>OX451738.1:846839718-852174718 GCA_948472305.1 Vicia faba | reverse complement strand
CTAACTTCATCTTCAACCTTCTGATTTTGAAAACGCGCGCGCCCTGTACAATTGCCAGATCCTGTATACGAGCTCTATTGCAAAAACACATAACATCAAACTTATAGAGCATTTCAAGACGAATCCAACCATATAAACAACTTGTCTTAACTCGCAAAGACCAGAGAGAATTTCTCTGGCCCTAAAATCTAACCTAGTTTTTTCAGTATGTTCATGGATGAAATTCTCTTAGCATGCTTAATATAAATTAAAATTGAGCATATGTACAGCTTCATGGCAATGAATACTACATTTTTTATTCACAAACCTAAGGCTAAATGTTCCTAAATAGAGAGATAGGAAGTTGACAAAAACCTGTTTCAGCTAACTTCGTGTATGGAAATGTGGAGCTTTTCAACAAGGCCTGAGATGTCTGGGAGCTTGCTTGGACTTCACTTCACCTTCTCCAATACCTAGCTTGCCTTGAATGTCCTTGAATCAGCCTATAGAACTCAAGACGCACAAGCTAAAAATGAAAATGGAAAACTCTGTAAATGGAGTTACAGTTGGTGTTTGAGGTTTGGGATAGCTTGGATGGATGGAATGGAAGGTGTTTGAACAGGTTTGGGCCAAAACGCACGAGAACAGGTTTGGGCCAAAACGCACGAGCCGATTGAGTTATGGAAGTCAAGTTGCAGGTTCTGCCCTGTTTTGCCAATGGAAAGTGATTTCTGGCTATGGGATGTTTGAGGGCTTCATAGGTCGTGTTTCTAGCTCAAAGGGGTGTGAGAAAGATGTTTAAAATGTTTGCACAAGCTTGTTTTGGCTGATGTTCAAGTTCTCGTGTCTTTTGCATATTTCTTGTATATGAAGCAAAAGTGGGAAGTGATATATATCAGGCCCGTACAGGCTATCCAACACCTTGTAACCTCTGCTCTTGGCCCCTATAATTTGTGGATTTGATTAGCTGCAAAAGATCTGGACCAATGCTCAAAGATTGTGGTTTGACATAAAGCATATTTAAGCAAAAATGGAAATGTACCTTTTTCTACTTAGGGAATAATTTTGTGTACAATGTCCTAATGACCAAAACAATACCTTAGACCAATGGACTTGCATTAAATTATTGAGTGTGAAGTGGTTTAGAGGCCTGTAATCTAGTGCAAAGCATGCTGACTTGAAATTGCAACATGTATGAACATGAATATGCCATGGATGAAAAGTGAGTTTTTGCCAACTTCAAGCCCTCGATTCTCCCTAACCACAAATGTGTTTGAGGAGTTATTGGACATTTTGGAAACTTGAAAAATGATCTACAATCCATCTTTGAAATTCAACTTGAGATTCCAAGTGGAACTATATGAAAAATGGCCTTGAAGATAGGTCAAAATCCTGCCTAAACTAGGGCAAAATTTCACTAAGTTAAAAGTTTTAGGGACCCTTGTTCAAAAAATCATAACTTGAGATCCAAGCTTCTTTTTGGAAAACTTTGTGATTCAAAGTTGTAGACTTTGTGGGGGACTACAACTTTAATGTTGGAAGTTTTGTTTGAATCCAAATGCATCATGGTGAAAATGTTTGGCAAAGTTAGGAAAAATTAAGAAAATTTCATAACTTAGAAAAATTCGAAGTTATGAAATTTTTCAACTTTAAACCCTAATTTGCAAAAAATGGGTTTCTTGATGAACAAGTTTCATGTTTTGACATATCTTGATGAAAAATGACCCTTGGCACTTGATTTTGACCAAAAAGTCAAAGTTTGACTTTTCAGTGTACAGACAAATTTTGATCAATTGACTGAAAAATTCATCTGTCAATCCAATACATTTGAGATCTTTTGAACTTGTTGAATAGGTCAAGATGATTTCATTGAGTCCTTGAATCCATGGTTGATCCCAATTTTCCATTGGCTAGGTCAAAAGTCAGAAATTGCCTTTGTGCAGTCAAAACCCTAAAAATGACCATTTTGCCCTTTTGATGATTTGATCAAATTTCTTGTGGAGTTGTGGTCCAAACTTGATCAAATGGTTCATATGAGTTCATAATGTTGATGTGGGTCAAAATTTATGAGGTTTGACTGTAATTTGGCCCCAGTTGACTTTTTCCCCAATATAGTTGATTTCTAGGTCAACTGTCCAATTGACTGATCAAAAAATTGATTCAAGGCTTGAAACTTGGTAGAGGTAATCTTGTAAGTCCAACATGAAGTATGAAAGCCATTTTGAGCATTAGAAATCCAAAAATCCCTGTGCAAACTCAAACCCTAATTTAGGTCAACAATGCAAGGAGATGTCTTAGGCAGAGCAAACCCTAACTTGATCTTGAGATCAAAAAGTCTTGTGATGAGAAATGTTGATAAAATAAGAGGGAAAATTTTGGGGTACAACAGTGAGCAAGCGAGCAACTAGGAGAAATCTACCTACTCAAAAGGTCTTAAATGTTCTTTTCCTCCTTCTTTAGATGTTGTTATCTTACCATTGATTTGGTAAGAAGCCCCATCATTGGATGTGAAGGGACGGGTGTGGGACGTTTATATAGTCATAGAAGGCAACCTATGAGACGTTTTAGCAATGTCGTTTAGGGACTAGATCATTTACCGAATGCAACATTGAGGGTCATCGAGGGACTACGGTCTTTTATTGAGGGTCTTTTCTAAAACGCTCACATTCGAGGGACGTGACTATTTTTCCGAGGCAACAAGTGGAATTACCCTAGGGGTGCATGCGTGTTAGTAGTGTGTTTGATTGCATGTATTTTGTCTTTTGAACTTTTGGTTATCTACGTGTTGTTTTTATCTTGCCACACACCCTAATTACTAACAATGTATGAAAGCAATAAAAATGCGGAAAATAAATGCTAAACTATTACATCATTTAAGGGATGGGGATACATATTTACAAATAGGGATTGCAAGAATTTAAATCCTAATTATCTATTACAACCATATTGAATTGTACAATACAAAAAAAAAAGGAAAGGATTTGTTTTAAAAAAAGGGTTTTTTGGTCTTAATAAATTAAAAGAAAAATAATTAGTTAATAAAAAGAAAATATTTGTGTATGTCTTTTTTATATTAATAAAAATAGTATTAATGCTAAAATTAATAAAAATAAGAAAGAAAAGGATAAATAACGAAAACATGATCAGCATGTTGCTGAAAACAAAAATGAGAGAGGCCAGAAGTTCTGATGCTAGGCACGTTGTAGTTCAGAAAGAAACGTTAGAGGAAACCATATGTTCTGGGTTGCTGTGCGCTGAAGTTCTGGGTGTTAAAACAGTGTGGAAAACCTGGAAGTTTTGTGTGTTGTGTTACAACAGTGAGAAAGACCTAGAAGTTCCGTGTGTTATATTACAACAGTGAGAAAGACCTAGAAGTTCTGTTTGTTGTGTTACAACAGTGAGAAAGACCTAGAAATCATGTGTGCTATGTTACAACACTGAGAAAGACCCAGAAGTTATGTGTTATGTTAAAACAGTGAAAAGACCTAGAAGTTCTGTATGCTGTGTTACAACAATGAGAAAGACCTAGAAGTTCTGTGTGTTGTGTTACAACAGTGAGAAAGACCTAGAAGTTCTGTGTGGTGTTAAAACAGTGAGAAAGACCTGGAATTTTTGTGTGTTGTGTTACAACAGTGATAAAGACCTTGAAGTTTTGTGTTGTGTTACAACAGTGAGAAAGACCTAGAAGTTCCGCGTGTTGTTTTATAACAGTGAGAAAGGCCTGGAAGTTATGTGTGTTGTATTAAAACAGTGAGAAAGACCTGGAAGTTCAGTGTGCTGTGTTACAACAGTGAGAAAGACCTAGAAGTTGTGTGCTGTGTTACAACAGTGAGAAAAACCTAAAATTTCTAGTCCTAATTCTGAGCCTAGTTTTCTTCAAGAAGTTCTGATCCACACTTTTTCTACTTAGGCAATGATATGTGTAGTGGTAGAAATGTTTAAGACTAAGCCATTGGATTGACTAGACTTAAATAGATCAAATTAAAAAAATCGTCATCGCACTTTATTATTTCCAAAGGAATGGGAAAAGAGCGAATAACCCAAAAAGAGGGGGAAAGATTCAAGGTAATGGGGTTGGTTATGCAAAGGGAGGGTATTAGCACCCTAAACATCTACGGTACTCCGCAGGAACCTCTTTGTAAAATATGTATATTTTGGCTATAAAATGTTGTATGCAAAATAGATGGTGGAGGTGAGAAAAGAAATATATTTTTTATGATTTTGGCACCCACCGCGGTTGCGAACCTTTAGTGCCTACGTACCGCCTTCTGTGCATTAGGGGATCAGGGTACACGTAGTTCTTCTTTTGAAAGATTTTAGAACACAAGTGTTTTGGTTAATTTTATGAGATAAGACATCATCGTCATTGTCCGTGTGGAAAACATACTTACTACCCACAATCATGAGAAAGGAGAATTTGCATCATCTCAAAGTGGAGGATATGGCTTGGATTTTAAAATCAATAATGTCTCACTCAACACCCAAGTGGAAAATATCTCTCTTCACTATATATTGGAGAAGTATAGTTGTTTGCATCACTACAAGGATTGACAAGAGTCCAAGATTTTGAGAAAGGTTTTAAAATAGAAATCCAAAGTGGCAAAATGGTTTGAAATGAGATTGATTAACTTTTAGTCTTCTCATAAAATGTCAAGATATTATTAAGTTGATTGAATTTTGTTTATGAAAATGTTTTGAAAATGCATGGACATAAGTCCAAGTTTATTATGAAAATGGTTAAGTTTAAAAACAAGAAGAGTTTTCAAAAGGAGAGAGAAGATTTTTGAAATTAAAGAAGATGGGAGGAGAAGAAGAGACTATCCTAAAGCATAAGGTAAAAGATAGGGATAAGAACCATCTAACCAACAAGAAGCCAATACTTGACATTATGAATCAAGATAGAATTCCCATTTCATGGATTTAAACCAAGCAAGTAAAGATATTAGACCTCTTGAGAGAACCAAACTTCAAATGTATTAAGTCTTCACAAAAATTGGGCAGAGTAACGGTTGTATACGGGTAAATTCCAAATTACAAACAAAGAATGTAATCACGATAACCTGCACATAAAACAAACAAACAAACAACCTAATGTCTTGAGGTAAACCTCAAGAACTCCAGACAAAATATCAATTAAGGCCACAAGGTCTCCACAAGTCCACGAAGTCCAATACTCCATAATGCCAAGGATAGTAACCAAATAGTCCAAGTATCATAAAATCATTTTATGGTTCATGTTGATTATTAGGTGTCTTAAAAGAGAAAAGAAAAAGCTCAAGTGAGCAAAATAAAAATGACAAGAAAGTAAATGCTCAAGTGATCAAAGATAAAAAAAAAGGCATGAAATGTAATGCTTAAAGTAAATGGTACATAAAACATAAAAATAAAAGCATAAAGTAAAAAAATTTAATAATTAGTGGTTATTTGGATGACCATCTTGAAACTTGGATTTGGAACTCATTAGAGGATTGGTAGAACCAAAGCCTCCACACAATAAGTTGCATTTGCTTTTTGTCAAGTATATTATCCATTTGGAATTCTCATAAGTAATTTAATGATCAACGATGTTTAAGTGATCCGCGTTGACGGAAGGTGTTGTGGACCATTTGAGGATTGGTATAACCAAAGCCTCCACACAATAAATCTCAAGGTTATTGGATCAAAGAGATCAAATTAACATACTTGGGCTTGCAAACATAGGTTTGGGCCACGAATGATCATTTATTCGAATCGGGACAAAATTTAGCGTATTCTTAAGCAATCGTAAGTGGACTTATATAGAAGTCGCGCCTATTTTGAGACCGGTCAATAGCAATCTATGCACCATTTATTTTGAGACATGATATAAAGATCATGCTCCAATAACACTTAGTGCAATAAGAAAGGGATGAGATGAAAATGGGTGGGGCAGAATGTAAAAACCACATTTGAATTAAAATTTAATCAAACTATTATTAAAATCATTCATCCATTTTTATGGAGTTAGACTCGACACCATGGATCCAATGATGTTAATAAAGTTCATGATCAAAAATTCAACCCAAGATCAGCCAGAAAATAATCACAAAATAATATTGCATTTAATATATACATTAAAAAAGGTTTTTAAAATGTTTTAAAATATAAATAAGAAAGAAAAATATCAATTATGTTCAAACTAATCAAGAAATATTAAGTAAGACCATAAAAAAATCAGAAATGGACTCAAATATTTTTATAGAATTTTTGGTAGTTTTTTTTTAGTCATAAACTATTTTTAAAATTAAAAGAAATGAGTAAAATAAACCAAAAATGATTTTAAAAAATACCAAAGTCAAAAATAAAAAATAAATGAAGTCACCAATATTTGTCACAATATCATTGGATCATTCCATATTTTTTTCAGAATTAAAAAATGCATAAAAGTATTTTTAAACATTTAAAACAATTCAAATAAAGTGAAAATTTATAAAAAATATCAAAACACAATAAAATTGTGAAAAAATAAAAATCAGAAAGAGAAAAATCAAAAATATTTTTCATAATTTTTTAAGATTTTTTGGACTTAAAATGAATTTTCTATGATTTTTTGAAATTTAAAACAATTAATTATAAAAATCAAAAAAGAAAAATAAAGTCAAAAATATGTGGACCATTGGATGAGAGTCAAAACACGTTAGTAATCAAATCCAAGGGATCTGGGGCGCTGTGCATGTCATGGTCATTAGTGAATAAAGCATAAAATCAAATATAAAATCAGATTTTAAAAAAAAACAAGTGGCACGCCGTCATTGGTTGGAAGATGACATGTTGGTCATCTTCAACCTCCAGCCAACGTGAATTGTAGGTCTCTCAAACTGTAAAATCAGAAGCTCGGACCTATGCCATTCGCTTTGTCTCTTCAAGGCGAAGACAACCACACCTTCGCGACAAATTCATATAAATTGTAGCTCAAGAAAATTGGAAGGAAAGTTTTGAAAAGGGATTTGAAATTCCATGGTCAAAGCGTGTTTCCAGATAAAAGCAAGTGTTGCGACTAGAACCAGGGTAATGGGAGCTTCACAATGATATCAAAGTTTTGAAGAATTGATGGAGAAATCTACCTATTGAAGTTGAGTTGTAGAGCTCTAAAACTGGACTTCTATGGATCAATGTAGGGAACGATTCTTGAAGGTAATTGTATGGTTAGCTTCAGGTAAGATCAAGGAAGGTGAATTTATGGAAAAATTGGATTGAAAAAGGCTTGAACATTGATTTCAAAGTTGCAAAAAAATGAGTTATGGAGCAAGTTTGGCAGGGTGATTCTGGTTGTTCAAGCTTTAGGAAATGAATGAGGGATGACCCTATATTTATAGGGAATCAAATGAAATGTTCAAGCGTGTGAAATGATGAAGTTTGGAGGGAAATCGAGTGAACGTGATACACGAGCAAGGTGTGATCTGTTTTGCATCAAAACTCATCCAATCCTTGCGTTTTAAGGCTCTAATCCAAAAATTGGTGACTTGGTTAAACATGTTTAGATCACAAACGCGTGCTAATTTGATGTTTAGAAGCCAAAACATGAATTTCAAATTCTGACTTATGAAGAAACTTCAGTTTCAAGTTACCAAGTTCAATCCAATGGCATTCTCAGTTCAAGGGGGTCTTAAGGCATGATTCTTGATGCTTTAGAAAGATGAGATTACAAGCTTTGTCATGGGAAAAGAATGGAATCAAATGGATGCTTGAGCTAAAAGTTGCAATGAGTCAAAGTTGGGGGAAAATGGTTGACTTTCCATACTTGAAAATATTTCAAATTTTTCTTCAAAAGTGACCTATAATGTTTTGCATCCAAACATGGCCTTCCACTTGGAATTTTCTATTGACCAAAAAATATGGCATGAAATAGACCTCTTGAAAGACATTTTGAAACTTGAACCATTCAAAATATCCAAAAATTGAGAGAGTTATGAATTGTTGAAGTTGGGAAAAAATCATGAAATGACCTATAATCTTTTGTATCCTTAGGGCATCTTCCATCCATTTTCTCACTTTGCACATAAAAGAAGGAATAAAGGTAACATCCTCAAGATCATTATGGAAAATTAGTGGGCTCAAGGTGATAAAAATTGACCAACTTATTGTCATTTGAAGTCACACATGAGACATTGGAGGTTCATCTAGAGGACTTGTAATCTTTCCTCAACATTAAGTTTCTTCCACATGGAAACTTCTTGAAAATTTTGAAGTGATTTGTTAATAACCCTTTGAAGAGAAGGATGTCTTTGTAATCACTCAAAAATACCAAAATATGAGCAAGATATACTTCTTTGAAGTTCAAAACCCTAGCTCCTAGTTCAAGAAAATGCTTTGAGGAACTTTCACAATTTTGAACAACCTTCTTGTACCAACACTCTTAATTTGTAGATAGAAGTTGTTGAGGATGATAATGAGAACTCATAGCAACCAAAACCACTTCCATATATTGAAAGCTGAGAGAAATGTGCACTTGTGACCAATGGGAACAAGGCCTTGTCCAATCATGACAACTTCTTCAATCAACCCCTTGTACTTTTGAATCAATTTTGATAACTTTGAAATGTGGTGATCCAAAATAAACCTTGCCATTCCACTTCTTCCAAAACAACTTCAATGGTGAGGTTTGAATTTCTCAAGATTTATTGACTAAGGCGTGGAAATAAACTCATGAACCTATGGATCAACTTGCTAAGCCACATTGCCTTTACCTACATTACTAACAAGAAAGACAAACCAACTTTGCATTTTATTAATTAAAAGGAAAGTTAAAACAAAACATGTATGATCACAAAAGAAAAACAAGTCAAGATTCTTGGTGATTCCTCAAAGAGCAAAGCTAAAGATAGGTAGGAGAACCAAAAGCCCTAATGTGATCTTGTTGTGATTGAATCAACATGGTATGATTAAGGGATCTTAGGGGCAAAAATTGGGGTACAACAGCTGCCCTTATTTAAGTTTCTTCTATTTGGAGATACGAAGGTTAAAAATCTTCGTGTCGACGCGATCGAAGATACTTAAATATAAAACAAACCCTATTTTTGGCCCTAAGATGTCATGCAATGCTCATGAGTATGAATGCATACGAACAACTTCAAAGGGACGCAAAACACCAATGGGGATGTAGCAAAGGAAATTTAGATCAAAAGAGAAACACGACCAGGAAAATATATCACTGGTGAATCAAAAAGACCCAACTCATAGAGGATGGTAAAAAGTCAAAGGATACATCAACTTTTGCTGAAGGCAAAACTACCAACGTTCACTGAGGGTAGAAAGAGAAAAAAATAACAACATCGACGTTCACTGATGGTGAACTACCAACGTTTACTGAAGGTAGAGAGAAAGAATCATCGATGTTCACTGACGATGAACTACCAACTTTTACTGAAGGTAAAGGAAAAAGATATATCATAACACTGTCGTTCACTGACAGTCAACTACCAACATTCACTGAGGGTAGAAAAAAGATAACAATCACCAACTTTCACTGATGGTGGCTGTTGTATCCCAAAATTTGCCCTCCCATATTCTGCAAAGATTTGTCAAAATCAATCTCCAGATGATTCAAAATCCCTCAAAAATTGCACAGTCCAATTGCCTCCTAACACAGTCAAAATTAGGGTTTTGGTTCTGGCAAAGAAATTGAGGTTTTCATGGGTCCAATCAAGTCCCACATGCCTATATACATTGTCAAGCATCCATATGTCAAGTTTCAAGACTCACAGCATCAAGTTGCCCAGTCAAAAACCCTAATTGCTCCACAGTCAACTGCAGGGGCAAAATGGTCATTTGACAATCAAAAGTCAAAAAAATTTGTCAACATCTTATTTTGAAGCCACAATCATCATTTGATCAAGTCTTTATCATGATTCTCAAAGCATGGCTCAAAAAGTCTCAAGATGCAAAAGTTTCTATTTTTGGACAGTTGGAAAAGTCAACTGCAAATTGACCAGGGCATAACTTCTTCATGGTTTATCAGAAAAATCCCATCGAAAGCTCATTTTGAAAAGGATGACATTTCCTACAACTCGTCTTCACACTTCAAGTCCAATAAATGCTCTCACAAAAAGTTATCAATTTCAACATTATAGGTCATTTTCAAAAGTCAACAAAAAGGCACTTTAAGTCAAAGACCATAACTTGAGATTGGTAAATCAAAATGACATGGGAAAAAAGGCATTGGTTAGAGGACTTCAAGACCTTTCCAAAATGTCCAAGAACATGTTCATAGCTTCAAAATTGAGCAAGATATGAATTGGAGAAGTTGGGAAATTTTTGGGAATTTTCAAAAGTCAACTTTGCCTAAAACCCTTCAAAATTGCTAATGGGCCTCAATTTCTTTCTTGAATCATTACCCAAAGCTTATGCACGACCCATTGAGCTAAAAATGATTTATTTTCTTATTTTTAATTAATTAATTGAATTTTTATTCTCATTAATTCATTTAATTAGATTTAATTATGAGAAAATATCAAATAATGCTTTTTCAAATCTTTTTGTGCAGCAAATATACTCATTATATGCTAAAGATTTCGTGCATCATTCAAAGGGGACAAGATCATCCATATTTGGCAAGATTTGCATGAAAAAAGATTGGAAATTCATGATTAAAAATCAAATATTCAAAACATAAATTCATGGATATTTGGGCTTGTTTTTGACCTAGAATGCTTCACATACATATGCACAAGGAAACCTAATCCAGAGACACGAAAAAGCTGCTGAAAGCACATATTCACTTTGCAAATTTTTTCATAAAAACTCAAAAATTGTTTTCTGATTCACAATCCAATTCAGGGAAGATTGTTGATTCCATACCCTTGCTGAGACTTCTTTGAACGTGTTGCAACCATTTTCCAGTCCCCATACTTAAAGAAACGGTAAAATATGGTTATGGTTTGAAAGAATATGTTGATAATCGAAACATGATTTCCATGCATTATTCATATGTTTTATTCATTGATTTACACTAATAATGATCTTCTGAAGCGATTGGTACCGTTTAATTGGACTAACACTGCTTGTATCAAAATCTGCCATTGATGAAACCTAGGGTTTCAGAAGCTTCAAAATAGGGCTTCTCATATATGGTAAAATTAGACCACCTAACCTATATGGACAGAATCGTTGCATCAAGACGAAGCAAATGGAAACCTCGCGCTCAATTTATCTTATCTGTGGGCCTATTCGCTATTATGCATTATTCTATTTAGTGGGGGTTTAAAACCCCTGCTATTTGTTTTCTATTTGCAGGAAAAACAAGGAAGAAGATGGACGTGGCCTGATGCTATTGGGAGATTCAAATCTGGCGCGTAATTTTTGTCTTATACCACTAACCATTGTTTTGTATATATTATATTGTCTATCCATTATGTATACAAAGAAACGCAATACCTCAGTTGGCTGGCAACGTGTCCCTTAAGCGTTGGGACCTGGGTTCGATTCCCAGGTCCTCCCATTTAATCCATGATTTTTGTTATAACATGTTCCTATGCAGCGTTCAAGCAAAGGCTTACCATACACGCCCATGCTTAGGCCTGCCAAGTGGACATGATGATTGATCCAAGGGCCACTGAACGAATTCCAGGGTGTACCCCAGTCAACCACACGCACTCAAGCTGGAAAGGTCAAACAGGCTTTGTGTTCATGGGCCAAATTTGCTTCAAACAAACCTCCATCTGGGCCTGATACCCCCTTGGTTTGCCTCTTTTTTTAATTTTATTTTCTTTTCAATTCTAATTCTTTTTCAATTGTTTTAATTGTTTTTTTTCTCACCATAAAAATAATTTTCATAATATAAAAATCAGAAACCAAAAAAAAAAAGTTTAATATTTAGTTCTTATTAATTTCACTATTAAAATGTTTTTGTAAATAAACTCTAACCATTAATTTAGTTTAATTTAGGTTTTAAACTTTAATCTTTTCTTAATAAATAAAATAGGTAGAATTAGGGTCTTTGACATTTTCATCTTTTTCTTAATTAATTATTTTTCTCATTATTTATTATTATAATTACTATTTATTTTTGTAAATAAACATGTACATTAATTAATTAGTAAATTAGGATAACTTTAATATTTTCTTAAATAATTAAAATAACTCAGAATTAGGGTTTCTCTTGATTTTAATTTTCCTTATTTCCATAATAAATACAAAAACATAAAAAATAATTTCTTTTTTAATTAAATAATTAATTAGCTTTTAATTCAATTTAATTTCAAAAAAGGGTCAAAACCCTCGGACGTCCTAATTTTTATTCTTTTCGCGCATTTATTTTCTTTTAGTGAATATTATGTAACTGCTCAAGGATTGTAATAGTAATTAGGTTTACCGCATTTATTTACTTTCCGCATTTTTACCAAACGGGTCTTTGTACTTTGGCGATGTATAGACCTGCGCCTTGTAATAGCGTAGCTTTTATCTTTCTGCTTTAATTTTCCGTACTTTTAAATTCTAAATGGTATGAAAGAATGTATGCTAATTAAAAACAAGCGTAGCTCACAATGGTGCCATGATCAAAGATAATTGTTAAACTGAAAACAACACACAAATACACACACCACTCTTAGGGTACGCCTCACCTGTTGCCTTCGAAATGTGGTCGTCAAGTATAGGACATTTTAGTAAGTCCTTATGTCCATGATCCAGTTGCCTCGAAACGGTTTCCTCGGAACAGTTGCCTCAGAACAGTTGCCTCGAAATGGTTGCCTCGGATTAAAAAAGGATCAAGGACATAAGGGTAGCTTCTAAGGTGTCCTAACTGTTGCTTCGGTGACCACATTGTCCCTACACTCGAATTGACCCGAACACCTCCAACGGTGGTGCTACCTACCTCTCAATGGTGGGATGGCACTACCTTAAGGACCTTTACACAGCCTAATTCCTTAGGGTAGGTAGATGACTCATGGATACTTGCTCTCTAAAAAACAAATCAAAAATCTTTTCACACTGACACTTTCAAAAGCTTTCAAAACAAATTTTTCAAACACTCTTGAGGACAGATACAAGAGTTATTCAGAAATCTTTCAAAGAAACTTTTGCAAAACCCACTCACATTTTGAAAAGCAAACAAACATTTTGAAAACATAAGAGCAAGTATCTAAGAGCCCATGGATAACCATGGATAGAAAGGGTGATAACACCTTCCCTTTCTATAAATCTACCTCCCGAACCGAGAACTATTCTCATAAGGAATTTTGCTGTGCTTTTGTCCTGTCCATGTTGGAGAAAATAAAAGACGGTGGCGACTCTTGCTTCCGCGACATTTCGCGAACCAGCGTTAAACAGTCAGTTCTAAATCCACCGATCACAGAATTGGCCTACCAACTTTCACTGAAGGTAGAAATAAAAATATATCATAACATCATCGTTCACTAACGATGAACTACCAACGTTCACTGAGGGTAGCAAAAAGATAACAATCACCAACTTTCACTAATGGTGACCTACCAACTTTCATTGAAGGTAGAAAGAAAATTATATCATAACATCACCGTTCACCGATGATGAACTACCAACGTTCACTGAGGGTAGCAAAAAGATAACAATCACCAACTTTCACTGATGGTGACCTACCAACTTTCACTAAAGGTAGAGAGAGAATTATATCATAACATTGTCGTTCATTGACGATGAACTACCAACATTCACTGAGGGTAGCAAAAAGATAACAATCACCAACTTTCACTGATGGTGGTGACCTACCAACTTTCACTTAAGGTAGAGATAGAATATATATCATAACATCGTTGCTCACTGACGATGAACTACCAACGTTCACTAAAGGTAGTAAAAAGATAACAATCACCAACTTTCACTAATGGTGACCTACCGACTTTCACTGAAGGTAGAAAGAAAAGTATATCATAGCATTGTTGTTCACTGATGATGAACTACCAACGTTCACTAAAGGTAGCAAAAAGATAACAAGTTTCCCCCAAAATTCCGACGTTTCACCTAGAACAGGTCTCAAGTTCTTCTTTAACCAAGGCATCTCGCCTAGAAAGGGTAATATATAAGTTGTCTCAAATAAAGATACCTGCTACTTGCTGTTATAGGAAGGATTGTAAAAAAATGACTTTCTGGGGAAAACAATATGGCTTCCTGGGGAATGGATCATGACTTCCTGGGGAGCGAAATATGGCTTCCTGGGGACATGCCAACATATTCCTGCTGAGGAGATAAAAGTCTTCTCGTGCCAAAATAAATGCACATTCTCAAACCAATGCTCGAAGCTTGCAGAAATCCAAAATAACAATATTGTTGGGAAACAAAGATTCAAACCACAAGTAAACTGGAGTGAAACAGTTAACCAAAATACATCCTTTGAGAAATAAACTCAAGAGGCAAACTCAATATATCCAGATAAAGAGCTGTACAGGAAGACTAAAGCAAAAAATCTTCCACTAGGGATAATTCAGTGGGGAAATTGAAAGAATATACACTTTTTGCTTAAGGCTGACACTCTATTGGAGAGAGGACAACACAAATCTACAAAACGGGGTAATATGTCAACAAAATATTAATGAATACGAATGAGCAATGATTTACTAAATTTAATTATGCATGATGTATGTATGAATGTATGAGTGTTATCATGTATATGCTGACAAAACAGACATATAATACTGGGAGTAACCAGACCAAACCAACTCGGGCACAAACAACACTCGGCTAAATCACATCCAGGATGAACATCCCACAAGAAAAATAAGCACCAACCGAGGAAACAAAATCCTATTTCACGGCTTGACTTCATTGGGGAGAACATAATCTGGAAGCAAACAAATCAAAGCGAAAAAACAGTACAGATACAAGGATATAATACCCTTCTCTAGGCTTCACCGGGGAAAAGCATTCAGACTTCAATGGGAAAAAATATTCATGGTCCGCACTTCTATTGGGAATTTCAATACTGATTTCAAACAAGGCAGACAGAAACCATATCAGCAAAACATCAACTGAGGATTTCGAGCCGACTTTAATGGAGAAATATCATACAGACTTCCCTAGGGGAGATAGCGCCTTATCATCAAGACATCACCTGGGGACTTCGTGTTGACTCCATTGGGGAGGTCAACACCACATCGAAGAGAGGAAACCAAGATAAGTTCTCCACTGGGGAAAACAGAGATACGTTCTTCAATATTGAGAGTAAGTATTGCACCAACTTCTATGGGGAAAAAGTATGAAGCCTCATGGGGACAACAACTTGGAGAGTTAAGAAGTTAAACATTACAGCAAGAAATCAAAATCATGGGGATTTTAAATCAAACCCAATACCTGGCAGGTGAAAACCCAAAAACAGTTGATAACCAATTCAACACTTCTAAAATAAAACACTGCCCTTGCCTTATTATCGAGCAATCAAACAAAATGCAAGTATTACTGAAAGGAGATGCTTCGCAAATGAGTCAAATCTCAGCATGCACGGGGAGAAGAGACTTATATCAAATAAGTGAAGCCTTCACTGGGAAATATCGGATTGAGTCTTCATATTATGCAAACTTATTCCAACAAAATATGCCCTGGGATAGCTTTCCTGGGAAATAAATACCAACAATAATGCCAACACTACCAAAAAGAGCAACATTTTGCAAATAATTCCATCTCATCACACCAAGGGAGCAAGACCTTTCATCATATGTGAGAAGACTTCGCTGGGGAATATAGAATAGATACCTCAGACCCATCAAACCCAAAAATCAAAAAATGAACCAACACTTGACTGGGGACCTTGGGATGACAAACCCGACACTGCACCTTACGCCAATTGGTATCGTCTTCAATATACAACAAACATGTGCATGCCAGCAAAAACAACCTGAGAAAACCTTCCCGGGGAAAACAATACTTCTCAAAACTACTGGAGTTCGTCCATTCCTGGGATCACCACTTTTGTTTTCCTCTTGAATCGCAAAATCTTAAAGTAAAAGTAAGTTGTAAATTATTTTTGAAAAAACAATTTTGTTATTTAATCCTTTTTTCTTTGAAAATTATTATCAATAATAAATGGAGTCTTTGTAAGCTGAATAAAAATAAGAACTACAAAGAATTGGGTAAAAGCTCAAATTTTATTGATAGAATGGTAGTCTACGAATGGCGAGACTCCATGGATAATTACAAAGTTTGGAAAATGGTAATATATAATGGAAAAGATACATTAAAATACAATGACCATTATCCCCTCTAACAACTTTGAAATTCTAAGCAGCAGCTTTTGTTAAAGTATGGTGGAGATCCAAGAAGATTGTTGCTTCAAATGATCAAGTCTTGTCTAATGCATTTACTTGCCAAGAAAGTCCCTAACTTTTGCCTAAGTTGCCCTTGCGGGTTTTCAACTTAGCGGGAAATTTTATTCTGTTTATGTCTCTAATTTTTGCCTAGACCGCCCTTTCGGGTTTTTGGCCTACCGAGATGCTCTTTTTTGCCTAAGCCGCCCTTTCGAGTTTTCAACTTAGCGAGCTGTTCTTTTATTTTTTAGGCGAAGTATTTCTTGACTGCATCAGCATTCATAGGACATGGGAACTCCTCGCCATCCATAGTTTCAAGAATTAACGCACCTCCAGAGAAGGCTTTCTTGATAACATATGGGCCTTCAAAATTGGGAGTCCACTTGCCCCTAGAATCAGCGTTAAAAGACATGATCTTCCTGAGCACGAGGTCGTCTTCTCTGAATTCATGAGGTTTGACCTTCTTATCAAAATCTTTCTTCATTCTCTTCTGATATAACTGCCCATGACACAAAGCTGTCATTCTCTTCTCTTCGATCAAATTTAATTGGTCAAACCTATTTTGGACCCACTCATCCTCTAACAACTTAGTTTCCATTATCACACGCAAAGAGGGAAACTCAACTTCTATTGGGAGCACAACTTTCATTCTATACACAAGGGAGAATGGGGTTGCTCCTGTTGGAGTGCGGACAGATGTCTGATATCCATCTAAAGCAAAAGGGAGCATTTCATGCCAATCTTTATAAGTGACAACCATCTTCTAGATGATCTTCTTGATATTCTTATTAGCAGCTTCAACAGCCCAATTCATCTTTAGCCTGTACAGAGATGAATTATGGTGGAAAATCTTAAATTCTTCACAAAGTTTTGTCATCATCTTGTTGTTCAGATTCGAGCCATTGTCGGTGATGATTCTGCTCGGCACACCATACCGACATATGAGATTATTCTTAATGAACGGCACAACCACCTGCTTATTAACATTAGCGTATGAAGCAGCTTCCACCCATTTGGTGAAGTAATCAATTTCTACCAAGATAAAGTGGTGTCCATTCGAAGATTTGGGTTATATCATTCCAATCATGTCAATACCCCACATAGAGAAAGGCCGCGGGGAATAAATAACATTGAGAAGTGTCGGAGGCACATGAATCTTGTCCGCATAAATCTGGCATTTATGGCACATCTTTGCAAATCTATAACAGTTAGATTCCATTGTCAGCCAATAGTAACCTGCCTTAGCATCCTTTTAGCCATCGAATGTCCATTGGCATGAGTGCCAAATAAACCCTCATGAATCTCATGCATCAACATGTCTGCTTCGTGTCTATCCACGCATCTGAGCAAGACCATGTCAGAATTTCTCTTGTACAACACATTTTCATTGAGGAAGAAACTGCCAGCAATCTTCTCAATGTCTTTCTATCTTTATTCGATGCGCCAATCGGGTATTCCTTAGACTGGAGGAAATGCTTGATATCATAATACCAAGGTTTCTCAACTTCTACCTCTTCTGTTGTAAACACATGAGCGGGCCTATCCAGTCGCCGACCCGTAATTCGAGGTATATCATTCCAAGTATTCACTTGATACATAGAAGCCAAAGTTTCCAGAGCCTCCACCATTTGATTTTCATCTTTAGGGATGTGATAGAATTCAACTTTATTAAAGAAGGGTAATAATCTTCTAGCATAATCTTTGTAAGGGATCAAGTCGGGGTGACGAGTATCCCACTCCCCTTTAATCTGATTTATTACCAAAGCTGAATCACCACACACATCTAGAACTTTAATTCTGAGATTAATAACTTCCTCAAGACCCATGATGCAAGCCTCATATTCTGCCACATTATTAGTACAATCAAATGTCAACCTTGTAGTAAAAGGAATGTGAGATCTGAAGGTGGAGAAAACACTTAGAAGGGGGGGTTGAATAAGTTTCTCTTTTTATTTTTCTTAAAGGCACAACAATAAAGGAAAGACAAGGGTATTTTTATCCTGGTTCGTTTGAACTCAAACTACTCCAGTCCACCCGCCAAGGTGATTTCTCCTTTCTCAACAAGGACTTAATCCACTATAATCAACTGATTACAATCACATAACTACTGTTGTGACTAACAATGCACAAGTAACCTTACAAGTGACTCACACCACTAAGACTTAAACTAGTCCTAGTCTACTTGAGAATTCTGACCAACCTTGGCCTCTCAAGGAACAATTACAAGATATAAATATTTACAGATAGTGAAACAAAGTTTGCTTCTAAGAAAGCTATATCACAACTGTGATTTTTCACTAAGAATATTTTAACACAAAGTGTATGAATAATGAATTTGTGAGCCCAGAATATTTCATGTTGCTTTTGCTTCTTTTGATTTTGATACGTTCTATTCAAAACTTCAGTTGTTCAATCTTTCAGTATGAGCCGTTTAGCGTTTGAGCGTTAGTTGGCTAGAAATTAATGTTCTTCTATATATAGCATGAGAAAACATGATCGTTGCTGCCTTCAAATGGAGAGCATTAAATGTTTGCGTTTTTCCTTGCACTATTCCATTTTCCAATGCACTAGCATAGACACTTGAGTGCATGTAGCCGTCTTTGCATTAAATGAGCAAACGACACTATGTAAGAACATGTCTCCTGAAGCTTCACAAGACTTGTTAGCTTCTATATTCATTCAGAACTTGGCTTCATGTCTTGTATTCAGAACATGCTTGCATATCTTCTAAACAATGCTTTACTTGCTAAGTACTTCTGATCAGCGCTTGCTTTCAAATATCTTCTGAACAGCACTTGCTTTCTAAGATCTTCTGAATAGCACTTGCTTTCTAAGATCTTCTGAACAGCACTTGCTTTCTAAGATCTTTTGAACAGCACTTGCTTTCTAAGATCTTCTGAACAGCACTTGCTTTCAAAGAAACTGAAACATAGCTTACACAGAAACTTGCTAAGCGTTAGAAGATGTAATTAAATAATTATCTTACCAGAGTCAGCATCAGCATCAGCATCAGCACTTGCTTTCTAAGATCTTCTGAACACCACTTGCTTTCTAAGATCTTCTGAACAACACTTGCTTTCAAAGAAACTGAAACATAGCTTACACAGGAAACTTGCTAAGCGTTAGAAGATGTAATAAAATAATTATCTTACCAGAGTCAACATCAGCATCAACACTTGCGCTAAAACAAATGGTTCTTCCATCAAAGAACTTCTTCATTTATTTTCAGCTCAGCACATCAAGATGCTTCTGTCAGAACGTTATCAGAGACAACATCAGCATCAGCACTTGCGCTTAAAACAAATAGTTCTTTCATCAAGGAACTTCTTCATTTATTTTCAGCTCAGCACTTCAAGATGCTTATGTTAGAACATTATCTGAAACAGTTAAATACGTTCATCAGAGTATCAAATATATAAAATATAATTTATTGTTATCATCAAAACTCTGAGATATGATCAGAACCAATCTTGTTCTAACAATCTCCCCCTTTTTGATGATGACAAAAATATATTTAGATATAGAAATAAATTTGAATAAGAGATAGGAATCTCCCCCTGAAATAAATATTTCTATAAGAAAAACTTCCTGAGAGTTTTTTTCAGAGCTTTGGCATTTTTTCTTCTGAGATTTATTCATCAGGTTCTTTTGAGGATAATGTTCATTTGAAATAAACTTCCAGAGTTTAAATGATACCTGCAAAGTTCTTAAAAGCATGGAAAGAAATATTGTATTTTGTTAGAATGTTTGACTTAGTCCCATAACTGTTAATCAGAGATTAGATCAAAATACTCATTTTCTCCCCCTTTTTGGCATAATCAAAAAGTATATAAAAATAGTTGAAGAGCGTAAAAATTTTAATAAAAGATTCAGAGGTTCAACAAAACAACAAGTGAGAAAGGTTTTTACAAAGGTATTTATATGAAGACTTTTCAGAAATAGGTTTTGTAAAAAAAAAATATTAAAAAAATGACTTATCATTTAATGAAAATTGAAAAGTAAGGGGAAAGCGTGAGATTAATCAAATCAGAACAGTTACCTAGAACGGCGTCAATAGCTTAGCACACGTGACCTTTCAGAAACACACCAAGTGTTCATCTTATGAAGATTGCATGGGACAACTGTTTGATCTAATGAACTTCTTAGCTATACTTGAATTGAAACGTTAGAACATTTCAGAACATTACATATAACTTCTGATGTAACTTCTCTTCTAACTTTTGAAGAGTTGTTAATCAGAGCATTCATAACAGAATATTCTGAAGTCAAGCACAGAAGATAAATACAGTTTTATTCAGGACATTATTCCATACAAATATTTTTCAAAATGAATTTAAATCTATCTTCTGAAAGAGGTTTGGTAAAAATATCATCCCATTGATGGTCTGTTTTTACAAAGTTTAGATTTAAAATTCCCTTCTGAATATAGTCCCTTATAAAATGGTATTTAATTTCAATGTGTTTAGCTTTAGAATGTAAAATAGGATTTTTAGAAAGGCAGATAGCAGAAGTATTGTCACAGAAGATAGGAATCTTACTTTCATAAAGATTAAAATCTTCTAGCTGACTTTTCATCCAAATCATCTGAGAACTACATCTAACAGCAAATATATACTCAGCTTCTGTTGTTGAAAGTGCAGTTGTTGCTTGCTTCTTGCTGTACAACGAGATGATATTTTCACCCAGAAACTGGCAGCTTCCAGAGGTGCTCTTTCTTTCAATTCTATCTCCAGCAAAGTCAGCATCACAATAACCTGCTAATCTGTAATCTTTTGATCTTCTGTAACACAGACCCAGATTAGTAGTACCTTTCAGATACCTCAGAATTCTCTTAATAACAGTTAAGTGAGATTCTCTAGGATCTGATTGGAATCTAGCATATAAACAAACGCTAAATAATATATCAGGTCTAGATTCAATCAGATAGAGAAGGGATCCAATCATACCTCTGTAGAGCTTCTGATCTACCTTCATACTTACCTCATCTTTTCCAAGAATGCAGGTTGGATGCATTGGTGTCTTAGCATCTTTTCTTTCTAACATCTGAAATTTCTTCAGAAGTTCTTTGACATACTTCGTCTGATGTATTTAAGTACCTTCTGGAGTCTGGTTGATTTGAATTCCCAGAAAGAACTTCAATTCTCCCATCATGCTCATCTCAAATTCTGCCGGCATGGTCTCAGCAAATTCTTTTCCAAGGGAGATATTAGAGGTTCCAAAAATAATATCATCAACATAAATTTGACAAATTAAGATATCATTTTTAAATGTCTTTCTGAATAGAGTTATGTCCACTTTCCCTCTGGTAAAATCTTTTTCTAAAAGAAAATTACTCAGACGATCATACCAAGCTATGGGAGCTTGTTTTAAACCGTACAAAGACTTTTTTAATTTAAAAACATGTTCTGGATGTTTTGAATCATTAAAACCAGGAGGTTGATAGACATAAACTTCTTCTTCTATATAGCCATTTAAAAATGCACTTTTAACATCCATTTGATATAATGAAATGTTATTTTGAACAGCAAAAGAAATTAATAATCTGATAGACTCTAACCTGGCGACTGGGACAAAGGTCTCATTATAATCAATTCCTTCTTGTTGACTATAACCCTGTGCAACCAGTCATGCTTTGTTTCTGATCACCTCTCCTTGCTTGTTCAGTTTGTTTCTGAAAACCCATTTGGTTCCTATAATGTTGAATCCTTTGGGTCTTGGAACTAGATCCCATACATTGTTTCTGGAAAACTGATTGAGTTCCTCTTGCATTGATAAGATCCAATCATTGATCATTGTCTTCCAGAGCTTCATCAATAGAAGTTGGCTCAATCAGAGATACCAATCCAAACAATGATTCTTCATTGATTCTGAGAGAGGATCTTGTTCTGATGGGATCTTCTTTTCTCCCAATGATCACGTCTTCTTTAAGAGCTGAAGAGATTCTGGGAAACCTTTTCTGAGTGGTTTGTTCAGAGATTCTGAGATTGTCCAGAGCATTGTCAAGAGGGTGATCTTCTGAGTCTTCCTTTGCTTTTGAGTCTCTCTTTACTTCTGAGTCTTTCTTTGCTTCTGAAGTTTCAGAGTTTGAGGGATGATCTTCTATACCTACAGAAATATCAATTTGCTTTGGTTGTTGCTGGCCAAGCTTATCATCAAATCTGACTTTGATTGATTCTTCAACAATCAGAGTTTCTGTGTTGTATACTCTATAGCCTTTTGAGCGTTCAGAGTATCCCAGCAGAAAACACTTATGTACTTTAGAATCAAACTTGTTCAGATTTTATTTAGCGTTCATAATAAAACAAGTACATCCAAAAGGATGGAAATAAGAAATGTTGGGTTTTCTGTTTTTCCACAATTCATAGGGAGTCTTTTCAAGAATAGGTCTTATAGAGATTCTATTCTGAATATAACATGATGTGTTCACAGCTTCTGCCCAAAAGTGCTTTGTTATATTAGTTTCATTGATCATGGTTCTGGCCATTTCTTGTAATGTTCTATTCTTTTGTTCTACAACTCCATTTTGCTGGGGATTTCTAGGACAAGAGAAATTATGAACAATACCATTTTCTTTAAAATATTTTTCAAAATAATGGTTTTCAAATTCACCACCATGATCACTTCTGACTTTTATAATTCTAAAATCTTTTTCGTTTTGCACTTGGTTACAGAAGTCAACGAACACAGAATGTGACTCATCCTTGTGTTTTAAAAACTTGACCCAAGTCCATCTACTGAAGTCATCAACAATGACCAATCCATACTTCTTGCCTCTGATGGATGCAGTTTTAACTGGCCCAAACAGATCAATATGAAGTAGTTCTAATGGCCTAGAGGAAGAAACAACATTTTTGGATTTAAAGGAAGGTTTTGAAAATTTTCCTTTTTGACATGCTTCGCAGAGAGCTTCTGAGTTGTACTTCAGATTGGGAAGTCCTCTGAATAAATTTAATTTATTTAGTTGAGAGATTTTTCTTAAGCTGACATGTCCCAATCTTCTGTTCCATACCCATTGCTCATCGCTAACAGACAAAAGGCATTTAACATTCAGAGATTTAAGATCTGATAAATCAATTTTGTATATGTTGTTCTTTCTCTTGCCAGAAAAGAGGATTGATCCATCTTTTTGACTGACAGCTTTACAGGAATTTTAATTGAAGATAATGTCATAACCGTTGTCACTTAATTGACTTATGGGCAGCAGGTTATGCGCTAATCCTTCTACTAATAAAACATTAGATATAGAGGGGAGGTTACCGTTTCCAATGGTTCCAGAACCAATAATCTTCCCTTTCTGATTACCTCCAAACTTTACGTCTCCTCCAGCTTTAAATTCCAGGTTTTAGAACATAGACTTTTTCCCTGTCATGTTTCGTGAGCACCCAGAGTTCAGGTACCATGACTGGTGTCTCAATTGAGCTGTTAAGGACATCTGCAACAAATATTATTTTATCCTTAGGTACCCATATCTTTTTGGTTCCTCTTGGGTTAGAGTATTTCAAGTTCTGTTTGAACTTTTGGTTAGCATAAGAGTTTCCAGAATGTGATGTATATTTTATATCATGTGTGTGTCCAAACTTGAACTGTTTGTTCAGAGGTTTATAAGAGAAAGTCATCTTAGCAACAGATTTTGGAATACATGTTTCCTTCCCTTTGGGAGGTTCATATCCAATTCCTCTTCTATTTTTCCCACTAACTCTATAGATCATTGAAGCCATTTTGCTTCTATCTATGCTTTTAGCAAGAAAATTTTGAAAGCTATAGTCATATTCTTTCAGAATATCTTTAGAACTTGATACAGAATCTGAACTAGAAATTTTTTGAACATTTTGAATTTCTTCTTTAAGTTTAAAATTGTTTTCTTTGAGTTTGGATTTTTTTGTTTCATGTTTCTCAATATCAGATGCAAGACTCTTCTTGAGTTTCTTGTATTTGATCTTGAGCTGACTGTAGTTTTCCAGAAGTTCTGATAAACAATCAGCAAGTTCATTTCTAGTAAATTCAGAAAATACCTCTCTTGGTTCTGACTCACAATCTGAGTCATCTGTTGTGGTAGCCATCAGATCTAGGTTGGCATTCTCATCTTCAGAATCAGATTCATCTTCTGAGGATTCTGAATCGTCCCAGGTTGCCATCATCCCTTTCTTTTTACCAAACCTTTTCTTTGGTTTTTCTCTCTGAAGTTTTGGACAATCACTTTTGTAGTGTCCAGGTTCTTTGCATTCAAAACAGATTAATTCTCTTCTGTTTTACTTTTTGTATCCAGAAGATTCTGGTTTATCTTCTGACTTCTTGAAGTTCCTGAACTTCTTATGTCTGTGCTTCCACAGATGATTGATCCTTCTGGAGAGCAAGGATAGTTCATCTTCTTCTGACGCTTATTCTTCAGAGTTTTCCTCTTCAGCCTGAAAAGCGTTAGTATCATATTTCTTAATTGATTTAAGGGCAAGAGACTTACCTTTCTTCTAAGGCTCGTGCTCATCAAGTTCTATCTCATGACTTCTAAGAGCGCTGATGAGTTCTTAAAGTGACACGTTGTTCATATCTTTTGATATTTTGAAAGCAGTGACCATAGGTGCCCATCTTCTGGGTAAGCTTTTGATGATCTTGTTAATGTGATCTACTTTAGTGTATCCCTTGTTCAAAACTCTCAGACCAGCAATCAGAGTTTGAAACCTTGAGAACATTGCTTCTATAGATTCGGTTTCTTCTACTCTGAAGGCTTCATACTTCTAGACGAGAGCCAGAGCTTTAGACTCCTTCACTTGAGTGTTTCCTTCATGAGTCATTTTGAGTGACTCAAACATATCATGTGTTGTATCTCTATTAGTGATTTTTTCATATTCCATTTTAGAGATAGCATTTAGAAAAATATTTCTAGCTCTATGATGATTTTTGAAATCATCTTTTTGTTGTCAGTCCATATTTTTCCTATCAATCATATTTCCTTCTGAGTCAATAGGATGTTTGTAACCATCCAAGACTATATCCCATAAATAACTATCATGACCTAGAAAGAAACTTTCTAGTCTATCTTTCCAATAGTCAAAATATTCTCCATCAAATACAGGAGGCTTGTTGTAACTATTGTTGTTTTGCTCAGTAGCCATTTGTATTTTCTTCTGGATCTTTTCCTGACGCGGTTAAGTGTTGAGCTCAGAGTCAAGCTCTTATACCAATTGAAGGTGGAGAAAACACTTAGAAGGGGGGGTGAATAAGTTTCTCTTTTTCTTTTTCTTAAAGGCACAACAATAAAGGAAAGACAAGGTTATTTTTATCCTGGATCGTTTGAACTCAAACTACTCCAGTCCACCCGCCAAGGTGATTTCGCCTTTCGCAACAAGGACTTAATCCACTAAAATCAACTGATTACAATCACACAACAGTTGTTGTGACTAACAATGCACAAGTAACCTTACAAGTGACTCACACCACTAAGACTTAAACTAGTCCTAGTCTACTTGAGAATTCTGACCAACCTTGGTCTCTCAAGGAACAATTACAAGATATAAATCTTTACAGATAGTGAAACAAAGTTTGCTTCTAAGAAAGCTATATCACAACTGTGATTTTTCACTAAGAATATTTTTGCACAAAGTGTATGAATAATTAATTTTTGAGCCCAGAATATTTCACGTTGCTTTTGCTTCTTTTGATTTTGATACGTTCTATTCAGAACTTCAGTTGTTCAATCTTTCAGTATGAGCAGTTTAGCGTTTGAGCGTTAGTTGGCTAGAAATTAATGTTCTTCTATATATAGCATGAGAAAACATGACTGTTGTTACCTTCAAATGGAGAGCATTAAATGTTTGTGTGTTTCCTTGCACTATTCCATTTTCCAATGCACTAGCGTAGACACTTGAGTGCATGTAGTCGTCTTTGCATTAAATGAGCAAATGGCACTATGTAAGAACATGTCTCCTGAAGCTTGACAAGACTTGTTAGCTTCTATATTCATTTAGAACTTGGCTTCACGTCTTGTATTTAGAACATGCTTTCATATCTTCTAAACAATGCTTTTCTTGCTAAGTACTTCTGATCAGCGCTTGCTTTCAAATATCTTTTGAACAACACTTGCTTTCTAATATCTTCTGAACAGCACTTGCTTTCTAAGATCTTCTGAATAGAACTTGCTTTCTAAGATGTTCTGAACAGCACTTGCTTTCAAAGAAACTGAAACATAGCTTACACAGAAACTTGCTAAGCGTTAGAAGATGTAATTAAATAATTATCTTACCAGAGTCAGCATCAGCATCAACATCAGCACTTGCTTTCTAAGTTCTTCTGAACAGCACTTGCTTTCTAAGATCTTCTGAACAGCACTTGCTTTCGAAGATCTTCTGAACACCACTTGCTTTCTAAGATCTTCTGAACATCACTTGCTTTCAAAGAAACCGAAACATAGCTTACACATAAACTTGATAAGCGTTAGAAGATGTAATAAAATAATTATCTTACCAGAGTCAGCATCAGCACTTGCGCTAAAACAAATGGTTCTTCCATCAAAGAACTTCTTCATTTATTTTCAGCTCAGCACATCAAGATGCTTCTGTCAGAACGTTATCAGAGACAGCATCAGCATCAGCACTTGCGCTTAAAACTAATAGTTCTTTCATCAAGGAACTTCTTCATTTATTTTCAGCTCAGCACTTCAAGATGCTTTTGTCAGAACATTATCTGAAACAGTTAAATACGTTCATCAGAGTATCAAATATATAAAATATAATTTATTGTTATCATCAAAACTCTGATATATGATCCAACCAATCTTGTTCTAACAAGATCCATGTGGAGTGACAATCATAACACCAATTACTTTACCATAAGCATTCACAGCTCCATCAAATATCATACTCCAGCGAGATTCGGGATCAGGACCTTCCTCAGGCAATGGTTCATCACAATCTTTCACTTTCAAAAACATCACATCCTTATCAAGGAAATCATACTTCACAGACTGATAATCATCAACTGGTTGGTGAGCAAGATAATCTGTCAACACCCTGCTTTTAATAGCTTTTTGAGTGCGGTATTCGATGTCATATTCATATAAGAGCATCTGCCAGCGGGAAATCCTCCCAATAAGAGCAGGCTTTTCAAAAATGTTCTTGATCGAATCCATTTTGGAGATCAACCAAGTAGTGTGATTCAACATATACTGCCGCAAACGTTTCACTGCCCAGGCCAGAGCACAACATGTCTTTTCCAGCATGGAATACCGCGACTTACAATTAGTAAACTTTTTACTGAGATGATAAATGTCGTACTCTTTCTTCCATGTCTCATCTTGTTATCCCGGAATACAGCCCATGGAATTATCTAACAATGTCAGATACATAATAAATGGTCTTCCTTCAACAGGAGGGAGCAAGATAGGAGGTTCAAGCAGATATTATTTAATACTTTCAAATGCCCTTTTTGCATTCATCTGTCCACACATAACCTTGATCTTTCTTTAACAACTTAAATATCGGTTCACACGTTGCAGTTATGTGGGAAATGAATCTGGAAATATAATTCAAATGCCCGAGGAACCCTCTGACTTGCTTTTCAGTTCTCGGTGCTGGAATCTCTTGAATTTCTTTGACTTTATCAGGGTCAACTTCAATCCCTTTCTGGCTAACAATGAAACCCAACAATTTCCCTGACCGAACACTGAAGGTACATTTATTTGGATTCAAGCGGAGATGATACTTCCTCAAACACTGAAACAACTTCAACAAATCTTCTATATGCCCTTCTTCAGTATGGAATTTAGAAATCATATCATCAACATATACCTCAATTTCCTTGTGCATCATATCATGAAATAGGGTTGTCATAGCCCTTTGGTACGTTGCACCAACGTTCTTCAACCCGAAGGACATCACTCTGTAACAAAATGTTCCCCGGGGTGTGATAAACATTGTTTTTTCCATGTCCTCAGGAGCAATCCTTATTTTATTATATCCGGAAAACCCATCCATGAATGAGAAAACTTTGGATTTTGATGTGCTATCCACTAACATATCAATGTGTGGCAATGGAAAATCATCTTTTCGACTAGCTTTATTTAGATATCTGTAATTTACGCACATGCGGACTTTTTCTTCTTTCTTCGGTACTGGGACAATATTGTCAATCCACTGAGGGTACACTGATGTCACAAGAAAACCGACATTAATCTGTTTTAGAACTTCTTCTTTGATCTTCACTGCCATATCAGGGTGAGTTCTTCGCAACTTCTATTTGATTGGCGGACACTCTGGCTTCAACGGTAAACGGTGCTCTACAATATTTGTATCTAGACCAGGCATATCTTGGTAAGACCAAGCAAAAATATCCACATACTCTTTCAACATCTCAATCATCCTGCTCTTCACATCAGGATGTAACAATGCTCTGATCTCGACTTCCTTCGGATCTTCTTCTGAACCCAAATTCATCACTTCTAAAGACTCTTTGTATGGATGAATGGCATTTTCCTCGTGCTCAATCAATCGTGAGACCTCTTCTGGAATCTCATTATAGTCTTCTTCTTCGGCCCCATACACAAGACATTCAAAGTTGGGAGAGGGTGCAAGGTCATTGTATTCAACGGGTTTTTTAATTAATCTGCACATATGATTTATGATTGCTTTTAGAAACTGACACATATAACAAGTGATCATACAGATTGAATTTCAGTTATCATTTATTTTGAAAGGTTTTTTTTTTATTACCATTTTCCGAGAAAAAGCAGAAAATTAAGACACAATTTGGGGAACAAAGACAACTTTTATTATTGATTTTAAAAAATCACAGCAAACAGATAAGCCCATACAATATTAATACTTTCACCTTGGGCAGAGTGAAAGCTTTTCAAAAAGATTAACAACAACAAATTACTTTGAAACATGTATGCAAGAGGGAACCTCAATGGTGATCCAGTTCTGAACCCTAACTCTGTGCGTCACATAATTTAGAATTTCTGGCTCTGCTTCATCTTCCACGATGGTATTAATCTTGGAAACAGTTGGATGAAGATAACCCCCGCTACGAAAGATGTCTTGATACCTGCCTGCAGCAGTCTTCGGCTTCATGCTCTTACCTTTATCATTCTTCACAGAGAACCCTAAGCCATCTCTATTCTTGTTTACGAGTGGATCAACAATATATCCCCATACATCGCTATGGCCATTACGCACAACCTACTGCGCATCCTTAAATGAAACCATAGAGTTCGCACTTCCTCTTATGTTATCAATGGACAAAGCTTGGAACTGGGTTCCAACAGCAGCTTCATCTGCCTCCACAACGCTGAAAGAAGACAAATGAGATATCAATAGTGTCTGTTCTCCATTTATAATTACCACTTTTCCTTCACGTACAAACTTCAACTTCTGGTGTAAAGTTGAAGTGACAGCCCCCGCCTCATGTATCCACGACCGTCCCAATAAGCAGCTATAAGCAGGTACAATATCCATGACCTAGAAAGTAATCTGAAACAAATGTGGGCCTATATGAATAGGCAAGTCCACTTCTCCACTAACAGATTTCCTTGATCCATCAAACGCTTTCACAATAATGCCACTTGGGCGCATGGGCGTTCCTTGATATTTCAACTTCATAATTGTGCTCCTCGGTATAACGTTTAATGCAGATCCATTATCAATCAGCACATTGGATAATGAATCATTCTTGTAATTCATAGAAATGTGGAGGGTCGGGTTATGATTCCTTCCTTCATTGGGTAGTTCATCTTCGCGGAAACTCGGGTTATTACATGATATAATGTTCCCCACTACACTGCTGAATTGGTCTACTAGCATATCACTCTCCATAAAAACTTGGTCCAATACCCTCATCAAAGATTCTCTGTGAGCAGAAGAATTCATCAATAAAGCCAAGATAGATATTTTTGAAGGAGTCTATAGTAGATGATCTACAATTATGTAGTCTCTCATCTTGATTATCTTCAAAATATCATCCACTTCCTTTTCTAGCGTAGCTCCACTAGATTCACCCACTGCTTTCTTGGGTTCGACACTTTCAACAATTTTCTTTCCAGTACTAACATTTCCACGAACAACTGTCGTAAATACACGACCATTGTGGGTCACCCTGCTAGTCTCAACAACATTTCTAACATTACGCATTGGCTGGATGGGAACTTCCACACCATTCTCTAAGATTGTAGCATTATATTTGTAGGGTACAGCCTTATCTGGCTTGCTATGATTCAACTTCAAAATGCGCAGGTGCACCAAAACAAGGCACAATAACATTTATTCCCTCTTCAACGCACTTGGTCGTTACAGAGTCATCTCTGGGAAACATATCTTCATCTGAGGAGAAGAACTCATTTGCAGAGGCATACTCATCATCTGACTCTTCTTCAGCCAAACAAACCTCAATTACATCAACTTCATGGTAATCATCCCTTTGGCCTGTAACCTTGATAGTTCCATTATCCAACAACAACTAAACACCTTTCCTTACAATTGAACATCCTTGGGAGTCCCAGTAGAAAATTTGGCAAGATCCATACTGATATTCTACCTGACCAACCATGTGGCAGAAAGTAGCATGCAATTGTACAAGATCCGCATTCATATATTCCAAATCAAAGATTCTAAACTCTCCAGGACATCCAGAAACCATGTTTACTTCCTCTTCATACTCTTCCCTAGGCATGATTATGTGGATGAGACCCTCATCCATCATCTCCTGCAAATCAGCCTTTATCTTGTCACAACCCTATATATATGTATTACAAATAGCACAATCGGCATGGTCATGCGTATAGTAGCTAAATTCACAGAGGTCTGCATGCATTTTCACCAAGTCCCCTCTAACCATTTTAACATTAAAAATCCGGAAGTCACCTGGACAACCGGCCAATATGTTCACAACATTTTCTCCCCCGTGCTTTGGTACAGGATTATCTTTCACATTAGGACTAACATCCTTGAAAGACAAGATACTAGACTTCACTAATTTCTATACTTAGGTTTTCAAAGGATAGCAATTCTCAAAATTGTGCCCTGGTGCTCCCTGATGAAAAGCACATGTTTGGTCTGCTTTATAATACCAAGGCAATGGTGATTGAAATTCTGGCTACAGATACTTAATGTCACAGTGAATGTTATGACACCGTATCTGACAGATTGTACATAAACCAAATAGTAATTTAAAAGACAGTAAAGAACACAATCAATTTGTAACCCAGTTCAGTGTATAACAACACCTACATCTGGGGGCTGCCAAGCCAGGGAGGAAATTCACTATAAGAGGTATTAATTTAGGAATAAACTAACCAGTTTATCTCCTTCACTTAAGACCTACCCAATGCAACTTCAATCTAAGTCCTACTTAAACCTGAGTTCCTACTCACTCCCCCTCAATCAGAGCAGTGATACTAATCTACTGATTAATAAGATTATGAAGACATTCTTCAATACACACGCTTGATTTTTCTTCAAAGCTTTAATCAAGAGACACAACACTCGTGCTTAAAAGCTTTGAGTGATAAACAACCCTTACAACGAAATCCTACTCAAAGTCACTTATCAAGTGATAATTGCTTGGCTCACAGTAGTTACTAAAACTATCACAACTATACAATGCCTTATTGATCATCTCTCCAAGCGCTGCTCACCATTAGGATTCATGAGAAATATATATGCAGTCTATTCTTCATTTTGGGCTTCCATAAAAATAGCTAGGGTTAACCAAATTTAACCTAAATACTTGGTCTTGGGCTTTCATCATAACAGATTAGGGTTAAGCAAGGTTAACCTAATATCCACGTGAGCATCTGATCCAGTCAATATACTTCAACTCAGAATAGCACACCAGATTCCTGAAAATTCTCAGGAACAATAAATCTGCACAACAACTTGATCAGTACAGGATGTTTTAACATTGGTTATGACATCATGTATCCTGCTCACTGATTTTGGTAGAATTCAGTACATATGATCATAGCTTAAACATCATGATTTTCATCCATACTGAGTTGTTCCTGTAGAACATTGCTTCTGCAGAATTTGTCTTTATCCCAGAATGTTATGACATCAGTCATGACATTCGCATATCTGGTTTTACCAAAAATTAATGCCAACAAGCAAACACTTACAAACTCCCCCTTTGGCAAATTTTTGGCTAAAAACCCCTAACCAATCAGAGATTAGAATGCAGCAGAATTTTTAATAACAGCTAATCTAACTACCAATATGCAATTCTACCAAAATTACCACAATTACTTCTTGCATGTCTGGTTCGCAGCTTCTTGACCTTAGTAGGATCAGCTGCCATTGCACGAAGTGGAGTTACCTCAAGAACATCAGCATCTATGGGGTTTACAATTACCCTAGGATCGGTGTCAGTGGGTGAGGAAGATGTAGTTGCCTTTGATGAAGATGATGACACAGATTGTTGAGACATCTTGAGAGATTGAGAATACAAGTGACAGCAAGTGTGAAATTTTCTTTTGAGGGAATGGAGAGTGATGCAGCAAACTGAGAAGAGGGAGATATAAATATGTTTATTCCTCTTCTTAAACTTTTGGAAAGAAAGAGGGAAACAAATGATTAGCCCAATCAGAATAAACTTGATTAAAATATCTCTTTCAAACCTTATATTAAGCAAAATTAATTGCTACATCTCTTCATATTGGCAAATACCCAGCTTGCCCCTTAAATTCTCAAACTGACTAGCATCAAGTGCCTTGGTAAAAATATCATCCAGTTGTAGTTCAGTGGCAACATGTTCCAGCTTAATCACCTTCTCCTCCACAAGATCTCTGATGAAGTGATGTCTAATGTCAATATGCTTAGTCCTGCTGTGATGTATAGGATTCTTGGATATGTTAATAGTACTCAAATTGTCACAGTACAATGTCATGACATCTTGTGTGACATTATACTCAGTCAACATCTGTTTCATCTAGATCATTTGAGAACAGCTGCTACCAGCTGCTATGTATTCAGCTTCAGCAGTAGATAGAGACACACAGTTTTGTTTCTTGTTGAACCAAGAAACAAGATTATTTGCCAAAAAGAAGCATCCTCTAGAGGTGCTCTTTCTATCATCAGCACTACCAGCCCAATCAGCATCACAATAACCAGACAGAATTGGTTCACATCCATGAGAGTAGAGCATGCCATAATTGTAAGTTCCACTCACATACTTTAGAATTATTTTCACCTGGTTGATGTGACTTACTTTGGGTTCAGCCTGATATCTTGCATATACTCCAACTGCAAAGGTAATGTCAGGTCTGCTGGCTATTAAGTATAGCAGACTTCCTATCATGCTTTTGTACAAGCTTTGATCCACATTTGCCCCACTTGTGTCTTTGGACAACTTTAAATGAGTAGGTGCAGGAGTCCTTTTATAACTGGCATTCTACATCCCAAACTTCTTGACAATATTCTTTGCATACTGGCTTTGAGACAGAAAAATTGAGTCTTCCATCTGTGTGACTTGTAGTCTAAGAAAGTAGGTCAATTCTCCCATGAGGCTCATTTCAAATTCAGCTTGCATCTGGTTAGCAAAATGTTTAACCATTTTATCTGACATTCCTCCAAACACTATGTCATCAACGTAAATTTGAGCTACCATTATCTTTCCTCCTTCATTCTTGACAAAAAGAGTTTTATCCAAACCTCCTTTCTTGTATCCTTTGTCAGTGAGGAACTTTGTCAACCTTTCATACCAAGCTCTAGGAGCTTGTTTCAGACCATATAATGCTTTCCTTAATTTGTAGACATGATCAGGACAGTTTGGATCCACAAATCCTTTAGGCTGTTCCACATACACTTCCTCATTTAAGTACCCATTTAGGAAGGCATTCTTCACATCCATCTGAAACAGCTTGAACTTAAGGAGACAATAAACTCCCAAGAGAAGTCTGATTGATTCCAGTCTGGCTACAGGAGAAAAAGTCTCATCAAAATCAACCCCTTCAACTTGAGTGTATCCTTGAGCAACAAGCCTTGCCTTATTCCTGGTGACAACTCCTTCAGCATCTGACTTGTTCTTGTAGATCCACTTTGTGCCAATGATGTTTGTTCCTTCTGGTCTAGGAACTAACTCCCATACTTCATGTTGCTTGAACTGGTTCAATTCATCTTGCATTGCTCCAATCCAGTATTCATCAGTCAAAGCCTCTTTAACATTTTTTGGTTCAATCTTAGACACAAAACAAGAGTTTGTGATGATTTCTCTAGATCTTGTAGTGACTCCACTGTTAGGATCTCCTATGATGAGTTCCTTAGGATGATCTTTCTGAAATCTGATGGAAGGATCTTTGTTAGCTTCCTTTGATTCAGACTCTGATGGAGTATGATTAGGCACATCATCCTTTTTAGACACTTGTGTTGAAGTCTCAAAGAATGTCTCAACATCATATGGGACATTTGTTTCCTCATGGTGATCATCAACTATGACATTTATAGACTCCATCATAACTTTGGTCCTGGAATTGAACACCCTATATGCTCTGCTGTTGGTAGAGTATCCTAGGAATATTCCTTCATCACTTTTAGGGTCCATCTTTCTCCTTTGTTCACGATCTGTCAGAATATAGCATTTTCTCCCAAAGACATGGAAGTACTTCACTGTAGGCTTTCTTCCTTTCCATAGTTCATAAAGGGTGGATGATGTTCCCTTTCTCAAGGTGACCCTGTTGTGGACATAACAGGCTGTATTCATAGCTTCAGCCCAAAAATGAATAGGAAGCTTCTTGGCATGTATCATTGCTCTGGCAGATTCCTGTATAGTCCTGTTTTTCCTTTCCACAACTCCATTTTATTGAGGAGTTATAGGTGAAGAGAACTCGTGATTGATTCCTTCTGAGGAACAGAACTCATCAAACTTACTATTTTCAAATTCCTTACCATGATCACTTCTGATTCTGACAATGCATCCTTCTTTTTCTCTTTGAATTCTTTTGCACAATTCCTTAAATACATCAAATACATCAGACTTTTCCCTAATGAAGTTTATCCAGGTGAATATGGAAAAATCATCCACAACAACATAGGCATATCTCTTTCCACCAAGACTTTCCACCTACATGGGACCCATCGGATCCATATGTAGAAGTTCTAGCACCTTAGAGGTGGTCAGATGTCTTGTCTTTGGATGTGACATTCTAGTTTGCTTTCCAAACTGACATTCACCACAGACTCTCCCTTCATCAATCTGAAGCCTTGGAATCCCTCTGACAGCCTCCATGGATATGATCTTTTTCATCCCTCTAAGATGTAAATGACCAAGTTTTTGGTGCCACAGTTTCACTTCCTTTTCTTCTTTGGCTATAGAGCACACAGAAGAGTAGTTAGTGTTCTCAGACTCCCATAAGTAACAGTTGTCTTTTGATCTGACTCCTCTCATTACAACTTCTTGTTTTTCATTAGTTACAAGACATTCAGACTTGGTGAAGTTGACCTTGAATCCTAGATCACATAATTGACTGATACTTATGAGATTAGCAGTCAAACCATTTACCAGCAACACTTCATTTAGGTTTGGAACTCCAGGGCAGTCCAAGTTTCCAACTCCTTTGATTTCTCCTCTAGCACCATCTCCAAAAGTGACATAACTAGTAGTATGAGGTTTGACATCATTCAGCAGATTCTTGATTCCAGTCATGTGTTTAGAGCATCCACTGTCAAAGTATCAGTCTTCCTTGGCAGAAACTCTAAGGGAGGTGTGAGCTATCAGGGCTGCAGTCTTTTTCTTCCACTGTTGAGTATATGGTGCCTTGTTAGTCTTAGGTTTGACATATGGGGTCTGATTAGGATATCCATATAATCTGAAGCATAATGGATTTATGTGACCAAACCTCCCACAATAATGACATCTTCATCTTTGATATTTTTTCTTCATATTTCTCTGTTCTTGATGTTGAGTCCTATGTTGTGACATCTGCTTTGACATTTGTTTATCAGGCCTGGTCTTCTTCTTGTCAACAGCAGATTTCTTTGCAGCCACAAATCCTAGACCAGACATGTTTCTTGCATTTTGTCCAGCCTGAATGATTTCTTCTAACTTGTCAGTTCCAGTTGTTAACATCTTGACAGACTTAGTCATCTGATCAAGTTTGGAGTTCAACATTAGAACTTCACCTTTGGGATGGCTTATAGTAGTAGTGTCTGCCTTCTTCTCAGCCTCCAACATCACTATGAGCTTTTTCTGTTTCTCATTTTGCTGACAGACTTCAGTACTTCTGATACATAGCTTCTTGTAGGAGTCAGCAAGTTCTTCAAATGTCACTTCCTCATCACTAGAATCATTATTAGAGTTACAAATACCAGATAGTGCAGTAACTAGTTTAGCAGATTCTTCTTCAGAGTCATTTTCTGAGTCACCATCAGACCAAGTAACAGTCATTCCTTTCTTTTGTTTCTTTAGAAAGGTAGGACATTCATCTCCAATGTGCCCATATCCTTCACATCCATGGCATTGGATTCCTCTGCTTTGATTTCCCTTTTCTTCAGACTTAGTTCTTCTGCTTGAGTCATAGGATCTGCTAATTTCAGAGGAAATGTTCTTGACATTTGACCTTGACTTTGGGTCCATTCTCTTGATGAGTTTGTTGAACTGCCTTCCAAGCATAGCTATAGATTCTGATATATTCTCTTCATCACTCTCCTTGCTTTCATCTTCAGTATTGGATACAAGGGCTATGCTCTTGTTTTTATTGTCAACATTGTCAGTGATCCCCATCTCAAATGTCTGAATTGACCCAATGAGTTCATCAACCTTCAAGTTGCAGATATCTTGAGCTTCCTCTATGGCAGTCACTTTCATTGCAAACCTTTTAGGCAAGGATCTGAGAATCTTTCTCACCAGCTTTTCTTCTGACATCTTTTCTCCCAATGCTCCTGAGGTGTTGGAAATTTCCAAGATGTTCATGTGAAACTCATGAATAGTCTCATCTTCCTTCATCCTTAGATTCTCAAATTTGGTAGTGAGCATCTGAAGTCTTGACATTTTTACTTTGGATGTACCCTCATGGGTGGTTTTGAGAGTGTCCCAAACATCCTTGGCCAGTTCACATTGATGTACTAGTCTGAATATGTTTCTATCAATTCCATTGAACAAGGCATTCAATGCTTTAGAGTTACTCAGGGCTAACTCTTCTTCTTCTTTGCTCCATTCTTCCTCATGTTTCAGACTAGTCGTCCCATCTTTCCCAGTTATGGTGGGATGGTTCCATCCTTTGTCAGCAGCTCTCCAAGCTTTATTGTCCAGTGACTTCAAGAAGGCAATGATACGAGGTTTCCAGTAGTCATAGTTTGATCCATCCAGAATAGGTGGTCTGTTTCCAAATCCTCCTTCCTTGTCCATAGCGCCAGAAAATAATATCCCTAGATCTCACCCAGAAAGACAGGCAGGGTGCCTACTCTGATGCCAATTGAAATTTTGGCTACAGATACTTAATGTCACAATGAATGTTATGACACCGTATCTGATAGATTGTACACAAACCAAACAGTAATTTAAAAGACAGTAAAGAACATAATCAATTGCTAACCCAGTTCAGTGTATAACAACACCTACATCTGGGGGCTGCCAAGCCAGGGAGGAAATTCACTATAAGAGGTATTAATTTAGGAATAAACCAACCAGTTTATCTCCTTCACTTAAGACCTACCCAATGCAACTTCAATCTAAGTCCTACTTAAACCTGAGTTCCTACTCACTCCCCCTCAATTACAGCAGTGATACTAATCTATTGATTGATAAGATTATGAAGACATTCTTCAATACACACGCTTGATTTTGCTTCAAAGCTTTAATCAAGAGACACGACACTCGTGCTTAAAAGCTTTGAGTGGTAAACAACCCTTACAACCAAATCCTACTCCAAGTCACTTATCAAGTGATAATTGCTTGGCTCACAGTAGTTACTAAAACTATCACAACTATACAATGCCTTATTGATCTTCTCTCCAAGTGTTGCTCACCATTAGGATTCGTGAGAAATATATATGCAGTCTATTCTTCATTTTGGTCTTCCATAAAAATAGCTAGGGTTAACCAAAGTTAACCTAAAGACTTGGTCTTGGGCTTTCATCATAACAGATTAGGGTTAAGCAAGGTTAACCTAATATCCACGTGAGCATCTGATCCAGTCAATATACTTCAACTCAGAATAGCACACCAGATTCCTGAAAATTCTCAAGAATAATAAATCTGCACAACAACTTGATCAGTACAGGATGTCTTAACATTGGTTATGACATCATGTATCCTGCTCACTGATTTTGGTAGAATTCAGTACATATGATCATAGCTTAAACATCATGATTTTCATCCATACTGAGTTGTTCCTGTAGAACATTGCTTCTGCAGAATTTGTCTTTATCCCAGAATGTTATGACATCAGTCATGACATTCGCAAATCTGGTTTTACCAAAAATTAATCCCAACAAGCAAACACTTACAGTGATGGTACAACAGGAGGTGGTCTGGTCTGAACCAATTTCTTATGAATTAACATCGGGAGTAATTTTGTATAACTCATAGGAATAGGGTCATAACTCTCCCTTCTCTGATTATGCCCTTGGTTCCCCTGATGGGATGGTCTCTGATAAGCAACGGTGGTTGGAGCTATGCCAACAACGGGAGTAACTGAGGCAACTTGCTGATGACGCTGATAATTTATTCTATGAGGATTAACCCTCCTTTCTTGCATAATAGTGTTTGTATCTCCTTTCTTCTTCTTGGAAAACCCATAAGATGGCTTCTTCGCACTTCCAAAACTTTCGCTTTTTGTTAAACGACCCTCTCTTACAGCCTCTTCTAAGCGGATACCCATGCCTACCATTTCAGTAAAGTCACTTGGCGCACTTGCTACCATCCTCTCATAGTAGAAAGCACCCAGAGTCTTCAAGAAAATATTAGTCATATCCTTCTCTTCCATGGGAGGAATCACTTGGGCAGCTACCTCACGCCATCTCTGTGTATACTCTTTGAATGATTCTCTATCCTTCTGGACCATAGCCCTGAGTTGATCATGGCCAGGCGCCATGTTCATGTTGTACTTGTATTGTCTAATAAATGCTTCTCCTAAGTCATTGAAAGTGTGGATGTTGACATTGTCCAAACTCATATATCACTCCAGCGCAGCACCAATCAAACTATCCTAAAAAAAGTGAATCAACATACGTTAATCATCAGTATGGGTGGACATTCTTCTTACATACATCACAAGATGAGCACGAGGAAAAGTGTTGCTCTTGTACTTATCAAATTCCGGGACGTTAAACTTCACATGTATCTTAACATTCGGGACCAAGCATAAATCATTCACATTCTGCCCGAACAATTCCTTTCCCCTGAGGGCCTTCATCTCCCTCTGCATCTTGTCAAACTTCTCTTGAAAATCGTCCATTCTATCATAGAGTCCCAAGTATTCACTTGGTGGAGGAAAAGGACAACACATATCATCATTAGAAAATGGAACCATATTCACCGAAGGAGGTGCAGCAGAAGTAGCATGCACCACAGGAGGTGCAAGAGTAACAATAGTCTGAACAACTGGAGTATCTTGAGGACCAAGATTGAAACCTTCAGACGTAAAGTTCTTTAGCATTCCCCATGGACAACCTTGAGGCAGGCGATTATGAATAACAACTGGAGTAGCTGACACAGGAACAATCGGAGCTTCAATAGTAACCCTTGTTTGTTGAGGTTCAACACTCAGTGGCTAATTCTGAGCAGCCACCAGAGATTCCATTAGAGCAGTTAGATTGGCCATGCCGACCTTCAAAGCAGAAACTTCCTCACGCAGCTCGTGATTCTCTTGTTCTAAGTTGTCCATCTTCCTTCTGAAATTAGCTCGAGTGTTGTAGTGGTGAGACAACTTGCTAAACGAAGTAAAGAAGCTTAGTAAGACACCAGGATATGCATAATAAATGCAAGAAACATGTGCAATATGGTGCATGCTATGCAATGCATATGATTTATTTTATTAATATTTCAAGGGACTTAAAGGTTTATAGACACGTTGCAAATATCAAAGTAATAATACATTTGAAATACTGGAAAAAAATTGTTATAATAACTTCAAAAAATGGATTATAAGTTTCAATAATCCAAAGTACAAGATGAAAATAGAGTCTAAAAACCCTAAGAAGTAAAGCTGATGGAGATCACTCTACACGTTGGCGCTTCCCTATAAACCTGGAAATCTGAGCCTTCAACCTATGGTTTTCCTCCGCATATCTGGTGGCAACCTCCTTCCAATCACCTGAATCAGGAAGTGAGCAACTAGCATCTGACTGAGGCTTAGGAGAAAATAAATCCCCTTGCCTCTCCATGGTCTCTACAGCCCGACTCTCAAGAATCTCAATCAAGTCGTCTCTCTCCTTCAAATCTGCTCTATAGGAAATCTCTAAAGTTTGGCACTTATTCTTCCAAGCATCCTTTTCCTGCTACTTCCTTACCAAAGAAAGTTGCAGCTCTTCCACATCATCCAATAAGGGAGGAGTGGTCTTCACAAATAAATCAGGCATAATTGCTTTCCAGGAATGCGGCATCTTCAACTGAATAGCTCTCGTTTGGACCCACTGAAGATAAGGCTCCAAAGAAATAGCTCCTCTAAGTCCCAAGTCTTTTCTACTCTTCCTATGAATGTGACGCCAGGCCTTCACAATATGCTTCCTAGCTTCCTTATGGTCTTCTCCCTACTTCAGAAAGAAACTACTCAAATGAATACTATTTGGTTTATCCCTCATCGGATAACCAAGCTATCATCGTGCAAGAACAGGGTTATAATTAATTCCTCCCTTTGTACCAAGAGGAGGTACATCGGGGAAACTACCACAACTGTCGACAATCTTTACATCCTGGTAAGCTCGATGATACCAATCAATATCTGAGTGAGTAAGTGCCATGATCTTAGGAGCCCAACGGGGTTCCTTCCTGACATCTCCGAAAGCATCAGACTGAGGCATATGAGAAATGAACCACCGGTATAACAGAGGCGTACAATAGACAATCATCCCCCCATGATAAGAATTCTGAAGATGAATAGAGTAATAAGCATTACCCAACAATGTAGGAACTGGGTTTCCAATCATGAATATCCTGATAGCATTAATGTCAACAAACTTGTCCACATTAGGAAATAAATAAAAACCGTAAGCAAGTTGAGCAAAGTTGGCCTCAAAAACGACTGTACTCTTCATCCTGGAAAACTAACGAGCTTTCCCCAATAAGAACTGAGTTGGTAGTCCTCTAATCCCTCCTTTAGTAGTCATATGGGCTTCAACCTCAGACTTTCCCAGATGGATAAAAGCAGCAATCTCGTGTGGTTTTGGCTCACCCTCCAAACTAGTAAAAGGAAGATGATCGGTAATAGGTAAATCCAACAGATAAAAATACTCCTCTAATATAGGCATCAACTGATAGTCAGGGAAAGTAAAGAAATGATACATCAGATCATAAAACTGGACCAAGGTCAAGAGAATACCCTCCTTCATCCTAAGCTTCGTGAGAGTAATGATGGATCCATACTTCTTCTAAAAATCTGCAGAACACTCAATCTCAGGAATTAGACCGATCAACTCATCTATCTTGGGATCTTTAAAACTGTATTTTCCGGTCTTTCTTTATCCAGAATCCATGGTCAAAAGGTACCTGAGATATTCATAAATGGTCAACTTTCAAGTCCTTTGAAATAAATTTCTTCAAAAGATGCTTATGAGTGCATAGATGCATGATGCAACAATCACACACAAGATCACAAGCATAGGATTCATAGGTTCAATGTCACGAGCATGAGGTCGAAGGTACTACCCATAAGGTATGGTCTAAAAGTTATCACCTACTGAACAAGGTTCTAGAGGTTCCCAGAGTCTACATCCTTCCTTCGGATATTATCAACTTCCCGATTAACTCGGTAATTAGTAATATTCTCAAGAAAAACTCGTCCGAGCGTAGTATCGTGTGATAACTATTTCAGGATTAATCCGTCATAGCTTCCGCACTACACCTAAAAGGCCAAGATGGGTTAGGTATTGTACGGTCCTCAGCTTCAGCAGGCTCCCAGGTTGAAAGCAAAACGTCTTCTTGATTACTCGGTAAACGACACTACAGTCAAAGGGGCCTCCACTGAGTAGGGGATCTCATGCCTCCTTTTTTGGGATTACTCCCTCAAAGTTAACATGACTATACCGCCCATCCTATCTTAAAGTTTGCCCAAGTATGGGTATAGGACTTATAAGTAATCACCAAGCACCCTAAAAACCAGGAAAATCTAAACAAACATATGTACAACATATAACACATAAACAACAATAGCACATATACAGATATAAACAAAGATAGGTTTAACCCACTTAGGGATGGACCAGTAAGAGGTCAATCTGTCCCCAGTGAAGTCTCCATTTTTTTCTGTAGCGGTAGAAATGTTTAAGACTAAGCCATTGGATTGACTAGAATTATACAGATCAAATTAAAAAAATTGCCACCGCGCTTTATTGTTTCCAAAGGAATGGGAAAAGAGAGAATAACCCAAAAAGAGGGGGAAAGATTCAAGGTAAGGGGGTTGTTTATGAAAAGGGAAGGTATTAGCACCCTAAACATCTACGATACGCTGTAGGAACCTCTTTGTAAAATCTGTATATTTTGGCTATAAAATGTTGTATGCAAAATAGATGGTAGAGGTGAGAAAAGAAATATATTTTTTATGATTTTTGCACCCGCCGCAGTTGTGAACCTTTAGTGCCTACGTACCTTCTTCTGTGCAATAGAGGATCAGGGTACACGTAGTTCCTTTTTTGAAAGATTTTAGAACACAAGTGTGTTGGTTAATTTTATGAGATAAGACATCATCGTCATTGTCCGTATGGAAAACATACTTACTACCCACAATCATGAGAAAGGAGAATTTGCATCATCTTAAAGTGGAGGATATGGCTTGGATTTTAAAATCAATAATGCATCACTCAACACCCAAGTGGAAAATATCTCTCTTCACTACATACTGTAGAAGTATAGTCGTTTGCATCACTACAAGGATTGACAAGAGTCCAATCTTTTGAGAAAGGTTTTAAAATAGAAAGCCAGAGTGGCAGAATGGTTTGAAATGAGATTGATTAACTTTTAGTATTCTCATAAAATGTCAAGATATTATTAAGTTGATTGAATTTTTTTTATGAAAATGTTTTGAAAATGCATGGACATAAGTCCAAGTTTATTATGAAAATGGTTCAAGTTTAAAAACAAGAAGAGTTTTCAAAAGGAGAGAGAAGATTTTTGAAATTAAAGAAGATGGGAGGAGAAGAAGAGACTATCCTAAAGCATAAGGTAAAAGCTATGGATAAGAACCATCTAACCAACAAGAAGCCAATACTTGACATTATAAATCAAGATAGAATTCCCATTCCTTGGATTGAAACCAAGAAAGCAAAGATACTAGACCTCTTGAGAGAACCAAACTTCAAATGTATTAAGTCTTCATAAAAATTAGGCAGAGTAACAGTTGTATACGGGTGAGTTCCAGATTACAAACAAAGAATGTAATCACGATAACCTGCATACAAAACAAACAAACAACCCAATGTCTTGAGGTAAACCTCAAGAACTCCAGACAAAATATCAATTAAGGCCACAAGGTCTCCAACATAGATCAAGGTTTCTAATCCTAAGTCCAAGAAGTCCAATACTCCATAATGCCAAGGATAGTAACCAAATAGTCCAAGTATCATTAAAACATTTTATGGTTCATGTTGATTATTAGGTGTCTTAAAAGAGCAAAGAAAATGCTCAAGTGAGCAAAATAAAAATAACAAGAAAGTAAATGCTCAAGTGAGCAAAGATAAAAAAAAGGCATGAAATGTAATGCTTAAAGTAAATGGTACATAAAATATAAAAATAAAAGCATAAAGTAAAACAATTTAATAATCAGTGGTTAGTTGGATGACCATCTGAAAACTTGCATTTGGAACTCATTATAGGATTGTTAGAACTAAAGCCTCCACACAACAAGTTACATTTGCTCTTTGTCAAGTATATCATCCATTTTGGAATCCTCAAAAGTATCATTTAATGATCAACGATGTTTAAGTGATCTGCGTTGACCAAAGGTGTTGTAGATCCATTAGAGGTTTGGTATAACAAAAGCCTCCATACAATGAATCTCAATGTTATTGGATCAAAGAGATCAAATCAACATACTTGGGATTGCAAACATAGGTTTGGGCCATGAATGATCATTTATTCGAATCGGGACAAAATTTAGCGCTATGTTAAGAAATTGTAAGTGGACTCCTATAGAAGTCGCACCTATTTTTAGGCCGGTCAATAGTAATCTATGCACCATTTGTTTTGAGACATGATATAGAGATCATGCTCCAATAACACATAGTGAAATAAGAAAGGGATGAGATGAAAAGGGATGGAGAAGAATGTACAAACCACATTTGAATTAAAATTTAATCATACTATTATTAAAATCATTCATCCATTTCTATGGAGTTAGACTCGACACCATGGATCCAATGATTTTAATAAAGTTCATAATCAAAAATTCAACCCAAGATCAGCCAGAAAATAATCACAAAATAATATTGTATTTAATATATACATTAAAAAAGGTTTTTAAAATGTTTTAAAATATAAATAAGAAAGAAAAATATAAACTATGTTCAAACTAATCAAGAAATATTAAGTAAGACCATAGAAAAATCAGAAATGAACTCAAGTATTTTTATAAAATTTTTGGTAATTTTTTTTAGTCAGAAACTATTTTTAAAATTAAAAGAAATGAGTAAAATAAACCAAAAATGTTAAAAAATACCAAAGTCAGAAATAAAAAATAAATGAGGTCACCAATATTTGTCACAACATTATTGGATCATTCCATATTTTTTTCAAAATTTAAAAATGCATAAAAGTATTTTTAAACATTTAAAACAATTCAAATAAAGTGAAAATTTATAAAAAAATATCAAAACATAAAATAAAATTGTGAAAAAATAAAAATCAGAAAGAGAAAAATCAAAAATATTTTTCATTATTTTTTCAGATTTTTTGGACTTAAAATGAATTTTCTATGAATTTTTGAAATTTAAAACAATTAAATATAAAAATCAGAAAAGAAAAATAAAGTCAAAAATATGTGGACCATTGGATGAGAGTCAAAACGCGTTAATATTCAAATCCAAGGGATCTGGCGCGTTGTGCATATCAGGGTCACTAGTGAATAAAGCATAGAATCAAATATAAAATCAGATTTCAAAAAAAATAAGTGGCACGTTGTTGTACCCCAAAATTTGCCCTCTCACTTATCAAGAATTTACTCACAAGATCTCCTTTGACTCAAGACTGCACTAGGGTTGATCAGCTCAAGACATCTCCTTAAGCACTGATGACCAAATTTAGGGTTTGAGTTTGCACAAGGATTTTTGAACTTCCCATGCCCCATATGACTTTAATGGATCATTATGGACCCCCAAGATTAATCATGCCAAGTTTCAAGCCTTGAGTCACATTTTTGCTCAGTCAATTGAGCAATTGACCTAAAAAATCAATTGTATTAGGGAAAAGTCAACCATGGCCAATTCATAGTCAAACTTCATAATTTTTGGTCCACATAAACATTTTAAACTCATGTGTATCATTTGATTAAGTTTGGAGCATAACTCCTCAAGAAATTTGATCAAATTTCCAAAAGGGGAAAATGGTCAAAATTAGGGTTTTTACTGGGAAAGGGCAATTTCTGATTTTTGACCTAGCAAATGGTCAATTGGTTTAAGGCATGATCTCAAGAGTTCAATTGCATAATTTTGACCTAATGACATGGTTCAAAACATTGCAAGTCCATTGGATTGACAGATGAATTTTGTAGTCAACTGATCAAAAGTCAACTGTATACTGAAAAGTCAAACTTTGACTTTTTGGTCAAATTCAAGTGCCAAAGATCATAATTCATAAAAACATGTCAAAATATGAATCTTACTCATCAATAAATCAAAAAGTCAAGATTTCATTTTGAAAAGTCAAAATTTCTAAACTTAGAAATTTTTCTAAGTGTTGGAAATTTCATATTTTTTCATAAATTTGAGCCAAATTTTCACCATGATGCAAGATGATTCAAGAAAAACTTCCAACATAAAAGTTGTAGATCTCCATGAAATCTACAACTTTTCTTTACACAACTCCTTCTAAAAATTCTTGGATCTCAAGTTATGATTTTATGAACATAGGGTCATGAAACTAAACACTTAAGTGAAATTTTGCCCTAATTTAGCCAGGATTTTGACCTAACTTCATGACACTTTTTCACATAGCTCCAAAGGGAATATTCAAAAGCAATTCAAAGATGGTTTGTAGAGCACATTTCAAGCTGTCCAAAATGTCCAAGAACTCCTTGAGATCATTCTTGAGGAGGGAGAATCGAAGAGATGAAATTAGGGTTTTGTCACTTGAATTACAAGTCATTTTTTATGAACACTTGAACCAAATCCATGCTAGGCTGCATAATCCTTGCTTTGCAGGCCTCAAACTTGTTTGTCACTCCATAATTAAATGTTTACACATCTGTTAGAGCTTTGATCCAAGCAATTAAGCTATTGTCCAAGTTGCATTTCCATTTATGGCACAAAGTTAACAATGCCATTCTTGTAAAGTAAGCTTTTTGCATAAAGTTCACATGGAGCCTCTAACTTGTTCCCTCTAATCACACTCCATCCACAAAGTCAGAAGCAATCTTGTTTAAAGCATAACCACTCTATCTTAGCAAGTACACAAGGCATAGAAACTTGTTTTGTCAAAAAATCACATGTTTAACTTAAACATGTAAATTTGAATTTTGATCAACTAGAGGTCTCCAAACTTGTTGCTTATAAATATAGTCACTATTTGTGAGATATAATACGAGCTTGAACACCCTGAAATACACCAAAACTCTCTCAAATCAGAAATTGCACAAAAACTCCATTGTTGCACAGTTTCTGACCTTGAACATCAAACTCCCACTTCCCTCGTGTGTTTCTTGGCCTTTTAGTTTCTAGAGCTTCCTTACATCAAATACAAGTCATCCCCATCCTTATTCCAGAACTGTAACACCATTTATCATAACTTCCATAACCAAAAAAACAGAGTCTGCAACTTGACTTCTCCAGGCCATTTCAACCATTCATTGTTCAAGCTAACCATTGCATTAGCTTCCTAGGACCTCAAGGAAGCTAACCTGATCATCACAATCACTTGAAACAAGCTCAAACTCAAAACATGATTTCCAGTTTTGAGGTAAGTTTTCTCAACTTGGAACTCTTCATACAGGCATCATCAATAGTTTATTTGTGAATAAAACATGTAGATATCATTTCCCTGAAGCTAACCATGTCCTTAGTTTCCATTAATTTTGCTTGAGCTTAGAGAATTTAGAAACTGAAATTTCTGAAATTTTTAGGGTTCAGATTAGGGCCATTAAAATTCTTGCTTATCTTTGATCCATAGTTTTAATACTTTACATTTCTGGAATCGTGAGAAAATTTGCTACAAGTTTCATCTTTACAGTTTTCATTTTTAATGAGAAATGAGCAAGTTATAATAGGTCTGGCTGGAGGTTGAAGATGAAGTCTTCAGGGGACGTTTTGCCTTACATATTTATTGTTTCATTTGTATTAACGGATGTATAGCCACCCCAATGGTAGAAGCGCGCGCCTGTAACCTATGGGACCTGGATTCGAGCCTCAGTGGTACCGTTTTGCATTTTTTTCATGTTTTTTTACAATTCTGGCTTTTTTTTGTTTAGCAGGCGCTGGGCCCTTTGGGCCTGGTTCATTTTTGTTTTTGCTAGCTGACTCCCATAGTGACTTTTGGCACCCCTTGGCCCAAATTATTTTATTTATTCATTTATTTCATTTTTTTTGTTTTTCTTTTCTTAAAAAAAAAATTTCCTAAATACTAAAAATAATAAAAATACAAAAAAATAATATATGTTTATATTTTGACTTATTTTATTTTATTTTTTCCATAAATAAAAATATTTTCATTTATTATACTTTATTTATTTTATTAAGTAAATCTTATAAACTTAATTAGTATTGCTTTATTTATTTATTTTACTTCACACCATTTAAAATACATTATTTTAATATAAAAAAGACTAAAAATATTTTATAATACTACAAATATTTTCAAGATAAAAAATACCAAAATACTTTTCTTGAATTTATTTTCTTTTGATTAATTAATAGAACTAGGTTTTCATTTAAAATCTTTTCTTAATAAATTCAAACTTAATTAATTATTTTCTTTATTTAATTAGGTTAAGGCAAAAATCTTTTTTTCATGAAAACCAAACAAAATTCCTTTTCTTTACATTTTGCATCCTTGTAGATTTATTCATTTTTATACTTTGTATTTATTTATTTCCCTGTATATTCATATCAATTCAATATGGTTGTAATAGCGTAGTAACTTTAAATTTCGCAATTTATCGCTTTTATATAACATGCTAGTAATTAGGGTTTGTATGGAAAGACTAAAACCAATGCTTAGAAAACCCTAATTCAAGACAAAATCAAGCATGAAAACAATACACTTGAACACTAGCACCCCTAGGGTAAAATCCACTTGGTTGCCTTGTGCAAAATGGCCATATTACGCATGTGAGGTATCTTAGCAAAAACAAGCAAAAATACAAGATCATGGTCTCTCGATGATGCTATCTAAGTTGTCTTACAAATTATCTTAGTCCCTCAAAAAGAATGCTAAGATACCTTGCAACATTGCTAATCATGACTATACCATGACCCACGCCCTTCCCGTTTGCATCCAAAGATAGGGTTGTTTACCAAGTCAATGGTAAGACAACAATGTCAAAGGAATAGAAAATGAACAAGAAAGACATTTGAGTAGGTAGATTGCTCCTAATTACTTTCTCCATTTCAAAACAAATATCCTTGCTATTTTCAAAATAAACACATACACTTTCAAACATCTTACAAAATTGAAAACATTTTCAAAAGATCAAACATATTTGTATACATTCTTACAAACAAGAATCATTACAAAGATTGCCTAAACAATGGCCTCTTTACAAAATAATTTCAAAAACCACATCAAGCACAATTTCAAACAAAAAAAAAAGCAAGTGATCTAGCAAGAAACTAAGAGCCCATGGAAAACCATGGATGAAAAGGGTGCTAATACCTTCCCTTTTCATAATCTACCCCAAGAACTCAAGAAACAATCTCAAAGGTATTTCATGTGCTTTTTCACCTTTCCTTTTGGATAAAATAAAAGTCGGTGGCGACTCTTGCTAACCGCAACATTTGCGATCAAACACAAAACACTCAAGTCAGTTCTCCCACTGTATCACAGAACTGGAGACTCTGCTGGGGAGTAATTCTAAAAGTGGGGTTACCCTAGGGCTAGATCACAATTACTTGCTTACATTGTTTGATTGGTTTACTTTACATTATAGTTCTTTGTTTGGGTTTGAATCCTCTACCCAGATTTGGGATACATTATAGGTAAGTAGCAATACGTTGTGGAAACTGTGTTGGGTATATCGACATGGTCTAAGCAATAGCTATATTAGTGCGACATATTTGTGGGTACCGTTAGCCCTTGAGTTAATGAAGGAGAATACGGGGCCGCTGAGTGATGTCATGAAGCACTAATGAACTGTTAGAACCTTTACTTGACCAACTTGGCCTTTAGGACGTAGTGAGATGACCGGCATTAGTGCAGTCCAAAGTTGGTAGATACTCAATACTACACTCATTGAGGTTTAGTTTTTTGAGATATTTCAGTCGCCATTAAAGAGGCTTGTGCTGAGACAATGCTCAAAGAAACAAACCAATGATATTGAGCTCCTTAGAACCCGGTTACTATTGTTAGGACAGGTTTGAGCCAACTAAACTTCAAGAGGGTACTTACCTATAAAACTCCATGCAAGCCTAAACCTAAGGAATTGTTTTCTTTATTTGTATATACATACTTGTACATAACATCGTGAACATCATAACATCATAACATCATACACATACACTAACCATTTCAAGGATTTTTTTGGATTCATCTTTGTCTTATTTTGTAGGATATGGATTCACTTCGCAGGAAAACTATTCAAGTCAACCTTGTAAATATCCCTCCACAACTTAAGGAGCTAGCTTAAAGGATTCTTAAAAACTCTCCATTCACCGAGAGACATGGTCGCCTACTCAACTTGGTCACCTCCAACACAGATGAGGACATGATGAAGGTGCTCTTTCCGTTCTTTGACCCTTTACACCATTGCTTCACATTTCCCGACTATCAACTTGTGCCTACTTTGGAAGAGTTATCCCGACTCTTGATAATTCCCATTCTCAATCAACTACCTTTCAATGGTACGGAAAGAGACCCAAAGCCAGAAGAGATTACTCAAGCTCTACACTTGCACTCCTCTGATGTCACAACTCATTGGGAAACAAGGAGTGGTGTCAAAGTTTCTTAGCAAAGTTCTTGTTCGAGAAAGCCTAAAACTGTTGGAGTTCCTTGGATTTGCAAGCCTTCGAGGAAATTGTGGCTCTCCTCATCTATGGGATGGTTTTGTTTCCAAATCCTGACCAACTCATAGATGTGAACATCGTCAAAATCTTCATGTCTCGCAACCCGATGCCTACATTTCTAGGGGATATCCTACACTCTTTTCACACTCGCACAATGAGGAAAAGAGGTGTCCTTATGTGTTGCACTCCTCTCTTGGCAAGATGGTTAATTTCACATCTTCCCCAATCTGTATTAAATAATGAGCAATGTTCAAGGTGGTCACAAAGGTTGATGAAGCTCAAACATTCAGACATTCATTGGTGCTCCCGATCCATAGAGAATGTTACTATTGTCGACCGTTGTGGGGAATTTCCTAATGTCCCTTTACTTGGCATTAGGGGAGGAATCACCTACAACCCCTGCTTAGCTTTAAGACAGTTTGGTTATGCCCGAAGGGATGGTCCGCACCTAAAGTTTTCAGGAATATCTTTGTCATTTCTTTCTCTTCAAGAGGGGGATAAATCTGAGCAGCAATCTCGCGCCACCTCTGTGTATATTCTTTAAAGGACTCTCTATCTTTCTGGGACATAGCCCGGAGTTGATCTCGGTCCGGCGCCATGTCAACATTGTACTTGTACTGGTGAACAAAAGCTTCACTAAGATCATTGAATTTATGAATTCGGGTGCTATCTAAACCCATGTATCACTTCAGAGCGGCACCAGTCAAACTGTCTTGGAAGTAGTGAATTAACAAATTATGATCATCAGAATATGTAGACATCTTTCTTATATACATGGTTAAATGACTTCGCGGACACGAGTCACCTTTGTACCTTTCAAAGTCCAGCACTTTGAACTTCGCTGGAATTTTTACATTTGGAACTAAACACAGGTCATTAGCATTCTTTCCAAACAAGTCTTTTCCTTTTAGCACTCTGATTTCCCTCTGCATCTCTTGAAACTGGTCTTGAAATTCCTCCATCCTATCGAAAAGACCCAAACTTTCAACAGGTTCAGCATGATAAATAGGTTCATTCATGTATGGAATAGTATGAACCACAGGAGCAGCAGTAGTCATCATTGGTTGAGGGAAAGGTACCACTGGCGGGATTACAGGCTGCACAGTAGTTGTCTCCGGTTGAGGAAAGGACATTGTAGGTTGAATCAAGGATTGTACAGCAAGTTGATACCCTTCTGGCATGAAGTTATAAGGCATTCCCCATAGAAAACCTTTCGGCATTTGATGTTGAAGCGGAGAGTTGACTTGAGTCATAGATGTTGGAGCGTTGACAATCTAAGAAACCACAGTAGTTAAAGTTTGAATCTCAGCAGCTGGAGTCGATGGCTGATTCTGAGCAGCCATCAAGCTTTCCACTAGTGCAGTTAACTTTTCCATTCCGACAGGAAGAGTAGCAACCTCCTCGTGAAGCTCGTGATTTTCCTATTCCAGATCCTCCATCTTCCTTTGACGATTGGCTCGGGTATCGTACCGGTGAGACAGCTTGAAAATATATCGGAGTGGAAAAAGAAACAAGGATAAGACTCTAGAAAACATGTGAAGTGGAATGTTAGATGATGCATAATATGCGATGCAAATGATCATTTATTTTGATAGTTTTTTTTCAAGGAACTTTAGAACTTTGATAACTTTGCACACAATAATGGTAAAGGAATTTGGAACAACAAAAACTCATTTTATTAATCAAAGCGGTAAATTACAACTTACAACTTGGGACAACAAAAACAATAAATTACAACTTTGGGACAACAACCCAATAATAAAAGCAGTAAATTACAACTTTGGAACATGAAGCCCTTTTACAGAGTTTTAAAAAATGACATCAGTAAAAATAATAAAAACTAAGAACTAAAGGTCACTCGGAATCAACTTCGAGTGTTTCTTCTTCCAAAATCCATAATAACAGTACCTGAGATGTCTGCAAAAATCATTCTTAAGCTCCTTGAAAAACAAGTTTTACAAAAAAAATGTTTATGGATGTGTGGATGAATGATAATGCAACAATCACACATAAGTTCATAAACATGGGGTTCAAAGGTTCAACGCTTAGAGCATGGAGTCAAAGGTAAAGCCCACCCCAGGGTATGTACTAAAGGTTTAATCACACCTGCAAGATAAGGTTCTAAGAGTTCCTAGAGTCTACATTCCTCCTTCGGATATTACCAACGTCTTGATTACTCAATAATTATCAATATTCTCAAGAGAAACTCATTCCAGTGTAGCATCGCGTGACAACTACTTACAGATTACTCTGTTATAATCTCCACGCTACACCTAAAAGGCCAAGATGGGTTAGGGTTCTACGGTTCTCAGCTTCTCTGGCTCCCAAGTCGAAAATAATAATGTCTTCCCGATTACTCGGTAAACAAATACTACATTCAAAAGGGCCTTCCACTGAGTGGGGGATTTCATGCCTGCTTCTTCGGGATTACTCCCTCAAAGTTAACATGACTATACCTCTCGTCCTATTCCTAAGTGTAACTTAGTCCGGGTATAGGACTTATCATTTGCAAAAAAAAACCCAAACAACCCCAATATAAACATATAATCAAACAATCAAATAAAGATAAAACAGATAAAACAAACTAGGCTTAACCCACTTAGGGATGGACCAGCAAGAGGTCAATCTATCCCCAGCAGAGTCGCCATTTCTGTAGCGATAAAAAATGTAGCGGGGTAAATCGGAGATCGAGCTATTAATTAACTCGTCTCACAAAAGCAAGAGTCGCCACCGCGCTTTATAATTTCCAAGGGAAAAGGGAAAAGAGCGAAATAAAACCCTAAAATATGCAATGTAAAATAATACTTAAAAGTAATGAAAATACAAGGCGTTTTGAAAAGAGATCTAGAGTTCGGGGGTTGGTTATACAATGGGAAGGTATTAAAACCCAATGCATCTATAGTATTCTATAGGAACCTTTTGAAATATCTATTTATCAAAATTGTTTGTTTGATTAAAAATAGCTTGTTTGGCCAAAAATGGGTAGGGACGAGATTTTGAAGATACGACGACCTAAAGTCGAAGTTTTGACTTAAAAGGTGTGAGTTTTAAAAATTGAATATTTGAGAAAGTTATCTTAAATTTTTAACAAAATAATCAACGAAAAATGAATGAGGGTATTCGCACGATTAGATGAGATATGTTTGATGACATGAAGTCAACAAAATTTAAAACAATTCCCTTGGATTTGAGATGGACGAAAAATATAAAGATTAACGATCGATGACAAAATTTAATTAAGATGACAATTGAACAAATAACTAATGTAAATTAAATTATACTAGCATGTATTTTAACAATTAAATAAATAACCAAAAAGAACATGAAGATTAAATTACAAAATTATGGATTTTTTAATAATTAAATAAATAGCAAGAATTAAATTATGAAACATGTATTTTTGAATAATTAAATAAACAACAACAAAAATTAAATAAAAAAAATTAATAGCATGTTGACAAAATTAAATAAAAGATAAATTTAAAATAACATGTTTATTTTGTGTTTTTATAATAATTATATCAAGATGGAATAATGTAGATAATGTTAAAAGAAACAGCAAAAAATGTCCCAGCCTGGACTCGAACCCGCGCTCCCCCTGAATTATTATCAACCGCCTTGCCAAATGAACCAAGCTGCTTATTCGTTAATATCAGGATTTAATTAAAACATAAAGAGAAATGGTAATGGTGCTGGACAAAAACAGGCCCAGTGGGCCGACCCGCTTTGCATGAAAGGAAAAGAAAAAAAAGTGAAAACCCTAAGATGTCAAGAGAGAGGCGCCGCGGATTAGTATGTTGTAACATTGGGAAGGTAAAAAGAAAATTAATATTATTATTGTTGGAGAATTTATTCTATGTTGTACCATAGAAAAGAGAAGAAATAACACTCTCTCCTTACCCACAAACTCGCATCATCTTCATCTGGTTTAATCCAACCGTTCACCTTTCTGCTTAAACCAAATCAACACGAAAATATCCTCTTTGATCTCATTGATTTCGCCATCTGAAGCTGTTGGATTATCTGGTTAGGTTTTGCATTCAAATGAGTGCAGGAAAGAAGAGGTGGTGGCTAGGTGAATGAGAACTGAGGAGCTGATGCACCGGTGGTTGATGCAAACATTGTGGGAGAACTGGTGGTGGAATCAACAGACGCACAGGGTATTCCAAAGGAAAACCCGGACGAAGGTGATGAACTAAATGTTGAACCAAACGGAGACTTGTTGTGCTGCCAACTAGAAGCCCCAAATAAGGTAGAGTTTGTACCACAGTTAGAGCTAATAGTGTTGACTGCCGAAGAGGAAGCAGATGTGCCCAGTCCAAAAGTTGTACTCGAATTGAAAATATTTGTTGTAAAACTTGAAGGAAACGTCGAACTCCCAGAAGAAAAAGAAATATTTGGGCAGAACTCAAACACAGGAAAAAAAGAACTCCCCGAAGAAAAATTGGTTTTACCAGTCAAACCAAACAATGGGGATGACACATGTGATTGAACTGACTGGGTCTGATTAGAAGTCGCAAATCCACCAGAAGAAGGAGAAGCATGAGCCCCAAACATAGAATCACTGGGTCTGGTTAACAGATTTTGAAATTTATAACAGGTTCAGGTTCTAAGGTTTTACAGGTTACGGTTCTGTGGCCTTATGTTTTGTAACAGGTTGTTGTGTTTTTTTGGACAACAAGTTCTATGATTTGGGAACAAGTTCCAATGTTCTTAACAGCAGGTTTCATGGTTAACAATTCAAGGTTTTAGTAGGTTAAGCTTGGAGATGAGTAAGCTGGTTTTAAGGTTTTGGAACAATAGGTTTTAGGTTTTTGGTAACAGGTTCTAGTCTAGTTTGCAACAGATCTTATGCTGGTTTTATATTTTGACAGGTTGAGGTTATGGCAAGGTAAGGTTTTTAACAAGCTTTATGGTTTGCGAAGGTTAAGTTGTTAACAGGTTCTAAGTTTTTTTTAAACAGGTGCTAAGATTAACTGGTTTTAAGATGGTACAGGTTTTGGTTTTGATTAACAGGTTCTAGCGTTTTTGGACAGCAAGTGTTTTAGAACAAGTTCAAATATCTTGTAATAGTTTCTAAACTAGTTTGCCGGTTAAGTTGGTTTTAAGATTTGTTATGGAGAAACTGGTTTTATCGGGTTCTACAGTTTGCAGGTTGTTAACCGGTGGCTGCTAGAGAAAAAGGCAAAAGTTGGGATTAAAGTTAGCAACAGTAAAATGCAGAGATAACGGCGACTATTCTGGCCGGAATTCGTATACTCCAAAAAAAAGAAATGAAGGTGGTGTTTTTTTTATCTCTGGACTTGTACATTTCTCTGTGCTATTATTATTTCTAAACATGCTTAAATGCCAACAAAATGCAGCCACACAAATAAAATGCAACAAAGAAAAGAATGATAAGGCAAACATTGTATGGAAAAGAGAAAAAAAAAGGTGCAGAACGTGATTTAAACATGAGTATATGCAGCAGTATATAGGGAGGACGAAGAGAATAATACCTATCGGAGCCTCTCTGATGGGGCTTCTAAAAAATAGTAAGTTTTCCTCCTTGAGTTTGTTATGTTTTCTTCTTGCTGAATTTTTGAACAAAACTAATCTTTTTCTGTTTTTCTCACTCTTGTTGGATTGTTGAACAAAACTCTATTTTCTGTTTTTCTCACTCTTGCTGAATTTTTTAGGATTCCTTTTTTCTACTGAATTTTTGACTTCTCTCCTCTTCTGCTGAATTTTTTATTTCTCTCCCTCTTTTGTGTTGACAAAAGCCTCTATTTATAGTGAAATGTGTGGGGTTTTGGGGGGGGGGGGGGGGGGGGAACAGTAGAAATTTGAACAAATTCAGGCCCTGTTTTGATGTCTTATGGGATAGCTTTTTGAAGTATCCATTTTAGTGCAAATTTTGGCGCTTTGCAAACTGTTTTTGTAATAGTAAAATGTGCAGATTTTGTCTTATGGGCTGCATTCTGGGCTATTTTGCAGGGCAGGTTTGGACAACAGCTTGGCATGGTCTTGTTGACACGAGGTTGAAGAAAATGGACAGCACTACACTAAAAAATAATGGACTGTTATGGATTAATGTAGTGCTGGAAAAATAGGCAGCATTGGGACTGTTTTGTAGCAAGAATAATAGTTGAATTTCATGTACAAAACTTGTATTTTATTTTGTAACTTTGTAACAACAAGTCCAAATAAATTGTAACATGAATAAACATGTATTCTCCAATTTATTCTTAATTCCTTTTGTAATTATAAATAAACTTGAATCTTCATATGATCATGAATCTTGATATGTCTTGATTAAAAATTCAAGGTCTTCCATTTGAATTGGGAAAGAATTGAATAATACTTGAATAAATTGTTGAATGATGAATAAATAATAATGCAAGTCTTAGACTTTAATCTTGCATTTTTGTAATAGAGATCCAAATAAATCACATGAATTAGTCTTGTGATGATCGATTAATTGGACCGAATTCCTTTTCCCACTAACTTCTTGAAATAATGCTTCATGTAAGTCCACCAAAATAATCATAAAAATAATCTTGAATAAATATTTCATGCGATAAATGATTATTCTTGGATGAGATTTCTTGATAGCTCCTCTTAATTATCACTTGAATTCAAATAAAGAAAATTCCAAATATTCCGAATAAATACTTCTAGAACGGTTTTGAATTTAATCATCCCATTTTGGCAAAATTCAACCCGCGTTATGAGAAAATTTGCAGATGACTTTGGTCAAAGATATCGAAAATGACGGCATAGCTTGGTTTTTGTTGTATTTTAGAACAATGTGAAACACACATGAACCAAACTCGGTAGAACTTCGATCGTTCTTTCCGAAAAAATATTCAGAGAAACCGGAGACCATCTGTTGGACAGAGTATGGAAATAAGCGCACAATTCTCTGAAATTCTTTTGATGAATCAGCTTTTGGGGAATTAACGACGGACTGCATTTCTGCCTCGAGACTCGAAACCCTAATCGATGTACGACGTCCGATGCTCTTCTTTCACACCTATTTCCTGCACATGAAAACAAAACAACAAAACATACACTTCGTGCTTGATTAGTGGTTAGTCATTCATAAGATAAAATGCTCACAACACTCGATAATCTCTACACAGTTAAAGCTCGAAAGTGAAACGTTCGGAACCTACCATATTCGGTGACCTTGATGTATGTATAAAATAATGCAGATAAAGCAGGGATCTTAGGTCAAAAATTGAGGTATGACAGCTTCCCTTATTTAAGTTTCTTCTATCCGGAGATATGAAGGTTAAAATCTTAGTCTCGACGAGATTGAAGGTACTTAAATACATAATGCGCAATTTTTGCCCTAAGATACCGCCATTATATTTATGATATCAATGTAGTATTTAACTTTATGGAGAATGATACTGTACAAGATAAAATAATGTCGGAGAAACCAATCACAAATAATCCACAGGAACAGAGATTATACACTACTGGGGAAATGAGCCATCGACTTCGAATGATAGACTCTTAACGGAGAATAAAAATTTGAGAGGAGACAATTTCTGACCCTAACAAAGAAGACGCCTTGCATAGGCCACGAAAAAACAGATTATTGACCCAAGATAATGGTGAGTTCACTACTTAAGGTCAAAAACAGACAAAAGATATATCAACTTTTGCTGATAGTGAGCTACCTACTTTTACTGAGGGTAGAGGTTCACAACGAACTTCTTTATGAGACTTTTCTGGAGAGATACCAATTTATGCTAAAATAATATATAGTTGTAGATACACGAGCTGCTCAAATAAAGAAGCCGCCACTTGCTGTCTTCAAAGGATGTCTATAACATTCAAGCTGCTCAAATAAAGAAGCCGCCACTTGCTATCTTCCAAGTAAACTATAACATACAAGCTGCTCAAATAAAGAAGCCGCCACTTGCTGTCTTTCAAGGATGTCTATAACATACAAGCTGCTCAAATAAAGAAGTCGCCACTTGCTGTCTTCCGAGGATGTCAATAACGCACAAGTTGCTCATGAAGATACCGCCGCTTGTCGTTTTCCAAAGATGTCAATAATGCACAAGTTGCTCATGAAGAGACCGCCGCTTGTCGTTTTCCAAAGATGTAAATAACGCACAAGTTGCTCATGAAGAGACCTCCGCTTGTCATTTTCCAAAGAAGTCAATAACGTACAAGTTGCTCATGAAGAGACCGCCGCTTGTCGTTTTCCAAAGATGTCAATAACGTACAAGTTGCTCATGAAGAGATCTCCACTTGTCATTGTCCAAAGATGTTTCAGAAGAAAGTTGTGATAACACTGCCAGAGAATAAAATTCTTCTTCAAAGGGAACCATGAATAGATCCTTCCTAAGGAGGTCAGATACTCAAATGCGCAAAATAAATGCACCATTCATCTAGGTTGCCTAGCCTGGAGAAGACCACGAGATAGCCTATGCAAGAGACAAAAACTCAATCCAAGGATAAACCAGAGAGAGAAAGATAGTCAAACAAGACTCCCCCCAATGAGAAAATAACTCAATTGGGGATTCATCTTATCCAGACATGGACAAGGAAGGCTAAATCAAAAATTCATCCACGAGGATTAGCTCAGCTGGGGAATTAGAAAGGAAGCACATTTTCTTCCTAAGTTAACATTCTACTTGGAAAGAACAGGTACGTTGTTTGAATAAACATAAACAAGGTATACGACCCAAAATCAACGACAAATGTGAATGTGTATGCATGATGTAAGTGTAAATGAGTAAATGAATGTTATGCTAACAAAACAGATAGAGGAAATAACTTGAAGATGATAAGATATCACGAAATAATTAGATACTCGGCCAATCTCAAAGATATGAAAAATAACTGGAACCAGAACGAAAGCAACGTCAGAGCGTATCATATTACAAGGTTCAAATCTTCTGGGGAGAAAAGTATTCAAATCCAATCTTCTAACACCAATAGACCACTGACGTGATACAAAACGTACTACACTTTGGAAATTTGTCCAATCAGAGATAACCGAAACAAAACTTAATCGGAATTGTTGGGGAGTCACCAAGCTTAGTACTGTACTAGAAATGCAAGTTTACACAACCAACACCTCATGACGATTTTGAAAGAAAACATGTTCATCATGCAAGGATAAATTATTGTATTGCTTTGCATTTCATGGCTTAACCATCCTCGGAGCAACTGTTAATATTCCTTCCAATATTCACGAAACATTTCAAAATAGGAATGCGTTAATTAACCTTATTTCAAATATTTCCATAAAAGCTAAAAATTTGCCCACAAAAAGATAAATGCTCAAATTTCATTAATAAGATGGTAGTTCGCTAACAATGTGACTCCAATGGTTTACAAAAGTTTGGTAAATAATACGTGAAAGAAAAAGGTTACACAAAAACAATGATCATTATTCCCCCTAACAACTTCGAATTTCGAGATGTGCTCAAATGCCGCGACCGGTCTGAACAAAAGCCTGCCTAAGTCGCCCCTTCGGGTTTTCAACTTAGCGAACTGTCAACTCAAACCTAGGCGAAATACTTCTTGACTGCATCGGCGTTCACGGAGCGCGGGAGTTCTTCACCATCCATATTTGTGAGAATCATGGCGCCTTCAGAGAAAACCTTCTTAACGACATACGGTCCTTCATAATTCGGAGCCCATTTGCCCCTAGAATCTGGTTGGAAAGATAATATCTTCTTGAGCACGAGGTCACCTTCTCTGAACTTGCGTGGTCGAACCTTCTTATCAAAAGCCTTCTTCATTCTTTGCTGATATAGTTGACTGTGACACAGCACTGTCAATCTCTTCTCTTCAATTAAATTCAACTGGTCATATCTACTTTGACACCATTCAGCCTCAGAAAGTTTAGCTTCCATCAAAACTCTCATAGAAGGGATCTCAACCTCCACGGGGAGTACTGCTTCCATGCCATAAACTAGGGAAAATGGGGTTGCGCCTGTTGAAGTTCGAACTGAAGTACGGTACCCATGCAGAGTAAACGGGAGCATTTCATGCCAATCTTTATAAGTTACCACCATCTTCTGGATAATCTTTTTGATGTTCTTATTAGCAGCTTCAACAGTCCCATTTATCTTTGGCCTGTAGGGAGAAGAATTATGATGTTCGATCTTGAACTCTACACAAAGCTCTTTCATCATCTTGTTATTCAAATTCGAACCATTATTAGTGATGATCTTGCTCGGGATGCCGTATCGACAAATAATATGATTCTTGATAAATCTAACCACCACCTGTTTGGTTACATTAGCATAAGATGCTGCTTCCACCCATTTAGTAAAATAATCGATCGCTACCAAGATGAAACGATGGCCATTTTAAGCTTTGGTTTCAATCATTCCAATCATATCAATGCCCCACATAGAGAAAGGCCAAGGTGAAGAAATAACATTGAGGAGGGTCGGTGGCACATGTATCTTGTCCGCATAAATTTGGCATTTATGACATTTCTTCACATATTTGAAGCAATCAGATTCCATCGTCATCCAATAGTAACCAGCTCTCAACATCTTTTTAGCCATTGCATGTCCATTGGCATGAGTGCCAAAGGATCCTTCATGTACTTCTTGCATCAGCATGTCTGCTTCATGTCTGTCTACGCATCTGAGCAAGACCATGTCGTAATTCCTCTTATATAATACTTCTTCATTGAGGAAGAAACTACTTTCCAGTCTTCTCAACGTCTTCCTATCTTTATTGGATTCCCAGGCGGGTACTCTTGAGTTTCAAGAACACGTTTAATGTCATAGAACCAAGGTTTGTCGTCGGTGACTTCCTCTGCTAAGAACACATGAGCAGGTCTGTCAAGTCGCATAACTCTGATTGTAGGCACATCATTCCAATCATTCACTTGGAACATTGAAGATAAAGTAGCTAAAGCATCAGCCATTTGGTTTGCATATCTAGGGATATGATGTAATTCCACTTCGTTGAAGAAAGTTAACAATCTTCTAGCATAATCTCTGTAAGGGATCAAACCAGAATGACGAGTCTCCCATTCTCCTTTGATTTCATTAATTACCAATGTTGAGTCTCCGTATATATCAAGAATCTTGATCCTTAGATCCACTGCTTCTTCTTCAAGACCCATAATACATGCTTCATATTTAGCCGTGTTGTTCGTACAGTCAAACTTTAATCTCGCCGTGAATGGGATATGAGTACCTAGGGGAGTGACGATGATTGCCCCAATTCCATTTCCATAAGCATTTACAGCTCCGTCAAATATCAAACCCCAACGGGATTCGGGATCAGGTCCTTCTTCAGGTAAAGGCTCTTCACAATCTTTAGCTTTCAAGTACATAACATCTTCATCTGGGAAGTCAAACTTGATGGATTGATAATCGTCAATTGGTTGGTGAGCCAAATGATCGGCTAAAATACTCCCTTTGATTGCTTTCTAAGTGTGATACTCAATGTCATATTCAGATAACAACATCTGCCAACGGGCTATTCTTCCAGATAAGGCGGGCTTCTCGAAGATATACTTGATCGGATCCATTTTGGAGATCAACCAAGTGGTGTGGTTAATCATATATTGGCGCAGACGGCGAGCAGCCCAAGCTAAAGCACAACAGGTCTTCTTAAGCATTTAGTATCGAGACTCACAGTCTGTGAATTTCTTACTCAGATAATATATGGCATGTTACTTTCTTCCAGTCTCATCCTGTTTACCAAGCACACATCCCATGGAATCTTCCAATATGGTCAGGTACATAATCAAAGGTGTTCCTTCCACTAGAGGAATGAATATGGGAGGTTCAAGTAAATATTCTTTGATGCTATCAAAAGCTTTCTGACAATCTTCTATCCACACACATCCTTGGTTCTTTCAGAGAAGCTTGAAAATCGGCCCACAGGTAGAAGTCATATGAGATATAAATCTAGAAATATAGTTCAGCCTCCCAAGGAATCCTCTTACTTGTTTTTCCATCCTGGGTGCGGGCATTTCCCGAATAGCTTTGACTTTATCAAGATCTACCTCAATGCCTCTCTGGTTGACAATGAAACCCAGAAGTCTTCCAGAACGAACACCAAAAGTGCACTTGTTAGGATTCATACGAAGTTTGTACTTTCTCAAACGCTGGAATAATTTCAATAAATGCTCTAAATGATCTTCTTCAGTTTGTGATTTGGCAATCATGTCATCTACATAAACTTCTATCTCTTTATGCATCATATCATGGAACAAGGCAGTCATGGCCCTTTGGTACGTTGCACCAGCATTCTTCAAACCAAACGGCATTACCCGATAACAAAATGTTCCCCAAGGTGTAATGAAAGTTGTCTTCTCCATATCTTCTGGTGCCATCTTGATTTGATTGTAACCAGAGAAACCATCCATGAAAGAAAAGACTTTAAACTTTGCGGTGTTGTCGACCAATACATCAATGTGTGGTAATGGAAAATCATCCTTTGGGATAGCTCTATTCAGATCTCTATAATCTACACACATTCGAACTTTGCCATCCTTCTTAGCAATAGGCACTATATTGACTAACCATTGAGGATAGACCGACGTAACAAGGAAACCTGCATTAATTTGTTTTTGAACTTCTTCTTTGATCTTGTCAGCCATATCGGGACGAGTCCTTCTCAACTTCTGCTTGATCGGAGGACATTTAGGTCTCAACGGCAAACGATGCTCCACAATATTGTTATCCAAACCTGGCATGTCTTGGTAGGACCAAGCAAACACATCCACATACTCTCTGAGAAGCTCCAACATCTTCTCTTTGACCTCTGGGATAAGCAACGCTCCGACCTTGACCTCCTTTTTGTCTTTTTTATTACCCAAATTGATCATCTCTATAGGCTCTTCAAATGGCTGAATAGACTTTTCATCGTGCTCAAGCAAACGGGAAATTTCATCAGGAATCTCTTCACTATCTTCTTCCTCGGCTCTGAACACAGGGAATTCAAAGTTGGGAGGGGGCATAGGGTCATTGTTTTCAATGGTTAAGTAACGGATTAATCTGCACACATGATTATGCTTTATTTTAGAAATCGATTAATGTGAATGTTGTACAGATATAAAAAAGGTTATTATATTTCCTATTACTACCAATTAATTTTCAATACCATTTTCCAGAAAAAGTGAAAAATAAAAACAGTATGGGAAAAAATAACATTTTTATTCATGATTGGCAATACTTGAAACAAAAGAGCCCAGACATCTTCTCTTTTTCCTTGGGCAGAGCAAAAGGATTTATTTTCAACATAGCCCGACACAAATACTTTTTCGCCTTGGGCAGAGCGAATGGTTTTTTTCAAAATAAAACAAAGCATTACTCAGAAATGTGCATCACAACAGGAATATCAACAGCAATCCAGTTCTAGCAAACCACTCCATGTGTTACAAAGTTGGGTAAATCCTCTTCAGAATCGTCTCCTATTATAGCATCAACTTCAAGCGGAGTCGGATGGATAAAACCTGCGCTTCGGAAAACTTCTTGTATCAGACGGGTAACTGTATCCTGCTTAACTCTTGTAGACACGGGATGAAAACCAAGACCTTCTCCAGAATTGTTCTTAGGAAAAGTCAACACCTGGCCCCAACCTTCACCTGAACCACTCTCAACCACTCGTCGCGCATCCTCAAAAGAAGAAACAGATGTCCCTTGCTTCTTCACTTCATTATTAGCAACAGATAGAGCTTAGAATTGGGTTCCAACATCCTCATCAGCATCAATAAAAGAGAAATATGACAAGTGGCTTACCACCATAGCCTGCTCCCCACCAATCATTATCAGCTTTCTATTCCTTACAAACTTCAATCTTTGATGGCGCGTGGAAGTGACTGCCCCTACATCATGGATCCATGGAAGGCCCAATAGGCAACTGTAGGCGGCACGAATATCCATTACTTGAAAAGTGATCTGAAAGGTATGAGAACCAATTACTATAGGAAGATCCACTTCACCAATGACAGTCTTCCTAGAACCATCAAACGCTTTGACAATTACCCCACTAGGTCTCATGGGAGCACCTTGATATGAAAGTTGAGATAATGTAGTTTTGGGCATTACATTTAATTATGAACCTGTATCTACTAGCACACTTGATAAAGTATCATTTCCATAACTTATTAAGATATGTAAAGCCATATTATGGTTCCTTCCCTCCTTCAGAAGCTCTTCATCACTGAAACCAAGATTGTTACACGAAGTAATATTTCCCACAATTCCATCAACTTGGTCAACCGTCACATCATGATCTACGAATGCCTGGTCCAAGACCTTCATCAAAGCTTCCCTATGGGCACCAGAATCTCTTAGTAAAGCAAGCACAGAAATCTTGGAAGGAGTTTGCAATAGTTGGTCCACAATCTTGTATTCACTTCTCTTGATGAGCTTCAAGATCTCATCATCATCGGGGTGTAGACTAGGTTCATTGGATAGGCCTATCTCAACCCTTGGTTCAACATTTCTCGCTGGAATTTATGCCGGTATAGGCCTCCTGACTTGAACTTCTGGTCTTTTCAAAGGTACTGCTGTGAAGATACGCCCGCTTCTTGTAACTCTGCTCACATCAGCAATGTTAACAAAAGATGGCATTGGCGGTATAGGAACTTCTACCCCGTTATCAATCATTGTGGCATTATACTTATATGTTATAGCTTGGTCTGAGTTGTAAGGCACAGGACCAGGTGGACAAATGATTAAGGGAGCAACAGGTGCAGTCTGACTGTCATAGACAATTTCTACTGGTTCAGACATGTTGAATTGCGGTACTATAACATTCACTTCATTAACTGGATCTCTATCATGTGTAATAGTGATAACCCTTTGATCTAACAATTTTTGAATATTCTCCTTCACAATAGGTGTTGTACCCCAAAATTTGCCCTCCCATATTCTTCAAAATTTGCCAAGTCAAAGCTTCAAAATCTCCCCAAGGGTTGCACAGTTCAATGGCCTCCTAAACAGTCAAAAACTAGGGTTTTGGTTCTGACAAAGAAGTTGAAGTTTCCAAGGGTCCAATCAAGTCCCATATGCCTACAAACATGGTCAAGCATCCATATACCAAGTTTCAAGACTTACAGCACAAAATTGCACAGTCAAAAACCCTAATTGCACTACAGTCAACTAAAGGGGCAAAATGGTCATTTGACAGTCAAAAGTTCAAATTTTTGGTCAACATCTCATTTTGAAGCCACAAACTTCATTTGATCAATGCTTGATCATGATTCTCAAAGCTTGGCTCAAAAAGTCTCAAGATGCAAAAGTTTCCATATTTGGATAGTTGAAAAAGTCAACTATAACTTGACCAAGGCATAACTTCCGCATGGATTATCAGAAAAATTCCATCCAAAGCTCATTTTGAAGAGAAAGACATTTCCTACAACTCCTCTTCACACTTCAAGTCCAAGAAATTCTCTCATAAAAAGTTATCAATTTCAACATTATAGGTCATTTTCAAAAGTCAACAAAAAGGGACTTTAAGTCAAAGGCCATAACTTGAGATTGGTAAATCAAAATGACATGGGACCAAAGAAATTGGTTAAAGGACTTCAAGACCTTTCCAAAATGTCCAAGAAAATGATCAAAGCTTAAACATTGAGCAAGATATGCCTTGTGGAAGTTGGGAAATTTTTGGATATTTTGAAAAGTCAACTTTGCTTCAAATGTCTTAAAATTGCTAATGGGCCTCTTTTTCTTCCAAGATTCATCATCCAAAGCATGTGCACGACCATTTGGCCCAAAGAGGATTTATTCATCATTTTTATTTATTTATTTGAATTTTTTATTACAATTAATTCATTTAAATTAAATAAAATATGGAAAAATACTAAACCAATGTGATCAAATCCTTTTATGCAGTACAATCACTCATGATTCACTAAGGATTTCGTGCATATCAAAAGAGGAAAGAATTGGTGCAAATTGGCATGATTCTTCATGAAAAAATATTGAAAAAGATTCATCAAAATCAAATCTTAAAAACCATTAAAAACAAGGCTACGGGCTTGGATTATTGACTGGATTCATTCCTTATACAAGTGCAAACCTAACCCTAGAGAAAAAGACCAAGAAGCTGCGCCAGAAAACAAGAAGAAAGTTTGCACTTTTTGTGAAAAATTCCAAAACTGAAAACGTGATTACAAAGGGTTTCAAGCTAAAATAATCATTCCATTGTGTTCCTGAGGCTTCAAGGAACGTGTTTGAATAAAAATCATCAACTCTAACGCCCAGAATTGGTATACAGAACTCAAAGTTTTTCACATTTTATTCATATTCGTGTTTCAATATTCAAGCATTCTCATTGCATTTTTTTATGGATTCATACTAATTGATTGATTCCAAAGCTAACCATATACATCAATTGAGTTTTCGTGTACTATAGGAGAATCCACCATGGGAGCTTTCTAGGTTTTCAGAAACCTTAAAAGAGGGCTTCGTCCATATGGAAAAATTGAACCATAAGAATGATACCATTGAATTCGTGATGTTCCACTGGATCGAACATATACCTCGCGCCTAATTTATGAGCCAGCATCTCCTATTCGCTATTTTCATGCTTGCTATTTAGTGGGGGTTTAAAACCCCCGCTATTCAATTTTTTTTTGTTTCAGGTACAGAAAGCCATGGGAGAAGATGATGATGTGTAGGCTAACGATTGGCGTATTTGAAATTCGCGCGAAAATCATCCACTAACTCTTGTTTGGCTTTATGTTATTTATTTGCTATACAATATTCAAAACGCGTGAACGGCTCAGTTGGAAAGCATGTGCATTGGTAAGCAACGGGACCTGGGTTCGATTCCCAGGTCCCTTCCTCTCTTCATATTATTTTTCTAACCCCACTTGCATGCAGCACTCTATCCAAAGGCCTATCATACGACCCTAATCCAGGTGTGCCACATGGCCACTGAAGACAATCTGAAGGCCCAGATCTGGTGAATACCATGGGCATGAGTCAAAGAAGTCACATGCTACCCTGGAAAGTCAACGAAAGGCCTCCAAAGATGGGCCAAAAATGGTAAATTATACCTCCAATTTGGGGACAGAACCCCCCATGGTTTGCTCTTTTATCTTTTTTATGTTTTTTTATTTGTTTTAATTAGTTTTAATTTAATTCTTTAAATTAATTTATTTTCACAAAATATAAAAATAATACAAAAATCAGAAAAGACAAAAATAAAAATATATTTTATTTAACTAATATTTCTTTGTAAATAAATCTCATTAATTAACTTAGCTTTTTAAATTTAGGTTTAATTCACATATTTTTTTTTAATAAATTTAAAACTTGTAGAATTAGGTTAATTACTTTTTATCTTTTTTTTCTTTTATCATTATTAATTATTAATTATTTTCTTGTAAATAAAACTTGCCATTAATTAATTAGGTTTTAGGTTAAATTTTAATGTTTTTCTGAATAAATTAAAAATAACTAGAATTAGGGTTAATTAACTTTTTAATTCCATTTAATTCTCATAAAAAACCATAAATACAAAAAACCTCAAAAATAATTTCTTTCTATTTTATTTTAATTAATTTGTTCATAATAATTTAATTTCGTTAAAAAGGGTCCAACGCCCTCGCATTCCCGATTTAATTCTCTTCGCATTTTTATTTCTTTGTGTAATATTTATGTAATTCTCCCAAAGCCGTGTAAGCTTGATATTTATATTTCTTTACTTTATTTTTATGTCAAATCGGGTCCTGGATTAAATTTGGCGATGTGGACCCGCGCCGTTGTAATAGTTTAGGAACTTTATATTTCTCGCAACTTTTTTAACTGTTAACAATTGCATGCAAGAATGAATGATTAAAATAAAAGCAATGCGTAGATAACCCATGACATGAACAAGACAAAATATCTGAAAACGACACACAAATCACACACCACCCCTAGGGTACGCCTCACTGTTGCCTTGCCTCTCGAAAGGTGATCGTCGAGTAGAAGACGTTTTAGTAAGTCCTCATGATCCGGGAACCTGGCATGAGGGTAGCTTCTAAGGTGTCTTCCTATTGCTCCGGTGATCACCATGTCCCGAACCTTCGAATTGACCCGAACACCTCCAACGGTGGTGGTACCTACCTCTCAATGGTGGGATGGCACTACTTCAAGGACATTTACACAGACGAATTCCTTAGGGTAGGTAGACGACTCTAGATACTTGCTCTAATTTCAAAAACAAATCAAAAATACTTTTCACACCGACACCTTTTCAAAAAGCTTTCGAAAGCAACTTTTCAAACACTCTTGAGGACCGATACAAGAGTCGAACTTAAATTTTCAAAGAAACTTTTTTAAAACCCATAATTGAAAAGCAAACAAACCATTTTTTAAAACACAATGAGCAAGTATCTAAGAGCCCATGGATAACCATGGATAGAAAGGGTGCTAACACCTTCCCTTTCTATAACCTACCTCCCGAACCGAGAGCAATCTCTATAAGGAATTTTTCTGTGCTTTTGTCCTTTCCCTTTGGAGAAAATAAAAGACGGTGGCGACTCTTGCTTCCGCGACATTTCGCGAACCAGCGTTAAACAGTCAGTTCCAGATCCACCGATCACAATAGGGCAATCAACTTCTATTGAACAAAATTCACAAACATCGTAATCATGTTGATGCTTAAAGAAGGCGAGTCTTCTTAAGCTTTGATGTAACCTGATCAACGAGACTCTTATGTGCTCAACTTGAAAAACTCGAAACTTTCCCTGACATCCTTCCACCATATTCACCGATGCTTCCCCATGTCGAGGCAAAGGATTATCTCTAACATTCGGGTTAACATCCTTGAAAGACAAAATACCGTTCTTAATCAACCTCTGTACATCCGCCTTCAAAGCAAAGCAAATTTCAATGTTATGCCCCGGAGACCCTTGTTGATACACACAGAACTGATCTGCCTTGTACCAAGGAGAAGTATTATTCGGTGCGATAGGAGGAGGCTTCATTGTTATGAGGTTTTTCCTGATCAGAGCGGGGAACAATTCAGTGTAAGTCATCGGAATGGCATCAAATTGCGGTTTCCTTGGTGAGCGAATCTGATTATTAAATTGATGAGCCTGTTGTCGAGGCTATTGTTGAAATTGTCGTTGCTGAATTGGAGGGGTTTGATGAGTTGGGGTCACCATTGTTGGGCGGACAGCCGGAGTGACTGCCGCAACATGTGAATAGCCTCTCCTTGGTCTCCCAGGGAAAATTACACTGACATCTTGTTCTTTCCTCTTAGGGAAAACACTTCCAAACTTCTTGACACCACTAGACATACTTCCTTCCTTAACCAAACATCCCTTACGAATACCTTCTTCCATCCGCATGCCCATACTTACCATCTCAGTGAAGTCACTGGGCGCACTCGCAATCATTCTTTCATAATAGAACGAACCTAAAGTTTTCAGGAATATATTTGTCATTTCTTTCTCTTCAAGAGGGGGATAAATCTGAGCAGCAATCTCGCGCCACCTCTGGGCATATTATTTAAAGGACTCTCTATCTTTCTGGGACATAGCCCGGAGTTGATCTCGGTCCGGCGCCATGTCAACATTGTACTTGTACTAGCGAACAAAAGCTTCACTAAGATCATTAAAGTTACGAATTCGGGTGCTATCCAAACCCATGTACCACTTCAGAGAGGCACCAGTCAAACTGTCTTGGAAGTAGTGAATTAACAAATTATGATCATCAGAATATGTAGACATCTTTCTTACATACATGGTTAAATGACTTCGCGGACACGAGTAACCTTTGTACCTTTCAAAGTCCGGCACTTTGAACTTCGCTGGAATTTTTACATTTGGAACTAAACACAGGTCATGAGCATTCTTTCCAAACAAATCTTTTCCTTTCAGTGCTCTGATTTCCCTCTGCATCTCTTGAAACTGGTCTTGAAATTCCTCCATCCTATCGAAAAGACCCAAACTTTCAGCAGGTTCAGCATGATAAATAGGTTCATTCATGTATGGAATAGTATGAACCACAGGAGCGGCAGTAGTCATCACTGGTTGAGGGAAAGGTGTCATAGGCGGGATTACAGGCTGCACAGTAGTTGTCTCTGGTTGAGGAAAGGACACAGTGGGTTGAATCAAGGATTGTACAGCAGGCTGATACCCTTCTGGAATGAAGTTATAAGGCATTCCCCATGGAAAACCTTTCGGCATTTGATGTTGAAGCGGAGAGTTGACTTGAGCCACAGATGTTGGAGCCGTGACAATCTCATAAACCACAGTAATTGAAGTTTGAATCTTAGCAGCTGAAGTCGATGGCTGATTCTGAGCAGCCATCAAGCTTTCCACTAGTGCATTTAACTTTTCCATTCCAACACAAAGAGTAGCAACCTCCTTGCGAAGCTCGTGATTTTCCTGTTCCAGATCCTCCATTTTCCTTTGATGATTGGCTCAGGTATCGTACCGGTGAGACAGCTTGACAATCTATCGGAGTGGAAAAAGAAACAAGGATAAGACTCTAGAAAACATGTGAAGTGGAATGTTGGATGATGCATGATATGCGATGCAAATGATCATTTATTTTGATAGTTTTTTTTCAAGGAACTTTAGAACTTTGATAACTTTGCACACATCAATGGTAAAGGAATTTAGAACAGCAAAAACTCATTTCATTAATCAAAGCGGTAAATTACAACTTACAACTTGGGACAACAAAAACAACAAATTATAACTTTTGGACAACAACCCAATAATAAAAGCAGTAAATTACAACTTTGGAACATGAAGCCCTTTTACAGAGTTTTACAAAATGACATCAGTAAAAATAATAAAAACTAAGAACTAAAGGTCACTCAGAATCAACTTCGAGTGTTTCTTCTTCCAAAATCCATAATAACAGTACCTGAGATGTCTATAAAAATCATTCTTAAGCTCCTGGAAAAACAAGTTTTACAAAAAAATGTTTATGGATGTATGGATGAATGATAATGCAACAATCACATATAAGTTCACAAACATGGGGTTCAAAGGTTCAACGCTTCGAGCATGGAGTCAAAGGTAAAGCCCACCCCAGGGTATGTACTAAAGGTTTAATCACACCTACAAGACAAGGTTCTAAGAGTTCCCATAGTCTACATTCCTCCTTCGGATATTACCAACGTCTTGATTACTCAATAATTAGCAATATTCTCAAGAGAAACTCATCCGAGCGTAGCATCGCGTGACAACTACTTCCGGATTACTCTGTTATAATCTCCGCGCTACACCTAAAAGGCCAAGATGGGTTAGGGTTCTACGGTTCTCAGCTTCTCTGGCTCCCAGGTCGAAAATAATTAATGTCTTCCCGATTACTCGGTAAACAAATACTACGTTCAAAAGGGGCTTCCACTGAGTGGGGGATTTCATGCCTCCTTCTTCGGGATTACTCCCTCAAAGTTAACATCGCCCGTCCTATTTCTAAGTGTAACTTAGTCCGGGTATAGGACTTATCCTTTGCAAAAAACCTAAACAACCCCAATATAAACATATAATGAAACAATCAAATAAAGATAAAACAGATAAAACAAACTAGGCTTAACCCACTTAGGGATGGACCAGTAAGAGGTCAATCTATCCCCAGCAGAGTCGTCATTTCTGTAGCGATGAAAAATGTAGCGGGGTAAATCGGAGATCGAGCTATTAATTAAATCGTCTCACAAAAGCAAGAGTCGCCACCGCGTTTTATTATTTCCAAGGGAAAAGGGAAAAGAGCGAAATAAAACCCTAAAATATGCAATGTAAAATAATACTTAAAAGTAATGAAAATACATGGTGTTTTGAAAAGAGATCTAGAGTTCGAGGTTGGTTATACAATGGGAAGGTATTAGAACCCAATGCATCTATAGTATTCTATAGAAACCTTTTGAAATATTTGTTTATCAAAATTGTTTGTTTGATTAAAAATAGCTTGTTTGGCCAAAAATGGGTAGGGGCGAGATTTTGAAGATACGACGACCTAACGTCGAAGTTTTGACTTAAAAGGTGTGAGTTTTAAAAATTGAATATTTGAGAAAGTTATCTTAAATTTTTAACAAAATAATCAACGAAAAATTAATGAGGGTATTCGCACGATTAGATGAGATATGTTTGATGACATGAAGTCAACAAAATTTAAAATAATTCCCTTGGATTTGAGATGGACGAAAAATATAAAGATTAACAATCGATGACAAAATTTAATTAAGATGACAATTGAACAAATAGCTAATGTAAATTAAATTATACTAGCATGCATTTTAACGATTAAATAAATAACCAAAAAGTACATGAAGATTAAATTACAAAATTATGGATTTTTTAATAATTAAATAAATAGCAAGAATTAAATTATGAAACATGTATTTTTGAATAATTAAATAAACAACAACAAAAATTAAATATAAAAAATTAATAGCATGTTGACAAAATTAAATAAAAGATAAATTTAAAATAACATGTTTATTTTGTGTTTTTATAATAATTATATCAAGATCGAATAATGTAGATAATGTTAAAAGAAACAGCAAAAAATGTCCCAGCCTGGACTCGAACCCGCGCTCCCCCTGAGTTATTATCAACCGCCTTGCCAAATGAACCAAGCTGCTTATTCATTAATATCAGGATTTAATTAAAACATAAAGAGAAATGGTAATGGTGCTGGACCAAAACAGGCCCAATGGGCCGACCCGCTTTGGATGAAAGGAAAAGAAAAAAAGTGAAAACCCTAAGATGTCAAGAGAGAGGCGCCGCAGATTAGTATGTTGTAACATTGGGAAGGTAAAAATAAAATTAATATTATTATTGATGTAGAATTTATTCTATGTTGTACCATAGAAAAGAGAAGAAAATAACACTCTCTCCTTACCCACAAGCTCGCATCATCTTCATCTGGTTTAATCCAACCGTTCACCTTTATGCTTAAACCAAATCAACATGAAAATATCCTCTTTGATCTCATTGATTTTGCAATTTGAAGTTGTTGAATTATCTTGTTAGGTTTTGCATTCAAATGAGTGCAGGAAAGAAGAGGCGGTGGCTAGGTGAATGAGAACTGAGGAGCTGATGCACCGGTGGTTGATGCAAACATTGTGGGAGAACTGGTGGTGGAATCAACAGACGCACTGGGCATTCCAAAGGAAAACCCAGATGAAGGTGATGAACTAAATGTTGAACCAAACGGAGACTTGTTGGGCTGCCAACTAGAAGCCCTAAATAAGGTAGAGTTTGTACCACTATTAGAGCTAATAGTGTTGACTGCCGAAGAGGAAGCAGATGTGCCCAGTCGAAAAGTAGTACTCGAATTGAAAATATTTGTTGTAAAACTTGAAGGAAACATCAAACTCCCAGAAGAAAAAGAAATATTTGGGGCAGAACTCAAAGAAAGAAAGAAAAAGAACTCCCCGAAGAAAAATCGGTTTTACCAGTCAAACCAAACAATATGGATGATGCAGGTGATTGAACTGACTGGGTCTGATTAGAAGTTGCAAATCCACCAGCAGAAGGAGAAGCATGATCCCCAAACATAGAACCACTGGGTCTGGTTAACGAATTTTGAAATTTATAATAGGTTCAGGTTCTAAGTTTTTACAGGTTACAAGTGATTTGACAGGTTACGGTTCTGTGGTCTTATGTTTTGTAACAGGTTGTTGTGTTTTTTTGGACAGCAAGTTCTATGATTTGGGAACAAGTTCTAATGTTCTTAACAGCAGGTTTCATGGTTAACAAGTCAAGGTTTTAGCAGGTTAAGCTTGGAGATGAGTAAGCTGGTTTTAAGGTTTTGGAACAGCAGGTTTCAGGTTTTTGGTAACAGGTTCTAGTCTGGTTTGCAACAGATCTTATGTTGGTTTTATATTTTGATAGGTTGAGGTTATGGTACGGTAAGGTTTTTAACAAGCTTTATGGTTTGGGAAGGTTAAGTTGTTAACAGGTTCTAAGTTTTTTTTAAACAGGTGCTAAGATTAACTGGTTTTAAGATGGTACAGGTTTTAAGATGGTACAGGTTTTGGTTTTTATTAACAGGTTCTAGCATTTTTGGACAGCAAGTGTTTTGGAACAAGTTCAAATATCTTGTAATAGTTTCTAAACTGGTTTGTCGGTTAAGCTGGTTTTAAGATTTGTTATGGAGAAACTGGTTTTATCGGGTTCTACAGTTTGCAGGTTGTTAATTGGTGGCTGCTAGAGGAAGAGGCAGAAGTTGGGATTAAAGTTAGCAACGGTAAAATGCAGAGATAACGGCGACTATTCTGGCCGGAATTCGTATACTCCGAAAAAAAGAAATAAAGGTGGTGTTTTTTTATCTCTGGACTTGTACATTTCTCTGTGCTATTATTATTTCTAAACATGCTTAAATGCCAACAAAATGCAGCCACTCAAATAAAATGCAACAAAGAAAAGAATGATAAGGCAAACATTGTATGGCAAAGAAAAAAAAGGTGCAGAAAGTGATTTAAACATGTGTATATGCAGCAGTATATAGGGAGGAGGAAGAGAATAATACCTATCGGAGCCTCTCCGATGGGGCTTCTAAAAAACAGTAAGTTTTCCTCCTTGAGTTTGTTATGTTTTTCTTCTTGCTGAATTTTAGAACAAAACTAATCTTTTTCTGTTTTTCTCACACTTGTTGGATTGTTGAACAAAACTCTATTTTCTGTTTTTCTCACTCTTGCTGAATTTTTTTGGATTCCTTTTTTCTGCTGAATTTTTGACTTCTCTCCTCTTCTGCTGAATTTTTGATTTCTCTCCCTCTTTTGTGTTGACAAAAGCCTCTATTTATAGTGAAATGTGTGGGGTTTTAGGGGGGGGGGGGGGGACAGTAGAAATTTGAACAAATGCAGACCCTGTTTTGATGTCTTATGGGATAGCTTTTTGAAGTATCCATTTTAGTGCAAAATTTGGAGCTTTGCAAACTATTTTTGTAACAGCAAAATGTGCAGATTTTGTCTTATGGGTTGCATTCTGGGCTGTTTTGCAGGGCAGATTTTGACAGCAGCTTGGCATGGTCTTGTTGACACAAGGTTGAAGAAAATGGACAGCACTACACTCAAAAATAATGGACTGTTATGGATTAATGTAGTGCTGGAAAAATAGGCAGCATTGGGACTATTTTGTAGCAAGAAAAATAGTTGATTTTCATGTACAAAACTTGTATTTTATTTTGTAACTTTGTAACAACAAGTCCAAATAAATTGTAACATGAATAAACATGTATTCTCCAATTTATTCTCAATTCCTTTTGTAATTATAAATAAACTTGAATCTTCATATGATCATGAATCTTGATATGTCTTGATTAAAAATTCAAGGTCTTCCATTTAAATTGGGAAAGAATTGAATAATACTTGAATAAATTGTTAAATGATGAATAAATAATAATACATGTCTTAGAATTTAATCTTGAATTTTTGTAATAGAGATCCAAATAAATCACATGAATTAATTTTGTAATCAAATAGAATTCCTCATGTAATTAGTCTTGTGATGACCGATTAATTGGACCGAATTCCTTTTCCCACTAACTTCTTGAAATAATGCTTCATGTAAGTCCACCAAAATAATCATAAAAATAATCTTGAATAAATATTTAATGCGATAAATGATTTTTTTGGATGAGATTTCTTGATAGCTCCTCTTTAATTATCACTTGAATTCAAATAAAGAAAATTCCAAATATTCCGAATAAATTCTTCTAGAACGGTTTTGAATTTAATCATCCCATTTTGGCGAAATTCAACCCGCGTTATGAGAAAATTTGCAGATGACTTTGGTCAAAGAAATCAAAAATGACGGCATAGCTTGGTTTTTCTTGTATTTTAGAACAATGTGAAACACACATGAACCAAAGTCGGTAGAACTTCGACCGTTCTTTCTGAAAAAATATTCAGAGAAACCGGAGACCATCTGTTGGACAGAGTGTGGAAATAAACGCACAATTCTCTGAAATTATTTTGATGAATCAACTTTTGGGGAATTAATGACCGACCGCATTTCTTCCGCAAGACTCGAAACCCTAATCGATGTACGACGTCTGATGCTCTTTTTTCAGACCTATTTCCTGCACATGAAAACAAAACAACAAAACATACACTTTGTGCTTGATTAGTGGTTAGTCATTCATAAGATAAAATGCTCACAACACTCGATAATATCTACACAGTCAAAGCTCGAAAGAGAAACGTTCGGAACCTACCATATTCGGTGACCTTGATGTATTTATAAAATAATCCAGATGAAGCAGGGATCTTAGGTCAAAAATTGGGGTATGACACTACCTTTTTATCTTAGAGTTTTTGTATTATTTTCCCAAGAAGGCATTGATGTACTCAATCTTTAATCTATTAATATGACGCGTGTTTCCTTTTTGTCTAAAACAAATTTGAATCTTAAAATCCTTGAAAACATTGCATATGCATTTACCATTAATCATAACATAAGTAGGTTTCTTGCAACAAGTCTCCTCATCTCTCTACTGTTTATTTCAGTGAGATGGATCTCGAGCAAACGGTGAAGGAACTCCAAGCTCAGAATGCACAATTCCAACAGTTGTTCTTGACCCTAGCTAAAGGACAAGAAGAGTTAAAGACTTTGCTGGCTGAGGAGAAGAAAAAGAAGACAAAGAAGATAACCGGAGTTCTAAGCATGGGAAGAAGGTTCCAAGGGCAGACAAGAAGGGCCCTAGACTTTACAACAACATCCAGTGAGAAAGATAACCAAGATGGGAAGGGCAAGGAAACAATTGTCCAGTCGGAATCAAAAGAGGAAGAGGAAGAAGAAGACTATTTTAAATAATAATACCCTCCCGCTGATGACAAGTATAAACATCTCGAAGAGCGGATGAGTGCAATGGAAATCCAAAAAGTGCCTGGCTTGGACTTTGAGGAGTTGAGGTTAGTATCGATAATTGTCATTCCTCTAAAATTCAAAGCACATATGTTCGCCAAATATGACGGAGTTTCATGTCCTAAAATGCATCTTCGGTCTTATGTGAGGAAAATCCAGCCCCATACCGCTGACAAAGATTTATGGGTACACTTCTTCTAAGACAGACTGTCTGAAACTCAACTTGATTGGTTTTATCAGTTAGAAAGAGCCAATGTTCATAACTGGGAAGATCTTGCTACAACCTTTTACAAACAATACCAATACAACGCTGATCTTGCACCAACCCGTACACAACTCCAGAGTATGGCCATGGTTTCAAGTGAGGGCTTCAAAGACTATGCACAAAAATGGAGAGACTTGGATGGAAAAGTTCAACCTCCCTATCTGAAAGAGAATTAGTAGACATGTTTTGGGCACCTTGTCTGGTCCCTTCTTCAATCACCTAATTTGGAGTTCATCGGCTGGTTTTACTGAACTGATATTGACCAGAGAGAGGGTAGAAGTCGGGATAAAAAGTGGAAAGATTCAAAAAGATACATCCTCTGCTGCTATAAGGAAGCCATTTATCAGAAAGAAAGAAGTGGTTGTTGTTTATCCTCAGAGAAATCAAGATAGGGCCGAACATCGTTCAATGATGGGGGTTATTATGATTCCTAAACCTGCGCCTGATCAGCAAATAAACAACCAACCAAGGATGGAAAGACCAGTCAGATAATTCACCAGAATTAATATGACCTTATCTTAGGTATTGCCACATCTATTGAGATCCAACCTAGTGACCTTGAAAGAAGCTCCTAAGAATCTTAACACAACATCTCCTTACTATTATCCTAATGCCCGCTGTGCATACCACTCTGAGAGTCTCGACCATGACACTAACAACTGTTGGGCGCTGAAGAACAAAGTACAAGACCTCATTGAAGCCAAGGAGATTGAATTCAATGCGCCCAAAAAGCAAAATGTCATTTCTGCCCCTATGCCCAAACATGGCCATAATACCAATGCCATTGAGGAAGATATGTTTGTTACTTCAGTTGATAACCTTATGACTCCACTCCGGACTATCAAAGAGAACTTATTAAATGTCAGTGTATTCCCAGGCTGTGATGAAAGCTGCCATTTATGTTTGTCCTCACAAACTAGCTATCCTTTGTTGAAAGCATGCGTTCAATGCCTAATATATAACAAGGAAATTTTGTTTGAAAAGACATTTGTTTCACCTGTTCCTTATAATGATGTTTCTATCATTACCATTTCCGCCAATTCTTCCAGGGTCTCCACCAAAAGACCCGTTAGAATTACATCAGTTCCAAAAGCAACTTCTTTGATAATTACAATACTTGGACCAGTCCCGTATTCGTCAGAGAAAACCATACCATGGAATTATGGAGGGGATGTTTACTACCACGGTATCAAGCAAGATTGGCCAGCTGCCGAAGATTCAAGTTCTAAGAAAATTGGCTCTGATATCAGTAATATTGCATGGAATAGCAAGATTACCCGAAGCGGAAGGATATTCTCTCCAGAAATTGCTCCCCCAAAAGCAATTTCTGGACCCGTAATCATTTATGTTGTTGTTGCTCCTCCAAAGTCTATTCCCAGTCCTACAATCATCTCCACCAATACTCCAACTGACAAAGCTGTTATAATCCCTGCTATCACTCTTACTGACATTCCAGTTGCCGAGTTAACCGAGACTCGTGGTAAAAGTATTCTGATTGAGCTCGTCCGGACGAAGGCACAATCATTGGTTATCCCTGAGACCTCCCGGAAAGAGATGGAGGAAATTCTAAAGATCATAAAAAGAAGTGACTATGATGTAGTTGAGAAACTGGGGCAAACTCCATATAAAATATCCATGATAGCTTTACTACTATGTTCTGAGGCGCATGCAAAAGCTCTGGTAAAATTCCTAAAAACTGCCCATGTACCCCCAAGAAACATTTGTCGATCAGTTCCAAGACTGCATAGCCAGCTTGACTGCAGATAATGTTCTAGGTTTTTCGGATGATGATTTAACGCCAAGAGGAAGGAAGCATAATGAGGCATTGCACATCTCAGTTGAATGTAGGGGCACAACCTTGGCTCATGTTTTGGTGGACAATGGCTCATCTCTGAATGTATTGCCTAAGAAGGCTCTTCATAGGCTTGACTGTGAGGGATTGACATTGAAACCAAGCAACATAGTAGTGAGGGCCTTTGACGGCTCAAAAAGGATGGTGCATGGGGAAGTGGATATCCCTATAAAAGTTGGAACCCAAACATTTGATTCAACTTTTTATGTAATGGATATCCGCCCCTCATATTCCTGCTTGCTAGGCAGACCGTGGATTCACAATGCTGGCGTTGTCACTTCTACGTTGCACCAAATGCTAAAGTATCTGATCCAAGGGAAGATTATCACCGTTCATGGAGAAGAAGAGTATATGATCATCCATCTCAATTCGTTCAGATATGTGGTGTTAGATGGTGAATTTATTGAAACTCCATTCCAACACTTTGAGGAAGTCCCGCAATATGTGGCAGTAACCAGGGTTGTTCCCAAAATCACAAGGCCTCCACTCAGAATGTCATCTTTGAAGGATGCAAAGGCAGTGATAGAAGAAGGTGGGTGCACTATCTGGGGGCAACTCCCTGATATCCCATACAAGTCTGACAAATTTGGCATGGGTTTCACTTCAAGTGCTTAGAAGGTTGTACGATGCGCTCGTGCTGGAGGACCACCCCTGAAGATCAGCAACCGTGAAGTCAACACGGTAGAGGATGATGAAGATGGTTGCAACCTGGAGGATTGGATCTTCCCAACTGTTAGTGAAGGGCTCAGCAATTGGGAGGCTGGAGATTTTTTCCCGATCACTTTTATCCCACAGTAATTTGTCTTTACATTTTGTTGGATCTGTAATATTAAAACAATTCAAACTCTTAAAACCTTGTGTCTTACCCGAGGCACAATGGTCCATTTGTAAGGGTTATTATCTCATTTCCATATGACATCAATGAATCATGGACTTTTTGCATACAAACTTTTTGCTCATTGTTTTTTTTTCTTTTTACATTTTCATTTCTTTCAAAGATAGTTATACCCTTACACACACTCACACTCACAATGCAGGTCTACATTCGTTCGGGATCCCATGGGTAATGGTTCTGCTATGGCCTTCTGTGACTCTGAAAATATAATCTACCAAGCCGAAGACGAAGGTTAGGAAGATTGTATAGTACCAGGGGAACTTTCCAGATTACTACTACAAGAAGAGAAAACCATTCAGCCTCACGAGGAACCCGTGGATACGATCAACCTAGGTACTGAGGAAGACAAAAGAGAAGTCAAGATGGGTGCCAATCTGGAACCCAGTGTCAAGGACCGTCTGATTCAATTGCTACACGAGTATGTTAAGGTCTTTTCCTGGTCGTACGAAGACATGCCAGGACTTGATGCAGATATTTTGGTGCATCATCTACCTATAAAAGAGGATTTCCCACTAGTAAAACAAAAGGTTCGTCGCATGCGACCAGATATGTCAGAGAAGATTAAAGCTGAAGTCATGAAGCAATTCAATGATGGATTCTTGGTTGTCACCTCTTATCCACAATGGGTTGCCAATGTTGTCCCCGTGCCCAAAAAGGACGGCAAGGTACGAATGTGCGAGGACTACAGGGATTTGAATACGCCAAGCCCTAAGGATGATTTCCAACTTCCCCATATTTACATCCTAGTTGACAATACTGCACAACACAGAGTGTTTTCCTTCATGGATAGTTTCTCAGGTTATAACCAAATCAAAATGGTGCCTGAGGACATGGAGAAGACAACCTTTGTCACACAATGGGGCACATTTTGCTACAAGGTGATGTCGTTCGAATTGAAGAATGCTGGGGCAACATATCAGCATGCCATGGTAGCTCTACTTCATGACATGATACATCATGAAATAGAGGTCTATATGGACGACATGATATCTAGATCTCAAACAGAAGAAGAGCATCTTGATCATTTACAAAAACTGTTCGAGAGATTAAAAAAGTACAAGTTGAGGTTGAACCCAAATAAATGCACGTTTGGAGTAAGGTCTGGTAAGCTCCTAGGCTTTATCGTCAACAATAAGGGTATTGAAGTAGATCCTGCCAAAGTAAAAGCGATACAAGAGATGCCTGCTCCTCGTACTGAAAAGGAAGTTAGAGGATTCTTGGGACGTTTGAACTACATTGCCAGATTTATTTCTCACCTGACAGCTACATGTGAACCAATCTTCAAACTATTGAAGAAAGATCAAGTAGTCAAATGGAATGATGAATGCAAAACTGCTTTCAACAAGATCAAAGAGTACTTGTAAGAGCCTCCTATTTTGATGCCACCAGTCGAGGGAAGACCATTGATTATGTATCTGACCGTGTTGGAAAATTCAATGGGGTGTGTGCTGGGGCAGCATGACGAGTCTGGCCGAAAAGAGAACGCTATTTATTACCTGCGCAAAAAGTTTACTGACTGTGAAACAAGATATTCACTACTCGAGAAAACTTGTTGGGATCTGGCATGGGCTGCTCGCCGGCTAAGACAGTATATGCTGACTCATACTACCCTGTTGATATCTAAAATGGATTCAATAAAATACATCTTCGAGAAACCTGCACTCTCTGGGAGAATAGCGAGATGGCAGATGATCCTAACAGAATATGACATATATTATACTACCCAAAAAGCAATAAAGGGCAGTGTACAAGCTGATCACCTTGCTCACCAAGCTGTAGAAGACTACCAATCCATGAAGTTCGAATTCCCATATGAGGACATCATGATGGTAAACGACTATGAAAAATTCAGACCATATGACGGACCTGAACAAGGATCCCGATGGACCCTAGTTTTTGATGGGGCATCTAACACACTCGAAAATGGTATTGGTGTAGTACTCATATCTCCTGAAGGGTGTCATACTCCATTTACTGCAAGACTCTACTTCAATTGTACAAATAACATGGCGGAATACGAAGCGTGCATCTTTGGTCTCAAAGCTGCCATAGACTTGGGGATCAAATATTTGAATGTATTCGGAGATTCAGCTTTGGTTATTAGCCAGATCAAAGGGGAATGGGACACCAAACACCCTAACCTTATCCCTTACAAAGAACATGTTTTGACGTTGCTCCCAAATTTTGAGAAGATTACCTTCGAGCACTTCCTGCAAGAAGAAAATCAGCTAGTCGGCGCATTAGCCACAATGTCATCTATGTTTAAACTTAAATGGGATAATGAGGCTCCCCAGATCACCATTGAACGAAGGGATGAACCAGCACACTGTCACGATATTAATACTAAAGAAGTAGTGGACCAACCTTGGTTTCACGGAGTCAAGAGGTATCTCGAGGCTCAAGAATACCCAGAAGGAGCTTCAGTGAATGATAAGAAGTTCTTAAGGAGATTCTCTGCTAAATTATTCCTTAGTAATGGCATTCTTTACAAATGCAACCATGACTCTGTATTACTTTGGTGCGTAGACAAGGTTGAAGCTGAAAGGATCATGGCTGAATCACATGAAGGAACTTTTGGCACCCATTCCAGTGGGCATACGATGGAAAAGAAAATCCTACGGGAAGGCTATTACTGGTCTACCATGGAAGCAGATTGCTATCAACACTCTCGAACTTACCATAAGTGTCAGATCTATGCTGACAAGGTGCACGTGCGTCCGAATCCTCTGAATGTATTGACGGCTCCTTGGCCCTTCGCTATGTGGGGTATTGATATTATTGGGGAAATCAAGCCAACATCCTCTAATGGACACCGCTTCATCTTAGTGGCCATTGATTATTTTACAAAGTGGGTGGAGGAAGCTTCCTTCACTTCCGTTACCAAGAACATTGTCGCCCAGTTCATCAAGCGGAATCTCATCTATCGTTATGGTATCATGGAGAAGATCATTACAGTCAATGGTACAAACTTGAATAATACTATGATCACCTCCCTGTGCGAGCAATTCAAGATCCAGCATCACAATTCTTCCCCTTACCGGCTGAAGATGAATGGTGCTGTCAAAGTCGCGAATAAGAACATTAAAAAGATCATACAGAAGATGACGGCCACATACAAAGACTGGCATGAGATGCTACCATTCGCTATCCACGGGTATCATACCACAGCTCTCACGTCAACTGGGGAAACACCTTATTCTCTAGTATATGGCATGGAGGTTGTCTTGCCTATTGAGGTCCAGGTCCCCTCTCTGAGAATTATGAAGGATGCAGGGCTGAATGAAGACGATTGGATCCAGACTCGACTTGATCAACTAAACTTGATTGATGAGAAAAGGCCTGTTGTTATCTGCCATGGTCAAATGTATCAAAAACGGATGATCAAGGCTTTCAACAAAAAGGTCAGATGCCAATTGTATCAAGTTGGAGATCTGGTGATCAAACGTATCATACTGCCGCAAGGTGGCCCCAGGGGAAAATGGACTCCTACATACTAAGGACAATTTATAATCAAAAACATTTTCTTTGGTGGAGCAATGATCTTGACCACCATGGATGGAGACGACCTACCGCATCCTGTGAACGCATACATAGTCAAAAGATACTACGCATAAGAGACCCGCTAGGTTGACACACCTGGTCAAAACAAGGGCATCCCGACGAACCAAAAGGTTTGGGCAAAAATTAGGGATAAAACAAAAAGATTTGTACACCCGGCAAGTTGAAAACCCGAAAGGGAGACTTGGGCAAAAAGGGTTTCCCGGTGGACTAAAAACCCAAAAGGGTGGTCCAGGAAAAAGTTAGGGAATTAAAGCGTATGACTATGTCCCGTCAGATCACCTTACGGACAACCTTTGGCTTCAACTGGAAAACTCAGAGTTTCTGATCAATTCAATCATCTTCAGACGAGGCAACAAATAGACAAGATGCTCATAGATACGAAGGCTATAGTAGAATGGGAACCCCATGGGAATATTGCACATAGCTATCTTTTCTTTGTATCAAAATTTTCATTTTTTAAGACGGCATTCTCTTACTAGAATGTTTGTCTCATTGTACAAAAATACTTACTCAAAGTCAATACAAAGATATCCCTTTGAAAGTGCAAAAACCATCTGTTTTTCTTTACGCTTGTGTTTTGTTTACAAAAACGTCCAACGATTCATTTTTGAACATATGCATTTGAATATAATTACTGTTTACAAATAAACAAAATAGAAAGACAATCACTGATGGCTTTAAGAGGTAGGGAAATCTCTCTATGCCATTTCCATAATCCTCCGCAGTGTGCAGTTCAATCCCCAGCAGAACAGAGCTTCCAGCTATCAGTCCCCAGTAGAAGTCATCAAAAGGATTCCCCAATAGGATTTTACAAGCAGTACACGACATCTCCCTTACAACAGAGTCTATTCCTCCAAGCAGAAATTCATCAACACTTAGACTTCACAACATGAAAACTTATACTCCATAGCCTCAGTAGCAGTCAGGGATTTATTTTCCCCAATCCAACTACAGTGTGGCAGATTAGCTTGCATACACCTACATTGCATCCATATATCATAAACATTGATAACACAAATGCATTATACCATGCATTTCATACAACATGACTTTGCATTTTTGCTAACATTTTACCCCTTTCAGGATAAGGTTAACAGCTACCATAGACATTGTTCAATGTTTTCAGATACAGTTCATATACGCTCCAGACACGGATTCCACCCTGATATTCATTCAGATTTGATCTTCAGATACGGTTTAGATATGCTTCAGACACGGATGCCATCCTGAAACTCATTCAGATTCATCTCTTAAATACAGTTCAGATACGCTCCAAACACGGATGCCATCCTGATACTCATTCAGATTCGATCTTCAGATACAGTTCAGATACGCTCCAGACACGGATGCCATCCTGAAACTCATTCAACTTTCAGATACAGTTCAGATACACTTCAGACACGGATGTCATTCTGATACTCATTCAAAATCAGCTTCCAGATACAGTTCAGGTACGGAGGCTATTCTGATACTCGTTTATATTCTCTTTCAGATTCAGCAATCACTTTAGGATGGCATCTACAAGCCCATCTCCAACAACTTTCTATCACCTCTCCAAATGGCATCTTTAAGCCCATTCCCTCAACCATCACATCGCCGAGTGCAAATTTCTGGGCACTCTAGTGTCCAATCACCTTCCACCTTCGTGTCACGAATGGCAAAACATGCCAATCTAAATCTTCAGGCTTAAGAATATTGAACAGTGGCAGTTGTTGTACCCTAAAATTTTCCCTCTCTCTTATCAAGAATTTGCTCACAAGATCTCCTTTGACTCAAGACTGCACTAGGGTTGATCAGCTCAAGACATCTCCTTAAGCACTGATGATCAAAATTAGGGTTTGAGTTTGCACAAGGATTTTTGAACTTCCAATTCCCCATATGACTTTCATGGATCATTATGGACCCCCAAGATTAATCATGCCAAGTTTCAAGCCTTGAGTCACATTTTTGCTCAGTCAATTGAGCAATTGACCTAAATAATCAGTTGTATTGGGGAAAAAGTCAACCATGGCCAATTCACAGTCAAACTTCATAATTTTTGGTCCACGTCAACATTTTAAACTCATGTGTATCATTTGATCAAGTTTGGACCACAAATCCTCAAGAAATTTGATCAAATTTCCAAAAGGGGAAAATGGTCAAAATTAGGGTTTTGATTGGGAAAGGGCAATTTCTGATTTTTGACCTAGCAAATGGTCAATTGGTTTAAGGCATGATATCAAAAGTACAATTGCATAATTTTTACCTAATGACATGGTTCAAAACATTGCAAGTCCATTGGATTGACAGATGAATTTTGTAGTCAACTGATCAAAAGTTAATGGTATACTGAAAAGTCAAACTTTGACTTTTTAGTCAAATTCAAGTGCCAAAGATCATAATTCATCAAAACATGTCAAAATATGAAACTTATTCATCAAGAAATCAAAAAGTCAAGATTTCATTTTGAAAAGTCAAAATTTCTAAACTTAGAAATTTTTCTAAGTCTTGGAAATTTCATGTTTTTTCATAACTTTGAGCCAAATTTTCACCATGATGCAAGATGATTCAAGAAAAACTTCCAACATAAAAGTTGTATATCTCCATGAAATCTACATCTTTGCTTTACACAACTCCTTCTAAAAATGCTTGGATCTCAAGTTATGATTTTATGAACATAGGGTCATGAAACTAAACACTTAGGGAAATTTTGCCCTAATTTAGCCAGGATTTTGGCCTAACTTCATGACACTTTTTCACATAGCTCCAAGGGGAATCTTCAAAAGCAATTCAAAGATGGATTGTAGAGCACATTTTAAGCTGTACAAAATTTCCAAGAACTCCTTGAGATCATTCTTGAGGAGGGAGAATCGAAGAGATGAAATTAGGGTTTTGTCACTTGAATTACAAGTCATTTTTTATGAACACTTGAACCAAATCCATGCTAGGCTGCATAATCCTTGCTTTGCAGACCTCAAACTTGTTTGTCACTCCATAATTAAAAGTTTACACAGCTGTTAGAGCTTTGATCCAAGCAATTGAGCTATTGTCCAAGTTGCATTTCCATTTATGGCACAAAGTTAACAATGTCATTCTTGTAAAGCAAGATTTTTGCATAAAGTTCACATTGAGCCTCTAACTTGTTCCCTATGATCACACTCCATCCAAAAAATCAGAAGCAATCTTGTTTAAAGCATAACCACTCTATCTTAGCAAGTACATAAGGCATGGAAACTTATTTTTTCAAAAAATCACATGTTTAACTTAAACATGTAAATTTGAATTCTGATCAACTAGAGGTCTCCAAACTTGTTGCTTATAAATAGAGTCACTATTTGTGAGCTATAACACGAACTTGAACACCCTGAAATACACCAAAACTCTCTCAAATCAGAAATTGCACAAAAACTCCATTGTTGCACAGTTTCTGACCTTGAACATCAAACTCCCATTTCCCTCGTGTGTTTCTTGGCCTTTTAGTTTCTAAAGCTTACTTACATCAAATACAACTCATCCCCATCCTTATTCCAGAACTGTAACACCATTTACCATAACTTCCATAACCAAAAAACAGAGTCTGCAACTTGACTTCTCCATGCCATTTCAACCATCCATTGTTCAAGCTAACCATTACATTAGCTTCCTAGGACCTCAAGGAAGCTAACCTGATCATCACCATCACTTGAAACAAGCTCAAACTCAAAACACGATTTCTAGTTTTGAGGTAAGTTTTCTCAACTTGGAACTCTTCATACAGGCGTCATCAATAGTTTATCTGTGAATAAAACATGTAGATATCATTGCCTTGAAGCTAACCATGTCCTTAGTTTCCATTAATTTTGCTTGAGCTTAGAGAATTTTGAAACTGAAATTTCTGAAATTTTTAGGGTTCATATTAGGGCCATTAAAATTCTTACTTATCTTTGATCCATAGTTTTAATACTTTACATTTCTGGAAACGTGAGAAAATTTGCTACAAGTTTCATGTTTACAGTTTTCATTTTTAATGAGAAATGAGCAAGTTACAGTAGGTCTGGCTGGAGGTTGAAGATGAAGTCTTTAGGGGGCGTTTTGCCTTACATATTTATTGTTTCATTTGTATTAATGGATGTATAGCAACCCCAGTGGTAGAAGCGCGCGTCTGTAACCTATGGGACCTGGATTCGAGCCCCAGTGATACCCTTTTGTATTTTTTTCATGTTTTTTTGCAATTCTGACCTTTTTTGTTTGGCAGGTGCTGGGCCCTTTGGGCCTGGTTCATTTTTGTTTTTGCTAGCTGACTCCCATACTAACTTTTGGCACCCCCTGGCCCAAATTATTTTATTTTTTCATTTATTTCATTTTTTTATTTTTCTTTTCTTAAAAAATATTTCCTAAATACTAAAAATAATAAAAATACAAAAAATGATATATGTTTATATTTTGACTTATTTTATTTTATTTTTTCCATAAATAAAAATATTTTTATTTATTATACATTATTTATTTTATTAAGTAAATCTTATTAACTTAATTAGTATTACTTTATTTATTTATTTTTCTTCACACCAACTAAAATACATTATTTTAATATAAAAAAGACTAAAAATGTTTTATAATACTACAAATATTTTCAAGATAAAAAATACCAAAATACTTTTCTTGAATTTATTTTCTTTTGATTAATTAATAGAACTAGGTTTTCATTTAAAATCTTTTCTTAATAAATTCAAACTTAATTAATTATTATATTTATTTAATTAGGTTAAGGCAAAAAAAAAATTCATGAAAACCAAACAAAATTCCTTTTCTTTACATTTTGCATCCTTGTACATTTATTCATTTTTATACTTTGTATTTATTTATTTCCTTGTATATTCATACCAATTCAATATGGTTGTAATAGATTAATTAGGGTTTAAATTCATGCAATCTCCATTCAACTTGTACACCCCCTCCCCACAAATATTGTAATAGCGTAGTAACTTTAAATTTTGCAATTTATCACTTTTATATAGCATGCTAGTAATTAGGGTTTGTATGGAAAGACTAAAACCAATGCTTAGAAAACCCTAATTCAAGACAAAATCAAGCATGAAAACAATACACTTGCACACAAGCACCCCTAGGGTAAAATCCACTTGGTTGCCTTATACAAAATGGCCATATTACGCATGTGAGGTATCTTAGCAAAAACAAGCAAAAATACAAGATCATGGTCCCTCGATGACGCTATTTAAGGTGCCTTACAAATGATCTTAGTCCCTCAAAAAGAATGCTAAGATACCTTGAAACATTGCTAATCATGACTATACCATGACCCACGCCCGTCCCGTTTGCATCCAAAGATAGGGTTGTTTACCAAGTCAATGGTAAGACAACAATGTCAAAGGAAAAGAAAATGAACAAGAAAGACATTTGAGTAGGTAGATTGCTCCTAATTACTTTCTCCATTTCAAAACAAACATGCTTGCTATTTTCAAAACAAACACATACACTTTCAACCATCTTACAAAATTGAAAATATTTTCAAAAGATCAAACATCTTTGTATACATTCTTACAAACAAGAATCATTAAAAAGATTGCCTAAACAATGGCCTCTTTACAAAATACTTTCAAAAACTACATCAAGCATAATTTCAAACAAAAAAAAAGCAAGTGATCTAGCAAGTAACTAAGAGCCCATGGAAAACCATGGATGAAAGGGGTGCTAATACCTTCCCTTTTCATAATCTACCCCCCGAACTCAAGAAACAATCTCAAAGGTCTTTCCAGTGCTTTTTCACCTTTCCTTTTTGGATAAAAGAAAAGTCGGTGGCGACTCTTGCTAACTGCAACATTTGCGATCAAACGCAAAACCCTCAAGTCAGTTCTCCCCCGTATCACACACGCCATCATTAGTTGGAAGATGACACGTTGGCATCTTCAACCTCCAGCCAATATGAATTGCAGGTCTCTCAAACTGTAAAATCAGAAGTTCGGACCTATGTCATTCGCTTCGTCTCTTTATGATGAAGACAACCATACCTTCGAGACAAATTTATATAAATTGTAGCTCGAGAAAATTGGAAGGAAATTTTTGAAAAGGGATTTAAAATTTCATGGTCAAAATGTTATTCCAGATAAAAGCAAGTGTTGCGACTAGAACCAGGGCAATGAGAGCTTCACAATGATATCAAAGTTTTGAAGAATTGATGGAGAAATCTACCTATTGAAGTTGAGTTGCAGAGCTCTGAAACTATACTTTTATGGATCAATATAGGGCACGATTCTTGAAGGTAATTTTATGGTTAGCTTTAGGGAAGATAAAGGAAGGTGAATTGATGGAAAAATTTGATTGAAAAAGGCTTGAACACTGATTTTGAAGTTGTAGAAAAATGAGTTATGGAGCAAGTTTGGCAGGGTGATACTGGTTGTTCAAGCTTGAGGAAATGAATGAGCGATGACCCTATATTTATAGGGATTCAAATGGAATGTTCAAGCATGTGAAATGATGAAGTTTGGAGGGAAATCGTGTGAACCTGATACACGAGTAAGGTGTGATCTGTTTTGCATCAAAACTCATTCAATCCTTGCGTTTTAAGGCTCTAATCCATTTTGGCAACTTGGTTAAACATGTTTAGATCACAAACGCGTGCTAATTTTATGTTTAGAAGCCAAAACATGAATTTCAAATTCTGACTTATGAAGAAACTTCAGTTTCAAGTTACCAAGTTCAATCCAATGGTATTCTCAGCTCAAGGGGTCTTAAGGCATGATTATTGATGCTTTAGAAAGATGAGATTAAAATATTTGCAATGGGAAAATAATGGAATCAAATGGATTCTTGAGCTGAAAGTTGCAATGAGTCAAAGTTGGGGGAAAAGGGTTGACTTTCCATACTTGGAAATATTTCAAATTTTTCTTCAAAAGTGACCTATAATGTTTTGCATCCAAACATGGCCTTCCACTTGGAATTTGCTCTTGACCAAAAAAGATGGCATGAAATAGACCTCTTGAATGAAATTTTGAAACTTGAACCATTCAAAATCTCCAAAAATTTAGAGAGTTATGAATTGTTAAAGTTGGCAAAAAATCATGAAATGACCTATAATCTTTTGTATCCTTAGGGCATCTTCCATCCATTTTATCACTTTGCACATAAAATAAGGAATAAAGTTAACATCCTCAATATCATTGTGGAAAAAGAGTGGGCTCAAGGTGATAAAACTTGACCAAGTTATGGTCATTTGAAGTCACACATGAGAAATTGGAGGTTCATCTTGAGGACTTGTAATCTTTCCTCAACATTAAGTTTCTTCCACATGAAAAATCCTTGAAACTTTTGAAGTGATTTGTTAATAACTCTTTGAAGAGAAGTAAGTCTTTGGAATCACTCAAAAATACCAAAAGATGAGCAAGATATACTTCTTTGAAGTTCAAAACCCTAGCTCCCAGATCAAGAAAATGCTTTGAGGAACTTTGACAATTTTGAACAACCTTCTTGTACCAACACTCTTTCTTTGTAGATAGAAGTTGTTGAGGATGATAATGAGAACTCATAGAAACCAAAACCACTTCCATATCTTGAGAATTGAGATAAATATGCACTTGTGACCAATGGGAACAAGGCCTTGTCCAATCATGACAACTTCTTCAAACAACCCCTTGTACTTTTGAATCAATTTTGATAACTTTGAAATGTGGTGAACCAAAATAAACCTTGCCATTCCATTTCTTCCAAAACAACTTCAATGGTGAGGTTTGAATTTCTCAAGCTTTATTGACTAGTGCATGAAAATAAACTCATGAATCCATGGATTAACTTGCTAAGCCACATTGCCTTTACCTACATTATTAACAAGCAAGACAAACCAACTTTTCATTTTATTAATTAAAAGGAAAGTTAAAACAAAACATGTATGATCACAAAAGAAAAACAAGTAAATGTGCTTGGTGATTCCTCAAAGAGCAAAGCTAAAGATAGGGAGGAGAACCAATAACCCTAATGTGATCTTGTTGTGATTTAATCAACATAGTATGATGAAGGGATCTTAGGGGCAAAAATTGGGGTACAGCAATATGTACAGTCTCAACACTATGATATCTACATTTTTAATGAATTTCTAAATGAAAAGTTCAAAGTCAGGATGACTTACCTTGAATTTGAAGGGTGTGTTTGGGACTTGAGTTGCTGCTTTCAAATGTTCTGGGGTTAGTAAGAAACAGAACAGAAGTGTTATGTTCTTTGATTCGAATGGAAGAACAAGAGTATTATTTTTTTGAGAATTTTGGGTTTAAGAGTGTTTAAGTGTTTTCTTCTCTCTCTTTTTTTATTCAATAACTCTCTCCTCAAAATCCATCCCCTTAGATGTGTGGTGGAACAATTTATTTATAGATGAGTTTGTTGTGGTTTTGGAGGGAAAACAAATGGGATTTAAACCGTTTTGGTATATTTTTTCATTGCTTTTTTAAATACAGCTTTTATGTGCTAATTTTGTGCAAATATGGGGTTTGAGAAAATGCAGGTGTGGACTGGGTCAGCAGCAATTTTGGAGTGTTATGGCAGCTGGATCCAGGACTATGTCATAGCAGTACAACAGACTGTTAAAAACGAGGTTTGGGGCTTGGTGATGTTCTGATCAAAGAGTTGAAAGACCTGAGTGAGATTCGAAGGGTGATGTTTTGATCGAAGAGTGGAGCTTCTATATGTTCTGATCGAAGGGTCATGTTATGATTGAAGAGTAGAGCTTCTATATGTTCTGATCGAATGGTCATATTCTGATCGAAGGGTCATATTCTGATCGAAGGGTCATATTCTGATCGAAGAGTAGAGCTTCTATATGTTCTGATTGAAGGGTTGTGTTCTGATCGAAGGGTCATGTTCTGATTGAAGAGTAGAGCTTCTATATGTTATGATTGAAGGGTCATGTTCTGATCGAAGAGTAGAGCTTCTATATGTTCTGATCGAAGGGTTATGTTTTGATCGAGGGGTGATGTTCTGATCGAAGATTAGAGCTTCTATATGTTCTGATCGAAGGGTCGTGTTCTGATCGAAGGGTCATGTTTTGATCGAAGAGTAGAGCTTATATATGTTCTGATCGAAGGGTCATGTTCTAATCGCAGAGTAGAGCTTCTATATGTTCTGATTGAAGCATTATGTTCTGATTGAAGGGTCATGTTCTGATCGAAGGGTCCTGTTCTAATCGAAGAGTAGAGCTTATATATGTTCTAATCGAAGGGTCATATTTTGATAGAAGGGTCATGTTCTGATCGAAGGGTCATGTACAGATCGAAGAGTAGAGCTTCTATATGTTTTGATCAAAGGGTCATGTTCTGATCGAAGGGTCATATTCTGATCGAAGATTAGAGCTTCTATATGTTTTGATCTAAGGTTCATGTTCTGATCGAAGGGTCATGTTCTGAATCACTTTTGTAACTTCTGATTGTACTTGTGTGAAAACTGGCCCAGAAGTTCTGTCCAAATTCTGACTTAAAAATGCTCAGAATTTACTGTGTTTTAGCTTCAAGGATGTCTTCATGGATTTATAACTTTAAATCCAATATGTTGTACCCCAAAATTTTCCCTCTCATTTATCAAGAATTTGCTCACAAGATCTCCTTTGGCTCAAGACTGCACTAGGGTTGATCAACTCAAGACACCTCCTTAAGCACTGATGACCAAAATTAGGGTTTGAGATTGCACAAGGATATTTGAACTTCCAATGCCCCATATGACTTTCATAGATCATTATGGACCCTCAAGATTACTCATGTCAAGTTTCAAGCTTTGGATCACACTTTTGCTCAATCAATTGAGCAGTTGACCTAAAAATTAGCTATATTGGGGAAAAAGTCAATTGTGGCCAATTTACAGTCAAACTTCATAATTTTTTATCCACATCAACATTTTAAACTCATATGTATCATTTTATCAAGTTTGTACCACAATTCCTCAAGAAATTTGATCAAATCTTCAAAAGGGCAAAATGGTCAAAATTAGGGTTTTGATTGGGAAAGCGCAATTTCTGATTTTTGACCTAGCAAATGATCAATTGGTTTAAGGAATGATCTCAAGATTACAATTGCATCATTTTGACCTTATGACATGGCTCAAAACATTGCTCAAGTCCAATGGATTGACAGATGAATTTTCAGTCAACTGATCAAAAGTCAACTGTATACTGAAAAGTCAAACTTTGACTTTTTGGTCAAAATCAAATGTCAAAAATCACAATTCATCAAAGCATGTCAAAATATGAAACTTTTTCATCAAGAAATCAAAAATTCAAGATTTCATTTCGAAAAGTTAAAATTTCTAAACTTATAAATTTTTCTAAGTGTTGGAAATTTCTTATTTTTTCACAACTTTGAGCAAAATTTTACCCATGATGCAGGATGATTCAAAAGAAACTTTCAAAATGAAAGTTGTAGATATCCATGAAATATACAACATTTCTTTACACAACTCCTTTCAAAAGTTCTTGGATCTCAAGTTATAATTTTAAGAACACATGGTCATGAAACAAAACACTTAGTGAAATTTTGCCCTAATTTGGTCAGGATTTTGACCTAACTTCATGGCACTTTTTCATATAGTTCCAAGGGTAATTTTCAAAAGTGATTCAAATAGGGGTTGTAGAGAACATTACAAGATTTCCAAAATGTCCAAGAACTCCTTGAGATCATTTTTGAGTAGGGAGAATCGAAGAGATGAAGTTAGGGTTTTCACACTTGAATTACAAGTCATTTTGTGATGAACAAGATTCAAATTTCAAACCTATGGTGCATAATATCTAATTTACAGGCCTCAAACTTGTTAGGCACTCAATAATTAATTGCTTTCACAGCTGTTAGAGGTCTCAATTCAAGCATTCAATGCAAGGTCATGCTTTATATCCATTTTGGGAAGAAAGTGCACAATGCCATTTTGATAAAGTAGCTTTTTGCACAAAACTTGTTCTTGAGCCTTGCACTTGTTCTCTTCTGATCATACATGTCTTATAACTCATGAGAAGTTGATCTCAACACTTACAATCACCCAGCCCATGCTTGTACTACACATTGAAACTTGTTTTCTCACATTTCTTCAAAATCAAGTAACATAGCAATCAGCCTATAACTTGTACTTATGACTCTCTCAAGCACTAAGACCTTTTTCTTATACATACACAAGTTATTTGCCACAAATATCACGCATGATTGAGCCCTGAAAACACCAAGAACACATATTTTCATCTCACACTTCCATTATTGCAGATTCTGGTCAAAAATCCCAAAACCAAAAACTACTCGTGCGTTTCTTGGATTCTTGCTTCCAAAAGCATCTAAACATCATTTAGAAGTCATCCCTTCCCCTATTACAGTTCTGTAACACCATCTTCCTCCATTTTCAAGTTCAAAAACAGAGCACTGTAAGTGGACTTCTCCATATCATTTCAACCACTCTCCAACCAAGCTAATCATTGCATTAGCTTCCTGGGACCTCAGTGGAGCTATATTGATCATCACAACACCTTGAGGAGTGCTTATTTGCAGAACACGATTTCCAGTTTTGAGGTAATTTATCTCAACTTTGAACTCTTCATACAAGCATCATTAATGGTTTATTTGTGAATAAAAATTTAGATATCATTTCCCTAAAGCTAACCATGTCCATAGTTTTCATTTATATTGCTTGAGCTTAGAGAATTTTAAAATTGAAGTTTCTGAAATTTTTAGGGTTCAGATTAGGGCCATTAAAATTCATGTTTGTCTTTGATCTATAATTTTATTTCTTTGCATTTCTGAAATCGTGAGGAAATTTGCCACAAGATTCATGTTTACATTTTTGCAAATGGATGAGAGATGAACAAGATGCAGGTACTCTGGCTGGGCGTGAGGTTGAAGATGAAGTTTAGGCCATGGACTTGATTTCTATCATATATTTGTTGTTTTGTTTATATGAACGGATGTATAGCCACCCTAGTGGTAAAGCGCGCGCCTGTTCACCCTTAGGTCCTAGGTTCAAGCCCCAGCGTGACCTTTTTTGATTTTTTTCATATTTTTCACATATTCTGACCTTTTTGGCAGCGCTGGGCCTCATCCCCTTGGGCCTTATATTTTTTTTACTTCTGACCCCCCTTGCTGGCTATTCACACCCCTGGCCCATTTTATTTTCTTTTTCTCAAATTTTTGTTTATTTGTTTTCTTAAATATTTTATCTAATACTAAAAAATCAGAAAAAATATAAAAACATTAGATTTATATTTTGATATAGTTTTTTTTTTACACAACAAAATTATTTTATTTAATCATACTTTATTTATTTTACTAATTAATTTGTAAATTTGGTTAGAAACTAGGTTTTTTTAGTTATTCTCTTTTACACAATTAAAACATATTATTTTAATATATGAAAAGATCAAAAATATTTTATAATACTATAAATTATTTTTAAGACAAAAATACCAAAAATATTCTTCTTATAAACTTAATTTCTTTTTAATCAATTAATAGATTAGGGTTTTATTTAAATTCTTTACCTAGTAAATTTAGGTCTACTTTTCACTAATTTAATGAATTATTTTTCTTTTAGTTAATTAGGTTAAAACAAAACCCCTTTTCCCTAAAAAATCCAAATAAAAGTCCATTTTCTTTCCATTTTACATTCTTGTATATTTATTCATTTTTGTACATTATTTATCCAAATTCAATATGGTTGTAATAGATAATTAGGTTTATTTTCTAGTAATCCCCATTTTTAATTTGTACACCCCCTCCCACAAGTATTGTAATAGTGTAGTAATTTTAAATTCCGCAATTTATCGCTTTATATACAAATGCTAGTAATTAGGGTTTGTATGGAAAGACTAAAACCAATCAATTAGAAAACTCTAATCAAAGACAAAACCAAGCATGAAAAATAATACACTTGCACACAAGCACCCTTAGGGTAAAATCCACTTGGTTGCCTTACAAAATGGCCATATTATGCATGTGAGGTATCTTAGCAAAAACAAGCAAAATATAAGATCATAGTCCCTCGATGACGCTATCTAGGTTGCCTTTCAAATGATCTTAGTCCCTAAAAGAGAATGCTAAGATACCTTGTAATATTGCTAATCATGGTTATACGATGACCCACGCCCGTCCCGTTTACATCCAAAGATAGGGTTACTTACTAAATCAATGGTAAGATAACAATGTCAAAGGAAAGAGGAAATGAACATGAAAGACTTTTGAGTAGGTAGAATTCCCCTAGTTACTTGCTCACTTTCAAAACAAAACATCATTGCTATTTTCAAAACAAACACCTACACTTTCAAAACATCTTACAAACTTGAAAACATTTTCAAAAGATCAACATCTTTGTATACATTCTTACAAACGAGAATCATTACAAAGTTTGCCTAAATAATGGCCTCTTTACAAAATACTTTCAAAAACCACACAAAGCACAATTTCAAACAAAAGCAAGTGATCTAGCAAGTAACTAAGAGCCCATGGAAAACCATGGATGAAAAGGGTGCTAATACCATCCCTTTTCATAATCTACCCCCTGAACTCAAGAAACAATTTCAAAGGTCTTTCCTGTGCTTTTTCACATTTCCTTTTGGATAAAAGAAAAGTCGGTGGAGACTCTTGCTAACCTCAACATTTGCGATCAAACGCAAAACACTCAAGCCAGTTTTGCCACCGTATCATAGAACTGGCGACTCAGCTGGGGATAATTCTAAAAGTGGGGTTACCTTAGGGTTAGATCAAATTTACTTGCTTTCTTTGTTTGACTAGTATACTTTACATTATGGTTCTTTGTTTGGGTTTGAATCCTCTACCCGGATTTGGGATACCTTATAGGTAAGTAGCAATACATTGTGTTAGAACAAAGTTTGAATCTACTACCCTAAGTTAAAGTTTTGATGATAACAAAATGCTAGATTAAATAAATTGTATAATTCATATGAGACATATATGCTACCTAAAAATTACATTATGCATTTACAGAAACTCTGATGGATATCAGCATAAGAATGTCAACATCAGCATCAGAAGATGAAATATCATATGCCAGCATCAGAAGATCAAAGTATGTGCTTACGCTGAAGCTTGATGAACAGATCTGCGCGTAACACACTCTAAACTCTGATCAAGACCAAAACTATATCATCAGCAGTTAGAAGCGTCAGAATAAGCCAAAGTTAATCAACACGCTTAATTGACAACGGTACTGTGCATTCAAGACACTTTATTACCAACGGCTTTATTCCAAGACAAATATCTTCTTAATATGGAAAGAACGTAATGGACATTGAAATGGTATAATTGACTACAACGTATCTCTTCCAAAGGCTATATAAACAAGTCAGTGAGAAATGGATTGGCTAATGCTCTACAACTCTTTACACGCATAAAGCAAATCATCTTCATCCTCACTCATACAGCTTACTATATCTCTCAAATTGTTTACTCTACAGTTATAGAATCTTAGTTTCACCTAATCTTAATTTGTGTATTATCACAGTTGTGATATAAAGTTTTTGTAGAAAATATTCAACACACATAGTATTCATTTATCTGTAAGAAAGAATTTCCTTGAGAAACCGGTTTGTGGTTTAGACTCAAGAAGTCTTTAGCAGTTGTTAAAGCAGTTGTAATATTCAGTTGAATATAGTGGATTAAGACCTCATTGGAGAGAGGCGAAATCACCTTGACGGGTGGACTGGAGTAGTTTGAGATCAAACGAACCAGGATAAAAATAACGCGTTGTCTGCATTTGATTTCAAGTTTTACAATTCAACCCCCCTTCTTGTGTTTTTCACTTCTTCAATTGGCATCAGAGCGCCTGGTTCTGAGCTAAAACACTTAACCGTGTCAGTACAAGATCCAGCATCAGAAAAACACAATGGCGGGAACATATCAACATACCAGCAATGACAACAATGAAGATAGAGACAGATTCAGTGGCAAACCTCCAGTCTTTGATGGAGAGAATTTTGATTACTGGAAAGACAGAATTGAAAGCTTCTTTCTGGCACATGATGCTGATCTGTGGGACATGGTGACAGATGGATACAGGCACCCAGTGAATGCAAGTGGTCAGAAGATTGACAAGAAGGCAATGTCTGATCAACAAAAGCGTGCCTTCAAAAATCACCACAAGGCCAGAACTATTCTTCTCAGCGCCATCTCGTACGCTAAATATGAAAAGATATCTAACAGAGACACTCCAAAGAGTATGTTTGACTCTCTCAGAATGACGCATGAAGGCAACATTCAGGTCAAAGAAACTAAAGCTCTTGCGCTCATTCAGAAGTATGAGGCATTCAAAATGGAAGAAAGTGAATCTATTGAAACTATGTTCTCAAGATTTCAAATTCTGGTAGCTGGTCTCAAAGTTCTGGACAAAGGGTATTCTACTGCTTATCATGTCAAGAAGATCATCAGAATCTTGCCAAAACAGTGGAGACCAATGGTTACAGCGCTGAAGCTAGCTAAAGATCTCAACAAAATCTCTCTGGAGGAACTTATCAGCTCCCTCAGAAGCCACGAGATAGAGCTAGAAGCTGATGAACCTCAGAAGCAAGGTAAGCCTTTAGCTTTAAAGTCTAACAGAAAATCTGACTCCAAAGTTTTGCAGGCTGTTGAAGAAACCTCTTATGGGTCCTCATCAGAAGAAGACGAACTTTCCCTCCTCTCCAGAAGAGTGAACCAACTATGGAAGCAGAGGCAAAGAAAGTTCAGGAATACCAGAAGATCCGATCAGAATGAGTCCTCCTCCAGATACAGAAGATCAGACTCCTCCTCTGGATTCAGAAGATCTGAAGGCTCCTCAGGAAGCAGAAAGCCAAACACCAAGGACATCATCTGCTATGAGTGCAACGAGCAAGGACATTACAAGAGTGATTGTCCAAAGCTTCAGAGGGAAAATCCCAAAAAGAAGTTTGGAAGGGAAAAGAAGAAGAGTCTCATGGCTACATGGGATGACTCTGACTCGTCTGAAGCTGACTCAGAATCATATGATGAGAGAGCAAACATAGCTCTCATGGCTAACATATCAGAAGACAGTGAAGCTTCTGAATCAGACTCTGAATCAGACACCGAAGAGGTATTCCCTGACTTTGTAATTAATTTTACTAAGGTTGAACTTGCTGAAAGCCTTAACGAAATTCTGGAAAGATATCAGCAGATCAGAGTTAAATTCAGAAACCTAAAAAGGAATCTTGATTCTGACTCTGATAAAACTGAGAGTCTCAAATTGGAAAATTCTGAGTTGAAAAATAAAATTTCAAAATTAGAAAATCTTTTACAAAACTCTCAGAAGGAAACAATTTCTGAAACTCCCAGCAGCGCTGATGAGATCATCAAGGAGTATGATCACAGCTTTCAGAAGTTCCTTGCTAAAACCATAGATAGAAGCAAAATGGCTTCAATGATCTATGGAGTTAGCAGAAACGGCAGAAAGGGAATAGGATACCAAGGTAAGGTACCTACACCAAAGAATGCCATGGATCTAATTATTAAACGCACTCATCTGAGTTCACACTTTGTGTATGGTCACACACACGAAATTAAATATACTAGTAGTAATTATTCTGTGAAACCAAAATTCAACCAGAGTTTTGGTAAAGCTAATAAATCAGGACCCAAGAAAATATGGGTACCTAAGGATAAAATAATACATGTTGCAGATATCTTTAGCAGCAAATCAGAAACACCAGTCATGGTACCTGGACTCTGGCTGCTCACGACACATGACGGGAAGAAGGCATATGTTCCAAAGCCTGGAACTTAAGCCTGGAGGCCACGTAGGCTTTGGAGGCAATCAGAGGGGAAAGATCATTGGCTCTGGAACAGTAGGTAATGGAAATCTTCCCTCTATAAATAATGTTCTATTAGTAGATGGATTAATGCATAATCTGTTATCCATAAGTCAATTAAGTGATAACGGGTATGATATAATCTTTAATCAAAAATCATGTAAAGTTGTTAGTCAGAAAGATGGAACTATCCTATTTAATGGAAAGAGGAAAAACAACATTTATAAAATCAAACTTTCTGAACTGAAAAGTCAGAATGTAAAGTGTCTTCTGTCTGTTAACAATGAGCAATGGATCCAGCACAGAAGATTGGGGCATGTTAGTATGAGAAGAATATCTCAGATTGACAAACTCAATTTGGTCAGAGGACTTCCTAATCTGAAGTTCAATTCAGATGCTCTGTGTGAAGCATGTCAGAAAGGCAAGTTTGCAAAACCTGCTTTCAAATCTAAAAACGTTGTTTCCACCTCTAAGCCATCAGAACTTCTGCACATTGACTTATTTGGACCAGTTAAAACTGCTTCAGTCAGTGGCAAGAAGTACGGGTTAGTAATCGTAGATGACTATAGCAGATGGACATGGGTAAAGTTCTTAAGACACAAGGACGGGTCACACTCTGTGTTTGTCACCTTCTGTAACCAAGTTCAGAATGAAAAGGATCTTAGAATCGTTAAAGCCAGAAGTGATCATGGTGGAGAATTTGAAAACAAAGATTTTGAGTCATTCTTTAATGACAGAGGCATTCTGCATGATTTCTCTTGTCCTAGAACTCCCCAACAAAATGGAGTTGTAGAACAAAAGAACAGAACATTGCAAGAAATGGCCAGAACCATGATCAATGAGACAAACGTTGCTAAGATCTTCTGGGCAGAGGCAATAAACACAGCGTGCTACATTCAGAATAAAATCTCTATAAGACCTATTCTGGAAAACACTCCATGTGAATTGTGGAAGAACAGAAAGCCCAACATTTCATATTTTCATCCATTTGGATGTACTTGCTTTATGTTAAACACAAAAAATTATTTGAACAAGTTTGAATCTAAAGCACAGAAGTGTATTATGTTATGATACTCTGAACGCTCAAGAGGGTACAGAGTATACAATACAGAAACACAGATTGTGGAAGAATCAATCAGTGTTCGTTTTGATGACAAGCTTGACTCTGAAAAGTCAAAGCAGAATGAAGTCTTTGCAGGTATGGAAGTTGAATTCACAGGTTCTGAAGACAAGTCATCAGAAGCTCTCAATAAAGACACTCCTTCAACATCAGAAAGAGGCACTACGAGCAATCCAGCAACATCTGTTAATCAACCTCAGAAAAGACTATCTAGAAGCAGCATGGATCACCCAGAAGAAACAATCTTAGGAAGAAAGGAAGATCCAATCAGAACAAGAGCCAGCTTCAGAAACTCTAAAGAATCCCTCATGGGACTTGTTTCTCTGATTGAACCTTCTTCAATTGATGAAGCACTTCTGGACAACGACTGGATTCTAGCAATGCAAGAAGAGCTGAATCAATTCACCAGAAATGACGTGTGGGGTCTAGTTCCCAGACCAAAAGGATTCAACGTCATTGGAACAAAATGGGTGTTCAGAAACAAACTGAACGAACAAGGTGAAGTCATCAGAAACAAGGCACGACTGGTAGCACAAGGTTATAGTCAGCAAGAGGGGATAGACTATAAAGAAACTTTTTCTCCAGTCGCCAGGTTAGAATCTATCATACTTTTAATTTCTTTTGCTGTTAATAAAGGCATCACTCTATATCAGATGGATGTCAAGAGTGCATTCTTAAATGGCTATATAGAAGAAGAGGTTTATGTGCACCAACCCCCTGGTTTTGAAAGTACAAAAAATCTAGAATATGTTTTCAAACTAAAGAAGTCACTGTATGGTCTGAAATAAGCTCCCAGAGCTTGGTATGAAAGACTAAGTAACTTTCTATTAGAAAAAGAATTCACCAGAGGGAAAGTAGACACAACCTTATTCTGTAAGATAGTTAAGAATGACATCTTAGTGTGTCAGATTTATGTTGACGATATTATATTTGGATCTACTAATCCTTCTCTTGGAAGAAAATTTGCTAAGTGTATGCTGGCAGAATTTGAGATGAGCCTCATGGGGGAACTGAAATTCTTTCTGGGAATTCAGATCAATCAAACTCCAGAGGGAACTTACATTCATCAGAGCAAATATGTCAGAGAACTTCTGAAGAAATTTGATCTCTCAGAATGTAAGTCATCAAAGATTCCAATGCATCCCACGTGCATTCTGGAAAGAGAAGAGGTAAGCAAAAAGGTAGAACAGAAGGTCTACAGAGGTATGATTGGTTCTCTTCTCTATCTGACGGCTTCAAGGCCTGATATCTTATTCATTGTATGCATTTGTGCAAGATTCCAATCAGATCCTAGAGAATCTCACTTAACAGTTGTTAAGCGAATTTTCAAGTATCTGAAAGGTACTACTAATCTGGGTTTATTTTATAGAAAATCTAGTGATTACAGCTTAGTAGGTTACTGTGACGCTGACTTTGCTGGAGACAGAGTAGAGCGTAAAAGTACTTCTGGAAGCTGCCAGTTTCTAGGAGAAAATCTGATCTCTTGGTCCAGCAAAAGGCAATCCACAATTGCGCTATCAACAGCAAAAGCTGAATACATAGCAGCAGCAGCATGCAGCACACAAATGCTCTAGATGAAAAGTCAGCTTGAAGACTTCCAGATATTTAAGAGTAACATTCTTATACTCTGTGACAACACTTCTGCCATTTGCTTAAGTAAAAATCCAATTTTGCATTCTAGGGCTAAGCATATAGAAATAAAACATCATTTCATTAGGGACTATATTTAGAAAGGCATTTTAAACTTAAAATTTATTGATACAGACCATCAATGGGCTGATATTTTCACAAAACCACTTTCTGAAGATAGGTTCAATTTCATTCTGAAACATCTCAGCATGAAGCTCTGCCCAGAGTGAAAATGTTTTAATTTTATATATTAACCTTCAGAATGTGTTTTATTCTACTGTGAACTTCTGATCAATTTTCTTTCAGAAAATTAGACATGCAGATTGTATCAGATTCTATCCATAAAGATCTGAGCATTTCATTTCAAGGATAGATGTGATGTTCACTAAATCAAACAAGTGTCATCCAGTCATCAGCTAATTCCTGAAGCAGAACACGTGTGCACGCTTCTGAGAAGGCAAAATGCTGATTGGATGCATTGAGACACATGTCATGGGTAACCGTTCCAAATATCTTTCTAAATCCCCCAAAATCAGCCAACATTAAATGCGTGTAATCATGATTTAATTATCTCTCTTAAAACGTTTATGTTTTCAAAACACTTTTTGAAACCTATTTAAACGCCTTAAACATCATTCATTCTTTTTTTACCGTCACTTACAAATCTTTAACATTTTTTTGTGTTCTTACTGTGTGTTCATCTTCTTTCTCAAAGAAACCCTCTTTCAAGTTTTTTTTTCAAAAACCCTTGTGTGAACATGGCATCCTCTAGCATTCCATCTGCAGGTTCCCAGCAAGATGCTTCTTCTGAACAATATCAGATTCCTTTCAGAACGCTCCTCACTCCGGTTAAGAACTTGGAAGTTCTGTCAGAATTGATAGTTGATTTCAACAGTTTGAAGGAAAATGGCTTTGATTTGTCTGAAGAAATTAAGGCACAAGGATGGGAAAGGTATTTTGATAGGTTGGTGGGTCCAACCTTCCCCATTTTGGTTAAATAATTCTGGATACATGCGTCTTCATCAACTCATCAGGTTACTTCGTATATCATGGGAAAGAAGATAGTGATTACTGAAGATCACATTGCAAGGCTGATTGGATACACTGGTGGTGGTATCCGCTGTATTGACATGGCAGATAGATGTGCAAACTCTGCCCTAATTGCAAGAGAGATTTTCACACATGGGGTTCCCTCTAGCAAAATCAGAGATTTGAAAGATCAGCACAGAATTTGGGCGAAGATTAGCAATTTCTGATTTATTTTATTGCAAAGAAGTCCAAGATCAACCTAGCTCATCTTCTGTTCAATCATCTGAAGACAAGCGTCAAGGAAACGAGAGAAGAAGAAAGGACTAAAATGGATTGGATACCCTTCGGCAGATTGATATCAGATATTCTAACGGAGAATAGGCTGATTGAACACCTGACAGAGGCACAGGAAATAAGCTCTCTAGAACCTTCTGTTGGCAAGAAGCTGAATGCCAAGAATCTGAAAAAGATGAAGCTGATAGAGAATATAAGGAAGGAGCCCAGCGTCACTCCTCATGCTGAAATCACCAGCAGAAGAGTCCCTCTGGACGACTTTCCTATGTTCTCTGAGATTGACTCTAAACCAGTCATTGTTCTCAGATACTTGGATGCTTGTAAAGCTGATGGCACAGATCCTGATCTGAACATTAAAGATCTGCACCAGCAAACACCAGAGGTTACTCTGAAGAAAACTAAGAAAAGAAAGGCTGCATCAGAAGGACCGTCTCAGCAGACCCCAAAGAAGAGAGGTAATCTGTCTTTTGTTAATGTTTTAAATTCATCTGTTGTTCCAACATTTATTCCAACCCCGGCTTCATTTGAAATCCCAATTCCAACCATTGATGATATTGAACCTGAGTTTGACCCTTCTGAGTCATTAACCCTCAGAAGATCTCGCGCCAAACCTACAACCACAACAGAACCAGAACTTGAAAAAGTTCTTTCAGAAATAGATCAACACTCTTCCGCTCCCCATACAGAAAATCCAAATCTTCAACCAGAAATTCCACAACCTCCATCTCCACAACCAGAAATTCCATAACCTCCATCTCCACAACCAGAACTTAATCCACCATCACCTCAACACGAATCATCTCAACACTCTGAGTCTCAAAACTCTGAGGCTCAAACCCCTGAACCTCAATCATCTGAATCCTCTGAACCACAACCCTTGGCCATTCAACTGCCTTGCGGTACAACTGTAAACATACCTCAACTACCATCCTCACCAGAAATTACTCCACCTAACACTCCATCTAGTCCAATAATCATTCCTGACTCTCCTACTCCCTCACCCAAGCAAAATCCAGATGACCACAGCAAGACCTTCATTGATCTAACAATCCTTGAACGCTTTGCTGCCATTATCAATAAAACTGCCATCCCCAAACCCAAACAACCAGATGTTGGTTCTAGCATCTTGAATTTTGAAACAGATATGCAGAAATGGATTTCTTCTCTAAAACAGGCTAGTCTGGAAGTGATTGATCCCGCTGTTTCAGACCAACTCTGGACACAATTCAGAGGATGGGTATGCGCTGAAACCTTTAAGCTGCAAGACCTAAGCTGTGAACAGGCTCAACAAAACTTCATCAATCTGCTGAAAGAAATTGAAGGTCCAGTTTTGAGTCAGTTGCTGAAGGAGGAAGTGCTTCATCTGGACAGTGAGCCTTGGTCTGAAAAGCGTCCGGCTTCAACAGTTCAACCAGCAGAAGAACAGAGGATTCCAGCTGAAGATTTAAGTCAAGAAGAAGTTATTGCAGAAAGCTCTCAGAAGCATCCTGATTCTGACATCTCTCAAGCTGCATTGGACAGGAAGACTCTTGAAGAGCTAAAGCAAAATGATCTTCGACTGCAGGAGAGAATGGATGAGAATGATCAACGAATGAAGGAAAGGATGGATGTTCAGGATAGTAAGATTGACTTTGTAGTCAGCATGGTGCATCAGCAGAAGGAAACCACTGATCAGATTAAGAACATGCTAGAAGCTCTGTTCACACGCCTTCCTCCCCAACCTTATATTTTGTTTCTTGATGTTTTCATTATTTTCTTTACATGTTATCTATAATATTTTCTGAGCTCTGAACTGAATACAATCGTTTTTCTGCACTGATCGTTTTTAACTTCAATTATTTGCACTTTTTGATTGCTGACAAAAAGGGGGAGAAAGAATGATATTTTTCAATAACGGATTACTGAGACAAAAGTCTCAAACATTCTAACACTCTGATATACTTGAATGTTTCTTTGTTCTGCATAAGCTTACAGGTACAAGAATCTGATGAACTCCAACACACTGAAGCTCTGCTCTGGAAAAGGAAATATCTGATGCTCAAAGAAAGTTCAAGAAAGATCTGATGTTCAAAGAAAGTTCAATAAAGATCTGATGCTAAAGAACTCATGGAATTAAATGGAAGTAATAAACTCAGGGGGAGTTTTTATCTTCTTAACTCTGATACCTTTTTATTCCCTATCTTCTTATATCTGATACCTTTATGTTTATCGCTGATACAAATTTATTATTTGGTTATCTCTGATAATTGTCTTTAAATTTCAATTGAAAATATCCGGTTTTTGTCATCATCAAAAAGGGGGAGATTGTTAGAACAAAGTTTGAATCTACTACCCTAAGTTAAAGTTTTAATGATAACAAAATGCTAGATTAAATAAATTGTATAATTCATATGAGACATATATGCTACCTAAAAATTACATTATGCATTTACAGAAACTCTGATGGATATCAGCATAAGAATGTCAACATCAGCATCAGAAGATGAAATATCATATGCCAGCATCAGAAGATGAAATATCATATGCCAGCATCAGAAGATCAAAGTATGTGCTTACGCTGAAGCTTGATGAACAAATCTGCGTGTAACACACTTTAAACTTTGATCAAGACCAAAATTATATCATCAGCAGTTAGAAGCGTCAAAATAAGCCAAAGTCAATCAACATGCTTAATTGACAACGGTACTGTGCATTCAAGACACTTTATTATCAACGGCTTTATTCCAAGACAAAGATCTTCTTAATATGGAAAGAACGTAATGGACATTGAAATGGTATAATTGACTACAATGTATCTCTTCCAAAGGCTATATAAACAAGTCAGTGAGAAATGGATTGGCTAATGCTCTACAACTCTTTACACGCATAAAGCAAATCATCTTCATCCTCACTCATACAGCTTGCTATATCTCTCAAATTGTTTACTCTACAGTTATAGCATCTTAGTTTCACCTAAGCTTAATTTGTGTATTATCACAGTTGTGATATAAAGTTTTTGTAGAAAACATTCAACACACATAGTATTCATTTATCTGTAAGAAAGAATTTCCTTGAGAAACCGGTTTGTGGTTTAGACTCAAGAAGGCTTTAGCAGTTGTAATATTCAGTTGAATATAGTGGATTAAGACTTCGTTGGAGAGAGGCGAAATCACCTTGACGGGTGGACTGGAGTAGTTTGAGATCAAACAAACCAGGATAAAAATAACGCGTTGTCTGCATTTGATTTCAAGTTTTACAATTCAACCCCCCTTCTTGTGTTTTTCACTTCTTCACATTGTGGAAACTGTACGGGGTATACCGACATGGTCTAAGCAATAGCTACGCTAGTGCGACATATTTGTGGGTATCGGTAGCCCTTGAGTAGTCAAGGAGAATACGGGGCCGCTGAGTGATGTCATGAAGCACTAATGAACTTTTAGAACCTTTACTTGACCAACTTGGCCATTAGGACGTAGTGAGATGACCGGCTTTGGTGCAGTCTGAAGTTGGTAGATACTCTATACTACACTCATTGAGGTTTGGTTTTTTGAGATATTTCGGTCGCCATTAAAGAGGCTTGTGCTGAAACAATGACCAAAGAAACAAACCAGTGATATTGAGCTCCTTAGAACCCGGTTATTATTACTAGGACAGGTTTGAGCCAACTAAACTTCAAGAGGGTACTTACCTATGAGACTCCATGCAAGCCTAAACCTAAAGACTTTGTTTGCTTTGTTTGTGTATATTTACTTGTACATAACATCATGAACATCATAACATCATATTCATACCCACTAACCATTTCAAGGATCTTGGGATTTATCTTTGTTCTGTTTTGTAGGACATGGATTCTATTCGCAGGAAAACTATTCAAGTCAATCTTGTAAGGATCCCTCCTCAACTTAAAGAGATAGCATGAAGGATTCCTGAAAATTCTCCATTCACCGAAATACATGGTCGCCTACTAAACTTGGTCACCTCCAACATTGATGAAGACATGATGAAGGTGCTCTTTCAGTTCTTTGATCCTTTACACCATTGATTCACATTTCCCGATTATTAACTTGTTCCAACTTTGGAAGAATTCTCCCAACTCTTGAGGATTCCCATTCTCAATCAACTACCTTTCAATGGTACGAAAAGAGATCCAAAGCCAGAAGAGATTGCTCAAGCTCTACACTTGCAACCATATGATATCACAACTAATTGGGAAACAAGGAGTGGTGTCAAGGGTTTCCTAGCAAAGTTCTTGTTTGAGAAAGCCCAAAATAGTTGGAACTCTTTGGATTTACAAGCTTTTGAGGAAATTGTGGCTCTCCTCATCTATGGGATGGTTTTGTTTCCAAATCCTAACCAACTCATAGATGTGAACACCGTCAAAATCTTCATGTCTCGTAACCTGATGCCTACTTTGCTAGGGGACATCCTACATTCCTTTCACACTCGCACTATGAGGAAAAGAGGTATCCTTATGTGTTGTACTCCTCTTTTGGCAAGATGGTTTATTTCACTTCTTCCCCAATCTGTATTGAAGAACGAGCAAGGTTCAAGGTGGTCACAAAGGTTGATGATGCTCAAACATTCAGAAATTCATTGGTGTTCCCGATCTATAGAGAATGTTATCATCGTTGACCGTTATGGAGAATTCCTTAATGTCCCTTTACTTGGCATTAGGGGAGGTATCACCTACAACCCCTGCTTAGCCTTAAGATAGTTTGGTTACACCCGAAGGGATGGCCCACATGAGATGCTCATTCAAGGTTTGGTATTTGACTACGAGAACGACGATCAAGGTCATCGCCAGAGATTTATCCGAGCTTAGAGGATGTTGAACAAGGTAGATAGCAAGATATTGGGGCATAAGAACTCCATCCCTCTTGAGCCTTACCTCAAATGGGTACGAGCTCGTGCTCAAAATCTTATGATGCCTTACCCCTCCATTCTCCCAGTAATCATAGAGCCTGTTGCGGAAGGAGATGTCCCGTACACGATCCTGCATCCTGACATGCCCACCTCTCTTGAAGACTTACAAAGAGATTGGATGCAGCTCAAGGGGGAGCGAGATACTTTCGAGGCCCAAGTCTATGCTAACGAGAAGAAGGTTTTGGAACTCACTAAGCAACTTCATGAGGAGCGGAGCCTGAATGCCTACATCGCACCAAAAAGGATGCGTACAACTTTTTTATATTAGAGTTTTTGTATTTCTTTGTAAGCCCAAAAGAGGCATGATTTACTCAAGCTTTGATTTATTAATATGACGTGTGTTCCTTTTTTGGTCTAAAGCAATTTTAAATCTCTAAGTTCCTTGAAATCATTGCATATGCATCTACCATTCATCATAACATAATAAGGTTTCTTGCAACAAGTCTCCTCATCTTTCTACTATTTATTTCAGTAAGATGGATCTCGAGCAAACGGTGAAAGACCTCCAGGCGCAGAATGCTCAGTTCCAACTGATGTTCTTAACTCTAGCCAAAGGAAAGGAAGAGTTGAAGACCTTGCTGGTTGAAGAAAAGAAAAAGAAAACAAAGAAAATAATCGGAGTTCTAAATGTGGGAAGGAGATTTCACGGACAAGCTAGACAGACCTTAGACTATGCAACATCGTCTGGTGAGAAAGATAATCAAGAAGTGAAAGGAAAGGAAATAGTGGCCCAGCCAGATTCAGAAGAGGAAGAGGAAGAAGAAGATTATTCTAAAAAATAATATCCTCCGGCTGACGAAAAGTATAAGCATCTGGAAGAACGGTTAAGTGCAATGGAAATTCAAAAAGTGCATGGAATGGACTTTAAGGAGTTGGGTTTAGTATCTGGGATTGTCATTCCTCCAAAATTCAAGGCATCGGTGTTCGCTAAATACGAAGGAGTTTCATGTCCCAAAATGCATCTCCGGTCCTATGTGAGGAAAATACAGCCTCACACTGCTGATAGGGATTTATGGGTACACTTCTTTCAAGACAGTCTGTCCCGGACTCAATTTGATTGGTTTTATCAGCTAGAAAGATCCAATGTTCATAATTGGGAAGATCTTGCCGCTGCCTTTTACAAACAATACCAATACAATGCAAACCTTGCTCCCACCCGTACTTAACTCCAGAGTATGGCCATGGTTTCAAGTGAAGGCTTCAAAGACTATGCTAAAAAATGGAGGGACTTAGTAGGAAGAGTCCAGCCTCCCCTATCTGAAAGAGAGTTAGTAGACATGTTTTTGGGTACCATGTCCGGTCCTTTCTTTAATCACTTGATTGGGAGTTCCTCGGCGGGTTTTACCGAATTGATATTAACCGGAGAAAGAGTGGATGCCAAGATAAATAATGGAAAGATTCAAAAGGACGCATTCTCTGCTGCTGTAAGAAAACCATTTATTGGAAAGAAAAAAAGAAGTTGTTGTTGTATATCCTCAGAGAACTCAAGATATGACTGAACGCCGTCCAATGGTGGGGGCTGTCATGAATCCTAAACCTGCACCTGCTCAGCAAAGAAGCAACCAGCCAAGAACAGAAAGACCAGTCATACAGTTCACCCAAGTTAATATGACATTATCTCAAGTATTGTCACATTTGTTAAGATCCAATCTAGTGACTTTGAAAGAAACTCCAAAGAATCCTAACATAACCTCTCCTCATTATCATCCTAATGCCTATTGTGCATACCATTCTGAGAGTCCCGGCCATGACACTAACAACTGTTGGGCTCTGAAAAACAAGGTACAAGACCTTCTTGAAGCCAAAGAGATTGAATTCGATGCGCCAGAAATTCCCAATGTTATCACTGCCCCTATGCCCAAGCACGGTCGTGATGTCAACGTCGTTGAGGAAGATATGTTTGTTTTTTTGGTTGATAAACTTGTGACCCCACTCCTGACTATCAAAAAGAATTTGTTGAATGTCGGTGTATTCCCATGCTGTGATGAAAGTTATCATTTCTGTTTATCCTCACCAACCAGTTGTCTTTTGTTAAAAGCAGGCGTTCAATGCCTAATAAATGACAAGGAGATTTTGTTCGAGAAGACTTTTATTCCAACTGTTTCTTATAATGATGTTTCCATAGTGACCATTTCCGCCAATTCTTATAGGGTCTCCACCAAAAGACCCGTTAGAATTACATCAGTTCCTAAAGTAGCTCCGTTGATAATTATAATGCCTGGACCAATCCCGTATTCGCCGGACAAAACCGTCCCATGGAATTATGGAGGTGATGTCTACTACCACGGTATCAAGAAATATTGGCCAGCTGCTGAATATTCAAGTTCTGAGAAAGTTGACTCTGATATCAGTAATATCGCAGAGACTAGCAAGATAACCTGAAGTGGAAGGGTATTCTCTCCAGAAATTTCTCCTCCAAAAGTTATTTTTGGACATGTAATCATTCTTGTTGTTGTTGCTCCTACAAAGGCTATTCCCAGTCCTGCAATCATCATTGTTGATACTCCTGTTGACAAAACTGTTGCAGTCCCTGTTATCACCCCTACTGACATTCCTACTGCCGAGTCAACCGAGACTCGAGGCAAAGGTATTCTGGTTGAGCCTGTCTGAATGAAGGCACAATCAGTAGCTACCGCTGAGACCTCCCGAAAAGAGATGGAGGAAATTCTAAATATTATAAAAAGAAGCGACTACAACGTAGTTGAACAACTGGGGAAAACTCCATAAAAAATTTCCATGTTGGCTTTATTGTTATGTTCCGAGGCTCATGCAAAGGCCTTGGTAAAATTCCTTAAAACTACCCATGTACCCCAAGAAACATCTGCCGATCAGTTCCAAGACTGCGTAGCTAGCTTGACCATAAATAATGGTTTAGGTTTTTCGGATGTTGATTTAACGCCAAGGGGGGGGAGCATAACGAGGCATTGTATGTCTCAGTCGAATGTAGGGGCACGACGTTGGCTTATGTCTTGGTTGATACTGGTTCGTCTCTGAATGTGTTGCCTAAAAAGGCTCTTGATAGACTTGACTGTGAAGGTTTGACCTTGAAACCTAGCAACATAGTAGTGAGGGCCTTCGACGGCTCAAAAAGGATGGTGCATGGGGAAGTGGACATCCCCATAAGAGTTGGAACCCAAACATTTGATTCAACTTTTTATGTAATGGATATTCGCCCTTCATATTCCTGCTTATTAGGCCGACCATGGATTCACAATGCTGGTGACGTTACCTCTACGTTGCATCAAATGCTGAAATATCCAATTCAGGGGAAAATCATCATTGTTCATGGAGAAGAAGAGTATATGGTCAGTCATCTAAATTCCTTCAGATATGTGGAATTAGATGGTGAATTTATTTAAACTCCATTCCAGAACTTTGAAGAAGTCCTGCAAACTGTGGCAGTAACCAAGGTTGTTTCTCAAGTCCCAAAGGTTACAAGGCCTCCGCTCAAGATATCGTCTTTGAAAGATGCCAAGGCAGTGATCGAAGAAGGTGGGTGCACTATTTGGGGCCAACTCCCAGATATCCCATACAAATCTTACAAATTTGGTTTGGGTTTCACTTCAGGAGCCCAGAAAGTTGTACGTCGTGCTCGTGCCGGAGGACCACCCTTGAAGATCAGCAACCACGAAGTCAACGTTGTGGAGGATGATGAAGACAGCTATAACCTAGAGGATTGGATTTTCCCGACTGTCAGTGGAGGGCTCAGCAACTGGGAAGCTAGAGATTTCGTAACAATCACTTTTATCCAACAGTAATTTGTCTTTAAATTTTGTCGGACCTGTAATATTAAACAATTCAGACTCTTAAAACCTTGTGTCTTACCCGAGGCACAATGGTCCATTTGTAAGGGTTATTATCTCATTTCCATATGACATCAATGAATCATGGACGTTTTTGCATACAAACTTTGTGCTCATTGTTTTTCTTTTTACATTTTCATTTCTTTCAAAGATAGCTATACTCTTACACACACTCACATTCAAATTGCAGATCTGCATCCATTCGGGATCCCATGGGTAACGATCCTGCTATGACCTTCTATGATTCTGAAAATCTAATCTACCAAGCCGAAGATGAAGGTGAGGAAGATTGTGAAGTACCAGGGGAACTCGCCAGGTTACTACAACAAGAAGAGAGGGCCATACAGCCCACGAAGAACCAGTGGACACAATTAACCTAGGTATCGAAGAAGACAAAAGAGAAGTCAAGGTGGGTCCCAGTCTGGAACCCAGTGTCAAAGAGCGTCTAATCCAGTTGCTACACGATTATGTTGTGGTCTTCGCCTGGTCGTACGAAGACATGCCAGGACTTGATGCAGATATCGTAGTACATCGTCTACCTACAAAAGAGGACTGCCCTCCAGTAAAACAAAAGGTCCATCGTATGCGACCAGACATGTCAGAAAAGATTAAAACTGAAGTCATGAAACAATTCAACACCGGGTTCTTGGCCGTCACCTCCTATCCGCAATTGGTCGCCAATGTTGTTCCCGTGCCTAAAAAGGACGAAAAAGTACGAATGTGCATGGACTACAGAGATTTGAATAGGGCAAGCCCTAAGGATTATTTCCCACTTCCCCACATTGATATTCTAGTTGACAATACGGCACATCATAAAGTGTTTTCCTTCAAGGATGGTTTCTCAGGCTACAACCAAATCAAAATGGCGCCTGAGGACATGGAGAAAACAACTTTTGTCACTCAGTGGGGCATATTCTGTTACAAGGTTATGCCATTCGGGATGAAGAATGTTGGGGCAACCTATCAGCGTGCCATGGTAGCCTTATTTCACGACATGATACATCACGAAATAGAGGTCTATTTGGACGACATGATAGCCAGATCTCAAACAGAAGAAGAACATCTTGATCAATTGTAGAAATTATTTGAGAGGCTAAAAAAGTACAAGCTAAGGTTGAACCCAAATAAATTCACATTTGGGGTGAGGTCCGATAAACTCCTAGGCTTTATCGTCCGCGGTAAAGGTATTTAAGTGGATCCTGCCAAGGTAAAAGGGATACAAGAGATGCCAGCTCCTCGTACTGAGAAGGAAGTCAGAGGATTATTGGGACGGTTAAACTACATTGCCAGATTCATTTCTCACCTAACAGCTACTTGTGAACCAATCTTCAAATTGCTGAAGAAAGATCAAGTAGTCAAATGGAATGATGAGTGCCAAACTGCCTTCGACAAGATCAAAGAATACATGTAAGAGCCTCCGGTTTTGATGCCACCAGTTGAGGGAAGACCCTTGATCATGTATCTAACTGTTTTGGAAAATTCAATGGGGTGTGTGTTGGGGAAGCATGACGAGTCTGGCCGAAAAGAGCATGCTATTTATTACCTGAGCAAAAAGTTTACCGACTGTGAAATAAGATATTCATTGCTTGAGAAAACTTGCTACGCTCTAGCATGGGCTGCTCGCCGGCTAAGACAGTATATGTTGACCCATACTACCTTATTGATATCTAAAATGGATCCAATAAAATACATCTTCGAGAAACCTGCCCTCTCTGGGAGAATAGAAAGATGGCAGATGATATTGACGGAATATGACATATAGTATACTACCTAGAAAGCAATAAAGGGCAGTGTACTAGCTGATCACCTTGCTCATCAAGCTGTGGATGACTACCAGTCCATGAAGTTCGAATTCCCAGATGAAGACATCATGATGGTGAACAATTGTGAAGAATTCAGGCCATATGACGGACCTGAACCAGGATCCTGATGGACCCTGGTTTTTGATGGGGCATCCAACGCACTCGGCAATGGTGTTGGTGTTGTACTTATATCCCCTGAAGGATGTCATACTCCCTTTACTGCAAGACTCTACTTCAACTATACAAACAACATGGCAGAATACGAAGCGTGCATTTTTGGTCTCAAAGCTGCCATAGATTTGGGAATCAAATCCTTAAGTGTATTTGGAGATTCAGCCTTGGTCATCAGTTAGATCAAAGGAGAATGGGACACTAAGCACCCAAACCTCATCCCATACAAAGAACATGTATTGACATTAATCCCATATTTTGAGAAGATTACCTTCGAATATTTCCCGCGAGAAGAAAATCAACTAGCGGATGCGCTAGCCACAATGTCATCCATGCTTAAACTCAAGTGGGATAATGAGGCTCCCCAGATCACCGTTGAACGGATGAACGAACCAGCTCACTGTCACGAGATCAATACTGAAGAAGTAGTGGACCAGCCTTGTTTTCACGAAGTCAAGAGGTATCTAGAGGCTCAAGAATATCCGGAAGGAGCTTCAGTCAATGATAAGAAGTTCTTAAGGAGATTCTCTGCTAAATTATTCCTTAGTAATGGCATTCTCTACAAACGCAACCATGACTCTGTGTTACTTCGGTGTGTAGACAAGGTTGAAGCAAAAAAGATCATGGCTGAGTTACATGAAGGCACTTTTGGCACCCATTCCAGTGGGCATACGATGGCAAAGAAAATCCTACGGGCAGGTTATTACTGGTCTACCATGGAAGCAAATTGCTATCAACATTCTCGAACCTTCCACGAGTGTCAGATCTATGCTGACAAGGTGCACGTACCTCCGGTTCCTCTGAATGTCTTGACGGCTCCTTGGCCCTTTGTTATGTGGGGCATCGATATGATTGGGGAAATCAAACCAACAGCCTCTAATGGACACCGCTTCATCTTAGTGGCCATTGACTATTTTACAAAATGGGTTGAGGCGGCCTCTTTCACTTCCATTACCAAGAATGTTGTAGCCCGGTTCATTAAACAGAATCTCATTTGTCGGTATGGTATCCCGGAGAGGATCACCACAGATAATGGTACGAATCTAAACAATACTATAATCATTGCCCAGTGCGAGCAATTCAAGATCTAGCATCACAATTCTTCCCCTTACCAGCCAAAGATGAATGGTGCTATCGAAGACGCAAATAAGAACATCAAAAAGATCATACAGAAAATGACAGTCACATACAAAGACTTGCATGAGATGCTACCATTCGTTCTCCATGGAAATCGTACCACAGTGTGCATATCAACCGGGGCAACACCTTACTCTTTGGTATATGGAATGGAAGTTGTCTTGCCTATTGAGGTCCAGATCCCCTCTCTAAGAATCATAAAGGATGCAGGTCTGAACAAAGACGATTGGATCCAGACTCGACTTGATCAACTGAACTTGATTGATGAGAAAAGGCTTACTGTTGTCTGTCATGGTAAAATGTATCAAAAACGGATGATTAAGGCTTTCAACAAAAAGGTCAGACGCCAAGTGTATCAAGTCGGGGATCTGGTTATCAAATGTATCATACCACCGCAGGGTGATCCCAGGGGAAAATGGACTCCTACATACGAAGGACCATTTATGATCAAAAGCATATTCTCTAGTGGAGCAATGATCTTAACAACTATGGATGGCGATGACCTGCCGCACCCCGTGAACACAGACATAGTTAAAAGATACTACACATAAGAGACCCGCTAGGTTGACACACCTAGGAAAAACAAGGGCATCCCGGCGAACCAAAAAGGTTCTGGCAAAAATTAGGGATAAAACAAAAAAATCTGTACATCCGGCAAGCTGAAAACCCGAAAGGGCGGCTTGGATAAAAAAGGGTATCCCGGTGGACTGAAAACCCGAAAGGGTGGTCCAGGCAAAATTTAGGGAATTAAAGCGTATGACTATGTCCTGTTGGATCACCTTACGGACAACCTGCAAACTCGACGGTTCTGATCAATTCAATCAGCTTTGGGCAAGGCAACAAATAGATAAGATGTGCATAGACACGAAGGCTATAGCAGAATGGGAACCCATGGGATTATTTCACATAGCTATCTTCTTTGTATCAAATTTTCATTTTTTACAATGGCATTCTCTTACTAGAATATTTGTCTCATTGTACAAAAATACTTACTCAAAGTCAATACAAAGATATCCCTTTGAAAGTACAAAACTATATGTTTTTCTTTACTCTTATGTTTTGTTTAAAAAACGTCCAATGATTTATTCTTGAACATATGCATTTGAACGTAACTACCGTTTACAAATAAACAAAATAGAAAGACAATCACCAATGGATTTAAGAAATAGGGAAATTCTCTAAGCTATTTCCATAAAATCCCCCGCAGTCTGCAGTTTAATCCCCAGCGGAACAAAACTTCCAGTTATCACTCCCCGGTAGAAGTCGCCAAATTTCTCAGGATTTCCTAACAGGATTTTACAAGCAGTACACAGCATTCTCCTTATAACAAATTTTATTTCTCTAATTGGAAATTCATCAACACTTCAAAGCATGAAGACTTGCACTCCGTATCCTCAGCAGCAGTCGGGGATTTATTTTCCCTAATCCAACAAACAGTACAGCAAATTAGCTCACATATGCATACATCGCATCCATATATCATAAACATCGATAACACGAATGCATGTAACACAATCTCATTATACCATGCATTTCATACAACATGACATTGCATATTAGCTAACATTTTAACATTTTCAGGATAAAGTTAATCAACAGCTACCATTAACAATGTTCAAAGGTTTTTCAGATACAATTCAGATACGCTCCAGATACGGATGCCATCCTGATACTCATTCAGATTCAACTTTCAGATACAGTTCAGATACGCTCCAAATACGGATGTCATCCTGATACTCATTCAGATTCAACTTTCAGATACAGTTTAGATATGCTCCAGATACGGATGACATCCCAATACTCATTCAGATTCAACTTTCAGATACAGTTCAGATACGCTCCAGATACGGATGCCATCCCGATACTCATCGGATTCAGTTTTCAGATACAGTTCAGATACGCTCCAGACACAGATGCCATCCTGATACTCATTCATATTCAACTTTCAGATACAGTTCAGATACGCTTCAGATACGGATGCCATCCTGATACTCATTCAGATTCAACTTTCAGATACAGTTCAGATACGCTCCAGATATAGATGCCATCCTGATACTCATTCAGATTCAGCTCTCAAATACAGTTCAGATACGCTCCGGACACGGATGCCATCCTGATACTCATTCAGATTCGGATCTCAGAAATCATTTTTTAATGTAATCTTTAAGCCCATTCCCTATACCATCAACCATCACATCATCGAGTGCAAATTTCTTGGCACTCTAATGTCCATTCATCTTCCACCTTCAAGTCACGAATGGCAAAACTCGGCAATCTAACTCTTCAGGCTTAAGTAGATTGAACAGGGGAAGCTGTTGTACCCCAAAATTTTCCCTCTCATTTATCAATAATTTGCTCATAAGATCTCCTTTGGCTCAAGATTGCACTAGGGTTGATCAGCTCAAGACTCCTCCTTAAGCATTGATGACCAAAATTAGGGTTTGAGATTGCACAAGAATATTTGAACTTCCAATGCCCCATATGACTTTCATAGATCATTATGGACCCTCAAGATTACTCATGTCAAGTTTCAAGCTTTGGATCACACTTTTGCTCAGTCAATTGAGCAGTTGACCTAAAAATCAACTTTATTGGGGGAAAAGTCAATTGTGGCCAATTTACAGTCAAACTTCATAATTTTTTATCCACATCAACATTTTAAACTCATATGTATAATTTAATCAAGTTTGAACCACAATTCCTCAAAATATTTGATCAAATCTTTAAAAGGGCAAAATGGTCAAAATTAGGGTTTTGACTAGGAAAGGGCAATTTCTGATTTTTGACCTAGCTAATGATCAATTGGTTTAAGGCATGATCTCGAGATTCCAATTGCATAATTTTTACCTAATGACATGGCTCAAAACATTTCTCAAGTCCAATGGATTGACAGATGAATTTTCAGTCAACTGATCAAAAGTCAACTGTATACTGAAAAGTCAAACTTTGACTTTTTGGTCAAAATTAAATGTCAAAAATTACAATTCATCAAAACATGTCAAAATATGAAACTTGTTCATCAAGAAATCAAAAATTCAAGATTTCATTTTGAAAAGTTAAAATTTCTAAACTTAGAAATTTTTCTAAGTGTTGGAAATTTCTTATTTTTTCACAACTTTGAGCAAACTTTTCACCATGATGCAAGATGATTCAAAAGAAACTTTCAACATGAAAGTTGTAGATCTCCATGAAATCTACAACATTTCTTTACACAACTCCTTCCAAAAGTGCTTGTATCTCAAGTTATAATTTTAAGAACACATGGTCATGAAACAAAACACTTAGTGAAATTTTGCCCTAATTTGGTCAGGATTTTGACCTAACTTCATGGTACTTTTTCATATAGTTCCAAGGGTAATTTTCAAAAGTTATTTAAAGATTGGTTGTAGAGCACATTACAAGATTTCCAAAATAACCAAGAACTCCTTGAGATCATTTTTGAGTAGGGAGAATCGAAGAGATGAAGTTAGGGTTTTCACACTTGAATTACAAGTCATTTTGTGGTGAACAAGATTCAAATTTCAAACCTATGATGCATAATCTCTACTTTACAGGCCTCAAACTTGTTAGGAACTCCATAATTAATTGCTTTCATGGTTGTTAGAGGTCTCAATTCAAGCACTCAATGCAAGGCCATGCTTTATATCCATTTTGGGAAGAAAGTGCACAATGCCATTTTGATAAAGTAGCTTTTTGCATAAAACTTGTTCTTGAGACTTGCACTTGTTCTCTTCTGATCATACATGTCTTTTAACTCAAGAGAAGTTGATCGCAAAAATTACAATCACCTAGCCCATGCTTGTACTACACATTGAAACTTGTTTTCCCACTTTTCTTCAAAATCAAGTAACAAAGCAATCAGCCTATAACTTGTACTTCTGACTCTCTCGAGCACTAAGACCTTTTGCTTATACATACACAAGTTATTTTCCACAAATCCCACGCATGCTTGAGCCCTGAAAACACCAAGAACACAGATTTGCATCTCACACTTCCATTGTTGCAGATTCTTGCCAAAAATCCCAAAACCAAAAACTACTTGTGCGTTTCTTGGCTTCCTGCTTCCAAAAGCTTATAAACATCATTTAGAAGTCATCCCTTCCCCTGTTACAGTTCTGTAACACCATCTTCCTCCATTTCCAAGTTCAAAAATAGAGCACTGTAAGTGGACTTCTCCAGATCATTTCAACCACTCTCCAACCAAGCTAATCATTGCATTAGCTTCCTGGGACCTCAGTGGAGCTATACTGATCATCACAACACCTTGAGGAGTGCTCATTTGTAGAACACGATTTCCAGTTTTTAGGTAAGTTATCTCAACTTTTAACTATTCATACAAGCATCATTAATGGTTCATTTGGGAATAAAAAATGTAGATATCATTTCCCTAAAGCTAACCATGTCCATAGTTTTCATTTATATTGCTTGAGCTTAGAGAATATTAAGATTGAAGTTTCTAAAATTTTTAGGGTTCAGATTAGGGCCATTAAAATTCATGCTTGTCTTTGATCTATAATTTTATTTCTTTGCATTTCTGAAATCGTGAGGAAATTTGCCACAAGATTCATGTTTACATTTTTGCAAATGGATGAGAGGTGAACAAGATGCAAGTACTCTGGCTGGGCGTGAGGTTGAAGATGAAGTTCAGGTCATGGACTTGATTTCTATCATATATTTGTTGTTTTGTTTATATGAACGGATGTATAGCCACCCCAGTGGTAAAGTGCGCGCCTGTTCACCCGTATGTCCCGGGTTCAAGCCCCAGCGTGACCTTTTGTGATTTTTTTCATATTTTTCACATATTCTGACCTTTTTTGGCAGTGTTGGGCCTCATCCCCTTGGGCCTTATATTTTTTTTACTTCTGACCCCCTTGCTGGCTATTCACACCCCTGGCCCATTTTATTTTCTTTTTCTCAAATTTTTATTTATTTGTTTTCTCAAATATTTTATCTAATACTAAAAAATCAGAAAAAATATAAAAACATTAGATTTATATTAAACAAAATTATTTTATTTAATCATACTTTATTTATTTTACTAATTGATTTATAAATTTATTTAGAAACTAGGTTTATTTAGTTATTTTCTTTTACACAATTAAAACATATTATTTTAATATATGAAAAGATCAAAAATATTTTATAATACTATAAATTATTTTTAAGACAAAAATACCAAAAATATTCTTCTTATAAACTTAATTTCATTTTAATCAATTAATAGATTAGGGTTTTATTTAAATTCTTTCCCTAGTAAATTTAGGTCTACTTTTCACTAATTTAATTAATTATTTTTCTTTTAGTTAATTAGGTTAAAACAAAACCTCTTTTCCCTAAAAAAATCCAAATAAAAGTCCATTTTCTTTTCATTTTACATTCTTGTATATTTATTCATTTTTGTACATTATTTATCCAAATTCAATATGGTTGTAATAGATAATTAGGTTTATTTTCTAGCAATCCCCATTTGTAATTTATACACCCCCCTCCCACAAGTATTGTAATTTATACACCCTTAGGATAAAATCTACTTGGTTACCTTACAAAATGGCCATATTATGCATGTGAGGTATCTTAGCAAAAACAAGCAAAATATAAGATCATAGTCCCTCGATGACGCTATCTAGGTTGCCTTTCAAATGATCTTAGTCCCTAAAATAGAATGCTAAGATACCTTGCAATATTGCTAATCATGGTTATACGATGACCCACACCTGTCCCGTTTACATCCAAAGATGGGGTTACTTACCAAATCAATGGTAAGATAACAATGTCAAAGGAAAGAGGAAATGAACATGAAAGACTTTTGAGTAGGTAGAATGTCCCTAGTTACTTGCTCACTTTCAAAACAAAACATCCTTGCTATTTTCAAAACAAACACCTACACTTTCAAAACATCTTACAAACTTGAAAACATTTTTAAAAGATCAACATCTTTGTATACATTCTTACGAACGAGAATCATTACAAAGTTTGCCTAAACAATGGCCTCTTTACAAAATACTTTCAAAAACCACACAAAGCACAATTTCAAACAAAAGCAAGTGATCTAGCAAGTAACTAAGAGCCCATGAAAAACCATGGATGAAAAGGGTGCTAATACCTTCCCTTTTCATAATCTATCCCCCGAACTCAAGAAACAATATCAAAGGTCTTTCATGTGCTTTTTCACCTTTCTTTTTGGATAAAAGAAAAGTCGATGGCGACTCTTGCTAACCGCAACATTTGCGATCAAACGCAAAATACTCAAGTCAGTTCTCCCACTGTATCACACCAGCCTTTCTAGAAGAAGTTCTATTTTGCAATGTTTTATATCTCATTGAGATCTATAACTTTCATGTCAGAAGTTCTGATTGAACCATCTTGCATTATGATGAAAATCTGGCCCAAAGTTATGAAGTTATCATATTTTCTTAACACAGAAAATTTTCTAAGTGTTTTGAAATTTGACTTTTCAAAGTAATCTTTGACTTTTGATTTTTTGATGAACCAACTTCATGTCTTGATGAATTATGATTTTTGAAACTTGATTTTGATCAAAAAGTCAAAGTTTGACTTTTCAGTGTACATTTGACCATTTTGCCCTTGTGAATGACTTTCTTGGAAAATTGTAATCCGAGACTTGAAACTTGACAGAAGCAATCTTGAGGGTCCAGGATGATCCCTTGAGAAATGAGAGGACAAATTTTGGGATACAACAGTATATAAGTTCCACATCGACTATAACATGTAATGATTTGTAAATCTCTCTATATATAAAACAGTCTCTGTAATACTATTCTCACACGATTGATCTCAATATCTTACATTACTAATATCATGCCTACTTATTTTTAGGAATGTTTTTTTAGCACTAACTATGTTTTAAAAAAAAATACACAAATAACCATTTTTCAACGAAAATTATGCAAATAACCATGTTTCAAAAAAAATGAATTAAAGAGGAGGCGTCACTTGAATTGGCACCTCCTATATATTTTTCACACTTTTTCAATTACCTACGGATTTTCCTACAGATTTGACATTACCTGCGGAGTTACCTGCGGGTTTTCCTACAGAATTACTTGCGGGAAAATAATCTGCAGGTAAATCCGCAGGAAAATTCAAATCTGCAGGAAAATCCGCAGGTAATTAGAAAAAATTGAAGAAAAAAAATTAGTAGATGGTTAGGGGCCATCTCACTTGACGTCTCCTTTAAAAAAATCAATGCATGCTACTGTATTATAACATTGTCTGAAATATAGTCATTTACGTTAATTTCTCCGAAATATGATTATTTATGTATTTTTTTTCAAAATATGATTATTATTAAAAAAAAATTCTATTTTTAGAGTATAAATTGAACATAAGTTACTAATATCAAATAATTTAATAAGTATTTATTAGACTATTGATATATTGAGTTTAAAAACATACTCATAAATCAAATTTTATTGAAGAGTTAAACTTATTTTGAAATTTTATTCAATATACTATCCGATATTTAATTACTTAATAATATATTATTTTAAATTTTCTCATAATATATAAATAATTAATTATTTTAAAGAGATCAACTGTTATGCATTGTCCATGCATTGTCCATGTAAATTTTTTACACAATATTCATATATATTATTTTATAAGTAATTAAAATAAAAATAAAATATTAATAAAAATTTAATGAACACAATTAACTAACAGTTTAAAATTATTCATATACATTATTTTATAAGTGATTAAAATAAAAATAAAATATTAATAAAAATCTAATGAACAAAATTAACTAACAATTTAAAATTTCATTATATTATCAGTACATATTAATTAATTTCTATCTTAATATTATTTTACTTAAAATAATAATTAATAATACGAATCTCATATGATTGATACGTGCATCACACAAGACAAACATCTAATTAAATTCATAACTTTGAAAATAATGTGTTTTTCCCTTTAGCAGATAATCTAAAGAAGAACTTCAAATAATTTAAACATGTTATATATTAATAAATAAACTGAATTTTTTGAGTTTTTTTTTCTTAAGATTGTAATGCCTAATACCTTATCTTAACTTATTTGCCCCTTAGCCGGCACTGCATAATCAACTCTTATTATCTTTTTAATTCTAAACAAATGGCTAAAATGTTGTTCCAAATTAGTAATAGTGATATTCATTGATTTCTTTAGTCAACCTGTCTTTTTCTACAATAACTTTAGGTAGACTAAGAGAAAATGAAGTAAAGACTGGGCTAAAATATTCAGCGTCTCTTTCCAAATGATTTCCATTCTCAACGCGTCTTTGAAATTGAACAATAGTATTGAACTCATTCCTTATCCAGAATATTAGTTTAAATAGTTAAATGGTTTTAATTAACGAGTTTTTGGTTTTTTCTCTGTTTTTTTTAATATACAAAAATAAAATAAAAATTCAAGAATTATTTTTAAGAAAAAAAAAGATAAAAACAAAAATCAAAAACTCCTTATTACATGGACGATTTAATTATTTAAATTTTTTTATAAAAAAAGTTATACTAGCACGCACTAATTATGAAAAATAATCAATTTTAAAAAAATTAAGAAATTTTGGATAATAGTTCAAGCTATATGATGTGAATGAAAATTCTAACTATCCGTCTCCCTACAATTGGACTAAATAATGGAAGATTTGAAGTACTCCTTCTGATTTCTATTATAACAATATGTTTTTTTAGTTTTTTAGTTTAATGACTAATTAATATATTTAAATTATTAAATAGAAGATAATTCAATTAATTTAATATATATATATATATATATATATATATATATATATATATATATATATATATATATATATATATATATATATATATATATATATATATATATATATATATATATATATATATATATATATATATATATATATATATATATATATATATATATATATATATATATATATATATATATATATATATATATATATATATATATATATATATATATATATATATATATATATATATATATATATATATATATATATATATATATATATATATATATATATAATGATCAAAGAAAATAATATTAATTATTAAGATCGGACTAATTCAAGTAATAAAGAATCTAAATTCTTAAGAAAATAATGAAGAGGAAATATTCTGAGTTATTTTTATGGCTCTTTTTAATAAAATAAGATAGATTAATATATCAATTTTTACCATAATCATTGCATTTAGACATATTATATTTATAGGGCATATTTGTATGACAAATTTTATTAAAATAATTAGTATTATTTTGAAGTTTGTTTTGTATTGGAACTAAAGTAAATCGATAAATGAGGAGGCAGAACTTGTTGCGGTGGTCTAAGTTATTGGGCCTTTTTTCCTTTGCCCTTGTGGACGGTCCGGAGCAGTTTCCCCCAAGTCCATGTTTCTGCTTTGCACGATGTTGTACCCCAAAATTTGCCCTTCTATTTCTTCAATATTTTCTCACCACAATACCCTTGGAGCTCAAGATCCAGTTAGGGTTTCCTCTGCTCAAGACTTCTCCTAGCACTGTTGGCCCAAATTAGGGTTTGTGTTTGCACACAGATATTTTGACCTAAAATGACTAAGATGACTTTCATGCTTCATGTTGGACTCCCAAGTTTATCCATACCAAGTTTTAAGTCTTGATTCCAAATTTTGCCCAGTCAATTGGACAGTTGACCTAGAAATCAGCTGTATTGGAGAAAAAGTCAACTGTGGCCAATTGACAGTCAAACCTCATGATTTTTGACCCACATCAACATAATGAACTCATATGAACCATTTGATCAAGTTTGGATCACAATTCCACAAGAAATTTGATCAGATCACCAAAAGGGCAAAATGGTCATTTTTGGGGTCTTGACTGCACAGAGGCAATTTTTGACTGTTTGACCCAATGGCAAACCAAACTCACATATGGACTCAAGGACCCCATGGAATTGTCTTGACATACTCAACAAGTTCAAAAGATCCCAAATGCACAAGATTGACAGTTGAATTTCCCAGTTAATTGATCAATTTTGACTGTATATTGAAAAGTCAAACTTTGACTTTTTGGTCAAAATCAAGTGTCAAGATTCATTTTTCATCAAAACATGCCAAATCATGAAACTTGTTCATCAAGAAATCAAGTTGCAAATTAGGGTTTGAAATGAAGATTTTTCATAACTTAGAATTTTTCTAAGTTATGAAAAACCCTAATTTTTTCCTAACTTTGTCCCACTTTCTCACCAAGATTCATTTGGATTCAAGGAAAAGTCAAAACATGAAAGTTGTAGTCCATTGAAAAATCTACAACTTTGATTCACAAAGTTTCCTCAAAAGAAGCTTGTAGCTCAAGTTACAATTTTTGGAACAAGGGTACCAAACCATTCTTAACTTAGAGAAATTTGACCTATTTTAGGCAGGATTTTTGCCTAACTTCAAGACCATTTTTCACATACTTCCACTTGGAATTTCAATTTTAATTTCAAATATGGATTGTATTACACATTCCAAGCTTTCCAAAATGTCCAAGAACTCATCAAACAACCTCATGGTTAGGGAGAATCGAATTTGGAAAGTTGGGAAAAAGTCACTTTGTTTATGGCCAAGTTACATGTTCATACATCTAGGCCATTTTGAAATCAGCTTGCATTATTTGATTACAGGTCTTATATCTCATTTTCACTCAATAATTTAATGCATATCCCTTGTGCCAAGACCTTATTTTGTGTGTTCAAACATTATATGCAAGATTAAGCCATTTTTAGATAAAGCATTTTTGCCATTTTTGAAAAGAAGTGCTTTATGTCAATTTGTAAATCAAGAAGGTACAAAGAAAATCTCTGAGGCACAAGTTATTAGACTAATCCCATTGATCAAGGAGAGATTATGCAGCATGCTAGAGGGGCCTGTACAAGCCTAAAACACCAACTTGCCATTTCTTGCTTAAGTTAGAAGTAACTTGGCATAACAAACAGAACTTCACATTCCTGTCAAGGCAAGCTTAAGAAAATATTGCAAACAAATTCCATACATCCTAACTGAGCTAGAACACGAGCCAACCATCTCCAACACCCTCTCAAACACAGAATCACCATAAAACTGCAAAAACAGGGCTTAGGCTGCAGTTGGATTCCCACAACTCATTTCTATCGTGCACTTCCATCCAAACCACTTCAAACACTTTCCCTACCATCCATACAAACTGAACAAAGCATTGGAAGCAGACTGTAACACCTCTAACCAACATCACCATTTTCATTTTTCTGTTTTGCAGGTGGAGTTCTATAGCTCGATTCAGCTAGTTTCAAAGCAAACTAAAGGTTGGAGAAGCATCCCTGAACTTCAAGCAAGCTATTCCAATCATCACCTTGCACTGTGTTGTACCCCAAAATTTGCCCTCCCTTTCTTCAGGAAACCATCTTGGATTTTCAAGGTCCCTCTGAAACAAATCCAAGTCCTGAGTTATCCCTTTGCCCAAGCAAGCCGCTTACAAGAGCAAGATGATCTCACGAACTCCAGAAGCAACGCTTTTATCTTGAGAAAAAAAATCAAATTCTAAGTACTTAGAAAATTTCTCTAAAATGAGTATTTAAGGAAAAAAATCAGCACTTCAGAACTTCTGGACCCATTCCAGATGAAAACGGTCAGAAGTTGCAAGTTTGACCCAGCGTGATCAGAAGTTGGCTCTTCAGCAGCTACGTCAGTTCAATCAGAAGTTGTAAACATGGTTTAATATGTAAGCCTCAAACAGAACATGCCCCTTCAGCAGTTACATAAGCTCAGTCAGAATTTGCTAAAGGAATGCAAGAGAAGCAGGAAAGTCTGAAGGCTCCTTCAGAACAGGTTGAAATCAGAAGATGAAAGATCAGAAGAGTGGGTGTTACACTGATAAAGAATCTCCAGAGCTTACTAAGACAACAGGAAGCCAAGGCCAGAGCATGGTTTACGCTGCTGATTCAACGCTGGTTTCCATTACCAGAATGTTAATGTTGATAGGTCTTGTCACCATTTAATGCCCATTAATGCTTCCAACCATTCCTGAGCATTCACGTGTGGCTTGGAAAACGCTTTTGCATAGATTCTGGCATGGGTCTTCACGCCACCGCCCACTTCAGAGGTCACTTCTCCCCAATCTACGCCTGCTGCTGCAACCTAGGCTGAAAGCTAGCTGTTATCACAACTTCCCAGGAATTTTTGTCAAAGAACAAATTCAAACTCTGTTGGCGCCTTAAATGTTCAAGGCATCCACAAGAACTTTGCCTATAAATAGAGAGCTTTCACCGCTGCAAAAGGGGTTCAAGAAAAAAGAAATAGAAACTGCTAAGTGAGAAACAGAACTCCTAGCAACACAGCATTCTGAAACTCTGCCAAAATCTCCAGCTTTGTTTCATAACTTTGAGTTTCTCACCTTCAAACTTCATCAAATATCCAGTTTTTTCTGTAAACCAAAGACACCCCCTCTAAACTTCTGACCCTGCATACGTATACACCTTTACTTCCCCTTTTCAAAGAAAATCTGTCCAGAACACCACCAGAACCAAAAGCTAAACTTTCACCCACAACTTTCCCAACAGTCAGGTAAGCACCTGCTGACCCTCATCACGCTGTTAAGCATCATCAGCTGTGCATATTCAAATAACATAATGTAAATATCATGTTTTTGTTTATGTTCTGAGGATTTTCATACCTCAGAACGTTCTGAGCCAGTATAGGATCTGCCTGTGACCTTGTTGACTCTGACCTCTGAAACATTTTTATTTTTTGTATTTGCTGGATCTGTTCCAAATATGTTTCCTGTTTTGTGGAGTAACAACAGAATTGCAGATGTTCTGATTAGTACAGGGATAGCCAAGTGCTGACTTTGACGTTAGCACATCTGAAGCATGTTTTGCTGTCAATGATATCAGAACCTCTGAGAGTTATGGCCTTTTCAGCAGAATCAGAACTTCTGGTTTCTCCACTAACAAACTTTTGTCTTGCAGCGCAGGGAAATCAGAACTTCTGATTTCCCCACTAACAAGGTTCTGTTTTGCAGGTGCTAGAGTCAGAAGTTCTGACTCATCCAGTTTCACTAACAGGTTGATCATCTGGCAGAGGATCTGAGTTAGAACTTCTGATGACCTCCCAGCAGCGTGCGGGCTCCCTCTCTCTCTATATATCTTGTTTTTTGCTATTTTCTTTTTTGTCTATTTTTCTCGTTGAACCCCCCGTGTACAAATGTGTATCCCCTTCCCCTAATTGTTGTAATAGCGTAGGATTTTACATTTCCGCTTCTTATTGCTAGTAATTAGGACGTGTATGACAAGATAAAATCAATGAAATAGAAAATCCTAATTCAAAGAAAAACTCTTGTATGCAATAAAAAACACTTGCACACTAACACCCCTAGGGTTACATCCACTTGTTGCCTTTCAAAAATTAGGCCATATTGCATGTTAGGTCTCTTTGGGCAAAAATAAAACAAAATCAAATGATCATAGTCCCTCGATGACGCTTTCAAAAGTTGCCTAAAAATGATCAAGTCCCTTAAAGAAAAATTTCCCAAAGATACTTGGCACCATTGCAATTATGGTCTAAACGACGACCCGCGCCCGTCCCTTTCACATCCTAACACAAGATTGTCCACCAAATACAATGATGGAACAAAATTGTTAAAAGGGTTAAAAACATAACAAAAATCTTTGAGAACTTTAGGGTAGATCGCTCTTAAGTATTTGTCAACTTGCAAAACAAAAATACTTGCCTATTTTTCAAAACCACATATCACAAAACACTTTCAAAACAACTTTCAAAAAACATTGAAAACCTTTTCAAAAGACATACACCTTTGTATACATCCCAGCATGGATCATTACAAAGGTTGCCACCACATTGGCCTCTTTTCAAAACATTTTCAAAACACACACACAAAGCACCATTTCAAACAATTGAATTTCAAGGCAAGTTGATCTAAGCAAGTACCTAAGAGCCCATGGATAACCATGGATAGAAAGGGTGCTAATACCTTCCCTTTCTATAATCTACTCCCCGAACCCAAGAAAAATCTCAAAGGTTTTTGTTGTGCTTTTTAAACCTTTCCTTAGGATAAAATAAAAAGTCGGTGGCGACTCTTGCTCAACCGAAACATTTGCGAATACAAAACGCAAAACTCACAGTCAGTTCTCCCACCGTATCACAGAACTGGCGACTCTGCTGGGGATAAACTTAAAAGTGGAGTAACCTTAGGGCTTAGATCACCCTCTTGCATGACTAATTGTTTGATTTGATTGCTTTATATCTTGGCTCTCTTGTTTGGGTTTGCAATCCTACACCCGAATTTGGGGAAACATTCATAGATAGCAATACGTTGTGGAAACTGTGCGGGGTATACCGACACGGTTGAAGCAATAGCTATATTAGTGCGACATATTTGTGAGTACCGGTAACCCTTGAGTTCAATCAAGGAGAGTACGGGGCCGCTGAGTGATGTCACTAAGCACTAATGACCTAGAACCTTACTTGACCATCTTGGCCTTTTATTAGGGGTAATGAGATGACCGGCTTTGGTGCAGTCCGAAGTTGGTAGATACTCGATACTACACTCATTGAGGGTTGTTTTCTTGGAATATTTTGGTCGCTAGTTAAGTGGCTAAACCAAAACCATGAACGATGAAAACCATCCAATGATATTGAGCTCCTTAGAACCCGGTTACTATTTATAGGACAGGTTTTTAAGCCAACTACACTCAAGAGGGTACTTACCTATGAAACCCCATGCAAGCCTGAAACTAGGGTTTGGTGTGAATTGCTTGTACATATGTTTTGTGCATACATCATAAACATCATAAAGCATCATATGCATTCACTAACCATTTCAAGGGTTTGGATCTTCATCTTTGTTCTTGTTTGTAGGTCATGGAAATTCCTCACAGAAAAACCATCCAAGTCAACCTTGTGAGAATCACTCCTCAACTCAAGGAGCTCACCTCAAGAATTCCGGAAAGCTCATCCTTCAGTGAAAGACATGGTAGACTGCTCAGCTTAGTCAACACCAACATTGAAGAAGACATGATGAAAGTGCTATTCCAGTTCTTTTACCCTCTTCACCACTGTTTCACTTTCCCTGACTATCAGTTGGTGCCCACTTTGGAGGAGTTTTCTCAACTCCTAAGAATCCCTATCCTTAATCAACTACCTTTCAACGGTACGGAAAAGGAACCAAAACCGAAAGATGTTGCTCGAGCATTACATCTACAACCATCCGACATCAAGGGGCATTGGGAAACCAGAAGCGGCGTCAAAGGATTCTTAGCAAAATTCTTGTTTGAGAAAGCACAAGAATGTTGGAATTCATTGGACCTACAAGCCTTTGAAGAAATTGTGGCACTCCTCATCTATGGGTTGGTCTTGTTCCCAAATCCTGATCAGCTGGTAGATGTCAATGCCGTCAAAATCTTCTTATCCAGAAATCCAATACCAACATTGCTTGGGGACATTCTTCACTCATTTTACACACGAACAATGAGAAAGAGGGGTGTTCTCATGTGCTGTACTCCTCTCCTTGCAAGGTGGTTTATTTCGCACCTTCCACAATCTGTCTTGAAGAATGACCAAGGCTCAAGGTGGTCCCAACGATTGATGACTCTTACTCACTCTGATGTACATTGGTGTTCTCGGTCTAGAGAAAATGTCATCATCGTCGATCGTTGCGGAGAGTTTCCTAATGTTCCTTTACTTGGAATCAAAGGAGGTATTACCTACAACCCTTGCCTAGCTTTGAGGCAATTTGGATATGCACTGAGGGATGGCCCTCACGACATGTTGATTCCTGACCTAGTTTTTGACTTCGACAACGATGCACAAGGACTTCGCCAAAGATTCATCAGAGCTTGGGGGAGGCCCAACAAGGTTGATAGCAAGACACTGGGACACAAGAACTCCATCCCTCTTGAACCTTATCTCAAGTGGGTACGAGCCCGAGCCCAGAGTCTAATGATGCCTTATCCTCATGTACTCCCTGTGATTAAAGAGCCCGTCAAGGAAGGAGAGGTTCCTTACACCATCCTATATCCTGACATGCCTACATCGTGGGAGGAAATGCAGAAGAGTTGGATTCAGCTCAAGGAGGAACGGAACACTTTTGAAGCCAGCTTCTACGCCAGTGAGAAGAAGGTTCTAGAGCTTACCCGCCGACTCCATGAGCAAGAGGCCCTCAACACCTACATTGCGCCAAAGAGGATGCGCAACGTCTTTTTGCCTTGAGAAGTTGTTTTTGTAATATTTGGCCCATGGGGCATTTATGTACTAACAAATTTCTTCTTATTAATATGACGTGCGTTCCTTTTTGTCTACAACAATTTTGAATGTTCTAAATCCTTGAATACATTGCATACATAAGCATATCATTCATCATGTGCATAAGCAGGTCTCACGCCAGGTTTCCTTATCTGTCTGCTGTTTATTTCAGTAGGATAGATCTCGAGCAAACAGTCAAAGACCTGCAAGCTCAAAATGCACAGTTCCAGCAACTCCTGATGACCTTGGCTAAGGGTCAGGAGGATATCAAGACTCAATTGGGGAACAAAGACCCAGTGAAAAAGAAGAAAAAGAGACTCGGGGTGGCTACTTTAGGGAGAAGATTTGACGGAGAAGCTCGGAGAGTGCTTGAATTTCCTCCTATCTCTGATGAAGGAACCAGCAAAGGAGGTGGAGCTGCAGTACCTTCCGAGTCTGATGCGGAAGAGGAGGAGGTCGAAGAGGATGAAGATTATACTGATCAACAATATCCTCCAGCTGATGATAAATACAAAGGGCTAGAGGACAGGTTGTCCGCCATGGAGCTACAAAGAGTACCGGGTTTGGATTTTGAAGACTTGGGTTTGGTTGCCGGGATTGTGATTCCCCCAAAATTCAAAGTGCCAGTGTTTGTGAGGTATGATGGGCTGTCCTGTCCCAAAATGCATCTCAGGTTCTACGTGAGAAAGATTCAACCTTATACGGCAGATAAAAACCTTTGGATTCATTTCTTTCAAGACAGTCTTTCTAGAGCTCAATTGGAGTGGTTTTATCAGCTAGAGGGAACCAGCATTCGAAATTGGGAAGATTTGGCCACTGCTTTCTACAAACAATACCGATACAATTCTGACCTTGCCCCTACTCGTACCCAACTTCAGGGTATGTCGCTAGGAACAGGCGAAGGATTCAAGGAGTACGCACAAAAATGGAGGGATTTGGCTGGCAGGGTGCAGCCTCCTTTAACCGATCGTGAACTTGTTGATATGTTTCTAGGGACCCTATCTGGGCCATTTTTCAATCATCTGATTGGTAACTCTTCCGCGGGGTTTACCGATTTGATCTTAACAGGCGAAAAAATAGAAGTTGGCATCAAGTCAGGGAAGATTCAAAAGGGTGTTGCTGCAAGTACTGAGAAGAGGCCTTTTAAGAAGGAAGCAAGTGCCGTTTATGGTCCTAGAAGACAAGTCAAGCCAGAAAGTCGCCAAGCCGTCAATGCTTTGGTCATTTCCAAACCTGTTGCTGCTTCTCAGCAGTAAAATCAACAAAGAGGTGAAAGACCCAAGAGACAGTATACTCGGTTGAGTATGACCTAGTCACAAATATTACCCCAACTGTTATCAACCAACCTGGTGACCACCAAAGAAGCTCCTAAGGTCGTTAATACTGCATCTCCTAAGTATAACCCAAATGCCCGTTGTGCTTATCATTCTGATAGCCCCGGGCATACTACTGACGATTGTTGGGCCTTGAGAAACAAAGTGCAAGATCTTATCGACGCAAAGGAAATTCAGTTTGAAGCGCTTGAAAAACCGAATGTTGTAACTGCTCCTATGCCCCAGCATAGAGTAAATGCCATTGAAGAAGAGTTGTATGTTGTTTCAGTAAATGATGTTGCTACCCCTCTTTTGACTGTTAAGAGGAACTTATTACTAGCCGGTTTATTTCTGGGTTGTGGTAAGGGTTGCCTCCTGTGTGCTGTTATCCCTACCGGTTGTCCACTGCTGAAATCAGGCATCCAAAGCCTGATGGATAGCAAGGAAATTCTGTTCAAGAAAACTGTTGTTCCGTTTGTTTCCGTTGAAGAAATATTTGTTGTCACAATTTACAATCCTGCCAAAGCTCCCATGAAGAAACAAGTCCAAATTATGTCTGTTGCACCCATTACTATTACTGTTCCGGGACCTCTCCCCTACGAGTCTGATAAAGCGGTCCCATGGCATTATGGGGCCGATGTGTATGTGCTTGGGGTGAAGCAAGAGTTCAACACCAATACCAGTATCAGTAACATCACTGGTCCCGCCAAGATTACCCGCAGTGGCAGGCTCTTCTCGCCTGACATTGCGCCGCCAGTTATCCGAAAACCTCTCACCATCACACCCGCAAGTGTGCATGTTCCAATTCAAATTCCTGTGTCTACTAATGCCGCTGAGTCCTCTGATACTCGGGGCAAAGAAGTTGCTACCGATTTGCCTGCCAGGACGGAGGCACCAAAAAAGACTGTCGTAGAAGCCTCCCAACAAGAAATGGAGGAAATTCTTAAAATCATCAAAAAGAGTGACTTTAACGTTGTTGAACAGTTGGGGCATACTCCCTCCAAAATCTCTATGCTATCATTGTTGCTATGCTCAGAGGCCCATGCAAAAGCCCTGATTTCATTTCTGAAAACGGCCCATGTGCCGCAAGAGACCTCCGCGGATCAATTCACGGACTGTGTAGCTAATTTGACAGCTGACAATGGCTTGGGGTTCTCGGATGCTGACCTCACCCCCAAAGGGAAAAATCACAATGATGCCCTGCATGTTTCCGTAGAATGCAGGGGCATTACTCTCGCACACATGTTAGTAGATACCGGCTCTTCCCTGAATGTTTTGCCTAAGAAGGCATTGGATCGCTTGGATTGTGAAGGTTTGGAATTGAAACCTAGTAACATCATTGTTAGAGCCTTCGACGGTTCTAAGAGGATGGTGCACGGTGAGGTAAACATTCCTATTCGTGTGGGTTCCCAAGTCTTCGACTCAACGTTCTATGTAATGGATATTCGTCCATCTTACTCCTGCTTATTGGGTCGATCCTGGATTCACAAGGCTGGGGCAGTAACCTCCACTCTACACCAAAAGCTCAAATACCCTGTCAAAGGGAAGGTTGTTACCATGCAGGGTGAGGAGGAATACATGGTTAGTCACTTGAATTCATTCTGGTATATCGAGATGGACGGGGAGTTTATTGAAACCCCCTTTCAACATTTTGAGGAGGTACCTCCAATTTTGGCATCAGCTGAAGCCGTGGTTGAAGAAGACTTTCCGTTGAAGATGGCCTCTTTGAAGGATGCCCGGGCTGTAATCGAGAAAGGCAATTGTGCGAACTGGGGTCAGCTTCCTGACTTCACTCAAAAGAACGACAAGTTTGGGCTGGGCTTTACTACAGAGGCTCAGAGGGCTGTGCGCAAGGAAAAGATCAGAAAGACTCCAGTGTTTATCACCAGTCCAAGGGTAAATGCTATTGAGGAGGATGTAGAGGAAGCAGAGTTTGACAGTTGGATCTACCCGACTACCAGCAACGGACCAAGCAACTGGACGGCAAAGGATTTTACACCTATCACATTTGTCACGCAGTAATTAACTCTTTTGATTTTCAATTTGTAACAAACAATGTGTTAAAACTTTTATTGGCTCGGTGTCCTACCCGGGGCATCGTAGCTCCATTTGTGAGGGCTTTTTGTATGACATTTCCATATATCATCAATCAAAACATTGGACGTTTGTTGCATTTCAAATCTTGTGCTCTTTTTCTTTCTGTGTTATATATCGCAAAACAGCTATATTTACACACACTCACTTATACAGGTTTCAATCCACTTTGGATCTCACTGGTAACAGCTCTGCTACCGCCAGTTATGACTTCGAGAATCCGATCAACTTGGCCGAGGACGAAGGTGAAGATGATTGTGAAGTTCCTGGTTAACTCGCGAGACTGCTACTCCAGGAAGAGAGGGCTATTCAACCACATGAAGAGTCGGTGGAAACAGTTAACCTGGGTACTGAGACAGATAGGAAAGAGGTCAAGATTGGTGCCAATCTAGAGCTCAGCGTGAGGCAACGATTGATCCAGATGCTACAGGATTACATGGAGATCTTTGCCTGGTCCTATGAAGATATGCCTGGTTTGGATGCCGACATTGTAGTTCATCACCTGCCAACCAAGGAAGACTGCCCTCCGGTAAAGCAAAAGGTTCGCCGCATGCGCCCAGAGATGTCTGAAAAGATCAAGGCCGAGGTTATGAAGCAATTCGATGCCGGATTTCTAGCAGTAACTTCTTACCCTCAATGGGTGGCCAATGTGGTACCGGTACCGAAGAAGGAAGGTAAAGTCATAATGTGTGTCGACTACAGTGATTTGAACAGGGCCAGCCCCAAGGATGATTTTCCTCTACCTCACATCGACGTTCTTGTTAACAATACTACCCAACACAAGGTTTTCTCCTTCATGGATGGTTTTTCAGGGTATAATCAGATCAAGATGGCCCCGGAAGATATGGAAAAGACTACCTTTGTGACTCAGTGGGGCACCTTCTGTTACAAGGTCATGCCATTCGGATTGAAAAATGTTGGGGCAACCTATCAACGTGCCATGGTTGCTTTATTTCATGATATGATCCATCACGAGATTGAGGTATACGTTGATGACATGATTGCAAGGTCTCAAACTGAGGAGGAGCACCTTGATCATCTGAGGAAGTTATTTGACCGACTGAAGTTATATAAGCTGAGGTTGAATCCCAACAAATGCACCTTTGGGGTGAGGTCCGGAAAATTGCTAGGTTTCATTGTAAGTGATAAAGGTATTCAGGTGGACCCTGCCAAGGTAAAAGCCATACAAGAGATGCCAACTCCAAAAACAGAGAAAGAAGTCAGAGGCTTCCTAGGACGACTGAATTACATTGCCCGATTCATCTCACATCTAACTGCTACCTGTGAGCCAATCTTCAAATTACTGAAGAAAGATCAAGTAGTACGTTGGAACAATGAATGTCAGGCTGCCTTTGAAAAGATAAAGGAATATCTCCAAGAGCCACCCATTCTTATGCCGCCAGTGGAAGGAAGACCTCTGATATTATACTTGACAATTCAATGGGGTGTGTGCTGGGACAGCATGACGAGTCTGGCCGAAAAGAGCACGCTATTTATTACTTGAGCAAAAAGTTTACCGACTGTGAGTCTCGTTACTCACTGCTTGAGAAAACTTGCTGCGCTCTAGTATGGGCTGCTCGCCGGCTGAGACAGTATATGCTGACTCACACCACTCTATTGATTTCAAAAATGGATCCCATCAAGTACATATTTGAAAAGCCTGCTCTGTCTGGGAGAATAGCAAGATGGCAAATGATCTTAACAGAATATGATATCCAGTATACAACTCAGAAAGCAATCAAAGGAAGTGTACTGGCAGATCATTTGGCACACCAACCTGTGGACGATTACCAATCCTTGAACTTTGATTTTCCGGACGAAGACATCATGGTGGTAACTGACTGTGAAGTACCTGGACCGGATGAAGGACCTGAGGAAGGATCTCGATGGTCTATGCATTTTGACGGAGCCTCCAATGCTTTGGGTAACAGCGTCGGCGCTGTAATCATATCTCCCAAAGGAACTCATACTCCACTCACCGCCCGATTGTGTTTCAACTGCACCAACAACATGGCAGAATATGAGGCATGTATCATGGGTCTACAAGCTGCAATCGACTTAAGGATCAAATTTCTGAGTGTCTTCAGAGATTCCGCTCTCGTGATCAATCAGATCAAAGGCGAATGGGATACAAAACACCCAAATCTTATTCCTTACAAGGAGTATGTGTTGACCTTGCTTCCCCACTTTGAAGAGATAACTTTTGAGCACTTCCCAAGAGAGGAGAATCAGCTAGCGGACGCACTGGCTACGATGTCTTCAATGTTCAAAGTTAAATGGGACAATGAGGCTCCCCGGATCATTATCTGGAAGTTGGACGAACCGGCATACTGCTGCGATCTTGAGGCCGAAAAGGTGACTGAAAAACCCTGGTATCATGAGGTAAAGAGGTATTTGGAAGCTCAGGAATACCCTGAAGGTGCATCTGTCAATGACAAGAAATTCATGAGAAGGTTTTCGGCAAAATTCTTCCTCAGCAACGGCATCCTCTACAAACGGAATCATGATTCAACTCTACTACGTTGTGTGGATAAGGCTGAAGCAGAGAAAATCATGATAGAACTGCATGAAGATACATTCGGAACACATTCCAGTGGACACACCATGGCAAAGGAAATCCTTCGAGCAGGGTACTTCTGGTCCACAATGGAAGCCGATTGTTACCAACACTCTCGAACTTGTCACAAATGCCAGATCTATGCTGACAAGGTGCATATTCCCCCAGTCCCTCTGAACGTCATGACAGCACCTTGGCCTTTTGCAATGTGGGGCATTGATATGATCGGTGAGATCCGACCGACGGCATCCAATGGGCATCGCTTCATCTTGGTAGCGATTGATTACTTCACAAAGTGGGTTGAGGCATCTTCCTACGCAACGGTAACCAAGAGCGTCGTGGCACAATTCATCCGGCATAATATGATTTGTCGGTACGGTGTCCCGGAAAGAATCATTACGGACAATGGTACCAATCTCAATAACAAAATGATCACTGAACTCTGCGAACAATTCAAGATACAGCACCATAATTCTTCTCCCTACCGGCCGAAGATGAATGGGGCTGTAGAAGCGGCGAATAAGAATATTAAGAAAATTGTGCAGAAGATGACAGTGACCTATAAAGATTGGCACGAAATGTTACCATTTGCTCTTCATGGGTACCGTACCTCAGCAAGGACGTCAACCGGGGCAACTCCTTTCTCCTTGGTCTATGGCATGGAGGCAGTCTTGCCAATTGAAGTTCAGATACCCTCTCTCCGGATAATGAAGGATGCAGACTTGAATGAAGATGACTGGATCCAGACTCGACTTGACCAATTAAACCTGATTGACGAAAAGAGGCTCACCGCTATCTGTCATGGTCAGACGTATCAAAAACGGATGATCAGGGCATTTAACAAGAAAGTCAGACCACAAGAGTATCAAGTTGGGGACCTGGTAATCAAACGCATCATCCTTCCTCAAAGTGATCCCCGGGGCAAATGGACCCCTACTTACGAAGGGCCATTTGAGGTTAAACATGTGTTCTCAGGAGGAGCCATGATCCTAACCACCATGGATGGTGACGACCTTCCTCACCCCGCCAATGCAGACATAGTGAAAAGATACTACACATGAATAAAAGACCCGCTAGGCTGACATACCTAGGCAAAAATAAGGGCTTCCCGGCGAACCAAAAGGGTTCGGGCAAAAATAAGGGATGAAATGAAAAAAAATCTGTACACCCGGCAAGTCGAAAACCTGAAAAGGCGGCTTGGGCAAAAATGGGTATCCCGATGGACTGAAAACTCGAAAGGGCGGTCCATGCAAAAGTTAGGGATAAAGCATAACACTATGTCTCATTGAATCACTTCGCACCCGGAATTCGGCATCAACTGTCTGGCTCAGATTTCGGCATCGACCAATCAGCTTCATTTTCAACTAGGCAGCAAAGCGATGAGACGCTTGGGGACATAAAGGCGATAGCAGAGTTGGAACCCAGTGGGACGGTTCACATAACTGTTTTGTTTTCAAAATCGTAAATTATGTGTTATTCGGCGGCGTCCTCTTACTAGAATGTCAGCCTCTTGTACAAAAACGCCTTTTCACAGGCATAATTCAAATCAATACAAAGTCACTTATCGCCATTGTTTTTCCCTTTTTCTGTTTTGTCTTGCGAAGAACGTCCAATGTTCATTTTTGATATATGCATTTGACATTAAATTGCTGATTCATAAATATTTGCAAAAGATTAATTACAGATGACATCAGGAACAGGGGCAATGTAAGGTTGTCTGATGCAGTCTGTTTGCTTTGTCCGCCAAGGTACCAAGGTAGATTCGACTAAAGAATATGATCAAATCATCTCTCTCCCCGCAAATTAAGACAAGATTCCGCAATGCTTTCCCCAAGCGGAGTTGACTCCCCGTCAAACCTGAGAAGGCACAACTTTCCCCGGCAGGTCTTAAAGTTTATCCCCAGTAGATTCTGGAAGCTTGTTCCCTACAAAGTACGGACGTCTCTCCAGAGCTTTATTCAGAGTTATTCCTCACAAGGGCTTATAACTAGGTTATCCTCAGCTAATCGCCACGGAAGATCGCCCTCAACAAAGTTCTTCCAAATCCCCAGCGGAGTTTATCTTTGGTATCCCCAGCGGAGTTTATCTTTGGTATCCCCAACGGAGTTTATCATCATTATCCCCAGCGGAATTCATCATTGAAGTCTTCCTCAGCAGGCCTCTCATCAAAAACTTCAGCAGAATATCTCTTCCACAAAACAATTCCCCGGCCGATCGTCAAGGATTTATTTTCCTAAGACGAAAATACATACATAAACATTTCACTTACATACATGATAAAGTACATACAACGTTGTCTCATGTTAAAACATCATGCATATCATACATCACGACATTGCATACAACTTATGTTTTGCCTTTTCAGGGAAAAAGACAATCCCAAAGACAACTACCTTCAACTGTCACATTTCCAAATTCGACTCCTGTATCCAGCCAGGGCATATCTGTTGACCACATTTCCAGACTCGATTCATGTATCTAGCCAGGGCACGTCTGAAGAGTTCGAAGATTCGATTCCTGTATCCAGCCAGGGCACATCTATCAACTACAACATTTCCAGATTCGATACCTGTATCCAGCCAGGGCATATCTGTTGACCACATTTCCAGACTCGATTCCTGTATCTAGCCAGGGCACGTCTGAAGAGTTCGAAGATTCGATTCCTGTATCCAGCCAGGGCATATCTATTGACGACCATTTCCAGATTTAACTCCTGTATCCAGCCAGGGCACATCTGTGAGCCACCGATTATAGATTCGATACCTGTATCCAGCCAGGGCATATTTGTATAAGGAGATTAAAGATCAAACACCTGTAACAAGCCAGGAAAACATCTGCCTTTCTTAGATACATAAAGTTCTCGCCAAGGAATCTCTTGTGCGATCATCACTTCCAAATGGCATCTGTAAGCCCATTCCCGACAAAGTTCTGTCACATCTCCAGATGGCATCCATAAGCCCATCTCCCTATCCACCATCTCTCCAAATGGCATCTATAAGCCCATTCCCGCCATCACATTGCTGATACTCTACTATGCGAGTGCAAATTTCCGGGCACTCTAGTGTCCAATCTCCTTTTACCTTCGAGTCGCGAAAGGCAAACTTGTCAATCTAACTCTTCAGGTTCAAGAAGATTGAACAGGGGCAACTGTTGTACCCCAAAATTTGCCCTCCCTTTCTTCAGGAAACCATCTTGGATTTTCAAGGTCCCTCTGAAACAAATCCAAGTCCTGAGTTATCCCTTTGCCCAAGCAAGCCGCTTACAAGAGCAAGATGATCTCACGAACTCCAGAAGCAACGCTTTTATCTTGAGAAAAAAAAATCAAATTCTAAGTACTTAGAACATTTCTCTAAAATGAGTATTTAAGGAAAAAAATCAGCGCTTCAGAACTTCTGGACTCATTCCAGATGAAAACGGTCAGAAGTTGCAAGTTTGACTCAGCGTGGTCAGAAGTTGGCTCTTCAGCAGCTACGTCAGTTCAATCAGAAGTTGTAAACATGGTTTAATATGTAAGCCTCAAACAGAACATGCCCCTTCAGCAGTTACATAAGCTCAGTCAGAATTTGCTAAAGGAATGCAAGAGAAGCAGGAAAGTCTGAAGGCTCCTTCAGAACAGGTTGAAATCAGAAGATGAAAGATCAGAAGAGTGGGTGTTACACTGATAAAGAATCTCCAGAGCTTACTAAGACAACAGGAAGCCAAGGCCAGAGCATGGTTTACGCTGCTGATTCAACGCTGGTTTCCATTACCAGAATGTTAATGTTGATAGGTCTTGTCACCATTTAATGCCCATTAATGCTTCCAACCACTCCTGAGCATTCACGTGTGGCTTGGAAAACGCTTTTGCATAGATTCTGGCATGGGTCTTCACGCCACCGCCCACTTCAGAGGTCACTTCTCCCCTATTTACGCCTGCTGCTGCAACCTAGGCTGAAAGCTAGCTGTTATCACAACTTCCCAGGAATTTCTGTCAAAGAACAAATTCAAACTCTGTTGGCGCCTTAAATGTTCAAGGCATCCACAAGAACTTTGCCTATAAATAGAGAGCTTTCACCACTGCAAAAGGCGTTCAAGAAAAAAGAAACAGAAACTGCTAAGTGAGAAACAGAACTCCTAGCAACACAGCATTCTGAAACTCTGCCAAAATCTCCAGCTTTGTTTCATAACTTTGAGTTTCTCACCTTCAAACTTCATCAAATATCCAATTTTTTCTGTAAACCAAAGACACCCCCTCTAAACTTCTGACCCTGCATACGTATACACCTTTACTTCCCCTTTTCAAAGAAAATCTGTCCAGAACACCACCAGAACCAAAAGCTAAACTTTCACCCACAACTTTCCCAACAGTCAGGTAAGCACCTGCTGACCCTCATCACGCTGTTAAGCATCATCAGCTGTGCATATTCAAATAACATAATGTAAATATCATGTTGTTGTTGTTTATGTTCTGAGGATTTTCATACCTCAGAACGTTCTGAGCCAGTATAGGATCTGCCTGTGACCTTGTTGACTCTGACCTCTGAAACATTTTTTGTATTTGCTGGATCTGTTCCAAATATGTTTCCTGTTTTGTGGAGTAACAACAAAATTGCAGATGTTCTGATTAGTACAGGGAAAAGCCAAGTGTTGACTTTGACGTTAGCACATCTGAAGCCTGTTTTGCTGTCAATGATATCAGAACCTCTGAGAGTTATGGCCTTTTCAGCAGAATCAGAACTTCTGGTTTCTCCACTAACAAACTTCTGTCTTGCAGCGCAGGGAAATCAGAACTTCTGATTTCCCCACTAACAAGGTTCTGTTTTGCAGGTGCTAGAGTCAGAAGTTCTGACTCATCCAGTTTCACTAACAGGTTGATCATCTGGCAGCGGATCTGAGTCAGAACTTCTGATGACCTCCCAGCAGCGCGCGGGCTCCCTCTCTCTCTCTCTATATATCTTGTTTTTTGCTATTTTCTTTTTTGTCTATTTTTCTCGTTGAACCCCCAGTGTACAAATGTGTATCCCCTTCCCCTAATTGTTGTAATAGCGTAGGATTTTACATTTCCGCTTCTTATTGCTAGTAATTAGGACGTGTATGACAAGATAAAATCAATGAAATAGAAAATCCTAATTCAAAGAAAAACTCTTGTATGCAATAAAACACACTTGCACACTAACACCCCTAGGGTTATATCCACTTGTTGCCTTTCAAAAATTAGGCCATATTGCATGTTAGGTCTCTTTGGGCAAAAATAAAACAAAATCAAATGATCATAGTCCCTCGATGACGCTTTCGAAAGTTGCCTAAAAATGATCAAGTCCCTTAAAGAAAAATTGCCCAAAGATACTTGGCATCATTGTAATTATGGTCTAAACGACGACCCGCGCCCGTCCCTTTCACATCCTAACACAAGATTGTCCACCAAATACAATGATGGAACAAAATTGTTAAAAGGGTTAAAAACATAACAAAAATCTTTGAGAACTTTAGGGTAGATCGCTCTTAAGTATTTGTCAACTTGCAAAACAAAAACACTTGCCTATTTTTCAAAACCACATATCACAAAACACTTTCAAAACAACTTTCAAAAAACATTGAAAACCTTTTCAAAAGACATACACCTTTGTATACATCCCAACATGGATCATTACAAAGGTTGCCACCATATTGGCCTCTTTTCAAAACATTTTCAAAACACACACACAAAGCACCATTTCAAACAATTGAATTTCAAGGCAAGTTGATCTAAGCAAGTACCTAAGAGCCCATGGATAACCATGGATAGAAAGGGTGCTAATACCTTCCCTTTCTATAATCTACTCCCCGAACCCAAGAAAAATCTCAAAGGTTTTTGCTGTGCTTTTTAAACCTTTCCTTAGGATAAAATAAAAAGTCGGTGGCGACTCTTGCTCAACCGAAACATTTGCTAATACAAAACGCAAAACTCACAGTCAGTTCTCCCACCGTATCACACACTGAAAGTACCTCCATTGCCAGATACGATTCAAGCTGAACAGGTAAGTTCATGGACTTCTATCTCCCTATCCAGGCATTGTTAGCTCTAGGTTTGTGAATGAAAAATGTTCTACTCATGCCCCTGAAGCTGTACATATCTTTACTTTCCATTTATTTTGCATGTGCTATGAGAATTTAAGGTCTGAACATTGATGGAAACTTAGGTCAAGAATTAGGGATGGAGAAATTCTCTCTCATCTTAGAGAGTTAAGTCAAGTTCTTTATATGTCTGGATTCGTCTTTTAATGCTCTACATTTTTCATGTTGTGAGTTTTGCTTGAAAGTCCAGGAATCTGGAGATAGAAAATGCGCGTTTTTGTTCATGTTCAAACAGTCTGGAGGTTGAAGACAACCCTTTTGGGCTGGGCTTGGTTGTTTTTCCTATTTGCACCTCATTTCTACTTTTGCACCCCCTTGGCCCATTATGCTTATTCTTATGATTTTTTGACCTTTTCTTTTTTGTTCTGACTTATTTATTTTTTCTCATAATATCAAAAATATAAAAATTATTTTTTAAACCATTTTTGTATTTATTAGGCATTTATTTGTTTAAATGGGTATTTGTACATAAATAAATATATAGATATACTCTTATTCAAAATACTAAAAAATAATGCAAACATGTTTATTTTCTGATTTTATTTTATATTACCTCTTGAAAACATTTTACATAAAATATACTTTTTTTTTAATAAATATTAAATAGTTTATTTTTGTATATATAATATATATTTAGTAAATAATATAAATACTTATATATTTGTTAGTATATTTAGGAAAGAATATAAAAGTAATACATTTTTATTTTATTTTATTTTTAATATTTGATCTCAAAAATTACTTTTTTACAAATATACTTCATTTTTATTTTATTTTTGTACATAATTAATAAACATTGTATATATTAAATAATAAATACCTTTTATTTGCAAAATTAGGGTTTTGCCCTAAATACATAAAAACTCCAAAAATTAATACTTTTTATTTTGTTTATTTGACATATAAAAAACACTTTTTTTCATACATATAAAAAAACATTTTTTGCATCTTGCATATTTATTCCATTTTTATTTAATTATTGTATATTAAATAATTTGTATAATTCAATTTTGATGTAATAGTTAGGTTTAAATTCCTTGTCAAAATACCCCCATTTGAACATTTGTACCCCCCTTCCCATATATTGTGTTGTAATAACTTAGGAACTTTATTTTTTGCATTTTTAAAGCTTTCTAAATATACCATGCTAGAATTAGGGTTTGTATGCAAATCAATTAACCAAAATAGTTTGACCTAATTTCAAGATAAACAAGCATGAAAATGGACAACACTAATCACACTTGCACCCCTAGGGTATTCCACTTGTTGCCTTCAATAATGGGCCATATTGCATGTTAGGTCTCTTTGGGCAAAACAAATACAATTCCAATGATCATAGTCCCTCGATGACGCTTTCGAAAGTTGCCTAAAAAATGATCAAATCCCTCCAAGGAAAAATTGCCCAAAGATACTTGGCACCATTGCAATTATGGTCTAAACGATGACCCGCGCCCGTCCCTTTCACATCCTAACACAAGATTGTCCACCAAATGCAATGGTTGAACAAAATTGTTAAAAGGGTTAAAAACATAGGAGAAATCTTTGAGAAATTTGGGAGTAGACAACCTCTTAGTTACTTGAATCAAACTTGCAAAACAAAACACTTGCCTATTTTCAAACTACACATCACTACACTTTCAAAACAACTTTCAAAAAACATTGAAAACCTTTTCAAAAGACATACACCTTTGTATACATCCCAACATGGATCATTACAAAGGTTGCCACCACATTGGCTTCTTTTCAAAACATTTTCAAACCCACACACACAAAGCACCATTTCAAACAATTGAAAATTAAGGCAAGTTGATCTAAGCAAGTAACTAAGAGCCCATGGATAACCATGGATAGAAAGGGTGCTAATACCTTCCCTTTCTATAATCTACTCCCCGAACCCAAGAAAACATCTCAAAGGTTTTTGCTGTGCTTTTTAAACCTTTCCTTAGGATAAAATAAAAAGTCGGTGGCGACTCTTGCTCAACCGAAACATTTGCGAAAACAAACGCAAAACCTCAAGTCAGTTCTCCCACCGTATCACACACGATAAGGGTTTGTAGTATGTGCCTCTTATTGGCCACAAGATCCAAGAATTTAAAGATCTTTGATGAGATGTCATCGCTCTTGAAAATAGGTGCGTTAAATGTATTTCTTTAATAGGTAATGCTTCGCTCGGAATTATTGATGTGTGTTCATATGCTAGTTAGTGATGATGTTTTGTCTTTCTTATAGCACTTGAATTACTTATCCTTGATGTTTTCCCCCATTGGTTGTGTAGGTGAGATGAAGAGTGAAAAAGCAATACAGTGGATGAGGAAGAAGGTATGAGTTGCTTCTCTTCTGGTCAGTATTTTTTATTACCCAATCTACTAGGGAAGCTTCTACCTTAGGTACATCCGATATTACACCCTCTAATCCAGTGGTCGGTTCAATTGTTCAGATTACTAGCTACTATAGAAAACCCATTTAACAACGGTTGGAAAAGATATATATAACAACACGGGCTCAGGCGTTGTTATGTAGAGTGTTGTTGAATATATGATACTTACAATCACGACCCAGTAACCATTATAATAAACTGGAAAGCGTGCTCCCTATCACAACAGGTTTACCAAAAGACTGTTGTGATAAAGTTAATGGTCCTAGGTTCGATTCTCAGCTGCGCCTTTTTTATATTTATTTTTTTATTAATAGCCCGCGAGATATTATAATGGTTATAATTGTAACACCCTATTTTCTCAACTGTAATTTTAATAAAAATCAGAGTAAAATAAAACTCCAAAATAGGATGTCACATCGTTCAACATATTCAAAATTTTCTCAATTAAGATAAAACAGATACATAACACACATTTCGGATGAACCGACAACATTTTAACATAGTTTTCAAACTTCGACTTTATTAACACAGCGGAAAAAATTTCATAATTATTCTAAAATCTCCAACCACTATAAAATCAACAACTTAATCAATCAAAAAGAGAGTTTACAACACTCCCAAAATTCCTCAAAGAATACATTAGTTAAAATAAGACAGTCGAGCGTTCATCCTCCCCCGGTGTTACGTATCAGAGCAACGACACCCACTCAAAATAAAATGACCAACCCCTTATAGACTCTGCGATTTCGCACTACTCCTGGTTATCTGCATGTTACCCACATAGAGGCAACATTCAAACAGTAAGAGTGAGATATCGTGAAAATATAATAAGTAATATAAATATGAGTAAACAACATGTATATCAGGCAAGATTTCAAGTTCGACATTTATTAGTCACACCACACCAAACAAGTCCACAATTCAACAATTCCACACTTCAACAATTCAATAAATGTAGTGCAACTGACTCTGATGCAAGATGCATGTGGTACCATCAGGGCATAAGCCCTCAATATTTCCATAGAGGCTAGGGCGTAAGCCCTCAACATTTTCCATAAATGTCAGGGCATAATCCCTCAACATTTTCAATAAAGGCCAGGGCATAAGCCCTCAACATTTTCCATAAAGGTCAAGGCATAAGCCCTCAACGATGCATGAAATGCGACATGCCACAACCAAAATTATGTAATTCCAAGCATACCATCAACCTCAAGCTAATTTTCAGGCCAACATCACCTTCTTATTACTGCAACATCACCTGTAAATTCTTTGTGCATCATGGGTACGAAAAAATGCAGTTTATCACGACATTTTGATGTCATAACTCATCCAACATACACATTTATCACAATTGTTTCTATAAACTATTAGACCACTGTTATAAAAATTACTTTCATATTATAGAAAATATTTTTAGCTTTTCAACAGTTCAAACGGTACGTCGAATGGACACCCGAGGCGAAAGTTATGATTTTTCAAAGTTTCCAAATTTTCTGTCAGCTTCAGCGGTAACCGGTTACCCAGTTACGGTAACCGGTTACATCACGATAGTAACCCTGCTTTTTTTCAAAATCCCTTGCAGTAACTAGTTACCCAGTTACGGTAACCGGTTACTGCAAGTCAGTAGCCAATGTTTCAAAAAGACAAACAACGGTAACCGGTTACCCATTTCTGGTAACCGATTACCCATCACGAACAGACCCAAATATCATAATTTTCTACTACGAAATCCCATCCTCTTCATCCAAAAACCACTTCTTATGAAAGATCAAACACATCAATTAATTTAAATCATCAACGCACATCATATACCATAAACCCAACACAATCAACATAGCAATTTCATCATTTACAAGCAATTACAACAATTAATTTCACAATAATTTATCCCAAAAACCTAACATTCAATGTCCTCATCTACCCACAATTAAACCACCTATTAGAGAGTCGGAACTCCACCCTTACCTTAAGTTTGATGATTTGAAGCTCTCTACTGGAGATTCCTCGCCCTAGCTTTTATGCTCTTCTCTTCTCTTCGTTCTTCTCTTCTCACTTCTACGATCTATTCCTCGTGTTTTTACTTCTGTTTTTCTAACCACACACTTTAGACCCCTAAATCTTATACCAACTATGCCATTCCTCTTATTGATAGGTTATTTCAAATATTAATTATTAATATTATGAAATACTATTTATCTCTCATAATAATAATAGTAATTATAATAATAATAATAATAATAATAATAATAATAATAATAATAATAATAATAATGTTGCTAATATTCTTCATTCAACCCCATGTCTCTACATTTTTAGTCATACACCCCTAACTTCTTCAATTATCACTACTTCTAACTTTCTAACATAATCATCAAAATGCATCATAAGATCATCAACACATATAAGCACATCTCATCGTCTATTTTATTCCAATAAAATAATTCCAATTAAATCGGGGTGTTACAACTCTCCCCCCTTAGAACATTTTCGTCCTCGAAAATTACCTGAGACAAATAACTCTAGATAAGCCTCCCGCATCATGCTCTCTAAGTCCCACGTTGCATTCTCCCATGCAGCTCCGCCCCTAACCACTTTCACAAGAGAGATCTATTTGCCTCTTAGCTTATTTACCTCTTGATTCTCAATCCTCATAGATACGGTTTCAACAGTAAGATCATCCCACAGTTGTATATCATCCATTGGAATTACATGCGACGAATCAGAAATTACTTTATGAGTTACGACACGTGGAATACATCATGCAAATTCGACAGATTAGGTGGCAAGGCCACTCTATACGCAACAGTCCCCACTTTTCTAAAATTTGATACGGACTAATAAACTGAGGAGTGGACTTCCTTGACTTCAAAGCACATCTTACACTGGTCACCGGCGATACTCTCAAGAATACATGATATCCTTCTTGAAACTCGAGGTCTTTTCTTCTCTTATCATGGTAACTTTTCTGCCTACTCTGTGAGGCTCACATCTTCTCTTGGACCATCTTCACTTTCTCCGTAGTTTCTCATACGATTTCTGGTCCAAGTACTGCATTTTCACCAGATTCATACCAACATAATTGCGTCCTGCACCCCCGACCATATAACACCTCAAAAGGTGTCATACCAATACTATAATGGAAATTATTGTTATAAGTTAACTCAATCGACAATTATCCCATGTACCTCCTTGTTCAAGAATGCAAGCTCTCAACAAATCTTCTAGCGACTGAATAGTCCTCTCCGTCTGACCATCTGTCTGTAGATGATATGTAGAACTCAATTTCAGCTTCAAACTCAATGCATCATGCAAACTCTTCTAAAAATCAGAAGTAAATCTCGGATCTCTATCTGACACCACACTATACGGAACACCGTGCAGCTTCATAATTACCCGAATATAAATCTCCGCCAACTTCGGTACAGGAAAATTAATATCGATCAAAATGAAGTGAGCTGATTTCATTAATCTATCGACAATCACCCAAATTGAATTGTGCCCTCTTAGGGTACTTGGCAGCCCTGGAACAAAGTCCATAGATATACTATCCCATTTTCTACTCTGAAACGTCTAAAGGCTCTAACAGCCCTGCAGTTTTCTGATGTTCAACTTTCAACTTCTAACAAGTCAAACATGCATACATGAAATATGCCACATCTCGTTTCAACCCGGACCACCAAAATAACTTCTTTAAGTCGTGATAAATCTTGATAGCTCCCGGATGAATACTTAAACTACTTCTATGGCTCTCTTCCAGAATCATCTTTCTCATTTCAGCATCATCAGGAATACAAATTTTGTTTCGGAATCTCAACACACATTGGGCATCTACTTTAAAGTCAGTGTCTCTAGATTAGTTAATCTCGACCATCAAACCTACCAACTTCACATCCAACTTTTGAGCTTCTTTAATATCATCTAAGAAGTCGTTGTTAATCTTCAACATCCCCAACATTACACTTTGTGTCATCACTTCACAAACCAAACTCTTGTCTCTGAATTGTTCGATCAACTCTAGTTCTCTAACCATCATAGCAGACATATTAAGGTCTTCCGACTCAAAGCCTACCACATTAGCTTTACCTGGATGATAATTCAATCCAAAGTCGTGGTCCTTCAACAATTCCAATCATCTCCTCTTCCTCATGTTCAATTCCTTCTGATCAAATAGATACTGCAAGCTTTTATGATCACTAAACACTTAAAACCTAGAACCATAGAGATGATATCTCTAAATCTTCATCACAAACACTACTGCAGCTAATTCTAGATCACGAGTAGGATAGTTTCTTTCATGAATCCTCAATTGTCTCGAGGCATAAGCGAATACTTTATCATTCTGCATGAGCACACCACGTAGACCCAATTTAAAAGCATCACAATATACAACAAACTGTTCCTTGGAATTAGGTAATATCAAGATCGGAGTCATTGTCAACCTCTTCTTTAACTCAACAAAACTCTCTTCACATTGGATGTCCCACACAAATTCTTTGCCTTTACAAGTTAGCTGAGTCAACGGAAGTGCCAACTTAGAAAAACCTTCAATAAATCTCTTATAATAGCCGGACAAACCTAAAAAGCTTCTAATCTCTGTAACTGATTTTGGAGCTTCCCATTGCAACACTGCATCTACTTTAGACGGATCTACCACAATACCGTCACTTGAAATAACAAGACCAAGAAAACTGACTTATGTCAACCAGAATTCACATTTTGACAACTTTGCATATAACTTCTTCTCTTTCAGCATTTGTAATACAATCCACAAATGTTCAACATGTTCCTCTTTAGATTTAGAATAAATAAAAATATCATCGATGAATACTACAACAAACTGGTCCATATAAGTGTTAAAGATGCGGTTCATATATTCCATAAACACTCTCGGCGCATTGGTAACACTGAAAGGAATAACCGAATATTCGTAATGTCCATACCGAGTTTTGAAATCCGTCTTCTGAATGTCTTCATCATTTACTCGAATTTGGTGATAACCTGATCTCAAGTTAATCTTGCTAACCGCTCGTGCGCCCACCAATTGATCCATCAAGTTGTCTATTCTCGGAAGTGGGTACCTGTTTTTGATTGTCACTTTATTCAATTGTTGGTAATCAACACACATTCTCATACTCTCATCTTTCTTATTCACAAGTAATACCGGAGCTCCCCAAGGAGATACACTTGGTTTCACAAACTTCCTTTCAAGTAACTCTTCTAATTGCTTCTTCAATTCTGACAATTCAGATGCTGACATCATGTATGGTGCCATAGATATAAGCTTTGTACCAGGTACATGATCAATCGAAAATTCCACTTCTCTTTAGGGTGGCACGTTTGGAATATCATCATGAAAAACTTCTATAAAGTTGCACACAACTTGCAACTCACCAATTACAGCCTGATTCTCAATGGATAAAGACGCTATCAAAGAGAACAACTGAGCTTCGTCCCACAATAACTCTTTTAACTGTCTAAAAGATAAGAAACCATCTCCCTCCTATTCTTCAGGCGTAGGAAACTGCACCGACTTGTTATAACAGCTAATATGAACATAGTTATATTCTAACCAGTTTATACCCAAAATTACATCCAGACCACTCAACGGTAAACAAACTAGATCAACACGGAAGTCCCTGTCATAGATGGATAAAGGACACTCCAAGCATACTAGACAAGTAGTCACCGACCCCTTAGTTGGAGTATTGATAACCATCTCCCCATTCATAGAAGACAAGGCAAGACCCAACTTTTTAGCATAATCAGCAGCAATGAAACAATGAGTAGCACCAGTATCAATAATAGTAATTAAAGGAATACCATTAATGAGACATATACCTCTAATCAAGCGGTCTCCACAAGATGTTTGAGTCCCAGCTAAAGCAAACACCCTTCCACAGGTCTGAGCTCGCTTTGGTTTCTGACATTGAGTGCTAATATGTTCTTCCTCACAACAATTGAAACATATTGCCGCTTTGTGTTGAATCTCCGTCGCCTCATGTCCAGTCTTACCACAGCGAAAACACCTCTTCACCTTCCTGGTACATACATTACATTGATGACCAGGTCTTCCACATTTGTGACACACGATACCAGAAGGCGCACCTCCCCCACTAGTCATGTTACAATCAGCCATCCTCTGCTTACCCCTGTCTGCCGAAGCATTATAAGGCTTCCCACGATAATGTTGTTGCTTGCCTCTCTTCTTAGTGACAATCTTGTAGTGAGCCTCACTATCTTCTTCATAAATCCTGCAGCTGTTCACTAATTCTAGAAATTTACAGATTTGCTGATACCGAATTTCCTTCTTGATTTCTGAATGCAACCCATTTTCAAACTTCACGCACTTTGAGAATTCAGCCGTCTCTTTGCTGTAATGAGGATAATAGTTCGCCAACTTCACGAATTTGGCCCCATAATCAGTTACTAATAAATTCCCTTGTTTCAATTCCAGATATTCAATATTTTTCTTCCCACAGACATCCTCTGGGTAATACTTCACTAGGAATTCCCTACAAAACACAACCCAAGTAATACCATCTCCTGTGCCTTCTAGTCTATGGCAGGTAGCAATCCACCTGTCATCAGCCTCTCATGCTAGCATATGTGTACCAAAGCACATTTCATGTGCATTAGAACAGTCCATAAGTCGAAAAAACCTCTCAATATCTTTGAGCCACTCATGCGCTCCTTCAGTATCATGCTTTCCCTTGAACGTAGGTGGATGGTTCCTCTGGAAGGTTTCCAAGGCACGAGTCCCATTGTTCACTGTAGCATTAGGTTGATTCTGCATTGCCTGAGCCAAAGACTGCAACACATTAGCAAGTGCACCATTTCCTCTTCCAACCATTGCTCTGCTTCACATTGCAACATCAAACAGCGGTTAGAAAAAAAAACATCGACAGTATTTTACTGTCACACTACCCTAACGACTCAACAACTTGGCTAGACGGACTGACCAGGCTCTGATGCAAATTGTAACACCCTATTTCTCCAACTATAATTTTAATAAAAATCAGAGTAAAATAAAACTCCAAAATAGGATGTCACATCGTTCAACATATTCAAAATTTGCTCAATTAATATAAAATAGATACATAGCACACATTTCGGATGAACCGACAATATCTCAACATAGTCTTCAAACTTCGACTTTATTAATGCAGCGGAAAGAATTTCATAATTATTCTAAAGTCTTCAACCACTATTAAATCAACAAATTAATCAATCAAAAAAAGATTTTACAACACTCCCAAAATTCCTCAAAGAAGACATTAATTAAAATAAAATAGTTGAGCGTTCATCCCCCCCAGTGTTACGTATCAGAGCAATAACACTCACTCAAAATAAAAGGAGCAACTCCTTCTAGACTCCGCGACTTCACACTACTCCTGGTTATCTGCATGTTACCCATGTAGAGGCAACATTCAAACAGTAAGAGTGATATATCATGACAATATAATAAGTAATATAATTATGAGTAAATAACATGTATATCATGCAAGATTTCAAGTTCAACATTTATTAGTCACACCACTTCAACAAGTCCACAATTCAACAATTCCACACTTCAACAATTCAACAAATGCAGTGCAACTGACTCTAATACAAGATGAATGTGATACCATCGGGGCATAAGTCCTCAAAATTTTCCATAAAGGCCAGGGCATAATCCCTCGACATTTGCCATAAATTCTAGGGTATAAGCCCTCAATAATGCATGAAATGCGACATGCTACAACCAAAATTATGTAATTGAAAGCATACCATTAACATCAAGCCAATTTTCAGGCCAACGTCACCTTCTTATTACTGCAACATCACTTGCAAATTCTTCACGCATCATGGGTACGATAAAATACAGCTTATCACGACATTTTGGTGTCATAACTCATCCAACATACACATTTATCGCAATCGTTCTGATAAAATATTAGACCAATGTTATAAAAATTAATTTCATATTATATAAAATATTTTTATCTTTTCAACGGTTCAAACGGTGAGTCGAACTGACACCCGAGGCGAAAGTTATGATTTTTCAAAGTTTCTAAAAATTATGTCAGCTTCAGCGGTAACCGGTTACCCAGTTACGTTAACCGGTTACTGCAAGACAGTAACTCTTCTTTTTTTCAAAATCCCTCATGGTAACCGGTTACCCAGTTATAGTAACTAGTTACTGCAAGTCAGTAGCCAATGTTTCAAAAAGACAAACAGCGGTAACCGGTTACCCATTTCTGGTAACCGATTACCCATCACAAACAGACCCAAAAATTAGATTTTCTGCTACGAAATCCCATCCTCTTCATCCAAAAACCACTTCTTATGAAAGATCAAACACATAAATTATTTTAAATCATAAAGACACATCATATACCACAAACCCAACACAATCAACACATCAATTTTATCATTTACAAGCAATTACAACAATCAATTTCACAACAATTTACCCCAAAAACCTAACATTCAATATCCTCATCTATCCACAATTAAACCACCTATTAGAGAGTCACAACCCCGCACTTACCTTAGGTTTAATGATTCTAAGCTCTCTACCGGAGATTCCTCGCCCTAACTTGTATGCTCTTCTCTTCTCTTCGTTCTTCTCTTCTCACTTCTACGATCTATTCCTCGTGTTTTTACTTCTATTTTTCTAACCACACACTTTAGACCCCTAAATCTATATACCAACTTTTCCCTCCTCTTATTGCTAGGTTTATTTCAAATATTAATTATTAATATTATAAAATACTATTTATCTTTCAGAATAATAATAGTAATAATAATAATAATAATGTTGCTAATATTCTTCATTCACCCCCATGTCTCTATATTTTTAGTCATACACCCCTAACTTCTTCAATTATCACTACTTCTAACTTTCTAACATATTCATTAAAACGCATCATAAGATCATCAACACATATAATCACATTTCATCATCTATTTTATTTCAATAAAATAATTCCAATTAAATCGAGGTGTTACAATGATTATAATCGTTGTTACATTTTATGCTTAATTAAAAAATATTATTCTGCTTTTATAATTAATCTCATTTTTAACATGTATTATTGTTCACCATACTACAATAGAAAATACAATTCACATTTGTGATAAAGTTATCATAATAATATTAATTGTATCATATTCATAATATCACATAATTGTATCATATTCAATTGTACCTTAACAAACATCCTACAATTTATTAGAACAAAAAACCTACAATTTACACATTACATAACATCACATAATTGTAAGTTGATGTTTTGGTTTCTTGCCTCTTGGTGTCTTGACTCTAAAGACCTATAATTTCAAATAGTTATACTTGTTAGTAAAAATACTTGGAAACTATAACATACAATTAAATATATTATGAATAAAGAATAAATTATGTACTTGTTAATTTTTCCAAATGCATTCTTCATGATTGATTCAAATAGCATGGAAGCATCTCCATCAACGTCATCATATGAGGTAGGAACTTGTGTTGTGTAAAAAGGTGTGAACGAAATATCAAGACTTTCATCAATAATAGGAATGTGTTTTCCTTGGAGAACGATTGACCATTTTCCCGATATATTCGATGGGTCGGTAACATAGAAAACTTGTTTTGCTTGAGAAGCCATGATGAATGGTTCGGTAATAAAATATGCCTTACTAAGGTCGACCCGGGTGAATCCTAAGTTATCAATGTGTACACCATTAATATTATTAGGAACCCACTTGCATTTAAATAGAGCCACTTTGAAAATAACATAATCAATCTCTTAAATCTCATCAATGACACCATAAAATGCGGTAGTTGCCAATACAAGATTCTTATCTTTCGAATTAGAGAAATGCGTCGATTCGGCTTCAACCATAACCCCACTATTTCTCATTATACTACAACCATCTTTTGATTTTGTATAAAAGGTATAATGACCAATGTCGTATGCAGTCCAAGTAATGACAAAATTTTGGCTCGTACGACAACCATTTAAGTATCCTGGATGCACTAAAATTATTAGATACACTTTTATTAGACCAATCTATGAATCTCTTATTATGCTCTATCAACAACAACTTGTCGCTCATTCAGAGATATTTTTTCCTCAAAAGTCTTTTGTGAGTATCTATGAAAGGTCGAACTTCATATATATTATTCAATATATAGAAATGTGTTTGAATAACTACATTATGAACCATTGACTTAACATTTAGACCTTGAATACCTCTTTCCTCTATGTCAGTATGACGAGACTTTGGAATTCCTATAGAATCTGCGTTCGACAAATAGTTTGTACAAAACTCAACAGCTTCTTATGTAATGTACCTTTCAACAATTGAAGTTTTTGGTCGGTGATGATTCTTTTATATCCTTTAAAGATATTCATATATCACTCTATTGGATACATCCACCTTAAATAAACTGGACCATAAATTCTGATTTATCTGACTAGATGAACAAGTAAGTGAACCATAATGTCAAAAAATAATGGAGGAAAATACATCTCCAATTGACACAAAATTATGGCAACCTTATATTCTAATTTCTCTAATTTTTTTAAATCAAGAACTTTATTATATATGGCATTGAAGAATAAGCACAATCTCGTTATAGTTACTCTCACATTCTTTGGTAGGATCTCATGGATAGCCACTGGTAGAAGTTGTTGCATCAATACATGAAAATCATGAGATTTTAAACGAATTAACTTGAGATCTTTCAATGATACAAGTTTATTGATGTTTGATGAGTAACCTTGCAGAACTTTAATACCTTTCAAACACTCGCAGAAAATTTTCTTTTCCTTTTTAGATAGTGTGACAAGCTGGAGGCAGATAAGTTCTTTTTCCTTTCTATATTAGAGCCAACTATTTTTGTATACTCATTGCCTCCATATCAAGACGGAAAGTATTAATATCTTTAGTATTTACTGGAATACTGGAATATTTAGAAGTGTGTCAATCAAACTATCACACACATTTTTATCCATGTGCATCACATCAAGACAATGTCTAACATCAAGACTTGACCAATATGGAAGATCAAAGAAGATGGACCTCTTTTTCCATATATTTTTTGCAACTGCCTATTTTTCTTTTTATCTCTTCCCGAAGACAACATTAATGTGTTCTTGTCATTGATAAACTTCATCCTCGGCTAAAGGTTCAAGAGTCTTATCAAACTCTTGCTCTCCATTAAAATCCTTCTGTAATCTATGATAAGGATAACCGAGTTTTAGAAATTTTCGATGCCCAAGGTAAAGGGTCTTTCTTCCAAACTCAAGTTGGTGATAACAAGTATCATCTTCACATATAGGGCACACTTTATGTCCTTTGACACTATATCCAACCAAGTTACCGTAAGCTGGAAAATCATTGATTATGCAAAATAACATTGCACGCATCTTAAACTTTTCCCTAGAATATGCATCATCAACTTCAACGCCTTCATCCCACGAGAGTCATAAATCATCAATTAATGGACTTAGATAAGCATCTATGTAGTTACCAGGTTATCGTGGTCCATAAATCATTATACTTAACTGTATATACTTGTGCTTCATGCACAACTAAGGAGATAGGATGTAAATATTAAGAAGAATAGGCCACAAAGAATGATTAGCGCTTAAATTACCAAAGGTGTTAATTCCATCGATGGCAAGCCCAATCCTAAGGCTTCTTGGCTCAACTCCAAAGTCCGGAAACAACAAATCAATTTTCTTCCATTGTAACGAATCAGCTACATGGAGAATATTTCTATCACGAGTCATTTCATCTGCATTCCATCTAAGATTTTTTGCGTCATTCAAATCAACAAAAAGTATCTTAAATCGTGAAATTATTGGCAAGTACCATAACACTTTAGCAGGAGGACACTTCCTACTAACATTGTCATAGTTATTGTCATCACCATTGTTGGCCTTCATCTTGTAACGCGGCACACCATATTTCAAACATTGATACAAGTCTTCATACTATTTCATGTATAATATGCAATCATTAGGGAAAACATGTATTTTGATATACTTTATACCCATTGAACACTATCTTCTTGGCCTCATAGCAACGATTCATAAATTTGTTATCTTCTGGTAATATTTGCTTTAGCAATTCAAGTAATTATGTGAAACTTTTATTTGACTATCCATTTTTTTCCTTCAGATTAAACAAATTTAACACCACCGATAATCGTGTAAAATTTGTGCATCCCGTATATAAAGGGGTGTCTTTATCACTACATAAAAGTATCATAAATATGAGAAATATTAAAAGAAGATCCCCCCAATATCATGGAACATATCCTCTAGTTGATCTTCAATATATTCATCTTCATCCACTCCTTGACTTTGTGAGACCCAACTTTTCTCTTTATCTACCCCATCATGCCACGTCCATATTATATAATTTTGACATATACCATCACAACAAAGATGATGGGATATTTCTTTCTTTGTAGCCTTTTTGATATTCCCGCATTTAACACAAGGACAATAAAAAATACCATTATTGTCGGGAAGATATTAATCAACATATTCAAGGAATTCAATAACTTTGTTCTCATAAACCGAACATAATCTATCGGCTTTCATCTAACTACGATCCTTAACAACTTATGAAATTTATACATGTATAATAATGTGAACGACACACCAAAATCTAATCCAAAAACTAAATCATATGCATATGCAAATCTAAACCTAAAGCATATGAAAAATGTACTCTCATACTGACTTGAGCATATACAACATAAACAAAGAAAAAAGGAATGAATATGCTAAAGAGTATCGTACTTCGAAGCTGAAGAATCAAATGAATAAAGAGGGTGAATATTTGAGCATATACAACATAAACCAAGAAAAAATGAATGAATATGTTGAAGAGTACAGTATTGAGAAGTTGAAGAATCAAATGAACAAAGAGGGTGCATATTTGAGCATATACAATATAAACCAAGAAAAAAGGAATGAATATGTTGAAGAGTATTTTACTTCGAAGCTGAAGAATCAAATGAACAAAGATGGTGAAGATTTGAGCTCCAAATGAATGGATACAAAGAGGGTAAAGATTATGCCACATTTGTCGTCTCTGGCTATCTTGTTCGCCTAGGGCGTCTTATGAAAGAAATACAAAATAAGTCTTGTTTTAATTTATCAGTAAACCCTTTAATTGTGGTTGGACAAAGCAATCGTAGTTGAAACTTAAGTCCTCTAACAACGGTCGGTGTAATTCACTGTTGTTAAATAATTTACAATTTAATTTTTAAATAATGGACTTAAGTGACACGCACTTAATGTACTATGAAAAATGGAAAAAATGTAGTTGCTGGGAATCGAAGAGTGCTACACATCATTTTTTACTATGGTGTTTAAAGACAACCGTCATTAAATTACTGTTTATAAATCCAGCAACTCATTGGGTGCGAAAATTTTAACCTATTACTACGGTGTATATGAATTCGTTGTAAACACGGCGTTGTTGTTTGTGCGTTTTATAGTAGTGACTCCTCCCTTTACTCGGATGGAAGTTCAGGTTTCTCTTGTTCGGGTTGTGATGTATGAAGTTTTAACCCCTCTTCAGCTAAGGGCGAGGAAGGATTGGCTTACACCCCTGAACTTAAAGAACTTCACGTTGAGTAGTCACCTAACAAACATCTTCGGCTTAGGTTTGTAGGAAGGCAAGCTTATGTTAAAGTGGAGTCACCTCTCGTGATGCTAGTTTATCATGGCTTAAGGATAATCAAGGAGTTTAGACCTTCAATTTTTGTTAAAGAATATAACTCATTTTCAAGTCTCTCTGAGGAAGCCCGACAAGGGGAATCGGCAGAGTTGGCTTATCTTACCCGTCGAGTGTCAGTCATTCTGGCGCTCGGGGATGTCGAGCGGGAGAAGTCTTCTAATTCGTTCATCTTTGAAAATATAAGGAAATGCTCAAGGGATAGATTGATGCCCTTACTATTGATCGAGATCGATACCAGGGGGAATTTAAGGCGCTTCTGACTCGTTTATGGCTAGGGAAATTATTGTGGAGCCTGTTGAATATGCTGACACTCATACATATTTATCTAAGGTGGGGTTTACTCTAGATGAGGCAAACCCGTCTTTGGATCAATCCCGGAGAAAGATAGAAGATCTGGAAAAATCTCAGGAAGAATCTCGGGATAGTCAGTAAAATGTTGACGACAACCTCTGTGAGATATGCCTCAAGAATCTTGTTCTTTCTAAGGACTTATCTAATTCAATAGAAGATAGTTAATCTGCTTTTGGGGACTGCTTTTAATGTTCCTTGAAACAAGTTGAGCATTTTTATCTTATCGTGACGATCTCTCAAGAGCAAGTTCGTCTTGATCAAGCTATCTGATGGATGATTTCTACAAGTATACGGAGTCTATCAGAGTAATATAAAAGGTTATCAAACCCACAGGGACCTAATGGTCAATCTATCGTTTTTCAATAGCTACGGTGTTTATCTAAGACGATTAAAATAGTGTTTGGGTTATGAAAACAGAATAAAATAATAAACTAGAGTTAATTCAGAATAATAATGCTAGAATGTGGCTTTCATCGATAAATGATAATTATTATTTCTAAATAGGATTACTTACTGGGAAATATTTTCCATCTTGAAAAATAATTAATTGAAAAGGAATTGTCCCTTTCGCGTATTTAGAACCAAATTTTATTCTCTAATCTTTACCGAAGATTCTCACATTCCCCGGTTGCGTTTGCATTAAAGTAGTAAATCATTTCTTTAAGAAATTAGATCTTTTACTAAGTTGAAAAAGTAGTTCTTATATGAAAACAAAATAGTCCATAGTAATTAATCCTAAGAAATAACAATCAGTGTACATTCGCATTGACGGCCCTCACATTCCAGCACTAATAAGTTAGCAGGACATAATTATGGTAAAAGTAAAAAACGCTTGTTTGAAAGATGGGATTAAACATGTAAAGTGATAATTATGAATGTGAGATAAAATAAGCATGCAAAGTAGAGTAAAGCAGACAAAATATAAATAATGTTGAGTTAAATAAGAACTTGCTCCAAACAGAGGGTTGAATCTGGTACAACAGAAATAAACTTCGACGGGATGTAAATGCGGAAAATAAACTTCGACAGAATGTAAATACGGGAAGATAAATAACTTCAAACCTCCAAACTCGACAATAATAACAACATGATAAATCTCCGATGCGAAGAATTAAAGCCTTTCGAATATAAATTTATGCCTAAGTTGTACTAAATTTGGATCCCCTCAAAAGTGAAATAAAACTAGTATTTGTTAAGTTTTAAAACCCTAAAAAACCATGAGGATGTTGCTGACTTCGTGTGAGAAAATATAGGAAGGAATGGAGCAAGTGCAAGACCAAGTAAATCTCTTTTTTTGTAATTGTTACGTAAATCAAAGGATGGTGAACTCCATCCCCTTGTGGCGAACGCCACCTTCACAAAAGTGATATAACATGGTATTAGGATCGTTAAAGCATGGGACACGTCACATAACCCATGGCTACCTCTATGGCGAATGCCATGTTGTTCGCCTTGAGTGCAAACTGCTCATTTTTCTCTGTTTTTAATTTGAATTACTTTGTTTCTTCGCGAATGGCTCTTATATTATCAAACACCTGAAATGTAGACAAAATACCAACATGACACTAGAAATAACAATAAAATAATGATAGAACATGTGCACATCGAGTCAAATATGTGATGGATTATTATTTATTATCTCTTTTTTTACCTCCATGCTTGTACCCGACATATGTAAATATTTGGTGTTTATGTACTGCAATACATATATATTTCAGTTTGTTACTTAATTGTATTTTTACTTATTTTCTCGGTGTTGCTTATGGTATTGTGTTCGTTTCTCTAAGACGCATCTAATTCTTTGAAATTGTGATCTATGTTTATTAGACTTCTCTAGGGACGTGTCCGACCAAGGGAGATACCCCTTCCTTATCCCCAGGTGAAAATTTGGTTCGAGATTAACGTATGGCAGACTCACCCATGCCTTTTGAGTGGCTAGCTACTAAGACGGGGTGAGTCAGTATTTTCAACTTTGTGGCTTCCTTTATTTGAGGGTGTGCATCGTTATTATGAGGTTTTAGTTGCTTTTTTCATATGCATGTAGCATTTGTGACAACACCCCTGAGTCTTTCTTATGAGGATTTGATATATTTGGTCGTATCTTATACTCATTGTTACCTTTTATAATCACCAAGGGGAAATATAGTATAGTAGAAAGTTATTCTTTCTATAAATGAACATTATAGTACATTATAGTAGTTTGTCATTGCTTTTACAAAGAATGGAATATGATAACCATGTGGCATATTATGTTACTTATTGGGCACATGGGACATGGTGGTTAGCTTTGACTTCACTCAAATCATCCACTTGTGCTTGTCTAGCCGAGATCCTCCTTACATGTAAGAGTCCAAATGTCCATGTCTGTAAGTTGTTTGACTATGGAGTCTACGTTGATCTCCATGAATTTTACTTCTCATTTTTTGGTACTACTGCAAAGCCTTATAGATCTTATTCTCCCCATATAAGTCGACGCTTACTATTACTGGCTCTTTGTAAACATTGGAATGCTCCAACTTGAAGTGGGCAAGGGATGCTACTGTGTCTAGGGTTTTTATGAAGGGAATCATATGGTACATTTGTAGACGCTCATGCAAAGGACTACCAGGAATTTGGAATAGAATGTTCTAGTATCACTTCATTCTCCCAAGGTGACCATCAGCTTAATGTATCATAGTGGATGGGTCACATTGTCATTGAAAACTTATAGGTCAAACAGTTCTTAAGGCCATAAATTCTCCTTCTTCAATCTCATATTCTCAAACAAATTTGAATACATGATATTACAAAAGATGTCATCATCAATAATTACCTAGGAGAATTCAAAGTTGGCGATTATGGTTGTTATCACCAAGGGAAATATCTTGTTTGGGACCCTCCCTATTTTCTCATTGTCAATGAATCTGAGGATTAGCCTCTCTGGCTCTATGGTCAAAATGTTTTTTCCTTCTTGTTGATGCTGACAATCATTAACTCAAGAATATTCCTTTTCACTGTTACCTTTGATGGGTTTCTCTCCCTCAGGGCACCACCTGTGATGGAAGTGGTGTATTGGTGTTTCCCCTTGTGTCCTTCTTCTTTCCATCTATTGGTATCCTTTCCCTTGGCCCCGATAATGACTTCGACAGTTTTCTTTGGAGATTGTATCTTCTTCAAATAGTCTTCCTAACCTCACTTTATTTCCCTAGTGTATTCTAATAGTCGCACCTTCTTAATCATTTCCTTAATTTCATCATTCAGTTGGTTACAATCATTTTTTTATGGTTGTGGCTTTTGTGGAAACGGAAGTACATGTATTTATCTATTTCAGCAGACTTTCTAATGGGATACGAGTCCCTGATCTCGACTTCCCTGAACTTTGTGTTCACATATTCTTACCAAACTTTCTCCTATGAAGTGTTCAAGGGAGTATAATTATAAACATTGATCCCGGAGCAGGGTCCGCACTCACTTTCTTATTTGTTCCAACTAAAATATTTCTCATATGGTCGGTTATATCCCATGTTCTCAAGTCCATGATTGGTCCTCATGGCCAGCAGTTTCTCTTCATAGTTATTGTAAGGTTACGCTCTACTCATCAAGTCTTTTAGACCATGTTTAGATTGATGGGATAGAATGGATCTAAGCAGAATGAAACAAGATACAATAGAGTGGATCAGAGAGAAATGGAACAGATATTCCATTACATTATTTGTGTATTTTTTTTATGACTTAAATAATGGAGCAAAACAAATTAGTTCATTTCATTGCATACACCCCCAAATCGGATGGAATAAAAATTGAAGGGTTGGATAGAATAGGGTAAAATGGATTCATCGTGTTTCATTATGATCCATCCATTATTTGCAAATACAAATAATGAATTTTCATTATTTTCCACTCCATTTCATCTCATACCACCAATCCAAACATATCCTTAGGTTATGGGTTTCCTGCTGCCCTAATTATTCTCAGAATACACATTCGTACCTCAAGCCCCTTTCGAAAACTTGATAATTCAAAATTTCATCAAATCCCCTCACAGCCACTAGTAGTTTGGTAAAGTAGACAATGTACCCATGCAGAATTTCTTTCTTACCTTGGGTGATCTCACTTAGCACAGTCATGGTTGTGGGTTTCTTCTTTTGGATGGTGAACTAGGAGGTGAAATCCTTGTATAGGTTGGTCCAAGAATCTATACTTCCATCAAAGTGGGATTTGAACCAATCCATCACTAATCCAGTCAAATTTAATGAAAATAGTTTGTATTTTACAACCTCATGGCCATGGTACTAGTATAGACGGTCATCCACGTGCTCAACATATTTGTCTGGGTCCCCGGTCCCATCATATCTTTGGATATTCAGTGGATTCTCTCGTGATCTTTGAATCCTACTATTTAGGATATGAGCAGATATAGGGTTTTTCTTTTGCTCCAGGACTGGATCATCTTCTTGATAACTTTTTCTCCTCTAGAGGCGAACTTCTAGAGGAGTATGACTACCTCTTCCCCTATCGGGATCAAAGGAATGGGTTTTTTGTCCATGGTTTCTTCGACTACTCGAAAACTTATGAATCTATACTTGGTGTGTTATCGTCTGAATTGGCACGTTTCAGGGATGGCGGTTTGGTTTCTTCGTGATGTCGCTTGTTTCACGGTATTGTTCCTCGTATTTCCGTTTGTATGCTCTCTATAATTCATAATATTATTTCTTCTAAGACCTGAGTTATGATATTGCGCCATGTTCTAGACAATTCTCAATAGAACATTTGGTCCCTGCATGTCAAGTTTACCCTGTAATAATTAAAAACCAGGAAACATGTCATATCCATGTATCACAGGGAGTGGTGGAGGTCTGAGCAAAGATTCTCCATGGTGGAATTGTAGCGCACATCTGGGGAACAAAAGAGGTTGAAATACTTCTTTATCCTCTCTAGGTTAAACGATATTTTTACAAGAAGGAATGTACAAAGATGTTACAAATACTGGATCACCTACTCTTTAAGGACCAGGTGGTGGATCTTAGGCAGCTTCAGCAACGAGGAAGAGGGCTTGTTGTTGGAAAGTGGAGCGATTAGCTTTGGATATCACCATAGTCGATGGATCAGAGGAAGTATCTGAAGGAATGAAAGTTGAAATTGGATATAAGTGATCGAGAAACAGAGATCTGCATTTCAAGCAGAAGAGATTTGTACTTTTGATGGAGGAGAATCGATTGAATTAGGAGATATTTGATCATAGAAATTCTTAGGAATCCGATGTCCATTCCCACAAACAACGTTAATATTATGTAGTGGAATTAGAGTAGATCATTAAATGAGGAGGCAAGGCTTGTTGCGGTGGTCCTGATATTCTTATACGGTGGAGAGGGGACTGACCTGTAAGATTGACACTTCAGTGCTTAATTCAGTATGAGAGTGACAAGTAATATATGAATGAGATTAGATTTGAATACCTTAGAAATGATGCGGTTTTCTGTATAAATAAGATAATATGTAATACCCGATATAATTATCACCTAATGACTACCACTAATTAAATTTAGTGAAATCATTAGGAGGTAATTAGTACCAATCATGTTATTTGGTTTATTTAGGAGAAATAGACTAAATAAGGTGGCAGGGGTATTATAGTATTTTCATCTTGTATGAGGCACTTAGTGACTTATTTGGATATATATATATATATCATTCTATTCCAACATTGAACAAAATATATTTTTGTGGAGTGGAAGAAGAGAAACACGTGAAACAAGGAAAAGAGAGAAAGTTCAACTCTAACTTCAACATTTTATCTTACATGCATCAAGAACTCTTTCAAGCCCGAGTTTTCTCATCATCTACCTTCTGTTTCAGTACCTTATTCATCATCTACAAGGTGAGTTCCATAGATAGGAACTTAGGGTAGGGTTTTGGGAAAATTGCATGATAAAGGGGTTAGATGGTGATAAATCCTTTGCATGCTTGTTTTAATGATTTAAAACATGTTCTCTTGATTCCTTGCACATTTTTGGATTGTTGATATATGATTTGGGATGCAAAAATGGGAATTCGAACCCCAAATTTTTTGTTATGCCATTTCTAGTTTTTCTGTGCGCATGGACTTTCGCTTAGCGAACTTATGTTCGCTTAGAGAACTTGTTTAAGCTGGGTAAGAAAATCATGGGACATTTTTGTTAAGCATATTGGACCTCGCTTAGTGAAATACCCTTCACTGCTAGTTCACTTAGCAAACCTCCCATTCCCGAATCTGGGAAAACTTTTGTCTGCGTTCGCTGGCATTTCACTCAGCAAAGTACCATTTTCTACCAGTTTGCTTAGCAAACTTCCCTGGGCCGAATCGCATGTTTGATTCCCTTGACTACAGTTTTGTTTCGTATCGCGATTCAGACGCCTCCTTTTTTATGACTCCTAGTGAGTGTTATAGATTAATAGATGCCATGATAAGATCATTTTATGCAACTTTTGTATGTGTGCATAAATAAATGCATTGTGATGACAAATTCTATGACGTGATCATTTTCTTGGTTGTGTTCCCATTTGTTTCGGTTGAACGTTTGGATGTGGTTGTGATGTATGCTTGAATCAGAGTAGGCCTAAGCTATTAGGTTGTAAATCACGTTAGGATTATGGACTGGGTCCAATAGACTATCGTTGTGATTTTCTTATGAGGGTCTCAAAGGGCATTTCCCACTTGACGTTAACACATCGGCATTATCGGTACATTGTATACACTTAAGCTACTATTGTGATATGCTTGTGAGGGTCTTAAAGGGCGTTCCCACTTGATGTTAACATATCGGCGTGATTGGTATGGTGGGGTTGTGATGCCACGTAGGTAATATTTCTTCCGACTCACCTCTACTAATGCCACGTAGGCGAATATCACTAGACTTTCGCCTGGTGGGCTTGTGCAGTCATGTAGGCGTTGTTGCACTTGAGTTCCAGATTGAGTTCTGATGTGTTCACACATGCGTAAAGATGATTGATAGGGTCGTGATGCCACATAGACAATATCACTTTGTTAACTCGTCACTGATGGGATTGTGTAGCCAAGTAGGCTTCAATCACTTTCGACTTATCTGATTCATTGTGTGGTGTGCTTGTGTAAGTCTCTTGACAATTAGGCACTCGAGACTCACCGAGGGTGTGATTGCATGGCCTAGGTAGACATGCATATACTGCTTCTAGATTCCTTGCACGCGGATGCGAGATTGTATACTTGTTTGCTTTGTTCTGTTTGTGTGATTTCATATTGGGTAGTCAAGGGACTCCTAATGGTGGTGGGTGTGTTATTGTGTATTCTTGTACTTGACTGTGAGAAAACCTGATAGATGGAGGATATTTTTTTATGCATGTATCCTGTAGGACCGAGTGGACCCATAAGATAGGGAGACTCGCTGAAATTTAGTAATCTCACCCCAATCCTATTATTATTTTTTAGGTTGCTCGAAGTAGGACAAAGGAAAAGGTAGGATGACCTATCTTGGTTGAAGATGTTTCCTAGCTATGCTTTATCATGTTCTGGAGCTTTTAGCTCATGTACCTTTGGATTATGTATCTTTTTGACCATGATACATTCAACTTTTGTATTTTATATTGATACTCGTCCTATTTCATTGCTTATGTTTGATGTTTATGTACCATTATATAATACCATATGCATATTATTCTAGACATATATGTATGGGGTGTTACAGTTGGTATTAGAGCAGGTCAATTCTCGGCTTTTCCATGAAACATCATAAGTCAGTTCAATTATGCCTCATATGTGTAATTATCGGCATGATTCATTATGTCTTACTTATGGCATTGAGCCTGATCAACTTAATTTCATGTGTAGTACAAACAGAAAGATGGTTGATGGGCGCAGAGGTCCTGGAAGACCTAGGACTAGGAATATGGAACCTGAGGTTGAAACTGGGGATGCTAATGTGCCTTGTTCGCAACTACTACAACAGATGCAACAGCAAAATTAGATGATGATGCAGATGATGCGGGATATATAAGGACAACGACTAAATGTTCTTCCTCATATTCCTAAGAATGAAGCAGGGCTAGCTTTCCGGGCATTTATGGAATGGATAGAATATTCCAAGTTATCTGTTGTACTGAAGAAGATAAGGTGATCATTGTTGCTCAGATGATGAAGGGACCAGATGGTAGATGGTGGGATATTGCATCTACTTACTTCACCTCTCAGGTGATTCCAAAGGATTGGCAACATTTCAAGACATCTTTCTTGGAGAAATACTTTCCTAATAACTTGCATGCTCAAGAAGAACGTGAGTTTCAGTTGTTCAAGCAAGGTAACATGTTGATGTCAGAATATGTTGAGAAATTTGAAGACATGGCTTGTTATTCCAGGCAAGCTGCTTATGCACCGAATGAACTTTGGAAGATTAATCAGTTCTTATTTGGGGTAAATGCGGACATTGATCATAGTTTGTCTCAGAGGGAGTTCACCACTTATGTTGAATGTTTGAGGCAATGTTATGTTGCTGAGAACAACTTAAAGAGAATCCATGAAGAAGGAGAGCAGAACATGTTTGTGCGTAAGGAGCGAGGGAGAATTGGTCAGTATCTGAAGCCCCGAAGTTCTCCATCCAAGAAGAAGCAAGCTTATGGTGATGAGTCAACTCAACCTCCTCGATGTGACAAGGGAAAAGGGAAGCACTATGGAGATTGCAAACCGAATAAAGTGAAGTGTTACAGGTGTGATGCTCCAGGTCATTATGCAAGGGATTGTCCCGTTCGGTTCATTCCTAAGAAGGCTAAGGGTCGGGTTTACACCTCGGATGCTAGGAAGGCCAAGGGGAACACTAACCTAGTTACTGGTATGTGTTATGTTAATAATCAGCCTTTTTTGTGTTAGTTGACTGTGTAGCGACACATTCCTTTATTTCCTATTAGTGTGTGCAACGACTTGAGCTTGAAGCTAATTTTCTTCCTAATCCTATGATAATTTCTTTTGCTATTGATGATATTGTAGAATCTTAGAAAGTCTGCAAGGTTTGTTCAGTTTCCTTTAATGGCTGTAATTTCTTGATTGATCTTATTTGTTTAGCGCTTAAGAAAATCGATGTGATATTGGGAATAGACTGGTTGTCAACTAACTCAGTATACATCGAGTGTAAGGAAAATATATCTTTATTCCTGTGAAGGAGACTACCCCAGTTGATGCAATTGGTAACCTACTTAAAGGTACGGTTAACATGGTCAATTATCTCTTTACTCAAGAGAAGTCATTTCTTTTGGTTCCCACCACAGATTCAGAAGATCGGAAGAATGTATCAGGGATCCCAGTTGTGTGCGAATTTCCCGAGGATGTCACTTCTCTTCCACCGGAAAGAGAAGTTGAGTTCTCTATTGACCTCATTCTAGGAAGCACTACGGTTTCTATTTCCCCATATCAGATATCTCCCATAGAGTTGAGAGAGTTGAAAAGCCAATTGGGAGAGTTGTTAGAGAATCATTTTATTCGGCCTATTGTTTCTCTGTGGGGAGCCCCTATGTTGTTGGTTAAGAAGAAAGACGGTAGTATGTGTTTGTGCATCAACTATCGCCAGTTGAATAATGTGACCATAAAGAACAAGTACCCTCTACTACAAATAGATGACCTCCTGGATCAGTTGAAAGGATCTTGCATGTTCTCAAAGATTGATCTTAGGTCATCATATCATCAAATTCGGTTTAAGAGTTCAGACATGCCGAAAACCTCCTTCAGAACACGGTATGGTCATTATGAACTTTTGGTTATGCCGTTTGGGGTAACCAATGCTCCTACCGTCTTTTATGCATTACTTGAACAGAGTTTTCCAGCCATATTTGGATCAGTTTATGATAATCTTTATAGATGACAACTTGATTTACTTCCGGACTCTTGAGGAGCATGAGGAGCGCTTAAGAATTATAATGTTTATCCTACGAGAGAAGAAATTTTTCGCGAAGTTTAGTAAGTGTGAGTTTTGGATATCCAAAGTTAAATTCCTTGGACATGTTATATCTATTGGAGGTGTAGCAGTGGATCCATCTAAAGTGGAAGTTGTGGTGAATTGGGAACGACCAAAGAATGCAACAGAGGTTCAAAGTTTCTTAGGGTTTGAAGGTTATTATCGGAGGTTTATTATGGGATTTTCCAAGTTAGAATTACCCTTGAAAAAACTTACAACGAGTAAAGTTTCCTTCAGTTGGAACTCTGAGTGTGAAAAGAGCTTCCAAAAGCTGAAGGAGAAGTTGACGACTGCACCGGTGTTGGTGATCCCTGATCCAAACCGACCATATGAAGTTTTCTGCGACGCCTCTAAGAAAGGATTAGGTGGAGTGATAATCCAAGAAGGGAAGGTGGTAGCTTATGCATCTCGACAGTTGAGACCTCATGAAGAGAATTATTCCACTCATGATCTTGAGCTTGTTGATATTGTCTTCGCACTTAAGGTGTGGCTACATTACTTATATGGAGTTCGCTTCTAGATGTCTAGTGATCACCAGATCCTGAAATATCTCTTCGATCAGAAAGAGCTTAATATGCGTCAGAGGAGATGAATGGAATACCTGGAGGATTATGACTTCGACTTAAAGTATCATCTCAGAAAGGCTAACAAGGTGGTTGATGCCTTGAGTATAAAAAAGATTCGTGTTGCCAAGCTTATGGTGCTAGAGTATGACCTGTTAGAAAAGTTTCAGAACTTTGATTTATAGTTTTAGTGGGCACTGACGGGTGTGTTGATTAGTAACCTTTGAATTGAAAATGAATTGCGGGAAAGAATTGGGCAGGCACAATGGTTTGATGCATAATTGCAAGCTAAAGAAGGTCTCCATGACTCCGTTCATGCACCCGGGGGAATTCTTCTTTTTCAGACAAAGGATGTGTGTACCCAATGATGAGAAGTTGAGAAGGTTAATTTTGGATGAAGTTCATAAGAGTAAGTTCACCATCCATCCATGGTCGTCAAAAATGTACCAAGACCTGAAGAAGAAATTTTGGTGGGCTGGTATGAAGAAAGATATGGCAGAGTATTGTAGGGTTGTGTGCAATTTGTCAACAAGTAAAGATAGAACACCAGAGATCAGGCGGTATGTTACAACCATTGGAGATCCCTATGTGTAAGTGGGATAGTATATATATGGACTTCATAGTTGGATTACCTTGTGCACTGGGTGGGCATGAATCCATATGGGTGATTTGAGACTGGTTGACTAAGTCGATATATTTCTTGCCTGTCAAGACAACGTATAAGATCATCAATCTTCCTAACCCGTTTTGTATGAGGGACTTAGTGACTTGTTTGGATATATATCATTTTATTCTAACATTGAACAAAACGGGTTTTTATGGAGTGGAAGAAGAGAAACACGTGAAACAGGGAAAAGAGAGGAAGTTCAACTACAACTTCAACATTTGATCTTGCATGCATCAATAACTCTTTCAAGCCTGAGTTTTCTCAACATCTACCTTCTGTTTCAGTACCTTCTTCATCATATACAAGGTGAGTTCCATAGATAGGAATTGGGGGTGGGGTTTTGGTAAAATTGCACGATAAAGGTGTTAGATAGTGATAGATCATTTGCATGCTTATTTAAATGATGTAAAACATGTTCTCTTGATACCTTGCATGTTTAGGGTTGTTGATACATGATTTGGGATGCAAAAATGGGAGTTGGGACCCAAAATTTCGTGTTCTTCCATTTCTGGTTTTTCAGTGTGCAGTGACTTTCGCTTAGCGAACTTATGTTCTCTTAGTGAACTTTCTTAAGCTGGGTAAGAAAATCCTGGGACATTTTTGTTAAGCGCGATGGACCTTGCTTAGATAAATACTCTTCCCTGCTAGTTCGCTTAACAAACCACCCATTCCAGAACTTGGGAAAACTTCTGTTTGCATTCGCTGGAAGTTCGCTCAGCAAAGTACCATTCGTTACCAGTTCTCTTAGCGAACTTCCCTGAGCAGAATTGCATGTTTGATTATCCTGAGTGCAGTTCCATTCTGTATCGCGATTCAGACGCCTCCTTTGTTTATTATGGCTCCTAGTGACTGTTATGGATTGATAGATGACATGATATTATCATTTTATAAAACTTTTGTATGTGTGCTTAAATAAATGCATTGTGATGATAAATGTTATGACATGATCATTTGATTGGTTGTGTTCCTGTTCGTTCCAGTTGAACATTGGGATGTGGTTGTGATGTATGCTTGAATCGAAGTAGGCCTAAGCTACTAGTTGGTAAATCACGTTATGAATATGGACTCAGTCTAATAGACTACAATTGTGATGTGCTTGTGAGGGTCTAAAAAGGCGTTTTCCATTTGACGTTAACACATCAACATTATCGATATGTTGTATACATCTGAGCTATCATTGTGATATGCTTGTGAGGGTCTTAAAGGGTGTTCCCACTTGACGTTAACATATCAGCGTGATTGGTATGGTGGAATTGTGATGCACGTAGGCAATATAACTTCCAACTCACACCTAGAGATGCCACGTAGGTGAATATCACTAGGCTTTTACCCTAGTGGGCTTGTGCAATCGTGTAGGCGTCGTTGCACTTGAGTTCCGGATTTAGTTTCGGTGTGTTCACACATGCGTAAACATGATTGACAGGGTCGTGATGCCACATAGGCAATATCACTTTGTTAACTCGTCACATATGGGATTGTGTAGCCAAGTAAGCGTCAATCACTTTCAACACATATGATTCACCGTGTAGTGTGTTTGTGCAAGTCTCTTGACTATTAGGCACTCGCAACTCACTGAGGGTGTGATTGCATGGCCTAGGTAGACAGATAGATACTACTTTTGGATTCCTCGTACGCGGGTACGGGTCTATATAGTTGTTTGCTTTGTTCTGTTTGTGTGGTTGGTGATTTCAAATTGGGTAGTCAAGGGACTCCCAATGGTGATGGATGTGTTGTTGTGTATTCTTGTACTTAACTGTGAGGAAACCGTAGATCGACGGAAGATCCATTTTGATGTATGTACCATGTAGGACGGAATGGACTCATAAGATATGGGGACATACTGAGATTTAGTAATCTCACCTCAATCATATTATTATTTTTCAAGTTGCTCGAGACAGGACAAAGGAAAAGGTAGGATGGCCTAACTTGTTTGAATATGTTTCCTGGTTATGCTATATCATGTTTTGGAACTTTTACTCATGTACCTTTGGATTATGTATTAGTACTCAGGGGATTGTATCTTTTTTACCATGATACATTCGGCTTTTGTGTTTTGTACTGATACTCATCCTATTTCGCTGCTTATGTATGACATTCACGTACCATTATATAATACCATATGCATATTATTCTAAGACATATATGTATGAGGTGTTACAAAAGCTTTGGCAACTAAAAACGTAGATCACAGTCAACTGTATGATTGATCTGGAAGGCTAACAAAGTTCTCGCATGTGTAATTTTCCTTTCATAGAGGAAAAAGAGACTAAATGTTCTTCACTTTATCCCTATTACTTCTCTATTGGACCTTTGCGTTTTTGGTCTTGTGGGCGGCTCGAAACAAGGTTTGTATCCTATGTTAAAATTAATAACAAAATAATAATCACATATGCATGTTTAACATATACTTTAGTGTGGAATAGAATAAAAAATGGACGAATGCATATAATTACAAGAACTACGACATATTAGTTAATTGGATATGTGATTGCAATAATACATGTAACAAAGTTGATAAGTTTTTAAATACTGATCTGAAACAATAAAGTTTAGAGACAAGTGATTAGTATTTTTTGATTTGTGGATCTTTCTCAACTGATACTTCTAATGTCTTAGACACTCTTCAGATGAAAAGAATAAATAATATTTATGTTGTACGACACATTGGAGACCATGCATTATTCTAAAATAAATCATCTTGACATTCACTCATATTTAAGTTTATATCTTACTAATTAATTACTTAATTAATTACTAAATAAAAATCGAATTAAATATTTTAACTTTATCACATATTTGATTATGACTCTTAATTTTATAAATAATTATATATAAACTATAATATAATAACATTAGTTATTAAACTATAATAATTATATATTTAAATATAAAATATTCCAATATTCTAAATCAGTTTTATTATTGGCAGCTTATTTATTATTTATATTATGTTTGAATTATCTTTCGAAAGACCCTTAATTAATTCTAGAAGTGTAGAATTAATTCAGGGTGATTTTAACATATTTGGTTTATCAAAAAATATAATTAATTCTATTTTTAGCATTATTTGAAGTTAGAATTTATAACTTCTACTTTCAAAATTGATTTGAAGTGATTTTTACTCTAAAATTTATTATTCATCTTACTTTTACATAAATATATAATTGTATATAAACATAAATTAATTATTTTAAACCAAATTCTAATAAAATCAATTATATCAACCGTAAAATGATATTCAAGTTATATGTCTCTTTAATAAATTTATCAAATGTCTTATACAAGTTTTCATTTTGTCTTTTAAGACTTTGCACTCAACACACTTAAACTAAGAGATTTTTTTTTCTCTAAGACACGATCTATTTCTTCTGCTAAATTTCCATTTTCTTTTGAGAGAGAGATTATAATTGTTGTAGAGAGGAAACCAATTTCTTTTAACTTATTTGATTCCTTATTTAACTTTTTATAGATGAAGAAGAAGTCATTATAATGTTGATACGCGTTTTGTAATGGTTCCTACGAGTTTGAAAGGGTCACACGCAGTGATTAGTGTTGCATTAAGTCAGAGTCCAAGTATAAAGTCAAAGTCAAGTTCAACAATAATTCATTAATATTTTTGTACTGTAAGAAAATTAAGACACAACCAGCTTTTTATGTTGTCTGTTCTTTGCAGTGTTACATACTCCCAAAAATACAACTTTTCTTCTTTCCCTCATTTCCACCAAATTTCCTTCCACTGACCCAACAAACAACACCAAATTTCAACAAAATCTTCCACAAACTCTAATTCCATTTCCACCTTTATTAGTATTCTCTTCACTATATTATAGTATTCTCTTCCACCTCAACAACATAACAAAATGAACATGGTCAGGTATGAGTACACAACAACTTTCCTAGTTATGTTTTTGTTATGTCCTATGGTTTTCTCTTTGTTGTCTCAAAACCAAACACAAACCATGAACACTCTCTCCAATCTTGTTAACAACCCTGATTGGAATACCAACAAGCACCCTAATCCATGTACATGGAAAGGTGTCACTTGTGACCTTACCAATTCAACTGTCATCAAAATTGTTTTGTCTGGTTTTTCTCTCTCTTCACAGTCTCTTCCTGTTTTCTGCAAAATTGAAACTTTGCAGCACCTTGATGTTTCTAATAACAATCTGAACTCTATCCCAGATGGGTTTATTTCCGCTTGTGGAAAAATTGTGAGTTTAAAGCTTTTGAACTTTAGTGGAAATGTGTTGAGTGGTGTTTTGCCTACTTTTCATGGTTTTGGTGGATTGGAAACACTTGACATGTCTTTCAATCTCTTGAAAGGAAGCATTGATTTGCAGTTAGATGGAATGGTTAGTCTCAAGTCTCTTAATCTCAGTAGCAATCGGTTCTCTGGGAAATTTCCAACTAACCTTGGAAAGTCTATGGTTTTGGAGCAGCTTGTGCTTTCAAACAATCATTTTCAAGGAACATTCCCTGAACAAATTTTGAGCTATAAAAATTTGACTGTGATTGATTTTAAGTCAAATTTTCTTTCTGGGTTTCTTCCTGTAAATATTGAAAATCTTTCCAAATTGGAAATTTTGAGTCTTTCCTCTAATAATCTAGTTGGCCAAATCCCAAAGACAATTATGAATATCAGATCTCTTGTAAGATTTGCAGCTAATCAAAATCATTTTATTGGTTCTGTTCCTCCTGGAATTACAAAATTTCTAAATAGTTTGGATCTTAGTTACAATAATTTATCCCAGTCTATTCCAGAAGGCCTTTTATCTCCATCACAGCTAATGCTTGTAGATTTGTCCTATAACAATTTACAAGGGCCTGTGCCTGCAAATATTTCACCTAGTTTAGTCAGGTTAAGATTAGGGGGAAACTCCTTGACAGGAGAGGTTCCTTCGATCACTTGCAATGAAGCCGAACACAATTTGACCTACATGGAGCTGGATAATAACCAGTTGGCAGGTTTGATACCGCCTGAATTAGGCTCTTGTAAGAAATTGGCCTTGTTGAATTTGGCTGAGAATCAGTTGACGGGTGCATTGCCACCAGAACTTGGAAATCTTAACAGTCTTCAAGTCTTGAAGCTTCAAACGAACAAGCTTAATGGTACTATTCCAATTCAAATTTCTCAATTGCAAAAGTTGTCTACCTTGAACTTGAGCCAGAATTCTCTGGATGGACCGATTCCGTCTGAGATGACAGCAAACCTTACATTGCTTTACTTGCAAGGGAACAATCTTAACGGGTCTATACCTCCGTCTATTGGAAACTTGGGGAAACTTTTAGAACTCCAGCTTGGAGAAAACCAGCTGAGTGGTGATATTCCAAAAATGCCTTTGAGTCTACAGATTGCATTGAATCTAAGCAGCAATCACTTTAGTGGAAATATTCCTTCAAGTTTCAGCGATTTGGTTAACCTCGAAGTTTTGGATCTCTCAAATAACAATTTCTCCGGTGAAATTCCTGTGTCTTTGACCAAATTGACTGCATTGACACAGTTGCAGCTTTCAAATAATCGTCTATCAGGAGACCTTCCATCATTTGCTCCGTACGTTAATGTTAATACGAGAGGAACCGGTGTCATGAACAATACTAATGTCCCAGACAACAATTTTTCAAGAACAAAAAATAGGAAATCTGTTGTCGCAGCTGTTCTTATTGCAATTGCTGCTGCTATTTTTGTGGTCGGTGTGGTCACCCTGCTGGTTGTATTGATTTCACGACACTGTTATAGGGGTAACAATGAGCGCGTACAGGCAAGTGAAGGTGAAAATTTTGACCTTCAGATCATCCAGAGTAATTTGTTAACTACAAATGGGATCCATAGATCAAACATTGACTTCTCCAAGACCATGGAAGCTGTTGCTGAAACATCAAATGTAACTCTGAAAACCAAGTTTTCAACTTACTATAAGGCCATTATGCCATCTGGATCGATCTATTTCGCCAAGAAGCTGAACTGGTGTGACAAAATCTTCCCTGTGAGTAGTCTTGATAGATTCGGGAAAGAGCTAGAAGTATTGGCAAAGTTGAACAATTCAAATGTGATGATTCCTCTAGGCTATATTGTGTCCACTAACAATGCTTATGTATTATACGAGTTTCTCTCGAACGGATCTCTCTTTGATGTGCTTCATGGAAGCATGGAAAACTCTTTAGATTGGGCTAGCAGATATAGCATAGCTGTTGGTGTGGCTCAAGGTCTATCCTTTCTTCATGGATGTGCCTCTGGTCCAATACTTCTCCTTGATTTGTCAAGTAAGAGTATTATGCTGAAATCACTCAAGGAGCCTCTAGTCGGCGATATTGAACACTACAAGGTGATCGATCCTTCAAAAAGTTCTGGGAGTTTTTCTGCAGTTGCTGGTTCTGTTGGCTACATTCCTCCAGGTCAGAACTCCTTATATTTCTTTCCAATTTGTCTAAATCCATAAACATTTGAGCGACTCTTTCTATTTCTGTTTTGAAGATCTAAATCATTTTGTTTGTTGATTTTGCAGAGTATGCGTACATGATGCGAGTAACAATGGCAGGGAATGTGTATAGCTTTGGGGTCATTCTACTGGAATTGCTGACAGGAAAACCTGCAGTGACTGAGGGGACTGAATTGGTGAAGTGGGTTACACGTAATTCAAGAAATCAAGATTACTTCCTTGATTCGAATGTTAGTAGAACATCACAGGCTGTTAGAAACCAAATGCTTGCAATTCTGGAGATTGCTCTTGTTTGTGTAAGCACATCCACTGATGCAAGACCAAAGATGAAGACTGTGCTAAGAATGTTGCTGAATGCCAGATAAAGGTTTTGTTTTGGATGGTATATTGAATATATACAGAAGATATAGAATATCAAATACAAAGAACATTGCTTCATCCTTCTATAGTCCTTCTATAGTGATGTATAAATTAAGTTTTTCTTGCTCTTCATGGTATGACAGTTGTGTAAAGTGAATCTGTTTTCTCTCTTATATATTTAGAAATATCAAATAGTCATATATATGACACTATTTTGGCGGAACTAGTTTTTCTATTACAGTCATTGTCATCAATACAAAATGTCAAGACAATCATACACACTTAGCACTAATATTCATCACACTACTTTATTTTACTAAATAACTTAATCATTGTTCAATTTTCTAAACAGAATCTAAAACAAGTTTCATGCTCTCACATAAATAATGGACATTATTCGGACAATAATGAGCAACCAACAAAAATTATAATCAGACAGTACAACCGAAAAAATGAAAAATGTCATATTTGACTCGATCTCATATAAGAAACTAGAACTCAACTTTCCTATTCAAAACTCTGTTCCTGCTCTTTGCACAATCCTGAGTGAATAAAGTAGTTTGGCTTCTCAGATTGTGCTTCTCAACGATTATAAGTCTGTAATCCATGACGAGAGGAATCATAAGTTCTTTTTCCTTTTGTGTGTGCAGCATTAGAATATAGAAAAATGAGACTAGAAAGTAAGATCTTTAGGGTCTTCAATGATCTGTGACAGGGTTTGCAAGAAGAGAGCTAGATCGGAACCGTAGATTACTCGATGATCTGCCGTAACATTGACCTGCAAATTTGCATTCCTTCAGTTACAAAAAGAACAGAAGTCTGGAAATGGATTTACAATTATTTAACCAAAAGTAAATAAGTCAAACCTGCATTTGGTTCTTCAAGCCAATGCGTCCATCCTTGGTAGCCACAACAGTTGGCTGTGATGATCCAACTGCCATAATTGCTCCCTACAAAAATAAATCCATAGAACGATCAAACTCATGTCGCCCATCACTGTTCAATTTGAACACAAAATAAGATTACTCACAGTTCCAGGAGGCAGAATAGCATCAAAGCGGTCAACGCCAAACATTCCCAGGTTGGAAAGGGTGAAAGTACCTAGAGAAACAACAGAAAACAGTGAGGTGGGGCAAATATCAGAAATAAGTGTCTTTAAATTAGCCAAAAATTGAATGTAGAGTTCAATTATAGAAACTATATAGCTTGTTCTTTGGTAGAAATCATAAATGTGTCTCTAGCTTCTTCAAAGAGATTTCCATGGCGAGAACAAATTAAGCAAGGTAGAATTTTTACTAACAGCAACTTATAATCTATAAAAAAAGAGTCAGCAATAGCACCATGAATTGCCCTGGAAAAATAAAGATACTTCCATGGAGTCCAGCCGTGTAGCGTATCTTGGCTGGCCTAACATAGAGCGATAAGATAACACAATGCCTGTTATTATTTAAATTCAGAGGTGCTTTTCATTCTCTCCAATTTGTAACCAACCACAAATTATAGTTGAATGTAGATGACCACAGCAGCACCCAACTTCAAGTTATCTCTTCAACTCACTTTTCCGATCCTTAACCTCATGTTCTATTAAACCTACTATGGCTAATTAATAAAACAGAAATCTCTGTTCTCCTAACATTAACAACTCTAAGTCATGAACTAACCCTTATTAGCCCTCCTGCTTATTTTTTCAAACCCAAATTTATTCTTCCAACCTTAAAGAACTCTTTCAAATAGTAAACCTCAAAAAATTCAGCTAAGAAACACCAGGATTTCCATTAGTTTGATGTATAAAGATTCGCTGTAACATAATCACCACCCCTCAATTCTATAACTTAGCACTCAAAAAATGAAAACTCAAAAAGAGAAAACTGAGAAGAGGTCAAAATTAATCTTCGGTTGTGTCAGGGAATCACCAACTTGAACTTGGGTTTCTTTAGACTATATTAATAACTTCATTATTCTAAAACATGTTGGTGGGATTGTCAAAACTTGACTTCAATAATTTAGAAATTTATTTATTGAAGCGAGAGATTATGCAAATACCAACATTAGTCCAGGAGTCCACAAATTACATTTCATTTGTGTATGACTGCATTCCAAATCTAAAAGCTTAAACTACTAACAGATCAACTCTAAAACATGGTATATGTGCAAAGTTAGCCAAACTCTCTGTTAGGATTTTATCAATTTTTGTCAGTCAATGATTTCACAAGAATCCAGCCCAAGAAGAATATAACCAAGTAGGTTTTGTAGACTGGAACTAATTCTATACACAACAGCCCGCAGCAATCATGAACTACACTGTTGTCGTTTATTTTTTAAACCTCCGAGCATTCTTTTTATTTTGGACAAAGATATGTCCTAATATGCATATAGTAAGGCTCGAATGACACTAATGTTAAGCTAACAATCAACAATCCTAGTCCTACCCACAAGTTAAGGATTCTATGATAAATGGGAAAATTCAAAGAGATACAATAAATATACAACTATCGCACCTGTGGTGTATTCATGAGGCTGCAGCTGCTTAGCTCGGGCCTTATCAACCAACTCCTTCCACTTTCTTGACAAAGAATAGACATCAACCTAAAATATACATAAAATAAATTTTTAAACAATTGAGCACAGCTTTACATTAGATTATCAGCAGCTTAAAATAGAGTATCAAGCACCTTATCAGCATCCTGAAGCACTGGAGTAATAAGTCCGCCATCTATAGCCACAGCAACTGCAATGTTGATGCTGCTATTGTAAGTAAAGCTATTACCATCCCTACAACTAGAGTTTATAACAGGGTGTTTAGCTAGCGCAAGTGCTGTAGCCTTGGCAAGCAATGCAGTCATAGTAACTCCCTTTGATTTAATCTGGTATGTCACAAAACATAATAAATCAATAACATAAACATATATAAACAGATTGAATGTTAAACCAGAAGCCATAGAACAATTTGAAAAACACTAGATATCAAACTATCAAAACATGTTAAAACCTTAAAATAACAACTTCGCGAAGATCATACATGACTACAATTTCCAATTATTTAGCTCAGAAACTCGTCAATAACACTTGATAACTTTGCTGATAGTTTCTTCGCCAGCATTTTCTTTCTCTAATCCTTGATGTTATATGAAGATCTTAAATACTAACAAAATTATCCATTTATATATAATGTCCAAAGAACCAATGTGGTAGTCATCTAGCTAGCATCAAGCACAATCATTATTATGAGTAATATAAAGAAAGAAAGAGACACGAAAAATCACCTTCTTATAGAGAGCATCAAGTGCATCAGTGGTGAAAGTGTAACCTACTCTGAAAGTGGGAACAACCAAACTCTCTACCATGTTTCTACTCACAGCATTCTGCATTGTTGTAAACGGCACCACACTTCCCAATTCAACACCCGAAACAGCAGTCTTGGCTGGCTCGGCCGCAGCGGCAACACCTGCGGAAGAAGAACTGTCTGAAGCTGCAAACGCCTCAACATCTTTAGCCACAATCCTCCCTGAAGGTCCAGTCCCAACAATTTGACCCAACTCCACATTCAATTCCTTAGCCAGTTTCTTCGCATAAGGCGACGCCACTATTCTCTTCCCTCCCTCGGAAGCAGGATGTTTAGACACAACCGCCGCTGCAACAGGTTTCTTGGGTTGAGATTCTACCGGTGCAGGTGAAGGTGCTGGTGGTGGAGTAGAATGAGATGCTGAAGGTGATGAAGATGAAGATGATGAAGAGAGGGCTTTGGACCTGGCTTGTTCGATTTCTTGTTCAGTTTCAGCGAGAAATGCTATCGGAGATCCAACGGCGGCGACGCCGCCTTCTTCAACAACAATAGCAGCGAGTATACCATCATAGAAAGTCTCGACGTCCATGTCCGCCTTATCGGACTCAACGACGACAACGCTATCGCCTTTGGAGAGTTTATCGCCTTCGGATTTGATCCACGACACGATTTTGCCCTCGGTCATAGTGGAGCTAAGTGCGGGCATGAAAATCTCTCGGATCTTGGCACGGACGACGAGGTTGTTGGTGGGGGTTGAAGTGCGGTGGAGTGAAGTGGGAGTGCGGCGGAGGACGGTGGTGGAATGGAGGAACGGGGTTTGAAGAAGCTGAGACATTGTTGAGAGTGAAAATGGGGAATTGGGTAGGAATGTGGGGAGGTGTTTGTTTTTGTTTAAGGGAAATAGAAAGAATGTTTCCTCGTGTTCATCGAAAGATGGCGGAGGTTTCAACTACTTGTATCACTGAATCTAACGTCACTTACTCACAACTGTGTTTTATGGTTTACTCTTGTTGTTGGTGGTGGTTGGTTTAACCACTTTTACGGCCCATGCCCCCTTCCCTTCAAGAAAAAAATGTTTATCAATCTACCCTCAATACCAAACAAATATAATTGATAGCCTTAATTACTAACAAACTTTTTAATTTAACTTCAAATTTCACTTTATCTTTTTATTTAATAAATATTATATTTTAATTTTTAAAAACTGTCTCGTTAACCAACTTAATTATTTGGTTAAATTGTTAATAATTAGTGATGTGGTATTACCGCAAGTTAATACATGAATTACTAAATTAACATTATCTATCATGGCAAAATTATTCAACATTTATTTTTCCTATTTTTTATACTCCATCAAATAATTCAGTATTCAATTAACGTTTACTTACTACAATAATTTTGTTTAATAAAATTCAACATCTTACTCCACCACTTTTATTTCATATTTTTTTTTTATGTTTTTGTTTTTTTGATTATATATTAATAATAATTATCAATTGAAATTAATTTAAAATAATTAAGAGTTAAATAATTTTTTTTAATTTAAAAACTTATTTTAATTTTTTTTCCTCTAATTTTATATTCGTAATTACAAAAAACTTAAAATACAGTACAATACACACAACACGCTTAAAATGAAACACACATAATTTAATTAGTACAATAGACTCAACTCACAAACAATTAATTAGTATAATAGAAAAATTAAAAAGAAAAAATAGATTTTTTTTTCTTTGTCCAAATCAAATGAGTCAGGATTCTATTTATAGACAAAAAAAATGATGAATTTTGGTGAAAATAAAAATAAATAAATAATTGATTTTCTATAAAATAATTGACTCCAAATAATTTATGTGAGATAAAATATAAAAAATCACAACAACCAATTATATTTTACAAAGTATTATAAGTGGCTCTCACTCATTTTTCATTTAACATGTTAAATATTTTCAACACAAATTAATACATGTCACGTTCAACAATTCACTGGAGCAATTTAACTATTGAAAATTTTATTCAACACCCTCATTGCAAGTAGTCTAATGAGATTTATTTTCGAAGGTTAAAGACTTCCACAAATTATTAATAATGTATAAAAAAATATAATAAATCTTCTCTTGTAAGTTTCTCTAAAAAATGAACATTTTACTAATGAAATTTTTGTAAATCCTGCAACTACACTAGAGCCGGAACAAGTTCAACTTTATTCCATGACTTACACTTCTTTCGCTACGAATTCATAAATCATGTTTAATCACATGTAACAATTCTTCTCCTTTTATTAAAAATATAGAAGCTTGTAGAAGCTAGTCTTTTCTTATTTATTCAATTCTAGAAACAACCAAACACTCCCTAAATACAACTTCTAAACTAAATCAGAATGCCAATTAACCAGCTAATTTCTGCTAGGCTCCAAATTCATCTCTTGAAGATTCAGCAAAGGATCATACAAATTCAGGTAAACCTTGTTTGATTTATTTGATATAGTGCGTGCAATCTCTTTTGCACCTTCAATGTTCCACAACAACAATTGTATAAATATTAATAGTTTCTTTTTAGTTGTGCTCTTGTTATTTGTACAAACTCATTTCTCTGTCAAATAAATAATGCTTAATAAATTATAAATAACATGTCAATTAAAATAATTTCATATCATCTAACATGGTACCAGCTCGATTGTCACACATATATAAGTTAACGAAATTTGACAAAACTTAATAGAAAGGACCAATCTGATTAACGGAATGATATTTAAGGGACTTAAAACAAACGCTTATTAGATAAGGGATTAGAATGAAACTTGAAATTAAGTTAAAGGACCAAATGATACATTAAGCCTAAGTTATATGAAATCATTAAATTTAGGTTATATTTTGATATCATAAAATTGTTTGAATATGTAATTTTTGTGTCGGCACAGTATTCAATCGAGTTTGTATTAATTGTATTTGATAGAGAGTCGAATACATCAAGTAGTTGTTGAAGTATGTAGTGTCAAAGGAGTGTAGTTCAACAGAGTTTGACTTAGCAGTTGTTTTGTGTATTAGCTGAGTTAGTTAGTTAAAATTTGCTTGGTGAACAAACAAACTTAGCTATGAATAGGGAGGTAGTCTATTATTGTAAAATAATAATTTGAAAATTTGAGATTTGCATTTTGCAAAGCAGAGAGTTACTCTGCAGATTACACAACTCTTTCTTCTTCCCTTCTATCTCTCTCTCAAAACCCTAATTTTCATCTTTCTCTCTCAATTTATCGTCTCACATAATCTTTGTGCAGCTGAATCATCTTGAAATCAAGGAGTGATTAAAACACTCGAGTAAAGAGTAAAGAACAATAGGTGTAATTGATCAGAAAGATTGATTCTTATTCATCAAGCTTGATTCAGATTAGTTAATTCCAACATCTGGTATCCAGAGCACTAATTGTAATTCTTGGGAAGCATAGCACGATGAATCATCCGAACGAGCATTTTCCAACAAATCTTCCAATCCTGAAAGATAAGAATTATGAGATTTAGTGCATGCAGATGAAGGGTGTCTTCTGCTATCAAGATCTTTGGGATCTTGTGAAGAATGGAGTAACACCAATAGGAGAAGACGTTGCAGATGAAGAAAAAGTTGCACATAAAGATTTGAGGAAGAAAGATTATAAAACACTATTTATAATGCATCAATGCGTTGATCCAGAAAACTTTGAGAAAGTTGGTGATGTAGACTCGGCAAAGGGAGCATGGGACATCCTGAAAAAATTGTTTGGAGGTGCAGAGAAGGTGAAAGATGTGAGGTTCGAACTCAGAAAAGAACTTATAAATTACTTCAGATGGAAGAAAGTGAAAGTGTGGCTGATTTCTTCACTAGGGATATGAAACTAGTGAATCAAATCAAAATGTGTGGAGAAGTGTTGACATCAAGATCATTTGTCGCAAAGATCTTGAGGTCATTGGCTCCAAAATTCAATCATAAGGTAATAGCCATATAAGAATCAAAAGATTTGTCAAGTGTAACAAAGGAAGAGCTTCGAGAGACACTTGAATGTCATAAACAAAGGATGGTTGAGAGATCTGCAAGTAAGGCAAAAAGTGATTAGCTCTACAAGTGCAATCAACAAAAGAAAAGAAAGATAAAAGAAGATGGAATAACAACAAAGGTAGATGAGGTTACAACTATTCAAATGGAAAAGGTTACCAATAAGAAGGAAATGGTCAAACTAAAGAAAACACTCAAACCAGAGCAACCACAGAGGTGGTGTGCAGGTAGAGGAAGAGGTGGTGGGAGAAAATCCGACAAGAGTCACATTCAATGTTACAATTATCAAAAGTATGGTCATTATTCTAGTGAGTGTACCGAAAACAAAAGAAATCAAGGAATTGATGCAAGACTTTCAAATTGTTAGGTCTGTGATTTTATGGTTGGAAACAATTTTGGTAAAACAAGTAGTTGACAACAATTTTATCAAAACATGTTTTATTGGGAAAAACATTTATTGCAGCCTAATATTGAACAAGATGTCATAATATCTTGACCAGCTGGTACAACAGAGTCTGCTGGTACTTATTTGATAGATGTTCTATCAAATGTTATAACATGTTGTAGCAGAAAATCATGACAGTACATCTGGATATTTTCCCTTGAAGATTTGATTGAAAAATATGAGATTCTGGAGATTTCTAGTACCCATAACAGGCGCAGGAAATCAAGGAGTTTTAGGAACAATTACAAATTTGATTTGTTTCTGGAGGTTTCTTGCAGATATTGGATAAAGGGGGAAAAGTAGAAAACAATTGCAAAGTAAAGAAAGTAAATGACAAGACTTGTAATTTAAAGTGAAAACTGGAAATTGCTATGAATTTAAATGTGGAAGGATTCATACATTGTTAAGCCTACACTCGTTTCTCTCTTAGATGCGGGTACTTTGAGTGTGATGCTCTAAATGTGAAGAAATGCGACCTCTGAAACAAATGCAAATGCTTGCTTGAATAGAAAATCTAAAAGTGTAATTGTTGACAGTTACCAGTCTCACATTAGGATTCATGGAGAACTGCTATAAACTGCTTTAAAACATCCCCACTTCTTACTGGCTTCGTGAGTTGGTAACTACTCTCGTCGCCACTTGGTATTGCCTGTCAACACTTCGCCTCCTGTCGAGACTTCCTCCAGAACCAGTGTCTTCTTCGACCAGGTTTCTTAGACTTCTTTGGCTTGTCGACGCGTCCATTTTCTTTATGGTGGACACAGGCCTTTCTAATCGAAGACACCTTATAATTAAAGAGTTGCTTCCCTAGTCAAAAATTGCTTGTCAATAAGAAGCCATTAGAAATTCCAAGGCTTTTAATGCTCTATTCAATGGAGTAGACAAAATTGTTTTCAGGATAGTTAATACATGTACTGTAGCCTAGGATGCTTGGGAGATTCTCAAGACAACTTATGAGGGTACCTCTAAAGTGAAGAGTTCAATACTTTAGCTTATCACTTCCAAATTCGAGAACTTGAAGATGAATGATGATATGACAATTCAAGAATATCAGATGAATATTATTGAAATTTGTTGTACCCCAAAATTTTCCCTCTCATTTCTCAAGTAATCTCTCACAAGATCTCTTTTGATTCAAGACTGCACAAGGGTTGATCAACTCAAGACACCTCCTCAAGCACTGATGACTAAAAATTAGAGTTTGAGTTTGCACAAGGACAAATGGACTTTTAATGCCCCATATAAATTTCATGGATCATTTTGGACCCTCAAGATTGCTCATGTCAAGTTTCAAGTCTTGGACCACATTTTTGCTCAGTCAATTGATCAGTTGACCTAAAATCAATTGTATTGGGAAAAAGTTAATTATGGTCAATTTACAGTCAAACTTCATAATTTTTTATCCATATCAACATTATGAACTCAAGTATGTCATTTGATCAAGTTTGGATCACAATTCCTCAAGAAATTTGATCAAATCATCAAAAGGGTAAAATGGACAAAATTAGGGTTTTGACTGAGAAGGTGCAATTTCTGATTTTTGACCTAGAAAATGACTTATTGGTTTGAGACATGATCTCAAGGATTAAAATGCATCATTTTGACCTAATGACATGGCTCAAAACATTTCTCAAGCTCAATTGATTGACAAATGAATTTCAGTCAACTTATGAAAAGTCAATTGTATACTTAAAAGTTAAACTTTGACTTTTTGGTCAAAATCAAGTATCAAAGATTAAAATTAATCAAGACATATCAAAATATGAAAATTGTTCATCAAGAAATCAAAAAGTCAAGATTTCATTTTGAAAAGTCTAAATTTCTAAACTTAGAAATTTTTCTAAGTGTTGGAAATTCACTTTTTTTCATAACTTTGAGCCAAATTTTCACCATGATGCAAGATGATTCAAAGGAAACTTCCAACATGAAAGTTGTAGATATCAATGATATATAAAACATTGTAGAACACAACTTTTTCTATAAATTCATGGATTTAAAGTTATGATTTTAAGAAGACATGTTCAGGAAACTTGAAAGCTTAGTGAAATTTTGCCTTAGTTTAGGCAGGATTTTGACCTAACTTCATGGAAAGTTTTCACATAGTTCCAAGATGAATCTTCAAAAATGTCCAACATATAGGTTGTAAAGGATGTTACAAGCTTTCCAAAATGTTCAAGAAGTAATTGAGATCATACTTGAGCAAGGAGAATCAAAGGCAAGAAGTTAGGGTTTCATTCTTGTTTTGCAAGGCAAATTTGTGAAGAACACTTGATCCAATCTTCAAGCATGTTGTACAAATCTTGCTTTGCAGGCTTCAAACTTGCTAATCACTCAATAATTTAATGTTTACACAACTGATATAGCTATTGTCCAAGCATTTGAGCCATTATCCAAGTTGCATTTCTATTTATGGCACAAAGTTACCATTCCATTCTTGAAAAGTTGCTTTAATTACAAAGTCAACTTGTCTTGAGCTTCTAACTTGTTTTTTCAGCACATACTCAACATACAAAGTCATATAAATATGTTTAAAGCTTGTAACCATTCTATATAGCCTTGTACTATGCATTGGGACAATGTGTATCAAGCTTGCTTCAAAAACAAGCCAAAGAGCCATAACATGTGAACTTGTATTTCTGATCACCCCAAGCTCTCAAAACCTTTTCCTATAAATTAAGACACTATTATGCAACTTAGGACACGATTTTGCAAGCCTGGAAATTCTCCTAAATACCCTCTAGCCAGAAATTGCACACAAACTCCATTTTTGTGCAGGTTTTGACCTTGAACTTGTATCTTCTATTTTCGTCGTATGTTTTCCCACAAAATAATTTTCAAAGCTTCCTTACATCAAATACAACTCATCCTTGTCCTTGTTTTCCAACTGTAACACCATCTTCTTCATCTTCTATAACCAAAAATAAAGCATTGCAAGTGGACTTCTCTAGACCATTTTAGCCACTCTCCAATCAAGCTAATCATTGCATTAGCTTCCTAGGAACTTGAGGAAGCTAACTTGATCATCACAACAACTTGAATCAAGCTCTAACTCAAAACACGATATCCAGTTACAAGGTGAGTTTTCTGACTTTTGATCTCATTATTTAGGCATTGTTAGGCTTGTATTTTTAAAGACAAAATGTAGATATCATTGCCCTGGAACTGTACATATCCATAGATTTCATTTATATGGCTTGAGCTTAGAGAATTTTAAGATTGAAATTTCTGTAAAATTTAGGGTTCAAATTAGGGCCAACGAAATTCTCATTCATCTTTGATTTATAGCCTTAGTTATTTACATGGTTGGATTCGTGAGAAAAAATGGAACAACTTTCACATTTGCAATTTTAATTTTCATTGAGAAATGAGCAAGATACAGGTTGTCTGGCTGGGCGTGAGGTTGAAGATGAAGTTCAGGCCATGGGCTTGATTTGTAATATGTATTTATTATTTCATTCAAGTTAACGGATGTATAGCCACCCCAGTGGTAAGGCAACGCGCGTTTCATGCTTAGGGCATGGGTTCAAGCCCCAGCGCTGCCACTTTTCTTATTTTTCACATGTTTTCTTTCTTTTTGTCACACAGCCAGTGCCTGGGCCTCCAAGCAATGGGCCTTGTTATTTTTGCTGATTCCTGACCCCTTGCATATTTTCATACCCCTGACCCAAACCATTTTTATTTTATTTTTCATTTTATTTATTTTTCTTTTATATTTTATATTATATTTTTATTTTCTTTATTGTTTTTTTATTACTACTATTATTATCATTATTATTATTTTGCTTAATAAAAAATCCAAAAATAATTTATTTATTTATTTACATATTAAAAAATGCTCATTTATATTTTATCTTTTCTTTATAAAAACAAAAAGACTAAAAACATTTTCTTAACAAATTAATTAATTTTTTATTAAATAATTAATATTTAGATTTAGGTTTAATTATTATTTTATTTTCTTTTAAATTAAAATTAATTTAGAATTTATATTTCTTTAATTAATTAATTTTCATGTTTTATTTTATTAACTTAAAACCTTTTTCACAAAAATCCTTTCCTCAAAAATCCAAACAAAATCATTTCTTTTTTTCATTTATATCCTTGTACATTATTTATTCAATTCTTGTATATTATTCAATATGGTTGTAATAATTAATTAGGTTTAATTTTCTTACAAATCCCCATTTGTAAATTTGTATACCCCCTCCCCTAATGATGTAATAGCGTAGTAATTTTACTTTCCGGAATTTATCGCTTTATATAAATGCTAGTAAATTAGGGTTTGTATGGCAAGAATAAAAATCAACAAATAGCAAACCCTAATTTAAGATAAACAATACATGTAAATCAAACACACTTGCACACTTGCACCGTTAGGGTAATTCCACTTTGTTGCCTTACCAAAATGGTCATGTTATGCATGTGGAATATCTTAACAAAAAGCAATAAAAAATACAAGATCATAGTCCCTCTATGGCGCTATCAATGTTGCCTTTAAAAATGATCTTAGTCCCTCAAAGATAATTGCTAATATATCTCACAACATTTATATCATGGTTATACGATGACCCATGCCCGTCCTTTTACATCCAAAGATAAGGCTTCTTACCAATCAATGGTAAGATGGCAATATCAAAAGAAGGAAGAAATGAACAAAGACTTTTGAGTAGGTAGATTGTTCCTAGTTGCTTGCTCATTTTCAAATCAAACATCCTTGCTCATTTTCAAAACAAACACCAAACACTTTCAAAAACACTTTCAAAACATTTTCCAAACATGAAATATTTTCAAAAGCCCAACACTTTGTATATGTTCTTACGAACGAGAACTATTACAAAGTTTGCCTAAACGAATGCGCTTTTTCAAAATATTTTCAAAAACCACACAAAGCATATTTTCAAACAAAAGTAAGTGATCTAGCAAGAAATTAAGAGCCCATAGATGACTATGGATGAAAAGGGTGTTAATATATTCCCTTTTCATAATCTACCCCCCGAACTCAAGAAATAATCTCAAAGGTTTTTCCTGTTCTTTTCAGCCTTTCCTTTTGGATAAAAGAAAAGTCAGTGGCGACTCTTGCTAACCGCAACATTTGCGATCAAACGCAAATCATCCCAAGTCAGTTCTCCCATCGTATCACAAAACTGGCGACTCTGCTGGGGAATTACTTAAAAGTGGGGTTACCTTAGGGCTAGATCACCTTTACTTGCTTTCATTGTTTTACTTGTTTGCTTTATATTTTGGTTCTTTGTTTGGGCTTGTTTAAATCCTCTACCCAGATTTGGGATACCTTATAGGTAAGTAGCAATACATTGTGGAAAGTGTGTGGGGTATACCGACATGGTCTAAGCAATAGCTACGTTAGTGTGACACACTTGTGGGTATCGGTAGCCCTTGAGTAGTAAAGGAGAATACGGGGCCGCTGTGTGGTGTCATGAAGCACTAACTGACTTTAGAACCTTTACTTGACCAACTTGGCCATTAGGACGTAGTGAGATAACCGGCTTTGGTGCAGTCCGAAGTTGGTTGATACTCGATACTACACTCATTGAGATTTAACTTCTCGGGATATTTCGGTCCCCGTGAAAGAGGCTTGTGCTGAAACAATGCCCGATAAGACAGATCGGTGATATTGAGATCCCTTAGAACTCGGTCACTATTTCTAGGACATGTTTGAGCCAACTAAACTTCAAGAGGGTACTTACCTATGAGACTCCATGCAAGACTAAACCTAAGGACTTATTTTCCTTGTTTATATATGCTTACTTGTATATAACATCATAAACATCATAACATCATACTCATTCTCACTAATCATTTCAAGGATTTTTGGGATTTATCTTTGTTCTGTTTTGTAGGACATGGCTTCTATCCGCAGGAATACTATCCAAGTCAATCTCGTAAGGATTCCTCCTCAACTCAAAGATTTAGCATCAAGGGTCCCTGAGAACTCTTCATTCACCGAAAGACATGGTCGCCTTCTAAGCTTGGTTACCTCCAGCACTGATGAAGATATGATGAAGGTGCTTTTCCAATTCTTTGATCCTCTACACCATTGCTTCACTTTCCCGATTATCAACTTGTGCCTACTCTGGAAGAATTCTCACAACTCTTGAGGATTCCCATTCTCAATCATCTACCCTTCAACGGTACAGAAAGAGATCCAAAACCTGAAGAGATTGCCCAAGCATTACACTTGCAACAATCTGATATCACAACTAATTGGGAAACAAGGAGTGGTGTAAGAGGTTTCTTAGCCAAGTTCTTGTTTGAGAAAGCTCAAGATTGTTGGAACTCCTTGAACTTACGAGCTTTTGAAGAAATCTTGGCCCTTCTCATCTATGGGATGATTTTATTTCCAAATCCTGACCAACACATAGATGTAAATGCTGTCAAAATCTTTATGTCTCGCAATCCGGTGCCTACTTTGTTGGGAGATATCCTACATTCTTTTCACTCTCGCACTATGAGGAAGAGAGGGATCCTCATGTGTTGCACTCCTCTCTTGGTAAGATGGTTTATTTTTCATCTTCCCCGATCTGTGTTGAAGAACGAGCAAGGTTTGAGGTGGTCCCATAGGCTGATGACGCTCAGACATTCAGATGTTCATTGGTGTTCTCGATCCTTGGAGAATGTTACTATCATTGACCGTTGTGGGGGATTCCATAATGTTCCTTTTGCTTGGCATTAGGGGAGGTATCACTTACAACCCTTGCTTAGCCTTACGACATTTTAGTTATGCCGAAAGGGATGGTCCGCATGAGATGCTTATCCAAGGAGTTGTATTTGACTACGAGAGCGACAATCAAGGTTACCGTCAGAGGTTCATACGAGCTTGGAGGATGGTAAGCAAAATGGATAGTAAGACGCTGGGACACAAGAATTCCATTTCCCTTGAGCCTTACCTTAGGTGGGTACGAGCTCGTGCTCAGAAACTTGTGATGCCTTATCCCTCCATCTTACCATTTATCATGGAGCCTGTGGTTGAAGGAGATGTCCCGTACACTGTCCTTCATCCCGACATGCCTACCTCTCTCGAAGACTTGCAAAAAGGTTGGATTCAGCTGAAGGAAGAACGAGATACTTTCGAAGCTCAATTCTATTCTAGCGAGAAGAGGGTCTTGGAGCTTATAGAGTAGCTACAAGAAGAGCAAAGTGTGAACGCCTACCTCGCACCGAAGAGGATGCGTTCAGTCTTTTTATCTTAGAGAGTTATTTTGTAAGCCCAAGAGGCATGTTGTAATCTTTTCAAACTAATTAATGAAAATTGACGTTTGTTCATTCTTTTGTCTATACAAATTTCAATTTCATAAATCCTTGAAATCATTTGCATATACATCTTCCATGCATCATAACATGACAGGTTTTCACACAATATGGTTCCTTATCTTTTTGCTGTTTATTCCAGCAAGATAGATCTAGAGAAAACCGTGAAGGATCTTCAGACACAAAACTCTCAATTCTAAGAGACTCTACTGGCCCTAGCATACATGTGCTACGCAGCCTATGTCCAACAAATTACTTTTTCATTAAAAGAATTTTAAAATTAAAATATGATTTATTCTGATATAAAATTATGATTGGTTGATGATCTGGATTGGGCATACATTTGTCCTGCGAACGGGAAGCCCAAAGGCAGCCCAAGTTAGGGACTGTGGGGAAACTCCTCATCCAACCGTTGGAGGACGTGGCCCACGACCTCCTGACAGACATCCCAAACTGCCCTCCAAGAATCTAGGGTCCAACCCTATTCTCGCGGAGCAGTTGACCAGGGGGGGTCCATTTGCTGGACTCCATACACATGTAAACCCTGGCAGTTCCTGTTATTGGGCCTTCGTGTGGCCCAAGAGTGGGAACCTTGGCCCAGCGTTGGGGGCTATAAATACCCTCTCTCACAAGAGGGTCAGGTATTCATTCATACATCTCTAAACTCATACTTACTTTCTCATTACGCTTCTTACTTTACCATCAGGGTGTCTTGCAGGTACCCCCTCCCCCCATCTCATTCAACTTCTGCCTGAAGCCAGCTGTGATGGTCCATCTCTGATCCGGTAAGATCAGTGGCGCCGTCTGTGAGAAACTAAGCTTCCCCGTCTTCTATTCACTTGAGACCAAAAGCTAAACAATCCTCGACTGTCATGGCTGATCAGACTCCAGAAAACCTGAACGTCTGTGTCATCGACGTTAACAACAACATCACCGATAATAATACCGGCCTCGACAACACCGATACCGCCGACCATAACACTGCCTCGGGTGTTAACGTGCACAGGCCTTCTAACTATAGGGACAAAGCCACTGCTTCATCTTCATCAATGCCTCCTCGACTTGAAAAAGATCGGCCACCTTCCCAGAACCATCCACACGTTCAGTTCCACGAGGTCCCCGTTCCAGTCAGGGCAGACGCCACGAGCCGGGTACTGTTCGCGGCAATCAATCAAACCAACTACCTAATCTTCGCCCAAGGAGAAAGACTGAGGGCACTCGAAGACGATCGGAGGCCCCCCGAGAAAACACGGGAGGCCTCAATCCCCTCCTCCCTGACAAGTAAAGAAACATCCCCAATCTCCCCCGCAGAGACGTAGTCGGGACATCTCACGAAGCCCATCTCCCCGACCAATGGGGAGACGACCCCCTTAGAGAGGGAACAACTTGTTGATGCGGGAAGACGCGACCACGCCCCCTTGCATCAAGAACGAAGACCCCCTGGAGACAAGAACAGGGGGAACCATCAACGATCATACCACCCGAGGAACGCTCTGCGCAACCAAGGCCATTGTGACCATCACTACATCAGATCTCTGTCTCTCTCTCCCGAACGGAGTGATGAGGATGACCCCCGCGGTCCCTTGTCAAAAGCTATCATGGAGGCGCCCATTCCCCCGGTCATGGGGAAGCCTCCCCACTTAAAGTAATATGACAGCTGTTGTACCCCAAAATTTGCCCTCCCATATTCTTCAAGATTTGCCAAGTCAAAGCTTCAAAATTCCCCAAGGGTTGCACAGTTCAAGGGCCTCCTAACAGCCATAAACTAGGGTTTTGGTTCTGACAAAGAAAAGGAAGTTTCCAAGGGTCCAATCAAGTCTCACATGCCTACAAACATGGTCAAGCATCCTCATACCAAGTTTCAAGACTTACAGCACAAAATTGCACAGTCAAAAACCCTAATTACACTACAGTCAACTGTAGGGGCAAAATGGTCATTTGACAGTCAAAAGTCCAAATTTTTGGTCAACATATCATTTTGAGGCCACAAACATCATTTGATCAATACTTGATCATGATTCTCAAAGCTTGGCTCAAAAAGTCTCAAGATGCAAAAGTTTCCATATTTGGACAGTTGAAAAAGTCAACTGTAACTTGACTAAGGCATAACTTTCACATGGATTATCAGAAAAATTCCATCCAAAGCTCATTTTGAAGAGAAAGACATTTCCTACAACTCCTCTTCACACTTCAAGTCCAAGAAATTCTCTCACAAAAAGTTATCAATTTCAACATTATAGGTCATTTTCAAAAGTCAACAAAAAGGGACTTTAAGTCAAAGGCCATAACTTGAGATTGGTAAATCAAAATGACATGGGACCAAAGGCATTGGTTAGAGGACTCAAAGACCTTTCCAAAATGTCCAAGAACATGAGAAAAGCTTAAAAATGGAGCAAGTTATGCCTTGTGGAAGTTGGGAAATTTTTGGATATTTTGAAAAGTCAACATTGATTCAAATGTCTTAAAAATGCTAATGGGCCTCTTTTTCTTCCAAAATCCATCATCCAAGGCATGTGCACGACCATTTGGCCCAAAGGGAAGTTTTTCATCATTTTTATTTATTTATTTGGATTTTTAATGATTAATAATTCATTTAATTAAAATAAATATGTGGAAAATACTAAACCTAAGCAATCAAATCTTTTTATGCATGAAATAGTCTTAAGATTTTGTGCATTATCTGATTTAGAAAGAATCAAGTTAATTGGACATGATTGGAACCAAAATAGCATGAAAAAGATTGAAAACTCATGGCTTAAAAATCAAATATCTTCTCCATCAATTCAATGATTCTTTGGACAAAAAATTGAACCCTAATCATTCACACATAAATACTGATGCAAACCCTAGTATTCATGACCACAGAGCTCCGCCATACCTCCATAACTAAACTTGAGTTTCTTACAAAAATTCCAAAGACTGAAAACTGTCTTCCAGTGCGATTCGAGCCAAAATAATTATCTCATCACCTTCCTGAGACATCAAGAAACGTGTTTGAATCGTTTTCCACGTCCCTAACGCCCAGAATCGGTGAATAGAACTCAAGCTTTTTCACTTTTTTGCATAAATCGTATTTTATCATTCATGGCATAATTTTGAATTCTAATACTTGTTTTGTGTTGCTCTCATCATTCTGAAACTAACTGTGTTGTTCAATTAAGTTTTCCACACCCATACACGATTTCACCATTAAAGGACGCTAGGGTTACAGGACTTTCAAATTAGGCGTTTCTAGCTACTGTAAAATTGAGACACCATAATACCATGGTTGAATTCAGCATGCTTGGACGATTCTAAAGCAACCCTCGCGCCTAATTTATGTGCTACCATGGCCTGTTCGCTATTATTAAGAATTGCATATTTTGGGGGGGTTTAAAACCCCCGCTAACCTTTTTATATTTTCAGGAAAACACAAACGAGGAAGACGAAGACTAGGTGTAAGGCAGCAATTGGTTGATTTGAAAATTCGCGCTAAAAAGAGCACTAACGCTTATTTTATGTTATATTATGTATTGGTTATATTATAAACAAAGAAACATAGCAGCGTGGTTGGCAAGCACATGCGTTGGTAACCTCTAGGACCTGGGTTCGAATCCAAGGTCCCCTCTCCCTTTCCATATTATTTTGCTAATGATGTTTCTGTGTAGTTTCACTATAAGGGTCTACCATATTCTCCACATCCATGCTTGCCACGCGTGCAATGGTCTCAGTTCAAAGGTCCAGATCTGCTGAATACCATAGGCGCTAGTCAACAAAGCCACACGCTAACCACAAAGTCAAATAAGGCCTTAAAACCTTGGGCCAACAATGCTAATGATACCTCCTATTGGGGACAGAACCCCCTAGGGTTTGTTTCTTTTATTCTTTTCTTATATTTTTCATTTCTTTGTTTTAATTAATTTCCTTTAATTCTTTGATTCAATATTTTCATAAAAAAAATATAAAAACAATATAAAATCAGAAAAAAGACAAAAATAAGTATTTTTATTTAATGTTATTTTTTGTAAATAAATACCATTAATTGATTTTAGTTTTTTAATTTAGGTTTAAATCTTAATATTTTTTTAATAAACTTAAAATTTGTAGAATTAGGGTTTTAATCAATTTTTATCCTTTTTCTTTTCTTTGCATTAATAATTAATTATTTATTTTCATATATCAAATTGCCATTAGTTAATTAATTTAATTTTAGGTTTAATTTTAACATGTTTTTCTTAACAAATAAAAGTTGTAGAATTAGGGTTAATTAGTTAATTTCTTAATAATTATTTAATTCACATAAAAATTCATAAATCCAAAAAATACCAAAATAATTTCTTTTTTATTTTAATTTAATTAATTTAATAATTTAATTTAATTTCATTAAAAAGGGTCCAACGCCCTCGCTTTCAATTTTAATTCCAATTCGCGCATTTTATTTTATTGCTTATAATATTAATGTAATTCTCCCAAAGCCTTGTAAACTCTGACATTTTATTTCTCGCACTTTATTTACTTTCTGTCAAATCGGGTCCTGGATTAAATTTTGGCGATGTGGACCCGCGCCTTTGTAATAGTTTAGAACTTTATCTTTCCGCACTCTTATTTTAACTGTTAATAATGGCATGCAAGAATGAATGATAAATTAAAAACAAACGCGTAGATCACTTTGACATGAACAAGATAAATGCAAATGAACATGACACACAAATCACACACCACCCCTAGGGTACGCCTCACTGTTGCCTTGCCTCGAAAGGTGATCGTCGAGTAGAGGATGTCTTAGTAAGTCCTCATGATCCGGGAACCTGGCATGAGGGTAGCTTCTAAGATGTCTTCCCATTGCTCTGGTGATCACCATGTCCCGAACCTCGAATTGACCCGAACACCTCCAACGGTGGTGCTACCTACCTCTCAATGGTGGGATGACACTACTTTAAAGGACATCTACACAGAAGAATTCCTTAGGGTAGGTAGACGACTCTTGATGCTTGCTCTAACTTCAAAACAAATTCAAAAAATACTTTTCACACCGACATCTTTTCAAAAAGCTTTCGAAAGCAATTTTTCAAACACTCTTGAGGACCGATACAAGAGACGAGCTGAAATTTTCAAAGAAACTTTTTAAAACCCACAGTTGAAAAGCAAACAAACATTTTGAAAATACAAGTGAGCAAGTATCTAAGAGCCCATGGATAACCATGGATAGAAAGGGTGCTAACATCTTCCCTTTCTATAACCTACCTCCCGAACCGAGAGCAATCTCTATAAGGAATTTTTCTGTGCTTTTGTCCTTTCCATTTGGAGAAAATAAAAGACGGTGGCGACTCTTGCTTCCGCGACATTTCGCGAACCAGCGTTAAACAGTCAGTTCCAGATCCATCGATCACAGAACTGGCGACTCTGCTGGGGACTATTTTAAAGTGAGGTGTACCTTAGGACTAAGATCATTGTGTTTTCAATTGCTTTGACTTGTGTGCTTTAAATTGTGGGACTGTCTTGGGAGTTCTATAGATCCTAACCCGGATCTGGGGATACCTTCTTAGAAAGTAGCAACAAGGCTGTGAGGGAACTGTGCGGGGTATACCGATATGGTTGAAACAGTCTGCTACGTTGATGTGGCACTTTGGAGTGTACCGGTAACCCTTGAGTTCAGTCAAGGAGAGTACGGGGCCTCCGCGTGGTGTCGTGAAGCATCAACAGACCTTAGGAACCTTAATTGAACTATCTTGGCTTCTTTAGGGTAGTGAGATAACTGACTTTGGTGCAGTCCGAGGTTGGTTGATACTCGATACTACACTCAATTGAGGGTTGCTTTCCTGGAATATTTCGGTCTCCAGTTCAGTGGCTAAATCGAAACGATGAACAATGAAAGCAATCCCGTGATATTGGGACCCTTAGAACCCGGTTACTTCTAATAGGACAGGTTGAGTCCACCAACTTCAAGAGGGTAATACCCAGACCCCATGCTGGCCTAAACTCTAAGGGCTTTCTCTTGTGTGACTTGTGTGCCTTCGTACTTGACTACTTGCATGCTTTATCTGACACATGAACTACTTGCAAGTTTTGTTTTAGTCCTTAATTGGGACCCATGACAGGGCTTACTAAGTTTCTTGCAGGTTTTGTTTATAGTCCTTAATTGGGACCCATGACAGGGCTTACTAAGTTTCTTGCAGGTTTTGTTTATAGTCCTTAATTAGGACTCATAACAGAGTGTATTGAGTTTCTTGCAGGTTTTGTTTATAGTCCTTAATTAGGGCTCATAACAGAGTGTACTGAGTTTCTTGCAGACTAGTTTCTTGCAGGTTTTGTTTATAGTCCTTGATGGGGACTCATAACAGGTTTTACCTACATTACCCCATGCATAGCATAACATCATACAATTGCATACATCCTAGCCCATTTCAAGGATCTCAAGGGCTTGTGATGCAGGTCATGGTGAATCAACATCCCATCAAGGGGCAAAGAGGATTTATTTTCCTCTAGACAGAGTTGTCAAGGGCTATGACCCACTTGATGTGGTGAGCTCTGACTCTTGAAGAAGGTTCCCCTAACCAAGGTTGATTGGAAATCACAACCAGACGTGATAACTTAAGTCAGGGGCTATGACCCACTGGATATGGTGAGCCTTTGACCCTTTGAAGAAGGACTCTCAATAATATGCAGTTCCTTCAATCAAGCTACCGGACCCAAATTCTAACAAATTTTCTTGTTTATCCCGCAAGGTCCTTGAAAACATTACATGCATGTCATACACATCATTGCATAACAGGTATCCTTGTTGCAGGTCACTTACCTTTCTCGCTGTTTATTTCAGCAATGGCTTCCCAACAAGATAACCAGGACCTTCTTGCTCAAGAGACTCAGTTTGGGGAAATCCTCCCGAATCTATCCAAGGGGCAGGAGGAGCTAAGGACACTTCTCATGGAGACTTTGGTCAGGAACAACGCTGAGGACGGGCGGCTGAAACATCTGCAAGCTGAAATGGATGCAATGAAAGCCCAGATGCTGGGGCAGGTGACTGCCATTCAAGGTTTAGCTCAAAGACAAGATGAGCTTGGGGTTCTCGTCAACCAATTGCTCCGGGGTAACCAACTGGGGCAAACATCTAAGGTTGAAGGGCCTGTATTCATTCAACCATCTTTGAGACAAGGAGATAAGGGGAGAGCTCTTCAAATGGCTTCAGGGTCACAAACTCAGCAGCAACTTCACCAGCTTCAGCCAGCCAAGCCCAGGAGGCAATTCACTCAGCTCAATATGTCACTGTTTCAAGCTCTACAACGCCTGTTGAGGTTGAATCTGATCACATTAAGGGCTCATCCCCGGAACCCCAACACAGCATCTCCTGTCTATGATCCCAATAAAAGGTGTGCCTACCACTCTGCCAGCCCGGGACACGACACAAATGAGTGTTGGGCTCTGAAGAACAAGATCCAGGACTTGATTGATGAAGGAGCATTGAAGTTCACCCAAGACGGTCAGGCTGAGTTTTTCTACCATCCCCCCAAGGCTCACCATTTGAAGTAGCAAGCCCTGAGATGAAAAGACTTTTGTTCATTAGGATTTTCAAGTTGTAATTCTCTTTTGATTGTTCTAACATTTGTTCATTGTTAAACGTTGTTATTTCATTAATGCATCGCATATGTCTGTTTTGAAACAATATATTCGTATTCACTATATGCAATTTATTTTCATATTTTTTCTGATGTCAACTCTCAATTAATAATTCTAAGCCTCTTGAGGGAGGATGACAAAAACGATACCACGATCCTTACAGTATGCTTTTGAACAGACCCCGCTGATGAGGTACAGGCATTGTTTCAATTCCTAAATGCTGGAGTAATAAGGAAGATAATCCCTCGTCAACCCCTCTGAGCCAAAGAAGTAGGAGCTTTTTCTTTTCGAAAATCAAAACCCTTTATCATAACCTGGGGCAGGGTAGTTCTCTCAGTTGATCCAAGTGCATAACGAATGGCACCAAAGAGGTCCTTACAAAACGAAGAAAGACAGTGATGATTCTGAATAATCACAAGGATAGGCAGTCATTATATCTCAAAAATAAAAACCCAATAAGTCAAAACCTATGAAGGAGACTTACGAAACTGGGGCATCCCGATGACTGTAATTCCAAAAAAGGAAATAGTTCAGGCAAAAAACAGGGATAACAAAATCAAAAAAAAGAGGTCCTACAAACCCTCAGCAAAAAAGAGATGACTGCCTATTCATATAAACATTCAACATCTAAACCATCACTGGAATTTCAGAGCAAATACTCAAACAAGGTCTAACGCATGATCAACTGAGTTTAGGTTCGGAGAACATCACGAAGAGCGGGTGGGTACAAATAATTTGAGCCTTTATCCTTTGTTTCTTAAACCGTGAACCAGGCCACGCTATAACCCTTAAAAGTCCTAGCTGAACCATGGGTTAGTTCGAAAGCATAATGTTATGAAAGGTATCCTGACTCCTTAAGGCTTGCGATAAAATACGGAGCTGACATCACGTTTTACAAACATTCACTTGTTTTATGAAAAAGAATGCATTTTCAAAATCTTCAAGACAGACATAAACTTTGCATTTTTAACATAACTTTGTTTGCACATGACCTTTTGTTTGAACAACAGAGAAGTTCGCACGACGAATATCTTATGGACAAAAGTCTTCTCCACAAAAAAGTCACCTCAAATGGAAGAAACACTTCCGATCAAGGGGCATGACATGATCATGGTCCATCATCTGGGGCAGTCCAATCAAGATTCGGAGAATCTCTCAAAGGCTAAATAGCCTGGGGTAAATCTCCGCCTGAGTCACTTGGGGCATTGGACAGGAATTCCAGCAACGAATCTTGCCTGATCAAGATCTTCTGATGGCATGACAAAATACTTCTAACAGGGGCAACTCCCTGCATTCTGAGGGCGTGGATATAGTCGAAAAAATACTACGCATAATCAAAGACCCGCTAGGTCGACATACCTAGGCAAAAATAAGGGCTTCCCGACGAACCAAAAGGGTTCGGGCAAAAATAAGGGATGAAAATGAAAAAATCTGTACACCCGGCAAGTCGAAAACCTGAAAAGGCGGCTTGGGCAAAAATGGGTATCCCGGTGGACTGAAAACCTGAAAGGGCGGTCCAGGCAAAAATTAAGGATCAGAGCGTACGACTATGTCCTGTCATCTCGTCACTTGCCTACCAGAAGAAGATTTGTCAAATCGGTAGTCATCAAGCACCTCCACAGGTATCTTCCTCTCCCACATCAGAAACTGGGGCAATAATGAGTTGTCCAAGCGATCTAATTGTTCTGTCCACAAGGTACCAAGGTAAGTTCAGCTGAAGAACATAACCAATGCGTCTTAATCCCCCAGGAAAGTTGGAATCATCTCCCCAGCAGTAAGCTTACCCCCAGTAGATTCTGGAAGCTTATCCTCGCAGAGCACGAACGCGTCCCCCGGCTTTATTCAAAGAGTTATTTCCTTACCAGGATATAACTGGGTTATCCTCAGCCAAAAGCCACGGAAAGAGCGTCCTTGACGAAGTCTTCTTATCCCCAGCAAAGTCTATTAATACTTCCAACACAATAATGGTATTCCCAGCAAAGTTACCATCATCATCTCAACAAAATATCTCTCTCCCCACAGAGTATTATTCCCCAGCAAGGTTTCTAGAGTTATTTCTCCCCGCAGAGTAATCTATTCGCCAAGTTTATTCCCCAACGGAGTTATCTTCTCCTACCGGTATTCTTGCAACTATCACCCCCAGCGGAAGCAAAAAATCTATTCTCCAACATCAGCCCAGGATATGACTTCCTGGCACCCGTCAAGGATTTATTTTCCTAGACAAAAACATTCATAAACACCGCACTTCCATACATTATGGCATGCATATACGCATCATATCCTACAAATCTCATTTAGGTTGAGAACATCATTGCTTGATCCATATCATGCATTGCATATGACTGACCTTTACCTTTCAGGAAAAAGCCAGTTAAAGTTCTCAGCTATATCTCGAGACCTAGACCGGTTCAGTTAAGTCGACCCTAAGACTTTTTTGTTTCTTATCCAGTCAAAGGCCTTCTCTGGTTCAGTCAGATCGACCCTAAGATCTCCCTGTTTCTTATCCAGTTGAAGACATTTCAAGACCTAGACCGGTTTAGTTAATCGACCCTAAGATTTTCTGTTTCTTATCCAGTCAAAGGCCTTCTCTAGTCCAGTTAAATCGACCCCTAACAGATTTTCCTGATAAAGACTCAGCAGAAGTTATCCAAGATTCTCTCAATGATTACTGTTGAGGTTGTAGTCGCCTGTGGTTCTCTCCCCGTTACTGCGGAGGTAGTAATTGCCCCAAGATTCTCTCAGCGTTATTGTTGAAGTAGAAGTTATCCAAGATTCTCTCAATGTTTACTGTTGAGGTTGTAGTCGCCTGTGGTTCTCTCCCCGTTACTGCGGAGGTAGTAATCGCCCCAAGATTCTCTCAACGTTACTGTTGAAGTAGAAATTATCCAAGATTCTCTCAATGATTACTGTTGAGGTTGTAGTCGCCTGTGGTTCTCTCCCCGTTACTGCGGAGGTAGTAATCGCCCCAAGATTCTCTCAGCGTTACTGTTGAAGTAGAAGTTATCCAAGATTCTCTCAATGTTTACTGTTGAGGTTGTAGTCGCCTGTGGTTCTCTCCCCGTTACTGCGGAGGTAGTAATCGCCCCAAGATTCTCTCAGCGTTACTGTTGAAGTAGAAGTTATCCAAGATTCTCTCAATGATTACTGTTGAGGTTGTAGTCGCCTGTGGTTCTCTCCCCGTTACTGTGGAGGTAGTAATCGCCCCAAGATTCTCTCAGCGTTACTGTTGAAGTAGAAGTTATCCAAGATTCTCTCAATGTTTACTGTTGAGGTTGTAGTCGCCTGTGGTTCTCTCCCCGTTACTACGGAGGTAGTAATCGCCCCAAGATTCTCTCAGCGTTACTGTTGAAGTAGAAGTTATCCAAGATTCTCTCAATGTTTACTGTTGAGGTTGTAGTCGCCTGTGGTTCTCTCCCCGTTACTGCGGAGGTAGTAATCGCCCCAAGATTCTCTCAGCGTTACTGTTGAAGTAGAAGTTATCCAAGATTCTCTCAATGTTTACTGTTGAGGTTGTAGTCGCCTGTGGTTCTCTCCCCGTTACTGCGGAGGTAGTAATCGCCCCAAGATTCTCTCAGCGTTAATGTTGAAGAAGAAGTTATCCAAGATTCTCTCAATGATTACTGTTGAGGTTGAAGTCGCCCAAGATTCTCAATGATTGCTGTTGAGGTTGAAGTCGTTCAAGATTCTCTCAGCGTTCCTGTTGAGGTAGTAATCATCCAAGGTTCTCTCACCGTTCCTGTTGAGGTAGTAACCATCCCTGGTTCATTCATCACCGTTTGAAGCTCCAGATCCAGCTCCTGTAACCAGTCAGGACACATCTATATGAAGAGTTTGAAGACCAGCTCCTGTAACAGGCCAGGTACTCATTTTTCTTTTTTGTAGGTACGCAAGTTCTCGCTAAGGAATCTCTTACGCGATCAACATCCAGATGACATCTATAAGCCCATCCACATTCCATCATCTCTTAGCATGGCATCTATAAGCCCATCATCCTATCCATCAATCTCCAAATGGCATCTATAAGCCCATTCCACCATCATACTACTATGTGAGCGCAAATTTTTGGGCACTCTAGTGTTCAATCATCTTCCACCTTCGGATTACGAAAGGCACGTCAGCCAATCTGCATCCTCAGGTCTAAGAAGATTGAACAGGGGCAACTGTTGTACCCCAAAATTTGCCCTCCCATATTCTTCAAGATTTGCCAAGTCAAAGCTTCAAAATTCCCCAAGGGTTGCACAGTTCAAGGGCCTCCTAACAGCCATAAACTAGGGTTTTGGTTCTGACAAAGAAAAGTAAGTTTCCAAGGGTCCAATCAAGTCTCACATGCCTACAAACATGGTCAAGCATCCTCATACCAAGTTTCAAGACTTACATCACAAAATTGCACAGTCAAAAACCCTAATTGCACTACAGTCAACTGTAGGGGCAAAATGGTCATTTGACAGTCAAAAGTCCAAATTTTTGGTCAACATATCATTTTGAGGCCACAAACATCATTTGATCAATACTTGATCATGATTCTCAAAGCTTGGCTCAAAAAGTCTCAAGATGCAAAAGTTTCCATATTTGGACAGTTGAAAAAGTCAACTGTAACTTGACCAAGGCATAACTTTCACATGGATTATCAGAAAAATTCCATCCAAATCTCATTTTGAAGAGAAAGAAATTTCCTACAACTCCTCTTCACACTTCAAGTCCAAGAAATTCTCTCACAAAAAGTTATCAATTTCAACATTATAGGTCATTTTCAAAAGTCAACAAAAAGGGACTTTAAGTCAAAGGCCATAACTTGAGATTGGTAAATCAAAATGACATGGGACCAAAGGCATTGGTTAGAGGACTCAAAGACCTTTCCAAAATGTCCAAGAACATGAGAAAAGCTTAAAAATGGAGCAAGTTATGCCTTGTGGAAGTTGGGAAATTTTTGGATATTTTGAAAAGTCAACATTGATTCAAATGTCTTAAAAATGCTAATGGGCCTCTTTTTCTTCCAAAATCCATCATCCAAGGCATGTGCACGACCATTTGGCCCAAAGGGAAGTTTTTCATCATTTTTATTTATTTATTTGGATTTTTAATGATTAATAATTCATTTAATTAAAATAAATATGTGGAAAATACTAAACCTAAGCAATCAAATCTTTTTATGCATGAAATAGTCTTAAGATTTTGTGCATTATCTGATTTAGAAAGAATCAAGTTAATTGGACATGATTGGAACCAAAATAGCATGAAAAAGATTGAAAACTCATGGCTTGAAAATCAAATATCTTCTCCATCAATTCAAGGATTCTTTGGACAAAAAATTGAACCCTAATCATTCACACATAAATACTGATGCAAACCCTAGTGTTCATGACCACGGAGCTGCGCCATACCTCCATAACCAAACTTGAGTTTTTTACAAAAATTCCAAAGACTGAAAACTGTCTTCCAGTGCGATTCGAGCCAAAATAATTATCTCATCACCTTCCTGAGACATCAAGAAACGTGTTTGAATCGTTTTCCACGTCCCTAACGCCCAGAATCGGTGAATAGAACTCAAGCTTTTTCACTTTTTTGCATAAATCGTATTTTATCATTCATGGCATAATTTTGAATTCTAATACTTGTTTTGTGTTGCTCTCATCATTCTGAAACTAACTGTGTTGTTCAATTAAGTTTTCCACACCCATACGCGATTTCACCATTAAAGGACGCTAGGGTTACAGGACTTTCAAATTAGGCGTTTCTAGCTACTGTAAAATTGAGACACCATAATACCATGGTTGAATTCAGCATGCTTGGACGATTCTAAAGCAACCCTCGCGCCTAATTTATGTGCTACCATGGCCTGTTTGCTATTATTAAGAATTGCATATTTTGGGGGAGTTTAAAACCCCCGCTAACCTTTTTATATTTTCCGGGAAACACAAACGAGGAAGACGAAGGCTAGGTGTAAGGCAGCAATTGGTTGATTTGAAAATTCGCGCTAAAAAGAGCACTAACGCTTATTTTATGTTATATTATGTATTGGTTATATTATAAACAAAGAAACATAGCAGCGTGGTTGGCAAGCACATGCGTTGGTAACCTCTAGGACCTGGGTTCGAATCCCAGGTCCCCTCTCCCTTTCCATATTATTTTGCTAATGATGTTTCTGTGTAGTTTCACTATAAGGGTCTACCATATTCTCCACATCCATGCTTGCCACGCGTGCAATGGTCTCAGTTCAAAGGTCCAGATCTGCTGAATACCATAGGCGCTAGTCAACGAAGCCACACGCTAACCACAAAGTCAAATAAGGCCTTAAAACCTTGGGCCAGCAATGCTAATGATACCTCCTATTGGGGACAGAACCCCCTAGGGTTTGTTTCTTTTATTCTTTTCTTATATTTTTCTTTTCTTTGTTTTAATTAATTTCCTTTAATTCTTTGATTCAATATTTTCATTAAAAAAAAATATAAAAACAATATAAAATCAGAAAAAAGACAAAAATAAGTATTTTTATTTAATGTTATTTTTTGTAAATAAATACCATTAATTGATTTTAGTTTTTTAATTTAGGTTTAAATCTTAATATTTTTTTAATAAACTTAAAATTTGTAGAATTAGGGTTTTAATCAATTTTTATCCTTTTTCTTTTCTTTGCATTAATAATTAATTATTTATTTTCATAAATCAAATTGCCATTAGTTAATTAATTTAATTTTAGGTTTAATTTTAACATGTTTTTCTTAACAAATAAAAGTTGTAGAATTAGGGTTAATTAGTTAATTTCTTAATAATTATTTAATTCACATAAAAATTCATAAATCCAAAAAATACCAAAATAATTTCTTTTTAATTTTAATTTAATTTAATTTCATTAAAAATGGTCCAACGCCCTCGCTTTCAATTTTAATTCCAATTCGCGCATTTTATTTTATTGCTTATAATATTAATGTAATTCTCCCAAAGCCTTGTAAACTCGGACATTTTATTTCTCGCACTTTATTTACTTTCTGTCAAATCGGGTCCTGGATTAAATTTTGGCGATGTGGACCCGCGCCTTTGTAATAATTTAGAACTTTATCTTTCTGCACTCTTATGTTAACTGTTAATAATGGCATGCAAGAATGAATGATAAATTAAAAACAAACGCGTAGATCACTTTGACATGAACAAGATAAATGCAAATGAACATGACACACAAATCACACACCACCCCTAGGGTACGCCTCACTGTTGCCTTGCCTCGAAAGGTGATCGTCGAGTAGAGGATGTCTTAGTAAGTCCTCATGATCCGGGAACCTGGCATGAGGGTAGCTTCTAAGGTGTCTTCCCATTGCTCTGGTGATCACCATGTCCCGAACCTCGAATTGACCCGAACACCTCCAACGGTGGTGCTACCTACCTCTCAATGGTGGGATGGCACTACTTTAAAGGACATCTACACAGACGAATTCCTTAGGGTAGGTAGACGACTCTTGATGCTTGCTCTAACTTCAAAGCAAATTCAAAAAATACTTTTCACACCGACATCTTTTCAAAAAGCTTTCGAAAGCAATTTTTCAAACACTCTTGAGGACCGATACAAGAGTCGAGCTGAAATTTTCAAAGAAACTTTTTAAAACCCACAGTTGAAAAGCAAACAAACATTTTGAAAACACAAGTGAGCAAGTATCTAAGAGCCCATGGATAACCATGGATAGAAAGGATGCTAACACCTTCCCTTTCTATAACCTACCTCCCGAACCGAGAGCAATCTCTATAAGGAATTTTTCTGTGCTTTTGTCCTTTCCATTTGGAGAAAATAAAAGACGGTGGCGACTCTTGCTTCCGCGATATTTTGCGAACCAGCGTTAAACAGTCAGTTCCAGATCCACCGATCACAACAGCATTGTCGACCCGGTCGACCATATAGATGGGTTTGAAGCCATGTTGCACTACCACGACGACGGGGGACCAATCAAATGTCGGTTGTTCCCCACGACTCTGAGGAAAGCGGCTATGGACTGGTACAAAGGTCTCGCCCTGGGGACAATTACCTCTTGGCAAAACCTGAGGAACCAGTTCATCAGCTCGTTCACTGCTTCGCGACGACACCCGAAGACCGAAGCAGCTCTCGAGGCCATCGTCCAGAGACACGATGAGACTTTGGAGAATTCATTGACCACTTCAACCGGGAGGCCATCCAGGTCCCTTGCACGGACCATATGAAGAGGTACCTTCTCGAGAGGGGGCTCCTCCCGGGCACCGAATTCAGAAAAGCTGTAGGCATCGAACCACCCCGGACGTTCGATGCCCTCCTCGAGAAGGCCAGAGCCTATATTGACTACGAGGAGAGAGAAGCTGCCAATAGAGCCCGAGATCCCAGGAACCGCGGATCTAGTAGTAATCCGCGACAAGACATCACCCCTCCTTGAAGAACTGGCGAGAAGAGAAGGGACGACAAACCCCAAGACGCCCGGGAACAAAGGGGACCCTCAGGGAGGTTCACTGAATACACTCTGCTAACGGCTTCTCGTGAGCACATATTAGTGGAGTGCGTAAGTACAGACATTAAGAACGGTGGCGTCAAGCATCCTCACCTGGCTCCTGCTAAACTAGGGGTAGACTGAAACAAGTATTTCCAGTACCACTGAAGCCACGGGCACTTGACTGAAGATTGCGTCCATCTCAAGGACGCCATCGAAACCCTCATAAAGGGAGGGAGACTCATACAATATCATCGAGGAGACGCCCCTCGTCGAGATGCCCGTGAATCGAGGGAAGCAGAAGAGGATGCCCGACCATCTGACGAGTCAGATCCCATCCAAACTGTAACACCCCTTCTAAATAACCCGCGAATATATTAATTAAACCAGAGTAACATGGAAAACAGGGATGTCACAATCCAAGATAAATATAAAAACCTCAAATCTACAGTATCATGCTTTACTGAAGGAATTATTAAGATAAATATTCAAATCCACATCATGTTCTACACAGCGGAAATGTCTCAAACCCGGAATAACTTCACTTCATAAGTATTCCCAACATAAATTAAACAATAGAGTATAAAATAAAATGCATCATTCAAACGTTTTCCCCAGTGTTACAACCTATCAGAGCACGACACTGACACGCGGACTTAAAGTAACATAGCTCTAGAGCCATCCTCACCAACTCCTGAGCTGCTAACTTTAATCTGAAATCATTAAAGTAAGGGTGAGATTTCTCATAATTAACATGCATTATAAGCTTCTCAATCAACAATATATCACAAGCATATTATTTCACCCATTTTAGCATAAATTCATATTCAACACACAGTTCCAATCATACAAGTCATTATGCACAAATCAATAATCAACCAAAGAATTGTAACACTGGAAGACATCCTAACATGTTACAATTCCATGCAAACACAAATGCAGACACAATGCATGTGGTACCAACACGTGACCAAGTCACCCAACACTGATCCATCATCAACCGGATACAGCAACCATCGATTCGTCCATAAACACCGGACACAAATCCAGTTGATCCATCATCAACCGGATACAGCAACCATCGATTCGTCCATAAACACCGGACACGAATCCAGCCTAACCATCCATCATCACCCGGGTATCGGTTAACGGCAATACAAGTCAAATTCCACACAATGGGAATTAACTTCACCAAAACAATGCATATGCATGCACATCACCAGCATGCAACATTAAATCAGTCTATGAAATACATCAATTTATCATAACTGAACCAAAACCAAAAGAAACATGATATCATTATCTATCATACACACATCAAACAACATAAACATGCACTTCATCCACAAGGACCTGATACAATCAATTATCATGGATACACCATTGCATATACACCAAATATGCACATAATAACAAACCGCATAATCGGAAAGTCAACATCAAATCAATGGAATATGATCACAACATAATTCCAAATAATTCCAAAACCAATATATCACATGATCACATCTCAATCATAATGGATAGCAGGCACAACACATAAGTATCAGTTCTCATTCACCAAATCAGAACAACTTACAAACAATTCTACATCATTCTCAAAATACCAAAGTTTACAAAAATTGGGAATTCGACTCTTTTTAAAATAATTTTCATAAAATAATATTTTTCTTATTTTATAAGATAGTATTTTTAATTTAAGAAATACTGCCGAAAACGACACTCAAATCGGACTTACGGTTTGAAAGTTATGAATTTTCAAAGTTTAATCTTTTTCAAAAAGTTACAGCAGAACCTGGTTCCTACATATGCAAGAACCGGTTCCTGAGAAGTTCATAATTCACGTTTCTGGAAAATGTACTGGAACCCAGTTCCTACCTATACAGGAACCGGTTCCTGCGACCAATTTTGCAAGTTTTTGTACGTTCACACAGTGGAACCCGGTTCCTCCCCACTGGGAACTGGTTCCCACGACCTGCAGAGTCACAATCTGCTATTTTGACAGCATTATTCATTCCAATCCCATCCAATTCATACCCATACGAATTATAACATTTGGAACACTAAAATGCAACCAATACACATCAATACAACATCATAAATCATGTTTCCATCATTCCTATTAATTATTCATCACATTAATGGTTCCAATTCCTATACTCTGACACAATTAGGGATAATCCCACAAACCTAGAATTCCAAAATCGAGATTCCTAACATGCTTAATCAATTCTATTGATCTCAAAATCTATAAGGCATATTAAATAATTGAAATCACCCCTTACCTTGCGATGATCCTTCGAATTCACGGCGTTTGGCTTTTTCCTCTCTTCTCTTCTCTTCTCCAATTTCACGTACAATGGCTTTTTCCAAATAACCTTCTTTTTCTTTTCCTTTTTATTCTTCTTTTTATTTCCTTTTATTATTTGCCAAATAATAGAAATAAATTAGTAATTATTTAGTAGAGCTTTTTACTTCACACACCTCTAATTAAACCTTACACCCCCCGATCTTCCTTTTTAATTTCATAATTAATTCATCCATTTAATTCAAAATATTATTAATTAAGCCTTTAATTAATTTAATAATTAAATTCCTAATTATTTAACACTTGAATAAATTTGGGGTGTCACAACTCTCCCCAACTAAAAGAGTTTTCGTCCTCGAAAACATACCTTAGATGAACAGTTCGGGATACGAGTCCTTCATCTGGCTCTCCAGCTCCCAAGTGACATTTCCATCTGCTGGTCCTCCCCAAGCCACTCTTACCAACGCGATCTCCTTGCCTCGCAACTGTTTCAACTTCCGATCCTCAATTCTCGCAGGTACCTCTTCCACAGTCAAATTCTCTCGTACCTGTATATCGTCTACCCGAATCTCATGAGACGAATCAGCAATGTACTTCCTTAGCTGAGATACATGAAAAACATCATGCAAATTTGAAAGTGACGGCGGCAAAGCAATCTGATAAGCAACTTTCCCAACTCTCTTGGTAATCTGAAACGGACCAATAAAACGTGGAGTCAACTTCTTTGACTTCAAAGCTCGACCAATACCAGTCATCGGAGTAACTCGCATAAAAACATGTTCTCCTTCGCTAAACTCAAGATCTTTCCTCCTCTTATCATGATAACTTTTCTGACGACTCTGAGAAGTCCTCATCTTCTCCTGAATCATCTTAATCTTTTCCGAAGTCTGTTGGACAATTTCCGGTCCAATCACAGCACTCTCTCCAGATTCATACCAACACAACAGTGTCCGACACCTCCTACCATACAATGCCTCAAACGGAGCCATACCAATGCTCGAATGAAAACTATTGTTGTAGGTAAACTCAATCAATGGTAGATAACTATCCCAAGCTCCACCTTTCTCCAACACACAAGCTCTTAACAAATCTTCCAACGACTGAATCGTTCTCTTCGTCTGACCATCTGTCTGTGGATGATAAGCGGAACTCAAACGCAACTTAGTACCCAAATCTTCTTGCAATCCCGCCCAGAATTTAGATGTAAACCTCAGATCTCGATCCGACACAATGCTAGAAGGAATACCGTTCAAACTCACAATCTTCTCAACATACAATTCTGCCAACCTTTCCATCGGATAATCCATTCTTATCGGAATAAAGTGAGTAGATTTCGTTAATTGATCAACAATAACCCAGATAGAATCACAATTCTTCGATGTCCTTGGCAAACCAGACACAAAATCCATAGAGATTCCATCCCATTTCCATTCCGGAATAAACAACGGTTCCATCAATCCTGACAGTTTCTGATGCTCAATCTTCGACTTCTGACACACCAAACAAGCATACACAAACTCAGCAATTTCCTTTTTCATTCCCGGCCACCAAAACAACTTCTTCAAATCATGGTACATTTTAATAGCACCGGGATGAATACTCAATCCACTACAATGTCCTTCTTCCAAAATACTCTTCCTAATCTCTGCAACATCCGGAACACACACCCTATTACCAAATCTCATAACACCATTCTCATCAATCCGGAACTCGCCTTCTTGACCTTGGTTGATCAATGTCAATTTATCAACTAACCCAACATCGGACTTCTGTCCATTCCGAATTTCTTCCAGAATACCACTAGTCAGTTTCAACATACCCAATTTCACACTATTCGGAGTAGTTTCACATACCAAACTTAAATCTCTGAACTGCTCAACCAAATCTAACTCACGGACCATTAACATCGACATATGAAAGGACTTCCTACTCAAGGCATCCGCAACAACGTTTGCCTTACCAGGATGGTAATTCAAACCGAAATCATAATCCTTTAGAAATTCTAACCATCTCCTCTGCCTCATATTCAACTCTTTCTGATCAAAGAGATACCTCAGACTTTTGTGATCACTGAACACCTCAAACCGAGAACCATACAAATAATGCCTCCACAACTTCAAAACAAACACAACAGCTGCCAACTCCAAATCATGAGTCGGATAATTCCTTTCATGTACTTTCAATTGTCTCGAAGTATAAGCCACCACCTGCTTATCTTGCATCAACACACCACCTAATCCCATTAATGATGCGTTACAATACACAACAAAAGACTTAGTCAGATTTGGCAAAATCAAGATCGAAGCACTTGTCAACCTCCTCTTCAGCTCTTGAAATCCTTTTTCACATTCAACATCCCAAACAAACATCTGACCCTTCCTGGTCAACTTAGTCAACGGTAACGCTAATTTGGAAAATCCTTCTATAAACTTCCTGTAATAACCTGCAAGACCCAGAAAACTACGGATCTCAGAAGCATTCTTCGGCGCTTCCCACTGAGATATTGCTTCTACCTTCGTAGGATCCACAGAAATTCCATTCTTGGAAATTACATGGCCAAGAAAACTTACTTCACTTAACCAGAATTCACACTTGGACAACTTCGCATAAAGCTTCTTCTCTTTCAACAATTCCAACACAACTCTGAGATGTTCTGCATGCTTTTCATCGCTCTTCGAATAAATTAGAATATCATCAATGAACACCACCACAAACTTATCAAGATACGGATGAAATATCCTGTTCATATACTCCATGAAAACACCAGGTGCATTAGTAACTCCAAACGGCATAACAGAATACTCGTAATGTCCATACCTCGTTCTAAATGCAGTTTTCTGAATATCTTCCGACTTCACACGAATCTGATGATATCCAGATCTCAGATCAATCTTACTAAATACATAAGCTCCAACTAGTTGATCCATCAAATCATCGATCCTCGGCAAAGGATATCGATTCTTGATTGTAACTTTATTCAGCTGTCTGTAATCAACACATAATCTCATTGAACCTTCTTTCTTCTTAACCAACAACACCGGAGCACCCCACGACGAAACACTCGGACGAATAAACTTCTTCTCAAACAAATCCTCAAGTTGACTCTTCAACTTTCTCAATCTAGAAACAGACCTCTTATAGGCATCCTCGAATTCGAACTAGTTCTAGTAACAAAACCATTAAGACTTCACCTTGTACTCTCACACCGTTCCACTTACTTCATCACGGAACACTTCATAAAAAAAATTACATCCAATAGGTCACATGCCTTTTTCTTGCTCTCACCGAGATCTAAATCTCTCGTTACGCAAACCATAACGCTTCTCTTCTTGTCGACTCAACTAATTTCACACACTGTAAAGCTGGCACAATAAGTACATCCCATCCAACGCGACCCCGACTACTATCAACAAGAGATTAAGGGTGATCAGTTCCTCAATTTGTCAATAGATAGTCAACAATCATGAGGTGGCATCAACCATCGTTACCAAACCACAACAGCATCTTCAATCTTACCCTTCAAGCTACTTAAACATAACCATGCTTGAAGCATCAACTGCTCGACAATACTTACATCTTACAATCGGCGGTATACTGAACCACCTCTTGCACAAAACTTCAGAGAAGAAACTTCTCCCCCCACTTATTTCACACGTACCTCTGCAGACAACGAAAAGGAAACAATCAAGTACCGACAGTGTTTCACACACATGTCGCATACCAAAAGGGAGTAAACACATAAACAACCTGGCCGATAGACCGACCTGCTCTGATACCACTATTGTAACACCCCTTCTAAATAACCCGCGAATATATTAATTAAATCAGAGTAACATGGAAAACAAGGATGTCACAATCCAAGATAAATATAAAAACCTCAAATCTACAGTATCATGCTTTACTGAAGGAATTATTAAGATAAATATTCAAATCCACATCATGTTCTACACAGCGAAAATGTCTCAAACCCGGAATAACTTCACTTCATAAGTATTCCCAACATAAATTAAACAATAGAGTATAAAATAAAACACATCATTCAAACGTTTCCCCCAGTGTTACAACCTATCAGAGCACGACACTGACACGCGGACTTAAAGTAACATAGCTCTAGAGCCATCCTCACCAACTCCTGAGCTGCTAACTTTAATCTGAAATCATTAAAGTAAGGGTGAGATTTCTCATAATTAACATGAATTATAAGCTTCTCAATCAACAGTATATCACAAGCATATTATTTCACCCATTTTAGCATAAATTCAGATTCAACACACAGTTCCAATCATACAAGTCATTATGCACAAATCAATAATCAACCAAAGAATTGTAACACTGGAAGACATCCTAACATGTTACAATTCCATGCAAACACAAATGCAGACACAATGCATGTGGTACCAACACGTGACCAAGTCACCCAACACTGATCCATCATCAACCGGATACAGCAACCATCGATTCATCCATAAACACCGGACACGAATCCAGCTGATCCATCATCAACCGGATACAGCAACCATCGATTCGTCCATAAACACTGGACACGAATCCAGCCTAACCATCCATCATCACCCGGGTATCGGTTAACGGCAATACAAGTCAAATTCCACACAATGGGAATTAACTTCACCAAAACAATGCATATGCATGCACATCACCAGCATGCAACATCAAACCAGTCTATGAAATACATCAATTTATCATAACTGAACCAAAACCAAAAGAAACATGATATCATTATCTATCATACACACATCAAACAGAATAAACATGCACTTCATCCACAAGGACCTAATACAATCAATTATCACGGATACACCATTGCATATACACCAAATATGCACATAATAACAAACCGCATAATCGGAAAGTCAACATCAAATCAACGGAATATGATCACAACATAATTCCAAATAATGCCAAAACCAATATATTACATGATCACATCTCAATCATAATGGATAGCAGGCACAACACATAAGTATCAGTTCTCATTCACCAAATTAGAACAACTTACAAACAATTCTACATCATTCTCAAAATACCAAAGTTTACAAAAATCGGGAATTCGACTCTTTTTAAAATAATTTTCATAAAATAATATTTTTATTATTTTATAAGATAGTATTTTTAATTTAAGAAATACTGCCGAAAACGGCACTCAAATCGGACTTACGGTTTGAAAGTTATGAATTTTCAAAGTTTAATCTTTTTCAAAAAGTTACAGCAGAACCCGGTTCCTACATATGCAGGAACCGGTTCCTGAGAAGTTCACAATTCACGTTTCTGGAAAATGTACTGGAACCCGGTTCCTACCTATATAGGAACCGGTTCCTGCGACAAATTTTGCAAGTTTTTGTACGTTCACACAGTGGAACCCGGTTCCTCCCCACTGGGAACCGGTTCCCACGACCTGCAGAGTCACAATCTGCTATTTTGACAGCATTATTCATTCCAATCCCATCCAATTCATACCCATACGAATTATAACATTTGGAACACTAAAATGCAACCAATACACATCAATACAACATCATAAATCATGTTTCCATCATTCCTATTAATTATTCATCACATTAATGGTTCCAATTCCTATACTCTGACACAATTAGGGATAATCCCACAAACCTAGAATTCCAAAATCGAGATTCCTAACATACTTAATCAATTCTATTGATCTCAAAATCTATAAGGCATATTAAATAATTGAAATCATCCCTTACCTTGCGATGATCCTTCGAATTCACGGCGTTTGGCTTTTTCCTCTCTTCTCTTCTCTTCTCCAATTTCACATACAATGGTTTTTTCCAAATAACCTTCTTTTTCTTTTCCTTTTTATTCTTCTTTTTATTTCCTTTTATTATTTGTCAAATAATAGAAATAAATTAGTAATTATTTAGTAGAGCTTTTTACTTCACACACCTCTAATTCAACCTTACACCCCCCGGTCTTCCTTTTTAATTTCATAATTAATTCATCCATTTAATCCAAAATATTATTAATTAAGCCTTTAATTAATTTAATAATTAAATTCCTAATTATTTAACACTTGAATAAATTTGGGGTGTCACACAAACCGCGTTCTCCGTCACAAGGCCTGAGGACTTCTACATCCCCGAATAGCTGCAAGAGCCTCTGTCCACACACAGCAGGTGGGAAAACTTCTCATCCGCCATGGTCATCAATGGTGGAGGGTTTAATGATTTGACCATAAATTCAGCAAAGAGAAAGCTGGATGAACTAGTCAACGCGGCTCCCCCGCAAACGGTGACCTTCGAAAGGGTGAAAGGTAGATCAGAGCCGATCACCTTTTACCTCGAGGAGCTCCCCGGAGGGGCCTCTAACTCGGTCATCCCTCTACTGATAAGGGCAAGAATGGCCAACTTCGACGTCCATCGCGTCTTGGTCGACGAGGGAAGTTCCATTGACGTGATGTATAACCAGCTATTCAGAACCCTGCAGCTCGATGACTCTCACCTCTCACCATACGTAGGGTCAGACCTGCAGGGCTTTAATGGCTTGACCTCCAAGGTGTGGGGGTACGTGGAGCTTATGGTTACTTTCGGCGAGGATACTTCTACCAGGAAGGTTAAGGTCTGTTTCCTCGTCATCAACTGCCTATCCCTCTACAACTGCATCCTTGGGAAGCCAATGCTAGCAGAACTGACTGTGGTGCCCTCCAACATCCACTTAAAAATGAAGTTCTACACCAATAGGGCACGGGTCGCCACTATTCAAGACGACCTGGAAGCCGCCCGAAGGTGATTCAACGCGGCGTCCAAGGGATACAACACAGTCGACACCAGCACACGACCCACCAAGAAAGCTGTAATTGCATAATCAGAACCTCAGCGATCAGAGCCCGCCATTGTAGAATAGTAGAGGGCCCCTCTAAAGGTCGACTCGATCTCGCTAGATACTTGCTTCGACCAAGACGAGCCCTCCAGCGGCATGCAGGTGCCCCTCCGACCAATTACGGAAGGGGACTTCGAGCTTGTCCCTCTCGGTGAAGACCCAAGCAGAGGAGTGAAGATTGGCACTGGACTCCCCGACTTGTCAAGAAAGCAAATCAAGGTCTGCTTGAGGGAAAACGCGGATCTATTCACGTGGAGTGCTACGGAGATGCCCGATCTCGACCCTGAGGTCGCCTGTCATCAACTCTCCATTAATCCAGGCGCTAGGGTAGTAGTACAATGTAGGCGTAGGCAGTCTCTCGAGAAAGCGGAGGCTACTGAAAAAGCTGTAAAAGACCTTCTAGAGGCAAATTTTATTTCTGAAGCCCGGTATTCAACCTGGCTATCAAATGTTGTAGTTGTTAAGAAAAATAATGGAAAATGGCAAATGTGCATTGACTATACCGATCTTAATCCGACATGTCCTAAAGATGCATTTCCTTTACCTAATATTGATATGCTGGTCGACAACTCGGCCGACTATAACATTTTATCGTTTATGGACGCCTATTCGGGCTACAACCAAATCCCAATGGCAATAGGCAACAAACACTACACTTCTTTCATGACTAGCTCGGGCAACTATTACTACAACATAATGCCATTTGGTCTGAAAAACGCATGAGAAACGTATCAGCGGATGATGAACAAAGTCTTCCGCAACCAAATCGGAGATATGCTCGAGGTATACGTGGACGACATGATTGTCAAGTCCCGAGAAGACACCGACCATACTACTCATCTCAGGGAAGTCTTTGCCCAAGCGAGGCAATGCAAAATGAGGTTTAACCCTAAGAAGTGCACGTTCGAGGTCAAGGCGGGCAAGTTCCTCGGCTTCTACTTAACAGAGTGAGGAATTGAAGCCAACCCCGACAAGTGCCGAGATTTCTCTGACCTCCCCACACCTACGTCGAAAAAATCCACACAAGTCTTGAATGGCATGCTCGCCTCACTATCCTGTTTCATTGTAAAATCCGCTCAACACGCCCTCCCTTTCTTCAAACTCCTTCGCAAGGAGGCGGATTTCAAATGGACCGAGGAATGCGATCAGGCCCTGCTCCATCTCAAATAGAGCCTCTCGCAGCCGCCCGTGTTGTCACGACCAGTCGACGGGGAGACCCTGTTTCTATACCTGGTCGTCTCTGTCGAAGCCATCAGCGCAACCCTCGCTCGTGAGACTCATGACAGACAAAAACCCGTTTATTTCACGAGCAAGGCGCTTCAAGGGCCCGAGGTTAGGTACCAACAAATCGAAAAGGTGGCTTTCGCCCTTGTCAACGCAGCGAGAAGGCTCAAACACTATTTCCTTGCGCACACGATTGTTGTGCAAATAGACAAGCCCGTGAAACAGCTCCTAGGTCGACCATACATGGCGGGTCAAATGCTGAAATGGTCCTTGGAACTTTCAGAATTCGACGTCCAGTACGAGAGCAGGAAGGCTCTGAAGGCACATGCTCTGGAAAATTTCGTCGTGGAGATGATCGCTCATAACCCCCCCCCCCCCCCCCCGCAGGGAAGGAGCACAAGTGGATCATCTTTGTCGATGGAGCCTCCAGCTCGACCGGAAGCGGTGCAGAGATCCTCCTCGAAAACGAGGAAGGCATGGTGATCGAGTATTCGCTCACCCTCTCCTTTCCAACCTTGAACAACCAAGCGGAATACAAGTCCTTACTCACAAGTCTAAGACTGGCTGAGGATTTAGGCGCCCGTGAGATACAAATTTTCAATGACTCTCAACTCGTCGCGTCCCAAGTACAAGGGGAATACCAGGCTAAGAAAAACAGCCTCATCGAATATCTGAACTTGGTCAGGAAACATATGAAAAAGTTTGACCTGACAGAAATTTCGCACATACCACGTAAGCAAAACACACGGGCCGACATACTTTCGAAGCTTGCAAGTACGATAAAGAAAGGCGAAAACAAATTTGTCATACAAGAATATTTATCTCACCCGAGCATTGAAAAATCCATGACTTTACCCGAGGTAAATGCCATCGGGGACAACTCGTTCTAGATGACCCCGATATTCAATTTCCTAATGAAAGGAGAACTTCCTCTAGACCAAAGGGAATCGGTCGCGACCAAATGATGAACATGCTCCTACGTGGTGCTCGGGCACAAACTGTATCGTCGGGGATTTTCTATACCACTCTTGAAATGCATCGAAGAATCTGTGGTTCCTGAGATACTACGAGAAATCAACAAAGGGATTAATTACCAACACATGGGCGAAAAGTCCCTAGCACGAAAGGTATTGCGAGCGGGGTATTACTGGCCGACAATACAACAAGATGCCGAAGAGAACGTCAAGAAATGTGATAAGTGCCAAAGGCATGCCGACATGCATCTCACCCCGCTGCACGAACTGAACACATTATCATCCCCATGGCCATTTTCCTGGTGGGAAATGGACATCCTCAGACCATTCGTACAAGGGACATACTAAAACAAATTCCTCGCCGTGGCCGTAGATTATTTTACAAAGTGGATAGAGGCCGAAGCCCTCGCGAAAATCACCTCGCACAACATTCTGCGTTTTTACAAACGAAACGTGCTCGCTCGGTTTGGAATCCTGCAGGCGCTCGTTACAGACAACGGTACCCAATTCACTGACCAAGGCTTTCAAAGCTTCGTTTCCAAACTCGGCACCAAACAACATTTTACCTCAGTCGAGCACCCCCAGATCAACGGGCAAGCCAAGGCCGCGAACAGGGTCATCTTGCGAGGACTCAAGCGCAGGTTAGGCGAGGCAAAAAAGGGATGGGTCAAAGAACTACATAGCATTCTATGGGCTTACCGCATGACGTCCCATTCGACGACTGGTGAGACCCCATTCTGACTGACCTATGGCACCGAGGCAGTCATCCCAGTGGAAATCATGGAGCCATCTAGGCGAACTGAAATGCCCCTCAACGAGGAGATAAACAACGAGGCCCTGAGAGATGAGCTCGACCTTGTCGAAGAAATCCGGTCAGGAGCAGCCCTGCGCGAGGCCACTATGAAACAGCAGGTAGCCCTACGCCACGACAGCAAGGTCATAAGATGCGAATTTTAGGTCGGCAGTCTAGTCTTGCAAAGAAACGAGAAGGATTCCCGCGAAGGAAAGCTGGCCGCAAATTGGGAGGGACCTTATCGCGTCTAGGGAGCTACGGGCACCAGAGCATATTACCACGAGCAATTAAATGGAGAACCACTGCCTCAACCCTGGAATGCTGCAAAGCTGAAACAATATTACAACTAAAGTCCCTCACTGACTGAGGACTTTCACCGTCGAATATTCACCTTTAGTCGACAAAGGGAAAATCTCGACCACGTAGGCGTGTCGAGGTACGGACGCAGCCTACCAACCAACGAAAGCATAATGTTTCTCACATTAACGAGAAACATCCTTGCCCGACAAGGACACCTCGATCGAGCTCCACTGTCGAAGTACCCCAACATGGCAGAACACCCAGTTCGCGATGGGCAGTTCACGCCACGAGCGTAGGATCCCGATCGCGATCATACGCCCGTCCTGCGGAACACCACTCCGCACCCTCGACACATTTCAAAGTGTGTCGAACCGATGTAAGGGTCGAATAGGTATCTCTGCGCGAAAACACAAACTTCGTAAAAAATTCATAACGACCACAATAATGGTCGGGCACATACATCCAAAAGTTACCAATTACTCATCAAATAAACAGTTAATAGATAACGCAATTATAATATGCCGACTACAAAGACCAACGTTGTTCAAATTTATAATTTAGGCACAACGGCCTAAAAACTAAAAGAATGATAGCGGGCACGCAAGCCCTAAAACAACAACAGACACGTAGGCCCTGAACTGAATACAATCAAACTTCATCCTCCATGTCGCTACTATCCGGGGGATAAAGGATCTTCCCGTAAACAACTTGGTTAAATGGCCTCGCCCCCTCGACCACTAACTCGACCCCAGGGTTCAAGATCTTCAATTGCTCGACGATAGTGTTGAAGCCGTAGCCAAGGGGTATCAACCACGTACTACTCAAGCAAGAGGATGCGAGCAATCAAATCCGCCCTGGTTGCCATGTTCTTCTCTGTCTCGGTCTCATCCTCGGCCGGCGCGGTCATCCCTTCTAGCTCCAAATTACGAGCGACCAGACGCTCGTTCTCCCTAGTGGCCGTCTCTAGCTGAGGCCTCAGCTCGTTTAAATCCCTGAGAAGCTGAACTTGGGCCTCGAACCTTGACTCATCGTTAAGGATATCACCCTTTAACTTCTCATTCTTGACCTTCAGCTTATGGATTTTGGTGTAGGCCGTGTCGAGGGAGGCTTGAGCACTCGGGGACTCATCGTTGAGTGAAAGGGCCGTCTCGAGCACCCTTATCACAACAGCCACGTCCTCGGCCAAGTGCTTCTGGAGAATCTCCTTGTCTTCAGTCAAGATGGCCTCCCTCTCCTCCTCGCGCATGCCGAGGGAGTCCTCCTCGCTGAAGAGGTCACGGTTTAGATAGCAAGGAGGCAATACGAAAACCCCCACTGACGTTTTGTCACCCTCGGACGGTACGCCCACATTGTTATATGCACGCTTCCTCTTAGCCACAGAATCTGGGCCGGATCAGTAGAAGCTGGATTTTTTGAGTAGGAAGGGGAACCATTGGCCCAACCGACAGACTTGGCTTGTTCCTAAAGCTGGGCGACTATGCTTTATGGTCCAGAAGTGGATGCGTTTTTGGGTCTCAGTTTCAACAAACGCTCAGAAAGAGATGCCATTCGACCCGCAATCAAAGAGAATCGTTAGTCGAGTTGGAAAAATCAAAAATAGAGTGGACACGTCCCCCCATAAAAAGGAGCAAAGTAACGGCTACGCCATACCCAAAAGCCTCATGGCTTCCCCATTCGAGGAGCACTCAAGCAAGGCCTTAATATTGATCAACCTATTGACTAAGAGATACTCCCCCTCCTCGTCAAACAACAGGTTGCTGTTCACGTCCATGCACTTCGCAGGGGAGAAACCTTTAACATAAGCCGACAGCTTCTCGTACAAAAGCTGGTCTTGGGCATCCAAATCCTCGGGTTTCACTGCATAGATTCAGGCCTTTGTTCATAATGCCTCCACTGCCATTCGAGCGGGAATCTGGCCATAAGTCGGGTAACTGGCTGCCCGTCCTCCACCTCTTCCACACGGGTATAGAGAGAATCTATAGCCTCGTACGTCAGAGGCTTCACGACGAAGTATTTCTCTTTAAAATTTTGGACGGACTCCAGATAAGGCCAAAAGAGTTTCCCGAACTGCTTAAAGGATACCCACGCCTGCCTCCCTTAGACAGATTGTCTTTGTAGGTGAAAGATGCGGAAGAAAAGGGGCAGCGTGGCGGCTATCACCAGGTATTGACAGATGAGCTCAAACGCCTACATAAACGCCAGCGTGTTTGGATGAAGTTGGAAAGGCGCCAACTGAAGCCATTGGAAAACCCCGACCTGTAAATCTTTGAAGGGCATGCACATCCCCGCCTCTTTGAAAGCAAATTCGTACATAGGGAACCGTTTGCTCGGATACGTCGAGCATATCCTTCGGTCCCGATGGGGAATTTGAAGCATCCAGTTGGCCGGGACCCCTTCTGCGTGTTCCTCCGGACAGTTGAACGTGTTCGTCGCATCCTGTGAAAAGCACGACTGTTTATCTTGGGGCTCCAGAGCTACCCAAGCCAAAGGGTCCTCGTCGCTACGGGGCTCGTCTTCGTGATGGGCGGCCGAAATGTCGTCCCCGACTGAACATGCCATTGTACCTGAAAAGCAGGGGAAGTTAGTGAATTCGACATTATCAAATCCATCCTTCCACCGCAGATCAAGTGAAAGGGAGACGAACTCGACCCAAGCCCTCGACATGCTAAAGCAGACCATTATATTCCAAGGAAATGTAGTCGGGGGATCACTCACCGAGCAAAACTCCGGGATGCACACTAGCCTAAGGAGTCCTCCCCGACACTATAACATGAATGTTCATAAGTGCCCGACACATTCATGAGTGTTCGACACGGAACCCATGAACTCAAACGAACATTCATGAGTATTCATCATAAAACTCATGAATGTTCATCTAATCAAGAATTTTTTTTAACATTTAATCCAGAAACGCTCAAGAAACATGGTGTTGAGAGGTTATAACTTACTTGGATGAAGAACTTGGAGGGAGAAACTGAAAAGTTGAGAGAATCTCCTCACGCCACGAGCAAAGAAAAACTGAGATGTTGAGAGAACCGCTTCACGCCACGAGCAAAGAAAAGATTGAGAGGAAATTTGAGAAGGTGACAACTGAGACCCAAGGGCCCCCTTTTTATAGGCGACCCACGCCCCAAGGGATCCCTCATGATGGGTCATCACCTCATTGGCCCCTTTTGCTTTTTCCTTGAAGGGGTGGCATCCCAAAGCACTAGCCACGTGGCTCAACTATCAAACGTGTGAGGCAAACACTTACACGAGGAAGTGCTCGCCACATGAGTGCACGAAGGGGGCACGTCTATTTAACCATCTCAGGGACGAGGAAGTGCTCGACAATCTAACAACTCCCAGGAGACGGGCATATCAAAGGGGATCTCGCAAAGGCTCCCCGCCACCAACACGTCCTCTCGAGCAAGCGGTTGACCCCTTCGGTCCCGATCCCCGTCGGTCCATGATATTCCCCGACGTACTCGAGCCTGGCCCCCCCGCGGGAAACGACTCGCTCCCTTCAGGGACTTTGGCCCTCTACCTCGACCAAGTCTTCGGAGCGAGAGCTGAACTCAAGTCATCGCCCTCTAGCTCGAGGACAATAACTTGGGGGGCTCCTGATCTAGATTGGGCCTACATTTTCCCTACGAACGGGAAGCCCAAAGACAACCCAAGTTAGGGACCGTGGGGCAACTCCCCATCCAACCGTTGGAGGACGTGGCCCACGACCTCCTAACAGACATCTCAAATTGCCCTCCGAGAATCTCGGGTCTAGCCCTATTCTCGCGGAGCAGTTGACCAGGGGGAAATCCATTTGCTGGACTCCATACACACGTAAACCCTGGCAGTTTCTGTTATTGGGCCTCCGCGTGGCCCAAGAGTGGGAACCTTGACCCAGTGTTGGGGGCTATAAATATCCTCTCTCACAAGAGGGTCAGGTATTCATTCATACATCTCTAAACTTATACTTGCTTGCTCATGCCGCTTCTTACTTTACCATCAGAGTGTCTTGCAGGTACTCCCATCTCATTCAACTTCTGTCCGAAGTCAACTGTGACAGTCCATCTCTGACAGTCCATCTCTGATCCGATAAGATCAGTTGACAATATAAAATAAATTTACACTATCAATTCATTTTTACTTTTCACATATAATAATATATAAAAAAAGTAAATTTTTTTAAAATAATTCCACATAACTTTTTGTAACAGGAATATTATGATTATGATGATATTATATATCATTGATTTGTAGAAATTGAAGTCATATGAAGATTAAATCATATTTTGTTTAAGTTATATTTTTTGAATTTTATTAAAGCATTTGAATCTTTGTATTTGATATTTAAATCAAATATAAATTTTTATTTGAGTTTTTTAATTATTATTTTATTTTTTAATATAATATTTTATTATCAATTTATTATGAGAGAGAAAGTGAATAAATAAGTATTTAAATTAACTGATTATTTATTATAATAGAGAAAATTAATTAATACATTTTATCCAGTGTTCCGGAGACGTCTCGGGAGACGGGTTAAAAGCACCGTTTTTTATTTATTGATATTTAATGCATTCTAAGTTTATTATTAATCTTGAAATAAATACTAATTAAAAATCTTACATATTATAAAATCTATTTTGTTTATCAAGAAATGTTTAAGTAAGTTGGATTTGGAAGATCAAAATTACGACAAATTTTAAAGCTAAAAAAATACTTATAAAAGTATTTAAAGATTATCCATTAAAGATGTCGTCGTATTGGACAGCCAGAATTGGATCCACCAAATTTTATGAAATATTTTTTCAAAAAATATAATAAAACAAGAGAAAAAGAAATATAAATCGATAATATAAAATATCTTTACAATATCGATCAATAAAAAATATATATTTAATTAAAATATATTTTTATTTTTAAAATATTAATATAACATAAAAATATAATTTTTTTAAATTAATTATTTATATAATTTGCATTATTACGACAATACACGAGTTTTAAACTCATAAAACAATGATTAAAAATGAAAATGATATATATATGATTCAAAATATGAAATATAATATTTTTTTGAATTAAAGTTTTATATTCTCATCTAATAAAAAATTATCATTTAATTATTATATAATTTATTTAAAAGTAATAATATAATTAGATATTTAATATAATTGTGATTAGTTAAGAAGGTAAAAGTATGATTAATTAATAAAATGAATCGAAACCGTTGATTAGGCATGTAACAACAGGTATCGAACGGTTAATAACCGACGCATTGAGCATTGAACCGTTTATCACATCGGAAGTGGTTGCTGCCGGATAACCCACCCCTGTTGCTGTTGTTGCCCAAATTAGGAACGAAGATGAAGATGAGTGTTTCCACCTTCACTCATCTATCTTACTCTTCTCCCTCCATTTCCTCTATCTTCCATTCTCTTCCCTCTACCCTTATCTCCAATCCTTTCCCTTCCAAACTCGCCACTTCATCACCATACCCTCTCAAGTAAGTTCTTCCATTCCCCCTCTTCCATTTATTTTCAAGCTTTCTTATTTTTTAATTAACTTGGAACACTTTTTTACAGAAAGATCAAAGCCTTGGGAATTCACCAAACTAGTTCCACTTCACATGGAAGCAAACTTGATGCAGTCAAGAGTAGGATACTGCTCCAGGTTGTTATGGTTTCATGTACTATTTTACACCCTAATTAAAGCAAACAACATCATTCATTTATTTTCGGATTAACGATGAGTTTCGAAGAATCCCTTAGTCACCGTGATTCCAAACATGCACTTTATTCCTAACACCCTTATTAGTTTTGTCTTGAACATGAAGTATTCTCATTTCACAATCTTTGTTTTAGGCTACTCATTTTATTTTATTTTGCCTCCTATCATGGTCGAAGACAGATGTTTCAAAGGGCAATGCCAATGGAACCCCTTACAACCATTTTCAGACAACAATCCGACAGTAATTCCCTGTTCTTGTTCTTTCAATTTTCATATTCATGATATTTTTTGTATGCCATGAACGAATTCATATCATTAGATTAATGATTTGAATAGAAGTATGGTCCTGAATAGAACATTACGATGAAAGTTGATCCATGTAGCCGACCCCAGTTAGTGGGATAAGGCTTGGTTGTGGTTGTTGTTGTTGTTGTCTGAATGAATGAATTGATGTCACATGTTTTATAGAAAAATGGCAAATGTTGTAAGGGTGAGATGTATATGATTTTGCTGGTATCAACTTTTCATGCATGATTATAGTTTTATTCTGATAACCCTCGGAAACATTGTATCGAAATAATGATAAAAAAACTTTTGTAAGGATGACTGCTGGTTAAACTATGATTCCAGTCTTGTGCATTTACTTTTCCCTCGGTTCCATAGTTAGTCACATAAGTAGATATAAAAATATGCAAAGGAAAATAATTAAAATTAAGTATTGTTGTAATTGGTGAGGAGAGCATACTAGTATAACATTACTAAGAATATTAAGATCGTCCCGTTAATCCAGCTTAGATGGTAGATGTGGAGGGACATATGATTGTAGGTGCGTGGGTTTGAACCCGCGATATCCCTCATATTTCACCCTTAAGAGGTGAAATTTCAGTCACTAAACTACTAGACCAGAAAATAAAGGAATATTAAGATCATGAGCAAGGTATTGTGTGCGCCCTTTTAATTTTTGCAAATCTTTCAGTATATGCTTTGATGCATTCTTCCAGGAGTCAATAATAATCTCAGCTTCTATCGAAACCTTAGACGAATGGGTACTATAATCAATTCAGAATCAAATATATTTATTATTCATATTTAGAAGCATTAGGAAGCAAATAAAAATATGATATCTCCATTAGACATGGTTGTTTTATTATTCTCAATACTCAAATGGTTATTTAAGTAAAATAGACGGAAACATTGTGTGCCTTGTTTGATTATATGCATTGTGCTAAACTTGGTTCTGCCATTTGTGCAAATGCCAGCTAATTCCACAACTTCAAAGTCGTTTTTGAATTACAATAATTGCTAGACTCATTTCCTTTTTTAATCTTGTCTTTCTGGATTCACAGTGAATGACTTTACATTGGAAAATCTTCAAGATAGGAAAAAGTCATCCAAATGGGTTGCAGCATTCTTGTTTGGACTAACTATATCAATTATTTCTCCCGATGTTTCATATGCAAGCAGCTCAGTAAAGATAAATGAGATGTATCAGGTTGGGGAGTTGTTTGACTTAGGAATCCAATTAATATATTTGCTATTGTTGTTGGGCTTGCTCGGTGCTGGAACTTACTATGTGATTCGCCAAGTTCTTGTTCGCAGAGAGCTTGACCTTTCTGCCAAAGAGTTGCAAGTAAGAACCTATACTTCTTCCTTTTAGTCATTTATATTGTTAGAACTTTCTCTGGAACACCTTGAAAGAGATTAAGGACCTGTTTGGATTGACTTATTTGACTTTATCTACTGCTATAAGCACTTGTGAGACAGTTTAGAAGAGCTTAGGGAAACAAATTTTAACACGTCCATAAGTTGTTTTTAGCATATGTCCGTAAGTTCTCAATTTTTTGGACAACTCCATAAGTTCTCAATAATAGCTTATTAAAACGGCTTATATAGCTTATATGAAAGAGTTTTTAGCAGTTTGACTTTATTTTATCTTTCATTGTCTTAGGAGCAAGTCAGAAGTGGTGATGCAAATGCGACTGAGCTGTTTGAACTTGGTGCAGTGATGCTGCGGAGGAAGTTTTACCCAGCTGCTACCAAGTTTTTACTTCAAGCAATTGATAAATGGGATGGAGAAAATCAGGATCTTGCCCAGGTTAGATGACTTGGTTGATTTCTAAAAAAATAAACTATATATGCTTAATTTGGAACTTACTTTGAATTGGAAATAGAAAAAACCGTGACACATCACCAAAGTATGCCATGTCACAAGGGTCAAATGGACCTCAGTTTGTCACGTTAGCATGTTTGTAACAGATGTTGATGGCAGGGACGAAAAAGTTATGATTTCTGATATTGCAGGAATATATATTTGCTTGAGACTATATAAATATTGAAACCTTGACAGTGAATAAGATAATTTATCCGCTAACAGATATCTTCCCGTGCAACTGTTCAAATACAATAGTTATACAATTCTACCATTATTGGCCTTTTCTGAAGTGACTTGTTAACATCTACTTTGATAATAATCATCACCTGTAATCCATTGATGTAGGTTTACAATGCACTTGGTGTCAGTTATGTCCGTGACGGGAAGCTAGAGAAAGGAGTTGCGCAGTTTGAGACAGCTGTGAAGATTCAACCAGGCTATGTCACGGCATGGAACAATCTTGGTGATGCTCTTGAAAGTAAAAAAGAATATGTGTCGGCTCTAAAGGCATTTGAAGAAGTTCTTCTATTTGATCCTAACAACAAGATTGCGCGGCCCAGGAGAGATGCTTTGAAGGGACTTGTTGGAATGTCCGAAGGAGTTACTATCAGATATAGAGAGAAGAAATGATTGACATTCTTCTACCAACTTGCCCTATAAATATGAATTTATCTAAAACTACACAGTTTTCAATCAATATCTTGATCATGTTTGAAGGAATTTTGGCTATAGTGATGTATTTGAGGTAGAATTTTTCTTCTTATTTTGGTAGAATTATGATAACATGGTATAAACTCATCTACTCAGATCATTTACTCATTGCTAATGGCATAGTTGAGGAGAATTATTGCTGGGAATGATTGAAAGACGAGTCGGTGCTCAATTCTAAAATCGGCTACAAAAGTCGTTGGACTAGTGCATCATGGTGTCAGACTTCCTTGTTTTCTTTCTCTTATAATTGGTCATTTTCATGTGTTGTAAAATGACATTAGCATAAACTTGTCATCTGTATCTTCATCGATCAAATCATGTTTATAGAAATCATTGATGTTCATGTTCTAGATAAGTGAAAGGAAGTTATAATGAGTGTTGCTGGTTCTTTTTTTTGTTGAAATTTTTACTTGGAAGAGTTATGTTGGTTTGAAATTTGGATACTGAACATGGTAAATGAATCTACTGAGATATAGCTGTGGGATTTTCATGTTCATTTATTCATTTCTAATGGAAAAAGTAATAAAGCATGAGCCTGTTGAGTTCAGGTTATATAAAGAGAGCAACTCATTTTAGTGTAAAAGTAAACTCTTAAAAAAATAGAGTAAAAGTAAATAATCTCAACCATTGACTAATAAATGTTTGACTAATAAATTAATAGTTGATGTTTATAGATATATTGAAATATCAACCATTTCAAGTTTTCATTTTCTTTCACTTAATGGGTGACAATAGCACTTATTTAGTTTTGACGGGCCTTGGTTTTTGTTTTGATGGGCCTTGGTTTGAATTTAGCTGAGCCTCTTTTCGTTTTGTTTTATTATTTGGGAGTTACTTTTGGAACCCTTAATGGTGCTCAGGCACCATAGTGAAAAATCAACAATTTTTATAAAATTCGGAAGTTAACTTCAATACACACCCAAATCAACCCAAGTCAGGTCTCAGACGCAGGCCACAAATGAAATTATCTAGAGGTTAAGTTTCGAAATTATTTCGGAAGTTAATTTTCAGAATCCTCTCAACACCAGAAACAATTGCAGAAATGAGAAGAATAATATAAAATTAACATAAATCTTTATTAATACATACATAAAATACGTAACATTATGTAGATTTTTGTTAACGTAAATCTTGATGGTGTAAACCCTAGAGGCTAATATTTTGGTATTTGTATTGAATTATTTATTAATATTAAAAAACATTTCTTTATTGTGTTTGTTTTTCTAAAATAATAAAGTCCCTAGAATAGTTAGTCTGTTTAATGAAATGTTAAATGTAACTTAATCATGAGATCCCATTAAACATAAGGACAATATTCTTAAAGTATTCGTAGTCGAATTTTATTGTGAAGTAGGGTAGCAATAAAACATTAAGACTATTATGTAGATAGACTGATGATCACATCTCATGGATCATGAATAAAGAGTTATCAAGTCTTGACATAAATATGAATATTAGGAGTAATATTTATACTGAATTGACCCGCTATGATAATACTACATAGAATATTATGCAACATGTCATAAGTTATTCTCATGGTAATAGTGGTGTATACCACCCTTCGACCTGAAACCACTATGGACCATAGATGTAGAGTCAAATACTTTATTGTTGATTAAATATTATTCATAAATGAATGGTCATAAAGACAGTTGATAGGTACTTTATATAGCATGCAAAGAGACATGAGTGACCTGATGAAAATTTCTCATCCTGCGTAACCGGATAAATGTCTAAGGGTCCAATATTGAACTAGACAAAGGTGACACGATATATGCTTTGTGCTCAATATAGATATAAGAGCAAAATGGTAATTATACACACAAACATTATCACATAAAATGTTTTGTCAGATCACATGACATTTTTGTGAATTGGGTAGCAGTGTTGCTAGATACCGCTCACTGTTTATTATGTTAAATGCATGATTTAATATAATTGCCAATGTCACGAGAACCTACAGGGTCACACACATAAGGACAAATTGATAAGAGATAAAATAAATAAGAAATACCGTAAAGTACGGTGTACTTGAGAGAACTATGAAACACCGTAAGGTACAATACACTTAAATAAAATATGGAACATCATATAATATAATAATAATGAAACATGTTTATTATAGTAATATATTATTATTATTATTATTATTATTATTATTATTATTATTATTATTATTATTATTATTATTATTATTATTATTATTATTATATGATGCACTTGGGTTTTTTTAGCTTGCAGTCCATCCAAGTGATTCTATAAATACAACTCTTGTGCATAAGCTTTCTCAGTTGATGAAATTAGGTTTGTGAAATCCTGACCGTATTTCTCTCTCTCACACACTCAAAACCTTTACTCGTTAGCACTGACACTGAAGGTTGTCTGTTTGTGTGGACTGAGTAGAGACGTTGTTCTTCATCAATGCTCGTGATCACTCCTTCGGTCTGCATCAAAGGTTTTAATCTCCACAAGAGGTGAGCGTTTCCATCACTGATCATGCTCATTCGTAAGGATCGTTAAAGGAAATTTTTTAATTTACAATGTATTTTGAATCATGATTTCCCTTCAGTGGTATCAGAGTCACTTACGAAACCATGAATTGGGTATGTTTATTTTCTGTACTTTCTAATTTAATTTGATTAAAACACAAAATAAATTAAATAATAAAGAAAATTAAATTTGGCATCATTTGTGTACGATTTGGATTATCGATGTTGACTATGCTTTAGAATCCGACTTTTGTAAGGTGAATCAGCGATGCATCAATCATCCATAAGTTACACTAATATGATCGATCAATTCATATAAGATATGAATAATTTTGATGCAACGATAATATATTTGATATATTGTCTTATTTCATCGATTCAATTTGTGTGATGATTGTGTTTCATGTGAATGGTTAATATTCTTTTGCTTCGAAATCTGATGTTTATATGATGAAACAATGACATTCCAATCAATCGAATTGAATAATCTGTCATTACAATTTTGATGATATGAATAAATTACATTAGAGTTAATGACGACACAAGAATTGTGTTGTCAAGAATTATAAAATTGGGGTTTGTAAAAGTTACAGAGCTATATCCCTAAATTTTCTTTTTATAATATGATAATAATAGTGATTATCATTTTAATAAAATGTGCATACGTTATCTCAAAATTCATATGTGAGCTGTTTATCTTATGAAAGAGGTTACTGTTGCCTTATAAACTAAACATTGGCCAAATAAAATGATGAATGATAATGTAACGTATCAGTGATTTGGCGGCACAATAGATAGGTCATGTTTGGCTTGTGTTTCATGATAAGGACATGTTTGGCTTACGTTTCATGATAAGACCATGTTTGTCTTATTTTTGATTTTTTTATCATATTATTTTAACTATTATAATAATAATATGTTATTATTATTTATTTAAAATAATTTGGTATATACTCGGACAACGAAATTTTGGATAAAATCTATGAGATCAATTACCAAAATTTAATTTAATTTATTTAATTAACAGAATTAAAACTAATTAATAATAATAGTAATAAAAGTGTGATTATTATTATATTTTTGTAGTAATTGGTTATGGCCTTAGTTATCTTTTATTTTGTTTTGAGATTTTAAAATACGACATGCGTGTCGTGTCTCTCTTTTAATGTCTTGATGTAACTTTTGTTCTCATCTCACTCCCTCGTATGTAAAACGAGTATTATTTTATGTAATGTAATGTTATGAAGAAAGAGAAGAATACAATATCAAAGGAGGACAACCTTGGATATCTTGCTTGAAGAAGCTTAGATCGTTATTAGGTTTAGCTTAGGTTCACTCATTGACTTGAGAGAACAATTATGTTAAGGGCATTAACTGTTTCATATTTTTTATATATGTTGATGAATCTGAATGTATATTGATGCATGTGAGAGACATTTTGTATGATAAACAAGCCAATGAGATCAAACTAATTACAAATTCTCTCAAAAGAAATATTAAGTTTGTGATTTCCAAAGTTTTAGCACTTATCAGGACTAGTATCGAATAATGTAGGTTTCGTCTAACACGGGATGCATGTTCCATATTAGTAAGGTGCGATGGGATAAATGTAATATCTAATTGCTAAAATATTGGGTCGAACTTATCTAAGCTAATTATAATAAGATTATATACGTTTAGAAGCAAGAGTTGGGAAAATACATATGATGGATTAGAACAAAGAGTTATTCATCCAACTAAAATATTCAAGAATTGTATTAGGTACAATTGGAAGGAGTTCCTACCTTAATAACCGAGTTTTGTGTAATCAGCCTAACGCTGACTTAAAACAAAGTGAAATATGGATCTCGATCCACTAGAAAATCTTTCAACAGAATTTTCCAAATCAAATGATGAGGATCGTTTGGTTTTTGAGTAAAATAGTGGGAGCATATTTAATTAAAGGCCTAATTAAATATGTTTTAATGATACTGATATCTTCACAATCTTTATGTAGATTACCATGACAACAGACACTTCTAACAACAATTTTCGATCAATCCTTGATAAAGAAAAATTGCCCGGGACAATTTTTTTGGATTGGCACTGAAATCTGAGGATTATCCTCAAACATGATAAAAAGTTGTATGTCTTAGAGACACCTGTTTATGAGGAGGAGTCTCCTAGTTCTGCACCTAAGGCAGAAAAAATGCTTATAAGAAGCATTTTGATGATGTCAATGAAGTTGCTTGCCTCATGTTTGCTGCCATAAACTCAAAGTTGTAGAAGCAACATGAGAACATGGCAGCGTTCGATATGATCGAACACCTGAAGATGCTCTATCAAGAGAAGGAAAGGTATGAAAGGTTTGAAGTTTCAAAAGATATCTTCAAGGCAAGTTAGATGAGGGAGCCCTTGTAGGTCCCCATGTGCTCAAGATGATTGGGTATGTTGAAAACCTTGAGAGGTTAGGTTTTCCCCTCAGAAGAGAACATGTGACTGATTTGATCTTGCATTCGTTGCCAGAGAGCTTAAATCAATTTGTCCTTAATTTTAACATGAATGATATGGACAAAAGTCTTCCAGAACTGCTAGGCATGCTAAGAATTGCTGAGCAGAATCTGAAGTCAAAAGGGAAGTCCATTCTGATGGTCAGTAATGGAAAGAAGCAGAACAAAAGGACCACTGAGCAGAGTGGTAAAGGAAAAGGCAAGGAAGTTTCCAAATCCAAACCTATTGTTCCTGCTTTGAAGCCTAGTGGAGGCATAGAAAAGGAGGGCACTTGCTTCCATTTAAGTATGACCGGACACTGGAAGAGAAACTTCCCAAAATACCTGGAAGATAAGAATAATGGAGTGGAGACTTCAAATTCAGGTATTTATGTTATAAAATTTAATTTATCTACTTTTGTATCATGGTATTTGATACTGGATGTGGTTCTCACATTTGTTCTAATGTGCAGGGGCTGAAAAAGAGTAGATAATTGGAAAAAGGTGAAGTTGATCTACGAGTTGGCAATGAAGCAAAGGTTGTTGCTTTAGCCATAGAAACTTATGTAGTGACTTTACCTAGTGATTTAATAATTCAGTTAGAGAATTATTATTATATACCTACAATTAGCAGGAATATTATTTCCATTGCTTGTTTGGACAAGTTTAGTTTTTCATTTATAATAAATAACAATTATTGCTCTGTTTATTTGAACGATATATTCTATGCTACTGCACAAATGAACAATGGATTATATGCCCTTAATATTGAAATGCCTATTTATAGTATTAATACTAAAATAATGAAATGTAATGAGTTAAATCCAACTTACCTTTGGCATTGTCGATTAGGCCACATAAATGAGAAATGCATTTCCAAACTCCATAAAGATGGACTCTTAGACTCTTTTGATTATGAATCATATGAGACATGCAAATCTTGTTTAATTGGAAAGATGATAAAGTCCCTATTCACAGGAAAAAGGTGAAAGGGCTAATGATTTTTTGGCCCTCATACATTCTGATGTATGTGGACCACTCAACATACCAGCCAAAGGAGTTTTTCAATACTTTATCACATTTACTGATGATTTCCATAGATATGGCTATGTGTATTTAATGAAACACAAATTTGAGTCCTTTGAAAAAGTTTAAGGAATTCAAGAATGAAGTACAAAACTAACTAGGTAAGAATATTAAAACCCTATCGATCAGATCTAGGTGGTGAATATTTACTCCTTCTGAAACACCACACTAGAATTATGTATTTGAGAGAAGAAATTGAACCTTGTTAGACATGGTCCGATCCATGATGAGTCACGCCGATCTTCCAAACTCCTTTTAGGAGCATGTAATATTGACAACAAATTATACACTTAGCAATGTTTCATCGAAAAAGGTTGAGAAGACACCATATGAGATACAGAGTGATAAGAAACCACATATGTCTTACATGAAGATTTGGGGTTATTAAATTTATGTGAAACGACAATTTCAACTAAGCTTGAGCCCAAATATAACGAATGCTTATTTATGAGATATTATAAAGAAATAAGAGGATATTACTTCTACAATCCTTATGAGGGCAAAGTGTTTGTTGCTTTACTGGATTTTTCTTGGAAAATGACTTTATTTCCAAAGGAATCAATGGGAGAATAGTATAGCTTGAAGAAATTCAAGAATCACAAAAGTAGTGATACACCTATGGAGGAACTAGAGCAGGAAACACAAGTGGTTATAGAAGAGAAATTTATCAAGTAGAACAAGACCAACATAGATCAAATATGATACATCACTATAATACGGTGGGAGAACTGACTTGTTTTGTGTTTTATCGCAAATGTTGTAGATAGTTAGAGTCGCCACCGACTTTTATTTTATTCAATAAGGAAAGGGTGAAAAGAATAGGAAATACCTTGAACATTTTGAGTTCGGGGGGTAGGTTATGAAAAGGGAAGGTGTTAGCACCCTTTTCATCCATAGTTATCTATGGGCTCTTAATCGCTAGCTCACTCTGTTTTGAAAATTGCTTTGTGAATGTGTGTTTGAGAAAATATTTTGAAAATGCCAATTGTAAGGCAACTTTGTAATGATTCTCGTATCTGTCCTCGAGAATGCGTACAAAGTGTTTGAAAATATTTATTGAAAAGTGTCTGTGTGAAATGTTTTTGTTTTGAAATGTTTGTGAGCAAGCGATTAACAACGGTCTACCTACTCAAGGTCATTCTTGTAATTTACTTTCCTTTAGATAGTGCTATCATACCATTAGTTAGTAGAAAGCCCTATCGTTAGATGTGAAAGGATAGACGTGGGTCATCGTAATCATCGAAGACAATTGATAAGGACACTTAATTTGTCGTTAAGGGACTAGATCATTTATCAAAGGCAACATCAAAAGGGTCATCGAGAGACTGCAATCTTTGTTTTCGAGGGACTGTGCTAAAGTGTCCCCACTTTCGAGGGAAATGATTGTTTTTTATCGAGGAAACAAGAGAGGTTACCATAGAGATGTGAGTGTGCAAGTGATATGTGATTCAGTTATTTTAATCTTGCAATTAGGTTTAGCTATCGTTTGCTTTTGATCTTTCCATACAAGCCTAATTACTAAGCAGTAAACATAACAGTAATGAAAAACAGTAAAACGCGGAAAATAAAGCCCTAGACTATTACAATGCTTTGGGAGAATTACATTACATAATAGAAATGAGGAAAGTAAACCCTAATTACTATTACAAACCCGGAAACAATTACAATAATAAAAAAAATGAGAGAATAATAAACTATATTTGCAAAAGTACAGGTGATATGAAAATATGAGTAAATAGAAAAAGTAAAGATTTCTTTGGTATTTTTATGAGATAAAAGTTTGTGATGAATTTATAAAAACAAACCTAAGAAACTAATTAATTTAGTGAAAAAAATTCAATTAATTAAATTAAAAACACCTAAAAATCTATTTAATTTTAATTAAGAAAATTAATTAATTAAATTATTTAAAAAAAGGTGATTAAACTAACCTAATTAATTAACCTAATTAATTAACCTAATTAATTAACCTAAATTAATTTTTTTGGTGTTTTAATTAAATAATTAAACAAATATTTGAAAGAAAGAAAAATATAAAAGATAAAGAGAATTGGGCCTGTTTTGAAGCGGTTTGGGGGGTGCTGAAATAAAATTCGCTAGGCCCAAAGAGGAGAGGCCCAAGAAATCCAGTATATGTAGCCAGAGGGGGTGCATCACGCGCTTGTGGATCTAGGATCATTGGATCAAATCTATACATATCTGAGGGTGAGGCTGACAGAGTGTATGGTGGATGCATGAGGATCCGCTGTGCTGCATCTGTAAAAGAGAGGAAACATGAAAATATATTGTGAAGCGCCATGATCGAACCCACTCCCTGGTATATGTATGCCTTAACACGTGCTCGCTTGCCACTGGGATGGTTGTACATTCGTTGATATAAACAAAACAAAACGTATATAATATTAAATCATTTCATAGACCGAAGAGGCGCCGAAGCCCTAGCTTCGGTCGTCTTCTCTGGTAGCTTCTTTTATTCAAACCTACTGTGATACGGTGGGAGAACTGACTATGGTTTTGCGTTTGTTTTCGCAAATGTTTCGGTTGAGCAAGAGTCGCCATCGACCTTTTATTTTATCCTAAGGAAAGGTTTAAAAAGCACAGCAAAAACCTTTTGAGATGTTTTCTTGGGTTCGGAGAGTAGATTATAGAAAGGGAAGGTATTAGCACCCTTTCTATCCATGGTTATCCATGGGCTCTTAGTTACTTGCTTATATCAACTTGCCTTATTTTTCAATTGTTTGAAATGGTGCTTTGTGTGTGTGTGGGTTTGAAAATGTTTTGAAAAGAAGCCAATGTGGTGGCAACCTTTGTAATGATCCATGTTGGGATGTATACAAAGGTGTATGTCTTTAAAAAAGTTTTCATTTGTTTTTGAAAGTTGTTTTGAAAGTGTTGTGAGATGTGGTTTTAGAAAATAGGCAAGTGTTTTGTTTTTTTTTTGCAAGTTTGATTCAAGTAACTAAGAGGTTATCTACTCCTAAATTTCTCAAAGTTTATTGCTATGTTTTAACCCTTTTAACAAGTTTGTTCCACCATTGTATTTGGTGGACAATCTCATGTTAGGATGTGAAAGGGACGGGCGCGGGTCATCGTTTAGACCATAATTGCAATGGTGTCAAGTATCTTTGGGCAATTTTCTTTAAGGGACTTGATCATTTGTTTAGGCAACTTTTTGAAAGCGTCATCGAGGGACTATGATCATTTGATTTGTGTTTGTTTTGCCCAAAGAGTCCTAACATGCAATATGGCCCATTTATTGAAGGCAACAAGTGGAATACCCTAGGGGTGCAAGTGTGATAAGTGTTGTCCATTTTCATGCTTGTTTATCTTGAAATTAGGTCAAACTATTTTCGTTGTTTTTTCGCATACAAACCCTAATTCTAACATGGTATAATTAGAAAGCAATAAAGTGCGAAAAATAAATTTACTAAGCTATTACAACACCATATATGGGAAGGGGGGTACAAATGTTCAAATGGGGATTTTGACAAGGAATTTAAACCTAGCTATTACATCAATATTGAATTATTTACAAGATAATTTAATTGCACAAATAAGAATAAATATGTAAGATGCAAAAATGGTTTTTGTATGTATGAAAAAAAGTATTTTTATATGTCAAAATGAACAAAAATAAAAGTATTATTTTTTTGGAGTTTTTTCATGTTTAGGGCAAAACCCTAATTTTGTTAAATAAAATGTATTATTTATTTATTATGCATAATATTTATTTATTATAAAAAAATAAAATAAAAATGAAGTATATTTGTGAAAAGGGTATTTTTATATTAAATATTTAATAAGAAAATAAAAGTGTGTATATTTTGTAATTTTAGCCTAAATATATTAATATCTATATATATATATATATATATATATATATATATATATATATATATATATGTATTTTTTTTCTAAATGTGTATTATATATGCAAATTAATAATATTTAATATTTAATAAAAAAAGTATTTTTTATATAAAATATTTTCAGAAGGTAAAACAAAATAAAAATAAAAATAAAAATGTGTTTGTATATTTTTAGTATTTTTTTAAATAAAAGTATATCTATTTATTTATTTATGTATAAAAACTAACCTAAACAAACAAATACCTAATAAATAGGAAAATAGTGCAAAAAATTATTTTTATATTTTTTATATTTTGAGGAAAAATAAACAAGTCAAACCAAAAAAAGAAAAGTCAAAAAATCATTAAAATGAACAAAATGGGCTCAGGGGGTGTAGAAGCAAAATCAGGGTGCAAAAAGAAATGTGAAACAGGCCCAGCCCAGAACCAGGTCATCTTCAACCTCAGAACATCTTTTGTTCAAGCAAACACGCGTTTCCTATCTCCCAATTCCTGGACTTTTAAGCAAAACTTTCAACATGAAAAATGTAGAGCATGAGAAGACGAATCCAGGGATATAAAGAACTTGTCTTAACTCTCTAAGATGAGGGAGAATTTCTTCTCCCCCAATTCCTGACCTAGTTTTTCATCAATGTTCAGACTCAAAATTCTTTAAGCACACATAATATAAATGAAATCTAATCATATGGGCATGTTCAGGGCTATGATTGTGACATGTTTCCTTCACAAACCTAAAGCTAACAATGCCTATACTGAGAGATAGAACTTCATGAATATACCTGTTCAGTTGGAATCGTGCCTTGCAATGGAGGAGCTTTCAGAGCAAGATGATGATTTGTACAACTTCCTTGAAGTGTGAGGATGCTATTCCAAGTTCTACTTTATCCTGAAACTTCTTGAATCGTGCTAGAGAACTTCAACTGCAAAACAAGAAAATGAAAATGGTGAAGTGGCCTGGGAGTGTTACAGGTCGTGTTTTAGGTTTTGGTTAGCTTGCATTGATGGTAGGGAAGGTGTTTGAACTGGTTTGGGCAAGGATGTATGAAAGGATTGAGCTAGGGAACTCAATCTGCAGCAAGCTCTGTTTTTGTGCAGTTCAAAGGTGATTCTGAGTTTGTGAAGGTATTGGGGATCTTAGGGTCGTGCTTCAACTTAGGATGAATGTTTGGAATGTGTTTGATAAATTTCTCTAAGCCCTGGTTGACTGATATGGAAGTTGGTATGTCATATGCAATGTTTCTTGAACTTTAAGCAAGCAATGGTCACTTTGTGTTCTAGACAGGTAGAGGACCCCTAAACATGCTGCAAAGCCTTGTCTTGATCAGAGTGATTAACTCATAAACTTGTGCCAATTAGATTTCCTTTGTACCTTCTTGATTTGCTTTAGACATAAAGTGTAACTTTTGCAAAAATGGATATAATGCTTTTTCCAATTTGGGATTAATCCTTCATGCAATGCTTGAACACATAGAACATGGTCTTGGCACAATGAGTTTGCATTAAATTTATGAGTGTTGAATGGTTTAGAGGCCTGTAATCAAGTTGCATGCTGATTTGAGAAATTTGCACAAGTTATGAACATGGAAATTGACCAATTCAAAAGTGAGTTTTTGCCATATTGCAAAATTCGATTCTCTCAAGTCATGAGGTTGTTTGATGAGTTCTTGGACATTTTGGAAAGCTTGGAATGTGTACTACAATCCATCTTTGAAATGAAAATTGAAATTCCAAGTGGAAGTGTATGGAAAATGGTCTTGAAGTTAGGTAAAAAACTTGCCTAAAATAGGTCAAATTTTCACTAAGTTAAGAATGGTTTGGCACCCTTGTTCCAAAAATTGTAACTTGAGATACAAGCTTGTTTTGGGAAAACTTTGTGAATCAAAGTTGTAGATTATGAAATAGGCTACAACTTTCATGTTTTGAATTTTGCTTGAATCCAAATGAATCTTGGTGAGAAAGTGGGGCAAAGTTGGGAAAAAATTAGGGTGTTTCATAACTTAGAAAAATTCAAAGTTATGAAAAATTCTCATTTCAAATCCTAATTTGCATTTCTTGATTTCTTGAGGGACAAGTTTCATGATTTGGCATGTTTTAATGAAAAATGAATCTTGACACTTGATCTTGACCAAAAAGTCAAAGTTTGACTTTTCAGTATACAGTCAAAATTGATCAATTGACTGGGAAATTCAACTGTCAATCTTGTGTATTTGGAATCTTTTGAACTTGTTGAGCATGTCAAGATAATTCCATGGGGTCCTTGAGTCCATATGTGAGCTTGGTTTGCCATTGGCTAAGTCAAACAGTCAAAAATTACCTTTGTGCAGTCAAAACCCTAAAAAATGACCATTTTGCCCTTTTGATGATCTGATCAAATTTCTTGTGGAATTGTGATCCAAACTTGATCAAATGGTCCATGTGAGTTCATAATGTTGATGTGGGTCAATTTTCATGAGATTTGACTGTCAATTGGCCACAATTGACTTTTTCCCCAATACAGTTGATTTCTAGGTCAACTGTCCAATTGACTGGGCAAAATTTGGAATCAAGACTTGAAACTTGGTATGGATAAACTTGGGAGTCCAACATGAAGCATGAAAGTCATCTTAAGCATTTTAGGTCAAAATATCTTTGTGCAATCACAAACCCTAATTTGGGTCAACAGTGCAAGGAGAAGTCTTGAGCAGAGGAAACCCTAACTGGATCTTGATCTTCAAGGGTCTTGTGATGAGAAAATGTTGAGGAAATGGGAGGGAAAATTTTGGGGTACAACACCTACAAAACAAGAAACATTAGGGATCCAAGAGTACCCTATTCCCCTAAATCAAGGCTTGCGGATTCAATGGAGTCATTATTTTTGACTAAAACACAATGGTTTATAAGGTATGATCAAAACAACCCGGGTCAGTGCAAATATGGAAAATCGTGATTCTAATAGTATGAAGGTCATGCGGTTAACTTTTCCTGCATATGGAGACCTCATGAACACATTAACATCATTAGTTTATCTTAAAACATAACGAAAATAAAAAAGATGTAAAAATCATGCAATGATGAAATCGTGATACATGCTCGTGTGTTTCTGGCTGTTTGGATCATTGTAAATGATCCAACCTTACCCTATGATCTTCCTGGGATTGATTAGGGAATGGCTGGTATGTATTGAAAACGACTGCAAATAAGTTTTGCAATTTGCCCTAGATTGACAAATTTTGAAATTTTTGGAAGATGGTTTCTTGCAAGTTTTTTTTTGTGGCTAGCTTGTTTGGTTTGAGGAGAATATATAGCATGGAATTAGGTCAACACATTATGGGCTTGGACTCTTGTAATAAGTTTTGTCTTATTTTATTTATTGACCTTTAAATGAATAAAAATAAAAAATAAAAAATAATAAATCGAAGGGAGGTGTATGAATAAGTCTTGAGGTTCATTATAAGTTGCAAAGCATGTTTGGACTTTGAAACAATAGCCCACTAGCCAAAAAATTCAAGTTTGCTCAATTTGAACTTCATGCATTTGCTCAAAATTTCCCAACTTGAATTGGTCATAACTATCTAAATTTTTATCATTTGAAGGTGATCTTATACTTTTTGGAAAACTCAAGATGTCCACTATAATATCTAGATTTACCATTTTTTCATTTGAAGACTTTATCTTGATGTAAGTTGCCTTGACAAAAAGGATCTTTTTGTTGACTTTTAAAATGACCTATAATGTATTGGTCCATATCTCTCAAGTGAAGCATTTTTTGGATTTGAACTTTGAGAGAAAAAGTTGTAGAGAATTGAATTTCCTTCAAAATGAGCTTTGGTTGGGGAAAATATGATGAAGCGTGTGAAAGTTATGCTTAGTCAATGTTTAGTTGACTTCTCCTTAGGAAACCCTAATTTGGCAACTTTTGACTTTTAATAATTTGAGAGTTTTCCTTGATAAAACATGATCAACCCATGATAAAATGATGAATATGAATTCAAAATCTTGATGTTGACAAAAAATCTTGAGGTTTGACTGTATGTTGACCATAATTGACTTTTTCTCCAATATAGTTAATTTTCAGTCATCTGAGTCATTGACCGAGCAAACTTATGATGCAAGGCATGAAACTTGGTATGAGAATTCTTGGAGACATATAAGAGACCATGAAATCCACTTTAGACCTTAAAAACCTAATATTCATTGAGAAACACAAAACCCTAGTTGTAGGCCATTGTTTAGGAGGAGGGTTCATCTGATCAATTCTTGAGTACTTGAGCACCTTGAACCAATTTGTATTTGAAAAATGGGAGGGCAAATTTTGGGGGTATAATAATCACCGACCTGAGAGATACGGTTATCTCGTAACTGATCAATGTGATATATTACGTATGGATCAAAATGAGCCTTGCGTCTACAAGAAGGTAAGTGGGAGCATGATCATCATCCTGATACTATATGTAGATGACATATTACTCAAATATGGTTATGTGTTTTGCTTAAATAGCGGCACTGTGAGCTTGAGAAGTTTAAAGATGAATATAGTTATTGATTTTACAATCGAAACCAAGTGTATTGTTTCCTTAGATGCAACAAAGGAAGTTGTTTGTATCAGGAAGTTCATTATGAACTTTGCATAGTGCATAGCAATGTGGATCCCGTTAATCTCTATTATGATGACAATGGTGCTATCGCATAAGCTAAGGAGCCTAGATCTCACCAATGATCCAAACACATACTTAGGCGATATCACATCATTCAAGTGATGATAGATAAGGTAAATGTGAATATATGTGGAGTACCTACACTTGACAATGTTGTTGACCCACTAACAAAGTCTCTTGTACAACAAAAGTAAGATGACCATACTAGATCTATGGGTATTAGGGGTATGCCTAATTAGCTCTAGTGCTAGTGGGAGATTGTTGGTGTAGGCTCTAGAGGCCAACACTTTTAGTACCTGTATTGAATTATTTTGTAATATAAAATACATTTCTTTATTATGTTTGTTTTACCAAAATATTAAAGTCCTTAGAATAGTTTGTATGTTTAATTAAATGTTAAGTGTGACTTAATATTGAGATCCCATTAAATATAAGGACACTATTCTTAAAGTATTCATAGTCGAGCTTTATTGTGAAGTGGGATAACAATAAAATATTAAGACTATTATGTTGATATATTGATGATCACATCTCATGTATCATGGATAAATAGTTATCATGTCTTGACATAAGTATGAATATTATGAGTAATATTTATAATGGGTTTACCCGTTATAAGAATACTACATAGAATGTTATGCAAAGTATCATAAGTTATTCTCATGGTGATAGTGGTGTATACCATCCTTCGACTTGAAACCACTATGAACCCTAGATGTAGAGTCAAGTACTTTATTGCTGATCAAACATTATCCGTAATTGTATGATCATAAAGACAATTGATAGATACTTCACAAAGCATGCTGAGAGACACGAGTGACCTGATGGAATTTTTCCATCCTGCATAACAGGATAAATGTCTAAGAGCCTAATATTTAATTGGACAAGGGTGACACAATATATGCTTTGTGCTCAATATAGACATAAGGGCAAAAGGCTAATTATACACACAAACATTATCACAAAAAAGGTTTTGTCATATCATATGACATTTTTGTGACTTAGGTAGCAGTGATGTGTGTTGTTAGATACTGCTTACTATTTATTATGTTAAATGCATGCTTTAATATATTTGTCAACATCACGAGAACCTAACGGGTCACACACATAAGGACATATTGATGAGATATGGAATAAATAAGAAACACCGTAAGGTACGGTGTATTTGAGAGAATTATGGAACATAGTAAGGTACAGTGCACTTAAGTGAAATATGGAACATCATATAATATAATAATAATTAATATTATTATTATAATATTTTATAATGGTTATAAAATATAATAATAATAATAATAAAACATGTTTATTAAAATAATAGTTATTATAATAATATAATAACAATAATAATAATAATATTATTATTATTATTATTATTATTATTATTATTATTATTATTATTATTATTATTATTATTATTATTATTATTATTATTATTATTATTATTATTATATGGTGCACTTAAGTTGGACTTTTTAGCTTGCAACCCACATAAGTGGTTCTATAAATACAACCCTTATGCATAAGCTTTCTCAGTTGATGAAATTAGGTTTGTGAAATCATGGTTCTCTCTCTCTCTCTCTCTCTCTCTCTCTCTCTCTCTCTCTCTCTCTCTCTCTCTCTCTCTCTCTCTCTTTCTCTCTCTCACACACACACACACACACACACACACTCAAAGTATTCATTCGTAGCAACTAGCACTTAGACTGAAGATTGTCTGTTCGTGTGAATTGAGTAAGGGCGTTGTTCTTCATCAACGCTTGTTGGAACAACCGACTGAAAATCATCAAACAATGAAGTCTCCTTCAAACGTCTTTTATCCAATATGTAGGGAAAGGTAAACACCGAGAAAACCTGATGAGGGAGAAGTCACGGTCTTGCGACCGAGAGATCGGGTAAGAGAGTCTGTTACGCGAGGGGAAGGTATTAGCACCCCACACGCCCGTAGTACTCTATGATATCCATTATTATTGTCTATCTTATGGGTGTGTTCAATCCATGCTTACTGTTTATTACTGCTAAAAGGAGAATGCAGGCAAGAGAAATGAGAAAAGAATGTAGGGAAAATAAAAGTTGTGCTCGTTCGGGCCCTACCCCGATGCCTACGTATCCCTTTTAAGGAATCATAGCAACCGTAGTTCGGCTTATATGTTTTTGTTGGTTTGTATTTTTTTAGTGAACAATATTAATTTCGCCTTTTGCCGCTACTCGACCTTTGGAGACTTACGCGTCAGCACATAAGTGAATTAACATATTCTTTCTTGGAAAAAAAGTTTGGAGAAAATGTGCCTGGGCGTACAAAAAGGGTTTGAACTTGTTTGTTTTTGTAATGAACGATACTAATTTCGCCTTCTGCCGCAACTCGACCCTTGGAGACTTACGCGTCAGTACATAAGTGAATTAATACGCTCTTTTAAAAAGGTTTTGAAAGAAAGGCCCGAAGGCAAAAAGAGTTTGTATTGGTTGGTATTTTTTGCTTGTAGATAACAACTAGTTGATCTCAAGGGAGAGATTTTAGCCATGTCTCTACTTATTCATGAAATGATTCTTTGAGACTTGAACCATGCCAAGGCTTAGAATAAGAGAATAATAAGATCGAGAAGAAACCCGCTTATCATCTCCCAAACTTAGCAAAGACATGGTTCTTGTCAGTAAATTTTTAAGTATTTTGAGGTTTGTAAGAAAAAGAAGTTTTTTTTGTGTATGCAAAAAGAAAAAGAAAAGTCCAGGTGAGACTAGCCTATTTCTAAACCTAATTTTATTATACTTCATATGACCTATGGGAAGAGATAAATGCAAGGTGAAAATAGAAGGAAAATATACCAAACGAGTACTAGCCCGTAGAGCAAAGCAAAAAGTAAAGAAACCCGGTGATCTCACGAGCTGCTAGCATCAACAAAGAAAAGAGTCAGAAATCCAATATTCGGAATGACTATTGAAGCATCATCGATGTGAAAATAAATCACAATCGAAATTTCGAGCGTATCCATATATCACACAATAAACCTGCATAAGACTCAAATCTTGACAAGCAAAAGTGAATCACAAGTCTCAAGTAATCGAATAGTCATGAATTAATTCCTAAGAGCAAAATAATGAAAAATATAACAAATTTTTATTGATTTTATAATAATATTTTTTTATCATAATAAGATAGAGAGAAAAAACAGAAAATCCTAAATTGTGCATATTTTTTTATTGTTTTTATAATTTTTTTAATCATAATAAGATAGAGAGAAAAAACAGAAAATCCTAAATTGTGCATATTTTTATTGATTTTATAATTTTTTTATCATAATAAGATAGAGAGAAAAAACAGAAAAATCCTAAATTGTGCATATTTTTTATTGTTTTCTTTTATGTATTAATATAATGAAAAGAAGATAAGAGAGACATGGGGTGTGAAGCTGTATCAGGGGTTTGGTTCAGTAGTCATGCCCAACTGCAAGGTCCAAATAATGAATCTTTTTGTTGTGTCCAGCTTTAAGGTGTCCAAAAATGTTGTGTTGCAAGGGCCAGTAGGGGTGTACAAATAAAATCGTGAACCAGGCCCAAACATTAATCCACAATATCCATTTTTTCACGTTTTTTTAATTCCTGATCTACTTATTAATATTAATAAAAAACAAAATGAAAATTAATCTTGAGGATGAAATGATGCGTTTAGGAAGGAGATATGGTTCAGATCACGCGAACAAGATTATCTTCTCCTTCGACTTGTTCTCGCTCTTCCTTCTTCTCATCTTCTCACCTTCGTAAACGGCGCCGACCCACTCTGCCTCTCTTCTCTGTTTCGATTCAACCTTCTTGTTAACTCAACCTAAAATCTCCCTCTGAATCCGAATCCTTTGTTGGTTTTCGTTAATTTCTCTTCGTCTATCCTAAATCTAACAACAAAATCTAAACCCTGAATTGCTTCCGATCAAGATTACATGGTGGATATGGAGTGTAAGACCCGGATCCGTGGAGTTATCGTTCACCAAGATTCATACTTCACGGCTATGATACAGACCAAACGAAAGGGTCATAAAAAGAAGAAGATTGAGGTTTACCTATTGAAGACGCGTCGGTGGTGCTTCAGAAATCCAGAGGTGAGGTAATACCACCGTCGTCCTTCTTGATCTTTCTTCTCTGATTTCGTATTCTGGCTTTTTTCTGTGAACCGTGAAAGCGATGCCTTTTCCGAAATTTTACTGTTGCTGGTTTCAGAGAGACAATACAAGGAAGCGAAAGCTCTCAGAGCCTGAAGAATGGTTATCGTGAAGGTGCATAAGAAGTTGCAGAGAGGATGAAGAATGCCATTTTCGCAGTGCTGTTTGAGGATGAAGGTGGTGGGATGAAGAATGGAAAATTAATAGTGTAGATTGAAAGGTTCTGGAAGCTGAGAAATCGTTGGTGTATCTGAAGGTTGTGGAGAATCTTAGAGATAAAGAAAGGATGAAAGGGTAGAGAATGAAATTTTCCCGTGTGAATGAAGATGAAGATGCGGTTATATAGGAGTTTGAAAGTTGGAGTTTTGGTTATGGGAGAATCAATCCGAACCGCTGATTTGAGTAGAGTTTGTTAGGGATTTAAGGGTGAGATTGAAAGTTTGTTACAAGGTGGTTATGTTGGTTGGATTAGAAATTAGTTCTGTTTCTATTAAGAAGTTATGGTTAGTTACAGATTGGTTATAGATTTGTTATGAGGAGATTGATGAGCTGTTAATTAATTTTCTGTTTCCCATTTTCTATGCAGGGCTGAACTGTGGATGGGCTAGGAGTTCCCTCCTGGACATCATGAATATCAGAAGAAGGATACTGAGAATGAGCTTTTCCAATTTTGCCTGGGCAGCTGCAATAAGATGTTCTTTTTTTTTGAGTAGTCTTGGAATTTTCAGCTGAAGACGCTAGCTTCTTCTTATGAGCAGAAACTTGGTTTTGAGAAGAGCTGAGGTTATGCGGAGATTTGGAAGACCCGTTATCAGCCTTCTTTGGAGTAGCAATGCTGGAAGCTTTTAAGCAAAGGTATGGAAGATTTATCTCGCCCAACAATTGACTCTGAAACCATAGGCTGATAGGTTATAGATGAATCTTGCATCAGGAAATTGGTTATTGAATTGATCAACGAGAGATTTTAATCCATTGTTGAATAACTGATTTGCAGAATTGATTCTAGCTACACATGTTCTACCATCTGGGCTGTTTTGAGCTAAAGAATACAGGTGGATTTTCATTGGGGCACACCATTTCCAGCTGCAATTACTATACTCTTCTGCTCTGGTCCAGGCAAGGCAAGTCTCGCACTTTCAGATGCACTAGAAAAGTGTCAGCATTCTGCTCTCATTAGACATGCGTTGCAATTTGGTTTGCCTTCTACCAATAGTTGAAGGCAGTCTTTAAGTTTACCCAACATAAATAAGCAGAGGAATGCAACATTGTTCTTCCCTTTCTTCCATTTAGATTCACTCTGCACCTTTACTGAAATGCCCCTTTGTAACTTCTAATCTTCCTAGCTGTATTGCAAGCTCAAATCTGTAGTCAGGGTCTGTAGCTACTGTGAACGAGTATTTGCCTTTGTTAAAATTTATTAGAACTGATTTAATTATTATTGATTTTGTTGTTTTCTATCTTATTTACTAAGCTACATAACTCCTTGCAAGTGTTCAGTTTCCCTCCACTAGGAGTTTCACGAACTAGAGAAAACTTGGCCAGTAGACCACACATCTGAAGATAAGAACCAACTCCGTCGCAGATCCTCATATGAGAAAATCCAGTTTCCTTCACGAATTCTGGTTTCAAGTACTCTGCCATATCATAACTTTTTATGATACGAAAAGTGTGGTGATGATATCTGTGGGGGAATATCCCAAGTCATACAATTGTTTGAGCCCTGAACAAGCCTCATCAAAATTCCATTCAATTACATTGCGCACCATATTCTTCACATGAAGTGGATGTGGCTGGTCACAAACCTTGAAAACATTTGCTTGATTGACAAACCAGAAACTGCTGTATGTTGCTTGCAAGTTATTCAATCCCTGCCTCATATCCCCATCAGCAGTGAAAATGATAGCCTCAAGTCCCTCAGGAACATAAGGAACCTTCTCAGCTTGAATCACAACCATGAGACGACCAAGTATCTCTTGATCAGATAGTCGCGAAAATCTCACAATTGCACACCTACTCTGAATCGGCCTAATAATCTTAGCGGTTGTATTGCAAGAAAGAGCGAAATGAGTAGAATTAGAATATATCTCCATTGTCCTTCTTAAAGCTTGTGTTTGTGAAATTCCAATGTCTTGCATTTTATCAATTTAAATGAACTCTCTTGCTTAAATATTTTTTAAAATGAACGAATCTAAGCTTCTTTAAATCAACTTGAGTGAATGCATGCTTAGATGCCTTCATGTACTTAATCCATAACCCGAATCTTCCGCATGAAACTTTAGATTTTGATCTTACAAGTATTGAAATGACAATTGAAATTGGGTTTGGAGTGCAACTTTGATTCATACAGGGGAATATGACTTCTTTTAAAAAATGATAAAGTTTGAATTTCCCTCCATTATGTTTTAATTTGAATGAATCTTCAAGCATCTAATATTTTCTCCAGTTTTCAATCTTGAACCTTGCTTTCATATTGTTGTATTTCATTTGGATTCTTCAATATTTCTCGGAGGAGTTTTGTGATACTTGGTGTGATCGGTGGATCTGGAACTGACTGTTTAACGCTGGTTCGCGAAATGTCGCGGAAGCAAGAGTCGCCACCGTCTTTTATTTTCTCCAAATGGAAAGGACAAAAGCACAGAAAAATTCCTTATAGAGATTGCTCTCGGTTCGGGAGGTAGGTTATAGAAAGGGAAGGTATTAGCACCCTTTCTATCCATGGTTATCCATGGGCTCTTAGATACTTGCTCATTTGTGTTTTCAAAAGTGTTTGCTTTTCAATTGTGGGTTTTAAAAAGCTTCTTTGAAAATTCCAGTTCGACTCTTGTATCAGTCCTCAAGAGTGTTTGAAAAATTGCTTTCGAAAGCTTTTTGAAAATGTGTTGGTGTGAAAAGTATTTTTTGATTTGTTTTGAAATTTAGAGCAAGTATCTAGAGTCGTCTACCTACCCTAAGGAATTCGTCTGTGTAAATGTCCTTTAAAGTAGTGCCATCCCACCATTGAGAGGTAGGTAGCACCACCGTTGGAGGTGTTCGGGTCAATTCGAAGGTTCGGGACATGGTGATCACCAGAGCAATAGGAAGACACCTAAGAAGCTACCCTCATGCCAGGTTCCCGGATCATGAGGACTTACTAAGACATCCTCTACTCGACGATCACCTTTCGAGGTAAGGCAACAGTGAGGCGTACCCTAGGGGTGGTGTGTGATTTGTGTGTCAGATTCATTTATTTTTGTCTTGTCAGGTTATGGGTGATCTATGCGTTTGTTTTTATTTTTTTGTCATTCATTCTTGCATGCATTGATTAACAGTTAAAAAATTTGTGAGAAACGTAAAGTTCTAAACTATTACAAAAGGCGCGGGTCCACATCGCCAAAATTTTCAGAACCCGATTTGACAGAAAATAAAGAAATAAAGCAAAGTAAAAGTGCGAGAAATATATTACATGGCCTTGGGAGAGATACATAAATATTAAAATAAAAAGGAATAAATATGCGAATTAAATTAAAATCAGAAACGAGGGCGTTGGACCCTTTTTACGAAATTAAATTAAATGATTAAATTAATTGAAATTAAAAAAGAAAAAGAAATTATTTTGGTATTTTTGTATTTTATGATTTTAATGAAAAAAGAATTAAATGAAATTAAAAGATTAACCCTAATTCTAATTATTTTAGTTTATTAAGAAAGTATTGAATTTTAACCTAATATTAACCTAATTATTTACATGCAAATCTTGATTTATAAAAATAAATAATATTTTAATAATTAATTATTGTGAAAGAAAAGAAAAAGGATAAAAAACTTATTAAACCCTAATCCTACCAATTTTAAATTATTTAAGAAAATGTTAAGATTTAAACCTAAATTAGAACTAAAATCAATTAAAGTTATTTATTTACAAAAATGATATTTAAATAAAAAAACTTATTTTTGTCTTTTCTGATTTTTTTGTGTTTTTTATATTATTGTGAAAATATTTAAATTAGAAAACTAATTAATTGAATCAAAATAAATAATAATAAAAAATAATGGAAAGAATATTGCAAACCTAGGGGGGTGTCTGTCCCCAAATTGGAGGCTTTAGTCAGTAATTTGAGCCCAACTTTGCAAGGCCTGGTTGACTTTTGTGCCAGCGTGTGGGATGGTTGACTGGTGCCTACCATGTACTCTAGATCCTGGCCCTTGATTGAGTGCAGTATGACGCGTGGACGCTCGATAATGTGGGTGCATGGTGTGCTTTAGCGTTGGAGCTACATGTAAGCATTAAATGGAAAATAATATGAAAGGGGTGAGGGACCTGGGATTCGAACCCAGGTCCTAGAGATTACCACTAACCAGCTTTGCCAATTGAACCAAGCACGCGTTTTGTATATTAATTAACAAACAATCATTATAAAACAAAACCACGCGTTAATGACTTTTTAGCGCGAAATTTTAAACGAACCAACCGCTGCCTTCCACCTAAGCGTCTTCCTCGTGTTGTTCTTTTTTCCTGAAACAAAGAAAGAATGGGCAACGGTTTTGAACTGTCCCCAAAAGAAACTTTCAAAAAAATAGCGAATAGGCCATAAGGCCTCATAAATTAGGCGCGAGGGTGGATTTAGCATCGTCCAAGCGTGCTGAGTGGAATGGCCTAGGTCCCATGTGCCAATTGTTCAAGGTTTGGAAACCCCTAAATCAATTTTCACGAAACCCTAATATGCTCTCATGGTGGATCCTTCGTTTTAGCATGAAACTCCAATCAAATTATGCAGGTAGCTTGCAAACATCATTCTAAACACAAAAACAACAATGAAATATGTTAAAAGCGCATGAATGATGGAAAACGATTTTGGAATTTTTCTCACCAACTTCAATGGTGATTTCGTGTTCTCTTGAGTATGGGACTTAGTGAATGATTGGAAAACGTTCTATGATCCTCAAGGAATGCGTTTGAACAGCTCTTGCACCTTGAATTCACCTGTAAAACCAAAATCGAATTTTTAAAAATATGTGAGTTTCTTGAGTTCTTGTATGGCTTGGTTATGCAGCTTTCTGTCTATTATCATTAGGGTTGCGTTTTGTATTTGTATGTGAGTGATTAGGTCAAAGAAAATTGATCCAAAATCCATGAATTGATGAATAGGATATTTAATTTTTCATGCTATTATTTTCAAATCTTTTCATGCTCATTTAGTTCAAATCATGGCCAATTAGCAAGATTTCTTCCCTAATCTGATTTGCACGAAATATTGGAGATATTATATGCATAAAAAGATTTGAAACATTAGGTTTAACAATTTTCATGTATTTTAATTAATTTAAATGAATTATTAATAATAAAAATCCAAATAAATAAATAAAAAATGAAGAAAAACTTCCATTTGGGCCAAATGGTCGTGCACATGCCTTGGATAATGAATTGTGGAAGAAAAAGAGGCCCATTAGCAATTTTAGGTCATTTGAATCAATGTTGACTTTTCAAAATATCCAAAAATTTCCCAACTTCCACAAGGCATAACTTGCTCAATTTTTAAGCTTTGCTCATGTTCTTGGACATTTTGGAAAGGTCTTTGAGTCCTCTAACCAATGCCTTTGGTCCCATGTCATTTTGATTTACCAATCTCAGGTTATGGCCTTTGACTTAAAGTCCCTTTTTGTTGACTTTTGAAAATGACCTATAATGTTGAAATTGATAACTTTTTGTGAGAGCATTTCTTGGACTTGAAGTATGAAGAGGAGTTGTAGGAAATGTCTTTCTCTTCAAAATGAGCTTTGGATGGAATTTTTCTGATAATCCATGTGAAAGTTATGCCCTGGTCAATTTACAGTTGACTTTTCCAACTGTCCAAATATGGAAACTTTTGCATCTTGGTGATTTTTGAGCCAAGCTTTGAGAATCATGATCAAGCATTGATCAAATGATGTTTGTGGCTTCAAAATGAGATGTTGACCAAAAATTTGAACTTTTGACTGTCAAATGACCATTTTACCCCTACAGTTGACTGTAGTGCAATTAGGGTTTTTGACTATGCAATTTTATGCTGTAAGTCTTGAAACTTTGTATGAGGATGCTTGACCATGTTTATAGGCATGTGGGACTTGATTGGACCCTTGGAAACTTTATTTACTTTGTCAAAACCAAAACCCTAATTTTGACTGTTAGGAGGCCCTTACACTGTGCAACCCTTGGGGAGATGTTTGAAGCTTTGACTTGGCCAATTTTGAAGAATATGGGAGGGCAAATTTTGGGGTACAACAGTTGCCCCTGTTCAATCTTCTTAGACCTGAGGATGCAGATTGGTTGACGTGCCTTTCGTAATCCGAGGGTGGAAGATGATTGAACACTAGAGTGCCCAGAAATTTGCGCTCACATAGTAGCAGTGTGATGATGGGAATGGGCTTATAGATGCCATTTAGAGATTGATGGATAGGATGATGGGCTTATGGATGCCATGCTAAGAGATGATGGAAGGTTGATGGGCTTATAGATGCCATCTGGATGTTGATCGCGTAAGAGCTTCCTTAGCGAGAACTTGCATACCTGCAAAAGAAAAAATGATTACCTGACCTGTTACAGGAGCTGGTTTTCAAATTCTTTGTGTAGATGTGTCCTGACTGGTTACAGGAGCTGGGTTTGGAGCTTCAAACGGTGATGAATGAACCAGGGATGGTTACTACCTCAACAGGAACGATGAGAGAACCTTGGGTGACTTTAATTTCCACGGCAATCGTTGAGAAAATCTTGGGATGATTACTACCTCAACAGGAACGGTGAGAGAACCATAGGCGACTACAACCTCAATAGCAATCATTGAGAGAATCTTGGTGGGAATTACCATCTCCGCAGTACCAGGGAGAGAACCATAGGCGATTACAACCTCAATAGCAATCATTGAGAAAACCTTGGTGGGAATTACCGTCTCCGCAGTATCGGGGAGAGAACCATAGGCGATTACAATCTCAATAGCAATCATTGAGAAAACCTGGGATGGAATTATCATCTCCGCAGTATCGGGGAGAGAACCATAGGCGATTACAACTCAATAGCAATCATTGAGAAAACCTGGGATGGAATTATCATCTCCGCATTATCGGGGAGAGAACCATAGGCGATTACAACCTCAATAGCAATTATTGGGAAAACCTTGGATGGAATTATCATCTCCACAGTATCGGGGAGAGAACCAATAGGCGATTACAACCTCAATAGCAATCATTGAGAAAACCTTGGATGGAATTATCATCTCCGCAGTATCGGGGAGAGAACCATAGGCGATTACAACCTCAATAGCAATTATTGGGAAAACCTTGGATGGAATTATCATCTCCGCAGTATCGGGGAGAGAATCATAGGCGATTACAACCTCAATAGCAATTATTGGGAAAACCTTGGATGGAATTATCATCTCCGCAGTATCGGGGAGAGAACCATAGGCGATTACAACCTCAATAGCAATCATTGAGAAAACCTTGGATAACTTCTACTGAGTCTTCATCAGAAAAATCTGTTTGGGGTCGATTTAACTGGACTAGAGAAGGCCTTGGACTGGATAAGAAACAGAGAATCTTAGGGTCGATTAACTGAACCGGTCTAGGTCTTGGAATGTCTTCAACTGGGTCTTTATCAGAAAAATCTGTTTGGGGTCGATTTAGCTGGACCAGAGAAGGCCTTGGACTGGATAAGAAACAGAGAATCTTAGGGTCGATTTAACTGAACCGGTCTAGGTCTTGAAATATGATTGAGAATTTAACTGAATCTTTCCTGAAAGGTAAAGGTCAGTCATATGCAATGCATGATATGGACCAAGCAATGATGTTCTCAACATAAATGAGATTTGTAAGATATGATGCGTATATGCATGCTATGATGTATGGAGATGTTTATGAATATTATGTTTTCGTCTTAGGAAAATAAATCCTTGACGGGTGCCAAGAAGTCACTCCTGGGCTGATGTTGAAGAATAGATTTCGCTTCCGCTGGGGATGATAGTTGCAAGAATACCGGTAGGAGAAGATGGCTCCGTTGGGGAATAAACTTGGCGAATGGGTTACTCTGCGGGGAGAAAAGTACTCTAGTGATCTTGCTGGGGAACAATACTCTGTGGGGAGATAGATACTTTGCTGAAATGTTGATGGTAACTTCGCTGGGGATACCATTGTTGTGTTGGAAGTGCTGATAGACTTCGCTGGGGATAAGAAAGAATTGTGTTGACGACGACCTTTCCGTGGCTTTTGGCTAAGGATAACCCAGTTATATCCTGGTAGGGAAATAACTCTTTGAATAAAGCCGGACGACGCGTTCGTGCTCTGCGAGGATAAGCTTCCAGAATCTACTGGGGATAAACTTACTACTTGGGGAGATGGATTCCAACTTTCCTGGGGAAACTGGATTGGACTCTCCTGGGGAAGCTTGAGCTGTATCGGGGAAGTGATTCCAATGAATGTTTGATATACCGCCGGGGAACAATCTTTAGACCAAGACTGCCGGGGATGCTTGTTAAGAATATTCGTTTTGAGATCTGCTGGAGGGTACCCAATTTCCTTGAGTTTGATACTATCTTCACTTGAGGAGAGTGTATTGATTTGCTGACGTACTCTCTGGGGAATTAAGATATGCCGGTTATGTTCTTTAGCTGAACCTATCTTGATACCTTGGAGGACAGAACAATTAGATTACTTAGACAACTCTTTATTGCCCCTGTTTCTAATGTTACCTGTAATTAATTCTTTGTTTCGCATGCAAATATTCATGAATTAGCAAATTATTGTCAATGCATATATCACAAATTGAACCTTGGACGTTCTTCGCACAACAAAACAGAAAAAGGAAAAACAATTGGCAATTTTAACTGAAAAGTGTATTTGTATTGATTTTTGAATTGTCTGTAAATAGGCGTTTGTGTACAAGAGGCTGACGTCCTAGTAAGAGAACGCCGCCGGACAGAAGAGTTTATACAAATTTGCACAAGAGAAAATAAACAGCTGTGTGAAATGAACGATCCCACTGGGTTTCAATTCTGCTATTGCCTTTATAACTCCGAGCGTCTCATCACTTGATGACCTTGGTTGAAGGTGAAGCTGACTGATCGATGCCGTCTGAACTTGATGTAGTTACCGGATTCTGGATGCAAAGTGATCCAATGAGACATAGTATTACGCTTTATCCCTAACTTTTTCCTGGACCGCCCTTTCGGGTTTTCAGTCCACCGGGATACCCATTTTTTCCCAAGCCGCCTTTTCAGGTTTTCAACTTGCCGGGTGTACAGATTTTTTTCATTTCATCCCTTCATTTTGCCCGAACCCTTTTGGTTCGCCGGGAAGCCCTAATTTTTGCCTAGGCATGTTAGCCTAGCGGGTCTTTTTCATGCGTAGTATCTTTTTACTATGTCTGCATTGGCGGGGTGAGGAAGGTCGTCACCATCCATGTTAGTTAGAATCATGGCTCCTCCTGAGAACACATGTTTAACCACAAATGGCCCTTTGTACGTGGGGGTCCATTTGCCCCTTGGATCACTCTGAGGAAGGATGATTCGTTTGATCACCAGATCCCCAACTTGATACTCTTGTGGTCTGACCTTTTTGTTAAATGCCCTGATCATCCGTTTTTGGTACGTCTGACCATGACAGATAGCAGCAAGTCTCTTTTCATCAATAAGATTTAACTGATCAAGTCGTGTCTGGATCCAATCATCTTCATTCAGATTTGCATCCTTCATTATCCGGAGAGAGGGTATTTGTACTTCGATCGGTAAGACCGCCTCCATACCATAAACCAAGGAGAAAGGAGTTGCCCCGGTTGACGTCCTGGCCGAGGTACGGTACCCATGTAGAGCGAACGGTAACATCTCGTGCCAATCTTTATAAGTCACTGTCATCTTCTGCACGATTTTTTTGATGTTCTTATTTGCTGCTTCTACAGCCCCATTCATCTTCGGTCTGTAAGGAGAAGAATTGTGGTGCTGTATTTTGAACTGCTCGCAGAGCTCAGTGATCATCTTATTATTCAGATTGGTACCGTTGTCTGTAATGATCCTCTCTGGGACGCCGTACCGACAGATCAGATTATGCCGAATGAACCGTGCCACAACAGTCTTGGTTACCGTAGCATAGGAAGCTGCTTCGACCCACTTTGTAAAATAATCAATTGCCACTAGGATGAAGCGATGCCCATTAGATGCCGTAGGTTTAATCTCACCGATCATGTCTATGCCCCACATTGTAAACGGCCAAGGCGCAGTCAGAACGTTCAACGGAACTGGAGGAACATGCACCTTGTCTACATAAATCTGGCACTTATGGCATGTCCTGGCATGTTGGTAGCAGTCAGCTTCCATTGTGGACCAGTAATACCCTGCCCGAAGGATCTTCTTTGCCATTGTATGTCCACTGGAATGTGTACCAAAGGTCCCTTCATGTAGCTCTTCCATGATCCTTTCTGCTTCAGTCTTATCCACACAACGCAGTAAGGTTGAATCATGGTTTCGCTTGTACAAGATGCCGTTGCTAAGGAAGAACTTTGCTGCGAACTTTCTCAAGAACTTCTTATCATTGACAGAGGCACCTTCAGGGTATTCCTGAGCTTCCAAGTATCTCTTCAGCTCATGGTACCAAGGCTTCTCAGTTACCAATTCAATCTCGAGATCGCAACAGTATGTCGGTTCGTCCAGTTTCCAGATGATGATCCGGGGAGCCTCATTGTCCCATTTAACCTTGAACATAGAAGACATTGTAGCTAACGCGTCCGCCAGCTGATTCTCCTCTCTTAGAAAGTGTTCAAAGGTTATCTTCGTGAAGTGGGGGATCAAGGTCAACACACATTCTCTGTAAGGAATAAGATTCGGATGTTTCGTATCCCACTCTCCTTTGATCTGATTGATCACAAGAGCGGAATCTCCGAAGACACTCAGAAACTTGATCCTTAAGTCGATCGCAGCTTGAAGACCCATGATGCACGCCTCGTACTCCGCCATGTTGTTGGTACAGTTGAAACATAGCCGGGCAGTGAGCGGAGTATGAGTGCCTTGAGGGGATATGATTACAGCGCCGATACCGTTTCCCAAAGCATTGGAGGCTCCGTCAAAGTGCATAGACCATCGGGATCCTTCCTCAGGTCCTTCATCCGGTCCAGGTACTTCACAATCAGTCACAATCATGATACTTTCATCCGGAAACTCGAAATTCATTGACTGATAATCGTCGACAGCCTGATGTGCCAAGTGGTCTGCCAGTACACTTCCCTTGATGGCTTTCTGAGTCGTGTACTGAATGTCGTATTCCGTCAAGATCATTTGCCATCTTGCAATTCTCCCAAACAGAGCAGGCTTTTCGAATATGTACTTTATAGGATCCATCTTTGAGATCAACAAGGTAGTGTGAGTCAGCATATACTGTCTCAGCCGGCGAGCAGCCCATACCAAAGCGCAGCAAGTTTTCTCGAGCAGTGAGTATCGGGTCTCACAGTCGGTAAACTTTTTGCTAAGGTAATAAATGGCATGCTCTTTTCGGCCAGACTCGTCATGCTGCCCCAGCACACACCCCATTGAGTTGTCAAGTACTGTCAGGTATAGTATCAGAGGTCTCCCTTCAACCGGTGGCATAAGGATGGGTGGTTCTTGGAGATACTCTTTGATTCTGTCAAAAGCAGCCTGACATTCATCATTCCAACGTACTACCTGATCTTTATTCAGCAGCTTGAAGATTGGTTCACAGGTGGCAGTCAGATGCGAGATGAATCGAGCAATGTAATTCAGGCGTCCTAAAAAGCCTCTGACTTCCTTCTCTATCTTAGGAACTGGCATCTCTTGAATAGCTTTGACCTTGGCAGGGTCCACTTGAATACCCTTATCGCTTACAACGAAGCCTAGCAACTTTCCAGATCTTACCCCGAAGGTGCACTTGTTCGGGTTCAACCTCAGCTTGTACAATTTCAGATGGTCAAACAACTTCTGCAGATGATCTAGGTGCTCTTCCTCAGTTTGGGACCTTGAGATCATGTCGTCAACATACACTTCTATCTCATGATGGATCATGTCATGAAATAAAGCAACCATGGCACGTTGGTAGGTTGCCCCAGCGTTCTTCAGTCCAAAGGGCATGACCTTGTAGCAGAAGGTGCCCCACTGAGTAACAAATGTAGTCTTTTCCATGTCTTCAGGTGCCATCTTGATCTGATTGTAACCTGAGAAACCATCCATGAAAGAGAACACCTTATGCTGAGCTGTATTATCAACAAGGACATCAATGTGAGGTAGAGGGAAGTCATCTTTGGGGCTGGCCCTGTTCAGATCCCTGTAGTCGACACACATTCTGACCTTACCGTCCTTCTTTGGTACCGGCACCATATTAGCAACCCACTGAGGGTAAGAAGTCACTGCAAGGAACCCAGCATCAAACTGTTTCATAACCTCGGCTTTAATCTTCTCAGACATCTCTGGACGCATACGGCGGACCTTTTGTTTAACCGGAGGGCAGTCTTCTTTAGTAGGCAAGTGATGGACCACAATATCAGTATCCAACCCGGGCATGTCTTCGTAGGACCAGGCAAATATCTCCACATAATCATGTAGCATCTTAGTCAACCGTTGCTTCACGCTGAGCTCTAGGTTAGCACCAATCTTTACCTCTTTCCTGTCTTCTTCAGTACCCAAGTTTATTATTTCCACTGGCTCTTCATGGGGTTGAATTGCCCTCTCTTCCTGAAGTAACAGTCTTGCAAGCTCGCCAGGCACTTCGCAATCATCTTCACCTTCGTCTTCGGCTAAGTTGATCGGATTTTCGAAGTCATAACTGGCAGTAGCAGAGTCGTTACCAGTGAGATCCAGAGTGGATTGAAACCTGTATGAGTGAGTGTGCGTAAATACAGCTGTTTTGAAATATGTATAAAGGAAAGAAAGATAGAAAAGGAGCATAAGATTTGAAATGCGAGAAAACGTCCAAGATTTTCATTTATGATATATGAAATGACAATTTATATGCCCTCACAAATGAAGCCACGGTGCCCCGGGTAAGACACCGGGCCATAAAGTTCGATTTATTGTTTATTACAAATAACAAAACAAAGAAGTTTATTACTACGTAACAAAGGTAACAGGAGTATGGTCTTTGACAATCCAATTGGTCAATCCGCCTTCAGTCGTCGGATAGATCCAACTATTGAACTCAGCTTCATCCACTTCATTGTCTTCCCCAACAGCATTCACTCCTAGATTTGTAATGAGCACAGGAGGTCTTCTAGTCTTCGCCTTCCGCATAGCTTTCTGACCCTCTGCAGTAAAACCCAGCCCAAATTTGTCAGTTTTCTGTGTAAAGTCGGGAAGCCTGCCCCAGTTAGTACATTCACCTCTCTGAACCACAGCCCGGGCATCCTTTAGGGAAGCCATCTTCAAGGGAACATCCTCTTCGACTGCTGTCTCTGCTGCTGCTGAAATTGGAAGCACCTCCTCGAAATGCTGAAAGGGGGTTTCAATAAATTCCCCGTCCATCTCAATGTATCTGAAGGAATTCAAATGGATCACCATATACTCCTCCTCTCCTTGCACAGTGACGATCTTCCCTCTGACAGGGTATTTCATCTTCTGGTGCAAGGTAGAGGTCACTGCCCCAGCTTTATGGATCCAAGGTCGCCCCAGTAGACAAGAGTACGATGGACGGATATCCATCACATAAAAAGTAGAGTCAAACACCTGAGAGCCCACACGAATAGGAATGTCAACCTCTCCATGAACCATCCTTTTTGAACCGTCAAAGGCCCGGACGATGATATTGCTGGGTTTTAATTCTAGGCCTTCACAATCCAAATGGTCTAAAGCCTTCTTTGGTAGAACATTCAAGGAGGAACCAGTGTCCACCAACACATGCGCCAGAGTAGTGCCCCTGCATTCAATAGAGACATACAAGGCGTCATTGTGGTCTCTTCCTTTCGCAGTTAGGTCAGCATCTGAGAAACCCAAGCCATTGTCTGCTGTCAGATTTGCTACGCAGTCAGTGAACTGAACTGCAGATGTCTCCTGTGGCACATGGGCCGTCTTGAGAAATGAGATTAAGGCCTTAGCATGGGCCTCGGAGCACAACAATAAAGAGAGCATGGAGATTTTGGAGGGCGTATGCCCCAGCTGTTCCACAACATTGAAGTCACTCTTCTTTATTATTTTCAGGATCTCCTCCATCTCTTGTTGGGAGGCCTCAGCATTTATAGGTACCGGCGCCTCCATCCGGGCAGGCTCATCCTCAATCCCTTTGCCCCGAGCATTAGATGACTCGGCAGCAGGGGAAACAACTTGATCAGCAACAGGAACAAGTACACTTGTAGGTGTTATAAGGAGGGGTCTTCGAGTAGCGGGCGGTGCAATGTCAGGCGAGAAGAGCCTGCCACTGCGGGTAACCTTGGTTGGACCAGTGATATCACAGATGCTGGCGCCAGTGTTGAATTCTTGTTTGATTCCATTCACATATACGTCTGCCCCATAATGCCAGGGGACAGCTTTATCAGATACATAGGGAAGAGGCCTCGGAACAGTGATAACAACAGGTGCGACAGTCATGATTTGGGTAGGCTTCTTCAGGAGAGCCTTGACTGGATTATTGAAGATGGTAACCACAGAAACCTCTTCCACCAGAACCAACTGTACAACAGATTTTTTGAACCGAATCTCCTTACTGTCCATCAGGCTTTGGATGCCTAACTTCAGCAAGGGACAACCAGATAGGGAAACAGCACAGAACAGGCAACCCTCACTGCAACCCGGAAATAAACCGGCCAACAGCAGGTTCCTCTTGACAGTCTTCAGAGGAGTAGCTAGATCGTCCACAAAAACAGCGTAAACATCTTCATCAACCGCATGTACTCCATGTTGGGGCATAGGAGCAGTTACCACATTCGACCTCTCAGGCGCTTCGAACTGTATCTCTTTCGCGTCAATAAGGTCTTGCACCTTATTCCTTAATGCCCAACAGTCATCAGTGGAGTGCCCCGGGCTATCAGAATGATAAGCACAACGAGCATTTGGGTTGTATTTGGGGGAGGCAGTGTTCACACCTTTGGGTGCCTCTCTGACAGTCACTAGATTGGTAGACAGCAACTGTGGCAAGATCTGCGATAAGGTCATGCTCAAACGGGTAAACTCTCTCCGGGGTCTTTCAGCCCTTTGAGGATTGGTTGGCCGAGGAGCGGCAGCAGGCGTAGCAATCATTACCGCACTGACAGATTGGCGGCGCTCAAATTTCTCTGGTCTCCGGGAGCCATATACAGCACTAGCCTCCTTTTTGAAGGGTTTCTTCTCAGAACTAGACGATGCACCCTTCAGAATCTTTCCAGACTTCAACCCAGCCTCAATTCTCTCTCCAGTCAAAATCAGATCAGTGAACCCTGCAGACGAATTACCGATGAGATGGTTGAAAAACGGCCCAGATAGGGTCCCCAAGAACATGTCTACCAACTCCCGATCAGTCAACGGAGGCTGCACCCTGCCAGCCAGATCCCTCCACTTCTGAGCGTACTCTTTAAAACCTTCACTTGAACCTAACGACATACCCTGGAGTTGGGTACGTGTAGGGGCAAGGTCGGCATTATACTGATACTGCTTATAGAAAGCAGTAGCCAACTCCTCCCAGTTATGAACCTTGGTCCCATCCAGCTGATAGAACCATTCGAGATGAGTCCCTGAAAGACTCTCCTGGAAGAAGTGGATCCACAAATTCTTATCCGCTGAGTACGGTTGAATCTTCCGAACATAGGACCTGAGATGTAGCTTGGGACAAGACGCCCCGTCGTACTTAGTGAAAGATGGTGCTTTGAACTTCCGATGAATAATCACACCAGTAGACAAACCCAAATCTCCGAAATCCAGCCCAGGTACCTGTTGTATCTCCATAGCATTCAACCTATCTTCCAACTGTTTGTATCTGTCTTCTGCAGGAGGATACTGCTCTTCATCAAAATCAGTCTCGTTGTCAGAGACTACCGGACTAGGACCTTTTTCCGCTTGCGGAGTACTCTTGCCAATAGAAGAACCAGCCTCTTCATTTTGCAGAGTGTTGCCAAACCTTCGGCCCGAGTTAAAAAGAACAGTCCTTCTCTTCTTCTTCTTTTCCTTCTTCAGGAGCAGAGCCTTCAGCTCCTCTTGGCCCTGAGCCAAACCCATGATTAATTCCTGAAATTGCGCATTCTGCGCCTGAAGAGCCTTGATGGACATCTCAGTTGATGATGAGTCAGGATTCATGATGCTGAAATAAACAGCGAAGAACTGTAAGCAACCTGAAAAGAGGAAAACCTGCTATGCACATGATGAATGATATGTGTTTATGCAATGCATTCAGGGGTTCGAAAGTTCAAATTTATTATAGACAAAAAGGAACACATGTTATCATTAAGGAAATAATTGTTCAGTACATCAAAGCCTCATGGGCAAAATAATACAAAAGCAAATCAATCCCAAAATATGCTACGTATCCTCTTCGGAGCTATGTAAGTGTTGAGATTCCTCTCCTCATGCAACAGGCGGGTGAGCTCCAAGACCTTCTTTTCACTAGCATGTAGACTGGTCTCAAGAGAATTCCGTTCTTCCTTAAGCTGGACCCAGCTCTTCTGCATCTCTTCCCAGGATGTGGGCATATCAGGGTGCTGAATAGTGTAGGACACTTCCCCTTCCGAGACTGGTTCTTTGATTACTGGGAGCATATGAGGATAAGGCATCACTAACTTCTGGGAGCGGGCTCGCACCCACTTGAGATAAGGTTCCAACGGGATGGAGTTCCTGTGCCCCAGTGTCCTACTGTCTATCCTATTTGGCATCCTCCAAGCTCTGATAAATCTCTGGCGAAGTCCTTGAGTATCGTTGTCGAAGTCAAAAACTATGTCAGGAATTAACATGTCATGAGGACCATCCCTCCGAGCATAACCAAACTATCTCCAAGCCAGGCATGGGTTGTAAGTAATACCTCCTCTGATTCCAAGTAAAGGAACATTAGGGTACTCTCCGCAACGATCAATGATAGTGACATCCTCTCCGGACCTAGGGCACCAATGTATATCTGCATGTGTAAGAGTCATCAATCGTTGTGACCATCTCAAACCCCGCTCGTTCTTCAAAACTGATTGGGGAAGGTGCGAAATAAACCACCTTCCCAGGAGAGGAGTGCAACACATAAGGACACCTCTTTTTTTCATGGTTCGAGTGTAACATGAGTGAAGGATGTCCCCCAACAACGTAGGTATAGGATTCCTGGACATAAAGATCTGGACAACACTGATATCAATAAGCTGATCTGGGTTAGGGAACAACACCAAACCATAGACAAGGAGGGCCACCACTTCTTCAAAAGCTTGTAAGTCAAGGGAATTCCAACATTCATGGGCCTTTTCAAACAGAAACCTGGCTAAGAACCCTTTGATACCACTTCTAACTTCCCAATGTCCCTTGAGGTCAGATGACTGTAGGTGCAAGGCTTTAGCAATCTCTTCAAGCTTAGGTTCCTTTTCCGTACCGTTGTAGGGTAGTTGATCAAGGATAGGGATCTTCAGGAGCCGGGAGAACTCCTCCAATGTAGGTACCAGCTGATAGTCCAAGAAAGTAAAACAGTGATGCAGAGGGTCAAAGAATTGGAACAAGACCTTGATCATATCTTCTTCAATGTTGGTATTGACCAAGCTGATGAGACTTCCATGTCTTTCACTGAATGAAGAGCTCTCGGGAATCCTGGATATAAGTTCCTTAAGCTGAGGAGGGATTCTTACAAGACTGACTTGAATTGTCTTTCTACGAACAGTTTCCATGTCCTACAAAACAAGAACAAAGATGAAGATTCGAACCCCTGAAATGGTTAGTCAATGCATATGATGTTGGATGATGTCATGATGCTATGATTAAACACACCACAGCTATTTACAAAGACAAACATGTAAGGCACACAAGGCACACAAGACAAGCCCTTAGGGTTTAAGGCCAGCATGGGGTCTGGGTAGTACCCTTTTGAAGTTGGTGGGCTCAACCTGTCCTATCAGAAGTAACCGGGTTCTAAGGGTCCCAATATCACGGGATTGCTTTCATTGTTCATCGTTTCGATTTAGCCACTGAACTGGCGACCGAAATATTCTAGGAAAGCAACCCTCAATTGAGCGTAGTATCGAGTATCAACCAACCTCGGACTGCACCAAAGTCAGTTATCTCACTACCCTAAAGAGGCCAAGATAGTTCAATTAAGGTTCCTAAGGTCTGTTGATGCTTCACGACACCACGCGGAGGCCCCGTACTCTCCTTGACTGAACTCAAGGGTTACCGGTACACACCAAAGTGCCACATCAACGTAGCAGACTGTTTCAACCATGTCGGTGTACCCCGCACAATTCCCTCACAGTCTTGTTGCTACTTTCTAAGAAGGTATCCCCCAGATCCGGGTTAGGATCTATAGAACTCCCAAGAAACCCACAATTTAAAGCACACAAGGAAAGCAACTGAAAACACAGTGATCTTAGTCCTAAGGTACACCTCACTTTAAGTTAAGTCCCCAGCAGAGTCGCCAGTTCTGTGATCGGTGGATCTGGAACTGACTGTTTAACGCTGGTTCGTGAAATGTCGCGGAAGCAAGAGTCGCCACCGTCTTTTATTTTCTCCAAATGGAAAGGACAAAAGCACAGAAAAATTCCTTATAGAGATTGCTCTCGGTTCGGGAGGTAGGTTATAGAAAGGGAAGGTGTTAGCACCCTTTCTATCCATGGTTATCCATGGGCTCTTAGATACTTGCTCATTTGTGTTTTCAAAAGTGTTTGCTTTTCAATTGTGGGTTTTAAAAAGTTTCTTTGAAAATTCCAGTTCGACTCTTGTATCAGTCCTCAAGAGTGTTTGAAAAATTGCTTTCGAAAGCTTTTTGAAAATGTGTTGGTGTGAAAAGTATTTTTTGATTTGTTTTGAAATTTAGAGCAAGTATCTAGAGCCGTCTACCTACCCTAAGGAATTCGTCTGTGTAAATGTCCTTTAAAGTAGTGCCATCCCACCATTGAGAGGTAGGTAGCACCACCGTTGGAGGTGTTCGGGTCAATTCGAAGGTTCGGGACATGGTGATCACCAGAGCAATAGGAAGACACCTTAGAAGCTACCCTCATGCCAGGTTCCCGGATCATGAGGACTTACTAAGACATCCTCTACTCGACGATCACCTTTCGAGGTAAGGCAACAGTGAGGCGTACCCTAGGGGTGGTGTGTGATTTGTGTGTCAGATTCATTTATTTTTGTCTTGTCAGGTTATGGGTGATCTATGCGTTTGTTTTTATTTTTTTGTCATTCATTCTTGCATGCATTGATTAACAGTTAAAAAATTTGCGAGAAACGTAAAGTTCTAAACTATTACAAAAGGCGCGGGTCCACATCGCCAAAATTTCCAGAACCCGATTTGACAGAAAATAAAGAAATAAAGCAAAGTAAAAGTGCGAGAAATATATTACATGGCCTTGGGAGAGATACATAAATATTAAAAGAAAAAGGAATAAATATGCGAATTAAATTAAAATCAGAAACGAGGGCGTTGGACCCTTTTTACGAAATTAAATTAAATGATTAAATTAATTGAAATTAAAAAAGAAAAAGAAATTATTTTGGTATTTTTGTATTTTATGATTTTAATGAAAAAAGAATTAAATGAAATTAAAAGATTAACCCTAATTCTAATTATTTTAGTTTATTAAGAAAGTATTGAATTTTAACCTAATATTAACCTAATTATTTACATGCAAATCTTGATTTATAAAAATAAATAATATTTTAATAATTAATTATTGTGAAAGAAAAGAAAAAGGATAAAAAACTTATTAAACCCTAATCCTACCAATTTTAAATTATTTAAGAAAATGTTAAGATTTAAACCTAAATTAGAACTAAAATCAATTAAAGTTATTTATTTACAAAAATGATATTTAAATAAAAAAAATTATTTTTGTCTTTTCTGATTTTTTTGTGTTTTTTATATTATTGTGAAAATATTTAAATTAGAAAACTAATTAATTGAATAAAAATAAATAATAATAAAAAATAATGGAAAGAATATTGCAAACCTAGGGGGGTGTCTGTCCCCAAATTGGAGGCTTTAGTCAGTAATTTGAGCCCAACTTTGCAAGGCCTGGTTGACTTTTGTGCCAACGTGTGGGATGGTTGACTGGTGCCTACCATGTACTCTAGATCCTGGCCCTTGATTGAGTGCAGTATGACGCGTGGACGCTCGATAATGTGGGTGCATGGTGTGCTTTAGCGTTGGAGCTACATGTAAGCATTAAATGGAAAATAATATGAAAGGGGTGAGGGACCTGGGATTCGAACCCAGGTCCTAGAGATTACCACTAACCAGCTTTGCCAATTGAACCAAGCACGCGTTTTGTATATTAATTAACAAACAATCATTATAAAACAAAACCACGCGTTAATGACTTTTTAGCGCGAAATTTTAAACGAACCAACCGCTGCCTTCCACCTAAGCGTCTTCCTCGTGTTGTTCTTTTTTCCTGAAACAAAGAAAGAATGGGCAACAGTTTTGAACTGTCCCCAAAAGCAACTTTCAAAAAAATAGCGAATAGGCCATAAGGCCTCATAAATTAGGCGCGAGGGTGGATTTAGCATCGTCCAAGCGTGCTGAGTGGAATGGCCTAGGTCCCATGTGCCAATTGTTCAAGGTTTGGAAACCCCTAAATCAATTTTCACGAAACCCTAATATGCTCTCATGGTGGATCCTTCGTTTTAGCATGAAACTCCAATCAAATTATGCAGGTAGCTTGCAAACATCATTCTAAACACAAAAACAACAATGAAATATGTTAAAAGCGCATGAATGATGGAAAACGATTTTGGAATTTTTCTCACCAACTTCAATGGTGATTTCGTGTTCTCTTGAGTATGGGACTTAGTGAATGATTGGAAAACGTTCTATGATCCTCAAGGAAGGCGTTTGAACAGCTCTTGCACCTTGAATTCACCTGTAAAACCAAAATCGAATTTTTAAAAATATGTGAGTTTCTTGAGTTCTTGTATGGCTTGGTTATGCAGCTTTCTGTCTATTATCATTAGGGTTGCGTTTTGTATTTGTATGTGAGTGATTAGGTCAAAGAAAATTGATCCAAAATCCATGAATTGATGAATAGGATATTTGATTTTTCATGCTATTATTTTCAAATCTTTTCACGCTCATTTAGTTCAAATCATGGCCAATTAGCAAGATTTCTTCCCTAATCTGATTTGCACGAAATATTGGAGATATTATATGCATAAAAAGATTTGAAACATTAGGTTTAATATTTTTCATGTATTTTAATTAATTTAAATGAATTATTAATAATAAAAATCCAAATAAATAAATAAAAAATGAAGAAAAACTTCCCTTTGGGCCAAATGGTCGTGCACATGCCTTGGATAATGAATTGTGGAAGAAAAAGAGGCCCATTAGCAATTTTAGGTCATTTGAATCAATGTTGACTTTTCAAAATATCCAAAAATTTCCCAACTTCCACAAGGCATAACTTGCTCAATTTTTAAGCTTTGCTCATGTTCTTGGACATTTTGGAAAGGTCTTTGAGTCCTCTAACCAATTCCTTTAGTCCCATGTCATTTTGATTTACCAATCTCAAGTTATGGCCTTTGACTTAAAGTCCCTTTTTGTTGACTTTTGAAAATGACCTATAATGTTGAAATTGATAACTTTTTGTGAGAGCATTTCTTGGACTTGAAGTATGAAGAGGAGTTGTAGGAAATGTCTTTCTCTTCAAAATGAGCTTTGGATGGAATTTTTCTGATAATCCATGTGAAAGTTATGCCCTGGTCAATTTACAGTTGACTTTTCCAATTGTCCAAATATGGAAACTTTTGCATCTTGGTGATTTTGAGCCAAGCTTTGAGAATCATGATCAAGCATTGATCAAATGATGTTTGTGGCTTCAAAATGAGATGTTGACCAAAAATTTGAACTTTTGACTGTCAAATGACCATTTTACCCCTACAGTTGACTGTAGTGCAATTAGGGTTTTTGACTATGCAATTTTGTGCTGTAAGTCTTGAAACTTTGTATAAGGATGCTTGACCATGTTTATAGGCATGTGGGACTTGATTGGACCCTTGGAAACTTTATTTACTTTGTCAAAACCAAAACCCTAATTTTGACTGTTAGGAGGCCCTTACACTGTGCAACCCTTGGGGAGATGTTTGAAGCTTTGACTTGGCCAATTTTGAAGAATATGGGAGGGCAAATTTTGGGGTACAACACTTGGTATCTTGGAGATGAAATATGAGTTGAATCTTTCTTTCCCTCCAAAAGCTTCTTTTAACCTTTCAAATTTTGCTTCAAATTGCATCCTTTAACATAACACGTCATGAGATCAGATACTCTCAGTCAATCAAAGGAACTCAAGTAAGATATTGTCAAAACCTCAGATGCAACTATGATCCAATACATCACGTTCACCTCAAAGCCTTGTGTGAGAACCAAAGAGATAACTTGTATGTCCTAAGCAATGTAACATCTTGATCCTCAAGCGTCATAGCTAAATGAAAGAATTTATTTGAATCAATGATAAAAAAAGATCCAACGGTAAAGTGGGCACCGGTATATCCACATTTGTCTTCTGTATGAAGTTTCCAATCACATAGCTTGTGACTTAAGTAATAAGTTCCCCCTTTTGATTTACAAAGAAAGGTCAAAAGAAAACCCTAGCTAGTCATTGACGAAGAACCTGTGACTATTAGTCCTGCCAAATTTATCTGACAAACCCAAGCGTGGGAAATAAACCCTTGGTTGATGAAATGCTGACAAGCACAAACTTGGTGGAGAAACACTCTAAATCTGTCTTGAATATATTTGAATGAGTAATAACCCCCTTAACTTGAAGAGGAAGGAACCCTCAATAAACATAGGTTGTAACCCTAATTCCACATTTCACTGCTTGAAGGATAATCAAAAGAATCAGGCTTTATTGGATACAAACACCTTGACTGCTGCGAAGCCCTAATATCGCGCAATCACTGAACTTCGAACCTCAAGAGCTTTATTGAATGTAAATGTATGTTAATGACCTAATGGAATATATACATATGAATGCGATAGTCTAAGCCAGATAGAAGAAAATTAGGAGGGCAAATTTTGGGGTGCAACAGCTGCCCCTATTTAATCTCCTTCAACCTGAAGGTGAGATTGGCGTCAGCCTTTCGAACTTTCAGGATGGAAGAAGATTAAATACTAAAAGAAACCGAAAATTTGCGCTATGGAGTCAATCAGGGATACATTATAGTTTTGGTTTTCTGCATTTTCTATTATTATTATTATTATTTTTCTTTTTGGATTACCGTAGTTAACTGAGTAAATCTCTTGGATGTGAGGTCAAAGTTAGACATGCAAAAAGAAGAGACCGACCGAAGGAGGCTCTGACGAAGGAACACCAATCAAAGGCAAACTTTACTAAGAAAAGAGACCAAGCGAATGGGACTCCCGATAGATGATACCAGCCGAAGATGGATTTTAACAACTGATACCAGCCGAAGCGGGATTTTTAGCGAAGGATACCTGCCGAAGTGGGGTTTTGAAAGGATACCAGCCGAAGCGGGGTTTTAAAAAAGGGTACCATCCGAAGCAGGGTTTTGAAGGATACCAGCCGAAGCGGGGTTTTAACAAAGGGTACCAGCCGAAGCGGGGTTTTGAAAGGATACCAGCCGAAGCGGGGTTTTAACAAAGGGTACCAGCCGAAGCGGGGTTTTGAAAGGATACCAGCCGAAGCGGGGTTGTAACAAAGGGTACCAGCCGAAGGGGGGTTTTGAAAGGATACCAGCCGAAGCGGGGTTTTAATAAAGGGTACCAGCCGAAGCGGGGTTTTGAAAGGATAAAGGTATGCATATTTGGTTAGAGTTAGATACACAAGAGTGAAATCGAGCATCAAGAAAGAAATGTTTAGAGTTGATAGTGAACACAGGAATGAGACTAATCGAAGAAAGCCCCAATAAAAAGGACACATTCTTCTAAATAAGGGCGCCAGACAACTGGACTTTGAAGAGACACTGAAGGACTCTTAACATAAAAGGTTAGATAAGCTACAAAAGGAGGACCCAACTAACGCAGATAAACCAAAATAGGGAACCGACTAAGCAGGACCTTTAAAGAGCACTGATCAAAGGTGAACTCTAAAAGAGAAAGAGACTGGTCAATGCAGAATCTAATAAGGATTGCCAAAATACGTTTGGCTTTCGATAAGTTGCAAATATGCAAGAACTACAAGATCCCTGAGGCCAAATGAAGGGTGTAATTCTTCAAGAGTGGCAATTATCTAAATTACCACACACCAAGTATGGATACTCAAACATTTGAGAAGCAAAAAAAAAGGTTATACATACTCACACTCTAACGGATAAGCAAGCACGGGTAGAATAACCAAAGGCTTGCAAAGGCAAGCGCAAACCACAAACTTACTGGGGAAATGGAAAAATACCAAAGACCCGACTAGTGGTGAATCAAAACAAACTCTGATAGGGAAAAATAATAGACTTACCCTAGTCTTATTTGTAGAGATAAATCAAATCTGAGCGCATAACAATCTGGTTACTGCAAGTGGACATAACTGGCTTATCCTCATGCATGTTTGAAAATTTTTTTATAGCGTAATGCTCCATACAATGGAAATGCTACGCGTTTTAGTATATGTAATGTAATGATGCAATGTAATGATGCATGTTTAGTAATGCACTGGAAAACACATCAATAATCGGATGCTGAGAAGACAACGAACTTTCGAATGATTATTCTTATACATCTGATCTTTTGGTAGAGAAAAGGCAATTTGTACTCCAATGGGGAATTGGGATTTGAAACCATCAACCTCGAACGATTGATATCACTGGGGAAGTAACTTCTTGGGGAGAATACTACCAAAATAAATTGTAGTTCAGAGAAAATCTTGAATTCTGATCAAACTTCCAACTTCACGGGGAACAAATTCTTTATCCTCTGTTGGTAAAGAAAAGCTTTGCTGGGAATGGAAACTTATGGCATATAAATTATTTGACGAAGATAACTTCTATTAGGGAGTATTGAAATTCTTAAATAAAAAGAATTCTACTCAGACCACCCTGGGGATAACATTGTTAGGTAAGAGACCCTCACTTGGGGAATAAATAAACATCCCGGGATAGAAACTCTACTGGGGACATCTCAACAAAATCTTCTACTACTGGTAACGAAAGAGTTATGACTGTAATTCTCCTGCATACCTCACCATAGAGATAGGATACTTGCTCTATTAGGGAAAGAAGAATAGTTCCACTGGGGAAATTGGATCTTATCATACGAAAATCTTCATGTTAGTCACACACAAACCCTTCCTGATTCATTTGTTGGTATGCATCTTGTCATACAAGACCAACAGTACTTGCAAAACAGAAGTTGGGGCGACATGCCCCTGTTTGGAATGGAAAACCTTACTGAAGAATAGACAACTTGAACTATCAATCACCAGGTAAAAACTGCGATGCAGGATTGCAACTTTAACATGCCAACTCTGAGGAGGAATGTCACTAAAAAGTGGACTTGAGAAGATGCTGCAAAAATAAATTACAGTCCAACGAAAAGGAATCATTTAGACTTTAAACAACTTATACATTTCCAGGAAGAAAGGACACTCTCCTCCTGCAGAGAAATGAGGATGCTTCACTGTGGAGGAAATATCTTAGAAGAGAAACCCCTTGGTTGACAGATCTTTGTCAAGTAGCAACTGGTCTTTTACTGGGAGTAGGCATCCCCTTAGGAAGCAATATTCCCATCGCATCTTGTACGAGTAAACAAACCCAAATGATCTTTGCGTTACTGCTCATATCCTACTGAGGATAACAATCCAAACTTCAACTGGGGATAATAACCTTGAATTAGGACAAAGGATATCAGTAAATGGACTCGAGTCTCTGATAAGTCGAAGATAACAATCCCGACTTCTCGGTATGATTTTCAAATTCATAGATCATTTAGCTTGCGTATGGACTTGATCTGATCAACCACTGATGAAGAGAGAAATCCCTTACATAAATTCTTGCCCCAGTCTGTAAGGCTTTTTGTAGAGAATTGCCTTGAGAGGACTTTTTGAGATTTATACTGTTGAAGACAATCTGCCCCAGTGTTATGAACTTTGGAACATGATGTTTAGATAACCAAAATTGGGGATGACTCCAACTATGCTTGAGTGAATGCCCATACATCTTCAAATTCAGGGAAGATTCTCCTCTGATCAATGCATTCTCGGAGAGATTTGTCAAATATCAGTATAAATGCCTCATTTTGACTGCACTTTGAGGGATAAAATCCCGACTTGAATGCCTCAAATTGGCTGAATACCTACTCAACAGAGTATTTGACATGCTTTCCCCTGCTCAACAGAATCTCGACAAACCTTTTCCTTTACCTCATGCTCACGGAGGGATGAGAAACTTGAGGATTTTCGAAGGCAATACAACCTTAGAGTGGTTGGCTCATGTCTTGAATATAGGTTACTTCACAACCATACTTTTCAACTTGAACTGTTTCAATCTCTAATCAGATACTTGAAGAAATCGACCCCTCAAGATCAACTGAAAGTAATGCTTTATTGCTTGACAGAGACTCCAGGCGACCAACTTTTACAATCTGCTTTAGATCATTTCTCAAACTGGTATTCTTTTACCCGATGGAGTCAACTGAAGATTTTCCCCAGATTAAGACCATTCTCACAAATGATTTACCTTAAATGGTATCCTGAAGCAATTTGTCCCTGGAGATGATCAAATTTCATCTGATGCTCATTATGCAAGCTTACTTGATGTTTAAGCACTTGTTCATATGCAAAGAATGTTTATTCTAAGAATGGTAATTGTAATGCAAAGCTTATGTTTGTCTTGAAGTTTAAAAACCTTTATTGAAAAGATTAAACAAACCAAAAAATTTTGTATGGAAGAAATTAAAAAGATAGTGTGATACCAACTCAAAAGTTTTTTGCAAGCCTCATAGGAGTCAGATTACCGTATTTCTGTTACAGTGTGCTTGCGAATTAACCCTTGCTTCAGTTAGGACTTTTAAGGGTTGTAACGTGGTCTGGTTCACGGTTTTTTTTTAGAAAAAAGATTTAAGGCTCAAAATATTTGGTGCCCACCCATTCTCCGTAATGTTCTCCATTCCTAAATTTAGTTAACCAATACGAGCACTCATTCCTCAGAAGGAGTTTACCATGGTTGAGGAGGATATGGCCGTCACTCACCTCTTTCATTCTTTGTGATTGATCACACGTCTTAGTTCTTTGTTGAGGATTTTTATTTGGTAATCCCCTTTTTCTCTTTTCGCGCTTTTCGCTTTCTTTTTGTAATCCCTAACTTTTGCCTGGACAAATTCCTTTTGATTTTGACTTTGAAGTCCAGCGGGATGCCCCGACTTTTGCCTAAGCGACTTGTCTTTTGATTTTGACTTTGGAGTCCAGCGGGATGCCCCGACTTTTTCCTAAGCGACTTGTCTTCTCAAGTTTCGGCTTAGCGGGGCTTTTTGTCTCTTTCTTTTATTATTCCTTTTTAGTTTGAACCAGTCATGTGACTTCGAGTTGCTTTTGACATCCTGAAAAAAGGTGTAACTGCCTTGCTGTTTAGTTGACGATAAATAACCATTATGGTATCGTCACCTTTTTGACCTTTTGATGTGCGAGAGATACTCTTTGGGATATCATTCTCTTTGATGCACACTGCTGATATATGAGAGTTAACTATTGCGACCTTGTTCTTTCTCAACCTTCTGAAGGATAACCTTTGTTGTATCCTTTGATGCGCACTCTTAATGAGTTTTGAACGCCCAATCAGATTAACTGAAATCTACCCTGCCCCGGGTTAAATGTGAGAGTTTTTCTGAAAAGAAAAGAAACTCCTACTTCAAGGCTCAAAGGGGTTGACGAGGGTTTCACTCCCTTATATCTCCGGTGTTTGGGAATTTGAAACAAGGCCTGTACATCGTCAGCAGGGTCCTACTCAAAAGCACACTGTTTGAATTTTCTGGCATGTTACTCATCATCCTCCCTCCAGAGGTACTTGCTTTATTTAACAAGAGCTAAAAAGTCAAAGAAAAACATTAATGAGTGAATACGAAAGGGTTAATTCAAGACAAAAATATTTAATGCATTATGATTAATATTAAAAAAAAAGCAAGTTTCGCATACAAGAAAGTACTGAACCAAAACAACGAAAGATTACAAATGAGAATGCAAATGTAATTTGAAATTTCCAAGTCGAGGAGACTAGTTTCCGTTCAGACTCGTTGCTTCAGAAAGCATGTTTGATAACCTCATTTCTTATTTATGGATGCTTTAGACTCTTGAGTTGATAATGAATATCCATCATATCTTTAGTAAGAAATGTCCTTAGGTCGTGAGATCTTGTTCTGCGGAGGTGAACCTTGTAACATCACGTCTTAAGCATGGACTGGTCCCTACACCTGATATTTGAGTACTCTGATGCCACGTTCTGTGAAGCTTTAATGTTTTTTTTCCGTATTGTTTTATTGAAAATATTGAACATCTTTTGTTTATAAAAACAAGTAATAATAAAAAAAAATCTTGGCGTAATTTGAACCAACACTTTTATTGAATGAGTGGCCTGTAAATAGGCATTTATAATTAAAAGGAACAATTGCATGGGGAACACATGGGGGATACCAAGAGAAAGAAAATAAAATTAATACATGCTTCTTCAAGTACTACTCTGCTATAACTCTCATGACCCCTGAATTCTTCAATACTTGCCTCCCGAATGACTGGTTGGACCAAACCTTCATCCTGTTCTGATCAAACCAAATGACCTCTTATGCGAAATATTTTCTTACCGCATCCGCATTAACAGGGTGAGGGAAATCCTCTCCATCCATGGTTGCGAGCATCATAGACCCTCCAGAGAAAACTTTCTTTACAACAAAAGGTCCTTTGTAATTTGGAGCCCACTTACCTCTAGCGTCCGTGTTGTTAGGAGGTAAGATCCTTTTTAACACCAGATCACCAGTTTGAAAATTCCGCGGACGTACTCTCTTGTCGAATGCTTTCTTCATCCTCTTTTGGTATAACTGTTAGTGGCAAATTGACGTTAATCTCTTCTCATCAATAAGTTTCAGCTGATCGAATCTATTCTGGACCCATTCAGTCTCATCCAATTATGCATCCGTCATTATCCTTAAAGAAGGGATCTCCACTTCTACTGGTAGGACTGCTTCCATGCCGTAAATGAGCGAAAAAGGGGTTTCCCCAGTCGAGGTACGTATGGTGGTACGATAACCATGTAACGCGAACGGTAGCATCTCATGCCAATATTTATGAGTGATGACCATTTTCTACACAATCTTCTTAATATTTTTGTTTGCTGCTTCAACCGCGCCATTCATCTTAGGGCGGTAAGGAGAGGAATTGTGATGTTTTATTTTAAAGTTTTCATACAACTCCTTCATCGTCTTATTATTGAGGTTCGACCCATTATCAATGATAATCTTTTTGGGAGTGCCGTATTGACAAATTATATTGTGTTTGATAAAACGTGCTACCACCTGTTTAGTGACATTGGCATAAGATGCTGCTTCGACCCACTTAGTAAAGTAGTCGATAGCCACCAAGATAAAACGGTGTCTGTTGGAAGCGGTTGGCTCAATCCGTCCTATCATATCAATTCCCCACATTACGAAAGGCCAAGGTGAAGTTAGGATATTCAGGGGATTGGGTGGCACATGCATCTTGTCAGCGTAGATCTAACACTTGTAACAGATCCTGGAATGTTCGTAGAAATCATTTTCCATTGTTGACCAGTAATATCCTTCCCTCAAGATTTTCTTGGCCATAGTATGCCCGCTAGAATGTGTCCCAAAAGAACCTTTGTGCACTTCTTCCATGATCCTACCTGCTTCGTGTCTATCCACGCATCTGAGCAGAATGGAATCATAATTCCTCTTATACAGGATATCACCATTGAGGAAAAATTTGGCGGCAAACCTCCGTAAAGTCTTTTTATCTGTGATAGAAGCACCTTCTGGATACTCCCGAGTTTCAAGATACCTTTTGATGTCATAGAACCATGGTTTTTAGTCAATGTACTCTTCTCCTACTTCATAATAAAATGCCGGTTCATCTAACCTTAGGATGGTGATGGAAGGGGCTTCGTTCGCCCATTTAACCCTAAACATGGATGAAAGGGTAGCCAAAGCGTCTGCCAAGTTATTCTCCTCCCTTGGAATGTGATTAAAAGTAATCTTACCAAAATAAGGGGTTAGTTTTAATACATGATCGCGATACAGAATCAAATTTGGGTGTCGAGTTTCCCAATCTCCATTGATTTGGCTAATTACCAGAGCAAAATCTCCATATACTTCTAAGATTTTGATTCGTAAATCAATGGCGGCTTCTAACCCAAAAATGCAAGCTTCATACTCAGCCATATTGTTCGTACAATCAAAGCAAATCCTGGCAGTAAGATGAATATGAAAACCCTCAGGAGAGGTAATCACCGCGCCAACACCATTACCTAATGCATTGGAGGCACCATCGAACACCATCGTCCATCACGATCCTGGTTCAGGTCCCTCCTCTGGGCCTGGGATGTTACAATCTCGTATGTATATCATGTCTTCATCAGGAAACTTAAACTTCATTGGCTGGTAGTCATCTTTCACGGGTTGATGGGCAAGATGGTTCTCCAATACACTACCCTTGATAGCCTTTTGAGTGGTATATTGGATGTCATATTCAGCCAAAATCATTTTCCAACGAGCTATCCTTCCCGTGAGGGCTGGTTTTTTGAAGATGTACTTGATTGGGTCCATTTTAGAGATCAGTAAGGTGGTATGAGTCAACATGTACTGCCTCAGTCGGCGAGCAGCCCATACCAAAGCGCAACAAGTCTTCTCGAGCAGTGAGTATTTTACCTCACAGTCGGTAAACTTTTTGCTAAGGTAATATATGGCGTTCTCTTTTCGACCAACCGCGTCATGCTGCCCTAATACACACCCCATTGAATTCTCCAATACTGTTAGGTACATTATCAAGGGCATACCTTCCACCGGGGGCGAGAGAATCAGAGGTTCCATCAAATATTATTTAATTTTATTGAATGCTACCTGGCAATCGTTATTCCACATGTCTGACTGGCTCTTCTTTAACAATCTAAAGATTGGTTCACAAGTGACTGTAAGGTGGGAGATAAATCTAGAAATGTAGTTCAGTCTTCCGAGAAAGCCGCGAACCTCCTTTTCTGTTTTCTGCACGGGCATTTCTTGTATAGCCTTTACCTTGCTAGGGACTTCGATTCCTTTCTCGCTCACGATGAACCCCAGCAGTTTCCCTGATCTTACTCCGAACGTGCACTTATTTGGATTTAGTCTTAGCCTGAACTTCCTTAATCTTTCAAACAATTTCATCAAATGAACCAGATGTTCTTCTTCTGTCTGAGATTTTGCAATCATATCATCGATGTATACCTCAATCTCTTTATGCATCATGTCATGAAAGAGAGTGACCATTGCGCGTTGATAAGTTGCCCCGACATTTTTCAGGCCAAACGACATCACCTTATAACAGAATGTTCCCCAAGGAGTAATAAAAGTAGTCTTCTCCATGTCTTCTGGTGCCATCTTAATATGATTATAGCCAGAAAAACCATCCATGAAGGAGAACACTTTTGCTTGAGCTGTATTGTCAACCAACACATCAATATGTGGTAACAGGAAATCATCTTTAGGACTTGCTCTGTTCAAGTCCCTATAGTCTACACACATCTTGACCTTTCCATCCTTCTTAGGTACTGGCACAATATTCGCGATCCACAGCGGTTAAGATGTCACTTTTAAAAAACCGGCATCAAACTGTTTCTGAACTTCTTCTTTGATCTTCTTAGACATCTCAGGGTGAGTCCTTCGAAGCTTTTGTTTAACAGGAAGACACTCCTCTTTGAGAGGTAGTTTGTGCATGAAGATGTCCATGTCTAAACCAGGCATGTCTTCATAAGACCAAGCGAATATATCCACATACTCGCGGAGCATTGTGATTAACTCGTGCTTGATACTGTCTTTTAGAGAAGCCCTAATCTTAACTTCTTTTCGGGCCTCTTCTGTTCCTAAGTTGATCAATTCAATGGTATCTTGGTGTGGTTGAATAACCTTTTCTTCTTGCCTCAATAGCCTAGCCAACTCTTTGGAAAGTTCACAGTCTGTTTCTTCTTCAGCTTGATATATTGGTTTTTCAAAGTCGTAGAGAGTCATAGCAGAATCATTTTTGACATTTTCTGGGATTAATGAGGGACATGATCTGCATGGTTATTTTTTGGCTTTATTTTAGATTTAAAAGAAAACAAAGTCTTGAATCTTATAAAAAAGGAAATTCGGAAAGACAAAAAGTGAAATATTTGAAAACAAAAGACATTCTTTATTGACGAATAAACTTGTAAATGAAAAACATTATGGCCTTACAGCATGTCCGCTATGTGTTAGGCAGGACACATGGATTATTGCATGATAACATAAATAAAAGAAAGTTACTCTTCAAGACGGGTGACTTTGATGATGTCCTTGGCGAACCAGTTGGCAGGCTTTTCATTTGGCCTGGTCGGATGAACCCACCTATCCATCTCACAGTCGTTGTCATCTGCTTCACTTACCGCATGAGCTTCTCCCTAGATGGTTCCGCCGCTGATGAATCGAATCGTTAGAGGAATACTTTGACCTCCAGGAATGATGACTGACCTCCTCTGATTAGCGACGAAGCCTAAACCTTTCTTGTCCTTCTGTGTAGGGAGATCCAACACTCTTCCCCAGCCTTCGGGATGACCAGACTGAATAATTGCCTGTTCTTGGCGATAGGATGACATGGGGACTTCAGGCCTCTTGTCTTCTTGATGAGGAGTTCTAACAACTTGTACAGTTTCAAAAGCTTGACACGTCATCTCATGGATTTCTCCTTCTACTTCAACATAGTGGAAAGAACTCAGGTGACTGATGATGTAATCTTCTTCGCCGTAGACGGTGACCACTTTTCCATTTAGTAAAAACTTGAGCTTCTGGTGCAGAGTAGAGGTGACGGCACTAGCCCCATGAATCCAAGGACGGCCCAACAGACAGCAATAGGAAGGATTTATATCCATGATAAAGAGGGTTGCTTCAAATACTTGAGGTCCTATTTTGATTGGTAGGTCAACTTCCCTGAACACAGTTCTTCTCGATCCATCAAAAGCCTTAACAACCAAATCACTTGGCCTTAATGAAATCCCCTTATAATCCAGCTTTAAAAGAGCAGACTTAGGTAGTACGTTGATAGAGGAACCTGTATCAACCAACACACGAGATAAAGTAGTCTTTGCAATTTCCATAGAGATGTGTAATGCTTTGTTATGCTTCCTCCCCTCAGGGGGTAGATCGAAGTCGGTGAAACCCAACCCATTACTTGTAGAAATACTATTTACATTTCCCTCGAACTGATTCACCGATATTTCTTGGGGGACAAAAGAGGTTCCTAATAGTTTCAATAATGCACTTCTATGGGATTCTGAGTCTCTGAGCAAGGCGAGGATGGATATTTTTGAGGGTGTTTGACTTAACTGGTCAATGATCTTGTAGTCACTCTTCTTGATGTACCACATTAACTCGGATGCATCCTTAGACATTTCATCATCAAAAACAGGGGAAGGGGTATTTTTCCCCGGATTATCGCTATTGACCACAATTTGCTTACCGTTAGCCTTAGCTGCATCATCTGTACTACTTTTAGGTTGCTCTGGCGGGGAGAAAATTCGTCCGCTGCGAGTAATTTTGCTTTCACTGACAATATCGAACACTGCAGGTTTCTCTTCTTCAGACTTGTCTTTCTCAAACCTCTGAGTAGTAACCTTCTTCCCTTGATAGTAAAGTTCACCACCATAATTACAAGGTACTGCTTTGTCGCTAACGTACGGTACCGGGCCAGGCGTAGTGATAAGTAGTGGAGACTTCTTAGCAGGTACCAAGATTTTTACAGGTACTTGGGTAGCTTTTTGTTTGACCGGAATGGTTATCACATTGATTTCATTCTTATCGATCTCATGCTTCATGATCTTGCGATTAAACTGAAGAAACCCCTTTGTAATCAAATCCTGTACTGCGTTTCTCAATAAATGACAACCCTATGGATGTTTTAAACAAGCAGTACAGTTCATTTTGCAGCCCAGGAATACACCTTTACTCGTCAATTTCTCTTTTACGAATGACAGGGGGTGGTTAACTGATCAACATCCATAACCAGATCTAGGCTTTCGTCTTCAATGACGGCACTGACAATGGAACCTCCGTGAGTTGGTAGTGGTTGGTTCGTAATATTAGGTGCTGGTCCAAAATTAATAGCTTGAGAGTCTAATAAGTCCTGTACCCTGTGTTTAAACGCTATGCAGGACTCAATGCTATGTACTGGCACTCCGGAATGAAATTCACATGTAGCGTTAGCATTGAAGTTTGACGGCAGTTTATCCGGGTTAATCTGCATTGTACATTTCTCGACCAACTTCAATTCCAGTAACTGGGGTAGTAATTCTGCATAGGGAATGGGGATTGTGTAGAACTTTCTGGGAGGTTGCTTTGGCTTCTGTTGATAGCCTGGGCGAGGTGTATATGCTGGACGTTAAGGGGGAGCTATTGGAATTGTTACAGCAGCAGCCTGGTGGTCATAATCTTGATATCTGCCCTTCCCCTTCTGAGGATAGATCGCACCGGATTCTCCTTCCTTTTTCTTTGAGTGGCCCCCGAAAGACTTCTTAACATTGCCAGCATTACTCCCAACAGGGACATCTTGGATTTTCCCCAATTTAATTCCGATCTCAATCCGCTCCCCGTGTGTTACCATCTCAGCAAAGGTACCTGATATGCTACAGGTTGTGTAATACTGGCCTTGCAACTTACTACTAAACATTTCTACCATTTCTCGTTATAACATGGGAGGTTGCACTTTTGCAGCCATCTCTCGCCACCTCTGGGCGTACTCTTTGAAAGACTCATCTCGTTTCTGGGATAAATTTTGCAGTTGGGTTCTTGTGGGCGCCATATCGATGTTATATTGATAGTGCAAAACAAATGCTTCAATCAATTATCTCCATGTGCGGATACGACTACTTTCCAGCTGCATGTACCATTCGAGTGGACCGCCTGTCAAACTATCTTGAAAGTAATACATCAATAGCTTCTCGTCGTTGGAATATGCAGACAAACATTTTCCGATAGAAAGACTTAACATGGGTTTTTGGGTAGGAAGTGCCTTTGTACTTTACGAAATCAGGCACCTTGAATTTTGGGGGAATCTTTACTCCGGGCACCAAGCCTAAGTCAGACATGTCAAAGCCTACTGCACCCTGACTTTCAAACTTGCACATCCTCTCTTCAAGCATATGCAACTTCTTGCTATCTTCAGTTGGTTCTTCCACATTAGTCATCCAGTCTTCCCAATTATCTTCTTCCACTGGCCTAACAGGAATGCGAACAGGCCTTGGTAGCATAGTAGGTTGTTTGGTGTTCTGATGAGCAGGAGTGAGTGGGGGAGGGTTTCCCATAGCTTGATTCCCGAGGATGCCTTGGTTACCTGTAAGGTTGTTGAAATTCGCATGCTGGCCATTTTGGGTATTCAAACTGATATTCATATTTCGAGTTCCTTCCGGATTCTCCACTGCATTCTGAGCCTGTGGAATACTGTTAGGATTATTGATGACGACCCCTGTTGGACCAGCGTTTGGGTTTTCACCCCCATTATTCAATGCTTCAGCAGATCTTACAATCATAGCCCTCATTTCCTCCTGTTGACGAGCCATGTTCTGAATAATCTCCATCAGTTGATCGACTCGAGTATCCACCCTGGTTCCCATAGCCACAACATCTGCCTGAATTTGTTCCATTTGTCTTTTGGCGGTGCTTCGAGTATTATAACGATGGGAATTCGTAGTGACTATCTTCTACAAAGGGGGAGGCCCAAATCAAGGAATAAGAAGACCTGTCATAATTATTTCTCACATTATGATATGCATAAATGCATGATTATGTATGTGATGTTATATCATTTCCAGGATATCTAAAGTTTTATTACCTCTGAGAATTTTAAACAACATGATAAGAGAGACAAATGGTGGGAAGAAATTTTGATTAACAATTGATCTCATTAAAAAACATCATTCAAATGATCCAATGGTAACTTCTTACAAGTATGATTCAGAAACTGCAACGAAATCTAAATGACCCCATCCAACAAGACTGGTGGTGATTGATAACGAGAAATCGTATCATATATTTACTATGAAATTAAACCGCTTTATATCGTATTGACCCGATTAACTCCCGAATACTCCGAGTTTTGTATGATTTTATGCAGGTACAACATATCTTAGCTCAAACTAGAAAGAAACATGAAATGTACAAGATTGCGGCCAAGACCAGAAGAGAAAAGATAAATCTGTCAAAAATCCAAAATTTGCTGCTATTACGGTCGTCACACCCTTGCCACGACCATAAGACACTTCAGAAGCGTGTTACGACCGTCATGCATTGGCCACGACCGTAATGCGCTATTTCATGGAATCTGCACGTAACACACCAGCCACGACCGTAACAAGCATTTTATTAGTTATTTTGAACGTGCAGTACGTGGTCAAGTAACGAAGCATGCATGTGTGCCTTATTTTTCTCCAACGACCAATACCACCTTCTCCTTATTTTTCTCAGCAAGCCAAGAATATAGCAACGTGAAATATAATCCCAACTGTATTCATTATCTATAAATAGCTTGGACTTCAAAGAAGAAATAACAGAGTTCAGTTCAGAAAATTCTCGCGGAAGCTCTGCCGATTTAAAACTCGCTTCTATTTTCCAATTTTATTTTATTCTTGTTATTCCCTTTCCTTTCAGAATCTTTAATAGCATTTCCAACATCAGGAAATTGCTATTGTAGTTAGGATTTCTTTCAAGCCTCAGCATTTTGTTTATTTAATTTTCATTCCGACGTTCCGATCTTACTGGCTTGTGGAAGAAGGATCTAGGATATTATTGCTTTTCAGGTTTTTTATCGTATTCAATATAATTGCAATTTATTTATGTTAAATCTCTGCTCTTTATTTATAATGCATGTGTTATTGTTTTCTGATTTTATTTCCCGCATTTTAATTCTGAGCATTATGAGTAGCTAAATACCCGTAGTCGGGGTGTGATAAAATAACCGAATGAATTAATGTATTTCTAAGCTAAAACCTTAATTAACTTAATTTCTGGCCGTGACTTTTTATAATTAAAAATTAAGCTTTTTGTTACGAGAGTAAGGAAAGTAAAATAGGGAGAAATCAAGACCACGAGAGTGTGAGGTTTTAACCGGATAGCTAAAGTTAGGCATTCGATTTAAATACAGCGAGAGCGCTTTAAAACGAATTAGATTTATTTAGTTTTCAAAAAGATGCTTTCTAAACACTTATGAGCTAGCGAGAGCAGACATTTGGCTTTAGGAGTATGATCCGGGGTAAGACCACGAGAGTGTGAATCTAGGGTTTTTAAACTGATAAGTACTACAAAATAATTTAAGTTAAATATTTTTATATGCTTAGGTACAATTTAATTCGCATAGGTTCAAAACATTACACTCCGACCACTTTAATATTATAATTCTTTTAATTGAATTTAGTTTCTCCTTTAGTTTTAAACTTCTAAAAACCAAACGTGACAATTTCCGCCTTAGCTAAACTAACCTGTTTCATAACACTAGAGTGATTACGAAGTCCCTGTGGGTTCGACATCTTTTTATTACTACCGCGATAGATTGTGCACTTGCAGTTAAGATACCGTTAGACACATTAGGTCAATCGCACATCAAGTTTTTGGCGCCGTTGCCGGGGACTTTAGTTTAGTCACTAGTGTATTCTGAAAACAACGCTGTCTAGACTAGGGCAACTTTTTATATATCCATCTGTTGTATGCCAAACACTCGTTCTCAAAGCGAGCCTTTGCATCTACAAATTAACGATATCGAGCGTTACTTAAGATTAAGACGCCGAATTTAAGAATACTGATCTCTCAACAATCTTCCTCCGACTAAAATTCCTGATACCCTGTTACCAGAATTTATCGAAGAATCGACAATGGCTGACGTACCAAATCCGCCTCGCGCTCTTAAGGACTACGCAGTTCCTTCGCAAGCGGAACCTCACAACAACATTTCCGCTCCTGCTATTGCTCGAAACGATTTCGAGCTGAAACTTTCGCTTTTATCCACCATTCAGCAGAACCAATTTTCTGGATCTCCTACTGACGACCCTAACCTACATCTGTCAGTGTTTGTGCAGTACGCAGACACTGTAAAAGCGAATGGTGTAAACCCCGAGGCGATACGATTGCGCCTATTTCCTTTTTCTTTAAGAGACAGAGCCCGAGCCTGGCTCCAATCTCTTCCTTCAAATTCAATCACCATATGGGATGAATTGAAGAAAGTCTTCTTGGCTAGATATTTCCCACCAAGCAAAACTGCTATGCTTAGAGCTAACATCAATGGTTTCAGACAAAAAGATAACGAATCACTTTTCGAAGCATGGGAACGTTACAAGGATATGATTAGACTCTGTCCTCATCATGGTTTAGAAGAATGGCTGATCATTTATACGTTTTATAACAGTCTCTTGTATAACACAAGATTGACTATAGACGCCGCTGCTGGTGGCGCACTGATGGATAAACCATATGCCGAAGCAAATCAACTTATCGAAAGTATGGCCCAGAACCACTATCAATGGGGAAGCGAAAGAGCTAATGTGGAGAAATCCCAAACCAAAGGTGGAATGTCTAAAGTGAATATTCTGGACCAAGTCAATGCTAAAGTGGAAGCTCTTACCCAAAAGTTAGAAAACCTTACCACTACTCCTGCAGCTACCGTAGCTGCAGTTGTCCAAACTTGCGATCTATGTGGTCTTCAATCACATCCTGCTCCAGAATGCCCACTTCTAACGGGAGTTCCAGCTGAACAAGCAAATTACGTACAAGGGAACCCTTATAGCAATACCTATAACCCTGGTTGGAAAAATCATCTGAATTTTTCATACAAAAGTAACAACGCGTTATACGCACCTGGACAAGCTCCTGCCACACCACCCGGTTATCCAAAAGCTATCCCAAATCATCCTGGTAATGGACTTAATACTCCTAGGAAATCTAACCTAGAAATCATGATAGAACACTTTATTGTTTCCCAAGCTTAGACTAATAAAGACGTTATAAATCAGAATTTACATACTAATGAGCAGATAAAACAATTAACTAGCAAAGTTGATGCTTTAGCCACCCATAACAAGATGCTTGAGACGCAAATTTCACAGGTAGCTCAACAACAAGCACCTACTGCAGCACCGATTAGAATTTTTCCTGGTCAACCAAAACCCAACCCAAAAGGACATGCTAATGCTGTGATACTGAGAAGTGGAAAAGAACTCGACAGACCTGTTGACCCAAGACTAGAAAGTCCAGCCATGTACCAAAAACAGAGCGAGCCGACTGAAAAAGCCAATGAACCTAAAGAAAAAGAAAAGGAAAACGAAACTCAAGAGGCAGTGGAGCAAGAGAAGCCTTATGTACCTCCACCGCCTTATAAACCACCAATTCCGTATCCTCAGAGACTTACAAATTCCAAAACGATGGGCCAATTCAAGAAATTCGTTGAACTTCTGAAACAACTCAATATCACAATACCTTTTACAGAAGCCATCACTCAGATGCCCTCGTATGCTAAATTTCTCAAGGAAATTCTATCTAACAAGAAAAATATAGAAGATAACGGAACAGTTACACTCACTGCCGAGTGTAGCGCGATCATTCAAAACAATATGCCTCCTAAGTTAAAAGACCCAGGTAGTTTCTCTATACCTTGTAATATTGGAAAGTTTGTCATAGACAAAGCTCTATGTGACTTAGGAGCAAGTATTAGCGTCATGCCCCTATCTATCTGCAAAAAGCTAGAGATGGGAGAACTCAGGCCCACGAAAATGTCCGTTCAATTAGCTGACCGATCAGTTAAATACCCTGTAGGTATACTGGAAAATGTTCCAGTTAGAATAGGTCAATTCTATATCCCGACCGATTTCATCATCATGGACATAACCGAGGACTCAGTTACCCCTATCATATTAGGAAGACCCTTTCTAGCCACCGCCGGAGCTATAATTGATGTAAAGAAGGGCAGACTAACATTCGAAGTTGGAGAAGAAAAAGTGGAATTCATCCTTACTCAATTCTTACAAGCACCAACCATAAACGACACATGCTCTCTTCTAGATGTCATAGACGAGTGCGTAAGAGAGATGGAAGCAGAACAGACGAAATATTCTGAGATAATGGAAATCCAAACCCCTCCAATATTCGAAAACGATGACAGTCTAAACGAAAGCTTAGCACTCACGCCCGATCATATGCCATGCCCGAAGAACCCCAGTGTAGAATTGAAAATCTTACCTAAGAATCTAAGATACGAATTCCTTGATACCGAACACACACGACCAGTAATAGTAAACTCCAACTTAGGAAAGCTCGAAACTGAAAAACTTTTAGACGTCCTAAGGAGGTACCCAACCGCACTAGGTTATAACATATCTGATTTGAAAGGAATATGTTCTTCAATTTGTATGCACCGTATTATGCTAGAAGAGAATTGTAAAACCTCTAGAGAACCTCAAAGAAGGATTAACCCAATTCTTAGCGCTATAGTCAGAGATGAAATTACAAAGCTTATGGAAGCTGGAATCATATACCTGATCTCTGATAGTAAGTGGGTGAGCCCAATACACGTGGTGCCCAAGAAAGGAGGTATCACCGTTGTTAAGAACGCAAAAGGGGAACCAATAACGCAAAGAGTAGTCAATGGACATAGAGTGTGTATAGATTATAGAAAACTAAACAAAGCCACTCGTAAAGACCATTTTCCTCTACCCTTCATAGACCAAATGCTAGAACGGTTAGCCAAACATTCCTATTTCTGCTATCTAGACGGTTACTCCGGATTCTTTCAAATTCCCATTCACCCTGACGATCAAGAAAAGACTACTTTCACGTGTCCGTATGGAACATTCACATATAGACGAATGCCTTTCGGATTGTGTAATTCCCCAACGACCTTCCAACGATGTATGATGTCAATCTTTGCAGATTTTATAGACAACATCATGGAAGTGTTCATGGATGATTTCTCAGTATGCGGGGAAAGTTTCGAAGGATGCCTATCAAACCTAGAGAAAGTCTTAGAAAGATGTGTAAAAGTAAACCTCGTGCTCAATTGGGAAAAATGCCATTTCATGGTCAGAGAAGGAATCGTACTAGGACATGTCATATCCAATAAAGGGATTGAAGTTGACAAAGCCAAAATAGAAGTCATAAAAGAACTTCGACCACTTAAGACCGTTAGAGAAATACGAAGCTTTTTAGGACACGCCGGTTTTTACCGGCGATTCATTAAAGATTTCTCAAAAATTACTAAACCACTTACTGGTCTGTTAATGAAAGACACTGAGTTCGTATTCGATGATGATTGTCATAAAGCGTTTGAAACTCTAAAATCAGCCCTTATCACCGCACCAATCATGCAACCACCCGATTGGAATTTACCCTTCGAAATCATGTGCGACGCGAGTGATTACGCCGTAGGCGCAGTTCTTGGACAAAGGAAGGACAAGAAACTACATGCCATTTACTATGCTAGTAGAACGCTAGACCCAGCCCAAATGAACTACGCCACGACTGAGAAAGAGCTGTTAGCAGTCGTCTTCGCGCTTGACAAATTTCGTTCCTATCTAGTAGGAGCGAAAATCATCATCTACACGGACCACGCTGCTATAAGATATATATTAAATAAGAAAGATGCAAAACCAAGGCTCCTCAGATGGATCCTAATTTTGCAAGAATTTGACTTAGAGATTAAGGATAAAAAAGGGACCGAAAACGTCATAGCGGATCACTTGTCAAGATTGGAAGATATAAAACCCGAACAAGTGCCGATTAACGACGATTTTCCATATGAACAACTGATAGCCCAAATAAGGAGCGACCTAGCTCAGTTAAACCTAAACGAACCAAAGCCCAAGGAAGCCGTAAAAGCAATCCATGCAACCATGGGACTGCCATGGTATGCCGACATAGTTAACTATCTAGCTGCAAACGCGCTCCCACCAGACCTTACCTACCAACAGAAAAAGAAATTCTTCCACGATCTCAAATACTACTATTGGGACGAACCCTTACTGTTTAAAAGAGGACCAGACGGAATCTTCCGTCGATGCATACCCGAAGAAGAGATGGAAGATGTCATTTCCCACTGTCATTCATCTCCTTACGGGGGACACGCAAGCACTTCCAAAACTTGTGCAAAGATCTTACAAGCCGGCCTATTCTGGCCTAATCTATGGAAAGATGTCCACATCGCTGTTAGAAATTGCGATCGGTGTCAACGCACCGGTAATATTTCAAGACACGATGAAATGCCTCAAAGAGGAATCCTAGAGGTAGAAATCTTCGACGTATGGGGAATTAATTTCATGGGACCCTTCCCATCTTCTTTTGGAAACAAATATATACTCGTTGCGGTCGATTACGTTTCAAAATGGATCGAGGACATAACCTCTCCTATAAATGACACACGAGTGGTAATCAAACTCTTTAGAAACATAATCTTTCCAAGATTCGGTGTACCGAGACTCGTCATTAGTGACGGTGGCTTCCATTTCATCTCAAAGATATTCGACAAATTACTATTTAAGTATGGAGTGAAACATCTTATAGCGACACCATACCACCCACAAACCAATGGACAAGTCAAAGTCTCAAACAGAGAAATTAAGTAGATCTTAGAAAAAACTGTAGCCATATCCAGGAAAGATTGGTCATCAAAGCTCAACGAAGCTTTATGGGCCTATAGGACGGCCTACAAGACCCCTATAGGAACTACACCCTTCAAGCTCGTATACGAAAAATCCTGTCACCTCCCAGTAGAATTGGAACACAAAGCGTATTGGGCAGTTAAAACGCTCAACATGAACTACACTGCTGCGGGAGAAAAACGAGTCCTGGATTTAAATGAATTAGAAGAATTAAGATTAGATGCTTATGAGAATGCTAAAATATACAAAGAGAGAACTAAAAAATGGCATGATAAGCGTTTATCTAGGAAAGAATTTAGTGTGGGAGATGTTGTACTATTATTTAACTCAAGACTTAGGCTCTTCCCTGGTAAATTAAAATCTAGATGGTCAGGTCCGTATGAAATTACAAAAGTGTTCCCTAACGGAGAAATAGAAATTAAGGGTAGAAATACTGACCCGTTTACAGTAAACGGGCATCGGTTAAAACAATACAATAACATTGAAAGTAGAGACTATACGAATAGTCTAAGACTTTTAGAATTGCCCAATATTTCACCCGAATAATCTGCCGCTAGGCACTATGTTAGGCTTTTGACGTTAAAAACAGCGCTAAGTGAGAGGCAACCCACTTAATTGTTAATTGTTATTTGTTTCTATTTATTTATTTATTATACTTTTCGTTTTTGCATTTATTCCTATTTAAGTTTTATTTTTCATTTTATTTCTTTTGTTATAATTTTCATAAAACTGCTGCTGATTTCAAAATAATTTTAATTGCCACAGGATTTCTGAAAAGTTTTTGTTTCTCTTCTACCTTCTCTCCTGACTTGTTTCCCTGACTAACACTAACCATGGAACCAAAACCACATAATTTCTTGGAAACCACCTTTAGGGGTAGAAACCAAAAGAGAAAATTCGAGGAATTATCAAAAAGAAACATTGGTATGACACTTTATTATGATGAACCCACTATGAATGCTTTAGGTATATTGGATAGTATTCTGTACTTGTTTAACCAGCTGGGGTGGGAAAAAGCCCACATTAAGAATAGGTTTGTCACCTACCGTGAGCTCACCTTTGAATTTCTAAGCTCACTAATCCATATACCCGAACATGGAAAAGGAACCCGAAAAGGATTTATAAGTTTCCGTCTCTTTGGAATTGATTTTGTTTACGCTCATAAGGAACTAGATGACTTGTTAGGATTCCCTAGCGGCCCTTTTGCTTACTCTACTACCCAGGTTGAACTGATGGATATCGAGCTAGATTACTTTTGGGGGACTTTAACTGGTAATTATCACCCTGATCCGGATAACATGGATAATGATGAGATACATAACCCTTCTATCCATTACTTTCATAAGATTCTAGCCCACACTGTATTCGGGAAAGAGGAGAACCATACTGCAGTGTCTAAGGACGAGATATTTTTACTATATTGTATGAACTAAGGCCAACCCGTTAATGCCGTGCCATTCTTAATGCAAACCTTTTACCGCATTATCGATAACCCTAATGAACCAATAATCATAGGTGGCCTGGTCACAATGATTGCAAATGCCCTCAGCCTTAGATACCAGCTGAATAGGTGCCCACATTTTGGTACGATTCGTCCTATGAATATTGATTTTTGCTTTGATCGCCGTATAATAGCAAACCATGATCATCCACCTTATGAGTATTTGATAAGAGATGAAGTTGTAAACCTATTCACCCTTCCAAACCATAACAAAGTAAGTGTCCATAACCGTGATAACTGGCTTTATGAGCTAAACCCACCCGACCACCCTCCTACACCTGAGACACCACAAGATTATCAAATTTATGATGATGTTATGTCCGACATGGGTGACCCTGAGACTCCTCCTGGTTACTACGAAAACTTCAACATGGCAGAGGCCCATGAAGCCTCTGAAACAACCAAGAAGGATTACACTGATAATCTGAATAAAATTGTTACCACACTTGATACCTACCAGACTAACATTAATGGAATAAAAGATGAAATAAAAAGCATGCGTCTGGAGATAATCGGATTAACTGACATAACCGTGGAGCAATTTTATCACATTCATAATACACTCGAAGACATAAAAGTAAAGCTTGGATGAACTCACAAAAAGCAGCTCTAGTTTTATATTTCCTTTTGTTTTGTTTCTAGGAAGTTTCCCATTTTCGCATATTTTCAGTTCGTTTTAATTTGGAAGAAATTTACTTTTATGTAGTTTTTGAATTTCTGGTGTTGAACAAGCAAATTTATGGAATCAAAGTTTCAGTTATTTAGTATTCATTTTCTAGTTTCATCTATGCCAATTATAATGCTATACATAAAATTGCGAGCTTTGCTCTGATCGATTGATGTTTTGATGTTTTGGAATATATATATTTGCATTTGCTTGGTATAACACTGAATGTATACTGCCATTGAAATGCCTCTGTGTAAAGATAGGATGTTGCAGAATTGGTACAGAACTGTCTGCTAAAAATTACATATTTTGCTGCTGTTACGACCGTCACAAAACCCTTACGATCGTCACACGCCTTTTAGCGTGTTACAACCGTCATGCCTGTGTTACTACCGTAACACGGGTTATATCAGTAACCCCTATAGAAGACATAAGCTCTTCTTCTTCAACCTTTCCCTCTTCCTCCACTACTTCAAAACCGTCCCACTACCTCCATCAATCCCCATTCACACCACTTAACTCACCATTATTCTCCACTAATTTTCAAACTTCCCATTACTTTCCCTCATTATATATACATCTCATAAACCGTATCCCTCACCAATTCTAACCCACAACCCACAACCCACTCTCTCTAACACTATTGCATGCAAAAATGGCAAACGTAAACCAACAAATTCCAGGCATCCACTTACGCGATGGTGAACAAGGTGAAACCCAACGCACGAAGTTCTTGAAGTTTCAACGCCGAGGCCTCCATCCCACTAGGTACGTCGACATTGACTCCCTCAGAGACCTTGGATTGCTTCAAAGTGTCCAATATCTCCTTCAAAATGTCAACCTTTGGACCCTCTGTAGCCAGCCCCAACCCACGTACGAGAATCTCACTCTCGAGTTCCTCAGTTCCTTCTGCTACATCACTCCTAATGGTCCAACAAATCAACTTACTGGTGCGGTAAGGTTTCGCATTTTCGGAACCGAATACGACTTCTCTCAGAATGCATTCGGTCGATTACTCGACTTCTGTACTGATGAAGGCGCTCACCTCCGTGTACCTGACACCTTCCATGAGGAATCCTTTAATCTATGGCATAGCCTGACCAACAACCGTGCTAGCTCCTACGATCACCTCAATGCCACACAAATTCACAATCCCGCCATTCGCTATTTCCATTGCCTCCTGTGCAACACCATTTTCGCAAGGGACAGTAACCATAAGCTCAACTCCAAAGAGTTATTCTTCATGCACTGCGCATTCACCGATCAGAAAATCAACGCCGCACCCTTCCTCTTGGCCCATATTCATTCCATTTGCACTCGAGGCGGCAAACCTTTCTACTTCGGAGGGCTTGTCACTTCTATTGCCTTGGCTTTGAATCATGGCGACACCCTTGCCCATCTGCCCTCCAGAGCACCGGTTTTTCTCACCTTGGACCATTGCAAATCTGCTCATCTCATTCACGAGCGGGACGGCGGCAAGTTCAATCTAGTGATCCGGAACGTTGTTTATTCTAACATTATTCTGCCTTGTAGGGACCGTATCGATCCATAAAACCGAGCCAATTGGCTATTTGATGCCCCTGACGGCCATGCTCCCGTGCACGATGACCAGCCGGATGCTCCAACTGACGAGATCTAGGAGGAATTGGACCACGAAGCACCTGCTCCCGACATTCCTGAGTCCTCTTCTGCACCACCTACTTTCACTATGGAGGACATCCTCAGAGCCCTCTATCAGCAAAATCAGATGGGTGTAGCTCTTGAAAGGAAGCATCAGGAGCAGTATGACACTCTATATGCACAGAACGTCCAAATTCTGAGCGGCCAGCGCAACGTCAACGAGAAGCTGGACGAGGTTTTCTCTGAGCTTAACGCCTTACGGATGGAAGTAACCTCTCTTGGCTCGCATGATATCGACCTTGAGGCCACACCTACCCGACGCTCCCGCACCCGAAGCAGAGGCAGAGGCCACCAATAGTTTTCTTTTGTTTTTGTTTCTGTATTTCATTCATTTCCCTTTCCGTCCCGTTTTTCTATTTGTAATCCTTCCTACCATATATCATGACATTGAGACAATGTCTGATATAGTGTGGGAGAGGCACTATGCTTTTCATTCCGCATTTTCTTCATGTTGCAAATTCTAGTAATTTTATGGTAATTTTATGATATTTTCCAGTTTTTCAAGTTTTCCCCGTATTATAAGCCATACCAAAAAAATTCTCTGTTCGCATAGCTCGACATACCTACCTTAAACGGAAACCTAGTTAGGAAGACGAGAACAAGTAAACAAAATCAATACGATTATGACACCGCAAACATCCTGCTTATGCAACCCGTCTAAACAAAACATTATACGTACACCTCGATTTTTAAGTTCTGAAGTAACCCCTAGTAGTTTATACTAGCAGTCAGCACCGTCTGGACACAAACCACGTGGGGAGCCGATGAATATAAGTGTTTGATGCCTAATAAATGAAACACCCTTCTCATCTCGATGCTAAACAAAGAAAATCTTGTGCCAAAAGACAAAGATCGCATACGAGACATAAGTATAAGAGAAGAAGTCCATTGTTGGTTGGTTCAGAGGTATCTGGTTCTGAACTTGGTAGGGTGTGCTACGGCTCGATCCCCCGCAACCTCCGATTTGGAAAAATATAGGGTAACCACATTCGTGTACCATACCCCGTGACAAAAATAGGATCAAAGTCACTAAACGGCTACTCCACTACGTGCGTGCAAAGACAAAGGGCTTAATGTGATTGCGCCAGAACGAAATCGGGCGAAAAAGCACGAGAGGATCGAGGTTGAAATGTGACGAAACGATTAAGCGGTTTGTTAAAGTGGAAATACGTGACTCAATTGTGTCATTGGTGTATCACTGGCGTTTTACTCAAGTACCGGCCGACTGACGATTGGTTTTATGTGTTTTATCTCGAAAATCAAAGGTATGTCGTGCATGTGCGCCTGACGAACACTTGTCCGATTTTTACGACTATTTGCTTGAGGACAAGCAAAGGTTTAAGTATGGGAGGATTTGATAACGAGAAATCGTATCATATATTTACTATGAAATTAAACCGCTTTATATCGTATTGACCCGATTAACTCCCGAATACTCCGAGTTTTGTATGATTTTATGCAGGTACAACACATCTTAGCTCAAACTAGAAAGAAACATGAAATGTACAAGATTGCGGCCAAGACCAGAAGAGAAAAGATAAATCTGTCAAAAATCCAAAATTTGCTGCTATTACGGTCGTCACACCCTTGCCACGACCGTAAGACACTTCAGAAGCGTGTTACGACCGTCATGCATTGGCCACGACCGTAACGCGCTATTTCATGGAATCTGCACGTAACACACCAGCCACGACCGTAACAAGCATTTTATTAGTTATTTTGAACGTGCAGTACGTGGTCAAGTAACGAAGCATGCATGTGTGCCTTATTTTTCTCCAACGACCAAGACCACATTCTCCTTATTTTTCTCAGCAAGCCAAGAATCTAGCAACGTGAAATATAATCCCAACTGTATTCATTCTCTATAAATAGCTTGGACTTCAAAGAAGAAATAACAGAGTTCAGTTCAGAAAATTCTTGCGGAAGCTCTGTCGATTTAAAACCCAATTCTATTTTCCGATTTTATTTTGTTCTTGTTATTCCCTTTCCTTTCAGAACCTTTAATAGCATTTCCAACATCAGGAAATTGCTATTGTAGTTAGGATTTCTTTCAAGCCTCAACATTTTGTTTATTTAATTTTCATTCCGACGTTCCGATCTTACCGGCTTGTGGAAGAAGGATCTAGGATATTATTGCTTTTCAGGTTTTTTATCGTATTCAATATAATTGCAATTTATTTATGTTAAATCTCTGCTCTTTATTTATAATGCATGTGTTATTGTTTTCTGATTTTATTTCCCGCATTTTAATTCCGAGCATTATGAGTAGCTAAATACCCGTAGTCGGGGTGTGATAAAATAACCGAATGAATTAATGTATTTCTAAGCTAAAACCTTAATTAACTTAATTTCTGGCCGTGACTTTTTATAATTAAAAGTTAAGCTTTTTGTTACGAGAGTAAGGAAAGTAAAATAGGGAGAAATCAAGACCACGAGAGTGTGAGGTTTTAACCGGATAGCTAAAGTTAGGCATCCGATTTAAATACAGCGAGAGCGCTTTAAAACGAATTAGATTTATTTAGTTTTCAAAAAGATGCTTTCTAAACACTTATGGGCTAGCGAGAGCAGACATTTTGCTTTAGGAGTATGATCCGAGGTAAGACCACGAGAGTGTGAATCTAGGGTTTTTAAACTGATAAGTACTACAGAATAATTTAAGTTAAATATTTTTATATGCTTAGGTACAATTTAATTCGCATAGGTTCAAAGTATTACACTCCGACCACTTTAATATTATAATTCTTTTAATTGAATTTAGTTTCTCCTTTAGTTTTAAACTTCTAAAAACCAAACGTGACAATTTCCGCCTTAGCTAAACTAACCTGTTTCATAACACTAGAGTGATTACGAAGTCCTTGTGGGTTAGACATATTTTTATTACTACCACGATAGACTGTGCACTTGCAGTTAAGATACCGTTAGACACATTAGGTCAATCGCACATCAGTGATCCAAAGACAAAGGAAAAAAAAGGGGGGAACAAGATAATCAATGGGGGGGGGGGGGATCTCTAATCTCTGTGTAGTACATAGGTCCTCCTTGCCGGAAGTATTCCTCGCTTCATTCCTTAGTTTCTTCAAATAATTTCTTCGTCTTTTCACGATCCCGTCCACGAGCGAAGCTATCGATCACCACATCTTTCCGATATAGTTGTTCCTCTAAGTACACACATTGCTCTAGGAGACAGTCACACTCTTTACATTCTGGTAAAGGTATATGCATGGGTGCTTCTTCCATCTCCTTGATCTTGTCTCAGAGTCTTGCATTCTCTTTCAGCACTTCGGTCATTTGATCTTCTTTCGCTTCCAACTCCATCCTAGCAATTTTGAATTGGTTTCCCAATTCCTTGACCTTGGCTTTGTTCCTATTATTGGCCATTTGAAATTTCAAAGTTTCTTTACGATTCCTTTCTGCATCGGCAAGGGCTATCTGATACTCTTCCGTAGACACAAAAAAGTCTTCAGTTCTAGGTCGTTTCTTGGAACTACTTTCCCCCTCATACTCTTTCAGTTGACGGGCCAGGTCCCTTTTCTTTTCTGTTAAAAAATAGATTTCCATCTTCTTGTCTTCCAAATTCTGGCGGAGGTCCCTATTCTCCAATTATACTTGATAGAAGCGTTCTTTAGGCACATCGTGCTGCAACTCGGTGGGTTGAAGATACAAGGAGACTTCTTTTTCAAAAGGCAACATAAGAGCTTTGACTCTTTCCTTTAACAAATCCACGTACGGATCGAAAGCTAATACCTCTTTTGGCCCGAAGAATTCCTTTCCTTTCCTTCCAACATGTGCCCAAGCAATCTCCACTTTCTTCAACAATTCTGGGTCTTCTCCTTTTTTGAGAAACATAGGTCCAACCTCCTTGGTCGTGGGTGGATGCCTCATGGCATAACCTAATTGGAAAAGAGAGAGTACCGGATTGTAGTTGATAACCCCTTTTGTTCCCATGAGTGGAACATTAGAGAAACTTGCGCAGTGAGAGATGACTTCGGAGCTATCCACCTTAAGTTTGTACCATTGGATGTCGAAAGAGGTGAGCGTCATCACTTTGGATGCCCACGAACGGAGATCTTCTTTGAATGGCCCTTTGGTGGGTAACTGTGCCATGAACCATTTGTAAAGCATTGGTATACAACATACCACTACTCCTTTCTTTCCATGCCTGGAGTGGATGGCGTGGTAAGTATCTGCTAATAGCGTAGGTATAAGATTCTTATTCATGAAGACGCACAGAGAAGCCAAGTCCATGATTTCTTTAATCTCAGGGAATAAGACAACTCCGTAAATAATGGCAGCCAACAGAGCATAATAAGTATCCCATCTTCCCACGTTTGCCATTTCCTTAGCCTTACTTGCCAAGAAATCTGTAGGAAGACCACAAGTGACTTTGTTGCGTCTCCATTTTCCTTTTACATTGTTAAGGCTCAAATAAAGAACCTTAGCAATAACCTCAAAGTCAGGTTCAATAGGGATTTGAACAAATGGAACATGACTGGTGAGCTTAATGTGGAGAAGATGAGGATACTCCTCGAGAGTAGGTGCTAACTGGTAGTATTAAAATGTGAAGCAACGCAACTCTGGATCATAAAATTATAACAAAGTCTGTACAGCCTTGTCGTCAACCCGAGCATCCAATAAAGATAGGAGATTCCCATATCTTTCACCAAAAACGCCCATTTGTTGACAATTCATGAGGTCTATGAGCTCTTCAAGAGAGGGCCAAATACTAGGACGGAATTGATAGCTGAAGTTATCCCTCTTTGTCTTCAGGGTGATATCAGTGTTGTTTGCCATTCTTTGGAGGAAAAGGAAACCCTGGAGAGATCCTGGAAATGACAATGCGTATGCGAATTAATTATTGATACATATATTTTTTTGAAAATTAAATATGCTATGATGTGTGTGAAAGTGATCATGGAGTTACTACTTCCATGATACTGAATTCTGTTGTACTGCCTCTCCGTATCCTTGACAATACCGAGATTATAGGTCTGAAACGTAACCGGAAGAAGTCCATGAATATCAAAGATAAGTCCTCAGAAAATAAATCTGAGAACCTCATAATTGTTGGCATAAATGCAGGACATAACCAAAAGTAATCGTCTGAATATAGTCACCAACTGTACCTGTAATGAAAATTCCCTCCCCACTAACGTGTGAAGACTAAGTCAGGGTGAGATAATGGTAACTCGAAAATCACGAGTCTGCCTGAAAGTAAAAATCATCGCAACATAGACGTGCATGATGAAAGTACCTCCAATTGAACCTCATCTGAGTGTGGTATATGACATGACTGCACTAATTGGACCACGTCCTATAGCCGTCATGCCCACACTTTATTCCTAGGTGTCCTAGTGCACTCTAGCCTGGGTACTGGGCCTTTTACCTCAATAGTAATATTCCCACCCAAACAAGAAACAGATCCAGTACAACAACAGTATATGGAAGACAGTAAAGTGTAATACATGCATATGCACATGTATATTTAAAATGAATGAATAAACTGGAAGCATACAAAAAATAAACGCCCAAAGAAAGAGAAAACAAGAGCTAGGAGCGACTCCGGGATGGACCAACATTTGGTCAACCGCTCCCTAGTGAAGTTGCCAGCTGGAACAACCGGCTGAAAATCATCAAACAATGAAGTCGCCATCGAACGTCTTTTATCCCATATGTAGGGAAAGGTAAACATCGAGAAAACCTGATGAGGGAGAAGTCACGGTCTTGCGACCGAGAGATCGGGTAACGGAGTCTGTTACATGAGGGGAAGGTATTAGCACCCCACACGCCCGTAGTACTCTACGGTATCCACTCTTGTTGTCTATCTTATGGGTGTGTTCAATCTATGCTTACTGTTTATTACTGCTAAAGGGAGAATGCATGCAAGAGAAATGAGAAAAGAATGTACGGAAAATAAAAATTGTGCTCGTTCGGGCCCTACTCCGATGCCTACGTATCCCTTTTAAGGAATCAGAGCAGCCATAGTTCGGCTTATATGTTTTTGTTGGTTTGTATTTTTTTAGTGAATAATATTAATTTCGCCTTCTGCCGCTACTCAACCTTTGGAGACTTACGCGTCAGCATAAAAGTGAACTAACATATTCTTTCTGGGAAAAAAAGTTTGGAGAAAATGTGCCTGGGCGCACAAAAAGGGTTTGAACTTTTTTGTTTTTGTAATGAACGATACTATATTCGCCTTCTGCCGTAACTCGACCCTTGGAGACTTACGCGTCAGCACAGAAGTGAATTAATACGCTCTTTTAAAAATGTTTTGAAAGAAAGGCCCGAAGGCAAAAAGAGTTTATATTGGTTGGTGTTTTTTGCTTGTAGATAATAGCTAGTTGATCTAAAGGGAGAGATTTTATCCATGTCTCACTTATTCATGAAATGATTCTTTGAGACTTGAACCATGCCAAGGCTTAGAATAAGAGAATAATAAGATCGAGAAGAAACCCGCTTATCATCTCCCAAACTTAGCAAAGACATGATTCTTGTCAGTAAATTTTTAAGTATTTTGAGGTTTGTAAGAAAAAGAAGTTTTTTTTTTTGTGTATGCAAAAAGAAAAAGAAAAGTCTAGGTGAGACTAGCCTATTTCTAAACCTAATTTTATTATACTTCATATGACCTATGGGAAGAGATAAATGCAAGGTGAAAATAGAAGGAAAATATACCAAACGAGTACTAGCCCGTAGAGCAAAGCAAAAAGTAAAGAAACCCGGTGATCTCGCGAGCTGCTAGCATCAACAAAGAAAAGAGTCAGAAATCCAATATTCGTAATGATTATTGAAGCATCATCAATGTGAAAATAAATCACAATCGAAATTTCGAGCGTATCCATATATCACAGAATAAACCTGCATAAGACTCAAATCTTGACAAGCAAAAGTGAATCACAAGTCTCAAGTAATCGAATAGTCATGAATTAATTCCTAAGAGCAAAATAATGAAAAATATAACAAATTTTTATTGATTTATAATAATAATTTTTTTTATCATAATAAGATAGAGAGAAAAAACAGAAAATCCTAAATTGTGCATATTTTTTAATTGTTTTTATAATTTTTTTTTATCATAATAAGATAGAGAGAAAAAACAGAAAATCCTAAATTGTGCATATTTTTATTGATTTTATAATTTTTTTTATCACAATAAGATAGAGAGAAAAAACAGAAAATCCTAAATTGTGCATATTTTTTATTGTTTTCTTTTATGTATTAATATAATGAAAAGAAGATAAGAGAGACAGGGGGTGTGAAGCTGTATCAGGGGTTTGGTTCAGTAGTCAGGCCCAACTGCAAGGTCCAAATAGTGAATCTTTTTGTTGTGTCCAGCTTTAAGGTGTCCAAAAATGTTGTGTTGCAAGGGCCAGTAGGGGTGTACAAATAAAATCATGAACCAGGCCCAAACATTAATCCACAATATCCATTTTTTCACGTTTTTTTATTCCTGATCTACTTATTAATATTAATAAAAAACAAAATGAAAATTAATCTTGAGGATGAAACGATGCGTTTAGGAAGGAGATAGGGTTTAGATCACGCGAACAAGATTATCTTCTCCTTCGACTCGTTCTCGCTCTTCCTTCTTCTCATCTTCTCACCTTCGTAAACGACGCCGACCCACTCCGGCTCTCTTCTCTATTTCGATTCAACCTTCTTGTTAATACAACCTAAAATCTCCCTCTGAATCCGAATCCTTTGCTGGTTTTCGTTAATTTCTCTTCGTCTATCCTAAATCTAACAACAAAATCTAAACCCTGAATTGCTTACGATCAAGATAACATGGTGGATATGGAGTGTAAGACCCGGATCCGTGGAGTTATCATTCGCCAAGCTTCATACTTCACGACTATGATATAGACCAAACGAAAGGGTCATAAGAAAGAAGAAGATTGAGGATTACCTATTGAAGACGCGTCGGTGGTGCTTCAGAAATTCAGAGGTGAGGTAATACCACTGTCGTCCTTCTTGATCTTTCTTCTTTGATTTCGTATTCTGGCTTTTTTCTATGAACCGTGAAAGCGATGCCTTTTCCGAAATTTTACTGTTGCTGGTTCCAGAGAGACAGTACAAGGAAGCGAAATCTCTTAGAGCCTTAAGAATGGTTATCGTGAAGGTGCATAAGAAGTTGCAGAGAGGATGTAGAATGCCATTTTCGCAGTGCTGTTGGAGGATGAATGTGGTGGGATGAAGAATGGAAAATTAATAGTGTAGATTGAAAGGTTCTGGAAGTTGAGAAATCGGTGGTGTATCTGAAGGTTGTGGAGAATCTCAGAGATAAAGAAAGTATGAAAGGGTAGAGAATGAAATTGTCCCGTGTGAATGAAGATGGAGATGCGGTTATATAGGATTTTGAAAGTTAGAGTTTTGGTTATGGGAGAATCAATCTGAACCGCTGATTTGAGTATAGTTTGTTAGGGATTTAAGGGTGAGATTGAAAGTTTGTTACAAGGTGGTTATGTTGGTTGGATTAGAAATTAGTTCTGTTTCTATTAAGAAGTTAGGGTTAGTTACAGATCGGTTATAGATTTGTTATGAGGAGATTGATGAGCTATTAATTAATTTTCTGTTTCCCATTTTCTATGTAGGGATGAACTGTGGATGGGCTAGGAGTTCCCTCCTGGACATCATGAATATCAGAAGAAGGATACTGAGAATGAGCTTTTCCATTTTTGCCTGGGCAACTGCAATAAGATGTTCTTTTTTTTTGAGTAGTCTTGGAATTTTCAGATGAAGACGCTAGCTTCTTCTTATGAGCAGAAACTTGGTTTTGAGAAGAGCTGAGGTTATGCGAAGATTTGGAAGACCCGTTATCAGCCTTCTTTGGAGTAGCAATGCTGGAAGCTTTTAAGCAAAGGTATGGAAGATTTATCCCGCCCAACAATTGACTCTGAAACCATAGGCTGATAGGTTATAGATGAATCTTGCATCAGGAAATTGGTTATTGAATTGATCAACGAGAGATTTTAATCCATTGTTGAATAACTGATTTGCAGAATTGATTCTAGCTACACCTGTTCTACCATCTGGGCTGTTTTGAGCTAAAGGCTACAGGTGGGTTTTCATTGGGGCACACCATTTCCAGTAGCAATTACTATACTCTTCCGCTCTGGTCCAGGCAAGGCAAGTCTCGCACTTTCAGATGCACTAGCAAAGTGTCAACATTCTGCTCTCATTGGGCATGCGTTGCAATTTGGTTTTCCTTCTACCAATAGTTGAAGGCAGTCTTTAAGTTTACCCAACATAAATAAGCAGAGGAATGCAACATTGTTCTTCCCTTGCTTCCATTTAGATTCACTCTGCACCTTTACTGAAATTCCCCTTTGTAACTTCTAATCTTCCTAGCTGTATTTCTAGCTCAAATATGTAGTCAGGGTCTGTAGCTACTGTGAACGAGTATTTGCCTTTGTTAAAATTTCTTAGAACTTATTTAACTGTTATTTATTTTGCTGTTTTCTATCTTATTTACTAAGCTACATAACTCCTTGCAAGTGTTCAGTTTCCCTCCACTAGCAGTTTCACGAACTAGAGAAAACTTGGCCAATAGACCACACATCTGAAGATAAGAACCAACTCCGTCGCAGATCCTCATATGAGTAAATCCAGTTTCCTTCATGAATTCTGGTTTCAAGTACTCTGCCATATCACAACTTTTTATGATACGATAAGTGTGGTGATGATATCTGTGGGGGAATATCCCAAGTCATATAATTGTTTGAGCCCTGAATAAGCCTCATCAAAATTCCCTTCAATTACATTGCGCACCATATTCTTCACATGAAGTGGATGTGGCTGGTCACGAACCTTGAAAACATTTTCTTGATTGACAAACCGGAAACCGCTGTATGTTGCTTGCAAGTTATTCAATCCCTGCCTCATATCCCCATCAGCAGTGAAAATGATAGCCTCAAGTCCCTCAGGAACATAAGGAACCTTCTCAGCTTGAATCACAACCATGAGACGACCAAGTATCTCTTGATCAGATAGTCGCAAAAATCTCACAATGTCTCCATTGTGCTTCTTAAAGCTTGTGTTTGTGAAATTCCAATGTATTGCATTTTATCAATTTGAATGAACTTTCTTGCTTAAATATTTTTTTAAATGAACGAATCTAAGCTTCTTTAAATCAACTTGAGTGAATGCATGCTTAGATGCCTTCATGTACTTAATCCATAACCCGAATCTTCCGCATGAAACTTTAGATTTTGATCTTACAAGTATTGAAATGACAATTGAAATTGGGTTTAGAGTACAGCTTTGATTCATACAGGGGAATATGACTTCTTTTCAAAAATGATAAAGTTTGAATTTCCCTCCATTATGTTTTAATTTGAATGAATCTTTAAGCATCTAATATTTTCTCCAGTTTTCAATCTTGAACCTTGCTTTCATGTTGTTGTATTTCATTTGGATTCTTCAATATTTCTCGGAGGAGTTTTCTGATACTTGGTATATTGGAGATGAAATATGACTTGAATCTTTCTTTCCCTCCAAAAGATTCTTTTAACCTTTCACATTTTTCTTCAAATTGCATCCTTTAACATAACACGTCATGAGATCAGATACTCTCAGTCAATCAAAGGAACTCAAGTAAGATATTGTCAAAACCTCGGATGCAACTATGACCCAATACATCACGTTCACCTCAAAGCCTTGTGTGAGAACCAAAGAGATAACTTGTATGGCCTAAGCAATGTAACATCTTGATCCTCAAGCATCATAGCTAAATGAAAGAATTTATTTGAATCAATGATAAACAAAGATCCAACGGTAAAGTGGGCACCGATATATCCACATTTGTCTTCTGTATGAAGTTTCCGATCACATAGCTTGTGACTTAAGTAATAAGTTCCCCCTTTTGACTTACAAAGAAAGGTCGAAAGAAAACCCTAGCTAGTCATTGATGAAGAACCTATGACTATTAGTCATGCCAAATTCATCTGACAAACCCAAGCGTAGGGAAATAAACCCTCGGTTGATGAAATGCTGACAAGCACAAACTTGGTGAAGAAACACTCTAACTCTTATCTTGAATATATTTGAATGAGTAATAACCCCCTTAACTTGAAGAGGACGAAATACTCAATAAACATAGGTTGCAACCCTAATTCCACATTTCACTGCTTGAAGGATAATCAGAAGAATCAGGCTTTATTGGATACAAACACCTTGACTGTTGCGAAGACCTAATATCGCGCAACCACTGAACTTCGAACCTCAAGCGCTTTATTGAATGTAAATGTATGTTAATGACCTAATGGAATATATACAGATGAATGCGATAGTCTAAGCCAAATAGAATAAAATTAGGAGGGCAAATTTTGGGGTGCAACAACTGCCCCTATTTAATCGCCTTCAACCTGAAGGTGATATTGGCGTCAGCCTTTCGAACTTTCAGGATGGAAGAAGATTAAATACTAAAAGAACCCGAAAATTTGCGCTCTGGAGTCAATCAGGGATACATTATATTTTTGGTTTTCTGTATTTTCTATTATTATTATTATTATTATTATTATTATTATTTTTCTTTTTGGATTACCGTAGTTACTGAGTAAATCTCTTGGATGTCAGGTCAAAGTTAGACATGCAAAAAGAAGAGACCGACCGAAGGAGGCTCTGACGAAGGAACACCAATCAAAGGCGAACTTTACTGAGAAAAGAGACCAAGCGAATGGGACTCCCGACAGATGATACCAGCCGAAGATGGATTTTAACAAATGATACCAGCCGAAGAGGGATTTTTAGCGAAGGATACCTGCCGAAGCGGGGTTTTGAAAGGATACCAGCCGAAGCGGGGTTTTAACAAAGGGTACCAGCCGAAGAAGGGTTTTGAAGGATACCAGCCGAAGTGGGGTTTTAACAAAGGGTACCAACCGAAGTGGGGTTTTGAAAGGATACCAGCCGAAGCGGGGTTTTAACAAATGGTACCAGCCGAAGCGGGGTTTTGAAAGGATACCAGCCGAAGCGGGGTTTTAACAAAGGGTACCAGCCGAAGCGGGGTTTTGAAAGGATACCAGCCAAAGCGGGGTTTTAACAAAGGGTACCAGCCGAAGCGGGGTTTTAACAAAGGGTACCAGCCGAAGCGGGGTTTTGAAAGGATAAAGGTATGCATATCTGGTCAGAGTTAGATACACAAGAGTGAAATCGAACATCAAGAAACAAATGTTTAGAGTTGATAGTGAACACAAGAATGAGACTAACCGAAGAAAGCCCCAATAAAAAGGACGCATTCGCCTAAATAAGGGCGCCAGACAAATGGACTTTGAAGAGACACTGAAGGACTCTTAACATAAAAGGTTAGCTAAGCTACAAAAGGAGGACCCGACTAACGCGGATAAACCAAAATAGGGAACCGACTAAGAAGGACCTTTAAAGAGCACTGATCAAAGGTGAACTCTAAAAGAGAAAGAGACTGGTCAATGCAGAATCTAATAAGGATTGCCAAAACACGCTTGGCTTTCGATAGGTTGCAAATACGCAAGAACTACAAGATTCCTGAGGCCAAATGCGGGGTGTAATTCTTCAAGAGTGGAAATTATCTAAATTACCACACACCAAGTATGGATACTTAAACATTTGAGAAGCAAAAAAAAAAGGTTATACACCAACTCTTACTCACACTCTAACGACGAAGCAAACACGGGTAGAATAACCAAAGGCTTGCAAAGGCAAGCGCAAACCACAAACTTACTGGGGAAATGGAGAAATACTAAAGACCCGAATAGTGGTGAATCAAAACAAACTCTGATGGGGAAAAATAATAGACTTACCCTAGGCTTATTTGTAGAGATAAATCAAATCTGAGCGCATAACAATCTGGTTACTGCAAGTGGACATAACTGGCTTATACTCATGCATGTTTGAAATTTTTTATAGCGTAATGCTCCATACAATGGAAATGCTACGCGTTTTAGTATATGTAATGTAATGATGCAATGTAATGATGCATGTTTAGTAATGCATTGGAAAACACATCAATAATCGGATGCTGAGAAGACAACAAACTTTCGAATGATTATTCTTATACATCTGATCTTCTGGTAGAGAAAAGGCAATTTGTACTCCAATGGGGAACTGAGATTTGAAACCATCAACCTCGAACGATTGATATCACTGGGGAAGTAACTTCTTGGGGAGAATACTACCAAAATAAATTGTAGTTCAGAGAAAATCTTGAATTATGATCAAACTCCCAACTTCACGGGGAACAAATTCTTTATCCTCTGTTGGTAAAGAAAAGCTTTGCTGGGAATGGAAACTTCTGGCATAGAAATTCTTTGACGAAGATAACTTCTATTGGGGAGTATAGAAATTCTTAAATAAAAAGAATTCTACTCAGACCACCCTGGGGATAACATTGTTAGGTAAGAGACCCTCACTTAGGGAAGAAATAAACATCCCGAGATAGAAACTCTATTGGGGACATCTCAACAAAATCTTCTACTACTGGTAACAAAAGATTTATGACTGTAATTCTCCTACATACCTCACCAGAGAGATAAGATAATTGCTCTATTAGGGAAAGAAGAATAGTTCCACTGGGGAAATTGGATCTTATCATACAAAAATCTTCAAGTTAGTCACATACAGACCCTTCCTGATTCATTTGTTGGTTTGCATCTTGTCATACAAGACCAACAGTACTTGCAAAACAGAAGTTGGGGCGACATGCCCCTGTTTGGAATGGAAAACCTTACTAAAGAATAGACAACTTGAACTATCAATCACCGGGTAAAAACTGCGATGCAGGATTGCAACTTTAACATGCAAACTCCGAGGAGGCATGTCACTAAAAAGTGGACTTGAGAAGATACTGCAAACATAAATTGAAGTCCGACGAAAAGGAATCATCTAGACTTTAAACAACTTCTACATTTCCAGAGAGAAAGGACGCTCTCCTCCTGCAGAGAAATGAGGATGCTTCACTGGGGAGGAAATATCTTAGAAGAGAAACCCCTTGGTAGACAGATCTTTGTCAAGTAGCAACAGGTCTTTTACTGGGAGTAGGCATTCCCTTAGGAAGCAATATTCCCATCGCGTCTTGTACGAGTAAACAAACCCAAATGATCTTTGCGTTACTGCTCATATCCCACTGAGGATAACAATCCAAACTTCAACTGAGGATAATAACCTTGAATTAGGACAAAGGATATCAGTAAATGGACTCGAGTCTCTGATAAGTCGAAGATAACAATCTCGACTTCTCGGCATGATTTTAAAATTCATAGATCATTTAGCTTGCATATGGACTTGATCTGATTAACCACTGATGAAGAGAGAAATCCCTTACATAAATTCTTTCCCCAGTCTGTAAGGCTTTTTGCAGAGAATTGCCTTGAGAGGAATTTTTGAGATTTATACTGTTGAAGACAACCTGCCCCAGTGTTATGAACTTTGGAGCATGATGTTTAGATAACCAAAAATTGGGGATGACTCCAACTATGCTTGAGTGAATGCCCATACATCTTCAAATTTAGGGAAGATTCTCCTCTGATCAATGCATTCTCAGAGAGATTTGTCAAATATCAGTATAACTGCCTCAGTTTGACTGCACTTTGAGGGATAATGAAGAAGGTGACATGTGGATGGATATTTGGGTCGTGGGCCATGCTACAAGTGAGGTGCAATCATGAAATATTAAGCCCATTTGGTAAAAAATGCACTTTTGAGCATATTTGACTTTTGGCAATTTTGCAAAAAGGGTCAACTTTGACAAGGCACATCTCTTCCAATTTTAACCCTAGAGGGGTGTTCTTGGACTTTTTAGAAATCTAAGGATGTCCCCTAAGCAACCCTTTTCGTCTCATTTCAATTGGGTCTTCCATGTTCATATAAAAAGCTTTGACCCAAAAGGTGTTTTTGTTTACTTTTCAAAAAGACCTATAATGTAGAAATTCATGTCTTTTGATGAGTGCATATTTTGAACTTGTGGGATGAAGATGAGTTGTAGGGAATTGCACCCTCTTCAAAATGAGCCTTGGATGGAAAATTTCTGATAAAGTATGTGGAAGTTATGCTTGGTCAAAGTTTGGTTGACTTTTCCTAAGAAACCCTAATTTAGCAACTTTTGGGTTTTGATGAATTTGGGGCATTCCTTGAGGAATCATGATCAACCCTTTATCAAATGATGGATATCACTTCAAAATGTTGATTTTGACCAAAAACTTGAGATTTGACTGTATGTGGGCCAGAGTTGACTTTTGACCTAATAAAGTTAATTCTCAAGTATCTAAGCAGTTGTCTGGGATCCTTCTTGTGCAGTGCTTGAAACATGACATGGAGGGTCTTGAGAACATATTAGGACCATGGATAGCATATGAGGTCTTTGGAGTTCACCCATCTTGATAAAAATGGAAACCCTAATTTGAGACACACTGCCTTAGGAGAGAGTTTGTCTGGTCAACTATTAGGCAAACTTGAGCAAATTGAGGATCTCTAGGGGTATGTATTTAGAAAAATGAGAGGGAAAATTTTGGGGTACAACAACTTCCCCTGTTCAATCTTCTTAAACCTGAGGATGTAGATTGGCTCGTCTTTCTTTCGTGATCTGAAGGTGAAATATGATTGAACACTAGAGTGCCCAGAAATTTGCACTCGCATGAAGTGACACTTGATTTGTGTTATCGGGAATGGGCTTATAGATGCCATTTGGAAGTTGCTATAGAATTTTCGGAGATGGGCTTAAAGAGGCCATCCAAGATGTGACGGAGTACCGTCAGAGATTGGCTTAAAGATGCCATCTAGAGGATGTTGATTTCCTGAGACATTCCTTCGATGAGAGTTCCTATTCCTGTTGTTGATGAGGAATCTGCTGAGGAATGTTGGTATCTGTCTTGGGAGAAATAGAATTTTAGGAGCTTCAGTTGTCCGTTACTCTACTGGGGAAATAACTCCTGCTTGAGGAAGCAGAAGTGAACTGCATATCTGATCAGGGTACAAGCTGCACCGCGACTTACTTGGGAAATGCGAAACCAATCGTGTTTGATCAGGTCCAGGTCTTACAGTATTGTGGATTGCTGTCTGGAGGTAAGAGAAAAGAAACCTGGATGGTAAGGTTATGAGAAGGAACCTGGATAGTAGGATTACTTCGAAATGAAAGCCTGGATAGTAGGGCTATGAGAAGGAACCTGGGTCGTAAGGTTACTTCGATATAAAAGCATGGATAGTAGGGCTATAAGAAGGAACCTGGATCATAGGGTTACTTCGATATGAAAGCCTGGCTAGTAGGGGTGTGAGAAGGAACTCGGATAGTAGGGTTACTTCGATATGAAAGCCTGGATAGTAGGGATGTGAGAAGGAACCTGGATAGTGGGGTTACTTCGATATGAAAGCCTGGATAGTAGCGCTTTGAGAAGGAACATGGATAGTAGGGTTACTTCGATATGAAAGCCTAGATAGTAGGGATGTGAGAAGGAACCTGGATAGTAGGGTTACTTCGATATGAAAGCCTGAATAGTAGGGCTGTGAGAAGGAACCTGGATAGTAAGGTTACTTCGATATGAAAGCCTGGATAGTAGGGCTGTGAGAAGGAACCTGGGTCGTTGGGATTCTTCGATTTGAAAGCCTGGATAGTAGGGTTGTGAGAAGGAACCTGGGTCGTAGGGTTTCTTTGTTATGAAAGCCTGGATAGTAGGGCTCTGAGAAGGAACCTGGGTCGTAGGGTTTCTTCGTTATAAAAGCCTGGATAGTAGGGCAGTGAGAACGAACTTGGGTTGTAGGGTTTCTTCGATATGAAAGCCTGGATAGTAGGGCTGTGAGAAGGAACCTGGGTCGTAGGGTTTCTTCGATATGAAAGCCTGGATAGTAGGGCTGTGAGAAGGAACCTGGGTCATAGGGTTACTTCGAAACGATAGTGTAGATTAGTTGACCCGTTTGGTTTCAGGAACTGAGTTTCCGTTAGTCGTCTGTAGATGTAACTTGTATAACTGCTGAATTTGTTGAAGCTAATCCTCTTTTCCTAGAAAGATATCAGGGTTAGTTATATGTGATGCATGAAATGCAGGGTGAGATGATGTTCTCAAAATAAATGGGATTATGCTGTATATGATATGTATGCGTATGTAATGATGTATGTTCATGAAATGCTATCGGGGTATGCTCGCGTCTGGGAAAATAAATCCCTGACAGTTGCTGGAGATTTGTAAATATTCTGTCGGGAGGAGATGCTGCTTGAGAATAAACTCTGCAGGGAATGAACTTAGAAAATGTATTTTTGTAGCTGAAATGAAGAACTCTGTCGGGGGTTGAGCCTCTGTGCCCAGAGAAATAAACTCTGCTTGGGGGATGAAATTTACTGACTCACCCACGATTATGAACCTTAGCTGGGGTGGTTACGTCCTGTTTCGAGAAAGCTGACATCAATGCCTTTGGATACTTTTACTCTGTGGGGAGTGTATGTACCTGTCATTGTGTTCTAAAGCTGACTCTATCCTGATACCTGCTGGATGGAGTAACCGTCGGGTTTGTCACTTCTTGTTTTTTCCCTGTTTATGGAATTACGAGTAATTGTCTTTTGTTTCTGGAATTACGAGTGATGTCATGATAAAACACACAACAGGTATAGCATATAACAAACATGGTAAAGGCAAACAAGTCACACAAGAGCCCTTAAGTTTCAGGCTTGCATGGGGTCTAGGGACTACCCTCTTGAAGTTCAGTTGGTTCAACCTGTCCTAATAATAGTAACCGGGTTCTAGAGGTTCTCAATATCATTGACTATCCTCCATCGGTCATGGTTTCAGCTCATGCAATCTTTTCTTGCGGCCGAAACTATCTCGAGAGTATGGTCTCAATGAGTGTAGTATCGAGTATCAACCAGTTCCCAGCTTTACACCGAGACCGGCTATCTCACCACTTCCTATGGCCAAGTTGGTCAATTATAGGTTCTAAGGTCAGTTGATGCTTAACGACACCACGCAGCGGACCCGTATTCTCCTCGTTTCTCCACAAGGGATGCCGATACCAACCAATGTGCCACAATAACGTAACTACTGCTTCAACCGTATCGGTCTACGCCGTACAGTTCCCTCACAGTTTATTGCTACTTACCTACAAGGTGCCCCTCAGATCCAGGTTAGGATCTATAGTAACTCCCAATACAAAGCCCTCAAAAGTAAAGCAATCAAATCAAACAATATAAGCAAATATGATGAACTAATCCTAAGGTATACCCCACTTATATCTCCCTAGCAGAGTCGCCAGTTCTGTGATACGGTGGCAGAACCGACTGTTTTGGAAAATGCTGGTTTACGTTTTGCGTTTGTGTTCACAAAATGTCGCGGTAAGCAAGAGTCGCCACCGACTTTTATTTTATCCAACCAGAAAGGAAAAAAGCACAGAAAAATTCCTTTTTCGAGATTTCCTGAGTACGTGGGGTAGATTATAGAAAGGGAAGGTATTAGCACCCTTTCTATCCGTAGTTTTCTACGGGATCTTAGGTACTTGCTCATCATTTTTAAAATAGCTTCTGTGTTTGTGTGTTTGAAAAGTTTTTGTTTTACTTTGATTTAACCCTTGCTTCTGTCTTCAAGAGTGTTACGAAGTGTTTTTGAAAACTTCGTTTGAAAAATGTGTAAGTGTGGAAAATTTTGATTTTGAGCAAGTACCTACTAGCATCTACCTACTCGAAAAAAAGGAATGTTTCTGTTCTTGTTTCCTTTAGATAGCGCTATCCCACTATTAGTGAGTAGGTAGCACCGTCGTTGGAATTGTAAGGGTCAATTCGAAAGGGACGTACGACCACTAAAGCAATGTTAGGACGTCTTAGTAATAACTCTAATGTCTTAAGATCATATTTGAGGCAACATTTCCGAGGCAACATTTCCGAACAGGACATTTGATCTTTGTTTAGACAAAAGAGCGACCACTAAAATACCCTATACTTAATGATCGTTTACCGAAGGCAACCGAAAGTGGGAGTATACCCTAGGAGTGTGCATGTGCGAGTGGTTCAATTTCAAGTTATTATCTTTGCACATTTAGGGTTTGCCAACTGTTTTAATTTTAGCATACATTCTTGTTATGAAACCCTATTATCATACATCTAACAGTTAATATTTGTGGAAATTAAAATGCAGAAAACAAAGCTACGCTATTACAAGGCTTCGGGTGGGGAATTAATTACATAGCCAAAAACCCGTCAAAACGATAAATAAACAAAAAGTCCTAATTAAGCTATTACATCCCATGAGCAGTTACATCAATATTGTAAAAAAATAACTAAGCGCGCGATGAAACGAGAACGAGAGAAAAATAGAGTTTTGACCCCGTCTAACTTAATTACAAAAAGAATTATTTTTTGGTTGTTTTTGATTATTCTTAAGAAAAATAAGGTTTTAAATTAAATACAAGCAAACCTAATTACTAATTAAATTAAATTAAGAAAATTAATTACATTTGACCTATTTTTGTATTTTGTTATTTTTGAGAAAAAGAATTAAATCAAACAAAACCCTAATTTCTAATTTGTTTTAATTTATTTACAAAAACAAATTAAAGTTATCCTAAAATTAAAATAAACTAATTAAATTAATTTTTGATAGTAAAAAAAAACCTAAATCTAATTTAATGTCAATTGATTTTATGATTTTATATAAAAAGAATTAATTTTTGTGTTAGTAAAATAATTTAAATGAATTAAATAAAATAAAGAAAATCTAAAAGAATAAAGAAAAGAGTAATGGGCCTGTTTGCTAGCAATTTTAGGGGTGCCAATAGCAGGCTTTTGGGCCCAAAAATGTGATCCACGTTTGACCTCCATGCTCCCATGTTTGCACGTTGACTGGGGCCTGTAGTAAACCCTCTCATGCCCAGCGTTGGATTTGAATTGCCTTAGATCCAGTGGATGCTAGCTGATGGCCTATGGTAGGCGTTTTGGGAACCTGCACAGGGGATCATGTATAGAAAAATGCATTTTGAAGAAACAAGGGGACCTGGGAATCGAACCCAAGTCCTATGGACTTTTCTCTCTCCCACTGACCAACTGAGCCAAGCGCGCGTGTTGTACATAGAGGAACAAATAAATAATATAAAAAACATAATTTGTTAATTTCCTGCGCGTGAAATTTCAAACAGGAAAATGGGATGGTGCCACACAGGTCTTCTTATTCCCTTCTCCGTTGGTAAAAGTCAGTGACTTTTACCTACAGTGATAAGTCCGTCGCTATAACCCCTGCAATTTCCAAAATCACTCACAGGCACGATAAATGAAATCTAATGATGTGGATCAAATCGCCTTGACCTTATGATCATCATGGCACCTTTCTCGTGGACCAATTTTGCCTGTACAAAAAGACCCCAAAACGCAACAAGAAACCCTAGCAATGGTGGATTTCAATATAGCTAACAAAAATGCAATTAATTGCTACCATTAGCTTGCAAACACGTTAGGGATTACAAATATGTCATTGAAACATGATAAAGATGCAAGAATAAGGAGATTCAATTTTGAAAATAGTGACAAACTGTGGGGGTCGTGGAACCGGATTTTGGGCACGAAGACACTTGCTTTTGATTGGTATAGCTTCCTTGTATGTCCAGGAAGCGAATGAGATGGCTTAGGAGTCTTGAAAATGCTTGGAAGTATGAAATCATATCACCACTTTTCTTGAGTTTTTTCAAGTTTGTGCTTCTCTCTACACGCCTCCAAACCTTGTGTTTTTGGTCTGCACTTGTCCACTATATACCAATGATCGAATTATGGTTACAAATGTGCTTTCAATCTTTGTCAATTATGGTCTTTGATCATGATTTTATTTTCATAAAAATATTTCTAAAATAGGCCAAAACCAATATTTTTATGCACAACCATGCTTTACACGATTTGATTCTCTTTCTAGATGTATAAGAGACCTGAAATATGCACAAGATCTTAAGGTTTGAATGATTTGGATATTTCCATGATTTAATTTGATTTAATTGAAATAAAAAATAAAAAATAAATGGCAAAAATAAAATAAAGGCAAGTAGAAAGAGTTAGGGCTCGTGGACCATGCTACAAACTCAAAACAAGTGCAAAAAGTTGGGCCCATTTGACAAAAATTGCAATTTGAGGCACTTTTGACAATTTTGCAAAAAAGGTCAACTTCACCAATGCATAAATTCTTCAATTTTGACTCTTTGAAAGTGTTTTTGGAATTTTTAGAAAGCTTGAGATGTCCTCTAAGTAACCATTTTGGTCTCATCTCAATTTAGTCTTCCATGTTCATGTATGAAGCTTTGACAAAAAAGGTGTTTTTGTTGACTTTTCAAAATGACCTATAATGTCCAAATTCATAACTTCTCGTGAGTGCATATTTTAAACTTGGGAGCTGAATATGAATTGTAGGTAATTTCATCATTTTCAAAATGAGCTTTGGATGGGTCATTTATCATAAAGTATGAGAAAGTTATGCTTGGTCAAAGTTGAGTTGACTTTTCCTATAAAACCCTAATTTAGCAACTTTTGGGTTTTGATGAATTGTGAGCAATCCTTGATGAATCATGATCAACCCTTGATCAAATGATGAATAATACTTCAAAATGAGAATTTTGACAAAAAATATTGAAGTTTGACTGTATGTGGGCCACAATTGACTTTTGCCCTAGTACAGTCGATTTTCTAGGCTTTTGAGCAATTGACTGAGCAAACTTCCTCTGCAAGGCTTGAAACTTGGCATGGATGATCTTGAGAACATATTAGGACAATGGCGAGCATTTGGGATCCCTTGGACTCAAGTATCTTGATGCAACATGAAACCCTAATTTTGAGGTAGACTGCCTTAGGAGAGAATTTGTCTGGTCAACCCTTGGACTTCCTTGAGCAATTTGAGGACCTCACTTGAAATGTATTGAGAAATATGGGAGGGCAAATTTTGGGGTACAACACAGCAGTATGATGTGTTTGATCACTAGATCCCCGACTTGATATTCTTGACGCCTGACTTTCTTGTTAAAAGCCTTGATCATTCGCTTTTGGTACGTCTGACCATGGCAGATAGCAGTAAGTCTCTTTTCATCGATTAGATTTAACTGATCAAGTAGGGTCCGGATCCATTCGTCCTCGTTCAAACCTGCATCCTTCATAATCCTGAGAGAAGGTATCTGGACTTCGATGGGTAGGACCGTCTCCATGCCATATACTAGAGAGTAGGGTGTTTCCCCTGTCGACGTCCGTGCTGAGGTACGATACCCATGAAGAGAAAATGGTAACATCTCATGCCAGTCTTTATATGTCACTGTCATCTTTTGTACAATCTTCTTGATGTTCTTGTTAGCTACCTCAACAACGCCATTCATCTTCGGCTGGTAGGGAGAAGAGTTATGATTTTGTATCTTGAATTGTTTACAGAGCTGGGTAATCATTGTGTTGTTGAGATTCATACCATTGTCAGTAATAATTCTCTCTGGCACACCATACCAACAGATCAAGTTATGCCTAATAAACCGTGCCACGACGTTCTTGGTTACTGTAGCAAAAGAAGCTGCCTCAACCCACTTCGTGATGTAATCAATGGCTACTATGATGAAGCGATGTCCATTAGAAGTGGTGGGCCTGATTTCTACGATCATGTCAATGCCCCACATTACAAAGGGCCATGGAACTGTCAAGACGTTTAAGGGGACCAGAGACACATGCACCTTATCAGCATAGATTTGGCACTTGTGAAAAGTTCGAGAGTGCTGATAACAATCGACTTCCATAGTGGACCAGTAGTATCCTACTCGTAGGATCTTCTTAGCCATGGTGTGTCTACTAGAATGGGTTCCGAAGGTGCCTTCATGTAGATCTGTCATGATCATCTCTGCTTCGCTCTTGTCTACACACCATAGTAGTGTGGAGTCATGGTTGCGTTTATAGAGGATTCCATTATTGAGGAAGAACTTTGCAGCGAACCTTCTTATCATTGACAGATGCCCATTCGGGATACTCTTGAGCCTCGGATACCTTTTGACTTCGTGAAACCAGGGTTTGTCTGCCACTTCTTCGATATCGATTTCACAGCAGTGTGCTGGTTCATCCAGCCTCTCAATGGTGATTTGGGGAGCTTTATTGTCCCACATAACCTTGAACATAGAAGATATGGTAGCTAGCGTATCCGCTATCTGGTTCTCTTCTCGTGGGAAATGTTCAAAGGTTACCTCCTCAAAGTGTGGGAGCAATGTCAGTACGTACTTTTTGTACGGGATGAGATTCAGATGCTTCGTATCCCATTCGCCTTTGATCTGACTTATCACCAAGGCGGAATCCCCGAATACTTTCAAGAACATGATCCTTAGGTCAATAGCAGCTCGAAGACCCATAATACATGCTTCATACTCTGCCATGTTGTTGGTGTAGTTGAAACATAATCGGGCAGTGAACGGAGTATGACAGCCTTCGGGAGATATGATTACAGCGCCAATGCCTTTACCCAGTGCGTTTGAGGCTCCATCAAAATGCATAGACCATCGGGATCCCTCCTCAGGTCCTTCATCCGGTCCAGTTTCTTCATAGTCAGTCACCAACATAATATTCTCATCCGGGAACTCAAAATTTATGGACTGGTAGTCATCCACGGCCTGATGAGCCAAATGATCAGCCAATACACTTCCCTTGATTGCTTTTTGGGTTGTATATTGTATGTCGTACTCAGTTAAGATCATTTGCCACCTTGCTATCCTTCCGGAGAGAGCGGGCTTCTCAAAAATGTACTTGATCGGATCCATCTTTGATATCAACAGGGTAGTGTGAGTCAGCATATACTATCTCAGTCGGCGAGCAGCCCATGCCAAAGCGCATCAAGTTTTCTCGAGCAATAAGTATCGTGTCTCACAGTCGGTAAACTTTTTCCTAAGGTAGTATATTGCGTGCTCTTTTCGACCAGACTCGTCATGCTGCCCCATCACGCACCCCATTGAATTGTCTATCACTGTCAAGTATAATATCAAAGGTCTTCCTTCAACCGGAGGCATCAGAATTGGTGGTTCTTGAAGGTAATCCTTGATTCTTTCAAAAGCGGTCTGGCATTCATCATTCCACTTTACCACTTGATCTTTCTTCAGAAGCTTGAAGATTGGCTCACAAGTAGCAGTCAGATGGGAAATGAACATGGCGATATAATCCAGGCGTCCCAAGAAACCTCTAACTTCCTTCTCTGTACGGGGAGGTGGCATCTCTTGTATGGATTTTACCTTTGCAGGGTCTACCTGAATACCTTTATCGCTGACAATGAATCCCATAAGCTTACCAGACCTTACCCCGAAGGTGCACTTGTTCGGATTCAATCTCAACTTGTATGTCTTCAACCCGCCGAACTGCTTTTGGAGATGATCAATGTTCTCTTCCTCCGTCTGAGACCTGGCTATCATGTCATCAACATAGACTTCGATCTCATGGTGAATCATATCATGGAACAAATCGACCATGGCACGCTAATAAGTTTCCCCGACATTCTTCAACCCAAAAGGCATCACCTTGTAGCAGAAGGTGCCCCACTATGTAATGAAGGTTGTCTTCTCCATATCTCCAGGAGCCATCTTGATCTGGTTGTAGCCAGAGAAACCATCCATGAAGGAGAAGATTTTGTGTTGCACGATGTTATTGACCAGAACGTCAATGTGAGGAAGTGGGAAGTCATCCTTAGGGCTTGCCCTGTTCAAATCTCTGTAATCTAAACATATCCGTACCTTACCGTCCTTCTTAGGTACCCGGACGACGTTGGCAACCCACTGCGGATAAAAAGTGACAGCCAGGAATCCTGCATCGAACTGTTTCATGACCTCTGCCTTGATCTTCTCTGACATTTCAGGGTGCATACGACATACCTTTTGTTTAATCGGAGGACAGTCTTCTTTAGTCGGCAGGCGATGTACCACAATGTCAATGTCCAAACCAGGCATGTCTTCATAGGACCAGGCGAAGATATCAACGTAGTCGTGCAGCATCTGTACCAACCTCTGTTTGACGCTAAGCTCCAAATTAACACCTATTTTAACCTATTTTTTGTCTTCTTCAGTACCCAAGTTCACTATCTCAACCGGCTCTTCATGAGGCTATATGGCCCTTTCTTCCTACTGTAATAGTCTAGCAAGTTCTCTAGGGACCTCACAATCATCCTCACCTTCGTCCTCGACTTGGTTGATCAGATTTTTGAAGTCATAATTGGCAATAGCAGAGCTGTTATCAATGGGATCCAGAGTGTATATGGATCTGCATTATGATACGTGGGTGTGTGTAAGAGAATAGCTGTTTTGATAAAGTGAAAACAGAAAAGAAAAACAGAGAGCACAAAATTTGTATGCAAGAAACGTCCAATGCTTTATTAATGATATATGAAATGACAAATAATAGCCCTCACAAGCAAAGCCAATGTGCCTCGGGCAAGGCACAAGGCCGTAAAGTTTTGAATTGTTTATTACAAATCTCAAAACAAGTAAGTCAATTAATGCGGAATAAAAGAAACTGGTATGAAGTCCCTAGCCGTCCAGTTACTCAGTCCATCGTTGGTAGTTGGGTAGATCCAACTGTCAATGTCCGAGTCCTCATTGCTGTCTTTAATGGCATTAATTCCCCGATTACTGATGTGTAGGGGAGGTCTTCCAGCCCAAGCGCGTCGAACAACCCTTTGAGCCCCTGTAGTAAAGCCCAAACCAAATTTGTCAGTTTTGTGAGTGAAATCAGGGAGCTGACCCCAATTGGCACACCCACCTTCTTCAACCACGGCCCTGGCGTCCTTGAGGGAAGCCATCTTCAGAGGAGGTTTGCTGCTAGTAGTAGTTTCAGTCGATGCCAAGATCTGAGGGACCTCTTCGAAATTCTGACAAGGAGTTTCTATAAATTCCCCGTCCATCTCTACATAGTGGAAGGAATTGAGGTGGCTCACCATATACTCCTCTTCACCCCACACTGTGACAATCTTCCCTTTTACCGGATACTTCAGCATTTGGTGGAGTATGGAAGTAACTGCCCCAACCTCGTGGATCCAAGGACGACCCAGTAAACAAGAATACGACGGCCTGATGTCCATCACATAGAAGGTGGACCCAAAAGTCTAAGAACCCACTTTGACAGGGATGTCCAGCTCCCCGTGCACCATTCTCTTCGACCCGTTAAAAGCCCTTGCCACAATGTTACTAGGCTTTAGAGTCATACCCTTGCAATCCAACCGGTCCAACACCTTCTTCGGCAGAATATTCAGCGAAGACCCAATATCTACCAACACATGAGCCATAGTGGTTCCCCTACATTCAGTCGAGACATACAGAGCATCATTTTGCTTCCTTCCCTTCGGTGTTAAGTCTGCATCTGAAAAACCCAGCCCATTGTCAGCAGTCAGGCTGGCCACACAATCTTTGAACTGATCAACTGAAGTTTCCTGCGGCACATGCGTAGTCTTGAGGAATGCAATCAAAGCCTTCGCATGGGCTTCAGAACACAACAACAAAGACAACATGGATATCTTTGATGGGGTTTGCCCCAGCTTCTTGACCATATTGTAGTCGCTCTTCTTAATTATTTTCAGTATTTCCTCTATCTCTTGCTTTGAGGCTTCCACAATAATTTTCCTAGGCGCCTCCGTCCGGGCAGGCTCACCTATAATTTCTTTGCTGCGGGCATCAGACGATTCGCCGACAGGGGTAATAACTAGAGTAAGCACAAGAGAAGTAGTTGATGTACTAGCAGGAATAGCAGATGGAATGACAATAGGCTTGTTGACAGTCTTAGGGGAAATCTCGGGAGATAAGACCCTTCCTCTTCGGGTAACTTTGTTGGTTCCAACAATGTTACCAATATCAGGATCAACCTCTTCATCTTTCAAATCTTGTTTGATGCCATGATAGTACACATCAGCACCATAATGCCAGGGGACAACTTTGTCCGAGACATATGGGACAGGACCAGGAACAGTGATTATCAGCGGAGCAATTCTTGGAGCAGATGTAACCCTAACAGGTCTTCTCGAGGAGACCTTGGAAGGATTAGCGGAAATGGTTATAATGGAAATGTCTTCAGATGGAACAACGGGAACCAAAGTTTTCTCAAACAAAATTTCTTTGCTGTCCATCAGGCGTTGAACACCTGACTTCAGCAAACGGCAACCATAAGGTAGAAACGAACACATGTGGAAACCTTCACCACAACCCAGAAATAAACCGTCCAACAACAAATTCTTCTTCACAGTCATGAGAGGAGTAAAAACTTCATCCACCAAGGTCATATACAAGTCGGTATCAACAACATTAATTCTGCGACCGTGCTTAGGCATGGGAGAAATTATGACATTGGGCTTTTCTGGAGCATCGAACTCAATTTCCTTGGCTTCAATCAGGTCTTGTACCTTATTCTTTAGAGCCCAGCAGTCATTGGTATCGTGGCCAGGACTCTCAGAATGATAGGCACACTGAGCATTTGGATTATATCGGGGAGATGTGGTATTTGGATTCTTGGGAGCCTCTTTCAAGGTTTCCAAGTTGGATCTCAGCAGATGAGGTAGAACTTCGGCCAATGTCATGTTGATTCGGGTAAACTTCCATTGTGGTCTTTCCACTCTTTGTTGATTGTTGCACTATGGAGCAACTGCAGGCCTAGGTATCATTACGACACTTACTGTCAGCCCTGTTTAGCCCTGCTCTGAATCCCAGCTTCTACTCTTTCTCCAGTTAGAATCAGCTCGGTGAAACCAGATGACGAGCTGCCAATCAAATGATTGAAAAATGGACCAGATAGCGTCCCCAAAAACATATCAACCAACTCCCTATTAGACAACGGGGGTTGAACTCTTCCAGCCAAGTCTCTCCATTTCTATGCATAGTCTTTAAAGCCTTCACTTGCACCCAAGGACATACTCTAGAGTTGAGTACGAGTAGGAGCAAAGTCGACATTGTATTGATACTGCTTGTAGAAAGCAACAACCAGATCTTCCCAATTTCGGACCTTAGCTCCCTCCAGATGGTAGAACCATTCAAGCTGAGTCCCTGACAGACTATCTTGAAAGAAATGAACCCACATATTTCTATCAGCGGTGTGGGGATGGATCTTTCTGACATAAGAGCGGAGATGGAGTTTTGGGCAGGACACCCCATCATACTTAGCAAAAACTGGAGCTTTGAACTTCTGCGGGATGACCACTCCTGACACCAATCCCAATTCCTCGAAATCCAGTCCAGGTATCCTCTGAACTTCCATGGCACTCAAACGATCTTCCAACTGCTTGTATTTATCCTCAGCAGGAGGATATTGCTCATCATTGTAGTCGGTATCATTGTCAGAAACTGCAGGATTGGGATCCTTCTCTTCTTCTTGATTCTCCCCTTCTTTGGATGAAGAGGTCAGATCGACTTGTCGCTTCAGCCGCTCTTCAAACCTTCTTCCCATATTTAGAATACCGGCAACCTTCTTCTTTTTCTTTTTCTCTTTCAGGATGAGGGCTTTCATATCCTCCTGCCCTTTTGCCATACTTATAAACATTTGTTGGAACTAGGCGTTTTGTGCCTGAAGGTCCTTGATGCTTTGTTCGGAAGACATTTCTGCTAAAATAAACATCGAAGAAGATGAGAAACCTGTAATGGTACCTGTACATGCATTGCTATGAATGGGATGTGCATGCAATGATTTCAAAGACTTTGGGAATTTAAATTTGCAAACAAAAATAAACAAAAATTTTATTATCTGAATTTGAAGTTCAAATGCCTTTTAGGCGTTACAATTAAAAATAAATCTAAAACTAGAAAAGAAATCAAAATTCCCATGGATGCTTCCTCTTTGTGTCGAGATAGTCATTGAGTCCTCTTTCCTCATGGAGCTGCTTTGTGAGCTCTAAAACCTTCCTCTCTTGAGCATGGAACTGATCCCTGTAAGTATTTTGCTCCTCTTTCAACTGAATCCAAGACCTTTGTAATTCCCCAAGATTAGTGGACATATAAGGATATAGAACTGTGTAAGGAATAGCCCCTTAAGTAGTGGGTTCCACAATCACTGGTAAAACAGCCACATAGGGCATCATAAGCTTCTGGGCGCGAGCTCGTACCCATTGGAGGTAAGGTTCCATAGGAATGGAAGCCTTTGGCCCCAAAGCCTTGGTGCCAGATCTGTTTACCATGCCCCAAGCTCGTATGAACCTCCGGCGATACTCTTGAACATCATCCTCATAGTTGAATATAATTCCCTTGATACGTAACTCATGGGGACCATCACTTCGAGCGTAACCAAATTGTCGCAGAGCTAAACAAGGATTGTAGGTTATACCCCTCTGATACCAAGCAATGGGACATTAGGTTACTCCCTGTAGTGGTCAACAATAGCAGTGTTTTCCATAGCTTGAGAACACCAAAGAATATCCATGTGAGCGAGTGACATTATCCTTTGTGACCAACCCAAGCATTCTTCATTCTTCAGTACAGACTTAGGGAGGTGATAAATAAACCACCTCGACAACAATGGCATGCAAAATGTAAGAACCCCTCTTCTCTTCATGGTACAAGTATGGAGAGCGTGAAAAATATCTCCGAGCAAGGTAGGCACAGGGTTGCGGGAGAGGAAGATCTTGATAGCATTCACATCTATGAATGAGTCCGGATTAGGGAATAGGACTAACCCATAGATTAGAAGATCCAAAACCTCCTTAAAAGCCTGAAAATCCATATCACCCCAAAACAGTTGGGCCTTGTCTATCAGAAACTTAGCTAGAAAACCCTTGACTCCGCTTCTTGTTTCTCAATTAGATACCACGTCGGCCCATTTAAGATGCAAAGCTGAGGCAATGACTTCTGGCTTAGGAACTTCTTCTAGACCTGTGAAGGGTAATTGTTCAAGGATGGGTATATCCAACAGTTGAGAGAATTCTTCCATGGTAGGAACCAACTGATAGTCTGGAAAGGTGAAGCAGTGGTGCTTGGGATCAAAGAACTGAAAAAGTACACTCATCATCTTTTCATCAAAGTTTGAAGTAACCAAGTTGAGAAGTCGACCATGTATCTTAGTGAATACATAAGTTTCAGAAACCTTTGATACTAGCTCTTTGAGTTGGGAAGGTATCTTCACAAAGCTGATACAGATAGTGTTTCTACGAACGGAAGCCATGATCTGCAAAACAGAACAAAGATAAATTCCCTTGGTCTTTGAAATGGTTAGTGCAATAAGAATGGATGCTATGTTATGATGCATGATGTCATGATAAACCACAGGTATAGAAAACACAGACAAATCACACCAAGTCCTTAGGTTTAAGGCCTGCATGAGGTTAAAGGTCATACCCTCTTGAAGTTTAGTTGGTTTCAAACCTTTCTTAAAAAGTAACTAGGTTCTAAGGGATCTCAATATCACTGACCATCCTTTATCGGGCATTGTCTCAGCTCAAGCAATCTTTTCTTGCAACCGAAATATCCCGAAAGTCTGATCTCAATGAGTGTAACATCGAGTATCAACCAATCCTCAGCTCTACACCGAGGCCGGCTATCTCACTACTTTCTAATGGCCAAGTTTGTTCAACTAAGGTTCTAAGGTCCGTTAGTGCTTCACGACACCACGCGGAGGCCCTGTATTCTCCTCGTTTCCCCACAAAGGATACCGGTACCAACCAAAGTGTCACACCAACACAACTATCACTTAAACAATATCGGTCTATTCCGTACAGTCTCCGTAATCTATTGCTGTTTACCTAATAAGTGCCCCCAGATCCGGGTGTAGGATCTATAGTAACCCAAGCAAAAACCCTTTAAGAATAAAGCAAACAAACAAGAAAGAAATTTGAAATGACCTAGATTCTAAGGTATACCCCACTTTATTTTTCATCCCCAGTAGAGTCGCCAGTTCTGTGATACGGTGGCAGAACCGACTGTTAATACTGGTTTGCATTTTTTGTTCGCAAAATGTCGCGGTAAGCAAGAGTCACTACCGAGTTTTATTTTATCCAATCAGGAAAAGGAAAAAGAACAGAAAAAACCTTTTTCGAGATGTTTCTGAGTACGGGGGATAAATTATAGAAAGGGAAGGTGTTAGCACCCTTTCCATCCATGGTTTTCCATGGGCTCTTAGATACTTGCTCATTTTAAAATTGCTTGTGTATGTGCTTGTTTTGAAAATATTTTACTTCGTGATAACCCTTGTATCAGTCCTCAAGGGTGTGACGAAGTTTCTTTTGAAAGTTTGTTTTGAAAGGTGTTTGTGTGAAAAGTTTTGTTGAGCAAGTACTTAAGATTCTACCTACTCGAAAAAAGATTGTTCGTTCTCGTTTCCTTTAGACAATGCTATCCTACTACTAAGGAGTAGGTAGCCCCATCGTTGGAGTTTGTAAGGGACGTTTGAAAGGGACAAGTACAGTCACCTATACAATGGGTAGGAAACCTTAGTAGTAACCCTAGAGTCTTAAGATCTTTCCGAGGCAACATTTCCGAGGCAACATTTGAATGGGACATTTGATCTTTTAGACAGGAGGGCAACCACTAAAAGCTCCTATGCTTAAATGACTATTTTACCGAAGGCAACCGAAGTGAGGCAAACCCTAGGAGTGAACATGTGCGAGTGTAATTTTCAGTTAATTTATCTTTGCACAATTAGGTTATCTACCGTTTTAATCTTCAAGCATTCTTTCCATACAATCCTATTAACCATGCATCTAACCGTTTATAGTTTGCAGAAATTAAAAGTGCGAGAAGTTTAAAGATCCTAGCTATTACAAGGCTTTGGCAGTTACATAATTATCTTGATTGAAAATAAAAATGCGGAATTCAAAACCCTAATTACTATTAAAAACTCGGAGCAGTTACAATTATAATAAAAAGAATTATTAACATGCGCGCGACGAATTAAATGGGAGGGCTAATTAAAACCTAAATACCCTAATTGAGAGAAAAATACTTTTGTGCATTTTTATTTGAGAAAACAATTTAATTTGCAAATTAAACCTAATTTGTCTAATTAATTTTAATTAAAACAAATAATCAAATAAAACTAAATAATCTAATTTATTTTCAATAATATTAATTTAAATAAATAAAACCTAATTATATATTTTTTGTGATTTGTTGATTTTATGATTCATAAAAAAGTAATTAATTTTTCTGTAGAAAAATAATTAAACAAATTAATTAAATAAAAGAGAATAAAAAAATAATTGAAATGGGCCTGCTTGCTGAATGTCCCAGGGGGGTGTACGCTGAAATTGCTCTTGGGCCCAAGGTTGATGGCCCAAGCTTATTGCGCTTGATCCAGTGGTGCTGGCGTTTGATGGTCCATCATGGTCCTTCAATGATGAGTGCTGGATCTGGATATGAGGCGCATCTATTGGTTGGATGGTGATGGTATATGATGGGCGTTTGGATGACAGACACACAGGATCTGTAAAGGAAAAATGAAACAAAGGAAATTGTGGGGACCTAAGATCGAACCCAGTTCCTTATACTCACCAACAACGCACTCTTCCACTGGGCTATGCTGCTTTGTTGTACAAATAATGAAAACACCATATAATATAACAAAACAAGTGGATTAGTGGGAAAAAGAAAAAACACGCGTGCTGATTTGAATAGCCCAGTGGTTGGCTGCCACATTATCTTCTTCTACCTTCCTCCGTCGTCTTAGGCTTAGACCTTTTACCTACAGATGATGTCTGTAGCTAGAACCCTGTGCATTTTCAAAATTAAGTACAAGCCATAATAATTGACACCAAGGGCATGAATCAATTGCTCATGACCTCCTGAATACAAATCCACCCTTTATATGGTCCAATTTAGCCTGTAGGATAAACCCCTAAAATGCATACGCAAACCCTAACAATGGCAAAGGCACATATATGCGTCAAAAACTCAATTAAATCATCCAGTCAGGTTGCAAACATGTCAATAATCATAAATATATCACTTAAATATGCTAATGATGCAAGAAATTCAGCAATCGATTTGGAAAAAATAAGCAAACTGTGAGAGTTGTAGCGCGCGATTCTGAACGCTTCAGGCCTTGCAAATGCTTGCTACAGGTTCAGTGAGTTCCTAGGGATATGACCTGATCTTTCGAAACGCTTGAAACGGCCTATGGAGCAAGATTGGATCTGAACTTTTCTTTAAAAAATTGGAACTTTGTTCTTCCTTTTCACGCCTGCAAAACCTTGTTTTATGCTTGGTTCTTGTTCATTATATATGCTAGAACGAATTAGGGTTCTAAAAACCATATGTATATTTGCAATTATAGAAGATTTGATATGATTTCCATGCCATATGAAAACTTGCTATATTGAGCCAAATTATCCCTTTCTTGTACCAATCAGCCCTGATTCGTTTTGGTCTTGGTATCTTATCATAATTTGATTGAGATCCTGTCCAAAAATCATATCAAAACATATCTTTGATATTATTTACCAATTATTTGATTTTATTCAATTTTTAATTAATAAAAAATAAAAATAAAATGGAAAATGAAGCAGGTGACATGTGGATGGATATTTGGGTCGTGGACCATGCTACAAGTGAGGTGCAATCATGAAATACTAAGCCCATTTGGTAAAAAAAATGCACTTTTGAGCATATTTGACTTTTGGCAATTTTGCAAAAAGGGTCAACTTTGACAAAGCATATCTCTTCAAATTTTAACCCTAGAGGGATGTTCTTGGACTTTTTAGAAATCTTAGGATGTACCCTAAGCAACCCTTTTGGTTTCATTTCAATTGTGTCTTCCATGTTCATATAAGAAGCTTTGACTCAAAAGGTGTTTTTGTTGACTTTTCAAAAGGACCTATAATGTAGAAATTCATATCTTTTGATGAGTGCATATTTTGAACTTGTGGGATGAAGATGAGTTTTAGGGAATTTCATCCTCTTAAAAATGAGCCTTGGATGGAATTTTTTTGATAAAGTATGTGGAATTTATGCTTGGTCAAAGTTTGGTTGACTTTTCCTGAGAAACCCTAATTTAGCAACTTTTGGACTTTGATGAATTTAGGGCATTCCTTGAGGAATCATGATCAACCCTTTATCAAATGATGGATATCACTTCAAAATGTTGATGTTGACCAAAAATCTTGAGATTTGACTATATGTAGGCCATAATTGAATTTTGACCTAATACAGTCGATTCTCAAGTATCTGAGCAGTTGACTGGGATCCTTCTTGTGCAGTGCTTGAAACTTGACATGGAGGGTCTTGAGAACATATTAGGACCATGGAGAGCATATGAGGTATTTGGAGTTCACCCATCTTGATAAAAATGGAAACCCTGATTTGAGACACACTGCCTTATGAGAGAGTTTGTCTGGTCAACTCTTAGGAAAACTTGAACAAATTGAGGATCTCTAGGGGTATGTATTGAGAAAAATGAGAGGGAAAATTTTGGGTAAAACACATATCTTATATAATCTTCCCAGCTTCCTTCTTGTCCACACAACAAAGCAGATTCGAATCATGGTTGCGTTTGTACAAAATTCTATTGCTCAGGAAGAACTTAGTCGAGAACCTTCGTAGGAATTTCTTGTCATTGATAGATGCTACCTGAGGGTACTCTTGAGCCTCGAGATATCTCTTAACTTTATAAAACAAAGGCTTCTATTCTACTCCATCAGTGTCAACCTCGTAGCAATGTGCCGGTTCGTTGTACCCCAATTTTTGCCCCTAAGATTCCCTTATCATATCATGTCAACTTGATCATAACAAGATCACATTAGGGTTGGTTCTTCCTCTTTTTTCTATCTCCTATCTTTAAGTTTTCTCTTGAGGAATTTCCAAGCGCCTTGGTTGTGTATTTTATATATGTGTTTTTGACTAACTTCTAATTAAAATACAAAAAAATATTTGTCTTTGTCTTTGTATATTTTTGTATTGTAGGTACCAAGTCGAAGCATCTGACAAATAAGGTTTTTCGTATGTTTCGACACATGCATGTTGTGCGTCGAATTCATGAAAAGCAATCAATTCTGTATTGTGGCGCAAGACAACATGCATCGAACCATAAAGGTATGTATCGACTCATCCTGTTGTGTATAATTAGCATGTGCCGACACATGCATGTTATGTATCGACTCATCCTGTTTGTATAACTAGCATGTGTCGATGCATACGTGTTTTGTATCGACTCATGCAGATTGTTTGATTCTGTAAAGTATGAAAATAGCAGCATGCATCGACCCATAAAGGCATGTATCGACTCATCCTGTGTTATACAACTAGGATGTGTCGACGCATGCTTCTCATGTGTTAACTCATAGCAGCAAAATACACGTGATTTTTGAAAAAAAGCCAGCAATTTCAAAACTGTCATCTTTTTGGCTCTAATTTTTCTGCATAATTTGAAAATTATATCATTAATTCAATTTTGGCTCCAAGAATCAATTACCAAATTACCACTAATCCCAATCCTAAAACTCTATAAATAGAGCCCTCATTTCATTCAAATCACAAGCTTTTGATAGCCAAACTCATCTTGCTAAAAAATCTCTCAATTCTCTCCATCTACCAAATTCACTCAAAGCTCCATTTTCAAAAAAAGGATAGTAAGCTTTGCATTGAAGCTTACTAATCTTTGAGCTAAACCTTCATCCAAACACTTTTTCTTCATCAATTCTCTACATCCAAGCTTTGGTAATTGATTCTTGTGGTCGAATTGCAGCAAATTCTGGAAGTTATTTGATAATTCTCTAATTCTACCTTTGGTAAGTTGGATCATCATCTTTCACAATGTGATCTCTTGTGGATTTCTGGTTTTGATTCATTAAGCATTGTTTTATGATTCCATTAGTGCGATTTTCTCATAATTTGATGGAGTTTTCATGCTCAATTGGATTCATGATCATAAGGTGTTTGATGAAAAGTTGGAACAAGAATTTGATCCTTGAGATGCTGTTTTCGACTGATTTTAACAGGTTGCAATCAATTGTTGTAACATTTCAATTGATTGTCACAGAAAATTGATTTTAAAAAAAACTGCTCTGATGCAATAGGTTGCTGTCGAAGCACAACTGATTGCAACAACGTCGAAAATACTTTTTCTGCCTTATTTTGGGGCTGTTTCGACTCAATTATTTTTCTGCTCACTCTCTTTGATGGATAATTTGGATTGCAATTTTAAATGTCCAATTTGTCTTTAAACTCAATGGACTTTGTGATGTAGATGAAGTTAGATAAATGTTCATCAATTCAAATCTACCTAAGAGTGAATTTTTTAATTCATTTTTGGTGCTTTGGATTAATGATATATTTAGTGCTTTAATCCATCTAGAGGAGTGGTTGAATTTAAAGATGAAAGAATTTTGAGATAGTGATCCAAATTAGCTTATCATTCCTCTCCCTCTTCATCTTATCCCTTTATTTTTTAATTGTGCTACATGTTAAAGGATGGTGATCTCTATATCATTTATCCAAACATGAAGTACATAGATTGCTATTGACCGGTCTCAAAATAGGTGCGACTTCTACATAAGTCCACTTACGATTGCTTAACATAGCACTAAATTTTGTCCCGATTCGAATAAATGATCATTCGTGGCCCAAACTTATGATTGCAAGCACAAGTATGTTAATTTGATCTCTTTGATCCAATAACCTTGAGATTCATTGTGTGGAGGCTTTGGTTCTACCAATCCTCTAATGGATCTACAACACCTTTGGTCAACGCGGATCACTTAAACATCGTTGATCATTAAATGTTACTTTTGAGGACTCCAAAATGGATGATATACTTGAAAAAAAGCAAATGCAACTTGTTGTATGGAGGCTTTGGTTCTACCAATCCTCTAATGAGTTCCAAATGCAAGTTTCAAGATGGTCATCCAACTAACGACTAATTTCTAGCAATTGACTTTACTTTATGCTTTTATTTTTTATGCTTTATGTACCATTTAATTTAAGCATTTAAATTTCATGCCTTCTTTTATTTTGCTCACCTAAGCATTTACTTTTATGTCATTTTCGATTTGCTCACTTGAGCTTTTATTTTCCTTTTAAAAACACCTAATAATCAACATGAACCATAAAAATCTTTAATGATACTTGGACTATTTGGTTACTATCCTTGGCATTATGGAGTATTGGACTTCTTGGACTTAGGATTAGAAACGTTGGCCTATCTTGGAGACTTTGTGACTTTATTTGATATTTTGTCTGGAATTCTTGAAGTTTACCTCAAGATATTGGGTTGTTTTTTTGTTTTGTGTGCAGGTTATTGTGATTACATACTTTGTTTGTAATCTGGAATTCACCCGTATACAGCCGTTACTCTGCCCAATTTTTGCAAAAAACTTAATACACTTGAAGTTTGGTTCTCTCAAGAGGTCTAGTATCTTTGCTTGCTTGGTTTTAATCCGAAGAATGAGAATTCTATATTGACTAATAATGTCAAGTATTGGCTTCTTGTTGGTTAGATGGTTCTTATCCCTAGCTTTTACCTTATGCTTTAGGATAGTCTCTTCATCTCCTCCCATCTTCTTTAATTTTAAAAAATCTTCTCCCTCCTTTTAAAAACTCTTCTTATTTCTAAACTTGAATCACTTTCATAATAAACTTGGACTTAGGTCCATGCATTTTCAAAACATTTTCATAAATAAATTTCAATAAATTTAATAATACCTTGACATTTTTGTGAGAAGACTAAAAGTCAATCAATCTCATTTCAAACCATTTTTGCCACTTTGGGTTTTTTATTTTAAAACTTTTCTTAAAAAGATTAGACTCTTGTCAATCCTTGTAGTGATGCAAACAACTATACTTCTACAATATGTAGTAAAGAGAGATATTTTCCATTTGGGTGTTGAGTGAGGCATTGTTGATTTTAAAATCCAAGCCATATCCTCCACTTTGAGATGATGTAAATTCTCCTTTATCATGATTGTGGGTAGTAAGTATGTTTTCCACACGGACAATGACGATAATGTCTTATCTCATAAAATTAACCAACACACTTATGTTTCAAAATTTTAAAAGAGGAACTACGTGTACCCTGATCCCCTATTGCACGAAAGGTGGTACGTAGGAACTAAAGGTTCGCAACCGCGGCGGGTGCAAAAATCATAAAAATATTTCTTTTCTCACCTCCACCATCCATTTTATACACAACACATTTTTATATCCAAAATATACAGATTTTTCAAAGAGGTTCCTGTGGAGTACCGTAGATGTTTAGGGTGCTAATACCTTCCCTTTGCATAACCAACCCCCTTACCTTGAATCTTTCCCCCTTTTTTGGGTTATTCACTCTTTTCCCATTCCTTTGGAAACAATAAAGCGTGGTGGCGATTTTTATTTTGATTTGTATAAAGTCTAGTCAATCCAATGACTTAGTCTTGAACATTTCCACCGCTACAGAAAAATGGCGACTTCACTGGGGAAAGATTAACCTCTTGCTGGTCCATCCCTAAGTGGATTGAGCCTATATTTGTTTATATCTGTATATGTGTTATTGTGTTTATGTGTTATATTTTGTATATATGTTTGTCTGGATTTTCCTGGTTTACAGGGTGCTTGGTGATTACTCATAAGTCCTATACCCAGACTTGGGCAAACTTTAAGATAGGACGGGGGGTATAGTCATGTTAAATTTGAGGGAGTAATCCCAAAAAAGGAGGCATGAGATCCCCCACTCAGTGGAGGCCCCTTTGACTGTAGTGTCGTTTACCGAGTAATCGGGAAGATGTACTGCTTTCGACCTGGGAGCCTGCTGAAGCTGAGGACCGTAGATTACCTAACCCATCTTGTCCTTTTAGGTGTAGTGCGGAAGCTATGATGGAGTAATTCGGAAATAGTTGTCACGCGATACTATGCTCGGACGAGTCTTTCTTGAGAATATTACTAATTACCGAGTTAATCGGGAAGTTGGTAATATCCAAAGGAAGGATGTAGACTTTGGGAACCTCTTAGAACCTTGTTCGGCAGGTGATAACTTTTTAGACCAATACCTTATGGGTAGTACCTTCGGCCTTATACTCGTGACGTTGAACCTATGAACCCTATATGTGTAATCTTGTGTGTGATTCTTGCATCATGCATCCATGCACTCATAGGCATCTTTTGAAGAAAACAATATTTCAAGGGATTTAAAGGTTGACTATTTGTGAATATCTCAGGTACTTTTAACCATGGATTCTGGAAAGAGAAAGACCGGGAAATACAGTTTCAAGGATCCCAAGATAGATGAGTTGGTCAGTCTAATTCCCGAGATCGAGTGTTCCGCATACTTTCAGAACAAGTATGGATCCATTATTCCTCTCATGAAGCTGAAGATGAAGGAGGGTATTCTCTCAACCTTGGTCCAGTTCTATGATCCGGTGTATCACTGCTTTACTTTTCCCGATTATTAGTTGATGCCAACACTGGAAGAGTATTCCTATCTATTGGATTTACCTGTTACCGATCGTGTTCCTTTTACTGGTTTAGAGGGTGAGCCAAGACCACATGAGATTGCTGCTTTGATTCATCTGGGGAAGTCTGAGGTGGAAGCCCATATGACTACCAAAGGAGGGATTAGAGGATTACCAGCTCAATTCTTATTGGAGAAAGCTCGTTACTTTGCCAGGATGAAGAGTACGGTTGCTTTTGAGGCCATCTTTTGTTTACTCGCCTATGGATTATTCTTATTCCCTAATGTGGACAAGTTTGTCGACATTAACGCTATCAGGATTTTCATGATTGGAAACCCGGTTCCTACACTGTTGGGTGATACTTATTACTCTGTTCATCTCCGGAGTTCCTATCATGGGGGAATGATTATCTGTTGCACGCCTTTGTTTTATCGGTGGTTTATCTCTCATATGCCTCAGTCTGATGCTTTTTGGGATGTCAAGAAGGAACCCCGTTGGGCTCCTAAGATCATGGCACTTACTCACTCGGATATTGATTGATATCATCGAGCTTACCAAGATGTGGAGATTATTGACAATTGTGGTAGTTTCCCCAATGTGCCTCTTCTTGGTACAAGAGGAGGAATTAACTATAACCCTGTTCTTGCACAATGATAACTTGGTTACCTGATGAGGGATAAACTGAATAGTATTCATTTGAGTAGTTTCTTTCTGAAGGAAGGAGATGACCACAGGGAAGCTAGGGAGCAGATTGCAAAGGCCTAGCGTCACATTCATAAGAAGAATAGGAAGGATTTGGGACCTAGAGGTGCTGTTTCTTTGGAGCCATATCTCTAGTGGGTCCGATCGAGAGCCATTCAGTTGAAAATTCCATATACTCGGGAGACACCCATGCCTAATTTGTTTGTGAAGACCACTCATCACTTATTAGATGATCTAGAGGAGCTGCAGCTTGCTTTGGTTAGGATGCAACATGAAAGGGATGCTTGGAAGAACAAGTTCCAGACTTTAGAGAGTTCCTACAGAGCATACCTGAAGGAGAAAGATGATTTGATCGAGATTCTTGAGAGTCGAGCGGTGGAGTCTATGGAGAGGCAAGGGGATTTATTTTCTCTTAAGCCTCAAACAGGTGTTGATTACTCACTTCCTGCTTCAGATGATTGGAAGGAGGTTGCCATCAGACATGTGGAAGAAAACCATAGGTTGATGGCTCAGATTTTCAGGCTCACAGGGAAGCGCCAGCGTACAGATTGATCTCCATTAGTTCCTCTTCTCAGGATTTTAGATTGTATTTTCATCTTGTACTTGGGATCATTGAAACTTGTAATCCATTTTGAAGTTATTATAATAAAAAAAATTTAGCATTTCAAAAGCTTTATTACTTGGATGTTTGCAGTATGTCTATAAACCATAAATCCCTTGAAATATGAAATGATAAAGTAAAAATAATCATATGCATCGCATATCATGCATCATATTGCACATATTTATTGCATTTGTTATGCATATCCAGGTGTCTTACCCAGCTTCTTTACTTCATTCAGCAAGCTGACTCATCACTACATCACTCGGGCTAACTTCAAAAAGAAGATGGACAACTTAGAACAGGAGAATCACGAGGTGCGCGAAGAAGTTTCCGCTTTGAAGGCTGGATTGGCCAACTTGACTACTCTGATGGAAGCTTTGGTGGTTGCTCAGAATCATCCACCGAGTGTTCAACCTCAACCAACAAGGGCAAATGTTGAAGTTTCTATTGTTCCTGTATCCGCTACTCCGGCTGTTGTTCAAAACCGTATGCCTCAGGGTTATCCATGGGGAATGCCATAGAATTTTGCACCTCAAGATGCTCCAATGGTTCAAAATGTTGTTACCCCTACACCTCCTGTGGTGCATACTATTCCTGTTGTACCTCCTTCGGTGAATTTGGTTTCGTTTGTTAATGAAGATATGTGTCGTCCTTTCCCTCCGCCGAGTGAAGACTTGGGTCTTTATGACAGAATGGATGATTTCCAAGAGCAGTTTGATAGAATGCAAAGAGAGATGAAGGATCTTAGGGGAAAAGAGTTATTTGGGCAGAATGTGAATGAGCTGTGTTTGGTCCCGAATGTTAAAGTGCCTTCTAAGTTCAAGGTCCCGGAGTTTGAGAAGTACAAGGGCAACACTTGCCCTCGTTCTCATTTGGTGATGTATGTAAGAAGAATGTCTACCCACACTGATGATCAGCATCTGCTAATTCACTTTTTCCAGGATAGTCTGACCGACGCAGCGTTGAAATGGTACATGAGTTTAGACAGCGCCAACATCCATACTTTTAATGATTTGGGAGAAGCATTCATTAAACAATACAAGTACAATGTGGACATGCTGCCTGATCGTGACCAGCTTAGAGCCATGGTTCAGAAAGACAGAGGATCGTTCAAAGAGTATGCACAGAGATGGCGCGAAGTGGCTGCACAAGTGATTCCTCCCATGGAAGAGAAAGAAATGACTAAGATTTTTCTGAAGACGCTAGGCGCTTTCTACTACGAAAGAATGGTAGCAAGTTCCCCAAGTGATTTTACAGAGATGGTAGGAATGGGCGTCCTCCTAGAAGAGGCAGTAAGAGAAGGCCGTTTGACAAAAGGGTGAAGGATCCGGAGGGGTGAGAAAGCCATCTTATGGGTTTACAAAGAAGAAAGAGGGGGATACAAATTCTGTTATGCGAGAGAGAAAGGTAAACGCTCCTAGAAAGAATTATCAGCGTCATCAGCAAGTCGCCTCAGTTACTCCTGTTATAAATGCCGCTCCGACTACCGTTGCTTATCAGAGACCGTCCCAGCAGGGGAATCAAGGGTATAATCAGAGAAGGGAGAACTATGATCCTATTCCCATGAGCTATGCAGAGCTACTACCAGCATTGATTCAGAAGAAGTTGGTCCAGACACGACCACCTCCCGCCATACCATCACCATTGCCTTGGTATTACAAAGCAGACCAGACGTGTGCCTTTCATCAGGGAGCACCAGGGTATAGTGTTGAGAATTGTTATCCTTTGAGGACTGAAGTGCAAAGGTTGGTGAAGTATGGAATTCTATCTTTCAAGGATGTGGGACCTAATGTGAAAGACAATCCTCTACCCAAGCACGGGGGAGTGAATGCTGTAAATATGGTGGCCAGTTGTCCAGGCGACTTTCGAATTTTTGACATTAATCTAGTTAGAGGAGATTTGGTGAAGATGCACGCAGACCTCTATGAATTCAGTTATTATACGCATGACCATGCCGGTTGTGCTATTTGTAATACAGATATACATGGTTGCGAGAAGATAAAGGCTGATTTACAGGAGATGATGGATGAAGGCTTAATCCATATAATCAGGCCTAGGGCGGAATATAAAGAGGAAGTGAATATGGTTTTTGGATGTCCGGGTGAATTCAATTTTTTTGATGTGGATCATTTGAATGAGGATCTCATACAGTTGCATGCTACCTTCTGCCGTACTGCTGGTCAGGTGGAACACCAATATGGATCTTGCATAGTTTGTTGTCAAAATCCCCGAGGATGTTCAATTGTGAGGGAAGGTGTTCAATTGCTGTTAGACAATGGAACTATCAAGATCACATGTCAGAGAGATGATTACCACGAGATTGATATGGTGGAAGTTTGTTTGATGGAAGAAGAGTCATAGGAAGAGTATGCCTCCGCAAATGAGTATTTCTCTTCAGACGAAGATTTGTTTGCCGGAAATGACTTTTTGATGGATGATTGTGTAGAGGAAGGGGTAAACGTCATTGTACCTTGTTTTGATGCACCCGCTCATCTTGAGGTGGAGTACCATAGAAAACCAGTTGTTACCCCATTGGTAATTAGTCTGCCAGGTCCTGTTCCCTGTGAATCAGATAAGGCCGTGCCTTACAAATACAACGCTACAATCTTAGAAGACGGGGTGGAGATTCCCATCCAGCCAATTCCAGATGTTGGAAATATAGCTGATAATAGCAGGGTGACCCGTAGCGGTCGTGTGTTTGTGCCGGTTATTCGAAGAGATGTTGTTGCTGGGAAGAAAATCGCTGAGAACGATGAGCCTAAGAAGGCTGCATGAGAGACTAGAGGAGCTACATTAGAGAAAGAAGTGGATGATATTTTGTATATAATTAAGATGTGCGACTACAAAATTGTAGATCAGCTATTGCAGACTCCTTCAAAGATATCCATCCTAGCTTTGTTGATGAATTCCTCTGCTCATAGGGAATCACTGATGAGATTACTAGACTAAGCTTTTGTGGAGAATGACATGCCATTAGATCAATTCAGCAGCGTAATTGGAAACATTACGTCATGTAACAATTTGAGTTTATGCGATGATGAGTTACCAGATGAAGGGAGGAATCACAACCTGGCCCTCCACATATCTATGAATTGCAAGAATGATTCGCTGTCCAATGTGCTAATTGATAACGAATCCGCGCTGAATGTTATACCGAAGAGTACCCTCATGAAGTTAAAGTATCAAGGAGCACCTATGCGCCCGAGTGGCATCATTGTGAAGGCTTTTGATGGGTCGAGGAAATCTATCATCGGTGAAGTGGACTTGCCCATCCATATAGGACCACAATTGTTCTTGATAACCTTCCAGGTTATGGACATTATTCCCGCATATAGTTGTTTGCTTGGACGGCCATGGATACACGAAGCAGGGGCTGTCACTTCAACTCTGCATCAGAAGTTAAAGTTTGTGCACGAAGGGAAGGTGGTGATCATAAATGGGGAGCAGGCGTTGTTAATATCCCATCTATCCTCTTTCAGTATTGTAGAAGCGGATGAGGCTGCTGTTGAAACCCAGTTCCAAGCCCTATCTATTGACAACATAAGGAGGAATGAGAATTCTGTGGTTTCGCTGAAGGACGCGCAGCAGGTTGTGCGCAATGGTCATAATGCAGTTTGGGGACAACTTGTGGATCCACCCGTGAACAAAAACAAAACTGGTTTGGGTTTCTCTTCGAAGAATGGAAAAGGGGAAAGTTTGAAGTCAAAGTCTTCTGTGAACATTTATCATGATGTTTTCCGCAGCGGAGGCTACCTCCATCCAATTGGTTCTGGAATTAATGCTGTTGAAGAGGATGAAGCATAGTAGGAAGTACCGAATTATGTGACGCATGGAGTCCGAGTTCAGAACTGGGTCACCATTGATGTTCCTTCTTGCATACATGTTTCAAAGTAATTTGTTTTGTTAATCTTTTCTTTCTTTTGAAAAGCTTTCACTCTGCCCAAGGTGAAAGTATTGTATGGGCTTATCTGTTTGCTTTGAATGTTAAGATCATTAATAAAAGTTGTCTTTGCTTCCAAAAATATGTCCTTATTTTCTGCTTTTTCTTGAGAAATGGTTATCAAATAAATAACCCCTTTCAAAATAAATAATAACTGAAAATTAATCTGCATGATCACTTGTTATGTGTGTCAGTTTCTAAAAGCAATCATAAATCACATGTGCAGATTAATTAAAAAACCCGTTGAATATAATGACCCTGCACCCTCTCCCAACTTTGATTGTCCTGTGTTTGGAGCTGAAGAAGAAGATTATGATGAGATTCCAGAAGAGATCTCACGGTTTCTTGAGCACGAGGAAAATACCATTCAGCCATATAAGGAGCCTTTGGAAGTGATTAATTTGCGTTCAGAAGAAGATTCGAAGGAAGTTAAGATTGGAGCATCATTGCATCTTGATGTAAAGAGCGGGTTGATTGAACTGTTGAAAGAGTATATGGATATTTTTGCTTGGTCTTATCAAGATATGCATGGTCTAGATACAGACATTGTTGAGCATCATTTGCCGTTGAAGCCAGAGTGTCCACCAGTTAAACAAAATTTGAGAAGAACCCACCCAGATATGGCAGTAAAGATCCAAGAGGAGGTCCTAAAGCAGATTAATGCTGGTTTTCTTGTGACGTAAGTGTATCCTCAATGGATTGCCAATATTGTCCCAGTACCGAAAAAAGACGAAAAAGTCCGCATGTGCGTAGATTACAAAGATCTAAATAAAGCTAATCCGAAAGATGATTTTCCATTGCCTCACATTGACATGATAGTGGATAGCACAACAAAATTCAGGGTATTCTCGTTCATGGACGGATTTTCCGGGTATAATCAAATAAGAATGGCTCCAGAGGACATGGAAAAAACAACGTTTATCACACCCTGGGGAACATTCTGTTACAGAGTGATGCCCTTCGGGTTGAAGAACGCTGGTGCAACGTACCAGAGGGCTATGACAACCCTATTCCATGATCTGATGCACAAGGAAGTTGAAGTATATGTTGATGATATGATTGCAAAATACCAAACTGAAGAAGGGCATATAAAAGATTTGTTGAAGTTGTTTCAGCGTTTGAGGAAGTATCGTCTCCGCTTGAATCCAAATAAATGCACCTTCGAAGTTAGATCGGGGAAATTGTTGGGTTTTATTGTTAGCCAGGAAGGAATTGAAGTTGACCCTGATAAAGTCAAAGCAATTCAAGAAATGCCAACACCAAGAACTGAAAAGCAAGTTAGGGGTTTCCTCGGGCGTTTAAATTATATTTCCAGATTCATTTCCCATATGACTGCAAAGTGTGAACCGATCTTTAAGTTGTTAAAGAAAGATCAAGGTTGTGTGTGGACGGATGACTGCCAAAGGGCATTTTAGAGTATTAAAGAGTATCTGCTTAACCTCATATCTTGCTCCCTCCCGTAGAAGGAAGACCGTTGATTATGTATCTAACAGTGTTAGATAAATCCATGGGTTGTATTCTGGGACAACAGGATGAAACAGGGAAGAAAGAGTTCGCCATTTATTACCTCAGCAAAAAGTTCACTGATTGTGAGTCGCGGTATTCCATGCTAGAAAAAACGTGCTGTGCTTTGACCTGGGCGGCAAAGCGTTTGCGGAGGTATATGTTGAATCATACCACTTGGTTGATCTCCAAAATGGATCCAATCAAGTATATTTTTGAGAAGCCTGCTCTTACTGGGAGAATTGCCAGCTGGCAGATGTTGTTATCTGAATATGATATTGAGTACCGCACTCAAAAAGCTATCAAAAGTAGTGTGTTGGCAGATTACCTTGCTCACCAGCCGGTGGAAGATCATCAGTTTGCAGAATATGAATTCCCCGATAAGGATGTGATGTTCCTGAAAGTGAAAGATTGTGATGAACCATTTCCTGAGGAAGGCCCCGACCCTGAATCTCATTGGAGTATGATATTTGATAGAGCGGTGAATGCTTATGGTAAAGGAATTGGTGCCGTGATCGTCACTCCTCATGGATCGCACATTCCTTTTACTGCAAGGTTAACATTTGATTGCACTAATAATATGGCGGAATATGAGGCTTACATCAAGGGTCTTGAGGGAGCTATTGATCTCAGAATCAAAATTCTAGATGTGTATGGTGATTCAGCTTTGGTAATAAATCAGATTAAAGGAGAATGGGATACTCGTCACCCTGTCTTAATCCCTTACAAAGATTATGCTAGAAGATTACTACCCTTTTTCAATAAAGTTTAATTCCATCACATTCCTAGAGATGAAAATCAAATGGCGGATGCTCTGGAAACTCTGGCTTCCATGTACCTAGTGAATACTTGGAATGATATACCCCGTATTACAGTTCGACTGTAACACCCCAGTTTTAATTATTTGATTTATTTAATTGGGAATTTATTTTATTAGAATTAATAAAATAAAAAGAATTATTTATTTTGGAATAATTGAAGGAAAACTAGAGAAAATAAGAAAATATTGGGTTTTTAAGTTATTGGGCTTGGATGTCGTTAGTAAAGAGTGGGGGTGCAAAAGAAATAAGGATATATATTTTGGAACTTAAGTTATTTCTCACTTTTCACGATAAATCAGAATTTGGAGATATTTGGGATTGGAGCTCTGAAGAACGAAGAACAATTGCTCAAGAGTTCAAAGCTGCAATTTGATAAGGTAAGGGGGGCTACTACTCAATTTATATTTGCTTATGGGTTTAGATGCGATTGGTTGGGTAATCGTAGGATAATCCCGTTTTCTCTGATGTTCTTAGTGATCGATAACTTTAGGGTCGAATTTCGTTAGAAAAGATTAGGTTCCCTAAAGGTTGTGAATCGATTAAGAAATTAATCCCTATTGTTGATTTAGATCGAAATTGTATGATCAGGATTTTCCCTTAGGTGTTCTAAGGATAACCTTGATGTTATCAGATTTCCCCAAAAGGACGAATAATCACTTTTAAGGTTACTTTGATAATTGTTGGTAATTATAAAATTAAGTTTTTGGATTAAATGATTTGAAAAAGGAATTCTGTCTTCCAACGATTTTAGAAAACTATAACATTGAAGGATTTGAGTTATTCAATTTGTGAGAAATTGATGAACATAGGTCAGAGGCATAGGAAATTGATGTTTTGGAAACTTGATGTGTATTTGGATGTTTTGTACTGCATTGCACTGCTGTAGAAATGTATTTTTCGTGCAAAAATGTTGGCATATGAGCTGCTGCAGGTACAGGAATATTTGGCACGCGCTCATCAACATGGGCCGTGTTGCTGCACACGGGCACCCGTGTTGATCTTCTGTGTTGGTAAAAATAATGTGTTTCTGGACACATTTCCACACGGGCAGTGTTGCTGCACACGGGCACCCGTGTTGATCTTCTGTGTTGGTAAAAATAATGTGTTTCTGGACACATTTCTACACGGGCAGTGTTGCTGCACACGGGCACCCGTGTTGAACCTCCTGTGTTGGCTTCTGAATTCTATTTTCTGTGCATGCTGTTATGTACGGAATTGATTATGTTTTGATGTGCAGTGTTTTATATGTTTGGAATATGCTGCTTATTGATTCCCTAGTGTTGTTTGATGCTTGTATCGAATAATGTTTGTATGTTATGATACCAACACTACGTGGATGTTATTGTCATGCTTTTAGATGATGTTATCAAGCATGAATTATGATATAACTTGATATGATTGGTTGATGTTAATAGTATGCTGAGTGATTACATGCTATCCATATCCTGTTATGATTGATATTGTTGATGTTGCATGATATGTTTCCTTGATGTTAATAGTATGCTGAGTGTTACATACTTTACATATCATGTTGCATTTGTTAATTCCCATTGTGTGGAATTAACATGATGGCCAATATACGTGTCCGCGATTTAATGGAACGTTGAGGTGGTAGCCGTGTCCGCGATATAATGGAACGGTGAGTTGTCCGTGACCCGAGATTTAATGGGGCGGTAAAATGGTACCACATGCATGGGTGTGTTGCATTATATTGAATATAACATGAATGGATGATTTTCCAATGTTGTATTTAATTGATTGTATGCATGTATTGTTGCTGAATTGTTAATGATGTTGATGTTAATTATAAGTATGAAAAGTAATATATTATGAATATATGAATTGTAAAGGTTTCGTAACTATGAAACATGTTAACTGTTTGGGTGATGCTTATGGTTTTTCTGAATTGATTGTTATGAACATATAATCAAATGTATAATTGAGATGCTCACCCTTACTGTTGAACATTTCAGATTGAGGAGCTTCGCTCAGATGATTGGCGAAGACTTGCTGTTTCTAGTTTTTTCGGTTTAAGTATTGTCCGGGTCATGCTCTGATAGTTGTAACTCTGGGAACGTTTGTTTGTCGAGCTGCTTTAGTCAGACTCGTTTATTTCCTTAGTATTTGGTTATAATATGATGTTGATATATTCCAGGTGTTAATCCCTGATGATTGAAAATATTATAACTTTGGTTTTATTAAATATAATATTCCGCTGTGTAAACATGTATGAGTTGCTTCTATGTTATGCATGACAGGAACTTGTTTTTATTAAAAGAGAATTGTGACATCCTCGTTAATACATGTACTCTGAAAATATGATTTCAATTATTTGCGAAATTTTATGCGGGGTTTTAGAGGGGTGTTACAATAGTGGTATCAGAGCATAGTCGGTCGTTGCGACCAGAGTCTTGAGTCAGTCATTCCTTTTGTATGCGACTAGTGTAAGGCCACACTGTCGATACTGTATTCTGATGAGGAGTATGTTTTAATTCTTAGGAATATGGCTGGAAGAGGTAACGGACGAAATGATGCTGCACTCGCTGAGGCTTTGGGGATGTTAGCTGGTGTACTTGCTGGAAATCCAAATGGAGGCGTGATTGGTGCTGATAGGCAATTGGGGAACTTCCAAAGGAACAATCCTCCGTTGTTCAAAGGTACACATGACCCTGAAGGTGCTCAGAAGTGGCTGAAGGAAATCGAAAGTATTTTCCGTGTGATTGATTGTGCTGAAGATCTGAAAGTCAGATATGGTACGCATATGTTGGCAGAAGAGGCCGATGACTGGTGGGTTGCATCAAGGACTGAAATGGTTCAGGATGGAGAGGCACTGACTTGGGCTAACTTCAGAAGGGCTTTTCTGAGGAGGTACTTTTCTGAAGATGTTCGGGGAAGAAAGGAAATTGAATTTTTGGAGCTTAAGCAGGGCAATCTGACTGTTAGTGAGTATGCTACTAAGTTCATTGAGCTGGCAAAGTATTATGCGCACTACAACAATGATGAGGCTGGAGAATTCTCTAAGTGTATCAAATTTGAGAATGGTCTCCGAGATGAGATTAAGCAGGGAATCAGGTACCAGCGTATTCGTAGATTTTCTGATCTGGTGGATTGTAGCAGGATCTTGGAAGAAGATATTACCAAGGCTAGGTCGTCTCACTCTCGTGGGGCTGTTGATAAAAGAGGAAAGCAACATATGAACCGTGGCAAGCCATATGGTAGAGGTAACCAGAAATCAGGTGGATGGAAAAGGCCTAGTGGGGGAGATTCTAAGGCTCCTATCAGATGCTACAGGTGTGGTGAGTTTGGTCATCATATTCGAGATTGCAAGAGCGATGAGAAGAAGTGCTATAAATGTGGAAAGACTGGTCATTTGTCTATTGATTGCAAAGGGAAGTCTGTTACTTGTTACAATTGTGGCGAAGAAGGTCACATTCGTCTGCAGTGTCCTAAGCCTAAGAAGGATCAGTCAGGTGGAAAAGTGTTCGCTTTGTCTGGATCTGAGACTACTCCAGAGGATCGATTGATTAAAGGTACGTGTTTTATTCATGGCACACCTTTAGTTGCAATTATTGATACTGGTGCAACTCATTCTTTCATTTCTTTGGATTGTGCTGAGAGGTTGAAACTGGACATATCTGATATGCGAGGTAGCATGGTTATTGATACTCCTGCATCGGGTTCAGTGACAACTTCACTAGTATGTAGGAATTGTCCTATTGAGATTTTTGGTAGAGGTTTCAGTATGGATTTAGTGTGCCTACCACTTGAACAAATTAATATTATCCTTGGGATGAACTGGTTGGAATTCAACCGGGTTCATCTGAACTGTTTTGCTAAGACGGTGACTTTCCCAGAGGCAGTTGGTGTCGAGAATTTGACTATGACTGCTAGGAAGGTACAAGAAGCGATGGAAGACGGTGCTAATGTGTTTATGTTACTTGCTTCGTTAGATGCAACAGGAAAGGTCAGGAGTGGTGAATTGCCAGTGGTGTGTGATTTTCCAGAAGTCTTTCCTGATGATGTTGGTGAGTTACCTCCTGAGAGAGAAGTGGAATTTTCTATAGATTTGATTCCTGGTACGAGACCGGTGTCGATGGCACCATATCGTATGTCTGCATCTGAGTTGGCTGAATTGAAGAGTCAGTTGGAAGATTTACTGGAGAAGAAGTTTATTCGTCCAAGTGTTTCGCCTTGGGGTGCTCCGGTATTGTTGGTCAAGAAGAAAGAAGGTTCTATGAGACTGTGTGTTGATTACAGGCAATTGAACAAGGTAACCATTAAGAATCGGTATCCATTACCGAGGATTGATGATTTAATGGATCAGCTAATTGGAGCCAGTGTATTCAGTAAGATTGACTTGAGATCTGGATATCATCAGATTCGTGTGAAAGCGGAAGATATTCAAAAGACTGCTTTTCGAACGAGGTATGGGCATTATGAATATTCTGTTATGCCGTTCGGAGTTACTAATGCACCTGGTGTTTTCATGGAATATATGAACAGGATTTTTCATCCGTATCTAGATAAGTTTGTTGTGGTTTTTATTGACGACATTCTGATTTATTCCAAGAATGACGAAGGGCATGCGGAACATCTCAGAATTGTGTTAGAGTTGTTGAAAGATAAGAAGTTGTATGCAAAGCTGTCCAAATGTGAGTTTTGGCTGAATGAAGTTAGTTTTCTTGGACATGTGATTTCTAAGAATGGTATTGCAGTGGATCCTACAAAAGTAGAAGCAGTATCTCAGTGGGAAGCGCCGAAGACTGTTTCTGAAATCAGAAGTTTTCTTGGTCTTGCAGGTTATTACAAAAAGTTTATCGAAGGATTCTCAAAGTTAGCATTGCCATTGACGAAGTTGACTCGTAAAGGACAAGCGTTTATTTGGGATTCTGATTGTGAGGAAGGTTTCCAAGAATTGAAGCGGAGATTGACTAGTGCTCCTATTCTGATTTTGCCGAATCCGGTGGAATCTTTTGTGGTTTATTGTGACGCATCTCTGATGGGATTAGGTGGTGTTTTAATGCAGAATCAACAGGTAGTTGCGTATGCTTCGAGACAGTTGAAGGTTCATGAAAGGAACTATCCTACTCATGACTTAGAGTTAGCAGCAGTTGTGTTTGTCTTGAAATTGTGGAGACATTATCTGTATGGTTCGAGATTTGAAGTGTATAGTGATCATAAGAGTTTGAAGTATCTTTTCGATCAGAAAGAGCTCAATATGAGGCAAAGAAGGTGGTTGGAATTTCTCAAAGATTATGATTTTGGTTTGAATTACCATCCTGGTAAGGCAAATGTGGTTGCAGATGCTTTGAGAAGGAAATCCTTGCATATGTCTATGATGATGGTTCGTGAATTGGAGTTAATTGAACAATTCCGAGATTTGAGTTTAATTTGTGAAAGTACTCCGAAGTGTGTTCGTTTGGGTATGTTGAAACTTACTAGTGGTATTCTAGAAGAGATCAGGATCGGGCAGAAATCTGATGTTAATTTAGTTGATAAATTGACATTGATCAACCAAGGTCAAGGTGGTGAGTTTAGAATTGATGAAAATGATGTCATGAGATTTGGCGATAGAGTTTGTGTTCCTGATGTTGCAGAAATCAAGAAGAGTATATTAGAGGAAGGACATCGCAGTGGGCTGAGTTTTCATCCGGGTGCCACGAAAATGTATCATGATTTGAAGAAATTGTTTTGGTGGCCGGGAATGAAAAAGGAAATAGCTGAATTTGTGTATGCATGTTTAATCTGTCAGAAGTCGAAGATTGAGCATCAGAAGCCGTCTGGATTTATGCAACCGATGTTTATTCCAGAATGGAAGTGGGACAGTATTTCTATGGATTTTGTGTCTGGGTTGCCGAGAACTCCTAAGAATTTTGAAGCGATATGGGTTATTGTGGATAGATTGACTAAGTCTGCTCATTTTATACCGGTGCGAATGGATTACTCAATGGAGAGATTGGCACAGTTATATATTGAGAAAATAGTGAGTTTACATGGAGTTCCTTCTAGTGTTGTGTCAGATAGAGATCCGAGGTTCACTTCGAAATTTTGGGAAGGATTGCAGAAGGCTATGGGTACTAAGTTGAGGTTGAGTTCAGCTTATCATCCTCAGACTGATGGACAGACGGAGAGGACGATTCAATCATTATAAGATTTATTGCGTGCTTGTGTTTTAGAGAAGGGTGGAGCTTGGGATATCTATTTGCCATTGATTGAATTTACTTATAACAATAGTTACCATTCGAGTATTGGTATGGCTCCGTTTGAGGCATTGTATGGTAGACGGTGTAGAACGCCTTTGTGTTGGTATGAGTCTGGAGAGATTTCAATAATTGGGCCAGAGATTGTTCAGCAGACTACTGAAAAGATCAAATTGATTCAAGAGAAGATGAGAGCTTCTCAGAGTCGTCAGAAAAGTTATCATGATAAGAGGAGGAAGAATTTAGAATTCAGTGCTGGAGATCATGTGTTTATGAGAGTTACTCCGATGACGGGTATTGGTCGAGCGTTGAAATCTAGGAAGTTGACTCCGCATTTTATTGGTCCGTTTCAGATTACAGAAAGAGTTGGAGAAGTTGCTTATCGTATTGCTTTACCTCCGAGACTTGCGAATTTGCACGATGTTTTTCATGTTTCTCAATTGAGGAGATACATTCCAGACCCATCTCATGTAATCCAAGTAGATGATGTACAGGTGAGAGATAACCTGACTGTAGAAACATTGCCTATGAGGATAGAAGATCGGGAAGTGAAACAGTTAAGAGGTAAAGAGATAGAATTAGTGAAGGTTGCTTGGGGAGGTCCAGCTGATGGAAATGTTACTTGGGAACTGGAGAGCCAGATGAAAGAGGCTTATCCGGAACTGTTCGTCTAAGGTATGTTTTCGAGGACGAAAACTCTTTTAGTGGGGGAGAGTTGTAACACCCCAGTTTTAATTATTTGATTTATTTAATTGGGAATTTATTTTATTAGAATTAATAAAATAAAAAGAATTATTTATTTTGGAATAATTGAAGGAAAACTAGAGAAAATAAGAAAATATTGGGTTTTTAAGTTATTGGGCTTGGATGTCGTTAGTAAAGAGTGGGGGTGCAAAAGAAATAAGGATATATATTTTGGAACTTAAGTTATTTCTCACTTTTCACGATAAATCAGAATTTGGAGATATTTGGGATTGGAGCTCTGAAGAACGAAGAACAATTGCTCAAGAGTTCAAAGCTGCAATTTGATAAGGTAAGGGGGGCTACTACTCAATTTATATTTGCTTATGGGTTTAGATGCGATTGGTTGGGTAATCGTAGGATAATCCCGTTTTCTCTGATGTTCTTAGTGATCGATAACTTTAGGGTCGAATTTCGTTAGAAAAGATTAGGTTCCCTAAAGGTTGTGAATCGATTAAGAAATTAATCCCTATTGTTGATTTAGATCGAAATTGTATGGTCAGGAGTTTCCCTTAGGTGTTCTAAGGATAACCTTGATGTTATCAGATTTCCCCAAAAGGACGAATAATCACTTTTAAGGTTACTTTGATAATTGTTGGTAATTATAAAATTAAGTTTTTGGATTAAATGATTTGAAAAAGGAATTCTGTCTTCCAACGATTTTAGAAAACTATAACATTGAAGGATTTGAGTTATTCAATTTGTGAGAAATTGATGAACATAGGTCAGAGGCATAGGAAATTGATGTTTTGGAAACTTGATGTGTATTTGGATGTTTTGTACTGCATTGCACTGCTGTAGAAATGTATTTTTCGTGCAAAAATGTTGGCATATGAGCTGCTGCAGGTACAAGAATATTTGGCACGCGCTCATCAACACGGGCCGTGTTGCTGCACACGGGCACCCGTGTTGATCTTCTGTGTTGGTAAAAATAATGTGTTTATGGACACATTTCCACATGGGCAGTGTTGCTGCACACGGGCACCCGTGTTGATCTTCTGTGTTGGTAAAAATAATGTGTTTCTGGACACATTTCCACACGGGCAGTGTTGCTGCACACGGGCACCCGTGTTGAACCTCCTGTGTTGGCTTCTGAATTCTATTTTCTGTGCATGTTGTTATGTACGGAATTGATTATGTTTTGATGTGCAGTGTTTTATATGTTTGGAATATGCTGCTTATTGATTCCCTAGTGTTGTTTGATGCTTGTATCGAATAATGTTTGTATGTTATGATACCAACACTACGTGGATGTTATTGTCATGCTTTTAGATGATGTTATCAAGCATGAATTATGATATAACTTGATATGATTGGTTGATGTTAATAGTATGCTGAGTGATTACATGCTATCCATATCCTGTTATGATTGATATTGTTGATGTTGCATGATATGTTTCCTTGATGTTAATAGTATGCTGAGTGTTACATACTTTACATATCATGTTGCATTTGTTAATTCCCATTGTGTGGAATTAACATGATGGCCAATATACGTGTCCGCGATTTAATGGAATGTTGAGGTGGTAGCCGTGTCCGCGATATAATGGAACGGTGAGTTGTCCGTGACCCGAGATTTAATGGGGCGGTAAAATGGTACCACATGCATGGGTGTGTTGCATTATATTGAATATAACATGAATGGATGATTTTCCAATGTTGTATTTAATTGATTGTATGCATGTATTGTTGCTGAATTGTTAATGATGTTGATGTTAATTATAAGTATGAAAAGTAATATATTATGAATATATGAATTGTAAAGGTTTCATAACTATGAAACATGTTAACTGTTTGGGTGATGCTTATGGTTTTTCTGAATTGATTGTTATGAACGTATAATCAAATGTATAATTGAGATGCTCACCCTTACTGTTGAACATTTCAGATTGAGGAGCTTCGCTCAGATGATTGGCGAAGACTTGCTGTTTCTAGTTTTTTCGGTTTAAGTATTGTCCGGGTCATGCTCTGATAGTTGTAACTCTGGGAACGTTTGTTTGTCGAGCTGCTTTAGTCAGACTCGTTTATTTCCTTAGTATTTGGTTATAATATGATGTTGATATATTCCAGGTGTTAATCCCTGATGATTGAAAATATTATAACTTTGGTTTTATTAAATATAATATTCCGCTGTGTAAACATGTATGAGTTGCTTCTATGTTATGCATGACAGGAACTTGTTTTTATTAAAAGAGAATTGTGACATCCTCGTTAATACATGTACTCTGAAAATATGATTTCAATTATTTGCGAAATTTTATGCGGGGTTTTAGAGGGGTGTTACATCGACGGCTGGATAGGCCCGCTCATGTGTTTATGACAGAGGAGGTAGCAGATGAAAAACCTTGGTATTATGATATCCAACATTTTCTTCAGACTCAGGAATACCCGATTGGTGCGTCGAGGAAAGATAGAAAGACACTGAGAAGATTGGCAGGAAGTTTCTTCCTCAGTGAAAATGTGTTATACATGAGAAATTATGACATGGTCTTGCTCAGATGCATGGATAGACACGAAGCAGACATGTTGATGCATGAGATTCATGAAGGTTCATTTGGCACTCATGCTAATGGACATTCGATGGCTAAAAAGATTCTAAGGGCAGGTTACTATTGGTTGACAATGGAATCTGACTGTTACAAATTTGCAAAGTGCCATTGTGATACGGTGGGAGAACTGACTTGAGGTTTTGCGTTTGTTTTCGCAAATTTTTCGGTTTAGCAAGAGTCGCCACCGACTTTTTATTTTATCCTAAGGAAAGGTTTAAAAGCACAGGAAAAACCTTCAAGATGTTTTCTTGGGTTCGGGGAGTAGATTAAAGAAAGGGAAGGTATTAGCACCCTTTCTATCCATGGTTATCCATGGGCTCTTAGTTACTTGCTTAGATCACTTGCCTTTGCTTTTCAATTGTTTGAAATGGTGCTTTGTGTGTGGTTTTGAAAATGTTTTGAAAAAGATGCCTTGTCTAGGCAATCATTGTAACAATTCTTTACTCGAATGTTTTACAAGGGTGTTTGTCTTTTTGAAAAGATGTTTCAAGGTTTTGAAAGTTGTTTTTTGGAAATTGTGTTGTGGAGTGTGTTTTGAAAAATGGCAAGGATTTGTTTTGCAAGGGTCAAGTAACCAAGAGCTATCTACCCTAAATTTCTCAAAGATCTTTCCTATGTTTTAACCCTTTTAACAGTATTGTTCCACCATTGTATTTGGTGGACAATCTTGTGTTAGGATGTTAACGGGACGGGCGCGGGTCATCGTTTAGGCCATGAATGCAATAGTGCCAAGTGTCTTTGGCAATTTTCTTTAAGGGACTTGATCATTTTTAGGCAACTTGGGAAAGCGTCATCGATGGACTATGATCATTTGATTTGTTTTGTTTTGCCAAAGACACTCAACATGCAATCATGGCCCATTTTTGAAGGCAACAAATGGAGTAACCCTAAGGGTGCAAGTGTGCATTGTGTTGTCCATTTTTATGCTTTTTGTCTTTGAATTAGGTTAAGCTATTTGCTATTTTTGATTTGCATACAAACCCTAGGTCTATCATGGCATAATTTGAAAGCTTTTAAATGTGGAAATTTGAAGTCCTAAATTATTACAACATAATTATGGGGATGGGGGTACAAATGTTTGAATGAGGGGATATTTAGAAAGAAATTAAATCTAAAACTATTACATCCATATTGAATATACAAATATCAAATTGTACAATATTTAAACAAATATAATAAATATGCAAAAATGTATTATGCACAAAAAGATTTTTTATGTATGTGAAAGCATTTTTTTCATGTGAAATATAAACATAAATAAAAAAAGTCAATTTTTGAATATTTTTATGGTTTAGGGCAAAACCCTAGTTTTTCTAAATAAATAATATTTATTTATTAATTATATACAATATTTGTTAATTATATACTAAAAAAAAAATAAGTATATTGTAAAAAAGAGTATTTTTTAGTGTCATATATTAATAAAAATAAAAATGTATTATCTTTATATTTTTGCCCTAATTATCTAATAAAATATGTATAAGTATATTTATATATATTTAATAAGCTAAATATGTACAAAAATAAAATATTAATTATTTACAAAAAATGTATATTTTTAGAAAATGTTTTCAAAATGTAAATAAAAATAATGACTGAAAATAAATATATTTTTGTATTATTTTTAGTGTTTTAGATAAAAAGGTATTATATTTATTTACATATATATGCTAAATAAAACAAATAAATGCCAAATAAAATGCAAAAATGTATGGAAAAATATTTTTAATATTTTTTATATTTGGGCAAAAAATAATAAGTCAGAATCAAAAAGAAAAAATCAAAAATGATAAATATATCACACAATGGGCCAGGGGGGTGCAAATTGAAAAAGAGGGTGCAAAAAGCAGGAACAACTCAGGCCCAGCCCAAGTCAACCTTCTTCAACCTCCAGCAATGTTTGAACAACCAAAATGCGCGCTTCTTGTACAACAGCTAACTCCCGATTCTTTGACTTTTAACAAAAACTCATAACACAAACATTATAGAGCATGGAGAGACGAATTCATACATATAAAAAACTTGACCTAACTCTAAGAAACGAGGGAGAATTTCTTCATCCCCAATTTCTGACCTAAATTTTCTCCAATGTTCATGGCCAAAATTCTCACAGCATACTCAATATAAATGAAAAGTAAGTATATGGATGGCTTCAGGGCTATGAGGAGAACATGTTTCATTCACAAACCTAAGCCTAAATCTTCCTATATTGAGAGATAGAAGTTCATGTTTTTACCTGTTTCAGCTTGAGTCGTGTACAACAATGGAGGTATCTTCAATGGAGTTTGAGCTTTGGTACAGCTTTCCTGAAGTCCAAGGATGCTTCTCCTATGCTTGGCTTGCTCTGAAACTGCCTGTATCGTGCTATGGAAGTCCACCTGCACAGCTTGAAAGCAAAAATGGAAAACAATGTTAAGGATGTTACAGCTTGGATTTAAAGCTTGGGATAGTTTGTGTGGATAATATAGAATGTGTTTGAACTGGTTTTAGTCAAAATGCATGAGTGGAAGGGATTGTGGAAGTCAATCTGCAGCAGGCACTCTGTCTTGCAGAAAAACTATGATTTTGGATATGAGGATGGATTGAGGATGAAGGAATCGTGTTTTAGGTCAGTTAGGGAGTGTGAAAGATGTTTGCAAAGTTTGCTTTGGCTGGTTTTTATAGGAATGAGAGATTGAGAGTTTTTTGCAAGCTTTCTTCTAATGTAAGCAAGGATAGTGTAAATTCCAATACAGGCCTGTACCACCCTCTATGTATGCTGCATCTCTTGTTATTGATCAGAGGGATTTGTGTACAAATGCTAGCCTCAAAGATCTGGCCCATCCGTCTTGGATTTTGATTTTGACATAAAGTGCATCTTTATCAAAATGGCATGTTTGCTTTTTCTACTTAAGGATTGATTTTATGTGCAATGCCCAAAGGGAAGAAATAATGCATTAATACAATGGTTAGGCATTTAATTATGGTGTGTGAGATTGGTTTTGAGGCCTTCAAGCTAGCTTGTACAAGCTGATTTGAAAAATGCCAATGTTATGAACAAGCCTTGGCCAAGAACAAAAGTGAATTTTGCCCAACTTTGCAAATTCGATTCTCCCTAACCACAAGGGTGTTTGAGAAGTTCTTGGACAATTTGGAAAGCTTGGAATGTGTACTACAACCCATCATTGTAATGCAAATTGAAAATCCAAGTGGAAGCATGTGAAAAATGGCCATGAAGTTGGACAAAAATCCTGCCTAGAATAGGTCAAAATTTCTCTAAGTTAAGAATGTTTTGCACCCTTGTTCCAAAAATCATAACTTGAGCTACAAGCTTCCTTTGAGAAAACTTTGTGAATCAAAGTTGTAGATTTTGCAATGGACTACAACTTTCATGTTTTGAGTTTTATTGAATCTATTTGCATCTTGGTGAAAAATGGGACAAAGTTAGGAAAAAATAAGGAAGTTTCATAACTTAGAAAAATTCTAAGTTATGAAATTTTCTCATTTTAAACCCTAATTTGCAAATTTGGATTTCTTGATGAACAAGTTTCATAATTTGACATTTCTTGATGAAAAATGAATCTTGACACTTGATTTTGACAAAAAAGTCAAAGTTTGACTTTTCAGTATACAGTCAAATTTTGATCAGTTGACTGGAAAATTCATCTGTCAATCCTGTGCATTTGAGATCTTTTGAACTTGTTGAATGGGTCAAGACAATTCCATTGAGTTCTTGAGTCCATATGTGAGCTTGGTTTGCCATTGGTTAGGTCAAACAGTCAAAAATTGCCTTTGTGCAGTCAAAACCCTAAAAATGACCATTTTGCCCTTTTGGTGATCTGATCAAATTTCTTGTGGAATTGTGATCCAAACTTGATCAAATGGTCCATATGAGTTCATTATGTTGATGTGGGTCAAATTTCATGAGGTTTGACTGTCAATTGGCCACAGTTGACTTTTCCCCAATACAGTTGATTTCTAGGTCAACTGTCCAATTGACTGGGCAAAGATTGGAATCAAGGCTTGAAACTTGGTATGGATAAACTTGTGAGTCCAACATGAAGCATGAAAGTCACTTTTGGCATTTTAGGTCAAAACATCTTTGTGCAAACTCAAACCCTAATTTGGGTCAACAGTGCAAGGAGGAGTCTTGAGCAGAGCAAACCCTAACTTGATCTTGAGCTCCAAGGGTCTTGTGGTGAGAAAATGTTGATGAAATGAGAGGGAAAATTTTGGGGTACAACAGTTGCCCCTGTTCAATCTGCTTGAACCTGAAGAGTTAGATTGGCAGGTTTGCCTTTCGCGTCTCGAAGGTAAAAGGAGATTGGACACTAGAGTGCCCTTAAATTTGCACTCGTCAAGACATGGATGTGGGAATGGGCTTAAAGATGCCATTTGGAGATGGGCTTAGAGATGCCATCTGGAGATGTGACAAAATCTTGTCGGGGATGGGCTTAAAGATGCCATCTTGAATGTATGTTGTAGGTGAAAGGAAAGAGTATCAGAAAGGTGTCCATGTTTTGGAATATCTCTGAACTGGGGGGGGGGGGGGTCTGAACAAGCAATAGATCGACATCCATGTTTGGAGAATCCGTAAACTGTTTTCAGTAGTTGCATCTGAACAAGCGATAGATTAACATCCGTGTTTGGAGAATCCGTAAACTGTTTTCAGAGGTCTTGAAGTTGAATAAGCAATAGAGCAGCATCCATGTTGGGAAGTGTTCGTAAACTGTTTTCAAAAATTGAGTTTGAACAAGCGATAGATTAACATCCGTGTTTGGAGAATCCGTAAACTATTTTCAGAAGTTGAAGAATCTGAACAAGCGATAGGTTAACATCCGTGTCTGGAGAACCTGTAAACTGTTTTCAAAAGTCTTGAAGTTGAATAAGCAATAGAGCAGCATCCATGTTGGGAAGCGTCCGTAAACTGTTTTCAAAAATTGAGTCTGAACAAGCGATAAATTAACATCCGTGTTTGGAGAATCCGTAAACTGTTTTCAGAAGTTGAAGAATCTGAACAAGCGATAGGTTAACATCCGTGTCTGGAGAACCCGTAAACTGTTTTCAGAAGTCTTGAAATTGAATAAGCAATAGAGCAGCATCCATGTTGGGAAGCGTCCGTAAACTGTTTTCAAAAGTTGAGTCTGAACAAGCGATAAATTAACATCCGTGTTTGGAGAATCCGTAAACTGTTTTCAGAAATTGAAGAATCTGAACAAGCGATAGGTTAACATCCGTGTCTGGAGAACCTGTAAACTGTTTTCAGAAGTCTTGAAATGGAGAAGGAACCGGTGCAGGGTTTCCTGATGATGAGTCCGTGTAGAACTGTATCTGAATAATTGTTAATGATAGCCTTTTATTCTTATCCTAAAAGGGACAAAAGGTTAGCTAAACACAAAGTTATGTTGCATGAAATGTATGATGCAATATATGTTATATTAATGTTTATGATATGAACGTAATGAATGCGCATGTAAGCTGATGAGCTGTCTTGCTGAGGATAGATGAATCCTAGATAGCCGGAGATAATAGAATCTTGACTTCTACCAGGGAAAGTGAGTCCTTGACTGCTACAGGGGATTGCAAGAATTTTTGATTGCTGAGGATGAGACATCCTTGTTGACTACTGACTGCTTGGGGAACAAGATCTTCAATTGTTGAGGGATCTTAGGACCACTGCTGGGGATTGGAACTCCTTGGTGACTTGTAGGGAATGAGAATTCTGATGATCTCTATTGGGGAGTTCAGAACCTGGTAGACTTATGCTGTAGAAGTAAGACTGAGAATCTTCAGTCTGGCGGGAAGTATCTCTGTGGGGAGAAGGTTCACTAGTCTGGTTCCGCTGGGGATTGATAGTTGGAAGTTTTAGCTCCGCTGGGGATTGGTAGTTTTGACTTCAACTGGGGATAGGATTTTCAGATTTTTAAGGCTCCACTGGGGATACTGAAACTTAACTCTGAGGGGAATTTATTTCTGGAAGGCTCTCTGGCTGGGGAAATCAGTTTTGAGAAAGCTTTTGTTCTGCTGAGGATCCTGAAGTTTAACTCTGTTTGGGGAATTAAGTCCTGGATTTTGACTTCGTTGAGGAATTTGGAGTTTAATTCTGCTAGGGATTCCTTCTGAACGGGCATCAAGACATCTACTTGTACCTTCAACCTATCAGCAACCATCTTTCTTGATTTGTAAGGAAAATGATTATGTTCAAATGCATATGCCTATTTAACAAAACATTGGACGTTTCTCAAATAAAACATAAGTGCAAAAAGAGAAAAAAGGAAGACAAAGCAAATTTCTGTATTTGGAAAAGTATTTGTATTAACTTTCTATGAGTATCTTTGTACAAAGGAGACAGGCATCCTAGTAAGAGGATGTTGTCGTAAAAATTGAAAATTTTATACAAAAGAAAGATGGCTATGTGTAACAATTCCATGGGATTCCATTCTGCTATAGCCTTCACAACTCTGAATATCTGTCCATTAAATGCTTTGTCTGCCGATGACTGGATTGATCAGAAGCTTGGAGCTGGTTGATGAAGAGATTGTCCTTAAAGTGATCCGACGAGACATAGTCATACGCTTTAATTCCCTAACTTTTGCCTGAATCGCCCTTTCAGGTTTTCGATCCACCGGGAAACCCTTTTTTGCCCAAGCCGCCCTTTCGGGTTTTCAACTTGCCGGGTGTACATATTTTTTTGTTTTATCCCTAATTTTTGCCTGAACCGCCCTTTCGGGTTTTCGGTTCACCGGGATGCCCATTTTTGCCCAAGTCGCCCTTTCGGGTTTTCGACTTGTCGGGTTGTTTTATGCGTAGTATCTTTTGACTATGTCTGCATTCGCAGGGTGCGACAAATCGTCGCCGTCTATGGTGGTCAAAATCATCGCACCACCAGAAAATATGCTCTTGATCACAAATGGTCCTTCGTAAGTAGGAGTCCATTTGCCCCTGGGATCACTTTGCGGCAAGATAATCCGCTTGATTACTAGATCTCCGACTTGATATACTTGACGCCTGACTTTTTTGTTGAAAGCCTTGATCATCCGTTTTTGGTACGTCTGACCGTGGCAAACAACAGTGAGTCGCTTCTCGTCGATCAAATTGAGTTGATCAAGTCGGGTCTGAATCCAATCATCTTCACTCAAACCAGAGTCCTTCAGAATCCTTAAAGAAGGAATCTGAACTTCCATGGGCAAGACAACTTCCATGCCATATACCAAATAAAATGGGGTTGCCCCTGTTGAAGTACGTGCCATGGTATGATATCCATGCAGAGCAAACGGTAACATCTCATGCCAGTCTTTGTAGGTGACTGTCATTTTCTGAATGATCTTCTTAATGTTTTTGTTCGCAGCTTCAACAGCACCGTTCATCTTCGGCCGATAGGGAGATGAATTGTGATGATAAATCTTGAACTGTTCGCATAGAGCGGTGATCATAGTATTATTCAGATTTGTACCGTTGTCTGTGATGATCCTGTCGGGGACACCATACCGGCATATGAGGTTCTGCTTGATAAAGCGGGCAACCACATTCTTTGTAACAGAGGCGAAGGAAGCTTCTTCGACCCATTTGGTAAAATAGTCAATGGCGACCAGGATGAAGCGATGTCCATTGGACGCTGTGGGCTTGATCTCTCCAATCATGTCAATGCCCCACATTGCGAATGGCCAAGGAGCTGTCAGAACGTTGAGAGGAACAGGAGGAATATGAATCTTGTCAGCGTAGACTTGACATTTGTGGCAAGTACGGGAATGTTGATGGCAATCAGCTTCCATAGTAGACCAGTAATAGCCTGCCCTTAGAATCTTCTTAGCCATTGTATGCCCGCTCAAGTGGGTGCCAAATGTGCCGCTGTGTATCTCAGTCATGATTAACTCGGCTTCAGCTTTGTCTACACATCGGAGTAAAACACAATCATGGATGCGTTTATAGAGGATGCCGTTGCTTAGGAAGAACTTGGCAGCAAATTTCCTTAGGAATTTCTTCTCATTTAAGGAAGCTCCTTCGGGATATTCTCTAGTCTGGAGATACCTTTTGATTTCGTGAAACCAGGGTTGTTCCACTACTTCTTCGGTATTAATCTCATCACAATGCGCAGGTTTATCCATTCGCTCGATGGTGATTTGGGGAGCCTCGTTATCCCAGTTAAGTTTAAACATGGAGGACATTGTTGCTAGAGCATCTGCTAGCTGATTTTCTTCTCGCGGGAATTGCTCGAAGGTGATCTGCTCGAAATGAGGCAACAATGTTAGGACATGTTCTTTGTATGGGATAAGATTAGGATGCTTGGTGTCCCACTCTCCTTTGATTTGACTGATAACCAAAGCCGAGTACCCAAATACGATCAAAGATTTGATCTCCAAGTCTATAGCAGCCTTGAGACCAAAGATGCAAGCTTCACATTCAGCCATGTTGTTGGTACAGCTGAAGCAAAGTCGAGCCGTGAAAGGTGTGTGGAAACCTTCCGGGGAAATGAGTACTGCACCGATACCGTTTCCAAGTGCATTTGAAGCACCATCAAAGTACAGGGTCCATCAAGATCCTTTTTTAGGTCTGTCATACGGTCCGTTACCTTTAATGTTGTCCAAATTCATGATGTCCTCGTCCGGGAAGTCGAATCTCATGGACTGATAATCTTTGATAGCTTGATGAGCTAGATGGTCAGCTAGTACACTCCCTTTTATATCTTTTTGGGTGGTATACTGGATGTCATACTCAGTTAGGATCATTTGCCATCTAGCGATTCTTCCAGATAAAGCAGGCTTCTCGAAGATATACTTGATAGGATCCATTTTGGAAATCAACAGAGTGGTATGAGTCAACATATACTGCCTTAGTCGGCGAGCAGCCCATACCAAAGCGCAACAAGTTTTCTCGAGCAGTGAGTAGCGAGTCTCACAGTCGGTAAACTTTTTTCTAAGGTAATAAATGGCATGCTCTTTTCGACCAGACTCGTCATGTTGGCACAATACGCACCCCATTGAGTTATCCAACACGGTCAGATACATGATCAACGGTATTCCTTCGACGGGTGGCATCAGAATAGGAGGTTCTAGCAAATACTCCTTGATTTTATCGAAAGCAGATTGGCAGTCGTCATTCCATTCGACTACCTGATCTTTCTTCAATAGTTTGAAAATTGGCTCACAGGTAGACGTCAGATGAGAGATGAATCTGACAATATAGTTCAAGCGCCCCAAGAACCCCCTAACCTCCTTTTCAGTACGGGGGGCAGGCATTTCTTGTATAGCTTTCACTTTTGCTGGATCGACTTCAATGCCTTTGTTGCTGACAATGAATCCTAGAAGTTTACCAGACCTAACTCCAAAAGTGCACTTACTTGGATTCAGCCTGAGTTTGTACTCCTTCAACCTGGAAAACAGCTTCTGCAGATGTTCAAGGTGTTCCTCCTCTGTTTGTGATCGAGCTATCATTTCGTCTACGTAAACTTCGATCTCATGATGTATCATATCATGAAACAAAGCCCCCATGGCGCGCTGATAAGTTGCCCATGCGTTCTTCAGTCCGAACGGCATCACCTTGTAGCAGAAGGTACCCCATTGTGTAACAAATGTTATTTTCTCCATGTCCTCGGGGGCCATTTTGATCTGGTTGTAGCCCGAGAATCCATCCATGAAGGAAAACACTTTGTGCTGAGCCGTGTTGTCAATCAAAATGTCGATATGCGGTAGCGGAAAATCATCTTTAGGGCTAGCCCTGTTCAAATCCCGATAGTCCACACACATTCTGACCTTGCCGTCTTTTTTGGGAACTGGCACAATGTTAGCAACCCATTGTGGATAGGATGTAACTGCCAGAAAGCCAATGTTGAATTGCTTCATTACTTCAACTTTAATCTTCTCAGACATGTCGGGCCTCATTCGGCGGACTTTTTGCTTGATCGGTGGACAATCCTCTCTTGTAGGGAGACGGTGGACCACTATATCTGTGTCTAAACCCGACATGTCTTCATAAGACCAGGCGAAGATTTCAACGTATTCATTCAACAGCTGTACTAAGCGCTCCTTGACACTTGGTTCCAGATTGGCACCCACTTGCACTTCTTTCCTGTCTTCCTCTGTTCCCAAGTTGACTGTTTCCAACAACTCTTCATGAGGTAAGATGGCCCTCTCTTCTTGTTGTAGAAGTCTGGCTAGCTCTCCTGGTACTTCACAATCTTCGTCATCTACGTATTCAGCCTGGTTGACCAAATCTCCAGAGTTATTGAAGGATGCAACATAATAGTCACCCATAGAATCCAGAGTGGATGGGTACCTGCATTTGTGAGTGTGGGTGTGTGTAAGGGATAGCCATCCTTAAACAAACAAAATGCAAAAGGAAAGAAAATGAACACAGCAGTTTATAAATGAAAAACGTCCAATGATTCATTAAACATGGCATATGAATATGAAGAGAATCAAAACCCTTACAAATGGACCTACATGCCCCGGGCAAGGCATGAGGTGAAAAAGCAGTGTGCAGATTGTTTAAAAGTAATTATTACAGACCAACATGAAATGTTCGAAAGATAAGTTACTGATTAATGAAAGTAATGGGGACGAAGTCTTTCGCCTCCCAGTTGTGCAGTCCCCCTTCGATGGTTGGGAAGATCCAGTCTTCAATGTTACCCTCTTCGTCTTCGTCTTCTAAAGCATTGATTCCATGAGGAGAAATCTTGATAGGTGACTTTTCAATTTTTGAGCGACGCATAGCTTTTTGCCCCGCAGCGGTAAATCCCAACCCAAACTTGTCTGTTTTGTGAGGAAAGTCAGGAAACTGACCCCATGTTGAGCTCTTTCCCTCCTTCATTGCAGCCTTTGCGTATTTCAGAGATGCCATCCTGGCCACCTGCTTGGGTACCTCAGCTACTGCCTTTGCTACTGCAACCTCGGGAGCAATTTCCTCGAAGTGTTGGAACGGTGTTTCAATGAATTCGCCCTCCCCTTCCACATACCTAAAGGAGTTCAGATGACTGATCATGTACTCCTCTTCACCGTGTACAGTTATGATTTTTCCCTTGACAGGGTATTTCAGCATCTGATGCAGGGAGGAAGTGACTGCCCCAACATTATGTATCTATGGTCTCCCTAGCAAGCAAGAGTATGACGGACAGATGTCCATCACATAGAAAGTTGAGTGGAATACTTCAGTGCCCACCTTGATGGGAATGTAGACCTCTCCATGCACCATTCTTTTAGACCCGTCAAAGGCCCTGACAATGAAATTACTTGGTTTCAGCTCCAAGCCTTCACAATCCAATCGATCCAGAGCCTTCTTAGGCAGCACGTTCAGAGAAGAACCAGTGTCGACCAAAACATGGGCAAGAGTAGTTCCTCGGCATTCAACTGACACATGCAATGCTTCATTGTGCTTTCTTCCTTTCGGGGTCAGGTCAGCATCAGAGAAACCCATGTCGTTGTCTGCGGTAAGGCTGGCTACACAATCCTGGAATTGATCGGCTGAGGTTTCCTGGGGCACATGGGTTGTCTTCAAAAACCTTATCAAGGCCTTGGCATGAGCCTTCGAACAAAGCAGCAATGCTAACATTGAGATCTTCGAGGGGGTTTGCCCCAGTTGCTCTACCACATCATAATCACTCTTCTTAATTATTTTCAGAATCTCCTCCATTTCTTTCTTAGAGGTTTCGGGGATGACCAAGGGTTGAGCCCTCATCCTGACGAGATCATCTTGGATCCCTTTCCCCTTATCAGCAGAAGTAGGAGGGACAACCACAAGAGTAACAACTTCTTCAATTAACGGAGTTCTTGCAGAAAGTTTTATCGGTGCCGGAGTAACCTTGGCAACAGCTGAGGGTCCAAAGATTGCCTTTGGAGGGGCAATCTCTGGAGAGAAAATTCTCCCACTTCGGGTAATCTTGCTCGTACCGGCAATGTTTCCAATGTCGGTAGTTTCTTCATCAGAGCTCTCTTCAGTTATCTCAATTTGCTTAACACCATGGTAGTAGATTTCTCCACCATAATTCCATGGTATTGATTTGTCAAATTTGTGGGGGACAGGCCCAGGCATGGTTATTTTCAGAGGAACAATCTTCGTAGCGGATGTAATCTTAACAGGCTTTTTAGGGACCTTGGAAAGATTGGTGGAAATGGTGATTATTGAAACATCTTCGATAGGGGTTGGAGTAGCAGGAATATTTTCGAAAAGAATTTGTTGGCTGTCCATCAGGCCTTGGATGCCTATCTTCAGCAATGGACAATCGATTGGTAGGGAGGAACAACAGTAGCAATCTTCTTTACATCCTGGGAAAATCCCAGCTTTCAACAGATTCAACTTGATTGTTAGTAGTGGAGTTACCAGATCATCAACAGCAGCAACATACAGGTCTTCGTCAATAGCATGGATATTGCGACCATGCTTTGGCATCAGAGCGGATATTACATTCGGCTTCTCCGGAGCATCGAACTCAACCTCTTTTGCATCTATCAAGTCTTGAATTTTATGCTTAAGCGCCCAGCAATCGTTGGTGTCATGCCCGATGCTGTCAGAATGATAGGCACATTTAGCATTGGGGTGATAATGCGGGGAAGTTGTATTCACATTTTTTGGTGCCTCTTTGATAGTGGCGAGATTTAGCTTCAACAAATGGGGAAGAACTTGTGCAGGCGTCATGTTGATGCGGGTGAACTGTCGTTGTGGCCGTTCTACCCGTTGCTGGTTAGGTCTGGACTGATTGTTACGAGGCTGATCATTTGACGAATTTTGAATCATCACGGCCCCTACAGTCGGCCGACGCTCTGTTCTTCCCAATCTTTTCTGAGAGTATATAACAGCTGCTTCCTTCTTGGCCGGAAATGATTTCTTAACAGTTGTGGATGCAGAGGCATCCCTTTGAATCTTCCCACTCTTAATACCAGCTTCCACCCGTTCTCCAGTCAGAATCAATTCAGTAAACCCTGCGGAAGAGCTCCCGATCAAATGGTTGAAGAACGGGCCAGATAGGGTCCCCAAGAACATATCAACTAGTTCCCTATCTGAAAGAGGTGGCTGTACTCTTCCGGCCAAGTCGCGCCATTTCTGGGCGTATTCTTTGAATCCCTCATTTGAGGTCATCCCCATACTCTGTAGCTGAGTACGGGTTGGCGCCAAGTCAGCGTTATATTGATACTGGCGATAAAAGGCAGCTGCCAAGTCTTCCTAGTTATGCACTTCTGACCTCTCAAGCTGGTAAAACCAGTCTAGCTGCGTACCGGACAAGCTGTCCTGAAAGAAGTGTACCCAAAGATTTCTGTCGGAGGTATGAGGTTGAATTCTTCTGACATATGACCTTAGGTGCATTTTCGGGAAAGACAGCCCGTCATATTTTGCAAAAATTGGCACCTTAACCTTTGGAGGGATCACAATCCCAACAATCAATCCCAATTCTTCAAAATCTAACCCAGGAACCCTTTGCAGCTCCATAGCTGCCAGTCTATCCTCCAGGTTTTTATATTTGTCATCCGCTGGCGGGTATTGCTGCTCTGAGTAGTCTTCATCTTCCTCAACCTCTTCCTCTTCAGCCTCGGACTCAGAAGGTAATGCATCCCCTTTTCCTTTACCGGTCCCCTCATCAGATGTGGAGGGGAATTCAAGAACTCTCCTAGCTTCATTCTCAAATCTTCTTCCCAGTGTAGCTACCCCAACTCTTTTCTTCTTCTTTTTTCCTTTTTCTTGCTCTTTGTTCCCTAACAGTGTTTTAAGATCCTCCTGACCCTTGGCCAAGGTCATAAGGAGCTGTTGAAACTGCAAGTTTTGTGCCTGCAGATCTTTGACCGTCTGTTCAAGATCCATCTTACTGAAATAAACAACAGAAAGATAAGGAAACCTGGTGTGAAGACCTGCTTATGTGTATGATGAATGATATGTTTATTCATGCAATGGATTCAAGGATTTAGAAATTCAAAATTGTTGCAAACAAAAAGAACACACGTCATATTAATAAGAAGGAATTTTGTCAGTACATAAATGCCCCATGGGCCAAATATTACAAAAACCTTCTCAAGGTAAAAAGACGTTGCGCATCCTCTTTGGTGCGATGTAAGTGTTGAGGGTCTCCTCCTCGTGAAGTCGGCGGGTAAGCTCCAAAACCTTCTTCTCACTGGCGTATAAGCTGGCTTCAAAAGTATTCCGTTCCTCCTTGAGTTGGATCCAACTCTTCTGCATCTCCTCCCATGATGTAGGCATATCAGGATGTAGGATGGTGTAAGGAACCTCTCCTTCCTTAACAGGCTCTTTAATCAAAGGGAGAATATGAGGGTAAGGCATCATAAGATTCTGGGCTCGGGTTCGTACACACTTGAGATAAGGCTCAAGAGGGATGGAGTTCTTGTTCCCCAGTGTCTTGCTATCTACCTTGTTAGGCATCCTCCAAGCTCTGATGAATCTTTGGTGAAGTCCTTGCGCATCGTTGTTGAAGTCAAAAACTAGGTCAGGAATCAGCATGTCATGAGGGCCATCCCTCTGTGCATATCCAAATTGTCTCAAAGCTAGACAAGGGTTGTAGGTAATGCCTCCTCTAATGCCAAGTAGTGGAACATTAGGGAATTCACCACAACGATCGATGATGATGACATTTTCTCTGGACCGAGAACACCAATGTACATCAGAATGTTTGAGGGTCATCAATCGTTGTGACCACCTTAAGCCTTGCTCATTCTTCAAAACAGATTGTGGAAGGTGAGAAATAAACCACCTAGCAAGGAGAGGAGTACAGCACATGAGAACACCTCTCTTTCTCATTGTTCGTGTGTAAAATGAGTGGAGGATGTCCCCAAGCAATGTAGGTATGGGATTCCTGGATAGGAAAATCTTGATAGCATTGACATCTATAAGTTGGTCAGGATTTGGGAACAAGACCAACCCATAAACGAGGAGTGCCACAATCTCTTCAAAGGCTTGTAGATCCAAAGAATTCCAACACTCTTGTGCCTTCTCAAACAAGAATTTTGCCAAGAAGCCTTTGACACCACTTCTAGTTTCCCAATGCCCCTTGATGTCAGATGGTTGCAAGTGTAGTGCTTGAGCAACATCTTCAGGCTTTGGTTCTTTTTCCGTACCGTTGTAGGGTAGATGATTAAGAATAGGAATTCTCAAGAGTTGAGAAAATTCCTCCAAAGTAGGCACCAATTGGTAGTTGGGGAATGTGAAACAGTGGTGAAGGGGGTCAAAGAATTGGAACAACACTTTCACCATGTCTTCTTCAATGCTGGTGTTGACTAGGCTGAGCAGTCTACCATGTCTTTCACTGAAGAGAGAGCTTTCGGGAATTCTGGATGTAAGCTCCTTGAGTTGAGGAGGGATTCTCACAAGGTTGACTTGGATAGTTTTCCTGCGAAGAATTTCCATGACCTACAAAACAAGAACAAAGATGAAGATCCAAACCCTTGAAATGGTTAGTGGATGCAAATGATGCTTTATGATGTTCATGATGTATGCACAAACATATGTACAAGCAAGTCACACAAAACCCTAGTTTCAGGCTTGCATGAGGTTTCATAGGTAAGTACCCTCTTGAGTGAAGTTGGCTTAAAAACCTGTCCTATAAATAGTAACCAGGTTCTAAGGAGCTCAATATCATTGGATTGTTTTCCATGTTCATTGTTTTGGTTTAGCCACTTAACTAGCGACCAAAATATTCCAAGAAAACAACCCTCAATGAGTGTAGTATCGAGTATCTACCAACTTCGGACTGTACCAAAGCCGGTCATCTCACTACCCCTAATTAAAGGCCAAGATGGTCAAGTAATGTTCTAGGTCATTAGTGCTTAGTGACATCACTCAGCGGCCCCGTACTCTCCTTGATTGAACTCAAGGGTTACCGGTACTCACAAATATGTCGCACTAATATAGCTATTGCTTCAACTGTGTCGGTATACCCCACACAGTTTCCACAACGTATTGCTATCTATGAATGTTTCCCCAAATTCAGGTGTAGGATTTCAAGCCCAAACAAGAGAACCAAAATGTAAAGCAATCAAAGCAAACAATTTAGTGATGCAAAAGGGTGATCTAAGCCCTAAGGTTACTCCAGTTTTAATTTTCTCCCCAGCAGAGTCGCCAGTTTTGTGATACGGTGGGAGAACTGACTTGAGGTTTTGCATTCGTTTTCGCAAATGTTTCGGTTTAGCAAGAGTCGCCATCGACTTTTTATTTTATCCTAAGGAAAGGTTAAAAAGCACAGGAAAAACCTTCGAGATGTTTTCTTGGGTTCGGGGAGTAGATTATAGAAAGGGAAGGTATTAGCACCCTTTCTATCCATGGTTATCCATGGGCTCTTAGTTACTTGCTTAGATCACTTGCCTTTGCTTTTCAATTGTTTGAAATGGTGCTTTGTGTGTGGTTTTGAAAATGTTTTGAAAAAGATGCCTTGTCTAGGCAACCATTGTAACAATTCTTTACTCGAATGTTTTACAAGGGTGTTTGTCTTTTTGAAAAGATGTTTCAAGGTTTTGAAAGTTGTTTTTTGGAAATTGTGTTGTGGAGTGTGTTTTGAAAAATGGCAAGGATTTGTTTTGCAAGGGTCAAGTAACCAAGAGCTATCTACCCAAAATTTCTCAAAGATCTTTCCTATGTTTTAACCCTTTTAACAGTATTGTTCCACCATTGTATTTGGTGGACAATCTTGTGTTAGGATGTTAACGGGACGGGCGCGGGTCATCGTTTAGGCCATGAATGCAATAGTGCCAAGTGTCTTTGGCAATTTTCTTTAAGGAACTTGATCATTTTTAGGCAACTTGGGAAAGTGTCATCGAGGGACTATGATCATTTGATTTGTTTTGTTTTGCCAAAGACACTCAACATGCAATCATGTCCCATTTTTGAAGGCAACAAGTGGAGTAACCCTAAGGGTGCAAGTGTGCATTATGTTGTCCATTTTCATGCTTTTTGTCTTTGAATTAGGTTAAGCTATTTGTTATTTTTGATTTGCATACAAACCCTAGGTCTATCATGGCATAATTTGAAAGCTTTTAAATGCGGAAATTTGAAGTCCTAAATTATTACAACATAATTATGGGGATGGGGGTACAAATGTTTGAATGGGGGGATATTTAGCAAGAAATTAAATCTAAAACTATTACATCCATATTGAATATACAAATATCAAATTGTACAATATTTAAACAAATATAATAAATATGCAAAAATGTATTATGCACAAAAAGATTTTTTATGTATGTGAAAGCATTTTTTTCATGTGAAATATAAACAAAAATAAAAAAAGTTAATTTTTGAATATTTTTATGGTTTAGGGCAAAACCCTAGTTTTTCTAAATAAATAATATTTATTTATTAATTATATACAATATTTGTTAATTATATACAAAAAAAAAGAAGTATATTGTAAAAAAGAGTATTTTTTAGTGTCATATATTAATAAAAATAAAAATGTATTATCTTTATATTTTTGCACTAATTATCTAATAAAATATGTATAAGTATATTTATATATATTTAATAAGCTAAATATGTACAAAAATAAAATATTAATTATTTACAAAAAATGTATATTTTTAGAAAATGTTTTCAAAATGTAAATAAAAATAATGACTGAAAATAAATATATTTTTGTATTATTTTTAGTGTTTTAGATAAAAAGGTATTATATTTATTTACATATATATGCTAAATAAAACAAATAAATGCCAAATAAAATGCAAAAATGTATGGAAAAATATTTTTAATATTTTTAATATTTGGGCAAAAAATAATAAGTCAGAATCAAAAAGAAAAAAATCAAAAATGATAAATATATCACACAATGGGCCAGGGGGGTGCAAATTGAAAAAAGGGGTGCAAAAAGCAGGAACAACTCAGGCCCAACCTAAGTCAACCTTCTTCAACCTCCAGCAATGTTTGAACAACCAAAACGCGCGCTTCTTGTACAACAGCTAACTCCTGATTCTTTGACTTTTAACAAAAACTCATAACACAAACATTATAGAGCATGGAGAGACGAATTCATACATATAAAAAACTTGACCTAACTCTAAGAAACGAGGGAGAATTTCTTCATCCCCAATTTCTGACCTAAATTTTCTCCAATGTTCATGGCCAAAATTCTCACAGCATACTCAATATAAATGAAAAGTAAGTATATGGATGGCTTCAGGGCTATGAGGAGAACATGTTTCATTCACAAACCTAAGCCTAAATCTTCCTATATTGAGAGATAGAAGTTCATGTTTTTACCTGTTTCAGCTTGAGTCGTGTACAACAATGGAGGTATCTTCAATGGAGTTTGAGCTTTGGTACAGCTTGCCTGAAGTCCAAGGATGCTTCTCCTATGCTTGGCTTGCTCTGAAACTGCCTGTATCGTGCTATGGAAGTCCACCTGCACAGCTTGAAAGCAAAAATGGAAAACGATGTTAAGGATGTTACAGCTTGGATTTAATGCTTGGGATAGTTTGTGTGGATAATATAGAATGTGTTTGAACTGGTTTTAGTCAAAATGCACGAGTGGAAGGGATTTGTGAAGTCAATCTGCAGCAGGCACTCTGTTTTGTAGAAAAACTATGATTTTGGATATGAGGATGGATTGAGGATGAAGGAATCGTGTTTTAGGTCAGTTAGGGAGTGTGAAAGATGTTTGCAAAGTTTGCTTTGGCTGGTTTTTACAGGAATGAGAGATTGAGAGTTTTTTGCAAGCTTTCTTCTAATGTAAGCAAGGATAGTGTAAATTCCAATACAGGCCTGTACCACCCTCTATGTATGCTGCATCTCTTGTTCTTGATCAGAGGGATTTGTGTACAAATGCTAGCCTCAAAGATCTGGCCCATCCCTCTTGGATTTTGATTTTGACATAAAGTGCATCTTTATCAAAATGGCATGTTTGCTTTTTCTACTTAAGGATTGATTTTATGTGCAATGCCTAAAGGGAAGAAATAATGCATTAATACAATGGTTAGGCATTTAATTATGGTGTGTGAGATTGGTTTTGAGGCCTGCAAGCTAGCTTGTACAAGCTGATTTGAAAAATGCCAATGTTATGAACAAGCCTTGGCCAAGAACAAAAGTGAATTTTGCCCAACTTTGCAAATTCGATTCTCCCTAACCACAAGGGTTTTTGAGAAGTTCTTGGACAATTTTGAAATCTTGGAATATGTAATAAAATACATATTTGTAATGCAAATTGAAACTCCAAGTGGAAGCATGTGAAAAATGGCCATGAAGTTGGACAAAAATCCTGCCTAGAATAGGTCAAAATTTCTCTAAGTTAAGAATGTTTTGCACCCTCGTTCCAAAAATCATAACTTGAGCTACAAGCTTCCTTTGAGAAAACTTTGTGAATCAAAGTTTTAGATTTTGAAATGGACTACAACTTTCATGTTTTGAGTTTTGTTTGAATCTATTTTCATCTTGGTGAAAAAATGGGACAAAGTTAGGAAAAAATAAGGAAGTTTCATAACTTAGAAAAATTCTAAGTTATGAAATTTTCTCATTTTAAACCCTAATTTGCAAATTTGGATTTCTTGATGAACAAGTTTCATAATTTGACATGTATTGATGAAAAATGAATCTTGGCACTTGATTTTGACCAAAAAGTCAAAGTTTGACCTTTCAGTATACAGTCAAATTTTGATCAGTTGACTGGAAAATTCATCTGTCAATCCTGTGCATTTGAGATCTTTTGAACTTGTTGAATGGGTCAAGACAATGCCATTGAGTTCTTGGGTCCATATGTGAGCTTGTTTTTCCATTGGTTAGTTCAAACAGTCAAAAATTGCCTTTGTGCAGTCAAAACCCTAAAAATGACCATTTTGCCCTTTTGGTGATCTGATCAAATTTTTTGTGGAATTGTGATCCAAACTTGATCAAATGGTCCATATGAGTTCATTATGTTGATGTGGGTCAAATTTCATGAGGTTTGACTGTCAATTGGCCACAGTTGACTTTTCCCCAATACAGCTGATTTCTAGGTCAACTGTCCAATTGACTGGGCAAAGATTGGAATCAAGGCTTGAAACTTGGTATGGATAAACTTGTGAGTCCAACATGAAGCATGAAAGTCACTTTGGTCATTTTAGGTCAAAACATCTTTGTGCAAACTCAAACCCTAATTTGGGTCAACAGTGCAAGGAGGAGTCTTAAGCAGAGCAAACCCTAACTTGATCTTGAGCTCCAAGGGTCTTATGGTGAGAAAATGTTGATGAAATGAGAGGGAAACCCTTTTTTGCCCAAGCCGCCCTTTCGGGTTTTCAACTTGCCGGGTGTACATATTTTTTTGTTTTATCCCTAATTTTTGCCTGAACCGCCCTTTCGGGTTTTCGGTTCACCGGGATGCCCATTTTTGCCCAAGTCGCCCTTTCGGGTTTTCGACTTGTCGGGTTGTTTTATGGGTAGTATCTTTTGACTATGTCTGCATTCGCAGGGTGCGGAAAATCGTCGCCGTCCATGGTGGTCAAAATCATTGCACCACCAGAAAATATGCTCTTGATCACAAACGGTCCTTCGTAAGTAGGAGTCCATTTGCCCCTGGGATCACTTTGCGGCAAGATAATCCGCTTGATTACTAGATCTCCGACTTGATATACTTGACGCCTGACTTTTTTGTTGAAAGCCTTGATCATTCGTTTTTGGTACGTCTGACAGTGGCAAACAGCAGTGAGTCGCTTCTCGTCGATCAAATTGAGTTGATCAAGTCGGGTCTGAATCCAATCATCTTCACTCAAAACAGAGTCCTTCATAATCCTTAAAGAAGGAATCTGAACTTCCATGGGCAAGACAACTTCCATGCCATATACCAAATAAAATGGGGTTGCCCCTGTTGAAGTACGTGCCGTGGTACGATATCCATGCAGAGCAAACGGTAACATCTCATGCCAGTCTTTGTAGGTGACTGTCATTTTCTGAATGATCTTCTTAATGTTTTTGTTTGCAGCTTCAACAGCACCGTTCATCTTCGGCCGATAGGGAGATGAATTGTGATGATAAATCTTGAACTGTTCGCATAGAGCGGTGATCATAGTATTATTCAGATTTGTACTGTTGTCTGTGATGATCCTGTCGGGGACACTGTGATACGGTGGGAGAACTGACTTGAGTTTTTGCGTTTTGTATTCGCACTTGTTCGGTTTAGCAAGAGTCGCCACCGACTTTTTATTTTATCCTAAGGAAAGGTTAAAAAGCACAGGAAAAACCTTTTGAGATGTTTCGTGGGTTCGGGGGGTAGATTATGAAAAGGGAAGGTATTAGCACCCTTTTCATCCATGGTTATCCATGGGCTCTTAGTTACTTGTTTTTAGATCACTTGCCTTGATTTTCAATTGCTTGAAATGGTGGTTTGTGTGTGTGTTTAAAAATGTTTTGAAAAAGAGGCCTTGTCTAGGCAACCGTTGTAACAATTCTTTACCCGAATGTTTTACAAAGGTGTGTATCTTTTCGAAAAGATGTTTCAAATGTTTTGAAAGTTGTTTGGAAGTTGTGTTTGTGAAGTGTGGTTTTGAAAAGTAGGCAAGCGTGTTTTGCAAGGTTGATCAAGTAACTAAGAGTTGTCTACCCCTAAATTTACTCAAAGGTTTTTCTCATGTTTTAACCCGTTTAACAATTTTGTTCCACCATAGTATTTGGTGGACAACCTTGCGTTAGGATGTTAACGGGACAGGCGCGGGTCATTGTATGGACCATGAATGCAATGGTGCCAAGTGTCTTTGGCAATTTGCTTGAAGGGACTATGATCATTTTGATAGGCAACTTTCAAAAGCATCATCGAAGGACTATGATCATTTGGATTGTTTTTCCAAAGAAACTCAACGTGCAAGCATGGCCCATTTTGGAAGGCAACAAGCGGGATTACCCTAGTGGTGCAAGTGTGAATAGTGTGTATTGATTGTCATGCATTTGTCTTGTATTTAGGTTATCTAGCGTTTGATTTTATTTACATACAAACCCTAGGTCTAACCATGGTATATTTGAAAGCGATAAATTGCGAGAATTTAAAGTCTACACTATTACAAATAAGTATCCGGGAATGGAGGTACAAATATTTACAAATGGGGATGAGACTTAATAGGAGAGTAGTGTCGAAATAATTTACAACCAAATCGAATTGCGATCTCAAATGTAATATGTATCAATGTATAACAATGTATAAGAATAAAGCAATGTAAATGTATCAATGTATTTGTGTAAGCGTATGATTTATTTACAAGGTGAGCAATGTTAACTTAATGAAAAAATAAGTATTGTTTATTCTTTTTGATTTTTTTGTTAATTATGTATAAACAAAAGGTTTTAATAAAAGAAAAGAAAATGTTTTAAGTTCTATTTTTTTTTATGTATTTTAGTTTATGTACAAAAAAAAAATATTTAATTCCAAATTTTATTCTTATGTATTTTTTTTTTTTTATTATACTAACTAAAAAAAATAGTTAAGAAAAGGTTAAAGTGTTTTTTTTATTTACAAAAAAAAACAATTTATGTTATAAAGAAAATAAGATAATGTTAGTATAAAAAAAGTAGAAAATAAATAAAATGCGGGGAGTTAAATGGGCTTGGTGTGAATTTGCTTGGCCCAAATAAATGATCAGAATAAAAAAGGAAAAAGGGGGTGCGCTTGTTTTACTGGGCTTAAGGGATTTGGAAAGGGCAAGGCCCAATGACGAGTTGGTGAACATTTTGTAAGGGTTTGGTTTTGTTGTTTCATTACTGGATTTTAGGGTTACAGCGAGTTGCAGAGGCGCCGTTCTTCGCTTTGCTTCGTCTTCATCATCTCATGCCAAGCTTCTGAACAAAGTCTCTTCTTCGCCTAAAGCCAACCAGCGCCACCGTCTACTCCTCCTCCTTCCATGGTCGAGCACGACAGCGACAAGCAAAGGTGATAACTTCTCATTTTATGTCCTTTGTTTTAGTTCGCGCATGCATGTTATTAGTTTTTGACGATTTCTGATCTTTGTTTATATTTACGTTTTGTGAGGTGTTTTAAGGAAAGGGAAAAGGGAATTTATACCTTTTGGAGACGGAGGCTTTTGGAGATGGAGGAGGAGCGGATTTGGAGGCGCGTAGGATGGCCGGAGACGGAGGGATAATGATTCTGGCTTGCTCTTGCTGGAACACCTGGTACTCTGTATTTCACTTCTTAGGTTTTATGATGATGATGTCTGAGAACCTTTGGATAATATTCTTTTCCTCTTGAATGCTTGCTTCGTATGCTTGACCCTGAAACACTTGCTTCTGAAACACTTGCTTCTGATTGCTAGTTGAACCCTATGATGAGCCCAGCTCTGAGGGCTTTGTGATTTTGACTTTGGACGAATTTTTGTGGTTGATTTGCTCAGTGATGAACCCTTTGATGTTCTGAGAGCTTGAGTGCTTGCCTCTGATTACTTTTCTTTTTTGGTGTTCTTTGATGATTTCCAATGATGAATCAGTGCTGAGAATGTTTGTTTCACTAGCCTATGATGATTATATTCTGAGGCAACTATTAGGCTTGTTTGGATTTTTGGGTTGGATGTTTGGATACTTTGGTAGGTTTAGAGGCAGGTTGAAGCTTTGGTTTCTTCTGGTTTGTGGCTTTTGTTAAGTTACAGTTTGAGGCTATGGCTTTTGACAGGTTGGGTTTGCAGCAGGTAAGGCTTGAGGCTTGTAAGCTTCTGGTTTCAGCAGGCTTTAGACTTGATGCAGGTATGAGGCTTGGTTACAGGCCACAGGCTTGGCTTCTGTTTGAGGCTTCAGCAGGTTTTAGGCTTAGTGTGCTTGTGCACTTCTGGTTTGAAACAGGTTATGGCTTCAGTTTGGTGCAGGTTTAGGCTTTGATTGAGGCTAGCTGCTTGTATTGATGAAAACAGGTCTTGGCTTAAGGCTTGTGCTTCTGGTTTTGGAGATTTGTGGCTTGTGGTTTGAGATCACAGGTTGAGAGGCAGTCTTGGATGCTTTTATTCAGTTTGTGTTATTTTCTTGTTATGTAATCTGCCTCCCCTTTTGCACTGTGTTGATATGTTGTTTTATATCTTTTGTCAAGCCTAAGCCTGTAAGCCTTTTTCTCTTCTCTCTTCTCTCTCTCTCACAGATTAAATCATAAAATATTGCTTAGATTTGTCTTTTTCTGAAAAAGTATTGGCTTGGGAAATGATGTAACTTGAAGGTTGCTTGCATACTAGTTTTTCCTCTGCATACTTCTTATCTCCTTTTTCCAGATTTTCCGCTTCTTTGTGTACTTCTTTGACAACCTTGAATATCCTTTTGATAGCTCTTTGGCAGCTTTGGACAGTTTGCTGTCCAGTTTGGAATTTGGTTAGGCATGTGTAGTTCAGTTTGCCTTTGGACTTTGTTTGGAACTTTTGGAATTATGCAGCTTTTGACAAACTTTGAATTTGTGCAATTTGTAAATTTGTGCATTTCATACTTTAATTGCAAGCGTATTTCTATCCCTCTTTGTGAACCAAGAGCAATCTTGTGATTTGCAGAGAGGGCAAACTGATCCCGGCCAGTCGCTTTTAATGATGAATCTTTAAATTACTGTCTGCTTCTTTTATTTCATTTCATCTGCTTTTGACTTTTTCTTTTTCTTTGTTTTGCAGATAAAAATCAATGGAGCAAAAGAGGAGGAGCAGTAGAAGATGAAGATTTAGAAAAAATAGGATGCAATTTTATTTCATTTCAATTATTTGTAAAATTATTATTGTAAACAAAGATGTAAATAAATTTACAGTTGTTCAAATAATAAATTGTAACAAAACAATTAAAGATGAATAAAATCCTTTTTTGATCAGTTAATTCTCTTTTATTTCTTCAACTATTTATTTAATTATTTATAATTCTTAAATTATAATAACTGGAAATAAATCCCAACTATTTTAACTCAGAATAATAAATGATCAATAAACGTCCGGAGTTCCGAATAATTATAGCATTGCACAGCTAAACAACAAACGTCCACATGTCCTTATTTCACTGATTAAATCCAACACTGCAAACTCAAATCAAATGCCTCAACTCATCTCCCAGAGTAAATTGAAAAGCACGGTAAAATTAATTCTTTCTGAGAAATATGCGCATAAAACTCTGATTCTTGTTTTAATTTTCACAGAAACGCCTGTCTGATCAAACTTTGAGCCAAACTCCACCAAACCTTAGCAATCTGCTTGAACTGCTTTAATAAATGAAAACCCCTAATTTTGTCTGAATGATAAGAAAAGTCTGTTTGACCGATTCTTGAGCCAGTCTGAAAAAATCAGGAAAGGCCCGAAGTTGTGATTTCTTGTGGAAAAAGAGGAGGGCAAATTTTGGGGTACAACAGTTGCCCCTGTTCAATCTTCTTGAACCTGAAGAGTTAGATTGGCAAGTTTGCCTTTCGCGACTCGAAGGTAAAAGGAGATTGGACACTAGAGTGCCCAAAAAATTTGCACTCGGTGATGTGATGGAAGAGGGAATGGGCTTACAGATGCCATTTGGTGATGGGCTTAAAGATGCCATCTAGGAATGGGTGACAGAATCTTGTCGGGGGATGGGATTAGAGATGCCATCTGGAGATTGCTGGTAGGAGGATGGGCTTAGAGATGCCATCTGGAAATGTCTGGAGGAGGATGGGCTTATAGATGCCATCTGAAGGTGATTGTTGAACTGTACGTCATCGGCGAGTGGACGAGTATCAGAAAGGTATCCATGTTTTGGAACATCTCTGAACTGGGGGTCTGAACAAGCAATAGATTGACATCCATGTTTGGAGAATCCGTAAACTATTTTCAGGAGTTGAAGTTTGAATAAGCAATAGATCAACATCCATGGTTGGGAAGCGTCCGTAAACTGTTTTCAAAAGTTGAGAAGAATCTGAATAAGCGATAGGTTGACATCCGTTACTGGAGAACCCGTAAACTGTTTTCAGAGGTCTTGAAAGTTGAATAAGCAATAGAGCAGCATCCATGTTGGGAAGCGTCCGTAAACTATTTTCAAAAGTCTGGAAAGAATCTGAATAAGCGATAGGTTGACATCCGTTACTGGAGAACCCGTAAACTGTTTTCAGAGGTCTTGAAAGTTGAATAAGCAATAGAGCAACATCCATGTTGGGAAGCATCCGTAAACTGTTTTCAAAAGTTGAAGAGTCTGAACAAGCGATAGGTTGACATCCGTTACTTGGAGAACCCGTAAAATGTTTTCAGAGGTCTTGAGGATGAGAAGGAACCAGTGTAGGGTTTCCTGATGATGATTCCGTGTAAAACTGCATCTGGATGAATCTGGAATAAGTATCAGAATGTCGCCGTGTCTGGGTCACATCTGAACTATTTCTAGAAAGAATCTCGGAAGATGATGATCTTTGTCTGTCGACTGATCTTACCTGAAAAGGTAAAGAGTTAGTTGTATGCAATGTCATGATGCATGATGCGATGTATGTTATATCAATGTTTATGATATGAATGTGATGAATGCGCATGTAAGCTGATGAGCTGTCTTGCTGAGGATAGATGAATCCTGGATGGCTGGAGACAAAAGAATCTTGACTGCTGCTGGGGAGAATAATTCCTTGACTGCTGCAGGGGAGGGCAAGAATCTTTGATTGCTGAAGATGAGAAGTCCTGGGACCACTGTTGAGGGATCAGGAGCTAGGGTCGTATGCCAATCTACTGGGGATTTCTTGTCTTGAGGAGATCTTCACTGGAGAATATTTGAATATTCTGTGAGGTGCTGAGAATGAGGGTCTTCATTCTGCTTGGGGATTGATAGTTGGAAGTTTTAGCTCTGCTGGGGATTGAAAGTTTTGGCTCCACTGGGGATTTTGAAACTTGACTCTGAGGGGAGTTAGCTTCTGGAAGGCTCTCTGGCTGGGGAAGTCGAGAATCTTTTAATCGTTGCAGGTATTGATCAGGTTGGTCAAGGAGATATTGTCCTGGCTTGTTTCAGGTGTTGATCTCTGACCTGAGAAAGAAAGATGGTTCCCTGGCTTGTTTCAGGTGTTGATCTTCAATCTCTTCATGTAGATAATTTCCTGGCTTGTTACAGGTGTTAATCCACAATCAGTCGTCCACAGATATTTTCCTGGATTGCTACAGGTATTAATCCGGAACTTAAGAAAGGTTAGTCAAGGAGATATTGTCCTGGCTTGTTTCAGGTGTTGATCTCTGACCTGAGAAAGAAAGATAGTTTTCCTGGCTTGTTTCAGGTATTGATCTTCAATCTCTTCATGTAGATAATTTCCTGGCTTGTTACAGGTGTTAATCCACAATCAGTCGTCCACAGATATTTTCCTGGCTTGCTACAGGTATTAATCTGGAACTTAAGAAAGGTTGGTCAAGGAGATACTGTCCTGGCTTGTTTCAGGTGTTGATCTCTGACCTGAGAAAGAAAGATAGTTTTCCTGGCTTGTTACAGGTATTGATCTTCAATCTCTTCATGTAGATAATTTCCTGGCTTGTTTCAGGTGTTAATCCACAATCAGTCGTCCACAGATATTTTCCTGGCTTGCTACAGGTATTAATCCGGAACTTAAGAAATGTTGGTCAAGGAGATACTGTCCTGGCTTGTTTCAGGTGTTGATCTCTGACCTGAGAAAGAAAGATAGTTTTCCTGGCTTGTTTCAGGTATTGATCTTCAATCTCTTCATGTAGATAATTTCCTGGCTTGTTACAGGTGTTAATCCACAATCAGTCGTCCACAGATATTTTCCTGGCTTGCTACAGGTATTAATGTGGAACTTAAGAAAGGTTGGTCAAGGAGATACTGTCCTGGCTTGTTTCAGGTGTTGATCTCTGACCTGAGAAAGAAAGATAGTTCCCTGGCTTGTTTCAGGTATTGATCTTCAATCTCTTCATGTAGATAATTTCCTGGCTTGTTACAGGTGTTAATCCACAATCAGTCGTCCATAGATATTTTCCTGGATTGCTACAGGTATTAATCTGGAACTTAAGAATTACTCCACTTTGAGAATGAGAATCTTCATGCTGTTGGGAGTCAGAAATTGGGAGTATACCAATCTTCTGAGTTGATGAGAATCTTCATGCTTGAGAGAAACAGATTTTTAGGAGCTTCAGTTGTCCGTTATTCTGTTGGTGGTTGTAGCTTCCAGCAGGTGATGAAGGAATTGTTGAACACTTTTGACATTCGAATGCCCCAAGTGATGAAGAAGGAGTCTTGAATCAGATTACTCTGTGAATTGAGAGATTTCTTGAAATCTTGACTGGACTGCCCCAGGTTAACTGAACTTTGAAAGATCTGTTGAAACCTTTACTGGACTACCCCTTGTTGATAGGAGACTTGTCGTTGGAAGTGTCATCCTTTTGAAGTGATTTTTGTTCACTGAGAGAGTTTTCGTTCCTCCGAACATTCGCTGTATGAATTTCTTTGCTGTCAAACAAATATCCAAATGCAAACAGTGATATTCAGGCAATGCAAAGTTTATGTTTGTCTCGAAGTTTTGAAAAACGCGTTTTTTAGCAGAAAACTTTTTATAGGACAAATCAACACAAGATTTTAGAGCAAAGCCTTACAGGAGTCAGGATATCTTTTGTAACAATATGCTTTCGAACTAACCCATGCTTCAATTAGGACTTTTGAAGGGTTGTAACGTGGCTTGGTTCACGGTTTAAGAAACAAAGGATAAAGGCTCAAAGTATATTTGTACCCACCCGCTCTTCGTGATGTTCTTCAACCCTAAGCTCAGTTAATTTGTGCGTCGAACTCCATTCGAATTTGGAACGACTTTTGGGTGATGGTTCACCAGTTGAATTTAGGAGGCATTCATCATCTCCCTTTTTTTTGCAACATTTTTCATGTTGTTGAGGATTTGTAATGACCTCTTTATTTTGATTTTGATTTGTTATCCCTAACTTTTGCCTGACTGTTCCCGTTTTTGAGATCCCAGTCAGCGGGATGCCCCAGCTTTATTAAGCCTCCTTTACAGGTTTTGGCTCAGTGGGCTTTTCTTTTTTTTTTGAGAGATTGATTGCCTATGAGATAAGGAACCATCACTGTCTTTTGATTCCAAAGGAATGCTTTTCTTTGATGTCGTTTGTTGTATTACGAACTGAGAGTTTGCGACCTTGGTGCGCACCTTTTTGAATTAACTGAGATACTACCCTGCCCCAGGTTTATATCAAAGGTTTTGATTCGTTTAGAACATAAAACTCCTACTTCTTTGGCTCGAAGGGGTTGACTAGGGATTATCTTCCGTATAACTCCAGTGTTTCGGAATTGAAAGAAATGCCTGTACATCATCAGCATGGTCTGTTCAAAAGCATATTGTATGAGAATATGGTATTGTTTCGTCATCCTCCCTCTAAAGGCTTGTAGCTTTTTATCAAGAGTTTAAATATCATAAAGAAAGTAGAAAGCATAGTGAAAACGAATGCATGAATTCAAGACAAACATATGCAATGCATTAATGAAACAGAGTTTGACATTAAAAGACAATTGTTTGAATAACAAAAGATTACAACTTTGAAAATTCAAAATGAAACAAACACAATCTCAATGAGCTGGCATAGGAGCAGCGATCATGCTGGAGTTTCTGGAGGGTCAAACTCGATCTCCTCGGCATCAATCATGTCTTGGACCTTGTTCTTCAGAGCCCAACAGCTGTTTGTGTCATGCCCCGGGCTATCACAATGATAAGCACATCTTGCATCTGGGTTGTAATTGGGAGAAGAAGTCTTAGGGTCCGGATGAGGAACCTTCAATGTAATCAGCCCTTTCTTCAACATGTGTTGTAGCGCCTGAGCTAATGACATGTTGATCTTGGTATATTGTCTTTTAGGCGCGTCTGGCCTTCGTTGATTTCCCTTTGGCTGTTGTCGGCGTGACGTAGAACCAGAGATCAGGACTGCCCCTGCATGTTGGTCACGGCGTCTCTTCTGACTGTTCATAGTATTGGACTCTTTCTTTCCTTTGTAGGGAATTATCTGAGTATTCGAGGGTGTAGTTCCTGGGATTTTTCCACTTTTGATGCCAGCTTCGACCCTTTCGCCGGTCAGTATCAGCTCGGTGAACTTTGCTGAGGAGCTTCCAATTAAGTGATTAAAGAAAGGCCCGGTCAGAGTTCCCATGAAGATGTCAATCAGCTCCCTATCAATTAAAGGAGGTTGCACCCTACCAGCCAAATCTCTCCACCTCTGAGCATACCCTTTGAAGTTCTCATCAGAACCCATGGTCATGTTCTGCAGTTGCACACGAGTTGGTGCAAGATCAGCATTGTACTGATACTGTTTGTAGAAAGCCCTAGCTAAATCCTCCCAGGTGTGGATGCGAGAACTCTCCAATTGATAGAACCACTCAAGTTGAGCCCCTACCAGACTTTCTTGGAAGAAATGGATCCAAAGCCTTGGATCAGTTGCGTATGGCTGAATCTTGCGGACATAAGACATTAGATGCATCTTAGGGCAAGAAACTCCATCGTACAGAGCAAAGGTAGGGACTTTGAACTTTGGCGGAATGACCAATCCAGGAACCAAACCCAGGTCTCCTAAGTCCAAGCCAGGTACTTGTTGAACCTCCATAGCATTGAGGCGATCCTCCAACTGTTTGTACTTGTCATCAGCGGGAGGATATTGTTCCTCGGAGTAGTCAGCTTCATCAATCCCCATATTGCGATCTTCTTCAAGACTGACCCCCTTGTCTTTGAGAAGGAGAGCCTTCAGATCTTCTTGCCCTTTACCCATAGCCAGCAACATTTGTTGGAATTGAGCATTTTGGGCTTGGAGATCTTTCACCGTTTGTTCCATATCCATCTTAGTGAAATAAACAGTAGGAAGATAAGGAGACCTGTATGGGAGAAACCTGTTATGCAATGATATGTATGATATATATGCAATGTTTTCAAGGATCTCTTGGGGTAAACACAAGAGAACGTTAGAGGTTGAACTTCGATCTTTGATTGGAGAACTTTGCACTGGTGGATGTCTTTCCACGAGAATCAAGCTCACCATGTCAAGTGGGTCATAGCCCCTGATTCAAGTTGTTGCACTTGATCTTTGATTGGAGAACTTTGCATCGGTGGATGTCTTTCCACGAGAATCAAGCTCACCATGTCAAGTGGGTCATAGCCCCTGATTCAAGTTGTTGCACTTGATCTTTGATGGCATTTGCTTAGAGGAGAAACCTCTTGCCCTTTGGTAGACGTCTGGTTGAACGTAACCCTGCATCAAAAGAACCCTCGAGATCCTTGAAATGGTTATTGAGAATGCTATGGTATGATGTTATGATGTTATGTACATGTATGCAAAAGCAAATGAGTGTATATACAGGCAATCATATTCACACAAAGCAAAACAAGTCCTTAGGTTTAGGCTTGCATGGGGTTTGTAGGTAAGTACCCTCTTGAAGTTAGTTGGCTCATCCTGTCCTAAAATAGAAACCGGGTTCTAAGGAGCTCAATATCATTGGATTGTTTTCTGTGTTCATTGTTTTGGTTTAGCCACTTAACTGGCGACCAAAATATTCCAAGAAAAAAACCCTCAATGAGTGTAGTATCGAGTATCTACCAACTTCGGACTGCACCAAAGTCGGTCATCTCACTACCCCTAAAAAGGCTAAGATGGTCAAGTAAGGTTCTAAGAGTTCGTTAGTGCTTCATGACATCACTCAGCGGCCCCGTACTCTCCTTGATTGAACTCAAGGGTTACCGGTACTCACAAATATGTCACACTAACATAGCTTACTGCTTCAACCATGTCGGTATACCACGCACAGTTCCCTCACAATTTTATTGCTATTTACCTAAAAAGGTGCCCCCAAATCCGGGTGTAGGATTTACAACAAACCCAAACGAGGACCCAAAAAGTAAAGCAATCAAGGCAATCAAAGCAAGAATGTAAAGGTGATCTAAACCCTAAGGTAACCCCAATTTTAAGTATCTCCCCAGCAGAGTCGCCAGTTCTGTGATACGGTGGGAAAACTGACTTGAGTTTTTGCATTTTGTATTCGCACTTGTTCGGTTTAGCAAGAGTCGCCACCGACTTTTTATTTTATCCTAAGGAAAGGTTAAAAAGCACAGGAAAAACCTTTTGAGATGTTTCGTGGGTTCGGGGGGTAGATTATGAAAAGGGAAGGTATTAGCACCCTTTTCATCCATGGTTATCCATGGGCTCTTAGTTACTTGTTTTTAGATCACTTGCCTTGATTTTCAATTGCTTGAAATGGTGGTTTGTGTGTGTGTTTGAAAATGTTTTGAAAAAGAGGCCTTGTCTAGGCAACCGTTGTAACAATTCTTTACTCGAATGTTTTACAAAGGTGTGTATCTTTTCGAAAAGATGTTTCAAATGTTTTGAAAGTTGTTTGGAAGTTGTGTTTGTGAAGTGTGGTTTTGAAAAGCAGGCAAGCGTGTTTTACAAGTTTGATCAAGTAACTAAGAGTTGTCTACCCCTAAATTTACTCAAAGGTTTTTCTCATGTTTTAACCCTTTTAACAATTTTGTTCCACCATAGTATTTGGTGGACAACCTTGCGTTAGGATGTTAACGGGACAGGCGCAGGTCATCGTATGGACCATGAATGCAATGGTGCCAAGTGTCTTTGGCAATTTGTTTGAAGGGACTATGATCATTTTGATAGGCAACTTTCGAAAGCGTCATCGAGGGACTATGATCATTTGGATTGTTTTGCCAAAGAAACTCAACGTGCAAGCATGGCCCATTTTAGAAGGCAACAAGCGGGATTACCCTAGGGGTGCAAGTGTGAATAGTGTGTATTGATTGTCATGCATTTGTCTTTTATTTAGGTTATCTAGCGTTTGATTTTATTTACATACAAACCCTAGGTCTAACCATGGTATATTTGAAAGCGATAAATTGCGAGAATTTAAAGTCTACGCTATTACAAATAAGTATCCGGGAATGGGGGTACAAATATTTACAAATGGGGATGAGACTTAATAGGAGAGTAGTGTCCAAATAATTTACAACCAAATCGAATTGCGATCTCAAATGTAATATGTATCAATGTATAGCAATGTATAAGAATAAAGCAATGTAAATGTATCAATGTATTTGTGTAAGCGTATGATTTATTTACAAGGTGAGAAATGTTAACTTAATGAAAAATTAAGTATTGTTTATTCTTTTTGATTTTTTTGTTAATTATGTATAAACAAAAGGTTTTAATAAAAGAAAAGAAAATGTTTTAAGTTCTATTTTTTTTTATGTATTTTAGTTTATGTACAAAAAAAAATATTTAATTCCAAATTTTATTCTTATGTATTTTTTTTTTATTTTTTTTATTATACTAACTAAAAAAAATAGTTAAGAAAAGGTTAAAGTGTTTTTTTTTTTACAAAAAAAACAATTTATGTTATAAAGAAAATAAGATAATGTTAGTATAAAAAAAGTAGAAAATAAATAAAATGGGGGGAGTTAAATGGGCTTGGTGTGAATTTGCTTGGCCCAAATAAATGATCAGAATAAAAAAGGAAAAAGGGGGTGCACTTGTTTTACTGGGCTTGAGGGATTTGGAAAGGGCAAGGCCCAATGACGAGTTGGTGAACATTTTGTAAGGGTTTGGTTTTGTTGTTTCATTACTGGATTTTAGGGTTACAGCGAGTTGCAGAGGCGCCGTTCTTCGCTTTGCTTCGTCTTCATCTTCTCATGCCAAGCTTCTGAACAAAGTCTCTTCTTCGCCTAAAGCCAACCAGCGCCACCGTCTACTCCTCCTCCTTCCATGGTCGAGCACGACAGCGACAAGCAAAGGTGATAACTTCTCATTTTATGTCCTTTGTTTTAGTTCGCGCATGCATGTTATTAGTTTTTGACGATTTCTGATCTTTGTTTATATTTACGTTTTGTGAGGTGTTTTAAGGAAAGGGAAAAGGGAATTTATACCTTTTGGAGACAGAGGCTTTTGGAGATGGAGGAGGAGCGGATTTGGAGGCGCGTAGGATGGCCGAAGACGGAGGGATAGTGATGCTGGCTTGCTCTTGCTGGAACACCTGGTACTCTGTATTTCGCTTCTTAGGTTTTATGATGATGATGTCTGAGAACCTTTGGATAATTTTCTTTTCCTCTTGAATGCTTGCTTCGTATGCTTGACCCTGAAACACTTGCTTCTGAAACACTTGCTTCTGATTGCTAGTTGAACCCTATGATGAGCCCAGCTCTGAGGGATTTGTGATTTTGACTTTGGACGAATTTTTGTGGTTGATTTGCTCAGTGATGAACCCTTTGATGTTCTGAGAGCTTGAGTGCTTGCCTCTGATTGCTTCTCTTTTTTGGTGTTCTTTGATGATTTCCAATGATGAATCAGTGTTGAGAATGTTTGTTTCACTAGCCTATGATGATTATATTCTGAGGCAACTATTAGGCTTGTTTGGATTTTTGGGTTGGATGTTTGGATACTTTGGTAGGTTTAGAGGCAGGTTGAAGCTTTGGTTTTTTCTGGTTTGTGGCTTTTGTTAAGTTACAGTTTGAGGCTATGGCTTTTGACAGGTTGGGTTTGCAGCAGGTAAGGCTTGAGGCTTGTAAGCTTCTGGTTTCAGCAGGCTTTAGACTTGATGCAGGTATGAGGCTTGGTTACAGGCCACAGGCTTGGCTTCTGTTTGAGGCTTCAGCAGGTTTTAGGCTTAGTGTGCTTGTGCACTTCTGGTTTGAAACAAGTTATGGCTTCAGTTTGGTGCAGGTTTAGGCTTTTATTGAGGCTAGCTGCTTGTATTGATGAAAACAGGTCTTGGCTTAAGGCTTGTGCTTCTGGTTTTGGAGATTTGTGGCTTGTGGTTTGAGATCACAGGTTGAGAGGCAGTCTTGGATGCTTTTATTCAGTTTGTGTTATTTTCTTGTTATGTAATCTGCCTCCCCTTTTGCACTGTGTTGATATGTTGTTTTATATCTTTTGTCAAGCCTAAGCCTGTAAGCCTTTTTCTCTTCTCTCTTCTCTCTCTCACACAGATTAAAGCATAAAATATTGCTTAGATTTGTCTTTTTTCTGAAAAAGTACTGGCTTGGGAAATGATGTAACTTGAAGGTTGCTTGCATACTAGTTTTTCCTCTGCATACTTCTTATCTCCTTTTTCCAGATTTTCTGCATCTTTGTGTACTTCTTTGACAGCCTTGAATAGCCTTATGATAGCTCTTTGGCAGCTTTGGACAGTTTGCTGTCCAGTTTGGATTTTGGTTAGGCATGTGTAGTTCAGTTTGCCTTTGGACTTTGTTTGGAACTTTTGGAATTATGCAGCTTTTGACAAACTTTGAATTTGTGCAATTTGTAAATTTGTGCATTTCATACTTTAATTGCAAGCGTATTTCTATCCCTCTTTGTGAACCAAGAGCAATCTTGTGATTTGCAGAGAGGGCAAACTGATTCCGGCCAGTCGCTTTTAATGATGAATCTTTAAATTACTGTCTGCTTCTTTTATTTCATTTCATCTGCTTTTGACTTTTTCTTTTTCTTTGTTTTGCAGATAAAAATCAATGGAGCAAAAGAGGAGGAGCAGTAGAAGATGAAGATTTAGAAAAAATAGGATGCAATTTTATTTCATTTCAATTATTTGTAACATTATTATTGTAAACAAAGATGTAAATAAATTTACAGTTGTTCAAATAATAAATTGTAACAAAACAATTAAAGATGAATAAAATCCTTTTTTGATCAGTTAATTCTCTTTTATTTCTTCAACTATTTATTTAATTATTTATAATTCTTAAATTGTAATAACTGGAAATAAATCCCAACTATTTTAACTCAGAATAATAAATGATCAATAAACGTCCGGAGTTCCGAATAATTATAGCATTGCACAGCTAAACAACAAACGTCCACATGTCCTTTTTTCACTAATTAAATCCAACACTGCAAACTCAAATCAAATGCCTCAGCTCATCTCCCAGAGTAAATTGAAAAGCACGATAAAATTAATTCTTTCTGAGAAATATGCGCACAAAACTCTGATTCTTGTTTTAATTTTCACAGAAACGCCTGTCTGATCAAACTTTGAACCAAACTCCACCAAACCTTAGCAATCTGCTTGAACTGCTTTAATAAATGAAAAACCCTAATTTTGTCTGACTGATAAGAAAAGTCTGTTTGAACGATTCTTGAGCCAGTCTGAAAAAATCAGGAAAGGCCCAAAGCTGTGATTTCTTGTGGAAAAAGAGGAGGGCAAATTTTGGGGTACAACAGACACCATACCGGCATATGAGGTTCTGCTTGATGAAGCGGGCAACCACATTCTTTGTAACAGAGGCGAAGGAAGCTGCTTCGACCCATTTGGTAAAATAGTCAATGGCGACCAGGATGAAGCGATGTCCATTAGACGTTGTGGGCTTGATCTCTCCAATCATGTCATTGCCCCACATTGCGAATGGCCAAGGAGCTGTCAGAACGTTGAGAGGAACAGGAGGAATATGAATCTTGTCAGCGTAGACTTGACATTTGTGGCAAGTACGGGAATGTTGATGGCAAACAACTTCCATAGTAGACCAGTAATAGCCTTCCCTTAGAATCTTCTTAGCCATTGTATGCCCGCTCAAGTGGGTGCCAAATGTGCCGCTGTGTATCTCAGTCATGATTAACTCGGCTTCAGCTTTGTCTACACATCGGAGTAAAACACAATCATGGCTGCGTTTATAGAGGATGCCGTTGCTTAGGAAGAACTTGGCAGCAAATTTCCTTAGGAATTTCTTGTCATTTACGGAAGCTCCTTCGGGATATTCTCTAGTCTGGAGATACCTTTTGATTTCGTGAAACCAGGGTTGTTCCACTACTTCTTCGGTATTAATCTCATGACAATGCGCAGGTTCATCCATTCGCTCGATGGTGATTTGGGGAGCCTCGTTATCCCAGTTAAGTTTAAACATGGAGGACATTGTTGCCAGAGCATCTGCTAGCTGATTTTCTTCTCACGGGAAATGCTCGAAGGTGATATGCTCGAAATGAGGCAACAATGTTAGGACATGTTCTTTGTATGGGATAAGATTAGGATGCTTGGTGTCCCACTCTCCTTTGATTTGACTGATAACCAAAGCCGAGTCCCCAAATACGATCAAAGATTTGATCCCCAAGTCTATAGCAGCCTTGAGACCAAAGACGCAAGCTTCACATTCAGCCATGTTGTTGGTACAGCTGAAGCAAAGTCGGGCCATGAAAGGTGTGTGGAAACCTTTCGGGGAAATGAGTACCGCACCGATACCGTTTCCAAGTGCATTTGAAGCACCATCGAAGTACAGGGTCCATCAGGATCCTTTTTTAGGTCTGTCATACGGTCTGTTACCTTTAATGTTGTCCAAATTCATGATGTCCTCGTCCGGGAAGTCGAATCTCATGGACTGATAATCTTCGATAGCTTGATGAGCTAGATGGTCAGCTAGTACACTCCCTTTTATAGCTTTTTGGGTGGTATACTGGATGTCATACTCAGTTAGGATCATTTGCCATCTAGCGATTCTTCCAGATAAAGCAGGCTTCTCGAAGATATACTTGATAGGATCCATTTTGGAAATCAACAGAGTGGTATGAGTCAATATATACTGCCTTAGTCGGCGAGCAGCCCATACCAAAGCGCAACAAGTTTTCTCAAGCAGTGAGTAGCGAGTCTCACAGTCGGTAATTTTTTCTAAGGTAATAAATGGCATGCTCTTTTCGACCAGACTCGTCATGTTTGGCAATTTTCTTTAAGGAACTTGATCATTTTTAGGCAACTTGGGAAAGCGTCATCGAGGGACTATGATCATTTGATTTGTTTTATTTTTCCAAAGACACTCAACATGCAATCATGGCCCATTTTTGAAGGCAACAAGTGGAGTAACCCTAAGGGTGCAAGTGTGCATTGTGTTGTCCATTTTCATGCTTTTTGTCTTTGAATTAGGTTAAGCTATTTGTTATTTTTGATTTGCATACAAACCCTAGGTCTATCATGGCATAATTTGAAAGCTTTTAAATGCGGAAATTTGAAGTCCTAAATTATTACAACATAATTATGGGGATGAGGGTACAAATGTTTGAATGGGGGGATATTTAGCAAGAAATTAAATCTAAAACTATTACATCCATATTGAATATACAAATTTCAAATTGTACAATATTTAAACAAATATAATAAATATGCAAAAATGTATTATGCACAAAAAGATTTTTTATGTATGTGAAAGCATTTTTTTCATGTGAAATATAAACAAAAATAAAAAAAGTCAATTTTTGAATATTTTTATGGTTTAGGGCAAAACCCTAGTTTTTCTAAATAAATAATATTTATTTATTAATTATATACAATATTTGTTAATTATATACAAAAAAAAAAAAGTATATTGTAAAAAAGAGTATTTTTTAGTGTCATATATTAATAAAAATAAAAATGTATTATCTTTATATTTTTGCCCTAATTATCTAATAAAATATGTATAAGTATATTTATATATATTTAATAAGCTAAATATGTACAAAAATAAAATATTAATTATTTACAAAAAATGTATATTTTTAGAAAATGTTTTCAAAATGAAAATAAAAATAATGACTGAAAATAAATATATTTTTGTATTATTTTTAGTGTTTTAGATAAAAAGGTATTATATTTATTTACATATATATGCTAAATAAAACAAATAAATGCCAAATAAAATGCAAAAATGTATGGAAAAATGTTTTTTATATTTTTTATATTTGGGCAAAAAATAATAAGTCAGAATCAAAAAGAAAAAATAAAAAATGATAAATATATCACACAATGGGTCAGGGGGGTGCAAATTGAAAAATGGGGTGCAAAAAGCAGGAACAACTCAGGCCCAGCCCAAGTCAACCTTCTTCAACCTCCAGCAATGTTTGAACAACCAAAACGCGCGCTTCTTGTACAACAGCTAACTCCTGATTCTTTGACTTTTAACAAAAACTCATAACACAAACATTATAGAGCATGGAGAGACGAATTCATACATATAAAAAACTTGACCTAACTCTAAGAAACGAGGGAGAATTTCTTCATCCCCAATTTCTGACCTAAATTTTCTCCAATGTTCATAGCCAAAATTCTCACAGCATACTCAATATAAATGAAAAGTAAGTATATGGATGGCTTCAGGGCTATGAGGAGAACATGTTTCATTCACAAACCTAAGCCTAAATCTTCCTATATTGAGAGATAGAAGTTCATGTTTTTACCTGTTTCAGCTTGAGTCGTGTACAACAATGGAGGTATCTTCAATAGAGTTTGAGCCTTGGTACAGCTTGCCTGAAGTCCAAGGATGCTTCTCCTATGCTTGGCTTGCTCTGAAACTGCCTGTATCGTGCTATGGAAGTCCACCTGCACAGCTTGAAAGCAAAAATGGCAAACGATGTTAAGGATGTTACAGCTTGGATTTAATGCTTGGGATAGTTTGTGTGGATAATATAGAATGTGTTTGAACTGGTTTTAGTCAAAATGCACGAGTGGAAGGGATTGTGGAAGTCAATCTGCAGCAGGCACTCTGTTTTGCAGAAAAACTATGATTTTGGACATGAGGATGGATTGAGGATGAAGGAATCGTGTTTTAGGTCAGTTAGGGAGTGTGAAAGATGTTTGCAAAGTTTGCTTTGGCTGGTTTTTACAGGAATGAGAGATTGAGAGTTTTTTGCAAGCTTTCTTCTAATGTAAGCAAGGATAGTGTAAATTCCAATACAGGCCTGTACCACCCTCTATGTATGCTGCATCTCTTGTTCTTGATCAGAGGGATTTGTGTACAAATGCTAGCCTCAAAGATCTAGCCCATCCCTCTTGGATTTTGATTTTGACATAAAGTGCATCTTTATCAAAATGGCATGTTTGCTTTTTCTACTTAAGGATTGATTTTATGTGCAATGCCCAAAGGGAAGAAATAATGCATTAATACAATGGTTAGGCATTTAATTATGGTGTGTGAGATTGGTTTTGAGGCCTGCAAGCTAGCTTGTACAAGCTGATTTGAAAAATGCCAATGTTATGAACAAGCCTTGGCCAAGAACAAAAGTGAATTTTTCCCAACTTTGCAAATTCGATTCTCCCTAACCACAAGGGTGTTTGAGAAGTTCTTGGACAATTTGGAAAGCTTGGAATGTGTACTACAATCCATATTTGTAATTCAAATTGAAACTCTTAGTGGAAGCATGTGAAAAATGGCCATGAAGTTGGACAAAAATCCTGCCTAGAATAGGTCAAAATTTCTCTAAGTTAAAAATGTTTTGCACCCTTGTTCCAAAAATCATAACTTGAGCTACAAGCTTCCTTTGAGAAAACTTTGTGAATCAAAGTTGTAGTTTTGCAATGTACTAAAACTTTCATGTTTTGAGTTTTGTTTGAATCTATTTGCATATTGGTGAAAAAATGGGACAAAGTTAGGAAAAAATAAGGAAGTTTCATAACTTAGAAAAATTCTAAGTTATGAAATTTTCTCATTTTAATCCCTAATTTGCAAATTTGGATTTCTTGATGAACAATTTTCATAATTTGACATGTCTTGATGAAAAATGAATCTTGGCACTTGATTTTGACCAAAAAGTCAAAGTTTGACTTTTTAGTATACAGTCAAATTTTGATCAGTTGACTGGAAAATTCATCTGTCAATCCTGTGCATTTGAGATCTTTTGAACTTGTTGAATGGGTCAAGACAATGCCATTGAGTTCTTGAGTCCATATGTGAGCTTGGTTTTCCATTGGTTAGGTCAAACAGTCAAAAATTACCCTTGTGCAGTCAAAACCCTAAAAATGACCATTTTGCCCTTTTGGTGATCTGATCAAATTTCTTGTGGAATTGTGATCCAAAATTGATCAAATGGTCCATATGAGTTCATTATGTTGATGTGGGTCAAATTTCATGAGGTTTGACTGTCATTTGGCCACAATTGACTTTTCCCCAATACAGCTGATTTCTAGGTCAACTGTCCAATTGACTGGGCAAAGATTAGAATCAAGGCTTGAAACTTGGTATGGATAAACTTGTGAGTCCAACATGAAGCATGAAAGTCACTTTGGGCATTTTAGGTCAAAACATCTTTTTGAAAACTCAAACCCTAATTTGGGTCAACAGTGCAAGGAGGAGTCTTGAGCAAAGCAAACCCTAACTTGATCTTGAGCTCCAAGGGCCTTGTGGTGAGAAAATGTTGATGAAATGAGAGGGCAAATTTTGGGGTACAACAGCCATAAATGCCAGATTTATGCATACAAGGTCCATGTGCCTCCGACACTTCTCAATGTGATTTCCTCCCCGTGGCCTTTCTCTATGTGGGGTATAGACATGATCGGGATGATATAACCCAAAGCTTCGAATGGACACCGTTTCATCTTGGTAGCAATTGACTACTTCACCAAATGGGTAGAGGCTGCTTCTTATGCCAATGTTACCAAACAGGTGGTTGTGCGTTTCATCAAAAACAATCTTATATGCAAGTATGGTGTGCCGAGTAGAATCATCACTGACAATGGCTCGAATTTGAACAACAAGATGATGACAGAACTGTGTGAAGAATTCAAGATTGTCCATCACAATTCGTCTCCATACAGGTCAAAGATGAATGGGGCAGTTGAAGCTTCTAATAAGAATATCAAGAGAATTATCCAGAAAATAGTTGTTACTTATAAGGATTGGCATGAAATGCTCCCTTTTGCTCTGCATGGATATCGAACATCTGTCCGCACTTCAACAAGAGCAACCCCGTTCTCCCTAGTATATGGAATGGAAGTTGTACTCCCTGTTGAGGTAGAGATTCCCTCGTTACGTGTGATAATGGAAGCCAAGTTGACAGAGGCTGAATGGGTCCAGAATAGGTTTGACCAATTGAATTTGATTGAAGAGAAGAGAATGACAACTTTGTGTCATGGGCAGTTATATCAGAAAAGAATGAAGAAAACATTTGATAAAAAGGTCAAACCTCGTGAATTCAGAGAAGGTGATCTCGTGCTCAAGAAGATCATGTCTTTTAACACTGATTCTAGGGGCAAGTGGACTCCTAAATTTGAAGGCCCGTATGTTGTCAAGAAAGCCTTCTCTGGTGGTGCATTAATTCTTGAAACTATGGATGGCGAGAAGTTCCCACATCCCATGAATGCTGATGCAGTCAAGAAATACTTCGCCTAAAGAAATAAAAGAACAGCTCGCTATGTTGAAAACCCGAAAGGGCAGCTTAGGCAAAAAGGAGCGTCTCGGTAGGCTGAAAACCCGAAAGACAGTCTAGGCAAAAATTAGAGACATAAACAGAATAAATTTCCCGCTAAGTTGAAAACCCGCAAGGGCAGCTTAGGAAAAAGTTAGGGATTTTTCTTGGCAAGTAACTACGTCAGACAAGACTTGATCGTTGAAGCAACAATGTTCTCGAATCCTCATCATACTTCAACAAAAGCTGCTGCTCAGGATTTCAAAAGTTGTTAGGGGGGATGGTGGTCATTGTATCTCAATATATCTTTTCCATTATATATTACCATTTCCCAAACTTTGTAATCATCCATGGAATCTCGCCATTCGCAGACTACCATTCTATTAATGAAATTCGAGCTTTTGCCCAATTCTTTGTGTTCTTATTTTTATTTAGCTTGCAAAGACTCCATTTATTACTGATAATAATTTTTAAAGAAAAAAGATTAAAAAGAAAAATTGACTTTTCAAAAAAAATGGGAGATCTTCACAATTCAATTTACTTTGGGATTTGTGATGAAACAATGACAACAAAAATGGCGATCCCAGGAATGAACAAACTCCGGTTGTTTTAAGAAGATTTACTTCCTTCATGAAGGTTTTTTCTCAGGTCATCTTGTTGGTATGTGCGCAATCTTTGTGTGTTTCTCAAATAGCTAGAGACGATACCAGTGGGTGCAAGGTACAATATTAGGTTTGTGATCCCATTATCCCAAGCCGAGTCTTGGTTCACTTTTGATTTTGGGTTCGCATGGTCAGAAGCCTCCGTCCCAGATTCCCCAGCGAAGTTTTCCCTCATATGATGAAAGGTTTTATTCCCTCGGTGTGCTAAGATATCGCTCTGTTTGCAGTATTGGCATTAGTGTTGACTTCTTGATTTCCCAAGAAGAGTATACCAGGGAATCTTTTGTTGGAATAGGTTTGTATGATATGAAGACTCAATCCAATATTCTCCAGTGAAGGCCTCGTTTATTTGATAGAAGTCCTTTCTCCCCAAAGAAGTTGGTATAATAATTACTCTCGAAGAACACATATCTCCGGTTTCCCCAGTGAAGAACGTATCTTGGTTTCCCCTCGATGATGTGGTTTTTACCTCCCCAATGAAGTCAGCATGAAGTTCCCAGTAGATGTCTCGATGATGAAACATTGTCTCCCTTAGTGAAGTCTGTATGTTTTTCCTCCTTCAAAGTGGGTATGAATTCCCTAGTGAGGTTTGATTGTCTCGGTGTCAGTCTACTTTATTTGAGGTTGGTCTTGCAATCTCCAATAGGTATGTTGCTTTTGAAAAACTAGTTTCTCCGATGAAATCGGAAGAAAGATGTTCTGTCCCGGTATCTGTTTGATTTAGCTACATCCGGATTATGTTTCTCCTCAATGAAGTTAGGACAGGCAATATGTTTGGTTTCCACAGTTGCCTTTACCTTTCTTGGATTGATCTTTCTGGTTGAAGTTTAGCCCAATGTTGTTGGTACCTGAGGTGGTTTTGTTTGTTTGTACTGATTATGTATCCATTTACCAGCATATGCACGATATCACTCATACATTCATACATGCATCATGCATTGCTACAAATAATTTTTTTTATTATTGTGTTCTAACCTTCCTGCAGTGCTCCTTGCTTAGGTGGATTTGGTTTTCCCTCTTGAGTTTATTTCTCAAAGGATGTATCTTCGTTGGCCGTCTTGCTCCAGTTTGTTTCTAATTGGATTCGTGGTTGCATGACGATATTATTTACTTTGGATTTCTGAGAACTTTGGGTTTTGGTTTGTGCATTTATTTTGCACGAGAAGACTTTATCTCCTTAGTAGGAATACCGTGGCATTTCCGCAGGAAGTCATATCTCTTTCCCCAGGAAGTCATATCTCTTTCCCCAGGAAGCCATATTTCTATCCCCAGAAAGTTATTTCTCTTTGCAATTCCCCTTGATAATGAGTGGAAGTCTCTTTATTTGAGATAAGCTTACATATTACCCTTTCCAGGCAGAGTGCCTTGGTTAAAGAAGAATTTGAGACCCGTTCTAGGCAAAGCACCAGGATTTTGGGGAAAACTTGATATATTTTCTCTTTCTACCTTCAGTGAATGTTGGTAGTACATCGACAGTGAACGCCGGTGTTTCTTATCTTTTTGCTATCATCAGTGAACGTTGATAGTTCATCGTCAGTGAAATACGGTGGTATGATATTTTCAAATCTGCCTTCAATGAACATTGGTAGTACATCGGCAGTGAACGTCGATGTTTCTTATCTTTTTGCTATCATCGATGAATGTTGATAGTTCATTGTCAGTGAACGGCAGTGGTATGATATTTTCAAATCTACCTTCAGTGAACGTTGGTAGTACATCGGCAGTGAACGTCAGTGTTTCTTATCTTTTTGCTATCATCAGTGAACATTGATAGTTCATCGTCAGTGATTGGAGGTGGCATGATATTTTCAAATCTACCTTCAGTGAACGTTGGTAGTACATCGGCAGTGAACGCCAGTGTTTCTTATCTTTTTTCTATCATCAGTGAACGTTGATAGTTCATCATCAGTGAACGGCGGTGGTATAATATTTTCAAATCTACCTTCAGTGAACGTTGGTAGTACATCGGCAGTGAACGTCGGTGTTTCTTATCTTTTTGCTATCATCAGTGAACGTTGATAGTTCATCGTCAGTGAACGGCGGTGGTATGATATTTTCAAATCTACCTTCAGTGAACGTTGGTAGTACATCGACAGTGAACGTCGGTGTTTCTTATCTTTTTGCTATCATCAGTGAACGTTGATAGTTCATCGTCAGTGAACGGCGGTGGTATGATATTCAAATCTACCTTCAGTGAACGTTGGTAGTGCATCGGCAGTGAACGTCGGTGTTTCTTATCTTTTTGCTATCATCAGTGAACGTTGATAGTTCATCATCAGTGAATGGCGGTGGTATGATATTTTCAAATCTACCTTCAGTGAACGTTGGTAGTATATCGGAAGTGAACGTTAGTGTTTCTTATCTTTTTTCTATCATCAGTGAACGTTGATAGTTCATCGTCAAGGAATGGCGGTGGTATGATAAATTCAAATCTACCTTCAGTGAACATTGGTAGTACATCGGCAGTGAACGTTGGTGTTTCTTATCTTTTTGCTATCTTCAGTGAATGTTGATAGTTCATTGTCAGTGAACGGTGATGGTATGATATTTTCTCTCTACCTTCAGTGAATGTTGGTAGACATCGGCAGTGAACGTCGATGCTTGTTATCCTCCTCTCTGATTCAATTCTTTTGGTCCACCAGTGATTTATTTTCCTAGTGGGGTTGCTCCGCTGTTTCTTCATTTTTTGTGGCATCCCCAGTGATACATTGCGTCTCTTTTGTTATGTTCATATGTATTCATAATCATAAGCATTGCATGGCATCTTAGAGACAAAAATAGGGCTTGTTTTATATTTAAGTATCTTCAATCAGGTTGACACGAAGATTTTTAACCTTCGTATCTCCGGATAGAAGACACTTAAATAAGGGCAGTTGTTGTACCCCAATTTTTTCCCCTAAGATTCCCCTATCATATCATGTCAACTTGATCATAACAAGATCACATTAGGGTTGGTTCTTCCTCTTTTTTCTATCTCCTATCTTTAAGTTTGCTCTTGAGGAATTTCCAAGCGCCTTGGTTGTGTATTTTATATATGTGTTGTTGACTAACTTCTAATCAAAATACAAAAAAATATTTGTCTTTGTCTTTGTATATTTTTGTTTTGTAGGTACCAAATCGAAGCATCTGACAAATAAGGTTTTCTGTATGTTTTGACACATGCATGTTGTGCGTCGAATTCATGAAAAGCAATCAATTATGTATTGTGGCGCAAGACAGCATGCATCGACCCATAAAGGTATGTATCGACTCATCCTGTTGTGTATAATTAGAATGTGTCGACACATGCATGTTATGTATCGACTCATCCTGTTTGTATAACTAGCATGTGTCGACGCATACGTGTTATGTATCGAATCATGCAGATTGTTTGATTATGTAAATGTGTGGAAATAGTAGCATGCATCGACCCATAAGGGCATGTATCGACTCATCATGTGTTATACAACTAGGATGTGTCGACGCATGCTTCTCACGTGTCGACTCATAGCAGCAAAATACACGTGATTTTTGAAAAAAAGCCAGCAATTTCAAAACTGTCATCTTTTTGGCTCCAATTTTTCTGCATAATTTGAAAATTATATCATTAATTCAATTTTGGCTCCAAGAATCAATTACCAAATTACCACTAATCCCAATCCTAAAACTCTATAAATAGAGACCTCATTTCATTCAAATCACAAGCTTTTGATAGCCAAACTCATCTTGCTAAAAAATCTCTCAATTCTCTCCATCTACCAAATTCACTCAAAGCTCCATTTTCAAAAAAAGGATAGTAAGCTTTGCATTGAAGCTTACTAATCTTTGAGCTAAACCTTCATACAAACACTTTTTCTTCATCAATTCTCTACATCCAAGCTTTGGTAATTGATTCTTGTGGTCGAATTGCAGCAAACTCTGGAAGTTGTTTGATAATTCTCTAATTCTACCTTTGGTAAGTTGGATCATCATCTTTCACAATGTGATCTCTTATGGATTTCTGGTTTTGATTCATTGAGCACTGTTTTATGATTCCATTAGTGCTATTTTCTCATAATTTGATGGAGTTTTCATGCTCAATTGGATCCATGATCATAAGGTGTTTGATGAAAAGTTGGAACAAGAATTTGATCCTTGAGATGCTGTTTTCGACTGATTTTAACAGGTTGCAATCAATTGTTGTAACATTGCAATTGATTGTCACAGAAAATTGATTTTAAAAAAACTGCACTGATGCAATAGGTTGCTGTCGAAGCACAACTGATTGCAACAGCGTCGTAAATACTTTTTCTGCCTTATTTTGGGGCTGTTTCGACTCAAATATTTTTCTACTCACTCTCTTTGATGGATAATTTGGATTGCAATTTTAAATGTCCAATCTGTCTTTAAACTCAATGGACTTTGTGATGTAGATGAAGTTGGATAAATGTTCATCAATTCAAATCTACCTAAAAGTTTATTATTTAATTCATTTTTGGTGCTTTGGATTAATGATATATTTAGTTCTTTAATCCATCTAGAGGAGTGGTTGAATTTAAAGATGAAAGAATTTTGAGATGGTGATCCAAATTAGCTTATCATTCCTCTCCCTCTTCATCTTATCCCTTTCTTTTTTAATTGTGCTACATGTTAAAGGATGGTGATATCTATATCATTTATCCAAACATGAAGTGCATAGATTGCTATTGACCGGCCTCAAAATAGGTGCAACTTCTACATAAGTCCACTTACGATTGCTTAACATAGCGCTAAATTTTGTCCCGATTTGAATAAATGATCATTCGTGGCCCAAACTTATGATTGCAAGCCCAAGTATGTTAATTTGATCTCTTTGATCCAATAATCTTGAGATTCATTGTGTGGAGGCTTTGGTTCTACCAATCCTCTAATGGATCTACAACACCTTTGGTCAACGCGGATCACTTAAACATCGTTGATCATTAAACATTACTTTTGAGGACTCCAAAATGGATGATATACTTGACAAAAAGCAAATGCAACTTGTTGTATGGAGGCTTTGGTTCTACCAATCCTCTAATGAGTTCCAAATGCAAGTTTCAAGATGGTCATCCAGCTAACCACTAATTTCTAACAATTGACTTTACTTTATGCTTTTATTTTTTATGCTTTATGTACCATTTAATTTAAGCATTTACATTTCACGCCTTCTTTTATTTTGCTCACTTGAGCATTTACTTTTATGTCATTTTCATTTTGCTCACTTGAGCTTTTCTTTTCCTTTTAAAAACACCTAATAATCAACATGAACCATAAAAATCTTTAATGATACTTGGACTATTTGGTTACTATCCTTGGCATTATGGAGTATTGGACTTCTTGGACTTAGGATTAGAAACCTTGGCCTATCTTGGAGACTTTGTGACTTTATTTGATATTTTGTCTGGAGTTCTTGAGGTTTACCTCAAGACATTGGGTTGCTTGTTTGTTTTGTGAGCAGGTTATTGTGATTACATACTTTGTTTGTAATCTGGAATTCACCCGTATATAGCCGTTACTCTGCCCAATTTTTGCAAAAAACATAATACACTTAAAGTTTGGTTCTCTCAAGAGGTCTAGTATCTTTGCTTGCTTGGTTTCAATCCGAAGAATGGGAATTCTATATTGACTCATAATGTCAAGTATTGGCTTCTTGTTGGTTAGATGGTTCTTATCCATAGCTTTTACCTTATGCTTTAGGATAGTCTCTTCATCTCCTCTCATCTTCTTTAATTTCAAAAAATCTTCTCCCTCCTTTTAAAAACTCTTCTTATTTCTAAACTTGAATCACTTTCATCATAAACTTGGACTTAGGTCCATGCATTTTCAAAACATTTTCATAAATAAATTTTAATCAATTTAATAATACCTTGACATTTTTGTGAGAAGACTAAAAGTCAATCAATCTCATTTCAAACCATTTTTGCCACTTTGGCTTTTTTTATTTTAAAACTTTTCTTAAAAAGATTAGACTCTTGTCAATCCTTGTAGTGATGCAAACAACTATACTTCTACAATATGTAGTAAAGAGAGATATTTTCCACTTGGGTGTTGAGTGAGACATTGTTGATTTTAAAATCCAAGCCATATCCTCCACTTTGAGATGATGCAAATTCTCCTTTCTCATGATTTTGGGTAGTAAGTATGTTTTCCACACGGACAATGACGATAATGTCTTATCTCATAAAGTTAACCAACACACTTGTGTTTCAAAATTTTAAAAGAGGAACTACGTGTACCCTGATCCCCTATTGCACGAAAGGTGGTACGTAGGCACTAAAGGTTTGCAACCGCGGCGGATGAAAAAATCATAAAAATATTTCTTTTCTCTCCTCCACCATCCATTTTATACATAACACATTTTTATAGCCAAAATATACAGATTTTTCAAAGAGGTTCCTGCGGAGTACCGTAGATGTTTAGGGTGCTAATACCTTCCCTTTGCATAACCAACCCCCTTACCTTGAATCTTTCCCCCTTTTTTGGGTTATTCACTCTTTTCCCATTCCTTTGGAAACAATAAAGCGCAGTGGCGATTTTTATTTTGATTTGTATAAAGTCTAGTCAATCCAATGGCTTAGTCTTGAACATTTCTACCTCTACAAAGTTCATCTAGTTTTTCAATGGTAATCTGAGGAGCTTCGTTGTCCCATATTACTTTGAACATAGATGACATGGTAGCCAATGCATCTACCAATTGATTCTCTTCTCATGGGATATGCTCAAAAGTGATTTCCTCGAAGTATGGGATTAAGGTCAACACATGTTCCTGATAAGATATGAGATTCGGGTGCTTCATATCACATTCTACCTTAATCCGACTGATGACTAGGGTTGAATCCATATACACATCTAAGAACTTGATCCTCATGTCAATAGCAACTTTGATACCCATGATGCACGCTTTGTATTCGGCCATGTTGTTAGTACAACCAAAGCATAATTTGGAGGTGAAGGGTGTATGGAAACCCTTGGGAAATATAATCACAACACCAATTCCATTACCAAGTGCATTGGAAGCCCCATCAAAAACCATAGTCCATCAGGATCCTGGCTTAGGTCTTTCATATGGTCCAGGTTCTTTACAATCTGTAACTAGCATAATATTCTCGTCCGGGAACTCGAAGTTCATAGTTTGATAGTTGTCTATGGCTTGATGAGCCAAATGATATTCCAGTACACTTTCTTTGATAGCCTTCTGAGTGGTGTACTGAATGTCATATTCTGTCAAGACCATATGCCATCTGGATATTCTTCCGGAGAGAGCGGGCTTCTTGAATATGTATTTTTTAGGATCCATTTTAGAGATCAACAAAGTCGTATTCAGCTATGTTGTTGGTACAGTCAAAGCAAAGTATGGCGGTGAAGGGCGTATGGAAACCCTTGGGGGAAATAATCACATCGCCAATTCCATTACCAAGCGCGTTAGAAGCTCCATCGAAAACCATAGTCCATCGGGATCCTGGCTTAGGTCCTTCATATGGTTAAGGTTCTTCACAATCCGTGACCAGCACAATATTCCCATTCAGGAACTTGAAATTCATAGATTGGTAGTAGTCTACAGCTCTATGAGCCAAATGATCTGCTAGCAAACTACCTTTGATAACCTTCTGAGTGGTGTATTGAATGTCGTATTATGTTAAGACCATTTTCCATCGGGCTATCCTTCCGGAGAGAGTTGGCTTCTCGAATATGTATTTGATGGGATCTATTTTATAGATCAATAGAGTAGTATGGGCCAACATATAATGTCTTAGTCGGTGAGAAGCCCATGCCAAAGCGCAACAAGTTTTCTTGAGCAGTGAGTATCTTGTTTCACAGTCGGTAAACATTTTGCTAAGGTAGTATATTGCATGCTCTTTTCGACCAGACTTCATCATGCTGGCCCAATACACACCCCCATTGAGTTCTCTAACACTGTTAGGTACATGATTAGAGGTCTTCCTTCAACTGGCGGCATCAGAATTGGAGGTTATTGGAGATACTCCTTGATTTTGTCGAAGGATATTTGGAAGTCGTTGTTCCATTTCACTACCTGATATTTTTTCAACAACTTCAAGATCGGCTCACAAGTAGCGGTCAAATGAGAAATAATCTGGAAATGTAGTTCAGTCGTCCCAAGAAACCTCTGACTTCCTTCTCAGTATGGGGAGCTGGCATTTCTTGAATAGCTCTGACTTGGGCGGGATCAACTTCAATACCTTTACCACTGACAATGAAACCTAGGAGTTTACCGGATCTCACCCTGAAGGTGCACTTGTTCAGATTCAACCTCAGCTTGTACTTCTTCAATCTCTCAAATAACTTGTGTAGATGGTCAAGATGTTCCTCTTCAGTATGAGATCTAGCTATCATGTCATTAACATAAACCTCTATCTCGTGATGAATCATGTCATGGAGCAAAGCTACCATAGCACGCTGATATATGGCGCTGGCGTTCTTTAACCCAAAAGGTATAACCTTGTAATAGAAAGTGCCCCACTATGTGACAAAGGTTATTTTCTCCATGTCTTCAGGTGCCATCTTGATCTGATTGTAACCCGAGAAACCGTCCATGAAGGAGAATACCTTATGTTAAGCGGTGTTGTCAACCAGAACATCAATATGTGGAAGTGGGAAATCATCTTTGGGGCTCGCCCTGTTCAGATCCCTGTAGTCTACACACACACTCTGCTGTCTTTCTTAGGTACCCGAACAACGTTTGCAACCCATTGAGGATATGATGTAACAACCAAGAAACCTATATTTAATTGCTTCATAACCTCAACCTTGGTCTTCTCTGACATCTCAGGACGCATACGATGAACTTTTTACTTTATTGGAAAACAACCCTCTTTCATCGGTAGACGGTAAACCACAATATCAGTATCTAGCCTTGGCATGTCTTCGTATGACCAAGCAAATATCTCAACATATTCATGTAACATCTGGATTAACCTGTTCTTGATACTGCTTTCTAGGTTGACACCTATCTTGACTTCTTTCTTGTCTGCTTCCGTACCCAAGCTTACAACCTCGACTGGATCTTCATGTGGTTGTATAGCTTTTTCCTCCTGGTATTTCACAATCTTCCTCACCTTCGTCCTCGGCTTAGTAGATCAGATTTTCAAAGTCATAAGCGGAAATAGCAGAATTGTTGTCAACGGGATGCATAGTGGATTTGGATATACAATTTATTGTGTGGGTGTCTGTAAGAACACATATCTATTTTGAAAGTTTAATAAAGTAAAAAGAAAGGCAAAGAGCATGAAATTTGAATGCAAAACATTCAATGTTTTATTAAATGAAAATATGTTTATGAAATGACAACCTTTAACAAATGGACCGTTGTGCCCCGGGTAAGACGCAAGGCTTTAAAGTTATTGTTTATAGATTACATAACCAAAACTTTGAAATAAATAAAACAGAAAACAACAATTACTCCTGACTAAAGGAAATTGAGACACAGTCTTCGGTCTTCTAGTTGTTGGGCCCGTTATCGATGGTAGGAAAGATCCAGCTGTCAAGGTCATAGTCACTGTCAGCATCTTCTATGGTGTTGACTCCATTGTTACTGACACGGAATGGTGGTATTCCAGCACGCGCCCAACGAGCAAACCTCTGAACTTCTGTAGTACAACCCAAACCAAATTTGTTAGATTTATACGGAATGTCATGAAGCTGACCCCAAGTAGTGCAACCATCTTCTTCTACTACAGCTCTAGCATCCTTCGAAGAAGCCATTTTGGGAGGAACCCTGGTAACCTTGGGAATAGAATAAAAATCTTCATTAGCGGTAGGAGGGATAAATTCAAAAGTTTGACAGGGGGTTTCGATGAATTCGTCGTCCATCTCTACATATCTGAATATGTTCAAACGACTCACTATATACTCTTCTTCGCCGCAGACTGTAACAACCTTTCCTTTCACAGGATACTTCAGCTTCTGGTATAGGGTTGAGGTAACAACGCCTGCCCCATGGATCCATGGGTGTCCCAGTAAATAAGAATAAGTTGGTCGAATATCCATCACATAGAAGGTAGATTCGAAAATTTGCGAACCTACTTTGATCGGAAGATCCACTTCTTCGTGTACCATCCTCTTTGAACCGTCGAAGGCTCGGACTATAATATCATTAGGTTTCAGAACCACCCCCTTCATAATCAAGCCTGTCGAGTGCACCCTTTGGTAGAACATTTAGCGAGGAACCAATATCAACCAACACATGAGCTAAAGTAGTGCCCCTGAATTCAATAGATACATACAAGGCCTTATTGTGGTTTCTTCCCTCAAGAGTCAAATCAGCATCAGAAAAACCTAGCCCATTATCAGTAGTTAGGCTAGCAACATAACTTCCAAATTGATCGGCGGAAATCTCTTCTGGAATGTGAGCAGATTTTAAGAATTTTATTGAAGCTCGTGCATGGGCTTCAGAACACAGTAACAAGGATAACATGGAGATTTTAAAGGGAGTCTGTACCAACTGTTCAACAATCTTGTAATCACTTTTATGAATAATCTTTAATACCTCCTCCAACTCTTGTCTGGAAGTATCGTTAGTGGCAACTTCTTTAGGTGCCTCCATCCGGGAAGGCTCCACCGTTTGTTCTTTGCCCCGAGTCTCAGCAGTTGACTCAGTAGCAGTAACTCGAACTGGTGTGGTGACAGTCTTCGGAGAGATTTCTAGAGAGAAAACCCTTCTGCTTCTAGTAACCTTATTGGTCCTAACAATATTGCCAATGTTGGAATCAGTAGCTTCAATACCTTCATATTCAGTAGTAGATAGTTCTTGCTTGACGCATGGTAGTAGACGTCGGCTCCATAATTCTAAGGGATAGATTTATCCGAAGAATATGAAATAGGTCTGGACGTAGTGATTATCAGGGGGAAAACTTTGGGTTTGGCAGTGATCCTTACAGGACCCTTGGACGTGATCCTGATACGAGTGCTAGATATTATAGATACCTCTTCCAGCTCCAAGTCTGGAAACAAATTCTCAACACACGAAATCTTCTTAACTAGAATTAGGTGATTGTCCATTAGATGCTGAATACCTTCTTCCAGCAACTTGCAACCATTGGGTTAGGCTGCACAGTAGTAACATCTTTCAATGTAACCCGGAAATAAACTGGCCTGCAATAGATTCTTCTTGATAATCGGGAGGGGAGTAGCCAAATCACTTACAGTAGAAACATAAAGAACATCATCAATAGAACTTATTCTTTGTTGTGCTTCAAAATAGGTGCAGTGATTACATTTGGAGTCTCAGGCGAATCAAATTCAATCTCTTTATTGTCAATCATGTCTTGAATTTTGTTTTTCAAGGCCCAACAACTATTGGTGTCGTGCCCGAGGCTATTGGAATGGTAAGCACACTTCACCTTTGGATTGTAACAGGGGGAAGAGGTGTTGAGATTCTGTGGAGGATCCCTTAACATTATCAATTCTGCTTTCAAAATATGTTGCAATTTCTGAGACAGTGGCATGCTGATCTTAGTAAACTGTATTCTCGGTGCGTTTGACCTACAATGATTGTTTTGCTGATGTTGTTGAACATGTACAAAATTAGAAATTAACACAACTCCTACAGATGGATTGTGATTACCTCTAGTACGACCCTTCTGGCCATAAACATCATTTTCTTCCTTTTTCCTATTAAACGTCTTCATTATAGTACTCGGACGCAACCACTTGAATCTTCCCACTTCGAATTTCACCTTCGACATGTTCCCCAGTTAGAACCAGCTCAGTAAAACTAGATGAGGAGCTCCCAATTAGATGGTTAAATAAAGGACCTATCAGAGTTCGCATGAACATATCAACCAGCTCCCTATCAAATAAAGGAGGTTGCACACTTCCAGCCAAATCTCTCCACTTTTGGGCATACTCTTTAAACCCTTCATTCGAGCCCATAGTCATACTTTATAGTTGCATACGAGTTGGTGCAAGGTCAAAATTATATTGATACTGCTTGCAAAAAGAAACAGCCAGGTCTTCCCAAGTGCGGATGTTGGTTCCTTCCAGCTGATAGAACCATTCCAGTTGTGTCCCAGATAAGCTCTCTTGAAATAAGTGAACCCATAACTTTCAGTCAGTAGTATGGGGTTGGATATTTCGAACATAGGATTGTATATGAATCTTAGGACAAGAAACACCATCATATTTGGCAAAGAAGGGGACCTTGAACTTGTGAGGGATGACAACCCACGATATAAGCCCCAACTCTTCAAAATCCAGCCCAGGCACTCTCTAGATTTCCATAGCATTAAGGCGATCTTCCAACTGTTTGTATCTGTCATCAGCGGGAGGATACTGTTCAACAGAATAGTCTTCATCAGAATCTTAGCCAAAACCAAGGTTGTTATTCTCTCCAGCTTTCACACTTTTGTCATCTTCTTCTTCTTGATTATCATCTACATTTGATGGGACCTCAAAATTTAGGGCCCTTTTGACCAGACCTTTGAATGTTCTTCCCATATTAAGAAAGACTGTTGGATTCTTAGTCTTATTTTTATTACATTTTGTGATGAGGGTCTTCAGCTCGTCTTGTCCCTTAGCTAAGTCCATGAATATTTGCTGAGGTTGAGCATTCTAAGCCTGAAGTTCTTTCACAGTTTGTTCTAGGGCCATCTTTTACTGAAATAAACAGCAAGAAGATGAGAAAATTTGTCTAGAAAGTACCTGTTATGTGATGATATGCATGATGTGTAAATGCAAGTGCAATGTTTTCAAGGATCTTTGTGGGATTTAAATTTGTTAAACAAAAGGAAACAAAGAAGTTTTAGTAACAAGTTCAAATTATAATTGCCTTCTAGGCTTATAATGACGACAAAAAGAGTTACAAAGAAGAAAAATATGAACTCAAGCCTCCCATGGGCGCTGACTCTTTATGTTGACATATGCATTAAGGATTTATTCTTTGTGTAGTAGTTTCATCAGCTTCAGTACTTTCTTCTCACTAGCATAGAACTGAGTCTCAAAGGTATCCCTTTCTTCTTTGAGTTAAATCCAGGACTTCTGTAGTTCTTCGAAGTCAGTAGGCATGTCAGGATGAAGAATGGTATGAGGAAAATCTCCTTCAACAATAGGTTTTATGATCACTGGTAGGATAGCAGGATATGGCATCATAATATTTTGAGCACGAGATCATGCCCATTTATGCCCCAAAGTCCTGCTATCAATCTTATTAGCCATGCCCCAAGCACGTATAAACCTTTGACAATAACTCTCAGGATCATTATCATAGTCAAATCCTATACTCTGGATGAGCATATCATGAGGACCGTCTCTTCGAGCATGTTGTAACCCAAAATTTTCCCTCCCATATTCCTCAAGACATGTCAAGAATAATCTTCAAGTTGCTCAAGTTGGATCAAGGGTTGGACAGTCAAATCACCTCCTAAGGCAATCAAGTCAAAATTAGGGTTTTGTGTTGCATTAAGGTCCTCATATCCAAATGGCCTCAAGTTCTTCCCAATGTCTTAATATGTTCTTAAGTTCATCCATGACAAATTTCAAGCCTTGCAGAGAAACTTTGGTCAGCCAATTGCTCAAGAGGCCCAAAAATCGACTGTGCTGGGTCAAAAGTCAACTGTGGCCTACATATAGTCAAACCTCAAGATTTTTGTCAACATTCTCATTTTGAAGGATAATTCATCATTTGATCAAGGGTTGATCCTGATTCATCAAGGATTGCTCAAAATTCATCAAGATTCAAAAGTTGCTAAATTAGGGTTTTGTAGGAAAAGTCAACTCAACTTTGACCAAGCATAATTTTCTCATACTTTATGATAAATGACCCATCCAAAGCTCATTTTGAAGAGGATGCAATTTCCTACAATCCATATTCACACCCCAAGATCAGAAAATGCACTCACAAGAAGTTACAAATTTGGACATTATAGGTCATTTTTGAAAGTCAACAAAAACACCTTTTTTTCCAAAGCTTATAACTTGAGAATGGAAGATCAAAATGATATGAGACCAAAAGGGTTGATTAGAGAATATCTCAAGGCTTCTAAAAAGTCCAAGGAAACCTCCAAAAGTTCAAAATTGAGGAAGTTATGCATTGTTGAAGTTGGGAATTTTTCCAAATTTGCCAAAAGTCAACTATCCTCAAAATTCCAATTTTTGACAAAAGGGCCCACTTTTTCCACTTGATTTAGTCTTGTCATGCCACACACGTGTCCCATGCTTAATTTCATGACCAAACATTTATTTTTCCATTTTATTTCATTTTTATTGATTTAATTCATTATTAATCAATATTAAATCAAATAAAATCCAAAAATTATTGAAAAGGGATCTTTGTGATTTGTACAGCTTGCAAACATCATGTGACAACCAACCAACTCGTGCTAAGGCTTATTTGTACACAAAATCTCAGATTTGGCCTATTTTTGGAAAGGTTAACAATGGTGATAAAATCAAATCCTAAACCTTGAATGTACATGGATATTGGCCCAACTCTTGACCTAAAATCATTGCCTTATACATACACAAGCCACACAAACCTAATTCACGGGAAAATACTGCAAGAGACGGCCAAACGAGAATTGCAAAAAGTCTGAAAAAGTGGGAGATCAATATCTTGGTTAAGGGACGATTCAATCAAAAATCTTCACGTAGCTCTCTAGCATGATATCCTATGAAGCAAAAGCAATCAAAACCAGACCTCAAGACCCCCTACAACACGCTGTAAGTCGTCTCGAACTTTGCTCTGAACATGGAATCTCAATCTCCAGTTCTTGCGCCTTTTCTTTAAAATCTTGGCATATTTGTGTTTATCATTCAATTTAGAACGATTTGGCATTATTCAATTTTGTTTTTGGAACCTGTATCATGATGCCCGATTCTAGGGTTCATGTTCTTGCTTTTTAGGTGTTTTTGATACAGGAAAAATTGAATCCAATAATTGGTATAGGAGTGATCAGGAGGCAAAGACGAACACGCCTATGTTCTTGGGTGGCGTTTACATGGCCTAAGGATAATTTTTGAAACGTCCTACGAAACTTCCTGCGGATAAAAATCCACAGGTAATCGAACCAGGTCGTGTGAGGAAGATGGAGAGGTGTCACAACGTGATTGGCCAGTTTGAAATCATAGCGCGTTTTTATTTTATTTTTTTCTAGCATATTAAATGGTTTACATATATTATATTTAGTTGCTATTCCAATAACAAAAAGATGCAGGTGGTTGAGTGGTTGGGACGCTTGCCAATGAGTATTGGGACCTGGGTTCGAATCCTAGGTCCCCCAAAACCTTTGTTTAATTTTTCTCCAGATGTTCTCATGCAACGCTCACAAGACGGTCCATCATATGCTTCAAATCTCAACGCGCCAGATGGCCTCCAGGCCAAATCTGGTGGCCAGGAAGGAAAGACCACCATAGTGCCCAGTCAACATTGTCATAGGGAACTGGAAAAGTCAAACGCAGGCTTGCAGCAAGTGGGCCTTGAACATGCTGATTCACCACCACTTTGGGCCCAGCACCCCCCCTGAGTTTGCTTTTTTTTTTATTTTCTTTCATTATATTTTATTTATTTATTTGATTTATTTTCTTAATTAATTACTAACAAAAATAATTAACGATTTCTTAATAAAATCAGAAAACTTAAAAAATAATATTTTTATTAATTTCATTATTTTTGTAAATAAACAATTTAATTGACTTAGTTTTTTAATTAGGCATAATTTTAACATTTTTGCAATAAATTAAAAGTAAATTAGAATATTAGGTTTTAGCAATTTTAACCATTCTATTTTTATTTCCTTAAATATTCCAAAAAATTTCCAAAAAAATATCTTTTTCATTTAATTAATTAATTAACTTAGGTTTAAATTCATTTAATTCAAAAAATAACAAAAATCTCCTTCTTTCTTAAAAAAGGGTCAAAACCCTAAAACTCTCTGATTCAATTTTTCTCGCGCGTATGATTTTTTTTTTATTCATATTTTTTATCATATAATTGTATTTGCTCCGAGGATGTAATAGTTTTAATTAGGATTATTTACCGCTTTTATTTATTTTCCGCAATTTACTTTTTCAAGGGTTTGTTTTTGGCGATGTAAATACCCGCCGCCTTGTAATAGCCTAGTTTTATTTTCCGCAACCATTAACTGCTAGATGTATGAATAATAGGCTATGCATGACAAGATCTATCTTAAATTAAAATCAACCGTAGCTCACCATAACATGTACAAAGATAACATAACTGAAAATTGACACATTTGCACATGCCACTCTTAGGGTACGCCTCACTTGGTTGCCTCGAACGTGGTCATTGAGTATAGGAAGTTTTAGAGGTCGCCCTCCTGTCTAAAGATCAAAGTTGCCTCGAAACGGTTGCCTCGATAAAAAATGATCTAAGACATTAGGGTTACCGCTAAGGCGTCCTAACATTGCTTTAGTGACCACACGTCCCTTAATCGAATTGACCCGAAAACTCCAACGACGGTGCTACCTACTCCTCAATAGTGGGATAGCACTGTCTAAAGGACATTTGCACAGTTTAATTCCCTTTTGAGTAGGTAGAGGTTCTTAGGTACTTGCTCTTTCAAAACAAAACAAATTTTTCGCACTTATACTTTTCAAACAAAGTTTTCAACAACACTTCATACACTCTTGAGGACAGAAACAAGAGTTAAATCAAAGTTTTCAAACAAAACTTTTTTCAAAACCCACAAACACAAAGAAAAGAAAACTTTTGAAAACACAATGAGCAAGTACCTAAGAGCCCGTGGATAACCACGGATAGAAAGGGTGCTAACACCTTCCCTTTCTATAATCTACCTCCCGAACCCGAGAAACATCTCGAAAAGGAATTTTTCTGTGCTTTTGTCCTTTCCTTGTTGGATAAAATAAAAGACGGTGGCGACTCTTGCTTACCGCGACATTTTGTGAAACAAACGCAAACGCGAACCAGCATTCCAAAACAATCAGTTCTATTCCCGCTGATCACAGAACTGGCGACTCTGCTGGGGAAATTCTAAATAAGTGAGGTGTACCTTAGGATTAGATCACTTGTGTTTTCAATTGTATGCTTTGTATGCTTTAAATCTTGTGGGTTTGTATCAGAGTTCTATAGATCCTAACCTGGATCTAGGGATACCCTTTAGAAGTAGCAACAAACTATGAGGGAACTGTGCAGGGTATACCGACATGGTTGAAGCAGTAGCTACGTTGATGTGGCACTTTGGTGAGTACCGGTAACCCTTGAGTCAAGTCAAGGAGAGTACGGGGCCGCCGCGTGGTGTCGCGAAGCATCAACTGACCTTAGAACCTTACTTGACCATCCTGGCCTTTTTAGGGGTAGTGAGATGACCGACTTTGGGGCAGTCCGAAGTTGGTAGATACTCGATACTACACTCATTGAGGGTTGTTTTCTTGGAATATTTTGGTCGCCAGTTAATTGGCTAAATCAAAACAATGAACATAGAAAACAATCCAATGATATTGAGCTCCTTAGAACCCGGTTACTATTTATAGGACAGGTTTTGAGCCAACTAACTTCAAGAGGGTACTTACCTACGAACCCCATGCCAGCCTAAACTTAAGGCTCTTTGTGTGACTTGTGTGCCTTCAAACTTTGAACTACTTGCACATTCTTGTTATCTGACAGCATGAGTTCCTTGCAGGTTTTGTTTACAGTCCTTATCCAACAATTTGGATTTATTGCAGGGCTTATTTACATCACCTCACACTTTTGCTTAAACGCATAGCATACACATCATAACATCATACCATAGCATTTCCTTAACCATTTCAAGGATCTCAAGGGTTTGTGATGCAGGTCATGATGAACCAAATGTCTAGCTAGGGGCAAAGGGGATTTATTTTCCTCTAGCCAAGGTTGTGTGGAGATCAAAACATGATAACTTGGGTCAGGGGCTATGACCCACTCGATATGGTGAGCCTGACTCTTGAAGAAGGATTCTCAGCAACATGAAGTTCCTTCAATCAAGCTGCAAAATTCAAATTGTAACAAGTTTCTTTGTTTACCCCACGAGATCCTTGAAAACATTACATACATATATCATACATATCATTGCATTACAGGTACCATTACAGGTCTCTTATCTTCTTCGCTGTTTATTTCAGCAATCATCATGTCTACTGAACCTTCCACTGAGCAAGCTATCAAGGCCCTCCAGGCCCAGAATGCCCAGTTTCAAGAGTTGGTCATGAGCCTAGCTAAGGGTCAGCAGGACCTGAAGACCTTGATTCTAAAAGAGAGGAGGAAGAAGAAGAAGAGGATTGTCCTGTTCAACATCGGACGCAGGTTTGGAAACGGGCTGCAAAACAAAGTTGATCTGGCCACCTCATCTGGAGGGAAAGACATCCCACAAGAAAGGAGGGTCCCTAGCCCTATAGTCTCCAACATCGAGACGGACTATGATGAAGAACAGTATCCTCCTGCTGAGGATAAGTACACACAACTGGAAGACCGCTTGAGTGCTATGGAAATACATAACGTGCCCGGGCTGGACTTCGGAGATCTAGGTCTATCCTCTGGGGTGGTGATTCCCCTTAAGTTCAAGGCGCCTGCCTTTGCCAAGTATGACGGAGCTTCCTGTCCAAAGCTGCACCTCCGGTCATATGTGAGGAGGATCCAACCTTACACTGCTGACAAGAACTTGTGGATCCATTTCTTTCAAGACAATCTTTCAGGGACTCAGCTTGAGTGGTTCTATCAGTTGGATGGAGCCAGTATCCGCAGCTGGGAAGATTTGGCTACTGCATTCTATAGGCAGTACCAGTATAACTCCGACCTCGCTCTTACGCGTACCCAACTCCAGGGTATGTCAATAGGGACGGGTGAAGGATTTAAAGAGTATGCTCAGAAATGGAGAGACCTTGCCGGAAGGGTGCAACCACCTTTGGCTGATCGTGAACTTGTCGATATGTTTCTAGGGACCCTATCGGGTCCATTCTTTAATCATTTGATTGGAAACTCTTCAGCCGGGTTTACAGACCTTATTTTGACCGGTGAGAGGATTGAAGCTGGTATCAAGGCTGGGAAAATTCAAGAAGTTACACCTTCTGATGCTCAGAAAAAGCCTTACAGTGGGAAGAAAGAGTCCAATGCTGTGTACAGTCAAAAGAGTCGTCGTGACCAACACGTAGGGGCAGTCTTGATCTCTGGTTCTGCGTCACACCGACAACAGCAAAAGGGAAATCAACGAAGGCCGGACGAGCCTAAAAGACAGTTCACCAACATCAACATGCCATTGTCACAAGCATTGCAGCACATGTTGAAGATGAATCTGATTAAGGTGATAAACCCTCCTCCGAACCCTAAGACTTCTTCTCCTAACTACAACCCAGATGCAAGATGCGCTTATCATTCCGGTAGCCCAGGGCACGATACTGACGATTGTTGGGCGCTGAAATACAGGATTCAGAATATGATTGACGCTAAGGAGATCGAATTCGAGCCTCCTGAGACTCCCAATGTGATCACTGCTCCCTTGCCAAAACATGGCTAGGATTGAGAGACTTTTGTTCATTTAAATTCTGAAGTTATATTTTTCTTTGCTTATTCAAACGATTATCATGTCAAACTCTTTTATTTCATTAATGCATTACATGTGTCTGTTTTGAATTAATTGTTTTCACTATGCTTAAAATTGCTTCATATTCCCTTTTGTGATGTTCAAACTCTCGATAAAAAAAAATTCTAAGCCTTTTTAGGGAGATGACGAAAATGATACCACGATCTTTACAGTATGCTTTTGAACAGACCCCGCTGATGAAGTACAGGCATTGTTTCAAATCCTAAACAGTGGAGTTATAAGGAAGATAATCCCTAGTCAACCCCTCGAGCCAAAGAAGTAGGAGTTTTTTGTTTTAAACACAAATTGAAACCTTTAATTTAAACCTGGGGCAGGGTAGTCTCTCAGTTAATTCAAAAAGATGCGCATTGAGGTCGCAAAACTCTCAATTCATAATACAACGAACGACATCAAAAGCATTCCTCTGGAATCAAAAGACAATGGTGGTTCCTTATCTCATAGGCAATCATTATCTCTCAGAAATAAAAGCCCATTAAGTCAAAACCTATGAAGGAGACTTACAAAACTGGGACATCCCGCTGACTGTAAATACAAAAAGAAACAGTTCAGGCAAAAAACAGGGATAATAAAATCGAAAAGAAAGAGGTACTACAAACCCTCAACAAAAAGAAATGACTTCATATTCAAAATAAACTATCAGTATCCGAACCATCACCGAAATATCAGAGCAAAGACTCAAACAAGATCTAATGCACGATTAGTTGAGTTTAGGTTTGAAGAACATCACGAAGAGCGGGTGGGTACAAATATACTTTGAGCCTTTATCCTTTGTTTCTTAAACCGTGAACCAAGCCATGTTACCACCCTTAAAAGTCCTAGCTGAAGCATGGGTTAGTTCGAAAGCATACTGTTACAAAAGGTATCCTGACTCCTGTAGGGCTTGCTGTAAAATCCTGAGTTGACATCACATTTTACAAAAAAATTCACTTGTTTTATTGAAAACTGCATTTTCAAAAAATTTTCAAGACAGACATAAGCTTTGCATTCTTAAAATAACATTGTTTGCATATGGATATTTATTCAAACAACAGAGAAATTCGCACGACGAATATCTAGTGAACAAAAACCTTCTCAATAAAAGAGTCACCTCAAGTGGAAAAAACACTTCCAACCAAGGGGCACAGCATGATCATTGTCCATCATCTGGGGCAGTCAAGTCAAGATTCAAGGAATCTCTCAAGATGCCAAATAGCCAGGGGCAGATCTCCATTTGAATCACTTGGGGCATTGGACATGAATTCCAGCAACGAATCTTGCATGATCAAATATCTTCTGGTAGTATGGCAGCACGACACTACTGACAGTGACAACTCCCTACACTCTGAGAGCGTGGACATAGTCAAAAAAGTACTATGCATAATCAAAGACCCGCTAGGTTGACTGGCCCAGGCAAAAATTAGGGATCAAAGCGTACGACTATGTCCCGTCATCTCGTCACTTGCCTACCAGAAGAAGATTTGTCAATCGGCAGTTATCAAGCACCTCATAGGCCTTCTTCTCCCGCAGAAACAGGGGCAATAAGAATTGTCCGAACTGTACAGTCGCTCTGTCCACCAGGTACCAAGGTAGATTCAGCTGAAGAATATGGCTAAGATACCTTCACTCCCCGCAGAGTAAGACAGTAATGGAAGCTCTCCCCACTGATACCTACAACCATGGACGAATCAACAATACTCTCCCCCAAGCAGAGTCAGTCTACCGTCAGTCCCGAAAAGGCTCGGCATTCCCAGAAGGTCTTAATATTCCCCAGCGGAGTATAAAGATATTCCCCAGCAAGCATAAAGAGCATCCCCGGCAGTCTTAATATCCCTCAACGAAATATAAGAATGTTCCCCGGCGGAATACAAGATACCCCCAGTGGAGCCATTTCCCCAGCGCAGTCTAAAAAAGGGCTTCCCCAATAGAGAATTAAGTCATCTTACCCAATAGATTCTGGAAGCTTGTCCCCTGCAGAATACAAATGCATCTCCTCATCCAAATTCAGAGGTTATCCCCACAAGAGTCTAACTGGGTTATCCTCAGCAAGTTGCAACTGAAAGATCATCCCCAACGAAGTTCTTTCTATCCCCAGCGGAGTTCATCATCAAAATCCCCAACAAAACTTATCAACGGAATCCTCAGCAGAGTAAATCCTCAATAGAGTAATTCCCCACAGAGTAATCCCCCACGGAGTAATATCTTCACCAGTTTATTCCCCAACGGAGTTCTTTTCTCCTGCAGGTTTATTCTCACAATCATCTTCGTTCATCATCCCCAGCGGAAACGAAGAACTCAACTCTATTCTCCAGCAACTCCGGGATTTATTTTCCCCAGCTAAAACATCACATTTTCATACATCATGATACATGCATATACGCATCATATCTCATTTATAGTGAGAACATCATTGCTCGATCCATATCATGCCTTGCATATGACTGACCTTTACCTTTCAGGAAAGATGCAGTTAAATTCTCAAATTATGTCAATGGAGACTGTGATCAGTGGATCTGGAACTGACTGTTTAACGCTGGTTCGCGAAATGTCGCGGAAGCAAGAGTCGCCACCGTCTTTTATTTTCTCCAATATGGACAGGACAAAAGCACAACAAAATTCCTTATTGAGAATGTTTCTCGGTTCGGGAGGTAGATTTATAGAAAGGGAAGGTGTTAGCACTCTTTCTATCCATGGTTATCCATGGTGTTGTACCCCAAAATTTGCCCTCCCATATTCTTCAAGAAACTTGCCAAGACAAGCTGCAAAATTCTCCAAGGGTGGCACAATGTAAGAGCCTCCTGAACAGTCAAGATTAGGGTTTTGGTTCTGATCAAGAAAATGAAGTTTCCAAGGATCCAATCAAGTCCCACATGCCTATAAATATGGTCAAGCATCCTCATACCAAGTTTCAAGACTTTCAGCACAAAATTGCATAGTCAAAACCCTAATTGCACTACAGGCAACTGCAGGGGCAAAATGGTCATTTGACAGTCAAAAGTTCAAATTTTTGGTCAACATCTCATTTTGAAGCCACAAACATCATTTGATCAATGCTTGATCATGATTCTCAAAGCTTGGCTCAAAAATCATCAAGATGCAAAAGTTTCCTTATTTGGACAGTTGAAAAAGTCAACTGTAAATTGACCAGGGCATAACTTTCACATGGATTATCAGAAAAATTCCATCCAAAGCTCATTTTGAAGAGAAAGACATTTCCTACAACTCATATTCATACTTCAAGTCCAAGAAATGCTCTCACAAAAAGTTATCAATTTCAACATTATAGGTCATTTTCAAAAGTCAAGAAAAAGGGACTTTAAGTCAAAGGCCATAACTTGAGATTGGTAAATCAAAATGACATGGTACCAAAGACATTGGTTAGAGGACTCAAAGACCTTTCCAAAATGTCCAAGAACATGAGCAAAGCTTAAAAATTGAGCAAGTTATGCCTTGTGGAAGTTGGGAAATTTTTGGATATTTTGAAAAGTCAACTTTGCTTCAAATGACCTAAAATTGCTAATAGGCCCATTTTTCTTCCACAATTCATCATCCAAGGCATGTGCACGACCCCTTGGCCCAAAGGGAAGTTTTTCTTCATTATTTATTTATTTATTTGGATTTTTATTATTAATAATTCATTTAAATTAATTAAATACATGGAAAATACTAAACCTAATTTATCAAATCTTTTTGTACATGTAATAGGTTCAAAAACTCGTGCATAATCAAATATGGAAAGATTTGAAGAGAATTGGTCATGATTGGTACAAAATAGCATGGAAAATATTGAAAAAAGATCTTGAAAAATCAAATCTTCTAAACCATGAATGCCAAGGATTTTGATTGTTTTCTTTGACCTAATTCACTCCATACATAAGCCTGATCAAGACCTAATGCTTGCTAACCACGAAGCTGCGCAAGAACAAAAGATCAAACTCAAGCTTTTTGCAAAAAAATTCCAATTCTGAAAACCTAGCTCTAGGGCGATTCAAGGCGAGATTTTTATCCCATCACCTTCCTGAAGCTTCAAGGAAGGATTTCCAATCGAAATCGAGCATTCTAACGCCCTAAATTTGTAACATGAGTGCAACCTGTACAGAGAAAATTTCATCTTCTTGCATCTCAATTCATGCACATTTAGTACTTTTTAATGTTTGATTCATATTCCTTGTTCAATTCTAATGCTAACCAAACAGTTTAATTTTGTTTTTGTGCATCGTATGAAGATTTGCCATGGATGAGTATTAGGGTTTTGCAAGCTCTAATTTGGGCGTTTCTTAATATGGCAAAATTAGGACACATGAATATCACCATTAAAACAAGCATGTTTGGACGAGGAGAAATAAACCATTGCGCCTAATTTATGAAGCCCTAGGGGCTAATCGCTATTTTCTAATAGGTTGCCTAAGGGAACACTTGAAAAACCGTGGCCTATGTTTGTGTTTCAGAAAAAAAAAATAAAACAATGGAGAAGACGACTAGGTGGCAGGCGATGGTTGGTTGGTTTGAAAGTTCGCGCGAAAAGTAGCACTAACGCATTGTTTTGTTTTATTATATTCATTTGTTATTTAATTTACAGATAAACAAAATAGCTCAGTGGCAGGCGTACACGCTGGTAACGTTCAGGACCTGGGTTCGAGCCCCAGGTCCCCACCCCCTTTCATATTTTTCTTCAATTAATAATTACATGCAGTTTCAGCCTAAAGGAGCACCATGCGTCCATCACATCTGGCCATCCACGTGCCCAATGAGATTAATCAGAAGGCCACAATCTGAAGCGTACCATAAGCCTGAGTCAAAGGTCCCACACGTTGCATGGAAAAGTCAACAAGGCCTCCAGTAATGGGCCAGAATTATTGGACTTTCACCTCCACTTTGGGGACAGATACCCCCTAGGTTTGCCATTTTTTTTTTCACATTCTTTCTTTTTCATTATTTCTATTTTCTTTTAATTATTGTTATTAATTAATTTCATATTTTTATAACACAAAAAACAATTAAAAAAATCAGAAAAGAGAAAAAATATAATAAATATTTTATTTTAGTATGTATATTTTGTAAATAAATTCATAAATTAATTAGTTTTAAATTAGGTATTAATTTTAACTCTTTTAATAAAAGTCTAAAAAAATATAGAATTAGGGTTTATGATAATTTTTATTCCTTTTTATTTTTCTTTCATAATAATTAAAATATTAAATATTTATTTTCGTAATTAAATTGTATGTAAATTAATTAGGGTTAATTTTAGGTTAAAACTTAATCTTCTTTTTTTAATAAATTAAAAACAACTAGGATTAGGGTTAGCATTTATTTTAATTAATTCTTTTTCCCATTAAACATAAAATACCAAAAAATACCAAAAAACAATTTCCTTTCTTTTTAATTAATTAATTTCATCATTTAATTTAATTTAGTTAAAAAGGGTCCAACGCCCTCGTTTAATTCTTATTTAATTCGCGGGTTTTATTTCTTTTTCGTATAATCTTTATGTATCTCTCCCAAGGCTTTGTAAATTAATTCCTCGCACTTAGCTTTTCTTTTAATTCTTTATTTTTCTGTCAAATCGGGTTCAAGAAATTTTGGCGATGTGGACCCGCGCCTTTTGTAATAGTTTAGAGCTTTTACTTTCCGCAATTTTTTAACTGTTAAATCAAGGCATGCAAGAATGAATGGACAATAATAAAAACAAGCGCATAGATCACCAATGACATGACAAAAGACAAAAATATCTGAAAATAACACACAAATCACACACCACCCCTAGGGTACGCCTCACTGTTGCCTTGCCTCGAAAGGTGATCGTCAAGTAGAGGATGTCTTAGTAAGTCCTCATGATCCGGGAACCTGGCATGAGGGTAGCTTCTAAGGTGTCTTCCCATTTCTCTGGTGATCACCATGTCCCGAACCTCGAATTGACCCGAACACCTCCAACGGTGGTGCTACCTATCTCTCAATGGTGGGATGGCACTACTTTAAAGGACATTTACACAGACGAATTCCTTAGGGTAGGTAGACGACTCTAGATACTTGCTCTAAATTCAAAACAAATTCAAAAATACTTTTCACACCAACACATTTTCAAAAAGCTTTCGAAAGCAATTTTTCAAACACTCTTGAGGACCGATACAAGAGTCGAACTGGAATTTTCAAAGAAACTTTTTAAAACCCACAGTTGAAAAGCAAAAAAACCATTTTTGAAAACACAAATGAGCAAGTATCTAAGAGCCCATGGATAACCATGGATAGAAAGGGTGCTAACACCTTCCCTTTCTATAACCTACCTCCCGAACCGAGAGCAATCTCTATAAGGAATTTTTCTGTGCTTTTGTCCTTTCCATTTGGAGAAAATAAAAGACGGTGGCGACTCTTGCTTCCGCGACATTTCGCGAACCAGCGTTAAACAGTCAGTTCCAGATCCACCGATCACAGAACTGGCGACTCTGCTGGGGACTTAAACTTAAAGTGAGGTGTACCTTAGGGTTAGTTCATAACTGTGTTTTCAATTGTATTGATTTGCTTGCTTTACTATTGTGGGTTGCATCGGAGTTACATAGATCCTAACCCGGATCTGGGGATACCCTGTTTAGGTAGCATAAACTGTGAGGGACCTGTCCGGCGTAGACCGACACGGGTGAAACAGTGGCTACGTTGGTGTGGCACCTTGGTCTGTACCGATATCCCTTGTGTTGCAACGAGGAGAATATGGGTCTTCTAAGGAGTCATTAAGCACCAACAACCTTAGAACCTTAATTGACACAACTTGGCCTTTAGAATTGTAGCAGTATGCTACGCCCATTGAGGCTAAACTCTCGTGATGGTTCTGGCTGCAAGAAAAGATTGCGATGCTGGAGTTATGACCGATTGAGGGTAGTCAATGATATTGGGATCCTCTAAGAACCCGGTTACTTTTGATTAGGACAGGTATGAACCAACAAACTGAAAGAGGGTAGTACCTAGACCTCCTGCTGGCCTAAACTCTAAGGGCTTGCCTTGTGTGACTTGTGTGCCTTACCATGTTTGCCTTTGTATCTATTTGTGGTGTGCTTTATCATAACATCATAACATCATGAGCATTGCATGCATCCTGCATAAGGACTGACCATTTCAAAGACAAGAGGGTTTCACCTTTGCTCTGTTTTGTAGGACATTATGATGCCTGTGCGAAGGAATACTATCCGGTTCAACTTTGTTCGTTCATCTGAGTTGCTTGATGAGTTGGTTAGCAGAATTCCAAATACCACTTCCTTCATTCAGAGGCATGGTTCTCTTCTCAGTTTAGTCACTGCAAGGCAGGATCAACAGTTGATGAGTGTTCTGACCCAGTTCTATGACCCTCTGTACCAGTGCTTCACCTTTCAAGACTTCCAGCTGGTCCCTACCCTGGAAGAGTTCTCTGATTTGCTTGGTATCCCTATCTTGGATCAGACTCCCTTTACTGGTTGGGAAAAGACCCTCAGACTTGAGGATGTTGCTGCAGCTCTTCCCCTGACACATCAAGAGGTAATGGACAACTGGGTGACTAGAAGCAGAGTTAAGGGTTTCTTGGCCAAGTTTCTGATTGGTAAAGCTAACAGTTTCTGGAATGACCTGGATTTTAGGGCATATGAAGACATCTTGGCTCTCCTAATCTATGGGTTAGTCCTGTTTCCTAATCCTGACAACTTCATCAATGTCACTGCCATAAGGATCTTTATGTCCCAGAATCCTGTGCCCACTCTCTTAGGTGACATCTTGCAACAACTTCATGCTCGTACTACCCGAAGACGAGGAACCCTATGGTGTTGTATCCCTTTGTTGGTGAGGTGGTTTATTTCGCAGCTCCCCAAATTCGTACTAAAGAATCAAGAAGGAAGAGGTTGGGCTCACAGGTTAATGTCTCTCACCGACAAAGACATCATTTGGACTTGCAGGGGTTTGGATGAGATAGCTATTATTGATCGATGCGGGGAATACCCTAATGTTCCTCTGATTGGTACCCAAGGAGGGATCTCTTACAATCCATGTCTAGCACTCCGTCAGTTTGGAAGAGCAAGGAGAGCAGGCCCCCATGAGATGTTGGTGCCTCACATCAGTTTTGAGTTTCAGGTGGATAGTGACGAGATGCGTCGTAGGTTCATCAAGGCTTGGGACAAATTTCATAAAGCTGACCCACAAGAGTTAGGGCCAAAGACTTCTTTACCTATGGAAGCCTACTACAAATGGGTTCGCATCCATGCTCAGAAGTTAGGTATGCCGTATGAAGCTGTCAGACCTATCATTCTTGAGTGTCCTGACAAAGATGGTGTTCCTCCAACTGTCCTTCCTCCTCAGGTACCTACTGATTATGAGACATTGAAGAGATCTTGGTCGCAACTGCGAGAAGAGCGGGATTCTTACCGGGAAAAGTTCAATGAGCAGGAATTAAAGATCCAGAAGCTGACAAAGTAGTTGGAGAATGAGAGAGCTCTGAATGCCTACATCCGTACTGAGAAGAGGAGACCATGGGATCAATAAGGAGCTCCTGATGTTCTTTTACAGTTTTATTTCCCTTTTCAGTATTTCCTTTCATGTAAACGCCTAAGGGCAGCTTGTTGAATAATTTCAGTATCAAAGTTGAATCTAATGAAGTGTGTTCCTTTTTGTTTACAAAGTTGATTCCCGATTGTCTTTGAAAACATAAATCATACGCATTCCATTCATCATATGCATAGCAGGTTTTTCCTCTTTTCAGGTTGCTTACGGTTCTTCGCTGTTTATTTCAGCATCATGAATCCTGACTCGTCATCAACTGAGACATCCATCAAAGCTCTTCAGGCGCAGAATGCATAATTTCAGGAATTAATCAAGGGTTTGGCTCAAGGACAAGAAGAGCTGAAGGCTCTGCTTCTGAAGAAGGAGAAGAAGAAGAAGAGAAGAACTGTTCTGTTCAGCTCGGGCCGAAGGTTTGGCAACACCTTGCAGAATGAAGAGGTTGGTTCTTCTGTTGGCAAGGGTACTCCTCAAGAGGCAAGGGTTCCTAGTCCGGTAGTCTCTGACAACGAGACTGATTTTGATGAAGAGCAATATCCTCCGACAGAAGACCGTTACAAGCAGCTGGAAGACAGGCTGAATGCTATGGAAATACAACAGGTACCGGGGCTGGATTTTGGAGATCTGGGTTTGTCTACTGGTGTAATCATTCCTCGGAAATTCAAAGCACCATCTTTCACTAAATATGACGGGGCGTCTTGTCCCAAGCTACATCTCAGGTCCTATGTTCGGAAGATTCAGCCGTACTCAGCGGATAAGAATTTGTGGATCCACTTCTTCCAGGAGAGTCTTTCAGGGACTCATCTCGAATGGTTCTATCAGCTGGATGGGACCAAGGTTCGTAACTGGGAGGAGTTGGCTACTGCTTTCTACAAGAAGTATCAGTATAATGCCGACCTTGCCCCTACACGTACCCAACTCCAGGGTATGTCGTTAGGTTCAAGTGAAGGTTTTAAGGAGTACGCTCAGAAGTGGAGGGATCTGGCTAGCAGGGTGCAGCCTCCGTTGACTGATCGGGAATTGGTAGACATGTTCTTGGGGACCCTATCCGGGCCATTTTTCAACCATCTTATTGGGAATTCTTCTGCTGGATTCACCGATCTTATCTTGACCGGAGAGAGAATTGAGGTTGGGCTGAAGTCTGGAAAGATTCCGAAGGGTGCATCGTCTAGTTCTGAGAAGAAACCCTTCAAGAAGGAGGCTAGTGCTGTATACGGTTCCAAGAGAACAGAGAGATTTGAGCGCCGCCAATCTGTCAGTGCGGTAACGATTTCCAAGCCTGCTGCCGCTCCTCGGCCGACCAATCCTCAAAGGGCTGAAAGACCCCGGAGAGAGTTTACCCGTTTGAGCATGACCTTATCGCAGATCCTGCCACAGTTGCTATCCACCAATTTAGTGACCGTCAGAGAGGCTACGAAGTTTCCAAATACTACATCTCCTAAGTAAAATCCAAATGCTCGTTGTGCTTACCATTCAGATAGCCCGGGACATTCTACTGATGACTGTTGGGCATTAAGGAGTAAGGTGCAAGACCTTACCGACGCGAAGGAGATACAGTTCGAAGCGCCTGAGAGGCCGAATGTGGTTACTGCCCCTATGCCTCAGCATGGGGTAAATGCTGTTGACGAAGATGTTTACGCTGTTTCTGTGGATGATCTAGCCACTCCTCTGAAGACTGTCAAGAGGAACCTGCTGCTAGCCGGTTTATTTCCGGGTTGCAGTGAGGGTTGCCTGTTCTGTGCTGTTTCCCTATCCGGTTGTCCTTTGCTAAAGATAGGCATCCAAAGCCTAATGGATAGCAAGGAGATTCTGTTTAAGAAGTCTGCTGTTCAATTGGTCCCGGTAGAAGAAGTTTATGTGGTTACCATCTTCAATAATCCAATCAAGGCTCTCCCGAAGAAGCCTGTCTCAATCATGACTGTTGCACCCATTGTTATCACTGTTCCGGGGCCTCTGCCCTATGTATCTGATAAAGCTGTCCCCTGGCATTATGGGGCAGACGTGTATGTAAACGGGATTAAACAAGAGTTTAACACTGGCGCCAGCATCTGTGATATCACTAGTCCAGCCAAGGTTACCCGCAGTGGCAGGCTCTTCTCGCCTGACATTGCACCGCCCGCCGCTAGAAGACCACTCCTCATAACACCTGCAAGTGTACCTATTCCTGTTGCTGACCAAGTTGTTTCCCCTGCTGCCGAGTCATCCAATGCTCGGGGCAAAGGAATTGAAGTTGAGCCTGCCCAGATGGAGGCACCTATACCCATAACTACTGAGGCCTCCCAACAAGAGATGGAGGAGATCCTGAAAATAATAAAGAAGAGTGACTTTAATGTCGTGGAACAGCTGGGGCACACGCCCTCCAAAATCTCCATGCTCTCTTTATTGCTGTGCTCTGAGGCCCATGCTAAGGCCCTAATCTCGTTCCTCAAGACGGCCCATGTGCCACAGGAGACATCTGCAGTCCAGTTCACTGACTGCGTAGCAAATCTGACAGCGGATAATGGCTTGGGTTTCTTAGATGCTGACCTGACTGCGAAGGGAAGAGACCACAATGATGCTCTGCATGTCTCTATCGAATGCAGGGGCACTACTCTGGCACATGTATTGGTGGATACTGGTTCGTCCTTGAACGTGCTACCCAAGAAGGCTTTAGACCGGTTAGATTGTGAAGGCCTGGAACTGAAACCCAGCAATATCATCGTTAGGGCCTTTGACGGTTCCAAGAGGATGGTTCATGGAGAGGTTGACCTTCCTATTCGTGTGGGCTCTCAGGTTTTCGACTCTACATTTTATGTGATGGATATCCGTCCATCGTACTCTTGTCTACTGGGTCGACCTTGGATCCATAAAGCTGGGGCAGTGACCTCTACCTTGCACCAGAAGCTGAAGTACCCCGTCAGAGGGAAGATCGTCACTGTGCAAGGAGAAGAGGAGTATATGGTAAGCCACCTGAATTCCTTCAGATATATTGAGATGGACGGGGAGTTTATTGAAACCCCCTTTCAGCATTTCGAGGAGGTGCTTCCAATTTCAGCGGCAGCAGAAACAGCAGTAGAAGAGATTGTTCCTTTGAAGATGGCTTCCCTGAAGGATGCCCGGGCTGTGGTTCAGAAAGGTGAATGTGCTAACTGGGGCAGGCTTCCAGACTTTACACAGAAAACTGACAAATTTGGGCTGGGTTTTACTACAGAGGGTCAGAAAGCTATGCGGAAAGCGAAGACCGGAAGACCTCCTGTGTTCATTACAAATCCAGGAGTGAATGCTGTTGGGGAAGACAATGAAGTAGATGAAGCAGAATTCAATAGCTGGATCTACCCGACGACCGAAGGCGGATTGACCAATTGGATTGCTAGGGACCATACTCCTGTTACCTTTGTGACGTAGTAATAAATTTCTTTGTTTCGTTATTTGTAATAAACAATAAATAAACTCTATGGCCCGGTGTCTTACCCGAGGCACCGTGGTTTCATTTGTGAGGGCATATAAATTGTCATTTCATATATCATGAATGAAAATCTTGGACGTTTTCTCGCATTTCAAATCTTATGCTCCTTTTCTGTCTTTTCTTCCTTTACATATATTTCAAAACAGCTGTATTTACACACACACTCACTCATACAGGTTTCAATCCACTCTGGATCTCACTGGTAACGACTCTGCTACTGCCAGTTATGACTTCGAAAATCCGATCAACTTAGCTGAAGACGAAGGTGAAGATGATTGCGAAGTGCCTGGCGAGCTTGCAAGACTGTTGCTTCAGGAAGAGAGGGCAATTCAACCACGCGAAGAGCCAGTGGAGACAATAAACCTGGGTACCGAGACAGACAGGAAAGAGGTAAAGATTGGTGCTAACCTAAAGCTCAGCGTGAAGCAACGGTTGACTCAAATGCTGCATGATTATGTGGAGATATTTGCCTGGTCCTATGAAGACATACCCGGGTTGGATACCGATATTGTGGTCAATCACTTGCCAACTAAGGAAGATTGCCCTCCGGTTAAGCAGAAGGTCCGCCGTATGCGTCCAGAGATGTCTGAGAAGATTAAAGCCGAGGTTATGAAACAACTTGATGCTGGGTTCCTTGCAGTGACTTCTTACCCTCAGTGGGTTGCTAATGTGGTGCCGGTACCAAAGAAAGACGGTAAGGTCAGAATGTGCGTCGACTACAGGGATCTGAACAGGGTCAGCCCCAAAGATGACTTCCCTCTACCTCACATTGATGTCCTTGTTGATAATACGGCTCAGCATAAGGTGTTCTCTTTCATGGATGGCTTTTCAGGTTACAATCAGATCAAGATGGCACCTGAAGACATGGAAAAGACTACCTTTGTTACTCAGTGGGGCACCTTCTGCTACAAGGTCATGCCTTTTGGACTGAAGAACGCTGGGGCAACCTACCAGCGTGCCATGGTTGCTTTATTTCATGATATGATCCATCATGAGATAGAAGTGTATGTTGACGACATGATCGCAAGGTCCCAGACTGAGGAAGAGCACCTAGATCATCTGCAGAAGTTGTTTGACCGTTTGAAACTATACAAGCTGAGGTTGAACCCGAACAAGTGCACCTTCGGGGTAAGATCTGGAAAGTTGCTAGGCTTCGTGGTAAGTGACAAGGGCATTCAAGTGGACCCTGCTAAGGTTAAAGCTATTCAAGAGATGCCAGTTCCTAGGACAGAGAAGGAAGTCAGAGGCTTTTTAGGACGCCTGAATTACATTGCTCGATTCATCTCACACCTAACTGCTACCTGTGAGCCAATCTTCAAGCTGCTGAAGAAAGATCAGGTAGCACGTTGGAATGATGAATGTCAGGCTGCTTTTGACAGAATCAAAGAGTATCTCCAAGAACCACCTATCCTCATGCCACCGGTTGAAGGGAGACCTCTGATACTATATCTAACAGTGCTTGACAACTCAATGGGGTGTGTGCTGGGGCAGCATGACGAGTCTGGCCGAAAAGAGCATGCCATTTATTACCTTAGCAAAAAGTTTACCGACTGTGAGACCCGATACTCACTGCTTGAGAAAACTTGCTGCGCTTTGGTATGGGCTGCTCGCCGGCTGAGACAGTATATGCTGACTCACACTACCTTGTTGATCTCAAAGATGGATCCTATAAAGTACATATTCGAGAAGCCTGCTCTGTCTGGGAGAATTGCAAGATGGTAAATGATCTTAACAGAATACGACATTCAGTATACAACCCAGAAAGCCATCAAGGGAAGTGTATTGGCAGACCACTTGGCACATCAGGCCGTAGACGACTATCAGTCAATGAACTTCGAATTTCCCGATGAAAGCATTATGATAGTGACTGATTGTGAAGTACCTGGACCGGATGAAGGACCTGAGGAAGGATCCCGATGGTCTAGGCACTTTGACGGAGCCTCCAACGCTTTGGGAAACAGTATCGGCGCCATAATCATATCTCCTCAAGGCACTCATACTCCACTCACTGCCCGACTATGTTTCAACTGTACCAACAACATGGCGGAGTATGAGGCATGCATCATGGGTCTTCAAGCTGCGATCGACTTAAGGATCAAGTTTCTAAGTGTCTTCGGAGATTCCGCTCTTGTGATCAATCATATCAAAGGAGAGTGGGATACGAAACACCCGAACCTTATTCCTTACAGAGAATGTGTGTTGACCTTGATCCCCCACTTCACAGAGATAACCTTTGAACACTTTCCGAGAGAGGAGAATCAGCTGGCGGACGCGTTAGCTACGATGTCTTCTATGTTCAAAGTCAAATGGGATAATGAGGCTCCCCGGATCATCATCTGGAAACTGGACGAACCGGCATACTGTTGCGATCTCGAGACTGAATTGGTGACTGAGAAGCCTTGGTACCATGAGGTAAAGAGATATTTGGAAGCTCAGGAATACCCTGAAGGTGCATCTGTCAACGATAAGAAGTTCCTGAGAAGGTTCGCGGCAAAGTTCTTCCTTAGCAACGGCATCTTGTACAAGCGAAACCATGATTCAACATTACTGCGTTGTGTGGATAAGACTGAAGCAGAAAGGATCATGGAAGAGCTACATGAAGGGACCTTTGGTACACATTCCAGTGGGCATACTATGGCTAAGAAGATCCTTCGGGCAGGATACTACTGGTCCACAATGGAAGCTGACTGTTACCAACATTCCAGGACATGCCATAAGTGACAGATTTATGCAGACAAAGTGCATGTTCCTCCAGTTCCCCTGAATGTTCTGACTGCGCCTTGGCCGTTTGCAATGTGGGGCATAGACATGATCGGTGAGATTAAACCTACGGAATCTAATGGGCATCGCTTCATCCTGGTAGCGATTGATTATTTCACGAAGTGGGTCGAGGCAGCATCCTATGCTACGGTAACCAAGACTGTTGTAGCACGGTTCATTCGGCATAACCTGATCTGTCGGTACGGCGTCCCAGAGAGAATCATTACAGACAACGGTACCAATCTGAATAACAAGATGATCACTGAGCTCTGCGAGCAGTTCAAGATACAGCACCACAATTCTTCTCCTTACAGACCGAAGATGAATGGGGCTGTCGAGGCAGCAAATAAGAATATCAAGAAAATCGTGCAGAAAATGACAGTGACTTATAAGGATTGGCACGAGATGTTACCGTTCGCTCTACATGGGTACCGTACCTCAGCTAGGACGTCAACCGGGGCAACTCCTTTCTCTCTGGTATATGGTATGGAGGCAGTCTTGCCGATCGAAGTGAAAATACCCTCTCTCCGGATAATGAAGGATGCAAATCTGAATGAGGATGATTGGATCCAGACACGACTTGATCAGCTCAACCTTATTGACGAAAAGAGACTTGCTGCTATCTGCCATGGTCAGACGTATCAGAAACGGATGATCAGGGCATTTAACAAAAAGGTCAGACCACCGGAATATCAAGTTGGGGATCTGGTAATCAAGCGAATCATCCTTCCTCAGAGTGATCCAAGGGGCAAATGGACCCCTACGTACGAAGGGCCATTTGTGGTTAAGCATGTGTTCTCAGGAGGAGCCATGATTCTAACCAACATGGATGGTGACGACCTTCCTCACCACGCCAATGCAGACATAGTAAAAAGATACTACGCATGAAAAAAGACCCGCTAGGCTGACATGCCTAGGCAAAAATTAGGGCTTCCCGTCGAACCAAAAGGGTTCGGGCAAAATGAAGGGATGAAATGAAAAATCTGTACACCCGGCAAGTCGAAAACCTGAAAAGGCGGCTTGGGCAAAAATGGGTATCCCGGTGGACTGAAAACCCGAAAGGGCGGTCCAGGCAAAAATTAGGGATGAAAGCGTAATACTATGTCTCATTGATCACTTTGCATCCAGAATCCGGTATCTACATCAAGTTCAGACGGCATCAATCAGTCAGCTTCATCTTCGTTTAGGTCATCAAGTGATGAGACGCTCGGAGATATAACGGCAATAGCAGAGTTGAAACCCAGTGGGATCATTCATTTCACACAGCTGTTTTATTTTCTTTTGTACAAAATTTGTATAAACTCTTTTGTCCGGCGGCGTTCTCTTACTAGGACGTCAGCCTCTTGTACACAAAACGCCTATTTTTCAGGCCATTCAAAAATCAATACAAATATATCTTTCAGTTAAAAGTGCCAATTGTTTTTCTTTTTCTGTTTTGTTTTGCGAAGAACGTCCAAGGTTCAATTTGTGATATATGCATTGACAATAATTTGCTAACTCATGAATATTTGCATACAAAACAAAGGACTAATTACAGGTAACATTAGAAACAGGGGCAATAAAGAGCTGTCTAAGCAATCTAATTGTTCTGTCCTCCAAGGTACCAAGGTAGGTTCGACTAAAGAACATAACCAGATATCCTAATTCCCCAGAGAGTAAGCAGTCAGTACACTCTCCCCAAGCAAAGCTATCAAATCTTAAGGAAGTTAGGTATCCCCCAGCAGATATCAACATTCCCCAGCAATATACACATTCTTAACAAGCATCCCCGGCAATCTTTGTCTAAAGATTGTTCCCCGGCGGCATATCAAACATTCAAAGGAATCACTTCCCCCGCAGTTCAAAACTTCCCCAAGAGAGTCCAATCCAGGTTCCCCAAGAAAGTTGGAATTCATCCCCCCAAGCAGTAAGCTTATCCCCAGTAGATTCTGGAAGCTTATCCCTCGCAGAACACGAACGCGTCGCCCGACTTTATTCAAAGAGTTATTTCCTTAACAGGATATAACTGGGTTATCCTCAGCCAAAAGCCATGGAAAGATCGTCGTCGATGGAACCTTCTTATCCCCAGCGAAGTCTATTATTACTTCCAATACAACAAGGGTGTCCCCAGCAAGTTATCAACAACTCAACAAAGTATCTCTATCCCCGCAGAGTATTGCTTCCCAGCAAGATCACTAGAGTATTTTTCTCCCCGCAGATTTATTCCATTCGCCAAGTTTATTCCCTAACGGAGTTATCTTCTCCTACCGGTATTCTTGCAGCTATCATCCCTAGCGGAGACAAAAACGCTTATTCTTCAACATCAGCCCAGGATATGACTTCCCGGCACCCGTCAAGGATTTACTTTCCTATACGAAAACATACATTCCTAAACATCACATAAATCATTATAGCATGCATAGACGCATCATATCTTACAAATCTCATTTATATTGAGAACATCATTGCTTGGTTCATATCATGCATTGCATATGACTGACCTTTACCTTTCAGGAAAGATTCAGTTAAATTCTCAATCATATTTCAAGACCTAGACCGGTTCAGTTAATCGACTCCAAAGATTTCTTATCCAGTCCAAGGCCTTCTCTAGTCCAGCTAAATCGACCCCAAACAGTTTTTTCTGATGAAGACTCAGTAGAAGTTATCAAAGGTTTTTCTCAAACGTCCGCTTTTGAGATTATAATTTCCTATGGTTCTCTCCCCAATGTTGTGTAGACGATAATTCCATTCCAGGTTTTTCTCAAACGTCCGCTTTTGAGATTATAATTTCCTATGGTTCTCTCCCCAATGTTGCGGAGATGATAATTCCATCCCAGGTTTTTCTCAAACGTCCGCTTTTGAGATTATAATTTCCTATGGTTCTCTCCCCAATCCTGCGGAGATGATAATTCCATTCCAGGTTTTTCTCAAACGTCCGCTTTTGAGATTATAATTTCCTATGGTTCTCTCCCCAATGTTGCGGAGACGATAATTCCATCCCAGGTTTTTCTCAAACGTCCGCTGTTGAGATTATAATTTCCTATGGTTCTCTCCCCAGTGTTGCGGAGATGATAATTCCATCCCAGGTTTTTCTCAAACGTCCGCTTTTGAGATTATAATTTCCTATGGTTCTCTCCCCAATGCTACGGAGACGATAATTCCATTCCAGGTTTTCTCAAACGTCCGCTTTTGAGATTATAATTTCCTATGGTTCTCTCCCCAATGCTGCGGAGACGATAATTCCATTCAAGGTTTTCTCAAACGTCCGCTTTTGACATTATAATTTCCTATGGTTCTCTCCCCAATGTTGCGGAGACGATAATTCCATTCCAAGATTTTCTCAAACGTCCGCTTTTGAGATTATAATTGCCTATGGTTCTCTCCCCGATACTGCGGAGGTGGTAATCCCAAGATTTTCTCAACATTTGCTGTTAAGGCTAAGGTCATCCAAGGTTCTCTCACCGTTCATGCTGAGGTAGTAACCATCCCTGGTTCATTCATCGTCTTTTGAAACTCCAGATCCAGCTCCTATAACCAGTCAGGACACATCTATACCAAGCATCTGAAGACTAACTCCTGCAACATGTCAGGTACTCATTTTTCTTTTGCAGGTACGCAGGTTCTCGCTAAGGAATCTCTTACGCGATCAACATCCAGATGGCCTCCATAAGCCCATCCACCTTCCAGCATCTCTCAGCATGGCATCTGTAAGCCCATTCCCATCATCACACTGCTACTATGTGAGCGCAAATTTCTGGGCACTCTAGTGTTCAATCATCTTCTACCCTCGGATTACGAAAGGCACGTCAGCCAATCTGCATCCTCAGGTCTAAGAAGATTGAACAGGGGCAACTGTTGTACCCCAAAATTTTCCCTCCCATATTCTTCAAGAAACTTGCCAAGACAAGCTGCAAAATTCTCCAAGGGTGGCACATTGTAAGAGCCTCCTGAACAGTCAAGATTAGTGTTTTGGTTCTGATCAAGAAAATGAAGTTTCCAAGGATCCAATCAAGTCCCACATGCCTATAAATATGGTCAAGCATCCTCATACCAAGTTTCAATACTTTCAGCACAAAATTGCACAGTCAAAACCCTAATTGCACTACAGGCAACTGCAGGGGCAAAATGGTCATTTGACAGTCAAAAGTTCAAATTTTTGGTCAACATCTCATTTTGAAGCCACAAACATCATTTGATCAATGCTTGATCATGATTCTCAAAGCTTGGCTCAAAAATCATCAAGATGCAAAAGTTTCCTTATTTGGACAGTTGAAAAAGTCAACTGTAAATTGACCAGGGCATAACTTTCACATGGATTATCAGAAAAATTCCATCCAAAGCTCATTTTGAAGAGAAAGACATTTCCTACAACTCATATTCATACTTCAAGTCCAAGAAATGCTCTCACAAAAAGTTATCAATTTCAACATTATAGGTCATTTTCAAAAGTCAACAAAAAGGGACTTTAAGTCAAAGGCCATAACTTGAGATTGGTAAATCAAAATGACATGGTACCAAAGACATTGGTTAGAGGACTCAAAGACCTTTCCAAAATGTCCAAGAACATGAGCAAAGCTTAAAAATTGAGCAAGTTATGCCTTGTGGAAGTTGGGAAATTTTTGGATATTTTGAAAAGTCAACTTTGCTTCAAATGACCTAAAATTGCTAATGGGCCCATTTTTCTTCCACAATTCATCATCCAAGGCATGTGCACGACCACTTGGCCCAAAGGGAAGTTTTTCTTCATTATTTATTTATTTATTTGGATTTTTATTATTAATAATTCATTTAAATTAATTAAATACATGGAAAATACTAAACCTAATTTATCAAATCTTTTTGTACATGTAATAGGTTCAAAAACTCGTGCATAATCAAATATGGAAAGATTTGAAGAGAATTGGTCATGATTGGTACAAAATAGCATGGAAAATATTGAAAAAAGATCTTGAAAAATCAAATCTTCTAAACCATGAATGCCAAGGATTTTGATTGTTTTCTTTGACCTAATTCACTCCATACATAAGCCTGATCAAGACCTAATGCTTGCTAACCACGAAGCTGCGCAAGAACAAAAGATCAAACTCAAGCTTTTTGCAAAAAAATTCCAATTCTGAAAACCTAGCTCTAGGGCGATTCAAGGCGAGATTTTTATCCCATCACCTTCCTGAAGCTTCAAGGAAGGATTTCCAATCGAAATCGAGCATTCTAACGCCCTAAATTGGTAACACGAGTGCAACCTGTACAGAGAAAATTTCATCTTCTTGCATCTCAATTCATGCGCATTTAGTACTTTTTAATGTTTGATTCATATTCCTTGTTCAATTCTAATGCTAACCAAACAGTTTAATTTTGTTTTTGTGCATCGTATGAAGATTTGCCATGGATGAGTATTAGGGTTTTGCAAGCTCTAATTTGGCCGTTTCTTAATATGGCAAAATTAGGACACATGAATATCACCATTAAAACAAGCATGTTTGGACGAGGAGAAATAAACCATTGCGCCTAATTTATGAAGCCCCAGGGGCTAATCGCTATTTTCTAATAGGTTGCCTAAGGGAACACTTGAAAAACCGTGGCCTATGTTTGTGTTTCAGAAAAAAAAAATAAAACAATGGAGAAGACGACTAGGTGGCAGGCGATGGTTGGTTGGTTTGAAAGTTCGCGCGAAAAGTAGCACTAACGCATTGTTTTGTTTTATTATATTCATTTGTTATTTAATTTACAGATAAACAAAATAGCTCAGTGGCAGGCGTACACGCTGGTAACGTTCAGGACCTGGGTTCGAGCCCCAGGTCCCCACCCCCTTTCATATTTTTCTTCAATTAATAATTACATGCAGTTTCAGCCTAAAGGAGCACCATGCGTCCATCACATCTGGCCATCCACGTGCCCAATGAGATTAATCAGAAGGCCACAATCTGAAGCGTACCATAAGCCTGAGTCAAAGGTCCCACACGTTGCATGGAAAAGTCAACAAGGCCTCCAGTAATGGGCCAGAATTATTGGACTTTCACCTCCACTTTGGGGACAGATACCCCCTAGGTTTGCCATTTTTTTTTCACATTCTTTCTTTTTCATTATTTCTATTTTCTTTTAATTATTGTTATTAATTAATTTCATATTTTTATAACATAAAAAACAATTAAAAAAATCAGAAAAGAGAAAAAATATAATAAATATTTTATTTTAGTATGTATATTTTGTAAATAAATTCATAAATTAATTAGTTTTAAATTATGTATTAATTTTAACTCTTTTAATAAAAGTCTAAAAAAATATAGAATTAGGGTTTATGATAATTTTTATTCCTTTTTATTTTTCTTTCATAATAATTAAAATATTAAATATTTATTTTCGTAATTAAATTGTATGTAAATTAATTAGGGTTAATTTTAGGTTAAAACTTAATCTTCTTTTTTTAATAAATTAAAAACAACTAGGATTAGGGTTAGCATTTATTTTAATTAATTCTTTTTTCCCATTAAACATAAAATACCAAAAAACAATTTCCTTTCTTTTTAATTAATTAATTTCATCATCTAATTTAATTTAGTTAAAAAGGGTCCAACGCCCTCGTTTAATTCTTATTTAATTCGCGGGTTTTATTTCTTTTTCGTATAATATTTATGTATCTCTCCCAAGGCTTTGTAAATTAATTCCTCGCACTTAGCTTTTCTTTTAATTCTTTATTTTTCTGTCAAATCGGGTTCAAGAAATTTTGGCGATGTGGACCCATGCCTTTTGTAATAGTTTAGAGCTTTTACTTTCCGCAATTTTTTAACTGTTAAATCAAGGCATGCAAGAATGAATGGACAATAATAAAAACAAGCGCATAGATCACCAATGACATGACAAAAGACAAAAATATCTGAAAATAACACACAAATCACACACCACCCCTAGGGTACGCCTCACTGTTGCCTTGCCTCGAAAGGTGATCGTCAAGTAGAGGATGTCTTAGTAAGTCCTCATGATCCGGGAACCTGGCATGAGGGTAGCTTCTAAGGTGTCTTCCCATTTCTCTGGTGATCACCATGTCCCGAACCTCGAATTGACCCGAACACCTCCAACGGTGGTGCTACCTATCTCTCAATGGTGGGATGGCACTACTTTAAAGGACATTTACACAGACGAATTCCTTAGGGTAGGTAGACGACTCTAGATACTTGCTCTAAATTCAAAACAAATTCAAAAATACTTTTCACACCAACACATTTTCAAAAAGCTTTCGAAAGCAATTTTTCAAACACTCTTGAGGACCGATACAAGAGTCAAACTGGAATTTTCAAAGAAACTTTTTAAAACCCACAGTTGAAAAGCAAACAAACCATTTTTGAAAACACAAATGAGCAAGTATCTAAGAGCCCATGGATAACCATGGATAGAAAGGGTGTTAACACCTTCCCTTTCTATAACCTACCTCCCGAACCGAGAGCAATCTCTATAAGGAATTTTTCTGTGCTTTTGTCCTTTCCATTTGGAGAAAATAAAAGACGGTGGCGACTCTTGCTTCCGCGACATTTCGCGAACCAGCGTTAAACAGTCAGTTCCAGATCCACCGATCACACATGGGCTCTTAGATACTTGCTCATTGGTGTTTTCAAAATGTTTGCTTTTCAAAGTGTGAGTGGGTTTGAAAAAGTTTCGTTTAAAGTTTCAGATCGACTCTTGTATCAGTCCTCAAGAGTGTTTGAAAAATTGTTTTGAAAGCTTTTTGAAAGTGTCGGTGTGAAAAGAAGTTTTGATTTGTTTTTGAATAGAGCAAGTATCTACGAGTCATCTACCTACCCTAAGGAATTAGGCTGTGTAAATGTCCTTAAGGTAGTGCCATCCCACCATTGAGAGGTAGGTAGCACCACCGTTGGAGGTGTTCGGGTCAATTCGTGTGTTAGGGACAGTGTGGTCACCAGAGCAACAGTAGGACACCTTAGAAGCTACCCTTATGCCATTGATCCTTTTTTAATTTGAGGCAACCATTCCGAGGCAACTGGATCATATCATGGACATAAGGACTTACTAAAACGTCCTATACTCGACGACCACCTTTCGGAGGCAAGGCAACAGTGAGGCGTACCCTAAGAGTGGTGTGTGAATTTGTGTGTTGTTTTCGATTAAGTTTTATCTTATACATGTATCATGGTGATCTATGCTTGTTTTTAATTTAGGCCATACATTCTTTCATGCAAAGCTTAGCAGTTTTAAGAGTGCGGAAATTTAAATGCGAAAAGTAAAATCCTACGCTATTACAAGGCGCGGGTCTATACATCGCCAAATTAACAAAGACCCGTTTGATAAAAAATGCGGAAAATAAATAAATTCCTAATTACTATTACATGGCTTGAGCAATTACATAATATTTGGAAAGAAATAAATAAGAATAAATGCGCGAAAAGAAATTAGAATCGAATGTTTGAGGGCATTGAACCCTTTTGAGAAATTAAATGGAATTAAAAGCTAATTGATTATTAAATTAAGAAAAGGAATATTTTTTAGGTTTTGGTATTTAAGGAAATAAGAAAATTAAAATTAAAATTAAAAGAAACCCTAATTCTAAATTATTTTAATTATTTGAAAAATATGAAAGTTTAACCTAATTTACTAATTAATTAATGTACATATTTATTTACAAAATATTTAGTAATTAATAATAATAATAATGATGAGAAAATTATTTGTTAAAAAAAATGAAAAGGTTAAAAAACTCTAATTTCTACATATTTTATTAATTTAAGAAAATATTAAAGTTTTAAAACCTAAATTAACTAAGTTAATTGTTAGAGTTTATTTACAAAATAAATTAATTTAAATATTAATTAAACATATTTTAGTTTCTGATTTTTTTATTTATGAAAATTAATTTATGAAATTAAAGAAAACAATTAAAATAATTAATAGAATTAAGAAAGAAAAACAAATTAAAAATTAAAAATTGATGCAAACCATGGGGGGTATCAGGCCCATTTAGGAGGTTTTTTGGAAGTAATTTGGCCCATTAGACAAAAAGCCTTGTTTGACTTTCTGGCATCACGTGCGTGTTCATTGACTCCTGAGTACCGTGGTCTGCATTCTTTGGCCATTGGATTGGGTTTCATGCATAAGTTGTTCTACTTTGGCCATTTGGCTTTTGGCTTTTGGCTTTTGGTCATTTGTGTTCTGGCCTCAACGTTCCTTAATCTTCTCAGGATGTCTGTCTCGCCATGTATTAGTGTCATGCATAAGTTGTTCTTTTTTGGCCATTTGGCTTTTGGCCATTTGTGTTCTGGCCTCAACGTTCCTTAATGAACCTGCATGGGATCCTGTCTAAATCTGCAGTGTTGAATCTCATGAACACATTAAATAAAATCATAAAATACAAATAAAGCCAATATATGAAGAAATTTAATGTTTAGGCACAATATGGCATGTATGAATGATTATACCCTTTTGATCATGAAGATCAAATCAATCTTACCCTTACTGGAAAATTAGTGACCTGAATGCTTTTATGCCCTTTGGATCATGGAGATCAAGCCAGCCTTATCCTTACTGAAGAAGTAGTGAGGTGTTGGTTTGTAACTGTGATGGCTTGTTTGTAGTGAGAGAGGGATTTGTAATAAGGATTTCAAGGTTTTAGGGTTCTTGAAAGAATTTGATATTCTAACAGTGTTGTGGCAAGGTTTTTTCTCTCTTTTTTTTCCTCTCTGGTTTGTGTGAAAAGAAGGTGATTATATAATGGAAATTAGGGTAAAGAAAATGGGCTTTGAATGTGCAATTGAGCCTCCAATGTTCACTTGAGTTCGTCACTTTCCAGGCTAAATCGCAGGGACTTAAGTGCAATTTTTGAAGTTGAAATGTGTAAACAAAATGTGGCCGACATCGATAACTAACTCCTGTCCGAAAATCGGCTCAATCGGATAAACAGTGAATTAGTTATGAATTTTTGAAGTTTCAGCTCAGACAAACTTATTTTGGGCTCCAGTGTCGACTCTGACACGTTCTTCAATAAAAAACTGGTATTGATCGGTGCATAATTTGGTCTCGACTTTTGAAGCAAAGTTGTAAATCTATGAGTCAGTGCCTTGTGTAAAAATATGAGTCCAATCCGATAAAAATTGACCGAGTTATGAATTTTCGAAGTTTCGGCCCAGATGAAATATTATTCAGCATTCAGGATTTTCAGCGTGTCACGCACTCTGAGCAAAAATAGAAGGCCTTTTGAATACCGTTTGAACTCAATACCTTCTGATGAAATGTAGCCAACTCAATTTTTGAAATTTTGGCGCCGGAACCAGCTCGATACGATGAAAATCGACCAAGTTATGATTTTCTGAACATGACGCAAATAAACTTCTGTCACAAATTTTCTGTATGAAAATACTTGATAAATCCACATTTTTGAAGACCTTCTGATTGAAATTGGCTTCCAGCTGTGAGAGATGAAAACGTAGATAATGTCAAGACGGAATTTTGGCCACCGGAACGGGTTCAAAACGAGTCATGATCTTCAAGTTATGAATTTTTTAGCGCATAAAAACTGCACTTTCAGCACACTTTTTCACCATATTTCTTCGAGAAAACTCACACATTCGGATACCTTCTTTAAAGAATTGACTCTTGAGCCGAACCTGAATTTGAGAATATGTTATCAGAGATATCTTGGCGAAAGAATACTTGAATATGACGCGCCGGGTTGGACTTGTGAATTTTTCTTGAAATGTTTTGAGAAATATGGGAGGGCAAATTTTGGGGTACAACAGTTGCCCCTGTTCAATCTTCTTAAACCTGAGGATGTAGATTGGCTTGCGTGCCTTTCGTGATCCGAAGGTGGAAGATGATTGAACACTAGAGTGCCCAGAAATTTGCACTCGCATAGTAGAGTATCAGCAACGTGATGGCGGGAATGGGTTTACAGATACCATTTGGAGAGATGACGGATAGGAGGATGGGCTTATAGATGCCATTTGGAGTTGTGACAGAGCCTTATCGGGAATGGGCTTATAGATGCCATTTGGAAACTGTTGGTATGTGGATGGGCTTATAGATGCCATCTAGGTGTCGATCGCGTAAGAGATTCCTTAGCGAGAACTTGCGTACCTGAGAAAAGAAAATAATTACCTGGCCTGTTACAGGAGTTGATCTTCAAACTCTTTGTGTAGATGTGCCCTGGCTGGATACAGGAATCGAATCTTTAAACTCTTCAGACGTTCCCTGGCAGGATACAGGAATCGAGTCCGGAGAATATTAGTCGTCAACAGATACACCCTGGCAAGATACAGGAATCGAATCTTCGAACTCTTCAGACGTGCCCTGGCAAGATACAGGAATCGAGTCTGGTAATGTTAGTCGTTAACAGATACACCCTGGCGAGATATAGGAATCGGATCTTCGAACTCTTCAAACGTGCCCTGGCCGGATACAGGAATCGAGTCTGGAATTCAGAAAGGTTGGTGAGTTGTCTCTACTGACAGGTTATTTCCATGGACGGGTGGTCTTTATCGACGGGTGTCTATAACGATGAGTGTCTATAACGACGAGTGTCTATAACGACGAGTGTCTATAACGACGAGTGTCTATAACGACGAGTGTCTATGACGACGAGTGTCTATGACGACGAGTGTCTATGACGACGAGTGTCTATGACGACGAGTGTCTATAACGACGAGTGTCTATAACGACGAGTGTCTATAACGACGAGTGTCTATAACGACGAGTGTCTATAACGACGAGTGTCTATAACGACGAGTGTCTATAGCGACGAGTGTCTATAGCGACGAGTGTCTATAACGATGAGTTGGATCAGAGAAATCTTTAGGCATTGATTTAACTGGATTTGTATTCTTTGACCGGGTTGGTCTCTTTTGACTGTATTCGGCTACATAGCTGATCTTTTAACTGTATCCTTCCTGAAAGGTAAAGGTCAGTCATATGCAATGCATGATATGGATCAAGCAATAATATTTTTCAACACATGAGATTGTATGATATGATGCGTATATGCATGTATCATGATGTATAACAATGTGATGTTTATGAATGTATCTGCGTCTAGGAAAATAGATCCTTGACGGATGCCGGGAAGTCAAATCCTGGGCTGATGTTGAAGAGTGAGATTCTTCGTTTCCGTTGGGGATGATGATTGTAAGAATACCGGTCGGAGAAGATAACTCCGTGGGGGAATAAACTTGGCGAAGAGATTACTCTGCGGGGAATTACTCTGTGGGAAGAGATACTTCGATGAGATTTGATGATAACTCCGCTGGGGATTTCGTTGTTGTGCTCTGTTGGAAATGAAGGTATCTTGGTCGCATTCTTCAGCTGAACTTACCTTGGCACTTCGGTGGACAGGGCAATCGGATCATTTAGACAACTCATTATTGCCCCAGTTTCTGTTGGAGAAGAAGGTACCTGTGAAGGTGTTTGATGACTGCCAATTGACAAATCTTCTTCTGGTAGGCAAGTGACGAGATGACATGACATAGTCGTACGCTTTGATCCCTAACTTTTGCCTGGACCGTCCTTTCGGGTTTTCAGTCCACCGGGATACCCATTTTTGCCCAAGCCGCCTTTTCAGGTTTTCGACTTGCCGGGTATACAAATTTTTTTCATTTCATCCCTCATTTTTTCCCGAACCGATTTGGTTTGCCGGGAAGCCCTTATTTTTGCCTAGGTGTGTCAACCTAGCGGGTCTTTGATTACGCGTAGTATTTTTTCCGACTATGTCCATGCTCTCAGGATGTAGGGAGGTGCCCCTGTTATTGTGTTGCCACGCTACCAGAAGATGTTTGGTCATGCAAGATTTGTTGTTGGGAATTCATGACCAATGCCCCAAGTGGCTCAGGCGGAGGTTTGCCCCTGGCTGTTTGGAATCTTGAGAGATTCCTTGAATCTTGACTGGACTGCCCCAGATGATGGACAATGATCAGGCCATGCCCCTTGATTGGAGGTGATTTTGTTCATTAGGCATTCGTCGTGCGAATTTCTATGCTGTTCAAACAAAAAGTCATATGCAAACAAAGTTATGTTAAAAATGCAAAGCTTATGTCTGTCTTGAAGTTTTTGAAAAATGCATTTTTCCAGTAAAACCAGCAAATTTTGTAAAATGTGATGTCAACTCAATATTTTATAGCAAGCCTTAAGGAGTCAGGATACCTTTGGTAACAGTATGCTTTCGAACTAACCCATACTTCAGCTAGGACTTTTAAGGGTTGTAGCGTGGCCTGGTTCACGGTTTAAGAAACAAAGGATAAAGGCTCAAATTATTTGTACCCACCCGCTCTTCGTGATGTTCTTCAAACCTAAACTCAGCTGATCGTGCGTTAGACCTTGTTTGAGTCTTTACTTTGATATTCCGGTGATGGTTCGGATACCGATAGTTTATTTCGACTAGGCCGTCATTTCTTTTTTGGTTGAGGGTTTGTAGGACCTCTTTCTTCTTTTTTTTTTTGATTTTGTTATCCCTGTTTTTTTTTGCCTGAACTGTTTCTTTTGTGATTACAGTCAGCGGGATGCCCCAGTTTTTGTAAGTCTCCTTCATAGGTTTTGACTTAATGGGCTTTTATTTTGAGAAGTAATGACTGCCTGTCTTTATGATTGTTCGGAACCATCACTGTCTTTTTTTGTTTTGTAAGGATTCCTTTGATGCCATTCATCGTGCACCTGGATCAACTGAGAGAACTACCCTGCCCCAGGTTATGATTAAGGGTTTTAATTTCGAAAAAGAAAAAACTCCAACTTCTTTGGCTCAGAGGGGTTGACGAGGGATTATCTTCCTTATAACTCCAGTGTTTAGGAATTGAAACAATGCCTGTACCTCATCAGCGGGGTCTGTTCAAAAGCATACTGTAGATTGTGGTATCGTTTTCGTCATCCTCCCTCAAGAGGCTTAGAATTTTAGGTCAAGAGTTGACATCACAAAAATATGAAAACAGTTTGCATATAGTGAATACAAAATAATTACTTCAAAACAGACATGTGTAATGCATTAATGAAATAACCAAGTTTGACATGAAATAAAATGTTTGAACAATCGAAGAAAAATACAATCTTGAACATTCAAATGAACAAAAGTTTCCAATCCTAGCCATGTTTGGGCAGGGGAGCAGTGGTCACATTGGGAGCCTCTGGAGAGTCGAGCTGGACTTCCTTTGCATCAATCAGATCCTGAACCTTGTTTCTCAAAGTCCAACAACCATCTGTAGCATGCCCCGGGCTGTCAGAATGATAAGCGCAGCGAACGTTGGGGTTATACCTTGAAGGCGTCCTGTTGGGATTCTTTGGAGGGTCCATGAGAGTTACCAACTTGGTTTCTAGCAACTGTGGCAATATCTGTGACAAGGTCATGCCGAGGGGAGTGAATTGCCTTTTGGGTCTCTCTTCCCTTTGCTGATTATGACGCTGAGGAGCGCCGGTCGGTTTTGCAATAACTACCGCGTTGACAGCACTAGATTCTCTCTTGGATGGTTTCTTCTCAATGTTTGAGGAATCACCATTATGTATTTTCCCCGCCTTGATGCCAGCTTCTATTCTTTCCCCGGTCAAGACCAAATCTGTAAACCCAGCAGCAGAATTCCTAATCAGGTGGTTGAAGAATGGACCAGACAGGGTCCCCAAGAACATGTCGACGAGCTCGCAGTCAGTCAGAGGTGGTTGTACCCTTCCATTAAGGTCCCTCCATTTTTGAGCATATTCTTTGAAGCCTTCGCCTGTACCCATAGACATCCCCTGAAGCTGAGTACGCGTGGGAGCAAGGTCGGCATTATACTGGTATTGCTTGTAGAATGTAGTGGCCAAGTCCTCCCAGCTGCGGATGTTGGCTCCATTCAGTTGATAGAACCAGTCGAGTTGAGTTCCGGCCAGACTATCCTGAAAGAAGTGAATCCACAAATTCTTGTCAGTCGTGTAGGGCTGAATCCTTCTTGTGTAAGACCTGAGATGCAGCTTAGGACAGGATGCCCCGTCGTACTTGGCAAAGGCAGGTGCCTTGAATTTGTGCAGGATTACTACCCCAGAAGACAGACCTAGATCCTCGAAGTCCAGGCCGGGCACTTTTTGTATCTCCATGGCACTTAACCGGTCTTCCAACTGTTTATACCTGTCCTCAGCTGGAGGGTACTGCTCACCATTGTAATCGGTCTCGTTGTCGGAGACCACTGGACTAGGAACCTCCCTTTCTTGGGGTCTGTCTTTCCCAACAGATGGGGTAGTCTGCTCAACTTCATTTTGTGATCCATTCCCAGATTTGCGTCTAGGGTTGAACAACACCGTCCTCTTCTTCTTATTTTTCAAAAGCAGGGTCTTCAGATCTTGTTGCCCCTGGGCTAGACTCATGATCAACTCTTGGAACTGGGCGTTCTGAGCCTGGAGGGCCTTGATGGATTGCTCGGTAGATGATTCAGGATTCATGATGGCGAGCTGAAATAAACAGCGAAGAAGGTAAGCAACCTGTAAAAGGGGTACCTGTAATGCAATGATATGTATATATGCATGCAATGTTTTCAAGGATCTCGCGGGGTAAACAAGAAACCATTAGAGTTTGAATTTGTAGCTTGATGAAAGGAACTTCATATTGTTGAGAGTCCTTTTTCAAGAGTCAAGGCTCACCATATCGAGTGGGTCATAGCCCCTGACTCGAATCATCAACCTGGCTAGAGGAAAATAAATCCCCTTTGCCCCTTGCTAGACATTTTGTTCATCATGACCTGCATCACAAGCCCTTGAGATCCTTGAAACGGATTAGTCTTCATGCAAGATGCATGCAATGGTATGATGTTATGCTATGCATGGGGTAATGTAGGTAAACCCTGTTATGAGTCCCAATTAAGGACTGTAAACAAAACCTGCAAGAAACTCAAGTGTCAGATAACAAGCATGCAAATAGTCAAGTTGGAAGGCACACAAGTCACACAAGAGAAGCCCTTAGAGTTTAGGCCAGCATGGGGTCTAGGTATTACCCTCTTTCAGTTTGTTGGTTAAGACCTGTCCTATCAGAAGTAACCGGGTTCTAAGGGTCCCAATATCATTGGATTGCTTTCATTGTTCATCGTTTCGATTTAGCCACTGAACTGGCGACCGAAATATTCCAAGAAAACAACCCTCAACTGAGTGTAGTATCGAGTATCAACCAACCTCAGACTGCACCAAAGTCAGTTATCTCACTACCCTAAAGAGGCCAAGATGGTTCAATTAAGGTTCCTAAGGTCAGTTGATGCTTCACGACACCACGCGGCGGCCCCGTACTCTCCTTGACTGGACTCAAGGGTTACTGGTACACACCAAAGTGCCACATCAACGTAGCAGACTGCTTCAACCATGTCGGTATACCCCGCACAGTTCCCTCACAGCCTTGTTGCTACTTTCTAAGAAGGTATCCCCAGATCTGGGTTAGGATCTATAGAACTTCCAAGACAGTACCCAAAATTTAAAGCAAACAATTCAGAAAATTGAAAACACAAGTGATCTTAGTCCTAAGGTACACCTCACTTTAAAATAAATCCCCAGCAGAGTCGCCAGTTCTGTGATCGGTGGATCTGGAACTGACTGTTTAACGCTGGTTCGCGAAATGTCGCGGAAGCAAGAGTCGCCACCGTCTTTTATTTTCTCCAATATGGACAGGACAAAAGCATAGCAAAATTCCTTATTGAGAATGTTTCTCGGTTCGGGAGGTAGATTTATAGAAAGGGAAGGTGTTAACACTCTTTCTATCCATGGTTATCCATGGGCTCTTAGATACTTGCTCATTTGTGTTTTCAAAATGTTTGCTTTTCAAAGTGTGAGTGGGTTTGAAAAAGTTTCGTTTAAAGTTTCAGATCGACTCTTGTATCAGTCCTCAAGAGTGTTTGAAAAATTGTTTTGAAAGCTTTTTGAAAGTGTCGGTGTAAAAAGAAGTTTTGATTTTTTTTTGAATAGAGCAAGTATCTACGAGTCATCTACCTACCCTAAGGAATTAGGCTGTGTAAATGTCCTTAAGGTAGTGCCATCCCACCATTGAGAGGTAGGTAGTACCACCGTTGGAGGTGTTCGGGTCAATTCGTGTGTTAGGGACAGTGTGGTCACCAGAGCAACAGTAGGACACCTTAGAAGCTACCCTTATGCCATTGATCCTTTTTTAATTTGAGGCAACCATTCCGAGGCAACTGGATCATGTCATGGACATAAGGACTTACTAAAACGTCCTATACTCGACGACCACCTTTCGGAGGCAAGGCAACAGTGAGGCGTACCCTAAGAGTGGTGTGTGAATTTGTGTGTTGTTTTCTATTATGTTTTATCTTGTACATGTATCATGGTGATCTACGCTTGTTTTTAATTTAGGCCATACATTCTTTCATGCAAAACTTAGCAGTTTTAAGAGTGCAGAAATTTAAATGCGAAAAGTAAAATCCTACGCTATTACAAGGCGCGAGTCTATACATCGCCAAATTAACAAAGACCCGTTTGATAAAAAATGCGGAAAATAAATAAATTCATAATTACTATTACATGGCTTGAGCAATTACATAATATTCGGAAAGAAATAAATAAGAATAAATGCGCGAAAAGAAATTAGAATCAAATGTTTGAGGGCATTGAACCCTTTTGAGAAATTAAATGGAATTAAAAGCTAATTGATTATTAAATTAATGAATATTTTTTAGGTTTTGGTATTTAAGGAAATAAGAAAATTAAAATTAAAATTAAAAGAAACCCTAATTCTAAGTTATTTTAATTATTTGAAAAATATGAAAGTTTAACCTAATTTACTAATTAATTAATGTACATATTTATTTACAAAATATTTAGTAATTAATAATAATAATAATGATGAGAAAATTATTTGTTAAAAAAAATGAAAAGGTTAAAAAACCCTAATTTCTACATATTTTATTAATTTAAGAAAATATTAAAGTTTTAAAACCTAAATTAACTAAGTTAATTGTTAGAGTTTATTTACAAAATAAATTAATTTAAATATTAATTAAACATATTTTAGTTTCTGATTTTTTTATTTATGAAAATTAATTTATGAAATTAAAGAAAACAATTAAAATAATTAATAGAATTAAGAAAGAAAAACAAATTAAAAATTAAAAATTGATGCAAACCATGGGGAGTATCAGGCCCATTTAGGAGGTTTTTTGAAAGTAATTTGGCCCATTAGACAAAAAGCCTTGTTTGACTTTCTGGCATCACGTGCGTGTTCATTGACTCCTGAGTACCGTGGTCTGCATTCTTTGGCCATTGGATTGGGTTTCATGCATAAGTTGTTCTACTTTGGCCATTTGGCTTTTGGCTTTTGGCTTTTGGCCATTTGTGTTCTGGCCTCAACGTTCCTTAATCTTCTCAGGATGTCTGTCTCGCCATGTATTGGTGTCATACATAAGTTGTTCTTTTTTGACCATTTGGCTTTTGGCCATTTGTGTTCTGGCCTCAATGTTCCTTAATGAACCTGCATGGGATCTGTCTAAATCTGCAGTGTTGAATCTCATGAACACATTAAATAAAATCATAAAATGCAAATAAAGCCAATATATGAAGAAATTTAATGTTTAGGCACAATATGGCATGTATGAATGATTATACTCTTTTGATCATGGAGATCAAATCAATCTTACCCTTACTGGAAAATTAGTGACCTGAATGCTTTTATGCCCTTTGGATCATGGAGATCAAGCCAGCCTTATCCTTACTGAAGAAGTAGTGAGGTGTTGGTTTGTAACTGTGATGGCTTGTTTGTAGTGAGAGAGGGATTTGTAATAAGGATTTCAAGGTTTTAGGGTTCTTGAAAGAATTTGATATTCTAACAGTGTTGTGGCAAGGTTTTTTCTCTCTTTTTTTTCCTCTCTGGTTTGTGTGAAAAGAAGGTGATTATATAATGGAAATTAGGGTAAAGAAAATGGGCTTTGAATGTGCAATTGGGCCTCCAATGTTCACTTGAGTTCGTCACTTTCCAGGCTAAATCGCAGGGACTTAAGTGCAATTTTTGAAGTTGAAATGTGAAAACAAAATGTAGCCGACATCGATAAATAACTCCTGTCCGAAAATCGGCTCAATCGGATAAATGGTGAATTAGTTATGAATTTTTGAAGTTTCAGCTCAGACAAACTTATTTTGGGCTCCAGTGTCGACTCTGACACGTTCTTCAATAAAAAACTGGTATTGATCGGTGCATAATTTGGTCTCGACTTTTGAAGCAAAGTTGTATATCTATGAGTCAGTGACCTTGTGTAAACATATGAGTCCAATCCGATAAAAATTGACCGAGTTATGAATTTTCGAAGTTTCGGCCCAGATGAAATAATATTCAGCATTCAGGATTTTCAGCGTGTCATGCACTCTGAGCAAAAAACGAAGGCCTTTTAAATACCGTTTGAACTCAATACCTTCTTATGAAATGTAGCCAACTCAATTTGTGAAATTTTGGCGCCGGAACCAGCTCGATACGATGAAAATCGACCAAGTTATGATTTTCTGAACATGACGCAAATAAACTTCTGTCACAAATTTTCTGTATGAAAATACTTGATAAATCCACATTTTTGAAGACCTTCTGATTGAAATTGGCTTCCAGCTGTGAGAGATGAAAACGTAGATAATGTCAAGACGGAATTTTGGCCACCGGAAAGGGTTCAAAACGAGTCACGATCTTCAAGTTATAAATTTTTTAGCGCATAAAAACTGCACTTTCAGCATACTTTTTCACCATATTTCTTCGAGAAAACTCACACATTCGGATACCTTCTTTAAAGAATTGACTCTTGAGCCGAATCTGAATTTGAGAATATGTTATCAGAGATATCTTAGCGAAAGAATACCTGAATATGACGCGCCGGGTTGGACTTGTGAATTTTTCTTGAAATGTTTTGAGAAATATGGGAGGGCAAATTTTGGGGTACAACAGAGACAAAACCAGTTAAGTCGATTCCTAAAGATTTTGCTGAAGCCAAGTCAGTCAAAGGAGACAAAATCCAGTTAAATCGATTCCTAAAGATTTTTCTGATGCTAATCCAGTCAAAGAAGACAAATCCAGTTAAATCGATTCCTAAAGATTTTTCTGATGCTAAACCCGTCAATGAAGACAACCCGTCAATAGAGACAACCCTTCAATGAAGACAACCCGTCAATGAAGACAACCCGTCAATAGAGACAACCCGTCAATGAAGACAACCCGTCAATGAAGACAACTCGTCAATGAAGACAACCCGTCAATGAAGACAACCCACCATGAAGCAACCATACACCGGTTCCTTCTCTCTTTCAGATGAAGTTTTACACAGACTCATCATCAGGCGACCCTACACCGGTTCCTTCTTAAATTCAGATGAAGTTTCACACGGACTCATCATAAGTCAACCTTACACAGGTTCCTTCCTTCCAAGATGCAGTTTCACACGGACTCATCATCAGTCAACCCTACACAGGTTTCCTTTCTTCCAAGATGAAGTCTCACACGGACTCATCATCAGTCAACCCTACACAGGTTTCCTTCCTTCCAAAATGCAGTTTTACACGGACTCATCATCAGGCAACCCTACACAGGTTCCTTCTTTCAACTTACAAAATTACAATTCAACAAACAATCTCCAGATGGCATCTATAAGCCCATCCTTCTACCAACAATCTCCAAATGGCATCTGTAAGCCCATTCCCGACATCCCATTGCTGACACTACGCCATGCGAGTGCAAATTTCTGGGCACTCTAGTGTTCAATTATCTTCCACCTTCGGATCACGAAAGGCTCGAAAGCCAATCTATATCCTCAGGTTTAAGAAAATTGAACAGGGGCAACTGTTGTACCCCAAAATTTTCCCTCCCATATTCCTCAAGACATGTCAAGAATAATCTTCAAGTTGCTCAAGTTGGCTCAAGGGTTGGACAGTCAAATCACCTCCTAAGGCAGTCAAGTCAAAATTAGGGTTTTGTGTTGCATTAAGGTTCTCATATCCAAATGGCCTCAAGTTCTTCCCAATGTCTTAATATGTTCTTAAGTTCATCCATGACAAATTTCAAGCCTTGCAGAGAAACTTTGGTCAGCCAATTGCTCAAGAGGCCCAAAAATCGATTGTGCTGGGTCAAAAGTCAACTGTGGCCTACATATAGTCAAACCTCAAGATTTTTGTCAACATTCTAATTTTTAAGGATAATTCATCATTTGATCAAGGGTTGATCCTGATTCATTAAGGATTGCTCAAAATTCATCAAGATTCAAAAGTTGCTAAATTAGGGTTTTGCAGGAAAAGTCAACTCAACTTTGACCAAGCATAATTTTCTTATACTTTATGAGAAATGACCCATCCAAAGCTCATTTTGAATAGGATGCAATTTCCTACAATCCATCTTCACACCCCAAGATCAGAAAATGCACTCACAAGAAGTTACAAATTTGGACATTATAGGTCATTTTTGAAAGTCAACAAAAACACCTTTTTTTCAAAAGCTTATAAATTGAGAATGGAAGATCAAAATAAGATGAGACCAAAAGGGTTGATTAGATAACATCTCAAGGCTTCTAAAAAGTCCAAGGACACCTCCAAAAGTTCAAAATTGAGCGAGTTATGCATTGTTGAAGTTGGGTATTTTTCCAAATTTGCCAAAAGTCAACTATCCTCAAAATTCCAATTTTTGACAAAAGGGCCCACTTTTTCCACTTGATTTAGTCTTGTCATGACACACACGTGTCCCATGCTTAATGTCATGACCAAACATTTATTTTTCCATTTTATTTCATTTTTATTGATTTAATTCATTATTAATCAATATTAAATAAAATAAAATCCAAAAATGATTGAAAAGGGATCTTTGTGATTTGTACAGCTTGCAAACATCATGTGACAACCAACCAACTCGTGCTAAGGCTTATTTGTGCACAAAATCTCAGATTTGGCCTATTTTTGGAAAGGTTAACAATGGTGATAAAATCAAATCCTAAACCTTGAATGTACATGGATATTGGCCTAACTCTTGACCTAAAATCATTGCCTTATACATACACAAGCCACACAAACCTAATTCACGGGCAAAAACTGCAAGAGACGGCCAAACGAGAATTGCAAAAAATGTGAAAAAGTGGGAGATCAATATCTTGGTTAAGGAACGATTCAATCAAAAATCTTCACGTAGCTCTCTAGCCTGATATCCTGTGAAGCAAAAGCAATCAAAACCAGACCTCAAGACCCCCTACAACGCGCTGTAAGTTGTCTCGAACTTTGCTCTGAACATGGAATCTCAATCTCCAGTTCTTGCGCCTTTTCTTGAAAATCTTGGCATATTTGTGTTTATCATTCAATTTAGAACGATTTGGCATTATTCAATTTTGTTTTTGGAACCTGTATCATGATGCCCGATTCTAGGGTTCATGTTCTTGCTTTTTAGGTGTTTTTGATATAGGAAAAGTTGGATCCAATAATTGGTATAGGAGTGATCAGGAGGCAAAGACGAACACGCCTATGTTCTTGGGTGGCGTTTACATGGCCTAAGGACAATTTTTGAAACGTCCTACGAAACTTCCTGCGAATAAAAATCCGCAGGTAATCGAACCAGGTCGTGTGAGGAAGATAGAGAGGTGTCACAGCGTGATTGGCCAGTTTGAAATCATAGCGCGTTTTTTTTTAAATTTTTTTCTAGCATATTAAATGGTTTGCATATATTATATTTAGTTGCTATTCCAATAACAAAAAGATGCAGGTGGTTGAGTGGTTGGGACGCTGGCCAATGAGTATTGGGACCTGGGTTCGAATCCCAGGTCCCCTAAAACCTTTGTTTAATTTTTCTCCAGATGTTCTCATGCAACGCTCACAAGACGGTCCATCATATGCTTCAAATCTCAACGCGCCAGATGGCCTCTAGGCCAAATCTGGTGGGCAGAAAGGAAAGACCACCATAGTGCCCAGTCAACGTTGTCACAGGGAAATGGAAAAGTCAAATGCAGGCTTGTAGCAAGTGGGCCTTGAACATGCTGATTCACTACCACTTTGGGCCCATCACCCCCCCTAAGTTTGCTTTTTTATTTTTACTTTCTTTCATTATATTTTTTTTATTTACTTGATTTATTTTCTTAATTAATTACTAACAAAAATAATTAACATTTTCTTAATAAAATCAGAAAACCTAAAAAATAATATTTTTATTAATTTCATTATTTTTGTAAATAAACAATTTAATTGACTTAGTTTTTTAATTAGGCATAATTTTAACATTTTTGCAATAAATTAAAAGTAAATTAGAATATTAGGTTTTAGCAATTTTTTACCATTCTATTTTTATTTCCTTAAATATTCCAAAAAATTTCCAAAAAAATATCTTTTTCATTTAATTAATTAATTAACTTAGGTTTAAATTCATTTAATTCAAAAAATAACAAAAATCTCCTTTCTTAAAAAAGGGTCAAAACCCTAAAACTCTCCGATTCAATATTTCTCGCGCGTACGATTTTTTTTATTCATATTTTTTATCATATAATGTATTTGCTCCGAGGATGTAATAGTTTTAATTAGGATTATTTACCGCTTTTATTTATTTTCCGCAATTTACTTTTTTAAGGGTTTGTTTTTGGCGATGTAAATACTCGCCGCCTTGTAATAGCCTAGTTTTATTTTCCGCAACCATTAACTGCTAGATGTATGAATAATAGGCTATGCATGACAAGATCTATCTTAAATTAAAATCAACCGTAGCTCACCATAACATGTACAAAGATAACATAACTGAATATTGACACATTTGCACATGCCACTCTTAGGGTACGCCTCACTTGGTTGCCTCGAACGTGGTCATTGAGTATAGGAAGTTTTAGAGGTCGCCCTCCTGTCTAAAGATCAAAGTTGCCTCGAAACGGTTGCCTCGATAAAAAATGATCTAAGACATTAGGGTTACCGCTAAGGCGTCCTAACATTGCTTTAGTGACCACACGTCCCTTAATCGAATTGACCCGAAAACTCCAACGACGATGCTACCTACTCCTCAATAGTGGGATAGCACTGTCTAAAGGACATTTGCTCAGTTTAATTCCCTTTTGAGTAGGTAGAGGTTCTTAGGTACTTGCTCTTTCAAAACAAAACAAATTTTTCGCACTTACACTTTTCAAACAAAGTTTTCAACAACACTTCATACACTCTTGAGGACAGAAACAAGAGTTAAATCAAAGTTTTCAAACAAAACTTTTTTCAAAACCCACAAACACAAAGAAAAGCAAACTTTTGAAAACACAATGAGCAAGTACCTAAGAGCCCGTGGATAACCACGGATAGAAAGGGTTCTAACACCTTCCCTTTCTATAATCTACCTCCCGAACCCGAGAAACATCTCAAAAAGGAATTTTTCTGTGCTTTTGTCCTTCCCTTGTTGGATAAAATAAAAGACGGTGGCGACTCTTGCTTACCGTGACATTTTACGAAACAAACGCAAACGCGAACCAGCATTCCAAAACAGTCAGTTCTATTCCCACCGATCACAGAGCATAACTAAACTGACGTAGAGCTAGGGAAGGGTTGTAAGTGATACCTCCCCTTATTCTAAAGAGTGGCACATTAGGGAATTCCCCGCAATAGTCAATAATAGTGATGTCCTTCTGAGATCGGGAACACCAATGGGTATTTGAATGAGTGAGTGACATCACCCTTTGAGACCGCCTCAAGCCTTGTTCATTCTTCATTACTGATTGGGGGATGTGCAAAAATAAACCACCTGGAAAGTAGAGATATGCAACACGTGAAAGTCCCTCGCTTCCTCATAGTACTAGTGTGAAGAGAATGCATAATATCTCCAAGCAAAGTAGGCACCAAATTATGGGTAAGAAATATTTTGATGGCATTTACATCTATGAGTTGGTATGAGTTAGGGAAAAGCACCAAACCATAGATCAGCAAAGCCAAATATTCTTAAAAGCACGAAGACTCATGGCATCTAGAAACCATTGAGCCTTCTCTATCAGAAATTTAGGGAGAAAACCCTTGACTCCATTTCTTGTTTCCCAATTAGATACAATGTCTGATTGTTTCAGATGTAAAGCTACTGAAATGTCTTCAGGTTTTGGAACTTACTCTAGACCGGTGAAAGGTATCTGATCAAGAAAAGACACTCAGAGTAATTTAGAGAATTCTTCCATTGTGGGCACCAAGTGATAATCCGGGAAGGTAAAATAGTGATGCTTAGGATCAAAGAACTGGAATAGAACACTGATCATGTCTTCTTTGAAACCGATGGTGACCAAATTGAGTAGATGACCATGTCTCTTGGTGAATTGAGAATTGTCAGGAACCTTGGGACTAATTCCCCAGGCTTGGAAGGTACCTTTAAAAATTTGATTCAGATAGTATTTCTGCGATTGGAAGCCATGACCCTGCAATAAAGAATAAAGATAAATCCCCTAGATCCTTGAAATGGTTAGTGAAAATGTCATGATATGATGTTATGATGTTATGATGTCATGTTTAAACAGATAAAAAACACAAACAAAGCATACAAGAGCCTTAGGTTTAAGGCTTGCATGGGGTCCGTAGGTAAGTACCCTCTTGAAGCTTAGTTGGCTCACCCTATCCTAAAATAGTAACTGGGTTCTAGGGATCTCAATATCATTGATTTTTCTCACAGGTTTCGCTTAGCACGACAACTGACTTGCCACAAAAAAAACCTGAGAGTCGAATATCAATGAGCGTAGCATCGAGTATCAACCAACTTTGGACTGCACCAAAGTCGACAGTCTCACTACCTTTTAATGGCTAAGTTGGGTCAATTAAGGTTCTAAAGGTCAGTTAGTGCTTATGACACCACGCGACATCCTAGTATTCTCCCCGACTGACTCGAGGGACACCGATACAAACTAAAGTGTCACACTACAGTTTCCATGATCTATAGCTACTTACCTAAGGGTACCCCCAGATCCAAGTATAGGATATTTGTAAGAAAAGTAAACCCAAGCAATCCTTTAAAGATAAAACAAGCAAATCAAACAAAGCAGATAAAGTGATCTAACTCTAAAGATAACCCCTCTTTTAAGTTTTCCTCAGCAGATTCGCCAATTCTGTGATACGGTGGGAGAACTAAATAGTTTTGCATTTTATCGCAAATGTTAAGGATAGCTAGAGTCTCCACTGACTTTTCTTTTATCCAATAAGCAAAGGGTGAAAAGAGCAGGAAAGACCTTAAAGATTTTTAGTTTGGGGGGGAGGGGTAGGTTATGAAAAGGGAAGGTATTATCACCCTTTTCATCCGTAGTTATCCACAGGCTCTTAACCGCTAGCTCACTATGTTTTGAAAATTGCTTTGTGAATGTGTGTTTGAGAAGATATTTTGAAGATACCAATTATAAGGCAACTTTGTAATGATTCTCGTATCTGTCCTTGAGAATGCGTATAAAGTGTTTGAAAATATTTATTGAAAAGTGTTTGTGTGAAATGTTTGTGAGCAAGCGATTAACAGCGGTCTACCTACTTAAGGTTTTTCTTGTAATTTCCTTTCCTTTAGTTAGTGTTATCCTAACATTAGTTAGTAGGAAGCCCTATCATTGGATGTGAAGGGACAGGCGTGGGTCATCGTACAGTCATCGAAGACAACTGCTAAGGACAATTTAGAAATTTATCATTAAGGGACTAGATAGTTTACCAAAGGCAACATCGAAAGCGTCATTGAGGGACTACGATCTTTTTTTTCGAGGGACTGTGCTAAAGCATCCCCACTTTAGAGGGACATGACTGTTTTTTCTCGAGGCAACAAGGGAGGTTACCTTAGAGGTGTGAGTGTGCAAGTGATTTGTGATTCAATTATTTTAATCTTGCAATTAGGGTTAGCTATCGTTTGCTTTTGATCTTTCCATTCAAGTCTAATTACTAAGCAATAAACATAACAGTAATTAAAAGCAGTAAACTGTGGAAAATAAATGCGGAAAATAAAGCCCTAGACTATTACAATTCTTTGGGAGAATTACATAATAGAAATGCGGAAAGTAAACCCTAATTACTATTAGAAACCGAGAAATAGTCACAATAATAAAAAAAGCGAGAATAATAAACTACATTCGCGAAAGTACGGATGATATGAAAATATGAATAAATAGAAAAAGGAAAGATTTCTTTGATATTTTAATGAGAAAAAGGTTTGTGATGAATTTATAAAAACAAACCTAAGAAATTAATTAATTTAGTCAAAAGAATTCTATTAATTAAATTAAAAAAAAACCTAAAAAAACTATTCAATTTTAATTAAGAAAATTAATTAATTAAATTATTTTAAAAAAAGGTGATTAAACTAACCTAATTAATTAATCTAAATTAATGTTTTTGGTGTTTTAATTAAATAATTAAAAAAATAATTGAAAGAAAGAAAAATATAAAAGAGAAAGAGAATTGGTCCTGTTTTGAAGCAGTTTGGGGGGTGCTGAAACAAAATTCGCTAGGCCCAAAGAGGAGAGGCCCAAGAAATCTAGTACATACAGCCAGTGGGGGTGCATCATGCGCTTGTGGATATGGGATCGTTGGATTAGATCTATACAGATCTGAGGGTGAGGCATGACAGAGTGTATGGTGGGTGCATGAGGATGCGATGCGCTGGATCTGTAAAAGAGAGAAAACATGAAAAAATATTGTGAAGCGCCAGGATCGAACCCAAGCCCTGGTATAGGTATGCCTTAACATGCACTCGCTTGCCATTGGGGTGGCTGTACATCATTGATATAAACAAAACAAAACGTATATAATATCAAATCATTGCATAGACCGGAGAGGCGTCAGAGCCCTAGCTCCGGTCGTCTTCTCCGGTAGCTTATTTTCTTCAAACCTGCAACACAAGAAGCATTAAGGATCCAAGAGTACCCTATTCCCCTAAATCAAGGCTTACAGATTCAATGGAGTCATTGTTTTTTACTGAAACACAATGGTCTATGAGGTATGATCAAAATAACCCAGATCGGTGCAAATATGGAAAATTGTGATTCTAATAGCATGAACGTCATGTGACTAACGTTTCCTGCATATGGAGACCTCATGAACACACTAGCATCATTAGTTTATCTTAAAACATAACGAAAATAAAAAATGTAAAAATCATGCAATGATGAAATCGTGATACATGCTCGTGTGTTTCTGTCCGTTTGGATCATTGTAAACGATCCAACCTTACCCTATGATCTTCCCGGGGTTGATTGGAATGGCCGATATGTATTGAAAACGGATGCAAATAGATTTTGCAAGTTGCCATAGATTGACAAATTTTTAAATTTCTGGAAGATGGTTTCTTGCAAGTTTTTTCGTGGCTAGCTTGTCTGATTTAAGGAGAATATATAGCATGGAATTAGGTCAAAACATTATGGGCTTGAACTCTTGTAATAAGCTTTGTCTTATTTTATTTTATTTTATTTTGACCTTTAAATGAATAAAAATAAAAAATAAAAAATAAAAAACAAAGGGAGGTGTATGAATAAGTCTTGAGGTTCACTATAAGTTGCAAAACACGTTTGGACTTTGAAACAATAGCCCACTAGCCCAAAAATTCAAGTTTGCTCAATTTGAACTTCATGCATTTGCTCAAAATTTCCTAACTTGCATTGGTCATAACTCTCTAAATTTTTATCATATGAAGGTGAACTTTGACTTTTTGGAAAACTCAAGATGTCCTCTTCAATCTCTATATTGACCATTTTTAAATTTCAAGATTTATCTTGATGTAAGCATCCTTGACAAATGGGTCTTTTTTGTTGACTTTTGAAATGACCTATAATGTATTGGCCCATATCTCTCAAATGAAGCATTTTTTGGATTTGAGATTAGGGATTCAAAGTTGTAGAGAATTGAATTTCCTTCAAAATAAGCTTTGGTTGGGGAAAAGATGATGAAGCATTTGAAAGTTATGCTTGGTCAAAGTTTAGTTGATTTCTCCTACGGAAACCCTAATTTGGTAACTTTTGACTTTTGATGATTTGAGAGGTTTCCTTAATGAAACATGATCAACCATTGATCAGATGATGAATATGAATTCAAAATCTTGATGTTGATAAAAAATCTTAAGGTTTGATTGTATGTTGACCAGAGTTGACTTTTTGTTTAATACAGTTGATTTTTAATCATCTGAGTCATTGACTGAGCAAACTTGTGATGCAAGACGTGAAACTTGGTATGAACATTCTTGGAGACATATAAGAGACCATGAAATCCACTTGAGACCTTAAAAACCCAATATTCCTTGAGAAACACAAAACCCTAGTTGTAGGCCATTGCTTAGGATGAGGGTTCATCTGATCAATTCTTGAGTAGTCTTGAGTACTTGAGCACCTTAAATAAATTTCTCTTTGAAAAATGGGAGGGAAAATTTTGGGGTATAACAATCACCAAACTGAGAGATACAGTTATCTTATAACTGATCAAGGTGATGTATTACTTATGGATCAAAATGAGCCTTGCGTCTACAAGAAGGTTAGTGAGAGCATGATCATCATCTTGACATTATATGTAGATTACATATTACTCAAATCTGGTTATGTGTTTTGCTTAAATGGTGGCGCTGTTCCTTAAATGCAACAAAGGAAGTTGTTTGGATTAGGAAGTTCATTATGAACTTTGCATAGTCCATAGCAATATGGATCCCATTAGTCTCTATTGTGATGACAATGGTGCTATCGCATAAGATAAGGAGCCTAGATCTCACAAATGATCCAAACACATACTTAGGCGATATCATATCATTCGAGTGATGATAGATAAGGTAAATGTGAATATATGCATAATACCTACACTTGACAATGTTTCTGACCCACTAACAAAGTCTCTTGCACAACAGAAGCACGATGGCCATACTAGATCTATGGGTATTAGGGGTATGCATGATTATCTCTAGTGCTAGTGGGAGATTGTTGGTGTAAGCTCTAAAGGCCAATACTTTTAGTACTTGTATTGAATTGTTTTGTAATAATAAAATACATTTCTTTATTATGTTTGTTTTACCAAAATAATAAAGTCCTTAGAATATTTAATCTGTCTAATGAAATGTTAAGTGTGACTCAATCTTGAGATCCCATTAAATATAAGGATAATATTCTTAAAATATTCGTAGTCGAGTTTATTGTGAAGTGGGATAAAAATAAAGCATTAAGACTATTATGTTGATATATTAATGATCACATCTCATGAATCATGGATAAATAGTTATCAAGTCTTGACATAAGTATGAATATTATGAGTAATATTTATACTGGATTGACCCGTTATAAGAATACTACATAGAATGTTATGCAAAGTGTCATAAGTTATTCTCATGGTGATAGTGGTGTATACCATCCTTCGACTTGAAACCACTATGGACTCTAGATGTAGAGTCGAGTACTTTATTGTTGATCAAACATTATCCATAATTGTATGATCATAAAGACATTTGATAGGTGCTTCACAAAGTATGCTGAGAGACATGAGTGACCAGATGGAATTTTCCCATCATGCGTAACAGGATAAATGTCTAAGAGCCCAATATTGAACTGGACAAAGGTGACACGGTATATGCTTTGTGCTCAATATAGACATAAGGGAAAAAGGCTAATTGTACACACAAGCATTATCACACTAAAGGTTTTGTCAGATCATATGACATTTTTGTGACTTAGGTAGCTGTGATGTGTTGCGAGATACTGCTTATTGTTTATTATGTTAAATGTGTGATTTAATATAGTTGCCAAAATCGCGTGAACCTAACGGATCACACACATAAAGACAAATTGATGAGAGATAGAATAAATAAGAAATACTGTAAGGTACGGTGTACTTGAGAGCATTATGGAACAAAGTAAGATACGGTGCACTTAAGTGAAATATGGAACATCATATAATATAATAATAGTTATTATTATTATTATTATTATTATATTTTATAATAGTTATAAAATATAATAATAATAATAATATTAATAATAATAATAATAAAGTATGTTTATTAAAATAATAGTTATAATAATAATAATAATAATATATTATTATTATTATTATTATTATTATTATTATTATTATTATTATTATTATTATTATTATTATTATTATTATATGGTGCACTTAAGTTGGACTTTTTAGCTTGCAGTCCACATAAGTGGTTCTATAAATACAACCCGTGTGCATAAGCTTTCTCAGTTGATGAAATTAGGTTTGTGAAATCCTGGTCGTCTCTATCTATCTATCTATCTATCTATCTATCTATCTATCTATCTATCTATCTATCTATCTATCTATCTATCTATCTATCTATCTATCTATCGATCTATCTATCTATCTATCTATCTATCTATCTCTCTCTCTCTCTCTCTCTCTCTCTCTCTCAAACACACACACACACACACACACACACACACACACACACACACACACACACACACACACACACACACACTCATGTACACACACGCACACACTCAAAGTCTTCATTCGTAGCAACTAGCACTTAGACTAAAGGTTGTCTGTTCGTGTGAATTGAGTAGAGGAATTGTTCTTCATCAATGCTAGTGATCACTCCTTCTATATGCATAAAAGGTTTCAATCACTGTAAGAGGTAACTGTTTATATCACTTATCATGCTCATTCGTAAGGACTTCTAAAGGGAAGTTTTTAATTTCTGCCACGTTTTGAATCAAGATTTCCCTTCAAATCTAACTTTACATTTTATCCTCAAGAGATGGTTGAAAACGTTTCAAAATCTTTAAAATATAGTCAATCGATCTCACAACTGTCACATCCATCTTGATCGGACCCTTTGTTTTGTTATGTGAAATGTACTTCACATAATCGTTAAATCTCCATTTGTCTTCAGCTCAAACTTGATGAATTGGATCTTCCTTTTGTTGTCAACTAAGGATGAACAAAAATGGAGCTTCATAAATCTTCGATTATCTGAGTACTGCAAAATATTCTCTAGTGTGGATTTCAGATTGATAAGACAGGTGATCTCAATGAACCTAAATTTAAGAGGGGGTCTCTCGCTATTGAAGTAGACAAATGCGATAAGAACATTGGGACATTTTGTGGTGTTTTAGTTAAAACTATGAGAGGGCACCATTATTTATAGAAGTTTTAGATTAATAATAACCTCAGAAGCTCAATTCAATCTTAGAGGATATTCTGGAACTTAACTTTCAGAATCACCTATTTATGTTTGGAAAAGACACAAGAAAGAAGGTTGGTCCAGAACTAAAATTCCAGACAAAATATTTTGGCAGAATGTTTTATTCACAAACATAAATTTTTTCATTAACATTGAAACTTTTTCAACTCATATTTATATAACTAATATTGGATATATGTTTAAAATTATCAAAATGTATATATATTCCACCGTTGACAATATAGTCTAACATTACATTAAAAAAATGATGTTTGAACCTAAATACATTGTTAGATAAAAACTAAAGTAAGTCAAAACATGTGTTACCTTCTAAATTTATATCTATGAGTGGTTTCACCTTTAACTCTTCTTATTTTATTCTCTTTCAGTTCCGCTCAACTTGGTAAATTCTTCCATCCTATCTAAAAATTATTCAAACAAGTTTCAACTTTCTTTGTGGAATGAGTTATCCACTCCGGTGATGTCCGTGATATAGGACATCCAGAATTCAAATAAAATTTAAAAAATATATTGAATTTGAAAGCCACTCAATTAATACACGTAATGCATTCAGTTGGATTTTGAGGAAGGCCACTACATAGTATAAAAATGTTTCCCAGAAGCCATACGTTTTCACATCAGTACACACCATATTATATGCACTTTCTATAAGATGACTCATTTCAAGAAAGCACATTCATTTTTCTTCTAGTTTCAGATTGCTAACACAAGGAATAAGAGACTCATGAACTGCATCAAAATGTTCATTTTTCTTGTATAACGTTGTATATGATTCCTTATTCGCCTTCAACTATTCGAGAAGTTGTTGGCAGACAAGTGTATGATTCTCCTCTCCTTTAATAAGCAAAAATGAAATAACAGGATAACTACAGTTATCACCACCCTTAACATCTACAATCCGTTCAATGTATATGTGCATAAAAATCAATATCTCTTCAATGTGTTTGATTTTTGGTATAGGCGGTGAAGGAGATGGTTTTCTAATTCAAGCACCTTTGATAGCACTTTTTTGAGATTTTGAAACCAAAGAATTTGGGAAATGTGTGTCAACATGTTCGAAATATGAAGGAGACTGCTTCATTGAGTTGTTACTGTGTGTTAGTTTGACCTTATTAGGAACACCATTTGTTTTTACCGGTCCAGAGGGTGGTTTAAAATATGTGGTTTATGGATAGGTTATCTTCCTCAGCTGCTCTTTGATGTGCAATTTCATGTTGTCATCAACTTTCAAAATTATCTCTTAAATCACTTCCCATTTGGTCATGATAGATATATTCTATTTACCATCCTTCATCACACCCTCATCGTCAAACATAAGCCTTTTTCAGTGTGTGTGTGTGTAAATCTAATATATTCCTATGGGTCTATCAAGTTTCATCTTCTTAAAAATTAAACAAGCCCACCTATCTTACATCTTCATAAGTGTACAACCACACTTTGAGCTATTTGAACATACTTTATTTGCTCGCTCGACTTCGTGATAAATAAAATTCAATCCCACTCAATATATATTGTCTACCAAATTTAGTGGATGCAATTCAAATTTTGATATTTTATCCTTATAGCACATGAATGACTTGATTCAAACATGATAGATGTTGTAACAACTAATTTGTATGGTTCAATTGATAGTGACATTTACATGAAATTCCCTAAAGGATTTAATATATCAGAGACACATAATCTTAGATCTCGAGAAAGCTACTCCATCAAATTGAACAAGTCTCTCTCCCTCTATGGGCTAAAATAATATAGACACATGTGGTATAATCGTCTCAATGAATATTTGCTAAGGAAAAATATATACAAAGAACTCCATATGTCCTTGTATTTTTATGAAAATATGTAAATTTTTTGTTGCTATAATAGGTATCTATGTGGGTGACATAAATATTATTGGAACTTCTGAAGAGCTTCTAAATGTTATAAACTATTTAAAAACTTTTTTGAGATAGACTCGGGAAAGACAAAGTCCTTATCAAGTTACCATTCAGATAATTGGATGTGCATGAGATTCTTTAAAACCTCAAAAAGATGATGAAAAATCAATTGGTTCAGAAATACCTATGTGGATAAATCTCATATGTTGTCTACCCCTATGATGTCAGATTATTGGATGTGCAGAAGATTCTTTAAGACGTCAAGAAAAAGATGAAAAAGTCATTTGGTCCAAAAGTACTTATATCTTAGCATAATTCAAGTATTGATCTATCTTGCTAATTATACATGCCATGATATATATAAATTTCTCTCAATCTATTAGAAATATATAAATTTTCACCTATATGAAGACATTCAAACATAATTAAATATATACTTTGTTATCTTAGAAGTATAATGGACATGAGTTTATTTTATTCCAAAGTATCTAAATTAGAATTAACAGGTTATACAGAAACATGTTACTTGTCAGATCTTCGTAATGGTATATCACACGTATTATTTTTTACTTATGCTGGTACGACTATTTCCTTGAGATTTGTAAAACAAACCATAGCAACAACTTTATCTAATCATGCAGAATTTTTAGCACTACATGAATCAAGTCGATAATGTATTTGGCTGATGTCCCTAATTCAACACATACAATAAACTTGTGGTTTATCTTCCGAATAAATAAATAGAACAACCATAGATGAAGATAGAGACCGAATAAAATATATTTCTCCAAAATTCTCTTTCACTCCTGATCTTCAAAAAGTGATAATATAAGCATGGTTTTTTCTAGTAATGTTTTAACGAGACATATCATAATCAAACATCCAAGGGACAAGAGGGAATTGTTATAAATAATGGATGATTATCTCTCTATAATTTTCTTTCTTATTTGTAATAATTTATATTAATTAGTAACGAGTCACTTTCCTCACAAAAATGATGTACTTTTTTCTTTTTGGTGATATTAAAAGAGGAGTATTATAAATTTCAATAAATAAGTAAATTTCATATTAATTTTCTATTAATTACATATGTATAGACTCATATTTTATTCAAAATTAACACCTAGAATATGAATACTACAATACACTCTCTTTTCTCTATTCTATTATTTTGTTTAGTTTCATAACATAAGATTTTTTTTCCATTTCTCAAAAGAAATGAAAGTGTCAATTATTATGATTTTGATTTATATTAATATTAATTTTTTTTTTTTTAATTTATTTATTTTATTTTCTTAAAAATTATAGTAACAGGTACCCCTCTATTTTTTTTTTAAAGAAATAGAAAGATCTCACTCGACCATAACCATATAAAAAATCAAATAGATCATTAATAAAAAAGAAAAGAAACAAAAACAAATAACAATAATAATAATAATAATAATAATAATAATAATAATAATAATAATAATAATAATAATAATAATATTATGTTTTTTTTACAATAATGCATGTGGTAATAACATAAACATAACTGTTCTAAACGAACCTAAAAATATATTTAAAACTCAATAAAACATCGGTAATATGGATAGTGAAATTGAAAATAATAATAATATCCAACAACACATTAAATTAGGTCTAACTCTCAAATAATGCGTTTCTTAAATAAAACACATATATATATATATATATAGACCTATCAAATTAATTATATTTAACTAAATAGTGCCCACACGCGAGTTGGATGACACAAAGACATACACATACATTTGAAGGCAAAATCCAACAATATAGTGATGATAGAGAGAAGTAGTTGTATAAAAACGAACCAAAAAACATGAGAGAAATTTATTGTTCAACTCTTATATTAATCAAATGGTAAAATGAATAACATATGAATCTGACCTAAAAGTAAGTATGTATATCTAAGACTCATATGTAACGGATAAAACAACAAAGCATCTTCAATTCAAAATGATATTCAACCATCTCAACCAAAATCCTTAGTTGAAAATTCCGTTAGTAACTTACATTGAAAACCCAATTTCTGCCGTTAATAACTTCTCTCTTCCTTTCTATCATCAATAAAATAGTAATAAAAAAATGTAATATATAATAACACAATAAAATATCTTTAATCTAAAATAAAACACAACCATCTCAATCAAAATCCTTCACCACAAACTCCATTTCCAACATCAATAACTTCTCTCCACCTTTCTCTCGTGAATAAAAAAATAAATAATATGTAACGGATAAAACAACAAAACATATTCAATTCAAATACAAAATAAAAACATTTGTAAATTTTGGAATTTATATATATATATATATATATATATATATATATATATATATATATATATATATATATATATATATATATATATATATATATATATATATATATATATATATATATATATATATATATATATATATATATATATATATATATATATATATATATATATATATATATATTGATTGTTTATGGAATGCTAGGGTGCTTTGTTTATGTGATTTGTTAGCTAACATCTTTATTTCAATTTCTGAATTACAACATCACATTGAGACGTTTCAAAACCTTCCAAAATTATTAGTAAAATAGTAAACAATTCAAAACTACATTAATTTAATCAAACCAATAAAGATTTAATCAAATCAAATATGTTCTTGTTTTTATTTTACTTTTAATAATTAATAACACTCTATTCTAATTATTATTATTTTTATTATAAAATAAAGATTTTTGATGGAATTTTAAAAATGTCTCATACATATTAGTATTATCATTTCTAAAATTATAATTTATTTCACAAGAAAACATAAATATATACAAATAATTTGAATAAAAATATGTGACATGTGACAAATTCTAGTTAAAACACACCTTAATGAAATTAATAAAAATTAAATTTGACAATCAATTAATTTTTATTCAAATCGCATTATTAATAAAAAATTTATCTCAAATTTTAATTGAACAATTTTATTTTTAATTATAGTATTGATATTTCTATTATTCAACAAAAGAAAAAGTGTTTTTAATTAAGAGGTGAAAGTTTGAGACTATATTATTCCTCAAATCACACGATTTAAATAGCTTTAGTCATAATATAAAATGATGGAGAAATAAAAGGGTATGTAAACCATTTTTTATGTGATGCAAATTTATAGCTCAAGTTGATGGAAATATTTTACAGACTGCGGTAAGACCTGCGATTTTGTACGGGGCTGCAGTAAGACATGCGTCGTAAGGTGTAACACCCTAAAATCCCATTTTTTTAATAAAAGATAAACAATTATTTCTCCAAACCAAGTGTTACACATGCTCAATAAACATACTCTTTCAAAAAAACGTAAAACATGCAGCGGAACTCAACTTCAAACATACTTCAAAATCATCTCGATTATAAAATATTTGATTAAATAAATAATCCAAAAAACGACATCATAACAACAATTAAAATGTTCCAACCCCTCTTTCAAAATAAAACGTAAAACATGCAGCGGAACTCAACTTCAAACATACTTCAAAATCATCTCGATTATAAAATATTTGATTAAATAAATAATCCAAAAAACGATATCATAACAACAACTAAAATGTTCCAACCCCAATGTTACAGATCAGAGTACCATCAATAATTAAATAACACAGAGAAAATAGTAAATAAATGAAGAGGCCTCAACACCATCCTCCAGTCAACAACAACTACTCCTCTACCTGACTATCTGTACTCCAGAAGAGTATATAACACCACAAACAAAAAAAATATGAGTGTGAATAACTTCATAGATGTTAACGGTGTATAAAACAACAAGGATATTTTTAGATTAACAATAACATCAATTATCATTCTCACACAATAATTTACAGCAACAACAACAATCACAATGCAAATGTATAATGCTGTACTCATCTTCCAAAATCCATGTGGTACGAAGTTTTTAGATGTCAAAATTATATTAATGAATTATCCATGTCTCTAGTTCCTCTTTGAACCATATTCCTCTTTAAATCTGAGACCGTCATTAGTTCCTCTCTGAACCGTGACCTCGTCGGAACTAAGTCCTACATATCTCCGATATACATGAATGCATGAGTCATGATAATAATATTCAAAACTCATATTTAACAACAAATAACATTCATAATTCATATGCAACAACAAATAATACCCGTATCTCATACTCAACAAGTTTTCTCTCTTAATTCACAATTTTGTCAATAAAAGGCAAACAATATAACTCCTCCATGAATTACTCAACTTAGCATGTTATATAAATACACTCAATAATCATATCATTATTTACAAAACTCATCAACAAAGCAAAAATTTAGTATTACTCATGTCAGCCTATCAACAAGGTAATAAAATAATTACCCACAACATATCAACACAACTCTAAACATGTCAGAGTTACTCAATTTTAACTCTAATAACTCGTAAAGTCTTACTCTATAAATTCTCAACAATTCAAAATTAACTCTTTTAGCCGGTGGCTTACTAAGTAATAATATAACTCAAAACAACTCAAAAGGGTCAAATACCTTCAACTTCAACTCTAAAGCTCATCAGATTTAACTCTAACCCAACTCAAAAATAACTCAAACAACTTTATAACAACTTTAACAACTCTATTGACAATTTTAACAAATATATTGACAACTCTAACATGATAAGAAAATCACTTAAACTAGTCAAATAACTCTCCAACTCAATTCTAAAATATTATAACAAACAATATAAAATTATTATTATTATTATTATTATTATTATTATTATTATTATTATTATTATTATTATTATTATTATTATTATTATTATTATTATTATTATTATTATTATTATTATTATTATTATTATTAAACAAAATAAAGCTCATTAGATTTAACTCTAAACAACTTGAAAATAATTTTATGACAACTCTATTGACAACTCTAATATAATAAGAAAATCACTTGTAACAATCAAAATTAAATTGAATCCACTTCAATTGTGATTAAACATATGTTAATAAAACAAAAACATATAATTTTGATTATATCATCATATAAATATCAATATGTCTAAATCATATTCAAATTTAAATATAACCCCAAATCACCGATAAACAACCATAGACAAAACATATACAATTTATTCAATTTTTATACTTTCCCAAAATGCATAATCACGGTTCATCATACAACAATAATACATTCAAGAGATTCAAAATACAACAATAGAAAAATACTCAAGAATTCAAATCAAAAGGGTTAAGGGAAATCCATACGCCACAAACATACAATCACAAACATAGAAAGAGAAGAAGAAGATAGGAGGATAAGAATCCCTCACTATCCGAATACCTAAACGCCCATATGTAAAGAGTTCTCCCTTACCTCAAAATTATAGATCACTAAAAATCTTTGGCCTTTTAAGATTTTTTCTCGCTCTCCAAGTTCCTCTTAGATCTGCTTCTCTCGGCTTCTTTTCCAACTTTTGCACTTACAGTACAAAAGTCATCTCACTTTATCTATTTATTCTAACCTAATATCCCAATTACTCCTCTCACCCCTCAACTCTTCTCACACCCTCATTAAACCTCTATTTTTATTATTTATTTTTAATTAAAATAATACTATAAATTAATTAAAATAATAATTATCTAATTATTCTAATAACTCAATTATAAATGATAATTCTATTATTCTCACAAAATCTCATCACACCCTTAGCTCTTTACTCAAAACACCTATTTCTCTTTAATTTTAAATAAAATTCTATTTCTCCCAACTCTAAAATATTTCTAACTTTCTTAATAGTTCTAATATCTAGTTAAATTAAATTAAATAAAATAATATAAATTCAATTAAAATTAGATAACAAAAGTTGGAGTGTTACATAAGGGAGAGAGAAGCTATTGGAAAACCACTCTCTTTTTATTAAAATCACTAGAAAATATTTTTGTGTCTAGCTTGTTGGCTAATAACTCAAAAAGTTACTTGCAAGTGCAATTTACACTGTATAATATATTAGCCTTTAAACCTAATCAATTATGTCTTTTTTATAACGCCTCAAAATCGACTATTAGGGCTTATAATCAACTAGTAACAACTCTTTCAAAAATCTCTTGTTTTGGGCCGGTTAAATCAATCTCCAATGGATTATATCGACCATACTAATCTCGTCCATCAATCATATAATGGTTCCATTTCTTCCAAAAAAATATTTTTAATATGTGAAGATTATCATTCTAGTGATCATCAAAGATCTCGGTTACAAAGCATCCAACGACTCTCTGTAATTCACTTTTAACTAATAGCGAGTTAGTTATTCCCTCTCTACTATGTATAGTGAATGCGCCAAAATCAGGTAAAAACTTTAAAATACAATTTCATTTAACTCTTCTTCTTCATATACTGCCTTGAACGTTGAAGTGCCAACCTTGCAGGCCCCCCACTCCACCTTATCTAAAGCTATGATCCACCTTCACCATTGTTCACCTTCTCATTTATGGTTCCCGAACAAAACTATGGAGTTGCTTGTGGGAACCAATTGATGATTCCTACAATTTCCACGAATTCACGTTCTTTCTCCAATTTTTGCAGTTCATAACTTCTTCCGATCATCGAAGCAAGTATTTATGCTCAAACGTGAAGATTTATTGTGCTTAGAATCAATTCAACATTATCTCAATAGCCTTTTCTCAAATCTCCATATTCTCAATTCTTACTTTCAATGGTGATGATGGGATCTAAGGCTACCAAATTCTCCGTTGCACGAGAAGTTGTCGATGCTGCTCTAGCAGTAAGGAATCAATCACTTCTTTCTCCACCATAAAACACCATAAATCCTAAAATGTTTGTTCCACGACATCCAGATCTAGTTTGAGCTTTACAATTAGCCAAATATGTTCAAGCGAAAGAGATAGAGACTCATTTTCCACTTCCAATTACATAACCTTAAGAATTACACGACCTCTAAACTCTCTAGGCGAACCTCAGTATGCAATACGTTGACGAACTATTAAACAAAATGTTTAACATCGTTCGACAACATAATTCATAAGCCTTTAAAGTAAGGCTTCAACGCCTGGAAGAAAGTCTTCACAACGCTTCCTCCCACTAAAATAGAGTTTAAAAAGTTGCTTCAAGGAAGACTCGTGTGTTAAACGAAGACAAGTAATCTATAGGGGGAGTGAATAGATTCTCAAGTTTAAAATTGTTTTCTAAAAACTATTTTTAAAAACTTTGATAACTATGGCAACCAAAATACACACGAGTAAAATATCGTCTGATCTGAACGTAATTGAAAAACTCAGATATGAGTTAAACCAGTACTCTATAAAATGATACGCAAGCGAGACAATATATTTTCATAAACAACGCATTTGAATATGCTCACAATAGAAACTAGTTTCCAATGAAATTAAATACAACAAACACAATGAGGCAAATTATCAAACACTTAGTGTACTATTGATTTTTTTAGATTTTCCTTTTGATTTTTTTATATGAAAATCAATTACAATTCTAAGAATTTAATCTAATCAACAAAGAAGTTTCAACTTTGATAACAAAGGATTTGTCTATACGGATCAATGACACAAACACTAAGTTTCATAATTTGTAATTAAACCAAAATGAGAAAGATAAAGATATATATATATATATATATATATATATATATATATATATATATATATATATATATAGAGAGAGAGAGAGAGAGAGAGAGAGAGAGAGAGAGAGAGAGAGAGAGAGAGAGAGAGAGAGAGAGAGAGAGAGAGAGAGAGAGAGAGAGAGGACACGAGGATTTGTTTAGGAAGTTCACAAATTGTCCTTGATATGGATATGTCTGCCCCCAATTCTGTTTGGAATAGAAATAACCAATCTTTGCAAAAAATTGTTTAAAAGAGAAATGTAGCCAGCCAACCCTACAAACCTTATGTTTTATGTTGATCCTTACACTTTCTCTTCCCTTGATCCGAGCTTGATCAAGTCACCTACCAATACCATTTGATCCACCATCCCACGCTACTCCTTTGCAAGAATTTTAGTTCTTCAAAGCTTTCACTCGGGCGAATCCATATTGTGAATTATTGTCACCCAAGATTTTCAATTGATTCACCGTATCATGCCACTCCTTTGCAAGATATCCCAATCTTCAAAGCTCTCACTCGGTCAAATTCGAATTGCAAAAATCTTGTAAAAACCCCAAATCAACACTTTGATCTTGGTGGAAAACTCTCACAATTTTTCATGGATGAACACCCCCAAATACTCTCAACCCAATTTACTGGTACACTAACGTAAGTTGGACGTTATCACTCTAACTCTAGATGGAACCTAAACAAAAAATGATTATGTGTAGTTTGTTCGTGTGTATGCATAAAGGGAAGAATGAAGATGAAGAGAAATCTTTGTCTATTCATGGTTTCATCAACTTTGAATGATGCATGTATGAGGTATTTATATATGTGTAAGTTAGAAGAAAAAGGAATGTAAAAAAGGGGTTAAAAAATGAAAAATTTCAAGAATTTTGAAATTCTGGTATCAGATATGAGATGTCAAAGGAGATGCCACGACAAAATATATGAGGACAATGTAAAATGCAACAAAAGTAAAACAGTAAAAACACAAGGGGTTGTTAACCCAGTTCAGTATACAACAACACCTACTCTGGGGGCTACCAAGCTAGGGACAAGTCTACTAAATAGTGTCAATTCATAGACCCTCAGTAAACAATCAGTTTACGATCTAATCATTTAATCACTACCCGTGCTATACTTCTACCTAAGACACACCTAGGTATGAGGCCCTCCTTAAATCCCTTCAATCACTTACAGTAAAGAACTACAGAAATATTAAGGTTTAAAGACTTCAATCATTTAATACTTAAAAGCTTATGAATGATTCACAATTAACAACTCAAGTATTAAATAAATACTATAGTGTATGACAATTAAAAGGCTTAGACTTCTAAAATAGAAAGAAAGTATTCTTCTTCAAAAGTTGCAGTTCAATGAATAAGGAAGCAAGTTCTTATAAAGGCGCAGCAGTGGGCTTGGGCTGAAAAATAAATATTCTAATATTTTGAATATTTCCATGAAAACAGGCCAAGATATAATCCATAAGGATAATTCAAATAGAAAAATATTCCTCCAAATTTTTTGTAGCCTATGAGTCATAAATCTTGAATTATGGCACGCATGAAAACATGAAACAAAAAACTTAAACTGATGTGAGTTGCGTTCAGCTCAAGAGGCAGATGTCAAGACATCTGCTTTGACATCATTCAAAACAGTTTGCTTCAAATGTCAAGACATTTAGCAAAACATTATTAAAACATTGTTTTACCAAAATTGCTGCCAACAAACACTTACAAACTCCCCCTTTGGCAAATTTTGGCTAAAACATTATTTGAGCATATTATCAGAGCATTATCAGAGCAACATCATAAGCAAAGCAAGAAAAACAAAAAACTTAGTTAGCAGTTAGCTGTTAGCAAAGGAAGATGTCAGAACATCTTCTGAGACATGAGGCTCCCCCTCAATTATTAAGCTCCCCCTCAATCAGTGGTCAGTCAGTGGTCAGTCAATCAGTTTCTCCCCCCCTTTTTAGTCATAATATGCCAAATAGAAGGATGCATTCAAGAGTGTATCAATAATATAGGTACATACCATAGAATTTAAAAGTCAAGAACATACAAGTGCCAAAAAGAAACAAAGGGGTCGAATGAATAAATAGCAAATAGTCTAACTGTCTTCAGGACCAATAGACTTGGTAGAGCCAAAACTTCCTTCCTTATTAGAATCTTCTTCTTCAGAGCTCACTTTATCATCAAAGTTGTTGTCCTTCTGCAGCTCCTTGATCATCTTTTCAAAAGTTAGATTTCTTGCTAAGCTAACTCTGATCACATCATCTAATTCTTTGCATGCTTCCCTTAGTTCAGTGATCATGTCATCCTTGGTGGAGGTCTTGTTTTCAGCAGATGCAGATGTCAAAACAATGTCTGGGACATGTTTTCCTAAAAAAAGCTTGATTGAAGGGTCAAAGCAAACTTCCTCTTGCACACTACATCATTACCACTTAGAATTCCAGGATGTTGATTAAGAATAATTCCACAGATAAGGGAACGAAAGGCAATATGAATCTTAATGGCACATGTTCCTGCATGCTTAATAGTTTGATCAAAGATGTAAGTACCATAATCAAACAGTTTCTTGTTTCCAACATAATAAATAAACTTTGCTAAGCCAATAGTGATGGTTGAAGTATGATTAGCAGGAACCCAGTTAGCAGCTCCAATTCTATGCAAAATAGAATATTTCACACTTAGCTTGCTAACAGGAAGTTTATTCTTCATGGGCCACTCACTCACTTGGTTAGCAGTGATGGCTATGCACACTTGATTATCTGTTACTTATAGCTCACAATAGTCATCTTCATACCTATCCAGAAATCTATTTATGATAGCAGGGGAAAATTATACACACCTACCTCTAAGATACACCTTCCTATACTCCTTATTTTTATGACCAACACAGTCAACAAGAATATTAACAATTAATTCCTTAACAAGAGTCTCATAGCATTTGGCAAACATGGTAACAGTTTTCATCAATTCAGCATAAGATATCAGCTCCATGATTTCTTTGCATTCCAGAGCACCAGCTCCCAATTACCTTTCAAGGGAAATTCTTCTTGAAACACATATTTCCACTTTTCAGCATTCCCAACAGAATGAACGATAATGTTGCCAAGAGGAGCATTAGGAACCCTAACAAAAATATTCTTGCTTGCAGACTTTTTGATAGGAGAGATGTCCTGGACATCTTGCTCAACATTATAATCAGAGTCAGCTTCTTCAACTAATAAATCTTTCTTCTTACTTTTAGATCTCTTTATAACATCATCATCATCATCATCTATGGAGCTACAAAGTCTAATTTTTCTTTTGGTAGAGGGAGGAACCACTTTACTTTCGGGCTTTGGGGGACCATACATGGTTTTCTTCTTGACAGTCTTGGCAGGGGGTATAACATTTACATCCTTCACTTTCCTGGATTTGAGCCTTTTTGCAATTCCAGGCACCACATTAGTAATGAGCTCTTTGTCAGACAGCTCATCTACATTAACCACATTCTCATCATTTTGACCTTCTGCAATCTTGGAGCCAACGGCGTCTTCCTTAGTACGAGAGTTCTTCTCAACATCTTGTTCAACATCCTCTTCCACTTCCTTTAGAGCAGAAGCAGCAAGCTTATCAAATTTTCTTTCAGCATCATCTTTCTTGGAGATGGATGATTCATCAGCACTTTTAGGGTCATTTCTTTTGTCAGGTGGAGCAGGTATACGAGCAAGAGGGGTAGAAATCCCAGGCACAACAAAACCTTTATTTAACACTCTATCTACTAGCCTTCTAATGCTTATATCAACATTAACAATATCTTATTCTTTCCTATAATCAGTAGCAGTAGAAGCGTTACCTTTATCATCTTTGGATTTCTTTGCAGGTGATGATCTGGGTTTCTTGACCTTCTTCTCAAGAGGTGGGATAATTGTTAGAGGAGTCACATCAAGTACTTTGTCAAGAGAGAGTTTCTCAGGGAGGTTGATAGATTTTGAGGAAGACGATGTATGCTGTTGAGACATCTTTGAAATATTTTGAGCAAAGAGATGAAGAATGACAAGGGTTCTTTTTCTGTAGAGGAGAATATAGAGTTTGTGAAAGTAGAAAGATGTAATTTTGTAGCGTGTGGAAAACAATTTGATACAGTCTTGTAATGATTGCTTTCAAAATTTGATTTGTTGGAAACATAAATAATATAATATCACTTTAATGATATTCCCACATGCCTTTAATTTCTACAAGCCCTCATATAGGAAAATCCCTAATTATCCTCTTAAGTTCTCAAACTGGTTAGCATCCAAAGCCTTATTGAAAATGTCAGCCAACTGCAATTCAGTGGCTACATGTTCTAAGGCAACAATCTTTTCTTCAAGAAGCTCTCTTATGAAGTGATGACAGATATAAATATGTTTGGTCCTGCTGTGTTGAATAGGATTTTTCGATATGTTTATGGAACTTAGACTATCACAGAATAATTTCATGACATATTGTTTGACATTATATTTTGTTAACATTTGTTTCATCCAAACTAATTGAGAACAATTACTTCCTGCAGCAATATACTCAGCCTTAGCAGTGGACAAAGACACATAATTTTTCTTCCCACTGAACCAAGATATGAGATTATTTCCCAAAAAGAAGCATCCTCTTGATGTACTTTTTCTATCATCATCACTTCCTGCCCAATCAGCATCACAATAACCAATTAAGGTAAAACTAGATCCATGAGAGTATAGCATACCATAGTCACTTGTCCCATTCACATATTTAAGAATTCTCTTCACATGGTTGGCATGGATAACTTTAGGATCATATTGATATCTAGCACACACCCCTACACCAAAGGCAATGTTAGGTCTGCTAGCTGTGAGATATAGAAGACTTCCTATCATACTTCTGTAAAGACTTTGATCCACACTTACTCCTTTTTCATCTTTAGACAACTTCAGATGTGTGGGAGCAGGAGTTCTTTTGTGATTGGGATTTTCCATCCCAAATTTCTTTACTATGTTCTTAGCATACTTGCTCTGAGATAAGAATATGGAATCTTCCATTTGTTTGACTTGCAGAAAAAGAAAATATGTTAATTCACCAACAAGGCTCATCTCAAATTCTGACTGCATTTGCTTGAAAAAATGTTGAACCATCTCATTTGAAATCCCACCAAACACAATATCATCAACATAAATTTATGCAATCATGATCTTCCCTTCTTCTTCCTTGACAAAAGAGTTTTGTCTATGCCACCTTTTCTATATCCATTTTCACCAAGAAATCCTGACAATCTCTCATACCAAGCTCTTGGAGCATGCTTTAATCCATACAGAGCTTTCTTTAGTTTGTACACATTGTTGTACCCTAAAATTTACCCTCTCATTTATCAAATATTATCTCACAAGATCTCCTTGGGTTCAAGACTGCACAAGGATTGATCAACTCAAGACACCTCCTTAAGCATTGATGATTGAAATTAGGGTTTGAGATTGCACAAGGATAATTGAACTTTCAATGCCTCATATTACTTTCATGGATCATTATGGACCCCCAATATTACTCATGTCAAGTTTCAAGCCTTGAATCACATTTTTGCTCAGTCAATTGAGCATATGACCTAAAAATCAGCTGGATTGGGGAAAAAGTCAATTGTGGCCAATTTACAGTCAAAATTCATAATTTTTGACCCACATCAACATTATAAACTCATATGTATCATTTTATCAAGTTTGGACCACAATTCCTCAAGAAATTTGATCAAATCATCAAAAGGGCAAAATAGTCAAAATTAGGGTTTTTGACTGAGAAAGGGCAATTTCTGATTTTTGACCTAGCAAATGGTTAATTGATTTGAGGCATGATCTCAAGAGTTCAATTGCATAATTTTGACTTAATGGAATGACTTAAAATATTGCTCAAGATCAATTGGATTGGTAGTTGATTTTCAGTCAACTGATCAAAAGTCAACTGTACACTGAAAAGTCAAACTTTGACTTTTTGGTCAAAATCAAGTGTCAAAGATCACATTTTATCAAAACATGTCAAAATATGAAACTTATTCATCAAGAAATCAAAAATTCAAGATTTGATTTTGAAAAGTCAAAGTTTTCAAACTTAGAAATTTTTCCAAAGTGTTGAAAACTTCATGTTTTTTCACAACTTTGAGCAAATTTTTCACCATGATGCAAGATGATTCAAAAGAAACTTTCAACATTAAAGTTGTAGATATCCATGAAATATACAACATTTCTTTACACAAATTCTTCTAAAAGTGCTTGGATCCCAAGTTATTAATTCATAAAGTCATGGTCTTGAAATTAAACACTTAGTGAAATTTTGCCCTAGTTTAGGCATGATTTTGACCTAACTTCATGGCACTTTTTCATATAGTTACAAGGGTAATTTTCAAAAGTGATTCAAATAGGTGTTGTAGATCACATTAAAAGCTTTCCAAAATGTTCAAGAACTCCTTGAGATCATTCTTGAGCAGGGAGAATCAAAGACAGGAAGTTAGGGTTTCAAACTAAAATTATAGGTCATTTTGTGATGAACAAAGATTCAAATTTCAAACCTATGCTGAATAATCTCTACTTTACAGGCATCAAAATTGTTAGGCACTCCAAAATTAATTGCTTGCACAGCTGTTAGAGGTCTCAAATCAAGCATTCAGTGCAATGCCATGCTTTATATCCATTTTAGGAAGAAAGTGCACAATGCCATTTTGAAAAAGTAGCTTTATGCACAAAACTTGTTCTTGAGCCTTGCAATGGTTTTCTTATGATCATACACGTCCTATAAATCAAGAGATGTTTATCTCAAGCCTTACAATCACTCGGCCCATGCTTGTACTTCCTCTTGGAACCATACATTTACTTTTCTTCAAAATCAAGCAACCTAGCCATAACTCTATAACTCAAAAATACTTTGTGCCATAGCTCTCCGACTTTTTGTTTATACATACACAAGTCATTTGCAACAAAAGACAGGCATGCTTAAGCCCTAAAAACACCAAGAACTCAGAACTGTATCACATACTTCCATTCTTGCATAACCTGACCAAAAGTTTAAAACTCACATCTCCCTCGTGCATTTTCAAGCCTTTTTGTTCCTAAAGCTTCTAAACATCATTTAGAACTCATCCCTCACCCTGTTACAAGACTGTAACACCGTTAACACCATCCTCCATTTACAAAAACAGAGCTTTGCACTTGGATTTCTGCAGAACTCCTTATGCACTTTCAGCTCAAGCTAAGCATCACATTAGCTTCCTAGTAACTTGAGGAAGCTAATCCAATCATTGGAACTCACTAAAAGTTGCTCAAACTCAAAACACGATACCCTCTTGCAAGGTGAGTTTTCTGACTTTTGAACTCTTCATACAAGCATCATTAATAGTTCATTTGTGAATAAGAAATATAAGTATCAATGTCCTGAAGCTAACCATGTCTTTAGATTTCACTTATATTGCTTAAGGAGTAAGAATTTTGAATCTGAACATCCTGAAAAAGTTAGGTTAGAATTTGGTACCATTCAAAATTCATGGTCATTTTTGAGAATTAGTTTAAGTTGTTTACATTTCTGAAATCGTGGTGAAATTTTACACAACTTTCATGTTTACATTTTTGCAAATGGTTGAGAAATGACCAAGTTGCAGGGCTTCTGGCTGGAGGTTGAAGATGAAGTATATTTAGGGCAAGGCTTAGATTATGTATTTGTTGTTTTACATAAGTTAATGGATGTATCACCACCCCAGTAGTTAAAGTGCGCGCCTGTCACCATGAGATCCTGGGTTCAAGCCCCAGCGTGACCTTTTGCAATTTTTTTTTTACATTTTTCTCACTTTCTGACTTTTTGCAGCGTTTGGGCCTTCCTCCATTGGGCTTGGGATTTTTGCTACACTTGCACACTCCTGACTATTTTTTAACCCCCCTTTATTTTATTTTATTTTATTTTATTTTATTTTTTACTTTTTTTTATCTTTTATTTATTATTATTATTAATACTATTATCATTATTATTACTATTTTCAATAAATAAGAAAAAAAATCAAAAAATATTTATTTTTATTATTTATATCAATTTAGTTTATTTTTATTTTCAAAAATAAAAGAACAAAAACCTTTTCTTTAATTAATTTATTTTTTTACTTAGATAATTTAATTTTAATTATTATTATATTATTTATTTTTCTTGTAAAATTAAAATCAATTTAGAACTTAGGATTTTTACTTAATTATTTTTATTTTACTAGTTTAATTAAATTCACAAAAAACCCTAAAAAACTTGTTTTCTTTAAATTAATTTAGTTTACTATTTTAATCTTAATTTCCTTAATTTTCTTAGTTAATTATTTTATTTAATTAGGTCAAAAAACCCTTTTCATAAAAAACAAACAAAGTCATATTTCTTTACATTCTTGCATTTTTATCTTTATTTTTGTACATTTATTCAAATTAAATATGGTTGTAATATTTATTTAGATTTAATTTCTTGCAATATTCCCCATTTGTAATTTGTACACCCTTCCCCTAAGCATTGTAATAGCGTAGTAATTTTAATTTCCGCAATTTATCGCTTTATATATAAATGCTAGAAATTAGGGTTTTGTATGGAAAGACTAAAATCAATCAATAGAAAACCCTGATCAAAGACAAATCAAGCATGTAAATCAATACACTTGCATACAAACACCCCTAAGATAAATCCACTTGGTTGCCTTACAAAAAATGTCCATATTATGCATGTGAGATATCTTAGCAAAAGCAATCAAAATACAAGATCATAGTCCCTTGATGACGCTATCAAAAGTTGCCTTTCAAAATGATCTTAGTCCCTAAAGAAAAATGCTAAGATATCTTGCAACATTGCTAATCATGGTTATACGATGACCCATGCCCGTCCCTTTTACATCCAAAGATAGGGTTACATACCAAATAAATGATAAGATAACAATGTAAAAGGAAAAAGGAAATGAACATGAAAGACTTTTGAGTAGGTACAATGTTCCTAGTTACTTGCTCCATTTCAAAACAAAAACATCCTTGCTATTTTCAAAACAAACACCAACACTTCCAAAACATCTTTCAAAACTTGAAAACAATTTCAAAAGATCAACACCTTTGTATACATTCTTACGAACGGGAATCATTACAAAGTTTGCCTAGACAAAGGCCTCTTTACAAAATACTTTCAAAAACCACACAAATCACATTTTCAAACAAAAGCAAGTGATCTAGAAAGTAACTAATAGCCCATGGAAAACCATGGATGAAAAGGGTGCTAATACCTTCCCTTTTCATAATCTACCCCCCGAACTCAAGAAATAATCTCAAAGGTCTTTCTTGTGCTTTTTCACCTTTCCTTTTGGATAAAAGAAAAGTCGATGGAGACTCTTGCTAACCTCAATGTTGTACCCCAAAATTTTCCCTCTCATTTTATTCAATACATGTCAATTGAGGTCCCAAGTTGCTCAAGGAAGTCCAAGAGTTGACTAGGCCAACTCTCTCCTAAGGCAGTATACCTCAAATTAGGGTTTCAATTTTCATTAAGATGCTTGAGTCCAAAGGATCCCAAATGCTCTCCATGGTCTTAATATGTTCTCAAGACCCTACATGTCAAGTTTCATGCCTTGCACAAGAAGTTTGCCTAACCAACTGCTCAGATGCTTGATAATCGACTGTACTATATCAAAAGTCAACTGTGGCCCACATACAGTTAAACTTCAAGGTTTTTGGTCAACATCATCATTTTGAAGTGTTATCCATCATTTGATCAAGGGTCGATCATGATTCCTCAAGGGATGCTCCAAATTCATCAAAACCCAAAAGTTGCTAAATTAGGGTTTTGTAGGAAAAGTCAACCCAACTTTGACTAAGCATAACTTTTTCATACTTTATCAGACATTTTCCATCCAAAGCTCATTTTGGAGAGGATGCAATTCCCTACAATTCATCTTCAGCTCACAAGTTTAGAATATACACTCATAGAAAGATATGAATTTTGACATTATAGGTCCTTTTGAAACGTCAACAAAAACACCTTTTGGGTCAAAGCTTCATACATGAACATGGAAGACTCAATTGAGATGAGACCAAAATGGCTGCTTAGGGGACATCCTAAGCTTTCTAAAAAGTCAAAGAACACATATCTAGGGTTAAAATTGGAGGAGATATGCCTTGTCAAATTTGACCTTTTTTGCAAAATTGCCAAAAGTCAAATGTGCTCGCAAATGCATTTTTTTTGCTAAATGGGCCTAACTTTTTATGCTTGCACCTCACTTATAATGGGGTCCACGACTCAAATATTCACCCACACATCATTTGCTTCATTTTTCAATTTATTTTGATTTTTTGTTAATTAAAAAATGAATTAAATCAAATAATTGATGAATAATAGCAAAGATATGGTTTGATTTGGTTTTTGGACAGGTTAGCAATCAGAATATGCTAAATTATCAAGACCAAAACGAATCAAACATAATTGGTACAAGAAAGGGATGATTTGGCTCAAAATATTAAGTTTGCATATGGTTAAAGAATCAAATCAAATCTCATCAAATTTCAAGATTTGATACAAATTTGTTGACCTAATTCGGTCTACTATAAGGGCATAAAAATTCCAGATCAAGAGAACAAGGATTGGAGGCGTGAAACAGCAAGAACAAAACTGAAATTTTGGACAAAAAGTGTGAGATCGAAATCCATCTTAGAGCCATCCTCAAGGAGTTTCAAGGCTAGCAATACATTCCTGGACATCTCAGGAAGCTTCTCCATTCATTTGCAAGCCTCAAAGTGTAAAGAATAGCACGCTACAACATCACGATTTGCACAAAAAAACTCAAATTTGATTTCTATGATTTATGCATTATAAATGTATTTTACCCATATATTTGTGTTCATCATCATGTTTGCAATGTTTCTGGATAATTTGATTTAGGTTACAGTGCAGGAACAAGCTTTTGCCATTGCTAGGGTTTCGTGCTCCAATTTGGGGTTTTGTGATTTAAGCAAAATTAGGTCTGATAATGGGTACCATGATGATCATAGCTTCAAACCCAGTTGATTCATGGTCCCCAAATGAATTTATATTACTTGTGCTTGATTATTAAATAATACAGGTTTATAGTTACAGCAAAACTGCTGTAGGTAAAAGTCCCCCATCTAAAACGACGGATGAGGAAGAAGATGATGCGTGTCAAAGCATGGTTGGGGAATTCAAATTTGGCGCGCATTTTATGACCGTTAACTTGTTTTCCAACATATTATATGTTTTCTTATTATGTTAAAAAGTTAACATCCAGCGCAGTTGGTCAGAGGAAGGAAGTCAGAAGCTCACGTCCTGGGTTCGATCCCAGGCGTGAGCTTTTGGCATTTTCTCCATTATTTTCACCAGATCCTCTGGATCTATATCCAGCCAGATCCAGCATACCTCACCTTCTGAGATCATCATGCGCCCTCTGGTCTCATCTTCTGGATCCATCTCCAGCCAGATCCAACGCCAGCATACGCAGGTCCACCATGAGTCCACAAAAGATGGTCTCATTGGATCAGGCGCCAGACTCTGGGCCATCCTTCCGGGTTTCAGAAGTTCAGCACCCCCCCAAAATTGCTAATACATGCCCAGTTTGCGTTTTCTTTCTATTTCCCTTTTTTAATTTCTTGAATTAATTTTTTCATTTTTTGTTTTAATTAATTAACACAAAAATTATTATTTTTATAAAAAACTAAAAAAATCAACAAATAAAAAAAAGAGTTTTTTTTATATATAAGATATTTATTTAATATAATTAGTAAGTTAAGCAAATTTAATTTCTTTTTCATAATTAAAATAAAATAGAATTAGGGTTTTAATTGTACATAACTTAATTAATTATTTTCTCAAAAAATAACTTAAATATTTTCCAATTAGATTTTTAGGGTTTTAAATTTCTTCTCACATTTAATTCGTCGCGCGTATTTTATTTACCCTTTTTTGTTATTTTGTAACTGTTTCGAGTTTGTAATAGTTTTAATTAGGATTTTAAATTCCGCATTTTATTTTCAGTAAAAAATAATTGTGTAACTGTCAAAGCCATGTAATAGCTAGGTTTATTTCCGCTTTTACTTTCCGTGAATTATTAACTTTCTAGATGTATGGCTAATATGATTGTATGGTAAGAATGCATGAAAAACTAAAACAGTTAGAAAACCCAAATGTGCAAAGATTAAATAAATGAAACAAATCACTCGCACATGTTCACTCCTAGGGTTTACCTCACTTCGGTTGCCTTAGGTACACAATCATTAAGCATAGGAGATTTTAGTGGTTGCCCTCCTGTCTAAAAGATCAAATGTCCTATTTGAATGTTGCCTCGGAAATATTTCCTCAGAAAGATCTTAAGACTCTAGGGTTACTACTAAGATTTTCTAACTATTGCTTTAAGTGATTGTACTTGTCCCTTTCGAACGTCCCTTACAAACTCCAACGACGGTGCTACCTATTCCTTAATAGTGGGACAACGCTACCTAAAGGAAATAGAACATAAACAATCTTTTTTCGAGTAGGTAGATGCTAGTAGGTACTTGCTCAAAATAAAAACTTTTCACACAAACACCTTTCAAAACATTTTTCAAAATAACTTTGTCACACCCTTGAGGACTGATACAAGGGTTATCACGAAGTAAAATATTTTCAAAGCAAGCACACACACAAGCAATTTAAAAATGAGCAAGTACCGAAGAGCCCATGGAAAACCATGGATAGAAAGGGTGCTAACACCTTCCCTTTCTATAATCTACCCCCCGTACTCAGAATATCTCAGAAAAAGGTTTTTTATGTTATTTTTCCTTTTCCATGATTGGATGAAGTAAAAGTCGGTGGCGACTCTTGCTTACCGCGACATTTTGCAAACACAAAACGCAAAACGCAAAACGCAAACCAGTATTAAACAGTCGGTTCTGACACCGTATCACAGAACTGACAACTTTGCTGGGGAATATATAAAGTGGGGTAAACCTTAGGATCTAGGTCATATATAATTGCTTTCTCTTGATTGTCTTGCTTGCTTTATATTTATGGGAATTGTTTGGGTTATTAGATCCTACACTCGGATCTAGGGAACACCCTTTAGGTAAGTAGCAATAAACTGTGAGGGAACTATGCTGGGGTATACCGGCACGGTTGAAGCAGTAGCTATGTTGATATGGCAATTTGGTTGGTACTGGTAACCCTTGAGTCAATCAGGCAGAGTACGGGGCTTCCGCGTGGTGTCGTGAAGCATCAACTGACCTTAGAACCTTTAATTGCACAACTTGGCCAGTAGGACGTAGTGAGATAGCCGGCTTTGGTGTATGCCCAAGGTCGATAGATACTCGATGCTACACTCATTGAGGTTTGACTCTTGAGTTTTGTTTGGTTGCGAATCCATCGCCTATTGAACGAAGCTGGGGGAAAGATCAGTGATATTGAGATCCCTTTTAGAACCTGGTTACCATTTATAGGGTAGGTTGAACCAACTAAACTTCAAGAGGGTACTACCTTAAAACCCATGCAAGCCTAAACCTAAGGCTGTTTGTATGACTTGTGTGCTTTCAACTTGAACTACTTGCACAATTTTATTATTTGACAACATGAGTTCCTTGCAGGTTTTGTTTACAGTCCTTATCCAATAACTTCAATTTCTTGCCGGGTTTACTTGCTTACATCACCTCGAACTTTTGTTTAAACGCATAGCATACACATCATAACATCATGCCTTAGCATTTCCTTAACCATTTCAAGGATCTCAAGGGTTTGTGATGCAGGTTATGGTAAATCAGACATCTAGCAAGGGGAGAGGGGATTCATTTTCCTCTAGCCAATGTCGTCTAGAGATCAAAACACGATAACTTGAGTCAGTGGCTATGACCCACTCGATATGGTGAGCTTGACTCTTGAAGAAGCACTCTTAACGACACGAAGTTTCTTCAATCAAGCTGCAACCAAATTCTAGCAGATTCTTGTTTACCCCGCGAGATCCTTGAAAACATTGCATACATATCATACATATCATTGCATAACAGGATTCATAACAGGTTTCTCATCACCTCCGCTGTTTATTTTAGCAATGGCTTCCGAACAAAGCATTAAGGATCTTCAGGCACAAAACGCCTAGTTCCAACAAATGTTCATCAGTCTGGAAAAAGGGCAAGAGGATTTGAAAGCCCTCATACTGAAAGAGAAGAAGAAGAAGAAGAAGGGTGTCGGTATTCTGAATATGGGCCAAAGGTTTTGAGAGCGGTTGAAGCGTCAAACTGATTTGACCTCTTCGTCCAAGGAAGATGAGAACCAAGAAGGAGAGAGGGACCCTTGTCTTGCAGTCTCTGATAATGATACTGATTACAATGATGAACAATATCCTCCTGCCGAGGATAGATACAAACAGCTAGAAGACCGTCTGAGTGCCATGAAAGTTCAGAGGATACCTGGACTAGATTTTGAAGAACTGTGATTGGTGTCGGGAGTAGTCATCCTACAGAAGTTCGAAGCTCCAGTTTTTGCCAAGTATGATGGGGTGTCCTGCCCAAAACTCCATCTCTGCTCTTATGTCAGAAAGATCCAGCCTCACACCGCTGATAGAAATTTGTGGGTTCATTTCTTTTAAGATAGTCTGTCAGGGACTCAGCTTGAATGGTTCTACCAACTGGAGAGAGCCAATGTCCGAAACTGGGAAGACCTTGCTGCTGACTTTTATAAGCAATATCAGTATAATGCAGACCTTGCTCCCACCCATACCCAACTCCAAAATATGTCTATGGGTTCGAGCGAGGACTTTAAAGACTATGCCCATAAATGGAGGGATCTAGCTGGCAGGGTACAACCTCCTCTGAATGATCGGGAAATGGTAGACATGTTCATGGGAACTCTGACATGCCCGTTCTTTAATCTGCTAATTGGGAGTTCCTCATCCGGTTTCACAAATATGGTCCTGACTGGAGAAAGGGTTGAAAGTGGTATCAAGAGTGGGAAGATCCCGATGGCTGCATCTTCTAATGTTGATAAGAAGCTATTTGCGGGTAAGAGGGAAGCCAATGTTTTGTATGGCCAGAAGGGTCGTAACAAGACAGATTACCACCAATCTGCGGGGGCAGTGCTGGTCTCTAATCCTACGCCTGCGCAATGACATCAACAGGGGAATCAACGTAAGGAGGTCGCACCTATAAGACAATTCACTAAGATTAACATGTCACTAGCACAAGCGTTACAACACATGTTGAAGGCAGGGATGATTACGTTAAAGGCTCCTCTACAGAATCCCAACACTTCTGCTCCTAGTTACCATCCCAACGAAAGGTGTGCATACCATTCTGATAGTCCTGGACATGATACGAATGGCTGCTGGGCCCTGAAGAACAAAATGCAGGATATGATTGACGCCAAGGAGATTGAATTCGACCCTCCCGAGACTCATAAAGTGATCACTGCTCCTAGGCCAAATCATTGAGAGTGTCTAATTTATTTGTGATTTTTCAACTGTAATTTCTTTTGCTTGTTCGAACAATTACTGTAATGTCAAACTTTGGTGTTCCCATTAATGCATTGCATATGTTTGTCTTGAAGTAATTCATTATATTCAAACTGTGTTTTTACTTATTTTTTGTGATATTCAACTCTCGATTAAAAAACCTAAGCCTTAGAGGGAGGATAACGATAAATACCATGTTCCATACATTATGCTTTTGGACAAACCTGGCTGACGATGTACATGCATTTTTTCAAATCCTAAAAACTGGAGATATAAGGAAGATAATCCCTAGTTAACCCCTTCGAGCCAAAGAAGTAGGAGTTTTTCTTTTCACACAAATTAAAACCCTTAATCATAACCTGGGGCTGGGTAGTTTTCTCAGTTAATTCAGAGGCGCATTCAGTTGCAATCTTCCGCTTCGTACACAGTAAAGGGCATCAAAGACGTCCTTCCAAATCAAAAGACGGTGATGGTTCCACATAATCGTCAAGACAGGCAGTCATTATCTCTCAAAATAAAAGCCCGCTAAGTGAAAACCTATGAAGGAGACTTAAGAAAAAAAACTAGGGCATCCCGCTGACTGTAATCACAAATGAAACAATTCATGCAAAAGGCAGGGATAGTAAAACCAAAAAAAGAGGTTACTACAAATCCTCGACAAAAAGAAGATTACAAAATGACTTCCTTTTTCAAGTAAACTTTCAGTATCCGAACCATCACCGGAACATCAAGGACAATATTCCAGAACTCAACTGGGATTCTAAACTCGCAATTAACTGAGCATAGGACTGAAGAACATCACGAAGAGCGGGTGGGTACAAATAAATTTTGAGCCTTTATCCTTTGTTTCTTGAACCGTGAACCAGACCACGTTATAACCCTTAAAAGTCCTAGCTGAAGCATGGGTTAGTTCGAAAGTATACTGTTATAAAAGGTATCCTGACTCCTGTAAGGTCCGTTACAAATCCTGAGTTGATACCACATCTTTGCAAAATTCTATTTTACTAAAAAAAATACATTTTCAAAAAAATTTCAAGACAGACATGAGTTTAGAATTCTTTAAAAACCATTGTTTGCATGTAACTATTTGTTTGACAACAGAGAATTTCTCATGACAGAAGTTCGATGAATGGAAACTCTCAATAATTTCTACAAATGGAGGACATTTCCAATAAACAGGTCTTCCATAAGCAAGGGGGAAGGACATGGTGTCTAACACACCTAGGGCAGTCTCTCCAAAGGTGCAAAATAACCAGGGGCAGATCTCCATCCGAATCACTTGGGACATTGCACATGCATTTCAGCGACGACTCATATGCCATCAAGAAGACATTTTTGACAACACAACACTATACATAGTGACAACTCTCTACATCCTAAAAGCATGGACATAGTCGGAAAATACTACACATAACAAAGATCCGCTAGGTTGACACACCTAGGCAAAAATAATGGTATCCCGGCGAACCAAAAGTGTTCGGGAAAAAGTTAGGGATATACATAAAAATTTGTACCCCCGACAAGTCGAAAACCTGAAAAGGTGGCTGGGGCAAAAAGGATTCCCAGTGGACTGAAAACCCGAAAGGGCGGTCCAGGCAAAAGTTAGGGATTTAAAACGTACGACTATGTCCCGTCACCTGTCTATCAGTGGAAGACTTATACCTTGATCATCATTCATCAAGAGCACCAGAATCGAGAAACAGTTCAGATACGATCCAGATACGGATGTCATTCTGCTACTTATTCAAGATTTTCATACATCTAGAAACAATTCAGATACGATCCAGATACGGAAGTCATTCTGCTACTTATTCAAGGTTTTCATACATCTAGAAACAGTTCAGGTACGATACAAAGACGGATGTCATCCTGAAACTTATTCCAGACTTTCATCTAGAAACGATTCAGGTACGATCCAAAGACGGATGTCATCTTAACACTTATTCCAGACTTTCATCTAGAAACAATTCAGATACGATCCAGATACGGATGTCATTCTGCTACTTATTCAATGTTTTCATACATCTAGAAATGGTTCAGGTACGATCCAAAGATGGATGTCATCCTGACACTTATTCCAGACTTTGATCTAGAAACGGCTCAGGTACGATCCAGAGACGGATGTCATCCTGATACTTATTCCAGACTTTCATCTAGAAACAGTTCAGATACGATCCAGTTGCGGATGTCATTCTGCTACTTATTCAAGATTTTCATACATCAGATACAATTCAGATACGCTCTAGATACGGATGTCATTCTGATACTCATTCAGATTCAGCTTTCAGATACAGTTCAGATACGATCCAGATACGGATGCCATTCTGATACTCATTCAGATTCAGCTTTCAGATACAGTTCAGATACGATCCAGAGACAAATGTTATTCTGGAACTCATTTAACGCATGTTTCAAGTACAGTTCAAATACGATCTAGAGACGGATGTCATTCTGACACTCATTTAACACATTTTTCAAGTACAGTTCAAATACGATCCAGAGATGGTTGTCATTCTGACACTCATTCAACACATGTTTCAAGTACAGTTCAGATACGATCCTGAGACGGATGTCATCCTAACACTCATTAAATACATGTTCAAGTACAATCATGATATAGGTCCATCCACAAAATCTCTGCATGTACTTTTTCCAGTATGGTACAAGGGGCAGAGACAGTTGGAAACAAAGTCACTATCACATACAAGCCAATGATACTTATATTCCCCATGAAGCCGAGACAACCAAAGTCCGATCTCCAGGTCCCCAAGCAGGAATTCCTTCCCCAACAGGTTCCTTCAGAAAGCTAATCATCTTCGGTCACTGTTATACCCCAAAATTTGCCCTCCCATTTTCCTCAAGAAATTGCCAAGCCAAGCTACAAAATTCCCCAAGGGTTGTGCAGTGCAACAGTCTCCCATACAGTCAAAATTAGGGTTTTGAGTCTGATCAAGAAAAGGAAGTGTTCAAAGGCCCAATCAAGTCTCATATGCTTACAAAGATGGTCAAGCATCCTCATATCAAGTTTCAAGGCATTCAGCTCAAGATTGCACAGTCAAAACCCTAAATTGCACTACAGTCAACTGTAGGGGCAAAATGGTCATTTGACAGTCAAAAGTTCAAATTTTTGGTCAACATATCATTTTGAAGCCACAAACATCATTTTATCAATGCTTGATCATGATTCTCCAAATTTGGCTCAGAAATCATCAAAGATGCAAAGGTTGCTATATTTGGACAGCTGAAAAAGTCAACTGAAATTGACCAGGGCATAACTTTCACATGGATTATCAGAAAAATCCCATCCAAAGCTCATTTTGAAGAGAAAGACATTTCCTACAACTCATCTTCATACTTCAAGTCCAAGAAATGCTCTCACAAAAAGTTATCAATTTCAACATTATAGGTCATTTTCAAAAGTCAACAAAAAGGGACTTTAAGTCAAAGGCCATAACTTGAGATTGGTAAATCAAAATGACATGGGACCAAAGGCATTGGTTAAAGGACTCAAAGACCTTTCCAAAATGTCCAAGAACATGTGAAAAGCTTAAAAATTGAGCAAGTTATGCCTTGTAGAAGTTGGGAAAATTTTGTGAAATGGCAAAAGTCAACTATCCTTGAAACTCCAATTTTTGACAAAAGGGCCCACTTTCTTCCATTTGATTCATCCTTGTCATGCCACACACGTGTCCCATGATTAATTTCAAGACCAAATATTGATTTTTCTATTTTATTTAATTTTTGATAATTTAATTCATTTTAAATCTTTAAAAATTCAAATAAAATTCAAAAACCAATGGAATAGTGTCATTTGAATTTGGACAACTTCCATATATCATGGGCCAACTCAAAAACTCAGGCTAGGGTTAAAATGCACACTAAGTCTTGGTCTTGGCTTAAAAGAAGGAAAAATTTGTTAATGAAAAAACCCTAGGACTAGTTCTCTCATGAGCATGAATCTAGGTCAGCTAGCAAGCCAATTCTCTTCCATCATAAGCACCAAGTCAAACCCTAACCATAACACATCAAAGGCTGCGCTAAAAAGCTGATTGCAACATTGAAATTTTTGGATAAAAACACAAAACTGATTTCAAAGTTGGAGGTGGTTTTAAGTCCTAAGATTGATTCTAATAGCTTCCTGGACCATTTCTGAACACATCCCAACTCCAAACATCCTTCAAAACTCCAGGAATTGGTAGGGAGAACTCAAACTGTGTCACATAACTTTTGAAATCGCATATCACAATTCATACGTCCTTTTGCATTTTTATTGATGAATTCTTGTTCCTTACAAAGTTTCTAAGCTAACCATGGTGTTTAATTGCATTTTTGTTGACCATACGCGATTTCACCATGTTCACATTTTAGGGTTTTCAGGTTGTGATTTTAGGGCTTTCTCAATATTGTAAAATTAGCCTTCCAAACCATGATAGTCATATTCAGCAAGCCTAGACGAAGGAAAAGCACCACTCGCGCTCAATTTATTGGTCCTATAGCGCTAGTCGCTATTTTTCTAAAAGCTACTTTAAGCCACGCGTGAAAACCGTTTCCATAGACTTTTGTTTCAGAAAAAAAAGAATGAACAACGAAGGAGATGATGTGCTGTCTAGCAGTGATTGGCCAATTTTAAATTTTCGCGCTTAGCCACTAACGCTTTTGTTCTTTTCTTTTGTTATTTGTTTATTATAATATGTTAATTAACGCGTGGTAGCTCAGCTGGCAGGTGGACGTACTTGTAGCATCAAAGACCTGGGTTCGAATCCCAGGTCTGAACAAATTCCATATTATTTTTCATTCACAATTCCTATGCGCTTCAGTGACGTAGGCATACCATGCATCCTCAATGATCAAGCCTACACGCGTCCCAGGGTATCCACATCAAAGGCTAGGATTGAAGAACATGCTACGCCTTAGTCAAACGTGTCACACATGATTCAAAAAGTCCAACAAATTTTCAGCTTAATGGGCCAGAGTTCTAGGGCCTGCACCTCCAGTTTTGGGGTCACCCCCCCTGGTTTGCTTTGCTTTGCATAATTTATTTTTTATTTATTTTCATTGTTTTAATTAATTAATTGTTTTCTTTACAAAATATAAAAACATCACAAAAAAATCAGAAAAAGGATAAGAACATAAAAAATATTTATTTTATTTATTTTCTTGTAAATAATTAATATGTAAATTATTTAGTTTAATTAGGTTTTTTAACTTTAATTCCTTTTAATAAAAATCCAAAAACATAGAATTAGGTTAATCAACAAAGTTCATTCCTCTTAAATTTTTCTTTTTGATCATAATATTATTATTTATTTATTTTATTTTTATAATTAAATGTATATAAATAACTTAGATTTAAATTAGGTTAAAAAATTCAATCTTTTTCTTAATAACTTAAAAAACATTAGAATTAGGGTTTACAACCAATTTTTTTTTTTGTTTTAATTAATTCTTTTTCTTTTAAATCTTAAAAAACACAAAAATACCAAAACATTTAATTTTAATTTTAATTCTTCATTAATTTTAATTTATTACAAAAGGGTCCAACGCCCATGTTCATAATGTATTTAATTTGCGCATTTATTTTATGTCATTTATTATAATTATGTACATGTCCCAAAGCCTTGTAACTTTATTTCTCGCACTTTTATTTTATTGCTTCTTTACTCTCAGTCAAATCGGGTTCGGTTTATTTTGGCGATGTGGACCCGCGCCATTTGTAATAGTTTAGATTTATTTTCTCGCAAGTATATAACTGTTAACAAAAGGCATGAAAGAATGTATGGCCCTAAAAATAAAATCAAGCGTAGATCACAACAAACATGACAAGACAAAATAATTGAAACATGACACACGAACCGCACACACCACCCCTAGGGTACGCCTCACTGTTGCCTTTCGAAAGGTGATCGTCGAGTAGAGGATGTCTTAGTAAGTCCTCATGATCCGGGAACCTGGCATGAGGGTAGCTTCTAAAGTGTCTTCCCATTGCTCCGGTGATCACCATGTCCCTACAAACTCGAATTGACCCGAACACCTCCAACGGTGGTGCTCCCTACCTCTCAATGGTGGGATAGCACTACTTTTAAGGACTCTTACACGGACGAATTCCTTAGGGTAGGTAGGTTCTCAAGGATACTTGCTCTAATTTCAAACAAATCAAAACATCTTTTCACCAACACAGTTTCAAAAGCTTTCAAAGCAAATTTTTCAAACACTCTGACGTACGAGTCGAACTGAAATTTTTCAAAGAAACTTTTTTTAAAACCCACAGTTGAAAAGCAAACAAACATTTTGAAAACACATTGAGCGAGTATCTAAGAGCCCATGGATAACCATGGATAGAAAGGGTGCTAACACCTTCCCTTTCTATAACCTACCTCCCGAACCGAGAGCAATCTCTTTAAGGAATTTTTCTGTGCTTTTGTCCTTCCCATTTGGAGAAAATAAAAGACGGTGGCGACTCTTGCTTCCGCGACATTTCGCGAACCAGCTTTAAAACAGTCAGTTCCAGATCCACCGATCACAGAACTGGCGACTCTGCTGGGGATAAAACTTAAAGTGAGGTGTACCTTAGGACTAAGATCACTGTGTTTTCAATTGCTTTCCTTGTTTGCTTTATTATTGTGGGACTGTCTTGGGAGTTCTATAGATCCTAACCCGGATCTGGGGGATACCCTTTTAGAAAGTAGCAACAAGGCTGTGAGGGAACTGTGCGGGGTATACCGACATGGTTGAAACAGTCTGCTACGTTGATGTGGCACTTTGGTGTGTACCGGTAACCCTTGAGTTCAGTCAAGGAGAGTACGGGGCCTCCATGTGGTGTCATGAAGCATCAACAGACCTTAGGAACCTTAATTGAACCATCTTGGCCTCTTTAGGGTAGTGAGATAACTGACTTTGGTGCAGTCCGAGGTTGGTTGATACTCGATACTACACTCAATTGAGGGTTGCTTTCCTGGAATATTTCGGTCGCCAGTTCAGTGGCTAAATCGAAACGATGAACAATGAAAGCAATCCCGTGATATTGGGAACCTTAGAACCCGGTTACTTTGATTAGGACAGGTTGAACCCACCAACTTCAAGAGGGTACTACCCAGACCCCATGCTGGCCTTAAACCTTAAGGGCTTGTCTTGTGTGCCTTGTGTGCCTTACATGTTTGTCTTTGTACATATCCGTGGTGTGTTTAATCATAGCATCATGACATCATCCAGCATCATATGCATTGACTAACCATTTCAGGGGTTCGAAGTTTCATCTTTGTTCTTGTTTTGTAGGACATGGAAACTGTTCGTAGAAAGACAATTCAAATCAGTCTTGTAAGGATCCCTCCTCAGCTTAAGGAGCTTATATCCAGGATTCCCGAGAACTCTTCATTCAGTGAAAGGCATGGAAGCCTCATCAGCTTGGTCAACACCAACATTGAGGAAGATATGATAAAGGTCCTGTTCCAATTTTTTGACCCTCTGCATCACTGTTTCACCTTCTTGGACTATCAGTTGGTACCTACATTGGAGGAGTTCTCCCGACTCCTGAAGATCCCTATCCTTGATCAGCTACCCTTCAACGGTACAGAAAAGGAACCTAAGCTTGAAGAGATTGCTAAAGCCTTGCACCTACAGTCATCTGACCTCAAGGGACATTGGGAAGTTAGAAGTGGTATCAAAGGGTTCTTAGCCAGGTTTCTGTTTGAAAAGGCCTATGAATGTTGGAACTCCCTTGACTTACAAGCTTTTGAAGAGGTTGTGGCCCTTCTTGTTTATGGTTTGGTGTTGTTCCCTAACCCAAACCAGCTCGTTGATATCAATGCTGTCCAGATCTTTATGTCCAGGAATCCTATACCTACGTTGCTGGGGGACCTCCTTCACTCATGTTACACTCGAACCATGAGAAAAAGAGGTGTCCTTATGTGTTGCACTCCTCTCCTGGGAAAGTGGTTTATTTCGCACCTTCCACAATCAGTCCTGAAGAACGAGCGGGGTTTGAGATGGTCACAACGGTTGATGACTCTTACACATGCAGATATACATTGGTGCCCTAGGTCCAGAGAAGATGTCACTATCATTGATCGTTGCGGGGAGTATCCTAATGTTCCTTTACTTGGAATCAGAGGGGGTATTACTTATAGTCCATGCCTGGCTTGGAGACAATTTGGTTATGCTCGGAGGGATGGTCCTCATGACATGTTGATTCCTGACATAGTTTTTGACTTCGACAACGATACTCACGGACTTCGCCAGAGATTTATCAGAGCCTGGAGGATGCCTAGTAGGATAGACAGCAAGACACTGGGGCACAGGAACTCCATCCCTTTGGAGCCTTACCTCAAGTGGGTACGAGCCCGCTCTCAGAAATTAGTAATGCCATATCCTCACATGCTTCCAGTAATCAAAGAGCCTGCCTTGGAAGGAGAGGTGTCTCATGTTATTCAGCACCCTGATATGCCCACATCCTGGGAAGAAATGCAGAAGAGCTGGATCCAGCTTAAGGAAGAGCGGAATTCTCTTGAGACTAGTTTGCATGCCAGTGAAAAGAAGGTCTTGGAGCTCACCCGCCTGTTGCACGAGGAAAGGAACCTCAACACTTACATAGCTCCAAAGAAGATGCGCAACATATTTTGGGATTGATTTGATTTTTTTGTACTTTTGCCCATGAGGCTTTGATGTATTAAACTGTGATTTTCTTAATAATAACGTGTGTTCCTTTTGGTCTACAACAAATTTGAATTTTCGAACTCTTGAATGCATTGCATAAACACATATCATTCATCATGTGCATCATAGGTACTCTTCTTTTCAGGTTGTTTACTGTTCTTCGCTGTTTATTTCAGCATCATGAATCCTGAATCATCAACCGAGGCATCTATCAAGGCTCTTCAGGCGCAGAACGTCCAATTTCAGGCGCAGAACGCCCAATTTCAGGAGCTGATCAAGGGCTTGGCTCAGGGTCAACAAGAGTTGAAGACCATGCTTCTGAAGAAGACTAAGAAGAAGAGGAGGACTGTGCTATTTAACACTGGGCGCAGACTCGGGAACACCTTGGTTGAAGCTGAAAGGACTCCTCCATCTGTGGAGGAAGGTAGTCACCAAGAAAGGGAGGTCCCTACTCCTGTGGGCTCTGATACTGAAACAAACTTCAACGACGAACAGTACCCTCCTGCTGAAGACCGTTACAAACAGCTGGAAGACAGATTAAAGGCTATGGAAGTTCAGCGGGTGCCTGGATTGGATTTCGGAGACTTGGGGTTATCTACTGGAGTGGTGATCCCACACAAGTTCAAAAAACCTGCCTTCGTGAAGTATGATGGGGCTTCATGTCCCAAGATGCACCTCCGTTCTTATGTAAGGAAGATCCAGCCTTACACAGCAGACAAGAACCTTTGGATCCACTTCTTCCAGGAGAGTCTTTCAGGGACTCACCTCGATTGGTTCTATCAGCTGGATGGAATCAGCATTCGTAACTGGGAGGATCTGGCCACTGCTTTTTACAAGCAGTATCAATATAATGCCGACCTCGCTCCTACGCGTACCCAGCTCCAGGGTATGTCGCTAGGGTCGGGTGAAGGTTTTAAGGAGTACGCCCAGAAATGGAGAGACCTGGCTGGCAGGGTGCAGCCACCATTGACGGATCGGGAGCTGGTAGATATGTTTTTGGGGACCCTATCTGGTCCATTTTTCAATCATCTCATTGGTAATTCCTCTGCTGGGTTTACTGATCTGATCCTGACTGGTGAAAGGATCGAGGCCGGTATAAAATCGGGGAAGATACAGAAAGTTGCCTCCTCCAGTACTGAAAAGAAACCCTTCAAAAAGGAGGCTAGTGCTGTATATAGCTCCCGGAGAACAGAGCGACCTGAACACCGCCAATCTGTCAGTGCGGTAATGATTGCCAAACCTGCTGCCGCTCCTCGGCCAACTAATCCTCAAAAGTTTGAAAGACCCCGGAGAGAGTTTACCCGGTTAAGCATGACCTTATCACAGATCCTGCCACAGTTGCTATCCACCAATTTAGTGACTGTCAGGGAGGCTCCAAAGTTTCCCAATACCGCATCCCCCAAGTTCAATCCAAATGCTCGCTGTGCTTATCACTCTGATAGCCCGGGGCATAACACAGATGACTGTTGGGCCCTAAGGAATAAGGTTCAAGACCTCATTGATGCAAAGGAAATACAGTTTGAGGCGCCCGAGAGGCCGAATGTTGTAACTGCTCCCATGCCCCAGCATGGAGTGAATGCTGTTGAGGAGGATTTGTATGTAGCTTCGGTGGATGATGTTGCTACTCCGTTGCTGATGGTCAAGAGGAATCTGTTGCTAGCCGGTTTATTTCCGGGATGTAGCGAAAGTTGCCCTCTATGTGTTGCTTCCCCTGCTGGTTGTTCTCTGCTGAAGTCAGGCATCCAAAACCTGATAGATAGTAGAGAGATTTTGTTCAGAAAGACTGTTGTTCCTGCTGCTCCTGTTGAAGAAGTGTCGATCGTTACCATCTTCAACAACCATTCCAAGGCTCCTTCAAAGAAGCCTATACAAATTTTGTCAGTTCACAAGAGTGCTCCCATCACCATTACTGTTCCGGGGCCTATACCCTACAAATCTGATAAGGCTGTCCCATGGCACTATGGGGCGGATGTTTATGTTCTGGGTGTGAAACAAGAGTGCAACATTGATACCGGTGTCTCCAACATCACTGGGCCTGCTAAGGTCACTCGTAGTGGAAGACTGTTCTCGCCAGACATTGCTCCTCCGGCAATTCATAGGCCTTTGGTCTTCACACCTGCCAGAGTGCCTGTTTCTCCCCCTGACCAAGTATCCACCCCTGCTACTGAGTCATCTGATACTCGGGGCAAGGGAATTGCTGCTGATATGCCTGCCAGGACGGAGGCACCAAAGACCATTGTTGAGGCTTCCAAGCAGGAAATGGAAGAAATCCTCAAGATAATAAAGAAAAGTGATTTCAACGTTGTAGAACAGCTGGGGCACACCCCCTCTAAAATCTCCATGTTGTCACTGCTGCTGTGTTCAGAGGCCCATGCAAAGGCTCTGATTGCTTTCTTAAAGACAGCCCACGTACCCCAAGAGACGTCTGCTGACCAGTTCACCGACTGTGTGGCCAACCTAACCGCTGATAATGGCCTGGGTTTCTCTGATGCCGATCTGACAGCAAAGGGGAAGAATCATAATGATGCCCTGCATGTCTCCATTGAATGCAGGGGCACTACTCTTGCTCATGTGCTGGTTGACACAGGTTCTTCATTAAACGTGCTGCCCAAGAAGGCTCTGGATAGGCTGGATTGTGAGGGTCTAGAGCTCAAACCAACTCACATTGTTGTCCGGGCCTTTGACGGGTCCAAAAGAATGGTACATGGTGAGGTAGACATCCCAATCAGGGTTGGATCACAGGTATTTGATTCAAAATTCTATGTGATGGACATCTATCCGTCCTATTCATGTTTGCTGGGTCGCCCGTGGATCCACAAGGCTGGAGCTGTGACCTCCACATTACATCAGAAGCTCAAGTACCCGGTCAGGGGGAAGATTGTAACAGTGCAAGGGGAAGAGGAGTACATGGTCAGCCACCTCAACTCCTTCAGATACGTAGAAATGGATGGGGAGTTCATTGAAACCCCCTTTCAACATTTTGAGGAGGTGCCACAAACCCTGGCAGCAGCAGAAGCAGATGAAGAGGTTTCTCCTATGAAGATGGCCTCCTTAAAGGATGCCCGGGCTGTGATCGAAAAAGGTGAATGTGCAAACTGGGGCAAGCTCCCTGATCTTACTCCTAAGACTAACAAGTTTGGGCTGGGTTTCACCACAGAAGCTCAGAAAGCGATGCGCAAGGCGAGAATTAGAAGACCTCCTGTGCTCATCACCCACTCAGAAGTGAATGCTATTGGAGAGGAAGTCAAAATGGAAGAGTCAGAGTTCGATAGCTGGATCTACCCGACGGCCGACGGTGGATTGACCAATTGGACTGCTAAAGATTTTACACCCATAACTTTTGTTCCCCAGTAATGAATTTCTTTGTTTTTGATTTGTAATAAACAATAATTTGAAACTATATGGCCCGGTGTCTTACCCGGGGCACCGTGGTTTTATTTATGAGGGCTTTTGTTTGTCACTATCATATATCATGAATAAAAGCATTGGACGTTTTTCACAATTCAAATTTTGCGCTCCTTTTCTTTCCTTTCTTTACATATTGAAAAACAGCTGTATTTACACACACACTCACTCATACAGGTTTCAATCCACTCTGGATCTCACTGGTAACGACTCTGCTACTGCCAGTTATGACTTCGAAAATCCGATCAACTTAGCCGAAGATGAAGGTGAAGATGATTGCGAAGTGCCTGGTGAACTCGCAAGACTGTTACAACAGGAAGAGAGGGCAATTCAACCCCATGAAGAGCCAGTGGAAATAATAAACTTGGGTACTGAGGAAGACAAGAAAGAGGTGAAGATTGGTGCCAACCTAGAACTCAGCGTGAAGCAACGGTTGACTCAGATGCTGCATGACTATAAAGAAATCTTTGCCTGGTCCTACGAAGATATGCCCGGATTGGATACCGACATTGTGGTCCATCACTTACCAACTAAAGAAAATTGCCCTCCGGTTAAGCAAAAGGTCCGCCGTATGCGTCCAGAGATGTCTGAGAAGATTAAAGCCGAGGTTATGAAGCAGTTTGATGCCGGGTTTCTTGCAGTGACTTCTTACCCTCAGTGGGTTGCTAATGTGGTGCCGGTACCTAAGAAGGACGGCAAGGTCAGGATGTGTGTCGATTACAGGGATCTGAACAGGGCCAGCCCCAAGGATGACTTCCCTCTACCCCACATTGATGTCCTTGTTGATAATACAGCTCAACACAAAGTGTTCTCTTTCATGGATGGTTTTTCAGGCTACAATCAGATCAAGATGGCTCCGGAAGACATGGAAAAGACTACATTTGTTACTCAGTGGGGCACCTTCTGCTACAAAGTCATGCCTTTTGGATTAAAGAATGCTGGGGCAACCTACCAACGTGCCATGGTTGCTTTATTTCATGACATGATCCATCATGAGATAGAAGTGTATGTTGACGACATGATCGCTAGGTCCCAGACTGAGGAAGAACACCTTGATCATCTGCAGAAACTGTTTGACCGTTTGAAACTGTACAAGCTGAGGTTGAACCCGAACAAGTGCACCTTCGGGGTAAGATCTGGAAAATTGCTAGGCTTCGTGGTAAGTGACAAGGGAATTCAAGTGGAACCTGCTAAGGTCAAAGCCATTCAAGAGATGCCAGTTCCTAAGACAGAGAAGGAAGTCAGAGGCTTTCTAGGACGTCTGAATTACATTGCTCGGTTCATCTCACACCTAACTGCTACCTGTGAACCAATCTTTAAGCTGCTGAAGAAAGATCAGGTAGTACGTTGGAATGATGAATGTCAGGCTGCTTTTGACAGAATCAAAGAATATCTCCAAGAACCACCCATTCTTATGCCACCAGTTGAAGGGAGACCTTTGATACTTTACCTGACAGTGCTGGATAATGCAATGGGGTGTGTGCTGGGGCAGCATGACGAGTCTGGCCGAAAAGAACATGCCATTTATTACCTTAGCAAAAAGTTTACCGACTGTGAGACCCGATACTCACTGCTTGAGAAAACTTGCTGCGCTTTGGTATGGGCTGCTCGCCGGCTGAGACAGTATATGCTGACTCATACTACCTTGTTAATCTCAAAAATGGATCCTATAAAGTACATATTTGAAAAGCCTGCTCTGTCTGGGAGAATTGCAAGATGGCAGATGATCTTGACGGAATACGACATTCAGTACACGACCCAAAAAGCCATCAAGGGAAGTGTATTGGCAGACCACCTAGCACATCAAGCTGTGGATGACTACCAATCAATGAACTTCGAGTTTCCAGATGAAAGCATTATGATAGTAACTGACTGTGAAATAACTGGACCGGATGAAGGACCTGAACCAGGATCCCGATGGTCTATGCACTTTGACGGAGCATCCAACGTTTTGGGAAATGGCATTGGCGCCATCATTATATCTCCACAAGGTACTCATACTCCACTCACCGCCCGACTGTGTTTCAACTGTACCAACAATATGGCGGAGTATGAGGCGTGTATCATGGGTCTTCAAGCTGCGATCGACCTGAGGATCAAATTTCTGAGTGTCTTCAGAGATTCCGCTCTTGTGATCAACCAGATCAAAGGAGAGTGGGATACGAAACACCTAAACTTGATTCCTTACAGAGAATGTGTGTTGGCCCTGATCCCCCACTTCACAGAGATAACATTCGAGCACTTTCCAAGAGAAGAGAATCAGTTGGCGGACGCGTTAGCTACAATGTCTTCAATGTTCAAGGTTAAATGGGATAATGAAGCTCCCCGGATCATCATCTGGAAACTGGACGAACCGGCATACTGTTGTGATCTCGAAACTGAATTGGTGACTGAGAAGCCTTGGTACCACGAAGTGAAGAGATATCTGGAAGCTCAGGAATACCCTGAAGGTGCCTCTATCAATGATAAGAAATTCCTGAGGAGGTTCGCAGCAAAATTCTTCCTAAGCAACGACATCCTGTACAAGAGAAACCATGATTCAACCTTGCTACGTTGTGTGGATAAGACTGAAGCGGAAAGAATCATGGAAGAGTTACATGAAGGGACCTTTGGTACGCATTCCAGTGGACATACCATGGCAAAGAAGATCCTACGGGCAGGGTATTACTGGTCCACCATGGAAGCTGATTGCTACCAACATTCTAGGATATGCCATAAATGCCAGATCTACGCAGACAAGGTGCATGTTCCTCCGGTTCCCCTGAATGTTCTGACTGCGCCTTGGCCATTTGCAATGTGGGGCATAGACATGATCGGTGAGATTAAACCTACGGCATCTAATGGACATCGCTTCATCCTAGTGGCAATTGATTATTTTACGAAGTGGGTTGAGGCAGCATCCTATGCTACGGTAACCAAGACTGTTGTGGCACGGTTCATTCGGCACAATCTGATCTGTCGGTACGGTGTCCCTGAGCGGATTATTACAGATAACGGTACCAATCTGAACAATAAGATGATCGCTGAGCTCTGCGAACAGTTCAAGATACAGCACCACAATTCTTCTCCTTACAGACCGAAGATGAATGGGGCTGTAGAAGCAGCTAATAAAAACATCAAGAAGATCGTGCAGAAGATGACAGTAACGTATAAAGATTGGCACGAGATGTTACCGTTCGCTCTGCATGGGTATCGTACCTCAGCTAGGACGTCAACCGGGGCAACTCCTTTCTCTCTGGTTTATGGCATGGAGGCAGTCTTGCCGATCGAAGTACAAATTCCTTCTCTCCGGATAATGAAGGATGCAAATCTGAATGAAGATGATTGGGTCCAGACACGACTTGATCAGCTCAACCTTATTGACGAAAAGAGACTTGCTGCTATCTGTCATGGTCAGACGTATCAGAAACGAATGATCAGGGCATTTAACAAAAAGGTCAGACCACAGGAATATCAAGTCGGGGATCTGGTGATCAAGCGAATCATCCTTCCTCAGAGTGATCCAAGGGGCAAATGGACCCCTACGTACGAAGGGCCATTTGTGGTTAAGCATGTGTTCTCAGGAGGAGCAATGATATTAACCAACATGGATGGTGACGACCTTCCTCACCCCGCCAATGCAGACATAGTTAAAAAATACTACGCATGAAAAAAGACCCGCTAGGCTGACATGTCTAGGTAAAAATTAGGGCTTCCCGTCGAACCAAAAGGGTTCGGGCAAAATGAAGGGATGAAAATGAAAGATCTGTACACCCGGCAAGTCGAAAACCTGAAAAGGCGGCTTGGGCAAAAATGGGTATCCCGGTGGACTGAAAACCCGAAAGGGCAGTCCAGGCAAAAGTTAGGGATAAAAACGTAATATTATGTCTCATCAGATCACTTTGCATCCAGAATCCGGTATCTACATCAAGTTCAGACGACATCGATCAGTCAGCTTCACCTTCAACCAAGGTCATCAAGTGATGAGACGCTCAGAGTTATAAAGGCGATAGCAGAGTTGAAACCCAGTGGATCGTTCATATTGCACACAGCTGTTTATTTTCTTTTGTACAAAACTTGTATAAACTTTCTTGTTCGGCGATGTTTCTCTTACTAGGATGTCAGCCTCTTGTATACAAAACGCCTATTCACAGGCTATTCAAAATCAATACAAATATACTTTTCAGTTAAACGTGCCAACTGTGTTTTCTTTTTCTGTTTTGTTTTGCGAAGAACGTCCAAGGTTCAATTTGTGATATATGCATTGACAATAATTTGCTAGCTCATAAATATTTGCATACGAAACGAAGAATTAATCGCAGGTGACACTAAAAACAGGGGCAATAAAGAGTTGTCTGAGCAGTCTAATTGTTCTATCCTCCAAGGTACCAAGGTAGTTTCAGCTAAAGAACCTACCCAGGCATCTTAAATTCCCCAGAGAGTGAGACAGCAAGTCAGTGCATTCTTCCCCAAACAAAGTTATCAACCTTAAGGAAGTTGGGTGTCCTCCCGCAGATCTCAACGTCCCCCAGCAGCATATATTCTTGACAAGCATCCCCGGCAGTCTTGGTCTAAAGATTGTTCCCCGGCGGTATAGCAAACATTCAAAGGAGTCACTTCCCCGCAGTTCAAAACTTCCCCAGGAGAATCCAATCCAGTTTCCCCAGGAAAATTGGAATTCATATCCCCAAGCAATAAGCTTACCCCCAGTAGATTCTGGAAGCTTATCCCTCACAGAGTACGAACGCGTCGTCCGGCTTTATTCAAAGAGTTATTTCCTTAACAGGATATAACTGGGTTATCCTCAGCCAAAAGCCACGGAAAGGTCGTCGTCAACGTAGTTCTTTCCTATCCCCAGCGAAGTCTATTCACACTTCCAATACAACAACGATATCCCCAACAGAGTTACTATCAACATTCAGCAAGGCATCGCTCTTCCCACAGAGTATTGCTTTCCAGCATGATCGCTAGAGTATCTTTTCTCCCCGCAGAATCTTCCATTCGCCAAGTTTATTCCGCAACGGAGTCATCTTCTCCTACCGGTATCCTTGCAGTTATCACCCCCAGCGGAAGCAAAATCTATTCTTCGACATCAGCCCAGGATACGACTTCCTGGCACCCGTCAAGGATTTACTTTCCTAGACGAAAACATACATAAAACATCATTATAGCATGCATAACGCACTGCATCATGCAAATCTCATTTATGTTGAGAACATCATTGCTTGATCCATATCATGCATTACATATGACTGATTTTTATCTTTCAGGAAAGATCCAGTTAAGTTCTCAAGCTACATTTCAAGACCTAGACCGGTTCAGTTAAATCGTCCCAAGATTTTCCTGATGCTTATCCAGTCAAAGGCCTTCTCTGGTTCAGTCAGATCGACCCTAAGATCTCCCTGATGCTTATCCAGTTGAAGACATTTCAAGACCTAGACCGGTTCAGTTAAATCGTCCCAAGATTTTCCTGATACTTATCCAGTCAAAGGCCTTCTCTGGTTCAGTCAGATCGACCCTAAGATCTCCCTGATGCTTATCCAGTTGAAGACATTTCAAGACCTAGACCGGTTCAGTTAAATCGTCCCAAGATTTTCCTGATGCTTATCCAGTCAAAGGCCTTCTCTGGTTCAGTCAGATCGACCCTAAGATCTCCCTGATGCTTATCCAGTTGAAGACATTTCAAGACCTAGACCGGTTCAGTTAAATCGTCCCAAGATTTTCCTGATGCTTATCCAGTCAAAGGCCTTCTCTGGTTCAGTCAGATCGACCCTAAGATCTCCCTGATGCTTATCCAGTTGAAGACATTTCAAGACCTAGACCGGTTCAGTTAAATCGTCCCAAGATTTTCCTGATGCTTATCCAGTCAAAGGCCTTCTCTGGTTCAGTCAGATCGACCCTAAGATCTCCCTGATGCTTATCCAGTTGAAGACATTTCAAGACCTAGACCGGTTCATTTAAATCGTCCCAAGATTTTCCTGATGCTTATCCAGTCAAAGGCCTTCTCTGGTTCAGTCAGATCGACCCTAAGATCTCCCTGATGCTTATCCAGTTGAAGACATTTCAAGACCTAGACCGGTTCAGTTAAATCGTCCCAAGATTTTCCTGATGCTTATCTAGTCAAAGGCCTTCTCTGGTTCAGTCAGATCGACCCTAAGATCTCCCTGATGCTTATCCAGTTGAAGACATTTCAAGACCTAGACCGGTTCAGTTAAATTGTCCCAAGATTTTCCTGATGCTTATCCAGTCAAAGGCCTTCTCTGGTTCAGTCAGATCGACCCTAAGATCTCCCTGATGCTTATCCAGTTGAAGACATTTCAAGACCTAGACCGGTTCAGTTAAATCGTCCCAAGATTTTCCTGATGCTTATCCAGTCAAAGGCCTTCTCTGGTTCAGTCAGATCGACCCTAAGATCTCCCTGATGCTTATCCAGTTGAAGACATTTCAAGACCTAGACCGGTTCAGTTAAATCGACCCTAAGATTTTCCTGATTCTTACCCAGTCAAAGGCCTCTCTGGTTCAGTCAGATCGACCCAAAGATCTCCCTGATTCTTATCCCAGTAGAAGACACCCCAGATTTTTCTCAACGAGCGGTGTTGAAGTTAAAATCACCCAGATTTTTCTCAACGAGCGTTGTTGAGGTTAAAATCCCCCAGATTTTTCTCAACAAGCGTTGTTGAAGTTAAAGTCGCCCAAGGCTCTCTTACCATTCATGCTAAGGTAGTAACCATCCCTGGTTCTTTCATCGCCGTTTGAAGCTCCAGACTCAGCTCCTGTACCCAGTCAGGACACATCTATACCAGGCATCTAAACATCAGCTCCTGCAACGTGTCAGGTACTCATTTTCTGTTTTGCAGGTATGCAGGTTCTCGCCAAGGAATCTCTTACGCAATCAAACATCCAGATGGCATCTATAAGCCCATTCCCCCATCATTGCTAACATGTGAGCGCAAATTTCCGGGCACTCTAGTGTCCAATCATCTTTTACCCTCGGATTACGAAAGGCACGTCAGCCAATCTGCATCCTCAGGTCTAAGAAGATTGAACAGGGGCAACTGTTATACCCCAAAATTTGCCCTCCCATTTTCCTCAAGAAATTGCCAAGCCAAGCTACAAAATTCCCCAAGGGTTGTGCAGTGCAACAGTCTCCCATACAGTCAAAATTAGGGTTTTGAGTCTGATCAAGAAAAGGAAGTGTTCAAAGGCCCAATCAAGTCTCATATGCTTACAAAGATGGTCAAGCATCCTCATATCAAGTTTCAAGGCATTCAGCTCAAGATTGCACAGTCAAAACCCTAAATTGCACTACAGTCAACTGTAGGGGCAAAATGGTCATTTGACATTCAAAAGTTCAAATTTTTGGTCAACATATCATTTTGAAGCCACAAACATCATTTGATCAATGCTTGATCATGATTCTCCAAATTTGGCTCAGAAATCATCAAAGATGCAAAGGTTGCTATATTTGGACAGCTGAAAAAGTCAACTGAAATTGACCAGGGCATAACTTTCACATGGATTATCAGAAAAATCCCATCCAAAACTAATTTTGAAGAGAAAGACATTTCCTACAACTCATCTTCATACTTCAAGTCCAAGAAATGCTCTCACAAAAAGTTATCAATTTCAACATTATAGGTCATTTTCAAAAGTCAACAAAAAGGGACTTTAAGTCAAAGGCCATAACTTGAGATTGGTAAATCAAAATGACATGGGACCAAAGGCATTGGTTAAAGGACTCAAAGACCTTTCCAAAATGTCCAAGAACATGTGAAAAGCGTAAAAATTGAGCAAGTTATGCCTTGTAGAAGTTGGGAAAATTTTGTGAAATGGCAAAAGTCAACTATCCTTGAAACTCGAATTTTTGACAAAAGGGCCCACTTTCTTCCATTTGATTCATCCTTGTCATGCCACACACGTGTCCCATGATTAATTTCAAGACCAAATATTTATTTTTCTATTTTATTTAATTTTTGATAATTTAATTCATTTTAAATCTTTAAAAATTCAAATAAAATTCAAAAACCAATGGAATAGTGTCATTTGAATTTGGACAACTTCCATATATCATGGGCCAACTCAAAAACTCAGGCTAGGGTTAAAATGCACACTAAGTCTTGGTCTTGGCTTAAAAGAAGGAAAAATTTGTTAATGAAAAAACCCTAGGACTAGTTCTCTCATGAGCATGAATCTAGGTCAGCTAGCAAGCCAATTCTCTTCCATCATAAGCACCAAGTCAAACCCTAACCATAACACATCAAAGGCTGCGCTAAAAAGCTGATTGCAACATTGAAATTTTTGGATAAAAACACAAAACTGATTTCAAAGTTAGAGGTGGTTTTAAGTCCTAAGATTGATTCTAATAGCTTCCTGGACCATTTCTGAACACATCCCAACTCCAAACATCCTTCAAAACTCCAGGAATTGGTAGGGAGAACTCAAACTGTGTCACATAACTTTTGAAATCGCATATCACAATTCATACGTCCTTTTGCATTTTTATTGATGAATTCTTGTTCCTTACAAAGTTTCTAAGCTAACCATGGTGTTTAATTGCATTTTTGTTGACCATACGCGATTTCACCATGTTCACATTTTAGGGTTTTCAGGTTGTGATTTTAGGGCTTTCTCAATACTGTAAAATTAGCCTTCCAAACCATGATAGTCATATTCAGCAAGCCTAGACGAAGGAAAAGCACCACTCGCGCTCAATTTATTGGTCCTATAGCGCTAGTCGCTATTTTTCTAAAAGCTACTTTAAGCCACGCGTGAAAACCGTTTCCATAGACTTTTGTTTCAGAAAAAAAAGAATGAACAACGAAGGAGATGATGTGCTGTCTAGCAGTGATTGGCCAATTTTAAATTTTCGCGCTTAGCCACTAACGCTTTTGTTCTTTTCTTTTGTTATTTGTTTATTATAATATGTTAATTAACGCGTGGTAGCTCAGCTGGCAGGTGGACGTACTTGTAGCATCAAAGACCTGGGTTCGAATCCCAGGTCTGAACAAATTCCATATTATTTTTCATTCACAATTCCTATGCGCTTCAGTGACGTAGGCATACCATGCATCCTCAATGATCAAGCCTACACGCGTCCCAGGGTATCCACATCAAAGGCTAGGATTGAAGAACATGCTACGCCTTAGTCAAACGTGTCACACATGATTCAAAAAGTCCAACAAATTTTCAGCTTAATGGGCCAGAGTTCTAGGGCCTGCACCTCCAGTTTTGGGGTCACCCCCCCTGGTTTGCTTTGCTTTGCATAATTTATTTTTTATTTATTTTCATTGTTTTAATTAATTAATTGTTTTCTTTACAAAATATAAAAACATCACAAAAAAATCAGAAAAAGGATAAGAACATAAACAATATTTATTTTATTTATTTTCTTGTAAATAATTAATATGTAAATTATTTAGTTTAATTAGGTTTTTTAACTTTAATTCCTTTTAATAAAAATCCAAAAACATAGAATTAGGTTAATCAACAAAGTTCATTCCTCTTAAATTTTTCTTTTTGATCATAATATTATTATTTATTTATTTTATTTTTATAATTAAATGTATATAAATAACTTAGATTTAAATTAGGTTAAAAAATTCAATCTTTTTCTTAATAACTTAAAAAACATTAGAATTAGGGTTTACAACCAATTTTTTTTTTGTTTTAATTAATTCTTTTTCTTTTAAATCTTAAAAAACACAAAAATACCAAAACATTTAATTTTAATTTTAATTCTTCATTAATTTTAATTTATTACAAAAGGGTCCAACGCCCATGTTCATAATGTATTTAATTTGCGCATTTATTTTATGTCATTTATTATAATTATGTACATGTCCCAAAGCCTTGTAACTTTATTTCTCGCACTTTTATTTTATTGCTTCTTTACTCTCAGTCAAATCGGGTTCGGTTTATTTTGGCGATGTGGACCCGCGCCATTTGTAATAGTTTAGATTTATTTTCTCGCAAGTATATAACTGTTAACAAAAGGCATGAAAGAATGTATGGCCCTAAAAATAAAATCAAGCGTAGATCACAACAAACATGACAAGACAAAATAATTGAAACATGACACACGAACCGCACACACCACCCCTAGGGTACGCCTCACTGTTGCCTTTCGAAAGGTGATCGTCGAGTAGAGGATGTCTTAGTAAGTCCTCATGATCCGGGAACCTGGCATGAGGGTAGCTTCTAAAGTGTCTTCCCATTGCTCCGGTGATCACCATGTCCCTACAAACTCGAATTGACCCGAACACCTCCAACGGTGGTGCTCCCTACCTCTCAATGGTGGGATAGCACTACTTTTAAGGACTCTTACACGGACGAATTCCTTAGGGTAGGTAGGTTCTCAAGGATACTTGCTCTAATTTCAAACAAATCAAAACATCTTTTCACCAACACAGTTTCAAAAGCTTTCAAAGCAAATTTTTCAAACACTCTGACGTACGAGTCGAACTGAAATTTTTCAAAGAAACTTTTTTTAAAACCCACAGTTGAAAAGCAAACAAACATTTTGAAAACACATTGAGCGAGTATCTAAGAGCCCATGGATAACCATGGATAGAAAGGGTGCTAACACCTTCCCTTTCTATAACCTACCTCCCGAACCGAGAGCAGTCTCTTTAAGGAATTTTTCTGTGCTTTTGTCCTTCCCATTTGGAGAAAATAAAAGACGGTGGCGACTCTTGCTTCCGCGACATTTCGCGAACCAGCTTTAAAACAGTCAGTTCCAGATCCACCGATCACAGTCACTATCCCCAGCAGAAGTAGAAGAACCACTTTTTCTACTATGATCAGAAATGTAATTTCCAGTACTTTCCAGCAATAATCAAGGATTTATTTTCCAAGACGCGAGCATACCCCGACAGCATTTCATGAACATACATCATGACATATGCATACATATCATAGACAACATAATCTCATTTATTTTGAGAACATCATCTCACCATGCATTTCATGCATCACATATAACTAACCCCGATATCTTTTTAGGAAAAGACGACTAGCTTCAACGAATCCAGCAGTTATACAAACCATATTTGCATACGACTAATGGAAAATAAGTTCCCGAAACCAAACAGGTCAACTAATCTACATGATCAAACGAAGCAACCTTACCTAGGTTCCTTCTCGGTTCAGATGCAGTTTTACCCAAACTCCTAATGAAGCAACCTTACCTAGGTTCCTTCTCGGTTCAGATGCAGTTTTACCCAAACTCTTCACGAAACAACCTTATCCAGGTTCCTTCTCAAAGCCCTACTATCCAGGATTTCATATCGAAGTAACCCTACTATCTAGGTTCCTTCTCACAGCCTTACTATCCAGGATTTCATATCGAAGTAACCCTACTATCCAGGTTCTTTCTCATAGCCCTACTATCCAGGCTTTCATATCGAAGTAACCCTACTATCCAGGTTCCTTCTCACAGCCCTACTATCCAGGCTTTCCTATCTAAGTAACCCTACTATCTAGGTTCCTTCTCACAACCCTACTATCCAGGCTTTCATATTGAAGTAACCCTACTATCCAGGTTCCTTCTTATAGCCCTACTATCCAGGCTTTCATATCGAAGTAACCCTACTATCCAGGTTCCTTCTCATAGCCCTACTATCCAGGCTTTCATATCGAAGAAACCCTACAATCCAGGTTCCTTCTCACAGCCCTACTATCCAGGCTTTCATATCGAAGAAACCCTACTATCCAGGTTCCTTCTCACATCCCTACTATCCAGGCTTTCATATCGAAGTAACCCTACTATCAAAGTTCCTTCTCACAGCCCTACTATCTAGGCTTTCATATCGAAGTAACCCTACTATCCAGGTTCCTTCTCATAGCCCTACTATCCAGGCTCTCATATCGAAGTAACCCTACTATCCAGGTTCCTTCTAATAGCCGTACTATCCAGGCTTTCATATCGAAGTAACCCTACTATCCAGGTTCCTTCTCATAGCCCTACTATCCAGGCTCTCATATCGAAGTAACCCTACTATCCAGGTTCTTTCTCATAGCCCTACTATCCAGGCTCTCATATCGAAGTAACCCTACTATCCAGGTTCCTTCTCACAGCCCTACTATCCAGGCTTTCATATCGAAGTAACCCTACTATCCAGGTTCCTTCTCACAGACCTACTATCCAGGCTTTCATATGGAAGTAACCCTACTATCCAGGTTCCTTCTCACAAAACCTTACTATCCAGGTTCCTCCTCTCTTATCCCCAAACAGCGGTCCACAACACTGTAAGACTAGAACCTGATCAAACACGATTGGTTTTGCATTTCCCCAGTAAATCACGGTGCAGCTTGTACCCCGACCAGATACGCAGTACACTTCCGCTTCCTCAAGCCGGAGTTATTCCCCAGTAGAGTAACGGACAACTGAAGCACCTAAAACTCTACTTCTCCCAAGACAGGAAATCAACATCCCCTAGATGGCATCTTTAAGCCCATTTCTTGCAATACTCCGTCGCATCCAGGATGGCATCTTTAAGCCCATATCCGATAATATTCAATCCTCGACCTCCAAATGGCATATGTAAGCCCATTCCCAATATCACAAATCAAGCGCCACTTCATACGAGTGCAAATTTCTGGGCACTCTAGTGTTCAATCATCTTCCACCTTCAGATCACGAAAGGCAAAGCAGCCAATCTACATCCTCAGGTTTAAGAAGATTGAACAGGGGCAGCTATTATACCCCAAAATTTTCCCTCTCATTTTATTCAATACATGTCAATTGAGGTCCCAAAGTGGCTCAAGGAATTCCAAGAGTTGACTAGGCCAACTCTCTCCTAAGGCAGTATACCTCAAATTAGGGTTTCACTTTTCATCAAGATGCTTGAGTACAAAGGATCCCAAATTCTCTCCATTGTTTTAATATTTCCTCTAGACCCTACATGTCAAGTTTCATGCCTTGCATAAGAAGTTTGCCCAGCCAACTGCTCAGATGCTTGAGAATTGATTGTACTAGGTCAAAAGTCAATTGTGGCCCACATACAATCAAACTTCAATATTTTTGGCCAACATCATCATTTTGAAGTGTTATCCATCATTTGATCAAGGGTTGATCATGATTCCTCAAGGGATGCTCCAAATTCATCAAAACCCAAAAGTTGCTAAATTAGGGTTTTGTAGGAAAAGTCAACCCAACTTTGACCAAGCATAACTTCTTCATAATTTATTAGAAATTTTCCATCCAAAGCACATTTTGGAGAGGATGCAATACCCTACAATTCATCTTCAGCTCACAAGTTCAAAATATGTACTCATAGAAAGATATGAATTTTGACATTATAGGTCCTTTTGAAAAGTCAACAAAAACACCTTTTGGGTCAAAGCTTCATACATGAACATGGAAGACTCAATTGAGATGAGACTAAAAGGTCTGCTTAGGGGACATCCTAAGCTTTCTTAAAAGTCCAAGAACACCTCTCTAGGGTTAAAATTGGAGGAGATATGCCTTGTCAAAGTTGACCTGTTTTGGAAAATTGCCAAAAGTCAAATGTGCTCACAAATGCATTTTTTGCTAAATGGGCCTAACTTTTTATGCTTGCACCTCACTTATAATGTGGTCCACGACTCAAATATTCACCCATACATCATTTGCTTCATTTTTCAATTTATTTTGATTTTTTGTAAATTAAAAAATGAATTAAATCAAATAATTGATGAATAATAGCAAATATATGATTTGATTTGGTTTTAGGACAGGTTGGCAATCAGAATATGCTGAATTATCAAGGCCAAAAAGAATCAAACATAATTGGTACAAGAAAGGGAAGATTTGGCTCAAAATAGCAAGTTTGCATATGGTTAAAGAATCAAATCAAATCTCATCAAATTTCAAGATTTGATACAAATTTGTTGACCTAATTCAGTCTACTATAAGGGCATAACAATTCCAGATCAAGAGAACAAGGATTGGAGGCGTGAAACAGCAAGAATAAAACTGAAATTTTGGACAAAAAGTGTGAGATTGAAATCCATCTTAGAGCCATCCTCAAGGAGTTTCAAGGCTAGCAATACATTCCTGGACATCTCAGGAAACTTCTCCATTCATTTACAAGCCTCAAAGTGTAAAGAATCCCACATTACAACATCACGGTTTACACAAAAAACTCAAATTCGATTTCTATGATTTACGCATTATAAATGTATTTTACCCATATATTTGTGTTTATCATCATGTTTGTAATGTTTCTAGATAGTTTGATTTAAGTTACAGTGCAGGAACAAGCTTTTGCTATTGCTAGGGTTTCGTGCTCCAATTTGGGGTTTTGTGATTTAAGCAAAATTAGGCCTGATAATGGGTACCATGATGATTAGAGCTTCAAACCCAGTTGATCCATGGTCCCCAAATGAATTTATATTACGTGTGCTTGATTATTGAATAATACAGGTTTATAGTTACAGCAAAACTGTTGTAGGTAAAAGTCCCCTATCTAAAACAACGAATGAGGAAGAAGATGATGCGTGTCAAAGTATGGTTGGCCAATACAAATTTGGCGTGCATTTTCTGACCACTAACTTGTTTCCCAATATATTATATGTTTTTTTTATTATGTTAATAAGTTAACATCTAGCGCAGTTGGTCGGATGAAGGAAGTCAGATGCTCATGTCCTGGGTTCGATCCCAGGCGTGAGCTTTTGGCATTTTCTCCATTATTTTCACCAGATCCTCTAGATCCATCTCCAGCTAGATCCAGCATACCTCACCTTCTGAGGATCATCATGTGCCCCCTGGTCTCATCTTCTGGATCCATCTCCAGCCAGATCCAACGCCAACATATGCAGGTCCACCATGAGTCCCCAGAAGATGGTCTCATTGGATCAGGCACCAGATTATGGGCCATTATTCCAGGTTTCAGAAGTTCAGCACCCCCCAGAATTGCTAATACAGGCCCAATTTGCGTTTTCTTTCTATTTCCTTTTTTTAATTTCTTGAATTAATTTTTTTATTTTTTGTTTTAATTAATTAACACAAAAATTATTATTTTTATAAAAAACTAAAAAAATCAACAAATAAAAAAAAGAGTTTTTTTTATATATATAAGATATTTATTTAATAAAATTAGTAAGTTAAGCAAATTTAATTTCTTTTTCATAATTAAAATTAAATAGAATTAGGGTTTTAATTGTACATAACTTAATTAATTCTTTTCTCAAAAAATAACTTAAATATTTTCCAATTATATTTTTAGGGTTTTAAATTTCTTCTCGCATTTAATTCGTCGCACGTATTTTATTTACCCTTTTTTGTTATTTTGTAATTGTTTCGAGTTTGTAATAGTTTTAATTAGGGTTTTAAATTCCGCATTTTATTTTCAGTCAAAAATAATTGTGTAACTGTCAAAGGCATGTAATAGCTAGGTTTATTTCCGCTTTTACTTTCCGCAAATTATTAACTGTCTAGATGTATGGCTAATAGGATTGTATGGTAAGAATGCATGAAAAATTAAAACAGTTAGAAAACCCTAATACGCAAAGATTAAATAACTGAAACAAATCACTCGCACATGTTCACTCCTAGGGTTTAGCTCACTTCGGTTGCCTTCGGTACACAATCATTAAGCATAGGAGATTTTAGTGGTTGCCCTCCTGTCTAAAAGATCAAATGCCCCATTCGAATGTTGCCTCGGAAATGTTGCCTCAAAAAGATCTTAAGACTCTAGGGTTACTACTAAGATTTTCTAACTATTTCTTTAAGTGATTGTACTTGTCCCTTTCGAACGTCCCTTACAAACTCCAACGAAGGTGCTACCTATTCCTTAATAGTGGGACAGCGCTGCCTAAAGGAAATAGAACATAAACAATCTTTTTTCGAGTAGGTAGATGCTAGTAGGTACTTGCTCAAAATAAAAACTTTTCACACAAACACCTTTCAAAACAGTTTTCAAAACAACTTCGTCATACCCTTGAGGACTGATACAAGGGTTATCACGAAGTAAAATATTTTCAAAGAAAGCACACACACAAGCAATTTAAAAATGAGAAAGTACCTAAGAGCCCATGGAAAACCATGGATAGAAAGGGTGCTAACACCTTCCCTTTCTATAATCTACCCCCCGTACTCAGAATATCTCGAAAAAAGGTTTTTTCTGTTCTTTTTCCTTTTCCATGATTGGATGAAATAAAAGTCGGTGGCGACTCTTGCTTACCGCGACATTTTGCGAACACAAAACGCAAAATGCAAACCAATATTAAACAGTCGGTTCTGCCACCGTATCACACGTAACATTTGCAATCAAATGCAAAACACACAAGTTAGTTCTCCCACCGTATCACAAAACTGTCGACTCTACTGGGGATTTTTCTTAAAGTGGGGTTACCTTAGGGTTAGATCACATTTACTTGCTTTCATTGTTTGACTTGTATGCTTTACATTATGGTTCTTTGTTTGGGTTTGAATCCTCTACCTGGATTTGGGATACCTTATAGGTAAGTAGAAATACATTGTGGAAATTGTGCGGGGTATACCGATATGGTCTAAGCAATAGCTACGCTAGTGCGACATATTTGTGGGTACCGGTAGCCCTTGAGTAGTCAAGGAGAATACGAGGCCGTTGAGTGATGTCATAAAGCACTAATGAACTTCTAGAACATTTACTTGACCAACTTGCCCATTAGGATGTAGTGAGATGACCGACTTTGGTGCAGTCCAAAGTTGGTAGATACTCGATACTACACACATTGAGGTTTGGTTTTTTTAGGATATTTTGGTCGCCATTAAAGAGGCTTGTGTTGAAACAATGCCCAAAGAAACAAACCGGTGATATTGATCTCCTTAGAACCCAGTTACTATTACTAGAACATGTTTGAGCCAATTAAACTTCAAGAGGGTACTTACCTATGAGACTCCATGCAAGCCTAAACCTAAGGACTTGTTTGCTTTGTTTTTATATATTTACTTGTACATAACATCATAAACATCATAACATCATACTCATATTCACTAACCATTTCAAGGATCTTGGATTTATCTTTGTTCTATTTTGTAGGACATGGATTCTATTCGCAGGAAAACTATTCAAGTCAATCTTGTAAGGATCCCTCCTCAACTTAAAGAGATAGCATCAAGAATTACTGAAAACTCTCCATTTACCGAGAGACATGGTCGCCTACTAAACTTGGTCACCTCTAACACTGATGAGGACATGATGAAGGTGCTCTTCCAGTTCCTTGATCCTCTACATCATTGCTTCACATTTCCTGATTATCAACTTGTGCCAACTTTGGAAGAATTCTCCCAACTCTTGAGGATTCCCATTCTCAATCAACTACCTTTCAATGGTACAGAAAGAGATCCAAAGCCAGAAGAAATTTCTCAAGCTCTACACTTGCAACCATCTAATGTCACAACTAATTGGGAAACAAGGAGTGGTGTCAAAGGTTTCCTAGAAAAGTTCTTATTTGAGAAAGCCCAAAACTATTGGAATTCTTTGGATTTGCAAGATTTTGAGGAAATTGTGGCTCTCCTCATCTATGGGATGGTTTTGTTTCCAAATCCTGACCAACTCATAGATGTGAACACCGTCAAAATCTTCATGTCTCATAACCCGGTGTCTACTGTGCTAGGGGACATCCTACATTCCTTTCACACTCGCACTATGAGGAAAAGAGGTATCCTTATGTGTTGTACTCCCCTCTTTGCAAGATGGTTTACTTCACATCTTCCCAAATCTGTATTTAAGAACGAGCAAGGTTCAAGGTGGTCACATAGGTTGATGACACTCAAACATTCAGACATTCATTGGTGTTCCCGATCTATAGAGAATGTTACTATTGTTGATCGTTGTGGAGAATTCCATAATGTCCCTTTACTTGGAATTAGAGGAGGTATCACCTACAACCCCTGCTTAGCCTTAAGACAGTTTGGTTACGCCCGAAGGGATGGCCCACATAAGACGCTCATTCAAGGTTTGGTATTTGACTACGAGAACGACGATCAAGGTCACCGCCAGAGATTTATCCGAGCTTGGAGGAAGTTGAACAAGGTAGATAGCAAGACATTGGGGCATAAGAATTCCATCCCTATTGAGCCTTACCTCAAATGGGTACGAGCTCGTGCTCAAAGTCTTATAATGCCTTACCCCTCCATTCTCCCAGTAATCATAGAGCCTGTTGTGGAAGGAGATGTTCCATACACTATCCTGCATCCTGACATGCCCACCTCTCTTGAAGACTTACAAAGGGATTGGATACAGCTTAAGGGGGAGTGAGATACTTTCGAGGCCCAATTCTACACCAATGAGAAGAAGGTTTTGGAACTCACTAGGAAACTTCATGAGGAGCGGAGCCTGAACACCTACATCGCACCAAAGAGGATGCGTACAACTTTTTTATCTTAGAGTTTTTGTATTTCTTTGTAAGCCCAAAAGAGGCATGATGTACTCAAACTTTGATTTATTATTATAACATGGGTTCTTTTTGGTCTAAAGCAAATTTAAATCTCTAATTTCCTTGAAATCATTGCATATGCATCTACCATTCATCATAACATAAGCAGGTTTCTTACAACAAGTCTCCTCATCTTTCTACTGTTTATTTCAGTAAGATGGATCTCGAGCAGACAGTAAAAGACCTCCAGGTGCTGAATGCTCAGTTTCAAAAGATGTTCTTGACTCTAGCCAAAGGACAAGAGGATTTGAAAACTTTGCTGGTTGAAGAAAAGAAGAAGAAAGCAAAGAAAATAACCAGAGTTCTGAATATGGGAAGAAGGTTCCAAGGACAAGCCAAATGGACCCTAGACTTTGCAACGTCATCTGGTGAAAAGGATAATCAAGAAGTGAAAGGCAAAGAAGCGGTTGTCCAACCAGAATCTGAAGAGGAAGAATAAAAAGATTACTCTGAAGAACAATACCCTCCGGCCGATGACAAATACAAACATCTAGAAGAACGTCTAAGTGCATTGGAAATTTAGAAAGTGCCCGGGCTGGACTTTGAAGAGCTGGGATTGGTATCTGGGATTGTTATTCCACCAAAATTCAAGGCACCAGTGTTTAATAAATACGATGGGGTCTCTTGTCCCAAGATGCATCTCTGATCTTATGTGAGGAAGATACAACCTCACACTTGCCGCTGCTTTCTATAAACAATATCAATACAACGACCTTGCTCCCACCCGTACTCAACTCTAGAGTATGGCTATATTTTCAAGTGAAGGTTTCAAAGACTACGCTCAGAAATGGAGGGACTTAGCAGGAAGAGTCCAGCCTCCCCTTTCTGAAAGAGAACTAGTAAACATGTTTCTGGGCACCCTGTTAGGTCTTTTCTTCAATCATCTAATTGGGAGCTCCTCAGCAGGCTTTACTGAATTAATCTTGACCGGAGAAAGAGTAGACGCTGGGATTAAGAGTGGGAAGATTCAAAAAGATGTATCCTCCGCTGCTGTAAGAAAGCCATTTATTAGGAAGAAAGAAGTTGGTGTTGTATATCCTCAAATGAATCAAGAAAGAACTGAACACCGTCCAATGGTGGGGGATGTCATGATCCCAAAGCCTGCACCTACTCAACAAAGGAGAAATCAACCTAGAACAGAAAGACCAGTAAGACAATTTACCCAGATTAATATGACATTATCTCAAGTCCTGCCACACTTGTAGAGATCTAATTTGGTAACTTTGAAAGAAGCTCCAAAGAATCCTAACACAACCTCTCCTCATTACCATCCTAATGCTCGCTGTGCATACCATTCCGAAAGTCCATGCCATGATACTAACAACTGTTGGGCTTTGAAAAACAAGGTGTAAGACCTTCTTGAAGCCAAAGAAATTGAATTTGATGCTCCTGAGATCCCAAATTTTATCACCGCTCCTATGCCCAAGCATGGCCGTGATGTTAACGCTGTTGAAGATGATATGTTTGTTACTGTTGTTGATGAACCTGTTACCCCTCTCCTGACTATCAAGAGGAACCTGTTGAATGCCTGTTTATTTCCTGGCTGTGACAAAAGCTGCCACCTCTGTTTATCCCTACCAACTGGATGTCATTTATTGAAAGCAGGTGTTTAACGCCTAATAGATGACACATGGATTTTGTTTGAGAAGACCCCCGTTCCAACCATTTCTTACAAAGATGTTTCAATAGTAACCATTTCCGCCAATTCTTCCAGGGTCTCCACCAAAAGACTCGTTAGGATTACATCAGTTCCTAAAGTGACTCCACTGATAATTACTATGCCTGGACCAATTTCGTACTCATCAGATAAACTGTCCCATGGAACTATGGGGGCGACGTCTACTATCACAGCGTCAAGCTGGATTAGCCGGCTGTTGAAGACTCAATTTTTGAGAAGACTGACCCAAACATCAGCAACATTGCGGGAACCATCAAGATAACCCGAAGTGGCAGAGTTTTCTCTCCCTAGATTGCTCCTCTGAAAACTATTACCGGTCCTATGATCATCCCTGTTTCTGTTCCTGTTGACACTACTACTAGTACAATTCCTATAGTTACACCTGCTGATACTCCTACCACTGAGTCGACTGAGACTCAGGGCAAAGGCATTATGGTTGAGCCTGTTCGGATGAAGGCGCAATCAGTATCTATCCCTGAGGCCTCCCAAAAGGAGATGGAAGAAATTCTGAAAATTATAAAGAGAAGCGACTACAACATAGTCGAACAGCTAGGGCAGACTCCGTCAAAGATTTCCATGCTGGCTTTATTGTTATGCTCCGAGGCTCATGCGAAGGCCTTGGTGAAATTCCTTAAAAATGTCCATGTACCACAAGAAACCTCTGCTAATTAGTTCCAAGACTGTGTAGCCAGCTTGACCGCGGATAATGGTTTAGGCTTTTCTGATGCTGACCTGACACCTAGGGGGAGGAAGCACAATGAGGCATTGCATGTCTCTATCAAATGCAGGGGCACAACTTTGGCCCATGTCTTGGTTGATACTGGTTCATCTTTGAATATGCTGCCTAAGAAGGCTCTTGATAGACTCGACTGTGAAGGTTTGACCTTAAAACCCAACAATATAGTGGTAAGGGCCTTCGATGGTTCAAAGAGAATGGTACATGGGGAGGTGGACATCCCTATAAAAGTTGGAACCCAAACCTTTGATTCAACTTTTTACGTGATGGACATTCGCCCTTCCTATTCCTGCTTATTGAGCCGACCATGGATTCACAACGCTGGTGCCGTTACCTCTACATTACATCAGATGCTGAAATATCCAACTAAGGGGAAAATATTTACTGTCCATGGAGAAGAGGAATATATGGTCAGTCACTTGAACTCCTTCAGGTACGTGGAATTGGATGGTGAATTCATTGAAACTCCGTTTCAGCATTTCGAGAAGTCCCACAAACCGTGGCGGTAAACAAGACTATTTCCCAAATCCCGAAGATTACAAGGCCTCCGCTAAAGATGTCATCTTTGAAAGATGCCAAGGCAGTGATCGAAGAAGGTGGGTGTACTATTTGGGGCCAACTCCCAGATATCCCATGAAAATCTGACAAATTTGGTTTGGGTTTCACTTCAGGAGCCCAGAAAGTTGTACGCTATTCTCGTGCCGGGGGACCACCCTTAAAGATCAGCAACCACAGAGTCAACACAGTGGAGGATGATGAGGACAACTATGACCTGGAGGAATGGATTTTCCCAACTGTCAACGGAGGACTCAGCAATTGGGAAGCTAAAGACTTGGTCCCAATTACTTTAATCCAACAGTAATTGTCTTTAAATTTTTGTAGGACCTGTAATAATTAAACAATTCAGACTTTTAAAACCTTGTGCCTTACCCGAGGCACAACGGTCCATTTGTAAGGGTTGTTACCTCATTTTCATATGTCATCAATGAATCATGGACGTTTTTGCATACAAACTTTGTGATCTTTGTATTTCTTTTTACATTTTTATTTCTTTCAAAGATAGCTATACTCTTACACACACTCACATTCAAAATGCAGATCTACATCCATTCGGGATCCCATGGGTAACGATTCTGCTATGGCCTTCTGTGACTCTAGAAATCTAATCTACCAAGTCGAAGACGAAGTTGAGGAAGATTTTAAATTGCCAGGGGAACTTTCCAGGTTACTACAAAAATAAGAAAGGATCATACAACACCATGAAGAACCAGTAGACACAATTAACCTTGGTACCGAAGAGGACAAGAAAGAAGTCAAGATGGGTGCCAATCTGGAACCCAGTGTCAAGAAGCGTCTGACTCAGTTGCTACATGATTATGTTGAGGTCTTTGCCTGGTCGTACGAAGACATGCCATGACTTGATGCTGATATCGTGGTCCATCGTCTACCAACAAAAGAAGACTACCCACCGGTAAAACAAAAAGTCCATCGCATGCGGCCAGACATGTCAGAGAAGATCAAGGACGAAGTCATGAAACAATTCAACGACGAATTCTTGGTTGTCACCTCCTATCCACAATGGGTTGCCAGTGTTGTTCCCGTTCCTAAAAAGGATGACAAAGTGAGAATGTGCATGGACTACCGAGATTTGAATAGGGAAATCCCTAAGGATGATTTCCCACTTCCCCACATCGATATTCTGGTTGACAATATAGTACAACATAAGGTGTTTTCCTTCATGGATGGTTTCTCAGGCTACAATCAAATCAAAGTGGCCCCTGAGGACATGGAGAAAACAACCTTCGTCAAACAGTGGAGCATTTTCTGTTACAAGGTTATGCCATTTGGGTTAAAGAACGCTGGGGCAACCTATCAGCGTACCATGGTAGTTATATATCACGACATGATACATCACGAAATAGAGGTCTATATAGACAACATGATAGCCAGATCTCAAACTAAAGAGGAACATCCTGACCGTTTACATAAACTGTTTGAGAGGTTAAAGAAATACAAGCTCAGGTTAAACCTGAATAAATGCACATTCGGGGTGAGGTCCGATAAACTCCTAGGCTTTGTCATCAGCGATAAAGGTATCGAAGTGGATCCTGCCAAGGTGAAAGCAATACAAGAAATGCTTTCTCCTCGTACTGAGAAGGAAGTCAGAGGATTCTTAGGACGACTAAACTACATTTCCCGATTCATTTCTCAGTTAACCGCTACTTGTGAACCAATCTTCAAATTACTGAAGAAAGATCAAGTAGTCAAATGGAGTGATGAATCCCAAACTTCCTTCGACAAGATCAAAGAGTGCCTGTAAGAGCCTCCTGTTTTAATGCCACCATTTAAGGGAAGACCCTTGATCATGTATCTAACTGTTTTAAAAAATTCAATGGGGTGTGTGCTGGGACAGCATGACGAGTCTAGCCGAAAAGAGCATGCTATTTATTACCTGAGAAAAAAGTTTACCGACTGTGAAACAAGATATTCACTGCTCGTGAAAACTTGCTGCACTCTGGCATGGGCTGCCCGCTGGCTAAGACAATATATGCTGACCCATACTACCTTATTGATATCCAAGATGGATCCAATAAAATACATATTCGAGAAGCTTGCCCTCTCTGGGAGAATAGCAAGATGGAAGATGATCCTGACGGAATATGACATTCAGTATACTACCCAAAAAGAAATAAAGGGCATTGTACTAGACGTTCACCTTGCTCATCAAGCTGTGAGTTATTACCAGTCCATGAAGTTCGAATTCCCAGATGAAGACATCATGATGGTAAACAACTATGAAGAACTCAGACCATATGACAGACTTGAACAAGGATCCCGATGGACCATTGTTTTTGATGGGGGCGTCCAACGAACTCAGCAATGGTATTGGTGCTGTACTCATATCCCCTAAAGGATGTCACACTCCCTTCACTGCAAGACTCTGCTTCAACTGTAAAAATAACATGGAGGAATACGAAGCGTGAATTTTTGGTCTCAAAGCTGCTATAGATTTGGGGATCAAGTCCTTAAATGTATTCAGAGATTCAGCCTTGGTCATTAGTCAGATTAAAGGAGAACGGGACACGAAGCACCCTTACTATATCCCCTACAAAGAACATGTGTTGAAATTAATCTCACATTTTGAGAAGATTACCTTCGAGCATTTCCCGCGAGAAGAAAATCATCTAGCAGATGCGCTAGCCTCAATGTCATCCATGTTTAAACTCAAATGGGATAACGAGGCTCCTCAGATCACCATTGAACGGATGGATGAACCAGCTCATTGTCACGAGATCGATACTGAAGAAGTAGTGGACCAGCCTTGGTTCCATGAAGTCAAGAGGTATCTCGAGGATCAAGAGTACCCGGGAGAAGCTTCAATCAATGATAAGAAGTTATTAAGGAGATTCTCTCTTAATTTCTTCATCAGTAAAGGCATCCTATACAATCACAACCACGACTCTGTATTTCTTTGTTACTGTAGCGGTAGAAATGTTTAAGACTAAGCCATTGGATTGACTAGACTTTATACAAATTAAAATAAAAATCGCCACCGCGCTTTATTGTTTCCAAAGGAATGGGAAAAGAGAAAATAACCCAAAAGAGGGGGAAAGATTCAAGGTAAGGGGGTTGGTTATGCAAAGGGAAGGTATTAGCACCCTAAACATCTATGGTATCCGCAGGAACCTCTTTGTAAAATCTGTATATTTTGGCTATAAAAACTGTTGTATATAAAATGGATGGTGGAGGTGAGAAAAGAAATATATTTTTTATGATTTTTTCACCCTCCGCGGTTGCGAACCTTTAGTGCCTACGTACCACCTTTCGTGTAATAGGGGATCAGGGTACACGTAGTTCCTCTTTAAAAAAATTGAAACACAATTGTGTTGGTCAATTTTATGAGATAAAACATCATCGTCATTGTCCGTGTGGAAAACATACCTACTACACATAATAATGAGAAAGGAGAATTTGCATCATCTCAAAGTGGAGGATACAACTTGGATTTTAAAATCAACAATGCCTCACTCAACACTCAAGTGGAAAATATCTCTCTTCACTACATATTGTAGAAGTATAATTGTTTGCATCACTACAAGGATTGACAAGAGTTTAATCTTTTGAGAAAAGTTTAAAGTAAAAGCCAAAGTGGCAAAATGGTTTGAATGAGATTGATCGACTTTTAGTCTTCTCACAAAAAAATGTCAAGGTATTATCAAATTGATTGGAGTTTATTTATGAAAATGTTTTGAAAATGCATGGACATAAGTTCAATTTTACTCTGAAAATGGTTTAAGTTCAAAACAAGAAGAGTTTTCAAAAGGAGGAAGAATATTTTTGAAATTAAAGAAGATGGGAGGAGAAGAAGAGACTGTCCTAAAGCATAAGGTAAAAGCTAAGGAGAAGAATCATCTAACCAACAAGAAGCCAATACTTGACATTATGAGTCAAGATAGAATTCCCATTCTTTGGATTGAAACCAAGCAAGCAAAGATACTAGACCTCTTGAGAGAACTAACTTCCAATGTATCAAATCTTCACAAAAATTGGGCAGAGTAACAGCTGTATACGGGTGAATTCCAGATTACAAACAAAGTATGTAATCACAAAAACCTGCACATAAAACAAACAAACAACCCAATGTCTTGAGGTAAACCTCAAGAATCCCAGACAAAATAATCAGATAAAGTCACAAAGTCTCTAAGATAGGGCAAGGTCTCTAATCTTAAGTCCAAGAAAAGTCCCATGCTCCATAATGCCAAGGATAGTAACCAACTAGTCAAAGTACCATTAAATATTTTTTAGGGTTTATGTTGATTATTAAGTATCTTAAGAAAGGAAAAGAAAAGCTCAAGTGAGCAAAAAGAAAAGCTTAAGTATATTAAGTATCAAAAAGATAATAAACACCGACGTTCACTGCCGATGGTCTACCAACTTTCACTGAAGGTAGAAAGAGAATATATCATATCACCACCGTTCACTGACAATGAACTACCAACGTTCACTGATGGTAGAAAAAAGATAATAAACACCGATGTTCACTTCCGGTGGTCTACCAACTTTCACTGAAGGTAGAAAGAGAATATATCATATCACCACCGTTCACTGACGATGAACTACCAACGTTTACTGATGGTAGTAAAAAGATAACAAGTTTCCCCAAGATTCTGGTGTTTCACCTAGAACGGGTCTCAACATCTTCTTTAACCAAGGTAATCCACCTGGAAAGGATCAAACATAAGCTGTCTCAAATAAAGAGACTTGCTATTTATGGTCACGGAGGATTGTAAAAGGAAATGACTTTTTTGGGGGCAAGAGGTATGACTTCCTGGGGAGATGCCATGATATTCTCACTAAGGGGATGAGGTCTTCTCGTGCAAAATAAATGCACCAACAGAAGCTTGGAGTTTTTCAAAATTACAAAGTAAATAGCATTACCGGGGAGCCATAGATCCAAACCAGAAATAAACTGGAATGAAATAGTCAACCTGAATTCATCCTTTGAGAAATAAACTCAAGAGGGAAAACCAAATTTATCCAAACAAAGAGCTGTACCAGAAGGATTAAAGAAAAAATCTTCTATGGGGGACAACTCAGTAGGGAAATTGAAAGAATATACGCTTTCTGCTTAAGACCAACACTCTATTGAAAAGAGGGCAACATAACTCTGCAAAACAGGGTAATATGTCAACAAAAATATTAACAAATGTTAATGAACAATTATTTGTAAATTTTAGCTATGCATGATGTATGTATGAATGTATGAGTGTTATCGTGCGTATGCTGACAAAACAGATACACAATCCTTGGGAATAAGCAAAACTGCCTCGGGAACTAACAACACTCGGCTAAGCTTCAACCAAGATGATCATCCAAGAAAGGTAAAGGTCATCTGCGGAAATCAAGCCTACTGCCCGCCTTAACTTTACTGAGGAGAAACAATAATCCGGAGGTAGACAAATCAAATAGATATCGGGGTAGAACATCCTTCTTCAGGCTTCACCGGGGAAAATAATTTTTTCAAAAGTAACATGCCTAGTGGAGATTGCAAGACCACTCTCAAATAAAGCAGACTGACGCCGAAACAATCAAACTTCACTGGGGAATTCAAGCCTACCTCCCTGGGGAAAAATGTGGATTGAAACTTTACATCATGAAAGCTTATAAAAGAGGAGAAATGAGTCCAATCTTGACCGAGGATACTGGAACCATAAACCCAATACGGTGAAAACAACCCGAGTAGACCTTCCCGAGGGAAATAAAACTTCTCAAAACAACCGGAGTTTGTCCATTCCTAGGATCACCATTTTTGTTGTCATTGTTTCATCACAAATCTCAAAGTAAAAGTAAATTGTAAAAATATTTTTTGAAAAATCAATTTTGTTTTTTAATCTTTTTGCTTTGAAAGTTATTATCAGTAACAAATGGAGTCTTTGCAAGCTAAATAAGATAAGAACACAAAGAATTGGGTAAAAGCCCGAATTTCATTAATAGAATGGTAGTCTGCGAATGGCGAGACTCCATAGATGATTACAAAGTTTTGAAAATGGTAATACATAATGGAAAAGATACATTGAGATACAATGACCACTATCCTCCTTAACAACTTTTGAAATCCTGAGCAGAAACTTTTGTTGAAGTATGGTGAGGATCCGAGAAGATTGTTGCTTCAATGATAAAGTCTTGTCTGACGTAGTTACTTGCCAAGAAAATCCCTAACTTTTGCCTAAGCTTCCCTTGCGGGTTTTCAGCTTAGCGGGAAATTTATTCTGTTTCTGTCTCTAATTTTTTCCTAGACCGCCCTTTCGGGTTTTCGGCCTACCGATACGCTCCTTTTTGCCTAAGCCTCCATTTCGGGTTTTCAACTTAGCGAGTCGTTCTTTTGTTTCTTTAGGCGGAGTATTTCTTGACTACATCAGCATTCATGGGACGTGGGAGTCCACTTGCCAGAGAATTAACGCACCGCCAGAGAAGGCTTTCAAGAATTAACGCACCGCCAGAGAAGGCTTTCTTGACAACATACAGGCCTTCAAAATTGGGAGTCCACTTTCCCCTAGAATCAGCGCTGAAAGACATGATCTTCCTGAGCATGAGGTCGCCTTCTCTGAATTCACGAGGTTTGACCTTTTTATCAAATGATTTCTTCATTCTCTTCTGATACAACTGTCCATGACACAAAGTTGTCATTCTCTTCTCTTCAATCAAATTCAATTGGTCAAACCTGTTTTGGACCCATTCAGCCTCTGTCAATTTGGTTTCCATTATCAGACGCAACGATGGAATCTCTACCTCGATTGGGAGTACAACTTCCATTCTGTATACTAGGGAGAACGAGGTCGCTCCTGTTGAAGTGCGGACAGATGTTCAATATCCATGCAGAGCAAAAGGGAGCATTTCATGCCAATTCTTATAAGTAACAACCATTTTCTAGATAATTCTCTTGATATTCTTATTAGCAGCTTCAACAGCCCCATTCATCTTTGGCCTGTACGGAGATGAATTGTGATGGACAATCTTGAATTCTTCACATAGTTCTGTCATCATCTTATTGTTCAAATTCGAGCCGTTGTCAGTGATGATTATGCTCCGCACACCATACCGGCATATAAGATTATTTTTGATGAAACGCACAACCACCTGTTTGGTAACATTGGCATATGAAGCAGCCTCCACCCATTTGGTGAAGTAGTCAATTGCTACCAAGATAAAATGGTGCCCATTCGAAGCTTTGGGTTCTATCATCCCAATCATGTCAATACCCCACATAGAGAAAGGCCATGGGAAGGAAATCACATTAAGAAGTGTCGGAGGCACATGGACCTTGTCTGCATAAATCTGGCATTTATGGCACTTCTTTGCAAATTTGTAACAGTCAGATTCCATTGTCAACCAATAATAACCTGCCCTTAGCATCTTTTTAGCCATTGAATGTCTATTGGCATGAGTGCCAAATGAACCTTCATGAATCTCATGCATTAACATGTACGCTTCGTGTCTATCCACGCATCTGAGCAAGACCATGTCGTAATTTCTCTTGTATAACACATTTTCATTGAGGAAGAAAATGCCTTCCAATCTTCTCAATGTCTTTCTATCTTTCCTCGATGCACCAATTGGGTATTCCCAAGTCTGAAGAAAATGCTTGATATCATAATACCAGATTTTTTCATCAGCTACCTCCTCTTCTGTAAACACATGAGTGGGCCTATCCAGTCGTTGAACCGTAATCCAGGGTATATCATTCAAAGTATTCACTCGGTCATGGAAGCCAGAGTTGCCAGAGCATCCTCCATTTGATTTTCATCTCTAGGGATGTGATGGAATTCAACTTTATTGAAGAAGGGTAATAATCTTCTAGAATAATCTTTGTAAGGGATCAAGCCTGGGTGACAAGTGTCCAATTCTCCTTTGATATGATTTATTACCAAAGCTGAATCGCCATACACATCCTTGAATTTTTATTCTGAGATCAATAGCTTCCTCGAGACCCATGATGCGAGCCTCATATTCTGCCATATTATTAGTGCAATCAAATGTTAACCTTGCAGTAAAAGGAATGTGCGATCCATGAGGAGTGACAATCACAACACCAATTCCTTTACCATAAGCATTCACAGCTCCATCAAATATCATACTCCAACGGGATTCAGGGCCAGGGCCTTCCTCAAGCAACGACTCATCACAATCTTTCACTTTAAGGAACATCACATCCTCGTCGGGGAATTCATATTCTGCATACTGGTGATCCTCTACTGGTTGGTGAGCAAGATAATCCTCCAACACAATACTTTTAATGGCCTTTTGAGTTTGGTATTAGATATCATATTCAGATAGCAACATCTGCCAGCGGGCAATTCTACCAGTAAGAGCAGGCTTTTTAAAAATGTACTTGATTGGATCCATTTTGGAGATCAACCAAGTAGTGTGATTCAACATATACTACCGCAAACACTTTGTGGCCCTGGCCAAAGCACAACATGTCTTTTCCAGCATGGAATACCGCGACTCATAATCAGTGAATTTTTTACTGAGATAATAAATGGCGAACTCCTTCTTCCCTGTTTTATCCTGTTGTCCCAGAATACAACCCATGGATTTATCTAACACTGTCAGATACATAATCAACAATCTTCCTTCTACGGGAGGGAGCAATATAGGAGGTTCAAGCAGATATTCTTTAATACTCTCAAATGACCTTTGGCAGTCATCCGTCCATACACAACCTTGATCTTTCTTTAACAACTTAAAGATCGGTTCACATGTCGCAATCATGTGGGAAATAAATCTGGAAATATAATTCAAACGCCCGAGGAAACCTCTGACTTGCTTTTCAGTTCTTGGTGCTGGAATTTCTTGAATTTCTTTGACTTTATCAGGGTCAACTTTGAGTCCTTTCTAGCTAACAATGAAACTCAACAACTTCCCCAATCAAACACCAAAGGTGCATTTATTTGGATTCAAGCGGAGACGATACTTCCTCAAACGCTGAAACAACTTCAACAAATCTTCTATATGCCCTTCTTCAGTCTGGGATTTGGAAATCATATCATCAACATATACTTTGATTTCTTTGTGCATCAGATCATGGAATATGGTTGTCATAGCCCTCTGGTACGTTGCACCAGCGTTCTTCAACCCGAAGGGAATCACTCTGTAACATAGTGTTCCCCAGTGTGTGATAAACGTTGTTTTTTCCATGTCCTCTAGAGCCATTCTTATTTGATTATACCCGGAAAATCCGTCCATGAACGAGAATACTTTGAATTTTGCTGTGCTATCCACTAACATGTCGATGTGAGGCAATGGAAAATCATCTTTTGGACTAGCTTTATTTAGATCTCTGTAATCTACGCACATGCAAACTTTTCCGTTTTTTTCAGTACTTGGACGATATTGGCAATCCATTGAGGATACATTGACGTCACAAGAAAACCAGCATTAATCTGCTTTAGAACCTCCTCTTTGATCTTTACTGCCATATCTGGGTGAGTTCTTCTCAACTTCTGTTTAATTGGCAGACACTCTGGCTTCAACGATAAACGGTGCTCGACAATATCCATATCTAGACCAGGCATATCTTGGTAAGACCAAGCAAAAATATCCACATACTCTTTCAATAACTCAATCAACCTTCTCTGTACATCAGAATGTAACGATGCTCCAATCTTGACTTCCTTTGGATCTTCTTCTGAACCCAAATTGATCACTTCCAAAGGCTCCTTATATGGCTGAATGGTATTTTCCTCGTGCTCAAGCAACCGGGAGACCTCTTCTGGAATCTCATTATAATCTTCTCCTTCAGCCCCAAACATAGGACATTCAAAGTCGGGAGAGGGTGCAGGGTCATTGTATTCAACGGGTTTTTTAATTAATCTGCACAAATGATTTATGATTGCTTTTAGAAACTGACACATATAACAAGTGATCATGCATATTTAATTTCAGTTATTATTCACTTTGAAAGGTTTTCTCTGATTACCATTTTCCAAGAAAAATCAGAAAATAAAAACATAATTCGGGAAACAAAGACAACTTTTATTATTGATCTTAACAGCCACAACAAACAGATAAGCCCTACAACATTAATACTTCCACCTTGGGCAGAGTGAAAGCTTTTCGAAAGAAAGATTAACAAATCAAATTACTTTGAAACATGTATGCAAGAAGGAACATCAATGGTGACCCAATTCTAAACCCTGACTCCATGCGTCACATAGTTCAGCATTTCCTGCTCTGCTTCATCCTCCTCAATAGCATTAATTCCAGAATTAGTTGGATGGAGGTAACCTCCATTGCGGAAAACATCATGATAACTGCTCATAGTAGAATTTTACTTCAACCTTTCGCCTTTGCCATTCTTCAAAGAGAAACCCAAACCAACTCTGTTCTTGTTCACGGGTGGATCCATAATTCATCCCCAAACTGTATTATGACCATTGCGCACAACCTGCCGTGTGTCCTTCAGCGAAACCATAGAACTCTCATTTCTCCTTATGTTGTCAATGGATAGGGCTTGGAACTAGGTTCCGACAACAGCCTCATCCGCTTCTACAATACTGAAAGAGGACAAATGAGATATCAGCAACGCCTGCTCCCCATTTATAATCACCACCTTCCCTTCATGCACGAACTTTAGCTTCTGATGTAAAGTTGAAGTGACAGCCCCTGCTTCGTGTATCCATGGCCGTCCTAGAAAACAACTATATGCGGGAATAATGTCCATGACCTGGAAGGTTATCTGGAACAAATGTGGTCCTATATGGATGGGCAAGTCCACTTCACCAATGACAGATTTCCTCGACCCATCAAATGCTTTCACAATGATGCCACTCGGGCACATAGGTGCTCCTTAATATTTCAACTTCATGAGAGTACTTCTCGGTATAACATTCAACGCGGATCCATTATCAATTAGCACATTAGATAGCGAATCATTCTTGCAGTTCATAGATATGTGGAGGGCCAGGTTGTGATTCCTCCCTTTATCTGGTAACTCATCATCGTAGAAACTCAAGTTATTACATGACGTAATGTTTCCAATTACGCTGCTGAATTGATCTATCGACATGTCACTCTCCATAAATGCTTGGTCTTGTACCCTCATTAATGATTCTCTATGAGCAGAGGATTTCATCAATAAAGTTAGGATAAATATCTTTGAAGGAGTCTGCAGTAGCTGATCTACAATTCTGTAGTCTCTCATCTTAATTATCTTCAAAATATCATCCACTTCTTTCTCTAATGTAGCTCCACTAGTCTCTTCTGTAATCTTCTTAGGTTCATCATTCTCAGCAATTATCTTTCCAGCAACAACATCTCTCTGAACAACCGGCGCAAATACACAACCGCTACGGGTTACCCTGCTATTTTCAGCTATATTACCAACATCGGGCATTGGCTGGATGGGAATTTCCACCCCATCTTCTAGAATTATAGTGTTATATTTGTAAGGCATAGCCTTATCTGATTTGTAGGGGATGGGACCTGACAAACTAATTACCAATGGGGGTAACAACTGGCTTGCTATGGTACTCCACTTCAAAATAGACGGGTGCACCAAAACAAGGTACAATGAAGTATACCCCTTCTTCAACATAATCAGTCATCAGAAAGTCATTTCTGGGAAACAAATCTTCGTCTGAAGAGAAATACTCATATACGGAGGCATACTCTTCCCCTGACTCTTCTTCCGTTAAACAAACTTCAACCATACCAATCTCATGATAATCATCCCTCTGACCTGTGATCTTGATAGTTCCATTGTCTAACAGCAACTGAACACCCTCCCTCACGATTGAACATCCACGAGGGTCTCAACAGCAAACTATGCAAGATCCATATTGGTGTTCCACTTGACCAGTAGTATGGCAGAAAGTAGCATGCAACTGCACCAGGTCCTCATTCAAATACTTCACATCAAAAATTATGAATTCACCAGGACATCCAGAAACCATATTCACTTCCTCTTCATACTCTTCCCTAGGCCTGATTATATGGATTAAGCCCTCATCTATCATCTCCTGTAAATCAGACTTTATCTTCTCGCAACCCTGTATTTTTATACTGCAAATAGCATAACCGGAATGGTCATGCGTGTAGTAGCTGAATTCATAGAGGTTTGCATGCATATTCACCAAATCTCCTCTAACCAGATTAATGTCAAAAATCCAGAAGTCGTCTGGACAACCGGCCACCATATTTACAACATTTACTCCCCCATGCTTAGGTAGAGGATTATCTTTCACATTAGGTCCCATGTCCTTGAAAGATAGAATTCCAGACTTCACCAACTTTTGCACTTCAGTCTTCAAAGGATAACAATTCTCAACACTATGCCTTGGTGCTCTCTGATGAAAAGCACCCGTTTGGTCTGCCTTGTAATACCAAGGAAATGGTGATGGTACGGCGGAAGGTGGTCGTGTCTGGACTAACTTTTTCTGAATCAATGCTGGTAGTAGCTCTGTATAGCTCATGGGAATATGGTCATAACTCTCCCTTCTCTGATTATACCCTTGATTCCCCTGCTGGGACGGTCTCTGATAAGCAACGGTAGTCGGAGCAGCATTCATAACAGGAGTAACTGAGGCGACTTGCTGATCATGTTGATAATTCCTTCTAGGGGCATTTACCCTCCTCTATTGTATAACAACATTTGCATCTCCTTCTTTCTTCTTGGTAAACCCATAAGATGGCTTCTTCACACCTCCGGATCCTTCACTCTTCATTAAACAGCCTTCTCTTATAGCCTCTTCTAGGCGGATACCCATTCCTACCATCTCTGTAAAGTCACTTGGTGAGCTTTCTACCATCCTTTCATAGTAGAAAGCTCCCAATGTCTTTAGAAAAATCTTAGTCATCTCCTTCTCTTCCATGGGACGAATCACTTGGGAAGCTACTTCGCGCCATCTCTGTTTATACTCTTTGAACGATTCCCTGTCTTTCTGAACCATGGCCCTAAGTTGGTCACGGTCGGGCGCCATGTCCACATTGTACTTGTATTGTTTGATGAATGCTTCTCCCAAATCATTAAAAGTATAGATGTTGGCGCTGTCCAAACTCATATACCATTTCAGTGCTCCGCCGGTCAAACTATACTGAAAAAAGTCAATCAGCAGACGCTGATCATCAGTGTGGGTAGACATTCTCCTCATGTGCATTACCAGGTGAGAATGAGGGAAAGTGTTGCCTTTATATTTCTCAAATTCCGGGACCTTGAACTTAGCAGGTATCTTAACATTCGGACCAAACATAGCTTATTCACATTCTTCCCAAATAGCTCTTCTCCCCTAAGAGCCTTCATATTTCTTTGCATCTTATCAAACTGCTCTTGAAAATCATCCATTCTGTAATAAAGACCCAAGTCTTCACTCGGCGGATGGAAAAGACGACACACATCATCATTAACAAACAAAACCATGTTTACCGAAGGAGGTGCGGCAGGAACAACATGCACTATAGGAGGTGCTGGAGTAACAATAGTCTGAATCACTGGAGTATCTTGAGGACCAAGATTGAAACCTCCAGGTGCAAAATTCTCTGGCATTCCCCATGGATAACCTTGAGGCATATGGTTTTTAACAACAGCTGGAGTAGCGGATACAGGAATAGTCGGAACTTCAGTATTTGCCCTTGTTGGTTGAGGTTTAACACTCGGTGGCTGATTCTGAGCAGCCACCAGAGCTTTCATCAGAGTAGTCAAATTGGCCATGCCGGCCTTCAAAGCAGAAACTTCTTCGCGCAGCTCGCGATTCTCCTGTTCTAAGTTGTCCATCTTCTTTTTGAAATTAGCCCGAGTGTTGTAGTGATAAGTCAGCTTGCTGAACGAAGTAAAAAGCTGGGTAAGACACCTGGATATGCATAATAAATGCAAGAAATATGTGCAATATGATGCATGATATGTAATGCATATGATTATTTTTGCTTCATTATTTAATATTTCAAGGGATTTAAGATTTATAGACATATTGCAAACATCAAAGTAATAAAGCTTTTTTTTGAAATACTGAAATTTTTTATTATAATAACTCCAAAATGGATTACAAGTTTCAATTATCTCAAGTACAAGATGGAAATAAAATCTAAAATCCTGAGAAAAAGGACGGATGAAGATCAATCTATACGCTGACGCTTCCCTGTGAGCCTGACAACCTGAGCCTTCAACCTCTAGTTTTCTTCCACATGTCTGATGGCAACCTCCTTCCAATCATCTGAATCAGGAAGTAAGTGATCAGCACCTGATCGAGGCCTAAGAGAAAATAAATCCCCTTGCCCCTCCATGTACTCTACCGCCCGACTCTCAAGAATCTCAATCAAGTCGTCTTTCTCCTTCAGGTCTGCTCTGTAGGAACTTTCTAAAGTTTGGAACTTGTTCTTCTAAGCATCCCTTTCCTGTTGCATCCTAACCAAAGAAAGTTGCAACTCTTCTAGGTCATCTAATAAGGGAGGAGTGGTCTTCACAAATAGATCAGGCATGGGTGTCTCCCGGGTATACGAAATTTTTAACTGAATGGCTCTCGATCTGATCCATTGGAGATATGGCACTAAAGAAACAACACCCCTAGGTCCCAAATCCTTCCTACTCTTCTTATGAATGTGACGCCAGGCCTTCACAATCTGTTCCCTAGATTCCCTATGGTCTTCTCCTACCTTCAGAAAGAAACTACTCAAATGAATACTATTCGGTTTATCCCTCATCGGATAACCAAGATGTCGTCGTGCAAGAACATGGTTATAGTTAATTCCTCCCTTTGTGCCAAGAAGCAATACATTGGGGAAACTACCACAACTGTCAATAATCTCCACATCCTGGTAAGCTCGATGATACCAATCAATATCCGAGTGAGTAAGTGTCATGATCTTAGGAGCCCAACGAGGTTCCTTCTTGACATCCCAAAAAGCATCAGACCGAGGCATATGAGAGATAAATCACTGGTATAACAGAGGCGTGCAACATATAATTATTCCCCCATGATAAGAATTCCGAAGATGAATAGAGTAATAAGCATCACCCAACAGTGTAGGAACTAGGTTTCCAATCATGAAAATACTGATAGCGTTAATGTCGACAAACTTGTCCACATTAGGAAATAGGAACAATCTGTAAGCAAGTAGAGCAAAGATGGCCTCGAAAGTAACTGTACTCTTCATTCTGGAAAAGTAACGAGCTTTCTCCAATAAGAACTGAGCTGGTAATCCTCTAATCCCTCCTTTAGTAGTCATATGGGCTTCCACCTCAGACTTCCCCAGATAAATCAAAGCAGCAATCTCATGTGGTTTTGGCTCACCCTCTAAACCAGTAAAAGGAACATGATCGGTAACGGGTAAATCCAATAGATAAGAATACTCCTCAAGTGTAGGTATCGTCTGATAATTGGGAAAAGTAAAGCCGTGATACATCGGATCATAGAACTGGACCAAGGTCGAGAGAATACCCTCCTTCATCTTCAACTTCATGAGAGGAATAATGGATCCATACTTCTTCTGAAAGTCTACAGAACACTTGATCTCTGGAATTAGACTGACCAACTCATCTATCTTGGGATCCTTGAAACTGTATTTTCTGGTCTTTCTTTTTCTAGAATCCATGGTTAAAAGTACTTGATATTTTCACAAATAGTCAACCTTTAAATCCCTTGAAATATTGTTTTCTTAAAAAAAATGCTTATGAGTGCATGGATGCATGATGCAACAATCACACACAAGATCACACATATAGCGTTCATAGGTTCAACGTCACGAGCATGAATGTGATACGGTGGCAGAATCGACTGTTTTGAAAATTCTTTTGCGTTTATGTTTGCAAAATGTTGCGGTAAGCAAGAGTCGCCACTGACTTTTATTTTATCCAACTGGAAAGGAAAAAAGCACAGAAAAATTCCTTTTTCGAGATTTTGAGTACGGGGGTAGATTATAGAAAGGGAAGGTGTTAGCACCCTTTCTATCCGTGGTTTTCCACGGGCTCTTAGGTACTTGCTCATCTATTAAAAATGCTTGTGTGTGTTTATTTTGAAAAGTTTGCTTTACTTCGTTTTAACCCTTGCTTTTGTCTTCAAGAGTGTTACGAAGTCGTTTTTGAAAACTTTGTTTGAAATGAGTGTAAGTGTGAAAAGTTTGATTTTGAGCAAGTACCTACTAGCATCTACCTACTCGAAAAAGAATTGTTTCCATTCTCGTTTCCTTTAGACAATGCTATCCCACTATTGAGAAGTAGGTAGAACCATTGTTGGAGTTGTAAGGGTCAATTCGAAAGGGGCGTACGATCACTAAAGCAATGTTAGGACATCTTAGTAATAACCCTAGAGTCTTAAGATCACATTCGAGGCAACATTTCTGAGGCAACACTTTCGAATGGGACATTTTGATATTTGTTAGACAAGAGGGCGACCACTAAAACACCCTATACTTAATGATTGTTTACCGAAGGCAACCGAAGTGAGAGTATACCCTAGGAGTGCGCATGTGCGAGTGATTTGATTTCAGTTATTATCTTTGCACATTAGGGTTTTCTAGCCATTTTAAAATTAGCATGCAATCTTGTCATACAACCCTATTAACATATATCTAACAATTAATATTTACGAGAGTTAAAATGCGAGAAATAAAAACTACGCTATTACAAGGCTTCGGGGAGGGGGATTAATTACATAGCTAAAAAACCCATAAAAGCGATAAATAAAGAAAATCCTAATTAAACTATTACATACTGTGAGCAGTTACATTAATATTGTAAAAATAATGAACGCGCGCGATGAATCGAAAGCGAAAGATTTAGGGTTTTGACCCCAACTACCTAATTGCAAATTAAAAGAAAGAAAATCATTTTTTTGTGGTTTTTTGCTTTTTTTTTGAGAAAATAAAGTTTTAATTGAATAAATAAAAACCTAATTACTAATTAATTTAAATTTAAGAAAAAATAATTAAATTGACCTATTTTTGTATTTTTTATTTTATGAAAGAAATAAATTAAATCACATGCTAACCTTAATTTTTCTAGTTGATTTTAAATATATGAAAAATTTAGAATTAATCCTAAATTAAATTAAACTAACATTAAATTAAATTTGATAAAATAAAATAAAAACCTAATTCTAAATTTGTGAAATTGATTTTATGATTTTTTAAGGAAAAAAAGAATTAATTTTGTTAGAGAATAAATTAAACAAATTAAATTAAAAAAACAAAACAAAAAGAAAGAGAATGAGCCTGGTGTTATGCTAGCAAAAAGGGTGGTGAGAGTTGCAATTCTGAGCCCAATAGCACCTGGCCCTGTTTGACTTTTCTAGATCTCACGCTGCGCTTGACTCATGCCTATGGTGGACCCTCATGGATAAGGCGTTGGATCTGCAGCCTTGATGATCTGATGGTGGGCCATTGATGATGCATGGTAGACTTGTTGGATTCATGGCACCCGATTATACAAAGTAAAATAACATGAAATAATATTGGGACCTGGGGATCGAACCCAGGTCCTTGAACCTTCATCCACTGTGCGCTTGCCGGCTGAGCTGGCTTGGTTATTTGTATAAATGATAATAAACAAATATTATATGATAAAACCAAAAAAAACAAAATCTGAACACGCGAAATTCAAATGGACGAGTCATAGGGTGCCATGTCATCCTTCTTCTTCCTCCCACCGTTGCTAAAAGTTCCTTGACTTTTACCTACGGTCACCTGTGTGTAGGTATAACCCTGTGCCTTTCCAAAATCCTATACAAGCATGATAAATGCAAAACAATGGTACCAATCAACTCGTTGCAACCTCACGAGCATCATGGTACCATTATCCATGGCTAATTGTCCCTGTACAGAAAAACCCCAAAAATGAAGCAAGAACCCTAACTATGGAATCTTGCTGTATAGTCAATAAAAATGCAATTAAACATAACCATTAGCTTGCAAACATCATAAGGATTAAAAATATATAAATTATTCATGCTAAAGATGCCAGAATTAATGGATTCGAAATCAAGAAAAGTGAGAAACCGTGTGGTACTTACAACGCGTTTCAAGGCTTGAGGAAGCTTGCTAAGGGTTACAATGTGATCTAGGGATATCCAGCAAGCGATTGGGATGCTTAGAATGGCTTGAGATAGCCTGAATCCAGAAAATTGATTTGCAACTTTCTTGAATTTTTTGCAAACTAATTTCTGTTTTACACGCCTCTAGCCTCTGTGTTTTTGGTCTGCAATCCTTCCTTATGTATCCAAGAATGAATTAGGGTTGCAAACTCGTTTCAAATCTTCTCCAATTATGGTCATTGATTCAAGATTTGATCCTTGTGCAAATCTTTCCAAATCAAGCAAGATGCAATATTTTTGTGTCCAAATGAACCTTGAACGATTTGATCTCAATTCCAGCTGTATAATAGACCTAAACATGCACAAAATCTCAATCTTTGATTAGTTTTGGATATTTTCATGATTTTATTTGATTTAATTGAAATAAAATCAAAATAAATGACAAAAATAAAAGAATGACAAATGGAAGGGATCATGGGTCGTGGGTCACATCACAAACTCAGTGCAAGCATAAAAAGTTGGGCCCATTTAGCAAAAATTGCAATTTGGGACACATTTGACTTTTGGCAATTTTGCAAAAAAAGTCAACTTTATCAATGCATAATTATTTCAATTTTGACCCTAGAGATGTGTTATTTGACTTTTTAGAAATATTAATATGTACTCTAAGCAACCCATTTGGTCTCATCTCAATTGAGTCTTCCATGTTCATGTATGAGGCTTTAACATAAAAGGTGTTTTTGTTGACTTTTCAAAATGACCTATAATGTCCAAATTTGTATCTTCTTGTGAGTGCATATTTTGAACTTGGGTGATGAAGATGAATTTTAGGTAATTGAATCCTCTTCAAAGTGAGCTTTGGATGGGTCATTTCTGATAAAGTATGAGAAAGTTATGCTTGGTCAAAGTTGAGTTAATTTTTCCTGTAAAACCCTAATTTAGCAACTTTTGGGTTTTGATGAATTGTGAGCAATCCTTGAGGAATTATGATCAACCATTGATAAAATGATGAATGATACTTCAAAATGAGAATTTTTACCAAAAATCTTGAGGTTTGACTGTATGTCGGCCACAGTTGACTTTTGCCCTAACACAATCAATTTTCAGGCCTTTGAGCAATTGACTGAGAAAAATTCCTATGCAACGCTTGAAACTTGACATGGATGATCTTGAGAATATATTAGGACAAAAGTGAGAATTTGGGACCCTTTTTATTCAAACATCTTGATGTAAAATGAAACCCTAATTTAGGGAAAACTGCCTTAGGAGAAAGTTTGTCTGGTCTGCCCTTGGACTTCCTTGAGCAATTTGAGGACCTCACTTGAAATGTATTGAGAAATATGGGAGGGAAAATTTTCGGGTACAACATCTGCCCCTGTTCAATCTTCTTAAACCTGAGGATGTAGATTGGCTTGTCCGCCTTTCGTGATCCGAGGGTTGAAGATGATTGAACCCTAGAGTGCCCAGAAATTTGCACTCACATGAAGTGGTACTCGTCTTGCAATATCGGGAATGGGCTTATAGATGCCATCAGAAGAAGTGTCAATCGCATAAGAGATTCCTTTGCGAGAGCCCGTATACCTGTTGTTGAGGAAGATTTCGCTGGGGAACGCTGGTCTCTGTCTTGAGAGAAATAGAGCTTTAGGAACTTCAATTGTCCGTTACTCTACTGGGGAATCATCTCTTAGTCGAGGAGGTGAAGATGAACTGCTATCTGGTCGTGCTCCAGGCTTCACAGTGATTTGCTGAAGAAAATAAGACCAACTGCTATCTGGTCGTGCTCCAGGTTTTACAGTGGCTTACCGGGGAGATGAGATTAGGCTTGCTATCTGGTCGTAATCCAGGCTTTACAATTTCTCAATTCTTATCTGGTCGTGCTCCAGGCTTCAGAAGGAGTTAGGTGGTTATCCGGTCGCATCCGGGCTTCCACTTGAATTTAAGGCATACTAATATCCGGTCGATTTCGGGCTTCTTAGTAATTGGCCGAGTAAACTGCTATTTAGTCAAATCCCAAGCTTTGCAGTACCTTATACTGTTATCTGGTCGTGTCCCAGGCTTCAGTGTCCTTTGCTTCTATGTGGTCGTGATCCAGTCTTCACAGTGTCTTATACCATTATCTGGTCGATTCCAGGATTCATGGTATCTTGTATTGCTATCTGGTCGATTTCCAGGCTTCACAATAACTTGATGAAGGTTACGCTATTTTCCAGTCGATTTCTGGACTTCATAGCTTGTATTTAAGACATACCACTATCTGGTCGATTCCAGGCTTCGTAGTATTTTGGAGAAATCAAGATATTATTCGGTCGATTTCCGGGCTTCATAGCTTGAACTGGAATAAAAATCTTAATATCGATTTGATTGTACCAGAGAAAATTTGTGAGAACCTGATGGTATCTTTCCCTGAAAGGAAAAGAGTTAGTCGTAGGTAATGTCATGATGTATGAAATGTATTGAGTAATGATGTTCTCAAAATAAATGAGATTATGTTGTATGATGCATATGTGTATGCCATGATGTATGGATACTGCTTGTGATATTCTCTGGCTAGGGAAAATAAATCCAGGGCTGCTGTTAGAGCGTATAATGAGGTGAATTCTTCATTCTCGCTGAGAATAGTGACCGAAGATGATTAACTGAAGACTTGCGTCTGTTCTGCTTGAGAATAATCCGCCAGGAGAGACCCTGTTTGAGAATAACCCTGTGGGAGACGGCCCTGTGAGGAAGAGAGATACTCTTCTGGACGATCTGCTGATTTGGAGAACCCACTCCACTGAGGATGAATTACCGTTGCTGGTGATGATAAACTCCATCGGGGATTGAATTTGTGCCTGTGGAAGAAATAAAATCCACTGATGGTGAACTTCTATTGTCGGTATTAGGTAAACTCTTCTTGGGAAAAAATTTGCCGACTCATTCACGATTATGAACCTCGGCTGGGTAGAGCTAACACCACTGTCTTCGAATACTTCCTACTCTGCGGGGAGTGTATGTACCTTTAGTCATATTCTCAAGCTGGTTCTACCCCTGTACCTGGTGGGTAGAGCAAATGTAAGGTTTGGACATTTCTTGTTTGCCCCTGTTCCTGGAATTATGAGTAATCGTCTTTTGTTTCGTATGTAAATATTTATGAGCAGCAATTATTTTCAAATGCATATATCAGAAACGAATCATTGGACGTTCTTGCAAAACAAAACAGAAAAAGAAAAACAATTTGGAATTTCTCGTGAAAATGAATTGTATGTCTTTTGAAGTTAGCCTGTAATAGGCGTTTTGTACAAGTGGCTGACGTCCTAGTAAGAAAACATCGCCGAAGAATAGAAATTATACAATTTGTGTAAAAGAAAGAAAAACAGCTATATGAACAATCCCACTGGGTTCCAACTCTGTTATTGCCTTTATATCTTCGAGCGTCTCATCACTTTGCTACTTGGTCGAAGGTAGATTAGATTGATTGGCGCCGTCCGAGCTTGATAGTCGATACCGAAGTCTGGTTGCAAGATGATCCAATGGGACCTAGTGTTACGCTTCAATCCCTAATTTTTGCCTTCACCGCCCTTTCGGGTTTTCAGTCCACCAGGATACCCTTTTTTGCCCAAGCCGCCTTTTAAGGTTTTCGACTTGCCGGGTGTACAATTTTTTCATCCCTTACTTTTGCCTGAACCCTTTTGGTTCGCCGGGAAGCCCTTATTTTTGCCTAGGCCAGTCAACCTAGCGGGTCTTTGATTATGCGTAGTATCTTTTCACTATGTCTGCATTGACGGGGTGAGGAAGGTCGTCACCATCCATGGTGGTTAGAATCATATCTCCTCCCGAGAAAATGTTCTTAACCACAAATGGCCCTTTATATGTAGGGGTCCATTTTCCATTGGGATCACCTTGCGGTGGTATGATGCGTTTGATCACTAGATCCCAGACTTGATATTCTTGACGCCTGACTTTCTTGTTAAAAGCTTTGATCATTCGCTTTTGATACGTCTGACCATGACAAATAGTAGTAAGTCTCTTTTTGTCGACTAGATTCAGCTGATCAAGCCGGGTTTGGATCCAGTCGTCCTTGTTCAAACCCGCATCCTTCATAATCCGGAGAGAGGGTATCTGGACTTCGATGGGTAGGACTGCCTCCATGCCATACACCAGAGAGTAGGGTGTTGCCCCTGTCGACGTCCGTGCTGAGGTACAATACCCATGAAGAGCGAATGGTAACATCTCGTGCCAGTCTTTGTATGTCACCGTCATCTTCTGCACAATCTTCTTGATGTTCTTGTTAGCCGCTTCAACAACCCCATTCATCTTCAGCCGGTAGGGAGAAGAGTTATGATGCTGTATCTTAATCTGTTTTCAGAGCTCGGTGATCATCGTATTGTTGAGATTTGTACCATTGTCCGTAATGATCCTCTCTGGTACACCGTATCGACAAATTAGATTGTGTCGGATAAACCGCGCCACAACATTCTTGGTTACTGTAGCAAAGGAAGCTGCCTCAACCCACTTTGTGAAATAATCAATTGCTACCAGAATGAAGCGATGCCCGTTAGACGCAGTAGGTCTGATCTCGCCGATCATGTCGATGCCCCACATTGCAAAGGGCCAAGGAGCTGTCAGAACATTCAGAGGATTTGGAGGTACATGCACCTTATCAGCATAGACTTGACACTTATGACAATTTCGAGAATGCTGATAACAATCGGCTTCCATAGTGGACCAATAATATCCAGCCCGTAGGATCTTCTTTTCCATGGTATGTACACTGGAATGAGTTCCGAAGGTACCTTCATGTAACTCTGCCATGATCCTTTCCGCCTTGCTTTTGTTCATACATCACAGTAAGGTTGAATCATGGTTACGCTTGTAAAGGATATCATTGTTGATGAAAAACTTCGCGGCGAACCTTCTCAAGAACTTCTTATCATTAACAGATGCACCCTCGGGCTATTCTTGAGCCTCAAGATACTTCTTTACCTCATGAAACCAGGGTTTATTCGCCACCTCTTCATTCTCAATGTCACATCAATGTGCGGGTTCGTCCAACCTTTCGATGATAATCTGGGGAGCTTCATTGTCCCACCTGACTTTGAACATAGAAGACATGGTAGCTAGCGTGTCTGCCAACTGATTCTCTTCTCGTGGGAAGTGTTCAAAGGTTATCTCCTCGAAGAGTGGGAGCAACATCAATACATATTCTTTGTAAGGAATAAGATTTGGGTGCTTCATATCCCACTCTCCTTTGATCTGACTGATCACTGGAGCAGAATCTCCGAATACGCTCAAGGACTTAATCCTCAGGTCAATAGCAGCTCGAAGACCCATGATACATGCTTCATACTCCACCATACTGTTGGTGCAGTTAAAACATAATCGGGCGGTGAACGGAGTATGATAGCCCTCGGGAGATATGATCACAACGCTAATGCCATTACCCAACGCGTTTGATGCTCCATCAAAATACATAGACCATCGGGATCCTTTCTCAGGTCCTTCATCCGGTCCAGGTTCTTCACAGTCGGTCACCAACATGATGTTCTCATCCGGGAACTCGAAATTCATGGATTGGTAGTCCTCCACGGCCTGATGCGCCAGATGATCCACCAATACACTCCCCTTGATTTCTTTTTGGGTTGTGTATTGGATATCATACTCGGTTAAGATCATTTGTCATCTTGCTATTCTTCCGGATAAGGCAGGCTTCTCGAAGATATACTTGATTGAATCTATCTTTGATATCAATAAGGTGGTGTGAGTCAGCATATACTGTCTTAGCTGGCGAGTAGCCCATGCCAAAGCGCAACAAGTTTTCTCGAGCAATGAGTATCAGGTCTTACAGTCGGTAAACTTTTTGCTAAGGTAGTAAATAGCATGCTCTTTTCGGCTAGACTCGTCATGCTGCCCCAACACACACCCCATTGAATTATCCAGTACTGTCAAGTATAAGATCAAAGGTCTTCCTTCAACTAGAGACATCAGAATAGGTGGCTCTTGGAGGTATTCCTTGATTCTCTCGAAAGCGGTCTGACATTCATCATTCCATCTTACCACTTGATCTTTCTTCAGGAGCTTGAAGATTGGCTCACAAGTAGCGGTTAGGTGTGAAATGAACCTGGCAATGTAATTCAGACGTCCCAAAAAGCCTCTAAGTTCTTTTTCTGTGCGGGGAGCCGGCATCTCCTGTATGGCTTTTACCTTGGCAGGGTCCACCTGAATACCCTTATCACTGACGACGAAACCCAACAGCTTACCAGACCTTATCCCGAAGGTGCACTTGTTCGGGTTTAACCTCAGCTTGTACGTCTTCAACCTTTCGAACAGTTTCTGGAGATGGTCAAGGTGCTCTTCCTCAGTCTAGGACCTGGCTATCATGTCATCAACATAAACCTCGATCTCATGGTGAATCATGTCGTGGAACAAAGCGACCATGTCGCGCTGATAAGTTGCCCCAGCATTCTTCAACCCGAAAGGCATTACCTTGTAACAGAAGGTGCCCCACTGTGTAACAAAGGTCGTCTTCTCCATGTCTTCGGGAGCCATCTTGATGTGATTGTAACCAGAAAAACCATCCATGAAGGAGAAGATCTTATGTTGCGTATTGTTGTCGACCAAAACATCGATGTGAGGAAGTGGGAAGTCATCCTTGGGGCTTTCCCTGTTCAGATCTCTATAGTCCACACACATCCGTACCTTACCATCTTTCTTAGGAACTAGAACAACGTTGGCCACCCACTGCGGATAAGAAGTGACAGCTAAAAATCCTGCGTCGAGCTGTTTCATGACCTCAACTTTGATTTTCTCAGACATCTCAGGGCGCATACGATGAACCTTCTATTTTACTGGAGGACGGTATTCTTTAGTCGGCAGGCGGTGTACCACAATATCAGTGTCCAAACCAGGCATATCTTCATAAGACCAAGAGAAGATCTCAACATAGTCGTCTAGCATCTGTATCAACCACTGCTTGACACTAGGCTCCAAATTTGCACCTATCTTAACCTCTTTCCTGTCTTCCTCTGTACCCAAATTCACTGATTCAACTGGCTCTTCATGAGGCTTTATGGCCCTTTCTTCATGCAATAACAGTCTAGCAAGCTCTCCAGGAACCTCACAATCATCCTCACCTTCGTCCTCAGCTTGGTTGATCAGACTTTCGAAGTCATAACTGGCAGTAGCAAAGTTGTTATCAATGGGATCCATAGTAGATATGGATCTGCATTATGATACGTGAGTGTGTGTAAGAGCATAGCTGTTTTAATAGAGTGAGACAAGAAAGAAAAACAAAGAGCGCAAAATTTGTAATGCAAGAAACGTCCAATGCTTTAATAATGATATATGAAAATGACAAATAATAAGCCCTCACAAGCAAAGCCAAGGTGCCTCGGGCAAGGCACCGGGCCGTAAAGTTTCAAACTGTTTATTACAACTCTTTAAAACAAAAGTCAATTACTGTGGTATAAAAGAAACAGGTATGAAGTCCTTCGCCGTCCAGTTGTTCAATCCACCATTGGTTGTGGGGTAGATCCAGCTGTCGATATCTGAATCCTCATCATAAGCATATTCTGTGGCGGAGACAACCTCAATAGCATTGATTCCTGAGCCATGCTTGGGCATGGGTGCAGATATGACGTTGGGTTTCTCCGGAGCGTCAAACTCAACCTCTTTGGCTTCGATCAAATCTTGCACCTTATTTTTCAAGGCCCAACAGTTGTTTGTATCATGACCTAGACTTTCAGAGTGATAGGCGCAGCGGGCATTCGTGTTATAGTGAGGAGAAATGGTGTTGGGGTTCTTCGGGGCATCCCTCAGAGTTACCATATTGGTCTTCAATAATTATGGTAGAATTTGTGACAAAGTCATATTGAGCCGAGTGTACTGTCTTTGTGGTCTTTCCACCCTTTGTTGATTGTTGCATTGTGGAGCAACTGTGGGTCTTGATATCACTACCGCATTTACTGCTTGACGGTGTTCAGGTCTGCTTTGGCCCCTCGGGCTGTAGACTGCACTAGCTTCTTTCTTACCGGTAAAAGGCTTCTTCACTGCACTTGATGAAGTATCCTTCTGTATTTTACCACTTCGGATACCAGCTTCTACTCTCTCTCCAGTCAAAATCAACTCAGTAAACCCAGATGATGAACTGCCGATCAGATGATTGAAAAATGGACCAGATAGCGTCCCTAGAAACATGTCGACCAACTCCCTATCAGACAAAGGGGGTTAGACTCTTCTATCCAAGTCTCTCCACTTTTGAGCATAATCCTTAAAACCTTAATTTGCACTCATTAACATATCCTGAAGCTGAGTACGAGTGGGAGCAAGATCGGCGTTATACTGATAATGTCTGTAAAAAGCAGCAGCAAGGTCTTCTCAGTTTCGGACATTGGCTCCTTCCAATTGATAAAACCATTCAAGCTGAGTCCCCGACAGACTATCTTGAAAGAAATGCACCCATAAATTTCTGTCAGCAGTGTGGGGTTGGATTTTCATGACATACGAGCGGAGATGAAGTTTTGGACAGGATACTCCGTCGTACTTGGCAAAAACCGGAGCTTTGAACTTATGAGGGATCACCACTCCTGATACCAATCCCAGTTCTCCGAAATCCAAACCAGGGATCTTTTGAATCTCCATAGCACTCAACCGGTCTTCTAGCTGCTTGTACCTATCCTCGGTAGGAGGATATTGCTCATCATCAAAATCAGTATCATTATCAGAAACTACAGGACTAGAGCCCTTTTCTTCTTCTTCTTGGTTTTCCCCGTCCTTGGATGAGGAGATCAGATCAACTTGCTGTTGCAACCTATTCCCAAACCTTTTTCCCATACTCAGAAGAACGACCTTCTTCTTCTTCTTCTTATTCAGAATGAGAGTCTTCAAATCCTCTTGCCCTTTAGCCAAGCTCAAGAACATCTCTTGGAACTGGGCGTTCTATTCCTGAAGATCTTTGATGGCTTGATCAGAAGACATTTCAGAAGACATTTCAGCTGAAATAAACAGAGAAGGAGATGAGAAACCTGTAATGGTACATGTAATGATGTGCATGATAATGGGATGCGTATGTAATGATTTCAAAGACTTTGGGAGATTTAAATTTGCAAACCAAAAGTGAACAAACTTTATTAGAATAACTTGTAAAAGGTTCAACAATGCCTTTGAGGTGTTACAAAGAAGTAAATGAAAACCAAATCTAAAACTAGAAAAGCAAAAATCAAAAATCCCACGGACGCTTCCCCTTTGTGATGACATAGTCATTGATCGTTCTTTCTTCCTCGAGCTGCCTGGTGAGCTTCAGAATCTTCCTTTATTGCTCATGGCACTTCTCCCGGTAAGTATCCCTTTCCTCTTTCAGCTGAATCCAAGACCTCTGTAATGCCCCAGAATCAGTAGGCATATAAGGATAAAGAACCGTGTAAGGAACACCTTCTTCATTAGTGGGATCCATAATCACTGGAAATACGGCTTCATAAGGCATCCCGAGCTTCTGGGCACGAGCTCGGACCCATTGTAAGTAAGGCTGCATAGGAAGGGAAGTCCTTGGTCCGAACTCTTGGGGGTCAGATATGTTCACCATGCCCCAAGCTCGTATAAACCTCCGACGATGCTCCTTAATGTCTTCCTTGTAGTCAAAGGCAATATCCTCAAGAAGTAGCTCATGCGGATTATCTCTCCGAGCACGACCAGATTATCGCAAAGCTAAACAAGGATTGTAGGTTATACCCCCTCTGATTCCAAGAAAAGGGACATTAGGGTATCCCCCACAATGATCAATGACGGCAGTGACTTCCATAGCCCGGGAACTCCAAAGAATATCTGTATGGGCAAGTGACATTATTCTTTAGGACCAACCCAAACCTTCTTCCTTCTTCAGCACAGACTTAGGGAGGTGCAAAATAAACCACCTCGACAGAAACGGTATGCAACACATAAGAGTCCCTCTTCTTTGCACAGTACGAGTGTAGAGGGCATGCAAGATATCACCCAGAAGAGTAGGCACAGGATTGTGAGAAAGGAAAATCTTGACAGCATGCACATCTACAAAAGAATCCAGATTCGGGAAGAGAACAAAACCATAGATAAGGAGATCCAAGATGTCTTCAAAAGCCTGAAAGTCCAAATTATCCCAGAATAGCTGAGCCTGATCTATCAGAAATTTGGCGAGAAAACCTTCGACCCCGCTTCGTGTTTCCCAATTGGATACTACATCAGCCCGTTTCAGATGCAGAGCTGAGGCAATGTCTTCTGGTCTAGGAGTCTCTTGCATACCTGTGAAGGGCATCTGTTCAAGGATGGATATTCCCAACAAGTGAGAAAACTATTCCAAAGTGGGAACCAATTGATAATTCGGAAAGGTAAAGCAATGATGAACAGGATCGAAGAACTGGAAAAGCACCCTCATCATCTACTCATCAAATTTTGAAGTAACCAGGCTAAGAAGCTGACCATGTCTCTTAATAAACCTAGAAGTCTTAGAAACTCTTGAGGCTAACTCTTTAAGTTGAGCAGGTATTTGCACAAAGTTAACTCGGATGGTATTTCTCCGCACGGAAGCCATAATCTGCAAAACAGAACAAAGATAAATCCCCTAGGTCTTTGAAATGGTTAGTGTAATGAAGTATGCATGCTATGTTATGATACATGATGTCATGATAAAAAAACACAGGCATAGCAGATAACAGGCATGATAAAGGAAAACAAGTCACACAAAAGCCCTTAAGTTTAAGGCTTGCATGAAGTCAAAGGTATTACCCTCTTGAAGTTCAGTTGGTTTCAACCTATCCTAGCAAAATTAATCGGGTTCTAGAGGTTCTCAATATCACTAACCATCCTCCATCGGTCATGGTTTCAGCTCACACAATCTTTTCTTGCGGCCGAAACTATCTCAAGAGTATGGTCTCAATGAGTGTAGCATCGAGTATCAACCAGTTCTCAGCTTTATACCGAGGCCGGCTATCTCACTACTTTCTAATGACCAAGTTGGTCGATTAAAGGTTCTAAGGTCAGTTGATGCTTAATGACACACATAGCAGCCCCGTATTCTCCTCGTTTCTCCACAAGGGATACCAGTACCAACCAATGTTCCACACCAACGTAGCTACTGCTTCAACCGTATCGGTCTACGCTGTACAGTTCCCTCACAGTTTATTGCTACTTACCTAAAAGGTGTCCGCAGATCCGGGTTAGGATCTATAGTAACTCCCAAACAAAACCCTTAAAAGTAAAGCAACCAAAATAAACAAGAGAACCAATTTATGATGAACTAAGTCCTAAGGTATACCCCACTTATTATGTCCCAAGCAGAGTCTCCAGTTCTGTGATATGGTGGCAGAACCGACTGTTTTGAAAATGCTGGTTTGTGTTTTGCGTTTGTGTTTGCAAAATGTCGCGGTAAGCAAGAGTCGCCACCGACTTTTATTTTATCCAACTGGAAAGGAAAAAAGCACAGAAAAATTCCTTTTTCGAGATTTTGAGTACGGGGGGGGGGGGGGGGGGGGGGGTAGATTATAGAAAGGGAAGGTGTTATCACCCTTTCTATCCGTGGTTTTCTACGGGCTCTTAGATACTTTCTCATCTTTTAAAATTGCTTGTGTGTGTTTATTTTGAAAAGTTTTCTTTACTTCGTTTTAACCCTTGCTTCTGTCTTCAAGAGTGTTACGAAGTCGTTTTTGAAAACTTTGTTTGAAATGAGTGTAAGTGTGAAAATTTGATTTTGAGCAAGTACCTACTAGCATCTACCTACTCGAAAAAGAATTGTTTCCATTCTCGTTTCCTTTAGACAATGCTATCCCACTATTGAGAAGTAGGTAGCACCAACGTTGGAGTTGTAAGTGTCAATTCGAAAGGGGCGTACGATCACTAAAGCAATGTTAGGACATCTTAGTAATAACCCTAGAGTCTTAAGATCATATTCGAGGCAACATTTCTGAGGTAACACTTTCGAACGGGACATTTTGATCTTTGTTAGACAAGAGGGCGACCACTAAAACACCCTATACTTAATGATTGTTTACCGAAGGCAACCGAAGTGAGAGTATACCCTAGGAGTGCGCATGTGCGAGTGATTTTATTTCAGTTATTATCTTTGCACATTAGGGTTTTCTAGCCATTTTAAAATTAGCATGCAATCTTGTCTACAACCCTATTAACATACATCTAACAGTTAATATTTACGAGAGTTAAAATGCGAGAAATAAAAACTACGCTATTTCAAGGCTTCGGGGAGGGGGATTAATTACATAGCCAAAAAACCCATAAAAGAGATAAATAAAGAAAATCCTAATTAAACTATTACATACTGTGGGTTTTGACCCCAACTACCTAATTGCAAATTAAAAGAAAGAAAATCATTTTTTTTGTGGTTTTTTGCTTTTTTTTTGAGAAAATAAAGTTTTAATTGAATAAATAAAAACCTAATTACTAATTAATTTAAATTTAAGAAAAAATAATTAAATTGACCTATTTTTGTATTTTTTATTTTATGAAAGAAATAAATTAAATCACATGCTAACCTTAATTTTTCTAATTGATTTTAAATATATGAAAAAGTTAGAATTAATCCTAAATTAAATTAAACTAACATTAAATTAAATTTGATAAAATAAAATAAAAACATAATTCTAAATTTGTGAAATTGATTTTATGATTTTTTTTGGAAAAAAAGAATTAATTTTGTTAGAGAATAAATTAAACAAATTAAATTAAAAAAACAAAACAAAAAGAAAGAGAATGAACCTAGTGTTATGCTAGCAAAAAGGGGGGTGAGAGTTGCATTTCTGAGCCCAATAGCACCTGGCCCTGTTTGACTTTGCTAGATCTCACGCTGCGCTTGACTCATGCCTATGGTAGACCCTCATGGATAAGGCGTTGGATCTGCAGCCTTGATGATCTGATGGTGGGACATTGATGATGCATGGTAGACTTGTTGGATTCATGGCACCCGATTATACAAAGTAAAATAACATGAAATAATATTGGGACCTAGGGATCGAACCCAGGTCCTTGAACCTTCATCCACTGCGCGCTTGCCGGATGAGCTGGCTTGGTTATTTGTATAAATGATAATAAACAAATATTATATGATAAAACCAAAAAAACAAAATCGGAACACGCGAAATTCAAATGGACGGGTCATGGGGCACCAAGTCATCCTTCTTCTTCCTCCCACTGTTTCTAAAAGTTCCTTGACTTTTACCTACGGTCACCTACATGTAGGTATAACCCTGTGCCTTTCCAAAATCCTATACAAGCATGATAAATGAAAAACAATGGTACCAATCAACTCGTTGCAACCTCACGAGCATCATGGTACCATTATCCATGGCTAATTGTCCCTGTATAGAAAAACCCCAAAAACGAAGCAAGAACCCTAACTATGGAATCTTGTTGTATAGTCAATAAAACCGCAATTAAACATAACCATTAGCTTGCAAACATTATAAGGATTGAGAATATATCAATTATTCATGCTAAAGATGCAAGAATTAATGGATTCAAAATTAAGAAAAGTGAGAAACCGTGTGGTACTTACAACGCGTTTCAAGGCTTGAGGAAGCTTGCTAAGGGTTGCAATGTGATCTAGGAATATCCAGCAAGCGATTGGGATGATTAGAATGGCTTGAGATAGCCTGAATCCTAGAAATTGATTTGCAACTTTCTTGAATTTTTTGCAAACTGATTTCTGTTTTACACGCCTCTAGCCTCTGTGTTTTTGGTCTGCAATCCTTCCTTATGTATCCAAGAATTAATTAGGGTTGCAAACTCGTTTCAAATCTTCTCCAATTATGGTCATTGATTCAAGATTTGATCCTTGTGCAAATCTTTCCAAATCAAGAAAAATGCAATCTTTTTGTGTCCAAATGAACCTTGCACGATTTGATCTCAATTCCAGCTGTATAATAGACCTAAACATGCACAAAATCTCAATCTTTGATTAGTTTTGGATATTTTCATGATTTTATTTGATTTAATTGAAATAAAATCAAAATAATTGACAAAAATGAAATAATGACAAATGGAAGGGACCATGGGTCGTGGGTCACATCACAAACTCAGTGCAAGCATAAAAAGTTGGGCCCATTTAGCAAAAATTGCAATTTGGGACACATTCGACTTTTGGCAATTTTGCAAAAAGGGTCAACTTTACCAATGAATAACTCTTTCAATTTTGATCCTAGAGAAGTGTTCTTGGACTTTTAGAAAGCTTAATATGTACTCTAAGCAACCCTTTTGGTCTCATCTCAATTGAGTCTTCCATGTTCATGTATGAGGCTTTGACATAAAAGGTGTTTTTGTTGACTTTTCAAAATGACCTATAATATCCAAATTTATATCTTCTTTTGAGTGCATATTTTGAACTTGGGAGATGATTATGAATTGTAGGGAATTTTATCTTCTTCAAAATGAGCTTTGGATGGGTCATTTCTGATAAAGTATGAGAAAGTTAGGCTTGGTCAAAGTTGAGTTGACGTTTCTTGCAAAACCCTAATTTAGCAACTTTTGGGTTTTGATGAATTGTGAGTAATCCTTAAGTAATTATGATCAAAACTTGATAAAATGATGAATGATACTTAAAAATGATAATGTTTACCAAATATCTTGAGGTTTGACTGTATGTGGGCCACAATTGACTTTTGCCCTAACACAGTCGATTTTCAGGCCTTTGAGCAATTGACTGAGCAAACTTCCTCTGCAAGGCTTGAAACTTGACATGGATGATCTTGAGAATATATTAGGACAATAGTGAGCATTTGGGACCCTTTTGATTCAAACATCTTGATGCAAAATGAAACCCTAATTTAGGGAAAACTGCCTTAGGAGAAAGTTTGTCTGGTCAACCCTTGGACTTCCTTGAGCAATTTGAGGACCTCACATGAAATGTATTGAGAAATATGGGAGAGAAAATTTTGGGGTACAACAATGAGGTTGAAGCTACTACCCATAAGGTCTTGGTATAAGAGTTACCACCTTCCAAACAAGGTTTTAGAGGTTCCCAGAGTCTACATCCTTCCTTCGGATATTACCAACTTCTCGATTAACTCAGTAATTAGTAATATTCTCAAGAAAAACTCGTCCGAGCGTAGTATCGCATGACAACTATTTCTGGATTACTCCTTCATAGCTTCCGCACTACACCTAAAATGCCAAGATGGGTTAGTTATTCTACGATCCTCAGTTTCAACAGGCTCCTAGGTCAAAAGCAGTACGTCTTCCCGATTGCTCGGTAAACGACACTACAGTCAAAGGGGCCTCCACTGAGTGGGGGATCTCATGCCTCCTTTTTTGGGATTACTCCCTCAAATTTAACATGACTATACCACTCCTTAAAGTTTTCCCAAGTCCGGGTATAGGACTCATAAGTAATCACCAAGCACCCTGAAAAACAGGAAAATCCAAACAAACATATATACAAAATATAACATATAAACAACAATAGCACATGTACATATATAAATAAATTTGGAACCAACCCACTTAGGGATGGACCATCAAGAAGTCAATCTTTCCCCAGTGAAGTCGCCATTTTTCTGTAGCGGTAGAAAAGTTTAAGACTAAGCCATTGGATTGACTAGACTTTATACAAATCAAAATAAAAATCGCAACCGCGCTTTTGTTGTTTCCAAAGGAATGGGAAAAGATCGAATAACCCAAAATAGGGGGAAATATTCAAGATAAGGGGGTTGGTTATGCAAAGGGAAGGTATTAGCACCCTAAACATCTACGGTACTTCGCAGGAGCCTCTTTGTAAAATCTGTATATTTTGGCTATAAAACTTGTTGTATATAAAATGGATGGTGGAGGTGAGAAGAGAAATATATTTTTTATGATTTTTTCAACCGCCGCAGTTGTGAACCTTTAGTGCCTACGTACCACCTTTCGTGCAATAGGGGATCATGGTACACGTAGTTCCTCTTTTAAAAAATTGAAACAGAAATGCGTTGGTCAATTTTATGAGATAAAACATCATCGTCATTGTCCATGTGGAAAACATACCTACTACCCACAATTATGAGAAAGGAGAATTTGAATCATCTCAAAGTGGAGGATACGACTTGGATTTTAAAATCAACAATGCCTCACTCAACACCCAAGTGGAAAATATCTCTCTTCACTACATATTGTAGAAGTATAATTGTTTGCATCACTACAAGGATTGACGAGAGTTTAATCTTTTGAGAAAAGTTTAAAGTAAAAGCCAAAGTGGAAAAATGATTTGAGTGAGATTGATTGACTTTTAGTCTTCTCACAAAAAATGTCAAGGTATTATTAAATTGATTGGAGTTTATTTATGAAAATGTTTTGAAAATGCATGGACATAAGTCCAAGTTTACTATGAAAATGGTTTAAGTTCAAAACAAGAAGAGTTTTCAAAAGGGAGAAGAAGATTTTTGAAATTAAAGAAGATGAGAGGAGAAGAAGAGACTGTCCTAAAGCATAAGGTAAAAACTAAGGAGAAGAATCATCTAACCAACAAGAAGCCAATACTTGACATTATGAGTCAAGATAGAATTCCCATTCTTTGGATTGAAACCAAGCAAGCAAAGATACTAGACTTCTTGAGAGAACTAACTTCCAATGTATCAAATCTTCACAAAAATTGAGCAGAGTAACGACTGTATACGGGTGAATTCCAGATTACAAACAAAGTATGTAATCACAAAAACCAGCACACAAAATAAACAAACAACCCAATGTCTTGAGGTAAACCTCAAGAATCCCAGACAAAATAATCCGATAAAGTCACAAAGTCTCCAAGATAGGCCAAGGTCTCTAATCCTAAGTCCAAGAAAAGTCCCATGCTCCATAATGCCAAAGATAGTAACCAAATAGTCCAAGTACCATTAAATATTTTTTAGGGTTTATGTTGATTATTAAGTATCTGAAGAAAGGAAAAGAAAAGCTCAAGTGAGCAAAGTAAAAATGGCAAGAAAAATAAATGCTCAAATGAGCAAAGATGAAAATGGCATGAAATGTAAATGCTAAAAATAAATAGTACATAAAGCATAAAAAAGAATAAAAGCACAAGATAAAACAAGTCAATAATTAGTGGTTAGTGGGATGACCATCTTGAAACTTGCATTTGGAACTCATTAGAGGATTGGTAGAACCAAAGCTTCCACACAACAAGTTGCATTTGCTTTTAGTCAAGTATATCATCCATTTGGAATTCTCACAAGTACCATTTAATGATCAACGATGTTTAAGTGATCCGCGTTGACCAAAGGTGTTGTAGATCCATTAGAGGATTGGTAGAACCAAAGCCTCCACACAATTAATCTCAAGGTTATTGGATCAAAAAGATCAAATTAACATACTTGGGCTTGCAATCATAAGTTTGGGCCACAAATGATCATTTATTTGAATCGGGACAAAATTTAGCGCTATGTTAAGCAATCGTAAGTGGACTTATGTAGAAGTCGCACCTATTTTGAGGCCGGTCAATAGAAATTTATGCACCATTTATTTTGAGACATGATATAGAGATCATGCTCCAACAACATTTAGTGCAATAAGAAAGGAATGAGATGAAGAGGGATGTGAAAAAAAATATACAAACCACATTTGAATTAAATTTTAATCAAACTATTATTAAAATCATTCATCCATTTTTATGGAGTTAGACTCAACACCATGGATCCAATAATGTTAATAAAGTTCATGATCTTAAATCTAACCAAAGATCAGCCAGAAAATAATCACAAAATAATATCACATTTAATATACACAAAAATGGTTTAAAAATGTTTTAAAAAATAGAAAATAATGTGAAAAATATCAACTATGTTCAAGTTAATCAAGAAATGAAAAGTAAGACCATAGAAAAATCAGAAAAACGGCCAAGTAATTTTACATATTGTTTTGTAATTTTTTAAAGTCAGAAACTATTTTTAAAATTAAAATAAATGGGTAAAATCAATAAAAAATAGTAAAAAATAGTAAAGTCAGAAACAAAAATAAAATAAGGTCACCAATATTTGTCACAATATCATTGGATCATTCCATAATTTTTCCAGAATTTAAAAATGTATAAAAGTATTTTTAAACATTTTAAACAAATCAAATAAGTGTAAAATTTATAAGAAATACCAAAACACAAAATTAAATTGTGAAAAAATAAAAATCAGAAAGAGAATAATCAAAAATATTTTTCATAAATTTTTCAGATTTTTTGGACTAAAATGAATTTTCTATGATTTTTTGAAATTTAAAACAATTAAAATATAAAAATCCGAAAAAAGAAATAAAAGTAAAATATATGGACCATTGGATGAGAGTCAAAACGCGTTAGTAATCAAATCCAAGGGATCTGGCGCGCTGTGCATATCATGGTCATTAGTGAATAATGTACAAAATTAAATATAAATTAGATTTTCAAAAATAACAAGTGGCGTGCCATCATTGGTTGGAAGATGACACGTAGGTCATCTTCAGCCTCTAGCCAACGTGATTTGTAGGTCTCTCAAACTGTAAAACCAGAAGCTCATACCTATGCCAATCGCTTCGTCTCTTCAAGACGAAAACAACCACACCCTCGCGCCAAATTTATATAAACAGTAGCTTAAGCAATTTGGAAGGAAAGTTTTGAAAAGGGATTTGAAATTTCATGGTCAAAATGTGTTTCCAGTGAAATGTAAGTGTTGTGACTAGAACCAGGGAAATGAGGGCAACACAATGATATAAGAGTTTTGAAGAATTGATAAAGGAATCTACCTATTGAAGTTGAGTTGCAGAGCTCTGAAACTGGACTTCTATGGAACAGTATAGGGCACGATTCTTGAATGTAATTATATGGTTAGCTTCATGGGAGATCAAGGAAGGTGAATTGAGAGAAAAATTGGATTGAAAAAAGGTCGAGAATGGATTTTGAAGTTGCTGAATTTTAAGTTGTGAAAAAAGTTTGGCAGGGCGATTCTGGCTATCCAAGCTTGGGATATTGAATGGGATAGTTCATGTATTTATAGGAGAAGCAAATGGAATCAAAAGGAAGGGTGAATGATGCGTTTTGGAGGGAATCATGCACACCTGATGCACGAGTGAAGTGTGATACAAACTTCATCAAAACTCATCCAATCCTTGCGTTTTGATGTGCTAAACAAATCTGGAACTTCACTAAACATGTTTAGAGGCAAAAACACGTGGAAAACTTGGGATTAGAGGCCACATTATGGATTTCAAAATTCTGACTTGGTGAGAATTTCAAGTTCAAAGTGCCAACTTCTGACCAATGGCATTTTCAACTCAAGGGGTCTTAGGGCCTGATTATTGATGCTTTAGAAAGATGAGGTTACAAGCTTTGTAATGGAAAAAGAATGGAATCAAATGGATGCTTGAGCTGAAAGTTGTATTGAGTCAAAGTTGAAGAAAAAGGGTTAACTTTCCATACTTAGAAATATTTCTAATTCTTCTTCAAAAATGACCTATAATGTCTTGCATCCAAACATGGCCTTCCACATGGAATTTTCTCTTGACCAAAAAAGATGGAATGAGGTAGATCTCTTGAATGACATTTTGAAACTTGAACCACTCAAAATATCCAAAAATTGAGCAAGTTATGACTTGTTGAAGTTGGCCAAAAATCATGAAATGACGTATAATCTTTTGCATATTTAAGGCAACTTCCATCCATTTTCTCACTTTGCAAATAAAAGAAGGCATAAAGTATGCATCTTCAAGATCATTATGGAAAAATAACGGACTCAAGGTGATAAAAATTGACCAAGTTATGACCATTTAAAGTCACATATGGAAAATTGTGGATTCATCTGGATGATTTGTAATTTTTCTTCTTCACCAAATTCCTTCCACATGAAAACTACTTGGAACTTTTGAAGTGATTTATTGATAACCCTTTGAAGAGAAATATGTCTTTGGAATCACTCAAAAATACCAAAAGGTGAGCAAGATATGCTCCTTTGAAGTTCAAAACCCTAGCTTCTAGATCAAGAGAATGCTTTGAGGAACTTTGACAAGTTTGAACAAACTTCTTGTTCCAATATTCTTTCTTTGTGAATAGAAGTTGTTGAGGATGATGATGAGGACTCATAGCCACCAAAACCACTTCCTTATCTTGAAATTTGAGAGAAATATGCTCTTGTGACCAATAGGAACAAGGCCTTGTCCAAACATGACAACTTCTCCAATCAATCCCTTGTACTTTTGAGTCAAATCTAATAACCTTGAAATGTGATGAACCAAAGCAACTTTGCCATGACAATTCTTCCAAAACCAATCCAATGGTGAGGTTTGAACTTCTCAAGCTATGTTGACTAGGGCATGGAAATAAACTCATGAACCCATGGAGTAACTTGATAAATCTCATTGCCCTTACCTATTTGGATAACAGGCAAGACAAGCCAACATTGTATTTCATTAGTTAAGTGAAGAAATCAAAACAATATTCATGATCACAAAAGGAACATAAGTTAAGGTGCTTGGTAACTCCTCAAAAGGAGCAAAGCTAAATGTAGGGAGGGGAACCAAGAATCCTAGTGTGATCTTGTTGTGAGTGAAACAACATGGTATGATGAAGGGACCTTAGGGGGAAAATTGGGGTACAACAGTTATGTAGACAAGATTGAGGCAGAAAAGATCATGGCTGATCTACATGAAGGCACTTTTGGCACCCATTCAAGTGGACATACGATGGCAAAGAAGATCCTACGGGCAGGTTATTACTGGTCTACCATGGAAGCAAATTGCTATCAGCACTCTCAAACCTACCACAAGTGCCAGATCTATGCTGACAAGGTGCACGTGCCTCCAGCTCCTTTACTATGTGGGGCATCGATATGATTGGGGAAATAAAACCTACAGCCTCTAATGGACACTGTTTCATCTTGGTGGCCATTGACTATTTCACAAAGTGGGTTGAGGAGGCTTCTTTCGCTTCTCTTACCAATAATGTTATCGCCGGGTTCATCAAACAAAATCTCATCTGTTGGTACGGTATCCCGGAGAGGATCATCACAAACAATGGTACGAATATCAAGAATACTATGATCACCGCACTGTGCGTAAAATTCAAGATCCAGCACCATAATTCTTCCCCGTACCAGCCAAAGATGAATGGTGCTGTCGAAGCCGCAAATAAGAATATTAAAAAGATCATACAAAAGATGACAGTCACATACAAGGACAGTCATGAGATGTTACCGTTTTCTCTCCAAGGTTACCGTACCATGGCGCGCACATCAACCGGGGCAACACCTTACTCTCTCGTATACGGCATGGAGGCTGTCTTGCCTATTGAGGTTCAAATCCCTTCTTTGAGAATCATGAGGGATGTAGGGTTGAATGAAGATGACTGGATCCAAACTCGACTTGATCAACTGAACTTGATTGATAAGAAAAGGCTTACTGCTGTCTGTCATGGTCAAATGTATCAAAAACATATGATCAAGGCTTTCAACAAAAAGGTCAGACGCCAAGTGTATTAAGTCGGGGGTCTAGTGATCAAGTGCATCATACTGCCGCAGGGTGATCCCAGGGGCAAATGGACTCCTACATATGAAGGACCGTTTATGATCAAAAGCATATTCTCTGGTGGAGCAATGATCTTAACCACTATGGATGGTGACGACCTGCCGCATGCTGTGAACACGGACATAGTCAAAAGATACTACGCATAAGAGACCCGCTAGGTTGACACACCTAGGCAAAATAAGGGCATCCCGGTGAACCAAAAAGGTTCCGGAAAAAATTAGGGATAAAACAAAAAAAATTGTACACCCGGCAAGTTGAAAACCCAAAAGGGCGACTTGGGCAAAAAAGGGTATCCCGGTGGATTGAAAACCCGAAAGGGTAGTCCAGGAAAAAGTTAGGGAATTAAAGCGTATGACTATGTCCCGTTGGATCACCTTGCAGACAACCTTTGGCTTCGACTGACAAATTCAACGGGTCTAATCAATCCAATCAACTTCGGACAAGGAAGCAATTGGAGAAGACGCTCAGATATACAAAGGCTATAGCAGAATGGGAACCCCGTGGGATTATTGCACATAGCTATCTTTTCTTTGTATCAAATTTTCATTTTTTACGAAGACATTCCCTTATTAGAATGTTTGTCTCATTGTACAAAAAAAGACTTATTCAAGTTAATATAAAGATACCCCTTTGAAAGTGCAAAACTATCTATTTTTTTCTTTATTTTTGTGTTTTGTTTACAAAAGCGTCCAATGATCTATTTTTGAACATATGCATTTGTACGTAACTACTGTTTACAAATGAAAAAAATAGAAAGACAATCACTAATGGCTTTAAGAAATAGGATAATATCTTTAGACTATAAAATCCCCCACAATGTACAGCCTAATGATATCAAGCTCTCTCACATCACTGGCGGAACAAAACTTCCAGTTATCACTCCGCATTAGAAGTCGCCCAATTTCTCATGATTCTCCAACAGGATTTCACAAACTATACACGGTGTTTCCCTTACAACATAGTTTATTTATCTAACAAATAGAAGCTCATCAACTCACCAGCACTTCAAAATCACAAAGACTTACACTCCACGTCCCCAACAGCAGTCATAGATTTATTTTCCCTAATCCAACAATATTACAGCAGCACATCTTACATGCCCATACATCACATCCATACGTCATTAAAAATACAAATGCATATAACATAATCTTATTCATTTTATTGAGAACATCATTGTACAAAGCATTTCATACATCATGACATTGCATACAACTAATATTTCATCTATTCAGGAAAGATCAGTCAACAAATGGCTATCATCAACAATTTGCAAAAGGTCAGAGATTGATACCTAAAAACAAGCCAAGACAATTATCTACACGACCAGCTGAAGCGATCATGCACGAGTTTCTTCTCATTCAGCTTTCAGATACACTTCAGATATGCTCCAGATACGGATGCCGTTATGGTACTCATTCAAATTCAGCTTTCAGATACAGTTCATATACGCTCCAGATACGAATGTCATTCTGGTACTCATTCAGATTCAGCTTTCAGATACAGTTCAAATACGCTCCAGATATGAATGCCATTCTGATACTCATTCAGATTCAGCTTTCAGATACGCTCCAGATACGGATGCCATTCTGGTACTCATTCAGATTCAGCTTTCAGATACAGTTCAAATGCGCTCCAGATACGGATGCCATTCTGATACTCATTCAGATTCAGCTTTCAGATACAGTTCAAATATGCTCCAGATACGAATGCCATTCTGATACTCATTCAGATTCAATTTTCAGATACAGTTCAGATACGCTCCAAATATGGATGCCATTCTGATACTCATTCAGATTCAACTTTCATATATAGTTCAGATACACTTCAGATACGAATGCCATTCTGATACTCATTCAGATTTAGCTTTCAGATACGGTTCAGATACACTCTAGATACAAATGCCATTCTGATACTCATTCAGATTCAACTTTCAGATACGGTTCAGATACGCTCCAAATACGGATGCCATCCTGATACTCATTCATATTCAGCTTTCAGATACAGTTTAGATACGCTCCAGATACGAATTCCATTTTGATACTCATTCAATTTTCAACTTTCTAATACGAGTCAAATATAATACATTTATGGATATTATTCTAGTACTCAACCCAACACATCCACTATTTCAGGATAAATCAACCAAAAATTTATTCTGACACTTCTTCCATTCCTGCCGACAAAGCATTTTAGATGGCATCTACAAGCCCATCTCCGACAACTTTCCATCATCTCTCCAAATGACATCTTTAAGCCCATTCCCTACACCATCAACCATCACATCCTCGAGTGTAAATTTCTAGGCACTCTAGTGTCCAATCATCTTCAAACTTCAAGTCATGAATGGCAGATCCCCAATCTAACTCTTCAGGTTTAATAATGAAATTCTGGCTGCAGATACTCAATGTCACGTTCAATGTTATGACACCGTATCTGACTTACTATATGACAGTAAATACAAAAGCAATAAAGAACACAGTCAATTGTTTACCCAGTTCAGTGTGCAACAACACCTACTCTGGGGGCTACCAAGCCAGGGAGGAAATCTACTATAAGAGATGTTAATTCAGGAATAAACCAACCAGTTTATCTCCTTCACTTAAGACCTACCCAATGCAATTCCAATCTAAGTACAACTTAAACCTGAGTACCTACTCACTCCCCCTCAATCACAGCAGTGATACATAAAACAATTTAACTAAAGAATTGATGAAGACACTCTTCAAAAACAAACACTTGATTAAGCTTCACAGCTTTTTAATCAAGCAACACAATCACTCTTGCTTCACAGCTTTGAGTGATGCACACAACTAACTTGACTCTGCTTCACAGCTTTAGTCAAGGAACATTCAAACACTCTTGCTTCAAAGCTTTGAGTGCTACATATCCCTTACAATTAAAAACCTATTCCAAGTCACTTATCACAACGATAATTGCTTGGAGTACAATAATCAAACCTATACAGTTTACAAATGATCTTCTGATCAACCAAAGGGATTCCTTGCAAAACAGCAACTCTGTTGAATATATAGCAGCTGCAACTTCAGTTAGGGTTTCCACAAAAACCTAGGGTTAATTATGTTTGACCTAAAGACCAGGTCACAGGACTTTATTAACCAGGTTAGGGTTGAGCTAGGTTACCCCTCAGAAAACGCAGGATTCTGTTCTGGAAAGACTGAGTTATTTTCCTGAAAAAACTCAGACTTATCCAACCTGCAAACCTGTTAGTTCAGAACAGGATGTCATAACATCTGTTATGACATCTGAGAAAACCTGTCTACTGATTTAGCAAAATGTGATCATTTTGCAAAATGCTCAGATACACACTTATAAACATCAGTACTTGAATTACAATATTTTTCTGCAAAGGTACCTACTGAGTCAGTACAAACTAAACTAGAATGTTATGACATCAGTCATGACATTCACACATACACTGGTTTTACCAAAAATGCAAGCCAATACCTAAACAACTACAAACTCCCCCTTTGGCAGATTTTTGGCTAAAGACCCTAAGCAATCAGAGATAGATAGCAGCAGAAATAAATGACTGCAGAAAAATAGAATGTCTAATTGAGCAAGTACATATTAAGTACCAAAATATTCTCCCCCTCTTTAGCCACAAATGGGCGAAAGATACATGTTCATAATGATTATACAGTTATCCAAAACAATTAATAAGAGCAGCAGCAAAAAAAAAAAAAAAGAACTGAACACACTTCCAAACTCCACCAGATATCAGCACCAACCAGCAACACCACCAAACAGCAACCAACCTTCAAGCACTGTCATCAGACTCAGAGGATTCGGGCTTCTTTCTTTTCTTGTGAGCAATGTCAGCATTCTTCTCTTTGTTTGATGTCTCAACATCCTTAGAGACATCTGGATTTGTTTCAGCATTTGAACTTTCTTGGTTCAGAGGAACAGAAATGCCAGGAACTGAGTGGTTCTCGTTCAGAATTCTTGAAACAATTTTTGCTATTGCTTGATTAACATAGGCTGTCCCTTCCCTATTTGCAATTTCAGGGGGAACTGAAGAAGAAGGATGAGATGGATTACCAGAGGCAGAAGCTTGGGACTTTCCTGCATGTGTTGTTCTCAACTCTTTGACCTTGGTGGGGTTAGTTCCCACTTTTCTACGAGAAGAGATCTCCAGAACTTCAGAGTCCAGACAGGAAGAGATTGTTCTAGAATCTTGATCAGAGGAAGAGGTTGAAATAGTCGTATTGGATGATGATGGTGTTTGAGACATTTTGACAGTCCTAGAGGACCAACAGCAACTGAGGAGAAAATTCTGATTGAGAGATTGGGTTTTGATGAGGAGACGTGAGGGGAAGGAAGCAAGGGAGTGTCTATTCAATTTCTTAAAAGAATTGTAGGAAATGGGAAAATATAATTTTAACCCAATCAGAACAGGCATAACTCCTTTGATCCTTGTTTTAAGCAAAATTAATTGCTACAATTCCTCATGTTGGCAAATACCCAACTTACCCCTTAAGTTTTCAAATTGATTTGCATCTAGAGCCTTGGTAAAAATGTCAGCCAGCTGTAGCTCAGTGGCAACATGTTCCAATTTGATTGTCTTCTCTTCTACAAGGTCTCTGATAAAGTGATGTCGTATGTCAATATGTTTGGTCCTGCTATGCTGAATGGGATTCTTGGAAATGTTGATTGTACTCAGATTGTCACAGTACAATGTCATAACATCTTGTGTGACATTATACTCAGTGAGCATCTGTTTCATCCATATCATTTGAGAGCAGCTACTACCAGCTGCAATGTATTCAGCTTCAGCAGTGGAAAGAGACACACAATTCTGTTTCTTGCTGAACCAGGAAACCAGATTACTTCCCAAGAAGAAACATCCTCCAGAGGTGCTTTTTCTATCATCAGCACTACCATCCCAATCAGCATCACAGTAGCCAGTCAGAGCTGGTTCACAGCCATGAGTATACATCAATCCATAGTTGTAAGTTCCACTTACATACTTCAAAATTCTCTTTACTTGATTGATATGACTGACTTTGGGATCAGCTTGGTATCTTGCACAAACTCTAACTGCAAAGGCAATATCAGGTCTGCTGGCAGTTAAGTACAACAAGCTTCCTATCATGCTTCTGTACAGACTTTGATCCACCTTAACCCCACTTGAATCTTTGGAAAGCTTTAGATGAGTAGGAGCAGGAGTCCTTTTGTGACTTGCATTCTCCATACCAAACTTATTTACAATGTTCTTAGCATACTTGCTTTGAGATAAGAAGATTGAGTCCTCCATCTGTGAGACTTGTAGTCCAAGAAAATAAGTTAGTTCTCCCATGAGACTCATTTCAAATTCAGCCTGCATCTGATCAGCAAAGTGTTTAACCATATGTTCTGACATTCCTCCAAACACTATGTCATCAACATATATTTGGGCAACCATCAACTTCCCTCCTTCAGTTTTGACAAAGAGATTTTTGTCCAAGCCTCCTTTTCTGTAGCCTTTGTCTGAGAGAAACTTTGTTAACCTGTCATACCATGCTCTAGGAGCTTGTTTCAGGCCATATAGGGCTTTTCTCAATTTGTAGACATGATCAGGGTGGGTTGGATCCACAAAGCCTTTAGGTTGTTCCACATAAGCTTCCTCATTCAAGTACCCATTTAGAAAGGCACTTTTCACATCCATCTGAAATAACTTGAACTTCAGAAGACAAGCAATTGACAACAAGAGTCTGATTGATTCCAGCCTGGCTACAGATGCAAAGGTTTCATCAAAATCAACCCCTTCAACCTGGGTGTATCCTTGAGCAACAAGTCTTGCCTTATTTCTGGTGACAACTCCTTCAGCATCTGACTTGTTCTTGAATATCCATTTTGTCCCAATGATGTTAGTTCCTTCAGGTCTAGGAACCAGTTCCCAAACTTCATGTTGCTTGAATTGGTTCAGTTCATCTTGCATTGCACCAATCCAATATTCATCAGTTAAAGCTTCCTTGACATTTCTTGGTTCCATTTTGGACACAAAACAAGAGTTTGAGATGATTTATCTAGATCTTGTGATGACTCCACTATTGGGATCTCCTATGATGAGTTCTTTTGGATGATCCTTCTGAATTCTGATGGAAGGGATCTTGCTAGCTTCCTTTGATTCAGATTCGGTTGTGGTGGAGTTGGGTAGGTCATTTTGTTGGGTTGAAGTCTCAAAGAATGTCTCAACAGTACAAGGAACATCTGTTTCTTCATGATAATCATCAATTATAACATTTATTGATTCCATCATGGTTTTGGTTCTGGAGTTGAATACTCTATAAGCTCTACTGTTTGAGGAGTATCCTAGAAATATGCCTTCATCACTTTTAGGGTCCAGTTTTCTTCTTTGTTCACGATCAGCCAGAATATAGCATTTGCTGCCAAACACATGGAAGTACTTCACAGTTGGTTTTCTTCCTTTCCAGAGTTCATATATGGTGGATGAGGTTCCCTTTCTCAAGGTGACCCTGTTATGAACATAGCAGGCTGTATTCATAGCTTCAGCCCAAAAATACATAGGAAGTCTTCTGGCATGTAACATTGCTATGGCAGATTCCTGTATGGTCCTGTTTTTTCTTTCCACAACTCCATTTTGCTGAGGTGTTATAGGAGAAGAAAACTCATGACTGATTCCTTCTGAAGAACAGAAATCACCAAACTTGCTGTTTTCAAATTCCTTGCCATGATCACTTCTGATTCTGACAATACATCCTTCCTTCTCTCTTTGAGTTCTTTTGCACAATTCTTTAAAAACTTCAAATACATCTGATTTTTCCCTAATGAAATTAATCCAGGTGAATCTGGAAAAATCATCCACAACCACATATGCATATCTTTTACCACCAAGACTCTCTACTTTCATTGGTCCCATCAGATCCATATGGAGGAGTTCTAGAACCTTAGAGGTGGTCAGATGTCTTGACTTTGGATGTGACATCCTAGTCTGCTTACCAACCTGACATTCACCACAAACTCTTCCTTCATCAATTTGCAGTCTTGGAATCCCTCTGACTGCCTCCAAGGAGATAATCCTCTTCATACCCCTTAGATGAAGATGGCCAAGTTTTTGGTGCCACAGTTTCACCTCTTTTTCTTCTTTTGCAATGGAACACACAGATGAGAAATTAGTGTTCTCAGGCTCCCACAAGTAACAATTGTCTTTGGATCTGACTCCTTTCATTAGTATCTCTTGTTTGTCATTGATTACAAGGCATTCAGATTTTGAGAAATTGACCTTGAATCCTAGATCACACAATTGACTGATACTAATGAGATTAGCGGTCAGCCCTTTCACCAGCAGTACTTCATTCAGACTTGGAACTCCAGGGCAGTCCAAATCACCAACTCCTTTGATTTCACCTTTAGCCCCATCTCCAAAGGTCACAAAACTGGTGGTGTGAGGCTTAACATTATTGAGGAGGTTCTTGATTCCAGTCATGTGTCTGGAACATCCACTGTCAAAGTACCAGTCTTCCTTTGCAGAGACCCTCAGGGAAGTGTGAGCTATCAGTGAAGTAGTCTTTTTCTTCCATTTAGGAGCATGTGGTACCTTTTTAGACTTAGGTTTGACACCTGAGTTCTGATTAGGATATCCATGTAATCTGAAGCAGAAGGGCTTTATATGGCCATATCTCCCACAATGATGACATCTCCATCTTTGGTACCTTTTCTTCATATGTCTCTGATCCTGATGTTGAGAGTTGTGTTGAGACATCTGTTTTGACATTTGCTTACCAGTACCAGATTTCTTTGCTTCCATAAATCCTAGTCCAGATTTATTTCCCACATTTTGTCCAACCTGAAGGATCTCTTCCAATTTGTCTGTTCCATTTGTCAACATCTTGACAGATTTGGTCATTTGATTCAGTTGTGAGTTCAGCAATTGAACTTCTCCTTCTAGATGACTTATAGTTTCAAGGTTTGCCCTTTTTTCAGCCTCCAGCTTTATGATGAGTTTTGATTGTTTCTCATTCTGCACACAGACTTCAGTACTTCTGATATACAATTTCTTGTAAGTATTAGCCAGTTCTTTAAAAGTCACCTCTTCATCACTGATGTCACTTTCAGAGGTACAGACACCAGTTAAAGCAGTAACTCGTTTGGCAGATTCTTCTTCAGAATTACTTTCTGAATCACAGTCAGACCAAGTAACTGTCATTCCTTTGTGTTTCTTAAGAAAGGTAGGACATTCAGCTCGAATATGCCCATATCCTTCACAACCATGGCATTGAATTCCTCTGCCTTGAATTCCCTTCTCTTCTGACCTTGGTCTTCTGCTGGAACTGTCAATGTCAGAGGGAATGTTATGAACATTAGACCTTGACTTTGGATCTATTCTTTTGATGAGTTTGTTGAACTGTCTTCCAAGCATGGCTATAGCTTCTGAAATATTTTCTTCTTCATCCTCCTTGTTTTCAACATCAGTGTTGGATACAAGTGCTATGCTTTTGTTCTTCTTGTCACCATTATCAGTGATCCCCATCTCAAAAGTCTGAAGAGACCCAATAAGTTCATCCACTTTCAACTTGTTGATGTCCTGGGCTTCCTCTATGGCAGTTACCTTCATTGCAAATCTTTTAGGCAAGGATCTGAGAATCTTCCTTACCAGTTTTTCTTCTGACATCTTTTCTCCCAGTGCTCCTGAGGTGTTGGCAATCTCCAAGATGTTCATGTGAAACTCATGAATGGTTTCATCTTCCATCATTTTTAGATTCTCAAACTTGGTAGTCAACATCTGAAGCCTTGACATTTTTACTTTGGAAGTGCCCTCATGAGTAGTTTTGAGAGTGTCCCAAACTTCCTTGGCCAGTTCATATTGATGTACTAGTCTGAAAATGTTTCTATCAATTCCATTGAACAAGGCATTTAAGGCTTTTGAATTTCCCAGAGCTAACTCATCTTCTTCTTTACTCCAATCTTCCTCAGGCTTCAGACTGATTGTCCCATCCTTCTCAGTTATGGTGGGATGAATCCATCCTTTGTCAGCAGCTCTCCAAGCCTTTTTGTCCAGAGATTTTAGGAAGGCAATCATACGAGGTTTCCAGTAGTCATAATTAGTTCCATCCAGAATGGGTGGTCTATTTCCAAAAACTCCTTCTTTGTCCATAGTGCCAGAAAGTGATATCCCTAGATCTCACCCAGTAATACAGGCAGGGTGCCTGCTCTGATACCAATTGAAATTCTGGCTGCAGATACTCAATGTCACGTTCAATGTTATGACACCGTATCTGACTTACTATATGACAGTAAATACAAAAGCAATAAAGAACACAGTCAATTGTTTACCCAGTTCAGTGTGCAACAACACCTACTCTGGGGGCTACCAAGCCAGGGAGGAAATCCACTATAAGAGATGTTAATTCAGGAATAAACCAACCAGTTTATCTCCTTCACTTAAGACCTACCCAATGCAATTCCAATCTAAGTACAACTTAAACCTGAGTACCTACTCACTCCCCCTCAATCACAGCAGTGATACATAAAACAATTTAACTAAAGAATTGATGAAGACACTCTTCAAAAACAAACACTTGATTAAGCTTCACAGCTTTTTAATCAAGCAACACAATCACTCTTGCTTCACAGCTTTGAGTGATGCACACAACTAACTTGACTCTGCTTCACAGCTTTAGTCAAGGAACATTCAAACACTCTTGCTTCAAAGCTTTGAGTGCTACACATCCCTTACAATTAAAAACCTATTCCAAGTCACTTATCACAACGATAATTGCTTGGAGTACAATAATCAAACCTATACAGTTTACAAATGATCTTCTGATCAACCAAAGGGATTCCTTGCAAAACAGCAGCTCTGTTGAATATATAGCAGCTGCAACTTCAGTTAGGGTTTCCACAAAAACCTAGGGTTAATTCCGTTTGACCTAAAGACCAGGTCACAGGACTTTATTAACCAGGTTAGGGTTGAGCTAGGTTACCCCTCAGAAAACGCAGGATTCTGTTCTGGAAAGACTGAGTTATTTTCCTGAAAAAACTCAGACTTATCCAACCTGCAAACCTGTTAGTTCAGAACAGGATGTCATAACATCTGTTATGACATCTGAGAAAACCTGTCTACTGATTTAGCAAAATGTGATCATTTTGCAAAATGCTCAGATACACACTTATAAACATCAGTACTTGAATTACAATATTTTTCTGCAAAGGTACCTACTGAGTCAGTACAAACTAAACTAGAATGTTATGACATCAGTCATGACATTCACACATACACTTGGGTTTTACCAAAAATGCAAGCCAATACCTAAACAACTACAAATAATATTGAATAGGGGCAGCTGTTGTACCCCAAAATTTTCCCTCTCATTTATCAAATATTTTCTCACAAGATCTCCTCGGGTTCAAGACTGCACAAGGATTGATCATCTCAAGACACCTCCTTAAGCACTGATGACTGAAATTAGGGTTTGAGATTGCAAAAGGATAATTAAACTTTCAATGCCTCATATGACTTTCATGCATCATTATGGACCCCCAATATTACTCATGTCAAGTTTCAAGCCTTGAATCACATTTTTGCTTAAACAATTGAGCAGTTGACCTAAAAATCAGCTGTATTGGGGAAAAAGTCAAATGTGGCCAATTTACAGTCAAACTTCATATTTTTTGATACAAATCAACATTATAAACTCATATGTATCATTTGATCAAGTTTGGACCATAATTCTTCAAGAAATTTGATCAAATCATCAAAAGGGCAAAATGGTCAAAATTAGGGTTTTTGACTGAGAAAGGGCAATTTCTGATTTTTGACCTAGAAAATGGTTAATTGATTTGAGGAATGATCTCAATAGTTCAATTTAATCATTTTGACTTAATGGAATGACTCAAAATATTGCTCAAGATCAATTGGATTGATAGTTGATTTTCAGTCAACTTATCAAAAGTCAACTGTATACTGAAAAGTCAAACTTTGACTTTTTGGTCAAAATCAAGTGTCAAAGACCACATTTCATCAAAACATGTCAAAATATGAAACTTATTCATCAAGAAATCAAAAAGTCAAGATTTTATTTTGAAAAGTCAAATTTTTCAAACTTAGAAATTTTTCTAAGTGTTGAAAACTTCATGTTTTTTCACAACTTTGAGAACAATTTTCACCATGATGTAAGATGATTCAAAAGAAACTTTAAACATGAAAGTTGTAGATCTCCATGAAATCTACAACATTTCTTTACACAAATTCTTCTAAAAGTGCTTGGATCCCAAGTTATTAATTCATAAAGTCATGGTCTTGAAATTAAAAACAATGAAATTTTGCCCTACTTTAGGCAGGATTTTGACCTAACTTCATGACACTTTTTCATATATTTACAAGGGGAATATCCAAAAGTGATTCAAAGAGGGGTTGTATATCACATTACAAGCTTTCAAAAATGTTAAAGAACTCCTTGAGATCATTCTTGAGAAGGGAGAATCGAAGAGAGGAAGTTAGGTTTTCAAACTAAAATTATAAGTCATTTTGTGATGAACAAAGATTCAAATTTCAAACCTATGCTGCATAATATCTACTTTACAGGCCTCAAACTTGTTAGGCACTCCATAATTAATTGCTTGCACAACTTTTAGAGGTCTCAACTCAAGCATTCAATGCAATGCCATGCTTTATATCCATTTTAGGAAGAAAGTGCACAATGCCATTTTGAAATAGTAGCTTTATGCACAAAACTTGTTCTTGAGCCTTGCAATGGTTTTCTTATGATCATACACGTCCTATAACTCAAGAGAAGTTTGTCTCAAGCCTTACAATCACTTAGCCCATGCTTGTACTTCCTCTTGGAACCATACATTCACTTTTCTTCAAAATCAAGCAACCTAGCCATAACTCTATAACTCATAAATCCTTTGTGCAATAGCTCTCCAACCTTTTGCTTATACATACACAAGTCATTCGCAACAAAAGACATGCATGCTCAAGCCCTAAAAACACCAAGAACTCAGAACTGCATCACATACTTCCATTCTTGCATAACCTGACTAAAAGTTTGAAACTCACATCTCCCTCGTGCGTTTTCAAGACTTTTTGTTCGTAAAGCTTCTAAACATCATTTAGAACTCATCCCTCACCCTGTTATAAGACTGTAACACCATTAACACCATCCTCCATTTTCAAAAACAGAGCTTTGCACTTGGACTTCTTCAGAACTCCTCAGGCACTTTCAGCTCAAGCTAAGCATCACATTAGCTTCCTAGGAACTTGAGGAAGCTAATCCAATCATTGGAACTCACTAAAATCTTCTCAAACTCAAAACACGATACCCTCTTGCAAGGTGAGTTTTCTGACTTTTGAACTCTTCATACAGGTATCATTAATAGTTCATTTGTGAATAAGAAATGTAGGTATCATTGTCCTGAAGTTAACCATGTCTTTAGATTTCATTTATATTACTTAAGGAGTTAGAATTTTGAATCTGAACATCCTGAAAAAGTTAGGTCAGAATTTGGTACCATTCAATATTCATGCTCATTTTTGAGAATTAGTTTAAGTTGTTTACATTTCTGGAATTATGGTGAAATTTTACACAACTTTCATGTTTACATTTTTGCAAATGGTTGAGAAATGAACAAGCTGTAGGGCTTCTGGCTGGAGGTTGAAGATGAAGTATATTTAGGGCAAGACTTAGATTATGTATTTGTTGTTTTACATAAGTTAATGGATGTATCACCACCCCAGTGGTTAAAGCGCGCGCCTGTCACCATGAGGTCCTGGGTACAAGCCCCAACGTGACCTTTTGCATTTTTTAACATTTTTCTCACTTTCTGACTTTTTGCAGCGTTTGGGCCTTCCTCAATTGGGCTTGGGATTTTTACTACACTTGCACACTCCTTACTATTTTTTAACCCCCCTTTATTTTATTTTATTTTATTTTTTACTTTTCTTATCTTTTATTTATTATTATTATTAATACTATTATCATTATTATTACTATTTTCAAAGAAAAAAAATCCAAAAATATTTATTTTTATTATTTATATCAATTTAGTTTATTTTTCTTTTCAAAAATAAAAGACCAAAAACCTTTTCTTTAATTAATTTCTTTTTTTACTTAGATAATTTAATTTTGATTATTATTATATTATATTATTTATTTTTCTTGTAAAATTAAAATCAATTTAGAATTTACGATTTTTACTTAATTATTTTTATTTTACTAGTTTAATTAAATTCACAAAAACCCTAAAAAACTTGTTTTCTTTAAATTAATTTAGTTTACTATTTTAATCTTAATTTCCTTATTTTTCTTAGTTAATTATTTTATTTAATTAGGTCAAAAAACCCTTTTCATAAAAAACAAACAAAGTCATATTTCTTTACATTTACATTCTTGCATTTTTATCTTTATTTTTGTACATTTATTCAAATTCAATATGGTTGTAATATTTATTTAGATTTAATTTCTTCCAATATTCCCCATTTTTAATTTGTACACCCCCTCCCATAAGCATTGTAATAGCGTAATAATTTTAATTTCTGTAATTTATCGCTTTATATATAAATCCTAGTAATTAGGGTTTTGTATGGAAAGACTAAAACCAATCAATAGAAAACCCTAATCAAAGACAAATCAAGCATGTAAATCAATACACTTGCACACAAACACCCTAGGGTAAATCCACTTGGTTGCCTTACAAAAAATGGCCATATTATGCACGTGAGATATCCTAGCAAAAGCAAACAAAATACAAGATCATAGTCCCTCGATGACGCTATCAAAAGTTGCCTTTCAAAATGATCTTAGTCCCTAAAGAAAAATGCAAAGATATCTTGCAACATTGCTAATCATGGTTATACGATGACCCATGCCCGTCCCTTTTACATCCAAAGATAGGGTTACTTACCAAATCAATGATAAGATGACAATGTCAAAGGAAAAATGAAATGAACATGAAAGACTTTTGAGTAGGTAGATTGTTCCTAGTTACTTGCTCCATTCCAAAACTAAAACATCCTTGTTATTTTCAAAACAAACACCAACACTTCCAAAACATCTTTCAAAACTTGATAACAATTTCAAAAGATCAACACCTTTGTATACATTCTTACGAACGAGAATTATTACAAAGTTTGCCTAGACAAAGGCCTCTTTACAAAATACTTTCAAAAACCATACAAAGCATATTTTCAAACAAAAGCAAGTGATCTAGCAAGTAACTAAGATCCCATGGAAAACCATGGATGAAAATAGTGCTAATACCTTCCCTTTTCATAATCTACCCCCCGAACTCAAGAAATAATCTCAAAGGTCTTTCCTGTGCTTTTTCACCTTTCCTTTTGGATAAAAGAAAAGTCAGTGGCGACTCTTGCTAACCGCAACATTTGTGATCAAACACAAAACACCCAAGTCAGTTCTCCCACTGTATCACACACATGTTTAGGAAAACTTGGATAAAAAATTCCTTAGGTTGTTCCACATAAACTTCTTCATTTAGATAGCCATTTAAGAATGCACTCTTTACATCCATTTGAAACAATTTAAATTTCAGTATGCAAGCAATTCCCAAGAGTAGTCTGATTGATTCAAGTATGGCCATAGGAGAAAATGTTTCATCAAAGTCAACTCCTTCAATTTGAGTGTATCCTTGTGCAACTAACCTTGACTTATTTCTAGTGACCACTCCTTTTTCATCAGATTTATTCTTGTATACCCATTTAGTGCCAATCACATTTGTCCCTCCAGGTCTTGGAACTAGATCCAAAACTTCATTTCTACTAAATGTTATAGCTCTTCCTGCATAACATTAATCCAAAAATCATCAGTTAGGGCCTCTTTGACATTCTTAGGCTCAATTTTTGACACAAAACAAGAGTTTGATATCGCTTCTCTTGATCTGGTAGTAACTCCTTTATTTAGATCTCCTATGATAAGCTCCTTAGGATGATCTCCCTGGGTTCTAATTGAAGGCCCTTTATTGAGATGACTAGGCTCAGGATCTTCTTGAGGTGGATTAGAATCAATACTTCTGTCATTTAATTATGTTGGAATATCAGACAAAGATGCTCCAACATCTTCTAAGACATCTTCTTCATCATTCCCTCCTCTATCATCAATAATAACATTTATAGACTCCATCATAACTTTGGTTCTGGAGTTAAGGACTCTGTAAGCTCTGCTATTTATAGAGTAACCCAGGAATATTCCTTCATCACTCTTGGGATCCATCTCCCTCCTTTGTTCACGATCAGCTAAGATGTAACATTTACTTCCAAAAACATTAAAGTATTTGACAATTGGTTTTCTTCCCCTCCATATTTCATTCAAGGTGGCTGAAGTGCCTTTCCTTAGAGTGACTCTATTATGGATATAGCATGCAGTATTCATAGCTTCAGCCCAAAAGTGGTAGGGTAACTTCTTAGCATGAATCATAGCTCTGGAAGATTCTTAAAGAGTTCTATTTTTACGTTCCACAATCCCATTTTGTTGAGGAGTAATGGGAGAAGAGAATTCATGACTGATTCCTTCAGAAGAACAAAAGTCAGCAAATTTACTGTTCTCAAATTCCTTTTACATGATCACTTCTGATTCTAATGACATGACTATCTTTTTCCCTTTGAAGTTTTTGACAGATCTTTTTAAACACTTCAAAAGTTTTTGATTTTTCTCTAATAAAGCTTATCCATGTGTACCTAGAGAAGTCATCTACAATAACATAGGCATACTTCTTTCCACCAAGACTTTCAACTTTTATAGGTCCCATCAAGTCCATGTGAAGAAGTTCCAAAACTTTTGATGTAGTAAGATGTTAGATCTTTTGATGTGACATCTTAGTTTACTTTCCAATCTGGTAGTCACCACATACTCTTCCTTCTTCTATCTTGAGCTTAGGAATCCCTCTCACAGATTCTCCAGATATAATTCTTTTCATTCCTTTCAGATGAAAGTGTCCCAAGTTTTGATGCCATAGTTTAACTTCATTTTCTTTGGCCAAAACACATGTTAAGGAGAAGTTCAACTCTTGGGGAACCCATAAGTAACAGTTGTCTTTAGATCTGATTCCTTTCATAATAACTTCATTCTTTTCATTGCAAACAAGAAGTTCTTCCTTAGTGAAGTTAACTTTGAATCCTTGATCACACAATTGGCTTATAATTATTAGGTTAGTTGTTAACCCTTTAACAAGTAACACATCATCAAGCTTAGGAACTCCTGAACATTCCAGCTTGCCAACTCCTTTGATTTTACCTTTGGATCCATCACCAAAAGTCACATAACTGGTGGAATGAGATTTAATATTTGTCAACAGATTCCTGACACCTGTCATGTGTCTAGAACAACCACTATCAAAGTACCAATCATCTTTGGTTGATACTCTGAGAGAGGTATGAGCTATGATACTAGCAACATTAGACTCGGGAACCCACTGTTTCTTCTTTTTTCTAATTTGGGGATTTTGATCAGTTTTGTGAAGAGGAGTAGTTATAGGGTATCCATACAGCTTGAAACAGAAAGACCTTATATGACCAAGCCTTCCACTGTGATGACATCTCCAGGGCTGGGAATTCCCTCTGGTGTGATTAAACTTTTTCTTGCCATGATGTTTTCCATGATGTCCTTTCTTACCATGATGTTTAGACATTTGATTTGACATCCTTGGTTTAGACTGTAATGAAGGTTCTTCTAAATTTGGCTCCTTTTTCTCGTCAAACCCTAAACCACTCTTGTCTCCTATCACTCTTCCTGCTTGAAGAATTTGATCTAATGTGTCAGACCCATTATTCAATATCTTGACAGATTTGAACATTCTATCAAGGTTTGAATTTAAAGAAGTCACTTCACTTTCTAGCTTTAAAATAGTTTTTAGATGCTCTTCCCTTTCTGCCTTCAGCTGAGTTATGAGGGCTTTCAGTTTCTCCCCTTCTAGGCACACTTCAGCACTTATGAGACATAATTCTTTGTATGAAGAAACTAACTCATCAAAGGTTATTTCCCCATCACTAGAATCTACATCAGATACATATTTTCCTGTCAATGCTTTCACATACTTGGTATATTTTTCAAGATCACTTTCCGAGTCCTCTTTAGACCAATTAACAAATATATTCTTCTTCTATTTTTTAAGATATATAGGACATTCAGCTCTAATGTGACCAAAGCCTTTACATTCATGACATTATATTCCATTCTCTTGAGTGGAATTTTCTTCAGCCCTTTTTCTTCCAAACTCATTTGACTTATGGATGTCAGGTGAGTTGTTCTTAACATTTGATCTTTGGTTCCTATCCATTATTTTTATCACTTTGTTAAATTGTCTACCAAGCATAGCTAAGGAATTTGATATTCCTCCATCTATATCCAGATCACAGTCCTCCACTTCATCTTTAATATTTGATACAAAGGCTATGCTTTTGTTCTTCTTTTCAGATATTTCATTGATGCTTAATTCAAATGTCAGAAGGGATCCAACAAGTTCTTCCACTTTAATTTTGTCAATGTCTTAAGCTTCTTCTATAGCAACCACTTTCATATCAAATCTCTTGGAAAGATACCTGAGCATCTTTCTCACCAATTTGTTTTCAAGTATTTTCTCTCCTAAAGCACTGGATGCATTAGAAATTTCAAGAATGCTCATATGGAAGTAATTAATACTTTCATCATCATTATTTCTCAAATTCTCAAATTTTGTGGTGAGAAACTGAAGTCTTGACATCTTAACTTTAGATGTGCCTTCATGGTTATATTGAAGAATTCCCCATGCATCTTTATCTACTTCACATGTGTTCACTAATCTAAAAATGTTCTTGTCATTTCCATTGAATACAACATTCAAGGCTTTATAATTTCCAAGAGAAATTTCATCTTCTTCTTTAGACCAATCTTCTTCTGGTTTTAACTCAAAAGTAGGTTCTCCATTTTCTCCCAATTTGACAGGGTGTTTCCATCCTTTTAAAACAACTTTCCAAGCTCTGTTGTCCAAAGACTTTAAAAAGGCCGCCATACATGGTTTCCAATAGTCATAATTACTTTCATCCATAATGGGTGATCTGTTCATAAATCCTCCTTCCTTGTCCATAATACCAGCAAGTATCTTCCCTAGATCTCACCCAGATATAGAGCAGGACGCCTGCTCTGATAACAAATGAAATTCTGGTATCAGATATGAGATGTCGAAGGAGATGTCACGATACAAATATCTTAGGACAATGTAAAATGAAACAAAAGTAAAACAGTAATAACACAAGATATTGTTAACCCAGTTCATTGTACAACAACATCTACTCTGAGGGCTACCAAGCCAGGGACAAGTCCACTAAATAGTATTAATTCATAGACCCTCAATAAACAACCAGTTTACGATCTAATCACTTAATCACTACCCGTGCTATACTTCTACCTAAGACACACCTAGGTATGAGGCCCTCCTCAAATACCTTCAATCGCTTACAGTAAAGAACTACAGAAATATTAAGTTTTAAAGAATTCAATCATTCAATACTTAAAAGCTTATGAAGGATCCACAATTAACAACTCAAATAACAACTCAAGTATTAAATCAATACTAAAGTGTATGACAATTAAAAGGCTTATACTTCTAAAGCAGAAAGAAAGTATTCTTCTTCAAAAGTTGCAGTTCAATGAATAAGGAAGCAAGTCCTTATAAAGGCGCATCAGTGGACTTAGGCTGAAAAACAAATATTCCAATCTTTTGAATATTTCCATGAAAACAGGCCAAGATATAATCCATAAGGATAATTCAAATAGAAAAATATTCCTCCATATTTTTCGCAGCCTATGAGTCACAAATCTTGAATTATGGCACGCATGAAAATAGGAAATAGAAAACTTAAACAGATATGAGTTGCGTTCAGCTTAGGAGGCAGATGTCAAGACATCTGCTTTGACATCATTCAAAACAGTTTGCTTCAAATGTCAAGATATTTAGCAAAACATTATTAAAAAATTGTTTTACCAAAATTGCTGCCAACAAACACTTAAAAATTTTAATGCATGTGTTGACCTCTATAGGTTATGTGTTAACACATTTGTTGCATGGCCGACCTGTACAGGTCATGTTCCGACATATGCATTAAGAGGCTACGGGCTTTAAAAATGAGTTTCATGTGTCGGCTCATAACTCCTATGTGTCGACACATAGGAGAATTTTTATTCTATATGTAGACCTGAAATGCTTCATGTGTTGACACATGAAAACAGAGCCTACGAGCTTTAAACCTTAAGCACATGTGTCGGCTCATAGGTCGTCTGTGTCGACACATAGACCTGATTTTTACTTGAAATTTGAATTTTAATGTATGGGACCTTTTTCTAATATCTTTTTATGCATCCTAATACTAAAATGCACATTTAGACTTAGAAAGACCCATCCAATATACATAAATGCTAAAATTTCCTAAGTTTTTACATCATGCAAAACATCTCTAATTGGAAGTTGAACTCAATACTCCCCTTTTTTGATGATGGAAAACTTCAAAACTTGCAACGATGCATTTGATATCTTTATGAAAGCTCCCCTTGAATGTGTGCATCATAAATTCCATATGCTTCTCCCCCTTTGACAACATCAAAAAGGGAAAAAGCAAGTCATTAGAAGTATCACATAGATATAACATAACACATATGCAATATACCAAAATCACACAAAGGCGTTTGCAAAGAAAGAGCGTGCACTCACATACGTAAAATTACACAAAATGGAAATACCAAAACATAAACAGAATGTAATTCAAACAACATTGAAGCAATTTTACCACAAATTATCCCAATAATACAACCAAAACATATAACATAGTGTGTCTTCAAAGAGGTTTTAATACATAAACATATAAATAAGGCATGAAAAAGTTATAGAATGCAAGATGACTCAACACGTGAAATGCATGATAGAAATGTTCCAAAAGACATGACCCAACATTATAACTTTAATGTCCCCTATGACCTTGTAATATGTTTGGAGAACGGATTTTTGGTTTTGCGTTTTATTGCAAATATTGCGGATAGCAAGAGTCGCCACCGAATTTTCTTTTATCCAAAAAAGGAAAGGGTGAAAAGAATAAGAAAGACCTTTTGAGAATTTTCTGAGTAAGGGGGGTAGGTTATGAAAAGGGAAGGTGTTAGCACCCTTTTCAACCATAGTTATCTACGGGCTCTTAATTGCTAGCTCACTATTTAAAATACTTTGTGTTTATGTATGTTTGAAAATATTTTGAAAAAATGCCTAAGTACGGAAATTTTGTAATAATTCTCATATCGTTGAGAATGTATACAAAATATATGTTTTGAAAATATTTATTGAAACAATGTCGTTGTGTGAAAATAATTTGGAAATGCCAATGTAAGGCAGTTTGCTTTATAATAACCCTTGTATCGGTCCTCAAGGGTGTTTATAAAGCATTTTGAAAGCGGTTGTTTTTGAAAGTGTGAGGTGTTAAAATTGTTTTAGTTTGTGAGCAAGCGGTTACAAGCGATCTACCTACTCAGTGGTCTTTAGTTCTTTTCCTCTTCCTTTAGATAGTGCTATCCTACCATTAGTTAGTAGGAAGTTCTATCGTTGGATGTTTGAGGGACGGGTGTGGGTCATCGTACAGTCATAAAGGCAACTTGTAGGATGTTTTATCAATTTTCGTAAGGGACTAAGATCGCTTACTGAAGGAAACATCGAAAGTTCATCGAGGGACTACGATCTTTTAACTTATGGTCTTTGCTAAAGCATCCCACATTCGAGGGACATGATTGTTTTATCCGAATGCAACAAGTGAGGTTACCCTAGATGTGCATGTGTGAATAGTGTTTTGATCTCGGTTAATTTATCTTGGGTTTATGGTTATCTAGTGTTTTGTTTTAGATCTTGCCATACAATCCTATTAAACTAACATTAATAAGGAAAACAGTAAATTACGGAAATTAAATGTCTTACACTATTACAACGCTTCGGGGATGGGGGTATAAATTTATGAATGTGAATGACATAAGAAATAAACACCCAAGCTATAATTAAATCACACAATACAAGCCAAACTATTAAATAACTATTAAAGTTAAAACTCTGTTCATTTGATAAAATTAATTAATAATTTAATTAATAATGTCAAACAAAAATTATTGTAAAATTAGTAATTATTTAAAACACATTGATCTCTTTTTATATTTTAAATTAAATACTAAAATATAAAATAAAGCTAAATAAATATAAACAATGAAAATATAAGAGAAAATTTAGAAATGGGTTTGTTTGAAGAAACATTTGTGGGTGTTGATAGAGATTTCGTCTTGGGCCCAACAACTCTTGATCCATGGGATTCAGCATGGATGTCTGAGGAGGGTATAGCGTGGATGTGCAGATCTGGAGCACTGATATTGGATGATGATGATAATATGATGACGGGTAGGCAATGGTGCACGATATGAAGGATGGAGCGTCGTATACAGAATCAAGCAGGGTGGACAACTTGGGCGGTGACAACTGTCACCACTGGATTAGGAAGTAATCTCCATTGATTAATAATTAAAACAAAATGATATGTTAAACTTAATCACTTTCCAAAAATTTCCTCTCTAACTTATTAATCTAATCTCTCTTCCTGATCTCTCTCTCTCTATTATATTCAACAAGGAACAACTAAATCAAAAATAAAGCCTAGAAAGAAAGATCAAACACGGTGGCGAGTATGAAAATGGGGTGGCTCGTATGAAGATCGACGGTGGTGCTTATGACCTCCACGACGATGATGATGAACATCCCGGTACCACCGCCGTGGATGGCCCCGATTCTCAATTTTTTTACATATTCCAACCCATCTTTCTCTACTCATCTCTAATATATGGTTTGATTTTGTAGAAAATGAACGGCAAGGACAAGATCTACAAGGGGATTTTGAAAACCCTAAGTGCTTATAAACAATGAATGAAGGAGAACAGAAAGAAGGAAACGTGTCAGGTTGCTGCAATTTTCCACTTTTTGTGAGATCTTTTTGATCTTTTATGGCTTTTTTTTTGTGAGCTCATTGATTCAAAATCCTTGTCCTTCTTCTTCTCTTTTGTTGCAATTTCTGAAGGGTTTGTTTGTTGGGAAAATGATGAGTATCAGATTAGGGTTTCTGAGTTTCACGACTGTGTATGAACAATATCCTCTCCCTCGATTTTTATGCCATGAATGTTTATATACTATGAACTTAAGGTTCTCTTCTCTGTTGTTTGGATCCCTTGATTTGATAACATGCATTCGATTTTTCTATTGGGCTTTACAAATTTTGATTATTGTTTTTGTTGACTCTTTTGTGAAACTATGATTTTACTGAATTACTGTGATGAAATTCTAAGTGACTAAATTACTTTGGGCTGAAGTTACGATTCTGTTATTGTTGATGTTTGAACTTTACTGCAGTCATTTGTTTGTTGAGCTGAGATGTAAAACTCTTTTTATTGTCTTTACTGTGAACCAAACTTGTATTTTGTGATTTGTAGTAAAGAAATCAGGCCCATGATTATTCACTTGAAATATAACTTTGTTATTGTGAAGCAAAACAATATGAGGCTTTGGCATTTGTTGGTCTTGATAACCAGACTGTGATGCTTTGCTACCTGCTATTTTCCATCTATTTCTGTTTTTCTGTTGGGTTGGAGTTTGCCATTCTGACTTTGTTTCTCGCTGAGTTTTGAATCTCTTTTTTTGATTTTTGGTCTTTTGTGAACCAACTTGTTTGTGATTTGCAATAGACCTAGGCCTATGATTAAATATGATTTTATATGAGTATTTTGGCGCATGATAAAATTCCCTAAATTAACTGATTCCTTGCACGAACCCTAATGATGAAGTCACGAAAAAACTTGCTTGAAATCTTGTTCTTGTTTATGTTTCGTTGTTTTCTAACCAATTACTCGTCTCTTTGTTTCATGAACAATGGTAATTGGATGGAAAAGGCAAAGCCGAAAGATGAAGAAGGCGTGGCTTAGCATGACTTGGAGGAGTTTTGGAGGAGATCTTGAAGAGGAGAAAAGCCTTGGAGAAAATTCAAAGGGATGGGTGTAATTTGAATCTTAAAATAACTTGATCATGGATTAGTTTCTATTAGGACAAATGTTCACTCGATTTTATTTGTAACTTAGAAACATTCCTCTTGAACTTTGATGTATTCTTAGGTATTTGAAAGTTTTTGTAGTCTTGAGAATTTAAGAAATTTGAATGTCTTGCAATGAGCTATGGTATAAGAAACTTTGATCAACAATTTGGATGAAACCTATATCAAATTATACTTATAGAAATTGGTACCAAATTGAATGAGTAGAACTTTAATTCCAATGATATCCAATCCTAAATAGCCTTCTCTATCTCACTTTGTTTTCCTTTGAAATGTATGATGATGTTATGTGAACATCGATAAATGTTTAACTCACGTGTAGTGATAATGAAAATGTGACATAAATCTCAAAGAAATGACCATGAATGGACTTGACCAAACATTTAAAATGGATTCTCTTCCAAAATTGTCTTGAAATTAATCAAATGATTCTTCAATTCTCAAATTCCACACCAACTTGTATCAGCAAGCAACAAACAAATGAGGATAAACAAGATTAGATCATGATGAATCCCTTGCCTCATGTCTTGCGTCATGCTTTGCGTCCAATCACCACAACAACAATGCCTTGACTTTGAAGGTGGAAATAATATTTGGATCATAGAATAAAATCTCTAATGAGCCTCAGTTGATGATCTAAGGTGTACTGAGGTAAAATTCAGGATGATAATGTTTTTGAGATTTTGTCAAGAAAGACGTCACAGGTTCAATAATCAATAAACCTAGCACAAAATCCAATAGATGGGAGCGACACGGTTCAAGATCAAAACACCAGCATCTCTAGTTCTCTGATGAAACAAAGAATCAGTGCGATATCTTGAGGCCTAGAAAGCCATGGTAGCCTAAAGCGATTCAAAACCCTAGGAGCAGGAGGGGATCTTTTTTTAATGAAATGAGAGGGCAAATTTTGGAGTACAACAGCTGCCCCCGTTCAATCTTCTTAAACCTAAAAGTTTAGATTGACGCGTCCGTCATTCGTGACTTGAAGGTAGAAGATGATTGAACACTTAAGTGCCCAGAAATTTGCACTTTCCTGTGCAAGAAGTAACATTGTTGGTTGATTACACCGGGAATGGGCTTAAAGATGCCATTTGGAGAGTGACAGAATATTATCAGAGATGGGCTTATAGATGGCATCTAGATGTGATAGAGAGTCGTCGGAGATGGTCTTATAGATGCCATTCAGGATAACTGTTGATAGAAATTAGACTAAGTCTACACTCGACTTCAATTGGAAGTATCAGAATAAATCTACGTTCGATTTAATAAGAGCCAAATGATGTCTACAACCGTCTTCAACTAGAAGAAGTATCAGAGTAAATCTACGGTTGATTTAATCTGAGCCAAAAAATGTCTACTGGAAGAAGTATCAGAATAAATCTATGCTTGATTTAATTTGATCCAGAAGATGTCTACTGGGAGAAGTATCAGAATAAATCTACGCTTGATTTAAGTTGAGCCAAAAAATGTCTTCTGGAAGAAGTATAAGAATAAATCTACGCTTGATTTAATTTGAGCCATAATTTATCTACGACTGTCTTGAACTGGAAGAAGTATCAGAATAAATCTATGCTTGATTTAATCTGAGCCAGAAGAGGTCTCTGCCCGACTTCAACTAGAAGAGGTATTGGAATGAGTCTACAACTAACTTTTTCCAAAAGAATATCATAATAAAATCTATGCTTGATTTTATCTGAACCAGAAGATGTCTACGCACGACTTCAACTAGAAGAGATATTGGAATGAGTCTACGCCCTACTTTTTCCAAAATAATATCAGAAGGAATCTACGCTTGATTTCATCTGAACCAGAAGATGTCTATGCCCGACTCCAACTAGAAAAGGTGTTGGAATGAGTCTATTCCCGACTTTTTCCAAAAGAATATCAGAATAAAAATCTACGCTTAATTTTATCTGAACCAGAAGATGTCTACACCCGACTTCAACTAGAAGAGGTATTGGAATGAGTCTACGCCCTACTTTTCCAAAAGAGTTTCAGAAGGAATCTACACTTGATTTCATATGAATGATGCACTAGAAGATGTGTACGACCGACTTCAACTAGAAACGGTATTGGAAAGACACTACGCCCGACTTTTCCACATGAGTTTTCAGAAGGAATCTACACTTGATTTCGTCTGAATGATGAACTAGAAGATGTCTACGCCCGACTTCAGCTAGAAAATGTGATTTTTAGAATGACTTTCTGGGGAAAGTTCTTAAGTAGCTTACTTATCAGATTTAGTCTCTGAGGGAAATGCTTTTCAGAAATGAGTCTCGGAAGGAAATAATTTTTAGAATTTGACCTCTGAAGGGGATGTTTTTCAGAATTCAGTCTCTGAAGGAAGTGTTTGTCATGTAGATAGTCGCCCCGTCCAAATTCAGGAATTGATCTACAATCTATTTTTGTTGGTAAACCCGTCCTATTTCATGAGTTCATACCACTTAGTGATAAGGTAGTTGCCCCCGTCCTGTTTCAGGAATTGATCTTCATCTGACCATAAAGATAGAAAGATAGTTTCCCCGTCTTGTCTCGGGAGTTAATCTTTGCTCGGTTGTATAAATAGTTTCCCTGTCCTGTTTCGGGAGTTAATATTCATCCTGTTCATGTAGATAGTCTCCCCGTCCTATTTCGGGAATTGATCTACAATCTGTTTTTGTTGGTAAATCCGTCTTGTTTCAGGAGTTCATACCACTTGGTGATAAAGATAGTTACCCCGTCCTGTTTCGGGAATTGATCTACATCTGACCATAAAGATAGAAAGATAGTTTCCTCGTCCTGTTTCGGGAGTTAATCTTTGCTCTATTTTGAAAATTATTGATGATATTCGTCTGTTTGTAGAGTTTACCTGAAAAGATAAAGAGTTAGCTGTATGCAATATCATGATGTATGAAATGCATTGCGTAATGATGTTCTAAAAATAAATGAGATTGTGTTATATGCGTTTTGTATGCATATGCTATGATAAATGATATATGAATGTGAGTTGTCGTTGAAGGGTTATAACATCTATAATTGGGGAAAATAAATCGCTGACTGTTGCTGGAGATGAACAATATGTGTATCCTCAATCTTGTCTAGAATGTTTCTGTTAGGGATTCCTGCTTTCTGTTTGAGGAAAATCCGCTGGGGAATGTTGATTTCTGCTTGGGGGGAAGAGTTCAAGAACATTGTTTGTTCTTCGCTCTACTGGGGAATTTAATTATTATATATCCTGACTAGGGATAAAAGAGATGGACAACCTATCGAGGCACTATCTGACCGAGTTTCTGATATGGATTCCGAATCTTCTGGGGACAATAAGGTTGAATGATATCTGGTACGATTTCAGATTTAGTAACAACTCTTTGGGGATAGCAACCTGGACTACCCTTTGCAGGAGAAAGGGATTTTTCTAGTGATTTGTAATAGTCAGAGAAATAGACTCAAGTTAGGGAGACTGAATTTTGTTGGGGAAATAAACCCTGTTGGGGAAATAACCCTGTTGGGGAAATAAATCCTGTTAGGGAAATAAACCATGCTGGAGAAACACTATGTTGAGGAATATTCTGCTGAGGAGATGAACCTTGTTGGAGAAGAGAATTTTGTAGGGGATTTCGCAGTTTTGGATAAATAAACTCAGTTGGGGAAGAGAATTCCTAGGTGTTGTGCTGATGATATGATTTGTGATGAGGATTGGGATTCTGTAGGTTAGCGATATTGCTGGGGAAAAGATCACACTCCTTTATCCGCTAGGGGATCTTCTAGCGAGTAAGATTAGGTTAGAACGGGGAATATATCTTTGTTGAAGATGAGCTTGGGAAGATGACTCTGTGGGGATAATCCTATGATGGAGGTGGATGACTTGAACATTATATCAGCTTCTATAGCCCTCGGTAAATGCTTATCAGAGTGATAATTCTTCTACTGATAGACACATGATGAGATAACGGGACATAATCGTACACTTTAATACCTAACTTTTGCATGGACCATCTTTTTAGATTTCCAGTCCACCGAGATACCCTTTTTTGCTCAAGCCGCCTTTTTAGGTTTTCGACTTGCCGGGTGTACAATTTTATTTATATATCCCTAATTTTTTCCCGAACTTTTTCGGTTCGTCCGGATGCCCTTACTTTTGCCTAGGTATGTTAACCTAGCGGGTCTCTTTAATGCGTATTATCTTCCGACTATGTAGGCATTCATATGGTGCAGAGAATTGTCACTGTCCATAGTAGTAAGTGTTGTAGCACTGCCAAAAAAAATGTTTGCTTGATCATACGTGGCCCTTTGCTGGAATTCATGTTTAATGCCCTAAATGATTCAGATGGAGATCTGCCCCTGGCTACTCAACACTTTTGATAGATTCTTTGAATCTTGACTCGACTGCCACAGATGAGTTGGATAATAACATGTCATGGCCCTTGACTATGGAAGGATTGTTATTGGAAGTTTCTTTCCATTTGATGTGATTCTGTTCACTAAGAGGATTTCTGTTCATTGAATATTCGTCGTGCGAATTTCTTTGTTGTCGAACAATTAGTCATATGCAAACAGTGGTGTTAAAATGCAAAGCTTATGTCTGTCTTAAAGTTTTTTAAAATGCATTTTAATGAACAACATAATTTTGTAAGAATATGTATTCAACTCAGGATTTATAGTAAACCTTACAAGAGTCAGGATACCCTTTATAACAGTATGTTTTCGAACCAACCTATGCTTCATTTAGGACTTTTAAGGGTTATATCGTGGCCTGATTTACAGTTTAAGAAACAAAGGATAAAGGCTCAAACTTTATTTGTACCCAACCCATTCTTCGTGATGTTCTTCATCTCTATAATCAATTAATTGTACATTTAGATTCCAATTGAGTCTGGAATGATATTTTTGTGATGGTTCGGATACTGGAAGTTTATTTGAGAAGGCAAACATTTTTGTAACATTTTTCTGTTGTCGAGGATTTATAGAAACCTCTTTTTAATTTTATTATCCCTATCTTTTGTCTGAACTGTTTCTTCTGTGATTTCAGTAAGCGGGATTCCCTAGTATTTCTTAAGTCTCCTTCATAGGCTTTTGTTGTACCCCAAAATTTTCCCTCTCATTTCTCAAGAAATCTCCTATAAGATCTCGATGGATTCAAGACTACACAAGATCTGATCAGCTCAAGACACCTCCTCAAGCATTGACAACTGAAAATTAGGGTTTGGGATTGCACAAGGACAAATGGATTTTTAATGCCCCATATAACTTTCATGGATCATTTTGGACCCTCAATATTGCTCATGTCAAGTTACAAGTCTCGGATCATATTTTTGCTCAGTCAATCGATCAATTGACCTAAAATCAGTTGTATTGGGGAAAAAGTCAACAGTGGTCAATTTGCAATCAAACTTCATAATTTTTGATCCATATCAACATCATGAACTCATATATGTCAATTGATCAAGTTTGGATCACAATTCCTCAAAAAATTTGATCAGATCATCAAAAGGGCAAAATGGTCAAAATTAGGGTTTTGATTGAGGAGGCTCAGTTTTTGACTTTTGACCTAACAATTGACTTGTGGGTTTAAGACATGATCTCAAGGATACAAATACATCATTTTTACCTAATGGCATGGCTCAAAACATTTCTCAATTTCAATTGATTGATAGTTGAATTTCAGTCAACTGATGAAAAGTTAACTGTACATTGAAAAGTCAAACTTTGACTTTTTTTTATCAAAATCAATTTTCAAAGATTACAATTCATCAAGACATGTCAAAATGTGAAACTTACTCATCAAGAAATCAAAAAGTCAAAATTCATTCTTGAAAAGTCAAAATTTCCAAGACTTAGAATTTTTCTAAGTGTTGAAAAATCAATTTTTTTCATAACTTTATGCCAATTTTTTTCAAGTTATGAATTTGTGAAGACACGTTCATGAAACTTGAAGATTTAGTGAATTTTTGCCCTAGTTTAGGCAGGATTTTGACCCATTTTCATGACAATTTTTCACATAGTTCTAAGATGAATCTTCAAAAATGTCCAACATAGAGGTTGTAGAGGATGTTACAAGCTTTCCAAAATGTCCAAGAACTCATTTAGATCATACTTGAGCTAGGAGAATCGAAGGCAAGAAGTAGGCTTACAAACTTGAATTATAAGTAATTTCTTGATGAACACATAATCCAATCTTCAAGTATGCTGCATGATCTTGCTTTGCAAGAATTCTAACTTGTGTGTCTATCCATAATTAATGGATTACATAAACTTTTGAGCTATAATCCAAGTGGTTTAAGCATTGTCCAAGCCAATTTTCCATTTTGAGAAGAAAGTTAACATTGCCATTCTTGAAAAGCAAGCTTTATGCACAAAGCCAATTCTTGAGCCTCTCACTTGTTCCCTCTAATCACACTCCATCTACAAAGTCAGAAGCAATCTTGTTTAAAGCATAACAACTCTATAATAGTAAGTACAAAGGCATGGAAACTTGTTTTGTCAATAAAAGCACATGTTGAGCTTAAACATGTAAATTGGAATTCTAATCAACGACAAGTCTCAAAACCATTTGCTTATAAATAGAGGCACTATTTGTGAGATAACACACGAGCTCAAGCACCCTAAAACTCTCTCAAACACTTGCAAGCCAGAAATTGTCCAAAAACACCATTGATGCACATTTTCTGACTTTGAACTTGTAAATCACATTTCCCTCGTGCGTTTTTATTCCTAATCATTCACAAAGTTTCTATACCTCAAATATAGTCCATCCTTGTCCTTGTTCCAGAACTGTAACACCATTTTCATCAACCTCCATAACCAAAAAAATAGAGTCTGCAAGTTAACTTCTCCAGGCCATTCCAACCATCCATTGCTCAAGCTAATCATTGCATTAGATTCCTGGGAACTTGAGGAAGCTAACTTGATCATTGCAATACCTTGAATCAAGCTCAATTGCATTTCACGATTTCCAGTTTTGAGGTATCTTTTCCGAACTCTTATCTTTTCATTTAGGCATTGTTAAGCTTGCATTTGTGAAGATAAAATGTAGATATCATTGCCCTGAAACTGTACATGTCCATAGATTTAATTTATATTGATTGAGCTTAGAGAATTTTAGATTTGAATATCTGAAAAAAGTTAGGTCAAAATTTGGTACTTTTAGAAATTCTCATTCATCTTTGATTTATAGCTTATGATATTTATATGGTTAGATTCGTATGAAAAAATGGAGCAACTTCCATGTTTACATCTTTCATTTTTGTGAGAAATGAGCAATTTACAGGAACCATGGTTGGAGGTTGAAGATGAAGACATTTTCAGGACTTGTTTTATGTTATGTATTTATCATTTCATTCAAGTTAACGGATGTACAGCCACCCGAGTGGTAAAGGTAGCGCGCGTGTATGGTAATGGTCATGGGTTCAAGTCCCAGCGCTACCTTTTGTTTTGATTTCAACATTTCCCTTTCTTTTTTGCCACAACCAGCGCCTGGGCCTTAAATCAATGGGCTTTGTTATTTTTGTTTCTCGTGACCTACCTTGCCTGCTTTCACACACCTGGCCCAAACATTTTTATTATTTCATTTTAATTTGTTTTCTTTTTCTTATTTTATTTTATTTTATTTTTCTTATCATTTTTATTATTATTAATAATATTATTATTATTTCTATTAATCAAAAACCCAAAAAATATTTTATTTGTTTACTTACATATTTACATACTTTTTATTTTATTTATTTTAAAGATAAAAAGACCAAAAAACATTTTCCTAACAAATTTAATTTCCTTTCTTAAATTTAAATAATAATTAGACTCAAGTTTATTTTATTTTCTTTGAAATTAAAATTAATTTATAACTTAAGTTTCTTTTAATTAATTAATTACCATATTACTTTTATTAAGTTTAAACCTTTTCATAAAAAACCCTAAAAATGCTTCAAACTTAATTTCTTTTCTTAATTAGTTTAAGTTTAATTTTATTTAATTTTAATTAATAATTTTTCTTAATTAGGTCAAAACTAAACCCTTTCATTTAAAATCAAAGAAAAATCAATTCTTGTCCATTTAATTCCTTGTACATTATATTCTTTACATTTTTTGAATATTTCATTAAATATTCAATATGATTGTAATAGATAATTAGATTTACTTTCTTGCAATCCCCCGTTTGTAAATTTGTATACCCCCTCCCCTAATGATGTAATAACGTAGTAATTTTACTTTCCGCAATTTATCACTTTCATATAAATGCTAGTAATTAGGGTTTGTATGGAAAGATAAAAATCAACAAGTAGCAAACCCTAATCAAGATAAACAATGCATGCAAATCAAACACACTTTCACACATGCACCCTTAGGGTAATTCCACTTGTTGCCTTATAAAAATGGTCATGTTATGCATGTGGGATGTCTTAGCAAAAACAAGTCAAAAATACAAGATCATAGTCCCTCGATGACGCTACGAATGTTGCCTTTCAAAATGATCTTAGTCCCTCAAAGAGAAATTCTAAGATATCTCACAACATTGCTATCATGACTATACGATGACCCACACCCGTCCCTTAACATCCAAAGATAAGGCTTCTTACCAATCAATGGTAAGATAGCAATATCAAAGGAAGGAAGAAATGAACAAATACTTTTGAGTAAGTAGAAACGTTCTTAGTTGCTTTCTCATTTTCAAAACAAACATCCTTTCTCACTCTCAAAACAAACACTTTCAAAACAAACACCAAACACTTTCAACACATGAAATATTTTCAAAAAGTCCAACACTTTGTATACGTTCTTACAAACGAGAACTATTACAAAGTTTGCCTAAACGAAGGCACCTTTTCAAAATACTTTCAAAACCACCACAAAGCACATTTTTCAAACAAAGCACATTTTCAAACAAAGCAAGTGATATAGAAAGAAACTAAGAGCCCATAGATAATTATGGATGAAAATGGTGCTAACACCTTCCCTTTTCATAATCTACCCCCCTAAACTCAAGAAATAATCTCAAAGGTCTTTCCTGTTCTTTTCCACCTTTCCTTTTGGATAAAAGAAAAGTCGGTGGAGACTCTTGCTAACCGCAAAATTTGCGATCAAACGCAAAACATCCCAAGTCAGTTCTCCCACCATATTATAGAACTGGAGACTCTGTTGGGGAGAAACTTAAATGTGGGGTTACATTAGGGCTATATCACCTTTATTTTCTTCCATTGTTTGACTTGCTTGCTTTACATTTTTTGGTTCCTTGTTTGGGCTTGTTTTAATCCTCTACCCGGATTTGGGATACCTTATAGGTAAGTAGAAATATGTTGTGGAAACTGTGCGGGGTATACTGAAAAGGTATAAGAAATAGCTATGTTAGTGTGACACATTTGTGGGTACCGGTAGCCCTTGAGTAGTCAAGGAGAATACAGGGCCGCTGTGTGGTGTCATGAAGCACTAACTGACTTTTAGAACCTTTACTTGATCAACTTGGCCATTAGGAAGTAGTGAGATAACCGGCTTTGGTGCAGTCTGAAGTTGGCTGATACTCGATACTACGCTCATTGATATCAGACTTATTGAGATATTCCGGTCACCGTGAAAGAGGCTTGCGCTGAAACAATGCCTGATAAGAAAGGTCAGTGATATTGAGATCCCTTAGAACCCGGTTACTATTTCTAGGACAGGTTTAAGCCGACTAAACTTCAAGAGGGTACTTACCTATAAGACTCCATGCAAGCCTAAACCTAAGGACTTGTTTTCCTTGTGTGTATATGCTTACTTGTACATAACATCATAAACATCATAAGCATTCTCACTAACCATTTCAAGGATTATTGGAATTTATCTTTGTTCTGTTTTGTAGGACATGGCTTCTATCCACAGGAAACCCATTCAAGTCAATCTCGTAAGAATCCCTTCTCAACTCAAAGAGTTGGCATCAAGGGTCCCTGAGAATTCTTCATTCACCGAAAGACATGGTTGCCTCCTAAACTTGGTTACCTCAAGCACGGATGAAGATATGATGAAGGTGCTTTTCCAGTTCTTTAATCCTCTACACCATTGTTTCACCTTTCCCGATTATCAGCTTGTACCTACTCTGGAAGAATTCTCCCAACTCTTGAGGATTCCTATTCTCAATCAACTACCTTTAAATGGTAAGGAAAAAGATCCAAGACCTGAAGAGGTTGCCCGAGAACTACACTCACAACAATCTGATGTCACGACTAATTGGGAAACAAGGAGTGGTGTCAAAGGGTTCTTAGCCAAGTTCTTGTTTGAGAAAGCTTAAGATTGTTGGAACTCTTTGGATTTACAAGCTTTTGAAGAAATCTTGGCCCTTCTCATCTATGGAATGGTTTTGTTTCCAAACCCTGACCAACTCATAGATGTAAATGCTGTCAAAATCTTCATGTCTCGCTATCCGATGCCTACTTTGTTGGGAGATATTCTACATTCTCTCCACACTCGCACTATGAGGAAGAGAGGGGCCCTCATGTGTTGCACTCCTCTCTTGGCTAGATGGTTTATTTTGCATCTTCCCCGGTCTGTGTTGAAGAACGAGCAAGGTCTGAAGTGGTCCTATAGATTGATGGTGCTCAGACATTCAAATATTCATTGGTGTTATCGATCCTTGGAGAATGTTACTATCATCGACCGTTATGGGGAATTACCTAATGTCCCTTTGCTTGGAATTAGAGGAGGTATCACTTACAACCCTTGCTTATCCTTATGATAGTTTGGTTACGCCCGAAGAGATGGTCTGCATGATATGCTCATCCAAGGAGTGGTATTCGACTACGAGAGTGACGATCAAGGTTACCGTCAGAGGTTTATACGAGCCCAGAGGATGGTAAACAAAGTGGATAGCAAGACGCTGGGACACAAGAATTCCATACCCCTTGAGCCTTACCTTAGGTGGGTACGAGCTCATGCTCAGAAGCTCTTAATGCCTTATCTCCCCATCTTACCAGTTATCATGGAGGTTGTGGTTGAAGGATATGTCCTGTATACTATCCTCCATCCAGACATGCCTACTTCTCTTGAAGACTTGCAAAAAGGTTAGATTCAGCTAAAGGAGGAATGAGATACCTTCGAAGCTCAATTCTACGCTAGTGATAAAAGGGTATTGGAGATTACAAAGCAGCTACATGAAGAGCAAATCCTGAATGCCTACCTTGCGTCGAAGAGGATGCGTTCAACCTTCTTATCTTAGAGATTTATCTTGTAAGCCCAAGGGGAAAGGTGTAGTCATTTTGAACTAATTAATGAAATTTGACATTTGTTCATTTTTATCTATACAAATTTAAATTTCATAAATACTTGAAATCATTTGCATATACATCTTCCATGCATCATAACATAATAAGTTTTCCATGACATGTTTCCTTATCTTTCTGCTGTTTATTTCAACAAGATGGATATCGAGAAAACAGTGAAAGACCTACAAGCACAAAACTCTCAGTTTCAAGAGACTCTGTTAACCCTGGCCAAGGGGCAACAAGAGTTGATGACGTTGTTGGAAGCCAAAAATAAGCCAAAGAGGAAAGCTTTAGTCAACATTGGTAGAAGATTCAGAGGGCCAGTCCGTCAAATTCCGGTAGTGGGAGACTCATATGAGGAAGATGAGAATCAGATTAGAGAAGCAAAGAGTACCCAGGTTGGATGTATCAATGATCAAGCGTATGATGATGATGATTATTTTGACGAATAGTATCCTCTTACCGATGTTAAGTAGATGCTGCTAGAAGACAGATTGAAGGCCGTTGAGATTCAAACCATGCCCGATTTGGATTTTGATGATTTGGGTTTAATCTCTGGGGCTGTCATTCCCCACAAATTCAAGATACCAGTCTTTGCAAAATACGATGGGGTTTCCTGTCCAAAACTTCACCTGAAGTCTTATGTGCGCAAGATTCAACCGCATACCTATGACAAGAAACTCTGGGTTCACTTTTTTCAAGAAAGCTTGGCTGGCATGCAACTAGAGTGGTTTTACCAATTGGAGGGTTCCCGTATCCATACATGGGAAGACTTAGCCACAACTTTCTACCACCAATACCAGTATAACACCGACCTGGAGACGACAAGAGTTCAGTTGCAAGACATGACAATGGGTAAGAATGAAGGATTCAAAGAGTACACCCAAAAGTGGAGAGACCTTGCCATTAGGGTTCAACCACCTTTGCTGATAGGGAACACATTATATGTTTATGGGCACTTTATCTGGTCCATTTTTCAACTTGTTGGTTGGCTGTTCTTCTTCCAGTTTCACCGAGGTGATCTTAACCGGTGAAAGAGTTGAAAGTGGCATCAAAAGCGGGAAGATTCCTATTGCCTCTTATTCTACCTCCAATCTTGTAAAGAAACCTTTTGTTGGGAAGAAAGAAACCAATGTTGTGTATGGGGAAAGGACCCGTACCAAGAAGGATGACCTTCCGTCTGTTAATGTTGTCCGGATTTCCAATCCAAGTCCTGCTCAAAGACCATCTGCCAATCATCAACGGTTTGAAACTCCGAGAAGACAATTCACAAGGATAGGCATGTCACTATCCCAAGCCTTACAACACCTTCTAAAGGCTAATTTGCTGAAACTGCGTGATCCTCCGACCAACCCGGATACAACTTCACCTAAATATAATCCGAATACCAAGTGTGCTTATCACTCAAAAAGTTCTGGGCATGAGACTGACTAATGCTGGGCACTGAAGAATAAAATTCAAGACATAATAGAAAAAAAGACCATTGAATTTTATCCTCCTCCAACTCCGAATGTAATCACCACGCCTATGCCAAATCATGGAAAGGGTGTCAATGCTATCAAAGATACCATTTTTGTTTCCTCCGTCAAAGACTTGACTACTCCGTTAACCACTATAAAAAAGAATCTGTTGAAAGCCGGGATTTTCCCTGGCTGTTCGAAGGATTGTGACTGCTGTGCCAAACAACTCAATGGATGCAAAGGGATGAAGGAAGGCATTCAATGCCTGATGAATAGCCATGGGATCCTATTTGAGAAGACTCTGCCCACCAAAAATATGACTGATAAGATTAAAGACCTCTCAATCATAACCATCTCAAACAAGCCTCTTAGGATCTTCTCCAAGGGTCCTATCAGGATTTCAAATGAACCGACTGTTGCACCTCTGATAATTACCGCTCTCGGGCCAATTCCGTACTCTTCCAACAAAGCAGTGCCATGGAATTATGGTGCTGAGGTGTTTTACCATGGGATAAAGCAAGATGCTTGGACTGAAGAAAGCGAAGCTGATAACATTGGTAACAATACTGGTTCTAGTAACGTGACCCGAACTGGGAGAATCTTTTCAACCAACATCTCACCACCAGTTTCTACAAAGGCACCTGTCAGCATCACGGCTGCTAAACCCAGTACTGATACAAGGGGAAAAGAGAAAGTAGTTAAGCCTACTGAAACGGAAATACATGCAAAAGACATTGCTGCTGAAGAACCTTCCTCTATAGAAATGGATGAGATCTTGAAAATTATAAAAAGGAGTGACTTCAAGATTGTGGAGAAGTTAGGGCAAACCCCTTCCAAGATTTCCATGTTATCTTTAATACTTTATTCCGATGCTCATGCTCGGGCGTTAATCAAATTCTTGAAGAAGGCTCATGTCCCCCATGAGACCACAACTGACTAGTTTGAAAATTGTGTGGCAAGCTTGATGGCCGATAATGGTTTGGGGTTCTCGGATGCTGATCTGACACCACTTGGGAAGAACCATAACAAAGCTTTACATGTTTCTGATGAATGTAAGGGGACTACCTTAGCACATGTTCTGGTCGACACTGGCTCTTCTTTAAACGTGCTACCCAAGGGGGATTTATACCATTTAGACTGTGAAGGATTAGTTTTGAAACCAAGTGATATTATTGTGAGGGCCTTCGATGGGTCCAAAAGGACAGTTCATGGAGAGGTGGACCTCCCGATCAAAGTGGGCTCACCGATTTTTAACTCTACTTTCTACATCATGGATATCTGTCCTGCCTACTCCTGTTTTCTAGGTCGCCCTTGGATCCATGGTGTTGGGGAAGTAACATCTACACTTCACCAAAAGCTCAAGTATCCGATCAAAGGAAGAATTGTCACTGCCTGTGGTGAGGAGGAGTTCATGGTAAGCCACCTCACCTTATTCAAATATGTGGAAATGGATGGCAAATTTATAGAGACCCCGTGTCAGGATTTTGAATTTGTGCCACCAATGGTTGCTACTGCCAAATGTTCCTATGATGTGTCCAAAGCTGTTAAGGTCGTTCCAAAGATGGTTTCGTTTAAAGATGCTTGTGCTGTAGTCGAAGAAGGAAGCTGTGATACTTGGGGGATACTCTCCGAGATCCCATTCAAAACAGACAAATGTGGTTTAGGTTTCACTATCAAGGCTCAGAAAGAAGTGAGGCACGCTCGTGCAGGGAAGCCTCCTCTCTGTATTGGCAGTCATGAAGTTAATGTTGTGGGTGATTCTGATGATGGGGTTGCATTTGAAGATTGGGTATACCCTACTACAACGGAGCTCAACAATTGGCATGCAAATGACTTCGTTCCCATCTCCTTCCTTTAGGAGTAATTACTTGTTTATTGCTTTCTTTTAATTCAAGAACATTTTGTCTGTAATATTAAACAATGACTTTTAAGCCATGTGCCTGGCCCGGGGCACTATGGTCCATTTGTCAAGGGTTTTATTTATGTTCATCTTATCATATGATCATTCAATATAAATCATTAGACTTTTGCATTCAAATATTTGTGCTCATTGTCTTTCTTTTCTTCAAATACATTTTTCAAAATAGCCATGTATCTTACATGCACACACACACACACACACTCTTGCAGGTCCTCATCCACTCTGGATCTCATTTCCAATGACTCTACAATTTCTAACTATGATTTCGAATGTCCAATTCACCAAGCCGAAGACGAAGGCAAGGAAGATTTTGAAATACCAGGAGAAGTAGCCAGACTTCTGTTACAAGAGGAAAAAGCTATTCAGCCGCACGAAGAGTCAGTTGAAGTCATCGATATGGGTACCGAGACAGACAAGAAAGAGGTCAAGATCAGAGCTAACCTGGTAAGCAGTGTCAAAAGTAGATTGGTTCAGATGTTGCATGATTATGTGGAAGTGTTTGTGTGTTCGTATGAAGATATGCCCGGGTTGAATACCAACATTGTAGTCCACCGTCTGCCGACAAAAGAAGATTGTCCCCGTGTGAAACAAAAAGTTCGTCACATGAGGCCTGACATGTCTGAGAAGATAAAAGCTGAACTGATGAAACAATTTGATGCAGGATTCCTAGCTGTGACTTCTTATCCCCAATGGGTTGCAAATATTGTTCCAGTATCGAAGAAAGACGAAAAAGTTTGCATGTGCATAGACTATAGGGATTTGAATAAGGCAAGCCCCAAGGATGACTTCCCTCTACCTCACATTGACATCTTGGTCGATAATACTACTCAACATAAAGTATTCTCTTTCATGGATGGTTTCTCTGGCTATAATCAAATTAGGATGGCACCCGAAGACATGGAGAAGACCATATTCGTTACACAATGGGGCACCTTTTTCTACAAGGTCATGTCGATTGGATTGAAGAATATGGGGGCAACATATCAGAGGGCTATGGTAGCTTTGTTTCATGATATGATCCATAATGAATAGAGGTCTATATGGATGGTATGATTGCAAGATCACAAACTGAAGAGGAGCATCTCAGTCACCTGTATAAGCTATTCGAGAGACTGAAAAAGTACAAGTTAAGGTTGAACCCTAATAAGTGCACATTCGAAGTACGATCTGGAAAGCTTCTAGGTTTTATTGTCAGTGGTAAAGGCATCGAAGTCGATCTCGTCAAAGTGAAGGCCATCCAAGAAATGCCAGTCCCACACTCTGAAAAGGAAGTTAGAGGATTCTTGGATCTTCTCAACTACATCGCTCGCTTCATATCTCACTTGACTGCTACTTGTGAGCCAATCTTCAAACTCTTGAAGAAAGATCAGGTAGTCAGATGGAATGATGAATGCCAAGCTGCCTTCGACAAAATCAAAGAATATATGCAAAAACCTCCTATTCTCATGCCTCCAGTTGAAGGAAGACCTTTGATCATGTACTTGGCATTACTAGAGAATTCTATGGGGTGTGTTTTGGGCCAACATGACGAGTCTGGTCGAAAAGAGTTTGCTATTTATTACCTGAGCAAAAAGTTTACCGACTGTGAAACCAGATATTCACTGCTTGAGAAAACTTGTTGTGCTCTGGCATGGGCTGCTCGCCGGCTAAGACAATATATGTTGACTCATACCACTTTATTGATATCTAAGATGGACCCAATCAAGTACATCTTCGAGAAACCCCCTCTTTCGGGACGAATCGCTAGATGGCAAATGATCTTGACTGAGTATGATATTCAATACACAATGCAAAAGGACATCAAAGGAAGCATATTAGCAGATCATTTGGCCCATCAAGTTGTTGATGATTATCAGTCTATGAACTTTTATTTCCCAGATGAGAACATCATGCTAGTAACTAACTGTGCGAAACCTGGACCGTATGACGGACCTGAACAAGGATCCCGATAGACTATGGTCTTTGATGGGGCTTCCAACGCCTTGGGTAACGAAAATGGTGTTGTGATCATCTCCCCTGAAGGTCTCCACAATCCTTTTACTTCCAGTCTATGCTTCGATTGCACGAACAACATGGCTGAGTATGAAGCATGCATTTTGGGTTTGAGGGCCACCATTTATTTGAGGATCAAGCATTTGAATGTGTTTGGAGATTATGCTCTAGTTATTATCTAAGTAAAAGGAGATTCAGACACTAAGCACCCTAATTTCATTCCTTACAAGGAACTTGTGCTATCTCTAATTCCTTACTTCGAAGAGATCACCTTTGAACACTTCCCTAGGTGTTGTACCGCAATTTTTCCCCCTAAGATTCCTTCATCATACCACATTGTTTCAATCACAACAAGATCACATTAGGGTCTTTTGTTCTTCTCCCTATCTTTAGCCTTGCTCTTTTGAGGAGTTACCAAGCACCTTGACTTGTTTTCTTTTGTGATCATGGATATTTTGCTTTGATTTTCTCTCTAATTAACAAAATACAATATTGGTTTGTCTTACTTGTTAATAATGTAGGTAAAGGCAATGAGGTTTAGCAAGTTGCTTCATGGGTTCATGAGTTTATTTCCATGCCCTAGTCAATAGCTTGAGAAATTCAAAACTCACCATTGAAGTTGTTTTGGAAGAATTGGTATGGAAGTGGTTTTGGTGGCCATGAGTCCTCATCATCATCCTCAACAATTTCTATTCATAAAGGAAGAATATTGGCACAAAAATTTTGTTCAAATTTGGCAAAGTTCCTCAAAGCATTCTCTTGATCTAGAGGCTAGGGTTTTGAACTTCAAAGGAGAATATCTTGCTCATATTTTGTTATTTTTGAGTGATTCCAAAAACATCCTTCTCTTAAAAGAGTTACCAACAAATCACTTCAAAAGTTCCAAGGAGTTTTCATGTGGAAGGAACTTGGTGAAGAAGAAAGATTACAAATCACCCAGTTGAATCCCCAATTTTTCATATGTGACTTTAAATGGTCATACCTTGGTCAATTTATATCACGTTGAGCCTATTCTTTTTCCATGATGATCTTAAAGATGTGTACTTCATGCCTTCTTTTATGTGCAAAACAAGAAAATGGATGGAAGTTGCCTTAAGAATACAAAAGATTATAGGTCATTTCATGATTTTTGGCCAACTTCAACAAGTCATAACTTGCTCAATTTTTGGATATTTTTAGTGGTTCAAATTGCAAAATGTCATTCAAGAGATTTACTTCATTCCATCTTTTTTGGTCAAGAGCAAATTCTTAGTGGAAGGTAATGTTTGGATGCAAAAGATTATAGGTCATTTTTAAAGAAGAAATTCAAATATTTTTAAGTATGGAAAGTCAACTCTTTTTCTTCAACTTTGACTCCATGTAACTTTCAACTCAAGCATCCATTTGATTCTATTGTTTTTCCATTGCAAAGCTTGTAACCCCATCTTTCCAAAGCATCAAGAATTATGCCCTAAGACCCCTTGAGATGGAAATGCCATGGATTTGAATTTGGTAGTTTAAAACTGAATTTTACACAAAGTCAGGATTTTGAAATCTTTGTTTTGGCTTCTAATCACAAGATTTCCAAGCGTTTTTGTTTCTAATCATGTTTAGCAACTTTCCAGAAGTGATTAGTACCATGAAATGCACGATTTGGCTGAGTTTTGATCAAGTTTGAGTCACACTTTCTTCATGATGCAAACCCACACGAATTCCCTCCAAAATGCATCATGTGCTATTCCTCTTGATCCCATTTGCTTCCCTATAAATAGAGGGTCATCACCCATTCAATTTCCCAAGCTTAGATAGGCAAAATCACCCTGCTAAACTTGCTTCACAACCCAGAATTCAGAAACTTCAAAATCTATTCTCAATCATTTTTCAATCCAATTTTTCCATCAATTCACCTTCCTTGATCTTCCTTGAAGCTAACCATATAATTACATTCAAGAATCGTGCCCTATATTGCTCCATAGAAGTCCAGTTTCAGAGCTCTGCAACTCAACTTCAATAGGTAGATTCCTTCATCAATTCTTCAAAACTCTGATATCATTGTGTTGCTCTCATTGCCATGGTTCTAGTTGTAACACTTACAGTTCACTGGAAACACGTTTTGACCATGAATTTTCAAATCCCTTATCAAAACTTTCCTTCCAAATTGCTTGAGCTACAATTTATATAAATTTGGCGCGAGGGTGTGGTTGTCTTTGTCTTGAAGAGACGAAGCGAATGACATAGGTCTGAGCTTCTGATTTTACAATTTGAGAGACCTGCAATTCGCGATGGCTAGAGGTTGAAGATGACCAACGTGTCATCTTCAAACTAATGAAGGCGCGCCATCTGTATTTTTCAAATTCTGATTTTATTATTGATTCTGTATATTATTCATTAAAGACCGTGATATGCACAGCGCGCCAGATCCCTTAGATTTAATTACTAACGCGTTTTGACTCTCATCCAATGGTCCACATATTTAACTTTTATTTTCTTTTTCTGATTTTTATATTTTAATTGTTTTAAATTTCAAAAAATCATAGAAAATTCATTTTTAGTCCAAAAAATCTGAAAAAATTATGAAAAATATTTTTGATTATTCTCTTTCTGATTTTTATTTTTTCACAATTTAATTTTGTGTTTTGGTATTTTTTATGAATTTTACACTTATTTGATTTGTTTAAAATGTTTAAAAATACTTTTATACATTTTTAAATTCTGAAAAAATTATGGAATGGTCCAATGATATTGTGACAAATATTGGTGACCTTATTTTATTTTCGTTTCTGACTTTACTATTTTTTACTATTTTTTTATTTTACCCATTTATTTTAATTTTCAAAAATAGTTTCTGACTTTTAAAAATTACCAAAATTTTTGTAAAATTACTTGGCCTCTTTTTCTGATTTTTCTATGGACTTATTTTTCATTTCTTGATTAATTTGAATATAATTGACATTTTCCTCATTATTTTCCATTTTTTAAAACATTTTTAAACCTTTTAATGTATATATTAATTATATTATTATTTTGTGAACATTTTCTGGCTGTCTTGGGTTGATTTTTTTATCATGACTTTATTAACATCATTGGATCCATAGTGTTGAGTTTAACTCCACAAAAATGGATGAATGATTTTAATAATAGTTTGATTAAATTTTTAATTCAAAAGTGGTTTATCTTTTGCCCTAATCCTCTTCATCTCATCCCCTTCTCATTGCACTAAATGTTGTTGGAGCATGATCTCTATATCATGTCTCAAAACAAATGGTGCATAGATTGTTATTGACCAGCCTCAAAATACGTACGACTTCTATATAAGTCCACTTACGATTGCTTAATATAGCGCTAAATTTTGTCCCGATTCGAATAAATGATCATTCGTGGCCCAAACTTATGATTGCAAGCCCAAGTATGTTAATTTGATATCTTTGATCCAATAACCTTGAGATTCATTGTGTGGAGGCTTTGGTTCTACTAATCCTCTAATGGATCTACAACACCTTTGGTCAACGCGGATCACTTAAACATCGTTGATCATTAAATGGTACTTATGAGAATTCCAAATGGATGATATACTTGACAAAAAGAAAATGCAAGTTGTTGTATGGAGGCTTTGGTTCTACCAATCCTCTAATGAGTTCCAAATGCAAGTTTCAAGATGGTCATCCAACTAACCACTAATTATTGACTTGTTTATTTTATGCCTTTATTCTTTTATGCTTTATGTACTATTTATTTTTTAGCATTTTTCATTTCGTGTCATTTTCATCTTTGCTCATTTGAGCATTTATCTTCTTGCCATTTTTACTTTTCTCACTTGAGCTTTTCTTTTTCTTTTCTTATCTTAAGATACTTAATAACCAACATAAACCCTAAAAAACACTTAATGGTACTTGGACTATTTGGATACTATCCTTGGCATGGAACTTTTTCTTGGACTTAGGATTAGAAACCTTGGCCTATCTTGGAAACCTTGTGATCTTATCTGATTATTTTGTTTGGAGTTTTGAGGTTTACCTAAAGACATTGGGTTGTTTGTTTGTTTTTGTGTGCAAGTTTTTGTGATTACACTCTTTGTTTGTAATCTGGAATTCACCCGTATACAGCCGTTACTCTGCCCAATTTTTGTGAAGACTTAATACACTGGAAGTTTGGTTCCCTTAAGAGGTATAGTATCTTTGCTTACTTGGTTTCAACCCAAAGAATGGGAATTCTATCTTGGCTCATAATGACAAGTTTTGGCCTCTTGTTGGTTAGATGGTTCTTATCCTTAGATTTTACCTTATGCTTTAGGATAGTCTCTTCTTCTCCTCCCATCTTCTTTAATTTCAAAAATCTTCTCCCTCCTTTTGAAAACTCTTCTTGTTTTGAAACTTAAACCACTTTCATAATAAACTTGGATTTAGGTCCATGCACTTTCAAAATATTTTCATAAATAAACTCCAATCAATTTAATAATACCTTGACATTTTTGTGAGAAGACTAAAAGTCAATTAATCTCATTTCAAACCATTTTGTTACTTTGGCTTTTAACTTTACAACTTTTCTCAAAAGGTTAGACTCTTGCCAATCCTTTTAGTGATGCAAACAACTATACTTCTACAATATGTAGTGAAGTGAGATATTTTACACTTGGGTGTTGATTGAGGCATTGTTGATTTTAAAATCCAAGCCATATCCTCCACTTTGAGATGATGCAAATTCTGCTTTCTCATGATTGTGGGTAGTAAGTATGTTTTCCACACAGACAATGAAGATGATGTCTTATCTCTTAAAATTAACCAACACACTTGTGTTTCAAACTTTTAAAAGAGGAACTATGTGTACCATGATCCCCTATTGCATGAAAGGTGGTACGTAGGCATTAAAGGTTCGCAACCGCGACGGGTGCAAAAATCATAAAAAATATATTTCTTTTCTCACCTCCACCATCCATTTATATACAACACATTTTTATAGCCAAAATATACAGATTTTTTCAAAGAGGTTCCTGCGGAGTACCGTAGATGTTTTGGGTGCTAATACCTTCCATTTGTATAACCAAACCCCTTACCTTGAATATTTCCCCCTTTTTATGGACGAAGTTAATTTCGCCATCTGCCGCAGCTCGACCTTTGGAGACTTATCCGTGGCACAGAAGTAAATTAATCGTGTCCTTACCTGAAAAGGGTTTTAGAGAAAAGGGTTTACCTCAAGACATTGGGTTGTTTGTTTGTTTTTGTGTGCAGGTTTTTGTGATTACACTCTTTGTTTGTAATCTGGAATTCACCCGTATACAGCCGTTACTCTGCCCAATTTTTGTGAAGACTTAATACACTGGAAGTTTGGTTCTCTCAAGAGGTATACTATCTTTGTTTGCTTGGTTTCAATCCAAACAATGGGAATTCTATCTTGGCTCATAATGACAAGTTTTGGCCTCTTGTTGGTTAGATGGTTCTTATCCTTAGCTTTTACCTTATGCTTTTGGATAGTCTCTTCTTCTCCTCCCATCTTCTTTAATTTTAAAAATCTTCTCCCTCCTTTTGAAAACTCTTCTTGTTTTGAAACTTAAACCACTTTCATAATAAACTTGGATTTAGGTCCATGCACTTTCAAAATATTTTCATAAATAAACTCCAATCAATTTAATAATACCTTGACATTTTTGTGAGAACACTAAAAGTCAATTAATCTCATTTCAAACCATTTTTTCACTTTGGCTTTTAACTTTACAACTTTTCTCAAAAGGTTAGACTCTTGCCAATCCTTGTAGTGATGCAAACAACTATACTTCTACAATATGTAGTGAAGTGAGATATTTTCCACTTGGGTGTTGATTGAGCCATTGTTGATTTTAAAATCCAAGCCATATCCTCCACTTTGAGATGATGCAAATTCTGCTTTCTCATGATTGTGGGTAGTAAGTATGTTTTCCACACAGACAATGACAATGATGTCTTATCTCTTAAAATTAACCAACACACTTGTGTTTCAAACTTTTAAAAGAGGAACTACGTGTACCATGATCCCCTATTGCACGAAAGGTGGTACATAGGCATTAAAGGTTCGCAACCGCGGCGGGTGCAAAAATCATAAAAAATATATTTCTTTTCTCACCTTCACCATGCATTTTATATACAACACATTTTTATAGCCAAAATATACAGATTTTTTCAAAGAGGTTCCTGCGGAGTACCGTAGATGTTTTGGGTGCTAATACCTTCCCTTTGCATAACCAACCCCCTTACCTTGAATATTTCCCCCTTTTTATGGACGAAGTTAATTTCTCCATCTGCCGCAGCTCGACCTTTGGAGACTTATGCGTGGCACAAAAGTAAATTAATCGTGTCCTTACCTGAAAAGGGTTTTAGAGAAAAGGGTTTACCTCAAGACATTGGGTTGTTTGTTTGTTTTTGTGTGCAGGTTTTTGTGATTACACTCTTTGTTTGTAATCTGGAATTCACCCGTATACAGCCGTTACTCTGTCCAATTTTTGTGAATACTTAATACTGGAAGTTTGGTTCTCTCAAGAGGTATAGTATCTTTGCTTGCTTGGTTTCAATCCAAAGAATGGGAATTCTCTCATGGCTCATAATGACAAGTTTTGGCCTCTTGTTAGTTAGATGGTTCTTATCCTTAGCTTTTACCTTATGCTTTAGGATAGTCTCTTCTTCTCCTCCCATCTTCTTTAATTTCAAAAATCTTCTCCCTCCTTTTGAAAACTCTTCTTGTTTTGAAACTTAAACCACTTTCATAATAAACTTGGATTTAGGTCCATGCACTTTCAAAATATTTTCATAAATAAACTCCAATCAATTTAATAATACCTTGACATTTTTGTGAGAACACTAAAAGTCAATTAATCTCATTTAAAACCATTTTGTCACTTTGGCTTTTAACTTTACAACTTTTCTCAAAAGGTTAGACTCTTGCCAATCCTTGTAGTGATGCAAATAACTATACTTCTACAATATGTAGTGAAGTGAGATATTTTCCACTTGGGTGTTGATTGAGGCATTGTTGATTTTAAAATCCAAGCCATATCCTCCACTTTGAGATGATGCAAATTCTGCTTTCTCATGATTGTGGGTAGTAAGTATGTTTTCCACACAGACAATGACAATGATGTCTTATCTCTTAAAATTAACCAACACACTTGTGTTTCAAACTTTTAAAAGAGGAACTACGTGTACCATGATCCCCTATTGCACGAAAGGTGGTACGTAGGCATTAAAGGTTCGCAACCGCGGCGGGTGCAAAAATCATAAAAAATATATTTCTTTTCTCACCTCCACCATCCGTTTTATATACAACACATTTTTATAGCCAAAATATACAGATTTTTTCAAAGAGGTTCCTGCGGAGTACCGTAGATGTTTTGGGTGTTAATACCTTCCATTTGCATAACCAAACCCCTTATCTTGAATATTTCCCCCTTTTTATGGACGAAGTTAAATTCGCCATCTGCCGCAGCTCGACCTTTGGAGACTTATGCGTGGCACAGAAGTAAATTAATCGTGTCCTTACCTGAAAAGGGTTTTAGAGAAAAGGGTTTACCTCAAGACATTGGGTTGTTTGTTTGTTTTTGTGTGCAGGTTTTTGTGATTACACTCTTTGTTTGTAATCTGGAATTCACCCGTATACAGCCCTTACTCTGCCCAATTTTTGTGAAGACTTAATACACTAGAAGTTTGGTTCTCTCAAGAGGTATATTATCTTTTCTTGCTTGGTTTCAATCCAAAGAATGGGAATTCTTTCTTGGCTCATAATGACAAGTTTTGGCCTCTTGTTGGTTAGATGGTTCTTATCCTTAGCTTTTACCTTATGCTTTAGGATAGTCTCTTCTTCTCCTCCCATCTTCTTTAATTTTAAAAATCTTCTCCCTCCTTTTGAAAACTCTTCTTGTTTTGAAACTTAAACCACTTTCATAATAAACTTGGATTTAGGTCCATGCACTTTCAAAATATTTTCATAAATAAACTCCAATCAATTTAATAATACCTTGACATTTTTGTGAGAACACTAAAAGTCAATTAATCTCATTTCAAACCATTTTTTCACTTTGGCTTTTAACTTTACAACTTTTCTCAAAAGGTTAGACTCTTGCCAATCCTTGTAGTGATGCAAACAACTATACTTCTACAATATGTAGTGAAGTGAGATATTTTCCACTTGGGTGTTGATTGAGCCATTGTTGATTTTAAAATCCAAGCCATATCCTCCACTTTGAGATGATGCAAATTCTGCTTTCTCATGATTGTGGGTAGTAAGTATGTTTTCCACACAGACAATGACAATGATGTCTTATCTCTTAAAATTAACCAACACACTTGTGTTTCAAACTTTTAAAAGAGGAACTACGTGTACCATGATCCCCTATTGCACGAAAGGTGGTACATAGGCATTAAAGGTTCGCAACCGCGGCGGGTGCAAAAATCATAAAAAATATATTTCTTTTCTCACCTTCACCATGCATTTTATATACAACACATTTTTATAGCCAAAATATACAGATTTTTTCAAAGAGGTTCCTGCGGAGTACCGTAGATGTTTTGGGTGCTAATACCTTCCCTTTGCATAACCAACCCCCTTACCTTGAATATTTCCCCCTTTTTATGGACGAAGTTAATTTCTCCATCTGCCGCAGCTCGACCTTTGGAGACTTATGCGTGGCACAAAAGTAAATTAATCGTGTCCTTACCTGAAAAGGGTTTTAGAGAAAAGGGTTTACCTCAAGACATTGGGTTGTTTGTTTGTTTTTGTGTGCAGGTTTTTGTGATTACACTCTTTGTTTGTAATCTGGAATTCACCCGTATACAGCCGTTACTCTGTCCAATTTTTGTGAATACTTAATACTGGAAGTTTGGTTCTCTCAAGAGGTATAGTATCTTTGCTTGCTTGGTTTCAATCCAAAGAATGGGAATTCTCTCATGGCTCATAATGACAAGTTTTGGCCTCTTGTTAGTTAGATGGTTCTTATCCTTAGCTTTTACCTTATGCTTTAGGATAGTCTCTTCTTCTCCTCCCATCTTCTTTAATTTCAAAAATCTTCTCCCTCCTTTTGAAAACTCTTCTTGTTTTGAAACTTAAACCACTTTCATAATAAACTTGGATTTAGGTCCATGCACTTTCAAAATATTTTCATAAATAAACTCCAATCAATTTAATAATACCTTGACATTTTTGTGAGAACACTAAAAGTCAATTAATCTCATTTAAAACCATTTTGTCACTTTGGCTTTTAACTTTACAACTTTTCTCAAAAGGTTAGACTCTTGCCAATCCTTGTAGTGATGCAAATAACTATACTTCTACAATATGTAGTGAAGTGAGATATTTTCCACTTGGGTGTTGATTGAGGCATTGTTGATTTTAAAATCCAAGCCATATCCTCCACTTTGAGATGATGCAAATTCTGCTTTCTCATGATTGTGGGTAGTAAGTATGTTTTCCACACAGACAATGACAATGATGTCTTATCTCTTAAAATTAACCAACACACTTGTGTTTCAAACTTTTAAAAGAGGAACTACGTGTACCATGATCCCCTATTGCACGAAAGGTGGTACGTAGGCATTAAAGGTTCGCAACCGCGGCGGGTGCAAAAATCATAAAAAATATATTTCTTTTCTCACCTCCACCATCCGTTTTATATACAACACATTTTTATAGCCAAAATATACAGATTTTTTCAAAGAGGTTCCTGCGGAGTACCGTAGATGTTTTGGGTGTTAATACCTTCCATTTGCATAACCAAACCCCTTATCTTGAATATTTCCCCCTTTTTATGGACGAAGTTAAATTCGCCATCTGCCGCAGCTCGACCTTTGGAGACTTATGCGTGGCACAGAAGTAAATTAATCGTGTCCTTACCTGAAAAGGGTTTTAGAGAAAAGGGTTTACCTCAAGACATTGGGTTGTTTGTTTGTTTTTGTGTGCAGGTTTTTGTGATTACACTCTTTGTTTGTAATCTGGAATTCACCCGTATACAGCCCTTACTCTGCCCAATTTTTGTGAAGACTTAATACACTAGAAGTTTGGTTCTCTCAAGAGGTATATTATCTTTTCTTGCTTGGTTTCAATCCAAAGAATGGGAATTCTTTCTTGGCTCATAATGACAAGTTTTGGCCTCTTGTTGGTTAGATGGTTCTTATCCTTAGCTTTTACCTTATGCTTTAGGATAGTCTCTTCTTCTCCTCCCATCTTCTTTAATTTTAAAAATCTTCTCCCTCCTTTTGAAAACTCTTCTTGTTTTGAAACTTAAACCACTTTCATAATAAACTTGGATTTAGGTCCATGCACTTTCAAAATATTTTCATAAATAAACTCTAATCAATTTAATAATACCTTGACATTTTTTGTGAGAAGACTAAAAGTCAATTAATCTCATTTCAAACCATTTTTTCACTTTGGCTTTTAACTTTACAACTTTTCTCAAAAGGTTAGACTCTTGCCAATCCTTGTAGTGATGCAAACAACTATACTTCTACAATATGTAGTGAAGTGAGATATTTTCCACTTGGGTGTTGATTGAGGCATTGTTGATTTTAAAATCCAAGCCATATCCTCCACTTTGAGATGATGCAAATTATGCTTTCTCATAATTGTGGGTAGTAAGTATGTTTTCCACACAGACAATGACAATGATGTCTTATCTCTTAAAATTAACCAACACACTTGTGTTTCAAACTTTTAAAAGAGGAACTACGTGTACCATGATCCCCTATTGCACGAAAGGTGGTACATAGGCATTAAAGGTTCGCAACCGCGGCGGGTGCAAAAATCATAAAAAATATATTTCTTTTCTCACCTTCACCATGCATTTTATATACAACACATTTTTATAGCCAAAATATACAGATTTTTTCAAAGAGGTTCTTGCGGAGTACCGTAGATGTTTTGGGTGCTAATACCTTCCCTTTGCATAACCAACCCCCTTACCTTGAATATTTCCCCCTTTTTATGGACGAAGTTAATTTCTCCATCTGCCGCAGCTCGACCTTTGGAGACTTATGCGTGGCACAGAAGTAAATTAATCGTGTCCTTACCTGAAAAGGGTTTTAGAGAAAAGGGTTTACCTCAAGACATTGGGTTGTTTGTTTGTTTTTGTGTGCAGGTTTTTGTGATTACACTCTTTGTTTGTAATCTGGAATTCGCCCGTATACAACCGTTACTCTGTCCAATTTTTATGAATACTTAATACACTGGAAGTTTGGTTCTCTCAAGAGGTATAGTATCTTTGATTGATTGGTTTCAATCCAAACAATGGGAATTCTATCTTGGCTCATAATGACAAGTTTTGGCCTCTTTTTGGTTAGATGGTTCTTATCCTTAGCTTTTACCTTATGCTTTAGGATAGTCTCTTCTTCTCCTCCCATCTTCTTTAATTTCAAAAATCTTCTCCCTCCTTTTGAAAACTCTTCTTATTTTTAAACTTAAACCACTTTCATAATAAACTTGGATTTAGGTCCATGCACTTTCAAAATATTTTCATAAATAAACTCCAATCAATTTAATAATACCTTGACATTTTTGTGAGAAGACTAAACGTCAATTAATCTCATTTAAAACCATTTTGTCACTTTGGCTTTTAACTTTACAACTTTTCTCAAAAGGTTAGACTCTTGCCAATCCTTGTAGTGATGCAAACAACTATACTTCTACAATATGTAGTGAAGTGAGATATTTTCCACTTGGGTGTTGATTGAGGCATTGTTGATTTTAAAATCCAAGCCATATCCTCCACTTTGAGATGATGCAAATTCTGCTTTCTCATGATTGTGGGTAGTAAGTATGTTTTCCACACAGACAATGACAATGATGTCTTATCTCTTAAAATTAACCAACACACTTGTGTTTCAAACTTTTAAAAGAGGAACTACGTGTACCATGATCCCCTATTGCACGAAAGGTGGTACGTAGGCATTAAAGGTTCGCAACCGCGGCGGGTGCAAAAATCATAAAAAATATTTTTCTTTTCTCACCTCCACCATCCATTTTATATACAACACATTTTTATAGCCAAAATATATAGATTTTTTCAAAGAGGTTCCTGCGGAGTACCGTAGATGTTTTGGATGCTAATACCTTCCATTTGCATAACCAAACCCCTTACCTTGAATATTTCCCCCTTTTTATGGACGAAGTTAAATTCGCCATCTGCCGCAGCTCGACCTTTGGAGACTTATGCGTGGCACAAAAGTAAATTAATCGTGTCCTTACCTGAAAAGGGTTTTAGAGAAAAGGGTTTACCTCAAGACATTGGGTTGTTTGTTTGTTTTTGTGTGCAGGTTTTTGTGATTACACTCTTTGTTTGTAATCTGGAATTCACCCGTATACAGCCCTTACTCTGCCCAATTTTTGTGAAGACTTAATACACTAGAAGTTTGGTTCTCTCAAGAGGTATAGTATCTTTGCTTGCTTGGTTTCAATTCAAAGAATGGGAATTCTATCTTGGCTCATAATGACAAGTTTTGGCCTCTTGTTGGTTAGATGGTTCTTATCCTTAGCTTTTACCTTATGCTTTAGGATAGTCTCTTCTTCTCCTCCCATCTTCTTTAATTTTAAAAATCTTCTCCCTCCTTTTGAAAACTCTTCTTGTTTTGAAACTTAAACCACTTTCATAATAAACTTGGATTTAGGTCCATGCACTTTCAAAATATTTTCATAAATAAACTCTAATCAATTTAATAATACCTTGACATTTTTGTGAGAAGACTAAAAGTCAATTAATCTCATTTCAAACCATTTTTTCACTTTGGCTTTTAACTTTACAACTTTTCTCAAAAGGTTAGACTCTTGCCAATCCTTGTAGTGATGCAAACAACTATACTTCTACAATATGTAGTGAAGTGAGATATTTTGAACTTGGGTGTTGATTGAGGCATTGTTGATTTTAAAATCCAAGCCATATCCTCCACTTTGAGATGATTCAAATTCTACTTTCTCATGATTGTGGGTAGTAAGTATGTTTTCCACACAGACAATGACAATGATGTCTTATCTCTTAAAATTAACCAACACACTTGTGTTTCAAACTTTTAAAAGAGGAACTACGTGTACCATGATCCCCTATTGCACGAAAGGTGGTACATAGGCATTAAAGATACGCAATCGCGGCGGGTTCAAAAATCATAAAAAATATATTTCTTTTCTCACCTTCACCATGCATTTTATATACAACACATTTTTATAGCCAAAATATACAGATTTTTTCAAAGAGGTTCCTGCGGAGTACCGTAGATGTTTTGGGTGCTAATACCTTCCCTTTGCATAACCAACCCCCTTACCTTGAATATTTCCCCCTTTTTATGGACGAAGTTAATTTCTCCATCTGCCGCAGCTCGACCTTTGGAGACTTATGCGTGGCACAGAAGTAAATTAATCGTGTCCTTACCTGAAAAGGGTTTTAGAGAAAAGGTTTTACCTCAAGACATTGGGTTGTTTGTTTGTTTTTATGTGCAGGTTTTTGTGATTACACTCTTTGTTTGTAATCTGGAATTCGCCCGTATACAACCGTTACTCTGTCCAATTTTTGTGAATACTTAATACACTGGAAGTTTGGTTCTCTCAAGAGGTATAGTATCTTTGCTTGATTGGTTTCAATCCAAACAATGGAAATTCTATCTTGGCTCATAATGACAAGTTTTGGCCTCCTTTTGGTTAGATGGTTCTTATCCTTAGCTTTTACCTTATGCTTTAGGATAGTCTCTTCTTCTCCTCCCATCTTCTTTAATTTCAAAAATCTTCTCCCTCCTTTTGAAAACTCTTCTTGTTTTGAAACTTAAACCACTTTCATAATAAACTTGGATTTAGGTCCATGCACTTTCAAAATATTTTCATAAATAAACTCCAATCAATTTAATAATACCTTGACATTTTTGTGAGAAGACTAAACGTCAATTAATCTCATTTAAAACCATTTTGTCACTTTGTCTTTTAACTTTACAACTTTTCTCAAAAGGTTAGACTCTTGCCAATCCTTGTAGTGATGCAAACAACTATACTTCTACAATATGTAGTGAAGTGAGATATTTTCCACTTGGGTGTTGATTGAGGCATTGTTGATTTTAAAATCCAAGCCATATCCTCCACTTTGAGATGATGCAAATTCTGCTTTCTCATGATTGTGGGTAGTAAGTATGTTTTCCACACAGACAATGACAATGATGTCTTATCTCTTAAAATTAACCAACACACTTGTGTTTCAAACTTTTAAAAGAGGAACTACGTGTACCATGATCCCCTATTGCACGAAAGGTGGTACGTAGGCATTAAAGGTTCGCAACCGCGGCGGGTGCAAAAATCATAAAAAATATATTTATTTTCTCACCTCCACCATCCATTTTATATACAACACATTTTTATAGCCAAAATATATAGATTTTTTCAAAGAGGTTCCTGCGGAGTACCGTAGATGTTTTGGGTGCTAATACCTTCCATTTGCATAACCAAACCCCTTACCTTGAATATTTCCCCCTTTTTATGGACGAAGTTAAATTCGCCATCTGCCGCAGCTCGACCTTTGGAGACTTATGCGTGGCACAAAAGTAAATTAATCGTGTCCTTACCTGAAAAGGGTTTTAGAGAAAAGGGTTTACCTCAAGACATTGGGTTGTTTGTTTGTTTTTGTGTGCAGGTTTTTGTGATTACACTCTTTGTTTGTAATCTGGAATTCACCCGTATACAGCCCTTACTCTGCCCAATTTTTGTGAAGACTTAATACACTAGAAGTTTGGTTCTCTCAAGAGGTATAGTATCTTTGCTTGCTTGGTTTCAATCCAAAGAATGGGAATTCTATCTTGGCTCATAATGACAAGTTTTGGCCTCTTGTTGGTTAGATGGTTCTTATCCTTAGCTTTTACCTTATGCTTTAGGATAGTCTCTTCTTCTCCTCCCATCTTCTTTAATTTTAAAAATCTTCTCCCTCCTTTTGAAAACTCTTCTTGTTTTGAAACTTAAACCACTTTCATAATAAACTTGGATTTAGGTCCATGCACTTTCAAAATATTTTCATAAATAAACTCTAATCAATTTAATAATACCTTGACATTTTTGTGAGAAGACTAAAAGTCAATTAATCTCATTTCAAACCATTTTTTCACTTTGGCTTTTAACTTTACAACTTTTCTCAAAAGGTTAGACTCTTGCCAATCCTTGTAGTGATGCAAACAACTATACTTCTACAATATGTAGTGAAGTGAGATATTTTCCACTTGGGTGTTGATTGAGGCATTGTTGATTTTAAAATCCAAGCCATATCCTCCACTTTGAGATGATGCAAATTCTGCTTTCTCATGATTGTGGGTAGTAAGTATGTTTTCCACACAGACAATGACAATGATGTCTTATCTCTTAAAATTAACCAACACACTTGTGTTTCAAACTTTTAAAAGAGGAACTACGTGTACCATGATCCCCTATTGCACGAAAGGTGGTACATAGGCATTAAAGGTACGCAATCGCGGCGGGTGCAAAAATCATAAAAAATATATTTCTTTTCTCACCTTCACCATGCATTTTATATACAACACATTTTTATAGCCAAAATATACAGATTTTTTCAAAGAGGTTCCTGCGGAGTACCGTAGATGTTTTGGGTGCTAATACCTTCCCTTTGCATAACCAACCCCCTTACCTTGAATATTTCCCCCTTTTTATGGACGAAGTTAATTTCTCCATCTGCCGCAGCTCGACCTTTGGAGACTTATGCGTGGCACAGAAGTAAATTAATCGTGTCCTTACCTGAAAAGGGTTTTAGAGAAAAGGTTTTACCTCAAGACATTGGGTTGTTTATTTGTTTTTATGTGCAGGTTTTTGTGATTACACTCTTTGTTTGTAATCTGGAATTCGCCCGTATACAACCGTTACTCTGTCCAATTTTTGTGAATACTTAATACACTGGAAGTTTGGTTCTCTCAAGAGGTATAGTATCTTTGCTTGATTGGTTTCAATCCAAACAATGGAAATTCTATCTTGGCTCATAATGACAAGTTTTGGCCTCTTTTTGGTTAGATGGTTCTTATCCTTAGCTTTTACCTTATGCTTTAGGATAGTCTCTTCTTCTCCTCCCATCTTCTTTAATTTCAAAAATCTTCTCCCTCCTTTTGAAAACTCTTCTTGTTTTGAAACTTAAACCACTTTCATAATAAACTTGGATTTAGGTCCATGCACTTTCAAAATATTTTCATAAATAAACTCCAATCAATTTAATAATACCTTGACATTTTTGTGAGAAGACTAAACGTCAATTAATCTCATTTAAAACCATTTTGTCACTTTGGCTTTTAACTTTACAACTTTTCTCAAAAGGTTAGACTCTTGCCAATCCTTGTAGTGATGCAAACAACTATACTTCTACAATATGTAGTGAAGTGAGATATTTTCCACTTGGGTGTTGATTGAGGCATTGTTGATTTTAAAATCCAAGCCATATCCTCCACTTTGAGATGATGCAAATTCTGCTTTCTCATGATTGTGGGTAGTAAGTATGTTTTCCACACAGACAATGACAATGATGTCTTATCTCTTAAAATTAACCAACACACTTGTGTTTCAAACTTTTAAAAGAGGAACTACGTGTACCATGATCCCCTATTGCACGAAAGGTGGTACGTAGGCATTAAAGGTTCGCAACCGCGGCGGGTGCAAAAATCATAAAAAATATATTTATTTTCTCACCTCCACCATCCATTTTATATACAACACATTTTTATAGCCAAAATATATAGATTTTTTCAAAGAGGTTCCTGCGGAGTACCGTAGATGTTTTGGGTGCTAATACCTTCCATTTGCATAACCAAACCCCTTACCTTGAATATTTCCCCCTTTTTATGGACGAAGTTAAATTCGCCATCTGCCGCAGCTCGACCTTTGGAGACTTATGCGTGGCACAAAAGTAAATTAATCGTGTCCTTACCTGAAAAGGGTTTTAGAGAAAAGGGTTTACCTCAAGACATTGGGTTGTTTGTTTGTTTTTGTGTGCAGGTTTTTGTGATTACACTCTTTGTTTGTAATCTGGAATTCACCCGTATACAGCCCTTACTCTGCCCAATTTTTGTGAAGACTTAATACACTAGAAGTTTGGTTCTCTCAAGAGGTATAGTATCTTTGCTTGCTTGGTTTCAATCCAAAGAATGGGAATTCTATCTTGGCTCATAATGACAAGGTTTGGCCTCTTGTTGGTTAGATGGTTCTTATCCTTAGCTTTTACCTTATGCTTTAGGATAGTCTCTTCTTCTCCTCCCATCTTCTTTAATTTTAAAAATCTTCTCCCTCCTTTTGAAAACTCTTCTTGTTTTGAAACTTAAACCACTTTCATAATAAACTTGGATTTATGTCCATGCACTTTCAAAATATTTTCATAAATAAACTCTAATCAATTTAATAATACCTTGACATTTTTGTGAGAAGACTAAAAGTCAATTAATCTCATTTCAAACCATTTTTTCACTTTGGCTTTTAACTTTACAACTTTTCTCAAAAGGTTAGACTCTTGCCAATCCTTGTAGTGATGCAAACAACTATACTTCTACAATATGTAGTGAAGTGAGATATTTTCCACTTGGGTGTTGATTGAGGCATTGTTGATTTTAAAATCCAAGCCATATCCTCCAATTTGAGATGATGCAAATTCTGCTTTCTCATGATTGTGGGTAGTAAGTATGTTTTCCACACAGACAATGACAATGATGTCTTATCTCTTAAAATTAACCAACACACTTGTGTTTCAAACTTTTAAAAGAGGAACTACGTGTACCATGATCCCCTATTGAACGAAAGGTGGTACATAGGCATTAAAGGTTCGCAACCGCGGCGGGTGCAAAAATCATAAAAAATATATTTCTTTTCTCACCTTCACCATGCATTTTATATACAACACATTTTTATAGCCAAAATATACAAAATTTTTCAAAGAGGTTCCTGCGGAGTACCGTAGATGTTTTGGGTGCTAATACCTTCCCTTTGCATAACCAACACCCTTACCTTGAATATTTCCCCCTTTTTATGGACGAAGTTAATTTCTCCATCTGCCGCAGCTCGACCTTTGGAGACTTATGCGTGGCACAGAAGTAAATTAATCGTGTCCTTACCTGAAAAGGGTTTTAGAGAAAAAGGGTTTACCTCAAGACATTGGGTTGTTTGTTTGTTTTTGTGTGCAGGTTTTTGTGATTACACTCTTTGTTTGTAATCTGGAATTCGCCCGTATACAACCGTTACTCTGTCCAATTTTTGTGAATACTTAATACACTGGAAGTTTGGTTCTCTCAAGAGGTATAGTATCTTTGCTTGATTGGTTTCAATCCAAACAATGGGAATTCTATCTTGGCTCATAATGACAAGTTTTGGCCTCTTTTTGGTTAGATGGTTCTTATCCTTAGCTTTTACCTTATGCTTTAGGATAGTCTCTTCTTCTCCTCCCATCTTCTTTAATTTCAAAAATCTTCTCCCTCCTTTTGAAAACTCTTCTTGTTTTGAAACTTAAACCACTTTCATAATAAACTTGGATTTAGGTCCATGCACTTTCAAAATATTTTAATAAATAAACTCCAATCAATTTAATAATACCTTGACATTTTTGTGAGAAGACTAAACGTCAATTAATCTCATTTAAAACCATTTTGTCACTTTGGCTTTTAACTTTACAACTTTTCTCAAAAGGTTAGACTCTTGCCAATCCTTGTAGTGATGCAAACAACTATACTTCTACGATATGTAGTGAAGTGAGATACTTTCCACTTGGGTGTTGATTGAGGAATTGTTGATTTTAAAATCCAAGCCATATCCTCCACTTTGAGATGATGCAAATTCTGCTTTCTCATGATTGTGGGTAGTAAGTATGTTTTCCACACAGACAATGACAGTGATGTCTTATCTCTTAAAATTAACCAACACACTTGTGTTTCAAACTTTTAAAAGAGGAACTATGTGTACCATGATCCCCTATTGCACGAAAGGTGGTACGTAGGCATTAAAGGTTCGCAACCGCGGCAGGTGCAAAAATCATAAAAAATATATTTCTTTTCTCACCTCCACCATCCATTTTATATACAACACATTTTTATAGCCAAAATATATAGATTTTTTCAAAGAGGTTCCTGCGGAGTACCGTAGATGTTTTGGGTGCTAATACCTTCCATTTGCATAACCAAACCCCTTACCTTGAATATTTTCCCCTTTTTATGGACGAAGTTAAATTCGCCATCTGCCGCAGCTCGACCTTTGGAGACTTATGCGTGGCACAAAAGTAAATTAATCGTGTCCTTACCTGAAAAGGGTTTTAGAGAAAAGGGTTTACCTCAAGACATTGGGTTGTTTGTTTGTTTTTGTGTGCAGGTTTTTGTGATTACACTCTTTGTTTGTAATCTGGAATTCACCCGTATACAGCCCTTACTCTGCCCAATTTTTGTGAAGACTTAATACACTAGAAGTTTGGTTCTCTCAAGAGGTATAGTATCTTTGCTTGCTTGGTTTCAATCCAAAGAATGGGAATTCTATCTTGGCTCATAATGACAAGGTTTGGCCTCTTGTTGGTTAGATGGTTCTTATCCTTAGCTTTTACCTTATGCTTTAGGATAGTCTCTTCTTCTCCTCCCATCTTCTTTAATTTTAAAAATCTTCTCCCTCCTTTTGAAAACTCTTCTTGTTTTGAAACTTAAACCACTTTCATAATAAACTTGGATTTATGTCCATGCACTTTCAAAATATTTTCATAAATAAACTCTAATCAATTTAATAATACCTTGACATTTTTGTGAGAAGACTAAAAGTCAATTAATCTCATTTCAAACCATTTTTTCACTTTGGCTTTTAACTTTACAACTTTTCTCAAAAGGTTAGACTCTTGCCAATCCTTGTAGTGATGCAAACAACTATACTTCTACAATATGTAGTGAAGTGAGATATTTTCCACTTGGATGTTGATTGAGGCATTGTTGATTTTAAAATCCAAGCCATATCCTCAACTTTGAGATGATGCAAATTCGGCTTTCTCATGATTGTGGGTAGTAAGTATGTTTTCCACACAGACAATGACAATGATGTCTTATCTCTTAAAATTAACCAACACACTTGTGTTTCAAACTTTTTAAAGAGGAACTACGTGTACCATGATCCCCTATTGCACGAAAGGTGGTACATAGGCATTAAAGGTTCGCAACCGCGGCGGGTGCAAAAATCATAAAAAATATATTTCTTTTCTCACCTTCACCATGCATTTTATATACAACACATTTTTATAGCCAAAATATACAGATTTTTTGAAAGAGGTTCCTGCGGAGTACCGTAGATGTTTTGGGTGCTAATACCTTCCCTTTGCATAACCAACACCCTTACCTTGAATATTTCCCCCTTTTTATGGACGAAGTTAATTTCTCCATCTGCCGCAGCTCGACCTTTGGAGACTTATGCGTGGCACAGAAGTAAATTAATCGTGTCCTTACCTGAAAAGGGTTTTAGAGAAAAGGGTTTACCTCAAGACATTGGGTTGTTTGTTTGTTTTTGTGTGCAGGTTTTTGTGATTACACTCTTTGTTTGTAATCTGGAATTCGCCCGTATACAACCGTTACTCTGTCCAATTTTTGTGAATACTTAATACACTGGAAGTTTGGTTCTCTCAAGAGGTATAGTATCTTTGCTTGATTGGTTTCAATCCAAACAATGGGAATTCTATCTTGGCTCATAATGACAAGTTTTGGCCTCTTTTTGGTTAGATGGTTCTTATCCTTAGCTTTTACCTTATGCTTTAGGATAGTCTCTTCTTCTCCTCCCATCTTCTTTAATTTCAAAAATCTTCTCCCTCCTTTTGAAAACTCTTCTTGTTTTGAAACTTAAACCACTTTCATAATAAACTTGGATTTAGGTCCATGCACTTTCAAAATATTTTCATAAATAAACTCCAATCAATTTAATAATACCTTGACATTTTTGTGAGAAGACTAAACGTCAATTAATCTCATTTAAAACCATTTTGTCACTTTGGCTTTTAACTTTACAACTTTTCTCAAAAGGTTAGACTCTTGCCAATCCTTGTAGTGATGCAAACAACTATACTTCTACAATATGTAGTGAAGTGAGATATTTTCCACTTGGGTGTTGATTGAGGCATTGTTGATTTTAAAATCCAAGCCATATCCTCCACTTTGAGATGATGCAAATTCTGCTTTCTCATGATTGTGGGTAGTAAGTATGTTTTCCACACAGACAATGACAATGATGTCTTATCTCTTAAAATTAACCAACACACTTGTGTTTCAAACTTTTAAAAGAGGAACTATGTGTACCATGATCCCCTATTGCACGAAAGGTGGTACGTAGGCATTAAAGGTTCGCAACCGCGGCGGGTGCAAAAATCATAAAAAATATATTTCTTTTCTCACCTCCACCATCCATTTTATATACAACACATTTTTATAGCCAAAATATATAGATTTTTTCAAAGAGGTTCCTGCGGAGTACCGTAGATGTTTTGGGTGCTAATACCTTCCATTTGTATAACCAAACCCCTTACCTTGAATATTTCCCCCTTTTTATGGACGAAGTTAAATTCGCCATCTGCCGCAGCTCGACCTTTGGAGACTTATGCGTGGCACAAAAGTAAATTAATCGTGTCCTTACCTGAAAAGGGTTTTAGAGAAAAGGGTTTACCTCAAGACATTGGGTTGTTTGTTTGTTTTTGTGTGCAGGTTTTTGTGATTACACTCTTTGTTTGTAATCTGGAATTCACCCGTATACAGCCCTTACTCTGCCCAATTTTTGTGAAGACTTAATACACTAGAAGTTTGGTTCTCTCAAGAGGTATAGTATCTTTGCTTGCTTGGTTTCAATCCAAAGAATGGGAATTCTATCTTGGCTCATAATGACAAGTTTTGGCCTCTTGTTGGTTAGATGGTTCTTATCCTTAGCTTTTACCTTATGCTTTAGGATAGTCTCTTCTTCTCCTCCCGTCTTCTTTAATTTTAAAAATCTTCTCCCTCCTTTTGAAAACTCTTCTTGTTTTGAAACTTAAACCACTTTCATAATAAACTTGGATTTAGGTCCATGCACTTTCAAAAAATTTTCATAAATAAACTCTAATCAATTTAATAATACCTTGACATTTTTGTGAGAAGACTAAAAGTCAATTAATCTCATTTCAAACCATTTTTTCACTTTGGCTTTTAACTTTACAACTTTTCTCAAAAGGTTAGACTCTTGCCAGTCCTTGTAGTGATGCAAACAACTATACTTCTACAATATGTAGTGAAGTGAGATATTTTCCACTTGGGTGTTGATTGAGGCATTGTTGATTTTAAAATCCAAGCCATATCCTCCAATTTGAGATGATGCAAATTCTGCTTTCTCATGATTGTGGGTAGTAAGTATGTTTTCCACACAGACAATGACAATGATGTCTTATCTCTTAAAATTAACCAACACACTTGTGTTTCAAACTTTTAAAAGAGGAACTATGTGTACCATGATCCCCTATTGCACGAAAGGTGGTACATAGGCATTAAAGGTTCGCAACCGCGGCGGGTGCAAAAATCATAAAAAATATATTTCTTTTCTCACCTTCACCATGCATTTTATATACAACACATTTTTATAGCCAAAATATACAGATTTTTTCAAAGAGGTTCCTGCGGAGTACCGTAGATGTTTTGGGTGCTAATACCTTCCCTTTGCATAACCAACCCCCTTACCTTGAATATTTCCCCCTTTTTATGGACGAAGTTAATTTCTCCATCTGCCGCAGCTCGACCTTTGGAGACTTATGCGTGGCACAGAAGTAAATTAATCGTGTCCTTACCCGAAAAGGGTTTTAGAGAAAAGGGTTTACCTCAAGACATTAGGTTGTTTGTTTGTTTTTGTGTGCAGGTTTTTGTGATTACACTCTTTGTTTGTAATCTGGAATTCGCCCGTATACAACCGTTACTCTGTCCAATTTTTGTGAATACTTAATACACTGGAAGTTTGGTTCTCTCAAGAGGTATAGTATCTTTGCTTGATTGGTTTCAATCAAAACAATGGGAATTCTATCTTGGCTCATAATGACAAGTTTTGGCCTCTTTTTGGTTAGATGGTTCTTATCCTTAGCTTTTACCTTATGCTTTAGGATAGTCTCTTCTTCTCCTCCCATCTTCTTTAATTTCAAAAATCTTCTCCCTCCTTTTGAAAACTCTTCTTGTTTTGAAACTTAAACCACTTTCATAATAAACTTGGATTTAGGTCCATGCACTTTCAAAATATTTTCATAAATAAACTCCAATCAATTTAATAATACCTTGACATTTTTGTGAGAAGACTAAACGTCAATTAATCTCATTTAAAACCATTTTGTCACTTTGGCTTTTAACTTTACAACTTTTCTCAAAAGGTTAGACTCTTGCCAATCCTTGTAGTGATGCAAACAACTATACTTCTACAATATGTAGTGAAGTGAGATATTTTCCACTTGGGTGTTGATTGAGGCATTGTTGATTTTAAAATCCAAGCCATATCCTCCACTTTGAGATGATGCAAATTCTGCTTTCTCATGATTGTGGGTAGTAAGTATATTTTCCACACAGACAATGACAATGATGTCTTATCTCTTAAAATTAACCAACACACTTGTGTTTCAAAATTTTAAAAGAGGAACTACGTGTACCATGATCCCCTATTGCAAGAAAGGTGGTACGTAGGCATTAAAGGTTCGCAACCGCGGCGGGTGCAAAAATCATAAAAAATATATTTCTTTTCTCACCTCCACCATCCATTTTATATACAACACATTTTTATAGCCAAAATATACAGATTTTTTCAAAGAGGTTCCTGCGGAGTACTGTAGATGTTTTGGGTGTTAATACCTTCCCTTTGCATAACCAACCCTCTTACCTTGAATATTTCCCCCTTTATATGGACGAAGTTAATTTCGCCATCTTCCGCAGCTCGACCGTTGGAGACTTATGCGTGGCACAAAAGTAAATTAATCGTGTCCTTACAAAAGATTTGAATTGGTTTGTATTTTTGTTGCCGACAATGACTAGTTGACCTCAAGAGAGAGATATTAGCCACTTTCTACTTAGCCATGAAAGGAGTCTTTGAGAATTGAACCACAGCTAGACTTGAGATGAAGAACAATAAGACCGAGAAGAGACCCGCTTATCATTTCCCATACTAAGCAAAGGCATGATTCTCATCAGTGGATTTAATATGTTTTGGATTTTGAAAGAAAAAAGAAGTTTTAGTTCTAGATGCATATGCCAAGAGGGAAAGAAAAGTTAAAGTGAGACTAGCCTATTTCTACACCTAATGTTATTATGCAATGGTGATCCTAAGATAAGGATGAAAGGGGGGATTTCTACCTAAAGTTAGCATGCATAACTTGCAGTAAAGCCCTACTTCTCATGATTTCTAGAAAGCAATGAAGTGCGAGAATGAGGAATAAAATGAAGTCACAATGATACCGAATGGAGAAGGTCCGTCGCCTCTTTAAACACATGCAAGCGATAAGAAAACTCTACAGAAACTGCTTCGCGCGAGTGATCAAATAATTAACTTCCAAGCATTCCCCATCACAAAAGTTGCATCATTACTATCACGAAATCTTGACTAAAATGATAATGAAAATGATTGTTAAACATGAAATAATATAAAGTTCTAATAAAATTCTAAAGAAAAGTCCTAAAGAATTCTAAAAAATATGCTACTATTTTGCATAATTTTATCATGTGGAAAATTAATAAAAATCATGAATAAATCATACAAACAATTGCTAAAATAAAAATCGAAATAAGTGAATTAACAAGAAAATAGAACATGAATGCAATAGGAGGTGCAAAGCCTGGATTAGGGGTATGGTACAAGACTTCAGGCGCTTAGACCAAATAGAGAGTCCAATAATGCCCTTTTTGTAACACTAGCACAAAAATAATGAAAATGGGCCCAGGAAGCGATTTGGCCCAATGTCCATCAACAACAATCCACCAGTCTTTCAATTATTTAGCTTATTTTTTATTTTTCATCATTTTACTAGAAATAAAAAAATATAACAAAAGAAAAAGAAAATTGAAAAGAGGATAGTGAGATTAGGGTTAGATTGAGTCATCCTCTTCGTTCATAAACGGCGCCGCGCAAGACCCCTTTTTCCGTCTTCTTCTTCTTCGATCCAAATTACTATTATTCGTAACAGCGCGACTCCGGTGTTCTTAACCCTCGCCTTTGTCCGCCTCGAACCTCATCTCCTTTAGGGAATCAACCTTCTGACATCTCAATTCAAGTTTGAATCGATGGTGATTCACATCAGTGAAGATAGACATCCATAGATGTTCTTCGAGATATCATCCAGGTACTTCCTTTTCACTTCCTTCTTCTTTGTTATTTTTCTTTCTACGTCACTGCGTTTTTGTTATTGGTTCATATATGGATTTTGAGCAGTGTAGATGCATCATTTGTTGAAGACAGGAGATTGTTGATGGTGGTTGAAGATTTAAATGCGACGCCAAGATGATTAATTGCTGCGTTTTGATGTTGCAGAGAGGAGGGTCAAGATTGAAGATGGATGTGGTTGAAGGTTGATGATGAATTTTGAAGAGAGTCTTTGGTTATGGCGATGAAGATTGAAGAATGGAAGAAAAGGTTTAGAGAGAGGTTTTTGTGTTTGTTGGCGATTCTCACATCCAATTGGAGGATCAAGAAATCTCAGGTATCTCAATTTTTCTTCTGTTAGAATTTTTCTCATGTATGAATCCCCGTTTTCTGTTCTGATCCCTTCTGTTGTGAATCCCCGTTTCTCTTATGTAGTTTATATTTTTGGTTTTTGGAAGTTAAGAGTTAGTTTATGGTTAGAAGTTTGTTATAGGTGGTTGGGTAGTTAGTTATAGACTGGTAGTTAGAGAGTTTGTTTTTCTGTTAGGAAGTTAGCTGGAAAATCAGTAGATGGTTATAGGTTAGTTGGACTGGAAGTTAGAATTCTGTTTGGTGATTTAGAAGTTTGCAGGGCTGTTATGAGGGTGGTTAGAAAATGTTTATAGTTAATTAAGAAACTGTTAGGATGAGAAAAAATTTGTTATAGTGATTAGGAGGTTTGGAATTCTGTTTTTGGTTAGAGTAGTTTTTTTTTCTCTTGAGATTCTGTTGGGAGTTTTCTCTGTTGTAGTTAGAAAGTTAGTTACAAATTTGTTAGCTGTTAGAAATTCTGTTTTTGCAGTTGTTAGAGATTGGTTTAACTGACTGCAGTTGTTTGTGGCTGTTATAGGCAGTAAAGGGGTTTTAAACTATTTGGAATTAGTCCTGGCTTGTATAAGCAAGATATGCTGATGATTTTTCTTGTTGTATCAGGCTGCATAACATTATGAATTGGAGAATTGCTTTGGATACTCACGCGAGCTTGAATAGTTGCATAGCTTAATTAGACTAATGCAGGCAGCGTATCCGTTTTGGTTTTGTCATAAAGATCGTAGGAACAACACATATACAGTCATGAAGATTGATGAAGGTTTAGGTTTGTGTATTGACTTTTGGCTCGAGCTATTTTGAATTCATTTTGAAACTATGCCCATGAATTTAGCTAAGACTTTGATTCAATGCACCTATCTTGGAGTGTGACTGTTTGTGCGAATAAATTTATGGTATTTGATGTCTCTTTGTTTATACAGGTCACGGTGACACTTTCTTCACGATTAAATTCGAATATCACATGGTACCTTAGATGTAATTGCGGAGCTTAAAGCATTGATATGTTCAAAAACATTTTGATGTAATCCTCTCTTTCTGTGTAATTTTTCCAAGGTGTAAATGGGATGGTAGTTTGTAAATCTTGAATGTATTCAAAATTGGATAGCACTTGAATATATTTTGTAAATTCTGTAAATTTTAAATGAAATTCCATCTCTTGTTATAAGTCCATAAATCTATTGAAGAATCAATCTTGACTATGCATGTTCAATTTTGAATTCTTTTGGAAAATGATGCTCTTTTCAAGTAGCTTCCATAATTTGAATCTTCTCTAAAAGTGCCTTTATAGCCACAACCAAACACTATTGAAAAGTCACTACGAACTTCAAAAATTAAATTGACTTCCTTTACAAGGTAGAGACCTCATCATGACTTGGTTTTCTTCCAAGAAATAAAGAAACTTTCATCCTCCATTATTACCTTGAAATTCCCCATGTAACTTGGATGAACTATGACGTCTTCTTTCTCGATTTTGCTAATTTAACATGCATACATCAAATCTTTTACCATAACTTGTAATCCAAGCAATGCACTAAAGAATCATGTTCTTCCCTAATGAATATAACAACATAAGAAAACCTTTCGGCCACCACATGAATATGGAAATAAACCTTAACTCAGATAATGATTGTAAGCACAAGAATATGATCTTGAAGGACCTCCACATCTAAGCCCATGGTTTAGAAAAGAGCTATCAAATTGAACGATGATGCACAAGAACTTCCATACCTAAGTTCGAAGCCTTTTGGATGGATGTTTTGAGATCATGATTAGACACACTGATAAACAAACCTCTTATGGAATTCCTCTTGGAGTTATCATATTTGATAAAATGAACCCGAATTCATGCAAAGATGATAAATGCAAGGATATGACCTTCAATACTGGAGTTTACAGCCCTTGGGTGACTTGTGAGTGACTTGCGTTATATACAACCTTAAAGCTATTTCATGTGTTGAATGAAGCCAAAATGTTGAGAAGAGTAACTTTTGATATAATCAAACCCTTTATTCATCAGATGACCTTGAGTATAGAGACATCAACCTTAATACTTGCATTTTTAGTTGAGATACCTGAAACAAGTTTGTGTGAAGATGAGAGCCTCAAAGCATACAACAACCCTAATTCCTCGAAATCCCTGATCCCATACCAAATTATTGACCAACGATGCATGACGTGCAAAATGACCTAACAGAGGGTATGCAGATGGAATGAAGAGTGTAATATGCATAAGCTAGATAAAAGCAAAGGGGTAGGACAAATTTGGGGTATTACAGTTTCCCCTATTTAATCGTCTTAAACCTGAAAGTACGATTGGCACATGCCTTTCGGAAGTTCAAGGTTGAAGATGATTAAATATCAATGCCAAAAATTTGTCCTGGGAGGAAGTGTGAGTATTTATTTATTTTTGTGGTATCAGCTAGAAATTTTTTTTTTTTGAAAAGACGGAGATTGGACTTGTAATGTGGCGTGATGAAAATACAAGACAAAGGTTGGTACGAAGAGACAGCGGAAAAGGTCTACGGGCGACCTACGACCCTAAGGTGACACATGAGAGTGATTTGACAGAGAACCTAGCCTAAGGGCGATCTCAGGTTCTAAGACAAGATATATGGAAAGAACCTAGCCAAGAGGCGATCTCAGGTTTAACGATGATTTGAGGGAAGAACCTAGCCAAGAGGCGATCTCAGGTTCGACGGTGACGGTATTGGGAAGAACCTATCCAAGAGGAAATCTCAAGTTCTAAGAAGGTGATCTAAGGAGGAACCTAGCCAAGAGGCGATCTCAGGTTCAACGGTGATCTATGGGAAGAACCTAGCCAAGAGGCGATCTCAGGTTATAAGAAGGAAACATGGGTTACAACATGAAGATTGTTTAGATAAGTGACACGGATGAGCATCAAGAAAGGTTAAACACGGACGAGTGTTTGAATCACTACAGACGAGTATTGAAAGAAGATATAGGCGGGTATCAAAGGTTAAACACGGACGAGTGTTTGAATCAACACGAACGAGTATTGAAAGAAGATACAGACGAGTATCAAAGGTTAAACACGAACAAGTGTTTGAATCAATATGGACGAGTATTAAAAGAAGATATGGACGAGTATCAAAGGTTAAACACGGACGAGTGTTTGAATCAATACGGACGAGTATTGAAAGGAGATACGGACGAGTATCAAAAGGTTAAACACAGACGAGTGTTTGATTCAATACGGACGAGTATTGAAAGAAGATACGGACGAGTATCAAATGGTTAAACACGGACGAGTGTTTGAATCAATATGGACGAGTACTGAAAGAAGATACAGACGAGTATCAAAAGGTTAAACACAGACGAGGTATTAATTAAATATGGACGAGTATTGAAAGAAGATACGGACGAGTATTAAAAGGTTAAACACGGACGAGTGTTTGAGAGACTGACACAGATGAGTGTTTAGGAATGGACACGGACAAGTGTTTATGGAACTGACTACCAGACAAGAACTGGGTTTAGAGTGACAAAGTGTATTGATTTTGTTGGGCATTTGAAAAGGTGAAGGTCATTGACTGGGGATTCTGGGGATGATATCCTTTTGTAGGGATGTAATGTTGTCCTTGAATAATTCAGGTCTTTCGTGTAAGGTACCTGATCTAGCTTATACTTTGTATGCATGTTTGAATTTCTTTTGCCGCAAAGATCCATTCTGATGGATCAGCTAAGCGCTTTTGAGGATGCAATGTTATGCAGTGATAACTATATGCAGTGCGAAGAAATAAACTTCATGGGGATAAGAGAAGGCTTGCTGGGAACCATTGCTCATCATTGGGGATGCCAATACATATCGGCGCTGGAAGCCTGCAGTACCAAAGATCGCTGGGGATACTGACAAGAATTTTCACCGGGGAGTTCACAATACTGCAGATTATTGATGACTCCGCTAGAGATTGAATCGCTGACGAAGCGAGCCTTCAGGTACGCTGCTGAATTCTGAATCATACCGTTGGGGAAGAGATAATCTGGCCAGACTCTGAAACATCCTGAACCGTCGAGGGGATGATAGAACTGAATATTCCGAAGAATGGATACTAAACACCATGTGGATCTCTTTGAATACATGCCCCAAGTTTACGCACACTAGGGAATTATCTCTTGAATCACTTGGGGATAAGAGATGGGCATGGACACCTATGAGTGCCCTGGTTTAACTCTGCGAATGCCCCTATTTGTCTCTGCGAATTCCCCGATTTGGCTTTGCGAATGCCCCGGTTTGGCTTCACTGGGGACATTCTTGATTAACTCCACTAGGGATGTACTTGCGCGTGCCAAGTCAAAAGGTGATTCTGGATCTTCTGATTTCACTTGGGGAATCAGACTTGAAGTTTTCTGCAGCAGATGAAGGCGGCTTCGTGTGCTGTCTAGGTCAGGGTGACCATTATGGTGCTTTTTGCTGATTGTAGTGGTCTCGTGCAACATAATTGGCTTGAGCAACTTTGTAAGTATGGATGAGGAATGCCCCTGTCTGGAGGGTCTCTGAGAAGGTCTATGTTGAATAGAAGACCAGAATATTCCTGCCATAATACGGTATGAGGTGGCCTGCCCCAATGTCTTGAGCCACGAAATAAACTGCTCTTGATTATAGCTTTCTTGGAGAGATTTGCTGAATCTCGACGTAACTGCCCCGGGTTGAATGAATTCTGAAAAGATTTCTTGATGTGATATCCTCTAATTGATCGAGCTTGAGGAGATCTATCGATGTGATAGCCTCTGATTGACAACTGAGGGAATGCCCCAGATTTGGCTGAACTTGGAGAGATCGACTCTCGACTTGATTGCCCCGGATTGGCAGGCTCTGCTAACTTCATCACTGAATGGTACTCAGACTGTGAAGTACCAAGATGATTTCTCTTGACAGAATCTATGGTTTAATATGCTCCTGGATAAGTCATTTCTCTTGTGGTAGCTGACTCTTGCTTCAACAGGGTATTCAAGCATCTCTTCTCTGACAAGATTGCTCTCTTTACCCATTATTCATTGTGTAAACTTACTTAACGTTGATCAGTTATTTTGTATGCAGCAGAATGTTTATTATGAGAATGATAATTCTAATTCAACACATATGTAAGTCTTGAATTTTTGAGAAATTTTTGAATGAAATGACGACACAACTCTGTTGTGAACGAGTCACTAGCTAGAGAGAAACATTTGTAAATTCTTTCTTTCGAAAGATAATGCAAGAACACGATGCCAACACAGATATTCAAACGTACCTCTTAGTAGTCAGTTAAACTCTATCTCGTTGTAGCATGCTTTCAAATTGAACCGTGCTTCAATTAGGACTTTTATGGGTTGTATTGTGGCCTGGTTCACAGTTTTAGAAAAAAGGATTTAAGGCTCAAAATTATTTGGTGCCCACCCATTATCCATGATGTTCTCCATTCCTACGTTCAGTCGACTCGATACAACTGTTCATCTCTCTAGAAGAGTTTGCGATGATTGAGGAACCACTGTGGTTTCTTGGATACGACAGTCACTAACTTCTGATTTTGATGTTTGATTAGACGACTTTGTTCTTTGATGAGGATTTTCATTGGTAATCGTTTCTCGCCCTTTTAGGATTTTCAATTTCTTTCTTGCTTTCCCTAATTTTTGCCTGGACAAATTCTTTTGAATTTTGATTTGGAAGTCCAGCGGGATGCCCCAACTTTGGCCTAAGCGACTTGTTTTCAAGTTTCGACTTAGCGGGGATTTTTGTTTCTTTCTTATTCGTATTTTCCATTTTGAACAAGTCGTAGATCTTTGCGTTGTCTCTGATTTGTTGGAAATGATCGTGACTGCCCGAGTCTTTAGTAGATGAGGGACAACCATTGTTGTATCATCATTTGTTAACCTCCCGATGCGCGAGAGATACCCATTGGGGTGTCGTTAGTTGACACACGTTATTGTTAGATGAGGTTTAACCATTATGGTTTTGACTTTCCTTAACCTTATGATGGATAACCATTGTTGTATCCTCGGATGCACACTCTTGATGAGTTCTGAATGCTTGATCAGATTAACTGAACACTACCCGCCCCAGGATTAAAATGAGGGTTTTTTCTGAACAGAAAAGAAACTCCTACTTCGAAGGCTCAGAGGGGTTAAGGGTCTATCTCCATTATATCTCTGGTGTTTAGGAATTGAAACAAGGCATGTACATCGTCAGCAGGGTCTTACTCAAAAGCATACCAACCAGAGATTTTGCGTTTTCATATTATCGTCATCCTCCTTCCAATATTTACCTAAGCATAAGACTTGAAAAATCGGCAGTAATATGTAAGTAAAACATTTAAAGAGTGATAAAGAATGGATGAATAAAAACGAAAGGAACACATCAAGACAAGCATACCTATTGCATTAAGATTTTCATTCAAAAATAGACAAGTTTCTATATACAAGCAATGTTTAAACAAACAAGCAAGAATGTAAAATGAAAATGCAGTAAAGAAACCCAATGGTTGCCATCGTTGAGGAGACTTGACTCCGTATGGACTTATTGATTTTGACGACTTTCTGTAGTCTTGATGCTCGAGTGTGCGAGAGAATTCCCCTCTGATCTGATGTGAATACAACAGTCTCTGAATTGATCCAGTCTTGGACCTTGTCTCTGGATGACATACCTTCAATCGAATGGCCAGGTTCCCCAGAATAATATGCATAGAATATCCTTTCAGGAGAACAAATGAATGACTTACCCAACGAATCGGTATAAACTGCATCACCAAGCATATCATGTCTTAGAGAAATAATAGACATCGTCATCAGAGTTTCCATGACTTGGCTTATCTGAGTCTTTAATCAATTATCTTCTTGCTTGAAGAAGTTTCTGACTATGATCCAAAGCCTGTATGTATATCGCTCGGATTTATTCCATAACTGATATCTGGTGATAGTAAGAATCAAGTAGAACCTTTGAAGAAAGCCCCAGATCTGAATAAGAATCCCCAATCTTTGGGTACCTGTTATGAATGCATGAATATGCATGGGATGCATGAACGAATGCCATGTCATGTTCTGTCATTTCCAAGGAATTTGCGTGCTTTGATTTTGATTTTACGCAAGTAAAAGATGGAAAGGTTCAACACAAGGCTTGCAAATTTGATTCCTTGGAAATAATAGAACATGTATGTTAAGCATGTGGTTAACCATGTTATGTATGCAAAGGCATGGGATCAAAATGGGATCAAGGTTCCATTATTCCTGAATATGATTGTTGCACTATTCTGAACCATGTGAGTATCATTAGATTAAAGGTCCGACATAGCTTCCGCACATATAAGAACCAAGTATCATGTAGATCTCCCATTGTACGGGGTCAAGGCTTCTGGAACATCGGATACTGTTGAGAATTTTCTGAATATGCTGGGAATACCAAGATCGAAGGCTCGAATAAATCTCTAGGTAAACAAGTTAGGAACTCAGAAAATAAACTGAGAACCATACAATTACTAGTAGAATATAGCGTCTGAATAAAGTCATCAATAGAAATCCAGAACATAACCATTAGAACCAAGAGTCACTGTCTGAGCATGATCACCATCTAAGCATGAGTAATCATCTGAACATAGTCACCTTCTGTACCTGTGATAAAAATCCCTCCCCACTAGGGGGTGAATACTAGGTCAGGGTAAGACAAGGGTAACTTGAAAATCACGGGTTCATTTGAAAGTAACATCATTGCAACACAAACGTGCATGATGAAAATACCTTCAATTGAACCTCATCTGAGCATGGTATATGACATGACTGCACTAATAGGACCACGTCCTATAACCGTCATGCCCCCACTCTATTCCTAGTGTCCTAGTGCACTCTGGTCTGGGTACTGGGCCTTTTACCTCAATAGTAACATCCCAACCCAATAAGAAGCAGATCCTGTACAACAATAGTATATGGAAGACAGTAAAATGCAATGCATACATATGCTCAAGTATATACAAAATGAGTGAAATAAACTGAAAGCGTAAAGATAAACAACCAAAGAAAATAAAGCAAGAGCTAGGAGCGACTCCGGGATGGACCAGCATTTGGTCGACCATTCCCCAATGAAGTCGCCAGCTGAAATAACTGGCTGAAAATCATCAAACAATGAAGTCGCCATCGAACGTATTTTATCCCACATGTAGGGAAATGTAAACATCGAGAAAACCTGAGAAGGTAGAAGTCACGGTCTTGCAACCGAAATATCAGGTAAGGGAGTCTGTTACGCGAGGGGAAGGTATTAGCACACCACACGCTCGTAGTACTCTACGGTATCCACTCTTGTTATTTATCTTATGGGTGTGTTTAATCTATGCTTAATGTTTATTACTGCTAAAGGGAGAATACATGCAAAAGAAAGGGGAAAAGAATGTAGGGAAAATAAAATTGTGCTCGCTTGGGCCCTACCCCAATGCCTACGTATCAGTTTTGAGGAATCAGAGCTATCGTAGTTCGGCCCATATGTTTTGTTTGTTTGTGTTTTTTATGGATGAAGTTAATTCCGCCTTCTGCCGCAACTAGACCTTTGGAGACTTATGCGTTGGTACAAAAGTAAATTAATCGTGTCCTTACCTGAAAAGGGTTTTAGAGAAAGGTGCTTGAGCGCACAAAAGATTTGAATTGGTGTGTATTTTTGTTGCAGACAATGACTAGTTGACCTCAAGTGAGAGATATTAGCCACTTTTCTACTTAGCCATGAAAGGAGTCTTTGAGAATTGAACCACACCTAGACTATAGATTAAGAACAATAAGATCGAGAAGAGACCCGCTTATCATTTCCCATACTAAGCAAAGGTATGATTCTCATCAGTAGATTTAAAGTGTTTTGGATTTTGAAAGAAAAATGAAGTTTTAGTTCTAGATGCATATGCCAAGAGGGAAATAAAAGTTAAAGTGAGACTAGCCTATTTCTACACCTAATGTTATTATGCAATGGTGGTCCTAAGATTAGGATGAAAGGGGGGATTTCTACCTAAAGTTAGCATGCATAGCTTGCAATAAAGCCCTACTTCTCATGATTTCTAGAAAGCAATGAAGTGCGAGAATGAGGAATAAAATGAAGTCACAATGATACCGAACAGAGAAGGTTCGTTGCCTCTTTAAAGCCACGCAAGTGATAAGAAAACTCTATAGAAACTGCTCCGCGCGAGTGATCAAATAATTAACCTCCAAGCATTCCCCATCACAAAAGTTGCATCATTACTATCACGAAATCTTGACTAAAATGATAATGAAAATGATTGTTAAACATGAAATAATAGAAAGTTCTAATAAAATTCTAAAGAAAAGTCCTAAAGAATTCTAAAAAATATGCTACTATTTTGCATCATTTTATCATGTGGAAAATTAATCAAAATCATGAATAAATCATACAAACAATTTCTAAAATAAAAATCGAAATAAGTGAATTAATAAGAAAATAGAACATGAATGCAACAGGAGGTGCAAAGCCTGGATTAGGGGTATGGTAGAAGACTTCAGGCGCTTAGCCCAAATAGAGAGTCCAGTAATGCCCTTTTTGTAACACTAGCACAAAAACAATGAAAATGGGCCCATGAAGCAATTTGGCCCAATGTCCATCAACAACAATCCACCAGTCTTTCAATTATTTAGCTTATTTTTTATTTTTCATCATTTTACTAGAAATAAAAAAAATATAACAAAAGAAAAAGAAAATTGAAAAGAGGATAGTGAGATTAGGGTTAGATTGAGTCATCCTCTTTGTTCATCAACGACGCCGCACAAGACCCCTTCTGCCGTCTTCTTCTTCTTCGATCCAGATTACTATTATTCGTAACAGCGTGACTCTGGTGTTCTTAACCCTCGCCTCTGTCCGCATCGAACCTCATGTCCTTTCGGGAATCAACCTTCTGACATCTCAATTCGAGTTTCAATCGATGGTGATTCACATCAGTGAAGATAGACATCCATAAATGTTCTTCGAGATATCATCCAGGTAATTCCTCTTCACTGCCTTCTTCTTCGTTATTTTTCTTTCTACGTCGCTGCGTTTTAGTTATTGATTCATATGTGGCTTTTGAGCAGTGTAGATGCATCGTTTATTGAAGACAGAAGATTGTTGATGGCGGTTGAAGATTGAAATGTGATGCCAAGATGATTAATTGCTGCGTTTTGATGTTGCAGAGAGGAGGGTCAAGATTGAAGATGGATGTGGTGGAAGGATGATGATGAATTTTGAAGAGAGTCTTTGGTTATGGCGATGAAGATTGAAGAATGTAAGAAAATGTTTAGAGAGAGGTTTTTGTGTTTGTTGGTGATTCTCACATCCAATTGGAGGATCAAGCAATCTCAGGTATCTCAATTTTTCTTCTGTTAGAATTTTTCTCATGTATGAATCCTCGTTTTCTGTTCTGATCCCTTCTGTTGTGAATCCCCGTTTCTGTTATGTAGTTTATCTTTTTGGTTTTTGGATGTTAAGAGTTACTTTCAGGTTAGAAGTTTGTTATAGGTGGTTGGGTAGTTAGTTATAGACTAGAAGTTAGAGAGTTTGTTTTTCTGTTAGGAAGTTAGCTGGAAAATCATTAGATGGTTATAAGTTAGTTGGACTGGAAGTTAGAATTCCCTTTGGTGATTTAGAAGTTTGCAGGGCTGTTATGAGGGTGGTTAGAAAATGTTTATAGTTAATTAAGAAACTGTTAGGATGAGAAAAAAATTTTTATAGTGATTAGGAGGTTTGGAATTCTGTTTTTGGTTAGAGTAGTTTTTTTTTCTTGAGATTCTGTTGGGAGTTTTTTGTGGTAGTTAGAAAGTTAGTTACAAATTTGTTAGCTATTAGAAATTCTGTTTTTGCAGTTGTTAGAAATTGGTTTAACTGACTGCAGTTGTTTGTGGCTGTTATAAGCAGTAAAGGGGTTTAAAACTGTTTGGAATTAGTCCTGGCTTGTATAAGCAAGATATACTGATGATTTTTCTTATTGTATCAGGCTGCATAACATATTGAAATGGATAATTGCTTTGGATACGCACGCGGGCTTGAATAGTTGCATAGCTTGATTAGACTAATGCAGGCAGCGTGTCCGTTTTGGTTTTGTCATAAAGATCATAGGAGCAACACATATACAGTCATGAAGATTGATGAAGGTTTAGGTTTGTGTATTGACTTTTGGCTCGAGCTACTCTGAATTCATTTTGAAACTATGCCCATGAATTTAGATAAGACTTTGATTCAATGCACCTATCTTGGAGTGTGATGGTTTGTGCGAATAACTTTATGGTATTTGATGTCTCTTTATTTATACAGGTCATAGTGATACTTTCTTCACGATTGAATTAGAATACCACATGGTACCTTAGATGTAATTGCGGAGCTTAAAGCAATGATAGGTTCAAAAACATTTTGATGTAATCCTCTCTTTCTGTGTAATTTTTCCAAGGTGTAAATGGGATGGTAGTTTGTAAATCTTGAATGTAGTAAAAATGGGATAGCACTTGAATACATTTTGTAAATTCTGTAAATTTCAAATGAAATTCCATCTGTTGTTATAAGTCCATAAATCTATTGGAGAATCAATCTTGACTATGCATCTTCAATTTTGAATTCTTTTGGAAAATGATGCTCTTTTCAAGTAGCTTCCATAATTTGAATCTTCTCTAAAAGTGCCTTTATTGCCACAGCCAAACACTATTGAAAAGTCACTACAAACTTCAGAAATTAAATTGACTTCGTTTACAAGGTAGAGACCTCGTCATGACTTGGTTTTCTTCCAAGAAATAAAGAAACTTTCATCCTCCATTATTACCTTGAAATTCCCCATGTAACTTGGATGAAATATGACGCCTTCTTTCTCGATTTTGCTAATTTAACATGCATACATCAAATCTTGTACCATAACTTGTAATCCAAGCAATGCACTAAAGAATCATGTTCTTCCCTAATGAATATAACTTCATAAGAAAACCTTTCGGCCACCACATGAATATGGAAATAAACCCTAGCTCAGATAATGATTGTAAGCACAAGAATATGATCTTGAAGGACCTCCACGTATAAGCCCATGGTTTACAAAAGATCTATCCAATTGAACGATGATGCACAAGAACTTCCATACATAAGTTCGAAGCCTTTTGGATGGATGTTTTGAGATCATGATTAGATGCACTGATAAACAAACCTCTTATGGAATTCCTCTTGCATGTATCATATTTGAGAAAATGAACTCGGATTCATGCGAAGATGATAAATGCAAGGATATGACCTTCAATACTGGAGTTTACAGACCTTGGGTGACTTGTGTGTGAGTTGCGTTGTATACAACCTTGAAGCTATTTCGTGTGTTGAATGAAGCCAAAATGTTGAGAAGAGTAACTTTTGATATAATCCAGCCCTTTATTCATCAGATGACCTTGAGTATAGAGACATCAACCTTAATACTTTCATTTTTAGTTGAGATACCTGAAACAAGTTTGTGTGAAGATGAGAGCCTCAAAGCATACAACAACCATAATTCCTCGAAATCCCTGATCCCATGCCAAATTATTGACCAACGATGCATGACGTGCAAAATGACCTAACGAGGGGTATGCAGATGGAATGAAGAGTGTAAGATGCGTAAGCTAGATAAAAGCAAAGGGGTAGGACAAATTTGGGGTATTACAACGGGTAGTATAGTCATGTTAACTTTGAGGGAGTAATCCAAAAAAAGGAGGCATGAGATCCCCCACTCAGTGAAGGCCCCTTTGACTGTAGTGTCATTTACCGAGTAATCGGGAAGACGTACTGCTTTCGACCTGGGAGACTGCTGAAACTGAGGACCGTAGAATACCAAACCCATATTGGCATTTTAGGTTTAGTGCGGAAGCTATGACAGAGTAATCTGAAAATAGTTGTCACGTGATACTATCCTCAGACGAGTCTTTCTTGAGAATATTACTAATTACCGAGTTAATTGGGAGGTTGGTAATATCCGAAGGAAGGATGTAGACTCTGGGAACCTCTAGAACCTTGTTCGGCAGGTGATAACTCTTAGACCAACACCTTATGGGTAGTACCTTCGACCTCATGCTCGTGACGTTGAACGTATGAACCCTATATGTGTGATCTTGTGTGTGATTGTTGCATCATGCATCCATGCACTCATAAGCATCTTTTGAAGAAACAATATTTCAAGGGATTTAAAGGTTGACTATTTGTGAATATCTCAGGTACTGTTAACCATGGATTCTGGAAAGAGAAAGACCGGGAAATACAGTTTCAAGGATCCCAAGATAGATGAGTTGATCAGTATAATTCCAGAGATCGAGTGGTCTACAAACTTTCGGAAGAAGTATGGATCCATTATTCCACTCATGAAGCTGAAGATGAAGGAGGGTATTCTCTCGACCTTGATCCAGTTCTATGATCTCGTGTATCACTGCTTTACTTTTCCCGATTATCATTTGATGCCTACACTGGAGGAGTATTCCTATCTATTGGATTTACCTGTTACCGATCCAGTTCCTTTTATTGGTTTGGAGGGTGAGCCAAAACCACATGAGATAGCTGTTTTGATTCATCTAGGGAAGTCTGAGGTGGAAGCCTATATGACTACCAAAGGAGGGATTAGAGGATTACCAGCTCAGTTCTTGTTGGAGAAAGCTCGTTACTTTCCTAAAATGAAGAGTACGGTTGCTTTCGAGGCCATCTTTGCTTTACTTTCTTATGGATTATTCTTATTCCCTAATGTGGACAAGTTTGTCGACATTAATGCTATCAGGATTTTCATGATTGGAAACCCGGTTCCTACACTGTTGGGTGATGTTTATTACTCTATTCATCTTCGGAGTTCCTATCATGGGGGAATGATTATCTGTTGCACACCTCTGTTGTACCGGTGGTTCATCTCTCATATGCCTCAGTCTGATGCTTTTTGGGATGTCAAGAAGGAACCCCGTTGGGCTCCTAAGATCATGGAACTTACTAACTCGGATATTGATTGGTATCATCGAGCTTATCAGGGTATAGAGATTATTAACAGTTGTGGTAGTTTCCCAAATGTGACTCTTCTTGTTACAAAGGGAGGAATTAACTATAACCCTGTTCTTACGCGGAGACAACTTGGTTATCCGATGAGGGATAAGCCGATCAATATTCATTTGAGTATTTTCTTTCTGAAGGAAGGAGAAGACCACAGGGAAGCTAGGGAGCAGATTGCGAAAGCCTGGCGTCACATTCATAAGAAGAGTAGGAAGGATTTGGGACCTATGGGTGCTATTTCTTTGGAGCCATATCTTTAGTGGGTCCGATCGAGAGCCATTCAGTTGAAGATGTTGTATACTCGGGAGACACCCATTCCTGATTTGTTTGTGAAGACCACTCCTCCTTTGTTAGATGAACTAGAAGAGCTGCAACTTGCTTTGGTTAGGATGCAACATGAAAGGGATGCTTGAAAGAACAAGTTCCAAACTTTAGAGAGTTCCTACAAAGCAGACCTGAAGGAGAAAGACGATTTGATCGAGATCCTTGAGAGTCGAGCAGTGGAGTCTATGGAGAGGCAAGGGGATTTATTTTCCCCTAAGCCTCAAACAGGTGCTGATTACTCACTTCCTGCTTCAGATGATTGGAAGGAGGTTGCCATCAGACATGTGGAAGAAAACCAGAGGTTGAGGGCTCAGATTTCCAGGCTCACAGGGAAGCGCCATCGTACAAATTGATCTCTATCAGTCCTTTTTCTCAGGATTTTTAGATTGTATTTTCATCTTGTACTTGGGATCATTGAAACTTGTAATCCATTTTGAAGTTATTATAATAAATTTTTTCCAGTATTTCAAATGCGTTATTATTTTGATGTTTGCAATATGTCTATAAACGTTAAATCCCTTGAAATATGAATAGTAAAAAAATCATATGCATTGCATATCATGCATCATATTACACATATTTCTTGCATTTATTATGCATATCCAGGTGCCTTACCCAGCTTTTTACTTCGTTCAGCAAACTGACTCATCACTACAACACTCGGGCTAACTTCAAAAAGAAGATGGACAACTTGGAACAGGAGAATCGCGAGCTATACAAAGAAGTTTCCGCTTTGAAGGCTGGCTTGGGCAACTTGACTACTCTGATGGAAGCTCTGGTCGTTTCTCAGGATCAGCCACCGAGTGTTCAACCTCAACCAACAAGGGCAAATGCTGAAGTTCCTACTGTTCCTATATCAGCTACTCTGGTTGTTGTTCAAAACCGTATGCCTCAGGGTTATCCATGGCGAATGCCAGAGAATTTTGCACCTGAAGGTTTCAATTTGGGCCCCCAAGATGCTCCAGTGGTTCAAAATGTTGTTACTCCAGCACCTCCAGTGGTGCATACTGTTCCTTCTGCACCTCCTTCGGTGAATTTGGTTCCATTTGTTAATGAAGATGTGTGTCGTCCTTTCCCTCCTCCGAGTGAAGAATTGGGTCTTTATGATAGAATGGATGATTTCCAAGAGCAGTTTGATAGAATGCAAAGAGAGATGAAGGCTCTTAGTGGAAAAGAGTTATTTGGGCAGAATGTGAATGAGCTGTGTTTGGTCCCGAATGTTAAAGTGCCTTCTAAGTTCAAGGTCTTAGAGTTTGAGAAGTACAAGGGCAACACTTTCCCTCGTTCTTGGTGATGTACGTGAGGAGAATGTATACCCACACCGATGATCAGCTTATGCTGATTCACTTTTTCCAGGATAGTTTGACCGGCGCAGCGTTGAAGTGGTACATGAGTTTAGACAGCGCCAACATCCATACTTTTAATGATTTGGGAGAAGCATTCATTAAACAATACAAGTACAATGTGAACATGGCGCCCGACCGTGACCAACTTAGGGCCATGGTTTAGAAAGACAGAGAATCGTTTAAAGAGTATGCATAGAGATGGCGCGAAGTGGCTGCATAAGTGATTCCTCCCATAGAGGAGAAGGAAATGACTAAAATTTTTCTGAAGACACTAGGCGCTTTCTACTACGAAAGAATGGTAGCAAGTGCCCCAAGTGATTTTACAGAGATGGTAGGAATGGGTGTCCGCCTAGAAGAGGCAGTAAGAGAAGGCCGTTTGATAATGGGTGAAGGATCCGAAGGTGTGAAAAAGCCAGCTTATGGGTTTACAAAGAAGAAAGAGGGGATACAAATGTTGTCATACAAGAGAGGGGAGTGAACGCTCCTAGAAGGAATTATCAGCGTCACCAGCAGGTTGCCTCAATTACTCCTGTTATGAATGTCGCTCTAACTACCGTTGTTTATCAAAGACAGTCCCAGTAGGGGAACCAAGGGAATAATCAGAGAAGGGAGAACTACGACCTTATTACCATGAGCTATGCAGAGCTACTACCAGCATTGATTCAGAAGAAGTTGGTCCAAACACGACCACCTCCAGCCGTACCATCACCATTGCCTTGGTATTATAAAGCAGACCAAACGTGTGCCTTTCATCTGGGAGCACTAGGGAATAGTGTTGAGAATTTTTATCCTTTGAGGACTGAAGTGCAAAGGTTGGTGAAGTCTGGAATTCTATCTTTCAAAGACATGGGACCTAATGTGAAGGATAATCCTCTACCCAAGCACGATTGAGGAATGCTGTAAATATGGTGGCCGGTTGTCCAAGTGACTTCCATATTTTTGACATTAATCTGGTTATAAGAGATTTAGTGAAGATGCACGTAGACCTCTGTGAATTCAGTTATTATATGCATGACCACGCCAGTTGTGCTGTTTGCAGTACATACATACAGGGTTGCGAGAAGATAAAGGCTGATTTACAGGCGATGATGGATGAAGGTTTAATCCATATAATCAGGCCTATGGCAGAATATGAAGAGGAAGTAAATATGGTTTCTGGATGTCCAGGTGAATTCAGAATTTTTGATGTGGAGCATTTGAATGAGGATCTCGTGCAGTTGCATGCTACCTTTTGCCGTACTACTGGTCAGGTGGAACACCAATATGGATCTTGCATAGTTTGCTGTTGAGACCCCTGAGGATGTTCTATTGTGATAGAGGGTGTTCAATTGCTGTTAGACAATGGAACTATCAAGATCACATGTCAGATGGATGATTATCACGAGATTGATATGGTTGAAGTTTGTTTGATGGAAGAAGAGTCAGAGGAAGAGTATGCCTCCGCGGATGAGTATTTCTCTTCAGACGAAGATTTTTTTGCCGGAAATGATCTTTTGATGGCTGATTGTGTTACCCCATTGATAATTAGTCTGCCAGGTCATGTTCCCTATAAATCAGATAAGGCTGTGCCTTACAAATACAACGCTACAATCTTGGAAGATGGGGTGGAAATTCCCATCCAGCCAATGCCAGATGTTGGAAATATAGCTGATAATAGCAGGGTGACCCGTAACGGTCGTGTGTTTACGCCGGTTATTCTAAGAGATGTTGTTGCTGGAAAGAAAATTGTTGAGAGCGATGAGCCTAAGAAGGTTGTAGGAGAGACTAGTTGAGCTACATTAGAGAAAGAAGTGGATGATATCTTGAAGATAATTAAGATGAGCGACTACAAAATTGTAGATCAGCTATTGCAGACTCCTTCAAAGATATCCATCCTAGCTTTATTAATGAATTCCTCCGCTCATAGAGAATCATTGATAAGAGTACTAGACCAAGCCTTTGTGGAGATCGACATGCCGTTAGATCAATTCAACAGCATAATTGGAAATATTACATCATGTAACAACTTGAGTTTCTGCGATGATGAGTTACCAGATGAAGGGAGGAATCACAACTTGGCCCTCCACATATCTATGAACTGCAAGAATGACTCACTATCCAATGTGCTAATTGATAACAGATCTTCATTGAATTTTATAACGAGGAGTACTCTCATGAAGTTAAAGTATCAAGGGACACCTATGCGCCCGAGTCGCATCGTTGTGAAGGCTTTTGATGGGTCGAGGAAATCTGTCATCGGTGAAGTGGATTTGCCCATCCATATAGGACCACATTTGTTCCTGATAACCTTCCAGGTCATGGACATTATTCCCGCATATAGTTGTTTGCTAGGACGATCATGGATACACGAAGCAGGGGACTGTCGCTTCAACTCTACATCAGAAGCTAAAATTTGTGCATGAAGGGAATGTAGTGATCATAAGTGGGGAGCAGGCGTTGTTGATATCCCATTTGTCCTCTTTCAGTATTGTAGAAGCGAATGAGGTTGCTGTTGGAACCCAGTTCCAAGCCCTATCCATTGACAACATAAGGAGGAATGCGAATTCTGTGGTTTCCCTGAAGGACGCGCAACAGGTTGTGCGCAATGGTCATAACGCAGTTTGGGGACGACTTGTAGGTCCACCCGTGAACAAAAACAGAGCCGGTTTAGGTTTCTCTTCGAGGAATGGCAAAGGCGAAAATTTAAAGTCAAAGTATTCTATGAACAGTTATCATGATGTTTTCCGCAGCGGAGGCTAGCTCCATCCAATTGGTTATGGAATTAATGTTATTGAAGAGGATGAAGCAGAGCAGGAAGTACCGAATTATGTGACGCATGGAGTCCTAGTTCAGAACTGGGTCACCATTGATGTTCCTTCTTGCATACATGTTTCAAATTAATTTGTTTTGTTAATTTGTTTCTTTCTTTTGAAAAGCTTTCACTCTGCCCAAGGTGAAAGTGTTAATGTTGTAGGGCTTATCTGTTTGCTATAACTTTTAAGATCATTAATAAAAGTTGTCTTTGCTTCCAAAATTATATCTTTTATTTTCTGCTTTTTCTTGGGAAATGGTAATAACAAAAACCTTTCAAAATAAATAATAACTGAAAATTAATCTGCATGATCACTTGTTATATGTGTCAGTTTCTAAAAACAATCATAAATCACATGTGCAAATTAATTAAAAAACCCGTTGAATACAATGACCCTGCACCCTCTCCCAACTTTGATTGTACTGTGTTTGGGGCTGAAGAAGAAGATTATGATGAGATTCCAAAATAAGTCTCACGGTTGCTTGAGCACGAGGAAAATACCATTCAGCCATATAAGGAGCCTTTGGAAGTGATTAATTTGGGTTCAGAAGAAGATCCGAAGGAAGTTAAGATTTGAGCATCGTTGCATCCTGATGTGAAGAGCGGGTTGATTGAACTGTTGAAAGAGTATATGGATATTTTTGCTTGGTCTTATCAAGATATGCCTGGTCTAGATATAGACATTGTCGAGCATCATTTGCCATTGAAGCCAGAGTGTCCGCCAGTTAAACAAAAGTTGAGAAGAACCCACTCGGATATGGAAGTAAAGATCAAAGAGGAGGTCCTAAAGAAGATTAATGCTGGTTTTCTTGTGACTTCAGTGTATCCTCAATGGATTGCCAATATTGTCCCAGTACCGAAAAAAGACGGAAAAGTCCGCATGTGCGTAGATTACAGAGATCTAAATATAGCTAGTCCAAAAGATGATTTTCCATTGCCTCATATTGACATGTTAGGGGACAACACAACAAAATTCAAAGTATTCTCGTTCATGGACTAATTTTGCGAGTATAATCAAATAAGAATGGCTCCAGAGGACATGGAAAAAACAACGTTTATCACACCCTGGGGAACATTCTGTTACAGAGTGATGCCCTTCGGTTTGAAGAACGCTGGTGCAACGTACCAGAGGGCTATGACAACCCTATTCCATGATCTGATGCACAAAGAAATCAAAGTATATGTTGATGATATGATTGCCAAATCCCAAACTGAAGAAGGGAATATAGAAGATTTGTTAAATTTGTTTATGCGTTTGAGGAAGTATCGTCTCCGCTTGAATCCAAATAAATGCACCTTCAGCGTTAGATCGGGGAAATTGTTGGGTTTCATTGTTAGCCAGAAAGGAATTGAAGTTGACCCTGATAAAGTCAAAGAAATTTAAGAAATTCCAGCACCAAGAACTGAAAAGAAAGTCAGGGGTTTCCTCGGACATTTGAATTATATCTCCAGATTTATTTCCCACATGACTGCAACATGTGAACCGATCTTTAAGTTGTTAAAGAAAGATCAAGGTTGTGTGTGGACGGATGACTGCCAAAGGGCATTTGAGAGTATTAAAGAATATTTGCTTGAACCTCCTATTTTTATCCCTCCCGTAGAAGGAAGACCGTTGATTATGTATCTAACTGTGTTAGATAAGTCCATGGGTTGTATTCTGGGACAACAGGATGAAACAGGAAATAAAGAGTTCGCCATTTATTATCTCAGCAAAAAATTCACTGATTGTGAGTCGCGGTATTCCACGCTAGAAAAAACATGTTGTGCTTTGGCTTGGGCGGAAACGCGTTTGCGACAGTATATGTTGAATGATACCACTTGGTTGATCTCCAAAATGGATCCAATCAAGTATATTTTTGAGAAGCCTGCTCTTACTGGAAGAATTTCCCGCTGGTAGATGTTGTTATCTGAATATGATATCGAATACCGCATTCAAAGGCTATTAAAAGTAGTGTGTTGGGAGATTACCTTGCTCACCAGCCGGTGGAGGATCATCAGTCTGCAGAATATGAATTCCCCGATGAGGATGTGATGTTATTGAAAGTGAAAGATTGTGATGAACCATTGCCTGAGGAAGGCCCTGACCCTGAATCTCGTTGGAGTATGATATTTGATGGAGCTGTGAATGCTTATGGTAAAGGAATTTGTGTTGTGATTGTTACTCCTCATGGATCACATATTCCTTTTACCGCAAGGTTAACATTTGATTGCACTAATAATATGGAGGAATATGAGGCTTGCATCATGGGTCTCGAGGAAGCTATTGATCTCAGAATCAAAATTCTAGATGTGTATGGCGATTCAGCTTTGGTAATAAATCAGATTAAAGGAGAATGGGACACTCGTCACCCTGGCTTGATCCCTTACAAATATTATGCTAGAAGATTACTACCCTTCTTCAATAAAATTGAATTCCATCATATTCGTAGAGATGAAAATCAAATGGCGGATGCTCTGGAAACTCTGGCTTCCATGTACCAAGTAAATACTTAGAATGATATACCCCGAATTACAGTTCGACGGCTAGATAGGCCCGCTCATGTGTTTGTGACAGAGGAGGTAGCAGATGAAAAACCTTGGTACTATGATATCAAGCATTTTATTCAGACTCAGGAATACCCGATTGGTGCGTCAAGGAAAGATAGAAAGATACTAATAAGATTGGTAGGCAGTTTCTTCCTCGGTGAAAATGTGTTATACAAGAGAAATTATGACATGGTCTTACTCAAATACGTGGATAGACACGAAGCAGACATGTTGATGCATGAGATTCATGAAGGTTCATTTGGCACTCATGCTAATGGACATTCAATGGCTAAAACGATGATAACGGCAGGTTATTACTGGTTGACAATGGAGCCTGATTGTTACAAATTTGCAAAGAAGTGCCTTAAATGCCAGATTTATGCAGATAAGATCCATGTGCCTCCGACACTTCTCAATGTGATTTCCTCCTCATGACCTTTCTCTATGTGGGGTATTGACATGATCGGGATGATAGAACCCAAAACTTCGAATGGACATCGTTTTATCTTGGTAGCAATTGACTACTTTACCAAATGGGTAGAGGCTGCTTCATATGCCAATGTTACCAAACAGGTGGTTGTGCGTTTCATCAAAAACAATCTTATATGCCGGTATGGTGTGTCGAGTAGAATCATTGTTGACAATGGCTCGAATTTGAACAATAAGATGATGACAGAACTGTAAAGAATTCAAGATTGTCCATCACAACTCATCTCCATATAGGCCAAAGATGAATGGGGCTGTTGAAGCTGCTAATAAGAATATCAAGAGAATTATCCATAAAATGGTTGTTACTTGTAAGGATTGGCATGAAATGCTCCCTTTTTCTCTGCATGGATATCGAACATCTGTTCGCACTTCAACAGGAGCAACCCCGTTCTCCCTAGTGTATCGAATGGAAGTTGTACTCCCTGTTGAGGTAGAGATTCCCTCGTTGTGTGTGATAATGCAAACCAAGTTGACAGAGGCTGAATGGGTCCAGAACAGGTTTGACCAATTGAATTTGCTTGAAGAGAAGAGGATGATAGCTTTATGTCATGGGCAGTTATATCAGAAAATAATGAAGAAAGAATTTGATAAAAAGGTCAAACCTCATGAATTCAGAGAAGGCGACCTCGTGCTCAGGAAGATCATGTCTTTCAATACTGATTCTAGGGGCAAGTGGACTCCCAATTTTGAAGGCCCGTGTGTTTTCAAGAAATCCTTCTCTGGTGGTGCATTAATTCTTGAAACTATGGATGGCGAGGAGTTCCCACGTCCCATGAATGCTGACACAGTCAAGAAATACTTCACCTAAAGAAATAAAAGAATAGCTCACTAAGTTGAAAACCCGAAAGGGTGGCTTAGGAAAAAAGGAGTGTCTCGGTAGGCCGAAAACTCGAAAGGGCGGTCTAGGAAAAAATTAGAGACATAAACAAAATAAATTTCCCGCTAAGTTGAAAACCCGCAAGGGCAGCTTAGTCAAAAGTTAGGGATTTTTCTTGGCAAGTAACTACGTCAGATAAGACTTGATCGTTGAAGCAACAATCTTCTCGGATCCTCACCATACTTCAACAAAACCTGCTGCTCATGATTTCCAAATTTGTTAGGGGTAATAGTGGTCATTGTATCTCAATGTATCTTTTCTATTATGTATTACCATTTCCTAAACTTTGTAATTATCCATGGAGTCTCGCCATTCGCAGACTACCATTCTATTAATGAAATTCGAGCTTTTGCCTAATTCTTTGTGTTCTTATTTCTATTTAGCTTGCAAAGACTCCATTTATTACTGATAATAACTGTTAAAGCAAAAAGATTAAAAAAGCAAAATTAACTTTTCAAAAAAAAAGAGATATCTTTACAATTTAATTTACTTTGGGATTTATGATGAAACAATGACAACAAGAATGATGATCCCAGAAATGAACGAACTCCTATTGTTTTAAGAAGATTTACTCCCTTCATGAAGGTTTTCTCAGGTCATTTTGCTGGTATGTGCGCAATCTTTGTGTGTTTCTCAGATAGTTAAAGACGATATCATTGGGTGCAAGGTACAGTATTGGGTTTGTGATCCCATTATCCCCAGTCAATCCTTGGTTCGCTTTTGATTTTGGGTTCGCATGGTGAGAAGCCTATGTCCCAGATTCCCCAGCGAAGTCTTCCCTCATATGATGAAAGGTTTTATTCCCTTGGTGTGCTGAGATGTCGCTCTTTTTGCAATATTGTTGACTTCTTGATTTCCCAGGGAGGTTATCCCAGGGCATCTCTTGTTGGAATAAGTATTTGTGATGAAAATTTTCAATCCGCAATTTTTTCTCTCCAGGGAGGTAGGCTTGAATCCCCCAGTGAGATTTGGTTATGTCGGTGTCAGTCTGCTTTATTTGAGGCTAGTCTTGCAATCTCCAGTTGGCATGTTTCTTTTGGAAAACTGTTTCTCCGAGGAAACCGGAAGAAGGGTGTTCTATCTCGGTATCTGTTTGATTTGGCTACATCCGGATTATGTTTCTCCTCAGTGAAGTTAAGGCAGGCAATAGGTTTGGTTTTGGCAGTTGCTTTTACCTTTCTTGGATTGATCTTTCTGGTTGAATTTTAGCCCAATGTTGTTAGTACCTGAGGCGGTTTTGTTTGTTTGTACTGATCATGTATCCTTTTATCAACATATGCATGAAATCACTCATACATTCATACATACATCATGCATTGCTAAAAATCATCGCTCATTGACATTGTGTTCTGACCTTCCTGCAACGCTCTTTGCTTAGTTGAATTTGGTTTTCCCTCTTGAGTTTATTTCTCAAAGGATGTATCTTCATTGGCCATCTTGCTCCATTTTATTTCTGAATTGCATTTGTGGTTGCATGACAATATTATTTATTTTGGACTTCTGAGAACTCTGAGTTTTGGTTTGTGCATTTATTTTGCATGGGAAGACTTTATCTCCTCAGCAGGAATATCGTGGAATTTCCCCGGGAAGTCATGTTTATCTCCCCAGGAAGTCATTTCTCTTTGCAATTCCCCTTGACAATGAGTAACAAGTCTCTTTATTTGAGACAACTTATGTTTGATCCTTTCCAGGCAGATTTCCTTGGTTAAAGAAGAAGTTGAGACCCGTTCTAGGTAAAACGCCAGAATTTTGGGACAAGTATGATATATTTTCTCCTTCTACCATCAGTGAACGTTGGTAGAACATCGACAGTGAACATCAGTGTTTGTTATCTTTTTGCTATCTTCAGTGAACGTTGATAGTTAATCATCAGTGAACGGCGGTGATATGATATATTTTCTCTTTCTACCATCAGTGAACGTTGGTAGAACATCGGCAGTGAACGTTGGTGTTTATTATCTTTTTGCTATCTTCAGTGAATGTTAATAGTTCATCGTCAGTGAACGGCGGTGATATGATATGTTTTCTCTTTCTACCTTCAGTGGATGTTGGTAGAACATCGGCAGTGAACGTCGGTGTTTGTTATCTTTTTGCTATCTTCAGTGAACGTTGATAGTTCATCATCAGTGAATGGCGGTGATATGATATATTTTCTCCTTCTACCATTAGTGAACATTGGTAGAACATCGGCAGTGAACGTCGGTGTTTATTATCTTTTTGCTATCTTCAGTGAACGTTAATAGTTCATCGTCAGTGAACGGCGATGATATGATATATTTTCTCCTTCTACCATCAGTGAATGTTGGTAGTACCTCGACAATAAACGTCGGTGTTTATTATCTTTTTGCTATCTTTAGTGAACGTTGATAGTTCATCGTCAGTGAACGACAGTGATATGATATGTTTTCTCTTTTACCTTCAGTGAATGTTGGTAGACATCAGCAGTGAACGTCGATGCTTGTTATATTCCCCTCTGATTCAGTTCCTTTGGTACACCAGTGATTTATTTTCCTGGTGGGGTTGCTCCTTTGTTTCCTCATTCTTGTTGCATCCCCAGTGATACTTTGCGTCTCTTTGGTACTGTTCATATGCATTCATATGCATAAGCATTTGCATGGAATCTTAGGACCAAACATAGGGTTTGTTTTATATTTAAGTATCTTCGATCACGTCGACACGAAGATTTTTAACCTTCGTATCTCCGGATAGAAGAAACTTAAATAAGGGCAGCTGTTGTACCCCAATTTTTCCCCCTAAGATTCCTTCATCATACCACATTGTTTCAATCACAACAAGATCATATTAGGGTCTTTGGTTCTTCTCCCTATCTTTAGCCTTGCTCTTTTGAGGAGTTACCAAGCACCTTGACTTGTTTTCTTTGGTGATCATGGATATTTTGATTTGATTTTCTCTCTAATTAACAAAATAAAACATTGTTTTGTCTTACTGGTTAATAATGTAGGTAAAGGCAATGTAGTTTAGCAAGTTGCTTCATGGGTTCATGAGTTTATTTCCATGCCCTAGTCAATAGCTTGAGAAATTCAAAACTCACCATTGAAGTTGTTTTGGAATAATTGGTATGGAAGTGGTTTTGGTGGCCATGAGTCCTCATCATCATCCTCAAAAATTTCTATTCATAAAGGAAGAATATTGGCACAAAAAGTTTGTTCAAACTTGGCAAAGTTCCTCAAAGCATTCTCTTGATCTAGAGGCTAGGGTTTTGAACTTAAAAGGAGCATATCTTGCTCATCTTTTGGTTTTTTTGAGTGATTCCAAAAACATCCTTCTCTTCAAAGAGTTACCAACAAATCACTTCAAAAGTTCCAAGGAGTTTTCATGTGGAAGGAACTTGGTGAAGAAGAAAGATTACAAATCACCCAGATGAATCCCCAATTTTCCATATGTGACTTCAAATGGTCATAACTTGGTTAATTATTATCACCTTGAGCCCATTATTTTTCCATGATGATCTTAAAGATGTGTAATTCATGCCTTCTTTTATGTTCAAATCAAGAAAATGGATGGAAGTTGCCTTAAGAATGCAAAAGATTATAGGTCATTTCATGATTTTTGGCCAACTTCAACAAGTCATAACTTGCTCAACTTTTGGATATTTTGAGTGGTTCAAATTGAAAAATGTCATTCAAGAGATTTACTTCATTCCATATTTTTTGGTCAAGAGCAAAATTCTAAGTGGAAGGCCATGTTTGGATGAAAAAGATTATAGGTCATTTTTAAAGAAGAATTTGAAATATTTCTAAGTATGGAAAGTTAACTCTTTTTCTTCAACTTTGACTCCATGTAACTGTCAGCTCAAGCATCCATTTGATTCCATTATTTTTCCATTGCAAATCTTGTAACCTCATCTTTCCAAAGCATCAAGAATTATGCCCTAAGACCCCTTGAGATGGAAATGCCATGGATTTGAATTTGGTAGTTTGAAACTGAATTTTGCACAAAGTCAGGATTTTGAAATATTTGTTTTGGCTTCTAATCACAAGATTTCCACACGTTTTTGTTTCTAAACATGTTTAGCAACTTGCCAGAAGTGATTAGCATCATGAAACACACGATTTGGTTGAGTTTTGATCAAGTTTGAGTCACACTTTCTTCATGATGAAAACCCACACAAATTCCATCCAAAACGCATCATTTGCTATTCCTTTTGATCCCAGTTGCTTCCCTATAAATATAGGGTCATACCTCATTCAATTTCCCAAGCTTAGATAGACAAAATCACCCTACCAAACTTGCTTCACAACCCAGAATTCAGCAACTTCGAAATCTATTCTCAAGCATTTTTCAGTCCAATTTTTCCATCAACTCACCTTCCTTGATCTTCCCTGAAGCTAACCATATAATTACATTCAAAAATCGTGCCCTATATTGCTCCATGGAAGTCCAGTTTCAGAGCTATGCAACTCAACTTCAATAGGTAGATTCCTTCATCAATTCTTCAAAACTCTGATATCATTGTGTTGCTCTCATTTCCCTGGTTATAGTCGTAACACTTACAGTTCACTAGAAACACGTTTTGACCATGAATTTTCATATCCATTTTCAAAACTTTCCTTCCAAATTGCTTGAGCTACAATTTATATAAATTTGGCGCGAGGGTGTGGTTGCCTTCGTCTTGAAGAGACGGAGCGAATGGCATATGTATGAGCTTCTGATTTTATAGTTAGAGAGACATGCAATTCGTGATGGCTGGAGGTTGAAGATGACCAACATGTCATCTTCTAACCAATGAAGGTGTGCCATCTGTATTTTTCAAATTCTGATTTTATTATTGATTCTGTACATTATTCATTAAAGACCATAATATGCACAATGCGCCAGATCCCTTGGATTTGATTACTAACGTGTTTTGACTCTCATACAATGGTCCACATCTTTTACTTTTATTTTCTTTTTCTGATTTTTATATTTTAATTGTTTTAAATTTCAAAAAATCATAGAAAATTCATTTTTAGTCCAAAAAATCTGGAAAAATTATGAAAAATATTTTTGATTATTCTCTTTCTGATTTTTATTTTTTCACAATTTAATTTTGTGTTTTGGTATTTTTAATGAATTTTACACTTATTTGATTTGTTTAAAATGTTTAAAAATACTTTTATACATTTTTAAATTCTGAAAAAATTATGGAATGATCCAATGATATTGTGACAAATATTGGTGACCTTATTTTATTTTTGTTTCTGACTTTACTATTTTTGTTTATTTTACCCTTTTATTTTAATTTTTTTAAATAGTTTCTGACTTTTAAAAATTACCAAAAATTTTGTAAAATTACTTGGCCTCTTTTCTGAGTTTTCTATGGTCTTATTTTTCATTTCTTGATTAATTTGAATATAATTGACATTTTCCTCATTATTTTCCATTTTTTAAACATTTTTAAACCTTTTAATGTATATATTAATTATATTATTATTTTGTGAATATTTTCTGGATGTCTTGGGTTGATTTTTTGATCATGACTTTATTAACCTCATTGGATCCATAGTGTTGAGTTTAACTCCTCAAAAATGGATGAATGATTTTAATAATAGTTTGATTAAATTTTTAATTCAAAAGTGGTTTATCTTTTGCCCTAATCCTCTTCATCACATCCCCTTCTCATTGCACTAAATGTTGTTGGAGCATGATCTCTATATCATGTCTCAAAACAAATAGTGCATAGATTGCTATTGACCGGCCTCAAAATAGGTGTGACTTCTATATAAGTCCACTTACGATTGCTTAACATAGCGCTAAATTTTGTCCCGATTCGAATAAATGATCATTCGTGGTCCAAACTTATGATTGCAAGCCCAAGTATGTTAATTTTATCTCTTTGATCCAATAACCTTGAGATTCATTGTGTGGAGGCTTTGGTTCTACCAATCCTCTAATGGATCTAAAACACCTTTGGTCAACGCGGATCACTTAAACATCGTTGATCATTAACTGGTACTTATGAGAATTCCAAATGGATGATATACTTGACAAAAAGCAAATGCAACTTGTTGCGTGGAGGCTTTGGTTCTACCAATCCTCTAATGAGTTTCAAATGCAAGTTTCAAGGTGGTAATCCAACTAACCACTAATTATTAACTTGTTTATTTTATGCCTTTATTCTTTTATGCTTTATGTACTATTTATTTTTTAGCATTTTTCATTTCATGTCATTTACATCTTTGCTCATTTGAGCATTTATCTTCTTACCATTTTTACTTTGCTCACTTGAGCTTTTATATTTCTTTATTTAAGATACTTAATAACCAACATAAACCCTAAAAAACTCTTAATGGTACTTGAACTATTTGGTTACTATCCTTGGCATTATAGAGCATGAGAATTTTTCTTGGACTTAGGATTAGAAACCTTGGCCTATCTTGGAGACCTTATGATCTTATCTGATTATTTTTTTTTGGAGTTCTTGAGGTTTACCTCAAGACATTGGGTTGTTTGTTTGTTTTTGTGTGCAGGTTTTTGTGATTACACTCTTTGTTTGTAATCTGGAATTCACCCGTATGCAGCCGTTACTCTGCCCAATTTTTGTGAAGACATAATACACTGGAAGTTTGGTTCTCTCAAGAGGTCTAATATCTTTGCTTTCTTGGTTTCAATCCAAAGAATGGGAATTCTATCTTGGCTCATAATGACAAGTTTTGGCCTCTTGTTTGTTAGATGTTACTTATCCTTAGCTCTTACCTTATGCTTTAGGATAGTCTCTTCTCCTCCCATCTTCTTTAATTTCAAAAATCTTCTCCCTCCTTTTGAAAACTCTTCTTGTTTTGAAACTTAAACCACTTTCATAATAAACTTGGATTTATGTCCATGCACTTTCAAAATATTTTCATAAATAAACTCCAATCAATTTAATAATACCTTGACATTTTTATGAGAAGACTAAGAGTAAATTAATCTCATTTCAAACCATTTTGTCACTTTGGATTTTATCTTTAAAACTTTTCTCAAAAGGTTAGACTCTTGTCAATCCTTGTAGTGATGCAAACAATTATACTTCTACAATATATAGTGAAGTGAGATATTTTCCACTTGGGTGTTGAGTGAGGCATTGTTGATTTTAAAATCCAAGCCATATCCTCCACTTTGAGATGATGAAAATTCTCCTTTCTCATGATTGTGGGTAGTAAGTATGTTTTCCACACGGACAATGACGATGATGTCTTATCTCTTAAAATTAACCTACACACTTGTGTTTCAAACTTTGAAAAGAGGAACTACGTGTACCCTGATCCCCTATTGCACGAAAGGTGGTACGTAGGCACTAAAGGTTCGCAACCGCGGCGGGTGCAAAAATCATAAAAACTATATTTCTTTTCTCACCTCCACCATCCATTTTATATACAACACATTTTTATAGCCAAAATATAAAGATTTTTTCAAAGATGTTCCTGCGGAGTACCGTAGATGTTTAGGGTGCTAATACTTTCCCTTTGCATAACCAACCCCCTTACCTTGAATCTTTCCCCCTTTTTTTGGGTTATTCTCTCTTTTCCCATTCCTTTGGAAACAATAAAGCGCGGGTGGCGATTTTTATTTTGGATTTGTATAAAGTCTAGTCAATCCAATGGCTTAGTCTTGAACATTTCTACCGCTACACTAGGGAAGAGAATCAATTGGCCGACGCTTTGGCCACCATGTCTTCTATGTTCAAAGTCAAATGGGACAACGAAGCTCATTTGATTACAATTGAAAGGTTTGACAAGCCTGCACACTGCTACGAGCTTGACACTGACACCGAAAAGCCATGGTACCATGAGATGAAGAGATACCTTGAGGCACAAGAGTACCCCAAAGGAGCATCCATCAATGGCAGAAAGTTCTTACGAAGATTTTCGGCCAAATTCTTCCTAAGTAACATAATCTTGTACAAACGCAACCATGATTCTACTCTACTCCAATGTATGGACAAGAAGGAGGAAGCGGAAATTATGGAAGACATGCATGATGGTCTCTTTGGGACTTACTCTAGCAGACATACTTTGGCCAAGAAGATCCTGAGAGCTGGCTACTATTGGTCAACGATGGAGACTGATTGCCATCGACACTCAAGGACTTGTCATAAATTCCAAATCTATGATGACAAGGTCCATGTTCCTCATATCCCTCTAAACGTCATGACCGCTCCGTGGCCATTTGCAATGTGTGGCATTAACATGATAGGAGAGATCAAACCCACTACTTCTAATGGACATCGCTTCATTCTTGTCGATATCGACTATTTCATTAAATGGGTCGAAGCCGCCTCCTTTGCCTCAGTAACCAAGAATGTGGAAGCCAAATTCATCAAACATAACCTCATCTGCCGCTACGGTGTCCCTAAAAGGATCATCACCGATAATGGGACTAACCTCAACAATGCTATGATCATAGAACTTTGCACTCAGTTCAAATCAAGCATCACAATTCTTCTCCTTATAGACCTAAAATGAATGGCGCGGTCAAAGCGGCCAACAAAAATATTAAGAAGATTGTGTAGAATATGGTAGTGACCTACAAGGACTGGCATGAGATGTTGCCGTTTACTCTTCATGGCTATTGTACTTCAGCTAGAACATCAACTGGGGCAACTCCCGTTTCTCTAGTCTATGGCATGGAAGTTGTTTTGCCAGTGGAAGTTCAGATTCCCTCACTAAGGATTATGAATGAGGAAGGCTTAGGCAAAGACGAGTGGATTCAGACGAGATTGGATCAGTTGAAATTGATCAATGAAAAGCTACTGGATGCTATTTGTCGTGGTCAGATGTACCAAAAACACATGATCAAAGCTTTCAACAAAAAGATCAAGCCTCGAGTGTATCAAGCTGGTGACTTGGTGATAAAGCGCATCATTCTTCAACAAGGTGAGCCCAGGGGAAAATGGACTCCCACCTACGAAGGGCCATTTGTTGTCCAGAGAGTGTTCTCTGGGGGGTGCCATGATGCTAACTACCATGGATGGTGAAGACTTCCCACATCCTGTGAACGCGGACATAGTTAAAAAATACTACGCATAAGAGACCCGCTAGGTTGACACACCTAGGAAAAATAATGGCATCCCAACAAACCAAAAGGTTTTGTAAAAAATTAGGGATATATGCAAAAGATTGTACACCCGGCAAGTTGAAAACCCAAAAGGGTGACTTGGGTAAAAATGGGTATCCTGATGGGATAAAAACTCGAAAGGGTGGTCCAGGCAAAAATTAAGGATTGAAAGCGTATGACTATGTCCCGTGGAATCACCACAGTCAACTTTATTACCAAGGTCTGAGTTCAAACGGTCCAAGATCAATCCAATCAACTTCTGTCAACAGCAAGGGGCATTCGAAGACTTGGGGCTATTTGTTTTTGTTTTCAAAATTTTGTTTTCCTTTCGACGATTTCCTCTTACTAGGATCTCCGTCTCTTTGTACAAAAACGGCTATTCATGGGAAAAATATCAATACAAATATACTTTGAAGTGAAAACCTTTTGTTTTTGGTTTTGAATGCAAAATTGTCAAATGACTAAAATTGAAAGAACATATGCATATGAACATGATTAAAACTATTTGGCACATGTGTCCTGCTAAGCCGCAACAAGCATCTCTTTAATGTATATGGAATATACCCACAAAGTTATTTCATTAAACATTATCCCCACAAGAACGGCTAATATAAGCCTTTCCCCAACGAAGTTACCCATAAAGTATCTTTGCATAGGATTGATTCCAAGCCAGAGTCTCAATCTCTTGACAAGTTCTCTCCCTAGCTAAGTTGGTCCTACAAGAAGAAGCCTTATGGGTATCTTTCTCAAAGAGCTCACCTCGTCAGCAGTTCCCCAAATATTCATCAACAGGGTCTATTTTCCCAACAAGGTTTATTTCCCCAACAAAACTAAGGATTCCCCAGCTGAGTCTATACTCTCCAGATTGAGTTTGCCTCTCAAACTATTACAAATCAAAGGGCCACAATCCCTAATCCATGGTGAAGTCACCAATAAAGTCTTTGCTATCTCCAAAAGTTTCTGTGAAGCCTGGATACGACCAGATAATAGTCAACTTCATTCATTCAAAACATTGTGAAGCCTGGACCCGACCAGATGGTAGTGTAACCTTTCAGATACTATGAGGCCTGGACCCGACCAGATAATAGTACAACTTTTCAAATGCTTTGAAGCCTGGACCCGACCAGATATTAGTGTAACTTTTCAGATACTACGAAGCCTCGATCCGACCAGATAATAGTACAACTTACAATAATTATGAAGCCTGGACCCGACTAGATAATAGTGTAACTTCTCCAAGTACTTTGAAGCCTGGACCCGACCAGATAAAAGTTCAACTCTTCGAGATATTGAAGAACCTGGACTCAACCAGGCAAGGGATTAGTTTCTTTTCCCCAGTAGAGTTTGCCTCTATCCCACCAAGTTACTGTGAAGCCTGGATCCGACTAGATATCAGTTCAACTTCATCTTTTCAAGCAAGTCATTGTGAAGCATGGAATTCGACCAAATAACAACTAATTCCCAGAAAGTCTCTATGAAGCCTGGACCCGACCAGATAATAGTATAACTTTTCAAAGAAAAAACTATGAAGCCTGGACCCGCCCAGATAGTAGTTACCACTTCAAGTTACTGTGAAGCATGGATCCAACCAGATATCAGTTCTACTCTATCTCTTTAGACAAGTTTATTGTGAAGCCTGGACCCGACCAGATAGCAATTAATTTCATCCACCTCGAATATCTGTGAAGCCTGGATCTGACCAGATAACAGTTTAATTTCAAGAAAATTTTCTGCGAAGCCTGGATCCGACCAGATAATAGATAATTTATTCTTCCCCAGTAAGTTACTGTGAAGCCTGGAATTCGACCAGATAGTAGTTAACTCCCTCATTCTTAGCAAGTTGTCGTGAAGCCTGGATCTGACCAGATAACATCTATCATTCAAGATATTATCCTCGGCATAAGCATCATTTCAACAAAGTTTGAAGATATGTATATTCTGAATCCCTAACAGCAATCTGAGATTCAGCTTCCCAGAACTTCTCAGCAGTAGTCAGGGATTTATTTTTCCAGGACAAACATGCATCCCACATTCATACATCATAGCATGTACATACGAAACACATTTAGCACAATCTCGTTCATCTTGAGAACGTCATGCATACATATGCATTTAACTAACTCTTTTTCCCACAGGTAAAACATCAAGTTTTAGTGTAAATCAACCAAAGATTGGTGCTGATACTTTTTCCAGTATTTACCATCATTCCTCCAAATGGCATCTATAAGCCCATTCCCAATACATCTTCGAGTGCAAAATTCTGGGCACTCTAGTGTTCAATCATCTTCCACCTCCATGTCACGAATGGTGGATTCACCAATCTAACTCTTCAGGTCCAAGAAGGTTGAACAAGGGCAGATGTTGTACCCCAAATTTTCCCTCTCATTTCTCAAGAAATCTCCTATAAGATCTCCATGGATTCAAGACTACACAAGATTTGATCAGCTCAAGACACCTCCTCAAGCACTGACAACTAAAAATTAGGGTTTGGGATTGCACAAGGAAAAATGGATTTTTAATGCCCCATATGACTTTCATGGATCATTTTGGACCCTCAAGATTACTCATGTCAAGTTTCAAGTATTGGATCACATTTTTGCTCAGTCAATTGATCAATTGACCTAAAATCAGTTGTATTGGAGAAAAAGTCAACTGTGGTCACTTTGCAGTAAAAATTCATAATTTTTTATCCATATCAACATCATAAACTCTTATATGTCAGTTGATCAATTTTGGATCACAATTCCTCAAGAAATTTCATCAGATCATCAAAAGGGCAAAATGGTCAAAATTAGGGTTTTGACTAAGGAGGCTCAGTTTTTAACTTTTGACCTAACAATTGACTCGTTGGTTTAAGAAATGATATAAAGGATACAAATGCATCATTTTTACATAATGTCATGGCTCAAAACATTTCTCAAGTTCAATTGATTGATAGTTGAATTTCAGTCAACTGATGAAAAGTCAACCGTACACTGAAAAGTCAAACTTTGACTTTTTGATCAAAATCAAGTTTCAAAGATTAAAATTCATCAAGACATGTCAAAATGTGAAAATTTTTCATCAAGAAATCAAAAAGCCAAAATTCATTCTTGAAAAGTCAAAATTTCCAAGACTTAGAATTTTTCTAAGTGTTGAAAAATCAAATTTTTTCATAACTATGCCGTTTTTTCACCATGATGCAAGATGATCCAAAGGAAACTTCCAACATGAAAGTTGTATATCTAAATAATGTCTAAAACATTGTAGGGCATAACTTTTCCTATAAATTCTTGGATTTCAAGTTATGAATTTGTGAAGACATGTTCATGAAACTTGAAGACTTAGTGAAATTTTGCCCTAGTTTAGGCAGGATTTTGACCCAACTTCATGACAATTTTTCACATAGTTACAAGATGAATCTTCAAAAATGTCCATCATAGAGGTTGTAGAGGATTTTACAAGCTTTCCAAAATCTCCAAGAAATTATTGAGATCATACTTGAGCTAGGAGAATAGAAGGCAAGAATTAGGGTTTCAAACTTGAATTATAAGTTATTTCTTGATGAACACATAATCCAATATTCAAGTATGTTGCATGATCTTGCTTTGCAGGCATTCTAACTTGTGTATCTATCCGTAATTAATGGATTACACAAAATTTTGAGCTATAATCCACGTGGTTTAAGCATTATCCAAGCCAATTTTCCATTTTGGGAAGAAAGTTAACATTGTCATTCTTGAAAACAAGATTTATGCACAAAGTCAATTCCTGAGCCTCTCACTTGTTCCCTCTGATCACACTCCATCTACAAAGTCAGAAGCAAGCTTGTTTAAAGCATAACCTCTCTACAATAGCAAGTACAAAGGCATGGAAACTTGTTTTGTCAAGAAAATCACATGTTGAGCTTAAACATGTGAATTTGAATTCTGATCAACTACAAGTCTCAAAACCATTTGCTTATAAATAGAGACACTATTTGTGAGATAACACACGAGCTCAAGCACCCTGAAACTCTCTCAAACACTTACAAGCCAGAAATTGTCCAAAAACACCATTGATGAACAATTTCTGACTTTGAACTTGTAACTCACATTTACCTCGTGCGTTTTCATTACTAATCATTCACAAAGTTTCTATACATCAAATATAGTCCATCCCTATCCTTGTTCCATAACTGTAACACCATTTCCATCAACCTCCATAACCAAAAAAGCAGAGTCTGCAAGTTGACTTCTCTAGGCCATTCCAGCCATCCATTGCTCAAGCTAATCATTGCATTAGCTTCCTGGGAACTTGAGTAAGCTAACCTGATCATTGCAGCACCTTGAATCAAGCTCATTTGCGTTTCACGATTTCCAGTTTTGAGGTATCTTTTCTGAACTCCTATCTTTTCATTTAGGCATTGTTAAGCTTGAATTTGTGAAGATAAAATGTAGATATCATTACCCTGAAACTGTACATGTCCATAGATTTCATTTATATTGATTGAGCTTAGAGAATTTTAAGTTTGAATCTCTGAAAAAAGTTAGGTCAAAATTTGGTACTTTTAGAAATTCTCATTCATCTTTGATTAATAGCTTATGATATTTATATGGTTGGATTCGTATGAAAAATGGAGCAACTTCCATGTTTATCATCTTTCATTTTTGTTGGGAAATTAGCAAGTTACAGGTACCATGGCTGGAGGTTTAAGATGAAGTCATTTTCAAGACTTGTTTTATGTTATGTATTTATCATTTCATTCAAGTTAATGGATGTACAACCACCCCAGTGGCAAAGGTAGCGTGTGTATGGTAAGGGTCATGGGTTCAAGTCCCAGTGCTACCTTTTGTTTTGATTTTCAACATTTTCCTTTCTTTTTTTCCACAACCAGCGCCTGTGCCTTTAATCAGTGGGCTTTGTTATTTTTGCTTCTCCTGAACACCCCTGCCCGCTTTTACACACACGGCCCAAACATTTTTATCATTTCATTTTAATTTTTTTTCTTTTTCTTATTTTATTTTATTTTACTTTTCTTCTCATTTTTATTATTATTAATAATATTATTATTATTATTAATATTATTATTATTTCTATTAATTAAAAACCCAAAAAATATTTTATTGGTTTATTTACATATTTACATACTTTTTATTTTATTTCTTTTAAAGTTAAAAAGACCAAAAAACATTTTCCTAACAAATTTTATTTCCTTTCTTAAATTTAAATAATAATTAGACTCAAGTTTATTTTATTTTCTTTGAAATTAAAATTAATTTAAAATTTAAGTTTCTTTTAATTAATTAATTACCATATTATTTTCATTAAGTTTTAACCTTTTCATAAAATATCCTAAAAATGCTTCAAACTTGATTTCTTTTCTTAATTAGTTTAAGTTTAATTTTATTTAATTTTAATTAATAATTTTTCTTAATTAAGTCAAAACTAAACCCTTTCATTTAAAATCAAAGAAAAATCAATTCTTGTCCATTTAATTCCTTGTACATTATATTCTTTACATTTTTTGTATATTTCATTAAATATTCAATATGGTTGTAATAGATACTTAGGTTTAATTTCTTGCAATCCCCCATTTGTAAATTTGCATACCCCCTCCCCTAATGATGTACTAGCATAGTAATTTTACTTTCCGCAATTTATCGCTTTCATATAAATATTACTTGTGATACGGTGGCCAGAACCGGGACGTGTTTCCCTATTTTTTAAGGAATTTGCTGGTTTGCGTTTTGCGTTTGTGTTTGCAAAATGTCGCGGTAAGCAAGAGTCGCCACCGTCTTTTATTTTATCCAACAAGGAAAGGAAAAAAGCATAGAAAAATTCCTATTTCGAGATATATCTTAGTATGGGGGGTAGATTATAGAAAGGGAAGGTATTAGCACCATTTCTATCCGTATTTTTCTACGGGATCTTAGGTACTTGCTCATCATTTTCAAAATTATTTTCTTTGTGTTTGTGGGTTTTGAAAAGTTTTTGTTTTAACTTTGATTTAACTCTTACTTTTGTCTTCAAGAGTGTAATGAAGTGTTTTTTGAAAACTTGTTTGTAAAGGAGTGTAAGTGTGAAAAAAGTTTTGATTGAGCAAGTACTTAAGAAATAATCTACCTACTCGAAAAAAGAATCGTTCTATGTTTGTTTCCTTTAGACAGCACTATCCCACTATTAGTGAGTAGGTAGCACCATCGTTGGAGTTTGAGGGTCAATTCGAAAGGGAACGTACGGTCACTAAAGAAATGTTAGGACATCTTAGTAACAACCCTAATGTCTTAGATCAATTATCCGAAGCAACAATATCCGAGACAACCTTTCCGAGGCAACTTTGATCTTTGGACAAAAGGACGACCACTAAAGCATCCTATACTCAATGACCGTTTACCGAAGGCAACAAAGTGGGTGTGTACCCTAGGAGTACGCATGTGCGAGTGATTCAATTTAAGATTATTTATCTTTGCATATTTAAGGTTATCTAACCGTTTTAAAATTACATACATTCTTGTCATGCATCCCTAATCATACATCTAACGATTAATATTTGTGGTATTTAAAGTGTGAAAATTAAACTACGCTATTACAAGGCTTCAGGTATTTACATAGCCAAAAATAAACCCTTGAAAAGTAAAGCGGTAAATGTAGAATAAATGTCCTAATTTAAACTATTACAAACTGTGAGCAGATACAATAATTGGGATAAAAAATAAAATAAAGCGCGCGATTACAAATTAGATCGAATGCGAACTAGGTTTTGACCCTTCTATCCTAATTAAAAGAAAAACTTGTTTTTGGTTGTTTTTAATATTTTTTAAGAAAAAGATTAGGTTTTAAAATTAAATGTACAAATTAATTAGTTAATTAAATTAATTAATGAAAATAATTACATGACCTATTTTTGTTTTTTTTGGTTATTTTAGGAAAAAAAAAATATAATTAGGTTAGTAATAAAACCTATTTATTCTAATTATTTTTAAGTTATTTACAAAATAATTAAAGTTATCTAAATTAATAAACCTAATTAAATTAATTAATTTATTGATAAAAAATATACCTAAATCTAATTGGTGAAAAATAATATTTTTTGTGATTTTTTGATAAAAAGAAAATAATTATTTGGTTAGTAAAATAAATTAAATAAATAAATTAAAATAAAATATATAAAGGAAAAGGATAGAGATATTGGGCCTGCAAAGTAATTGAAGGGGTGCAAAGATCAGATCTTGGGCCCAAGAATGGTGAGGTCCATTTGACTCTTGAGATCCAGCGCATTGCATTGATTGAGGCACACCATGGTCATCACATCATGGTCATCAGATCTGGTGTCTAAGACGCCTGTGTGGTTGGATCTTGAGGGAGTATGATAGGCCTTGGATTTATGTGCACATGTGATTGCCTGAAATAAATTAAGAAAAAACGCAAATGTTGGAGGAAGGGGTCGAACCCCTGACCTCAAGCACTCCCACGCCTTAACACCAACCTGGCTACCACTGGGCCATCTGCTTCTGTTTGTATATGTAATGAATAATAATAATAATAATATATAAAAAACAAGAATTAGTGGAGAATAAAAAAAAAAGCGCGCCAGGTTTGAATAGGCCAATGGAATGATGATAACTGGTCATCTTCTTCCTCTCTCCGTGGGTAAAAGTCTACCTAAGGACGTTTGTCCGTAGCTACAAGCAGAGCTCGTTCCAAAATCTTATATGTGCCATATAAATGACATCTAATGACATGGTTGGACTCGTCTTGTCCTCCTGAACACGATGGCACCATTCATGAAAGCTAATTTCACCTGCAAGCAAAACCCCTAATTCGGAGCTACAAACCCTAACAATGGTGAATTCCAGTATAGGCTATATAAATGCAATTAATCAATACATGAAGCTTGCAAATGTTTCATAGATCAACAATATATGATTAATTCATCCTAACAATGCCTAAATCATGCTATTCGAATTCAAGAAATATTGGATATCGTGATGGACTTACAGCGCGATTTGGGACTGGAAAGGCTTGGTTCTTGATTGCTTTAGCTTGCTGACACTCCCAGGAAGCAAATGGAATGCTTAATAAGTCTTGAATTGGCCTGGAACAATGAAATCGATCTTGCACTTTTTCTTGATTTTTTCAAATGTTGCTCTGCTTGTTGCGCCTACCTCTAACCTAGTTTATGGTTTGCCTTTGTTCTATTTGTACCAAGGAGTTAATTAGGTTTGAAAGAATGCATCCAATCTTCCTCCATCAATGAATTTGATTGTGATTTGATCCTCCTTTAAATCTTTCCAAAATTGGCCTAAAACCAATCTTTTTGTCCAACATAATGCCTTGCACGAGTTTGGATACTTGATAGTTGTAATTGAAACCTGAAACAAGCACAAAATCTCTTTCTTTCAATATTTTGGATTTTATATGATTTGTTTTGATTTAAATTGAATTAATTCAAATAAAAATCAAAATAAATAATAAAAATAAGATATGGACAAGTGGCAAAGGCTAGAGCTCGTGGACTATGTTGCAAACTTAAAACAAGTGAAAAAGATTGGGCCCATTTGGCAAAAATTGAAGTTTTAGGGATAATTGACTTTTGGCAATTTTGCAAAAAACGTCAACTTCACCAATGCATAACTTCCTCAATTTTGACTCTTTAGAGGTGTTCTTGGAGGTTTTAGAAAGCTTGAGATGTCCTCTAATCAACCATTTTGGTATCATCTCAAATTGATTTTCCATTCTCATGTATGAATCTTTGACAAAAAAGGTGTTTTTCTTGACTTTTCAAAATGACGTATAATGTCCAAATTCATAACTTCTTGTGAGTGCATATTTTGAACTTGGGAGATGAATATGGATTGTAGGTAATTGCATCCTCTTCAAAATGATATTTCTATGGGTCATTTCACATAATGTATGAGAAAGTTATGTTTGGTCAAAGTTGAGTTGACTTTTCATGCAAAACCCTAATTTAGCAACTTTTGAGTCTTGATGAATTGTGAGAAATCCTTGATGAATCATGATCAACCCTTGATCAAATAAATTAAATATCCTTATAAATGAGAATGTTGACCAAAAATCTTGAAGTTTGACTGTATGTAGGCCACAATTGACTTTTGCCCTAGCATAGTCGATTTTCAGGCCTTTGAGCAATTGAATAGGCAAACTTCCTATGCAAGTCTTGAAACTTGACATGGATGATCTTGAGAACATATTAGGACATTAGTGAGCATTTGTGATCACTTGGACTCAAGTATCTTGATGCAACATGAAACCCTAATTTGAGGTAGATTGCCTTAGGAGGGAGCTTGTCTGGCCAACCCTTGGACTACCTTGAGCAACTTGACGATCTTTCTTGAAATGTTTTGAGAAATATGGGAGGGAATATTTTGGGGTACAAAAGCTTCCCCTGTTCAATTTTCTTAAACCTGAAGATTTAGATTGGCTTGTCTGCCTTTCGTGATCTGAAGGTGGAAGATGATTGAACATTAGAGTGCCCAAAAATTTGCACTCGCATGAAGTGGTAATTGTCTTGTGATGTCGGGAATGGGCTTACAGATTCCATTTGGAAATTGCCGACGAGGGGATGGGCTTAAAGATGTCATCCAAAGGAGTGTCGATCGCATAAGAGATTCCTTAGTGATAGCTTGTATACCTGTCGTTGAGGAAGATCCTGCTGGGGAAGGCTGATCCTTGTTGAGAAAAGTAGAATTTTAGGAGCTTCGGTCGTCCGTACTCTACTGGTGATTCGTCTCTGTTTGAGTTTTAGGAACTTCGGTCGTCCGGATTCTATTGAGGAAACATCTCTGTGGAATTTTAGGAACTTTGATCGTCCGTATTCTACTGAGGAAACATCTCTGTCGAATTTTAGGAACTTCGATCTACCGTATTCTATTGAGGAAACATCTGTGCTGAAATTTAGGAGCTTAGGTCATCCGTTATTCAATTGAGGAATCATATATGCTGAAATTTAGGATCTCCGGTCATCCGTAATTCAACTGAGGAATCATCTCTGCTGACATTTAGGAACTTCAGTCATCCGTTATTCAATTGAGGAATCATCTCTGCTGACATTTAGGAACTTCAGTCATCCGTTATTCAACTGAGGAATCATCTTTGCTGACATTTAGGAACTTCAGTCATCCGTTATTCAATTGAGGAATCATCTCTGCTGACATTTAGGAACTGCAGTCATCCGTTATTTAACTGAGGAATCATCTCTGCTGACATTTAGGAACTTCATTCATCCGTTATTCAACTGAGGAATCATCTCCGCCGACATTTAGGAACTTCAGTCATCCGTTATTCAATTGAGGAATCATCTCTGCTGACATTTAGGAACTTCAGTCATCCGTTATTCAACTGAGGAATCATCTCTGCTGATATTTAGGAACTTCAGTCATCCGTTATTCAACTGAGGAATCATCTCTGCTGACATTTAGGAACTTCAATCATTCGTTATTCAATTGAGGAATCATCTCTGCTGACATTTAGGAACTTCAGCCATCCGTTATTCAACTGAGGAAAAGGCTTCATAGCTTGAATTTCGTGAGAATTTGATTGTATCATTCCTGAAAGGTAAAGGTTAGCTGTATGTAAATGCATGATATGTACCAAGCAATGATGTTCTCAAAATAAATGAGACTCTGTTGTATTATGCGTATGCATGTCATGATGTATGGAAATGTGCTGTTTTTAGCTGGGGAAAATAAATCCCGGATCACTGCTGGAGAACAGAGTTGAAATTTTCGTTTCTGCTAGTGATAGTGAATGAAGATGATTGTGAGAAATAACCTGCAGGAGAGGATAACCCCGCTGGGGAATAAATTGATGAGGAAATAACTCTGTGGGGAGGATATGTTCTGCTAGAGAACCTGTTGATTTGGGAAGAATAACCTCGGCCGGGGATTAATTACCGTTGTTGGCGATAATAAACTCTGTTGGGAATTGAGTTTTTGTTTGTGAAAGGAATGAACTCCGCTGGGGATAATTTCCCAGACTCCACTGGGGATACCCTTTTAGGCTCTACTGGGGATAATCCTCCAGCCTCTGCTGGGGATAATTTTCCAAACTCCATTGGGGATAATTTTCCAGGGATAATGATAGATAAACTCTGCTTGGGGAGAATTTACCGACTCATTCGCGGTTGCGAACCTCAGCTGGGGAGAGTTAACACTATTATCTTTTCTTACTCTACGGGGGGTGAATGTACCTTAGTCATATTCTTTAGCTAAATCTATCCCTGTACCTGGTGGACAGAGAAACTGTAAGGTCTGGACAATTCTTATTTTCCCCTGTTCCTGATATTACGAGTAATCGTCTTTTGTTTCGCATGTAAATATTTATGAACAAGCAATTATTGTCAAATGCATATATCAAAAATGGACATTGGACGTTCTTGCAAAACAAAACAGAAAAAAGGAAAACAATTTGAAATTTATTTGTGAAAATGAATTGTATTGACTTTGAAGTTTGGCCTGTAAATAGGCGCTTTTGTATAAGGGGCTGACGTCCTAGGAAGAGAACGCCATCGAACAATAGAATTTATACAGTTTGTGTAAAACAAAGAAAAACAACTATGTGAACAATCCCACTGGGTTCCAACTCTGCTATTGCCTTTATATCCTCGAGCATCTCATCACTTTGCTACTTGGTTGAAGGTAGATCAGATTGATTAGTGTTGTCCGAGCCTGATAGTTGATACCGAAGTCTGGTTGCAAGATGATCCAATGAGACATAGTGTTACGCTTTAATCCCTAATTTTTTCCTGGACCGCCCTTTCGGGTTTTCAGTCCACCGTGATACCCTTTTTACCCAAGCCGCCTTTTCAGGTTTTCGACTTGCCGGGTGTACCGATTTTTTCATTTTTATCCCTTATTTTTGCCCGAACCCTTATGGTTCGCAGGGAAGCCCTTATACTTGCCTAGGCGAGTCGACCTATCATATTTTTGATTAGGCGTAGTATTTTTTCACTATGTCTGCATTGACGGGGTGAGGAAGGTCGTCACCATCCATGGTGGTTAGAATCATAGCTCCTCCCGAGAAAATGTTCTTAACCACAAATGGCCCTTCGTACGTAGGGGTCCATTTGCCCCTGGGATCACCTTGTGGTAGGATGATGCGTTTGATCACCAGATCCCCGACTTGATACTCTTGTCGTCTAGCTTTCTTGTTAAATGCCTTGATCATCCATTTTTGATACGTTTGACCATGACAAATAGCAATAAGTCTCTTTTCGTCGATTAAGTTCAGTTGATCGAGTCGGGTCTAGATCCAGTCATCTTCGCTCAAACCTGCATCTTTCATAATCCTAAGAGAGGGTATCTGAACTTCAATGGGCAATACGGCCTCCATGCCATATACCAAGGAATATGGTGTTGCCCCTGTTGACGTCCGCGCTGAGGTGCGGTACCCATGAAGAGCAAATGGTAACATCTCGTGCCGGTCTTTGTATGTCACCATCATCTTCTGCATAATCTTCTTGATATTCTTATTAGCCGCTTCCATAACCACATTCATCTTCGGACGGTAGGGAGAAGAGTTGTGATTCTGTATCTTGAACTGCTTGCAGAGCTCGGTGATCATCATATTGTTGAGATTTGTACCATTGTCCGTAATGATCCTCTATGGTACACCATATCAACAAATCAGATTGTGCTGAATAAAACCGTGCCACGATGTTCTTGGTTACTCTAGCGAAGGAAGTTGCCTTAACCCACTTTGTAAAGTAATCAATAGCTACCAGGATGAAACGATGCCCGTTGGACGCAGTAGGTCTAATCTCGCCGATCATGTCGATGCCCCACATTGCAAAAGGCCAAGGAGCTGTCAAGATGTTCAGAGGAACTGGAGGTATGTTCACCTTATCAACATAGACTTGGCACTTATGACAGGTTCGAGAATTCTGATAACAATCGGCTTCCATGGTAGACCAATAATATCCTGCCCGAAGGATCTTCTTTTCCATGGTGTGTCCACTGGAATGAGTTCCGAAAGTACCTTCATGTAACTCTACCATAATTCTTTCTGCCTCGTTCTTATCTACACACCGTAGTAAGGTTAAGTCATGGTTACGCTTGTAAAGGATACCATTACTGATGAAGAACTTCGCTGTGAATCTGCTCAGAAACTTCTTATCTTTAACAGATGCACCCTCGGGGTACTCTTGAGCCTCAAGATACCTCTTTACCTCGTGAAACCAGGGTTTATCTAGTACCTCTTCAGTCTCAATGTCACAGCAATGTGCGGGTTCGTCCAATCTCTCAATGGTAATATGGGGAGCTTCATTGTCCCACCTGACCTTGAACATAGAAGACATCGTAGCTAGCGCGTCCGCTAACTGATTCTCCTCTCTTGGGAAGTGTTCGAAGGTTATCTCCTCGAAGTGTGGAACCAACGTCAATACATACTCTTTGTAAGGAATAAGATTTGGGTGCTTCATATCCCACTCGCCTTTGATCTGACTGATCACGAGATCGGAGTCTCTGAATACACTTAAGAACTTAATCCTTAGGTCAATTGCTGCTCGAAGACCCATGATGCACGCTTCATACTCCACCATGTTGTTGGTGCAATTGAAACATAGTCAGGCGGTGAATGGAGTATGAGAGCCTTCAGGAGATATGATCACGGCGCCGATGCCATTACCCAAAGAGTTTGAAGCTCCATCAAAGTACATAGACCATCGGGATCCCTCCTCAGGTCTTTAATCTGGTCCAGGTGTCTCACAGTCATTCACTAAAATGATATTTTCATCCGGGAACTCGAAGTTCATAGACTGGTAATCATCCACTTCCTGATGTGCCAAATGATCTGCCAACACACTTCCCTTAATTTCCTTTTGGGTCGTGTATTAGATGTCATACTCGGTCAAGATCATCTGCCATCTTGCTATTCTTCCAGACAAGGCAGGCTTTTCGAAGATATACTTGATTTGATCCATCTTTGATATAAATAGAGTAGTGTGAATCAGCATATACTGTCTCAACCGGCGAGTAGCCCATGCCAAAGTGCAACAAGTTTTCTCAAGTAGTGAGTATCGGGTCTCACAGTTGGTAAACTTTTTGCTAAGGTAATAAATAGCATGCTCTTTTCGGCCAGACTCGTCATGCTGCCCTAGCACGCACCCCATTGAATTGTCGAGTACTGTCAAGTATAAGATCAGAGGTCTCCCTTCAACTGGAGGCATCAGAATAGGTGGCTCTTGGAGATATTCTTTTATCCTTTCAAAATCGGCCTGACATTCATCATTCCATCTTACCACTTGATCTTTCTTCAGTAACTTGAAGATAGGCTCATAAGTAGTAGTCAAATGAGAAATGAATCGGGCAATGTAATTCAACCATCCCAAAATGCCTCTGACTTCTTTTTTTGTTCGGGGAGCTGGCATTTCTTGTATAGCCTTCACCTTTCCAGGATCCACCTGAATACCTTTATCACTTACAACGAAACCCAACAGCTTACCAGACCTCACTTCGAAGGTGCACTTGTTCGGGTTTAACCTCAGCTTGTATAACTTCAACTTGTCAAATAGCTTCTAAAGATGGTCAAGATGTTCTCCTTCAGTCTGGAACCTTGCAATCATGTCATCGACATATACCTCAATCTCATGGTGAATCATGTCATGGAATAATCCGACCATGGCGCGCTGATATGTTGCCCCAACATTCGTCAATCTGAAAGGCATGACTTTGTAGCAAAATTTACCCCACTGCGTGACGAAGGTTGTCTTCTCCATGTCTTCGGGAGCCATCTTAATCTGATTGTAACCGGAAAAACCATCCATAAAGGAGAAGACCTTATGCTGTGCGGTGTTGTCAACCAGAACGTCGATATGAGGTAGAGGGAAATCATCCTTGGGGCTCGCCCTGCTCAGATCCCTATAGTCCACACACATTTGAACCTTACCATCTTTCTTCGACACTGGAACCACGTTGGCAACCCACTGCGGGTAAGAAGTAACTTCTAGAAAACTGGCATCAAACTGTTTCATAACCTCAGCTTTGATTTTCTCAGACATCTCTAGGCGCATTCGATGAACTTTCTGTTTCACTGGAAGACAGTCTTCCTTAGTTGGAAGGCGGTGAACCACAATATCGGTATCCAACCCAGGCATATCTTCATAAGACCAGGCCAAGATCTCAACATAGTCACGCTGAATCTGAATCAACCGTCACTTGACACTAGACTCCAGATTTGCACCGATCTTGACCTTTTTCTTTTCTGCCTCTGTACCCAGATTCACTGATTCCACTGGCTCTTCATGCGGCTCTATGGACCTCTCTTCCTGAAGTAACAGTCAGGCAAATTCCCCAGGCACTTCACAATCATCCTCACCTTCATCCTCGGCTTAGTTGATCGGACTTTCGAAGTCATAACTGGCAGTAGCATAGTCATTATCTATGGGATCCAGAGTGGATGTAGACCTGTATTATGTGAGTGTGTGTAAATAGCTATTTTTGCAAGATAGAAAAGAAAAACAAGGAGCACAAAATTTGTAATGCAAGAAAAACGTCCAATGCTTTTATTGATGATATATGGAAATTACACATAATAAGCCCTCAAACAAAGCCACGGTGTCTCGGGCAAGGCACCGAGCCGTAAAGTTTAAGATTGTCTGTTACAAAATTCAAAACAAAAGTCTAATTACTGTGTTATAAAAGAAATGGGCACGAAGTCCTTCTCCATCCAATTGTTTAATCCACCATCTGTAGTCGGGTAAATCCAGCTGTCAAACTCAGACTCTTCATCATCGTCTTCAATTGCATTCACTTCCAGATTTGTGATACACAGGGGAGGTCTTCCAATCCGCGCACGCCGAACTGCCCTTTGAGCTTCTGCAGTAAAACCCAAACCAAACTTTTCAGTCTTGTGTGCAAAGTCAGGGAGCTGACACCAATTCGCACACCCACCTTTCTCAATAACAGCCCGGGCATCCTTGAGGGAAGCCATCTTCATTGGAGGATCTTCAGCAATAGTTTTAGTCGACGCCAGAGTCTGGGGGACTTCTTCAATGTTTTGACACGGGGTTTCAATGAACTCCCCATCCCTCTCCACATACCTAAAATAGTTAAGGTGGATCACCATGTACTCCTCATCTCCTCGTACTGTAACAATTTTCCCCTTCACTGGATATTTTAACATCTGATGGAGCGTAGAAGTTACTGCCCCAGCTTTATGAATCCACGGGCGACCCAGCAAACAGGAACAAGATGGTCGGATGTCCATTACATAGAACGTGGACGCAAAAGTCTGGGAACTAACCTTAATAGGGACATCCACCTCTCCATGTACCATCCTTTTGGACCCGTCAAAGGCCCTAACCACAATATTACTCGGCTTCAGCACCAACCCTTCACAGTCCAACCGATCTAACGCCTTCTTTGGTAAAACATTTAACAAGGACCCAGTATCTACCAGCATGTGGGCCAAAGTAGTGCCCCTGCACTCGATTGAAACATACAAAGCGTCATTGTGATTCTTTCCCTTGGCGGTCAGATCTGCGTCAGAGAAACCCAACCCGTTGTCAGCTGTCAAACTAGCCACACAATCTTTGAATTGATCAGCAGATGTTTCTTGCGGCACATGCGCAGTTTTCAAGAAAGCAATCAGAGCCTTAGCATGGGCTTCTGAGCACAACAATAAAGATAACATGGAGATCTTCGACGGGGTTTGCCCCAGCTGTTTGACTATGTTGTAGTCGCTCTTTTTGATAATCTTAAAAATTTCCTCTATCTCCTGCCTAGAGGTTTCAACAATAATCTTCTTTGGTGCCTCCGTCCGGGCAGGCTCACTGGTGATCTCTTTGCCCCGAGCGTTAGATGACTCGAAGACATGGGTAATGATTGGAACATGAACAGGGACAATAGCAGATGTACTGGAAGGCGTAATAACAACAGGTTTTTGAACAGTTGGTGGGGAAATCTCAGGAGAGAAAAGTCTTCCACTTCGGGTGACCTAGCTAGACCCGACGATATTGTTGACATCAGTATCAGCCTCTCAAACCTTCAAGTCTTGTTTAATCCCATGATAATACACATCGGCCCCATAGTGCCACGGGACAGCCTTATCCGAAGTGTAAGGGATAGGTCCAGGAATAGTAATGATCAATGGAGGAACTCTCGAAACAGATGTAATTCTAACAGGATTTCTCGAGGAAGCCTTGGAAGAATTGGCGGAAATGGTGATTATGGAAACACCTTCAACAGTAATCAATGGAACCAAAGTTTTCTCGAACAAGATTTCTTTGTTATCCATCAGGCGTTGGACACCTGACTTTAATAGATGGAAACCAGTAGGTAGGATGGAACATAGGTGGCAACCTTCACCACAACCCAGAAATAAATCAGCCAATAACAAGTTCTTTTTTACAATCATCAACAGAGTAGAAATGTCTTTCACGGAAGTCACAAATGAGTCATCATCCACATCATTCACTCCATGCTTGGGCATATGAGCAGTCATGACATTATGCTTTTCCCGCGCTTCAAACTCAATCTCCTTAGCATCGATCAGATCCTGCACTTTATTCTTCAAAGCCCAGCAGTTATTGGTATCATGCCCTGGGCTATCAGAGTGATAAGCACAACGGGCATTCAGATTATACAACGGTGATATGGTGTTGGGATTCTTTGGAGGCTCCTTCGAAATCACCAAGTTGGTCTTCAACAATTGCGGAAGAATTTGAGATAGAGTCATACTGAGCCGAATATACTTCCTTTGTGGTCTCTCTGCTCTTTGCTGATTGTTGCATTGTGGGGCAACATTTGGTCTTGATATAACCACCGCATTAACTGCTTGGCAGCATTCGGGTCGATTTTGGCTCCTCGAGTTGTAAACTTCACTAGATTTCTTCTTAAAAGGCTTCTTCTTTGTACTTGACGAAGCACCTTTTTGTATCTTGTCGCTCTTAATACCGGCCTCAACTCTCTCCCCAGTCATAATTAATTCAGTTAACCCAGACGATGAAATACCGATCAAATGATTGAAATACGGGCCAGACAAAGTACCAAGAAACATATCCACCAACTCCCTATCAGCCAGAGGGGGTTGGACTCTTCCAGCAAGATCTCTCCATTTCTGAGCGTAGTCCTTAAAACCTTCGCTCGCACCCATAGACATACCCTGAAGTTGGGTACGCGTGGGAGCAAGGTCGGCATTATACTGGTATTGATTGTAAAAAGCAGCAGCAAGGTCTTCCCGGTTACAGGTGTTAGCTCCTTCCAGTTGATAGAACCATTCAAGTTGAATCCCTGACAGACTATCTTGAAAGAAATGAACCCAAAAGTTCCTATCAGCAGTATATGGTTGAATCTTTCTAACATACGAGCAGAGGTGTAACTTTGGACAGGATACCCCATCATACTTAGCAAAGACAGGTGCTTTAAACTTGTGTGGAATCACCACCCCAAATGCCAAACCCAAATCTCCAAAGTCCAACCCAGGGACTTTCTGGACCTCCATTGCGCTCAACCAGTCTTCGAGTTGCTTATACCTATCCTCAGCAGGAGGATAATGGTCTTTATAAAAGTCAGTGTCATTGTCAGAAACCACAGGGCTAGGACCCTTCCTTTCCTCTTGATTCTCTCCTCCTCCAGATGAATGAGATAAATCAACATCCTGTCTCAACCTGTTCCCAAACCTGTAACCCATATTCAGGAGGATCGTCTTCTTCATTTTCTTCTTCTTTTCCTTCAACATAAGAGTCTTCAGATCTTGTTGACTCTTGGCTAAGTTCATGAACATTTCCTGGAACTGAGCATTCTGAGCTTGAAGAGCCTTGATGGCTTGATCAGTAGGTGCTTCAGAAGACATGATTGCTGAAATAAATAGCGAAGAAGATGAGAAACCTGTAAGGGTACCTGTAATGAGGTGCATGGGAATGGAAATGCGTATGAAATGATTTCAAAGACTTTGGGAGATTCAAATTTGTAAACCAAAATGAAACACACTTTATTAGATAAAAACTTGAAACAATGTTTAACAAATGCCTTTAAGGCGTTACAAACGAAATACTGAAAAGCAAATCTAAACTAGAAACAATAAAAAAAACATCAGAATTCCCATGGTCATTTTCCTTTCGTGCTGACATAATCTTTGATTTTCCTCTCAGTCTCCAGCTGCCTTGTAAGCTTCAGGATCTTCCGTTCCCGCTCATGATACTTCTCTCTGTAAGTATCCCTTTCTTCCCTTAGCTGGATCCAAAACCTCTTCAATGCCCCCAGATCAGTAGGCATATGAGGATGGAGGATGAAGTGGTGAAAAACACAAGAAGGGGGGGTTGAATTGTAAAACTGAAATCTAATGCAATGAACAAGATATTTTTATCCTGGTTCGTTTGATCTCAAACTACTCCAGTCCACCCGTCAAGGTGATTTCGCCTCTCTCCAACGAGGTCTTAATCCACTATATTCAACTGAATATTACAGACTGCTTTAACAACTGCTAAAGCCTTCTTGATCCAAACCACAACCCGGTTTGTCAAGGTAACACTTTCTTACAAAGAGATAAAACTAAGTGTGTGGATGTTTTCTACAAAACTGTATCACAACTGTGATGTATACACAAATTGAAGCTTAGAAACTAGATTGCTAAACAATGATAGAATATCAGAATGTGTGGTTTAGCAAAACTGAGAGAAAGAAGATTATGATTAGCTTTTGTGCGTGTAGAGATTTTGAGAGCATTAGCCATTTCAATCTTCAAAGTCTTGTTTATATAGCACTGAAATGATGAACGTTGGATGCAATATTCTTGATTCAATGCTAATAACAAACTTTCCTTATTGAGCAGATCTTGTCTGGAATGAGGCCGTTGGAATTAATTTGCTTTCAATGCACAGTACCGTTGCTTACTTAATGCAAGTTCTGGCTTGGCTCATTCTGACTCTGCTTCGCTGCTGATGAACTGTTGTGTTTCTTTTTCAGAGTGTTGAGCGCAGTCTTGTTCATCAGGCTTCAGCATGTACGTGAGTTAATCATCTGATTCTGACATTTTGATATGGCAACTTCTGATGCTGGTGTCTGAAATCAAGTTCTGATGCTGAATAGATGTGATCTTGCTTATATCAATCAGAGTATCTGAAGTCAGAACATAATAATTTTAGGCAGCAGATAGTTCATACATGAAACTTATAAATACTATATCTTTTCACTTTGTTATCATCAAAACTTAAATATAGGGTAGTAGATTCAAACTTTGTTCTAACAATCTCCCCCTTTTTTATGATGACAAAAACTAGATATTTTTAAATGAAAATAACGTGAAAAGGTATCTGAGATATGTATCAGAGGAAGAAGTAAAAGGATAAGGAGTAAAGAGATATCAGAGTTGAGAGATACTCCCCCTGAGTTTATTACTTCCCTTTGATTACACATGTTCTTCAGGATCATATCTTTTTGCCTTTCGTTGAACATCAGAGTATCAGAGTCTTTGACTTATCAGAAGCTTTATGTCAGAGCAGAGCTTCAGAGCTTTTCTTGTCAGAGCTTTGCTTTGGATCAGAATATCAGAGCGGATCAGAACTTCATAGTGATCAGAGCTTCAGAGCTTCTAGTCTTCAGAGTGTCCAGGAGCTTCCTTGTACCTGTAGACTTTAAGCAAAACAGAAAAAACATTTTCAAGTAATAGAGTTAGAATGTTTGAGAATTCCTGTCTAGTTAGCCGTTATTGATTAAAATATCATTCTTGTTCTCCCCCTTTTTGTCAGCAATCAAAAAGTGTAGGTGATGTGCTAAAACAATTAAGATCAGAAAAACTAATCATATTAAAAGAGTTCAGAATCAAAACAAGAAAATAGTACAAAACATATTCAAACAGTACATCAAAAAATCAAGGAAAACATGAAAAAGGACATGAATGAAAAAAGAGACTAAGGTTGAGGAGGCAAGCATGTGAACAGGTTCTCCAGCATGGCTTGGATCTTTTCAGCAGTCTCATTCTGCTTGTGCACCATGCTGACAACAGTGTCAATCTTGCTATCCTTCACATCCATTCTCTCTTTCATCTTCTGATCGCTTTCATCCATCCGCTGCTGCAGACGCATGTCATTCAGCCTTAGTTCTTCCAGAGTCTGCCTGTCCAAGGCAGCTTGAGAAGCATCAGAAGCAGGGAGCTTCTGAGAGCTTTCAGCAACATCTTCTGCTTGACTTTCTTCAGCTTGAATGGTCTTGTCTTCTTCTGATTGCACCTTTGCAGCTTGCTGTTTCTCAGACCAAGGTTCACTATCCAGAGGGAGCACGTCTTCTTTCAGAAGCTGACTTCCAACTTCATTCAGAAGCTTGCTGAAATTTTGTTGTGCCTGCTCATAGTTGATATCCTGCAACTTGAGGGCTTCAGCACGTACCCAAAGTCTGAATTGTGACCAGAGCTGATCAGAAGCAGCTGGGTCAATCATTCCAGGACAGACTTGCTTCAAAGAAGCAATCCATTGCAGCACACCTGTTTCAAGATTCATAATACCAGAGCCAACATCTGGTTGTTTTGGTTTTGGGATGGCAATTTTGTGTTTCAGATCAGCAAGACGGTCAAGACTGGTTAAGTCTATGAAAGTCCTGCTGGGGTTTTCAGAGGTTTTCTGAGCAGCTGTTTGTTTTGGAGATGGAGTATCAGAATCAGAGATTATGATTGGACTGGGTGGTGTTTTGGGAGTATTTGGTGGTGTAGATTCTGATGAGGATGGCAATTGTGCTAAGGTGATAGTTGTTCCACCTGGAAGCTGGATTGCCAAAGGTGATGGTTGAGGTGAATGAGGTTCAGATGGTTGAGGAGAAGGAGTTTAAGAGTGATGAAACTCTGTTTGAGGTGATGGTGGATTAAGTTCTGGTTGGGGAGAGGGAGACGAAATTGCTGGTTAAGGAGAAGTTGTTGGAATTTCTGGTTCTTCAGCAGATTGCTATTGTTCTGGTTGTGGAGGAGGAACAGTTTGTGGTTCAGAGATTGGTTGATCAGAGGTGTGTTGATCAATGTCAGACAACACTTGGTCAATTGCTGATGTTGTTGAGATTGTTGGTTGTTTGGGATGTTTGGTTCTGGGTCTTCTGAGTTTTAATGCCTCAGAAGGGTCCTCTTCTAGTACAGTTTCATCTATGGTAGGGATGGGGATTGAGATTCTATGAGAGGTTTGAGGAGGAATAGATGCTGGAATAGTAGAAGAATTTAAAACAGAAGCAGCAGATGAATTACCTCTTTTCCTGGGTGTCTGCTGGGATGATCCTTCTGATGGTGCCTTCCTCTTCTTCGTCTTCTTCAGAGTCACTTCTTGCTGAGGTTGATGCAGAGCTTTGATAATCAGATTTGGATCTGAACCATCTGCCTTGCACGCATCCAAGTACCTGAGAATCACCTCTGGTTTGGATTCAATTTCAGAAAATAATGGAAAGTCACTCAGAGGCACTCTTCTGCTGGTGATATCAGCAATAGGAGTAGCTCTGGGTTCCTTCTGAATATTCTCTATCAGCTTCATCTTCTTCAAGTTCTTTGCATTCAGAGGTTTCCCAACTGTTGGTTCAATAGTGCTTAGCTCTTGAGCTTCTATCAGATGCTCAATCAGCCTATTCTCTGTCAGAATATCTGATATCAACCTTCCAAAAGGTATCCAATCCCTCTTGGTTCTTTCTTCTTCCCTGGTTTCCTTCACACTTGTTCTGAGGTGGTTGAACAGGAAGTGAGCCAGATTGATCTTTACCTTATGATCAATAAAGTAGATCAGAAACTGCTGATCCACATTTATGTAATCAGGAGAACTGGTTGGTTTCCTGTGGTTGAAGCACCCCAGAATTATCTTAGCCCACACTCTGTAATGATCCTTCAGATCTTTAATCTTGCTGCTGGGCACCCCATGAGTGAAAATCCTTGCAGCTATCACACCTACATCAGCACATCTTTCAGCCATGTCCACACAACGGACGCCACCACCACTGTAACTGATTAGCCTTGCAATGTGATCCTCAGTGATCACAATCTTCTTCCCCATAACAAAGGAGGTGACTAGATGTGTTGAAGCCTTGGCGTGAATCCAGAATTCCTTGACTAGCATTGGGAATGTTGGTCCAACCAACCTGTCAAAATACCTTTCCCACTTCTGAGCCCTAACTTCTTCAGTTAGGTCAAAATCGTTCTCCTTCAGGCTTCCAAAATCAATGATTAATTCAGAAAGCACTTCAAGATTCTTCACAGGAGTGAGGAGAGTTCTGAATGGCACTTGATATTGCTCAGATGATGCTTTCTTCTGAGGACCTGCAGAAGCACTGCTGGAAGTTGCCATGTTCACACTAAAAAGGGCTTTGAGAATAAACTGAGGAAAATAGGTTTTGAAAGAGATGAACACAGAAATATGCAGAAGATGCTTGAGTATCAGTGAGAAAACGTAAAGAATGAGAATGAGAGATTAATGTGCTTAAATAGAGTTTTCAAAACTATTTTGAAAAGATAAACGTTTTTTAAGAGAGAGAAAAATCATGATTGCATTTTAAAAGCATGATTACTTTTCATTAAATGCTTGCTGATTTTGGGGAATTTGAGAAAGATTCTTAAAAACGGTTACCAGACATGTGTCTCAATGCACCCAATCAGCGCTTTGCCTTCTCAGAAGCGTGCACGCGTTCTGCTTCAGAGATATGCTGATGATTGGATGACACTTGTTTGATGTAGTGATCAGCACGTCTGTCTTTGAGCTTAGACTCTCAGATCTTTAGACTTGCATCTGATACAATCTGCATGTTCTATCTTTCTGAAAGGAGATTGATCAGAAGTTCACCGTAAAACAATTACATTCTGAAGGTAAATATATGGAATTAAAACATTTTCACTCTGGACACACTTTCATGCTGAGATGTTTCAGAATGAAATTAAACCTATCTTCTGAAAGGGGTTTAGTAAAGATATCAGCCCATTGATGGTCTGTATCTATAAATTTTAAGTTCAAAATACCTTTCTGAATATAGTCCCTAATGAAGTGATGTTTTATTTATATATGCTTAGCTCTAGAATGTAAAATGGGATTCTTACTTAAGCAAATAGCAGAAGTATTATCATAAAGTATAGGAATGTTACTCTCAAAAATCTGGAAGTCTTCAAGCTGACTTTTCATCCAGAGCATTTGTGTGCTACATCCTGCTGCTGCTATGTACTCAGCTTCTGCTGTTGATAGAGCAATTGTTGATTGCCTTTTGCTGGACCAAGAGATCAGATTTTCTCCCAGAAACTGGCAGCTTCCAGAAGTACTTTTACGTTCCACTCTGTCTCCAGCAAAATCAGCATCACAGTAGCCTACTAAGCTGTAATCACTAGATTTTCTATAAAACAAACCCAGATTAGTAGTACCTTTCAGATACTTGAAAATTCGCTTAACAGATGTTAAGTGAGATTCTCTAGGATCTGATTGGGATCTAGCACAGATACAAACACTGAATAATATGTCAGGTCTTGAAGCAGTCAGATAGAGGAGAGAACCAATCATACCTCTGTAGACTTTCTGTTCTACATTTTTGCTTACCTCTTCTCTTTCCAGAATGCACGTGGGATGCATTGGAATCTTTGATGGCTTACATTCTGAGAGGTCAAATTTCTTCAGAAGATCTCTGATGTATTTGCTCTGATGAATGTAAGTTCCTTCTGGAGTTTGATTGATCTGAATTCCTAGAAAGAATTTCAGTTCCCCCATGAGGCTCATCTCAAATTCTGCCTGCATACACTTAGCAAATTTTCTTCCAAGAGAAGGATTAGTAGAACCAAAAATAATATCATCAACATAAATTTGACAGACTAAGATGTCACTCTTAACTGATTTACAGAATAGAGTAGTGTCCACTTTCCCTCTGGTGAATTCATTTTCTATCAGAAAGTTACTTAGCCTTTCATACCAAGCTCTGGGAGCTTGTTTCAGACCATACAGTGACTTCTTTAGTTTGAAAACATGTTCTGGATGTTTTGTATTTTCAAAACCTGGGGGTTGGTGTACATAAACTTCTTCTTCTATATAACCATTTAAGAATGCACTTTTGAACTCCATCTGATACAGAGTGATGCCTCTATTAACAGCAAATGAAATTAAAAGTCTGATAGATTCTAACCTGGCGACTGGGGAAAAGGTTTCTGTATAGTCTATCCCCTCTTGCTGACTATAACCTTGTGCAACCAATCGTGCCTTGTTTCTGATGACTTCACCTTGTTCATTTAGCTTGTTTCTGAACACCCATCTTGTTCCAATGACGTTGAATCCTTTTGGTCTGGGAACGAGATCCCATACGTCGTTTCTGGTGAATTGATTCAGCTCTTCTTGCATTGCTAGAATCCAGTCATTATCCAGAAGTGCTTCATCAATAGAAGAAGGTTCAATCAGAGACACAAGTCCCATAAGTGTTTCTTCAGAGTTTCTGAAGCTTGCTCTTGTTCTGATTGGATCTTCCTTTCTTCCTAGGATAGTCTCTTCTGGGTGATCCAAGCTGCTTCTGGGTAATCTCTTCTGAGGTTGATCAGCAGCTGTTGTAGGATTGCTAGCAGTGCTCCTTTCAGACGTTGAAGGAATGTCTGTGTTGAGAGCTTCTGATGACTTGTCTTCAGAACCTGCAAATTCAATTTCTATACCTGCAAAAACTTCATTCTGCTTTGACTTTTTAGAGTCAAGCTTATCATCAAAACAAACACTGATTGATTCTTCCACAATCTGTGTTTCTGTATTGTATACTCTGTACCCTCTTGAGCGTTCAAAGTATCCTAACATAATACACTTCTGTGCTTTAGAGTCAAACTTGTTCAAATAATTCTTTGTATTTAATATAAAGCAAGTACATCCAAATGGATGAAAATATGAAATGTTGGGCTTTCTGTTCTTCCACAATTCATATGGAGTCTTTTCCAGAATAGGTCTTATTGAGATTCTATTCTGAATGTAGCACGCTGTGTTTATTGCCTCTGCCCAGAAGGTCTTAGCAACGTTTGTCTCATTGATCATGGTTCTGGCCATTTCTTGCAATGTTCTGTTCTTTCGTTCTACAACTCCATTTTGTTGGGGAGTTCTAGGACAAGAGAAATCATGCAGAATGCCTCTGTCATTAAAGAATGACTCAAAATCTTTGTTTTCAAATTCTCCACCATGATCACTTCTGACTTTAACGATTCTAAGATCCTTTTCATTCTGAACTTGGTTACAGAAGGTAACAAACACAGAGTGTGACTCGTCCTTGTGTCTTAAGAACTTTACCCATGTGCATCTGCTATAGTCATCTACAATTACTAACCCATACTTCTTACCACTGACTGAAGCAGTTTTAATTGGTCCAAATAAGTCAATGTGCCGAAGTTCTAATGGCTTAGAGGTAGAAACAACATTTTTGGATTTAAAAGAAGGTTTTGCAAATTTGCCTTTCTGACATGCTTCACACAGAGCATCTGAATTGAACTTCAAATTAGGAAGTCCCCTGACCAGATTGAGTTTGTTAATCTGAGATATTCTTCTCATACTAACATGCCCCAATCTTCTGTGCCAGATCCACTGCTCGTTGTTAACAGACAGAAGACATTTTACATTCTGACTCTTTAGTTCAGAAAGTTTGATTTTGTAAATGTTGTTTTTCCTCTTACCATTAAACAGGATAGTCCCATCTTTCTGACTAACAGCTTTACATGATTTTTGATTAAAGATTATATCATAACCGTTATCACTTAATTGACTTATGGATAACAGATTATGCATCAATCCATCTACTAGTAGAACATTATTAATAGAGGGAAGATTTCCATTACCTACAGTTCCAGAGCCAATTATCTTTCCCCTCTGATTGCCTCCAAAGCCAACGTGGCCTCCAGGCTTAAGTTCCAGGCTTTGGAACATATGCCTTCTTCCCGTCATGTGTCGTGAGCAGCCAGAGTCCAGGTACCATGACTGGTGTTTCTGACTTGCTGCTAAAGATATCTGCAACATGTATTATTTTATCCTTAGGTACCCAGATTTTCTTGGGTCCTGATTTGTTAGTTTTACCAAAACTCTGGTTGAATTTTGGTTTCACAGAGTGCTTACTGCTAGTGTATTTGATATCATGTGTGTGACCATATACAAAATGTGAATTCAGAGGAGTGTGTTTAATGGTTAAGTCCATGACATTCTTTGGTGTAGGAACCTTACCTTGGTATCCTATTCCTTTCCTGCCGTTTCTGCTAACTCCATAGATCATTGAAGCCATTCTGCTTCTATCTATGCTTTTAGCTAGGAACTTCTGGAAACTGTGATCATACTCCTTGATGATCTCATCAGCGTTGCTGGGAGTTTCAGAAATTGGTTCCTTCTGAGAGTTTTGTAAAGTGTTTTCTAATTTTGAAATCTTATTTCTCAGCTCAGAATTTTCCAATTTGAGACTCTCAGTCTTATTAGAGTCAGATTCAATATTCCTTTTCAGGTCTCTGAATTTAGCTCTAATTTGCTGATAACGTTCCAGAATCTCATTAAGGCTTTCAGCAAGTTCAGCCTTTGTAAATTTAACTGCAAAGTTAGGAAATACCTCTTCAGTGTCTGATTCTGAGTCTGATTCAGAAGCTTCACTATCTTCTGAAATGTTAGCCATGAGAGCTATGTTTTCCCTTTCATCATCTGATTCTGAGTCAGCTTCAGACGAGTCAGAGTCATCCCATGTAGCCATGAGACTTTTCTTCTTCTCTCTTCCAAACTTCTTTTTGGGCTTTTCCCTCTGAAGCTTTGGGCAGTCACTCTTATAGTGTCCTTGCTCATTGCACTCATAGCAGATGATGTCTTTGGTGTTTGGCTTTTTGCTACTGGAGGAGCCTTCAGATCTTCTGTATCCAGAGGAAGAATCTGTCCTTTTGTATCTGGAAGAAGACTCGTTCTGATCAAATCTTCTGGGATTCCTGAACTTCCTTTGTCTTTGCTTCCACAGTTGATTTACTCTTCTGGAGAGAAGGGAGAGTTCGTCTTCTTCTGATGAGGATCCATCAGATTTTTCTTCAACTGCCTGCAAAACTTTAGACTCAAATTTTCTGTTAGATTTTAATGCTAAAGGCTTACCTTGCTTCTGAGGCTCATCAGCTTCTAGCTCTATCTCATGACTTCTGAGGGAGCTGATAAGTTCCTCCAGAGTGATTTTGTTGAGATCTTTAGCTAGCTTCAGAGCTGTAACCATAGGTCTCCACTGCTTGGGTAAACTTCTGATGATTTTCTTGACATGGTCAGCAGTAGAGTATCCTTTGTCCAGAACTTTGAGACCAGCTACCAGAATCTGGAATCTAGAGAACATGGTTTCAATGGATTCAGATTCTTCCATTTTGAATGCCTCATACTTCTGAATGAGCGCCAGAGCTTTTGTTTCTTTGACCTGAACGTTGCCCTCATGCGTCATTCTGAGTGAGTCAAAAATATTCTTTGCTGTGTCTCTGTTGGAGATCTTTTCATACTCAGTATAGGAGATAGCGCTGAGGAGGATGGTTCTTGCCTTGTGGTGATTCTTGAAGTCACGCTTTTGTTGATCAGACATTGTTTTTCTATCAATCTTTTGACCACTTGCATTCACAGGGTGCGTGTATCCATCTGTCACCATATCCCACAGATCAGCATCATGTGCCAGAAAGAAGCTTTCAATTCTGTCTTTCCAGTAATCAAAGTTTTCTCCATCAAAGACTGGAGGTTTGCCACTGAATCTGTCTCTGTCCTCATTGTTGTCATTGCTGATGTGAGAATTGTTTCCTGCCATTGTGTTTTTCTGACGTTGGATCTTGTACTGACACGGTTAAGTGTTTTAGCTCAGAACCAGGCGCTCTGATACCAATTGAAGTGGTGAAAAACACAAGAAGGGGGGGTTGAATTGTAAAACTGAAATCTAATGCAATGAACAAGATATTTTTATCCTGGTTCGTTTGATCTCAAACTACTCCAGTCCACCCGTCAAGGTGATTTCGCCTCTCTCCAACGAGGTCTTAATCCACTATATTCAACTGAATATTACAGACTGCTTTAACAACTGCTAAAGCCTTCTTGATCCAAACCACAACCCGGTTTGTCAAGGTAACACTTTCTTACAAAGAGATAAAACTAAGTGTGTGGATGTTTTCTACAAAACTGTATCACAACTGTGATGTATACACAAATTGAAGCTTAGAAACTAGATTGCTAAACAATGATAGAATATCAGAATGTGTGGTTTAGCAAAACTGAGAGAAAGAAGATTATGATTAGCTTTTGTGCGTGTAGAGATTTTGAGAGCATTAGCCATTTCAATCTTCAAAGTCTTGTTTATATAGCACTGAAATGATGAACGTTGGATGCAATATTCTTGATTCAATGCTAATAACAAACTTTCCTTATTGAGCAGATCTTGTCTGGAATGAGGCCGTTGGAATTAATTTGCTTTCAATGCATAGTACCGTTGCTTACTTAATGCAAGTTCTGGCTTGGCTCATTCTGACTCTGCTTCGCTGCTGATGAACTGTTGTGTTTATTTATCAGAGTGTTGAGCGCAGTCTTGTTCATCAGGCTTCAGCATGTACGTGAGTTGATCATCTGATTCTGACATTCTGATATGGCAACTTCTGATGCTGGTGTCTGAAATCAAGTTCTGATGCTGAATAGATGTGATCTTGCTTATATCAATCAGAGTATCTGCAAGTCAGAACATAATAATTTTAGGCAGCAGATAGTTCATACATGAAACTTATAAATACTATATCTTTTCACTTTGTTATCATCAAAACTTAAATATAGGGTAGTAGATTCAAACTTTGTTCTAACAGAGGATTGTATAAGGAACCCCTTCTTCATCAGTATGCTCCACAATCACCGGCAAAACAACTTCGTAGGGAATTCCCAGCTTTTGAGCACGGGCTCGAACCCACTGGAGATACGGTTGCATCGGGAGAGAACTCTTCAATCCTAGCTCATGTGGATCAGACATGTTCACCCTATTCCAAGCTCGTATAAATCTATGACGATGTCCCTCAACATCCCCCATGAAGTCAAAGACAATGTCTGGAAGCAGCAGCTTGTAGCGGTGAAAATCGGAGATCAAGCTATTAATTAACTTGACTCACAAAAGCAAGAGTCGCCACCGCGCTTTATTATTTCCAAGGGAAAAGGGAAAAGTGCGAAATAAAACCCTAAAATATGCAATGTAAAATAATACTTAAAAGTAATGAAAATACAATGAGTTTTTAAAAGAGATCTAGAGTTCGGGGGTTGGTTATACAATGGGAAGGTATTAGCACCCAATGCATCTGCGGTACTCCGCAGGAACCTTTTGAAATATCTGTTTTTGGTTTAAAATTGTTTGTTTGATTAAAATGATTCATTTGGCTAAAGATGGGTGCGGACGAGATTTTGAAGATACGATAGCCTGATGTCGAAGTTTTGGCTTAAAAAGATATGAGTTTGAAAATGGAGTCTTTTGGGAAAATTATCTTAAGTTTGAAAAAATAGTAAACAAGCGAAAAATGAATGAGGCTATTCGCACGATTGTAGAAGACGTATTTGATGACGTGAAGTCAACAAATTTAAATCTTTTCCTTGGAGTAAGCAAAATAAAATGAACATCAAAATATAAACATTCAGAAGTTCACAAGAAAATAAATCTGACAAAAAAACAAATTAATGATCAAGAGGCACCGAGAAATTGAAATGACAGAAATATACAAATAAAAAGGAATATAACTAATTATCTAAAGAAGTTATTCGAACTAAATTAAAAATTACTTATTAAAATAATTCCAAACTAATTACAAATTCTAAGGTTAAAAAAAAAATCTAGTATTATTGAATTTGATCTAAACTAAACTAAGGCTTTAAAATTTAGTAAGTTAAATCTAGATTAAATTAAAATCCTAAGGTTACTAAATTAGATCTAAAACAAATGAAAATTTCAAAGTTACTAAACTAAATCTAAATCAAATAAAATTCTAAAACTACTAAACTAAATTTAAATCAAATAAAAACTCTAAAGTTATTAAACTAAATAAAAATTATAAATTTATTAAACTAATTCTAAAAGAAAAATTCTAAAGTCACTAAACTAAAACTAAACAAATAAAATTCTAAAGTTAACTTAATCAAATAAAATTCTAAAGTTATTAAACTAAAACTAAACAAATAAAATTCTAAAGTTAACTTAAATAAAATCAAATAAAATTCTAAAGTTATAAAATAAATCTAAACTAATTAAAGAATTCTAAATTAATATTAAACTAAATTATTTATAAGATTTATTAATATATATTTTTTTTACGTGTGATACTCTAATCTCTAAATATGAACTTTTTTTTAAAAGTTGAGGTACAATTAAACTTAAACCTAAGATATCACAAACACACACACAATCCACTTACTTGAAATTCAGAGTATGAAAGTACACACAGTCACTTATTTAACTCAAGAGTATGAAAGTAGTAAAAGTAAAGGTATACAATTCCTTACAGAAACGGACATGCATCTTCTAATCACCACCGGCATGCTTGAACTCTTGAAGTTCTTTAAAATTCAGCCATGGTTTGACCCATACTTGAGCTTCATAGATCTTCTTCTCACCCGCATCAACAGCCTCAATCGTAAGGTGATGCAGTGTACCAGCAACAACCTGTTCCCGTGTTTTGACCATCCTTGTAAACTCCAGAAGAGAATTCTGTTTGGTGTTGTGTTGATCGACGGCAAATCGAGCAAGGGATTCGATTTCGGCCGAGTTTTGAGAACCGGGGGAATCGGAGACGCCTCCTACTTTGGTAGCCATTTGTGATCAAAATCGGAGTAGTCTCACGAAGAAGAATGAGTTGGTTTGGAATTGGAATAAGGTTGGTATGTTGAAGGGAGATGGAGTATGCTGGGTTATGTGAAGAGGGTTTTGTGTGGGTTGCGGTTGTAGGACGCAGGGAGTATGTTTGAACAGTGGGTAGTGGCTTGGATTGAAGGAGTAATACGTTTTTATTGTTATTAACGATTGCAGAATTGGGTATTGTTAGCGAAGACTGTGACGGGATTTGGAGGTTGGAGTTATGTTATGTTGAAATTAGAGGGGGAGATAGAGGAATTAGCTCGCGGAATAGAGGGCAGAGAAATAAAAGTTGGGAGAGGGAATGGGTTTGTGATGAAGAGGAGTTAGTTTGGGTTAGAGGACAGTAGCAGCTAGGAATTGATGGATAAGGGATTTGTACAGTAGGTGGAAGGAATAGTGAGAGATGAAAGTGAGCTAGCTACTGTAAGTTGCTTTTTTTGTTGTGTGATGTGTCCCCCTTTGCAAAGAAAAAATGAAGCCTTTAAATAGAAAAAGAATAGAAATATTATGATTACAGATCAAATCCAATCCGTCCAAAATTGTTAGATCTGCATCTATCCGTAACTCATGCCATCAACCAATAAGAATTAAGCAACGTCTAAATAATATATTTTTGTGACCAAAATGTCCTTTAATGATAAAATAACCAAAAAACTAAATGTATTGAAATTAACTCAATTTAAAATGATTTTTTTTTTAATATTTTATGAATAAAAAATAAAGAGCTAAAATGACCGAAAACAATAAAAAAACGGACGAAAATTTATCCGAAAAAATAAAATGTACACATTAAAATAAACTACATGTCACAAAGATTAAATAAAAATATTCAAAAAGTCGAAATCAAAATAAAATGATAATAATAAAAATATCAGGCTAAACAGACGTTTACGGTTAAAAACGAGACTTCAAACTATACCGAAAAAATAAAGCGAGCATACCGTCATAATCTACGCGAAACGCAGATTCATAAAATGATCGGTAAAAGGTGAAAACTTGAAATATTTTCTCGCTAATTTTCCGCACAGTGTCGAACCGCTTTTAACACTTTGTCTATAAAACCGAAATATTTTTATTATCGACATATAAACCACTTGGAGCAATGCAAGAAAAAAATGCATGAAGTGAAATGTCAGGTATTTTTTAACTAAGAGACGATGCAAACTTTGATTTAAACTGACTTTTCTGGTCAACTTAAATACGACTAATGATGCAAAATATGATGAATGAAGATATTTACTAATGATTGTGACCAAATGACAAAATATGGTATGAATGTGCGACTGAAAAAATTAGGGGCGAAATTAAGGGTGCAACGGTGTGCTTTGATGAATCAGTCTTCGAGAATCCATAATCAACCGTACTTTTGGCTTGGGAGACTCAAAACCTTAATTGAGGCGCGACACCTGATGCTCTTGATTCAGACCTGTCTCTGCACATGAAGCAAAAGAAAACATGAACATACACCTTTGTATGCGATTAGAAATTAGTGATACATATGCTAAAAATGTTCAAAACACTTGACAATCTTCGCATAGTCAAAGCTCGACAGTGAGACGTTAAAACCGACCGTATTTCGTGACCTTGACTTATCTTAAAAATGCAAAAATAAGAATGGGATCTTAGGTCAAAAATTGGGGTACAAGACAGCTCATGAGGACCGTCCCTTCGAGCTCGTCCAAACTATCGTAAGGCCAAACAAGGATTATAGGTAATCCCTCCTCTAATTCCAAGAAATGGAACATTGGGGTATTCCCCACACCGATCAATGACAACTAACTTTTCCATATCTTTAGTATTCAAAAGGATGTCCGTATGAGCAAGGGACATGATTCTGTAAGCCTAACCCATACCTTCCTCATTCTTTAATACATATTTGGGGAGGTGAGAAATAAACCAACTCGCCAGCAGCGGTGCACAGCACATGAGAGTTCCCCATTTCCGAACAGTACAGGTATAAAGAGCATGCAGAATATCACCTAAGAGAGTAGGCACTGGGTTATGGGACATGAAGATCTTCATTGTGTTCACATCGACAAAAGAATCTGAATTTGGGAACAGAACCAAGCCATATATGAGAAGAGCCAGGATGTCTTCAAATGCTTGAAAGTCCAAACTATCCCAGAACTGTTGAGCTTGGTCAATTAAGAACTTAGCCAAGAAGCCTTTAATCCCACTCCGAGTCTCCCAGTTAGATACTACATCAGCCATTGTAAGATGGAGGGCTTAAGCAATATCCTCTGGCCTAGGAGCTATCTCCAAACCTGTAAAGGGTTTCTTCTCTAGAATAGATATGCCAAGTAAATTGGAGAACTCCTCCAAAGTAGGGACCAACTGATAGTCCGGGAAGGTGAAACAGTGATGCAACGGGTTAAAGAACTGGAACAAGACGCTCATCATTTACTCGTCTAACATGGAAGTGACCAGGCTGAGGAGATGACCATGTCTTCTCACAAAGGAATAAGTATCAGGAACCTTTGAAACCAAATCTCTAAGCTGAGCAGGGATCTGCACGAAGTTGATCCGAATGGTATTTCTGCGCATAGATGCCATGATCTGCAAAACAGAACAAAGATGAATCCCCTTGGTCTTTGAAATGGTTAGTCTAATGAAATATGCATGAAATGTCATGATGCATGATGTCATGATAAAAACACACCACAGGTATCACAAATAGCAAACATGGTAAGAGCAAACAAGTCACACAATAGCCCTTAAATTTCAGGCTGGCATGGAGTTTAGGTACTACCCTCTTGCAGTTTAGTTGGTTTAACCTGTCCTAGTAATAGTAACCAGGTTCTAGAGGTTCTCAATATCACTGACCATCCTCGATCGGTCATAATTCTAGTTTAGCAACCTTTTCTTGAAGCCAGAATCATCGCGAGAGTATGGTCTCAATGAGTGTAGCATACTGCTACTTTTCTATGGCCAAGTTGGTCAATTATAGGTTCTAAGGTCAGTTGATGCTTAATGACCCATTAGCAGCCCCATACTCTCCTTGTTCCTCCACAAGGGATATCAGTACCAACTAATGTGTCACACCAATGTAGCTACTGCTTCAACCGTATCGGTCTATGTCGTACAGTTCCCTCACAGTCTATTGCTACTTACCTAAAAGGTGTCCCCCAGATCCGGGTTAGGATCTATAGTAACTCCGATACAAAGCCCACAAAGATAAAGCAAACAGATAAAACAATTGAAAACAATATGATGAACTATTCCTAAGGTACACCCCACTTATTAATTCCCCAGCAGAGTCGCCAGTTCTGTGATACGGTGGCAAGAACCGGGACGTGTTTCCCTAGTTTTTAAGGAATTTTCTGGTTTGCGTTTTGCGTTTGTGTTCGTAAAATGTCGCGGTAAGCAAGAGTCACCACCGTCTTTTATTTTATCCAACAAGGAAAGGAAAAAAGCAAAGAAAAATTCATTTTTCGAGATATTTCTGAGTACAGGGGGTAGATTATAGAAAGGTAAAGTATTAGCACCCTTTCTATCCGTAGTTATCTACGGGCTCTTAGGTACTTGCTCATCATTTTCAAAATTGTTTTCTTTGTGTTTGTGGGTTTTGAAAAGTTTTTGTTTTAACTTTGATTTAACTCTTGCTTCTGTCTTCAAGAGTGTAATGAAGTGTTTTTTGAAAACTTGTTTGTAAAGGAGTGTAAGTGTGAAAAAAAGTTTTGATTGAGCAAGTACTTAAGAACTAATCTACCTACTTGAAAAAAGAATCGTTCTATGTTTGTTTCCTTTAGACAGTGATATCCCACTATTAGTGAGTAGGTAGCACCGTCGTTGGAGTTTGAGGGTCAATTCGAAAGGGGATGTACAGTCACTAAAGCAATGTTAGGACATCTTAGTAACAACCCTAATGTCTTAGATAAATCATCCAAAGCAACAATATGCGAGGCAACTTTGATCTGTGGACAAAAGGACGGCCACTAAAGCATCCTATACTCAATGACCATTTACCGAAGGCAACCAAGTGGGAGTGTACCCTAGGAGTGCGCATGTGCGAGTGATTCAATTTCGGATTATTTATCTTTGCACATTTAAGGTTATCTAACCGTTTTAAAATTACATACATTCTTGTCATGCATCCTTAATCATACATCTAACAGTTGATATTTGCGGTATTTAAAGTGCGGAAATTAAACTATGCTATTACAAGGCTTCGGGTATTTACATAGCCAAAAAAACACACCTTGAAAAGTAAAGCGGTAAATGTAGAATAAACGTCCTAATTTAAACTATTACAAACTGTGAGCAGATACAATAATTAGGATAAAAAATAAAATAAAGCGCGCGATTACAAATTAGATCGAATGCGAACTAGGGTTTTGACCCTTCTATCCTAATTAAAAGAAAAACTTGTTTTTGGTTGTTTTTAATATTTTTCAAGAAAAAGATTAGGTTTTAAAATTAAATGTACAAATTAATTAGTTAATTAAATTAATTAATGAAAATAATTACATGATCTATTTTTGGTTTTTTTGGTTATTTTAGGGAAAAATAAAATATAATTAGGTTAGTAATAAAACCTATTTATTCTAATTATTTTTAAGTTATTTACAAAATAATTAAAGTTATCTAAATTAATAAACCTAATTAAATTAATTAATTAATTGATAAAAAATATACCTAAATCTAATTGGTGAAAAATAATATTTTTTGTGATTTTTTGATAAAAAGAAAATAATTATTTGGTTAGTAAAATAAATTAAATTAATTAATTAAAATAAAATATAAAAAGGAAAAGGGATAGAGATATTTGGCCTGCAAAGTAATTGGAGGGGGTGCAAAGATCAGATCTTGGGCCCAAGAATGGTGAGGTCCGTTTGACTCTTGAGATCCAGCGCATTGCATTGACTGAGGCACACCATTGTGATCACATCATGGCTATCAGATCTGGTGTCTAAGACGCCTGTGTGGTTGGATCTTGAGGGAGTATGATAGGCCTTGGATTTATGTGCACATGTGATTGCCTGAAATAAATTAAGAAAAAACGCAAATGTTAGAGGCAGGGGTCGAACCCCTGACCTCAAGCACTCTGACGCCTTAACACCAACCTGGTTAGCACTGGGCCATCTGCTTCTGTTTGTATATGTAATGAATAATAATAATATATAAAAAACAAGAATTAGTGGAGAATAAAAAAAATGCGCGCCAGGTTTGAATAGGCCAATGGAATGGTGACAACTAGTCATCTTCTTCCTCTCTCTGTGGGTAAAAGTCTCAGACTTTTACCTACGAACGTTTGTCCGTAGCTACAAGCAGAGCTTGTTCCAAAATCTTCTATGTCCCATATAAATGACATCTAATTCCATGGTTGGACTCGTCTCGTCCTCCTGAACACGATGGTACCATTCATGAAAGTTAATTTCACCTGCAAGCAAAATCCCTAATTCGGAGCTACAAACCCTAACAATGGTGAATTCCAGTATAGGCCATATAAATGAAATTAATTAATACAAGAAGCTTGCAAATGTTTCATAGATCAACAATATATGATTAATCCATCCTAACAATGCCTAAATCATGCTATTCGAATGCAAGAAATATTGGATATCGTGATGGACTTACAGCGCGATTTGGGACTGGAAAGGCTTGGTTCTTGATTGCTTTAGCTTGCTGACACCCCTAGGAAGCAAATGGAATGGTAAATAAGTCTTGAATTGGCCTGGAACAATAAAATCGATCTTGCACTTTTTCTTGTTTTTTCAAATGTTGCTCTGCTTGCTGCGCCTGCCTCTAACCTAGTTTATGGTCTGCCTTTGTTCTATTTGTACCAAGGAGTGAATTAGGTTTGAAAGAATGCATCCAATCTTCCTCCATCAATGAATTTGATTGTGTTTTTATCCTCCTTTAAATCTTTGCAAAATTGGCCTAAAACCAATCTTTTTGTCCAACCTAATGCCTTGCACAAGTTTGGATACTTGCTAGCTGTAATTTTAACCTGAAACAAGCACAAAATCTCTTTCTTTCAATATTTTGGATTTTATATGATTTGTTTTGATTTAAATTGAATTAATTCAAATCAAAATCAAAGTAAATAATAAAAATATGATTTGGACAAGTGGCAAATGATAGAGCTCGGGGACTATGTTGCCAACTTAAAACAAGTGAAAAAGATTGGGCCCATTTGGCAAAAATTGAAGTTTTAGGGATAGTTAACTTTTGGCAATTTTGCAAAAAAGGTCAACTTCACCAATGCATAAATTCCTCAATTTTGACTCTTTGGAGGTGTTATTGGACTTTTTAGAAAGCTTGATATGTCCTCTAATCAACCATTTTAGTCTCGTCTCAACTTGATATTCCATGCTCATGTATGAATCTTTGACAAAAAAGGTGTTTTTGTTGACTTTTCAAAATGATCTATAATGTCTAAATTCATAACTTCTTGTGAGTTCATATTTTGAACTTGGGAGATGAAGATGGGTTGTAGGGAATTGCATCCTCTTCAAAATGAGCTTTTTATGGGTAATTTATCATAAATTATGAGAAAGTTATGTTTGGTCAAAGTTGAGTTGACTTTTCCTGCAAAACCCTAATTTAGCAACTTTTGAGTCTTGATGAATTGTGAGCAATCCTTGATGAATCATGATCAACCCTTGATAAAATGATGAAATATCCTTCAAAATGTGAATGTTGACCAAAAATCTTGAAGTTTTACTGTATGTAGGCCACAATTGACTTTTTCCCTAGCATAGTCGATTTTCAGGCCTTTGAGCAATTGACTGGGCAAACTTCCTCTACAAGGCTTGAAACTTGACATGGATGATATTGAGAACATATTAGGACATTGGTGATAATTTTGGATCACTTGGACTCAAGTATCTTGATTCAACATGAAACCCTAATTTGAGGTAGACTGCCTTAGGAGGGAGCTTGTCTGGCAAACCCTTGGACTACCTTGAGCAACTTGAGGATCTTTCTTGAAATGTTTTGAGAAATATGGGAGGGAAAATTTTGGGGTACAACACAAGTAATTAGGGTTTGTATGGAAAGATAAAAATCAACAAGTAGCAAACCCTAATCAAGATAAACAATGCATGCAAATCAAACACACTTTCACACATGCACCCTTAGGGTAATTCCACTTGTTGCCTTATAAAAACGGTCATGTTATGCATGTGGGATGTCTTAGCAAAAAAAAATAAAAAATACAAGATCATAGTCCCTCGATGACGCTACGAATGCTTCCTTTCAAAATGATCTTAGTCCCTCAAAGAGAAATGCTAAGATATATCACAACATTTCTATCATGACTATACGACGACCCATGCCCTTCCCTTAATATCCAAAGATAAGGCTTCTTACCAATCAATGGTAAGATAGAAATATCAAAGGAAGGAAGAAATAAACAAAGACTTTTGAGTAGGTAGAAACGTTCTTAGTTGCTTGCTAATTTTCAAAATAAACATCCTTGCTCACTCTCAAAACAAACACTTTCAAAACAAACACCAAACACTTTCAACACATGAAATATTTTCAAAAAGTCCAACACTTTGTATACGTGCTTACGAACGAGAACTATTATTGCCTAAACGAAGGAACCTTTTCAAAATACTTTCAAAACCACCACAAAGCACATTTTTCAAACAAAGCACATTTTCAAACAAAGCCAGTGATCTAGCAAAAAACTAAGAGCCCATTGATAACTATGGATGAAAAAGATGCTAACACTTTCCCTTTTCATAATCTACCCCCCGAACTCAAGAAATAATCTCAAAGGTCTTTCCTGTTCTTTTCCACCTTTCCTTTTGGATAAAAGAAAAGTCGGTGGCGACTCTTGCTAACCGCAACATTTGCAATCAAACGTAAACCATCCCAAGTTAGTTCTCCCACCGTATTATAGTTTTAACTTAGAGGGCTCTTCATTTGAAAGGTAATGTCTGCCCGATTAAATGATTACGCGGAACCATCACCAACTTTTGATTTAGAAGGATATCTTTGATATCACCCGCTGTGTACGAAGTGAAAGTTTGTGACTGAACGCGCATATGAATTAACTGAGAAACTACCCCATCCTAGGTTATGATTAAAGGTTTCAATTTATGTGAAGTAGAAAACTCCTACTTGTTAGGCTCAAAGGGGTTGAATAGGGATTATCTTCCTTATAACTCCACCGTTTAGGATTTGAAACAACGCTTGTACATCGTCAACAAGGTCTGTTCAAAATCATACTGTAGAGATTATGGTATCTTTTTCAGTATCCTCCCTCTAAAGGCTTATATCTTTTAATCAAGAGTTGAATATCACAAATAGGAAGTAAAAACATAGTTTAAGTATAGTGAAAACGAATGGATTAATTCAAGACAAACAACATATGCAATGTATTAATGGGGACAACTAAAGTCTGACACAAAGGTAAGTGTTTGAATCAACTAGAGAAATTACAAATGAAAATTTGAATGAACAAAAAGCTTCTTCGTCTGAATTTGTCACTTTAGATGGTGTGCCTTACAACCTCGATATTTGGAGGATAACAGAAGAACTCAATCTGACCATATTGCATGAACTCGAAAATTCCATCGTCAACCAGGTCCTGAATCTTATGTTTCAATGCCCAACAGTTGTCAGTGTCATCCCCATGACTGTTGGAGTGGTACGCGCACCTTACCTTAGGATTGTGATAGGAAGAAGAAGTATTGGGCTTCTGAGGAGGATCCTTCAATGTCACCAGCTTGGCCTTCAACATGTGTTGCAATGCTTGAGCCAATGACATGTTGATTTCGGTAAATCATCTTTTGGGTGTATTCTTCTTACACTGATTACCCTATTGTTGTTGATGCACTGGTGGTGGATTAGAGACCCGTATTGCCTCCACAGATTGGTTGAGATCACTCCTATTATGACCCTTCTGGTCGTACACAGTACTGGACCCATTCTTCCCATTGTATGACCTCTTCTGAGTACTTGAAGATGTAGTCACCTGAATTTCACCGCTTCTGATTCCATTTTCAACATATTCCCTTATGAACATGTCAACTAATTCCATGTCCACCAATATGGGTTGATTATTTATTAGACCTCAATTCTAGTAGTTTGTCCGATATAGTCGTATCTGTCTTGACGAAGTTTGCTGATGAGGATTCTTAACTCTTCTTGTCCCCGAGCTAAGTTTTGGATAAGATCCATCTGACTAATCATTTGAATTCTCATCCTTGCAATCTCAGCTTGCAGTTGTTCCATTTGGTCATCCTTGTTGTCTTCAGGATTTTTCTTGGTCATGTTCTCAATAAGGAGTGCTTTCAATTCTTCTTGCCCCTTGGATAGGTTCAGGAACATTTATTTGAACTGAGCATCTTGAACTTGGAGATCTCTGACGGTCTATTCGAGATCCATTTTTCTACTGAAATAAATAGTGAGAAAATGAGAAACCTATCTTGAGAACTACCTGTTATGTAATGATGTATGATATGTAGATGAAATGTTTTCAAGGATCTCAAGGGATAAACAAAAATGAATTATTAGAAGTTGTTGCAGCTTTGACTGAAGAACTTTGCGTCTTTGAATGTTCTTCTACAAGAATCAAGCTCACTATATCAAGTGGGTCCTAGCCTTTGAATCAAGATAATTTACTTCTTTCTTTGACGACATTTGGTTGGAGGAAAATAAATCCTCCTGACCCTCGCTAGATGTTGGTTCATGATACTTTGACGACATTTGGTTAGAGGAAAATAAATCCTCACGCCCCTTGCTAGGCGTCTGGTTCATGATAACCTGCATCACATGCCCTTGAGATCCATGAACTGGCCAATGAAAATGATATGGTATGATGTCATGATGTGTATGCTATGCACTAAGAAAAAGTGTAAGGTGATAAAAATAAGTAAGTCTTGCAAGAAGTCCAGGTTATTGGATAATCAATACAAACAAGTTATGCAAGGAATTCATGTTGTTAGATAATGAATGCATATAAGTCACATAAGTAGACTTAGGTTTAAAGGCTTTCATGGAGTTTGTAAGTAAGTACCCTCTTAAGGTTTAGTTAGATCAACCTGTCCTAAAAGAAGTAACCAGGTTCTAGGAGTTTCATATCACTGATCTTTCTCCCAGACATTGTTTCAGCACAAGCATCTGATTTGCAACCAAAATATCCCAAGAGTTTGACCTCAATGAGTGTAGTATCGAGTATCAACCAACTTCACTCTGCACCAAAGCCGACCATCTCACTACTTTCTAATGGATAAGTTGTGTCAACTAAGATTCTAAGGTCAGTTAGTGCTTTATGACACCACGCGGCAACCCAACATTCTCCTTGATTGACTCAAGGGACACCGGCACAAACCAATGTGCCGCACTAACGTAGCCATCACTTCAACTATATTAGTCTATGCCGTACAGTTTCTATGATCTATAACTACTTACCTAAAATGCCCCCAGATCCGGGTATAGGGTCTATATAAAAATAAACCCGAGCAAAACCAGAAATATAAAGCATACAAGGAAAATAAGTAAAGCAATAAAGGTGATCTAGCTTTAAAGGTAACCCCACTTTTTAGTTCTCCCCAGCAGAGTTTCCAGTTCTATAATATGGTGGGAGAACGGAATTTTGGTTTTACGTTTTATCGCAAATGTTACAGATAGTAAGAGTCTCCACCGACTTTTCTTTTATCCAATAAAGGAAAAGGTGAAAAGAACAAGAAAGACCTTTTGAGAATTTTCTGAATAAGGGGGGTAGGTTATGAAAAGGGAAGGTGTTAGCACCCTTTTCATCCGTAGTTATCTACGAGCTCTTAATGCTAGCTCACTTTTTGAAATGCTTTGTGTTTGTGTATGTGAAAATATTTTGAAAAAATGCCTAAGTACAACAATTTTGTAATGATTCTCGTATCGTTGAAAGTGTACACAAAATGTTTGTTTTGAAAATATTTATTGAAACAATGTCATTATGTGAAAATGTTTTGGAAATGCCAATGTAAGGCAGTTTTCTTTATAACAACCCTTGTATCAGTCCTCAAAAGTGTTTATAAAGCATTATGAAAGCGGTTGTTTTTGAAAGTGTGAGGTGTTAAAATTGTTTTAGTTTGTGAGCAAGCGGTTACGAGCGATCTACCTAATCAATGTTCTTTCGTTCTTTTTCTCCTCCTTTTGATAGTGCTATCCTACCATTAATTAGTAGGAAGCTCTATCGTTGGATGTTTGAGGGACGGGCGTGGGTCATCGTACAGTCATAAAGGAAACTTATAGGACATTTTAGCAATTTTCGTTAGGGACTAAGATCGTTTACCAAAGGCAACATAAAAGGGTCATCGAGGGACTACAGTCTTTTAACCGAGGGTCTTTCATAAAGCATCCCACGTTCGAGGGACATGACTATTTTATCCGAAGGCAACAAGTGAGGTTACCCTAGAGGTGCATGTGTGAATATTATTTTGATCTCAGTTAATTTATCTTGGATTTATGGTTATCTAGCATTTTTGTAGCAACTGATTTTTAAATCAAGATCTGCCACTATTATTTTTATCCTAGGGAGGGGAATTTAACATAAAACCCTAATTCATAGACAGAGATTCTAGGTTTCATACTTCTTTAGACGAAAGGAAGGTGTTAGGCACCTACATCTACCTTGTTCACAAGGACACTAGGTTTTAGGTTTGAGTTGGAGAAACAGGATTTAAATTTTATTAGGGGAAAGGGTTTAAATTTTTATAGGGGAACTCACTACGATTTTTGATCGTATTCCTACGTATCCTCTTATGAGGAATCAGAGTCCCAATTCGTAGTTTGTAGTGTTTGGTTTGTGTTTTTATAGGATTGCATAGAATTGCTTTCGAATTTATCCTTGAAGCTTGTCTGGGTTTTGTAAAAGAGTGATCATAGACGCAATTCACAGTTAATTTTGAAAGAAATTCTTCTTAATCCTTTTTATGAAAATATCTTGGATTTTGTTATGTTAGTGGAAAAATTGTTAGTGTTTGATTGATTAGTTATTTTAGGATGTATGACGCGATATGAGAAAAATATGTTTGGATGAGAAAAATATTTAATGCAATTTAGAAAAATAGAGTTAGTGTTTTAGAAAAATATTTAAGCTAATAAATAACTATCTTTCCTAATTATTAAAAAAATATCAAATATTAAAAATATCCAATAATTATTTATTAATGCACGAGAATTATATTTAATGCAAAATGTGTAAAAATGCGATATATGATAAAAAAGAAAGAAAATTAGAAGAATTATAGTTAATTAATTAATTAATTAAGGTTAAGGGGTGAAAAACTTGATCTGGATGTGTTAAGATGAAGAGCCCTAGTTCAGATATTGAATTGGACCCAAATGCAGATGGGATATTAAGTAGAATTTTAATTAAAAAGTTTGATTTTTTGAATTCTTATAATTAAAAGTTAATAGAGTATAATACACTAATTAAATTTAATTAGCATAATAATTATATAACTATATTAATTATTTACCAACAAACCTAAAGCTAATAATAAAATCACTCATTTTTGTGTTTGGACATTTTTTATAGACTAAATTAAACAATTAATGAAATTAATATTTTATTTCCTTTCTTAGAATAATAAAATAACTAAATAGAATGATTAGTAAGTTAAATATGAAGGGATTGTTACACAATATCTATAGCCTAATTTAAACAAGAGTTTATGTAAAAAATAAAATAAAATTGAAATAACAAATGAAAGAAATTGAAGAGATTACCTTTTACGTGACTTTATCTCTAACGCTATCATCAAGTTTTCAAAGCACTAATCAATGGTGGTTGTGCCCCTTTTTTTCGTTCATAATTACAGCGGTGGTGGCCACAATTGGAGGGTTGCCTGAGGGAATTCGTGCGTTGGTGCTTGGAAGCTTCACCGAAACATGGTTGTGCAATTTGTGTATGGTTGATAGAAAAATTGTTGATGAATTCTGGATCATAAAAATGTATACAGTCTGGAAATTGGCTTTTGAAAAAAGTTAGTAAATAATATAATTTTGAAAATAAAAACCAACAGTAATCCTCATGTGGTAAAAAAAAATAGAAAAACTAAAAACGAAAATAAAATTGGGGGCCTCATAAGAAATCATCGGCAAAAAAAAGTTGTTATTTGTAAATGTGTATAAAATTGTGAAAGAGGAAAAAGTGTATTGTTCTTAGGCTGTTGTCTGATATAGTCAACAACCCTCAAAACAACCAAAAAGAATCGTAAAAGCAAGTTAGCAAGTTTGAATAGTGTTGGAAATTATCGATATGGTGGAAATTGTGAATATTTCTGGATGTCCTCGAAGTGTGAAAATATGGCCCTATTTATAGACCGTCAAAATCAGGTTAAAGGGAAAAAAGGGAATAGTATAAATCAGATCTTTCTTGATCAACAAGTTGACCAATCAGAAGTTGAGTATGACACAAATTGACGTAGATTAACTAATAAGAAACAGTTATCTCAAAAAGGAAATATTTTTGGTAGTTATTATGATTTTTGCACTCAATTTTGATGAAAAGTGCATAAAATCAAATAAATAATTATTTTTTTAAAATGCCATAAAAATACGAAAATAATATTTAAATAATAAAAAACATGATTTTTGTGATTTTTAAAATAATTAGAAAATAGTTAGTAACAAAAAATATCCAAAGTGCACTAATTGAGATTGATCTATTTTTGTCATAATTTTGAAGATTGGAAATTGATTGAATATTTGGTCCATAATTTGATTAACAAGATTATGAATCTAGCCTTGTTTATGACTATTTTAAATATTGAGATTGATTTGAAAATATTAATTTATAAGGTATTTTGACTATTCTTTTAAATAAAATAATGATTTTAATAAAAAATAATATTTTTAAATATAATAAATAAATAAATACAAAAATAATAATTTAATAATAAAAAATTAGATTTTAGTGGTTAGAAATAATTGAAAATGAAAATAAAGTTAGTAATAATAAACAACAAAAATATCTAAAGTGCACCAAGTGAGATTCGAACCCGCTACATTCTGCTTGCAAGTCTTTCTCCCTTACCAATTGTGTTATCTTACTTAATTGAAATAAAGAGCCAATTGAAAGTATATGAAGGTGAATAATTATTTGCTATTTTTAAAAATACAAATAATTATTGTATTTTTAAACAGACTTGAAAGCGAATATTTATTAAAAGCCCCAAAATATTAACGTAATTAAACCAAAGGAATCTTTCACCATGTAAAACCCAAGTTCGAAAATAAATTCGACGATATCACTAAGGCGGGAAAATTTAGAGTATGACAACTGCCCCTATTTAATAACTGTTCGATTGAATGGCACAAGAATGTGTAGGTCTTTGTTCATTCGAATCAGAGATTTATTAAATAATGGAAGACACCAAAATTTGACCAAAGGTTGGCTAGATAAGGTTACGCTGTTATAACATACCCCTACGAGTTGGCTAGATATGGTTACACTAATATAGAATACCCCAAGAGTTGGCTAGATGAGGTTACGCTGATATAACATACCCTCAAGAGTTTTGAAGAGAATAGGCAAAGATGATGATGTATTACTTTACCAGGGTTTGAGGCAGATAATCTTGAGCTCGAGAGAGCAATCTCGTATGTCTTAGTTTTTCTTTAGCTTGTTCATCCATTTGGGGGGATGAACAACACTTGATGGTGCATGGCTGCTTGAAGACTGAGGCCATGGGTTATGCTCACTGATAACTGCATGATGTCTTTAGGAAATAAGCTGGATTTTGTATTTTGAGCAACGTTGCGTGAAGTCTGAGGCGATGATCTGTGTTACGGAATAAGGGAACACACTGCTGCATGAAGGCGTAGGCAATGGATTAGGTTCGCAAATCGCTGCGTGAATTCTGAGGCGATAAACTAGATTTTGGTTTTCAAGCATCGTTGCATGAAGTCTGAGGCAATGATCTGTGTCGTGGAATAAGGGAACACACTGCTACATGAAGACTGAGGCAATGGGTTAAAGTTTTGTTTTATTTCGAGCACCGCTGCATGAAGTCTGGGGCAATGATTTGTGTTATGGAATAAAGAAACACATTGTTGCATGAAGACTCGGGTAATGGTCTATGTCGTGGGATAAGGAAACACATTGCTGCATAAAGTTTGAGGAAACGAGTTTGGTTCACAAATCGTTGCGTGAAGTCTGAGACGATAAGCTAAATATGATTTTTGAACATCGTTGCGTGAAGTCTAAGGCGGTGGTCTAGGTCGCGAGATAAGGAAACACATTGTTGCATGAAGTCTGAGGCAATGGGTTTGGTTTACAAATTGCTGCATGAGGTATGATGCAATAGGCTGGGTTTTGTATTATTCGAGCATTGCTGCATGAAGTTTGGGGCGATGATCTGGACCTTGAAATAAAGAAACACATTGCTGCATGAAGCCCGAGGAAATGAGTTAGGTTTGCAAATCACTGCGTGAAGTCTGAGGCGATAAGCTAAATTTGTTGTTTCGAACATCGCTGCATGAAGTCTGTGACGATGGTCTGGGTTTTGTAAATACATTGCGGCTTAGAGGCAATGTAATGGGTTTTGCGAATACATTGCGGCTTAGAGGCAATGTACTGAGTTTTTGAGAATACATTGCGGCTTAGAGGCAATGCACCGAGTTTTGAGAATACTTTGCGGCTTAGAGGCAATGCACCGAGTTTTGCGAATACAATGCAGCTTAAAGGCAATGTACTGAGTTTTGAGAATACATTGCGGCGTACAGGCAACATACTGAGTTTTGCGAGTACATTGCAACTTAGAGGCAATATACTGAGTTTTGTGAATACATTGCGGCTTAGAGGTAATGTACTGAGTTTTGAGAATACATTGCGGCTTAGAGGCAATGTATTGAGTTTTGTGAATACATTTCGGCTTAGAGGAAATGTACTGAGCTTTGAGAATACATTGTGGCTTAGAGGAAATGTACTGATCTTTGAGAATACATTGCGGCTTAGAGGCAATGTACTAAATTTTGCAAATACATTGCGGCTTAGAGGCAATGTACTGAGTTTTGAGAATACATTGCGACTTAGAGGCAATGCACTGAGTTTTGACAATACATTGCGGCTTAGAGGCAATGTACTGAGTTTTGAGGATACATTGCGACTTAGAGGAAATGTACTGAGCTTTGCGAATACATTGCGGCTTAGAGGCAATGTAATGAGTTTTGAGAATACATTGCGGCTTAGAGGCAATGTACCTAGTTTCATTCATTACTGCATGGAGACTTAGGTGATGGGCTGAATGCGTCACGGCATGGAGACTTAGATGAAGGGTTGAATAGTAGGAGAAGTGTTTTGTTGATTGACCCTTAGACGATTGAATCGAGCGTGAGGTTGTTTGTTTGCTGTGTGATATAGGCTTATGCTGCCTGATACCGGGATGGAACCCTGAGTGTGTGTATTGAATGTTTGTATATGTATGGAACCCTGTGTGCATATTCGTTGAGTGTGTATGCCCCAAGTAGTTTGAAAATGTTTTTGATAATTCTCTTTTGTTAAACCACTGGTCTTGAGTTATAAATCCTCCAACATGATGAATTGGTGTGGACATGATGAAGAGTGTCTTGACATTTGTATCATAGGCATAGGTGTATATGTGTACATGGACGCAAGCATAGACGTAGACGTAGGTGTAGGTGTGGTCGTAGAAATAAATGTGGATGTAGGCATGGATATGAATAATAAGTAAGCTACCTAGTGAGATTTTGGTAGCGGTACCTTTGACGATTGTGTCCGTTGTCAACCGAGGTAGCTATAGAAAGGTGAATGGATAATGCTGAGCTTGGATTTGAATTTGAGTTTGTCTTAGCTGGTAGTCATGCCTTGAGAATTTTCCGCAGTTTTCTATGGGCATGTATGATTGAATGTAATGTATGAATGTTTGATATGATTATGCTTGATGTATACATGATGTATGATATGTATGCTTGATATGATAATGTTATGAATTAAAATGATGCGATGATTGATAAATGCAATGCCCCTATTATTTGAACTGCAGAACCAATGCTTATGGCAGACTATTAACTAAGGTTTATTTTTGCTGTGAAGCCATGCCAATTAGGGGTTGGGCTTTTGAAAAGGTTTTCCATACGGGAACTGGGCTTTGCACCAATATCCATATGGTTGCTTGAATAGTATCAACTTGGTGGCTTGGAAAGGTGAAACGGATAGCAAGGTCGCAAATATTGGTAAGGTTACCTAGAGACATTTAATTGGAAAGTGCGAGGCTGCTCACAACTCAAATGGTGAATGCATGAGGTTGCTCATGCTTCCTATGGCTTCCTATGAATGAATAGTGGATAAGGTTGCGCGAGGCTACTCACTTCTTTTATGAAACACGGATAAGAAAAAGTGTGAGGCTGCTCACGTCTTGGGTGGTTGTACGAAGAATGCTTGTATGACAGACTCACGGAGAGGGATAATTGAGGAGATATTGGGGATTGCAATAGTGGCTCCCCTAGAAATTGACTCTGGATTTTTACGGATTCCTAAATCTCGACCTATGATATGTTATGTATGCGTGTAGCTGCAAGGGTTAATGCATAGAATGACTGACCAATGCATGTAATGGGCGACTTGGATATGCTTGTTGAAATTTTGACACGTCAATGAGAATTGGGTTTTTTGTTATATATATGTTGTTGGAATTCGTCAGCCACATGAGATGATAGGTATATCTTGATTTTGGATCACAATATCCTAACGAATGTATGCTATTGATTTATGCAGACTTATTCTTTATGATTATGACTCGCCTGATTAGTTGAATAGTTCCCCTGTGATGGGTCATTTATGATTAAGCGTAAAGGTTAGACTATGTAACTAGGTCGCTTGTCACATGATGGTTGATGTTATGCTATCATGATTTCCTGATACTTGATTTGAACATTGAAGATTGCTGATGTAGGAGAAAGATCCATTGGAGATTATGAAAGTGCGTGGAGAACTTGCTTTTTGTGGCATGTCTTTCCCTAATTTGTTGGTAGGGTATTGAAGGAGATTCTCGTGGATATGATCTTGGAAATAGTTTGATGATAATGTGGATGACCCCACTATTTTGCATTATGCCCCTGATCAAACGGCTCTTAAAAATATTTGGCTTTGATGCACCATTTTGAATCAACTCCTTTTGATCGAGCCTCGCAGTGGTTTGCTACAACATTCGAATTTTGAAAAGACATGCCCCCAATCTCCACGGTCTAGAGGAAGTGCCCTTAGATCTCACCATGAACTTGACGTAGATTACCCCAAATGTTTGGAGCTTGAAGAGTTTGTACTTTGAAGTTGCTCGAAGAATTTGGACCCTACATGCGGTAGGATGAACTTGATATACTTTGCCTCAACATTTGAATCTTGGAAGATTTCCCCTTAAATCAAATCCTTGAGAGATTTATGTAAATGCGGGAACCGAGTCATGCCCTGTTATGATATGATTTGATTAAGGAATGAAAGGTATGCCCCTGATTGAACAATGCTTTGAAATTTGATCCGGGTTGATTGAATTTCGGAATGATCGCCCTTTGTGAATAACATCTTCACGTGATATGCCCCCCATGATCATTAGCATTTTCCTCTGTATATAGGGATCCTTTTAGACTCTTTTCCCCTAATTAGAAGCTTCTTGGAAAATACTGCTTTTGATCAGTCCTTTTTGAAATCTCCTCGATGCTAAGTATTGTCTGGTAAATAAAATTGTACGTTTTGAAAAGCAATTATGTTTTATGTACATGCAAGTTTTGAAGTCGATGTTTGAATAAAAATGGATGATTGGAGATGGAGATTCGAAGAAGCGAAGTGATTAGTAATAAATTTAACAAACGTAGGAGTCAGTTTAACACAAATTTTGCCGAGTATGCTTTCATAGTTAACATTTCTTCAATTAGGACTTTTAAAGGTTGTAACATGGCCATGGTTTGTGGTTTTAAGAAACAAAATATATAAGGCTCAAAATTTATTTAGCCCACCCCATTCTCATTGATGTTCTTCAATCTTAAGTTCAATTAATCCAACAAATGCGTTCAATCCCCAAGAGAAGTTTCGTAGTTGTGCAGATGATGAGAAGCGTTGATAAGATCCAAGCCTCGATAAGATCCAAGCGTTGATGAGAAGCCTTTGAGGTGGCAGTCACAAGATTTTTCTCCAATTTTGTTTTCAATCCCTTATTTTTGCATCGAATGATTTTTTTTTAATTTTCTAATCCATCGGGATGCCCTAACTTTTGCCTAAGTCAAGATTTTTTTGCTTTTTGTTTTTCGACTTGGCGGGATCTCTCTTTCTTTTGAAAATTTTCTTTTGAGATTGTTTTTTATTTTGAAATTTTGTGACTGCCACGCTAATTGTTGTAAGCTTCGTCTCAGTTTTGAATGATGTATTGAGGAGGAAGATGTTGAGAGCTTTGTCTTTATTGATTGCTTCCTCAATCTTTATTGATGTTCACGAGGAAGACGATGTGCTTGAAACTTTTCTTAGATTGTTTCCTCAATGATGTATCGAGGAAGGAGATATGCTTGAACCTTTGCTTGGATGGACTTGATTCTCTTGAGAATAGAATGCACCATTAAATTAATTGAAAGACTACCCTACCCCTGGTTAAGATTAAGGTTTTTTTTATAAAATAGAAACAACTCTAACTTCTGGCTCGAGGGGGTTGACTACAGATTAACTCCTTATATATCCACTGTTTAGGGATTGAAACAATGCCTTACATTGTCAGCTCGGTCTTACATTGAAAGCATAGCTTAGAAAAATTTAGTTATTTGATTTTCATCATCCTCCTTCGAAGTTTTTTAATTTGAAATGCAAAAGAGTGAAAACAGAAAACTGTTGATTTTTGTGGATTGAATCAATTTCAAAAACATGCATGCTTATTTTATTAGAATTATTGATCCAAAGATACAAGTTTACAATAAACACAACTTAACAACAATGAAATTATAAAGGTCTATTGTTCCTAGATAAAAGCTTATTTGTGGATCCTCTTGACTTTTGGAGAGCTTAGTGATTTTGGACCATTCAGAGCATGAGGGGAGTCACCAATGGTAGTGGCACTTGAGGCACTGCGTAGACTCGTTGTTGACCTTGTGAAGGGATGCCTTCTTTCTTTGTAAGGACAAGCTCGAATGAGTCTCCAATAGATAATCCCTTGTTTCTACAGTTTCAGACTTTCTTGAGTTGTTCGCGAGTACCAAGAAATCAACTAGCACATGGATGATAGTCGGATAAGGGCGAAGGTGGAAATGCATGAGATGCAAATGTATGAATGTATGTCAATGCATTGGTATGCAAAAATGTTTTTGGCTTTTGGGTATGCAAAAGGTTTCATGGATATGCAATGCGATGCAAACGTAGTATAAGGGTAGACGTAGGGGGTACCCTATGCATGTTTAACGGTATATATGGAAATGATAATATCCTACATTGTCTCAGAGATTGAAACAAATATGGATTCCTTGAGGACGAAAATAATTTGATGTGGATTTGGAGGTACCCTACAATGTCTCAGATATTGAGACATATAGGAATTCCTTGAGGGCGAAGATAGTAAATATGAGTTTGATGATACCCTACACTAACTCAGATATTGAGATAGATAGGAACTCCTTAAGGATGAAAGGACCATAGAAGACGAAGGGGAATCCCTATGAGCTAGAGATGGTAATCGAGGGACGAGAATTACTACCAGCTAGAGATTGTAATAGACTAATGGACGGTTGAAGAATCCCTACCGGCTAGGGGTTGTGACTTATGAGAGATACGCACTACAAGCTAGGGATTATAGTATACTGGAAGTAACCCTTGCGGGTTTAGGGATAGTGGAAATGGGATTATATGAATGATATCCTTAGAAGGTAGGCTCCTAGTTTTGGCCTACGAATATTCTACCCTCCCCATAAGTGGTTTCCTTAAGGGTATCATGAATAACACCAGAGGAAAAAGGCACAAGGGCCTCCCTTAGGTAGAGCCTCTTTACGGACTGAAACTTTCGTCTCAAAGTCGTGAAAGGTTTCGTCATGAGATTTTAGGTTAAGGTCGTTACAAAGAGTCATGGGTGTCCTTCCAAAGTCCTACTCGTCAAGAGGATATCTCTCCATAAGTATTCCTTTTTCGGAAGTCCACCGACTCTAGGAGAAGTCGTCACATAAACTCGCAGGGATGATGTACCCCAAAGCTAATAGACGAACCTTCTTTCTAAGGGTTATTGAAAATATTTTGAGAAATAAAAAAAATCCCGCCATGTAGTATATATGATGATAAACAATAGACAATAATTATATAAATGTAATGAATAAATGAAAGCAATAAATAAATAAATAAAACCCCAAAGTAAAAACCCTAAAACCTAAAATTGAATTCCCCAACAGAGTCGCCAGCTGTAGCAATTGATTTTTAAATCAAGAGCTACCACTATTAGTTTTTATCCTAGGGAAGGGAATCTAACATAAAACCCTAATTCACAGACAAAGATTCTAGGTTTCGTACTTCTTTAGACGAAAGGAAGGTGTTAGGCACCTTTTATCTACCTTGTTCACAAGGATACTAGGTTTTAGGTTTGAGTTGAAGAAACAGGATTTAAATTTTATTAGGGGAAAGAGTTTAAATTTTTTATAGGGGAACTCGCTATGATTTTTGATCGTATGCCTAACTATCCTCTTATGACGAACCAGAGTCCCAATTCGTAGTTCGTAGTGTTTGGTTTGTGTTTTTTATAGGATTGCATAGAATTGCTTTCGAATTTATCCTTGAAGCTTGTATGGGTTTTGTAAAAGAGTGATCGTAGACGCAGTTCACAGTTAATTTTGAAAGAAATTCTCCTTAATCCTTTTTATCAAAATATCTTGGATTTTGTTATGTTAGTGGAAAAATTGTTAGTGTTTGATTGATTAGTTATTTTAGGATGTATGATGCGATATGAGAAAAATATGTTTGTATGAGAAGAATATTTAATGCAATTTAGAAAAATAGAGTTAGTGTTTTAGAAAAATATTTAAGCTAATAAATAACTATCTTTCCTAATTATTAAAAATATATCAAATATTAAAAATATCCAATAATTATTTATTAATACGCGAAAATTATATTTAATGCAAAATGTGTAAAAATGCGATATATGATAAAAAAAGAAAATTAGAAGAATTATAATTAATTAATTAATTAAGGTTAAGGGGTGCAAAACTTGATCTGGAGGTGTTAAGATGAAGAGCCTTAATTCAGATATTGAACCGGACCCAAAATGCAGATGGGATATTAAGTAGAATTTTAATTAAAAAGTTTGATTTTTTGAATTCTTATAATTAAAAGTTAATATAGTATAATACACCAATTAAATTTAATTAGCCTAATAATGATATAACTATATTAACTATTTACCAACAAATCTAAAGCTAATAATAAAATCACTCATTTTTGTGTTTGAACATTTTTTATAGACTAAATTAAACAATTAATAAAATTAATATTTTATGTCCTTTTTTAGAATAATAAATTAACTAAATAGAATGATTAGTAAATTAAATATGAAGGGATTGTTACACAATATCTATAGCCTAATTTAAAAAAGAGTTTGTGTAAAAAATAAAATAAAATAGAAATAACAAATGAAAGAAATTGAAGAGATTACATTTCACGTGACTTTATCTCTAATTCTATCATCAAGTTTTCAAAGCACTAACCAATGGTGGTTGTGCCTCTTTTTTCGTTCATAATTATAGTGGTAGTGGCCGCGATTGGAGGGTTGCCGGAGGGACTTCGTGCGTTGGTGCGTGGAAGCTTCACCGAAATATGGTTGTGCAATTTGTGTATGTTTAATGGAAAAATTGTTGATGAATTCTGGATCGTAAAAATGTATACAATCTGGAAATTGGCTTCTGAAAAAAGTTAGTAAATAATATAATTTTGAAAATAAAAACCAATAGTAATCATCATATGGTAAAAAAAACAAAAAAGCTAAAAACGAAAATAAAATTAGGGGGCCTCATATGAAATCATCGGCCCAAAAAAAGTCGTTGTTTGTAAATGTGTAGAAAATTGTGAAAGAGAAAAAAGTGTATTGTTCTTAGGCTGTTGTCTGTTATAGTCAACAACCCTCGAATAAACTAAAAAGAATTGTAAAAGCAAGTTAACAAGTTTGGATAGTGTTTGAAATTGTCGATACGATGGAAATTGTGAATATTTTTGGATGTCCTCGAAGTGTGAAAATATCGCCCTATTTATAGACCGTCAAAATCATGTTAAAGGGAAAAAAAGGGAATAATATAAATCAGATATTTCTTGATCAACAAGTTGACCGATCAGAAGTTGAGTATGACACAAATTGACACAGATTAACCAATAAGAAACAGTTATCTCGAAAAGGAAATATTTTTGGTATTTATTATGATTTTTTAAAAATGCCATAATTAAAAATATGAAAATAATATTTAAATAAAAAAAACATGATTTTTGTGATTTTTAAAATAATTAGAAAATAGTTAGTAATAAAAAATATCCAAAGTGCACTAATTGAGATTGATTTATTTTTGTCATAATTTTGAAGATTGGAAATTGATTGAATATTTGGTCCATAATTTGGTTAACAAGATTATGAATCTAGCCTTGTTTATGACTATTTTAAATATTGAGATTTATTTGAAAATATTAATTTATAAGGTATTTTGACTATTCTTTTAAATAAAATAATGATTTTAATAAAAAATAATATTTTTAAATATAATAAATAAATAAATACGAAAATAATAATTTAATAATAAAAAATTAGATTTTTGTGGTTAGAAATAATTGAAAATGAAAATAAAGTTAGTAATAATAAACAACAAAAATATCTAAAGTGCACCAAGTGAGATTCAAACCCGCAACCTTCTGCTTGCAAGTCTTTCTCCCTTACCAACTGTGATATGCTACTTAATTGAAATAAAAAGTAAATTGAAAGTATATGAAGGTGAAAAATTATTTGCTATTTTTAAAAATACAAATAATTATTATATTTTTAAACAGACTTGAAAGCGAATATTTATTAAAAACCCCAAAATATTAATGTAATTAAACCAAAGAAATCTTTCACCATGTAAAACCCAAGTTCGAAAATAAATTCGACGATAGCACTAAGGCGGGCAAATTTAGGGTATGACAGTTTTATTTTAGATCTTGCCATACAATCCTATTAAACTAACAATAATAAGGAAAGCAGTAAATTGCAGAAATTAAATGTCCTACGCTATTACAACGCTTCAGGAATGGGGTACAAATTAATGAGTGGGGATGACATAAGAAATAAACATCCAAGCTATAATTAAATCACACAATACAAGTCCAAACTTTTAAATAATTATTAAAGTTAAAACTCTTTTCATTTGATAAAATTAATTAATAATTTAATTAATAATGTCAAACAAAAATTATTTTAAAATTAGTAATTATTTAAAACATATTGATCTCTTTTTATATTTTAAATTATATACTAAAAAATAAAATAAATCTAAATAAATATAAACAATAAAAATATAAGAGAAAAGTTAGAAATGGGCCTGTTTGAAGCAAAATATGTGGGTGCTGAGAGAGATTTTGTCCTGGGCCCAACAACTCTTGATCCATGGGAATCAGCATGGATGTCTGAGGAGGGTATAACGTGGATGTGCAGATCTGGAGCATTGATATTTGCTGATGAGGATAATCTGATGGTGGGTAGGAAATGGTGCACGGTATGAAGGATGTAGCGTCGTATACAAAATCAAGCAGGTGGACAACTTGGGCGGTGACAACTGTCACCACTAGATTAGGTAGTAATCTCCATTGATTAACAATTAAAACAAAATGATATGTTAAACTTAATCACTTTCCAGAAATTTCTTCTCTCTAACTCATTAATCTAATATCTCTTCCTGATGTCTCTCTCTCTCTCTCTCTCTCTCTCTCTCTATTATATTCAACAAGGAACAACCAAATCAAAAATAAAACCTATAAAGATAGATCAAACATGGTGGCGAGTATGAAAACAAGGTGGCGAGTATGAAGATCGACGGTGGTGCTTATGACCTCCACGGCGATGATGATGAACATCTCGGCGCCGCCGCCGTGGATGGCCCCAATTCTCAATTTTTTTTACATATTCTGACCCATCTTTCTATACTCATCTCTAATCTATGGTTTGATGTTGTAGAAAATGAACGGTAAGGACAAGATCTACAAGGGGCTTTTGGAAACCCTAAGTGCTTAGAAACAAATGTTAGAACATAGTTTGGTTCTACAACCCTTAGTTAGAGATTTGATGATAACAAATACAAAGAACAAATATGCACTCTAAAAATATGTTATTATGTATGCAGAAGTTCTGACCAAAGCAGCATCAGAAGTTAAGCTATAAAAGCTACACGCTCAGGTAATCAGAATTTGTGCTGAAGAATGATGACCAGAACCTGCGCTTAAGTGAAGTAAACTCTGATTCTGATCTAAGTCATCAGTATTCTGAAGCATCAACAGCAGGTAAGGATGTAAGATTCTGAAGCGTTACTATTCAATCAAGACATCATCAATTATAACGGCTTCATTCAGACAGGATCTTCTCCAAATGGACACTGAGTTAATGACAATTATCACGCTTAATGATGAACAGGATTCCATTTCTTATATAAACAAGCTAAGTGATCAAATCGTTCATGATTTTGCCAACGCTACTACAATACAATTAAAAACGCTGCAAGCTTACTCATCTCTATTCCACGCTCTAAATTTGTGTAAACTATCACAGTTGTAATAACTGTTTTTGTAACGAAAAACAACTGTACACGCATTCTTGTATCTTTGTTTAAGACAGTTTTCCTTGAGATTAACCAGATTATGGTTGTAATTAAGAATACTTTGACAGTTGTCAAAGTAGTTATTGTAATCTGTTTGTGAATTATTGGATTAAGTCCTCGTTGGAGAGAGGCGAAATCACCTTGACGGATGGACTGGAGTAGTTTGAGATCAAACAAACCAGGATAAAAATACTGTGTCATTGCACATTTGATTTCAAGTTTTCAATTCAACCCCCCCCCTTCTTGTGTTTTTCACTTCTTCAATTGGCATCAGAGCGCATGGTTCTGAGTTAAAACACTTTACCGTGTCAGTACAAGATCCAAGCTTCAGAAAAATACTATGGTGGGACCAAGCCAAAACATCAGCAATGACTACCATGAAGACAAGTTCATAATCAGTGGAAAACCTGCAGTCTTTGATGGAGAAAATTTTGACTACTAGAAAGATAGAATTGAGAGTTTGTTTCTGGCCCATGATGCTGATTTGTGGGACATGGTAACTGATGGATACACACACCCAGTGGATGGAAGTGGTCAGAAGATAGACAGAAAAATGATGTCTGACCAGCAAAAGCGTGATTTCAGAAACCATCACAAAGCCAGAACAATAACCCTCAGTGTTATCTCATACTCAGAATATGAGAGAATCTCAAACAGAGAGACAACCAAGAACATGTTTGACTCTCTGAGAATGACACATGAAGGCAACAATCAAGTCAAAGAAACCAAGGCCCTTGCACTTATTCAGAAGTATGAGGCATTCAAGATGGAAGATAGTGAATCCATAGAAGCTATGTTCTCAAGATTCCAAATCCTTGTTGTTGGGCTGAAGGTTCTTGACAAAGGATATTCTACTGCTGATCACGTAAAGAATATCATCATAAGCCTACCCAAGCAATGGAGGCCAATGGTCACAACACTTAAGCTAGCCAAAGATATCAACAAGATATCTCTGGAGGAACTTGTCATCTCCCTCAGAAGTCACGAGATAGAACTAGAAGAAGATGAGCCTCAAAAGCAAGGTAAGCCACTAGCTTTAAAATCTAACGAAAAATCTGATTCTAAGGTTTTGCAGGCTGTGGAAGAAACTTATGATGGATCCTCATCAGAAGAAGATGAACTGTCTCTCCTCTCCAGAAGGGTGAATCAACTGTGGAAGCAGAGACAAAGGAAATTCAGAAATCCCAGAAGATAAGAGAATTAAAATGAATCCTCCTCCAGATACAGAAAGTCTGAGTCTTCCTCTGGACACAGAAGATATGAAGATTCTTCAGGATACAAAAATCCAAATAACAAGGACATCATCTGCTATGAGTACAATGAGCAAGGGCACTACAAAAGTGATTGCCCAAGGCTTCAGAAGGAGAAGCCTAAAAACAAGTTCTTCAAGGAAAAGAAGAAAAGCCTCATGGCAACATGGGACGATTCAGACACCTCTGAAGCTGACTCGGAGTTAGATGATGAAAGAGAAAACATAGCTCTCTTGGAAAACGTGTTAGAAGACAGTGAAGCTTCTGGTTCAGACTCAGAATCAGACACTGAAGAGGTAATCCCCGACTTCACCATTAATTTTACTAAGGCTGAACTTGCATAAAGTCTAAATGAAATTCTAGAAAAGTATCAGCAAATCAGAGTCAAATTCAAGAACCTGAAAAGGGATCTTGTCTCTGACTCTGAAAAGACTGAGAGTCTCAGATTAGAAAATTCTGAGTTAAAAGAAAAAGTTTCAAAATTAGAAAATGATTTGCAAAATTCTCAGAAGGAAATAATCTCAGAGACTCCCAGTAATGCTGATGAGATCATCAAAGAGTATGATCATAGATTTCAGAAGTTTCTGGCTAAAAACATAGATAGAAGCAAGATGGCTTCATGATCTATGGAGTTAGAAGAAATGGCAGAAAAGGGGTAGGATATCAAGGTAAGGTATCTACACATAAACAGGCCATGGACTTAGTCATAAAACACACACCACTTAAATCACATTTTATATATGGGAACACACATGACATAAAGTACACTAGTAGTGATTACTCTGTCAAACCAAAATTCAACCAGAATTTTGGTAAAACAAACAAACAAGGACCCAAAAAGATATGGGTACCTAAGGACAAAATTATATATGTAACACATATCTTTTGCAGCAAGGCTAAAACACCAGTCATGGTACCTGGACTTTGGCTGCTCTCGACACATGACGGGAAGAAGGCATATGTTCCAAAGCCTAGAACTTAAGCTTGGAGGCTACATGGGCTTTGGAGGCAACCAAAGAGGAAAGATCATTGGCTCTGGAACAATAGGTAATGGAAATCTTCTCTCTATAAATAATCTGTTGTTAGTTGATGGATTAATGCATAACCTGTTATCCATAAGTCAATTAAGTGATAACGGTTATGATATAATCTTTAATCAAAATTCATGCAAAGCTGTTAGTCAGAAAGTTGGAACTATCCTATTTAATGGAAAGAGGAAAAACAACATTTATAAAATAAAACTTTCTGAACTAAAGAGTCATAATGTAAAATGCATTCTTTCTGTTAACAACAAGCAATGGGTCTGGAACAGAAGATTGGGGCATGTTAGTATGAGAAGAATATCTCAGATTAACAAACTCAATCTAGTTAGAGGACTTCCTAATTTGAAGTTCAACTCAGATGCTCTGTGAAGCATGTCAGAAAGGCAAATTTGAGAAACATGCTTTTAAATCTAAAAATGTTATTTCCACCTCTAAGCCATTAGAACTTCTGCACATAGACTTATTTGGACCAGTAAGAACTGCGTCTGTCAGTGGCAAGAAGTATGGGTTAGTGATCGTAGATGACTAGAGTAGATGGACATGGGTAAAGTTCTTAAGACATAAGGACGAGTCACACTCTGTGTTTGTTACCTTCTATAACCAAGTTCAGAATGAAAAGGATCTTAGAATTGTCAAAGTCAGAAGTGATCATGGTGGGGAATTTGAAAATAAAAATTTTGAATCATTTTTTAATGGAAAATGCATCTTGCATGACTTATCTTGTCCTAGAACTCCCCAACAAAATAGAGTTGTAGAACGAAAGAATAGAACACTGCAAGAAATGGCCAGAACCATGATCAATGAGACTAACATTGTTAAGATCTTCTGGGCAGAGGAAATTAACACAGCGTGTTATATTCAAAATAGAATCTCCATAAGACCTATTCTGGAAAAGACTCCATATGAATTGTGGAAGAACATAAAGCCCAACATTTCTTATTTCCATCTGTTTGGATGCACTTGCTTTATTCTGAATACCCAAAAAATTATCTGAACAAGTTTGACTCTAAAGCACAAAAGTGTATCATGTTAGGATACTCTGAACGCTTAAGAGGGTACAAAGTATACAATACACAAACACAGATTGTTGAAGAGTCAATCAGTGTTAGATTTGATGATAAGCTTGACCCTCAAAATTCAAAGCAGAATGAATTCCTTGCAGATATAGAAGTTGAATTCACAGGTACTGAAGACAACTCGTCAGAAGTTATCAACAAAGACACTCCCATAACCTCAGAAAGAAATATTGCAAGCAATCCAGCACCTTCAGTTGACCAACTTCAGAAAAGGCTATCTAGAAGCAGCATTGCTCGCCCAGAAGATAAAATACTGGGAAAGAAGGATGATCTAATCAGGACAAGATCAACATGCAGAAACTTTGAAGAATCCCTCATGGGACTGGTCTCTCTAATTGAACCAACAACAATTGATGAAGCGCTTCTGGACAATGACTGGATTCTGGCAATGCAGGAGGAATTGAATCAGTTCACCAGAAATGACGTATGGGATCTGGTTCCCAAACCAAAAGGATTCAACGTCACTGGAACAAAGTGGGTTTTCAGAAACAAACTGAACAAGCAAGGAGAAGTCATCAGAAACAAAGCACGACTGGTGGCACAAGGTTATAGTCAGCAAGAGGGGATAGACTATACAGAAACCTTTGCTCTAGTTTCCAGGTTAGAATCTATCAGACTTTTAATCTCATTTGCTAAAAATAATGGCATCACTCTGTATCAGATGGATGTCAAAAGTGCATTCCTAAATTGCTATATACATGAAGAGGTATATATACACCAACCCCCTGGGTTTGAGAATTCCAAACACCCAGAATATGTTTTCAAACTAAAGAAGTCACTGTATGGTCTGAAACAAGCTCCCAGAGCTTGGTATGAAAGACTAAGTAACTTCTTGTTAGAAAGGGAATTCACCAGAGGGAAAGTGGACACAACCTTGTTCTGTAAGACATTTAAAAATGACATTTTAGTATTTGAGATTTATGTTTATGACATCATCTTTGGATCTACTAAACCCTCTCTGGGAAGAGAGTTTGCAAAGTGCATGCAGGCAGAGTTTGAGATGAGCTTAATGGGGGAACTCAAATTCTTTTTGGGCATTCAGATAAACCAAACTCCAGAAGGAACTTACATTCATTAGAGCAAATATGTCAGAGAACTTCTGAATAAATTTGATCTCTCAGAACGTAAGCCCTCAAAGACTCCAATGCACCCCACGTGCATTCTAGAAAAGGAAGAGGTAAGTAAAAAGGTAGAACAAAAAGTCTACAGAGGTATGATTGGTTCTCTCCTTTATCTGACGGCTTCAAGGCCTGACATTTTATTTAGTGTTTGCTTATGTGCTAGATTCCAATCAGATCCTAGAGAATCTCACTTAACAGCAGTTAAGCGAATTTTCAAGTATCTAAAAGGTACTACTAATCTGGGTTTGTTTTATAGAAAATCCCATGAATACAACTTAGTAGGATATTGTAACGCTGGCTTTGCTGGAGACAGAGTAGAACGTAAAAACACTTCTGGAAGCTGCCAGTTTTTGGGAGAAAAATTGATCTCATGGACCAGCAAGAGACAGTCCACAATAACATTATCAACAACAGAAACTGAATACAGAGCAGTTGCTGGATGTAGCACGCAAATGCTCTGGATGAAAAGTCAAGTTGAAGACTTCAACATATTTGAGAGTAACATTCCTATCTTCTGTGATAACACTTCAGCTATATGTCTCAGTAAGAATCATATTTTTCATTCTAGGGCTAAGCATATAGAAATAAAATATAATTTTATTAAGGACTATATTCAGAAAGGAATTCTTACCTTAAAATTTATTGACACAGACCATCAATGGGCTGATGTATTTACAAAACCTCTTTCTGAAGATAGGTTCAACCTCATTCTGAAACATCTCCGCATGAAGTTATGCCAAGAATAAAAATGTTTTATTTACATATCTTAACCCTCAGGAATTTATTATTTTATGTGAACAACTGATCAACCTGTCTTCAGAGTTCAGAAGTATAGATTGCCTCAGAATCTATCCATGAATATCTGAACGTTTCATTTCAAGGATAGAGGCGTGCAGTTCACATCATCAAACACTTGTCATCCTCTCACCAACTACCTTCTGAGGCTGAACACGTGTTCAATTTTTGAAGGGTCCAAGGCTCAGATTGGATGCATTGAGACACTTGTCAATGGTAACCGTTCAGTATCTTTCTAAATCCCCTCATTTCAGGTTTCATTAATGCATATAATCATTACTAATTTTTTCTTACTTACTGTTTACGTTTTCAAAAACCTATTTAAACTCAAAATTACTATTTCATTCATTCACTTTTACTCTATTCAATATTTTCTCTTGTTCAAGTTTTTCTTTCAAAAACCCTTTTCATCTTCCTCAAAAACCCGTGTGAACAATGGCATCATCATCAAGTCTCAAGAATCTCAGTGCTCCTGAATCTTCATCAACGGAAACAATATGAAGAACCCTTTAGAACGTTTCTCACTCCTGTTGACAACCTGGAAGTTCTGTTTGAACTGATCATTGATTTTGAGAGCTTGCAAGAAAATGGTTTCAACCTCTATGAAGACGTTACTGCACAGTGATCGAACATGTATTTTGACCGTCTGTTGGGTCAAACGTTTCCCATTCTCATCAAAGAATTCTGGATACATGCTTCCTTATCCAACCACCAGGTTACTTCTTATGTTATAGGAAAGAAAATTGTGATAACAGAAGATCTTATTGGGAAGCTCCTTGGATACAATGGTGGTGGAGTCAGATGCATTAATATGGCTGCGAGATGCTCTGACCTAAGATCAATTGCAAAGGAAATCTTCACTTCTGGACAGCCCTCCAGTAAAATCAGAGATTTGAAGGATCATCACAGAATCTGGGCCAGAATCATTCTGGGATGTACAACCACAAGAAGCCTATAAGCTCTCCTGATTACATCAATATTGATAAGCAATTTCAGATTTATTTCATTGCTAAGAAGACAAAGGTAAATCTTACACACTTGCTCTTCAACCATATCAGAACAAGTGTGAAGGAGACCAAAGAAGATGAAAGGACTAAGAGGGATTGGATTCCCTTAGGAAGGCTGATATTAGATATTCTAACAGAAAACAGGCTGATAGAACATCTGATAGAGGCTCAGGAAATAATCACCTTAGAAGCAACTGCTGGGAAGCCTTTGAACGCCAAGAATCTGTAGAAAATGAAGATCATTGAGAATATCAAGAAGGAAACAACTGTTGCTTCTCATGATACCATTACTTAAAGGAGGATACCTCTGAAGGATTTTCCTTTATTTTCTGAGATAGACTCGAAACCAGAAATCATAGTCAGATACCTTGAAGCTTGCAAGATTGATGGGACTGCTCCAGAAATCAACATTCAAGATCTGCACAAGGCTTCTCCAGAGGTTGCGTTAAAGAAATCAAAGAAGAGGAAAGCAATAGGAGAAGGATCCTCTCAAAGGACACCTAAAGCTGCGAAAAAGAAAGGCAATCCATCTTCTGTTTCTGTTATAGAATCAATAACTATTTCAACATATGAAGCCATGCCTTCCCAACCTACAGAAAATCCATCACCCCAAACCTTTGAAGATTTTGACATAGAGTTTGATCCATCTGTAACTCTAGGTAATTTTTTGAATGAACCTCACTCCCCTACTCAAAATCCAAACCCAATTCATCATCAACCAGAACTTGCCAAAGTTCTGTTTGTCATTGAACTGTTTGATCAAGATTTTTCCTCTCCTATACCAGAAAAATCCAAACACTCAACTCCCAGAAAATCCAAACACTCAACAACCACCAGAAATTCCACAACCACAATCTCCTCAACCAGAAATTCCACAACCACACTCTCCTCAACCAGAAATTCCACAACCAGAAAATCCTCAACCACAATCTCCTCAACTAGAACATCTGAACCCCAAATCACCACAACCAGAAACTCAACCTTCTGAAAACCCATCTTCTGATATTCCTGAACCAAAAAACCAACACGCTGCTGCAAACTAATCTGAAGACTCTCCTTCAGATTCTGATACCACAATCCCAATACCTGGAATAACAGAACCTCTTGCGGTTCGCATGCCTCTCACTATTCATGAAATTCCAGAAATCCCTTCATCCCTTAAATCCACACCACCAAACACCCCTACCATACCAATTATTATTTCTGACTCTCCCACTCCATCACCTATTAACCATACAGCTGACAACGTCAGACTTGTCATTGATCCACTAGTGCTGGAAAGACTATCTTCCACCTCACACAAAACTGCCATTCCCAAACCTAAACCAACTGCAACCACATCAGATGTTGGTACAAGTTTGTTGATTTTTGAAACAAGAATGCAGGAATGGATCAATTCTTTGAAGCATGCAAGTCAAGAGATTTCTAATCCTGCTGCTTCTGATTTTATATGGGAAAGATTCAGAAATTGGCTCAACTTTGAAACTCTGAAGCTGAAGGAATTGGGTTATGAAAAGGCTCAGCAGAACTTCAGTGATCAGCTGAAGGCTTTCCAAGATCAAGTTCTGAGCCAACTTTTCAAGAAAGATATCCTCTTGCTGGATAATACTCCCTGGAAAGAGCATCATCCTTCAGAAGTAGCTAAACCAGAATCAGAAAGTTTATCTCTGACTACTGCTCTAGAAGATATGATTGTAGCAGAAGAAATGGTTCACTCAGAAGAAGCTACAGAATGTTCTGAGCAACATCTAACCCCTGAAGAGACACCAGCTTCCTCCTTAGTCATGCAAACTCTGGAAGAGTTGAAGAAAGAGAATGCTTTAATCCATGCAAGACTGGATAAGCAAGAGGATACAAACAAAGAGATCTAAGGTATTTTGGATAAACAAGAAGACACTACAAAGAAAATCAAAAATATTCTGGGTAAGCAGGAAGAGTTAAGCACTCAGATCAAGAGCTTGTTGGAAGCGTTGTTCACACGTCTTCCCTCTCCTTCTTAGATTTTCTTTTAAAATTGTTTATCTGTAACTTTTATCTTTAACTCCTTGTTTCTAAAACTTGTCATTGCGTTATGTTTTAAATATAATTCATCTCTTTTGGCTCTGATTATATTGACTTTTTGATACTTGAAAAAAAGGAGGAGAAAGTAAGATATTTTCAATAATGGTATACCGGGACAAAAGTCTCAAACATTCTGAATTATTTAACCTCTACTTTCTGAAAAGTTTGAACAGGAACGAATTCTGATAGGAGATGCAGCAAAAGCTCTGATAAGAAGGAAATTCAGGGAAGTAATCAACTCAGGGGGAGTCTCTCTTAAACTTGTTATTCTCTATTTTTCATTGAAAATTCTAGTTTTTGTCATCATCAAAAAGGGGGAGATTGTTAGAACATAGTTTGATTCTATAACCCTTAGTTAGAGTTTTGATGATAACAAATACAAAGAACAAATATGCACTCTAAAAATATGTTATTGTGTATGCATAAGTTCTAACCACAGTAGCATCAGAAGTTAAGCTATAAAAGCTACACGCTGAGGTAATTAGAATTTGCGCTAAAGAATGATGACCAGAACCTGTGCTTAAGTGAAGTAAACTCTGATTCTGAACAGAAAGGATTATGATCTAAGTCATCAATGTTCTGAAGCATCATCAGTAGGCAAGGATGTAAGATTCTGAAGCGTTACTATTCAATCAAGACAACATCAATTACAACGACTTGATTCAGACAAGATCTTCTCCAAATGGAAACTGAGTTAATGACAATTATCACGCTTAATGGTGAACATGATTCCATTGCCTATATAAACAAGCTAAGTGATCAAATCGTTCACGATTTTGCCAACGCTACTGCAATACAATTAAAAACGCTGCAAGCTCACTCATCTCTATTCCACGCTCTAAATTTGTGTAAACTATCATAGTTGTGATAACTATTTTTGTAACGAAAAACAACTGTACACGCATTCTTGTATCTTTGTTTAAGACAGTTTTCCCTGAGATTAACCGGATTATGGTTGTACTCAAGAAGACTTTGACAGTTGTCAAAGTAGTGATTGTAATCTGTTTGTGAATTAGGGGATTAAGTCCTTGTTGGAGAGAGGTGAAATCACCTTGACGGTGGACTGAAGTAGTTTGAGATCAAACGAACCAGGATAAAGATACCGTGTCATTGCGCATTTGATTTATAGTTTTCAATTCAACTCCCCCTTCTTGTGTTTTTCACTTCTTCAACAACGAATGAAGGAGAACATAAAGAAGGAAACGCGTCGGGTTGCTGCGATTTAACACTTTCGGTGAGATCTTTCTGATCTTTTCTAGCTTTTTTGTGTGTGAGTTCATTGATTCTAAATCCTTGTCCTTCTTCTTATTCTCTTTTGTTGTGATTTTTGAAGGGTTTGTTTATTGGGAAAATGATGAGTATACGATTAGGATTTGTGAGTTTCGCGGCTGTGTATGAACAATATCCTCTCCCTCGATTTTTGTGCCATGAATGTTTATATACTATGAACTTAGGGTTCTCTTCTCTGTTGTTTGGATCCCTTGATTTGATAACAGGCCTTCGATTTTGCTATTGGGCTTTACAAATTCTGATTATTGTTATTGTTGACTCTTTTGTGAAACTGTGATTTTACTGAATTACTGTGATGAAATTCTGACTGACTGAGTTGTTTTGGGCTGAAGTTGCGATTCTTTTATTGTTGATTCTTTGAACTTTATTGCAGTCATTTGTTTGTTGGGCTGAGATGTGAAACTCTTTTTACTGTCTTTACTGTGAACCAAACTTGTCTTTTGTGATTTGTAGTAAAGAAATCAGGCCCATGATTATTCACTTGAAATCTGACTTTGTTGTTGTGAAGCAAAAAAATATGAGGCTTTGGAATTTTTTGGTCTTTATAACCAGAATGTGATGCTTTGCTACCTGCTATTTTCCAACTGTCTCTGTTTTGCTGTTGAGCTGGAGTTTGCGATTCTGACTTTGTTACTCGCTGAGTTTTAAATCTCTTTTTTTATTTTTATTTTTAGTCTTTTGTGAACCAACTTATTTGTGATTTGCAATAGACCTAGGCCTATGATTAAATCTGATTTTGTATGAGGATTTTGGCGCATGATAAAATTCCCTAAATAAACTGATTCCTTGCACGAACCCTAATGATGAAGTCACGAAAAAACTTGCTTGAAATCTTGTTCTTGTTTATGCTTCATTGTTTCCTAACCAATTACTTGTCTCTTTGTTTCATGAACAATCGTAATTGGATGGCAAAGGCAAATCCGAAAGATGAAGAAGGCGTGGCTTAGCATGACTTGGAAGAGTTTGGGAGGAGATCTTGAAGAGAAGAAAAGCCTTGGAGAAAATTCAAAGGGATGGATGCAATTTGGATCTTAAAATAACTTGATCATGGATTAGTTTCTATTAGGACAAATGTTCACTCGGTTTTCTTTGTAACTTAGAAACATTCCTCTTGAACTTTGATGTATTCTTAGGCATTTGAAAGTTTTTGTAGTCTTTAGAATTTAAGAAATTTGAATGTCTTGCAATGAGCTATGGTATAAGAAACTTTGTTAAACAATTTGGATGAAACTTGTATCAAATTAGACTTGTATAAATTGGTACCAAATTGAATTAGTAGAACTTTAATTCCAATGATAGCCAATCCTAAATAGCCTTCTCTATCTCACTTTGTTTTCCTTTGAAATGTATGATGATGTTATGTGAACATCGATAAATGTTTAACTTACGTGTAGTGATAATGAAAATGTGACATAAATCTCAAAGAAATGACCATGAGTGGACTTGACCAAACATTTAAAATGGATTCTCTTCCAAAATAGTCTTGAACTTAATCAAATGATTCTTCAGTTCTCAAATTCGACACTAACTTGTATCAGCAAGCAACAAACAAATCAGAATAAACAAGCTTTGATCATAATGAATCCCTTGCCTCATGTCTTGTGTCATGCTTTTCGTCCAATTACCACAATAATAATGACTTGGCTTTGAAGGTGGAAATAATATTTGGATCATATAATAACATCTCTAATGAACCTCAGTTGATGATCGAAGGTGTACTGAGATGAAATTTAGGATAATAATATTTTCGAGATTTTGTCAAGAAAGACGTCACAAATTCAATAATCAACAACCCTAGCATAAAATCCAATAGATGGGATAGACACAGTTAAAGATCAAAATACTAGAAGTTCTAGTTCTCTGATGAAACAAAGAATCAGTGCGATATCCTGAGGCCTAGAAAGCCTGGGTAGCCTAAAGCGATTGAAAACCCTAGGAGAATGAGGGGATATTTTTTGAATGAAATGAGAGGGAAATTTTGGGGTACAACAGAACTCTATGACCCCTAGGTTGCGGCCTGACACCTCTATCCATGAAGTCGTGCATGTCTTTGTAGAACTACGAGGATTCTTCATGATTCTGAATCTCAGGGGTAATCATGCTATTGATTCTGGTGCGTGTAGTAGCATGGTTAGAACCCATTTCACTATGGATTAAGGAAAATTTCCCAGTGGCATAGGAGGAAAAAGCATCAAAGTTTGTATCTTGTGCAATTAAATGCTCTTGAACAAGCCTGAACCGTTCTTCTCCTCCTAAGCAATGGACTTACAACCAGGGTTTCAATTTTATCAAAGAAGTTTTGGTTTCTAAGGACTCAACGGGATGTAATGGTTTCTTATATGTCCCTAAAGATATTCATTCCAAGTTTCATGCCTTGCATCGCAAGTTATCTAAGTCAATGCTCAGATGACTAAAAATCAACTATATTGGACAAAAAGTCAACTATTGTCAACCAATAGTCAAACCTCAAGATTTTTGGTCAATGTCAAGATTTTAAAGTCACATTTATCATTTGATCAAGGGTCTATCATGATTCATCAAGGAAAACTCTCAAATCATCAAAAGTCAAAAGCTTCCAAATTAGGGTTTCCTAAGGAGAAGTCAACTAAACTTTGACCAAGCATAAATTTCTCATGATTCATCATATTTTCCTTAAACAAAGCTCATTTTTAAGTAAATTCAATTCTCTACAGCTTTGTCTTTCTAAGATCAAGTCCAAAAAATGATTCATTTGAGGGATATGGGCCAACACATTATAGGTCATTTCAAAAGTCAACAAAAAGACACTTTTTGTCAAGGAAACTTACATCAAGATAAACGATCTAGTCCCTTAATCACCCTTTAGCATAATCCCTCAAAAACAAAGATCGTATTCCCTCAATCACCCTTTTGATGTTGCCTTCGGTAAACGATCTAGTCCCTTAATGATAATTGCTAAAGCGTCCCTACTAGTTGCATTCTATGACTGTACGATGACCCACACCCGTCCCTTCACATCCAAAGATAGGGCTTCCTACTAACTAATGGTAGGATAACACTATCTAAAGGAGGAGGATAAGTACAATAAAGACCTTGAGTAGGTAGAACACTCGTAATCTCTTACTCACAAACTCTTTAAAACAAAACATTTCTCACAAACATTTTTTACAAACAAATATTTTAAAAGAAACACTTTGTATGCATTCTTGAGGATTGATACATGAATCATTACAAAGTTCTCCTTACTTTGGTATTTCAAAATATTTTCAAACATGATCGTGACTTTATGAGTCTATCGGGTGTAGTGACTGCAATTGCACAACCCATCATGTAGTTTTAAAAGATATCGAACCCACAAGGGCTGATGGTCAAAAATATTGTTATCTAAGGGTTACTATGTAAAGCTAAGGCTAACTATAAATCTGGGTGTTTGGTTTAATCGGGAATTAACTAGAATTTAATAATTAATAAGGGACACCGGTATGTATTTCATTAACTTAAGAGGTTCAATACGTCATTGACATTTGTTTTTAGTATTAAAACACAGTTTCGGTAAAACTATTTGTTTAAAAACCTTCGTCTCAAACTTCCATTCTATTAAATCATATCATATCAGTCAAGCTCTAAATGAGCGCTTCCGCTGTTTCATTTAAAACTCAAAATTACTTTTTGAAAATAAATAAGATCCAATTAACTTTAAAGCACTTCCGCTGTTTTTAAAATTAATGTTTCAATAACAACTATCCGGTTAAAACCTCAAACTTCCACTCTATTGATTTTAACCTTAGACTGTCTCTTACTTCCGTACAAAAACATTTAAATATTCAATTGGAAATTAAAACTAGAAAAGTATTTTTGTAAAAATAATAATTCCAATTAATTACCGAACCCCTTGGTCAAGTTTTATATACCGGTATATGGAATCTAGCCAGACATAATATTATTGCAAAATAGTACAAAATTAATGCGTCGATTCAACAGTGCATGCATGGCAGGAATAAAATAAATTATGCTTAATAAAATAGGAACCTGAATGTGAATACAAAGCGACTGATCAGAATATTGGACATCCTCCACAAGCCGGCAGGATTGACTTGTAGTAAAAAAAATATCTCGGACTAATTATTAAAATCCTAGGCAAATTCTGAAAGTCTGGAAACAAACTAGTGTTGCAGTATTTCTCAGATGTTGAAAAATACTTCTTTTAACGGTAAGGTTTTAATGCTTACGGAATACTAAAAAAAGTGGAAAAGCAATACTTTAAAATACTACATTGAAATACCATAAAATAATTGTTGAATAGAGTAAATGGAGTTGAAAACAATAATATTGCGTAATATTAAAATGCCAGAGAAAAGATCAAAGCGAGAAAGCGACCAGAGAGATTTAATTGTTGGTAAATGCCTCCATATATAGGGTCTATTTTTGTTGAGGAAAAATATGTAACTTCCCATGATTTACGTTACTGAAGCATGGAGAAAATCTAGGAATATGCGCTGAGTACGCTCTTTTGACGAAAGCTTCATAACTTCCTGGATGATCATGGCGAGCGTGGTGTGGTACGTGACGTGGGTCACATAATTCAAGCATGTTCTAGTCGTAACGTGCATGTGCCGAGGGGCACAAAAACATAGCTTGTGTCGTTGTAACGACTTTTTGGCGGGCGACACGCTTCTTTGCTACGAAACTGCATTTTTGTTGTTTTAAAACCATTTCTTCTTCATTTTTCCATTATTTTTCTTCCTTTTCTTATTTATTCCTTGAAAATGCTAAGTACCTGAATATGATTCAAAAACTACAAAAAGGGATAAAATGTGACATAATAATCGATGAATCGGAAATTTAATCTATGTAATTTGGACAGAAAATGCTATATCTTTTCGTGTTATCAAACTCCCCTAAGCTTGAACCTTGCTTGTCCTCAAGCAATAAAATCAGTATAAAAACTAATAAGGTACAAGTCAAATGCAATTTCATGACACAATTCGAATCATAAGAGGCTTCCTAAGTTTTTCGGAAACGTAAGCTCAACATGACACAAAAGATACAGTAATAACACTAAACATCCCCTATTATGCAGACCAATTCCAGTCATGCCATTATAGCTCAACTTAATTCTTTTCGCTAAATTTTACCCATTTTCATTCTAGCACAATCACATTAAAACCTTTGTCTTCACACGCACATAGTAGAGTAGACGGTTAGTGACTATGATCCTTTTAAGAATGAGGTTCTGGAACATAAATGCGGTAACCTCCTTTAATTCACCCAATTGCAAGTTGTGGGGGATCAGATCGTAGTCTTCCCTACCAAGTTCAGTACCATACACCTCTGAACCAACTGACAACAGGTTTTTGTGTTATATCACATAGGTACTACATCTGTTGGATTAAGCGACCGTATGAGGATCGCCTAACTTAATTGGTGAATTCCCTATTTTCTTACAGTAAAGCATATATATTTCAAATACGCTGGATCATTCACTTATATTCATCTACTCCCTACGTAGTTTATGTTTAAGACAGTGCTGACTACTAGATAAACTACTCGGGGTTATTTTAAAGCTAAAATTTAAGGTTTTGGAATAAAGGGTACTGAAATCGACCTAGCGTAATCTGGGGATTTAGAGTGTTACAACGGTATCCATCGTACTTATGTTTCACTCAAAGCTTCTCAGATATCTTTTGAAAACGAGCAACCTATATATTCTTCAAATGCGTCAGATTATGCAAGTAACTAACAATAAAATTTTGTTATGGCCCAAGAAAGTGGGAAATTAGATACAACGGAAAAATTGCATAAATGAAGTAGAACGTACAAAGATTGTATTGATTACAAGAAATAGAAATCAAAGATCTACCTAGGAAACAACAAAGAGTTCTTAACTAACTAGCTCCCCTAAGCTTGAAACAAGCAATGTCGCAATGCTTAAAACAAGAAGGAAACAAGAAGAGAAGAAAAATAAATCTATTCTTGCTCATTATCACGTCCTCTTCCTTGTCCTCGTGCTCGTCCACGTGTACCCGGAGGATGGGGCATGGCTACATGGTAAACATAATCCTGAAAACCATTCACTCATACAATCAATGCCGCCATATCCTCAGTTAATCTCACATCCTGGCACTCGTTTCTTTCATCGTATTATTGTTGCTGAGTGTGCATGGCCATCATAAGTTGCATAATCACATTCTGGTTATTTTGCATAGCCTGCATTCTCTCATTTTGTTCCATTATGGCAGCCATAATGTCATCATTCAAGACCGATTATCTTTCTCTTCTTCTCCTAGGCCTAGCGGACGTGCTTGCCACGTTTTCAAGAGAAGCTTATTGTTCAGTTTCTCCTTGTTCCATTTCCTGCTCCATTTCATCTGCTTAGACATTCCCTAGCTCGCTTCTCGCATTATCGCAGGTGCAGGAGCATCAAGGTCATAAAGCCACTTAGACAAAACTGTAACATTAGTAAGCGCAAGGTTTGGAAAAATGATACTTGGAACTACCTTGTTATGCACCATTAGGTTATATATACCATCTCTTCTAACCTTAATCAAGTGGCCAACCCAAAAATTGTCAATGTTAATGAACGTGGGTAGTAGTGATGGCAAATTTGCAAGCTTGTCTTCGAGGTGAAGACCAAGTGCTATAGAAGTTAATATCCATCCAATGTAGAAAAGCGTAGATCCTCTGGCGCACAAGGACTGGATATGTGATAGGAGGAAGGTGCTTGCATTGATCTTTTGGTTCGGTTTGAAGGTACAATGGAGGAGGAACAACTCTTTTGAATTAACTTTGTTGTTGTTCGTTCTTCAAAAAATGGTATTGGAGACGACACGATGGAAGTACCTTATTGCGGAATTATGGATGGATGAGGCATAATGTCCTTCCCAACTATTTGGTTCTTCATTGGTAAGAACTTTCCAAAGCTTGAAACCTGTATACGCCCAATCAAGGTCTTCTAGAATGCAGTGGTGTACCATCCCTTCGGTAGGAAAGTGGAAGAAGGCACTTAGAGTGGATTGACTTACGGAATATTCAGTGTTTAACATTCTAAAAGTGGAGGAGCCAAATAGGTGCTCGTTCTCGTCACACGGTAGGTTGTATGAGAATGAGCTCAGAAATTTCAAGGTTAGTGACTCGTATGTTGGGAGGTTCTGCATGCAGACGGACGTCAAATCAGAGTGATGGAGTAACCACTGGACACTATCAAGCAAGCCTAATTTTTTGAGCCACTCAGTATCCATATACCGCATCGGTACGGCAGAGCGTTGATAGAACTTGAGGTACTGAGCCCTTTGGTGCTCTCTGACTTCTCCGTTACGAAATATAATGCCAGAAAGATCAGGTTCAGGTATGGAATTTCTTCGTGCCATTTTTGAAGCAAGAAAAGGAGAAGGGTGAAGGTTTATGTGATAAATTGGGGATTTTGGAATGAATAAGGGTTTGGAGATGATTTATGTTGGGAGATATAGTGGAGGTGATATGTGGGTTTTAATGGATTTTTATGACAATGATAATGGGGAGATACTTAGGCAATGGTTCAATGTATTGTGAGCAGCGGTTGAAGAAGATGGAAGGGTGAAAAGGTTTAGCAAGGGTTTTTGTAATAATACAGGAACACGTATGTATCATCATTGTGTGCCGAGCGTCACACATATGTGCCAAGAGGCACATGGCTATGTGAAGTGTGACGGGCGTCACGCTTGTGTGGTGAGCGGCACGAATCTAAAACTAAATATTTGGCATATCCTATATTACAGTATACCTTTCCAATAATTCTAGATAAACATATATGGGTAAATGATATGGAATAATTTAAGCATATATATATACACACGTAGATATGATATTAATGCAGAATAAACGAAATAAAGAAAACTAATGATAAAATTGAACTGAAGAAATAAATAAAAATTGTACTGAATGATAAAATTCCAAAAATATTGAATGATAAATTTCGAAAAATACTGAAAAAAATAAAGTGTCAATAAATAATGAAAATAAAACTTCTCTCCATACTTAAACAAAACATTGTCCTCAATGTTTAAATGTGGAAATAAAATAAAGCAGTATGTATGGTGAATCAGCCACGGTGGTCCAGCGATGCAGAGAAAAGATGCTGATAAATGTAATCCAATTGTTCGACTACCGTATCCATAAAGGAATGGAAGTCAATCTGCAAAATAAAAAGCTCGTCCTTCAACATATCAATCTCTGATTGAATGGAAGTCAAATCAGGATTAGGATGAAATACAGGAGGCGGAGAAACAACCGGAGAGTAGGGGATGTTTGAGCCTATCAATTCTGGAGATGGGAAGTCATGGTAAAAGGGAGGGGTCTCAGGGTAATATCCTCATCAGACAGGAAAGCATCTAGGTTTTCATTAATCAAGGGAGTCTCAAGAGTGGGTGGTGGTGACATGTGTGGTGTGTCACAATCATATAACCAGTTACTTCAGTCATGTATGCTTGTCCTAGGGTCAGGTAAGGTGAAAAGTGGCATTAACTAATTGTTAATGAGTAGGTCGAAGTTACCTGGACCTAGATTCCCGATGATACCCCTATTGAAATAGAAATTATTATCCATAGGCTGGAATCTACCCTGAGGGACAAGGTCAACAGTTGTTGTGTTAATCTGATAGCATTAGATATCATGGTCACGAGGCCACCTATGAGAATGGGTTCATGCCCCGCTCTCGCAAGACAGTGAAAATTTTCTAGCATAAATGTAGCTCCATTGATGGGGCAATTTTGAGAGGCGTAGAACATGATGAAAAGCTCAACTCTAGAAACAGTGGCAATATTTTCTGGTTTACCAAAAAGTGTGTGGGCTAGAATTTTGTGAAAGTATCTTAAAGCTGGATTGTGGATGCTTTCAGAATGCATGTCCTCAGGCTTGGGGTTACTAATGCCTGTAATGTCCCCCCAAAAATAATCTAGCTCTCCCATATTAAAAATATCTTCCTGGACTATGGTAAATGCATCCAGGTTATATGGGAATCCTAGTAACTTTGCTAGTTCTGTGTGTGTAAAGGTGTACTCTATACGAAAAATTCGAAATCTAATCAATCCTCTATTGAATCCCAGACTGTGGTCAGGTTTGTAGACCAGGGAGCTTAAGAACTCTAAAGTTATTCTACGGTAAGAGCTAAATTTTCTCCTCATGGCAGATGTATCCCATCCTATTTGGCTCAAGAAAAACATAACACTATCCCGAATCCCTAAGGTGATCATGGCTGGTCCATCAGAGTAGGTACTTAATCCTATCTCCCTATCAGTAAGAGACTCAAACCTCTTCTGCTGGTTCCTCCCTCTAAAAACAATGCCCATTGTATCAACCAGATTCATCTGGTTAGTATAACTAGCTAATCGGAAAGTTAGCCTGAAGTAGGTTGACAGTTAGCATTAATTTAATAGCAGGCAAAATTAAAGAAACATTACTGCATATTTTAATAACAATAATAATAAAAGCAATAAAAGAAAAGCAAAGCAAAAACAAATAAGCAAAGCAAAAAGAAAAGACTCAAATTTGAGTTGTCTCCCAAGAAGCGCTTTGTTTAAATTTGTAAGCTTGACATTACATGGTGATTAGTCTGATGAATGGGGTGGCAGCGCATCTAGCCTAATTGTTGTGTAATATTCCTTGTTATATATGCTATGATAATGTTTTAAGCGCTGTCTGTTTACAATGAACGGTTTGCAACTCATTCCTTTGATTTCTATCGCACCATTTTGAAAAACTTTAGTGACTTATAATGGACCAGACCATCTAGAGCGAAGTTTTCTCGGGAATAATTTAAGTCTAGAATTAAACAGGAGAACTATATCTCCTTCATTGAATTATTTTCTAGATATTCGTTTATCGTGCCATTTTTTTGTTCTCTCTTTATATATCTGAGCATTTTCATAGCGTCTAGTCTAAGTTCTTCTAGTTCATGGATATCTAAGATTCGTTTTTCACCCGCAGTGGTGTAATTTAAATTAAGGGTCTTAATGGCCCAATAGGCTTATGTTCTATTTCTACTGGCAGATGACATGGTTTCCCATTAACTAGTTTAAATGGTGTGGTTCCAATCGGAGTTTTATATGCTGTCCTATATGCCCATAGAGTGTCATGTAACTTAGATGACCAATATTTCCTAGAGGTTGCTATAATTTTTTCTAAGATTTGTTTATTTCTCTGTTGGAGACCTCTACTTTCCCACTTGTTTATGGATGATAAGGTGTTGCGACACGATGTCGGACTCCGCATTTCGCTAATAATTTTTCTAGGATTTTGGAAATGAAATGGGAGCCACGTCACTGATGACGAGTCTCGGCACACCGAATCTTTGAAAGATTACGTTCTTAAAAAGACTGAATACTACTCGCGCGTCATTTATTAGAGAGGGTACAACCTCGATCCATTTTGAAACATAGTCGATAAAAACAAGTATGTAGTGATTTCCAAAGGAAGACGGTAAAGGTCCCATGAAATCTATTCCCCATACATCAAAGATTTCAAATTCTAGAATGCCCTTTTGAGGCATCTCATCGTTTCTAGAGATGTTTCCAGTGCGTTGGCATTGGTCGCAATTTTTAACCGCGATATGGACATCTTTCCAGAGACTAGGCCAATAGAGGTCAGCTTGTAATATCTTAGCGCATATCTTTGAAGTACTTGCATGCCCTCCGTAAGGGGCGGCATGACCATGGAAAATCATGTTTTCGATTTCATTTTCGGGAACACATCGACGGAAAATACCATCGGAGCCTCTTTTGAAAAGCAAAGGATCGTCCCACTAATAATGTTTATGATCATGAAAGAATTTCTTCTTTTGTTGATAAGACATATCGGGTGGAAGCACTCTAGCAGCCAAGTAGTTGACTAAATCGGCGTACCATGGTAGTATGGTTGTGGTGCATATTGCTTCCATAATTTTGTTATATTCTTGTCTTCATAAGTCACAGGATACTCAATTATGATACTATCTAATTCTAATTGGGCTACAAGGCATTCATAAGGAAAATCATCATTGACGGTCATGCATTTGGCTGGCGCTCTGAACGATGCAAGAAAAAAAGGCATAAATAGAAGTCGATTCCACTTTTTTGTCCTGCTGAAAAAGCATAGTAAACTGGTCTTCTGAATTCCCTCACCTACCTGGATCAGTGGATTCTCCTGATTCAGCAGGATTCGACTTCGTATGAAGTGTCTGCGGATTACTAAGCCGTGGATCGATATCTTAGGATCTAGCTAGATAAGACTTTTTACACCTTGAAAAACGGCTATGATCTGGTTTGATTCCTTCTATTTTGGACAGGTGGTCAGCTACTACATTCTTCGTGCCTCTCGTGTCTTTTATTTCTAAATCAAATTCTTGTAGAAGTAAGATCCACCTTAGTAATCTTGGTTTGGTGTCTTTCATACTCAAGAGGTACCGAATTGCAGTGTGGTCGATATAGATAATTATTCGTGCTCCTACTAAGTAGGAACAAAATTTATCTAAAGCAAACACAACAACTAACAATTCTTTTTCAGTGGTGGCGCAATTTGTCTACACATGATCTAGAGTTCTACTTGCATAGTAGATCGCTTGAATATTTTTATCCTTTCTTTATCCTAAGACTGCGCCTATGGCATAGTCACTGGCATCGCACTTTGTACGCATTCTTGAGGACTGATACAAGAATCATTACAAAGTTCACCTTACTTTGGCATTTCAAAATATTTTCAAACATGATCGCGACTTTATGAGTCTATCAGGTGTAGTGACTGCAAGTGCACAGCCTATCGCGTAGTTTTAAAAGATATCAAACCCACAAGAACTGATGGTCAAAACTACTGTTATCTAAGGGTTACTATGTAAAGCTAAGGCTAATTATAAATCTAGGTGTTTGGTTTAATCGGGAATTAACTAGAATTTAATAATTAATGAGGGACACCGGTATGTATTTCATTAACTTAAGAGGTTCAGTACATCATTGGCATTTGTTTTTAGTATTAAAACACAGTTTCGGTAAAACTATTTGTTTAAAAACCTTCATCTCAAACTTCCATTCTATTAAATCAGATCATATCAATCAAGCTCGAAATGAGCGCTTCCGCTGTTTCATTTAAAACACAAAAGTACTTTTTGAAAATAAATAAGATCCAATTAACTTTAAAGCACTTCCGCTGTTTTTAAAATTAATGTTTCAATAACCACTATCCGGTTAAAACCTCAAACTTCCACTCTATTGATTTTAACCTTAGACTGTCTCTTACTTCCGTATAAAAACATTTAAATGTTCAATTGGAAATTAAAACCAGAAAAGTATTTTTGTAAAAATAATAATTCCAATTAATTACCGAACCCCTTTGTCAAGTTTTACATACCGGTATAGGGAATCTAGCCAGACATAATATTATTGCAAAACAATACAAAATTAAAGCGTAGATTCAACAGTGCATGCATGGCAGGAATTAAATAAATTGTGCTTAATAAAATAGGAACCTGAATGTGAATACAAAGTGAATGATCCGAATATTGCATATCCTCCACAAGCCGGCAAGATTGACTTGTAGTAAAAAAAATATCTCAGACTAATTATAAAAATCCTAGGAAAATTCTGAAAGTCTGGAAACGAACTAGTATTGTAGTATTTCTCCGATGTTGAAAAATACTGCTTTTAACGGTAAGGTTTTATTGCCTACAGAATTCTACAAAAAGTGGAAAAGTAATACTGGAAAATACTACAACGAAATACCATAAAATAATTGTTGAACAGAGTAAATGGAATTAAAAACAATAATACTGCGAAATTCTAAAATGCTGGAGAAAAGATCAAAATGAGAGAGCGACCAGAGAGCTTTAATTGTTGGTAACTGCCTCCATATATAGGGTCTATTTTTGTTGAGGAAAAATATGTAACTTCCCATGATTTACGTTACTGAAGCATGGAGAAAATCCAAGAATATGCGTTGAGTACGCTCTGTTGACGAAAGCTTCGTAATTTCCTGCATGATCATGGCGAGCATGGTGTGGTACGTGACGTGGGTCACATAATGCAATCATGTTCCAGTCGTAACGTGCATGTGCCGAGGGGCACAAAAACTTAGCTTGTGTCGGTCGTAACGACTTTGTGGTGGGAGGCACGCTTCTCTACTATAGAACTGCATTTTTGCCATTTTAAAACCATTTCTTCTTCATTTTTCCATTATTTTTCTTCCTTTTCTTATTTATGCCTTGCAAATGCTAAGTAGCTGAAATATGATTCAAAAACTACAAAAAGGAATAAAATTGAAGAAGTGAAAAACACAAGAAGGGGGGTTGAATTGTAAAACTTGAAATCAACTGCTGACAACGCGTTATTTTTATCCTGGTTCATTTGATCTCAAACTACTCCAGTCCACCCATCAAGGTGATTTCGCCTCTCTCCAACGAGGTCTTAATCCACTATATTCAACTGAATATTACAACTGCTTTAACAACTGCTAAAGCCTTTTTGAGTCTAAACCACAGACCGGTTTCTCAAGGAATTTCTTTCTTACAGATAAATGAATACTATGTGTGTTAAATGTTTTCTACAAAAACTCTATATCACAACTGTGATAATACACAAAATTAAGCTTATGTGAAACTAGGATGCTATAACTATAGAGTAAGCAATTTGAGAGATATAGAAAACTGTATAAGTGAGGATGATGATGATTTGCTTTAGGCGTGTAAAGAGTTGTAGAGCATTAGCCATTTCATTCCTCACTGTCTTGATTTTATAGCGTTGGAAAAAGATACGTTGTAGTCAATTATGCTATTTAAATGCCCATTACGTTCTTTCCATATTGAGAAGATCTTTGTCGTGGAATGCAGCCGTTGGTAATAAAATGTCTTGAATGCACAGTACCGTTGTCACTTAAGCATGTTGATGGCTTTGGCTTATTCTGATGCTTCTAGCTGCTGATGATATTGTTTTGGTCTGATCAGAGTTTAAAGTATGTTACGCGCATATCTGTTCATCAAGCTTCAGCGTGAGAACATGCTTTGATCTTCTGATGCTGGCATATGATATTTGATCTTCTGACGCTGATATTGATGTTTCATCTTCTGATGCTGATATTGATGTTCTTATGCTGGTATCCATTAGAGTTTCTGTAAATGTACAATATAATTTTTAGGTAGCATATATGTCTCATATGAATTATACAATTTATTTAATCTAGCATATTGTTATCATCAAAACTTTAACTTGGGGTAGTAGATTCAAACTTTGTTCTAACAATCTCCCCCTTTTTGATGATGACAAAAACCAGATTTTTTTCAATTGAAATTTAAAGAGAAAAGAATCATAGATAACCAAATAATAAATTGTATCAGAGATAAGTAGAAGGTTATCAAGGATAAGAAGATAGGGAATAAAAAGGTATCAGAGTTATGATCAGAAGAACTCCCCCTGAGTTTATTACTTCCCTTTAATTCCATGAGTCCATTAGCATCAGATCTTTATTGAACTTTCCTTTGAGCATCAGATCTTTCCTTTGCCATCATCAGATTCTTGTACCTGTAAGCTTATGCAGAACAAAGAACATTCAAGTATATCAGAGTGTTAGAATGTTTGAGACTTTTGTCTCAGTAATCCGTTATTGAAAAATATCATTCTTTCTCCCCCTTTTTGTCAGCAATCAAAAAGTGCAAATAATTGAAGTTAAAAAACACGATCAGTGCAGAAAAACGATTGCATTTAGTTCAGAGCTTAGAAAATATTACAGATAACATGTAAAGAAAACAACGAAAATATCAAGAAATAAAATCTAAGGAGCGGGTGGAAGGCGTGTGAACAGAGCTTCTAGCATGTTCTTAATCTGATCAGTGGTTTCCTTCTGTTGATGCACCATGTTGGCTACTGAGTCAATCTTGCTATCCTGAACATCCATCCTTTCCTTCATTCGTTGATCATTCTCATCCATTCTTTCCTGCAGTCTAAGATCATTTTGCTTCAGCTCTTCAAGAGTTTGCCTATCCAAAGCAGCTTGAGAAGAGTCAGAGTCAGGATGCTTCTGAGAGCTTTCTCCATTAACTTCCTCTTGACTTAAATCTTCAGCTGGAATCGTCTGTTCTTCTGCTGGTTGAACTGTTGAAGTTGGACGCTTTTCAGACCAAGGCTCACTGTCCAGATGAAGAACTTCATCCTTCAGCAGCTGACTCAAAATTGGACCTTCCATTTCTTTCACCAGTTTGCTAAAGTTTTACTGAGCCTGTCCATAGCTTTGGTCCTGCAGCTTAAAGGTTTCAGCGCACACCCATCTTCTGAAGAGTGTCCAGAGGTGGTCTGAGACAGTGGGATCAATTACTTCCAAACTGGCCTACTTTAGAGAGGAAATCCACTTCTGCAAATTTGTTTCAAAATTCAAGATGCTAGAACCAACATCTGGTTGTTTGGGTTTGGGAATGGCAGTTTTATTTATAATGGCAGCAAAGCATTCAAGGACTGTTAGATCAATGAAGGTTTTGCTGTGGTTATTTGGATTTTACTTGGGTGAGGGAGTAGGAGAATCAGAAATGATTATTGGACTGGGTGGAGTGTGTGGAGGAGTTGTTTCTGGTGAGGATGGTAGTTGAGGTATGTTCACAGTTGTACCACAAGGAAGTTGAATGGCCAAGGGTTGTGGTTCAGGAGACTCAGGGGTTTGTGCCTCAGAGTTTTGTGTCTCAGGTTGAGGTTCAGGGGTTTGAGCCTCAGAGTGTTGAGACTCAGGATGTGGAGATGATTCGTGTTGAGGTGAAGGTGGATTAAGTTCTGGTTGTGGAGATGGAGGTTGTGGAATTTCTGGTTCTTCTGGTATTGGTGAGAGTGTAGTTTCTGGTTGTGGTGAATGGGGAGTTTCTGGTTGAGGATTTGGATTTTCTGTATGGGGAGCGGAAGAGTGTTGATTTATTTCAGAAAGAACTTCTTGAAGTTCTGGTTCTGTTGAGGTTGTAAGTTTTGGATTATGAGGTTTGGTGCGGGATCTTCTGAGGGTTAATGACTCAGAGGGGTCAAACTCAGGTTCAGTATTATCAATGGTTGGAATGGGAATTGGGATTTCAAATGAAGCTGGGGTTGGAATAAATGTTGGAACAACAGATGAATTTAAAACATTAACAGAAGACAGATTACCTCTCTTCTTTGGGGTCTGTTGAGACGATCCTTCTGATACAGCCTTTCTCTTCTTAGTCTTCTTCAAAGTAACTTCTGGTGTTTGCTAGTGCAGATCTTTAATGTTCAGAGTGGGATCTGTGCCATCATCCTTACAAGCATCCAAGTATCTGAGAACAATGACTGGTTTAGAGTCAATCTCAAAGAATATAGGAAAGTCGTCCAGAGAGACTCTTCTGCTGGAGATTTCAGCATGAGGAGTGACGCTGGGCTCCTTCCTTATGTTCTCTATCAGCTTCATCTTTTTCAGATTCTTGGCATTCAGCTGCTTGCCAACAGAAGGTTCTAGAGAGCTTATTTCTTGTGCCTCTGTCAGGTGTTCAATCAGCCTATTCTCCGTTAGAATATCTTATATCAATCCGCCGAAGGGTATCCAATCCCTTTTAGTCCTTTCTTCTTCTCTAGTCTCCTTGACGCTGGTCCTCAGATGGTTGAACAGAAGGTGAGCTAGATTAATCTTTACCTTCTGATTAGTAAAATAGATCAGAAACTGCTGATCTATGTTTATATAATCAGGGGAGCTTGTGGGCTTCCTGTGATTGAAGCAGCCCAGAATAATCTTTGCCCAAATTCTGTGTTGATCTTTCAAGTCTCTTATTTTACTGGAGGGAACTCCATGAGTGAAAATCTCTCTTGCAATAACAGCAGCATCTGAGCATCTTTCTGCCATGTCGATACAGCGGATACCACCACCAGTGTATCCAATCAGCCTTGCAATGTGATCTTCAGTAATCACAATCTTCTTTCCCATGATATACGAAGTAACCTGATGAGTTGAGAAAGACGCATGTATCCAGAATTCTTTGACTAAGATGGGGAACATTGGACCCACCAACCTATCAAAGTACCTTTCCCATCCTTGTGCCTTAATTTCTTCAGACAAATCAAAGCCATTTTCTTTCAAGCTGTTGAAATCTACTATCAGTTCTGACAGAACTTCCAAGTTCTTGACTGGAGTGAGGAGAGTTCTGAAAGGAATTTGATATTGTTCAGAGGAAGCATCTTGCTGGGAACCTGCAGAAGGGGTGCTAGAGGATGCCATGTTCACACAAGGGGTTTTTGAGAAAAAAAAACTTTAAAAGGGATTTCACACAGTAAGAAGTGAAAAAAAATGCAGAAGGGTTTTGAAGATTGTAAGATACGGTAAAAATGCATAAATGATGTTTAAGGTGTTTAAATAGGTTTTTAAAAAATGTTTTGAAAACATAAATAAAAACGTTTCAAAAATAAATCATGATTACTTGCATTTAATGTTGGCTGATTTTAGGGGATTTAGAAAGATATTGGAACGGTTACCCATGACATGTGTCTCAATGCATCCAATCAGCGCTTTGTCTTCTCAGAAGCGTGCACGCGTGTTCTGCCTCAGGAATTGGCTGATGACTGGATGACACTTGTTTGATTTAGTGAACATCACATCTATCCTTGAAATGAGACGCTCAGATCTTTAAGGATAGAGTCTGATACAATCTGCATGTCTATATTTCTGAAAGAAGATTGATCAGAAGTTCACAGTAAAATAAACAAATTCTGAAGGTTAATATGTAAAATTAAAACATTTTAACTCTAGGCAGAGCTTCATGCTGAGATGTTTCAGAATGAAGTTGAATCTTTCTTCAGAGAGTGGTTTTGTGAAGATATCAGCCCATTGATGGTCTGTATCAATAAATTTTAAGTTTAAAATGCCTTTCTGAATATAGTCCCTAATGACATGATGTTTTATTTCTATATGCTTAGCCCTAGAATGCAAAATTGGATTTTTACTTAAGCAAATGGCAGAAGTGTTGTCACAGAGTATAGGAATGTTACTCTCAAATATCTGAAAGTCTTCAAGCTGACTTTTCATCCAGAGCATTTGTGTGCTGCATCCTGCTGCTGCTATGTATTTAGCTTCTGCTGTTGATAGCGCAATTATTGATTGCCTTTTGCTGGACCAAGAGATCAGATTTTCTCCCAGAAACTGGCAGCTTCCAGAAGTACTTTTACGCTCTACTCTGTCTCCAGCAAAGTCAGCATCACAGTAACCTACTAAACTGTAATCACTAGATTTTCTATAAAATAAACCCAGATTAATAGTACCTTTCAGATACTTGAAAATTCGCTTAACGGCTGTTAAGTGAGATTCTCTAGGATCTGATTGGAATCTTGCATAGATGCACACACTTAATAAAATATCAGGCCTTGAAGCCGTCATATAAAGAAGAGAACCAATCATACCTCTGTAGACCTTCTGTTCTACCTGTTTGCTTACCTCTTCTCTTTCCAGAATGCACGTGGGATGCATTGGAATCTTTGATGGCTTACATTCTGAGAGATCAAATTTCTTCAGAAGTTCTCTGACATATTTGCTCTGATGAATGTAAGTTCCCTCTGGAGTTTGATTGATCTGAATTCCTAGAAAGAACTTCAGTTCCCCCATGAGGCTCATCTCAAATTCTACCTGCATACACTTAGCAAATTTTCTTTTAAGAGAAGGATTAGTAGATCCAAATATAATATCGTTAACATAAATCTGACACACTAAGATGTCATTCTTAACTGTCTTACAGAACAAGGTTGTGTCCACCTTCCCTCTGGTGAATTCCTTTTCTAACAGAAAGTTACTTAGTCTTTCATACCAAGCTCTGGGAGCTTGTTTCAGACCATACAGTGACTTCTTTAGTTTGAAAACATATTCTGGATTTTTTGTACTTTCAAAACCAGGGGGTTGGTGCACATAAACCTCTTCTTCTATATAGCCATTTAAGAACGCACTCTTGACATCCATCTGATATAGAGTGATGCCTTTATTAACAGCAAAAGAAATCAAAAGTCTGATAGATTCTAACCTGGCGACTGGAGCAAAGGTTTCTGTATAGTCTATCCCCTCTTGCTGACTATAACCTTGTGCTACCAGTCATGCTTTGTTTCTGATGACTTCACCTTGTTCGTTCAGTTTGTTTCTGAACACCCATTTTGTTCCAATGACGTTGAATCCTTTTGGTCTGGGAACAAGATCCCACACGTCATTTCTGGTGAATTGATTCAGCTCTACTTGCATTTCCAGAATCCAGTCGTTGTCTAGAAGTGCTTCATCAATTGAAGAAGGTTCAATCAGAGAAACAAGTCCCATGAGGGATTCTTCAGAGTTTCTGAAGCTGGCTCTTGTTCTGATTGGATCTTCCTTTCTTCCTAAGATTGTTTCTTCTGGGTGATCCAAGCTGCTTCTGGGTAGTATTTTATGAGGTTGATCAACAGATGTTGTTGGATTGCTCGCAGTGCCTCTTTCTGATGTTGAAGGAGTGTCTTTGAGAGCTTCTGATGACTTGTCTTCAGAACTTGTGAATTCAACTTCCATACCTGCAAAGACTTCATTCTGCTTTGACTTTTCAGAGTCAAGCTTATCATCAAAACGAACACTGATTGATTCTTCCACAATCTGTGTTTCTGTATTGTATACTCTGTACCCTCTTGAGCGTTCAGAGTATCCTAACATAATACACTTCTGTGCTTTAGAGTCAAACTTGTTCAAATAATTTTTTGTATTTAGCATAAAACAGGTACATCCAAATGGATGAAAATATGAAATGTTGGGCTTTCTGTTCTTCCACAATTCATATGGAGTCTTTTCCAGAATAGGTCTTATGGAGATTCTATTCTGAATGTAGCACGCTGTGTTTATTGCCTCTGCCCAGAAGATCTTAGCAACGTTTGTCTCATTGATCATGGTTCTGGCCATTTCTTGCAATGTTCTGTTCTTTCGTTCTACAACTCCATTTTGCTGGGGAGTTCTAGGACAAGAGAAGTCATGCAGAATGCCTCTGTTATTGAAGAATGACTGAAAATCTTTGTTTTCAAATTCTCCACCATGATCACTTCTGACTTTATAGATTCTAAGATCCTTTTCATTCTGAACTTGGTTACAGAAGGTGACAAACACAGAGTGTGACTCGTCCTTGTGTCTTAAGAACTTTACCCATGTCCATCTGCTATAGTCATCTACGATTACTAACCCATACTTCTTGCCACTGACTGAAGCAGTTTTAACTGGTCCAAATAAGTCAATGTGCAGAAGTTCTAATGGCTTAGAGGTGGAAACAACGTTTTTAGATTTGAAAGCAGGTTTTACAAACTTGCCTTTCTGACATGCTTCACACAGAGCATCTGAATTGAACTTCAGATTAGGAAGTCCTCTGACCAGATTGAGTTTGTTAATCTGAGATATTCTTCTTATATTAACATGACCCAATCTTCTGTGCCAGATCCATTGCTCGTTGTTGACAGACATAAGACATTTTACATTCTGACTTTTCAGTTCAGAAAGTTTGATTTTATAAATGTTGTTTTTCCTCTTTCCATTGAATAGGATAGTCCCATCTTTCTGACTAACAGTTTTACATGATTTTTGATTAAAGATTATATCATAACCGTTATCACTTAATTGACTTATGGATAACAGATTATGCATTAATCCATCTACTAATAGAACATTATTTATAGAGGGAAGATTTCCATTACCTACTGTTCCAGAGCCAATGATCTTTCCCCTCTGATTGCCTCCAAAGCCTACGTGGCCTCCAGGCTTAAGTTCCAGGCTTTGGAACATATGCCTTCTTCCCGTCATGTGTCGTGAGCAGCCAGAGTCCAGGTACCATGACTGGTGTTTCTGATTTGCTGCTAAAGATATCTGCAACATGTATTATTTTATCCTTAGGTATCCATATTTTCTTGGGTCCCTATTTGTTAGCTTTACCAAAACTCTGGTTGAATTTTGGTTTCACAGAATAATTATTCCTAGTATATTTAATGTCATGTGTGTGACCATACACAAAGTATGAATTCAGAGGAGTGCGTTTAATAATTAGATCCATGGCATTCTTTGGTGTAGGTACCTTACCTTGGTATCCTATTCCCTTTCTGCCGTTTCTGCTAACTCCATAGATCATTGAAGCCATTTTGCTTCTATCTATGCTTTTAGCAAGGAACTTATGAAAGCTGTGATCATACTCCTTGATGATCTCATCAGCGCTGCTGGGAGTTTCAGAAATTGTTTCCTTCTGAGGGTTTTGTAAAAGATTTTCTAATTTTTAAACTTTATTTTTCAACTCAGAATTTTCCAGCTTGAGACTCTCAGATTTATCAGAGTCAGAATCAAAATTCCTTTTCAGGTTTCTGAATTTAACTCTGATCTGCTAATATCTTTCCAGAATTTCGTTAAGGCTTTCAGCAAGTTCAGCCTTAGTAAAATTAATTTCAAAGTCAGGGAATACCTCTTCGGTGTCTGATTCAGAGTCTGATTCAGAAGCTTCACTGTCTTCTGATATGTTGGCCATGAGAGCTATGTTTGCTCTCTCGTCATCTGATTCTGAGTCAGCTTCAGACGAGTCAGAGTCATCCCATGTAGCCATGAGACTCTTCTTCTTTTCCCTTCCAAACTTCTTTTTGGGCTTTTCCCTCTGAAGCTTTGGACAGTCACTCTTGTAGTGTCCTTGTTCGTTGCATTCATAACAGATGATGTCCTTGGTGTTTGGATTTCTGCTTCCTGAAGAGCCTTCAGATCTTCTGTATCCAGAGGAGGGGTCTGACCTTCTGTATATGGAGGAGGACTCATTCTGATCGGATCTTCTGGTATTCCTGAAATTTCTTTGCCTTTTCTTCCATAGTTGATTCACTCTTCTGGAGAGGAGGGAAAGTTCGTCTTCTTCTGATGAGGACCCATCAGAGGTTTCTTCAACAGCCTGCAAAACTTTGGATTCAGATTTTCTGTTAGATTTTAAGGCTAAAGACTTACCTTGCTTCTGAGGTTCGTCAGCTTCTAGCTCTATCTCGTGACTTCTGAGGGAGCTGATAAGTTCCTCCAGAGATATTTTGTTGAGATCTTTAGCTAGCTTCAACGCTGTAACCATTGGCCTCCACTGTTTTGGCAAGCTTCTGATGATCTTTTTGACATGATCAGCAGTAGAATACCCTTTGTCCAGAACTTTGAGACCAGCCACCAGAATTTGAAATCTTGAGAACATCGTTTCAATTGATTCATTTTCTTCCATTTTGAATGCCTCATACTTCTGAATGAGCGCAAGAGCTTTAGTTTCTTTGACCTGAATGTTGCCTTCATGCGTCATTCTGAGGGAGTCAAACATGTTCTTTGCAGTATCTCTGTTAGATATCTTTTCATATTCAACGTAAGAGATGGCACTGAGAAGAATAGTTCTGGCCTTGTGGTGATTTTTGAAGTCACGCTTTTGTTGATCATACATTGCCTTCCTGTCAATCTTCTGACCACTTGCATTCACTGGGTGCATGTATCCATCTGTCACCATGTCCCACAGATCAACATCATATGCCAGAAAGAAGCTTTCAATTCTGTCTTTCCAGTAATCAAAATTCTCTCCATCAAAGACTGGAGGTTTGCCGCTGAATCTGTCTCTATCTTCATTGTTGTCATTGCTGGTGTGTTGATATGTTCCTGCCATTGTGTTTTTCTGACACTGGATCTTGTATTGACACGGTTAAGTGTTTTAGCTCAGAACCAGGCGCTCTGATGCCAATTGAAGAAGTGAAAAACACAAGAAGGGGGGTTGAATTGTAAAACTTGAAATCAACTGCTGACAACGCGTTATTTTTATCCTGGTTCATTTGATCTCAAACTACTCCAGTCCACCCGTCAAGGTGATTTCGCCTCACTCCAACGAGGTCTTAATCCACTATATTCAACTGAATATTACAACTGCTTTAACAACTGCTAAAGCCTTCTTGAGTCTAAACCACATACCGGTTTCTCAAGGAATTTCTTTCTTACAGATAAATGAATACTATGTGTGTTGAATGTTTTCTACAAAAACTCTATATCACAACTGTGATAATACACAAAATTAAGCTTATGTGAAACTAGGATGCTATAACTATAGAGTAAGCAATTTGAGAGATATAGCAAACTGTATGAGTGAGGATGATGATGATTTGCTTTAGGCGTGTAAAGAGTTGTAGAGCATTAGCCATTTCATTCCTCACTATCTTGATTTTATAGCGTTAGAAAAAGATACGTTGTAGTCAACTATGCTATTTCAATGCCCATTACGTTCTTTCCATATTGAGAAGATCTTTGTCGTGGAATGCAGCCGTTGGTAATAAAATGTCTTGAATGCACAGTACCGTTATCACTTAAGCGTGTTGCTGGCTTTGGCTTATTCTGACGCTTCTAGCTGCTGATGATATTGCTTTGGTCTAATCAGAGTTTAAAGTATGTTACGCGCAGATCTGTTCATCAAGCTTCAGCGTGAGCACATGCTTTGACCTTCTGATGCTGGCATATGATATTTGATCTTCTGATGCTGATATTGATGTTTCATCTTTTGATGCTGATATTGATGTTCTTATGCTGGTATCCATTAGAGTTTCTGTAAATGTACAATATAATTTTTAGGTAGCATATATGTCTCATATGAATTATACAATTTATTTAATCTAGCATATTGTTATCATCAAAACTTTAACTTGGGGTAGTAGATTCAAACTTTGTTCTAACAAAAATGTGACATAATAATCGAAGAATCAGAAATTTAATCTATGTAATTTGGATGGAAAATGCTATATCTTTTCGTGTTATCAAAACAAACACAAAAAAGCAAGATTCTCAAAGTGAGCTAAGCGATTAAGAGCCCGTAGATAACTACTAATGAAAAGGGTGCTAACATCTTCCCTTTTCATAACTACCCCCAAAATCAAAAATCTCGAAGGTCTTTCCTGTTCTTTTCACCCTTTCCTTATTAGATAAAAGAAAAGTCGATGGCGACTCTTGCTATCCGCGCATTTGCAATAAAAATCAAAACCAAGTCAGTTCTCCCACCGTATTACAAAACTGGCGAATCTGATGGGGAGAACTAAAAAAAGGGGTTACCTTAGAGCTTATGGTCACTTTATTTGTTTTTACTTGTTTGCTTTGATTGCTTTTCATTTGGGGTTTGCTCAGGTTTACTTTTCTTGCAACGATCCTACACCCGGATCTGGGGACCCTAGGTAAGTAGCTATAGATCATGGAAATTGTACGGTGTAGACCGATATGGTTAAAGTGATGGCTATGTTAGTGTGACACTTTGGTTTGTACTGGTGTCCCTTGAGTCAGTCAAGGAGAATACTAGGCTGCCGCATGTTTTCATAAGCACTAACTGACCTTTAGAACCTTAATTGATCCAACTGGCCATTAGAAGGTAGTGAGATAGTCGGCTTTGGTGCAGTCCCAAGTTGGTTGATACTCGATGCTATGCTCATTAAGATTAGACTCTCAAATGTTTTTTTGTGGCAAGTCAGTTACCGTGCTAAACAAACCATGTAAGAAAAATCAATGACATTGAGATCCCTAGAACCCGGTTACTATTTTAGGACAGGTTGAGCCAACTAAACTTCAAGAGGGTACTTACCTATGTACCCCATGTAAGCCTTAAACCTAAGGATCTTGTGTTCTTTGTTTGTGTTTGCTATCTGTTCAAACATGACATTATAACATCATGACATCAAAGACCGAAGTACGTTATCTTGAGGGCATGTGATGCAGGTTATCATGAACTAGATGTCTAGAAAAGGGCAAGAGGATTTATTTTCCTCTAACCAAATTCCGTCAAAGACCAAAGTACGTTATCTTGAGTCAAAGGCTTGGACCCAATTGACATGGTGAGCTCGATTCTCATAAAAAGACGTTCAACAATGCAAAGTTCTTCAGTCAAAGCTGCAACCAAACTCAACTTCTAACATTTCCTTTTGTTTATCCCGTGAGATCCTTGAAAACATTGCATCTACATATCATGCATGTCATTATATAACATGTATTTCCTAGTATAAGTTTTCTCATCTTCTTACTGTTTATTTTAGTAAAAGATGGCCCTAGAACAAACTGTGAAAGAACTTCAAGCTCAGAACGCTCAGTTTCAACAAATGTTCCTGGACTTAGCTAAGGGACAAGACGAGCTGAAGACCCTCATCACAAAAGGGAATAGAAAGAATACTAAGAAGCCAACAATCTTTCTTAATATGTGCAGAAGATTCAAAGGTCCGGTCAAAAGGGCTCTAGATTTTAAGGTCCCATCAAATGAAGATGATAACCAAGAAGAAGATGACAAGAGTGTGAAAGTTGAAGAGAATAACAACCTTGGTTTTGGCCAAGGTTCTGATGAAGACTATTCTGCTGAATAATATCCTCCTATTGATGACAAATACACACAGTTGGAAGATCGTCTGAATGCCATGGAAATATAGAAAGTGCCTGGGCTGAATTTTGAAGAGATGGGTCTTATCTCGGGGGTTGTTATCCCTCAAAAGTTCAAGGTCCCCGTTTTCTCCAAATATGATGGTGTTTCTTGTCCTAAGCTTCATCTGAGGTCTTACGTTTGGAAGATCCAACCCCATACTGCTGACAGGAAATTATGGGTTCGCTTCTTTAAAGAGAACTTATTTGGGACATAACTGAAATGGTTCTATCAGCTGGAAGGAACCAGTATACGTACTTGGGAAGACTTGGCTGCTGCTTTTTACAAGTAGTATCAATATAATGCTGACCTTGCACCAACTCGTGTGCAACTACAAAGTATGACTATAAGATCGAATGAAGGGTTTAAAGAGTATGCCAAAAAGTGAGGAGATCTGGCTGGAAGAGTGCAACCTCCATTATCTTATAGGGAGCTAGTTGATATGTTCATGGGAACTCTAACAGGTCCTTTCTTTAACTATGTGATTGGAAACTCCTCATCTGGTTTTACCGAGCTGATTCTAACTAGGGAACGTGTCAAAAGTGGTATCAAAAGTGGAAAGATTCAAGTGTCTGCGCCTTTAAGTACTGTAAAGAAGACGTTCAATGTTAAAAAGGAAGAAAATCTTGTTTATGGCCAGAAGGTTCGTACTAGAAGTGACCGCAATCAGTCTGTAGGAGCGGTGTTAATTTCTAATCCTGATTCTGTACAATAACAATAATAGGGTAATCAACGTAGGTCAGATGTACCTAGATTTCAATTTACAAAGATCAGTATGCCATTGTATCAGACACTACAACACTTACTGAAAGTAGAGCTGATTACACTAAGGGATCCTCCTCAGAATTCCAACACCTCCTCTATTCGCTATAATCCAAATGTGAAATGTGCCTACCATTTCAATAGCCCGGGGCACGACACCAATAGTTGTTGAGCCTTGAAGAAAAAAATTCAAGATATGATTGAATCCAAAGAAATTGAATTTGATCCTCCCAAGACCCCCAATGTGATTACTTAACCCATGCCTAAGCACAACGAGGCTGTGAATTATATTGATGTTATTTCCGCTGAAGAAGATGCTAATAATGACTACGACCTTGACAGCTAGATTTTTCTTACCATCGACAACTGGCTCAAAAATTGGAAGACTAAAGACCTTATCTCAATCTCCTTTAGTCAGGAGTAAACTCCATTTTCTATTTCTTATTGCTTTCAAAGTTTTGTTTATGTAATTTTAAACAATTACTTTAAGCCTTGTATCTTACCCAGGACACAACGGTTCGTTTGTTAGGGTTGCCATCTTTCATAAGCATATTTTCATTCAATAAAAATGTTGGACGTTTTGCATTCAAATTTTGTGCTCTTTGTATTTATTTTTACTTTATTACACTCTCAAAATAGCTATGTGTTCTTACACATACCCACATAATAAATTGCAGATCCACATCCACTCTGGATCCCGTTGATAACAATTCTGCTATTGCAACTTATGACTTTGAAAATCCGATCTACCATGCCGAGGATGAAGGTGAGGAAGATTGTGAAATACCTAGAGAACTTGCCAGACAAATGGTGCAAGAGGAAAAAGCTATACAACCACATGAAGAGCCGAGCAAGGTTGTGAACTTAGGTGCCAAAACAAACAAGAAAGAAGTCAAGATAGGTGCCAACCTAGAAGACAATGTCAAGAACAGGCTAATCCATATGTTGCATGATTATGTTGAGATATTTTCTTGGTCGTACGAAGACATGCCAGGGCATATTATCTCGAATGGTTTTATTGCCTACGGAATACTACGAAAAGTGGAAAAGCAATATTGGAAAATACTACAATGGAATACCATAAAATAACTATTGAACAAAGTATATGGCATGGAGGCAGTCCTACCAATCGAAGTCCAGATACGTTCTCTCAGGATTATGAAGGATGTAGGTTTGAACGAAGACGACTGGATCCAAACCCGACTTGATAAGTTAAATCTAATCGATGAAAAGAGACTTACTGCTATCTTCCACGGTCAAACGTATCAAAAGCGAATGATCAAGGCTTTTAACAAGAAAGTCAGACGCCAAGAATATCAAGTTGGGGATCTAGTAATCAAACACATCATACTGCTACAAGGTGATCCCAGGGGCAAATAGACCCCCACGTACGAAGGGACATTTGTGGTTAAGAACATTTTATCAAGAGGAGCTATGATTCTAACCACCATGGATGGTGACGACCTTCCTCACCCTGTCAATGCAGACATAGTGAAAAGATACTACGCATAATCAAAGACCCACTAGGTCGACTGGCCTAGGCAAAAATAAGGGCTTCCCGGCTGTAGCGGTAGAAATGTTCAAGACTAAGCCATTGGATTGAATAGACTTTATACAAATCAAAAATAAAAATCGCCACCACGCTTTATTGTTTCCAAAGGAATGGGAAAAGAGCAAATAACCCAAAAAGAGGGGGAAAGATTCAAGTTAAGGGGGTTGGTTATGCAAAGGGAAGGTATTAGCACCCTAAACATCTACGATACTCCGCAGGAACCTCTTTGAAAAATCTGTATATTTTGGCTATAAAATATGTTGTATATAAAATGGATGGTGGAGGTTAGAAAAGAAATATATTTTTTTAATGATTTTTGCACCCGCAGCGGTTGCGAACCTTTAGTGCCTATGTACCACCTTTTATGCAATAGGGGATCAGGGTACACGAAGTTCCTCTTTTAAAAATTTGAAACACAAGTGTGTTGGTTAATTTTATGAGATAAAACATCATCATCATTGTCCGTGTGGAAAACATACTTACTACCCACAATTATGAGAAAGGAGAATTTGCATCATCTCAAAGTGGAGGATATGGCTTGGATTTTGAAATCAACAATGCCTCGCTCAACACCCAAGTGTAAAATATCTCACTTCACTACATATTGTAGAAGTATATTTCTTTGCATCACTACAAGGATTGACAAGAGTCTAATCTTTTGAGAAAAGTTTAAAGCTAAAAGCCAAAGTGGAAAAATGGTTTGAAATGAGATAGATTGACTTTTAGTCTTCTCGTAAAAAATGTCAAGGTATTATTAAATTTATTGGAGTTCATTTATGAAAAGATTTTGAAAATGCATGGACCTAGGTCCAAGTTTATTATGAAAGTGTTTCAAGTATAGAAATAATAAGAGTTTTCAAAAGGAGGGAGAAGATTTTTGAAATTAAAGAAGATGGGAGGAGAAGAAGAGACTATCCTAAAGCATAAGGTAAAATCTAGGGATAAGAACCATCTAACCAACAAGAAGCCAAAACTTGACAATATGAGCCAAGATAGAATTCCCATTCTTTGGATTAAAACCATGCAAACAAAGATACTAGACCTCTTGAGAGAACCAAACTTCAAGTGTATTTAGTCTTCACAAAATTTGGGCAGAGTAACGACTGTATACAGGTGAATTTCAGATTACAAACAGAGAATGTAATCACAAAAACCTGCACACAAAAGCAAACAAGCAACCCAATGTCTTGAGGTAAACCTCAAGAACTCCAGACAAAATAATCAGATAAGATCACAAGGTCTCCAAGATAGGCCAAGGTTTCTAATCCTAAGTCCAAGAAAAAGTCCCATGCTCCATAATGCCAAGGATAGTAACTAAATAGTCCAAGTGTCAATAAGGTTTTTTTAGGGTTTATGTTGATTATTAAGTATCTTAAGAAAAGAAAATAAAAGCTCAAGTGAGTAAAGTAAAAATGGCAAGAAAATAAATGCTCAAATGAGCAAAGATGAAAATGGCGTGAAATGTAAATGCTAAAAATAAATAGTACATAAAGCATAAAAATAATGAAAGCATAAGGTAAAAACAAGTCAATAATTAGTGGTTAGTTGGATGACCATCTTGAAACTTGCATTTGGAACTCGTTAGAGGATTGGTAGAACCAAAGCCTCCACACAACAAGTTGCATTTGATTTTTGTCAAGTATATCGTCCATTTGGAATTCTCACAAGTAGCATTAAATGATCAACGATGTTTAAGTGATCCGCGTTGACCAAAGGTGTTGTAGATCCATTAGAAGATTGGTAGAACCAAAGCCTCCACACAATGAATCTCAAGGTTATTGGACCAAAGAGATCAAATTAACATACTTGGACTTGCAATCATAAGTTTGTGCCACGAATGATCATTTATTCAAATCGGGATAAAATTTAGCGCTATGTTAAGCAATCGTAAGTTGACTTATATAGAAGCCGCACCTATTTTGAGACCGATCAATAGCAATCTATGCACCATTTTTTTTGAGACATGATATAGAGATCATGCTCCAACAACATTTAGTGCAATAAGAAGGGGATGCGATGAAGAGGGATAGGGTAGAACAAATATACAAACCACATTTGAATTAAATTTTAATCAAACTATTATTAAAATCATTCATCCATTTTTTGTGGATTTAAACTCAACACCATGGATCCAATGATGTTAATAAAGTTCATGATCCAAAATTTAACCCAAGATCAGCCAGAAAATAATCACAAAATAATATCACATTTGATATACACAAAAAGGGTTTGAAAAATGTTTTTTTTTAAATGAAAAAAATGAGAAAAAAAAAATCAACTATGCTCAAATTAATCAAGAAGTGAGAAGTAAGGCCATAGAAAAATCAGAAATGGATCAAAACATTTTTATAAAAATTTTGGTAATTTTTAAAAGTTAGAAACTATTTTTAAACTTATTTAAAATTTCTAAAACAAACATAAAATAGATCAAAAATAGTAAACTTCAACCTAAAATTCCATAAAATTTTCAGAAATTCAAAAATATGCAAAATAATATTTATGAAATTTTTAAGAATTAAAAAATGTTAGAAAGTATTTTTAAGTAATTAAAATAATGAAAATAATACAAAAAATATAAAAAATACCAAATGTCAATAAACATATGAAAAAATAGTCATGAGATCAGAAATAATTCAAAGTATTTTTGTGAATTTTTTCATAATTTTTGGATAAAAAATAAAATAGTTATGAATTTTTGAAAATTTAATCAATAAAAATATAAAATCAGAAAATAAAATAAAACCAAAAAGATGTGGACCATCCGATCATAGTCAAAACGCGTTAGTAAGATAATCTAATGGACCAGATACTTTGTGCTAGATATGGACCTTAGTGAAATACACATGGGATCAGAAAAAGGGCAACCAATGAAATTAAAACGTTTAGTACGTTATCATTGGCTGAGACGAGAAATGGGGATTTTGTGAGATCCTTCAAATGGAAAAATTAGGATCCCTGGCTAGCATCATTGAACTCGTCTCTTCAAGACGATTCTAACGCAACCATCGCGCCAAATTTATATAAGGTATGGAGAGAGATATGAATCAAAAACTCAGAAAATAGCGAGCACCTTCAATTTTAGATTTCTCTCTCAATTCTCAATGGATTTAAAAATTGTAAGCAGCATTAGAATCCAGAGAAGAAGTAGAATAGCTTAGTGCTTGATTTGGATCCAAATGGTGGAGAATTATACCTTTTCGAAGTTCAAGGAAGAAGCTATGAAACAGGACTTCTGTAGCTTGAATTATGGATTGTTTTGATTGGTTTAGGTGCTGGAGAGTTTGTATGATGCTAAAGGTGATGAATGCGCAAAGAATTTTGGAAAAGGGAGCTTAAATCTCAGAAACTGAATTCAAAAAAATATGGGTTCGTGTGAGGTTTTGGCAGGGTGTTCTTGGCTCCCATAGCTTGGGAAAATGGATTGGGGGTGACTCTCTATTTATAGGGAAGTGAATGGGAATGAAAATTTGAAGAAACAAGGAAGTTTGGAGGGAAATTGAGTGAAGGTCGAGCACGAGTGAAGTGTGACTTCATTTCTATCAAAACTCAACCAAATCTTGCGTTTTGGGGTGCTAATCACTTCTGGCAAGTTTACTAATCAAGTTTAAATAAAAAACACGCATAAATCTTGTGTTTAGAAGTCACATTATGGATTTAAAAATTCTGACTTTATGAAAAATTCAGTTTCAAGTTACCAAATACAAAACCATGGCATTTCCAATTCAAGGGGTCTTAGGGCTTGATTCTTGATGCTTTGGAAAGATGAGGTTACAAGCTTTGCAATGGAAAAAGAATGGAATCAAATGGATGCTTGAGCTGAAAGTTACATGGAGTCAAAGTTGAAGAAAAAGAGTTGACTTTCCATACTTAAAAATATTTCAAATTCTTCTTCAAAAATGACCTATAATCTTTTGTATCCAAACATGGCCTTGCACTTAGAATTTTATCTTGACCAAAAAAATATGGAATGAATTAGATCTCTTGAATGACATTTTGAAATTTGAGCCACTCAAAATCTTCAAAAATTGAGCAAGTTATGACTTGTTGAAGTTGGCCAAAAATCATGAAATGACCTATAATCTTTTGCATATTTAAGGCAACTTCCATCCATTTTCTCACTTTGCACATAAAAGAAGGCATAAAGTACACATCTTCAAGATCATTATGGAAAATAATGTACTCAAGGTGATAAAAATGACTAAGTTATGACCATTTGAAGTCACATATGGAAAATTGTGGATTCATCTGGATGACTTGTAACCTTTCTTATTCACCAAGTTCCTTCCACATGAAAACTCCTGGAATTTTTGAAGTGATTTTTTGATAACCCTTTGAAGAGAATGATATCTTTGGAATCACTCAAAAATACCAAAAGGTGAGCAATATATGCTCCTTTGAAGTTCAAAACCCTAGCTTTTAGATCAAGAGAATGCTTTGAGGAACTTTGACAAGTTTGAACAAACTTCTTGTGCCAATATTATTGCTTTGTGAATAGAAGTTGTTGAGGATGATGATGAGGACTCATAGCCACCAAAACCACTTCCATATCTTGAAATTTGAGAGAAATATGCTCTTATGACCAATAGGAACAAGGCCTTGTCCAAACATGATAACTTCTCCAATCAAACCCCTTGTACTTTTGAGTCAAATCTAATAACCTTGAAATGTGATGGACCAAAGCAACTTTTCCATGCCAATTCTTCCAAAACCAATCCAATGGTGAGGTTTACACTTCTCAAGCTATGTTGACTAGGGCGTGGAAATAAACTCATGAACCCATGGAGTAACTTGATAAATCATATTGCCCTTACCTATATGGATAACAAGCAAGACAAGCCAACATTGTATTTAATTAGTTAAGTGAAGAAATCAAAACAATATTCATGATCACAAAAGGAACATAAGTCAAGGTGCTTGGTAATTCCTCAAAAGGAGCAAATCTAAATGTAGGGAGGGGAACCAAGAATCCTAGTGTGATCTTGTTGTGAGTGAAACAACATGGTATGATAAAGGGATCTTAGGGGGGAAATTTGGGGTACAACACCAGCGAACCAAAAGGGTTCGGGCAAATTTAAGGGATGAAAATGAAAAATATGTACACCCGACAAGTCGAAAACCCGAAAGTGAGGCTTGGGCAAAAAAGGGTATCACGGTGAGCCGAAAACCCGAAAGGGCGGTCCAGGAAAAAGTTAGGGATTGAAGCGTATCACTATGTCTCATTGGATCACCTTGCGACCAGACTTCAGTTTCGACTATCAAGCCAGGACAACGCCAATCAATATGATCAAACTTCAGCCAAATAGCAAAGTGATGAGACACTTGAAGATATAAAGGCAATAGCAGAGTTAGAACTCAATGAGGTCGTTTCACATAGCTGTATTTCTTTATTTTACACAAATTGTATAATTTCTATCTTTCGGCGGAGTTCTCTTACTAGAGCGTCAGCCTCTTTGTACAAAACGCCTATTACAGGCCAACTTCAAAAATCAATACAAGTCATTTTCACAATAAACTTCAATCTGTTTTTTTTCCTTTTTCTGTTTTGTTTTGCAAGAACGTCCAATGATTTATTGTTGATATATGCATTTGAAAATGATTGCTGCTCACAAATATTTACATAAGAAACAAAAGACAATTACTCGTAATTCCAGAAACAGGAAAAAACAAGAAGTGCCGAACCAGACGGTTACTCTGCCCAGCAGGTACCGGGATAGAGCCAGCTTGTGAACATAATTATTGGTATATACACTCCCCACAGAGTAAAAGTATCCAAAGGAATTGATGTCTACTTTCCCGAAACAGGACATAACTATCCCCAGCCGATGTTCATAATCGCGGGTGAGTCAATAAATTTCATCCCCCAAGCGGAGTTTATTTCTACAGATATAGAAGCTCAATCTCCAACAGAGCTCATCATCTCCAGCAACAGAATTTCATCCCCAGCTGAGTTTATTCCTCCAGGTTAGCAGGTCTACCAACAGAGTATCTCTTCTCCTAAGTTGGTCCCCGCAGAGTTATTCTCCAGCATCTCGTCCCGACAGAATATTTACAAATCTCCAGAAACAGTCAGGGATTTATTTTCCCGGACACGAGCATACCCCGACAGCATTTCATGAACATACATCATGACATACGCATACATATCATACTCAACATAATCTCATTTATTTTTGAGAACATCATCTCACCCTGCATGTCATGCATCGCATATAACTAACCCTGATATCTTTTGCAGGAAAAGACGTTTAGCTTAAACAAATCCAGCAGTTATATAGATCACATCTACAGACGACTAATGGAAACTCAGTTCCCGAAATCAAACGGGTCAACTAATCTACACTATCGCTTCGAAGCAACCCTACTATCCAGGTTCCTTCTCACAGCCCTACTATCTAGGCTTTCATATTGAAGTAACCCTACGACCCAGGTTCCTTCTCACAGCCCTACCATCCAAGCTTTCATATCGAAGTAACCCTATGACCCAGGTTCCTTCTCACAACCCTACTATCCAGGCTTTCATATCGAAGTAACCCTACTATCCAGGTTCCTTCTCACAGCCCTACGATCCAGGCTTACATATCAAAGTAACCCTACGACCCAGGTTCCTTCTCACAGCCCTACTATCCAGGCTTTCATATCGAAGTAACCCTACTATCCAGGTTCCTTCTCACAACCCTACTATCCAGGCATACATATCAAAGTAAACCTACGACCCAGGCTCCTTCTCACATCCCTACTATCCAGGATTTTATTTCGAAGTAACCCTACTATCTAGGTTCCTTCTCACAACCCTATTATCCAGGCTTTCATATCAAAGTAACCCTACGACCCAGGTTCCTTCTCAGAGCCCTACTATCCAGGCTTACATATTGAAGTAACCCTATGACCCAGGTTCCTTCTCATAGCCCTTCAATCCAGGCTTTCATATCGAAGTAACCCTACTATCCAGGTTCCTTCTCACAGCCCTACCATCCAGGCTTTCATATCGAAGTAACCCTACGACCCAGATTCCTTCTCACACCTCTACTATCTAGGCTTTCATATCGAAGTAACCCTACTATCCAGGTTCCTTCTCACAGCCCTACCATCCAGGCTTTCATATTGAAGTAACCCTACGACCCAGGTTACTTCTCACAACCCTACTATCCAGGCTTTCATATCGAAGTAACCCTACAACCCAAGTTCCTTCTCACATCCCTATTATCCAGGCTTTCATATCGAAGTAACCCTACTATCCAGGTTCCTTCTCACAGCCCTACTATCCAGGCTTTCATATTGAAGTAACCCTACTATCCAGGTTCCTCCTCTCTTATCTCCAGACAACAGTCTACAAAACTGTAAGACTTGGACCTGATCAAACACGATTGGTTTCAAATTTCCCCAGTAATTCGTGGTACAGCCTGTACACCGACCAGATATGCAGTTCACTTCTGCTTCCTCAAGCTAGAGTTATTTCCCCAATAGAGTAACAGACAACTGAAGCTCCTAAATTCTATTTCTCCCAAGACAGATACCAACGTTCCTTAGCAGATTCCTCATCAACAACAGTAACAGGAACTCTCATTGAAGGAATGTCTCAGGAAATCAACTTCCTCTAGATCGTATCTTTAAGCCCATCTCTGACGGTATTCCGCCACATCTTGGATGGCATCTTTAAGCCTGAAGGGGTGAAAAACACAAGAAGGGGGGGTTGAATTGTAAAACTGAAATCTAATGCAATGAACAAGATATTTTTATCCTGGTTCGTTTGATCTCAAACTACTCCAGTCCACCCATCAAGGTGATTTCGCCTCTCTCCAACGAGGTCTTAATCCACTATATTCAACTGAATATTACAGACTGCTTTAACAACTGCTAAAGCCTTCTTGATCCAAACCACAACCCGGTTTGTCAAGGAAACACTTTCTTACAAAGAGATAAAACTAAGTGTGTGAATGTTTTCTACAAAACTGTATCACAACTGTGATGTATACACAAATTAAAGCTTAGAAACTAGATTGCTAAACAATGATAGAATATCAGAATGTGTGGTGTTTAGCAAAACTGAGAGAAAGAAGATTTTGATCAGCTTTTATGCGTGTAGAGATTTGGAGAGCATTAGCCATTTCAATCTTTAAAGTCTTGTTTATATAGCACTGAGATGTTGAACGTTGGATGCAATATTCTTGATTCAATGCTATTTACAAACTTTCCTTATCGAGCAGATCTTGTCTGGAATGAGGCCGTTGGAATTAATTTGCTTTCAATGCACAGTACCGTTGCTTACTTAATGCAAGTTCTGGCTTGGCTCATTCTGACTCTGCTTAGCTGCTGATGAACTGTTGTGTTTCTTTATCAGAGTGTTGAGCGCAGTCTTGTTCATCAGGCTTCAGCATATACGTGAGTTGATCATCTGATTCTGACATTCTGATATGGCAACTTCTGATGTTGGTGTCAAGAACCAAATTCTGATGCTGATTAGATGTGATATTGCTTATATCAGTTAGAGTATCTGCAAGTCAGAACATAATAATTTTAGGCAGCAGATAGTTCATACATGAATCTTATAAATAATATATCTTTTCACTTTGTTATCATCAAAACTTAAATATAGGGTAGTAGATTCAAACTTTGTTCTAACAATCTCCCCCTTTTTGATGATGACAAAAACTAGATATTTTTAAATGAAAATAACGTGAAAAGGTATCAGAGATATGCATCAGAGTAAGAAGTAAAAAGGATAAGGAGTAAACAGATATCAGAGTTGAGAGATACTCCCCCTGAGTTTATTACTTCCCTTTGATTACACGTGTTCTTCAGGATCAGATCTTTTTGCCTTTCTTTGAACATCAGAGTATTAGAGTCTTTGACTATCAGAAGCTTTATGTCAGAGCAGAGCTTCAGAGCTTTTCTTGTCAGAGCTTTGCTTTGGATCAGAGTATCAGAGCGGATCAGAGCTTCATAGTGATCAGAGCTTCTAGTCTTCAGAGTGTCCAGGAGCTTCCTTGTACCTGTAGACTTTAAGCAAAACAGAAGAAACATTTTCAAGTAATAGAGTTAGAATGTTTGAGAATTTATGTCTAGTTAGCTGTTATTGTTTAAAATATCATTCTTGTTCTCCCCCTTTTTGTCAGCAATCAAAAAGTGTAAGTGATGTGCTAAAACAGTTAAGATCAGAAAAACTAGTTATATTAAAAGAGTTCAGAATCAAAACATGAAAATAGTACAAAACATATTCAAACAGTACATCCGAAAATCAAAGAAAACATGAAATGGACATGAATGAAAAAAGACTAAGGTTGAGGAGGCAAGCGTGTGAACAGGTTCTCCAGCATGACTTGGATCTTTTCAGCAGTCTCATTCTTCTTGTGCACCATGCTGGCAACAGTGTCAATCTTGCTATCCTGCACATCCATTCTTTCTTTCATCTTTTGGTCGTTTTCATCCATCCGCTTCTGCAGACGCATGTCATTCAGCCTTAGTTCTTCTAGAGTCTGCCTGTCCAAGGCAGCTTGAGAAGCATCAGAAGCAGGAAGCTTCTGAGAGCTTTCAGCAACATCTTCTGCTTGACTTTCTTCAGCTTGAATGGTCTTGTCTTCTTCTGATTGCACCTTTGCAGCTAGCTGTTTCTCAGACCAAGGTTCACTATCTAGAGGGAGCACGTCTTCTTTCAGAATCTGACTTCCAACTTCATTCAGAAGCTTGCTGAAATTCTATTGTGCCTGCTCATAGTTGATATCCTGCAACTTGAGGGCTTCAGCACGTACCCAAAGTCTGAATTGTGACCAGAGCTGATCAGAAGCAGCTGGGTCAATCATGCCAGGACAGACTTGCTTCAAAGAAGCAATCCATTGCAGCACACCTGTTTCAAAATTCATAATACCAGAGCCAACATCTGGTTGTTTTGGTTTTGGGATGGCAATTTTATGTTTCAGATCAGCATGACGGTCAAGACTGGTTAAGTCTATGAAAGTCCTGTTGGGGTTTTCAGAGGTTTTCTTGGCAGCTGTTTGTTTTGGAGAGGGAGTTTCAGAATCAGAAATTATGATTGGACTTGGTGGTGTTTTTGGAGTATTTGGTGGTGTAGATTCTGATGAGGATGGCAATTGTGCTAAGGTGATAGTTGTTCCACCTGGCAGCTGGATTGCCAAGGGTGATGGTTGAGGTGAATGAGGTTCAGATGGTTGAGGAGAAGGAGTTTCAGAGTGATGAAACTCTGGTTGAGGTGATGGTGGATTAATTTCTGGTTGAGGAGAGGGAGACGGAATTGCTGGTTGAGGAGAGGGAGACGGAATTGCTGGTTGAGGAGAAGTTGTTGGAATTTCTGGTTGTTCAGGGATAATGGGTTCTTCAGGAATTGGTGAGAGTGGTTGTTGTTGTTGTTGTTCTGGTTCTTCAGCAGATTGCTGTTGTTCTGGTTGTGGAGGAGGGACAATTTGTGGTTCAGAGTTTGATTGATCAGAAGTGTGTTGATCAATATCAGACAGCACTTTGTCAATTGCTGATGTTGTTGAGATTGTTGGTTTGGGATGTTTGGTTCTGGGTCTTCTGAGTTTTAATGCCTCAGAAGGGTCCTCTTCTGGTACAGTTTCATCTATGGTAGGGATGGGGATTGAGATTCTATGAGAGGTTTGAGGAGGAATAGATGTTGGAATAGTAGAAGAATTTAAAACAGAAGCAGCAGATGAATTACCTCTTTTCCTGGGTGTCTGCTGGGATGATCCTTCTGAAGGTGCCTTCCTCTTCTTCGTCTTCTTCAGAGCCACTTCTTGCTGAGGTTGATGCAAAGCTTTGATAATCAGATTTGGATCTGAACCATCTGCCTTACACGCATCCAAGTACCTGAGAACCACCTCTGGTTTAGATTCTATTTCAGAAAATAGAGGAAAGTCACTCAGAGGAACTCTTCTGCTGGTGATATCAGCAATGGGAGTAGCTCTGGGTTCCTTCTGAATATTTTCTATCAACTTCATCTTCTTCAAGTTCTTTGCGTTCAAAGGTTTCCCAACTGTTGGTTCAATAGTGCTTAGCTCTTGAGCTTCTATCAGATGCTCTATCAGCCTATTCTCTGTCAGAATATCTGATATCAACCTTCTAAAGGGTATCCAATCCCTCTTGGTTCTTTCTTCTTCTCTGGTTTCCTTCACACTTGTTCTGAGGTGGTTGAACAGAAAATGAGCCAGATTGATCTTTACCTTCTGATCAATAAAGTAGATCAGAAACTGCTGATCCACATTTATGTAATCAGGTGAACTGGTTAGTTTCCTATGGTTGAAGCACCCCAGAATTATCTTAGCCCAAACTCTGTAATGATCCTTCAGATCTTTAATCTTGCTGCTGGGCACCCCATGAGTGAAAATCCTTGCAGCTATCACACCCACATCAGCACATCTTTCAGCCATTCCATACAACGGACGCCACCGCCACTGTAACCTATTAGCCTTGCAATGTGATCCTCAGTGATCACAATCTTCTTCCCCATAACAAAGGAGGTGACAAGATGTGTTGGAGCCTTAGCGTGAATCTAGAATTCCTTGACTAGCATAGGGAATGTTGGTCCAACCAACCTGTCAAAATACCTTTCCCACTTCTGTGCCCTAACTTCTTCAGTTAGGTCAAAACCGTTCTCCTTCAAGCTTCCAAAATCAATGATTAATTCAGAAAGCACTTCAAGATTCTTCACAGGAGTGAGGAGAGTTCTGAATGGCACTTGATATTTCTCAGATGATGCTTTCTTCTGAGGACCTGCAGAAGCACTGCTGGAGGTTTCCATGTTCACACTAAAAAGGTTTTGAGAAGAACTGAGAAAAAAGGTTTTGCAAGAGATGAACACAGAAATATGCAGAAAATGCTTGAGTATTAGTGAGAAAGCGTAAAGAATGAGAATGAGAGATTAATGTGTTTAAATAGAGTTTCAAAATATTTTGAAAAGATAAACGTTTTTAAGAAAGAGAAAAATCATGATTACATTTTAAAAGCATGATTACTTTTCATTAAATGCTTGCTGATTTTGGGGGATTTGAGAAAGATACTTAAAAACGGTTACCATACATGTGTCTCAATGCACCCAATCAGCGCTTTGCCTTCTCAGAAGCGTGCACGCGTTCTGCTTCAGAGATATGCTGATGATTGGATGACACTTGTTTGATGTAGTGATCAGCACGTCTGTCTTTGAGCTTAGACTCTCAGATCTTTAGACTTGCATCTGATACAATCTGCATGTTCTATCTTACTGAAAGAAGATTGATCAGAAGTTCACAGTAAAACAATTACATTCTGAAGGTAAATATATGGAATTAAAACATTTTCACTCTAGACAGATTTTCATGCTGAGATGTTTTAGAATGAAATTAAACCTATCTTCTGAAAGGGGTTTAGTAAAGATATCAGCCCATTGATGGTCTGTATCTATAAATTTTAAGTTCAAAATACCTTTCTGAATATAGTCCCTAATGAAGTGATGTTTTATTTCTATATGCTTAGCTCTAGAATGTAAAATGGGATTCTTACTTAAGCAAATAGCAGAAGTATTATCACAAAGTATAGGAATGTTACTCTCAAAAATCTGGAAGTCTTCAAGCTGACTTTTCATCCAGAGCATTTGTGTGCTACATCCTGCTGCTGCTATGTACTCAGCTTCTGCTGTTGATAGTGCAATTGTTGATTGCCTTTTGCTGGACCAAGAGATCAGATTTTCTCCCAGAAACTGGCAGCTTCCAGAAGTACTTTTACGTTCCACTCTGTCTCCAGCAAAATCAGCATCGCAGTAGCCTACTAAGCTGTAATCACTAGATTTTCTATAAAACAAACCCAGATTAGTAGTACCTTTCAGATACTTGAAAATTCGCTTAACAACTGTTAAGTGAGATTCTCTAGGATCTGATTGGAATCTAGCACAGATACAAACACTGAATAATATGTCAGGTCTTGAAGCAGTCAGATAGAGGAGAGAACCAATCATACCTCTGTAGACTTTCTGTTCTACATTTTTGCTTACCTCTTCTCTTTCCAGAATGCACGTGGGATGCATTGGAATCTTTGATGGCTTACATTCTGAGAGGTCAAATTTATTCAGAAGATCTCTGATGTATTTGCTCTGATGAATGTAAGTTCCTTCTGGAGTTTGATTGATCTGAATTCCTAGAAAGAATTTCAGTTCCCCCATGAGGCTCATCTCAAATTCTTCCTGCATACACTTAGCAAATTTTCTTCCAAGAGAAGGATTAGTAGAACAAAAAATAATATCATCAACATAAATTTGAGAGACTAAGATGTCATTCTTAACTGATTTACAGAATAGAGTAGTGTCCACTTTCCCTCTGGTGAATTCATTTTCTAACAGAAAGTTACTTAGTCTTTCATACCAAGCTCTGGGAGCTTGTTTCAGACCATACAGTGACTTCTTTAGTTTGAAAACATGTTCTGGATGTTTTGTATTTTCAAACCAGGAGGTTGGTGTACATAAACTTCTTCTTCTATATAACCTTTTAAGAATGCACTTTTGACATCCATCTGATACAGAGTGATGCCTCTATTAACAGCAAATGAAATTAAAAGTCTGATAGATTCTAACCTGGCGACTGGGGCAAAGGTTTCTGTATAGTCTATCCCCTCTTGCTGACTATAACCTTGTGGAACCAGTCGTGCCTTGTTTCTGATGACTTCACCTTGTTCATTCAGCTTGTTTCTGAACACCCATCTTGTTCCAATGACGTTGAATCCTTTTGGTCTGGGAACGAGATCCCATACGTCGTTTCTGGTGAATTGATTCAGCTCTTCTTGCATTGCCAGAATCCAGTCATTATTCAGAAGTGCTTCATCAATAGAAGAAGGTTCAATCAGAGACACAAGTCCCATAAGAGTTTCTTCAGAGTTTCTGAAGCTTGCTCTTGTTCTGACTGGATCTTCCTTTCTTCCTAAGATAGTCTCTTCTGGGTGATCCAAGCTGCTTCTGGGCAATCTCTTCTGAGGTTGATCAGCAGCTGTTGTAGGATTGCTAGCAGTGCTCCTTTCAGACGTTGAAGGAATGTCTGTGTTGAGAGCTTCTGATGACTTGTCTTCAGAACCTGTAAATTCAATTTCTATACCTGCAAAAACTTCATTCTGCTTTGACTTTTCAGAGTCAAGCTTATCATCAAAGCGAACACTGATTGATTCTTCCACAATATGTGTTTCTGTATTGTATACTTTGTACCCTCTTGAGCGTTCAGAGTATCCTAACATAATACACTTATGTGCTTTAGAGTCAAACTTTTTCAAATAATTCTTTGTATTTAATATAAAGCAAGTACATCCAAATGGATGAAAATATGAAATGTTGGGCTTTCTGTTCTTCCACAATTCATATGGAGTCTTTTCCAGAATAGGTCTTATTGAGATTCTATTCTGAATGTAGCACGCTGTGTTTATTGCTTCTGCCCAGAAGGTCTTAGCAACGTTTGTCTCATTGATCATGGTTCTGGCCATTTCTTGCAATGTTCTGTTCTTTCGTTCTACAACTCCATTTTATTGGGGAGTTCTAGGACAAGAGAAATCATGCAGAATGCCTCTGTCATTAAAGAATGACTCAAAATCTTTGTTTTCAAATTCTCCACCATGATCACTTCTGACTTTAACGATTCTAAGATCCTTTTCATTCTGAACTTAGTTACAGAAGGTAACAAACACAGAGTGTGACTCGTCCTTGTGTCTTAAGAACTTTACCCATGTCCATCTGCTATAGTCATCTACGATTACTAACCCATACTTCTTACCACTGACTGAAGCAGTTTTAACTGGTCCAAATAAGTCAATGTGCAGAAGTTCTAATGGCTTAGAGGTAGAAACAACATTTTTGGATTTAAAAGAAGGTTTTGCAAATTTGCCTTTCTGACATGCTTCACACAGAGCATCTGAATTGAACTTAAAATTAGGAAGTCCTCTAACCAGATTGAGTTTGTTAATCTGAGATATTCTTCTCATACTAACATGCCCCAATCTTCTGTGCCAAATCCACTGCTCGTTGTTAACAGACAGAAGACATTTTACATTCTGACTCTTTAGTTCAGAAAGTTTGATTTTGTAAATGTTGTTTTTCCTCTTACCATTAAACAGGATAGTCCCATCTTTCTGACTAACAGCTTTACATGATTTTTGATTAAAGATTATATCATAACCGTTATCACTTAATTGACTTATGGATAACAGATTATGCATCAATCCATCTACTAGCAGAACATTATTAATAGAGGGAAGATTTCCATTACCTACAGTTCCAGAGCCAATTATCTTTCCCCTTTGATTGCCTCCAAAGCCAACGTGGCCTCCAGGCTTAAGTTCCAGGCTTTGGAACATATTCCTTCTTCCCGTCATGTGTCGTGAGCAGCCAGAGTCCAGGTACCATGACTGGTGTTTCTGACTTGCTGCTAAAGATATCTGCAACATGTATTATTTTATCCTTAGGTACCCAGATTTTCTTGGGTCCTGATTTGTTAGTTTTACCAAAACTCTGGTTGAATTTTGGTTTCACAGAGTGCTTACTGCTAGTGTATTTAATATCATGTGTGTGACCATACACAAATTGTGAATTCAGAGGAGTGTGTTTAATGGTTAAGTCCATGACATTCTTTGGTGTAGGAACCTTACCTTGGTATCCTATTCCTTTCCTGCCGTTTCTACTAACTCCATAGATCATTGAAGCCATTTTGCTTCTATCTATGCTTTTAGATAGGAACTTCTGGAAACTGTGATCATACTCCTTGATCATCTCATCAGCGTTGCTGGGAGTTTCAGAAATTGGTTCCTTCTGAGAGTTTTGTAAAGTGTTTTCTAATTTTGAAATCTTATTTCTCAGCTCAGAATTTTCCAATTTGAGACTCCCAGTCTTATTAGAGTTAGATTCAAGATTCCTTTTCAGGTCTCTGAATTTAGCTCTAATTTGCTGATAACGTTCCAGAATCTCATTAAGTCTTTCAGCAAGTTTAGCCTTTGTAAAATTAACAGCAAAGTTAGGAAATACCTCTTCAGTATCTGATTCTGAGTCTGATTCAGAAGCTTCACTATCTTCTGAGATGTTAGCCATGAGAGCTATGTTTTCCCTCTCATCATCTGATTCTGAGTCAGCTTCAGACGAGTCAAAGTCATCCCATGTAGCCATGAGACTTTTCTTCTTCTCTCTTCCAAACTTCTTTTTGGGCTTTTCCCTCTGAAGCTTTTTGCAGTCACTCTTATAGTGTCCTTGCTCATTGCACTCATAGCAGATGATGTCCTTGGTGTTTGGCTTTTTGCTACTGGAGGAGCCTTCAGATCTTCTGTATCCAGAGGAAGAATCTGACTTTCTGTATCTGGAAGAAGACTCGTTCTGATCAGATCTTCTGGGATTCCTGAACTTTCTTTGTCTTTGCTTCCACAGTTGATTTACTCTTCTGGAAAGGAGAGAGAGTTCGTCTTCTTCTGATGAGGATCCATCAAATGTTTCTTCAACTGCCTGCAAAACTTTAGACTCAATTTTTTTATAGATTTTAATGCTAAAGGCTTACCTTGCTTCTGAGGCTCATCAGCTTCTAGCTCTATCTCATGACTTCTGAGGGAGCTAATAAGTTCCTCCAGAGTGATTTTGTTGAGATCTTTAGCTAGCTTCAGAGCTGTAACCATTGGTCTCCACTGCTTGGGTAAACATCTGATGATTTTCTTGACATGGTCAGCAGTAGAGTATCCTTTGTCCAGAACTTTGAGACCAGCTACCAGAATCTGGAATCTAGAGAACATGGTTTCAATGGATTCAGATTCTTCCATTTTGAACGCCTCATACTTCTGAATGAGCGCCAGAGCTTTTGTTTCTTTGACCTGAACGTTGCCCTCATGCGTCATTCTGAGTGAGTCAAAAATATTCTTTGTTGTGTCTCTGTTGGAGATCTTTTCATACTCAGTATAGGAGATGGCGCTGAGGAGGATGGTTCTGGCCTTGTGGTGATTCTTGAAGTCACGATTTTTTTGATCAGACATTGTTTTTCTATCAATCTTCTGACCGCTTGCATTCACAGGGTGCGTGTATCCATCTGTCACCATATCCCACAGATCAGCATCATGTGCCAGAAAGAAGCTTTCAATTCTGTCTTTCCAGTAATCAAAGTTTTCTCCATCAAAGACTGGAGGTTTGCCGCTGAATCTGTCTCTGTCCTCATTGTTGTCATTGCTGATGTGAGAATTGTTTCCTGCCATTGTGTTTTTCTGACGCTGGATATTGTACTGACACGGTTAAGTGTTTTAGCTCAGAACCAGGCGCTCTGATGCCAATTGAAGGGGTGAAAAACACAAGAAGGGGGGGTTGAATTGTAAAACTGAAATCTAATGCAATGAACAAGATATTTTTATCCTGGTTCGTTTGATCTCAAACTACTCCAGTCCACCCGTCAAGGTGATTTCGCCTCTCTCTAACGAGGTCTTAATCCACTATATTCCAATGAATATTACAGACTGCTTTAACAACTGCTAAAGCCTTCTTGATCCAAACCACAACCCGGTTTGTCAAGGAAACACTTTCTTACAAAGAGATAAAACTAAGTGTGTGAATGTTTTCTACAAAACTGTATCACAACTGTGATGTATACACAAATTAAAGCTTAGAAACTAGATTGCTAAACAATGATAGAATATAAGAATGTGTGGTGTTTAGCAAAACTGAGAGAAAGAAGATTTTGATCAGCTTTTATGCGTGTAGAGATTTGGAGAGCATTAGCCATTTCAATCTTTAAAGTCTTGTTTATATAGCACTGAGATGTTGAACGTTGGATGCAATATTCTTGATTCAATGCTATTTACAAACTTTCCTTATCGAGCAGATCTTGTCTGGAATGAGGCCGTTGGAATTAATTTGCTTTCAATGCACAGTACCGTTGCTTACTTAATGCAAATTCTGGCTTGGCTCATTCTGACTCTGCTTAGCTGCTGATGAACTGTTGTGTTTCTTTATCAGAGTGTTGAGTGCAGTCTTGTTCATCAGGCTTCAGCATATACGTGAGTTGATCATCTGATTCTGACATTCTGATATGGCAACTTCTGATGCTGGTGTCAAGAACCAAATTCTGATGCTGATTAGATGTGATCTTGCTTATATCAGTCAGAGTATCTGCAAGTCAGAACATAATAATTTTAGGCAGCAGATAGTTCATACATGAATCTTATAAATAATATATCTTTTCACTTTGTTATCATCAAAACTTAAATATAAGGTAGTAGATTCAAACTTTGTTCTAACAAAGCCCATCTCCGACAATTCTCTATCAGCTTCTGAATTGCATCTATAAGCCCATTCCCGATATCACTAATCAAGTATCACTTCATGTGAGTGCAAATTTCTGGGCACTCTATTGTTCAATCATCTTCCACCTTCAGATCATGAAAGTAAGACGGGCCAATCTACATCCTCAGGTTTAAGAAGATTGAATAGGGGCAGCTATTGTGACCCAAAATTTTCCCTCTCATTTTACTCAATACATACTATTAGAGATCATCAAGTTGCTCATGTTTGCCCAAAAGTTGACCAGACAAACTCTCTCCTAAGGCAGGGTGTCTCAAATTAGGATTTCCATTTTCATAAAGATAGGTTGACTCCAAATACCTCATATTCTCTCCATGTTCTTAATATGTTCTCAAGACCCTACATGTCAAGTTTCATGCCTTGCACAAGAATTTTGCTCAGTCAACTGCTCAGATGCTTAAGAATCGACTGTATTAGGTCAAAAGTCAACTGTGACCCACATACATTCAAACTTCAAGATTTTGGTAAACATAAACACTTTGAAGTGACTTTCATCATTTGATCAAGGGTTGATCATGATTCCCCAAGGAATGCTCCAAATTCATCAAAACCCAAAAGTTGCGAAATTAGGGTCTCTCAATAAAAGTCAACCAAACTTTGACCAAGCATAACTTCCACATGCTTCATCAGAAATTTTCCATCCAAAGCTCATTTTGAAGAGGATGCAATTCCCTACAACTCATCTTCAGCCCCCAAGTTCAAAATATGCACTCATATAAAAGATATGAATTTCTACATTATGGATCCTTTTGAAAAGTCAACAAAAATACCTTTTGGGTCAAAGCTTCTTACATAAACATGGAAGACTCAATTGAGATGAGACAAAAAAGGTTGCTTAGGGGACATCCTAAGCTTTCCAAAAAGTCAAAGAACACCTCTCTAGGGTTAAAATTGAAAGAGATATGCCTTGTCAAAGTTGACCATTTTTGCAAAATTGCCAAAAGTCAAATAGGCTCAAAATTACATATTTTACCAAATAGGCCTAACTTTTTATGCTTGCACCTCACTTATAATATGGTCCACGACCCAAATATTCACCCACACATTATTTTCTTCATTTTTCAATTTATTTTGATTTTTTATTAATTAAAAATTGAATTAAATCAAATAATTGGTGAATAATGGCAAAGATATGATTTGATTTGGTTTTTGGACAGGTTGGCAATCAAAATATGCTGAGATATTAAGACCAAAATGAATTAAACATAATTGGTATAAGAAATGGATGATTTGGCTCAAAATAACAAGTTTACATGTAGCATGGAAATCAAATCAAATCTCTCATAATTGCAAAGATTCAATCCAATTTTATAACCCTAATTCATTCTAAGATATATAGGGAACATGTACAGGGCATGAGAAAAAGTTTTTGCAGTCGTAGAAGAGAAAGAACAAACTCAAAAAAGTGGACAAAAAGTGTGACTCAGTTTTCACTCCACATGGCCTTTCAGAGCAATTCAAAGCCAGCAATCGTATCCAGGAGCATCCCTGAAGCCAACTGGATCATTTGTAAGTCTTATCTCGCCCAAAAACGCACGCAATCACTCCCACAGTTTGCTTATTTTTTCCAAATCGATTATTGAATTTCCTGTATCATTAGCATATTTAAGTGATATATTTGTGATCATGGATGTGTTTGCAACCTGACTGGATGATTTAATTGTGTTTTTGACGCATATCCGTGCCTTTGCTATTATTAGGGTTTTCGTGTGCGTTTTAGGGGTTTGTCACACATGTTAAATTGGGCCAAAAGAAGAACACCATGATGTTCACGAGATCAAGACGAATTGATCCACATAATTAGAAGTAATTTATCATGTGTCTTGTGCATTTTGGAAATTCACAGGGCTATAGCTACAAACACATGACTGTAGGTAAAAGATATTCAACTAAGACGACGGAGAAAGGTAGAAGAAGATTAGGTGTCAGCAAATCAGTGGACCATTTGAATCTTGCGCGCGTTTCCCACTAACTCAGTTATTTTGTTATATTATATTTTTTTTATTCTATATACAACAAAGAAGATTAGCCCAGTGGAAGAGCGTGCTAGTGGTAAGTGTGAGGACCTGGGTTCGATCCCAGGTCCAAGCATTTTCTTATTTTCTCAATTTCTATTCACATATCTAGTGCATCAACCTTGCATGCGTCTTCCATACTCCTCAAGTCACCACCAATGGATCACTACCCTCCAGATCTAACGCATAAGCAGTGAGGGACCATGATGCACTCCCGGGTCAACGCCACATGGAACCAGGCGCTGACTGGGCTTGGAGGACTATTGGGCCTGGAAATTTCAATATCACACCCCCCATTTGCTAACAACATAAAGACCCAGTTTTATTTTCTTTCTATTATTTTTTTAAGTTCTTTAATTAATTTCTTTAATTGTTTTAATTAATTAACACAAAAAATATTATTTTTTATAAAAACTAAAAAAATCAAAAAAATACAGAATTAAATATTTTTTATTCAAATTAATATTTTTGAAAATAAATTAGGTTAATTGATTTATTTGATTATTTGTTTTAATTAAAATTAAATAGAAATTAGGTTTTAAATTTTGTAATTAAATTGTTTTTTTTCTCAAATAAAAAACCACAAAAATACATAAAATCACTTTTACAAAATATTTTATTGAATTATTTAATTTAGTTTAAATTAGGTTAATTTCAATTTCTTTTTATAATTAAAAAATGATTAGAATTAGGGTTTTAATTGTACATAACCTAATTAAGTCTCTTCTAAAAAAAAACTTAAATATTTTTTTCAATTAGATTTTTAGGGTTCTCACTTTTTCTCGCATTTAATTTGCCACGCGCATTTTAATTTGTTTTATTACTATTGTAACTGTTTCGAGTTTGTAATAGTTTTAATTTGTGTTTTAAGCTTCTGCATTTTTATTTTCCGCCAAGACAATTATGTAACTGTCAAAGCCTTGTAATAGCTAGGTTTATTGTTCGCACTTTAAGTTCCTGTAAATATTTAATTGTTAGATGCATGCTAATAGGATTGTATGAGAAGATTACTTGAAATTAAAAAGGTAGATCACCTAATGTGCAAAGACTATATAACTAAAACAATTCACATGCACATATTCACTCCTAGGGTTTACCTCACTTCGGTTGCCTTTGGTAAAACAGTCATTAAGCATAAGAGATTTTATTGGTTTCCCTCCAGTCTAAAAGATCAAAATGTCCCATTCGAATGTTGCCTCGGAAATGTTGCCTCGAAAAGATCTTAAGACTCTAGGGTTACTACTAAAGTGTTCTAACTGTTGCTTTGGTGACTGTACTTGTCCCTTTCGAACGTTCCTTAAAAACTCCAACGACAAGGCTACCTACTCCTTAATAGTAGGATAGCATTGTCTAAAGGAAACGAGAATGAACAATCTTTTTTCGAGTAGGTAGAATCTTAAGTACTTGCTCAACAAAACTTTTCATAAAAACACCTTTCAAAACCAATTTTCAAAACAAACTTCGTCAAACCCTTAAGGACTGATACAAGGGTTATCACGAAGTAAAACATTTTCTAAAACAAGCACACACAAGCAATTTGAAAAATGAGAAAGTACCTAAGAGCCCATGGAAAACCATGAATAGAAAGGGTTCTAACACCTTCCCTTTCTATAATCTACCCCCCGTACTCAGAATATCTCAAAAAAAGGTTTTTTCTGTTCTTTTTCCTTTTCCATGATTGGATGAAATAAAAGTCGGTGGCGACTCTTGCTTACCGCGACATTTTGCAAACAAAAAATGCAAAACGCAAACCAGTAAAAACAGTCGGTTCTGCCACCATATCACACTCGGGTTACAATCAGATCAAGATGGCACCTGAAGACATGGATAAAAAAACCTTTGTCACACAGTGGGGAACTTTTTTTCCCAAGGTTATGCCTTTTGGGTTAAATAACATCGGCGCCACATATCAGCATCCTATGGTAGCTTTGTTCCATGACATGATTCATCACGAGATAGAGGTTTATGATTATAACATGATAGCTAGATCTCAGACTGAAGAGGAACATCTTGACCGTCTACCCAAGCTGTTTGACAGATTAAAGAAGTACAAGTTGAGATTGAATCCAAACAAGTTCACCTTCGGAGTGAGATCCGGTAACTTCCTAGGTTTCGTTGTCAGTGGTAAAGGTATTGAAGTTGATCATGCCAAAGTCAAATCTATTCAAGAAATGCCAGCTCCCCATACTGAGAAGGAAGTAAGAGGTTTCTTGGGACAACTGAACTACATTGCCAGATTTATTTCTTATTTGACCGCTACTTGTGAGCCGGTCTTCAAGTTGCTGAAGAAAGATCAGGTAGTGAAATGGAATGAAGACTGCCAAATAACCTTTGACAAAATCAAGAAGTATATCCAAGAACCTACAATTCTGATGCCGCCAGTTGAAGGAAGACCTCTAATCATGTACTTAAAAGTGTTAGAGAACTCAATGGGGTGTGTACTAGGCCAGCATGATGAGTCTGTTTGAAAAGAGCATGCAATATACTACCTTAGAAAAAAGTTTACCAATTGTGAAACAAGATACTCACTGCTCGAGAAAACTTGTTGCGTTTTGGCATGGGCTGCTCACCGACTAAGACATTATATGTTGGCCCATACTATTTTGTTGATCTTTAAAATAGATCCCATCAAATACATATTCGAGAAGCCAGCTCTCTCCGGAAGGATAGCCCGATGGCAAATGGTCTTAACAGAATACGACATTCAGTACACCACTCAGAAGGCTATCAAAGATAGTGTGCTAGCAGATCATTTGGCTCATAAAGATGTAGACGAATACTAATCGATGAATTTCGAGTTCCTGAATGAGAATATTATGTTGGTCACAAATTGTGAAGAACCTTGACCGTATGAAGGACCCGATCCAGGATCCTGATGGACTATGGTTTTAGATAGAGCTTCTAACGCGCTTGGTAATGGAATTGGAGCTATGATTATTTCCCCTAAGGGTTTCCATACGCCCTTCATCGCCATACTTTGCTTTGATTGTACCAACAACATAGCTGAATACGAAGCATGCATCATGGGTATCAAAGTTGCTATTGATATGAGGATTAAGTTCTTAGATGTGTACAGGGACTCAGCCTAAGTAACCAGTCAGATTAAGGGAGAATGAGATATGAAGCATCCGAATCTTATTCCTTATCGGTAGCATGTGTTAACATTAATCTTGTACTTCGAGGAAATAACTTTTGAGCATATCCCACGAGAAGAGAATCAGTTAGAAGATGCATTGGCAACCATGTCGTCTATGTTCAAAGTCAGATGGGACAACGAGGCTCCTCGAATTACTATTGAGAGACTATATGAACTGGCACATTGTTGTGAAGTCGATACTGAAAAAGTAGAAGAATAGCCTTGGTTTCATGAAGTAAAGAGATACCTCGAGGATCAAGAGTACCCTAAAGGGGCGTCTATTGTTGACAAGAATTTCCTATGGAGGTTCTCTGCTAAGTTCTTCCTGAGCAACAAAATTTTATACAAGCACAACCATGATTCGACTATGCTTTGTTGTGTAGACAAGAAGGAAGTGGAGAAGATTATGGAAGATATGCATGAGGGAGTCTTCGGTTCTCATTCCAGCGGGTATACGATGGCTAAGAAAATTATAAGAGCGGGTTATTATTGGTCGACCATGGAAATTGATTGCCATCTCCATTCCAGAACTTGTCACAAATTCCAGATTTATGTTGACAAGGTACACATGCCTCCAGTTCCTCTGAACGTCTTAAATGCCCATTGGCCGTTTGCAATGTGGGGCATTGATATGGTTGGAGAGATTAAGCCAATTGCGTTTAATGGGCATCATTTCATCCTCGTCGCCATTGATTACTTCAAGAAATGGGTTGAAGCAACCTCGTTTGCCACTGTCACCAAGAATGTTGTTTCCTGATTCATTAAACATAATCTTATCTGTCAGTATGGCATCCCCGAAAGGATTACCACAGAAAATGGTACTAACCTTAACAATACTATGATCACGGAACTCTACACGCAGTTTAAGATCAAGCACCACAACTCTTCTCCGTATCGATCGAAGATGAATGGCACAGTGGAAGCCACAATAAGAACATTAAGAATGACGATAACATATAAATATTGGCATGAGATGTTACCATTTTCTCTTCATGGCTATCGCACTTTAGTATGGATATCAACTGGGGTAACCCCGTTCCCTTTAGTCTACGGTAAGAAAGTTGTCCTTCTTGTCGAAATCCAAATTCGTTCTCTACGAATTATTAAAGACACAGGTTTAGACGAAGATGAGTGGATTAAGACTAGGCTAGACTAGTTAAATTTGATTGATGGGAAAAGGCTTGCGCCTGTTTTCATGGTCAGATGTATCAGAAGCGTATGATCAAAGCCTTCAACAAGAAGGTCAAACATCAAGTATATCAGGCTGGTGACTTGGTAATAAAACGCATCATCCTACCGCAAGGTGATCCTAGGGGAAAATGAACTTCAACCTATGAAGGTCCATTTGTAGTTAAGAAAATATTTTCTGGAAGTGCAATGATAATTACCACCATGGTTGGTGAATATTTTCCACACCCCGTGAACGCATACATAGTCAAAAGATACTACACATGAAAAAGACCTGCTAGGTTAACTGGCCTAGGCAAAAATAAGGGCATCCCGACGAACCAAAAGGGTTTGGGAAAAATTAGGGATATATATAAATATTGTACACCCGACAAGTCGAAAACCTGAAAAGGCGGCTTGGGCAAAAAAGGGTATCCCGGTGGACTGAAAACCCGAAAGGGAGGTTCAGGAAAAAGTTAGGGATTAAAGCGTATGAATATGTCCTAATGGATCATCTACTTATAGCAAGCTTTGTTATCAACGTCAAGTTCAAATGGTACAGATAAATTTAATCAACTTCTTCTGATAGCGAGGGATGAGATGCTTGAAGACATAAAGGCAATAGCAGAATTGAAACTCAATGAGACCATTTCCACATAGCTATTTTATCTTTGTTTTACTTTGTACTCTCTTCATTTTATGACGATTTCCTCTTAGTAGGATTTTTGTCTCTTTGTACAAAATCGCTTGTTTATAGGGAAACTCTCAATATAAATACAATTGCAAAATTAAAATTTTTGTTTTATCTTTTCTATTTTATTCGCAAAAACGTCCAATGACTAAATTGAATGAACATATGCATATGGATATGATTGCTGTTATCAAATATATGCATAAAAAACAAGAATAAGCCTTTACTCAAGACTCTAGGAATTTGGATAATGTTTAAGTCATCCACAAATCCCCAGAGTTACCCCCACAAGCTTATCCCTGACAGAGATACATCCCCCCCGCATATCTAATATGCCTTCAGACAGAAATTGGGGCATCCTCCAGGTATCAACATGACCGTAGTCCCCAGCAAGTCCCCCGAGCGGATAAAGGAGTTTGATCATTTTACCAGCATAGTTACAAGAGTATAATTCCAGCTGAGTTTATTTCTCCAACACTGTACAATCCCCTAAAGAGTTCCCTTCTCCAGCAGGGCTCATTTCCTCAGCAGAGTATACTTCTCTGGTATAGTCTATTTCCCCAACATGGTTTATTTCCCCAATAGAATTTAATTTCCCAAGCAGAGTTCAGTCCTCCGATTATTGCAAATCCCCGATAGTTTTCTCTTCTCCAGCAAAGTGTAGTCCAGGTTTCTATCACCAGAGAGTTTCTATGGAATCCGAAGCTCGGCCAAATATCATTTAACTTTGGCCTCCCCAGAACAGTTAGCATCCATATCGGAAACACGGTCATACAAAACCTCTACAGATTATCCATCTCTTTTATCCCCAGTCGGGGTATATAAGAACTAAATTCCCCAGTAGAGGGATGAACGACCAATGTTCTTGAATTCTTCTATCCCCAAGAAGAAGTCAAACATCCCCAACGGGATATACTCAAACAAAAAGCGGGAATCGCTGACGAAGACATTCTAAACAGGATTAAAGATTCATATTCTTCATCCCCAGCAACAGTCAGGGGTTTATTTTCCTCGGCCAAAAATGTTATATGAAGCTACCGTTGCTGTCAGTGACATCTTACATCCATACATCATTTACAAAATATCATAGAATATGCATATGAAATACATATAACACTCTCATTTACTTTTAGAACATCATTATGAAATGCATACATCATGACATTGCACAAAATAACTTTCGTCTTTTCAAGTGAAGTCCAAAAACATACGAATATCATCAGCAATTTTTAAATAGGTCACATATTAATTTACGAAACAGGACGGGGCAACTATCTGTACGACCAAGCGATATGAATTCCCGAAACAAGATGGGTTTACCAACACAAAAAATAGGTCAAAGAGAAATTCCCGAAACAAGTCGGGGCAACTATCGACACGACCGTACGAGATGAATTCCTGAAACAAGACGGGTTCGCCAACATAAAGCATGTCCTAGATTAACTCCCAAAACAAGGCGGGGAAACTATCTATATGATTGTGAAAACATTAACTCTTGAAACCATACGGGGAAACTATCTTTATAACCAGACGACGATTAACTCCCGAAACAGGACGGGGAAACTATTTATGTAACCAGGTGGTATGAATTCCCGAAACAGGACGAGTTTACCAACAAAAACTAGCTGTAGATCAATTCCCGAAATAGGACGGGGCGACTATATACATGACAAGCATTTACCTTAGAGACTAAATATGACAAAATTTCTCTCAGAGACTAAATCTGACAAGAAGCTACTTAAGCACCTTTCCCTAGAGGGTCATTCTAGAAAGCATTCTTCAGATGCAGTCAAGTGTAGACTCATTATGATACTCCTATCTGTGATACAGTGGCAGAACCGACTATTTTGATTATGCTGGTTTGCATTTTACTTTTTTATTCTCAAAATATCGCAGTAAGCAAGTGTTGCCACCGACTTTTATTTTATCCAATCAGGAAAAGGAAAAAGAACAGAAAAAACATTTTTCGAGATGTTTTTGAGTACGGGGGGTAGATTATAGAAAGGGAAGGTGTTAGCACCCTTTCTATCCGTGGTTTTCCACGGGCTCTTAGGTACTTGCTCATCTTTAAAAATAGCTTGTGTATGTTTGTTTTGAAATTTTTTGTTTTACTTCGTTTTAACCCTTGTTTATGTCCTCAAGAGTGTTACGAAGTTGTTTTTGAAAACATTGTTTGAAAAGTGTAAGTGCGATAGGTTGGATTTGAGCAAGTACCTATTAGCATCTACCTACTCGAAAAAATATTGTTTATGTTCTTGTTTCCTTTAGACATCGTTATCCTACTATTAAAAAATAGGTAGCACCGTCGTTGGAGTTGTAAGGGTCAATTCGAAAGGGATATACCATCACTAAAGCAATGTTAGGACACCTTAGTAGTAACCCTAGAGTCTTAAGATCATATTCGAGGCAACATTTCCGAGGCAAGATTTCCGAATGGGACTTTTGATCTTTGTTAGACAGGAGGGTAACAACTAAGACACCCTATACTTAATGATCGCTTACCAAAGGCAACCGAAGTGAGAGTTACCCTAGGAGTACGCATGTGCGAGTGATTTGATTTCAGTTATTATCTTTGCATATTAGGGTTTTCTAGCCGCTTTAAATTATCATGCAATCTTGTCATACAATCCTATTAACATACATATAAACAGTTAATATTTGCGAGAATCAAAATGCGAGAAAATAGACCTACGCTATTACAAGGCTTCGGGATATGGATTAATTATATAGCAAAAAAAAAAACCCGCAAAAGATGATAAATAAAAGAAAGTCCTAGATTAAACTATTACATACCGTGGACAGTTACATTAACATTGCAAAAAAATAAACGCGCGTGATGAATCGAAAACAAGAGAATTAGGGTTTTGACCCCAACTATGCCTAATTGTAATCTAAAGGGAAAATCATTTTTCGGTCGTTTTTGTGTTATTTGAGAAAATAAAGCTTAATTGAATAATAGTAACAAAACCTAATTACTAATTAATTTAAATTAACCTATTTTTTTGTATTTTTTTATTTTTTGAGAAAGAAATAAAAATTAAATCAAAATTCTAAACCTAATTTTTTCTAATTGGTTTTAATTTAAAAAATTTATAATTTCCCTAAATTAAATCAAACTAAATTATATTAAATTTAATAAAATAAAAACCTAATTCTAATTTTTGTGAAACTCTTGATTTTATGATTTTATGAAAAAGAAATTAATCTTGTTAAAAATAATTAAGCAAATAAGTCAAATAAAAGAAATAAATTAGAGAAAAGAAAAAGAATGGGCTTGATAGCATTAGCAAGAGGGGGGTGTGAATCTGATTCCTTGGCCCAACAACTCCTGGCCCAGTTGACTTCTCCCAATCTTGTGTGCATGCTTGACTCAGGCGTATGGTGGACCATTCATTATGGACACATTGGATCTGGCCAGGAGCACATGAAATGGCTGATGTTTGAGAGTGTATGGAGTACGCTTGAGAGTATGAAGCACTGGATTGACCTGCATTTGTTGAGAAAATAATAAAATGCATATGCCTTGGATCGAACCCATGACGTGTGCATCAAAGGCCAGCATCCTCATCATCTGCGCTACCATGTTAGTTGTGATAATAATGAAACAAATAAAATATAACGCAAACAACGTGCCACGCCTCCCAAAACGCGCGAAATTCAAACTGACCATTCACACCCTACCACGCCATTGTCTTCTTCATTGATTTTGTCGTTTTAGATAAATGGACTTTTACCTACGGACATCAAGCGTAGGTATAACCCTTGTATATTTCCAAAATCTTGTACACGCATGCTAAATGAAAACCAATGGAACCAATCAACTTGTTTCAACCTCACGAGTATCATGGTACCATTACTAATGTCCAATTTCTCCTGTATAATAAATCCCTAAAAATGAAGAAAAAACCCTAGCCATGGCAGTTTGATGTACAGTCAATAAAAATGCAATTGAATACAATCATTAGCTTGCAAACATCTCAAGGATTATAAATATGCCAATCAATCATGTTAAATATGCCAGAATCAATGTATTCAAATTCAAGAAAAGAGACAAACCGTGTGACTGCTACGATCCGTTTCAGGGCATGAGGAGGCTTGCTAATGATTGAAACACGATCCTGGGGCGTCCAACAATTGATTGGTATGGTTAGAATGGCTTGAGATGGTCTGCAACTTGGAATTTGGTCTGCACTTTTTCTTTGAAATTTTGCAATTCTTTCTCTGCCTTTGCACGCCTCTAGCCTCTTTCTTTTAGTCTGCTTTTGTTCTTTATGTATAGTAGAGTGCGTTACGGTTACAATTTGTATCAAATCTTTTCCAGTTCTGAAGATCGATGAATGATTCAATCCTTGCACCAAATCTTTCCAAAACAAGCAAATTCAATCTTTTTGTGTCCATATGAAGCCTTGCACGATTTGATCTTGTCTCCAGCTGTATAATGGACCTAATCATGCACAAAATCTCAAGGTTTTAATGATTTTTGATATTTTCACTATTTTATATTGATTTTATTTGATTTAAATGAAATAAAATCAAAATAAATAACAAAAATAAAAGAATGAAAAGTGGAATGGCTCATGTGTCGTGGGTCACATTACAAACTCAGTGCAAGCATAAAAGGTTGGACCCATTTAGCAAAAAATGCCATTTTGGACACTTTTGACTTTTGGCAATTTTGCAAAAAGGGTCAACTTGGCCAATGCACAAGTACTTCAATTTTGACCCTAGAGATGTGTTATTGGACTTTTTAGAAAGCTTAAGATGTCCTCTAAGCAACCATTTTGGTCTCATCTCAATTGAATTTTCCATATTCATGTATGAAGCTTTGACCCAAAAGGTGTTTTTGTTGACTTTTCAAAATGACCTATAATGTCCAAATTCATATCTTCTTGTGAGTGCATATTTTGAACTTGGGGACTGAAAATGAATTGTAGGGAATTACATCCTCTTCAAAATGAGCTTTGGATGGGTCATTTTTGATAAAGTATGAGAATGTTATGCTTGGTCAAATGTGAGTTAACTTTTCCTGCAAAACCCTAATTTAACAACTTTTGGGTTTTGATGAATTGTGAGAAATCCTTAAGTAATCATGATCAACCCTTGATCAAATGATGAATAATACTTCAAAATGAGAATGTTAACCAAAAATCATGAAGTTTGATTGTATGTGGGCCACAGTTGACTTTTGCCCTAGCATAGTTGATTTGCAGGCCTTTGAGCAATTGACTGTGCAAATTTTTTATACAAGGCATGAAACTTGACATGGATGATCTTGAGAACATATTAAGACCATGGTGAGAATTTGGGATCCTTTGGACTCAAGCATCTTGATGCAAAATGAAACCCTAATTTGAGGTAGACTGCCTTAGGAGAGAGTTTGTCTGGTAAACCCTTGGGCTTCCTGGACCAATTTGAGGACCTTACTTGAAATGTATTGACAAACATGGGAGGGCAAATTTTGGGGTACAACATCTTCCCCTGTTCAATCTTCTTACACCAGAGGATGTAGATTGGCTTGTCTGCCTTTCGTGATCTGAAGGTGGAAGATCATTGAACACTAGAGTGCCCAGAAATTTGCACTCACATGAAGTGGTGTTTGTCTTGCGATATCGGGAATGGGCTTATAGATGCCATTTGGAAGTCAATGACAGAAGATGGGCTTAAAGATGCCATCTGAAGAAGTGTCGATCGCATGAGAGATTCCTTTGCGAGAACCCGTATACCTGTTATTGAGGAGGATTTTGCTGGGACATGCTGGTCTCTGTCTTGGGAGAAGTAGAATTTCAGGAGCTTCAGTTGTCCGTTACTCTACTGGGGAAGTATCTCTTAGTGGAGGAGGTGAAAATGCACTGCTATCTGGTCGTGCTCCAGGTTTTACAGTGACTTACTGGGGAGATGAGTTTAAACTTCTTATCTGGTCATCCTTCAGGCTTTTCAATTTCTCAATTCTTATTTGGTCGTGCTCCAGGATTCAGAAGGAATTAGGTGGTTATCCGGTCGCGTCCGGGTTTCAACTTGAATTTAAGGCATACTAATATCCGGTCGATTTCCGGGCTTCATAGTAATTGGTCGAGTAAACTGATATTTGGTCGAATTCCAAGCTTCACAGTACCTTACACTGTTATCTGGTCGTGTCCCAGGCTTTAGTGTCCTTTGCTATTATCTGGTCATTCTCCAGTCTTCACAGCATCTTATATCGTTATCTGGTCGTGCGCCAGGCTTCACGGTGTCTTATACCATTGTCTGGTCGATTCCAGGCTTCATGGTATCTTGTACTGCTATATGGTCGATTTCCAGGCTTCACAATAACTTGTTGAGGGTTTTTCCGATTGATTTCCTGGCTTCAAAGCTTGAACTGGAATAGAAATCTTAGTGTCGATTTGACTGAACCAGGGGAAAATTGTGGGAACTTCAACTGGGAGAGAAATCTTAGTGTTGATTTGACTGATCCCGGGAGAGGTCTCGGATTAACTTTGACTGGCATAGAAACCAGGGGAATCTTAGTAGCGATTCGGCTGACCCAGATGAAAGTCTTAAAATGTCTTCAACTAGAATAGAAACCTTAGTGTCGGTTTGACTGAGCTAGATAAAACTTGTCAGAACTTGATTGCATCTCTCCCTGAATGGTAAAGTGTTAGTCGTATGTAATGTCATAATGTATGAAATGTATTGAGTAATGATGTTCTCAAAATAAATGAGATTGTGTTGCATGATGCGTATGCGTATGCCACGATGTATGTATATGTAATGTTCTTGTGATGTTCTCCGACTGGGGAGAATAAATCCCGGACTACTGTTGGAGAGTATAAGGAGTTAAGTTCTTCGTTCTCGCTGGGGATAGTGACCGAAGATGATTAGCTGGAGACTTGCGTCCGTTCTGCTCGAGAAGAATCCACCGGGAGAGACTCTGTTTGAGAATAACCCTATGGCAGAATGACTTTATGGGGGAAGAGAGATACTCTGTTGGACAATCTACTGATTTGGAGAAATAAACTCAGCTGGTGGTGAACTTCTATTGCTGGTGATAGATAAACTCTGCTTGGGGAGAATTTTGCCGACTCATTCGTGATTATGAACCTCAGCTGGGGAGAGCTAAGACCACTGTCTTTAGATACTTCCTACTCTACGGGGAGTGTATGTACCTTTAGTTATATTCTCAAGTTGGCTTTATCCCTGCACCTGGTGGGTAGAACAACTGTAAGGTTTGGACATTTCTTGTTTGCCCCTGTTCATGGAATTATGTGTAATTGTCTTTTGTTTCTTGTGTAAATATTTATGGGCAGCAATTATTCTCAAATGCATATATAAAAAATGCATCATTGGACGTTCTTGCAAAACAAAACACGAAAAGAAAAACAAGTTTGAAATTTATTGCGAAAATGAATTGTATTGATTTTTGAAGTTGGCCTGTAACAGGCGTTTTGTACAAGAGGCTGACATCCTAGTAAGAGAACGCCGCCGAAGGATAGAAATTATACAATTTGTGTAAAAGAAAGAAAACCAGTTATGTGAAACAATCCCGTCGGGTTCCGACTCTGATATTGCCTTTATAACTTCAAACGTCTTATCACTTTTCTACTTGGTCGAAGGTGGATCAGATTTATTGGCGCCGTCTGAACTTGATAGTCGATACCGTAGTCTGGTCGCGACATGATCTAATGAGACATATTGTTATGTTTCGATCCCTAATTTTTTCCGAGACCATCCTTTCGGGTTTTCAATCCACCAGGATACCCTTTTTTTCCCAAGCCTCCTTTTCAGGTTTTCAACTTGTCGGGTGTAAAGTTTTTTTTCATTTTCATCCCTTACTTTTTCCCGAACCCTTTTGGTTCGTCAGGAAGCCCTTATTTTTGCCTAGGCCAGTTAACCTAGTGGGTCTTTGATTAGGCGTAGTATTTTTTCACTATGTCTGCATTGACGGGGTGAGGAAGGTCGTCACCATCCATGGTGGTTAGAATCATAGCTCCTTCCGAGAAAATGTTCTTAACCATAAATTTCCCTTTGTATGTGGGAGTCCATTTGCCCCTGGGATCACCTTGCGGTAGTATGATGCGTTTGATCACCAGATCCTCGACCTGATATTCTTGACGTCTAACTTTCTTGTTAAAAGCCTTGATCAGTCGCTTCTGATATGTCTGACCATGACAAATAGCAGTAAGCCTCTTTTCATCAATTAGATTCAGCTGATCAAGTCGGGTCTGGATCCAGTCGTCTTCATTCAAACCCGCATCTTTCATAATCCTGAGAGAGGGTATCTGGACTTCGATGGGTAGGACCGCCTCCATGCCATACACCAGAGAGTAGGATGTTGCCCCTGTCGATGTCAGTGCTGAGGTACGGTACCCATGAAGAGCGAATGGTAACATCTCATGCCAGTCTTTGTATGTCACCATCATCTTCTGCATAATCTTTTTAATGTTCTTGTTAGCCGCCTCAACAACTCCATTCATCTTCGACCGATAGGGAGAAGAATTATGATGTTGTATCTTGAATTGTTTGCAGAGCTCGGTGATCATTGTGTTATTGAGATTTATACTGTTGTCAGTAATGATCCTCTCGGGGACACCGTATTAGCATATCAGATTGTGCCGGATGAACCGCGCCACGACGTTCTTGGTTACTATAGCAAAGGAAGCTATCTCAACCCACTTTGTGAAATAATCAATTGCTACCAAAATGAAGCGATGCCCGTTAGACGCTGTAGGTCTGATCTCGCCGATCATATCAATACCCCATATTGTAAAGGGCTAAGGAGTTGTCAAAACGTTCAAAGGGACCGGAGGTACATGCACCTTATCAGCATAGACTTGGCACTTATGACAGGTCCGAGAGTGTTGGTAACAATCGGTTTCCATAGTAGACCAGTAATATCCTGCCCGTAGGATTTTCCTCGCCATGGTGTGTCCACTAGAATGAGTTACGAAAGTACCTTCATGTAAATCTGCCATGATCCTTTCTGCCTCGCTTTTGTCCATGCATCGCAGTAAGGTTGAATCATGGTTACGCTTATAAAGGATACCATTACTGATGAAGAACTTCGTAGCGAACCTCCTCAGAAACTTTTTATCATTAACAGATTCCCCCTCGGGGTATTCTTGAGCCTCAAGATATCTCTTTACCTCGTGAAACCACGTTTTATCTGCTACCTCTTCAGTCTCAATGTCACAGCAATGTGCGGGTTCGTCCAACCTCTCAATGGTAATATGGGGAGCCTCATTGCCCCACTTGACTTTGAACATAGAAGAAGTGGTAGCTAGCGCGTTTGCTAACTGCTTCTCTTCTCTCGAGAAGTGTTCTAAGGTTATCTCCTCAAAATGTGGGAGCAATGTCAGTACATACTCTTTTTATCTGACTGATCACCAGAGTAGAATCTCCGAATACACTTAAGAACATAATCCTTAGGTCAATAGCAGCTCGGAGCCCCATGATGCATGCTTCATATTCCTCCATATTGTTGGTGCAGCTAAAACATAATCGGGCGGTGACGAAGTATGACAACCCTTAGGAGATATAATTATGGCGCCAATGCCATTACCCAAAGCGTTTGATGCTCCATCAAAATACATAGACCATCGGGATCCTTCCTCAGGTCCTTTATCCGGTCCAGGTTCTTCACAGTCGGTTACCAACATATTGTTCTCATTCCGAAACTCAAAATTCATGGACTGATAGTCATCCACGGCCAGATGTGCCAAATGATCTTCCAATACACTCCCCTTGATTGCTTTTTGGGTTGTGTATTGGATATCATACTCAGTTAGGATCATCCTCCATCTTGCTATCCTTCCGGAGAGAGCGGGCTTTTTGTAGATATACTTGATTGGATCCATCTTTGATATCAACAGGGTGGTGTGAGTCAGCATATACTGTATCAGCCGGCGAGCATCCCATGCCAAATCGCAGCAAGTTTTCTCGAGCAATGAGTATCGGGTCTCACAGTCGGTAAAATTTTTGCTAAGGTAGTAAATAGCGTGCTCTTTTCGGCCAGACTCGTCATGCTGCCCCATCACGCACCCCATTGAATTGTCTAGCACTGTCAAGTATAATATCAAAGGTCTTCCTTCTACTGGATGCATCAGAATTGGTGGTTCTTAAAGGTATTCCTTGATTCTTTCGAAAGCGGTATGGCATTCATCATTTCACTTTACCACTTGATCTTTCTTCAGCAGCTTGAAGATTGGCTCACAAGTAGCAGTCATATGTGAAATGAACCTGGCAATGTAATTCAGACGTCCCAAGAAACCTCTAACTTCTTTTTCTATGCGAGGAGCCGACATTTCTTGTATGGCTTTTACCTTTGCAGGGTCCACCTGAATACCATTATCACTGACGATGAAACCCAGAAGCTTACCAGATCTTACCCCGAAGGTACACTTGTTCGGATTCAACCTCAGCTTATATGTCTTCAACCAGTCAAATAGTTTTTGGAGATGATCAAGGTGACCTTCCTCAGTCTGGGACCTGGCGATCATGTCATCAACATAAACCTCAATCTCATGGTGAATCATGTCGTGGAACAAAGCGACCATGTCGCGCTGATAAGTTTCCCCAACATTCTTCAACCCAAAAAGAATTACCTTGTAACAGAAGTTGCCCCACTGTGTAACGAAGGTTGTCTTCTCCATATCCTCCGGATCCATCTTGATCTGGTTGTAGCCAGAAAAACCATCCATGAAGGATAAGATCTTGTGTTGCGCGGTGTTGTCGACCAAAACATCGATGTTAGGAAGTGGGAAGTCATCCTTGGGGATCACCCTGTTCAAATCTCTATAATCCATACACATCCGCACCTTACCGTCCTTCTTAGGTACCGGAACAATGTTGGCAACCCACTGTGGATAAGAAGTGACAGCTAAGAAACGTGTGTCAAACTGCTTCATGACCTCAGCTTTGATTTCTCAGACATCTCAGGGCGCATACGACGGACCTTCTGTTTTACCGGAGGGAAGTCTTCTTTGGTTTGCAGGCGATGGACCACAATATCGGTGTCCAAACCAGGCATATCTTCGTAGGACCAGGCGAAGATCTTAACATAGTAGCGTAGCATTTGTATCAACCGCTGCTTGACACTATGCCCCAGATTCGCACCTATCTTGACCTCTTTCCTATCTTCCTCTGTACCCAAATTCACTGATTCAACTGGCTCTTCGTGAGGCTGTATGGCCCTTTCTTCCTGCAGTAACAGTCTAGCAAGTTCTCCAGGAACCTCACAATCATCCTCACCTTCGTCCTCAGCTTGGTTGATCGGATTTTTGAAGTCATAACTAGAAGTAGCAGAGTCGTTATCAATGGGATCCAGAGTGGATATGGATATGCAGTATGATACGTGAGTGTGTGTAAGAGAATAACTGTTTTGATAAAATGGGAGACAAAAGAAAAACAAGGAGCGCAAAATTTGTAATGCAAGAAACGTCCAATGTTTTACTAATGTTATATGAAAATGACAAATAATAATAAGCCCTCACAAGCGAAGCCATGGTGCCTTGGGCAAGGCACGAGGCTGTAAAGTTTCAAACTGTTTATTACAAATCTTAAAACAAAATTCAATTACTGTGAAATAAAAGAAACATGTATGAAGTCCTTCGCCGTCCAGTTGTCCAATCCACCATTGGTTGTTGGGTAAATCCAACTGTTGATATCTGAATCTTCTTCACCATCTTCAACCACATTAACTCCCTGATTGCTGATGTGTAGAGGAGGTCTCCCAATCTACGCGCGCCTAACAACCCTTTGAGCCTCAATAGTAAATCCCAAACCAAATTTGTCAGTTTTGTGCATGAAATCAGGGAGCTGACCCTAATTTGTACACCCACCTTGTTTAATTACATCCCTGGCATCCTTGAGAGAAGCCATCTTCATCGGAGGTTTGTCGGTAGCAACTTCAGTTGATGCCAAAGTCTGAGGGACCTCTTCGAAATTTCGACAAGGCGTTTCTATGAATTCTCCATCCATTTCCACATAGAGGAAGGAATTCAGATGACTCACCATATACTCCTCTTCACCCCGTATCATGAAAATCTTCCCCTTTACCGGATATTTCAACATTTGATGTAGCATGGAAGTCACTTCCCTAGCCTTATGAATCCAAGAGCGACCCAGCAAGCAAGAATATGATGGTCTGATATCCATCACATAAAAGGTGGATGCAAAAGTCTGAGAGACAACTTTAACAAGGACGTCCACCTCCCTGTGCACCATCCTTTTTGACCCGTCGAAATCCCTGACCATAATATTGCTCGGCTTTAGAATCAAACCTTCACAGTCCAGACGGTCTAATGCTTTCTTTGGTAGAACATTCAATGAGGACCAGGTATCCACTAGTACATGGGCCATAGTGGTGCCCCTGCACTCGATCGAGACGTGCAGAGAATCATTATGATTCCTTCCTTTAGCAGTCAGATCTGCATCTGAGAAACCCAACCCATTGTCGGCAGTCAGGCTAGCTACACAATCTTTGAATTGATCGATTGAAGTTTCCTGCGGCACATGCGCAGTCTTGAGGAATGCAATTAGAGCCTTTGCATGGGCTTCATAACACAACAACAAAGACATCATGGAGATTTTTGATGGGGTCTACCCCAGCTGTTCGACCACATTGTAGTCACTTGATAATTTTCAGTATTTCCTCTATTTCTTGTTTAGAGGCTTCCACAACAATTTTCCTAGGTGCCTCCGTCCGGGTAGTCTCACCTATGATTTCTTTTCCCCGAGTCTCAGATGGCTCGGCGACAGGGGTGATAACTGGAGTGGAAACTGGAGCACTAGTCGATGTACTAGCAAATGGAATAACAACAAGTTGGTGGATAATCAGAGGGGAAATTTTGGGAGAGAAGAGTCTTCGACTTCTGGTGACTTTACTAGCCCCGACAATATTACTGACATCAGTATCAGCTTCTTCATTCTTCCACTCTTGCTTAATACCATGGTAATACACATCAGCACCATAGTGCCATGGGACAACCTTGTCTGAAGTGTATGGAATGGGACCAAGAACGGTGATTATTAGCGGATCTATTCTTGGGACAAATGTAATCCTAACAGGTTTTCTCGAGGAAACCTTGGAAGGATTGGCGGAAATGGTTATGATGGAGACATCTTCATTGGGAACAATAGGGATCATAATCTTCTCGAACAGAATCTATTTATTATCCATCAGGCGCTGAACACCTGACTTCAACAAATGGCAACCAATAGGTAGAATCGAGCACATGTGGTAACCTTCACCACAACCTGGGAATACACCGGACGACAGCAGATTCCTCTTAATAGTCATAAGAGGATTAGAAATTTATTCAACAAAGTTCACAAATAGATCATCGCCTACAACATTTACTCTAGGACCATGTTTGGGCATTGGAGCAGTTATGACGTTAGGCTTCTCCGGAGTGTCAAACTCGATCTCTTTGGCTTCTATCAGGTCTTGCACTTTGTTTTTCAATTCCCAACAGTTGTTTGTATCATGACCTGTACTTTTGGAGTGATAGGCGTAGCGGGCATTCGGGTTATAGTGGGGAGATGTGGTGTTGGGGTTCTTCGGGGCTTCCCTCAGAGTTACCAGATTGGTCTTCAATAATTATGGTAAAATTTGAGACAAGGTCATATTGAGCCGGGTGAACCGCCTTTGTGGTCTTTCCCCCCTTTGATGATTGTTGCATTGTGTTGCAACTGTGGGTCTTGATATCACTACCACATTTACTGCTTGACGGTGTTCAGGTCTGCTTTGGCCCCTCAGAACGTAGACTGCACTAGCTTCTTTCTTACCGGTGAGAGGCTTCTTTACTGCACTTGATGAAGTATCCTTCTATATTTTACCACTTTGGTTTCCAGCTTCTAATCTCTCTCCAGTCAAAATCAACTCAGTAAACCCAGATGACAAACTGTCGATCAGATGATTGAAAAATGGACCAGATAGCGTCCCTAGAAACATGTCAACTAACTCCCGATCAGATAAAGGGGGTTGAACCTTGCGAGCCAAATCTCTCCATTTATGAGCGTAATCTTTGAAACCTTTGCATGCACCCATGGTCATACTTTAGAGTTGAGTACGAGTGGGAGCAAGGTTGGCATTATACTGGTACTGCTTGTAGAAAGCGGCAGCAAGATCTTCCAAGTTTCAAACATTGGCCCCTTCCAACTGGTAGAACCATTCAAGCTGAGTCCCTGATAGACTATCTGGAAAGAAGTGTACCCACAAATTTCTATCAGCTCTGTGGGGCTGAATTTTCCTAACATAAGAGAGGAGATGGAGTTTCGGGCAAGACACTCCATCATACTTAGCAAAAACGGGAGCCTTGTATTTCTGAGGGATGACTACTCCAGATACCAGTCCTAGTTCTCTGAAAGTCAAACCAGGTATCTTCTGGATTCCCATAGCACTCAGACGGTCTTCTAGCTGCTTGTACCTATCCTCGGCATGAGGATATTTCTCATCATCAAAATCAATATCATTATCAAAGACTGCAGGACTGGGGTCCTTTTCTTCGTCTTGGTTCTCCCCTTCTTTGGATGAGGAGGTCAGATCAGCTTGATGCCTCAACCTTTCTCCAAACCTTCTGCCCATATTCAGAAACCCGACCTTCTTCTTCTTCTTCTTTTCTTTCAGAATGAGAGTTTTCAGATCCTCTTGTCCTTTAGCCAGACTTACAAACATTTGTTGGAACTGGGCGTTCTGTGCCTGAAGCTCTTTGATGGCTTGATCGAAAGACATTTTTGCTGAAATAAACAGTGAAGAGGATAAGAAAACTGTAGTGGTACATGTGATGATGTGCATGATAATGGGATGCGTATGTAATGATTTCAAAGACTTTGGGATATTTAAATTTGCAAACCAAAAATAAATAAAACTTTATTAGCTTAACTTTGAAAGTTTCAAAAATTCCCTTAAGGCGTTACAAGGAAGTAAATAAAAACAAATCTAAAACTAGAACAGCATAATCAAAAGTCCCATGGACGCTTTCTCTTTGTGCTGATGTAGTCATTGAGCACTCTTTCCTCCTTGAGCTGCCTGGTGAGCTTCAACAGCTTCCTCTCTTGCTCATGGAACCGCTCCCTGTAAGTATATCACTCATTCTTCAGCTGAATCCAAGCCCTTTGTATCTCCCCAAGATCAGTAGGCATGTAAGCATAGAGAACTGTGTAAGGAATACCGTCTTCAGTATTGGGTTCCACAATCACTGGTAACACTGCTGCACATGGCATCAAAAGCTTCTGTGCGCGAGCTCGGACCCATTGGAGGTAAGGCTGCATAGGAAGGGAAGTCTTCGGTCCTAACTCATGGGGGTCTGACCTATTTACCATGCCCCAGGCTCGTATCCGGCGATGTCCTTCAGCATCCTCTTCATAGCCGATTGCAATATCCTCAAGAAGTAACCTATGGGGCCCATCTCTCCGAGCACGACCAAATTGCCGTAAAGCTAAATAAGGATTGTAAGTTATACCTCCTCTGATTCCAAGTAATGGGACATTAGGGTACCCCCCACATCAGTCAATAACAGCAACGTCCTCCATATCTCGAGAACACCAAATAATATTTGTATGAGCAAGTGACATTATTCTATGCGACCAACCCAAACCTTCTTCGTTCTTCAGTACAGATTTAGGGAGGTGAGAAATAAACCACCTCGACAACAATGGCATGCAGCACATAAGAGTCCCTCTTCTCCTCGTACTACGAGTATAGAGGGCGTGCAAGATATCTCCAAGAAAGGTAGGCACAGGATTGCGATAAAGGAAAATCTTGATAGCATTCACATCTTTAAAGGAATCCGGATTAGGGAAGAGAACCAAACCATATATAAGAAGAGCCAAAACATCTTCAAAATCCAGAAAATTCAAATTATCCCATAACAACTTAGCTTGGTCTATCAGAAATTTGGTTAGAAAACCTTCGACTCCGCTTCGAGTTTCCCAATTGGATACCACATCAACCCATTTCAAATGTAAAGTTGAGGCAATGTCTTCTGGCTTAGGAACTTCTTCTATACCTGTGAAGGGTACCTGTTCAAGAATGGATATACCCAATAGATGAGAGAATTCCTCCAAGGTGGGTACCAACTGATAATCTGGAAAGGTGAAGCAGTGATGCTCGGGATCGAAGAACTGGAAAAGTACACTCATCATCAGTTCGTCAGGGTTTGAAGTAACCAAGCTGAGAAGTTGACCATGTCTCTTGATGAACCTAGAAGTTTTAGAAATCTTTGACACTAGCTCTTTGAGTTGGGATGGTATCTCCACAAAGTTGACTCAGATAGTCTTTCTATGTGCGGAAGTCATGATCTGTAAAACAAAACAAAGATAAATTCCCTTGGTCTATGAAATGGTTAGTGTAATGAAGCATGTATGCTATGGTATGATGCACGATTTCATGATAAAAAACAACAGGTATAGCAGATAACAGGCATGGCAAAGACAAATAAGTCACACAAAGCCCTTAGGTTTAAGGCTTGCATGAGGTCAAAGGTAATACCCTCTTGAAGTTATGTTGGTTTCAACCTGTCCTAGAAAAAGTAACCAGGTTCTAGGGGATATCAGTATCACTGACCATCCTCCATCGATCATGGTTTCAGCTCACGCAATCTTTTCTTGCAGCCAGAACTATCTCGAGAGTATGGTCTCAATGAGCGTAGCATCGAGTATCAACCAGTTCTTAGCTTTAGACTGAGGCCGGCTATCTCACTACTTTCTAATGGCCAAGTTGGACGATTAAAGGTTATAAGGTCAGTTGATGCTTAACGACACCACGCGGCAGACCCGTATTCTCCTCGTTTCTCCACAAGGGATACCGGTACCAACCAAAGTGCCACACCAACGTAGCCACTGCTTCAACCGTATCGGTCTACGTCGTACAATTCCCTCACAGTCTGTTGCTACTTACCTAAAAGGTTTCCCCAGATCGGGGTTAGGATCTATAGTAACTCCCAAAGAAAAACCCTTAAAAGTAAAGCAACCAAAACAAACAAGAGAAGCAATTATGATGAACTAGATCCTAAGGTATACCCCACTTATTACTTTCCCCAGCAGAGTCGCCAGTTCTTCGATATGGTGGTAGAACCGACTGCTTTGATTATGCTGGTTTGTGTTTTGTGTTATTTATTCGTAAAATGTCGCGGTAAGCAAGAGTTGCCACCGACTTTTATGTTATCCAATCAGGAAAAGGAAAAAGAACAGAAAAAATCTTTTTCAGGATGTTTCTGAGTACGGGGGGTAGATTATAGAAAGGGAAGGTGTTATCACCCTTTCTATCCGTGGTTTTCCATGGGCTCTTAGGTACTTGCTCATCTTTAAAAATTGCTTGTGTATGTTTATTTTGAAAAGTTTTATTTTACTTTGTTTTAACCCTTGTTTCTGTCCTCAAGAGTGTTACGAAGTTGTTTTTGAAAACTTTGTTTGAAAAGTGTAAGTGTGAAAGGTTGGATTTGAGCAAGTACCTATTAGCATCTACCTACTCGAAAAAGATTGTTTATGTTCTTGTTTCCTTTAGACAACGCTATCCTACTATTGAAAAATAGGTAGCACCGTCGCTGGAGTTGTAAGGGTCAATTCGAAAGGGACATACGATCACTAAAGCAATGTTAGGACACCTTAGTAGTAACCCTAGAGTCTTAAGATCATATTCGAGGCAACATTTCCGAGGCAACATTTCTGAACGGGACTTTTGATCTTTGTTAGACAGGAGGGAAACCACTAATACACCCTATACTTAATGATCGTTTACCGAAGGCAACCGAAGTGAGAGTATACCCTAGGAGTGCGCATGTGCGAGTGATTTGATTTCAGTTATTATCTTTGCACATTAGGGTTTTCTAGCCGCTTTAAATTATCATGCAATATTGTCATACAATCCTATTAACATACATCTAAACAGTTAATAGTTGCGAGAATCAAAATGCGAGAAAATAGACCTACGCTATTACAAGGCTTTGGGATAGGGATTAATTACATAGCCAAAAAAAACCCGCAAAAGACGATAAATAAAAGAAATTCCTAGATTAAACTATTACATACCGAGGACAGTTACATTAACATTGTAAAAATAATAAACGTGCATGATGAATCGAAAACAAGAGAATTAGGGTTTTGACCCCAACTATGCCTAATTGTAATCTAAAGGGAAAATCATTTTTCGGTCGTTTTTTTGTTATTTGAGAAAATAAAGCTTAATTGAATAATAGTAAAAAAAACCTAATTACTAATTAATTTAAATTAACCTATTTTTTTTGTATTTTTTGTTTTTTGAGAAAGAAATAAAAATTAAATCCAAAGTTTAACCCTAATTTTTTCTAATTGGTTTTAATTAAAAAAAGTTAGAATTTCCCTAAATTAAATCAAACTAAATTATATTAAATTTGATAAAATAAAAACCTAATTCTAATTTTTGTGAAACTCTTGATTTTTTGATTTTATGAAAAAGAAATTAATCTTGTTAAAAATAATTAAGCAAATTAAATCAAATAAAAGAAATAAATTAGAGAAAAGAAAAAGAATGGGCCTGATAGCATTAACAAGAGGGGGGTGTGAATCTGATTCCTTAGCCGAACAACTCCTGGCCCTGTTGACTTCTCGCAATCCTGTGTGCATGCTTGACTCAGGCGTATGGTGGACCGTTCATTATGGACACATTGGATCTGGAAAGGAGCACATCAAATGGCTGATGTTTGAGAGTGTATGCAGTACGCTTGAGAGTATGAAGCAATGGATTGACCTGCATTTGTTGAGAAAATAATAAAATGCACACGCCTGGGATCAAACCCAGGACGTGTGCATCAAAGGCCAGCATCCTCACCATCTGCGCTACCATGTTAGTTGTGATAATAATGAAACAAATAAAATATAATGCAAACAACGTGCCACGCCTCCCAAAACGCGCGAAATTCAAACTGACCATTCACACCCTGCCACGCCATTGTCTTCTTCATTGATTCTGTCGTTTTAGATAAAAGGACTTTTACCTACGGACATCAAGCGTAGGTATAGCCCCTGTATATTTCCAAAATCGTGTACACGCATGATAAATGAAAACCAATGGTACCAATCAACTCGTTTCAACCTCACGAGTATCATGGTACCATTACTAATGTCCAATTTCTCCTGTATAAGAAATCCCTAAAAACGAAGAAAAAACCCTAACCATGGTAGTTTGATGTACAGTCAATAAAAATGCAATTGAATACAATCATTAGCTTGCAAACATCTCGAGGATTATATATATGCCAATCAATCATGCTAAATATGCCAGAATCAATGTATTCAAATTCAAGAAAAGAGACAAACCGTGTGACTGCTACGATGCGTTTCAGGGCGTGAGGAGGTTTGCTAACGATTGAAACACGATCCTGGGGCGTCCAGCAATTTATTGGTATGGTTAGAATGGCTTGAGATGGTATGAAACTTGGAATTTGGACTGCACTTTTTCTTTGAAATTTTGCAATTCTTTCTCTGCCTTTGCACGCCTCTAGCCTCTTTCTTTTGGTCTGCTTTTGTTCTTTATGTATAGTAGAGTGCATTAGGGTTACAGTTTGTATCAAATCTTTTCCAATTATGAAGATTGATAAATGATTCAATCCTTGCACCAAATATTTCCAAAACAAGAAAATTCAATCTTTTTGTGTCCATAAGAAGCCTTGCACGATTTGATCTTGTCTCCAGTTGTATAATGGACCTAATCATGCATAAAATCTCAAAGTTTAAAGGTTTTTGATATTTTCACTATTTTATATTGATTTTATTTGATTTAAATGAAATAAAATCAAAATAAATAACAAAAATAAAAGTATGACAAGTGGAAGGGCTCATGGGTCGTAGGTCACATTACAAACTCAGTGCAAGCATAAAAAGTTGGGCCCATTTAGCAAAAAAATGCCATTTTGGACACTTTTGACTTTTGGAAATTTTGCAAAAAGGGTCAACTTGGCCAATCCATAACTCCTTTAATTTTGATCCTAGAGATGTGTTCTTGGAATTTTTAGAAAGCTTAATATGTACCCTAAGCAACCCTTTTGGTCTCATCTCAATTGAGTCTTCCATGTTCATGTATGAAGCTTTGACCCAAAAGGTGTTTTTGTTGACTTTTCAAAATAACCTATAATGTCCAAATTCATATCTTCTTGTGAGTTCTTTTTTTGAACTTGGGGGATGAAGATGAATTGTAGGGAATTACATACTCTTAAAAATGAGCTTTGGATGGGTCATTTTTGATAAAGTATGAGAAAGGTATGCTTGGTCAAAGTTGAGTTGACTTTTCATACAATACCATAATTTAGCAACTTTTAGATTTTGATGAATTGTGAGCAATCCTTAAGGAATCATGATCAAACATTGATCAAGTGATGAATAAAACTTCAAAATGAGAATTTTGACCAAAAATCTTGAACTTTGACTGTATGTGGGCCACCGTTGTCTTTTTCCCTAACACAGTCGATTTTCAGGCCTTTGAGCAATTGACTAAGCAAATTTTCTCTACAAGGCTTGAAACTTGACATGGATGATCTTGAGAACATATTAGGACCATGGTGATCATTTGGGATCCTTTGGACTCAAGCATCTTCCTGCAAAATGAAACCCTAATTTGAGGTAGACTGCCTTAGGAGAGAGTTTGTCTGGTAAACCCTTGGGCTTCCTGGACCAATTTAAGGACCTTACTTGAAATGTATTGACAAACATGGGAGGGAAAATTTTGGGGTACAACATTATCAATAGCTACTTTAATGGAATATATAATCCCATTTCCAATGACATTCTGTCACCTCTCCGAATGGAATCTTTAAGCCCATTCAAGAAATATTATCAACAAACAACATTACCTCCTTCACATGCGAGTGAAAATTTCTGGGCACTTAGGTGTTCAATCCTCTTCCACCTTCAGATCACAAATGGCGGACATGCCAATCTAACTCCCCAGGTTTAAGAAGATTTTAACAGGGGGAGCTGTTGTACCCCAAAATTTTCCCTCTCATTTCTTCAAGACATTCTCCTAGGGTTCTCAAATGCTCAAGGTTGCTCAAGAATTGATCAGACAAATTCTCCTCCTAAGCAATGGACTTACAACCAGGGTTTCACTCTTCTCAAAGAACTGTGGGTTTATAAGGCCTCAAGGGGATGTCATGGTTTCTTATATGTCCCTAAGGAGCTTCATGCCTTGCATCATAATTTTACTCAGTCAATTGCTCAGATGACTAAAAATTAACTTTATTGAACAAAAAGTCAACTATGGTCAATATACAGTAAAACCTCAAAAAATTTGGTCAACATAAATATTTTGAAGACTTATTCATCATTTGATCAAGGGTTGATCATGATTCATCAAGGAAAACTCTCAAATCATCAAAAGTCAAAAGTTGCCAAATTAGGGTTTCCTAAGGAGAAGTCAAATGAACTTTGACCAAGCATAACTTTCACATGCTTCATCATATTTTCCCCAACCAATCTCATTTTAAAGTAAATTAAATTCTCTACAACTTTTTCTCTCTAATATCAAGTCCCAAAAATTCTTCATTTGAGAGATATGGGCCAATACATTATAGGTCATTTCAAAAGTCAACAAAAAGACACTTTTTCTCAAAGAAACTTACATTAAGATAAAGTCTTCAAATGTAAAAATAATCAAAATATAGATTGTGGAAGATATCTTGAGATTTCCAAAAAGTCCAAGATCACCTTCAAATGACAAAATTTGAGAGAGTTATGACTAATGCAAGTTGGGAAATTTTAGCAATGCATGAAACCAAAAGTGACCAAACATGGATTTTTGGGCTAATGGGCTATTGTTTCAAAGTCCAAACGTGTTTTGTAGCCTATAATGGACCTCACATCTTACTCATGCACCCTTTGACCTTTATTCTATTTATTTTGATTTTTATTCATTATTAATTCAAAATAAATAAGATAAAATAAGACAAGGCTTCTTACACAAGTCCAAGCCCATCATATTTTGACCTAATTCAACCTATATATTCACTTCAATTCAGACATGAAGAACCACAAAAACCTTGTGCTAAAAACCACTTCCAAAAAATCACAAAATTATCAAATTAGGGCCATCTTCAAACCCTAGCTTGCAGCCATTTTCTAAGCATTATTACATTCCCAATCGATTCCTCAGAGGTACAGAGTAAGAATAGATCCAACACTGTGATCCAAACCCTCAAAAACCTGCAAGCATACATGGTCTTTTCATGTTTTTTGCAAAATTCATATCTTTATTTCCTTCATGTTTCATTGCATACTGACTTTTCTAACAAGTTCATGAGGTATTAATATGCAGGAAAAGACCAACAAGGGAGTCCCATGATGATCTAGTCATGAATCACCATAACCACATTGATTCATAATATTTTGGTCATAGCTCTCAAACCAATGCGTTTTAGCCCAAGGTAACCATTCCATTGGATTCGTAGTGCTTGATTTAGGAGGGTAGGGTCCCCCTTGATTATTGATATTTGTTGTTTTGCAGGAACACGAAAAGGAGCTACCAGAGAAGACGACCGAAGCTAGGGCTCCAACGTCTCTCCGATTCATGCAACTTTTTTATATTATATACGTTTTGTTTTATTTAAGACAATGGATGTATCACCACCCAGTGGTTTAAATGCGCGTGATAAGGCTTTATTATGTAAGGGCACAGGTATGATCCATGCTTTTGGCGTTTTGATGTTTTTCATGATTTTTCCATGTTTTGCAGGATAACAAAAAAGACGTGCTAGTTCTCCTTCCATATCACAGGCGCGCGCCTGGCCTAGTGGTGAGCATGCTGGGTGAAAGTGCTAAGGACGTGGGTTCAACACCTACCCCTGGCAATTTTGGTCTTTTCTCTATATTATTTTCTATCCTTCTTACTCTTTTCATTTCTTTTCCTTTAATCTCACACAAAAACCTCTTCTTTTTTTTTTTACAAAAACCTTGTTTCCATAAACCCTAATTAGTTTTTTAAAGGTTTTTTCACTTAATTAATCAATTTAGGTTTTTAGGTTTTAATCTAATTAATCGTCAATTTTTAATTAAAATTAATTTAGTTTTTAGTTTTTTTTTAATTTAATCAATCAATTCCTTTTTTATTAATTAAAATAAATTTATGGTTTTTTAGGTTAATCATCAAACTCTTTTTATCAAAAAATCGCCAAAAAAATTTCAAATTCCTTTTTTCTCTGTCTTACAGTTAGTGTAGTTTCTTTTGTCGTATTACTTACGATTGTTGTAACTACTCACAGTTTGTAATAGTAATTAGGGTTTTATTTTCTGCATTTTATTACCTATGTACCTCTCCCTAAGCTATGTAAAAGTATAGGGTTTTATTTTTTGCTTTTATTTTCCATGTATTTTTCTTTCCTATTTTACTATATTACTGTTAATAATTAGGTCATGTATGGCAAGATAAAAATAAAACGGTAGCAAACCCTAATTTCAAAGATAAGAATAACTGAATACAAATCACTTCGCACACTCATACCTCTAGGGTAAGATCCCTTGTTGCCTTTCGATAAAAAAAGTCATGTCCCTCGAACGTGGGGATACTTTAGCACAGTCCCTCGAAAACAAAGATCGAATTACCTCGATGACCCTTTCGATGTTGCCTACGATAAACGATTTAGTCCCTTAACGATAATTTCTAAAGGGTCCCTACCAGTTGCCTTCTATGAATGTACGATGACCAACACCCGTCTCTTCACATCCAACAATAGGGCTTCCTACTAACTCATGGTAGGATAACACTATCTAAAGGAGGAGGAAAAGTACAATAAAGACATTGAGTAGGTAGAACGCTCGTAATCGCTTGCTCACAAACTCTTCAAAACAAAACATTTCTCACAAACATTTTTTACAAATAAATATTTTCAAAGAAACACTTTATACGTATTCTTGAAGACTAATACAAGAATCATTACAAAGTTCACCTTACTTTGGCATTTCAAAATATTTTCAAACACACAGACGAAAAAGCAAGATTCTCAAAGTGAGCTAAGCGATTAAGATCCCGTAGATAACTATGGATGAAAAGGGTGCTGTGATCGGTGGAAATAGAACTGATTGTTTTTAGCTGGTTCGCGAAATGTCGCGGAAGCAAGAGTCGCCACCGTCTTTTATTTTCTCCAACATGGATAGGACAAAAGCACAACAAAATTCTTTATGAGAACGTTTCTCGGTTCCGGAGGTAGATTTATAGAAAGGGAAGGTGTTAGCACCCTTTCTATCCATGGCTATCCATGGCCTCTTAGATACTTGCTCTTATGTTTTCAAAATGATGTTTGCTTTTCAAAATGTGAGTGGGTTTGAAAAAGTTTCATTGAAAGATTTCTGAATGACTCTTGTATCTGTCCTCAAGAGTGTTTGAAAAATTTGTTTTGAAAGCTTTTTGAAAGTGTCAGTGTGAAAAGATTTTGGATTTGTTTTTGAAGAGAGAAAGTATCCATGAGTCATCTACCTACCCTAAGGAATTAGGCTGTGTAGGAGCCCTTAAGGTAGTGCCATCCCACCATTGAGAGGTAGGTAGCACCACCGTTGGAGGTGTTCGGGTCAATTCGATTGTAGGGACAGTGTGGTCACCGAAGCAACAGTAGGACACCTTAGAAGCTACCCTTACATCCTAGATCCCTTTTTTAATCCGAGGCAACCGTTTCGAGGCAACTGTTTCGAGGCAACTAGATCTTGGACATAAGAGCGACCGCTAAAACATCCTATACTTGACGACCACGTTTCGAAGGCAACGAGTGAGGCGTACCCTAGGAGTGGTGTGTGTATTGTGTGTTGTTTTCAGTTAACATTTATCTTTGTTCATGGCATTGTGAGCTACGCGTTGTTTTTAATTAACATACATTCTTTCATGCAATTTAGAATTTAAGAGTGCGGGAAATTAAAAGACGGAAAGATAAAAGCTACGCTATTACAAGGCGCGGGTCTATACATCGCCAAAATACAAAGACTCATTTTTGATAAAAGATGCGGAAATTGAAAAATGCGGTAAACCTAATTACTATTACATCCTTGAACAGTTACATAATAATCAATAAGAAAAATAACGCGCGAAAAGAATTAAACTGAACGTCCGAGGGTTTTGACCCTTTGCTTGAAATTAAATTAAATTAAAACCTAATTGTTATTTAATTAAAGAAAAGAAAGTGTGTTTTTTATGTTTTTGTATTTAATGAAATAAAGAAAATAAAATCAAGAAAAACCCTAATTCTAAGTTTATTTTAATTATTAATGAAAATATTAAAGTTAACCTAATTTAAGATAATTAATTAATTTACATGTTATTTACAAAATAATAATAATAATAAATAATGATGAAAATAATTAATTAAGAAAAAGATAAAAAAGTCAAAAAAACCTAATTCTATGTATTTTTTATTTATTAAGAAAAGAGATTAAAATATAAACCTAAATTAAACTAAAGTTAATTATTAGTTATTTATTTACAAAAATAAATTAATGGTAAATTTAATAAATAATTAAAAATAAAACATTTTTTAGTTTCTGATTTTTTATTAGGAAAAACTATTTTATGGTGAATTAATAAAAAATAATTAAAGCAATTAAAAGAATTAAAAAGAAAAGAAAATAAAATTATGCAAGGCAAACCAAGGGGGGTGTCTGGCCCATGTGGAGGTTTATGCAGCAATTCAGGCCCATTGACACAAAGGCCTTGTTGACTTTTCAGGGATCATACGTATGCTGTTTTACTGGGGTACACCCTGGATTTCATTCTGTGGCCATTGGATGGGTGATCAAGGCCACTTGGCAAGCCAGCGCGTGAGGACGTATGGTGGACCATTGAGTCATTGCTGCATTGGAATGGATTAAGAAAAATAACAACAATTATATGGGGGGACCTGGGAATCGAACCTAGGTCCCAATGTTTGCAAGGCACATCCTCCACCAACTGAGCCATTCAAGCGCGTTTGTAGTATAATGATCAACAAAAGTAATATATGTAAAATAGTAATTATGCTGGAATTAAGAAAACGCGCGCATGGATTTGAATACACCATTCACGTCCATCCACGCATCATCTTCTTCATATGTTCTGAAACAAAAACAAAGCGAATAGCGGGGGTTTTAAACCCCCACAAACTGGAAACATCAAAATAGCGATTAGGCATACACTCAATATAAAAAAGGCGCGATGGTGCCAATGGTTTCGTCTTGTTGCAACGAGTTTGTCTATGTGGGTCTTGAGGTCTAATTTCACAGTATATGCAAAACCCTAATTTTCAAGCTTTGAAAACCCTAGATGTCGTTCATGGTAACTGGCGTTTCAAGGCATATTAATGGAATTAAATCATACCAAAAGCTTCGCCTGAATGCTGTGAACACAAAATAATCAACCAAATGTATTAAAAATGTATGAATCGTGATGTGAAAATCTGGAAAATAAAGCAAACCGTGTCACTTGTATTCTCTGATTCCTTGCGTGTTAGGATTGATTCTTGATGCCAATAGACTCCTGGCAATGTCAGCAACGTATTAGATACGATTTTAGGCCTTGAATTGTACTGCAAGTAGGATTTCAGTTTCACAACTTTCTTGATTTTTTTTGCAAATTGGCTATGGCGTATGAGCAGCTTTTACGTGTATCTTGAGTAGGGTTAGCTCTTGCATATGTATGTGATCAGAATTAGGTCAAAACCTTGGCCCAAAAGTCCATGAATTATGACTTGAATATTTGATTTTCAATTATGTGATTTTCAATCTTTTTCCATGAAAACTTTGCTAATTATGGAAGATCTTGTCCCCTTGAGTGATTCACGAAATCTTTAGCATATATGGAGTGTATTTGCTACATAAAAGATTTGACAACCATGCTTTAATATTTTTCTACAATTAAAACCAATTAAATGAATTAATAATAATAATAATTCAATTAATTAATTTAAAATAAGAAAATAAATTATTTTGAGCTCAATGGGTCGTGCATAGGCTTTGGGTAATGATTCAAGAAAGAATTTGAGGCCCATTAGCAAATTTGAAGCTTTTTAGGCAAAGTTGACTTTTGAAAGTTCCCAAAACTTTCCCAACTTCTCCAATGCATATCTCGCTCAACTTTGAAGCTATGAACATGTTCTTGGACATTTTGGAAAGGTCTTGAAGTCCTCTAACCAATGCCTTTGGTCCCATGTCATTTTGATTTACCAATCTCAAGTTATGGTCTTTGACTTAAAGTGCCTTTTTGTTGACTTTTGAAATGACCTATAATGTTGAAATTGATAACTTTTTGTGAGAGCATTTCTTGGACTTGGAGTGTGAAGAGCATTGGATGGGATTTTTCTGATAAACCATGAGGAAGTTATGCCTTGGTCAATTTGCAGTTGACTTTTCAACTGTCCAAAAATAGAAACTTTTGCATCTTGAGACCTTTTGAGCCATGCTTGTGGAATCATGATCAAGAATTGATCAAATGATGATTGTGGCTTCAAGATAAGATGTTGACCAAAAATTTTGACTTTTGACTGTCAAATGACCATTTTACCCCTGCAGTTGATTGTGGAGCATTTAGGGCTTTTGACTGTGCAATTTGATGCTGTGAGTCTTGAAACTTGACATATGGATGCTTGACAATGCATATAGGCATATGGGACTTGATTGGACCCTTGAAAATCTCAATTTCTTTACAAGAACCAAAACCCTAATTTTGACTGTGTTAGGAGGCAATTGGACTGTGCAACTCTTGAGGGATTTTGAACCATGATCTTGCCAAATCTTGAAGAATATGGGAGGGCAAATTTTGGGGTACAACAGTTGCCCCTGTTCAATCTTCTTAGACCTGAGGATGTAGATTGGCTGACGTGCCTTTCGTAATCCGAAGGTGGAAGATGATTTAACACTAGAGTGCCCAGAAATTTGCACTCACATGGTAGAATGTTAGTAGTGTGATGGCGGGGGAATGGGCTTACAGATTCCATTTGGAGACTGATGGATAGGAGGATGGGCTTATAGATGCCATCTGGAAGTGTGACAGAACTTTGTCGGGAATGGGCTTAGGGATGCCATTTGGAGACTGTCGGTATGTGGATGGGCTTATAGATGCCATCTAGGTGTCGATCGCGTAAGAGATTCCTTAGCGAGAACTTGCGTACCTGAGAAAGAAAGATAATTACCTGGCCTGTTACATGGGTTGATTTTCAAACTCTTTATGTAGATATGCCCTGGCTGGATACAGGTATCGAATCTACAATTCTACTCACAGATGTGCCCTGGCTAGATACAGGAATCGAATCTGGAATCAGTCGTCAATAGATACGCCCTGGCAGGATACAGGAATCGGATCTTCAAACTCTTCAGACGTGCCCTGGCAGGATATAGGAATCGAGTCCAGAAAATAGTCGTCAAAAAATACACCCTAGCAAGATATAGGAATCGGATCTTCAAACTCTTCAGACGTGCCCTGGCAGGATACAGGAATCGAGTCCGGAAAATAGTCGTCAACAGATACACCCTAGCAAGATACAGGAATCAGATCTTCAAACTCTTCAGACGTGCCCTGGCAGGATACAGGAATCGAGTCCGGAAAAATAGTCGTCAACAGATACACCCTGGCAGGATACAGGAATCAGATCTTCAAACTCTTCAGACGTACCCTGGCAGGATACAGGAATCGAGTCCGGAAAAATAGTCGTCAACAGATACACCCTGGCAGGATACAGGAATCGGATCTTCAAACTCTTTAGACGTGCCCTGGCAGGATACAGGAATCGAGTCCGGAAAAATAGTCGTCAACAGATACACCCTGGCAGGATACAGGAATCAGATCTTTAAACTCTTCAGACGTGCCCTGGCAGGATACATGAATCGAGTCCGGAAAAATAGTCGTCAACAGATACACCCTGGCAGGATACAGGAATCGGATCTTCAAACTCTTCAGATGTGCCCTGGCCGGATACAAGAATCAAGTTCGGAAAAATAGTCGTCAACAGATACACCCTGGCAGGATACAGGAATCAGATCTTCAAACTCTTCAGACGTGCCCTGGCAGGATACAAGAATCGAGTTCGGAAATAATCGCTCACAGATATGCCCTGGATAGATACAAGTATCGAATCTGGAATTACGACAGTTGATAGTAATCATCTTTGTATTGATCTTGGTCCTGAAAAGACAAAACGTTAGTTGTATGCAATGTCATGATGTATGACATGCGTGATGTTCTCAGAATAAATGAGATTGTATATCCATGATGCGTATGTGCATGCTATATTGTATGAAGATGTGATGTTTACGACTGTATTTTTGTCTAGGAAAATAAATCCTTGACGAATGCCGGGAAGTCAAATCCTGGGCTGATGTTGAAGAGTAGTTCTTCGTTTCCACTGGGGATGATGGTTGCGAGAATAAACCCGTAGGAGAAGATGAGTCCGTTGGGGATAAACTTTTTGGAGAGATTACTCTGTGGGGAATTACTCTGTGGGAAGAGAGGCACTTTGCTGAGATGTTGATGATAACTCCATTGGGGATACCATTGTTGAGCTTTGTTGGAAGATTTGATGAACTCCGCTGGGGATAAGAAGAACTTCGCTGAGGACGATCTTTCCGTGGTAATTGGCTGAGGATAACCCAGTTATATCCTAGTGGGGAAATAACCTTTGAATAAAGTCGGGGGAGCGTTCGTACTCTGCAGGTGATAAGCTTCCAGAATCTACTGGGGATAAGCTTCCTGAATCTGTTGGGGAGATTGATTGAGCTCTCCTGGGGAAACTTTTCAGATTGGACTGGGGAATGGCTCCACTGGATGTCCGGTATACCGCTGGGGAAAAATCTTAGATCCAGATTGCCGGGGATGCTTGTTTAGGAACATCTGTATACTCCGCTGGGGAATATTGAGATTTCCTGGGGATACCCAACTTCCATAAGGCTGACAGTGGTCTATCTCTGCTTGGGGGAGAGCGTTACTGACTTACTGGAGAATACTGTGCCTTGTCAGGGTTGATGGGAGACCAACTCTTCTTGGGGAGAGTATTGTTGAATCTTGTCTTACTCCGCGGGGAGTGGAGGTATCTTGGTTACGTTCTTCAGCCGAACCTACCTTGGTACCTTGGTGGACAGAGCAACTAGATCGTTTAGACAATTCTTATTGCCCCAGTTTTTGTGGGAGAAGGTACCTGGGGAGGCCTTGATAACCGTCGATTAACAAATCTTCTCCTGGTAGGCAGGTGACGAGATGACGGGACATAGTCATACGCTTTGATCCCTAATTTTTGCCTAGACCGCCCTTTCGGGTTTTCAGTCCATTGGGATACCCTTTTTTGCCCAAGCCGCCTTTTCAGGTTTTCGACTTGCCGGGTGTACCAATTTTTCATTTTCATCCCTTATTTTTGCTCGAACCCTTTTGGTTCGCCGGAAAGCCCTTATTTTTGCCTAGGTGTGTCAACCTAGCGGGTCTTTGATTATGCGCAGTATTTTTTCGACTATGTCCATGCTCTCAGGATGTAAGGAGGTGCCACTGTCGGTAGTATTGTGTTGCCATACTACCAGAAGATGTCTGATCCTGCAAGATTTGTCCCTGGAGTTCAGGCCCAATGCCCCAGTTGATTCAGAGGGAGATCTGCCCCGGGCTGTTTGGCGTATTGAGAGATTCTCCGAATCTTGACTTAACTGCCCCAGATGATGGACAATGATCACGTCTGCCCCTTGATTGGAAGTGATTTTGTTCACTAGATATTCTTCGTGCGAATTTCTTTGTTGTTCGAACAAAAAGTCATATGCAAACAATGTTATTTTAAAAATGCAAAGCTTATGTCTGTCTTGAAATTTTTTTTTTTGAAAAATGAAGTTTTCAATAAAACAAGTGAATTTTTGTAACATGTGATGTCAACTCAGGATTTTACCGCAAGCCTTAAGGAGTCAGGATACCTTTCGTAACAGTATTCTTTCGAACTAACCCATGCTTCAGCTAGGACTTTTAAGGGTTATAACGTGGCCTGGTTCACGGTTTAAGAAACAAAGGATAAAGGCTCAAATTATTTGTACCCACCCGCTCTTCGTGATGTTCTTCAAACCTAAACTCAGCTGATCGTGCGTTAGACCTTGTTTGAGTCTTTGCTCTGATATTCCAGTGATGGTTCAGATACTGAAAATTTATTTTGAATAGGCAGTCATTTCTTTTTTTTGTTGAGGGTTTATAGGACCTCTTTCTTTTTTGTTTTTATTATCCCTGTCTTTTGCCTGAACTGTTTCTTTTGTGATTACAGTCAGCGGGATGCCCCAGTTTTGTAAGTCTCCTTCATAGGTTTTAACTTATTGGGCTTTTATTTCTGAGAGATAATGACTGCCTATCCTTACGATTATACGGAACCATCACCGTCTTTTGTTTTGTAAGGACTTCTTCGTTGTGCACTTGGATCAACTGAGAGAACTACTCTGCCCCAGGTTATGATTAAGGGTTTTAATTTTTGAAAAAGAAAAACTCCTACTTCTTTGGCTCGAAGGGGTTGACGAGGGATTATCTTCCTTATAACTCCAGTGTTTAGGATTTGAAACAATGCTTGTACCTCATCAGCGGGGTCTGTTCAAAAGCATACTGTAGATTGTGGTATCGTTTTCGTCATCCTCCCTCAAGAGGCTTAGAATTATTAATTGAGAGTTTGAACATCACAAAAAATGAAAGTAGTTTGAATATAGCGAATGCGAATATATTGATTCAAAACAGACATATGCGATACATTAATGAAATAACAGCGTTTGACATGATAATTGTTTGAACAATCAAAAGAAAGTTACAACTTGAAAATTCTAATAGACAAAAAGTCTTCTCATCTCAGGACTTGTTACTTCAAATGGTGAATCCTGTAGGGATGGTAGAAGAAATCAGCCTGACCCTCTTGGGTGAAATCCACTGCTCCTTCATTAATCAGGTCCTGGACCTTGTTCTTCAGAGCCCAGCAGTCGGCAGTGTCATGTCCAGGACTATCAGAGTGGTATGCACATCTTCTGTCGGGATGATAATTAGGAGCAGAGATGTTGGGATTCCGGGGAGGAGCTCTTAGTGTAATCAGATTCAACCTCAACAAGTATTGTAAAGCTTGAAACAACGGCACGTTGAGCTGGGTGAATTGCCTCCTGGGCTTGTTTGGCTTAATCTGATCAACCTGTTGCTCTGGGCGAGGTTGTGGTTGGACCTGTGAAGTGGTAGAAATTTGGAGAGGTCTATTCTTCACCATACCAGACTCTTGTCCTCTTGGAAGCTGATCAATGACCTGGTCCCTGACTTGGACTGGTTGCTTCATGTTGTGTCTGTCTTGAAGAAGCTGATTGACAATGGTTCTCAACTCTTCTTGCTCCCGAGCTAAGCCTTGGATGAGAGTCATTTGCCCCAGCATTTGGGTTCTAATTGTATCTATCTCAGCTTGTAGACGTTTCAGCCGTTCGTCCTTGTCATCTTCAGGACTTTTCTTGGAAAAATTCCCCATGAGGAGTGTCCTCAATTCCTCCTGCCCCTTGGATAGTGTGATCGTTGGATTTAGAACTGACTGTTTAAAGCTGGTTTCGCGAAATGTCGCGGTAAGCAAGAGTCACCACCGTCTTTTATTTTCTCCAACATGGACAGGACAAAAGCACAGCAAAATTCCTTATGAGATAGTTTCTCGGTTCAGGAGGTAGATTTATAGAAAGGGAAGGTGTTAGCACCCTTTCTATCAGTGGTTATCCACGGGCTCTTAGATACTTGCTCATTGTGTTTTCAAAAGTGTTTGCTTTTCAAAGTGTGAGTGGGTTTGAAAAAGTTTCGTTTAAAGATTTCAGAATGACTCTTGTATCAGTCCTCAAGAGTGTTTGAAAAATTGTTTTGAAAGCTTTTTGAAAGTGTCGGTGTGAAAAGAGTTTTGATTTGTTTTTTAGAGAGAGCAAGTATCTATGAGTCATCTACCTACCCTAAGGAATTAAGCTGTGTAAATGTCCTTAAGGTAGTGCCATCCCACCATTGAGAGGTAGGTAGCACCACCGTTGGAGGTGTTCGGGTCAATTCGTTTTTTACGGATAGTGTGGTCACCAGAGCAACGGTAGGACACCTTAGAAGCTACCCTTATGCCCTTGATCCTTTTTAATCCGAGGCAACCGTTTCGAGGCAACTAGATCATGGACATAAGGACTTACTAAAACGTCCTATACTCGACGACCACTTTTTGAAGGCAACGAGTGAGGCGTACCCTAGAAGTGGTGTGTGTATTGTGTGTTGTTTTCATGTTATGTTTTTGTACATGTTATTAGTGAGCTACGAGTTGTTTTTATTTACATACATTCTTTCATGCAAGTTTAGCAGTTAAGGGGTGCGGAAAGTAAATTGCGAAAACATAAATCCTACGCTATTACAAGGCGCGGGTCTATACATCGCCAAAAATTACAAAGACCCATTTTTGGTAAATAAGTACGGAAAGTAAATAAAAATAGTAAAAGTCTTAATTACTATTACATCCGGAGGCAATTACATAATAATCCAAAATAAGGAATTAAAATTAAAATGCGCGCGAAAGAAGAATCAGGAATGTCTTAAGGGTGTTGACCCTTTTTAGAAAAGAAATTGATTTTTTGTCTTTTTGTCAATTAAATGCAATTAATTAAATAATTAAACTAATTAATTAAAAGAAAATATATTTTTGTGTTTTTTATGTTTTTTATGAAATAAAATAAAAAGAAACAAAATTAAGTCAACCTAATTCTAAATTATTTTAATTATTAAAAGAAAAGTCAAAATTGCCTAATTAAACTATTTCAATTAATGTTTATTTACAAAATAATATAATAATATATAATAATAATAATGATGTTAGTTCTATTTTTTTGATTTTTTATGAAAATGTTAGTTGGTTAATTAATTGTTAATAATAAATAAATAAATAAAAAAGCAAGTAAATAAAAAAAGAAAAATGTCAAAATAAAAATAAAAAGAAGAGTAAAAACCCAAGGGGTGTGGACTGAAATGGGGGGTGTTGGACTGAGATTCTGGCCCATTTGAACAAGGCCTGCTTGACTTTTTTTGGTTGCCTACGCGTGCTTGACTCCAGAGTATGGTGTCTCTCACTCTTTGTCCTTTGGATCTATGCTGGTGAACACTTGGAGCGCTGAGATATGAGGTTTATGGTGTTCCTCTTTTGAGAATAGCGCGGTATGAGCCTCAGGACTTGGCAAAGGTTGCTTTAGCTTCAGGGTGTGGCAAGGAATAGAACCACGTGCTTGTTTTGATCTGAAGATGCTCGCAACTATGTTTTAGAACTCTCACTTTTGAATAATTTTTGGTTTTGCTCTTGGCCGTTTCTGCACACACTCTTTTTTTTGAATGAGGTTGGGAAGGCTTGTATATATAGTAATGAATGAGAATCAGTCACATGATGAGCCTTTAACCATTGCAATTATGCTTGAGATTTTGCCATAACCTCCATTGAAACAACTTGCCTTTTGTGTCAAAATTTGAATTTCTATGCCCATAATAGGCCTTCCACGAATTTGGAAGGTATTACAAGGTGATTCAAAGCTATTCAACACAAAATATATCCCTCCATTAATTTCTTTGATTTTTATTTGAATTTTAAAGATTTAAAATGAATTAAATCAAATAAAATTAAATAAAAATGGAAAAATTAATTTTAAATCTTGGAATAAATTGTGGGACACGTGGGAGGCATGGCCAAGCTGAATCAAGTGGAAAAAGTGGGCCCCTTTTGTCAAAAATGAAGTTTCAAGGATAATTGACTTTGGTCATTTCACAAATATTTCCCAACTTCTCTAATGCATATCTTGCTCAATTTTGAAGCTATGAACATGTTCTTGGACATTTTGGAAAGGTCTTGAAGTCCTCTAACCAATGTCTTTGGTCCCATGTCATTTTGATTTACCAATATCAAGTTATGGTCTTTTACTTAAAGTCCCTTTTTGTTGACTTTTGAAAATGACCTATAATGTTGAAATTGATAACTTTTTGTGAGAGCATTTCTTGGACTTGGAATGTGAAGATGAGTTGTAGGAAATGTCCTCCCCTTCAAAATGAGTATTGGATGGGATTTTTCTGATGAACCATGAAAAAGTTATGCCTTGGTCAAGTTACAGTTGACTTTTCAATTGTCCAAAAATAGAAACTTTTGCATCTTGATGATTTTTGAGCCATGCTTGTGGAATCATGATCCAGAATTGATCAAATGATGATTGTGGCTTCAAAATAAGATGTTGACCAAATTTTTTGACTTTTGACTGCCAAATGACCATTTTGCCCCTACAGTTGACTGTTGAGCAAATGGGACTTTTGACTGTGCAACTTGACCTTGTGAGCCTTGAAACTTGACATGTAGGTGCTTGAAAATGTATATGGGCACATGGGACTTGATTAGGCCCTTGAAAACCTCAACTTCCTTGCAAGAACCAAAACCCTAATTTTGCCTGCCTTAGGAGGATGGTTGATTGTGTAGCCCTTGAGAGATCTTTGAACCATTTGAGGTGATGCTTGGTAAAACTCTGAAGAATATGGGAGGGCAAATTTTGGGGTACAACAGTTGCCCCTGTTCAATCTTCTTAGACCAGAGGATGTAGATTGGCTTGTGTGCCTTTCGTGATCCGAGGGTGGAAGATGATTGAACACTAGAGTGCCCAGAAATTTGCACTCACATAGTAGAGTATCAGCAGTGTGATGTTGGGAATGGGCTTACAGATGCCATTTGGAGAGATGATGGATAGGTGAATCTGAATAAGAAATAGAATAGCTTCCGTGTCTGGAGCATATCTAGTCTGTGTCTAATTGTTGACGTCTGAATAAATGGTAGAATGACCGTCGTGTCTGGGGTATATCCATACTGCATGAGTAACAGAATGTCATCCGAGTCTGGATCGTAACTGGACTGAACAATAAAATAGCATCCGGGATGGAGCATCTCTAAGTTGTCTATAGAAGTTTGAATCTGAATAAGCAAATGAATATCATCCATATCTGGAGCATTTCCAAGCTATCTCTGAAAGGAAATCTGGAATGGGTATCAGAACGTCGCCATGCCTGGGTCACATCTGAACTATATCTAGAAAGAGTCTTGAATAAGCAAAAGAACAGCATCCATATCTGGAGCATCTCCAAGCTATCTCTGAAAGGAAATCCAGAATGAGTATCAGAACGTCGCCATGCCTGGGTCACATCTGAACTATATCTAGAAGGAGTCTTGAATAAGCAAAAGAACAGCATCCATATCTGAAGCATTTCCAAGCTATCTCTGAAAGGAAATCCGGAATGAGTATCAGAACTTCGCCATGCCTGGGTCACATCTGAACTATATCTAGAAGGAGTCTTGAATAAGCAAAAGAACAACATCCATATCTGGAGCATTTCCAAGCTATCTCTGAAAGGAAATCTGGAATAAGTATCAGAACGTCGCCATGCCTGGGTCATATCTGAACTATATCTAGAAAGAGTCTTGAATAAGCAAAAGAACAGCATCCATATCTGGAGAATTTCCAAGCTATCTCTGAAAGGAAATCCGGAATAAGTATCAGAACGTCGCCATGCCTGGGTCACATCTGAACTATATCTAGAAAGAGTCTTGAATGAGAAAAAGAACAGCATCCATATCTGGAGCATTTCCAAGCTATCTCTAAAAGGAAATCTGGAATGAGTATCAGAACGTCGCCATGCCTGGGTCACATCTGAACTATATCTAGAAGGAGTCTTGAATAAGCAAAAGAACAGCATCCATATCTGGAGCATTTCCAAGCTATCTCTGAAAGGAAATCCGGAATGAGTATCAGAACATCGCCATGCCTGGGTCACATCTGAACTATATCTAGAAGGAGTCTTGAATAAGCAAAAGAACAACATCCATATCTGGAGCATTTCCAAGCTATCTCTGAAAGGAAATCCGGAATGAGTATCAGAACGTCGCCATGCCTGGGTCACATCTGAACTATATCTAGAAAGAGTCTTGAATAAGCAAAAGAACAGCATCCATATCTGGAGCATTTCCAAGCTATCTCTTTAATCTCTTTAAGGTAGATATGCCCTGGCTGGATACAGGTATCGAATCCATAATCAATCGCTCACAGATATGCCCTGGCTAGATGCAGGTATCGAATCTGGAATTGCAACAGTTGATAGTAATCGTCTTTGGATTGACCTTTTTCTTGAAAGAGGCAAAACATCAGTTGTGCAATGCATGATGTCATGATGTTCTCAGGGAGAAATGAGATTGTGTGATATGATGCGTATGTGCATGCATTGTGTATGTAAGCAAGATGTATGAAAAGTGATATGTTTATGAATGTATTTTCGTCTAGGAAAATAAATCCTTGACGAATGCCGGGAAATTGAATCCTGGGCTGATGTTGGGGAGTGAAGTTCTTGGTTTCCACTGGGGGTGATGGTTGCAAGAATAAACCGGTAGGAGAAGATGACTCCATTGGGGAATAAACTTGTTGGAGAGATTACTCTGCAGGGAATTGCTCTGTGGGAAGAGATACTTCGTTGAGGTTTGATGATAACTCCGCTGGGGATTCCGTTGATATGTTATGTTGGAAGATTTGATGAACTCCGCTGGGGGAGGAAGAACTTCGCCGAGGATGATCTTTCCGTGGCAATTAGCTGAGGATAACCCAGTTATACCCCGGTGGGGAATAACCTTTGAATAAAGCCGGGGAGACGCGTTTGTGCTCTGTGGGGGATAAGCTTCCAGAATCTACTAGGGATAAGCTTCCAGAATCTACTGGGGAGATTGATTTAACTCTCCTGGGGAAACTTCTTGGACTGTACTGAGGAAGTGACTCCACTGGGGTGTCTGGTATTCCGCCGGGGAACAATCTTAGATCAAGACTGTCGGGGATGCTTGCTTGGGAACATCTGTATACTCCGCTGGGGAATGTTGAGATCTTCTGGGGATACCCATCTTCCTTAAGGCTGACAGTAGGCTAACTCTGCTTGGGGAGAGTGTCGCTGACTTGCTAGAGATATTGTGCCTTTTTAGGGCTGATGGGAGACCAACTCTGCTCGGGGGAGAGTATTGTTGAACCTTCTTTTACTCCCGGGGAGTGGAGGCCTCTTGGTTATGTTCTTCATCCGAACCTACCTTGGTACCTTGGTTGACAGAGCAACTAGATCGCTTGGACAACTCATTATTGCCCCTGTTTCTGACGTGAGAGAAGAAGATACCTTGTGAGGTATTAGACAACTGCCGATTCGACAAATCTTCTTCTGGTAGGCAAGTGACAGGATGACGGGACATAGTCGTACGCTTTTGATCCCTAAATTTTTCCTGGACCGCCCTTTCGGGTTTTCAGTCCACCGGGATACCCTTTTTTGCCCAAGCCGCCTTTTCAGGTTTTCGACTTGCCGGGTGTACAAATTTTTCATTTCATCCCTTATTTTTCCCGAACCCTTTTGGTTCGCCGGGAAGCCCTTATTTTTGCCTAGGTGCGTCGACCTAGCGGGTCTTTGATTATGCGTAGTGTTTTTTCGACTATGTCCGTGCTCTCAGGATGCAGGGAGTTGTCACTGTCAGTAGTGTAGTGTTACCATACCACCAGAAGATCTTCGTTTGATCGTCCAATTCCCCAAGTGATGGAGATTTTCCCCAAGCTGGTTGGCCTTTTGAGAGATTCTTCGAATCTTGACCTAACTGCCCCAGATGATGGACAATGATCGTGTCTTCCCCCTTGGTTGGAAGTGCTTTTGTTCACTAGATATTCTTCGTGCGAATTTCTTTGTTGTTCGAACAAAAAGTCATATGCAAACAAAGTTATGTTAAAAATGCAAAGCTTATGTCTGTCTTGAAGTTTTTGAAAAATGAAGTTTTCAATAAAACCAGTAAATTTTATAAAATGTGATGTCAACTCAGTATTTTATAGCAAGCCTTAAGGAGTCAGGATACCTTTCGTAACAGTATGCCTTCGAACTAACCCATGCTTCAGCTAGGACTTTTTAAGGGTTATAACGTGGCCTGGTTCACGGTTTAAGAAACAAAGGATAAAGGCTCAAATTATATTTGTACCCACCCGCTCTTCGTGATGTTCTTCAAACCTAAACTCAGCTGATCGTACGTTAGACCTTGTTTGAGTCTTTGCTTTGATATACCAGTGATGGTTCGGATACTGACGATTTATTTTGAATAGGCAGTCATTTTCCTTTTGTGTTGAGGGTTTGTAGGACCTCTTTCCTCTTTGATTTTGTTATCCCTGTTTTTTGCCTGAACTGTTTCTTTTGTGATTTACGGTCAGCGGGATGCCCCAGTTTTGTGAGTCTCCTTCATAGCTTTTGACTTAATGGGCTTTTGTTTCTGAGGGATAATGACTGCCTATCTTTATGATTATTTGGAGCCATCACTGTCTTTTGTTTTGTAAGGGCTTCTTTGGTGCCATTCGTTGTGCACTTGGATCAACTGAGAGAACTACCCTTCCCCAGGTTATGATTAAGGGTTTTAATTTTTGAAAAGAAAAACTCCTACTTCTTTGGCTCAAAGGGGTTGACGTGGGATTATCTTCCTTATAACTCCATTGTTTAGGAATTGAAACAACGCCTGTACCTCATCAGCGGGGTCTGTTCAAAAGCATACTGTAGATTGTGGTATCATTTTCATCATCCTCCCTCAAGAGGCTTAGAATTATTAATTGAGAGTTGATCATCATAAAATGAAAGCAATTTGAATATAATGAAAATAATTGGATTAATTCAAAAACAGACATATGCAGTGCATTAGTGAAATAAAAGAGTTTGCTATGACATTAATTGTTTGTATAAGCAAAAAATTACAACTCGGAAATTCAAATAAAAAAAAGCCTTCAATGATTGGGCAAAGGAGCATTGATTATGTTTGGAGTCTCTGACGCTTCAAACTGAATCTCTCCGGCGTCGATCATGTCTTGAATCTTGTTCTTCAAAGGCCAGTAGTTGTCCGTATTATGACCCGGGCTATCGGAGTGGTATGCGCAACTCTCATTAGGATGGTAGTTGGGAGCAGAGGTGTTTGGATTCTGGAGAGAAGCCCTCAAGGTAATCAGCCCTGCCTTCAACATTTGCTGTAGCGCTTGATCTAGTGACATGTTGATTTTAGTGAATTGTCTCTTGGGTGCGACCTCCTTACGTTGATTCCCCTGTCCTTGTTGAGAAGGCCTAGGATTAGAGATCTGGACTGCCCCTACATGTTGATCATGGCGACCCTTTTGGCTATACGCAGCATTGGCCTCTTTCTTCCCAGTGTAAGGCTTTTTGTGAGTATCAGAAGGTGCAGCTTCTTGAATCTTTCCAGCCTTGATGCCAGCTTCGATCCTCTCCCCGGTCAAGATCAAATCTGTAAACCCAGCAGAAGAATTTCCAATGAGATGGTTGAAGAAGGGACCAGACAGGGTCCCCAAGAACATGTCAACGAGCTCTCGGTCAGTCAAGGGCGGCTGCACCCTTCCAGCCAGATCTCTCCACCTTTGCGCATACTCCTTAAAACCTTCACTCGTCCCAAGTGACATACCCTAGAGTTGGGTACGCGTGGGAGCGAGGTCGGCATTATACTGATACTGCTTATAAAAATCAGTTTCCAAGTCCTCCCAGTTACGAATACTGGTTCCATCCAACTGATAGAACCAATCGAGTTGAGTCCCTGAAAGACTCTCCTGGAAGAAATGGATCCATAGATTCTTGTCTGCCGTGTAGGGTTGGATCTTCCTTGCGTATGAACGGAGATGCAGCTTAGGACAGGAAACCCCGTCGTACTTTACAAAGGCAGGTGCCTTGAACTTGTGAGGGATCACCACCCTAGAAGATAAACCTAGGTCCCCAAAGTCCAACCCAGGCACACGTTGGATATCCATAGCATTTAACCGGTCCTCCAGCTGTTTGTACCTGTCTTCAACAGGGGGGTATTTTTCATCATTGAAGTCTGTCTCGGTGTCAGAGACCACAGGGCTAGGAACCTCTCTCCCTTGGTGACTGCCTTCCCCCACAGATGGAGTAGTCCTCTCAGCTTCATTCTGCAGTGTGTTCCCAGATCTGCGTCTAGGGTTGAACAAAACAGTTCTCTTGTTCTTCTTCTTCTGAATCAGAGTCTTCAATTCCTTTTGACCCTGGGCTAGGCTCATAATCAACTCCTGGAACTGGGCATTCTGGGCCTGGAGGGCCTTGATAGCTTGTCCGTTGGATGATTCAGGATTCATGATGACTGCTGAAATAAACAGTGAAGAAGGTAAGTGACCTGCAACGAGTGTACCTATAATGCAATGATATGTATAATATGCATGCAATGTTTTCAAGGACCTCGCGGGATAAACAAAGAAGCTTGTAAGAATTTGAATCCAGTGGCTTGATTGAAGGAACTGCATATTATTGAGAGTCCTTCTTCAAGAGTCAAGGCTCACCATATCGAGTAGGTCATAGCCCCTGACTCAAGCTGTTAACCTTGGCTAGAGGAAAATAAATCCCCTTTGCCCCTTGCTAGACTTTTTGATTCACCACGACCTGCATTGCAAACCCTTGAGATCCTTGAAATGGATTAGTCCTTATGTAGGATGCATGCAATGGTATGATGCTATGCTATGAATGGAATGATGTAAGTAGGCCCTGTAATGAGTCCCAATTAAGGACTGTAAACAAAACCTGCAAGGAACTCATGTGTTAGATAACAAGCATGCAAGTAGTTCAAGTATGAAGGCACACAAGTCACACAAGACAACCCTTAGAGTTTAGGCCAGCATGAAGTTCGGGGTACTACCCTCTTGAAGTTGGTGGGCTCAAAAAACTGTCCTATCAAAAGTAACCGGGTTCTAAGGATCTCAATATCATTGGATTGTTTTCTATGTTCATCGTTTCGATTTAGCCACTGAACTGGCGATCAAAATATCCCAAGAAAACAACCCTCAACTGAGTGTAGTATCGAGTATCAACCAACTTCGGACTGCACCAAAGTAGTTATCTCACAACCCTAAAGAGGCCAAGATGGTTCAATTAAGGTTCCTAAGGTCAGTTGATGCTTCACGACACCACGCGGCGGCCCCGTACTCTCCTTGACTTGACTCAAGGGTTACTGGTACTCACCAAAGTGCCACATCAACCTAGCAGACTGCTTCAACCGTGTCGGTATACCCCGCACAGTTCCCTCACAGCCTTGTTGCTACTTTCTAAGAAGGTATCCCCCAGATCCGGGTTAGGATCTATAGAACTCCCAAGACAGTACCCACAATAATAAAGCAAACAATTCAGACAATTGAAAACACAAGTATGAGCTATCCTAAGGTACACATCACTTTATAATATCCCCAGTAGAGTCGCCAGTTCTGTGATCGGTGGATTTAGAACTGACTGTTTAAAGCTGGTTTCGCGAAATGTCACGGTAAGCAAGAGTCGCCACCGTCTTTTATTTTCTCCAACATGGACAGGATAAAAGCACAGCAAAATTCCTTATGAGATAGTTTCTCGGTTCGGGAGGTAGATTTATAGAAAGGGAAGGTGTTAGCACCCTTTCTATCCGTGGTTATCCACGGGCTCTTAGATACTTGCTCATTGTGTTTTCAAAAGTGTTTGATTTTCAAAGTGTGAGTGTGTTTGAAAAAGTTTCGTTTAAAGATTTCAGAATGACTCTTGTATCAGTCCTCAAGAGTATTTGAAAAATTGTTTTGAAAGCTTTTTGAAAGTGTCGGTGTGAAAAGAGTTTTGATTTGTTTTTTAGAGAGAGCAAGTATCTATGAGTCATCTACCTACCCTAAGGAATTAAGCTGTGTAAATGTCCTTAAGGTAGTGCCATCCCACCATTGAGAGGTAGGTAGCACCACCGTTGGAGGTGTTCGGGTCAATTCGTTTTTTAGGGATAGTGTGGTCACCAGAGCAACAGTAGGACACCTTAGAAGCTACCCTTATGCCCTTAATCCTTTTTAATCCGAGGCAACCGTTTCGAGGCAACTGGATCATGGACATAAGGACTTACTAAAACGTCCTATACTCGACGACCACTTTTCGAAGGCAACGAGTGAGGCGTACCCTAGAAGTGGTGTGTGTATTATGTGTTGTTTTCATGTTATGTTTTTGTACATGTTATTAGTGAGCTACGAGTTGTTTTTATTTACATACATTCTTTCATGCAAGTTTAGCAGTTAAGGGGTGCAGAAAGTAAATTGCGGAAACATAAATCCTACGCTATTACAAGGCGCGGGTCTATACATCGCCAAAAATTACAAAGACCCGTTTTTGGTAAATAAGTACGGAAAGTAAATAAAAACAGTAAAAGTCCTAATTACTATTACACCGGAGGCAATTACATAATAATCCAAAATAAGGAATTAAAATTAAAATGCGCGCGAAAGAAGAATCGGGAATGTCTTAAGGGTGTTGACCCTTTTTAGAAAAGAAATTGATTTTTTGTCTTTTTGTCAATTAAATGCAATTAATTAAATAATTAAACTAATTAATTAAAAGAAAATATATTTTTGTGTTTTTTATGTTTTTTATGAAATAAAATAAAAAGAAACAAAATTAAGTCAACCTAATTCTAAATTATTTTAATTATTAAAAGAAAAGTCAAAATTGCCTAATTAAACTATTTCAATTAATGTTTATTTACAAAATAATATAATAATAATAATAATGATGTTAGTTCTATTTTTTTGATTTTTTATGAAAATGTTAGTTGGTTAATTAATTGTTAATAATAAATAAATAAATAAAAAAGCAAGTAAATAAAAAAAGAAAAATGTCAAAATAAAAATAAAAAGAAGAGTAAAAACCCAAGGGGTGTGGACTGAAATGGGGGGTGTTGGACTGAGATTCTGGCCCATTTGAACAAGGCCTGCTTGACTTTTTTTGGTTGCCTACGCGTGCTTGACTCCAGAGTATGGTGTCTCTCACTCTTTGTCCTTTGGATCTATGCTGGTGAACACTTGGAGCGCTGAGATATGAGGTTTATGGTGTTCCTCTTTTGAGAATAGCGCGGTATGAGCCTCAGGACTTGGCAAAGGTGGCTTTAGCTTCAGGGTGTGGCAAGGAATAGAACCACGTGCTTGTTTTGATCTGAAGATGCTCGCAACTATGTTTTAGAACTCTCACTTTTGAATAATTTTTGGTTTTTCTCTTGGCCGTTTCTGCACACACTCTTTTTTTTGAATGAGGTTGGGAAGACTTGTATATATAGTAATGAATGAGAATCAGTCACATGATGAGCCTTTAACCATTGCAATTATGCTTGAGATTTTGCCATAACCTCCATTGAAACAACTTGCCTTTTGTGTCAAAATTTGAATTTCTATGCCCATAATAGGCCTTCCACGAATTTGGAAGGTATTTCAAGGTGATTCAAAGTTATTCAACACCAAATATATCCCTCCATTAATTTCTTTGATTTTTATTTGAATTTTAAAGATTTAAAATGAATTAAATCAAATAAAATTAAATAAAAATGGAAAAATTAATTTTAAATCTTGGAATAAATTGTGGGACACGTGGGAGGCATGGCCAAGCTGAATCAAGTGGAAAAAGTGGGCCCCTTTTGTCAAAAATGAAGTTTCAAGGATAATTGACTTTGGTCATTTCACAAAAAAATTTCCCAACTTCTCCAATGCATATCTTGCTCAATTTTGAATCTATGAACATGTTCTTTGACATTTTGGAAAGGCCTTGACGTCCTCTAACCAATGTCTTTGGTCCCATGTAATTTTGATTTACCAATATCAAGTTATGGTCTTTGACTTAAAGTCCCTTTTTGTTGACTTTTGAAAATGACCTATAATGTTGAAATTGATAACTTTTTGTGAGAGCATTTCTTGGACTTGGAATGTGAAGATGAGTTGTAGGAAATGTCCTCCCCTTCAAAATGAGCATTGGATGGGATTTTTCTGATGAACCATGAAAAAGTTATGCCTTGGTCAAGTTACAGTTGACTTTTCAACTGTCCAAAAATAGAAACTTTTGCATCTTGATGATTTTTGAGCCATGCTTGTGGAATCATGATCAAGAATTGATCAAATGATGATTGTGGCTTCAAAATAAGATGTTGACCAAAATTTTTGACTTTTGACTGCCAAATGACCATTTTGCCCCTATAGTTGACTGTTGAGCAAATGGGACTTTTGACTGTGCAACTTGACCTTGTGAGCCTTGAAACTTGACATGTAGGTGCTTGACAATGTATATGGGCACATGGGACTTGATTGGGCCCTTGAAAACCTCAACTTCCTTGCAAGAACTAAAACCCTAATTTTGCCTGCCTTAGGAGGATGGTTGACTGTGTAGCCCTTGAGAGATCTTTGAACCATTTGAGGTGATGCTTGGTAAAACTCTGAAGAATATGGGAGGGCAAATTTTGGGGTACAACAGATAGGCTTAGGAAGATTTCCCTGAACTGACTCTCTTGAGCATGATGACCCTGATTATCTTGTTGGGAGGCCATTGTTGCAATAAACAGCGAGGAAGGTAAGTGACCTGTAACAAGGGTACCTGTAATGCAATGATGTGTATGTATGCATGCAATGTTTTCAAGGATCTCGCGGGGTAAACAAGAAAATCGTTAGAATTTTGAATTTGGTAGCTTGATTGAAGGAACTTCATGTTGTTGAGAGTCCTTCTTCAAGAGTCAAGGCTCACCATATCGAGTGGGTCATAGCCCCTGACTCAAGTCATCATGTTTTGATCTCCAAACAAACTTGGCTAGAGGAAAATAAATCCCCTTTGCCCCTTGCTAGACAGTTGGTTCATCATGACCTGCATCACAGACCCTTGAGATCCTTGAAATGGGTTAGTCTTTATGCAAGATGCATACAATGGTATGATGGCATGATGCTATGCTATGCGGGGTGATGTAAGTGAACCCTGTAATGAGTCCCAATTAAGGAGTGTAAACAAAACCTGCAAGAAACTCAAGTGTCAGATAACAAGCATGCAAGTAGTCAAGTATGAAAGCACACAAGTCACACAAGAGAGCCCTTAAATTTTAGGCCAGCATGAAGTTTGGGGTACTACCCTCTTGAAGTTGGTGGGCTCAAAACCTGTCCTATCAAAAGTAACCGGGTTCTAGAGGATCCCAATATCACTGACTACCCTCAATCGGTCATAACTCCAGCATCACAATCTTTTCTTGCGGCCAAAACCATCGCGAGAGTTTAGCCTCAATGGGTGTAGCATACTGCCACTGTTCTATGGCCAAGTTGGGTCAAATTAGGGTTCTAAGGTCGGTTGGTGCTTAATGACTCCTCAGAAGACCCATATTCTCCTTGTTGCGACACAAGGGATATCGGTACAGACCAAGGTGCCACACCAACGTAGCCACTGCTTCACCCATGTCGGTCTACGCTGGACAGGTCCCTCACAGCTTATGCTACCTAACAGGGTATCCCCAGATCCGGGTTAGGATCTATGAAACTCCAAGACAATGCACACAATAATAAAGCAAACAAAACAAGGCAATTGAAAACACAAGTATGAGCTATCCTAAGGTACACCTCACTTTAAGTGTTCCCCAGCAGAGTCGCCAGTTCTGTGATCGGTGGAAATAGAACTGACTGTTTTTAGCTGGTTCGCGAAATGTCACGGAAGCAAGAGTCGCCACCGTCTTTTATTTTCTCCAACATGGATAGGACAAAAGCACAGCAAAATTCCTTATGAGAACGTTTCTCGGTTCGAGAGGTAGATTTATAGAAAGGGAAGGTGTTAGCACCCTTTCTATCCATGGTTATCCATGTACTCTTAGATACTTGCTCTTATGTTTTCAAAATGATGTTTACTTTTCAAAATGTGAGTGGGTTTGAAAAAGTTTCATTGAAAGATTTCTGAATGACTCTTGTATCTGTCCTCAAGAGTGTTTGAAAAATTTGTTTTGAAAGCTTTTTGAAAGTGTCAGTGTGAAAAGATTTTGGATTTGTTTTTGAAGAGAGCAAGTATCCATGAGTCATCTACCTACCCTAAGGAATTAGGCTGTGTAGGAGCCCTTAAGGTAGTGCCATCCCACCATTGAGAGGTAGGTAGCACCACCGTTGGAGGTGTTCGGGTCAATTTGATTGTAGGGACAGTGTGGTCACCGAAGCAACAGTAGGACACCTTAGAAGCTACCCTTAAATCCTAGATCCCTTTTTTAATCCGAGGCAACCATTTCGAGGCAACTGGATCTTGGACATAAGAGCGACCGCTAAAACATCCTATACTTGACGACCACGTTTCGAAGGCAACGAGTGAGGCGTACCCTAGGAGTGGTGTGTGTATTGTGTGTTGTTTTCAGTTAACATTTATCTTGGTTCATGGCATTGTGAGCTATGCGTTGTTTTTAATTAACATACATTCTTTCATGCAATTTAGAATTTAAGAGTGCGGGAAATTAAAAGACGGAAAGATAAAAGCTACGCTATTACAAGGCGCGGGTCTATACATCGCCAAAATACAAAGACCCGTTTTTGATAAAAGATGCGGAAAGTAAAAAATGCGGTAAACCTAATTACTATTACATCCTTGAACAGTTACATAATAATCAATAAGAAAAATAACGCGCGAAAAGAATTAAACTGAACGTCCGAGGGTTTTGACCCTTTGCTTGAAATTAAATTAAATTAAAACCTAATTGTTATTTAATTAAAGAAAAGAAAGTGTGTTTTTTATGTTTTTGTATTTAATGAAATAAAGAAAATAAAATCAAGAAAAACCCTAATTCTAAGTTTATTTTAATTATTAATGAAAATATTAAAGTTAACCTAATTTAAGCTAATTAATTAATTTACATGTTATTTACAAAATAATAATAATAATAAATAATGATGAAAATAATTAATTAAGAAAAAGATAAAAATGTCAAAAAAACCTAATTCTATGTATTTTATTTATTTATTAAGAAAAGAGATTAAAATATAAACCTAAATTAAACTAAAGTTAATTGTTAGTTATTTATTTACAAAAATAAATTAATGGTAAATTTAATAAATAATTAAAAATAAAACATTTTTTAGTTTCTGATTTTTTATTAGGAAAAACTATTTTATGGTGAATTAATAAAAAATAATTAAAGCAATTAAAAGAATTAAAAAGAAAAGAAAATAAAATTATGCAAGGCAAACCAAGGGGGGTGTCTGGCCCATGTGGAGGTTTATGCAGCAATTCAGGCCCATTGACACAAAGGCCTTGTTGACTTTTCAGGGATCATACGTATGCTGTTTGACTGGGGTACACCCTGGATTTCATTCTGTGGCCATTGGATGGGTGATCAAGGCCACTTGGCAAGCCAGCGCGTGAGGACGTATGGTGGACCATTGAGTCATTACTGCATTGGAATGGATTAAGAAAAATAACAACAATTATATGGGGGGACCTGGGAATCGAACCCAGGTCCCAATGTTTGCAAGGCACGTCCTCCACCAACTGAGCCATTCAAGCGCGTTTGTAGTATAATGATCAACAAAAGTAATATATGTAAAATAGTAATTATGTTGGAATTAAGAAAACGCGCGCATGGATTTGAATACACCACTCACGTCCATCCATGCATCATCTTCTTCATCTGTTCTGAAACAAAAACAAAGCAAATAGCGGGGGTTTTAAACCCCCACAAACTGGAAACATCAAAATAGCGATTAGGCATACACTCAATATAAAAAAGGCGCGATGGTGCCAATGGTTTCGTCTTGTTGCAACGAGTTTGTCTATGTGGGTCTTGAGGTCTAATTTCACAGTATATGCAAAGCCCTAATTTTCAAGCTTTGAAAACCCTAGATGTCGTTCATGGTAACTGGCGTTTCAAGGCATATTAATGGAATTAAATCATACCAAAAGCTTCGCCTGAATGCTGTGAACACAAAACAATCAACCAAATGTATTAAAAATGTATGAATCGTGATGTGAAAATCTGGAAAATAAAGCAAACCGTGTCACTTGTATTCTCTGATTCCTTGCGTGTTAGGATTGATTCTTGATTCCAATAGACTCCTGGCAATGTCAGCAACGTATTAGAAACGATTTTAGGCCTTGAATTGTACTGCAAGTAGGATTTCAGTTTCACAACTTTCTTGATTTTTTTTGCAAATTGGCTATGGCGTATGAGCATCTTTTACGTGTATCTTGAGTAGGGTTAGCTCTTGCATATGTATGTGATCAGAATTAGGTCAAAACCTTGGCCCAAAAGTCCATGAATTATGACTTGAATATTTGATTTTCAATTATGTGATTTTCAATCTTTTTCCATGAAAACTTTTCCAATTATGGAAGATCTTGTCCCCTTGAGTGATGCACGAAATCTTTAGCATATATGGAGTGTATTTGCTGCATAAAAGATTTGACAACCATGCTTTAATATTTTTCTACAATTAAAACCAATTAAATGAATTAATAATAATAAAAATTCTATTAATTAATTAAAAATAAGAAAATAAATTATTTTGAGCTCAATGGGTCGTGCATAGGCTTTGGGTAATGATTCAAGAAAGAATTTGAGGCCCATTAGCAAATTTGAAGCTTTTTAGGCAAAGTTGACTTTTGAAAGTTCCCAAAAATTTCCCAACTTCTGCAATGCATATCTTGCTAAATTTTGAAGCTATGGAACATGTTCTTGGACATTTTGGAAAGGTATTGAAGTCCTCTAACCAATGCCTTTGTTCCCATGTCATTTTGATTTACCAATCTCAAGTTATGGTCTTTGACTTAAAGTGCCTTTTTGTTGACTTTTGAAAATGACCTATAATGTTGAAATTGATAACTTTTTGTGAGAGCATTTCTTGGACTTGGAGTGTGAAGATGAGTTGTAGGAAATGTCATCCCCTTCAAAATGAGCATTGGATGGGATTTTTCTGATAAACCATGAGGAAGTTATGCCTTGGTCAATTTGCAGTTGACTTTTCAACTGTCAAAAAATAGAAACTTTTGCATCTTGAGACCTTTTGAGCCATGCTTGTGGAATCATGATCAAGAATTGATCAAATGATGATTGTGGCTTCAAGATAAGATGTTGACCAAAAATTTTGACTTTTGACTGTCAAATGACCATTTTACCCCTGCAGTTGACTGTGGAGCATTTAGGGCTTTTGACTGTGCAATTTGATGCTGTGAGTCTTGAAACTTGACATATGGATGCTTGACAATGCATATAAGCATATGGGACTTGATTGGACCCTTGAAAATCTCAATTTTTTTGCAAGAACCAAAACCCTAATTTTGACTGTGTTAGGAGGCAATTGGACTGTGCAACTCTTGAGGGATTTTGAACCATGATCTTGCCAAATCTTGAAGAATATGGGAGGGTAAATTTTGGGGTACAACAGGTGCTAACACCTTCCCTTTTCATAACCTACCCCTCGAACTCAAAAAAACTTGAAGGTATTTCCTGTTCTTTTCACCCTTTCCTTATTGGATAAAATAAAAGTGGATGGCGACTCTTGCTATCTGCAAATTTGTGATAAAATGCAAAACCAAGTCAGTTCTCCCACCGTATTACACCATCATAATACCCTATATAAGAATCGCCTTGTTGTATCCAAGAGGGTTAATACCATTGGACATATCCTTGGTTTTTTTTACATTATGGGTAAGCTATACTATTAAACCATGCTACAACATCCCCATGATTAACATCAAACATGTCATCAACATCTTGATGAGGAACTTCAATAGGTTGATCATCAACCTGAAGTGGTTCAGTTCTAGAACCCATAAACTCAACATGATCATCAAAGTTATATTCTTACAATGCTTGCTAACACGAAAGTAGTACACTTAAAGATCTTTGTCCCAAAAGTATCCCGCATTGGTTAAAGTCCACTGAGAGAATTCTTGAGCAGCACTAGGTGGTCTAAGCTGGAGATTTGGAATCCTAATGTTTAAGTAATTGAGAATTTTAACAATCATAGAAGGATAACAAAAAGAAGTTAATTTGTTGCAATCTTTGATGGAAAACATGCGGGAGACAAAATAGTTAGCCTAACTTATCCTAATTTTGTATAGGAGGACATAGACAAGATGAACCTCAGCTTGGTCAACCCTTGAATAACCACCATTAATTGGATGCAACACATGAGAAACAAGCCAGTGTAAAATACGAGGCACCTTTTTCAACTGATCGGTTCTTAAGGCATCATAGAAGTCATCAAACTGAGGACTCTTTAGCATTTCATTCATGTGAATGTGTTAATTACAATTTTGTTCAAGATTGATATTTGTCACCAATGGTTCTACATCATCACCAACAACAATGATTCCAAACAACCACTTCCATAGAGAATCAGTGAAATCATAAACGGTGTTACCTATTATGAACTTAAAGGTTAAGCCACGTCTATCGTGCAACTTGAAGTAGAACACACGAATGAAGTTTTATTGTAGTCGTGTGAAAGCTTTAATAAGTAGTTGATTTGTTGATGATCAACAAAACCAACAACAACTGGAATTTCCAATTAGCCAACTACAATAGGTTTCCAAACATGTTGCTTCTCGACAAGGCAGTTTGATGTTTCTCTTCAAATTCCTGAACACACTTGGTAGAAACCAATGAAAAATAGTTTTTGAAGCAGTAGAGGGAGTACCAGCCTTACCTTTACCCTTGAAATCACTCTTACTCTTTGAAATATTTGGTTCCATGGATAATCGAACACAAGAAAGTTGCACAAAAGGTGTTTGACAGAACGTGTGAATAAAATAACTTGTAGTTTGAGGAATATATGAATTTTCACAAACCCAACTATTATAAGAATGTAAAATAACACAATTATGAGAATGAGATCATCAAATGGATGAAAATGGAGTTTGGAGGAATTTTTTATCATAGGAAAGTTGTGAGAATGGATGAGAGTTTTATAGAAAAGGAGTATGAATAACAATTGAAGAGGTATAATAATTTGTTGGTAAATGAAGAGGAGGATGAGTTATGGTGGTGGAAATTTAAGAGCTATAGTGGAGGAGTTAATGGTAGATGAAGTGAATCAAGACCAAAAAAGAAGGAAGAGGTTTTAGAGAGAAATGCATGAATGAATAATTAATGAGGAATGTGAAAAAGTAGCCCAAAACACGATATGTGTCGACCTGTCTGACACATTTGCCAGCACATACTGAACTAAACTTAGAAAATTCCAAAAAAATTTAATGAGTCGACTTGTACATCACATGCGTCGCTATCACATTCCCAAGAAATATATGCTCTTCTATACTTACTAGATTTCATGTGTTGACTCTTTTCCTTGTCTTTGTCGCACAATGGACATTCCATTCTATAATGACCGATTTTGCCACAACTGTAGCGTGAACCTCTTGATTTTCATGTCTTGTTATCATATTCCTTTAAGGAGTTTGATTGTATTCTAAATTTAATTAGGTTTTTGTAGGAGAGATTCACACCATTTCTTTTGATGTACCTATTGAACCTTTTCACAAAGAAGCCCATTTCTTCATTATCTGAATTCTCATCATCACTTGTTTCACTATCACTTTGCTCATATGTTGAGGACCTCGAGTTAGAAGCCTTTAGCGCAATGGACTTTTTTATACTTCCTTTTCCTTTTCTTTCTTCTTCTTTAGCTTATTCTCATGCTTTTCTCATGTTTTTCCAAGCAAGTGAGTTCTTGCTCATGTTCTTCAAGTTTACCAAACAATGTAGTTAGGTCTAGTGTTGTAAGATCATTAGCTTCCTTGATCGCGGTGACCTTAGGTTTCCATTCTCTATTAATACATATCAAAACTTTATTAGTAACAATTTCATTAGAAATCAGTCTCCCAAGTGCATTAAAACGATTAATGAGACGAGTGAATCTCTTTTTCCCGTCGGCAATGATTTCACCATGCTTCATGCAAAATTGTTCAAACTCTTGATTCAATGTATTGACTCTAGCTTGTTTGAATTCATTAGTTTCCTCATGGGAAACTTGTAATTCATCCCACATAGCTTTAACAATATCTCAATGAGAAACACCATAATACTAATCAACTCCTAATGTGTATATGAGAATATTTTGTGCTTTCCAATCATGTGACCACAACTTCCTATCATTATGATTCCATTGTGCTTCCGATTTAGGTGTGACAATACCATTAGTATCGACCACTATAATCTAATTAGTACCATTGATAATGGTGTTCCATACCCTCTTATCAACCGAGTAGATATGGACGCGCATACAAGACTTCCAATAACCATAGTTTTCACCTGTGAAAATAGGTGCTCTATTGAATGCCCCTTTAGGTTCGGAAGCCATATCCTAATAATAATTTTTGAATCACGAAATGAATCGGAGCTCGTGATACCACTTGTTAGACGAAGGCAACTTATCTAGAGAGGGGTGAATAGATACCCAAGTTTACATTTGTTTTCTAAAAATATTTTTAAAAACTTTGATAACTATGGCAAGCGAAATACACCCAGATCAAATATCGTTTGATCTGAATGTTATCGAAAATCTCAAATATGCGTTAAAAATCAATAATCTATGCAATGATAATGATACGCAAGCGAGAAATTATATTTTTACAAGCAACATGTTTAAATATGCTCACAATATAAGCTAGTTTCCAATGAAATTAAATACAACAAACACAATGAGGCAAATTATCAAACACTTGGTGTGCTATTTATTTTTCAGATTTTCCTTTAGAATTTGTTGATATGAAAATCAATTACAATTCTAATAATTATAATATAATCAACAAAGTAATTTCAACTTTGATAACAAAGGATTTGTCTATACGAATCAATGGAACAAACAATAAGTTTCATAATTTGAAATTAAACGAAAATGAGAAAAATAAAGATATAGAGAGTGACAGAGAGGACATGAGGATTTTCTTAGACAATTCATCAATCATCCTCGCTATAGCTACGTCTACCCCCAATTCCGGTCGGAATTGAGATAATCAAACTTAGTTTGCAAAAAAAATAATTTATAAGAAAAATGTAGCAATTCAACCTTACAAACCATATGTTTGATGTTGATCCTAAATTTTTTTCTTCCCTTGATATGAGGTTGATCAATTCACCCAACAATACCATTTGATCCACTGTCTCATATAACACCCCATTTCTACCCGGCGAATAATATTAAAAATCAGAGTTCAACATAAATAAGATGCTAATTTACAACTTAAAATAAAACTTCATTTAATTGCATACTCTAACACGGTGGGAGAACTGACTTGGGTGTTTTGCACTTGATCGCAATTGTTGTGGATAGGAAGAGTCGCTTCCGACTTTTATTTTATCCAATAAGGAAAGGGTGAAAAGAACAGGAAATAGCTTTGAGATTATTTTCTTGAGTTCGGGTTGTAGGTTATGAAAAGGGAAGGTGTTAGCACCCTTTTCATCCGTAGTTATCTACGGGCTCTTAGTTGCTTGTTAGATCACTTACTTTTGTTTGAAAATATGCTTGGTGGTGTGGGTTTTGAAATTATTTTGAAAATTTTCTTTGTAATGGTTCTCGTTTCTATAAGAACATGTACAAAAAGTTGTCTTTTGAAAATGTTTCAAATGAAAGTTTTGGTGTATAAAGTGTTTTTGGTGTGAGCAAGCAAGCAACTAGGAGCATCCTACCTACTCAAAAGGTCCCCCATCATTGGATGTGAAGGGACGGTCGTGGGACGTTTGTATAGTCATAGAAGGCAACCTTATGAGGCGTTTTAGCAATTTTTGTTTAGGGACTAGATCGTTTGCCGAAGGCAACATGAAGGGTCATTGAGGGACTACGATCTTTTATCGAGGGTCTTTGTTAAAACGCTCATATTCGAGGGACATGACTATTTTTCCGAGGCAACAAGTAAGATTACCCTAAGGGTGCATGTGTGTGAATAGTGTGTTTGATTGCATGCATTTGTCTTTGAATTTTAGGTTATCTACTTGTTTTTTTTATCTTTCCGTACATCATAATTACTAACATTTATACCAAAACAATAAAAATGCAGAAAATAAATCCTACACTATTACAACCATATTGAAGAGCAAGAAATGTAAAGATAAAACAAAAATAAAAGGAAGAAAAATGAGCTTTTTCAAGTAAGGAAGCCACACTCTTAGATTTTGCACTTCTTGGCTTCCTTCGATTTCGGCCTAGAGTCAGCAAGGTCATGTCTTTCGATTTCAACCTTTGCTTGCTTCCTTCAATTGGAACCTAGAAGAAAGCATGCCCATCCTTCTGGTTGCTTCTTTAGTTTGAGACTTGGCAGTCAGTGTGGACATCCTACTGGCTACTTCCTTCGTTTGAGGCCTGGGCTCAACGTGGGGTGCACTCTTTGCCTCAGCTCCTTGCTGCCTCCGTCGACTGCAGGAATGCTAGGCCCTCAGGCTGAGATTCGAAAGGATTGAGTACTTAGCCAATTGAAGGGTACAGAGAACCTGTTTTAAACTTTTAAAATGCAACATTTAAATGTAACTTTTCAAGCTACGGGCCAGGGGTTAGCACAAAATTATTGGGTCTCAAAGTCCAAAGCCTAACTAGTTATAATTGAGATTTTTAACACATGGGCAGTCTGAATCGAAGGTTAAAACATGGTCAAGCTCCCTATATGAAATATCTACATTTTTTCTTTATTGGTATGTGCACATGATATTTCAATGAAATAGTTCCAAGTTTAAAGAGAACATACCTCTTGAAGTTCTTAAATAGAAGCAAATTGCAAGTGTCTTCCTTGGTGGTGAATGGAAGTTCGTTGGGGCCTTCCTGAGACTAGTTCAGTTACTACTTATTCAAGCAGCCACTGAATCGAAGGAAGATATAAGAGTGAATCGAAGGTTTCTCTATAACAAGTAAAAGAATGAATCAAAGGATTACTATATTATAGTTGGGGAATGGTTCTAAGGTGAGTTATCTGGACACTTAAGGATTGAATCGAAGGGTTCACTTAGTATGAAGGGGTTTGAGTTTGTCAAAAGTGTTTGGAATATTTTAAAAAAACACTGGGAGGTGTTTGAGAGTTTTTGGGGAATTTCTCACAAGAGTTTTCTTGCAACTATCCAGGGCCCCTAAGATGTGTGGCGGAGGCTCATATTTATAGATGGCTTTGGCTGATGTTTTAGGAGGGAAAATAAAAAGTTTAAACAAAAAATTCATGTTGTGTTTGTAGCTTTCGAGGGGCAGTATTCGTATGCCAAATTGGTGCAAGAAATAAGGCAGTGTTGCAGGACTGCTGTGCAGTAGTTTTGGAGTTTTATGGCCAGTGTATTAGGCCTGAACTTGGCAGCACATGGGACTTGGTAAGCAAGTACCTTTGGGCATCTCAACCTTTTGTTTTCACCCCGTAGCCCTATCCTTCGACCATACTCATCAATAACATTTCCTTTTTTTCAAATCAAAGTGTCCTTCGAAGGGCTCATATGGGTATCCTTCGACCAAGCCTTTTGTGGGTTCCTTCGAATGGTCCAAATACATGCTCCTAGAGTGGATTAACAAAACATGTTTGGCAAGTACTTCGAATGTGCCACCATGATACTTATTTCGTATGAGACAGTGGCATAGTGTAGAATTTGTATATTGAAGCAAACTATTTCCAAGGGAGATACTGCCCACTCAAACTTGGCTACAAGGTGTCATATGGCCAAACGAAAGGTGTAACCAAAAACTTGCACTAAAGGATTCACACACCCCAAACGAAGAATGCATGCAGGGGATAAAGGGCACAATCGAAGCTTATAACAAAGGAGGGTTTCATGCCCCAAACAAAGAATGCATGCAAGAGGAAAAATGTGCAATCAAAGCTTGCAACAAAGGAGGGCCACTTGCCCCAAACGAAGAATGCATGCAGGAGGCAAAATGTGCAATCAAAGCTTGCAACAAAGGAGGGCCACATGCCTCAAACGAAAGAGGCATGCAGAAGGCCAAATGTGCAATCGAAGGAGACCAGAAAATAGGCCTTTGCCTCCTGAATCGAAGGACATCAATCAAGAGGCTCTTTGCCTTGGGGATTGAAGCTAGTTGAAGATAAGTGTTGCCCTGTCGAAGCTTGCAACAAGTTATTTCAAAGGGTGGCTTTGGCCTTTTGTATGCTAGCATGGTGGGGAATTCTACCTTGTAAATATTGGCTAACATGAAGGAAAGAGGCTATATGGCCAAACAAAAGATTTGCACGAAGAGAATAAAATGTTCAAACGAAATCCAGTGCCCAAATGAAGCAGGAAATAAACTTGCCCAAAGAAGTCCAGTGCCCTAATGAAGTAGAAAATGAACTTTCCTAAAAGAAGTCCAGTGCCCCAATGAAGTAGGAAATGAACTTGCCCAAAAGAAGGCCAGTGCCCAAACGAAGGGTGCAACCAAAGCTTACATCGAAGGAGCCAAAGTGCCCAATCGAAAGTTGTAAAATCGAAGGGAACTTGTTTTTTTCCTTCAATTTTGTCAAAAAGAATCTTTTCATCTGCTTTTCCCTTTTTAACAGTTTTCTCTTTAGCTTGATGCTGGAAAAAATCCAATTGTACTTGTGTAAGCTTGAATTTTTGAGAATCCTTTGTGAGAAATGCCTTGAGAAATGAGAGGGATAATTTTGGGGTACAACAGATGCCCCTGTTCAATCTTCTTAAACCTGGAGAGTTAAATTGGAGAATCTGCCATTCGTGACTTGAAGGTGGAAGATGATTGAACACTAGAGTGCCCATAAATTTTTACTTGATGATGTGGTGGTTGATTGTATAGGGAATGGGCTTAAAGATGCCATTTGGAGAAATGATGGATAGTTTTCGGAGATGTGATTATAGATGTCATCCAAAGGTGATTGTTAACAGAAATTAGACTAAGTCTAAGCTTGATTTTAACTGGAAAAGACTCAGAATAAATCTTTCAAATGATTTGTCTGAACCAGAGAAAGTGTCTACCTAAAAAGAATCAGGATAAACCAATGATTGATTTAAATTGAACCAACAGAGGTATTGAATTATCTTTAACTAGGAAGAATCAGGATAAATCTTTGGAGTGATTTATCTGAACCAGAGAAAGTTTCTGTCGGAAAGGAATCAGGATAAACCATTGATCAATTTAAACTGAACCAGCAGAGGTCTTGAATTATCTTTAATTGGGAAGAATCAGGATAAATCTTTGGAGTGATTTATCTGAACCAGAGAAAGTGTCTGCCAGAAAGGAATCAGGATAAACCATTGATCGGTTTAAATTTAACTAGCAAAGGTTTGGAAAAGAATCAGAATAAATCTTTGGAGAGATTTATCTGAACCAGAGAAAGTGTCTACCGGAAAAGAATCAGGATAAACCATTGATTGATTTAAACTGAACCCACAGAGGTCTGGAAAATAATCAGAATAAATCTTTGGAATGATTTATCTGAACCAGAGGAAATGTCTACCGGAAAGGAATCAGGATAAACCATTGATCAATTTAAACAGAACCAGCAGAAGTCTGGGAAAGAGTCAGAATGAATCTTTGGAATGATTTATCTAAACTAGAGGAAATGTCTATCATAAAGGAATCAAAATAAACCATTGATTGATTTAAACTGAACCAACAGAAGTCTTGAATAATCTTTAACTGGAAAGAATCAGGATAAATCTTTGGAGCGATTTATCTGAACCAGAGAAAGTGTCTACTAGAAAGGAGTCAAGCTAAACCATTGATAGATTTAAACTAAACCAGTAGAGGTCTGGAAAAGAATCAGAATAAATATTTGGAGCGATTTATCTGAACCAGAGAAAGTGTCTACAGGAAAGGAATCAGGATAAACCATTGATCAATTTAAACTGAACAAGCAGAAGTCTTGAATAATCTGAAACTGGAAAGAATCAGGATAAATCTTTGGAGTGATTTATCTAAACCATAGAAAGTGTCTACTAGGAAGGAATCAGAATAAACCATTGATCGATTTAAACTGAACTAGTAGAAGTCTGAAGGAAGTATTCATCATGTAGATAGTCACCCATTCATGTTTCGAAAATTGATCTACAATTGATTTGTTCACAGATAATTGTCTTGTCTTGTCGAAAATTTGTTGATGATAATTTTCTATTGATTGATCTTTCCTGAAAAGGTAAAGAGTTAATCGTATGAAATGTCATGATGTATGAAATGCATGGCATAATGATGTTTCTAAAAATAAATGAGATTGCGATATATATATATATATATATATATATATATATATATATATATATATATATATATATATATATATATATATATATATATATATATATATATATATATATATATATATATATATATATATATATATATATATATATATATATATATATATATATGCATTCGTGTTGTTGATGCTATGATATATGAATGCAATGTATGAACATGTTAATTGCTCTACTGGAGTGGTGTTAGATTGGGGGAAATAAATCCCTGACCGTCGCTGGAAATGAGGAGTGTGAAAGTGTTGATAGATGGATTTCTATTATTTAGAGAAATAAACTATGTTGGGGAAGGGAAACGTCGTGCGTTGCTTGTGGACTTTTTGAAATCCTGCTGGAGAATCGTGAGAAACTGGGCGACTTTCACTAGGGAATCATTGGAGCGGTAATTGGAAATTTTGCTCTGTTGGGGATATGAGAGCACCTGATACCATTAGGCTGCATACTAGAGATACGACAGTGATCCTGTAGCAGGATGTCTCTGCCTCTACTCCTGCCGGAGAAAGTACCTGCGGGGATTTTATGGAATGGCTTATAGATAGTATCATGTTTCTTAAAGCCATTAGTAATTTTCTTTCTATTTTCTTTTCCTTTTTTATGCATTCATTTGTAAACAGTAATTACGTTCAAATGCATATGTTAAAAAATAATCACTGGATGTTTTTGCAAACAAAACAGGAAAGTAAAAGAAAAATAGATAGTTTTACACTTTTAAAGGAATAGCTTTGTATTAACTTGAATAAGAATTTTTGTACAAAGAGACGAACATCCTAGTAAGAGAATGTCGTCGTAAGAACGAAAACTAATACAAATAAAGACAGCTATGTGAAATAATCTCATGGGGTTCCCATTCTGCTATAGCCTTTATGTATTTGAGTGTCTCATCCACTTGCTGCTTTGTTCGAAGCTGATTGGATTGATTAGTACCGTTTGAGTTTGATAATTGATATTGAAGGTAGGCTGTAAGGTGATCCAATAGGACATAATTATTCGCTTTAAATCCATAACTTTTGCCTGGACCGCCCTTTCGGGTTTTCAGTCCATCGGGATACCCTTTTTTGCGTAAGCTGCCTTTTTAGGTTTTCAGCTTGGCGGGTGTACATATTTTTTTGTGTTTATCCCTAATTTTTGCCTAGGCCAGTAAACCTAGCAGGTCTTTTTTATGCGTAGTATCTTTTGACTATGTCTGCGTTTACAAGGTGCGGAAGGTCGTCGTCGTCCATAGTGGTTAAGATCACGGCCCCACCAGAAAATATGTTTTTAATCACAAATGGTCCTTCGTATATAGGAGTCCATTTGCCCCTGGGATCACCTTGTGGCAGTATGATACGCTTGATTACCAAGTCACCAACCTGAGATACCTGACATCCGACCTTCTTGTTAAAAGCTTTAATCATATGTTTTTGGTACATTTGGCCATGGCAGAAAACCGTAAGCCTCTTCTCATCAATCAAGTTCAACTGGTCAAGTCGAGTTTGAATCCATTCATCTTCATTCAACCCTACATCCCTTATTATTCTCAAAGAAGGTATATGGACTTAAATTGGTAGGACAACTTCCATGTCGTATACCAAAGAGAAAGGAGTTACCCCTGTTGATGTGCGCACCGTGGTACGGTAACTCTGGAGAGCAAATGGTAACATCTCATGCCAGTCCTTATAGGTCACTGTCATATTTTGTATGATCTTCTTAATGTTTTTATTAGGGGTTTCTACAATGCCATTCATCTTTGGCCAGTAAGGAGAAGAGTTATGATGCTGGATCTTAAATTGCGCGTGTAGTCCAGTGATCATAGTATTGTTGAGATTGGTACCATTATCTGTAATGATTCTCTCCATAATACCGTACTGACATATGAGATTCTTTCTGATGAATCGGGCCATAACATTCTTGGTAATAGAAGCGAATGAAGTTGCCTTGACCCACTTCATGAAGTAATCAATGGCAACCAAGATGAAGCGGTGCCCATTAGAAGTTGTAGGTTTGATCTCTCCAATCATGTCAATGCCCCACATTGCGAATGGCCAAGGAGCATTCAGGATGTTTAAAGGAACCGGAGGGACATGTACTTTGTCAACATAGATCTGGCATTTGTGACAAGTTTGTGAATGCTGATAACAATCCACTTCCATGGTGGACCAGTAGTATCTTGCCCGTTGGATCTTTTTAGCCATCGTGTTCCCACTAGAATGGGTGCTAAAGGTACCTTCGTGTAAATCAGCCATGATCTTTTCTGCCTCACTCTTGTCTATGCACCTAAGCAAAGTAGATTCGTGGTTGCGCTTATAGAGGATTCTGTTAATGAGGAAGAATTTAGCAGAGAACCTTCTCAAGAACTTCTTATCATTGACTAAAGCTCCCTTCGGGTATTCTTGGACCTCGAGATATCTCTTAATTTCATGGAACCAAGGTTTGTCCACTACTTCTTCAGTATCAATCTCGTGACAGTATGCTGGTTCGTTCATCCTCTCAATAGTGATCCGAGGAGCCTCATTATCCCACCTAATTTTGAACATGGATGACATAGTGGCTAGCACGTCCGCTAGTTGATTTTCTTCTCGTGGAAAATGCTCAAAGGTAATTTCCTCAAAATGTGAGATCAGTGTCAACACATGTTCTTTGTAAGGGATGAGATTAGGATGCTTTGTGTCTCATTCTCCTTTGATCTGACTGATCACTAAGGTTGGTGTTGTACCCCAAAATTTGCCCTCCCATATTCTTCAAGATTTGCAAAGAGCATGCTTCAAAATCTCCCCAAGGGTTGTACAAGTCCAATGGCCTCCTAACAGTCAAAAAACTAGGGTTTTGGTTCTGGAAAAGAAGTTGAAGTTTCCAAGGGTCCAAACAAGTCCCACATGCCTATAAACATGGTCAAGCATCCATATGCCAAGTTTCAAGACTTACAGCACAAAATTGCACAGTCAAAAACCCTAATTGCTCCACAGTCAACTGTAGGGGCAAAATGGTCATTTGACAGTCAAAAGTCCAAATTTTTGGTCAACATCTTATTTTTAAGCCACAAACATCATTTGATCAATGCTTGATCATGATTTTCAAGGCATGGCTCAAAAAGTCTCAAGATGCAAAAGTTTCCATATTTGGACAGTTGAAAAAGTCAACTGTAACTTGACCAAGGCATAACATCCACATGGTTTATCAGAAAAATTCCATCCAAAGCTCATTTTGAAGAGAAAAACATTTCCTACAACTCCTCTTCACACTTCAAGTCCAAGAAATGTTCTCACAAAAAGTTATCAATCTCAGCATTATAGGTCATTTTCAAAAGTCAACAAAAAGGGACTTTAAGTCAAAGACCATAACTTGACATTGGTAAATCAAAATGACATGGGACCAAAGGAATTGGTTAGAGGACTTCAAGAACTTTCCAAAATGTCCAAGAACATGATCAAAGCTTAAAAATTGAGCAAGATATGCCTTGTAGAAGTTGGGAAATTTTTGGGAATTTAGAAAAGTCAACTTTACTTCAAATGCCTCAAAATTGCTAATGGGCCACAAATTCTTCCAAGAATCATCATCCAAAAGCTATGCACGACCCATTGACCCAAATGGGAGTTATTTTCTTATTTTTAATTAATTAATTGAATATTTAATCTATTTAATTCATTTAATCAAAATTAATTACAAGAAAAATACTAAAATAAGGTTTTCAAATCTTTTTGTGCAGTATAATCTCTCATCAAGGCCTAAGGATTTCGTGCATGCCCAAAGAAGAAAGATTCCATGCAAATTGGCTAGGTTTCATGATAAAAAGATTGAAAAAGATTATGCAAAATCACAAAATTCAAAGGCATTGATTCCATGGATATTAGGCTTGTTTTGTTGACCTAAAACATTCACATATACATACACATGATAACCCTAATGCTCAGGACCTTCAAGCTGCGCCCAAACCTGAATACAAACTGGGCATTTTTTGTGAAAAAGTTCAAAACTGAAAACGCATTTAGAGTTGGTTTCAAGGAAAAATAACCATCCCAATAGCTTGCCAAGGCATCAAGGAAACTTTCTGAATCCTTTTCCACACTTCTAACCTCAGGAATTGGTATATAGAAGTCAAACTTCCTCAAACTTTTGGTATAATCGTGTCTCATAATTCATGCCATGTTTTTGATTTCTAATGCTTGATTTGTACTAGTTTAATCATTCTAAAGCTAACCATGCCATTCAATTGAGTTTTTAAGGCCAGTACGTGAATCTACCATGGAAGCTTTCTAGGTTTTCAAAGATGTGAAAATGGGGACTTTTGCATATGGTAAAATCAGACCATGAGACTAGGACCATTGAATTCGTAGCCTTCCAACGAATCTAAAGCACCCATCATGCTCAATTTATCATTGGCCAATTTCTAATCGCTATTTTTCATGTTCTTCATTTAGTGGGGGTTTAAAACCCCCGCTATCTCTTTTCTGTTTACAGGCACAACGAGGACGAAGCCTGCGTGTCCTCTCTTGGTTGGATCGTTTGAATTTTTAGCGTGTTTTTATCATTAGCGTGACTCATTAATTATTATATTTGTTTTGCATGATATACATGAATGCGTTGAATGGTGTGGTGGTTGGGAACCTTGTTGGCAAGCCTTGGGACCTGGGTTCGATTCCCAGGTCCCCCATATGTCTTTCTATTTTTTCTTGCAATGTGATTAGGTACTCAACATGTCCAGACGTCCACCAAACATCCAGCGCTGAAGCTTGCCAAATGTCCTGGAAGATGAATCTGAAGGTCAGGATGGGAGGTCCAGGGAACACTCCAGTCAACGCATGTGCACATGCGCCAGAAAGTCAATATGGGCATGCATTCCATGGGCCAAAATACTTCCTATATACCTCCATAATTGGCCAGAAAACCCCATTGGTTTGCATTTTATTTTCATTCTTTTTATTTTTCTATTTATTTGTTTTGTTTATTTTAGTTAAATCATCAAAATTAATTTTCATAAAAATACCAAAAAAAATCAGAAACTATAAAAATAAAAATATGTTTTAATGTTTAATTCACTAACATTTTTGTAAATAAATTTAACAATTAATTTAGTTTTAATTCTAGGTTTAATTTTAATGTTTTTTTTAATAAACTAAAAAATGTAGAATTAGGGTTTTAAATACTTTATTCTTTTTCTTTTCTTTTACCATTATTAAATATTAATTATTTTTTATAAATAAATACGACATGTAAATAATTAATGTAAATTAGGTCAAACTAAAAATATTTTTTTAATAAATTAAAAACAATTTAGAACTAGGGTTAATTAACTTATTTAATTCCAATTTAATTTTCTCATTAAACTCCATAAATACAAAAACTCCAAAAAAATTCTTTCTTTTTATTTAAACTTAATTAATTTATTAATTTCAATTCAATTTCTTTAAAAGGGTCCAACACCCTCGCTTTCGATTATAATTCCGTTTCGCGCGCTTATTTTGTTTCTTTTTGTAAATTTCGTGTAATTACTCCAAAGCCTTGTAATAGATTAATTAGGATATTTATTCTTCCGCATATTTATTTTATTCAAATCGGGTCTTGGACTAATTTGGCGATGTAGACCCGCGCCTTTGTAATAGCGTAGGACTTTTACCTTCTCGCATCTTTTAACTGTTAACAACTTGCATGAAAGAATGAATGCCAAAAATAAAAACAAAGCATAGATCACCAATGCATGAACAAGACAAACGTAATCGAAAATAACACACAAATCACACACCACCCCTAGGGTACGCCTCACTGTTGCCTTGCCCATCGAAAAGTGTACGTCGAGTAGAGGATGTTTTAGTAAGTCCTCATGTCCATGAACATGGCATGAGGGTAGCTTCTAAGGTGTCTTCCCATTGCTCTGGTGACCACAATGTCCCGAACCCTCGAATTGACCCGAACACCTCCAACGGTGGTGCTACCTACCTCTCAATGGTGGGATGGCACTACTTTAAGGACATTTACACAGACGAATTCCTTAGGGTAGGTAGACAACTCGTAGATACTTGCTCTAATTTCAAAACAAATAAAAAAAAAATTCTTTTCACACCGACACCTTTCAAAAAGCTTTCAAAAGCAATTTTTCAAACACTCTTGAGGACTGATACAAGAGTCGAACTGAAATTTTCAAAGAAACTTTTTCAAACCCACTCACCTTGAAAAGCAAACAAACAATTTTGAAAACACAAGTGAGCAAGTATCTAAGAGCCCATGGATAACCATGGATAGAAAGGGTGCTAACACCTTCCCTTTCTATAAATCTACCTCCTAAACCGAGAGCAATCTCTATAAGGAATTTTTCTGTGCTTTTGTCCTTTCCATTTGGAGAAAATAAAAGACGGTGGCGACTCTTGCTTCCGCGACATTTCGCGAACCAGCGTTAAACAGTCAGTTCCAGATCCACCGATCACAGTTGGGTCTCCAAATACACTTAAGGATTTGATCCCCAAATCTATGGCAGCTTTGAGACCCATAATGCACGCTTCATATTCAGCCATATTATTGGTACAATTGAAACATAGCCTGGCAGTGAAGGGAGTATGACAGCCTTCAGGGGATATGATCACAGCGCCGGTGACATTGCCGAGTGCGTTGGATGCTCCGTAAAAAACCATGGTCCACCGGGATCCTTGTTCAGGTCCATCTGTTGTACCCTAAAATTTTCCCTCTCATTTCTCAAAGGATCACCCTGGACCCTCAGGTTTGCTTCCATCCAATTCCAAGCCTCGAATTACAAATTTTTCAACAAAGTCATTCACAAGGGCAAAATGGTCATTTGCACACTATAAAAGTCAAACTTTGACTTTTGGATCAAAATCAAGCTTCAAGAATCATATTTCATCAAGACATGTTGGAATGTGACATTTGCTTCACCAATAAATTCAAAAGTCAAATTTACTTTGGAAAAGTCAAAATTCTAAAATACTTAGAATTTTTTCTAAGTGTTTAAGAAACATAACAAGCTCAGAATTTCTCATCAGATTTTCACCCTGATGGAAGTTGATTCTGGAGGAACTTCTGACACAAGAGTTATAGACTCCCACAAGATCTGAAATATTGCAGAACAAAACATCACCTAGGAATATTGGGATTTCAAGTTATAACTCCTCAAAGGCTTGTCCTTGAAATTGAGGCACTCAGCAAATTCTGGACAGTTCCAAGACAGAGTTTGGTTACAACTTCTGGGCTAGTTTTCATAAAGATTCAGTCAGAGTTTGCAAGGGTAATTCAAAGAGGATTTGCAAAGCATGTTGCAAGCTTCCTGGAAAGTCTGAGAACTCCTTCAGAACATGCTGGAGCAAGAAGATATAAAGATCAGAAGTTGGATGTTTATTCTAAATTATGATGAAGCTAAACTTCTGATCCAGAATTAAGAAATGATGTAGAATCTCACATTGCAGGATTTCTAGTTTGATAAATCTCATCATCATTTAATGCTCACAACCACTTTTGAGTCTTTATCCAAAGGATTTCCCCCACATGTACCTTTACTGTCTTGGAAAAGCAAAGTTTGTACAAAAGTGTGTTGGGCCCATACGTTGCTTTTGCTTTTGAGGTTACCTTTCCTTAATTCCCGCTGACAAATTCAACTTAGGCGCTGCTAAACATGCTAACCACCCTACTTTATGCCTTGAACCATACTTGTTTAAACTTGCTTCAAGAACAAGTCAGCGCCTAACATATGATGGTTGTACCCTTGACCTCTCCAAGCTACTAAACCTTTACCTATATATTGAACTTCATTGGCCACTGTAAAGAGGTCGGAAATTTGAGAAAGAAAGGCCTTGAACCCCTGCTAAAATTCCAAGAGTCCAAAAAACTGCAAACACAAAATACAAAACCTGTGAACTTTTGATTTCTTGCATTCAAACTTCATTTTTCTCAAGTGTTTCTTGACCAAAACCATCCATACAGTTTCTGATTCACATATTAGAAGTTATCCTAACTTCTGTGTTCAGACTGTAATACACTCTCCATCCACATCCACCTCAAAAGTCAGAACTTTACCCCATGATTGTTCCAGAATTCTCTAACCATTAGTGGCCCAAGTTGAAAGTTTCCAGCCCGCTGAACACGTGAGGAAGCTGTTTAGAACATCACAAGCAATCAAAATCAGGTTCAAGCTCACAAAGTATTTTCCAGCTGCAAGGTAAGCTTCTGCTGACTCTCATCATATTACTTAGGCATTGTTAGACTTGCATGTTCAAAATACAATGTAGACATCCTGATTCTGATGATGTACATATTCTAAGATTTCGTGCATCTGCCTGCCTAAGTAGAGAGAATTTCAGTTTATAACTTCTAGAAGAAATCAGAACTCAGAATTAGGATTTGTAAATTCATGCTTGCTTATGATTTATAATTCTGATATCTCTTGTTTTTGAAACATCATGAAACCTGCCATAACTGTTATATACACATCTTATGTTTTGTTGAGAAATGACTAAGTTGCAGATGTTCTGACTAGCATAGAGGGAGACAAAGTTCTTCCAGTGGCATCAGAACTTCTGAAATCTTCTTTGTTCCTAGTGGATCCAGAACTTATGACTTTACCTATTTCTGCTAATATGATTTCTGTCTTTTGCAGCATGTCAGAGTCAGAACTTCTGATCTCTTTTAGTTCTGCAATGCGCTGATTCTATTTTCTTTTTTTTCTCCTTACTATTTTTGCTATTACTTCTATTTTCACTAATCAAAAACACAAAAAAAAATCATTTTTACATTTTTTCTGCTTTATTTTATTTCTTAAAACAAAAAGATCAAAAATATTTTCTTAAACAAAACTTATTTCTTTTCTTAAAAAAAACAAGCATTTCACATCTTCTTGTACATCCTTATCCATTCAATATGGTTGTAATAGTAATTTAGGATTTAATTTTATTTGTAATCCCTATTTATAAATTTGTACCCCCCCATCCCTAAAATATTATAATAGCGTAGGACTTTTTATATTTCCGCAATTTATCGCTTTTCAAATATAATTGTTAGTAATTAGGGTGTGTATGGCAAGAAAAGAAATCGACAAATAGATAACCCTAATCAAGACTAAACGCATGCAATCAAACTCACTTTGCACACATGCACCCTTAGGGTAATCCCACTTGTGGCCTACCGAAAAATAGTCACGTCCCTCGAACATGTGTGTTTTAGCAAAGACCCTCGATAAAAGATCGCAGTCCCTCGATGACCCTCAATATTGCCTTCGGTAAACGATCTAGTCCCTAAAAACGACATTGCTAAAACGTCCCATAGGCTTCCTTCTATGACTATACAAACATCCCACACTCGTCCGTTAACATCCAACGATGGGGCTTCTTACCAAATCAATGGTAAGATAGTAACATCTAAAGGAGGAGGAAAAGAACATCTAAGACCTTTTGAGTAGGTAGATTCACTCCTAGTTGCTCGCTTGATCACAACAAAAACATTATTACACACCCACACTCTCATCTTGAAAATATTTTTGAAAGACAACACTTTATACGCGTTCTTATAGAGACGAGAACCATTACAAAGACACCTTTTCAAAAATCACTTTCAAAAACACACTCACAAACACATCTTTGAACTATTATCCAAACAAACACTTTGTACGCGTTCTTATAGAGACGAGAACCATTACAAAGACGTTTTCAAAATACCTTCCAAAACCACACCACAAGCACATTCAAACAAAAGCAAGTTATCTAGCAAGTAACCAAGAGCCCATGGAAAATCATGGATGAAAGGGGTGGTAACACCTTCCCTTTTCATAATCTACCCCCCGAACTCAAGAAAACATCTCTAAAGGTCTTTCCTGTGCTTTTTCAGCTTTCCTTTTGGATAAAAGAAAAGTTGGTGGCGACTCTTGGTAAACTGCAGCATTTGCGAATACAAATGCAAAACACCCAAGTCAGTTCTCCCACCATATCACAGAACTGGCGACTCTACTGGGGAATATTTTAAAAGTGGGGTTACCTTAGGGCTAGATCACATCTACTTGCTTTCATTGTTTTACTTACGTTTTGGGTCCTTGTTTGGGTTACTGTTAAAAATCCTACACCCGGATTTAGGGACACCTTTTAGGTAAGTAGCAATAAACTGCGAGGGAATTGTGCGGGATATGCTGACATGGTTGAAGTAGTATCTATGTTGATGTGGCACTTTGGTTGGTACCGATAACCCTTTAGTCAATCAGGAAGAGTATGGGGCCGCCGCGTGGTGTCGTGAAGCATCAACTGACCTTAGAACCTTTAATTGCACAACTTGGCCAGTAGGACGTAGCAAGGTGGCCAACCTTGGTGTATTCCCAAGGTCGGCAGATACTCGATGCTACACTCATTGAGGTTTGACTCTTGAGCTTTGTTTGGTTGCGAGTCAATCGCCTGTTGAACGAAGATGGGAGAAAGATCAGTGATATTGAGATCCCTTAGAACCCGGTTACTATTTATAGGACAGGTTGATCCAATCCAACTTCAAGAGGGTGTGACCTTAAAAAGCCATGCAAGCCTAAACCTAAGGACTTGTCTGCTTTGTGTGAATATGATTATTTGTATATAAACTTTCTTACTTCGCATACTTGTACATAACATCATGACATCATACCATAGCATTTTCAATAACATTGAACCATAGCATTTCAAGGATCGCAAGAGTCTTTGATATAGGATCACGTTGAACTAGACGTCTATCATGGGGCAAGAGGATTTATTTTCCTCTGACCAAACGCCGTCAAAGATCAAGTACAACAAACTTGAGTCAAGGGCTAAAACCCACTTGACACGGTGAGTTTAATTCTCGTGGAAGGACATCCACCAATACGAAGTTCTCCAATCAAAACTGTAACTGACTACTAACATTTACCCCGCCAGATCCTTGAAAACATGCATCCACATATCATGCATCATATCAGGACAGGTTTCTCCCATACAAGTTCCCTTATCTTGCTACTTTTATTTCAATAGAGATGGCTCTGGATCAGACTATCAAGGACATCCAGGCTCAAAAAGCTCAACTTCGAGAAATGTTCTTGAACCTATCCAAGGGGCAAGAAGAAGTGAAAGCTCTCCTCACTAGGGGCATGATCATGGGGAATCCTAAGGGCAACAAAGATGACCAGTTGGAGTGGCTATGAATTGAGATAGCCATAATGAAAATCCAGATGATGGGATAACTAGTGGGCCAGATGGCTCTCATCCAAAACTTAGCACAGGGACAAGAAGATCTAAGAGTCCTCATTATCAAGCTTCGTCAAGATGAATGTAACCAAATGGGGCAAACAACTAGAATTGGGGATCAAGTCATCATTCAGCCTCCCATGAGACAAGAAGCCGATTTAAGGGAGATAAGACCTTCCCAATTTGCTTCCACTTTATAAGCCTAATAACGACTTCGTCAACATCAGCCGGAAAATCAGCAAAGGCAAAGCGAGCCCAAAAGACAGTTTACCAACATCAACATACCACTGTCCCAAGATTTGCAACACATGTTGAGGATGAATCTGATTACACCAATAAGACCTCATCCAAATCCAAAAACTTTTTCTCCCATCTACAATCCTGATGCCAGGTGTGCCTATCATTCCGATAGTCCTGGGCATGATACAAACAATTGTTGGGCGCTGAAGTACAAGATTCAAAACCTGATCGACGGAGGAATGATGGAGTTCATACAAGATGGCCAGAATGAATTCTTTTGCCGTCCCTCAAAGGCTCACCACCTAAAGTGACAAGTTTAGACAAAGAGGCTTATGTTCATTTGAATTTTCAGTTTTAATTTATTTTTCTTGTTCAAACACTTATCTATTAATGTCGAACTTTGTTTCATTAATGCATTGCATATGTTTGTCTTGAATTCATACGTTTGTTTTCACTATATTTAAACAATGTTTTTTACATTCCTTATGTGATTTAACTCTTGCTAAAAGTTACAAGCCTTTAGAGGAAGGATGACGAAAATGATGCCATACAGTATGCTTTTGAACGAACCTTGCTGACGATGTACATGCGTTCTTTCAAATCCTAAACACTAGAGTTATAAGGAAGATAATCCATAGTCAACCCGTTCGAGCCAAAGAAGTAGAAGTTTTCTTTTTTTTACACAAATTGAAACCTTTAATCAAAACCTGGGGCAGGTTAGTCTCTCAGTTAATTCAAGTGAGCGTTCAGTCGCAAACTTCGACTTCGAAATACAACGAATGACATTAAAAATCAAAAGACGATGATGGTTCCCTATCACATAGGCAGTCATTATATCTCAAAAAGAAAAGCCCACTAAGTCAAAACCTACAAAGCAGATTTAAGAAAACTGGGGCATCCCGCTGACTGTAATCTCAAAATAAGAACAGTTAGGCAAAAATCAGGGATAACAAATCAAAAAGAGGTCACTTAAAATCCTCAACAACATGAAAAAAGGTTTAAAAAAACTAATGCCTTCTGATAAACTTAACTTTTCTGAACCATCACCAAAACTTCATTCCAGACTCAATTGGAGTTCAAACGCACAATTAGCTGAGTTTAGGACCGAAGAACATCATGAAGAACGGGCGGGTACAAATACACTTTGAGCCTTTATCCTTTGTTTCTTAAACCGTGAACCAAGCTGCGTTACAACCTTTCAAAAGTTCTAATTGAAGCATGGGTTGGTTCGAAAGCATACTGTTATAAAAGGTATCCTGACTCCTGTAAGGCTTTACTCTAAATCCCGAGTTATATTTTTCTTAGAAAATTTCTTTACTTAAAACGCATTTTCATAAATTTCAAGGCAAACATAAACTTTGCATTATTTTAATATCGCTGTTTGCATATGGCTATTTGTTTGACAACGGAGAAATTCACATGATGAATATCCGATTGTGATACGGTGGCAGAACCGACTGTTTAATATTGGTTTACGTTTTGCGTTTTTTATTCGCAAAATGTCGCGGTAAGCAAGAGTCGCCACCAACTTTTATTTCATCCAATTGGAAAGGAAAAAAATACAGAAAAAATCCTTTTTCGAGAGGTTTCTGAGTACAGGTGGTAGATTATAGAAAGAGAAGGTGTTAGCACCCTTTCTATCCATGGTTTTCCATGGGCTCTTAGGTACTTGCTCATTTTTAAATTTCTTGTGCTTGTGTGCTTTGCTTTGAAAAGTTTTACTTCGTGATAACCCTTGTATCAGTCTTCAAAGGTGTGACGAAGTTGTTTTGTAAATTGTTTTGAAAAATGTAAGTGTGAAAAGTTTTGATTTGAGCAAGTACCTACTAGCATCTACCTACTCGAAAAAAGATCGTTTCTATTCTTGTTTCCTTTAGACAACACTATTCTACTATTGAGAAATAGGTAGCACCGTCGTTGGAGTTTGTAAGGGTCAATTCGAAAGGGACATACGATCACTAAAGCAATATTAGGATATCTTAGTAATAACCCTAGAGTCTTAAGATCTTTTCGAGGCAACATTTCTGAGGCAACATTTTCGAGGCAACATTCGAATGGGACATTAGATCTTTTTAGACAGGAGGGTAACCACTAAGGCATCCTATACTTAATGATCGTTTACCGAAAGCAACGAAAGTGAAAGTATACCCTAAGAGTGATATGTGTGAGTGATCTGTTTTCAGTTATTTAATCATTACACATTAGGGTTTTCTAACCGTATTAATTTGTCATGCATTCTTGCCATACAATCCTATTAGCATACATATAGACAGTTAAATATTTGCGGGAATTAAAAATGCGAGAAAATCAACCTACGCTATTACAAGGCTTCGAGGAGGGGGACTAATTACATAGCCAAAAAACCCGTGGATTTAACAGTAAATAAAGCCCTAAATTACACTATTACAAGCCATGAACAGTTACAAAATATTGGAAAAAATAAATAACAAGCGCACGGCGAATTAAATGCGAGACGATTAATGTTTTGACCCTTTGACTAATCCTACTTGCAATTGATTAAAAAATGTTTTTGTCATGTTTTTGTTATGTTTTTGTTATTTGAGAAAATAGTGAATAATTGAAATAAAAATAAAATCCTAGGTTCTAATTAATTTTAAATTAAGACAAATAAATTAATTCATTCTAAAACCTATTTTTGTGTTTTGGTTTATTTGAGAAAATTAAAAGAATTAAATCAAGACTTAACCTAATTTCTATTTGATTTTATTTGTGAAAATAAATTACAATTTCCCTAAGTTAAACTAAATTAAATTAATTTTGATAATAAAAAAAACTAATTCTAATTTTTTCTGAATTCTTGATTTTATGATTTTATAAAAAATGATTAATTTGTTAATTAGAATGATTAAAAGAAATGTTAAAAGAATTAAATAAAATAATAAGAAATAAGAAAAAGAATAAATAGGCCTGATAGCAATGCTGGAGAGGGGGTGCCAATATGATTTCTGGGCCCAAACAAATCCAAGCCTGTATTGACTATGCTGGTTCCCATGTAACGTTGACTTTGAGGTGTATGGTGGGCCTTCAATGCTGGCACGTTAGATCTAGCTTGCTGATGGATATGATGGTTGGATTTTGATGGAATATGGTGGACGTCATGATAAGCAACGCACCTGATCATATGGAGAAAAATTACATGAAACAAATATTGGGACTTTGGGATCGAACCCAGGTCCTCACACTTAACACCAACACACCCTACCATCTGTGCCACCTGCTTAATTTGTTAATATAACAATAATAATTTATAATATATAAAACATGGTGGTTAACTAAAAAAAGCGCGCGGAATTCAAAACAGCCAGTGGTGTTAAGACACATTGTCTTCTTCTTCCTTGTCCGTCGTATTAGATTAAAGACTTTTACCTATGGACATGACTCCATAGCTAAAACCCTTGCAAGCTTCAAAAATCAAGAAAATGCATGATAAATTTAAGGTGAGTACATGGATCGATTCGCCTTGATCCCATAAACACCATAGTACCCCTTTTCTGGCCTAATTTTACTTGTACAGAGAAGCCCTAAAACGACTCCTCAAACCCTAGTAATGGAAATCCTAGCTATAGGCATCAAAAAGCAAAATCAAATAAACCAAAACCTTCCAAATGACAATATGAACACAATGCAATGTTTAGGAATGATTAATCGTGTGTAAATTAAGAAATTAAATTCAAGCTTGGAGGTCCACACCGTGGGTCCGTAGCTTACGATTTCTGACATGAAAATGCTTGCAATTGATTGAGATCCCTTCTGGAGATGTCCAGGAGTCTATTGGTAGCCTTATAATGGCTTGAATCACTCTCTAAGTTCAAGAACGATCACCCACTTTCTTACAAATTTTAGAGTTTTCTTTTGGTGTTTTCACGACTGCCAACCTTTTTCTTTTGATCTGCAAAGCTTTCTTATATAACCTAGAGTGAATTAGGTTAACAAACTTGGATCCAATCTTGAGAATTCATGAGTGGAAGATTTGATTTTTAAGCCATATCATGCTCTTTTTGTACCAATTGCCATTGATTCGAATTGATCTTGCAAGCTCAACATATCTTGGTTGCTAACCTGTCAAAAAAACAAATCAAATCATATCTTTGATAATTTTCATCATTTATTTGATTTAATTCACTTTTTAATTAATAAAAAATCATAAAAAATTGAAAATTGAAGCAAATAATGTGTGGATAAGTATTTGAGTCGTGGACCACATTATAATTGCTGTGCAAGCATAAAGAGTTGGACCCATTTAGCAAAAAATGCAAATTTGGTCACATTTGACTTTTGGCAATTTTGCAAAAATGGTCAACTTGACCAATGCACAACTCTCTTAATTTTGACCCTAGAGAGGTGTTCTTGGACTTTTTAGAAAGCTTAGGATGTCATCTAAGAAACCCTTTTGGTCTCATATCAATTGAGTCTTCCATGTTCATGTATGAAGCTTCGACCCAAAAGGTGTTTTTGTTGACCTTTCAAAATGACCTATAATGTCAAAATTCATATCTTTTTATGAGTGCATATTCTGAACTTGGGAGATGAATATGAATTGTAATTAGCTTCATCCTATTAAAAATGAGCTTTGTATGGGTCATTTCTGATAAAATATGAGAAAGTTATGCTTGGTCAAAGTTGAGTTGACTTTTCCTACAAAACCCTAATTTAGCAACTTTTGAATTTTGATGAATTGTGAGCAATCCTTGAGGAATCATGATCAAACCTTGATCAAATGATGGATAATAGTTCAAAATTAGGATGTTGACCAAGAAACTTGAAGTTTGACTATATGTGGGCCACTGTTGACTTTTGACCTAATATAGTTGATTTTCAGGCATTTGAGCAATTGACTGAGCAAACTTCTTCTGCATGGATTGAAACTTGACATGGATGATCTTGAGAACACATTAGGACAATGGTGAGGATTTGAGTCCTTTTTGGTTCACACATCCTGATGAAGATAGAAACCCTAATTTGAAATAGACTGCCTTATGAGAGAGTTTGTCTGGTCAACTCTTGGACTTCCTTGAGCCATTTGGAGACCTCACTTGAAATTTGTTGAGAAATATGGGAGGGTAAATTTTGGGGTACAACAGCTGCCCCTGTTCAATCTTCTTAAACCTGAGGATATAGATCTGCTTGTCTACTTTTCGTGATATGAAGGTGGAAGAAAATTGAACACTAGAGTGACCAGAAATTTGCACTCGCGTGAAGTGATACTTGATTGGTGATATCAGGAATGGGTTTATAGATGCCATTTGGATGTTGCTAGATAATTGTTGCAGATGGGCTTAAAGATGCAATTCGAAGAAGTGACGATCGCATAAGAGATTCCTTTGCGAGAACCCATATAACCGTTGTTGAGGAGGACTTCGCTGGGAAATGTTGGTCTCTATCTTGGGAGAAATAGAGTTTTAGGAGCTTTAATTTTCCGTTACTCTACTGGGGAATGACTCCGGTTTGGGAAGTAGAAGTGAACTGCGTATCTAGTCGGGGTATACGCTGCACCGCAACTTTCTGGGGAAATGTGAAATTAATTGTGTTTGATCGGGTCCCAGTTTTACAGTGTTGTGGATTGTTGTCTGGGGACCAGAGAGGAAGAACCCGGATAGTAAGGTTATGAGAAGGAACCTGGATAGTAGGGTTACTTCAAGATGAAAGCCTTGATAGCAGGGTTGTGAGAAGGAACCTGGATAGTGGGGTTACTTCGAGCTGAGAGCCTGGATAGTAGGGCTGTGAGAAGGAACCTGGATAGTAGGGTTACTTTGATATGAAAGCCTGGATAGTAGGGATGTGAGAAGGAACCTGGATAGAAGGGTTACTTCGATATGAAAGCCTGGATAGTAGGGTTAGTTCGATATGAAATCCTGGATAGTAGGGTTGTGAGAAGGAACCTGGATAGTAGGGCTACTTTGATATGAAAGCCTGGATAGTAGGGCGGTGAGAAGGAACCTGGATAGTAGGGTTACTTCGATATGAAAGCCTGGATAGTAGGGCTGTGAGAAGGAACCTGGATAGTAGGGTTACTTTGAGATAAGAGCCTGGATAAAACTACAGAGGGAACCTGGGTAAGGTTTCTTTTGTTGCACCGATGATTACTCTGTTTAGCTTCGAGTGTTGATCATGGATCTGCTGGAAATTGTTGATAATAACTGTCTTTACTGAAAGAAATACGTGGTTAGTCATGTGTGATGCATGAGATGCATTGTGAGATGATGTTCTCAAAATAAATGAGATTATGCTGTATATGACATGTATGCGTGTGTCATGATGTATGAACATGAAATGCTGACATAATAATCTGAGTCCGGGAAAATAAATCGTTGATTGCTTGTTTGGAGAATATGAGAAATGGTATTCTTGACTACTGTGAAAAACCATAGTTCTTCCACTTCTGTTGGGGATGGTGAACAAAGATGACTATGTTGGGGATTTGCCCCTTGTTTACGAATATTCTGTCAGAAAAGTCCCTGTCCGAGGATAACTCTGCGGGGAATAACTCTGTTGGAGGATAGATACTCTAATGATAGAGTTGCTGATTTAGAGAAATAAACTCAGCTGGGGATGGATTTCCGTTGTTGGTGATAATGAATTCTGTTGGAGATTGAATTTCTGCTTGTGATAGAAATAAACTCTACTTAGGGAAAAAGATTACTGACTCACTCGTGATTGTGAAGCTCAGCTGGGGAGAGTTATGTTCTGTTCGGGAAAGCTAACATCATTGTCTTTGGATACTTTTTACTCTGTGGGGAGTGTATGTACCACTACTCATGTTCTCAAGCTGGCTCTATCCTGGTACCTGAAGGGCAGAGTAACCGTAAGGTTTGGGCACTTCTTGTTTTCCCTGTTTTTAGCATTACGAGTAATTGTCTTTTGTTTTTCATGTAATATTTATGAACAGTCATCATTTTCAAATGCATATATAAAAAATGAATCATTTGATGTTCTTGCAAAAAAAAAAACAGAAAAATAAAAACAAATGGAAATTTCTTGTGAAAATGACTTGTATTGATTTTGAAATTGTCCTGTAATAGGCGTTTTGTACAAAGAGGATGACGTCCTAGTAAGAGAACGCCGCCGAAAGATAGAAATTACAATTTGTGTTAAAAGAAAGAAAAACAACTATGTGGAACAATCCCATCAGGTTTCAATTCTGCTATTGCCTTTATATCTTCAAGCGTCTCATCTCTTTGCTGCTTGGTCGAAGGTGGATCAGATTGATCGATGTCGTCTGAGCTTGATAGTCGATGCCTATGTCTTGTTGCAAGATGATCCAATAAGACATAATGTTACGCTTCAATCCCTAATTTTTTCTTGGACCGCCCTTTCTGGTTTTCAGTCCACCGGGATACCCTTTTTTGCCCAAGTTGCCTTTTAAGGTTTTCGACTTGTCGGGTGTACAGTTTTTTTTTCCTTTTCATCCCTTAATTTTTCCTGAACCCTTTTGGTTCACCGGGAAGCCCTTATTTTTTCCTAGGCCAGTCAACCTAGCGGGTCTTTGATTATGCGTAGTATCTTTTCACTATGTCTGCATTGACGGAGTGAGGAAGGTCGTCACCAACCATGGTGGTTAGAATCATAGCTCCACCAGAGAAAATGTTCTTAACCACAAATGGCCCTTCGTACATGGGGGTCCATTTGCCCCTGGGATCACCTTGCGGTAGTATGATTCGTTTGATCACTAGATCCCCGACTTGATATTCTTGACGTCTGACTTTCTTGTTAAAAGCTTTGATCATCCGCTTTTGATACGTCTAACCATGACAGATAATAGTAAGTCTCTATTCATCGATTAGATTCAGCTGATCAAGTCGGGTTTGGATCCAGCCGTCTTCGTTCAAACCCGTATCCTTCATAATCCCGAGAAAGGGTATCTGGACTTCGATGGGTAGGACTGCCTCCATGCCATATACCAGAGAGTGGGGTGTTTCCCCTGTCGACGTCTGTGCTGAGGTACGGTACCCATGAAGAGCGAATGGTAACATCTCGTGCCAGTCTTTGTATGTCACTATCATCTTCTGCACAATCTTTTTGATGTTCTTGTTAGCCGCTTCAACAACTCCATTCATCTTCGGCCGGTAGGGGGAAGAGTTATGATGATGTATCTTGAACTGTTTACAGAGCTCGGTGATCATTTTGTTGTTGAGATTTGTACCATTTTCTGTAATAATCCTCTCTGGTACACCATATCGACAGATCAAATTGTGTCAGATAAACCGCGCCATGACGTCCTTGGTTACAGTAGCAAAGGAAGTTGCCTCAACCCACTTTGTGAAATAGTCAATTGCTACCAGAATGAAGTGATGCCCGTTAGACGCAGTAGATCTGATCTCGCCGATCATATCAATACGCCACATCAGGAAAGGTCAGGGGGCCGTCAAGACATTCAAAGGGACTGGAGGCACATGCACCTTATCAGTATAGACTTGGCATTTATGATAGGTTTGAGAGTGCTGATAACAATCGGCTTCCATATTTGACCAGTAATATCCTGCCCGTAGGATTTTCTTCTCCATGGTATGTCCACTGGAATGAGTTCCGGAGGTACCTTCATGTAACTCTGCCATGATCCTTTCTGCCTCGCTCTTGTCCATACATTGCAGTAAGGTTGAATCATGGTTACGCTTATAGAGGATCCCATTACTGATGAAAAACATCGCAGCGAACCTTCTCAGAAACTTCTTATCATTAAATGATGCCCCCTCGGGGTATTCTTGAGCCTCAAGATACCTCTTTACCTCGTGAAACCAGGGTTTGTCTTCTACCACTTCAGTCTCAATGTCGCAGCAATGTGCGGGTTCATCAAACCTATCAATGGTAATCTGGGGAGCTTCATTGTCCCACCTGACTTTGAACATATAATACATGGTGGCTAGCGCGTCCGCTAACTGATTCTCTTCTCGTGGGAAATGTTTAAAGGTTATATCCTCAAAGTGTGGGAGCAATGTCAGTACATATTCTTTGTAAGGAATAAGATTCGAGTGCCTCGTATCCCACTCACCTTTGATTTGACTTATCACCAGAGCGGATTCTTCGAATGCACTCAAGAACTTAATCCTCAAATCAATATCAACTCGAAGACCCATGATACATGCTTCATATTCCGCCATATTGTTGGTGCAGTTAAAACATAATCAGGCAGTGAATGGAGTATGACAACCCTTCGGAGATATAATTGCATCACCAATGTCGTTACCCAATGCATTTGAGGCTCCATCAGAATACATAGACCATCGGGATCCCTCCTCGAGTCCTTCATCCGGTCCAGTTTCTTCGTAGTCGGTTACCAACATGATATTCTCATCCGGGAACTCGAAATTCATGGACTGGTAGTCATCCACGGTCTAATGCACCAAATGATCCGCCAATACACTTCCCTTAATTGCTTTTTGGGTTGTATTGGATGTCGTACTCGGTTAAGAACATCTGCCATCTTGCTATCCTTCCAGAGAGAGTGGGCTTCTCGAAAATATACTTGATCGGATCCATCTTTGATATCAACAAGGTAGTGTGAGTCAGCATATACTGTCTCAGTTGGCGAGCAGCCCATGCCAAAGCGCAACAAGTTTTCTCGAGCAATGAGTATCGGTTCTCACAGTCGGTAAACTTTTTGCTAAGGTAATAAATGGCGTGCCCTTTTCAACCAGACTCGTCATGCTGCCCCAGCACACACCCCATTAAATTGTCTAGCACTGTCAAATATAATATCAAAGGTCTCCCTTCAACTGGAGGCATCAAAATTGGTGATTCTTGAAGGTATTCCTTGATTCTTTCAAAAGAAATATGGCATTCATCATTCCACTTTACCACATGATCTTTCTTCAGCAGCTTGAAGATTGGCTCACAAGTAGCAGTCATATGTGAAATGAACCTGGCGATGTAATTCAGACGTCCCAAGAAACGTCTAACTTCCTTTCCTGTGGGGGGATCCGGAAACTCTTGTATGGCTTTTACCTTTGCAGGATCCACATGAATACCTTTGTCACTGACAATAAAACCCAGAAGCTTACCAGACCTTACCCCGAAGGTACATTTGTTTGGATTCAACCTCATCTTATACGTCTTCAACCTGTCAAACAGTTTCTGGAGATGATCAAGGTGCTCTTCCTCAGTCTGGGACCTGGCTATCATGGCATCAACATAAACCTCGATCTCATGGTGAATCATATCATGGAAAAAAGTTACCATGGCGCACTGATAAGTTTCCTCAGCATTCTTCAACCCGAAAGGCAATACCTTGTAACAGAAGGTGCCCCATTGTGTAACGAAGGTTGTCTTCTCCATGTCCTCAAGAGCCATCTTGACCTGGTTGTAACTAGAAAAACCATCCATGAAGGATAAGATCTTGTGTTGCACGGTGTTGTTGACTAGAACATCATCGTGAGGAAGTGGGAAGTCATCCTTGGGGCTTGCCCTGTTCAGATCTATGTAATTCACACATTCGTACCTTACCATCCTTCTTAGGTACCAGAACAACGTTGGAAACCCATTGCGGATAAGAAGTGACAGCTAAGAATCCTGCGTCGAACGGTTTCATGACCTCTGCTTTGATTTTCTATGACAGTTCAGGACGCATACGGCGGACCTTCTGTTTTACCGGAGGGCAGTCTTCTTTAGTCGGCAGGAGATGTACCACAATATCAGTGTCTAAACCAGGCATGTCTTCATAGGACCAGGCGAAGATCTCAACATAGTCGTGTAGCATTTGTATTAATCGTTGCTTGACACTAGGCTCCAGATTCGCACCTATCTTAACCTCTTTCCTGTCTTCCTCTGTACCCAAATTCACTGATTCAACTAGCTCTTCATGAGGCTGTATGGCCCTCTCTTCCTACTGCAATAGTCTAGCAAGTTCTCCCAGCACCTCATAATCATCCTCACCTTCGTCCTTAGCTTGGTTGATCATATTTTTGAAGTCATAACTGGAAGTAGCAGAGCTGTTATCCATGGGATCTAGAGTGGATATGGATCTGCAGTATGATACGTGAATGTGTGTAAGAGAATAGCTGTTTTGATAAAGTGGGAGACAGAAAAGAAAAACAAGGAGCCCAAAATTTGTAATGCAAGAAACATCCAATGCTTTATTAATGATATATGAAATGACAAATAATAAGCCCTCACAAGCAAAGCCAAGGTGCCTCGGACAAGGCACCGGGCCGTAAAGTTTCAAAATGTTTATTACAAATCTTAAAACAAAAGTTAATTACTGCGGAATAAAAGAAATAGGTTTGAAGTCCCTAGTCGTCCAGTTATTCGGTCCACTGTTGGTTGTTGGGTAGATCTAGCTGTCGATGTCTGAATCTTCTTCGCTGTCCTCAATTGAATTAACTCCCCGATTGCTAATGTGTAGAGGAGGTCTTCCAATCTGTGCGTGCCTAACAGCCCTTTGAGCCCTTGTAGTAAAGCCCAAACCAAATTTTTCAGTTTTGTGAGTGAAATCAGGGAGCCTACCCCAATTGGTACACCCACCTTCTTCAACTACAACCCTGGCGTCCTTGAGAGAATCCATCTTCAGTGGAGGTTTGTTGGTAGTCACTTAAGTTGATGCTAAAGTCTGAGGGACATCTTCAAAGTTCTGACAAGGAGTTTCTATGAACTCCCCGTCCATCTCTACATAGCAGAAGGAAATGAGGTGACTCACCATATATTCTTCTTCACCTTGCACTGTGACAATCTTCCCCTTCACCGGATACTTCAGCATTTGATGGAGTGTGGAAGTAACTGCCCCAGCCCTATGGATCCAAGGACAACCCAGCAAGCAAGAATACGATGGCCTGATGTCCATTACATAGAAGGTGGACCCAAAGGTCTGAGAATCCACTTTGATAGGGATGTCCACCTCCCCGTGCACCATTCTCTTTGATCCGTCAAAAGCCCTTACCACAATGTTACTCGGATTTAAAGTCAAACCCTCACAATCCAAACGGTCTAACGCTTTCTTCGGCAGAACATTCAGCGAAGACCCGGTATCTACCAGCACATGAGCCATAGTGGTGCCCCTGCACTCAATCGAGACATGAAGAGCATCATTATGATTCCTCCTCTTAGGGGTCAGATCCGCATTTGAAAAACCTAGCCCATTGTCAACAGTCAGGCTGGCCACACAATCTTTGAACTGATCTGCTGATGTTTCCTACGGCACATGCGCAGTCTTGAGAAATGAAATCAAAGCCTTCGCACGGGCTTCAGAACACAACAACAGAGACAACATGGAGATCTTTGACGGGGTTTGCCCCAGCTGTTCGACCACATTGTAGTCGCTTTTCTTGATAATTTTCAATATTTCCTCTATTTCTTGTTTAGAGGCTTCCACAACAATTTTTCTAGGCACCTCTGTCCGAGCAGGCTCACCTATAATTTCCTTTCCCCGAGTCTTAGATGACTCAGTAGAAGGGGTGATAGATGGAGTAATCATAGGAACAGTAGTTGATGTACCAACAGGAACAACAAATGGAATGACAACATGTTTGTTGACAGTCGGAGGGGCAATCTCAGGAGAGAAGATCCTCCCACTTCGGGTAACCTTACTAGTCCCGACAATATTACTGACATCAGTATCAGCTTCTTCATTTTTCAAATCTTGCTTAATTCCATGATAATACACATCAGCACCATAATGCCATGAGAAAGCCTTGTCTGAGGTGTACGTGATGGGACCAGGAACAATGATTATTAGTGGAGCAATTATTTGAATAGGTGTAATCCTAACAGGTCTTCTCGAGGAAACCTTCGAAGTATTTGCGGAAATGGTTATAATGTCAACGTCTTCATTTGGAACAACAGGAATCATAGTCTTTTCAAAAAAAAATTTCTTAGTTATCCAACAGGCGCTGAACACCTGACTTCAACAAACGACAACCAGAAGGTAGAATCGAACACCTGTGGCAACCTTCACCACAACCCAGAAATAAACCGGACAACAGCAAATTCTTCTTAACAATCATAAGAGGAGTAGATATTTCTTCAACAGAGGTCACAAACAAATCAGTGTCAACAACATTAACTCCACGACCATGTTTGGGCATGGAAGCAGTTATAACATTCGGCTTTTCTGGAGCATCGAACTCTATCTCCTTGGCTTTAAGAAAGTATTGTACTTTGTTTCTCAAAGCCTAACAGTCATTGGTATCGTGGCCAGGACTCTCAGAATGGTAGGCGCACCGCGCATTGGGATTGTATCTGGGAGAGGTAGTGTTTGGATTTTTGGGAGCCTCTCTCAAGATTGCCAAGTTGGATCTCAGCAGGTGAGGTAGCACTTCAGCCAATGTCATGCTAATGCGGGTAAACTTCCGCGGTGGTCTTTCTACCCTTTGTTGATTGTTGCATTGTGGAGCAACTGCGGGTCTTGGTATCACTACAACATTTACCATCTGACGATGTTCAGATCTGCTTTGGCCCTTCGGGCCATAAACTGAACTGGCTTCCTTCTTACCAATAAAAGGTTTCTTTATCGAACTCGAGGAGGCATCCTTCTGTATTTTACCACTCCGAATTCCAGCTTCTACTCTTTCTCTAGTTAAAATCAACTCGGTGAAACCAGATTACGAGCTGCCAATTAAGTGATTGAAAAATGGACTAGATAACGTCCCCAGTAACATATCAACCAACTCCATATCAGACAAAGGGGGTTGAACTCTGCCAGCCAAATCCCTCCATTTTTGGGCATAATCTTTGAAACCTTCGCTTGCACCCATGGACATACTCTGGAGTTGAGTACGAGTGGGAGCAAGGTCGGCATTATACTGATACTGCTTGTAGAAAGCAGCAGCAAGATCTTCCCAGTTTCGGACACTGGCTCCCTCTAACTGGTAGAACCATTCAAGCTGAGTCCCTGACAGACTATCTTGAAAGAAGTGCACCCACAGATTTCTATCAGCTGTGTGGGGTTGAATCTTCCTGACATACGAGCGGAGATGGAGTTTTGGGTAGGACACCCCATCATACTTAGCAAAAACTAGAGTTTTGAACTTTTGAAGGATGACCACTCCCGATACCAGTCCCAGTTCTCCAAAATCCAAACCAGGTATCTTCTGAATTTCCATAGCACTAAGACGGTCTTCTAACTGCTTGTATCTATCCTCAGCAGGAGGATATTGCTCATCATCAAAATCAGTATCATTGTTAGAGACTGCAAGACTAGGGTCCTTTTCCCCCTCTTGGTTCTCCCCGTCTTTGGATGAAGAGGTCAGATCAGTTTGATGCTTCAACCTTTCTCCAAACCTTCTACCCATATTCAGAATACCGACCTTCTTCTTCTTCTTCTTTTCTTTCAGAATGAGGGTCTTCAGATCCTCTTGCCCCTTTACCAGACTGATGAACATCTGTTGGAACTGGGCGTTCTGTGCCTGAAGATCTTTGATGACTTGATCAGAAGACATTTCTGCTAAAATAAATAGCGAAGAAGATGAGAAACCTGTAGTGGTACATGTAATGATGTGTATGATAATGGGATGTGCATGTAATGATTTCAAAGACTTTGGGAGATTTAAATTTGCAAACCAAAATAAACAAAACATTATTAGCTTAAATTTGAAAGGTACAACATGCCTTTAAGGCATTACAAGGAAGTAAATAAAACAAATCTAAAACTAGAAAATAAAAATCAAAAGTCCCATGGACGCTTTCTCTTTATGCTGATATAATCATTGAGCACTCTTTCTTCCTCGAGCTACCTGGTGAGCTTTAAAACTTTCCTCTCTTGCTCGTGGAACTGTTCCCTGTAAGTATCCCGCTTATTCTTCAGCTGAATCCAAGACCTCTGTAACTTCCCAAGATCAGTGGGCATGTAAGGATAGAGAACCGTGTAAGGAATGTCGTCTTCGGTAGTGGGTTCCACAATCACTGGCAATACGGCCGCATAAGGCATCATAAGCTTCTGGGCACGAGCTCGGACCGATTGGAGGTAAGGCTGCATAGGAAGGGAAGTCTTTGGTCTCAACTCTTAGGGGTCAGATCTGTTTACCATGCCCCAAGCTCGTATGAACCTCTGGCGATGCCCCTTAACATCATCCTCATATTCAAATACAATGTCCTCGAGAAGTAACTAATGAGGACCATCCCTTCGAGCACGACCAAATTATCGCAAAGCTAGATAAGGATTGTAAGTTATACCACCTCTAATACCAAGTAATGGGACTTTAGGGTACCCCTCACAGCGGTCAATAACAGCAGTGTCTTCCATAGCTCGGGAACACCAAAGAATATCTATATGAGCGAATGACATTATTCTGTGCGACCAACCCAAACCTTCTTCGTTCTTCAGTATAGACCTAGGGAGGTGAGAAATAAACCACCTCGACAACAATGGCATGCAGCACATAATAGTCCTTTTTCTCCTTGTTGTACGAGTATAGAGAGCGTGCAAAATATCTCCAAGCAAGGTAGGCACAGGGTTGCGAGAAAGGAAAATCTTGATAGCATTCACATCTACGAAAGAGTCCGGATTAGGGAAGAGAACTAAACCATAGATAAGAAGATTTAAGATATCCTCAAAAGCCTGAAACTCCATATCATCCCAAAATAGTTGATCCTGGTCTATCAGAAATTTGGCTAGAAAACCCTCGACTCCACTTCGAGTTTCCCAATTGGTTACCACATCGGCCCGTTTCAAATGCAAAGCTGAGGCAATGACTTCTGGCTTAGGAACTTCTTCTATACCTGTGAAGGGTACCTGTTCAAGAATGGATATGCCCAATAGATGAGAGAATTCTTCCAAGGTGGGTACCAACTGATAATCTGGAAAGGTGAAGCAATGATGCTTGGGATCGAAGAACTGAAAAAGTATGCTCATCATCTATTAATCAGGGTTTGAAGTAACCAGGCTGAGAAGTTGACCGTGTCTCTTAATGAACATAAAAGTTTCAGAAATTCTTGATACTAACTCTTTGAGTTGGGAAGGTATCTCTACAAATCTGATTCAGATAGTATTTCTATACACAGAAGCCATGATCTGCAAAACAGAACAAAGATAAATTCCCTTGGTCTTTAAAATGGTTAGTGTAATGAAGCATGAATGCCATGTTATGATGCATGATGTCATGATAAACCACAGGTATAGCAAACACAAGTATTGCAAACACAGTTGAATCACACAAAGACCTTAGGTTTAAGGCTTGCATGAGGTCAAAGGTAATACCCTCTTGAAGTTAAGTTGGTTTCAAACCTGTCCTAGAAAAGTAACCGGGTTCTAGAGGATCTCAATATCACTGACCATCCTCCATCGGTCATGGTTTCAGCTCATGCAATCTTTTCTTGCCGCCAAAATTATTCTAAGAGTATGGTCTCAATGAGTGTAGCATCGAGCATCAACCAGTTCTCATCTCTACATCGAGGTCGACTATCTCACTACTTTCTAATGGCCAAGTTGGGCGATTAAAGGTTCTAAGGTCAGTTGATGCTTAACGACACCACGCGGCGGCCCCGTATTCTCCTTGTTTCTCCACAAGGGATACCCGTACCAACCAAAGTGCCACGCCAACGTAGCTACTGCTTCAACCGTATCGGTCTACGCCGTACAGTTCCCTCACAATCTATTGCTACTTACCTAAAAGGTATTCCCCATATCCGGGTGTAGGATCTATAGTAACCCCAAACAAAACCCTCAAAAGTAAAGCAAACAAAGCAATCAAGAAAAGTAATTATGATGAACTAGATCCTAAGGTATACCCCACTTATAAGAATTACCCAGCAGAGTCGCCAGTTCTGTGATACGGTGGCAGAACCGACTGTTTAATACTGGTTTGTGTTTTGTGTTTTTTATTCGAAAAATGTTACGGTAAGCAAGAGTCTCCACCGACTTTTATTTCATCCAATTGGAAAGGAAAAAAGTACATAAAAAAATCCTTTTTCGAGTTGTTTCTGAGTACAGGGAGTAGATTATAGAAAGGGAAGGTGTTAGAACACATTCTATCCATGGTTTTCCACGGGCTCTTAGGTACTTGCTCATTTTTAAATTGCTTGTGTTTGTGTGCTTAGTTTTGAAAAGTTTTACTTCGTGATAACCCTTGTATCAGTCCTCAAAGGTGTGACAAAGTTGTTTTGGAAATTGTTTTGAAAAATGTAAGTGTGAAAAGTTTTGATTTAAGCAAGCACCTACTAGCATCTACCTACTCTAAAAAAGATCGTTTCTATTCTTGTTTCCTTTAGACAGCGTTGTCCTACTATTGAGAAATAGGTAGCACCGTCGTTGGAGTTCGTAAGGGTCAATTCGAAAGGGACATACGATCACTAAAGCAATATTAAGATATCTTAGTAATAACCCTAGAGTCTTAAGATCTTTTCGAGGCAACATTTCCGAGGAAACATTCGAATGGGAAATTAGATCTTTTTAGACAGGAGGGTAACCACTAAGGCATCCTATACTTAATGATCGTTTACTGAAGGCAAAAAAAGTGAAAGTATACCCTAAGAGTGATCCGTGCGAGTGATCTGTTTTCAGTTATTTAATCTTTGCACATTAGGGTTTTCTAACCGTATTAATTTGTCATGTATTCTTGCCATACAATCCTATTAGCATACATCTAGACAGTTAAATATTTTCGGGAATTAAAAATGCAAGAAAATAAACCTACGCTATTACAAGGCTTCGAGGAGGGGGTTAATTACATAGCCAAAAAACCCGGGGATTTAACAGTAAATAAAACCCTAAATTAAACTATTATAAGCCATGAACAGTTACAAAATATTGGAAAAAATAAATAACAAGCGCACGGCGAATTAAATGCGAGACGATTAGGGTTTTGACCCTTTGACTAATCCTACTTGCGATTGATTAAAAAATGTTTTTGTTATGTTTTTGTTATTTGAGAAAATAGTGAATAATTGAATTAAAAAGAAAATCCTAGGTTCTAATTAATTTTAAATTAAGACAAATAAATTATTTCATTCTAAAAACCTATTTTTGTGTTTTGGTTTATTTGAGAAAAATAAAAGAATTAAATCAAGACTTAACCTAATTTCTATTTGATTTTATTTGTGAAAATAAATTACAATTTCCCTAAGTTAAACTAAATTAAATTAATTTTGATAATAAAAAAACTAATTCTAATTTTTTATGAATTCTTGATTTTATGATTTTATAAAAAAATTATTAATTTGTTAATTAGAATGATTAAAAGAAATGTTAAAAGAATTAAATAAAAAAAAAAAAGAATAAATGGGCCTGATAGCAATGCTAGAGAGGGGGTGCCAATATGATTTCTGGGCCCAAACAAATCCAAGCCTGTATTAACTATGCTGGTTCCCATGCAACGTTGACTTTGAGGTGTATGGTGGGCCTTCAATGCTGGCACGTTAGATCTAGCTTGCTGATGGATCTGATGGTTGGATTTTGATGGCATATGGTGGACATCATGATAAGCAACACACCTGATCATATGGAGAAAAATTACATGAAACAAATATTGGGACCTGGGGATCGAACCCAGGTCCTCACACTTAACACCAACACGCCCTACCATCTGTGCCACCTGCTTCATTTGTTAATATAACAATAATAATGTATAATATATAAAACACGGTGGTTAACTGGAAAAAGCGCGCGTGTTGTACCCCAAATTTTGACCTAAGATACCATCTCCCATCTGCATCATTGCATTGCAAGTGTTTTGACATATTTTTATCAATTTTCAAAGCAGTTTTTAAATTCATAACTTTTTCAAGTCGAGAGCTGTTTATTTGTTGAACGCTAAATTTATTAATCGATCAATGCTAAAACAATGTTTATTAATTATTTATTATCTTAAATTTAAATAATTGGAATTTATTTTCAGTTACTATATAATTTAAAGATTTATAAATAATGAAATAAACATTTGAAAAGGAGGTTATTAATTGATCAAGCAATATTTATTTAATTATTTATTGTTCTAAGTTTAAATAGTTGAAATTTTATTTTCAGTTATTATAATTTAGAAGAATTAAAAATAATGAAATAAATAATTGAAGTTATTCATTGATCAATGATGTTTATTTATTTGTTTATTATTCTGAATTTAAGTAATTGAAATTTATTTTCAGTTATTATATAATTTAAAGAATTATAAACGGTAAAATAAACAATTGGAAAGAAAAAGAATTAATTAGTAAATAATAGAATTTTTTATTCATCTTTATTCTAATTATTACAATTGTTGTTTAAATACTATTGTACAAAGTATTTATAATGACAATTACATAAAAAGTTTAAAATGAAATAAAAACTATCCTATTTTTTTCCTAAGTTCTAAAATCTTCATTTTTCGTCCAATACTTCTTTGATTGATCATTTGATTTTACCTGCAAAAAAAGAATTAAAAGAAAAAAGTCAGAATTGAATAAATAATTAAAAGCAGGAAATTAATCTTAAGTGTTCATCATTAAAAGCAAACGGCTGGAATCAGTTTTACCCTTTTTGCAAATCACGGGATTTCTCCCGGTTCACAAAAAGGGATGAATTTTTATTTTCAAAATAAACTGCACAAGTTAAAAATATGCATAAACTCAAATTTTCAAAATCCACTGCATAAGTTAAAACCATATGCACAAAACTGCATATTTCAAATAAAAGCATAGTTCAAAAGCATATGCATTTTCAAAAGCCATTGCATAAATCAACATAAAATGCATAAAAACAAAACAGCATATGCATTTTCAAGACAAATTGCAACGTAACTGTCCATGCATATAGGAAGATGCCAAAACAATAGGCTCCTCTACTGTACAAATGCAAGAGAGAAGAATGTGCAGTTAAAACCAATTTGCAAGCAATGTATTTCCATTCTCATCATTTTCCAGCATATTACTTTTTCAGAACAAGTACAGTATACATCATTTTAATGTATCAAATTGTACTAAGAGAGAGAAGAGAGAAGAAAGTGTGGTTTTACAGGTTTTGGTTTAGGCAGGAAATAGATAGCAAACAAACTGCAGTAACACAGTCAATAAGAAAAGGAAGCATGAAAGAAGAATACCAACAAACTGATGAAACAGTATGGTGCAGGGTATCAAGAAAGATACCAAAATATACAACCTGTAACGTAAACAAAGGCCAAGCAAGCTGTTATAACAAGCAAACCCCTTTCAAAAGATAAAAAAAGTTCAACCTGTCTTCAAGCCTTCAAAACCAAAAGGAAAATTGTCAAACACAATACAAAAAGTCTCAAAGCGAAACCTGCTGAAACACATACCAAACCAACTCAAAAAATGCATAAAACCAAAACATATTGTTAACCTGCATAAACCATCAAACCGATATGGCCTAAAAAACCATTAACGTGCATAACCATCACCTACTGTCCAACCAAAAACTAAAAACCAGTCAAACATGTTGCCATAACCTACTGTCAAACAAAACACCATCAACCATAACCAATAGCCTAACCAATAAACCAGAAAAACTTTGAAACCTTATGGCATAAACCAGTAAAACCTGTACCATCATCAAACCTTAAACCATAAAACTGTCCAACAAGAACCAGAATACCATAGCAACTCAAACCTTAAAACAATGTTCAAGGCGACATAGAAGCCTCAGAAGCATCATCACAGGCCACATTAAAGCGACAGTAGCAAGGCAAGAAGGAAGAGAAAGAGAGGCTAATCAAAACAAAAAATTGTTTCAACAGTAGCAATGTTCAAGGCAACGCGAAAAGCATCAGAATATTCATCATAGGCCAACAATACAAAGGCAACAGAATTACAACGAAGAAGAAGAGGAAAAGCATACAAACGAAGGCAGCATTCAAGCATACATCATCAAACCACTAAACAAAATAAGTAAGATACCAACCAGGATACCAAAGCAAGCTCACTCCGTTCGCGTTTCCTCGCCGTCCGGCCCATCACAGTACACTCAACTTTCCTCCTCCATCTCCAAGGGTAACACTTCTCTTTTTCTTTCTTTCAAAAATACCTCAGATAATCATGTGAGAAAACAAAGTTAGAATCGAAACGAATCAAGAATCGTAGCATGCAGTAATCAAAAACCTAACGAAATAGAAAACGAATTGGTACCGTGAATCTGTCGCCCCATTGCCTCGTTGGAGGGAAGAAGAAAGTGAAGGACACCGGTGGCCGTGGCAAGGAACTCAGGAAAGGTGGAAGAAGATGAATCAAAAGCATGAAGAAGATGAACGCGTGAATGATGAAGATGAGCGCCGTTGTACCCATTTGCCTTAACCTTTTTTCCCCTAAACTAAACAACTTTGTTTAACCCTAAAAACAATTATGATGTACGGACCTGCTTCCTGCGCCTAAGCCCAATAAATTCCACAGCACACCCCCTTATTTCTGTTTTCTGATCTGGGCCCTTAAACCCTTTAGCCCCAAACATCTTCTACTAACACCACCCCTTTATATTTTGATACCCTTTTTCTATTTACTTCCCTTTAGTTTTTTTAGTTTATTATTAATTTAGTTAATTAATAGAACTTAATCAATAAGAGATGAAGTTTAATTAAAACATTTTAATATTAGACCAATTTTTAGTAAGTTTAGCTTTAGGTTTTAATTTAATACTTTTAGTATCCCCTTTTAAATTAGATTTAAGTTAGTAATTTTAAAGTTTTAATTTAATTTAGAATTATTTAACATTTCTTAAAATAATACTTTATATTAAAAAAGAAAAACACATAAAAATAAAAACATAAAAAATTAGAAAAATACATATAATAAAAACTTAAAAAACATTTTATCTTAATTAATTCTCTTGCGTTATTAATACTAAACAAAAACCTAAAAATGCATGTTCACATCATTTAATCTGTTATTCAATCATTGTTATAATTTAATCATTATCTGCTTCAATTGTCTGTTTAATTATTTCATCGTACTTGTTTATTCCGTTTACGTCTAAATCTAAGGGAAAAACGATTAAATTTGTTGACTTCATGTCCTCAAATCCAATCATGCGAACATTTGCATTTCATTAAAACTTAAGACAATTTTTCCCCAAATATCCAATCTTTTCAAAACTCATACCTTTTAAGCAAAAACTTCGACATTAGGTCGTCGTATCTTCAAAAACTCGTCCGTACTCCTTTTCGGCCAAAACAATTTATTTTTAATCAAACGAACATTTCAATAAAACAGATATTTCAAAAGGTTCCTATAGAGTACTATAGATACATTGGGTGCTAATACCTTCCCACTGTATAACCAACCCCCGAACCATAGATCTCTTTTCAAAAACGCCTTATATTTTTATTACTTTTAGAAAGTATTATTTTACATTGCATATTTAGGGTTTTATTTCGCTCTTTCCCCTTTTCCCTTGGAAATAATAAAGCGCGGTGGCGACTCTTGCTTTTGTGAGACGAATTAATCAATAATTCGATCTCCGATTTACCCCGCTACATTTTTTATCGCTACAGAATTGGCGACTCTACTGGGGAAAGATTGACCTCTTGCTGGTCCATCCCTAAGTGGGTTAAGCCTAATTTGTCTTATCTGTTTTATTATTATTTTATTTGTTTGATTATGTGTTTAAATTGGGGTGTTTGGGTTTTTTTTGCAAAGGACGAATCCTATACCCGGATTAAGTTACACTTAAGAATAGGACAGGCGGTACAGTCATGTTAACTTTGAGGGAGTAATCCCGGAGAAGGAGGCATGAGATCCCCCACTCAATGGAAGGCCCTCTTGAACTTAATATTTGTTTACCGAGTAATCGGGAAGACATTATTATTTTCGACCTAGGAGCCAGAGAAATTGAGGACCGTAGAACCTTAACCCATCTTGGCCTTTTTAGGTGTAGCGCGAAGACTATAACAGAGTAATTCGGAAGTAGTTGTTATGCGATGCTACGCTCAGATGAGTTTCTCTTGAGAATATTGCTAATTATTGAGTAATCAAGACGTTGGTAATATCCGAAGGAGGAATGTAGACTCTGGGAACTCTTAGAACCTTGTCTTACAGGTGTGATTGAACCATTAGTACATACCTTTGGGTGGGCTTTACCCTCGACTCCATGCTGAAACGTTGAACCTTTGAACCCCATGTTTGCAAGCTTGTGTGTGACTGTTGCATTATCATTCATTCACGCATTCATCAACATTTTTTGTAAAAAGCTTGTTTTTCAAGGAACTTGGGAATGATTTTTCCAGACATCTCAGGTATTATGGAATTTGGAAGGAGAAACACTCGAAGTTTTAGTTTTAAGGAGCACGAGATTGAAGAGCTGAAGAGTTTGATTCCTGAGATCAAGAACCCGACGGATTTTCAGAAAAAGTATGGGTCCATTATACCTCTCATGAAGCGCAAGATGAAGGAAGGCATTCTTAATACTTTGGTTCAATTCTATGATCCTTTGTACCGATGTTTCACCTTTCCGGATTACCAGTTGATGCCCACCTTAGAAGAGTACTCCTACATACTTAGTTTGCCGATCACCGACTGTGTTCCTTTTTCTGGATTAGAAGAAGAACCCAAATATCACGAGATAGCGACCATCACCCACTTGAAGAAGTCAGAGATAGAGGAGAACATGACTACAAAAGGGGGAATCCGAGGTTTGTCTGCGCAGTTTTTGTTGAGGAAAGCTCGTCATTTCGCTGAGATAAAAGATACTGTTGCCTTTGAAGACGTCTTTGCTTTACTCGCTTATGGTCTATTCTTGTTCCCTAACGTTGATAAGTTTTTGGATATCAACGCCATCAGAATTTTCTTGATTGGAAATCCAGTCCCTACGCTGCTAGGAGATACCTACTATTCCATCCATCTCTGAAACTCTTATCGAGGAGGGATGATTATTTGTTGTGCACCGTTGCTGTATCAGTGGTATGTTTCTCATCTACCAGGGTCTGATGTTTTCTGGGATCTCGAGAAGGAGCCGCGATGGGCGCCAAAGATTATGGCCCTCACTCATTTCGACATTGATTGGTATAATCGAGTTTACTATGACGTGAAGATCATCGATAGCTGTGGTGCTTTTCCTAACGTGCCTCTTCTTGGTACGAAAGGTGGAATTAACAAAAACCCTGTCCTCGCGCGCCGTCAGTTTGGATACCCGATGAGAGATAAGCCAAACAACATCCATGTGAGTGGTTTCTTTCTTCAAGAAGGACATGATCATCAGGCAGCTAAGAGGGAGATCGAAGGAGCTTGGCGCCACATCCATAGGAAAGGGAGAGATATGTTTTGACATAGAGGTGCCGTTTCTTTGGAGCCTTACCTACAATGGGTCCGTGCTAGGGCTTGTGCTCTCAAGATGCCCTATAAACCTGAGAAACCTTTATTCCCTACCATTGCATCATCGTCTGTTGATATCCCTATCGAGAATATGGGAGAATACCAAGGAAATCTGGCTAGGATGAAGTCCGAGAGGGATGCTTGGAAAGAGAAGTATAATATGTCTGAATATGAGAATCGGGTCCTGACTCGATAGCTAAAGGAAAAGGAGGATTTACTCTTTATTCAAGACGGTTAGTTCATTGATCACGATGAGAAACTTCGTCAAAAGGATGCTTTACTGAAGAAGTATACTAGTGAAAGGAAGAGAAAGAAGGAAGGTTCGGTAAGCGTTGCTCTTGTTCCCCATCCACAAAAGGAAATCATTGATCAACTGATAGTTGAGAAGAAAGAGATGGAATACTTTTATGAAGAGAAGATCAAGAAGCTTCGGTTACAGTTGGCGTTTGGTCCTTCATCTGATGATTCTGAGTGATCTTTAGTTCTTAGTTTTATTTTACTGATGTCATTTTGTAAAACTTTGTAAAAGGGCTCCATGTTCCAAAGTTGTAATTTACTGCTTTCATTATGGGCTTCATGTTCCAAAGTTGTAGTTTATTGCTTTATTATTGGGTTGTTATCCCAAAGTGTAATTTATTGTTTTGTTGTTCCAAAGTTGTAAGTTGTAATTTACCGTTTTTTGATTAATGGATTGAGTTTTTGTTATTCCAAATTCCTTTACCATTGATGTGTGCAAAATCATTGAAGTTCCTTGAAAAACTATTAAAATGAATCATCATTTGCATCACATATCATGCATCATCCAACATTTCACTTCACATGTTTTCTAGAGTCTTATCCTTGTTTCTTTTTCCACTCTAAAGGGGTTGTCAAGCTGTCTCACCGATACGATACTCGAGCCAATCATCAGAGAAAGATGGAAGATCTGGAACAGGAAAACCACGAGATTCGTGAGGAGGTCGCTACCCTTTGTGTAGGTATGGAAAAGTTAACTGCGCTAGTGGAAAGTTTGATGGCTGTTCAGAATCAACCATCGACTACAGCTGCTGAGATTCAGACTTCAACTACTGTGGTTTCCGAGATTGTCACCGTTCCAACATCTGTGACTCAAATCAACTCTCCGCTTCAACATCAGATGCCGAAAGGTTTTCCGTGGGGAATTCCTTACAACTTTGTGCCAGAGGGGTATCAGCCTATTGTACAGCCTTTGTTTCAACCTGCTTTGTCTCTTCCTCAGCCAGAGACAATTGCCATGCCGCTGGTAATCCCGTCTGTAACACCTTTCCCGCAACCGGTAATGACAACTATCGCTCCTGTGGTTCACTGCGTGTCGTACTTGAATGAACCTACTTATCATGCCGAGCCTGCTGAAAGTTTGGGTCTTTTTGATAGAATGGAAGAATTTCAAGATCAGTTCCAAGAAATGCAGAGGGAGCTTAGAGCGTTAAAGGGGAAGGATTTGTTTGGGAAGAACACGCATGATCTTTGTTTAGTTCCGAATGTCAAGATTCCAGCAAAATTCAAAGTGCCAGACTTTGAAAGATATAAGGGTGATTCGTGTCCTCGAAGTCATTTGACTATGTACGTGAGAAAGATGTCTACGTATTCCGATGATCATGACTTGTTGATTCACTATTTTCAAGACAGTTTGACGGGTGCTGCTCTAAAGTGGTATATGGGTTTAGACAGTATTCGGATCCGCAACTTCAACGACCTTAGCGAAGCTTTTGTTCACCAGTATAAGTATAACGTTGACATGGCACCGGACAGGGATCAACTCCGGGCGATGTCGCAGAGACAGAGAATCTTTTAAGGAATACGCTCAGAGGTGGCGTGAAATTGCTGCTCAAATCTATCCACCTCTTGAGGAGAAAGAGATGACGAAGATATTCTTGAAGACTTTAGGTTCCTTTTACTATGAAAGAATGATCGCCAGCGCACCCAATGACTTTACCGAAATGGTAAGCATGGGCATGCGGTTAGAGGAAGGGATTCTTGACGGGCGTTTGGTTAAAGAAGGAAGTCCGTCTAGCAGTACTAAAAAGTTTGGAAGTGTTTTCCCGAAAAGAAAAGAACAGGATGTCAGCGCATTGTTCCCAGGGAGACCGAGGAGAGGTTACTCACACATTGCGGCAGTCACTCCGGCTGTCCGCCCGGCTTTGATGACCCCAACTCATTAAACCCCACCAACTCAACAACGGCCATTTCAGCAGCAACCTCGACAACAGGCTTACCCATTCAACAATCAGAACCGTTCACCAAGAAAACCGCAGTTCGATGCCATTCCTATGACTTATACTGAATTGTTCCCTGCTCTTATCAGAAAGAATCTCATAACGACAAAGCCTCCTCCTGTCGCACCAAATAGTACTTCTCCGTGGTACAAGGCGGATCAGTTTTGTGAATATCATCAAGGGTCGCCGGGGCATAACCTTGAGAATTGTTTTGCTTTGAAGGCGGACGTGCAGAGGTTGATTAAGAATGGTATCTTGTCTTTCAAGGATGTTAATCCAAATGTTAGAGATAATTCGTTGCCTCGACATGGGGCAGCATCAGTGAATATGGTGGAAGGTTGTCCGGGAAAGTTTCGAGTTTTTCAAGTTGAACACATAAGAGAGTCGTTGATCAGGTTACATCAGAGTTTAAGAAGACTTGCCTTTGTTAGGCATCAGCATGATTATGATGTTTGTGAATTTTGTTCAAGGGAGGTTGATTGCCCTATTGTGAAGGAGGATATTCAAAATTTGTTAGATCAGAGAGTTATCACTATTACATATGACAGAAATCCGGAGGATGAAGTGAATGTTATAATACCACAATTCAATTTGCCTGAATCAGTAGAGATCGTTTACGACAGTAAGACCGCACCTGTTGCTCCTTTGACCATTTATCCACCTGGCCCTGTGCCTTACAACTCAGACCAAGCTGTACCGTATAAGTATAGTGCCAAAATGATTGAGAATGGGGTAGAAGTCCCTATACCAACAAGACCGTCTTTTGTTAACATTGCTGATGTGAGTAGAGTTACGAGAAGTTGACGTGTCTTTGCAGCAGTACCTTTGAAGAGACTAGAAGTTCAAGTCAGGAGGCCCATACCTGCAGAAATTCCAGTGAGAAATGTTGAACCAAGGGTTGAGATAGGCCGATCCAATGAACCTATCCCCCGTCCTGAGGATGATGAGATTCTGAAGCTTATCAAGAGAAGTGAATATAAGATTGTGGACCAACTATTGCAAACTCCTTCCAAGATTTCTTTGCTTACTTTACTGAGAGATTATGGTGCCCATAGAGAAGCTTTGATGAAGGTCTTGGACCAGGCGTTCGTGGATCATGATGTGACAGTTGACCAATTTGATGGAATTGTGGGAAATATTACTTCATGTAACAATCTTGGTTTCAGTGATGAAGAGCTTCCGGAGGAGGGAAGAAACCATAATATGGCTTTGCATATCTCAATAAGTTGCGGAAATGATACTTTATCAAGTGTGCTGGTAGATATAGGTTCGTCATTGAATGTGATGCCCAAAACTACATTATCTCGACTCTCATATCCAGGTGCTCCCATGAGACCTAGTGGGGTAATTGTTAAAGCGTTTGATGGTTCTAGGAAGACTGTCATTGGTGAAGTGGATCTTCCTATAGTAATTGGTCCTCATACTTTTCAGATCACTTTTCAAGTAATGGATATTCGTGCTGCCTACAGTTGCTTATTGGGTCGTCCATGGATCCATGATGCAGGGGCAGTCACTTCCACGCTCCATCAGAGATTGAAGTTTGTGAGGAATGGAAAGCTAGTGATGATTGGCTGAGAGCAGGCTATGGTGGTAAGCCATTTGTCATCTTTCTCTTTTATTGATGCTGATGAGGATGTTGGAACCCAGTTCCAAGGTCTATCTGTTGCCAAGAATGAAGTGAAGAAGCAGGGGACATCCATTTCTTCTTTTGAGGATGCGCGACGAGTGGTTGAAAGTGGGTTGGCTGAAGGTTGGGGCCAGGTGTTGACTCTGCCCGAGAACAAGTCTGGAGAAGGTCTTGGTTTTCGTCCCGTGTCTGCAAGAGTCGAGCAGGAAGTGGTTACTCGTCCGATTCAAGAGGTTTTCCGAAGTGCAGGTTTTATCCATCCGACTCCTCCTGAAGTTGATGCTATCATAAGAGATGATTCTGAGGAGGATTTACCCGATTTTGTGACGCATGGAGTGGCTTGCCAGAACTGGATTGCTGTTGATGTTCCTATTGTTATGCACATTTCTGAGTAATGTTTTGTTTTGTTTTTCTTTGAAAAAATTCGCTCTGCCCAAGGCGAAAAGTATTTGGTGTCGGGCTATGATAAAAATAATTCCTTTTGCTCTGCCCAAGGCAAAAGAGAAATGTCTGGGCTCTTTGTTTCAAGTATTTCCCTTTAATGAATAAAATTGTTATTTTGTCCACTACTATTTTATTTTTCACTTTTTCTGGGAAATAGTAATGAAAATTAATTGGTAGTAATAGGAAAACATAATAATATTTTGTTTCATTTGTACAACATTCATATTAATCGATTTCTAAAATAAAGCATAATCATATGTGCAGATTAATCCATGACTTGACCATTGAAAACAATGATCCTATGCCCTCTCCCAACTTTGAATTCCCTGTGTTCAGAGCCGAAGAAGAGGATAGTGAAGAGATTCCTGATGAGATTTCCCGTTTACTTGAGCATGATGAGAAGATTATTCAGCCGTTTGAAGAGCCTGTAGAGTTGACCAATTTGGGTGATGAAGAAGATAAAAAGGAAGTCAAAGTCGGAGCATTGCTTATCCCAGAAGTCAAAGAGAAAATGTTGGAGCTTCTTAAAAGAGTATGTTGATGTGTTTGCTTGGTCCTACCAAGATATACCAGGTTTGGACAACGATATTGTGGAGCATCGTTTACCGTTGAGACCTGAATGTCCGCCGATTAAGCAGAAGTCGAGAAGGACTCGTCCCGATATGGCTGACAAGATCAAAGAAGAAGTTCAGAAGCCGATTAATGCAGGTTTCCTTGTTACATCGGTCTATCCTCAATGGTTAGCCAATATAGTTCCTGTTGCTAAGAAGGATGGCAAAGTTCGAATGTGTGTAGACTATAGAGATTTGAATAGAGCTAGCCCAAAGGACGACTTCCCATTACCGCACATTGACGTATTGGTCGACAGTACCGCAAAGTTCAAAGTCTTTTCTTTCATGGATGGTTTCTCTGGTTACAATCAAATCAGGATGGCACCAGAAGATATGGAGAAGACAGCTTTCATTACACCTTGGGGAACTTTTTGTTATCGGGTCATGCCGTTTGGTTTGAGGAATGCTGGTGCAACATACCAAAGGGCCATGACTGCTTTGTTCCAAGACATGATGCATAAAGAGATAGAAGTGTATGTAGATGATATGATTGCCAAATCACAAACTGAGGAAGATCACTTGGAGCATTTATTGAAGTTATTCCAGCGTTTGAGAAAGTATAAACTCCGTCTGAATCCCAACAAATGCACTTTTGGTGTTCGTTTTGGAAGACTTCTGGGTTTCATTGTCAGTCAGAAAGGTATTGAGGTAGATCCTGATAAAGTCAAAGCTATTCGGGAAATGCCCGCACCCATCACGGAAAAACAAGTAAGAGGATTCCTTGGGAGACTGAACTATATCTCTAGATTTATATCTCATATGACTGCTACCTGTGGGCCGATTTTCAAGCTTCTCCGGAAGAACCAAGGATGTGTGTGGAGAGAAGATTGTCAGAGAGCTTTTGATAGCATCAAAGAATATTTGCTTGAACCTCCCATTTTGATTGCTCCGGTGGAAGGAAGACCCTTGATTATGTACCTGACTATGTTAGAAGATTCCATGGGATGTGTGCTTGGTCAACAAGATGAGACTGGAAGAAAGGAACATGCTGTATATTATCTGAGTAAGAAATTCACAGACTGTGAGTCTCGATACTCATTGCTTGAGAAAACCTGTTGTGCTTTAGCTTGGGCTGCTCGCCGTTTGTGCCAGTATATGATTAACCACACCACTTGGTTGATCTCCAAAATGGATCCGATCAAGTATATCTTTGAGAAGCCCGCCTTATCTGGAAGAATAGCTCGTTGGTAGATGTTGTTATCTGAATATGACATTGAGTATCACACTCAGAAAGCAATCAAAGGGAGTATTTTAGTCGATCATTTGGCTCACCAACCAATTGACGATTATCAATCCATCAAGTTTTATTTCCCAGATGAAGATGTTATGTACTTGAAAGCTAAAGATTGTGAAGAGCCGTTACCTAAAGAAGGACCTGATCCTGAATCCCATTGGGGTTTGATTTTTGACGGAGCTGTGAATTCTTATGGAAATGGAATTGGGGCAATCATCGTCACTCCCCGAGGTACTCATATCCCGTTCACGGCGAGATTGAAGTTTGACTGCACGAACAACATGGCTGAATATGAGGCATGTATTATGGGTCTCGAAGAAGCAGTGGATCTAAGGATTAAGATTCTTGATGTTTATGGAGATTCGGCATTGGTAATTAATCAAATCAAAGGTGAATGGGAGACTCGTCATCCTAGTTTGATCCCTTACAGAGATTATGCTAGAAGATTGTTAACTTTCTTCAACAAAGTGGAATTACATCATATCCCTAGAGATGAGAACCAAATGGCTGATGCTTTAGCTACTTTGTCTTCAATGTTTCAATTGAATAGTTGGAACGATGTGCCTACAATCCGGGTTATGCGCCTCGATAGACCTGCTCATGTGTTCTCAGTAGAAGAGGTCACCGACGACAAACCGTGGTTCTATGACATTAAACATGTTCTTCAAACTCAAGAGTACCCGCCTGGGGCATCCAATAAATATAGGAAGACGTTGAGAAGATTAGCAAGCAGTTTCTTCCTCAATGAAGAAGTTTTGTATAAGAGGAATTACGACATGGTCTTGCTCAGATGTGTAGGCAGACGTGAAGCAGACATGCTGATGCAAGAAGTACATGAAGGATCCTTTGGCACTCATGCCAACGGACATGCGATGGCTAGAAAGATGTTGAGAGCTGGTTACTATTGGATGACAATGGAATCTGATTGCTGCAAATATGTGAAGAAATGTTATAAATGCCAGATTTATGCGGACAAGATACATGTGCCACCGACCCTCCTTAATGTTATCTCTTCACCTTGGCCTTTCTCCATGTGGGGCATTGATATGATTGGGATGATTGAACCCAAAGCTTCAAATGGTCATCGTTTCATCTTGGTACGATCGATTATTTTACTAAATGGGTGGAAGCAGCATCTTACGCTAATGTAACCAGACAAGTGGTAGTTAGATTTATCAAGAATCAGATCATTTGTCGATACGGTATCCCGAGCAAGATCATCACTGATAATGGCTCGAATTTGAATAACAAGATGATGAGAGAGCTTTGTGAAGAATTCAAGATCGAACATCATAATTCTTCTCCTTACAGACCGAAGATGAATGGGGCTGTTGAAGCTGCTAACAAGAACATCAAGAAGATTGTCCAGAAGATGGTGGTAACTTATAAAGATTGGCATGAAATGCTTCCATTTTCTCTGCATGGATACCGTACTTCAGTTCGAACTTCAACAGGCGCAACCCCATTTTCCCTAGTTTATGGTATGGAAGCAGTACTCCCCGTGGAGGTTGAGATTCCGTCTCTGAGTGTGTTGATGGAAGCCAAACTTTCTGAGGCTGAATGGTGTCAAAGTAGATATGATCAATTGAATTTAATTAAAGAAAAGAGATTGACAACGTTGTGTCACGGTCAATTGTATCAGCAGAGAATGAAGAAGGCTTGTGATAAGAAGGTTCGACCACGCGAGTTCAGAGAAGGTGACCTTGTGCTCATGAAGATATTATCTTTCCAACCTGATTCTAGGGGCAAGTGGGCTCCGAATTATGAAGGACCGTATGTTGTTAAGAAAGTTTTCTCTGGAGGTGCCTTGATTCTCACCAATATGGACGGTGAAGAGCTCCCGCGTCCCATGAACGCCGATGCAGTCAAGAAGTATTTCGCTTAGGTTTGAGTTGATGGTTTGCTAAGTTGAAAACCCGAAGGGGCGGCTTAGGCAAGCTTTTGGTCAGACCAGTCTTGGCATTTGAACACATTTTGGAAATTCGAAGTTGTTGGGGAGAATAGTGATCATTGTTTTTGTGTAACCCTTTCTTTCATGTATTATTTCCCAAACTTTTGTAAACCGTTGGAGTCGCATTGTTAGCGAACTACCATCTTATTAATGAAATTTGAGCCTTTATGTTTTGTGGACAAAATTTTAATTTTTACGGCAATATTTGAAACAAAGTTATTTAAAATATTTTTATCTTAAAAATGTGTCATAAATAACGAAAGGAATATTAACAGTTGTTCTGAGGATGGTCAAGCCATGAAATGCAAAACAATACAGTATTTTATCCTTGCATGATGAACACGTTTTTTTTCAAAATCGTCATAAGGTGTTGGTTGTGTTAAACTTGTGTTTCTAGTGGTATTAAGTTTGGTGACTCCCCAGTTGCTCCAGTTAAGCGTTGTTTTGGCTACCTTTATTTAGGCGATTTCTGAAGTGTGGTACGCTTCGTCTCATGCCAGTGGTCTATTGGTGTTAGAAGATTGGATTTGATTATTTTTTTCCTCAGAAGACTTGAACCTTGTAGCGTGTTACACTCCGACGTTGCTTTAGGATTCCGGTTCTAGTTATTTTCCATCTTTTTCTAGGATTGGCCGAGTATCTGTTATGTCTTGACATCTTATTGTCTTCAAAATATTCCGTCTGTCTGTTTTGTCAGCATAACATTCATTTACTCATTTACACTCATATCAGCATGCATATTCGTGTCTGTCGTTAATTTTGGTTGTACTTTTTTTTTAATACAACGTACACGTTCTTTCCAAGTAGAAGGTTAGCTTAGGCAGAAAATGTGCTTCCTTTCTAAATTCCCCAACTGAGCTAATCCTCGTGGATGATTTTTGATTTAGCTTACCTTGTCCATTTCTGGATAGGATGAATTCCCCAATCGAGTTATTTTCTCATTGGTTGGAGTCTTGTTTGACTGTTTTCTCTCTAGTTTATCCCTGGATGAAGTTGTTGTCTCTTGCATAGGCTATCTCATGATTTTCCCTAGTGAAGTCGCGACCTAGACGAATGGTGCATTTATTTTGCACATTTAAGTATGTGACCTCCTCGGGAAGGATTTATTCATGTTTCTCTTTGACGAAGATTTTATTCTCTGCCTGTGTCGTCGCAATTTCATTCTGGGTTATTCTTCGGAAAACGACAAGCGGCAGCTCTTCACGAGCAACTTGTACGTTCTAGACATCGTTGGAAAACGACAAGCGGCAGCTCTTCACGAGCAACTTGTACGTTATAGACACCGTTGGAAAACGACAAGCGGCAACTCTTCACGAGTAACTTGTGCGTTATTATTTTGGAAAACGACAAGCGGCAGCTCTTCACGAGCAACTTGCCCGTTATTATTATCTTTGGAAAACGACAAGCGGCAGCTCTTCACGAGCAACTTGTGCGTTATTATCATCTTTGGAAAACGGCAAGCGGCAGTCTCTTTACTTGAGCAACTTGTACGTTATTATTTTTCTGGAATACAGCAAGCGGCAGCTTCTTTATTTGAACAGCTTGTATGTTATTGGGATTTTTTGGAAGACAACAAGTGGCGGCTTCTTTATTTGAGCAGCTTGTATGTTATCGACATCCCTAGACGACAGCAAGTGGCAGCTTCTTTATTTGAGCAGCTTGTATGTCATAATATTTTTGGGAAGACAGCAAGTGGCAGCCTCTTTATTTGAGCAGCTTGTATGTCATAATATTTTTTGACGACAGCAAGTGACAGCTTCTTTATTTGAGCAGCTTGTGTATCTACAACCATATTATATCTCAGCATTAATTGGTATATCTCGGGAAATCTCACAGAGAAGTTTGTCATGAATCATTACCTTCCGGAGTTGGTAGTCCATCATCAGCAAATTTGATACTCTCTGTCTATCTTTGACCTTGAGTGGTGAACTCACTGTTATTTTGGGTCAATAATCTGTTTATGGCCTATGCAAGATGCCTTCTTTGTTAGGGTCAGAGGTCGTATTCCCTCAATTTTATTCGCTGTCAAGAGTCTGTCATTTGAAATCGATGGCTCGTTTCCCCAGTAGTGTATAATCCGTGTCTCTGTGTTTTGTTGGTGTTTGATTTCTCCAGCATTGTCTTGTTTCATACAATATCTTTCTCTGTGAATTCAATCACTGCATTCATACCAAACATAATGGCGGTATCTTAGGGCAAAAATTTGCGTGTTATGTATTTAAGTACCTTCAATCTCGTCGAAACGAAGATTTTAATCTTCATATCTCCAGATAGAAGAAACTTAAATAGGGGCAGCTGTTGTACCCCAAATTTTGACCTAAGATACCATCTCCCATCTGCATCATTGCATTGCAAGTGTTTTGACATATTTTTATCAATTTTCAAAGCAGTTTTTAAATTCATAACTTTTTCAAGTCGAGAGCTGTTTATTTGTTGAACGCTAAATTTATTAATCGATCAATGCTAAAACAATGTTTATTAATTATTTATTATCTTAAATTTAAATAATTGGAATTTATTTTCAGTTACTATATAATTTGAAGATTTATAAATAATGAAATAAACATTTGAAAAGGAGGTTATTAATTGATCAAACAATATTTATTTAATTATTTATTGTTCTAAGTTTAAATAGTTGAAATTTTATTTTCAGTTATTATAATTTAGAAGAATTAAAAATAATGAAATAAATAATTGAAGTTATTCATTGATCAATGATGTTTATTTATTTGTTTATTATTCTGAATTTAAGTAATTGAAATTTATTTTCAGTTATTATATAATTTAAAGAATTATAAACGGTAAAATAAACAATTGGAAAGAAAAAGAATTAATTAGTAAATAATAGAATTTTTTATTCATCTTTATTCTAATTATTACAATTGTTGTTTAAATACTATTGTACAAAGTATTTATAATGACAATTACATAAAAAGTTTAAAATGAAATAAAAACTATCCTATTTTTTTTCCTAAGTTCTAAAATCTTCATTTTTCGTCCAATACTTCTTTGATTGATCATTTGATTTTACCTGCAAAAAAAGAATTAAAAGAAAAAAGTCAGAATTGAATAAATAATTAAAAGCAGGAAATTAATCTTAAGTGTTCATCATTAAAAGCAAACGGCTGGAATCAGTTTTACCCTTTTTGCAAATCACGGGATTTCTCCCGGTTCACAAAAAGGGATGAATTTTTATTTTCAAAATAAACTGCACAAGTTAAAAATATGCATAAACTCAAATTTTCAAAATCCACTGCATAAGTTAAAACCATATGCACAAAACTGCATATTTCAAATAAAAGCATAGTTCAAAAGCATATGCATTTTCAAAAGCCATTGCATAAATCAACATAAAATGCATAAAAACAAAACAGCATATGCATTTTCAAGACAAATTGCAACGTAACTGTCCATGCATATAGGAAGATGCCAAAACAATAGGCTTCTCTACTGTACAAATGCAAGAGAGAAGAATGTGCAGTTAAAACCAATTTGCAAGCAATGTATTTCCATTCTCATCATTTTCCAGCATATTACTTTTTCAGAACAAGTACAGTATACATCATTTTAATGTATCAAATTGTACTAAGAGAGAGAAGAGAGAAGAAAGTGTGGTTTTACAGGTTTTGGTTTAGGCAGGAAATAGATAGCAAACAAACTGCAGTAACACAGTCAATAAGAAAAGGAAGCATGAAAGAAGAATACCAACAAACTGATGAAACAGTATGGTGCAGGGTATCAAGAAAGATACCAAAATATACAACCTGTAACGTAAACAAAGGCCAAGCAAGCTGTTATAACAAGCAAACCCCTTTCAAAAGATAAAAAAAGTTAAACCTGTCTTCAAGCCTTCAAAACCAAAAGGAAAATTGTCAAACACAATACAAAAAGTCTCAAAGCGAAACCTGCTGAAACACATACCAAACCAACTCAAAAAATGCTCAAAACCAAAACATACTGTTAAACTGCATAAACCATCAAACCGATATGGCCTAAAAAACCATTAACCTGCATAACCATCACCTACTGTCCAACCAAAAACTAAAAACCAGTCAAACCTGTTGCCATAACCTACTGTCAAACAAAACACCATCAACCATAACCAATAGCCTAACCAATAAACCAGAAAAACTTTGAAACCTTAGGGCATAAACTAGTAAAACCTGTACCATCATCAAACCTTAAACCATAAAACTGTCCAACAAGAACCAGAATACCATAGCAACTCAAACCTTAAAACAATGTTCAAGGCGACATAGAAGCCTCAGAAGCATCATCACAGGCCACATTAAAGCGACAGTAGCAAGGCAAGAAGGAAGAGAAAGAGAGGCTAATCAAAACAAAAAATTGTTTCAACATTAGCAATGTTCAAGGAAACGCGAAAAGCATCAGAATATTCATCATAGGCCAACAATACAAAGGCAACAAAATTACAACGAAGAAGAAGAGGAAAAGCATACAAACGAAGGCAGCATTCAAGCATACATCATCAAACCACTAAACAAAATAAGTAAGATACCAACCAGGATACCAAAGCAAGCTCACTCCGTTCACGTTTCCTCGCCGTCCGGCCCATCACAGTACACTCAACTTTCCTCCTCCATCTCCAAGGGTAACACTTCTCTTTTTCTTTCTTTCAAAAATACCTCAGATAATCATGTGAGAAAACGAAGTTAGAATCGAAACGAATCAAGAATCGTAGCATGCAGTAATCAAAAACCTAACGAAATAGAAAACGAATTGGTACCGTGAATTTGTCGCCCCATCGCCTCGTTGGAGGGAAGAAGAAAGTGAAGGACACCGGTGGCCGTGGCAAGGAACTCAGGAAAGGTGGAAGAAGATGAATCAAAAGCATGAAGAAGACGAACGCGTGAACGATGAAGATGAGCGCCGCTGTACCCATTTGCCTTAACCCTTTTTTCCCTAAACTAAACAACTTTGTTTAACCCTAAAAACAATTATGATGTATGGACCTGCTTCCTGCGCCTAAGCCCAATAAATTCCACAGCACACCCCCTTATTTCTGTTTTCTGATCTGGGCCCTTAAACCCTTTAGCCCCAAACATCTTCTACTAACACCACCCCTTTATATTTTGATACCCTTTTTCTATTTACTTCCCTTTAGTTTTTTTAGTTTATTATTAATTTAGTTAATTAATAGAACTTAATCAATAAGAGATGAAGTTTAATTAAAACATTTTAATATTAGACCAATTTTTAGTAAGTTTAGCTTTAGGTTTTAATTTAATACTTTTAGTATCCCCTTTTAAATTAGATTTAAGTTAGTAATTTTAAAGTTTTAATTTAATTTAGAATTATTTAACATTTCTTAAAATAATACTTTATATTAAAAAAGAAAAACACATAAAAATAAAAACATAAAAAATTAGAAAAATACATATAATAAAAACTTAAAAAACATTTTATCTTAATTAATTCTCTTGCGTTATTAATACTAAACAAAAACCTAAAAATGCATGTTCACATCATTTAATCTGTTATTCAATCATTGTTATAATTTAATCATTATCTGCTTCAATTGTCTGTTTAATTATTTCATCGTACTTGTTTATTCCGTTTACGTCTAAATCTAAGGGAAAAACGATTAAATTTGTTGACTTCATGTCCTCAAATCCAATCATGCGAACATTTGCATTTCATTAAAACTTAAGACAATTTTTCCCCAAATATCCAATCTTTTCAAAACTCATACCTTTTAAGCAAAAACTTCGACATTAGGTCGTTGTATCTTCAAAAACCCGTCCGTACTCCTTTTCGGCCAAAACAATTTATTTTTAATCAAACGAACATTTCAATAAAACAGATATTTCAAAAGGTTCCTATAGAGTACTATAGATACATTGGGTGCTAATACCTTCCCACTGTATAACCAACCCCCGAACCATAGATCTCTTTTCAAAAACGCCTTGTATTTTTATTACTTTTAGAAAGTATTATTTTACATTGCATATTTAGGGTTTTATTTCGCTCTTTCCCCTTTTTCCTTGGAAATAATAAAGCGCGGTGGCGACTCTTGCTTTTGTGAGACGAATTAATCAATAATTCGATCTCCAATTTACCCCGCTACATTTTTTATCGCTACAACGCGGAATTCAAAACAGCCAGTGGTGTTAAAACACGTTGTCTTCTTCTTCCTTGTCCGTCGTATTAGATTAAAGACTTTTACCTATGGACATGACTCCATAGCTAAAACCCCTGCAAGCTTCAAAAATCAAGAAAATGCATGATAAATTTAAGGTGAGTACATGGATCGATTCGCCTTGATCCCATGAACACCATAGTACCCCTTTTCTGGCCTAATTTTACTTGTACATAGAAGCCCTAAAACGACTCCTCAAACCCTAGTAATGGAAATCCTTGCTATAGGCATCAAAATCCAAAATCAAATAAACCAAAACCTTCCAAATGACAATATGAACACAATGCAATGTTTAGGAATGATTAATCGTGTGTAAATTAAGAAATCAAATTCAAGCTTGGAGGTGCAAACCGTGGGTCTGTAACTTACGATTCCGGACGTGAAAATGCTTGCAATTGATTGAGATCCCTTCAGGAGATGTCCAGGAGTCTATTGGTAGCCTTAGAATGGCTTGAATCACTCTCTAAGTCCAAGAACAATCACCCACTTTCTTGCAAATTTTTGAGTTTTCTTTTGGTGTTTTCACGACTTCCAACCTTTTTCTTTTAATCTACAAAGCTTTCTTATATAAGCTAGAGTGAATTAGGTTAACAAACATGGATCCAATCTTGAGAATTCATAAGTGGAAGATTTGATTTTTAAGCCATATGATATCTTTCTATTTTCATGCCAATCATGCTCTTTTTGTACCAATTGCCATTGATTCGAATTGATCTTGCAAGCTCAGCATATCTTGGTTTCTAACCTGTCAAAAAAACAAATCAAATCATATCTTTGATAATTTTCATCATTTATTTTATTTAATTCCCTTTTTAATTAATAAAAAATCAAAATAAATTGAAAATTGAAGCAAATAATGTGTGGATAAGTATTTGAGTCATGTACCACATTATAATTGATGTGCAAGCATAAATAATGGGGCCCTTTTTAGCAAAAAATGCAAATTTGATCATATTTGACTTTTGGCAATTTTGCAAAAATAGTCAACTTGAGCAATGCACAACTCTCTCAATTTTGACCCTAGAGAGGTGTTCTTTGACTTTTTAGAATTCTTAGGATGTCCTCTAAGCTACCCTTTTGGTCTCATCTCAATTGTGTCTTCCATGTTCATGTATGAAGCTTTGACCCAAAAGGTGTTTTTGTTGACCTTTCAAAATGACCTATAATGTCAAAATTCATATATTTTTGTGAGTGCATGTTCTGAACTTGGGAGATGAATATGAATTGTAGGGAATTTCATCCTATTCAAAATAAGATTTGGATGGGTAATTTCTGATAAAATATGAGAAAGTTATGCTTAGTCAATTTGAGTTGACTTTTCCTACAGAACCCTAATTTAGCAACTTTTGGGTTTTGATGAATTGTGAGCAATCCTTGAGGAATCATGATCAACCCTTGATCAAATGATGGATAATACTTAAAAATGAGGATGTTGACCAAAAAAATTGAAGTTTGACTGTATGTGGGCCACAATGGACTTTTGACCTAGTACAATTGATTTTCGAGCATTTGAGCAATTGATTGAGCAAACTTCTTCTGCAAGGCTTGAAACTTGACATGGATGATCTTGAGAACATATTAGGACAATGGTGAGCATTTGAGTCCTTTGTGGTTCACACATCCTGATGAAGATAGAAACCCTAATTTGAGATAGACTGCCTTAGGAGAGAGTTTGTCTGGTCAACTCTTGGACTTCCTTGAGCCATTTGGAGACCTCACTTGACATTTGTTGATAAATATGGGAGGGAATATTTTGGGGTACAACACCGATGAATGAAAGTTCTCCCAGTGAATAAAATCACTTCGAGTGGGATGACACTTACAATGACAAATCCCCTATCAACAATGGGGCATGACATGTCATTATCCAACATACCTGGGGCAGTCCAGTCAAGGTTCAAAGAATCTCTCAAAGAATTGTTAAATAACCAAGGGAAGGTCTCCATCTTCATTACTTGGGGAATTGAACGCAAATCCCGACATAGGTTTACTTACAATCAAATAGCTCCTGGTAGTGCCACAATCACTTGCTACTAGCGGCAGTGACAAATCTTCCCAAAATCCTTCTCATGGGATGACTCCCAGCCAGAGTTTCAACCTCTGAAAACCTTTTCCCCAGCTAAGTCGACCTCAAGAATCCTCGAGGATTTATGCCAGTGAAGTCGCCGCATCTCCAACAGACAGAGCAACAGGGTTTATTTCCCCAACAAATGGTAGGGCTCCCCAGCTTGAGGTGGCCTCTCCGACTACTACAAATCAAAGGACCACAACTCCTCTTCCCCAGTAGACTACTCTACAATCCCCAGCAAATTATTGTGAAACCTGGACCCGACCAGATATCAATTCAACTTCGACTCCCCAGTAGAGCAACGAACGACTAAGACTACTGAACTCTTTTACCCAAGCATGAATCAACACTCTATACAGAGCCTTCAACATCCCCCAGTGGAGTTATCCTCAAACAATAAAACATGAATCCTCAGTGGAAACATTCTAAGCAAAGTTTGAAGACACACCCACTCTTCAACAGCAATCCGAGATTGAATAACTCCCCAACACTTGTCAAGGATTTATTCTCCAAAACAAAATTAAATTTCAATAATGTTCATAGCATATGCATACAAATTGTATATAACAAAAATATTATTTATTTGGAGAACATCATTACATAATGCATACATCATGACATTGCATACAACTAACTCTTTACCTTTTCAAGAAAGATCAATCAACAGATAAAGGTCATCATATTTTGAGGTAGTAATCGTCCAAGATTCCTTCATCATCCTAATGAGGTAGTAATCATCCAAGATTCCTTCATCATCCTACTGAGGTAGTAATCGTCCAAGATTCCTTCATCATCCTGCTGAGGTAGTAATCGTCCAAGATTCCTTCATCATCCTATTGAGGTAGTAATCATGGTTCCTTCATCATCCTGCTGAGATAGTAATCATCCAAGATTCCTTCATCATCCTGCTAAGGTAGTAATCGTCCAAGATTCCTTCATCATCCTACTGAGGTAGTAATCATCCAAGATTCCTTCATCATCCTGCTGAGGTAGTAATCATCCAAGATTCCTTCATCATCCTGCTGAGGTAGTAATCGTCCAAGATACCTTCATCATCCTGCTGAGGTAGTAATCATGGTTCCTTCATCATCCTGCTGAGGTAGTAATCATCCAAGATTCCTTCATCATCCTGCTGAGGTAGTAATCGTCCAAGATTCCTTCATCATCTTGCTGAGGTAGTAATCGTCCAAGATTCCTTCATCATCCTACTGAGATAGTAATCATCCAAGATTCCTTCATAATCCTGTTGAGGTAGTAATCTTCCAAGATTCCTTCTTCATCCTGCTGAGGTAGTAATCGTCCAAGATTCCTTCGTCATCCTGTTGAGGTAGTAATCGTCCAAGACTCCTTCATCATCCTGCCGAGGTGGTAATATTCCAAGATTCCTTCATCATCCTGCTGAGGTAGTAATCATCCAAGATTCCTTCATCATCCTTTTGAGGTAGTAATCATCCAAGATTCCTTCACCATCCTACTGAGGTAGTAATCGTCCAAGATTCCTTCATCATCCTGCTGAGGTAGTAATCGTCCAAGATTCCTTCCTCATCCTACTGAGGTAGTAATCATCCAAGATTCCTTCATCATCCTACTGAGGTAGTAATCGACCAAGATTACTTCATCATCATGTTGAGGTAGTAATCATCCAAGATACCTACATCATCTTGCTGAGGTAGTAATCAAGGTTCCTTCATCATCCTGCTATAGAAGTAATCATCCAAGATTCCTTCATCATCCTACTGAGGTAGTAATCGTCCAAGGTTCCTTCATCGTCCTGCCGAGGTAGTAATCGTACAAGATTCCTTCATCATTCTACTGAGATAGTAATCGTCCAAGATTCCTTCATCATTCTGCTGAGGTAGTAATCATCCAAGATTCCTTCATCATACTGCTGAGGTAGTAATCGTCCAAGATTTCTTCATCATCCTGCCGAGGTAGTAATCCTCCAAGATTCCTTCATCATCCTGCTGAGGTAGTAATCATCCCAGAGTCCTTCATCATCCTGTTGACGTAGTAATCATCCAAGATTCCTTCATCATCCTACTGATGTAGTAGTCGTCCAAGATTCCTTCATCATCCTGCTGAGGTAGTAATCATCCAAGATTCCTTCATCATCCTACTGAGGTAGTAATCGTCCAAGATTCCTTCATCATCCTGATGAAGTAGTAATCAAGGTTCCTTTATCATCCTGCTGAGGTAGTAATCATCCAAGATTCCTTTGTCATTCTGCTGAGGTAGTAATCGTCCAAGATTCCTTCATCATCCTGTTGAGGTAGTAATTGTCCAAGATTCCTTTATCATCCTACTGAGGTAGTAATCGTCCAAGATTCCTTCGTCATCTTGTTGAGGTAGTAATCGTCCAAGATTCCTTCATCATCCTGCTGAGGTAGTAATCTTCCAAGATTCCTTCATCTTCCTGCTGAGGTAATAATCGTCCAAGATTCCATCATCATCTTGCCGAGGTAGCAATCGTCCAAGATTCCTTCATCATCCTTATGTGGTAGGAATCATCCAAGATTCATTTATCATCCCACTGAGGTAGTAATCATCAAAGATTACTTCATCATCTTGCTGAGGTAGTAATCATCCAAGATTCCTTCATCATCCTGCTGAGATAGTAATTGTCCAAGATTCCTTCATCATCCCACTGAGGTAGTAATCGTCCAAGATTCCTTCATCATCCTACTGAGGTAGTAATCATCCAAGATTCCTGCATCATCCTGCTGAGTTAGTAATCGTCCAAGATTCCTTCATCATCCTACTGAGGTAGTAATCATCCAATATTCCTTCATCACACTGCTGAGGTAGTAATCAAGGTTCCTTTATCATCCTGTTGACATAGTAATCATCCAAGATTCCTTCATCATCCTGCTGAGGTAGTAATGGTCTAAGATTCCTTCATCATCCTGTTGAGGTAGTAATCGTCCAAGATTCCTTCATCATCCTACTGAGGTAGTAATCGTCCAAGATTCCTTCATCATCCTACTGAGGTAGTAATCGTCCAAGATTCCTTCATCATCCTACTGAGGTAGTAATCGTCCAAGATTCCTTCATCATCCTGTTGAGGTAGTAATCGTCCAAGATTCCTTCATAATCTTGTTGAGGTAGTAATCGTCCAAGATTCCTTCATCATCCTGTTGAGGTAGTAATCGTCCAAGATTCCTTCATCATCTTGCCATGGTAGTAATCATCCAAGATTTCGGCATCTGATCGAGACTTTATGACTCTATTGGGATACTAACTGCAAGTATACAGTTTAGTCGTTCTAGTTTTAAATGATTATCGAACCCACATAGACTGAGGATCAATCGCATACGATCTAATGCTACAGTTGTTTAACTAAGCGATGAATATTTGGTTTTAGGGGGGAATAGTTTAATTAAAAATAATAATAATAGCTATACCGGTATGTGATAGTCGGACGTCGGAAATTCGGTGAATCGCTTGGCATATAAAGTATTTCGGTAAAAACGAATTGTTTAAAAACCTGAGACATACACTCTCGTGTTTATGAAATAAGTCATGCTACAAAACCTAGTGGATGCACTTTAAATTTAATAACACTTTTTGAAAACAATTTGAGTTTAATTAATTTGTTAAAACACTCTCGTGTATTTAAAAATTAATGTTTCGTTACCACTATCTGGGTCGAACCCCAGCTCTTGCATGCAGGTTCTTGCCTTAATTAATTTCCCACTCTCGTGGAAAAATCGTGTTAATTATCCTCTCACTCTCGTGACAAGGGTAGTTAAATTAAACATGGAAATTGGAAACCAGAAATTGTTTTATAAATGTTTTTAGCCAAGGTATCACTGAATTCTTTCGGTACTTAGGAGTCACATACCGGTACAATTAATTTAGCCGGACATAATATATTTAATACCTATGCAATTTAAAATATAATCCATAAAAATAAGTGACATATCACAAGAATGAATAAATATTAATTGCAATAAAAACCTGGAAATAATGTTGCTATGGTAATCTTGGATGTTACAAATTCCTTGCAGCTCAATCGAAATCAATAAATTGTGTTAATTCTTAGATGAAGAATTAACACTCTAAAACTAATGCTGGAAATAGAAATTATAGTACTTGTAGAAAAAGCTCAAAAACAAGAAAATAGAACAATTGCAGGAAAATAGAAATTTGGTTCTGGGAAAATTTCTTCGACTATCATCCATTGCACTACCACATATATATAGAAGAAAATATTGCAGTTGAGAAAATCTTGGAAAAGGCTTGAGTGGAGTAAGACCAGGATGCATGGTTACTGAGTGGAGGAAATATAGGAGAAGAATTTTTCCCTCACGTTGCCCACGTCTCCACTAATTCATAACGTTCCTCTTTACGCGTGTGACGATCGTCACAGGTGGGTGATGGTTGTATTGCGCTTGAATAGCGCATTACGCTCTCCAATGATGTGTGACGAGCATTCTTTCTAGTTGGGGAGGCGTTACGGTCGTCACAGGGTGTGACGGTCGTCATTGTTACAAAATCTGCAGACTTTGCAGATTTGGTTCTTTTCTCTTCTGTTTCTTGTTTAGCTTCCTTCATGTGGTCCTTTTTCATTGGTTTGAGTTGACAAATGTTGTACCTGTGAAAATACACAAAAACTCGGAATAATCGGGAGTTAGACGACTCAATGTATTATAAAATCGGTAAAAAGCATAGTAATTATATGATACGATTTCTCATTATCAGCATCATCCTATTGAGGTAATAATCATCCAAGATTCCTTCATCATCCAACTGAGGTAGTAATCATCCAAGATTTCTTCATCATCCTGCTGAGATAGTAATTCTCCAAGATTCCTTCATCATCCTACTGAGGTAGTAATCGTTCAAGATTCCTTCATCATCCTGCTGAGGTAGTAATCAACGTTCCTTCATCATCCTGCCAAGGTAGTAATCATCCAAGATTCCTTCATCATCCTGCGGAGGTAGTAATCGTCAAAGATTCCTTCATCATCCTGCTGAGGTAGTAATCGTCCAAGATTCATTTATCATCCTAATGAGGTAGTGATCATCCAAGATTCCATCATCATCCTGCTTAGGTAGTAATCATCCAAGATTCCTTCATCATCTTGTTGAGGTAGTAATGTTCCAAGATTCCTTCATCATCCTGCTAAGGTAATAATCGTCCAAGATTCCTTCATCATCCTGCCGAGGTAGAAATCGTCCAAGATTCCTTCATCATCCTGCTATGGTAGTAATTATCCAAGATTCCTTCATCATCCTGCTGAGGTTGTAATCATCCAAGATTCCATCATCATCCTGCTGAGGTAGTAATCGTCCAAGATTCCTTCATCATCCTGCTGAGGTAGTAATCGTCCAAGATTCCTTCATCATCCTACTAAGGTAGTAATCGTCCAAGATACCTTCATCATCCTACTGAGGTAGTAATCATCCAAGATTCCTTCATCATCCTGTTGAGGTAGTAACACCCAATATTCCTTCATCATCTTGCTGAGGTAGTAATCATCCAAGATTCCTTCATCATACTGTTGAGGTAGTAATCAAGGTTGCTTTATCATCCTGCTGAGGTAGTAATCATCCAAGATTCCTTCATCATCCCGCTAAGGTAGTAATCTTCCAAGATTCCTTCATCATACTACTGAGGTAGTAATCGTCCAAGATTCCTTCATCATTCTGCTGAGGTAGTAATCGTCCATGATTCCTTCATCATCCTGCTGAGGTAGTAATCGTCCAAGATTCCTTCATCATTCTACTGAGCTTACAAATACAGTTCAACAATCATTTCTGGATGGCATTTACAAGCCCATCTCCAATAACTTTCCATCATCTCTCTAAGTTGCATATTTAAGCCCATCGACCATCACATCACCGATTGTAAATTTCTGGGCACTCTAGTGTCCAATCATCTTCCACCTTCGAGTCACGAATGGCGGATCCGCCAATCTAACTCTTCAGGTTCAAGAAGATTGAACAGGGGCAGTTGTTGTACCCCAAAAGTTTCCCTCTCATTTCTCAAAGGATCACCCTGGACCCTCAGGTTTGCTTCTATCCAATTCTAAGCCTCGAATTACAAATTTTTCAAGAAAGTCATTCACAAGGGCAAAATGGTCATTTGCACACTAAAAAAGTCAAACTTTGACTTTTGGATCAAAATCAAGCTTCAAGAATCATATTTCATCAAGACATATTGGAATGTGAGATTTGCTTCGCCAATAAATTCAAAAGTCAAATTTACTTTGGAAAAGTCAAAATTCTAAAATACTAATTTTTTCTAAGTGTTTAAGAAACATGACAAGCTCAGAATTTCTGATCAGATTTTCACCCTGATGGAAGTTGATTATGGAGGAACTTCTGACACAAGAGTTATAGACTCCCACAAGATCTGAAACATTGCAAAACAGAACATCACCTAGGAATGTTGGGATTTCAAGTTATAACTCCTCAAAGACATGTCCTTGAAATTGAGGTGCTCAGCAAATTTTGGACAGTTCCAAGACAGAGTTTGGTTATAACTTTTGGGCCAGTTTTCACAAAGATTCTGTCATAGTTTGCAAGGGTAATTTAAAGAGGATTTACAAAGCGTGTTGCAAGCTTCCTGGAATGTTTGAGAACTCCTTCAGAACATGCTGGAGCAAGAAGATATAAAGATCAGAAGTTGGATGTCTGTTCTAAATTACGATGAAGCTAAACTTATGATCCATAATTAAGCAATGATGTAGAATCTCACATTGCAGGATTTCTAGTTTGATAAATCTCAACATCATTTAATGCTCACAACCACTTTTGAGTCTTTATCCAAAGGATTTCCCCCACGTGTACCTTTATTGTCTTGGAAAAGTAAACTTTGTACAAAAGTGTGTTGGGCCCATACGTTGCTTTTGCTTTTGAGGTTACATTTCCTTAATTCCTGCTGAAAAATCCAGCTTAGGCGCTGCTAAGCTTGCTAACCACCCCACTTTGTGCCTTGAACCATACTTGTTTAAACTTGCTTCAAGAACAAGTCAGTGCCTAGCATATGATGGTTGTACCCTTGACCTCTCCAATCTACTAAACCTTTGCCTATAAATTAAACTTCATTGGCCACTGTAAAGAGGTCATAAATTTGAGAAAGAAAGGCCTTGAACCCCTGTTAAAATTCAAACAGTCCAAAAAACTACAAACACAAAATATAAAACCTGTTAACTTTTGATTTCTTGCATTCAAACTTCATTTTTTTCTCAAGTGTTTCTTGACCAAAACCATCCATACAGTTTCTGATTCACATATTAGAAGCTATCCTAACTTCTGTGTTCAGACTGTAACACACTTTCCATCCACATCCACCTCAAAAGTCATAACTTTACCCCTTGATTGTTCCAGAATTCTCTAACCATTTATGGCCCAAGTTGAAAGTTTCCAGCCCGCTGAATACGTGAGGAAGCTGTTCAGAACATCACAAGCGATAAGAACCAGGTTCCAGCTCACAAAGTATTTTCTAGCTGCAAGGTAAGCTTCTACTGACTCTCATCGTGTTACTTAGGCATTGTTAGACTTGCATGTTCAAAATACAATGTAGACATCTTGACTCTGATGATGTACATATTCTGAGATTTCGTGCATTTGCCTGCCTAAGTAGAGAGAATTTCAGTTCAAGACTTCTTGAAGAAATTATAACTCAGAATTAGGATTAGTAAATTCATGCTTGCTTCTGATTTATAATTCTGATATCTCTTGTTTCTGAAACATCATGAAACCTGCTATAACTGTTATATACATATCTTCTGTTTTGTTGAGAAATGACTAAGTTGCATATGTTCTGACTAGCATGGAGAGGGAGACAAAGTTCTGTCAGTGGCATCAGAACTTCTGAAATCTTCTTTGTTCCCAGTGGATCCATAACTTCTGACTTTACCTATTTATGCTAATATGATTTCTGCCTTTTGCAGCATGTCAGAGTCAAAACTTCTAATCTCTTTTAGTTCAGCAATGCGCTGATTCTATTTTCTTTTTTTTCTCCTTACTATTTTTGCTATTACTTCTATTTTCACTAATAAAAAACAAAAAAAAAAGCATTTTTACATTTTTTATGCTTTATTTTATTTCTTAAAACAAAAAGATCAAAAATATTTTCTTAAACAAAACTTATTTCTTTTCTTAAACAAAACAAGCATTTCACAACTTCTTGTACATCCTTATCCATTCAATATGGTTGTAATAGTAATTTAGGATATAATTTTATTTGTAATCCCTATTTGTAAATTTGTACCCCCCATCCCTAAAATATTGTAATAGCGTAGGACTTTTTATATTTCCGCAATTTATCGCTTTTCAAATATAATTGTTAGTAATTAGGATGTTTATCGCAAGACATGAAATCGACAAATAAATAACCCTAATCAAGACTAAACGCATGCAATCAAACTCAATTTGAAGACATGCACCCTTAGGGTAATCCCACTTGCGGCCTATCAAAAAATAGTCTTGTCCCTCGAACATGGGCGTTTTAGCAAATACTCTCGATAAAAGATCGTAGTCCCTCGATGACCCTCAATGTTTCCTTCGCTAAACGATCTAGTCCCTAAAAACGACATTGCTAAAACGTCCTATAGGCTGCCTTCTATAACTATACAAATGTCCCAAACTCGTCCCTTAACATCCAACGATGGGGCTTCTTACCAAATCAATGGTAAGATAGTAACATCTAAAGGAGGAGGAAAAGAACATCTAAGACCTTTTGAGTAGATAGATTAGCTCCTAGTTGCTCGCTTTGTTCACAACAAAAACATTTTTACACACCCACACCCCCATCTTGAAAATATTTTCGAAAGACAACAGTTTGTACGCGTTCTCATAGAGACGATAACCATTACAAATACACCTTTTTAAAAATCACTTTCAAAAACACATCTCACAAACACATCTTTCAACTATTTTCCAAACAAACACTTTGTACGTGTTCTTATAGAGACGAGAACCATTACAAAGACGTTTTCAAAATACCTTCAAAAACCACACCACAAGCACATTCAAACAAAAGCAAGTGATCTAGAAAGTAACTAAGAGCCCATGGAAAACCATGGATGAAAGGGGTGCTAACACCTTCCCTTTTCATAATCTACCCCCCGAACTCAAGAAAATATCTCTAAAGGTCTTTCCTGTGCTTTTTCACCTTTCCTTTTGGATAAAAGAAAATTCAATGGAGACTCTTGCTAAACCGCAACATTTGTGAATACAAAAGAAAACACCCAATTCAGTTCTCCCACTGTATCACACCGTCATATGGTCTGAGTTTTTCACAATCATTTACCAACATGATGTCTTCATCTGGGAATTCGATGTTCATGGATTGATAGTCATCCACAGCCAGATGAGCCAAATGATCAGATAATACACTCCTTTTATTGCTTTTTGGGTAGTGTATTGAATGTCGTATTCAGCCAGGACCATCTGCCATCTTGCTATACATCCAGAGAGGGCGGGCTTCTCGAATATGTATTTAATAGGATCCATATTGGATATCAATAAGGTAGTGTGAGTCAGCATATATTTTCTTAGCCGGCGAGCAGCCCATGCCAGAGCGTAGCAAGTTTTCTTGAGCAGTGAATATCTGGTTACACAGTCGGTAAAAGTTTTGCTCAGGTAGTATATTGCATGCTCTTTTCGGCCAAAATCGTCATGCTGCCCCAACACACACCCCATTGAATTTTCCAAAACTGTTAGGTACATGATTAGAGGTCTTCCATCAACTGGTGACATCAAAATGGGAGGCTCTTGAAGGTACTCCTTGATCCTGTCAAAGGAATCCTGGAAGTCTTCATTCCATTCCACCACTTAATCTTTCTTGAGTAATTTGAAGATTGTTTCACAAGTAGTGGTTAGATGGGAAATAATTCTGGCGATGTAGTTTAGCTGTCCTAAGAATCCCCTAGCTTCCTTCTCAGTGCGAGTAGCAGGAATTTCTTGTATTGATTTTACCTTTGCAGGGTCCACTTCAATACCTTTTCCACTGACAATGAAGCCTAAGAGTTTACCGGATCTTACTCTAAAAGTGCATTTATTCAGGTTCAACCTTAGCTTGTATTTCTTCAGTCTTTCAAACAAGTTCTACAGGTGGCCAAGGTGTTCCTCTTCAGTTTGAGATTTGGCTATCATGTCATCCACATAGACCTCTATCTCGTGATGGATCATATCATGAAATAAATATACCATGGCACACTGATAGGTTGCCCCAACGTTCTTCAATCCAAATGGCACAACTTTGTAATAGAAAGTGCCCCATTGTGTGACGAAGGTCGTTTTCTCCATGTCCTCAGGTGCCATTTTTGATCTGATTGTATCCGGAGAAACCATCTATGAAGGATAATACTTTATGTTGTGCGGTGTTGTCAACCAAAATATCAATATGGGGAAGCGGGAAGTCGTCCTTGGGGCTTGCCCTATTTAGGTCTCTGTAATCCACACACATACGTACCTTACCATCCTTCTTAGGCACCAGAACAACATTGGAAACCCATTGTGGATAGGAGGTGACAGCTAAGAACCCGATGTTGAACTATTTCATGACTTCAGTCTTGATTTTTTCTGACATTTCTGGCTGCATGCGACGAACCTTCTGTTTCACTAGAGGGCAATCCTCTTTTGTCGGCAGACGATGAACCATGATATTAGTGTCGAGTCCTGGCATGTCTTTGTATGACCAGGAAAAGACCTGGACATAATCATGTAGTATCTAAGTTAAGCGCTTCTTGACATTATGCTCCAGGTTGGCACCTATCTTGACTTCTTTCTTATCCTCTTCAGTACCTAAGTTAACTATTTCAACTGGCTCTTCGTGGGGATGTATGGTCCTTTCTTCCCGTTGTAATAAACTAGCAAGTTCCCCTGGTACCTCACAATATTCCTCACCTTCGTCCTCGGCTTGGTAGATCGGATTTTCAAAGACATAATAGGCAATAGCAGAACCGTTACCAATGGGATCCCGAGTGGATGTGGATCTGCATTTTGATATGTGAGTGTGTGTAAGAGCATAACTATCTTTGATAAAATAAAAGGTAGAAAAAAGAAAACAAAGAGCGTAAAACTTTCATGGAAAAACGTCCCATGATTTATTAATGACATATGAAGATGAAGTAACAACCCTCACAGATGGACCATTGTGCCTCGGGTAAGACACAAGGTTTTAAAGTCTAAATTTTTTAAATATTACAAGTCTGAAAATTTAAAGACAATTACTCTTGAATAAAAGTAATAGGAACAAATTATTTGGCCTCCCAATTGTTGAGTCCACTGTCGATGGTTGGAAAATCCACTCGTCCATGTCACAACTGCTATCACTGTCTTCCACTGCATTGACTCCATGATTGTTGATGCGTAAAGGTGGTCCCCCAGTGCGAGTACGTCAAACAGTTCTTTGGGCCTCCGACGTAAAACAAAAACCAAATTTGTTAGATTTGTATGGAATATCTGGAAGTTGGCCCCAAATGGTACACCTACCTTCCTCAACTACTACTCTAGCATCCTTCAGAGAAGCCATTTTCAATGGAGGTCTGGTAATCTTCGGATCCTTGGTAGCAGTTTTGGTCGCAGCAACCGTCTGTGGAACCTCCTCAAAATTATGACAGGGGGTCTCAATGAACTAGTCGTCCATTTCAACATACCTAAAAGATTTCAGGTGGCTAACCATGTATTCCTCCTCCCCAGGGACTATGCTGATCTTTCCCTTGACTGGGTACTTCAACATTTGATGTAGGGTAGAAGTGACGGCACCAGCCCCATGGATCCAGGGTCGACCCAATAGACATGAATAGGATGGGTGGATATCCATCACATAGAAGGTTGAATCAAAAGTATGAGTTCCAACTTTGATAGGGATGTCTACTTCTCTGTGAACTGTTCTTTTAGAACCATCGAAGACCCTCACCACAATGTTGGTGGGCTTTAATGTGAGTCCTTCGCAATCTAACCGGTCAAGAGCATTCTTGGGTAAGACATTCAATGACGAACTTGTATCCACCAGAACGTGTGCTAATGTAGTGCCCATGCACTCAATGGAGACATGTAAGGCATCATTGTGTTTCCTTCCTTTGGGAGTTAAATCAGCTTAAGAAAAACCTAGTCCATTATCAGCAGTTAGACTGGCCACACAATTCTCGAATTGATCAATAGAGGTCTCTTGGCGCACGTGGGCGGTCTTCAGAAATTTTACTAAGGCCTTAGCGTGGGCCTCGGAGCACAAAAGTAAAGCCAACATTGATATTTTTGAGGGGGTCTGCCCCAACCGCTCCATGACGTTGTAATCACTTTTCTTGATTATCTTTAATATCTCTTCCATTTCCTTCCTAGAAGCCTCAGGAATCACTTTTGGATGCGCCTTCGTTTGTACAGGCTCAAACAATACCTCTTTTCCTCGTGTCTCGGTAGCAAGGATAATAGTAGGACTAACAATGGGAGTAACACTTGGAATACTGACAGGAGCGGTAGCGGGAATAATTACAGGAGCAACAATGGTCTTTGGAGAGATCTCAGGGGACAAAACCCTTCCACTTCTTGTTATCTTACTAGTCCCAACGATATTGTCGATGCCAGGATCAGTACCTTCAGCAAATTTGTCTTCGATAGCCAATAGATCTTGCTTGAAGCCATGGTAATAGACATCAGCCCCATAGTTCCAGGGAATAACTTTACCCGAGGAATATGGTATTGGCCCTAACATGGTGATGATTAGGGGAGCAGACTTTGGAATAGATGCAATCCTGACGGGTCTTTTGGTGGAGACCCTTGGAGGATTTTCGATAATGGTGATTATTGAAACATCTTCGCATGAATTTTTGGCAAGAGGAACTTTTTCAAACATGATTTCTTTGTTAACCATCAGGCGTTGGACGCCCATCTTCAATAACAAACAAACACTTGGTAGAGACATACATAAGTGACAACTTTCATCACAGCCCAGAAATAGACCGGCTTGCAATAGGTTCTGTTTAACTGTCAAAAGGGGAGTAGTTAAATCATCCACGGAGGAAACAAAACAGTCATCATCAATAACATTGACACCTTGGCCATGTTTGGGCATTGGCGCTCTTATTACATTAGGTGTTTCTGGGGGGTCAAACTCAATCTCTTTCGCCTCGATAAGGTCTTGTATCTTATTCTTCAAGGCCTAACAATCGTTTGTATCATGCTTTGGACTTTCAGAATGATAGGCACATCGAGCATTCGGGTTGTAGAGCGGAGAAGCAGTATTTGGATTCTTGGGAGCTTCCTTTAGAGTCACCAGATTGGACTTCAATAGATGCGGCAAAACTTGGGACAAAGTCATGTTGATCCGGGTGAATCGTCTTATAGGCGGCTCTGGCCTGCATTGATAGTTTCTCTATTGATTTGATACAGGATTTGAGATCATAACAGCCTCTACCGTCGGGGAACATTCAATTTTGTTTTGATTCCTGTGGTCATAAGCAACGCAGACCTCCTTCTTTCCAGTAAAGGGTTTCTTCATCGTGCTTGAGGATGTATCCCTTTGAATTTTACCGCTCTTAATACCAGCTTCTACCCGCTCACCAGTCATGATTAGTTCAGTAAATCCAGCTGAAGAGCTTCCAATCAGATGGTTGAAGAATGGACCAGATAACATGCCCAATAACATATCCACAAACTCTTTGTCAGATAAGGGGGGTTGGAATCTTCCTGCGAGATCCCTCCATTTCTGGGCATAATTTTTGAAACCCTCACCAGCACCGATAGGCATGCCTTGCAATTGTGTTCGCGTTGGAGATAGGTCAGCATTATATTGGTATTGCTTGTAAAAAGCAGCAGTCAAATCATCCCAATTGCGAATATTGGTTCCTTCCAACTGATAGAACCAATCCAACTGCGTCCCTGAAAAACTTTCTTGGAAGAAATGTACCCATAGGTTCCTATCATCAGTATGGGGTTAAATCTTCCTGACGTATGACCTTAAATGCAGCTTAGGACAAGAGACACCATCATATTTAGCAAATGTGGGGACCTTGAATTTCTGCGGGATGACCACCCCTGAGACGAGTCCCAGCTCTTCAAAATCCAGCCCGGGTACCCTCTGGATCTCCATAGCATTGAGGCGATCCTCTAGCTATTCGTGTTTATCATCAGCAGGAGGATACTGTTCTTCAGAGTAGTCAGCTTCTTCTTCTTCAGACTCTGGGTTTTCATCTCCTTCCTTGTTCTTTCCTTCTTGATTATCTCCTTCACCCGACGAGGTTGTGAAATCTAGAGTTTTCTTGGATTGTCCTCTGAACCTTCTTCCCAAATTCAAAATGCCGACTGGTTTCTTCACCTTCTTCTTATATTTGATCATAAGAGCCTTCAGGTCCTCTTGTCCTTTAGCCAGAGTCAGCAATATTTGTTGGAATTAATCATTCTACGCTTGAAGATCCTTTATTGTCTGTTCAATATCGATCTCACTGAGATAAATAATAGAAAGATAAGGAGACCTGTTGTGAAAACCTGTTTGTGTTATTATGAATGAGAATTCATATGCAAATTATTTCAAGGAGATTTAGAGATTTAAATTTGTTTAGACAAAAGGAAACACGCATTGTATTAATAAATCCAAGTTCGAGTACATCATGCCTCTTTGGGCTTACAACGAAAGAAATAAAATACAAAAACAAAACTCCTAAGACAAAAAGGTTCAAGGAATCCTCTTCGGTGCAATGTAGGCGTTCAAAATCCGCTCTTCATTTGGCTGCTTTGTGATTTCCAAAACCTTCTTCTCACTGGCGTGGAATTAGGCTTCAAAGGTATTCACTCTTCTCTTAGCTGAATCTAATCCTTTTGCGAGTCTTCAAGCGAGGTAGGCATGTTAGGATGAAGGATAGTATACGGAACATCTCCTTCAACGACAGGATCCATGATAACAGGTAGGATTGAGGGGTAAGGAATTAAGAGACTCTCAGCACGAGCTCGCACCCACCTAAGGTAAGGCTCAAGGGGAACAAAATTTTTGTGTCCCAATGTCTTACTATCCATTTTGTTTACCATCCTCCAAGCTCGTATAAACCTTTGACGGTAGCCTTGGTCATCGCTCTCGTAGTCGAACACCACACCTTGGATGAGCGCATCATGAGGACCATCTCTTCATGCATACACAAACTGTCGCAATGCTAAGAAAGGGTTGTAAGTGATACCTCCCCTAATGCCAAGCAAATGGGACATTAGGGATTCCCCACAACGGTCGATAATAGTAAAGTCTTCCAAGGATCGAGAATACCAGTGGATATCCGAATGTCTGAGTGACATCAACCTATTGGACCATCTCAAACCTTACTCGTTCTTCACAACGGATCATGGTAGGTGTGAAACAAACCACCTAGCCAACAGAGGAGTTCAACACATGAGGGTTCCTCTTCTCTTCATGGTCCGAGAATGGAGAGAATTCAAGATATCTCCGAACAAAGTAGGTGCGAGATTGCGAGATGTGAAAATTTTAAATGCATTCACATCTATAAGTTGGTCAGGATTTGGAAATAGTAGCATCCCATAGATGAGAAAAGCCAAGATTTCTTCAAAAGCTTGTAAATCCAGAGTGTTCCAACAATCTTGAGCTTTTTCGAACAGGAACTTGGCTAGGAACCCTTTGACACCACTTCTTGTTTCCCAGTTAACCGTGACATTGAATTGTTGTAAGTGTAAGGCTTGGGCAATCTCTTCAGGGCTCGGGTCTCTTTCAATACCGTTGAAAGGTAATTGATTGAGAATAGGAATTCCCAAGAGTTGAGATAATTATTCCATAATAGGCACAAGTTTGTAATTGGGGAAGGTAAAGCAATGGTGCAAAGGGTCGAAGAACTGGAAAAGCACCTTCATCATGTCTTTATCAAAGCTTGAGGTAACCAGGTTGAGAATTCGTCCATGTATTTTGGTGAACGGAGAGTTCTCAGGGACCCTTGATGCTAATTCTTTGAGCTGAAAAGGTACTCGTACGAGATTGACTTGGATTGTATTCCTGCAATTGGGAGTCATGTCCTACAAAATAGAACAAATATTAATCTCAATATCCTTGAAATGGTTAGTCTAAAGTTCTATGGTATGATGCCATGATGTTATGTACAAGCATATGCACAAGTTAATCAAACAAGTCTTTAGGTTTAGGCTTGCATGAGGTTCATAGGTAAATACCCTCTTGAAGTTTAGTTGGTTTAACATGTCCTAGAAAGTAAACTGGTTCTAGGGAATCTCAATATCACTGATCTTTCTTCATTGGGCATTGTTTCAGCACAAGCCTCTTTATTGGCGACAGAAATATTGTGAAAGTTCGATCTCAATGAGCGTAGTATTGAGTATCAACCAACTTCCGACTGCAACAAAGCCGGCTACCTCACTACTTCCTACTGGCCAAGTTGTTCAAGTAAGGTTCTAACGTCAATTAGTTCTTCATGACACCATACAGCGGCCCCGTATTCTCCTTAACTACTCAAGGGCTACCGGTACCAACAAATGTTTCACACTAATGTAGCTATTGCTTTGACCATGTCGATATACCCCGCAATGTTTCCACAACTTATTGCTACTTACCTAAAAAGGTGCCCCAGATCCGGGTAGATGATCAAAACAAACCCAAACAAGGAACCATAATGTAAAGCAAACAAGTTAAACAATGAAAAGCAAGTAAATGTGATCTAACCCTAAGGTAACCCCACTTTTAAACATTCTCCCCAGTAGAGTCGCCAGTTCTATAACACGGTGGGAGAACTGACTTGGGTGTTTTGCGCTTGATCGCAATTGTTTCGGATAGAAAGAGTCCCCATCGACTTTTCTTTTATATAATAAGGAAAGGGTGAAAAGAACAGGAAAGACCTTTGAGATTATTTTATTGAGTTCGGGCGGTGGGTTATGAAAAGGGAAGGTGTTAACACCCTTTTCATCTGTAGTTATCTACGAGCTCTTAGTATCTTGGTGGTGTGGGCTTTGAAAGTATTTTGAAAAGTGTCTTTGTAATTGTTCTCGTCTCTATAAGAACGCGTACAAAAAATTTTGTCGTTTGAAAATGTTTCAAATGAAAGTGTTGGTGTATAAAGTGTTTTTGTTGTGAGAAAGCGAGCAACTAGGAGCATCCTACCTACTCAAAAGGTCTAATGTTCTTTTCCTCCTCCTTTAGATGTTGTTATCTTACCACTGATTTGGTAAGATGCCCCCATCATTGGATGTGAAGGGACGGGCGTGAGACGTTTGTATAGTCATAGAAGGCAACCTTATGGGGCATTTTAGAAATTTTTGTTTAGGAACTAGATCGTTTACCTAAGGTAACATTAAGGGTCATCGAGGAACTACGATCTTTTATCGAGGGTCTTTGCTAAAATGCCCATATTCGAGGGATATGACTATTTTTCCGAGGCAACAAGTGAGATTACCCTAAGGGTGCATATGTGTGAATAGTGTGTTTGATTGGATGCATTTTGTCTTTGAATTTTAGGTTATCTACTTGTTGGTTTTATCTTTCCATACATCCTAATTACTAACATATATACCAAAATAATAAAATGCAGAAAATAAATCCTACACTATAACAACCATGTTGAAGAGCAAGAAATATAAAGATAAAATAAAAATAAAAGGAAGAAAAATGAGCTCTTTCAATTCAGGAAGCCACACTCTTTGAATTTACACTTCTTGGCTTCCTTCTATTTGGGCCTGGAGTCAGCAAGGTCATGTCTTTCGATTTCAACCTTTTCCTACTTCCTTCGAGTGGGACCCAGGGTGACCATCCTTCCTGCTTGTTCTTTCGTTTGAGATTTGGAAGTCAGTATGGACATCCTACTGGCCACATCCTTCATTTGAGGCATGGGGTCAACGTGGGGTGCACTATTTGTCTCAGGCTCCTTGCTGCCTCCTTCGACTGCATGAATGCTAGGCCCTCAGGCTAGGATTCGAAAGGCTTGAGTACTTAGCCAATCGAAGGGTACAAAGAGCATGTTTTAAACTTTTAAAATGCAACATTCAAGTGTAACTTTCAAAGATACAGGCCAGGGGTTAGCACAAAATTAATGGGTCTCAAAGTCCAAAGCCTAACTAGTTAGAATTGAGATTTTCAACCCATGGGCAGTCAAAATCGAAGGTTAAAACATGGTCAAGCTCTCTATATGGAATATTTGCATTTTTCATTTATTGGCATGTGCACATGATATTTAAATGAAACTGTTCCAAGTTTAAAGAGAACTTACCTCTTCAAGTTCTTAAATCGAAGGAAACTGCAAGTGTCTTCCTTGGTGGTGAATGGAAGTTCGTTGGGGCCTTCCTGAAACTAGTTCAGTTACTACTTGTTCAAGAAGCCATTGAATTGAAGGAAGATATATGAGTGAATCGAAGGTTTCTCTATAACAAGTAAAAGAATGAATCAAAGGATTACTACATTGTAGTTGGGGAATGGGTCGAAGGTGAGTGATCTGACAACTTAAGGAGTGAATCAAAGGGTTCACTTAGTATGAATGGGTCTGAGTTTTTTAAAAGTGTTTGGAATATTTAAAAAAAACGTTGGGAGATGTTTGAGAGTTTTGGGGGAATTTCTCACAAGAGTTTTCTTGCAACTATCCAAGGGCCCTAAGATGTGTGGTGGAGGCTCATATTTATAGATGGATTTGGAAGATGTTTTAGGAGAGAAAACAAAAAGTTTAAAGAAAAAAGGAATGATGTGTTTGTAGCTTTCGAGGGGCAGTATTCATATGCTAAATTGGTGCAAGAAATAAGGTAGTGTTGCAGGACTACTGTGCAGCAGTTTTGGAGTTTTATGGCCAGTGTATCAGACCTGAACTTGGTAGCGCATGAGACTTGGTCAGCAAGTACCTTTGGGCATCTCAACCTTTTGTTTTGACCCCTAGCCCTATCTTTCTACCAGACTCCTCAACAACATTTCCTTTTTTCAAATCAAAGTGTCCTTCAAAGGGATCATATGGGTATCCTTCGACCAGGCCTTTTGTGGGTTCCTTTGAATGGTCCTAATACATGCTCCTGGAGTGGATAAAAAAACATGTCATTCGATTGGAACATCTAGGCATGTCTGGCAAGTCCTTCGAATGTGCCACCATGATACTTCTTTCGTACGAGACAATGGCATAGTGTAGAATTTGTATGTTGAAGAAAACTATTTCCAAGGGAGATACTGCCTACTCGAACTTCCCTGCAAGGGGTCATATGGCCAAATGAAAGGTGTAACCAAAAACTTATACTGAAGGATTCACACGCCCCAAACGAAGAATGCATGCAGAGGATAAAGGGCACAATCGAAGCTTGCAACAAAGGAGGGCCACATGCCCCAAATGAAGAATTCATGCAGGAGGCAAAATGTGCAATCGAAGCTTGCAACAAAGGAGGGCCACATGCCCCAAATGAAGAATGCACGCAGGAGGAAAAATATGCAATCGAAGCTTGCAACAAAGGAGGGCCACATGCCTCAAACGAAAGAGGCATGCAGGAGGCCAAATATGCAATCGAAGGAGACCAGAAAAGACGGCTTTGCCTCCTGAATTAAAGGACATTAATCAAGAGGCTCTTTTCCTTGGGGATTGAAGCTAGTTGAAGATAAGTGTTGCCCTGTCGAAGCTTGCAATAAGTTGTTTCAAATGGGTGGCTTTGGCCTTGAGCATGCTAGCATGGTGGGGAATTTTGCCTTGTAAATTTAGGCTAACATGCAGGAAAGAGTCTATATGGCCAAACGAAAGATTTACACGAAGAGAATAAAATGTTCAAACGAAATCCAGTGCCCAAATGAAGCAGGAAATAAACTTGCCCAAAGAAGTCCAGTGCCCCAATGAAGCATGAAATGAACTTGCCCAAAAGAAGTCCAGTCAGTGCCCCAACGAAGCAGGAAATGAACTTTCCCAAAAGAAGTCCAGTGCCCAAACAAAGGGTGCAACCAAATCTTACATCGAAGGAGCCAAAGTGCCCAATCTAAAGATGTACAATCGAAGGGAACTTGTTTTTTTCATTCAATTTTGTCAAAAAGAATATTTTCATCTGCTTTGCCCTTTTTAACAGTTTCCTCTTTAGCTTGATGCTGAAAAAATCCAATTGTACTTGTGTAAGCTTGAAATTTTGAGAATCCTTTGTGAAAAATGCCTTGAGAAATGAGACAAAAAGTTTTGGGGTACAACACATACAAACAGATACATAACACTTAACTCAGATGAACCGATAATAACCTGATTTATCATTTAAAATCAAACAACTTTTTATTGTTAAGCAGCAGAATCTACATACTCAACTTCAATTCACTTAACATCTTTTATTAAACTAAAACAACCTCAAGGCAACAATTATTACATGTTATCAACTTAAAAATTCAACGACTGAAATAAATATCAACAACTAAACATCAAGAGTTCATCCCCCCGAGTGATACATATCAGAGCGACAACACCGACTCGAACTAACGAGGTAACAACTATCCTTCTTGATTACCTGCACGTTACCAACAGAGGACAACATTCAAACATAATGGGTGAGATATCGAACTATATAATTGAGTGTATGATAATTAATATATCAGAATCAGTTCATATAAAATCACCACTTCACAACTTATATACAACAACTATTACAACAAAGCATCAACACGACATAATAACTAATTCATAACTTTTAGATAATACCCGTCACAACAAGTCAACAACATAAGTATGCAAATGTACAGTTTTCCAATCCAGGCTATCACAGAGTATGAAAATGTATGTGACTCAATGAGTGCGCTATCACATACTCACAACAATCATCATTCATCGAAAGGAATAAGCCTATATCACCATTATTACCAATAAATAGAGGTAATTCATCGTCATTTAAAATTCCCTGCAACTCCGCATTATCAACAAAATTCACAGCAACAATCACAACAACACAACAACGACAATACAACAACAAATCAACAACAATAATTAAACAACAACTTAACAACCATTCAACAACAACTCAACAACAAATGAACACTGGCCATAAGCGTATAACTTTATCTTGCCAATAAATAGTGGCATTTCGACATCAACATATCATCATCAATAATTCCACAGTAACTCAACCACAATAGGTCAACAACTATTCAATATTGGCCATAGGCCTACAACATAATATTGCCCATAAATAGAGGGAATTCAACCAAATTCATCATCACCTGCAATTTCATATTTTTCAGCAAGGTATACCATACACCGAATCAACTAAAATAAGTTACCAGCACCCCGTAATTATTCGGACAATTCTCGACTATACTAGTTAATTAATTATCGCATAAAATTTATATTAACATTATTATTAGCCCTCTGTTAAATTAATACTACACTGCTGAAAAATCTATACTGTCAAATGCGACACATACTATTTTCCTGCCACTTGATATTAGTGTTCTGTTTCATTAAAGAATACAATTTTGCTAAAAATACTACTATGTACTTTATTTTGGGCTACTCAATAAACTTGTTACTGTTGCTGCCAAGTTTACTATACTAATAGTATATATACATATCAATGTTTCTGCTACTTTATTTTGGGCTACATATATAATTATATACTACTTTAAACTCACTAAGTCTACAATTATTTTTAACTTAACTAACTAATTAAATTATGGTATGTACTTATGATAAGCCTTAATTTACAAATATGTGCATGAAGCACTAAATTATTAGAGAAACACCACGTGCCTATCGTCACATTTCTTATGCCTATCATCACCAAAAGCATGCCTATCATCACAAGAAAACCATGCTTATCAGCTTAATAACCATGCCTATCATCAGACTATAAGAGAATAATAATAAACTACTTTTAACTTACTAAGGGTACTAGTGGTAACATATTATAAGATAAATTAGAATATCCAAAGTATGCCTATCGTCACAACAAACAAAAGAAGATGAATATATATATATATATATATATATATATATATATATATATATATATATATATATATATATATATATATATATATATATGCCTGGAGGTCATCACACATGTGTTCCGATCTGAACACCCCTTTCATACCATGGTGCCGATCGGCACCCATCTTTCCATTATCCATGCCGATTAGCAGGGCCCTTCCTATTACCTGTGACGCTTGGCACAGGCTTGTTGTAGCGTCTGTCACACTTTGGTGTTCCCCGATATACCTTTTTCAATGCAGTTTTCTCCAATTTTCTGTGTTCCTCCATAATTCCTTCGATTAGCAGTATTTCATTCCAACCAACACAATGTATAATTATAATAATACCACAACTAAACCAACATCAACATAGAATAATTCTCCAACAACAGAGTCATCAATTGAATTTCTGCAACTTTATCAGGAAACACAACATTGCAGTAGCAACAAAACATCAACCTTTCACACAGAATCACAGACAGTAATTTCATATAACCAACACCACATATGATTTACCATATACCCAATTATAGAGCATGAACCCCACCCTTACCTTGGATTGGAGACCGTTCTATAATTCTTCGATCGAACCTAGCCTTGCCAAAGTTTCCAACTTTTTCCTCTTTTCGTCTTTTCCTCTTTTCTGCAATTCTGCAACTTCTCACGTTCACCACAACATACTTCAAGACTTGTTCAATAACCTAATTCCTTATAATTAGCTTAACTTTTAATTATTAATATTATTATTGGGCCTAACTTTCATACTCTACTTTTACTAGACACGACCATATAATTAAACCCAACAATAAATCTTATAACCATTCTAATGTTATTATTAATATTATTGTTAATATTAATCAACCAAATAACAACTTAGCAACTTAAATTAACATTTCTCGACATTTCGCAACTTCGACAATTTCAACAACATTCTCAACCATTAACCCATAATTAATTTAATTAAATAATTAATTAAATTAACGGGAGTTGTAACTCTTCCCCACTTAGAATATTTTCTTCCTCAAAAATCTATTCGATACTACCACTTTTAGTACGAATTTCGCATCAAACTCGTTGATTTCCAAGTTGTGTTTGGCAATATTTTGACCACTACTTTATCGACATAACAACGCTCAACATGATATAATTCAAATCCGCACGTGCTAATCATTCAACATATCCGCGATATAACTGCTAATAACTTATCAATCACTTCAACAAAATATCATCAACCTTATTCATATCGTCGTATCACTCTTATAATGACATCAACATAGCCAACATAATCAACTTCGTCATATTATGAAATACTGTTCCTTACTTACGGTAATCAACAACAACATCTTGACAACGGGAACAAAATCATTATAACCTCAACTTAACAGTATAAGTCAACAATTATACACACAACTCACCATCATCCAACAACCACATTAATATCCTTCTAAAATCAGCAAACATTTACGAGAAAACACAGTACCCTGACACATCAACCCTATATCAATAATACACCAAATCAAACATGTATATTAAGACATACCATTCTCATAGGCTTCTGATATTTATTCTTTTACTTCTAACGAGTCGTACAAGCATACAACGGTGCCACATCACGCTTCAGTTGCGCAACTCTGATAATCCATCTTAAGTCACCGTCCTTATTAAAATTTCCATCAACTATATGATTTATAAGTTTCAATCTAGTTTCAGACATTCTTTAATATCCATTATAAAATCGTTGTTCACTTTATATTCTCAATCCTTAATTTTACGAGGTTAGCTCGCATATAATCCACTACACCGACTTGTTCAATACGTCTCAATTCTTTCCTAGCCACTCCTCTATTAATTCACACAAATTGGTGATTGACTATTCTCACGATATACATCAATCACTTTACACACCATTTAGATAGTAAGACAAATCGATACCATCCAACACGATCTCGTCTACTGTCAACAAGAGATTAAGGGTGATTAGTTCCTCAATTTGTCAATAGATAGCCGACAACCATAATGGAGTATAAATCATCGTTACCAAACTATAATAGTGTTCCTTTAGAACTTGTACTCAAGTCACCTAAAGCACCATAATCTAATAATTTCCAATGAGGTTTACAAATACTCCTATAATTTCCCTCTCATTCAATCATGTCGATGAGCTACCAACGCTCAACATATTACACGGTCCATATTACACTCAAAAAGTCTCACCCGAAGTTTAGGCATTCTCTAACTCATAATTACTTTCTTCATCTCGGCATCATCAAGAATACAAATTCGATTACGGAATCACAACACACTTTGCACATCTAACTTGAAATCATCATTCTCAGATTGGTCGAGTCTAACCACCGAATCTACCAATTCCACATCTAATTTCTGAGCTTCTTTGATACTGTCCAGAAAATCATTCTTAATCTTCAACATCCCTAACATAACACTCTTTGGTGTCACTTTGCAAACTAAGCTCATATCTCTGAACTGTTCAATTAATTCCAATTCTTTAACCATCATTGCCAACATATGTAAAGTCTTTTGACCTAAAACAACAGCCATGACATTAGCTTTACCTGGATGATAATTCAAACTGACATTATAATCTTTCAACAACTCCAACCATATTCGTTGTCTCATATTCAATTCCTTCTGATAAAAAAATACTTCAAATCTAGAACCAAAAATATAATGTCTCCACATCTTCAACATAAACACCACCACTGCTAACTCTAAGTCATGTGCAGGATAATTCCTCTCATGAACTATGAGTTGTCCATTCAGAATTAGTACACCACTAAGTTCCATCTTAGACACATTCATAATACACTACCAATGAATCACTCGGATTAGACAACTAATACCAGAGCAATTGTCAATCCTTTCATTAGTTCTACAAAACTTTCTTCACATGCAACATCCCATACTTGAAATGATGAATGACTATCCTTTTTAATTCCAAACATCTCATTTCTCAACTTATTTGTAAACAACATATCATGCTTGACCTCGTCTCGAACAACTGCGATAATAATCAATTATGCCTAAAAAGCTGCTAGTTCCGTAAACGACTTCATAGTTCCTCCATATGGAAATGCATCAACCATATTTGAAAACATTTTAATAGGATAGAATATATTTCTATCTCCTCATAGGTTCAAATGGGACACCAATCGGATACTCGGAACAGAAGATATGAATTTCCAAACCTATCCGAAAATACGAACACTGGCGTCATGCAGCGACATACTATTACACACGTTATCATAACGTTAGAACAAATTTTATTTGTACCAGTATCAATACTTACCATTGTTGAAATCATACTTATCTCCTCGTATTTCCGACTCTGACTCGCGATTCAAAATATTCCAACAACTTCAACAACTCTTACAATCACTTACAAGGATTCCACGACAAGGTCTACAACAATCTGCCACTCTATCACCGTTCAGACGTCAACATCTTACGCAAGGCTACTCAAACCGACAACTTCACAGTCCACCAGAAGCGCTGAAACATCACAACTTTTTAAATTCCATCTTCTAAAAATTATCCTTGTCACTTAATAACCACCTTCAGAAACATCAGGGATTTACACTACTTGTATATCAACAACTGTTACATTGCTCCTCATCTTTCAAGAAGTAAACATCAACAATGTCTGATCATTCTCCCTCAAGACGCTCCAACTTGATTAACAAATAAAATCTTGAATCCATGTCATCTTTGGATTCGGGAAACAACAAAACTTTAACACTACTTGCACTGTCGCCATCAGCAGCATACTAAACTAACATCTTACAACCGAATAATATCCGAGAAGCAAAGCTTCTCCCCCACTTATTTTCAACCCAACTCCTGCATACAACTCAATTAGTAAAACAACAAGCACCGAACATGTTTCACACACTTGTCACGTACTAAGGAACAAACAACATTAGACAACTTGGTCGGACAGACTGACCTGCTCTGATACCACTAATGTAACACCCCATTTATACACGGCAGATATTATTGAAAATCAGAGTTCAACATAAATAGGATTCTACATTTACAACTTAAAATAAAACTTCATTTAATTTCATACAAACAGATACATAACACTTAACTCAGATGAACCAATAACAACCTGGTTTATTCTTCAAAATCAAACAACTTTTTATTGATAAGCAGCAAAATCTACATACTCAACTTCAATTCACTTAACATCCTTTATTCAACTAAAGCAACCTCAAGACAATAATTATTTCATGTAATCAACTTAAAAATTCAGCGACTGAAATAAATATCAACAACTAAACATCAAGCGTTCATCCCCCTGAGTGCTACGTATCAGAGCAACAACACCAGCTCTAACTAACGAGGTAAAAACTATCCTTCTTGATTACCTGCACGTTACCAACAGAGGGTAACTGTCAAACAGAAGGGGTGAGATATCGAACTATATAATTGAATGTATGATAATTAATATATCAAAATCAGTTCATATAAAATCACCACTTCGCAACTTATATACAACAACTATTACAACAAAGCATCAATATGACATAACAACTAATTCACAGATTTTAGATAATGCCCGTCACAACAAGTCAACAACATAAAGCAACAACAAATATATCATCACCACAACTCAAGATGCAACTTCATATGCGACTCAATTACAATGCACATGCATGTGGTAACAGAGTAGAACTCCCATCTTAAAAACAGAGCAAAACTCCCATTTTTAAAATCTGCCCATAAATAGAGGCATCAACAAGGCATAAGCCTTCTTCGCAGTTTTCCAATCCAGTCCATCACAGAGTATGCGAATGTATGTGACTCAATAAATGCGCTATCAAATATTCAAAACAATAATCATTCATCGAAAGGAATAAGCCTATATCACCATTATTACAAGTAAATAGAGGTAATTCATCGTCATTTAAAATTCCCTACAACTTCGTATTATCAACAAAATTCACAGCAACAATCACAACAACACAACAACGACAATACAATAACAAATCAACAACAATAATTAAACAGCAACTTAACAACCATTCAACAACAACTCAACAACAAATCAACACTGGCCATAAGCCTATAACTTTATCTTTCCAATAAATAGTGGCATTTCGACATCAACATATCATCAACAATAATTCCACAACAACTCAACCACAAAAATAGGTCAACAGCCATTCAATGTTGTCCATAGGCCTACAACATAATATTGCCCATAAATAGAGGCAATTAAACAAAATTCATCATCACCTGCAATTTCATATTTTTCAGCAAGGTATACAACATATCGAATTAACTAAAATAAGTTACCAGCACCCCGTAATTATTCACACAATTATCGACTATACCGGTTAATTAATTATCGGATAAAATTTCTATTAATTCTACTTTGTATTAACATTCTTATTAGCCCTCTGTTAAATTAATACTACACTGCTACAAAATCTAATGCGAGACCTACTATTTTCCTGCCACTTGATATTAGTGTTCTGTTTCATCAAAGAATATAATTCTGCTAAAAATACTACTTTGTACTTTATTTTGGGATACTCAATAAACTTGTTACTATTGCTTCTAAGTTTACTATACTAATAGTATATATACATATCAAGGTTTCTGCTACTTTATTTTGGGCTACATATATAATTATATACTACTTTAAACTCACTAAGTCTACAATTATTTTTAACTTAACTAACTAATTAAATTATGGTATGTACTTATGCTAAGCCTTAATCTACAAACATGTGCCTGAAGCACTAAATTCTTAGAGAAACACCACGTGCCTATCGTTACATTTCTTATGCCTATCATCACCAAAAGAATGCCTATCATCACAATAAAACCATGCTTATAATCTTAATAACCATGCCTATCATCACACTATAAGAGAATAATAATAAACTACTTTTAACTTACTAAGGGTACTAGTGGTAACATATTATAAGACAAATTAGAATATCCAAACTAAGCCTATCGTCACAACAAACAAAAGAAGATTAAGATATCTATATATATATATATATTTGTGTCGGGCGGTCATCAACCATGTGTTTTGATCGGAACACCTCGTTCATACCATGGTGTCGACCGGTACCCATCTTGCCATCATCCCTGCCGATCGGCAGGGCCCTTCCCATTACCTGTGCTGCCCAGCACAGGCTTGTCCCAGCGTCCGTCAAACTTTGGTGTGCCCCGACACACCTTTTTCAACGTAGTTTTCATCAATTTTGTGTTCCTCCATAATTCCTTTGTTTAGCAGTATTTCAGTCCAACCAACGCAATGTATAATTATAATAATACCATAATTACACCGACATAAACATAGAATAATTCTCTAACAATAGAGTCATCAATTGAATTTCTGTAACTTTATCAGGAAACACAATATTGCAGTAGCAACAAAACAACAACCTTTCACACAGAATCACACACGGTAATTTCATATAACCAACCCCACATATCATTTATCATATACCTAATTATAGAGAAAGAACCCCACCCTTACCTTGGATTGGAGACAGTCCTATAATTCTTTGATCGAACCTAGCCTTGCCAAAGTTTCCAACTTTTGCTACTTTTCCTCTTTTCTGCAATTCTGCAACTTCTCACGTTTACTACAAAATACTCCAAGACTTGTTCAATAACCTAATTCTTTATAATTAGCTTAACTTTATAATTATTAATATTATTATTGGGCCTAACTTTCATACTCCACTTTTACTATATACGACCATATAATTAAGCCCAACAATAAATCTTATAGCCATTCTAATATTATTAATAATTTTATTGCTAATATTAATCAACCAAATAACAACTTAGCAACTTAAATTAACATTTCTCGACATTTCACAACTTCAACAATTTCAACAGCATTCTCAACCATTAATCCATAATTAATTTAGTTAAATAATTAATTAAATTAACGGGTGTTACATCTCAAGCTACTCCTTTGCAAGAATCTAAGTTCTTCAAAGCTTTCACTCGGCCGAATCTAAATTGAAAATTATTGTCACCCAAGATTTCCAATTGATTCACCGTCTCATGTTATTCCTTTGCAAGATATCCTAATCTTCAAAGCTTTCACTCGAACGAATCTGAATTACAAAAATCTTGTCAAAACTCCAAAATCAACACTTTGATCTTGGTGGAAAACTCTCAATTTTTCATGGATAAACCACCCCAAAGATTCTCAACCTAATTTATTGGTACACAATCTTAAATTGGACGTTTGCTGAAGCAGTTAAGTGTCAAGTAAAAGTAAGTATTTAGGGTGATATAGGTTATATCATATCGTCTCCATAGGGATTAGTACTACTGAATTGTCATTCGACAAATCTATAAAGTTTATGAGTTTGGGTTTGAATAAGTTGTTTATAAAGAAATGTAAAAGGTATTAATAGAAAAATAAATTCATTCTTCAAAGGGGAAACTTATCAGGCATGCATATAATTCACTCCTCACAAAATTAAACCTATCGACCAGTTACACTCAACCTACAATAATCATTAATGTCATCATGTGTCAAACACAACACCCACTATATCACCTTGGTGGCGATCTCTCAACCAACCTCTACAACACAGAAGTCAACCGTGGTAATTGCGTCGATGATCTCTCAGCATGATGCAACCAACACAGGCATTAATCACAAACACCCAAGTGAAAAATAGATCTAAATCTATCTCTAGAATATAGACACTATTAGATAATCATCCTAGATAAGAATTCGAGCACTATATGTCTAGAACAACCCAAACCCCAAGCACAAAGCAAAAATCCAAGACAATAATCGACAAAGATTTGTAAAGCAAGTTTTATATAACTCCATGGGCGACAAATATACATGAGTTCAAAGTAAATACATATAAACAACCTAAAAAATAAAGAATACATAAAGAAAAAGAGAAATGAACACAAATCTCCCTGTTTGTCAGTGTCGATCGAAGAGTAATCCACCCCGGATCATCTGTATGCAAGCTTCATAGTTGTTTTTGAAGCTAACCCTAAGGGAGAATTATGGTTGATGAATTTGGGAGCTAAAACTATCCCCAAACCTATAACCCTAACAAATGAAATGAAATTGAAATATAAACAAAAATATGTTCCGCACGCATCGCCTGATGTAGGAACAACGTCGCCTGATGATGACCTTATTACACTTGGCTCAGCCTGCGCCACTCAGACAACTGGGGAAAAATATCTTCCATCACCCGACGGAAGAAATCTTCTCCCAGAGACACCTTTATTCCTCGCCTGGCGACACAACAACGAAGCAATGTAGAAGCAACTAGAAAATGATCAACTCCTCTCGCCCCTCCATCGCCCAACAACACAAAAGCGCAAGCTCGTCGCCTAATCTTCGCACGACGACACACACCAGAATATCAACTTTTGCTGCTTATTCTTCACAACTTGCAACATATTTTCTTCTTTTGCCTTATTCCTTTATTGATCAAAATTGCATCTTGGAGCTTTTATTCCTCTTGCTCCAACAATGCTCAAATACCTACAAAATAAATACAAAACTATCAAATGATACACTACGTACGTGAAAACACAAATATACATAAAATAAACGAATTTACACAAAAAGTAGAATTTTTTCAACCGATATTAATAACAAAGAGTCGATAAGTGCAACAAAAAGTGTATACAAAAATAGCTATAATTTTCACTTATCAAACTCTCCCTAACTTGAACTTAATTGTCCTAAAACAAGACCAAACAAACTTAAAGAGGCAAAAGTAATCAACCAAAGAATCATGAATTAACAAGTTTGATAAACGAAAACAAATGTATGGTTCAAACAAAAATTTACAATCAAGGCAAATGCTTACCACAATCCGACAACGACAACATGTAAACAAAACAAATTGTAAGTACATAATTCATGCCAAACATTCTAAAACAAAATAAGCTTAATCATGAATCAGAACTAGTAAAAATTCATAGGTAGATGAAGAACGCACAAAGGTGAGGAACATTGAAATTCATCTAACAATCTTGCAAACAAAATACTAAATTATGCATTCATCCAAAAATTCACATTGAAAATATAAAGGAAAGAATCATAAGGGCTTTTCAAGGTTGTAATTTGGCTTGGTTAACAAACAAAGGATAATTCCTAAAGCTAATCAAAACAAAAAATTTACTAAACCTAAGGGAGTGATCAAATCACAAAAGACCAAACAAAAAATTTTAATTCAACTTCTTCTCCATCCCAAATTCCACACCAATCACAAAACTTATTAACAAAACATTGTTCCATACTCTTTTTGTTTTTCTTTTTTCAAAGCTTTTTCAATTTCTCTCTTCTTTTTTTCTTTTCTTTTTCTTTCTATTTTTTTCTTTTTCTTTAATTTTTATCTTTCACAACCTCATAGAAGTTAATACATGAGAAAGCAAACATTTCTCTCCCCAACTGGAATTCAACCACCATTAAAGTGAATACTTCATACTTTCTAAGGCAAGGCAAAAGTTTAAACTAAAAATCAGAGTTGAGGGTTTAAGAAAACAAATAATCAATGTCTATTCAAAAAGGAAAATCAAACACTCATAGATAAGCATTAAGTTCAAAAATAACATGGACATTGACAAAAATGCTCAAAAGGAGTTAGCAAAAGTTCACACATTCACAAGGTGAATTGACTATTTGGCTAGGTAGTTGTGCTCAAAATCAAACAAAATGCCTTGATCACTTTCATACTTTCATACAATCAACATAATCAAAAGATTAAACATAATGAAATCCAGTTAAAACAAGAATTGTGGCCTCCAGCATATATGTATAATGAAAAGCTTCCTCATTTGGGGGTAAAAATGGAACTAAAGTGATTCAATAAAAAAGTAAGTAATGCAAAAATAATGAATGGTATAGTGAAATATTGTGGAAGAACTGACTTTTTTGGTTTTATCCAAATGTGCGGATAGTTAGAGTCGCCACCGAATTTTCTTTTATCCAATAACAAAAGGGTGAAAAGAACAGTAAAGACGTTGAAGATTTTGAGTTCGGGGGGTAAGTTATGAAAAGGGAAGGTGTTAGCACCCTTTTCATCCGTAGTTATCTACAGGCTGTTAATCGCTAGCTCACTTTGAAAACTCACTTTCTGTATGTGATTTGTTTGAAAGTATTTTGAAAAGCCTAAAGTACGGCCAACTTTGTAATGGTTCTTGTATCAGTCCTCAAGAACGCGTACAAAGTGTTTTTTTGAAAATATTTTGAAACTGTGATGTGTAAAAAATGTTTTTTAGAAATATTGTGAGCAATCGATTAACAGTTCTTATCCACTCAAGGTCGTTCTTTATTCTTTTCCTTCTCCTTTAGAGATGGCGATATCCATATCATTAGTTGGTTGGTAGCCCTATCTATTGGATATGAAAGGACATGTGTAGGGTCATCGTGTGGTCATCGAAGGCAATATATAGAGATACTTTAGCAATTTATCGGAGGAACTAGATCATTTTTCATAGGCAACGTCGAAGGATCATCGAGGGACTATGATCTTTATTCGAGGTCTTCACTAAAGTATCCCTACTTTCGAGGGACATGACCATTATTTCCGAATGCAACAAAGAGAGGTTACCCTAGAGGTGTAAAGTGTGAATAGTGTGTTTATTTCAATGATTTATCTTGTATTAGGGTTATCTATCGATTATTTTTGGATCTTGCCATACATGCCTAGTTACTAGCAATTGAAAATATACAGAAAATTAAAGGTGCGAAAAGTAAATCTTAAGCTATTACAGGACTTTGGGGCAGTTACATAAAAAGGATACAGAAAATAGTGCGGAAATTAAACCCTAAACTATTACATCCCATAAGCAGATACATAATAGGTAAAAAACACGTAAAGATAAATCTAAGCTATTACAAAAAAGTCGTGCGACCCATAGAATTTCTCTAAGAATTTAAATGCAAAATAAATAATAATAAAAAAAGTTTGAATGTGATTTTTTTTATGAAATTAATTTGATGTTAATTAAATAGTTAAAACACTAAGTCTAATTAATTTTAATTAATAAAAATCCTAAAGTCTAATTAATTTTAATTTTAAGAAAAATATTAATTAACCTAATTAATTAGTAAATAAAAAAATTAATTATTAATTAGAAAATCTAAACCTAATTTATTAGGGCTTTAAGAAAAAGATTAAAATTGATTAATGGTTAATTAAGAAAAATAATTAGGGTTAAGGAAAAAATTAGGGTTAGTGAAAAAATAGGGTTAATAAAAACAAGAAAAAAAAGATTTGTATGGGGTGGGTGTTGAACCCACACCCTCCAGCCTTCTCACTGTACAACTTATCACCATACAAAGCACCTATTGGTGTTAGAAGAATAGGCGCTGCATATAATATGTGAAACCTGCATATTAAATGGAAAATAACAAAAAGTTGCAAAAGGCAGGGATCAAACCCTCGCCCTTAGAGACCAAAGCCTTAACACACGCGTTCTTGCCACCGGGATGACTGTTTCATCCGATAGTAAAACAAAAAAAAATAAATACAGATGGACCGGAGAAGTGTTGAAGTCCTAGCTTTGGTCGTCTTCTCTGGTGAGGTATTTTCTTAGAACCTGCAAAATAACAAACTTAAGTGATCAAGGAAGACCCTACCCCCTAATTTGAGTGTTGTGAGTTCAATGGTGGCCTTAACTTTGGCTAATTCTTCTTGCATAAAGAGATACGAACAAAATAATGTAAATCGGTCCAAACATGGTGCTAAGCTATCTAGACGTTATGGGACTCATGCAAGGGTTCAGACCTGCATTGTTTTGTCTCAAGAACACGTTAGCATGGTATGTTTCAATCAAAAAAACATAGAAAATAAAGTATGAATTTGGACAAAAACATGAAATCAACGATGCATGTAGGACATGTTTCAGGCACTTTTGATCATCAAGAATGATCCCAACTTACTCTATAATGTCCCTGGAATCGATTTGAATGGTTGCTTGCCCTTGAACATGGATGGAACTAGGATTGCATGTTTTCCCTAGTTTGACAAAATTTGAGATTTTTGGAGAGTGTTCTTGAGGCAATTTTTTCGTGTTCTCTCTTGTCTGAAGATGAAGTGTATATATAGGAGAAAATTAGGTCAATAAAAATGGGCTTGGACCTCTTTCTAAAATACTTTGACTTTGCTTTGATAAATATATTAGAATGATACAAAACCATTTTTTCTATAATATGTTCACACAATTGGTGATGAGATCTTCGGCCTCCAAAGTATTTGACGCAAAAGCCTTTTATGCCTTATACCTCCACTTAACATTGATTTAATTTAATTTACATTTAAATGAATAAAAATTCAAATAAAAGAAATAAAAATCATAAAAAATATAAGAATGGTTTTGGGGGTCCCCTAACATGTCATGAACATGTTAGATCTTTAAAAGTTAGGCCCATTAGTCCAAAAGCCCAAATTTGTTCAATTGAGGTTTCATGCAATTTCACAAAATTACCCAACTTGTGCAACTCATAACTTGCTCAATTTTTGTCATATGAAGGTGATAATGGACTTTTTGGAAAGTTCATTATGTCCCCTACAACTCTAATGTTGACCATGTTTCCATTTGAAGATTTTATCTTGACGTAAATTGCTTTGACATAAAGTGTCTTTTTGTTGACTTTTAAAATGACCTGTAATGTTTTTGCCCATATATCTCAAATGAAGCATTTTTGGATTTGAGCTTATAGAAAAAAATTTGTATAGAATTGAATTTCCATCAAAATAAGATTTGGTTAACAATTTTATGATGAATCATGTGAAAGTTATGCTCGGTCAAAGTTCAGTTGACTTCTCCTAAAGAAAACCCTAATTTAGCAACATTTTACTTTTAATGAATCGTAAGTTTTCTTGATAAGTTATGAATAAACTTTGATCAAATGATAAATGTAAGTTCAAAATGTTAATATTGACCAAAAAGCTTGAGGTTTGACTATAAGTTGACCACAATTGACTTTTTGTCCAATATAGTTGATTTTCACTTATTTGAGAAATTGATTGAGCAAATTTGTGATGTAAGGCTTGAAATTTGACATGAGGATTATTTGAAGTATATGAAGAACCATGAAACTCATTTGAGGCATTAGAAGTCCCATTTTCCTTGAAGAAGCCAAAACCCTAGTTGTAGACCACTGCTTAAGAGGAGGATTCATCTGATCATTCTTGAGTAGTCTTGGGCAATTGAGAACCCTAGGAGCATGAGAAGATATCTTGAATCAACATGTCTTAGAAAATGGGAGGGAAAACTTTGGGGTACAACAGCTGCCCCTGTTCAATCTTCTTAAACCTGAAGAGTTAGATTGGCATGCTCTCCATTCGAGATCTGAAGGTGGAAGAGGATTGAACACTTAAGTGCCTAAAAATTCGCACTCGCATGTGCATGAAGTAAAACTTGTTGGTTGATTGTATTGCTTGAATGAGATTAAAGATACCATTCGAAGAGGTGATAGAGTGTCGTCGGATATGGGATTATAGATTCCATCTATAGTAACTGATGATAGGAGTATCAGAATGAGTCAATGCCTGACTGTATCTGAAGAGTGTTTTTTCAGAAAATCTCTAAAGGGAAATGATTTTCTGAACAAAGGCCCTGAAGGAGATGCTTTTCAAATTTCCATCTCTGAAGGGGAAATGATTTTCAGGACGAAGCGCTGAAGGAGATGCTTTTTAGAATAAACCTCTTAAGGAAATACTTTTCAGAATGAAGTGCTGAAAGGGAAATGCTTTTCAGAACTCATCTGAAGGAAATTCCCGCCAGAACTCAGTCTCTGGTGGAATGCTTTTCAGGATTCCGTCTCTGAAGGGGAAATACTTTTCAGAACAAAGCACTAAAGGATATGCTTTTCAGAATAAACTTCTGAAGGGAGATGCTTTTTAGAACGAAGGTCCTGAAGGAGGTGTTTTTCAAAATTCAGTCTCTGAAGAGATTCACTTGGTCGTGTAGATGGTCGCCCTATTTGTTTTGGGGATTTACTTATAGTCTGTCTGTAAATTACTGGTAGTATCTATCTGTTTGCGAACTTAACCTGAAAAAACAAAGTTAGTTAAGTGCAATGTTATGATGTATGTAATGCATTTGCAATGATGGTCTCAAAATAAATGAGAATGTTATATGCATATGTCATGATTTTTATGAATGATGTATAGGTGCAATATGTCGTTGAAGCTTATCAATAGCTTTGTATAATAATGTCTGGCTGGGAAAATAATTCTCTAATTGTTGTTGGGGATGAGGACAATAGTTCTTCAATTTGTTTAGAATGCCTCTATTGGAGATTTTCGCCTTCTGTTCTAGGACACTCCTCTAGGGATGTTTGACTTCTGCTTGGGGATAAGAGAATTCAAGGACAGTCGGTCATTCATCATTCTTTGAAGGATTTGATTCTTATATACCCTTCCTGGGGATAAAAGAAGACGAATAATCCTTTGATGTGTTGTTTGACCAAGTTTCAGATATGATTATTAACTCTTCTGGGGAGGACCACATTGGATGATATCTGGTCAGAAAAGAGAACCTTGTTGGGGAATAACAATATTGGAGAAATAAACTCCGTTGGGGAAATAAACCCTGTAGACTATGCGGAAGAGATAAACTTTGACGGGGATTAACTTGTATAAAATTGCTCTTTGGGAATTTATGGTCAACTTTGAATGTTATCCCAACTCTTGGAGTCTCTCGTAAATGGTAATCCTATTTTCATGCATATATTTATAAATGGTAATCATATTCAAATGAATATGTTCATTCAATATAATCATTGGACATTTTTGCAAACAAAATAGAGAAAGTAAAAAATAGTTTTTGAATTTGAAACTGATTGCATTGATTTGGAAAATTTGCCTATAAAAAGAAAGTTTTATACAAAGAGACGGAATTCCTAGTAAGAGGAAATCATCGTAAAAGAGAAGGTGTACAAAGAGAAACAAATAAAAACGGCTATGTGGACATGATCCCATCGAGATTCAACTCTGCTATTGCCCCTATGTATTCAGGCATCTCATCCCTCGCTGTTGGAAGAAGTTGATTGAAATGATATGTACCCTTTGAAATTGATGTCGGTAATCATGCTGGATGTAAATAGATGGGTAACCCAACGGGACATAGTCATACGCTTTAATCCCTATATTTTGCTTGGACAGCCCTTTCGGGATTTAAGTCCACCGAGATATCCTTTTTTGCCCAAGTCGCCCTTTCAGGTTTTCGACTTGCCAGATGTACATTTTTTTATATATATATCCCTAATTTTTCCCAAACCCTTTTGGTTCTCCAGGATGCCCTTATTTTTTCCTAGGCCAGTCAACCTAATGAGTCTCTTTTATGCGTAGTATTTTTTAACTTTGCACGCGTTCATAGGGTGTGCAAAATCTTCATCGTCTATGGTGGTAAGAATCATAGCACTGCCAAAAAATATCTTCTTGATCACAATTGGCCCTTCGTATGTGGGAGAAAATTTTCCCCTGGGATCACCTTGTGGTAAGATGATGCACTTTATAACCAGATCACCAGCCTAGTACACCTGATTTTTGACTTTCTTGTTAAAGGCCTTGATCACACGCTTCTGATATATCTGACCATGACAAACAACCACAAGTCTTTATCGCCAATCAAATTTATCTGGTCCAGCCTAGTCTGAATCCATTCGTATTTATCTAAATCTACATCTTTCATAATCCTTAAGGAAGGAATCTGTACTTCGACAGGTAAGACAACTTCCATACCGTGAACTAGAGAGAATGGAGTTGCCCCAGTTGATGTACATACTGAAGTGCGATAACCATGAAGAGAAAATGGTAGCATCTCGTGCAAATATTTGTATGCCACTGTCATTTTCTGCAAAATATTATTGATATTCTTGTTGGAAGCTTCCACTGTGCCATTCATCTTCAGTCGATACAGAGAAGAATTATGGTGTTTAATCTTGAACCGTGTGCAGAGTTCCGTGATCATAGTATTTTTGAGATTGGTACCATTATCCATGATGATCCTTTCAGATATGCCATACCGACAAATGGGATTATGCTTAATGAAATGGGCCATAACATTCTTGGTAATAGAAGCAAAAGAGGTTGCTTCAACCCAGTTTGTGAAATAATCAATATCAACCAGGATGAAACAATGTCCATTAGACGTAGTAGGCTTAATCTCTCTGATCATATCAATGCCCCATATTACAAATGGCCAAAGAGCAGTCAAGACATTTAGAGGAACCCGAGGCACATGTACTTTGTCAGCATAAATCTGGCATTTGTGACATGTTCTGGAATAATGATGGCAATCAGTTTCCATGGTAGACTAATAATAAACCGCTCTCAGAATTTTCTTAGCCATCACGTGCCCACTAGAGTGAGTACCAAAGAATCCTTCGTGCATATCTTCCATAATCTTCTCAGCTTCCTTCTTGTCTACATAACGAAGCAGAGTCAAATCGTGATTGCACTTGTATAAAATTTTGTTACTCAGAAAGAACTTGAGTCTTGAGATGAATTTTCACTTCGTGGTACCAAGGCTTTTCGTCTGTTCCATCAATATCAACTTCGTAGCAATCTGCTGGTTCTTCTAGTCTCTTAATAGTAATTCGAGGAGCTTCATTATCCCATTTGACTTTGAACATAGACAACATGGTAGCTAATGCATCTGCCAATTAATTCTCTTCTCGCGGAATATGTTCAAAAGTGATTTCTTCAAAGTATGGAATTAATGTTAACACATGCTCTCGATAAGGAATGAGATTCAGATGTTTCGTATCCCATTCTCCCTTAATTTGATTGATTAACATGACTGAATCCCCATATACATCTAAGAAATTGATTCTCATATCGATGGCAGCTTTGAGACCCATGATGCACGCTTCATATTCTGCCATGTTATTTGTACAGTCAAAACATAATTTCACGGTGAACAGCGTATGGAAACCCTTGGGAGAGACAATCACAACATCAATTCCATTACCAAGAAAATTGGAAGCTCCATCAAAAACAAGAGTCCATTGAGATCCAGGCTTAAGTCCTTCATACAATCCTGGATCTTCATAATTAGTAATTAGCATAATATTCTCATTTGAGAACTCAAAATTCATATATTGATAGTCATCTACAGCCTGATGAGCCAAATGATCTTCCAGTATACTTCCTTTGATTTCTTTCTAAGTAGTGTACTGAATGTCGTATTCTCTCAAGACCATTTTCCATCTTGCTATTCTTCTGGAGAGAGCGGGTTTCTCGAACATGTATTTTCATTGGATCCATCTTAGAGATCAACAAAGTAGTATGAGTCAACATATATTATCTTAGTCGCCGAGCTGCCCATGCCAAAGCACAAAAAGTTTTCTTGAGCAGTGAGTATCTTGTTTCACAGTCGGTAAACTTTTTGCTAAGGTAGTATATTACATGCTCTTTTCGACCAGACTCGTCATGTTTCCCCAATACACGCCTTGTTGAGTTCTCTAACAATGTTAGGTACATGATCAACGGTCTTCCTTCAACTGGTATCATCAAAATCGAAGGCTCCTGATGGTACTCTTTGATTTTATCAAAGGATATATGACAATCATTGTTCCACTTCACTACCTGATCTTTCTTTAGTAACTTGAAGATTGGATCACAAGTAGCAGTCAGATGGGAGATAAATCTGGCAATATAGTTCAATCATCCCAAGAAACCTCTGACTTCCTTCTCAGTACGGGGAGCTGGCACTTCTTGAACGGCTTTAACCTTGGCAGGATCAACTTCAATACCTTTGTCACTGACGATGAAACCTTAGAGCTTACAGGATCTTACCCCAAAGGTCCACTTGTTTGGATTCAATCTCAGCTTGTATTTCTTCAATCTTTCAAACAGCTTGTGCAGGTGGTCGAGATGGTCTTCTTTAGTCTTGGACCTGTCTATCTTGTCATCAATATAAACCTCTAACTCCTGATGGATCATATCATGGAATAAAGCTACCATAGCATGATGATATGTTGCACCAGCATTATTCAACCCAAAAGACATAACTTTGTAATAGAAATTGCCCCACTATGTGACAAAAGTAGTCTTCTCCATGTCTTCGGGTGCCATCTTGATTTGATTATATCCGGAGAAAACATCCATGAAAGAAAATACTTTATATTGAGCAGTGTTGTCAACCAGAACGTCAATATGTGGAAGCGGAAAGTCATCTTTGGGGCTCGCCCTATTCAAATCCCTGTAATTTATACACATACGCACCTTACCATCATTCTTAGGTACCAGCACAACATTTGAAACCCACAGAGGATAGGATATAACAACTAAGAAACCTGCATTGAATTGTTTCATAACCTCAGCCTTCATCTTTTCTGACATCTCAAGACACATACGATGGACTTTCTGTTTTATAGGGAGACAACCTTCCTTCACCGGTAGAAGGTGAACTACAATATCAGTATCAAGCCCTTGCATGTCTTCATATGACCAATCAAAGATCTTAACATAGTCACACAACATCTGGATTAAGCTCTTTTTGACATTGTCTTCTAGGTTGGCACCTATCTTGATTTCTTTCTTGTCTTCTTCAGTATCCAAATTCACAACCTCGACATGCTCTTCATGTGGTCGTATGGCTCTTTCTTCTTTCATTAAGAGCCTAGCAAGCTCTCCAGGTATTTCACAATTTTCCTCACCTTCGTCCTCAGCTTGGTAGATCAGACTTTCTAAGTCATAAATGGAAATAGCAGAGTTGTCATTAATGGGTTCCAGGTGGATATGGATCTGTAATTTATTGTGTGGGTGTGTGTAAGAACACATAGCTATTTTGAAAACATTAAAGTAAAATAAAAAACAAAGAGAACAAAATTTGAATGCAAACGTCCAAAAAATTATTAAATGAAGATATGCTGATAAATAATGACAACCCTAACAAATGGACTGTTGTGCCCCGGGTAAGGCACACGGCTTAAAGTTTATTGTTTAAATAACATAACCAAAACTTAAAACCAAGAAAACAGAAAATAGTATTTACTCCTGACTAAAAGAGATTGGTATAAAGTCTTCAACCTTCCAATTGTTGAGCCCATTAACAGTAGTAGGGAATATCCAGCTGTCTATGTCGTAGTCATCATCAGTGTCTTCCACAATGTTGACATGATTGTTGTGAACTCCATTGTTTTTGATGCGGAATGGAGGTCCCTCAGAATTAGCACGAGCACGACGGACAACCCTCTGAGCCTGAGAAGTGAAACCCAAACCAAACTTGTCAGATTTGTAAGGAATATCGGGAAGCTAACCCCAAACAATGCAACCACCTTCTTCAACCACAACCCTAGCATCTTTTAAAGAAGCCATTTTGATGGATTCTTAGCAACAACAGAAGCAGCTTTATCAACTGAGGTTTTTTGAGAAAACAACTTCAAAGGTCTGGCAAGGAGTCTCGACGAATTCACCATCCACCTCAACATACTTGAAAGAATTCAAATGGCTCACCATATATTCTTCTTCGCTGCAAACTATAACGATCTTTCCCTTCATGGGATACTTCAATTGTGGTGTAAGGTAGATGTAACAACACCTTCCCCATGAATCCAAGGGCGTCCCAACAAACAAGAATAGGCTGGACGAATATCCATCACATAGAAAGTAGATTCGAAGTCTTGGGAACCCACTTTGATTGGAAGATCAACCTCTCCATGCACCATTCTCTTTGAACCATCAAAAGAACTTACCACAATATCACTGGGTTTTAGAACAATCCCTTCATAGTCAAGTTTATCTAAAACAGCTTTTGGCAATACATTCAACTAGGAACCTGTTTCTACCAACACATGATATAAGGTAGTGCCCCTGCACTCAATGGAGACATGCAGGGCCTTATTATGATTCCTTCCTGCGGGAGTTAAGTTTGAGTTAGAAAAGCCTAGCCCATTATCAGTCGTAAGGCTAGCAATATGATTTTTGAACTGATCAATAGATATTTCTTGCGGTACATGAGCAGATTTTAGGAATTTCACCAAAGCCTGAGCATGGGCTTGAGAGCACAACAACAAGGATAACATAGATATTTTAGAGGGTGTCTTCCCCAACTGTTCGAAAATCTTATAGTCACTCTTTTGGATAATCTTTAATATTTCCTCCATCTCTTGTTTGGAGGGGTCTTCAACGGTAACTTCTTTTGGTGCCTCCATCTTGGCAGGCTGGATCATATGTTCTTCGCCTCGAGTTTCAGTAGTAGTAGTGATACGAACCGGTGCAGTAACATCTATCAGAGAGATCTCTGGAGAGAAAACCCTTCCACTTTTGGTAACCTTACTAGTCCCAACAATATTGCCAACATCGGGATTAATAAAGTCAGCATTTTCCTCTTCAACAGTCAATGGTACCTGCTTAACTCCATGGTATTAGACATCAACTCCATAATTCTAAGGGATAGCCTTATCAGAGGAATATGGGACTGGCCCAGGTGCAGTAACAATCAGAGGAGAAACTCTAGGTTTGGCACTAATATTTACAGGACCCTTAGAAGTGATCCTTACAGGAGTAGTAGAAATTCTAGACACGTCTTTGATATTCAGGTCTTGGGATGTACTCTCCACAGAAGGAGCCTTCTCAAAAGGAATCTTCTCAAATAGGATCTCACAGTCATCCATCAAACATTGAATATCGTTTTTTTTTCAACAATGCACAACCATTGAATTGGGATGCATAATAGTAGCAGTCTTTAGCATAACCCGAAAATAAATCGACATGCAACAACTTCTCCTTAACAATCATCAGAGGAGTAGTCAAATCATTCACAGTAGAAACATAAGAAACATCTTCAATAGCACTAATACCATTGTCATGATTAAGCATGGGTGCCGTAATCACATTAGGAGTTCCAGGAGGATCAAATTCAATTTCCTTAGCATCAATCATGTCTTAGATCTTATTCTTCAAAGCCCAACTGTTGGTAGTGTCGTTCTCGGGGCTATCGGAGTGGTATGCACACCTTGTATTGGGATTGTATCGGGGAGAGGAAGTTTTGGATTCTGAGGAGGTTTTCTCAATGTAACCAGCCTTGCCTTTAACATTGTTGCAATGCTTGTGCCAATGGCATGTTGATCTTTGTAAACTATCTCCTGGGTGCATCCTGCCTACACTGATTATTTTGTTGTTGTTGCACCGGTGCAGGATTGGAGATTATTACTTCCCCCACAGATTGGTTGCGATCACTCTTATTATGATCCTTCTGGCTGTACACCTCATTGGATTCCCTCTTACCATTAGAAGGCTTTTTTCACAACATTTGAAGATGTAACCATTTGGATTTTTCAGCTTCTGATTCCATTTTCCACATGTTCCCCTGTCAAAATCAGTTCAGTGAAACCAGCCAAAGAACTTCCTAGTAGATGATTATAGAAAGCACCTCTCAGTGTTCTCATGAACATATCAACCAACTCTCTATCAGCTAAAGGGGGTTGGACTCTTCCTGCAAGATCTCTCCACTTCTGTGCATATTCTTTAAAGCCTTCATTAGAGCATATGGTTATACTCTGTAGTTGCACAGGTTTGGTGCAAGATCAGCATTATATTGATATTACTTATAGAAAGAATTATTCAAATATTCCCAGGTGTGAATATTGGTTCCTTCTAATTGATAGAACCATTCAAACTGTGTTCCAGACAGACTATCTTGAAAGAAATGAACCCACAACTTCTTGTTAGCTGTGTGCAGTTGGATTTTCTGAACATACGACCTCAAATGCAGCTTTGGACAAGAAACTCCATCATATTTAGAAAATACATGAGTTTTGAATTTATGAGGGATGACAACTCCTGAGACCAAACCCAAATCATCAAAGTTCAATCAAGGCACTTTCTAGATCTCCATAGCTCTTAGACGCTCTTCCAGCAACTTATACTTTTCATCAGCATCGGGGATACTGCTCGTCCAAGTAATCATCTTCCTCTTCATCAGGACATTTGTTAGAATCGGGATTTCTTCTTTCAGTCTTCAGACGCTTACTATCTTCATCTTGTTTGTCTTCTTCATCCGATGGGATATTAAGATCTCGAGCTTGCTTGACATGACTCGTGAACCTTCTTTCCATGATAAGGACTCCAATTGGTTTCTTTGACTTCTTCTTTTTCTCACTGGTGACGAGTACTTTCAACTCTTCCTACCCCTTGGCTAAGTTCAAGAACATATGTTGGAATTGTGTATTCTAAGCTTGGAGGTATTTGACTGTTTGTTCAAGATCCATTTTTTTCTGCTGAAATAAACAGCAAGAAGATGAGAAAACCTATCTTGAAATTACTTGTTATGTAATTAGATGCATGATATGTAGATGCAAATGTAATGTTTTCAAGGATCTCATGGGATAAAAAATATTGGAAAAAGAAATCTGGTTGCAACTTTGTCTTGAAGAACTTTGAGCTTTCATATTTGAACGTCCCTCTATAAGGATCAAGCTCACCATATCAAGTGGGTCCTAGCCTCTGAATCAAGAGAATATGCTTTGATTTTTGATGGCATCTGGTTAGAGGAAAATAATTTCTCTTGCCCTCTTGCTATTAATTTGGCTTGCGATAATCCTGCATCAAAGATCCCTAAGATCCTTGAAATGGTTAGTAAAAATGCCATGTCATAATGATATGATGTTATGATGTTGTGTTCATGTTGGATATATATATATAACACAAACAAATCACAAGAGCCTTAGGTTTAAATGCTTGCATGAGATCCATAGGTAAGTACCCTTCATTATTGAAGTTAAGTTGGCTCAACCTGTCCTAAAATAGTTACCAGGTTCTAGGGATCTTATATCATGGATCTTTCTCGAAGATTTTATTTTAGTAGAGCAACTGACTTGCCACTAAAACATCCCACGAGCCAAATCTCAATAAGTGTAGCATTAAGTATCAATCAACCTTGGACTGCACCAAAGTCAGCTATCTCACTACCCTATAATGGCCAAGATGGGTCAATTAAGGTTCTAAAAGTAAGTTAGTGTTAACAACACTATGCGGAAGCCTAATGTTATCCTTGAGTGACTCAAGGAACATCAGTACAAACCAAAGTGTCACACCGACGGTAGCCATCATGTTAACCATATCATTCTATACCGTACAACCTTTATGATCTATTGCTACTTACCTAAGGCATCCCTAGATCAGGGTGTAGGATCTTACAGGCAATTAAACCCAAACAAACCCTTAAAGTAAAGAAATCAAAGCATACAATTAAAAGCAATTAAAGTGATCTTTAACTCTACGGCAGCCCCACTTTTTTAAGTATTAGTCCCCAGCAGAGTCGCCAATTCATTAATACAGTGGGAGAACTGACTTTTTTGGTTTTATCCAAATATGCGAATAGCTAGAGTCGCCACCGAATTTTATTTTATCCAATAAGGAAAGGGTGAAAAGAACAGGAATGACCTTGAAGATTTTGAGTTCGGGGGGTAAGTTATGAAAAGGGTAACTGTTAGAACATAGTTTGATTCTACAACCCTTGGTTAGAGTTTTGATGATAACAAATACAAATAATAAATAAATAAAAAGTATACATACACAGAACAAATATTCTCCTTAAAAATATGTTTTGTATATGCAGAAGTTCTGATGGGATCAGCATCATAAGATAAGCTAAAAGTATTACACACTAAAGTAATCAGATTTTACCCTGAAGATTGGTGACCAGAACCCGCGCTTAATTACAACAAACTCTGATTCTGAACAAAGACATATCAAACCAAGTCATCAATATTCTGAAGCATCATCGGCATTTAAGCAAAGAAGACTCTGAAGCGTTACTGTACATTCAAGACAGAACTAATGCCAACGGCTTTCTTCAGACAAGATCTTCTACAAAAGGAAAGTGTATTATTATCCTTAAACTTGCTTTATGGACAACATCATTATTTTGTCTATATAAACAAGTCTGCTTGCAAAGAAGCATGCACGTACGCACACATCAATTTGCAGAGAATTCCAAACCATGCATATTCAAGCTCTAGCAAATTTATTCTATTCTAAGCTTAACCTGTGTAGTTATCACAGTTGTGATAAACTGTTTTGTTAGAAAACAACAACACATTCTTTTTCAATTATTTGTAAAAGATTTCCTTGAGATTAACCGGTTTGTGGTTGTACTCAAGAAGACTTTAACAGTTGTTAAAGTAACTGTTTTAATCTTTTGAGATTAGTGGATTAAGACTTCGTTGGAGAGAGGCGAAATCACCTTGACGGGTGGACTGAAGTAGTTTGAGATCAAACGAACCAGGATAAAAATACTATGTCATTAAGCTATTTTTGATCCAAGTTTTCAATTCAACCCCCCTTTCTTGTGTTTTTCACATCTTCAATTGGGATCAGAGTGCCTGGTTCTGAGCTTAAACACTTAATCGTGTTAGTACAAGATCCAGCATCAGAAAAACACCATGGCAGGACCAACTCAAAACATCAGAAATGAAAACAATGAAGAAAGGGACAAATTCATTGGCAAACCTCCAGTATTTGATGGAGAGAACTTTGACTACTGGAAAGACAGAATTGAGAGTTTCTTTCTGGCCCATGATGCTGATCTGTGGGACATGGTGACTGATGGATACACGTACCTAGTGGATGGACGTGTTCAGAAGATAGACAGGAAAATGATGTCTGATCAGCAAAAACGTGAATTTAGAAATCACCACAAGGCCAGAACAATTCTTCTCAGCGCCATCTCATATTCAGAATATGAGAAAATATCAAACACAGAAACTGCCAAGAATATGTTTGATTCTCTGAGAATGACGCATCAAGGCAACATTCAAGTCAAAGAAACCAAAGCCCTTGCGCTTATTCAGAAGTATGAGGCATTCAAGATGGAGGATAGTGAATCAATAGAAACTATGTTTTCAAGATTTCAAATTCTTTTTATTGGTATAAAAGTTCTTGACAAAGGGTATTCCACTGCTGATCACATTAAGAAGATCATCAGAAGCTTGCCAAAATAGTGGAGGCCAATGGTCACAGCGCTTAAGCTAGCCAAAGATCTCAACAAAATCTCTCTGGAGGAACTTTTCAGCTCCCTCAGAAGTCACGAGATAGAGCTAGAAGAAGACGAACCACAAAAGAAAGGTAAGCCATTAGCTTTAAAATCTAACAGAAAATCTGACTCCAAAGTTTTGCAGGCTGTAGAAGAAACCTCTGATGGATCCTCATCAGAAGAAGATGAACTGTCTCTCCTCTCCGAAAGGGTGAACCAACTGTGGAAGCAGAGGCAAAGAATGTTCAGGAATCCTAGAAGATCAGAAAATCAAAATGAATCTTCCTCCAGATACAGAAGGTCAGAATCCTCCTCTGGACATAGAAGATCTGAAGATTCTTCAGGATACAGAAAGCCAAACAACAAAGACATCATCTGCTATGAATATAACGAGCAAGGGCACTACAAAAGTGACTGCCCAAAGCTTCAGAAGGAGAAGCCCAAAAAGAAGTTTATCTAGGAAAAGAAGAAAAGCCTCATGGCTACATGGGATTATTTTGACACATCTGAAGCTGACTCAGAATCAGATGATGAAAGAGCAAACATAGCTCTCATGGCAAACGTATCTGAAGACAGTGAAGCTTCTGGTTCAGACTCAGAATTAGACACTGAAGAGGTATTCCCTGACTTTACTATAAACTTTACTAAGGCTGAACTTGCTGAAAGCCTTAATGAAATTCTGGAAAGGTATCAGCAGATCAAAGTCAAATTCAGAAACCTGAAAAGGAATCTTGATTCTGACTCTGATAAGACTGAGAGTCTCAGATTGGAGAATTCTGAGTTAAAAGAAAAATTTTCAAAATTAGAAAACCAGTTGCAAAACTCTCAGAAGGAAACAATCCCTGAAACTCCCAGCAATGCTGACGAGATCATCAAAGAGTATGATCACAGCTTTCAGAAGTTTCTAGCTAAAAACATAGACAGAAGCAAGATGGCTTCAATGATCTATGGAGTTAGCAAAAATGGCAGAAAAGGGATAGGATATCAAGGTAAGGTACCTACACCAAAAAATGCCATGGACTTAGTTATAAAATGCACTCCACTTAATTCACACTTTATATATGGGCACACACATCACATAAAATACACAAGTAGTGATTACTCTGTCAAACCAAAATTCAACCCGAATTTTGGTAAAACTAACAAATCAGGACCCAAGAAAATGTGGGTAACTAAGGATAAAATCATACATGTGGAAGATATCTTTAGCAGCAAAGCAAAGACACCAATCATGGTACCTGGACTCTGGCTGCTCACGACACATGACGGGAAGAAGGCATATGTTCCAAAGCCTAGAACTTAAGCCTGGAGGCCACGTGGGCTTTGGAGGCAATCATAGAGGAAAGATCATTGGCTCTGGAATAGTAGGTAATGGAAATCTTCCCTCTATAAGTAATGTTTTATTAGTTGATGGATTAATGCATAACCTGTTATCCATAAGTCAATTAAGTGATAACGGTTATGATATAATCTTCAATCAAAATTCATGCAAAGTTATTAGTCAGAAAGATGGGACTATCCTATTTAATGGAAAGAGGAAAAACAACATTTATAAAATCAAACTTTCTGAACTAAAAAGTCAGAATGTAAAATGTCTACTGTCTGTTAACAACGAGCAATGGATATGGCAAAGAAGATTGGGACATGTTAGTATGAGAAGAATATCTCAGATTAACAAACTTAATTTGGTCAGAGGACTTCCTAACTTGAAGTTCAATTCAGATGCTCTGTGTGAAGCATGTCAGAAAGGAAAGTTTGCAAAACCTACTTTCAAATCAAAAAACGTTGTTTCCACCTCTAAGCCATTAGAACTTATGCATATTGACTTATTTGGACTAGTAAAAACTACTTAAGTTAGTGGAAAGAAGTATGGGTTAGTAATCATATATGACTATAGCAGATGGACATGGGTAAAGTTATTAAGACACAAGGACGAGTCACACTTTGTGTTTGTTACCTTCTACAACCATGTTCAGAATGAAAAAGATCTTAGAATCGTCAAAGTCAGAAGTGATCATGGTGGAGAATTTGAAAATAAAGATTTTGAAATATTCTTTAATGAAAAAGGAATTCTTCATGATTTCTCTTGTCCTAGAACTCCCCAGCAAAATGGAGTTGTAGAACGAAAGAACAAAACATTGCAAGAAATGGCCAGAACCATGATCAACGAGACTAATGTTGCTAAGATCTTATGGGCAGAGGCAATAAACACAGCGTGTTACATTAAGAATAGAATCTCCATAAGACCTATTCTGGAAAAGACTCCATATGAATTGTGGAAGAACAGAAAGCCCAACATTTCTTATTTTCACCCATTTTGATGTACATGTTTTTTTTTTGTAATACAAAAAATTATTTGAACAAGTTTGACTCTAAAGCACAAAAGTGTATTATGTTAGGATACCCTGAACGCTCAAGAGGGTACAGAGTATACAATACAGAAACACAGATTGTTGAAGACTCAATCAGTGTTCGGTTTGATGATAAGCTTGACTCTCAAAAGTCCAAGCAGAATGAATTCCTTCCAGGTATGGAAGTTAAACTCACAGGTATTGAAGACAACTCATCAGAGGATCTCAATAGAGACACTCCATCAACATCATAAAGAGTCACTTCAAGCAATCTAGCACCTTTTGTTGATCAACTCCAGAAAAGACCATCCAGAAGCAGCATTGATCACCCAGAAGATACAATTTTGGGAAGGAAGGAAGATCCAATCAGAATAAGATCTACTTTCAGAAACTCTGAAGAATCTCTCATGGGACTGGTTTCTCTGATTGAACCAACAACTATTGATGAAGCACTTCTGGACAATGACTGGATTCTGGCAATGCAAGAGGAGCTACATTAATTCACCAGAAATGACGTATGGGATCTGGTTCCCAAACCAAAAGGATTCAACGTCATTGGTACAAAATGGGTGTTCAGAAACAAACTGAATGAACAAGGTGAAGTCATCAGAAACAAAGCACGACTGGTAGCACAAGGTTATAGTCAGCAAGAGGGGATAGACTATACAGAAACCTTTGCTCCAGTCGCCAGGTTAGAATCTATCAGACTTTTAATATCATTTGTTGTTAATAAAGGCATCACTCTGTATCAGATGGATGTCAAAAGTGCATTCTTAAATGGCTATTTAGAAGAAGAGGTATATGTGCACCAACGCCCTGGTTTTGAAAGTTCCAAAAATCCAGAATATGTTTTCAAACTAAAGAAGTCACTCTATGGTCTGAAACAAGCTCCCAGAGCTTGGTATGAAAGACTAAGTAACTTCCTGTTAGAAAAGGAATTCACCAAAGGGAAAGTGGACACAACCTTGTTCTGTAAGATAGTTAGGAATGACATATTAGTGTGTCAAATTTACGTTGATGACATCATATTTGGATCCACTAAACCCTCTCTGGGAAGAGATTTTGCTAAATGTATGCAGGCAGAATTTGAGATGAGCCTAATGGGGGAACTAAAATTCTTTCTGGGCATTCAAATAAATCAAACTCCAGAAGGAACTTACATTCATCAGAGCAAATATGTCAGAGAACTTCTGAAGAAATTTGATCTCTCAGAATGTAATCCCTCAAGGATTCCAATGCATCCCACGTGCATTATGGAAAAAGAATAGGTAAGAGAAAAGGTAGAACAGAAGGTCTACAGAGGTATGATTGGTTCTCTTCCATATATGACGGCTTCAAGGCCTAACATTCTATTCAGTGTTTGCATTTGTGCTAGATTCTAATCAGATCCTAGAGAATCTCACTTAACAGCAGTTAAGCGAATTTTCAAGTATCTTAAAGGTACTGCTAATATGGGTTTGTTTTATAGAAAATCAAATGATTACAGCTTAGTAGGATACTGTGATGTTGATTTTGATGGAGACAGAGTAGAACGTAAAATCACTTCTGGAAGCTGCCAGTTTCTAGGAGAAAATCTGATCTCATGGTCCAGCAAAAGGCAATCCACAATATCTCTATCAACAGCAGAAGCTGAATACATAGCAGCATCTGGATGCAGCACGCAAATGCTCTGGATGAAAAGTCAACTTGAGGACTTCAATATATTTGAGAGTAACATCCCTATCCTTTGTGACAATACTTTTGCTATTTGTCTCAGTAAAAATCCTATTTTGCATTCTAGGGCTAAGCATATAGAAATAAAACATCATTTTATTAGGGACTATATTCAGAAAGGGATTCTTAATTTAAAATTCATTGACACAGACCATCAATGGGCTGATGTCTTTACAAAACCTCTTTCTGAAGATAGGTTTAACTTCATTCTGAAACATCTCATCATGAAGCTTTGCCCAGAATTTTGGTTATTTCCTGTGAACTGCTGATCAACATGCCTTCAGAATTTTAGAAGTACAGATTGTATCAAAATCTATCAATGAAGATATGAGCGTTTCATTTCAAGGATAGGAGTGTGCTGTTCACGTAAGCAAACAGTTGTCATCCATTCATCAGCTATCTTCTGAGGCTGAACACGCGTTCACTTTTCTGAAAGGTCAAAAGCGCTGATTGGGTGCATTGAGACACATGTCATGGGTAACCGTTCCAATATCTTTCTGAATCCCCTAAAATCATCTGTCATTAATGCTTATAATCATTACTAATTATTTCTCTCTCTTGCAGTTTATGTTTTCAAAAATCTATTTAAACACAAGTCTCACTCTTTCACTTTTACTCTCTCAATACACTCTAATTATTTTCTGTTCGTTCTTTCAAAACCCTTTCATTTTATTCTCAAATTTCTTGTGTGAACATGGCTTCCTCAAGCGTCCCAAATACCAGTACTCAGAGAACAGAATCTATGGAACAATATTAAGAACCGTTCAGAAATCTTCTCACGCCCATTGACAACCTTGAAGTTCTTTCAGAACTAATTGTGGATTTTGAAAGTCTTCAAGAAAATGGATTCAATCTCTCTGAAGAGGTAAATGCTCAAGGATGGAACAAGTATTTTGACCGTCTTTTAGGTCCAACGTTTCCAATCCTTGTGAAGGAATTCTGGATTCATGCTTCATCCTCCAACCATCAAGTCACTTAGTATGTAATGAGGAAGAAGATAGTAATTACTGAAGACCTAATTGCAAGACTTATAGGTTACAATGGTGGTGGCGTAAGGTGGATAGACATGGCTGAAAGATGTGCTGATGTTGCATCAATTGCAAGGGAAATTTTCACTCTGGGTCTTCCCTCCAGCAAGATAAGGGATTTGAAGGATCATCACAGAATATGGGCTAAGATAATTCTGGGATGCATCAACCACAGGAAGCCAACCAGCTCTCCTGACTATATAAACATTGATCAGCAATTTCTGATCTACTTTATCTCCAAGAAGACTAAGGTAAATCTGGCTAACTTGTTATTCAATCATCTGAGGACCAGTGTTAAGGAGACTAGAGAAGATGAGCGTACTAAAACGGACTAGATACCCCTTGGAAGGCTCATATCAGATATTCTGACAGAGAATAGGCTGATAGAGCATCTAACCGAAGCACAAGAAATCAACTCTATAGAGGCAACTGCTGGGAAGCCTTTGAATGCAAAGAATCTGAAAAAGATGAAAATTATTGAGAACATAAAAATGGAACCCAACGTTACATCCTTTGAAACCATTACTTCTAGAAGAATTCCTCTGGATGATTTTCCTTTGTTCTCAGAGATCGATTCCAAGCCTGAGATTATCGTCAGATATTTGGATGCGTGCAAGGCAGATGGCACTGCACCAGGGTTAAATATCCAGGACTTGCAACAGGAGGCTCCATAAGTTGTCTTGAAGAAGAACAAGAAAAGGAAGGCATAAGCAGAAGGATCATCCCAGCGGACTCCTAAAGCAGCTAAAAAGAAAGGTAATCCTTCTTCTGTTAATGTTTTAGAATCAATATCTATATCAGCATCTGGACCCTTACCTACCCAATCAGAAATTCCTACCCCACAAACGTTTGATGATTTTGACATAGGGTTTGACCCCTCAGAAACTTTAAGTCTTAGAGAAACTCACTCCCTTCCTATCAATCCAAATACTGAATCAACTCAACCAGAACTTGCAAAAGTTCTGTCAGATATTGAATCTTTTGACCAAAATATTTCTGCTCCCACACCAGAAAATCCAAACTCTGAAACCACCACAGAAGCTCCACAACCAGATATTCCCCTCTCTCCACAACCAGAAATATCACTACCTTCATCTCCTCAACCAGATATTCCTTATCCACCATCTCCACAACCTGAACAATCACAACCATAAGTTCAAACTTCTGAGACTCAACCTTCTGAGACCTGTGAACCAGAACCTCACTATGTTCAATCCAACCAATCTGAAAAACCTACTTCAGATTAAGATACAATCACTATTCCAGGAATCACTGAACCTCTGGCCATCCGTATGCCCCTCACCATCTTGGACATTCAACAAATTCCCTCTTCACTAGAATCAACTCTACCAAATTCCCCAACCAGTCCAATAATTATACCAGACTCTCCCACTCCCTCGCCAAAGAGAAATCCAGATGACAACGTTAAACTTGTCATTGATCTAACTATTTTTGAACGCCTAGCTGCCATAACTCACAAAACTACCATTCCAAAACCAAAACCATCTGAACCCACACCAAATGTTGGAACTAGTTTATTGATGTTTGAAACAGAAATGCAAAAATGGATAACCTCCCTGAAGCAAGCTAGTCTTGAGATGACCAATCCTACTGCCTCAGATTATCTTTGGACAAGTTTCAGAAAATGGATAAGTTCTGAAACACATAAGATGCAAGAACAGAGCTACAGACAGGTTCAACAGAATTTCAGTAATCTGCTAAAGGTATTTGAAGACCAAGTTCTGAGCCAACTGGTTAAGGAAGAGATTCTCCCGCTGGACAATGCTCCCTGGTCAGAACATCATCCATCAGACAAAGTTCAACCAGAGTCAGAAGGTCACACTCTGACAGCTGCTCCAGATGATATGATTTCTGCAGAGGAATTGGTTCAAAATGATCAAATTACAGAATGCTCTGAGAAGCATCCAGTTACTGAAGATTCTCCAGCTCCCTCCTATGAAAGGCAAACTCTGGAAGAACTAAAGAGAACAAATATCGTTATCCAGGAAAGGTTGGATAAACAGGATGATACAAACAAGGAAATCAAGAGCATTTTGAGCAAACAAGAGGAAACCAACACCCATATCAAGGGCTTGCCGGAAGCTATGTTCACACGCTTCCTCCTCCCTCTTAGATTTTCTTTTGTTTTTAAAATCTGTTTATCTGTAATATTTGTTCTACATTGTTGTTGTTCTGAACTTCTTAATTGCTTCTTATTTTTAATATAAATCCTTTTTAGCTCTGATTATATGTTCTTTTTTATAACTGACAAAAAGGAGGAGAAAGAATAAGATATTTTCAATAACGGATTACTGAGACAGAAGTCTCAAACATTCTGAACTACTTATCTTCTTTCTTATGAAAAGCTTGAACAGGTACAAAACACTTATGAATGACGCAGTTAAATTATGATGCTTAAATACTCAAGGAATTAAAGGGAAGTAATCAACTCAGGGGGAGTTTTTCTTCTTAATTCTATAATTTTTATTCTGTATTTTTTTTTTGAAAAGTCTGGTTTTTGTCATCATGAAAAAGGGGGAGATTGTTAGAACATAGTTTGATTCTACAACCCTTGGTTAGAGTTTTGATGATACCAAATACAAAGAATAAATAAATACAAAGTATATATACACAGAACAAATATGCTCCTTAAAAATATGTTTTGTATATGCAGAAGTTCTGATGGGATCAACATCAGAAGATAAGCTAAAAGTATTACATGCTGAAGTAATCAGATTTTACCCTGGAGATTGGTGACCAGAACCTGCGCTTAATTACAACAAACTCCGATTCTGAACAAAGACATATCAAACCAAGTCATCAATATTCTGAAGCATCATCAGCAGTTAAGCAAAGAAGACTCTGAAGCATTACTGTACATTCAAGACAGAATTAATGCCAACGGCTTTCTTCAGACACGATCTTCTACAAAAGGAAAGTGTGTTATTATCATTAAACTTGCCTTATGGACAACGTCATTATTTTTTCTATATAAATAAGTCTGCTTGCAAAGAAGCATGCACGTACGAACACATCAATTTGCATAGAATTCCAAACCACGCATATTCAAGCTCTAGCAAATTTATTCTATTCTAAGCTTATCTTGTGTAATTATCACAGTTGTGAATTGTTTTGTTAGAAAACAACAACACATTCTTGTTCAATTATTTATAAAATATTTCCTTGAGATTAACCGGTTTGTGGTTGTACTCAAGAAGACTTTAATAGTTGTTAAAGTAGTTGTTGTAATCTTTTGAGATTAGTGGATTAAGACCTCGTTGGAGAGAGGCGAAATCACCTTGACAGGTGGACTGAAGTAGTTTGAGATCAAACGAACCAGGATAAAAATACTATGTCATTAAGCTGTTTTGGATCCAAGTTTTCAATTCAACCCCCCCTTCTTGTGTTTTTTACATCTTCAGTAACTTATCGACCTGTTATAGTCAACCTACAATAATCATCAATGTCACTACGTATCACTCATAACCTAAGTCGTTTCTAACCCAAATTGAGAGGATGAATGCATCACCTCGGTAGCAATCTCTCAACCACATCAACAACATAGAAGTCAGTCGTGCTCGCATGTATCGACAATCTCTCAGAGTGACACAAATAACACAGAGGCATTAAGCTCTGATACCCAAGTAGATGTCAGCTCTAAATCTATCTCTAGAGTTCAAAAACTAACAGATAAATATCCTAGATAAGAATCTAAGCAGTATATGTCTATAACAACTCAAATCCCTAACACAGAGTAAAAATCCAGGATAATAACCCACAAACATTCGTAAATCAAGTTTTATATAACGCCAAGGGCGACAAATATACATCAATTCAAAGAAAATATACATACAAACCCAACCAATAGAGATACACAAAGAGGAAGAGAAATGAACCACAGATCTACCGATTTTTTAGTGTCGATCGTAGAGCAATCCACCTCGGATCATCCGTATGCAAGTTCCATAGTTGTTATCTAAGCTAATCCTAACAAAATTTACAAGTTGATGGAGTTGGGAGCAAAAACTTCCCGAAAACCATCACCTAAAAATGAATGATATTTTTTTTTATAAAATAACTCTCAGCAGACTGCGCTAAGCGGCCTCAGCGCGCTAAGCGGGACTTCATTAAATTACACATCAAACCGACCTAAACCATGCTAAGAGGGCTTCAAAACATTGGTTCTTCCAAATTGTCAAACGCACACAGCGCACTACAAAATGCGCTGAGCGATACTCGCGCTTAGCGGCCTCTGTGTGCTAAGCCTGCTCTTCTGAACAGAATGTCCCAAAATTGGTCTTTTATTCTGAAAACGCGTATCCGGGCCGTGCCTTCGACACCTTATTCCTCAATGCTCCAAAATGCAACAAATACCTTTAAAATGAATGGAAAAACATCAAACGATACACTATGTACACATAAACACAAATAAACACAAACTAAATGTATTTACACAAAATTTGGGGTTATTGAATGATATTAACAACAAAAAGTCGATAAGTGCAACAAAAAGTATATACAAAAATAACTACAATTTGCACTTATCAGAGACCAAAGCCTTAGCGCGCACGTTCTTGCCACTGGGGTGATTGTTTCATCTGGTAGTAAAACAAAACAAAATAAATATATCATAAACCAAAACAGATGGACCAGAGAAGCACCAGAGCCCTAGCTCCGGTAGTCTTCTCCGGTGAGGTATTTTCTTGGAATCTGCAAAATAACAAATGTAAGTGATCAAGGAAGACCTTACCCCCCTAATTTGAGGGCTATGAATCCAATGGCGGCCTTAACTTTGGCTAATTCTTCCTGCATAAAGAGATAGGAACAAAATAATGTAAATTAGTCTAAACATGGTGCTAAGCTTTCCAGGCGTTATGAGACTCATGCAAGGGTTCAAACCTGCATTGTTTTGTCTCAGGAACACATTAGCATGGTTAGTTTCAATTAAAACAACATAGAAAATAAAATATGAATTTGGACAAAAACATGAAACTGGCGATGCTTGTAGGGCATGTTTTAGGAACTTTTGATCATCAAGAATGATCAAAACTTACTATGTAATGTCCCTAGAATCGATTTGAATGGTTGTTTTCCCTTTAAGATGGCTGGAACTAGGATGGAAAGTTTGCCCTAGTTTGACAAAATTTGATATTTTTGGAGAGTGTTCTTGAGGCATGTTTTTCGTGTCCTCTCTTGGTTGAAGATGAAGTGTATATATAGGATAAAATTAAGTCAAGAAAAATGGACTTGGACCTCTTTGTAAAATACTTTAACTTTGTTTTGAAAATATATTAGAATGATACAAAATCAGTGTTTCTCTAATATGTTCACACAGTTGGTGATGAGATCTTAGGCCTCCAAACTATTTGACACAAAAGCCTTTTATGCCTTATACCTCCACTTTACATTTATTTGATTTAATTTGCATTTAAATGAATAAAAATTCAAATAAAAGAAATAAAAATCATAAAAAATATAAGAATGGTTTTTGGGGTCCCCTAACATGTCATGAACATGTTTGATCTTTAAAATTTTGGCGCATTAGTCCAAAAGCCCAAATTTGTTCAATTGAGGTTTCATGCAATTTCACAAAATTACCCAACATGTGAAACTCATAACTTCCTCAATTTTTGTCATATGAAGGTGATCTTTGAGTTTTTGGAAATCTCGAGATGTCCCCTACAACTATCATGTTGATCATTTTTCCATTTGAAGACATTATCTTGATGTAAATTCCTTTCACATAAAGTGTCTTTTTGTTGACTTTTAAAATGATCTGTAATGTTTTGGCTCATATCTCTCAAATGAAGCATGTTTTGGATTTGAGCTTAAAGAGGCAAAGTTGTAGAGAATTGAATTTACATCAAACTGAGCTTTTTTTGAGAATTTTCTGATGAAGCATGTGAAAGTTATGCTCGGTCAAAGTTCAGTTGACTTCTCCTAAAGAAAACCCTAATTTACAACTTTTGACTTTTGATGAATCTTGAGTTTTATTGATAAGTTATGATTAACATTTGATAAAATGATTAATGTGAGTTCAAAATGTTAATGTTGACCAAAAATCTTAAGGTTTGACTGTAAATTGACCACAATTGACTTTTTGTCCAATACAGTTGATTCTCACTTATCTGAGCAATTGATTGAGAAAATTTGTGATGTAAGGCTTGAAATTAGACATGAGGATTATTTGAATTATATGAGGAACCATGAAACTCATTTGAGGCATTATAAGTCCCATTTTCCTTGAGGAAACCAAAACTCTAGTTGTAGACCACTACTTAGGATGAGGATTCATCTGATCATTCTTGAGTAGTCTTAGGCAATTAGGAACCCTAGGAGCATCAGAAGATATCTTGAATCAACTTGTCTTGAAAAATGGGAGGGAAAATTTTGGGGTACAACATATAGTAATTATACAAATGAAATTTTCCTAAACATGTTATGTTATAGAAAGCGATAAACGAGTACCTAGCCTGTACCAACTTCAAAAACTATCATTACCATACATCCACAAGTTGAAACACTCAAATTCGGACAATCACCAAAAGAGACCTCAAGCTATAGAACCAAAATTGGAGTCCAAGCAACAACAAAAGAATTTACACAACTAAGCAACCAGGTGAAATTGAATAAACAAGTTGAAAAGTGAAAATTTAAGATTTTAGATCAGGTCCAATTTCAGCTTGTTTAAACAGAGATCACCACACTACCTAAACAAAGACATTGAAAAACAATAAAACATGCTTGTTTTACGTCATAAGCTCAATGCGTGTTATTTAAGAACGTTCCTCCAAGTTGCTTCCACTTGGTTATTCCTAACTAACACACAATCAAACATGAAAGGAAACAAACAATGATATAACAAACTCACAAGTTTAGAAAACATGTACAAATGTGGTAAAGATAAAAAAATAAATTCACAAGTAAACATAAACAAGTTCATGCACAATTTATATACAACATATACATTAATTATAAAACTCAAAAACAAATAAACTATCGCAATGCGATTCAATGAAACACCAATCCCCGACAACAACGTCATTTTGCTGAAGCGGTAAGCGACAAGCAAAAGTAAGTATTTAGGGTGATATAGGTTATATCGTATCATCTCCACAAGGATTAGTGCTACTGAATTTCCGTTTGATAAATATCTTGAGTTTATGAGTTTGAGTTTGAATGGGTTGTTTGTAAGGAAAGGTAAAAGGTATTAACATAAAAATAAATTCATTCTTCAAAGGGGAAACTTATCAGGCATGCATATAATTCACTCCTAACAAACTTAAATCTATCGACCAGTTACACTAAATCTACAATACTCATCAATGTCATCACGTGTCAAACCCAACACCCACTAAATCACCTCGATGACAATCTCTCAACCAACCTCAAAAATACAAAAGTCAACCGTGCTAATTGCATCGACAATCTCTAAGCACGACACAACCAATACAGAGGCATTAATCACAGGCATCCAAGTAAATAATAGCTCTAAATTTATCTCTAAAATCTAGACACTATTAGATAATCATCCTAGATAATAATTTGAGCAGTATATATCTACAACAACCCAAACCCCCAAGCACAGAGCAAATATCCAAGATAATAATCGACAAAGATTTGTAAAGTAAGTTTTATATAATGCCATGGGTGAAAAATATATTTGAGTCCAAAGTAAATACATATACATAACCCAACAAATAAATAATACATAAAGAATAAGAAAAATGAACCACAAATCTCCCGATTTGTCAGCATCGATCAAAGAGAAATCCACTCCGGATCATCCATAGGCAAGCTTCATAGTTGTTTCCTAAACTAAACCTACATAAAAATGAGGGTTGATGAATTTGGGAACTAAAACTATACCTAAATCCATAATCCTAACAAATGAAATGAAATGGAAATATAAACAAAAATATGTTATGCACGCATCGCCCGACGCATGAATTGCGTCGCCCGATGATGACCTTATTACACTTGGCACAGCCTGCGCCACGCAGGAAACTGGGGAAAATATCTTCCATAACCCGGTGAAGGAAATCTTCGCTCGACGACACATCAGCGAAGCAATGCAGAGGCAACTGGAAAATGATCAACTCCTCTCGCCCCTCCATCGTCTGGCGACGCATAAGCGCAAGCTTGTCACCTGAGCTTCGTCTGGAGATGCACATCAAAACATCAACTTTTGTTTCTCATTCTGCACAGCTTGCAATTATTTTTCTTCTTTTACCTTATTCTTTTATTGATTAAAATTGCATCTTGGAGTTTTTATTCCTCTTACTCCAACAATGCTCAAATACCTACAAATGGATATAAAATTATCAAATAATACAATATGTACACAAAAACACAAATATATACAAACTAAACGAATTTACTCAAAAGTTGAGTTTATTCAACCGATATTAACAACAAAGAGTAGATAAGTTCAACAAAAAATATATACAAAAATAGCTACAATTTATACTTATCAACGTTATCACTCTCACTCTAGATGACATCCAATCAAAAAATGATTATGTGTAGTTTGTTTGTATGGATGTATAGAGGGATGAATGAAGATGAAGAGCAATATTTGTCTATTTCTGGTTTCATCAACTTTGAATGATGCATATATGAGGTATTTATATGTGTGTAAGTTAGAAGCAAAAGGAATGCAAAAAGGGGTTAAAATAATGAAAATTTTCAAGAATTTTAATCCATGTGTCTACCTCTATAGGTCATGTGTCGACACATTCGATTCATGAGCCGACTTATACAGGTCATGTTCCCGCACATGCATTACAGATGTTACAGGTTTTAAAATGAGTTGCATGTGTCGGCTCATAACTCGTATGTGTCGGCACATAGAATAATTTTTTTCTTCTATGTGTTGACCTGAAATGCTTCATGTGTCAACACATGCAAACAAAGCCTACAGGCTTTAAAACTTAAGCACATGCATCGGCACATAGGTCGTGGGTGTCGACACATAGACCTGAATTTTACATGAAATTTTAATTTTAATGTATGAAACCCTTTTCTAACATATTTTTATGCATCCTAATACTAAAATACATATCTATACTTAGAGAGACCCGTCCAATATACATAAATGCTAAAATGTCCTAAGATTATTTCAGTTTTAATTAAAAAATAAAATAATATATGCACTTACCCTTCGGTTATCATTAAAATCGAAGGAATACATCATTTAATTTACCATTTCCCCCGCAAATTTGGCATTTAACCTACGAGTTAAATAAGATTGAGTTTATTATATCTAATATGGATTGTTTATTTCATCTAACTGAATACACAACTTCTTAAAATTGGTTAGAAAAGTGCTTATATGAACAATTGTGTTATATATGAAGAGTAACTTAAACAAATCAATAATTTTCTAGCAGCCTCTAACTCATTATTCACCTCACGCTATTTTATGGTTAAATTATGGTTAAAATCTCTTCAATGTTGTAAGTTCTTTAGGAAGAAAGTTGAATGAAAACTAGAAATATTAGAGAAATTTTAACAATAAAAAAGCATGGGATAAATGATGAGTTGCATGATGCTAGAAAAACATTAATCAATGTAAGATATGTTTCAAATGCATCATAGTTTTTCATATGATTATTTTCAAAATCAATTTAATAGGTTATATATTCAAAGAGGGGTTAATGAAACAAACAATAAATATTAGATATAATAAACTCAACTAGACAGAACAACATGAGCTGTGCACAAAAAACATCAATATCAATAATCAAACTCAATAGCAACAACTAAACAACTCAAAAATAACAACTTACAAAAAAAAAATCAATATCTCAACAAAACTAGATCTCTGAAGAAGAAATGAGAGCCTTAAACACATATCATCGTCATATGAAAGATGATATGTGTTTATGACACTTGCTGTTTATGGCTCTTCGTTAGTTTATACAAGTGAAACTGAATGCTACAACCTAAAGTTTTATATATTAGTGAAACAATTTCACCTTGGTCGGGTCCAGGCTTCGAAGTAACTTGCTTGAAAGGATGAAGTTGACTGTTATCTGGTCGGGTTCCAAACTTTACAGCAACTTTCGGAGATACCAATGACTCTGTTGGTGACTTCACTGGGGATTAGGAGTTGCGGTCCCTTGATTTGTAATAGTCTGAGAGGCAAACACAAGCTAGGAAATCTGTAGTTTGTTGGGGAAATAAACCCTGTTGAAGAGGATATTTGACGAACTGCTGGGGAGGATTTTTTTTAGGAAGAATTCCATAAGGCTTCCTTTTAAGACCAACTCAGCTGGGCAGAGGATCTTCCGGAGATTGAAACTCTGGCTGGAGATTTTATGAATCCAAATTTATAGGGATAATGTTTTTGAAATAACTCTATGGGGATATCTCAAATGCATTTAAGGAGATGTTTGTCACTATTTTTAAGCATACAATTGTTAAAAGTTTAATCATGTTCATATGCATATGTTCAGTTAATTTTAGTCATTACACACTTTTACACTCAAAACAGAAAAAACAGAAAGTTACACTTCAAAGTATATTTGTATTGATGTTTTGCCCATGAATAGGAATTTTTGTATAAAGAGACCGAGATCATAGTAAGAGGAAATCGTCGAATATAAAGCGAAAACAAAAAATAATAGCCATGTGAGAGTTATCTCATTATATTCCAAACCCACTATTACCCCTATGTCTTTGAACATTATCCCTTGCCATTGAATAGAAGTTGATTGGATTGATCTTGACTTTGGTAATAAGGCTGGCTGTAGAGACTTTACGGGACATAGTCATACGCTTTAACCCTTAACTTTTTCCTGGACCGCCCTTTCGGGTTTTCAGCCCACCAGGATACCCATTTTTACCCAACTCGCCCTTTCAGTTTTTTGACTTGCCGGGTGTACAATCTTTTGCATACATCCCTAATTTTTTCCCGAACCTCTTTGGTTCGCCGGGATGCCCTTATTTTTTCCTAGGTGTGTCAACCTAGCCGGTCATTTTATGCGTAGTATTTTTTAACTATGTTTGCGTTCACAGGATGTGGGAAGTCTTTGCCATCCATAGTAGTCAGCATCATGGCACCACCAGAAAAAACATTCTTTACAACAAATATCCCTTCGTAAGTGGGAGTCCATTTCCTCCTGAGGTCGCCTTGTGGAAGAATGTTGCACTTTATTACTAAGTCGCCAGCTTGATACACTCGGGGCTTGATTTTTTTGTTGAAAGCCTTGATCATACATTTTTGATACATTTGACCGTGATAGACATCAACCAGTCTCCTCTCATCAGTCAAGTTCAACTGATCCAACCTAGTCTAAATCCATTCGTCTTCGCCTAAATTTGCTTCCTTCATAATCCTTAGAGAAGAGATTTGAACTTCGACGGGTAGGACAACTTCCATGCCGTAGACCAAGGAGAAAGGGGTTTCCCCAGTTGATGTTCGAGCAGAAGTACGGTAGACATGGAGAGCAAACGGTAACATCGCATGCCATTCTTTATATGTTACCACCATCTTTTTCACAATCTTCTTGATATTTTTATTGGCAGCTTCCACTGCGCCATTCATCTTGGGTCTATACGAAGAAGAGTTATGATGCTTGATTTTGAACTGAGTACAAAGTTCTGTAATCATGGCATTGTTGAGGTTCGTTCCATTGTCAGTGATGATCCTTTCGAGGATACTGTAACAGTAGATGAGGTTATGCTTGATAAACCTGGATATAATGTTCTTGGTAACTGAGGCATATGAGGCAGCTTCGACCCACTTGGTAAAGTAATCAATGGCAACAAGGATGAAACGATGTCCATTTGAGGAAGTAGGTTTAATCTCTCCAATCATATCAATTCCCCACATTGCGAACAACCACAGAGCAGTCATGACATTTAGAGGAATATGAGGTACATGGAACTTGTCTGCATAGATTTAACACTTGTGGCAAGTCCTTGAGTGATGATGACAATCAGTTTCCATTATGGACCAATAGTAACTAGCCCTCAGGATTTTCTTATCCATAGTGTGTCCACTAGAGTGGGTCTCAAAGAGGCCATCATGCATATCTTTCATAATTTTCTCTGCCTCCTTTTTGTCCATACATCGGAGTAGAGTAGAATCCTGGTTGCGCTTGTATAGGATTTCGTTGCTTAGAAAGAATTTGGATGAAAATCTTCGCAATAATTTCTTATCATTGACGGAAGCTCCTTCAGGATATTCTTGTCCCTCAAGATATCTCTTCACCTCATGGTACCATGGTTTCTCTTCGTCAATGTCAAGCTCATAGCAGTGTGCAGGTTCGTCAAATCTTTTGATTGTTGTCATAGGAGCTTCGTTGTCCCATTTGACTTTGAACATGGAAGACATTGTGGCCAAATCATAGGCTAACTTATTTTTCTCCCTAGGGAAATGCTCAAAGGTGATCTCATCGAAGCATTGAATCAGAGTTAACACAAGCTCCTTGTAAGGAATCAGGTTAGGATGCTTAGTGTCCCATTATCCCTTCACTTAGATAATCACTAGAGTAGAGTCTTCGAATACATCCAAATGATTGATCCTTAAGTCAATGGCAGCCTTCAAACTCAAGATTCATGCTTCGTACTCAGCCATGTCATTCGTACAATCGAAGCACAGTCTAGCAGTTAAAGGAGTGTGACAACCTTCAGGAGAAATTATCACCGCACCAATTCCATTTCCCAGAGCGTTGGAAGCTCCATCAAAAACCATAGTCCATCGAGATCCTTGTTCAGGTCCGTCATACGGTCCAGGTTTTTCACAATCAGTCACTAACATGATATTCTCATCCGGGAAGTCAAAGTTCATAGATTGACAATCATCAACAGCTTGATGGGCCAAATGATCTGCCAATACACTTCCTTTGATGGCCTTTTGTGTTGTATATTGAATATCGTATTCAGTCCGAATCATTTGCCATCTAGCTATCCGTCTAGAGAGAGCGGGCTTCTCGAAGATGTATGTAATAGGGTCCATCTTAGAAATCAATAAAGTTTTGTGAGTCAACATATATTGTCTTAGCCAGCGAGCAGCCCATGCCAGAGCGCAACAAGTTTTCTCGAGCAGTGAATATCTAGTTTCACAGTTGGTGAACTTTTTGCTCAGATAGTATATTGCATGCTCTTTTCGGCCAGACTCGTCATGTTGGCCCAACACACACCCCATGGAATTCTCTAATACAGTCAAGTACATGATCAAGGGTCTTCCTTCAACTGGAGGAATCAAGATAGGAGGTTCTTGTAAATATTCTTTGATTTTATTGAAGGTATCTTGGCAGTCGTCGTTCCATTTGATCACTTGATCCTTCTTCAAGAGTTTGAATATTGGCTCACAAGTAGCAGTTAAGTGAGATATGAAGCGAGCAATATAGTTAAGTCGACCCAAAAAGCCTCTGACTTCCTTCTCAGAATGGGGAACTGGCATTTCTTGAATAACTTTGACCCTTACGAGATCCACTTCAATACCTCTGCCACTGACAACAAAACCTAGGAGCTTTCCAGATCTTACCTTGAAGGTGAACTTGTTAGGATTTATCCTTAGCTTGTACTTCTTCTACCTCTCAGACAGCTTGTGTAGGTGATCAGGATGCTCTTCTTCAGTTTGCGACCTTGCAATCATATCATCCACATAGACCTCTATTTCATGATGGATCATATCATGGAATAAAGCTAGCATAGCTCTTTGATATGTTGCCCCTGCATTCTTTAATCCGAACGACATGACCTTGTAACAAAAGGTTCCCCATTGTGTAACAAAGGTGGTCTTTCCATGTCTTCGGGAGCCATCTTGATTTGGTTGTAGCCAGAAAATCCATCCATGAAGGAGAAGACTTTATGTTGAGCAGTGTTATCAACCAAAACTTCGATATGAGGCAGAGGGAAATAATCTTTGGGGCTTGCCCTACTCAAATCCCTATAGTCTACACACATACGAACCTTCCCATCTTTCTTTGGTACGAGAAACACATTTATAACCCATTAAGGATAAGATGTCCAGGCCAGAAAACCTGCATCAAACTGCTTCATTACCTCAGCCTTTATCTTTTCAAACATATCTAGTCACATACGACGAACTTTTTTTTTGACAAGAGGTCAATCTTCCTTTGTCGGTAGACGATGAACCACAATGTTGGTATCTAACCCTTGCATGTATTCATACAACCAAGCAAATACTTCATTGTAGTCATGTAACATCTGAACCAACTTGCTCTTGATACCTTCTTCTAAATTAGCGCCGATCTTGACCTCTTTGTTATCCGTCTCAGTACCTAAGTTGATAACTTTGACTAAATCTTCATGAGGTTGAATAGCTTTCTCCTCTTGTATTAGATGTCTGGCTAGCTCCCCTGGTATTTCAAAATATTCCTCACCTTCGTCTTCGACTTGGTTAATTGGATGTTTGAAGTCATAACTGGCAATAGTAGAGACGTTGGCAATGAGATCCGGAATGGATGAGGATCTGCAAGTGTGTGTGCGTGTGTGTGTGTGTGAGAGAGAGAGAGAGAGAGAGAGTGTGTGTGTGTGTGTGTGTGTGTGTGTGTGTGTGTGTGTGTGTGTGTGTGTGCATGTAAGATACATGGCTATTTGAAAAATAAAGAAATAAAAAGACAATGAGCACAAAAGTTGAATGAAAAGGTCCAATGTTTTCCATTAAATGATCATATGATAAATGAACATGAATAAAACCCTTAACAAAATGGACCATGGTGCCCCGGGCAAGGTACATGGCTTAAAAGTCATTGTTTGGAATTCAAAATTACAGACAAAAGCTCTTGAATTGACAGAAAACAGTAAATAGTAATTACTACTCAATAAAGGAGATGGGAGTGAAATCCTTTGCATGCCAATTGTTGAGCTTTCCTTCGGCAGTAGGGTAGATCCATTCTCCAAAAGCACATTCATCATCAGAGTCTTCCACAACGTTCACTTCATGATTTCTGATGTAGAGAGGTAGCTTTCCCACGCGAGCGTGCCTGACTTCTTTCTGACATTTGATGGTAAAACCAAATCCGAATTTGTCTGCTTTAAACGGGATGTCAGGGAGTTGTCCCCAGATAGTACAACTTCCATCTTTGACTGTAGAACAGGCATCTTTAAGTGAAACCATTCTTGGTACAATATCATCAGCTTTGGATATGTTAGAGGAGATTTTGGTGGCGACAACCATAGGAGGAACAACTTCAAAAGTTTGGGATGGAGTTTCTATGAACTCACCATCCATTTCCACATACTTGAAGGAATTGAGGTAGCTCACCATAAATTCTTCTTCGCTGCAAACAGTAATGATCTTTCCTTTGACTGGATATTTTAATTTTTGATGAAGGGTGGATGTTACTGCTCCTGCCCCGTGGATCCAAGGGCGCTCAAGCAAATAAGAGTAGGCGGGACGTATGTCCATTATATAAAAGGTAGAGTTGAAAATATATGAGACAACATTAATTGGGAGATCCACCTATCCATGAACCGTCCTTTTAGACCCATCGAAATCCCTTACAACAATATTAGTTGGCTTTAATACCAATCCTTCATAATCTAGCCGGTCAAAAGCACCTTTGGGTAACACATTTAGAGATGAGTCAGTATTAACTAAGACATGTGCCATGGTGGTTCCCTTGCATTCAATAGAGACATGTAAGGCTTTGTTGTGGTTCCTTCCCATAGGAGTAAAATCAGCGTCGGAGAATCCTAATCTATTGTCACCCATTAAACTTGCTACACAGTTCTTGAACTGGTCAGCTGTGGTTTCTTGGGGCACATGGATTTTATTCAAGAACTTAATTAGAGCCTGGACATGAGCGTCCGAACAGAGTAACAATGACAGCATGGAGATTTTGGAGGGGGTTTTCCCCAATTGTTCAACTATTTTGAAGTCACTCTTCTTTATGATTTTCAGAATTTCCTCCATCTCTTGAGTGGAGGGTTCTTAAGCATCAATATCTTTGGTAGGTGCCTCTATCCCAGCAGGCTCTCCTTCTTTCTATTTTCCGCTAGTGTTGGAACTAGACTTGTCATTGGTTATGCGGACGGGAGTTATTGTAGGTAGTTAAATATCAGGGGATAAGATTCTCCCTGTTTGTTATCACATTACTAGAACCTTCAATATTAGTGACACCAGCTTCGTCTTTATCGTTCCAAGAATCTTGTTTTATCCCATGATAATAAACCTAGGCACCATAGTTCCATGGAACCGCTTTATCAGAGGAGTAGGGAATAGGCCCAGCGGCAGTGATTATTAAAGGAGCAATGGTTGATTCATTTGAAATTCTGATAGGACCCTTTGAGGGGATCCTAAGCGGCTTGTTGGAAATGGTTATTATGGACAGGTCTTCAGATTTGTTGGTTAAAATTTTTATGGTATGGATCTTCTCAAACATAATCTCGCGGCTATTTATCAGGCGTTGCACACCTTCCTTCAGCCGCTTGCACCCATTTACTTGTTGACCACAGCAAACACAATCTTTAAAACAGTTAGGGAAGACTCTGACTCTCAGCAAATTAACCTTCATAGTAGTTAATGGGGTTGTTAAATCTTCAATGTTGGAGACAAAAATAGTATTGTCAATTGCATTAGCACCTTTTCCATGATTCAACATTGGTGCGGTTATCACATTTGGAGTAGAAGGTGGATCAAATTCAATTGTTTTATTGTCTATCAGATCTTGAATCTTATTCTTCAGAGCCCAACATTGATCAGTTTCATGTCCAGGGCTGTTGGAATGATACACACATTTGGCATTTGGATTATATTTAGGTGATGAAATGTTCGGATTATAAGGTGGATCACGCAATGTCACTAAGTTGGACTTCAACAAATAATGTAAGGCTTGGGACAGGGACATACTTATCCTCATGAACCGTCTTCGAGGAACTTCAGATTGTTGATTGTTGGATGGTTGCCTTTGAGCAGATAGAGGGTTTGAGATTAACACAACATTAACTGAGGGTCGGTGATCCTTCTTGGTATGGGCCCTTTCCCCATACACAACATTTGTTTCCTTCTTTCTAGTGAAAGTCTTCTTTACAGATTTGGATGCAGAAGCAAATGTCATGGGTATTTTTCCGCTCTTAATGTTACTTTCGAATCTTTCACCAATTAGGATTAACTCGGTGAAACAAGACGAAGAAATTCCAATCAATAGGTTGAAAAATGGGCCAATTAATGTACCCATGAACATGTCAACTAGTTCTCTGTCAGTTATTGGTGGTTGGACCCTACCAGCGAGATCCCTCCATTTTTGTGTGTACTCCTTAAACCCCTCATTAGTTCCCATTGTCATACTTTGAAGTTGGACTCTAGTCGCTGCCAGATCGACATTGTATTGATACTGATGATAAAAAGCAGTGGCTAGATCTTCCCATATGTGGATGCGGGAACCCTCTAATTTATAGAACCATTCTAGTTGAGTCCCAGCCAGACTCTCTTTGAAGAAATGGACCCATAGCTTTTTGTAAGTAGTGTGCGGTTGTATCTTGCACACGTAAGACCTTAGATGAAGTTTCGAGCAGGAAACTCCATCATACTTGGTGAAGACCAGTATTTTGAACTTATGGGGGATGAATACCCCAGGTACTAAACCCAACTCACCAAAATCCAAACTAGGTACAACTTGAATTTCAATAGCCTTTAGTTTATCCTCTAACTTCTTGTATTTATCCTCAGCCGGAGGATATTGCTCATTAAAGTAATCTTCGTCTTCGGAAGCTTGATTATTGGCACCCCTAGCATGGGTTCTCCTTGCCTCTTCTTCTTGATTTTTGTTCTCCTCAGACGACTCTTTAACTATTTATACCTGATGGACTGGACCTTTGAATCTCTTACCCATGTTGATGAAGGCCTTCTTTTTGGTTTTCTTCTTGGCTACTAGCATAGTCATCAACTCTTGTTTCCCCTTAGCCAGGGTCAGCAAGGTCTCTTGGAACTGAGAATTTTGCGCTTGCAAGTCCTTCAATATTTGTTCGATATCCATCTTACTAAAATAAACAGTATAAAGATAAGGAAACCTGTTGTGGAAAACTGGTTTCTGTTATGATGCATCAAAATGCGTATGTAAATGATTTCAATGACTTATAAGATTTAAATTTGTTTAGATAAAAGGACCAAACATTAATTGCATTAATAAGTTCAAATCGATTACAAACATGCCTCTTGGGCTTACAATGGAGGAAATAAATATAAAATTCCTAAGACAAAAAAAAAGGTCGAACACATCCTCTTCGGTGCAATGTAGGCATTCAAACTTCTCTCTTCATGAAGCTATCTCGTAAGCTCTAAAACCTTCTTTTTACTTGTGTAGAACTGGGTTTCGAATGTGTCCCGCTCTTCCTTTAGCTGAATCCAAGCTCTTTGAATATCTTTAAGAGAAGTAGGCATGTTAGGATAAAGGAAAGTATAAGGAACATCTCCTTCGGCAACAGGCTCCATGATGATAGGTAGGATGGCTTCATAAGGCATCGTGAGGTTTTGGGTGCGAGTTCACACCCACTTAAGATAAGGCTCCAAAGGAATGGAGTTCTTATGCCCCAACATCTTGCTATCAACCTTGTTAACCATGCCCCAAGCTCGTATGAATCTCTGACGATAACCTTGGACATCACTCTCATAGTCAAATGCAATTCCTTGGACAAGTGCATCATGAGGGTCATCCCTCCTAGCATACCCAAACTGTCGCAAAGCCAAACAAGGATTGTAAGTGATACATCTCCTGATTCCAAGTAGAGGGACATTAGGGAATTCCCTATAACGGTCAATAATAGTAAGGTCCTCCATAGATCGAGCATACCAATAAATATCAGAATGTGTGAGTGGCATTAATCTTTGAAACCGTGTCAAGCCTTGCTCATTCTTCAATGTTGATCGAGGTAGGTGTAAAATGAACCATCTAGAGAATAATGGAATGCAACACAAAAGAGTTCCCCTCCTCTTCATGGTGCGAGTTTGGAAACAATGTAGGATGTCTCCAAGCAAAGTAGGTATGGGATTATGAGAGAGAAAAACCTTGATGGCATTCACATCTATGAGTTGGTCCAAATTTAGAAATAGAACCAAACTATATATTAGAAGGGCCAAGACATCCTCAAAAACTTAAAATCCAAATATTCCCAGAACAAATGACCCTTCTCTAATAGAAACTTGGCTAAGAAACCCTTAACTCCACTTCTTGTATACCAATTTTCCACAATGTCAGATCTCTTTAAATGTAAAGCTTTGGAAATAACTTTGGGTTTTGGAGTCTCTTCTAAACCAGAGAATGGTATTTGATCAAGCACAAGCGCCCCTAACAATTGAGAGAATTCTTCTAATGTAGGAACAAATTGGTATTCGGGGAAGGTCAAGCAATGATGCATAGTGTTGTACCCCAAAATGTTCCCTCCCATTTTTACTCGAAACATAATCCTAGAGGTCCTCAATTGCTCAAGGTGGACTAAGGATTGACCAGACAAATCCTCCTCCTAAGACAATGAGCCTCAAACTAGGGTTTCACTCCTCATCAAGATATTTTAGTTCCAAGGGTTATAAATTATTTCCATTGCCCTAATATGTGCTCAAGATCATCCATGCCAAGTTTCATGCCTTGCATAAGAAGTTTGCTCAGTCAACTGCTCAAATGCCTGAAAATCAACTATACTAGGTCAAAAGTCAACTGTTGCCCACATACAGTCAAACTTCAAGATTTTTGGTCAACATAAATATTTTGAGGTGATATCCATCATTTGATCAAGGGTTGATCATGATTCCTCAAGGAATGCCCCAAATTCATCAAAACTCAAAAGTTGCTAAATTAGGGTTTCTATAGGAAAAGTCAACCAAACTTTGACCAGGCATAAATTTCTCATACTTTATCAGAAATTTCTCATCCAAGGCTCATTTTGAATAGAATCCAATTCCCTACAACTCATCTTCAATCCTCAAATTCAAAAAATTCACTCATGAAAAGATATAAATTCAGACATTATAAGTCATTTCAAAAAGTCAACAAAAACACCTTTTGGGTCAAAGCTTCTTACATGAACATGGAAGATCCAATTGAGATGAAACCAAAAGGTTTGTTTATAGGGAATCCTAATTTTTTCTAAAAAGGCCAAGAACACCATCTTATGGTCAAAATGGAGAGAGATATGCATTGTCAAAGTTGGTCATTTATGGAAATTTTCCCAAAGTCAACAATGCTCAAAATTCCATTTTTCCTCAAATGGGCTTAACTTTTTATGCTTGCAACACACTCCTAGCCTTGTCCACGACCCATACACCTTTCCATGCATTATTGGATTTATTTATTTTAATTTATTTTTATTTTATCATTAAAAAATCAAATAAAATTAAATAAATGATACAAAATAAAGAAAGGTTGTTTTGATTTGATTTTGCATTGAGCAATCCAAATATGCTGTATAGCATCAAGCAAAACCATCCCAAGTCATGAGAGGAAGGAAATTCAAAATTGGAAAGAATTGAAGCAAAATTGAAAGGCATTGATATCTTTGGATTCTTGCCATATTAGTTGACCTAATGTGAGTCACATATATATGCCAAGCCTTTCCAACCCTAGGGAGGGGACACAAGTGCGCAACCTGCCACAAAAGGAGAAAGAAAAAGTGTCAAAAATTTCAAGAAGAGTGCAACTCTCAAATACTCAAGCCATCCCTCCTTAGTGAGATTGAATCAATCCATCACCCTTCTGAGGATTCTAGGAGGTGAACTAGTCCAGTGTTGAAGGCCAAATCACTCTGAATCATGCTAGCCTGATTCTATCATATTGGTAACCTTTTGATTTTCAAAAATTGTTTAATCCTCAACATAAACGCATTTTGATTGCATATCCATACTATTGGCATTATTTGTGAATTTTCTAACGTATCTCATGCAAGGAATAAGGCCAGGATCGCAAGTTACCATTGTTAGGGCTTAAAGAGAAGCAAGCATAATTTTTAGTGATACAAGGATTTTTTAGGGAAAATGGACACCACCGTTGGATTCCTGGGGAAATTATAAGGGGGTATGGTCCTTTTAATGCTTTGATATGACGTGTTTCGCCGGTTCAAAATTCTTGGGTCACCGGAGTAGGTGACCGGGACCACCGTGGCCGGTGGCTTGACTTTTACAGGCGGTGGTCCCAACATGTGTCGCTGTTTCCAGGCGTTCCATTGGCTAGATCCAATAAATTCCTCTCTCCATATCTGATTGGATCTTTGAATCACCAAGGCCCCACAATGTTTGTGTGTCCAATTTGACTCAGCACTGGATCTATTTTCCCCTTATATTCTTTTCTTATTGTTATATCAACGAATGAGTTAACTAGCGTATATGGCCAGGGAACAAGTATGCAACGTCAAAGACCTGGGTTCGATCCCAAAAATCCAATTTTGCATTTTAACAATTCTATGCATGATCTAATGCGCTACTACTCAGCGTGTCCATCAGGCAACTCAGGATCTGACCATTAGATTCATCTCTCTCCAAGATCCAACGCGCAGTAGGTGCAGTGCATGGTGGGCGTCCCAGATTCAAGGGCACTGGATCAAATGCCAGCTTTGGGCCAACTATGTTGGGCCTGGAGAAATTCAACTCTGCACCCCCCAAATTTGATTATAACACCGGGCCCATTATTTCTTTTTTAATTTCTTTTATTTTTTAAATTATTTGTTTAATTATTTTTACAAAACAAAATCATATTTTTTAATTAAATCAAAAAATTATAAAAAACACAAAAAAATAGAATTAGGTTTTTTTATATAAATCATTTAATTGCATTAATAAATTAGGTTAAATAGGATAACTTAAATTCTTTTTTTCATAATTAAAATTAATTAGAAATTAGGTTAGTTTGCAAAGTTAATTACTTCTTTTTCTCAAAAAATACAAAACAAAAATTATTTATTAAATTAAAATATCTTTGAATTTAACTTTAAGTCCTAATTTTAATTTTGTCGCGCGCATTTATTTCCTTTATTTTCCAATTAATGTAATTTCTCCGAGTTTGTAATAGTTTTAACTTAGGTTATTTTTATTTTCATTTACTGTTTTTTCCCCGGTTTTTGATTATGTAATCCCCCTCATCAAGGACTTGTAATAGCTAGGTTTAAAATTCCCGCATTTTACTTTCCGTCATTATAAACTGTTAGATGATTGATACTAGGATTTTATGCAAAAAATCATAATTTAAAACAGTAGAAAACCCTAAACGTGCAAAGATAAATAACTGAAAAAAACAAACACTTGCACATGCTCACTCCTAGGGTTTTCTCCACTACGGTTGCCTTCGGTAAACGGTCATGAAGTATAGGGAGTTTTAGTTTTTTCCCTCTAGTCTCGAAAGATCAAAAATGTCTCGTTCAAATGTTGCCTCGGAACGATCTTTAGGACTTTAGGGTAATTACTAAGGTTTCCTAACCATTGCTTTAATGATCGTAATTGTCCCTTTCGTCCCTTTCGATTGTCCCTTAAATTCCAATGATGGAGCTTCCTACTCCTTAATAGTAGGATAGCGTTGTCTAAAGGAAATAAGAAAGTGAACAGACTTTTTTGAGTAGGTAGAAACTTTTAGGTACTTGCTCCAAACAACAAATTTTTACACATACACTTTCAAACAAACTTTTCAAACTAAAGTTTTCAAAAACATTTTATCACACCCTTGAGGACTGACACAAGGGTTACAGTAAAGTGAAACGCTGCACTAAGGTAATTTCAAAACTTTTCAAACATGCAAACACATAAAAACAATTTAAAAAATGAGCAAGTACCTAAGAGCCCATGGAAAACCATGGATGGAAAGGGTGCTAACACCTTCCCTTTCTATAATCTATCCCCCGTACTCAGAAACATCTCGAAAAAGGTTTTTTTATTTTCTTTTTCCTTTTCCTTTGTTGGATGAAATAAAAGTCGGTGGCGACTCTTGCTTATCGTACATTTGCAAACAAAAAAACGCAAAACCAGTAGTAACAAAAAACAATCATTTCTGCCACCGTATCAAAGAACTGGAGACTCTATTGGGGAACATTAATAAAGTGGGGTATACCTTAGGATCTAGGTCATTTTTAAAAAATTGCTTTCTTGTTTGTTTTGTCTGCTTTATCCTTAAAGGTTTTGTTTGGGCATTGTTGAAGATCCTACAGCCGAATATGGGGGAACTTTTTAGGTAAACAACAATAGATCGCGGAGACTGTACAGTGTAGACCGATATGGTTTAAGCGATGGCTGTGTTGGTGTAACATTTTGGTTGGTACCGGTATCCTTCGTGTGGAAACGAGGAGAATATGGGGCCGCCACATGGTGTCGTGAAGCACTAACGGACTTTAGAACCTTAGTTGAACAAACTTGGCCATTAGAAAGTAGTGAGATAGCCGACCTCGGTATAAAGTTGAGGATTGGTTGATACTCGATGCTACACTCATTGAGATCATACTTTCGGGATATTTCAGCCGCAAGAAAAGATTGCCTGAGCTGAAACAATGCTCGATAAAAGATGATTAGTGATATTGAGGATCCTTAGAATTCAGTTACTTTTCTAAGACAGGTTTGAAACCAACTAAACTTCAAGAGGGTACTTACCTTTAAACTAATGCAAGCCTTTGAACCTAAGGTCTATTGTGTTCTTTACTTGTGTGTGATTTACTCTGTTTGAACATAACATCATGCATCATAACATAGCATCCATTCCTATTACACTAACCATTTCAAGGACCGAGGGAATTTATGTTTGTTCTATTTTGCAGATCATGGCTTTCGCTTGTAGAAACACTATCCGAATCAGATTTGTAAGAATACCTCTCCACCTCAAGAAGCTACTATCAAGGGTTCCTGAAACTTCTTTGTTGACTAAGAGATATGGTCGACTTCTCAACCTGGTTACTTCGAGCTTTGATGAAAAGATGATGCGTGTACTCTTTCAGTTCTTTGATCCCAAGCACCACTGCTTCAACTTTCCAGACTATCAGTTGGTGCCTACCATGGAAGAGTTCTCTCAGTTATTGAATCTACCTATTCTTGACCAGATGCCTTTAACAGGTTTGGAAGAATTTCCCAAGAAAGAGGTCATTGCCTCAGGCTTGAATCTGAAACGGTCTGACGTGGTATCCAATTGGGAAACAAGAAGCGGAGTCAAGGGTTTTCTAGCCAAGTTCTTAATAGAGAAGGCCCAGTTATTTTGGGATGATTTGGACTTTCATACTTTTGAGGAGGTCTTGGCCCTTCTAATCTATGGGTTAGTATTGTTCCCTAATCCAGACACACTCATAGATGTGAATGCTATCAAGATCTTCCTCTCTCGCAACCATGTGCCTACTTTGCTCGGAGATATCTTGATGCTCTCCACACTCGTACTATGAAGAGAAGAGGGGTTCTTATGTGCTGCATGCCATTACTGTCGAGGTAATTTATTTCTCACCTCCCTAAGTCAGTGCTGAAGAATAAAGAAGGTTTGGGTTTGTCGCAAAGGATAATGTCACTTTCTCACGCGGATATTCTCTGGTATTCCCGATCTATGGGAGATATTTCTATTATTGACCGCTGCAGGGAATTCCCTAATGTCCCACTACTTGGCATTAGGGGAGGTATAACTTATAATCCTTCTTTGGCTCTACGACAATTTGGTTACGCTCTAAGGGATGGTCCTCACGAGATGCTTATCCAGGGCATTGTGTTTAACTATGAGGATGATGTTCAAGGGTATCGCCAGAGGTTCATACGAGCTTAGGGAAATGTAAATAGATTTGACATCAAGACTTTGGGGCTGAAGGCTTCCATTCCTATGGAACCTTATCTCTAATGGGTATGAGATCGTGCTCAGAAACTGATGATGCCACACATAGCTTTCTTACCAGTGATTATGGAGCCCATTACTGAAGGGGATATTCCCTACACGGTTCTTCATCCTGATATGCCATTGATCTTGAAGAGTTACAGAGGTCCTAGATTCAGTTGAAAAAGGAGCGGGATACTTATAGGGACCAGTTCTATGTCCAGGAGAAGAAAATCTTAAAACTCACAAAGCAGCTTTATGAGGAAAGAAGCCTTAATGTCTATCTTGGAACAAAGAGGAAGCGTCCATGGGAAACTTGATCTTTTTATTAGTTTTGAGAATTTTCAATTGTAACGCCTAAAAGGAAATTGTATTTTGAATTATACTAATAAAATCTTTGTTTCATTTTGGGTTCGCAATTTTAAATTTCCCAAAGTCCTTGAAATCATTGCATACGCATATCATCCATGGCATTGCATAAACAGGTTTCATAATAGGTTTCTCATTATCTTCGCTGTTTATTTCAGCAATAATGACTTCTGAATAAAGAATCAAGGATCTCCAAGCACAAAATGCCCAATTTCAGCAAATGTTTGTAGCTTTAGAAAAAGGGCAGGAAGATCTGAAGGCCCTCATTCTGAAAGAGAAAAAGAAGAAGACAAAGAAGACTGCTGGTGTCCTGAATCTAGGCAGAAGATTCAAGGGACCGTTGAAGAAACTGGTTGATCTGACCTCCTCTTCCAAAGAAGGGGAGAATCAAGAGGGAGAGACAAGGGATGAGGACCATGGCCCTGAGGTTTCTGATAATGACACTGACTATAATGATGAACAATATCCTCCCACTAAGGATAGGTACAAATAATTAGAGGATCGTCTGAGCATAATGGAGATCCAAAGAATACCAAGGCTGGATTTTGAAGAGTTGGGTTTGGTATCCGGGGTAGTCATCCCACAAAATTTCAAGGCTCTGGTATTTTTGAAGTATGATGGGGTGTCTTGTCCCAAGCTTCATCTCCGTTCCTATGTGAGGAAGATCCAGCCTCACACTGCTGATAGGAACTTGTGGGTACATTTCTTTCAGGACAGTCTGTTCGGGACTCAGCTTGAGTGGTTCTATCAATTGGAGGGGACCAATGTCCGCAACTGGGAAGATCTGGCTGCTACTTTTTACAAGAAGTATTAATATAACGCTGACCTTGCTCCTACCCGTACTCAACTCCAGAGTATGTCCATGGGTGCAAGCGAAGGTTTCAAGGACTATGCACAGAAGTGGAGAGATCTGGAAGGGAGAGTCTAACCCCCTTTGTCTGATAGGGAGTTAGTGGATATGTTCCTTGGTACACTATCTGGTCCGTTCTTCAATCACTTGATTGGTAGCTCCTCAGCTGGTTTAATCGAGCTGATATTGACAACAGAAAGGGTAGAAGCTGGGGTCCAGAGTGGCAATATCCAGAAATACACCTCGTCAAGTACAGCGAAGAAGCCATTCACGGGTAAGAAAGAGGTCAGTGCCATTTATAATCCAAGAAGTTAGAGAAGAGATTAGCACCGTCCAACGGTAGGGGCTGTGATGATACCTAGGTTTGTGGCTACTCAACAAGGAAACAATCAGCAAAGGGTAGAAAGACCGCCAAGACAGTTCACCCGGATTAATATGGCGTTGAGTGAGGTTTTACCCGATCTGTTAAGATCTAACATGGCAACCCTAAAGGAGGCTCCTAAGAATCCTAACACCTCATCTACTCGTTATAATCCAAATGCTCGGTGTGCTTACCATTCTGAGAGTCCAGGCCATGATACAAATGAATGTTGGGCTCTGAGAAATAAGATACAGGATCTGATCAAAGCCAAGGAAATTGAGTTTGATGCTCCGGAGAATCCTAATGTCATAATTTCTCCAATGCCCAAGCACAACCGTGGTGTTAATGTTGTTGATACTGATCTATTTGTTACCTCTATTGATGAAGTTTCCACTCCTCTCATGACCGTCAAGAAGAATTTGTTGCTAGCCGGTTTATTTCTGGGTTGTGGTTAGGGTTGCCACATGTGTTCATCTCTTCCCTCTGGTTGTTATTTGCTAAAAGCGGGTGTTCAACGCCTGATGGATAACAGAGAGATTTTGTTTGAAAAGAATCTGATTCTGACTGTCATACATGAAGATGTTACTATTATAACCATTTCCGCCAATACTTCCAAGGTCTCCTCTAAAAGTCCTGTTAGGATTACACCTGCTCCAAGAATTGCTCCATTGATAATCACTTTTCCTGGCTCTGTACCGTACTCCTAGGATAAAGCTGTTTCTTGAAATTATGGTGCTGACGTTTACTATCATGGCATCAAATAGGATTTAAAGACTGAAGAGGCTGATCTCGATCTCAGTAACATTGTCAGGACCAGTAAGGTTACCCGAAGTGGAAGGGTTTTCTCTCGCGAGATCTCCCCGAAGACTGTTGCTAAGCCTGTTGTTATTCCATTTGTTATTCCTGCTAGTACTTCGGCTACTACTCCCATCCTTACTCCAGTTGTTACCCCTTCCGATGAGTCATCTGGGACTCGGGGAAAAGAAGCTATAGGTGAGGCTGCCCGGATGGAGGCACCTAGAAAAATTGTTTTGGAATCCTCTAAGCAAGAAATGGAGGAAATTTTAAAAATAATCAAGAAGAGAGACTACAATGTGGTTGAGCAGCTGGGGAAGACCCCTTCAAGGATATCAATGTTGTCTCTGCTGATGTGTTTTGAGGCCCATTCAAAGGCTTTGAGTGCATTTCTCAAGACTGCATATGTGCCGCAAGAAACCTCTGCTGACCAATTCAAAGACTGTGTTGCCAGTTTGACTACTGACAATGGGTTGGGTTTTTCAGATGCCGATTTGACACCAAAGGGGAGAAAGCATAATGATGCTCGACATGTATCAATCGAATGCAAGGGCACTACTATGGCTCATGTGCTAGTGGACATTGGATCGTCACTAAATGTTCTGCCCAAGAAGGCTCTTGATAGGCTAGATTGTGAAGGTTTGACCTTAAAGCCTAGTAACATTGTGGTGAGGGCTTTCGATGGCTCAAAAATAATGGTGCATGGGGAGTTGGACATCCCTGTCAAAGTGGGTTCCCAGACCTTTGAATCCACCTTCTACGTGATGGATATCAAGCCATCATACTCTTGTTTGTTGGGTCGTTATTGCATTCATGAAGTTGGAGCCGTTACTCCTACGTTGCACCAAATGCTGAAGTATCCAGTGAAGGGGAAGATTGTCACCGTGCAAGATGAAGAGGACTATATGGTAAGCCACCTGAACTCTTTCAGGTATGTGGAGATGGACGTGGAATTCATAGAGACCCCTTGTCAAAATTTTGAAGAGGTTCCCCAGATCACGGCATCAACCGAGACTATCACTAATGCGCCTAAAATCACCAAACCTCCTTTGAAGATGGCTTCTCTCAAGGATGCCAGAGTCGTAGTTGAAGAAGGTGGGTGTACCACTTGAGGACAACTCCCTTATTTTCCGCATAAAACTGACAAATTTGGTTTGGGATTTACTTCAGGAGCTCAAAGGGTTGTTCGACATGCTCGGGCTGGAGGACCTCCCCTACGCATCAGCAATCGAGGGGTCAATGATATAGAAGCGATGATAAGGATTCTGATATTGACAGCTGGATCTAGCCTACTACCAACAGTGGACCTAGTAACTGGATGGCCAAAGATTTTGTGCCAGTTTCTTTTGTTCAACAGTAATTGTCTTACTTGTTTTTCAGTTTTGTAATAAACAATTTAAACTCTATGGCCTTGTGTCTTACCCAAGGCACAATGGTTTTATTTGTGAGGGTTATTATATGTCATTTTCATATGTCATCAATAAAACATTGGACGTTTGTTGCATACAAATTTCGCGCTCTCTGTCTTTATTTTTTTCTTTTCACTTTATTAATACATCTATGCTCTTACACACACTCACATATTGAACTGCAGATCCATATCCACTCTGGATCCCATTGATAACGATTCTGCTATTGCCAGTTATAACTTCGAAAATCCAATCAACCAAGCCGAAGACGAAGGTGAGGAAGATTATGAGGTGCCTGGAGAACTTGCTAGACTGTTACAGCAGGAAGAGAGGGCTATACAGCCTCATGAAGAGCCAGTTGAGGCGATAAACTTGGGCACAGAGGTAGACAGAAAAGAAGTCAAGATCGGCACAAATCTGGAAATGAATGTCAAACAGCGGTTGATACAGATGTTTCACGATTATGTTGAGATCTTCGCCTGGTCACATGAAGACATGCCTAGTTTAGACACTGACATTATGGTACATTGTTTGCTGACTAAAGAAGATTGTCCTTCGATTAAACAAAAGGTCCGCCGTATGCGCCCTGAAATATCAGAGAAGATCAAAGCAGAAGTTATGAAACAGTTCAACAATGGATTCTTAGTTGTCACCTCCTATACACAGTGGGTTTCTAACGTCGTCCCGCTACCTAAGAAGTATGGTAAGGTACAAATGTGTGTGGACTACAGAGACCTGAACAAGGAAAGCTCCAAGGATGACTTCCCACTTCCCCACATTGATGTTTTGGTTGACAACACCGCACAACACAAAATCTTTTCCTTCATGGATGGTTTCTCTGGCTACAACCAGATCAAGATGGATCCTAAAGACACGGAGAAGACAACCTTCGTCACACAGTGGGGAACTTTCTGTTACAAGGTGATGCCTTTTGGGTTGAAGAATGCTGGGGCAACTTATCAACGAGCCATGGTAGCTTTGTTCCATGATATGATTCACCATGAGATACAGGTTTATGTTGATGACATGATAACCAAGTCTCAAATGGAGGAAGAACACCTTGATCATCTTTAAAAGTTGTTTGACATGTTGAAGACATACAAGTTGAGGTTGAATCTGAACAAATGCACCTTATGGGTAAGGTCTGGTAAACGTTTGTGGTTCATCGTCAGTAAAAAAGGTATTCAGGTAGACCCTATAAAGGTGAAGGCCATACAAGAAGTGTTGGATCCCCATACTGAGAAGGAGGTTAGAGGTTTCTTGGGACGCCTAAATTATATCACCAGGTTCATTCCACATTTGACTGCTACTTGTGAGCCAATCTTCAAGCTCCTGAAGAAAGATCAAGTGGTAAAGTGGAATGACGAATGCTAGACCGCTTTCAAAAGAATCAAGGAATACCTTCATGAACCACCAATTCTAATGCCTCTGATTAAAGGAAGACCCTTAATTTTGTACTTAACGGTGCTACACAATTCAATAGGGTGTGTGCTGGGGAAACATGACGAGTCTGGTCGAAAAGAGCATGCAATATACTACCTTAGTAAAAAGTTTAGCGACTATGAGATAAGATACTCATTGCTCGAGAAAACTTGTTGCGCTTTGGCATGGGTACATTGTTTGCCGACTAAAGAAGATTGTCCTCCGGTTAAACAAAAGGTCTGTCGTATGCACCCTGAAGTGTCAGAGAAGATCAAACCAGAAGTTATGAAACCGTTCAACGCTGGATTCTTAGTTGTCACCTCCTATCCGCAGTGGGTTGCTAACATCGTCCCACTACCTAAGAAGGATGGTAAGGTACAGATGTGTGTGGACTACAAAGACCTGAACAGGGCAAGCCCCAAGGGTGACTTCTCGCTTCCCCACATCGATGTTCGGGTTGACAACACCACACATCACAAAATCTTTTCCTTCATGAATGGTTTCTCTGGATACAACCAGATCAAGATGGCTGCTGAAGACATGGAGAAGACAACCTTCGTCACACAGTGGGGCACTTTCTATTACAAGGTGATGCCTTTTGGGTTGAAGAATGCTGGGGCAACTTATCAGCGAGCCATGGTAGCTTTGTTCCATGATATGATTCACCATGAGATACAGGTTTATGTTGATGACATGATATCCAAGTCTCAAACGGAGGAAAAACACCTTGATCATCTATAAAAGTTGTTTGACATGTTGAAGACATACAAGTTGAGGTTGAATCCGAACAAATGCACCTTCGGGGTAAGGTCTGGTAAACTTCTGGGGTTCATCGTCACTGAAAAAGGTATTCTGGTAGGCCCTGTAAAGGTGAAGGCCATACAAGAGATGTCGACTCCCCATATTGAGAAGGAGGTTAGAGGTTTCTTCGGACGCCTAAATTATATCGCCAGGTTCATTCCACATCTGACTGCTACTTGTGAGCCAATCTTCAAGCTCCTGAAGAAAGATCAAGTGGTAAAGTGGAATGAAGAATTCCAGACCGCTTTCGAAAGAATCAAGGAATACCTTCAAGAACCACCAATTCTAATGCCTCTGATTGAAGGGAGACCCTTGATTTTGTACTTAACGATGCTAGACAATTCAATGGGGTATGTGTTGGGGCAGCATGACGAGTTTGGTCGAAAAGAGCATGCAATATACTACCTTAGCAAAAAGTTTATTGACTGTCAGATAAGATACTCACTACTCGAGAAAACTTGTTGCGCTTTTGTATGGGCTGCTCGCTGACTAAGACAATATATGTTGACCCACACTACTTTGTTGATATCTAAGATGGATCCAATCAAGTACATCTTCGAGAAGCCCGCTCTCTCCGAAAGAATAGCAAGATGGAAGATGATCTTAACTGAATACGATATACAATATACAACCTAGAAAGCAATCAAGGGAAGTGTATAGCTGATCATTTAGCCCACCAGGCCGTGGATGACTACCAGTCCATGAATTTTGAGTTCCCGAACGAGAATATTATGCTACTGACTGATTATGAAGAACCTAGACCGGATGAAGGACTTGAAGAAGGATCCCGATGGACCATGGTTTTTGATGGAGCCTCGAATGCACTCGGTAATGGCATTGGTGCTATAATTATATCTCCCGAGGGCTGTCATACTCCTTTCACCGCCCGACTATGCTTCAACTGTACCAACAACATGGTGGAGTATGAAGCATGCATCATGGGTCTCAAAGCGGCCATTGACCTGAGGATAAAGTTCTTAAACGTTTTCAAGGATTCAGCCTTGGTGATAAGTCAGATCAAGGGAGAATGGGATATGAAGCACCCAAATCTCATCTTGTACAAAGAGCACGTGCTGACATTGCTCCCACACTTTGAGGAGGTAACCTTTGAACATTTCCCATGAGAGGAGAATCAATTAGCGGACGCGTTATCTACCATGTCTTCTATGTTCAAGGTCAAGTGGGATAACGAAGCTCCCCGAATCACTATCGAGAAGTTGGATGAACCAGCATACTGCTGTGAGATTGATACTGAAGAGGTAGCAGACAAACCTTGGTTTCACAAAGTAAAAAAGTATCTTGAAGCTCAATAATATCCCGAGGGGGCATCTGTCAATGATAAGAAGTTTCTGAGAAGGTTCGCCGCTAAATTTTTCCTCAGTAATGGAATCCTCTACAAGCGCAACCATGATTATACCTTACTGCGGTGTGTAGACAAGAGCGAAGCGGAGAGGATTATGACAAATCTACACGAAGTTACCTTCGGAACCCATTCCACTTGACATACCATGGCTAAGAAGATTCTACGAGAAGGATACTATTGGTCCACTATGGAAGCAAATTGTTATCAACACTCCCGAACTTGTTATAAATGCCAGATCTATGTTGACAAGGTGCATGTGCCTCCGGTTCCTTTGAATGTCTTGACGGTTCCTTGGCCCTTTGAAATGTGGGGCATTGACATGATCAGAGAGATTAGACCTACCGCTTGCAATGGGCATCGCTTCATCCTGGTGGCCATTGATTACTTCACGAAGTGGGTTGAAGCTGCCTCCTTTGCTACTGTTACCAAGAACGTTATGGCGCAGTTTATCAAGCATAACCTGGTTTGTCGTTACAGTGTGCTAGAGAGAATCATCAATGACAATGGTATGAATCTCAATAACACGATGATCACCGAACTCTGTAAGCAATTCAAGATACATCATCATAACTCTTCTCCCTACCGCCCGAAGATGAATGGCATTGTCGAAGCTGCTAACAAGAACATCAAAAGACTGGCATGAGATGTTACCATTTTCTCTTCATGGGTATCGTACCTCAGCACGGATGTCAACAGGGGAAACACCCTACTCTCTAATATACGGCATGGAGGTTGTCCTGCCTATTGAGGTCCAGATCCCTTCTCTAAGGATCATGAAGGATGTTGGTTTGAACAAAGACGACTGGATCCAGACTCGACTTAATCAACTGAATCTGATCGATGAGAAGAGACTTATTGTTGTCTATCATGGTCAAACATATCAAAAACAGATGATCAAGGCTTTCAACAAAAAAGTCAAACACCAAGAATATCAAGTCGGGGATCTAGTGATCAAGCGCTTCATACTGCCGCAAGGTGATCCCAGGGGAGAATGGACTACCACATACGAAAGGCCATTTGTGATCAAAAACATTTTTTTGGGTGGAGCCATGATTCTGACCACCATGGATGATGACGACCTTCCGCACCCTGCCAACATGGACATAGTGAAAAGATACTACGCATGATTAAAGACCCTCTAGGTTGACTGGACTAGGAAAAAATAAGGGCTTCTCGGCAAACCAAAAGGGTTCGGGCAAAAATTAGGGATGAAAACGAAAAAATCAGTACACCCGGCAAGTCGAAAACCTGAAAAGGAGGCTTGGGCAAAAAGGGTATCCCGGTGGACTGAAAACCCGAAAGGGCGGTCCAGGAAAAAGTTAGGGATATAAAGAATATCACTATGTACCATTGGATCACCTTGTGACTAGACCTCAGTATCAACTGTCAAGCTCGAACGGCACCAATCAATATAATCAGCTTCGGGCAAGCAGTAAAGTGATGAGACGCTCGAAGACATAGCGGCAATAGCAGAATTGAAACTCAATGGGATTATTACACATAGATGTTTTCTTTTCTTTGTACACAATATTGTATAGCTTTCATTTTCATGGCGACGTTTTCTTACTAGAGCGTCGGCTTCCTTGTACAAAAACGCCTATTATAGGCCAACTTCAAGAAATTACTATAAGTCATTTTTACAAAACCATTTGTTTTTTCTTTTTCTGTTTTTGTTTCGCAAAAAGCGTCCAATGATTTATTCTTGACATGCGCATTTGAATATGATTGTTGTTCACAAATATTCGCATAAAACAGAAAGACAATTGGTCGTAACTTAAGAAATAGGGGAAAAAACTAAAACTAAAAAAAATCATGCCAAGCCTGATAGTTACTCTGTTCAGCAGGTACAGGGGAAAAGACGATTTTGAAACCTGGTCACCATTATGTGTGATCCCGTGATGTCTACACTCCCCACAGAGTAGAGGTAATCAAAGCATTGATATCGGATTCCCCAAACAGGAGTTACTATCCCCAACCAAGTTCCATCAGAGAACCGACATCTATGTTCCCCAGCCGAATTTTATAAGTCGCAAGAGGTTCATAAATTTGTCTCCCAAGCAGAGTTTATTTATATGAATGCAGAAGCTCAACCCCCAACAGAGTTTATCCCTCTAGCTATGGAAGTTCATCCTTCAACATAGTTATTCCCCCGCAGAGTTATTCTCAAGCAGAGTCTCACCCCGACATAATATTCGTAAACAAGGAGTAAATCCACAGCATAGTCATCTTCGTTCACCATCCCTAGCGGAAGTAGAAGAACCACTTTTTCTACAACAGTCAGGAATTCAACTTCCAGTACTCTCCAGCAGTAGTCAGGGATTTATTTTCCCATACTCCGATATGTCACAATAGCATTTTGTGTCCATACATCATGACGTGCACATACATATGGCATACAACATAATCTCATTTATTTTGAGAACATCATCACACAATGAATATCATGCATCGCATATAATTAATCATGTATCTTTTCAGGAAAGATGGTTATCATCAACAATTCCAACAGTTTAATCCATGAAGCTATACTTGTCATATATGCAGACAACTAGTGGAAAATCAATTCGCGAAACCAAACATGTTACCTATTCTACGTGATCAAATGAAGTTGCACTATTATCCAGGCTTTCATTTCGAAGTAACCCTACTATCCAGGTTCCTTCTTATAGCCCTACTATCCAGGCTTTCATCTAGAAGTAACCCAACTATCCAAATTCCTTCTCATAACCTTACTATACAGGCTTTCATTTCGAAGTAACCCTACTATCCAGGTTCCTTCTCATAGCCCTACTATCCAGGCTTTCAGTTCGAATTAACCCTACTATCCAGGTCCCTTCTCATAGCCCAACTATCCAGGCTTTCATTTTGAAGAAACCCTACTATCCAGGATCCTTCTTATAGCCTTACTATCCAGGATTCCATTTCAAAGTAACCCTACTATCCAGGGTCCTTCTCATAACCCTACTATCTAGGTTCCTTCTCATATCCCTACTATCCAGGCTTTCATTTCGAAGTAACCCTACTATCTAGGTTCTTTACCATAGCCCTACTATCTAGGCTTTTACTTCGAAGAAACTTTGCTATCCAAGTTCCTTCTCATAGCCCTACTATTAAGGCTTTCATTTCTAAGTAACCCTACTATCCAAGTTCCTTCTCATAGCCCTACTATCCAGGATTTCATTTCGAAGTAACCCTACTATCCAGGTTTCTTCTCATAGCCCTACTATCTAGGCTTTCATTTCGAAGAAACCCTACTATCCAGGTTCCTTCTCATAGCCCTACAATCAAGGAATTCATTTTGAAGTAACCCTACTATCCAGGTTCCTTCTCATAACCCTACTATCCAGGTTCCTTCTCAAATCCCTACTATCCAGGCTTTCATTTCGAAGAAACCCTACTATCCAGGTTCCTTCTCATATCCCTACTATCCAGTATTCATTTCGAAGTAACCCTACTATCTAGGTTCTTTACCATAGCCCTACTATCTAGGCTTTTACTTCGAAGAAACCCTGCTATCCAAGTTCCTTCTCATAGCCCTACTATCAAGGCTTTCATTTCTAAGTAACCCTACTATCCAAGTTCCTTCTCATAGTCCTACTATCTAGGCTTTCATTTCGAAGTAACCCTACTATCCACGTTCCTTCTCATAGCCCTACTATCCAGGCTTTCATTTCGAAGAAACCCTACTATCCAGGTTCCTTCTTATAGCCCTACAATCTAGGAATTCATTTTGAAGTAACCCTACTATCCAGGTTCCTTCTCATAACCCAACTATACAGGTTCCTTCTCAAATCCCTACTATCCAGGCTTTCATTTCGAAGAAACCCTACTATCCAGGTTCCTTCTCATATCCCTACTATCCCGTATTCATTTAGAAGTAACCCTACTATCCAAATTCCATCTCATAGCCCTACTATGCAGGCTTTCATTTCGATGTAACCCACCTATCCAGGTTCCCTCACAAAGCCCTACTACCTAGGCTTTCATTTCGAAGTAACCCTACTATCCAGGTTCCTTCTCATAGCCCTACTATCCATGCTTTCATTTCGAAGTAACCCTACAATCCAGGATCCTTCTCATAGCCCTACTATCCAGGCTTTCATTTCGAAGTAACCCAACTATCCAGGTTCCTTCTCATAGCCCTATTATCCAGGCTTTCATTTCAAAGAAACCCTACTATCCAGGTTCTTTCTCATAGCCCTACTATCCAGGATTTCATTTAGAAGTAACCCTACTATCCCGGTTCCTTCTCATAGCCCTATTATCCAGGCTTTCATTTCGAAGTAATCCTACTATCCAGGTTCCTTCTCATAGCCCTACTATCCATGATTTTATTTCGAAGTAACCTTACTATCCAGGTTTCTTCTCACGGCCCTACTATCCAGGCTTTCATTTCGAAGTAACCCTACTATCCAGGTTCCTTCTCATAAACCTACTATCCAGGCATTCATTTTGATTTAACCCTACTATCCAAGTTCCTTCTCATAGCCCTACTATCCAGGCTTTCATTTTAAAGTAACCCTACTATCCAGTTCCTTCTCATATCCCTACTATCCATGTTCTTTCTCATAGCCCTACTATCCAGGATTTCATTTCGAAGAAACCCTACTATCCAGGTTCCTTCTCATAGCCCTACTATCCAGGATTTCATTTCGAAGTTACCCTACTATCCAGGTTCCTTCTCATATCCCTAATATCCAGGCTTTCATTTCGAAATAACCTTACTATCCAGGTTCCTTCTTATAGCCCTACTATCTAGGATTTCATTTAGAAGTAACCCTATTATCCAGGTTCCTTCTCATAGCCCTACTATCCAGGATTTCATTTTAAAGTAACCCTACTTTCCAGTTTCCTTCTCATAGCCCTACTATCCAGGCTTTCATTTTGAAGTAACCCTACTACCCAGGTTCCTTCTCATAGCCCTACTATCCAGGCTTTCATTTCGAAGTAACCCTACTATCCAGGTTCCTTCTCATAGCCCTACTATCCAGGCTTTCATTCCGAAGTAACTCTACTATCCAGGTTCCTTCTCATAGCCCTACTATCCAGGCTTTCATTTCGAAGAAACCCTACTATCCAGGTTCTTTCTCATAGCCCTACTATCTAGGCTTTCAGTTCGAAGTAACCCTACTATCCAGGTTCCTTCTCATAGCCCTACTATCCAGGATTTCATTTCGAAGTAACCCGACTATCCAGGTTCCTTCTCATATCCCGACTATCTAGGCTTTCATTTCGAAGTAACCCTACTATCCAGGTTCCTTCTCATAGCCCTAATATCCAGGCTTTCATTTTGAAGTAACCCTACTATCCAAGTTCCTTCCCATAGCCATACGATCCAGGCTTTCATTTCGAAGATGCCCTACTATCCAGGTTCCTTCTCATAGCCCTACTATCCAGGCTTTCATTTTGAAGTAACCATACTATTCAAGTTTCTTATCATAACCCTACTATCCAGGTTCCTTCTCAAAGCCCTACTATCCAGGATTTCATTTCGAAGAAACCCTACTATCTAGTTTCCTTCTCATTGCCCTACTATTCTGGCTTCATTTCGAAGTAACCCTACTATCCAGGTTCCTTCTTATAGCCCTACTATCCATGCTTTCATTTCCAAGTAACCCTACTATCCAGGATCCTTCTCATAGCCCTACTATCCAGGCTTTCATTTCGAAGTAACCCAACTATCCAGGTTCCTTCTCATAGCCCTACTATCCAGGCTTTCATTTCAAAGAAACCCTACTATCTAGGTTCTTTCTCATAGCCCTACTATCCAGGATTTCATTTAGAAGTAACCCTACTATCCAGGTTCCTTCTCATAGCCCTATTATCCAGGGTTTCATTTCGAAGTAATCCTACTATCCAGGTTCCTTCTCATAGCCCTACTATCCATGATTTTATTTCGAAGTAACCCGACTATCAAGGTTCCTTCTCATATCCCGACTATCTAGGCTTTCATTTCGAAGTAACCCTACTATCCAGGTTCCTTCTCATAGCCCTTCTATCCAGGCTTTCATTTTGATGAAACCCTACTATCCAAGTTCCTTCTCATAGCCCTACTATCCAGGCTTTCATTTTGAAGTAACCCTACTATCCAGTTCCTTCTCATATCCCTACAATCCATGTTCTTTCTCATAGCCCTACTATCCAGGCTTTCATTTCGAAGAAACCCTACTATCCAGGTTCCTTCTCATAGCCCTACTATCCAGGCTTTCATTTCGAAGTAACCCTACTATCCAGGTTCCTTCTCATATCCCTAATATCCAGGCTTTCATTTCGAAATAACCTTACTATCCAGGTTCCTTCTTATAGACCTACTATCTAGGATTTCATTTAGAAGTAACCCTATTATCCAGGTTCCTTCTCATAGCCCTACTATCCAGGCTTTCATTTCAAAGTAACCCTACTTTCCAGGTTCCTTATCATAGCCCTACTATCCAGGCTTTCATTTCGAAGTAACCCAACTATCCAGGTTCCTTCTCATAGCCCTATTATCCAGGCTTTCATTTCAAAGAAACCCTACTATCCAGGTTCTTTCTCATAGCCCTACTATCCAGGATTTCATTTAGAAGTAACCCTACTATCCAGGTTCCTTCTCATAGCCCTATTATCCAGGCTTTCATTTCGAAGTAATCCTACTATCCAGGTTCCTTCTCATAGCCCTACTATCCATGATTTTATTTCGAAGTAACCTTACTATCCAGGTTTCTTCTCACGGCCCTACTATCCAGGCTTTCATTTCGAAGTAACCCTACTATCCAGGTTCCTTCTCATAAACCTACTATCCAGGCATTCATTTTGATTTAACCCTACTATCCAAGTTTCTTCTCATAGCCCTACTATCCAGGCTTTCATTTTAAAGTAACCCTACTATCCAGTTCCTTCTCATATCCCTACTATCCATGTTCTTTCTCATAGCCCTACTATCCAGGATTTCATTTCGAAGAAACCCTACTATCCAGGTTCCTTCTCATAGCCCTACTATCCAGGATTTCATTTCGAAGTTACCCTACTATCCAGGTTCCTTCTCATATCCCTAATATCCAGGCTTTCATTTCGAAATAACCTTACTATCCAGGTTCCTTCTTATAGCCCTACTATCTGGGATTTCATTTAGAAGTAACCCTATTATCCAGGTTCCTTCTCATAGCCCTACTATCCAGGATTTCATTTTAAAGTAACCCTACTTTCCAGTTTCCTTCTCATAGCCCTACTATCCAGGCTTTCATTTTGAAGTAACCCTACTACCCAGGTTCCTTCTCATAGCCCTACTATCCAGGCTTTCATTTCGAAGTAACTCTACTATCCAGGTTCCTTCTCATAGCCCTACTATCCAGGCTTTCATTCCGAAGTAACTCTACTATCCAGGTTCCTTCTCATAGCCCTACTATCCAGGCTTTCATTTCGAAGAAACCCTACTATCCAGGTTCTTTCTCATAGCCCTACTATCTAGGCTTTCAGTTCGAAGTAACCCTACTATCCAGGTTCCTTCTCATAGCCCTACTATCCAGGATTTCATTTCGAAGTAACCCGACTATCCAGGTTCCTTCTCATATCCCGACTATCTAGGCTTTCATTTCGAAGTAACCCTACTATCCAGGTTCCTTCTCATAGCCCTAATATCCAGGCTTTCATTTTGAAGTAACCCTACTATCCAAGTTCCTTCCCATAGCCATACGATCCAGGCTTTCATTTCGAAGATGCCCTACTATCCAGGTTCCTTCTCATAGCCCTACTATCCAGGCTTTCATTTTGAAGTAACCATACTATTCAAGTTTCTTATCATAACCCTACTATCCAGGTTCCTTCTCAAAGCCCTACTATCCAGGATTTCATTTCGAAGAAACCCTACTATCTAGTTTCCTTCTCATTGCCCTACTATTCTGGCTTCATTTCGAAGTAACCCTACTATCCAGGTTCCTTCTTATAGCCCTACTATCCATGCTTTCATTTCCAAGTAACCCTACTATCCAGGATCCTTCTCATAGCCCTACTATCCAGGCTTTCATTTCGAAGTAACCCAACTATCCAGGTTCCTTCTCATAGCCCTACTATCCAGGCTTTCATTTCAAAGAAACCCTACTATCTAGGTTCTTTCTCATAGCCCTACTATCCAGGATTTCATTTAGAAGTAACCCTACTATCCAGGTTCCTTCTCATAGCCCTATTATCCAGGGTTTCATTTCGAAGTAATCCTACTATCCAGGTTCCTTCTCATAGCCCTACTATCCATGATTTTATTTCGAAGTAACCCGACTATCAAGGTTCCTTCTCATATCCCGACTATCTAGGCTTTCATTTCGAAGTAACCCTACTATCCAGGTTCCTTCTCATAGCCCTTCTATCCAGGCTTTCATTTTGATGAAACCCTACTATCCAAGTTCCTTCTCATAGCCCTACTATCCAGGCTTTCATTTTGAAGTAACCCTACTATCCAGTTCCTTCTCATATCCCTACAATCCATGTTCTTTCTCATAGCCCTACTATCCAGGCTTTCATTTCGAAGAAACCCTACTATCCAGGTTCCTTCTCATAGCCCTACTATCCAGGCTTTCATTTCGAAGTAACCCTACTATCCAGGTTCCTTCTCATATCCCTAATATCCAGGCTTTCATTTCGAAATAACCTTACTATCCAGGTTCCTTCTTATAGACCTACTATCTAGGATTTCATTTAGAAGTAACCCTATTATCCAGGTTCCTTCTCATAGCCCTACTATCCAGGCTTTCATTTCAAAGTAACCCTACTTTCCAGGTTCCTTATCATAGCCCTACTATCCAGGCTTTCAATTTGAAGTAACCTACTACCCAGGTTCCTTCTCATAGCCCTACTATCCAGGATTTCATTTCGAAGTAACCCTACTATCCAGGTTCCTTCTCATAGCCCTACTATCCAGGATTTCTTTTCGAAGTAACCCTACTATCCAGGTTCCTTCTCATAGCCCTACTATCCAGGATTTCATTTCGAAGTAACCCGACTATCCAGGTTCCTTCTCATATCCCGACTATCTAGGCTTTCATTTCGAAGTAACCCTACTATCCAGGTTCCTTCTCATAGCCCTTCTATCCAGGCTTTCATTTTGAAGTAACCCTACTATCCAAGTTCCTTCCCATAGCCCTACGATCCAGGCTTTCATTTCGAAGATGCCCTACTATCCAGGTTCCTTCTGATAGCCCTACTATCCAGGCTTTCATTTTGAAGTAACCCTACTATTCAAGTTCCTTATCATAACCCTACTATCCAGGTTCCTTCTCAAAGCCCTACTATCCAGGATTTCATTTCGAAGAAACCCTACTATCTAGTTTCCTTCTCATTGCCCTACTATTTTGGCTTCTGTTCAAAGTAACCCTACTATCCAGGTTCCTTCTCATTGCCCTACTATCCAGGCTTTCATTTCGAAGTAACCCTACTATCCAGGTTCCTTCTTATAGTCATACTATCCAGGATTTCATTTCGAAGTAACCCGGCTATCCAGGTTCCTTCTCATAGCCCTACTATCTAGGCTTTCATTTCTAAGTAACCCTACTATCCAGGTTCCTTCTCATAGCCCTACTATCCAGGCTTTCATTTTGAAGTAACCCTACTATCCAAGTTCCTCCTCATAGCCCTACGATCATGGCTTTCATTTCGAAGATACCCTACTATCCAGGTTCCTTCTCATAGCCCTACAATCCAGGAATTCATTTTGAAGTAACCCTACTATCCAGGTTCCTTCTCAAAGCCCTACTATCCAGGATTTCATTTCGAAGAAACCCTACTATCTAGGTTCCTTCTCATAGCCCTACTATCCTGGCTTTCATTTCGAAGTAACCCTACTATCCAGGTTCCTTCTCATTTCCCTACTATCCAGGCTTTCATTTCGAAGTAACCCTACTAACCAGGTTCCTTCTCATAGCCCTACTATCTAGGCTTTCATTTCGAAGTAACCCTATTATCCAGGTTCCTTCTTATAGCCCTATTATCCAGGCTTTCATTTCGAAGTAACCTAAATATCCAGGTTCCTTCTCATAGCCCTATTATCCAGGCTTTTATTTTGATGTAACCCTGCTATCTAGTTTCATTTTCATAGCCCTACTATCAAGGCTTTCATTTCAAAGAAACCCTACTATCCAGGTTCTTTCTCACAGCCCTACTATTCAGGCTTTCATTTTGAAGTAACCCTACTATCCAGGTTCCTTCTCATAGCCCTACTATCCAGGCTTTCATTTCGACGTAATCCTACTATCCAAGTTCCTTCTCATAGTCCTACTATCCAGGCTTTCAGTTTGAAGAAACCCTACTATCCAGGATCCTTCTCATCACCCTATTATCCAGGCTTTCATTTCGAAGTAACCCTACTATCCAGGTTCCTTCTCATAGCCCTACTATCCAGTTTTTCATTTCAAAGTAATCCTACTATCCAGATTCCTTCTCATAAACCTACTATCCAGGCTTTCATTTCAAAGAAACCCTACTATCCAGGTTCTTTCTCATAGCCCTACTATTCAGGCTTTCATTTTGAAGTAACCCTACTATCCAGGTTCCTTCTCATAACCCAACTATCTAGGTTCCTTCTCAAATCCCTACTATCCAGGCTTTCATTTCGAAGAAACCCTACTATCTAGGTTCCTTCTCATATCCGTACTATCCAGTATTCATTTCGAAGTAACCCTACTATCCAGGTTCCATCTCATAGCCCTACTATCCAGGCTTTCATTTCGAAGTAACCCACCTATCCAGGTTCCTTCTCAAAGCCCTAATACCTAGGCTTTCATTTCAAAGTAACCCTACTATCCAGGTTCCTTCTCATAGCCCTACTATCCATGCTTTCATTTCAAAGTAACCCTACTATCCAGGATCCTTCTCATAGCCCTACTATCCAGGCTTTCATTTCAAAGTAACCCAGCTATCCAGGTTCCTTCTCATAGCCCTACTATCCAGGCTTTCATTTCAAAGAAACCCTACTATCCAGGTTCTTTCTCATAGCCCTACTTTCCAGGCTTTCATTTCGAAGTAACCCTACTATCCAGGTTCCTTCTTATAGCCCTACTATCCAGGCTTTCATTTCGAAGTAATCCTACTATCCAGGTTCTTTCTCATAGCCCTACTATCCAGTATTTCATTTCGAAGTAACCCTACTATCCAGGTTTCTTCTCACAACCCTACTATCCAGGCTTTCATTTCGAAGTAACCCTATTATCCAGGTTCCTTTTCATAACCCTACTATCCAGGCTTTCATTTTGAAGAAACCCTACTATCCATGTTCCTTCTCATAGCCCTACTATCAAGGCTTTCATTTTGAAGTAACCCTACTATCCAGTTCCTTCTCATATCCCTACTATCCAGTTTCCTTCTCATAGCCCTACTATCCTGGCTTTCATTTCGAAGTAACCCTACTATCTACGTTCCTTCTCATTGCCCTACTATCCAGGCTTTCATTTCGAAGTAAACCTACTAACCAGGTTCCTTCTCATAGCCCTACTATCTAGGCTTTCATTTCGAAGTAACCCTACTATCCAGGTTCCTTCTCATAGCCCTATTATCCAGGTTCCTTCTCATAGCCCTATTATCCAGGCTTTCGTTTTTATGTAACCCTGCTATCTAGTTTCATTTTCATAGCCCTACTATCAAGGCTTTCATTTCAAAGAAACCCTAATATTCAGGTTATTTCTCATAGCCCTACTATCCAGGCTTTCATTTCGACGTAATCCTACTATCCAGGTTCCTTCTCATAGACCTACTATCCAGACTTTCATTTCGAAGTAATCCTACTATCCAGGTTCCTTCTCATAGTCCTACTATTCAGGCTTTCAGTTCGAAGAAACCCTACTATCAAGGTTCCTTCTCATCACCCTACTATCCAGGCTTTCATTTCGAAATAACCCTACTATCCAGTTCCTTCTCATATCCCTACTATCCATGTTCTTTCTCATAGCCCTACTATCCAGGCTTTCATTTCGAAGAAACCCTACTATCCAGGTTCCTTCTCATAGCCCTACTATCCAGGCTTTCATTTCGAAGTAACCCTACTATCCAGGTTCCTTCTCATATCCCTAATATCCAGGCTTTCATTTCGAAGTAACCCTACTATCCAGGTTCCTTCTCATAGCCCTATTATCCAGGTTCCTTCTCATAGCCCTATTATCCAGGCTTTCGTTTTTATGTAACCCTGCTATCTAGTTTCATTTTCATAGCCCTACTATCAAGGCTTTCATTTCAAAGAAACCCTAATATTCAGGTTATTTCTCATAGCCCTACTATCCAGGCTTTCATTTCGACGTAATCCTACTATCCAGGTTCCTTCTCATAGACCTACTATCCAGACTTTCATTTCGAAGTAATCCTACTATCCAGGTTCCTTCTCATAGTCCTACTATTCAAGCTTTCAGTTCGAAGAAACCGTACTATCAAGGTTCCTTCTCATCACCCTACTATCCAGGCTTTCATTTCGAAATAACCCTACTATCCAGTTCCTTCTCATATCCCTACTATCCATGTTCTTTCTCATAGCCCTACTATCCAGGCTTTCATTTCGAAGAAACCCTACTATCCAGGTTCCTTCTCATAGCCCTACTATCCAGGCTTTCATTTCGAAGTAACCCTACTTTCCAGGTTCCTTCTCATATCCCTAATATCCAGGCTTTCATTTCGAAATAACCTTACTATCCAGGTTCCTTCTTATAGCCCTACTATCTAGGATTTCATTTAGAAGTAACCCTACTATCCAGGTTCCTTCTCATAGCCCTTCTATCCAGTCTTTCATTTTGAAGTAACCCTACTATCCAAGTTCCTTCCCATAGCCCTACGATCCAGGCTTTCATTTCGAAGATGCCCTACTATCCAGGTTCCTTCTGATAGCCCTACTATCCAGGCTTTCATTTTGAAGTAACCCTACTATTCAAGTTCCTTATCATAACCCTACTATCCAGGTTCCTTCTCAAAGCCCTACTATCCAGGATTTCATTTCGAAGAAACCCTACTATCTAGTTTCCTTCTCATTGCCCTACTATTTTGGCTTCTGTTCAAAGTAACCCTACTATCCAGGTTCCTTCTCATTGCCCTACTATCCAGGCTTTCATTTCGAAGTAACCCTACTATCCAGGTTCCTTCTTATAGTCATACTATCCAGTATTTCATTTCGAAGTAACCCGGCTATCCAGGTTCCTTCTCATAGCCCTACTATCTAGGCTTTCATTTCTAAGTAACCCTACTATCCAGGTTCCTTCTCATAGCCCTACTATCCAGGCTTTCATTTTGAAGTAACCCTACTATCCAAGTTCCTCCTCATAGCCCTACGATCATGGCTTTCATTTCGAAGATACCCTACTATCCAGGTTCCTTCTCATAGCCCTACAATCCAGGAATTCATTTTGAAGTAACCCTACTATCCAGGTTCCTTCTCAAAGCCCTACTATCCAGGATTTCATTTCGAAGAAACCCTACTATCTAGGTTCCTTCTCATAGCCCTACTATCCTGGCTTTCATTTCGAAGTAACCCTACTATCCAGGTTCCTTCTCATTTCCCTACTATCCAGGCTTTCATTTCGAAGTAACCCTACTAACCAGGTTCCTTCTCATAGCCCTACTATCTAGGCTTTCATTTCGAAGTAACCCTACTATCCAGGTTCCTTCTTATAGCCCTATTATCCAGGCTTTCATTTCGAAGTAACCTAAATATCCAGGTTCCTTCTCATAGCCCTATTATCCAGGCTTTTATTTTGATGTAACCCTGCTATCTAGTTTCATTTTCATAGCCCTACTATCAAGGCTTTCATTTCAAAGAAACCCTACTATCCAGGTTCTTTCTCACAGCCCTACTATTCAGGCTTTCATTTTGAAGTAACCCTACTATCCAGGTTCCTTCTCATAGCCCTACTATCCAGGCTTTCATTTCGACGTAATCCTACTATCCAGGTTCCTTCTCATAGTCCTACTATCAAGGCTTTCAGTTTGAAGAAACCCTACTATCCAGGATCCTTCTCATCACCCTATTATCCAGGCTTTCATTTCGAAGTAACCCTACTATCCAGGTTCCTTCTCATAGCCCTACTATCCAGTTTTTCATTTCAAAGTAATCCTACTATCCAGATTCCTTCTCATAAACCTACTATCCAGGCTTTCATTTCGAAGTAACCCTACTATCTAGGTTCCTTCTCACAACCCTATTATCCAGGATTTCATTTCGAAGTAATCCTATTATCCAGGTTCCTTCTCATAGCCCTACTATCCAGGCTTTCATTTTGAAGTAACCCTACTATCCATATTCCTTCTCATAGCCCTACTATCAAGGCTTTCATTTCAAAGAAACCCTACTATCCAGGTTCTTTCTCATAGCCCTACTATTCAGGCTTTCATTTTGAAGTAACCCTACTATCCAGGTTCCTTCTCATAACCCAACTATCTAGGTTCCTTCTCAAATCCCTACTATCAAGGCTTTCATTTCGAAGAAACCCTACTATCTAGGTTCCTTCTCATATCCCTACTATCCAGTATTCATTTCGAAGTAACCCTACTATCCAGGTTCCATCTCATAGCCCTACTATCCAGGCTTTCATTTCGAAGTAACCCACCTATCCAGGTTCCTTCTCAAAGCCCTAATACCTAGGCTTTCATTTCAAAGTAACCCTACTATCCAGGTTCCTTCTCATAGCCCTACTATCCATGCTTTCATTTCAAAGTAACCCTACTATCCAGGATCCTTCTCATAGCCCTACTATCCAGGCTTTCATTTCAAAGTAACCCAGCTATCCAGGTTCCTTCTCATAGCCCTACTATCCAGGCTTTCATTTCAAAGAAACCCTACTATCCAGGTTCTTTCTCATAGCCCTACTTTCCAGGCTTTCATTTCGAAGTAACCCTACTATCCAGGTTCCTTCTTATTGCCCTACTATCCAGGCTTTCATTTCGAAGTAATCCTACTATCCAGGTTCTTTCTCATAGCCCTACTATCCAGTATTTCATTTCGAAGTAACCCTATTATCCAGGTTCCTTTTCATAACCCTACTATCCAGGCTTTCATTTTGAAGAAACCCTACTATCCATGTTCCTTCTCATAGCCCTACTATCAAGGCTTTCATTTTGAAGTAACCCTACTATCCAGTTCCTTCTCATATCCCTACTATCCAGGTTCCTTCTCATAGCCCTACTATCCTGGCTTTCATTTCGAAGTAACCCTACTATCTACGTTCTTTCTCATTGCCCTACTATCCAGGCTTTCATTTCGAAGTAAACCTACTAACCAGGTTCCTTCTCATAGCCCTACTATCTAGGCTTTCATTTCGAAGTAACCCTACTATCCAGGTTCCTTCTCATAGCCCTATTATCCAGGTTCCTTCTCATAGCCCTATTATCCAGGCTTTCGTTTTTATGTAACCCTGCTATCTAGTTTCATTTTCATAGCCCTACTATCAAGGCTTTCATTTCAAAGAAACCCTAATATTCAGGTTATTTCTCATAGCCCTACTATCCAGGCTTTCATTTCGACGTAATCCTACTATCCAGGTTCCTTCTCATAGACCTACTATCCAGACTTTCATTTCGAAGTAATCCTACTATCCGGGTTCCTTCTCATAGTCCTACTATTCAGGCTTTCAGTTCGAAGAAACCCTACTATCAAGGTTCCTTCTCATCACCCTACTATCCAGGCTTTCATTTCGAAATAACCCTACTATCCAGGTTCCTTCTCATAGCCCTACTATCCAGGTTTTCATTTCAAAGTAATCCTACTATCCAGATTCATTCTCATAAACCTACTATCCAGGCTTTCATTTTGAAGTAACCCTACTATCCAGGTTCCTTCTCACAATCCTATTATCCAGGCTTTCTTTTCGAAGTAATCCTACTATCCAGGTTCCTTCTCATAGCCCTCCTATCCAGACTTTCATTTTGAAGTAACCCTACTATCCAGCTTCCTTCTCATAGCGCTACTATCAAGGCTTTCATTTCAAAGAAACCCTACTATCCAGGTTCTTTCTCATAGCCCTAATATTCAGGCTTTCATTTTGAAGTAACCCTACTATCCAGGTTCCTTCTCATAACCCAACTATCCAGGTTCCTTCTCAAATCCCTATTATCCAGGCTTTCATTTCGAAGAAACCCTACTATCCAGGTTCCTTCTCATATCCCTACTATCCAGTATTCATTTTGAAGTAACCCTACTATCCAAGTTCCATCTCATAGCCCTACTATGCAGGCTTTCATTTCGAAGTAACCCGCCTATCCAGGTTCCTTCTCAAAGCCCTACTACCTAGGCTTTCATTTCGAAGTAACCCTACTATCCAGGTTCCTTCTCATAGCCCTACTATCCATGCTTTCATTTCGAAGTAACCCTACTATCCAGGATCCTTCTCATAGCCCTACTATCCAGGCTTTCATTTCAAAGTAACCCAGCTATCCAGGTTCCTTCTAATAGCCCTACTATCCAGGCTTTCATTTCAAAGAAACCCTACTATCCAGGTTCTTTCTCATACCCGTACTATCCAGGCTTTCATTTTGAAGTAACCCTACTATCCAGGTTCCTTCTCATAGCCCTACTATCCAGGCTTTCATTTCAAAGTAATCCTAATATCCAGGTTCCTTGTCATAGCCCTACTATCAAAGATTTCATTTCTAAGTAACCCTACTATCCATGTTTCTTCTCACAGCCCTACTATCCAGGCTTTCATTTCGAAGTAACCCTACTATCCAGGTTCCTTCTCATAACCCTACTATCCAGGCTTTCATTTTGAAGAAACCCTACTATCCATGTTCCTTCTCATAGCCCTACTATCCAGGCTTTCATTTTAAAGTAACCCTACTATCCAGTTCCTTCTCATATCCCTACTATCCAGGTTCCTTCTCATAGCCCTACTATCCAGGCTTTCATTTCGAAGAAACCCTACTATCCAGGTTCCTTCTCATAGACCTACTATCAAGGCTTTCATTTCGAAGTAACCCTACTATCCAGGTTCCTTCTCATAGCCCTAATATCCAGGCTTTCATTTCGAAGTAACCCTACTATCCAGGTTCCTTCTCATAGCCCTACTATCTAGGATTTCATTTAGAAGTAACCCTACTATCCAGGTTCCTTCTCATAGCCCTACTATCCAGGCTTTCATTTCAAAGTAACCCTACTTTCCAGGTTCCTTCTCATAACCCTACTATCCAGGCTTTCATTTTGAAGTAACCCTACTACCCAGGTTCCTTCTCATATCCCTACTATCCAGGCTTTCATTTTGAAGTAACTCTACTATCCATGTTCCTTCTCATAGCCCTACTATGCAGGCTTTCATTTCGAAGAAACCCTACTATCCAGGTTCTTTCTCATAGCCCTATTATCTAGGCTTTCAGTTCGAAGTAACCCTACTATCCAGGTTCCTTCTCATAGCCCTATTATCCAGGCTTTCATTTCGAAGTAACCCGACTATCCAGGTTCCTTCTCATACCCCTACTATCTAGGCTTTCATTTCGAAGTAACTCTACTATCCAGGTTCCTTCTCATAGGCGTACTATCCAGGCTTTCATTTTTAAGTAACCCTACTATCCAAGTTCCTTCTCATAGCCCTATGATCCAGGCTTTCATTTCGAAGATACCCTACTATCCAGGTTCCTTCTCATAGCACTACTATCCAGGCTTTCATTTTGAAGTAACCCTACTATCCAAGTTCCTTCTCATAACCCCACTATCCAGGTTCCTTCTCAAAGCCCTACTATCCAGGATTTCATTTCGAAGAAACCCTACTATCTAGGTTCCTTATCATTGCCCTATTATCCTGGCTTTCATTTCGAAGTAACCCTACTATCCAGGTTCCTTCTCATTGCCCTACAATCCAGGATTTCATTTCGAAGTAACCCTACTATCCAGGTTCCTTATCATAGCCCTACTATCCAGGCTTTCATTTCGAAGTAACCCGACTATCCAGGTTCCTTCTCATAGCCCTACTATCTAGGCTTTCATTTCGAAGTAACCCTACTATCCAGGTTCCTTCTCACAACCCTATTATCCAGGCTTTCATTTCGAAGTAACCCACCTATCCAGGTTCCTTCTCAAAGCCCTACTACCTAGGCTTTCATTTCGAAGTAACCCTACTATCCAGGTTCCTTCTCATAGCCCTACTATCCATGCTTTCATTTCGAAGAAACCCTACTATCCAGGATCCTTCTCATAGCCCTACTATCCAGCCTTTCATTTCAAAGTAACCCAGCTATCCAGGTTCCTTCTAATAGCCCTACTATCCAGGCTTTCATTTCAAAGAAACCCTACTATCCAGGTTCTTTCTCATACCCGTACTATCCAGGCTTTCATTTTGAAGTAACCCTACTATCCAGGTTCCTTCTCATAGCCCTACTATCCAGGCTTTCATTTCAAAGTAATCCTAATATCCAGGTTCCTTGTCATAGCCCTACTATCAAGGATTTCATTTCTAAGTAACCCTACTATCCATGTTTCTTCTCACAGCCCTACTATCCAGGCTTTCATTTCGAAGTAACCCTACTATCCAGGTTCCTTCTCATAACCCTACTATCCAGGCTTTCATTTTGAAGAAACCCTACTATCCATGTTCCTTCTCATAGCCCTACTATCCAGGCTTTCATTTTAAAGTAACCCTACTATCCAGTTCCTTCTCATATCCCTACTATCCAGGTTCCTTCTCATAGCCCTACTATCCAGGCTTTCATTTCGAAGAAACCCTACTATCCAGGTTCCTTCTCATAGACCTACTATCAAGGCTTTCATTTCGAAGTAACCCTACTATCCAGGTTCCTTCTCATAGCCCTAATATCCAGGCTTTCATTTCGAAGTAACCCTACTATCCAGGTTCCTTCTTATAGCCCTACTATCTAGGATTTCATTTAGAAGTAACCCTACTATCCAGGTTCCTTCTCATAGCCCTACTATCCAGGCTTTCATTTCAAAGTAACCCTACTTTCCAGGTTCCTTCTCATAACCCTACTATCCAGGCTTTCATTTTGAAGTAACCCTACTACCCAGGTTCCTTCTCATATCCCTACTATCCAGGCTTTCATTTCGAAGTAACTCTACTATCCATGTTCCTTCTCATAGCCCTACTATGCAGGCTTTCATTTCGAAGAAACCCTACTATCCAGGTTCTTTCTCATAGCCCAACTATCTAGGCTTTCAGTTCGATGTAACCCTACTATCCAGGTTCCTTCTCATAGCCCTATTATCCAGGCTTTCATTTCGAAGTAACCCGACTATCCAGGTTCCTTCTCATACCCCTACTATCTAGGCTTTCATTTCGAAGTAACTCTACTATCCAGGTTCCTTCTCATAGGCGTACTATCCAGGCTTTCATTTTTAAGTAACCCTACTATCCAAGTTCCTTCTCATAGCCCTATGATCCAGGCTTTCATTTCGAAGATACCCTACTATCCAGGTTCCTTCTCATAGCACTACTATCCAGGCTTTAATTTTGAAGTAACCCTACTATCCAAGTTCCTTCTCATAACCCCACTATCCAGGTTCCTTCTCAAAGCCATACTATCCAGGATTTCATTTCGAAGAAACCCTACTATCTAGGTTCCTTATCATTGCCCTATTATCCTGGCTTTCATTTCGAAGTAACCCTACTATCTAGGTTCCTTCTCATTGCCCTACTATCCAGGATTTCATTTCGAAGTAACCCTACTATCCAGGTTCCTTATCATAGCCCTACTATCCAGGCTTTCATTTCGAAGTAACCCGACTATCCAGGTTCCTTCTCATAGCCCTACTATCTAGGCTTTCATTTCGAAGTAACCCTACTATCCAGGTTCCTTCTCACAACCCTATTATCCAGGCTTTCATTTCGAAGTAACCCACCTATCCAGGTTCCTTCTCAAAGCCCTACTACCTAGGCTTTCATTTCGAAGTAACCCTACTATCCAGGTTCCTTCTCATAGCCCTACTATCCATGCTTTCATTTCGAAGAAACCCTACTATCCAAGATCCTTCTCATAGCCCTACTATCGAGCCTTTCATTTCAAAGTAACCCAGCTATCTAGGTTCCTTCTAATAGCCCTACTATCCAGGCTTTCATTTCAAAGAAACCCTACTATCCAGGTTCTTTCTCATACCCCTACTATCCAGGCTTTCATTTTGAAGTAACCCTACTATCCAAGTTCCTTCTCATAGCCCTACTATCCAGGCTTTCATTTCGAAGTAATCCTACTATCCAGGTTCCTTCTCATAGCCCTACTATCCAGGATTTCATTTCTAAGTAACCCTACTATCCATGTTTCTTCTCACAGCCCTACTATCCAGGCTTTCATTTCGATGTAACCCTACTATCCAGGTTCCTTCTCATAACCCTACTATCCAGGCTTTCATTTTGAAGAAACCCTACTATCCATGTTCCTTCTCATAGCCCTATTATCCAGGCTTTCATTTTGAAGTAACCCTACTATCCAGTTCCTTCTCATATCCCTATTATCCAGGTTCCTTCTCATAGCCCTACTATCCAGGCTTTCATTTCGAAGAAACCCTTCTATCCAGGTTCCTTCTCATAGCCCTACTATCAAGGCTTTCATTTCGAAGTAACCCTACTATCCAGGTTCCTTCTCATAGCCCTAATATCCAGGCTTTCATTTCGAAGTAACCCTACTATCCAGGTTCCTTCTCATAGCCCTACTATCTAGGATTTCATTTAGAAGTAACCCTACTATCCAGGTTCCTTCTAATAGCCCTACTATCCAGGCTTTCATTTCAAAGTAACCCTACTTTCCAGGTTCCTTCTCATAACCCTACTATCCAGGCTTTCATTTTGAAGTAACCCTACTACCGAGGTTCCTTCTCATAGCCCTACTATCCAGGCTTTCATTTCGAAGTAACTCTACTATCCATGTTCCTTCTCATAGCCCTACTATGCAGGCTTTCATTTCGAAGAAACCCTACTATCGAGGTTCTTTCTCATAGCCCTACTATCTAGGCTTTCAGTTCGAAGTAACCCTACTATCCAGGTTCCTTCTCATAACCCTATTATCCAGGCTTTCATTTCGAAGTAACCCGACTATCCAGGTTCCTTCTCATAGCCCTACTATCTAGGCATTCATTTCGAAGTAACTCTACTATCCAGGTTCCTTCTCATAGGCGTACTATCCAGGCTTTCATTTTGAAGTAACCCTACTATCCAAGTTCCTTCTCATAGCCCTATGATCCAGGCTTTCATTTCGAAGATACCCTACTATGCAGGTTCCTTCTCATAGCCCTACTATCCAGGCTTTCATTTTGAAGTAACCCTATTATCCAAGTTCCTTCTCATAACCCTACTATCCAGGTTCCTTCTCAAAGCCCTACTATCCAGGATTTCATTTCGAAAAAACCATACTATCTAGGTTCCTTCTCATTGCCCTACTATCCTGGCTTTCATTTCGAAGTAACCCTACTATCCAGGTTCTTTCTCATAGCCCTACTATTCAGGCTTTCATTTTGAAGTAACCCTACTATCCAGGTTCCTTCTCATAGCCCTACTATCCCGGCTTTCATTTCGATGTAATCCTACTATCCAGGTTCCTTCTCATAGACCTATTATCCAGACTTTCATTTCGAAGTAACCCTACTATCCAGGTTCCTTCTCACAGCCCTACTATCCAGGCTTTCAATTCGAAGTAATCGTACTATCCAGGTTCCTTCTCATAGTCCTACTATCCAGGCTTTTATTTCGAAGAAACCCTACTATCTTGGTTCCTTCTCATCACCCTACTATCCAGGCTTTCATTTCGAAGTAACCCTACTATCCAGATTCCTTCTCATAGACCTATTATCCAGGCTTTCATTTCGAAGTAACCCAACTATCCAGGTTCCTTCTCACAACCCTATTATCCAGGCTTTCATTTCGAAGTAATCCTACTATCCAGGTTCCTTCTCATAGCCCTACTATCCAGGCTTTCATTTTGAAGTAACCCTACTATCCAGGTTCCTTCTCATAGCCCTACTATCTAGGCTTTCATTTCGAAGTAACCCTGCCTACCAGGTTCCTTCTCATAGCCCTATTATCAGGGCTTTCATTTCGAAGTAACCCTAATATCCAGGTTACTTCTCATAGCCCTATTATCCAGGCTTTCATTTTGAAGTAACCCTGCTATCCAGCTTCCTTCTCATAGCCCTACTATCAAGGCTTTCATTTCAAAGAAACCCTACTATCCAGGTTCTTTCTCATAGCCCTACTATTCAGGATTTCATTTTGAAGTAACCCTACTATCCAGGCTCCTTCTCATAACCCAACTATCCAGGTTCCTTCTCAAATCCCTACTATCCAGGCTTTCATTTCGAAGAAACCCTACTATCCAGTATTCATTTCGAAGTAACCCTACTATCCAGGTTCCATCTCATAGCCCTACTATCCAGGCTTTCATTTCGAAGTAACCAACCTATCCAGGTTCCTTCTCAAAGCCTTACTACCTAGGCTTTCATTTCGAAGTAACCCTACTATCCAGGTTCCTTCTCATAGCCCTACAATCCATGCTTTCATTTCGAAGTAACCCTACTATCCAGGATCCTTCTCATAGCCCTACTATCCAGGCTTTCATTTCAAAGTAACCCAGCTATCCAGGTTCCTTCTCAAAGCCCTACTATCCAGGCTTTCATTTCAAAGAAACCCTACTATCCAGGTTCTTTCTCATAGCCCTACTATCCAGGCTTTCATTTCGAAGTAACCCTACTATCCAGGTTCCTTCTCCTAGCCCTACTATCCAGGCTTTCATTTTGAAGTAACCTACTATCCAGGTTCCTTCTCATAGCCCTATTATCTAGGATTTCATTTCGAAGTAACCCTACTATCCAGGTTTCTTCTCACAACCCTACTATTCAGGCTTTCATTTCGAAGTAACCCTACTATCCAGGTTCCTTCTCATAACCCTACTATCTAGGCTTTCAGTTCAAAGTAACCCAACTATCCAGGTTCCTTCTCATAGCCCTACTATCCAGGCTTTCATTTCGAAGTAACCCGACTATCCAGGTTCCTTCTCATTACCCTACTATCTAGGCTTTCATTTCGATAAACCCTACTATCCAGGTTCCTTCTCATAGGCCTACTATCCAGGCTTTCATTTTGAAGTAACCCTACTATCCAAATTCCTTCTCATAGCCCTACGATCCAGGCTTTCATTCCTAAGATACCGTACTATCCAGGTTCCTTCTCATAGCACTACTATCCAGACTTTCATTTTGAAGTAACCCTAGTATCCAAGTTCCTTCTCATAACCCTACTATCCAGGTTCCTTCTCAAAGCCCTACTTTCCAGGATTTCATTTCAAAGAAACCCTACTATCTAGGTTCCTTCTCATTGCCCTACTATCCTGGCTTTCATTTCGAAGTAACCCTACTATCCAGGTTCCTTCTCATTGCCCTACTATCCAGGCTTTCATTTCGAAGTAACCCTACTATCCAGGTTCCTTCTCATAGCCCTACTATCCAGGCTTTCATTTCGAAGTAAATCGACTATCCAGGTTCCTTCTTATAGCCCTACTATCTAGGCTTTCATTTCTAAGTAACCCTACTATCCATGTTCCTTCTCATAGCCCTACTATCCAGGCTTTCATTTTGAAGTAAACCTACTATCCAAGTTCCTTCTCATAGCCCTACGATCCAGGTTCCTTCTCATAGCCCTACTATCCATGATTTTATTTTGAAGTAACCCGACTATCCAGATTCCTTCTCATATCCCGACTATCTAGGCTTTCATTTCGAAGTAACCCTACTATCCAGGTTCCTTCTCATAGCCCTTCTATCCAGGCTTTCATTTTGATGAAACCCTACTATCCAAGTTCCTTCTCATAACCCTACTATCCAGGCTTTCATTTTGAAGTAACCCTACTATCCAGTTCCTTCTCATATCCCTACTATCCATGTTCTTTCTCATAGCCCTACTATCCAGGCTTTCATTTCGAAGAAACCCTACTATCCAGGTTCCTTCTCATAGCCCTACTATCCAGGCTTTCATTTCGAAGTAACCCTACTATCCAGGTTCCTTCTCATATCCCTAATATCCAGGCTTTCATTTCGAAATAACCTTACTATCCAGGTTCCTTCTTATAGCCCTACTATCTAGGATTTCATTTAGAAGTAACCCTATTATCCAGGTTCCTTCTCATAGCCCTACTATCCAGGCTTTCATTTCAAAGTAACCCTACTTTCCAGGTTCCTTATCATAGCCCTACTATCCAGGCTTTCAATTTAAAGTAACCTACTACCCAGGTTCCTTCTCATAGCCCTACTATCCAGGATTTCATTTCGAAGTAACCCTACTATCCAGGTTCCTTCTCATAGCCCTACTATCCAGGATTTCTTTTCGAAGTAACCCTACTATCCAGGTTCCTTCTCATAGCCCTACTATCCAGGATTTCATTTCGAAGTAACCCGACTATCCAGGTTCCTTCTCATATCCCGACTATCTAGGCTTTCATTTCGAAGTAACCCTACTATCCAGGTTCCTTCTCATAGCCCTTCTATCCAGGCTTTCATTTTGAAGTAACCCTACTATCCAAGTTCCTTCCCATAGCCCTACGATCCAGGCTTTCATTTCGAAGTTGCCCTACTATCCAGGTTCCTTCTGATAGCCCTACTATCCAGGCTTTCATTTTGAAGTAACCCTACTATTCAAGTTCCTTATCATAACCCTACTATCCAGGTTCCTTCTCAAAGCCCTACTATCCAGGATTTCATTTAGAAGAAACCCTACTATCTAGTTTCCTTCTCATTGCCCTACTATTCTGGCTTCTGTTCGAAGTAACCCTACTATCCAGGTTCCTTCTCATTGCCCTACTATCCAGGCTTTCATTTCGAAGTAACCCTACTATCCAGGTTCCTTCTTATAGTCATACTATCCAGGATTTTATTTCGAAGTAACCCGGCTATCCAGGTTCCTTCTCATAGCCCTACTATCTAGGCTTTCATTTCTAAGTAACCCTACTATCCAGGTTCCTTCTCATAGCCCTACTATCCAGGCTTTCATTTTGAAGTAACCCTACTATCCAAGTTCCTCCTCATAGCCCTACGATCATGGCTTTCATTTCGAAGATACCCTACTATCCAGGTTCCTTCTCATAGCCCTACAATCCAGGAATTCATTTTGAAGTAACCCTACTATCCAGGTTCCTTCTCAAAGCCCTACTATCCAGGATTTCATTTCGAAGAAACCCTACTATCTAGGTTCCTTCTCATAGCCCTACTATCCTGGCTTTCATTTCGAAGTAACCCTACTATCCAGGTTCCTTCTCATTTCCCTACTATCCAGGCTTTCATTTCGAAGTAACCCTACTAACCAGGTTCCTTCTCATAGCCCTACTATCAAGGCTTTAATTTCGAAGTAACCCTACTATCCAGGTTCCTTCTTATAGCCCTATTATCGAGGCTTTCATTTCGAAGTAACCTAAATATCCAGGTTCCTTCTCATAGCCCTATTATCCAGGCTTTTATTTTGATGTAACCCTGCTATCTAGTTTCATTTTCATAGCCCTACTATCAAGGCTTTCATTTCAAAGAAACCCTACTATCCAGGTTCTTTCTCACAGCCCTACTATTCAGGCTTTCATTTTGAAGTAACCCTACTATCCAGGTTCCTTCTCATAGCCCTACTATCCAGGCTTTCATTTCGACATAATCCTACTATCCAGGTTCCTTCTCATAGCACTACTATCCAGACTTTCATTTTGAAGTAACCCTAGTATCCAAGTTCCTTCTCATAACCCTACTATCCAGGTTCCTTCTCAAAGCCCTACTTTCCAGGATTTCATTTCAAAGAAACCCTACTATCTAGGTTCCTTCTCATTGCCCTACTTTCCTGGCTTTCATTTCGAAGTAACCCTACTATCCAGGTTCCTTCTCATTGCCCTACTATCCAGGCTTTCATTTCGAAGTAACCCTACTATCCAGGTTCCTTCTCATAGCCCTACTATCCAGGCTTTCATTTCGAAGTAACCCGACTATCCAGGTTCCTTCTTATAGCCCTACTATCTAGGCTTTCATTTCGAAGTAACCCTACTATCCATGTTCCTTCTCATAGCCCTACTATCCAGGCTTTCATTTTGAAGTAAACCTACTATCCAAGTTCCTTCTCATAGCCCTACGATCCAGGTTCCTTCTCATAGCCCTACTATCCATGATTTTATTTCGAAGTAACCCGACTATCCAGGTTCCTTCTCATATCCCGACTATCTAGGCTTTCATTTCGAAGTAACCCTACTATCCAGGTTCCTTCTCATAGCCCTTCTATCCAGGCTTTCATTTTGATGAAACCCTACTATCCAAGTTCCTTCTCATAGCCCTACTATCCAGGCTTTCATTTTGAAGTAACCCTACTATCCAGTTCCTTCTCATATCCCTACTATCCATGTTCTTTCTCATAGCCCTACTATCCAGGCTTTCATTTCGAAGAAACCCTACTATCCAGGTTCCTTCTCATAGCCCTACTATCCAGGCTTTCATTTCGAAGTAACCCTACTATCCAGGTTCCTTCTCATATCCCTAATATCCAGGCTTTCATTTCGAAATAACCTTACTATCCAGGTTCCTTCTTATAGCCCTACTATCTAGGATTTCATTTAGAAGTAACCCTATTATCCAGGTTCCTTCTCATAGCCCTACTATCCAGGCTTTCATTTCAAAGTAACCCTACTTTCCAGGTTCCTTATCATAGCCCTACTATCCAGGCTTTCAATTTGAAGTAACCTACTACCCAGGTTCCTTCTCATAGCCCTACTATCCAGGATTTCATTTCGAAGTAACCCTACTATCCAGGTTCCTTCTCATAGCCCTACTATCCAGGATTTCTTTTCGAAGTAACCCTACTATCCAGGTTCCTTCTCATAGCCCTACTATCCAGGATTTCATTTCGAAGTAACCTGACTATCCAGGTTCCTTCTCATATCCCGACTATCTAGGCTTTCATTTCGAAGTAACCCTACTATCCAGGTTCCTTCTCATAGCCCTTCTATCCAGGCTTTCATTTTGAAGTAACCCTACTATCCAAGTTCCTTCCCATAGCCCTACGATCCAGGCTTTCATTTCGAAGATGCCCTACTATCCAGGTTCCTTCTGATAACCCTACTATCCAGGCTTTCATTTTGAAGTAACCCTACTATTCAAGTTCCTTATCATAACCCTACTATCCAGGTTCCTTCTCAAAGCCCTACTATCCAGGATTTCATTTCGAAGAAACCCTACTATCTAGTTTCCTTCTCATTGCCCTACTATTCTGGCTTCTGTTCGAAGTAACCCTACTATCCAGGTTCCTTCTCATTGCCCTACTATCCAGGCTTTCATTTCGAAGTAACCCTACTATCCAGGTTCCTTATTATAGTCATACTATCCAGGATTTTATTTCGAAGTAACCCGGCTATCCAGGTTCCTTCTCATAGCCCTACTATCTAGGCTTTCATTTCTAAGTAACCCTACTATCCAGGTTCCTTCTCATAGCCCTACTATCAAGGCTTTCATTTCGAAGAAACCCTACTATCCAGGTTCCTTCTCATAGCCCTACTATCCAGGCTTTCATTTCGAAGTAACCCTACTATCCAGGTTCCTTCTCATATCCCTAATATCCAGGCTTTCATTTCGAAATAACCTTACTATCCAGGTTCCTTCTTATAGCCCTACTATCTAGGATTTCATTTAGAAGTAACCCTATTATCCAGGTTCCTTCTCATAGCCCTACTATCCAGGCTTTCATTTCAAAGTAACCCTACTTTCCAGGTTCCTTATCATAGCCCTACTATCCAGGCTTTCAATTTGAAGTAACCTACTACCCAGGTTCCTTCTCATAACCCTACTATCCAGGATTTCATTTCAAAGTAACCCTACTATCCAGGTTCCTTCTCATAGCCCTACTATCCAGGATTTCTTTTCGAAGTAACCCTACTATCCAGGTTCCTTCTCATAGCCCTACTATCCAGGATTTCATTTCGAAGTAACCCGACTATCCAGGTTCCTTCTCATATCCCGACTATCTAGGCTTTCATTTCGAAGTAACCCTACTATCCAGGTTCCTTCTCATAGCCCTTCTATCCAGGCTTTCATTTTGAAGTAACCCTACTATCCAAGTTCCTTCCCATAGCCCTACGATCCAGGCTTTCATTTCGAAGATGCCCTACTATCCAGGTTCCTTCTGATAACCCTACTATCCAGGCTTTCATTTTGAAGTAACCCTACTATTCAAGTTCCTTATCATAACCCTACTATCCAGGTTCCTTCTCAAAGCCCTACTATCCAGGATTTCATTTAGAAGAAACCCTACTATCTAGTTTCCTTCTCATTGCCCTACTATTCTGGCTTCTGTTAGAAGTAACCCTACTATCCAGGTTCCTTCTCATTGCCCTACTATCCAGGCTTTCATTTCGAAGTAACCCTACTATCCAGGTTCCTTCTTATAGTCATACTATCCAGGATTTTATTTCGAAGTAACCCGGCTATCCAGGTTCCTTCTCATAGCCCTACTATCTAGGCTTTCATTTCTAAGTAACCCTACTATCCAGGTTCCTTCTCATAGCGCTACTATCCAGGCTTTCATTTTGAAGTAACCCTACTATCCAAGTTCCTCCTCATAGCCCTACGATCATGGCTTTCATTTCGAAGATACCCTACTATCCAGGTTCCTTCTCATAGCCCTACAATCCAGGAATTCATTTTGAAGTAACCCTACTATCCAGGTTCCTTCTCAATGCCCTACTATCCAGGATTTCATTTCGAAGAAACCCTACTATCTAGGTTCCTTCTCATAGCCCTACTATCCTGGCTTTCATTTCGAAGTAACCCTACTATCCAGGTTCCTTCTCATTTCCCTACTATCCAGGCTTTCATTTCGAAGTAACCCTACTAACCAGGTTCCTTCTCATAACCCTACTATCAAGGCTTTCATTTCGAAGTAACCCTACTATCCAGGTTCCTTCTTATAGCCCTATTATCCAGGCTTTCATTTCGAAGTAACCTAAATATCCAGGTTCCTTCTCATAGCCCTATTATCCAGGCTTTTATTTTGATGTAACCCTGCTATCTAGTTTCATTTTCATAGCCCTACTATTCAGGCTTTCATTTTGAAGTAACCCTACTATCTAGGTTCCTTCTCATAGCCCTACTATCCAGGCTTTCATTTCGACGTAATCCTACTATCCAGGTTCCTTCTCATAGACCTACTATCCAGACTTTCATTTCGAAGTAATCCTACTATCCAGGTTCCTTCTCATAGTCCTACTATTCAGGCTTTCAGTTCGAAGAAACCATACTATCAAGGTTCCTTGTCATCACCCTACTATCCAGGCTTTCATTTCGAAATAACCCTACTATCCAGGTTCCTTCTCATAGCCCTACTATCCAGGTTTTCATTTCAAAGTAATCCTACTATCCAGATTCATTCTCATAAACCTACTATCCAGGCTTTCATTTTGAAGTAACCCTACTATCCAGGTTCCTTCTCACAATCCTATTATCCAGGCTTTCTTTTCGAAGTAATCCTACTATCCAGGTTCCTTCTCATAGCCCTACTATCCAGACTTTCATTTTGAAGTAACCCTACTATCCAGCTTCCTTCTCATAGCCCTACTATCAAGGCTTTCATTTCAAGGAAACCCTACTATCCAGGTTCTTTCTCATAGCCCTAATATTCAGGCTTTCATTTTGAAGTAACCCTACTATCCAGGTTCCTTCTCATAACCCAACTATCCAGGTTCCTTCTCAAATCCCTATTATCCAGGCTTTCATTTCGAAGAAACCCTACTATCCAGGTTCCTTCTCATATCCCTACTATCCAGTATTCATTTTGAAGTAACCCTACTATCCAAGTTCCATCTCATAGCCCTACTATCCAGGCTTTCAGTTCGAAGTAACCCGCCTATCCAGGTTCCTTCTCAAAGCCCTACTACCTAGGCTTTCATTTCGAAGTAACCCTACTATCCAGGTTCCTTCTCATAGCCCTACTATCCATGCTTTCATTTCGAAGTAACCCTACTATTCAGGATCCTTCTCATAGCCCTACTATCCAGGCTTTCATTTCAAAGTAACCCAGCTATCCAGGTTCCTTCTCATAGCCCTACTATCCAGGCTTTCATTTCAAAGAAACCCTACTATCCAGGTTCTTTCTCATAGCCCTACTATCCAGGCTTTCATTTCGAAGTAACCCTACTATCCAGGTTCCTTCTTATAGCCCTACTATCCAGGCTTTCATTTCGAAGTAATCCTACTATCCAGGTTCCTTCTCATAGCCCTACTATCCAGTATTTCATTTCGAAGTAACCCTACTATCCAGGTTTCTTCTCACAACCCTACTATCCAGGCTTTCATTTCGAAGTAACCCTATTATCCAGGTTCCTTTTCATAACCCTACTATCCAGGCTTTCATTTTGAAGAAACCCTACTATCCATGTTCCTTCTCATAGCCCTACTATCAAGGCTTTCATTTTGAAGTAACCCTACTATCCAGTTCCTTCTCATATCCCTACTATCCAGGTTCCTTCTCATAGCCCTACTATCCTGGCTTTCATTTCGAAGTAACCCTACTATCTAGGTTCCTTCTCATTGCCCTACTATCCATGCTTTCATTTCGAAGTAAACCTACTAACCAGGTTCCTTCTCATAGCCCTACTATCTAGGCTTTCATTTCGAAGTAACCCTACTATCCAGGTTCCTTCTCATAGCCCTATTATCCAGGTTCCTTCTCATAGCCCTATTATCCAGGCTTTCGTTTTTATGTAACCCTGCTATCTAGTTTCAATTTCATAGCCCTACTATCAAGGCTTTCATTTCAAAGAAACCCTAATATTCAGGTTATTTCTCATAGCCCTACTATTCAGGCTTTCATTTTGAAGTAACCCTACTATCCAGGTTCCTTCTCATAGCCCTACTATCCAGGCTTTCATTTCGACGTAATCCTACTATCCAGGTTCCTTCTCATAGACCTACTATCCAGACTTTCATTTCGAAGTAATCCTACTATCCAGGTTCCTTCTCATAGTCCTACTATTCAGGCTTTCAGTTCGAAGAAACCATACTATCAAGGTTCCTTGTCATCACCCTACTATCCAGGCTTTCATTTCGAAATAACCCTACTATCCAGGTTCCTTCTCATAGCCCTACTATCCAGGTTTTCATTTCAAAGTAATCCTACTATCCAGATTCATTCTCATAAACCTACTATCCAGGCTTTCATTTTGAAGTAACCCTACTATCCAGGTTCCTTCTCACAATCCTATTATCCAGGCTTTCTTTTCGAAGTAATCCTACTATCCAGGTTCCTTCTCATAGCCCTACTATCCAGACTTTCATTTTGAAGTAACCCTACTATCCAGCTTCCTTCTCATAGCCCTACTATCTAGGCTTTCATTTCAAAGAAACCCTACTATCCAGGTTCTTTCTCATAGCCCTAATATTCAGGCTTTCATTTTGAAGTAACCCTACTATCCAGGTTCCTTCTCATAACCCAACTATCCAGGTTCCTTCTCAAATCCCTATTATCCAGGCTTTCATTTCGAAGAAACCCTACTATCCAGGTTCCTTCTCATATCCCTACTATCCAGTATTCATTTTGAAGTAACCCTACTATCCAAGTTCCATCTCATAGCCCTACTATCCAGGCTTTCAGTTCGAAGTAACCCGCCTATCTAGGTTCCTTCTCAAAGCCCTACTACCTAGGCTTTCATTTCGAAGTAACCCTACTATCCAGGTTCCTTCTCATAGCCCTACTATCCATGCTTTCATTTCGAAGTAACCCTACTATCCAGGATCCTTCTTATAGCCCTACTATCCAGGCTTTCATTTCAAAGTAACCCAGCTATCCAGGTTCCTTCTAATAGCCCTACTATTTAGGCTTTCATTTCGAAGTAACCCTACTATCCAGGTTCCTTCTCATAGCCCTTCTATCCAGGCTTTCATTTTGATGAAACCCTACTATCCAAGTTCCTTCTCATAGCCCTACTATCCAGGCTTTCATTTTGAAGTAACCCTACTATCCAGTTCCTTCTCATATCCCTACTATCCATGTTCTTTCTCATAGCCCTACTATCCAGGCTTTCATTTCGAAGAAACCCTACTATCCAGGTTCCTTCTCATAGCCCTACTATCCAGGCTTTCATTTCGAAGTAACCCTACTATCCAGGTTCCTTCTCATATCCCTAATATCCAGGCTTTCATTTCGAAATAACCTTACTATCCAGGTTCCTTCTTATAGCCCTACTATCTAGGATTTCATTTAGAAGTAACCCTATTATCCAGGTTCCTTCTCATAGCCCTACTATCCAGGCTTTCATTTCAAAGTAACCCTACTTTCCAGGTTCCTTATCATAGCCCTACTATCCAGGCTTTCAATTTGAAGTAACCTACTACCCAGGTTCCTTCTCATAGCCCTACTATCCAGGATTTCATTTCGAAGTAACCCTACTATCCAGGTTCCTTCTCATAGCCCTACTATCCAGGATTTCTTTTCGAAGTAACCCTACTATCCAGGTTCCTTCTCATAGCCCTACTATCCAGGATTTCATTTCGAAGTAACCTGACTATCCAGGTTCCTTCTCATATCCCGACTATCTAGGCTTTCATTTCGAAGTAACCCTACTATCCAGGTTCCTTCTCATAGCCCTTCTATCCAGGCTTTCATTTTGAAGTAACCCTACTATCCAAGTTCCTTCCCATAGCCCTACGATCCAGGATTTCATTTCGAAGATGCCCTACTATCCAGGTTCCTTCTGATAACCCTACTATCCAGGCTTTCATTTTGAAGTAACCCTACTATTCAAGTTCCTTATCATAACCCTACTATCCAGGTTCCTTCTCAAAGCCCTACTATCCAGGATTTCATTTCGAAGAAACCCTACTATCTAGTTTCCTTCTCATTGCCCTACTATTGTGGCTTCTGTTCGAAGTAACCCTACTATCCAGGTTCCTTCTCATTGCCCTACTATCCAGGCTTTCATTTCGAAGTAACCCTACTATCCAGGTTCCTTATTATAGTCATACTATCCAGGATTTTATTTCGAAGTAACCCGGCTATCCAGGTTCCTTCTCATAGCCCTACTATCTAGGCTTTCATTTCTAAGTAACCCTACTATCCAGGTTCCTTCTCATAGCCCTACTATCAAGGCTTTCATTTCGAAGAAACCCTACTATCCAGGTTCCTTCTCATAGCCCTACTATCCAGGCTTTCATTTCGAAGTAACCCTACTATCCAGGTTCCTTCTCATATCCCTAATATCCAGGCTTTCATTTCGAAATAACCTTACTATCCAGGTTCCTTCTTATAGCCCTACTATCTAGGATTTCATTTAGAAGTAACCCTATTATCCAGGTTCCTTCTCATAGCCCTACTATCCAGGCTTTCATTTCAAAGTAACCCTACTTTCCAGGTTCCTTATCATAGCCCTACTATCCAGGCTTTCAATTTGAAGTAACCTACTACCCAGGTTCCTTCTCATAGCCCTACTATCCAGGATTTCATTTCAAAGTAACCCTACTATCCAGGTTACTTCTCATAGCCCTACTATCCAGGATTTCTTTTCGAAGTAACCCTACTATCCAGGTTCCTTCTCATAGCCCTACTATCCAGGATTTCATTTCGAAGTAACCCGACTATCCAGGTTCCTTCTCATATCCCGACTATCTAGGCTTTCATTTCGAAGTAACCCTACTATCCAGGTTCCTTCTCATAGCCCTTCTATCCAGGCTTTCATTTTGAAGTAACCCTACTATCCAAGTTCCTTCCCATAGCCCTACGATCCAGGCTTTCATTTCGAAGATGCCCTACTATCCAGGTTCCTTCTGATAACCCTACTATCCAGGCTTTCATTTTGAAGTAACCCTACTATTCAAGTTCCTTATCATAACCCTACTATCCAGGTTCCTTCTCAAAGCCCTACTATCCAGGATTTCATTTCGAAGAAACCCTACTATCTAGTTTCCTTCTCATTGCCCTACTATTCTGGCTTCTGTTAGAAGTAACCCTACTATCCAGGTTCCTTCTCATTGCCCTACTATCCAGGCTTTCATTTCGAAGTAACCCTACTATCCAGGTTCCTTCTTATAGTCATACTATCCAGGATTTTATTTCGAAGTAACCCGGCTATCCAGGTTCCTTCTCATAGCCCTACTATCTAGGCTTTCATTTCTAAGTAACCCTACTATCCAGGTTCCTTCTCATAGCGCTACTATCCAGGCTTTCATTTTGAAGTAACCCTACTATCCAAGTTCCTCCTCATAGCCCTACGATCATGGCTTTCATTTCGAAGATACCCTACTATCCAGGTTCCTTCTCATAGCCCTACAATCCAGGAATTCATTTTGAAGTAACCCTACTATCCAGGTTCCTTCTCAATGCCCTACTATCCAGGATTTCATTTCGAAGAAACCCTATTATCTAGGTTCCTTCTCATAGCCCTACTATCCTGGCTTTCATTTCGAAGTAACCCTACTATCCAGGTTCCTTCTCATTTCCCTACTATCCAGGCTTTCATTTCGAAGTAACCCTACTAACCAGGTTCCTTCTCATAGCCCTACTATCAAGGCTTTCATTTCGAAGTAACCCTACTATCCAGGTTCCTTCTTATAGCCCTATTATCCAGGCTTTCATTTCGAAGTAACCTAAATATCCAGGTTCCTTCTCATAGCCCTATTATCCAGGCTTTTATTTTGATGTAACCCTGCTATCTAGTTTCATTTTCATAGCCCTACTATTCAGGCTTTCATTTTGAAGTAACCCTACTATCTAGGTTCCTTCTCATAGCCCTACTATCCAGGCTTTCATTTCGACGTAATCCTACTATCCAGGTTCCTTCTCATAGACCTACTATCCAGACTTTCATTTCGAAGTAATCCTACTATCCAGGTTCCTTCTCATAGTCCTACTATTCAGGCTTTCAGTTCGAAGAAACCATACTATCAAGGTTCCTTGTCATCACCCTACTATCCAGGCTTTCATTTCGAAATAACCCTACTATCCAGGTTCCTTCTCATAGCCCTACTATCCAGGTTTTCATTTCAAAGTAATCCTACTATCCAGATTCATTCTCATAAACCTACTATCCAGGCTTTCATTTTGAAGTAACCCTACTATCCAGGTTCCTTCTCACAATCCTATTATCCAGGCTTTCTTTTCGAAGTAATCCTACTATCCAGGTTCCTTCTCATAGCCCTACTATCCAGACTTTCATTTTGAAGTAACCCTACTATCCAGCTTCCTTCTCATAGCCCTACTATCAAGGCTTTCATTTCAAAGAAACCCTACTATCCAGGTTCTTTCTCATAGCCCTAATATTCAGGCTTTCATTTTGAAGTAACCCTACTATCCAGGTTCCTTCTCATAACCCAACTATCCAGGTTCCTTCTCAAATCCCTATTATCCAGGCTTTCATTTCGAAGAAACCCTACTATCCAGGTTCCTTCTCATATCCCTACTATCCAGTATTCATTTTGAAGTAACCCTACTATCCAAGTTCCATCTCATAGCCCTACTATCCAGGCTTTCAGTTCGAAGTAACCCGCCTATCCAGGTTCCTTCTCATTGCCCTACTATCCATGCTTTCATTCCGAAGTAAACCTACTAACCAGGTTCCTTCTCATAGCCCTACTATCTAGGTTTTCATTTCGAAGTAACCCTACTATCCAGGTTCCTTCTCATAGCCCTATTATCCAGGTTCCTTCTAATAGCCCTATTATCCAGGCTTTCGTTTTTATGTAACCCTGCTATCTAGTTTCAATTTCATAGCCCTACTATCAAGGCTTTCATTTCAAAGAAACCCTAATATTCAGGTTATTTCTCATAGCCCTACTATTCAGGCTTTCATTTTGAAGTAACCCTACTATCCAGGTTCCTTCTCATAGCCCTACTATCCAGGCTTTCATTTCGACGTAATCCTACTATCCAGGTTCCTTCTCATAGACCTACTATCCAGACTTTCATTTCGAAGTAATCCTACTATCCAGGTTCCTTCTCATAGTCCTACTATTCAGGCTTTCAGTTCGAAGAAACCATACTATCAAGGTTCCTTGTCATCACCCTACTATCCAGGCTTTCATTTCCAAATAACCCTACTATCTAGGTTCCTTCTCATAGCCCTACTATCCAGGTTTTCATTTCAAAGTAATCCTACTATCCAGATTCATTCTCATAAACCTACTATCCAGGCTTTCATTTTGAAGTAACCCTACTATCCAGGTTCCTTCTCACAATCCTATTATCCAGGCTTTCTTTTCGAAGTAATCCTACTATCCAGGTTCCTTCTCATAGCCCTACTATCCAGACTTTCATTTTGAAGTAACCCTACTATCCAGCTTCCTTCTCATAGCCCTACTATCTAGGCTTTCATTTCAAAGAAACCCTACTATCCAGGTTCTTTCTCATAGCCCTAATATTCAGGCTTTCATTTTGAAGTAACCCTACTATCCAGGTTCCTTCTCATAACCCAACTATCCAGGTTCCTTCTCAAATCCCTATTATCCAGGCTTTCATTTCGAAGAAACCCTACTATCCAGGTTCCTTCTCATATCCCTACTATCCAGTATTCATTTTGAAGTAACCCTACTATCCAAGTTCCATCTCATAGCCCTACTATCCAGGCTTTCAGTTCGAAGTAACCCGCCTATCTAGGTTCCTTCTCAAAGCCCTACTACCTAGGCTTTCATTTCGAAGTAACCCTACTATCCAGGTTCCTTCTCATAGCCCTACTATCCATGCTTTCATTTCGAAGTAACCCTACTATCCAGGATCCTTCTTATAGCCCTACTATCCAGGCTTTCATTTCAAAGTAACCCAGCTATCCAGGTTCCTTCTAATAGCCCTACTATCTAGGCTTTCATTTCGAAGTAACCCTACTATCCAGGTTCCTTCTCATAGCCCTTCTATCCAGGCTTTCATTTTGATGAAACCCTACTATCCAAGTTCCTTCTCATAGCCCTACTATCCAGGCTTTCATTTTGAAGTAACCCTACTATCCAGTTCCTTCTCATATCCCTACTATCCATGTTCTTTCTCATAGCCCTACTATCCAGGCTTTCATTTCGAAGAAACCCTACTATCCAGGTTCCTTCGCATAGCCCTACTATCCAGGCTTTCATTTCGAAGTAACCCTACTATCCAGGTTCCTTCTCATATCCCTAATATCCAGGCTTTCATTTCGAAATAACCTTACTATCCAGGTTCCTTCTTATAGCCCTACTATCTAGGATTTCATTTAGAAGTAACCCTATTATCCAGGTTCCTTCTCATAGCCCTACTATCTAGGCTTTCATTTCAAAGTAACCCTACTTTCCAGGTTCCTTATCATAGCCCTACTATCCAGGCTTTCAATTTGAAGTAACCTACTACCCAGGTTCCTTCTCATAGCCCTACTATCCAGGATTTCATTTCGAAGTAACCCTACTATCCAGGTTCCTTCTCATAGCCCTACTATCCAGGATTTCTTTTCGAAGTAACCCTACTATCCAGGTTCCTTCTCATAGCCCTACTATCCAGGATTTCATTTCAAAGTAACCTGACTATCCAGGTTCCTTCTCATATCCCGACTATCTAGGCTTTCATTTCGAAGTAACCCTACTATCCAGGTTCCTTCTCATAGCCCTTCTATCCAGGCTTTCATTTTGAAGTAACCCTACTATCCAAGTTCCTTCCCATAGCCCTACGATCCAGGCTTTCATTTCGAAGATGCCCTACTATCCAGGTTCCTTCTGATAACCCTACTATCCAGGCTTTCATTTTGAAGTAACCCTACTATTCAAGTTCCTTATCATAACCCTACTATCCAGGTTCCTTCTCAAAGCCCTACTATCCAGGATTTCATTTCGAAGAAACCCTACTATCTAGTTTCCTTCTCATTGCCCTACTATTGTGGCTTCTGTTCGAAGTAACCCTACTATCCAGGTTCCTTCTCATTGCCCTACTATCCAGGCTTTCATTTCGAAGTAACCCTACTATCCAGGTTCCTTATTATAGTCATACTATCCAGGATTTTATTTCGAAGTAACCCGGCTATCCAGGTTCCTTCTCATAGCCCTACTATCTAGGCTTTCATTTCTAAGTAACCCTACTATCCAGGTTCCTTCTCATAGCCCTACTATCAAGGCTTTCATTTCGAAGAAACCCTACTATCCAGGTTCCTTCTCATAGCCCTACTATCCAGGCTTTCATTTCGAAGTAACCCTACTATCCAGGTTCCTTCTCATATCCCTAATATCCAGGCTTTCATTTCGAAATAACCTTACTATCCAGGTTCCTTCTTATAGCCCTACTATCTAGGATTTCATTTAGAAGTAACCCTATTATCCAGGTTCCTTCTCATAGCCCTACTATCCAGGCTTTCATTTCAAAGTAACCCTACTTTCCAGGTTCCTTATCATAGCCCTACTATCCAGGCTTTCAATTTGAAGTAACCTACTACCCAGGTTCCTTCTCATAGCCCTACTATCCAGGATTTCATTTCAAATTAACCCTACTATCCAGGTTACTTCTCATAGCCCTACTATCCAGGATTTCTTTTCGAAGTAACCCTACTATCCAGGTTCCTTCTCATAGCCCTACTATCCAGGATTTCATTTCGAAGTAACCCGACTATCCAGGTTCCTTCTCATATCCCGACTATCTAGGCTTTCATTTCGAAGTAACCCTACTATCCAGGTTCCTTCTCATAGCCCTTCTATCCAGGCTTTCATTTTGAAGTAACCCTACTATCCAAGTTCCTTCCCATAGCCCTACGATCCAGGCTTTCATTTCGAAGATGCCCTACTATCCAGGTTCCTTCTGATAACCCTACTATCCAGGCTTTCATTTTGAAGTAACCCTACTATTCAAGTTCCTTATCATAACCCTACTATCCAGGTTCCTTCTCAAAGCCCTACTATCCAGGATTTCATTTCGAAGAAACCCTACTATCTAGTTTCCTTCTCATTGCCCTACTATTCTGGCTTCTGTTAGAAGTAACCCTACTATCCAGGTTCCTTCTCATTGCCCTACTATCCAGGCTTTCATTTCGAAGTAACCCTACTATCCAGGTTCCTTCTTATAGTCATACTATCCAGGATTTTATTTCGAAGTAACCCGGCTATCCAGGTTCCTTCTCATAGCCCTACTATCTAGGCTTTCATTTCTAAGTAACCCTACTATCCAGGTTCCTTCTCATAGCGCTACTATCCAGGCTTTCATTTTGAAGTAACCCTACTATCCAAGTTCCTCCTCATAGCCCTACGATCATGGCTTTCATTTCGAAGATACCCTACTATCCAGGTTCCTTCTCATAGCCCTACAATCCAGGAATTCATTTTGAAGTAACCCTACTATCCAGGTTCCTTCTCAATGCCCTACTATCCAGGATTTCATTTCGAAGAAACCCTATTATCTAGGTTCCTTCTCATAGCCCTACTATCCTGGCTTTCATTTCGAAGTAACCCTACTATCCAGGTTCCTTCTCATTTCCCTACTATCCAGGCTTTCATTTCGAAGTAACCCTACTAACCAGGTTCCTTCTCATAGCCCTACTATCAAGGCTTTCATTTCGAAGTAACCCTACTATCCAGGTTCCTTCTTATAGCCCTATTATCCAGGCTTTCATTTCGAAGTAACCTAAATATCCAGGTTCCTTCTCATAGCCCTATTATCCAGGCTTTTATTTTGATGTAACCCTGCTATCTAGTTTCATTTTCATAGCCCTACTATTCAGGCTTTCATTTTGAAGTAACCCTACTATCTAGGTTCCTTCTCATAGCCCTACTATCCAGGCTTTCATTTTGACGTAATCCTACTATCCAGGTTCCTTCTCATAGACCTACTATCCAGACTTTCATTTCGAAGTAATCCTACTATCCAGGTTCCTTCTCATAGTCCTACTATTCAGGCTTTCAGTTCGAAGAAACCATACTATCAAGGTTCCTTGTCATCACCCTACTATCCAGGCTTTCATTTCGAAATAACCCTACTATCCAGGTTCCTTCTCATAGCCCTACTATCCAGGTTTTCATTTCAAAGTAATCCTACTATCCAGATTCATTCTCATAAACCTACTATCCAGGCTTTCATTTTGAAGTAACCCTACTATCCAGGTTCCTTCTCACAATCCTATTATCCAGGCTTTCTTTTCGAAGTAATCCTACTATCCAGGTTCCTTCTCATAGCCCTACTATCCAGACTTTCATTTTGAAGTAACCCTACTATCCAGCTTCCTTCTCATAGCCCTACTATCAAGGCTTTCATTTCAAAGAAACCCTACTATCCAGGTTCTTTCTCATAGCCCTAATATTCAGGCTTTCATTTTGAAGTAACCCTACTATCCAGGTTCCTTCTCATAACCCAACTATCCAGGTTCCTTCTCAAATCCCTATTATCCAGGCTTTCATTTCGAAGAAACCCTACTATCCAGGTTCCTTCTCATATCCCTACTATCCAGTATTCATTTTGAAGTAACCCTACTATCCAAGTTCCATCTCATAGCCCTACTATCCAGGCTTTCAGTTCGAAGTAACCCGCCTATCCAGGTTCCTTCTCATTGCCCTACTATCCATGCTTTCATTTCGAAGTAAACCTACTAACCAGGTTCCTTCTCATAGCCCTACTATCTAGGCTTTCATTTCGAAGTAACCCTACTATCCAGGTTCCTTCTCATAGCCCTATTATCCAGGTTCCTTCTAATAGCCCTATTATCCAGGCTTTCGTTTTTATGTAACCCTGCTATCTAGTTTCAATTTCATAGCCCTACTATCAAGGCTTTAATTTCAAAGAAACCCTAATATTCAGGTTATTTCTCATAGCCCTACTATTCAGGCTTTCATTTTGAAGTAACCCTACTATCCAGGTTCCTTCTCATAGCCCTACTATCCAGGCTTTCATTTCGACGTAATCCTACTATCCAGGTTCCTTCTCATAGACCTACTATCCAGACTTTCATTTCGAAGTAATCCTACTATCCAGGTTCCTTCTCATAGTCCTACTATTCAGGCTTTCAGTTCGAAGAAACCATACTATCAAGGTTCCTTGTCATCACCCTACTATCCAGGCTTTCATTTCCAAATAACCCTACTATCCAGGTTCCTTCTCATAGCCCTACTATCCAGGTTTTCATTTCAAAGTAATCCTACTATCCAGATTCATTCTCATAAACCTACTATCCAGGCTTTCATTTTGAAGTAACCCTACTATCCAGGTTCCTTCTCACAATCCTATTATCCAGGCTTTCTTTTCGAAGTAATCCTACTATCCAGGTTCCTTCTCATAGCCCTACTATCCAGACTTTCATTTTGAAGTAACCCTACTATCCAGCTTCCTTCTCATAGCCCTACTATCTAGGCTTTCATTTCAAAGAAACCCTACTATCCAGGTTCTTTCTCATAGCCCTAATATTCAGGCTTTCATTTTGAAGTAACCCTACTATCCAGGTTCCTTCTCATAACCCAACTATCCAGGTTCCTTCTCAAATCCCTATTATCCAGGCTTTCATTTCGAAGAAACCCTACTATCCAGGTTCCTTCTCATATCCCTACTATCCAGTATTCAATTTGAAGTAACCCTACTATCCAAGTTCCATCTCATAGCCCTACTATCCAGGCTTTCAGTTCGAAGTAACCCGCCTATCTAGGTTCCTTCTCAAAGCCCTACTACCTAGGCTTTCATTTCGAAGTAACCCTACTATCCAGGTTCCTTCTCATAGCCCTACTATCCATGCTTTCATTTCGAAGTAACCCTACTATCCAGGATCCTTCTTATAGCCCTACTATCCAGGCTTTCATTTCAAAGTAACCCAGCTATCCAGGTTCCTTCTAATAGCCCTACTATCCAGGCTTTCATTTCAAAGAAACCCTACTATCCAGGTTCCTTCTCATAGACCTACTATCAAGGCTTTCATTTCGAAGTAACCCTACTATCCAGGTTCCTTCTCATAGCCCTAATATCCAGGCTTTCATTTCGAAGTAACCCTACTATCCAGGTTCCTTCTTATAGCCCTACTATCTAGGATTTCATTTAGAAGTAACCCTACTATCCAGGTTCCTTCTCATAGCCCTACTTACCAGGCTTTCATTTCAAAGTAACCCTACTTTCCAGGTTCCTTCTCATAACCCTACTATCCAGGCTTTCATTTTGAAGTAACCCTACTACCCAGGTTCCTTCTCATATCCCTACTATCCAGGCTTTCATTTCGAAGTAACTCTACTATCCATGTTCCTTCTCATAGCCCTACTATGCAGGCTTTCATTTCGAAGAAACCCTACTATCCAGGTTCTTTCTCATAGCCCTACTATCTAGGCTTTCAGTTCGAAGTAACCCTACTATCCAGGTTCCTTCTCATAGCCCTATTATCCAGGCTTTCATTTCGAAGTAACCCGACTATCCAGGTTCCTTCTCATACCCCTACTATCTAGGCTTTCATTTCGAAGTAACTCTACTATCCAGGTTCCTTCTCATAGGCGTACTATCCAGGCTTTCATTTTGAAGTAACCCTACTATCCAAGTTCCTTCTCATAGCCCTATGATCCAGGCTTTCATTTCGAAGATACCCTACTATCCAGGTTCCTTCTCATAGCACTACTATCCAGGCTTTCATTTTGAAGTAACCCTACTATCCAAGTTCCTTCTCATAACCCCACTATCCAGGTTCCTTCTCAAAGCCCTACTATCCAGGATTTCATTTCGAAGAAACCCTACTATCTAGGTTCCTTATCATTGCCCTATTATCCTGGCTTTCATTTCGAAGTAACCCTACTATCCAGGTTCCTTCTCATTGCCCTACTATCCAGGATTTCATTTCGAAGTAACCCTACTATCCAGGTTCCTTATCATAGCCCTACTATCCAGGCTTTCATTTCGAAGTAACCCGACTATCCAGGTTCCTTCTCATAGACCTACTATCTAGGCTTTCATTTCGAAGTAACCCTACTATCCAGGTTCCTTCTCACAACCCTATTATCCAGGCTTTCATTTCGAAGTAACCCACCTATCCAGGTTCCTTCTCAAAGCCCTACTACCTAGGCTTTCATTTCGAAGTAACCCTACTATCCAGGTTCCTTCTCATAGCCCTACTATCCATGCTTTCATTTCGAAGAAACCCTACTATCCAGGATCCTTCTCATAGCCCTACTATCCAGCCTTTCATTTCAAAGTAACCCAGCTATCCAGGTTCCTTCTAATAGCCCTACTATCCAGGCTTTCATTTCAAAGAAACCCTACTATCCAGGTTCTTTCTCATAACCCTACTATCCAGGCTTTCATTTTGAAATAACCCTACTATCCAGGTTCCTTCTCATAGCCCTACTATCCAGGCTTTCATTTCGAAGTAATCCTACTATCCAGGTTCCTTCTCATAGCCCTACTATCCAGGATTTCATTTCTAAGTAACCCTACTATCCATGTTTCTTCTCACAGCCCTACTATCCAGGCTTTCATTTCGATGTAACCCTACTATCCAGGTTCCTTCTCATAACCCTACTATCCAGGCTTTCATTTTGAAGAAACCCTACTATCCATGTTCCTTCTCATAGCCCTATTATCCAGGCTTTCATTTTGAAGTAACCCTACTATCCAGTTCCTTCTCATATCCCTATTATCCAGGTTCCTTCTCATAGCCCTACTATCCAGGCTTTCATTTAGAAGAAACCCTACTATCCAAGTTCCTTCTTATAGCCCTACTATCAAGGCTTTCATTTCGAAGTAACCCTACTATCCAGGTTCCTTCTCATAGCCCTAATATCAAGGCTTTCATTTCGAAGTAACCCTACTATCCAGGTTCCTTCTCATAGCCCTACTATCTAGGATTTCATTTAGAAGTAACCCTACTATCCAGGTTCCTTCTCATAGCCCTACTATCCAGGCTTTCATTTCAAAGTAACCCTACTTTCCAGGTTCCTTCTCATAACCCTACTATCCAGGCTTTCATTTTGAAGTAACCCTACTACCGAGGTTCCTTCTCATAGCCCTAGTATCCAGGCTTTCATTTCGAAGTAACTCTACTATCCATGTTCCTTCTCATAGCCCTACTATGCAGGCTTTCATTTCGATGTAATCCGACTATCCAGGTTCCTCCTCATAGCCCTACTATCTAGGCATTCATTTCGAAGTAACTCTATTATCCAGGTTCCTTCTCATAGGCGTACTATCCAGGCTTTCATTTTGAAGTAACCCTACTATCCAAGTTCCTTCTCATAGCCCTATGATCCAGGCTTTCATTTCGAAGATACCCTACTATGCAGGTTCCTTCTCATAGCCCTACTATCCAGGCTTTCATTTTGAAGTAACCCTATTATCCAAGTTCCTTCTCATAACCCTACTATCCAGGTTCCTTCTCAAAGCCCTACTATCCAGGATTTCATTTCGAAGAAACCATACTATCTAGGTTCCTTCTCATTGCCCTACTATCCTGGCTTTCATTTCGAAGTAACCCTACTATCCAGGTTCTTTCTCATAGCCCTACTATTCAGGCTTTCATTTTGAAGTAACCCTACTATCCAGGTTCCTTCTCATAGCCCTACTATCCAGGCTTTCATTTCGATGTAATCCTACTATCCAAGTTCCTTCTCATAGACCTATTATCCAGACTTTCATTTCGAAGTAACCCTACTATCCAGGTTCCTTCTCACAGCCCTACTATCCAGGCTTTCAATTCAAAGTAATCGTACTATCCAGGTTCCTTCTCATAGTCCTACTATCCAGGCTTTTATTTCGAAGAAACCCTACTATCTAGGTTCCTTCTCATCACCCTACTATCCAGGCTTTCATTTCGAAGTAACCCTTCTATCCAGATTCCTTCTCATAGACCTATTATCCAGGCTTTCATTTCGAAGTAACCCAACTATCCAGGTTCCTTCTCACAACCCTATTATCCAGACTTTCATTTCGAAGTAATCCTACTATCCAGGTTCCTTCTCATAGCCCTACTATCCAGGCTTTCATTTTGAAGTAACCCTACTATCCAGGTTCCTTCTCATAGCCCTACTATCTAGGCTTTCATTTCGAAGTAACCCTGCCTACCAGGTTCCTTCTCATAGCCCTATTATCAGGGCTTTCATTTCGAAGTAACCCTAATATCCAGGTTACTTCTCATAGCCCTATTATCCAGGCTTTCATTTTGAAGTAACCCTGCTATCCAGCTTCCTTCTCATAGCCCTACTATCAAGGCTTTCATTTCAAAGAAACCCTACTATCCAGGTTCTTTCTCATAGCCCTACTATTCAGGATTTCATTTTGAAGTAACCCTACTATCCAGGCTCCTTCTCATAACCCAACTGTCCAGGTTCCTTCTCAAATCCCTACTATCCAGGCTTTCATTTCGAAGAAACCCTACTATCCAGTATTCATTTCGAAGTAACCCTACTATCCAGGTTTCATCTCATAGCCCTACTATCCAGGTTTTCATTTCGAAGTAACCAACCTATCCAGGTTCCTTCTCAAAGCCTTACTACCTAGGCTTTCATTTCGAAGTAACCCTACTATCCAGGTTCCTTCTCATAGCCCTACAATCCATGCTTTCATTTCGTAGTAACCCTACTATCCAGGATCCTTCTCATAGCCCTACTATCCAGGCTTTCATTTCAAAGTAACCCAGCTATCCAGGTTCCTTCTCAAAGCCCTACTATCCAGGCTTTCATTTCAAAGAAACCCTACTATTCAGGTTCTTTCTCATAGCCCTACTATCCAGGCTTTCATTTCGAAGTAACCCTACTATCCAGGTTCCTTCTCCTAGCCCTACTATCCAGGCTTTCATTTCGAAGTAACCCGACTATCCAGGTTCCTTCTCATTACCCTACTATCTAGGCTTTCATTTCGAAGTAACCCTACTATCCAGGTTCCTTCTCATAGGCCTACTATCCAGGCTTTCATTTTGAAGTAACCCTACTATCCAAATTCCTTCTCATAGCCCTACGATCCAGGCTTTCATTTCTAAGATACCGTACTATCCAGGTTCCTTCTCATAGCACTACTATCCAGACTTTCATTTTGAAGTAACCCTAGTATCCAAGTTCCTTCTCATAACCCTACTATCCAGGTTCCTTCTCAAAGCCCTACTTTCCAGGATTTCATTTCAAAGAAACCCTACTATCTAGGTTCCTTCTCATTGCCCTACTATCCTGGCTTTCATTTCGAAGTAACCCTACTATCCAGGTTCCTTCTCATTGCCCTACTATCCAGGCTTTCATTTCGAAGTAACCCTACTATCCAGGTTCCTTCTCATAGCCCTACTATCCAGGCTTTCATTTCGAAGTAACCCGACTATCCAGGTTCCTTCTTATAGCCCTACTATCTAGGCTTTCATTTCGAAGTAACCCTACTATCCATGTTCCTTCTCATAGCCCTACTATCCAGGCTTTCATTTTGAAGTAAAACTACTATCCAAGTTCCTTCTCATAGCCCTACGATCCAGGCTTTCATTTCGAAGATACCCTACTATCCAGGTTCCTTCTCATAGCCCTACTATCCAGACTTTCATTTTGAAGTAACCCTACTATCAAGGTTCCTTCTCATAACCCTACTATCCTAGTTCCTTCTCAAATCCCTACTTTCCAGGATTTCATTTCGAAGAAACCCTAATATCTAGGTTCCTTCTCATAGCCCTACTATCCTGGCTTTCATTTCGAAGTAACCCTACTATCTAGGTTCCTTCTCATTGCGCTACTATCCAGGCTTTCATTTCGAAGTAACCCTACTATCCAGGTTCCTTCTCATAGCCCTATTATCCAGGCTTTCATTTCGAAGTAACCCTAATATCCAGGTTCCTTCTCATAGCCCTATTATCCAGGCTTTCATTTTGAAGTAACCCTGCTATCTAGCTTCATTCTCATAGCCCTACTATCAAGGCTTTCATTTCAAAGAAACCCTACTATCCAGGTTCTTTCTCATAGCCCTACTATTCAAGCTTTCATTTTGAAGTAACACTACTATCCAGGTTCCTTCTCATAGCCCTACTATCCATGCTTTCATTTGGACGTCATCCTACTATCCAGGTTCCTTCTCATAGACCTACTATCCAGGCTTTCATTTCGAAGTAACCCTACTATCCAGGTTTCTTCTCACAACCCTACTATCCAGGCTTTCATTTCGAAGTAACCCTATTATCCAGGTTTCTTCTCATAACCCTAATATATAGGCTTTCAGTTCGAAGTAACCCAACTATCCAGGTTCCTTCTCATAGCCCTACTATCCAGGCTTTCATTTCGAAGTAACCCGACTATCCAGGTTCCTTCTCATTACCCTACTATCTAGGCTTTCATTTCGAAGTAACCCTACTATCCAGGTTCCTTCTCATAGGCCTACTATCCAGGCTTTCATTTTGAAGTAACCCTACTATCCAAATTCCTTCTCATAGCCCTACGATCCAGGCTTTCATTTCTAAGATACCCTACTATCCAGGTTCCTTCTCATAGGCCTACTATCCAGACTTTCATTTTGAAGTAACCCTAGTATCCAAGTTCCTTCTCATAACCCTACTATCCAGGTTCCTTCTCAAAGCCCTACTTTCCAGGATTTCATTTCAAAGAAACCCTACTATCTAGGTTCCTTCTCATTGCCCTACTATCCTGGCTTTCATTTCAAAGTAACCCTACTATCCAGGTTCCTTCTCATTGCCCTACTATCCAGGCTTTCATTTCGAAGTAACCCTACTATCCAGGTTCCTTCTCATAGCCCTACTATCCAGGATTTCATTTCGAAGTAACCCGACTATCCAGGTTCCTTCTTATAGCCCTACTATCTAGGCTTTCATTTCGAAGTAACCCTACTATCCATGTTCCTTCTCATAGCCGTACTATCCAGGCTTTCATTTTGAAGTAAACCTACTATCCAAGTTCCTTCTCATAGCCCTACGATCCAGGCTTTCATTTCGAAGATACCCTACTATCCAGATTCCTTCTCATAGCCCTACTATCCAGACTTTCATTTTGAAGTAACCCTACTATCCAAGTTCCTTCTCATAACCATACTATCCTGGTTCCTTCTCAAATCCCTACTATCCAGGATTTCATTTCGAAGAAACCCTACTATCTAGGTTCCTTCTCATAGCCCTACTATCCTGGCTTTCATTTCGAAGTAACCCTATTATCTAGGTTCCTTCTCATTGCGCTACTATCCAGGCTTTCATTTCGAAGTAACCCTACTATCCAGGTTCCTTCTCATAGCCCTATTATCCAGGCTTTCATTTCGAAGTAACCCTAATATCCAGGTTCCTTCTCATAGCCCTATTATCCAGGCTTTCATTTTGAAGTAACCCTGCTATCCAGCTTCATTCTCATAGCCCTACTATCAAGGCTTTCATTTCAAAGAAACCCTACTATTCAGGTTCTTTCTCATAGCCCTACTATTCAGGCTTTCATTTTGAAGTAACCCTATTATCCAGGTCCCTTCTCATAGCCCTACTATTCAGGCTTTCATTTTGAAGTAACCCTATTATCCAGGTTCCTTCTCATAGCCCTACTATCCAGGCTTTCATTTGGACGTCATCCTACTATCCAGGTTCCTTCTCATAGACCTACTATCCAGGCTTTCATTTCGAGGTAACCCTACTATCCAGGTTTCTCACAACCCTACTATATAGGCTTTCAGTTCGAAGTAACCCTACTATCCAGGTTCCTTCTCATAACCCTACTATCCAGGCTTTCATTTCGAAGTAACCCGACTATCCAGGTTCCTTCTCATTACCCTACTATCCAGGCTTTCATTTCGAAGTAACCCTACTATCCAGGTTCCTTCTCATAGGCCTACTATCCAGGCTTTCATTTTGAAGTAACCCTACTATCCAAATTCCTTCTCATAGCCCTATGATCCAGGCTTTCATTTCTAAGATACCCTACTATCCAGGTTCCTTCTCATAGCACTACTATCCAGGCTTTCATTTTGAAGTAACCCTACTATCCAAGTTCCTTCTCATATCCCTACTATCCAGGTTTCCTTCTCAAAGCCCTACTTTCCAGGATTTCATTTCAAAGAAACCCTACTATCTAGGTTCCTTCTCATTGCCCTACTATCCAGGCTTTCATTTCGAAGTAACCCTACTATCCAGGTTCCTTCTCATTTCCCTACTATCCAGGCTTTCATTTCGAAGTAACCCTACTATCCAGGTTCCTTCTCATAGCCCTACTATATAGGCTTTCATTTTTAAGTAACCCTACTATCCATGTTCCTTCTCATAGCCCTACTATCCAGGCTTTCATTTTGAAGTAAACCTACTATCCAAGTTCCTTCTCATAGCCCTACGATCCAGGCTTTCATTTCGAAGATACCCTACTATCCAGGTTCCTTCTCGTAGCCCTACTATCCAGACTTTCATTTTTAAGTAACCCTACTATTCAGGTTCCTTCTCATAACCATACTATCCTGGTTCCTTCTCAAATCCCTACTATCCAGGATTTCATTTCGAAGAAACCCTACTATCTAGGTTCCTTCTCATAGCCATACTATCCTGGCTTTCATTTCGAAGTAACCCTACTATCTAGGTTCCTTCTCATTGCGCTACTATCCAGGCTTTCATTTCAAAGAAACCCTACTAACTAGGTGCCTTCTCATATCCCTACTATCTAGGCTTTCATTTCGAAGTAACCCTACTATCCAGGTTCCTTCTCATAGCCCTATTATCCAGGCTTTCATTTCAAAGTAACCCTAATATCCAGGTTCCTTCTCATAGCCCTATTATCCAGGATTTCATTTTGAAGTAACCCTGCTATCTAGCTTCATTCTCATAGACCTACTATCAAGGCTTTCATTTCAAAGAAACCCTACTATCCAGGTTCTTTCTCATAGCCCTACTATTCAGCCTTTAATTTTGAAGTAACCCTACTATCCAGGTTCCTTCTCATAGCCCTACTATCCAGGCTTTCATTTCGACGTAATCCTACTATCCAGGTTCCTTCTCATAGACCTACTATCCAGGCTTTCATTTCGAAGTAACCCTACTATCCAGGTTTCTTCTCACAACCCTACTATCCAGGCTTTCATTTCGAAGTAACCCTATTATCCAGGTTCCTTCTCATAACCCTACTATATAGGCTTTCAGTTCGAAGTAACCCAACTATCCAGGTTCCTTCTCATAGCCCTACTATCCAGGCTTTCATTTCGAAGTAACCCGACTATCCAGGTTCCTTCTCATTACCCTACTATCTAGGCTTTCATTTCGAAGTAACCCTACTATCCAGGTTCCTTCTCATAGGCCTACTATCCAGGCTTTCATTTTGAAGTAACCCTACTATCCAAATTCCTTCTCATAGCCCTACAATCCAGGATTTCATTTCTAAGATACCCTGTTATCCAGGTTCCTACTCATAGCACTACTATCCAGGCTTTCATTTTGAAGTAACCCTACTATCCAAGTTCCTTCTCATATCCCTACTATCCAGGTTCCTTCTCAAAGCCCTACTTTCCAGGATTTCATTTCAAAGAAACCCTACTATCTAGGTTCCTTCTCATTGCCCTACTATCCTGGCTTTCATTTCGAAGTAACCCTACTATCCAGGTTCCTTCTCATTGCCCTACTATCCAGGCTTTCATTTCGAAGTAACCCTACTATCCAGGTTCCTTCTCATAGCCCTCCTATCCAGGCTTTCATTTCGAAGTAACCCGACTATCCAGGTTCCTTCTTATAGCCCTACTATCTAGGCTTTCATTTTTAAGTAACCCTACTATCCATGTTCCTTCTCATAGCCCTACTATCCAGGCTTTCATTTTGAAGTAAACCTACTATCCAAGTTCCTTCTCATAGCCCTACGATCCAGGCTTTCATTTCGAAGATACCCTACTATCCAGGTTCCTTCTCATAGCCCTACTATCCAGACTTTCATTTTGAAGTAACCCTACTATCCAGGTTCCTTCTCATAACCCTACTATCCTGGTTCCTTCTCAAATCCCTACTATCCAGGATTTCATTACGAAGAAACCCTACTATCTAGGTTCCTTCTCATAGCCTTACTATCCTGGCTTTCATTTCGAAGTAACCCTACTAACTAGGTGCCTTCTCATATCCCTACTATCTAGGCTTTCATTTCGAAGTAACCCTACTATCCAGGTTCCTTCTCATAGCCCTATTATCCAGGCTTTCATTTCAAAGTAACCCTAATATCCAGGTTCCTTCTCATAGCCCTATTATCCAAGCTTTAATTTTGAAGTAACCCTGCTATCTAGCTTCATTCTCATAGCCCTACTATCAAGGCTTTCATTTCAAAGAAACCCTACTATCCAGGTTCTTTCTCATAGCCCTACTATTTAGGCTTTAATTTTGAAGTAACCCTACTATCCAGGTTCCTTCTCATAGCCCTACTATCCAGGCTTTCATTTCGACATAATCCTACCATCCAGGTTCCTTCTCATAGACCTACTATCCAGGCTTTCATTTCGAAGTAACCCTACTATCCAGGTTCCTTCTCACAGCCCTATTATCCAGGCTTTCATTTCGAAGCAATCCTACTATCCAGGTTCCTTCTCATAGTCCTACTATCCAGGTTATCATTTTGAAGTAACCCTGCTATCCAGCTTCCTTCTCATAGCCCTACTATCAAGGCTTTCATTTCAAAGAAACCCTACTATGCAGGTTCTTTCTCATATCCCTACTATTCAGGCTTTCATTTTGAAGTAACCCTACTAACCAGGTTCCTTCTCATAGCCCTACCATCTAGGCTTTCATTTCGAAGTAACCCTACTATCCAGGTTCCTTCTCATAGCCCTATTATCAAGGCTTTCATTTCGAAGTAACCCTAATATCCAGGTTCCTTCTCATAGCCCTATTATCCAGGCTTTCATTTTGAAGTAACCCTGCTATCTAGCTTCATTCTCATAGCCCTACTATCAAGGCTTTAATTTCAAAGAAACCCTACTATCCAGGTTCTTTCTCATAGCCCTACTATTCAGGCTTTCAGTTTGAAGTAACCTTACTATCCAGGTTCCTTCTCATAGCCCTACTATCCAGGCTTTCAATTCGACGTAATCCTACTATCCAGGTTCCTTCTCATAGACCTACTATCCAGGCTTTCATTTCAAAGTAACCCTACTATCCAGGTTCCTTCTCACAGCCCTACTATCTAGGCTTTCATTTCGAAGTAATCCTACTATCCAGGTTCCTTCTCATTGCCCTACTATCCAGGCTTTCATTTCGAAGTAACCCTACTATCCAGGTTTCTTCTCATAGCCCTACTATCCAGGCTTTAATTTCGAAGTAACCCGACTATCCAGGTTCCTTCTTATAGCCCTACTATCTAGGCTTTCATTTTTAAGTAACCCTACTATCCAAGTTCCTTCTCATAGCCCTACTATCCAGGCTTTCATTTTGAAGTAAACCTACTATCCAAGTTCCTTCTCATAGCCCTACGATCCAGGCTTTCATTTCGAAGATACCCTACTATCCAGGTTCCTTCTCATAGCCCTACTATCAAGACTTTCATTTTGAAGTAACCCTACTATCCAGGTTCCTTCTCATAACCCTACTATCCTGGTTCCTTCTCAAATCCCTACTATCCAGGATTTCATTTCGAAGAAACCCTACTATCCAGGTTCCTTCTCAAAGCCCTACTTTCCAGGATTTCATTTCAAAGAAACCCTACTATCTAGGTTCCTTCTTATTTCCCTACTATCCTGGCTTTCATTTCGAAGTAACCCTACTATCCAGGTTCCTTCTCATTGCCCTACTATCCAGGCTTTCATTTCGAAGTAACCCTACTATCCAGGTTCCTTCTCATAGCCCTACTATCCAGGCTTTCATTTCGAAGTAACCCGACTATCCAGGTTCCTTCTCATTACCCTACTATCTAGGCTTTCATTTCGAAGTAACCCTACTATCCAGGTTCCTTCTCATAGGCCTACTATCCAGGCTTTCATTTTGAAGTAACCCTACTATCCAAATTCCTTCTCATAGCCCTACAATCCAGGATTTCATTTCTAAGATACCCTGTTATCCAGGTTCCTACTCATAGCACTACTATCCAGGCTTTCATTTTGAAGTAACCCTACTATCCAAGTTCCTTCTCATATCCCTACTATCCAGGTTCCTTCTCAAAGCCCTACTTTCCAGGATTTCATTTCAAAGAAACCCTACTATCTAGGTTCCTTCTCATTGCCCTACTATCCTGGCTTTCATTTCGAAGTAACCCTACTATCCAGGTTCCTTCTCATTGCCCTACTATCCAGGCTTTCATTTCGAAGTAACCCTACTATCCAGGTTCCTTCTCATAGCCCTACTATCCAGGCTTTCATTTCGAAGTAACCCGACTATCCAGGTTCCTTCTTATAGCCCTACTATCTAGGCTTTCATTTTTAAGTAACCCTACTATCCATGTTCCTTCTCATAGCCCTACTATCCAGGCTTTCATTTTGAAGTAAACCTACTATCCAAGTTCCTTCTCATAGCCCTACGATCCAGGCTTTCATTTCGAAGATACCCTACTATCCAGGTTCCTTCTCATAGCCCTACTATCCAGACTTTCATTTTGAAGTAACCCTACTATCCAGGTTCCTTCTCATAACCCTACTATCCTGGTTCCTTCTCAAATCCCTACTATCCAGGATTTCATTACGAAGAAACCCTACTATCTAGGTTCCTTCTCATAGCCTTACTATCCTGGCTTTCATTTCGAAGTAACCCTACTATCTAGGTTCCTTCTCATTGCGCTAATATCCAGGCTTTCATTTCGAAGTAACCCTACTAACTAGGTGCCTTCTCATATCCCTACTATCTAGGCTTTCATTTCGAAGTAACCCTACTATCCAGGTTCCTTCTCATAGCCCTATTATCCAGGCTTTCATTTCAAAGTAACCCTAATATCCAGGTTCCTTCTCATAGCCCTATTATCCAAGCTTTAATTTTGAAGTAACCCTGCTATCTAGCTTCATTCTCATAGCCCTACTATCAAGGCTTTAATTTCAAAGAAACCCTACTATCCAGGTTCTTTCTCATAGCCCTACTATTTAGGCTTTAATTTTGAAGTAACCCTACTATCCAGGTTCCTTCTCATAGCCCTACTATCCAGGCTTTCATTTCGACATAATCCTACCATCCAGGTTCCTTCTCATAGACCTACTATCCAGGCTTTCATTTCGAAGTAACCCTACTAACCAGGTTCCTTCTCACAGCCCTATTATCCAGGCTTTCATTTCGAAGCAATCCTACTATCCAGGTTCCTTCTCATAGTCCTACTATCCAGGTTATCATTTTGAAGTAACCCTGCTATCCAGCTTCCTTCTCATAGCCCTACTATCAAGGCTTTCATTTCAAAGAAACCCTACTATGCAGGTTCTTTCTCATAGCCCTACTATTCAGGCTTTCATTTTGAAGTAACCCTACTAACCAGGTTCCTTCTCATAGCCCTACCATCAAGGCTTTCATTTCGAAGTAACTCTACTATCCAGGTTCCTTCTCATAGCCCTATTATCAAGGCTTTCATTTCGAAGTAACCCTAATATCCAGGTTCCTTCTCATAGCCCTATTATCCAGGCTTTCATTTTGAAGTAACCCTGCTATCTAGCTTCATTCTCATAGCCCTACTATCAAGGCTTTAATTTCAAAGAAACCCTACTATCCAGGTTCTTTCTCATAGCCCTACTATTCAGGCTTTCAGTTTGAAGTAACCTTACTATCCAGGTTCCTTCTCATAGCCCTACTATCCAGGCTTTCAATTCGACGTAATCCTACTATCCAGGTTCCTTCTCATAGACCTACTATCCAGGCTTTCATTTCGAAGAAACCCTACTATCCAGGTTCCTTCTCACAGCCCTACTATCTAGGCTTTCATTTCGAAGTAATCCTACTATCCAGGTTCCTTCTCATTGCCCTACTATCCAGGCTTTCATTTCGAAGTAACCCTACTATCCAGGTTCCTTCTCATAGCCCTACTATCCAGGCTTTCATTTCGAAGTAACCCGACTATCCAGGTTCCTTCTTATAGCCCTACTATCTAGGCTTTCATTTTTAAGTAACCCTACTATCCATGTTCCTTCTCATAGCCCTACTATCCAGGCTTTCATTTTGAAGTAAACCTAATATCCAAGTTCCTTCTCATAGCCCTACGATCCAGGCTTTCATTTCGAAGATACCCTACTATCCAGGTTCCTTCTCATAGCCCTACTATCCAGACTTTCATTTTGAAGTAACCCTACTATCCAGGTTCCTTCTCATAACCCTACTATCCTGGTTCCTTCTCAAATCCCTACTATCCAGGATTTCATTTCGAAGAAACCCTACTATCCAGGTTCCTTCTCAAAGCCCTACTTTCCTGGATTTCATTTCAAAGAAACCCTACTATCTAGGTTCCTTCTCATTGCCCTACTATCCTGGCTTTCATTTCGAAGTAACCCTACTATCCAGGTTCCTTCTCATTGCCCTACTATCCAGGCTTTCATTTCGAAGTAACCCTACTATCCAGGTTCCTTCTCATAGCCCTACTATCCAGGCTTTCATTTCGAAGTAACCCGACTATCCAGGTTCCTTCTTATAGCCCTACTATTTAGGCTTTCATTTCGAAGTAACCCTACTATCCATGTTCCTTCTCATAGCCCTACTATCCAGGCTTTCATTTTGAAGTAAACCTACTATCCAAGTTCCTTCTCATAGCCCTACGATCCAGGCTTTCATTTCGAAGATACCCTACTATCTAGGTTCCTTCTCATAGCCCTACTATCCAGACTTTCATTTTGAAGTAACCCTACTATCAAGGTTCCTTCTCATAACCCTACTATCCTAGTTCCTTCTCAAATCCCTACTTTCCAGGATTTCATTTCGAAGAAACCCTACTATCTAGGTTCCTTCTCATAGCCCTACTATCCTGGCTTTCATTTCGAAGTAACCCTACTATCTAGGTTCCTTCTCATTGCGCTACTATCCAGGCTTTCATTTCGAAGTAACCCTACTATCCAGGTTCCTTCTCATAGCCCTATTATCCAGGCTTTCATTTCGAAGTAACCCTAATATCCAGGTTCCTTCTCATAGCCCTATTATCCAGGCTTTCATTTTGAAGTAACCCTGCTATCTAGCTTCATTCTCATAGCCCTACTATCAAGGCTTTCATTTCAAAGAAACCCTACTATCCAGGTTCTTTCTCATAGCCCTACTATTCAAGCTTTCATTTTGAAGTAACACTACTATCCAGGTTCCTTCTCATAGCCCTACTATCCAGGCTTTCATTTGGACGTCATCCTACTATCCAGGTTCCTTCTCATAGACCTACTATCCAGGCTTTCATTTCGAAGTAACCCTACTATCCAGGTTTCTTCTCACAACCCTACTATCCAGGCTTTCATTTCGAAGTAACCCTATTATCCAGGTTCATTCTCATAACCCTAATATATAGGCTTTCAGTTCGAAGTAACCCAACTATCCAGGTTCCTTCTCATAGCCCTACTATACAGGCTTTCATTTCGAAGTAACCCGACTATCCAGGTTCCTTCTCATTACCCTACTATCTAGGCTTTCATTTCGAAGTAACCCTACTATCCAGGTTCCTTCTCATAGGCCTACTATCCAGGCTTTCATTTTGAAGTAACCCTACTATCCAAATTCCTTCTCATAGCCCTACGATCCAGGCTTTCATTTCTAAGATACCCTACTATCCAGGTTCCTTCTCATAGGCCTACTATCCAGACTTTCATTTTGAAGTAACCCTAGTATCCAAGTTCCTTCTCATAACCCTACTATCCAGGTTCCTTCTCAAAGCCCTACTTTCCAGGATTTCATTTCAAAGAAACCCTACTATCTAGGTTCCTTCTCATTGCCCTACTATCCTGGCTTTCATTTCGAAGTAACCCTACTATCCAGGTTCCTTCTCATTGCCCTACTATCCAGGCTTTCATTTCGAAGTAACCCTACTATCCAGGTTCCTTCTCATAGCCCTACTATCCAGGATTTCATTTCGAAGTAACCCGACTATCCAGGTTCCTTCTTATAGCCCTACTATCTAGGCTTTCATTTCGAAGTAACCCTACTATCCATGTTCCTTCTCATAGCCGTACTATCCAGGCTTTCATTTTGAAGTAAACCTACTATCCAAGTTCCTTCTCATAGCCCTACGATCCAGGCTTTCAGTTCGAAGATACCCTACTATCCAGGTTCCTTCTCATAGCCCTACTATCCAGACTTTCATTTTGAAGTAACCCTACTATCCAAGTTCCTTCTCATAACCATACTATCCTGGTTCCTTCTCAAATCCCTACTATCCAGGATTTCATTTCGAAGAAACCCTACTATCTAGGTTCCTTCTCATAGCCCTACTATCCTGGCTTTCATTTCGAAGTAACCCTATTATCTAGGTTCCTTCTCATTGCGCTACTATCAAGGCTTTCATTTCGAAGTAACCCTACTATCCAGGTTCCTTCTCATAGCCCTATTATCCAGGCTTTCATTTCGAAGTAACCCTAATATCCAGGTTCCTTCTCATAGCCCTATTATCCAGGCTTTCATTTTGAAGTAACCCTGCTATCCAGCTTCATTCTCATAGCCCTACTATCAAGGCGTTCATTTCAAAGAAACCCTACTATCCAGGTTCTTTCTCATAGCCCTACTATTCAGGCTTTCATTTTGAAGTAACCCTACTATCCAGGTTCCTTCTCATAGCCCTACTATCCAGGATTTCATTTGGACGTCATCCTACTATCCAGGTTCCTTCTCATACACCTACTATCCAGGCTTTCATTTCGAAGTAACCCTACTATCCAGGTTTCTTCTCACAACCCTACTATCCAGGCTTTCATTTCGAAGTAACCCTATTATCCAGGTTCCTTCTCATAACCCTACTATATAGGCTTTCAGTTCGAAGTAACCCAACTATCCAGGTTCCTTCTCATAGCCCTACTATCCAGGCTTTCATTTCGAAGTAACCCGACTATCCAGGTTCCTTCTCATTACCCTACTATCTAGGCTTTCATTTCGAAGTAACCCTACTATCCAGGTTCCTTCTCATAGGCCTACTATCCAGGCTTTCATTTTGAAGTAACCCTACTATCCAAATTCCTTCTCATAGCCCTATGATCCAGGCTTTCATTTCTAAGATACCCTACTATCCAGGTTCCTTCTCATAGCACTACTATCCAGGCTTTCATTTTGAAGTAACCCTAATATCCAAGTTCCTTCTCATATTCCTACTATCCAGGTTCCTTCTCAAAGCCCTACTTTCCAGGATTTCATTTCAAAGAAACCCTACTATCTAGGTTCCTTCTCATTGCCCTACTATCCTGGCTTTCATTTCGAAGTAACCCTACTATCCAGGTTCCTTCTCATTGCCCTACTATCCAGGCTTTCATTTCGAAGTAACCCTACTATCCAGGTTCCTTCTCATAGCCCTACTATCCAGGCTTTCACTTCGAAGTAACCCGACTATCCAGGTTCCTTCTTATAGCCCTACTATCTAGGCTTTCATTTTTAAGTAACCCTACTATCCATGTTCCTTCTCATAGCCCTACTATCCAGGCTTTCATTTTGAAGTAAACCTACTATCCAAGTTCCTTCTCATAGCCCTACGATCCAGGCTTTCATTTCAAAGATACCCTACTATCCAGGTTCCTTCTCATAGCCCTACTATCCAGACTTTCATTTTGAAGTAACCCTACTATCCAGGTTCCTTCTCATAACCCTACTATCCTGGTTCCTTCTCAAATCCCTACTATCCAGGATTTCATTTCGAAGAAACCCTACTATCTAGGTTCCTTCTCATAGCCATATTATCCTGGCTTTCATTTCGAAGTAACCCTACTATCTAGGTTCCTTCTCATTGCGCTACTATCCAGGCTTTCATTTCAAAGAAACCCTACTAACTAGGTGCCTTCTCATATCCCTACTATCTAGGCTTTCATTTCGAAGTAACCCTACTATCCAGTTCCTTCTCATAGCCCTATTATCCAGGCTCTCATTTCAAAGTAACCCTAATATCCAGGTTCCTTCTCATAGCCCTATTATCCAGGATTTCATTTTGAAGTAACCCTGTTATCTAGCTTCATTCTCATAGACCTACTATCAAGGCTTTCATTTCAAAGAAACCCTACTATCCAGGTTCTTTCTCATAGCCCTACTATTCAGGCTTTAATTTTGAAGTAACCCTACTATCCAGGTTCCTTCTCATAGCCCTACTATCCAGGCTTTCATTTCGACGTAATCCAACTATCCAGGTTCCTTCTCATAGACCTACTACCCTGGCTTTCATTTCGAAGTAACCCTACTATCCAGGTTTCTTCTCACAACCCTACTATCCAGGCTTTCATTTCGAAGTAACCCTATTATCCAGGTTCCTTCTCATAACCCTACTATATAGGCTTTCAGTTTGAAGTAACCCAACTATCCAGGTTCCTTCTCATAGCCCTACTATCCAGGCTTTCATTTCGAAGTAACCCGACTATCCAGGTTCCTTCTCATTACCCTACTATCTAGGCTTTCATTTCGAAGTAACCCTACTATCCAGGTTCCTTCTCATAGGCCTACTATCCAGGCTTTCATTTTGAAGTAACCCTACTATCCAAATTCCTTCTCATAGCCCTATGATCCAGGCTTTCATTTCTAAGATACCCTACTATCCAGGTTCCTTCTCATAGCACTACTATCCAGGCTTTCATTTTGAAGTAACCCTACTATCCAAGTTCCTTCTCATATCCCTACTATCCAGGTTCCTTCTCAAAGCCCTACTTTCCAGGATTTCATTTCAAAGAAACCCTACTATCTAGGTTCCTTCTCATTGCCCTACTATCCTGGCTTTCATTTCGAAGTAACCCTACTATCCAGGTTCCTTCTCATTGCCCTACTATCCAGGCTTTCATTTCGAAGTAACCCTACTATCCAGGTTCCTTCTCATAGCCCTACTATCCAGGATTTCATTTCGAAGTAACCCGACTATCCAGGTTCCTTCTTATAGCCCTACTATCTAGGCTTTCATTTTTAAGTAACCCTACTATCCATGTTCCTTCTCCTAGCCCTACTATCCAGGCTTTCATTTTGAAGTAAACCTACTATCCAAGTTCCTTCTCATAGCCCTACGATCCAGGCTATCATTTCGAAGATACCCTACTATCCAGGTTCCTTCTCATAGCCCTACTATCCAGACTTTCATTTTGAAGTAACCCTACTATCCAGGTTCCTTCTCATAACCCTACTATCCTGGTTCCTTCTCAAATCCCTACTATCCAGGATTTCATTTCGAAGAAACCCTACTATCTAGGTTCCTTCTCATAGCCATACTATCCTGGCTTTCATTTCGAAGTAACCCTACTATCTAGGTTCCTTCTCATTGCGCTACTATCCAGGCTTTCATTTCAAAGAAACCCTACTAACTAGGTGCCTTCTCATATCCCTACTATCTAGGCTTTCATTTCGAAGTAACCCTACTATCCAGGTTCCTTCTCATAGCCCTATTATCCAGGCTTTCATTTCAATGTAACCCTAATATCCAGGTTCCTTCTCATAGCCCTATTATCCAGGATTTCATTTTGAAGTAACCCTGCTATCTAGCTTCATTCTCATAGACCTACTATCAAGGCTTTCATTTCAAAGAAACCCTACTATCCAGGTTCTTTCTCATAGCCCTACTATTCAGGCTTTAATTTTGAAGTAACCCTACTATCCAGGTTCCTTCTCATAGCCCTACTATCCAGGCTTTCATTTCGACGTAATCCTACTATCCAGGTTCCTTCTCATAGACCTACTATCCTGGCTTTCATTTCGAAGTAACCCTACTATCCAGGTTTCTTCTCACAACCCTACTATCCTGGCTTTCATTTCGAAGTAACCCTATTATCCAGGTTCCTTCTCATAACCCTACTATATAGGCTTTCAGTTCGAAGTAACCCAACTATCCAGGTTCCTTCTCATAGCCCTACTATCCAGGCTTTCATTTCGAAGTAACCCGACTATCCAGGTTCCTTCTCATTACCCTACTATCTAGGCTTTCATTTCGAAGTAACCCTACTATCCAGGTTCCTTCTCATAGGCCTACTATCCAGGCTTTCATTTTGAAGTAAGCCTACTATCCAAATTCCTTCTCATAGCCCTACAATCCAGGATTTCATTTCTAAGATACCCTGTTATCCAGGTTCCTACTCATAGCACTACTATCCAGGCTTTCATTTTGAAGTAACCCTACTATCCAAGTTCCTTCTCATATCCCTACTATCCAGGTTCCTTCTCAAAGCCCTACTTTCCAGGATTTCATTTCAAAGAAACCCAACTATCTAGGTTCCTTCTCATTGCCCTACTATCCTGGCTTTCATTTCGAAGTAACCCTACTATCCAGGTTCCTTCTCATTGCCCTACTATCCAGGCTTTCATTTCGAAGTAACCCTACTATCCAGGTTCCTTCTCATAGCCCTACTATCCAGGCTTTCATTTCGAAGTAACCCGACTATCCAGGTTCCTTCTTATAGCCCTACTAACTAGGCTTTCATTTTTAAGTAACCCTACTATCCATGTTCCTTCTCATAGCCCTACTATCCAGGCTTTCATTTTGAAGTAAACCTACTATCCAAGTTCCTTCTCATAGCCCTACGATCCAGGCTTTCATTTCGAAGATACCCTACTATCCAGGTTCCTTCTCATAGCCCTACTATCCAGACTTTCATTTTGAAGTAACCCTACTATCCAGGTTCCTTCTCATAACCCTACTATCCTGGTTCCTTCTCAAATCCCTACTATCCAGGATTTCATTACGAAGAAACCCTACTATCTAGGTTCCTTCTCATAGCCCTACTATCCTGGCTTTCATTTCGAAGTAACCCTACTATCTAGGTTCCTTCTCATTGTGCTAATATCCAGGCTTTCATTTCGAAGTAACCCTACTAACTAGGTGCCTTCTCATATCCCTACTATCTAGGCTTTCATTTCGAAGTAACCCTACTATCCAGGTTCCTTCTCATAGCCCTATTATCCAGGCTTTCATTTCAAAGTAACCCTAATATCCAGGTTCCTTCTCATAGCCCTATTATCCAAGCTTTCATTTTGAAGTAACCCTGCTATCTAGCTTCATTCTCATAGCCCTACTATCAAGGCTTTCATTTCAAAGAAACCCTACTATCCAGGTTCTTTCTCATAGCCCTACTATTTAGGCTTTAATTTTGAAGTAACCCTACTATCCAGGTTCCTTCTCATAGCCCTACTATCCAGGCTTTCATTTCGACATAATCCTACCATCCAGATTCCTTCTCATAGACCTACTATCAGGGCTTTCATTTCGAAGTAACCCTACTATCCAGGTTCCTTCTCACAGCCCTATTATTCAGGCTTTCATTTCGAAGCAATCCTACTATCCAGGTTCCTTCTCATAGTCCTACTATCCAGGTTATCATTTTGAAGTAACCCTGCTATCCAGCTTCCTTCTCATAGCCCTACTATCAAGGCTTTCATTTCAAAGAAACCCTACTATGCAGGTTCTTTCTCATAGCCCTACTATTCAGGCTTTCATTTTGAAGTAACCCTACTAACCAGGTTCCTTCTCATAGCCCTACCATCTAGGCTTTCATTTCGAAGTAACCCTACTATCCAGGTTCCTTCTCATAGCCCTATTATCAAGGCTTTCATTTCGAAGTAACCCTAATATCCAGGTTCCTTCTCATAGCCCTATTATCCAGGCTTTCATTTTGAAGTAACCCTGCTATCTAGCTTCATTCTCATAGCCCTACTATCAAGGCTTTAATTTCAAAGAAACCCTACTATCCAGGTTCTTTCTCATAGCCCTACTATTCAGGCTTTCAGTTTGAAGTAACCTTACTATCCAGGTTCCTTCTCATAGCCCTACTATCCAGGCTTTCAATTCGACGTAATCCTACTATCCAGGTTCCTTCTCATAGACCTACTATCCAGGCTTTCATTTCGAAGTAACCCTACTATCCAGGTTCCTTCTCACAGCCCTACTATCTAGGCTTTCATTTCGAAGTAATCCTACTATCCAGGTTCCTTCTCATTGCCCTACTATCCAGGCTTTCATTTCGAAGTAACCCTACTATCCAGGTTCCTTCTCAAAGCCCTACTATCCAGGCTTTCATTTCGAAGTAACCCGACTATCCAGGTTCCTTCTTATAGCCCTACTATCTAGGCTTTCATTTTTAAGTAACCCTACTATCCATGTTCCTTCTCATAGCCCTACTATCCAGGCTTTCATTTTGAAGTAAACCTACTATCCAAGTTCCTTCTCATAGCCCTACGATCCAGGCTTTCATTTCGAAGATACCCTACTATCCAGGTTCCTTCTCATAGCACTACTAGCCAGACTTTCATTTTGAAGTAACCCTACTATCCAGGTTCCTTCTCATAACCCTACTATCCTGGTTCCTTCTCAAATCCCTACTATCCAGGATTTCATTTCGAAGAAACCCTACTATCTAGGTTCCTTCTCATAGCCCTACTATCCTGGCTTTCATTTCGAAGTAACCCTACTATCTAGGTTCCTTCTCATTGCGCTAATATCCAGGCTTTCATTTCGAAGTAACCCTACTAACTAGGTGCCTTCTCATATCCCTACTATCTAGGCTTTCATTTCGAAGTAACCCTACTATCCAGGTTCCTTCTCATAGCCCTATTATCCAGGATTTCATTTCAAAGTAACCCTAATATCCAGGTTCCTTCTCATAGCCCTATTATCCAAGCTTTCATTTTGAAGTAACCCTGCTATCTAGCTTCATTCTCATAGCCCTACTATCAAGGCTTTCATTTAAAAGAAAACCTACTATCCAGGTTCTTTCTCATAGCCCTACTATTTAGGCTTTAATTTTGAAGTAACCCTACTATCCAGGTTCCTTCTCATAGCCCTACTATCCAGGCTTTCATTTCGACATAATCCTACCATCCAGGTTCCTTCTCATAGACCTACTATCCAGGCTTTCATTTCGAAGTAACCCTACTATCCAGGTTCCTTCTCACAGCCCTATTATCCAGGCTTTCATTTCGAAGCAATCCTACTATCCAGGTTCCTTCTCATAGTCCTACTATCCAGGTTATCATTTTGAAGTAACCCTGCTATCCAGCTTCCTTCTCATAGCCCTACTATCAAGGCTTTCATTTCAAAGAAACCCTACTATGCAGGTTCTTTCTCATAGCCCTACTATTCAGGCTTTCATTTTGAAGTAACCCTACTAACCAGGTTCCTTCTCATAGCCCTACCATCTAGGCTTTCATTTCGAAGTAACCCTACTATCCAGGTTCCTTCTCATAGCCCTATTATCAAGGCTTTCATTTCGAAGTAACCCTAATATCCAGGTTCATTCTCATAGCCCTATTATCCAGGCTTTCATTTTGAAGTAACCCTGCTATCTAGCTTAATTCTCATAGCCCTACTATCAAGGCTTTAATTTCAAAGAAACCCTACTATCCAGGTTCTTTCTCATAGCCCTACTATTCAGGCTTTCAGTTTGAAGTAACCTTACTATCCAGGTTCCTTCTCATAGCCCTACTATCCAGGCTTTCAATTCGACGTAATCCTACTATCCAGGTTCCTTCTTATAGACCTACTATCCAGGCTTTCATTTCGAAGTAACCCTACTATCCAGGTTCCTTCTCACAGCCCTACTATCTAGGCTTTCATTTCGAAGTAATCCTACTATCCAGGTTCCTTCTCATAGTCCTACTATCCAAGCTTTCATTTCGAAGAAACCCTACTATCTAGGTTCCTTCTCATCACCCTACTATCCAGGCTTTCATTTCGAAGTAACCCTATTATCCAGGTTCCTTCTCATAGCCCTACTATCCAGGTTTTCATTTCAAAGTAATCCTACTATCCATATTCCTTCTCATAGACCTACTATCCAGGCTTTCATTTCCAAGTAACCCTACTATCCAGGTTCCTTCTCACAACCCTATTATCCAGGCTTTCATTTCGAAGTAATCCTACTATCCAGGTTCCTTCTCATAGCCCTACTACCCAGGCTTTCATTTTGAAGTAACCCTACTATCCAGGTTCCTTCTCGTAGCCCTACTATCTAGGCTTTCATTTCGAAGTAACCCTGCTATCCAGGTTCCATCTCATAACCCTATTTTCAAGGCTTTCATTTCGAAGTAACCCTAATATCCAGGTTCCTTCTCATAGCCATATTATCCAGGCTTTCATTTTGAAGTAACACTGCTATCCAGCTTCCTTCTCATAGCCCTACTATCAAGGCTTTCATTTCAAAGAAACCCTATTATCCAGGTTCTTTCTCATAGCCCTACTATTCAGGCTTTCATTTTGAAGTAACCCTACTATCCAGGTTCCTTCTCATAGCCCTACTATCCTGGCTATCATTTCGATGTAATCCTACTATCCAGGTTCCTTCTCATAGACCTACTATCCAGGCTTTCATTTCGAAGTAACCCTACTATCGAGGTTCCTTCTCACAGCCCTACTATCCAGGCTTTCATTTCGAAGTAATCCTACTATCCAGGTTCCTTCTCATAGCCCTTCTATCCAGGCTTTCATTTTGAAGAAACCCTACTATCCAGGTTCCTTCTCATCGCCCTACTATCCAGGCTTACATTTCGAAGTAACCCTACTATCCAGGTTCCTTCTCATAGCCCTACTATCCAAGTTTTCATTTCGAAGTAATCCTACTATCCAGGTTCCTTCTCATAGACCTATTATCCAGGCTTTCATTTTGAAGTAACCCTACTATCCAGGTTCCTTCTCACAACCCTACTATCCAGGCTTTCATTTCGAAGTAATCCTACTATCCAGGTTCCTTCTCATAACCCTACTATCCAGGCTTTCATTTCAAAGAAACCCTACTATCCAGGTTCCTTCTCATAGCCCTACTATCCAGGATTTCATTTCGAAATAACCATACTATCCACGTTCCTTCTCATAATCCTACTATCTAGGTTCCTTCTCAAATCCCTAGTATCCAGACTTTCATTTCGAAGAAACTCTACTATCCAGGTTCCTTCTCATAGCCATACTATCTAGGCTTTCATTTCGAAGTAACCCTACTTTCCAGGTTCCTTCTCACCACCTTACTATCCACGCTTTCATTTTGAAGTAACCCTCCTATCCAGGTTCCTTCTCATAGCCCTACTATCCAGGTTTTCATTTTGAAGTAATCCTACTATCCAGGTTCCTTCTCATAGACCTACTATCCAGGCTTTCATTTCGAAGTAACCCTATTATCCAGGTTCCTTCTCACTACACTATTATACAGGCTTTCATTTCGAAGTAATCCTACTATCCAGGTTCCTTCTCATAGCCCTACTATCCAGGCTTTCATTTCGAAGTAACCCTACTATCCAGATTCCTTCTCATAGCCCTACTAACTACGCTTTCATTTCGAAGTAACCCTACTATCCAAGTTCCTTCTCATAGCCCTATTATCCAGGATTTCATTTCAAAGTAACCCTAATATCCAGGTTCCTTCTCATAGCCCTATTATCCAAGCTTTCATTTTGAAGTAACCCTGCTATCTAGCTTCATTCTCATAGCCCTACTATCAAGGCTTTCATTTAAAAGAAAACCTACTATCCAGGTTCTTTCTCATAGCCCTACTATTTAGGCTTTAATTTTGAAGTAACCCTACTATCCAGGTTCCTTCTCATAGCCCTACTATCCAGGCTTTCATTTCGACATAATCCTACCATCCAGGTTCCTTCTCATAGACCTACTATCCAGGCTTTCATTTCGAAGTAACCCTACTATCCAGGTTCCTTCTCACAGCCCTATTATCCAGGCTTTCATTTCGAAGCAATCCTACTATCCAGGTTCCTTCTCATAGTCCTACTATCCAGGTTATCATTTTGAAGTAACCCTGCTATCCAGCTTCCTTCTCATAGCCCTACTATCAAGGCTTTCATTTCAAAGAAACCCTACTATGCAGGTTCTTTCTCATAGCCCTACTATTCAGGCTTTCATTTTGAAGTAACCCTACTAACCAGGTTCCTTCTCATAGCCCTACCATCTAGGCTTTCATTTCGAAGTAACCCTACTATCCAGGTTCCTTCTCATAGCCCTATTATCAAGGCTTTCATTTCGAAGTAACCCTAATATCCAGGTTCATTCTCATAGCCCTATTATCCAGGCTTTCATTTTGAAGTAACCCTGCTATCTAGCTTAATTCTCATAGCCCTACTATCAAGGCTTTAATTTCAAAGAAACCCTACTATCCAGGTTCTTTCTCATAGCCCTACTATTCAGGCTTTCAGTTTGAAGTAACCTTACTATCCAGGTTCCTTCTCATAGCCCTACTATCCAGGCTTTCAATTCGACGTAATCCTACTATCCAGGTTCCTTCTTATAGACCTACTATCCAGGCTTTCATTTCGAAGTAACCCTACTATCCAGGTTCCTTCTCACAGCCCTACTATCTAGGCTTTCATTTCGAAGTAATCCTACTATCCAGGTTCCTTCTCATAGTCCTACTATCCAAGCTTTCATTTCGAAGAAACCCTACTATCTAGGTTCCTTCTCATCACCCTACTATCCAGGCTTTCATTTCGAAGTAACCCTATTATCCAGGTTCCTTCTCATAGCCCTACTATCCAGGTTTTCATTTCAAAGTAATCCTACTATCCATATTCCTTCTCATAGACCTACTATCCAGGCTTTCATTTCCAAGTAACCCTACTATCCAGGTTCCTTCTCACAACCCTATTATCCAGGCTTTCATTTCGAAGTAATCCTACTATCCAGGTTCCTTCTCATAGCCCTACTACCCAGGCTTTCATTTTGAAGTAACCCTACTATCCAGGTTCCTTCTCGTAGCCCTACTATCTAGGCTTTCATTTCGAAGTAACCCTGCTATCCAGGTTCCATCTCATAACCCTATTTTCAAGGCTTTCATTTCGAAGTAACCCTAATATCCAGGTTCCTTCTCATAGCCATATTATCCAGGCTTTCATTTTGAAGTAACACTGCTATCCAGCTTCCTTCTCATAGCCCTACTATCAAGGCTTTCATTTCAAAGAAACCCTATTATCCAGGTTCTTTCTCATAGCCCTACTATTCAGGCTTTCATTTTGAAGTAACCCTACTATCCAGGTTCCTTCTCATAGCCCTACTATCCTGGCTATCATTTCGATGTAATCCTACTATCCAGGTTCCTTCTCATAGACCTACTATCCAGGCTTTCATTTCGAAGTAACCCTACTATCGAGGTTCCTTCTCACAGCCCTACTATCCAGGCTTTCATTTCGAAGTAATCCTACTATCCAGGTTCCTTCTCATAGCCCTTCTATCCAGGCTTTCATTTTGAAGAAACCCTACTATCCAGGTTCCTTCTCATCGCCCTACTATCCAGGCTTACATTTCGAAGTAACCCTACTATCCAGGTTCCTTCTCATAGCCCTACTATCCAAGTTTTCATTTCGAAGTAATCCTACTATCCAGGTTCCTTCTCATAGACCTATTATCCAGGCTTTCATTTTGAAGTAACCCTACTATCCAGGTTCCTTCTCACAACCCTACTATCCAGGCTTTCATTTCGAAGTAATCCTACTATCCAGGTTCCTTCTCATAACCCTACTATCCAGGCTTTCATTTCAAAGAAACCCTACTATCCAGGTTCCTTCTCATAGCCCTACTATCCAGGATTTCATTTCGAAATAACCATACTATCCACGTTCCTTCTCATAATCCTACTATCTAGGTTCCTTCTCAAATCCCTAGTATCCAGACTTTCATTTCGAAGAAACTCTACTATCCAGGTTCCTTCTCATAGCCATACTATCTAGGCTTTCATTTCGAAGTAACCCTACTTTCCAGGTTCCTTCTCACCACCTTACTATCCACGCTTTCATTTTGAAGTAACCCTCCTATCCAGGTTCCTTCTCATAGCCCTACTATCCAGGTTTTCATTTTGAAGTAATCCTACTATCCAGGTTCCTTCTCATAGACCTACTATCCAGGCTTTCATTTCGAAGTAACCCTATTATCCAGGTTCCTTCTCACTACACTATTATACAGGCTTTCATTTCGAAGTAATCCTACTATCCAGGTTCCTTCTCATAGCCCTACTATCCAGGCTTTCATTTCGAAGTAACCCTACTATCCAGATTCCTTCTCATAGCCCTACTAACTACGCTTTCATTTCGAAGTAACCCTACTATCCAAGTTCCTTCTCATAGCCCTATTATCCAGGCTTTCATTTCTAAGTAACCCTAATATCCAGGTTCCTTCTCATAGCCCTATTATCCAGGCTTTCATTTTTAAGTAACCCTGCTATCCAGCTTCCTTCTCATAGCCCTACTATCAAGGCTTTCATTTCAAAGAAACCCTACTATCCAGGTTCTTTCTCATAGCCCTACTATTCAAGCTTTCATTTTGAAGTAACCCTACTATCCAGGTTCCTTCTCATAGCCCTACTATCCAGGCTTTCATTTCGAAGTAACCCTACTATCCAGGTTCCTTCTCACAACCCTACTATCCAGGCTTTCATTTCGAAGTAATCCTACTATCCAGGTTCCTTCTCATAACCCTACTATCCAGGTTTTCATTTCGAAGTAATCCTACTATCCAGGTTCCTTCTCATAACACTGCTATCCAGGCTTTCCTTTCAAAGAAACCCTACTATCCAGGTTCCTTCTCATAGCCCCACTATCCAGGATTTCATTTCGAAATAACCCTACTATCCATGTTCCTTCTCATAACCCTAATATCTAGGTTCCTTCTCAAATCCCTACTATCCAGACTTTCATTTCGAAGAAACTCTACTATCCTAGTTCATTCTCATAGCCATACTATCTAGGATTTCATTTCGAAGAAACCCTACTATCCAGGTTCTTTCTCATAGCCCTACTATTCAGGCTTTCATTTTGAAGTAACCCTACTATCCAGGTTCCTTCTCATAGCCCTACTATCCAGGCTTTCATTTGGACGTAATCCTACTATCCAGGTTCCTTCTCATAGACCTACTATCCAGGCTTTCATTTCGAAGTAACCCTACTATCCAGGTTCCTTCTCACAGCCCTACTATCTAGGCTTTCATTTCGAAGTAATCCTACTATCCAGGTTCCTTCTCATAGTCCTACTATCCAAGCTTTCATTTCGAAGAAACCCTACTATCTAGGTTCCTTCTCATCACCCTACTATCCAGGCTTTCATTTCGAAGTAACCCTATTATCCAGGTTCCTTCTCATAGCCCTACTATCCAGGTTTTCATTTCAAAGTAATCCTACTATCCATATTCCTTCTCATAGACCTACTATCCAGGCTTTCATTTCCAAGTAACCCTACTATCCAGGTTCCTTCTCACAACCCTATTATCCAGGCTTTCATTTCGAAGTAATCCTACTATCCAGGTTCCTTCTCATAGCCCTACTACCCAGGCTTTCATTTTGAAGTAACCCTACTATCCAGGTTCCTTCTCGTAGCCCTACTATCTAGGCTTTCATTTCGAAGTAACCCTGCTATCCAGGTTCCATCTCATAACCCTATTTTCCAGGCTTTCATTTCGAAGTAACCCTAATATCCAGGTTCCTTCTCATAGCCATATTATCCAGGCTTTAATTTTGAAGTAACACTGCTATCCAGCTTCCTTCTCATAGCCCTACTATCAAGGCTTTCATTTCAAAGAAACCCTACTATCCAGGTTCTTTCTCATAGCCCTACTATTCAGGCTTTCATTTTGAAGTAACCCTACTATCCAGGTTCCTTCTCATAGCCCTATTATCCAGGCTATCATTTCGATGTAATCCTACTATCCAGGTTCCTTCTCATAGACCTACTATCCAGGCTTTCATTTCTAAGTAACCCTACTATCGAGGTTCCTTCTCACAGCCCTACTATCCAGGCTTTCATTTCGAAGTAATCCTACTATCCAGGTTCCTTCTCATAGCCCTTCTATCCAGGCTTTCATTTTGAAGAAACCCTACTATCCAGGTTCCTTCTCATCGCCCTACTATCCAGGCTTACATTTCGAAGTAACCCTACTATCCAGGTTCCTTCTCATAGCCCTACTATCCAAGTTTTCATTTCGAAGTAATCCTACTATCCAGGTTCCTTCTCATAGACCTATTATCCAGGCTTTCATTTCGAAGTAACCCTACTATCCAGGTTCCTTCTCACAACCCTACTATCCAGGCTTTCATTTCGAAGTAATCCTACTATCCAGGATCCTTCTCATAACCCTACTATCCAGGCTTTCATTTCAAAGAAACCCTACTATCCAGGTTCCTTCTCATAGCCCTACTATCCAGGATTTCATTTCGAAATAACCATACTATCCACGCTCCTTCTCATAATCCTACTATCTAGGTTCCTTCTCAAATCCCTAGTATCCAGACTTTCATTTCGAAGAAACTCTACTATCCAGGTTCCTTCTCATAGCCATACTATCTAGGCTTTCATTTCGAAGTAACCCTACTTTCCAGGTTCCTTCTCACCACCTTACTATCCAGGCTTTCATTTTGAAGTAACCCTCCTATCCAGGTTCCTTCTCATAGCCCTACTATCCAGGTTTTCATTTCGAAGTAATCCTACTATCCAGGTTCCTTCTCATAGACCTACTTTCCAGGCTTTCATTTCGAATTAACCCTATTATCCAGGTTCCTTCTCACAACACTATTATACAGGCTTTCATTTCGAAGTAATCCTACTATCCAGGTTCCTTCTCATAGCCCTACTATCCAGGCTTTCATTTCGAAGTAACCCTACTATCCAGATTCCTTCTCATAGCCCTACTATCTACGCTTTCATTTCGAAGTAACCCTACTATCCAAGTTCCTTCTCATAGCCCTATTATCCAGGCTTTCATTTCTAAGTAACCCTAATATCCAGGTTCCTTCTCATAGCCCTATTATCCAGGCTTTCATTTTTAAGTAACCCTGCTATCCAGCTTCCTTCTCATAGCCCTACTATCAAGGCTTTCATTTCAAAGAAACCCTACTATCCAGGTTCTTTCTCATAGCCCTACTATTCAAGCTTTCATTTTGAAGTAACCCTACTATCCAGGTTCCTTCTCATAGCCCTACTATCCAGGCTTTCATTTCGAAGTAACCCTACTATCCAGGTTCCTTCTCACAACCCTACTATCCAGGCTTTCATTTCGAAGTAATCCTACTATCCAGGTTCCTTCTCATAACCCTACTATCCAGGTTTTCATTTCGAAGTAATCCTACTATCCAGGTTCCTTCTCATAACCCTGCTATCCAGGCTTTCATTTCAAAGAAACCCTACTATCCAGGTTCCTTCTCATAGCCCCACTATCCAGGATTTCATTTCGAAATAACCCTACTATCCATGTTCCTTCTCATAACCCTACTATCTAGGTTCCTTCTCAAATCCCTACTATCCAGACTTTCATTTCGAAGAAACTCTACTATCCTGGTTCCTTCTCATAGCCATACTATCTAGGATTTCATTTCGAAGAAACCCTACTATCCAGGTTCTTTCTCATAGCCCTACTATTCAGGCTTTCATTTTGAAGTAACCCTACTATCCAGGTTCCTTCTCATAGCCCTACTATCCAGGCTTTCATTTGGACGTCATCCTACTATCCAGGTTCCTTCTCATAGACCTACTATCCAGGCTTTCATTTCGAAGTAACCCTACTATCCAGGTTTCTTCTCACAACCCTTTTATCCAGGCTTTCATTTCGAAGTAACCCTATTATCCAGGTTCCTTCTCATAACCCTACTATATAGGCTTTCAGTTCGAAGTAACCCAACTATCCAGGTTCCTTCTCATAGCCCTACTATCCAGGCTTTCATTTCGAAGTAACCCGACTATCCAGGTTCCTTCTCATTACCCTACTATCTAGGCTTTCATTTCGAAGTAACCCTACTATCCAGGTTCCTTCTCATAGGCCTACTATCCAGGCTTTCATTTTGAAGTAACCCTACTATCCAAATTCCTTCTCATAGCCCTATGATCCAGGCTTTCATTTCTAAGATACCCTACTATCCAGGTTCCTTCTCATAGCACTACTATCCAGGCTTTCATTTTGAAGTAACCCTACTATCCAAGTTCCTTCTCATATCCCTACTATCCAGGTTCCTTCTCAAAGCCCTACTTTCCAGGATTTCATTTCAAATAAACCCTACTATCTAGGTTCCTTCTCATTGCCCTACTATCCTGGCTTTCATTTCGAAGTAACCCTACTATCCAGGTTCCTTCTCATTGCCCTACTATCCAGGCTTTCATTTCGAAGTAACCCTACTATCCAGGTTCCTTCTCATAGCCCTACTATCCAGGCTTTCACTTCGAAGTAACCCGACTATCCAGGTTCCTTCTTATAGCCCTACTCTCTAGGCTTTCATTTTTAAGTAACCCTACTATCCATGTTCCTTCTCATAGCCCTACTATCCAGGCTTTCATTTTGAAGTAAACCTACTATCCAAGTTCCTTCTCATAGCCCTACGATCCAGGCTTTCATTTCGAAGATACCCTACTATCCAGGTTCCTTCTCATAGCCCTACTATCCAGACTTTCATTTTGAAGTAACCCTACTATCCAGGTTCCTTCTCATAACCCTACTATCCTGGTTCCTTCTCAAATCCCTACTATCCAGGATTTCATTTCGAAGAAACCCTACTATCTAGGTTCCTTCTCATAGCCATACTATCCTGGCTTTCATTTCGAAGTAACCCTACTATCTAGGTTCCTTCTCATTACGCTACTATCCAGGCTTTCATTTCAAAGAAACCCTACTAACTAGGTGCCTTCTCATATCCCTACTATCTAGGCTTTCATTTCGAAGTAACCCTACTATCCAGGTTCCTTCTCATAGCCCTATTATCCAGGCTTTCATTTCAAAGTAACCCTAATATCCAGGTTCCTTCTCATAGCCCTATTATCTAGGATTTCATTTTGAAGTAACCCTGCTATCTAGCTTCATTCTCATAGACCTACTATCAAGGCTTTCATTTCAAAGAAACCCTACTATCCAGGTTCTTTCTCATAGCCCTACTATTCAGGCTTTAATTTTGAAGTAACCCTACTATCCAGGTTCCTTCTCATAGCCCTACTATCAAGGCTTTCATTTCGACGTAATCCTACTATCCAGGTTCCTTCTCATAGACCTACTATCCTGGCTTTCATTTCGAAGTAACCCTACTATCCAGGTTTCTTCTCACAACCCTACTATCCAGGCTTTCATTTCGAAGTAACCCTATTATCCAGGTTCCTTGTCATAACCCTACTATATAGGCTTTCAGTTCGAAGTAACCCAACTATCCAGGTTCCTTCTCATAGCCCTACTATCCAGGCTTTCATTTCGAAGTAACCCGACTATCCAGGTTCCTTCTCATTACCCTACTATCTAGGCTTTCATTTCGAAGTAACCCTACCATCCAGGTTCCTTCTCATAGACCTACTATCCAGGCTTTCATTTCGAAGTAACCCTACTATCCAGGTTCCTTCTCACAGCCCTATTATCCAGGCTTTCATTTCGAAGCAATCCTACTATCCAGGTTCCTTCTCATAGTCCTACTATCCAGGTTATCATTTTGAAGTAACCCTGCTATCCAGCTTCCTTCTCATAGCCCTACTATCAAGGCTTTCATTTCAAAGAAACCCTACTATGTAGGTTCTTTCTCATAGCCCTACTATTCAGGCTTTCATTTTGAAGTAACCCTACTAACCAGGTTCCTTCTCATAGCCCTACCATCTAGGCTTTCATTTCGAAGTAACCCTACTATCCAGGTTCCTTCTCATAGCCCTATTATCAAGGCTTTCATTTCGAAGTAACCCTAATATCCAGGTTCCTTCTCATAGCCCTATTATCCAGGCTTTCATTTTGAAGTAACCCTGCTATCTAGCTTCATTCTCATAGCCCTACTATCAAGGCTTTAATTTCAAAGAAACCCTACTATCCAGGTTCTTTCTCATAGCCCTACTATTCAGGCTTTCAGTTTGAAGTAACCTTACTATCCAGGTTCCTTCTCATAGCCCTACTATCCAGGCTTTCAATTCGACGTAATCCTACTATCCAGGTTCCTTCTCATAGACCTACTATCCAGGCTTTCATTTCGAAGTAACCCTACTATCCAGGTTCCTTCTCACAGCTCTACTATCTAGGCTTTCATTTCGAAGTAATCCTACTATCCAGGTTCCTTCTCATTGCCCTACTATCCAGGCTTTCATTTCGAAGTAACCCTACTATCCAGGTTCCTTCTCATAGCCCTACTATCCAGGCTTTCATTTCGAAGTAACCCGACTATCCAGGTTCCTTCTTATAGCCCTACTATCTAGGCTTTCATTTTTAAGTAACCCTACTATCCATGTTCCTTCTCATAGCCCTACTATCCAGGCTTTCATTTTGAAGTAAACTTACTATCCAAGTTCCTTCTCATAGCCCTACGATCCAGGCTTTCATTTCGAAGATACCCTACTATCCAGGTTCCTTCTCATAGCCCTACTATCCAGACTTTCATTTTGAAGTAACCCTACTATCCAGGTTCCTTCTCATAACCCTACTATCCTGGTTCCTTCTCAAATCCCTACTATCCAGGATTTCATTTCGAAGAAACCCTACTATCTAGGTTCCTTCTCATAGCCCTACTATCCTGGCTTTCATTTCGAAGTAACCCTACTATCTAGGTTCCTTCTCATTGCGCTAATATCCAGGCTTTCATTTCGAAGTAACCCTACTAACTAGGTGCCTTCTCATATCCCTACTATCTAGGCTTTCATTTCGAAGTAACCCTACTATCCAGGTTCCTTCTAATAGCCCTATTATCCAGGCTTTCATTTCAAAGTAACCCTAATATCCAGGTTCCTTCTCATAGCCCTATTATCCAAGCTTTCATTTTGAAGTAACCCTGCTATCTAGCTTCATTCTCATAGCCCTACTATCAAGGCTTTCATTTCAAAGAAACCCTACTATCCAGGTTCTTTCTCATAGCCCTACTATTTAGGCTTTAATTTTGAAGTAACCCTACTATCCAGGTTCCTTCTCATAGCCCTACTATCCAGGCTTTCATTTCGACATAATCCTACCATCCAGGTTCCTTCTCATAGACCTACTATCCAGGCTTTCATTTCGAAGTAACCCTACTATCCAGGTTCCTTCTCACAGCCCTATTATCCAGGCTTTCATTTCGAAGCAATCCTACTATCCAGGTTCCTTCTCATAGTCCTACTATCCAGGTTATCATTTTGAAGTAACCCTGCTATCCAGCTTCCTTCTCATAGCCCTACTATCAAGGCTTTCATTTCAAAGAAACCCTACTATGCAGGTTCTTTCTCATAGCCCTACTATTCAGGCTTTCATTTTGAAGTAACCCTACTAACCAGGTTCCTTCTCATAGCCCTACCATCTAGGCTTTCATTTCGAAGTAACCCTACTATCCAGGTTCCTTCTCATAGCCCTATTATCAAGGCTTTCATTTCGAAGTAACCCTAATATCCAGGTTCCTTCTCATAGCCCTATTATCCAGGCTTTCATTTTGAAGTAACCCTGCTATCTAGCTTAATTCTCATATCCCTACTATCAAGGCTTTAATTTCAAAGAAACCCTACTATCCAGGTTCTTTCTCATAGCCCTACTATTCAGGCTTTCAGTTTGAAGTAACCTTACTATCCAGGTTCCTTCTCATAGCCCTACTATCCAGGCTTTCAATTCGACGTAATCCTACTATCCAGGTTCCTTCTCATAGACCTACTATCCAGGCTTTCATTTCGAAGTAACCCTACTATCCAGGTTCCTTCTCACAGCCCTACTATCTAGGCTTTCATTTCGAAGTAATCCTACTATCCAGGTTCCTTCTCATAGTCCTACTATCCAAGCTTTCATTTCGAAGAAACCCTACTATCTAGGTTCCTTCTCATCACCCTACTATCCAGGCTTTCATTTCGAAGTAACCCTATTATCCAGGTTCCTTCTCATAGCCCTACTATCCAGGTTTTCATTTCAAAGTAATCCTACTATCCATATTCCTTCTCATAGACCTACTATCCAGGCTTTCATTTCCAAGTAACCCTGCTATCCAGGTTCCATCTCATAACCCTATTTTCCAGGCTTTCATTTCGAAGTAACCCTAATATCCAGGTTCCTTCTCATAGCCATATTATCCAGGCTTTCATTTTGAAGTAACACTGCTATCCAGCTTCCTTCTCATAGCCCTACTATCAAGGCTTTCATTTCAAAGAAACCCTACTATCCAGGTTCTTTCTCATAGCCCTACTATTCAGGCTTTCATTTTGAAGTAACCCTACTATCCAGGTTCCTTCTCATAGCCCTACTATCCAGGCTATCATTTCGATGTAATCCTACTATCCAGGTTCCTTCTCATAGACCTACTATCCAGGCTTTCATTTCTAAGTAACCCTACTATCGAGGTTCCTTCTCACAGCCCTACTATCCAGGCTTTCATTTCGAAGTAATCCTACTATCCAGGTTCCTTCTCATAGCCCTTCTATCCAGGCTTTCATTTTGAAGAAACCCTACTATCCAGGTTCCTTCTCATCGCCCTACTATCCAGGCTTACATTTCGAAGTAACCCTACTATCCAGGTTCCTTCTCATAGCCCTACTATCCAAGTTTTCATTTCGAAGTAATCCTACTATCCAGGTTCCTTCTCATAGACCTATTATCCAGGCTTTCATTTCGAAGTAACCCTACTATCCAGGTTCCTTCTCACAACCCTACTATCCAGGCTTTCATTTCGAAGTAATCCTACTATCCAGGTTCCTTCTCATAACCCTACTATCCAGGCTTTCATTTCAAAGAAACCCTACTATCCAGGTTCCTTCTCATAGCCCTACTATCCAGGATTTCATTTCGAAATAACCATACTATCCACGTTCCTTCTCATAATCCTACTATCTAGGTTCCTTCTCAAATCCCTAGTATCCAGACTTTCATTTCGAAGAAACTCTACTATCCAGGTTCCTTCTCATAGCCATACTATCTAGGCTTTCATTTCGAAGTAACCCTACTTTCCAGGTTCCTTCTCACCACCTTACTATCCAGGCTTTCATTTTGAAGTAACCCTCCTATCCAGGTTCCTTCTCATAGCCCTACTATCCAGGTTTTCATTTCGAAGTAATCCTACTATCCAGGTTCCTTCTCATAGACCTACTATCCAGGCTTTCATTTCGAAGTAACCCTATTATCCAGGTTCCTTCTCACAACACTATTATACAGGATTTCATTTCGAAGTAATCCTACTATCCAGGTTCCTTCTCATAGCCCTACTATCCAGGCTTTCATTTCGAAGTAACCCATTATCCAGATTCCTTCTCATAGCCCTACTATCTACGCTTTCATTTCTAAGTAACCCTACTATCCAAGTTCCTTCTCATAGCCCTATTATCCAGGCTTTCATTTCTAAGTAACCCTAATATCCAGGTTCCTTCTCATAGCCATATTATCCAGGCTTTCATTTTTAAGTAACCCTGCTATCCAGCTTCCTTCTCATAGCCCTACTATCAAGGCTTTCATTTCAAAGAAACCCTACTATCCAGGTTCTTTCTCATAGCCCTACTATTCAAGCTTTCATTTTGAAGTAACCCTACTATCCAGGTTCCTTCTCATAGCCCTACTATCCAGGCTTTCATTTCGAAGTAACCCTACTATCCAGGTTCCTTCTCACAACCCTACTATCCAAGCTTTCATTTCGAAGTAATCCTACTATTCAGGTTCCTTCTCATAACCCTACTATCCAAGTTTTCATTTCGAAGTAATCCTACTATCCAGGTTCCTTCTCATAACCCTGCTATCCAGGCTTTCATTTCAAAGAAACCCTACTATCCAGGTTCCTTCTCATAGCCCCACTATCCAGGATTTCATTTCGAAATAACCCTACTATCCATGTTCCTTCTCATAACCGTACTATCTAGGTTCCTTCTCAAATCCCTACTATCCAGACTTTCATTTCGAAGAAACTCTACTATCCTGGTTCCTTCTCATAGCCATACTATCTAGGATTTCATTTCGAAGTAACCCCACTATCCAGGTTCCTTCTCACCACCCCACTATCCAGGCTTTCATTTCGAAGTAACCCTACTATCCAGGTTCCTTCTCATAGCCCTACTATCCAGGTTTTCATTTCGAAGTAATCCTACTATCCAGGTTCCTTCTCCTAGACCTACTATCCAGGCTTTCATTTCGAAGTAACCCTACTATCCAGGTTCCTTCTCACAACACTATTATACAGGCTTTCATTTCGAAGTAATCCTACTATCCAGGTTCCTTCTCATAGCCCTACTATCCAGGCTTTCATTTCGAAGTAACCCTACTATCCAGGTTCCTTCTCATAGCCCTACAGTTGTACCCCAAACTTTTCCCTCCTCTTTTTCACAAGAAATCACAGCTTCGGGCTTTTCCTGATTTTTCAGATTGGCTTAAGAAGCGGTCAAACAGTTTTTTCTCATCAGTCAGACCAAATTAGGGATTCCATTAACTTTTGAATAAATTCAAGCAGATTGCTAGGGTTTGTTTGAGTTTGGTTCAGGGTTTGATCAGGCGGACGTTTCTTTGACAATAAATCAAGAATTAGGGTTTGCACACGCATTTTCAGAAGAAGTTGAATCCACAGTGTCTTAATTGGTTGTTACACTGCTTTGACGCCTGCTCAAGATTTCAGTTTTGTTTCTCAAAACCTGAACCTCTGGATTAGAAGCTGAGGCTTCTGGTTGGAAATTTGCAGTGTTTGGTTTAATCAGTAAAAGGAAAGGCACATGGACGTTTGTTTGATTAACTGTGCAATTCTTATGGTTAATTGGAACGCCGAGTTTATTATTGGTTAATGCGAAGTTGCAAGACTACAGTGTTTATTAATTATTTATTTTTATCTAAGTTAAAATAATTGGAATGCATTTCCAGTCTTTTTAATTCAAGAGACTTAAATAAATAAATAAATAAATAGTGAATTAGAGAATTATATGACAAAATGACTTTTATTTATTTTTAATTATTGGTACAAGTGTTATTTAAATACAGTAATTTTATTTACAAGTATTTATAATAATATTTATTAAAAATGATTAAAATTAAATAAAGCTATATCCTAATTTTCTTGAAATCTTCATCTTCTACTGCTGCTCCCCATTGCTCAACTGATATTTATCTGCAAAGACAAAAAAGAAAGAAGTCAAACACAGATAAATTTGGAAAAAGCATCCTCAGACAGTTAATCATAAAAACTCATCATTAAAAGTGTTGGCCGGAATCAGTTTGTTCGCCCTCTCTGCAAATCACAAGAAGACTCTTGGTTCATAAAGAGGGAAAGGAAATATGTTTGCAAATATAAAAATGTACAAGGCTGCATAATTGAACCAAATGCACAAAGCTACATGAAAAGGGACAAGCTACTGAATATGCCAAAACAAGTTGCAAAGTCAAACTGAAACAAACAAGTTGCAAAGTTCAAATTGAACAAACAAGCTACTTGAAAAGGCAAACTAAACTGTCCAGAGAGATTTCAACCAAGCTGCAAAGTTCAAACTGAATTACACTATCAAACTAGGCAAACCAAATTGTCAAAAGTGTAAAGATGTCAAACTGTCCAAAAGAGCTGCCTACAAGCTAGAAAAAGCAATGCAGAAAAAACTGGAAGTATGCAGAGGAAAGACACAATGCAAGCAACATTTCAAATTATCATCATTTTCCAGGCAATCACTTTTTCAGAAAAGAAAAGGACAGTTAAGCAATAAACAATGCTTTTTTCTGTGGAGAGAGAAAGAGAGAGAGAAGTAGAGAGGCTTACAGTCTTGCAGGCTTAAGGCTAGAGATATAAAACAAAGAATACCAGAACAGTTCAAGGAGGCAGAAAAACATAAAGAAAATATAGCACAAGCTCTCAAGCCTGTAACTTCCAAACAAGCCTCCAAACTGCCTCAAGCTTACATTCAACCTGCCATCATAAACAACAGCCAGCCTATAACTTCCAAACAAGCCTCAAAACATAAAACCTGTTTCAAACCACAAGCCTAAAAGGTTGTTCAGCTTCATGCCTGCCTGAACAACAAAAACCTAAAAGCTTGTTCAGTTTCAAAACAAACAAACATATCAGCCTGCCTGTTCAGAAAAGCTTACAAACTGAAGCAAGCCTTCAAATGAAACAAAATTGTACCATACAACCTTCATAATACATCAAGCCTTAAGCCTGCATCAAAACACAAACACAAACCTGTGTTCAAACCATAACCTGCTTCAAACATCAAGTCTAAAAAACCTGTACCAACAACCCTCCAATCCAAACCATTCCAAATATCTAAACAACAATATCCAACAAAGCCCTCAGAACAACTTCATCATAGGGCCACCATCATCCAATATCCAAATAACCAACAAAATGCCTCATAACCAAGGTTCATCATAGGCTAAACAGAAGCATAAGCATCCTCAGAGCTAAGCTCATCACAGGATCAAACAACAAGCATCATCAACATCATCAAAAGCAACATACAAAAATCAAAGCAATCTCAGAGTTTCCAATCATCAAGTCATCAGAACAAAGCAAAGCCAAAGATAGGAAAAACAACATCATTAAACTCAGAAGCGAGCAAGAAATCAGAAGCAAACAACGAAGAAGAAGAAAAGAAGAGAGGAACTCAGCTCTAGGGTTTTCAGATATCCATCATAAAACCAATCAAAAGAAAGATACGAGGTTACCAGAATAAAGCTCATCAGCATCATCATTCCATGCCTTGGCCGCCTAAGGAGCCTCCTGTCCAAGCTCTCCTCCTTCCCTCCAACAAAGGTATTATCCTCCTTCCTTTTCACACCTCACAGAAACGAACAACACAAAAGATCAGAATATGAAAAAGCTAAAAAACATACACAGATTTTCAAAACCTAAAACGTGAAAAAAGAGAAAATCGTTACCTTCTTTGAAGCCCCGCCTGAGCTACCATGAGGAGGAGGAAGCAGAGATGGCGTCTAGTGGCCAGGCATGGAAAGATTTAGTCAGAAGCTTGCCTTGGTTAAGAAAGATGAAGAGGACAACGAAGAAGAAGATGGAAGCGGCGCCGTTCTAAGCCTATGTAACCCTAAGTTCTGAAACGATACAAAACAAACCCTAACAAACATTATCAAACCCGGTTGGGCCTGCCCCATCAAAACTGTTAAGCCCATTTGACTATACACCCCCCCCCCCCCTTTGCTTAAGTCTGTTTGTTCTTGTTGCTTGGGCCTGCCCCTCATATTAACACACTAAAGCCCATTTAACTCCCTTTTTTATTTAAACTAATACTCTTTTTTTTGTTATCACATTATATCTTTTTTTATACAATTTATTTTGTTAAGAAAAACAATATATTGATTTTTGTACAAAAACTTTTCTTAATGTTTATTATATTTACAAGAAATATGTAAATATTAGATTTAATTAGGTTAATAGATTTTTGTCTTAAAACTCTTTTTAATAAATCTTTTTACATAAACTTTAAAACATTAACAAAATACATAAACAATAGATTTTTTTATTAAGTTAATTTTTTCTTTTCATTAAAACTTTTGTTTATACTTAATTAACAAAAACACAAAAAATAAATAAATACTTAATAAATACATTAGGTTAATATTTGCATCATTTGTAAATAATCACATACATTGCACAATACTTTTGATCCTCTTTTATCCTTATACTTTGATTTTATTTTACATTGAGAATGCGATTCGATTTGGTTGTAAATATTATTTGGACACTACTATCCTGATAAGACTCATCCCCATTTGTAAATATTTGTACCCCCATTCCCGATACTTATTTGTAATAGCTTAGACTTTAAATTCCCGCAATTTATCGCTTTCTATATACTGTATAGTAATTAGGGTTTGTATGCGAAGATTCAAAATCAACTGCTAGATAACCTAATACAAGACAAATGCATGAAAATCAATACACAAATCACACTTGCACCGCTAGGGTAGCCCCGCTTGTTGCCTTCAAAAATGGGCCATGTTTGCATGTCAATTACTTTGGCAAAACAAAAACAAATCAAATGATCATAGTCCCTCGATAACGCTTTCGAAGTTGCCTAAACGAAATGATCATAGTCCCTCAAGAAAGTTGCCAAAGACACTTGACACTATTGCATTCATGGTCTATACGATGACCCGCGCCCGTCCCGTTAACATCCTAACACAAGTTTGTTTACCAAATACAATGGTGAAACAACACTGTTAAAAGGGTTAAAACATGAGAAAGTCCTTTGAGTACAATAGGGTAGACAACTCTTAGTTACTTGATCAAACTTGCAAAACACACTTGCCTACTTTCAAAACACACTACACAAACACAACTTCCAAAACAACTTTCAAAAACATTGAAACATCTTTTCAAAAAGACAAACACCTTTGTAAAACATTCGAGTAAAGAATTGTTACAATGGTTGCCTAAACAAGGCATCTTTTTCAAAAAAATTTCAAAACCACACACACAAAGCACCATTTCACACAATTGAAAATCAAGGCAAGTGATCTAAAACAAGTAACTAAGAGCCCATGGATAACCATGGATGAAAAGGGTTCTAGCACCTTCCCTTTTCATAATCTATCCCCCGAACCCACGAAAACATCTAAAAGGTTTTTCCTGTGCTTTTTAACCTTTCCATTAGGATAAAATAAAAAGTCGGTGGCGACTCTTGCTAAACCGAACAAGTGTGAATACAAACGCAAAACCTCAAGTCAGTTCTCCCACCGTATCACAGAACTGGCGAATCTGCTGGGGATACATTAAAAGTGGGGTTACCTTAGGGTTTAGATCACCTTTACATGCTTGATTTGATTGCTTTGATTGCTTTCCTTTTTGGGTTCCTTGCTTGGGTTTGTTTTAAATCCTACACCCGGATTTGGGGGCACCTTTTTAGGTAAATAGCAATAAATTGTGAGGGAACTGTGTGGGGTATACCGACATGGTTGAAGCAGTAAGCTATGTTAGTGTGACATATTTGTGAGTACCGGTAACCCTTGAGTTCAATCAAGGAGAGTACGGGGACGCTGAGTGATGTCATGAAACACTAACGAACTCTTAGAACCTTAATTGACCATCTAAGCCTTTTTAGGGGTAGTGAGATGACCGACTTTGGTGCAGTCTGAAGTTGGTAGATACTCGATACTACACTCATTGAGGATTGTTTTCTTGGAATATTTTGGTCGCTAGTTAAGTGGCTAAACCAAAACAATGAACACAGAAAATAATCCAGTGATATTGAGCTCCTTAGAACCCGGTTTCTATTTTAGGACAGGATGAGCCAACTAACTTCAAGAGGGTACTTACCTACAAACCCCATGCAAGCCTAAACCTAAGGACTTGTTTGCTTTGTGTGAATATGATTACCTGTATATACACTTACTTGCTTTTGCATACATGTACATAACATCATAACATCATACCATGGCATTTTCAATAACCATTTCAAGGATCTCGAGGGTCTTTTGATGCAGGGTCACGTTGAACCAGACGTCTACCAGGGGGAAAGAGGCTTTCTCCTCTAAACGAATGCCATCAAAGATCAAGTGCAACAACTTGAATCAGGGGCTATGACCCACTTGACATGGTGAGCTTGATTCTCGTGGAAAGACATCCACCGGTGCAAAGTTCTCCAATCAAAGATCGAAGTTCAACCTCTAACATTCTCTTGTGTTTACCCCAAGAGATCCTTGAAAACATTGCATACATATATCATACATATCATTGCAAAACAGGTTTCTCCTACAGGTCTCCTTATCTTCCTACTGTTTATTTCAGTAAGATGGATATGGAACAAACGGTGAAAGATCTCCAAGCTCAAAACGCTCAATTCCAACAAATGCTTCTGGCTATGGGTAAAGGGCAAGAGGATCTGAAAGCTCTCCTTCTCAAAGACAAGAATAAAAAGTCCAAGAAGGCAGCAGGCATCCTGAACTTAAGAAGAAGACCTGAAACCCTAGATCTTTCAACTCCACCCAGCATAGGGGTCAGTCTTGAAGAAGACCACAATTTGGAGATCAATGATGTTGAAGCTGACTACTCCGAGGAACAATATCCTCCCGCTGATGACAAATACAAATAGTTGGAGGATCGCCTCATTGCTATGGAGATTCAACAAGTACCTGGCTTGGATTTAGGAGACATGGGTTTGGTTTCTGGATTGGTCATCCCTCCAAAGTTCAAAGTCCCTACCTTGGCCCTGTATGATGGAGTCTCTTACCCTAAGATGCATCTAAAGTCTTATGTCCGCAAGATTCAACCATACACAACTGATCCAAAGCTTTGGATCCATTTCTTCCAAGAAAGCCTGGTAGGGGCTCAACTCGAGTGGTTCTATCAATTGGAGAGTTCTCGCATCCACACCTGGAAGGACTTAGCTGTTGCTTTTTATGAACAGTATCAGTATAATGCTGATCTTGCACCTACTCGTGTCCAATTGCAGAACATGACCATGGGTTATGACGAGAGCTTCAAAGGATATGCCCAAAAGTGGAGAGATCTGGCTGGTAGGGTGAAACCCCCTTTAACTGACAGAGAGCTGATTGACATCTTCATGGGAACTTTGACAGGGCCTCTCTTCAAACACTTAATTGGAAGCTCCTCAGTCGGGTTCACCGAGCTCATACTGGTCGGCGAAAGGGTCGAAGCTGGCATCAAAAGTGGAAAGATCCAAGGAGCTACACCCTCTGATGCTCAGAAAATTCCCTACAATGGAAAGAAAGAGTCTAATGTTGTGAACAGTCAAAAGAGTCACCACGACCAACATGTAGGGGCAGTCCTGATCTCTGGTTCTACGTCACACCGACAACAGCAAAAGGGAAATCAACGAAGGCCAGACGAGCCTAAGAGACAGTTCACCAACATCAACATGCCGTTGTCTCAAGCACTGCAACACTTGTTGAAGATGAAGCTGATTGCATTGATAGGGCCTCATCCAAACCCCAAGATTTCTTCTCCTAACTACAATCCCAAGGCCACATGTGCTTATCACTCTGATAGTCCCGGGCATGATACTAACGATTGTTGGGCTTTAAAGTACAAGATTCAGAATTTGATTGATGCCAAGGAGATTGAGTTTGGTCCTCCAGAGACTCCAGCGTGATCACTGCTCCTATGCCAAATCATTGAGAATGTCTTTGTCTCATTTGAATTTTCAAGTTGTAATTTCTTTTGTTATTCGAACAATTATATGTTAATGTCAAACTCTGTTTCATTAATGCATTGCATATGTTTGTCTTGAATTCATCTATTCGTTTTCACTATTCTTGTGCTTTCTGATATTTAACTCTTGATAAAAAGCTGCAAGCCTTTAGAGGGAGGATGACGAAACAATGCCATAATCTTATACATTATGCTTTTGAATAGACCTTGCTGATGATGTACAGGCATTTCTTTCAAATCCTAAACACTGGAGTTATAAGGAAGATAATCCCTAGTCAACCCCTTCTAGCCAAAGAAGTAGGAGTTTTTTGTTCTAAACAAATTGAAACCTTTGATTTAAACCTGGGGCAGGGTAGTCTCTCAGTTAATTCAAAAAAGGTGCGCATTGAAGTCGCAAACTCTCAGTTTGTAATACAATGAATGACATCAAAAACATTCCTTTGGAATCAAAAAGACAGTGATGGTTCCTTATCTCATAGGCAGTCAATCTCTCAAAAGAAGAAAAAAAAGCCCACTAAGCCAAAACCTATAAAAGAGGCTTAAGAAAGCTAGGGCATCCCGCTGACTGTGATCTCGAAAACAGGAACAGTCAGGCAAAAGTTAGGGATAACGAATCAAAAGAACGAGGTCATTACAAATCCTCAACAACATGAAAAATGTTGCAAAAGAAAAAAAGGAGATGATGACTGCCCTCCAAATTCAACTTGTGTGAACCATCACCAAAAAAAAAGTTGTTCCAAATTCGAATAGAGTTCGACGCACAATTAACTGAGTTTAGGACCGAAGGACATCACGAAGAGCGGGTGGGTACAAATATACTTTGAGCCTTTATCCTTTGTTTCTTAAACCGTGAACCAAGCCACGTTACAACCCTTCAAAAGTCCTAATTGAAGCATGGGTTAGTTCGAAAGCATACTGTTCAAAAGGTATCCTGACTCCTGTAAGGCTTTGCCCTCAATCTTGTGTTGAATTTGTCTTATAAAAAGTTTTCTTCTAAAAAACGCATTTTTTAAAACTTCGAGACAGACATAAACTTTACATTACCTGAATATCATTGTTTGCATTTGGCTATTTGTTTGACAGCGGAGAAATTCACACAACGAATATCGGAGGAACGAAAACTCTCTCAGTGAGTAAAATCACTTCAAGAAGGATGACACTTCCATTGAAAAATCTCCTATCAACAAGGGGGCATGACATGTCACTATCCAGTTAACCTGGGGCAGCCCAGTCAAGATTTCAACAAAATCTTTCAAAGCTCAATTAACCCGGGGCAGTCCAGTCAAGATTTCAACAAAATATTTCAAAGCTCAATTAACCTGGGGTAGTCCAGTCAAGGTTTCAACAGATCTTTCAAAGTTCAGTTAACCTGGGGTAGTCCAGTCAAGATTTCAGCAAATCTCTCAATTACAGATTAACTTGGGGCAAGTCTCCCTCACCATCACTTGGGGCATTCGAATGTCAAAACCAAGGTCGTTCAAAATTTCCTTCATCACCTTCTGGAAGTTGCGGTCATAATCAAAAATTCCTTCATCACCTGCTGGAATTCAAGAGCGTTCAAAATTTCCTGCTGGAAGTTGCGGTCATCATCAAAAATTCCTTCATCACCTGCTGGAATTCAAGAGCGTTCAAAATTTCCTTCTTGAAGTTGCGGTCATCATAAAAAATTCCTTCATCACCTGTTGGAAGATACAGTTTCAGATACGCTCCAGACACGATGCAGTTTTACACGGACTCATCATTAGGCAACCCTACACCGGTTCCTTCTCAAATCCAGATGCAGTTTTACACAGACTCATCATCAGGAAACCCTACACTGGTTCCTTCTCCAGACACGATGCAGTTTTACACTGACTCATCATCAGGAAACCCTACACCGGTTCCTTCTCAAATCCAATGCAGTTTTACACGGACTCATCATCAGGAAACCCTACACCGGTTCCTTCTCAAATCCAGATGCAGTTTTACATGGACTCATCATCAGGAAACCCTACACCGGTTCCTTCTCAAATCCAGATGCAGTTTTACACGGACTCATCATGAAGAAACCCTACACCGAGTCCTTCTCAAATCCAGATGCAGTTTTACATGGACTCATCATCAGGAAACCCTACACCGGTTCCTTCTCAAATCCAGTTGCAGTTTTAGACAGACTCATCATCAGGAAACCCTACACCGGTTCTTTCTCAAATTTAGATGCAGTTTTACACGGACTCATCATCAGGAAACCCTACACAGGTTCCTTCATTCAACTTACAAAATTACAATTCAACAATCATTCTTGGATTACATCTTTAACCACATCTCCAGTAACTATCCATCCTATATCCAAATGGCATCTGTAAGGCATTTCCCGACATCAATACCTGAAACAAGCTAGGACAACTATCTCACCGACCAACCTTTTCAAGATCCCAGATCAATACCTGCAGCAATCAAAAGATTTTTGCAATCCCCAGCGGAGCTAAAACTTCCAACTATCAATCCCCAAGCAGAACGAAGACTCTCATTCTCAGTTCCTCACAGAGTATTCAAATATTCTCCAGTGAAGATCCCCTCAAGACAGGAATCCCCAGTAGATTGGCATACAACCCAAGCTCCTGATTCCCCAACGGTGGTCCCAGGACTTCTCATCTCCAGCAATCAAAGATTCTTGCAATCCCCTACAGCAGTCAAGGATTCACTTTCCCCGGCAGCAGTCAAGATTCTATTATCTCCGGCTATCCAGGATTCATCTATCCTCAGCAAGACAGCTCATCAGCTTACATGCGCATTCATTACATTCATATCATAAACATTGATATAACATATGTTGCATCATACATTTCATGCGACATAACTTTGTGTTTCAACTAACAATTTACGTTTTTCAGCAAAAGGTCGACAACAGCTTTTTCAAAATCCAAGATGTAGTTTTACACGGACTCATCATGAAGCAACCCTACACCGGTTCCTTCTCAAAATTCAGATGCAGTTTTACACGGACTCATCATCAGGCAACCCTACACCAGTTCCTTCTCCATTCCAAGACTTCTGAAAACAGTTTACGGATTCTCCAAACACGGATGTTAATCTATCGCTTGTTCAGACTCAACTTTTGAAAACAGTTTACGGACGCTTCCCAACATGGATGCTGATCTATTGCTTATTCAACTTCAAGACTTCTGAAAATAGTTTACGGGTTCTCCAGACACCGACGTTAACCTATCGCTTGTTCAAATCCAAGACTTCTGAAAATAGTTTACGGATGCTTCCAAACATGGATGTCAGTCTATTGCTTATTCAGACCACCAGTTCAAAGATGTTCCAATCAGGGACACCTTTCTGATACTCACCCACTCACCAACGACATACAGTTCAACAAACATTCTTTGATGGCATCTCTAAGCCCATCCCCCGACAAGATTCTGTCACACCTTCAGATGGCATCTCTAAGCCCATCCTCCTACCAGCAATTTCCAGATGGCATCTCTAAGTCCATCCCCCTGTCACATCTCCAGATGGCATCTTTAAGCCCATCACCAAATGGCATCTTTAAGCCCATTCCCTCAAACTACGCTTTGACGAGTGCAAATTTTTTGGGCACTCTAGTGTCCAATCTCCTTTTACCTTTGAGTCGCAAACAGCAAACTTGCCAATCTAACTCTTCAGGTTCAAGAAGATTGAACAGGGGCAACTGTTGTACCCCAAAATTTTCCCTCCTATTTTTCACAAGAAATCACAGCTTTAGGCTTTTCCTAATTTTTCAGATTGGCTTAAGAATCAGTCAAACAGTTTTTTCTCATCAGTCAGACAAAATTAGGGTTTCCATTAACTTTTGAATCAGTTCAAGCAGATTGCCAGGGTTTGTTTGAGTTTGGCTCGAGGTTTGATCAGGTGGACGTTTCTTTGACAATAAATCAAGCATTAGGGTTTGCACGCGCATTTTCAGAAGAATTTGAATCCACAGTGTCTTAATTGGTTGTTATACTGCTTTGACGCCTGCTCAAGATTTCAGTTTTGTTTCTCAAAACCTGAACCTATGGATTAGAAGTTGAGGCTTCTGGTTGGAAATTTGCAGCATTTGGTTTAATTAGTAAAAGGAAAGGCACATGGACGTTTGTTTGATTAATTGTGCAATGCTTATGGTTAATTGGAACGCCGGGTTTATTATTGGTTAATGCGAAGTTGCAAGACTACAATGTTTATTAATTATTTATTTTTATCTAAGTTAAAATAATTGGAATGCATTTCCAGTCGTTTTAATTCAATAGACTTAAATAAATAAATAAACAGTGAATTAGAGAATTATATGACAAAAGGACTTTTATTTATTTTTAATTATTGGTACAAGTGTTATTTAAATACAGTAATTTTATTTACAAGTATTTATAATAATATTTATTACAAATGATTAAAATAAAATAAAGCATATCCTAATTTTCTTGAAATCTTCATCTTCTACTGCTGCTCCCCATTGCTCAACTGATATTTATCTGCAAAGATAAAAAAGAAAGAAGTCAAACACAGATAAATTTGGAAAAAGCATCCTCAGAAAGTTAATCATAAAAACTCATCATTAAAAGTGTTGGCTGGAATCAGTTTGTTCGCCCTCTCTGCAAATCACAAGAAGACTCTTGGTTCACAAAGAGTGAAAGGAAATATGTTTGCAAATATAAAAATGTACAAGGCTGCATAATTGAACCAAATGCACAAAGCTACATGAAAAGGGACAAGCTACTGAATATGCCAAAACAAGTTGCAAAGTCAAACTGAAACAAACAAGTTGCAAAGTTCAAATTGAACAAACAAGCTACTTGAAAAGGCAAACTAAACTGTCCAGAGAGATGTCAACCAAGCTGCAAATTTCAAACTGAATTACACTATCAAACTATCCAAACCAAATTGTCAAAAGTGTAAAGCTGTCAAACTGTCCAAAAGAGCTGACTACAAGCTAGCAAAAGCAATGCAGAAAAAACTGGAAGTATGTAGAGGAAAGACACAATGCAAGAAACATTTCAAATTATCATCATTTTCCAGGCCATCACTTTTTCAGAAAAGAAAAGGACAGTTAAGCAATAAACAATGCTTTTTTCTATGGAGAGAGAAAGAGAGAGAGAAGTAGAGAGGCTTACAGTTTTGCAGGCTTAAGGCTAGAGATATAAAACAAAGAATACCAGAACAGTTCAAGGAGGCAGAAAAACATAAAGAAAATATATCACAAGCTCTCAAGCCTATAACTTCCAAACAAGCCTCCAAACTGCCTCAAGCTTACATTCAAGCTACCATCATAAACAACAGCCAACCTGTAACTTCCAAACAAGCCTCAAAACATAAAACTTGTTTCAAACCACAAGCCTAAAAGCTTGTTCAGCTTCATGCCTGCCTGAACAATAAAAACCTAAAAGCTTGTTCAGTTTCAAAACAAACAAACATATCATCCTGCCTGTTCAGAAAAGCTTACAAACTTAAGCAAGCCTTCAAATGAAACAAAATTGTACCATACAACCTGCATAATACATCAAGCCTTAAGCCTGCATCAAAACACAAACACAAACCTGTGTTCAAACCATAACCTGCTTCAAACATCAAGTCTAAAAAACCTGTACCAACAACCCTCCAATCCAAACCATTCCAAATATCTAAACAATAATATCCAACAAAGCCCTCAGAACAACTTCATCATAGGGCCACCATCATCCAATATCCAAATAACCAACAAAATGCCTCAGAACCAAGGTTCATCATAGGCTAAACAGAAGCATAAGCATCCTCAGAGCTAAGCTCATCGCAGGATCAAACAACAAGCATCATCAACATCATCAAAAGCAACATACAAAAATCAAAGCAATCTCAGAGTTGCCAATCATCAATTCATCAGAACAAAGCAAAGCCAAAGATAGGAAAAACAACATCATTAAACTCAGAAGCGAGCAAGAAATCAGAAGCAAACAACGAAGAAGAAGAAAAGAAGAGAGGAACTCAGCTCTAGGGTTTTCAGATATACATCATAAAACCAGTCAAAAGAAAGATACGAGGTTACCAGAATAAAGCTCATCAGCATCATCATTCCACGCCTTGGCCGCCTAAGGAGCCTCCTGTCCAAGCTCTCCTCCTTCCCTCCAACAAAGGTATTATCCTCCTTCCTTTTCACACCTCACAGAAACGAACAACACAAAAGATCAGAATATGAAAAAGCTAAAAAACATACACGGATTTTCAAAACCTAAAACGTGAAAAAAGAGAAAATCGTTACCTTCTTTGAAGCCCCGCCTGAGCTACCATGAGGAGGAGGAAGTAGAGATGGCGTCTAGTGGCCAGGCATGGAAGGATTTAGTCAGAAGATTGCCTTGGTTAAGAAAGATGAAGAGGACAACGAAGAAGAAGATGGAAGCGGCGCCGTTCTAAGCCTCTGTAACCCTAAGTTCTGAAACGATACAAAACAAACCCTAACAAACATTATCAAACCCGGTTGGGCCTGCCCCATCAAAACTGTTAAGCCCATTTGACTATACACCCCCCCCCCCCCCCCCGCCCCCTTTGCTTAAGTCTGTTTGTTCTTGTTGCTTGGGCCTGCCCCTCATATTAACACACTAAAGCCCATTTAACTCCCTTTTTTTATTTAAACTAATACTCTTTTTTTTGTTATCACATTATATCTTTTTTATACAATTTATTTTGTTAAGAAAAACAAATATTGATTTTTGTACAAAAACTTTTCTTAATGTTTATTATATTTACAAGAAATATGTAAGTATTAGATTTAATTAGGTTAATAGATTTTTGTCTTAAAACTCTTTTTAATAAATCTTTTTACATAAACTTTAAAACATTAACAAAATACATAAACAATAGATTTTTTTATTAAGTTAATTTTTTCTTTTCATTAAAACTTTTGTTTATACTTAATTAACAAAAAAATAAAAAAATAAAAAAAGACTTAATAAATACATTAGGTTAATATTTGCATCATTTGTAAATAATCACATACATTGCACAATACTTTTGATCCTCTTTTATCCTTATACTTTGATTTTATTTTACATTGAGAATGCAATTCGATTTGGTTGTAAATATTATTTGGACACTACTATCCTGATAAGACTCATCCTCATTTGTAAATATTTGTACCCCCATCCCCGGATACTTATTTGTAATAGCTTAGACTTTAAATTCCCGCAATTTATCGCTTTCTATATACTGTATAGTAATTAGGGTTTGTATGCGAAGATTCAAAATCAACCGCTAGATAACCTAATACAAGACAAATGCATGAAAATCAATACACAAATCACAGTTGCACCCCTAGGGTAATCCCGCTTGTTGCATTCAAAAATGGGCCATGTTTGCATGTCAAGTACTTTTGCAAAACAAAAACAAATCAAATGATCATAGTCCCTCCATTACGCTTTTGAAGTTGCCTAAACGAAATGATCATAGTCCCTCAAGAAAGTTGCCAAAGACACTTGACACTATTGCATTCATGGTCTATACGATGATCCGCGCCCGTCCCGTTAACATCCTAACACAAGGTTGTTCACCAAATACAATGGTGAAACAACACTGTTAAAAGGGTTAAAACATGAGAAAGACCTTTGAGTACAATAGGGTAGAAAACTCTTAGTTACTTGATCAAACTTGCAAAACACACTTGCCTACTTTCAAAACACACTACACAAACACAACTTCCAAAACAACTTTCAAAAACATTGAAACATCTTTTCAAAAAGACAAACACCTTTGTAAAACATTCGAGTAAAGAATTGTTACAATGGTTGCCTAAACAATGCATCTTTTTCAAAACATTTTCAAAACCACACACACAAAGCACCATTTCACACAATTGAAAATCAAGGCAAGTGATCTAAAACAAGTAACTAAGAGCCCATGGATAACCATGGATGAAAAGGGTGCTAGCACCTTCCCTTTTCATAATCTACCCACCGAACCCACGAAAACATCTCAAAGGTTTTTCCTGTGCTTTTTAACCTTTTCTTTAGGATAAAATAAAAAGTCGATGGCGACTCTTGTTAAACCGAACAAGTGCGAATACAAACGCAAAACCTCAAGTCAGTTCTCCCACCGTATCACACCTACTATCTACGCTTTCATTTCAAAGTAACCCTACTATCCAGGTTCCTTCTTATAGCCCTATTATCCAGGCTTTCATTTCTAAGTAACCCTAATATCCAGGTTCCTTCTCATAGCCCTATTATCCAGGCTTTCATTTTGAAGTAACCCTGCTATCCAGCTTCCTTATCATAGCCCTACTATCCAGGTTTTCATTTCGAAGTAATCCTACTATCGAGGTTCCTTCTCATACACCTACTATCCAGGCTTTCATTTCGAAGTAACCCTACTATCCAGGTTCCTTCTCACAACCCTACTATCCAGGCTTTCATTTCGAAGTAATCCTACTATCCAGGTTCCTTCTAATAGCCCTACTATCCAGGCTTTCATTTCGAAGAAACCCTACTATCCAGGTTCCTTTTCATAGACCTACTATCCAGGATTTCATTTCGAAGTAACCCTACTATCCACGTTCCTTCTCATAACCCTACTATCCAGGTTCCTTCTCAAAACCCTACTATCCAGGTTCCTTCTAAGAGCCATACTATCTAGGCTTTCATTTTGAAGTAACCCTACTATCCAGGTTCCTTCTCATAGCCCTATTATCAAGGCTTTCATTTCGATGTAACCCTACTATCCAGGTTCCTTCTCATAGCCCTACCATCCAGGCTTTCATTTCAAAGTAACCCTACTATACAGGTTCCTTCTCATAGCCTTACTATCCAGGCTCTAATTTCGAAGTAACCCTACTATCTAGGTTCCTTCTCATAGCCCTACTATCCAAGCATTCATTTCGAAGAAACCCTACTATCCAGGTTCTTTCTCATAGCCCTACTATCTAGGCTTTCATTTCGAAGTAACCCTACTATCCAGGTTCCTTTTCATAACCCTACTATCCAAGCTTTCATTTCGAAGTAACCCTACTATCCAGGTTCCTTCTCATAGCCCTACTATCCAGGCTTTCATTTCGAAGTAACCCTACTATCCAAGTTCCTTCCCATATCCCTACTATCCAGGCTTTAATTTCGAAGTAACCCTCCTATCCAGGTTCCTTCTCATAGCCCTACTATGCAGGCTTTCATTTCGAAGTAACCCTACTATCCAGGTTCCTTATCATAGCCCTACTATCCAGGCTTTCATTTAAAAGTAACCCTACTACCCATGTTCCTTCTCATAGCCCTACTATCCAGGCTTTCATTTCGAAGAAACCTTACTATCCAGGTTCCTCCTCTTTTATTTCCAGACAACAGATACGGTCGATTTCATATTCCCTAGTAAGTCGTTGCGAAGCCTGGGATACCACCATATAATAGCTCATTTTTTTCTCATCAATCAAGAGTTAATTCCCCAGTAGAGTAATGGACAATCGAAGCTCCTATACTCTATTTCTCGGGACACAAATCAACATTCCCCGGCGAAGTCCTCCTTAACGGCAAGTACAAGAGTTATTACTAAGGAATATCTTATGCAACCAATATCTTTTATGGATGGAATCTTTAAGCCCATCTTTGAATATTGTCTGTTGCCTTCCAAATGGCATCTGTAAGCCCATTCCCGATATTACGAATCAGTATTACTTCATGCGAGTGCAAATTTCTGGGCACTCTAGTGTTCAATCATATTCCACCTTCACATCATGAAAGGAAAACCAGCCAATCTACATCCTCAGGTTTAAGAAGATTGAACAGGGGAAGCTGTTGTAACCTAAAATTTGGCCTCCCATTTTTACTCAAAACATAATCCTAGAGGTCCCCAATTACTCAAGGTTGACTAAGGATTGACCAGACAAATCCTCCTCCTAAGACAATGAGCCTCAAACTAGGGTTTAACTCCTCATCATGATGTTTGAGTTCCCAGGGTCCTAAATGATTTCCATTGCTCTAATATGTTCAGAAGATCATCCATGCCAAGTTTCATGCCTTGCACAAGAAGTTTGCTCAATCAACTACTCAGATGCCTGAAAATCAACTATACTAGGTCAAAAGTCAACTGTGGCCCACATACAGTCAAACTTCAAGTTTTTTGGTCAACATAAATATTTTGAGGTGATATCCATCATTTGATCAAGGGTTGATCCTGATTTCTCAAGGAATGCCCCAAATTCATCAAAACTCAAAAGTTTCTAAATTCAGGTTTCTATAGCAAAAGTCAACCAAATTTTGACCAGACATAACTTTCTCATACTTTATCAAAAATTTCTCATCCAAGGCTCATTTTGAAGAGAATCCAATTCCCTAAAACTCATCTTCATCCCTCAATTTCAAAAAATGAACTCATGAAAAGATATAAATTCAGACATTATAGGTCATTTCAAAAAGTCAACAAAAATACCTTTTGGCTCAAAGCTTCTTACATGAACATGGAAGATCCAATTGATATGAAACCAAAAGGGTTGTTTAGAGGACATCCTAAGCTTTCTAAAAAGTCAAAGAATACCCTCTTAGGGTTAAAATGGAGAGAGATATGCATTTTCAAAGTTGGCCATTTTTGGAAATTTGCCTAAAGTCAACAATGCTCAAAATTGCATTTTTCCTCAAATGAGCTTAACTTTTTATGCTTGCAACACACTCCTAGCCTGGTCCATGACCCATACACCTTTCCATGCATTATTGGATTTATTTATTTTGATTTTATCATTAAAAAAATCAAATAAAATCAAATAAATGATACAAAATAATGAAAGGTTGTTTTGATTTGATTTTGCATTAAAGGACGGTCCAAATATGTTGTATAGTATCAAGCAAAACCGTCCCAAGTGATGAGAGGAAGTATTCAAAATTAGAAAGATTTGAAGCAAAATTGAAAGGCATTGATATCTTTGGGTTCTTTCCATATTATTTGACCTAATATGAGTCACATATATATGCCAAGACATTCCAAACCCAGGGAGGGGACACAAGTGTGTAGCCTGCCACAAAAGGAGAAAGGAAAGGTGTCAAAAAGTTTCAAGAAGAGTGCAACTCTCAAATCTCGAGTCATCCCTCCTCAGTGAGATTGAATCAATCCATCACCCTTATGAGGATTCCAGGAGGTGAACTAGTCCAGTGTTGAAGGCCAAATCACTCTGAATCGCGCTAGCCTGATTCTCCCATATTGGTAACCTTTTGATTTTCAAAACAAGTTTAATCCTCAACATAAATGCATTTTGATTGCATATCCATACTATTGGCATTATTTGTGAATTTTATAATATATCTCATGCAAGGAATAAGGCCAGGATTTCAAGTTACCGTTATTAAGGCTTAAAGAGAAGCAAGCTTCATTTTTAGTGATACACTGGTTTTTAGGGAAAACGGACACCACCATTGGATTCTTGTGGAAATTCTAAGGGGGTAGGGTCCTTTTTATGCTTTGATATGACGTGTTTCGCAGGTTCCAAATTCTTGGGTCACCGAAGAAGGTGACTGGGACCACCATGGTCGGTGGCTTTACTTTTGTAGGCGGTGGTCTAAGCATGCGTGGCTATTTCCAGGCGCTTCATTGGCTGGATCCAATAACGAGGTTCCTCTCTCCACATCTGATTGGCTCTTTGAATCACCAAGGCCCCATAATTCCTGCGTATCCAGTTTGACTCAGCATTAGATCTATTTTTCCCTTATATTCTTTTCTTGTTGTTATATCAACGAATGAGTTAACTAGCACAGATGGCCACGGAACAAGTATGCAACGTTAAAGACCTGGGTTCGATCCCAGAAATCCAATTTTGCATTTTTTTAACATTTATATGCAGGATCTAATGCGCTACTACTCAACGTGTCCATCAGGCAACTCAAAATCTTACCATCAGATTCATCTCTCTCTAAGATCCAATGCGCAGTAGGTGCAGTGCATGGTGGGCGTCCCAGATTCAAGGGCACTGGATCAAACACCAGCTTTGGGCCAACTATGTTGGGCCTGGAGAAATTCAACTCTACACCCCCCAGATTTGATTCTAACACCAGGCCAATTATTTCTTTTTTAATTTCTTTAATTTTTTTTAATTATTTATTTAATTATTTTTTCAAAACAAAATCATTTTTTTTAATTAAATCAAAAAAATTATAAAAAACACAAAAAATAGAATTAGGTTTTTTTATATTAAATATTTAATTGCATTAATTAGGTTAATTAGGATAACTTAAATTATTTTTTTCATAATTAAAATTAATTAGAAATTAGGTTAGTTTGCAAAGTTAATTACTTTTTTTTCTCAAAAAATCCAAAAAAAAATATTTTTTATTTATTAAATTAAAATATCTTTGAATTTAACTTTAATTCTTAATTTTAATTTTGTCGTGCACATTTATTTCCTTTATTTTCCAATTAATGTAATTGCTCCAACTTTGTAATAGTTTTAACTTAGGTTATTATTATTGCATTTACTGTTTTTCCCTAGTTTTTGATTATGTAATCCCCCTCCCCAAGGCCTTGTAATAGCTAGGTTTAAAATTCTCGCATTTTACTTTCCGTCATTATAAACTGCTAGATGATTGATACTAGGATTATATGCAAAAACTCATAATTTTAAAACAGTAGAAAACCCTAAACGTGCAAAGATAAATAACTGGAAAAAATAAACACTTGCACATGCTCACTCCTAGGTTTTTCCCCACTTCGGTTGCCTTCGGTAAACGTTCATGAAGTATAGGGAGTTTTAGTGGTTTCCCTCTAGTCTCGAAAGATCAAAAATGTCTCGTTTGAATGTTTCCTCGGAAAGATCTTTAGGACTTTAGGGTAATTACTAAGGTTTCCTAACCATTTCTTTAGTGATCGTAATTGTCCCTTTAGTCCCTTTTGATTGTCCCTTAAATTCCAATGGAGGAGCTTAGTACTCCTTAATAGTAGGATAGAATTGTCTAAAGGAAATAAGAAAATGAACATACTTTTTCGAGTAGGTAGAAACTTTTAGGTACTTGCTCCAAACAACAAATTTTTACACATACACTTTCAAACAAACTTTTCAAACTAAAGTTTTCAAAAACATTTTATCACACCCTTGAGGATTGATACAAGGGTTACCATAAAGTGAAACGCGACCTTAAGGCAATTTTAAAACTTTTCAAACACACAAACACATAAAAGCAATTTAAAAAATGAGCAAGTACCTAAGATCCCATGGAAAACCATGGATAGAAAGGGTGTTAACACCTCGAAAAAGGTTTTTTTCTGTTCTTTTTCCTTTGCCTTTGTTGTATGAAATAAAAGTCAGTGGCGACTCTTGCTTACCGTACATTTGCAAACAAAAAACGCAAAACTAGTAGTAACAAAAAACAGTCAGTTCTGCCAGCGTATCACACATTGGATCAAAGAATTGGAAAAGCACACACATCATTTCTTCTTGGAAGTTTGAGGTAGCCAAGTTGAGAAGTTGACCATATTTCTTGGTGAAAGGAGAATCCCCAGGCACTCTTGATGCTAACTCTTGAAGTTGAGGATGCACTTTCACAAAGTTGACTCAAATGGTATTCCTACGAGTAGAAGTCATGACCTACAATACAAAACAAAGATAAATTCCTAAATACTTGAAATGGTTAGTGAGCATCCTTTTATGATGTTATGATGACATGAATAATAATCACAAACAAAGCACACAAATACCTTAGGTTTAGGCTTGTACGAGTTTAGTTGGTTTAACCTATTCTAGAAAGTAATTGGGTTCTAGGGGATCTCAACATCACTGATCTTTCTTCATTGGGCATTGTTTTAGCACAATCAATCTTTTCTTGCGGCCAAAATATCCCAAAAGTCCGATCTCAATGAGTATAGTATCGAGTATCAACCAATTTTTATCTTTCCACTGAAACCGGCTATCTCACTACTTCTTAATGGTCAAGTTGTTCAATTAAAGGTTCTAAGGTTCATTGGTGCTTCATGACATCACTTAGTGGCCCCGTATTCTCCTTAATTCTCCATAAGGGATACCGGTACCCACAAATATGTGACACTAACATAGCTATTGTCTTAACCATATCGGTCTACGTCGTACAGTCTCCATAATCTTTGTTATTTACCTAATGGTGTTCCCAGATCCGGATAGAGGATCAATACAAACCCAAACAAGGACCCACAAAATGTAAAGCAAAAAAATAAAACAATAAAAGCAAGTAAGTGTGATCTAACTATAATGTAACCCAACTTTTAGACCTCCCCAGCAGAGTCGTCAATTCTGTAATACGGTGGGAGAACTGACTTGGTTGTTTTGCATTTTATCGCAATTGTTATGGATAGTAAGAATCTCCATCGACTTTTCTTTTATCCAATAAGGAAAGGGTGAAAATAACAAGAAAGACCTTTGAGATATTTTCTTGAGTTCGAGGGATAAGTTATGAAAAAGGAAGGTGTTAGAACCCTTTTTATCCATAGTTATCTATGGGCTCTTAGTTTCTTGCTAGATCACTTTTGAAATTTTTTTGTTTGAAAATATGTTTGTGGTGGGTTTTGAAAGTATTTTTGAAAAGCGCCTTTGTTTAGGCAAACTTTGTAATGATTCTCATCTCTATAAGAATGCATACAAAGTGTTGGACTTTTTGAAAATATTTCATGTTTTGAAAGTGTTTGGTATGTTTGAAAAGATGTTTATTTTGAAGATGGATTGTGAGCAAGCAACTAAGAACGTCCTACCTACTCAAAAGTCTTTTGTTTATTTTTTCCTTCCTTTGATAGTACTATCTCACCATTGATTGGTAAGTAGCCTTATTTTTGGATGTAAAGGGACGGGCGTGGGTCATCATATGGTCATGAATAGAAATGTTGTAAGATATCATAACATTTCTCTTAAGGGACTAAGATCATTTGTAAGGCAACATTTGAAGTGTCATTGAGGGACTTTGATCTTCTATTTTGTTTTATTTTGGCTAATAAGTCTCACATGTATTTCATGACCATTTTTAAGGCAACAAAGTGGAGTAGACCCTAGAGGTGCAAAGTGTGCAAGTGTTTGCATTTCATGCTTGGTTTATCTTGGATTAGGGTTTTCTTAAGCATTGATTTTATCTTTCCATACAAACCCCAATTACTAGCATTTATATGAAAGCGATAAATTGCGGAAAGTAAATTTACTACGCTATTACATCATTTGGGGAGGGGGTATACAAATTTACAAATGGGGGATTACAAGAAAGTAAACCTAATTATCTATTACAACCATATTGAATATTTAATGAAATATAGAAAAATGCAAAGAATATAATGTACAAGGAATTAAATGGACAAGAACTGATTTGGTTTTTATTTTTTATTTTTTTGGTTTTGTTAAGGAAAAGGTTTTGTTTTAACCTAATCTACTAATAGAAAAGATTATTAACTTAAATAATAATAAACTAAACCTAAATTAAATAAAGAAACATTTTTTAGGGTTTTTGAGAAAATATTTTAATGTCAATTAAATAATATGAAAATTAATTAAAATAAAATCCTAAGTTCCCAAATCAAAATAAACTAAACCTAAGTCTTATTTAATTTATTTAAGAAAAGAATTAAATTTATTTCAGAAAATATTTAAATATGTGAAAGAAATAATAAAAATCCTAGTTCTAATTGATTTTTTAACAAATTAATAAACCTAAGGTGTGATGAAAATAAATTAATTTTATATCAAAAATTAGTTTAATTTAAATAAAACCTAAATCTAATATTTTTATGATTTTTATGATTTTTAAAATAAAAATGATTAAAAGAAAACAAATAATAAAAATGATAAGAGAAATAAATAGGCCAGATGTGTGAAAGTGAACATGGGGGTGAGAATGGGGTAAATCTGTTAGGCCCAGCCAAGCAGGCCCAAGCACTGTCTGATTCAAACAAAACAAAATGGAGAAATGTAAAAAAACAAGGAAAAAGAATTCGTTGGGGTTCGAACCCAGGACCTCCTAATACACTCACGTTTCTTGTATCACTGGGGTGATCTGTTTCATCCGTTAGTTATACAACAATCAATAAACTTAAAATAAACTAAGTCCATGTTATAACTTTATCTTCAACCTCCAGCCTGAATCCCTGCAACTTAATCATTTCTCATCCATTTGCAAAAATGTAAACATCAACTTGTTCCAAATTTCACAAGGATTCCAGAAATGTAAATTACTAAAACTATAAATCAAAGACGAGCATGAATTTTGAACGCTACCAATTTTAGATCCAACTTTTTCAGGATGTTCAGACTTAAAATTATCTAAGCTTAAGCAATATAAATGAAAACTAAGGGCATGGTTAACTTTAGGGCAATGATATCTACATTTTTCATTCACAAATTAACCATTAATGATGCTTATATGAAGAGTTCAAAGTTGAGAAAACTTACCTCAAAACTGGAAATCGTGTAGGGAGTTTGAGAAACTTCCAAGTAGTTGTGATGATCAAGTTAGCTTCCTCAAGTCTTCAGGAAGCTAATGCAATGCTTGGCTTAAGCTATAGATGGCTGGAATGGTTTGGAGAAGTCAAGATGCAATGCCCTGTTTTTGAAAATGGAGGTTGGTGGAGATGGAGTTACAGTTGGATAACAGGTGTTGGGATTGTTTATGTATGATGTTTAGAAGGTTTAGGAACCAAAAGGCCAAGAAACGCACGAGTGGATTTGAAGATTGGGTTCAAAACCCAGAAATGACAAGTATTGAGGTGTTCTTGGTGATTCTATGTTTTAGGGTGTTTCACGGCTTGAGCATTCATCCCTTGTCTTGCAAATGATGTATGTATTTATAGGCAAGAGGTTTCAAGTGTTACAACAACTCAGAATTTGAATTCTTAAATTGTGGCAACTTTACTTGTTTTTGAAGCAATGTTGAAACATCTTATTCCAAGACATGGTACAGGGCTGTATATAGTGGTTAGAACTTTAAAGATGCTTGCTTTTGGTTTATAGGGGTTGTGTGTGCAGAAAGAACAAGTTATAGGCTCAATGCAAGTTGACTTTGTGATTAAAGTCACGTTTCAAGAATGGCAATGTTGTCCAAAAATGGATGAATCTTTTGGACAATGGCTCTAATGCATGGATCATGTCTCTAGAAATTGTGTAAACATTTAATTATTGAGTGATTAGCTAGTTTGAAGCCTGCAAAGCAAGATTTATGCAGCATGGTTTGAGATTTGCTCAAGTGTTCATCAAGAAAATGACCTATAATTCAAGTTTGTGAGGCCATCTTCATCTCTTAAAAACATCTAGCTCAAACATGATATCAATGAGTTCTTGGAATTTTTAGAAATCTTGTAACATGCTACAAAACTTTCATGTTGGACATTTTTTAAAATTCAATTTGGAACTATGTGAAACTTGGCCAAGAAGTTAGGTAAAAAATCTGCCTAACTAGGGAAAAATTTCACTAAGTGTTTTTGTTTCATGGACATGTCTTTATGAATTTATAACTTAAAATACAAGCATTTCTAGAAAAAGTTCTATGCTACAATGTTTTAGATCTCATTTAGATATACAACTTTTATGTTGGAAGTTTTTCTTGAATCATCTTGCATCATGGTGAAAATTTGGCACAAAGTCATGAAAAAAAGTAAATTTTTCAACACTTACAAAAATTTCTAAGTCTTGGAAATTTTGACTTTTCAAATTGAATTTTGAATTTTTGATTTCTTGATGAACAAACTTCATATTTTTACATGTCTTGATGAAATGGTATTTTTGAAACTTGATTATTTCCATAAATTCAAAGTTTGACTTTTCAGTGTATTAGTTGACTTTTCTTTAGTTGACTGGATTTTAACTATCAATCAATTGATCTTTGGGGAATGTTTTTAGTCATGCCATTAGGTCAAAATAATGAATTTGAATCCTTGATATCATATCTCAAACAAACAAGTCATGTATTTGGTCAACGGTCAAAAAAATTAAGCCTCTTCATTCAAAACCCTAATTTTGACCATTTTCCCCTTTTGATGATCTGATCAAATTTCTTGAGGAATTATGATCCAAACTTGATAAATTGACATATATGAGTTTATAATGTTGATTTGGATCAAAAATTGTGAAGTTTGACTGTAAATTGAACATGTAACACCCCAATTCTACCCCGAGCAATTATGCAAAATAAATCAGAGTTATATAAAATTTCAATCATACAAATGAATCGGGACGTCACAAATTCTTCTAACAAAATTCATTGCATTCATCATGGATATATAACACTTTCAACACATCGGATGAACCATCATAAAATCTTTAATAAATAATTCAACGTCTACGCAGCGGAATTCTCAATAAAATCTTTAATCAAAACAGCAACTTCGAAACACCTCATAGTTAATAATAATCAATTTAAAATTCAACAACTGAAAATCAACAATTAAAGTCAGCAAACGTTCATCCCCCTGAGTGTTACATATCAGAGCAATGACACCGACTCGAACTACTGAAGGTATACAACCTTCACTCTCGATTACCTGCACGTTACCAACATAAGGGCAACATTCAAACAGAAGGGGTGAGATATCTAATAATATAATAAAGCGCATGATAGTTAATATATTAAATTAGATTAACAACATCACCACTTCTCATCTCATAATCAACAACAATCTCAACAGTGATATAAATCCATCAACATCAAAATACACTTCTTTATGAAATGACTCAATACTATGCAAATGCATGTGGTACCATTGGAGCAGAACTCCCATCTCAAAAATGTTCCAATTAATAGAGGCATCAACAAGGCATAGCCTTCATCTCAAAATTTTCCAATCCAGGCCATCTCAACGAGCATAAGCTCCATCTCAAAAAATGCAATTTATGCGACACAACCATGAATGTAATAACAACACCCAATTTAACAACATCTCAAATCATCTCAAACATATCAAATTGACATCTCAAAATAACACCTCAAAATACATCTCAAAATAAAATCTCAAGGACATCTCAAATTAACATCTCAAAAGCATCTCAACTAATCAGCATCTCAGATCATCAAAATAATTTATCAAACATCATTTATTTATTATAAATCATCAACACAATATTATTAATAACTTCTCATTAACAACTCAGTAGTATTTTAATTTCCACAGTAAATCAACATTGTTATTCTGTAACTCTAACGTCAAGACCGACACCATCCTATTGTTATAGGTCAAACATCAGCTTCTAAGCATCTAACATTCACCGTTCTGTACAAAACCAATCTTAACATCAAGCGCAACTTCTGACCAGAACACTTCTAAGAACACAACTTCTAACCAACCCAACTTCTAATAATACAACTTCTAATAACGCAACTTTGGGGCGACACAATCTTCTGACTAATACAACTTTTGACTAACCCCATCTTCTGACTAATACAACTTCTGACTAGCCACATCTTCTGACTAATAAAACTTCTGACTAACCACATCTTCTAACTAATACAACTTCTGACTAGCCACATCTTCTGACTAATACAACTTCTGACTAGCCACATATTCTGACTAATACAACTTCTGACTAACCACATCTTCTGACTAATACAACTTCTGACTATCAGAACCTCTATTCTCTAATAGTTCAATGCAACTTCTAACTAACATACGTATAACGTCATAACTTCTACCTTGCACTAATCTGACGCAACTCCTATCAACATACTTCTAATGTCAGAACTGCTACTTTTTATTCATCCTACTATTTTGATTCTTTGCCTGTTATCAACCTAATTAGGAACAGTACGCCTAATGCCATCCCTAATTAATTCATTGTTCTAGACAGCAACTTCTGATATCCTCCACGTACGGTTCTACGTTTTTCATCACGGTGACGTTCTGCGTTTTCATCACTGTAGTATTCCATGTTTTCTTCCCTGCATCTTACTATGGGTTTTATAAATAAAGCCTTAGAACTTAATATAATCATGATAATTCATCATCCATAATAACCCTATAATCTTACAGCATTTTAATAGCATCAAGACATCAATATTCATCAAAATTCATCAATCCTCATCATACATCAATCATATATTCTCAATTCAAGAACAAGACAACAATCACCTCTAACCCCACATATAAATTATCATAAACCCAATTATATAGTCATAACCCCACCCTTACCTTGGATTGAAGGTTGCTTTACAATTTCCGGTTGGATTCTCGTTCTTGCCGTTTTCCACTTTCTCTAGCAGCTTGCACGTTCTTTCTCAATCCTTATTCGTTCTACTGATTCCTTTCTTTCTATTCCTTATAACAAATAATAAAATAAACTTATTATTATATTATTCCTTATTGGGCTTAAAACCAATACACCCCCTTATTACTTTTATTCCTTCAAAATAAGCCCACATTAAATAATATTACACTTCTAATATTATTTCACCACATAATATTATATCTCTAATATTATTTCTCCACTTAATAAAATAAATCCAATTTAATTATAACACATCTTCATAAATATTCCAAAAATAATTTAATTAAATAATTAATTAAATTACGGGCATTACAGAACACAGTTGACTTTTTTCCCTAATACAGTTAATTTTGGGTCAACATATCAATTGACTGAGCAAAAATGTGATCCAAAGCTTGAAACATGACATGAGCATTCTTGTGAGTCCAAAATGATCCACTAAAGTCATATGAAGCATTAAAAGTCCAATTGTCCTTGTATAAACTCAAACCCTAATTCCGAGTCATCAGTGCTTGAGGAGGTGTCTTGAGCTGATCAAACCTTGTGCAGTCTTGAATCAATGGAGGTCTCGTGAGAGAGATATTGAGAAGGGAAAATTTTGAGGTACAAAATTACCTCCATGTATACTTGGGTACAATCAACTCCATTAGTGGTCCCCTCCAAATCAACATCTTTTTGGTTACAATCAACTCCATCAGTGGTCCCCTCCAAATTAATATCTTGTTGGTTATAGTCAACTCCATCAATGGTACCCTCCAAAACATCATCCACTTTAGCACAAATGGTCCCTCATTTTTGAAAATTCTCCTTTAGTCATATCATAAAATGTGTCATTTTCTTCATTATTCATATTTTCCAAAATGTCCATTTCTGTTACATTTTCATTGGTTACTACATCATATTCTAAGGAAAGAATTAGATCTTTAATAATTCCAGGTTGTCCTATAGGATGAATGACATATAAATGCACAAACCCATTAGTCATTGTTATAGTTTTCATTACCTCGGTTCCCATATCATCTTTCAACAAAAAAGCTCATTAATATCCATCACATCATAATACTATAGACTCTCAACAACTGTATACCCTAAGTCCCTTAAACCACCCAACACTTTAGAATAACTCCAGTAATTAGAGTCTACAACCCAAACCTCATCTAACCCCTTGTCACATAATTTTTAAACTCAATAAACTCACCCTCAAAGCTCATAGTGTAAACCTAGTCATGCTAAATAAATAAGAATGCTTTACTGAAGAAAGTGCTAAAAAGAAAGAGACTGATGAGGAACAATGGTTAACACTAGTAATCATACCTTGAGGAAGTCTTCGTCTAGAAAAGCACAATAGAGGTTAGCATTCATTCAGTATACAAAGGGATTCGTCTGTGTCTCGCTATCTTTCTCTTCTTTACATCACTCATCTTCTCCAACTGATTTTAGGTTTAAAAGTGAAAAAGGAATGCAACGCTATGAGTTTTGTTTCTTCTACTTTTGTTAAAATTTTAGAATTTAGATAGTCAATTAAGAAGCAAAGAGAAATAAAAAAATCCATGTCGTATTTTACATGTCCTACAAGGCAAAAGTTGACATTTTTTCTAAAAAACTAACGACATGGACCATTTCAGGTAAAAAAAATGGTTTTTAAGGGACTAATTTGTAACGTTTTTTAGTTAAGGGACCAAAGAGAAACAATTAATTAATTTAAGGGGTCAAAACATGTATTAGGCCCATATATTAAAAAAATAATGGAAGAAGATTGAGGTTGAAGGGAGAGGTGTCTTTGTGCTAAAAGGGAAGTTAAAATTTTTGAAGGGAAGATTGAAATGGTGGAATAAAGTGGTGTTTGGGTGGGTAGAATTGAAAGTCTAGGACTTAGTAATAGAGGTGAATGATCTTGATAACTTGTTAGTTTCTAACTATGGAGGATAAATATCTAAAATAGTAGAAGATAAAGCAAAGGTGTTCATAAAAATTTGGAAAAACTTGGAATACAAGGAAAGTCTTCTTAGAAAAAAACTAGACAAATTTGGTTAAGGGATGTGGGCCAAAACTCTATATTCTTTCATAAGACTTTGAAGGACAGAAATAGGAGAAAACATACAAATATGGTGGATTCATCTATTGGAAGATTGGAAAGGGTGGATGAGGTGAATAATGTAGTAAAGTGACATTTTGAAAGTTTTTTTTAAAGAGAGTTGCTTCAAAAGACTATTTCCATATGGGATAGATTTTAAATGGTTAACGGAAGAGGAAAGTAACTCTTTAGAAGAACCTTTTTCTGAGAGTGAGATTAAAGACGTGTGTGATACGGTGGCAGAACCGACTGTTTTGAAAAATGCGGGTTTTCATTTTGTGTTTTGTATTCGCAAAATGTCGCGGTAAGCAAGAGTCGCCACCGACTTTTATTTTATCAAACAAGGAAAGGAAAAAAGCACGGAAAAATTCCTTTTTTCGAGATTTTGAGTACAGGGGGTAGATTATAGAAAGGGAAGGTGTTAGCACCCTTTCTATCCATGGTTTTCCATGGGCTCTTAGGTACTTGCTCATATTTTAAAAATTTCTTATGTGTGTTTGTTTTGAAAAGTTTTGTTTTACTTCATTTTAACCCTTCTTTCTGTCCTCAAGAGTGTTACGAAGTGTTTTTGAAAACTTTGTTTGAAAAGTGTTTGGTGTGAAAAAGTTTGATTTGATTTGAGGAAGTACCTAAGAACTAATCTACCTACTCGAAAAAGGATTATTTTTGTTCTTGTTACCTTTAGACAATGCTATCCTACTATTGAGAAATAGGAAGCATTGTCGTTGGAGTTGTAAGGGTCAATTCAAAAGGAACATACGATCACTAAAACAATGTTAGGACGTCTTAGTAATAACCCTAGAGTCTTAAGATCATATTCGAGGCAACATTTCTGAGGCAACATTTTTGAACAGGACTTTCGATCTTTGTTAGACCGGAGGGCAACCACTAAGACACCCTATACGTAATGATCGTTTACCGAAGGCAACCAAAGTGAGAGTATACCCTAGGAGTGCGCATGTGCGAGTGATTTGATTTTCAGTTATTATCTTTGCACATTAGGGTTTTCTAGCCGTTTTAAATTATCATGCAATCTTGTCATACAATCCTATTAACATACATCTAACAGTTAATATTTGCAAGAATTAAAATGCGAGAAATAAAACCTACGCTATTACAAGGCTTCGGGGTAGGGATTAATTACATAGCCAAAAAAACCCGTAAAACGATGAATAAAGAAAGTCCTAGACTAAACTATTACATATCGTGAGCAGTTACATTAATATTGCAAAAATGATAAACGCGCGCGATGAATCGAAAACGAGAGATTTAGGGTTTTGACCCCAACTACCTAATTGTAATTTAAAAGAAAAATTATTTTTTATGGTTTTTGTGCTATTTGAGAAAATAAAGTTTAATTGAATAAAAATAACCTAATTTCTAATTAATTTTAATTTAGAAAATTAATTAAATTAACCTATTTTTTATTTTTTATTTTTGAGAAAGAAATAAAAATAAAATCACAAGCTAACCCTGATATTAATTATATACAAAAAAGTTAGAATTACCCTAAATTAAATTTAAACTAATATTAAATTAAATTTGATAAAATAAAAAAAAAAACCTAATTCTAAATTTGTGAAACTTGATTTTATGATTTTTTGGAAAAAAAGAAATTAATTTTGTTAAGAAATAATTAAACAAATTAAATTAAATAAAAGAAAAAAAAAGAAAAGAGAAAGAATGGGCCTGGTATTAGCAAAAGGAGGGGGTTTTATTTGCAAATCTGAGCCCAACAATTCCTGGCCCCATTGACTTTTCCAATCCCATGCATACACTTGACTTATGCCCATGGTGGACCTTCATTGGGAAGGCCTTAGATCTGGCTTGTTAGTGGTTTGGATGATCAGATCTGGAGAGTGCATGATGGACCCCTTGCCATGTAACGCGCTGGATTACCCTGAAAATATTGAGAAAATAAAATGCACAGCCTGGGATCGAACCCAGGATGTGTGCACAACAGCCTTGCCATCTGCGCTGGCTTGTTTAATTGTACAAATAATAACAAACAATTATTATATAATATAAACAAAAAGCTAATCTAAAAAACACACGAAATTCAAACTGGCCATTCACCACCTGCCACACCACCGTCTTCTTTGTTGCCTCCGTCATTTTAGATCAAAGACTTTTACCTACGGACACTGAGCTTAGGTATAACCCTGTGAATTTCCAAAATCTCATACAAGCATGATAAATGGAAACCAATGGTACCAATCAACTCATTGCAACCTCACAAGCATCATGGTACCATTATTAATGGCCAATTGTTCTTGTATGAAAAATCCCTAAAAGCAAAGCACGAACCCTAGCCATGGAATCTTGGTATACAGACAATAAAAACGCAATTAAATATAACCATTAGCTTGCAAACATCACAAGGTTTAATAATATGCCAATCAATCATGTTAAAGATGCCAGAATTAAGATATTAGAATTCAAGAAAAGTGATAAATCGTATGAACCTTACAGCGTGATTCTGAGTGTGGGGAAGCTTGCTAGTGATTTAATCACGATCCTAGGATGTCCAGCCAGCGATTGGTATGATCAAAATGGCTTGAGGTAGCCCGAATCTTGGAAATCATATTGCATATTTTCTTGAATTTTTTGAAATTTGTTCTCTCTTTTACACGCCTTCAACCTCTTGTTTTTTGGTCTGCACTTGTTCCTTATGTATCCAAGAACGTATTAGGGTTGCAATTTGTTTTAAATCTTCTCTAATTATGAATATTGATTCATGATTTGATCCTTGTGCAAAATCTTTCCAAATCAAGCAAATCCAATATTTTTCTGTCCATTTTGAACCTTGCACGATTTGATCTTGTTTCCAGCTGTGTAATGGACCTAAACATGCACAAAATCTCAAGATTTAATTAGTTTTTGATATTTTCATTATTTTATTTTGATTTTATTTGATTTAAATGAAATAAAAATTAAAATAAATGACAAAAATAAAAGAATGACAAGTGGAAGGGCTCATGGGTCGTGGGTCACATTACAAACTCAGTGCAAGCATAAAAAGTTGGGCCCATTTAGCAAATAAATGCAATTTTGGCCACATTTGACTTTTGGCAATTTTGCAAAACGGGTCAACTTGGCCAATGCATAACACTTTCAATTTTGACCATAGAGAGGTGTTCTTGGACTTTTTAGAAATGTTATGATATCCTTTAAGCAACCCTTTTTGTCTCATATCAATTGAGTCTTCCATGTTCATGTATGAAGCTTTGACCCAAAAGGTGTTTTTGTTGACTTTCCCAAATGACCTATAATGTCCAAATTCATATCTTCTTGTGAGTGCATATTTTGAACTTGGGATCTGAAGATTAATTGTAGGGCATTACATGCCCTTCAAAACGAGCTTTGGATGGGTCATTTTTGATAAAGTATGAGAAAGTTATGCTTGGTCAAAGTTGGGTTTTGATGAATTATGAGAAATCCTTGAAGAATCATGATCAACCCTTGATAAAATGATGAATAATACTTCACAATGAGAATGTTGACCAAAAATATTGAAGTTTGACTGTATGTGGGCCACAGTTGACTTTTTCCCTAGCATGGTCGATTTTCAGGCATTTGGGCAATTGACTGAGCAAACTTCCTCTGCAAGGCTTGAAACTTGACATGGATGATCTTGAGAACATATTAGGACAATAGTGAGCATTTGGGACCCTTTGGACTCAAACATATTGATGCAAAATGAAACCCTAATTTGGGGTAGACTGCCTTAGGAGAGAGTTTGTATGGTTAACTCTTGGACATCCTTGAGCAATTTGAGGACCTCACTTGAAATGTATTGAGAAATATGGGAGGGAAAATTTTGGGGTACAACAACGTGGTTTGGAGTTGTGATGTGTTGTACCCCAAAATTTTTCCTCTCATGTTTCCCAAGGTTTTTTTTCTCTTATATGGGTGGTCACAAGCACTTGATTAAAGAAAAATAAAAATTTTGAAGATGAACAAGGTGTCTTTCGATTGGCATATTGACAAGCTTAGATTGAGCACCTAACCTCCTTCAAGCTTGCTTCAAATTTTAAATCTTTGATTGAAGCCTTGGCCTTTTGCTTGTTTGCTATATACAAGCTTCGACTGGGCATGTGTTTCCTTTGAAACAACCTCTTTCGATTCAAAAGGGAAGGCCCTCATGTTTGTGGTTCTTCGATTAACAAGTTAGTAGCTTCCTACTGGCTTCTTTCAATTCAGAGGGCATTGTCTTCTTACTGGTTTCTTTCGATTCAGAAGGTGTTGGCAATGGCCTCCAGCAGCTTGTAATCTCAAGCCTCAACTCAACTTTAGTTTTGATGAAATACAAACAAGCTAGTTTGATGAAAGACAAACAAGCACTATGGCAAGAAGGAAAAGAAGTGGAATTAGCTTAAAGCATCATTCACTCAAATCTTCAAGGATCATGGCAAGCAATCAAGTATATCAATTCTCATTTGAACTACATTGATTAGAAATGCTCAAAAATGATATACACACTTGCCACAACACTTCACTTAAAGTATAAAACAAATTTTAAGTTTTTCTCTGATGTAAATCGATTAACATATGATGTAAATCGATTTAAACACGCTTTTTCAAAACCTGGTTGTTTATGGCAGCAATCGATTTACATGAAGTGTAAATCGATTGATTACAGAACTTAGTTGAATTTTTAACACTTGTAAATCGATTTACACATCATGATAATCGATTTACACTTCAAATTTTTTGAAAACAAGAACGTTACAAACCCATGCAATCGATTTACATCTCATGCTAATCGATTTATACGTTGTAACTTGTGAAAAATCTGAACTGGTTTCAAGATATCCTTCACACCTTTTCTCCAATAGATGCATAGTCATACATTGCATCCTCTCAAGTTTTTCAAACAGAAAAGTGTCCATTTGGAAAGGTATCTTGATTACTTTAAATACTAAATCTTTCAAATTAAAAAACAACTCTTCTCTTATGCAATAATTCTGAACTTTGTAAAATATTCAAACTTCATATTTCTTAACTTTTAAGAACAAAGATTTTCTGCACTTTCACACATATAAGAACAGAAATCTTTGAGCATTATCTAACCATTGTGTTACAGTTTGAATTTCTTACAAGAGAAGAAAGAAGAAACTTCATTGAAGTCACTCTATGTGATCAACATCTTTCAAGAAATCATATTTCATATAATTATACAAAGTGTAACTTATTTCCAGGATTGTTGGAATTAAGTATTGGAATACTTGTGTACCTTGTTGTCCATTGTTGGAAACAAGAGGTATCTTTTGAGAGGATTGTTCTCAAGAGAATTATTGGAAATCCAAGAGGGTGTTCTTGGTATTTGTTAGAGTCTTTAGTTGATAAGACTAGGAAGAGTCTTGTAAAAGTTCTAACAAAATAGTGAAATCTCTTGCGTGTTTGCAAGGGGACTGGACATACTTCCGGGGTGTGGAAGGAACCAGGATAAATCTCTGTGTCTCTTTACTTTCCGCACTTTACAGTTTTTCCAAAGCACTAAAACAAAACCAGAAAGTATAAAATAAGTCAAAAATCGACCACCACCTAATTCACCCCCCCCCCCTCTTAGGGCAATCTTAAAGGTAACCTGCTCCTAGAGATCCAGAATGGCTTCCGCAAATCATCAACCCGTTTTCAGAGATGGTGGTAGTAACAACAAGCCTCCTCTATTCTGTGGTGAATATTTTGACTTCTGGAAAATACGCATGAAGGCGCATATAGAAGCACAAGGAGAGGAGATATGGGATGATGTTGAAAATGGTCCATTTATTCCAGTTACGGTAATCAATGGTGTTGGCTCTTCAAAGCCCAAAACTGCATGGGACGACGACGACAAAAAGAAAGTTCTCTATGACAAAAAGGCAATAAACCTTCTTCAAGGTGCACTTAGTATGGACGAATTTTTCCGTGTCTCGACATGCAAAACAGAAAAGGAAATATGGGATACCTTGGTACAAACTCATGAAGGAACGGATGAAGTAAAAAGATCAAGGCTAAATACCCTAAGTCAAGAATATGAACTATTTCGAATGCAGACCGGAGAATTCATTCTTGACTTACAAAAGAGATTTGTGCATTTTACAAATCACTTAAGTGCTCTTGGTAAAACCTTGACAAATGATGACCTCAACTTGAAAGTCCTTAGATCATTGACTAGGGAATGGCAACCAAAGGTAACGGCAGTCTCGGAAAAGAAGAGTCTCTCCGCAATGACTTCCGCTACATTATTTGGCAAACCTCAAGAATACGAAACGGAACTCGGTAGACTTGAAAAACATGAGAATCTAGAAAATAAGTCCAAAAACATTGCTTTAAAAATTGATTCAAAGGAAGTTGTAAAAGAAGACAATACGGAAGAAGATGAAAATTTCATGCTTCTTGTTAAAAGACTTGGGAAATGTTTTGGCAGAAATGACAAGGGCGGATCTCATGCACATAAGAGAAAGCACTTCAAGAAAAGAGAAGCCTCCACATCAACACAAGATGTCTCATGTTATGAATGTGGAAAGCAAGGACATATCAAGCCAAACTGTCCAAATCTCCCAAAGAAAAACGGATTCAAAGGAAAGGACTCAGAACAAAAGAAAGCCTACATAGCATGGGAAGATAATGATATGAGCAGTACATCGGAATCGGAAAGTGACGAATGTGCAAATTTAGCCTTAATGGCATCGCATCACTCCGACGACGAAGAAGAGGTTAGTAATGAATTTACTCTTTTTGATGATGATGTTCAAGGTGCAATTGATGAACTCTTGAAAGAATGCAAAAGTTTATACAAAAAGGTGTCAAACCAAGAAAAAGAACTTCTAATTTGTCTAGAAAAAATTGACACCATGACTAAAGATTTTGATCTTCAAAAACAGAATTTTATAAAAGAAAAGGAAAACTTTGCATGCTCCAAGTGTGAATCAAATTTCTTTCAAATTGTTCAATTGAAAAGAGTCATTGAACAATATGAAAAAGGACAAATAGGGTTGGAAGGATTACTAAGCCAACAACGTTATCCAAATGATAAAAGAGGTCTTGGTTATGTGAATTCTAAGAAACCAAGTAACAATCCCATTGTTTTTGTAAAGGCTAGTAATAGTTCCAATCCCAAGATAGTAGAAAAGAAGCAAGTTGTTCATAATCATCAAAATAAAAAGCCTAATGTATCTAAAAGGAAACAAATTCCTTGATACAAGAGCAAATTTGTTCCAAACTGTTTTTACTGTGGTATTATTGGACACACACCTAATGCATGCTACATTAGAAATTTCAGTATGGCTAGTGGACACTATGCATGGGTGAAAAAGGGAACTAACTATGAAGGACCCAAGGCAACTTGGGTACCTAACAAGAAATAATCTGTTTTTCTAGGTATGCTTGAAATCCAAATCAAATCTTTGGTATCTTGATAGTGGATGTTCAAAGCATATGAAAGGAGATGTACACCAATTTTCATATCTAGTACATAAAGCCAAAGGGTATGTCACCTATGGAGACAACACCAAAGGAAAGATTCTTGGCGTTGGAATAGTTGGCACACCTCCATCCATTCAAATTGAGGATGTTCTCTATGTTGAAGGATTAAAGCACAACCTTCTTAGCATAAGTCAACTTTGCGATAGAGGGTTCAAAATCAAATTCAACAAAGAAGAATGCCTTATTATGGATGAGGCAACCAATGAGGTAAAACTCAAAGGTATAAGATCTAACAATATTTTTATGATCACTTTAGATGATTTGTCTATGAAGGTACAATGTCTTATGGTAAACAACAATGACACTTAGTTATGGCACAAGAGGATTGCTCACATTCACATGGAGCACTTGAACAAATTGGTTAAGCATGACTTAGTTATTGGTCTACCAAAGATGAAGTTCATCAAAGACAAATTATGTAGTGCATGCCAAAAGGGAAATCACACCAAATCAACTTTAAAACCAAAGAATGTGGTTTCAACAACAAGACCACTTCAATTATTGCACATGGATCTTTTTGGTCCATCTAGAACAAGAAGCTTCAGAGGTAACATTTATGCTTTAGTTATTGTAGATGATTTTTCCCATTTTACTTGGACTTTGTTTTTAGTGCACAAAAATGACGCATTCAAGGCATTCAAGAGATATGCAAAACAAGTTCAAAATGAGAAGTCATTAAAGATAACATCAATCTGAAGTGATCATGGTGGAGAGTTCCAAAACAGTTTGTTTGAAGAATTTTGTGAAGAAAATGGGACCTTCCACAATTTTTCAGCACCAAGAACTCCACAACAAAATGGAGTAGTTGAAAGGAAAAATAGGTCTCTGGTGGAGCTTGCAAGAACCATGCTAAGTGACTCAAGTTTGCCTAAATATTTTTGGGCGGATGCGGTAAGCACGGCATGTTACGTAAGCAATCGCGTGATCATAAAACATATACTAAAGAAAACTCCATATGAGATTTACAAAGGAAGAAAACCAAATATCTCTCACTTTCACATTTTTGGGTGCAAATGCTTTGTCCTTAACAACGACAAAGACAATCTCGGTAAGTTCGATGAAAAATAGGATGAATGTATTTTTCTTGGTTACTCCCTTTCTAGCAAAGCTTTTAGAATTTACAATAAAATAACTTTAACTATAGAAGAATCAATGCATGTTTCTTTTGATGAATCTAACACCTCCAAGGAGGAAGTTGTTATTTGTGATGATGATGATTCTATAGATTTACCTCATGAGAATTCATGCGAAGGTGGAAAAATTGTCAACCCGGAACAAACACATGAACTTTCACATCAAAATGAAAATGATGATGGTCTTCCTTAAGAATGGAGAACTCATCGTGATCATCCAATTGACAACATAATTGGAGATATTAGCAAATGGGTATCTACTCGACTAAATCTTAAGGATGCATGCTTAAATATGGCTTTTGCATCTCAAGTTGAACCTACTAAAGTGGCTCAAGCACTAGAAGATGATCAATGGATCCTTGCCATGCAAGAGGAGCTAAACCAATTCGAGCGGAACGAAGTTTGGGAACTTGTTCCTAATCCAAAAAATAAATGTATCATTGGAACCAAATGGGTATTCAAAAACAAGATGGATGAAAATGGTATAATCGCTTAAAACATGGAAAGACTAGTTGCTCAAGGATACAACCAAGAGGAAGGAATTGATTTTGAAGAAACTTTTGCTCCGGTAGCACGTTTGGAAGCAATAAGACTATTACTTGCATATGCATGCTCATTGGACTTTGAACTTTTTCAAATGGATGTAAAAAGCGCATTTCTCAACAGATTCATAAATGAAGAAGTCTATGTAAAGTAACCTCCCGGATTTGAAGACTTCAAACATCCTAATCATGACTTCAAATTGAAGAAAGCTCTCTATGGGCTGAAGCAAGCACCAAGCGCGTGGTATGATAGACTAAGCGCATTCCTATGTGAAAAAGGGTTTGTAAAGGGTAAAGTTGATACCACGCTCTTCATAAAAAATGTTAATCATCATACTTTACTTGTACAAATCTATGTAGATGATATTGTTTTTGGTTCAACTAACCAAAATATGTGCAAGGAATTTTCATCTATGATGCAAGGAGAGTTTGAGATGTCTATGATGGGAAGATTGAATTTCTTTCTCGGTCTTCAAATTAAGAAACTCAAACACGATATCTTCATTAACCAATCAAAATATTGCAAAGACCTTATAAAGAAGTTTGAGATGGAAAGTAGCAAAGAGAGTGCAATTCCTATGGGATCCGGCACCTATCTTAATCCAGATGAATCAGGGAATTCTATTGACATAACTAAGTATCGTGGAATGATTGGCTCACTCCTCTATTTAACAGCAAGTAGACCTGACATCATGTTCAGCGTTTGCCTATGTGCAAGATATCAAGCCAATCCTAAAGAGTCTCACCTTGCAGCAGTCAAGCGCATAATAAAATATCTCAAAGGACCAACCAACATCGGATTATGGTATCCAAAAGGTAGTATGTGAAATCTAGTTGGTTATTCTGATGCTGACTATGCAGGTTGTAAGACTGATCACAAAAGTAAAAGTGGAACATGTCACATTCTCGGAAATGCCTTGGTTTCATGGTCATGCAAAAAGCAAGCAAGTGTCGCTCTCAGCACTGCCGAAGCAGAATACATTGCGGCTGATAGTGGATGCGCTCAAATTCTTTGGCTAAAACAACAGTTACTTGACTATGGAGTAAACCTTGGATGCATTCCACTTCGATGTGATAACACAAGCGCGATCAATATTACGAAAAATCCAGTTATGTATTCCCGGACAAAACACATTGACATCAGACACCATTTCATCCGAGATTACGTACTCAAAAGAGATGTCGAGATTACTTTTGTGGATACTCAAAATCAACTCGCAGACATTTTCACAAAACCACTTGCAAAGGATGCATTTTTCAAAATTCGTCGTGAACTCGGAATCCTAGATGAACAAGATATATAAGGTGCACTTTATCCTTAACTATACTTTAATGTACATATATGTGGGTTTAGACAATGTTTCAAATGTTAAAATTACATTTTTTAAAAATTTTCCTTTAAGTAAATCGATTTACTTGGTGTGTAAATCGATTTACCACTGAAGCAAAACCTTTTTTTATAAAATCCTTTTGTGTAAATCGATTTACACAGTATGTAAATCGATTTACCACTGAACGAAAATTATTTTTCATAAATTTTTTTTGTGTAAATCAATTTACCAGGTATGTAAATCGATTTACCACTGAAACTGAAGCATTTTTATGTAATTTTTCTCTATGCAATCCAGCACCTATACTCACATCTTCATATTCCTATACTCAATACGATCCAAACAATCCAGACCCTTCGCCTCCTCAATACACTGAACCACCTCTACAACAACAATTTCCATATCAAGGACCCTTCTAATGTGTTCCTGACCAATATTATTAAATTCTTGTTATTTATCATTATGTTTTTGTTTTTTATTACTTCAAGTATTAGTGTTTGTATCATGTATCTTTGAACTTTGTTCGCTATATTTAGAAATTTGAGTTTTTAGTTCATATTTGTTTCAACTTGTTATAAGTATCATCTTGTTGCATCTTTCCCTTCTTTTTGATAATGTCAAAGGGGGAGAAGGATGTGATAGCACTTTATGGTTGTTTGGTTGTTTGTTTCAATTTTCTTTACAGGGCAAGCTTTCAAAACTTTTTCTCCTTAGGGGGAGAAAACTCCTTTTGCTCCAATTCTGAACAACTCATAAAGAAAGATGGTTTGTCATCATCAAAAAGGGGGAGAATGTAATCTCAAGCATCAACTCAACTTTAGTTTTTATGAAAGACAAACAAGCTAGTTTGATGAAAGACAAACAAGCAATATGGCAAGAAGGAAAAGAAGTGGAATTAGCTTAAAGCATCATTCACTCAAATCTTCAAGGATCATGGCAAGCAATCAAGTATATAAATTCTCATTTGAACTACATTGATTAGAAATGCTCAAAAATGATATACACACTTGCCACAACACTTCACTTAAAGTATAAAACAAATTTTAAGTTTTTCACTGATGTAAATCGAGTAACATATGATGTAAATCGATTTACACATGCTTTTTCAAAAACTGATTGTTTCTGGTAGCAATCGATTTACATGAAGTGTAAATCGATTGATCACATAACTGAGTTGAATTTTTAACACCTGTAAATTGATTTACACATCATGCTAATCGATTTACACTTCAATTTTTTTGAAAACAAGAACGTTACAAACCCGTGCAATCGATTTACACGTTGTAACTTGTGAAAAATCTGAACTGGTTTCAAGATATCCTTCACACCTTTTCTCCAATAGATGCATAGTCACACATTGCATCCTCTCAAGTTTTTCAAACAGAAAAGTGTCCATTTGGAAAGGTATCTTGATTACTTTAAATACTAAATCTTTCAAATTAAAAAACAACTCTTCTCTTATGCAATAATTCTGAACTTTGTAAAATATTCAAACTTCATATTTCTTAACTTTTAAGAACAAAGATTTTCTGCACTTTAACACATATAAGAACAGAAATCTTTGAGCATTATCTAACCATTGTGTTACAGTTTGAATTGCTTACAAGAGAAGAAAGAAGAAACTTCATTGAAGTCACTCTATGTGATCAACATCTTTCAAGAAATCATATTTCATAGAATTATACATAGTGTAACTTATTTCCAGGATTGTTGGAATTAAGTATTGGAATACTTGTGTACCTTGTTGTCCATTGTTGGAAACAAGAGGTATCTTTTGAGAGGATTGTTCTCAAGAGACTTATTGGAAATCCAAGAGGGTGTTCTTGGTATTTGTGAGAGTCTTTAGTTGATAAGACTAGGAAGAGTCTTGTAAAAGTTCTAACAAAATAGTGAAATCTCTTGCGTGTTTGCAAGGGGACTGGACGTACATCCGGGGTGTGGAAGGAACCATGATAAATCTCCGTGTCTCTTTACTTTCTGCACTTTATAGTTTTTCCAAAGCACTAAAACACAACCAGAAAGTATAAAATACGTCAAAAATCGACCACCACCTAATTCACCCCCCCTCTTAGGGAAATCTTAAACTTACACAGCTTTTCTTCGATTCAGAAGACACGTGCTTTCTCTACGCTTGCCTTCAATTCACAAGGCAAGAACTTCCTTCATGCCAGAAGGCACAAAGCAATGGCCTCTTGCATACGTCCTTCGACTGCACCATTGGCTTTACATGTTTGCTTGATTCTCAATATAATGGTTACCTGTATGTCTGCTTCGATTGAGCAATGGCCTCTGCAGGTTTGTCTTGATGACTACCTGCATGCAAGCTTGATTCCTGCTTCGACTGGGCAGTATCTCCCTTGAAGAGTTTGTTTCAACACGCGCAGGATTTAATTTGTTGGCCCATTCGAAGGAATGGAAAGTGATGCATACAAGTGATGCATGTGGTCCCTTCAAAAGAGCACACGCATTGGTTCAAAATGAAGGATACACATATTGCTATCCAAAATGAAAGAGAGATATGCAAAGATGCTGGTTGACCCAAAATCCCACATATTTCCATACTCAAGTTTCCTGCACAAGCATTCTGAAGGAAGCTTCGATTAGCCTGGAAAGAGTTTTTTTTTTGGGCTCAATCGAAGAGGCCTCAAGGATGAAATTTGATCCATTCGAAGGACACACCCTGGTGGCCCATTCAAAGAGGGCACAAAGCATACATATGAAAGATACTCAAAAAGTCCATTCGAAGGAGGCAACCAAAGGCCCATTTGAAGGGTACACAAATGGTCCATTCAAAAGACCCCTTCGAAGGAGGCAACCAAAGGCCCATTCGAAGGATATACAAGAGGTCCAATCGAAGGGCATGGACTAAAGGTATTCGAAATCCAAAGGTGTCCAAATTCATTCAAATTCAAAAAGAGACAAGTTTCCATGAGTTTGGCAAAGTTACAAAATATCATTAATGGCTTTAAAAACACTTGTTTATGGCCGTTTAAACCTTTGTTCTCTTGTTCCCTCCATCCCCTCTATATAAAGAACAACACCAGCCAGATCAAAAGAGGCTGAACACACCCGAAGAGAGAGTCACACAAAATTAAGAACATATTCTTGGAGGTTTCCTGAAGCTTTTCCAATCCTCACCAGCCCCTAAGCAAGCACACGTCCAGAAGTTCCAAATTGAAGCAACCCTTAAACAAAGGTACCCACGCTTGAAGCTACAGATTCAACCATCGCCATTGGTAAGAATTGGTAAAAAGATGAAGCTTTATATTTGCATGACACATCAACACTTGTAGTTCATTAGATTTATTATTCAAGATTAAAGACCCGGGTTCGACACCCAGGTCTGCATTTGTTTTGTTGCTAACACTTGCTGCAGATATAGCCTGAATAGACCCAATGCGCGCAGGATTGAAGGACCTGGGTTTCGATACCCAGGTGTGATACGGTTTCAAAACCGACTGTTAATACTGATTTGCATTTTTTGTTTGCAAATTTCGTGGAAAGCAAGAGTCGCCACCGATTGTTCTTTTATCCAACAAAGGAAAGGGTGAAAAGAGCAGAAAAATACCTTTTTCGAGATTTTCTGAGTAAGGGGGTAGATTATGGAAATGGAAGGTATTAGTACCCTTTCCATATGTGCTTTTCGATGGGCTCTTAGGTACTTGCTCATTTTGAAAATTGTTTGTGTTTGTGTTTTTGAAAGATTTTGTAAGCTTTATGGTAACTCTCGTATCAGTCCTCGAGAATGTGATAAAGTGTTTTTGAAAATAGTTTTTGAAAGTGTGTAAATGTAAAAAATTCAGATCTGAGCAACTACTTAAGAATAGTCTCCCTACTCGAAAAAGGATGTTATTTTCCTCCTTTCCTTTAGATAGTGCTATCCTACTATTATTGAGTAGGTAGCCATATCGTTGGATGTTGAGGGACTATCGAAAGGGACACTATGGTCATTAAAGGCAATAGGTAAGGATATCTTTGCATTCGAAGGGACTGTCATTATATAGGCAACATCGAGGGACAAGATCATTTCTTGTAAGCAACTCGAGGTACAGTAAGGGACTATCATCTTTTATGATGGCTTTTAAATTGAGGGCCTTTGCTAAGATATCCTTACGTTCGAGGGACATGACCATTGTTTTCCGAGGCAACCAAGTAAGGAGTACCCTAAGGGTGCAAGTGTGCAATAATGCATTTTTCAGATATTTATCTTATGTTAGTGATATAATGATTAATTTTATTAATCTTGTCATGCACACCTAATTTACTAGCAATCATATACAAGCCTAATTACTAACAGTTAATATCTTGCAGATAATTAAGTGCGAGAATTGTAAATCTTACGCTATTACATCCCATGAGCAGTTACAATATTTAGAAGAAAAAATGCGAAAAGATAAACTAACTATTACAAAATCAAATGTGTGACCTATACATTCTTTCTAGAATTTAAATAACAAAATAAAAATAGAAAAAAAGAAAAGAAGAGATTGTTTAGAAAGAAACTCAAATGTCCTAAAAATCCTAAGTATTAAGAAAAATATTTTTGGTATTTTTGTGATTTGATTTAATATATAAGACCTAATTCTAAATTAATTACAACTTAACTATTAAATAAATACTAAAACATGATTAAGTTAAATTAAATTTATTTATGAAAATTAAATTAATTAAAAGAATAGAACTAAATCTATTTTTTTTGTGATTTTATGATTTTATGATTTTATGATTTTTTTGATAAAAATGAATTAATTGAAATGAAAAGAAAATAAATAATTAAAGAAAAAAACAAAAGAATGGGCCATGTTGTAAAGAAAATGGGGGGATGCGCTATGCAAAATCGCAGGCCCATTAGCAAGAGAGCTCAGGCGCTGGAGAAAAGTCTTCAGAATCATGTGTATCTCTCCCATGAGGCCTATCGTGGGTTTAGATTGAAAGTCCTCGTATCACAGAATTTGAAGCTCAAAAAGCTTATAGCCCTAACCATGGCATCTTGCACATAAGGGGTTCATCTGCACATGCGATCGTCCTAACCTTTTCTAAATGGTCTCATAAACACATATCAATGCACAAAAATAATTTATATGACATGAATAGACAATTTGAGATTCAAGAAAATTTTACCAAAACCGGTACAATTAAATGTGAGAGTTATAGACGTGGAAGGGCTTGGTTATGAGCCTAGTTCAACTCTTGGGAGCCTCGGGGAGATGAATGGATCCTTTGTTTTGCTTGAGAGCACCTGGAAGGGTGGTTAAGAATTTTGCAACTTTGAGAAATTTCTGAGAATTTTGTAGAGCTTTGTTATACAATGGCTTTTCTGGTCATTCTTCTGCCTTTGTTTGCCTTTATATAGAGAATGAAATAGGAGCCAACAAGTATGGAAAAGGACAAGGTAATCATGCCCATAAAATTAATATACCAACATATTGAAAACTTGCCTTCTTTGTATAATTCTTGTCTTTTGGATGCCTTGCACGAATCTGGACATGTTGATGGCTTGTATTCGGGCTGACAAATAAGGAATGGAATGAAGGTAATCATGCCATGGTTTAAACAAGAAAACAACTTTAAAACTTGCCAAATTTGCAATGTTTCTTCCTTTCTTGAGTCCCCACGAAATTGACAAGGTTGTAATAAGTTGTCATGAGTTGTCTTGGGAATTTTTTTATTAATAACCAAGTATTAAAAAAATATTTCGCAAATAACCGGGTTTCGGAAAAAATTATGCAAATAACCATGTTTGAGATGGCTCCACAAAGGAGGAGCCAAGTCATTTGGCGCATGCACCTAGGGTTTTGCCCTAGGCGCCATCTCACTTGGCGCCTCCATTGGCTTTTAGCCAAGTGAGATGGCGCATGCTCCTTAAAAAGGAGAGGAGGCGCCATCTCACTTGGCGCCTAGGGCAAAACTAGGGTTTTTTGCTGTTTTATAAATAATTCGTCCGTTTCTTTGAAATTTCTCACACTTTCTCGCACTGTATTTTTATTTTGTACTCCCTTATTTACGTAATGACGTCGCCTATGATTTTTAGCAGAGATGGTTACGTTATATTCTCCGCCACGAAACCCGTGATGAAAATGAAATTCTGGCACATTCACTCCATGGAGCGTCTGAAGTGGGAGTTGATGCGGTGGCTAGATGGAGACATCGCCAAGGGGGAAAAAATTCGAAGGATCCAGTGAAAACGAACAACAACCTCGCATGCGACAGGAAGACCAAATGTGTGGTTGGAGGAAGTCAAAACAGACAGTGATGTAATGCTGATGATGCATGGGTCAGATGAAATTGTGTTAACAGTTGTAATTTCCTAGATTGATTATCGTTAATCATTGTTGTACGCGAAAACCCTAATGTAATTTCCTAGATTGAATTTCTTAAATTGTGTGAACAGTTTTATTAACGGAAAACCCATAATGTTTACAACACAAATATTGAAAAGATTTATTGTATTACAAAATTTATGTGGTCGAGCCAGACGCCCGATTCGGACAGTTTTTGCGATTGTGTCCGACCTGACGGCATAAACCACACTTTCTTTCCAACCTGTCAAGATCGTCCATTTCTGTTGTTATGCGCCTGCTTTTGGGACGACCCTTCTTGTTCCTTCGCATTTGGTCATTGTGCCAAACTATATCACCGTTGTATTCAGGCCAATAGTCCGGTTTTGCCACCAAAGGAAAGTTGTTGTTGTAAACAGTGAGCAACGTTTCAGATTTATAAACGTTTGAGAGTAGTTGAAGCGCGTCTTGATGGGTATGCGCACAAGCGGCAATGACATGAGAGCAAGGCATACGAAAAGCTTGAAACCTGCCACAATCGCACCATTGAGAAGGTAAAATGACCCTGTATTCTTGTCTTGCCAGGCCTTCATTGTGGTCAATTGTCTCTTTCACAATGAAGTTGTGGCTATGGCGGTCAAACCGTGTAACCATGTGAGTGTTGGCTTTAGCACTTTCAGCCTTAATGTATTTCATACAGCTTTCACTCCATAGTTGTCCTGATTGCAAGACTGCATACCACATTTCACCTCTTTTGGCAAATAACGCAGCCATCCTAAAATACGTGGATTTCACCAAGGCAGTGATGGGGAGGTTTCGTATGCCCTTGAATACCCCATTCATTGATTCAATAAGATTTGTAGTCATATGCCCCCATCTTTGGCCATTGTCGTATGACCTAGTCCATTTTTCGACCGGTATATTGTCGATCCACGTACCGGCTTCTGGGTTAGACAAACGGATCTCGTTGCGGTAATATTTGAATGTGGGCTGTGTCAGTGCGTATCCCGCATTCATCACCGCTTTCCTCAATGTTTTGTCCTTGACCTCCCTCGAGAAATTCTGGACGATATGCCTGACGCAATAGACATGCGTAGAAGGAGGGTCATGCCAACCATTTGCCGGATTATTATAGGCACTTTCAATGGAGGCATGTCTGTCCGAGATCAAACAGAGATCTGGTTGAGGAGCCACGTGTGTACGAAGATTTTTCAGGAAAAAGCTCCAAGCACCACCGGTCTCCCCCTCGACAAGGGCAAACGCAATGGGGAAAATGTTATTGTTGCCATCTTGTGCAACTGCCATCAAAAGCGTGCCTTTGTACTTCCCATACAACCAAGTCCCGTCTATTTGTAGAATTGGTTTGCATGATGGGGTGGCGACAACATTCATTTTTGTACTATTTCGCCAAGTGAGATGGCGCCTCCCTTACTGTCCAATCGTGATACATGCATGGGCTTATGCTGCCACCTAGCCTACAAGAGTGACACCTTACATTATTTGCAAATGCATGCATGCATATGTGTAACTCCCTTAGCATGCAAATGTGACACCTCGCAGGCATGCAACCACTACATCAAAATTATTTGCCTATAAATACATACCTTATGAAACATCTCTCACACCCACACAACTCTCACTCTCTCACTCTCTGCTACGAAATATTTCTTAAGTCTATCATACTCTTTATTTCTTCCTAAGTCTTTCATTCTCTCAAGCGTTCTGAAGAATGGCCCTTCTAACAATGGGAGATACTCACAGAGGCACAAGGGAAAACATTGCTGCATTTGTAAGTCTCTTCTTTGGTTATACATTTTTCATACTTTAAAAAACGTGTTGTTCATCTTAATTAATCTTACTCTTGTTTAATTATGATCTCAGGATACACAACGATTCAGAATCCGTTCGCACAAATACCTGGCTCCCGACCCTTTCATCGTCCCTTATCTGGAATATGCAGGTTTTGGACACGTGATAAAGATCTCCAACTGCACCATTGACTCCAAATTCATCCTTGCAATGTTGGAGAGGTGGAGACCGGAGACCCATACATTTCACCTACCAATAGGTGAATGTACCATCACTCTCGAAGATGTGTACATGCTACTGGGCCTCCCTATTAACGGTAAAGCGGTGAACGGGTCGGTTCAACAACCCAACTCACAATGTGAAGAACTGTTGGGTAGGGACATGGTAGAAGGTGGTGGAGCAAGAGGGCAGGGAATACTACTCACTGACCTGAAACGACATTATGCAAGTATGGAATTAAATGAAAATTCCTCAGAAAATGACCGAGTAGTAAAAGCCCGAACGTATATTATGATACTTTTTGGTACTTTTTTATTTCCCGAAAGTACGGGAAATAGTGTAAATTTCATGTACTTACATTTACTAACAAATTTTGATAAAACTAGAAAATTTAGTTGGGGTTCTGCAGTATTAGCCCACCTGTACAGTTCCTTGTGCAAAAACGCGGTCAAGGAAAAATGTACATTTTACGGGTGCACATTTTTACTACAAGCCTGGGGTTGGTGGAGGATGGAGTCCTTAAACCCCATCAACAACAACACTTTTGGTTTCCCTTACGCAACAAAGTAAGTCATTAAGTTATAGCATTTATAACTATTCTTCTCTTTCCAAAATATATGCTAAAAATAACATGTTTCTCATTTCCTATAGGTACTGCGTGAGGGGTATGGATTACGGCAAGAATCCCAGATTCAATGTCGCACTCTACCGGAATCTGTTGGATCACTTAGGCCCAGATGACGTAAGTCGTAGCTTTTAACTTTTGTTCATTTTAATTATTTATACATTACTTTTGCGCTTACCTGATTTAAATTTTATCGCAGTTCGTCTGGAGACCATATTTGGGCTTGGACCATTCTCCAAATCCAGAGGATGCAGCAACTTGGACTGCAAAGACTGCACTCATTCGGTTCAACATTATGGAGATGCACCACAGCGACCGTGTGAAGATGCAGTTCGGAATGATCCAAGAGATACCAAGTGACCCAACAGATTTGTCCCCCTGGCATCTAAAAAGGGTCGACGCCCAGTGGAATCTAACCAACTGGAAAGACTTTGCTCCAGAATGGTGTAAAATGTGGCAAAGGCGTCACCGCTACATCTTGCAATCCCCTATTTTCCTTACTCAAGGTAACATGCGACACACCGATCAATATATGTCGTGGTACAGGTCGGTTAGTAACCCAGATATGCACGTGTCTCATCCGAGATACTTGGTTGACCCACGCACACAATGGGCACAACCCTCGATTCCCCACCAACAAACCCAAAATCCATCAACCTCAAACCAACCCCCAAGAAGAAACAGACCAACAAACACACAACCACATTCCCCACCACAACACAACTACAACCAAATGCCGTACTACCAACCACAATCACCGCCAAACTACCAATACCCAGATATGCCTCAAACCCAACCACAATACCAACCACAATACCAGCAAACCCACATACCCCATACACAATTTCAGTCTTCCACATATCCCAATATGGGGCCCTCAACATCCAGCCTTAGCCCTGATATGGGAATGTCTGAAGATTATGACCAACCCGACCAAACCTACCATCAACCACCATATCACCAAACAACCCAACATCCACAGTACCAAACACCCCAAGATCCATTTCCTTTCTACCCCCCATACTCAGACGACCAATGCTACCGACCAACCATGGAACCCCACCCACCGCCAACACGACCAAACTTCGAGGGTATGGGTAACCGACTGTACCAGAGCGGATCTTCGAGATATGGAGATCTTACTGATTTTATGGATTCGGATCGCATTGACTTCGCTGGGCCATCGACCTTGCCGCAACAGGAAACAAGACGGCACCCAGCAAGAGAAAGGCGAGGACGGGGATGCGGAACTGGGAGTCATTACCGGGTTCCTGGGGATCATTGATGTATCTTTTTTTTTTCCAGTATTTTTTGTATCTATTTTTTTACTGTTATTTAAATGTAAAATAGTTGAATGTAATTATTTTTTTTCAAATAAAAAATCAATTTTGTTTATCTCTGTCTAATACGCAACGCGCAGGAAAGAAAAAAAAATTTTTTTTTGACCTAATTTTACACATAGGCGCCATCTCATTTGGCTTAGGGCTTGCCATTTGCCCTTAGGCGCCAAATGAGATGGCGCCTCCCTTATAAAAAGAGGAGGATGCGCCAAATGAGATGGCTCCTCCTTTGTGGAGCCATCTCAAACATGGTTATTTGCGTAATTTTTTCCGAAACCCGGTTATTCGCGAAATATTTTTTTAATACTTGGTTATTAATAAAAAAAATTCTTGTCTTGGGCCTTTAGATGATTGAAACAAAAAGCCAAAGCCTTTATATCGTTGTTTCATATTTTATTTGATTTTATTTGCATTTAAATGAATAAAAATTAAAATAAAAAAAATAAAAATCATAAAATATATGTGAATGGATTTATAGGTCCTCTAACAGCTTATGAACATGTTTGAACATAAAAAGTTAGGCCCACTAGTTAAAAACTTCAAGTTCGCTCACTTTGCATTTCACGCATTTCTTGAAAATTGCCCAACTTGTGCACCTCATAACTTGCTCAATTTTAATCTTTTTAATGTGATCTTGAACTTTTTGGAGACATTATCTTGATGTAAGTTGCCTTGACAAAAAGTGTCTTATGTTGACTTTCTGAAAATGACATGTAATGTATGCGCTTGTATCTTTCAAATGGTGTATCTCTTGAACTTAAGGACAAATGAGAATTTGGATGGAATTAGATTCTCTTTAAAATGAGCTTTGGTTTATGGAAAATGGATGAAGTATGTGAAAGTTATGCTTGGTCAAAGTTTAGTAGACTTTTCCTATAGAAACCCTAATTTAGCAACTCTTGACTTTTGATATATTAGGAGCATTTCTTGAGGAATCATGATCAACCCTTGATCAAATGATGGATATCACTTCAAAATGTTGATGTTGACCAAAAATCTTGAAGTTTGACTGTATATGGGCCACAGTTGACTTTTTCCCTAGCATAGTTGATTTTCCAATACTTGAGCAATTGACTGAGCAAACTTATTGTGCAAGGCATGAAATTTGGCATGGATGATCTTGAAGACATATTAGGACCATGGAAAGCATTTGATACCTTTGGAGCTCAACCATCTTGATGAAAATTGGACCCCTAGTTGGGGGGTTCATTGCTCTAGGAGGAGAATTTGTCTGGTCAATTCTTGGTCAACCTTGAGCAATTGAGAACCTCTAGGAGTATGTCTTGTGTGAAAATGGGAGGGAAAATTTTGGGGTACAACATCTGCCCATGTTCAATCTTCTTAAACCTGAAGATTTAGATTGGCTTGTTTGTCTTTCATGATCTGAAGGTGGAAGATGATTGAACACTAGAGTGCCCAGAAATTTGCACTCGTCCGAAGTGAGATTGTTGGTGAATAATATCGGGAATGGGCTTACAGATGTCATTTGGAAAAGATGACAAAAGACTTTCAGAGATGAGTTTAAAGATGCCATCCAAGGAGATATGACATAGATTTGTGGGAGATGGGCCTAGAGATGCCATCCAGAGAATGTGACGGAGAGTCTTCGGAGATGGGCTCAGAGATGCCATCTAGAACAATGTTGATTTCATGAGATATTCCTTTGTGGGAATTATTATTCTTGTTGTTTAGGAGGACTCTGTTGTGTTGGTCTCTGTTTGGGAAATAGAGTTTAGGAGCTTCAGTTGTCCATTACTCTGTTGGGGAGTGTTCTACCCCAAAATTTGCCCTCCCATATTCTTCAAGATTTGCCAAGGTCAATCTCCAGATGATTCAAAATCACTCAAGGGTGGCATAGTCCAATTGCCTCCTAACACAGTCAAAATTAGGGTTTTGGTTCTTGCAAAGAAATTGAGGTTTCCAAGGGTCCAATCAAGTCCCATATGCCTACATACATTATCAAGCATCCATATGACAAGTTTCAAGACTCACATCATCAAATTGCACAGTCAAAAACCCTAAATGCTTCACAATCAACTGTAGGGGCAAAATGGTCATTTGACAGTCAAAAGTCAAAATTTTTGGTCAACATATTATTTTGAAGCCACAAACATCATTTGATCAAGTCTTGATCATGATTCTCAAAGTATGGCTAAAAAAGTCTCAAGATGCAAAAGTTTCTATTTTTGGACAGCTGAAAAGTCAACTGCAAATTGACCAAGGCATAACTTCCTCATGGTTTATCAGAAAAATCCCATCCAAAGCTCATTTTGAAGAGGATGACATTTCCTACAACTCATATTCACACTTCAAGTCCAAGAAATGCTCTCACAAAAAGTTATCAATTTCAACATTATAGGTCATTTTCAAAAGTCAACAAAAAGGCACTTTAAGTCAAAGACCATAACTTGAGATTGGTAAATCAAAATGACATGGGACCAAAGACATTGGTTAGAGGACTTCAAGACCTTTCCAAAATGTCCAAGAACATGATCATAGCTTAAACATTGAGCAAGATATGCATTGGAGAAGTTGGGAAATTTTTGGGAACTTTGAAAAGTCAACTTTGCTTCAAAAGCTTCAAAATTGCTAATGGGCCTCAATTTCTTTCTTGAATCATTACAAAAGGCCTATGCACGACCCATTGAGCTCAAAGGGATTTATTTTCTTATTTTTAATTAATTAATTGAATTTTTATTCATATTAATTCATTTAATTAGATTTAAATATGAAAAAATATCAAATAATACTTTTCAAATCGTTTTGTGCAGCAAATTCACTCATTATATGCTAAAGATTTCGTGCATCATCCAAGGGGACAAGATCATCCACATTTGGCAAGATTTCAATGAAAAAAAAAAGAAGATTGAAAAGATATGGAAAAAATCAAATATTGAAATCATAAATTCAATGGATTCATGGGCTTGTTTTTGACCTAGAATGCTTCATGTACTTATGCACAACTCAACCCTATTCAAGCATACACGAAAAACATACTCCAAGAACCTCAGAACCAAGTTGCCAAAATTCCAAAGAAATTGTGAAACTGATTTCATAGTTAGAGCACGTTTCAAAGCATAAAAAGCATTCTAACACGTTGCTGAACCTTCCAGGAATTGATTGCAATCAAGAACACGCTTCCATACTCCAAGAAACGGTAGAACAGAATCATCTTTCTCACGAAAATTTCCATAATCGAACTCTGCATTTTATGCATCATTGTTACATTTTGATTGTTGATTTACACTAATAATGATGTTCTGAAGCGATTGGTAACATTTAATTGGACTAACACTGCCTGTAGCCAAATCCACCATTGATGAAACCTAGGGTTTCAGAAGCTTCAAAATAGGGTTTCTCATATATGGTAAAATTAGACCACCAGACTTACACAGCTGAATTCGTGACAACAAGACGAATCCAATGAAGCAATCATGCCCTTTTTATATTGAGGCATATTCTATTCGCTATTTTTACAGGTTGCAGTTTGTGGGGGTTTAAAACCCCCGCTATTTATTTTATAATTGCAAGGAAACCAAGGAAGAAGATGGACGTGGCCTGATGCTATTGGGGGATTCAAATCTGGCGCGTGATTTTTTGTCTTATACTACTATCCAACGTTTTTGTATATTATGTTTTTTATCTATCCAAATAACAAACGCACGCCATAGCTCAGTTGGTTGATGAGGTGCCTTGCAGGTATAGGGACCTGGGTTCGATTCCCAGGTCCCCCCATATGCTTAATAATTTTTGTCTCAATATCTTCTAGCGCAGCACATCCTCAAAGGTTCACCATACGCACTCACGCTCAGGCTTGCCACATACTCATGATGATCAATCTGAAGGCTACAAAAGGAGGTCCATCATATACCTTAGTCAATGGATGAACACACAAACATGGAAAGTCAAACAAGGCTTTGTTCCAGTGGGCCTGAATTTCTCACAATTAACCTCCCCTTGGGCCTGATACCCCCTGGTTTGCATCTTTTTTATTCTAATTTTATTTAAATTGTTTTAATTCTTTTACTTATTTTTACTTAATTCACAAATAATCAATTTTCATAATAAAAAATCAGAAATCAAAAAATGTAATATATTTAATTATTATTAATTTCACCATTTAAATATTTTTGTAAATAAATTTTAATAATTAATTTAGTTAATCTAGGTTTTAATTTTAACACTTTTTTTTCTTAATAAATTAAAATAGGTAGAATTAGGGTTTTTTTTGACATTTTTCATCCTTTTTTAATAAATAGTCTTCTCTCATTATTATTATTATTAATTACCATTTATTTTTGTAAATAAACATGTACATTAATTAATTAGTAAATTAGGTTAAACTTTAATATTTTCTTAATAATTAAAATAGACTTAGAATTAGGGTTTCCTTTTAATTTTAATTTTATTTATTTTCATAAATACCAAAAACATAAAAAACATTTTCTTTAATTAAATAATTATTATGCATTAATTTAATTTCAAGCAAAAGGGTCCAACGCCCTCGAACATTTAATTTCAATTTCTTTTCGCGCATTTATTTTCTTTTGAATATTATGTAACTGCTCAAGGATTGTAATAGTAATTAGGTCTCTCTATTTACTTTCCGCATTTTTATCAAAAACGGGTCTTTGTAATTTTGCGATTGTTGTACCCCAAAATTTTCCCTCCCATATTCCTCAAGATTTGCCAAGTCAAAGCTTCAAAATCTCCCCAGGGGTTGCACAGTTCAAGGATCTCCTAACAATCAAAAAACTAGGGTTTTGGTTCTGACAAAGAAAATGAAGTTTCCAAGGGTCCAATCAAGTCCCACATGCCTACAAACATGGTCAAGCATCCTCATACCAAGTTTCAAAACTTACAGCACAAAATTGCACAGTCAAAAACCCTAATTGTACTACAGTCAACTGTAGGGGCAAAATGGTCATTTGACAGTCAAAAGTTCAAATTTTTGGTCAACATCTAATTTTGAAGCCACAAACATCATTTGATCAATGCTTGATCATGATTCTCAAAGCTTGGCTCAAAAAGTCTCAAAATGCAAAAGTTTCCATATTTGGACAGTTGAAAAAGTCAACTGTAACTTGACCAAGGCATAACTTCCACATGGATTATCAGAAAAATTCCATCCAAAGCTCATTTTGAAGAGAAAGACATTTCCAACAACTCCTCTTCACACTTCAAGTCCAAGAAATGCTCTCACAAAAAGTTATCAATTTCAACATTATAAGTCATTTTCAAAAGTCAACAAAAAGGGACTTTAAGTCAAAGGCCATAACTTGATATTGGTAAATAAAAATTACATGGGACCAAAGTCATTGGTTAGAGGACTTCAAGACCTTTCCAAAATGTCCAAGAACATGAGCAAAGCTTAAAAATTGAGCAAGATATGCCTTGTGGAAGTTGGGAAATTTTTGGATATTTTGAAAAGTCAACATTGCTTCAAAAGTCTTAAAAATGCTAATGGGCCTCTTTTTCTTCCAAAATCCATCATCCAAAACATGTGCACGACCATTTGGCCCAAAGGGAAGTTTTTCATCATTTTTATTTTATTTATTTGAATTTTTAATTGCTAGAAATTCATTTAATTAATTAAAATATATGAAAAATACCAAACCTAAGTTTTTAAATCTTTTTATGCATGAAATACACTCAATATTTCGTGCATGATCAGATATAGAAAGAATCATGGTAATTGGATATGATTGGAATCAAATTTGCATGAAAAAGATTGGAAAATATATGCCATGAAAATCAAATATCTCTTCATCAATGCAAAGGTTCTTTGGATCAATTTTTCAACCCTAATCATTCCAGTACATATATACATGCCAACCCTAATGCTCATGACCAAAAAAGCTGCGCAAGAACACCATAACAAAGTTTGCATTTTTTCAAGAAAACTAAAATACTGAAAACCATCTTCCAGTGCGATTAAAGGCCAAATAACCATTCCATTACCTTCCTGAGACTTCAAGGAAGGTTTTCAGATCAAAACCATCCATCCTAACGCAGAGAAACGGTAGAACGATCGTGTCCTGTACAAGATTTTTTCCATATGCTTGCATCATGATTCATGCGTTTTTAGTAATTTTTAATGTTTGATTTATGTTCCTTGATTGATTCGAAAGCTAACTGTATTGTTTAATTAAGTTTTCATCACCCATACGCGAAACTACCATGGACGATTATTAGGGTTCTTCAAATTTAAAATTGGGTACTTTCACCTACTGTAAAATTGAGACACCTTAATACCATGGTTGAAATCAGGGAGCTTGGACGATTTGAAAACACCCCTCGCGCCTAATTTATGTGGCCATATGGCCTAATCGCTATTTTGGAAAAGTGCATATTTTGGGGGGGTTTAAAACCCCCGCTAACCCTTTTTATGTTTCAGGCAAAAACACAAACGAGGAAGAAGAAGACTAGGTGGCAAGGCATAAGTGGTTCGTTTGAATTTTCGCGCTAAAAGTTCCACTAACCATTGTTTTATCTTATATTATTTGTTTCCTATTATATATTCAAAACGCGCGTTTGGTACAGATGGTGAAGGAATTGTTTCATAAGGAACTGGGACCTGGGTTCGATTCCCAGGTCCTCCACTCTCTTTCAATATTTTTTCTCTCAACTTAATCCCATGCAGATTCACTCCTAAGATCCACCATGCAACTCACAATCCAGGCATGCCACGCATCTCATGATGGCAATCTAAAGGTGGAGATCTGAAGAACATCATAGGCACAAGTCAACGCCCCTACACGCTAGCCAAAAAGTCAATAAGGCCAAGGCTTAATGGGCCAGAATTGCTAGGGCTTTACCTCCAATTGGGGACAGAACCTCCCAAGGTATTGTATTTCTTTTCTTTTCTTTATTTTATTTGTTTCAATTATTTCTTTTTTTAATTAATTCCTTTAATTTAATTTATTTTCTTAATATAAAAAAAAACAATATAAAAATCAGAAAAGACTAAATTCAAAATATATTTTAACTAATATTTTGTAAATAAATCTCATTAATTTAATTTAGCTTTTTAAATTTAGGTTTAATTCAAATATTTTTTCTTAATAAATTAAAAAAGAGTAGAATTAGGGTTTTAAGCATTTTTCATTCTTTTCCTTTTTTCCTCACCATAATTAATTATTTAATATTATTTTTTATAAATCAAATTACCATGTAAATAATTAGATTAATTTTAATTTTAATTTTAACGTGTTTTTCTTAACGAATAAAAAAAACTAGAACTAGGGTTAATTTCTTAATTTCATTTAATTCACATAAAAAACCATAAATACCAAAAAACCTCAAAAATAATTTCTTTTTTTTCTTTAATTTAATTAATTTGTTAGTAATAATTTAATTTAATTAAAAAGGGTCCAACGCCCTCGCTTTCAATTTTAATTCCAAATCGCGCATTTATTTTCAATATTAATGTAATTCTCCCAAAGCCGCGTAAATTTACATTTCTCGCATCTTTATTTTATGTCAAATCGGGTCCTGGATTTAATTTGGCGATGTGGACCCGCGCCTTTGTAATAGTTTAGGAATTTTATCTTTCCGCACTTTTTTTTAACTGTTAATAATGGCATGCAAGAATGAATGACTAAAATAAAAAGAACGCGTAGATCACCCATGACATGACAAAAGACAAAAATATCTGAAAATGACACACAAATCACACACCACCCCTAGGGTACGCCTCACTGTTGCCTTGCCTCGAAAGGTGATCGTCGAGTAGAGGATGTCTTAGTAAGTCCTCATGATACGGGAACCTGGCATGAGGGTAGCTTCTAAGGTATCTTCCCATTGCTCTGGTGATCACCATGTCCCGAACCTCGAATTGACCCGAAAACCTCCAACGGTGGTGCTACCTACCTCTCAATGGTGGGATGGCACTACTTTAAAGGACATTTACACAGACGAATTCCTTAGGGTAGGTAGACGACTCTAGATACTTGCTCTAATTTCAAAACAAATCAAAAAAACACTTTTCACACCAACACCTTTTCAAAAAGCTTTCGAAAGCAACTTTTCAAACACTCTTGAGGACCGATACAAGAGTCGAACTGGAATTTTCAAAGAAACTTTTTAAAACCCACATTGAAAAGCAAACAAACCATTTTGAAAACACAATGAGAAAGTATCTAAGAGCCCATGGATAACCATGGATAGAAAGGGTGCTAACACCTTCCCTTTCTATAACCTACCTCCCAAACCGAGAGCAATCTCTATAAGGAATTTTTCTGTGCTTTTGTCCTTTCCATTTGGAGAAAATAAAAGACGGTGGCGACTCTTGCTTCCGCGACATTTCGCGAACCAGTGTTAAACAGTCAGTTCCAGGTCCACCGATCACAAAACTGGCGACTCTGCTGGGGACTCTTATAAAGTGAGGTGTACCTTAGGGTTAGTTCATAACTGTGTTTTCAATTGCTTTCTTTGCTTGCTTTATTATTGTGGGACTGTCTCTGGAGTTCTATAGATCCTAGCCCGGATCTGGCGGATACCTTCTTAGAAAGTAGCAACAAGGCTGTGAGGGAACTGTGCGGGGTATACCGACATGGTTGAAACAGTCTGCTACGTTGATGTGGCACTTTGGTGTGTACCGGTAACCCTTGAGTTCAGTCAAGGAGAGTACGGGGCCTCCGCGTGGTGTCATGAAGCATCAACAGACCTTAGGAACCTTAATTGAACTATCTTGGCCTCTTTAGGGTAGTGAGATAACTGATTTGGTGCAGTCCGAGGCTGGTTGATACTCGATACTACACTCAATTGAGGGTTGCTTTCCTGGAATATTTCGGTCGCCAGTTCAGTGGCTAAATCGAAACGATGAACAACGAAAGCAATCCAGTGATATTGGGACCCTTAGAACCCGGTTACTTCTGATGGGACAGGTTGAGCCCACCAACTTCAAGAGGGTACTACCCAGACCCCATGCTGGCCTAAACTCTAGGGGCTTGTCTTGTGTGCCTTGTGTGCCTTACATGTTTGTCTTTGAAAATATCGGTGGTGTGTTTAATCATAGCATAATGACATCATCCAGCATCATATGCATTGACTAACCATTTCAGGGGTTCGAATGTTCATCTTTGTTCTTGTTTTGTAGGACATGGAAACTGTTCGCAGAAATACAATTCAAATCAGTCTTGTAAGGATCCCTCCTCAGCTTAAGGAGCTTATATCCAGGATTCCCGAGAGATCTTCATTCAGTGAAAGACATGGAAGACTCATCAGCTTGGTCAATACCAACATTTAGGAAGATATGATAAAGGTCCTGTTCCAGTTCTTTGACCCTCTGCATCACTGTTTCACCTTCTTGGATTATCAGCTGGTACCTACATTGGAGGACTTCTCCCGACTCCTGAAGATCCCTATCCTTGATCAACTACCCTACAAGGGTACAGAAAAGGAACCCAAGCTTGAAGAGATTGCTAAAGCCTTACACCTACAATCATCTGACCTCAAGGGACATTGGGAAGTTAGAAGTGGTATCAAAGGGTTCTTAGCCAGGTTTCTGTTTGAAAAGGCCCATGAATGTTGTAACTCCCTTGACTTACAAGATTTTGAAGAAGTTGTGGCCCTCCTTGTCTATGGTTTGGTGTTGTTCCCTAACCCAGATCAGCTTATAGATATCAGTGTTGTCCAGATCTTCATGTCCAGGAATCCTATACCTACGTTGCTGGGGGACATCCTTCACTCATGTTACACTCGAACCATGAGAAAGAGAGGTGTCCTTATGTGTTGCACTCCCCTCCTGGGAAGGTGGTTTATTTCGCACCTTCCGCAATCAGTTCTGAAGAATGAGCGGGGTCTGAGATGGTCACAACGGTTGATGACTCTTACACATGCAGATATACATTGGTACCCTCGGTCCAGAGAGGATGTCACTATCATTGATCGTTGCGGGGAGTACCCTAACGTTCCTTTACTTGGAATCAGAGGAGGTATTACTTACAACCCATGCCTGGCTTGGAGACAGTTTAGTTATGCTCGAAGGGATGGTCCTCATGACATGTTAATTCCTGACATAGTTTTTGACTTCGACAACGATGCACAAGGACTTCGCCAGAGATTTATCAGAGCCTGGAGGATGCCAAGTAGGATAGACAGTAAGACACTGGGGCACAGGAACTCCATTCCATTGGAACCTTATCTCAAGTGGGTACGGGCCCGCTCCCAGAAGTTAGTAATGCCTTATCCTCATATGCTCCCTGTGATCAAAGAGCCCGTCTTGGAAGGGGAAGTGTCCTACACCATTCAGCATCCTGACATGCCCACATCCTGGGAAGAGATGCAGAAGAGCTGGATCCAGCTTAAGGAAGAACGGAATTCCCTTGAGACCAGTCTACATGCTAGTGAAAAGAAGGTCTTGGAGCTCACCCGCCTATTGCATGAGGAGAGGAATCTCAACACCTACATAGCTCCAAAGAGGATGCATAGTGTCTTTTGGGATTGACTTGCTTTGTAATTTGTGCCCATGAGGCTTTGATGTACTGAACAATTATTTCCTTAATGATAACGTGTGTTCTTTTTGTCTACAACAAATTTGAACTTTCGAACCTTTGAATGCATTGCATAAACACATATCATTCGTCATGTGCATAACAGGTTTTCTTCTTTTCAGGTTGCTTACAGTTTTTCGCTGTTTATTTCAGCATCATGAATCCTGACTCATCATCAACCGAGATGTCCATCAAGGCTCTTCAGGCGCAGAATGCGCAATTTCAGGAACTAATCATGGGTTTGGCTCAGGGCCAAGAAGAGCTGAAGGCTCTGCTCCTGAAGAAGGAGAAGAAGAAGAAGAGGAGAACTGTTCTTTTCAACTCGGGCCGAAGGTTTGGCAACACTCTGCAAAATGAAGAGGCTGGTTCTTCTATAGGCAAGGGTACTCCCCAAGGGAAAAAAGGTCCTAGTCCGGTAGTCTCTGACAACGAGACTGATTTTGATGAGGAACAGTATCCTCCTGCTGAAGACTGGTACAAGCAGTTGGAGGACAGACTGAATGCTATGGAGATCCAACAAGTGCCTGGACTGGATTTTGGAGATTTGGGTTTGTCTACTAGTGTGATTATCACTCATAAGTTCAAAGCACTATCCTTCACCAAGTATGACGGGGCGTCTTCTCCCAAGCTACACCTCAGGTCTTATGTGCGGAAGATTCAACCGTACTCAGTGGACAAGAATTTGTGGATCCATTTCTTCCAGGAGAGTCTTTCAGGGACTCATCTCGAATGGTTCTATCAGCTGGATGGAACCAAGGTTCGTTACTGGGAGGAGTTGGCTACTGCTTTCTATAAGCAGTATCAATATAATGCCGACCTTGCCCCTATACGTACCCAACTCCAGGGTATGTCGCTAGGGTCAAGCGAAGGTTTTAAAGAGTACGCACAGAAGTGGAGGGACCTGGCTGGCAGGGTGCAGCCTCCGTTGACTGATCGGGAGTTGGTAGACATGTTCTTGGGGACCCTATCTGGGCCATTTTTCAACCATCTTATCGGTAACTCGTCTGCAGGGTTCACTGATCTTATTCTGACTGGAGAGAGAATTGAGGCTGGGTTGAAGTCTGGTAGAATTCAGAAGGGTGCATCGTCAAGTTCTGAAAAGAAGCCCTTTAAAAAGGAGGCCAGTGCTGTATACGGGTCCAGAAGACAAGAGAAACCTGAGCGCCGCCAATCTGTCAACGTGGTGATGATTGCTAAGCCTGTTGCCGCTCCTCGGCAAACCAATCCTCCAAGAGATGAAAGACCTAGGAGGGAGTTCACCCGTTTGAGTATGACCCTATCGCATATCTTGCCGCAGTTGCTATCCACCAACTTAGTGATTGTCAGGGAGGCCCCGAAAGTTGTGAACACTGCCTCCCCCAAATACAATCCAAATGCCCGCTGTGCTTACCATTCTGATAGCCCAGGGCACTCCACTGATGACTGTTGGGCCTTAAGGAATAAGGTACAAGACCTTATTGACGCAAAAGAGATACAATTTGAAGCGCCTGAAAGGCCAAATGTGGTGACTGCTCCTATGCCCCAGCATGGAGTGAATGCTGTTGATGAAGACGTATATGCTGTTTCCGTGAATGATGTAGCTACTCCTTTGAAGACTGTCAAGGGGAACCTACTGCTGGCCGGTTTATTTCCGGGTTGCAGTGAGGGTTGCCTGTTCTGTGTTGTTTCTCTCTCTGGTTGTCCTTTGCTGAAGTTGGGCATCCAAAGCCTAATGGACAGCAAAGAGATTCTATTCAAGAAGTCCGCTGTTCAACTGATTCCGGTAGAAGAAGTTTTTGTTGTTACCATCTTTAATAATCCAATCAAGGCTCTCTCGAGGAAGCCTGTTCAAATCATGACTGTCGCACCTGTTGTTATTACTATTCCGGGGCCTCTCCCCAACGAATCTGATAAGGCTATCCCCTGGCACTATGTGGCAGATGTGTATGTGAATGGAATCAAGCAAGAATTTAACACTGGCACCAGTATCAGCAATATCACTGGTCCAGCAAAGGTTACCCGCAGTGGCAAGCTCTTCTCGCCTGACATTGCACCGCCAGCTATTCGAAGACCCGTTACTATAACGCCTGCAAGTATACCTGCTCCTGTTTCTGATCAAGTTGTTTCCCCTGCTGCCGAGTCATCCAATGCTCGGGGCAAAGGAATTGAAGATGAGCCTGCCCGGATGGAGGCACCAATACCTATAACTACTGAAGCCTCCCAACAAGAAATGGAGGAAATCTTAAAAATAATCAAGAAGAGCGACTTTAATGTTGTGGAACAGCTAGGGCATACGCCCTCCAAGATCTCCATGCTCTCCTTGCTATTGTGCTCAGAGGCCCATGCTAAGGCCTTAATTTCATTTCTCAAGACGGCCCATGTGCCACAGGAAACATCTGCAGTTCAGTTCACTGATTGCGTAGCAAATCTGACAGCGGACAACGGTTTGGGTTTCTCAGATGCTGACCTTACTGCCAAGGGAAGGGACCACAATGACGCCCTGCATGTCTCTATCGAATGCAGGGGCACTACTCTAGCACACGTGTTGGTGGACACTGGCTCTTCCCTAAATGTGCTACCCAAGAAAGCCTTGGACCATTTGGATTGTGAAGGCCTGGAGCTGAAACCTAGCAATATTATCGTCAGAGCCTTTGACGGTTCCAAGAGGATGGTTCATCGAGAGGTTGACATTCCTATTCGTGTGGGTTCTCAGGTGTTCGACTCTACTTTCTATGTGATGGATATTCGTCCATCGTATTCTTGTCTACTGGGTCGACCTTGGATCCACAAAGCTGGGGCAGTGACCTCTACCTTGCACCAGAAGCTAAAATACCCTGTCAGAGGGAAGATTGTCACTGTGCAGGGAGAGGAGGAGTATATGGTGAGCCATTTGAATTCCTTCAGATATATTGAGATGGACGGGGAGTTTATTGAAACCCCCTTTCAGCATTTCGAAGAGGTACTTCCAATTTCAGCAGCAGCAGAAACAGGGGTCGAAGAGGATGTTCCTTTGAAGATGGCTTCCCTAAAGGATGCCCGGGCTGTGATTCAGAAAGGTGAATGTGCTAACTGGGGCAGGCTTCCCGACTTTACACAGAAAACTGACAAATTTGGACTGGGTTTTACTGCAAAGGGACAGAAAGCTATGCGGAAGGCAAATACCAGAAGACCTCCTGTGCTCATTACCAATCCAGGAGTGAATGCTGTTAGGGAGGATAATGAAGTGGAAGAAGCTGAGTTCAATAGCTGGATCTACCCGACAACTGATGGCAGATTGACCAATTGGATTGCCAAAGACCATACTCATGTTACTTTTGTTACGCAGTAATAAACTTCTTTGTTTTGTTATTTGTAATAAACAATTAAAACTCTATGGCCCGGTGTCTTACCCGGGGCACCGTGGCTTCATTTGTGAGGGCATATAAATTGTCATTTCATATATCATGAATAAAAATCTTGGACGTTTTCTCGCATTTCAAATCTTATGCTCCTTTTCTGTCTTTCCTTTCTTTATATATTACAAAACAACTGTATTTACACACACTCACTCATACAGGTTTCAATCCACTCTGGATCTCACTGGTAACGACTCTGCTACTGCCAGTTATGACTTCGAAAATCCGATCAACTTAGCCGAAGACGAAGGTGAAGATGATTGCGAAGTGCCTGGCGAGCTTGCAAGACTGTTACTCCAGGAAGAGAGGGCAATTCAACCACATGAAGAGCCAATGGAAACAATAAATCTGGGTACTGAGGCAGACAGGAAAGAGGTAAAGATTGGTGCCAACCTAGAGCTCAGCGTGAAGCAACGGTTGACTCAAATGCTACATGATTATGTGGAGATCTTTGCCTGGTCCTACGAAGACATGCCCGGGTTGGATACTGATATTGTGGTCCATCACTTGCCTACTAAGGAAGACTGCCCTCCGGTCAAGCAAAAGGTCCGTCGTATGCGTCCAGAGATGTCTGAGAAGATCAAAGCCGAGGTTATGAAACAGTTTGATGTCGGGTTCCTTGCAGTGACTTCTTACCCTCAGTGGGTTGCTAATGTGGTGCCGGTACCTAAGAAAGACGATAAGGTCAGAATTTGTGTCGATTACAGGGATCTGAACAGGGCCAGCCCCAAGGATGACTTCCCTCTACCTCACATTAATGTCCTTGTTGACAATACAGCTCAACATAAGGTGTTCTCTTTCATGGATGGTTTTTCAGGTTACAATCAGATCAAGATGGCTCCTGAAGACATGGAAAAAACTACCTTTGTTACTCAGTGGGGCACCTTCTGCTACAAGGTCATGCCTTTTGGACTAAAGAACACTGGGGCAACCTACCAACGTGCCATGGTTGCTTTATTTCATGACATGATCCATCATGAGATAGAAGTGTATGTTGACGACATGATCGCAAGGTCCCAAACTGAGGAAGAACACCTAGATCATCTGCAGAAGTTATTTGACCATCTGAAGTTGTACAAGCTGAGGTTGAACCCGAACAAGTGCACCTTCGAGGTAAGATCTGGGAAGTTGCTAGGCTTCGTTGTAAGTGATAAGGGTATTCAAGTGGACCCTGCCAAGGTTAAAGCTATTCAAGAGATGCCAGTTCCTAAGACAGAGAAAGAGGTCAGAGGCTTTTTAGGACGCCTGAATTACATTGCTCGGTTCATCTCGCACCTAACGGCTACCTGTGAGCCAATCTTCAAGCTGCTGAAGAAAGATCAGGTAGTACGTTGGAATGATGAATGTCAGGCCGCTTTTGACAGAATCAAAGAGTATCTCCAAGAACCACCCATTCTTATGCCACCGGTTGAAGGGAGACCTCTGATACTATACCTGACAGTACTTGACAACTCAATGGGGTGTGTGCTGGGGCAGCATGACGAGTCTGGCCGAAAAGAGCATGCCATTTATTACCTTAGCAAAAAGTTTACCGACTGTGAGACCCGATACTCACTGCTTGAGAAAACTTGATGCGCTTTGGTATGGGCAGCTCGCCGGCTGAGACAGTATATGCTGACTCACACTACCTTGTTGATCTCAAAGATGGATCCTATAAAGTACATATTTGAAAAGCCTTCTCTGTCTGGGAGAATAGCAAGATGGCAAATGATCTTGACAGAATACGACATTCAGTATACAACCCAGAAAGCCATCAAAGGAAGTGTATTGGCAGACCACTTGGCACATCAGGCCGTAGACGACTATCAGTCAATGAACTTCGAGTTTCCAGATGAGAACATCATGATAGTGACTGATTGTGAAGTACCTGGATCGGATGAAGGACCTGAGGAAGGATCCCGATGGTCTATGCACTTCGACGGAGCCTCCAATGCTTTGGGTAACGGCATCGGCGTTGTGATCATATCTCCTCAAGGCACTCATACTCCACTTACTGCCCGGCTATGTTTCAACTGTACCAACAACATGGCGGAGTATGAGGCATGCATCATGGGTCTTCAAGCTGCGATCGACCTAAGGATCAAGTTTCTGAGTGTCTTCAGAGATTCCGCTCTCGTGATCAATCAGATCAAAGGAGAGTGGGATACGAAACATCTGAATCTTATTCCTTACAGAGAATGTGTGTTGACATTGATCCCCCACTTCACAAAGATAACCTTTGAACACTTCCCGAGAGAGGAGAATCAGCTGGCAGACGCGTTAGCTACAATGGCTTCTATGTTCAAGGTCAAATGGGATAATGAGGCTCCCCGGATCATCATCTGGAAACTGGACGAACCGGCATACTGTTGTGATCTCGAGACTGAATTGGTGACTGAGAAGCCTTGGTACCATGAGGTGAAGAGATATTTGGAAGCCCAGGAGTATCCTGAAGGTGCCTCTGTCAAGGATAAGAAGTTTCTGAGAAGGTTCGCAGCGAAGTTCTTCCTTAGCAATGGAATCTTGTACAAGCGAAACCATGATTCGACCTTATTGCGTTGTGTGGATAAAGCTGAAGCAGAAAGGATCATGGAAGAGCTACATGAAGGGACCTTCGGAACACATTCCAGTGGACACACTATGGCTAAGAAGATCCTTCGGGCAGGGTATTTCTGGTCCACAATGGAAGCTGACTGATATCAACATTCTCGGACATGCCACAAGTGCCAGATATATGCAGACAAGGTGCATGTTCCTCCAGTTCCTCTGAACGTTCTGACAGCACCTTGGCCATTTGCGATGTGGGGCATAGACATGATCGGTGAAATTAAACCTACGGCATCCAACGTGCATCGCTTCATCCTGGTAGCGATTGACTATTTCACAAAGTGGGTTGAGGAAGCTTCCTACGCTACGGTAACTAAGACTGTTGTGGCCCGATTCATTCGGCACAACCTGATCTGTCGATACGGCGTCCCAGAAAGGATCATTACAGACAACGGTACCAATCTCAATAACAAGATGATCACTGAGCTCTGCGAGCAGTTTAAGATACAGCACCATAACTCTTCTCCTTACAGACCGAAGATGAATGGGGCTGTAGAAGCGGCAAATAAAAACATTAAGAAAATTGTGCAGAAGATGACAGTGACTTATAAAGATTGGCACGAGATGTTACCGTTCGCTCTACATGGGTACCGTACCTCAGCCAGGACGTCAACCAGGGCAACTCCGTTCTCTTTGGTCTACGGCATGGAGGCAGTCTTACCGATCGAAGTGCAAATACCCTCTCTCCGGATAATGAAGGATGCAAATCTGAACGAAGATGATTGGATCCAGACACGACTTGATCAACTAAACCTCATTGATGAAAAGAGACTTGCTGCTATCTGTCATGGTCAGACGTATCAGAAACGAATGATCAGGGCATTTAACAAAAAGGTCAGACCACAAGAATATCAAGTTGGGGATCTGGTAATCAAGCGAATCATCCTTCCTCAAAGTGATCTAAGGGGCAAATGGACCCCTACGTACGAAGGGCCATTTGTGGTTAAACACGTGTTCTCAGGAGGAGCCATGATTCTAACCAACATGGATGGTGACGACCTTCCTCACCCCGCCAATGCAGACATAGTAAAAAGATACTACGCATAATGAAGACCCGCTAGGCTAACATGCCTAGGCAAAAATTAGGGCTTCCCGGCGAACCAAAAGGGTTCGGGAAAAATGAAGGGATGAAATGAAAAAATCTGTACACCCGGCAAGTCGAAAACCTGAAAAGGCAGTTTGGGCAAAAATGGGTATCCCAGTGGACTGAAAACCCGAAAGGGCGGTCCAGGCAAAAGTTAGGGATAAAGCGTAATACTATGTCTCATTGGATCACTTTGCATCCAGAATCCGGTATCTACATCAAGTTCAGACGGCATCGATCAGTCAGCTTCATCTTCAACCAAGGTCATCAAGTGATGAGACGCTCGGAGACATAAAGGCAATAGCAGAGTTGAAACCCAGTGGGATCATTCATTTCACACAGCTGTTTTATTTTCTCTTGTACAAAATTTGTATAAACTCTTTTGTTCGGCGGCGTCCTCTTACTAGGACGTCAGCCTCTTGTACATAAACGCCTATTTTACAGGCAAATTCAAAAAAAAAATCAATACAAATATACTTTTCAGTTAAAAGTGCCAATTGTTTTTTCCTTTTCTGTTTTGTTTTGCGAAGAACGTCAAAGGTTCAATTTGTGATATATGCATTGACAATAATGTGCTAACTCATGAATATTTGCATATGAAACAGGATTAATTACAGGTAACATTAGAAACAGGGGCAATAAAGAGTTGTCTAAGCAATCTAATTGTTCTGTCCTCCAAGGTACCGAGGTAGGTTCAGCTGAAGAACATAACCAGATATCTTAATTCCCCAGAGAGTGAGCCAGCAAGTCAGTGCACTCTCCCCGAGCAAAGCTACAATCAAACCTTAAGGAAGTTGGGTATCCTCCAGCAGGTCTCAACATTCCCCAGCAGCATATATACATTCTTAACAAGCATCCCCGACAATCTTGGTCTAAAGATTGTTCCCCGGCGGTATATCAAACATTCAATGGGTCACTTCCCCGATACAGTTCAAAACTTCCCCAGGAGAGTCCAATCCAGTTTCCCCAGGAAAGTGGGAATCCATCTCCCCAAGCAGTAAGCTTATCCCCAGTAGATTCTGGAAGTTTATCCTTGCAGAGCACGAACGCGTCTCCTGGCTTTATTCAAAGAGTTATTTCCTCACTGGGATATAACTGGGTTATCCTCAGCCAAAAGCCACGGAAAGATCATTCTCGGCGAAGTCTTCTTATCCCCAGCGAAGTCTATTAACACTTCCAACACAACAAGGGTATCCCCAGCAAGTTATTATCAACAACTCAACAAAGTACCTCTCTCCCCACAGAGTATTGCTTCCCAGCAGGATCGCTAGAGTACTTTCCTCCCTGCAGAGTAATTCTATTCGCCAAGGTTATTCCCCAACGGAGTTATCTTCTCCTATCGGTATTCTTGCAACTATTATCCCCAGCGGAAGCAAAATCTATCCTTCAACATCAGCCCAAGGAGTGACTTCCCGGCACCCGTCAAGGATTTGTTTTCCTAAGACGAAAAGATACATTCATAAACATCACATTTTCATACATTATAGCATGCATATACGCATCACATCTTACAAATCTCATTTATATTGAGAACATCATTGCTTGATCCATATCATGCATTGCCTATGACTGACCTTTACCTTTCAGGAAAGATCCAGTTAAGTTCTCAGCTACAAGACCTAGACTGGTTCAGTTAAATCGACCCTAAGATTTTTCTGTTTCTTATCTAGTCAAAGGCCTTCTCTGGTTCAGTCAGATCGACCCTAAGATCTCCCTGTTTCTTATCCAGTTGAAGACATTTCAAGTCCTAGACCGGTTCAGTTAAATCGACCCTAAGATTTTTCTGTTTCTTATCCAGTCCAAGGCCTTCTCTGGCTCAGTCAGATCGACCCTAAGATCTCCCTGTTCTTATCCAGTTGAAGATTTCAAGACCTAGACCGGTTCAGTTAAGTCGACCCTAAGATTTTTCTGTTTCTTATCCAGTCAAAGGCCTTCTCTAGTCCAGTTAAATCGACCCCTAACAGATTTTCCTGATAAAGACTCAGTAGAAGATATCCAAGATTCTCTCAATGATCACTGTTGAAGTTGTAGTCGCCTGTGGTTCTCTCCCCGTTACTGCGGAGGTAGTAATCGCCCCAAGATTCTCTCAATGATTACTGTTGAGGTTGAAGTCGCCCAAGATTCTCTCAATGATACTGTTGAGGTTGAAGTCGCCCAAGGTTCTCTCCCTGTTACTGCGGAGATAGTAATCGTCCCCAGATTTTCTCAGCGTTACTGTTGAGGTTAAAGTCGCCCAAGATTCTCTCAATGATTACTGTTGAGGTTGAAGTCGCCCAAGATTCTCTCAATGATACTGTTGAGGTAGAAGTCGCCCAAGGTTCTCTCCCGTTACTGCGGAGATAGTAATCGTCCCCAGATTTTCACAGCGTTACTGTTGAGGTAGAAGTCGCCCGAGATTCTCTCAGCGTTCCTGTTGAGGTAGTAATCATCCAAGGTTCTCTCAGCGTTCCTGTTGAGGTAGTAACTATCCCTGGTTCATTCATCACCTTTTGAAGCTCCGAATTCAGCTCCTGTAACCAGTCAGGACACATCTATACAAAGAATCTGAAGACCAGCTCCGGCAACAGGTCAGGCAATCCTTTTCTTTTGCAGGTACGCAAGTTCTCGCTAAGGAGTCTCTTACGCGATCAACACCCAGATGGCATCTATAAGCCCATCCACCTTCCATCATCTCTCAGCATGGCATCTATAAGCCCATCATCCTATCCATCAATCTCCAAAAGCCCATTCCACATCACACTACTATGTGAGCGCAAATTTCTGGGCACTCTAGTGTTCAATCATCTTCCACCTTCGGATTACGAAAGGCACGTCAGCCAATCTGCATCCTCAGGTCTAAGAAGATTGAACAGGGGCAACTGTTGTACCCCAAAATTTGCCCTCCCATATTCCTCAAGATTTGCCAAGTCAAAGCTTCAAAATCTCCCCAGGGGTTGCACAGTTCAAGGATCTCCTAACAATCAAAAAACTAGGGTTTTGGTTCTGACAAAGAAAATGAAGTTTCCAAGGGTCCAATCAAGTCCCACATGCCTACAAACATGGTCAAGCATCCTCATACCAAGTTTCAAGACTTACAGCACAAAATTGCACAGTCAAAAACCCTAATTGCACTACAGTCAACTGTAGGGGCAAAATGGTCATTTGACAGTCAAAAGTTCAAATTTTTGGTCAACATCTCATTTTGAAGCCACAAACATCATTTTATCAATGCTTGATCATGATTCTCAAAGCTTGGCTCAAAAAGTCTCAAAATGCAAAAGTTTCCATATTTGGACAGTTGAAAAAGTCAACTGTAACTTGAACAAGGCATAACTTCCACATGGATTATCAGAAAAATTCCATTCAAAGCTCATTTTGAAGAGAAAGACATTTCCAACAACTCCTCTTCACACTTCAAGTCCAAGAAATGCTCTCACAAAAAGTTATCAATTTCAACATTATAGGTCATTTTCAAAAGTCAACAAAAAGGGACTTTAAGTCAAAGGCCATAACTTGAGATTGGTAAATCTAAATGACATGGGACCAAAGGCATTGGTTAGAGGACTTCAAGACCTTTCCAAAATGTCCAAGAACATGAGCAAAGATTAAAAATTGAGCAAGATATGCCTTGTGGAAGTTGGGAAATTTTTGGATATTTTGAAAAGTCAACATTGCTTCAAAAGTCTTAAAAATGCTAATGGGCCTCTTTTTCTTCCAAAATCCATCATCCAAAACATGTGCACGACCATTTGGCCCAAAGGGAAGTTTTTCATCATTTTTATTTTATTTATTTGAATTTTTAATTGCTAGAAATTCATTTAATTAATTAAAATATATGAAAAATACCAAACCTAAGTTTTTAAATCTTTTTATGCAAGAAATACACTCAATATTTCGTGCATGATCAGATATAGAAAGAATCATGGTAATTGGATATGATTGGAATCAAATTTGCATGAAAAAGATTGGAAAATATATGCCATGAAAATCAAATATCTCTTCATCAATGCAAAGGTTCTTTGGATCAATTTTTCAACCCTAATCATTCCAGTACATATATACATGCCAACCCTAATGCTCATGAACAAAAAAGCTGCGCAAGAACACCATAACAAAGTTTGCATTTTTTCAAGAAAACTAAAATACTGAAAACCATCTTCCAGTGCGATTAAAGGCCAAATAACCATTCCATTACCTTCCTGAGACTTCAAGGAAGGTTTTCAGATCAAAACCATCCATCCTAACGCAGAGAAACGGTAGAACGATCGTGTCCTGTACAAGATTTTTTCCATATGCTTGAATCATGATTCATGCGTTTTTAGTAATTTTTAATGTTTGATTTATGTTCCTTGATTGATTCTAAAGCTAACTGTATTGTTTAATTAAGTTTTCATCACCCATACGCGAAACTACCATGGACGATTATTAGGGTTCTTCAAATTTCAAATTGGGTACTTTCACCTACTGTAAAATTGAGACACCTTAATACCATGGTTGAAATCAGGGAGCTTGGACGATTTGAAAACACCCCTCGCGCCTAAGTTATGTGGCCATATGGCCTAATCGCTATTTTGGAAAAGTGCATATTTTGGGGGGGTTTAAAACCCCCGCTAACCCTTTTTATGTTTCAGGCAAAAACACAAACGAGGAAGAAGAAGACTAGGTGGCAAGGCATAAGTGGTTCGTTTGAATTTTCGCGCTAAAAGTTCCACTAACCATTGTTTTATCTTATATTATTTGTTTCCTATTATATATTCAAAACGTGCGTTTGGTATAGATGGTGAAGGCATTGTTTCATAAGGCACTGGGACCTGGGTTCGATTCCCAGGTCCTCCACTCTCTTTCAATATTTTTTCTCTCAACTTAATCCCATGAAGATTCACTCCTAAGATCCACCATGCAACTCACAATCCAGGCATGCCACACATCTCATGATGGCAATCTAAAGGTGGAGATCTGAAGAACATCATAAGCAAGAGTCAACGCCCCTACACGCTAGCCAAAAAGTCAATAAGGCCAAGGCTTAATGGGCCAGAATTGCTAGGGCTTTACCTCCAATTGGGGACAGAACCCCCCAAGGTATTGTATTTCTTTTCTTTTCTTTATTTTATATGTTTCAATTATTTCTTTTTTTAATTAATTCCTTTAATTTAATTTATTTTCTTAATATAAAAAAAAAACAATATAAAAATCAGAAAAGACTAAATTCAAAATATATTTTAACTAATATTTTGTAAATAAATCTCATTAATTTAATTTAGCTTTTTAAATTTAGGTTTAATTCAAATATTTTTTCTTAATAAATTAAAAAAGAGTAGAATTAGGGTTTTAAGCATTTTTCATTCTTTTCCTTTTTTCCTCACCATAATTAATTATTTAATTTTATTTTTTATAAATCAAATTACCATGTAAATAATTAGATTAATTTTAGTTTTAATATTAACGTGTTTTTCTTAACGAATAAAAAAAAAACTAGAACTAGGGTTAATTTCTTAATTTCATTTAATTCACATAAAAAACCATAAATACCAAAAAACCTCAAAAATAATTTCTTTTTTTTCTTTAATTTAATTAATTTGTTAGTAATAATTTAATTTAATTAAAAAGGGTCCAACGCCCTCGCTTTCAATTTTAATTCCAATTCGCGCATTTATTTTCAATATTAATGTAATTCTCCCAAAGCCGCGTAAATTTACATTTCTCGCATCTTTATTTTATGTCAAATCGGGTCCTGGATTTAATTTGGCGATGTGGACCCGCGCCTTTGTAATAGTTTAGGAATTTTATCTTTCCGCACTTTTTTTTAACTGTTAATAATGGCATGCAAGAATGAATGACTAAAATAAAAAGAACGCGTAGATCACCCATGACATGACAAAAGACAAAAATATCTGAAAACGACACACAAATCACACACCACCCCTAGGGTACGCCTCACTGTTGCCTTGCCTCGAAAGGTGATCGTCGAGTAGAGGATGTCTTAGTAAGTCCTCATGATCCGGGAACCTGGCATGAGGGTAGCTTCTAAGGTATCTTCCCATTGCTCTGGTGATCACCATGTCCCGAACCTCGAATTGACCCGAAAACCTCCAACGGTGGTGCTACCTACCTCTCAATGGTGGGATGGCACTAATTTAAAGGACATTTACACAGACGAATTCCTTAGGGTAGGTAGACGACTCTAGATACTTGCTCTAATTTCAAAACAAATAAAAAAAACACTTTTCACACCAACACCTTTTCAAAAAGCTTTCGAAAGCAACTTTTCAAACACTCTTGAGGACCGATACAAGAGTCGAACTGGAATTTTCAAAGAAACCTTTTAAAACCAACATTGAAAAGCAAACAAACCATTTTGAAAACAATGAGAAAGTATCTAAGAGCCCATGGATAACCATGGATAGAAAGGGTGCTAACACCTTCCCTTTCTATAACCTACCTCCCGAACCGAGAGCAATCTCTATAAGGAATTTTTCTGTGCTTTTGTCCTTTCCATTTGGAGAAAATAAAAGACGGTGGCGACTCTTGCTTCCGCAACATTTCGCGAACCAGCGTTAAACAGTCAGTTCCAGGTCCACCGATCACAGCGATGTATAGACCCGCGCCTTGTAATAGCGTAGCTTTTATCTTTCCGCATTTAAATTTCTGCACTCTTAAATTCTAAATTGCATGAAAGAATGTATGATTAATTAAAAACAAGCGTAGCTCACAACGCCATGATCAAAGATAAACTTAACATGAAAACAACACACAAATTCACACACCACCCCTAGGGTACGCCTCACCTGTTGCCTTCGAAACGTGGTCGTCAAGTATGGGACGTCTTAGTAAGTCCTTATGTCCATGATCCGGTTGAATCAAAACAAGTTGCCTCGAAACGATTGCCTCGGAATAGTTGCCTCGAAACGGTTGCCTCGGACTAAATAAGGATCAAGGACATAAGGGTAGCTTCTAAGGTGTCCTAACTGTTGCTTCGGCGACCACACTGTCCCTACAATCAAATTGACCCGAACACCTCCAACGGTGGTGCTACCTACCTCTCAATGGTGGGATGGCACTACCTTAAGGACATTTACACAGCCTAATTCCTTAGGGTAGGTAGATGACTCATAGATACTTGCTCTATTCAAAAACAAAATCAAAACTCTTTTCACACCGACACTTTCAAAAAGCTTTCAAAACAATTTTTCAAACACTCTTGAGGACTGATACAAGAGTTATTCAAAAATTTTCAAAGAAACTTTTTCGAACCCACACACAATTGAAAAGCAAACATTTTGAAAACACAATGAGCAAGTATCTAAGAGCCCATGGATAACCATGGATAGAAAGGGTGCTAACACCTTCCCTTTCTATAAATCTACCTCCCGAACCGAGAAACTATCTCATAAGAAATTTTGTTGTGCTTTTGTCCCGTCCATGTTGGAGAAAATAAAAGACAGTGGCGACTCTTGCTTCCGCGACATTTCGCGAACCGGCGTTAAACAGTCAGTTCTAAATCCACTGATCATAGGGAGTCATCTCTTGATTGAAGAGACGGAAGTGAACTACTATCTGGTCAGGATCCAGGATTCACAGTGACTTGCCGATGATAATAAATCTGAATGCTATCTGGTCGTATTCCAGGCTTCACAGCGACTTACTGGGGAAATTAAATTAAACTGTTGTCTGGTCATACTCTAGGCTTTACAGTTTCTCCAACATCAGAGGTCTTGATTTATCTTTGACTGGATAAGAATCAGAAAAATCTTAGTGTCAATTTAAATGAACAAGACAAAAGTCTATCAGAAAAGAATCAGTAACAAATCAATGGTCGATTCAAACTGAACCAACAGAGTCTTGGTTTATCTTTGACTGGATATGAATCATAAAAATATTAGGATCGATTTAATAGAACCAGACAAAAGTCTTGGAACATCTTAAACTGGAATAGGAATTAGAGAGATCATAGTGTCGATCTGACTGAACCAGATAAGGTCTTGAATTAACTTTGACTGGATAAGAATCAGAAAAATCTTAGGATCGATTTAACTGAACCAGACAAAAGTCTTGGAATATCTTCAACTGGAATAGGAATCAGAGATATCTTAGTGTCGATCTGACAGAACCAAAGAAGTTATTTAATTAACTTTGATTGGATAAGAATCAGAAAAATCTTAGGATCGATTTAACTGAACCAGAGAAAAGTCTTGGAATATCTATAACAAGAATAGAAATCAGAGAGATCTTAGTGTCGATTTGACTGAACCAGAGAAGGTCTTTAATTAACTTTGACTGAATAAGAATCATAAAAATCTTAGGATCGATTTAACTGAACCAGACAAAAGTCTTGGAATATCTTCAACTAAAATAGGAATCAGAGAGATCTTACAGTCGATTTGACTAAACCAGAGAAGGTCTTTAATCAAATTTGACTGGATAAGAATTAGAAAAATCTTAGGATCGATTTAACTGAACTAGACAAAAGTCTTGGAATATCTTCAACTGGAATAGGAATCAGAGAGATCTTAGTGTCGATCTGACTGAACTAGAGAAGGTCTTTAATTAACTTTGACTGGAATGGAAATTAGAAGAATCTTAGGATCTGTTGTACCCTAAAATTTGCCCTCCTATTTTCTCACAATACATACTCCTAGAGGTTCCCAACTTACCCTATGTTGACCAAGAATTGACCAGACAATTCTTCTCCTAAGGCAATGAACCCCCACTAGGGTTTCAATTTTCATCAAGACGGATGAGCTCGAAAGGTCTCAAATGCTTTCCATGGTCCTAATATGTATTCAAGATCTTCCATTCCAAGTTTCACTCCTTGCTCAATAAGTTTTCCCAGTCAATTGCTCAAGTATTAGAGAATCAACTATGTAGGTCAAAAGTCAATTGTGGACCATGTACAGTCAAACTTCAATATTTTTGGTCCACATCAACATTTTTAAGTGATATCCATCATTTTATCAAGGGTTTATCATGATTCCTCAAGAAATGCTCCTAACCCATCAAAAGTCAAAAATGGCAAATTAGGGTTTCTATAGGAAAAGTCAACCAAACTTTGTTCAGGCATAACTCTCTCATACTTTATCAACAATTTTCCAACCAAAGCTCATTTTTAAGAGAATCCAATTCCCTACAACTTCTCTTCAGCCCACAAGATCAAGAAATGCACCATTGGAAAGATATGAGCTGAGACATTACAGGTCATTTTCGAAAAGTCAACAAAAGCCACGTTTTTCCAAAACCTTTTACATCTAGATAACATTTTCAAATGCAAAATTGATCAGAATAGGGATTTAAGTAGACATATTGGGCTTTCAAAAAATTCCAAGATCATCATAATAAGATGAAAATTGAGCAAGTTATGGTTTACACAAGTTGGGAAAATTTGTGAAAAATGCATGAAGTCAACTTTGATCAAAATTGCATTTTTTATGTTAATTGACCTAACTTTTAGGGTTCAAACATGTTTATGACATACCCAAGGACACAAAAACCTAACCATTCACTATTTTGATTTTTATTTCTATATATTTGAATTTTTATCCATTTAAATATGAATTAAATCAAATAAATTAAATAAAAATGCAAAGAATAATGGGCCATGATATTTGGGTTTGATTTGATCTATTATAAGGCCCATATTTTCGTGCAAGATACATCCAAAGGGACCAGGTTCATGCAAGTGACCAAAGAGTCAAAGATATTACAAATATGGACATTTTTCAATGTATTTTATCCTTGTCTCCAAGGCCATGAATGCATTGATTATTTACCATGTTTGTTCACTCCTATATTCTCTATATAAATATATAAAATTACAAGCCAAAGGGAGCACAAAATTCCTCTCCAAAAATCTATCAAAAAGCTCTTCAAAAAGCTCTTCAAAAAGCTCTTCAAAAAGCTCTCCAGAAATCAAAGAATTTGTGCAAGTCGTATCTCGAGGTTCCGGTCTCTCTCGATTGATACCAAGCCTCAAACCATCCTCTTGAAGTCCCCATGAGTCTTATAAGGCCCAAGTGCAATCCATCACACGCCTAGCACGTCCCCATTTGAAAACACCAGTTTGAACAGTTATGGATGGTTGAATCAAAGGTTCCATGCAAGAATATGAAAATACCATGGTTAGGGTATGAAGCTTTTAAAGATTCAGGCCTAGGGATTTATGATGATTATATATTTCTTTTAATTCCTTTTTTTTATTTCAATCAATAAACAAATATGAAAATCACATAAAAATAGATTTAGGATTTTTCGTAATTAAATTTTAATTTTGGTAAATTAATTAACTAATCACTTTAACTTTTTTTTTTAAGTTAAAATTAATAGACTTAGTTTTATTTCTTAAATCATTTTTTTAATTTTGTAATTTAATTAGATTAATTATTTCAAGTTTACTTTATTAATTTTAAAATCAATTAGATTTAGGTTCATTTTAATTTAAATTATTTTTCTTAATAAAAAATACAAAAAATATTATAATTAGGATTTATTTCATTCAATATTTATTTTCTTAATTAAAACTAAATTTAGAGGTAATTGTTTTCTTAACAAAACAAAAAAAAAATTTGTTTACTTAGAACTTTTTTAGTTTTTTTTAGACGTAATATTTATTTCGTTAGTGTTTATTTTTATTCTCGTATTTTATATATATTGTAACTGCTTATGGATGTAATAGTTTTAGATTTAAAATTCCACATTTTATTTCATGCACTCTTTTTTATGTAACTCTCCCAAAGCCGTGTAATACTTTAGGATTTTCTTTTTCTGCATTTTATTTTCTACAATTTACTGCTTTATTTTGATATATTACTGTTAGTAAATAGGCGTGTATGGAAAGACGGTAAATTAAAACGTTAGCTAACCTAATAAAAAGACAAAAATAACTGAATTAAACACATGCATATATGCACCTCTAGGGTATCCCTGCTTCGGTTTCCTTTCAGAAAATAAAGCAGTCATGTTGCTCGAGAATGGGGACGCTTTAGCAAAGACCCGTAAAATCAAAAGATCATAGTCCCTCGATGACCCTTATAGTGTTGCCTTTCGGTAAACGATCAAGTCCCTTAAACAAAGGTTGCTAAAGCGTCTCCGTATGTTGCCTTTATGACTGTAAAACGTCCCTTTGAATGTCCCTCAACATCCGACGATAGGGATACCTACTCACTAATAGTAGGATAACACTATCTAAAAGAAAGGAGGAAAAGAACGTCTTTTTTTGAGTAGGTAGATAACTTTTAAGTATTTGCTCAAATCTTCTTTTACACTTATACACTTTCAAAAACTATTTTTAAAAACACTTTATCACACTCAGGAGGACTAATACAAGAGTTACCATAAAGAAAACAAAAATCTTTCAAAACACAAAAACACAAACTGTTTTCAAAAATGAGCAAGTACCTAAGAGCCCGTGGAAAACCACGGATGGAAAGGGTCCTAACACCTTCCCTTTCCATAATCTACCACCCTTACTCAGAAAATCTCAAAAAATGGTCTTTTTCTGTTCTTTTCACCCTTTCCTTTGTTGGATAAAAGAAAAGTCAATGGCGACTCTTTCTTACCACGACATTTGCGAACAAAAAATGTAAACCAGTATTAACAGTCGGTTCTTCCACCGTATCAAAGAACTGGCGACTCTGCTAGGGAGCATTATAAAAAGTATGGTTTTCCTTAGGGTCTAGATCATTTCTAAATTTCTTGCTTGTTTGTTTCCTTTACTTTTAAGGGATTGTTTGGGTTACTATAGATCCTACACCCGAATTTGGGGAAACCTATTAGGTAAGTAGCAATAGATCGTGAAAACTATGCGGGGTATACCAACACAGTTGAAGTAATGGCTACGTTGATGAGACACTTTTATTGGTACCGGTAGCCCTTGAGTTAATCAAGGAGAATACGGGGCCGTTGTGTGGTGTCATGAAGCGTCAATTGAACTTAGAACCTTTAAATGAACAACTTGGCCATTAGGACGTAGCGAGATGGCCGTCTTTGGTGTATTCCCAAAGTCAGCAGATACTCGATGCTACACTCATTGAGACTTGACTCCTGAGTTTTGTTTGGTTGTGAGTCAATCGCCTATCAAACAAAGCTTGTGGGAAAGGTCAGTGATATTGAGATCCCTTAGAACCCGGTTACTATTTACAGGACAGGTTGAACCAATCCAACTTCAAGAGGGTATTACTTTAAAACCCATGCAAGCCTTAAACCTAAGGTTTTTGTGTGATTTGTTTGTGCTGGCCATATCTGTGATTTATTAGCATAATCATGACATCATATCATCATACCATAGCATTTTATTAACCATTTCAAGGATCTCAAGGGCCTGTGATTCAGGTTATGATGAGACAGACGTCTAGCAAGGGGCATGGGGATTTATTTTCCTCTAGCCAATGCTGTCAAAAGACCAAAGTACGATAACTTGAGTCAAGGGCTATGACCCACTCGATATAGCGAGCTTGACTCTCGTAGAAGGACGCTCAACGATGCGAAGTTCTTCAATCAAGGTGTAGTCAACTCCTAACATCTCTTTGTGTTTACCCCATGAGATCCTTGAAAACATTGTATACATATATCATACATATCATTGCATAAGCAGGTTTAAAAGCAGGTTTCTCGTCTTGTTGCTGTTTATTTCAGCAAAAGAAATGGCCCTTGAACAAACAGTAAAAGACCTTCAAGCTCAAAATGCTCTGTTTCAACAAATGTTCATGGCTTTGGCCCAGGAGTAGGAAGAACTGAAAGCTCTCGTCATCAAATAGAAAAAGAAGAAGGCAAAGAAACTGGCTAGAATATTTAATATGGGAAGAAGAATCAGAAGACCAGTTAAAGGAGCTCTAAATCTTTCAACTCCATTAAGTAAGGGGGATAATCATAAAGAAGATAACAACCTGGGAACTGATGAAGACGAAGCTGATTATTTTGAGGAGCAATATCCTTCTTCTGATGATAAATACAAACAGTTAGACGACCGTCTCAATGCTATGGAGATTCAGCAGATACCTGGCTTGGACTTTGAAGAATTAGGGTTGGTTTCTGGCTTGATCACCCCACCAAATTTCAAGGTCCCCATGTTCTCTAAATATGATGGTGTCTCCTGCCCTAAGTTTCACTTAAGGTCCTATGTCAGGAAGATCCAGCCTCACACCGCTGACTGGAAGTTATGGGTCCATTTCTTCCAAGAAAGTTTAGCTGGAACGCAACTGGAGTGGTTCTACCAGCTAGAAAGAATAGACATTCATACCTGGGAAGACTTGGTTGTTGCCTTCTACAAGCAGTACCAATACAATGCTGACCTAGCTCCAACTCGTACACATCTTCAAATCATGTCTATGGGTTCTAGCGAAGGCATCAAAGAATATGCCCAGAAATGGAGGGATCTAGCTGGCAGGGTACAACCTCCTCTGAATGATCGGGAAATGGTAGATATGTTCATGGGCATCTGACAGGCCCGTTATTTAATCTGCTGATTGGGAGTTCCTCATTTGGATTCACAGAGATGGTTCTGACTGGAGAAAGGATCGAAAGTGGTATCAAGAGTGGGAAGATCCTGATGGTTGCATCTTCTAATACTCAGAAGAAGCCATTTACTGGTAAGAGGGAAGCCAATGTTGTGTATGGCCAGAAGGGTCATAATAAGGAAGATGACCCCAATCAATCTGTGGGGGCAATACTGGTCTCTAATCCTATGCCTATGCAATGACACCAATATGGGAATCAGCATAAAGAGGTCACGCCTAAGAGACAGTTCACCAGAATCAACATGTTACTAGCTCAAGCATTATAACACATGTTGAAAGCAGGACTAATTACGTTAAAGGATCATGTGAAATCCCAATACTTCTCCTCCTAGTTACCACCCCAACGAAAAGTGTGCATACCATTCTGATAGTCCTGGACATGATACAAATGGCTGCTGGGCTCTGAAGAACAAAATTCAGGATATAATTGACGCCAAAGAGATTGAATTCAACCCTCCAGAGACTCACAAAGTTATCACTGCTCCTAGTCCAAATCATTGAGAGCGTCCAGTTCATTTTTTTTATTTTTCATTTGTTGTTCAAACAATTACTGTTATGCCGAACTTTGGTTTTCCCATTAATGCATCGCATACGTTTGTCTTGAATGATTTCATTGTCATTTTATTTAAACCGTTTTCTTGCTTCCTTTACGTGATATTCGACTCTCGATTAAAATTCTATAAGCCTTTAGAGGGAGGATGACGAAAACGATACCGCAATCTCTACAGTATGCTTTTGAACAGACCTTGCTGACGATGTACAGGCGTTGTTTCAAATCCAAAACAATGGAGTTATAAGGAAGATAATCCCTAGTCAACCCCTTCGAGACAAATAAGTAGGAGTTTTTATTTTCACACAAATTAAAACCCTTAATCATAACCTAGGGCAAGGTAGTTTTCTCAGTTAATTCGGATGCGCATGCAGTCACAATATTCTTCTTCATACATAATGAATGGCATCAAAGACATCCTTCCAAATAAGAAGATGGTGATGGTTCTACATAATCATTAAAATTGGAAGTCATTATCTCTCAAAATAAAATCCCGCTAAGTCAAAACCTATGAAGGAGACTTAAGAAAAAACTGGGGCATCCCGCTGACTGTAATCACAAAAGAAACCGTTCAGGCAAAAGACAGGGATAGAAAAATCACAAAAAAAAAAGAGGTCCTACAAATCCTCAACAAAAAAGAAAAGGTTACAAAAATGACCGCCTTCTCAAACAAACTTTCAATCTCTGAACCATCACTGGAATATCAAGGACATTCCAAAACTCAAATGGAATTCAAAATGAACAATTAACTGAGCATAGGATTGAAGAACATCACGAAGAACGGGTGGGTACAAATAAATTTTGAGCCTTTATCCTTTGTTTCTTAAACCTTCAACCAGGCCATGATATAACCCTTAAAAGTCCTAGCTGAAACATGGGTTAGTTCGAAAGCATACTGTTACAAAAGGTATCCTGACTCCTGTAGGACTTGTTATAAATCCTGAGTTGATATCACCTTCTTGCAAAATTTGTTTTACTGAAAAAATTAATTTTCAAAAACTTCAAGACAAGCATAAACTTTGCATTATTTGAATATCGTTGTTTGCATATAGTTATCTGTTCGACAAACAGAAAAATTCACATGACGAATATCTAGTGAATAAAAATTTTCTAATTGAAAAGGTTCACCTCAAGTGGAAAAACACTTCCAACCAAGGGGCACAGCGTGATCATTGTCCATCATCTGGGGCAGTCAAGTCAAGATTCAAAGAATCTCTCAAAAATGCCAAATATCCAGGGGCAGATCTCCATCTGAATCACTTGGGGCATTAAACATGAATTCCAGCAATGAATCATGTACAATGAAGCGAAATAAATGTTCCTCGGAGGATTTCTTCTCAAAAGCAATTGAATAGGAATTCCCAATGGAAACATTCTAAATAAACCAAGTCCGCTTCTAGAAACAGTTCAGGTACAACCCAAAGATGACGGTTATCCTAGTAGTTATTCCAGATTTCTCATCTAGAAACAGTTCAGGTACGATCCAGAAACAGATGTTATCCAAACACTTACTCCAAATTCTCTCTAGAAATGGTTCAGATACGATATAGAGATGGATGTCATTTTGACACTCATTCAACACATGTTTCAAGTACAGTTCAGATACGATCCAGAGACGGATGTCATTCTGACACTTATCCAACACATGTTTCAAATACAATTCAGATACGATCCAGAGACGAATGTCATTCTGACACTCATCCAACACATGTTTCAAATACAGTTCAGATACGATCCAGAGATAGATTTCATTCTGACACTCATTCAACACATGTTTCAAATACAGTTCAGATATGATCCAGAGACGGATGTCATTCTGACACTCATTCAACACATGTTTCAAGTACAGTTCAGATACGATCCAGAGACGGATGTCATTCTAACACTCATTCAACACATGTTTCAAGTATAGTTCAGATACGATCCAGAGACGGATGTCATTCTGAATCTCATTCAACATATGTTTCAAGTACAGTTCAGATACGATCCAGAGATGGAAGTCATTCTGACACTCATTCAACATATGTTTCAAGTACATTTCAGATACGATCCAAATACGGATGTCATTCTGACACCCATTCAATACATGTTCAAGTACAATCATGACATAGATCCATCCACAAAGCCTCTGTAGGTACTTTCTCCAGCGGGTACAAGGGCAGAAACTTCCTGATGCGAAGTCACCACTACATCCTCAACATACGACCCCGTGACATCTATGTTCACCATAGAGTAGAAACAACCAGAGTTTTGATCTCTCCTTCCCCAAGCAGGAATTACCTCCTTCAACGAAGTTCCTTCAAAGAACTGAAATCTGTTTTCCCCAACCGAGCTTTATAATCTTAAACCATTTATAAAACCTCCTCCCCGAGTAGGGTTTTATTTCTCTAACTGTGGAAGAATCCCCAACATAGTTTATTTCTCTACAGCGGAAAAATCTTCCAATAAAGAATCCTTCCTCCACAGAGTTATTCTCAAGCATAGTCAATCCCTGACAGAATATCCTCAAACAGAAAGAGGGAATCCTTGGCAAATCATATCCATTCATCATCTCTAGCGGAAATGAAGGATTCAGCTTCCCAATACTCTCCAGCAGTAGTCCGGAATTTATTTTCCTAAATAGGGAAACATCTCAATAGCATCCCATATTCATACATCATGTCATGGCATACACATCGCATACATCATAATCGCATTTATTTTGATAACATCATCACAATGCATTTCATACATCATGACATTGCATACAACTAACTCTTTGCCTTTTTCAGGGAGAAGATCAAATCAACAAACACAGTTGACTACTTATGTGACATGGTAGTATTCTCGAAAGCTATATCTAACAAAGGGATATTTCAGCATTTTCCTCAGAAAGATGTCCTCACAAGACCTTCTCTAGTTCAGTCGGATCGACACTAATATCTCTCTGATTTCTATTCCAGTTGAAGATATTCCAAGACTTTTGTTTGGTTCAGTTGAATCGATCCTAAGATTCTTCTGATTTCCGTTCCAGTCAAAGTTAATCCAAGATCTTCTTTGGTTCAGTCAGATCGATACTAAGATCTCTCTGATTTCTACTCCAGTTGAAGATATTCCAAGACTTTTGTCTGGTTTAGTTGAATCGATGCTAAGATTCTTCTGATTTCCATTCTAGTCAAAGTTAATCCAAGACCTTCTTTGGTTCAGTCGGATTGACACTAAGATCTCTCTGATTTCTATTCCAGTTGAAGATATTCCAAGACTTTTTTCTGGTTCAATTGAATCAATCCTAAGATTCTTCTGATTTCCATTCCAGTTAAAGTTAATTAAAGACCATCCATGGTTCATTCAGAGTGGCACTAATATCTCTCTGATTCCTATTCCAGTTGAAGATGATCCAAGACTTTTTTCTGGTTCAGTAGAATCGATCCTAAGATTCTTATGATTCCTATTCCAGTCAAAGTTAATTCAAGACTTTCTCTGGTTCGGTCAGATCGACACTAAGATCTCTCTGATTACTATTCCAGTTGAAGATATTCCAAGACTTTTGTCTGGTTCAGTTGAATCGACCCTAAGATTCTTCTGATTTCCATTCCGGTCAAAGTTGATCCAAGACCTTCTCTGGTTCAGTCAGATCGACACTAAGATCTCTCTGATTTCTATTCCATTTGAAGATATTCCAAGACTTTTGTCAGTTTCAGTTAAATCGATCCTAAAATTTTTCTGATTCTTATCCTGTCAAAGTTGATTAAAAACCTTTCTCTGGTTCAGTCAGATCGACACTAAGATCTCTCTGATTCTTATTCCAGTTGAAGATGTTCCAAGACTTTTGTCTGGTTCAGTTAAATCGATCCTAAGATTTTTCTGATTCTTATCCAGTCAAAGTTGATTAAAAACCTTTTTCTGGTTTAGTTAAATCGACACTAAGATTTTTCTGATTCTTATCCAGTCAAAGATAAATCAAGACCTCTGTTGGTTCAGTTTGAATCAACCATATTTGTTACTGATTCCTTTCTGGTAGACCTTTTTCTGGTTAAGTTAAATCGACACTAAGATTTTTCTGATTCTTATCCAGTCAAAGATAAATCAAGACCTCTGCCAGTTCAGTTCAAATAAACCATTGATTTGTTACTGATTCTTTTCCGGTAGACCTTTTTCTGGTTCAGTTAAATCGACACTAAGATTTTTCTAGTTCTTATCCAGTCAAAGATAAATCAAGACCTCTACTGGTTCAGCTCGAGTCGACCATTGATTTATTACTGATTCTTTTCCGATAGATCCTTTCTCTGGTTCAGTTAAATTGACACTAAGATTTTTCTGATTTCTATTCCAGTTTAAGAAAATGAAAATCCTAGAGTATGACCAGAAAACAGTTTAATCTCATTTCCCCAATAAGTCGCTGTGATGCCTGGAATACGACCAGATAGCAGTCAGCCTTATCATCTTTAGCAAGTCACTGTGAAGCCTGGATCCTGACCAGATAGCAGTTCAGTTCCATATCTTCAGTCAAGAGATGACTCCCCAGTAGAGTAATGGATAACCAAATCTCCTAGACTATATTCCCCTAAAAAACATTCCATAGCAGACTCCTCCTCGGACAGCAGGAACATGAATTCCCACAAAGAGACTCCTTACGAAGTCGGCATCTATTTTGGATGACATCTTTAAGCCCATCTCCGATGACTCTCTATCATATTCCTTGGATGGCATCTTTAAGCCCATCTTTGACATTCTTCTATCATCTTTTCCAAATGGCATTTGTAAGCCCATTCCCGATATTATTTACCAACAATCTCACTTTGGGCGAGTGCAAATTTTTAGGCACTCTAGTATTCAATCATCTTCAACCTTAATATCACGAAAGGCAGGAAAGCCAATCTACATCTTCAGGTTTAAGAAGATTGAACAGGGTCAGCTGTTGTACCCCAAAATTTTCCCTCTTATTTTCACACATGACATACTCCTAGAGGTTCCCAACTTACCCTAAATTGACAAGACAATTCTTATCCTAAGGCAATGAACCCCCAACTAGGGTTTCAATTTTCTTCAAGATGGATAAGCTCCAAAGGTCTCAAATGCTTTCCATGGTCCTAATATGTCTTCAAGATCATCAATTCCAAGTTTCATGCCTTGCTCAATAAGTTTGCTCAATCAATTGCTCAAGTATTGGAGAATCAACTGTGGCCCATGTACAGTCAAACTTCAAGATTTTTGGTCAACATCAACATTTTGAAGTGATATACATCATTTTATCAAGGGTTGATCATGATTCCTCAAGAAATTTTCATAACCCATCAAAACTCAAAAATGGCAAATTAGGGTTTCTAAAGGAAAAGTCAACCAAACGTTGACCAGGCATAAATTTCTCATACTTTATCAAATATTTTCCACCCAAAGCTCATTTTGAAGAGAATCCAATTCCCTAAAACTTCTCTACATCCCCCAAGATCAAGAAATGCACCATTGGAAAGATATAAGCTCAGACATTACAGGTCATTTTCAAAAAGTCAACTAAAGCCACTTTTTTCCAAGACCTTTTACATCAAGATAACGTCTTCAAATGCAAGATTAATCAAAAGAGGGATTGAAGTAGACATCTTTGGATTTCCAAAAAGTCCAAGATCATCATCATCATAAGATGAAAATTGAGCAAGTTATGGTTTACACAAGTTGGGAAAATTTGTGAAAAATACATGAAGTCAACTTTGAGAAAAATTGCATTTTTAGGTTAACGAACCTAACTTTTTGGGTTCAAACATGTTTATGACATACCCAAGGACATATAATCCTAACCATTCACTATTTTGATTTTTTTCTATTTATTTGAATTTTTATCCATTTAAATATGAATTAAATCAAATAAATTAAATAAAAACGCAAAGAATAATGGGCCATGATATTTGGATTTGATTTGATCTATTAGAAGACCCATATTTTCGTGCAAGATACATCCAAAGGGACCAGGTTCATACAAGTGACCAAAGAGGCAAAAATATCACAAATATGGACATTTTTCAATGTGTTTTATCCTTGTCTCCAAGGCCATGAATGCAATGATTCTTTACCATGTTTGTTCACTCCTATATTCTCTATATAAATATATAAAATTACAAGCCAAAGGGAGCACGAAAATCCTCTCCAAAAATATCTCAAAAATCTCTTCAAAAAGCTATCCAAAAGCTCTTCAAAAAGCTCTCCAGAAATCAAAGAATTGGTGCAAGTCATATCTCGAGGTTTCGGTATCTCTCGATTGATACCAAGCCTCAAACCATCCTCTTGAAATCCCCAGAAGTCTTACAAGGCCCAAGAGCAATCCATCACACGCCTAGCACGCCCCCATTTGACAACACCGGTTTGAACAGTTATGGATGGTTGAATCAGAGGTTCCACGCAAGAATCTGAAAACACCATGGTTAGGGCATGAAGCTTTCAAAGATTCAGGCCTAGGGATTTCTGATGATTGCACCCCTGCTTACTTTTGCTACTAGGCCCATCTTTATTTTCTTGTTTTATTCATTTTATTTATTTCTTTTAATTCCTTTTTTTATTTTAATCAATAAACAAAAAAGAAAATCACATAAAAATAGTTCTAAGATTTTTCTTAATTAAATTTTATTTTTGGTAAATTAATTAACTAATCACTTTAAATTTTTTAAAAATTAAAATTAATATACTTATTTTTATTTCTTAAATCATTTTTTTAATTTTGTAATTTAATTAGATTAATTATTTCAACTTTACTTTATTAATTTTAAAATCAATTAGATTTAGGTTCATTTTAATTTAAATTATTTTTCTTAATAAAAAATACAAAAAATATTAGAATTAGGATTTATTTCATTCAATATTTATTTTCTTAATTAAAACTAAATTTAGAGTTAATTGTTTTCTTAATAAAACAAAAAAAAAAAACCGTTTACATAAAACTTTTTAAATTTTTTTAAACGTGATATTTATTTCGCGCGTGTTTATTTTTATTCTCGCGTTTTATAAATATTGTAACTGCTTATGGATGTAATATTTTTAGATTTAAAATTCCGCACTTTATTTCATGCACTCTTTTTATGTAACTCTCCCAAAGTCGTGTAATAGTTTAGGATTTACTTTTTCTGTATTTTATTTTTCGTAATTTACTGCTTTATTTTGATATATTACTGTTAGTAAATAGGCGTGTATGGAAAGACTGTAAATTAAAATGTTGGCTAACCTAATAAAAAGACAAAAATAATTGAATCGAACACATACACATATGCACCTCTAGGGTATCCCTGCTTCGGTTGCCTTTCGAAAAATAAAGCAGTCATGTCCCTCGAGAATAGGGACGCTTTAGAAAAGACCCATAAAATCAAAACATCATAGTCCCTCGGTGAGCCTTACATTGTTGCCTTTTGGTAAATGATCTTGTCCCTTAAACAAAAGTTGCTAAAGCTTCTCCGTATGTTGCCTTTTTTACTGTAAAACGTCCCTTCGAATATCCCTCAACATCCGACGATAGGGCTACCCACTCACTAATAATAGGATAGCACTATCTAAAGGAAAGGATGAAAAGAACGTCTTTTTTTTAGTAGATAGATAACTCTTAAGTACTTTCTCAAGTCTTCTTTTACACTTACACACTTTCAAAAACTATTTTCAAAAATGCTTTATCACACTCTTGAGGACTGATACAAGAGTTACCATAAAGCAAACAAAAATCTTTCAAAACACACAAACAAAAATAGTTTTCAAAAATGAGCAAGTACCTAAGAGCCCATGGAAAATCACGGATGGAAAGGGTGACAACACCTTCCTTTTCCATAATATACCCCCTTACTCGGAAAATATCGAAAAAAAGGTCTTTTTCTGTTCTTTTCACCATTTCCTTTGTTGGATAAAAGAAAAGTCGGTGGCGACTCTTGCTTACCGTGACATTTACGAACAAAAAACGTAAACCAGTATTAACAGTCAGTTCTGCCACCGTATCACAAGATCGATTCAACTGAACCAGACAAAAGTCTTGGAATATCTTCAACTAGAATAAGAATCAGATAGATCTTAGTGTCGATCTGACTGAACCAGAGAAGGTATTAAATTAACTTTGACTGGAATGGAAATTAATAGAATCTTAAGATCGATTCAACTGAACCAGACAAAAGTCTTGGAATATCTTCAACTAGAATAGGAATCAGAGAGATCTTAGTGTCAATCTGACTGGACCAGAGAATGTCTTGAATTAAATTTGACTGGAATGGAAATCAAAAGAATCTTAAGATCGATTCAACTGAACCAGACAAAAGTCTTGGAATATCTTCAACTGGAATAGGAATCAGAGAGATCTTAGTGTCGATATGACTGAACCAGAGAAAGTCTTTAATTAACTTTGAATAGAATGGAAATCAAAAGAATCTTAGGATCGATTCAACTGAACCAGACAAAATTCTTATAATATCTTCAACAGGAATAAGAATCAGAGAGATCTTAGTGTCGATTTGACAGAACCAGGGAAAGTCTTGAATTAAATTTGACTAGAACAGAAATCAGAAGAATCTTAAGATCGATTCAACTGAACCAGACAGAAGTCTTGGAATATCTTCAACTGGAATAAGAATCAAAGAGATCTTAGTGTCGATCTGACTAAACCCGAGAAGGTCTTGTGAGGACCTATTTCTGAGGAAAATCCTGAAATAACCCTACGTAGCTTTTGAGAAGACTATCAGGTCACATAAGTAGTCAACGGTGTTTGTTGATTTGATCTTTTCCCTAAAAAAGGCAAAGAGTTAGTCATATGCAATGTCATGATGGATGAAATGCATTATGGTGATGTTCTTAAAATAAATGAGGTTATGATGTATGCGATGTGTATGCGCATGCCACGATGTATGAACATGGGATGCTATTGAGATATTTCCCAATCTGGGAAAATAAATCCCTAACTGCTGCTGGAAAGTATAAGGAGGCATAATCCTTCATTTCTGCTGGGGATGATGAATGGATATGATTTGTCGGGAATTTCCTCTTTCTGTTTAAGGATGTTCTGCCAGGGATTGAATCTGCTTGAGAATAACTTTATGGTGGGAGATGCTTTATTGGAAGATTTTGCTGATGTATAGAAATAAACTCTGTTAGGAAATGAACTTCCGCAGTCTGAAAAATAAACTCTAATCGGGAGGAGGTTTTATAAACTGTTTAAGGTTATAAAGCTCGATTGCGGAACACAGATTTTAGCTCTCTGAAGGAACTTGGCTGGAGGAAGTAATTCCTTCTTGGGGAAGAAGAGGTAAAAACTTTGGTTGTTTCTACTCTGTGGGGAACATAGGTGTCACGGGGTCATATGTAGCGGTGACTTCTCTCAGAATATCCCTGCCCCTGTACCTACCGGAGAAAGTACATGTGGAGACTTTATGGATGGTTTGAGTGTCATCCCAACTCATGGGGCGCTTGGTAAATGCCGATCAGGATGATAAGTCTTCTAAGATGACGGAACATATTCATATGTTTTTAATCCCTAACTTTTTCCTGGACGGACCTTTCGGGTTTTCAGTCCACCGGGATACCCTTTTTTGCTCAAACCTCCTTTTTAGGTTTTCGACTTGCAGGGTGCATAATTTTTGTATGAAAAGAAAAAAAAATCCCACTTCTTAGGCTCAAAGGGGTTGACTAGGGACTATCTTCCTTATAACTCCATTGTTTAGGATTTGAAACAACACTTATACATCGTCAGCGGGGTCTGTTCAAAAGCATACTGTAGAGATTGTGGTATCATTTTTCATCATCCTCCCTCTAAAGGCTCAGAGCTTTTGATTAAGAGTTGAATATCACAAAAAGGAAAGCAGTTTAAATATAGTGAATATGAATGAATTGATTCAAAACAGACATACACAATGCATTGATAAAGTAACAAAGTTTGACATGAAACAAATGTTCGAACAATCAAAAGAATGTTACAAATTAAGAACTCAACTGAACAAAAAGCCTCTTCGTCTGATCTTGTCACTTCAGATGACGTGCCTTGGGTGGATGGCAGAAGAACTCAGCCTGACCATCTTGTGTAAACTCCATCACTCTTTCATCAATCAAGTTTTGAATTTTATATTTCAACATCCAACAATCGTCAGTATCATGCCCCATACTGTTGGAGTGATATGCACACCTTGCATCAGGATTGTAGTTAGGGGAGAAAGTCTTGGGATTCATATGAGGCCCTATCAGCATAATCAGATTCAACCTCAACATGTGTTGTAAAGCTTGAGACAGCGGCATGTTGAGTTTGGTAAACTGCCTTTTGGGTGTATCCGACTTACTCTGATTAACTCGTTGTTTTTGGCGAGGTTGTTGTTAGATCCGTGATGTAGTAGAGATTTTGAAAGGTCCACTCTTCACCAAACCAACTTCTTGTCTTCTCGGAGGTTGATCAATGACTTGGTCCCCAACCTCAATTGTTTTCTTCATACGATTGCATCCGTCTTGATGAAGTTTGGTGATAATGGCCCTCAACTCTTCTTGTCCCCGGGTCAAGCCTTGGATAAGAGCCCTCTGCCCCAGTATCTGGGTCCTCATTACTTCAACCTCAACTTGTAATTGTTCCAACCGTCCGTCCTTATTGTCTTCAGGATTCTTCTTGGCCAGGTTCCCAGCGAGGGGTGCTTTCAACTCTTCCTGCCCCTTGGATAGGTTTAGGAACATTTCCATGAACTGAGCCTCTTGAGTTTGGAGATCTCTATTACCTTGTTTGAGAGCCATCGCTGAAATAAACAACGAAGAAGATGAGAAACCTGTTTTGAAACCTGTTTATGTAATGATATGTATGATTTATGCATGCAATGTTTTCAAGGATTTCTAAGACTTAAACTTGCTTAAACGGAAAGATAACAAACGTTAATTTCATTAATAAGTTTTATTGATCACAACGATGCCTCTGGGGCTTACAAAGGAGATAACAAAGAAAAGAGTAACTCTTTATGAAAAGAGACCCAAGCTTCCCACTGGCACATCCTCTTAGTTGTAATGTAAGCTTTTATACTCTTCTCCTCGTGAAGTAACCTGGTGAGCTCTAAAACCTTCTTCTTGCTGGCGTAGAATTGGGCTTCGAAAGTATCTCGTTCTTCTTTGAGTTAGATCTAGGATTTCCATAGATCCTCAAGGTCAGTTGGCATATCTGGATGAAGAACAACGTAAGGAGTGTCTCCTTAAGCAATTGGTTCCACAATCACAGGTAAGATGGCGGGGTAAGGCATCATAAGACATTGAGCATGAGCTCGCACCCATTTGAGGTAAGGCTCAAGAGGGATGTAATTCTTGTGCCCCAATGTCTTGCTGTCAACTCTGTTTATCATTCTCCAAGCTCGAATGAACCTCTTACGATAACCTTGAACATCCTTCTTATAGTCAAAGATGATTCATTGGACGAGTGCATCATGAGGACCATCCCTTCTAGCATAACCACATTGTCGCAATGCTAAACAAGGATTATAAGTGATCCCCCCCCCCCTAACGCCTAAGAGAGGGACATTAGAGAATTCCCCACAGCGATCAATGATGGTAACATTCCTCGAGGATCGCGAAAACCAATAGAGGAGTGCAACACAGAAGGGTCCCTCTTCCCTTTATAGTGCAAGTATGCAGAGAGTGTAGAATATCCCCAAGTAAGGTAGGCACCGGATTATGCAACAGAAAAACGTTAACTGCATTCACATCTATGATTTGGTCCCTGTTAGGGAATAGTACATTCCCATAGATGAGAAGGGCCAGCACCTCCTCAAAATCTTGTAAATCCAGGATGTCCCAAAAATAGTGGGCTTTCTCAAATAGAAACTTGACTGGAAATCCTTGGACACTTCTTCTCGTTTCCCAATTTGCCACTACATCAGACCGTTGTAAAGACAGAGCTTGAGCAATCTCTTCAGGCTTTGCATCTCTTTCTGTACCGTTGAATGGTAGCTGATTAAGGATAGGTACCTCCAATAACTGAGAAAACTCCTCCATAATAGGAACTAACTAGTAATCATGAAAAACTGAAGCAGTGGTGCAACGGGTCAAAGAACTGAAAGAGCACCTTTAACATTTCTTCATCAGGGTTTGAAGTGACCAAGTTGAGAAGTCGACCATGTTTTTCAGTGAAGGGAAATCTTTCAGTGATCCTTGATGCTAACTCCTTTAGTTGAGGAGGTACTTTCACAAGGTTGATTTGGATAATGTTCCTGCGAGTGGATGTCATGTCCTACAAAACAAGACAAAGATAAGCCCTAGAAAATCCTTGTAATGGTTAGCATGATATGCTATGTTATGATGTCATGATTATGCTAAGAAATCACATATACAACAAGCACAAGCAAATCACACAAAGGCCTTAGGTTTAAGGCTTGCATGGGTTTTAAGGTAATACCCTCTTGAAGTTGGATTGGTTTAACCTGTCCTATAAATAGTAATCGGGTTCTAAGGGATATCAATATCATTGACCTTTCCCACAAGCTTCATTTGATAGGCGACTGACTCGCAACCAAACAAAATTCAAGAGTCAAATCTCAATGAGTGTAGCATCGAGTATCTACCGACTTTGGGAATACACCAAAGACGACCATCTCCTACGTCTTAATGGACAAGTTGTTCATTTAAAGGTTCTAAGGTCAGTTGATGCTTTATGACACCATGCAACGGCCCCGTATTCTCCTTGATTAACTCAAGGGCTACCGGTACCAACCAAAGCATTGCATCAACGTAGCCATCGCTTCAACCGTGTCAGTATATCCCGCACAGTTTCCATAATCTATTGCTACTTACCTAAAAGGTTTCCCCAGATACGGGTGTAGGATCTATAGTAACCCAAACAGTACCCTTAAAAATAAAGCAAACAAACAATCAAAGAAGAAAAATGATCTAGACCCTAATGTAAACCCCACTTTTATTATACTCCCCAGCAGATTCGCCAGTTCTTTGATACGGTGGCAGAACAGACTGTTAATACTGGTTTGCGTTTTTTGTTCGCAAATGTCGCGGTAAGCAAGAGTCTCCATCAACTTTTCTTTTATCCAACAAAGGAAAGGGTGAAAAGAACAGAAAAAGAACTTTTTCGAGATTTTCTGAGTAAGGGGGGTAGATTATGGAAAGGGAAGGTATTAGCACCCTTTACATCTGTGGTTTTCCACGGGCTCTTAGGTACTTGCTCATTTTGAAAACTGTTTGTGTTTGTGTGTTTTGAAAGATTTTGTTAGCTTTATGGTAACTCTCGTATCAATCCTCGAGATTGTGATAAAGCATTTTAGAAAATAGTTTTTTAAAGTGTGTAAGTGTAAAAAATTCAGATCTGAGCAAGTACTTAAGAACAGTCTACCTACTCGAAAAAGGATGTTCTTTTCCTCCTTTCCATTAGATAATGCTATACTACTATTAGTGAGTAGGTAGCCCTATCGTTGGATGTTAAGGGACTATCAAAAGGGACTTTATGGTCATTAAAGCCAACAGGTAAGGATATCTTAGCATCTGAAGGGACTGTCATCATATAGGCAACATCGAGGGACACTATCATTTCTCGTAAGCAACTCGAGGGACAGTAAGGGACAATGATATTTTATGATGACTTTTATATTGAGGGTCTTTGCTAAGATATCCCTACGTTCGAGGGATATGACCATTGTTTTCCGAGGCAACCAAGTAAAGAGTACCCTAAGGGTGAAAGTGTGCAATAGTGCCTTTTTCAGATATTTATCTTATGTTAGTGATCTAATGATTAATTTGATTAATCTTGTCATGCACACCTAATTTACTAGCAATTATATACAAGCCTAATTACTAACGGTTAATATGTTGCAGAAATTTAAAGTGCGGGAATTATAAATCTTACGCTATTACATCCCATGAGCAGTTACAATATTTATAAGAAAAAAATGCAAAAAGATAAACTAACTATTACAAAATCAAATGTGCGACCTATAAATTTTTTCTAGAATTTAAATAACAAAAGAAAAATAGAAAAAAAAACGATTGTTTAGAAAGAAAGTCAAATGTCCTAAAAAGCCTAAGTATTAAGAAAAATATTTTTGGTACTTTTTGTGATTTGATTTTAATATTATAGACCTAAGTCTAAATTAATTACAAATTAACTATGAAATAAATACTAAAACATGATTAAGTTAAATTAAATTTAATTATGAAAATTAAATTAATTAAAAGAAAAGAACTAAATTTATTTTTTTGTGATTTTATGATTTTATGATTTTTTTGATAAAAAAGAATTAATTGAAATGAAAAGAAAATAAATAATTAAAGCAAAAAAGAACAAAAGAATGGGCCATGTTGTAAAGAAAATGGGGGGATTCGCTAAGCAAAATCTCAGGCCCATTAGCAAGAGAGCCCGGGTGCTGGAGAAAAGTCTCCAGAATCACGTGTATCTCTCCCATGAGGCTAATCCTGGGTTTGGATTGAAATTCCTCGTATCACAGAATCCGAAGGTCAAAAGGCTTATAGCCCTACCCATGGCATATTGCACATAAGGTGTTCATCTGCACATGCGATCATCCTAACCTATTCTAAATGGTCTCACAAACACATATCGATGCACAAAAATAATTTATATGACATGAATAGACAATTTGAGATTCAAGAAAATTTTACCAAAACCGGTACAATTGGATGTGAGAGTTGTAGACGTGGAAGAGCTTGGTTATGAGCCTAGTTAAACTCTTGGGAGTCTCGGGAAGATGAATGGATCCTTTGTTTTGCTTGAGAGCACCTGGAAGTGTGGTTAAGAATTTTGCAACTTTAAGAAATTTCTGAGAATTTTGTAGAGCTTTGTTATGCAATGGTTTTTCTGGTCATTCTTCTACCTTTGTTTGCCTTTATATAGAGAATGTAATAGGATCCAACAAGTATGAAAAGGGACAAGGTAATCATTTCGATAAAATTAATATTCCAACATATTTAAAACTTGCCTTCTTTGCATGATTCTTGTCTTTTGGATGCCTTGCACGAATCTGGACATGTTGCTGGCTTGTATTCGGCCTGACAAATAAGGAATGGAATCAAGGTAATCATGTCATGGTTTAAACAAGAAAACAACTTTAAAACTTGCCAAATTTGCAATTTTTCTTCCTTTCTTGAGTCCCCACGAAATTGACAAGGTTGTAATGAGTTGTCATGAGTTGTCTTGGGCCTTTAGATGATTGAAACAAAAACCCAAGCCTTTATACCATTATTTCATATTTAATTTAATTTTATTTGCATTTAAATGAATAAAAATTCAAATTAAATAAATAAAAATCATAAGAAATATGTGAATGGATTTATAGGCAATCTAACACCTTATGAACATGTTTGAACATCAAAAGTTAGGCCCACTATTTCAAAACTTCAAGTTCGCTCACTTTGCATTTCACGCATTTCTTGAAAATTACCCAACTTGTGCACCTCATAAATTGCTCAATTTTCATCTTTTGAATGTGATCTTGAACTTTTTGGAAAGCTCAAGATGTCCTCTACACTTTCGCTTTTAATCATTTTTGCATTTGGAGACATTATCTTGATGTAAGTTGCCTTGACAAAAAGTGTCTTATGTTGACTTTTTGAAAATGACATGTAATGTATGAGCTTGTATCTTTCAAATGGTGCATCTCTTGAACTTGAGGACAAAAGAGAAGTTGTAGGGAATTAGATTCTCTTCCAAATTAGCTTTGTTTAGGGGATAATGGATGAAGTATATGAATGTTATGCCTGGTCAAATTTCAGTAGACGTTTCCTATAGAAACCCTAATTTAGAAACTCTTGACTTTTGAGAGATTAGGAGAATTTCTTGAGGAATCATGATCAACTATTATCAAATTATGGATATCACTTCAAAATGTTGATGTTGACCAAAAATCTTGAAGTTTGACTGTATATGGGCCACAGTTGACATTTTCCCTAACATAGTTGATTTTCCAATACTTGAGCAATTGACTGAGCAAACTTATTGTGCAAGGCATGAAATTTGGCATGGATGATCTTGAATACATATTAGGACCATGGAAATCATTTGAGACCTTTGGAGCTCAATCATCTTCATCAAAATTGGAACCCTAGTTGGGGGGTTCATTGCCCTAGGAGGAGAATTTGTCTAGTCAATTCTTGGTCAACCTTGAGCAATTGAGAACCTCTAGGAGTATGTCTTGTGTGAAAATGGGAGCGAAAATTTTGGGGTACAACACCAGGTCCTGCATTTTTGTTTTGCTTGCATATCTTTGAACATTCAGTTCCCTCACAGGTGATCCATCAGGCCTTTCCAACAACGCCCTCTGGATCGAAAGTCATATCCTGTCATTGGATAAAAGGGTAACACCCTTCACATAATCGAAAGGCAACATCCCCTCTGGATCGAAAAGCCCATTTTTCCTTTGGATCGAAAGGCACCTTCTCTGGATCGAAGCCTCCCTTTTTTTCCCTGGATCGAAGGATGCCCCCTTGTATTTTTATTTTTGTTTTCATTGACTTCTTTTTATTTCAACTTTAAATAAAAAAATCACAAAAAAAACCTTAGGCTAGTATTTTTCTAATTAAGTTAATTTTGTAAACAATTAATTGATCATTTTAACCTTTCTTGAAATTAAAATTAAATAGACTTAGGTTGTATTTTCTTAAAATAAAACAAAACAAACAAAAATATTTATTTTCCTTAGGATTTAGACATCCTTTTTAATTCGAACGCGCATTTATGTATTTTCGCATTTGTCATTGTGATACGGTGGCAGAATCGACGGTTATACTGGTTTGCATTTTTTTGTTCGCAAATGTGCGGTAAGCAAGAGTCGCAACTGACTTTTATTTCATCAAACAAAGGAAAAGGGAAAAGAACGTAAAAACCTTTTTCGAGATATTTCTGAGTACGGGGGGCTAGATTATAGAAAGGGAAGGTGTTAGCACCCTTTCTATCCGTGGTTTTCCATGGGCTCTTAGGTATTTGTACATTTTTTGAAATTGCTTTCGTGTACTTGTGTTTTTGAAAAAAAATTGAAATCTTCCTTAGTGTGGTGTTTCACTTTATGACAACCCTTATATCAGTCCTCAAGGGTGTGATAAATTTTTTTTTGAAAACTTTAGTTTGAAAAGCTTGTTTGAAAGTGTAAGTGTAAAAAATGTTATTTTGAGCAAGTACCTAAAATTTTCTACCTACTCGAAAAAGTCTGTTCGTTTTCTTATTTCCTTTAGACAGTGCTATCCTACTGTTGTACCCCAAAATTTTCCCTCCCATATTCCTCAAGATTTGTCAAGAATGACCCTCAAATTGCTCAAAATGGCTCAAGGATTGTACAGTCAAACCATCTCCTAAGACAGCTGAAATTAGGGTTTTGATTCTTTCAAGGAATTTTGGGTTCTCAATGGTTCAATCAAGTCTCATAGGCCCATATACATCCTCAAGCATCTACATGTCAAGTTTCAAGACTCACAGTGCCAATTTGCACAGTCAAAAGCTCCATTTGATCTACAGTCAACTACAAGGGCAAAATGGTCATTTTGCAGTCAAAAGTCAGAATTCTTGGTCAACATCTTATCTTGAGTTCACAATCATCATTTGATCATGTCTTGATCATGATTCCACAAGAACAGCTCAAAAATCATCAAGGTGTAAAAGTTACTATTTTTGGACAGTAGAAAAGTCAACTGTATCTTGACCCGGGCATAACTTTTTCATGGTTTATCAGAAAAATTCCATCCAAGGCTCATTTTGAAGAGGATGCAATGTCCTATCATCCATCTTCACATTCCAAGTTCAAGAAATTCTCTCACCAAAAGTTACCAATTTTTACATTATAGGTGAATTTCAAAAGTCAACAAAAGTACACTTTGAGTCAAAGGCCATAACTTGAGATTGGTAAATCCAAATGACATGGTACCAAAGGAATTCGTTAGAGGACTTCAATATCTTTCCAAAATGTCCAAGAACATGGTCATATGATCAAAATTGAGCAAGTTGTGCATTGGAGAAGTTGGGAAATTTTCATGAATTTGCAAAAGTCAACTTTGCTCAAAACACCTTCTTTTTGCTAATGGGCCTCAAATATCTTCTTGAAACTTCTCCCATGACCTATGCACGACCCATCAAGATTAATTGGATTTATTTTCTTACTTTTATTGATTAATTGGATTTTTAATTAATATTAATCCATTTAATTAATTTAAATCTTAAGAAAATAGAAGATTTGTTTTTTAAATCTTTTTGTGAAGCAAATATGACCTAAACATGCTGGCAAATTCGTGCACAAGTCAAATATACAAAAAAATCAAATTTGGCAACATTGTTCAATCATGAAAAATCAAGAAGATTTGATTTTCAATCAAAGATTTAAACATCAATGCACATGGATTGGATCCAAAACTTTGACCTAATTTGATTCTCCTATATGTATGCAAGCTAACCATACCCTAGCACACGATTGAAAGCTGCAGAAACAACCCTGTCATATTCAAGAAATTCCAGGAAAATTGAAAACTTGTTCTTGCAATCTAGGCCAATTCAAGGCGTTTTATTCATTCAAACACATTGCAGGAAGTGTCAGGAGTGATTTGCAATTAAATCCAGGCATCAAAGCTCAAGAAATCACTGATTACAGTTTCACAGTTTGCACCTTTTATTCAAAATCGTATTTCTTAATTCATGCGCATTTAACATGTTTTAGTGATTGTTTTGCATTGCTAGTAACCATACAAAGCTAATGGCATAATTGAATTAAACTGTAATGCCCTGGATCGTGAGATGCCATGATCAAATTTCTAGGGTTCTTGAGCTTTAAATTAGGGCTTTCTGAACCAGGAAAAATTGGGACTAGTGAGATACATGACTGAAATCGTGAGACCAAGACGAACAAGACCAATACCTCGCGAAATATTTATATGTAATGTGGTGCTATTCGCTATTTTTCCTTGCAGGAATTAGTGGGGTTAAAAACCCCCGCTATTTGATATTATTTATGCAGGACAAACGAAGATGATGAAGTGTTGGCATTTGATTGGTTAATTTGAAAAAGCGCGCGTTTGTTTTTATTTTACAGCATCTTGAGTTGTTTGCATATATAATAATTGACTATTATCCAAATAATAAAAAGGTGCAGGTGGTTGAGTGGTAAGCGTGTTGGCCTGTGAGCGCTGGGACCTGGGTTCGAATCCCAGGTCCCCCCAAAACATTTATTCCTTTTTTCTTTGTATGTTCCCATGCAGGTTTCAAAAGAGGGTCCACTATGTACCTCAAACCTCAACACGCCAGGTGTCTCCAAGCCTGGATCCAGTGGTCAGGATTGAAGGACTATCATACTCCTTGGTCAACATACGTGTGGACGATCCATAAAAGTCAAAAAGGCTTGCAGCAATTGGGCCTTGAGAATTCCAAATACACCTCCAAAGTTGGCCCAACACCCCCCTTCAAGTTTATTTCTTTTCCTTTCTTTTTTTATTTTCTTTCATTAATTATTTTTTTTATATTTATTATTTTCACTAACAAATTAATATTTATTTTCATAATAAAAATCAGAAAACATAAAAAAATATAATATTTTTATTTATTAAATTTAATTAGTTATTTTTTGTAAATAAATGCTAACATAATTAATTTAGTTTTTAATTAGGTTAATTTTAATATTTTCACAATAAATAAAATTAGGGTTTTTGATAACTTTTAATCTTTTTATTTTTTATTTATTTCCTTGAAACATAAAAAACTCAAAAAATATCTTTATTTTATTTTATTAATTAATTAGTTTAGGTTTAATTTAATTAAATGCAAAATAATCAAAAAAATCCTTTCTTTTCTTAAAAAGGGTCAAAACCCTAAAAACTCTCCGATTCAATTTTCTCTCGCGCGCGTGATTATTTTTTATCCATATTTTTATTCAATTATGTATTTGCTCCGAGGATGTAATAGCTTTAATTAGGACTTTTTATCGCTTTTATTTACTTTCCGCATTTACTTTTTCAAGGGTTTGTTCTTGGTGATGTAAATACCCGACGCCTTGTAATAGTTTAGTTTTATTTTCCGCAACTATTAACTGCTAGATGTATGCTAACTAGGCTATGCATGACAAGATCTCTCTTAAAATAAAATCAATCGTAGCTCACCATAACATGTACAAAGATAACATAACTGAAAACTGACACTCTCGCACATGCCACTCCTAGGGTACGCCTCACTTGGTTGCCTCGACGTGGTCATTGAGTATAGGGTGTTTTAGAGGTCGCCCTCCTGTCTAAAGATCAAGTTTCCTCGAAACGGTTGCCTCGATAAAAAACAATCTAAGACATTAGGGTTACCGCTAAGGCGTCCTACCATTGCTTTAGTGACCACATGTCCCATTAATCGAATTGACCCGAAAACTCCAACGACGGTGCTACCTACTTCTCAATAGTGGGGTAGTACTGTCTAAAAGGACATTTACAAAGCTTAATTTCTTTTGAGTAGGTAGAGGTTCTTAGTTATTTGATCTTTCAAATAAAAATACTCTTCGCACTTACACTTTTCAAACAAAAGTTTTTCAAACAACACTTCATACACTCTTGAGGACAGATACAAGAGTTAAATCGAAGTTTTCAAACAAAACTCTTTTCAAAACCCACAAACACAAGAAAAGCAAAACTTTTTGAAAACATAGTGAGCAAGTACCTAATAGCCCGTGGATAACCACGGATAGAAAGGGTGCTAACACCTTCCCTTTCTATAATCTACCTCCCGAACCCGAGAAACATCTCGAAAAGGAATTTTGCTGTGCTTTTGTCCTTTCCTTGTTGGAGAAAATAAAAGACGGTGGTGACTCTTGCTTACCGCGACATTTCGCGAACCAGCGTTAAAAAATAGTCAGTTCTATTTCCACCGATCACACCTACTATTAAGGAGTAGGTAACTTCATCGTTGGAGTTCAAGGGACAATTGTAAGGGACGAAAGGGACAATTACGATCACTAAAGCAATGATTTGGAAACCTTAGTAATTACCCTAGAGTCCTAAAGATCTTTCCGAGGCAACATTCGAATGGGTCATTTTTTATCTTTTGGGACTAGAGGACAACCACTAAGACTCCCTATACTTCATGATCATTTACCGAAGGCAACCGAAGTGGGGAAAACCCTAGGAGTGAGCATGTGCAAGTGTTTATTTTTCAGTTTATTTATTTTTGCACAATTAGGGTTTTCTATGTTCATTGAATCATTATCTTTCCATACAATCCTATTAGATATTCATCTAAGTAGTTTATCGTACGGAAAATAAATTGCAAAAAGATAAAGGTTCCTAAACTATTACAAGGCATCGGGGCAGTCACATAATTAGATGCACAAATTAAACCTAATTAAATTATTACAAACCAGGAGCAATTACATTAATTAGAAAAATAATGAAATAAACCCGCGCGACAAAGTTAAATACGGAACTAAAATTGAATTCAAAGATATTTAATTAGTAAATAGAGAAAATTATTTTTTTATTTTTTTTGAGAGAAAATAATTAATTTTGCAAATCAACCTAATTTCTAATTAATTTTAATTATGAAAAAGCATTTAAGTTATCCTAATTAATCTAATTAGTTAATGCAATTAAAAAAAATTTATATAAAAAACTAATTCTAATTTTTTGTGACTCTTGTGATTTTTGATTTAATTAAAAAATGATTTTTTATAAAATAATTAAAACAAATAATTAAACAAATAAAAGAAATTTTAAAAAAAAAAGAATTAAATTGGGCCTGGTGTGAAAGCATTTCTGGGGGTGTGAAGAAGAATTGAACAAGCCCAATCCTGCTAGTGGCCCAAGGCTGCGCCTGGTTTAGTGTGGTTCACTTTCAGGGAGTATACCATGCACTGCTCTTTGTTGGACGTTTGGATCTGGGCAAGGACGATCCAATGGTTATGGATCTTGAGGTGCATGGTGAGCGTTGGGTTGTGTGACGCATGGGATCTGCAAAGAAATAACAAGAAAAACACAAAAGCACACGCCTGTGATCGAACCCAGGACGTTTTCTTTACACCTCTCTTCCTTGACCATCTGCGCTAGCTACTCATTCATTGATATAATAACAAAAAAAGAATATAAGGGAAAAATAGATCTAGTGCTGAGTCAAACTGGACACGCATGCATTGTGGGGCCCTGGTGATTCAAAGAGCCAATCAGACATGGAGAGAGGAACCCTATTATTGGAACCATCCAATGGGACGCCTGGAAACAGCCACGAATGCCTAGACCACCACCTACAAAAGTCAAGCCATCGGCCACGGTGGTCTCGGTCACCTTCTCCGGTGACCCAAGAATCTGGAACCTGCGAAATACATCATATCAAAGCATAAAAAGGACCCTACCCCCCTTAGAATTTCCCCAAGAATCAATGGTGGTTTCGTTTTGACTGAAACGGCCTGTAAGTCCAGATATGAAGAAGATGGACCTTCGTGCCCTAACAATGGTATTTCTCTGTTTTCACGTCCAAACTTTTGTACGATGGTTCTAAACACTTGCAAACATAATATTAAACACAAATATATGCGAAAATATTATTTATATGCCATGAATAAAAAGTTTGAACCATGAGAAGTTAGCAAACCATGATTTGTTGGGGAAGGAGTTCCTGTGTGCTTTGGCCTTCAAGGAGGGATGTGTTGGCTTGCTGAGAGTCTCAAGAACGTGAATAGATGAATGGAAGTGATTGAAACTGGTTCGAGAAGAAGAACTCGAGTTGCACCACTTTGAATAATTTTGAAAACTTTCTTAGGGCTTTCTGTAGAAGCTGCGCGTGTCCTTTAGGGCTGAAAGGTTTGTGACTATATAGTATATCACATTAGGTCAACAAAAGTAGAGGAAAATCGAAGCATTCATGAGAATATATTTTCTTTCAATTATGTGAGTTTTTACTTTTTTTTTAGACCAAAACCAATCTTCTCTTCTCTCCACGAATTTTCTTTGATATGCCAGCACATTATGCCCATTATTTGATGAGAAAAAGATTTGAAATCAAATATTATATTATTTCTATTATTTATTTATTCAATTTTGTATTTTAATGAATAAAATATCAAAATAAATAGCATAAATAATATAATAAGGCATGGGTGGGCTTGGAGGTCGTTGATCATGTTATAAACAAGTTTCAAACATAAAAGGATGGGCCCATTTGAAAAAAATTCAAGTTTGGCCAATATTGTCTTCATGCACTTTTCCAAAAATTGGTCAACTTTAGCAATGCATATCTCTTTCAATTTTAACCCTAAAAGGGTGTTCTTTTACTTTTTAGAAAGCTTAGGATGTCCTCCAGGTAACCTCTTTGGTTTCATTTCAATTGGATCTTCTATATTCATGTAAGAAGCTTTGACCTAAAAGGTGTTTTTGTTGACTTTTTGGAATGACCTATAATATCTAAATTTATATCTTTTCATGAGTGCATTTTTTGAACTTGAGGGCTGAAGATGAGTTGTAAGGAATTCAATTCTCTTCAAAATGAGCCTCGGAATAGAAATTTTTGATAAAGTATGAGAAAGTTATGCCTGGTCAAAGTTTGGTTGACTTTTCCTGTAGAAACCCTAATTTAGCAACTTTTGAGTTTTGATGAATTTGGGGCATTATTTGAGGAATCATGATCCACCCTTGATCAAACTATGAATATTACTTCAAAATGTTGATGTTGACCAGAAATCTTGAAGTTTGACTGTATGAGGGTCATAGTTGACTTTTGACCTAGCACAATTAATTTTCAGGCATTTGAGCAGTTGACTGAGCAAACTCTTTGTGCCAGGAATGAAACTTGGCATGGATGATCTTGAGAACATATTAGGGCAATGGAAATCATTTAGGAACCTTGGAACTCAAACATCTCGATGAGGAGTGAAACCCTAGTTTGAAGCTCATTGTCTTAGGAGGAGGATTTGTTTGGTCAATCCTTAGTCAACTTGAGCAATTTAGAACCTCTAAGAGTAACTTTTGAGTAAAAATGGGAGGGAAAATTTTGGGGTACAACAGCTCTCCCTGTTGAATCTTCTTAAACTTGAGGATGTGGATTGGCTGGTCTGCCTTTCGTGATTTGAAGGTGGAAGATAATTGAACACTAGAGTGCCCAGAAATTTGCACTCGCATGAAGTAATATTGATCAGTAATATTAGGAATGGGCTTACAGATGCCATTTAGAAGGCGGCGGAGAATCGCCAGAGATGGGCTTAAAGATGCCATCCAAAAAAGATATCGGTTGCATAAGATATTCCTTTGCGAGATTTCATGTACCTGCTGTTGAGGAGGACTTCACCGGGGAATATTGATTTATGTCCTGGGAAATAGAGTCTAGGAGCTTCGGTTATCCATTACTCTACTAGGGAATTAAATCTTGATTGAGGAGATGGAAGTGAACTTCTTATCTGGTCAGGGTCCAGGCTGCACAGCGACTTACTATGGAAATGTGAAATCAACCGTATCTGGTCGGGTCCAGGTCTTACAGTGTTGTAAACTGTTGTCTGGAGATAAAAGAGAAGGAACCTAGATAGTAGGGTTACTTCGAAATGAAAGCCTGGATAGTAGGGTTGTGAGAAGGAACCTGGATAAAAGGTTTACTTGGAAATGAAATCCTGGATAATAGGGCTATGAGAAGGAACCTGGATAGTAGGGTTACTTCGAGATGAAAGCCTGGATAGTAGGGCTATGAGAAGGAACCTGGATAGTAGCATTACTTCGAAATGAAAGAATGGGTAGTAGGGATATGAGAAGGAACCTAGATAGTAGGCTTACTTTGAAATGAAAGCCTGGATAGTAGGGTTGTGAGAAGGAACCTGGATAGTAGGGTTACTTCGAAATGAAAGCCTGGATAGTAGGGCTATGAGAAGGAACATGGATAGTAGGGTTACTTCAAAATGAAATTCTGGATAGTAGGGCAATGAGAAGGAACCTGGATGTAGGGTTACTTTGAAATGAAAGCCTGGATAGTAGGGTTATGAGAAGGAACCTGGATAGTATGGTTACTTCGAAATGAAAGCCCGGATAGTAGGGCTATGAGAAGGAACCTGGATAGTAGGGTTACTTCGAAATGAAAGCCTGGATAGTAAGGCTATGAGAAGGAACCTAGATAGCAGGGTTACTTCAAAATGAAAGTCTGGATAGTAGGGCTATGAGAAGGAACCTTGATAGTAGGTTTACTTCGAAATGAATGCCTGGATAGTAGGGTTATGGGAAGGAACCTAGATAGTAGGGTTAATGCAAAATGAAAGCCTGGATAGCAGGGCTATGAGAAGGAACCTGGATAGTAGGGTTACTTCGAAATGAAAGCCTGGATAGTAGGGTTGGTAGAAGGAACCTGGATATTAGGTTTACTTTGAAATGAAATCCTTGATAGTAGGGCTATGAGAAGGAACCTGGATAGTAGGGTTACTTCGAGATGAAAGCCTGGATAGTAGGGCTATGAGAAGGAACCTGAATAGTAGCGTTACTTCGAAATGAAAGCCTGGATAATAGGGCTATGAGAAGGAACCTGGATAGTAGGGTTACTTCAAAATGAAAGCCTGGATAGTAGGGTTGTGAGAAGGAACCTGGATAGTAGGGTTACTTCAAAATGAAAGCCTGGATAGTAGGGCTATGAGAAGGAACATGGATAGTAGGGTTACTTCGAAATGAAAGTCAGGATAGGAGGGCTATGAGAAGGAACCTGGATTTAGGGTTACTTTGAAATGAAAGCCTGGATAGTAGGGTTATGAGAAGGAACCTGGATAGTAGGGTTACTTCGAAATGAAAGCCCGGATAGTAGGGCTATGAGAAGGAACCTAGATAGTAGGGTTACTTCGAAATGAAAGCCTGGATAGTAGGGCTATGAGAAGGAACCGGGATAGTAGGGTTACTTCGAAATGAAAGCCTGGATAATAAGGCTATGAGAAGGAACCTAGATAGTAGGGTTACTTTGAAATGAAAGTCTGGATAGTAGGGCTATAAGAAGGAACCTGGATAGTAGGTTTACTTCGAAATGAATGCCTGGATAGTAGGGCTATGGGAAGGAACCTAGATAGTATGGTTAATGCAAAATGAAAGCCTGGATAGTAGGGCTATGAGAAGGAACCTGGATAGTAGGGTTACTTCGAAATGAAAGCCTGGATAGTAGGGATTTGAAAAGGAACCTGGATAGTAGGGTTACTTTAGAATGAAAGCCTGGATAGTAGGGCTTTGAGAAGGAACCTGGATAGTAGGGTTACTTCGGAATGAAAGCCTGGATAGTAGGGCTTTGAGAAGGAACCGTGATAGTAGGGTTACTTCGGAATGAAAGCCTGGATAGTAGGGCTTTGAGAAGGAACCGTGATAGTAGGGTTACTTTGGAATAAAAGCCTGGAAAGTTGGGCTTTGAGAAGGAACCTGGATAGTAGAGTTACTTTGAAATGAAAGCCTGGATAGTATAGCTTATGGGAAGGAACCTAGATAGTAGGGTTACTTCATCTGATCATGTGGGTTAGTTGACCCATTTGGTTTCGGGAACTGATTTTCCATTAGTTGTCTGCAGATGTGACGTGTATAACTTCATGGATTTAATCTTGAATTGTTGGAATTGCTGATGATAGCCATCTTTCTTGAAAAGGTAGAGGGTTAATTGTATGTGATGCATGCAATGTATTATGTGATGATGTTCTCAAAATAAATGAGATTATGTTGTATGCAATATGTATGTGCATGTCATGATGTATGAATATGAGATGCTCTTGAGGTAATTTTTAGTCGGGGAAAATAAATCCATGACTGCTGCTGGAGAGTATTAGGACGTTGAACCCTTCATTTCCGCTGGGGATGGTGAATTGGAGATGACTATGCAGGGGATTTATTCCTTGTTTACACATATTCTGTCGGGGAGAGACTCTGCTTGAGAATATCTCTGCGGGGGAATAACTTTGTTGGAAGGTGAACTTCCATAGCTGAAGTAATAAGCCTTGTTGGGGGGTGAGCTTCCACTTTCATAGAAATAAACTCTGCTTGGGAGAAAAATTTATGAACCGCTCGCGACTATAAAATTCGGCTGGGGAACATAGATGTTGGCTATCTGAAGGAACTTGGCTTGGGATAGTAACTCCGGTTTAGGGAAACTGATATCAATGCTTTGATTACCTCTACTCTGTGGGAAGTGTAGATCTCACTGGGGTTGCATGTACTGATGACCTTGTTTCAAAGCTGACTCTGCCCTTGTACCCGCTGAACAGAGTAACTGTCGATCTTGACATGATTTTTTTTGCCCCTATTTCTAAAGTTACGAGCAATTGTCTTTCCTTTTCTTATGCGAGTATTTGTGAATAGAAATTACACTCAAATGCATATGTCAAGAATAAACCATTGGACGTTTTTGCGAAACAAAACAGAAAAAGAAAAAACAAATGTTTTTGTAAAAATAACTTGTATTAATTTTCGAAGTTGTCCTATAACAGGCGTTTTTGTACAAGGAAGTTGACCCTCTAGTAAGAGAACACCGCCGTGAAAATGGAATCTATACAATATTATGTACAACGAAAAGAAAACAACTATGTGCAATAATCCCATTAAATTTCAATTATGCTATTGCCGCTATATCTTCGAGCATCTCATCACTTTGCTGCTCGTCCGAAGCTGACTAGATTGATTGGTGTCGTTCGAGCTTGATAGTTGGTACTGAGGTATGGTCGCAAGGTGATCCTATGGGACATAGTGATACGCTTTACATCCATAACTTTTTCCTGGACCGCCCATTTCGGGGTTTCATTCCACCAGATACCCTTTTTTGCCCAAGCCGCCTTTTCATATTTTCGACTTGCCAGGTGTACAGACTTTTTTGTTTTCATCCCTAATTTTTGCCCGAACCCTTTTGGTTCGTCAAGAAGCCCTTATTTTTGCCTAGGCCAGTCAACCTAGCGGGTCTTTAACCATGCATAGTATCTTTTCACTATGTCCGCATTGACAGGGTGTGGAAGGTCATCACCGTCCATGGTGGTTAGAATCATGGCTCCACCCGAGAAAATGTTTTTAATCACAAACGGCCCTTCGTATGTGGGAGTCCATTTGCCCCTGGGATCACCTTGCGGTAGTATGATGCGCTTGATCACTAGATCCCCGACTTGATTTTTTGGCATCTGACTTTTTTGTTGAAAGCCTTGATCATTCGTTTTTGATACATTTGACCATGACAGACAGCAGTAAGTCTCTTCTCATCGATCATATTCAGTTAATCAAGTCGAGTCTGGATCCAGTCGTCTTGGTTCAAACCTGTATCCTTCATGATCCTTAAAGAAGGGATCTGGACCTCAATAGGTAGGACTGCCTCCATTCCATATACCAGAGAGTATGGTGTTTCCCCTGTGGATGTCCGTGCTGAGGTGAGGTACCCATGACGAGCAAATGGTAACATCTCATGCCAGTCTTTATATGTCACCATCATCTTTTGTATGATCTTCTTGATGTTCTTGTTAGCAGCTTCAACAGTGTCGTTCATCTTCGGCCGGTAAGGAAAAGAGTTATTATGTTGTATCTTGAATTGTTTATAGATTTCGGTGATCATCGTGTTATTGAGATTCATACCATTTTCAGTGATGATTCTCTCTGGAACACCATACCAACAGATCAGGTTATGCCTGATAAATCGCGCCACAAAATTCTTGGTAACGGTGGCAAAGGAGGTAGCTTCAACCCACTTCGTGAAATAATCAAAGGACACCAAGATGAAGCGATGCCCATTGGAAGTGTTAGAACATAGTTTGATTCTATACCCTTGATTAGAGTTTTGATGATAACAAAATACAAAGAATAAATAAATTCAAAGATATATACAAAGAACAAAAATGCTACTTAAAATTATGTTTTGTATATGCAGAAGTTTTGATGGAATCAACATCAAAAGATCAGCAATATGTGCTACACGCTGAAGCTACCATATTATACGCTGAAGTTTGATGACCAGAATCTCAGCCTAAACTAGTACACTCTGACTCTGATCAAAAACATCTTTACCAAGTCATTAACATTCTGAAGCGTCATCAGCAGTTTTGCTAAGAAGACTCTAAAGTGTTACTGATTATTCAAGACAGAATTAAATGCTAACGGCTTTCTTCAGACAAGATCTTCTAGGAAAGGAAAGTGTGTTATTATCATTAAACTTGCTTTATGGACAACGTCTATGCCTTGCCTATATAAACAAGTCTGCTTGTGAAAAGAAGCACGTACGTACGCACACAAAAATTTGCCAAGCCTTCCAAACCACGCATATTTAAAGCTTTAGAAAATTCATTTTATTCCAAGCTTAATTTGTGTAACTATCACAGTTGTGATATACTGTTTTGTTAGAAAAAAACAACACACTTATGTTCAATTATTTGTATAAGATTTCCTTGAGATTAACCGGCTTGTCGTTGTACTCAAGAAGACTTTAACGGTTGTTAAAGTAGCTATTTTAATCCTTTGAGAGTAATGGATTAAGACCTCGTTGGAGAGAGGCGAAATCACCTTGACGGGTGGACTGGATTAGTTTGAGATCAAACGAACCAGGAGAAAAATATTGTGTCTTTAAGTTGTCTTTATTTGATCCAAGTTTTTCAATTCACCCCCCCCCCCCTTCTTGTGTTTTTCACATCTTCAATTGGCATCAGAGCGCCTGGTTCTGAGCTTAAACACTTAACTGTGTCAGTACAAGATCCAACGTCAGAAAAACACAATGGTAGGACCAAGTCAAAACATCAGCAATGACAACAATGAAGAAAGGGACAGATTCAGTGGCAAACCTCCAGTCTTTGATGGATAGAACTTTGACTACTGGAAAGACAGAATTGAGAGTTTCTTTCTGGCCCATGATGTTGATCTGTGGGACATGGTGACTGATGGATTCACGCACCCAGTGGATGGACGTGGTCAGAAGATTGACATGAAAATGATGTCTAATCAGCAAAAGCGTGAGTTCAAAAATCATCACAAGGCCAAAACAATTCTTCTCAGCGCCATCTCATATTCAGAATATGAGAAAATATCAAACAGAGAAACTGCCAATAATATGTTTGACTCTCTGAGAATGATGCATGAAGGCAACATTCAAGTCAAAGAAACCAAAGCCCTTGCGCTCATTCAGAAGTATGAGGCATTCAAGATGGAAGATAGTGAATCAATAGAAACTATGTTTTCAAGATTCGAAATTCTCGTTGCTGGTATAAAAGTTCTTGACAAAGGATATTCCACTGTTGATCACGTTAAGAAGATCATCAGAAGCTTGCCAAAATAGTGGAGGCCAATGGTCACAGCGCTTAAGCTAGCCAAGGATCTCAACAAAATGTCTCTGGAGGAACTTGTCAGCTCCCTCAGAAGTCACGAGATAGAGCTATAAGCAGATGAACCTCAAAAGCAAGGTAAGCCATTAGCTTTAAAATCTAACAGAAAATATGACTCTAAAGTTTTGTAGGCTGTGGAAGAAACCTCTGATGGATCCTCATCAGAAGAAAATGAATTGTATCTCCTCTCCAGAAGGGTGAACCAACTATGTAAGTAGAGGCAAAGGAAGTTCAGGAATCCCAGAAGATCAGAAAATCAGAATGAACCTTCCTCCATATATAGAAGGTCAGAATCCTCCTCTGGACACAGAAGATCCGAAGGTTCTTCAGGATACAGAAAGCCAAACAACAAAGACATCGTCTGCTATGAATGTAACGAGCAAGGGAACTACAAAAGTGATTTCCCAAAGCTTCAGAAGGAAAAGCCCAAAAAGAAGTTTGGCAAGGAAAAGAAGAAAAGTCTTATGGCTACATGGGATGATTCTGACACATCTGAAGCTGACTCACAATCAGATGATGAAAGAGCAAACATAGCACTCATGGCAAACGTATATGAAGACAATGAAGCTTTTGGATCAGACTCAGAATCAGATACAGAAGAGATATCTTTAGCAGCAAAGCAAAGACACCAATCTTGGTACCTGGACTCTGGCTGCTCACGACACATGACGGGAAGAAGGAATATGTTCCAAAGCCTGGAACTTAAGCCTGGAGGCCACGTAGGCTTTGGAGGCAATCAAAGAGGAGAGATAATTGGATCTGGAACAGTAGGTAATGGAAATCTTCCCTCTATAAGTAATGTTTTATTAGTTGATGGATTAATGCATAACCTGTTATCCATAATTCAATTAAGTGATAACAGTTATGATATAATCTTCAATCAAAATTCATGCAGTTGTTAGTCAGAAAGATGGGACTATCCTATTTAATGGAAAGAGGAAAAACAACATTTATAAAATCAAACTTTTTGAACTGAAAAGTCAGAATGTAAAATGTCTTCTTTCTATTAACAACGAGCAATGGATCTGGCAAAGAAGATTGGGACATGTTAGTATGAGAAGAATATCTCAGATTAACAAACTCAATCTGGTCAGAGGACTTCCTAACTTGAAGTTCAATTCAGATGCTCTGTGTGAAGCATGTCAGAAAGGCAAGTTTGCAAAACCTGATTTCAAATCCAAAAATGTTGTTTCCACCTCTAAGCCATTAGAACTTCTGCACATTGACTTATTTGGACTAGTTAAAACTGCTTCAGTCAGTGGCAAGAAGTATGGGTTAGTAATCGTAGATGACTATAGCAGATGGACATGGGTAAAGTTCTTAAGGCACAAGGACGAGTCACACTATGTGTTTGTTACCTTCTACAACCAAGTTCAGAATGAAAAGGATCTTAGAATCATTAAAGTCAGAAGTGATCATGGTGGAGAATTTGAAAATAAAGATTTTGAGTTATTCTTTAATGAAAAAGGCATTCTGCATGATTTCTCTTGTCCTAGAACTCCCCAGCAAAATGGAGTTGTAGAACGAAAGAACAGAACAATGCAAGAAATGGCCAGAACCATGATCAACGAGACTAATGTTGCTAAGATCTTCTAGTCAGAGGCAATAAACACAACGTGTTACATTCAGAATAGAATCTCCATAAGACCTATTCTGGAAAAGACTCCATATGAATTGTGGAAGAACAGAAAGCCCAACATTTCTTATTTTCACCCATTTGGATGTACATGTTTTATTTTGAATACAACAAATTATTTGAACAAGTTTGACTCTAAAGCACAAAAGTGTATTATGTTATGATACTCTGAACGCTCAAGAGGGTACAAAGTATACAATACAGAAACACAGATTGTTGAAAAGTCAATCAGTGTTCGGTTTGATGATAAGCTTGACTCTCAAAAGTCAAAGAAGAATGAATTCCTTGTAGGTATGGAAGTTGAACTCACAGTTACTGAAGACAACTCATCAGAGGCTCTCAACAGAGACACTCCCTCAACATCAGAAAGAGTCACTGCAAGCAACCCAGCACCTTCTGTTGATCAACTCCAGAAAAGACCATCCAGAAGAAGGATTGATCACCCAGAAGAAACAATTTTAGGAAGAAAGGAAGATCCAATCAGAACAAGATCTACTTTCAGAAACTCTGAAGAGTCTCTCATGGGACTGGTTTCTCTGATTGAACCAACAACAATTGATGAAGCACTTATGGACAATGACTGGATTCTGGCAATGCAAGAGGAGATAAATCAATTCACCAGAAATGACGTATGGGATCCGGTTCCCAAACCAAAAGGATTCAACGGCATTGGTACAAAATGGATGTTCAGAAACAAACTGAACGAACAAGGTGAAGTCATCAGAAACAAAGCACGACTGGTAGCACAAGGTTATAGTCAGCAAGAGGGGATAGACTATACAGAAACCTTTGCTCCAGTCGCCAGGTTAGAATCTATCATACTTTTAATATCATTTGCTGTTAATAACGGCATCACTCTGTATCAGATGAATGTCAAGAGTGCATTCTTAAATGGCTATATAGAAGAAGAGGTATATGTTCACCACCCCCCCTGGTTTTGAAAACTCCAAAAATCCAGAATGTGTTTTCAAACTAAAGAAGTCACTATATGGTCTGAAACAAGCTCCCAGAGCTTGGTATGAAAGACTAAGTAACTTCCTGTTGGAAAAGGAATTCACCAGAGGGAAAGTGGACACAACCTTGTTCTGTAAGACAGTTAAGAATGACATCTTAGTATGTCAGATTTATGTTGATGACATCATATTTGGATCCACTAAACCCTCTCTGGGAAGAGAGTTTGCTAAATGTATGCAGGCAGAGTTTGAGATGAGCCTAATGGGGGAACTAAAATTCTTTATGGGCATTCAAATTAATCAAACCCCAGAAGGAACTTACATTCATCAGAGAAAATATGTCAGAGAACTTCTGAAGAAATTTGATCTTTCAGAATGTAAGCCATCAAGGATTCCAATGCATCCCACGTGCATTCTGGAAAAAGAAGAGGTAATTAAAAAGGTAGAACAGAAGGTCTCCAGAGGTATGGTTGACTCCCTTCTGTATCTGACGGCCTCAAGGCCTGAAATTCTATTCAGTGTTTGCATTTGTGCTAGATTCCAATCAGATCCTAGAGAATCTCACTTAACAGCAGTTAAGCGTATTTTCAAGTATCTGAAAGGTATTGCTAATCTAGGTTTATTTTATAGAAAATCAAGTGATTACAGCTTAGTAGGATACCGTGATGCTGATTTTGCTGGAGACAGAGTAGAACGTAAAAGCACTTCTGGGAGATGCCAATTTCTGGGACAAAATCTGATCTCATGGACCAGCAAGAGACAATCCATAATAGCACTATCAACAGCAAAAGCTGAATACATAGAAGCTGCTGGATGTAGCACGCAATTTTGCTCTGGATGAAATGTCAACTTGAAGACTTCCACATATTTGAGAGTAACATTCCTATCTTCTGTTATAACACTTCAGCTATATGTCTTAGTAAGAATCCTATTCTGCATTCTAGGGCTAAGCATATAGAAATAAAACATCACTTTATTAGGGACTATATTCAGAAAGGAATTCTAACTTTAAAATTCATTGACACTGACCATCAATAGGCTGATGTATTTACAAAACCTCTTTCTGAAGATAGATTCAATTTCATTCTGAAACATCTCAGCATGAAGTTATGTCCAGAATAAAATGTTTTATTTATATATCTTAACCCTCAGAACTTTATTATTTTCTGTGAACTGCTGATCAACCTGTCTTCAGAATTTTAGAAGTACAGATTGTATCAGAATCTATCCATGAAGATCTGAGCGTTTCATTTCAAGGATAGAAGTGTGTTGTTCACGTAAGCAAACACTTGTCATCCTCTCACCAGCTACTTTCTGAGGCTGAACACGCGTTCATTTTTCTGAAAGGTAAAAAATGCTGATTGGATGCATTGAGACACATGTCATGGGTAATCGTTCCAATATCTTTCTGAATCCCCTACAATCAGCTGTCATTAATGCTTATAATCATTACAATTTATTTCTCTCTCTTGCAGTTTATGTTTTCAAAATCTATTTAAACGCATTTCTCACTCTTTACACTCTTTCACTTTCACTTTCTCTCAATCTAATTGTTTTCTGCTTGTACTTTCAAAACCCCTTCATTTTCTTCTCAATTTTTTTTTTTGTGAACATGGCTTCCTCAAGCATCCCTAATACCAGTACTCAGAGAACAGAATCCACAGAACAATATGAAGAACCATTCAGAACTCTCCTCACGCCCATTGACAACTTAGAAGTGCTTTCAGAATTGATTGTGGATTTTGAAAGTCTTCAAGAAAATGGATTCAATATTTCTGAAGAGGTAAAGGCTCAAGGATGGAACAGGTATTTTGACCGTCCTCTAGGTCCAACGTTTCCAATCCTTGTGAAGGAATTTTGGATTCATGTTTCATCCTCCAACCATCAATCACTTTGTATGTAATGGGGAAGAAGATAGTCATAACTGAAGACCTTATTGCAAGATTGATAGGTTACAGTGGTGGTGGCGTAAGGTGTATAGACATGGCTGAAAGATGTGCTGATGTCGCTTCAATTGCTAGAGAAAATTTCACTCTGGGTCTTCCCTCCAGCAAGATAAGGGATATGAAGGACCATCACAGAATATGGGCTAAGATTATTCTGGGATGCATAAACCACAGGAAGCCAACCAGATCTCTTGACTACATCAACATTGATCAGCAGTTTCTGATCTACTTCATCTCCCAGAAGACTAAGGTGAATCTGGCTCACTTACTATTCAATCATCTGAGGACCAGTGTTAAGGAGACTAGATAAGATGAGCGCACCAAAAGGGACTGGATACCCCTTGGAAGGCTCATATCAGATATTTTGACATAGAATAGGCTGATAGAGCATCTAACAGAAGCACGGGAAATCAGCTCTTTAGAGGCAACTGCTGGAAAGCCTTTGAATGCGAAGAATCTGAAAAAGATGAAGATTATTGAGAACATCAAGAAGGAACCCAGTGTTACATCTTTTGCAACAATCACTAGCAGAAGGATTCCTCTGGATGATTTTCCTATGTTCTCAGAAATTGATTCCAAGCCTGAGATCATCATTAGATACTAGGATGCATGCAAAGCAGATGGCACTGCACCAGGGTTAAACATCCAGGACTTGCAACAAGCGGCTCCAGAAGTTGTGCTGAAGAAGAACAAGAAAAGGAAGGCAGCAGTAGAAGGATCATCTCAGCGGACTCCCAAAGCTGTTAAAAAGAGAGGTAATCCTTCTTCTGTAACTGTTTTAGATTCAGTATCTTTATCAACATTTGGCCCCTTACCTACCCATTCAGAAAATCCTACCCCACAAACGTTTGATGATTTTGACATAGGGTTTGACCCCTCAGAAACTTTGACTCTTAGAGAATCTCACTCCCTACCAATCAATCCAAATATTGAATCAACTCAACCAGAACTTGCAAAAGTTCTGTCAGATATTGAAACTTTTGACCAAAATATTTTTGCTCCTATACCAGAAAATCCAAACTCTGAAACCACTTCAGAAGCACCACAACTAAATATTCCTCTCTCTCCACAACCAGAAATACCACTACCTCCATCTCCCCAACAAGAAATTCATCTACTTTCTCCATAACCTGAACTATCACAACCAGAAGTTCAAACTTTTGAGATCCAACCTTCTGAATCCTGTGAACCAGAACCTCATAACGATCAACCCAACCAAACAGTTGATTCTGATACCATTCCCATTCCTGGAATCACTGAACCTCTGGCCATCCATATGCCCCTGACCATTCTGGATATTCCCCAAATTCCCTCTTCACTAGAATCAACTCCACCAAATTCCCCAACTAGTCCAATAATTATTCCAGAATCTCCCACTCCCTCACCAAAGAACAATCCAGATGACAATGCCAAAACTGTCATTGATTTAACAATTTTTTAATGTCTTGTTGCCATAACCCACAAAACAGCCATTCTAAAACCAAAACCATATGAACCCACACCAGATGTTGGTACTAGTTTATTGATGTTTGAAATATAAATGGAGAAGTGGATAACTTCCATGAAGCAAGCTTGTCTTGAGATGATTAATCCTGCTGCTTCAGATTATCTTTGGACAAGTTTCAGAAAATGGATAAGATATGAAACTCATAAGATGCAAGAACAGAGCTACGGACAAGTTCAACAGAATTTAAGTAATCTGCTAAAAGTAATTAAAGACCAAGTTCTGAGCCAACATCTCAAGGAAGAAGTTCTCCCTCTGGATAATGCTCCCTGGTCAAAACATCGTCTAGCAGACAAACTTCAACCAGAGTTAGAAGGTCTCATTCTGACTGATACTCCAGAGCAGATGATTCCTGCAGAGGAACTGGTTCAAAAAGATCACGTTGCAGAATGCTCTGAGAAGCATCCAGTTACTTAAGATTCTCCAGGTTCCTCTTATGATAAGAAAACTCTGGAAGAACTGAAGAGAGCGGATATGGTTATTCAGGAAAGGCTGGATAAACAGGATGATTCTACCAAGGAAATCAAGCGTATGTTAACCAAACAAGAGGAAACCAACACCCAGATCAAGGGCTTGTTGGAAGCTTTATTCACGCGTCTTCCTCTTCCATCTTAAATTTTCCTTTGTTTTTAAAACTTGGTTATCTGTAATATTTTCTACATTGCTGCTGTTCTGAACCTATTATCATTGCTTCCTATTTTTAATATAAATCCTTTTTAGCTATGATTATATGTTCTTTTTGATAACTGACAAAAAGGGGGAGAAAGAATAAGATATTTTCAATAACGGATTACTGAGACATAAGTCTCAAACATTCTGATCTACTCAATTTCTTTCTTCTGAAAAGCTTGAACAGGTACAAAACTCTGATGAAAGACGTAGTCAGATTCTGATGCTCAAAGACTCAAAGAATTTAAGGGAAGTAATAAACTCAGGGGGAGTTTTTCTTCTTAAATTCTATACTTTTTATTCTTTATTTTCAATTGAAAAATCTGGTTTTTGTCATCATCAAAAAGGGGGAGATTGTTAGAACATAATTTGATTCTATACCCTTGATTAGAGTTTTGATGATAACAAAATACAAAGAATAAATAAATCCAAAGATATATATAAAGAACAAAAATTCTACTTAAAATTATGTTTTCTATATGCAGAAGTTCTGATGGAATCAGCATCAGAAGATGAGCAATATGTGCTACACGCTGAAGCTACCAGATTATACGCTGAAGTTTGATAACCAGAATCTGCGCCTAAACAAGTACACTCTGACTCTAATCAAAAACATCTTTACCAATTCATCAACATTCTGAAGCGTCGTCAGCAGTTTTGCTAAGAAGACTCTGAAGCGTTACTGATTATTCAAGACAAAATTAAATGCTAACGGCTTTCTTCAGACAAGATCTTCCAGGAAAGGAAAGTGTGTTATTATCATTAAACTTGCTTTATGGACAACTTCTATGCCTTGCCTATATAAACAAGTCTGCTTGTGAAAAGAAGCACGTATGTACGCACACAACAATTTGCCAAGCCTTCCAAACCACGCATATTTAAAGCTTTAGCAAATTCATTTTATTCCAAGCTTAATTTGTGTAACTATCACAGTTGTGATATACTGTTTTGTTTGAAAACAACAACACACTTATGTTCAATTATTTGTATAAGATTTCCTTGAGACTAACCGACTTGTGGTTGTACTCAAGAAGACTTTAACAGTTGTTAAAGTAGTTGTTGTAATCCTTTGAGAATAGTGGATTAAGACCTCGTTGGAGAGAGGCGAAATCACCTTGACGGGTGGATTGGAGTAGTTTGAGATCAAACGAACCATGATAAAAATATTGTGTCTTTAAGCTGTCTTTATTTGATCCAAGTTTTTCAATTCAACCCCCCCTTCTTGTGTTTTTCACATCTTCAGGAAGTGGTAGGTCTAATCTCTCCGATCATTTCAATGCCCCGCATTTCAAAGGGCCAAGGATTCGTCAAGACGTTTAAGGTAACTGGAGGAACATGCACCTTATCAGCAAAGATCTTGCATTTATGACAAGTTCGGGAGTGTTGATAATAATCTGCTTCCATAGTGGACCAAAAGTATCTTGCCTGTAGGATCTTCTTAACCATGGTATGTCCACTGGAATGGGTTCCAAAAGTACCTTCGTGTAAATCTGTCATAATCATCTCTACTTCGCTCTTGTCTACACACCGCAGTAAGGTAGAGTCATGGTTGTGCTTGTAGAGGATTCCATTACTGAGGAAGAATTTCCCGGCGAACCTTCTTAGAAACTTTTTGTCATTGACAGATGCCCCCTCAGGATATTCTTGAGCCTCAAGATACCTTTTTACTTCGTGAAACCAAGGTTTATCTGCTACCTCTTCAGCATCAATTTCACAGCAGTATGCTGGTTCATCCAACCTCTCAATAGTGATTCGGGGAGCTTCGTTGTACCACCTGACCTTGAACATATAATACATGGTAGCTAGCGCGTCCGCTAATTGATTCTCCTCTCGTGGGAAATGTTCAAAGGTTACCTCCTCAAAGTGTGAAAGCAATGTCAGTACATGTTCCTTGTACAGAATGAGATTCAGGTGCTTCGTATCCTACTCCCCCTTGATTTGGCTTATTACCAAGGCTGAATACCCAAAAACATTTAAGAACTTAATCCTCAGGTCGATAGAAGCTTTGAGACCCATGATAAAGGCTTCATACTCCGCCATGTTGTTGGTACAGATGAACCATAGTCGAGCGGTGAAAGGAGTATGACAACCCTCAGGAGATATGATTACAGCGCCAATGCCATTACCCAGTGCGTTCGAAGCTCCGTCAAAAACCATATTCCATGGGGATCCTTCTTCAGGTCATTTATCCGGTCCAGGTTCTTCATAGTCAGTCACTAGCATAATATTCTCGTCCGGGAACTCAAAATTCATGGACTGGTAGTCATCCACGGCTTGATGAGCCAAATGATCAGCTAATACACTTCCCTTGATTGCTTTCTGAGTTGTATATTGTATATCGTATTCAATTAAGATCATTTTCTATCTTGCTATTCTTCCGGAGAGAGAGGGCTTTTCGAAGATGTACTTGATTGGATCCATCTTAGATATCAACAAAGTAGTGTGGGTCAACATATACTGTTTAGTCGGCGAGCCGCCCATGCCAAAGCGCAACAAGTTTTCTCGAGCAGTGAGTATCTTGTCTCACAGTCGATAAAATTTTTGCTAAGGTAGTATATTGCATACTCTTTTCGACCATACTCGTCACGCTGCCCCAGCACACACCCCATTGAATTTTCTAACACTGTTAAGTACAATATCAAGGGTCTTCCTTCAATCGAAGGCATCTGAATTGGTGGTTCTTGAAGGTATTCCTTGATTCTTTCGAAAGCGGTCTGGCATTTGTCATTCCACTTTACCATTTGATCTTTCTTCAGAAGCTTGAAGATTGGCTCACAAGTAGCGGTCAAATGTGAAATGAACCTAGCGGTATAATTTAGGCGTCCCAAGAAACCTCTGAACTCCTTCTCAGTACAGGGAGCCGTCATCTCTTGAATGGCCTTCACCTTTGTAGGGTCTACCTGAATACCTTTGTCACTGACGATGTAGAGGTGAAAATCGGAGATTGAGCTATTAATTAACTCGACTCACAAAAGCAAGAGTCGCCACTGCACTTTATTATTTCCACGGGAAAAGGGAAAAGAGCGAAATAAAACCCTAAAATTTGCAATGTATAATAATACTTAAAAGTAATGAAAATACAATGCGTTTTTGAAAGGAGATTGAGAGTTCCGGGGTTGATTATGCAATGGGAAGGTATTAACACCCAATGCATCTGTGGTACTCCACAGGAACCTTTTGAAATATCTCTTTTTAAAATTTTTTGTTTGATTAAAATGGTTCGTTTGGTAAAAAAATGGTTGGATTGGTAAAAAAATGATTTGTTTGGACGATATTTTGAAGATATAACGACCTAGTGCCGAAGTTTTGACTTAAAAGGTGTGAGTTTGAAATTTGAGTTTTTTGTCTTAATGAATTAAAAAAATAATAAATTAAAAAAAAAGTATTTTTATGTATTTTTATGTTAATAATGATTAAAAGGAAAATAAATGAAAGGTAAAAATAGCGTACTGTTGTGAGCAAAACAACAAGGATCAGAAGTTCTGAAGTCAGGCGCGTGGTGATTCAGAAGGAAACATCAGAAGAATCAGAAGTTATGGATTCGTACACTCTGAGATCCTACAAGAAATGTTAGAGGAAAAAACACGGAAGTTCTGGGTTTCTATTCAGACAGTGGACCACAAGTCAGAAGTTCTGTATTACACTAAACAGTAAGTAAACTTCAGAAGTTCAGTGTATTGTCAGCATGTGAAAATCAAAAACTCCGAGTGTTTGAAAACAGCGAATGGAAACATCAGAAGTTCTGTGTATTTGACATGTAAGGAGAACTCAGAAGTTCTGTGTTGTGTTAGAACAATGAGTGAATCATCAGAAGTTCTATATTATGCTGAGCCAGTGAATGAACATCAGTAGTTCAGTGCGTTATCAGCACACAAAAAATCAGAAGTTCTAAGTGTTAAAACAGTGAGTGAATAATCAGCAATTCAGCATGTTATCAGTGAGTGAATATCAGAATTTCTATACCATATTTCAACTTTTAATCAGCACATCAGCAATTTATTTAATTCTTAATAAACAGCAAATCAGAAGGATAATAGAACAACAGTTTATAGAAGTTCTAATCCTAAATCTGAGTCTAGTCCTAATCAAGAAGTTGTGATCCATAGTTTTTTCTATTCATGCAATGATATGTATAACATTTATACTATGATATTTACATGTTAATGATGTTCAGAATGAAAAACAAGCAAAGTCAGAAAGACTTACCTTGAACCTGGAGCGTGCGCTTGGAGTTTTGAGCTGCTACCTTTGGATGTTCTGGAATCAGCAAAAGTAACGGAAAAGGAAGTGCCAAGCTCTTTTATTCAAAAGGAAGAACAAAGGTTTGGTTTTCTGTTTGGGATTTATGGATTTTTTATGAAGGTTTCAACTTTCTTTTCTCTCCCCTTTTTTACCAATCTCTCTTCCCAAAAGCCAGCCAGCCCCCTTGAACGTGTGATGGAGCAAAGTATTTATAGATGGGTTTGTTGTGGTTTTGGGGGGGAAACAAATGGGATTCAAACCTTTTTGGTATACTGTTCCAATGCTTTTTAAATCACAGTTTTCGTATGCTAATTTGATGCAAATATGGGGTTTGAGAAAGTGCAGGCGTGGACTGGGTCAGCATCATTTTGGAGCGTTATGGCATTTGGTTGCAGGACTGTGCTATAGTAGTGCAGCAAGCTTATCAAACGAGGTTTTGGGATTTGGTGATGTTCTGATCACAGAAGATCAGAAGTGTAACCTCTATGTGCTGAAGAGTCACGTTCTGATGGAAGATTGCATTCTGAACCACTTTTGCAACTTCTGACTGCACTTGCATGGAGGCTGGCTCAGAAGTTCTGATTGAAGGCTATGTTCTGAACCAAATTTTCAACTTCTGACTGCACTTGCATGGAGGTTGGCTCAAAAGTTCTGAAGTATCACATATTCTTAACACTTAGAAAATTTTCTAAATGTTTAAAAATTTTGATTTTTCCAAAGTAACTTCTGACTCCTGATTTTTTGATGAACCAATCTCATGTCTTGATGAAATAAAATTGTTGAAACTTGATTTGATCTGAAAGTCAAAGTTTGAATTTTCAGTGTGCTTTTGACCATTTTGCCCTTGCGGATGACTTTCTTGAAAAAATGTAGTTCAAGGCTTGGAATTGGATGGAAGCAAACTTGATCTTTCTTCGCATTCCAATGCATCTTGATGCACATGTGAACCCGTGATGATGAAATCTTGTTTATGCTCTGATAAAGTTGTGGAGAAGCTTGAGACCACTTGTCGAACAAGGCGTGGAAATAAACACAAGATTACCCTGATGAATCAGTCTTCAAGAATCAATGATCAACTGTACTTATGGCTTGAGAGATTCTGAACCCTAATCGAGGCGTGATGCCTAATGCTCTTTATTCAGATCAGTTTCCTGCAAATGAAATCAAAGAAACAAAAAACACACACTTTGTGCTTGATTAGAAGTTAGTGATACATAGGCTAAGTGTAGTTGTTTAGTTATTGGCATGCATTTTTGGTAAAAGCAGGTGTGTGAATGTCATGACTGATGTCATAACATTCTAGTTTATTAGGTACTGATTTATTAGGTACCTTTGCAGAAAAATATTGTCATACAGGTGCTGCTGTTTATGAGTGTGTATTTGAGCATTTTGCAAAAAGATCACATTTACCAAAATCAGTAAACAGGAATTCAAATGTCATAACAAATGTTAAGACATCCTGTTCTGAACTAACAGTTATGCAGTTTGGGTAATTCTGAGTTTTTTCAGGAAAATGACTCAGTCTTTCCAGAACAGAAAATCTCGTGGACTTGGGGTTAACCTAGCTCAACCCTAACCTGGTTGATAAAGTCCTGTGACCAAGTCTTAAGGTTAAACAGAATTAACCCTAGCTTTTTGTGGAAACCCTAACTGAAGATGCAGCTGCTATATATTCAACAGAGCTGCTGTTTTGAAATCATTCCCTTTTGACAGAAGATCATTTTAGAAGCTGTATAGTTTTAACTATTGTAATCCAAGCAAGTATCATTGTGATAAGTGACTTGGAATAGGCTTTAATTGTAAGGGTTGTGTATCACTCAAAGCTTTGAAGCAAGAGTGTTTGTGTGTCTCTTGACTAAAGCTTTGAAGCAAAGTCAAGTTAGGTTTATGTATCACTCAAAGCTGTGAAGCAAGAGTGTTTGTGTTGCTTGATTAAAAAGCTGTGAAGCATAATCAAGTGTATGTTTTGAAGAGTGTCTTCATCAATTCATTAGTCAAATTGTTTTAAGTATCACTGCTGTGATTGAGGGGGGGTGAGTAGGAACTCAGGTTTAAGTTGTACTTAGATTGAAGTTGCATTGGGTAGATCTTAAGTGAAGGAGATAAACTGGTTGGTTTATTCCTGAATTAATATCTCTTATAGTGGATTTCCTCCCTGGCTTGGTAGCCCCCAGAGTAGGTGTTGTTGCACACTGAACTGGGTAAACAATTGACTGTGTTCTTTACTGTTTTTGTATTTACTGTCTTATAGAAAGTCAGATACGGTGTCATAACATTGAACGTGACATTGAGTATCTGCAGCCAGAATTTCACTAAGAATGTTTAAAATACTTGACAATTTATGCATAGTCAATGCTCGAAGGTGAGAAGTTAAAATCGACCGTACTTCGTGACCTTGACTTTTGTATAAAAATGCAAACAATATAAATGTGATCTTAGGTCAAAGATTGAGGTATGACAGCTGCCCCTATTTAAGTTTCTTCTATCCGGAGATATGAAGATTAGAATCTTCATTTCGAAGAGATTAAAGGGACTTAAATATAGAATACACGATTTTTGGCCTTAAGAAACCGCAATTATGTATATGATATGATATGTGTGATATGGTGGGAGAACTGACTTGAGGTTTTGCGTTTTATCTCAAATGTCGCGGTTAGCAAGAGTCGCCACCGACTTTTCTTTTATCCAAAAGGAATGGTGAAAAAGCACAGGAAAGACCTTTGAGATGTTTTCTTGAGTTCGGGGGGGTAGATTATGAAAAGGGAAGGTGCTAGCACCCTTTTCATCCATGGTTTTCCATGGGCTCTTAGTTACTTGCTTAGATCACTTGCTTTGGTTTGTTTGAAATGGTGCTTGGTGTGGTTTTGAAAGTATTTTGTAAAAGAGGCCACTCATTTAGGCAATCTTTGTAATGATTCTCGTTCGTAAGAATGTATACAAAGATGTTTGTCTTTTGAAAATGTTTTCAATGTTCGTAAGATGTTTTGAAATGTGTGTGTGTTTGTTTTGAAAATAGCAAGGATTGTTGTTTGAAATGGAGCAAGTAACTTAGAAGCTATCTACCTACTCAAATGTCTTTCTTGTGCATTTTCTATTCCTTTGACATTGTTGGCTTACCATTGGTTTGGTAAGCAACCCTATCTTTGGATGTAAAAGGGACATGCATGGGTCATCGTATAACCATGATAGCAATGTTGCCAAGTATCTTAGCATTTTTGAGGGACCAAGATCATTTTATAAGGCAACTTTTGAATAGCGTCATCGAGGGACTATGATCTTATATTTGTTTTGTTTTTGCCAAGATACTTCGCATGCGTAACATGGCCATTTTGTTTTAGGCAACCAAGTGGGAGAAACCCTCAGGGTCCTTGTGTGCAAAGTGTATTATTTTCATGCTTTTAATTTTGTCTTGTATTTAGGGTTTTCTATTTTGCTTTGTTTGTTCTTGTCATACAAACCCTAATTACTAATCATGGCATATAAAGCGATAAATTGCGTAATGTAAATATACTAAAGCTATTACGACAATTTTATGGGAGGGGGGAATACAAGTTTGAATGGGGATTTGCAGATATATAAAGCTAAATATATTATTACAACCAAATCGAACTTGCGCGAATTAAAATAAATATAATACAATATTTAAAATGTAATGCAATGTACATGTAATAAAAAAATGTTTTATGTCTTGCTTTTGTGTAAAGGAAATATTTAATTTAAACCTAAAAAAAATTAAAGGAAAAATATTTAATTCTTTTGAAAGGGATTAAACCCTAATTTTTATTTAAAAGAAAATAATGTTTCTATATTATTATTTTGTGCATTTTTTGTATAAAAAATAAATAATATTATACATAAATATTAAAAATTAAATATGTGCAAAAAATAGGTATTTGTAAGTATGAAAAGTAAAATAAAAAATATTAAGTATATTTAATTATATTTATAAGTTTATTAAGAAAATAAATTACATTTTATCATAATAAATTAAATTTTTATGTGAGAAATAATATTAAAAAAATAAAAGTGTAAAAATAATTAAGTTATTTTTTAGGATTTTTTTATCATTAAAGAAAATAAATAAAAGTATTAAATATAAAAATGAAAAAATAATATGAAAGAGTTAGCAGGGGGGTGAAAAAGCAAAACAGCGGTGATGGTGCTAGCAAAAACGAGCCCAGGAAGCCAAAAAAGCCCAAGACAGCTTCATCCCTGTCCTGCCTTCTCCTTCCTCACGCCATGGTCGGTCAACCTGTAACTTCCTCATGCTTGCATAAAAATGAAAACTTATAACATGAAAAATGTAGCATTTGAGCTCACGATTCCAACCATATAAATTATGTAATCTAACTATCAAAGATCAAAGAGAATTTTGAAATCCATAAATCCTGACCTAAAATTTTCAGAGATTTCAAACTCCAAATTCTATTAGCACAAGTAATATAAATGCAAGATAATGATATGTACAGCTTCGTTATTATGAGAAATACATTTTTCATTCACATACCGTGGCCTGAGGTTGCCTGTTCAAAGAGATAGAATTTGAAAAAATTACCTCCTTCAGCTGGAATCGTGTATGGAAATGTAGGGACTTTAATGGAGGCCTGATGATTGCTTGAGCTTCCCTGAATTTATTCCAACTCCTACCTTGCTCTGAAGATGGCTAGAACTCCCTGACCAAGTCCAACTGCAAGCTTCAAAGTTAACAATGGCAGGTAGTGAAACAGAGGTTACAAAATAGGGATGATGGTTTGGATTGACTAGGTATCAAGTCTGTAATGTGTTTGAATGATCTAAACACAAAACGCACGAGCCAAATGAGAGTTACATGTGTTTGTGCATAAACAGTGTGTTTTGGACAGATTTTGGTGCTTTGCTGCTTGAGAGAGTTTCAGGTCCTTGCCAAGCGTATTATGTGTTGCATATTGTTTGCATATTAGTATTGAAATGATCCAGAGTCATCTCTCTATCAACTGTGCAAACCCTAGCCTTTTTGCCACTTTTCTTATAATTGAAGCAAAGTGATAAGACAAAGCTCACATGCTTGTACCTGCTTGCTTAGGGTTGGTATTTCTTCCCTACAAGTTGCCTTTGGTCTGTGGTACTTGCTTGTATCAAGGGGACAGGTCCAATGCTCAAGATCACAAAGTTTGCAAAAGTTGCTCTTTATGAAAATGGCAATGGAACCTTTTTGCCATAAGTGGAATTATCAATTGGATAACGATTCAAAAGCATGGATAGAGGCTTTGTCAACTGATTAAGCATTTAATTAAGGAGTGTGTAGCAAGTTTAGGACATGTAAAGCATGAAATAGCCAGCATAGGATTGGTTTGCAACTTGGTTCCTCATGAAAATGACTTGAACAAAAAGTGAGAAAATGCCAATTTCCTCTCTTCGATTATCCTTACTCAAAAATGATCTTAGAGAGTCCTGGGACATTTTGGAAAGCTTTCAATGTTCTCTGTAATCCATCTTTGAAATTCATTTTGAGATACCTCTTGGAACTAGGTGAAAAGTTGCCATGAAGTTGGGTCCAAAAACTGCCTAAATTAGGGCAAATTTTCACTAAGTTAAGAAGTTCATGACCATGTATTCACAAATTCATAACTTGAGATCCAAGCATCTTTAGGGAAAAGTTTGTGAAGAAAAGTTGTATATTTCATGGAGGTCTACATCTTTCATGTTTGGGACTTTCCTTGAAACAAAATACATCATGATGAAAAACTGGTGTAAAGTTGAGAAAAAATAAGAAAATTTTTATACTTAGAAAAATTCTAAGTTATGAAAATTTTCAAATTCAAACCCTAATTTTCAAATTTGGTTTTCTTGGTGAACAAGTTTCACATTTTGACATTTCTTGATGAATTATGACTCTTGGTACTTTATTTTGACCAAAAAGTCAAAGTTTGACTTTTCAGTATATAGTTGACTTTTGATCAGTTGACTGCAAATTTCATCTGTCAATCCAATGAACTTGAGATGATTTGAACCATGTAATTAGGTCAAGATGATGCCATTGAATCCTTGAAATCATGCTTGAACTCAATTGGTCATTGGCTAGGTTAAAAATCAGAAATTTCCCTTTCTCAGTCAAAACCCTAATTTTGACCATTTTGCCCTTTTGATGATTTGATCAAATTTCTTGAGGAGTTGTGATCCAAACTTGATCAAATGGGACATATGAGTCTAAAATGTTTTTGTGGATAAAAAATTATGAAGTTTGACTGTAAATTGGCCATGGTTGACTTTTTCCCCAATACATATGATTTTTAGGTCAACTATCCAATTGACTGATCAAAAATGTTGTTCAAGGCTTGAAACTTATCATGAGCAATCTTAGGGGTCAAAATGGTTTTTAAAAGTCACATGAAGCATTGGTTTTCCAAAAATCCTTGTGCAAACTCAAACCCTAATTTTGGGTTATCAGTGCAAGATGAGGTGTCTTGAGCTGACCAAACCCTAATCTTGTCTTGAGTCCAAGAAGTCTTGTGAGAAAAGTCTTGATAAATGAGAGGGAAAATTTTGGGGTACAACAGCTGCCCATGTTCAATCTTCTTGAACCTGAAGAGTTAGATTGGCGAGTTTTGTCGTTCGTGACTCGAAGGTAAAAGATGGTTGGACACTAGAGTGCCCATAAATTTTCACTCGACAAAATGTAGTTGAGGGAATGGGCTTAAAGATGCCATTTGAAGAGGTGATAGAATTTTGTTGGAGATGGGCTTGTAGATTCCATCCAAAGATGTTTATTAAAATGTAACTTGCAAGCTGAAAGAATGAGTATCAGAATGATGTTTGCATTTGGAACGTATCTGAGTTATATCTGTACTTGAAGTCTGAACAAGTATCAGAATGGCACTCAGTGTCTGGAGCGTATCTGAACTTTGGAAATCTGAATGAGTATCAGGATGGCATCCGTGTATGGAGCGTATTTGAACTGTGAGAAACTGAATGAGTAACAGAATGTCATCCGTGTCTGGAGTGTATCTGAGCTGTATCTGAACTTGGATCTGAATGAATGTCAGAATGGCATCTGTGTCTGGAGCGTATCTGAACTGTATCTGAAAGATGAATCTGAATGAGTAAAAGAACGGAAATCGTGTCTGGAGGGTATCTGAACTGTATCATGAACTTGAATCTAAATGAGTAACAGAATGGAAATCGTGTCTGAAGCGTATCTGAATTGTATCTGATTGCATATTTGTTAATGGTAGCTTGTTAATCTTATCCTGTAAGGGGTAAAATGTTAGCTGAAACACAGAGTTATGTTGCATGAAATGTATGATGCAATATATGTTTTTTATCAATGTTTATGATATGTGGATGTAATGTATGCGCATGTAAGCTGATTTGTTGTATTGCTGAGGAAAATAAATCCTTGACTACTGAGGATATATGGATTCTTCATGTCTCGAAGTTGGAGTATTGAAAAAAATTTCGTTGTGAGAGTAATGCCATGTACTTCTTGAGGAATCTACTTGGGGAATCTAGAGAATTTTGATGACTTCTACTAGTGATTAAATAATGGGAATCTTTGTTTGTTGGGGAGCAAGGAAAACTATATGGGGAAAAAAGCTTATTCCTGTTTGGAAAAAGGTTCAGGTGTTTCGGTCGTCTGTCATCCTACCGGGGAGTTATTAGGTTGGAAAAAAAACAAAAGTTAGCTGTTGTCCGGTTGATTTTTCAAACTTCAAGACAACTTGTTGGGGAATTTGGAGAAACTGGATGGTTTCCACCGGGGATTAATAGTTTGAAGTTTCAGCTCCACTAGGGATCTTAATGACGTACGGTAGGGATTGCTCATGGAATAGCCTAAAGACGTTTTCCTATTCTTTCAACATGTCAGTAACTGTTCTTTTTCATTTTGTTTATTTGTAAACAGTAATTATGTTCAAATGCATATGTTCATTAATGAATCATTGGACGTTTTTGCAAATAAAACACAAGTGTAAAAAGAAAAAGACAAATGGTTTTTTGTACTTTAAAGAGGTATCTTTGTATTTACTTTGAATAAGTATTTTGTACAAAAGAGACAAACATCCTAGTAAGAGGATGGTGTCATGAAAATAAGAAATAATTTATACAAAGAAAGATAGCTATGTGTAATAATCCCATGGGGTTCCCATTCTGCTATAGCCTCCGTATCTCCGAATATCTTGCCCATTTGTTGCTTCGTCCGAAGATGATTGAATTGATCAAAAGCTCCGAGTTTGTCAGTGAAGATATTGTCCTCAAAGTGATCCGACGAGACATAGTCATACGCTTTAATTCCCTAACTTTTTCCTGGACCTCCCTTTCAGGTTTTCAATCCACCAGGAAACCATTTTTTGCCCAAGTCTCCCTTTCGGGTTTTCATCTTGCGGGTGTACAGATTTTTTATTTTATCCCTTATTTTTTCCCGAACCTTTTGGTTCGCCGGGATGGCCTTGTTTTGCCTAGGTGTGTCAACCTAGCAGGTGTCTCATGCGTAATATCTTTTGACTATGTATGCGTTTGCAGGGTGTGGCAGGTCGACGCCATCCATCGTGGTTAAGCTCATTGCCCCACCGGAAAAGATGTTCTTGATTACAAATGGTCCTTTATAGGTAGGAGTCCATTTGCCCCTGGGATCGCTTTGTGGCAAGATGATGCGCTTGATCACTAGATCTCCAACTTGATATTCTTGGCGTCTGACTTTCTTGTTGAAAGCCTTGATCATCTGTTTTTGATACATTTGACCATGGCAAACAACGGTAAGCCTCTTTTCATCAATTAAGTTCAGTTGATCAAGTCGGGTTTGGATCCAATCGTCCTCACTCAAACCTGCATCCTTCATAATTCTTAAAGAGGGGATCTGAACCTCAATAGGCAAAACAGCCTCCATGCCATAAACCAAAGAATAGGGTGTTTCCCCAGTTGATGTGCGAGCCGTGGTACGGTACCCATGGAGAGCAAAAGGTAGCATCTCATGCCAATCCTTGTAGGTGACTGTCATTTTCGGTATGATCTTTTTAATGTTTTTACTTGCAGCTTCGACGGCACCATTCATCTTTGGTCGATAGGGGGATGAATTGTGATGTTGAATCTTGAACTTCTCACACAAGGCGGTGATCATAGTATTATTAAGGTTCGTACCATTATTATTGATGATAATTTATGGGATACCGTACCGGCAAATGAGATTCTGCTTGATGAAGCGGGCAACAACATTCTTAGTAACGGATGCGAAGGAAGCTGCTTCGACCCACTTTGTGAAATAGTCAATGGCCACTAGAATGAAGTGGTGTCCATTGGAGGCTATAGGCTTGATCTCCCCAATCATATAGATTCCCCACATAGCGAAGGGTCAAGGAGCTGTTAAGACATTTAGAGGAACCGGACGCACGTGCACCTTTTCTGCATAGATTTGACACTTATGACAGGTCCGGGAGTGTTGGTAGCAGTCTGCTTCCATGGTATACCAATAATAGCCTTCCCGTAGGATTTTCTTCGCCATCGTATGCCCACTAGAGTGAGTACCAAAGGTACCTTCATGTAATCCAGCCATGATCTTTTCAGCTTCAATCTTATCCACATAATGGAGTAGAATAGAATCATGATTACGTTTGTACAGGATGCCATTACTCAGGAAGAACTTAGCAGAGAATCTCCTTAAGAACTTTTTATCATTGATTGAAGATCCTTCTGGATATTCTTGAGCCTCCATATACCTTTTGACTTCATGAAAACAAGGTTGGTCCACTACTTCTTTAGTATTAATCTCGTGACAGTGTGCTGGTTTGTCCATTCGTTTAATGGTGATCCGGGGAGCCTCCTTATCCCAATTAAGTTTAAACATAGATGACATTGTGGCTAGAGCATCTGCTAGCTGATTTTCTTCTCGTGGTAACAATGTCAAAACATGTTCTTTGTAAGGGATAAGGTTTGGGTGCTTAGTGTCCCACTCTCCTTTGATCTTACTGATGACCAAAGATGAATCTCCAAACACAACTAAAGATTTGATTCCCAAGTCCATGGCAGCCTTGAGACCAAAGATGCACGCTTCGTATTCTGCCATGTTGTTCGTACAGTTGAAGCAAAGTCTGGCAGTAAAAGGAGTATGGCATCCTTCTGGAGATATGAGTACAGCGTCGATACCATTACCAAGTGCATTGGATGCCCCATCAAAGAATAGGGTCCATCGGGATCCTTGTTCAGGTTCGTCGTATGGCCTGATTTCTTCACAGTTGTCTAATGTCATGATGTCTTCATCCGGGAATTCAAACTTCATGGATTGATAATCTTCTACAGCTTGATGGGCAAGATGATCAGCTACCACACTGCCCTTTATAGCTTTTTGGGTTGTGTATTGTATTTCATATTCTGTTAGGATCATCTGCCATCTAGCTATCCTTCCAGACAGAGCAGGCTTCTCAGAGATGTACTTTATCAGATCCATCTAAGATATCAGCAAAGTGGTATGAGTCAACATATACTGTCTTAGCCGGCGAGCAGCCCATACCAGAGCGCAGCAAGTTTTCTAGAGTAGTGAATATCTGGTTTCGCAGTCGGTAAACTTTTTGCTCAGGTAGTGAATAGCGTGCTCTTTTCGGCTAGACTCGTCATGCTGCCCCAATACACACCCCATTGAGTTCTCTAAAACGGTCAGATACATGATTAGTTGTCTTCCCTCGACTGGTGGCATCAAGACAGGAGGTTCTTGTAAATACTCTTTGATTTTTTCAAAAGCAATCTAACACTCATCATTCCATCTGACTACTTGATCTTTCTTCAACAGCTTGAAGATTGGTTCACATATAGATGTTAGGTGAGAAATGAATCTGGCAATATAGTTCAGGCGTCCCATGAATCCTCTGACTTCCTTCTCAGTACGAGGAGCAGGCATTTCTTGTATCACTTTGACCTTGGCAGGATCAACCTCGATGCCTTTGTTGCTGACAATGAAACCTAAGAGTTTACTGGACCGAACTCCGAATGTGAACTTGTTTGGGTTCAACTTGAGTTTGTACTCCTTCAATCTAACAAACAGCTTTTGCAAATGATCAAGGTGTTCTTCTTCAGTTTGTGATCGGGCTATCATATCTTCTACGTAGACCTCTATCTCATGATATATCATGTCATGAAACAAAGCTACCATGGCGCGTTGATAGGTTGCCCCAGCATTCTTCAGCCCGAATGGCATCACTTTGTAGCAGAACGTATCCCACTGTGTGACAAACATAGTTTTCTCCATGTCCTCAGGTGCCATTTTGATTTGGTTATAGCCTGAGAATCCATCCATGAAAGAAAATACTTTGTGTTGGGTCGTATTATCAACCAGGATGTCGATGTGGGGAAGTGGGAAATCATCTTTAAGGCTGGCCCTGTTTAAATCTCTATAATCCATGCACATCCATACTTTATCGTCCTTTTTAGGCACAAGAACAATGTTGGCAACCCATTGAGGATAGGAAGTAACAGCCAGAAATCCAGCATTGAACTGTTTCATGACTTCCGCTTTGATCTTCTTTGACATGTCAGGTCTCATGCGGCGGACTTTTTGTTTCACTGGTGGACAGTCTTCTCTTGTGGGTAGACGGTGTACTACGATGTCTGTATCAAGTCTCGGCATGTCTTCGTATGACTAGGCAAATATCTCAACATAATCATGCAATAGCTGAATTAGAGGCTCCTTGACACTCGGCTCTAGGTTGGCACCCACTTTGATTTCCTTTTTATCTTCCTCGATACCAAAGTTGATTGTATCCAACAACTCCTCATGAGCCTGAATAGCCCTTTCCTCTTGTTGTAGTAGTCGGGCCAATTCCCATGGCACTTCACAATCTTCCTCACCTTCCTGTTCGGCTTGGTAGATTAGATCGTCAGAGTCACTAAAAGACATAGCAGTATTGTTACCCATGGGATCCGAAATGGAGGGGTACCTGCATTTGTGAGTGTGGGTGTGTGTAAGGGTATAGCCATCTTTAAACAATAAAATGTAAATACAATGAGCACAAAAAGTTTGTATGTGAAAAACGTCCATGATTCATTGAATGTCATATGAAGATGAAATAAAAACCCTTACAAATGGACCATTATGCCTTGGGTAAGACACAAGGTTGAAAATGTACGAATTGTTTGTGAATATTACAAGTCCAATAGAAATGTAAAAGATAAATTACTGAGAGATGAAGGTTATTGGGACAAAGTCTTTGGCTTCCCAGTTGCGAAGTCCTCCGTTGACAGTAGGAAATATCCAATCTTCCAAGCTGCCATCCTCTTCACTGTCTTCCACTGCATTGACCTCTTGGTTGCTAATCTTCAAAGGTGGCCCTCCAGCATGGGCACGATGTACAGCCTTCTGAGCAGTTGAAGTAAACCCCAAGCCAAACTTATCTGATTTATACGGGATGTCCAGAAGCTGCCCCCAGATGGTGCATCCATGCTCCTCTATTACTGCCTTTGCGTCCTTTAGAGATGACATCCGAAGCGGAGGTCTTGTGATCCTTGGAATCGAGGATACTGTCTTGGTTACTACTACCTCTTGAGAGACTTCTTCGAAATGTTGAAAATGAGTTTCAATGAACTCGCCATCCAATTCCACATATCGGAAAGAATTAAGATGACTAATCATGTATTCTTCTTCCCCATGGACAGTTATGATCTTCCCTTGGACCGGGTATTTCAGCATCTAGTGTAGTGTAGAGGTGACAACACCGGCATTGTGAATCCAAGGTCGTCCTAACAGACAGGAATAAGAGGGACGAATGTCCATCACATAAAAAGTTTAGTTGAAAGTCTGAGTTCCCACCTTTATCGGGATGTCCACCTCCCCGTGGACCATCCTCTTTGAACCATCAAATGCTCTCACGACTATGTTACTGGGTTTCAAGGTCAGTCCTTCGCAATCTAATCTGTCGAGAGATTTCTTCGGTAAAACTTTCAAAGACAAGCCAGTGTCTACCAATACATGGGCTAGGGTTGTTCCTCTACACTCCACAGAGACATGCAATGCATCATTGTGTTTTCTCCCTTTTGGTGTCAAATCTGCATCGGAGAAACCTAAGCCATTATCAGCTGTCAAACTGGCCACACAGTCTTGGTATTGGTCAGCGGATGTCTCTTGTGGCACATGGGCTGTCTTTAGAAATTTTACCAGAGCTTTCGCATGTGCCTCATAACACAGCAACAAAGCCAACATGGAGATTTTGGAGGGGGTTTGCTCCAACTGTTCAACCACATCATAATCACTCTTCCTTATTATTCTCAAGATTTCTTCCATTTCCTTCTTGGAAGTTTCGGGGATAATCAGTGGTTGAGCCTTCGTCCTGACAAGCTCTTCTTGAATAACTTTTCCCCGAACATCAACAGCAGAAGTATTGGTGGGGATAACAGTAGGGGTTGTGTCGTCTTCATTGATAGGAGTACTTGCGGATATGATTATTGGTATGGAGGTAATCTTTAGAGCAGCTACGGGTCCAAAAATTGCCTTTGGAGGGGCAATTTCTTGAGAGAAGATTCTACCGCTACAGGTAATCTTGCTTGTTCCGGCAATATTGCTAATGTCGGAGTTTTCTTCTTTGGAGCTCTCTTCTTCGGCAGTCAGTTCATCTTGTTTAACACCATGGTAGTAGATTTCACCACTGTAATTCCATGGTACTGTTTTATTTGACTCATACGGGACCAACCTGGGCATTGTGATCTTAAGAGGAGTAATTTTTGGAGCCGATGTAATCCTAACGGGTCTTTTAGGGACCCTGGAAGGATTGGCAGAGATGGTTATGATCGAAACGTCTTTAACAGGAATAGGTAGAACATGAGCTTTTTCAAAAAGAATTTATGGATTGTCTATCAGGCGTTGGAGACCTGTCTTCAAATGAGGGCAAATAGTTAATGAAGATAAGCAATAATGGCAGTCTTCCTTACAACCTGGGAATACACCGGCTTTCAACAAGTTCATTTTAATGATCGGGAGCGGAGTCAACAGTTCATCCACGGTGGCAACAAATAAATCATCCTCGACAGCATTGGCATTGTGACCATGCCAAGCCATCGGAGCGGAAATGACATTTGGTTTTTCAGGTGCATGAAACTCAACTTCTTTTGCGTCTATAAGGTCTTGAATTTTGTTCTTTAGAGCCCAACAGTTGTTAGTGTCGTGCCCTGGACTTTCAGAATGGTATGCGCATCTAGCATTTGGATGATAGTGAGGGGAAGCAGTATTGGGATTCTTTGGGACCTCCTTTAAAGTTTCCAGATTCAATTTCAGAAGATGTGGTAGAACTTGGGCTGGAGTCATATTAATCCTGGTTAATTGTCGAACTGTCCTTTCCACCCTCGGCTGATTAGTTCTTAGTTGATCAGATGTAGGCTTTGGGATCATAACGGCCCCCACCGTTGGTCGGCGTTCAACTCTTCCTTGACTCCTTTGTGAATAAACAGCAGACACTTCCTTCTTCCCAGTGAAAGGATTTCTCATAGCTGTAGAAGTAGATGCATCCTTTTGAATCTTCCCACTTTTTATACCAGCTTCCACCCTTTCTCCGGTTAATATTAGCTCAGTAAACCCAGCAGATGAGCTCCCAATTAGATGGTTGAAGAAAGGACCTGATAGGGTACCCAAGAACATATCCACCAACTCCCTCTCAGACAGAGGGGGTTGTACTCTTCCAGCTAGATCTCTCCATTTATGCGCGTAATCTTTGAAACCCTCATTTGAAGCCATAGCCATACTCTGAAGTTAAGTACGGGTTGGCGCCAAATTTGCGTTGTACTGGTATTTCTTATAGAAAGCAGCGGCAAGATCTTCCCAGTTGTGGACGTCGACCCTTTCTAATTGGTAAAACCAATCAAGTTGTGTTCCAGATAAACTGTCTTGAAAGAAATGGACCCACAAGTCTTTGTCGGCAGAGTGCGGCTGAATCTTTCTTACGTATGATCGGAGGTGAATTTTGGGACATGACACCCCATCATATTTTGCAAATAGAGGCATTTTGAACTTTCGTGGGATCACAATTCCTGACACTAGCCCCAATTCCTCAAAATCTAGACCTGGTACTTTCTGTATTTCCATAGCATTTAGACGTTCTTCAAGATGTCGGTATCTATCATCCACAGGTGGATACTGCTCCTCGGAATAATCCTTCTCTTCCTCCTCTTCTTCAGACTCTGACAGAACTGCTATTTCTTTCCCTTTTATTTCTCCTTCATCAGTTGTTGTTGGAAAATCCAAGGTTCTTCTAGCTTGTCCCTGAAAACTTCTTCCCATGATTACCACGCCAGTTGGTTTCTTCTCTTTTTTCTTTTTCTCTTTTGCTAGCAGAGTCTTCAGCTCCTCTTGTCCTTTGGCCAAGGTTGTGAGTAACTGTTGAAACTGCATGTTTTGAGTTTGAAGATCTTTGAATGTCTATTCGAGATTCATCTTACTGAAATAAACAGTAGAGAGATGAGAAAACTTGTTGCAAAGACCTGTTTATGTTATGATGAATGATATGTGCATATGTAATGTTTTCAAGGATTTTAAAAGATTCAAATCCGTTTAAACAAAAAGGAAACACACGTTATATTAATAATATAGAGTTTGAGTACATCAATGCCTCTTGAGCAAAATAATACAATGCTCTAAGATAAAAAAGTAGTGCACATCCTCTTTGGCGCAATGTAGGCATTTAGAGTCTTCTCCTCATGAAGTAGCCTAGTGAGTTCCAAAACCTTCTTCTCGCTTCTGTAGAATTGGGCTTTGAATGTATCACGCTCTCCTTTGAGCTTCATCCAATCCCTTTGTAGGTCTTCAAGAGATGTGGGCATGTCAGGGTGTAGGATAATGTATGGAACTTCTCCCTCCTTAACAGGCTCAATAATCACCGGAAGAATGGAAGGATAAGGCATCATAAGACTTTGAGCGCGGGTTCATACCCACTTGAGGTAAGGCTAAAGAGGGATGGAAATCTTGTGTCCGAAAGTCTTGCTATCCACCTTGTTTATCATCCTCCATGCTCGGATGAATCTCTGGCGAAGACCTTGATCGTCGTTGTCGTAGTCGAAAACTAAGCCTTGAATCAGCATATCATGTGGGCCATCCCTTCGGGCAAAACCAAACTGTCTTAGAGCCAAGCATGGGTTGTAGGTGATTCCTCCCCTAATGCCAAGTAGAGGGACATTAGGGAATTCCCCACAACGGTAAACAATGATAACATTCTCTTTGGATTGAGAACACCAATGAATATTTGAATGTTTAAGTGTCATCAACCTTTGTGACCACCTCAAACCTTGCTCATTCTTTAAGACTGATTGGGGAAGATGATAAATAAACCATCTTCCTAGGAGAGGAGTGCAACACATAATAAAACCTATTTTCCTCATTGTACGAGTGTGAAAAGAGTGCAAGATATCTCCAAGCAATGTAGGCACCGGATTGCGTGACATGAAGATTTTGACAGCACTTACATCTATGAGTTGGTCAGGGTTGGGAAGCAAGACCATCCCATAGATAAGAAGAGCCACAATTTCCTCGAATGCTTGCAAGTCCGAGGAATTCCAACAACTTTGGGCCTTCTCAAACAAGAACATTGCCAAGAAGCCTTTGACACCACTTCTAGTTTCGCAATAGGTTGTGACATCAGATGAGTGCAAGTGCAGGGCTTGAGCAATCTCTTCTGGCTTTGGATCTCATTCCATACCATTGAAAGGTAGTTTATTGAGAATGGGAATCCTCAAGAGTTGATAGAATTCTTCCAAAGTAGGCACAAGCTGATAGTCAGGAAATGTGAAGTAATGATGCAAAGGGTCAAAGAACTGGAAGAGAACTTTCATCATATCCTCCTCTGTGTTGAAGGTGACCAAGTTGAGTAGACAACCATGCCTCTCGGTGAATGGAGAGTTCTCAGGAATCCTTGAATCTATCTCCTTGAGTTGTGGAGGAATTCTTATAAGGTTGACTTGGATAGTTTTCCTACGAAGTGAATCCATACCCTATAAAACAAGAACAAAGATGAATTTCCAAAATCCTTGAAATGGTTAGTAAATGTATATGATGCTCATGATGTCCATGATGTTATGCACAAGTATATATGTAAAAGCAAACCAAGTAAGTTCCTAGTTTAGGCTTGCATGGGGTTTTATAGGTAAGTACCCTCTTAAAGTTTAGTTGGCTCAACCTGTCCTAATAATAGTAACCGGGTTCTAAGGAGCTCAATATCACTGGATTGTTTCCTTGTTCATTGTTTCAGTTCAAGCCTCTTTACTGGCGAACGAAATATTCCAAGAAACCAACCCTCAATGAGTGTAGTATCGAGTATCTACCAACTTCGGACTGCACCAAAGCCGGTCATCTCACTACATCCTAAAGGCCAAGTTGCTCAAGTAAAGGGTTCTAGAAGTTCATTAGTGCTTCATGACATCACTCAGCGGCCCCGTATTCTCTTTGATTGACTCAAAGGCTACCGGTACCCACAAATATGTCACACTAACATAGTTATTGCATATACCATGTCGGTATACCCCGCACAGTTTCCACAACGTATTACTATTTACCTATAATGTTTCCCAAATTCGGGTGGAGGATTCAAACCCAAACAAAGAACCATAATGTAAAGTAAACAAGTCAAATAAATGTGATCTAACCCCTAAAGTCACCCCACTTTTATAATTTTCCCCAGCAGAGTCGCCAGTTCTGTGATACGGTGGGAGAACTGACTTGAGGTTTTGCGTTTTATCGCAAATGTCGCGGTTAGCAAGAGTCGCCACCGACTTTTCTTTTATCCAAAAGGAAAGGTGAAAAAGCACAGGAAATACCTTTGAGATGTTTTCTTGAGTTCGGGGGGGGGGGGGGGGGGGGGGGGGGGGGTAGATTATGAAAAGGGAAGGTGCTAGCACCCTTTTCATCCATGGTTTTCCATGGTCTCTTAGTTACTTGCTTAGATCACTTGCTTTGGTTTGTTTGAAATGGTGTTTGGTGTGGTTTTGAAAGTATTTTGTAAAAGAGGCCACTCGTTTAGGCAATCTTTGTAATGATTCTCGTTCGTAAGAATGTATACAAAGATGTTTGTCTTTTGAAAATGTTTTCAATGTTCGTAAGATGTTTTGAAATGTGTGTGTGTTTGTTTTGAAAATAGCAAGTATTGTTGTTTGAAATGGAGCAAGTAACTTAGAAGCTATCTACCTACTCAAATGTCTTTCTTGTGCATTTTCTATTCCTTTGACATTGTTGGCTTACCATTGATTTGGTAAGAAACCCTATCTTTGGATGTAAAAGGGACATGCATGGGTCATCGTATAACCATGATAGCAATGTTGCCATGTATCTTAGCATTTTTGAGGGACCAAGATCATTTTATAAGGTAACTTTTGAATAGCGTCATCGAGGGACTATGATCTTATATTTGTTTTGTTTTTGCCAAGATACTTCGCATGCGTAACATGGCCATTTTGTTTTAGGAAACCAAGTGGGAGAAACCCTAAGGGTGCTTGTGTGCAAAGTGTATTATTTTCATGCTTTTGATTTTGTCTTGTATTTAAGGTTTTCTATTTTGCTTTGTTTTTTTCTTGTCATACAAGCCCTAATTACTAATCATGGCATATAAAGCTATAAATTACGTAATGCAAATATACTAAGCTATTACAACAATTTTATGGGAGGGGGGGATACAAGTTTGAATGGGGATTTGCACAATTATAAAGGTAAATATATTATTACAACCAAATCGAACTTGCGCGAATTAAAATAAATATAATACAATTTTTAAAATGTAATGCAATGTACATGTAATAAAAAAATGTTTTATGTCTTGATTTTGTGTAAAGGAAATATTTAATTTAAACCGAAAATAAAATATAAGGAAAAATATTTAATTCTTTTGAAAGGGATTAAACCCTAATTTTTACTTAAAAGAAAATAATGTTTCTATATTATCATTTTGTGCATTTTTTGTATAAAAAATAAATAATATTATACATAAATATTAAAAATTAAATATGTGCAAAAAATAGGTATTTGTAAGTATGAAAAGTAAAATAAAAAATATTAAGTATATTTAATTATATTTATAAGTTTATTAAGAAAATAAATTACATTTTATCATAATAAATTAAATTTTTATGTGAGAGATAATAAATAAAATAAAATAAAAGTGTAAAAATAATTAAGTTATTTTTTAGGATTTTTTTATCATTAAAGAAAATAAATAAAAGTATTAAATATAAAAATGAAAAAAAATATAAAATATGAAAGAGTTAGAAGGGGGGTGAAAAAGCAAAACAATGGTGATGATGCTAGCAAAAACGAGCCCAGGAAGCCAAAAAAGCCCAAGACAGCTTCATCCCTGTCCTGCCTTCTCCTTCCTCACGCCATGGCAGGTCAACTTGTAACTTCCTCATGCTTGCATAAAAATGAAAACTTATAACATGAAAAATGTAGCATTTGAGCTCGTGATTTCAACCATATAAATTATGTAATCTAACTATCAAAGATCAAAGAGAATTTTGAAATCCCTAAATCCTGACCTAAAATTTTCAAAGATTTCAAACTCCAAATTCTCTTAGCACAAGTAATATAAATGCAAGATAATGATATGTACAGCTTCGTTATGATGAGAACTACATTTTTCATTCACAGATCGTGGCATGAGGTTGCCTGTTCAAAGAGATAGAGTTTGAAAAAATTACCTCCTTCAACTGGAATCGTGTATGGAAATGTAGGGACTTTAATGGAGGCCTGATGATTGCTTGAGCTTCCTTGAGCTTCCCTGAATCTATTCCAACTCCTACCTTGCTCTGAAGATGGCTAGAACTCCCTGACCAAGTCCAACTGCAAGCTTCAAAGTTAACAATGGCAGGTAGTGAAACAGAGGTTACAGAATAGGGATGATGGTTTGGATTGACTAGGTATCAAGTATGTAATGTGTTTGAATGATTTAAACACAAAACGCATGAGCCAAATGAGAGTTGGATGTGTTTGTGCAGAAACTATGTGTTTTGGACAGATTTTGGTGCTTTGCTGCTTGAGAGAGTTTCAGGTCCTTGCCAAGTGTGTTATGTGTTGCATATTGTTTGCATATTAGTATTGAAATGATCCAAAGTCAGCTCTCTATCAGCTGTGCAAGCCCTAGCCTTTTTGCCACTTTTCTTGTACTTGAAGCAAAGTGATAAGAAAAAGCTCACATGCTTGTACCTGCTTGCTTAGGGTTGGTATTTCTTCCCTACAAGTTGCCTTTGGTGTGTGGTACTTGCTTGTATCAAGGGGACAGGTCCAATGTTCAAGATCACAAAGTTTGCAAAAGTTTCTCTTTATGAAAATGGCAATGGAACCTTTTTGCCATAAGTGGAATTATCAATTGGATAAAGATTCAAAAGCATGGATAGAGGCTTTGACAACTGAGTAAGCATTTAATTAAGGAGTGTGTATCAAGTTTAGGACTTGTAAAGCATGAAATAGCCAACATAGGATTGGTTTGCAACTTGGTTCCTCATGAAAATAACATGAACAAAAAGTGAGAAAATGTCAATTTCCATTCTACGATTCTCCCTACTCAAAAATGATCTTGGAGAGTTCTTTGACATTTTGGAAAGCTTGCAATGTTCTCTGTAATCCATATTTGAAATGAATTTTGAGATACCTCATGGAACTAGGTGAAAAGTTGCCATGAAGTTGGGTCCAAAACCTGCCTAAATTAGGGCAAAATTTCAATAAGTTAAGAAGTTCATGACCATGTATTCACAAATTTATAACTTGAGATCCAAGCATCTTTAGGGAAACGTTTGTGAAGACAAGTTGTATATTTCATGGAGGTCTACAACTTTCATGTTGGGGACTTTCCTTGAATCAAAATTCATCATGATGAAAAAGTGGTGTAAAGTTGAGAAAAAATATGAAAAAATTTATACTTAGAAAAATTCTAAGTTATGAAAATTTTCAAATTCAAACCCTAATTTTAAAATTTGGTTTTCTTGGTGAACAAGTTTCACATTTTGACATATCTTGATGAATTATGACTCTTGGTACTTGATTTTGACCAAAAAGTCAAAGTTTGACTTTTCAGTATACAATTGACTTTTAATTAGTTGACTGCAAATTTCATCTGTCAATCCAATGAACTTGAGATGCTTTGAACCATGTAATTAGGTCAAGATGATGCCATTGAATCCTTTAAATCATTCTTGAACTCAATTGGTTATTGGCTAGGTTAAAAATCAGAAATTGCCCTTTCTCAGTCAAAACCCTAATTTTGACCATTTTGCCCTTTTGATGATTTGATCAAATTTCTTGAGGAGTTGTGATCCAAACTTGATCAAATGGTACATATGAGTCTAAAATGTTGATGTGGATAAAACATTATGATGTTTGACTGTAAATTGGCCATGGTTGACTTTCCCCCTAATACAGTTGATTTTTAGGTCAATTGTCCAATTGACTGATCAAAAATGTGGTTCAAGGCTTGAAACTTATCATGAGCAATCTTAGGGGTCCAAAATGGTGTATGAAAGTAACATGAAGAATTGGTGGTCCAAAAATCCTTGTGCAAACTCAAACCCTAATTTTGGGTTATCAGTGCAAGATGAGGTGTCTTGAGCTGACCAAACCCTAATCTTGTCTTGAGTCCAAGAAGTCTTGTGAGAAAAGTCTTGATAAATGAGATGGAAAATTTTGGGGTACAACAATATGAATGTAATATTTCGAATTTAATGAGGAATAATGCCGCATGAGACAAACTACTGTTGGAGAAACCAAGCACATTATACAGTAATCCCACAGGAGAAGAGATTATGATTCCACTGGGAAAACAGAGTCATAGACTTCAAATGAGAGACTCTTATTTAGAGAATAACTTTGAGTGAAGAAATGAATGATTTACATCAGTATTGAGACTGGTAAAGGAAATGATTGACATCAGCACTTTGACCTGAAAAGAAATGATTGACATCAGCATTGTGACAGGAAAAGGAAATGATTGACATCAGTATTGAGACTGGCAAATGATTGGCATCAGTACTGAGACTGGAAATAAAAATCTCTGACTTCTGAATAAACCAAGAACGGTAACACACTCCTTCTTTAACCAAGATATCGCTTGAAAAAGGATAAAATGCAAGCTTCCCCATGGAAATTTTCCGAAGAGGTGCCGTTTGTTGAGTAAACATTATTGTTGGGGATACGCAAGCTGCTCAAATAAAGAGGCCGCCACTTGCTATCTTTCAAAGGTGTCAATAACATACAAGTTGCTCATGAAGAGACCGCCGCTTGCTGTTTTTCAAAGGTATCAATAACATACAAGTTACTCATGAAGAGATTGCTGCTTGCTGTTTTCTCAAGATAACAATAACACACAAGTTGCTCATGAAGAGACCGTCGCTCGCTGTTTTTTCAAAAGTATCAATAACATGCAAGTTTCTTATGAAGAGACCGTAGCTTGCTGTTTTATCAAGATAACAATAACACACAAGTTTCTCATGAAGAGAACGCCGCTCGCTGTTTTTTCAAAAGTTGCTCATGAAGAGACTGTCGCTTGCTGTTTTCTCAAGATAACAATAACACACAAGTTACTCATGAAGAGACTGCCGCTTGTTGTTTTTTCAAAAATAACAATAACACACAAGTTGCTCATAAAGAGGATGCCGCTTACTATTTTCCAAGGTATCAATAACATACAAGTTGCTCATGAAGAGACCGCCGCTTGCTGTTTTTTCAAAGATAACAATAAAACACAAGTTGCTCATGAAGAGACTGCCGCTTGCTGTTTTTCCAAGGTATCAATAACATACAAGTTGCTCATGAAGAGACCACCGCTTGCTATTTTTCCAAGGTATCAATAACATACAAGTTGCTCATGAAGATACCGCCGCTTGTAGTCACGTCGATATTCCAAAAGAATGTTATGATAACACTACAAGGGAATAAAGTTCATCTTCAACGGGGAACCATGAATAAATCCTCCCTGAGGAGACCAAGTATTTAAATGTGCAAAATAAATGCACTCTCCATCTAGGTTTCACAGCCTAGAGAGATCCACGGGGTAGCATCTGCGAGAGACAAAGCTTAATCCAGGAATAAACTGGAGAGAAAATAGTCAGACAAGACTCCAACCAATGAGGAATAAACTCAACTGGAACTTATCCTATCCCGAGACAGAAAGGAAGGCTAAAGCAACAACTCTTCCACAAGGAATAAACTCAGTGGGGGAATTAGAAAGGAGAGACTTTCTGCTTAAGTTGACACTCTATTTGAGAAGAGGAAATACGATAACCAAAGTATACAGAGCAAGAACATCAACAAATATCAATGTGTGTGTATGATGCAAGTGTGAACGGATAAATGAATGTCTTGTATATGCTGACAAAATAGATAGAGGAGATAGACTGAAGATGATAAGACATCACAGTATAACCCGACACTCGGCAAATATCAACAAGATGGGAATATTACTAGAGATAGAATAAAATCCATCTTTGGAGCAAAGTCCTTTTACAAGGCTTAAATATCCTTGGAAAGGAAGATATTTTCCGTAGAAAACCCAAAGTCCAGTCATCTATAATCCCTTGAAAGGATAACAACACGAACAATGCTTTAGTTGGAAAAAATTCTTGCTTAGATGGAGATACTGGGAACACCACCCTCTGATAATGTGTGCAAAACATATCACATATCTTGACAAATCTGGATTTCCCCTAGGACTAATTTTGGATGCCCCAAGTTTACTGCTGATAAGATGTGTGATGCACGACAATTCTTGCGAATAACTTCACTTCTAAAATTCCCCAAGCTACATGGTTGATGAGAAGAAATCGTCTCAAGAGGATTTTACAAAAGACTTGGAATCCACCATGCTCTAGTGTCTTCAAACTCTTAGAGAGATTCGTCGAATCTCGACGTGATTGCCCCAGATTGACTGTACTTGGCATAACAAAATCTTCAAATTTTCCCCAAAAGGGTAAACAAGTTGGGAAAGCATTAACTGGGAGAAGCGAGATGTTCATGCTTAAGGTATTCATGTGAAATGCCCCTGGATATGATATTTCTTGAAATGATTCGCCAATTACTCAACAGAGTTTCAGGCCTTAAAAGAATAAACTCATCACTAGTGCTTATATGTGAGCTTCTTTGATATCAAACAAATGTTTTGAAGTTAGAAAAAGTTTATTATGAGAATGAAAATTCTAATGCAACTGTTATGTAAGTCTTGAAGATTTTGAAAAGATATCGCACAAATTTCCCGAGTTAGAGCACCATTTATTTTTGTATAGGAAAAGTATATGATACCAACATAACTTTTTAGAAAACGTTCATGGGAGTCAGTAACACTATCTCATTGAAGTATGCTTTCAAAATAACCTTGCTTCAATTAGGACTTTTGAAGGTTGTAACGTGGCCTGGTTCATGGTTTTTAGAAAAAATATTTTTAAGGCTCAAAATTTATAGGTGCCCACCCATTCTTCATGATGTTCTCCAACCCTATGTTCAGTTAATTCAACATGAATGTTCATCTCTCAAGAGGATTGTGTGACGGTTAAGGAAACGAAGAGGCTTTCAGAGTAGCAACCACCTTTATGTCTTCGTGTTTGTAGTCACCAATTTGTTCTTTGCTGAAGAATTTTCTTTGTATTCCTTTCCTTGCAATTTTTATTTTCCCTAACTTTTGCCTGAACTAATTCTTTTGAATTGATAGTCCAGCGGGATGCCCTAATTTTTGCCTAAGCCGCACGTTTTCAAATTTTTGACTTAGCAGGATTTTTTTATTTGTTATTTTTTAATTTTTAATTTTTGAACAAAATGTGTGACATTAGCTTATGTTTACTTGTTGAGAGGATTGTCACTGCCTAGTTTCTTGATGAATGAGGGATAACATTGTGATTCCACATCTTCTGGCTTCATTACACATGAAGGATAGCCCTCGTTGTTTCTCTTCAGAAATATCTTCCTTATGATTTTTGAACACTCAATCAGATTAACTGAAAACTACCCTGCCCCAGGTTAAAATTTGAGGGTTTTTTCCGTATAGAAAAGAAACTTCTACTTCAAAGGCTCAAAAGGGGTTAGCAAGGGATTAACTTCCTTATATCTTCGGTGTTTAGGGATTTGAAACAATGCATGTACATCGTCAGCAAGATTTTATTCAAAAAGCATACAACCAGATATTTTGTGTTTTTTAGATCATCATCCTCTCTTCAATCTCTGCCTAGGCAGGAGAAAGGGCAACAAATTGGTATCATAATGAAGGAAAATTGCGATCAAAAGCGCAACGGAATTTAAAAATTTTCCTTTAGCGATCCTTACGAATGAGCATGGTCAGTGATAGAAATATTTACCTCTTGTGGCGATTCAGACCTTTGATGTTGTGATCACGAGCGTTGATGAAGAACAACGCCTCTACTCAGTCCACACGAACAGATCGCTTCCGGTCACAGTGCTAGCTGATCACGAACGGAAACCTTGAGTGAGAGAGAGAATCAAAAACGAAATTGCATTAAGTGAAATTGCTTCATCACAAGGGATCTATTTATAGAATCACTCGTGTGGGCTACAAGCTAAAAGCCCAATTAAGGCTATAAGCTAAAAGCCCAATTAAGCTTATGGACATCATACCTTATGATGTACCATATATCACTTATCCACGTGGTACCTTACCACTTTTCGTATTACACTTAAGTGCACCGTACCTTACGGTGTTCCTTATTTATTCTATCTCTCATCAACCTGTCCTTATGTGTGTGACCCTGTAGGTTTTCATGACGTTGGCAATTATGTTAAATCACACATTTAATATAATAAACAGTGAGCGGTATCTAGCAACACATCACTGTTACCCAAGTCACGAAAATGTCATGTGATCTGACCAAACCTTTTCCGTGATAATATTTGTGTTGTACAATTACCCTTTTGCCCTCATGTCTATAATGAACACAAGGCATACATTGTGTCACCCTTGTCCAGTTCAATATTGGGCCCTTAGACATTTATCCTGTTATGCAGGATGAGCAAATTCCATCTAGGTCACTCATGTCCCTTAGCATGCTTTGTGAAGTACCCATCAACCGTCTTTATAGTCATCCAGTTACGGATGACGTTTGATCAGCAATAAAGTACTTGACTCTACATCTAGGGTCCATAGTGGTTTCAGGTCGAAGGGTGGTATACACCATTATCATCATGAGAATAACTTATGACACTTTGCATAACATTATATGTAGTATTCTCATAGCGGGTCAATCCAGTATAAATATTACTCCTAATATTCATACCTATGTCAAGACTTGATAACTCCTTATCTATGATCCATGAGATGTGATCACCAATCTATCTTCATAATAATCTTAATGCTTTAATGTTATCCGACTTCACATTAAAGCTTGACTACGGATACTTTAAGAATAGTGTCTTATGTTTAATGGGATCTCATGATTAAGTCACACTTAACATTTCATTAAACCAATAAACCATTCTAGGGACTTTATTATTTTGGAAAGCAAACATAATAAAGAAATGCCTTTTATTATTAATAAATAATTCGATACAAGTACCAAAAGTATTGGCCTCTAGGGCTTACACCAACAATCTCCCACTAGCACTAGAGCCAATCAGGCATACCCCCAATACCCATAGATCTAGTATGTCCATCATGCTTCAGCTGCGCAAGAGGCTTTGTTAATGGGTCAGCAACATTGTCAAGTGTAGGTACTCTGCATATTTTCACATCTCCCCGATCGATTATCTCTCGAATGAGATGATAACGCCTAAGTATGTGTTTGGATCGTTGGTGAGATCTAGGCTCCTTAGCTTGTGCGATAGCAACATTGTTATCACAATAGAGATCAATGGGATCCACAATGCTATGGACTATGCCAAGTTCACTAATGAACTTATTGATCCAAACAGCTTCCTTTGCTGCAGTTGAGGCAGTAATATACTCAGCCTCGGTTGTAGAATCAGCAACTGTATCTATCTTTGAACTTTTCCAGCTCACAGCGCCACCATTTAAACAAAACACATAACCAGATTGCGATCTAAAGTCATCCTTATCTGTCTGGAAGCTAGCATCGGTGTATCCAATTACAGCAAGCTCTTCCTGACCTCCATATATCAAGAATGAGTCCTTCGTCCTTCTCAAGTACTTAAGGATATTCTTGACAGCTACCCAATGAGCATCATTGGGATTAGACTGGTACCTACTCGTTGCACTTAAAGAATACGAGACATCTGGTCGAGTACATAGCATGGCATACATGATAGATCCTATTGCAGATGCATATGGAATCTTATCCATGCGATCCCTTTCTTCCTTACTTGAAGGGGATTGTGTTTTTGACAGACACATGCCATGTTGCATAGGTATGAATCCTTTCTTGGAATCATGCATATTAAAGCGTCTCAACACTTTTTCTATGTATGTACTCTGACTTAGGCCAAGAAGTTTTTGTGACCTATCTCTATAGATCCTGATTCCTAATATATAGTCTGCTTCACCTAGGTCCTTTATTGAAAAGCATTTCCCTAACCAAGTCTTCACTTGTTGCAAGGTAGGGACATCGTTTCCAATGAGTAATATGTCATCTACATATAATATCAGGAATATGATCATGCTCCCACTAACCTTCTTGTAGACACAAGGCTCATCTTCATTCTTGATGAATCCATATTGTTTTACTGTTTCATCAAAACGAAGATTCCAACTTCTGGAAGCTTGCTTCAATCCATAAATTGATCGCTGTAACTTACATATCTTTTGGGATTCTTCTGGTATGTCAAATCCTTCAGGTTGTGTCATGTACACATCCTCAAGAAGATTCCCATTAAGGAAAGCAGTTTTGACATCCATCTGCCATATTTCATAATCATGATATGCAGCGATAGCAAGTAAAATCCGAACAGATTTAAGCATTGCAACTGGTGAAAAGGTTTCATCATAGTCAACCCCATGAATTTGTTTATAGCCTTTTGCAACCAGTCTTGCCTTATAGGTATGTACCTTACCATCCATGTCAGTCTTCTTTTTGAAGACCCACTTGCATCCTATAGGGTTAAATCCTATAGGAGGCTCAACCAAGGTCCAAACCTGGTTTGTGTACATGGAATCCATTTCAGATTTCATGGCTTCTAGCCACTTCTCGGACTCAGGACCAGTTATGGCCTCTTGGTAGGTCACAGGCTCATCTTGATCCATGAGTAATACATCACCCTGATCACTTATGAGATATCCATATCTCTCAGGTTGTTGATGTATCCTGCTTGACCTACGCTGGTCTTGTTCTACTTGAGCAGGTTGCTCTTCCATAACTACTTGTGTTTCCTTCTCTAATTCCTCCATAGGTGTATTAATGCTTTGTGGTTCTTGAATTTCTTCAAGCTCTATTTTCCTCCCACTGATTCTTTTGGAAATAAAATCCTTTTCCAGAAAAACTCCAGTTTGAGCGACAAACACTTTGCCCTCAGAAGGATTGTAGAAGTAATACCCTCTTGTTTCTTTAGGATACCCCACAAATAAGCATTTGTCAGATTTGGGCTCAAGCTTAGTTGAAATTTGTCGTTTCACATAAACTTCGCAACCCCAAATCTTCATGTAAGACATGTGTGGTTTCTTACCACTCCATATCTCATATGGTGTCTTCTCAACCTTTTTGGATGGAACCCGGTTAAGTGTGTAAGCTGCAGTCAATAGTGCATGTCCCTAAAAGGAGTTCGGAAGATCGGCGTGACTCATCATGGATCGGACCATGTCTAACAAGGTTCGATTTCTTCTCTCAGATACACCATTCCATTGTGGTGTTCCGGGAGGAGTAAGTTGGGATAAAATCCCACATTCCTTTAGATGGTCATCAAACTCTAGGCTTAAATATTCACCGCCTCGATCTGATCGAAGAACTTTAATATTCTTACCTAGTTGGTTTTGTACTTCATTCTTGAATTCCTTGAATTTTTCAAAGGTTTCAGATTTGTGTTTCATTAAATACACATAACCATATCTACTGAAATCATCGGTAAATGTGATGAAGTATTGAAAACCTCCTCTGGCTGGTATGTTCAGTGGTCCACATACATCAGTATGTATGAGGGCCAAAAGATCATTATCCCTTTCACCTTTTCCTGTGAATGGGGACTTTGTCATCTTTCCAATTAAACAAGATCTGCATGTCTCATATGATTCATAATCAAAAGAGTCCAAGAGTCCATCTTTATGGAGTTTGGAAATGCGTTTCTCATTGATGTGGCCTAAGCGACAGTGCCAAAGGTAGCTTGGATTTAACTCATTAGGTTTAATCCGTTTAGTATTAATGTTATAAATTGGCATTTCAAGATCAAGGACATATAGTCCATTGTTCATTTGTGCAGAAGCATAGAATATATCATTCAAATAAATAGAGCAACAATTGTTCTTTATTATAAATGAAAAACTAAACTTGTCCAAACAAGAAACGGAAATAATATTCCTACTAATTGCAGGTACATAATAACAGTTCTCTAACTGAATTATTAAACCACTAGGTAAAGTCAAAACATAAGTTCCTACGGCTAAATCAGCAACCTTTGCTCCATTTCCAACTCGTAGGTCAACTTCACCTTTTGCCAAATCTCTACTCCTTTTTAGCCCCTACACATTAGTACAAATGTGAGAACCGCATCCAGTATCTAATACCCATGATGCAGAAGTAGATAAATTAATTTCAATAACAAAAATACCTGAATTTGAAGTCCCTACTCCATTGTTCTTATCTTCCAGGTACTTTGGGCAGTTTCTCTTCCAATGTCCGGTCTTACCGCAATGGAAGCAAGTGCCCTCCTTTGCTATGCCTCCACTAGGCTTCAAAGCATGAACAGTAGGTTTAGGCTTGGCAACTTCCTTGCCTTTCCTTTTACCAACCTGCTTGGTAGGCCTCTTGTTCAGTTTCTTTCCATTACTGACCATCAGAATGGACTTCCCTTTTGTCTTCATATTCTGCTCAGCAGTTTTCAACATGCTTAGCAATTCTGGAAGACTCTTATCCATGTCATTCATGTTGAAATTCATGACAAACTGATTAAAGTTATCTGGCAACGATTGCAAGATAAAATCAGTTGCAAGTTCCTTTCTAAGCGGAAACCCTAACCTTTCAAGGTTCTCCACATACCCAATCATTTTGAGTACATGGGGACCTACAGGGTTTCCCTCAGATAACTTTCTGTTAAAATGGGCCTTTGAAACCTGAAACCTCTCATTTCTTGCCTGCTCTTGATAGAGCATTTTCAGATGTCCGATCATATTGACCGCTGACATGTTCTCGTGTTGCTTTTGCAACTCCGAGTTCATAGTAGCTAGCATGAGACAAGCGGCTTCGTTAGCATCATCAAGATGCTTCTTATAAGCATCTATTTCTTCCTTAGGTGCCGAACTAGGTGGTTCCTCTTCAGGAACAGGTGTCTCCAAGACATACAACTTCTTATCGTGCTTGAGGACAATCCTCAGATTTCGGTGCCAATCCAGGAAATTTGTCCCAGACAATTTTTCCTTATCTAGGATTGATCGCAAAATATGGTTGTTTGTTGTCATGGTAATCTACAAAAAAAATGAAAATATAAGTATCATTAAAAAAACATATTTAATTAGGCCTTTAATCAAATATGCTCCCACTATTTTACTCAAACCAAATGACCCTCTTCATTTGATTCAGAAAATCCCGTTGGAAGACTTTCTAGTGGGTCGAGATCCACATTTCACTTCGTTCTAAGTCAGAGTTAGGGTGATTACACAAAACTAGGTTATTTAAGTAGGAACTCCTTCCAATTGTATCTCATACAACTCTCGAATATTTTCAGTTGGGTGAATAACTCCTTATTCTAATTCATCATATGAATCATTCCCAACTCTTACTTCTAAACATGTATAATCTTATTATAATGTGTTTAGTTAAGTTTGACCCATTTTTTTAGCAGTTGGATATTACAATTATTCCATCGCACCTTACTAATATAGAACATGCACCTCGCGTAGGCGAAACCTACATTGTTCGATACTAGTCTTGATGAGTGCTAAAACTTGGAAAGCATGAACTTAATATTTAACTTGAGGGATTTTGTTATTTGTTTGATCTCACCGGCTTAACATGCAATTCGTCTCTCTCATGCATCAACATACAAACACGTGCATCAATATACATAAAAGGATACAGTTATGGCCCCTAGCGCAATTGTTATCCCAAGCCAATGAGAGAACCTAAGCTAACCTAATAACGATCTAAACTTCTCCAAGCAGGATCTCCAAGGTTACCCTCCTTTGATATTGTATTCTTCTCTTTCTTCATAACATTACATTACATAAAAGAAACTCGTTTTACATACGAGGGAGTGAGATGAGAAAAGAAGTTACATCAAGAATTTTAGAGAGAGGCACGACACTCAGCCCGTATTTTACAATCCCAAAACAAAATAAAGGAAAAACCTAAGGCCATAACTGATCACCACAAGAAAATAATAATAAACACACTTTTATTATAATTTAAATTTTGTTAATTAAAAAAAAAGGCAAATTAAATTTCGAAGATTGATCACACTACGCAGAGTTAGCCGGGGGTTCCGCTGCCCGGTCAGCGGTGGTTCATTTGAAATCGGCGTCATTTTTGCACAACTCTTGTGCATTCACAACCCTAGTCGCATAACTCTGCAACAACAAAACCCTTGTGCCGTCATGAACCCTAATGCAACAGTTTCATGCTGTCAAACACATCTCGATTGATAATTCAGTATGATTAATCACATGCCATTGCTTCACCATACTAATGTCGGATTCCGAAGCATATGAACAGTGATCAGTCAAAGGAATAACAATCATCAAGTGTTTGAATGAACGAAACAGAAACAGTATATCCCATATACCATCGTTGCATCAGATTTACTTATATCATATATAAAAGTGATCGATCTTATTTGTGTAACCTATGGACGATCGATGTATCGCTGCTTCACCATACTAATGTCGGATTCTGAAGCATAGTCAACATCAATCATCCAAATCGTACACAACAGATGCCAAATTTAATTAATCGTTTATTATTCAATTCATTCTGGTTTTAATCGAATCAAAACAGAAAATATAGAACATAAACAACTATCAGATCCATGGTTTCGTAAGTGGCTCTGATACCACTAAAGGAAAATTGCGATCAAAAGCGCAGGGGAATTTAAAAATTTTCCTTTAGCGATCCTTACGAATGAGCATGGTCAGTGATAGAAATATTTACCTCTTGTGGCGATTCAGACCTTTGATGCTGTGATCACGAGCATTGATGAAGAACAACGCCTCTACTCAGTCCACACGAACAGATCGCTTCTGGTCATAGTGCTAGCTGATCACGAACGGAAACCTTGAGTGAGAGAGAGAATCAAAAACGAAATTGCATCAAGTGAAATTGCTTCATCACAAGGGATCTATTTATAGAATCACTCGTGTGGGCTACAAGCTAAAAGCCCAATTAAGGCTATAAGCTAAAAGCCCAATTAAGCTTATGGACATCATACCTTATGATGTACCATATATTACTTATCCACGTGGTACCTTACCACTTTTCGTATCACACTTAAGTGCACCGTACCTTACGGTGTTCCTTATTTATTCTATCTCTCATCAACCTATCCTTATGTGTGTGACCCTGTAGGTTTCCATGACTTTGGCAATTATGTTAAATCACACATTTAATATAATAAACAGTGAGCGGTATCTAGAAACACATCACTATTACCCAAGTCACGAAAATGTCATGTGATCTGACCAAACCTTTTCCGTGATAATATTTGTGTTGTACAACTACCCTTTTGCCCTCATGTCTATATTGAACACAAGGCATACACTGTGTCACCCTTGTCCAGTTCAATATTGGGCCCTTAGACATTTATCCTGTTATGCAGGATGAGCAAATTCCATCTAGGTCACTCATGTCCCTTAGCATGCTTTGTGAAGTACCCATCAACCGTCTTTATAGTCATCCAGTTACGGATGACGTTTGATCAGCAATAAAGTACTTGACTCTACATCTAGGGTCCATAGTGGTTTCAGGTCGAAGGGTGGTATACACCATTATCATCATGAGAATAACTTATGACACTTTGCATAACATTCTATGTAGTATTCTCATAGCGGGTCAATCCAGTATAAATATTACTCCTAATATTCATACCTATGTCAAGACTTGATAACTCCTTATCTATGATCCATGAGATGTGATCACCAATCTATCTTCATAATAATCTTAATGCTTTAATGTTATCCCACTTCACATTAAAGCTTGACTACGGATACTTTAAGAATAGTGTCTTATGTTTAATGGGATCTCATGGTTAAGTCACACTTAACATTTCATTAAACCAATAAACCATTCTAGGGACTTTATTATTTTGGAAAGCAAACATAATAAAGAAATGTCTTTTATTATTAATAAATAATTCGATACAAGTACCAAAAGTATTGGCCTCTAGGGCTTACACCAACACATAATGCAAAAAGAAATTTAAAATTTGAAAACAAATACGAGTGAAACGAATGAATTTCTTCAAGACAAATATACTCATTGTATTAAGATAATCATTCAAATGCAAACAAGTTCTTACATGCAAACAATGTTTTGATAAACAAGAAAAATTACAAAAAAAGCAGAAATGAGTTAATAATCTGGGAAGGCTTTTCATCTGGACTTGTGCTAAAGGAAACTTCTCCTAAAATTCAAGGCCAAAATCAACAGAGATTCACTCATGCTTTAGCAAAGGGGTTGACTTGAATGTTAAGACTGCCGTCTTTAAATGATAAAATACCACCTCTGACCATCTTCTGAACCTTAATCTTCAAAGCAAAGCAAACCTCCAAGTCGTGCCCATGAGCACCTTGATGAAAGGTATAAGTCAAATCAACTTTGTAATACCAATGTATCTTCTCAAGAACGTTTGGTGGAGGTCTGGTCTGAACCAAATTCCTCTGCATCAGGATAGGGAATAACTTTGTATAGGTTGTTGGAATTGGATCAAACCAAGATTTCCTATGATTAGGAATTTTCTGATTCTGTTGATGAACTGAAGCTGCAGAAGGTAAATTGAATGCATGGATGATAGGAGGAACATGATGATTCTGGCGATGATTATTTCTTCCTCGGACTCTCTTCTTAGAAAGTTATTATCAAACTTCTTCACACCACTAGCTGAGCTACCATCTTCGTATAAACATCCCTTTTGGACATCTTCTTCTAGACACACTCCCACATTCACCTTGTCAGAAAAGTCATTAGGTGAATTAACCATTACCTTCTCATGAAAGACTTTAGAGTTTTAGTGAAGACCTTTTCCATCACTTCTTCTTTCTTAGAAGGATTGACTTGGGCGGCAACCAAAACTTCAACCAAACTAGTTAAGTGCTCCATACTAGCTTTCAAATTAGTCATCTCTCTATGGAGTTCATAAACCTCTTGCTTGATATTCTCCATTATTCTCTTAGTGCGAGTGTTGTACTGGTGAGACCAAAGGAAAAAATAAGACTTGGAAAAAGACCTTTGAAAGTGAAACAAAAAAATGTATAATGATGTATGATATGCAAAAGAGAGTTTTTGTTTGACTTTCAAGGAACTCGAGATATTAAGTTGTAAACATCAAAGTATGAAGATAGAAGATGAATTTTAAATTAGATCAAAGCGTGGATCAAGTTATCATCAAGATCAATCATCCATTTTGGTGGATTAGGGTTTTCACCCCATAAACACCCAAGATCCATTGAGCTTGACGAAACTTGTGATGTTTACAAAGAAAGACTTCCAAATTCCTTGAAAATCGAATGAAAAGGGTTTTATGAATGCATGAAGGCATGGATATGCAACAACCACAAGCAAGGTCATAAAAAAAGTCGAAAGGTTCAACGTCACGAGCACGGAGTCAAAGGTAAATACCATCCCCAAGGTATGTACTAAAGGTTTAATCACACTTGTAAAACAAGGTTCTAAAAGTTCCCAGAGTCTACATTCCTCTTTCGGATATTACCCACGTCCCGATTACTCAGTAATTAGCAATATTCTCAAGAGAAACTCGTCTGAGTGCAGCATCGCGTGAAAACTACTTCTGGATTACTCTGTTATAGTCTCTGCACTACACCTAAGAGGCCAAGATGGGTTAGGGCTCTACAGTTCTCAGCTTCCCTGGCTCCCAGGTCGAAAGAAATAATGTCTTCCCAATACTCGGTAAACAAATACTACGTTCAAAGGTTCTTTCCACTGAGTGGGGGGATTTCATGCTTCCTTCTTTGGGATTACTCCCTCAAAGTTAACATGACTATAACGCCCGTCCTATTCCTAAGTGTAACTTAGTCCGGGTATAGGACTTGTCCTTTGTAAATATTATCAACACCCAAATAACCACAATATAAACATATAATCAAACAATCAAATAATGATAAAACAGATAAGACAAACTAGTCTTAACCCACTTAGGGATGGACCGGCAAGAGGTCAATATGTCCCCAGCAGAGTCGCCAATTTTGTAGCGGTGAAAATCAGAGTTCGAGCTATTAATTAACTTGACTCACAAAAGCAAGAGTCGCCACCACACTTTATTATTTCCACGGGAAAAGGGAAAAGAGCGAAATAAAACCCTAAAATATGCAATGTATAATAATACTTAAAAGTAATGAAAATAGAATACATTTTTGAAAGGAGATCGAGAGTTCGGGGGTTGATTATGCAATGGGAAGGTATTAGCACCCAATGCATCTGCGGTACTCCACAAGAACCTTTTGAAATATCTGTTTTTAAAATTGTTTGTATAATTAAAATGGTTCGTTTGGTAAAAAAATGGTTGGGTTGGTAAAAAATGATTTGTTTGGACGATATTTTAAAGATATAACAACTAGTGTCGAATTTTTGACTTAAAAGGTGTGAGTTTGAAAATTGAGTTTTTTGTCTTAATGAATTAAAAAAAAGAATAAATTAAAAGGAAAGTATTTTTATGTATTTTTATGTTAATATTAAAAATGATGAAAAGGAAAATAAATGAAAGGTAGAAATAACGTACTACTGTAAGCAAAATAACAAGGACCAGAGGTTCTAAAGTCAGGCGCGTGGTGATTCAGAAGGAAATGTCAGAAGAATCAGAAGTTCTGGATTTGTACACTCTGAGATCCTGCAAGAAATGTTAGAGGAAAAAACATGGAAGTTTTGGGTTGCTATTCAGACAGTGGACCACAAGTCAGAAGTTTTGTATTACACTAAATGGTAAGTAAACTTCAGAAGTTCAGTGTATTGTCAGCATGTGAAAATCAGAAACTCTGAGTGTTTGAAAACAACAAATGGAAACAGCTGAAGTTCTGTGTATTTGACATGTAAGGAGAACTCAAAAGTTATGTGCTGTATTAGAATAGTGAGTGAATCATCAGAAGTTTTGTATTGTGCTAAGCCAGTGAATGAACATCAGCAGTTCAATGCGTTATCAGCACGGAAAAAAAACATAAGATCTAAGTGTTAAAATAGTGAGTGAATAATCAGTAATTCAGCGTGTTATCAGTGAGTGAATATCAGAAGTTCTATACCATATTTCAACTCTTAATCAGCACATCAGCAATTTATTTAATTCTTAATAAACAGCAAATTAAAAGGATAATAACACAGCAATTTATAGAAGTTCTAATCCTAAATCTGAGTCTAGCCCTAATCAAGAAGTTCTGATCCATAGTTTTTTCTATTCATGCAATGATATGTACAACATTAATACTATGATATTTACATGATAATGATGTTCAGAATGAAAAACAAGCAAAGTCAGAAAGACTTACCTTGAACCTGGAGCGTGCACTTGGAGCTTTGAGCTGCTACCTTTGGATGTTCTGGAATCAGCAAGAGTAACGGAAGAGGAAGTGCCAAACTCTTTTATTCAAAAGGAAGAACAAAGATTTGGTTTTCTGTTTGGGATTTCAGGATTTTTTTTAAGGTTTCAACTTTATTTTCTCTCCCCTTTTTTACCAATCTCTCTTCCCAAAATCCATCCAGCCCCCTTGAACATGTGATGGAGCAAAGTATTTATAGATGGGTTTTTTTTGGTTTTTGCGGGAAAAACAAATGGGATTCAAACCTTTTTGGTATACTGTTCCAATGCTTTTTAAATCACAGTTTTCGTATGCTAATTTGATGCAAATTTGGGGTTTGAGAAAGTGCAGGTGTGGACTGGGTCAGCAGCACTTTAGAGCGTTGTGGCAGCAGGTTGTAGGATTGTGCTATAGCAGTGCAGCAGGCTTCTCAAACGCGGTTTTTGGATTTGGTGATGTTCTGATCACAGAAGATCATAAGTGTAACCTCTATGTGCTGAAAAGTCATTTTCTGGTGGAAGATTGTGTTCTGAACCACGTTGGCAACTTCTTACTGCACTTGCATGGAGGCTGGCTCAGAAGTTCTGATTGAAGGCTATATTCTGAACCAAATTTGCAACTTCTGACTACACTTACATGCATGCTGGCTTAGAAGTTCTGAAGTATCACATACTCTTAACACTTAGAAAATTTTCTAAATGTTTAAAAAATTTGATTTTTTCAAAGTATCTTCTGACTCCTGATTTTTTGATGAACCAATCTCATGTCTTGATGAAATAAAATTGTTGAAACTTAATTTGATCTGAAAGTCAAAGTTTGACTTTTCGGTGTGCTTTTGACAATTTTGCCCTTGCGGATGACTTTCTTGAAAAATTGCAGTTCAAGGCTTGGAATTGGATGGAAGCAAACTTGATCTTTCTTCGCATTCCAAAGCATCTTGATGCACATGTGAACCCGTGATGATGAAATCTTGTTTATGCTCTAAGAAAGTTATGGAGAAGCTTGAGACAACTTGTCGAACAAGGCGTGGAAATAAACACACGATTCCCCTGATGAATCAGTCTTCAAGAATCAACGATCAACTGTACTTCTGGCTTGAGAGATTCTGAACCCTAATCGAGGCGTGACGCCTAATGTTCTTGATTCAGATATGTTTCCTGAAAATGAAATCAAAGAAACAAAAAACACACAATTCGTGCTTGATTAGAAGTTAGTGATTCATAGGCTAAGAATGTTCAAAATACTTGACAATTTCTGCATAGTCAATGCTCAAAGGTGAGAAGTTAAAATTGACCGTACTTCGTGACCTTGACTTTTGTATAAAAATGAAAACAATAAAAATGGGATCTTAGGTCAAAAATTGGGGTATGACAGACGATGAACCCTAGAAGTTTACCAGACCTTACCCCAAAGATGCACTTGTTCAGATTCAACCTCAACTTATATGTCTTCAACCTGTCAAACAGCTTGTGTAGATGATCAAGGTGTTCTTCCTTGGTTTGAGACCTGGATATCATGTCATCAACATAAACCTCTATCTCATGGTGGATCATATTGTGGAACAAAGCTACCATGGCTTGCTGGTAAGTTGCCCCAAAATTCTTTAATTCGAACAACATCACTTTGTAACAGAAAGTTCCCCACTGTGTGTCGAAGGTTGTCTTATCCATGTCTTCAGGAGCCATCTTGATCTAATTGTACCCAGAGAAACCACCCATGAAGGAAAAGATATTGTGATGTGCGGTGTTGTCAACCAGAACATCGATGTGGGGAAGCGGGAAGTCATCCTTGGGGCTTGCCCTGTTCAGGTCTCTGTAGTCCACACACATCCGTACCTTACCGTCCTTCTTAGGTACGAGAACGACATTAGCAACCCACTGCAGATAGGAGGTGACAGTTAGGAACCCAATGTTGAACGGTTTCATAACCTCTGCTTTTATCTTCTCTGACATTTAAGGGCGCATACGGAAGATCTTTTTCTTAACCGGAGCATAATCTTCTTTAGTCGGCAGATGATGTACCACAATATCAGTTCCTAAACCAGGCATGTCTTCATATGACCACGCAAAAATCTCAACATAGTCGTGCAACATCTGTATCAACCACTGTCTGACATTAATCTCTAGATTTGCATCGATCTTGACTTATTTTCTGTCTACTTTTGTGCCCAAGTTTATCGTCTCAATTGGCTCTTCATGGGGCTGTAGAGCCCTCTCTTCATGTTGTAATAGTCTAGCATGTTCTCCAGGAACCTCGCAATCGTCCTCACCTTCGTCCTCGACTTGGTTGATCGGATTTTCGAAGTTATAACTGGCAATAGCAGAACTGTTATCAATGGGATCCAGAGTGGATATGGATCTACAGTTTGATATGTGAGTGCGTGTAAGAGCATAGTTGTATTAATAAAGTGAAAAAGCATAAAAGAAAAACAGAGAGCGCAAAATTTCTATGCAACAAACGTCCAATGTTTTATTGATGACATATGGAAATTGCATATAATAACCCTCACAAATAAACCATTGTGCCTCGGGTAAGACACAAGGCCATAGAGTTTGTATTGTTTATTACAAATTCGAAAAACAAGTAAGACAATTACTGCTGAACAAAAGAAATTGGCACAAAATCTATGGTCGTCCAGTTACTAGGTCCACCGTTGGTAGTAGGGCAGATCCAGCTGTCAATATCAGAATCCTCATCATTGTCTTCTATAGCGTTAACCCCACGATTGCTGATGTGTATGGGAGGTCCTCCGGCCCGAGCACGTCGAACAACCCTTTGAGCTCCTGAAGTAAATCCCAAACCAAATTTGTCAGTTTTATAAGGAAAATCAGGGAGCTATCCCCAAATGGTACACCCACCTTCTTCAACTATTGCTCTGGCGTCCTTGAGAGAAGTCATCTTCAAAGGAGGTTTTGTGCTGGTGATAGTCTCGATTGATGCCATAATCTGGGGAACCGCTTCAAAATTTTGACAAGGGGTCTTTATAAATTCCTCGTCCATCTCCACATACCTGAAAGAGTTCAGGTGGCTTACCATATACTCCTCTTCACCATGTACAGTGACAATCTTCCCTTTCACTGGGTACTTCAACATTTGGTGCAACGTAGAAGTAACGTCCCCAGCTTTATGGATCCAAGGATGACCCAAAAAACAAGAGTACGATGGCCTGATATCCATCGCGTAGAAAGGTGGATTCAAAGGTATGGGAACCCACTTTGACAGTGATGTCCACCTCCTCGTGCACCATTCTTTTTTACCCGTCAAAATCCCTCACCATAATGTTACTAGGCTTTAAGGTCAAGCCTTCACAATCTAGCCGATCAAGAGCCTTCTTAGGCAGAACGTTCAGTGACGATCCAGTGTCCACCAGCACATGAGCCATAGTAGTGCCTCTGTATTCGATCGAGACATGCAGAGCATCATTGTGCTTTCTCCCCTTTGGTGTCAAATCGGTATCTGAAAAACCCAACCCATTGTCAGCAGTCAAACTGGCCACACAATCCTTGAATTGGTCGGTGGAGGTTTCTTGCGGCATATGCGCAGTCTTGAGAAATGCAATCAAAGCCTTTGCATGGTCCTCGGAACATAACAGCAGAGATAACATCGATATCTTTGAAGGGGTCTTACCCAACTGCTTGACCATATTGTAGTCGCTCTTCTTGATTATTTTTAAAATTTCCTCTATTTCTTGATTAGAGGATTCCAAAACAACTTTTGTAGGTGCCTCCGTCCAGGAAGGCTCACTTATAGCTTCTTTTCCCCGAGTCCCAGATGACTCATTAGCAGGGGTAACAACTAGAGTAAGGATCAGAGTAGTAGCATAAGTACTAGCAGGAACAACAGATGGAATAACAACAGGCTTAGAAACAGTCTCCGGGGATATCTTAGGAGAGAAAACCCTTCCACTTCGGGTAATTTTGCTGTTCCTGACAATGTTACTGACATCGGGATCAGCCTCTTCAGTCTTCAAATCCTGTTTGACGCCATGATAGTAAACGTCGGCACCATAATTCCAAGGGACAGCTTTGTCTGAGGAGTACGGTACAGGACCAGGAAAAGTGATTATCAACGGAGCAATTCTTGGAGCAGGTGTAATCCTAATAGGCCTTTTTAGAGGAGACCTTAAAAGGATTGTCAAAAATGGTTATGATAGCAACATCTTCGTGTAGGATAGTCAGAATCGGAGTCTTTTCAAACAAAATCTCTCTGCTATCCATCAGGCGTTGAACACCTGCTTTCAGAAAATAACAACCAGAGGGTAAAGATAAACACATGTTGTGCTTGGGCATGGGAGCAATTATGACATTAGGCTTCTCTGGAGCATCAAACTCAATTTCCTTGGATTCGATCAGATCATGTATCTTATTTCTCAGAGCCCAACAATCATTTGTATCGTGGCCTCGACTCTCAGAATGGTAAGCACGTCGAGCGTTTGGATTATAACGAGGAGATGAGGTGTTAGGATTCTTGGGAGCCTCATTTAAGGTTTCCAAGTTAGATCTTAACAGATGGGGTAAAACCTCAGCCAATGTCATATTAATCCGGGTGAACTGCCTTTGCGGTCTTTCTACCCTTTGCTGATTGTTTCATTGTTGAGTAGCTGCGGGCCTAGGTATCATCACAGACCCTATCGTTGGACGACGCTCAGCTCTGCTCTGACCTCTTGGTCTATAAATGGCATTGACCTCCTTCTTACCCGTGAATGGCTTCTGCACTGTACTTGACGAGGTATCTTTCTGGATTTTGCCACTCGGGATGCCAGCTTCTACCCTTTCTCCAGTCAATATTAGCTCGGTGTAACCAGCTGAGGAGCTACCAATCAAGTGATTGAAGAACGGACGAGACAGCGTACCAAGAAAAATATCCACCAACTCCTTATCAGACAAAGGGGGTTGGACTCTCCCTGCCAGATCTCTCCACTTTTGCGCATAGTCCTTGAAACTTTCACCTGCACCCATGGACATATTATGGAGTTGAGTACGGGTAGGGGCAAGGTCAGCGTTATGTTGATACTGCTTATAAAAAGAAGCATCCAGATCTTCCCAGTTGCGGATATTGGTTCCCTCCAGCTGATAGAACCACTCAAGCTGAGTCCCAGACAGACTATCCTGAAAGAAATGGACCCACAAGTTCCTATCAACAGTGTGAGGCTGAATCTTCCTCACATAGGAACGAAGATAAAGCTTGGGACAAGACACCCCATCATACTTTGCAAATACCGGAGCCTTGAACTTCCGTGGCATGACTACCCCAGATACCAAATCCAACTCTTCAAAATCCAGCCCTGGAATTTTTTGGATCTCCATTACACTTAGACGACCCGCTAACTGTTTGTATTTATCCTCAACGAGAGGATACTGTTTATCATTGTAGTCTGTGTCATTATCAAAAACCTTTGGGCTAGGGTCCTCCTCCCTTATCTCTCTCTCTCTCTCTCTCTCTCTCTCTCTCTCTCTCTCTCTCTCTCTCTCTCTCTCTCTCTCTCTTGATTCTCCCCTTCTTTGGATGAGGAGGTCAGATCCACCGGTTGCTTCAACGGTCCCTTGAATCTTCTTCCCAGATTCAGGACACCAGCGGTCTTCTTCTTCTTCTTCTTCTTCTTTTCTTTCAGGATAAGGGCCTTCAGATCTTCCTGCCCATTAGCCAAGGCTACGAACATTTCCTAAAATTGGGCATTTTGTGCCTGGAGATCCTTGATGCTTTGTTCAGAAGACATTATTGCTGAAATAAACAGCAGAGAAGATGAGAAACCTGTTATGATACCTGTGTATGCATTGATATGTATGGCATGTGTATGCAATGATTTCAAGGACTTTGGGAAATTTAAATTTGCGAACCAAGATGAAACAAAGATTTTATTAGTAGAATTCAAAATACAATTGCCTCTTAGGCGTTACAATTGAAAATTCTAAAAACTAAAAGAAATCAAGTTTCCCATGGATGCTTCCTCTTCGTGCCGAGATAGACATTAAGGCTTCTTTCCTCATGAAGCTTCTTTGTAAGCTCTAAAACTTTCTTCTCCTGGGCATAGAACTAGTCCCTATAAGTATTCTGCTCCTTCTTTAACTGAATCCAGGACCTCTGTAGTTCTTCAAGATCGGTGGGCATATCAGGATGAAGAACCGTGTAGGGAATATCCCCTTCAGTAATGGGCTCTACAATCACTGGTAAGACGGCTACGTAGGGCATCATAAGTTTCTGAGCACGAGCTCGTACCCATTGGAGATAAGTTTCCATAGGAATGGAAGCCTTTAGCCCTAAAGTCTTGATGTCAGATTTGTTTACCATGCCCCAAGCTCGTATGAACCTCTGGCGATACCCTTGAACATCATCCTTATAGTTAAACACAATTCCCTGGATAAGCATCTCATGAGGACCATCCCTTCGAGCGTAACCAAATTGCCGCAGATCCAAACAAGGATTGTAAGTTATACCTCCACTAATGCCAAGTAGTGGGACATTAGAGAATTCCCTGCAACGGTCAATAATAGAAATATCTCCCATAAATCGGAAGTACTAAAGGATATCTGTATGAGAAAGTGACATTATCGTTTGCGACCAACCCAAACCTTGTTCATTCTTCAGCACTGACTTAGGGAGGTGAGAAATAAACCACCTCTATAGTAATGGCATGCAGCACATAAGAACCCCTTTCCTCTTCATAGTACGAGTGTGGAGAGCATACAAGATATCTCCAAGCAAAGTAGGCACAGGGTTGCGGGAGAGGAAGATCTTGATAGCATTCAAATCTATGAGCAAGTGTGGATTAGGGAACAATACTAACCCATAAATTTGAAGAGCCAAAACCTCCTCAAAATCCTGAAAGTCAAGATCATCCCAAAACAACTTGGCCTTCTCTATTAGGAACTTAGCTAGAAAACCCTTGACTCCGCTTCTCGTTTCCCAATTGGATACCACGTCGGCCCGTTTCAGATGCAAATCTGAGGTAATGACTTCTGGCTTAGGAACCTCTTCTAAACTTGTGAAAGGCATCTGGTCAAGAATAGGTAGATCCAATAACTGAGAGAACTCTTCCATGGTAGGCCCTAACTGATAGTCTGGAAAGGTGAAGTAGTGGTTCTTGGGATCAAAGAACTGAAATATTACACCCATCATCTTTTCATCAAAGCTCGAAGTAACCAGGTTGAGAAGCCGACCATGTCTCTTAGTGAACGAAGAAGTTTTAGGAACCCTTGATACTAGTTCCTTGAGTTACGGAGGTATTCTCACAAAACTGATTCGGATAATGTTTCTACGAGCGGAAGCCATGACCTGCAAAACAGAACAAAGATAAATTCCCTCGGTCCTTTAAATGGTTAGTGTAATAAGAATGGATGTTATGTTATGATCCATGATGTTATGTTCAAACAGAGTAAATCACACACAAGCAAAGCACAAAATAGGCCTTAGGTTCAAAGGCTTGCATGAGGTCAAAGGTGAGTACCCTCTTGAAGTTTAGTTGGTTTCAAACCTGTCTTAGAGAAGTAACCGGGTTCTAAGGATTCTCGATATCACTGATCATTCTTTACCGGGCATTGTTTCTTCTCAAGCAATCTTTTCTTGGGGCTAAAATATCCCGGAAGTCTGATCTCAATGAGTTTAGCATCGAGTATCAATCAATCCTCAGCTTTATACTGAGGCTGGCTATCTCACTACTTTCTAATGGCCAAGTTTTTTCAACTACGGTTCTAAGGTCCGTTAGGGTTTCACGACACCACGCGGTGGCCCCGTATTCTCCTCGTTTCCACATGAAGGTTACTGGTACCAACAAAAGTATCACACCAACACATCCATCGCTTAAATCATATCGGTCTACGCCGTACAATCTCTATGATCTATTTCTATTTACCTAAAAATTTCCCCCCAGATCCGAGTGTAGGATCTTCAATAATGCCCAAGCAAAAACCCTTAAAGATAAAGCAGACAAAACAAACAAGAAAGTAATTTAAAAATGACCTAGATCCTAAGGTATACCCAACTTTATTAATACTCCCTAGCAGATTTGCCAGTTCTTTGATACAGTGGCGAAACCGACTGTTATACTGGTTTACAGTTTTTTGTTCGCAACTATGCGATAAGCAAGAGTCGCCACCGACTTTTATTTCATCCAACAAAGGAAAAGGGAAAAGAACAGAAAAACCTTTTTCGAGATATTTCTGAGTACGGGTGGTAGATTATAGAAAGGGAAGGTGTTAGAACCCTTTCTATCTGTGGTTTTTCCACGGGCTCTTAGGAATTTGCTCATTTTTTGAAATTGCTTTCGTGTGTTTGTGTTTTTGAAAAAGTTTTGAAATCTGCCTTAGTGCGGCGTTTCACTTTATGGTAACCCTTGTATCAGTCATCAAGGGTGTGATAAAGTGTTTTTGAAAACTTTAGTTTGAAAATCTTGTTTGAAAGTGTAAGTGTAAAAAATGTTGTTTTGAGCAAGTACCTAAAAGTTTCTACCTACTCGAAAAATGTCTGTTCGTTTTCCTATTTCCTTTAGACAGCACTATCCTACTATTAAGGAGTAGGTAGCTCCATCGTTGGAGTTCAAGGGAAAATTGTAAGGGATGAAAGGGACAATTATGATTACTAAAGAAATGGTTTGGAAACCTTAGTAATTACCCTAGCGTCCTAAAGATCTTTTCGGGGCAACATCCGAATGGGTCATTTTTGATCTTTTAGGACTAGAGGACAACCACTAAGACTCCCTATACTTCATGATCGTTTACCGAAGGAAACTGAAGTGGGGAAAACCCTAGGAGTGAGCATGTGTGTGATACGGTGGGAGAACTAACTTGTGGTTTCGCGTTTTGTATTCGCAAGTGTTTCGATTTAGCAAGAGTCGCCACCGACATTTTATTTTATCCTAAGGAAAGGTCAAAAAGCACAGGAAAGACCTTTGAGATGTTTTCTTGGGTTCGGGGAGTAGATTATAGAAAGGGAGGGTATTAGCACCCTTTCTATCCATGGTTATCCATGGGCTCTTAGTTACTTGTTTAGATCACTTGCTTTGCTTTTCAATTGTTTGAAATGGTGCTCTTCAATTGTTTGAAATGGTGCTTTGTGTGTGATTTTGAGAAATGCTTTGAAAAAGACGCCTTGTCTAGGCAACATTTGTAATGATTCTTGTTCGAATATATACAAAGGTGTGTGTATTTTTGAAAAGATATTTCAATGTTTTGAAAGTTGTTTTGAAATCATGTTGTGAAGTGTGTTTGAAAATAGCAAGGATGTTTTTGCAAGCTTTTGATCAAGTAACTAAGAGCCACCTACCCTATTTTAGTCAAAGATCTTTCTTATGTTTTTAACCCTTTTAACAGTGTTGTTTCACCATTGTATTTGGTGAACAACCTTGTGTTAGGATGTTAAACGGGACAGGCGCGAGTCATCGTATAGACCATGATAGCAACTGTGTCAAGTATTTTTGGCAATTTTCTTGAGGGACTTGATCATTTTGTTTAGGCAACTCAGATAGCGTCATCGAGGGACTATGATCTTTTGTTTTGTTTTTGTTTTGCCAAAGTACTTAACATGCATACCATGGCCCATTTTTGAAGGCAACGAGTGGATTGTAACCCTATGGGTGCAAGTGTGCATTGTGTTTGTTTTTCATGCATTTTTGTCTTTGATTAGGTCAAACTAATTGTTGGTTTTGATTTTGGCATACAAACCCTAATTCTCTAATCATGGCATAATTGAAAGCCTTTAAATGCGTAAAAATAAATCTAAGCTATTACAACTTTGATATAGGGAGGGGGGTACAATTTTGAATAGGGGATTATTTTGCAAGAAATTTAAACCCTAGTTACTATTACATCCAAATTGAATAATGCAACAATATTTAAATGTACAATATTTAAATAAACAAGGTAAATAAATATTTATGCAAAAAAAAGTTTTTATGTATGTAAAGTATTTTTCAATGTAAAGAAATACAAAGAAATAAATAAATAAAAAAAGTTAATTTTATTTATTTTAGGGTAAACCCTAATTTCTTTCAAGAAGATAAGTATTATATATTATTTATACAAAAAATATTAACATGTATAAAAATGAAATATATTTGAAAAAAAGGTATTTTTTAGTATGAATAATAATAAAAATAAAAATGAAATATTTTTGTATTTTTGTATTTTTGTATTTTTTATATATATATAAGTATTTTAAGTATAAAATAAAAATAAAATATTTACAAAAATAAAATATATTCAAGAAAATATTTTTGGTGTGAATAAAAATAAGAAATAAAAATAAAAGTATTATTTACATTATTTTTTAAAATTAAACAAAATAATATACAAGTATATAAAATGTTTTAATGCTAGTAATAATTAAAATAAATATCAAATAAATGTAAAAATTATGAAAAATATTTTTTAAGCATTTTTTATGGTTGCAAATAAATAAAAAAATTCAGAAATAAAATTAAAATATAAAAATGACAAAATATAAAGGAAATGGGACAGGGCGTGCATTTAGCAAAAGGAGGGTGTTATAAGCAAGAAGTCAAGCCCAGCCCATCAGCTTCATCTTCTTCCTTGTGACAACAGAAAACACGCGTCCTGTATCCATCTTTGAACATCCTGGAAACGTGACTTTTTGCCAAAACTCACAACATCAAACTTGTAGAGAATTTAAATACAAATCTAACCATGTAAAGCATTAAATCTAACTCTCAAAGACCAGAGAGAATTTCTCTCGCCCTAAAATCTAACCTAACTTTTTCAGAAAGTTCATGGATGAAATTCTCTTAGCACGTTTAATATAAATGAAAACTGAGCATATGTATGGTTTCAGGGCAATGAGTACTACATCTTTCATTCACAAACCTAAGGCCAAATGTTCCTAAATAGAGAGATAGAAGTTGATGAAAAACCTATTTCAGTTGGATTCGAGTTGGACAATGCAGCAACTTTAAGTGAGGCCTGAAGTTATTTTGAGCTTGCTTGATGTTCCTTGAACCTTTCCCAATGCTTAGTTTGTTTTGAAATGGCCTGAATCAACCTCTAGAAGTCAACCTGCACAAGCTTGAAATGAAAATGGTGAACACTGTAAATGGAGTTACAGTTTGCAATGGAGGTTTGGGATAGCTTGATTGAGTTGAATGGAAGGTATTGAAACAAGTTTGGGGCAAAACGCACGAGGCAATGTGAAGATGGAAGTGATTCTGCAGGGCCTGCCCTGTTTTTCTAGAAAATGTGGTTTTTGTGTACAAGGGTGTTTGAGAGGTTGCTAGCTCGTGTTTATGGCTTAGTGTAATTTGAGAAACTTGTTTGAAATCTTGGCTTGAGTTGATTTTATCAGATATGCAAGTTATGGACTTTTGGCACAATGACTTGGTTTTGAAGCAAAAAGTGAGAGTTGATAATGCAAGGGGTGTACTGGCTTGTAACCTAGCTGCACAAAATGGTTGAGCTTTTCCTGACATTATGGAGCCGTGTTTTCAGTAAAGGGCTTGGTGTATGGCTCAAGAAATAGAATTTGACATAAAGCATGCTTTATGTAAATGGAAGTGTTATCTTTATGCCCAAAATGGAATTGTTCATTGTATAATGCTCCCTTGATCAGAACAATTTCTCTAACCAATGTATTTACATTCAATTTTTGAGTTTAAATAGGTTTAGAGACCTGTAATCAAGTACAAAGCTAGTTTGGTCAGATTTTGCAACTTGTATGAACATGTATTGGCCATGGTTACAAAAGTGAGTTTTTTCCAACTTCAAGCATTCTATTCTCCCTAACCATAAAAGTGTTTGAGGAGTTCTTGGACAATTTAGGAAGCTTGCAACATATACTATAATCCATCTTTGAAATGCAACTTGAGACTCCAAGTGGAACTATGTGAAAAATGGCCAAGAAGATGGGTCAAAATCCTGCCTAAATTAGGGCAAAATTTCTCTAAGTTAAAAGTTTTAGGGACCCTTGTTCCAAAACTCATAACTTGAGATCCAAGATTCTTTTGAGAAAATATTGTGAATCAAAGTTGTAGAGTTTGTGGAGGAATACAACTTTCATGTTGTAAGTTTTGTTTGAATCCATTTGCATCTTGGTGAAAATATGGGACAAAGTTAGGAAAAATTAAGAAAATTTCATAACTTAGAAAATTTCTAAGTTATGAAATTTTTCAATTTCAAACCCTAATTTGTAATTTTGGGTTTCTTGATGAACAAGTTTCATGATTTGACACATCTTGATGAAAAATGACCCTTGGCACTTGATTTTGACCAAAAAGTCAAAATTTGACTTTTCAGTATACAATCATATTTTGATCAGTTGACTGAAAAATTCATCTATCAATCCTATGCATTTGAGATCTTTTGAACTTTTTTAATAGGTAAAGATAATTTCATTGAGTCCTTGAGTCCATGGTTGAGCTTGATTTGCCATTGGATAGGTTAAACAGTTAAAAATTGCCTTTGTACAGTCAAAACCCTAAAAATGACCATTTGCCCTTTTGGTGATCTGATCAATTTTCTTGTGGAATTGTGGTCCAAACTTGATCAAATGTCTCATATGAGTTCATAATGTTGATGTGGGTCAAAATTCATGAGGTTTGACTGTAAATTGGTCACAGTTGACTTTTTCCCCAATACAGCTGATTTCTAGGTCAACTGTCCAATTGACTAGGCAAAAATTTGATTCAAGGCTTCAAACTTGGTATGGGCAAACTTGTGAGTCCAAAATGAAGTATGAAAGTCAATTTGGGCATTGTAGGTCAAAATATCCCTGTGCAAACTCAAACCCTAATTTAGGTCAACAGTGCAAGAAGGTGTCTTGAGCAGAGCAAACCCTAGCTTGGTCTTGAGTTCCAAGAGTATTGTGATGAGAAATGTTGATAAAATGAGAGGGAAAATTTTGGCGTACAAAAGTTTCCCCTGTTCGATCTTCTTGAACCTGAAGAGTTAGATTGGCAAGTTTGCCTTTCGTGACTCGAAGGTAAAAGAGGATTGGACACTAGAGTGCCCGTAAATTTGCACTTATCAGAATATTATTGAGGGAATGGGCTTAAAGATGCCATTTGGAGATGGTAGAATCTTGCTGTAGATGGGCTTAAAGATGCCATCCAAGATTTGTTTGTTTAACTGCAATGTTGTAGGTCAGAAGAATGAGCATCAAAATGGTATTCGTGTCGGGAATGCATTTGAACTGTATCTGGAGACTAAGTCTGTATGAGCAAAGGAATGGCATCTGTGTCTGGAGCGTATCCGAGCTGTAACCGTATTTGATATTTGAATGAATATCAAAATGACTGTCGTGTCTGGAGTGTATCTGTATAATGAATGGGTAACAGATAAACATCTGTATAGGGAGCAATTGTATGTTGGGGATAAGTTCTGAATGAGTGGCAGAATGGCAACCATGTCTGGAGCGTATCTGGACTGTATCTGAAATTGAGATCTGTATGAGTAGCAGAATGACTTCCGTATCCGGAGTGTATCTGAAACTATAACGGGGATCTGAATAAGTGATAGAATGACTTCCGTGGCGACTGCACTGGGGAGAATCAAACTTCTCGTGTAAGGGACAGAATGGCATTCGTGTTTGGAGCGTATCTGAACTTGAAGTTGATAGCTGAATCTGAATGAGAGATAGAATGGTCGCCGTGTCTGGAGCGTATCTAGTCTATATCTGATTGCTGAAGTATGAATGAGTAGTAGAATGACCACCGTGTCTGGGGTGTATCCGTACTGTATTTTGACTTGAAATTCTGAATGAGTAATAGAATGACCGCTGTGTATGGAGTGTATCCATACTGTATTTGAATAATTGTTAACGATAGCCTTTTAATCTTATCCCGAAAAGGGTAAAATGTTAGTTAAAACACAAAGTTATGTTGCATGATATGTATGATGCAATGAACTGTGTTTCATTAATGTTTATGATATATAAATGTAATGGATGCGTATGTAAGCTGATTAGCTGTCTTGTTGAGGAAAATAAATCCTTGATAACTGGATATAATGAAATCTTTGACTGCTGTCGAAGGAAGTAAATTCCTGACCGATGTTGAGGATTCAAAAATCTTTGATTGTTGAAGATGAGAAATCCTTGCTGACTGCTTGGGGATTAAAGATCTTTTATTGTTGAGAAAGAGAAATCCTGGGACCACTGCTGGAGATTGGAAATCCTTGGTGACTTTCCTGGGAAATAAGGAAAATTCTGAAAACCTCTACTAGAGAGTAAAAACCTGGGAGGCTTCTGCTGGAGAAATGAGACCGAGAATCTTTGATCTGCTGGGAAATAACTCTATGGGGAGAGTGTTTAGTCGGCCGGTGAAATCAGGAGCTTGGGTTGTACGCCAATCTACTGGGGAAGTTGGGGAACACTGAATGGTTCTCACTGGGGATTGATAGTTGGAAAATGACTTCGCTGGGGGAGAAGGTTTAGAATATTCTAGTTCCGCTGGGGATATGTATTTCAGGGTTTTCGGGCTCCACTAGGGATCGGGAGTTTGAACTCTGATGGGAACTTTGAAACTTAACTCAGCTGGGGAATAAAGTTTAGAATGCACTGGCTCTACTGGGGATCTTGAAGCTTAACTCCGCTTGGGACATGTACTCCAAGGTTTTAGCTTGTTGAGGATCTGAATAACATATTGTAGGGGATTTCTTCTGGAATAGCCTAAATACGTTTTCCTATACTTTCGACCTACCAGTAATTATCCTTTCTCAATTTCGTTTTATTTATAAGCAGTGATTATATTCAAATGCATATGCCTATTTAACAAAACATTGGACGTTTTCAAATAAAACATAAGTGTAAAAAAGAAAAGAAAGGCAAGCAAATTTCTGCACTTGAAGTATCTTTGTATTAACTGTAAGTGTTTAGTTATTGGCATGTATTTTTGGTAAAACCAGGTGTGTAAATGTCATGACTGATGTCATAACATTCTGGATTATTAGGTACTTTATGCATAAAAAGTATGGCATACAGTAGCTACTGTTTATGAGTGTGTATCTGAGCATTTTGCAATGATCACATTTATTGCCTTCTACCAAAATCAGTAAACAGGAATTCTGATGTCATAACAAATGTTAAGACATCCTGTACTGATCTAACAGATATGCAGTTTGGTTAATTCTGAGATTTTTCAGGAAGATGGCTCATTCCTTCCTGAACAGAATCTCACGTGGACTTTGGGTTAACCTAGCTCAACCCTAATCTGGTTGATAAAGTCTTATGACCTAGTCTTGAGGTTAACCCTAATTAACCCTAGTTTTTCGTGGAAGCCCTAAACTGAAGAAACAACTGCATATATATTCAACAGGATTGCTGATTGCAAAGTATCTTTTTTGACTGAAGATCAATTAGGAGCTGTATAGTTTTAACTACTGTAATCCAAGCAAGTATCATTATGATAAGTGACTTGGAATAGGTTTTGATTGTAAGGGTTTTTGTATCACTCAAAGCTTTGAAGCAAGAGTTTTTGTGTCTCTTGACTAAAGCTTTGAAGCAAAGTCAAGTTAGGTTTATGTATCACTCAAAGCTGTGAAGCACGAGTGTTTGTGTTACTTGATTAAAAAGTTGTGAAGCATAATCAAGTGTATGTTCTGAAGAGTGTCTTCATTAATTCATTAGTCAATTGTTTTAAGTATCACTGCTGTGATTGAGGGGGAGTGAGTAGGAACTCAGGTTTAAGTTGAACTTAGATTGAAGTTGCATTGGGTAGGTCTTAAGTGAAGGAGATAAACTGGTTAGTTTATTCCTGAATTAATATCTCTTATAGTGGATTTCCTCCCTGGCTTGGTAGCCCACGGAGTAGGTGTTGTTTCACACTGAACTGGGTAAACAATTGACTGTGTTCTTTACTGTTTTTATTTACTGTCTTATAGAAAGTCAGATACGGTGTCATAGAATTCACTGTGACATTGAGTATCTGCTGCCAGAATTTCAATTGGCATCAGAGCAGGCACCCTGCCTGTATTACTGGGTGAGATCTAGGGATATCACTTTCTGGCACTATGGACAAAGAAGGAGTTTTTGGAAACAGACCACCCATTCTGGATGGAACAAATTATGACTACTGGAAACCTCGTATGATTGCCTTCTTAAAATCACTGGACAAAAAGGCTTGGAGAGCTGCTGACAAAGGATGGAACCATCCTACCATAACTAAGAAAGATGGGACAATCAGTCTGAAGCCTGAGGAAGAATGGAGGAAAGAAGAAGATGAGTTAGCCCTGGGTAATTCCAAAGCTTTAAATGCCTTATTCAATGGAATTGATAGAAACATATTCAGACTAGTACATCAATGTGAACTGGCCAAGGAAGTGTGGGACACTCTCAAAACTACCCATGAGGGCACATCCAAAGTAAAAATGTCAAGGCTTCAGATGCTGACTACCAAGTTTGAGAACCTAAGGATGAAGGAAGATGAAACCATTCATGAGTTTCACATGAACATCTTGGAGATTGCCAACACCTCAGGAGCATTGGGTGAAAAGATGTCTGAAGAAAAACTGGTGAGAAAGATTCTCAGATCCCTGCCTAAAAGATTTGCAATGAGGGTAACTTCTATAGAGGAAGCCCAGGACATCAGCAAGTTAAAGGTGGATGAACTCATTGGGTCTCTTCAGACTTTTGAGATGGGGATCAGTGACAATGTTGACAAGAAAAACAAGAGCATAGCACTTGTATCCAACACTGAAGATGAAAACAAGGAGGATGAAGAAGAAAATATTTCAGAAGCTATAGCCATGCTTGGAAGACAATTCAATAAACTCATCAAGATAATGGATCCAATGTCAAGGTCAAATGTTGAGAACATCCCCTCTGACATTAACAGATCTTATGACTCCAGCAGAAGACCAAGGTCTGAAGAGAAGGGAAATCAAGGCAGAGGAATTCAATGCCATGGTTGTGAAGGATATGAGCATATTCGAGCTGAATGTCCTACCTTTCTTAAGAAACAAAAGAAAGGAAACACTGTTACCTGGTCTGACTGTGGTTCAGAAAGTAATTCTGAAGAAGAATCTGCCAAACTAGTTACTGCACTAACTGGTGTTTGTACCTCTGAAAGTGACACGAGTGATGAGGAAGTGACATTTGAAGAACTGGCTGATACTTACAAGAAATTGTGTATCAGAAGTGCTGAAGTCTGTGTGCAAAATGAGAGACAAACAAAACTCATCATAAAGTTGGACGCTGAAAAAAGGGCAGACCTTGAAACTATAAGTCATCTAGAAGGGGAAGTTCAAATGCTGAACTCAAAACTGAACCAGATGACCAAATCTGTCAAGATGCTGACAAATGGAACTGACAAATTGGAAGAAATCCTTCAGGTTGGACAAAATGTGGGAAACAAGTCTGGTCTAGGATTTGTGGCAGCAAAGAAATCTGGTGCAGACAAGAAGATCAGATCTGATAAACAAATGTCAAAGCAGATGTCTCAACATAACACTCAACATCGGGAACAGAGAAATATGAAGAAAAAGTACCAAAGATGGAGATGTCATCATTGTGGGAGGTTTGGTCACATAAAGCCTTTCTGCTTCAGATTGTATGGATACCCTAATCAGAACCCAGGTGTCAAACCTAAGTCTAACAGGGTACCACATACTCCTTAATGGAAGAAAAAGGCTACTGCCCTGATAGCCCACACTTCCCTGAGAGTCTCTGCAAAGGAAGACTGGTACTTTGACAGTGGGTGTTCTAAGCACATGACTGGAATCAAGAACCTTCTCAATAATGTTAAACCTCACACCACTAGTTATGTGACCTTTGGAGATGGTGCTAGAGGTGAAATCAAAGGAGTTGGTAATTTGGACTGCCCTGGAGTTCCAAATTTGAATGAAGTACTATTGGTAAAAGGCCTGACTGCTAATCTCATTAGTATCAGTCAATTATGTGATCTAGGATTCAAGGTCAACTTCTCAAAATCTGAATGTCTTGTAATTAATGAAAAACAAGAAGTTGTAATGAAAGGAGTCAGATTTAAAGACAACTGTTACTTGTGGGAGCCTGAGAACACTAATTACTCCATTGTGTGTTCTATTGCCAAAGAAGAAAAAGAGGTGAAACTGTGGCACCAAAAACTTGGCCATCTTCATCTAAGAGGAATGAAAAGGATTATCTCCATGGAGGCAGTCAGAGGGATTCCAAGACTGCAAATTGATGAAGGGAGAGTTTGTGGTGAATGTCGGGTTGGTAAGCAGACTAGGATGTCACATCCAAAGTCAAGACATCTGACCACCTCTAAGGTTCTGGAACTTCTACATATGGATCTGATGGGACCAATGCAGGTGGAAAGTCTTGGTGGAAAGAGATATGCATATGTTGTTGTGGATGACTATTCCATATTCTCCTGGATTAACTTCATTAAAGAAAAAACTGATGTGTTTGAAGTTTTTAAAGAACTGTGCAAAAGAATTCAAAGAGAAAAAGAAGGGTGTATTGTCAGAATCAGAAGTGATCATGGAAAGAAATTTGAAAACAGTAAGTTTAATGAGTTATGTTCCTCATAAGGAATTAGTCATGAATTCTCTTCTCCTATAACTCCTCAACAAAATGGAGTTGTAGAAAGGAAAAATAGGACCATACAGGAATCTGCCAGAGCTATGATACATGCCAAAAGACTTCCTATTCATTTTTGGGCTGAAGCTATGAATACAGCCTGTTATGTCCATAACATAGTCACTTTGAGAAAGGGAACCTCATCCACCATTTATGAACTCTGGAAAGGAAGAAAGCCAACTGTGAAGTACTTCCATGTATTTGGCAGCAAATGCTATATTCTGGCAGATCGTGAACAAAGGAGAAAGCTGGACCCTAAAAGTGATGAAGGTATATTTCTAGGATACTCCTCCAACAGCAGAGCTTATAGGGTATTCAATTCCAGGACCAAAGTCATGATGGAATCAATAAATGTCATAGTTGATGATTATCATGAAGAAACAGATGTCCCTTGTAATGTTGAGACATACTTTGAGACTCCAACTCAATAGAATGACCTTCCTAACACCACTACAGCAGACTCTGAATCCAAGGAAGCTAGCAAAATCCCTTCCATCAGAATTCAGAAAGATCATCCTAAAGAACTCATTATAGGGGATCCAAATAGTGGAGTCATTACAAGATCTAGAGAAATCATCTCAAACTCTTGCTTTGTGTCTAAAATTGAACCAAGAAATGTTAAGGAGGCATTAACTGATGAATACTGGATTGGTGCAATGCAAGATGAATTGAACCAGTTTAAGCAACATGAAGTTTGGGAGTTAGTTCCTAGACCAGAGGGAACAAACATCATTGGCACAAAATGGATATACAAGAACAAATACGATGCTGAAGGAGTTTTCACTAGGAATAAGGCAAGACTTGTTGCCCAAGGATACACTCAAGTTGAAGGGGTTGATTTTGATGAGACCTTTGCCCCTGTAGCCAGACTGGAATCTATCAGACTCCTATTGGGAATTGCTTGTCTCCTGAAGTTCAAGCTGTTTCAGATGGATGTAAAAAGTGCCTTCCTAAATGGGTACTTAAATGAAGAAGTTTATGTGGAACAGCCTAAAGGTTTTGTGGATCCAAACCACCCTGATCATGTCTACAAATTGAGGAAAGCTCTATATGGCCTGAAACAAGCTCCTAGAGCATGGTATGACAGGTTAACAAAATTTCTCTCAGACAAAGGATACAGAAAAGGAGGCTTGGATAAAACCCTCTTTGTCAAAAATGAAGGAGGGAAGTTAATGGTAGCTCAAATATATGTTGATGACATAGTGTTTGGGGGAATGTCAGAACAAATGGTTAAACATTTTGCTGACCAGATGAAGGCTGAATTCAAAATGAGTCTCATGGGAGAACTGACTTATTTTCTTGGACTGCAAGTCTCACAGATGGAGGACTCAATCTTTCTATCTCAAAGCAAGTATGCAAAGAACATTGTCAAGAAGTTTGGTATGGAGAATGCCAGTCACAAAAGGACCCCTGCACCTACTCATTTAAAGCTATCCAAAGATTCAAGTGGGGTTAAGGTGGACCAAAGTTTGTACAGAAGCATGATAGGAAGTTTGCTGTACTTAACAGCCAGCAGACCTGACATTGCTTTTGCAGTTGGAGTTTGTGCAAGATACCAAGCTAATCCTAAAGTCAGTCATATCAACCAAGTAAAGAGAATTTTGAAGTATGTAAGTGGAACTTACAACTATGGCTTGTTGTACTCTCATGGTTGTGAACCAACTCTGACTGGTTATTGTGGCTAAACAGGGGGAGATATTTTGTGTTAATTCTTGGTAGACATTTTTTTTTGCAGTCATATTCATTCTGCTGCTCTCTATTCTCTGATTGCTTAGGGGTTTTAGCCAAAAATCTGCCAAAGGGGGAGTTTGTAAGTGTTTAGTTATTGGCATGTATTTTTGGTAAAACCAGGTGTGTAAATCTCATGACTGATGTCATAACATTCTGGATTATTAGGTACTTTATGCAGAAAAAGTATGGCATACAGTAGCTACTGTTTATGAGTGTGTATCTGAGCATTTTGCAATGATCACATTTATTGCCTTCTACCAAAATCAGTAAACAGGAATTCTAATGTCATAACAAAAGTTAAGACATCCTGTACTGATCTAATAGATATGCAGTTTGGTTAATTCTGAGATTTTTCAGGAAGATGGCTCATTCCTTCCAGAACAGAATCTCACGTGGACTTTGGGTTAACCTAGCTCAACCCTAATCTGGTTAATAAAGTCTTATGACCTAGTCTTGAGGTTAACCCTAATTAACCCTAGCTTTTCGTGGAAGCCCTAAACTGAAGAAACAGCTGCATATATATTCAACGGGATTGCTGATTGCAAAGTATCTTTTTTGACTGAAGATCAATTAGGAGCTGTATAGTTTTAACTACTGTAATCCAAGCAAGTATCATTGTGATAAGTGACTTGGAATAGGTTTTGATTGTAATGGTTTTTGTATCACTCAAAGCTTTGAAGCAAGAGTGTTTGTGTCTCTTGACTAAAGCTTTGAAGCAAAGTCAAGTTAGGTTTATGTATCACTCAAATCTGTGAAGCACGAGTGTTTGTGTTACTTGATTAAAAAGCTGTGAAGCATAATCAAGTGTATGTTCTGAAGAGTGTCTTCATTAATTCATTAGTCAATTGTTTTAAGTATCACTGTTGTGATTGAGGGGGAGTGAGTAGGAACTCAGGTTTAAGTTGAACTTAGATTGAAGTTGCATTGGGTAGGTCTTAAGTGAAGGAGATAAACTGGTTGGTTTATTCCTGAATTAATATCTCTTATAGTGGATTTCCTCCCTGGCTTGGTAGCCCCCAGAGTAGGTGTTGTTTCACACTGAACTGGGTAAACAATTGACTGTGTTCTTTACTGTCTTAAAGAAAGTCAGATACGGTGTCATAGCATTCACTGTGACATTGAGTATCTGCTGCCAGAATTTCATTAACTTTTGTAAGTATCTTTGTACAAAGGACAGACATCCTAGTAAGAGAATGTTGTCGTAAATTGAGAAAAAATTTATACAAAAGAAAGATGGCTATGTGCAATAATTCCATGGGGTTCGCATTCCTCTATAGCCTTCACGACTCTGAGTATCTTGTCCATTCTCTACTTCGTCCGCCGATGATTGGATTAATCAGAAGCTTGGAGCTTTTTGGTGAAGAGATTGTCCTTAAAGTGATCCGACGAGACATAGTCATATGCTTTAATTCCCTAATTTTTGCCTGGACCGCCCTTTCGGGTTTTCAGTCCACCAGGAAACCCTTTTTTGCCCAAGTCGCCCTTTCGGGTTTTCAACTTGCCGGGTGTACATATTTTTTTGTTTATCCCTAATTTTTTCCTGAACCGCCCTTTTGGGTTTTCGATTCACCGGGATGCCCATTTTTACCCAAGTCTCCCTTTCGGGTTTTCAACTTATCGGGTCGTTTATGCGTAGTATTTTTTGACTATGTCTGCGTTCGCAGGGTGTGGCAAGTCATCACCGTCCATGGTGGTTAGAATCATTGCCCCACCAGAAAAGATGCTTTTGATTACAAATGGTCCTTCGTAAGTAGGAGTCCACTTGCCCCTTGGATCACTTTGCAGCAAGATGATCCGCTTGATTACAAGATCTCTGACTTGATATACCTGACGTCTGACTTTCTTGTTGAAAGCCTTGATCATCTGTTTTTGGTACGTCTGACCATGACAAACAGCAGTAAGTCGTTTCTCGTCGATCAAATTAAGTTGATCAAGCCGGGTCTGAATCCAATCGTCTTCACTCAAACCAGCATCCTTCATAATCCTCAAGGAAGGAATCTGAAACTCCATAGGTAGAACAGCTTCCATGCCATATACCAAAGAAATGGGGGTTGCCCCTATTGAAGTACGTGTCGTGGTACGATACCCATGTAGAGAAAATGGTAACATCTCATGCCAGTCCTTGTAGGTGACTGTCATCTTTTGAATGATCTTCTTGATATTTTTGTTCGCGGCTTCAACAACACCGTTCATCTTTGGCCAATAGGGAGATGAATTGTGATGATAAATCTTGAACTGCTTGCATAGAGCGGTAATCATAGTGTTGTTCAAATTTGTACCGTTGTCCGTGATAATCCTTTTGGGGATACCATACCGGCAAATGAGATTCTGCTTGATGAAGCGGGCAACCACATTCTTTGTAACTGAGGCGTAGGAAGCTGCTTCGACCCACTTGGTAAAATAATCAATAGCCACCAGGATGAAGCAATGTCAATTGGATGTCGTAGGCTTGATTTCTCCAATCATGTCAATGCCCCACATTGCGAATGGCCAAGGAGCTGTCAGAACGTTGAGAGGAACATGAGGAATATGTACCTTGTCAGCATAGACTTGGCATTTGTGGCAAGTACGGGAATGTTGATGGCAATCAGCTTCCATGATAGACCAGTAGTAGCCTGCCCTTAGAATCTTCTTAGCTATCGTATGTCTGCTTAAGTGGGTGCCAAATGTGCCACTATGTATCTCAGTCATGATCAACTCTCCTTCAACCTTGTCCACATAACGAAGTAGAACACAATCATGGTTGCGCTTATAAAGGATGCCATTGCTTAGGAAGAACTTGGCAGCAAATCTCCTTAAGAAATTTTTGTCATTGACGGAAGCTCCTTCAGGGTATTCTCGAGTATGGAGATAACTTTTGATTTCGTGAAACCAGGGTTGTTCCACTAATTCTTCGGTATTAATGTCATGACAGTGCGCGGGTTCGTCCATTCGCTCGATGGTGATTTGGGGAGCCTCGTTATCCCAGTTGAGTTTAAACATGGAAGATATTGTAGCCAGAGCATCTGCTAGCTGATTTTCTTCTCGCGGGAAGTGCTCGAAAGTAATCTGCTCGAAATGAGGCAACAATGTCAGGACATGTTCTTTGTATGGGATAAGATTAGGGTGTTTAGTATCCCACTCTCCTTTGACTTGACTGATGACCAAAGCCGAGTCCCCAAATACGACCAAAGATTTGATTCCCAGGTCTATAGCAGCCTTGAGACCAGAGATGCAAGCTTCATATTCAGCCATGTTATTGGTACAGCTGAAGCAAAGTCGGGCAGTGAAGGGTGTATGGCAACCTTCCGTAGAAATGAGTACCGCACCGATACCGTTGCCAAGTGAATTTGAAGCACCATCAAAGTACATGGTCCATCGAGATCCTTGTTCAGGTATGTCATACGGTCTGTTACCTTCAATGTTGTCCAATGTCATGATGTCCTCGTCAGGGAAGTCGAATCTCATAGATTGGTAATCTTCGACGGCTTGATGAGCTAGATGGTCAGCTAGTACACTCCCCTTTATAACTTTTTGGGTAGTATAATGGATATCATACTCAGTCAGGATAATTTTCCATCTAGCGATTCTTCTAGATAAAGCAGGCTTCTCGAAGATATACTTGATTGGATCCATTTTGGAAATCAGCAAAGTGGTATGAGTCAACATATACTGCCTTAGCCGGCGAGCAGCCCATACCAAAGCGCAACAAGTTTTCTCGAGCAGTGAGTAGTGAGTCTCACAGTCGGTAAACTTTTTGCTAAGGTAATAAATGGCATGCTCTTTTCGACCAGACTCGTCATGTTGGCCCTACACACCCCATTGAGTTATCTAAAACAGTCAGATACATGATTAACGGCCTTCCTTCGACGGGTGGCATTAAGATAGGAGGTTCCAGTAAATACTCTTTGATCTTATAAAAAGCTACTTGACAATCATTGTTCCATTCAACCACCTGATCCTTCTTCAACAGCTTGAAGATCGGCTCACTGGTAGATGTTAGGTGAGATATGAACCTCGCAATATAGTTTAAGCGTCCCAAGAAACCTCTAACCTCCTTTTCAGTTCGGGGGGAAGACATTTCTTGTATGGCTTTGCCTTTAGCTGGATCAACCTTAATGCCTTTGTTGCTGACGATAAATCCCACAAGTTTACCAGACCTGACTCCAAAAGTGCACTTGCTTGGGTTCAGTCTGAGCTTATACTCCTTCAACCTGGAAAACGGCTTTTGCAGATGATCAAGGTGTTCTTCTTCTATCTGTGAATGGGCTATCATGTCGTCTACGTAAACTTCCATCTCATGATGTATCATGTCATGAAATAAAGCTACCATGGCGCGTTGATAGGTTGCCCCAGTATTCTTCAGTCCGAATGGCATCACTTTGTAGCAGAAGGTACCCCATTTTGTGACAAAAGTAGTTTTCTCCATGTCTTTGGGGGCCATTTTGATCTGGTTGTATCCCGAGAATCCATCCATGAAGGAAAATACCTTGTGTTGAGCTGTCTTATCAACCAAGATGTCAATGTGTGGCAGTGGAAAATCATCCTTAGGGCTAGCCCTGTTTAAATCCCTATAGTCCACACACATTCTGACTTTGTCGTCCTTCTTAGGTACGGGCACAATGTTAGCAACCCATTATGGATAGGAAGTAACATACAGAATTCCAGCATTGAATTTCTTCGGCGGACCTTTTTTTTATCGGTGGATAGTCTTCTCTTGTAGGGAGACGATGAACCACGATATCTGTGTCTAAACCCGGAATGTCTTCATAGGACTAGGCAAAGATCTCAACATATTCGTTCAACAACTGCACTGAGCGCTCTTTGACACCTGGTTCGAGGTTGGCACCCACCTTAACCTCTTTCTTGTCTTCCTCTGTTCCCAAGTTGATGGTTTCTAGCAACTCTTCATGAGGAAGAATAGCCCTCTCTTCTTGTTGCAAAAGTCTGGCTAACTCTCCCGGCACTTCACAGTCTTCGTCAACTTCGTACTCAGCATGATTGACCAAATCTTCAGAGTCACCGAAGGCTAAAGCAGAATAGTCACCCATAGAATCCAGAGTGGATGGGTACCTGCATTTTGTGAGTGTGGGTGTGTGTAAGGGATATCCATCCTTAAACAAAACAAAATGCAAAAGGAAAGAAAATTAACACAACAGTTTATAGATGAAAACGTCCAATAATTCATTAAAACATGGCATATGATAATGAAGAAAATCAAGCCCTTACAAATGGACCTATATGCCCCGGGCAAGGCATAAGGTGAAAATAGTGTACGAATTGTTTAGTTATTACAGACCAAAATAGGAAATTGTTCAAAGATAAATTACTGGTTGATGAAAGTGATAGGAATAAAGTCCTTTGCTTCCCAGTTGCTTAATCCTCCTTCGACGGTTGGAAATATCTTATCTTCAAAGTTGTCTTCTTCATCATCATCTTCTAAGGCATTAATTCCATTGTGAGTGATTTTTACGGGTGGCCCTCCATCCTTGGAGCGATGCATAGCTTTCTGGCCAGCAGCAGTAAAACCTAGTCCGAACTTGTCCGTCTTGTGAGGAAAATCAGGCAGTTTCCCCCACACTGTACTCCTTCCTTCTTTGATTACAGCCTTTGCATCCTTGAGAGATGCCATCCTAGACACATGCTTAGGAATGATAGGCACATCAACCATTGTCTTCGCAACTGTGACTTCGGGAGAAACTTCCTCAAAATGTTGGAAAGGCGTTTCTGTGAATTCGCCATCTAACTCCACGTAGCGGAAGGAGTTGAGGTGACTTATCATGTACTCTTCCTCGCCATGAACTGTTATAATCTTACCCTGAACAGGATACTTTAGAATTTGGTGTAAAGAGGAGGTAACTGCCCCAGCATAGTGGATCCACGGCCTTCCCAACAAACACGAATATGAAGGACGGATGTCCATCACATAAAAGGTGGAGTTGAAAACTTTTGTGCCCACTTTGATAGGAATGTCAACCTCTCCGTGAACCATTCTTTTGGACCCATCAAAGGCCCTAACCATGATATTACTTGGCTTTAGCACTAACCCTTCACAGTCCAAATGTCTAACGCTTTCTTCGGTAGCACATTCAAGGATGAACCAGTATCAACTAGGACATGGGCAAGGGTGGTTCCCCTGCATTCTACTGAGACATGCAGCGCGTCGTTGTACTTCCTTCCCTTGGGGGTTAAATCAGCATCGGAAAAACCAAGATCGTTATCAACAGTAAGGCGGGCCAAGCACTCTTGAAACTGGTCAGCTGAAGTTTCTTGAGGCACGTGTGCCGTCTTTAAAAATTTAATTAAGGCCTTAGCATGGGCCTCAGAGCAGAGTAGAAGAGCCAATATGGAAATTTTGGAAGGGGTCTGCCCTAGCTGTTCCACGACGTCGTAGTTGCTCTTTTTGATTATCTTTAAGATTTCTTCCATTTCTTTCTGGGTGGTTTCGGGGATTACCACAGTCTGAGCCTTCATCCTGACATGCGCTTCTAGTATCCCCTTACCCTTATCGGTAGTATCAACGGATGGTCTAACTTCAGGAGTATCTAATTCTTCAATTATCGGACCTTGCACAGATGGCTTAACAGGCACAGAACCTTTCGAGGGTCCGAAGACTGCTCGTGGGGGAGAAATCTCCGGAGAAAAAATCTGTCCGCTGCGAGTTATCTTGCTTGTTCCTGCAATGTTCCCTATATCAGGGGCTTCATCATCAGAATTCTCTTGGACTAATTCAATCTGTTTGATACCATGATAGAAGATTTCTCCTCCATAGTTCCATGGTATCGTCTTGGTAGATTTATATGGGACAGGCCCCGGCATGGTGATTTTTAACGGCACAAACTTAGGATCAGGCATAATCTTGACAGGCCTTTTGCAAGCCTTGGGAATATTGTCAGAGATGGTTATTATTGCAATGTCACTGGTTGAAGTAGCAAAAGTAGCAGGAGTAACAGGAGTGAAGGTATTAACAGGAGTCTTTTGGAAGAGTATCTCTTGGGTATCCATCAGGCGTTAGATACCTGATTTCAACATTGGGCAGTCAGCTCGTATGTTTAAACAAAAGTAACAGTCTTTTCCACAGCCTGCGAATATCCCGACTCTTATCAAATTCACTTTAATCACTGGTAAAGGAGTCAGAAGGTCAGCAACATTGGTAACATGAAGGTCTTCCATAACGGCATGAACATTATGACCGTGCTTGGGTATCGGGGCAGAAATCACATTCGGCTTTTCGGGCGCAACGAATTCTACCTCCTTGGTGTCGATCAGGTCTTGGATTTTGTTCTTAAGAGCCCAACAGTTGTTGGTATCATGCCCTACACTGTCATAGTGGTAAGCACAATTTGCATTGGAGTGGTAATATGGAGAAGAAGTATTGGGGTTCTTTGGCGCTTCCTTCAAATTGGTAAGATTCAGCTTTAACAAATGAGGGAGTACTTGAGCAGGTGTCATGTTGATTCGGGTGAACTTCCGTTGTGGCCTTTCTACCCGTTGCTGATTAGATCTTGGCTGATTGCTGCGAGGTTGATCATTTGAAGAGTTTTGAATCATCACAGCCCCTACAGTTGGTCGGCGCTCGGTTCTTCCTTGGCTTTTCTGAGAATAAATAGCAGAAGCTTCCTTCTTAGCTGGGAAGGTTTTCTTAATAGCAGTGGACGCGGAGGTATCTTTCTGAATCTTACCACTTTTGATGCCGGCCTCGACCCTTTCACCGGTCAAAATTAATTCGGTGAATCCCGCGGAGGAACTCCCAATTAAATGATTGAAGAAAGGGCCAGACAAGGTCCCTAAAAACATGTCAACTAGCTCTCTATCCGATAATGGTGGCTGCACCCTTCCAGCCAGATCACGCCACTTCTGGGCATACTCTTTAAATTCCTCGTTAGAAGCCATACCCATACTCTGTAGTTGAGTACGAGTGGGTGCTAAATCAGCATTGTATTGGTATTGCCGGTAGAAAGCATCAGCCAAGTCTTCCCAGTTATGAACCTCTGATCTCTCGAGTTGATAGAACCAGTTCAATTGTGTGCCTGACAAACTGTCTTGGAAAAAATGGACCCAAAGATCCTTATCAGATGAGTGGGGTTGAATCTTTTTGACGTAGGATCTTAGATGCATCTTTGGACATGACAGACCGTCATACTTAGCAAATGTAGGAACTTTGAACTTGGGAGGAATGACGATCCCAGCGACCAATCCTAGTTCTTCGAAATCTAAACCAGGTACCCTTTGCAACTCCATGGCTGCCAACCGATCCTCAAGATTTTTAAATTTAACATCCGCCGGAGGATATTGCTGTTCGGAGTAATCTTCGTCTTCTTCCTCTTCCTCTTCTTCTCCTTCAACTTCAGATTCAGAAGGCACTGCAGTTCCTTTTCCTTTACTAGCCCCTTCATCAGACGTTGAGGGGAATTCGAGAACTTTTCTAGCATTGCTTTCAAACCTTCTTCCCATGATGACTACACCATGTCTTTTCTTCTTTTTCTCTTTATCTTTCTCCAATGGTGCTTTAAGGTCCTCTTGACCCTTTGCTAAGGTCATGAGGAGTTGCTGGAATTGGGAATTTTGTGCTTGCAGATCCTTAACCGTCTGCTCCAAATCCATCTTTCTGAAATAAACAGCAGAAAGATAAGGAAACCTGGTGTGAAGACCTATTTATGCATATTATGAATGATATGTTATTCATGTAATGCATTCAAGGATTCAGAAATTCAAATTTTGTTGCAAACAAAAAGAACACGCGTCATATTAAGAAGAAATTTGTTAGTACATAAGTGCCCCATGGGCAAAATATTACAAAATTCTTAATGTAAAAAGACATTGCGCATCCTCTTTGGTGCGATGTAAGTGTTGAGAGTTTCCTCCTCATGAAGTCAGCGGGTAAGCTCCAAAACCTTCTTCTCACTGGCATAGAAGCTAGCTTCAAAAGTATTACGTTCTTCTTTGAGTTGGATCCAACTCTTTTGTAATTCTTCCAATGATGTTGGCATGTCAGGATGCAGGAGGGTGTATGGAACCTCTCCTTCCATAACAGGCTCTTTGATCACGGGGAGAATGTGAGGGTATGGCATCATAAGACTCTGAGCGTGGGTTCGTACCCACTTGAGATAAGGCTCAAGGCGGATGGAATTCTTGTGCCCTAGTGTTTTACTATCCACCTTGTTGGGCATCCTCCAAGCTCTGCTGAACCTTTGTTGAAGTCCTTGCGCATCGTTGTCAAAGTCAAAAATCAAGTCAGGAATCAGCATGTCAAGAGGGCCATCCCTCCGAGCATATCCAAACTGTCTTAGAGCTAAACAGGGGTTGTAGGTAATGCCTCCCCTAATTCCAAGTAGAGGGACATTAGGGAACTCTCCACAACGATCAATGATGATGACATTTTCTCTGGACCGAGAACACCAATGAACATCAGAATGTGTGAGGGTCATCAACCGTTGTGACCACCTTAAACCCTGTTCATTCTTCAAAATTGATTGTGGAAGGTGAGAAATAAACCACCTTGCTAGGAGAGGAGTACAACACATGAGAACACCTCTTTTCCTCATTGTTCGTGTGTAAAATGAGTGTAGGATGTCCCCAAGTAATATGGGCACAGGATTCCGGGATATGAAAATCTTGACAGCATTCACATCTATAAGTTGATCAGGGTTTGGGAACAAGACCAACCCATAGATGAGGAGTGCCACAATCTCTTCAAAATCTTGTAGGTCTAGAGAATTCCAGCAGTCGTGTGCCTTCTCAAACATAAACTTTGCCAAGAAACCCTTGACACCACTTTTGGTTTCCCAGTGTCCTTTGATATCAGATGGTTGCAAGTGTAAGGCTTGAGCAACATCTTCAGGTTTTGCTTCTCTTTCCGTACCGTTGTAGGGTAGTTGATGAAGAATAGGAATTCTCAGGAGTTGAGAAAATTCCTCCAAAGTAGGTACTAGTTGGTAATCAGAGAATGTGAAACAGTGGTGTAGGGGGTCAAAGAACTGGAAGAGAACTTTCACCATGTCTTCTTCAATGTTGGAGTTGACCAAGTTCAGAATTATACCATGTCTTTCACTGAAGAGGGAATTCTCTGGAATCCTGGAAGTAAGCTCCTTGAGTTGAGGAGGGATTCTCACAAGGTTAACTTGAATGGTTTTCCTGCAAAGAGATTCTGTGACCTACAAAACAAGAACAAAGATAAAGATCTAAACCCCTGAAATGGTTAGTGAATGCATATGATGCTTTATGATGTTCATGATGTATGCACAAGCACATGTACAAACAAGTCACACAAGATCCTAGTTTCAGGCTTGCATGAGGTTTCATAGGTAAGTACCCTCTTGAGTTTAGTTGGCTCAAACCTATCCTATAAATAGTAACCGGGTTCTAAGGAGCTCAATATCACTGGATTATTTTCTATGTTCATTGTTTTTGTTTAGCCACTTAACTGGCGACCAAAATATTCGAAGAAAACAACCCTCAATGAGTGTAGTATCGAGTATCTACTAACTTCGGACTGCACCAAAGTCGGTCATCTCACTACCCCTAATAAAAGGCCAAGATGGTCAAGTAAGGTTCTAAGATTTCATTAGTGCTTCATGACATCACTCAGCGGCCTCGTATTCTCTTTGATTGACTCAAAGGCTACCGGTACTCACAAATATGTCGCACTAATATAGCTATTGCTTCAACCATGTCGGTATACCCCGCACAGTTTCCACAACATATTGCTATTTACCTATGAATGTTTCCCAAATCCGAGTAAAGGATTTCAAGCCCAAACAAGATAACCAAATGTAAAGCAAAGCAATCAAGATAAGCATGCAAAGGTGATCTAAGCCCTAAGGTTACTCCACTTTTAGATAATTCCCCAGCAGAGTTGCCAGTTCTGTGATACGGTGGGAGAACTGACTTATGGTTTCGTGTTTTGTATTCGCAAATGTTTCGGTTTAGCAAGAGTCGCCACCGACTTTTTATTTTATCCTAAGGAAAGGTCAAAAAGCACAGGAAAGACCTTTGAGATGTTTTCTTGGGTTCGGGGAGTAGATTATAGAAAGGGAAGGTATTAGCACCCTTTCTATCCATGGTTGTCCATGGGCTCTTAGTTACTTATTTAGATCACTTGCTTTACTTTTCAATTGTTTGAAATGGTGCTCTTCAATTGTTTGAAATGGTGCTTTGTGTGTGATTTTGAAAAATGCTTTGAAAAAGAAGCCTTGTCTAGGCAACTTTTGTAATGATTCTTGTTCGAATATATACAAAGGTGTGTGTCTTTTTGAAAAGATATTTCAATGTTTTGAAAGTTGTTTTGAAATTGTGTTGTGAAGTGTGTTTGAAAATAGCAAGGATGTTTTTGCAAGCTTTTGATCAAGTAACTAAGAGCCATCTACCCTATTTTACTCAAAGATCTTTCTTATGTTTTTAACCCTATTAACAGTGTTGTTTCACCATTGTATTTTGTGAACAACCTTACGTTAGGATGTTAAACGGGACAGGTGCGGGTCATCGTATAGACCATGATAGCAATTGTGTCAAGTATTTTTGGCAATTTTCTTGAGGGACTTGATCATTTTGTTTAGGCAACTCAGATAGCGTCACGAGGGACTATGATCTTTTGTTTTGTTTTTGTTTTGCCAAAGTACTTAACATGCATACCATGGCCCATTTTTGAAGGCAACAAGTGGATTGTAACCCTAGGGGTGCAAGTGTGCATTGTGTTTGTTTTTCATGCATTTTTGTCTTTGATTAGGTCAAACTAATTGTTGGTTTTGATTTTGGCATACAAACCCTAATTCTCTAATCATGGCATAATTAAAAGCATTTAAATGTGTAAAAATAAATCTAAGCTATTACAACTTTGATATAAGGAGGGGGGGTACAATTTTGAATAGGGAATTATTTTGCAAGAAATTTAAACCCTAGTTACTATTACATCCAAATTGAATAATGCAACAATATTTAAATAAACAAGGTAAATAAATATTTATGCAAAAAAAGTTTTTATGTATGTAAATTATTTTTCAATGTAAAGAAATACAAAGAAATAAATAAATAAATAAAGTTAATTTTATTTATTTTAGGGTAAACCCTAATTTCTTTCAAGAAGTTAAGTATTATATATTATTTACACAAAAATATATTAACATGTATAAAAATGAAATATATTTGAAAAAAAAGGTATTTTTTAGTATGAATAATAATAAAAATAAAAATGAAATATTTTTGTATTTTTATCCTATGTTTTTTAATAAAATAAATATATATATATATATATATATATATATATATATATATATATATATATATATATATATATATATATATATATATATATATATATATATATATATTAAGTATTTTAAGTATAAAATAAAAATGAAATATTTACAAAAATAAAATATATTCAAGAAAATATTTTTGGTGTGAATAAAAATAAGAAATGAAAATAAAAGTATTATTTACATTATTTTTTAAAATTAAACAAAATAATATACAAGTATATAAAATGTTTTAATTTTAGTAATAATTAAAATAAATATCAAATAAATGTAAAAATTATGAAAAATATTTTTTAAGCATTTTTTATGGTTGGAAATAAATAAACAAAGTCAGAAATAAAATTAAAATATAAAAATGACAAAATATAAAGGAAATGGGTCAGGGGGTGCATTTAGCAAAAGGAGGGTGTTAGAAGCAAGAAGCCAAGCCCAGTCCATCAGCTTCATCTTCTTCCTTGTGACAATAGAAAACACGCGCCCTGTATCCATCTTTGAACATCCTGGAAACGTGACTTTTTGCCAAAACTCACAACATCAAACTTGTAGAGAATTTAAATACGAATTTAACCATATAAAGCATTAAATCTAACTCTCAAAGACCAGAGAGAATTTCTCTGGCCCTAAAATCTAACCTAACTTTTTCAGAAAGTTCATGGATGAAATTCTCTTAGCACGTTTAATATAAATGAAAACTGAGCATATGTATGGTTTCAGGGCAATGAGTACTACATCTTTCATTCACAAACCTAAGGCTAAATGTTCCTAAATAGAGAGATATAAGTTGATGAAAAACCTATTTCAGTTGGATTCGAGTTGGACAATGCAGCAACTTTCAGTGAGGCCTGAAGTTCTTTTGAGCTTGCTTGATGTTCCCTGAACCTTTCCCAATGCTTAGTTTGTTTTGAAATGGCCTGAATCAACCTCTAGAAGTCAACCTGCACAAGATTGAAACGGAAATGGTGAACACTGTAAATGGAGTTACAGTTGGCAATGGAGGTTTTGGATAGCTTGAGTGAGTTGAATGAAAGGTATTGAAACAAGTTTGGGGCAAAACGCATGAGGCAATGTGAAGATGGAAGTGATTCTGCAGGGCCTCCCCTATTTTGCAAGAAAATGTGGTATTTGTGTACAAGGGTGTTTGAGAGGTTGCTAGCTCGTGTTTCTGGCTTAGTGTAATGTGAGAAACTTGTTTGAAATCTTGGCTTGAGTTGATTTTATCAGATATGCAAGTTATGGACTTTTGGCACAATGACTTGGTTTTGAACCAAAAAGTGAGAGTTGACAATGCAAGGGTTGTACTGGCTTGTAACCTAGCTGCACAAAGTGGTTGAGCTTTGCTTTGTTTGCAGCAAAGGGCTTGGTGTATGGCTCAAAAAATGGAATTTGACATAAAACATGTTTTATGTAAATGGAAGTGTTATCTTTATGCCCAAAATGGAATTGTTCATTGTATAATGCTCCCTTCATCAGAACAATGCCTCTAACCAATGTATTTGCATTCAATTTTTGAGTGTAAATTGGTTTAGATACCTATAATCAAGTACAAAGCTAGTTTGGTCAGATTTTGCAACTTGTATGAACATGTATTGGCCATGGTTACAAAAGTGAGTTTTTGCCAACTTCAAGCATTCGATTCTCCCTAACCACAAATGTGTTTGAGGAGTTCTTAGACAATTTTGAAAGCTTGAAACATATACTATTATCCATCTTTGAAATTCAACTTGATACTCCAAGTGGAACTATGTGAAAAATGGCCAAGAAGATGGGTCAAAATCCTGCCTAAATTAGGGCAAAATTTCTCTAAGTTAAAAGTTTTAGGGACCCTTGTTCCAAAAATCATAACTTGAGATACAAGCTTCTTTTGAGAAAACTTTGTGAATAAAAGTTGTAGATTTTGTGGAGGACTACAACTTTAATGTTGTAAGTTTTGTTTGAATCAATTTTCATATTGGTGAAAATATGGGACAAAGTTAGGAAAAATTAAGAAAATTTCATAACTTAGAAAATTTCTAAGTTATGAAATTTTTCAATTTCAAACCCTAATTTTTAATTTTGGGTTTCTTGATGAACAAGTTTCATAATTTGACACATCTTGATGAAAAATGACCCTTGGCACTTGATTTTGACCAAAAAGTCAAAATTTGACTTTTCAGTGTAAAGTCAAATTTTGATCAGTTGACTGAAAAATTCATCTATCAATCATATGCATTTGAGATCTTTTGAACTTGTTGAATAGGTAAAGATAATTTCATTGAGTCCTTGAGTCCATGGTTGAGCTTGATTTGCCATTGGCTAGGTTAAACAGTCAAAAATTGCCTTTGTACAGTCAAAACCCTAAAAATGACCATTTTGCCCTTTTGGTGATCTGATCAATTTTCTTGTGGAATTGTGGTCCAAACTTGATCAAATGTCTCATATGAGTTCATAATGTTGATGTGGGTCAAAATTCATGAGGTTTGACTGTAAATTGGTCACAGTTGACTTTTTCCCCAATATAGTTGATTTCTAGGTCAATTGTCCAATTGACTGGGCAAAAATTTGATTCAAGGCTTGAAACTTGATATGGGCAAACTTATGAGTCCAACATGAAGTATGAAAGTCAATTTGGGCATTGTAGGTCAAAATATCCATGTGCAAACTCAAACCCTAATTTAGGTCAACAAGGCAAGGAGGTGTCTTGAGCAGAGCAAACCCTAGCTTGGTCTTGAGTTCCAAGAGTCTTGTGATGAGAAATGTTGATAAAATGAGAGGGAAAATTTTGGGGTACAACAATGTGCAAGTGTTTATTTTTCAGTTTATTTATCTTTGCACAATTAGGGTTTTCTATGTTCATTTAATCGTTATCTTTCCATACAATCCTATTAGTCATTCATTTAAGCAGTTTATTTTACGGAAAATAAATTGCAAAAAGATAAAGGTTCCTAAACTATTACAAGGCCTCGGGGAATTCACATATTAGAGGCCGAAATTTAAACGTAATTAAATTATTACAAACCAGGAGCAATTACATTAATTAGAAAAATAATGAAATAAACGCGCGCGACAAAATTAAATACGGAACTAAAATTGAATTCAAAGATATTTAATTAGTAAATATACAAAAGTATTTTTTGATTTTTTTTAGAGAAAATAATTAATTTTGCAAATCAACCTAATTTCTAATTAATTTTAATTATGAAAAAGCATTTAAGTTATCCTAATTAATCTAATTAATTAATGCAATTAAAAAAATTTATATAAAAAACTAATTCAAATTTTTGTGACTTTTTTTATTTTTGATTTAATTAAAAAAAATGATTTTTTTGTAAAAATAATTAAAATAAATAATTAAACAAATAAAAGAAATTTAAAAATAAAACAATTAAATTGGGCCTGGTGTGAAAACATTTCTGGGGGTGTGAAGAAGAACTGGACAGGCCCAATCCTGCTGGTGGCCCAAGGCTGCGCCTGGTTTAGTTTGGTTCACTTTCAGGGAGTATACCATGCACTTCTCTTTGTTGGACGTTTGGATCTGGGCAAGGATGGTCTAATGGTGATGGATCTTGAGGTGCATGGTGAGCGCTGGGTTGTGTGACGTATGGGATCTGCAAAGAAATAATAAGAAAAACATAAAAGAACACGCCTGGGATTGAACCCAAGACGTTTGCTTTACATCTCTCTTCCTTGACCATCTGTGCTAGCTACTCATTCGTTGATATAATAACAAAAAAAAGAATATAAGGGAAAAATAGATCTAGTGTTGAGTCAAACTGGACACGCAGGCATTATGGGGCCCTGGTGATTCAAAGAGCCAATCAGACATGGAGAGAGGAACCCCATTATTGGATCCAGCCAGTGGGACGCATGGAAACAACCACGCATGCTTGGACCACCGCCTGCAAAAGTCAAGCCACCGGCCACGGTGGTCCCGATCACCTTCTCCGATGACCCAAGAATCCGGAACATGCGAAATACATCATATCAAAGCATAAAAAGGACCCTACCCCCCTTAGAATTTCCCCAGGAATCCAATGGTGGTGTCCGTTTTGACTGAAATGGCATGTAAGTCCATATACGAAGGAGATGGACCTTTGTGCCCTAACAATGGCATTTCTCGGTTTTCACGTCCAAACTTTTATACGTTGTTTCTAAACACTTTCAAACATAATATTAAACACAAATATATGCAAAAATATTATTTATATGCCATGAATAAAAAGTTTGAACCATGAGAAGTTGGAAAACCGTGATTTGTTGGGGAGGGAGTTCCTGTGCGCTTTGGCCTTCAAGGAGGGATGGGTTGGCTTGCTGAGAGTCTCAAGAATGTGAATGGATGGATGGAAGTGATTGAAACTAGATGGAGAAGAAGAACTCGAGTTGCGCCACTTTGAATTATTTTGAAAACTTTCTTAGGGCTTTCTGTAGCAGTTGCGCGCGTCCTTTAGGGCTGGAAGGTTTGTGACTATATAGTATATCACATTAGGTCAACAAAAGTAGAGGAAAATCCAAGCATTCATGAGAAAATATTTTCTTTCAATTATGTGATTTTTACTTTTGTTTAGACCAAATCCAATTTTCTCTTCTCTCCACGAGTTTTCTTTGATATGCCAGCACATTATGCACATTATTTGATGAGAAAAAGATTTGAAATCAAATCTTATATTATTTCTATTATTTATTTATTCAATTTTGCATTTTAATGAATAAAATATCAAAATAAATAGCATAAATAATATAATAAGTCATGGGTGGACTTGGAGGTCGTGGACCATGTTAGAAACAAGTTTCAAACATAAAAGGATGGGCCCATTTGGAAAAAATTCAAGTTTGGCCAATATTGTCTTCATGCACTTTTCCAAAAATTGGTCAACTTTAGCAATGCATATCTCTTTCAATTTTAACCCTAAAAGGGTGTTCTTGGACTTTTTAGAAAGCTTAGGATGTCCTCTAGGTAACCTCTTTGGTTTCATTTCAATTAAATTTTCCATATTCATGTAAGAAGCTTTGACCCAAAAGGTGTTTTTGTTGACTTTTTGGAATAACCTATAATGTTTGAAATTTATATCTTTTCATGAGTGCATTTTTTGAACTTGAGGATTTAATATGAGTCGTAGGGAATTGAATTATCTTCAAAATGAGCCTTGTATGTGAAATTTCTGATAAAGTATGAGGATGTTATGCCTGGTCAAAGTTTGGTTGACTTTTCCTATAGAAACCCTAATTTAGCAACTTTTGAGTTTTGATGAATTTGGGGCATTCTTTGAGGAATCATGATCCACCCTTGATCAAATGATGAATATTACTTCAAAATGTTGATGTTGACCAGAAATCTTGAAGTTTGACTGTATGAGGGTCACAGTTGACTTTTGACATGGCATAGTTGATTTTCAGGCATTTGAGCAGTTGACTGAGAAAACTCTTTGTGCCAGACATGAAACTTGGCATGGGTGATCTTGAGAACATATTAGGGCAATGGAAATCATTTAGGACCCTTGGAACTCAAACATACTGATGAGTAGTGAAACCCTAGTTTGAAGCTCATTATCTTAGGATGAGGATTTGTCTGGTCAATCCTTAGTCAACTCGAGCAATTGAGAACCTCTAAGAGTAACTTTTGAGTAAAAATGGGAGGGAAAATTTTAGGGTACAACAGTCATCTTATTGTAGCTGCTTCCCGGTTTGTAATAGTAACTAGGACTTTACTTTTCACATTTCTATAATGTACCTCTCATAAAGCCATGTAATAGCGTAGGATTTACATTCTCGCACCTTACATTTTTGCACTTTAAATTCTTGTATATATATTAACTTCTAGTAACTAGGATTGCATGACAAGACTAATAACAAAACGTTAACAAACCTAACACAAAAGACAAAAATAACTGAACATAACACACATTGCACATATACACCTCTAGGGTATCCCACTTTGGTTGCCTTCGAAAATAAAACAGTCATGTCCCTCGAGATAGGGATGTTTTAGCAAAGACCCGTAAATAAAAAGATCATAGTCCCTCGATGACCCTACAATTGCCTTTCGGTAAATGATCTAGTCCCTAAACAAAAATTTCTAAAGCGTCTCTACATTGTTGCCTTTATGACTGTATGTCCCTTAGAATGTCCCTCATACATCCAACGATGTGGCTTCTTATCAATCAATGGTAAGATAGTGCGATACGGTGGCATAACCGACTGTTATATACTGGTTTTGCATTTTTTGTTTGCAAATGTTGCGGTAAGCAAGAGTCGCCACCGACATTTCTTTTATCCAAATTAAGGAAAGGGTGAAAATAACAGAAAAAGTCCTTTTCGAGATTTTCTGAGTAAGGGGGGTAGATTATGGAAAGGGAAGGTGTTAGCACCCTTTCCATCTGTAGTTATCTACGGGCTCTTAGGTACTTGCTTATTTTTAAAATTGTTTGTGTGTTTTGAAAGTTTTTGTTTGCTTTATGGTAACCCTTGTATCAGTCCTCAAGAGTGTGATAAAGCGTTTTTTGAAAATAGTTTTTGAAAAGTGTAAGTGTGAAAATTCCAGGTTTGAGCAAGTACTTAAGAGTCAACTACCTACTCGAAAAAGGACGTTCTTTTCCTCCTTTCCTTTAGATAGTGCTATCCTACTATTAGTGAGTAGGTAGCCCTATCGTTGGATGTTGAGGGACTATCGAAAGGGACGTTATGGTCATTGAAGGCAACAGGTAAGGATATCTTAACATTCGAAAGGGACTGTCATCATATAGTCAACATCGAGGGAGAGGATCATTTACTGAAAGGCAACTCGAGGGACGTTTAGGGACCATGATCTTTTATGATGACTTTTATACCGAGGGTCTTTGCTAAGATATCCCTACTTTCAAGGGACATGACCATTTCCGAGGCAATCGAGTGAGGAATACCCTAAGGGTGCAAGTGTGAGAAGTGTGTTTTTTTCAGTTTATTTCTCTTTGTTATTAATTTTGCTAGCGTTTGATTTCAGTCTTTTCATACAAGCCTAGTTACTAACAGTTAATATTTTGCAGAAATCTAAAGTACGGAAAATAAAAGCAGAAACATAAACCCTAAACTATTACAATTCTTTGGGACAGTTACATAAAAAAGAGGTGCAAGAAAATAAAGTGCGGAATTTTAAATCTAAGACTATTACATCCATGATTAGTTACAATATTAAAAAATGCGAAAATGATAAACGCGCGCGAGATAAAGATGAACGTCTAAAAACCTAAGAAAATGCTAAGTAAACAAAAGAAAAATCTTTTTTTTTTGTTTTTGTTTTTGTTAAGAAAACCATTAAATAAAAATGAGGAAGATTAAGTTTTAATCCTAATTAATTAAAAAAAAATTGTTGATTAAAAATTAATTCTAATGAGACTACTTCTATTATTTTTATTATTTTTGTCTTATATAATGAAAAAGAAATGATATAAATAAAATTAATCCTAATTATATTTCATTTTAATTAGAAAAAAAATTTAAAGTTTAATTAATTAATTGTACTCAAAATTAATTATTAAAAAACTAAATCCTAAATTTCTATGTGATATTATTATTAAGTGAAAAAAAAAATTTTGAAATTAATAAAATAAAAGAAATAAAGAAATAAACAAAAGAAATGGGCCCGACTTGAAAAATAGGGAGGGTGTTGTTATCAAAATGTTTTGGCCCAAATCAGAATTGGCGTTGGAATTCAGTGGGGAGCGCCTTTGATGGCTCATGGTGCATCTGCATATTGTGGCCTTCGATTCCTGCGTTAAAACTCAAATTTAACCACACAGAAAGATTGCAAACATAAGAGTGGTTAATAATGTATGATTAAAATGTGTTTATATCATATGAATCAAGGAAATCGAAATCAAGTAAAAACGAAAATCATGGTGTGGTTGAAACGCGTTTCAGACAACTTTAGGACTTGGGAATGGCTGGGAACGATCCGGGAGGCTTCCAGGAATATGTCTGAGCCATGTTTTTGGATCAAAACCACCTGAAATTTGAAATTCAGTTTTAACAACTTTGGAATTTTTTAATGAAATGTGCAGCAATTCTTTAAGCGTTATGTAGAGCTTTTTGAAGAGATTTTGGAGAGCTTTTTGAGAGCTTTTTGGAGAGGAATTTCATGCTCCCTTTGGCTTGTAATGTTATGTATTTATAGAGGGAAGATCGGAGTGAACAAACATGGTAAAGAATCAATGCATTCATGTCCTTGGAGACAAGGATAAAACACATTGAAAAATGTTCATATTTGTGATATCTTTGCCTCTTTGGTCACTTGCATGAACCTGGTCCCTTTGGATGTATCATGCACGAAAATATGGGCCTTCTAATAGATCAAATCAAACCCAAATGTCATGGCCCATTATTCTTTGTATTTTTATTTAATTTATTTAATTTAATTCATATTTAAATGAATAAAAATTCAAATAAATAGAAATAAAAATCAAAATAGTGCATGGTTAGGTTTAGAGGTCCTAGGTTATGTCATGAACATGTTTTTACCCTAAAAGTTAGGTCCATTAACCTAAAAATGAAATTTTGCTCAAAGTTGACTTCATGCATTTTTAACAAATTTGACCAACTTGTGAAAACCATAACTTGCTCAATTTTCATCTCATGTTGATGATCTTATACTTTTTGGAAAGCACAAGATGTCTACTTCAATCCCTCTTTTGATCAATTTTTCATTTGAATATGTTATATTGATGTAAAAGTTCTTGGAAAAAAGTGGCTTTTGCTGACTTTCTAAAAAATGACCTGTAATGTATGAACTTGTATCTTTCAAATGGTGCATTTCTTGAACTTGAGGGATAAAGAGAAGTTGTAGGGCATTGAAAGTTATGCTTGGTGAGAGTTTGGTTGACTTTTACTATATAAACCCTAATTTTCCATTTTTGACTTTTGATGGGTTAGGGGCATTTCTTGAGGAATCATGATCAACACTTGATCAAATGATGGATATCACTTCAAAATGTTGATGTTGACCAAAAATCTTGAAGTTTGACTGTATATGGGCCACAATTGACTTTTGACCTAACACAATTGATTTTCCAATACTTGAGCAATTGAATGAGCAAACTTATTAAGCAAGGCATGAAACTTGGCATGGATGACCTTTAGGGCATATTAGGACAATGGAGAACATTTGGGACCATTGGAGCTCAACCATCTTGATGAAAATTGAAACCCTAATTTGGGGTTCATTGCCTTAGGAGGAGAATTGTCTGGTCAATTCATGGTCAACCTTTGAGAAATTGAGAACCTCTAGGAGTATGTCTTGAGTGAAAATGGGAGGGAAAATTTTGGGGTACAACAGCTTCCCATGTTCAATCTTCTTAAACCTGAAGATGTAGATTGGCTTATTTGCCTTTCGTGATCTGAAGGTGGAAGATGATTGAACACTAGAGTGCCCAAAAATTTGCACTCATTCAAAGTGAGACTGTTGGTGAATAATATTGGGAATTGGCTTACAGATTCCATTTGGAAAATATGAGAGAAGACTATCGGAGACGGGCTTAAAGATGTCATCCAAGGAGATATGACGGAGAGTCGTTGGAGATGGGCTTAGAGATGTCATCCAGAGAATCTGACGGAGAGTCGTCAGAGATGGGCTCAGAGATGCCATCTAGAACAATGTTAATTTCATGAGACATTTTGTTGTACTCCAAAATTGGCCCTCTCATTTTACTCAACACATGCCCATTGAGATCCTCAACTTGCTCAAGGATGCCCAAGAGTTGGCCAGACAAACTCTCTCCTAAGGCAATGTACCTCAAACTAGGGTTTCCATTTTCATCAAGATGGGTGAACTCAAAAGACCTAATATGCTCTCCATGGTCCTAATATGTTCTCAAGACCCACCATGTCAAATTTCAAGCCTTGCACAAGAAGTTTGCTTAGTCAACTACTCAGATGCTTGAAAATCAATTGTACTAGGTCAAAAGTCAACTGTGACCCACATACAGTCAAACTTCGAGATTTTTGGTCAACATCAACATTTTGAAGTGATATCCATCATTTGATAAAGGTTTGATTATGATTCCTCAAGGAATGATCCTAATTCATCAAAACTCAAAAGTTGCTAAATTATGATCCCTATAGGAAAAGTCAACCAAACTTTGACTAGGCATAACTTTCTCATACTTTATCAGAAATTTCTCATCCACGGCTCATTTTAAAGAGAATCCAATTCCCTACAACTCATCTTCAGTCCTCAAGTTTAATAAATTCATTCATGAAAATATATAAATTCAGACATTATAGGTCCTTTTGAAAAGCCAACAAAAACACTTTTTGGGTCAAAGCCTCTTACAGGAACATGGAAAACCCAATTGAGATGAGACCAAATGTTTTGTTTAAGGGACATCCTAAGCTTTCTAAAAAGTCCAAGAACACCTCTCTAGGGTTAAATTGGAAGAGATATGCCTTGTCAAAGTTGACCATTTTTGCAAAATTGCCAAAAGTCAAATATGCTCAAAAATGCATTTTTTTTCCAAATGGGCCCAACTTTTTATGCTTGCACCTCACTCATAACATGGTCCATGACCCAAATATTTACCCACATATTATTTGCTTCATTTTCCATTTTATTTTGATTTTTTATTAATTAAAAATTGTATTAAATCAAATAAATGACAAATAATAGCAAAGATTTGTTTTGATCTGATTTTTGGACCGGATCACAAGCTAATTATGTTGACATATCATAATCAAATTGAATAAAGGTGGATTGGCATAATAATGGCATGATTAGGCCTAATTTAGAAACAAATCATACAAGGAAGTAATGAGATCAAATCTTCAAAGTTTTCAAAGATATATGTAGTTTTTATAACCCTAATTCGTTCAGGGATATATATTGAGTAAGGCCAGACACAAAAACAAGGGTTAGCAGTGGTGGAAAGCACAACACAAAACTATAAGTTTTCGCAAAAAGTGACGATCTGATCTTTACCCTAGAGGATGATTCAAGGCCTTCCAACATTCCCAATCGTATCCTGGAGCATCTCTAATGCTAACAGGATCTGTAGCAAGCACTCTCGCGCCCAGAATCACTCCCAAGACCTCATATGGTTTGCCCTCTTCTTTAAAATCGAGTACATCAATTCTTGCATCATTAGCACATTTGAATGATATATTTGTTATCATTGATATGTTTGCAACATGAATGAATGGTTTAATTGAACTTTTGATGCCTATATATGCATTTGCCATTTCTAGGGTTTTTGTGTTCGTTTTAGGGTTTTTGTCCATAGGTAAAATTAGGCCAAGAACAGGGCACCATGATGATCGGGGCATCAAGACCAGTTGAATCATGGTCTTCAATTTCATTTATCATGTGTTTTATGAGTTTTTGGAGTTTGCAGGGCTATGGCTACAGATGTTTATCTGTAAGTAAAAGGCAGGAACCTAGGGCGACGGATGAGGAGGAAGACCATAATGTGTCTAGCCACCACTGGCTATTTTGAATTTCGCACGCTTTTCCAGCTAACCACCATGTTTTATATATTATATATTATAATTGTTATATTAACAAATAAGAACAATAGCCCAGATGGCTAGGTGCGTTGGTGTTGAACGTGAGGACCTGGGTTCGATCCCAGGTCCTAGCAATTTTCTTTGTTTTAATTCTTCTTTGCAGATCCTATACACCACTTGTCTAAGCGTCCACCATGCACCACACATATCCAACCAGTGGATTCATGATCAATCAGATCAAGCGCTCATCACTGAAGGATCATGGTGTACCCTCAGGTCAGCACCACATGGGATCAAGTGTTGATTGGGATAACTAGCTTCATGGGCCTAGATATTTTCAACAACACACCCCCCCCCCTTTTTCATTCATCAAACAGGGCCATTCTATTCTTTTGATTTCAATTCTTTTTTAATTATTTTCTAACTATTCTTTTTAAAATAACATCAAATTATTTCTTTTTTTTATTAAATCATGAAATCACAAAAAATACCAAAAATCATTTTTTCATAAAATATTTATTTTCTTTAATTAATTTATTTATTTAAAAATTATTGCTATTAAATCTTATTTTTCATGATTAAAAATAATTAGAAATTAGGGTTGTATATAATTAATTTTTTCTTCAAAAATAACTTAAATATTTTTCTCGATTAGATTTTTAGGTTTTTATATTTATCCTCGCATTTAATTCGTCGCGCGCATTTTAATTACTTTTTATTATTTTTGTAACTGCTCCGAGTTTGTAATAGTTTTAACTAGGTTTTAATTCCGCATTTTATTTTACATTCAAAAATAATTATGTATCTGCGACGGCCGTGTAATAGCTAGAAGTTTAAACTTTCTGCATTTTAATTTCCGTAATTATAAACTGTTAGATGTATGCTAATAGGATTGTATGGAAAGAATACTTGAAAATTAAAACGGTAGAAAACCCTAAATGTGCAAGGACTAATTAACTGGAAAAATTACACTCGCACATGCTCACTTCTAGGGTTTACTCTACTTCGGTTGCCTTCGGTTAAATGGTCATGAAGTATAGGGCTTGTTAGTGGTTGTCCTCTAGCCCCGAAAGATCTAAAATGACCCATTCGGATGTTGCCTCGGAAAAATATCTTTAAGGCTTTAGGATGATTATTAACACCTCCTAACATTTCTTTTGTGACCGTATCTTTCCCTTCAAACGTACCTTAAAACTCCAACGACGGTGTTACCTATTTCTCAATAATCGAATAGCATTGTCTAAAGGAAAACGAACAGACTTTTTTCGAGTAGGTAGATTAGTTCTTAAGTACTTGGTCAAATAAATAAACTTTTCACACAAACACTTTTTCAAAAAAAATTCAAAAACAACTTCGTCACACTCTTGAGGACCGATACAAGGGTTATCACGAAGTTAAACAAAAACTTTTCAAAACACACACAAGCAATTTTCAAAATGAGAAAGTACCTAAGAGCCCGTGGAAAACCACTGATAGAAAGGGTGCTAACACCTTCCCTTTCTATAATCTACCTCCCGTACTCAGAAACATCTCGAAAAAGGTTTTTTCTGTTCTTTTTCCTTTTCCTGATTGGATAAAATAAAAGTCGGTGGCGACTCTTTCTTACCGCGACATTTGCGAATACAAAATGAAAACCAGTATTAACAGTCGGTTCTGCCACCGTATCACAGAACTGGCGACTCTGCTGGGGAAATATCTAAAGTGGGGTTTACCTTAGGATCTAGATCATTTTAAAGTTTCTTTCTTGTTTGTTTACTTTATTCTTAAAGGATTTTGCTTGGGTTACTATAGATCCTACACCCAGATCTGGGGGCACTTTTTAGGTAAACAGCGATAGATCGTGGAGACTGTATGGCGTAGACCGATATGGTTTAAGCGATGGCTATGTTGGTGTGGCACCTTGGTTGGTACCGATATCCTTCATAGGGAAACGAGTAGAATACAGGGCCGCCGCGTGGTATCGTGAAGCACTAACGGACCTTAGAACCTTAGTTGAACAAACTTGGCCATTATAAAGTAGTGAGATAGCCGGCCTCGGTATGGAGCTGAGGATTGGTTGATACTCGATGCTACACTCATCGAGATCAGACTTTCGGGATATTTCGGCCGTAAGAAATGATTGCTTGAGCTGAAACAATGCCCGATATAGGATGGGCAGTGATATTGATAATCTTTAGAACCTAGTTACTTTTTAAGACAGGTTTAAAACCAACTAAACTTCAAGAGGGTGTGACCATTAACCTCATGCAAGCGTTAAACCTAAGAATTTGGTGTGATTTGTCTGTGTTTGCTATACTTGTGGTTTATCATGATATCATGTATCATAACATAGCATCCATTCTTATTGCACTAACCATTTCAAGGACCAAGGGAATTTATCTTTATTCTGTTTTGTAGATCATGGCTCCTGTTCGTAGAAACACTATCCGAATCAGCTTTGTGAAGATACCTTCCCAACTCAAAGAGCTAGTATCAAAGGTTCGAAACTTTTGTGTTCACTAAGAGACATGGTCGACTTCTCAACCTGGTTACTTTAAAATTTGATGAAAAGATGATGAGTGTACTCTTTCAGTTCTTTGATCCCAAGCACCACTACTTCACCTTTCCAGACTATCAGTTGGTGCCTACCATGGAAGAATTCTCTCATTTGTTGGATATACCCATCCTTGAACAGTTTCCCTTCACAGGTCTGGAAGAAGTTCCTAAGCCAGAAGTCATTTCCTCAGCTTTGCATCTAAAATGGGTCGACGTGGTATCTAAATGGGAAACAAGAAGCGGAGTCAAGGGTTTTCTATCCAAGTTCCTGATAGACAAGGCCCAGCTGTTTTGGGATGATATGGATTTTCAGGCTTTTGAGGAGGTATTGGCTCTTCTAATCTATGGGTTAGTACTATTCCCTAATCCAGACTCATTCATAGATGTGAATGATATCAAGATCTTCCTCTCTCGCAACTCTGTGCCTACCTTGCTCGGAGATATTTTGCACACTCTCCATACTCGTACCATGAAGAGAAGAGGGGTTCTTACGTGATGCATGCCATTGTTGTCGAGGTGGTTTATTTCTCACCTCCTTATGTCCGTACTGAAGAATGAAGAAGGTGTGGGTTGGTCACAAAGGATAATGTCACTCGCTCACATGGATATTCTCTAGTGTTCCCGAGCTATGGAAAACACTGCTATTGTTGACCGTTGCGGGGAGTACCCTAATGTCCCGTTACACGGCATCAGAGGGGGTATAACCTACAGTCCTTGTTTAGCTCTGCGACAATTTGGTTACGCTTGAAGAAATGGTCCCCATGAGTTACTTATCGAGGGCATTATATTCAACTATGAGGATGATGTTCAAGAGTATCGTCGGAGGTTCATACGAGCTTGGGGTATGGTAAACAGATCTGGCGCCAAGGCTTTGGGGCCAAAGGCTTCCATTCCTATGGAACCTTACCTCCAATGGGTACGAGCTCGCGCCCAGAAACTTATAATGCCCTATATGGCCGTTCTACCAATGATTATGGAACCCACAACTGAAGGGGGTATTCCTTACACGATTCTGTATCCTGATATGCCCACTGATCTTGGAGAATTACAGAGGTCTTGGATTTAGTTGAAGAAAGAGAGGGATACTTACAAGGATCAAATCTATGCCCAGGAGAGGAAGGTTTTAGAGCTCACAAAGCAGCTCCATGAGGAAAGAGGACTCAATTTTTATCTCGGCACAAAGAGAAAGTATCCATGGGAATTTTTATTTTTTTCTAGTTTTAGATTTGTTTTTAATTGTAACGCCTAAAAGGCATTTGAACTTTGAATTCAACTAATAAAATCTTTGTTTCATTTTAGTTCACAAATTTAAATTTCCCAAAGTCTTTGAAATCATCGCATACGCATCCCATTCATAGCATTACATGTACAGGTACCATTACAGGTTTCTCATCTTCTTCGCTATTTATTTCAGCAGAAATGTCTTCCGAACAAAGCATCAAGGATCTTCAGGCACAAAATGCCCAATTCCAGCAAATGTTCATAAATCTGGCGAAAGGGCAGGAGGATCTGAAAGCCCTCATCCTGAAGGAGAAAAAGAAAAAGAAGAAGGCTGCTGGTATTCTGAATATGGGCGGAAGGTTTAGAGGGCCGTTGAAGCAACAAGTTGATTTGACCTCTTCATCCAAAGAAGGGGAGAATCAAGATGAAGAGACAAGGGAGAAAGACCCAAGTCCTGAAGTTTCTGACAATGATACCGACTATAATGATGAGCAGTATCCTCCCACTGAGGATAGATACAAGCAGTTGGAAGATCGCTTGAGTGCTATGGAGGTCCAGAGGATACCTGGGTTGGATTACAAAGAATTGGGATTGGTGTCAGGAGTGGTCATCCCGCAGAAGTTCAAAGCTCCAATTTTTGAAAAGTATGATGGGGTGTACTGCCCAAAACTCCATCTTCGCTCTTATGTCAGAAAGATCCAGCCCCACACTTCTGATAGAAATGTGTGGGTTCATTTCTTTCAAGATAGTTTGTCAGGGACTCAGCTTGAATGGTTCTATCAACTGGAGAGAGCCAATGTCCGAAATTGGGAAGATCTGGTTGTTGCTTTCTATAAGCAGTACCAATACAATGTTGACCTTGCTCCTACTTGTACTCAACTCCAGAGTATGTCCATGGGGGCGAGTGAAGGCTTTAAGGACTATGCACAGAAGTGGAGAGACTTGGCTGGAAGAGTTCAATCCCCATTGTCTGATAGGGAGTTGGTCGATATGTTTCTGGGGACGCTACCTGGTCCATTCTTTAATCATTTGATCGGTAGCTCGTCAGCTAGTTTCACCGAGTTGATTCTGACTGGATAGAGAGTAGAAGTTGGGATTCGAAGCGGCAAGATACAGAAGGATGCCTCTTCGAGTTCGGTAAAGAATACTTTTGCTGGTAAGAAGGAAGCCAGTTCCATCTATAGCCCGTGGGGCCAAAACAGAGTTGAACATCATCAGACAGTAGGTGTCGTAATGATACCTAGGCCTACGGCTGCTCCACAATGCAACAATCAACAAAGGGCTGAAAGACCGCAACGATAGTTTACCCGAATCAATATGACGTTGGCTGAAGTTCTACCCCATCTGCTGAGATCCAACCTGGAGACCTTGAAAGAGGCTCCCAAGAATCTGAATACCACATCTCTACGATTTAATCCAAATGCTCGGTGTGCCTATCATTCTGAGAGTCCCGGCCACGATACCAATGACTGTTGGGCTCTAAGAAATAAGGTACAAGATATGATCGAAGCCAAGGAAATTGAGTTTGATGCTCCGGAAAAGCCCAATGTCATAAATGCTCCCATGCCTAAGCACGGTCGTGGAATTAATGATGTTGATATCGACTTGTTTGTGACCTTGGTGGATGAAGTTTCTACTCCTCTCATGACTGTGAAGAAGAATTTTTTGTTGGCCGGTTTATTTCCGGGTTGTGGTGAAGGTTGCCACATGTGTTCATTTCTTACTTCTGGTTGCCATTTGCTGAAGTCAGGTGTTCAACGCCTGATAGACAACAAAGAAATTTTGTTCGAGAAAACTTTGGTTCATGTTGTTCCATTTAAAGACATTGCCATTATAACCATTTTCGCCAATCCTTCCAAGGTCTCCTCGAGAAGACTTGTTAGGATTACATGTGCTCCAAGAATCGCTCCGCTAATAATCACTATTCCTGGTCATGTCCCGTATGTCTTGGACAAAGTTGCCCCCTGGCATTATGGTGTCGATGTGTACTATCATGGCATCAAACAAGATTTGAAAAATGAAGAGGCTGATCCATATATTGGTAACATTGTCGGAACCAAGCAAGGTTACCCGAAGCGGAAGGGTCTTCTCTCCTGAGATTTCCTATAAGACTTTCAATAGGCCTATTGTCATTCCATTTGTTGTTCCTGTTGGTACATCAACTACGGCTCCTGTTCTTACTCCAATTATTACCCCTGTCGGCGAATCGTTTGATACCCGCGGCAAAGAAGTTATAGGTGAGCCTAACCGGGCGGAGGCGCCTAGGAAAATTGTTGTGGAAGCCTCTAAGAAAGAGATAGAGGAAATGTTGAAAATAATTAAAAAGAGCGACTACAATGTGGTCGAGTAGCTGGGGAAGACCCCCTCAAAGATATCCATGTTATCCCTGTTGTTATGCTCCGAGGCCCATGTGAAGGCTTTGATTGCATTCCTCAAAATTGTGCATGTGCCACAAGAGACTTCAGCTGATCAATTTAAAGATTGCATGGCCAGCCTGACTGCTGACAATGGGTTGGGTTTTTCAGATACAGACTTGACACCGAAGGGAAGGAAGCATAATGATGCTCTGCATGTCTCGATTGAATGCATGGGCACCTCTATGGCTCATGTGTTGGTAGATACTGGGTCTTCGTTAAATGTTTTGCCCAAAAAGGTGTTGGACCGATTGGATTGCAAGGGTTTAACTTTATAGCCTAGTAACATTGTGGTAAGGGCTTTTGATGGATCGAAAAGAATGGTGCATGGGGAGGTGGACATCCCTGTCAAAGTAGGCTCTCAAACCTTTGAGTCCACCTTCTATGTAATGGACGTCCAGCCGTCATATTCTTGTTTGTTGGGTCATCCCTGGATCCATGAAGTTGGGGCAGTTACTTCCACACTACACCAAATGCTGAAGTATCCGGTAAAAGGGAAGATTGTCACTGTACGGATGAAGAGGAGTATATGGTGAGCCACCTCAATTCCTTCTGGTACATAGAGATGGACGGGGAATTCATAGAAACTCCTTGTCAGAACTTCGAAGAGGTCCCTCAGATCTTGGCATCAACTGAAACTACTACCAGCAACAAACCTCCTATGAAGATGTCTTCTCTCAAGGACGCCAGGGCCGTAGTTGAAGAAGGTGGGTGTACCAATTGGGGTCAGCTCCCAGATTTCACTTACAAAACTGACAAATTTGGTTTGGGCTTTACTACAGGGGCTCAAAGGGCTGTTCGACGAGCTTGGGCTGGAGGACCTCCCCTACACATTAGTAATCGGGGGAATTAATACCATTGAAGACAGCGAGGAAGACTCCGACATTGACAGATAGATCTACCCAACTACCAACGGTGGACCGAGTAACTGAATGGCTAGGGACTTTGTACCAGTTTCTTTTATTTTGCAGTAATTGTCCTACTTGTTTTGAGATTTGTAATAAACAATTTAAAAAAACTTTACGCCCTTGTACCTTTCCCGAAGCACATTGGCTTTGCTTGTGAGGGCTATTATTTGTCATTTCATATATCATTAATAAAGCATTGGACATTTCTTGCATACAAATTTTGCGCTCTCTGTTTTTTCTTTCCTATTTTCACTTTATCAAAACAACTATTCTCTCACACACACTCACGTATCATACTACAGATCTGTATCCACTCTGGATCCCATTGATAACAACTCTGCTATTGCCAGTTATGATTTCAAAAGTCCGATCAACCAAGCTGAAGACGAAGGTGAGGATGATTGTGAGGTTCCTGGAGAACTTGCTAGACTATTACAGCAGGAAGAAAGGGTCACACAACCTCATGAAGAGCCGGTTGAGACGATAAACCTGGTACGGAGATAGACAAAAAAGAAGTCGAGATCGACGCAAATCTGGAAGTTAAGATCAAACAACGGTTGATACAAATGTTGCACAACTATGTTGAGATCTTTGCATGGTTATATGAAGACATGCCAGGTTTAGAAACTGATATCGTGGTTCATCGCTTGCCGACCAAAGAAGACTGTCCTCCAATTAAATAGAAGGTCCGCCGTATGCGTCCCGAAATGTTAGAGAAGATCAAGGCAGAGGTAATGAAACAGTTCGATGCAGGATTCTTAGCTGTCACTTCTTATCCATAGTGGGTTGCTAATATCGTTACGGTACCTAACAAGGACGGTAAGGTACGGATGTGTGTGGATTACAGAGATCTGAACAGGGCAAGCCCCAAGGATGACTTCTCACTTCCTCATATTGACGTTTTGGTTGACAACACCGCGCAACACAAAATATTCTCCTTCATGGATGGTTTCTCTGGCTCCAACCAGATCAAGATGGCTCCTGAAGACATGGAGAAGACAACCTTCGTCACGCAGTGGGGAACCTTCTGCTACAAGGTGATGCCTTTTGGGTTGAAGAATGTTGGGGCAACTTATCAGCGCGCCATGGTCGCTTTGTTCCATGATATGATTCACCACGAGATCAAAGTCTATGTTGATGACATGATAGCCAGATCTCAAACTGAGGAAGAGCACCTTGATCATCTACAAAAGTTGTTCGATGGGTTGAAGATATATAAGCTGAGGTTGAATCCGAACAAGTGCACCTTCGGGGTAAGGTCTGGTAAACTTTTGGGTTTCATTGTCAGCGACAAAGTCATCCAAGTAGATCCTGCAAAGGTAAAGGCTATACAAGAAATTCCAGCTCCCCGTACGGAGAAGGAAGTTAGAGGTTTCTTGGGACGTTTGAATTATATCGCCAGGTTCATTTCACATCTGACTGCTACTTGTGAGCCCATCTTCAAGCTTCTGAAGAAAGATCAAGTGGTAAGGTGGAATGATGAATGCCACACCGCTTTCGAAAGAATTAAAGAATACCTTCAAGAACCACCAATTCTGATGCCTCCAGTTGAAGGAAGACCTTTGATATTGTACTTGACAGTGCTAGACAATTCAATGGGGTATGTGCTGGGGCAGCATGACGAGTTTGGTCGAAAAGAGCACGCAATATACTACCTTAGCAAAAAAATTACCGACTGTGAGACACGATACTCACTGCTTGAGAAAACTTGTTGCGCTTTGGCATGGGCTGCTCGCCGACTGAGACAGTATATGCTGACTCACACTACCTTGTTGATATCGAAGATGGATCTGATCAAGTACATTTTTGACAAGCCTGCACTCTCCGAGAGAATAGCAAGATGGCAGATGATCTTAACTGAGTACGACATATAATATACAACCCATAAAGCAATAAATGGGAGTGTATTGGCTGACCATTTGGCTCATCAGGCCGTGGATGACTACCAGTCCATGAATTTTGAGTTCTCGGATGAGAATATTATACTGGTGACTGACTATGAAGAAACTGGACTGGATGAAGGACCCGAGGAGGGATCCCGATGGACTATGGTTTTTGATGGAGCTTTAAACGCACTGGGTAATAGCATCAGCGATGTAATCATATCTCCTGAGGGATTTCATACTCCTTTCACCGCCTGACTATGTTTCAACTGCACTAACAACATGGCAGAGTATGAAGCCTGTATCATGGGACTCAATGCCACTATTGACCTCAGGATCAAATTCTTGGACGTTTTCGGTGATTCAGCCTTGGTAATCAGTTAGATCAAAGGAGAATGGGATACGAAACACTCGAATCTAATCACGTACAAAGAGTACGTATTGACATTGCTCCCACACTTTGAGGAGGTAACTTTTGAACATTCCCCACGAGAGGAGAACCAGTTAGCGGATGTGCTAGCTACCATGTCTTCTATGTTCAAAGTTAGGTGGGACAATGAAGCTCCCCAAATCACCATTGAGAGGTTGGACGAACCAGCACACTGCTGTGAAATCGATACCGAAGAAGTGGCAGACAAACCCTAGTTTCACGAAGTCAAGAGGTATCTCGAGACTGAAGAGTATCCCGAAGGGGCATCTGTCAATGATAAGAAGTTTCTGAGAAGGTTCGCTGCAAAGTTCTTCCGCAGTAATGGAATCCTCTATAAACGTAACCATGACTCCACAGTACTACGGTGTGTAGACAAGAGTGAAGCAGAGAGGATCGTGACAGATCTACATGAAGGCATCTTCGGAAACCATTCTAGTGGACATACCATGGCTAAGAAGATCCTACGGGCAGGATACTACTGGTCCACTATGGAAGGCAATTGTTATTAGCACTCTCAAACTTGTCATAAGTGCCAAATCTACGCTGATAAGGTGCATGTGCCTCCGGTCCCCTTAAACGTCTTGACAGCTCCGTGGCCCTTTGCAATATGAGGTATCGATATGATCTGAGAAGTCAGACCCACCGCTTCTAATGGACATCGCTTCATCCTAGTAGCCATCTATTATTTCATGAAGTGGGTTGAGGCAGCCTCTTTTTCTACAGTAACCAAGAACGTCGTGGCGCGGTTTATCTGACATAATCTAATCTGTCGATATGGTGTGCCAGAGAGAATTATTACTAACAATGGTACAAATATCAATAACACAATGATCACTGAGCTCTGTAAACAGTTCAAGATACAACATCATAATTCTTCTCCCTACCGTCCAAAGATGAATGGCGCTGTTGAAGCAGCTAACAAGAACGTCAAGAAGATTGTGCAGAAGATAACGGTGACATACAAAGACTAGCATGAGATGTTACCATTTTCTCTTCATGGGTACCGTACATCAGCACAGACATCGACAGGGGAAACACCCTACTCTCTAGTATATGGCATGGAGGTAGTCATACCCATCGAAGTCCAGATACCCTCTATCAAGATTATGAAGGATGTGGGTTTGAACAAAGACGACTGGATGCAAACCCGACTTGATCAGTTAAATCTAATCGATGAAAAGAGACTTACTGGTATCTGCCATGGTCAGGCGTATCAAAAGCTAATGATCAAGGCTTTTAACAAAAAAGTCAAGCCTTAAGAATATCAAGTTGGGGATCTAGTAATAAAACCCATCATATTGTCGAAAGGTGATCCCAGGGGCAAATGGACCCCCACGTACGAAGGACCATTTATGGTTAAGAACATTTTCTCGGGTGGAGCTATGATTCTAACCACCATGGACGGTGACGACCTTCCTCACCATGTTAATGCAAACATAGTGAAAAGATACTACGCCTAATCAAGAGACCCGCTAGGTTGACTGGCCTAGGCAAAAATAATGTCTTCCCTGCGAACCAAAAGGGTCCGGGCAAAAGTAAGGATGAAAATGAAAAATCTGCACACCCGCCAAGTCGAAAACCCGAAAGGGCGGCTTGGGCAAAAAAGGGTATCCCGATAGACTGAAAACCCGAAAAGGCGGTCCAGGAAAAAGTTAGGGATATAAAGCGTATCACTATGTCTCGTTGGATCATCTTGCGACCAGATTTACATATCGGCTATCGAGCTCAGACGACACTAATCAATCTGATCAACTTTTGGCCAAGAAGCAAAGTGATGAGACGCTTGAAGATATAAAGGTAATAGCAGAGTTGGAACCCAATGGGGTTGATTCACATAGCTATTTTTTCTTTTACACAAATTGTATAGTTTCTATTTTTCGGCGGCATTCTCTTACTAGAGCGTCAACCTCTTTGTACAAAAACGCCTATTACAGGCCAACTTCAAAAATCAATATAAATTATTTTCATAAGAAACTTCGAGTTTTTTTTTCTTTTTCTGTTTTGTTTTGCAAGAACGTCCAATGACTTATTTTTTATATATGCACTTGAAAATGATTGTTGCTCATGAATATTTACATAAGAAACAAAAGACAATTACTTGTAATTCCAGAAACAGGGGCAAAAACAAGAAGTGCCAAAACCGACGGTTACTCCGCCCAGCAGGTGCCGGGATAGAGCCAGCTTTGGAATACAATCATTGGTACATACACTCCCCACAGGGTAAAAGTATTCGAAAACATTGATGACAGCTTTCCCGAAACAGGATGTAACCTCCCCAGCCAGGGTCATTTAGAAACCTGACAACTATATCCCCCATCCGAATTTCGTAATCACGGACGGGTCAGTAAATTTCATCCTCTAAGCATAATTTATTTCCCTAGATACAAAGACTCAATCCCCGACAGAGTTCATCACTTCAGCTACGAAAATGCACTTCTTAAGTTTGTCCTCCGCAGAGTTTATTTTCAAGCAGAATCTCTTCCAGACAGAATATTCATAAATCTCCAGCAACAGTCAGGGATTTATTTTCCCAGACGCAGACATACCCCGATAGCATTCCATGTACATACATCATGACATGCGCATACATATCATATACAACATAATCTCATTTATTTTGAGAACATCATCTCACCCCGCATTTCATGCATCACATATAATAAACCCTGATATCTTTTTAGGAAAAGACGGTTAGCTTCAACAAATCCAGCAGTTATACAGGTCACGTCTGCAGACAACTAGCAGAAACTCAGTTCCCTAAACCAAACGGGTCAACTAGTCTACACTATTGCTTCGAAGTAACCCTACTATCCAGGTTCCTTCTTGTAGCCCTACTATCCAGGCTTTTATCTCGAAGTGACCCTACTATCCAGGTTTCTTCTCACAGTCCTACCATCCAGGCTTTTATCTCGAAGTGACCCTACTATCCATGTTCCTTCTCATAGCCCTACTATCCAGGTTTTCATTTTGAAGTAACCCTACGACCCAGGTTCCTTCTCATAGCCCAACTATCCAGGCTTTCATTTCAAAGTAACCCTGCGACTCAGGTTCCTTCTCATAGCCCTACTATCCAGGCTTTCATTTCGAAGTAACCCTACTATCCAGGTTCCTTCTCATAGCCCTACTATCCAGGCTTTCATTTCGAAGTAACCCTAGGACCCAGGTTCCTTATCATAGCCCTACTATTCGGGCTTTCATTCCGAAGTAAACCTACTATCTAGGTTCCTTCTCATAGTCTAACTATTCAAGCTTACATTTCGAAGTAACCCTACTATCCAGGTTCCTTCTCAGCAGCCCTACTATCCAGGCTTTCATTTCGAAGTAACCCTACTATCTAGGTTCCTTCTCACAGCCCTACTATCAAGGTTTTGACTTCGAAGTAACCCTATTATCCAGATTCTTTCTCATAGCCCTACTATCCAGGCTTTAGTTTCGAAGTAACCCTACTAACCAGGTTCCTTCTTATAGCCCTACTATCCAGGCTTTCATTTCGAAGTAACTCTACTATCCAGGTTCCTTCTCACAGCCCTACTATCCAGGATTTCACTTTGAAGTAACCCTACTATCCAAGTTCTTTCTCATAGCCCTATTATCCAGGCTTTTGTTTCGAAGTAACCCTTCTAACCAAGTTCCTTCTCATAGCCCTACTATCCATGCTTTCGTTTCAAAGTAACCCTACGACCCAGGTTCCTTCCCCCATAAGATCTACTATCCAGGCCTTCATTTCGGAGTAACCCTATGACCCAGGTTCCTTCTCATAGCCCTACTACCCAGCCTTTCGATTCGAAGTAACCCTACGACCCAGGTTCCTTCTCATAACCTTACCATCCATGTTTCTTCTCTCTTATCTCCAGACAACAATTTACAACATTGTAAGACCTGGACCCGACCAGATACGATCGATTTCACATTCCCCCAGTAAGCCGCTGTGAAGCCTGGACCCTGACCAGATATGCAGTTCACTTTCGCTTCCTCAAGCAGGATTTAATTCCCCGGTATAGTAATGGACAGTTGAAGCTCCTATACTCTATTTTCCAAGACACGAATCAACATTCTTCAGCAAAGTCCTCCTCAATGGTAGGTACAGGAATTCTCGCAAAGGAATCTTTCAGGAAACCGGTATATTTTATGGATGGCATAGTTAAGCTCATATCCACCGATTATCTAGAAACTTCCAAATGGCATCTCTAAGCCCATTCCCGATATCACCAAATCAAGTATCACTTCATACGAGTGCAAATTTTTGGGCACTCTAGTGTTCAATCATCATCCACCTTCAGATCACGAAAGGCGGACAAGCCAATCGACATCCTCAGGTTTAAGAAGATTGAACAGGGGCAGCTGTTGTACCCCAAAATTTATCCTCTCATTTTACTCAACACATGCCCATGGAGATCCTCAACTTGCTCAAGGATGCCCAAGAGTTGGCCAGACAAACTCTCTCCTAAGGCAATGTACCTCAAACTAGGGTTTCCATTTTCATCAAGATGGGTGAACTCCAAAGACGTCATATGCTCTCCATGGTCCTAATATGTTCTCAAGACCTACCATGTCAAATTTCAAGCCTTGCACAAGAAGTTTGCTCAGTCAACTGCTCAGATGCTTGAAAATCAATTTTACTAGGTCAAAAGTCAATTGTGACCCACATACAGTCAAACTTCAATATTTTTGGTCAACATCAACATTTTTTAGTGATATCCATCATTTGATCAAGGTTTGATCATGATTCCTCGAGGAATTCTCCTAATTCATCAAAACTCAAAAGTTGCTAAATTATGGTTCTTATAGGAAAAGTCAACCAAACTTTGACCAGGCATAACTTTCTCATACTTTATCAGAAATTTCTCATCCAAGGCTCATTTTAAAGAGAATCTAATTCCCTACAACTAATATTCAGTCCTCAAGTTCAAGAAACTCACTCATGAAAAGATATAAATTTAGACATTATAGGTCCTTTTGAAAAGTCAACAAAAACACTTTTTGGGTAAAAGGGTTAGCAGTGGTGCAAAGCACAAACAAAACTCAAAATTTTGGCAAAAAATGGTGATATAATCTCTACCCTAGAGTACGATTCAAGGCCTTCCAACATTCCCAATCATATCTTGGAGCATCTCTGAAGCTAACAAGATCAGTAGTAAGCACTCTCGCACCCAGAATCACTCCCAAGACCTTATACGGTTTTCCCTCCTTTTCAAAATCGATTACATCAATTCTTGCATCATTAGCACATTTGAATAATATATTTGTGATAATTGATATGTTTGCAACATGACTGAATGGTTTAATTGAATTTTTGATGCCTATATATGCATTTTCCATTTCTAGGGTTTTTGTGTTCGTTTTAGGGTTTTTGTCCACGGGTAAAATTAGGCCAAGAACAGGGCACCATGATGATCGTGGCATCAAGACCAGTTGAATCATGGTCTTCAATTTCATTTATCATGTGTTTTATGAGTTTTTGAAGTTTGCAGGGCTATGGATACAGATGTTTGTCTGTAGGTAAAAGGCAGGAACCTAAGGCGACGGATGAGGAGGAAGACGACAACGTATCTAGCCGCCACTGGCTATTTTGAATTCTGCGCACTTTTCCAGCTAACGACCATGTTTTATATATTATATATTATTATTGTTATATTAACAAATAAGAATAATAGCCCAGATGACTAGGCGCGTTGGTGTTGAACGTGAGGACCTGGGTTTGATCCCAGGTCCCAACAATTTTCTTTGTTTTAATTCTTCTTTGCAGATCCTATACACCACTTGTCTAAGCGTCCACCATGCACCACACATATCCAACCAGCGGATTCATGATCAATCAGATCCAGCGCTCATCACTGAAGGATCATGGTGTACGCTTAGGTCAGCACCACATGGGATCAAGCGTTGACTGGGCTGGCTAGCTTCATGGGCCTGGATATTTTCAACAATACACCCCCCTTTTTCATTCAGCAAACAGGCCCATCCTATTCTTTTGATTTCAATTCTTTTTTAATTATTTTCTAACTATTCTTTTTAAAATAACATCAAATTATTTCTTTTTTTTATTAAATCATGATATCACAAAAATTACCAAAAATCATTTTTTCATAAAATATTAATTTTCTTTAATTAATTAATTTATTTAAAAATTACTGCTATTAAATCTTATTTTTCATGATTAAAAATAATTATAAATTAGGGTTGTATATAATTAATTTTTTCTTCAAAAATAACTTAAATATTTTTCTCGATTAGATTTTTAGGTTTTTATATTTATCCTCGTATTTAATTCGTCGCGCACATTTTAATTACTTTTTATTATTTTTGTAACTCCTCCGAGTTTGTAATAGTTTTAACTAGGTTTTAATTCCGCATTTTATTTTACAGTAAAAAATGATTAAGTATCTGCGAAATCCATGTAATAGCTAGAACTTTAAACTTTCCGCATTTTAATTTCCGCAATTATAAACTGTTAGATGTATGCTAATAGGATTGTATGGAAAGAATACTTGAAAATTAAAACGGTAGAAAACTCTAAATGTGAAAAGACAAATTAACTGAAAAAATTACACTCGCACATGCTCACTCCTAGGGTTTACTCCACTTCGGTTGCCTTCGGTTAAACGGTCATGAAGTATAGGGCTTGTTAGTGGCTGTCCTCTAGCCCCGAAAGATCTAAAATAACCCATTTGGATGTTGCCTCGGAAAAATATCTTTAAGGCTTTAGGATAATTACTAACACCTCCTAACATTGATTTTGTGACCGTATATGTCCCTTCAAACGTCCCTTAAAACTCCAACGACGGTGCTACCTATTTCTCAATAATGGAATAACATTGTCTAAAGGAAAACGAACAGACTTTTTTTGAGTAGGTAGATTAGTTCTTAAGTACTTGCTCAAACAAATAAACTTTTCACACAAACACTTTTTCAAAACAATTTTCAAAAACAACTTCGTCACACTCTTGAGGACCAATACAAGGGTTATCACGAAGTTAAACAAAAACTTTTCAAAACACACGCAAGCAATTTTCAAAATGAGCAAGTACCTAAGAGCCCGTGGAAAACCACGGATAGAAAGGGTGCTAACACCTTCCCTTTCTATAATCTACCCCATGTACTCATAAACATCTCGAAAAAGGTTTTTTCTGTTCTTTTTCCTTTTCCTGATTGGATAAAATAAAAGTCGGTGGCGACTCTTACTTACCGCAACTTTTGCAAATACAAAATGCAAACTAGTATTAACAGTCGGTTCTGCCACCGTATCACACATTCCTTTGTAGGAATTCATATTCCTGTTGTTGAGGAGGACTCCGCTGAGGAATGTTGGTCTCTGTTCGGGAAATAGAGTTTAGGAGCTTCAGTTGTCCATTACTTTGTTGGGGAGTCATCTCTTGATTAAAGAGACGGAAGTGAACTGCTATCTGGTCAAGATCTAGGCTTCACAATGACTTGCTGATGATAATAAGGCCGACTGCTATCCGATCGTATTCCAGGCTTCACAATGACTTACTGGGGAAATGAGATTAAACTGTTATTTGTTTGTACTCCAGGCTTTGCAGTTTCTTAAACTGGAATAGAAATCAGAAAAATCTTAGGATCGAATTAACTAAACCAGAGAAAGGTCTTTAATCAACTTTGACTGGATAAGAATCAGAAAAATCTTAGGATCGATTTAACTAAACCAGACAAAAGTCTTGTAATATCTTCAACTGGAATAAGAATCAAGGAGATTTTAGTGTTGATCTGACTAAACCAGAGAAGGTCTTGGATCAACTTTGACTGGATAAGAATCAGAAAAATCTTAGGATTGATTTAACTGAACCAGACAAAAGTCTTGGAATATCTTCAACTGGAATAAGAATCAGAGAGATCTTAGTGTCAATATGGCTGAACCAGAGAAGGTCTTTAATTAACTTTGACTGGATAAGAATCATAAAAATCTTAGGATCTATTTAACTGAACCAGACAAAAGTCTTGGAATATCTTCAACTGGGATAGGAATCAGAGAGATCTTATTATCGATCTGACTGAACCAGAGAAGGTCTTGTGAAGAAATCTTTTTGAGGAAATTTCTGAAATGGCCTTTCATCAGACGTAGCTTTTAAGAAGACTACCAGGTCACCTAAGTAGTCAGCGGTGTTTGTTGATTTGATCTTTTCCTTGAAAAAGGAAAAGAGTCAGTCATGTGCAATGTCATGATGGATGAAATGCATTATGGTGATGTTCTCAAAATAAATGAGGTTACGATGTATGCGATGTGTATACGCATGCCATGATGTATGAACATGGGATGCTATTGCGATATTTCCCAATTTGGGAAAATAAATCCCTAACTGCTGTTGGAGAGTATAAGGAGGCTGAATCCTTCATTTCCACTGAGGATGGTGAATGGAGATGATTTTTCGGGGATTTCCTCTTTCTGTTTGAGAATACTCTGTCGAGGATTGTCTCTGCTTGAGAATAACTCTGTGGGAGAAGATTCTTTGTTGGAAGATTTTGCCGATGTAGAGAAATAAACTCTGTTGGGGAATGATCTTCCGTTGTTTGAGAAATAAACCCTACTCAGAAGGAGGTTTTATAAACTGTTTAAGATTATAAAGCTCGGCTGGGGTATACAGATTTCATCTCTCTGAAGGAACTTTGCTGGAGGAAGTAACTCTTGTTTCGGGAAGAAGAGCTCAAAACTCTAGTTGTTTCTTCTCTGTGGGGACATAGACGTCACGGGATGGTATGTAATGGTGACTTCGCGTCAGGATGTTTCTGCCCCTGTACCTGCTGGAGAAAGTACCTGCGGAGATTTTGTGGATGGATCTATGTCGTGATTATACTTGAACATGTATAGAATGAGTGTCAGAATGACATCCGTCTCTGGATCGTATCTGAACTGTACTTGAAACATGTGTTGAATGAGTGTCAGAATGACATCCGTCTCTGGATCGTATCTGAATTATACTTGAAACATGTGTTGAATGAGTGTCAGAATGACATCCGTCTCTGGATTATATCTGAACTGTACTTGAAACATGTGTTGAATGAGTGTCAAAATGACATCCTTCTCTGGATCGTATCTGAACTATACTTAAAACATGTGTTGAATGAGTGTCAGAATGACATCCGTCTCTGAATTGTATCTGAACTGTACTTGAAACATGTATTGAATGAGTGTCAGAATGACATCCGTCTCTAGATCGTATCTGAACTGTACTTGAAACATGTGTTGAATGAGTGTCAGAATGACATCCGTCTTTAGATCATATTTGAACTGTACTTGAAACATGTGTTGAATGAGTGTCAGAATGATATCCGTCTCTGGATTGTATATGAACTGTATTTGAAACATGTGTTGAATGAGTGTCAGAATGACATTTGTCTCTGGATCGTATCTGAATCGTATTTAAAACATGTGTTGAATGAGTGTCAGAATGACATCCGTCTCTAGATCGTATCTGAACTATATTTGAAACATGTGTTGAATAAGTGTCAGAATGACATCCGTCTCTGGATTGTATCTAAACTGTATTTGAAACATGTGTTGAATGAGTGTCATAATGACATCCGTCTCTGGATCGTATATGAACTGTACTTGAAACATGTGTTGAATGAGTGTCAGAATGACATCCGTCTCTGGATCGTATCTGAACTATACTTGAAACATTTGTTGAATGAGGGTCAGAATGACATCCGTCTTTGGATTGTATCTGAATTGTACTTGAAACTTGTGTTGAATGAGTATCATAATGACATCCGTCTCCGGATCATATCTGAACTGTATTTGAAACATGTTTTGAATGAGTGTCAGAATGACATCCGTCTCTGGATCATATCTGAAATATATTTGAAACATACGTTGAATGAGTGTCAGAATGACATCCGTCTTTAGATCGTATCTGAACTGTATTTGAAACATGTGTTGAATGAGTGTCATAATGACATCCATCTCTAGATCGTATTTGAACTATATTTGAAACATGTGTTGAATGAGTGTCAGAATGACATTCGTCTCTGGATCGTATCTGAACTGTATTTGAAACATGTGTTGAATGAGTGTTAGAATGACACCTTCTCTAGATCGTATCTGAACTGTATTTGAAACATGTTTTGAATGAGTGCCAAAATGACATCCGTCTCTGGATCGTATCTGAACTAAACTGTTTCTAGAGAGAAATCTGGAATAAGTACCAGGATAACATCCGTCTCTGGGCCGTACCTGAACCATTTCTAGAAGAGGACTTGGTTTATTTAGAATGTTTCCGCTGGGAATTCCTGTTCAATTTCTTTTAAGAAGAAATCCGCTGAGGAACATTGATTTCACATTGTTTGTACGTGATTCGTTGCCGGAATTCATGTTTAATGCCCCAATTGATTCAGATGGAGATCTTCCCCTGGCTACTTGGCATTTTTGAGATATTCCTTGAATCTTGACTTGACTGGAAGTGTTTTTCCACTTGAGGTGAACCTTTTCATTGAGATAGTTTTTATTCATTAGATATTCGTCATGTGAATTTATCTGTTATCGAACAGATAACTATATGCAAACAACGATATTCAAATAATGCAAGGTTTATACTTGTCTTGATGTTTTTTAAAATTCATTTTTCAGTAAAACAAATTTTTCACGAGGGTGATATCAACTCATGATTTATAGAAAACCTTACAGGAGTCAGTATACCTTTGTAACAATGTGCTTCTGAACTAACCTATGCTTCAGTTAGGACTTTTAAGGGTTGTAAGGTGACCTGGTTCAAGGTTTAAGAAACAAAGGATAAAGGCTCAAAATTCATTTGTACCCACCCGTTTATCGTGATGTTCTTCAATCCTATGCTCAGTTAATTGTGTATTTTGAATCTAAATTGAGTTTGGTATCTTGTCTTTGATGTTCCGGTGATGGTTTGGATATTAAAAGTTTATTTGAAAGAGACAGTCATTTTGTAATCTTTTTTTTGTCGAAGATTTGTAGTAATCTCTTTTTTTTTATTACCCCTTCTTTTTCCTAACCTGTTTCTTTTGTGATTACAGTCAGCAGGATGCCCCAGTTTTTTCTTAAGTCTCCTTCATAGGTTTTGACTTACCGGGCTTTTATTTTGAGAGATAATGACTTCCGGTTTTAATGATTATGCAGAACCATCACCATCTTCTGATTTGGAAGGACGTCTTTGATGCCATTCATTGTGTACGAAGAGGAAGATTACGACGGAATGTGTGTCTGAATTGACTGAGAAACTACCATGTCCCAAGTTATGATTAAGGGTTTTAATTTGTGTGAAAAGAAAAAACTCCTACTTCTTTGGCTTAAAGTGGTTGACTAGGGATTATCTTCCTTATAAATCCACTGTTTGGGATTCGAAACAATGCTTATACATCGTCAGCAAGGTCTGTTCAAAAGCACACTGTGAGATTGTGGTATCGTTTTGTCATCCTCCCTCTAAAGGCTTATAGCTTTTTAATCGAGAGTCGGATATCACGTAAAGGGAGCAAGAAAACAATTTAAATAAAATGACAATAAAATCATTCAAGACAAACATATGCGATGCATTAATGGGCAAACCAAAGTTCAGCATAACAGTAATTGTTTGAACAACAAATGAAATTACAAATGAAAATAAATGAACTGGACGTTCTCAATGATTTGGCCTAGGAGCAGTGATCACTTTGTGAGTCTCTGGAGGGTCGAATTCAATCTCTTTGGCATCAATCATATCCTGAATTTTGTTCTTCAAAGCCCATCATCCATTTGTATCATGTCCAGGACTATCAGAATGGTATGCACACCTTTTGTCGGGGTGGTAACTAGGAGCATAAGTATTGGGATTTCGCATAGGAGCCTTTAACGTAATCAATCCTGCTTTCAAAATGTGTTGTAACGCTTGATCCAGTGACATGTTGATTCTGGTTAATTGTCTCTTAGGTATGACCTTTTTATGTTGGTTCCCCTGTTAGTGTCATTGCATAGGCGTAGGATTAGAGACCAGTATTGCCCCCACAAATTGATTGTGGTCGTCTGCCTTATTATGATCCTTCTGGACATACACAACATTGACTTCCCTCTTACCAGCAAATGGCTTCATCTTAGCATTAGAAGATGCAGCCATCGGGATCTTCCAAATCTTGATACCACTTTCGATTCGTTCTCCAGTCAGAACCATCTCTATGAATCCAGATGAGGAACTCTCAATCAGTAGATTAAAGAATGGGCATGTCAGAGTGCCTAGGAACACATCTACCATTTCCCGATCATTCAGGGGAGGTTGTACCCTGTCAGCTAGATCCCTCCATTTCTGGGCATATTCTTTGAAGCCTTCGCTAGAAACCATAGACATGCTTTGAAGTTGTGTACGAGTTAGAGCGAGGTCAGCATTGTATTGGTACTTCTTGTAGAAAGCAGCAACCAAGTCTTCCTTGGTATGAATGTCTGTTCTTTCTAGCTGGTAGAACCACTCCAGTTACGTTCCAGCTAAACTTTCTAGGAAGAAATGGACCCATAACTTCTGATCAGCAGTGTGAGGCTGGATCTTCCTAACATAGGACCTTAAGTGCAACTTAAGGCAGAAGACACCGTCATACTTAGAGAACATGGGGACCTTGAATTTTGGTGGGATGATCACGCCAGAAACCAGGCCTAATTCTTCAAAGTCCAAGCCAGGTATCTGTTGAATCTCCATAGAATTAAGACGATCCTTCAGCTATTTGTATTTATCATCAGCAGGAGGATATTGCTCCTTAGAATAATCAGCTTCGTCTTCATCAGTTCCCGGGTTGTCATCTTATTCATGATTATCCCCCTTATTTGATGGAGTTGAAAGATCTAGAGCTCCTTTAACCGGTCTTCTGAGTCTTCTTCCCATATTAAAGATTTCATCCGGTTTCTTTGCCTTCTTCTTCTTCTCTTTCATGACGAGAGCTTTCAGTTCTTCTTGCCCCTGGGCCAAAGCCATGAACATTTGTTGAAACGGAGCATTTTGAGCTTGAAGGTCTTTTACTGTTTGTTCAAGGGCAATTTCTTTTGCTGAAATAAACAGTGAAAAGATGAGAAACCTGCTTATGCAATGATATGTATGATATATGTATGCAATATTTTCAAGGATCTCATGGGGTAAACATAAAAGAGATGTTAGGAGTTGACTGCAGCCTTGATTGAAGAACTTCACATCGTTGAGCATCCTTCTACAAGAGTCAAACTCACCATATAAAGTGGGTCATAGCACCAGACTCAAGTTGTTGAGTTTTGATCATTTGATGGCATTGGCTAAAGGAAAAGAAATCCCTTTTCCCCTTGCTAGACGTCTGATTTATCATAACCTGCATCACAAACCCTTGAGATCCTTGAAATGGTTAAGGAAATGTTGTGGCATGATGTTATGATGTGTATACTATGCATTAAGAAAAAGTGTAAGGTTATGCAGACAAGTGAGTCTAAGAAGTCCAGGTTACTGGATAATGACTTTAAACAAATCCTGCAAGGAGATCATGTTGTTAGATAAAAGCCCAGCAAGTAGCTCAAGTTGAAAGCAAACAAATCACACAAGCAGCCTTAGGTTTAGGCTTGCATGGGGTTTTTAGGTAAGTACCTTCTTGAAATTTAGTTGGCTTAAACTGTCCTATAAATACTAACGGGGTTCTAAGGGATCTCAATATCACTGATCTTTCCCACATTTTTCGTTCGATAGGCGACTGACTCGCAGCCAAACAAAACTCAAGAGTCAAATCTCAATGAGTGTAGCATCAAGTATCTGCCGACTTTGGGAATAACCCAAAGACGTCCATCTCGCTACTTCCTAATGGCCAGGTTGTTCATTTAAAGGTTCTAAGGTCAGTTGACACTTCATGACACCACACAGCGGCCCCGTATTCTCCTTGATTAACTCAAAGGCTACCGGTACCAACCAAAGTGTCGCATCAATGTAGCCATCACTTCAACTGTGTCGGTATACCCCGCACAGTTTCCACGATCTATTGCTACTTACCTAAAAAGTTTCCCCAGATCCAGGTGTGGGATCTATAATAACCCAAATAGTACCCTTAAAAGTAAAGCAAACAAACAGTCAAAGAAGCAAAAATGATCTAGACCCTAAGGTAAACCCCACTTTATTATTTTGTCCCCAGCAGAGTCGCCAGTTCTGTGATACCGTGGAAGAACCGACTGTTATATATTGGTTTTGCATTTTTTGTTCGCAAATGTTGCGGTAAGCAAGAGTCGCCAGCGACTTTTCTTTTATCCAAATTAAGGAAAGGGTGAAACGAATAGAAAAAGACCTTTTCGAGATTTTCCGAGTAAGGGGGTAGATTATGGAAAGGGAAGGTGTTAGCACCCTTTCCATCCGTAGTTATCTACGGGCTCTTAGGTACTTGCTCATTTTGAAAACTGTTTGTATGTTTGTGTGTTTTGAAAGTTTTTGTTTTCTTTATGGTAACTCTTGTATCAGTCCTCAAGCGTGTGATAAAGCATTTTTGAAAATAGTTTTTGAAAAGTGTAAGTGTGAAAATTCCAGGTTTGAGCAAGTACTTAAGAGTCATCTACCTACTCGAAAAAGGATGTTCTTTTCCTCCTTTCCTTTAGATAGTGCTATCCTACTATTAGTGAGTAGGTAGCCCTATCGTTGGATGTTGGGGGACTACTGAAAGGGACGCTATGGTCATTGAAGGCAAAAGGTAAGGATATCTTAGCATTCGAAGGGACTGTCATCATATAGGCAACATCGAGGGACAAGATCATTTACCGAAAGGCAACTCGAGGGACGTTTAGGGACCATGATCTTTTATGATGACTTTTATACCAAGGGTCTTTGCTAAGATATCCCTACTTTCGAGGGACATAACCATTTCTGAGGCAACCGATTGAGGAATACCCTAAGGGTGCAAGTGTGAGAAGTGTGTTTTTTTTCAGTTTATTTATCTTTGTTATTAATTTTGCTAGCGTTTGATTTCAGTCTTTTCATACAAGCCTAGTTACTAACAGTTAATATTTTGCAGAAATTTAAAGTACGGAAAATAAAAGCAGAAACATAAACCCTAAACTATTACAATGCTTTGGGACAGTTACATAAAAAAGAGGTGCAAGAAAATAAAGTGTGGAATTTTAAATCTAAGACTATTACATCCATGATCGGTTATATTATTAAAAACTGCGAAAACGATAAACGCACGCGAGATAAAGATAAACGTCTAAAAACCTAAGAAAATGCTAAGTAAACAAAAGAAAAATCTTTTTTTTTGTTTTTGTTTTTGTTAAGAAAACCATTAAATAAAAATGAGGAAGATTAAGTTTTAATCCCAATTAATTAAAAAAGAAAAAAAAGATTGTTGATTAAAAATTAACTCTAATGAGACTACTTCTATTATTTTTGGTATTTTTGTTTTATATAATGAAAAAGAAATAATATAAATAAAATTAATCCTAATTATATTTCATTTTAATTAGAAGTAAAAAAGTTAAAGTTTAATTAATAAATTGTACTCAAAATTAATTACTAAAAAACTAAATTCTAAATTTCTATGTGATATTATTATTAAGTAAAAATAATTTGAAATTAATAAAATAAAAGAAATAAACAAAATAAATGGGCCCGGCTTGAAAAATAGGGGGGTGTTGTTATCAAAATGTTTTGGCCCAAATCAAAATTGGCGCTGGGATTCAGTGGGGAGTGCCTTTGATGGCTCATGGTGCATCTGCATCTGGTTGCCTTTGATTCCTGCGTTCAAAATCAAATCTAACCATACAGAAAGCTTGCAAACATAAGAGTGGTTAATAATGTATGATTAAAATGTGTTTATATCGTATGAATCAAGGAAATTGAAATCAAGTAAAAACGCAAACAGTGGTGTGGTTGAAACGCGTTTCAGAAAACTTTAGGACTTGGGAATGGCTAGGAACGATCCAGGAGGCTTCCAGGAATACGTCTGAGCCTTTGATTTGGATTAAAACCACCTGCAATTTGAAATTCAATTTTAACAACTTTGGAATTTTTGAATGAAATGTGCAACAATTCTTTAGGCTTTCTGTAGAGCTTTTTGAAGAGCTTTTTGAGAGCTTTTTGGAGAGGAATTTTGTGCCCCCTTTGGCTTGTAATGTTAGGTATTTATATAGGGAATATAGGAGTGAACAAACATGGTAAAGAATCAATGCATTCATGGCCTTGGAGACAAGGGTAAAACACATTGAAAAATGTTCATATTTGTGATATATTTTCCTCTTTGGTCACTTGCATGAACCTGGTCCTTTTGGATGTATCTTGCACAAAAATATGGGCCTTCTAATAGATCAAATCAAACCCAAATTTCATGGCCCATTATTCTTTGTATTTTTAATTTAATTTATTTGATTTAATTCATATTTAAATGAATAAAAATTCAAATAAATAGAAATAAAAATCAAAATAGTGCATGGTTAGGTTTAGAGGTCCTTGGTTATGTCATAAATATGTTTAAACCCTAAAAGTTAGGTCCATTAACCTAAAAATGCAATTTTGCTCAAAGTTGACTTCGTGCATTTTTCACAAATTTAACCAACTTGTGCAAACCATAACTTGCTCAATTATCATCTCATGTTGATGATCTTGTACTTTTTGAAAAGCACAAGATGTCTACTTAAATCCCTCTTTTGATCAATTTTGCATTCGAAGATGTTATCTTGATGTAAAAGATCTTGGTAAAAAGTGGCTTTTGTTGACTTTCTAAAAAATGACATGTAATGTATGAACTTGTATCTTTCAAATGGTGCATTTCTTGAACTTGAGTGCTGAAGAGAGGTTGTAGGGCATTGAATTCTCTTCAAAATGAGCTTTGGTTGGAAAATTTCTGGTAAAGTATAAGAAAGTTATGCTTGGTCATAGTTTGGTTGACTTTTCCTATAGAAACCCTAATTTGCCATTTTTGACTTTTGATGGGTTGTGGCCATTTCTTGAGGAATCATGATCAACCCTTGATCAAATGATGGATATCACTTCAAAATGTTGATGTTAAACAAAAATATTGAAGTTTGACTGTACATGGGCCACAATTTACTTTTGACCTAGCATAGTTGATTTTCCAATACTTGAGCAATTGACTGAGCAAACTTATTAAGCAAGGCATGAAACTTGGCATGGATGACCTTGAGGGAATATTAGGACAATGGAGAACATTTGGGACCATTAGAGATCAACTATCTTGATGAAAATTGAAACCCTAGTTTGGGGTTCATTGCCTTATGAGGATAATTGTCTGGTCAATTCTTGGTCAACGTTTGAGCAATTGAGAACCTCTAGGAGTATGTCTTAAGTGAAAATGGGAGGGGAAATTTTGGGGTACAACAGATAGCAACATCTAAAGGAGGAGGAAAAGAATATTAGATCTTTTGAGTAGGTAGGATGCTCATAGTTGCTCGCTTGCTCACAACAAAAAAACCATTTTCACATATACACTTTCAATTGAAACATTTTCAAAAGTCAAAACCCTTTGTATGCATTCTTATAGATGCGAGAATCATTACAAAGGAACTTTTCAAAATTAGTTTCAAAAAAATCTTCCACAAACACTTTTTTAAACTATTTTTAAAACCAACACTTTGTACGCATTCTTATAGAGACGAGAATCATTACAAAGACGTTTTTAAAATATTTTCAAACCCACACCACAAGTATATTTTCAAACAAAAGCAAAGTGAACTAGCAAGCAACTAAGAGCCCATAGATAACTACGGATGGAAAGGGTGCTAACACCTTCCCTTTCCATAATCTACCCCCCTTACTCAGAATAATCTCGAAAAGGTCTTATTCTATTCTTTTCACCCTTTCCTTAATTTGGATAAAAGAAAAGTCGGTGGTGACTCTTGCTTACCGCAACATTTGCAAACACAAACACAAAAACCATTATTAACAGTCGGTTCTGCCATCATATCACAGAGATGGCGACTCTGCTGCGGAAAATAAAAAGTGGGGTTACCTTAGAGTTAGTTCATTTCAAAATTGTTTTAATTTCTTGCTTTATTTGCTTTAATTTTGAGGGCTTTGTTTGGGTTACTATAGATCCTACACCCGGATTTGGGGTACCTTATTAGGTAAGTAGCAATAAATCATGGAGGTTGTATGGCATAGACCGGTATGGACGAAGTGATAGCTACGTTAGCATGCTACTTTAGTTTGTACTAATGTTCCTTGAGTCAGTCATGGATAACATTAGGCTTCCCTAGTGTCATTAAGCGCTAACTAACCTTTACAACCTTTAATTGACTCATCCTAAGCCATTAGAAAGTAGTGAGATGGACGACTTTGGTTCCGACCAAAGATTGGTTGATACTTGATACTACACTCATTAAGACTAGACTTTGGGATATTCTGGCCGCAATACTTTGGTGCTTGAGCTAGAATAATGCCTAAAAGAAAGGTCAGTTATATGAGACTCCTTAGAACCTGGTTACTATTAATAGGACAAGTTAAACCAACTAAAATTCAAGAGGGTACTTACCTATAAACCCATGCCAGCCTAAACCTAAGGCTGCTTGTGTGTTTTGTTTGCTTTCAACTTGAACTACTTGCAGAGTTTTATTATCTAACAACATGATTTCCTTGCAGGATTTGTTTACAATCATTATCCAGTAATTTGAACTTCTTAGACTCGCTTGTTTTCATCACATTACATTTTGCTTAGCGCATAGCATACACATGATAGCATCATACCATAGCATTTCCTTAACCATTTTAAGGATCTCAAAGGGCCAGTGATGCATATTATGTTGAACCAGGTGTCTAGCAAGGGGCAAGGGGATTTACTTTCCTCTAGCCAATGGAGATCAAAACACGATAACTTGAGTCAGAGTCTATGACCCACTTGGCATGGTGAGCTTGACTCTCGTAGAAGGACCTTCAACTATACGAAGTTCTTCAAACAAAGTTATAGTCAACTCCTAACATATCCTTGTGTTTACCCCGTAAGATCCTTGAAAACATTGCATAAGCATAACATACTTGTCATTGCATAATAGGTATTCCAAGGACAAACTTCTTATCCCTTCGCTGTTTATTTCACCCTTGCAAGAAGAAATGACTCTTGAATAGACAGTAAAGGATCTCCAAACTCAAGATGCTCAATTCAAAGAAATGTTCTTGTATCTAGCCAAGGGGCAAGAAGAATTGAAAGCACTCCTCACTAGAAACTTGACCAAGAAACATCCTGACAACAACAAGGATGACCAGTTCGAACAACTGCAGGCTGAGATGGAAGCAATGAGAATCCAGATGCTAGGGCAGATGGCTCTTATCCAAAATCTAGCCCGGGGACAAGAAGAACTGAGAGCCCTTGTCATCAAACTTCATCAATACAAATGTAATCGTATGAAGCAAACTATCAAGGTTGGGGATCAAGTCATCAATCAGCCCGTGATGAGACAAGAAGTTGGCTGGGAGGAGAGTAGACCTTTCCAAAATGCTGCTACGTCACAACCTCGCCAACAAAGACAGGGTAATCAGTGTAAGCGGAATACATCTAAAAGACGCTTTACCAAAATCAACGTGTCATTGGCTCAAGCATTGCAACACGTGTGGAGGCCAAGCTGGTTACGTTGAGGGATCCTCCCCAGAATCCCAACACGGCTTCCCCAATGTACAATCTAAGTACAAGGTGTGCATACCACTCCAACAGTCCTGGACATGACACTAATAGTTGTTGGGCATTGAGAAATAAGATTTAAGACTTGCTCAATGAAGAATTGCTGGAGTTTACACAGGATGGTCAACTGGAATTTTTCTGTCATCCCTCCAAGGCACACCATCTGAAGTGACAAGTTCTGACAGGGAGGCTGTTATTCATTAGAATTTTCAATTTGTAATTTCTTTTGATTGTTAGAACATTGGTTTAATGTCAAACCTTTTTATTTTATCAATGCATTGCATAGGTTTATCTTGAATCATTTCATTCGTATTCATTATATTCAAACTGTGTTTTTACTTCCTTTTTGTGATATTCAACTCTCGATCAAAAGCTTTAAGCCTTTAGAGGGAGGATGGCAAAAACGATGCCACAGTATCTACATTATGCTTTTGAACAGACTCCACTGACGATGTACAAGTGTTGTTTCAAATCCTAAATAGTGGAGTTATAAGGAAGGTAATATATAGTCAACCCCTTTGAGCCTAAGAATTAGGAGTTTTTTCTTTTCATACAAATTAAAACACTTAATCATAACCTGGGGCAGGGTAGTTTTCTCAGTTAATTCAAATGTGCATTCAATCACAAACTTTTCCCCTTCATGCACGACAAATAGTGCAGAAGATGCTCTCAAAAATATGGTGATGGTTCCACATAATCATTAAAACAGGCAGTCATTATTTTTAATTTTAAAAAAAAAGGCCCGCTAAGTCAAAACCTATGAAGGAGACTTAAGAAAAAAATTGGGGCATCCTGCTGACTGTAATCACAAAAGAACCAGTTCAGGAAAAAGTAGGGATAACGAAAACAAATAAAAAAAGAGGTCCTACAAATCCTCGACAAAAAGAAAAGCTTACAAAAATGACTGCCTTCTCAAACAAACATTCAATTTATGAACCATCACCGGAATATCAAAGCAAAGACTCAAGAGGGACTTAAACGCATAATTAACTGAGCATAGGACTGAAAAACATCACGAAGAGCGAGTTGGGTACAAATAAAATTTGAGTCTTTATCCTTTGTTTCTTAAACCGTGAACCAGGCCACGTTATGACCCTTAAAAGTCCTAGCTGAAGCATGGGTTAGTTCGAAAGCATACTGTTACAAAAAGTATCCTGACTCCTGTAAGGTTTGTTATAAATCCTGAGCTGATATCACACTCTTACAAAAAAAATTGTTTTACTAAAAATTAATTTTGAAACTTCAAAACATACATAAGCTTTGCATTCTTAAAATACCATTACTTGCATATGACTATTTGTTCAAACAGAAGAGAAATTCGCAGTCGAATATTCGATGAACAGAGATCCTCTCAGTGGACAGAATCACCTCAGATGGAAATACATTCAAGTGATAGGCCTTTCATAATCAAGGGGCATGGCACGGTATCCAGCTGATCTGGGGCAGTCAAGTCAAGATTAGGAATCTCTCAAAAATGCCAAATATCCAGGGGCAGATCTCCATATGAATCACTTGGGGCATTGGGCATGAATTCTAGCAATGAATCATGTACGATCAAGCAAGCATATTCTGGAAGTGTGGCAACACTTACCACTATGGACATTGACAATCCTCCGTACCCTGTGAACATGGACATAGTCGGAAAATACTACGCATGAACAAAGACCCGCTAGGTTGACTGGCCTAGGCAAAAATTAGGGCATCCCTGCGAACCAAAAGGGTTCGGGAAAAAATTAGGGATATACATAAAAATATATGTACACCCGACAAGTCGAAAACCTGAAAAGGCGGCTTGGGCAAAAAGGGGTATCTCGGTGAACTAAAAACCTGAAAGGGTAATCCAGGCAAAAGTTAGGGATTAAAGCGCACGATTATGTCCCGTCATCTTGTCATTTGTCTATCAGTAGAATACTCCCTGATCAACATCTATTCAAAATCCCAGGAGTTGGGATGACACTCAAACCATCCACAAAATCTCCGCAGACACATTTTTCAGCAGGTATAAAGGCAGGGGTTCCTACTAAAACGTCACCATAATATCCTAAGCTTACAGCCAAGTGATGTAAAGCGTCCTTGTATCCTCGACAGAGAAAGAATCTCCAATCACTGCTTCGGCATCTTAAATAATTCTCTAGCATGATTCACAAGTTTTTCATGTTCCCCTATGGATTTCTTCTCAAGCAAAACAGGAATTCCCAGCGGAAACATTCTAAATAAAGTAGATTCTCATCTAGAAGCAGTTCAGGTACGATCCAGAGACGGATGTCATCCTGACACTTATTCCAGATTCTTTTAGAAACAGTTCAGATACGACCCAAATACGGATGTCATTCTGATACTTATTCAATACATCCCTAACTACTACTCTGACATCTGAGAAAAAAATCCCCCATTGAAGTCGCCAAGCTTCTCAAGATTCCCCTACAGGATTTCAACAAAATCCCCAAGCCGTTTATGGAGTTCACCTTCCACAATAGAGTTTTATAAATCTCAAGTAGTTTACAAAGCCTTATCCCCAGTATAGTTTATTTCTCTAGCTATGGAAGTTCATCCCCCAGCGGAGTTTATTTCTCCAAATTGGTGAAGTCTTCCAACAGAACTCTTCCCCTTGGAAAAATCATTCTCAAACAGAAGAATCACTTTCTTCACTCACCAACTGCAGTCTGAGATTCAGCTTCCCAGTACTCTTCAGCAGTAGTCAGGGATTTATTTTCCCAGACAAAGATAATGCGCAACAGCATTACATGTTCATACATCATGGCATATGCATACAAATACATATATCACAATCTCATTTAATTTTGGGGGCATCATGCAATCCATACATCATGACATCGCATGAAACTGATTTTACCTTTTCAGGTAAAATTAGAAGACAGACAAACACTATCAACTTTTATAGCAGATCAAAGATTAATGCCCGAAACCAGACGAGGAAACTATTTACTTTGGATTTCTGAGAACTTTGAGTTTTGGTTTGTGCATTTATTTTGCACGGGAATACTTTATCTCCTCAGCAGGAATATCGTGGCATTTCCCCGGGAAGTCATATTTCTATCCCCAGGAAGTCATTTCTCTTTGCAATTCCCCATGACGATGATTAACAAGTCTCTTTATTTGAGACAGCTTATGTTTGATCTTTTCCAGGTAGATTTCCTTGGTTAAAGAAGAAATTGAGACCCATTCTAGGTAAAACGCCAGAATTTTGGGATAACTTGATGATTTTCTCTTTCTACCTTTAGTGAACGTTGGTAGGACATCGGCAGTGAACGCCGGTGTTTATTTATCTTTTTTCTATCTTTAGTGAATGTTGATAGTTCATCGTCAGTGAACGGCAGTGATATGATATATTTTCTCTTTATATCTTCAGTGAACGTTGGTAGAACATCGGCAGTGAACGTCGGTGTTTGTTATCTTTTTGCTATCTTCAGTGAATGTTGATAGTTGATCGTCAGTGAACGGCGGCGATATGATATATTTTCTCTTTCTACCTTCAGTGAACGTTGGTAGGACATCGGCAGTGAACGTTGGTGTTTGTTTATCTTTTTGATATCTTTAATGAATGTTGATAGTTCATCGTCAGTGAACGGCGATGATATGATATATTTTCTCTTTCTACCTTCAGTGAACGTTGGTAGGACATCGGCAGTGAACGTCGGTGTTTGTTATCTTTTTGCTATCTTCAATTAACATTGATAGTTCATCGTCAGTGAACGGCGGTGATATGATATATTTTCTCTTTCTACCTTCAGTGAACGTTGGTAGGACATCGACAGTGAACGTTGGTGTTTGTTATCTTTTTTCGATCTTCAGTGAACGTTGATAGTTCATCGTTAGTGAACGGCGGTGTTATGATATATTTTCTCTTTCTACCTTCAGTGAATGTTTGTAGGACATCGGCAGTGAACGTTGGTGTTTGTTATCTTTTTTCTATCTTCAGTGAATGTTAATAGTTCATCGTCAGTGAACGGCGGTGATATGATATATTTTCTCTTTCTACCTTCAGTGAACGTTGGTAGGACATCGGCAGTGAACGTCAGTGTTTGTTATCTTTTTGCTATCTCCAGTGAACGTTGATAGTTCATCGTCAGTGGACGACACTGATATGATATATTTTCTCTTTCTACCTTCAGTGAACGTTGGTAGGACATCGGCATTGAACATCGGTGTTTTTTATCTTTTTGCTATCTTCAGTGAACGTTGATAGTTCATCGTCAATGAACAGAGGTGATGTGATATATTTTCTCTGTCTACCTTCAGTGAACGTTGGTAGGACATCGGCAGTGAACGTTGATGCTTGTTATCTTCCTCTTTGATTATGTTCTTGTGGTTCACCAGTGATTTATTTTCCTGGTGGGGTTTCTCCTTTGTTTCTTCATTTTTGTTGCATCCCCAATGTTACTTTGCGTCTCTTTGGTTCTGTTCATATGCATTCATATGCATAAGCATTTGCATGGCATCTTAGGACCAAAAATAGGGTTTGTTTTATATTTAAGTATCTTTGATCACGTCGACACGAAGATTTTTAACCTTCGTATCTCCGGATAGAAGAAACTTAAATAAGAACAACTGTTGTACCCCAATTTTTACCCCTAAGATTTCTACATCATACCATATTGTTTCAATCACAACAAAATCACATTAGGGTTTTTGGTTCTTCTCCCTATCTTTAGCCTTGCTCTTTTGAGGAGTTACCAAGCACCTTAATTTATTTTCTTTTGTGATCATGGATATTTTTCTTTGATATTCTCTCTAATTAACAAAATTCAATATTGGTTTGTCTTACTTGTTAATAATGTAGGTAAAGGCAATGAGGTTTAGCAAGTTGCTTCATGGGTTCGTGAGTTTATTTCCATGCCATAGTCAATAGCTTGAGAAATTCAAATCTCACCATTGAAGTTGTTTTGGAAGAATTGGTATGGAAGTGGTTTTGGTGGCCATTAGTCATCATCATCATCCTCAACAATTTCTATTCACAAAGGAAGAATATTGGCACAAAAAGTTTGTTCAAACATGGCAAAGTTCCTCAAAGCATTCTCTTGATCTAGAGGCTAGGGTTTTGGACTTCAAAGGAGCATATCTTGCTCATCTTTTGGTATTTTTGAGTGATTACAAAAACATCCTTCTCTTAAAAGAGTTACCAACAAATCACTTTAAAAGTTCCAAGGAGTTTTCATGTGGAAGGAACTTGGTGAAGAAGAAATATTACAAGTCACCCAGATGAATCCCCAATTTTCCATATGTGACTTCAAATGGTCATAACTTGGTCAATTTTTATCACCTTTAGCCCATTCCTTTTTCATGATGATCCTAAGGATTTGTTATTCATTCCTTCTTTTATGTTCAAAGTAATAAAATGGATGGAAGTTGCCTTAATAATGCAAAAGATTATAGGTCATTTCATGATTTTTGGCCAACTTCAACAAGTCATAACTTGCTCAATTTTTGAATATTTTGAGTGGTTCAAATTGCAAAATGTAATTCAATAGATCTACTTCATTCCATATTTTTTGGTCAAGAGCAAATTCTAAGTGGAAGGCCATGTTTGGATGCAAAAGATTATAGGTTATTTTTAAAGCAGAATTTGAAATATTTCTACGTATGGAAAGTCAACTCTTTTTCTTCAACTTTGACTCCATGTAACTTTTAGCTCAGGCATCCATTTGATTCCATTATTTTTCCATTGCAAATCTTGTAACCTCATCTTTCCAAAGCATCAAGAATTATGCCCTAAGACCCCTTGAGATGGAAATGCCATGGATTTGAATTTGGTAGTTTGAAACTGAATTTTGCACAAAGTCAGAATTTTAAAATCTTTGTTTTGGCTTCTAATCACAAGATTTCCACGCGTTGTTGTTTCTAATCATGTTTAGAAACTTACCAGAAGTGATTAGCATCATGAAACGCACGATTTGGATGAGTTTTGATCAAGTTTGAGTCACACTTTCTTCATGATGCAAACCCACACGAATTCCCTCCAAAACGCATCATTTGCTATTTCTTTTGATCCCATTTGCTTCCAAATAAATAGAGGGTCATCCCCCATTTAATTTCCCAAGCTTAGATATCTAGAACCACCCTGCCAAACTTGCTTCACAACCCAGAATTCAGCAACTTCGAAATCTATTCTCAAGCCTTTTTCAATCCATTTTTTCTCTCAATTCACCTTCCTTGATCTTCCCTGAAGCTAACCATATAATTACATTCAAGAATCATGCCCTATATTGCTCCATAGAAGTCTAGTTTCAGAGCTCTGCAACTCAACTTCAATAGGTAGATTCCTTCATCAATTCTTCAAAACTCTGATATCATTGTGTTGCTCTCATTGCCCTGGTTCTAGTTGCAACACTTCCATTTTACTGGAAACACGTTTCAACCATGAATTTTCAAATCCCTTTTCAAAACATTCCTTCCAAATTGCTTGAGCTACAATTTATATAAATTTGGCGCGAGGGTGTGGTTGTTTACGTCTTGAAGAGACGAAGCGATTGGCATAGGTATGAGCTTCTGATTTTAAAGTTTGAGAGACCTGCAAATCACGTTGGGTGGAGGTTGAAGATGACATACGTGTCATCTTCCAATCAATGATGGCGTGCCATTTGTATTTTTCAAAAATCTGATTTATTATTGATTTTGTACATTATTCACTAATGACCATGATATGCACAGCGCACCAGATCCCTTGGATTTGATTACTAACGCGTTTTGACTCTCATCCAATGGTCCACATCTATTACTTTTATTTTCTTTTTCTGATTTTTATATTTTAATTGTTTTAAATTTAAAAAAATCATAGAAAATTCATTTTTAATCCTAAAAATCTGGAAAAATTATGAAAAATATTTTTGATTATTCTCTTTCTGATTTTTAATTTTTTCACAATTTAATTTTGTGTTTTGGTATTTTTTATGAATTTTACACTTATTTGATTTGTTTAAAATGTTTAAAAATACTTTTATACATTTTTAAATTCTGAAAAAATTATGGAATGATCCAATGGTATTGTGACAAATATTGGTGACCTTATTTTTTTTTTATAACCTTACTATTTTTTACTATTTTTGTTTATTTTACCCATTTATTTTATTTTTTAAAAATAGTTTTTAACTTTTAAAAATTACCAAAAATTTTATAAAATTACTTGGCCTCTTTTCTGATTTTTCTATGGTCTTATTTTTCATTTCTTGATTAATTTGAATATAATTGACATTTTCCTCATAATTTTCTATTTTTTAAACATTTTTAAACCTTTTAATGTATATATTAATTATATTATTATTTTGTGATTATTTTCTGGCTATCTTGGGTTGATTTTTTGATCATGGCTTTATTAACATCATTGGATCCATGGTGTTGAGTTTAACTCCACAAAAAATGGATGAATGATTTTAATAATAGTTTGATTAAATATTAATTCAAATGTGGTTTCTCTTTTTACCCTAATTCCTCTTCATCTCATCCCCTTCTCATTGCACTAAATGTTGTTGGAGCATGATCTCTATATCATGTCTCAATAGAAATGGTGCATAGATTGCTAGCAGCCTCAAAATAGGTGCGACTTCTATATAAGTCCACTTACGATTGCTTAACATAGCGCTAAATTTTGTCTCGATTCAAATAAATGATCATTAGTGGCCCAAACTTATGATTGCAAGCCCAAGTATGTTAATTTGATCTCTTTGATCCAATAACCTTGAGATTCATTGTATGGAGGCTTTGGTTCTACCAATCCTCTAATGGATCTATAACACTTTTGGTCAATGCAGATCACTTAAACATCGTTGATCATTAAATGGTACTTATGAGAATTCCAAATGGATGATATACTTGACAAAAAGCAAATGCAACTTGTTGTGTGGAGGCTTTGGTTCTACCAATCCTCTAATGAGTTCCAAATACATGTTTTAAGATGGTCATCCAACTAACCACTAATTATTGACTTGTTTATTTTATGCCTTTATTCTTTTATGTTTTATGTACTATTTATTTTTTAGCATTTTTCATTTCATGCCATTTTCATCTTTGCTCATTTGAGCATTTATCTTCTTGCCATTTTTATTTTGCTTACTTGAGATTTTTCTTTTTCTTTTCTTAAGATACTTAATAATCAACATAAACCCTAAAAAATATTTAATGATACTTGGACTATTTGGTTACTATCCTTAGCATTATGGAGCATGGAAATTTTTCTTGGACTTAGGATTAGAAACCTTGGCCTATCTTGGAGACCTTGTGATCTTATCTGATTATTTTGTATGGAGCTCTTGAGGTTTACCTCAAGAAATTGGGTCGCTTGTTTGTTTTTGTGTGCAGGTTTTTGTGATTACATCCTTTGTTTGTAATCTGGAATTCACCCGTATACGGCAGTAACTCTGCCCAATTTTTATGAAGACTTAATACATTTGAAGAGGTCTAGTATCTTTTCTTGCTTGGTTTCAATCCAAAGAATGGGAATTCTATCTTGGCTCATAATGTCAAGTTTAGGCTTCTTATTGGTTAGATGGTTCTTATCCTTAGCTTTTAACTTATGCTCTAGGATAGCCTCTTCTACTCCTCCCATCTTCTTTAATTTTAAAAATCTTCTCCCTCCTTTTTAAACTCTTCTTGTTTCTAAACTTGAAACACTTTCATAATAAACTTGGACTTAGGTCCATGCATTTTCAAAATATTTTCATAAATAAACTCCAATCAATTTAATAATACCTTGACATTTTTGTGAGAAGACTAAAAGTCAATTAATCTCATTTCAAACCATTTTCCACTTTGGCTTTTATCTTTAAAACTTTTCTCAAAAGGTTAGACTCTTGTCAATCCTTGTAGTGATGCAAACAACTATACTTCTACAATATGTAGTGAAGTGGGATATCTTCCACTCGGGTGTTGAGTGAGGCATTGTTGATTTTAAAATCCAAGCCATTATCCTCCACTTTGAGATGATGCAAATTCTCCTTTCTAATGATTGTGGGTAGTAAGTATGTTTTCCACACGGACAATGACGGTGATGTCTTATCTCTTAAAATTAACCAACACACTTTTGTTTCAAACTTTTAAAAGAGGAACTATGCGTACCCTGATCCCCTATTGCACGAAAGGTGGTACGTAGGCACTAAAAGTTCGCAACCGCGGCGGGTGCAAAAATCATAAAAATATATACTTCTTTTCTCACCATCCATTTTATATACAACACATTTTATATATCCAAAATATACCGATTTTTCAAAGAGGTTCCTATGGAGTACCGTAGATGTTTAGGGTGCTAATACCTTCCCTTTGCATAACCAACCCCCTTACCTTGATTCTTTCCCCCTTTTTTGGGTTATTCGCTCTTTTCTCATTCCTTTGGAAACAATAAAGCGCGGTGGCAATTTTTATTTTTGATTTGTATAAAGTCTAGTCAATCCAATAGCTTAGTCTTGAACATTTCTGCCGCTACAGAAAAATGGCGACTTCACTGGGGACAGATCGACCTCTTGCTGGTCCATGCCTAAGTGGGTTGAGCCTATCTTTGTTTATATCTATATATGTGTTATTGTGTTTATGTGTTATATTTTGTATATATGTTTGTTTGGATTTTCCTGGTTTTCAGGGTGCTTGGTGATTACTCATAAGTCATATACCCGGACTTGGAAAAACTTTAAGATAGGACGGGCGGTATATTCATGTTAACTTTGAGGGAGTAATCCCAAAAAAGGAGGCATGAGATCCCCCACTCAGTGGAGGCCCCTTTGACTGTAGTGTCATTTATCGAGTAATCGGGAAGGCGTGCTGCTTTCAACCTGGGAGCCTGCTGAAACTGAGGACCGTAGAATACCAAACCCATGTTGGCCTTTTAGGTGTAGTGCGGAAGCTATGGCGGAGTAATCCGGAAATAGTTGTCACGTGATACTACGCTCGGACGAGTCTTTCTTGAGAATATTACTAATTACCGAGTTAATCAGGAAGTTGGTAATATCCGAAGGAAGGATGTAGACTCTAGGAACCTCTAGAACCTTGTTCGGCAAGTGATAACTCTTAGACCAACACCTTATGGGTAGTACCTTCGACCACATGCTCGTGACGTTGAACCTATGAACCCTATATGTGTGATCTTGTGTGTGATTGTTGCATCATGCATCCATGCACTCATAAGCATCTTTTGAAGAAAACAATATTTCAAGGGATTTAAAGGTTGACTATTTGTGAATATCTCAGGTATTGTTAACCATGGATTCTGGAAAGAGAAAGACCGGGAAATACAGTTTCAAGGATCCCAAGATAGATTAGTTGATCAGTCTAATTCCAGAGATCGAGTGTTCTGCAGACTTTCGGAATAAGTATGGATCCATTATTCCACTCATGAAGCTGAAGATGAAGGAGGGTATTCTCTCGACCTTGGTCCAGTTCTATGATCTGGTGTATCACTGCTTTACTTTTCCTGATTATCAATTGATGCCTACACTAGAGGAGTATTCCTATCTATTTGATTTACCCGTTACCGATCGTGTTCCTTTTACTGGTTTGGAGGGTGAGCCAAAACCACATGAGATTGCTGCTTTGATTCATCTGGGGAAGTCTGAGGTGGAAGCCCATATGACTACCAAAGGAGGGATTAGAGGATTACCATCTCAGTTCTTATTAGATAAAGCTCGTTACTTTGCCAGAATGAAGAGTACGGTTGCTTTCGAGGCCATCTTTGCTTTACTTGCTTATGGATTATTCTTATTTCCTAATATGGACAAGTTTGTCGACATTAACGCCATCTGGATTTTCATGATTGGAAACCCAATTCCTACACTGTTGGGTGATGCTTATTACTCTGTTCATCTTCCGAGTTCCTATCATGGGGGAATGATTATCTGTTGCACGCCTCTGTTGTACCGGTGGTTCATCTCTCATATGCCTCAGTCTGATGCTTTTTAGGATGTCAATAAAGAACCCCATTGGGCTCCTAAGATCATGGCACTTACTCACTCGGATATTGATTGGTATCATCGAGCTTATCAGGATATAGAGATTATTGACAGTTGTGGTAGTTTCCCCAATGTACCTCTTCTTGGTATAAAGAGAGGAATCACAACTTGGCCCTCCACATATCTATGAACTGCAAGAATGACTCACTATCCAATGTGCTAATTGATAACGGATCCGCGTTGAATGTTATACCGAGGAGTGCCCTCATGAAATTAAAGTATCAGGGAACACATATGCGCCCGAGTGGCATCATTGTGAAGGCTTTTGATGGGTCAAGGAAATCTGTCATCAGTGAAGTGGAGTTGCCCATCCATATAGGACCACATTTGTTCCTGATAACCTTCCAAGTCATGGACATTATTCCCGCATATAGCTGTTTGCTAGGACGGCCATGGATACACGAAGCAGGGGATGTCACTTTAACTCTACATCAGAAGCTAAAATTTGTGCATAAAGGGAAGGTAGTAATCATAAGTGGGGAGCATGCGTTGTTGATATCCCATCTATCCTCTTTCAGTATTGTAGAAGCGGATGAGGCTGTTGTTGGAACCCAGTTCCAAGCCCTATCCATTAACAACATAAGGAGAAATGAGAATTTTGTGGTTTCCTTGAAGGACGCGCAGCAGGTTGTGCGCAATGGTCATAATGCAGTTTGGGGACGACTTGTGGATCCACCTCTGAACAAAAATAGAGTTGGTTTGGGTTACTCTTCGAGGAATGGTAAAGGTGAAAGTTTGAAGTAAAAGTATTCTGTGAACAGTTATCATGATGTTTTTCGCAGCGGAGGCTACCTCCATCCAATTGGTTCTGGAATTAATGTTGTTGAAGAGGATGAAGCAGAGCAGGAAGTACCGAATTATGTGACGCATGGAGTCCGAGTTCAAAACTGGGTCACCATTGATGTTCCTTCTTGCATACATGTTTCAAAGTAATTTGTTTTGTTAATTTGTTTCTTTCTTTTGAAAAGCTTTCACTCTGCCCAAGGTGGAAGTATTAATGTTGTAGGGCTTATCTGTTTACTATAACTTTTAAGATCATTAATAAAAGTTGTCTTTGCTTCCAAAATTATGTCTTTTATTTTCTGCTTTTTTCTTGGAAAATGGTAATAAAATAAAAATAAACCTTTCAAAATAAATAATAACTGAAAATTAATCTGCGTGATCACTTGTTATATGTGTCAGTTTCTAAAAGCAATCATAAATCACATGTGCAGATTAATTAAAAAACCTGTTGAATATAATGACCCTGCACCCTCTCCTAACTTTGATTGTCCTGTGTTTGGGGCTGAAGAAGAAGATTATGATGAGATTCTAGAAGAGGTCTCACGGTTGCTTGAGCACGAGGAAAATACCATTCAACCATATAAGGAGCCTTTGGAAGTGATTAATTTGGGTTCAGAAGAAGATCCGAAGGAAGTTAATATTGGAGCATCATTGCATCCTGATGTAAAGAGCTGGTTGATTTAGTTGTTGAAAGAGTATGTGGATATTTTTGCTTGGTCTTATCAAGATATGCCTGGTCTAGATATAGACATTGTCGAGCATCATTTGCCATTGAAGCCAGAGTGTCCGCCAGTTAAACAAAAGTTGAGAAGAACCCACCAGGATATGGTAGTAAAGATCAAAGAGGAGGTCCTAAAGCAGATTAATGTTGGTTTTCTTGTGACGTCAGTGTATCCTCAATGGATTGCCAATATTGTCCCAGTACCGAAAAAAGACAGAAAAGTCCGCATGTGCGTAGATTACAGAGATCTAAATAAAGCTAGTCCAAAAGATGATTTTCCATTGCCTCACATTGACATGTTAGTGGACAGCACAGCAAAATTCAAAGTATTCTCATTCATGGACAGATTTTCCGGGTATAATCAAATAAGAATGGCTCTAGAGGACATGGAAAAAACAATGTTTATCACACCCTGGGGAACATTATGTTACAGAGTGATGCCCTTCTGGTTGAAGAACGCTGGTGCAACGTACCAGAGGGCTATGACAACCCTATTCCATGATCTGATGCACAGAGAAATCGAAGTATATGTTGATGATATGATTTCCAAATCCCAAATTGAAGAAGGGCATATAGAAGATTTGTTGAAGTTGTTTCACCGTTTGAGGAAGTATCGTCTCCGCTTGAATCCAAATAAATGCACCTTCAGAGTTAGATCGGGGAAATTGTTGGGTTTTATTGTTAGCCAGAAAGGAATTGAAGTTGACCCTGATAAAGTCAAAGCAATTCAAGAAATTCCAGCACCAAGAACTGAAAAGCAAGTCAGGGGTTTCCTCGGGCATTTGAATTATATCTCCATATTTATTTCCCACATGACTGCAACGTGTGAACTGATCTTTAAGTTGTTAAAGAAAGATCAAGGTTGTGTGTGGATGGATGACTGCCAAAGGGAATTTGAGAGTATTAAAGAATATCTGCTTGAACCACCTATCTTGAACCCTCCCGTAGAAGGAATATCGTTGATTATGTATCTAACAGTGTTATATAAATCCATGGTGTTGTACCCCAAAATTTTCCCTCTCATATTCCTCAAAACATTGCAAGAAAAATCTCCAAGTTGCTCAAGTTTGCTCAAGAGTTGGACAGACAAGCTATCTCCTAAGGCAGTCAACCCCAAATTAGGGTTTTGTGTTGCATCAAGATCTTTGAATCCAAATGACCTCAAGTTCTCACTAATGACCTAATATGTTCTCAAGATCATCCATCAAAATTCAAGCCTTGCAGAGAAAGTTTGCTCAGTCAATTGCTCAAAGGTCCAAAAAATTGACTATGCTAGGGCAAAAGTCAACTGTAACCTATATACAATCAAACTTCAATATTTTTTGCCAACATTCTCATTTTGAAGGATATTTCATCATTTGATCAAGGGTTGATCATGATTCATCAAGGATTGCTCAAAATTCATCAAGATTCAAAAGTTGCTAAATTAGGGTTTTGTAGGAAAAGTCAACTCAACTTTGACCAAACATAACTTTCTCATACTTTATGAGAAATGACCCATCCAAAGCTCATTTTGAATAGGATTCAATTTCCTACAATCAATCTTCATACCGCAAGATCAAAAAATTCACTCACAAGAAGTTATAAATTTGGACATTATAGGTCATTTTTGAAAGTCAACAAAAACACATTTTTTTCCAAAGCTTACAACCTGAGCATGAAATATCAAAATGATATGAGACCAAAAGGGTTGGTTAGAGGACATATAAATATTTTTAAAAAGTCCAAGAACACTTCTAAAAGTTCGAAATTGAATAAGTTATTCATTGTTGAAGTTGGACTTTTTTGCAAAATTGCCAAAAGTCAATTATCCCCAAAACTTCAAATTTTGTCAAATGGGCCCATTATTTTCCACTTGATTTGAGCTTGCATAGTTTCCCACGTGTCCTAGATTCATCCATGAGCTCATATTTCATTTTTATTATTTAATTTGATTTTTTATTGAATTTATTCATTTTAAATCAAATAAAATCATATAAAATCCAAAACTTTGATAACATAAGATTTTTTGGCTATTTCAGGCTTTGATTACAATCATTATCATTATCAAATTCGAATCAAATCAAATCATGTGCAAAAAGATTGAAATTGGACAAATTTGGAAGGTTTTAAAGGAGAGATCAAATCAAATTCATATGCATTGATGGGGAAAGATTTAGTCCATGTTTGTTACCCTAATACATTGAGCATTACATAAGGAAGAAAAACACACGAAAATCAGGGTTGGAAAGTGCAGAGAGAGGCAGAACAAAAAGTGCAAAAATCACAAAAAAGTGAGGGGTCGAAATCCAAGTTGGAGGCATTTTCAGAGGCCAAGACCTGTCCCAATCGCTTCCTGGGCATTCACTCAAGCTACCTGGATCCAAAGCAAGCTTGTTCAGACGTCCAAACGCGTTGTAAGTCTCACGAAACCCAGCTCTGTTCTTGAAATTGAAACCCATCATTCTTGCATCCATTGAATGAAATAACTGCATATTTGTAATCCCCACATCCTTTGTAAACTTTTGGCATCATTTAATTTCTTTTATCTAACCTGTAATGCAAAACGCCATAGCTAGGGTTTCTTGGATGTTTTGGGGGGTTTTCTTTTCAGGTGAAATTAAGCTACAAGAAGGGCATGGTTCTGATCAGGAAGCCAGGACGAGTCAAACCATGTTTTGGGAATGGATTTATATGACCCAGAGAAGATTTTAGGATAGGCATGGGTTTTTAGCTGCGGATTCAAATCCACAGGTTGTCTTTTATAGGTTTCTGGACAGGGACGATGAGGTATCCCCTGCCCATTGGTGGATTCAAATGTTACGCGCGTGTTTTTATGTTCTGGCAATTATTTCGTTTTTTATATAATATTATTTGTTTACATTATAATAACAGTTGAAACAAGGTGGTATAGTGGCAAAGCAAGAAACGTATATCCTTCAGGACCTGGGTTCGAATCCCAGGTCCCCCACTTTCTCAATACTTTTCCTCTTCAGGTGTTCCTATGCGCGCGTTGGCTTGTTATCCACCGTGCATCCTCATGCATCCAAAGGCCAGATGGCCAAAGGCCAGATCTGGTAGTTCAAACTGACGGTCCACCAAGGCATTGGTCAATGCACAAGCACCAGATCCCAGAAAGTCCACAAAGGCCAGCGTTTTTGGGCCTTCAAATTGCTACTCATACTCCCAAAACAGGCCCAAACCCCTCTCTCTTCTATTTCATTTATTTAGTTTTATTATTTGTTTTATTATTAGTATTTAAATTCTAACCAATCAAAATTCCTCTTTTATTAAATAAAATCACCAAAAAAAAATATTTTTATTCAATCAAATTTTTAACTTTTATTTTTTTTATTAATAAATAATAATTAATTAATTTAGGTTTTAATTCTAGAATAATTTTGACTTATTTTGCAAATAATTAAAATTAATTAGATTTAATTAGGTTTTAATTACTAATTCAATTAATTTTATTTTTCTTTCTTAAAATAATCAAAACTCAAAAAAATAATTTATTTTTATTAATTAATTTAATTTAATTTAGTGATTAATTTAGGTTATTTCTTTCTTAAAATAAAAAACAACAAAAAGATATTTTCTTTAACCAAAAGGGTCAAAACCCTAATCATGCGTCCGATTTAATTTTGCGCCGCGAGTTACTTATTTTTATCCAATAATGTACTTGCTCCCGGATTGTAATAGTTGAATAGGACTTTTATTTATTTTTATCGCTTTATTTATTTTCAAAGGGTTTGTCTTTGGCGATGTAAATACCCGACGCCTTGTAATTTAAATTCAGCCTTTTTATTCCGCAAATTATAACTGTTAGATGTTTGATAATAGGGTTCGCATGACAAGACTGAATGTTAATCTTAAAATCAACTTAGATCACCCTTAACATGTACAAAGATAAAAAATAAATTGAAAACAACACACTCGCACATGCGCACTCTTAGGGTACACCCCACTTGGTTGCCTTCGTACGCGGTCATTGAGTATAGGTCACTTTAGAGGTCGTCCTCTTGTCTAAAAGATCATAGTCGCCTCGAAATGGTTGCCTCGGATATTGTTGCCATAAACAAATGATCTAAGACATTAGGGTTACCGCTAAGGCGTCCTAACATTGCTTTGGTGACCGTAAGTCCCTCATTCGAATTGACCCTCAAACTCCAACGACGGTGCTACCTACTCATTAATAGTGGGCTAGCATTGTCTAAAGGACATTAGCATAGAACGATTCCTTTTTTGAGTAGGTAGATGGTTCTTAGATACTTGCTCTTTCAAAACAAAACAAACTTTTACACTTGCACTCCTTTTCGAACAAAGTTTTCAAAAAACACTTCATACGCTCTTGAGGACAGAAGCAAGAGTTAAATCGAAGTTTTCAAAACAAAACTTTTTCAAACCCACAAGCACAAAGAAAGCAATTTTGAAAACAATTGAACAAGTACCTAAGATCCCGTGCATAACCACGGATAGAAAGGGTGCTAACACCTTCCCTTTCTATAATCTACCCCCCGAACCCGAGAAATATCTCGAAAAAGGAATTTTTCTGTGCTTTTTTCCTTTCCTTGTTGGATAAAATAAAAGTCGGTGGCGACTCTTGCTTACTGCGACATTTTGCAAAAACAAACACAAAACACAAACCAGCATTCCAAAAAATAGGCAGTTCTTCCCACCGTATCACAGAACTGGCGACTCTGCTGGGGAAAAATAAGTGGGGTGTACCTTAGGATTAGTTCATAATGTTTTCAATTGCTTGATTTGTATGCTTTACCTTTGTGGGTTCGAATCGGAGTTACTATAGATCTTAACCCGAATATGGGGATACCCTTTAGGTAAGTAGCAATAAATTGTGAGGGAACTGTACGGCGTAGACCGATACGGTTGAAGCAGTAGCTACGTTGGTGTGGCACTTTAGTTTGTATCGATATCCCTGTGGCGCAACAAGGAGAATATGGGGCTGCTAAGGGGTCATTAAGCACCAACTGACCTTAGAACCTATAATTGACCAACTTAGCCATAGAAAAGTAGAAGTATGCTACACTCATTGAGACCAAACTCTCGCGATGATTCCGGCCGCAAGAAAAGGTTGCTAAACTGGAATTATGACCGATCGAGTGTGGTCAGTGATATTGAGATCCTCTAGAACCCGGTTACTATTACTAGGACAGGTTGAACCAACTAAACTGAAAGAGGGTAATACCTAAACTCCATGTCAGCCTAAACTTAAGGCTGTTTGTGTGCCTTCAAACTTGAACTACTTGCACATTCATATTATCTGACAACATGAGTTCCTTGCAGGTTTTGTTTATAGTCCTTATCCAATAACTTGGATTTCTTTCCAGATTTACTTGTTTGCATCACCTCGCATTTTTGCTTAAACGCATAGCATACACATCATAACATCATGCCTTAACATTTCCTTAACCATTTCAAGGATCTCAAGGGTTTGTGATGTAGGTTATGGTAAATCAAATGTCTAGCAAGGGGCAAAGGGGATTTATTTTCCTCTATCCAATTTCGTCTAGAGATCAAACACGATGACTTGAGTCGGTGGCTATGACCTACTCGATATGGTGAGATTGACTCTTGAAGAAGGACTCTTAACGACACGAAGCTTCTTCAAACAAATTCTAACAGTTTCTTGTTTACCCCGCGAGATCCTTGAAAACATTGCGTACATACATCATACATATCATTGCATAACAGGTATTCCAGTACAGGTCTCTCATGTTCTCGTTGTTTATTTCAACAATGACTCTCAAACAAGACACCAGAGATCTTCAAACTCAAGAAGCTCAGTTCAGGGATGTATTCCTAAACCTATCCAAGTGACAAGAAGAGTTGAAAACACTCCTCGTTGGGAACTTGGTCAAGAAAAGTCCTGAAGACAATAAGGATGAACAGCTGGAACAATTGCAAGCTAAGGTAGATGCCATGAAAACCCAGATGCTGGGGCAGATGGCTCTTATCCAAGGCTTAGCTCGGGAACAAGAAGAGTTGAGAACCATTATCAGCTACCTTCATCAATACAAATACAACAATATGAAGCAAACAGTCAAGGCCAGGGACCAAGTCATTGGTCAGCCTCCAAGAAGACAGGGGTCTGGTATGGTGAAGAATGGACCTATCCAAATTGCTACTACATCACGGGTCCAATAACAACCTTGCCATAAACAACGGGTTAATCAGAGGCCGTTTACCAAGCTCAACATGCCACTGTCCCAAGCTTTGCAACACCTGTTGAGATTAAATCTGGTGACGTTGGTAGGACCTCATCCGAATCCTAAGACTTCTTCACCCAACTACAATCCTGATGCAAGGTGTGCATACCATTCTAATAGCCCAGGGCATGATACTGACGACTGTTGGAAGCTGAAGTACAAAATTCAAAACCTGATTGATGAATGAGCATTGGAATTCACACAAGATGATCAGGATGAATTCTTATACCATCCCTCCAAGGCTCACTATTTAAAGTGACAAGTCATGAGACGAGAAGACTTTTTTTTCATTAGAATTTTCAAGTTGTAATTTTCTTTTGATTGTTCAAACATTTATTCATGTCAAACTTTATTACTTTATCAATGCATTGCATATGTCTGTTTTGAATCAATCCATTCGTATTCACTATATTCAAATTGCTTTCAATTTTTGTGATGATCAACTCTCGATTAAAAAAAATTCTAAGCCTTTAGAGGGAGGATGACGAAAATGATATCAAAATCTCTACAGTATGCTTTTGAACAGACCCCACTGACGAGGTACAGGCATTGTTTCAAATCCTAAACAGTGAAGTTATAAGGAAGATAATCCCTAGTCAACCCCTTTGAGCCAAAGAAGTTGGAGTTTTTCTTTTCACAAATTAAAACCCGTAATTATAACCTGGGGTAGGGTAGTTTTCTCAGTTAATCCAGGTGCATAATGAATGGCATCAAAGAAGTCCTTCCAAATCAAAAGACGGTGATGGTTCCGTATAATTGTAAGTACAGGCATTCATTATCTCTCGAAATAAAAGCCCATCAAGTCAAAACCTATGAAGGAGACTTAAGAAAAAAACTGGGGCATCCCGCTGACTGTAAACACAAAAAGAAACAGTTCAGGAAAAAGACAGGGCTAATAAAATAAAAAGAAAGAGGTCCTACAAACCCTCAACAAAAAATGACTGCCTGTTTAAGATAAATTGTCAGCATCCGAACCATCACTGGAATATCAGAGCAAATACTCAAACGGGATCTAATGCACAATTAGCTGAGTTTAGGATCGAAGAACATCACGAAGAGCGGGTGGGTACAAATAAATTTTGAGCCTTTATCCTTTGTTTCTTGAACCATGAACTAGGCCACGTTATAACCATTAAAAGTCCCAGTTGAAGCATGGGTTAGTTTGAAAGCATACTGTTACAAAAGGTATCCTGACTCCTGTAAGGCTTGCTGTAAATCCTGAGTTAACATCACATTTTACAAAAATTCGCTTGTCTTACTGAAAAAATGCATTTTCAAAAACTTCAAGACAGACATAAGCTTTGCATTCTTAAAATAACATTGTTTGCATATGACTATTTGTTTAACAGCAGAGAAATTCGCACGACGAACATCTAGTGAACAAAGACCTTTTCAATAAAAAGGGTCACCTCAAGTGGAAAAAATCAATTCCCAACCAAGGGGCAGACATGATCATTGTCCATCATCTGGGACAGTTAAGTCAAGATTCAAGGAATCTCTCAAAGATGCCAAATAGCCAGGGGAAAATCTCCATTTGAGTCAATTGGGGCATTGGGCATGAATTCTAGCAAACGAATCTTGCATGATCAAACGAACATCTTCTGGTAGTATGGCAACACAACACTACCGAAAGTGACAACTCCCTACACACCAAGAGCATGGACATAGTCAAAAAAGTATCGTGCATGAATAAAGACCCGCTAGGTTGACAGGCCTAGGCAAAAATAAGGGCTTCCCGACGAACCAAAAGGGTTCAGGCAAAATTAGGGATAAAAAATGAAAAAATATGTACACCCGGCAAGTCGAAAACCTAAAAAGGCGGCTTGGGCAAAAAAGGGTATCCCGGTGGACTGAAAATCTGAAAGGGCGGTCCAGGAAAAGATTAGGGATCAAAGCGTACGACTATGTCCCTTTATCTTGTCACTAGCCTACCAGAAGAAGACTTGTCACTTCAATCGAAAGTTACCAAGCACCTCATAGGTTGGGATAATACTCGATCCACAAGGCCTCCGCAGGCACCTTCTCCCGCAGAAACAGGGGTAAAAAAGTCTCGATGCAAAGCCATCGTCATATCCTTAGCATGCATCCCAGTAACATTCACTCCCCGCGGAGGAAGAAAAAGACAGTAATGCTAGCTCTCCCCAGCTGAGACTCGCAACTGTGAATGAATCGTTAATATTCTCCCCTAGCAGAGTTTATTTACCATCGACACTGAAAGATCTTAACATTCCCCAACGGAGTATAAGAATATTCCCCGGCAGAATACATAGTATCCCCAGTGGAGTTTGAAATTTTCCCAGTGCAGCCTGAAAGAATCATCCCCAGTAGACTTTGGAAGATGGTCCACAGCAAATCTCAAAGGATTATCACCATTAGAGCCTAAAAGGTTATTCCCAGCGAAGTCGCAACTGAAAGATCATCCCCAACGGAGTTTCTTTTCTTTCACTAATAAGAAGTCAATCCCCAACAGGATTCAGTATCACCAGCAACGGTAATCCATCTCAGCGGAATTTATCGGTGGAATCCTCAGTAGAGCATCTCTTCCCCGCAGAGTAATCTCCTCATCAGTTTATTCCCCAACAGAGTTATCCTCTCCTGCAGGTTTATTCTCAATCGTCTTCATTCATCCCCAGCGGAAACGAAGAATTCAATTCTTTCCTCCAGTAACTATCCGGGATTTGTTTTCCCCCATCCAAAACATTACATTTCCATACATCATGATACATGCATATACGCATCATACAGCACAATCTTATTTATTTTGAGAACATCATTGCTTGATATATCATGCATTGCATACGACTGACCTTTACCTTTCAGGAAGGATGCAGTTAAGTTCTTCTCTATGTCGATATACTGACCAGTTCATAAATCTCAACTGAATTATTCTCGGTTGAATTACAGATAAGGTTCTAAATCTCGACAATTTTCCTCCGTCGAAGTGTGGACGAGTTCTTAAATCGAAACAGAATTATCCTCCATTGAAGTACAGACAATCCTAGATCTCGATGAAGATGTTTCCCTCAGTCGAAGTACTGACCGGTTCTTAAATCTCAACTGAATTATTCTCGGTTGAATTACAGATAAGGTTCTAAATCTTAACAATTTTCCTCCGTCGAAGTGTGGACGAGTTCTTAAATCTCAACAGAATTATCCTCGGTTGAATTACAGACAATTCCTAAATCTCGATGAAGATGTTTCCCTCAGTCGAAGTACTGTCCGGTTCTTAAATCTCAACTGAATTATCCTCGGTTGAATTACAGATATGGTTCTAAATCTCGACAATTTTCCTCCGTCGAAGTGTGGACGAGTTCTTAAATCTCAACAGAATTATCCTCCATTGAAGTACAGACAGTCCTAGATCTCAATGGAGATGTTTCCCTCAGTCAAAGTACTGACCGGTTCTTAAATCTCAACTGAATTATTCTCGGTTGAATTACAGATAAGGTTCTAAATCTCGACAGTTTTCCTCCGTCGAAGTGTGGACGAGTTCTTAAATCTCAATGGAATTATCCTCGGTTGAATTACATACAGTTCCTAAATCTCGACGAAGATGTTTCCCTCTGTCGAAGTACTGACCGGTTCTTAAATCTCAACTGAATTATCCTCGGTTGAATTACAGATAAGGTTCTAAATCTCGGCAATTTTCCTCAGTCGAAGTACTGACTGGTTCTTAAATCTCAATTGAATTATCCTCGTTTGAATTACAGATAAGGTTCTAAATCTCGACAATTTTCCTCCGTCAAAGTGTGGACGAGTTCTTAAATCTCAACAGAATTATCCTCGGTTGAATTACTGACAAGTACTAGATCTCGATGAAGATGTTTCCCTCAGTCGAAGTATTGTTCGGTTCTTAAATCTCAACTGAATTATTCTCGGTTGAATTACAGATAAGGTTCTAAATCTCGACAATTCTCCTCCGTCGAAGTGTGGACGAGTTCTTAAATCTCAACAGAATTATCCTCTGTTGAAGTACAGACAGTCCTAGATCTCGATGAAGATGTTTCCCTCAATCGAAGTACTGACTGGTTCTTAAATCTCAACTGAATTATTCTCGGTTGAATTACAGATAAGGTTCTAAATCTCGACAATTTTCCTTCGTCGAAGTGTGGACGAGTTCTTAAATCTCAATAGAATTATCCTCGGTTGAATTACAGACAAGTCCTAGATCTCGATGAAGATGTTTCTCTCAGTCAAAGTACTGACCAGTTCTTAAATCTTAACTGAATTATTCTGGTTTGAATCACAGATAAGGTTCTAAATCTTGACAATTCTCCTCCGTCGAAGTACAGACAGTTCCTAAATCTCAGTGGAGTTTTCTCAGTTGAATTATGGACAAGTTCTTAAATCTTGCTGAAGATGTTTCCCCCCAGTCGAATTATGGACAAGTTCTTAAAACTAAGTAGAGATGTTCTCTCGGTTGAAGTACAGGCAAGTTCCTAAATCTCAACAAAGTTCAGACTTCCCCAGCAGAATCTTCCTCAATAGCAGGTATGCAAGCTATCCCTAAGGAATATCTTAGGTGATCGACACTCCTTCAGATGTCATCTGTAAGCCCATCCCCTCGCCAATAATCTCCAAATGGCATCTGTAAGCCCATTCCCAACATCACAAGGCTGATACCGCTTCATGCGAGTGCAAATTTCTGGGCACTCTAGTGTTCAATCATCTTCCACCTTCGGATCACGAAAGGCAAGAAAGCCAATCTAAATCCTCAGGTTTAAGAAGATTGAACAGGGGCAGTTATTGTACCCCAAAATTTTCCCTCTCATATTCCTCAAAACATTGCAAGAAAAATCTCCAAGTTGCTCAAGTTTGCTCAAGAGTTGGACAGACAAGCTATCTCCTAAGGCAGTCAACCCCAAATTAGGGTTTTGTGTTGCATCAAGATATTTGAATCCAAATGACCTCAAGTGCTCACTAATGTCCTAATATGTTCTCAAGATCATCCATGTCAAAATTCAAGCCTTGCAGAGAAAGTTTGCTCAATCAATTGCTCAAACGTCCAAAATATTGACTGTGCTAGGGCAAAAGTCAATTGTGACCTATATACAGTCAAACATCAATAATTTTTGCCAACATTCTCATTTTGAAGGATATTTCATCATTTGATCAAGGGATGATCATTATTCATCAAGGATTGCTCAAAATTCATCAAGATTCAAAAGTTGCTAAATTAGAGTTTTGTAGGAAAAGTCAACTCAACTTTGACCAAGCATAACTTTCTCATACTTTATGAGAAATGACCCATCCAAAGATAATTTTGAAAAGGATGAAGTTTCATACAATCCATATTCATACCCCAAGATCAAAAAATGCACTCACAAGAAGTTATAAATTTGGACATTATAGGTCATTTTTGAAAGTCAACAAAAACACCTTTTTTGCCAAAGCTTACAAACTGAGCATGGAATATCAAAATGCAAAGAGACAAAAAGGGTTGGTTAGAGGACATCTAAAGCTTTCTAAAAAGTCAAGAAAACTTTCAAAAATTCAAAATTGAAGAAGTTATGCATTGTTGGAGTTGGACTTTTTTGCAAAATTTCCAAAAGTCAACTATCCCCAAAACTTCAAATTTTGTCAAATGGGCCCATTCTTTTCCACTTGATTTGAGCTTGCATAGTTTCCCAAGTGTCCTAGCTTCAGCCATGAGCTCATATTTCATTTTTATTATTTAATTTGATTTTTTATTGAATTTATTCATTTTAAATCAAATAAAATCATATAAAATCCAAAACTTTGATAACATAAGATTTTTTGGCTGTTTCAGGCTTTGATTACAATCATTATCATCATCAAATTCGAATCAAACCAAATCATATGCAAAAAGATTGAAATTGGAAAATTTTGGAAGGTTTTAAAGGAGAGATCAAATCAAATTCATATGCATTGATGGGGAAAGAATTAGTCCATGTTTCTTACCCTAATACATTGAGCATTACATAAGGAAGAAAAACACACGAAAATCAGGGTTGGAAAGTGCATAGAGATGCAGAACAAAAAGTGAAAAAATCACAAAAAAGTGAGGGGTCGAAATCCAAGTTGGAGGCATTTTCAGAGGCCAAGACCTGTCCCAATCGCTTCCTGGGCATTCACTCAAGCTACCTGGATCCAAAGCAAGCATGTTCAGACGTCCAAACGCGTTGTAAGTCTCACGAAACCCAGCTTTATTCTTGAAATCGAAACTCACCATTATTGCATCCATTGAATGAAATAACTGCATATTTGTAATCCTCACATCCTTTGTAAACTTTTGGCATCATTTAATTTCGTTTATCTAACCTGTAATGCAAAACGCCATAGCTAGGGTTTCTTGGATGTTTTGGGGGGTTTTCTTTTCAGGTGAAATTAAGCTACAAGAAGGGCATGGTTCTGATCAGGAAGCCAGGACGAGTCAAACCATGTTTTGGGAATGGATTTATATGACCTAGAGAAGATTTTAGGATAGGTCTGCGTTTTTAGCTGCGGATTCAAATCCGCATGTATTCTTTTACAGGTTTCAGGATAGGGATGATGAGGTGTCCCCTGCCCATTGGTGGATTGAAATGTTACGCGCGCGTTTTTATGTTCTGGCAATTATTTCATTTTTTATATAATATTATTTGTTTGCATTATAATAACAGTTGAAACAAGGTGGTGTAGTGGCAAAGCAAGCAACATATATCCTTCAGGACCTGGGTTCGAATCCCAGGTCCCCCACTTTCTCAATATTTTTCCTCTTCAGGTGTTCCTATGCGCGCGTTGGCTTGTTATCCACCATGCATCCTCGTGCATCCAAATGCCAGATCTGGTAGTTCAAAGTTGAAGGTCCACCAAGGCATTGGTCAATGCACAAGCACCAGATCCCAGAAAGTCCACAAAGGCCAGCGTTTTTGGGCCTTCAAATTGCTACTCATACTCCCAAAATAGGCCTAAACCCCTCTCTCTTCTATTTCATTTATTTAGTTTTATTATTAGTTTTATTATTTTTATTTAAATTCTAACCAATCAAAATTCATCTTTTATTAAATAAAATCACCAAAAAAAAAATATTTTTATTCAATCAAATTTTTAACTTTTATTTTTTTTATTAATAAATACTGATTAATTAATTTAGGTTTTAATTCTAGAATAATTTTGACTTATTTTGCAAATAATTAAAATTAATTAGATTTAATTAGGTTTTAATTACTAATTCAATTAATTTTATTTTTCTTTCTTAAAATAATCAAAACTCAAAAAAATAATTTGTTTTTATTAATTAATTTAATTTAATTTAGTGATTAATTTAGGTTATTTCTTTCTTAAAATAAAAAACAACAAAAAGATATTTTCTTTAACCAAAAGGGTCAAAATCCTAATCATGCGTCCGATTTAATTTTGTGCCGCGAGTTACTTATTTTTATCCAATAATGTACTTGCTCCCGGATTGTAATAGTTGAATAGGACTTTTATTTATTTTTATCGCTTTATTTATTTTCAAAGGGTTTGTCTTTGGCGATGTAAATACCTGACGCCTTGTAATTTAAATTCTGCCTTTTTATTCCGCAAATTACAACTGTTAGATGTTTGATAATAGGGTTCGCATGACAAGACTGAATGTTAATCTTAAAATCACCTTAGATCACCCTTAACATGTACAAAGATAAAAAATAAACTAAAAACGACCCACTCGCACATGCGCACTCTTAGGGTACACCCCACTTGGTTGCCTTCGTACGCGGTCATTGAGTATAGGTCACTTTAGAGGTTGTCCTCTTGTCTAAAAGATCATAGTCACCTCGAAATGGTTGCTTCGGATATTGTTGCCTTAAACAAATGATCTAAGACATTAGGGTTACCGCTAAGGCGTCCTAACATTGCTTTGGTGACCGTAAATCCCTCATTTTAATTGACCTTCAAACTCCAACGACGGTGCTACCTACTCATTAATATTGGGCTAGCATTGTCTAAAGGACATTAGCATAGAACGATTCCTTTTTCGAGTAGGTAGCTGGTTCTTAGATACTTGATCTTTCAAAACAAAACAAACTTTTACACTTACACTCCTTTTCGAACAAAGTTTTCAAAAAACACTTCATACGCTCTTGAGGACAGAAGCAAGAGTTAAATCGAAGTTTTCAAAACAAAAACTTTTTCAAACCCACAAACACAAAGAAAGCAATTTTGAAAACAATTGAGCAAGTACCTAAGAGCCCATGGATAACCACGGATAGAAAGGGTGCTAACACCTTCCCTTTCTATAATCTACCCCCCGAACCCGAGAAATATCTCGAAAAAAGGAATTTTCTGTGCTTTTTTCCTTTCCTTGTTGGATAAAATAAAAGTCGGTGGCGACTCTTTTTTACCGCGACATTTTGCAAAAACAAACGCAAAACGCAAACCAGCATTCCAAAAAACAGTCAATTCTTCCCACCGTATCACACATGGGTTGTATTCTGGGACAACAGGATGAAACGAGAAAGAAAGAGTTCGCCATTTATTATCTCAGCAAAAAGTTCACTGATTGTGAGTCGCGGTATTCCACGCTAGAAAAGACATGTTGTGCTTTGGCCTGGGCGGCAAAGCGTTTACGGCAGTATATGTTGAATCATACCACATGGTTGATCTCCAAAATGGATCCAATCAAGTATATTTTTCAGAAGCCTGCTCTTATTGGAAGAATTGCCCGATGGCAGATGTTGTTATCTGAATACGATATCGAGTACCGCACTCAAAGGGAAATTAAAAGTAGTGTGTTGGCAGATTACCTTTCTCACCAACCGGTGGAAGATCATCAGTCTGTAGAGTATGAATTCCCTGATGAGGATGTGATGTTCCTGAAAGTAAAAGATTGTGATGAACCATTGCCTGAAGAGGGCCCTGACCCTGAATCTCGTTGGAGTATGATATTTGATGGAGCTGTGAATGCTTATGGTAAAGGAATTGGTGTTGTGATTGTTACTCCCCATGAATAACATATTCTTTTACCGCGAGGTTAACATTTGATTGCACTAATAATATGGCAAAATGTGAGGCTTACATCATGGGTCTTGAGGAAGCTATTGATCTCAGAATCAAATTTCTAGATGTATATGGCGATTCAGCTTTGGTAATAAATCAGATTAAATGAGAATGGGACACTCATCACCCTGGCTTGATCCCTTACAAAGATTATGCTAGAAGATTACTACCCTTCTTCAATAAAGTTGAATTCCATCACATTCCTAGAGAAGAAAATCAAATGGCGGATGCTCTGGAAACTTTGGCTTCCATGTACCAAGTGAATACTTGGAATGATATATCCTGAATTACAATTTGATGACTAGATAGGCCCGCTCATGTGTTTGCAACAGAGGAGGTAGTAGATGAAAAACCTTGGTATTATGATATCAAGCATTTTCTTCAGACTCAGGAATACCTAGTTGGTGCATCGAAGAAAGATAGAAAGACACTAAGAAGATTGACAGGCAGTTTCTTCCTCAGTGAAAATGTGTTATACAAGAGAAATTATGACATGGTCCTGCTCAGATGCATGGATAGACACGAAGCAGACATGTTGATGCACGAGATTCATGAAGGTTCATTTGGAACTCATGCTAATGGACATTCGATGGCTAAAAATATGCTAAGGGCAGGTTATTATTGGTTGACAATGGAATCTGACTGTTATAAATTTGCAAATAAGTGCCATAAATGCCAGATTTATGCAGATAACATCCATGTGCCTCCGACACTTCTCAATGTGATTTCCTCCCCATGGCCTTTCTCTATGTGGGGTATTGACATGATCGGGATGATAGAACCCAAAGCTTCGAATGGACACCATTTCATCTTGGTAGAAATTGACTACTTTACCAAATGGGTAGAGGCTGTGTCATATGCCAATGTTACCAAACATGTGGTTGTGTGTTTCATCAAAAACAATCTTATATGTCGGTATGGTGTGCCGAGCAGAATCATCACCAACAATGGTTCGAATTTGAACAACAAGATGATGATAGAACTGTGCAAAGAATTCAAGATTGTCCATCACAATTCATCTCCACACAGGCCAAAGATGAATGGGGTTGTTGAAGCTGCTAATAAGAATATCAAGAGAATTATCCAGAAAATGGTTTTCACTTATAAGGATTGGCATGAAATTCTCCCTTTTGCTCTGCATGGATATCGAACATTTGTTCGCACTTCAACAGGAGCAACCCCGTTCTCCCTAGTATATGGAATGGAAGCTTTACTCCCTGTTGAGGTAGAGATTCCCTCGTTGCGTGTGATAATGGAAACCAAGTTCACAGAGGCTGAATGGGTCCAGAACAGGTTTGACCAATTGAATTTGATTGAAGAAAAGAGGACGACAACTTTATGTCATGGGCAGTTATATCAAAAAAGAATGAAGAAAGCATTTGATAAAAAGGTCAAACCTCGTGAATTCAGATAAGGCGACCTCGTGCTCCGGAAGATCATGTCTTTCAACACTGATTCTAGGGGCAAGTGGACTCCCAATTTTGAAGGCCCATATGTTGTCAAGAAAGCCTTCTCTGGTGGTGCATTAATTCTTGAAACTATGGATGGAGAGGAGTTCCCACGTCCCATGAATGCTGACGCAGTCAAGAAATACTTCGCCTAAAGAAATAAAAGAACAGCTCGCTAAGTTGAAAACCCGAAAGGGCGGCTTAGGCAAAAAGGAGCATCTCGGTAGGCCGAAAACCCGAAAGGGCGGTCTAGGCAAAAATTAGAGACATAAACAGAATAAATTTCCCGCTAAGTTGAAAACCCGCAAGGGCAGCTTAGGAAAAAGTTAGGGATTTTTCTTGGCAAGTAACTACGTCAGACAAGACTTGATCGTTGAAGCAACAATCTTCTCGGATCCTCACCATACCTCAACAAAAGTTGTTGCTTAGGATTTTAAAACTTGTTAGGGGGAATATTAGTCATTTTATCTCAATATATCTTTTCCATTATGTATTACCATTTCCCAAATTTTGTAATCATCCATGGAGTCTCGCCATTCGCAGACTACCATTCTATTAATGAAATGCGAGCTTTTGCCTAATTATTTGTGTTCCTATTTTTATTTAGCTTGCAAAGACTCCATTTATTACTGATAATAACTGTTAAAGCAAAAAGATTAAAAAAGAAAAATTGACTTTTAAAAAAAAAGAGAGATCTTTACAATTCAATTTACTTTGGGATTTGTGATGAAACAATGACAACAATAATGGTGATCCCAAGAATGAACAAACTCTGGTTGTTCTAAGATTTACTCTCTTCATGAAGGTTTTCTCAGGTCATTTTGCTGGTATGTGCGCAATCTTTGTGTGTTTCTCAGATAGTTAAAGACGATATCAGTGGGTGCAAGGTACATGTTGTACCCCAAAATTTGCCCTCCCATATTCATCAAGATTTGTCAAAATCAAAGTCACAAAATTCCCCAAGGGTTGTGCAGCTCAACTGTCTCCTATACAGTCAAAACTAGGGTTTGAGTTCTGATCAAGAATTGAAAGTTTTCAAGGGCCCAATCAAGTCTCATATGCCTACAAAGATGGTCAAGTATCCTCATGTCAAGTTTCAAGGCATTCAGCTCAAAATTGCACAGTCAAAACCCTAGATTGCACTACAGTCAACTGCAGGGGCAAAATGGTCATTTGACAGTCAAAAGTTCAAATTTTTGGTCAACATATCATTTTGAAGCCACAAACATCATTTGATCAATGCTTGATCATGATTCTCAAAATTTGGCTCAGAAATCATCAAAGATGCAAAAGTTGCTATATTTGGACAGCTGAAAAAGTCAACAGAAATTGACCAGGGCATAACTTTCACATGGATTATCAGAAAAATTCCATCCAAAGCTCATTTTGAAGAGAAAGACATTTCCTACAATTCATCTTCATGTTCCAAGTCCAAGAAATGCTCTCACAAAAAGTTATCAATTTCAACATTATAGGTCATTTTCAAAAGTCAACAAAAAGGGACTTTAAGTCAAAGACCATAACTTGAGATTGGTAAATCAAAATGACATGGGACCAAAGGCATTGGTTAAAGGACTCAAAGACCTTTCCAAAATGTCCATGAACATGTGAAAAGCTTAAAAATTGAGCAAGTTATGCCTTGTGGAAGTTGGGAAATATTTGGGAATTTTGAAAAGTCAACATTGATGCAAAAGGCCTAAAAATGCAAATGGGCCCATTTTTCTTCCAAGTTTCTTCATGCCAAGCCTATGCACGACCACTAGGCCCAAAGGGAAGTATTTTCATATTTTTTAATTATTTATTTGAATTTATATTAATTTATATTCATTTAAATCATTTTAATACATGAAAAATATAAACCTAACCTAAAAAAATCTTTTTATGCACATTCCAAGGTCAATATTTCGTGCACTTCTTAATTAAGCAAGTTTTGATGAGAATTGATCAGATTTGAACCAAAATGCACATGGAAAAGATTTAGAAAAGATCTTGTAAAATCAAATATTGAAATCCATTATGGCATGAGATTTTGTACAACTTTCTTGACCTAAAAGCCTCTATACATACTCAGGATCAAACCCTAATGCGAAGTAGACGGCAAGCTGCGCCCAAACAAGCCATTGCATATTGAAAATTTCTCTTAAAAACTCAAATCTGAAAAGTGCCTTAGAGGGGGATTGAAGCTTCAATTTTCCTTCCATTAGCATCCTGAAACATCCCTGAACGTTTCTCAATCGCTAACATCAACCAAAACGCCTTGAATTGGTACCCCTAAGTCAAACTATACCAAGAAAATTTTGAAATCGCATAGCATAAATCAAGCATCCTTTTGCATTTTTCTTTATGGATTCTTGTTTATAATGATGTTTCTACGCTAACCAATATGTTCAATTGTGTTTTTGTGCCATATATATGCTTTCGCCATTGTCAAAAATTAGGGTTGCAGGTTTTCTAAATTGGGGATTTTGCATAGAAGAAAAATCAGGACCTCTGAATACCATGGTTGAACTCAGTGCTTAGAGACGAAAAGATCCATATACTCGCGCCTAATTTATGTTTGGAGATAGGCTAATCGTTATTTTTCCATAGCTTCCCTAATGCAACGCTATAAAAACCGTGGCCATACGTTTATGTTTCAGAAAAAACGAAGAAGACAACCTCGTTGTCACCACGTGATAGGCTCTTTTGAAATTCGCGCGTTTTTGATCCATTAGCATTATGTTTTACTTATCATATTTACGTATTATTATATGTTAACTAAAAAGCGTTTGGTGCAGTGGTAACACGTTAGGCATATGACTCTCATGACCTGGGTTCAAGTCCCAGGTCTGGCAAAATTTCACTATTATTTTTCAACGCGTATTCTCATGCAGGCATAATATGAGGACTCACCCTACGTCTTCAAATTGGGCCATACACGCGTCCAAAATAATCAGATCAACGGCCAAGAATCCCAGGAACACCTACGCCTAGTCAACGTGTCATACACGACCCAGGAAAGTCAGCGAAATCAAGGCTTATTGGGCCAGGCTTTTCAAATCAACACCTCCATCTGGGGCCTGAACCCCCCCCTGGTTTGCTTTTCTTTTCTTTTTATTATTTTAATTATTGTGTTATTTATTTTTATTGCTTTAATTAATTAATTTTCTCTTTTTTTTACAAAAATATAAAAACATCATAAAAATCCAGAAAAAGATAAAAAATGTAATAAATATTTTATTTTAATTATTTTATTTTCATGAATAAATTGTGTAATTGAATTTAGTATAATTAGTTTTTTTTGATTTTAATTCTTTTCATAACAAAATATAAAAAATGTAGAATTTAGGTTTTAATTGTTAATTCTTTTTATTTCCCTTTTTTATCATAATACTATTATTTATTTTTATAATTAAATTGCACATAAATAAATTAGGGTTTAATTTAGACTATATTTTAATTCTTTCATAATAGATAAAAATATTAGGATTAGGGTTTGCCGTTTAATTTAATTTCAATTAACTTTTTTTTCTCATTAAATCTAAAAAACACAAAAATACCATTTTCATTTAATTTTAATTTTAATTTCCTCATTAATTTTAATTGTTTGTAAAAGGGTCCAACGCCCTAGTTTTGTTTTAATTCCTTTATTTTGCGCATTTATTTTATAATCGTTTAAATAATCTTGTATCTCTCCCAAAGCCATGTAACTCAGACATTTTATATTTCCCGCATTTTATTTCTTTATTTTATGTCAAATCGGGTCCTGGTTTAATTTGGCGATGTGGACCCGCGCCTTTGTAATAGTTTAGAACTTTTTATTTTCCGCATCTTTTTAACTGTTAAATAAATGCATGCAAGAATGAATGATAAAATAAAAACAAACGCATAGATCACCTTGACATGAATAAGAGAAAATAACTGAACATGACACACGAATCGCACACACCACCCCTAGGGTACGCCTCACTGTTGCCTTTCGAAAGGTGGTCGTCGAGTAGAGGACGTCTTAGTAAGTCCTCATGATCCGGGAACCTGGCATGAGGGTAGCTTCTAAGGTGTCTTCCTATTGCTCTGGTGATCACCACGTCCCTAAAACTCGAATTGACCCGAACACCTCCAACGGTGGTGCTACCTACCTCTCAATGGTGGGATGGCACTACTTTTAAGGACATTTACACAGACGAATTCCTTAGGGTAGGTAGGTTCTCAAGGATACTTGCTCTAATCTCAAACAAATCAAAATACTTTTCACACCGACACTTTTCAAAAGCTTTCAAAGCAAATTTTTCAAACACTCTGACGTATGAGTCGATCTGAAATTTTTCAAAGAAACTTTTTTTAAACCCACATTGAAAAGCAAGCAAACATTTTTGAAAACACATTGAGCAAGTATCTAAGAGCCCATGGATAACCATGGATAGAAAGGGTGCTAACACCTTCCCTTTCTATAACCTACCTCCCGAACCGAGAGCAATCTCTTTAAAGGAATTTTTCTGTGCTTTTGTCCTTTCCATTTGGAGAAAATAAAAGACGGTGGCGACTCTTGCTTCCGCGACATTTCGCGAACCAGCGTTAAACAGTCAGTTCCAGATCCACCGATCACAGAACTGGCGACTCTACTGGGGAATATCTTATAAAGTGAGGTGTACCTTAGGGCTAGCTTATAACTATGTTTTCAATTGTTTTCCTTGTGTGCTTTAAATTGTGGGTTGCTTGGGAGTTCTATAGATCCTAAACCCGGATCTGGGGGATACCTTTCTTAGAAAGTAGCAACAAGGCTGTGAGGGAACTGTGCGGGGTATACCGACACGGTTGAAACAGTCTGCTACATTGATGTGGCACTTTGGTGTGTACCGGTAACCCTTGAGTTCAGTCAAGGAGAGTATGGGGCCTCCGCGTGGTGTCATGAAGCATCAACAGACCTTAGGAACCTTAATTGAACTATCTTGGCCTCTTTAGGGTAGTGAGATAACTGACTTTGGTGCAGTCCGAGGTTGGTTGATACTCGATACTACGCTCAATTGAGGATTGCTTTCCTGGAATATTTCGGTCGCCAGTCCAGTGGCTAAATCGAAACGATGAACAATGAAAGCAATCCCGTGATATTGGGAACCTTAGAACCCGGTTACTTTGATTAGGACAGGTTGAACCCACCAACTTCAAGAGGGTAATACCTAGACCTCATGCTGGCCTGAACCCTAAGGGCTCTTTTGTGTGACTTGTGTGCCTTCGTACTTGACTATCTGCGTGCTTGTTACCTGACACTTGTTTCTCGCAGGTTTTGTTTATAGTCCTTAATTGGGACTCATAACATGGTACTAAATTTCTTGCAGGTTTTGTTCGTAGTCCTTAATTGGGACTTATAACAGGGTGTACTAACTGCTTGCAGGTTTTGTTCATAGTCCTTAATTGGGACTTATAACAGGGTGTACTAACTGCTTGCAGGTTTTGTTTATAGTCCTTAGTTGGGACTCATAACAGGGTACTAAGTTTTCTTGCAGGTCTTGTTTATAGTCCTTAACTAGGACTCATGACAGGGTTTACCAAATTTCTTGCAGGTGTTGTTTATAGTCCTTAACAAGGACTCATAACAGGGTACTAAGTTTCTTGCAGGTTTTGTTTATAGTCCTTAATTGGGACTCATAACAAAGTATACTGAATTTCTTGCAGGGTCTGTTTATAGTCCTTAATTGGGACTCATAACAGGGTTTACCTACATCACCCCATGCATAGCATGACATCATACCATTGCATACCATTGCATACATCCTAACCCATTTCAAGGATCTCAAGGGCTTGTGATGCAGGTCAGGATGAACCAATTGTCTAGCCAGGGGCAAAGAGGATTTATTTTCCTCTAGCCAAGGTTGTCAGGGGCTATGACCCACTGGATATGGTGAGCCTTTGACCCTTTGAAGAAGGACTCTCAATAATATGCAGTTCCTCTAATCAAGCTACCGGACCCAAATTCTAACAAATTTTTTGTTTATCCCGCGAGGTCCTTGAAAACATTGCATGCATATCATACATATCATTGCATAACAGGTACCCTTGTTACAGGTCACTTACCCTCCCTGCTGTTTATTTCAGCAATGGCTTCCCAACAAGATAACCAGGACCTTCACACTCAAGAGACTCAGTTCAAAGAGATCTTCCTAAGCCTATCCAAGGGGCAGGAAGAGTTGAGGACACTCCTCATGGGGAATCTGATCAGAAAGAGTCCTGAAGACGACAAGGACGAACGGCTGAAACATCTACAAGCTAAGGTAGACACATTGAAAACCCAGATGCTGGGGCAAAGGGCTCTCATCCAAAGTTTAGCTCAGGAGCAAGGAGAGCTGAGGGCCATGATCAGTCAGCTTCATCAAGACATGAAGCAACCAGCCCAAGTCAGGGACCCGGTCATTAATCAATTTCCAAGAAGTCAAAGGTTTAGACCTCTCCGAGCTGCTATTACTTCACAGGTCCAACAACGACATCGCCCAGAACAACGGGCTGATCAGAGCAAACCAGACAAGCCTAAGAGACAATTCACCAATATCAACATGCCATGGTCACGAGCCTTGCAACACATGTTAAGGATGAATCTGATTGCGGTGATCAACCCTCCTGCAAATCCAAAGACCTCCTCTCCAAGCTACAACCCAGAAGCAAGGTGCGCTTACCATTCTGGTAGCCCGGGGCACGATACTGAGGATTGTTGGGCGCTGAAGTACAAGATTCAAGGCATGATCGATGCTGGAGAGATCCAGTTTGAAGTACCCAAGACTCCCAACGTGATCACTGCTCCCATGCCAAAACATGGCTAGGATAGAAAGCACTTTTTGTTCATTCGAATTCAAGTTGTGATTTTCTTTTGTTTAAACATTTATTCATGTTAAAACATTGTTATTCCATTAATGCATCGCTTATGTCTATGTTTGAATCAATATATTCGCATTCACTATATGCAAACTGTTTTCATATTTTTTCTGATGTCAACTCTTGATCTTAAATAATTCCAAGCCTCTTGAGGGAGGATGACGAAAACGATACCATGATCTACAGTATGCTTTTGAACAGACCCCGCTGATGAGGTACAGGCATTGTTTCAATCCCTAAACACTGGAGTTATAAGGATGATAATCCCTCGTCAACCCATCTGAGCCAAAGAAGTAGGAGTTTTATTTTCGAAAATCAAAACCCTTTATCATAACCCGGGGAAGGGTAGTCTTCTCAGTTGATCCAAGTGCATAACGAATGGCACCGAAGAGATCTTTACGAAACGAACAAAGACAGTAATGGTTCAGAACAATCAAAAGGACAGGCAGTCATCCTCAAAATTCATAAATAAAAAGCCCAAAAAGTCTAAACCTACAAAGGGGACTTATGAAACTGGGACATCCCGTTGACTGTAATTCCAAAAAAGGAAACAGTTCAGGCAAAAAAAAAAATAGGGATAACACAATCAAAAAGAAAGAAGTCTTACGAACCCCCAACAAAAAAAAAAAAAGAGGGAAATGACTGCCTATTCAAAATAAACTGTCAATGTCCGAATCATCACTGGTATATCAAAGCAAAGACTCAAACAAGATCTAACGCACGATCAACTGAGTTTAGGTTTGGAGAACATCACGAAGAGCGGGTGGGTACAAATAAAATTTGAGCCTTTATCCTTTGTTTCTTAAACCGTGAACCAGGCCACGTTATAACCCTTAAAAGTCCTAGCTGAAGCATGGGTTAGTTCGAAAGCATACTGTTACGAAAGGTATCCTGACTCCTTAAGGCCTACGATAGAATACGGAGTTGACATCACGTTTTACAAACATTCACTTGTTTTATGAAAAAAAAGAATGCATTTTCAAAATCTTCAAGACAGACATAAGCTTTGCATTTTTGATATAACATTGTTTGCCTATGACTATTTGTTTGAACAGCAGGGAAATTCGCACGACGAATGCCTAATGAACAGAAGCACTTCCAATCAAGGGGCATGATATGATCATTGTCCATCATCTGGGGAAGTCCAATCAAGATTCAGAGAATCTCTCAACAAGGCCAAATAGCCTGGGGCAAATCTCTGCCTGAATCACTTGGGGGACTCCAGCAACGAATCTGGCCCGATCAGACACCTTCTGGTAATATGGCAACACAAGCAGCCAGGGGCACCTACCTGCATTCTAAGAGCGTGGACATAGTCGGAAAAAATACTACGCATAATCAAAGACCCACTAGGTTGACATACCTAGGCAAAAATAAGGGCTTCCCGGCGAACCAAAAGGGTTCGGGCAAAAATAAGGGATGAAAATGAAAAAATCTGTACACCCGGCAAGTCGAAAACCTGAAAAGGCGGCTTGGGCAAAAATGGGTATCCCGGTGGACTGAAAACCCAAAAGGGCGGTCCAGGCAAAAGTTAGGGATTAAAGCGTACGACTATGTCCCGTCTTCTTGTCATCTGTCTGCCAGAAGAAGGTTTATCTCTCAACAACTAGCAGCATTCCACAAGTGCCTCCCCCATAGAAACTGGGGCAATAAGAGTGGTCTAAGCAGTCTGACTGTTCTATCCTCCAAGACATCAGGGTAAATTCCGTGGAAGAACTTGACCAATACAGTTCAAAACTTCCCCAGAGAATCCAATCCAGTTCCCCAGGAAAGACGGAATCTATCATCCCCAAGCAATAAGCGTACCCCCAGTAGATTCTGGAAGCTTATCCCCTAGCAGGGCACGAACGCGTCGTCCGGCTTGATTTAAAGAGTTATTTCCTTAACAGGATATAACTGGGTTATCCTCAGCCAAAAGCCACGGAAAGAGCGTCCTCGACGAATCTTCTTATCCCCAGCGAAGTCTATCCATAATTCCAATACAGCAAGGTATCCTCAGCGAGTCATTCTCAACAATGCAGCAAAAGCATCGCTATCCCCATAGAGTAGCACTCCCCAGCATGATCGCTAGAGTATCTTTTCTCCCGCAGAATTATTTCATTTGCCAAGTTTATTCCTCAACGGAGTTATCTTCTCCTACCGGTATTCTTGCAACGATCATCCGCAGCGGAAGCAAAAACTCTTCCTCAAACATCAGCCCAGGATATGACTTCCCGGCACCCGTCAAGGATTTATTTTCCTAGACGAAACACATACATGAATCATCACATACATCATTATAGCATGCATAGACGCGTCATATCACCCCAATCTCATTTATTTTTGAGAACATCTTAAAATCATGCAATTCATGCATTATGACATTGCATACAACTAATTCGTTACTTTTTCAGGAAAGAACGATCAACAGATAAAAGTCTTTACCCGTTGAGGTAGTAATCGTCCCAGATTCCTTCATCATCCTGCTGAGGTAGTAATCGTCCCAGATTCCTTCATCATCCTGCTGAGGTAGTAATCGTCCCAGATTCCTTCATCATCCTGCTGAGGTAGTAATCGTCCCAGATTCCTTCATCACCCGTTGAGGTAGTAATCGTCCCAGATTCCTTCATCATCCTGCTGAGGTAGTAATCCCTTCAAGATGGTCCCCTCTCCAACGGCGAGTGAGGTGGTAATTCCTTCTTCAGATGTTTCCCTCTCCGGCATGAGCGTGAGGTGATGTTCTCTTATGATTCCCTCTCCAACGGTGTGTGAGGTAGTAATCCCTTCAAGATGGTCCCCTCTCCAACGGCGAGTGAGGTGGTAATTCCTTCTTCAGATGTTTCCCTCTCCGGCATGAGCGTGAGGTGATGTTCTCTTATGATTCCCTCTCCAACAGTGTGTGAGGTAGTAATCCCTTCAAGATGGTCCCCTCTCCAACGGCGAGTGAGGTGGTAATTCCTTCTTCAGATGTTTCCCTCTCCGGCATGAGCGTGAGGTGATGTTCTCTTATGATTCCCTCTCCAACGGGGTGTGAGGTAGTAATCCCTTCAAGATGGTCCCCTCTCCAACGGCGAGTGAGGTGGTAATTCCTTCTTCAGATGTTTCCCTCTCCGGCATGAGCGTGAGGTGATGTTCTCTTATGATTCCCTCTCCAACGGTGTGTGAGGTAGTAATCCCTTCAAGATGGTCCCCTCTCCAACGGCGAGTGAGGTGGTAATTCCTTCTTCAGATGTTTCCCTCTCCGGCATGAGCGTGAGGTGATGTTCTCTTATGGTCCCCTCTCCAACGGCGAGTGAGGTGGTAATTCCTTCTTCAGATGTTTCCCTCTCCGGCATGAGCGTGAGGTGATATTCTCTTATGGTCCCCTCTCCAACGGCGAGTGAGGTGGTAATTCCTTCTTCAGATGTTCCCCTCTCCGGCATGAGCGTGAGGTGATATTCTCTTATGGTCCCCTCTCCAATGGCGAGTGAGGTGGTAATTCCCTTTCAAGATGTTTCCCTCTCCAACGGCGAGTGAGGTGATATTTCCTTTCAGATTATAATTTCCTATAGTCCCCTCTCCAACGGTGAGTGAGGTGACTCCCTTTGAGATTATAATGTCCTTTGGTTCTCTTCCTGACACTACGAAGATGGTAATTCTCACCAAGATTTTCTCAACGAGCGTTGTTGAGGTTGAAATCATTCAAGGTTCTCTTACCATTCATGCTAAGATAGCAACCATCCCTGGTTCATTCATCAGCGTTTGAAGCTCCAGATTCAGCTCCTGTAACCAGTCAGGACACATCTATACCAAACATCTAAAATCAGCTCCTGCAACGTGTCAGGTACTCATTTTTCTTTTGCAGGTATGCAGGTTCTCGCTAAGGAATCTCCTACGCAATCAACATTCAGATGGCATCTATAAGCCCATCATCCTATTCAGCAATCACCAAATGGCATCTATAAGCCCATTCCCCCATCATCACTGCTACTATGTGAGCGCAAATTTCTGGGCACTCTAGTGTCCAATCATCTTCTACCCTCGGATTACGAAAGGCACGCCAGCCAATCTGCATCCTCAGGTCTAAGAAGATTGAACAGGGGCAACTGTTGTACCCCAAAATTTGCCCTCCCATATTCATCAAGATTTGTCAAAATCAAAGTCACAAAATTCCCCAAGGGTTGTGCAGCTCAACTGTCTCCTATACAGTCAAAACTAGGGTTTGAGTTCTGATCAAGAATTGAAAGTTTTCAAGGGCCCAATCAAGTCTCATATGCCTACAAAGATGGTCAAGTATCCTCATGTCAAGTTTCAAGGCATTCAGCTCAAAATTGCACAGTCAAAACCCTAGATTGCACTACAGTCAACTGCAGGGGCAAAATGGTCATTTGACAGTCAAAAGTTCAAATTTTTGGTCAACATATCATTTTGAAGCCACAAACATCATTTGATCAATGCTTGATCATGATTCTCAAAATTTGGCTCAGAAATCATCAAAGATGCAAAAGTTGCTATATTTGGACAGCTGAAAAAGTCAACAGAAATTGACCAGGGCATAACTTTCACATGGATTATCAGAAAAATTCCATCCAAAGCTCATTTTGAAGAGAAAGACATTTCCTACAATTCATCTTCATGTTCCAAGTCCAAGAAATGCTCTCACAAAAAGTTATCAATTTCAACATTATAGGTCATTTTCAAAAGTCAACAAAAAGGGACTTTAAGTCAAAGACCATAACTTGAGATTGGTAAATCAAAATGACATGGGACGAAAGGCATTGGTTAAAGGACTCAAAGACCTTTCCAAAATGTCCAAGAACATGTGAAAAGCTTAAAAATTGAGCAAGTTATGCCTTGTGGAAGTTGGGAAATTTTTGGGAATTTTGAAAAGTCAACATTGATGCAAAAGGCCTAAAAATGCAAATGGGCCCATTTTTCTTCCAAGTTTCTTTATGCCAAGCCTATGCACGACCACTAGGCCCAAAGGGAAGTATTTTCATATTTTTTAATTATTTATTTGAATTTATATTAATTTATATTCATTTAAATCATTTTAATACATGAAAAATATAAACCTAACCTAAAAAAATCTTTTTATGCACATTCCAAGGTCAATATTTCGTGCACTTCTTAATTAAGCAAGTTTTGATGAGAATTGATCAGATTTGAACCAAAATGCACATGGAAAAGATTTAGAAAAGATCTTGTAAAATCAAATATTGAAATCCATTATGGCATGAGATTTTGTACAACTTTCTTGACCTAAAAGCCTCTATACATACTCAGGATCAAACCCTAATGCGAAGTAGACGGCAAGCTGCGCCCAAACAAGCCATTGCATATTGAAAATTTCTCTTAAAAACTCAAATCTGAAAAGTGCCTTAGAGGGGGATTGAAGCTTCAATTTTCCTTCCATTAGCATCCTGAAACATCCCTGAACGTTTCTCAATCGCTAACATCAACCAAAACGCCTTGAATTGGTACCCCTAAGTCAAACTATACCAAGAAAATTTTGAAATCGCATAGCATAAATCAAGCATCCTTTTGCATTTTTCTTTATGGATTCTTGTTTATAATGATGTTTCTACGCTAACCAATATGTTCAATTGTGTTTTTGTGCCATATATATGCTTTCGCCATTGTCAAAAATTAGGGTTGCAGGTTTTCTAAATTGGGGATTTTGCATAGAAGAAAAATCAGGACCTCTGAATACCATGGTTGAACTCAGTGCTTAGAGACGAAAAGATCCATATACTCGCGCCTAATTTATGTTTGGAGATAGGCTAATCGTTATTTTTCCATAGCTTCCCTAATGCAACGCTATAAAAACCGTGGCCATACGTTTATGTTTCAGAAAAAACGAAGAAGACAACCTCGTTGTCACCACGTGATAGGCTCTTTTGAAATTCGCGCGTTTTTGATCCATTAGCATTATGTTTTACTTATCATATTTACGTATTATTATATGTTAACTAAAAAGCGTTTGGTGCAGTGGTAACACGTTAGGCATATGACTCTCATGACCTGGGTTCAAGTCCCAGGTCTGGCAAAATTTCACTATTATTTTTCAACGCGTATTCTCATGCAGGCATAATATGAGGACTCACCCTACGTCTTCAAATTGGGCCATACACGCGTCCAAAATAATCAGATCAACGGCCAAGAATCCCAGGAACACCTACGCCTAGTCAACGTGTCATACACGACCCAGGAAAGTCAGCGAAATCAAGGCTTATTGGGCCAGGCTTTTCAAATCAACACCTCCATCTGGGGCCTGAACCCCCCCTGGTTTGCTTTTCTTTTCTTTTTATTATTTTAATTATTGTGTTATTTATTTTTATTGCTTTAATTAATTAATTTTCTCTTTTTTTTACAAAAATATAAAAACATCATAAAAATCCAGAAAAAGATAAAAAATGTAATAAATATTTTATTTTAATTATTTTATTTTCATGAATAAATTGTGTAATTGAATTTAGTATAATTAGTTTTTTTTGATTTTAATTCTTTTCATAACAAAATATAAAAAATGTAGAATTTAGGTTTTAATTGTTAATTCTTTTTATTTCCCTTTTTTATCATAATACTATTATTTATTTTTATAATTAAATTGCACATAAATAAATTAGGGTTTAATTTAGACTATATTTTAATTCTTTCATAATAGATAAAAATATTAGGATTAGGGTTTGCCGTTTAATTTAATTTCAATTAACTTTTTTTTCTCATTAAATCTAAAAAACACAAAAATACCATTTTCATTTAATTTTAATTTTAATTTCCTCATTAATTTTAATTGTTTGTAAAAGGGTCCAACGCCCTAGTTTTGTTTTAATTCCTTTATTTTGCGCATTTATTTTATAATCGTTTAAATAATCTTGTATCTCTCCCAAAGCCATGTAACTCAGACATTTTATATTTCCCGCATTTTATTTCTTTATTTTATGTCAAATCGGGTCCTGGTTTAATTTGGCGATGTGGACCCGCGCCTTTGTAATAGTTTAGAACTTTTTATTTTCCGCATCTTTTTAACTGTTAAATAAATGCATGCAAGAATGAATGATAAAATAAAAACAAACGCATAGATCACCTTGACATGAATAAGAGAAAATAACTGAACATGACACACGAATCGCACACACCACCCCTAGGGTACGCCTCACTGTTGCCTTTCGAAAGGTGGTCGTCGAGTAGAGGACGTCTTAGTAAGTCCTCATGATCCGGGAACCTGGCATGAGGGTAGCTTCTAAGGTGTCTTCCTATTGCTCTGGTGATCACCACGTCCCTAAAACTCGAATTGACCCGAACACCTCCAACGGTGGTGCTACCTACCTCTCAATGGTGGGATGGCACTACTTTTAAGGACATTTACACAGACGAATTCCTTAGGGTAGGTAGGTTCTCAAGGATACTTGCTCTAATCTCAAACAAATCAAAATACTTTTCACACCGACACTTTTCAAAAGCTTTCAAAGCAAATTTTTCAAACACTCTGACGTATGAGTCGATCTGAAATTTTTCAAAGAAACTTTTTTTAAACCCACATTGAAAAGCAAGTAAACATTTTTGAAAACACATTGAGCAAGTATCTAAGAGCCCATGGATAACCATGGATAGAAAGGGTGCTAACACCTTCCCTTTCTATAACCTACCTCCCGAACCGAGAGCAATCTCTTTAAAGGAATTTTTCTGTGCTTTTGTCCTTTCCATTTGGAGAAAATAAAAGACGGTGGCGACTCTTGCTTCCGCGACATTTCGCGAACCAGCGTTAAACAGTCAGTTCCAGATCCACCGATCACAGTACAGTATTGGGTTTGTGATCCCATTATCCCCAGTCAAGTCTTGGTTCTCTTTTGATTTTGGGTTTGCATGGTCAAAAGCCTCCGTCCCAGATTCCCCAGCGAAGTCTTCCCTCATATGATGAAAGGTTTTATTCCCTTGGTGTACTGAGATATCGCTCTTTTTACAATATTGGCACTAGTGTTGACTTCTTGATTTCCCGGGAAGATTATCCCAGGGCATCTCTTGTTGGAACGAGTATTCGTGATGAAAAGTTTCAATCCGCAGTTTTTTCTCCAGGGAGGTAGGCTTGAATCCCCCAGTGAGGTTTGGTTGTTTTGGCGTCAGTCTGCTTTATTTGAGGCTGGTCTTGCAATCTCCAGTAGACATGTTGCTTTCGGAAAACTACTTCTCTGATGAAACCGGAAGAAGGGTGTTCTATCCCGGTATCTGTTTGATTTGGCTACATCTGGATTATGTTTCTTCTCAGTGAAGTTAAGGCAGGCAATAGGTTTGGTTTCCGCAGTTGCTTTTACCTTTCTTGGATTGATCTTTCTGGTTGAAGTTTAGCCCAATGTTATTAGTACCTGAAGTGGTTTTGTTTGTTTGTACTGATTATGTATCCTTTTACCAGCATATGCACGATAGCACTCATACATTCATACATGCATGATGCATGGCTAAACACCATCGTTCATTGACATTGTGTTCTGATTTTCCTGCAGCGCTCTTTTCTTAGTTGAATTTGGTTTTCCCTCTTGAGTTTATTTCTCAAAGGATGTATCTGCATTGGCCGTCTTGCTCCAGTTTATTTCTGAATTGGATTTGTGGTTGCATGACAATATTATTTACTTTGGATTTCTGAGAACTTTGAGTTTTGGTTTGTGCATTTATTTTGCACGGGAAGACTTTATCTCCTCAGCAGGAATATTGTGGCATTTCCCTGGGAAGTCATTTCTCATTAAAATTCCCCATGACAATGAGTAACAAGTCTCGTTATTTGAGACAACTTATGTTTGATCTTTTCTAGGCAAATTTCCTTGGTTATAGAAGAAGTTGAGACCCGTTCTAGGTAAAACGCCAGAATTTTGGGATAACTCGATGATTTTCTCTTTCTACCTTCAGTGAAGGTTGGTAGGACATCGGCAGTGAACGTCGGTGTTTGCTAATCTTTTTGCTATCTTCAATGAACGTTGATAGTTCATCGTTAGTGAACGGCGGTGATATGATATATTTTCTCTTTCTACCTTCAATGAATGTTGGTAGGACACCGGCAGTGAATGTCGGTGTTTGTTATCTTTTTGCTATCTTCAGTGAACGTTGATAGTTCATCGTCAGTGAACAGCGGTGATATGATATATTTTCTCTTTCTACCTTCAGTGAACGTTGGTAGGACATCAGCAATGAACGTCGGTGTTTGTTTATCTTTTTGCTATCTTCAATGAACGTTGATAGTTCATCGTCAGTGAACATCGGTGATATGGTATATTTTCTCTTTCTACCTTCAGTGAACGTTGGTAGGACATCGGCAGTGAACGTTAGTGTTTGTTATCTTTTTGCTATCTTCAGTGAACGTTGATAGTTCATCGTCAGTGAACGGTGGTGATATGATATATTTTATCTTTCTACCTTCAGTGAACGTTGGTAGGACATCGACAATGAACTTCGGTGTTTGTTATCTTTTTGCTATCTTCAATGAACATTGACAGTTCATCGTCAGTGAACGATGGTGATATGATATATTTTCTCTTTCTACCTTCAGTGAATGTTGGTAGGACATCGGCAGTGAACGTCGGTGTTTGTTATCTTTTTGCTATCTTCAGTGAATGTTGATAGTTCATCATCAGTGAACGGCGGTGATATGATATATTTTCTCTTTCTACCTTCAATGAACGTTGGTAGGACATCGACAGTGAACGTCGGTGTTTGTTATCTTTTTACTATCTTCAGTGAACATTGATAATTCATCGTCAGTGAACGGCAGTGATATGATATATTTTCTCTTTCTACCTTCAGTGAACATTGGTAGGACACTGGCAGTGAACGTCAGTGTTTGTTATCTTTTTGCTATCTTCAGTGAACGTTGGTAGTTCATCATCAGTGAACGGCGGTTATATGATATATTTTCTCTTTCTACCTTCAGTGAATGTTGGAGGACATCGGCAGTGAATTTTGATGCTTGTTATCTTCCTCTTTGATTATGTTCTTGTGGTTCACCAATGATTTATTTTCCTGGTGGGGTTTCTCCTTTGTTTCTTCATTTTTGTTGCATCCCCAATGTTACTTTGCGTCTCTTTGGTTTTGTTCATATGCATTCATATGCATAAGAATTTGCATGGCATCTTAGGGCCAAAAATAGGGTTTGTTTTATATTTAAGTATCTTCGATCACGTCGACACAAAGATTTTTAACCTTCGTATCTCCGGATAGAAGAAACTTAAATAAGGGAAGTTGTTGTACCCCAATTTTCCCCCCTAAGATTTCTGCATCATACCATATTGTTTCAATCACAACAAAATCACATTAGGGTTTTTGGTTCGTCTCCCTATCTTTAGCCTTGCTCTTTTGAGGAGTTGCCAAGCACCTTGACTTGTTTTCTTTTGTGATCATGGATATTTTTCTTTGATTTTCTCTCTAATTAACAAAATGAAATATTGGTTTGTCTTACTTGTTAATAATGTAGGTAAATGCAATGAGGTTTAGCAAGTTGCTTCATGGGTTCATGAGTTTATTTCCATGCCCTAGTCAATAGCTTGAAAAATTTAAACCTCACCATTGAAGTTGTTTTGGAAGAATTGTTATGGAAGTGGTTTTGGTGGCCATGAGTCCTCATCATCATCCTCAACAATTTCTATTCACAAAGGAAGAATATTGGCACAAAAAGTTTGTTCAAAATTGGCAAAGTTCCTCAAAGCATTCTCTTGATCTAGAGGCTAGGGTTTTGGACTTCAAAGGAGCATATCTTGCTAATCTTTTGGTATTTTTGAGTGATTCTAAAAGCATCCTTCTTTTCAAAGAGTTACCAACAAATCACTTCAAAAGTTCCAAGGAGTTTTCATGTGGAAGGAACTTGGTGAAGAAGAAAGATTACAAGTCACCCAGATGAATCCCCAATTTTCTATATGTGACTTCAAATGGTCATAACTTGGTAAATTTATATCACCTTGATCCTATTCCTTTTTCATGATGATCCTAAGGATGTGTGCTTCACGCCTTCTTTTATGTGCAAAGTAAGAAAATGGATGGAAGTTGCCTTAAGAATGCAAAAGATTATAGGTTATTTCATGATTTTTGGCCAACTTCAACAAGTCATAACTTGCTCAATTTTTGGAGATTTTGAGTGGTTCAAATTGCAAAATGTCATTCAATAGACCTAATTCATTCCATCTTTTTTGGTCAAGAGCAAATTCTAAGTGGAAGGCCATGTTTGGATGCAAAAGATTATAGGTCATTTTTAAAGAAGAATTTGAAATATTTCTAAGTATGGAAAGTCAACTCTTTTTTTTCAACTTTGACTCCATGTAACTTTCAGCTCAGGCATCCATTTGATTCCATTCTTTTTCCATTGCAAAGCTTGTAACCTCATCTTTCCAAAGCATCAAGAATTATGCCCTAAGACACCTTGAGGTGGAAATGCCATGGATTTGAATTTGGTAGTTTGAAACTGAATTTTGCACAAAGTCAGAATTTTGAAATCTTTGTTTTGGCTTCTAATAAAAAGATTTCCACGCGTTTTTGTTTCTAATCATGTTTAGCAACTTTCCAGAAGTGATTAGCATCATGAAACACACGATTTGGCTGAGTTTTGATCAAGTTTGAGTCACACTTTCTTCATGATGCAAACCCAAATGAATTCCCTCTAAAATGCATCATTTGCTATTCCTTTTGATCCCATTTGCTTCCCTATAAATAGAGGGTCATCCCCCATTCAATTTCCCAAGCTTGGATAGCCAGAATCACCCTGCCAAACTTGCTTCACAACCCATAATTCAGCAACTTCGAAATCTATTCTCAAGCCTTTTTCAATCCATTTTTTCTCTCAATTCACCTTACTTGATCTTCCCTGAAGCTAACCATATAATTACATTAAAGAATCGTGCCCTATACTGCTCCATAGAAGTCCAGCTTCAAAGCTCTGCAACTCAACTTCAATAGGTAGATTCCTTCATCAATTCTTCAAAACTTTGATATTATTGTGTTGCTCTCATTGCCCTGGTTCTAGTCGCAACACTTAAACTTTACTGGAAACACGTTTTGACCATGCATTTTCAAATCCTTTTTCAAAACTTTCCTTCCAAATTGCTTGAGCTACAATTTATATAAATTTGGCGCGAGGGTGTGGTTGTTTTTATCTTGAAGAGACGAAGCGATTGACATAGGTCTGAGCTTCTGATTTTACAGTTTGAGAGACCTGCAAATTACGTTGGTTGGAGGTTGAAGATGACCTACGTGTCATCTTCCAACCAATGATGGCGTGCCATTTGTATTTTTTAAAAATCCGATTTATTATTGATTCTGTACATTATTCACTAATGACCATGATATGCACAACGCGCCAGATCCCTTGGATTTGATTACTAACGCGTTTTGACTCTCATCCAATGGTCCACATCTTTTACTTTTATTTTCTTTTTCATATTTTTATATTTTAATTGTTTTAAATTTCAAAAAATCATAGAAAAATCATTTTTAATCCAAAAAATCTGAAAAAATTATGAAAAATATTTTTGATTATTCTCTTTCTAATTTTACACTTATTTGATTTGTTTAAAATGTTTAAAAATACTTTGATACATTTTTAAATTCTGAAAAAGTTATGGAATGATCCAATGATCTTGTGACCAAAATTGGGGACCTTATTTTATTTTTGTTTCTAACCTTACTATTTTTTACTATTTTTGTTTATTTTACCCATTTATTTTATTTTTTAAAAATAGTTTCTGACTTTTAAAAATTACCAAAAATTTTATAAAATTACTTGGCCTCTTTTTTGATTTTTCTATGGTCTTATTTTTCATTTCTTGATTAATTTGAATATAATTGACATTTTCCTCATTATTTTCCATTTTTTAAACATTTTTAAACCTTTTAATGTATATATTAATTATATTATTATTTTGTGATTATTTTCTGGCTGTCTTGGGTTGGTTTTTTGATCATGGCCTTATTAACATCATTATATCCATGGTGTTGAGTTTAACTCCACAAAAAATGGATGAATGATTTTAATAATAGTTTGATTAAATATTAATTCAAATGTGGTTTCTCTTTTTACCCTAATTCCTCTTCATCTCGTCCCCTTCTCATTGCACTAAATATTGTTGGGGCATGATCTCTATATCATGTCTCAAAACAAATGGTGCATAGATTTCTATTGACCGACCTCAAAATAGGTGTGACTTCTATATAAGTCCACTTACGATTGCTTAACCTAGCGCTAAATTTTGTCCTGATTCGAATAAATGATCATTCGTGGCCCAAACTTATGATTGCAAGCCCAAGTATGTTAATTTGATCTCTTTGATCCAATAACCTTGATATTCATTGTGTGGAGGCTTTGGTTCTACCAATCCTCTAATGGATCTACATAACTTTTGGTCAACACGGATCACTTAAACATCGTTGATCATTAAATGGTACTTATGAGAATTCCAAATGAATGATATACTTGACAAAAAGCAAATGCAATTTGTTGTGTGGAGGCTTTGGTTCTATCAATCCTCTAATGAGTTCTAAATGAAAGTTTCAAGATGGTCATCCAACTAACCACTAATTATTGACTTTTTTATTTTATGCCTTTATTCTTTTAGGCTTTATGTACTATTTATTTTTTTTAGAATTTTTCATTTCATGCCATTTTCATCTTTGCTCATTTTAGCATTTATCTTCTTGTCATTTTTATTTTGCTCACTTGAGCTTTTTCTTTTTCTTTTCTTAAGATACTTAATAATCAACATAAACCCTAAAAAATATTTAATGATACTTGGACTATTTGGTTACTATCCTTGGCATTATGGAGCATGGGACTTTTTCTTGGACTTAGGATTAGAAACCTTGGCCTATCTTGGAGACCTAGTGATCTTATCTGATTATTTTGTCTAGAGATCTTGAGGTTTACCTCAAGACATTGGGTTGCTTGTTTGTTTTTGTGTGCAGGTTTTTGTGATTACATCCTTTGTTTGTAATCTGGAATTCACCTATATACGGCCGTTACTCTGCCCAATTTTTGTGAAGACTTAATAAATTTGAAGAGGTCTAGTATCTTTGCTTGCTTGGTTTCAATCCAAATATGAGAATTCTATCTTGGCTCATAATGTCAAGTTTTGGCTTCTTGTTGGTTAGATGGTTCTTATCCTTAACTTTAACCTTATGCTCTAGGATAGCCTCTTCTACTCCTCCCATCTTCTTTAATTTCAAAAATCTTCTCCCTCCTTTTTAAACTCTTCTTGTTTCTAAACTTGAAACACTTTCATAATAAACTTGGACTTATGTCCATGCATTTTCAAAATCTTTTCATAAATAAACTCCAATCAATTTAATAATACCTTGACATTTTTGTGAGAAGACTAAAAGTCAATTAATCTCATTTCAAACCATTTTGCCACTTTGGCTTTTATCTTTAAAACTTTTCTCAAAAGGTTAGACTCGTCAATCATTTTAGTGATGCAAACAACTATACTTCTACAATATGTAGTGAAGTGAGATATCTTCCACTCGGGTGTTGAGTGAGGCATTGTTGATTTTAAAATCCAAGCCATTATCCTCCACTTTGAGATGATGCAAATTCTCCTTTCTCATGATTGTGGGTAGTAAGTATATTTTCCACACGGACAATGACGATGATGTCTTATCTCTTAAAATTAACCAACACACTTGTGTTTCAAACTTTTAAAAGAGGAACTATGTGTACCCTGATCCCCTATTGCACGAAAGGTGGTACGTAGGCACTAAAGGTTTGCAACCGCGGCGGGTGCAAAAATCATAAAAAATATATTTCTTTTCTCACCATCCATTTTATATACAACACATTTTATATAGCCAAAATATACAAATTTTTCAAAGAGGTTCCTGCGGAGTACCGTAGATGTTTAGGGTGTTAATACCTTCCCTTTGCATAACCAACCCCCTTACCTTGAATATTTCCCCCTTTTCTGGGTTATTCTCTCTTTTCCTATTCCTTTGGAAACAATAAAGCGCAGTGGCGATTTTTATTTTTAATTTGTATAAAGTCTAGTCAATCCAATGGCTTAGTCTTGAACATTTCTACCGCTACACCTGCAACCAGCCAGGACAACTAACCCAATGACCAGCAATTTTCAAGTTCCAGATTAATACTTGTAACAAGCCAGGACAACTATATGTGGACGACCGTTATGGATTAATACCTATAACAATCCAGGAGAACTATCTACATGAGGAGATTGAAGATTAATACCTGTAACAAGCCAGAAAAACTATCTTTCTTTCTCGGGTCAGAGATTAATACCTGCAACCAGCCAGGAAAACTATCTCAACGACCAACAATTTTCAAGTTCCAGATTAATACCTGTAACAAGCCAGGAAAACTATCTACATATGGAGATTGAAGATTAATACTTGTAATAAGCCAAGAAATTTGTCTTTCTTTCTCAGGTCAGAGATTAATACCTGTAACAAGCCAGGAAAACTATCTACATAAGGAGATTGAAGATTAATACCTGTAATAAGCCAGGAAAACTATTTTTATTTCTCAGGTCAGAGATTAATACTTGTAACAAGCCAGGAGAACTATCTCAATGACCAGCAATTTTCAAGTTCCAGATTAATACCTGTAACAAGCCAGGAGAACTATCTGTGGACAACCGTTGTAGATTAATACCTTTAACAGTCCAGGAAAACTATCTACATAAGGAGATTGAAGATTAATACATGTAACAAGCCAGGAAAATTATCTTTCTTTCTCAAGTCATAGATTAATACCTGTAACAAGCCGGGAGAACTATCTCAATGACCAGCAATTTTCAAGTTCTAAATTAATACCTGAAAACAAGCCAAGAGAACTATCTGTGGACGATCGACTGTGGATTAATACCTGTAACAAGCCAGGAGAACTATCCATATGAAGAGATTTAATATTAACACCTATAACAAGCCAGGAAAACTATCTTTCTTTCTCAAGTCAGAGATTAATACTTGTAACAAGCCAGGATAATTATCTCAACGACCAACAATTTTCAAGTTCTAGATTAATACCTGAAACCAGACAGGACAACTATCTATGAACAACTGACTTGTAGATCAATACCTGAAACTAGATACGAAAACTATCTACACGACCAGGTGAAACAGCCATACACAGGTTTCTTCTGATACATTTCCAAATAGCAGTTAATTCCATTTTCCCCAGCAAGTTGTGAAGCTTGGATTTTGACCAAAAAGCATAAAACTTTCATCTTTCCAGTTAAGAGATAACTTCCCCAGCAGAGTAATGGACAACTGAAGTTCCTAGACTCTATTCCCCACAGAGTTTCCTCAAGCAGGAGAACTCCAGAAACCCACATTCCCTAGAGGACTCCTCCTCAGACAGCAGGAACAGGAACCCCTAAAGGGACCATGTGTGAAATCAGCATCTACTTTGGTTGGAATATTTAAGCCCATCTCTAACGTCTCTCCGTCATCTTCTCCAAATGGCATCTGTAATCCCATTCCCGTCATCATCAACTAACAGCGTTATTTCATGCGAGTGCAAATTTCTGAGCAATCTAGTGTTCAATCATCTTCCACCTTCAGAGGGAATTGTCTTCTTATTGGTTTTTTTCGATTTAGAAGGTGTTAGCAATGGCCTCCTGCAGCTTTCCTTCGATTCTGAAAACAAGTGTCGTCTCTATGCTTACCTTTAATTAACAAGGTAGGAACTTCCTTCATGCCAGCAGGAACAAAGCAATGACCTCTTGCATATGTCCTTCGACTCCACCATTGGCTTTACATGTTTTCTTGATTTACAATGTAATGGTTACCTGCATGTCTGCTTCGATTGAGCAAGGGCCTATGCAGGTTTGTCTTGATGACTACCTGCATGCAAGCTTGATTCCTACTTCGACTGGGCAGTATCTCCCTTGGAAATTTTGTTTCAACACGCGCAGGATTTACTTTGTTGGCCCATTTGAAGGAATGGCAAGTGATGCATGTGGTCCCTTCAAAAGAGCACACACATTGGTTCAAAACAAAGGATACACATATTGCTATCCAAAACGAAAGACAGATATGCAAAGATGTTGGTTGGCCCAAAATCCCACATATTGCCATACTTAAATTTCCTGCACAAGCATTCTGAAGGAAACTTTGATTAGCCTGGAAAGAGTTTTGTTAGGGATAAATCGAAGAGACCCAAGGATGAGATTTGAGCCATTCGAAGGACACACCTTGGTGGCCCATTCAAAGAGGGCATAAAGCATACTATGAAAGATACTCAAAAAGTCCATTCGAAGGAGGAAACCAAAGGCCCATTCGAAGGATACACAAATGGTCCATTCAAAAGACCACTTCGAAGGAGGCAACCAAAGGCCCATTCAAAGGATATATAAGAGGTCCAATCGAAAGGTAGGAACTGAAGGTATTCGAAAGCCAAAGGTGTCCACATTCATTCAAATTCAAAAAGAGACAAGTTTCCATGACTTTGGCAAAGTTACAAAATATCATTCATGGCTTTAAAAATACTTGTTTATGGTTGTTTAAACCTTTGTTCTCTTGTCCCCTCCATCCCCTCTATATAAAGAACAACACTAGCCAGATCAAAGGAGGTTGAACACAACCGGAGAGAGAGTCACACGAAATTAAGAACATATTCTTGGAGGTTTCCTGAAGCTTTTCCAATCATCAACACCCCCTAAGAAAGCACACGTCTAGAAGTACCAAATTGAAGCAACCCTTAAACAACGGTACCCATGCCTGAAGCCACAGATTCATCCATTACCATTGGTAAGAATTGGTAAAAAGGTTAAACTTTACATTTACATGACACATCAACACTTGTAGTTCATTCGATTTGTTATTCAAGATTAAATACTTGGGTTCGACACACAGGTCGACATTTGTTTTGTTGCTAACACTTGTTGCAGATATAGCCTAAATACACCCAACGCGCATAGGATCAAAGTACTTGGGTTATACCCAGGTCCTTCATTTTTGTTTTGCTAGCATATCTTTGTAGATTCAGTGCCCTCATAGGTGATCCATTAGGCCTTTCCAGCAACGCCCTCTGGATCAAAAGCCATATCCTGTCACTAGATCAAAGAGTAACCCTTCACAAAATCGAAAGGCAACATCCCCTCTGGATCGAAAATCCCATTTTTTCTCTGGATCGAAGCCTCCCTTTTTCTTCCTGGATCGAAGGATGCCCCCTTGCATTTTTATTTTTTTTCATTGACTTCTTTTTATTTCAACTTTAAATAAAAAAATCACAAAAAAAAATTAGACTAGTATTTTTCTAATTAAGTTAATTTTGTAAACAATTAATTGATCATTTTAACCTTTCTTAAAATTAAATAGACTTAGGTTGTATTTTCTTAAAATAAAACAAAACAAACAACAAGATTTCTTTTATTTAGGATTTAGACGTCCTTTTTAATTCGTTCGCGCATTTATGTATTTTCGCATTTGTCAGCTTATTGTAACTGCTTCCCGGTTTGTAATAGTAACTAGGACTTTACTTTTCTCATTTCTATAAGGTACCTCTCACAAAGCCATGTAATAGCGTAGGATTTACATTTTCGTACTTTACATTTCTGCACTTTAAATTCATGTATATATATATATATATATATATATATATATATATATATATATATATATATATATATATATATATATATATATATATATATATATTAACTGCTAGTAACTAGGATTGCATGACAATACTAATAACAAAATGTTAGCAAACCTAACACAAAAGACAAAAATAACTGAACATAACACACATTGCACATATGCACCTCTAGGGTACCCCATTTTGGTTGTCTTCGGAAATAAAACAATCATGTCCATCGAGACAGGGATGTTTTGGCAAAGACCCGTAAATCAAAAGATCATAGTCCCTCGATGACCCTACAATTGTCTTTCGGTAAATGATCTAGTCCCTAAACAGAAATTGCTAAAGTGTCTCTACATTGTTGCCTTTATGACTGTATATCCCTTAGAATGTCCCTCATACATTCAACGATCGGGCTTGTTATCAATCAATGGTAAGATAGTAACATCTAAAGGAGGAGGAAAAGAATATTAGACCTTTTGAGTAGGTGGGATGCTCATAGTTGCTCGCTTGCTCACAACAAAAAAACCATTTTCACATATACACTTTCAATTGAAACATTTTCAAAAGTTAAAACCCTTTGTATGCATTCTTATAGAGACGAGAATCATTATAAAGGCACTTTTCAAAATCACTTTCAAAAATATCTTCCACAAACACTTTTTTGAACTATTTTTAAAACCAACACTTTGTACGCATTCTTATAGAGACGAGAATCATTACAAATACGTTTTCAAAATACTTTCAAACCCATACCACAAGCATATTTTCAAACAAAACCAAAGTGAACTAGCAAGCAACTAAGAGCTCGTAGATAACTACAGATGGAAAGGGTGCTAACACCTTCCCTTTCCATAATCTTCCCCCCTTACTCAAAATAATCTTGAAAAGGTCTTTTTCTGTTCTTTTCACCCTTTCCTTAATTTGGATAAAAGAAAAGTCGGTGGCGACTCTTTATTACCGCAACATTTGCGAACACAAATGCAAAAATCAGTATTAACAGTCGGTTATGCCACCGTATCACATGATGGAAACAAGAGTGCAAAACCAGATGGTTATACTTTTGATTTTTTGAAGAAGTGTTGGAAAACAGTTAAGGAATATATATTCAGTTTTGTGAAAGATTTCCACTCCAAGGTAAAACTCGCAAGGCTTGTATAACTTCTTTCCTAACCCTAATTCCAAAAGTTAATAATCCTCAATCCTTATCGGAGTATAGACCTATCTTCTTAGTAGGGTATCTTTATAAGATCCTAGATAAGCTCCTTGTTTGAGATTAAAAAGAGTTATTGGTAAGCTTATTTCTAAAAACCAAATTTATTTAATACTGGGTAGAAATACTTTGGACGGTATTTTGGTGGTGAATGAAGTCCTAAATTTGGATAACAGAGAGAAAAGGAGTTATTTGATTTTGAAGGTTGATTATGAAAAGGCATACGATAGTGTAAGTTGAAATTATCTGATATTATTGTTCAATAAGTTTGGTTTTGGTGCAAAGTAGAAAAAGTGGATGGAAGCTTGTGTATTTAGTAGTTTTATGTCAGTGTTAGTTAATGGTAGTGAAACTAAAGACTTCAATATGGAAATGGGTTTGAGGCAGGGGATCCCTTATCCTATTTTCCGTTTCTGATAGCTATGGGGGGTCTCACATGGTTGATTAACAGAGCAATGGAGTTAGGGGAGTTTAGAGGATTTCACATCAATGATGGTTTTACAATTTGTTGATGATACGATAATTTTAGGTGATGAGAGTCGAAATAATTTGTGGAGTGTCAATGTAATTTTAAGAGGTTTTGAAATAGTTTCTGAGTTAAGAGTTCACTTTTATAAGAATAAAATTTACGATATCAGTTTGAGTAAAAGGAGTATGAGTACAACATCGTCTTTTTTGTCTTGTTGTGAAGATCATATTTTCTTCAAGTTTTTAGGAGTGAAAGTTAGAGATAGTCTCAAAAGAGTGTATATGTGGAAGGATATTATTAGAAACCATAGAAAAAGATTTTCATCTTAGAAAAGAAGATTTATTTCTTTGGGATGGAGGTTTGTGTTGATTAATGTTTTCCTGAATGCTATTCTCGTTTATACTTTGTCTTTCTATAATGCCCCGATCAAAGTGCTAAAGGAGATTAGAAGAATTCAAATTAACTTTTTGTGAAGAGGTAATGAAAATAAGAGAACAATTTATTGGGTTAGTTGGGATTCAGTGTGTAGAATCAAAGAGTGTGGGGGGCTTGGTATAAAAAACATTGAACATTTTACTAAAGCTATTTTGCTCAAGTGGAAATGGAGGATTTCGAAGGAAAATGAAATTTTATGGAGTGAGATTTTGAGACATAGGTAAAATCCGAAAATGAAGATGTTTTTCAATGATAACAATGTGAACAATAAATGAGACTCAATCTGGTGGAGGGACCTCATAATAGTGGAAAACAATATAGTTGCAGGCCATAGTAAATTTTCTGAGAAGACTCAATGAAGTTTGAATGATGGAAGGAGTATTCCTTCTTGGTTAAGAAAATGGACAAGCAACCAAACCTTGAAGGAGGCGTTTCTTGAAGTTTTTGCTTTGGCTATAGATCCTACAGGAAGTGTGGCAGATGCGGGTTCTTGGGAATGAAGGGTTTGGAGATGGAAGATGCAACTCAACCTCCAGAATTCAATCGAAGTTGATAGCTTGCAGGTGGAGGAATTACAATTATTGTTGACTGATATTGATCTAATACCTTTTGCTTTAGATGAATTTCAATGGTTGGACGATGATAATGAGGTTTTTTCTGTTAAGATATACTAGCTGGTGAGTGGTATAAGGTATGTTTTATATGTTGGCAGTGAGGTTCCAAGTGGCATTGAATTTGTCTTTGGTTAGATTGGTTGGGTCTCTACTAGGGTTTTATTTTCTCTTCTCACCTGAGAAGCATATTGCCGTTCTTTTCCTAGTTTTTGGTTCAATCGTTGCAAGTTCTCAGTGCATAATGACAAGTCCTAATATTGGTGACCTATCATTGCATGATGATGGTGAGGAGGAAGGATTTTGTTTCGACTTGGAGGAAGAAGGGGATGAGGCTGTAGATCTATAATGGTGTTTGGTTGGACGGTTTCTATGCGATAGATCCATCCATGTAAAGTCTATGAAGGCGAGAGTGGCGAATATGTGGAGACTAGTGAAGGGTGTTACGATTAAGGAAGTGACTGATGGTTTATTCTTGTTCCAGTTTTCACATAATCTGAACATGGAAGCGGCTTTGAAGGGTTGTCTGTGGACTTTTGACAATCACTTGTTGAATCTTGAGAAGGTGAAAGTGAGAGTACAAATAGAAAATATTCCTCTATTTTACATTGATTTTTGGGAGCAATTCCACAATCTTTCAACTGGTCTCATGATGGAGAAAGTTCGTAAGTCGTTGGAACGTTTGTGTAGCATTATATACGCCTAAGAGTCAGGATAGATGTCGATCATTTTATGGTGTATCATTGGGGACTTTAATGACTTTATGTCCCAACAAGACAAGCAAGGTAAAACATACTCATCCTAATTGGTTGTGAGCCGGTGTTCGTCAAGCGGTTAGTGATTATGATCTGGCTGATTTTCCTCTTGAAGGTCATCAATTTACGTGGATTAAAAGTCACGGTACAAATCCTGTTATTGAGGAAATACTGGACCGTGCTTTAGAAACTCTGGATTGGTGGAAATTGTTTCCGAATGTTAAACTTGTTAACCTTATTGTGTCTCATTCTTCTCTTATCGTGTGCAGAAAACTTGGAGAAGTGGAATAACACGAGAAGAAAGAACAAGAAAGAGAAGCTTGAGAAATACAAAGAAGCAAGAAGATGTTTAGAGGTTTGCATGATTTGTATGCTTCAGCTAGGTTTGTCGATGGCCAAAGAGAATATAATAAGGAGCTAATCTGTGAGGATACTTATTGGAGATAACGACCCAAGATGGCGACCTCAATACAATTTTTTTCACTATTCTGCTACAGCTAGAAAGAACTTCCAAAGGATTGACATGTTATTTGAATGAAGATGGAGGTGAAGTTCGTGATCAGCAAGGTTTTCGTGACATCGCTAAAAATTATTTTGATAGCCTTTTTACTGCCAAAGTTGGTTTGTATGAACCAGTGCTTCGTCACATTCAACCTGCGGTTACTGAAGATGACAATAATAGGTTGTTACTTCTGTTGTCGAAGGATGAGTTTCACATGGCACTTTTTGAAATGCATCTTCATAAATCTTCAGGCCCTGATGGGTTTAACCCCACATTTTTCCAAAACTTTTGGGAGTTATGTGAGGATGACATTTTTGCAGCAGCCTCAGATTGCATGGTGAGAGGATTCTTCCCGTCTTCTCTCAATGATATCAATATTTGTTTGATTCCCAAGTGTGTTAAGCCTAACAACATGAAGGGTTTCCAGCCAATCTCATTATGTAATGTGGTTTACAAAGTTGTGTCCAAAGTTCTTGCTAATAGAATGAAGTTTCTGTTGGAGAAATGTGTTTCAGAGAAACAATCGGCGTTTGTGGAGGATCGTTCCATTTGAAATAATGCTATGATTGATTGCCATTGAGGTTATTCATGCTCTTAAGAGGAGGACGAAAATTGCCATTGAGGTTATTCATGCTCATAAGAGGAGGACTAAAGGTAAGAAAGCTCATTGGGCCTTTAAGTTTGATATCAATAAGGCGTATGATAGAGTGGATTGGGGATTACTAAGAAGAATGTTGGAGAAGATGAATTTTGTGGACATATGGATCCATTGGTTGATGATGTGTGTTACTTCGGTGTACTATTTTGTACTTGTCAGCTCAGATAGTGTTGGACTTATACAACCAGGAAAAGGATTGAGACAAGGAGACCTTACGTCTCCTTATCTCTTTATTCTTATCTCTTAAGGTCTTTCGGTCCTAATCAAGGTATCAGTTTCTAGTGGTGATATTCATGGAATCCAGATATGCAGAGGGGCATTTAGTGTGTTCCACCTAATTTTTGCTGACGATTTTTTTTGTTTTGCAGGGCCAATTTATTAGAGGTGAGAATTCTTATGAAGTTGCTTAGAATTTATGTTGAAGCGTCAGGTCAGGATATTAATATGGTGAAATCTGAAATTTTCTTTAGTCGTAACTTGAGTAATCCGGGTCAAGAGGGTCTAGCCAGCATGATGGGAGTTTGCCACATTATGGGAATCAATAAAATACTTAGATCTATCCTCGATGATTGGTAGAAGCAAAAAAGAAAACTTTTTCTTTCATTAAAGATTGTATTTGGAATAGAATCAATTCCTGGAGAGATCGGTCGTTATCTAAAGCAGAGAAAGAAGTTATGATTAAATATGTCTTGCAAGCAATTCCGACTTACATCATGAGCATGTTTATTCTTCTAGATGCAGTGGTAAATGATATTGAGAAGACGTTGAATTCTTTCTGGTTGAAGAAGGTAATAATAGCAGAGGTACAAGGTGGATGTCATGGGTGAAGCTAGCTTGTACTAAGAAAGAATGTGGGTTGGATTTCTGTGATTTTAGAGCTTTTAACATGACTATGGTTTCTAAACAGAATTGGTACCTACTGACTAAACCTCAAGCTCTAGTCTCCAAAATCTTTAAATCAAGGTATTATCCTAAAAACTCTTTTTTATGCTAGTATTGGCTATAACCCAAGTTTTGCATGGAGGAGTATTTGAAAAGCAAGGGAGGTTCTAACTCTAGGTTGCATGTGGATTATAGGGGATGAAAGTCATATCAAAGTAATGAACTAACCTTGGCTTCGAGGGATTAGAAATGGGTGTATGAGTGGGCCACAAAATCAAAGTGTGTATAATATTAATGTTAAAAAACTCATGTTGTCTAATGTTAAACAATGAAACATGTGAGTGTTATGTGAATGGTTTGGTTATGCAGTTGTGGAGGATATCTTACATGTTTCGTTAGTGGAGGATGTCGAAGAAGAAAGGTTGGTTTAGAAGGAGGAGTAAAATGGTAGTTATAGTGTTTGTTATGGGTGCATAATTAGGAGGAGTTCTCAAAACAGTTATGCTTGCGAAAGAGTGGAAGAGAATTGGAGTAGCCTATGAAATATTAAAGCTCCGCCTAAAGTCAAACATCTGTTGTAGAGAATTTGTAAGGGTTGCTTACTATCTAGGATGAGACTTCACCAACATTATGTCCCATGTTTGCCAGAGTGTCATTTTGTGATAATAGTAATAAAGATGACTGGCATGTTTTCTTTAGGTGCCCTGGAACGAATCGGTGTTGGAAGGCAGCAGGTTTGTACAATATTATAGAACCTCGTTTACACTCTTTTAATGATGCTAAGTCATTTATCCTTGATTTATGTAGTAAGGAGGATAAGAAGGTTGTTGGTAGAGTTGCACTTATGATGGAGGTGATGTGGAAAAATAGAAATGATTTTATCTGGAATAACGAGAGTGAGGAGACTTCTAAATTTGGCTGGCTTGCGTTTCACAAGTGGCAGGAACGATTTTCGGCCTAAAATATTCATGATAACGAGAATTCCCATCATAATTTGCGGATTTGGAGTCCGCCACCGCTTGGTTTGTTTAAATGTAACTTTGATGCGAGTTTTAATAAGTACCATGGAACAACAAATAAAGGTGGGTGTGTTTGTGATAGTTCTAGTAATTTCATTTCTGCAGCATGGGATGTTTGTGACTTATCCATAGTAGAAGCGCTAGCATTGACTCTTAAAGGGGCTATCCATGGAGCTACAACTTTGCACCTTAATCACGTTGTTTTCGAAAGTGATTCTCAAAGAGTTGTTCAAGCCCTTTATTCCAACAATATTGGCAATTCTGAATTTAGTTTAATCATTAAGTCCATCAAAATATTGTTATAGTTATTCTCCAACTGTGAGGTTGAGTTCATTAAACACTAAGAAAATATAGTGTCTCACTCGTAGCGAAGACAATCAATTCTTAGTTTAGACGTAGTATTATCAATGTTATTCCTCCTTGTATTGAATATTTGTTGATTAATAAAAGAAGTTAACTTTACTATTGTAAAAAAAAAATTAAGTGGATAAATTTCATTTTTCTATATTTATATGATTTCTTTAAAAAAAATCCTCTCTTATGTGTCTGTTTTCTCTTCAAGACAAATAAATTATATATTTAATAATATAAATAGAGATTTTTGGGATGTCGACACCTTTCATTTTTGTACTCTTTCGCCAAGTCCAATGGCACCTCCCTTAATGTCCAAGGCATGTAGAGATGCCTTCTCCAAAGCTGCCACCTAGCCTGCGTCTTCACTGCAAGAGTGACACTTATCATGCATGCATGCACCAGTTACCACCTAACTTACTGTATGAAATTTTTTTGCCTATAAATACAGAGCATAACATACTTCTCTCGCACCCACAATCGTCTCACTCTCTGCTACAAAGTATTTCATAATCTCTTATAATTTCTAAGTCTTTCATAATCTCAGGCATTTTCAACAATGGCTCTTCTCATAATGGGGGATTCTCACAGAGGCACAAGGGACAACATTGCAGCATTTGTAAGTTTCTTTTATAGTTAGACATTTTTTATACTTCTGGTAATGCTTTGATCATCTTACTTAATCTTACACCTTTACATTATTAACTCAGGATACCAAAAGATTCAGAATCAGGTCTCACAACTACCTAGCTCCTGACCTATTTATCGTACTATATCTTGAATACGTAGGTTTCTGACATGTTATAAAGATCTCCAACTGCATAATTGATTCAAAGTTCATACTTGCAATGTTGGAAAGGTAGAGACCAGAGACCCATACATTTTACCTACCAATAGGTGAATGTATCGTCACGCTAGAGGATGTGTACATGTTACTGGGTCTCCCTGTCAACGGTAAGGCCGTTAATGGGTCAGTTCAACAACCCAATTCTCTGTGTGAAGAATTGTTGGGCAGGGATATGGTTGAAGGTGGTGGTGCGAGAGGTCAGGGTATACTACTAACTGAGCTTAAAAATCATTATGCAACTTTGGAATTAAACGAAAATTCCTCCGAGCAAGACATGGTAATAAAAGCTAGAACTTATCTAATGATATTATTTGGAACCTTTTTATTTCCCGAAAGTACGGGAAATAGTATAAATTTTATGTGTTTAAATTTACTTAGAGATTTCGAAAAAACTAGAAAGTATAGTTGGGGTTCTGCTGTTTTAGCCCACCTATACAGTTCCTTGTGCAAAAATGCAATCAAGGAAAAATGTACATTTTATGGCTGCGCTTTTTTACTTCAAGTCTGGAATTGGTGGAGGATGGAGTCCCTAAACTCCGTCAACAACAACACATTCGTTTTCCCGTACGCAACAAAGTAAGTCATCTAGTTATATCATTTATTATTGTTCATCTCTTCACCAAATATATGCTAAAAATAAAATATTTTTCATTTCCTTTAGGTATTGCGTGAGGGGTATGGATTACGGAAAGAATCCAAGATTCAATGTTGCACTATACCGCAATCTATTGGATCACCTAGGCCCGGATGATGTACGCCGTACCTTTCAACTTTTCTACTTTTAAATTATTTATGTATTACGTTTTCATTAACCTGATTTAATTTTATGCGCAGTTTGTCTGGAGACCATATTTGGGTTTGGGCCATGAACCAAACCCCAAGGATGCAGCAATTTGGAGCGCCAAGACTGCAATCATACGGTTCAATGTTGTGGAGATGCACCACAGCGATCGTGTGCAGATGCAGTTCGGAATGCATCAAGAGATACCCAGCGATTCGACTTGTTTGTCCCCGTGGCATCTCAAAAGGGTCGACGCCCAGTGGGGTCTTACCAACTGGAAAGACTTTGCTCCAGAATGGTGTAAGATGTGGCAGAGGCGTCACCGACATGTCTTGCAATTCCCAGTTTTCCTCAATCATGGTAATATGCGACATACGAATCAGTATTTATCTTGGTACAGGTCAGTTAGTAACCCTGAAATGCACGTGTCTCATCCAAGGTATTTGGTTGACCCACGAACACAATGGGCACAACCCTCGTTTCCCCAACAACAAACCCAACACACATCAACCTCCCACCAACCCTCCAGACGAAACAGAACCACAAACACCCAACCACAGTCGCCACCACAATACAATTATACCCAAATGCCCCACAACCAACCACAATTACCACCTCAGTACCAATACCCCCATATGCCTCACACCCAACCGCAATTCCAATCACAATACCAACACACCCGCATACCCCACACACAATTTCAGTCTTCTGTATATCCTAATATGGGCCCCTCAACATCCAGCCTTAGCCCTGATCTAGGAATGTCGGAAGATTATGAACCAACCGACCCAACTTACCATCAACCACAGTATCACCAAACCACCCAACACCCTCAATACCAAACACCCCAAGATCCTTTTCCTTTCTACCCCCCGTACTCAGACGATCAATGCTACAGACCCACCATGGAACCCCACTGTTGTACCCCAAAATTTTCCCTCCCATTCCTCATGGATTTCTCATCACAAAGCCTTTGAAGCTCAAGATCCAGTTAGGGTTTCATCTGCTCAAGACCTCTCCTTGCACTGTTGACTCAAATTAGGGTTTGTGTTTGCACAAAGATGTTTTGACCCAGAATGCCTAAGATGACTTTCATGTTTCATATTGGACTCCCAAGTTTACCCATATCAAGTTTCAAGTCCTGACTCCAAATTTTGCCCATTCAATTGGACAGTTGACCTAGAAATCAATTGTATTGGGGAAAAAGTCAACTGTGGCCAATTGACAGTCAAACCTCATGAAAATTGATCCACATCAACATATTGAACTCACATGAACCATTTGATCAAGTTTGGATCACAATTCCACAAGAAAATTGATCAGATCACCAAAAGGGCAAAATGGTCATTTTTAAGGTTTTGACTATACAAAGGCAATTTTTGACTGTTTGACCTAGCCAATGGTAAACCAAGCTCACACATGGACTCAAGGACCCTATGGAATTATCTTGACATGATCAACAAGCTCAAAAGATCCCAAGTACACAAGGTTGACAGTTGAATTTCCCAGTCCATTGATCAATTTTGATTGTACACTGAAAAGTCAAACTTTGACTTTTTGGTCAAAATCAAGAGTCAAGATTCATTTTTCATCAAAATATGCTAAATCATGAAACTTGTTCATCAAGAAATCACAAAATGCAAATTAGGGTTAGAAATTTGAATTTTTCATAACTTAGAATTTTTCTAAGTTATGAAAAACCCTAATTTTTTCCCAACTTTGTCCCACTTTTTCACCAAGATCCATTTGGATTCAAACAAAAGTCAAAACATGAAAGTTGTAGCTTGTTGCATAATCTACAACTTTTATTCACAAAGTTTTCTCATTTGAAGCTTGTATCTCAAGTTACATCTTTTTGAATAAGGGCACTAAACCATTTTTAACTTAGTGAAATTTTAACCTATTTTGACAAGGTTTTCTACCCCACTTCAAGGCCATTTCTCATACACTTCCACTTGGAATTTAAATTTGCATTTCAAAGATGGATTGTAGTACACATTCCAAGCTTTCCAAAATGTCCAAGAACTTCTCAAACAACGTCATGGTTAGAGAGAATCGAATTTCACAATATAGCAAAAAACCACTTTGTTCATGACCAAGTTCCATGTCCATAACTTTGCAATTTGAACTCAGCATGCTTTAGGTTAGATTACAGGTCCTTAAACCAAGTTACACTCAATAATTTAATGCATATTCATTGTGTTAAGGTGTTGTTCTATGAGTTTGAACATTGTATAAAGGTTTAATCCCAAACTAGATAAAGCAAATTAACCATTTTGGTAAAAGGTAGCTTTATGTCAATTTTGAAATCCAACAAGTACATTGCAAATCTGAATGGCACAAGATTATGAACATAACACACTGATCAAGGAGGGATTATGCAGCACATTAGGGGCCCTCTACATGCCTAGGAACTCAAGTTGCATTTTGTTGCTTAAGTGTGAAGAAAAGTTCCATAACTCACAACAACTCTCACCTCAGCATTAGAACACAAGAACAAACTTATCAAACACACTCAAGACAACATAACCAAGCTAATACACGACCCTTTCACCTCTAAAACACCCTCCATCTCAGAATCATCCCCAAACTGCAAAAACAGAGTTGCCTCTGCAGTTTGAGTGCCAACTCCCATTTCTCTCAAGCATTCTTGCCAAAACCTGTTCCTCTACCTTCCTTACAACCTATGAAAACTATCCAGAAGCTAAGACACAACCTGTAACACCTCTAAGCCACTTCACCATTTTTGTTTTTCTGTTTTGCAGTTGAAGTTCTCTAGCTTGATTCAGAAGCTCTCAAGACAAAGTAAGCATTGAAACAGCATCCCTGGACCTCAAGGAAGCTTTTCCAATCATTACCTTGCACTGAAGGTTCCTACATCTCCATATAGAAGTTCAACTGAATAGGTAAAATTTTGAATTCGTATCTCTCTTATTATGCATCATTAGTCTTAAGTTTGTGAAGGAATAATGTCATACTCATGCCACTGAACATGTCCATGTCTTTACTTTTCATTTCTTTTGCCTGAGTAGAGAGAATTTGGAGTTTGAAAATGACAGAAAAACTAGGTTAGGAATTGGGGGAGGATAAATTCTCCTTCATCTTAGAGAGTTAGGTCAAGTTCTATACATGGTTAGAATCGTCTCTTCATGCTGAACATTTTTTATGTTATGAGTTTTTGTTAAAAAGTCAGGAATCAGGAGTTAGCAGCTGGAGTACAAGGCGCGCGTTTTTGAATGTTGTTGAACGAAGGTTGAAGATGAAGCCACATGGGCTGGGCCTGTGTGGTTTCTTCTTTTTACACCATGTTTCTATTTTCTTACCCCCCAAGCCCATTTGCTTCATTTTTCATGGTTTTTGACTTTTTCTTTTCTCATTTGACTCATTTATTTTTTCTCAGCATATTAAAATTTTGAAAATATTTTTCTCATCATTTTTTGATTTTATTTGATTTTTATTTGATTTTCTTTTGTTTATACATAAATAAATACATATTATTATTTAGGATAAATAGAAGAATATGTAAAAACACTCCTATTTTTATTTTATATTACCCTCTGAAAATATTTTATATAAAAAATACTATTTTCTAAAAATTAATTATTATTATTATTTGTATATATAGTACATATTTAAAATAATATAGATATACATATATATATATATATATATATATATTAATGCATTTAGAATAAAAACACCAAAAAATGTACATATTTTATTTTTTAATATTTAATACTAAAAATGCCTTTTTTACAAGTATATCATATTTTATTTTACTTTTGTATGTAAATAATGAATATTATATGAATTAATTAATTAATATACATTTTGATTAAAATTAGGGTTTTTGCCCTAAATTTGAAAATACTCTAAAAAATAATACCCTTTTTTATTTTTTTTCTTTTATTTTACATGAACAATACTTTTTCATATACATAAAAATTCCTTTTACATTTTGCTTATTTATTTCAATTTCCATTTAATTATGCAATTATTTATCTTGTAAATATTCCTAAAAATGATGTAATAAGCTTAGATTTAAATTCTTGCCCAAATAAACCCCATTTGAAACATTGTACCCCCCTCCCCATATTATTGTGATGTAATAGCCTAGGAATTTAAATTTCGCACTTTTAATGCTTTCTAAACATACTATGCTAGAATTAGGGTTTTGTATGCGAATAAAAATGGAAAAAAATAGTTGGACCTAATACAAGATAAATGAGCATGAAAATAAACAACACATCTCACACTTGCACCCCCTAGGGTATTCCACTTTGTTGCCTTTCAAAAATGGGCCATATTGCATGTTGAATTTCTTTGGGTAAAACAAACAATCAAATGATCATAGTCCCTCAAAATGTTGCCTAAATAAAATGATCAAGTCCCTTTTTAAAGAAAATTGCCCAAAGGCATTTAACACTATTGCAACTATGGTCTAAACGATGACCCGCGCCCGTCCCTTTCATCTCCTAAGACAAGATTGTCCACCAAATGCAATGGTGGAACAAAATTGTCAAAAGGCTTAAAACATGACAAAAATCTTTGAGCAAATTTTAGGGTAGATGAACTCTTAGGTACTTGTCAACCTTCCAAGAAAAACACTTGCCTTATTTTAAAAACCCACTTCACAAACACTTTCAAAATCAACTTTTCAAACCCTTGAAACATCTTTTCAAAAAGACAAACACCTTTGTAAAACATTCGAGTAAAGAATTGTTACAAGGGTAGCCTATGCAAGGCATATTTTTCAAAACCTTTTCAAAACCACACACAAAGCACCATTTCAAACAATTGAAAACCAAGGCAAGTCGATCTAAGCAAGTACCTAAGAGCCCATGGATAACCATGGATAGAAGGGGTGCTAATACCTTCCCCTTCTATAATCTACTCCCCGAACCCAAGAAAAATCTCAAAGGTTTTTTTGCTGTGCTTTTTAAACCTTTCCTTAGGATAAAATAAAAAGTCGGTGGCGACTCTCGCTCAATCGAAACATTTGCGAAAACAAACGCAAAACCCTAGTCAGTTCTCCCACCGTATCACAGAACTGGCGACTCTGCTGGGGAGTAATTTAAAAGTGGAGTAACCTTAGGGCTTAGATCACCCTCTTGCATGACTAATTGTTTGAATTGATTGCTTTATATCTTGGCTCTATTGTTTGGGTTTGCAATCCTACACCCGGATTTTGGGAAACATTCATAGATAGCAATACGTTGTGGAAACTGTGCGGGGTATACCGACACGGTCTAAGCAATAGCTATATTAGTGCGACATATTTGTGAGTACCGGTAACCCTTGAGTTCAATCAAGGAGAGTACGGGGCCGCTGAGTGATGTCACTAAGCACTAATCACCTAGAACCTTACTTGACCATCTTGGCTTTTTATTAGGGGTAGTGAGATGACCGGCTTTGGTGCAGTCCGAAGCTGGTAGATACTCGATACTACACTCATTGAGGGTTGTTTTCTTGGAATATTTTGGTCGCTAGTTAAGTGGCTAAACCAAAACAATGAACATTGAAAACAATCCAGTGATATTGAGCTCCTTAGAACCCGGTTACTATTTGTAGGACAGGTTTTTAAGCCAACTACACTCAAGAGGGTACTTACCTATGAAACCCCATGCAAGCCTGAAGTTAGGGTTTGGTGTGATTTGCTTGTACATATGTTTTGTGCATACATCATAAACATCATAAAACATCATATGCATTCACTAACCATTTCAAGGGTTTTGGATCTTCAGCTTTGTTCTTGTTTTGTAGGACATGGAAATACCTCGCAGAAACACCATTCAAGTCAACCTTGTGAGAATCTCTCCTCAACTCAAGGAGATCACTTCAAGAATTCCGGAAAATTCATCCTTCAGTGAAAGACATGGTAGACTGCTCAGCCTAGTCAACACCAACATTGAAGAAGACATGATGAAAGTGCTATTCCAGTTCTTTGACCCTCTTCACCACTGCTTCACTTTCCCTGATTATCAGTTGGTCCCCAATTTGGAGGAGTTTTCTCAACTCCTAAGAATCCATATCCTTAATCAACTACCCTTCAACGGTACGGAGAAGGAACCAAAGCCTGAAGATGTTGCTCGAGCACTACATCTACAACCATCTGAAATCAAGGGGCATTGAGAAACCAGAAGCGGCGTCAAAGGATTCTTAGCAAAATTCTTGTTTGAGAAGGCACAAGAATGTTGGAACTCATTGGACCTACAAGCCTTTGAAGAGATTGTGGCACTCCTTATCTACGGGTTGGTCTTGTTCCCAAATCCTGACCAATTGGTAGATGTCAACGCCGTCAAAATCTTCTTGTCCAGAAATCCAATATCAACATTGCTTGGGGACATCCTTCACTCATTTTACACACGAACAATGAGAAAGAGGGGGGTTCTCATGTGCTGTACTCCTATCCTCGCAAGGTGGTTTATTTCGCACCTTCCACAATCCGTCTTGAAGAATGACCAAGGTATAAGGTGGTCCAAACGATTGATGACTCTTACTCATTCTGATGTGCATTGGTGTTCTCGGTCCAGAGAAAATGTCATCATCGTCGATCGTTGCCGGGAATTTCCTAATGTTCCTTTACTTGGAATTAGAGGAGGTATCACCTACAACCCTTGCCTAGCTTTGAGGCAATTTGGATATGCACGGAGGGATGGCCCTCATGATATGTTGATTCCTAGCCTAGTTTTTGACTTCGACAACGATGCGCAAGGACTTCGCCAAAGATTCATCAGAGCTTGGGGAAGACTCAACAAGGTTGATAGCAAGACTCTGGGACACAAGAACTCCATCCCTCTTGAGCCCTATCTCAAGTGGGTACGAGCCCGAGCCCAAAGTCTAATGATGCCTTATCCTCATGTACTCCCAGTGATTAAAGAGCCCGTCAATGAAGGAGAGGTTCCCTACACCATCCTGCATCCAGACATGCCTACATCGTGGGAGGAAATGCAGAAAAGTTGGATTCAACTCAAGGAGGAACGGAACACTTTTGAAGCTAGCTACTACGCCAGTGAAAAGAAGGTTCTAGAGCTTACCCGCCGACTCCACGAGCAAGAGGCCCTCAACACCTACATCGCGCCAAAGAGGATGCGCAATGTCTTTCTGCCTTGAGAAGTTTATTTTGTAACATTTGGCCCATGGGGCATTTATGTACTAACAAATTGCTTCTTATTAATATGACGCGCGTTCTTCTTTGTCTGAAACAACTTTGAATGTCCTAAATCCTTGAATGCATTGCATACATCAGCATACCATTCATCATGTGCATAAGCAGGTCTCACTCCAGGTTTCCTTATCTATCTGCTGTTTATTTCAGTAGGATGGATCTCGAGCAAACAGTCAAAGACCTACAAGCCCAGAATGCACAGTTCCAGCAACTCTTGATGACCTTAGTCAAGAGTCAAGAGGATATCAAGGCTCATCTGGAGAATAAGGATCCAGTGAAGAAGAAAAAGAGGGTCGGAGTGGCTACTTTGGGGAGAAGATTTGACAGAGAAGCTCAGAGGATGCTTGAATTTCCTCCTACTTCTGATGAAGGGACTAGTAAAAGAGATCGAGTTGCGTTACCTTCCGAGTCTGATGCAGAGGAGGAAGAGGTTGAAGAGGACGAAGATTATTCTGACCAGCAGTATCCTCTAGCTGATGACAAATATAAGGGTTTAGAAGACAGATTGGCTGCCATGGAATTGCAAAGGGTACCGGGTCTGGATTTTGAAGACATGGGCTTGGTCGCCGGAATTGTGATTCCCCCAAAATTTAAGGTGACAGTGTTTGTGAGGTATGATGGGTTGTCTTGTCCCAAAATGCATCTCAGGTCCTACGTGAGAAAAATTCAACCCTATACAGCAGATAAAAATCTCTGGATTCATTTCTTTCAAGACAGCCTGTCGGGAGCTCAGTTGGAATGGTTTTATCAGTTAGAAGGAACCAGTGTCAGAAATTGGGAAGATTTGGCCACCGCTTTCTATAAACAATACCAATATAATTCTGATCTTGCTCCTACCCGTACCCAACTTCAGGGTATGTCACTAGGAACAAGTGAGGGATTCAAGGAATATGCACAAAAATGGAGGGATTTGGCTGGCAGGGTGCAGCCTCCTTTAACCGATCGTGAGCTCGTTGATATGTTTCTTGGGACCCTATCTGGGCCATTTTTCAATCATCTAATTGGTAACTCTTCCGCGGGGTTTACCGATTTGATCTTAACAGGCGAAAGAATAGAAGCTGGCATCAAATCAGGAAAGATTCAGAAGGGTGTCGCTGCAAGTGTTGAGAAGAAGCCGTTTAAGAAGGAGACAGCTATGGTATATTCTCAAAGAAGAGCAGGGAAGATGGAGCGTCGGCCAACTGTGGGGGGCGTAATGATTCAAAACACTCCAAGTGAGCCGCCTCGCTACAACCAATCCAGACCAAACCAGCAACGGGTGGAAAGGCCACAACGGCAGTTCACCCGTATTAATATGACTCCAGTGCAGGTGCTTCCCCATCTATTGAAGTTGAATCTTGCCACCATCAAGGAGGCGCCAAAGAATGTAAATACGTCCTCCCCGCATTATCATGCCAATGCTAAGTGCGCCTATCATTCAGACAGTGTTGGACACGACACTAATGATTGTTGGGCACTCAAGCATAAGATCCAGGACCTGATAGAGGCTAAGGAGGTAGAGTTTGACGCTCCAGAAAAACCCAATGTGATATCTGCACCTATGCCGAAGCACGGTCGGAATGTCAATGCCATTGAAGAGGATCTGTATGTTGTTGACGTTAGTGATCTGACTACTCCACTGCTAACCATTAAGTTGAATTTGTTAAGGGCTGGGATCTTCCCGGGATGTAAAGAAGACTGCTACTGTTGCCACTCTCTGCCGTTTGATTGTCCGCTATTGAAGAAAGGCATCCAAGGCCTCATGGATAACCGACAAATCTTGTTCGAAAAAGTTCCTGCTGTTCCAGTTCATGTTGAAAATATCTCAATCATAACCATTCACGCCAATCTTTCCGAGGCCGTCAAAAAGCCAGTTAAGATTACACCAGCTGCAAAGTCTATACCTTTGAAGATAACAATGCCGGGGCCTATTCCCTATGTTTCTGAGAAGTCGATACCTTGGAACTATGGTGGTGACATCTACTACCATGGTATCAAGCAAGTTGAAATAATTGAAGAAAATTCAGATGATGAAGAAGCCAGCATTAGCAACATTGCGGGCACCAGCAAAATCACCAGGAGCGGGAGAATATTTTCTCCAGAGATTGCCCCTCCAAGAGCAGTCTTTGGACCCTCATCAGCTAAAGAAGTCATCCCTGCACCAGTGAAACTCTCCGCTAGAACTCCTTTGATTGAGGAAATCGTCGTTCCTAGTGCTGCCTCTCCTTCCATTGCTGATAAAGGAAAGGGAATACAAGATGAGCCCGTCAGGACGAGGGTTCAGCCCTTGGTGATCCCGGAAGCCTCCAAGAAAGAAATGGACGAGATTTTGAGGATAATCAAGAGAAGTGATTACGATGTGGTGGAACAGTTGGGGCAAACCCCCTCCAAGATTTCCATGTTGGCACTGTTGCTTTGCTCAGAAGCGCACGCTCAAGCTTTGATTAAGTTTCTAAAGGCAGCTCATGTGCCCCAGGAAACCTCTGCAGATCAATTTCAACATTGCGTGGCTAGTCTGACTGCAGACAATGGATTAGGTTTTTCTGATGCCGACCTAACCCCTAAAGGCCGAAACCACAATGATGTGTTGCATATTTCAATCGAGTGTCGCGGAACCACCCTTGCACATGTTTTGGTTGATACCGGTTCATCGCTGAATGTTTTGCCTAAAAAGGCCTTGGACCGGCTAGATTGCGAAGGGTTGGAATTGAAGCCGAGTGATATTGTCGTCAGAGCTTTCGATGGGTCGAAGAGAATGGTCCATGGAGAAGTTGAAATTCCTGTCAAGATAGGTACTGAAGTGTTTAAATCCACTTTCTACGTAATGGACATCCGTCCATCATATTCCTGCCTGCTGGGTAGACCTTGGATACACCATGCTGGAGCAGTCACCTCCTCCTTGCATTAGATGCTGAAGTATCCTGTAAAGGGAAAGATCATTACTGTCCACGGCGAAGAAGAGTACATGATTAGCCATTTAAATTCTTTCCGGTATGTGGAGGTTGAAGGAGAGTTCATTGAGACACCGTTTCAACATTTCGAAGAAGTGCTTCCTGAGATAGCAGTGGCGAAATTGGCAGCTGAGGCACCCAAACAGATGGCCAGGATGGCATCTCTGGAGGATGCAAGGGCTGTAGTTAAAGAAGGGAAGAATTCAGCGTGGGGGCAGTTACCTGATTTTCCGCATAAAACTGATAAGTTTGGATTAGGTTTCACAACCGCTGGCCAGAAAGCTATGCGCCAGTCAAAGATTGAAAGAGCGCCGGTCAAAATTTCTCCTCACAGAATCAACGCCCTGGAAGATGAAGACAAGGAAAGCAACTTTGAAGAATGGATTCATCCAACTATCGGGGGAGGATTGAGCAATTGGGAGGCTAAAGACTTTGTCCCCATCACTTTTATTCATCAGTAATTTATCTATTAAACATTTCTTATTTGGTCTGTAATATTTTACTTTCAAACAATCCGTATACTATCTTTTCACCTCCTGCCTTGCCCGGGGCAGGTAGGTCCACTTGTAAGGGTTTTGACTATTTTTCATATTCATATGCCATATTTAATGATTCATTGGACGTTTTTCACTTGATAAACTGCTTATGCTCATTTTCTTTCTTTTTGCATTTTTGTTTAAGGATGGCTATCCCTTACACACACCCACACTCACCAATGCAGGTACCCATCCACTCCGGATTCCATGGGCGACTATTCTGCCTCGGGGAACTAGCCAGACTCCTGCAACAAGAGGAAAGTGCCTTCTTACCGCATGAAGAGCCATTGGAAGTTGTTAACTTGGGAACCGAGGAGATTCGGAAGGAGGTGCAAGTGGGTGCCAACCTGGAACCAAAAGTCAAGGAGCGCCTAGTACAGTTGTTGAATGAATATGTTGAGATCTTCGCTTGGTCCTATGAAGACATGCTGGGTCTAGACACCGACATTGTGGTTCACCATCTCCCCACAAGAGAAGACTGTCCACCAATCAAGCAAAAAGTTCGCCGAATGAGGTCTGACATGTTCGAAAAGATCAAAGCAGAAGTAATGAAGCAGTTCGACGCTGGCTTTCTGGCTGTTACATCCTATCCTCAATGGGTCGCTAACATTGTGCCAGTACCGAAGAAAGATGGCAAAGTCAGAATGTGTGTGGACTACCGGGATTTGAATAGGGCCAGCCCTAAGGATGATTTCCCGCTACCTCATATTGACATCTTGATCGATAATACAGCTCAGCATAAGGTGTTTTCCTTCATGGATGGGTTTTCGGGCTATAATCAAATCAAAATGGCTCCCGAAGATATGGAGAAAACAACTTTTGTCACACAATGGGGCACTTTCTGTTACAAAGTGATGTCGTTCGGGCTGAAGAACGCAGGGGCAACTTATCAACGCGCCATGGTAGCTTTATTTCATGACATGATACATCATGAGATTGAAGTTTACGTAGACGATATGATAGCTCGGTCACAAACAGAGGAAGAGCACCTTGAACATCTGGAAAAGCTGTTTGCCAGATTGAAAGAATACAAGCTCAGGCTGAATCCGAGTAAATGCACTTTTGGAGTTAGGTCTGGTAAACTCCTGGGATTCATTGTAAGCAACAAAGGCATTGAAGTCGATCCGGCAAAAGTAAAAGCAATACAAGAGATGCCTGCTCCCCGCACTGAAAAGGAGGTTAGAGGATTCTTGGGGCGCATAAACTATATTGCCAGATTCATCTCACATCTGACTTCTACCTGTGAACCAATTTTCAAACTCTTGAAGAAAGATCAGGTAGTTGAATGGAACGACGACTGCCAAGCCGCTTTTGATAGAATCAAGGAGTATTTGTTAGAACCTCCTATTCTGATGCCACCTGTCAAAGGAAGACCATTGATCATGTACTTAACTGTCTTGGATAACTCAATGGGGTGTGTTTTGGGCCAGCATGACGAGTCTGGTCGAAAAGAGCATGCTATTTATTACCTTAGTAAAAAGTTTACCGACTGTGAGACTCGCTACTCACTGCTCGAGAAAACTTGCTGCGCTTTGGTATGGGCTGCTCGCCGACTAAGACAGTATATGTTGACCCATACTACCTTGTTAATTTCCAAGATGGACCCTATCAAGTATATCTTCGAGAAGCCCGCTTTATCTGGAAGGATAGCTAGATGGCAAATGATCTTGACCGAGTATGACATCCAGTACACCACCCAAAAAGCTATAAAAGGGAGTGTACTAGCTGACCATCTGGCTCATCAGGCTATCGAAGACTATCAACCCATGAGATTTGACTTCCTAGACGAGGACATCATGAACTTGGACAACATTGAAAGTGACGGACCATATGACGGACCCGAGAAGGGATCCCGATGGACCCTGTACTTTGATGGTGCTTCAAATGCACTTGGAAATGATATTGGCGCAGTACTCATTTCTCCGGAAGGTTGTCACACTCCTTTCACGGCCCGACTTTGTTTCAGCTGCACAAACAACATGGCTGAGTATGAAGCTTGCATCTTTGGTCTCGAAGCTGCTATAGACTTGGGGATCAAATCTTTGGTCGTATTTGGGGACTCGGCTTTGGTCATCAGCCAAATCAAAGGAGACTGGGATACCAAGCATCCTAATCTTATCCCATACAAAGAACATGTCCTGACATTGTTGCCGCATTTCGAGCAAATTACCTTCGAGCATTTCCCGCGAGAAGAGAATCAGTTAGCCGATGCTCTAGCCACAATGTCCTCCATGTTTAAACTCAACTGGGATAACGAGGCTCCCCAAATCACCATCAAGTGAATGGATGAACCGACACATTGCCACGAGATTAATACTGAAGAAGTAGTGGAACAGCCTTGGTTCCATGAAATCAAAAGGTATCTCGAGACTAGGGATTACCCTGAAGGAGCTTCCGTGAATGACAAGAAGTTCTTAAGGAAATTCGCTGCTAAGTTCTTCCTGAGCAACGACATCCTTTACAAACGAAGCCATGATTGTGTACTACTCCGATGTGTGGATAAAGTTGAAGCAGAGTTGATCATGACTGATATACACAGCGGCACGTTTGGCACTCACTTGAGCGGGCACACAATGGCTAAGAAGATCCTAAGGGCAGGCTGTTATTGGTCTACTATGGAGGCTGACTGCCATCAACATTCCCGTACTTGTCACAAGTGTCAAGTCTATGCTGACAAAGTTCATATCCCTCCGGTTCCCCTCAATGTCCTGACTGCTCCATGGCCCTTTGCAATGTGGAGCATTGATATGATTGGAGAGATCAAGCCCACGGCTTCCAACGGACATCGCTTCATCCTGGTTGCCATTGACTACTTCACTAAATGGGTCGAAGCAGCTTCCTTCGCCTCTGTTACTAAAAATGTGGTTGCCCGCTTTATCAAGCAAAATCTCATATGTCGGTATGGTGTTCCAGACAGGATCATCACGGACAACGGTACGAATCTGAATAATACAATGATCACTGCATTATGCGAACAGTTCAAGATTTATCATCACAATTCATCTCCCTATCGGCCGAAGATGAACGGTGCTGTTGAAGCTGCGAACAAGAACATTAAGAAGATCATTCAGAAAATGACAGTCACTTACAAAGACTGGCATGAGATGTTACCGTTTGCTCTGCATGGATACCGTACGACGACACGTACTTCAACTGGGGCAACCCCATTTTCTTTGGTTTATGGCATGGAAGCTGTTTTGCCTATGGAAGTCCAAATCCCGTCTCTGAGGATTATGAAGGATGCAGGTTTGAGTGAAGATGATTGGATGCAGACCCGACTGGATCAACTCAATCTGATCGACGAGAAACAACTTGCTGCTATATGCCATGGTCAGACATATCAAAAGCAGATGATCAAAGCCTTCAATAAGAAAGTCAGACGTCAAGTGTATCGAGTCGGGGATCTCGTAATCAAGCGAATTATCTTGCCGCAAAATGATCCCAGGGGCAAATGGACTCCTACATATGAAGGACCATTTGTGATCAAGAGCATATTTTCTGGTGGTGCAATGATTCTGACCACCATGGACGGCGACGACTTGCCGCACCCTGCGAATGCAGACATAGTCAAAAGATACTACGCATAAAATAACCCGGCAAGTCGAAAACCCGAAAGGGCGGCTTGGGCAAAAATGGGCATCCCGGTGAACCGAAAACCCGAAAGGGCGGTTCAGGCAAAAATTAGGGATAAAAACAAAAAACAAATCTGTACACCCGGCGAGTCGAAAACCCGAAAGGGCGGCTTGGGCAAAAAGGGGTTTCCTGGTGGATCGAAAACCCGAAAGGGCGATTCAGGCAAAAGTTAGGGAATTAAAGCGTATGACTATGTCTCGTCGGATCACTTCAAAGACAATCTCTTCATCAACCAGTTCCAGACTTCTGATCAATCCAGTCATCGTCAAACGAAGCACTGAACGGGCAGATATTCAGAGTTGAGAAAGCTATAGCAGAATGGAATCCCATGGAATTATTTCACATAGTCATCCTTTATTTTGTATAAAATCTTTCAATATTTACGGCAAAATCCTCTTACTAGGATGATTGTCTCCTTTGTACAAATATACTCAAAGAAAATCAATACAAATACTCTTCCCAAAAATTTGTGTCATTTCCCTTTTTCTTTTTTGCACTATTTGTTTTATTTTGAGAAACGTCCAATGTTTTGTTAAATAGGCATATGCATTTGAAACATAATCACTTCCTAAAGTGAACCTAAGAAAAAAAGGATTACTGATAGGATGAAGGTACAGATGAATACCTTGGTACCCTCTCGAAGGAAACCACCAAGAGATTTGAAATCCACATCCCTAGCAAACCCCGAGACATACCTCCAGCAGACCCTCGAAGCTTATCCCCAGTAAGATTCTGGAAAGTACTCCCCCGCAGAGCACGAACGTCTCCCCCGTTTTTATTCAAAGTTATTCCTCACAAAGGCTTATAACTGGGTTATCCTCAGCTAACAGCCACAGAAGATCGCACTCGTCAGAATTCTTTCTATCCCCGGCAGAGTTCATCGAAATTCCCCAGCCTAACTTATCCATATGATCCCCGGAGAAGCTTATCTTTGTTATCCCCAGCCGAGTTAAAATTTCGAATTATCAACCCCCAGCGGAGCCAGACTAATGAGTCTTCTTTCCACAGAGTCTTAGAAAGAAAGATCTTGGGTTCCCCAGTGAGATCGCCAGAGTTACTTCCCATCAAATTGAAGGTTCTCAGTCTTACCTCCTCAGCATGAGTCTACTAGTTTGATACTCCCCAGTAGAGGTCATCAGGAATTTTCTTCCCCAGTAGTAGCCAAGGATTTATTTTCCCCAGCAACAGTCAAGATGCTTTTATCTTCAGCCACCTCGAATCCATTTGTCCTCAGCAAGTTAGCTCGTCAGCTTACATGCGCATTCATCACATTCATGTCATAAAACATTGATGTCACGTATATCGCATCATGCATCACAACATTGCATGCAACTAACTCTTTACCTTTTCAGGTAAGATCAGTCGACAGACTAAAATCATTCAACTTCAAGACTTCTGAAAACAGTTTATGGATTCTTCCCAACAACGGATGTTAATCTATCGACTTGTTCAGATGCAACTTTTGAAAACAGTTTACGGACGCTTCCCAACAACGGATGCTGCTCTATTGCTTATTCAACTTCAAGATTTCTGAAAACAGTTCACGGGTTCTCCAAGTAAACGGATGTTAACCTATCACTTGTTCAGATTCTTCTTTAAGACTTCTGAAAATAGTTTATGGATTCTTCCCAACAACGGATGTTAATCTATCGACTTGTTCAGATGCAACTTTTGAAAACAGTTTACGGACGCTTCCCAACAACGGATGCTGCTCTATTGCTTATTCAACTTTAAGATTTCTGAAAACAGTTCACGGGTTCTCCAAGTAAACAGATGTTAACCTATCGCTTTTTCAGTTTCTTCTCCAAACCACTGAAAACAGTTTACAGATTCCTCCCAACAACGGATGTCAATTTATTGCTTGTTCAGACCCCCCAGTTCAGAGATGGTCCCAAGCCTGGACACCTTCCTAATATTCCCTTCCAGATGGCATCTCTAAGCCCATCCCCGACAAGATTTCTGTCACTCCCCCAGATGGCATCATTAAGCCCATCTCCAAATGGCATCTCTAAGCCCATTCCCGTATCCATTGCTTTGACGAGTGCAAATTTCCGGGCACTCTAGTGTCCAATCTCCTTTTACCCTCGAGTCACGAAAGGCAAGCTTGCCAATCTAACTCTTCGGATTCAAGAAGATTGAACAGGGGCAACTGTTGTACCCCAAAATTTGCCCTCCCATTCCTCATGGATTTCTCATCACAAAGCCTTTGAAGCTCAAGATCCAGTTAGGGTTTCATCTGCTCAAGACCTCTCCTTGCACTGTTGACTCAAATTAGGGTTTGTGTTTGCACAAAGATGTTTTGACCCAGAATTCCTAAGATGACTTTCATGTTTCATATTGGACTCCCAAGTTTACCCATATCAAGTTTCAAGTCCTGACTCCAAATTTTGCCCATTCAATTGGACAGTTGACCTAGAAATCAACTGTATTGGGGAAAAAGTCAACTGTGGCCAATTGACAGTCAAACCTCATGAAAATTGATCCACATCAACATATTGAACTCACATGAACCATTTGATCAAGTTTGGATCACAATTCCACAAGAAAATTGATCAGATCACCAAAAGGGCAAAATGGTCATTTTTAAGGTTTTGACTGTACAAAGGCATTTTTTGACTGTTTGACCTAGCCAATGGTAAACCAAGCTCACACATGGACTCAAGGACCCTATGGAATTATCTTGACATGATCAACAAGCTCAAAAGATCCCAAGTACACAAGGTTGACAGTTGAATTTCCCAGTCCATTGATCAATTTTGACTGTACACTGAAAAGTCAAACTTTGACTTTTTGGTCAAAATCAAGAGTCAAGATTCATTTTTCATCAAAATATGCTAAATCATGAAACTTGTTCATCAAGAAATCACAAAATGCAAATTAGGGTTAGAAATTTGAATTTTTCATAACTTAGAATTTTTCTAAGTTATGAAAAACCCTAATTTTTTCCCAACTTTGTCCCACTTTTTCACCAAGATCCATTTGGATTCAAACAAAAGTCAAAACATGAAAGTTGTAGCTTGTTGCATAATCTACAACTTTGATTCACAAAGTTTTCTCATTTGAAGCTTGTATCTCAAGTTACAATTTTTTGAATAAGGGCACTAAACCATTTTTAACTTAGTGAAATTTTAACCTATTTTGACAAGGTTTTCTACCCCACTTCAAGGCCATTTCTCATACACTTCCACTTGGAATTTAAATTTGCATTTCAAAGATGGATTGTAGTACACATTCCAAGCTTTCCAAAATGTCCAAGAACTTCTCAAACAACGTCATGGTTAGAGAGAATCGAATTTCACAATATAGCAAAAAACCACTTTGTTCATGACCAAGTTCCATGTCCATAACTTTGCAATTTGAACTCAGCATGCTTTAGGTTAGATTACAGGTCCTTAAACCAAGTTACACTCAATAATTTAATGCATATTCATTGTGTTAAGGTGTTGTTCTATGAGTTTGAACATTGTATAAAGGTTTAATCCCAAACTAGATAAAGCAAATTAACCATTTTGGTAAAAGGTAGCTTTATGTCAATTTTGAAATCCAACAAGTACATTGCAAATCTGAATGGCACAAGATTATGAACATAACACACTGATCAAGGAGGGATTATGCAGCACATTAGGGGCCCTCTACATGCCTAGGAACTCAAGTTGCATTTTGTTGCTTAAGTGTGAAGAAAAGTTCCATAACTCACAACAACTCTCACCTCAGCATTAGAACACAAGAACAAACTTATCAAACACACTCAAGACAACATAACCAAGCTAATACACGACCCTTGCACCTCTAAAACACCCTCCATCTCAGAATCATCCTCAAATTGCAAAAACAGAGTTGCCTCTGTAGTTTGAGTGCCAACAACCATTTCTCTCGAGCATTCTTGCCAAAACCTGTTCCTCTACCTTCCTTACAACCTATGCAAACTATCCAGAAGCTAAGACACAACCTGTAACACCTCTAAGCCACTTCACCATTTTTGTTTTTATGTTTTGCAGTTGAAGTTCTCTAGCTTGATTCAGAAGCTCTCAAGACAAAGTAAGCATTGAAACAGCATCCCTGGACCTCAAGGAAGCTTTTCCAATCATTACCTTGCACTGAAGGTTCCTACATCTCCATATAGAAGTTCAACTGAATAGGTAAAAATTTGAATTCGTATCTCTCTTATTATGCATCATTAGTCTTAAGTTTGTGAAGGAATAATGTCATACTCATGCCACTGAACATGTCCATGTCTTTACTTTTCATTTCTTTTGCCTGAGTAGAGAGAATTTGGAGTTTGAAAATGACAGAAAAACTAGGTTAGGAATTGGGGGAGGAGAAATTCTCCTTCATCTTAGAGAGTTAGGTCAAGTTCTATACATGGTTAGAATCGTCTCTTCATGCTGAACATTTTTTATGTTATGAGTTTTTGTTAAAAAGTCAGGAATCAGGAGTTAGCAGCTGGAGTACAAGGCGCGCGTTTTTGAATGTTGTTGAATGAAGGTTGAAGATGAAGCCACATGGGCTGGGCCTGTGTGGTTTCTTCTTTTTACACCTTGTTTCTATTTTCTTACCCCCCAAGCCCATTTGCTTCATTTTTCATGATTTTTGACTTTTTCTTTTCTCATTTGACTCATTTATTTTTTCTCAGCATATTAAAATTTTGAAAATATTTTTCTCATCATTTTTTGATTTTATTTGATTTTTATTTGATTTTCTTTTGTTTATACATAAATAAATACATATTATTATTTAGGATAAATAGAAGAATATGTAAAAACACTCCTATTTTTATTTTATATTACCCTCTGAAAATATTTTATATAAAAAATACTATTTTCTAAAAATTAATTATTATTATTATTTGTATATATAGTACATATTTAAAATAATATAGATATACATATATATATATATTAATGCATTTAGAATAAAAACACCAAAAAATGTACATATTTTATTTTTTAATATTTAATACTAAAAATGCCTTTTTTACAAATATATCATATTTTATTTTACTTTTGTATGTAAATAATGAATATTATATGAATTAATTAATTAATATACATTTTGATTAAAATTAGGGTTTTTGCCCTAAATTTGAAAATACTCTAAAAAATAATACCCTTTTTTATTTTTTTTCTTTTATTTTACATGAACAATACTTTTTCATATACATAAAAATTCCTTTTACATTTTGCTTATTTATTTCAATTTCCATTTAATTATGCAATTATTTATCTTGTAAATATTCCTAAAAATGATGTAATAAGCTTAGATTTAAATTCTTGCCCAAATAAACCCCATTTGAAACATTGTACCCCCCTCCCCATATTATTGTGATGTAATAGCCTAGGAATTTAAATTTCGCACTTTTAATGCTTTCTAAACATACTATGCTAGAATTAGGGTTTTGTATGCGAATAAAAATGGACAAAAATAGTTGGACCTAATACAAGATAAATGAGCATGAAAATAAACAACACATCTCACACTTGCACCCCCTAGGGTATTCCACTTTGTTGCCTTTCAAAAATGGGCCATATTGCATGTTGAATTTCTTTGGGTAAAACAAACAATCAAATGATCATAGTCCCTCAAAATGTTGCCTAAATAAAATGATCAAGTCCCTTTTTAAAGAAAATTGCCCAAAGACATTTAACACTATTGCAACTATGGTCTAAACGATGACCCGCGCCCGTCCCTTTCATCTCCTAAGACAAGATTGTCCACCAAATGCAATGGTGGAACAAAATTGTCAAAAGGCTTAAAACATGACAAAAATCTTTGAGCAAATTTTAGGGTAGATGAACTCTTAGGTACTTGTCAACCTTCCAAGAAAAACACTTGCCTTATTTCAAAAACCCAATTCACAAACACTTTCAAAATCAACTTTTCAAACCCTTGAAACATCTTTTCAAAAAGACAAACACCTTTGTAAAACATTCGAGTAAAGAATTGTTACAAGGGTAGCCTATGCAAGGCATCTTTTTCAAAACCTTTTCAAAACCACACACAAAGCACCATTTCAAACAATTGAAAACCGAGGCAAGTCGATCTAAGCAAGTACCTAAGAGCCCATGGATAACCATGGATAGAAGGGGTGCTAATACCTTCCCCTTCTATAATCTACTCCCCGAACCCAAGAAAAATCTCAAAGGTTTTTTTGCTGTGCTTTTTAAACCTTTTCTTAGGATAAAATAAAAAGTCGGTGGCGACTCTCGCTCAACCGAAACATTTGCGAAAACAAACGCAAAACCCTAGTCAGTTCTCCCACCGTATCACACCCACCCACCGCCAACACGACCAAACTTTGAGGGTATGAGTAACCGACTATACCAAAGAGGATCTTCTAGATATGGAGATCTGACTGATTTCATGGATCTAGAATGCATTGACTTCGCTGGACCATCGACCCTGCCACAGCAGGAAACATGACGACACCCAGCACGGGAAAGGCGAGGACGGGGATGCAGAATCGGGGGTCATTATCGGGTTCCGGGAGACCACTGATTAATCTATTTTTTTTAATCTGTATTTTTTTTATGTAATACTTATGGGTGTAATCATTTTTTATAAATAAAAAGTCAATTTTGTTGATCCTATATCGAATACGCAACACACCGGATTGAAAAAAAAGAAGCGAAAATTGCCCTAGAAATGCACTAAGGCGCCATCTCACTTGCTTATGGCAAGTCCTAAGCACCTAGGCGCCAAGTGAGATGGCGCCTCCCCTTAAATAATAGGTGTAGGCGCCAAGTGAGATGGCTCCTCCTTTGGAGAGTCATCTGAAACATGATTATTTGCGTATTTTTTTCCAAAACACGGTTATTTGCGATTTTTTTTAATACCTGATTATTGCAAAAAAAAATTCAAATAAGACAACTAAATTGAAAACGGATTACAATAGTTATAGTAAATTCTTTCGGATTTTAGTGTTTATTTTTAAAATAAAATAGAATAAGATAATAGCGTTTATTATAAGCTTAATTTATATTATCTTAATGAATATGATTTGAACATTCAATATTTAACACCTTATTTGATACCGTATATCAATTATATATTAATAATTTTATCTATTTTTTACTTTTATTTATTTATATCACACACATATGTAAATTTCAATAATACATTATTATATCTAAAATTATATTTGCTATTTTTTAACATTTAAATTAAAATGTCAATATTATTTCTCTATTATCTTTGATATATGATTAGTTTTAAATGATAGTATTTAAAATATTTAAGTTAGTTTTTTTTTTAGTGTGATTACTTTGATGTTAAATATAGATCTTAATTTGTAAAAATATGAATCTTATCAATTTAAAAAATATATTAAATGATTTAATAATTTTTTTTAAAATACTAACTGTTAATTAACCTATAGTTTCTCTTATTTACTTGCGATTTAATTGCAATTTTTATTTATTTCAGAACGTAATTTTCAAACAGTATGCATTTGTAAGAATTTGAAAAGGTGAAATTTGAGTTTTTATCATATATGAATTACGAAATCCCGAAGTATATTTTAATATGATCCTAAATATGTTACTTAAATTTGGTCAAATGGAAGTCCTGATCTACTAAATCTTAAACATGTTATTTTTATATTATTTTTTATAAAAAATAAAATAAAAATCTAAAAATATTTATTATATTATATATAAAATATATTACTTTATATATTATACTATTTTTTTAAAATAATATAAATTGTTTTTCAGTATAATAAAATTTAAAAGTATTCAAAATAGTGTATAAATATTCAACATAACACAAAATAATTAAGTATTATAAAATTATTAAGTAAATAAATTTAATTATACTAATATACAATATTTAACATAAAAAATATTAAATAATACAAAAGTTAAAATTTAATTAAGTGATAAATATAATAGTATTATTTTTTAGTTTGACCAAAATAAATATTAATATAACTTGAATAATTTATAGTTATGCAGATCAACTAGATTAACCTAAATTAGACTAAAATAATAATAATAATCCAAACTCTAATTTTAATACTTAGTTATCAAATTTGGCAGAACAATCCATATCAGTTGTCTATTTTGAGAGCTATAGCTATAATGCAGATGGGGTTTTTTCACACGTGAAGGTTCTTTGAATTATTTTCTTTTGTTAATTGTCATTTTCATGCGTTTGAAAAGTGATTCTTTCAACTTGCAATTTCGTCATTGCTTAAATCATCTTTTTAGAAATCATTGATCTACATGTTCTTTATTTTGGGACCCATGATCTGTCCAAAATAGAATGTGGTTATACTTGCTCCAAAGTTTATCTTTTTCAAATGTTTGATCTCTCAAGACCAATTTTATCAAATAAAATATACAAATTTAATATTCTACTCCTTCCGTTTCGTTTTAGAAAAATAATTTTATTTTAAAATAATATTTATTTTCATTTTTTAATATAGTAATTATTATTTTTTTAATTGTACTCTTTATTTTTTATTCTCTACACTACTTCTAATATATTAATAGGATTAATTTTATAAAAATATATATTTTATGATAACATCATTGTATTTTTTAATTTGTGTACAAAAACCTTAACAACATCATTTTTAAACAGAAAGAGTGATAGCGAAATTTTATTCATTGAGAATAATCCTTATTTTACAAACTAAATTTGTCCAAATGAGTTAGATTTAATTATATTTTTTTAATAATTGAGATGTTCTTGTTCCGCCAACTAAATAATTTAGAAAATGTAACTAAATAATTTAGAAAATGTTAATTTGGTGAAGTTGTTAAAGGTAAATTATTTAGATCCATGAATTTTGATAATGAAATGATAACGAAAGTCAATATGTTTGATGGCACTCATGTTGTCATAGAATAATGTCATGATATTTTATTCAATATTTTACTTTTTTAGCATTTGTTTCATTCATAGCAATTGAGTGCAACTGCTTTCAGCATCAATATACTTAACTTCAGTAGTGGATAGAGAGACACAATTTTAATTCTTGCTAAACCAAAAAATTAGATTGTTGTTGTTGTTGTACCTCAAAATTTACCCTCTCTTTTCTCAAGATATTTCACATAAGATCTCCAATAACTCAAGCTTGCACAAGTGTTGACTATGTCAAACCATCTCCTAAACATTGATGCCTCAAATTAGGGTTTTGATTTTCACAAAGATATTTGAGCTTCTAATGCCTCAAATGACCTTCATGGATCATTATAGACCTCAAAGAATACTCATGTCAAGTTTCAAGTCTTGAATCACAAATTTGCTCAGTCAATTGACCAGATGACTGAAAATCAACTATATTGAGTAAAAAATCAACTATAGTCAACCTACATTCAAACTTCATGATTTTTGGTCAATATCAACATTTTAAATTCCGATTGATCATTTGATCAAGTATTGATCACAATCCCTCAAGAAAAGCACTCAATTTACCAAAGGGGCAAAATGGTCAAAATTAAGATTTTGATTGTAATTGACTGATCAATGACTTTTGACCTAATACATGATCTAATGGCTTGAATCATAATCTCAAGGAATAAAATAAAATATGTTGACCTAATTTCATAGTTTAAAATATTCCTCAAGATCAATGGATTGATAGTTGAAATTTGATCAACTGATGAAAAGTCAACTGATGCACAAAAAGTTAAACTTTGACTTTTTGATCAAGATTTGATTTCAAAGATCACAATTTATCAAGACATTCAAAAATATGAAGCTTGATAATCAAGAAATCAATAAAGTCAAAAGTCAATATGAAAAGTCAAATTTTTCAAGACTTAGAAATTTTTCATGACAATTTCATTACTTCATGCCAATTTTTCACCAAGATGCAAGATGATTTAAAGAAAACTTTCAACATGAAAGTTATAGATCTTGATGAGATATACAACTTTTCTTTACTGATCAAGTCCTAGAAGTTCTTTTATTTTGAGTTATAAATTCATGAAGTCATGCACTTTTTCTAAAACACTTAGTGAAAATTTGATCTAGTTTAGGCTGATTTACCTAACTTCTTGGCCAATTTTCACCAAGCTCCAAGATGATTTTGTCAAAATGGTCAACATGGTATAGGATGTTTCAAGCTTTTCAAAATGTTCAAGAACTTGAATAGATCATGCTTGAGCTAGAAGTTTCGAAGAGATGGAGATGGCATTATAAACTTGAATTATAGGTCATTTTCTTGATGAACATTTGATCCAGTCTTATAGACATGCTGCATAACCTTGCTTTGAAAGCTTCTAACTTGTGTTTCACTCCCATAATTAATTAATTATACAACTGATAGAGCCATTGTCCAAGCATTTGAGCCATTATCCAAGTTGCATTTCCATTTATGGTACAAAGTTACCATTCCATTCTTGAAAAGTTGCTTTAATCACAAAGTCTACTTGTCTTGAGCTTCTAACTTGTTTGTTCAGCACACACTCAACATAAAAAGTAAGATAAAAATGTTTAAAGTTTGCTAGCCACTCTACAAGCCTTTTACCATGCCTTGGAACAATGCTTGTCAAGCTTTCTTCAAAAATAAGTCAAGAAATCAAAACATGTGATCTTGTACATCTGATCACCTCAAGCTCTCAAATCTTTTCCTATAAATTGAGGCATTATTTGCAAGTCTAGGACACGAAATTAGAAGCCTGGAAACTCTCCCAAACTCCCTCTAACCAGAAATTTCTCAAAAAACACCATTTGTATATAATTCTGCCCTTGAACTTGTATATTCCATTTCCACCGTGTGTTTTCCCTCAAAATCATTTTTAAAGCTTCCATACATCAAATATAGTTCATCCTTGTCCCTGTTTTGGAACTATAACACCTCTATCACCATCCTCCATAACCAAAAACAGGGTGTTGCACATTGACTTCTCCATAACATTTCAGCCACTCTCAACTCAAGCTAAGAATTGCATTAGGTTCCTGGAGGTCCAAGGAAGCTAACCAGATTATTTCAGCATCTTGAATCAAGCTCAAACTCAAAACACGGATTCCATTTTCAAGGTGAGTTTTCTGACTTTTGAACTCTTCATATAGGCATTATTTGGTTTCCATTTTCAAAGATAAAATATAGACATCACATCCCTGAAACTGACCATGTCCTTAAAATTCATTTATATTGCTTGATTAGTTAGAATTTTGAGTTTGAAATTGATGAAAAAGTTAGGTTAAATTTGGTACCAAACAAAATTCATGCTCATCTTTAATTTATAGCTTTCATTAATTATATGATTGAACTCATGATGAAATTTGGAGTAAGTTTCATGTTTATACTTTTGAAAATGGTTGAGAAACGAAGAAGATCAGATTTCATAGCAATGGCATTGTTGTTCTGCGCGCGCAAGGTTGAAGATGAAGCCAGTTCAAACATTCAGGTCTTGGTTTACTTTAAGTTTATTGTGTGTTGTATTATTCACGGATGAAACATCCACTCTAGTGGCAGGAGGAGCGTGCGTAAGGAATTGACATTAAGGGTCTTGGGTTCGAGCCCCAGGGACACCTTTTGTTTCTTTTTTCTTTGTTTTTGTTTTGTTTGATAGCGCTTGGGCCCCTTGCTTTGGGCTTTGTCCCTTTTTTGCTGGATAACACACCCTCCTTTCCTCACAACACCACTGGCCCAATACTTTTTTTATATTTATTTTATTTCTGACTCTAACAAAAAAAACAGACTTGGGCCAAAACAAAAACCCTTTTGCTATCAAACCTCTCTCACTACTTTTCAAACCTGTTCTACCCCAAAATTTTCCTTCTCATTTTACTCAGCACATGCCCATTGAGATCTTCAATTTGCTCAAGGTTGCCCAAGAGTTGACCAGACAAACTCTCTCCTAAGGCAATGTGTCTCAAATTAGGGTTTCCATTTTCATCAGGATGTGTGTAATCCAAAGGCCTCAAATTCTTTCCATGGTCCTAATATGCTCTCAAGGTAATCCATGTCAAATCTCATACCTTGCACAAGAAGTTTGCTCAGTCAACAGCTCAAATGCTTAAGGATCGACTGTATTAGGTCAAAAGTCAACTGTGGCCCACACACAGTCAAACCTCAAATTTTTTGGTCAACATCAAAATTTTGAAGTAACTTTCATCATTTGATTAAGGGTTGATCATGATACCTCAAGGAATGCTCCTAATTCATCAAAACTCAAAAGTTGCTAAGTTAGGGTTTCTCAGGAAAAGTCAACCAAACTTTGACCAAGCATAACTTCCTCATACTTTTTCAGAAATTTTCCATCCAAGGCTCATTTTTAAGAGGATGCAATTACCTATAATTCATCTTCATCCCTCAAGTTCAAAATATGCACTCATCAAAAGATATGAATTTCCATATTAAAGGTCCTTTTGAAAAGTCAACAAAAACACTTTTTGGGTCAAAGCTTCTTACATAAACATGGAAGACCCAATTGAGATGAGACCAAAAGGGTTGTTTAGGGGACATCCTAATCTTTCTAAAAAGTCAAAGAACAACTCTCTAGGGTTAAAATTGGAAGAGATATGCCTTGCCAAAGTTGACCATTTTTGCAAAATTGCCAAAAGTCAAATGTGCTCAAAAATACACTTTTTGTTAAATGGGCCTAACTTTTTATGCTTGCACCTCACTCATAACATGGTCCACGACCCAAATATTCACCCACACATTATTTGCTTCATTTTCCATTTTATTTTTATTTTTTATTAATTAAAAATTGAATTAAATCAAATAAATGACAACTAATAGCAAAGATTTGTTTTGATCTGATTTTTGGACAGGATCACAAGCTAATTATGTTGACATATTAGGATCAAATCGAATCAAGGTGGATTGGCACAAGAATGACATGATTAGGCCTAATTTGGAAACAAATCATACAAGGAAGGAATGAGATCAAATCTTCAAAATTTTCAAAGATACATGTAGTTGTTAAAACCCTAATTCATTCAGGGATATATATTGAGTAAGACCAAGTGCAGAAGAGAGGCTAGAAGTCGTGGAAAGCACAAAGAAAAACTCAAATTTTTGGCAAAAGTTGGTGAATCGGATTTCAACATAGAGACCAATTCAGGCCATTCTAAAGCTCATAAAGGATTCCTGGACATCTCCTGGAACTAACAGGATCAATTACACGCCTCCTCACGCCCATAATCAACCCCTGAACCCCACACTGTTTGCTTGCTTTTTCAAAATTGGTTACGACAATTCCTGCATCATTAGCATAATTTAATGGCATATTTGTGATCATTGATGTATTTGTAGCATGTCTGAATAATTTAATTGAAGTTTTGATGCTTGTAGGCGTGTTTTCCATTGTTAGGGTTTCGTGGTTGTTTTAGGGTTTTTATCCACAGGTAAAATTAGACCAAGAACAGGGCACCATGATGATCGTGGCATCAAGACCAGTTAAATCCTGGCCTTCAATTTCATTTATCATGCGTTTTATGAGTTTTTGAAGTTGGCAGGGCTATGGCTACAAATGTTTGACTGTAGGTAAAAAGCTTGATACCTAATACGACGGTTGAGGAGGAAGATGACAATGTGTCTGAACCCCATTGGACCATTTGAATTTCGCGCTTCTTTCCAGCTAACCACTTTGTTTCTTATATTATATTTTGTTATTATGTTAACAAATAAGAACAACAACCCAGATGGAAAAACATGTTGGTGGTGAGTATGAGGACCTGGGTTCGATCCCAGGTCCCAGCGTTTTCTTTATTTTAATTTCACTTTGCAGATCTTGTGCTTCTCTCATCCAAACGCTTACCATATGCCATCACCATCCAGCCAATGGATCACAACCTCTCCAGATCCAGCGCCTCCATCAATGAAGGATCATGGTGTACTCTCAAGTCAGCACCACATGGGATCAAATGTTAACTGGGCTGGCTGGCTTCATGGGCCTGGATAATTTCACAATACACCCCCCTTCAGCAAACAGGCCCATTCTATCTTTTTTTGTTTGAATTCTTTTAATTATTTTTCTAACTATTCTTTTTTTATTTAAAATAACATCAAATTATTTATTTTTATTATTAAATCAAAAATCACAAAAAATACCAAAAATCATTTTTTCATAAAATGTTTATTTAATTTAATTAATTAATTTAATTAAAAATTAGGATAATTTAACTCTTTTTTTTGCAATTAAAATCAATTAGAAATTAAGGTTTAATTTTGTATATAATTAATTCTTTCTTAAAAAAAATAACTTAAATATTTTTCTCAATTAGATTTTTAGGTTTTATAATTATCCTCGAATTTAATTCGTCGCGCGCATTTTAATTACTTTTTTATTATTTTTGTAACTGCTCTGAGTTTGTAATAGCTTTAATCAGGTTTTAATCCCGCCTTTTATTTTACAGTCAAAAATAACTCTGTATCTACGAAAGCCATGTAATAGCTAGAACTTTAAACTTTCCGCATTTTAATTTCCGCAAATTATAAACTGCCTAGATGTATGTTACTAGGATTGTATGGAAAGATTAACTGGAAATTAAAACAGTAGAAAATCCTAAATTGTGCAAAGATAATTAACTGGAAAAAAATCACTCGCACATGCTCACTTCTAGGGTTTACTCCACTTCGGTTTCCTTGGATTAAATGGTCATGAAGTATAGGGTTTGTTAGCGGTCATCCTCTAGCCCCGAAAGATCTAAAAATGACCCATTCGGATGTTGCCTCAGAAAAGATCTTTAAAGCTTTAGGAGGGTTACTAAAATTCCCTAACATTGCTTTTGTGGCCGTATCTGTCCCTTCAAAAGTCCCTTAAAACTCCAACGACGGTGCTACTTATTCCTTAATAATGGGATAGCGCTGTCAAAAGGAAAATGAACACACTTTTTCGAGTAGGTAGATTAACTCTTAAGTATTTGCTCAATCAATCAAACAAAACTTTTCACACAAAGACTTTTTTCAAAACAATTTTCAAAACAACTTTGTCACACCCTTGAGGACTGATACAAGGGTTATCACGAAGTAAAACTTTTTTTCAAAACAAGCACTCACACAAGCAATTTTAAAATGAGCAAGTACCTAAGAGCCCGTGGAAAACCACAGATAGAAAGGGTTCTAACACCTTCCCTTTCTATAATCTACCCCCGTACTCATAAACATCTCGAAATAGGTTTTTTCTGTTCTTTTTTCCTTTTCCTGATTGGATAAACTAAAAGTCGGTGGCGACTCTTGCTTACCGCGACGTTTGTGAATACAATATGCAAACCAGTATTAACAGTAGGTTCTGCCACCGTATTACAGAACTGGCGACTCTGCTGGGGATTGAATAAAGTGGGGTATACCTTAGGATCTAGGTTATTAAAGTGCTTCTCTTGATTGTCTTGATTGCTTTACTTTTGAAGGTTTGTTTGGGGTTACTATAGATCCTACACTCGGATCTGGGGAACGCCTTTTAGGTAAGTAGCAATAAACTTTGAGGGATCTATGCTGGGGTATACCGGCACGGTTGAAGTAGTAGCTACATTGATGTGACACTTTGGTTGGTACTGGTAACCCTTGAGTCAATCAGGGAGAGTACGGGGCTGCCGCTTGGTGTCGTGAAGCATCAGCTGACCTTAGAACCTTTAATTTCACAACTTGGACAATTGGACGTAGCGAGGTGGCCGACTTTGGTGTATTCCTAAGGTCGACAGATACTCGATGCTACACTCATTGAGGTCTGACTCTTAAGCTTTATTTGGTTGCAAGTCAATCGCCTATTGAACGAAGATGGGAGAAAGATCAGTGATATTGAGATCCCTTTTAGAACCCGGTTACTATTTATAGGACAAGTTGAACCAATCCAACTTCAAGAGGGTATGACCTTAAAACTCATGCAGGCCTTAAACCTAAGGAATTGGTGTGACTTGTTTGTTGTTTTCTATACGTATGATGTTCTAACTTAATCATGACATTATAAGCATGGCATATCATGACTAACCATTTCAAGGATTCCCTAGGGCTCATTTTTGCTTTGTTTTGTAGGACATGGCATCTGCCCTTAGAAATACTATACAGATCAACCTTGTGAAAGTGTCTCTCCAACTAAAGGACCTAGCATTAAGGGTTCTTGAAAGTTCTCATTTCACTAGAAAGCATGGTCAGTTGCTCAATCTGGTCACTGCAAAACCCGATGAAGAGTTGTTAAAAGTGTTGTTTCAGTTCTTCGACCTGATGCACCATTGTTTCACCTTCCCGGATTATCCAATAGTACCTACTATGGAGGAATTTTCTCAGTTATTGAGAGTACCTATTCTTGACCAGTTGCCTTTCAATGGTACGAAAGAACATCCAAAGCCTGAAGAAATTGCTAGAGCCCTATCTTTACAACGGTCTGACATAGTGGCAAATTGGGAGACTATGTTGGTGTAAGCCCTAGAGGCCAATACTTTTGGTACTTGTATCGAATTATTTATTAATAATAAAAGGCATTTCTTTATTATGTTTGCTTTCCAAAATAATAAAGTCCCTAGAATGGTTTATTGGTTTAATGAAATGTTAAGTGTGACTTAATCATGAGATCCCATTAAACATAAGACACTATTCTTAAAGTATCCGTAGTCAAGCTTTAATGTGAAGTGGGATAACATTAAGGCATTAAGATTATTATGAAGATAGATTGATGATCACATTTCATGGATCATAGATAAGGAGTTATCAAGTCTTGACATAGGTATGAATATTATGAGTAATATTTATACTGGATTGACCCGCTATGAGAATACTACATAGAATGTTATGCAAAGTGTCATAAGTTATTCTCATGATGATAATGGTGTATACCACCCTTCGACCTGAAACCACTATGGACCCTAGATGTAGAGTCAAGTACTTTATTGCTGATCAAACGTCATCCGTAACTGGATGACTATAAGGACGGTTGATGGATACTTCACAAAGCATGCTAAGGGACATGAGTGACCTAGATGGAATTTGCTCATCCTGCATAACAGGATAAATGTCTAAGGGCCCAATATTGAACTGGACAAGGGTGACACAGTGTATGCCTTGTGTTCAATATAAACATGAGGGCAAAAGGGTAATTGTACAACACAAATATTATCACGGAAAAGGTTTGGTCAGATCATATGACATTTTTGTGACTTGGGTAACAGTGATGTGTTGCTAGATACCGCTCATTGTTTATTATATTAAATGTGTGATTTAATATAATTGCCAACATCGTGAAAACCTACAGGGTCACACACATAAGGACATGTTGATGAGAGATAGAATAAATAAGGAACACCGTAAGGTACGGTGCACTTAAGTGTAATACGGAAAGTGGTAAGGTACCACGTGGATAAGTGATATATGGTACATCATAAGGTATGATGTCCATAAGCTTAATTGGGCTTTTGGCTTATAGCCTTAATTGGGCTTTTAACTTGTAGCCCACACGAGTGATTCTATAAATAGATCCCTTGTGATGAAGCAACTTCACTTGATGCATTTTCGTTTTTGATTCTCTCTCTCACTCAAAGTTTCCATTCGTGATCAGCTAGCACTGTGACCAGAAGCGATCTATTCGTGTGGACTGAGTAGAGGCGTTGTTCTTCATCAACGCTCGTGATCACAACATCAAAGGTCTGAATCGCCACAAGAGGTAAATATTTCTATCACTGACCATGCTCATTCGTAAGGATCGCTAAAGGAAATTTTTAAATTCCGCTGCGTTTTTGTTCGCAATTTTCCTTCAGACTAGAGGGAGTGTCCAAGGAATTTCGGTTAAGTTTCTATTTGAGAAGGCTTATCATTTTTGGGATACCTTAGATTTACAAGCTTTCGAAGAGGTGCTGGAACTTCTTGTTTATGGGACAGTACTTTTCCCTAATGCTGATCAACTCGTAGATGTGAGCACTATCAAGGTTTTCCTATCTCATAATCCAGTACCTACATTACTCGGGGATATTCTGCACTCTCTGCATGCTCGCACTCTAAAGAGAAGGGGAACCCTCATGTGTTGCACTCCACTATTGGCTAGGTGGTTTATTTCACACCTACCCAGGACTGTTTTGAAGAATGAACAGGGTTTGAAATGGTCTCGTAGGCTGATGTCCCTCAAGCATTCTGAAATTCATTGGTGTTCGCGGTTCTCAGAAGATATTACCATCATTGATCGTTGTGGTGAATTCCCTAATGTCCCTCTCTTAGGCATTAGGGGAGGAATCACTTACAACCCTTGTTTGGCCTTACGTCAGTTTGGTTATGCGAGAAGAGATGATCCACATGATACGCTCATCCAAGGAATTGCCTTCAACTATGAGAATGATGCTCAGGAATACTGCAAAAGGTTCATAAAGGCTTGGGGCATGGTGCATAAAATCGATAGCAAGACGTTAGGACACAAGAATTTCATTCCTCTTGAGCCTTATCTCCAGTGGGTACAAGCTCGCGCTCAAAGTCTTAGGATGCCTTACCCAGATGTCCTACCAATAACTGTAGAGCCAGCTACTGAAGGAGACACTACTTCACTTGGTCATCATCCTGACATGCCAACCGATCATGAAGAGTTGCAGAAGTCTTGGGTTCAACTCAAAGAGGAGCGGGACACATTTGAAGCTCAGTTCTATGCTAGCGAGAAGAAGGTCCTGGAGCTCACTAGGCTACTTCATGAAGAAAAGAACATAAATGCCTACATCGCGCCAAAGAGGATGCGCTCCTCGGAGACCTAGTTTCTTTCTTTAAGTTTTGTTTAATTGTAAGCCTAAAAGGAATTCTTTGTAACAATTCGAACTTATTAATGCAATTAACGTGTGTTTCTTTTGGTTAAACAAATCTGAGCCTTTAAGAATACTTGAAATCATTGCATACACATCCCATCCATAGCATTGCATAAATAGGTACCATTACATGTTTCTCATCTTCTTCGCTGTTTATTTCAGCAGAAATGTCTTCCGAATAAAGCATCAAGGATCTTCAGGCACAAAATGCCTAATTCCAACAAATGTTCATAAATCTGGCGAAAGGGAAGGAGGATCTGAAAGCGCTCATTCTGAAGGAGAAAAAGAAAAAGAAGAAGGTTGCTGGTATTCTGAATATGGGAAGAAGGTTCAGGGGGCCATTAAAGCAGCAAGTCGATCTGACCTCTTCATCCAAGAAAGGGGAAATCAAGAAGAAGAGACAAGGGAAAAGGACCCCAGTCCTGGAGTTTCTGACAATGATACAAATTATAATGATGAGCAATATCCTCCTACTGAGGATAGATACAAGCAATTGGAAGACCTTCTGAGTGCTATGGAGGTCCAGAGGATACCCAAGTTGGATTTCTAAGAATTGGGATTGGTGTCGAGAGTAGTCATCCCGCAGAAGTTCAAGGCTCCAATTTTTGGAAAGTATGATGGGGTGTCTTGCCCAAAACTCCATCTCCGCTCCTACGTCAGAATGATCCAGCCCCACACCGTCGATAGAAATTTGTGGGTTCACTTCTTTCAAGACAGTCTGTCAGGGACTCAGCTTGAATGGTTCTACCAACTGGAGAGAGCCAATGTCTGAAATTGGGAAGATCTGACAGCTGCTTTTTATAAGCAATATCAATACAACGCCGACCTTGCTCCTACTTGTACTCAACTCCAGAGTATGTCCATGGGTGCAAGTGAAGGCTTTAAGGACTATGCACAGAAGTGGAGAGACTTGGCTGGAAGAGTCCAACCCCCATTGTCTGATAGGGAGTTGGTCGATATGTTTCTGGGGACGCTATCTGGTCCATTATTTAATCATTTGATCGACAGCTCGTTGGCTGGTTTCATCGAGCTGATTCTAACTGGAGAGAGGGTAGAAGCTGGGATCCGGAGCGGTAAGATACAGAAAGATTCCTCTTTGAGTTCGGTAAAGAAGCCTTTCACTGGTAAAAAGGAAGCTAGTGATATCTATAACTCAAGAGGTCATAGCAGAGCTGAGCTCCGTCCAACGGTAGGGGCTGTGATGATACCTAGGCCTATGACTAGTCAACAACGAAACAATCAACCAAGGGTGGAAAGACCTCATAGGCAGTTCACCCAAATCAACATGCCATTGTCACAAGCATTGCAACACATGTTGAAGATGAATCTGATTACGGTGATAAACCCTCATCCGAACCCTAAGACTTCTTCTCCTAACTACAACCTGGATGCAAGGTGTGCTTATCATTCTGGTAGCCCGGGGTACGATACTAACGATTGTTGGGCACTGAAATACAAGATTCAGAATATGATTGACGCTAAGGAGATCGAATTCGACCCTCCTAAGACTCCCAATGTGATCACTAATCCCTTGCCAAAACATGGCTAGGATTGAAAGCATTTTTGTTCATTTGAATTATGAAGTTGTATTTTCTTTGCTTATTCGAACAATTATGGTCATGTCAAACTTTACTATTTCATTAATGCATTACACATGTTTGTCTTGAATTAATTTGTTTTCATTATGCTTAAACTTCTTTATACTTCCTTTTCGTGATATTCAACTCTCGACTAAAAACTCTAAGCCTTAGAGGGAGGATGACGAAAAAGATACCACAATCTCTATAGTGTGCTTTTGAATAGACCCCGCTAACGATGTACATGTGTTGTTTTAAATCTCAAACAATGGAGTCATAAGGAAGATAATCCCTAGTCAACCCCTTTTGAGCCAAAGAAGTAGGAGTTTTTCTTTTCACACAAATTAAAACCCTCAATCATAACCCGGGGCAGGGTAGTTTTCTCAGTTAATTCAGAGGCGTATTCAGTCGCAATCTTCCGCTTCGCACACAACGAATGGCCGCGAAGATGTCCCTTCGATTCAGAAGATGGTGATGGTTCCACTTAAACATTAAAGCAGGCAGTCATTAAGTTGCAAAAGAAAAGCCCGTTAAGTCAAAACCTATGAAGGAGACTTAAAGAAAAAAACTGGGGCATCCCGCTGACTATAATCACAAAAAGAAACAGTTCAGGCAAAAGAAGGGATAACAAAACCAAAAGAAAGAGAAGTCCTCGACAAAAAAGAAGACTAGCTATTCAAAATAAACGGTCAGCATTCGAACCATTACCGGAACATCAAGGATAATATTCCAGAACTCAACTGGGATTCTAAACGTGCAACTAACTGAGCATAGGATTGAAGGACATCACGAAGAACGGGTCGGTACAAATAAATTTTGAGCCTTTATCCTTTGTTTCTTAAACCGTGAACCAGGCCACATTATAACCCTTAAAAGTCCTAGCTGAAGCATGGGTTAGTTTGAGAGAATACTGTTACAAAGGTATCCTGACTCCTGTAGGACTTGTTAAGAATCCTGAGTTGATATCACATTCTTGCAAATTTTGTTTTACTACGCAAAACACATTTTCAAAAAATTTTCAAGACAGACATGAGTTTGCATTCTTTAAATGACATTGTTTGCATATGACTAGTTATTTGACAGTAGATAAATCCGCACAATGGATATTCAATGAACAAACATCCTCTCAATAGACAGAATCACCTCAGTGGGAAAGACACTTCCAACAACAGGTCTTCCATAAGCAAGGGGCATGACTTGATGTCTAACACAGCTGGGACAGTCTTTCCAAAAGTGTCAAATAACCAGGGGCAAATCTCCATCTGAATCACTTGGGGCATTACCCATGCATTCCAGCAACGAATCATGTGCCATCAAGAAAACATTTTGGACAGTACTACATCACAACACTATGGACGGTGACAACTCCCTACATCCTGAGAACATGGACATAGTCGGAAAATATTACGCATGAACAAAGACCCTCTAGGTCGACTGGCCTAGGAAAAAATAAGGGCATCCGGGCGAATAAAAAAGGTTCAGGAAAAAGTTAGGGATATACATGTGAAAAAATTGTACACCCGGCAATTCAAAAACCTGAAAAGGCGGTTCGAGCAAAAAAGGGTATCCTAGTGGACCGAAAACCCGAAAGGGCGGTCCAGGCAAAAGTTAGGGATCAAAGCATACGACTATGTCCCGTCATCTTGTCACTTTCTTATCAGTAGAAGACTCAACCTTCTGATCGGAAGTTACCAAACACCTCATGAGTTGGGATAACACTCAAGCTATCCACAAAGCCTCTGCAGGTACTTTCTCCAGCAGGTACATGGGCAAAAAAGTCCTGATACAAAGTCATTGCCGTATCCTCAGCATACGACCCTGTGACATCTACACTCCCCATAGAGTAGAGGAAACCAAAGGTTTTGATCTCGGCTTCCCTAAATAGGAGCTACTTTCCCCAACAAAGCTCTTTCAGAGAGCCGACGTCTATATTCCTCATCTGAATTTTGTAATCGCAAGCGGTTCATATAGTTTTCTCCTGGGCAGAGTTTATTTCTCTGAATGCGGAAGCTCATCCCCAACAGAGTTATTCTCCCGTAGAGTTATTCTCAAATAGAGTCTCTCCCCCAGCAGAGTAGCTGTAAACAAGGAGAAAATCTCCAGCATAGTCATCTCCGTTTACCATCCCCAGCGGAAGTAGAAGAACCACTTTTTCTACAACGATCAGGAATGCAATTTCCAGTACTCTCCAACAGCAGTCAGGGATTTATTTTCCCAAACTCGGATGTGCCACAATAGCATTTCATGTTCATACATCATGACGTGTGCCTACATATTTCATACAACATAATCTCATTTATTTTGAGAACATCATCATACAATGCATTTCATGCATCATATACGATTAATCATCTAACTTTTCAGGAAAGATGGTTATCATCAACAACTTCCAGCAGGTTCAAGATTAGCTCCTGAAACTAAAACAGAGTAATTATCTGCGCGACCAAATGGAACTTTACACGGGTTCGCCACAAAGAAATCTTACCCAGGTTCCTCCTGAAGTTTTACACGAACTTATCACAAAGTAACCTTACCCAGGTTCCTCCTGAAGTTTTACACAAACTTATCCCAAAGTAACCTTACCCAGGTTCCTTCTGAAGTTTTACACAGACTTAGCCCGAAGTAACCTTACTCAGGTTCATTTTGAAATTTTGCCCAAACTTATCCCGAAGCAACCTTACCTAGGTTCCCTCTCGGTTCCGATGTAGTTTTACCCAAACTCCTTATGAAGCAACTTTACCTAGGTTCCTTCTCGGTTCAGATGCAGTTTTACCCAAACTCCTCACGAAGCAACCTTACCTAGGTTCCTTTTCGGTTCTGATGTAGTTTTACCCAAAGTCCTCACGAAGCAACCTTACCTAGGTTCCTTCTCGGTTCAGATGCAGTTTTACCCAAACTCCTCACAAAGTAACCTTACCTAAGTTCCCTCCCGGTTCCGATGTAGTTTTACCCAAACTCCTCACGAAGCAACCTTACCTAGGTTCCTTCTCGGTTCAGATGTAGTTTTACCCAAACTCCTGACGAAGTAACCTTACCTAATTTCCTTCTCTATTCCGATGTAGTTTTACCCAAACTCCTCACGAAGCAACCTTACCTAGGTTCCTTCTAGATTTAGATGTAGTTTTACCCAAACTCCTCACGAAGCAACCTTACCTAGGTTCCTTCTCGGTTCAGATGCAGTTTTACCCAAACTCCCCACGAAGTAACCCTACGGCCCAGGTTCCTTCTCATAGCCCTACTATCCAAGCTTTTGCTTCGAAGTAACCCTACTATCCAGGTTCCTTCTCATAAGCCCTACTATCCAGGCTCTCATTTCAAAGTAACCCTACGACCCAGGTTCCTTCTCTCTTATCTCCAGACAACAGTTTACAACACTGCAAGACCTGGACCCGACCAGAATCGGTCGATCTCACATTTCCCCAGTAAGTCACTGTGCAACCTGGACCCTGACCAGATATACAACTTACTTCCACCTTATCAATCAGGAGTTAACTCCCCAATAGAGTATTGTACAACCGAAGCTACTATACTCTACTGCCCAAGACATAAGTCAACATGCCCCGACGAAGTCCTCCTCAACGACTAATACGGGAATTCTCGCAAAGGAATCTCTTATGCGACCAATATTTTCTCTGGATGGCATATTTAAGCCCATCCCCGAAAACTCTCCGCCGCTTTCCAAATGGCATCTGTAAGCTCATTCCTGATACCACTGATTGACACTCACTTCATACGAGTGCAAATTTCTAGGCACTCTAGTGTTCAATCATCTTCCACCTTCAGATCACGAAAGGCAGACAAGCTAATCTACATCCTCAGGTTTAAGAAGATTGAACAGGGGCAGCTGTTGTACCCCAAAATTTTCCCTCTCATTTTACTCAGCACATGCCCATTGAGATCCTCAATTTGCTCAAGGTTGCCCAAGAGTTGACCAGACAAACTCTCTCCTAAGGTAATGTGTCTCAAATTAGGGTTTCCATTTTCATCAGGATGTGTGTAATCCAAAGGCGTCAAATGATTTACATGGTCCTAATATGATCTCAAGTTCATCCATGTCAAATCTCATACCTTGCACAAGAAGTTTGCCCAGTCAACTACTCAAATGCTTGAGGATCGACTGTATTAGGTCAAAAGTCAACTGTGGCTCACACACAGTCAGACCTCAATTTTTTTGGTCAAAATCAACATTTTGAAGTAAATTTCATCATTTGATCAAGGGTTGATCATGATACCTCAAGGAATGCTCCTAATTCATCAAAACTCAAAAGTTGCTAAGTTAGGGTTTCTTAGGAAAAGTCAACCAAACTTTGACCAAGCATAACTTCCTCATACTTTATAAGAAATCTTCCATCCAAGGCTCATTTTGAAGAGGATGAAATTCCCTACAATTCATCTTCATCCCTCAAGTTCAAAATATGCACTCATCAAAAGATATGAATTTCCACATTATAGGTCCTTTTGAAAAGTCAACAAAAACACTTTTTGGGTCAAAGCTTCTTACATGAACATGGAAGACCCAATTAAGATGAGACCAAAAGGGTTGTTTAGGGGACATCATAAGCTTTCTAAAAAGTCAAAGAAATCCTCGCTAGGGTTAAAATTGGAAGAGATATGCCTTGCCAAAGTTGACCATTTTTGCAAAATTGCCAAAAGTCAAATGTGCTCAAAAATACACTTTTTGTTAAATGGGCCTAACTTTTTATGCTTGCACCTCACTCATAACATGGTCTACGACCCAAATATTCACCCACACATTATTTGGTTCATTTTCCATTTTATTTTGATTTTTTATTAATTAAAAATTGAATTAAATCAAATAAATGACAACTAATAGAAAAGATTTGTTTTGATCTGATTTTTGGATAGGACCACAAGCTAATTATGTTGACATATCAGGATCAAATCGAATCAAGGTGGATTGGCACAAGAATGACATGATTAGGCCTAATTTGGAAACAAATCATACAAGGAAGGAATGAGATCAAATCTTCAAAATTTTCAAAGACACATGTAGTTTTTATAACCCTAATTCATTCAGGGATATATATTGAGTAAGACCAAGTGCAGAAGAGAGGCTAGCAATCGTGAAAAGAACAAAGAAAAACTCAAATTTTTGGAAAAAGTTGGTGAATCGGATTTCAACATAGAGACCAATTCAGGCCATTCCAAAGCTCATAAATGATTCCTGGACATCTCCTGGAACTAACAGGATCAATTGCACGCCTGCTCACACCCAGAATCAACCCCTGAACCCCACACGGTTTGCTTGCTTTTTTAAAATTGGTTACGACAATTCCTGCATCATTAGCATAATTTAATGGCATATTTGTGATCATTGATGTATTTGTAGCATGTCTGAATAATTTAATTGGAGCTTTGATGCTTGTAGGCGTGTTTGCCATTGTTAGGATTTTCGTGGTTGTTTTAGGGTTTTTATCCACAGGAAAAATTAGACCAATAACAGGGCACTATGATGATCGTGGCTTAAAGACCAGTTGAATCCTGCCCTTCAATTTCATTTATCATGCGTTTTATGAGTTTTGAAGTTGGCAGGGCTATGGCTACAAATGTTTGACTATAGGTAAAAAGCTTGATACCTAATACGATAGATGAGGAGGAAGAAAACAACGTGACTGAACCCCATTAGACCATTTGAATTTCGCGCTTCTTTCCAGCTAACCACTTTGTTTCATATATTATATTTTGTTATTATTATGTTAACAAATAAGAACAACAGCCCAAATGGCAAAGCGCGTTGGTGGTAAGTATGAGGACTTGGGTTCGATCCCGGGTCCCAGCGTTTTCTTTATTTTAATATCACTTTGTAGATCTTATGCTTCTCTCATCCAAACGCTTACCATATGCCATCATCATCTAGCCAATGGATCACAACCTCTCCAGATCCAGCGCCTCCAACAATGAAGGATCATGGTGTACTCTCAACTCAACACCATATGGAATCAAACATTGACTGGGTTGGATGGCTTCATGGGCCTGGATAATTTCACAATACACCCCTCCCTTCAGCAAACAAGCCCATTCCATCTTTTTTTTTGTTTTAATTCTTTTAATTATTTTTCTAACTATTCTTTTTTTTTAATAACATCAAATTATTTCTTTTTATTATTAAATAAAAAATCACAAAAAATACCAAAAATCATTTTTTCATAAAATGTTTATTTTCTTTAATTAATTAATTTAATTAAAAATTAGGATAATTTAACTCTTTTTTTTGTAATTAAAATCAATTAGAAATTAGGGTTTAATTTTGTATATAATTTATTTTTTCTTAAAAAAAAAAAAACTTAAATATTTTTCTCAATTAGATTTTTAGGTTTTATAATTATCCTCGCATTTAATTCGTCACGCACATTTTAATTATTTTTTTATTATTTTTGTAACTACTCCGAGTTTGTAATAGCTTTAATCAGGTTTTAATTCCGCCTTTTATTTTACAATCAAAAATAATTTTGTATCTGCGAAAGCCATGTAATAGATAGAACTTTAAACTTTCCGCATTTTAATTTCCGCAAATTATAAACTGCCTAGATGTATGTTAATTGGATTGTATGGAAAGATTAACTGGAAATTAAAACGGTAAAAAACCCTAAATTGTGCAAAGATAATTAACTGAAAAATTAACTCGCACATGCTCACTTCTAGGGTTTACTCCACTCCGGCTGCCTTTGATTAAATGGTCATAAAGTATAGGGTTTGTTAGCGGTTATCCTCTAGCCCCGAAAGAACTAAAAATGACCCATTCGGATGTTGCCTCAGAAAAGATCTTTAAAGCTTTAGGAGGGTTACTAAAATTTCCTAACATTGCTTTTCTGACTGTATCTGTCTCTTCAAACGTCCCTTAAAACTCCAACGACGGTGCTACCTATTCCTTAATAATGGGATAGCGCTGTCAAAAGGAAAATGAACAGACTTTTTTCGAGTAGGTAGATTAACTCTTAAGCACTTGCTCAATCAATCAAACAAAACTTTTCACACAAACACTTTTTTCAAAACAATTTTCAAAACAACTTCGTCACACCCTTGAGGACTGATTCAAGGGTTATCACGAAGTAAAACATTTTTTCAAAACAAGCACTCACACAAGCAATTTTAAAATGAGCAAGTACCTAAGAGCCCGTGGAAAACTACGGGTAGAAAGGGTGCTAACACCTTCCCTTTTATAATCTACCCCTCGTACTCAGAAACATCTCAAAAAAGGTTTTTTTCTGTTCTTTTTTCCTTTTCCTGATTGGATAAAATAAAAGTCGATGGCGACTCTTGCTTACCGCAACATTTGCGAATACAAAATGCAAACCAGTATTAACAGTCGGTTCTGCCACCGTATTACAAAACCCCCTGACCTTTAATTTATATTTTTATTTTTTATTTTCTTTCTTTTCTTTAAATATTATTATTATCACTAGTATTCTTTTTTTTATTTCAATTAAAAAATACAAAAAATATTAAGTACTTAGACTAATTATATTTTATTTTATTTCTATTTTTTTCCCTTAAACATAAAACCCTAAAAATATTTTCTTAACAAGTTTAATTTCTTTTCTTAATAAATTTAGACTTATTTGTTATTTTTAATTTGTTCTTTTTAATTAAATCAATTTAGACCATAATTACTTAATTTCTTTCTTTTACTAATTTAATTAGGTTAATATTAAAACCTTTTGATCACAAAAAAAAACCCATAAAAAACGATCTTTTTTTCTTTTACATTATCTTCATATTCTTATACATTTATTTGACATTATTCAATATGGTTGTAATAGTAATTAGGTTTTAATTGCTTTCATCCCCAATTGTAATTTGTATCCCCACCCCCTAAAATTATGTAATAACGTAGAACTTTAAATTTCCACAATTTATCGCTTTCCATATTATTTCTAGTAATTAGGGTGTGTATGGAAAGACTTAAAATCAACAATAGATATCCCTAATTCACGATAATTTAAATGAAAATAAAACACTTCACACACTTGCACCTCTAGAGTTAACCCACACTTATTTCCTTAGAATAAACAGTCATGTCCCTCGAACGTGGGATACTTTAGCAAAGACCCTCGAATACAAGATCGTAGTCCCTCGATGTCCCTTCGATGTTGCCTTAGGTAAACAATCTTAGACCCTTACAACAAATTGCTAAGGTATCCTACAATGTTTTCTTTTGTGACTGTACGACGACCAACGCTTGTCCATTCACATCCAATGATATGGTTGCTTACTAACTAATGGTAAGATAACACTATCTAAAGGAGGAGGAAAAGAACAAAGACTTTCTTTTGAGTAGGTAGAACACTCGTAGTTGCTTGCTCATAAATTTTCCTAAAACAAACATCTCTTTGAACTATTTTCAAAACCAACACTTTGTATACATTCTTATAGAGATGAGAATCATTACAAAGTTTGCCGAAACAAAGGCGTTTTTCAAAATATTTTCAAACTTACACAAAACACAAACACATTTCATAAAGCATTTCAAGTGAGCTAGCAACTAAGAGCCTGTAGATAACTATGGATGAAAATGGTTCTCATACCTTCCCTTTTCATAACCTACCCCCCGAACTCAAGAAAATTCTCAAAAAGTCTTTCTTGTTCTTTTCACCATTTCCTTTATTGGATAAAAGAAAAGTTGGTGGCAACTCTTGCTATTCGCAACAATTGCGATAAAACGCAAAACACCCAAGTCAGTTCTCTCACCGTATTACAGAACTGGAGACTCTGCTGGGGAAGACTTAAAAGTGGGGTTACCTTAGAGACTAGATCACATTTAAATGCTTTTATTGTTTGACTTGCTTGCTTTACTCTTTAAAGGGTGTTTGGGTTTTGTATAGATCCTCTACCCGGATTTGGGAACACCATTAGGTAAGTAGCAATAGATTGTGGAGACTGTACGGCATAAACTGACATGGTTGAAAGAATGGCTACGTTAGTGTGACACATTTGTTAGTACCGGTATCCCTTGTGTTGAATCGGGGAGGATACGGGGCCACTGTGTGTTGTCATGAAGCACTAACTAACCATAGAACCTTTTAGTTGAACAACTTGGCCATTATGAAGTAGTGAGATAGCCGACTTTTGTGCAAAGATGAAGATTGGTTTATACTTAATACTACATTCATTGAGATCGTACTTTAGGGATATTTTGGCTGTAAGAAAAGATTGATTGTGCTAAAACAATGCCCGATAAAGAAAGATCAATGATATTGAGATTCCCTAGAACCTAGTTACTTTCTAGGACAGGTTGGACCAACTAAACTTCAAGAGGGTACTTACCTATGAAACCCATGAAAGCCTAAATCTAAGGTCCTTGTGTGCCTTGTTTGTGATTATTATTCATAACATCATAACATCATAAGCATTATCACTGACCATTTCAAGGATTTAGGAATTTGTCTTTGTTTTGTTTTGTAGGACATTGCTTCCACTCATAGGAATACCATCTGAGCCAGCTTTGTGACAGTGCCTCCTCAACATCAAGAGTTAGCATCAAGGGTGCCAAAAGATTCTCCTTTCACCAAGAAATATGGTCGACTTCTCAACTTGGCTACCTCAAGATTTTAAGAAGAAATGATGTGTGTGCTTTTTTAGTTCTTTGGTCTTATGTATCATTGCTTTACCTTTCCTGACTACCAATTGGTGCCTACATTGGAAGAATTATCTCAACTGCTAGGAGTGCATGTGCATGATCAAATACCATTCACCGATAGTTATGGGAAGATATGGATTTTCAAGCTTTTTAAGATGTCTTAGCCCTTCTAATCTATGGTTTGGTTCTATTCCCTAATCTGGACCAACTCATAGATGTGAATTCCGTCAAGGTTTTTCTCTCTTGCAATCTTGTGCCTACGCTACTTAGAGACATATTACATTGTTTTCACACTCGCACCATGAAGAAGAGAGGGACTCTTTTGTGTTGTATTTCATTGCTGTCTCGGTGGTTTATTTTGCACCTACCTCGATCAACATTGAAGAATGAACAAGGCTTGACATGGTCTCAAAGGATGATGTCACTCTCACACTCGGATATTCATTGGTGTTCCCGATCTTTGGAGGATATTACCGTTGTTGACCGTTGTAGGGAGTTCCCTGATGTTCCACTCTTAGGCATAAGGGGAGGTATTGCCTATAACCCTTCTCTTGCATTATGACAGTTTGGGTATGCGCGAAGAGATGGTCCCCATGGTGCGCTCATCTAAGGTTTGGTATTCGACTACGAAGGCGACATCCAAGGCTATCGTCAAAGGTTCATACGAGCTTGGAGAATGGTAAACAAAGTAGATAGTAAGACTTTGGGGCATACAAATTCCGTCCCTCTTGAGCCTTACCTCAAGTGGGTACGAACTCGTGCTCAAAGTCTCATGATGCCTTACCAAGTCATCCTACCTGTGATTATGAAGCCTGTTACTGAGGGAGACACCCCTTACACTCTTCTCCATCCTGACATGCCTACCGACTTCGAGTAATTGCAAAGATCATGGATTCAACTCAAAGGGGAACGAGATACCTTTAGAGCATAGTTCTACGCAAATGAGAAGAAGTTTTTGGATCTCACGAGGCAACTTCATGAAGAGCAAAGCCTGAATGCCTACATTGCACCAAAAAGGATGCGCCAATGGGAAAATTGAGCCTTTCTTTTTTTGTTTTAGGAGTTTATTTTGTAACCTTTGTAAGCCTAAGAGGCATTTGTAATTCATGAACCTATTAATGCAATTAATGTTTGTTGTCTTCTCTTTGTCTAGAAAATTTAAATTCCATAGAATCCTTGAAAATAATGCATTCGCATAATATACATCATATCATAAGCAGGTTTTCCGACACAAGTTTCCTCATCTTTATACTATTTATTTCAGTATAAGATGGATCTCGAGCAAACTGTGAAGGACTTGCAGACACAAAATTCTCAGTTTCAAGAAACTCTGCTCAACTTAGCAAAGGGGCAGCGAGAAATGATGTCACTTATGGTTACAAAGAAGAAGACCAAGAAGAAAGTTGTAATCAACATGGGAAAGAGATTCAAGGTTCCCGTCCGACAAGTTCAAATTAAAGAGGACTCCTCCAAGGAGGATGAGAATCAAGATGAAGATTCTAGGAGCACATGTGCTAGGGGTGGAAACAATCAAATCTTTAAAGACGAGGATTATTTTGACGAGCAATATCCACCGGCCAAAGAAAAATATAAGCAACTAGAAGACAGATTGAAGGCTGTGGAAATCTAAGTTGTGCCTGGATTGGAATTTGGTGACTTAGGTTTGATTCCTGGGGTAGTCACCCCTCACAAATTCAAGATTTCTGTTTTTGCCAAGTATGATGGTATCTCATGCCCGAAGCTTAACTTAAGATCTTACGTTCACAAAATTCAGCCGCATACCACCGATAGAAAACTATGGGTGCACTTTTCTCAAGAAAGTCTATCTAGGACGCAGTTGGAGTGGTTTTACCAATTGGAATGGACTAACATCCATACTTGGGAGGATTTGGCCACTGCTTTTTATCGCCAATATCAACATAACAATGATCTTGCATCGACTAGGGTGCAACTACAAGGAATGACCATGGGTTCTGTGATACAGTGGGAAAACTAACTTGGTTGTTTTGCATTTTATCGCAAATGTTGCGGTTAGCAAGAGTCTCCACTGACTTTTCTTTTATCCAAAAGGAAAGGATAAAAAGAACAGGAAAGACCTTTGAGATGTATCTTGAGTTCGGGGGTAGATTATGAAAAGGGAAGGTATTAACACCCTTTTCATCCATGGTTTTCCATGGGCTCTTAGTTACTTGCTAGATCACTTGCTTTTGTTTGATAAAATGTGCTTTGTGTGGTTTTTTAAAGTATTTTGAAAAGGTGCCATCGTTTAGGAAAACTTTGTAATAATTCTCGTTCGTAAGAATGTATACAAAGTGTTGATCTTTTGAAAATGTTTCAAGTTTGAAAGATGTTTTGAAAGTGTTGGTGTTTGTTTTAAAAATAGCAAGGAGTTTTTGTTTTGAAATTGAGCAAGTAACTAGGAACAATCTACCTACTCAAAAAGTCTTAGTTCATTTCTTCCTTTCCTTTGATATTGTTATCTTACCATTGATTTGGTAGGTAACCCTATCTTTGGATGTGTGATACGGGCATGGGTCATTGTATAACCATGATTAGCAATGTTGCATGGTATCTTAGCATCTTTCTTTAGGGACTAAGATCATTTTGAAAAGGCAACATAGATAGCGTCATCGAGGGACTATGATCTTGTATTTTTGCTTGTTTTTGCTAAGATACCTCACATGCATAATATGGCCATTTTTATAAGGCAACCAAGTGGATATTACCCTAGGGGTGCTTGTGTGCAAGTGTATTGATTTTTATGCTTTGTTTAGTCTTTGATTAGGGTTTGCTACTTGTTGATTTTATCTTCTCATACAAACCCTAATTACTAGCATTTATATAAAGCGATAAATTGCGAAAAGTAAAATTACTGCGATATTACATCATTAGGGAGGGGGGTGTACAAATTTATAAATGGGGATTGCAAAAAAATTAAACCTAATTATCTATTACAAACATATTGAATATTGTACAAAATTGAAAATAAAATGCAAGAATATAAATATAAAAAGAAATGATTTTTGTTGTTTTTTTATGAAAGGGGTTTTGTCTTGACCTAAATAAAGGAAATGATTAATTAAAATTAAATAAAATTAACTTAAACTAATTAAGAAAAAGAAATTAATTTGAAAAGGATTTTTAGGGTTTTTTATGAAAAGGTTTAAAATTAAAGAAAATAAAATGAAGATTAATTAATTAAAATAAACCTAAGTTCTAATTTAATTTTAACTAAGAAAATAAAATAATATACTAATTTAACCTAAGTCTAAAGATTAATTATTTTAAAAAAAAAGGAAATTAACTTATTTAAGAAAATGTTTTTTTTAATCTTTTTGTTTTTTATAAGGAAAAATGAAATGTATAAGTATAAATAATAAATAAAAATAAATTTGTATTTTTTTATGATTTATGAAAATAATAATAATAATAATGATAAAAATATTAATATTAATAAATATAATAATAGTAATGAAGAAAAATAAAATTAAAATAAAAATATAAAGAAAAGCCAGGGGGGTGGATCAGTAATGCAAGGAGTAATATGAGAAAAAATGATTAGGCCCACATGAAAAGCCCAAGCGCTGCCAAAAAACACAAAAAAAAAAAATCAGAAAATAGCGAAAAAAATAGCAAAATGTCACACTGGGGCTTGAACCCATGACCTAAGGGTGAAAAGCGCACGCTTTAACCACTGGGGTGGTGATACATCCGTTAACTTGTGTGAAAGGATAAATACATAACACAAAACGCGCCCTGATTACACTTCATCTTCAACCTCCAGCCAAATGATCTGTAACTTGTTCATTTCTCAACCATTTGCAAAAATGTAAACATGAAAATTGCTCCATTTTGTCACACGAATCCAACCATATAAATATCATAAGCTATAAATCAAAGATGAATGAGAATTTCTAAAAGTACCAAATTCTGACCTAAATATTTCAGAAAGTTCAAACTCAAAATTCTCCTAGCTCAATCAAAATAAATGAAATCTATGGACATGTATAGTTTCAGGGCAATGATGTCTACATTTTATCTTGACAAATGAAAGCCTAACAATGCCTAAATATGAAGATAGAAGTTCAAGAAAAATACCTCAAAACTGGAAATCATGAAATGGATTTGAGCTTGTTTCAGGCAGTGGTGATGATCAGGTTAGCTTCCTTAGACCTCTAGGAAGCTAATGCAATGCTTAGCTTGAGTTGAGAGTGGCTGAAATGGCCTGGAGAAGTCCAACTGCAATGCTCTGTTTTGGCTATAGAAGTTGATGAAGATGATGTTACAGTCTGCAAATAAGGAAATGGATGATTTGTATTTGATATGAGGAAGCTTTTGAAACTAAAAGGCCAAGAAATGCACGAGTGGTTTTGAAGATTGAAGTTCAAAGTCAGAAATGACACAAAAATGGAGGTTTTGTGCAATCTGAGTTTTCAGGGAGTTTGTGAGTGTTTTCAATCGTCTGTTATGTTTCAATACACTTGTGAATAAGTAAGGAAAAGGTTAGAGTACTTGAGGAGGTCAGAAACACAAGATGTAGAGTTATGGCTATGTTACTTGATTTTGAAGAAAAGTGAAAACATGGTTTCAAGGCATAGTACAAGCATGACCTGAGTTTATAGGAGGCTCTAGACATGTTGCTTTTACCTTTGACATTGCTTGTGATCAGAAGGAACAAGTTCAAAGCTCTATGCATTGACTTTGTGATTAAAGCTTCTTTACAAGAATGGAATGGTTACTTTCTTCCAAAAATGGAAATGCAACTTGGATAATGATTCAAATGCTTGGACAATGGCTCCATATGTTGTGTAAACATTTAATTATGGAGTCAAAAACAAGTTTGAGGCCTACAAAGTGAAGATTATGCAGCATAGGCTTGGATTTTAATTCTTCATCATGAAATGACTTGTAATTTAAGTTTGAAAACCCTAACATCCTCTTTTCGATTCTCCCTACTCAAGAATGATCTCAAGGAGTTCTTGGAAATTTTTGAAAGCTTGTAATGTGCTATACAACCCCTCTTTGAATCACTTTTTGAAATTCCCTTTGGAACTATATGAAAAAGTGCCACAAAGTTAGGTCAAAATCATGACCAAAACTAGGGTAAAATTTCACTAAGTGTTCAATTTCAAGACCATGACTTTATGAATTAATAACTTGAGATCCAAGAATATTTAGAAGAAGTTGTGTAAAGAATTGTTGTAGATATCATGGAGATATACAACTTTTATGTTGAAATTTTCTTCTGAATCCTCTTGCATCATGGTGAAAAATTGGCTTAAAGTTATGAAAAAACATGAAGTTTTAAACACTTAGAAAAATTTCTAAGTTAGAAAACTTTGACTTTTCAAAATGAAATCTTGACTTTTTGATTTCTTGATGAATAAGTTTAATATTTTTATATGTTTTGATGAATTGTGATCTTTGACATTGGATTTTGACCAAAAAGTCAAAGTTTGACTTTTCAGTGTACAGTTGACTTTTGATTAGTTGACTGAAAATTCACTATCAATCCAATTGATCTTGAGCAATGTTTTAGGTCACACCATTAGGTAAAAAAGATGCAATTGAACTCTTGAAATCATTCTTCAAACCAATTGACCATTCGCTAGGTCAAAAATCAGAAATTGCCCTTTCTCAATCAAAACCCTAATTTTGACCATTTTGCCCTTTTGATGATTTGATAAAATTTCTTGAGGAATTGTGGTCCAAACTTGATCAAGTGATACATATGAGTTTATAATGTTTATGTGGATAAAAAATTATGAAGTTTGACTGTAAATTGGCCATAGTTGACTTTCCCCCCAATATAGTTGATTTTTAGGTCAACTGCTCAATTGGCTAAGAAAAAGTGTGATCCTAGGCTTGAAACTTGACATGAATAATCTTGGGGGTCCATAATGATCCATGAAGTCATGTGAAGCATTGAAAGTTCAAATATCCTTGTGCAATCTCAAACCTTAATTTCGGTCATCAGTGCTTAAGGAGGTGTCTTGAGCTGATCAACCCTAGTACAGTCTTGAACCAAGAGAGATCTTTGTGAGAAAATATTTGATAAATGAGAGGGAAAATTTTGGGGTACAACAGGTTCCAACAAGGGTTTCAAAGAATATGCTCAACAATGGAGAGACATGGCTGGCAGAGTGCAGCTACCTTTGACTTATAGGGAGTTGGTAGATATGTTTATGAGAGCGTTGACTGGACCATTTTTCAACTTACTGGTTGGAAGTTCATCATCCGGATTTACTGAATTGGTTTTAACTGGTGATAGGGTTGAAAGCGGGATTAAAAGCGGGAAGATACCCATGGCTTCCACCTCAAATGCTATGAAAAAGCGATTTATTGATAAAAAAAGAGACTAATGTTGTGTATGGGACAAAAAGCCATGCTAGGAAGGACCATTGTCAGTCAGTAAATGCAGTTCTAATCTCCAATCCAAATTCTACTCAAAGACCACAACAACAAGCTAATCAACACAGACCAGACATCCCGAGGAGACAATTTACCAGAATTAACATGTCACTATCTCAAGCCATACAACACCAGTTGAAGGGCAATTTGGTAACCTTGCGGGATCCCCCTTCAAATCCCAATGTTTCATCTCCAAAATATAACCCGAATGCAAAATGTGTTTACCACTCCAATAGTCCCGGACATGACACTGATCATTGTTGGGCGTTAAAATGAAAAATCCAAGACCTAATTGATAACAAGACAATTGAATTCGACCCTCCGCCAACTCCCAACTTAATCACCGCACCCATGCCAAATCATGGTAAGGGTGTTAATGCTATTGAAGATGCCTCTTTTGTTTCCTCCATTAAAGATTTGTCCACCCCTTTGAAGACTGTTTAAAATAGTTTGTTGAAAGTCGGGGTATTCCCTGGTTGCCTTGAAAACTGTTGTTGTTGTGCTGAACAAATTAATGGTTGTGAATGGCTGAAGAAAGGTGTCCAACACCTGATAGATAGCCATGAGATTCTATTTGAAAGAACTCCATCTATGAAAAGTTTGACCCAAAGTGTATCTCAAGAATTGGAAGACTTGTCCATCATTACTATCTCAAACAAACCTATTAGGATCACCTCAAAAGGTCCTATTAGGATTCCCGTTGAACCAACAATAGCTCCACTAATTATCACCACACTGGGGCCAGTCCCTTATTCTTCTGATAAGGTTGTGCCCTGGAATTATGGGGCGGAAGTATATTACCATGGTATCAAACAAGATTCCTGGATTAATGAAGTTAAAACTGCTGACATTATAAACATTGCTGGATCAAGTAAAGTTACTAGGATATGGAGGATCTTCTCTCAAAAAATTTCACCTCTGACAAACACTACTACACCCATTCGTATTACTGCTGTTAAATCCGTGGCTGATACTAGAGGAAAGGAAAAAATGACTGAGCCTGCCCTGATGGAGGTGCCCGCAAAATATATTACCATTGAGGACCCATCTGCGCAAGAGATGGAGGAGATTCTAAAAATCATCAGAAAAAGTGATTACAAGATAGTGGAACAGTTGGGGTAAACACCCTTGAAGATTTCTATGTTGTCTTTGTTGCTATGTTCCAAGGCGCATGCCCAAGCACTGATAAAGTTCCTAAAAAATGAACATATCCCACAAGAAATTATGGCCGACCAATTTGAAAACTGTGTAGTAAGCTTGACTGCCGACAATGGTTTAAGGTTCTCTGATGCAAATTTGATCCCGATGGGAAAGAATCACAATAAAGCTCTCCACATCTCCATAGAATGCAAGGGAACTACCATGGGACACGTGTTAGTGGACACTGGATCTTCTCTCAATGTATAACCTAAAGGAGCTTTGGATAGGCTAGACTGTGATGGATTGGTTTTAAAACCCAGCGACATTGTAGTAAGGGCTTTTGATGGATCGAAAAGAATGGTCTGTGGTGTTTACCCTTGAATTTTGGTAAACAACCGCTGATCCTCCGAATTCTTTCATGGATCCAGTTACTTGCGAGATCAATCGATTGATCTCAGGACACGAGTATCTTTATTAATCTTTTAACTTGATTGTTGTATTTAACATGTTTTGTATATGAAGACAAATTGCTTCAAATGTCGAATTAAAATGCATATAAAGTGAAAGTAAAATTACTTCTAAACTTGAAATGGTAAAAGACTTAAGTAAATGTTACTGGAAATTCTGCAGAAAGTAAATGCATTTATATTAAATGGGTGTATCATACGTGCATCCTCAATAAACTCATTTCTCTTTAACACTTGGTACTTTGAGTAATTTCTGAGTAATTTTTACAAAGATGTTCACCACCTAAATCAAAAAAATAAAGCCACTATTTATACTACTTCGACCCTAACGGTCTTCTACACGAACTAATGCCACGTTTTTGTTTGCATGTCTTCGACGAACTCAGAGCCTTCCACGCGTCTTTTCGGATAAGATCAAAATATTTGAATTCGAATCTCCTTCTTATCTTGAGCGCCAATCTCTGAAGACGGTCGAATGAAAAAATATTTGAAACCTTAGCCACATTTCGAATAACAATCTTTATTCAATAATTCGAATTGGTAAACCTTTCCAACGAATTTTACTCAATTCGAATCTCAACCTTTATGGCTTCACATAAATAAAGTAGTGGAATATTATGAAGTATATTCAAGTCTAACTTTAAAATCCTTAGTCGGAATTTCCAGCTAACAAATTACCCCCAAGAAATATTCATTTCGAAACAAGAAATGTATATTTTTTGCAACCTCTTCAAAACTTCGACTCCCTGAACATGCTGTCAATCTTTCAACTACTCTGACCTTATCCTCATGATGATCTTTAATCTCAAAATGTCAAATCACATCATGGGTATCTACAAATTCCATCATTAGCTACAATGACTAGTTCCTGTATTGGAACTCACAAAACCGTTCATCAGCACGCAGGATCATGCTACACGTGTCCCACTAACCTGAGAATTTTAATTTCTCTTTCATCAAAACGATTCACTTTCTTCCATATAAATAATATTTTTAACCTCTTTTACCTTTTTTCAATCTTATTCAACCTTCAAGCTTCTTCTTTCTCAAATCTTCAGCAAAACTTTCTTAACAAATTTCTTTTCTTGTTTGCATCAATGGCGTCTCAAAGCAAAACTAAATCTGAAAAGGGTAAACAAAACAAAGACAATGCTGCCTCTAAACCCCTTCTTCAAATATCAGCACCATTGATGATTGGGAACCAGGAATTCGTCCCAACACCATCTTTGAAGAATGAACAAATAGCCATATATTCTTCACAAGTATTAATTCCTTTTACTCTTGCCTCTAAAACATTAGGGTTTATGGGTCCAGTCCTTAATATAGAGAAATTACCTAAACTTAAAAAGTTTTTTCCAACTCACCATTCCACCAAACCCATTGCTAGCAAGACTAATGTAGTCATCAAAACTAAGGCAGATGATGAACAGGATGTTCAAGAGAACCTTTCCCAGGAAGAAAAAGAACTGATAAAAATTCCTTTAAATTTAGACTTCGTTACTGAAGTATCACGCCCCTTTAGATCAGGTCCGTTGAAAGACGACCAAAAGTACATAGGTTGGTTAGCTAGGGTAGAAAAAGTAAAGCTAACTACCTAGAAGGAATTGGGGATTTTCGACTTGACTCATCTGTCGAAGTATGGTCCTGAATACTGTCAATTGATGTTGATGGATTCATTGTACTTCTGGGAAAACACTTTTAACACGTTCCACCTTCCTTGTGGTATGGTCACCCCAACCCTTTTCGACGCCGCTGCCATCACTGGGCTTCGACCCACTGGAGAGACTTTCAATCCAACAATCGATAATGAGGACACCATTGATTTCAGCAAAACCTCTCCCACATATAACAATTATATGGATCATTACATAGGAACCACAGATGAGGTCAATGATCAGGAGCACATTGCTTTCCTTGTGTTGTGGCTCTCAAGGTTTTTTTTATGCTGCAAGTCTCTCCAAGTTGCTAGGAGATTATTGACCCTTGCTAATCAATTGCATGCCGGTCGAAACATTTGCTTGAGTGAATTGATTCTTGATGGACTCTATGAAAGTCTTGGGGAGGCTTCTTCGAGACCGAAAGAATTCGAGCCCCAAACCAACATCCTCCTAGATGAACCTTATTGGCTGTTGCAATTATGGTTGAACGCCACATTCGAACCTTCTCTTTCAACCTACAACACTATTAACGAAGCTAATCCTGAGGTCGAGAATAGGACTATTGAAGGAACCAAACTAGTTCGACTGACCCCTGACGAAGGAGGGAAAAACTTGCAAGAGTGCTTCACTAGACACCTTATGATGTTTGCGAGGAGGCACATATACACTCCTTCGATGGCTCCTTTTGATGCGAGAAGTCATGGCCCAAAATTGTTTACCAGACCATTATTGAATCTTTCGACTGAGCAACAGATGGAATCCCTTCAAATCTGGGAAGCCTTTATTACTCCTAGACTTCTCCTTACCAGGATTATGCCTAAGAAAACCCATAATATTCTGCTCACCTACAAGCCAAAATTCGTAGCAAGACAATTTGGTCTTTGCCAGATTCTACCAGAACCATTATATCATAACAAGAGTGGTATTTTCCACAGAGGGATGAATTTCAATAATGTCGAACCCCAAAGTATTATTAGAAAATTCACAGGCCTTTTTCACATAACTTTTGTGCCCTTAACTCCTTCATACTACTGCACTAAAAACTTTGAAGACTGGAGGCAAGAATATTTTTCTTCCAGCATGTGCAACATCAAAGACTTTCAAGAACATCTAACAAAAGCCTTTGCTTCTGTGCAGGACAAGACGAAGAAAAGTACGCAATGACACATCAAGGAGATCCAGACATTCCAAAAATACTTTGGAACTTTTACAACCACTAATCTTGGTCGAACCATTCGAGACGCATCTGTGACCTTGAAAGAAAAATTTACAGCGAAACTCCCACGTTTGCTCATACCTTCGTATGTTTCTAGAAGTAATCTAGAATAAGTATCAGAATGTCAACCATATCTGGATCGCATCTGAACAGTCTCTAGAAGGAATCTGGTATAAGTATCAAAATTTCAGCCATATCTGGATCGCATCTGAACTATTTCAAGAAGAGAATATAGAGTAAGTATCAGAATGTCAGCCATATCTGGATCGCATCTAAACTGTTTCTAGAAGAGAATCTGGAGTAAGTATCAAAATGTCAACCATATCTGGATCGCATCTAAACTGTTTCTAGAAGAGAATCTGGAGTAAGTATCAGAATGTTAGCCATATCTGGATCACATCTGAACTGTTTCTAGAAGGAATCTGGAATAAGTATCAGAATGTCAGCCATATCTGGATCGCATCTGAACTGTTTCTAGAAGGGAATCTGGAGTAAGTATCAGAATGTCGACCATATTTGGATTGCATCTGAACTATTTCTAGAAGAGACTATGGAGTAAGTATCAGAATGTCAGCCATATCTGGATCGCATCTGAACTGTTTCTAAAAGAGAATCTGGAGTAAGTATTAGAATGTCAGCCATATCTGGATCGCATCTGAACTGTTTCTAGAAGGAATCTGGAATAAGTATCAGAATGTCAGCCATATCTGGATCGCATCTGAACTGTTTCTAGAAGGAATTTGGAATAAGTATCAGAATGTCAGCCATATCTGGATCGCATCTAAACTGTTTCTAGAAGAGAATATGGAGTAAGTATTAGAATGTCAGTCATATCTGGATCGCATTTGAACTGTTTCTAGAAGGAATCTGGAATAAGTATCAGAATGTCAGCCATATCTGGATCGCATCTGAATTGTCTCTAGAAGGAATCTGGAATAAGTATCAGAATGTCAGCCATATCTAGATCGTATATGAACTGTTTCTAGAAGAGAATCTGGAGTAAGTATCAGAATGTCAGCCATATCTGGACCGCATCTGAACTGTTTCTAGAAGGAATCTGGAATAAGTATCAGAATGTCAGCCATATCTGGATCGCATCTGAACTGTTTCTAGAAGAGAATCTGGAGTAAGTATCAGAATGTCAGCCATATCTGGATCACATATGAACTGTTTCTAGAAGAGAATCTTTGGTTACCTCAGAAAGATGATGAAGGAATCTGAGACGATTGCTACCTCAACGGATGATGAAGGAATCTGAGACGATTGCTACTCAAAAAGATGATGACCTTTATCTGTTGACTGATCTTTCCTGAAAAGGTAAAGAGTTAGTTGTATGCAATGCCATGATGTATGCATTGCGTAATGATGTTCTCAAAATAAATGAGATTTGTGTTATATGTATTTTGTATGCATATGTTATGAATGTTATCGAGATGTAAGTGTGTCTTCAAACTTTGCTCAGAATATTTCCAACAAAGATTCCTGTTTTGTTAAGGAGAACTCCGCCGGGGAAAGTTGAGAACTCTGTGGAGAGTATTGATTCCTGCTTGGGGAAAAAAGTTCAGGAGTCTCAGTTGTCCGTTGCTCTACTGGGGATTTGAAGTTGAACTAATGTCTGGTTGGGTCCAGGCTTCACAGTAACTTGTTGGGGATTGTAGAGTACTCTACCGGGGAAGGGGAGTTGTGGTCCTTTGATTTGTATTAGTTGGAGAGGCAAACTCAAGCTGGGGAATCTGTAGTTTGTTGGGGAAATATACCATGTTGTCGGTCTGTTGGGAAGGCGACGACTTCAATGGCAGAAATCCTCAAGGATTCTTGAAGTCGACTCAGTTGGGGAGAGGTTTTTAGAGGTTAAACTCTTGCTGGGAAATTATCCTATGAGAAGGACTTTGGGGAGACTTGTCATTTCCCCTAGCAGCAAATGTTTATGGTATTGCCAAAAATGTTTGATTGTACGTAACCCTTTACTGAGATTGACGTTCAATGCCCCAAGTGACGGAGATGAAGACCTGCCCCTGGTTACTCTGCATTTCTTGAGAGGTTTCCTGGAATCTTGACTGGACTTCCCCAGGTGCGCTGGATAGTGACATGTCATGTCCCCTTGTTGATAGGAGTTTTGACAATGGAAGTATCATCCTTCTTGAACTGATTTTGTTCACTGAGAGAGCTTTCGTTCACTGGATATTCGTTGTGTGAATTTCTCCACTGTCAAACAAATAGCCATATGCAAACATTGATATTCAAATAAATGCAAAGTTTATGCTTGTCTTGAAGTTTTGAAAAATGCGTTTTTAGCAAGTAAAGAAGTTTGTAATTCAACTCTGGATTTTGAGTAAAGCCTTACAGGAGTCAGGATACCTTTTGTAACAGTATGCTTTCGAACTAACCCATGCTTCAATTAGGACTTTTGAAGGGTTGTAACGTGGCTTGGTTCACGGTTTAAGAAACAAAGGATAAAGGCTCAAAGTGTATTTGTACGCGCCCGTTCTTCGTGATGTTCTTCAGTCCTAAAATTAGCTAATTATGCGTTTGAAACTCCAATTGAGTTTGGAATGACGTTTTGCTGATGGTTCAGACAAATTGAGTTTATTAGAAAGCAGTCATTTCTAGCAACATTTTTCACGTTGTTGAGGATTTATAGTGACCTCTTTTTTTGATTTCTTATCCCTAATTTTTTCCTGACTGTTCTTGTTTTGAGATTACAGTCAGCGGGATGCCCTATTTTTCTCAAGTCTCCTTTGTAGGTTTTGACTTAGTGGGAATTTCTTTTTTTGAGAGATAATGACTGCCTATGTGCTAGGGAACCATCACCGTCTTTTTATTCCATAGGAATGTTTCTTGACGTCATTCATTGTATTACGAGATGAGAGTTTGCGGCTTAACGCGCGTTTGAATTAACTGAGAGTCTACCCTGCCCCAGGTTTTGATTAAAGGTTTCAATTTATGTTAAAACAAAAAACTTCTACTTCTTTGGATCGAAGGGGTTGGCTAGGGATTATCTTCCTTATAACTCCAGTGTTTAGGATTTTAAAAAATGCCTGTACATCATCAGCAAGGTCTGTTCAAAATAAACAGTAGGAAGATAAGGATACCTGTATGGGAGAAACCTTTCATGATATGATGCGTGATATGTGGATGCATGTTTTCAAGGATCTCGTGGGGTTAGTAGTCACTTACAGTTTTGGATTTGGAGAACTTTGTATCGGTGGATGTCCTTCCACGAGAATTAAGCTCACCATGTCAAGTGGGTCATAGCCCTTGACTCAAATTGTTGTACTTGATCTTTGACGGTGTTTGGTTAGAGAAAAATAAATCCTCTTGCCCCTTGATAGACGTCTGGTTCAACGTAACCCTGTATCAAAGACCCTTGAGATCCTTGAAATGCTATGGTTCAATGTTATTGAAAATGCTATGTTATGATGTTATGTACAAGTATGCGAAGTAAGCAAGTTTATATACAAATAATCATATTCACACAAAGCAGACAAGTCCTTAGGTTTAGGATTGCATGGCGTTTTAAGGTCATAGCCTCTTGAAGTTGGATTGGTTCAACCTGTCCTATAAATAGTAACCGGGTTCTAAGGGATCTCAATATCATTGATATTTCTCCCAGCTTCATTCAATAGGCAATTGACTCGCAACTAAACAAAGCTCAAGAGTCAAACCTCAATGAGTGTAGCATCGAGTATCTGTCGACCTTGGGAATACACCAAGGCCGGAAATCTCGCTACGTCTTATTGGCCAATTATGCAATTAAAGGTTCTAAGGTCAGTTGATGCTTCACGAAACCACGCGGCGGCCCTGTACTTTCCTGGATTGACTCAAGGGTTACCGGTACCAACCAAAGTGCCACATCAACGTAGCTACTGCTTCAACCATGTCGGTATACCCCGCACAGTTCCCTCACAGTTTATTGCTACTTACCTAAAAGGTGTCCCCGAATCCGGGTGTAGGATTTAAAACAAACCCAAACAAGGAACCATAATGTAAAGTAAACAAATCAAACAATGTAAGCAAGTAAATGTGACCTAACCCTAAGGTAACCCCACTTTTAGAATTTTCCCAACAGAGTCGCCAGTTCTATGATACGGTGGGAGAACTAACTTGAGGTTTTGCGTTTGTGTTTGCAAATGTTGCGGTTTAGCAAGAGACGCCACCAACTTTTCTTTTATCCAAAAGGAAAGGTGAAAAAGCATAGGAAAGACCTTTAGAGATGTTTTTGAGTTTGGGGGGTAGATTATGAAAAGGGAAGGTGTTAGCACCCTTTTCATCCATGGTTTTCCATGGGCTCTTAGTTACTCGCTAGATCACTTACTTTTGTTTGAATGTGCTTATGGTGTGGTTTTTGAAAGTATTTTGAAAATGTAACTTTGTAATGATTCTCGTTTTTATAAGAACGCATACAAAGTGTTTTTTTCGAAAATATTTCAAAGATGTGTTTGTGAGATGTGTTTTTGAAAGTATTTTGAAAATGTAACTTTGTAATGATTCTCGTTTCCATGAGAACACATACAAAGTGTTTGTTTCGAAAATAGTTCAAATATGAGAGTTTGAGTGAATAAAAATGTTTTTGTTGTGAGCAAGCGAGTAACTAAGAGCGAACCTACCTACTCAAAAGGTCTTAGATGTGCTTTTCCTCCTCCTTTAGATGTTGCTATCTTACCATTGATTTGGTAAGAAGCCCCATCGTTGGATGTGAAGTGACGGGCGTTGGGACGTTTGAATAGTCATAGAAGGCAACCCATGGAACGTTTTAGCAATGTCATTTTAGGGACAAGATCATTTTACCAAAGGCAACATCGAGGGTCATCGAGGGACTACGATCCTTTATCGAGGGTCTTTGCTAAAACGCCCATGTTCGAGGGACATGACTATTTTTCGAAAGGAAACAAGTAAGATTACCCTAAGGGTGCTAGTGTGCAAGTGTGTTTGATTGCATGCATTTTAGTCTTGATTAGGGTGATCTTTTTTGATTTTATATCTTGTCATACACACTGTGATCGGTGGGAATGAGAACTGACTGTTTTGGAATGCTGGTTCGCGTTTGCGTTTGTTTTTGCAAAATGTCGCGGTAAGCAAGAGTCGCCACCGTCTTTTATTTTATCCAACAAGGAAAGGACAAAAGCACAAAAAATTCCTTTTTGAGATGTTTCTCGGGTTTGGGAGGTAGATTATAGAAAGGGAAGGTGTTAGCACCCTTTCTATCCGTGGTTATCCACGGGCTCTTAGGTACTTGCTCATCGTGTTTTCAAAAGTTTGCTTTTCTTTGTATTTGTGGGTTTGAAAAGAGTTTTTGTTTTGAAGAGAGTGTAAGTGCGAAAAGTTTTGTTTTGTTTTAAAAGGAGCAAGTACTTAAGGACCATCTACCTACTCAAAAAGGAATTAAACTGTACAAATGTTCTTTAGACAGTGCTATCCCACTATTGAGGAGTAGGTAGCACCGTCGTTGGAGTTTTCAGGTCAATTCGATTAAGGGACGTGTGGTCACTAAAGCAATGTTAGGACGCCTTAGCGTTAACCCTAATGTCTTAGATCATTTTTCCGAGGCAACCGTTTCTAGGCAACTATGATCTTTGGACAAGAGGGCGACCTCTAAAACTTCCTATACTCAATGGCCACGTTCGAGGCAACCAAGTGAAATATACCCTAAGAGTGGCATGTGCGAGTGTGTCAATTCGGTTAATTTTATCTGTACATGTTATGGGCGAGCTATGTTGATTTTAAGTTCATACATTGGATCTTGGCATGCATTGCCTATTTATCAAACATCTAACATTGTATAGTTGCGGAAATTAAATTTGCGGAAATTAAATCTAAGCTATTACAAGGCGTCGGGTATTTACATCGCCAAAGACAAACCGTTTAATTTAAATTGCGGAAAGTAAATAAAAGAGATAAATAATTAAAAGTCCTATTGAAACTATTACATACTGGAAGCAATTACAATATTGGATAAAAGATGAAACGCATGCGAGAAAATTAAATCGGCGTATTTTTTAGGGTTTTGACCCTTTTTTTGAAAGAAAGCATGTTTCTTTTGTTATTTTGAATTAAATGGAAATTAAATCTAAGTTAATTAATTAATTAAATAAAAAGATATATTTTTTTTTGGTTTTTAGAATATTTAAGGAAACAAAAATAAAATTGATTTAAAATTATTAAAACCTAACATTCTAAATTACTTTTAATTTATTACAAAAAGGTTTAAATCATGCCTAATTAAAACTAAGTCAATTAAATTATTTATTTACAAAATAAAATAATGAAATTAAATTTAATAAATAAAAATAATGTTTTTTTATGTTTTCTGATTTATTAAGAAAAATAATTGGTTAGTGTAAATAATAATAATAATTAATAAAACAATTAAATAATAATAAAAAAAATGAGAAGAAATAACCAGGGGGGGGGGTGCTGGGCCACACTCAGCAATTGTGAAGCCCAATCCAAACCAGCCTTGTTTGACTTTCCAAGATCTCACGCGCATGCATTGGCTGGAGAGTATGGTGGTTGCTCAATCTAGACCCTTGGATCTAGCCTGAAGGCCATTTGGCAGAAGATCACGTGGCGATGCATGGTATACTACGCTTGGTATGCTGCATGGAATAACCTGAAACAAAATAATACAAATGTTTTGGGAGACCTGGGATTCGAACCCAGGTCCCAAGGGATCATGCACTAATGCCTTGCCAGCTGAGCTGTGACACACTTTTGTTAAATGGATAAGTGGAGAACATTATATGCAAAAACAATCAATATGCTGTAAACAAAAAAATAAAGCGCGCGAGTTTTAAAAGGACGAATGGGAGGGAGACGCGTCAGCGTCTTCTTCGTTGAGCCATTGGTTTCTTACCTACGAATTTTTATCTGCAGCAAGATCCGTAGGTTCCTCCTAAAACAACTTCCAGGCAATATAAATGCAACCTAAAATCATCCCCATGCTCGTTTCGTTCTCCTAAATCCATCCATGGCCATGGCTTGCTCCAATTTTCCCTGTAACTCAAACGCCTAAAAAGAAAAAACCAAAACCCTAGCTTCGGGCATGGCTGTACAGGCTACCAAAACAAAATCAAATATTGCAAAAATGTTCTAAATGAAGCGACAAACACAAATATGCAAAGATTTTAGTGAAAGGATGCAAGAATCAGAAGGTTGGATTTCGTGTTCAGGGCCACGTTCTTGAATACTTACAGCGTGATTCTGGTGGTCTCAGGACTTGATTCTGGTTGCTATAGCTTCAGGAGATTGCAAGCAAGAACACCACATTGTGATTTTGGATTGAAACGAGCCCTAAGTGTGATTTCAGTTTCCACTTTTTCAAGCTTTTTCTAAAAGTTTGTCTGGCCGTTTCTTGCAGTTTCAGGTCGTGTTCTTTGTTGCTTTATGTTGTATATGTATCGAGCAAGCAATTAGGTTAAATCTTGGGCTTCCAATCTTTGTGCATTCAAGGTTTGGGATTTGATATGATCACCATTGATAAACTTTCCATAATTGTACCAAATCAGATTTTTTGTGCATAACAAAGCTTGATACGAATTTGATTTGGTTCATGATGATAATTGAAGTCTATACCAATCACAAAGATATCATTCCATCAATTTTTAGATTTTATTTGAATTAATATTGATTTAAAATGAATTACATCAATAAAAATTAAATAAAATAGAAAAATAATAGATTGGTCATGAAATTGAAGATGGGACACGTGTGTGGTATGACAAGACCAAATCAAGTGGAAACAAGTGGTCCCTTTTGTCAAAAATTGGAGTTTTGAGGATAATTGACTTTTGACACATTTGGAAAAATGCCCAACTTCAACAATGCATAACTTCTTCAATTTTGAACTTTTGGAATTATTCTTGGACTTTTTAGAAACCTTGATTTGTCCTCTAATTAACCCTTTTGGTTTAATCTCATTTTGATATTCCATGCTCAAGTTATAAGCTTTGGCAAAACAGGTGTTTTTGTTGACTTTCAAAAATGATCTATAATGTCCAAATTTGTAACTTCTTGTGAGTGCATTTCTTGTTCTTGGGGTGTGAATATGGATTGTAGGAAATTTAATCCTCTTAAAAATAAGCTTTGGATGTGTCATTTCTCATAAAGTATGAGAAAGTTATTCTTGTTCAAAGTTGAGTTGACTTTTCCTACAAAACCCTAATTTAGCAACTTTTGAATCTTGATGAATCTTGAGAAATCCTTGATGAATCATGATCAAACCTTGATAAAATGATGAATTATCCTTCAAAATGAGAATGTTGGCAAAAAATCTTGAGGTTTGACTATATGTAGGTCACAGTTGACTTTTGCCCTAACACAGTCGATTTTTGGACTTCTTGAGCAATTGACTGACCAAACTTTCTCTGCAAGGCTTGAAATTTGACATGGATGAACTTGGGAACATATTAGGCCATTGGGGAGAATTTTAGACCATTTGGATGTGAGGACCTTGATGCAACACAAAACCCTAATTTTGAATTGACTTCCTTAGGAGGTGATTTGACTGTCTAACTCTTGAGCCATCTTGAACAACTTGGAGATGATTCTTGACATGTCTTGAGAAATATGGGAGGGAAAATTTTGGGGTACAATAGTTGCCCCTGTTCAATCTTCTTAAACTTGAGGATATAAATTGGCGTTCGGGCCTTTTGTGATCCGAAGGTGGAAGATGATTGAACACTAGAATGCCCAGAAATTTGCACCCGCATGAAGTAGTATTTGTATTGTGATGTCGGGAATAGGCTTACAGATGCCATCTGGAGATTGATGATGGGATATGGGCTTAACAATGCCATCCGAAGGAGTGTCGATCGCGTAAGAGATTCCTTAGCGAGAGCTTGTATACCTGTTGTTGAGGGGGATTCCGTTGGAGAATGCTGTTATTTGTCTTAGGAGAAATAGAACTTTAGGAGCTTCGGTTGTCCGTTATTCTACTGGGGAATCATCTATGTCGAATAGGTGAGAGTGAACTACTATCTGGTCGCAACCCAGGCTTCATAGTGATAAGACCGACTGCTATCTGGTCATAATCCAGGCTTTACAATGACTTACTGGGGAGATGAGATTAAACTTGCTATCCGGTTGTAATCCAGGCCTCATAACAAATCGATTGGTTATCCAGTCGCATCCGGGCTTCAACTTGAATTTAAGGCACACTAATATCCAGCCGACTCCGGGCTTCTTAGTAACTGTCCATGTAAACTGCTATTTGGTCGGAATCCAAGCTTCACAGTGCCTTGTACCACTATCTAGTTGTAATCCAGGCTTCACGATGTGTTATACCATTATCTGGTCGAATCCAGGCTTCATGGTGTCACGTACTGTTATCTGGTCGAATCCAATCTTCACAATACCTCACTTCTTATCTGATCGAAATACAGGCTTCAGAACAAATCAAGTGGTTATCCGGTTGCATCCAGGCTTCCCTTTGACGGTTTGGTTTACTAACATCCGGTCGAATCCGGGCTTCATAATAATTGGCTGGGTAAACTGCTATTTGGTCGCAATCCAAGCTTCACAGTGTCCCTTAATGCTATCTGGTCATAATCCAGGCTTCACGATGTATCATACCACTATCTGGTCGAAATCCAGGCTTCATAGTACTCTTGGTTGCTATCTGGTCGTAATCTAGTCTCCACAACATCCTCGACCATTATCTGGTTGTAATCCAGGCTCCATGGTCTTGTATTGCTTTCTGGTCGTAATCCAGGCTTCACAATAACTTGTTGAGCTGTTATCCAGTTACATCCGGGCTTCACGGCTTGTGTTTATGATATACCACTATCTGGTTGAATCCAGGCTTCATGGTGCTTACTGAGCTGTTATCCGGTCGTAATCCGGGCTTCATGGCTCACTGGGGAATAAACTATTATCCGATCGTTCTCCGGGCTTCATAGCTTACTTTTGAGAGATATCACTATCTGGTCGTAATCCAGGCTTCGCGGTAGTTTGATGTTATTATCCGATCGTAATCCGGGCTTCACAATATGCTGTAGAAATCAAGATACTATCTTGGTCGTATCCGGGCTTCATAACTTGAATTTTGACTGTATCTTTCCTAAAAGGTAAAGGTTAGATGTATGTAATGCATGATATGTATCAGGAAATGATGTTCTCAAAATAAATGAGATTGTATGGTATGATGCGTATATGCATGTATCATGATGTATGGACATGTAATGTTTTAGCTAGGGAAAATAAATCCCGGAGCTGCTGGAGAATAAAGTTGAATGCTTCGCTTCCGCTGGGGATGATGAACGAAGGTGATAAACTTGCAGGAGAGGATAACTCTGTTGGGGAATAAACTGATGAGGAGATTACTCTGAGGGGAATTACTCTGTGGGGAAGGGATATTCTGCTGAAGATTTTAACGATAAACTTTGTTGGAGATTCCGCTGATAAACTCTGTTGGGGATTTCAATGATGAACTCCGCTAGGGATGGATTGTCGTTGCTGGTGATATTGAATCTGTTGAGGATTGAACTCCTATTTGGGGAAAGGAAAGAACTTTGCTGGGGATGATCTTATGCTTGCTGGGGAATACTCCGTTGAGGAATATTAAGACCTTTTGGGAATACCAAACCTTTTTAGCGCTTGATGATGGATTAACTCTGCTTGAGGAGAGTATTGCTGATTCGTCCATGGTTGCAAGTCTCATCTGAGAGAGCTATTATCACTGTCTTACCCTGCAGGGAGCGGAGGTATCTTAGCCATATCCTTCAGCTGAATCTATCTTGGTACCTGGTGGACAGAGCAACTATACAGTTCAGACAATTCTTATTGCCCCTGTTTCTGATATTACTAGTAATTCGCCTTTTGTTTCGTACGTACATATTCATGATCATCAATTAATGTCAAATGTATATATCAAAAATGAACATTGGACGTTCTTTGCAAAACAAAACAGGTAAAGGAAAAAAACAGCTTGAAATTTCTGAAAATGAATTTGTATTGATTTTGAAGTTTGGCCTGAAAACAGGCGTTTTTGTACAAGAGGCTGACGTCCTAGTAAGAGAACGCCGCCGAACAAATAGAATTTATACAATTTGTGAAAAAGAAACAAAACAGCTATGTGAATAATCCCACTGGGTTCCAACTCTGTTATTGCCTTTATATCTTCAAACATCTCATCACTTTGCTGCTTAGTTGAAGATGAATCTGATTGATTAGTGTCGTCCGAGCTTGATAGTCGATACCGAAGTCTGGACGCAGGATGATCCAATGAGACATAGTATTACGCTTTAATCCCTAACTTTTTCCTGGACCGCCCTTTCGGGTTTTCAGTCCACCGGGATACCCATTTTTGCCCAATCTGCCTTTTCAGGTTTTCGACTTGCCCGGTGTACATATTTTTTTCATTTTCATCCCTTACTTTTTCCCGAACCCTTTTGGTTCTCCGGGAAGCCCTTATTTTTGCCTAGGCCAGTCAACCTAGCGGGTCTTTGATTATGCGTAGTATCTTTTTACTATGTCTGCATTGACGGGGTGAGGAAGGTCGTCACCATCCATGGTGGTTAGAATCATAGCTCCTCCTGAGAAAATGTTCTTAACCATAAATGGCCCTTCATAAGTAGGGGTCCATTTGCCCCTGGGATCACCTTGAGGTAAGATAATGCGCTTGATTACCAGGTCCCCAACTTGATACTCTTGTCGTCTAACTTTCTTGTTAAATGCCTTGATCATCCGTTTTTGATACGTCTGACCATGACAAATAGCAGTAAGTCTCTTTTCATTGATTAGGTGCAGTTGATCAAACCGGGTCTGAATCCAGTCATATTCACTCAAACCTGCATCCTTCATGATCCGGAGAGAGGGTATCTGAACTTCAATGGGCAAGACTGCCTCCATGCGGTAAACCAAGGAATAGGGTGTTGCCCCTGTTGACGTCCGTATTGAGGTACGGTATTCATGAAGAGCAAACGTAACATCTCGTGCCAGTCTTTGTAAGTCACTGTGACCTTCTGCACGATCTTCTTAATGTTCTTATTTGCAGCTTCGACAGCCCCATTCATCTTCGGCCGATAGGGAGAAGAGTTATGATGTTGTATCTTGAATTGCTCGCAGAGCTCAGTGATCATATTGTTGTTGAGATTGGTACCATTGTCCTTAATGATCCTCTCTGGTACACCATACCGACATATCAGATTGTGCCGAATGAACCGTGCCACGATGTTCTTGGTTACGGTAGCAAAGGAAGCTGCTTCAACCCACTTCGTAAAGTAATCAATCGCTACCAAGATGAAACGAAGCCCGTTGGATGCCGTAGGTCTGATCTCGCTGATCATATCAATGCCCTACATTGCAAAAGGCCAAGGCGCTGTCAAAACATTCAGAGGAACTAGAGGTATGTGCACCTTATCAGCATAGACCTGGCACTTGTGACATGTCCGAGAATGCTGATAACAGTCGACTTCCATTGTGGACCAGTAATATCCTGCCCGGAGGATTTTCTTTGCCATGGTATGTCCACTGGAATGAGTTTCGAAAGTACCTTCATGTAGCTCTGCCATGATCCTTTCTGCTTCAATCTTATCCACACAACGCAGTAAGGTCGAATCATGGTTACGCTTGTAAAGAATGTCATTGCTGATGAAGAACTTCACCGCGAACCTCCTCAGAAACTTCTTGTCATTAACAGATGCACCCTCGGGGTACTCCTGAGCTTCAAGATACCTCTTCACCTCATGATACCAGGGCTTTCTTGTTACTTCTTCAGTATCCAGATCACAGCAATGTGCAGGTTCGTCCAATCTTTCAATGATGATCCGGGGAGCTTCGTTTTCCCAATTGACTTTGAACATAGAAGACATCGTAGCTAGCGCGTCCGCTAACTGATTCTCTTCTCTAGGGAAGTGTTCAAAGGTTATCTCCTCGAAATGGGGAAGCAGTGTCAACACGTACTCCTTGTAAGGAATAAGATTTGGGTGTTTCATATCCCACTCGCCTTTGATATGACTGATCACGAGAGCGGAATCTCTGAAGACACTTAGAAACTTAATCCTTAGGTCAATTGCTGCTCGAAGACCCAAGATGCACGCTTCACACTCCGCCATGTTGTTGGTGCAGTTGAAACATAGTCGGGCGATAAACGGAGTATGAGAGCCTTTAGGAGATATGATCATAACGCCAATGCCATTACCCAAAGCGTTCGAAGCTCCATCAAAGTACATAGACCATTGGGATCCTTCCTCAGGTCCTTCATCCGGTCCAGGTGTCTCACAATCAGTTATCAACATGATATTCTCGTCTGGAAATTCAAAGTTCATAGACTGGTAATCATCCACTGCCTGATGTGCCAAATGGTCTGCCAATATACTTCCCCTGATAGCTTTTTGGATCGTATATTGGATGTCATACTCAGTTAAAATCATTTGCCATCTTGGTATTCTTCCGGACAAGGCAGGCTTTTCGAAGATATACTTGATTGGATCCATCTTTGATATCAACAAAGTGGTGTGAGTCAGCATATACTGTCTCAGCCAGCGAGCAGCCCATGCCAAAGCGTAACAAGTTTTCTCGAGTAGTGATTATCGGGTTGTCACAGTCGGTAAACTTTTTGCTAAGGTAATAAATAGCATGCTCTTTTCGGCTAGACTCGTCATGCTGACCCAACACACACCCCATTGAGTTATCGAGCACTGTCAGGTATAAGATCAAAGGTCCCCCTTCAACTGGTGGCATCAGAATAGGGGGCTCTTGGAGATACTCTTTGATTCTTTCAAAAGCGGCCTGGCATTCATCGTTCCAACGTACCACTTGATCTTTCTTCAGTAGCTTGAAGATTGGCTCACAAGTAGCAGTTAGGTGCAAGATGAATCGGGCAATATAATTCAGTCGTCCCAGAAAGCCTCTGACTTCTTTCTCTGTTCTGGGAGCTGGCATCTCTTGTATGGCTTTCACCTTGGCAGGGTCCACTTGAATACCTTTGTCGCTTACAATAAAACCTAGCAGCTTACCAGACCTCACCCCGAAGGTGCACTTGTTCGGGTTCAATCTCAGCTTGTACAACTTCAGCCTGTCAAACAGCTTCTGCAGATGGTCAAGGTGTTCTTCCTCAGTCTGGGACATTGCAATGATATCGTCGACGTATACTTCAATTTCATGATGGATCATGTCATGAAACAAAGCAACCATGGCACGCTGATATGTTGCCCCAACATTCTTCAGTCCAAAAGGCATGACCTTGTAGCAAAAGGTGCCCCAATGAGTAACAAAGGTGGTCTTCTCCATGTCTTCGGGAGCCATTTTAATCTGGTTATAACCGGAGAAGCCATCCATAAAGGAGAATACCTTGTGCTGAGCGGTGTTGTAAACCAGAACGTCAATATGAGGTAGAGGGAAGTCATCCTTAGGGATTTCCCTATTCAAATCCCTGTAGTCAACACACATTCGTACCTTCCCATCCTTCTTAGGCACAGGAACCACATTGGCGACCCACTGAGGGTAAGAAGTTACTGCTAGAAAACCGGCATCAAATTGTTTCATAACTTCAGCCTTGATTTTCTCAAACATTTCTGGGCGCATTCGGCGAACCTTTTGTTTTACGGGAGGACAGTCTTCCTTGGTAGGCAGGCGATGAACCACAATATCAGTATCCATACCAGGCATATCTTCGTAAGACCAGGCAAAGATCTCAACGTAGTCACGCAGCATCTGAATTAACCGTTGTTTCATAATGGCTTCCAGATTTGCACCAATCTTGACTTCCTTCTTATCTGTCTCAGTACCCAGGTTCACTGATTCTACCGGCTTTTCATGTGGCTGAATGGCCCTCTCTTCCTGGAGTAGCAGTCTTGCAAGTTCACCAGGCACTTCACAATCATCTTCTCCTTTGTCTTCGACTAAGTTGATCGGATTTTCGAAGTCATAACTGGCAGTAGCAAAGTCGTTACCAGTGAGATCCAGAGTGGATGTGGACCTGTATATGTGAGTGTGTGTAAAATAGCTATTTTGCAATATATAATAAAGAAAAACAAGGAGTGCAAGATTTGAAATGCCGAAACGTCCAATGCTTTTATTAATGATATATGAAAATGACACACAAAAACCCTCACAAATGAAGCCACGGTGCCCCGGGTAAGACACCGGGCCATAAAGTTTCAAACATTGTCTATTACAAATTCAAAACAAAAAGTTTCATTAATGGGTGATAACTGAAACGGGCATAGAATCCTTCACTGTCCAGTTGCTTAATCCACCGTTGGTCGTAGGGTAGATCCAACTGTCAATATCAAACTCTTCATCATCATCATCCCTAATAGCATTTACCCCTGACTCTTGTTTAGGCTTCCCTGGTGCTCCGAACTCGATCTCTCTCGCATCAATCAAGTCTTGGACCTTGTTCTTCAAAGCCCAACAATCATCCGTATTATGCCCCGGGCTATCAGAGTGAAAAGCACAACGGGCATTAGGGTTATACTTTGGTGACGTCGTATTTGAATTCTTTGGGGGTTCCCTTAGAGTCACCAGATTACTCTTCAGCAACTGTGGCAGAATCTGAGATAAGGTCATGCTGAGACGAGTGAATTGCCTCTTAGGTCTCTCGTCCTTTTGTTGATTGTTGTATTGAGGAGCACCAGCAGGTTTTGAAATAAAAACCGCATTGACAGCTTGGCGGTGTTCAGGTCTACTCTGTCTTCTTGCACTGTAGACAACACTGGACTCTTTCTTAAACGGCTTCTTCTCGGTGCTTGATGAAGCACCCTTCTGTATCTTCCCAGCCTTGATACCAGCCTCAATCCTCTCACCAGTCAAAATAAGATCTGTAAATCCATATGAAGAGCTCCCGATCAGATGGTTAAAGAATGGACCAGACAAGGTCCCCAGAAACATGTCAACAAGCTCACGATCAGCCAAAGGTGGTTGCACCCTACCAGCGAGGTCCCTCCACTTCTGGGCATAATCTTTAAATCCTTCACCCGTTCCCATTGACATACCCTGGAGTTGGGTACGCGTAGGAGCAAGGTCGAAGTTGTACTGATACTGCCTGTAGAATGCAGTAGCCAAATCTTCCCAACTACGGATACTGGCTCCGTCCAACTGATAGAACCACTCAAGATGAGTCCCTGAGAGACTGTCTTGAAAGAAATGGATCCATAAGTTCTTATCAGTAGTGTAAGGATGGATCTTCCTCACATATGACCGGAGGTGCAGCTTCGGACAGGAAACTCCGTCATACTTGGCAAAGGCTGGTGCCTTGAATTTATGGGGAATCACCACCCCAGATGATAGACCTAGATCTCCGAAGTCCAGACCGGGCACCTTCTGAATTTCCATAACGCTCAAACGGTCTTCCAGTTGTTTGTATTTATCCTCAGCAGGAGGATACTATTCTTCATCGTAGTCTGTCTCGTTGTCGGAGACCACAGGGCTAGGAGCCCTCCTTTCTCGTGGACTATCTTTCCCTCCAAATGAGGTGGTTAGATCAACTTCATTCTGCAGCCTGTTCCCAAACCCGTGTCCTGTGTTGAACATGACTATCCTCTTCTTCTTCTTCTTCTTCTCTTTCAGAATCAAGGTCTTCAGGCCCTGCTGACCCTTGGCTAGATTCATGAATAGCTCTTGAAATTGGGCATTCTGGGCCTGGAGGGCCTTAATAGCTTGCTCGATTGAAGGTTCAATAGACATGATGCTGAAATAAACAGTGAAGAAGATAAGAGACCTGTAAAAGGGTACCTGTTTATGAAGTGCATGAGATGAAATGCGTATGATTTATGATTTCAAAGACAATCGGGATTCAAATTTGTAAACAAGAAGGGAAACACACTTTATTAGATTTAAACTTCAAAATTTAAATTGTTCAACAAATTGCCCTTAAGGCATTACAAGAATGGAAATACTGAAAAGTAAATAAAAACCGTAAAGGAAATCATCAATAGTCCATAAATACTCCTATGGTCTCTTCTTATCAGTGCGGACATATTCGTTGAGAATCCGCTCATTCTCTAACTGCCTGGTCAACCTCTGGATCTTTTGCTCTTGCTCGTTGAACTTCTCCCGATAAGAATCCCGTTCTTCCCGCAGTTGCATCCGAGATCTCTTCAGTGCCCCAATTTCAGTGGGCATATAAGGATGGAGAATGGTTGGAAGAACCCCTTCTTCATTAGCAACTTCAAGAGTGACAGGCCGGACGGCTTCATATGGCATACCTAGCTTCTGGGCACGGATGCGGACCCATCTGAGATATGGCTCCATTGGCAGAGAAGTCTTTGGGCCCAGCTCATGTGGGTCAGATTGGTGAACTCTATCCCAAGCCCTTATGAATCTACGACGCTGCTCGTCACTATACCCCTGAAAATCAAAGATGATATAAGGCATTAACATTTCATGAGGTCCTTCTCTTCTGGCTCTTCCAAACTGACGGAGAGCTAAGCATGGGTTGTAAGAAATTCCTCCATGGGTTCCTAGAAGGGGAACATTGGGATACTCTCCACAGCGATCAATGATAGTCACCTCATCCATACCTTTGAGAGTCCAGATAACGTCATTATGAGAAAGAGACATCACCCTATAAGCCCAGCCCATTCCTTCTTTGTTCTTTAGCACTGACTTGGGGAGGTGTGAAATAAACCACCTCGACAATAAAGGAGTACAACACATCAAGGTTCCCCGCTTTCAGGCAGTACGAGCATAGAGATGATGAAGAATGTCACCCAAGAGAGTGGGTATAGGGTTCTGAGAGATGAAGATCTTTATAGCATTCACATCAACAAAAGTGTCAGGATTCAGAAATAGTACCAAGCCATAAATCAAAAGAGCCAGAATATCCTCGAACGCCTTAAAGTCTAGGCTATCCCAGAAGTAGTTAGCCTTGCCAACCAAGAACTTAGTCAGAAATCCTTTAGCTCCACTTCTAGTCTCCCAATTAGACATTACCTCTTCTTTGGTCAAATGAAGGGCTGCAGCAATTTCTTCAGGCCCAAGAGTCTTCTCCCAACCAGTAAACGGAGTCTGCTCCAAAACAGAGATACCGAGCAACTCAGAGAACTCTTCTAGGGTAGGAACCAGCTGGAAGTACTGGAAAGTAAAACAATGGTACAGCGGGTCATAGAACTGGGCCAAGACACTCATCATCTGCTCGTCCAATTTGGAGGTGACCAAACTGAGAAGAGAACCATGCCTCTTGATGAAGGAAGTAGTGTCAGGCATCTTGGAAACCAACTCTTTAAGCAAGGTAGGGACTTGGACAAAGTTGATCCAGATAGTATTCTTACGCATGGGCATCATGATGACCTACAAAATAGAGCAAAGATGAAACCCTCCTGTCTTTGAAATAGGTTAGTCCTTATGCAAGATGTATGCAATGTTATGATGTCATGATGTCATGATAAAGGCACACCACAAGTATCCACAAAAAGAAAACATGGTAAAGGCACACAAGTCACACTGAGAGCCCTTAGATTTCAGGCTGGCATGGAGCTTAGGTACTACCCTCTTTCAGTTATGTTGGTTTAAACCTGTCCTAAAAATAGTAACCGGGTTCTAGAGGATCTCAATATCACTGACTACCCTCGATCAGTCATAATTCCAGTTTAGCAACCTTTTCTTGCGGCCGGAATCATCGCGAGAGTTTAGTCTCAATGAGTGTAGCATACTGCTACTGTTCTATGGACAAGTTGGTCAATTTAAGGTTCTAAGGTCAGTTGGTGCTTAATGACCCCTTAGAAGACCCATATTCTCCTTGTTCCAACACAAGGGATATCGGTACAGACTAAAGTGCCACACCAACATAGCTACTGCTTCATCCATATCGGTCTACGCCGTACAGATCCCTCACAGTTTGTTGCTACTTACCTAAAGGGTATCCCCAGATCCGGGTTAGGATCTATAGAACTCCGATACAAGCCCACAAAATTAAAGCATACAAAGCATACAATTGAAAACATAATGATCTAATCCTAAGGTACACCTCACTTTAAATAAATCCCCAGCAGAGTCGCCAGTTCTGTGATCGGTGGGAATGAGAACTGACTGTTTTGGAATGCTGGTTCGCGTTTGCGTTTGTTTTTGCAAAATGTCGCGGTAAGCAAGAGTCACCACCGTCTTTTATTTTATCCAACACTGTGATCGGTGGGAATAGAACTGACTGTTTTGGAATGTTGGTTCGTGTTTTGCGTTTGTTTTCGCAAAATGTTGCAGTGAGCAAGAGTCGCCACCGTCTTTTATTTTATCCAACAAGGAAAGGACAAAAGCACAGAAAAATTCCTTTTTCGAGATATTTCTCGGGTTTGGGAGGTAGATTATAGAAAGGGAAGGTGTTAGCACCCTTTCTATCCGTGGTTATCCACAGGCTCTTAGGTACTTGCTCATTGTGTTTTCAAAATTTTTGCTTTTCTTTGTGTTTGTGGATTTGAGAAGAGTTTTTGTTTTGAAAGGGGTGTAAGTGCGAAAAGTTTTGTTTTTTTGTTTTAAAAGGAGCAAGTACTTAAGAACATCTACCTACTCAAAAAGGAATTAGGCTGTGCAAATGTCCTTTAGACAATGCTATCCCACTATTGAGGAGTAGGTAGCACCGTCGTTGGATTTTTCGGGTCAATTCGATTAAGGGATGTGTGGTCACTAAAGCAATGTTAGGATGCCTTAGCGGTAACCCTAATGTCTTAGATCATTTTATCCGAGGCAACCGTTTCGAGGCAACTTTGATCTTTGGACAAGAGGACGACCTCTAAAACTTCCTATACTTAATGACCATGTTTGAGGCAACCAAGTGAGGTATACCCTAAGAGTGACATGTGCGAGTGTATTGTTTTTCAGTTATATTATCTCTGTACATGTTAATGGTGAGCTACTGTTGATTTTAAATTAAAGATTAATCTTGTCATGCATTGCCTATTTATCAAACATCTAACAGTTAATGGTTGCGGAAATTAAATTGCGGAAAATAAATCTAAGCTATTATAAGGCGTCGGGTATTTACATCGCCAAAAACAAACCCTTAAAAATTAAATTGCGAAAAGTAAATAAAAGCGATAAATAAATAAATAAAGTCCTAAGTTAAAAACTATTACATTCTCGAAGCAGTTACAATATTGAAATATGGATCAAAAAATAATACGCACGCGAGAAAACTTAAATCGGAGTGTTTTTAGGGTTTTGACACTTTTTATTAAATAAAGCATATTTTTGTTATTTTTGAATTAAAAATTAGTCTAAATTAATAATTGAATTAATTAATTAAATGAAAAGATTTTTGTTTTTTTTATTATTTAAGGAAATAAAATAAGAATGGTTAAAAATATTAAAAAACCTAATTCTAAATTAATTTTAATTTAATGCAAAAGATATTAAAATTGTACCTAATTAAAAACTAAATTAATTGACTAAAATTTATTTACAAAATAATAAAATAGTGAAATTAATAAAAATATTATTTTTTAGGGTTTTCTGATTTTATAAAAAATGTTAATTGGTTAATTTTTGATAATAATAATTAAATAAAATAAATATAGAGAGAAAAAAGAAATAAACCAAAATGGGGGGGTTTGGGCCTGAAGAGGGAGTATGATCAGCAATTTTTGGCCCATTAACACCAGCCTGTTTGACCTTTGAAATCCAGTGCGTGCTTGTTAACTCTAGTCCATGGTGGATCTGCAATTCTAACCTTTGGATCTGGCCTGAAGACCACTTGGCATTTGATGGGATAAAGAACATGATGGTCCACCTTTTGGGCGCTGCACATGAGTACCTGAAGAAAAATCAAATAAAGTGTTTTGGGGGACCTGGGATTCGAACCCAGGTCCCAATGGTATCACGCACTAACGCCTTGCCAGCTGAGCTATTGGTGTTTCTTGTTAATAAGATAATCAATAAACATTATATACGCAACAATCAACTATGCCTGAATAAAAAAAATAAAAGCGCGTAATTTTAAATGGACCAATGGGAGGGCGACGTCTGGTCGTCTTCTCCAACAAAACTCTGGTTTTATTACCTGCGGATTTTTATCTTCAGGAAGATTCGTGGGGTGATTCAATAATTCGTTCTAGGCCATAACAACCCCATCCAAGCACATGGACGTGATCACCCCTTCCTCCTGAGTTCAACCATGGCCAAGATTCGTCCTAATTGTCCCTGCAAAACGAAACCCCAAATGGAAACCTCCAAAACCCTAGGTTCGGGTAGGGAGGTATAGGCTACAAAAAAACAATCGAATGATGCAGAACGACTGGAAATTTAAGGGCAAGCATGATTATACAAAAATATTGGCAAGAGGATGCAAGGAAATGGTTTCACGATGTCATGTTCAGAGAAAGGTTCGTGGAGACTTACAGTGCAATTGGTGGCGTCTAAAGGACTGGTTTTGATTGCTACAGTTTCAGGAGATGTCAGGGAAGAGAGCTACGTCAAGCTTTTGGACTGAATCGTGCTCCAATGTTGTTTTTGATCTCCCACTTTTCAAGCTTTTTCACAAACTTGTTCTGGCCGTTTTAGCAATGCCTTCTGCATCCCTTTGGTCTGTCTCTCTTGTGTGCATATAATAGAATGTGTTTAGGTCAAAACTTGGGCCATAATCCATGTGCATTCAAGGTTTTGAGATTTGATATGATCACCATTATCAAGTTTCCAAATATAGGCCAAAACTGATTTTTTATGCATGAAAAGCCATGATACGAGTTTGATTTGATTCATGATGATAATTGAAAGTTGTACAAATCACAAAGATATTATTTCATCAATTTTTAGATTTTATTTGATTTAAAATTGATTTAAAAATGAATTAAATCAATAAAAATTAAATAAAAGAAAAATAAATGGATGGCCATGAAATGAAATATGGGACACGTGTGTGGCATGAAAAGACCATACCAGGTGGGAAAAAGTGGGCCCTTTTGTCAAAAATTGGAGTTTTGAGGATAGTTGACTTTTGGCATATTTGGAAAAATGCCCAACTTCAACAATGCATAACTTCTTCAATTTTGAACTTTTGGAGGTGTTATTGGACTTTTTAGAAACCTTGAGATGTCCTCTAACCAAACCTTTTGGTCTCATATCATTTTGATCTTCCATTCTCAAGTTATAAGCTTTGGAAAAAAAGGTGTTTTTGTTGACTTTCAAAAATGACTTATAATGTCCAAATTTGTAACGTTTTGTGAGTGCATTTATTGATCTTGGGGTGTGAAGATGGATTGTAGGAAATTGCATCCTATTCAAAATGAGCTTTGGATGGGTAATTTATAATAAAGTATGAGAAAGTTATGCTTGGTCAAAGTTGAGTTGACTTTTCCTACAAAACCCTAATTTAGCAACTTTTGAGTCTGGATGAATTTTGAGCAATCCTTGATGAATCATGATCAACCCTTGATAAAATGATGAATTATCCTTCAAAATGATAATGTTGACAAAAAATCTTGAGGTTTGACTGTATTTAGGTCACAACTGACTTTTGCCCTAGCATAGTCGATTTTTGGGCCTCTTGAGCAATTGACTGACCAAACTTCCTCTGCAAGGCTTGAAATTTGACATGGATGAACTTAAGAACATATTAAGACATTGGGAAGCACTTGAGGCCATTTGGATATGAGGACCTTAATGCAACACAAAACCCTAATTTTGACTTGACTGCCTTAGGAGGTGATTTGACTGTCCAACTCTTGAGCCAACTTGAGCAACTTGGAGATCAATTTTGACAAATCTTGAGGAATATGGGAGGAAAAATTTTGGGGAACAACAAACACCATCTTTGAATAATGAACAAATATCCATATATTCTTCACAGGTATTAATTCCTTTTACTCTTGCCTCTAAAACATTAGGGTTTATGGGTCCAGTCCTTAATATAGAGAAATTACCTAAACTTAAAAAGTTTTTTCCAACTCACCATTCCACCAAACCCATTGCTAGAAAGACTAATGTAGTCATGAAAAATAAGGCAAATGATGAACAGGATGTTCAAGAGAACCTTCCCCAGGAAGAAAAAGAACTGATAAAAATTCCTTTATATTTAGACTTCATTACTGAAGTATCACGCCCCTTTAGATCAGGTCCGTCGAAAGACGACCAAAAATACTTAGGTTGGTTAGCTAGGGTAGAAAAAGTAAAGCTAACTACCTGGAAGGAATTAGGGATTTTCGAATTGACTCATCTGTCGAAGTATGGTCCTGAATACTGTCAATTGATGTTGACGGCTTCGTTGTACTTCTGGGAAAACACTTTTAACACGTTTCACCTTCCTTGTGGTATGGTCACCCCAACCCTTTTCGACGCCTCTGCCATCACTGGGCTTCGACCCACTGGAGAGACTTTCAATCCAACAATCGATAATGAGGACACCATTGATTTCAGCAAAACCTCTCCCACATATAACAATTATATGGATCATTACATAAGAACCACAGATGAAGTCAATGATCAAGAGCACATTGCTTTCCTTATGTTGTGGCTCTCAAGGTGTGTTTTCTGCTGCAAGTCTCTCCAAGTTGCTAGGAGATTCTTGACCCTTGCTAATCAATTGCATGCCGGTCGAAACATTTGCTTGAGTGAATTGATTCTTGATGGACTCTATGAAAGTCTTGGGGAGGCTTCTTCGAGACCGAAAGAATTCGAAACCCAAACCAACATCCTCCTAGATGGAGCTTATTGGCTGTTGCAATTGTGGTTGAACGCCACATTCAAACCTTCTCTTTCAACCTACAACACTATTAACGAAGCTAATCCTGAGGTCGAGAATATGACTATTGAAGGAACCAGACTAGTTCGACTGACCCCTAACGAAGGAGGGAAAAACTTGCAAGAGTGCTTCACTAGACACCTTATGATGTTTGCGAGGAGGCACAAATACACTCCTTCGATGGCTCCTTTTGCTGCGAGAAGTCATGGCCCAAAATGGTTTACCAGACCATTATTGAATCTTTCGACTGAGCAATAGGTGGAATCCCTTCAAATCTGGGAAGCCTTTATTACTCCTAGACTTCTCCTTACCAGGATTATGCCTAAGAAAACCCAGAATATTCTGCTCACCTACAAGCCAAACTTCGTAGCAAGACAATTTGGTCTTTTCCAGATTTTACCAGAACTATTATATCATAACAAAAGTGGTATTTTCCACAGAGGGATGAATTTCAATAATGTCGAACCCCAAAGTATTATTAGCAAATTCACAGGCCTTTTTAACATAACTTTTATGCCCTTAACCCCTTTATACTACTGCACTAAAAACTTTGAAGACTGGTGGCAAGAATATTTTTCTTCCAGCATGTGCAGCATCAAAGACTTTCAAGAACATCTAACAAAAGCCTTTGCTTCTGTGCAGGACAAGACGAAGAAAAGTATGCAATGGCACATCAAGGAGATCCAGACATTCCAAAAATACTTTGGAACTTTTACAACCACTAATCTTGGTCGAACCATTCGAGACGCATCTGTGACCTTGAAAGAAAAATTTACAGCGAAACTCCCACGTTTGCGCATACCTTCGTGTGTTTCTAGAAGTAATTAGGAATAAGTATTAGAATGTTAGCCATATCTGGATCGCATCTGAACAGTCTCTAGAAGGAATCTGGAATAAGTATCAGAATGTCAACCATATCTAGATCGCATCTGAACTATTTCAAGAAGAGAATATAGAGTAAGTTTCAGAATGTCATCCATATCTGGAACGCATCTAAACTGTTTTTAGAAGAGAATCTGGAGCAAGTATCAGAATGTCAACCATATCTGGATCGCATGTAAACTGTTTCTAGAAGAGAATCTGGAGTAAGTATCAGAATGTTAGCCATATCTGGATCGCATCTGAACTGTTTCTAAAAGGAATCTGGAATAAGTATCAAAATGTCAGCCATATCTGGATCGCATCTGAACTGTTTCTAGAAGGGAATCTGGAGTAAGTATCAGAATGTCAGCCATATCTGGATCGCATCTGAACTATTTCTTGAAGAGAATATGGAGAAAGTATCAGAATGTCAGCCATATCTGGATCGCATCTGAATTGTTTCTAGAAGAGAATCTGGAGTAAGTATTAGAATGTCAGCCATATCTGGATCACATCTGAACTGTTTCTAGAAGGAATCTGGAATAAGTATCAGAATGTCAGCCATATATGGACCGCATGTGAACTGTTTCTAGAAGGAATCTGGAATAAGTATCAGAATGTCAGCCATATCTGGATCGCATCTAAACTGTTTCTAGAAGAGAATCTGGAGTAAGTATTAGAATGACAACCATATCTGGATCGCATCTGAACTGTTTCTAGAAGGAATCTGGAATAAGTATCAGAATGTCAGCCATATCTAGATCACATCTGAATTGTCTCTAGAAGGAATCTGGAACAATTATCAGAATGTCAGCCATATCTGGATAGTATCTGAACTGTTTCTAGAAGAGAATCTGGAGTAAGTATCAGAATGTCAGCCATATCTGGACCGCATCTGAACTGTTTCTAGAAGGAATCTAGAATAAGTATCAGAATGTCAGCCATATCTGGATCGCATCTGAACTGTTTCTAGAAGAGAATCTGGAGTAAGTATCAGAATGTCAGCCATATCTGGATCACATATGAACTGTTTCTAGAAGAGAATCTTTGGTTGCCTCAGAAAGATAATGAAGGAGTCTGAGACGATTGCTACCTCAATGGATGATGAAGGAATCTGAGACGATTGCTACTCCAAAATATGATGACCTTTATCTGTTGACTGATCTTTCCTGAAAAGGTAAAGAGTTAGTTGTATGCAATGCCATGATGTATGCATTGCGTAATGATGTTCTCAAAATAAATGAGATTTGTGTTATATGTATTTTGTATGCATATGTTATGAATGTTATCGAGATGTAAGTGTGTCTTCAAACTTTGCTCAGAATATTTCCAACAAAGATTCATGTTTTGTTAAGGAGAACTCCGTTGGGGAAAGTTGAGAACTCTGTGGAGAGTATTGATTCCTGCTTGGGGAAAAAGTTCAAGAGTCTCAGTTGTCCGTTGCTCTACTGGGGAGTCTAAGTTGATCTAATGTCTGGTTGGGTCCAGGCTTCACAGTAACTTGATGGGGATTGTAGAGTACTCTACTGGGGAAGCAGAGTTGTGGTTCTTTGATTTGTAGTAGTTGGAGAGGCAAACTCAAGCTGGGGAATTTGTAGTTTGTCGGGGAAATATACCCTGTTGTCGGTCTGTTGGGGAGGCGGAGACTTCAATGGCAGAAATCCTCGAGGATTCTTGAAGTCGACTCAGTTGGGGAGAGGTTTTCAGAGGTTAAACTCTTGCTGGGAAATTATTCTATGAGAAGGACTTTGGGGAGACTTGTCATTTCCCCTAGAAGCAAATGTTTGTGGTATTGCCAAAAATGTTTGATTGTACGTAACCCTTTGTTGAGATTGACGTTTAATGCCCCAAGTGACGGAGATGAAGACTTGCCCCTGGTTACTCTGCATTTCTTGAGAGGTTTCCTGGAATCTTGACTGGACTGCCCCAGATGCGCTGGATAGTGACATGTCATGTCCCCTTGTTGATAGGAGTTTTGACAATGGAAGTATCATCCTTCTTGAACTGATTTTGTTCACTGAGAGAGCTTTCGTTCACTGGATATTCGTTGTGTGAATTTCTCCGCTGTCAAACAAATAACCATATGAAAACATTGATATTCAAATAAATGCAAAGTTTATGCTTGTCCTGGAGTTTTGAAAAATGCGTTTTTAGCAAGTAAAGAAGTTTGTAATTCAACTCTGGATTTTGAGTAAAGCCTTACAGGAGTCAGGATACCTTTTGTAACAATATGCTTTCGAACTAACCCATGCTTCAATTAGGACTTTTGAAGGGTTATAACGTGGCTTTGTTCACGGTTTAAGAAACAAAGGATAAAGGGTCAAAGTGTATTTGTACGCGCCCGTTCTTCGTGATGTTCTTCAGTCCTAAAATTAGCTAATTATGCGTTTGAAACTCCAATTGAGTTTGGAATGACGTTTTGCTGATGGTTCTGACAAGTTGAGTTTATCAGAAAGCAGTCATTTATAAAAACATTTTTCATGTTGTTGAGGATTTATAGTGACCTCTTTTTTTGATTTCTTATCCCAAATTTTTTCCTGACTGTTCTTGTTTTGAGATTACAGTCAGCGGGATGCCCCAGTTTTCTCAAGTCTCCTTTGTAGGTTTTGACTCAGTGGGATTTTCTTTTTTTGAGAGATAATGACTGCCTATGTGCTAGGGAACCATCACCGTCTTTTTATTCCATAGGAATGTTTCTTGACGTCATTCGTTGTATTACGAGATGAGAGTTTGCGGCTTAACGCGCATTTGAATTAACTGAGAGACTACCCTGCCCCAGGTTTTGATTAAAGGTTTCAATTTGTGTTAAAACAAAAAACTTCTACTTCTTTGGATCGAAGGGGTTGACTAGGGATTATCTTCCTTATAACTCCAGTGTTTAGGATTTGAAAAAACGCCTGTACATCGTCAGCAAGGTCTGTTCAAAATAAACAGTAGGAAGATAAGGATACCTGTATGGGAGAAACCTTTCATGATATGATGCATGATATGTGGATGCATGTTTTCAAGGATCTCGTGGGGTTAGTAGTCACTTACAGTTTTGGATTTGGAGAACTTTGTATCGGTGGATGTCCTTCCACGAGAATTAAGCTCACCATGTCAAGTGGGTCATAGCCCTTGACTCAAATTGTTGTACTTGATCTTTGATGGCGTTTGGTTAGAGAAAAATAAATCCTTTTGCCCCTTGATAGACGTCTGGTTCAACGTAACCCTGTATCAAACACCCTTGAGATCCTTGAAATGCTATGGTTCAATGTTATTGAAAATGCTATGGTATGATGTTATGTACAAGTATGCGAAGTAAGCAAGTTTATATACAAATAATCATATTCACATAAAGCAGACAAGTCCTTAGGTTTAGGCTTGCATGGCGTTTTAAGGTCATAGCCTCTTGAAGTTGGATTGGTTCAACCTATCCTATAAATAGTAACCGGGTTCTAAGGGATCTCAATATCAATGATCTTTCTCCCAGCTTCGTTCAATAGGCAATTGACTCGCAACTAAACAAAGCTCAAGAGTCAAACCAAAATGAGTGTAGCATCGAGTATCTGTCGACCTTGGGAATACACCAAGGTCGGCCATCTCGCTACGTCCTACTGGCCAATTGTGCAATTAAAGGTTCTAAGGTCAGTTGATGCTTCACGACACCATGCGGCGGCCCTGTACTTTCCTTGATTGACTCAAGGGTTACCGGTACCAACCAAAGTGCCACATCAACGTAGCTACTGCTTCAACCATGTCGGTATACCCCACACATTTCCCTCACAGTTTATTGCTACTTACCTAAAAGGTGTCCCCGAATCTGGGTGTAGGATTTAAAACAAACCCAAACAAGGAACCATAATGTAAAGTAAACAAATCAAACAATGTAAGCAAGTAAATGTGATCTAACCCTAAGGTAACCCCACTTTTAGAATTTCCCCAACAGAGTCTCCAGTTCTGTGATACGGTGGGAGAACTAACTTGAGGTTTTGCGTTTGTGTTCGCAAATGTTGCGGTTTAGCAAGAGACGCCACCAACTTTTCTTTTATCCAAAAGGAAAGGTGAAAAGCATAGGAAAGACCTTTAGAGATGTTTTTGAGTTCGGGGGGTAGATTATGAAAAGGGAAGGTGTTAGCACCCTTTTCATCCATGGTTTTCCATGGGCTCTTAGTTACTCGCTAGATCACTTGCTTTTGTTTGAATGTGCTTATGGTGTGGTTTTTGAAAGTATTTTGAAAATGTAACTTTGTAATGATTCTCGTTTTTATAAGAACGCATACAAAGTGTTTTTTTTCGAAAATAGTTCAAAGATGTGTTTGTGAGATGTGCTTTTGAAAGTATTTTGAAAATGTAACTTTGTAATGATTCTCGTTTCCATGAGAACGCATACAAAGTGTTTGTTTCAAAAATAGTTCAAATATGAGAGTTTGAGTGTATAAAAATGTTTTTGTTGTGAGCAAGCGAGTAACTAAGAGAGAACCTACCTGCTCAAAAGGTCTTAGATATGCTTTTCCTCCTCCTTTAGATGTTGCTATCTTACCATTGATTTGGTAAGAAGCCCCATCGTTGGATGTGAAGTGACGGGCGTTGGGACGTTTGAATAGTCATAGAAGGCAACCCATGGAACGTTTTAGCAATGTCATTTTAGGGACTAGATCGTTTTACCGAAGGCAACATCGAGGGTCATCGAGGGACTACGATCTTTTATCGAGGGTCTTTGCTAAAACGCCCATGTTCGAGGGACATGACTATTTTTCGAAAGGCAACGAGTGAGATTACCCTAAGGGTGCTAGTGTGCAAGTGTGTTTGATTGCATGCATTTTATTCTTGATTAGGGTGATCTATTTGTTGATTTTATATCTTGTCATACACACTATGATCGGTGGGAATGAGAACTGACTGTTTTGGAATGCTGGTTCGTGTTTGCGTTTGTTTTCGCAAAATGTCGCGGTAAGCAAGAGTCGCCACCGTCTTTTATTTTATCCAACAAGGAAAGGACAAAAGCACAGAAAAATTCCTTTTTGAGATGTTTCTCGGGTTTGGGAGGTAGATTATAGAAAGGGAAGGTGTTAGCACCCTTTCTATCCGTGGTTATCCACGGGCTCTTAGGTACTTGCTCATTGTGTTTTCAAAAGTTTTCTTTTCTTTGTGTTTGTGGGTTTGAAAAGAGTTTTTGTTTTGAAGAGAGTGTAAGTGCGAAAAGTTTTGTTTTGTTTTAAAAGGAGCAAGTACTTAAGGACCATCTACCTACTCAAAAAGGAATTAAACTGTACAAATGTCCTTTAGACAGTGCTATCCCACTATTGAGGAGTAGGTAGCACCGTCGTTGGAGTTTTCGGGTCAATTCGATTAAGGGACGTGTGGTCACTAAAGCAATGTTAGGACGCCTTAGCGGTAACCCTAATGTCTTAGATCATTTTTCCGAGGCAACTGTTTCGAGGCAACTATGATCTTTGGACAAGAGGGCGACCTCTAAAACTTCCTATACTCAATGACCACGTTCGAGGCAACCAAGTGAAATATACCCTAAGAGTGGCATGTGCGAGTGTGTTAATTCGGTTAATTTTATATGTACATGTTATGGGCGAGCTATGTTGATTTTAAGTTCATATATTGGATCTTGTCATGCATTGCCTATTTATCAAACATCTAACATTGTATAGTTGCGGAAATTAAATTTGCGGAAATTAAATCTAAGCTATTACAAGGCGTCAGGTATTTACATCGCCAAAGACAAACCCTTTAATTTAAATTGCGGAAAGTAAATAAAAGCGATAAATAATTAAAAGTCCTATTGAAACTATTACATACTGAAAGCAATTACAATATTGGATAAAAGATGAAACACATGCGAGAAAATTAAATCGACATATTTTTTAGGGTTTTGACCCTTTTTTGAAAGAAAGCATGTTTCTTTTGTTATTTTGAATTAAATGGAAATTAAATCTAAGTTAATTAATTAATTAAATAAAAAGATATATTTTTTTGGTTAGAATATTTAAGGAAACAAAAATAAAATTGATTTAAAATTATTAAAACCTAATATTCTAAATTACTTTTAATTTATTACAAAAAGGTTTAAATCATGCCTAATTAAAACTAAGTCAATTAAATTATTTATTTACAAAATAAAATTATGAAATTAAATTTAATAAATAAAAATAATGTTTTTTTATGTTTTCTGATTTATTAAGAAAAATAATTGGTTAGTGTAAATAATAATAATAATTAATAAAACAATTAAATAATAATAAAAAAAAAAGAGAAGAAATAACCAGGGGGGGGGGGGTGCTGGGCCTGATTTGAGTGTGAAATCAGCAATTGTGAAGCCCAATCCAAACCGGCCTTGTTTGACTTTCCAAGATCTCACGCGCATGCATTGGCTGGAGAGTATGGTGGTTGCTCAATCTAGACCCTTGGATCTAGCCTGAAGGCCATCTGGCAGAAGATCACGTGGCGATGCATGGTATACTACGCTTGGTATGCTGCATGGAATAACCTGAAACAAAATAATACAAATGTTTTGGGGGACCTTGGATTCGAACCCAGGTCCCAAGGGATCATGCACTAACACCTTGCCAGCTGAGCTGTGACACACTTTTGTTAAATGGATAAGTGGAGAACATTATATGCAAAAACAATCAATATGCTGTAAACAAAAAAATAAAGCGCGCGAGTTTTAAAAGGACGAATGGGAGGGAGAGGCGTCAGCGTCTTCTTCGTTGAGCCACTGGTTTCTGACCTGCGGATTTTTATCCGCAGCAAGATCCGTAGGTTCCTCCTAAAACAACTTCCAGTCAATATAAATGCAACCTAAAATCATCCTCATGCTTGTTTCGTTCTCCTAAATCCATCCATGGCCATGGCTTGCTCCAATTTTCCCTGTAACTCAAACGCCTAAAAAGCAAAAACCAAAACCCTAGCTTCGGGCATGGCTGTACAAGCTACCAAAACAAAATCAAATATTGCAAAAATGTTCTAAATGAAGTGACAAACACAAATATGCAAAGATTTTAGTGAAAGGATGCAAGAATCAGAGGGTTGGATTTCGTGTTCAGGGCCACGTTCTTGAATACTTACAACGTGATTCTGGTGGTCTCAGGACATGATTCTGGTTGCTATAGCTTCAGGAGATTGCAAGAAAGAACACCACGTTGTGATTTTGGATTGAAACGAGCCCTAAGTGTGATTTCAGTTTCCACTTTTTCAAGCTTTTTCTCAAAGTTTGTCTGGCCGTTTCTTGCAGTTTCAGGTCGTGTTCTTTGTTGCTTTATGTTGTATATGTATCAAGCAAGCAATTAGGTTAAATCTTGGGCTTCCAATCTTTGTGCATTCAAGGTTTGGGATTTGATATGATCACCATTGATAAACTTTCCATAATTGTACCAAATCTAATTTTTTTTGCATAACAAAGCTTGATACGAATTTGATTTGGTTCATGATGATAATTGAAGTCTATACCAATCACAAAGATATCATTCCATCAATTTTTAGATTTTATTTGAATTAATATTGATTTAAAATGAATTAAATCAATAAAAATTAAATAAAATAGAAAAATAAATGATTGGTCATGAAATTGAAGATGGGACACGTGTGTGGTATGACAAGACCAAATCAAGTGGAAAAAAGTGGGCCCTTTTGTCAAAAATTGGAGTTTTGAGGATAGTTGACTTTTGACACTTTTGGAAAAATGCCCAACTTCAACAATGCATAACTTCTTCAATTTTGAACTTTTGGAGGTGTTCTTGGACTTTTTAGAAACCTTGAGGTTTCCTATAATCAACCCTTTTGGTTTCATCTCATTTTGATATTCCATTCTCAAGTTATAAGCTTTGGCATAAAAGGTGTTTTTGTTGACTTTCAAAAATGACCTATAATGTCCAAATTTGTAACTTCTTGTGAGTGAATTTCTTGATCTTGGGGTGTGAAGATGGATTGTAGGAAATTGCATCCTATTCAAAATGAGCTTTGTATGGGTCATTTCTCATAAATTATGAGAAAGTTATGCTTGGTCAAAGTTGAGTTGACTTTTCCTACAAAACCCTAATTTAGCAACTTTTGAATCTTGATGAATCTTGAGTAATCCTTGATGAATCATGATCAACCCTTGATCAAATGATGAATTATCCTTAAAAATGAGAATGTTGGCAAAAAATCTTGAGGTTTGACTATATGTAGGTCACAATTGATTTTTGCCCTAGCATAGTCGATTTTTGGACTTCTTGAGCAATTGACTGACCAAACTTTCTCTGCAAGGCTTGAAATTTGACATGGATGAACTTGAGAACATATTAGGCCATTGGGGAGAATTTGAGACCATTTGGATGTGAGGAACTTGATGCAACACAAAACCCTAATTTTGAATTGACTGCCTTAGGAGGTGATTTGACTGTCCAACTCTTGAGCCATCTTGAACAACTTGGAGATGATTCTTGACATGTATTGAGAAATATGGGAGGGAAAATTTTGGGGTACAACACACACCATAATTACTAACAATATATGAAAGCAATAAAAGTGCAAAAATGTAAAGTCCTACGCTATTACAATATTTGGGGATGGGGTGTACAAATTTATGAATGGGGGTTGCAAGTAAAAATAAGTCCTAAGTTACTATTACAACCATATTGAAATGTACAATATAAGAAAGAAAAAAGAGTTGTTTAGAAAAATGTTTTTGTCTTAATGAAAAAAGAAATAAATTAATTAATAAAAGAAAATATTTTTATGTCTTTTTGTGTTAATAAAAAAAGAAGTTAATATTAAAGATGATGAAAAAGAAAATAAATGAAAGATAGAAACAATGTGCTGCTGCAAGCAAAACAACAAGGATCAGAAGTTCTGAAGCCAGGCGCATGATGACTCAGAAAGGAACGTCAGTGGAATCAGAAGTTCTGGATTGGTAAACTCTGAGGTCCTGCAAGACACGTTAGAGGGAAAACACAAAAGTTCTGGGTGGTATTCAGACAGTGGGCCACAAGTCAGAAGTTCTGTATTACACTAAAACAGTGAGTAAACGTAAGCAGTTCAGTGCGTTATCAGCATGTAAAATCATAAACTCTGAGTGTTTGAAAACAGCGAATGGAAACATCAGAAGTTCAACGTATTTGACATGTAAGGAGGAACTCAGAAGTTCTGTGCTGTGTTAGAACAGTGAGTGAATCATCAGAAGTTCTGTATTATGCTGAGCCAGTGGGTGAACATTAGCAATTCAGTGCGTTATCAGCATGTAAGAATCAAATGTTCAATGTGTGTTAATAGTGAGAAAAAATCATAGAATATCTGTGTGTTAAAACAATGAAGAGAACTCAGAAGTTCTGCGAGCTTAAAAGGTGAGAAAATCCTAGAAGTTCTGTGTGTTAAAATGGTGAGTGAAAAACAGAAGTTCTGTGTTACATTTTGACTTTTAATCAGCACACCAGCAATTTATTCAGTTCTTATTAAACAAAAAATCAGAAGGATAATAGCACAACAGCTTATAGAAGTTCTAATCCTAAATCTGAGTCTATCCCTAATCAAGAAACTCTGATCCATAGTTTTTTTCTACTTATGCAATGATATGAACAACATCAATACTATGATATTTACATGTTTAATGATGTTCTGAATGAAAAAGATGCAAAGTCAGAAAGACTTACCTTGAACCTGGAGCGTGCTTGGAGCCTTGAGTGGCTGCCTTTGGATGTTCTAGAATCAGCAAGAGTAACGGAAGAGAAAATGCCAAGTTCTTTTATTCAAAGGGAAGAACAAAGGTTTGGTTTTCTGTTTGGGAAATCTGGATTTTTATGAAGGGTTTCACAGGTTTGTTTTTCTCTTTTGATAGTTCTCTCTTTCCAAAAGCCAGCCCCTTAAACGTGTGATGGAGCAAAGTATTTATAGGTGAATTTGTTGTGATTTTGGGGGGAAAGACAAAATGGGATTTTAAATCAATTTGGCATCCTGCTCCCTTGCTTTTTCATCACTGTTTTTGTATGCTAGTTGGGTGTAATTATGGGATGCAGGCGTAGGCTGAACTAGCTGTTGGTCATAGGTCTGCAGCGGGTTGTATAAACAAGGTTTTGGGATTTGGTCAAGTTCTGACCAAAGCGTTGAATATATCCTTCATATGCTAAGGCGATGCCTTGTTCTTGAAGCAAGCATGGTGGTTGTCAGCAGGAATTAAGGAAAAGCAAAAGCAAAGCATGGGCCTAGTACCAAAGTTTGCTATCCCAAGACAGTAGAGGTACACGTGGTGAAAATCCTTTGGATAAACACTCAGAAAGTGGTTGTGAACATTAAATGATGATGAGACTTATCACAACCAGAAATCCTGCAATGTGAGATTCTACACCATAGCTTAGTTCTGGATCAGAAGTTCTGAGCTTGCGTAGCATCCAATCTTCTGATTCTCTTATCTTCTGACTCCAGCATGTTCTGAAGGAGCTTTCATACTTTCTAGAAAGCTTGCAGCACGCTTCTTAACCTTCTTTGAATTACCCTGGAAAACTCTGACTGAGCTTTTGTGAAAACTTGCCCAGAAGTTCTGACCAAACTCTGTCTTGAGAATGTCTAGAATTTGCTGAGTGTTATGGTGATAATCTGCTCAGAAGTTATGAAATTGTCATAACTCTTAAACACTTAGAAAAAATTTCTAAGTATTTAGAATTTGACTTTTGGATTCCTTGATGAAACTAACTTCATATTCCAACATGTCTTGATGAAATATGATTTTTGAGTTTTGATTTGGATCAAAAGTCAAAGTTGGATTTCTCAGTGTGCAAATGACCATTTTGCCCTTGCGGATAACTTTTCTTGAAACATTGCAGTTCAAGGCTTGGAATTTGATGGAAGCAAACTTGGGATCCAGGGTGATCCCTTATGAAATAAGAGTGCAAATTTTGGGGTACAATAGCTGCCCCTGTTCAATCTTATTTCACCTGAAGAGTTAGATTGGTAAATCTGCCATTCGTGACTTGAAGGTGGAAGATGATTGAACACTAGAGTGCCCAGAAAATTTGCACTTGAAGATGTGTTAGTTGATTATGTAGGGAATGGGCTTAAAGATTCCATTTGGAGAGGTAATGGATTATTGTTAGAGATAGGCTTAAAGATGCCATCCGAAGGTGATTGTATTTGGACTGTATTTGAATGAGTGACAAAATTACATCTGAATCTGGATCGTATCTGGACTGTAATTGAAGGAATCTGGAATAAGTATCAGAATGTCAGGCATATCTGGATTGCATCTGAACTGTTTCTAGAAGAGAATCTGGAGTAAGTATCAGAATGTCAGCCATATCTGGATCGCATCTGAACTATTTGTAGAAGAGAATCTGGAGTAAGTATTAGAATGTCAGCCATATCTGGATTGCATCTGAACTATTTCTAGAAGAGAATCTGGAGTAAGTATTAGAATGTCAGCCATATCTGGATCGCATCTGAACTGTTTCCAGAAGAGAATCTGGAGTAAGTATCAGAATGTCAGCCATATCTGGATCGCATCTGAACTATTTCTAGAAGAGAATCAGAATGTCAACCATATATGGATCGCATCTGAACTGTCTCTAGAAGAGAATCTGGAGTAAGTATCAGAATGTCAGCCATGTCGGGATCGCATCTGAATTGTCTCTAGAAGGAATCTGGAATAAGTATCAGCATGTCAGCCATATCTTGATCGCATCTAAACTGTCTCTGGAAGGAATCTGGAATAAGTATCAGAATGTCAGCCATATCTGGATTGCATCTGAACTGTTTCTAGAAGAGAATCTGGAGTAAGTATCAGAATGTCAGCCATATCTGGATCACATCTGAACTGTTTCTAGAAGAGAATCTTGAGTAAGTATCAGAATGTAAGCCATATCTGGATCGCATCTGAACTGTTTCTAGAAGGAATCTGGAATAAGTATCAGAATGTCATCCATATCTGGATCGCATCTGAGCTGTTTCTAGAAGGGAATCTGGAGTAAGTATCAGAATGTCAGCCATATCTATATCGCATCTGAACTGTTTCTAAAAGAGAATCTGGAGTAAGTATCAGAATGTCATCCATATCTGGATCGCATCTGAACTTTTTCTAGAAGAGAATTTGGAGTAAGTATTAGAATGTCAACCATATTTGGATGGCATCTGAACTGTTTCTATAAGGAATCTGCAATAAGTATCAAAATGCCATCCATATCTGGATTGCATCTAAACTGTTTCTAGAAGGAATCTGAAATAAGTATCAGAATGTCAGCCATATCTGGATCGCTCTGAACTATTTCTAGAAGAGAATCTGGAGTAAGTATCAGAATGTCATCCATATCTGGATCGCATCTGAACTGTTTCTAAAAGGAATCTGGAATAAGTATTAGAATGTCAGCCATATCTGGATCGCATCTGAACTGTCTCTAGAAGGAATCTGGAATAAGTATCAGAATGTCAACCATATCTGGATCGCATCTGAACTGTTTCTAGAATAGAATATGGAGTAAGCATCAGAATTTCAGCCATATCTGGATCGCATCTGAACTGTTTCTAGAAGGAATCTAGAATAAGTATCAGAATGTCAGCCATATTTGGATCGCATCTGAACTGTTTCTAGAAGAGAATATGGAGTAAGTATCAGAATGTCAGCCATATCTGGATCATATCTGAACTGTTTCTAGAAGAGAATCTTTGGTCGCCTCAGAAAGATGATGAAGGAATCTGAGACGATTTCTACCTCAATAGATGATGAAGGAATCTAAGACGATTGGAACTCTAAAAGATGATGACCTTTATCTGTTGACAGATATTTCCTGAAAAGGTAAAGAGTTAGTTGTATGCAATGTCATGATGTATGCATTGCGTAATGATGTTCTCAAAATAAATGAGATTTGTGTTATATGTATTTTGTATGCATATGCTATGAATGTTATCGAGATGTAAGTGTGTCTTCAAACATTGCTCAAAATATTTCCACCAAGGGTTCCTGTTTTATTGAGGTGAACTCCGCCGGGGAAAGTTGAGAACTCTGTGGAGAGTATTGATTCCTGCTTGGGAGAAAAAGTTCAGGAGTCTCGGTTGTCTGTTGCTCTACTGGGAAGTCGAAGTTAAACTAATGTCTGGTTGGGTCCAGGCTTCACAGTAACTTGCTAGGGATTGTAGAGTACTCTACTGGGGAAAGGGAGTTGTGGTCCTTTGATTTGTAGTAGTTGGAGAGGCAAACTCAAGCTGGGGAATCTGTAGTTTGTTGGGGAAATAAACCCTGTTGTCGGTCTATTGGGGAGGCGGGGACTTCAATGGCAGAAATCCTCGAGGATTCTTGAAGTCGACTCAGTTGGGGAGAGGTTTTCAGAGGTTAAACTCTTGCTGGGAAATTATCCTATGAGAAGGACTTTGGGGAGACTTGTCATTGCCCCTAGCAGTAAATGTTTGTGGTATTACCAAAAATGTTTGATTGTACGTAACCCTTTACTGAGATTGACGTTCAATGCCCCAAGTGACGGAGATGGAGACCTTCCCCTGGTTACTCTGCATTTCTTGAGAGGTTTCCTGGAATCTTGACTGGACTACCCCAGGTGCGCTGGATAGGGACATGTCATGTCCCCTTGTTGATAGGAGTTTTGACAATGGAAGTATCATCCTTCTTGAACTGATCTTGTTCACTGAGAGAGCTTTCGTTCACTGGATATTCGTTGTGTGAATTTCTCCGCTGTCAAACAAATAGCCATATGCAAACAATGATATTCAAATAAATGCAAAGTTTATGCTTGTCTTGAAGTTTTGAAAAATGCGTTTTTGGCAAGTAAAGAAGTTTGTAATTCAACTCTGGATTTTGAGTAAAGCCTTACAGGAGTCAGGATAACTTTTGTAACAATATGCTTTCGAACTAACCCATCGTTCAATTAGGACTTTTGAAGGGTTGTAACGTGGCTTGGTTCACGGTTTAAGAAACAAAGGATAAAGGCTCAAAGTGTATTTGTACCCGCCCATTCTTCGTGATGTTCTTCAGTCCTAAACTCAACTAATTGTGCGTTTGAAACTCCAATTGAGTCTGGAATGACGTTTTCGTGATGGTTCAGACAAGTTGAGTTTATCAGAAAGCAGTCATTTCTAGCAACATTTTTCATGTTGTTGAGGATTTATAGTGACCTCTTTTTTTGATTTGTTATCCCTAATTTTTGCCTGACTGTTCTTGTTTTGAGATTACAGTCAGCGGGATGCCCCAGTTTTCTCAAGTCTCCTTTGTAGGTTTTGACTTAGTGGGATTTTCTTTTTTTGAGAGATAATGACTGCCTATGTGATAGGGAACCATCACCGTCTTTTTATTCTAGAGAAATGTTTCTTGACGTCATTCATTGTATTACGAGATGAGAGTTTGCGGCTTAACGCGTGTTTGAATTAACTGAGAGACTACCCTGCCCCAGGTTTTGATTAAAGGTTTCAATTTGTGTTAAAAAAGAAAACTTCTACTTATTTGGCTCGAAGGAGTTGACTAGGGATTATCTTCCTTATAACTCCAGTGTTTAGGATTTGAAAAAACGCCTGTACATCGTCAGCAAGGTCTGTTTAAAAGCATACTGTATGAGATTATGGCATTGTTTTTGTCATCCTCCCTCTAAAGGCTTGTAACTTTTAGCAAGAGTTGAATGTCACAAAGAGAGTTAAAAGCATAGTTTAAATGTAATGAAAACGAATGGATTGATTCAAGACAAGCATATGCAATGCATTAATGAAACAAAGTTTGACATTAATAGATAATTGTTTGAATAACAAAAGAGATTACAATTTGAAAATTCAAATGAACAAAAGCTTTCAATGATTCTTCATAGGAGCAGTGATTATGTTTGGAATCTTTGGAGGGTCAAACTCGATCTCCTTGGCATCAATCATGTCTTGGACCTTGTTCTTCAGAGCCCAATAGTTGTTTGTGTCATGTCCCGAACTATCAGAGTGGTATGCACACCTTTCATTGGGATGATAGGTAGGAGCGGAAGTATTTGGGTTCCGGAGAGGAGCCTTTAACGTAATCAGCTCTGCCTTCAACATGTGTTGTAGCGCTTGAGCCAGTGACATGTTTATCTTAGTGAATTGTCTTTTAGGCGCGACCTCCTTACGCTGATTCCCATGTCTTTGTTGAGCAGGCGTAGGATTAGAGATCAAGATTTCTCCTACGTGTTGGTTATGACGACTCTTTTGACCATACACAACATTGGACTCTTTCTTTCCACTGTATGGCTTTTTCTGATCATCAGAAGGTGTAGATCCTTGGATCTTTCCACTTTTGATGCCAGCTTCGACCCTTTCGCCGGTCAATATTAGCTCAGTGAACCCGACTGAGGAACTTCCGATCAGGTGTTTGAAGAAAGGTCCCATCAAAGTTTCCATGAAGATATCAATTAGCTCCCTGTCAGTTAAAGAGGGATGCACCCTACCAGCCGGTCTCTCCACTTTTGGGCATACCCTTTGAAGCTCTCATTGGAACCCAAGGTCATGTTCTGCAATTGCACACGAGTTAGTGCAAGATCAGCATTGTACTGATACTGTCTGTAGAAGGCAACAACTAAATCCTCCCAGGTGTGGATGCGAGAACTCTCCAATTGATAGAACCATTTGAGTTGAGTCCCTACTAGGCTCTCTTAGAAGAAATGGATCCAAAGCTTTGGATCAGCTGTGTATGGTTGAATCTTGCGAACATAAGACTTTAAGTGCATCTTAGGGAAAGAGACTCCAACTTACAGGGCAAAGGTAGGGATTTTGAACTTTGGCGGGATGACCACTCCAGAAACCAAACCCATGTCTCCTAAATCCAATCCAGGTATCTGTTGAATCTCCATAGCACTGAGGCGATCCTCCAACTATTTGTACTTGTCATCAGTGGGAGGATATTGTTCCTCGGAGTAGTCATCTTCAACTTCATCAATCTCCAAATTGTGGTCTTCTTCGAGACTATCCCCCGTTTTAGACGAATTTGAAAGATCTAGAGCTCTCTTGACTGGTCCTCTAGGTCTTCTTCTCGAGTTCATGACACCTATTGACTTCTTGGACTTCTTCCTCTTGTCTTTGAGAAGGTGAGTTTTCAGGTCCTCTTGCCCCTTAGCCATAGCCAGGAACATTTGTTGGAATTGAGCGTTTTGAGCTTGGAGATCTTTCACCATTTGTTCCATATCCATCTTACTGAAATAAACAGTAGGAAGATAAGGATACTTGTATGGGAGGAACCTGTCATGATATGATGCATGATATGTGGATGCATGTTTTCAAGGATCTCATGGGGTTAGTAGTCACTTACAGTTTTGGATTTGGAGAACTATGTATCGGTGGATGTCCTTCCACGAGAATTAAGCTCACCATGTCAAGTGGGTCATAGCCCTTGACTTAAATTGTTGTACTTGATCTTTGACAGCGTTTGGTTAGAGAAAAATAAATCCTCTTTCCCCTTGACAGACGTCTGGTTCAACGTAACCCTGTTTCAAAGACCTTTGAGATCCTTGAAATGCTATGGTTCAATGTTACTGAAAACGCTATGGTATGATGTTATGTACAAGTATGCGAAGTAAGCAAGTTTATATTCAAATAATCATATTCACACAAAGCAGACAAGTCCTTAGGTTTAGGCTTGCATAGCGTTTTAAGGTCATAGCCTCTTGAAGTTGGATTGGTTCAACCTATCCTATTAATAGTAATCGGGTTCTAAGGGATCTCAATGTCACTGATCTTTCTCCCAGCTTCGTTCAATAGGCAATTGACTCGCAACCAAACAAAGCTCAAGAGTCAAACCTAAATGAGTGTAGCATCGAGTATATGTCGACCTTGGGAATACACCAAGGCCGACCATCTCGCTATGTCCTACTGGCCAAGTTGTGCAATTAAAGGTTCTAAGGTCAGTTGATGCTTCACGACACCACGCGACGGCCCCGTACTCTCCTTGATTGACTCAAGGGTTACCAGTACCAACCAAAGTGCCACATCAATATAGATACTTCTTCAACCATGTCGGTATACCCCACACAGTTCCCTCATAGTTTATTTCTACTTACCTAAAAGGTGTCCCCAAATCAGGGTGTAGGATTTTTAGCAAGAGTCGCCACCGACTTTTCTTTTATCCAAAAGTAAAGGTGAAAAATCACAGGAAAGACCTTTAGAGATGTTTTTGAGTTCGGGGGGTAGATTATGAAAAGGGAAGGTGTTAGCACCATTTTCATCCATGGTTTTCCATGGGCTCTTAGTTACTCGCTAGATCACTTGCTTTTGTTTGAATGTGCTTGTGGTGTGGTTTTTGAAATTATTTTGAAAATGTAACTTTGTAATGATTCTCGTTTTTATAAGAACACATACAAAGTGTTTGTTTCGAAAATAGTTCAAAGATGTGTTTGTGAGATGTGTTTTTGAAAGTATTTTGAAAATGTAACTTTGTAATGATTCTCGTTTCAATGAGAACACATACAAAGTGTTTGTTTCGAAAATAGTTCAAAGATGAGAGTGTGGGTGTATAAAAATGTTTTTGTTATGAGAAAGTGAGTAACTAAGAGCGAACCTACCTACTCAAAAGGTCTTAGATGTGCTTTTCCTCCTCCTTTAGATGTTGCTATCTTACCATTGATTTGGTAAGAAGCCCCATCGTTGGATGTGATGGGACGGGTGTTGGGACGTTTGTATAGTCATAAAAGGCAACCCATGGAACGTTTTAGCAATGTCGTTTTAGGGACTAGATCGTTTTACCGAAGGCAACATCGAGGGTCATCGAGGGACTACGATCTTTTATTGAGGGTCTTTGCTAAAACTCCCATGTTCGAGGGACATGACTATTTTTCGAAAGGCAATAAGTGAGATTACCCTAAGGGTGCTAGTGTGCAAATGTGTTTGATTGCATGCATTTTAGTCTTGATTAGGGTGATTTATTTGTTGATTTTATATCTTGTCATACACACCCTAATTACTAACAATATATGAAAGCAATAAAAGTGAAAAAATTTAAAGTCCTACGCTATTACAATATTTGGGGATGGGGTGTACAAATTTATGAATGGGGGTTGCAAGTAAAAATAAGTCCAAAGTTACTATTACAACCATATTGAAATGTACAACATAAGAAATAAAAAAGACTTGTTTAGAAAATGGTTTTTTTCTTAATGAAAAAAGAAATAAATAAATTAATAAAAGAAAATATTTTTATGTCTTTTTATGTTAATAAAAAAAGGAGTTAATATTAAATATGATGAAAAACAAATTAAATGAAAGATAGAAACAATGTGCTGCTACAAGCAAAACAACAAGGATCAGAAGTTCTAAAGCCAGGCGCGTGATGACTCATAAAGGAACATCAGTTGAATCAGAAGTTATGGATTGGTAAACTCTGAGGTCCTGCAAGACACGTTAGAGGGAAAACACAGAAGTTCTGGGTGGTATTCAGAGAGTGGGCCACAAGTCAGAAGTTATGTATTACACTAAAATAGTGAGTAAACGTCAGCAGTTCAGTGCGTTATCATCATGTAAAAATTAGAAACTCTGAGTGTTTGAAAACAACGAATGGAAACATCAGAAGTTCAGTGTATTTTACATTTAAGGAGGAACTCAGAAGTTATGTGCTGTGTTAGAACAGTGAGTGAATCATCAGAAGTTATGTATTATGCTGAGCCAGTGGGTGAACATTAGCAGTTCAGTGTGTTATCAGCATGTAAGAATCAGAAGTTCAGTGTGTGTTAACAGTGAGAAAAAATCATAGAAGTTCTGTGTGTTAAAACAGTGAAGAGAACTCAGAAGTTCTGCGTGCTTAAACAGTTAGAAAATCCTAGAAGTTCTGTGTGTTAAAACGGTGAGTGAAAAACAAAAGTTTTGTGTTACATTTTGACTTTTAATCAGCACACCAGCAATTTATCCAGTTCTTATTAAACAGCAAATCAGAAGGATAACAACACAACAACTTATAGAAGTTCTAATCCTAAATCTGAGTCTAGCCCTAATCAAGAAACTCTGGTCCACAATTTTTTTCCTACTTATGCAATGATATGAACAACATCAATACTATGATATTTACATGTTTAATGATGTTCTGAATGAAAAAGATGCAAAGTCAGAAAGACTTACCTTGAACCTGGAACGTGCTTGGAGCTTTGAGTGGCTGCCTTTGGATGTTCTAGAATCAAATAGAGTAACGGAAGAGAAAATGCCAAGTTATTTGATTCAAAGGGAAGAACAAAGGTTTGGTTTTCTGTTTGGGAAATCTGGATTTTTATGAAGGGTTTCACAAGTTTCTTTTTCTCTTTTGATAGTTCTCTCTTTCCAAAAGCCAGCCCTTTGAACGTGTGATGGAGCAAAGTATTTATAGGTGAATTTGTTGTGATTTTGGGGGGAAATTAGACAAAATGGGATTTTTAATCAATTTGGCATCTTGCTCCCTTGCTTTTTCATCACTGTTTTCGTATGCTAGTTTGGTGCAATTATGGGATGCAGGCGTAAGCTGAACTAGCTGTTGGTCATAGGTTAGCAGCGGGTTGTATAAATAAGGTTTTGGGATTTGGTCAAGTTCTGACCAAAGCGTTGAATATAGCCTTCATATGCTAAGGCGCTGCCTTATTCTTGAAGCAAGCATGGTGGTTGTCAGCAGGAATTAAGGAAAAGCAAAAGCAAAGCATGGGCCTAGTACCAAAGTTTGCTATCCCAAGACAGTAGAGGTACACGTGGTGAAAATCCTTTGGATAAAGACTCAGAAAGTGGTTGTGAGCATTAAATGATGATAAGACTTATCACAACCAGAAATCCTGCAACGTGAGATCCTACACCATGGCTTAGTTCTAGTTCAGAAGTTCTAAGCTTGCGTAGCATCCAATCTTCTGATCCTCTTATCTTCTGGCTCCAACATGTTCTGAAAGAGCTTTCAGATTTTCTAGAAAGCTTGCAGCATGCTTCTTAACCTTATTTGAATTACCCTGGCAAACACTGACTGAGCTTTTGTGAAAACTATCCCAGAAGTTCTGACCAAACTCTGTCTTGAGAATGTCTAGAATTTGCTGAGTGTTATGGTGATAATCTGGTCAGAAGTTCTGATATTGTCATAACTCTTAAACACTTAGAAAAAATTTCTAAGTATTTAGAATTTGACTTTCCAAAGTAAAATTTGACTTTTGGATTCCTTAATGAAAAAACATATTCCAACATGTCTTGATGAAATATGATTTTTTAGATTTGATTTGTATCAAAAGTCAAAGTTGGATTTCTGAGTATGCAAATGACCATTTTGCTCTTGCGAATGACTTTTCTTGAAAAATTCCAGTTCAAGGCTTGGAATTGGATGGAATCAAACGTGGGATCCAGGGTGATCCATTGTGAAATGAGAGGGAAAATTTTGGGGTACAACACAAATCATTGCAGCATCTTAAAGCAAGCTCAAAATCAAAATACGAATTCCATTTTCAAGGTGAGTTTTCTGACTTTTGAACTCTTCATATAGGCATCATTTGGTTTCCATTTTCAAAGATAAAATGTAGACATCATAGCCCTGAAACTGACCATGTCCTTAGAATTCATTTATATTGCTTGAGTAGTGAGAATTTTGAGTTTAAAATTGCTGAAAAATTTAGGTTAAATTTGGTACCAAACAAAATTCATGCTCATCTTTGATTTATCGCTTTAATTATTTATATGACTGAACTCGTGATAAAATTTGGAGCAAGATTCATGTTTATACTTTTGCAAATCATTGAGAAACAAAGAAGATCAGATTTCATAGCAATGGTATTGTTGTTCTGGGTGCGCAAGGTTAAAGATGAAGCCAATTCAAACATTCAAGGCTTGGTTTATTTTAAGTTTATTGCATGTTGTATTATTCACGGATGAAACATCCACCCCAGTGGCAGGAGGAACGCACGTAAGGCATTGGCATTAAGCGTCCTGGGTTCGAGCCCCAGGGACACCTTGTGTTTCTTTTTTCTAACATTTTTCTTTGTTTTTGTTTTGTTTGATAGTGCTTGGGCCCCTTGGTTTAGGCTTTGTCCTTTTTTGCTGGATAACATCCCCTCCTTTCCTCACAACACCACTGACCCATTACTTTTTTTATATTTATTTTTATTTCTGATTCCAACAAAAAAAAAGACTTTGGCCAAAATAAAAACCCTTTTACCATCAAACCTCCTTTACTACTTTTCAAACCCCTTGATCTTTAATTTATATTTTATTTTAATTTTCTTTCTTTTCTTAAAATATTATTATTATCATTAGTATTCTTTTTTTTATTTCAATTGAAAAATACAAAAAATATTAAATACTTAGACTAATTATCTTTTATTTTATTTCTATTTTTTCCTTAAACATAAAACCCTAAAAATATTTTCTTAACAAGTTAAATTTCTTTTCTTAATAAATTTAGACTTAGTTGTTATTTTTAATTTGTTCTTTTTAATTAAATCAAGTTAGACCATAATTACTTAATTTCTTTCTTTTACTAATTTAATTAGGTTAATATTAAAACCTTTTCATAACAAAAGAAACCCATAAAAAACAATCTTCTTTTCTTTTACATTATCTTTATATTCTTGTACATTTATTTGACATTATTCAATATGGCTCTAATAGCAATTAGGTTTTAATTGCTTTCATCCCCATTTTTAATTTGTATCACCATCCCCTAAAATGATGTAATAGCGTAGAACTTTAAATTTCCGCAGTTTATTGCTTTCCATATTATTGCTAGTAATTAGGGTGTGTATGTCAAGACTTAAAATCAATAATAGATAACCCTAACTTAAGACAATTTAAATTAAAACAAAACACTTCGCACACTTGCACCTCTAGGGTTAACCCACACTTGTTTCCTTAAAATAAACAGCCATGTCCCTCGAACGTGAGATACTTTAGCAAAGACCCTCGAATAGAAGATCATAGTCCCTCGATTACCCTTCGATATTGCCATTAGTAAATGATATTATACCCTCACAACAAATTGCTAATGTATCCTACAATGTTGCCTTCTATGATTGTACAACGATCCACGCCAGTCCTTTCACATCCAATGATATGGTTTCTTACTAACTAATGGTAAGATAATACTATCTAAAGGAGGAGGAAAAGAACAAAGACTTTCTTTTGATTAGGTAGAATGCTCGTAGTTTCTTGCTCACAAAATTTCCAAAAACAAACATCTCTTTGAACTATTTTCAAAATCAACACTTTGTATACATTCTTATAGAGACAAGAATCATTACAAAGTTTTCCAAAACAAAGATGTTTTTCAAAATATTTTCAAACTTACACAAAACACAAACACATTTTACAAACAATTTCAAAGTGAGCTAGAAACTCAGAGCCTGTAGATAGCTACAGATGAAAAGGGTGCTAACACCTTCCCTTTTCATAACCTACCCCCCGAACTCAAGAAAATTGTCAAAAGACATTTCCTGTTCTTTTCACCCTTTCCTTTATTGGATAAAAGAAAAGTCGGTGGAGACTCTTGCTATCCGCAACAATTGCGATAAAACGCAAAACACCCAAGTCAGTTCTCCCACCATATGACAGTTGCCAAGAAAGAAACATCCACTTGAAGTATTTTTTTCTGTCACCATCACTTCCAGTCAAATCTACATCACAATGCCCTATTAATATATGATTTATATCATGAGAATACAATATGTCATACTCATAACTCCCATTGACATACTTCAATATTCTCTTCACTTGGGTGAGATGACTGGCCTTGAGTTTTGCTTGATATCTAATACACACAATAACAATAAATGTGATATAAGGTGCGCTATTGGTTAGGTATAGTAAACTTCCTATCATACTCCTGTTAAGATTTTGATCTATATGAGCTCTATTTTCATCCTTAGACAACTTTAGGTGAGTTGTAGTAGAAGTTCTCTTGTGGCTTACATTGTCAAGACCAAACTTCTCCACTATGTTCTTAGAATATTTGATTTGAGATACAAATATATTGTCTTCCCTTTGCTTAACTTTAAGACCAAGAAAGTAAGTGAATTCACATGCCAAACTCATCTCAAACTCAGACTGCATTTATTAAACGAAATGCTCCACCATCGTGTCTGACATCCCACCAAATATTATATCATCCACATAAATTTTGGATATCATAAGCTTTCCTTTTTGTCATTCTTCACAAATATAGTTTTGTCAATTCCTCCTTTATTGTATCCATTTTTGACCAGGAACTCAATTAACCTCTCATGCCAAGCTCTTGGAGCTAGTTTCAAACAATAGAGAGTTTTCTTCAGTTTGAACACATGACTTGGAAATATGATATCAATGAATCCTTTTGGTTGTTCAACATAGACTTCTTCATCAAGGTACCCATTTAAAAAAGCACTTTTGACATCCATTTTAAACAATCTGAATTTCATCATGCATGAAATACCTAGCAATAATATGATGGATTCAAGTCTTGCAACTGGGGCATATGTCTCATCAAATCCACCCCTTACATTTGAGTGTATCCTTGAGCAACTAACCTTGTCTTGTTCCTTTTCACATTACCACTTTCATTATATTTGTTTCCTTAACATTCTTAGGCTCAATCTTAAAGATGAACCATGAGTTGATAACACTTTCTCAAGACATTGTCATTACTCCTTCATTTAAATTTCCTATGATATTTTAAATAGGATGATCCTTATTAACTCGGATAGATGGTCCCTTATTCACTTGAGAATTGTCAAAATTTGTAACTTCATACTCAATGTTAGACTCCTCGCGTGGAACATCAGTCTAATGTGAGGAAACCTCATCTTCTTCTTTCTCTTCCTCATTTTCAGGAGAATCATCAATGCCAATATTTATAGACTCCATCATGGTCTTAGTGCACTTGTTGTATACTCTATATGCTCTACTATTTATGAAGTAACCAATAAATATGTATTCATTTCTATTTAGATCCATCTTTCTCCTTTTCTCTCTATCTGCCAGGATGTGACACTTACTTCTAAAGACATGGAAGTACTAGAAATTTGACTTTTTCCCTTTCCATAACACATATTGTGTTTCTTTAGTACTAAATCTAATGGTTACTTTATTATAAATGTGACAAGTTGTGTTTATAGCTTTAGCCCAAAAATAATATGGAAATTTCTTGGCATGCAACACAATTCTGATTGATTCTTGCAGAATTCTATTTTTCCTTTTCACCGCGCCCTTTTATTGTTGAGTGATTGGGGCTAAGATTTGTACGGATGGGTTAGATTTAATCACATTTTTAACATGAATACCTAAAATATTATGGGTTTTTATCGTACCTGACCAGAATGGATCTTCAAAGCCTATGAGCTGTGAGTTGAGCAGCAACCGGAAACGAGTTGGGTGGGTACTCGCAAGACACTTCAATGCCAAGGTAAGGTTCAAAGCAGTGCAAGAAAGTATGAGAGTGAGTTTGAAAGAGTGAATACCTGACCCTCTCAAGTGAGAGGGTATTTATATCCCCCAACGCTGGGCCAAGGTCCTCATCGTTGGGCTGGGCAAGTAGGCCAAAAATAGAGACTGGAAGGTCCTACGTGCATAGTGGGGCCAGCACATGGTCCCCAACCTGGATGGACTCCCCTGAAAAGTCAGGTGGATATGGATGCGGTCTTTTCGGGACCAAGAGGACTCTTATATTCGGGAGTATGGTGAGTCAACCCTACGAGGGGGATATTCTCGATGTCCTTCCGTCATCGTGGGACCTCCCCGTCAGCTATGAGGTTGTGATACGGTGGCAGAACCGACTTTTACTGATTTGCATTTTGCGTTTTTTTGTTTGCAAAATATCGCGATAAGCAAGAGTCGCCACCGACTTTTATTTCATCCAACCGGAAAGGAAAAAAGTACAGAAAAAAACCCTTTTTCGAGATTTTGAGTACGGGGGGTAGATTATAGAAAGGGAAGGTGTTAGCACCCTTTCTATCCATGGTTTTCCATGGGCTCTTAGGTTACTTGCTCATTTTTAAATTACTTGTGTGTGTGCTTGTTTGAAAAATGTTTTACTTCGTGATAACCCTTGTATCAGTCCTGAAGGGTGTGACGAAGTTTGTTTTGAAAATTGTTTTGAAAAGTGTAAGTGTGAAAAAGTTTTTGTTTTGAGCAAGTACCTACTAGCATCTACCTACTCGAAAAAATATTATTTCTATTCTTGTTTCCTTTAGACAGCGCTATCCTACTATTTGGAAATAGGCAGCACCGTCGTTGGAATTTGTAAGGGTCAATTCAAAAGGGACGTACGATCACTAAAGCAATATTAAGATAACTTAGTAGTAACCCTAGAGTCTTAAGAACTTTTCGAGGCAATATTTCTGAGGCAACATTTCCGAGGCAACATTCCAATGGGACATTTGACCTTTTAGACTGGAGGGCAACCACTAAGACACCCTATGCTTAATGATCGTTTACTGAAGGCAACCGAAGTGAGGGTATACCCTAAGAGTGAATATGTGCGAGTGATTTGTTTCAGTTATTTAATCTTTGCACATTAAGGTTTTCTAACCATTTTAATTTTGTCATGCATTCTTGCCATACAATCCTATTAGCCATACATCTAGGTAGTTAAGTATTTGCGGGAATTAAAAATGCGAGAAAAATAAACCTACGCTATTACAAGGCTTCGGGGAGGGGGATTAATTACATAACCAAAAATAGGGGATTTAAACAGTAAATAAAAACCCTAAGTTAACTATTACAAACCCTGAATAATTACAAAATAATGGCAAAATAATTAATAAGCGTGCGACGAATTAAATGCGAGGCGATTAGGGTTTTGACCCTTTGACTAATCCTACTTGCGATTGATTAAAGAAAAATGTTTTTTGTCATGTTTTGTTATTTGAGAAAATAATGAATAATTAAATTGCAAAGAAAATCCTAAGTTCTAATTAATGTTAATTTTTGAAAATAAATTAATTAATTCTAAACAACCTATTTTGTATTTTTTTTGTTTTATTTGAAAAAAGAGAAAAATTAAATTAGAGTTAACCTAATTTTCTAATTGAATTTTAATTGTGAAAATAACAAATTAAAGTTACCCTAATTTAAATATTAATCTAATTAATTAACAAAAAATTAATTTAATAAGAAAACAACTAAATCTAATTTTTTTATGACCATTTTTGATTTTTTTATGATTTAATTAAAACTGATTTTAAAAATAAAATAATTAAACAACTTAAAATTTAAAATAAAAAAATAAGAAAAGAAATTGAGAGTTGGGCCTGTTGTCTTGCTGAAGGAGGGGGTGCAAATCTAAATTTTTGTATGGCCCATTAAGCATCAAGCCTGGTCAGCGCTGGATCTGGTATAGGCGTTGACTTGAGAAGTATGGTGGTCTCTCATTGTTGGCACGTTGGATCTGGCTAGCTGGGCATCCAGTGGCCAGGCGTTGAGGGTGTGTGGAAGGCGCTGGATAGTGCAATTCATTGGATTGGCCTGCAATTATTAAGAAAATAACAAAATGCACACGCCTGGGATCGAACCCAGGATGTGTACATCAAAGGCAAGCTTCTTTACCATCTGCGCTGGAATGTCAATTGTTATGATAATAAAAACAAAACATAATATGCAAAACAAGATAGCGGGGTCAGAAAAACGCGCGAAATTCAAACGTTCCAATGGTTGCTTGACACGCCAACATCTTCTTCCTTGCAACTGTCACTTTAGAAAAAAAGACTTTTACCTACAAATGTTCACTGTAGGTATAACCCTGTTCATCTCAAAAATTGCATACGAGCAAGATAAATGAAAAGTAATGGTACCAATCAACTCGTCTCATCCTCACGAGCCTAATGGTACCTGATTCAAAGCCTAATTTTGCCTGTACAAAAAGACCCTAAAAATAACTTAAAAACCCTAGCAATGGCAACATCGTGTACAAGCATAAAAAACGCAATTAAATGACATGGTTAGCTTGCAAACATGATGACAAACACGAATATAACAATCAAAAGTGCTAATGATGCAAAAATTGTGATAATCGAATTGAAAAAATGTGTCAAACTGTATGAAGTGTAACAGACGTTTCTGGGTGTTTCAGGCCTTGCAAACGATTGGGAAAACTTCCTGGGACGTCCAGCAATGGATTGGGATAGCTAAGATGGCTTGAGATGGCCTGTGGAGTGAAAACCAATTCACACTTTTCTTTGAATTTTGTGACTTTGCTCTGCCTCTTTTCACGACTCTAACCCCTGTTTTTTGATATGGAATTCTTCATTATATAACCTAGAATGAATTAGGTTAACAAACTTGGACTAAATCTTTGCATTTATCCAAGATTTGATTTGATTTTCAAGCTATATGATATGTTCCTATTTTGAGCCAAAACATGCCTTTCTTGTATCAATGTCCCTTGATTCGATTTGCTCTTGTTTACTCAGCATATCTTGATTGCCAATCTGTCCAAAAACAAATCAAATCATATCTTTGTTAATTTCCATCATTTATTTGAAAAATGTAGCACATAATGGGTTAGTGAACATTTGAGTGGTGGAACACATTATAATTGAGGTGCAAGCATAAAAAGTTGGGCCCATTTAGCAAAAAATGCAAATTTGAGCATATTTGACTTTTGGCAATTTTGCAAAAATGGTCAACTTGGCCAATGCATAACTCTCTCAATTTTGACCCTAGATAAATTTTCTTTTACTTTTTAAAAAGCTTAGTATGTCCTCTAAACAATCCTTTTGGTCTCATCTCAATGGATTCTTCCATGTTAATGTATGAAGCTTTGACCCAAAAGGTGTTTTTGTTGACTTTTCAAAAGGACCTATAATGTCAAAATTCATATATTTATTTTAGTGAATATTCTGGACTTGGGAGATGAAGATGAATTGTAGGTAATTGCATCCTCTTCAGAATGAGCTTTGGATGGGTCATTTCTGATAAAGTATGAGAAAGTTATGGTTGGTCAAAGTTGAGTTGACTTTTCCTATAAAACCCTAACTTAGCAACTTTTGGGTTATGATGAATTGTGAGCAATCCTTGAGGAATCATGATCAACCCTTGATCAAATGATGGATAATACTTCAAAATGATGATGTTTACCAAAAATCTTGAATTTTGACTGTATGTGGGCCACATTTGACTTTTAACCTAGTATAGTTGATTTTCAGGCATTTGAATAATTGACTGAGCAAACTTCTTCTGTAAGGTTTGAAACTTGACATGGATGATCTTGAGAACATATTAGGACAATGGTGAGCATTTTAGTCCTTTGTGGTTCACACATCTTGATGAAGATGGAAACCCTAATTTGAGACACACTACCTTATGAGAGAGTTTGTCTGGTCAACTCCTGAACTTCCTTGAGCAATTTGGGGACCTTACTTGTCATGTGTTGAGAAATATGGAAGGGAAAATTTTGGGGTACAACAACTTCCCCTGTTCAATCTTCTTAAACCTGAAGATGTAGATTGGCTCGTCGTCCTTTCGTGATCTAAAGGTGGAAGATGATTGAACACTAGAGTGCCCAGAAATTTGCACTCGCATGAAGTGGAACTTAACTTGTTATATCGGGAATGGGCTTGCAGATTCCATTCGGAGGTCGATGATGGAAGAATGTCGGAGATGGTCTTAAAGATGCCATCCGAAGAGGTGTCGATCACATAAGATATTCCTTTGCGAGAACCCGCATACCTGTTGTTGAGGAGGACTTCGCTGGGGAATGCTGGTCTCTGTCTTGGGAGAAATAGAGTTTTAGGAGCTTCAGTTGTCCGTTACTCGACTGGGGAATAACTCCGGTTTGGGGAAGCGGGAGAGAACTGCGTATCTGGTCGGGGTATATGCTGCACCGTGACTTACTGGAGAGATGCAAAACTAATCGTGTTTGATCGGGTCCCGGTCTTATAGTGTTATGGACTGCTGTCTGGGGATAAGAGAGGAAGAACCCGGATATTAAGGTTATGAGAAGAAACCTGGATAGTAGGGTTACTTCGACATGAAAGCCTGGATAGTAGATTTGTGAGAAGGAACCTGGATAGTAGGGTTACTTTGATATGAAAGCCTGGATAGTAGGGCTGTGAGAAGGAACCTGGATAGTAGGGTTACTTCGACAGGAAAGCCTGGATAGTAGGGCTTGAGAAGGAACCTGGATAGTAGGGTTACTTCGAGATGAAATCCTGGATAGTAGGGCTTGAGAAGGAACCTGGATAGTAGGGTTACTTCTAAATGAAAGCTTGGATAGTAGGGCTGTAAGAAGGAACCTGGATGGTAGGGTTACTTCGATATGAAAGCCTGGATAGTAGGGCTTGAGAAGGAACCTGGGTCGTAGGGTTACTTCGACATGAAAGCCTGGATAGTAGGGCTTGAGAAGGAACCTGGGTCGTAGGGTTACCTTGAGATGAAAGCCTGGATAGTAGGGCTGTGAGAAGGAACCTGGATGGTAGGGTTACTTCGTGAAGAGTTTAGGTAAAACTGCATCTGAACTGAGAAGGAACCTGGATGGTAGGGTTACTTCGTGAAGAGTTTGTGTAAAACTTCGGGAGGAACCTGGGTAAAGTTACTTTATTGCACCGATGATTACTCTATTTAGCTTCGAGTGTTGATCATGGACCTGCTGGAAATTGTTGATAATAACTGTCTTTCCTGAAAGAAATACAGGGTTAGTTATGTGCGATGCATGAGATGCATTGTATGATGACTTTCTCAAAATAAATGAGACTATGTTATATGTAATGTATGCACATGTCATGATGTATGAACATGAAATGCTGACGTAATAATCTGAGTCTGGGAAAATAAATCCCTGACTGCTATTTGGAGAGTATGAGAAATGTTATTCTTGGCTGCTATAAAAAACCGTAGTTCCTCTACTTCTATTGGGGATGGTGAACAAAGATGACTAGCTGGGGATTCACATCCATCCGGCTGGTGAATATTCTGCCGGAAGAGACCCTGTCTAAGGATAACTCTGTGGGGAATAACTCTGTTGGAGAGGAGATACTCTGTTTATAGATCTGCTGATTTAGAGAAATAAACTCAGCTGGGGATGAATTTCCGTTGCTGGTGATAATGAATCCTGTTGAAGATTGAATTTCTGCTTGTGAGAGAAATAAACTCTGCTTGGGGAAAAATTTACTGACTCACTCGCGATTGTGAACCTCAGCTGGGGAGAGTTATGTCCTATTCGGGAAAGCTAACATCACTGTCTTTGGATACTTTTTACTCTGTGGGGAGTGTATGTACCACTACTCATGTTCTCAAGCTGGCTCTATCCTGATACTTGATTGGTAGAGTAACTGTAAGGTTTAGGCACTTCTTGTTTTCCTTGTTTTTGGCATTACGAGTAATCATATTTTGTTTCTTGTATAAATATTTATGAGCAGCCATTATTTTCAAATGCATATATAAAAAATGAATCATTGGACGTTCTTGCAAAACAAAACAGAAAAAGAAAAACAAATTGAAATTTCTTGTGAAAATGAATTGTATTGATTTTTGCGATTGGCCTGTAATAGGCGTTTTGTACAAGGAGGCTGACGTCCTAATAAGAGAACGCCGCCGAAAGATAGAAATTACAATTTATGTTAAAGGAAGAAAAACAACTATGTGGAATGACCCCATCGTGTTTCAACTCCACTATTGCCTTTATATCTTCAAGCGTCTCATCACTTTGCTGCTTGGTCGAAGGTGGATCATATTGATTGGCGCCGTCTGAGCTTGATAGTCGATACCGAAGTCTGGTTGCAAGATGATCCAATGAGACATAGTGTTACGCTTCAATCCCTAACTTTTTCCTGGACCGCCCTTTCCGATTTTTAGTCCACCGGGATACCCTTTTTTTCCCAAGTCGCCTTTTCAGGTTTTCAACTTGTCGGGTGTACAATTTTTTTATTTTCATCCCTTACTTTTGCCCGAACCCTTTTGGTTCACCGGGAAGCCCTTATTTTTTCCTAGGCCAGTCAACCTAGCGGGTCTTTGATTATGCGTATTATCTTTTCACTATGTCTGCATTGATGAGGTGAGGAAGTTCGTCACCATCCATGGTGGTTAGAATCATAGCTCCTCCCGAGAAGATGCTCTTAACCATAAATGGCCCTTCGTATTTGGGGGTCCATTTTCCCCTGGGATCACCTTGCGGTAGTATGATACGTTTGATCACTAGATCCCCGACTTGATATTCTTGACGTCTGACTTTCTAGTTAAAAGCCTTGATCATTCGCTTTTGATACGTCTGACCATGACAGATAGCAGTAAGTCTCTTTTCATCGATTGGATTCAGCTGATCAAGTCGGGTTTGGATCCAATCGTCTTCGTTCAAACTGCATCCTTCATAATCCTGAGAGAGGGCATCTGAACTTCGATGGGTAGGACTGCCTCCATGCCATACACCAAAGAGTAGGGTGTTTCCCCTGTCGACGTCCGTGCTGAGGTACGGTACCCATGAAGAGCGAATGGTAACATCTCGTGCAAGTCTTTGTATGTCACTGTCATCTTGTGTACAATCTTTTTGATGTTCTTGTTAGCCGCTTCAACAACGCCATTCATCTTCGGCCGGTAGGGCGAAGAGTTATGATGTTGTATCTTGAACTGTTTACAGAGCTCGGTGACCATTGTGTTGTTGAGATTTGTACCATTGTCAGTAATAATCCTCTCGGGTACACCATATTGACAGATCAAATTGTGTCGGATAAACCGCACCACGACGTTCTTGGTTACTATAGCAAAAGGAGCTGCCTTAACCCACTCTGTGAAGTAATCAATTGCCACCAGAATGAAGCGATGCCCGTTAGACGCAGTAGGTATGATCTCGCCGATCATGTCAATGCCCCACATTGCAAAGGGCCAAGAGCCGTCAAAACATTCAGGGGAATCAGAGGTACATGCACCTTATCAGCATAGACTTGGCACTTATGACAGGTTCGAGAGTGCTGATAACAATCGGTTTGCATAGTGGACCAGTAGTATCCTGCACGTAGGATCTTCTTAGCCATGGTGTGTCCACTAGAATAGGTTTCGAAGGTTCCTTCATGTAGATCCATCATGATCCTTTCCGCTTCGCTCTTGTCTACACACCGTAGTAGTGTGGAGTCATGGTTGCGTTTATAGAGGATCCCATTGCTAAGAAAGAACTTTGCAGCGAACCTTCTCATAAACTTCTTATCGTTGACAGATGCCCCTTCGGGATACTCCTAAACCTCGAGATACCTTTTGACTTCGTGAAGCCAGGGTTTGTCTGCCACTTCTTCGGTGTCGATCTCACAGCAATGTGCGGGTTCATCCAACCTCTCAATGGTAATCTGGGGAGCTTCATTGTCCCACCTAACTTTGAACATAGAAGACATGGTAGCTAGCGCGTCCGCCAACTGGTCCTCTTCTCGTGGGAAATGTTCAAACGTTATCTCCTCAAAGTGTGGGAGCAATGTCAGTACATATTCTCGGTAAGGAATGAGATTCGGGTGCTTCGTTTCCCACTCGCCTTTGATCTGACTTATTACCAAAGCAGAATCTCCGAATACACTTAAGAACTTAATCCTCATGTAAATAGCAGCTCGAAGACCCATGATACATGCTTCATACTCCGCCATGTTGTTGGTGCAGTTAAAACATATTCGGGCGGTGAATGGAGTATGACAGCCCTCAGGAGATATAATTACAGTGACAATGCCATTACCCAATGCGTTCGAGGCTCCATCAAAATACATAGACCATCGGGATCCTTCCTCGGGTCCTTCATCCGGTCCAGGTTCTTCGTAATCAGTCACCAACATGATATTCTCATTCGGGAACTCAAAATTCATGGACTGGTAATCATCCACGACCTGATGCGCCAAATGATCCACCAATACACTCCCCTTGATTGATTTTTGGGTTGTGTATTGGATTTCGTACTTGGTTAAGATCATCTGCCATCTTGCTATTCTTTCGGATAAGGCGGGCTTCTCGAAAATATATTTGATCAGATCCATCTTTGATATCAACAAGGTAGTGTGAGTCAGCATATACTGTCTCAGTTGGAGAGCAGCCCATGCCAAAGCGCAGTACGTTTTCTCGAGAAATGAGTATCGGGTCTCACAGTCGGTAAACTTTTTGCTAAGGTAATAAATGGCGTGCTCTTTTCGACCAGACTCGTCATGCTGCCCCAACACACACCCCATGAACTGTCTAACATTGTCAGGTATAATATCAAAGGTCTTCCTTCAACTGGAGGCATCAGAATTTATGGTTCTTGAAGGTATTCTTTGATTCTTTCAAAAGAAGTCTGGCATTTGTCATTCCACTTTACCACTTGATCTTTCTTCAGCAGCTTGAAGATTGGCTCACAAGTAGCAGTCAGATGTGAAATGAACTGGGCGATGCAATTCAAACATCCTAAGAAACCTCTAACTTCTTTTTCTATGCGGGGAGCCGGCATCTCTTGTATGGCTTTTACCTTTGCAGGGTCCACCTGAATACCCTTACCACTGACGATGAAACCCATAACTTTACCAGATCTTACCCCGAAGGTACACTTGTTCGGATTCAACCTCAGCTTGTACGTCTTCAACCTGTCGAACAGTTTTTGGAGATGATCAAGGTGCTCTTCCTCAATCTGGGACCTGGCTATCATGTCATCAACATAAACCTCGATCTCATGATGAATCATATCATGGAACAGGGCGACCATGGCGTGCTGATAAGTTGCCCCAACATTCTTCAACCCAAAAGGCATTACCTTGTAACAGAAGGTGCCCCACTGCGTAATGAAGGTTGTCTTCTCCATGTCTTCAGGAGCCATCTTGATCTGGTTGTATCCAGAAAAACCATCCCTGAAGGAGAAGATCTTGTGTTGCACGGTGTTGTCGACTAGCACATTAATGGTAGGAAGTGGGAAGTCATCCTTGGGGCTTGCCCTATTCAAATCTCTGTAGTCCACACACATCCGTACCTTATTGTCCTTCTTAGGTACCGGAACGACATTGGCAACCCACTACGGATAAGAAGTGACAGCTAAGAATCCTGCGTCGATCTGTTTCATGACCTCTGCCTTGATTTTCTCTGACATTTCAGGGCGCATACGGCGGAACTTCCGCTTTACCGGAGGGCAGTCTTCTTTAGTCGGCTGGTGATGTACCACAATATCAGTATCCAAACCAGGCATGTCTTCATAGGACCAGGCGAAGAACTCAACATAGCCGTGTAGCATCTGTATTAATCGTTGTTTGACACTAGGCTCCAGATTCACACCTATTTTAACCTCTTTCTTGTCTTCCTCTGTGCCCAAATTTACTGACTCAACTGGCTCTTCATGAGGCTGTATGGACCTTTCTTCCTGCTGTAATAGTTCAGCAAGTACTCCAGGCACCTCACAATCACCCTCATCTTCGTCATCATCTTGGTTGATCGGATTTTTGAAGTCATAACTAGCAATAGCAGAGATGTTATCAATGGGATCCAGAATGGACATGGATCTGCAGTACGATACGTGAGTGTGTGTAAGAGAATAGCTGTTTTAATAAAGTGAGAGATAGGAAAATAAAAACAAGGAGCACAAAATTTGTATGCAAGAAACGTCCAATGCTTTATTAATGATATATGAAATGACAAATAATAGCCCTCACAAGCAAAGCCAAGGTGCCTCGGGCAAGGCACCGGGCCGTAAAGTTTCAAATTGTTTATTACAAATCTTAAAACAAATGAGTTAATTACCACGGAATAAAAGAAACAGGTATGAAGTCCCTAGCCGTCCAGTTATTTGGTCCACCGTTGGTTGTTGGGTAGATCCAGCTGTCGATGTCTAAATCCTCTTCACAGTCTTCAATTGCATTAATTCCCCGATTGCTGATGGGTAGAGGAGGTCTTCCAGCCCGAGCGCGCCTAACAACCCTTTGAGCCCCTGTAGTAAAGCCGAAACCAAATTTGTCAGTTTGGTGAGTGAAATTAGGGAGCTGACCCCAATTGGTACACCCACCTTCTTCAACCACAGCCCTGGCGTCCTTGAGAAAAGCCATCTTCAACAGAGGTTTTTTGGTAGTAACTTCAGTTGATGCCAAGACCTGAGGGACCTCTTTGAAATTATGACAAGGAGTTTCTATGAATTCCCTGTCCATCTCTATGTAGCAGAAGGAATTGAGATGACTCACCATATATTCTTCTTCACCTCGTACCGTGACAATCTTTTCCCTCACCGGATACATCAGCATTTGATGGAGTGTGGAAGTAACTGCCCCAGCCTCATGGATCCAAGGATGACCCAGCAAGCAAGAATACGACGGCCTGATATCCATTACATAGAAGGTGGACCCAAAAGTCTGAGAACCCACTTTGACATGGATGTCCACCTCCCCGTGCACCATTCTCTTCGATCTGTCAAAAGCCCTTACCACAATGTTACTAGGCTTTAAAGTTAAACCCTCGCAATCTAACCGGTCCAACGCTTTCTTCGGCAGAACATTAAGTGAAGACCCGATATCTACCAGCACATGATCCATAATGGTGCCCCTGCACTCAATCAAGACATGCAGAGCATCATTATGATTCTTTCCTTTCGGTGTCAGATCCTCATCTGAAAAACCCAGCCCATTATCAGCAGTCAGGCTGGCCACACAATCTTTGAACTGATCTGCTGAAGTTTCCTACGGCACATGCGCAGTCTTGAGAAATGCAATCAAAGCCTTCACATGGGCTTCAGAACACAACAACAGAGACAACATATATATCTTTGATGGGGTCTCCCCCAACTTCTCGACCACATTGTAGTCGCTCTTCTTAATGATTTTCAGTATTTCCTCTATTTCTTTTTAGAAGCTTCCACAACGATTTTCTTAGGTGCCTCAGTCCGGGCAGGCTCACCCATAATTTCCTTGCCCCGAGTCCCAGATGGCTCAGCAGTAGGGGTAATAAATAGGGTAAGAACAAGAACAATAGTTGATGTACTAGCAGGAACAACAGATGGAATGACAATAGGCTTGATGATGTTCGGAGCAATCTCAGGAGAGAAAACCCTTCCACTTCGGGTAACCTTACTAGTCCCGACAATATTACTGACATCAGTATCAGCTTCTTCATTCTTCAGGTCTTGCTTAATGCCATGATAGTACACATCAACACCATAATGCCATGGGACAACCTTGTCCGAGGTGTACGGGATGGGACCAGGAACAGTGATTATCAGCAGAGAAATTATTTGAACAGGTGTAACCCTAATAGGTCTTCTCGAGGAAACCTTGGAAGGATTGTCGGAAATGGTTATAATGGCAACGTCTTCATTTGGAACAACAAGAATCATAGTCTTCTCAAACAAAATCTCTTATTATCAATCAGGCGCTGAACACCTGACTTCAACAAATGGCAACCAGAAGGTAGAATTGAACACATGTGGCAACCTTCACCACAACCCGGAAATAACTCGGCCAATAGCAAATTCTTCTTAACAGTCATAAGAGGAGTATAAATTTCTTCAACAGAGGTCACAAATAAATCAATGTCAACAACATTAACTCCACGACCATGTTTGGGCATGGGAATAGTTATAACATTCGACTTTTCTGGAGCATCAAACTCTATCTCCTTGGCTTCAAGCAAGTCTTGTACTTTGTTTCTCAGAGCCCAAAAATCATTTGTATCGCGGCCAAGACTCTCAGAATGGTAGGGGCACCGCGCATTGGGATTGTATCTGGGAGAGGTAGTGTTTGGATTCTTGGGAGACTCTCTCAAGGTTGCCAAGTTGGATTTTAACAGATGAGGCAGAACTTCAGCCTATGTCATGTTGATGCGGGTAAACTGTCATTGTGGTCTTTCCACCTTTTGTTGATTGTTGCATTGTGGAACAACTGCGGGTCTTGGTATCACTACAGCATTTACCGTTTGACGGTGTTCAGATCTGCTTTGGCCCCTCGGGCTATAGACCGCACTGGCTTTCTTCTTACCAGTGAAAGGCTTCTTTGCTGAACTCGAGGAGGCATCCTTCTATATTTTACCACTCCGAATTCCAGCTTCTACTCTCTATCCAGTTAAAATCAGCTTGGTGAAACCAGATGACGAGTTGCCGATTAAGTGATTGAAAAATGGACCAGATAGTGTCCCTAGAAACATATCAACCAACTCCCTATCTGACAATGGGGGTTGAACTCTCCCAGCCAAGTCTCTCCATTTTTGAGCATAATCTTTAAAACCTTCACCTGCACCCATGGACATACTATGGAGTTGAGTATGAGTGGGAGCAAGGTCGGCATTGTACTGATACTGCTTGTAGAAAGTAGTAGCAAGATCTTCCCAGTTTCGGACACTGGCTCCCTCCAACTGGTAGAACCATTCAAGCTGAGTCCCTGACAGACTATCTTGAAAGAAATGCACCCACAAATTTCTATCAGCGGTGTGGGGTTGGATTTTTCTGACATACGAGCGGAGATGGAGTTTTGGGCAGGACACCCCATCATACTTAGCAAAAACTGGAGCTTTGAACTTCTGAGGGATGACTACTCCCGACACCAATCCCAGTTCTTCAAAATCTAGTCCAGGTATCCTCTAAACTTCCATGGCACTCAAACGGTCTTCTAGCTATTTGTATCTATCCTCAACAGGAGGATTTTTCTCATCATCATAATCAGTATCGTTGTTAGAGACTGTAGGACTAGGGTCCTTTTCCCCTTCTTGGTTCTCCCCTTCCTTGGATGAAGAGGTCATACCAGTTTGTAGCTTCAACCTTTCTCCAAACCTTCTGCCCATATTCAGAATACCGACAACCTTCTTCTTCTTCTCTTTCAGAATGAGGGCTTTCATATCCTCCTTCCCTTTTTCCAGACTTATGAACATTTTCTGAAACTGGGCGTTCTGTGCCTGAAGATCTTTGATAGTTTGCTCAGAAGACATTTTGGCTGAAATAAACAGCGAAGAAGATGAGAAACCTGTAGTGGTACCTATAATGATGTGTATGATAATGGGATGCGCATGTAATGATTTCAAAGACTTCGGGAAATTTAAATTTGCAAACCAAAATAAACAAAAAACTTTATTAGCTTAAACTTTGAAGGTTCAAAAATGCCTTTAAGGCGTTACAAATAAGTAAATAAAACAAATCTAAAACTAGAAAAGAAAAATCAAAAGTCCCATGGACGCTTTCTCTTTGTGTTGATATAATCATTGAGCACTCTTTCTTCCTGGAGCTGCCTGGTGAGCTTTAAAACCTTCCTCTCTTGATCATGGAACTATTCCCTGTAAGTATCCCGCTTATTCTTCAGCTGAATCCAAGACCTCTGTAACTCCCTAAGATCAATGGGAATGTAAGGATAAAGAACCGTGTAAGGAATGCCTTCTTCAGTAGTGGGCTCCACAATCACTGGTAATACGGCCACATAAGGCATCGTAAGCTTCTGGGCACAAGCTCGTACCCATTGGAGGTAAGGCTCCATAGGAATGAAAGTCTTTGGTTCCAAATCTTTGGGGTCAGATCTGTTTACCATACCCCAAGCTCGTATGAACCTCCGGCGATACTCATTAACATCATCCTCATAGTTGAATATAATGCCCTCAATAAGTAAATCATGGGGACCATCCCTTCGAGCATGACCAAATTGTCGCAAAGCTAGACAAGGATTGTAAGTTATACCCCCTCTGATACCAAGTAATGGGACATTAGGGTACTCCCCACAGCGGTCAATAATAGCAATGTCTTCCATAGCTCGGGAACACCAAAGAATATCCGTATGAGCGAGTGACATTATCCTTTGCGACCAACCCAAACCTTCTTCGTTATTCAGTACAGACTTAGGGAGGTGAGAAAAAAACCACCTCGACAGCAACAACATGCAGCACATAAGAATCCCTCTTCTATTCATGGTACGAGTATGGAGAGTGTGCAAAATATCTCCAAGCAAGGTAGGCACAGGTTTGCGAGAAAGGAAAATATTGATAGCATTCACATCTACGAAGGAGCCCGGATTAGGGAAGAGAACTAAACCATAGATAAGAAGAGCCAAGACATCCTCAAAATCCTGAAAATCCATATCATCCCAAAATAGTTGAGCCTTGTCTATCAGAAATTTGGCTAGAAAACCCTCGACCCAGCTTCGAGTTTCCCAATTGGATACCATATCGGCCCGTTTCAAATGCAAAGCTGAGGAAATGACTTCTAGCTTAGGAACTTCTTCTATACCTGTGAAGGGTACCTGTTTAAGAATGGATATGCCCAATAGCTGAGAGAATTCTTCCAAGGTGGGTACCAACTGATAATCTAGAAAGGTGAAGCAGTGATGCTTGGGATCGAAGAAATGAAAAAGTACGCTCATCATCTGTTCATCAAAGTTTGAAGTAACCAGGCTGAGAAGTTGACCGTGTCTCTTAATGAAAATATAAGTTTTAGAAACTCTTGATACTAGCTCTTTGAGTTGGGAAGGTATCTGCACAAAGCTGATTCAGATAGTATTTCTACGCACGGAAGCCATGATCTGCAAAACAGAACAAAGATAAATTCCCTTGGTATTTGAAATGGTTAGTGTAATGAAGCATGAATTCCATGTTATGATGCATGATGTCATGATAAACCACAAGTATAGCAAACACAAGTATTGCAAACACAGTCAAATCACACAAATCCCTTAGGTTTAAGGCTTGCATGAGGTCAAAGATAATACCATCTTGAAGTTAATTTGGTTTCAAACCTGTCCTAGAAAAGTAATCGGGTTCTAGAGGATCTCAATATCACTGACCATCCTTTATCGGTCATGGTTTCAGCTCACGCAATCTTTTCTTGAGGCCGAAATATTCCGAAAGCATGATCTCAATGAGTGTAGCATCGAGTATTAACCAGTTCTCAGCTCTACACCGAGGCCGGCTATCTCGCTACTTTCTAATGGCCAAGTTGTTCAACTAAGGTTCTAAGGATCATTAGTGCTTCACGACACCATGCAGCGGCCCTGTATTCTCCTCGTTTCACCACAAGGGATACCGGTACCAACCAAAGTGCCACACCAACATAGCTACTGCTTCAACCGTATCGGTCTATGCCGTACAGTTCCCTCACAGTCTATTGCTACTTACCTAATGAGTTCCCCCAGATCCGAGTATAGGATCTATAGTAACCCCAAACAGAACCCTCAAAAATAAAGCAAAGCAAACCAATCAAGAGAAGCAATTTTAATGACCTAGATCCTAAGGTATACCCAACTTATAATTCCCCAACAGAGTCGCCAGTTCTGTGATACGGTGGCAGAACCGACTGTTTTTACTGGTTTCCGTTTTATGTTTTTTTGTTTGCAAAATGTTGCGGTAAGCAAGAGTCGCCACCGACTTTTATTTCATCCAACCGGAAAGGAAAAAGTACAGAAAAAATCCTCTTTCGAGATTTTGAGTACGGGGGGTAGATTATAGAACGGGAAGGTGTTAGCACCCTTTATATCCATGGTTTTCCATGGGCTCTTAGGTTACTTGCTCATTTTTAAATTGCTTGTGTGTGTGCTTGCTTTGAAATTTTTTTTACTTCGTGATAACCCTTGTATCAGTCCTCAAGGGTGTGACGAAGTTTGGTTTGAGAATTGTTTTGAAAAGTGTAAGTGTGAAAACGTTTTTGTTTTGAGCAAGTACCTACTAGCATCTACCCACTCGAAAAAAGATTATTTCTATTCTTGTTTCCTTTAGACAGCGCTATCCTACTATTGAGAAATAGGCAGCATCGTTGTTGGAATTTGTAAGGGTCAATTCAAAAGGGACGTACGATCACTAAAGAAATATTAGGATACCTTAGTAGTAACCCTAGAGTCTTAAGATCTTTTCGAGACAATATTTCCGAGGCAACATTTCCGACGCAACATTCGAATGGGACATTTGATCTTTTAGACTGGAGGGCAACCACTAAGACACCCTATGCTTAATGATCGTTTACTGAAGGCAACCGAAGTTAGTGTATACCCTAAGAGTGAATATGTGTGAGTGATTTGTTTCAGTTATTTAATATTTTCACATTAGGGTTTTCTAACCATTTTAATTTTGTCATGCATTCTTGCCATACAATCCTATTAGCCATACATCTAGACAGTTAAGTATTTGCGGGAATTAAAAATGCGAGAAAATAAACCTACACTATTACAAGGCTTCGGGGAGGGGGATTAATTACATAACCAAAAATAGGGGATTTAAACAGTAAATAAAAACCCTGAGTTAAGTATTACAAACCCTGAACAATTACAAAATAATGGCAAAATAATTAACAAGTGCACGACGATTAAGGTTTTGACCCTTTGACTAATCCTACTTGCGATTGATTAAAGAGAAATGTTGTTTGTCATATTTTGTTATTTGAGAAAATAATGAATAATTAAATTGCAAATAAAATCCTAAGTTCTAATTAATGTTAATTTTTGAAAATAAATTAATTAATTCTAAACAACCTATTTTTTATTTTTTAGTTTTATTTGAAAAAAGAGAAAAATTAAATCAGAGTTAACCTTATTTTCTAATTGAATTTTAATTGTGAAAAAAACAAATTAAAGTTACCCTAATTTAAATATTAATCTAATTAATTAACAAAAATTTAATTTAATAAGAAAACAACTAAATCTAATTTTTTTATGACCTTTTTTAATTTTTTTATGATTTAATTAAAACTGATTTTAAAAATAAAATAATTAAATAACTTAAAAGATAAAATAAAAAATAAGAAAAGAAATTGAGAATTGGGCCTGTTGTCTTGCTGAAGGAGGGGGTGCAAATCTGAATTTTTGTAAGGCCCATTAAGCATCAAGCCTGGTCAGCGATGGATCTGGTATGGGCGTTGACTTGAGGAGTATGGTGGTCTCTCATTGTTGGCACGTTGGATCTGGCTAGCTGGGCATCCAGTGGCCAGGCGTTGAGAGTGTGTAAAAGGCGCTGAATAATGCAATGCATTGGATTGGTCTGCAATTGTTAAGAAAATAACAAAATGCACACGCCTGAGATCGAACCCAGGACGTGTACATCAAAGGCAAGCTTTGTTACCATCTGCGCTGGAATGTCAATTGTTATTATAATAAAAACAAAACATAATATGCAAAACAAGATAGTGGGGTCAGAAAAACGCGCGAAATTCAAAGTTCTAATGGTTTCTTGACACGCCAGCGTCTTCTTCCTTACAACCGTCGCTTTAGAAAAAAGACTTTTACCTACAGACGTTCACTGTAGGTATAACCTTGTTCATCTCAAAAATTGCATACGAGCAAGATAAATGAAAAGTAATGGTACCAATCAACTCGTCTCATCCTCACGAGCCTCATGGTACCTGATTCAAAGCCTAATTTTGCATGCACAAAAAGACCCTAAAAATAACTTAGAAACCCTAATAATGGCAACATCGTGTACAGGCATCAAAAACGCATTTAAATGACATGGTTAGCTTGCATACATGATGACAAAGACGAGTATAACAATCAAAAGTGCTAATGATGCAAGAATTGTGATAATCGAATTGAAAAAATATGTCAAACCGTATGAAGTGTAATGCGCATTTCTGGGTGTTTCAGGCCTTGCAAACGATTGGGACAGCTTCCTGGGAAGTCCAACAATGGATTGGGATAGCTAGGATGGCTTGAGATGGCCTGTGGAGTGAAAACCAATTCACACTTTTCTTTGAAATTTGTGACTTTTCTCTGCCTCTTTTCACGACTCTAACCCCTGTTTTTTGATCTGGAATTCTTCGTTATATAACCAAGAATGAATTAGGTTAACAAACTTGGACTAAATCTTTGCATTTATCCAAGATTTGATTTGATTTTCAAGCTATATGATATGTTCCCATTTTGAGGCAAAACATGCCTTTCTTGTATCAATTGCCCTTAATTCGATTTGCTCTTGTTTACTCAGCATATCTTGATGTCCAATCTGTCTAAAAAACAAAACAAATCATATCTTTGTTAATTTTCATCATTTATTTGATTTAATTCACTTTTTAATTAATGAAAAATCAAAATAAATTGAAAAATGAAGCACATAATGGGTGAGTGAACATTTGAGTCGTGGACCACATTATAATTGAGTTGCAAGCATAAAAATTTGGGCCCATTTAGCAAAAAATGCAAATTTGAGCATATTTAACTTTTGGCAATTTTGCAAAAATGGTGAACTTGGCCAATGCATAACTCTCTCAATTTTGACCCTATAGCGGTGTTCTAGGGCTTTTTAGAAAGCTTAGGATGTTCTCTAAACAACCATTTAATCTCATCTCAATTGAGTCTTCCATGTTCATGTATGAAGCTTTGACCTAAAAGGTGTTTTTCTTGACTTTTCAAAAGGACCTATAATGTCAAAATTCATATCTTTTTGTTAGTGCATATTCTGGACTTGGGAGATGAAGATGAATTTTAGGGAATTGCATCCTCTTCTAAATTAGCTTTGGATGGGTCATTTCTGATAAATTATGACAATGTTATGCTTGGTCAAAGTTGAGTTGACTTTTCCTATAAAACCCTAATTTAGCAACTTTTGGGTTTTGATGAATTGTGAGCAATCCTTGAGGAATCATGATCAACCATTGATCAAATGATGGATAATACTTCAAAATGAAGATGTTGACCAAAAATATTGAAGTTTGACTGTATGTGGGCCATAATTGACTTTTGACCTAGTACAACTGATTTTCAGGCATTTGAGCAATTGAATGAGCAAACTTCTTCTACAAGGCTTGAAACATGACATGGATGATCTTGAGAACATATTAGGACAATGGTGAGAATTTGAGTCCTTTGTGGTTCACACATCTTGATGAAGATGGAAACCCTAATTTGAGACACACTGCTTTAGGAGAGAGTTTGTCTGGTCAACTCCTGAACTTCCTTGAGCAATTTGGGGACCTTACTTGCCATGTGTTGAGAAATATGGGAGGGAAAATTTTGGGGTACAACAAAGGTTGTCTGGGAGGGCTTACCTTGCTCTACGAGAAGAGTGGAGGATGCTCGCGAGGTCCTCCTGAACGGCGACGTCCTCCTCACGATTCCTGGACCCGTACGATGAATCCGCGTTTTCCCAAAGGGTGATGTTGTTGCCCGACATAGTTAAGGGCAGGCTCGGTCATCAGGCCTCCTCGAGCAACATAGTTAGATTGGGCCTCGTATGAAGTTGGTCCAAGTGCAACCCCAATCCAGAATAGGAGCCCATAAGTCGTTGCTCTTGATGAAGGAGTTATGACTTAAGTCCAACTTCTCCTTACGTCGAGCATAATTTCGACGAGGATCTTCTACTGCATCGAGGGAGAGGGTCGTTAGGATGCGCCATTACTCGAGCAGAGTTTAAAGTTGGCTTGATGGGGAGCGTTTCAGTTATTCCTCGACTCGCGGGGAGAGGAAACCACGCAGGGAGTGGACACATGGCATGACCTTTTGGATACTAATGATGGCCTAAGGAGTAGGGGTCATTATTACATGAGCGCGTATGTGGCAAGGATAAGGGCGTTCGATGGTATGCCTGACGTGATGCTTCGTATTCCATGTCAGCCCTATATATAGTAACTTGGGGCCCATTTCCCATTTTTAATCTTTCGCTTTCTCCACTGTCTCTGTCTCCTGTATCATTTCTCTGTCTTCCCACCATCAATGCCGCCGTAAGACCTTCCATGGATTCTCCACCTACTCTTGATCAAGTAAGTGTTTTCTGTACTGAATTTTGTTTACGATTGGCTTTATTGATAATTCTTTATATAATTTCATTACCGGGGGTTTTTTTGCTTGGGGTGTTCATACATTCATGCGTAACATTTGCGAGTGGGCTCGTGATATTCATTTCTTCTCCGTGAAATTCATGAAAATACCCGTGACATTCATTTATTCCCCGTGAAATTCATGAATACTGTCCGGGGAATTTATATACTCCCTGATGAATTCATGAATTTGTCTGGAAAATTTGTATGTTCCTCACAACATTCATGGAGATGCTCGCGATATTTATCCCGTGCTCGCATTACCCATGAAATATGCGTTTTGTTATTATCATTGTTGTGCGGTCTGATTTGCATAAGTTCCATATGTTGATCGTGGTTCATGTATGTTCTCCACTGTACGAGTGATCACCGACCTAGTTTGGGCGAAACTATCCCTTTTCACTCGTGCTGCGGTGGAAGGGGTAGATGTAATTTTGTTGTCGAATTTATTGGTTTCCTCTGCTTTACAGGTGAAATGGCCGATACTCCCAAGTAATCCGAGCACACAGATGTCGAAGATACAAGCACATCCGAGGAAGGGCTCTATTTGGTCGACACGGCAGATGACCCTGCGCTGTCCTGGGTCGGGCCAGAGCCTAGAGAGATATCGTCCGTCTATATCTATAGCAGAAGGGAAGCATATACCGTTGTCGAGCATGGCAGCGATATGAAAGGTTTTCGTCAGAACTTTATGTTCCTGTGACCACTCCTACGACCAGGATATGCACGGAGTTCGAGGAGGACCATTTCCCTATGTATGAGGTCGTCTTAAAAGACTTGGGGCTTTGTCTTCCCTTTAATGATTTTCAGATGGGTGTGTTTATTCATATGAGCCTTGCACCCTCTCAATTACAACCTAATGCGATCGCCTTCATCTGAGATTTTGAAATCACTTGCCGGTTCCTGAGGATCGGGGCGACCATTCCTTTGTTCTTCAGGGTTTTCCAACTCTAACGGCAATCTAGGGGTGGGAAACATAGCTGGGTTTCTTTGAAACAGTCGAAGAGACTATTTAGGATGTACATGGATTATGTTCGTGACTTCAAGGATAGATGGTACAACGTGCAGCATTTGTCTCAAGTGGCTGTGGATGGCGTGTTCGACCCGGTTCACGTAGTAGATGAAGACGAGGATATATGCTATGACGGGGAGGGAAATCTAGAGATTGGGAGACTTTCAAAATTCCCTATCCACTGGTGTTCGGGCTACGAGCATAGTCCTAACTATTACCATACCTATGTCGGCAGTATGGGTATCGAGGATGAAGAGTCCTTCGGTGTTCTTAACCGATTCGTTGACAGGTTCTTTCCCTCGAGGTGGGTCACGAGGGAAGGACATGACATTATTGATGAAGACGACGAACCAATGTTCGAGGCGTGCCCGATCAACACCAATGCGCTCGTTAAATGTCGAACCTACAGGCAAGCTGTGAACCTTCTAGGTTTCTGCTCGTGTGATTTATTGTATTTTTACTTCTTGAGCTATTTGTTTATGTCCTTCTAACGAGACTAACCTGAGGATATTGTTTTTGTTTTCACAGGTAACATGGCGGAGTGTCGTGAACGACTGTTGAAGCTGAACTAGGAAAAGAAGAATCACAAGAGATTGGTGAATCCACACCAGCCCACACGCCTTGGTTCGGTCTCAGAGCCGACCAGGGATGGTTCAAGTGGGTCTTCAGGTGCCCATGATGTCGCGTAACACACGATTGTGTTGAGTAAGAAGAGAAGTCATCCCGATGGTGGACTTGCAAATGCGACGGAGGAGGGGGTGACTTCTCGGGCCTTCAACCTTCCCCCTTGTTTCGTGGAAAAATATTTCTTCGAGGGTTTCCCTCTGACAGTGTCTGATGCTGAGTCTGATATTATCAGACGCCTCGATGAGGAGGGTCGAAGGAAGCACCTGGCTTCTGGGATGGTCGGTTTGATGAAGGTCGCAGAGATGGTCGTTATCCTTGAAGGTGAAGGAGCTGGATCTTATAGACTACTGAGTGAATTAGAGTCGAAGAAGGAAAATCTTCAAGCAAAGACGCAAAAGTTTGAAAGTTCCCTTGAGCGGAGCGAGGAGAAGTTTCAGGTGTAGGCTGACGAGTTAGCGAGGGAGAAGGAAAAAACTGCCAAAGCTTATGAGGAAAGGGATTCCCTGTTGCTCGAGAAGGAACAGTTGGAAAAGGAGGTCGCCGATTTAAAGGTTTCCATGTTTCCTGTGGACGGAGAACCTGAAGGAGTCGCTGACTTGCATTCCTGGGCGGAGCTAGTTGCTCTGATCCAGATCCACAAGTCATATTGCGTCGATGCTTTGACTGACGGCTTCGAGACTACACTGGCCCATTGTCCATGCTGAATCTGGGGCTCAACACTGATGGTGTTGGGGTATTATCCCAAGTGATTGATGGCCGGTTGGTTTCTCCTCCTGATTCCCCCGAGGAGGAGGTCGAAGTGAGCATTTTGTGGAGTGATTTGTATTTCAGAGATATTTTGGCTGTTTGTATTTGGGGCCTATGTGCCTGTACTTTTTGTAATATTTAGACAACATCGACCCTTATGGTCGACATTTATAAATGTTTTTACTTTGCTTTTATGCCTTTATGTTTTCGTTGATGTTTGCTAGCTATTTGTTCGTCGTTGTTTTTAACTTGTTTATTTTATGAAATTTTGTGATTTTTATGAGTAGAGGTTTATGCTCGACCTTGGTTATGGACGACACATGTTAGGGTGTGTCGAGGGGGTGGAGTAGGGATCCTCGGAATGAGCTCAAGATCGCGGTCTGGATCTTAAGCTCATGGCATGAATTGCCCATTACGAGCTGGGTGTTCTTCCTGTTGGGTACTTCAATAGTAGAGCTGGATTGAGGTGTCCTTGTCGGGCTAAGGTTCTCCTCGAGAAATGTACAACAACCCACTGAAGTTCATGTTTAGAGGCCATGTCTGTACCTTAACATGCCTACATGGTCGAGCTCATCCTGCCGTGGAATGCAGAGGACTTGACAACTTCTAATGCTTGTATTAGGATAAGGACTTAGCTGCAATATTGTTTCAATTTCGTAGCGTTCCATGGTCGAGGTAGTGGTTCTCCATTTAAATGTTTGAGGTAGTATGCCCCGGTGCTCATAGCTTCGTGGACGCGGTATGGTCCTTCCCAATTCACAGCCAGCTTCCCTTTTCGGGAATCTTTATGATTTCTCCACAGGAATAGGCCACCAAGCTCGAATTCGCGATTTATGACTTTGTTGTCATGGAGAATGGCTATTTATTGTTTCAGTGTAGCCTTGTGAATAGCTGCCCTCGAGCGGATTTCCTTGACTAGATCGAGCTCTTCTCTTAGGGTCTAATCTTTTAGTTCCTCGTCTAGAGGGGCCTCAGTTTGTCTGGACGATTCCAAGATTTCTACAGGGATGACAACCTCAGTTGCATAGGTTAGTCGGAATAGGGTCTCGCCCGTCGTCAAATGGGGCGTCGTTCGATATGCCCATAGGAAGCTATGTAGTTCTTCGACCCACCCCCTTTTTACCTCGCCCATCCCGTGCTTTAGCCCTTATAGGATGACTCTATTTGCGGCCTTGTCTTGCCCGTTAGTTTGGGGGTATTCGACTGAGGTGAAGTGTTGCTTGGTGTCGATTTTGGTGACGAAGTTTTGGAAACTTGATCGATGAACAGGGGCCCATTGTCAGTGACGAGCGCTTGTGGTATCCCAAATCGGGAAAGCACGTTTCACTTGTAGAAACAGAGCATGTTTTGTGAAGTGATTTTTTTCCAGAGCTTCAGCTTCTATCCATTTTGTGAAATAGTCGACGACCATGATCAAGAATTTGTTTTGATACGACCCTTGCACGAAAGGTTTGAGTATGTCCATTCCCTACCAAGCAAACGACCATGGGGAGGTAGTGTGTTGAGCTCGCATGGGGGCGCGAGGTGCATGTCTACGTACCTCTGACACTTGTCTCATTTCTTAACATTCTCCTTAGAGTCGTGTTGCATGGTCGTCCAGTAGTAGCCTGCTCACAACGCGTTTCATGCTAGGGATCTTCCGCCCATGTGTTGGTCGTTGATTCCTTCGTGGATTTCCTGCAGTATCTCGGGGATTGTGGATTCTTTGACACATTTTAGGAGTGGGATGGATAATTCTCGACGATAAAACTTGTGTTTAAGTACCACGTATGAACATGCTCGTCGTTTGGTTGCGACTGCCTCTCTTTGGTCCATCGGAAGTTCCCCCTTTGTCAGAAAGTTGAACATCGGGGTCATCCAACATGAGTTGTCCCCGATTGCATTTACCTCAGGTGGCATAGTTTACTTTTCAATGCTCGGACGAGAAAGGGATTCTTGGATGACGGATTTGTTCCCGCCTTTCTTCACTGTGCTCGCGAGCTTTAAAAGTATGTTGGCCCGCGTGTTCTGTTCGTGTGACACGTGTATGATCTCTGCCCAGTCAAACTTCTTCATATGTTCTCTGACCAGGTTTAAATATTAAATGAGGTTGTTGTTCTTAGCCTGGTATCCATCCCCCTTGAACTTGAGATGCGACAAGTTAGGAGTCCGTGAAAATTTGTATCTCTCGGGCACCCAAATCCCTGGCCAACCTTAATCCTGCAAGTAGGGCCTTGTATTCAGCCTGATTGTTCGACGTTGGAAAAGAAAGGGTGAGGGAATGTTTAATCACAACGCCTTCCTCGTTCTCGAGCAGGATTCCCGCTCCGCTCCCTGTCGAGCTGAAAGCTCTATCCACAAAGATGGTTCACTTATGCTTCTTCCCTATGGGGGGCTCGTGAGTGGTTATCTCTACGATGAAGTCGGTCAGTGCTTGGGCCTTGAGGGTCTTCCTGCTCTCGTACTTGATGTCGAACTCCGAGAGCTCCAAGGATCATTTTAGCATTCGACCTGCTATGTCTAGTCGGCATGGGAGTTGTCTTACGGGTTGGTCTATTTATATGATGATCGTGTGCGCCAGGAAGTGATGTCTAAGCCTCCTCTCTTCCCTGACACTTGTCAAGGTTGGCTTCAATTCCCCGTTCCATTAGATAAAAACCGAGGAATTTGCCCGCCTTAACCCCGAAGGTGCATTTTTCAGGGTTGAATCTCATTCTGCATTGTCTCGCTTGGGTAAAGACCTTTTTGAGGTGGGAAGCATGGTCTGTATCTATTCGAGACTTGACGATCATGTCATCCATGTTAACCTCGAGCATATCACCGATCTCGTCGCGGAAGACTCTATTCATCATCTGCTAGTATGTTGTCCCTGCATTTTTTAGGCTGAAGGGCATTATGTTGTAGTAGTAATTGCTCGAGCTGGTCATAAAAGTAGTGCAATGCTTGTTTCTCATCGCCATTGGGATTTGGTTATAGCCCGAGTAGGCATCCATAAACGATAAAATTTTATAGACGTCCAAATTGTCGACCAGCATGTCAATATTAGGTAAAGGAAAGCGCCTTTAGGACATGACCGGTTAAGATCAGTATAGTCAACACACATTCTATATTTTCCATTATTTTTCTTATCAAGTATAACATTTTAGAGCCAGGTTGAATACCGGGCCTCATAAATAAAATTAGCCTCTAGGAGGTCTTTTACAACATTTTCAGTTGCCTCCGCTTTCTCGGGAGACTGCCTAAGTCTACATTGTACTACTTCCCTAGCGGCTGGATCAATGGCCAATTAGTGACAGGGGACCTCAGGGTCGAGTCCGTGTGTAATATGGTGGAAGAACTGACTTGGGTGTTTTGCGTTTGATCGCAATTATTACGGATAACAAGAGTCACCACCGACTTTTCTTTTATCTAATAAAGGAAAGGGTAAAAAGAACAGGAAATACCTTTTGAGAATTTTCTTGAGTTCGGGGGACAGGTTATGAAAAGGGAAGGTGTTAGCACCCTTTTCATCCATATTTATCTACGGGATCTTAGTTGCTTGCTCACTTTGAAAATGCTTTGTTTGAAATGTGTTTGTGATGGATTTTGAAAGTATTATTGAAAAGTGCTTTCGTTTAGGCGAACTTTGTAATGATTCTCGTCTCTATAAGAATGCATACAAAGTGTTGACTTCTAAAAGTATTTCATTTGAAAGTGTTGGTGTGTTTGAAAGGTGTTTTGAGAAATGGTTTGTGAGCAAGCAACTACGAACGTTCTACCTACTAAAAAAGTCTTTGTTCATTTCCTCCTCCTTTAAACAATGTTATCTTACTGTTAGTTAGTAAGAAACCTTATCATTGGATGTGAAGGGACGGGCGTGGGTCGTAGTGTAGTCATCGAAAGCAATGTTTGTGAAATACCTTAGTAATTTTGTAAGGGTCTAAGATCATTTTTAAGGCAAAATTTGAAGCGTCATCGAGGGACTATGATCTTGTTTTTTGAAAGATTTTGATAAAGTATCCCACATGCATAACATGACTATTTATTTCTCAAGGCAACAAGTGTGGGTTAACCCTAGAGGTGCAAGTGTGCGAAGAGTTTGTTTTTCATGCATTGTTTCTCTTGTATTAGGGTTTTTATTTGTTGATTTTAGCCTTGCCATACAAACCGTAATTACTAGCATTTATATTGAAAGTGATAAATTATGGAAATGTAAAATTCTATGCTTTTCCATCATTTGGGAATGGGGGTACAAATTTACAAATGGGGAAGCAAGTAAATAAAAACCCAATTTACAACCATATTGAACTTGAGTAAATAATGTACAAGAATGTGAGATGATATCCAAGGAAAAGAATTTTTTTTTTTTTGGATTCTTTGTATAAAAGGGCTTATCTTAATTAAACTAAAAAGAAAGTAGTTAATTAATAAAAAAACTAAGTTCTAAATTGATTTTAATTAAAAAGAAAATAAAATAAATCTAAGTCTAATATTAATTAAAAAAATAATAATAATAAATATTCTAAGCAATAAATATAAAATAAAAGGATATACTAAATATTCTAAGCAATAAATATAAATTATTTATTAGGTTTTTTGAGTAATAATAATAATAATAATAATAATAATATTAATATTAATAATAAAAAATAAAAATAATAAAGATAAAATAAAATAAAAATGTGAAATTAAATCACGGGGCGTAAAGGTGAAAGGGGTGATTTCTAAGCAAAAATAATTTTGTTTTGTATTAGGCATGTTAACCTTTTTGTAATCAGAAAAAAAAACAAAATAATAAAAAAAAGTGAGATGGGCTGCGTGGCATACATGAGATAGGGGGTGAGGAAAAAAATAAAATGGTAAGGCCCAAAGACCTAGGGCCCAAGCGCGCTGCCTTCAAATAAAAAAGAAATAGAAAAAATGTGAAAAAAATCACAAAACGGACGATGGGGATCGAACCCAGGTCCAAGAGGTAACAGACGTGCGCTTTAACCACTGGGGTGGTGATACATCTGTTGATTAATGTTAAACCATCACATTATATTTTAAAACGACCCCATGGTTGTTATCTTCTTCTTCCTCGATCCAGAAAGTTTCTCAAAATTTTAAAAACATGTAACTTCTTCATCTCTCAACCAAAATGGAAAATATAAACATGAAAGTTGTGTAAAATTTCATCACGATTTCAGAAATGTAAATAACTAAAGCTATAGATCAAAGATGAAAGAGAATTTCTAATGGTACCAAATTCTGACCTAACTTTTTTAGAGATTTCAAACTTAAAATTCTCACTACTCAGTCAATATAAATAAAATCTAAGGATATGGTCATCTTCAAGGCTATGATGTCTACATTTTATCTTTGAAAATGGAAGCCTAACAATGCCTACATGAAGAGATTGAAATTCAAATTTTTTACCTCAATACTGGAAATCGTGTTCTGCAAATGAGCTTGTTTCAAGTTTTTGTAATGATCAGGTGAGCTTCCTTGAGTCCCTAGAAAGCTATTCCAATGGTTTACCTTGAGCTGAGAATGCTTAAATTGGTCTGGAGAAGTCAAGATGAAGACCTCTGTTTTTGAAAATGGAAGATGGTGATGGAGGTGTTACAGTTTGAAAACAGGGATTGGGATAGTCTCTATATGTGTATTAGAACCTTTATGAATGGTTTGGCAAAGAAACACAGGAGTGGATTTGAAGATGAGTGTGTAAAGTCAGAAATGACACAAAAATGGAGGTTTTGTGCAAGTTCTGGCTTGAGGGAGTTTGAGAATTTTAGAGGGCTTGTAATCTCATGTCTTAGCTCATAAATAGTATCTCTGTTTATAAGCAAAAGGTTTGGAATGCTCTAGTTGATCTGAATTCAAAATCCATGTTTAAGCTTAAGATGTGATTTTCTTGACAAAACAAGTTTCCATGCCTTGTACCTTTGTTCATAGAGTTGCTAACCACTTTAAACACAATGCCTCTGAATTTTAGATGGAGTGTAATTAGAGCAAACAAGTTAAGAGCTCAATGCATGGACTTTGTGCATAAAGCTTGCTTTTCAAGAATGGATATGTTACTTTCTTCCCAAAATGGCTTATTGCTTTGGATAATGCTTGAATCACTTGGATAAGGGCTCAATCAATTGTGTAAACCATTAATTATGGAGTGAAACACAGGTTAGAGGCCTGTAAAGCAAAGATTATGCATCATGACTAGAGATTTGATCTAATGTTCTTCATAATTCTGCCTTGTAAATCAAGAATGAAACCCTTACTTTATCTCTTCAATTCTCCTAGCTCAAGAATGATCTTAATGAGTTCTTTGAAATTTTGGAAATATTGTAACATCCTCTACAACCTTCATGTTTTCCATTTTTTAAGAATCCAATTGTAACTATGTGAAAAGTTGTCATGTAGTTGGTACCAAAAATCTGCCTAACTGGTCGGATTCCAGGCTTTGCAGAAAATTGAAGTTAAACTGTTATCTGGTCGGATTCCAGGCTTCATAAAAAAATGAAGTTACCTGTTATCTGGTTAGTTTCCAGGCTTTGCAACAACTTAGATGTAATTAACTATCACCTTGTCGGATTCCAGGCTTCGTAGAAAATTTAAGTTAAACTATTATCTGGTCGGATTCTAGGCTTTGCAGTTACTTGCTTGAAAGGATGAAATTAAACTGTTATCTGGTCGGATTCCAGGCTTCACAAAAAATTGAAGTTAATTATTATCTGGCTGGATTTCAGGCTTCATAGTAACTTATAGTAATGACTCCGTTAGGGATTGTAATGACTCTTCCGGGGATTAAGGAGTTTCGTTCATTGGTTTGTAATAGTCTGAGAGGCAAACTCAAACTTGGGAATTTGTAGTTTTATTGGGGAAATAAACCATGTTGAGGAGACTATTTAAAGACCTGCTAGGGAGGTGTTTTCTTTAGGCAGAACTCATCAAGACTTCTTCTTGAGATCAACTCATCTAGGAGAGGGTTTTCGAGAGATTGGAACTCTGGCTGGGAATTGCATGGACCCGTCTCTGTGGGGATGATTTTATTGAAGTAACTCTATAGGGATAATTTTATTGAAGTAAATCTGTGGGGATATCCCAAATTCTTATTACTGTTTTTATGCATACATTTGTTAAAAGTTAATCATGTTCATGTGCATATGTTCATTCAAATTTTAGTCATTGGACACTTTTGCACTCAAAATAGAAAAACAACAAGTTTGCACTTTAAAGTATATTTGTATTGATGTTTTGCCCATAAATAGGCGTTTGTGTACAAGGAGATAGAGATCATAGTAAGAGGAAATCATCGAAATAATGAAAGGAATACAAAGTAAAAATAAGAATAATAGCCATATGGAAGTGATTTCGTTGAGTTCCAACCCCGCTATTTCCCTCATGTCTTCGAACATCATCCCTTGCCATTGAAAGAAGTCAATTGAATTGATCTTGGACCATTGAAATTGGACCTTGGTAATAATGCTGGATGTAGAGATTCCACGGGGCATAGTCATACGCTTTAATCCTTAAATTTTTCCTGGACCTCCCTTTTGGGTTTTCAGTCCACCAGGATACCCATTTTTTCCCAAGCCGCCCTTTCAGGTTTTCGACTTGTCGGGTGTACAATTTTTTGTATATATCCCTAACTTTTGCCTGAACCTCTTTGGTTCACTGAGATTCCCTTATTTTTTCCTAGGTATGTCAACCTAGAGGGTCACTTTTATGCATAGTATTTTTTGACTACGTTTGCATTCACAGGATGCAGAAAATATTCGCCATCTATAGTAGCCAGCATCATGGCACCACCAGAGAAAACTTTCTTAACAATAAATGGCCCTTTGTACGTGGGAGTCCATTTCCCCTGGGATCTCCTTGTGGAAGAATGATGCGCTTTATTACCAAGTCGCCAGTCTGATACACTCGAGGCTTGATCTTTTTGATGAAAGCCTTGATCATACGATTTTGATACATTTGACCATAACAAACAACAGCCAGTCGCTTCTCATCAATCAAATTCAACTGATGCAACCTAGTCTGAATCCATTCGTCTTCGCCTAAGTCTGCTTCTTTCATGATTTTTAGGGAAGGGATCTGAACTTTAATAGGCAGGATAACTTCCATTCCATATACTAAAGAGAAAGGGGTTGCCTCAGTTGACGTTCGAGCGGAAGTACGGTAGCCATGAAGAGAAAATGGTAGCATCTCATGCCAGTATTTGTAGGTCACCACCATCTTTTGCACAATCTTCTTTATGTTTTTATTAGCAGCTTCCACTGTGCCATTCATTTTAGGTCTGCAAGGAGAAGAATTATGATGCTTGATTTTGAACTGAGTGCAAAGTTCCATAATCATAGAATTGTTGAGATTAGTTCCATTGTTAGTGATGATTCTTTTAGGGATACCGTGACGACAGATGAGGTTATGTTTAATGAACCTGGCTACAATGTTCTTTGTTACTGAGGAAAATGAGGCAACTTCGACCCATTTAGTGAAGTAATAAATAGCAACAAGGATGAAGCGGTGTCCATTGGAAGCAGTAGGTTTGATCTCTCCAATCATGTCAATGCCCCACATTGCAAATCGCCAAGAAGTAGTCATGACATTCAAGTCCTTAAGTGGCGATGACAATCAGTTTCCATTTTGGACCAATAGTAACCAGCCCTCAAAATCTTCTTGGCTATAGTGTGTCCACTAGAGTAAGTTCCAAAGATACCATCATGCATGTCTTCCATGATCTTCTCTGCTTCCTTCTTGTTCGTACAATGGAGCAAAATAGAATCATGGTTTCGCTTGTACAGAATTCCATTCCTTAGGAAGAATTTGGCTGGAAATCTTTGCAATAATTTTTTTATCATTGATGGAAGCTCCCTCAGGATACTCTTGTGGCTCAAGATATCTCCTTACTTCACGGTACCACGACTTTTCTTCATTGGTGTCAATTTCACAATAGTGCGTAGGTTCGACAAATCTTTCGATCGTAATCCTAGGTGCTTCATTGTCCCAATTGACCTTGAACATAGAAGACATTGTTGCCAAGGCATCTACTAACTGATTTTCTTCCCTAGGGAAGTGTTCAACAGTGACCTCCTAAAAGTATGGGATTAGGGTTAGCACAAGCTCTTTGTAAGGAATCATATTAGGATGCTTTATATCCCATTCTCCTTTGACTTGACTGATTACTAGAGCAGAGTCTCGAAATACGTCCAAGAACTTGATCCTTAGGTCAATGGCAGCCTTTAGACCCAAGATGCACGCCTCGTACTCAGCCATATTGTTCACACAATCAAAGCACAATCTAGCGATGAAGGCTGTATGGAAACCCTCAGGAGAAATAATCACAACACCGATTCCATTTACCAAGGCGTTGGAAGCCCCATCAAAAACCATAGTCCATCGGGATCCTTGTTCAGGTCCGTCATACGGCCCAGGATTTTCGCAGTCAGTCACTAGCATGATGTTCTCGTCTTGGAATTCAAAGTTCATGGACTGGTAATCCTCAATAGCTTAATGGGCCAAATGATCTGCCAATGTACTTCCCTTGATGACCTTTTGTGTTGTATATTGGGTGTCATATTCAGTCAGAATCATTTTCCATCTAGCTATTCATCGGGAGAGAGCTGGCTTCTCGAAGATATACTTGATAGGGTCCATCTTAGAAATCAATAGAATGGTGTGAGTCAGCAAATACTGTCTTAGCCGGTGATCCGCCCATGCCAGAGCACAACAAGTTTTCTCGAATAATGAATATCTAGTTTCACAGTCGGTAAACTTTTTGCTCAGGTAGTATATTGCATGCTCTTTTCGACCAGACTCGTCATGTTGGCCCAACATACACCCCATAGAATTCTCTAATACAATCAAGTACATAATCAAGGATCTTCCTTCAACTGGAGGCATCACCATATGAGTTTTTTTGTAAATATTCCTTGATCTTGTCAAAGGCTGCTTGGCAGTCATCGTTCCAATTGACTACTTGATCTTTCTTCAAGAGTTTGGAGACTGGCTCATAAGTAGCAGTTAGGTGAGATATGAATCAAGCAATATAGTTAAGTCGACCCATGAAGCCTCTGACCTCCTTCTCATAATGGGGAGCTGGCATTTCTTGAATGGCTTTGACCTTGCAGGATCCACTTCAATACCTTTGCCACTGAAAATAAAACCTAAGAGTTTTCCAGATCTTACCCTGAAGGTGCACTTGTTAGGATTCTGCCTTAACTTTTACTTCTTCAATGTTTCAAACAGCTTGTATAAGTGATCGATATGCTCTTCCTCAGTCTACAACCTGGAAATCATATCATCCATATAGACCTCTATCTCATGATGGATAATGTCATGAAATAGAGCTACCATAGCTTGTTAATAGGTTTCCCCTGCATTCTTCAAACCGAATGGCATGACCTTGTAACAAAAGGTGCCCCATTACGTAATGAAGGTGGTCTTATCCATATCCTTGGGAGCCATCTTGATTTGATTGTAGCTAGAGAAACCATCCATGAAGGATAATATTTTGTGTTGAGTCGTGTTGTCCATCAAGACGTCAATATGTGGTAGAAGGAAATCATCTTTCGGTATTTCCCTATTCAAATCCCTATAGTCTACGCACATACAGACTTTCCCATCTTTATTTCACACCGGGAACACATTTGTAACCCATTGAGGATATGATGTGACAGCCAGGAAACATGCATCAAATTGCTTCATTACCTCAGCTTTTATCTTTTCAGACATGTCTGGCCGCATACGACACACTTTTTGTTTGACCAGAGGGAAATCTTCTTTTGTTGGTAGATGATGAACCACTATGTCAGTATCTAGCCCTGGCATATCTTCGTACAACCAAGCAAACACTTCAACATAGTCATGTAGCATCTAGACCAATCTTCCTTTGATACCGTCTTCCAAGTTGGCGCCGATCTTGACTTCTTTCTTGTCTTCCTCAGTACCTAGGTTGATCACTTCAACTGGATCTTCATATGTTTGAATGGCCTTATCCTCTTGCATCAGAAGTCTGGCTAATTCCCCAGGTATTTCATAATCTTCTTCGCCTTCGTCTTTGGCTTGGTTGATTGGATGTTCAAAGTCATAGCTGGAAATAGTAGATTCGTTGGCAATGAGATCCAGAGTGGATGAGGATTTGCAAGTGTGTGTGTGTGTGTGTGTGTGTGTGTGTGTTTGTGTGTGTGTGCATGTAAGATAAATGGCTATTTTGAAAAATTAAATAAGAAGAAGAAAGACAATGAGCGCAAAATTTGAATGCAAAAGGTCTAATATTTTTTTTTATTAAATGATCATATGGCATATGAAATGAACAATCCCTTAACAAATGGACCATGGTGCCCCGGGCAAGGCACATGGCTTAAAGTCATTGTTTGGAATTAAGTTACAGACAAAAGTTCTTTAATTGACAAAAAATAGTAAATAGTAGTTACTCGTTGAAGGAGATATGAAATCTTTGGCACGCATATTGTCAAGTCCTTCGTCGGCAGTCGGGTAGACCCATTCTTCGAAGTCACTGTCATCCTCAGAGTTTTCAACAACATTCACTTCATGATTACAAATGCGAAGAGGTAATTTTCCTATGCGGGCACGTCTGACCATCTTTTGAGCTTTGGCAGTTGTGATACGGTGGTAGAACCGACTGTTATAATGGTTTGCATTTTTTGTTAACAAATGTTGCGATAAGCAAGAGTCGCCACCGACTTTTATTTCATCCAACAAAGGAAAAGGAAAAAGAACAGAAAAAACCTTTTTCGAGATGTTTCTGAGTACGGGGGGTAGATTATAGAAATGGAATGTATTAGCCCCCTTTCTATCAGTGGTTTTCCACGGGCTCTTAGGTACTTGCTCATTTTGAAAATTCTTGTGTGTGTTTTGAAATTTTTTTGTTTAACTTCGTGATAACCCTTGTATCTGTCCTCAAGAGTGTGATGAAGTTGTTTTTGAAAAATGTTTTGAAAGTGTTTGTGAAAAAGAGTTTTTTTTGTTTTAAGCAAGTACTTAAGAGTTTCTACCTACTCGAAAAAGATTTTTCATTTTCTCGTTTCCTTTAGACAGCGCTATCCTACTATTAGTGAGTAGGTAGCCCTATCGTTGGATGTTGAAGGACTATCGAAAAGGACGCTATGGTCATCGAAGGCAACTTGTAAAGATATCTTAGCATATGATGAAACTTTCAGGTCCTTCATCCGGTCCAGGTACTTCACAATCAGTCACTATCATGATGCTTTCATCCGGAAACTCGAAGTTCATTGATTGGTAGTCATCTACAGCTTGATGAGCTAAGTGGTCTGCCAATACACTCCCCTTGATGGCTTTCTGGGTTGTGTACTGAATGTCGTATTCCGTCAAGATCATTTGCCATCTTGCAATTCTCCCAGACAGAGCAGGCTTTTCGAATATGTATTTTATCGGATCCATCTTTGAGATCAACAAGGTAGTGTGAGTCAGCATATACTGTCTCAGCCGGCGAGCAGCCCATACCAAAGCGCAGCAAGTTTTCTCAAGCAGTGAGTATCGGGTCTCACAGTCGGTAAACTTTTTGCTAAGGTAATAAATGGCATGCTCTTTTCGGCCAGACTCGTCATGCTGCCCCAGCACACACCCCATTGAGTTGTCGAGCACTGTCAGATATAGGATCAGAGGTCTCCCTTCAACCGGTGGCATAAGGATGGGTGGTTCTTGGAGATACTCTTTGATTCTGTCGAAGGCAGCCTGACACTCATCGTTCCAACGTACTACCTGATCTTTCTTCAGCAGCTTGAAGATTGGCTCACAGGTAGCAGTCAGATGAGAGATGAATCGAGCGATGTAGTTCAGGCGTCCTAAAAAGCCTCTGACTTCCTTCTCTGTCTTAGAAACTGGCATCTCTTGAATAGCTTTGACCTTAGCAGGGTCCACTTGAATGCCTTTATCACTGACCACGAAGCCTAGTAACTTTCCCGATCTTACCCCGAAGGTGCACTTGTTCGGGTTCAATCTCAGCTTGTACAGTTTCAACCGATCAAACAACTTCTGCAGATGATCTAGATGCTCTTCCTCAGTCTGGGACCTAGCGATCATGTCGTCCACGTACACTTCTATCTCGTGATGGATCATGTCATGAAATAAGGCGACCATGGCACGTTGGTAGGTTGCCCCAGCGTTCTTCAACCCGAACGGCATGACCTTGTAACAGAAGGTGCCCCACTGAGTGACAAATGTAGTTTTTTCCATGTCTTCAGGTGCCATCTTAATCTGATTGTAACCTGAAAAGCCATCCATGAAAGAGAATACCTTGTGCTGAGCAGTATTATCAACAAGGACATCAATGTGAGGTAAGGGGAAGTCATCCTTGGGGCTGGCCCTGTTCAGATCCCTGTAATCAACACACATTCTGACCTTACCGTCCTTTTTAGGTACCGGCACCACGTTAGCAACCCACTGAGGGTAAGAAGTCACTGCAAGGAAACCGGCATCAAACTGTTTCATGACTTCGGCTTTAATCTTCTCGGACATCTCTGGACGCATCCGACGAACCTTTTGTTTAACTGGAGGGCAGTCTTCCCTAGTCGGCAAATGATGGACAACAATATCGGTATCCAACCCGGGCATGTCTTCGTAGGACCAGGCAAAGATCTCCATATAGTCATGTAACATCTTGGTTAACCGTTGCTTCACGTTGAGCTCTAGGTTGGCACCAATCTTTACCTCTTTTCTATCTGCCTCAGTACCCAGGTTTATTGTTTCCACTGGCTCTTCATGGGGTTGAATTGCCCTATCTTCCTGAAGCAACAATCTTGCGAGCTCGCCAGGCACTTCGCAATCATCTTCACCTTTGTCTTCGGCTAAGTTGATCGGATTTTCGAAGTCATAATTGGCAGTAGCAGCGTTGTTATCAGTGAGATCCAGAGTGGATTGGAACCTGTATGAGTGAGTGTGTGTGTAAATACAGCTGTTTTGAAAATTACGTAAAGGAAAGGAAAGATAGAAAAGGAACACAATATTTGCAATGCGAAAAACGTCCAAAATTTTCATTCATGATGTATAAAATGACAGTTTGTATGCCCTCACAAATAGAACCACAGTGCCTCGGGTAAGACACCGGGCCATAGAGTTTATCATTGTTTATTACAAAATAACAAAACATAGGAATTCATTACTGCGTCACAAAGGTAACAGGGGTATGGTCCTTTGCACTCCAATTGTTAAGTCCGCCTTCGGTCGTCGGATAAATCCAGCTGTTGAATTCTGCTTCGTCCACTTCATGATCCTCCCCAACAGCACTCACTTCTGAGCTTTTAATAAATACCAGAGGCCTTCCGATCTTCTCTTTCCTCATAGCTCTCTGCCCTTCTGAGGTAAAACCCAGCCCAAGTTTATCAGTCTTCTGGGTGAAGTCTGGAAGTCTGCCCCAGTCGGCACATTCACCCTTCTGCACCACAGCCCTGGCATCCTTCAGAGAGGCCATCTTCAAAGGACCACTTGCTTCCGTTGTTTCTGCTGCAATTGGAAACACCTCCTCGAAATGCTGAAAGGGGGTCTCAATGAACTCCCAATCCATCTCAATGTATCTGAACGAGTTTAGGTGACTCACCATATATTCTTCCTCTCCTTGCACGGTGACAATCTTCCCTCTGACGGGGTACTTCAGCTTTTGATGCAAGGTAGAGGTCACTGCCCCAGCCTTATGTATCCAGGGTCGACCCAGCAGACAAGAGTAAGATGGACGGATGTCCATCACATAAAAAGTGGAGTCGAACACCTGAGAGCCCACACGAATCGGAATGTCAACCTCCCCATGGACCATTCTCTTTGAACCATCAAAGGCCCTAACGATGATGTTGCTGGGTTTCAATTCCAGGCCTTCACAATCTAGGCGATCCAAAGCCTTCTTGGGTAGCACATTTAAAGATGACCCAGTATCAACCAACACATGTGCCAAGGTGGTGCCCCTGCATTCAATTGAGACATGCAGAGCATCATTATGGTCTCTCCCTTTTGAGGTCAAGTCAGCATCTGAGAAACCTAAACCGTTGTCTGCCGTCAGGCTTGCCACGCAATCAGTGAACTGGACCGCAGAGGTTTCATGTGGCACATGGGCCGTCTTGAGGAATGATATTAGGGCCTTTGCATGGGCCTCGGAGCACAGCAATAAAGAGAGCATGGAGATCTTGGAGGGCGTATGCCCCAGCTGTTCCACAACATTAAAATCGCTCTTCTTTATAATCTTCAGAATTTCCTCCATCTCTTGTGGGGAGGCCTCAGCAGCTATGGGTATGGGTGCCTCCATCTGGGCAGGCTCAGCTTCAACTCCCTTGCCCCGAGCACTGGATGACTCGGCAGCAGGAGAAACAATTGGATCAGCAGCAGGAACAACAACTTGGTCAGCAACAGGAATAGGTGTACTTGTGGGAATTATCAGGAGCGGTCTTCGGGCAGCAGGTGGCGCAATGTCAGGCGAGAAGAGCCTGCCACTGCGGGTAACTTTGGCCGGGCCAGTGATGTCACAGATGCTGGCGCCAGCGTTGAGCTCTTGTTTAATCCCGTTTATATATACATCTGCCCCATAGTGCCAAGGGACAGCTTTGTTAGATACATAGGGCAGGGGCCCGGGAACAGTGATAGTAACAGGTGCAACGGTCAGAATTTGGATGGGCTTCTTCTGGAGAGCCGGGATCGGATTATTGAAGATAGTCACCACAGAGACTTCTTCCATTGGAACCAAACGAACAGCAGACTTCTTGAATAGAATCTCCTTGCTATCCATTAAGCTTTGGATGCCTAACTTTAGCAAGGGACAACCGGATGGGGACACAACACAGAACAGGCAACCCTCACTACAACCCGGAAATAAACCGGCCTGCAGTAGGTTCTTCTTAACGATCTTTAGAGGGGTGGCTAGATCATCCACAGAAATAGCATAAACGTCTTCATCAACAGCATTTACCCCGTGCTGAGGCATAGGGGCAGTAACTACATTCGGCTTTGCAGGAGCTTCGAATTGTATCTCCTTTGCGTCGATAAGGTCTTGCACCTTATTCTTCAACGCCCAACAGTCATCAGTAGAGTGCCCCGGGCTTTCTGAATGATAAGTACAACGAGCATTCGGGTTGTACTTGGGGGATGCAGTATTTGGAAACTTCGGCGCCTCCCTGACAGTCACTAAATTAGTTGAGAGCAACTGTGGCAGGATCTGCGACAAGGTCATGTTTAAATGGGAGAATTCTCTCCGGGGTCTTTCCACCTTCTGAGTATTGTTTGGCCGGGGAGCGGCAGCAGGCTTAGCAATCATTACCGCACTGACAGATTGGCGGTGTTCATTTCTCTCTGATCTCCTGGAACCATATACGGCGCTAGACTCCTTCTTGAAGGGTTTCTTCTCAGCACTGGATGATGCACCCTTCGGAATTTTTCCAGATTTTAACCCAGCTTCAATCCTCTCTCCAGTCAAGATTAAATCAGTGAAACCAGCAGAAGATATCCCAATGAGATGGTTGAAAAACGGCCCAGATAGGGTCCCCAAGAACATGTCTACCAATTCCCGATCAGTCAATGGTGGCTGCACCCTGCCAGCCAGGTCTCTCCACTTCTGAGCGTACTCCTTAAAACCTTCGCTTGCACCTAACGCCATACCCTGGAGTTGGGTACGTGTGGGGGCAAGGTCGGCATTATATTGATACTGCTTGTAGAAAGCAGTAGCCAGCTCCTCCCAGTTACGAACTTTGGTCCCATCCAGCTGATAGAACCATTCGAGATGAGTCCCTGAAAGACTCTCCTGGAAGAAGTGGATCCATAGATTCTTGTCCGCAGAGTACGGCTGAATTTTCCGAACATAGGACCTTAAGTGCAGCTTGGGACAAGACGCCCCGTCATATTTGGATAAGGATGGTGCTTTGAATTTATGCGGGATAATCACACCAGTCGACAAACCCAGATCTCCGAAATCCAGCCCAGGTGCCTGTTGCACCTCCATAGCCTTCAACCTGTCCTCCAGTTGTTTGTACCTGTCATCTGAAGGAGGGTACTGCTCTTCCTCAAAATATGTCTCGTTGTCGGAGACGACCGGACTAGGAACCTTTACTTCTGCCTGAGAAGGACTCTTGCCAACAGAAGAACCAGCCTCTTCATGTTGCAGAGTATTGCCGAACCTTCGGCCCGAGTTGAACAGAACAGTTCTTCTCTTCTTCTTCTTCTCCTTCTTCAGGAGCATAGCCTTCAGTTCTTCTTGGCCTTTAGCCAGGCCCTTGATTAGTTCTTGAAACTGCGCATTCTGCGCCTGAAGAGCCTTGATTGATGTCTCTGTTGATTCAGATCCGGGATTCATGATGCTGAAATAAACAGCGAAGAACTGTAAGCAACCTGAAAAGGGGAAAAACCTGTTATGCACATGATGTATGAAATGCGTATGCAATGCATTCAAGGGTTCAAAAGTTCAAATTTGTTGTAGACAAGAAAAGAACACACGTTATCATTAAAGAAATCATTGTTTAATACATCAAGGCCTTATGGGCAAAAGTACAAAAGTCAGGTCAATCCCAAAATACACTGCGCATCCTTTTCGGAGCTATGTAGGTGTTGAGATTCTTCTCCTCATGCAACAGGCGAGTGAGCTCCAGGACCTTCTTTTCACTGGCATGCAGACTAGTCTCAAGAGAATTCCGCTCTTCCTTAAGCTGGATCCAGCTCTTCTGCATCTCTTCCCAGGATGTGGGCATATCAGGGTGCTGAATAGTGTAGGACACTTCCCCTTCCAAGACTGGTTCTTTGATTACTGGGATCATGTGAGGATAAGGCATCACTAACTTCTGAGAGCGGGCGCGTACCCATTTGAGATAAGGCTCCAAAGGGATGGAGTTCCTGTGCCCCAGTGTCTTGCTGTCTATCCTACTAGGCATTCTCCAGGCTCTGATAAATCTCTGACGAAGTCCTTGAGTATCATTGTCGAAGTCAAAAACTATGTCAGGAATTAACATGTCATGGGGACCGTCCCTCCGAGCATAACCAAACTGTCTCCAAGCCAGGCATGGGCTATAAGTAATACCTCCTCTGATTCCAAGTAAAGGAACATTAGGGTACTCCCCACAACGATCAATGATAGTGACATCTCCTCTGGATCTAGGACACCAATGTATATCTGCATGTGTAAGAGTCATCAACCGTTGTGACCATCTCAAACCCCGCTCATTCTTCAAGACTGATTGCGGAAGGTGCGAAATAAACCACCTTCCCAGGAGAGGAGTGCAACACATAAGGACACCTCTTTTTCTCATGGTTCGAGTGTAACATGAGTGAAGGATGTCCCCCAGCAACGTAGGTATAGGATTCCTGGATATAAAGATCTGAACGGCACTGATATCAATGAGCTGATCTGGGTTAGGGAACAACACCAAACCATAAACAAGGAGGGCCACAACCTCTTCAAAAGCTTGCAGGTCAAGGGAGTTCCAACATTCATGGGCCTTCTCAAACAGAAACCTGGCTAAGAACCCTTTGATACCACTTCTGACTTCCCAATGTCCCCTGAGGTCAGATGACTGTAGGTGCAAGGCTTTAGCAATCTCTTCAAGCTTAGGTTCCTTTTCTGTACCGTTGAAGGGTAGCTGATCAAGGATAGGGATCTTCAGGAGCCGGGAGAACTCCTCCAATGTAGGTACCAACTGATAGTCCAAGAAGGTAAAACAGTGGTGCAGAGGATCAAAGAACTGGAACAGGACCTTAATCATATCTTCCTCAATGTTGGTGTTGACCAAGCTGATGAGGCTTCCATGCCTTTCACTGAATGAAGAGTTCTCGGGAATCCTGGATATAAGCTCCTTAAGCTGAGGAGGGACCCTTACAAGACTGACTTGAATGGTCTTTCTACGAACAGTTTCCATGTCCTACAAAACAAGAACAAAGATGAAAATTCGAACCCCTGAAATGGTTAGTCAATGCATATGATGCTGGATGATGTCATGATGCTATGATTAAACACACCACAGATATTTACAAAGACAAACATGTAAGGCACACAAGGCACACAAGTCAAGCCCTTAAGGTTTAAGGCCAGCATGGGGTCTGGGTAGTACCCTCTTGAAGTTGGTGGGTTCAACCTGTCCTAATCAAAGTAACCGGGTTCTAAGGTTCCCAATATCACAGGATTGCTTTCATTGTTCATCGTTTCGATTTAGCCACTGAACTGGCGACCGAAATATTCCAGGAAAGCAACCCTCAATTGAGCGTAGTATCGAGTATCAACCAACCTCGGACTGTACCAAAGTCAGTTATCTCACTACCCTAAAGAGGCCAAGATAGTTCAATTAAGGTTCCTAAGGTCTGTTGATGCTTCACGACACCACGCGGAGGCCCCGTACTCTCCTTGACTGAACTCAAGGGTTACCGGTACACACCAAAGTGCCACATCAACGTAGCAGACTGTTTCAACCATGTCGGTATACCCCACACAGTTCCCTCACAGCCTTGTTGCTACTTTCTAAGAAGGTATCCCCCAGATCCGGGTTATGATCTATAGAACTCCCAAGACAGTCCCACAATTTAAAGCAAACAAGTCAAAGCAATTGAAAACACAGTGAACTAACCCTAAGGTACACCTCACTTTAAGTTTAAGTCCCCAGCAGAGTCGCCAGTTCTGTGATCGGTGGATCTGGAACTGACTGTTTAACGCTGGTTCGCGAAATGTCGCGGAAGCAAGAGTCGCCACCGTCTTTTATTTTCTCCAAATGGAAAGGACAAAAGCACAGAAAAATTCCTTTAAAGAGATTGCTCTCGGTTCGGGAGGTAGGTTATAGAAAGGGAAGGTGTTAGCACCCTTTCTATCCATGGTTATCCATGGGCTCTTAGATACTTGCTCAATGTGTTTTCAAAATTGTTTGTTTGCTTTTCGATGTGGGTTTAAGAGTTTCTTTGAAAAATTTCAGTTTGACTCGTACGTCAGAGTGTTTGAAAAATTTGCTTTGAAAGCTTTTGAAAATGTGTCGGTGTGAAAAGTCTTTTGATTTGTTTGAAATGAGAGCAAGTATCCTTGAGAACCTACCTACCCTAAGGAATTCGTCTGTGTAAGAGTCCTTTAAAGTAGCGCCATCCCACCATTGAGAGGTAGGTAGCACCACCGTTGGAGGTGTTCGGGTCAATTCGAGTTTTAGGGACGTGGTGATCACCAGAGCAATGGGAAGACACCTTAGAAGCTACCCTCATGCCAGGTTCCCGGATCATGAGGACTTACTAAGACGTCCTCTACTCGACGATCACCTTTCGAAAGGCAACAGTGAGGCGTACCCTAGGGGTGGTGTGTGCGAATTGTGCGTCATGTTTCAGTTATTTGTCTTGTCATGTTTATTGTGATCTACGCTTGATTTTAATTAGGGCCATTCATTCTTGCATGCTTATTTAATAGTTATAGAGTTTACGGGAAAATAAATCTAAGGCTATTACAAAGGCGCGGGTCCACATCGCCAAAATTAAACCAGACCCGATTTGACGGAAAATAAATGAAGCAATAAGATAAAAGTGCGAAAAATTTAAATTACAATGCTTTGGGAGAGATACAAAAATTAATTAAACGACATAAAATAAATGCGCAAATTAAATAAATTATGGACATGGGCGTTGGACCCTTTTATAACAAATTAAAGTTAATAAGGAATTAAAATTAAAATTAAAAAAGAATGTTTTTTTTTGGTATTTTGTGTTTTTTAAGATTTTAAAGAAAAATAATTAATTAAAATTAAAATGAAGCGTCAAACCCTAATTCTAATGTTTTTTAAGTTTATTGTGAAAATATTAAGTTTTGACCTAATTTAAATCTAAGTTAATTTACATGCCAAATTTAATTATAGAAAATAAATAAAATGAATATTATTATTGTAAAAAAAAAGGAATTAAAGAATCAAAATTAATTAAACCCATTTCTACATATTTTTGGATTTTTATTTATTAAAAGAATTAAAGTTAAAACCTATTTTACTAAATTAATTTACATGTTAATTATCTACAAGAAAATAAATAAAATAAATATTTTTTATGTTTTTATCCTTTTTCTGATTTTTTGATGTTTTTGTATTTTGTTAAAAAATAAATTAATTAAACTAATAAAGAAAATAATAATTTGAAAAGAAATAAAATAGAAAGAAAGAGAAGGCAAACCAAGGGGGGGGGGGGGGGGGGGTAGCCCCAATTTGGAGGTAAGGCCTTAGCATTTCAGGCCCGTTTGTGTTATGGCCTTGCTGACTTTTTGCTAGCTTGCTTCAGCGTTGACTGGAGTTTATTGTGCTCCTTGAATCCTTGTCTTTGAATTGGCCCAACTGGACGCGTGGACGATCAGGCTTTGAGGTGTATGTTATGCCCTGGACGTTAGCGCTGCATAAGATCTTGTATTGAAAAATATTATTGAAATTTATACAGACCTGGGGTTCGAACCCAGGTCTTGGACGCTAATGCCTTGGTGGTTTGCCAGCTGAGCCATGAAACATATGTTAATATATTATAAGAAGCAAATAATAAAAAAAGAAACAAATGCGTTAGTGGGTTTCTGGCGCGAATTTCAAACTGGCCTATCACGTATTGACACGATGTTGTCTTCTCCAATTTTCCTGAAAACACAAAACAAAGGCCACAGTTTCTTATGCGTGGGTTTAGACAGCTTTAGAAGAAATAGCGAATAGCGCTATGTGAATCATAAATTGATCGCGACTACATCAATCTAATCGTCCAGACGCGTTGAACTTAATGGTCTTAGTCCCAGCCTCTAATTTTGCCTGATTGCAAAAACCCCAATTTTAAGGTTGAAGAAACCTAATCTGCATCAATGGCATAATCATGGATATTGCACAAAAACGAAATTAATTGGTATGGTTAGCATCAAAACACAATAACAATCATGAATCAACAAATAAAACTTAAGAAAGATGCTTAAATCATGATGTACGACTCCAAGTTTTCATCTGTACAGTTTTGAGTCATTATACCAATTCTTCGCGTTTTGGTTGATGTTAGGGATTGGCACACGTTCAGAGATTGTCAAGGAAGCTATTGAGACAAGTTTGGAGCCTTGAATCGACCTCTAGGATGCTTTTCAGTTTTGAACTTTTTCAAGAATTTTCAAGTTTTTGAACTTTTGTTTTCTGCGCAGCCTTTTGTGTAATGCAATTAGGTTTTGATTCCTGATCATATAGTGAAGCTTTTAGGTCAACAAAATTGGATAATATCCAAGGCATTCATTGTTTTCAATCTTTGATTTTCTTAAGATTTTTTTACATCTTTTCCATGTGCAATTTTGTTCAATCAGCTCAAATCAAACCAAATCCTTCCATAATTGGCTAAGCACGAGATCTTGAGCCTAGAATGTGCATAAAAAGATTTTTTTAGGTCAAGTTTATATTTTCTACATATTTAAATAATTTAAATGAATTAATATTAATATAAATTCAAATAAATAATTAAAAAATGAGAAAATACTTCCCCTTGGGCTTAATGGTCGTGCATAGGCTTGGCATGAAGAAACTTGGAAGAAAAATGGGCCCATTTGCATTTTTAGGTCATTTGGATCAAAGTTGACTTTTCAAAATTCCCAAAAATTTTCCAACTTCCACAAGGCATAACTTGCTCAATTTTTAAGCTTTTCACATGTTCTTGGACATTTTGGAAAGGTCTTTGAGTCCGTTAACCAATTCCTTTGGTCCCATGTCATTTTGATTTACCAATCTCAAGTTATGGCCTTTGACTTAAAGTCCCTTTTTGTTGACTTTTGAAAATGACCTATAATGTTGAAATTGATAACTTTTTGTGAGAGCATTTCTTGGACTTGGAATATGAAGATGAATTGTAGGAAATGTCTTTCTCTTCAAAATTAGCTTTGGATGGAATTTTTCTGATAATCCATGTGAAAGTTATGCCCTGGTCAATTTCAGTTGACTTTTTCAGCTGTCCAAATATAGTAACTTTTGCATCTTTGATGATTTCTGAGCCAAATTTTGAGAATCATGATCAATCATTGATCAAATGATGTTTGTGGCTTCAAAATGATATGTTGACCAAAAATTTGAACTTTTGACTGTCAAATGACCATTTTGCCCCTACAGTTGACTGTAGTGCAATTTAGGGTTTTGACTGTGCAATTTTGAGCTGAGTGCCTTGAAACTTGATATGAGGATGTTTGACCACATTTGTAGGCATATGAGACTTGATTGGGCCTTTGAAAACTTCATTTTCTTGATCAGAACCCAAACCCTAGTTTTGACTGTATAGGAGACAGTTGAACTGTGCAACCCTTGGGGAATTTTGTGACTTGACTTGGCAATTTCTTGGAGAATATGGGAGGGCAAATTTTGGGGTGCAACAGTTGCCCATGTTCAATCTTCTTAGACCTGAGGATGCAGATTGGCTGACGTGCCTTTCGTAATCCGAAGGTAGAAGATGATTGGACACTAGAGTGCTCAGAAATTTGCGCTCACATAGTGGCAGTGATGGTGGGGGAATGGGCTTATATATGCCATTTGGAGATTGCTGGATAGGGTGATGGGCTTATAGATGCCACCTGAATGTTGATTGCGTAGGAGATTCCTTAGCGAGAACCTGCATACCTGCAAAAGAGAAAATGAGTACCTGACACGTTGCAGGAGCTGATTTTAGATGCTTGGTATAGAGGTGTCCTGACTGGTTACAGGAGCTGAGTCTGGAGCTTCAAACGCTGATGAATGAACCAGGGATGGTTACTGCCTTAGCATGGATGGTAAGAGAACTTTGGGCGATTTTAACTTCAACAACGCTCGTTGAGAAAAATCTTGGGTGTCTTCTGCTGGGATAAGAATCAGGGAGATCTTAGGGTCGATCTGACTGAACCAGAGAAAGCCTTTGACTGGATAAGCATCAGGAAAATCTTAGGGTCGATTTAACTGAACCGGTCTAGGTCTTGAAATATCTTCAACTGGATAAGAATCAGGGAGATCTTAGGGTCGATCTGACTGAACCAGAGAAGGCCTTTGACTGGATAAGAATCTGGAAAATCTTAGGGTCGATTTAACTGAACCGGTCTAGGTCTTGAAACATCTTCAACTGGATAAGAATCAGGGAGATCTTAGGGTCGATCTAACTGAACCAGAGAAGGCCTTGGACTGGATAAGCATCAGGAAAATCTTAGGGTCGATTTAACTGAACCGGTCAAGGTCTTGGAATATCTTCAACTGGATAAGCATCAGGGAGATCTTAGGGTCGATCTGACTGAACCAGAGGAGGCCTTTGACTGGATAAGCATCAAGAAAATCTTAGGGTCGATTTAACTGAACCGGTCTAGGTCTTGAAACATCTTCAACTGGATAAGCATCAGGGAGATCTTAGGGTCGATCTGACTGAACCAGAGAAGGCCTTTGACTGGATAAGCATCAGGAAAATCTTGGGGTCGATTTAACTGAACCGGTCAAGGTCTTGAAACATCTTCAACTGGATAAGCATCAGGGAGATCTTGGGGTCGATCTGACTGAACCAGAGAAGGCCTTTGACTGGATAAGCATCAGGAAAATCTTAGGGTCGATTTAACTGAACCGGTCTAGGTCTTGAAACATCTTCAACTGGATAAGCATCAGGGAGATCTTAGGGTCGATCTGACTGAACCAGAGAAGGCCTTTGACTGGATAAGCATCAGGAAAATCTTGGGGTCGATTTAACTGAACCGGTCAAGGTCTTGAAACATCTTCAACTGGATAAGCATCAGGGAGATCTTGGGGTCGATCTGACTGAACCAGAGAAGGCCTTTGACTGGATAAGCATCAGGAAAATCTTAGGGTCGATTTAACTGAACCGGTCTAGGTCTTGGAATATCTTCAACTGGATAAGCATCAGGGAGATCTTAGGGTCGATCTGACTGAACCAGAGAAGGCCTTTGACTGGATAAGCATCAGGAAAATCTTAGGGTCGATTTAACTGAACCGGACAAGGTCTTGGAATATCTTCAACTGGATAAGCATCAGGGAGATCTTAGGGTCGATCTGACTGAACCAGAGAAGGCCTTTGACTGGATAAGCATCAGGAAAATCTTAGGGTCGATTTAACTGAACCGGACAAGGTCTTGAAATCTGATTGAGACTTTAAACTGCATCTTTCCTGAAAGGTAAAAGTCAGTCATATGCAATGCATGATATGGATCAAGCAATGATGTCCTCAACATAAAGGAGACTTTGTACGATGCAGTGCGTTATGCATGCTATGATGATGTATGTGAAGTTTTATGTATGTTTTCGTCTAGGAAAGTGAATCCTTGACGGGTGCCGGGAAGTTGTATCCTGGGCTGATCTTGAAATATTGATTTTGCTTCCGCTGGGGATGATGACTGCAAGAATACCGGTAGGAGAAGATAACTCCGTTGAGGAATAAACTTGGCAAATGAAGAGTCTGCGGGGAGAAAAGATACTCTAGCGACCATGCTGGGAAGCAATACTCTGTGGGAAAAGGGATGCCTTGCTGGACGTTGATGACTTGCTGAGGATACCCTTGTTGTTGGAAGTGCTGACAGACTTCGCTGGGGTAAGAAGACTTTGTCGACGACGCTTTTTCCGTGGCTTTTGGCTGAGGATAACCCAGTTATATCCTGTTAAGGAAATAACTCTTTAAATAAAGCCGGACGACGCGTTCGTGCTCTGTGAGGATAAGCTTCCAGAATTTACTGGGGGTAAGCTTACTGCTTGGGGAGGTATGAATTCCAACTTTCCTGGGGAAACTGGGTTGGACTGGACTCTTTGGGGAAGTTTTGGACTGCGGGGAAGTGATTCCTTTGAATGTTGGTATGCCGCCGGGGAACAATCTTTAGACCAAGACTGCCGGGGATGCTTGTTAAGAATATATGTATTGCTGCTGGGGAATGTTTGAGATCGGCTGGAGGATACTCAATTTCCTTGATATTTGATGATTTTGCTTGGAGAGGAATGTACTGTTTTACTGAACCACTCTCTGGGGAATTAAGATACACTTGGCCGTGTTCTTTTAGCTGAACCCACCTTGGTACCTTGGAGGATAGAACAATTGGATTGTTTAGACAACTCTTTATTGCCCCTGTTTCTAGTGTCACCTGCAACTAATTCCTTTGTTTCGTATGCAACTATTTATGAGTTAGCAAATTATTGTCAATGCATATATCACAAATTGAACCTTGGACGTTCTTCGCAAAACAAAACAGAAAAAAGAAAAACACTTGGCACGTTTAACTGAAAAATATATTTGTATTGATTTTTGAATGGCCTGAATAGGCGTTTTGTGTACAAGAGGCTGACGTCCTAGTAAGAGGTACGCCGCCGATCAAAAGAGTTTATACAAGTTTTGTACAAAAGAAAATAAAACAGCTGTGTGAAAGATGAATGATCCACTAGGTTTCAACTCTGCTATTGCCTTTATAACTCCGAGCGTCTCATCACTTGATGACCTTGGTTGAAGGTGAAGCTGACTGATTGATGCCGTCTGAACTTGATGCAGATACCGGATTCTGGATGCAAAGTGATCAATGAGACATAGTATTACGCTTTTATCCCTTATTTTTGCCTGGACCGCCCTTTCGGGTTTTCAGTCCACCGGGATACCCATTTTTGCCCAAGCCGCCCTTTCAGGTTTTCGACTTGCCGGGTGTACAAATTTTTTTTATTTTCATCCCTTCATTTTGCCCGAACCCTTTTGGTTCGACGGGAAGCCCTAATTTTTGCCTAGGCATGTCAGCCTAGCGGGTCTTTTTCATGCGTAGTATTTTTTAACTATGTCTGCATTGGCGGGGTGAGGAAGGTCGTCACCATCCATGTTGGTTAATATCATTGCTCCTCTTGAGAACACATGTTTAACCACAAATGGCCCTTCATACGTAGGGGTCCATTTGCCCCTTGGATCACTCTGAGGAAGGATGATTCTCTTGATCACCAGATCCCCGACTTGATATTCTTGTGGTCTGACCTTTTTGTTAAATGCCCTGATCATCCGTTTCTGATACGTCTGACCATGACAGATAGCAGCAAGTCTTTTTTCGTCGATGAGATTGAGTTGATCAAGTCGTGTCTGGATCCAATCATCTTCGTTCAGATTTGCATCTTTCATTATCCGGAGAGAGGGAATTTGTACTTCAATCGGCAAGACTGCCTCCATGCCATAAACCAGAGAGAAGGGAGTTGCCCCGGTTGACGTCCTGGCTGAGGTACGGTACCCATGCAGAGCGAATGGTAACATCTCGTGCCAATCTTTGTAAGTTACTGTCATTTTTTGCACGATCTTCTTGATGTTTTTGTTAGCTGCTTCTACAGCCCCATTCATCTTCGGTCTGTAAGGAGAAGAATTGTGGTGCTGTATCTTGAACTGTTCGCAGAGCTCAGCGATCATCTTATTGTTTAGATTGGTACCGTTGTCTGTAATAATCCGCTCAGGGACGCCGTACCGACAGATCAGATTGTGCCGAATAAACCGTGCCACAACAGTCTTGGTTACCGTAGCATAGGAAGCTGCTTCGACCCACTTTGTAAAATAGTCAATCGCCACTAGGATGAAGCGATGTCCATTAGATGCCGTAGGTTTGATCTCGCCGATCATGTCTATACCCCACATTGCAAACGGCCAAGGCGCAGTCAGAACATTCAGGGGAACCGGAGGAACATGCACTTTATCTGCATAGATCTGGCACTTGTGGCATGTCCTGGAGTGTTGGTAACAGTCAGCTTCCATTGTGGACCAGTAATATCCTGCCCGTAGGATTTTCTTAGCCATAGTATGTCCACTGGAATGCGTACCAAAGGTCCCTTCATGTAGCTCTTCCATGATTCTTTCCGCTTCAGTCTTATCCACACAACGCAGTAAGGTTGAATCATGGTTTCGCTTGTACAAGATGCCGTTGCTTAGGAAGAACTTGGCTGCAAACCTCCTCAGGAATTTCTTATCATTGACAGAGGCACCTTCGGGGTATTCCTGAGCTTCCAGATATCTCTTCGCTTCGTGGTACCAAGGCTTCTCAGTTACTAATTCAGTTTCGAGATCACAACAGTATGCTGGTTCATCCAGTTTCCAGATGGTGATCCGGGGAGCCTCATTATCCCATTTGACCTTGAACATTGAAGACATTGTAGCTAACGCGTCCGCTAACTGATTCTCTTCTCTTGGAAAGTGCTCAAAGGTTATCTCTATAAAGTGGGGAATCAGGATCAACACACATTCTCTATAAGGAATCAAGTTTGGATGTTTCGTATCCCACTCTCCTTTGATCTGATTGATCACAAGAGCGGAATCTCCGAAGACACTTAGAAATTTGATCCTTAGGTCGATCGCAGCTTGAAGACCCATGATACATGCCTCATACTCTGCCATGTTGTTGGTACAGTTGAAACATAGCCGGGCAGTGAGTGGAGTATGAGTACCTTGTGGAGATATGATTATGGCGCCGATACCGTTTCCCAAAGCATTGGAGGCTCCGTCAAAGTGCATAGACCATCGGGATCCCGGTTCAGGTCCTTCATCCGGTCCAGGTACTTCACAATCAGTCACTATCATGATGCTTTCATTCGGAAACTCGAAGTTCATTGATTGGTAGTCATCTACAGCTTGATGAGCTAAGTGGTCTGCCAATACACTCCCCTTGATGGCTTTCTGGGTTGTGTACTGAATGTCGTATTCCGTCAAGATCATTTGCCATCTTGCAATTCTCCCAGACAGAGCAGGCTTTTCGAATATGTATTTTATCGGATCCATCTTTGAGATCAACAAGGTAGTGTGAGTCAGCATATACTGTCTCAGCCGGCGAGCAGCCCATACCAAAGCGCAACAAGTTTTCTCAAGCAGTGAGTATCGGGTCTCACAGTCGGTAAACTTTTTGCTAAGGTAATAAATGGCATGCTCTTTTCGGCCAGACTCGTCATGCTGCCCCAGCACACACCCCATTGAGTTGTCGAGCACTGTCAGATATAGGATCAGAGGTCTCCCTTCAACCGGTGGCATAAGGATGGGTGGTTCTTGGAGATACTCTTTGATTCTGTCGAAGGCAGCCTGACACTCATCGTTCCAACGTACTACCTGATCTTTCTTCAGCAGCTTGAAGATTGGCTCACAGGTAGCAGTCAGATGAGAGATGAATCGAGCGATGTAGTTCAGGCGTCCTAAAAAGCCTCTGACTTCCTTCTCTGTCTTAGGAACTGGCATCTCTTGAATAGCTCTGACCTTAGCAGGGTCCACTTGAATGCCTTTATCACTGACCACGAAGCCTAGTAACTTTCCCGATCTTACCCCGAAGGTGCACTTGTTCGGGTTCAATCTCAGCTTGTACAGTTTCAACCGATCAAACAACTTCTGCAGATGATCTAGATGCTCTTCCTCAGTCTGGGACCTAGCGATCATGTCGTCCACGTACACTTCTATCTCGTGATGGATCATGTCATGAAATAAGGCGACCATGGCACGTTGGTAGGTTGCCCCAGCGTTCTTCAACCCGAACGGCATGACCTTGTAACAGAAGGTGCCCCACTGAGTGACAAATGTAGTTTTTTCCATGTCTTCAGGTGCCATCTTAATCTGATTGTAACCTGAAAAGCCATCCATGAAAGAGAATACCTTGTGCTGAGCAGTATTATCAACAAGGACATCAATGTGAGGTAAGGGGAAGTCATCCTTGGGGCTGGCCCTGTTCAGATCCCTGTAATCAACACACATTCTGACCTTACCGTCCTTTTTAGGTACCGGCACCACGTTAGCAACCCACTGAGGGTAAGAAGTCACTGCAAGGAAACCGGCATCAAACTGTTTCATGACTTCGGCTTTAATCTTCTCGGACATCTCTGGACGCATCCGACGAACCTTTTGTTTAACTGGAGGGCAGTCTTCCCTAGTCGGCAAATGATGGACAACAATATCGGTATCCAACCCGGGCATGTCTTCGTAGGACCAGGCAAAGATCTCCATATAGTCATGTAACATCTTGGTTAACCGTTGCTTCACGTTGAGCTCTAGGTTGGCACCAATCTTTACCTCTTTTCTATCTGCCTCAGTACCCAGGTTTATTGTTTCCACTGGCTCTTCATGGGGTTGAATTGCCCTCTCTTCCTGAAGCAACAATCTTGCGAGCTCGCCAGGCACTTCGCAATCATCTTCACCTTTGTCTTCGGCTAAGTTGATCGGATTTTCGAAGTCATAATTGGCAGTAGCAGCGTTGTTATCAGTGAGATCCAGAGTGGATTGGAACCTGTATGAGTGAGTGTGTGTGTAAATACAGCTGTTTTGAAAATTACGTAAAGGAAAGGAAAGATAGAAAAGGAACACAATATTTGCAATGCGAAAAACGTCCAAAATTTTCATTCATGATGTATAAAATGACAGTTTGTATGCCCTCACAAATAGAACCACAGTGCCTCGAGTAAGACACCGGGCCATAGAGTTTATCATTGTTTATTACAAAATAACAAAACATAGGAATTCATTACTGCGTCACAAAGGTAACAGGGGTATGGTCCTTTGCACTCCAATTGTTAAGTCCGCCTTCGGTCGTCGGATAAATCCAGCTGTTGAATTCTGCTTCGTCCACTTCATGATCCTCCCCAACAGCACTCACTTCTGAGCTTTTAATAAATACCAGAGGCCTTCCGATCTTCTCTTTCCTCATAGCTCTCTGCCCTTCTGAGGTAAAACCCAGCCCAAGTTTATCAGTCTTCTGGGTGAAGTCTGGAAGTCTGCCCCAGTCGGCACATTCACCCTTCTGCACCACAGCCCTGGCATCCTTCAGAGAGGCCATCTTCAAAGGACCACTTGCTTCCGTTGTTTCTGCTGCAATTGGAAACACCTCCTCGAAATGCTGAAAGGGGGTCTCAATGAACTCCCCATCCATCTCAATGTATCTGAACGAGTTTAGGTGACTCACCATATATTCTTCCTCTCCTTGCACGGTGACAATCTTCCCTCTGACGGGGTACTTCAGCTTTTGATGCAAGGTAGAGGTCACTGCCCCAGCCTTATGTATCCAGGGTCGACCCAGCAGACAAGAGTAAGATGGACGGATGTCCATCACATAAAAAGTGGAGTCGAACACCTGAGAGCCCACACGAATCGGAATGTCAACCTCCCCATGGACCATTCTCTTTGAACCATCAAAGGCCCTAACGATGATGTTGCTGGGTTTCAATTCCAGGCCTTCACAATCTAGGCGATCCAAAGCCTTCTTGGGTAGCACATTTAAAGATGACCCAGTATCAACCAACACATGTGCCAAGGTGGTGCCCCTGCATTCAATTGAGACATGCAGAGCATCATTATGGTCTCTCCCTTTTGAGGTCAAGTCAGCATCTGAGAAACCTAAACCGTTGTCTGCCGTCAGGCTTGCCACGCAATCAGTGAACTGGACCGCAGAGGTTTCATGTGGCACATGGGCCGTCTTGAGGAATGATATTAGGGCCTTTGCATGGGCCTCGGAGCACAGCAATAAAGAGAGCATGGAGATCTTGGAGGGCGTATGCCCCAGCTGTTCCACAACATTAAAATCGCTCTTCTTTATAATCTTCAGAATTTCCTCCATCTCTTGTGGGGAGGCCTCAGCAGCTATGGGTATGGGTGCCTCCATCTGGGCAGGCTCAGCTTCAACTCCCTTGCCCCGAGCACTGGATGACTCGGCAGCAGGAGAAACAATTGGATCAGCAGCAGGAACAACAACTTGGTCAGCAACAGGAATAGGTGTACTTGTGGGAATTATCAGGAGCGGTCTTCGGGAAGCAGGTGGCGCAATGTCAGGCGAGAAGAGCCTGCCACTGCGGGTAACTTTGGCTGGGTCAGTGATGTCACAGATGCTGGCGCCAGCATTGAGCTCTTGTTTAATCCCGTTTATATATACATCTGCCCCATAGTGCCAAGGGACAGCTTTGTTAGATACATAGGGCAGGGGCCCGGGAACAATGATAGTAACAGGTGCAACGGTCAGAATTTGGATGGGCTTCTTCTGGAGAGCCGGGATCGGATTATTGAAGATAGTCACCACAGAGACTTCTTCTATTGGAACCAAACGAACAGCAGACTTCTTGAATAGAATCTCCTTGCTATCCATTAAGCTTTGGATGCCTAACTTTAGCAAGGGACAACCGGATGGGGACACAACACAGAACAGGCAACCCTCACTACAACCCGGAAATAAACCGGCCTGCAGTAGGTTCTTCTTAACGATCTTTAGAGGGGTGGCTAGATCATCCACAGAAATAGCATAAACGTCTTCATCAACAGCATTTACCCCGTGCTGAGGCATAGGGGCAGTAACTACATTCGGCTTTGCAGGCGCTTCGAATTGTATCTCCTTTGCGTCGATAAGGTCTTGCACCTTATTCTTCAACGCCCAACAGTCATCAGTAGAGTGCCCCGGGCTTTCTGAATGATAAGTACAACGAGCATTCGGGTTGTACTTGGGGGATGCAGTATTTGGAAACTTCGGCGCCTCCCTGACAGTCACTAAATTAGTTGAGAGCAACTGTGGCAGGATCTGCGACAAGGTCATGTTTAAACGGGAGAATTCTCTCCGGGGTCTTTCCACCTTCTGAGTATTGTTTGGCCGGGGAGCGGCAGCAGGCTTAGCAATCATTACCGCACTGACAGATTGGCGGTGTTCATTTCTCTCTGATCTCCTGGAACCATATACGGCGCTAGACTCCTTCTTGAAGGGTTTCTTCTCAGCACTGGATGATGCACCCTTCGGAATTTTTCCAGATTTTAACCCAGCTTCAATCCTCTCTCCAGTCAAGATTAAATCAGTGAAACCAGCAGAAGAATTCCCAATGAGATGGTTGAAAAACGGCCCAGATAGGGTCCCCAAGAACATGTCTACCAATTCCCGATCAGTCAATGGTGGCTGCACCCTGCCAGCCAGGTCTCTCCACTTCTGAGCGTACTCCTTAAAACCTTCGCTTGCACCTAACGCCATACCCTGGAGTTGGGTACGTGTGGGGGCAAGGTCGGCATTATATTGATACTGCTTGTAGAAAGCAGTAGCCAGCTCCTCCCAGTTACGAACTTTGGTCCCATCCAGCTGATAGAACCATTCGAGATGAGTCCCTGAAAGACTCTCCTGGAAGAAGTGGATCCATAGATTCTTGTCCGCAGAGTACGGCTGAATTTTCCGAACATAGGACCTTAAGTGCAGCTTGGGACAAGACGCCCCGTCATATTTGGAGAAGGATGGTGCTTTGAATTTATGCGGGATAATCACACCAGTCGACAAACCCAGATCTCCGAAATCCAGCCCAGGTGCCTGTTGCACCTCCATAGCCTTCAACCTGTCCTCCAGTTGTTTGTACCTGTCATCTGAAGGAGGGTACTGCTCTTCCTCAAAATCTGTCTCGTTGTCGGAGACGACCGGACTAGGAACCTTTACTTCTGCCTGAGAAGGACTCTTGCCAACAGAAGAACCAGCCTCTTCATGTTGCAGAGTATTGCCGAACCTTCGGCCCGAGTTGAACAGAACAGTTCTTCTCTTCTTCTTCTTCTCCTTCTTCAGGAGCATAGCCTTCAGTTCTTCTTGGCCTTTAGCCAGGCCCTTGATTAGTTCTTGAAACTGCGCATTCTGCGCCTGAAGAGCCTTGATTGATGTCTCTGTTGATTCAGATCCGGGATTCATGATGCTGAAATAAACAGCGAAGAACTGTAAGCAACCTGAAAAGGGGAAAAACCTGCTATGCACATGATGTATGAAATGCGTATGCAATGCATTCAAGGGTTCGAAAGTTCAAATTTGTTGTAGACAAGAAAAGAACACACGTTATCATTAAAGAAATCATTGTTTAATACATCAAGGCCTTATGGGCAAAAGTACAAAAGTCAGGTCAATCCCAAAATACACTGCGCATCCTTTTCGGAGCTATGTAGGTGTTGAGATTCTTCTCCTCATGCAACAGGCGAGTGAGCTCCAGGACCTTCTTTTCACTGGCATGCAGACTAGTCTCAAGAGAATTCCGCTCTTCCTTAAGCTGGATCCAGCTCTTCTGCATCTCTTCCCAGGATGTGGGCATATCAGGGTGCTGAATAGTGTAGGACACTTCCCCTTCCAAGACTGGTTCTTTGATTACTGGGATCATGTGAGGATAAGGCATCACTAACTTCTGAGAGCGGGCGCGTACCCATTTGAGATAAGGCTCCAAAGGGATGGAGTTCTTGTGCCCCAGTGTCTTGCTGTCTATCCTACTAGGCATTCTCCAGGCTCTGATAAATCTCTGACGAAGTCCTTGAGTATCATTGTCGAAGTCAAAAACTATGTCAGGAATTAACATGTCATGGGGACCGTCCCTCCGAGCATAACCAAACTGTCTCCAAGCCAGGCATGGGCTATAAGTAATACCTCCTCTGATTCCAAGTAAAGGAACATTAGGGTACTCCCCACAACGATCAATGATAGTGACATCTCCTCTGGATCTAGGACACCAATGTATATCTGCATGTGTAAGAGTCATCAACCGTTGTGACCATCTCAAACCCCGCTCATTCTTCAAGACTGATTGCGGAAGGTGCGAAATAAACCACCTTCCCAGGAGAGGAGTGCAACACATAAGGACACCTCTTTTTCTCATGGTTCGAGTGTAACATGAGTGAAGGATGTCCCCCAGCAACGTAGGTATAAGATTCCTGGATATAAAGATCTGAACGGCACTGATATCAATGAGCTGATCTGGGTTAGGGAACAACACCAAACCATAAACAAGGAGGGCCACAACCTCTTCAAAAGCTTGCAGGTCAAGGGAGTTCCAACATTCATGGGCCTTCTCAAACAGAAACCTGGCTAAGAACCCTTTGATACCACTTCTGACTTCCCAATGTCCCCTGAGGTCAGATGACTGTAGGTGCAAGGCTTTAGCAATCTCTTCAAGCTTAGGTTCCTTTTCTGTACCGTTGAAGGGTAGCTGATCAAGGATAGGGATCTTCAGGAGCCGGGAGAACTCCTCCAATGTAGGTACCAACTGATAGTCCAAGAAGGTAAAACAGTGGTGCAGAGGATCAAAGAACTGGAACAGGACCTTAATCATATCTTCCTCAATGTTGGTGTTGACCAAGCTGATGAGGCTTCCATGCCTTTCACTGAATGAAGAGTTCTCGGGAATCCTGGATATAAGCTCCTTAAGCTGAGGAGGGACCCTTACAAGACTGACTTGAATGGTCTTTCTACGAACAGTTTCCATGTCCTACAAAACAAGAACAAAGATGAAAATTCGAACCCCTGAAATGGTTAGTCAATGCATATGATGCTGGATGATGTCATGATGCTATGATTAAACACACCACAGATATTTACAAAGACAAACATGTAAGGCACACAAGGCACACAAGTCAAGCCCTTAAGGTTTAAGGCCAGCATGGGGTCTGGGTAGTACCCTCTTGAAGTTGGTGGGTTCAACCTGTCCTAATCAAAGTAACCGGGTTCTAAGGTTCCCAATATCACATGATTGCTTTCATTGTTCATCGTTTCGATTTAGCCACTGAACTGGCGACCGAAATATTCCAGGAAAGCAACCCTCAATTGAGCGTAGTATCGAGTATCAACCAACCTCGGACTGTACCAAAGTCAGTTATCTCACTACCCTAAAGAGGCCAAGATAGTTCAATTAAGGTTCCTAAGGTCTGTTGATGCTTCACGACACCACGCGGAGGCCCCGTACTCTCCTTGACTGAACTCAAGGGTTACCGGTACACACCAAAGTGCCACATCAACGTAGCAGACTGTTTCAACCATGTCGGTATACCCCGCACAGTTCCCTCACAGCCTTGTTGCTACTTTCTAAGAAGGTATCCCCCAGATCCGGGTTATGATCTATAGAACTCCCAAGACAGTCCCACAATTTAAAGCAAACAAGTCAAAGCAATTGAAAACACAGTGAACTAACCCTAAGGTACACCTCACTTTAAGTTTAAGTCCCCAGCAGAGTCGCCAGTTCTGTGATCGGTGGATCTGGAACTAACTGTTTAACGCTGGTTCGCGAAATGTCGCGGAAGCAAGAGTCGCCACCGTCTTTTATTTTCTCCAAATGGAAAGGACAAAAGCACAGAAAAATTCCTTTAAAGAGATTGCTCTCGGTTCGGGAGGTAGGTTATAGAAAGGGAAGGTGTTAGCACCCTTTCTATCCATGGTTATCCATGGGCTCTTAGATACTTGCTCAATGTGTTTTCAAAATTGTTTGTTTGCTTTTCGATGTGGGTTTAAGAGTTTCTTTGAAAAATTTCAGTTCGACTCGTACGTCAGAGTGTTTGAAAAATTTGCTTTGAAAGCTTTTGAAAATGTGTTGGTGTGAAAAGTCTTTTGATTTGTTTGAAATTAGAGCAAGTATCCTTGAGAACCTACCTACCCTAAGGAATTCGTCTGTGTAAGAGTCCTTTAAAGTAGCGCCATCCCACCATTGAGAGGTAGGTAGCACCACCGTTGGAGGTGTTCGGGTCAATTCGAGTTTTAGGGACGTGGTGATCACCAGAGCAATGGGAAGACACCTTAGAAGCTACCCTCATGCCAGGTTCCCGGATCATGAGGACTTACTAAGACGTCCTCTACTCGACGATCACCTTTCGAAAGGCAACAGTGAGGCGTACCCTAGGGGTGGTGTGTGCGAATTGTGCGTCATGTTTCAGTTATTTGTCTTGTCATGTTTATTGTGATCTACGCTTGATTTTAATTAGGGCCATTAATTCTTGCATGCTTATTTAATAGTTATAGAGTTTACGGGAAAATAAATCTAAGGCTATTACAAAGGCGCGGGTCCACATCGCCAAAATTAAACCAGACCCGATTTGACGGAAAATAAATGAAGCAATAAGATAAAAGTGCGAAAAATTTAAATTACAATGCTTTGGGAGAGATACAAAAATTAAATAAACGACATAAAATAAATGCGCAAATTAAATAAATTATGGACATGGGCGTTGGACCCTTTTATAACAAATTAAAGTTAATAAGGAATTAAAATTAAAATTAAAAAAGAATGTTTTTTTTTGGTATTTTGTGTTTTTTAAGATTTTAAAGAAAAATAATTAATTAAAATTAAAATGAAGCGTCAAACCCTAATTCTAATGTTTTTTAAGTTTATTGTGAAAATATTAAGTTTTGACCTAATTTAAATCTAAGTTAATTTACATGCCAAATTTAATTATAGAAAATAAATAAAATGAATATTATTATTGTAAAAAAAAGGAATTAAAGAATCAAAATTAATTAAACCCATTTCTACATATTTTTGGATTTTTATTTATTAAAAGAATTAAAGTTAAAACCTATTTTACTAAATTAATTTACATGTTAATTATCTACAAGAAAATAAATAAAATAAATATTTTTTATGTTTTTATCCTTTTTCTGATTTTTTGATGTTTTTGTATTTTGTTAAAAAATAAATTAATTAAACTAATAAAGAAAATAATAATTTGAAAAGAAATAAAATAGAAAGAAAGAGAAGGCAAACCAAGGGTAGCCCCAATTTGGAGGTAAGGCCTTAGCATTTCAGGCCCATTTGTGTTATGGCCTTGCTGACTTTTTGCTAGCTTGCTTCAGCGTTGACTGGAGTTTATTGTGCTCCTTGAATCCTTGCCTTTGAATTGGCCCAACTGGACGCGTGGACGATCAGGCTTTGAGGTGTATGGTATGCCCTGGACGTTAGCGCTGCATAAGATCTTGTATTGAAAAATATTATTGAAATTTATACAGACCTGGGGTTCGAACCCAGGTCTTGGACGCTAATGCCTTGGTGGTTTGCCAGCTGAGCCATGAAACATATGTTAATATATTATAAGAAGCAAATAATAAAAAAAGAAACAAATGCGTTAGTGGGTTTCTGGCGCGAATTTCAAACTGGCCTATCACGTATTGACACGATGTTGTCTTCTCCAATTTTCCTGAAAACACAAAACAAAGGCCACGGTTTCTTATGTGTGGGTTTAGACAGCTTTAGAAGAAATAGCGAATAGCGCTATGTGAATCATAAATTGATCGCGACTACATCAATCTAATCGTCCAGACGCGTTGAACTTAATGGTCTTAGTCCCAGCCTCTAATTTTGCCTGATTGCAAAAACCCCAATTTTAAGGTTGAAGAAACCTAATCTGCATCAATGGCATAATCATGGATATTGCACAAAAACGAAATTAATTGGTATGGTTAGCATCAGAACACAATAACAATCATGAATCAACAAATAAAACTTAAGAAAGATGCTTAAATCATGATGCACGACTCCAAGTTTTCATCTGTACAGTTTTGAGTCATTATACCAATTCTTCGCGTTTTGGTTGATGTTAGGGATTGGCACACGTTCAGAGATTGTCAAGGAAGCTATTGAGACAAGTTTGGAGCCTTGAATCGACCTCTAGGATGCTTTTCAGTTTTGAACTTTTTCAAGAATTTTCAAGTTTTTGAACTTTTGTTTTCAGCGCAGCCTTTTGTGTAATGCAATTAGGTTTTGATTCCTGATCATATAGTGAAGCTTTTAGGTCAACAAAATTGGATAATATCCAAGGCGTTCATTGTTTTCAATCTTTGATTTTCTTAAGATTTTTTTACATCTTTTCCATGTGCAATTTTGTTCAATCAGCTCAAATCAAACCAAATCCTTCCATAATTGGCTAAGCACGAGATCTTGAGCCTAGAATGTGCATAAAAAGATTTTTTTAGGTCAAGTTTATATTTTCTACATATTTAAATAATTTAAATGAATTAATATTAATATAAATTCAAATAAATAATTAAAAAATGAGAAAATACTTCCCCTTGGGCTTAATGGTCGTGCATAGGCTTGGCATGAAGAAACTTGGAAGAAAAATGGGCCCATTTGCATTTTTAGGTCATTTGGATCAAAGTTGACTTTTCAAAATTCCCAAAAATTTTCCAACTTCCACAAGGCATAACTTGCTCAATTTTTAAGCTTTTCACATGTTCTTGGACATTTTGGAAAGGTCTTTGAGTCCTTTACCCAATGCCTTTGGTCCCATGTCATTTTGATTTACCAATCCCAAGTTATGGCCTTTGACTTAAAGTCCCTTTTTGTTGACTTTTGAAAATGACCTATAATGTTGAAATTGATAACTTTTTGTGAGAGCATTTCTTGGACTTGGAATATGAAGATGAATTGTAGGAAATGTCTTTCTCTTCAAAATGAGCTTTGGATGGAATTTTTCTGATAATCCATGTGAAAGTTATGCCCTGGTCAATTTCAGTTGACTTTTTCAGCTGTCCAAATATAGTAACTTTTGCATCTTTGATGATTTCTGAGCCAAATTTTGAGAATCATGATCAAGCATTGATCAAATGATGTTTGTGGCTTCAAAATGATATGTTGACCAAAAATTTGAACTTTTGACTGTCAAATGACCATTTTGCCCCTACAGTTGACTGTAGTGCAATTTAGGGTTTTGACTGTGCAATTTTGAGCTGAGTGCCTTGAAACTTGATATGAGGATGTTTGACCACATTTGTAGGCATATGAGACTTGATTGGGCCTTTGAAAACTTCATTTTCTTGATCAGAACCCAAACCCTAGTTTTGACTGTATAGGAGACAGTTGAACTGTGCAACCCTTGGGGAATTTTGTGACTTGACTTGGCAATTTCTTGGAGAATATGGGAGGGCAAATTTTGGGGTGCAACATAGATCTATATAAAAAATTTAATTATTAAAGAAACATGAAATTTAAATAAAATAAATTAATTCTATGTTTTTTTGGTATTTTTGTTACGAAAAGGAAAATGAATTAAAATGAAATTAAACCTAAGTTCTATTAATTTTAATTTAAAAAAAAGTTAAAGTGATTAGTTAATTAATTTACCAAAAATAAAATTTAATTAAGAAAAATCATAAATCTATTTTTATGTAATTTTTATATTTGTTTATTGATTAAAATAAAAAAAGGATTAAAAGAAATAAATGAAATGAATAAAACAAGAAAATAAAGATGAACCTAGTAGCAAAAGTAAACAGAGGGTGCAATCATCAGAAATCCCTAGGCCCGATTCTTTGAAAGCTTCATTCTCTAACCATGGTGTTTTGATATTCTTGCATGGAACCTCTGATTCAACCATCCATAACTGTTCTATATAAACTCAAACAAACGTTAGCATGCCATGAAATGTGATTAAAATTAGAGATTCGAAGATTATAATTTTACCAAACCAGTGTTGTCAAATGGGGGCGTGATAGGCGTGTGATGGATTTCTCTTAGGCCTTGTAAGACTCCTGAGGACTTCAAGATGATGTTTTAAGGCTTGATGTCAATCGAGAGAGACCGGAACCTTGAGATATGACTTGCACTAATTCTTTGATTTATGGAGAGCTTTTTGAAGAGCTTTAGGAGAGCTTTATGAAGAGCTTTTTGAGAGCTTTTTAGAGAGGAATTTCGTGTCTTTCAGGCTTGTATGGCTCTATATTTATAGAGGAGAATGAGGAGACAAAAAAGCATGGAACGAATCTCCCTCATAATGTTGTGTTTTAAGACCATGATCAAAATTTGAAAAAAAATGCCATATTTGATGATTTTATGCCATTTTCACATGTAGATGAACCTGGACATATTTGAAGGGTTATTGCACGAAATCAATTGACATAAAACAACATAAAACTTTCCCAAAATGGATTCACATCAAAGTTTACATTATTTCTATTATTTATTTATTTATTTCTGAATTTTAATGAATAAAATATCAAAATAAATAGCATAAATAGTAGAAAAATGTATGGGTGGGCTTAGAGGTCGTGGACCAATATTTGCTTCATGCATTTTTCCAAAAATTGGCCAACTTTGACAATGCACCTCTCTCTCAAATTTAACCCTATGAGGGAGTTCTTAGATTTTTTAGAAATCTTAGGATGTACCCTAAGCAACCTCTTTGGTTTCATATCAATTTGGTCTTCCATGTTCACGTAAGAAGCTTTGACCCTAAATGTGTTTTTGTTGACTTTTGAAAAGGACCTATAATGTTTGAATTTATATCTTTTCATGAGTGCATTTCTTGAACTTGAGGGCTGAAGATGAGTTGTAGGGAATTGGATTCTCTTAAAAATGAGCCTTGGATGAGAAATTTCTAATAAAGTATGAGAAAGTTATGCCTAGTCAAAGTTTGGTTGACTTTTCTTATAGTAACCCTAATTTAGCAACTTTTGAGTTTTGATGAATTAGGAGCATTCCTTGAGGAATCATGATCAAACCTTGATAAAATGATGGATATCACTTCAAAATGTTGATGTTGACCAAAAATCTCGAAGTTTGAATGTATGTGGGTCACAGTTGACTTTTGACCTAGTAAAGTTGATTTTCAGGCATTTGAGCAACTGACTAAGCAAACTTCTTATACAAGGCATGAAACTTGGCATGGATGATCTTGAGGACATATTAGGGCAATGGAAACTCAAACATCTTGATGAGGAGTGAAACCCTAGTTTGAAGCTTATTGTCTTAGGAGGAAGATTTGTCTGGTCAATCCTTAGGCATCCTTGGGAAAGTTGAGGACCTCTAGGAGTATGTTTTGAGTAAAATGAGAGGGAAAATTTTGGGGTACAACAACAGTAAAACCCAAACCACACTTATTTGACTTGAATGGAATGTCAAGAATTTATCCCCAAATAGTACAACTTCCATCTTCAACCACTGCACGAGCGTCTTTGAGTGAAACCATTCTTGGCACAACTTCATCAGTTTTTGGAACATCAGGAGTAGCCACGAAAACCATGGGAAGAACCACTTCGAAGGCTTGAAAAGGAGTTTCTATGAACTCTCCATCCATCTCAACATATTAAAACAAATTTAGATGGCTAACCATAAACTCTTCTTCACCACAGACGATAACGATCTTTCCTTTAACTCGATACTTCAATTTTTGATGATGAGTGGATGTCACCGCTCCTGCCCCATGTATCAAAGGGCGTCCAAGTAAAAAAGAGTAAGAAGGATGGATGTCCATCACATAGAAAGTAGAATTGAGAATTTGTGAACCAACTTTAATAGGGAAATCGACTTCTCCATGCACCATCCTCTTGAATCCATCAAAAGCCCTTACAACTATGTCACTTGGCTTTAACACCAGACCTTCACAATCCAACTGATCTAAGGCACCTTTTGGAAAAACATTTAGAGTGGACCCAATATCCACCAATACATGGGCCAAAGTAGTTCCTTTGCATTTAAAGGAGACATGCAAGGCCTTGTTATGATTTCTTCCAACTAGAGTCAAATCAGCATCAGAGAATCCCAATCCATTATTAGGAGTTAAATTCTCCACCTAATTTTCGAACTGATCGGGTGTGGTCTCTTGAGGAACATGTGCTTTCTTTAAAATTTGATCAATGTTTGAGCATGCACATCAGAACAAAGCAATAAAGACATCATAGAGATCTTGGAGGGGGTTTGCCCCAACTTCTCTACTATCTTAAAATCACTCTTCTTTATAATATTCAAAATCTCCTCCATTTCTTGGGTAGAGGGTTCCTCAGCAGTAATGTCTTTGGCAGGCACCTCCATCCTGGTAGGCTCAATCATCTTTTCTTTGCCCCTAGCGTCAGTACTAGGTTTGTCAGCAGTAATTCAAACAGGTTTAGTTGTAGTGGTTGGAGGTGAAATGTTAGGAGATAAGATTCTCCTTGTCCTTGTCACCTTGATAGAGCCAGTAATGTTGGTAATGTCAACAGTCTTGTCTTCATCAATCTAGGAGTCTTGCTTAATTCCATGGTAGTATACTTTGGCGCCATAATTCTAAGGTACTTCTTATCGTAAAAATAAGGAATTGGCCTTGTTGCGGTAATTATCAAGGGCGCAATCTTTGGTTCAATGGAAATCCTAATATGACCTTTTGAAGAGATCCTAATAGGTTTTTTGGATATGGTGATGATTGATATGTCTTTAACTTCTTCAGTCAAACTTTTTATGGCCGAATTTCTTTCAAACAGGATCTCATGACTATCTATTAGGCGTTGAAAAACTTTTTTCAACCATTCACATCCATTCTTTTGTAGAGTACAACAACTATAGTCTTTTAGACAACCAGGGAAAACTCCAGCTCTTAACAAATTTTATTTAACAATGGTCAGTGGAGTAGTCAAGTCTTCAATAGAGGAAACAAAAGTAGCGTCTTCAATTGCATTGACACCTTTGCCATGATTTGGCATTGGTGCAGTGATTACAATCTGAGTTGTAGGTGGATCAAAGTCAATGGTCTTGTTGTCGATAAGGTCTTGAATCTTGCATTTCAAAGCCCAACACTAATCAATGTCATGCCCGGGTCTATTGGAGTGATAAGCACATTTGGTGTTAGGATTGTACTTTGGTGATGAAACATTGGGATTTGATGGTGGATTATGCAATGTTACCAAGTTAGCCTTCAACAGGTGTTGCAAGGCTTGAGATAAGGACATATTAATCCTTGTGAATTATCTTCTTGGAACCTCAGGTTATTGATGGTTGGCTTGTTGTGGCTGTCTTTGAGTAGAGGGTGGATTGGAGATTAAAACAACATTGGAAAATTGACGGTGGTCTCTTCTGACATGGCCCCTTGACCCATACACGACATTGGTTTCCTTCTTGTTGGTAAAAGGTTTCTTCACAGTATTGGATTTAGAGGTGGAGGCCATGGGAATTTTTCCACTTTTAATACCGCTCTCAACTCTTTCACCAGTCAAGATTAACTCAGTGAAATCGGATGATGAGCTGCCAATTAGTAAGTTGAAATATGGTCCAGTTAATGTTCCCATGAACATATCAACCAACTCCCTATCAGTGAGTGGAGGCTGCACTCTACCTGCCAGGTCTCTCCATTTTTGCGCATATTCTTTGAAACCTTCATTAGAACCCATGGTCATTTCTTGTAACTGAACTCTAGTCGGCGCCAAATTAGCGTTGTAATGATATTGATGGTAGAAAGCGGTGGCAAGATCTTTCAAGTATGAATGTTGGAACCCTCCAACTGATAAAACTATTCTAACTGAGTGCCAGACAGACTCTCTTGAAAGAAGTGTACCCAGAGCTTTTTGTCTGTAGTATGTGGTTGTATTTTGCGGACGTAGGACCTTAAGTGAAGCTTTGGGCATGAAACTTTGTCGTACTTAGCAAAGATTCGAATTTTGAACTTGTGGGGGATAACAACCCCAGGTACCAAGCCCAAATCACCAAAATCCAAACCAGGCACGGCTTGAATTTCCACAACTTTCAACCTATCTTCCAGTTTCTTGTACTTATCCTCAGCCAGGGATACTGCTCGTCAAAGTAATCTTCATCTTCAGAAGCTTGATTGTTTGCACCCCCAGCACAGGTGCTCCTTGCATTTTTGTCTTGGTTCTCATCCTCCTCGGACAACTCTTCAACCACTTGTACTTGACGGACATGGCCTTTAAACCTTTTCCCCATGTTGATCAGGGCCTTCTTCTTGGTATTCTTTTTGGCCATAGAAGTGACATCAGTTCTTGCTGCCCTTTGGCCAAGTTGAGCAAGGTCTCTTGAAATTGAGAATTTTATGTCTGCAAGTCTTTCATTGTCTGCTCGAGATCCATCTTACTGAAAAAAATAGTAAAAAGATGAGGAAACCTGCATCGGAAAACTGCTCATGTTATGATGCATGAAATGCGTATGTAAATGATTTCAATGACCTTTAAGATTTAAATTTGTTTAAACAAAGAAAGAGAAAATATTAATTGTATTAATAAGTTCAAATGATTACAAAAGGTACCTCTTGGGCTTATAATGGAAGAAGCAAAAATAATACAAAGTAAACTCCTAGAACAAAAGGGACTCAAGCTTCCCATAAGCGCATCCTCTTTGGTGCAATGTAGGCATTCAAACTCCGCTCTTCATGATGTTGTCTCATGAGCTCCAAAACCTTCTTCTCGCTTGCGTAGAACTGGGCTTCAAAGGAGTCACGCTCCCTGTTTAGTTGAATCCATGACCTTTGCAACTCCTCGAGAGTGGTAGGCATGTCGGGATGAAGAGTAGTGTAGGGAATATCTCCTTCGGCAATAGGCTCCATGATGATAGGTAATATGGCAGGATACGACATCATGAGGCTTTGTGCATGAGCTCATACTCACTTGAGATAAGGCTATTATGGAATAGAGTTCTTATGCCACAAACTTTTTCTATCAACTTTTTTCACCATTCCCCAAGCTCGTACAAACCTTTGACGATAACCTTAGACATCGTTCTCATAGTCAAATATAAATCCTTGAACAAGTGCGTCATGAGGGCCATCCCTCAAAGCATACCCAAACTGTCGTAGAGCCAAGCAAGGATTATGAGTGATACCTCCCCTAATTCCAAGGAGAGGGACATTAGGGAATTCCCCACAATGATCAATGAGGGTGACATTCTCTAAAGATCGAGAAAACCAACGGATATCCGAGTGCGAGAGTGACATCAACCTTTGAGACCAGCTCATACCTTTTTCATTCTTCAAAACTGATCGAGGAAGGTTCAAAATGAACCACCTAGCCAGCAAAGGAGTACAACACATAAGAACCCCCCTTCTCTTCATGGTGCGAGTATGAAAATAGTGCAAAATATCTCCAAGGAAGGTAGGCATCAGGTTACAAGATAGAAAAACTTTGACCATATTCACATCTATGAGTTGGTCCTTGTTAGGAAATAGTACCACCCCATAGAGCAGAAGAGCCAAAACTTCTTAAAAATCTTGCAAATCCAAAGCATCCCAAATTTTTTGAGCCTTCTCAAACAGAAACTTGTCTAGAAATCCTTTGGCACCACTTCTTGTTTCCCCATTTGTCACAATATTGGACCATTGCAAATGTAAAGCTAAAGCAATATCCTCAGGTCTTGGGTCTTTCTCAATACCTGTGAAGGGTAATTGATCAAGAATAGGCACTCCCAATAGTTGAGAAAACTCCTCCATGGTAGGCACCAATTGGTAATCAGGAAATGTAAAGCAATGGTGTTTAGGGTCAAAGAATTGAAAGAGTACCCCCATCATTTGTTCTTCAAAATTTGAGGTAGCCAAATTGATGAGACAACCATACTTCTTAGTGAATGGAGAATCGTCTGGAACCCTTAATGCTAACTCCTTGAGTTGAGGAGGCACTTTCACAAAGCCCATTCGGATAGTCTTTCTACGAATGGAATCCATGTCCTACAAAACAGACAAAGATAAACACCAAGGTCCTTAAAATGGTTAGTACAAATGCTATGGTATGATGTCATGATGTTATGTAAAAATAAACATATACAAACAAAGCAAACAAGTCCTTAGTTTTAGGCTTAGGCTTGCATGAGGTTTTATAGGTAAGTACCCTCTTGAAGTTTAGTTGGTTCAACCTGTCCTAGAAAGTAATCGGGTTATAGGGAGTCTCAATATCATTGATCTTTCTTCATTAGGTATTATTTTATCACAATCAATCTTTTCTTGCAGCTGAAATATCCCAAAAGTCTAATCTCAATGAGCATAGTATCAAGTATTAACCAATTTTCAGCTTTCCACCGAAACCGACTATCTCACTACTTCCTAATGGCCAAGTTGTTCAATTAAAGGTTCTAAGGTCAGTTAGTGCTTCATGACACCACACAGCGGCCCCGTATTCTCCTTGATTCAACATAAAGGATACCAGTACCTGTTGTACCCCAAAATTTTCCCTCTCTCTTATCAAGAATTTTCTCACAAGATCTCCTTGACTCAAGACTGCATTAGGGTTTGATCAGCTCAAGACACCTCCTTAAGCACTGATGAGCAAAATTAGGGTTTGAGATTGCACCATGATTTTTGAACTTCCAATGCCCCATATTACTTTCATAGATCATTATGGACCCCCAAGACCACTCATGTCAAGTTTCAAGCCTTGGATCACACTTTTGCTCAGTCAATTGAACAGTTGACCTAAAAATGAGTTGTATTGGGAAAAAAGTCAACTATGGCCAATTTACAGTCAAAATTCATAATTTTTTATCAACATCAACATTTAAAACTCATATGTATCATTTTATTAAGTTTGGACCATAATTCCTCAAGAAATTTGATCAAATCTCCAAAATGGCAAAATGGTCAAAATTAGGGTTTTGACTAGGAAAGGGCAATTTCTGATTTTTGACCTAGAAAATGGTCAATTGGTTTAAGGCATGACCTCAAGGGTCCGATTGCATCATTTTGACCTAATGACGTGGTTCAAAATATTGCAAGTCGATTGGATTGACAGATGAATTTTTCAGTCAACTAATCAAAAGTCAAATGTATACTGAAAAGTCAAACTTTGACTTTTTAGTCAAATTCAAGTACCAAAGATCATAATTCATCAAAATATATCAAAATATGAAACTTATTCATCAACAAATCAAAAAGTTAAGATTTCATTTTGAAAAGTCAAAATTTCTAAACTTATAAATTTTTCTAAGTGTTGGAAATTTCATGTTTTTTCATAACTTTGAGCAAAATTTTCACTATGATGCAAGATGATTCAAGAGAAACTTCCAACACGAAAGTTGTAGATCTCCATGAAATCTATAACTTTTATGTATACAACTCCTTCCAAAAATTCTTGGATCTCAGGTTATAATTTTATGAAGATGTGGTCATGAAACAAAACACTTAGTGAAATTTTGCCCTAATTTGGCCAGGATTTTGACCTAACTTCATGAAAATTTTTCATATAGTTCCAAGGGGAATCTTCAAAATCAATCAAATATGGGTTATAGATCACATTTCAAGCTTTCCAAAATGTCTAAGAACTCCTTGAGATCATTCTTGAGTAGGGATAATCGAAGAGATGAAGTTAGGGTTTTATCACTTTAATTACAAGTCATTTTAGTGATGAAAAAATTTCAAATTCAAACCATGTTGCATAAACACTACTTTGCAGGCCTCAAACTTGTTAGGAACTCCATAATTAATGGTTTACACAGCTGTTAGAGGCCTCACTTCAAGCATTCAATGCATAGACATGCTTTATATCCATTTTTGGAAGAAAGGTCACATTGCCATTTTGATAAAGCAACTTTTTGTACAAAACTTGTTCTTGAGCCTTGCACTTGTTCTCTTTTGATCAAACCAGTCCTATAACTCATGAGAAATGTTTCAAACACTTACAATCACCCATCCCATGCTTGTACCTCTCCTTGAAACTTGTTTCCCTTTTTTCTTCAAAATCAAGTAACCTAGCCAAAAGCTAAGAACTTGTACTTCTGACTTGCCAATGAATTCAAACACTTTTGTTTATACATACACAAAAAATGCTCAAGCCTTGAAAGAACCTAGAACTCAGAATCACACTTCACACTTCCATTTTCACACAAACTGACCAAAAACATGAAACTCATAATCTACTCGTGCGTTTCTTGGCCTTTTGGTTTCCAAAGTTTCTAAACATCATATAGAGTTGATCCCACACCCTGTTTTAGAACTGTAACACCATTAACACCATCCTCCATTTTCAAAAACTCAGCTCTGCACATTGACTTCTCCATACCATTTCAGCCATCCATTGTTCAAGCTAATCATTGCATTAGCTTCCTGTGACCTCAAGGAAGCTAACCTGATCATCACCATCACTTGAAACAAGCTCAAACTCAAAACATGATTTCCAGTTTTGAGGTAAGTTTTCTTAACTTGGAACTCTTCATACATGCATCATCAATAGTTTATTTGTGAACAAAACATGTAGATATCATTGCCCTGAAGCTAACCATGTCCATAATTTCCATTAATTTATCTTGAGCTTAGAGAATTTTGAAACTGAAATTTCTGAGATTTTTAGGGTTCAGATTAGGGCCATTAAAATTAATGCTTATCTTTGATCTATAGTTTTAATGCTTTACATTTCTGAAACCGTGAGAAAAGTTGCTACAAGTTTCATGTTTACAGTTTTCATTTTTGATGAGAAATGAGCAAGTTACAATTGGTCTGGCTGGAGGTTGAAGATGAAGTCATTCGGGCGCGTTTTGCCTTGTATATTTATTGTTTTGCTAATATTAACGGATGTATAGCCACCCCAGTGGTAGAAGTGCGCGCCTGTAACCTTTGGGACCTGGGTTCGAGCCCCAGTGATACCCTTTTGCATTTTTTACACATTTTGCATTTCTGACTTTCATTTTTGCAGGCGCTAGGACTTCCTTTGGGCCAATATGTTTTTTTCTTGTTGCTGACCTCCCTGTTGACTAATGGCACCCCTGGCCCAGTTTATTTTTATTTTCTTATTTTTTATTTCTTTTGTTTTCTTAATTATTTTTTTTACTAATATTAAAAATCATAATAATACTAAAAATGATAGATTTATATTTTGGTTTAGTTATTTTATTTTACTCATAAAAAATATTTTATTAAACTATACTTTATTTATTTTTTACAAACTATCATGTAAATTTAATAATTAATTAGGTTAATATTTATTTTTCTTTTACACCTATTAAAATATATTTATTTATATACAAAAAAAGGCCAAAATATTTTATGATGCTATAAATATTTTTCAGATAAAAATACCAAAAAATACTTTTTCTAAACTTATTTTCTTTTAATCAATTAACAAATCTAGTGTTTTATTTAAAATATTTTCTTAAACAAATTATTTTTATTAATTATTTTTCTCTAAATTAATCATATTAAGACAAAATCCCTTTTTCCTAAAAAACAAATCAAACAAATATCCATTTACTTCACATTTTTAGACTTTTGTACATTTATTTATATTGTACATTGTATTCATTTTAATTCCTTGTACATTAGTACCCATTCAATATGGTTGTAATAGACTAATTAGGTTTAAAATTCTTGCAATCCCCATTCAATTTGTGTACCCCCTCCCACAAAAATTTGTAATAGCTTAGTAACTTTAAATTCCGCAATTTATTGTTTTATATACAAATGCTAGTAATTAGGGTTTGTATGGAAAGACTAAAACCAATACTTAGAAAACCCTAATTCAAGACAAAAACAAGCATTAAGATGATACACTTGCACACAAGCACCCCTAGGGTTATTCCACTTGGTTGCCTTATACAAAATGACCATATTACGCATGTAAGGTATCTTAGCAAAAACAAGCAAATACAAGATCATAGTCCCTCGATGACGCTATCTAAGTTTCCTTTAAAATGATCTTAGTACCTAAAAAAGAATGACAAGATACCTTGCAACATTGCTAATCATAGTTATACGATGACCCACGCCCGTCCCGTTTAAATCCAAAGATAGGGTTACTTACCAAATCAATGGTAAGATAACAATGTCAAAGGAAAGGAAAATGAACAAGAAAGACTTTTGAGTAGGTATAATGCTCCTAATTACTTGCTCAATTTCAAAACAAACATCCTTTCTATTTTCAAAACAATCACCTACACTTTCAAACATCTTACAAAATTGAAAACATTTTCAAAAGATCAAACATCTTTGTATACATTCTTACAAACAAGAATCATTACAAAGATTTCCTAAACAATGGCCTCTTTACAAAATACTTTCAAAAAAACACACGAAGCAAAATTTTCAAACAAAAAGCAAGTGATCTAGAAAGTAACTAAGAGCCCATGGAAAACCATGGATGGAAAGGGTGCTAATACCTTCCCTTTTCATAATCTACCCCCCGAACTCAAGAAATAATCTCAAAGGTCTTTCTTGTGCTTTTTCACCTTTCCTTTTGGATAAAAGAAAAGTCGGTGGCGAATCTTGCTAACCGCAACATTTGCGATCAAACGCAAAACGTTCAAGTCAGTTCTCCCACCATATCACGTGACTTGCGACTCTGCTGGGGAAAAACTTAAAAGTAGGGTTACCTTAGGGTTAGATCATATTTACTTGCTTGCATTGTTTGACTTGTATGCTTTACATTATGGTTCTTTTTTTGGGTTTGAATCCTCTACCCGGATTTGGGATTCATTATAGGTAAGTAGCAATACGTTATGGAAACTGTGTGGGGTATACCGACACGGTCTAAACAATAACTATGTTAGTGCGACATATTTGTGGGTACCAGTAGCCTTTGAGTTAATCAAAGAGAATACGGGGCCGCTGAGTGATGTCATAAAGAACTAATGAACTTCTAGAACCTTTACTTGACCAACTTGGCCTTTAGGATGTAGTGAGATTACCGGCTTTGGTGCAGTCCGAAGTTGGTAGATACTCAATACTACACTCATTGAGGTTTTGTTTCTTGGGATATTTCGGTCGCCATTAAAGAGGCTTGTGATGAAACAATGACCAAGGAAACAAACCAGTGATATTGAGCTCCTTAGAACCCATTTACTATTACTAGGACATGTTTGAGCCAACTAAACTTCAAGAGGGTACTTACCTATAAAACTCCATGCAATCCTAAACCTAAGGACTTATTTTCTTTGTTTGTATATACATACTTATACATAACATCATGAACATTATCACATTATACACATTCAGTAAACATTTCAAGGATTTTGGGATTTATCTTTGTTTTTGTTTGTTCGGACATGGATTCTATTCGCAGGAAAACTATTCAAGTCAACCTTGCAAGGATCCCTCCACAGCATAAGGAACTAGCTTCAAGGATTCCAGAAAACTCTCCATTCACCAAGAGACATTGTCTCCTACTCAACTTGGTCACCTCTAACACATATGAGGACATGATGAAGGTGCTCTTTCAGTTCTTTGATCCCTTAAACCATTGCTTCACATTTCCCGATTATCAACTTGCGCCTACTTTGGAAGAATTCTCCCGACTCTTGAGGATTCCAATTCTCAATCAACTACCTTTCAACGGTACGGAAAGAGACCCAAAGCCAGAAGAGATTTCTCAAGCTCTACACTTGCACTCATCTGATGTCACAACTTATTGGGAAACAAGGAGTGGTATCAAGGGTTTCCTAACAAAGTTCTTATTTGAGAAAGCCTAAAACTGTTGGAACTCTTTGGATCTACAAGCCTTTGAGGAAACTGTCACTCTCCTCATCTATGGGATGGTTTTGTTTCCAAATCCTGACCAACTCACAGATGTGAGCACCGTCAAAATCTTCGTATCCCGCAACTCGGTGCCTATATTACTAGGAGACATCCTACACTCTTTTCACACTCGTACAATGAGGAAAAGAGGTGTCCTTATGTGTTGCACTCCTCTCTTGACAATATGGTTTATTTCACATCTTCCCCAATCTGTATTAAAGAATAAGCAAGGTTCAAGGTTGTCACAAAGGTTGATGACGTTCAAACATTCAGACATTCATTGGTGCTCCTGATCCATAGAGAATGTTACTATTTTCGACCGTTATGGAGAATTTCCTAATGTCCCTTTACTTGGCATTGGGGGAGGTATCGCCTACAACCCCTGCTTAGCCTTAAGACAATTTGGTTATGCCCGAAGGGATGGCCCTCATGAGATGCTGATTCAAGGTTTGGTATTTGACTACGACAACGATGATCAAGCTCTTCGCCAGAGATTTATCCGAGCTTGGAGGATGTTATATAAGGTAGATAGCAAGACTTTGGGGCATAAAAATTACATCCCTCTTGAGCCTTACCTCAAATGGGTACGAACTCGTGCTCAGAATCTTATGATGCCTTATCCCTCCATTCTCCCGGTAATCATTGAGCCTTTCATGGAAGGAGATGTTCCATATACTATCCTACATCCTGACATTCCCACCTCTCTTGAAGACCTACAAAGGGATTGGATACAACACAAGGGGGAGCGAGATACTTTCGAAACCCAATTCTACGTAAGCGAGAAGAAGGTTTTGGAACTCACTAGACTACTTCATGAGGAGCATACTCTGAATGCCTACATCACACTAAAGAGGATGTGTACTACCTTTTTATCTTAGAGTTTTTGTATTATTTTGCCCAAGAAGACATTTATGTACTCGAGCTTCAATCTATTAATATAACGTGTGTTTCCTTTTTGTCTAAAACAAATTTGAATCTTAAAATCCTTGAAATCATTGCATATGCATTTACCATTCATCATATAATAAGAAGGTTTCTTGCAACAAGTATCCTCATCTCTCTACTGTTTGTTTCAGTAAGATGGATCTCGAGCAAACGATGAAGGACCGCCAAGCTCATAATGCATAGTTTCAACAGTTGTTCTTAACTCTAGCTAAAGGACAAGAAGAGTTGAAGACCTTGCTAGTTGAGGAGAAGAAAAAGAAGACAAAGAAGATAACCAGAGTTCTAAACATGGGAAGAAGATTCCAAGGGCAGACAAGAAGGGCCTTAGACTTTGCAACGACATCCGGTGATAAAGACAATCAAGATGGGAAAGGCAAAGAAATAGTTGTCCAGTCAGAATCAGAAGAGGAAGAGGAAGAAGAAGACTATTCTGAAGAACAATATTTTCTGGCCGACGACAAGTATAAGCATCTAGAAGAGTGGTTAAGCACAATGGAAATCCAAAAAGTGTCTGGATTGGACTTTGAGGAGTTGAGCTTAGTGTCGGGGATTGTCATTCCTCCAAAATTCAAAGCACCTGTGTTCTCCAAATATGACAGAGTCTCATGCCCCAAAATGCATCTCCGGTCCTATGTGAGAGAGATCCAGCCTCATACCGCTGATAAGGATTTATGGGTACACTTCTTCCAAGGCAGTCTGTCTGGAACTCAACTTGATTGGTTTTATCAGTTAGAAAGAGCCAATGTTCATAAATGGGAAGATCTTGCTAGAGCCTTATACAAACAATACCAATACAACGCTGATCTTGCACCCACCCATACTCAACTCTAGAGTATGGCCATGGTTTCAAGTGAAGGCTTCAAGGACTATGCGCAAAAATGGAGAGACTTGGCCGGAAGAGTTCAACCTCCCCTATCTGAAAGAGAATTAGTAGACATGTTCTTGGGCACCTTGTCTGGTCCCTTCTTCAATCACTAAATTGGGAGTTCATCGGCAGGTTTTACTAAACTGATATTGACCAGAGAAAGGGTAGAAGCCGAGATAAAGAATGGAAAGATTCAAAAAGATGCATCATCTGTTGCCATAAGAAAACCATTCATCAGAAAGAAAGAAGTGGTTGCTGTATATCCTCAGAGAAATCAAGATAGGGCCGAATGTCGTCCAATGGTGGGGGCTGTTATGATTCCTAAACCGGTGCCTGATCAGCAAAGAAACAACCAACAAATAATGGAAAGACCGGTTAGACAATTCACCTAAATTAATATGACACTATCTCAAGTATTTACGCATTTTTTGAGATCCAACCTAGTGACCTTGAAAGAAGCTCCAAAGAACCCTAACATAACTTCTCCTTGCTATCATCGTAATGCCCGCTGCGCATACCACTCTGAAAGTCCCGGCCATGACACTAAAAACTGTTAGGCTCTAAAGAACAAGGTACAAGACCTCCTTGAAGCGAAAGAGATTGAATTCGATGCGCCAGAAAAGCCCAATGTCATTTCTGCCCATATGCCCAAACATGGCCATACTACCAACGCCATTGAAGAAGATATGTTTGTTACTTCAGTTGATGAACTTATGACCCCACTCCTGATTATAAAAAATAACTTATTGAATGCCAGTGTTTTCCCAGGTTATGATGAAAGCTGTCATTTCTGTTTGTCCTCACCAATCAGCTGTCCTTTGTTGAAAGGAGGCGTTCAGTGCCTAATAGATAACAAGGAAATTTTGTTCGAAAAGACTTCTATTCCACGTGTTCCTTATAATGATGTTTCCATCTTTACCATTTCCGCCAATTCTTCCAGGGTCTCCACCAAAAGACCCGTTAGAATTACATCAGTTCCGAAAGTAGCTCCTTTGATAATTAAAATGTCTGGACCAATCCCATACTCGTCAGACAAAACCGTACCATGGAATTATGGAGGGGATGTCTACTACCACGGTATCAAGCAAGGTTGGCCAGCTGCCGAAGATTCAAGTTCTGAGAAGTTTGACTCCGATATCAGTAATATTGTAGGGACTAGCAAGATTACCCGAAGTAGAAGGATTTTCTCTCCAGAAATTGCTCCCCCAAAAGAAGTTTCTGAACCCGTAATCATTCCTATTGTTGTTGCTCCTCCAAAGGCTGTTCCCAGTCCTACAATCATCTCTCCTAATACTCCAACTTACAAAACTGATACAATCCCAGTTATCACTCCCACTAACATTCCTGCTGCCGAGTCAACTGAGACTCGAGGTAAAGGTATTCTGATTGAGCCTGTCCGGATAAAGGCACAATCATTGGCTATTCATGAAACTTCCCGTAAAGAGATGGAGGTAATCTTAAAGATCATAAAAAGAATCGATAACAATGTAGTTAAGCAACTGGGGAAAACTCCATATATAATTTCCATGCTGTCTTTACTACTATGTTCCGAGGCGCATGCAAAGGCCTTGGTAAAATTCTTGAAAACTGCTCAAGTACCCCAAGAAACATCTGCCGATCAGTTCCAAGACTGCGTAGCCAGCTTGACTGCAGATAATGGTTTAGGTTTTTCGGATGCTGATTTAACGCCAAGAGGGAGGAAGACTAATGAGGCATTACATGTCTCAGTGGAATGAAGGGGCATAACTCTGGCTCGTGTCTTGGTTGGCACCGGTTCGTCTCTGAATGTGTTGCCTAAAATGGCTCTTGATAGGCTTGACTGTAAGGGATTGACATTGAAACCAAGCAACATAGTAGTGAGAGCCTTTGACGACTCAAAAAGGATGGCGCATGGGGAAGTGGATATCCTCATAAAGGATGGAACCCAAACATTTGATTCAACTTTTTATGTAATGGATATTCGCCCTTCATATTCCTTCTTGCTAGGCCGACCATGGATTCACAATGCTGGCGCAGTTACTTCTACGTTGCACCAAATGCTGAAATATCTGATTCAAGGGAAGATCATCACCGTTCATGGAGAAGAAAAGTATATGATCAGCCATCTCAATTCCTTCAGATACATGGAGTTAGATGGTGAATTTATTGAAACTCCATTCCATCACTTTGAAGAAGTCCCGCAAGATGCGGCAGAAACCAAGGTTGTGTCTCAAGTTCCCAAGATCAGAAGGTCTCTAATCAGGATGTCATCTTTAAAGGATACCAAGGCAGTGATAGAAGAAGGTGGGTGCACTATTTGGGAACAACTCCCAGATATCCCATACAAATCTGACAAGTTTGGTATGGGTTTCACTTCAGGTGCCCAAAAGAATGTACGTCACGCTCATACCAGAGGACCACCCTTGAAGATCAGCAACCGCGAAGTCAATGCGGTGGAAGATGATGAAGATAGCTCTAACCTAGAGGACTGGATTTTCCCAATTGTAGGTGGAGGGCTCAGCAACTGGGAGGCTAGAGATTTTGTCCCGATCACTTTTATCCCACAGTAATTTTCTTTACGTTTTGTTGGATCTGTAATATTAAAATAATTCAGACTCTTAAAACCTTTTGTCTTACCCGAGGCACAATGGTCCATTTGTAAGGGTTATTATCTCATTTCCATATGACATCAATTAATCATGGACGTTTTTGCATACAAACTTTGTGCTCATTATTTTTCTTTTTACATTTTCATTTCTTTCAAAGATAGCTATACTCTTACACACACTCACACTCACAATGTAGGTCTACATCCAGTCGGGATCGCATGGGTAACGGCTCTGCTATGGATTTTTGTGACTCTAAAAATCTAATCTACCAAGCCGAAGACGAAGGTGAGGAAGATTGTGAAGTACCAGAGGAACTTGCCAGATTACTATAACAAGAAGAGAGAACCATTCAGCCCCACGAGGAACCAGTGGACACCATCAACCTAGGTACTGAAGAAGACAAAAGGGAAGTCAAGGTGGGTGCCAATCTGGAACCAAGTGTCAAAGAGCGTCTGATTCAGTTGTTACACGAGTATGTTGAGGTCTTTTCCTGGTGGTATGAAGACATGCCAGGACTTGATGCAGATATCGTGGTACATCGTCTACCTACAAGAGAGGACTATCCACCAGTAAAGAAAAAGGTCCGTCAAATGCGACCAGATATGTCGGAGAAGATTAAAGCTGAAGTCATGAAGCAATTCAACGCTGGATTCTTGGCCGTCACCTCTTATCTGCAATGGGTTGCCAATGTTGTTCCCGTGCTAAAAAAAGACGGCAAAGTACGAATGTGCATGGACTACATAGATTTGAATAGGGAAAGCCCTAAGGATGATTTCCCACTTCCCCATATTGACATCCTAGTCTACAATATGGCACATCACAAAGTGTTTTCCTTCATGAACGGTTTCTCAGCTTACAACCAAATCAAAATGGCACTTGAGGACATGGAGAAAACAACATTTGTCACACAGTGGGGCACATTCTGCTATAAGGTTATGCCATTCGGACTGAAGAATGCTGGGGAAACCTATCAGCGTGCCATGGTCGCTCTAATTCACGACATGATACATCAAGAAATAGAGTTCTATGTGGATGACATGATAGCTAGATCTCAAACAGAAGAAGAGCATCTTGATCATTTACAGAAACTGTTTGAGAGGCTAAAGAAATACAAGCTGAGGTTGAACCCCAATAAGTGCATGTTTGGAGTAAGGTCTGGTAAGCTCCTAGGATTTGTCGTCAGCAATAAGGGTATTGAAGTAGACCCTGTCAAGGTGAAAGCGATACAAGAGATGTCTGCTCCTCGTACTAAGAAGGAAGTCAGAGGATTCTTGGGACGTTTGAACTACATAGCCAGATTCATTTCTCACCTGACAGCTACTTGTGAACCAATCTTCAAACTACTGAAGAAAGATCAAGTAGTCAAATGGAATGATGAATGCCAAACTGCTTTCGACAAGATCAAAGAGTACCTGCAAGAGCCTCCTGTGTTGATGCCACCAGTCGAGGGAAGGCCATTGATCATGTATCTGACTGTTTTGGAAAATTCAATGGGGTGTGTGCTGGGGCAGCATGACGAGTCTGGCCGAAAAGAGCATGTTATTTATTACCTGAGCAAAAAGTTTACCAACTGTGAAACAAGATATTCACTGCTCGAGAACACTTTTTGCGCTCTGGCATGGGCTGTTCGCGGGCTAAGACAGTATATGCTGACCCATACTACCTTGTTGATATCTAAAATGGATCCAATAAAATACATCTTCGAGAAGCCTGCTCTCTCTGGAAGAATAGCAAGATGGCAGATGATCCTGACAGAATATGACATATAGTATACCACCCAGAAAGTAATAAATGGCAGTGTACTAGCTGATCACCTTGCTCACCAAGCTGTGGAAGACTACCAGTCCATGAAGTTCGAATTTCTGGATGAAGACATCATGATGGTAAAAAACTGTGAAGAATTCAGGCCATATGACGGACCTGAACAAGGATCCCGATGGACCCTGGTTTTTGATGGGGCATCCAACACACTCGACAATGTTATTGGTGTTGTACTCATATCTATGGAAGGGTGTCATACTCCATTTACTGCAAGACTCTGCTTCAATTTACAAATAACATGGCAGAATACGAAGCATGTATCTTTGGTCTCAAAGCTGCCATAGACTTGGGGATCAAGTCCTTGAGTGTATTCGGAGACTCAACTCTGGTCATTAGCCAGATCAAAGGGGAATGGGACACCAAACATCCTAACCTTATCCCTTACAAAGAACATGTTTTGACATTGCTCCCATATTTTGAGAAGATTACCTTCGAGCATTTCCCACGAGAAGAAAATCAGCTAGCAGACGCGCTAGCCTCAATGTCATCCATGTTTAAACTTAAATGGGATAACGAGGCTCCCCATATCACCATTGAACGAATGGATGAACCAGCACACTGTCACGAGATTAATACTGAAGAAGTAGTGGACCAGCCTTGGTTTCACGAAGTCAAGAGGTATCTCGAGGCTCAAGAATATCCAGAAGAAGCTTCAGTCAATGATAAGAAGTTCTTAAGGAGATTCTCTGCTAAATTCTTCCTTAGTAACGACATTCTTTACAAATGCAACCAGGACTCTGTGTAACTTCGATGCGTAGACAAGGTTGAAGCTGAAAGGATCATGGCTGAGTTACATGAAGGCACTTTTGGAACCCATTCCAGTGGGAATACAATGGCAAAGAAAATCCTACGGGAAGGCTATTACTGGTATACCATGGAAGCAGATTGTTATCAACACTCTCGAACCTGCCATAAGTGTCACATCTATGCTGACATGGTGCACGTACCTCCGATTCCTCTGAACATCTTGACGTCTCCTTGGCCCTTTGCTATGTGGGGGATTGATATGATTGGGGAAATCAAGCCAACAACCTCCATTGGACACCACTTCATCTTAGTGGCCATTGACTATTTTACAAAGTGGGTGGAGGCAGCTTCTTTCGCTTCCGTTACTAAGAATGTTGTCGCCTGGTTCATCAAGCAGAATCTCATCTGTCTTTACGGTATCCTGGAGAGGATCATTACGGATAATGGTACGAACCTGAACAATACTATGATCACCGCCCTGTGCGAGCAGTTCAAGATCCAACATCACAATTCTTCCCCTTACCGGCCAAAGATGAATGGTGTTGTTGAAGCCGCAAATAAGAACATCAAAAAGATCATACAGAAAATGACAGACACATACAAAGACTTGCATGAAATGCTACCATTCGCTCTCCACGTGTATTGTACCACAGCTCGCACATCAACCGAGGAAACACCCTATTCTCTAGTATACGGCATGGAGGTTGTCCTGCCTATTGAGGTCCATATCCCCTCTCTGAGAATTATGAAGGATGCAGGGCTGAATGAAGAAGATTGGATCCAGACTCGACTTGATCAACTGAACTTAATTGATGAGAAAAGGCTTACTGCTGTCTGTCATGGTCAAATGTATCAAAAACGAATGATCAAGGCTTTCAACAAAAAGGTTTGACGCCAAGTGTATCAAGTCGGGGATTTGGTGATCAAACGTATCATACTATCGCAAGGTGACCCCAGGGGCAAATGGACTCCTACATACGAAGCACCATTTGTAATCAAAAACATATTCTTTGGTGGAGCAATGATCTTGACTACCATGGATGGCAACGACCTGCCGCACCCTGCGAACGCAGACATAGTCAAAAGATACTACGCATAAGAGACCCGCTAGGTTGACACACCTAGGCAAAACAAGGGCATCCCGGTGAACCAAAAAGGTTCAGGAAAAAATTAAGGATAAAACAAAAAAATCTGTACACCCGGCAAGCTGAAAACCCGAAAGGGCGGATTGGGTAAAAAAGGGTATCCCGGTGGACTGAAAACCCGAAAGGGCGGTCCAGGCAAAAGTTAGGGAATTAAAGCGTATGACTATGTCCCGTTGGATCACCTTACGGACAATCTTTGGCTTCCGCTGACAAACTTAGAGGTTCTGATCAATTCAATCATTTTTGGACGAGGCAACAAATAGACTAGATGCTCAGGGACATAAAGGCTATAGCAGAATGGGAACCCCATGGGATTATTTCACATAGCTATCTTTTCTTTGTATCAAAATTTCCATTTTTTATGACGGTATTCTCTTACTAGAATGTTTGTCTCATTGTACAAAAATAGTTACTCAAAGTCAATACAAAGATATCCCTTTGAAAGTGCAAAACTATCTGTTTTTTCTTTACTCTTGTGTTTTGTTTACAAAAACGTCCAATGATTTATTGTTGAACATATGCATGTGAATATAATTACTGTTTACGAATAAACAAAATAGAAGGACAATCACTGAGGGCTTTAAATTAGGAAAATATCTCTAAGTTATTTCCATAAAGTCCCCCACAGTATGACGTTTAATCCCCAGCGGAACAAAGCTCCTAGCTATCAATCCCCAGTAGAAGTCACCAAATTTCTCAGGATTCCCCAACAAGATTTTTACAGGCAGTACATAGCATTTCCCTTACAACAGAGTTTATTTCTCTAAACGGAAATTCATCAGCACTTCAACATCACAACGTGAAGACTTACACTCCATATCCTCAACAGTAGTCAGGGATTTATTTCCCCGATCCAACAGCAGTGTGGCAGATTAGCTCGCATGCACATACATCGCATCCATATACCATAAACATTGATAACACGAATGCATCATACCATGCATTTCATACAACATGACTTTGCCTTTTAGCTAACATTTTACCCTTTTCAGGATAAGGTTAACAGCTACCATTAACGATGTTCAATGTTTTCAGATACATTTTAGATACGCTCCAGACACGGATGCCATTATGATACTCATTCAGATTCCTTCTCAGATAAAGTACAAATACGCTCCATACGCAGACGCCATTCTGATACTCACTCAGATTCAACTTTCAGATACAGTTCAGATACGCTCCAGACACGAATGCCATTCTGATACTTATTCAGAGCCTCTTTCAGATACAGTTCAGATACGCTCCAGACACAGATGCCATTCTGATACTCATTCAGAGCCTCTTTCAGATACAGTACAAATACGCTCCATACGCGGATGCCATTCTGATACTCATTCAGAGCCTCTTTCAGATACAGTACAGATACGCTCTAGACATGGATTCCTTTCTAATACTCATTCAAAGTCAGCTTTTAGATACAGTTTAGATACACTCTAGACACGGACGCTATTCTGATACTCATTCCTTCAACTTACAAATTATAATTCAGTAATCACTTTTCGATGGCATCTACAAGCCCATCTCCAACAACTTACTATCATCTCTCCAAATTGAACCTTTAAGCCCATTCCCTCTACCATCACATCACCAAGTGCAAATTTCTGGGCACTCTAGTGTCCAATCATCTTCCACCTTCGAGTCACGAATGGAAAAACTAGTCAATCTAACTCTTCAGGCTTAAGAAGATTGAACATGGGCAGCTGTTGTACCCCAAAATTTTCCCTCTCTCTTATCAAGAATTTTCTCACAAGATCTCCTTGACTCAAGACTGCATTAGGGTTTGATCAGCTTAAGACACCTCCTTAATCACTGATGACCAAAATTAGGGTTTTAGATTGCACCGGGATTTTTGAACTTCCAATGCCCCATATGACTTTCATAGATCATTATTGACCCACAATATCACTCATGTCAAGTTTCAAGCCTTAGATCACACTTTTGCTCAGTCAATTGAACAATTGACCTAAAAATTAACTATATTGGGGAAAAAGTCAATTATGGCCAATTTACAGTCAAACTTCATAATTTTTGATCCACATCAACATTTTAAACTCATATGTATCATTTGATCAAGTTTGGACCATAATTCCTCAAGAAATTTGATCAAATCTCCAAAAGGGCAAAATGGTCAAAATTAGGGTTTTGACTGGGAAATGGCAATTTATGATTTTTTGACCTAGCAAATGGTCAATTGGTTTAAGGCATTATCTCAAGAGTCTAATTGCATCATTCTCACCTAATGGCATGGTTCAAAACATTGAAATTCCATTGGATTGACAGATGGATTTTTCAGTCAATTGATCAAAAGTCAACTGTATACTGAAAAGTCAAACTTTAACTTTTTGGTTAAATTCAAGTACCAAAGATCATAATTCAGCAAAACATGTCAAAATATGAAACTTATTCATCAAGAAATCAAAAAGTCAAGATTTCATTTTGAAAAGTCAAAATTTCTAAACTTAGAATTTTTTCTAAGTGTTGGAAATTTCATGTTTTTTCATAACTTTGAGCAAAATTTTCACCATGATGTAAGATGATTCATGAGAAACTTCCAACATAAAAGTTGTATATCTCCATGAAATCTACAACTTTTATTTACACAACTCCTTCCAAAAATTCTTGGATCTCAAGTTATAATTTTATGAACATGTGGTCATGAAACTAAACACTTAGTGAAATTTTGCCCTAATTTGGCCTGGATTTTGACCTAACTTCATGACACTTTTTCATATAGTTATAAGGGGAATATTCAAAAGCAATTCAAATATGGGTTATATATCACATTGCAAGCTTTCCAAAATGTCCAAGAACTCCTTGAGATCATTCTTGAGTAGGGAGAATCGAAGAGATAAAGTTAGGGTTTTATCACTTTAATTACAAGTCATTTTAGTGATGAACAAAATTCAAATTCAAACCATGTTGCATAAAAACTACTTTGCAGGCCTAAAACTTGTTAGGAACTCCATAATTAATGGTTTACACAGCTGTTAGAGGCCTCACTTCAAGCATTCAATGCATGGACATGCTTTATATCCATTTTTGGAAGAAAGGTCACATTGTCATTTTGATAAAGCAACTTTTTGTACAAAACTTGTTCTTGAGCGTTACACTTGTTCTCTTCTTATCAAACCAGTCCTATAACTCATGAGAAATGTTTCAAACACTTACAATCACCCATCCCATGCTTGTACCTCTCCTTGAAACTTGTTTCCCTCTTTTCTTCAAAATCAAGTAACCTAGCCAAAAGCTAAGAACTTGTACTTCTGACTTGCCAATGCACTCAAACACTTTTGTTTATACATACACAAACCATTTGACACAAACACAAAAAAATTCTCAAGCCTTGAAAGAACCTAGAACTCAGAATCACACTTCACACTTCCATTTTCACACAAACTGACCAAAAACTTGAAACTCATAATCTACTCGTGCGTTTCTTGGCCTTTTGGTTTCTAAAGTTTCTAAACATCATATATAGTTTAGCCCACACCCTATTTTAGAACTGTAACACCATTAAAACCATCCTCCATTTTCAAAAACTAAGCTCTGCACATTGACTTCTCCAGACCATTTCAGCCATCCATTGTTCAAGCTAATCATTGCATTAGCTTCCTGGGACCTCAAGGAAGCTAACCTGACCATCATCATCACTTGAAACAAGCTCAAACTCAAAACACGATTTCCAGTTTTGAGGTAAGTTTTCTTAACTTAGAACTCTCCATACAGGTATCATTGATAGTTTTTTTTATAAACAAAACATGTAGATATCATTTCCCTGAAGCTAACCATGTCCATAGTTTCCATTAATTTTGCTTGAGCTTGGAGAATTTTGAAACTGAAATTTCTGAGATTTTTAGGGTTCAGATTAGGGCCATTAAAATTCATGCTTATATTTGATCTATAGTTTTAATGCTTTACATTTCTGAAACCGTGAGAAAAGTTGCTACAAGTTTCATGTTTATAGTTTTCATTTTTGATGAGAAATGAGAAAGTTACATTTGGTCTGGCTGGAGGTTGAAGATGAAGTCATCCGGGCGCGTTTTGCCTTGTATATTTATTGTTTTGCTAATGTTAGCGGATGTATAGCCAGCCCAGTGGTAGAAGCGCGCGCCTGTAACCTTTGGGACCTGGGTTCGAGCCCCAGTGGTACCCTTTTGCATTTTTTACACATTTTGCATTTCTGACTTTCATTTTTGCAGGCGCTTGGCCTTCCTTTGGGCCAATATGTTTTTTTCTTGTTGCTGACCTCCCTGTTGACTAATGGCACCCCTGGCCCAATTTTTTTTTATTTTCTTATTTTTTATTTCTTTTGTTTTCTTAATTTTTTTTTTACTAATATTAAAAATCATAAAAATACTAAAAATGATAGATTTATATTTTGGCTTAGTTATTTATTTTTCTCATAAAAAATATTTTATTTAACTATACTTTATTTATTTTTACAAACTATCTTGTAAATTTAATAATTATTTAGGTTAATATTTATTTTTATTTTACACCTATTAAAATATATTTATTTATATATAAAAAAAGGCCAAAATATTTTATGATGCTATAAATATTTTTAACATAAAAATACCAAAAAATACTTTTTTCTAAACATATTTTCTTTTAATCAATTAACAAATCAAGGGTTTTATTTAAAATCTTTTCTTAACCAAATTCTTTTTATTAATTATTTTTCTTTAAATTAATTATATTAAGACAAGATCCCTTTTTATTTTGTACATTATATTCATTTTAATTCCTTATGCATTAGTACCTATTCAATATGGTTGTAATGGACTACTTAGGTTTAAAATTCTTGCAATCCCCATTCAATTTGTGTACCCCCCTCCCATAAAAATTTGTAATAGCTTAGTAACTTTAAATTCCGCAATTTATTGTTTTATATACAAATGCTAGTAATTAGGGTTTGTATGGAAAGACTAAAACCAATACTTAGAAAATCCTAATTCAAGACAAAAACAAGCATGAAAATGATACACTTGCACACAAGCACCCCTAGGGTTATTCCACTTGGATGCCTTATACAAAATGACCATATTACACATGTAAGGTATCTTAGTAAAAACAAGCAAATACAAGATCATGGTCCCTCGATGACGCTATCTAAGTTGCCTTTCAAATGATCTTAGTCCCGAAAAAAGAATGCTAAGATACCTTGCAACATTGCTAATTATGATTATACGATGACCCACGCCCGTCCCGTTTACATCCAAAGATAGGGTTACTTACCAAATCAATGGTAATATAACAATGTCAAAGGAAAGAAAAAGGAACAAGAAAGACTTTTGAGTAGGTAGAATGCTCCTAATTACTTGCTCAATTTCAAAACAAACATCCTTGCTATTTTCAAAACAATCACCTACACTTTCAAACATCTTACAAAATTGAAAACATTTTCAAAAGATCAAACATCATTGTATACATTCTTACAAACAAGAATCATTACAAAGATTTCCTAAACAATGGCCTCTTTGCAAAATACTTTCAAAAAAACACACCAAGCATAATTTTCAAACAAAAAGCAAGTGATCTAGGAAGTAACTAAGAGCCCATGGAAAACCATAGATGGAAAGGATGCTAATACCTTACCTTTTCATAATCTCTCCCCCGAACTCAAGAAATAATCTCAAAGGTCTTTCCTGTGCTTTTTCACCTTTCCTTTTGGATAAAAGAAAAGTCGGTGGCGACTCTTGCTAACCGCAAAATTTGTGATCAAACGCAAAACCTTCAAGTCATTTCTCCCACCGTATCGCAGTACCCACAAATGTGTCACACTAACGTAGCTATTATCTCAACCATATCTGTCTATGCCGTACAGTCTCTATAATTTTTGCTATTTACCTAATGGTGTTCCCAGTTCCTGGTAGAGGATCAATACAAGCCCAAACAAAGACCCAGAATGTAATGCGAACAAATCAAACAATGAAAGAAATTAAATATGATTTAGCTCTAAGGTAACCCCACTTTTAAGAATGTTCCCAGCATAGTCACCAGTTCTGTAATACGATGGGAGATCTGACTTTGGTGTTTTGCGGTTGATCGCAATTGTTGCGGATAGCAAGAGTCGCCATCGATTTTTCTTTTATCCAATAAAGGAAAGGGTGAAAAGAATAGGAAAAACCTTTTGAGATTTTTCTTGATTTCGGGGGGTAGGTTATGAAAAGGGAAGGTGTTAGCACCCTTTTCATTCGTAGTTATCTACGGGCTCTTAGTTGCTAGCTCACTTTGGAAATGCTTTGTCTAAAATGTGTTTGTGATGGGTTTTAAAAGTATTATTGAAAATTTCCTTCGTTTAGGAGAACTTTGTAATGATTCTCGTCTCTATAAGAATGCATACAAAGTGTTGACTTTTGAAAATATTTCATTTGAAAGTGTTGGTGTGTTTGAAAGGTGTTTTGAGAAATGGGTTGTGAGCAAGCAACTACAAACGTTCTACCTACTCAAAATGGGTTGTTTAGTATTGCCATACAAACCCTAATTACTAGCATTTATATTGGAAGCGATAAATTGCTGAAATGTAAAGTTATACGCTATTAAATCATTTGGAGATGAGAGTACAAATTTACAAATGGGGAAGCAAGTAAATAAAAACCAAATTTACTATTACAATCATATTGAACTTGAGTAAATAATGTACAAGAATGTGAGATAATATACAAGGAAAAGAAAATTGTTTTTGTTTGGATTCTTTGTATAAAAGGGTTTATCTTAATTAAACTAAAAAGAAAATAGTTAATTAATAAGAAAAACTAAGTTCTAAATTGATTTTAATTATAAAAAAATCTAAGTCTATTATTATTAATTAAAAAATAAGAAATTTGTTAAAGAAATATTTTTGGTCTTTCTTGTTTTAAAAAAAATAAAATAAAAGGATATACTAAATATTCTAAGCAATAAATATAAAATATTTATTAGGTTTTTTGAGTAATAATAATAATAATATTACTAATAAAAATAAAAATAATAAAGAGAAAATAAAATAAAAATGTGAAATTAAATCAGGGGGTGTAAAGGTGAAAGGGGTGATTTGTAAGCAAAAACAATTTTGTTTTGTATTAGGCCCATTAGCCTTTTTGTAATCAGAAAAAAACAAAATAATAAAAAAAAATGAGATAGGCTGCGGGGCATACACGAGACATGGGGGTGAAGAAAAAATAAAATGTCAAGGCCCAAAGACCTAGGAAATGTAAACATGAAATTTGTGTAAAATTTCATCACGATTCCAGAAATGTAAATAACTAAAGCTATAAATGAAAGATAAATGAAAATTTCTAATGGTACCAAATTCTGACCTAACTTTTTCAGAGATTTCATACTTAAAATTCTCACAACTCAGTCAATATAAATGAAATCTAAGGATATGGTCATCTTCAGGGCTATGATGTCTACATTTTATCTTTGAAAATGAAAGCTTAATAATGCCTACATGAAGAGATTGAAAGTCAGAAATTTTACCTCAAAACTGGAAATCGTGTTATGCAAATGAGCTTGATTCAAGTTGCTATAATGATCAGGTCATCTTCCTTGAGTCCCTAGGAAGCTATTCCAATGGTTACCTTGAGCTGAGAGTGCTTGAAATGTCATGGAGAAATCAAGATACAAACCTCTATTTTTGAAAATGGAAGATGGTGATGGAGGTGTTACAGTTTGAAAACAAGGATTGGGATAGTCTTTATATGTGTATTAGAAGCTTTGTGAATGGTTTTGCCAAAAATGGAGGTTTTGTGCAACTTCTAGCTTTCGTGAGTTTGAGAGATTTAGAGGGCTTGTAATCTCATGTCTTAGCTCATAAATAGTGTCTCTATTTATAAGCAAAAGGTTGGAATTTTCAAGTTAATCTGAATTCAAAATCCATGTTTAAGCTCAACATGTGATTTTCTTGACAAAACAAGTTTCCATGCCTTGTACCTTTGTTCATAGAGTTGTTAACCACTTTAAACACAATGCCTCTGACTTTGTAGATGGAGTGTAATCAGAGCAAACAAGTTAGGAGCTCAATGGATGGACTTTGTGCATAAAGCTTGCTTTTCAAGAATGGATATGCTACTTTCTTCCTAAAATGGCAAATTGCTTTGGATAATGCTTGAATCACTTGGGTAAGGGCTCAATCAATTGTGTAAACCATTAATTATGGAGTGAAACACAAGTTAGAGGCCTGAAAATTAAAGATTATGCATCATGACTAGAGATTTGATCTATTGTTCTTCATAATTCTGCCTTGTAAATCAAGAATAAAACCCTAACTTTATCTCTTCAATTCTCCTAGATCAAGAATGATCTTAATGAGTTCTTTGACATTTTGGAAAGCTTGTAACATCCTATACAACCTTCATGTTTTCCATTTTTGAAGAATACAATTGGAACTATGTGAAAAGTTATCATGAAGTTGGTACCAAAAATCTGCCTAACTAGGTCAAATTTTCACTAAGTGTTTTAAGAAAAAGTTCATGACTTTATGGCGTTATAACAAAATCTAAGCATTTTTTGGACATGAGCCCTATAAGACAAGTTTGTAGAATTCATAAAGATCTACAACTTTCATGTTGAAAGTTTTCCTTGAATCATGGTGAAAATTGGCATGAAGTCATGAAGAAAAGCATGTATAAAACACTTAAAATAATTTCCAAGTCTTAGAAATTTTGACTTTTCAAGATGAAATTTGAAATTTTGATTTTATTGATGATCAAGCTTCATATTTTGACATTATTGATGAAATGTGATCTTTTAAACTTGATTTTGATCAGAACGTCAAAGTTTGACTTTCCAGTGTACAATTGATTTTTCATCAGTTGGCCAAATTTCAACTATCAATCAAATGGCCTTGTGAAATGAATTGAATCATGCCATTAGGTCAAGATGATACATTTTAATCCTTGATATCATGTTTCAAACCAATAATTCATGTATTATGTCAAAAACTCTTGATCAGTCAAATATAGTCAAAACCCTAATTTTGACCATTTTGCCCTTTTGGTGATTTGAATAATTTTATTGGGGAATTGTGATTCAAACTTGATCAATTGATACATATGAGTTCAAAATGTTGATATGGGCCAAAAATATTAAAGTTTGACTATAAGTTGACCATAATTTACTTTTTACCCAATACAATTGATTTTAGGTCATTTGATCAATTGATTGAGCAGACTTGAACTACAAGACTTGAAAATTGACATGAGCAATCTTGAAGGTACACAATGATCCATGATAGTCATATGAGGAATTAAAAGTCCAATTCTCCTTGTGAAAACTCAAACCCTAATTTGAGGTATCAATGGTGAGGAAGTGTCTTGTCCTAGCCAATCCTTGTGCAAGCTTGAACTATTGAAGATCTTGTGGGAAATGTCTTGAGAAATGAGATATTAAATTTTGGGGTACAACACAAGGCATCTCTGCAGCACTCCATGCGAACAGGTCTGCATTCTCTCTCAAGCAAGCTTTGATCTGCTTCCTCGCCAAGTCAGGGAGTCTGGTGTCGATCTTCACGCCTTTGTGAGTTCTTCACCGAGGGGAACGAACTTGAAGTCTCCATCTGGGATTGGTAGGGGGAGTTCGTATTTGTCGTTGGGGGATTTATCCTTGTTGAAGCGAGTGTCGAGCGAGATGGAGTAGGCCTTGGGTGGAGCCCTTTTTTCTTCTATCTTAATAAGTTGTGGTTCAGGTCGAGCAGTAGCAGCTCTCTTGGCAGGTCGCGCCCCAGTGTGGACTGTACTCTATCTCTTAGAACCTGTGTTGGAACATCTTCGGGCAATTGAGATGTGGCTATAGATGGTGGCGACGCGTCCCCTCCTTGTGTAGAATTTGATATTTAGATGGATAGTGGAGGGTACAACGATCAATTCAGCCAGCGTTGGTCTCCCTAAGATGTAGTTGTAGAGAGACCGGTAGCCAATGACCAAAGATCACACCTTGATCTGTCGGGACGCAGTTTCTTCCCCGAAGGTGATGAAAAGTTCAACGTACCCCCATGGTTTGGAGGTTGAACCATTGAAGCCTTGCAGGTCAGACCCCACGTATAGAGAAAGGCGGGTGTCGTCGAGTTGTAAAGTTCAGAACAAATGGTTGTACATAATGTCGAAGAAACTCCCCTTGGCAACCAAGACATGGTGAACGTAGAAATTAGCCATTATTGCCCTCACCAGCAGAGGGATGCTCAATTTAGGGGTCCCTCCAAGCAAATCTTCGAGGTAGAACATGATTGGTTCTGATCTGCCATTGACCTTCTCGAATGTCACCGCTTGAGTTAGGGCTGCATCGACCAACTCGTCGAGCTTTCTTTTCGCGGAGTTTATGGAGATATCGTTGAACCCCTCGCTAGTTATAACCATGGCAGAGGGGAATTTCTCCCACCTTCTGTGCATGGACAGAGGTTCTTCCTCGTATCTATAGGGGATGTAGAATTCCTCCGACCTTGTAATGGAGAAATCTATCTGGATAGGGGTCATCTCATCCGATGGTCGAGTGTCCTCCTCGACCTCTTTTTTCTTGCAGGTATCTCGACGAGGGGCGTTATTGCATCGATATTTTCCGAGTCTGCCACCCTTGATGAGGGTTTCGATGGCGTCTTTGAGATGGACACATTCTTCAGTCTAGTGCCTGTGACTTTGATGTTACTGATAGTATTTGCTCCCGTCAGCCCCGGGCTTCGCATGAGCAGATCGAGGATGTTTAATACTACCGTCCTTGAAGTCGGTATTAGCATACTCATCCAAGATGTGCTCATGGGAAGCTATCATCAGAGTGTATTCGGTGAATCGCCATGCGGGTCCCCTATGCTCACGGGGATCCCGCAATTTATCATCCCTTCTCTTCTCGCCCATTCTTCGAGGAGGGCCTGCATCCTAGTGTCGTATGGTGTTGGTCGGTCCGCGATTTCTTGGGTCGCGGGCATTGTTGGTCGCTTCCCTTTCCTCGTGGTCCATATAGGCCCTAGATTTTTGGAGGAGAGCATCGAAAGTCCAGGGTGGTTCGATGCCAACGGCCTTCCTGAACTCTGTGCCCGGGAGGAGTCCTCTCTCGAGCAAATATATCTTCATGTGATCAATGCACGGGACCTGAATGGCCTCGCGGTTGAACCGATCGATGTACTCCCTAAGGGTCTCTTCGCTTCTTTGAATGATAGCCTCAAGGGCGGCCTCAGTCTTCAGGTGTCGACGAGATGCTGTAAAGGAGCTGATGAACTGGATCTTTAGGTTTCTCCATGAGGTGATCGACCCTGGGGGGAGATTTTTATACCAGTTCATTGAAGTTCTCTTTATGTTCCTGGGGAACAACCGACATTTTATCGGTCCCCCAATGTTGTGATAGTGGAGCATTGCCTCAAACCCGTCGATATGGTCAATAGGGTCAGCAACGCCGTCATATTCCTTCAGTTGGGGAGGCTTCTCCATTCCCTGGGAATGGGCGCCTCCATGATTTCTTGTGATAAGGGACCGCGGGGGTCGTTTTCTTCTCTCCTGTAGGGGGAGTGGGAAGGAGACCGATTACAGTGGAGGTCATAGTGACGTCCTTGGCATCGGGGAGGATCCCTTGGTCGAGGATGCGCTTCTACGTTGCCGCTGTTTCTGTTTTCAAGGGATCATTTTTCCCTGCGTGGAGGGGGGATGGGGGGGGGGGTGAGGCCGCGTCTCCCAGTAAACTTGGGCATTGTTCTCTTCAATGCAGGGTGTCACCCAATCTGTCAGGGAGAGAGTTGTCACGACCTGTCCCGTCTGTGTTTCCGCGAGGGAGATTGAAGATGGTCTTCGTTCTAACGAGGAGGTGGAGTGTCAGGTCTTCTGTGTCTTCTGGGGGCTCGATGAGAGTCCTTGAGCACCCTTAGTCGCTTACTGTTATACCCCAAAATGTTCCCTCTCATTTTACTCAACACATGCCCATTTAGATTCCCAACTTGCCCATGGATGACCAAAGAATTTACCAGACAAATTCTCCTCCTAAAGGAAATGAACCTCTAACTAGGGTTTCAATTTTCATCAAGATGTATGAGTTCGAATGGTCTCAAATGTTTTCCATGGTCCTAATATGTCCTCAAGGTTATTGTGATACGGTGGCAGAACCGACTGTTAATACTGTTTTTCATTTTTTGTTCGCAAATATCGCGGTAAGAAAGAGTCGCCATCGGATTTTATTTTATCCAAGAAAGGAAAAGGAAAAAGAATAGAAAAAACATTTTTTCGAGATATTTCTGAGTACGGGGGGGTAGGTTATAGAAAGGGAAGGTGTTAGCACCCTTTCTATCCGTCGTTTTCCACGGGCTCTTAGGTACTTGCTCATTTTAAAATTTCTTGTGTGTGTTTGCTTTATAAAAGTTTTGTTTACTTCATGATAACCCTTGTATCGGTCCTCAAGAGTGTGACGAAGCTGTTTTGAAATCTGTTTTTGAAAGTGTTTGCGTGAAAAGTTTTTATTTTGAGCAAGTACTTAAGATTTCTACCTACTCGAAAAAAGTCTGTTCGTTTTCGTTTCCTTTAGACAGTTATATCCTACTATTAAGGAGTAGGTAGCTCCGTTGTTGGATATTTAAAGGGACGTTCGAAGGGACGTAATGGTTTCTGAAGGCAACAAGTAAGGATACCTTAGCATTTCGAAGGGATTATCGTCATAAGATCAATTCGTAGGAAACTCGAGGTATAAGTAGGGACTATGATCTTTATGACGATTTTAAATTGCGTGTCATTGCTAAGGTACCCCTACGTTCGAGGGACGCGACCATTATTTCTGAGGTAACCGAGTGGGCTAAACCCTAGGAGTGAGCATGTGCAAGTGTGCTTGATTCGGTTATTTTTGTCTTTTTTATTAGGTGAGCTAACGTTTTAATTTACAGTCTTGTCATAAATACCTAATTACTAACAATTAATATATGAAGTGCGAGAATCGTAAATCTACGCAATTACATGGCTTTGGGACATTTACATAAAAAGTTACAAGAAATAAAAAACAAAATTTTAAACCTAGCCTATTACATCCCATAATCAATTACATTATATAAAAAATGCGAGAAATCAAATAACGCGCGCGAGACGAGATCATACGTTTAAGAAGAAAAACCTAAAAAAATATTCTAAGTAAACAATAAAATCTTTTTGGTGGTTTATAAATTTATTAGGAAAAAAAACAAATAATCTAGAAACCTAATTTAGTTTAAGAAAATAAATTTGTAGTAAAGTTAACCTAATTTTCTATTGGATTTTAATTACAAAAAAATAATTTTAATTAATCTAATTAAGCTAATTAATTGAAGTTAAATATTTTATTATAAAAGAAAACTAAACCTAACTTTTTTTGTTGGATTTTTGATTTTTTTGATTTAATTAAAAAAAATCTTTTTTGTGAAAATAATTAAGATGATAAGTTAAAAGAAAATAAAAAAAGAATGATAAAAAAAAGATTTGGGCATGGGGTGATGAAGCAAGCTGGGGGGTGTGAACTGGAATTTTCAAGCCCAAATATTTTTGCAAGCCCACCCTGTGTTTGGATCCAGTGTTGGCCATGTTTGAAGGTGCATCATGGACTTCTCTCCACTGGGCGTTAGATCTGGATCTGAAGATGACCCACTGGCTGGATTTGGAGGGTGTATGGTAGGCGCTTGGTTGTGAGGCACATGGAATCTACAATGAACAAATTGGAAAACAAGAAAATTTGGAGACCTGGGATCGAACCCAGGTCCTCCCTCTCAAATACCTCACCCTTAGCCATCTGCGCTGGAGCGCTTGTTTGAACATATAATGAAACAAATGGAATATAAAGGAAATTAAATGCTACGCCCAGGAAAGCGCGCGTGAATTCAAACTGGCTAGTGAGAGTTAGCCACCTCATCGTCTCTTCCACTGATCCGTTGTTTTAGACAATATACTTTTACCTACAACAAATTTCGGTCACTATAAGCTGTAGTGACAGATTTGGTTTGTAGCTACAACCCTGCGTTACTCAAAAACATGATACAGGAAATATAAATCAAAACCAATATAAGGGATTAATCAGGAATTTCATCCTGAGTCTAGTAATCCCCAGAATTCCCTTCAATTTGTCCTGAAAACGAAAACCCCAATTTTGAGCTTTCAAACCCTAATAATGGCATAAACCCATTCCTGCACAGAAACTCAAATTAGACTATTCAAACACCTTCATATGATGATCATGAACACGAAAATATAATCTAATAACATGTATAACGCATGAATGAGCAAAATCAAGATTGAAGGAAAAATGATCAAACCGTGAGTATCTAGAGGCAAATGGGGATGCCTTGACGCGTGAAATTGATGCTGCTGGCTTTAGAAGGCATCCAGGAACGTGTTACCGGCCTTAAAATTTCTTGAACGAGACTGTAATTGAAAATCCGATTCTAACTTTTTTTCAAAAAAACTCAATATTGTTCTTGATGTTTTTTACCTAGCTGCACCTCTCTCCTCCTTTTCTAGGGTTCACCAAGCTTCAGTATATGTATTGAATCCAATTAGGTTAATATTTTTGGTAAGAATCCAAAGAATAATGGTCTTGAAGTTTTGAATCCAATCTTTCCAAAATTGGAGATTTCCTCTTGTTTATGGCTTGGTACGATTTTCTTGAGATTGTACAGCTTGCATGATCTACAATTCAATGCAAAAAAAATCTCATTCCATAAGTTTTATTTATTTTGATTTTATTTGAATTTATTTGATTTTAAAATGAATAAAAATCAAAATAAATTTAATAAACGAGTGAATAATGCATGGGGGTCCCATAGGTCATGGACCATGCTAGGATTGAGATTCAATCTTGAAAAGATGGGCCCATGTGGAAAAAATGCAATTTTGAGCATTGTTGATTTTGGGCAAATTTCCAAAAATGGCCAACTTTGACAATGCATATCTCTCTCAAGTTTGACCCTAAGACAGTGATCTTGGACTTTTTAGAAAGCTTAGGATGTCCCCTAATAAACCTATCTGGTTTCATTTGAAGTGGATCTTCCATGTTCATGTAAGGAGCTTTGACCCAAAAAGTGTTTTTGTTGACTTTTTAGAATGACCTATAATGTCTGCATTCATATCTTTCCTTGGGTGCATTTCTTGAACTTGAGGGCTGAAGATGTGTTGTAGGTAATTGAATTCTCTTGAAAATGAGGCTTGGATGAGAAATTTATGATAAAGTATAAGAGAGTTATGCCTGGTCAAAGTTTGGTTGACTTTTCCTAAAAAACCCTAATTTAGCAACTTTTGAGTTTTGATGAATTAGGAGCCTTCCTTGGGGAATCATGATCAACCCTTGATCAAATGATGGATATCACATCAAAATGTTGAGGTTGACCAAAATCTTGGGGTTTTGATGTATGTGGGCCACAATTGACTTTTGACCTAGTACAATTGATTTTCAGGCATTTGAGTTGTTGACTGAGCAAACTTCTTGTGCAAGGCATGAAACTTGACTTGGATGATCTTGGGAACATATTAAGACCATGGAGAAGTTTGAGACCTTTGGTGTTCACCCATCTTGATTCCAATAGAAACCCTAGTTTGAGGTTCATTGTCTTAGGAGAGCATTTGTCTGATCAATCCTTGGGAATCTTTGGGCAAGTTGAGGAATTCAATGAGTATGTTTTGTGTAAAATGGGAGGGAAAATTTTGGGGTACAACAAATTCCCCTATTCAATCTTCTTAAACCTGAGGATGTAGATTAGCTGGTCTTCCTTTTGTGATCTGAAGGTAGAAGATGGGTGAACACTAGAGTGCCCATAAATTTGTACTCGCATGAAGTAATACTGATTGGTGATATCAGGAATAGGCTTACAGATGCCATTTGGAAGTTGACAGAGAATCGTCAGAAATAGGCTTAAAGATGCCATCCAAAGAAGATATCGGTCGCATAAGAGATTTCTTTGCGAGAATTCTGGTACCTGCTTTTGAGGAGAACTTCGTCGGGGAATGTTGATTTATGTCTTGGGAAATGGAGTATAGGAGCTTCTGTTGTCCATTACTCTACCTAGGAATTAACTCCTGATTGAGGAGGTGAAAGTAAAATGACTACTTGGTCATGGTCAAGGCTGCACAGTGATTTACTGGGGAAATGTGAATTCGTCCGTGTCTGGTTGGGTCAAGGTCTTACAGTGTTGTAAACTGTTGTTTGGAGATAAGGGAGAAGGAACCTGGATAGCAGGGTTACTTTGAAAAGAAAGCCTGGATAGTAGGGCTGTGAGAAGGAACCTGGACAATAGGGTTACTTCGAGATGAAATCCTGAATAGTAGGGCTTGTGGGAAGGAACCTGGGTCGTAGGGTTACTTCTAGATGAAAGCCTGGATGGTAGGTCTATAAGAAGGAACCTGGATAGTAGGGTTACTTCGAAATGAAGGCCTGGACAATAGGGCTTATGGGATGGAACCTGGGTCGTAGGGTTACTTCGAGATGAAAGCCTGGATAGTAGGGCTATGAGAAGGAACCTGGATAGTGAGGTTACTTTGAGATGAGAGCCTAGATAGTAGGGCTATGAGAAGGAACCTGGATAGTAGGGTTACTTTGAGATGAGAGCCTAGATAGTAGGGCTATGAGAAGGAACCTGGATAGTAGGGTTACTTCAGGATGAGAGCTTGGATAGTAGGGCTAGGAGAAGGAACTTGGATAGTGGGGTTACTTCGATATGAGAGCCTGGATAGTAGGGCCATAAGAAGGAACCTAGATAGTAGGGTTACTTCGGGGTGAGAGCCTGGATAGTAGGGCTATGAGAAGGAACCTGGATAGTAGGGTTACTTCGAGATAAAAGCCTGGATAGTAGGGCTATGAGAAGGAACCTGGATAGTAGGGTTTCTTCTTTTGGTTCTGTAGATTAGTTAACCAGTTTGATCTTCAGGAACTGATTTCCATTAGCTGTCTGTAGATATGACATGTATAACTGTTGGAATTGTTGGTGATAATTGTCTTTACTGAAAAGATAACAGGGTTAATTATATGTGTGATGCATGAAATGCCTTGTGAGATGATGTTCTCAAAATAAATAAGATTATACTGTATGTGATATGTATGCGCATGTCTTGATGTATGTACAGGAAATGCTATTGGGGACATGTCCGAGTCTGGGAAAATAAATCCCTGACTGCTGCTGGAGAGTATAACATTCATGACTGTTGTAGAGAATTGTGGTTCTTCTACTTCCGCTGAGGATGGTGAATGGAAATGACTGTGCTGAAGATATACTCTTTATTGTTTGTGAATATTCCGTCAGGGAGAGACTCTATTTGAGAGTAGCTCTGCGGGGAATAATTTGGAAGGTGAATTTCCGTAGCTGAAGTAATAGGCTCTGTCGGGGATTGAGCTTCTGTATTCAGAGAAATAAACTCTGCTTGGGGAGATAAAAATTATGATGATCCGCTTGCGATTATGAAATTCGGCTGGGGATATAGCTGTCAGGTTTGTGAAAGATCCTGGATGGGGAGATTACTTCCTGTTTTGGGAAAGCTAATATCAAATGCCTTGATTTCTTTTACTCCGTGGGGAGTAAGATGTTAGAAGGTCGTATGCATTGAAAATTATGTTTCAAAATTGTCTATGCCTCGGTACATGCTGGACAAAGTAACTGTCGGGTTTGACATTCCTTGTTTTTGCCCTTATTTCTTAAGTTACGAGTAATTGTCTTGTCGTTTCTTATGTAAATATTTATGAGTAGCAATCATATTCAAATTCATATTTCAAGAATAACCCATTGGACGTTCTTGCAAAAAAAAAACAGAAAAAGAAAAACAAATAGTTTTGTAAAAATGATTTGTATTGATTTTCGAAGTTGGCCTATAATAGGCGTTTTTGTACAAGGGGGATGACGCTCTAGTAAGAGAACATCGCCGTAAAAATAGAAGCTATACAATTTTGTGAAAAGAGAAAAATATATCTATGTGCAACAATTCCATTGGGTTCCAACTCTGTTATTTCCCCTATGTCTTCGAACGTCTCATCACTTTGCTGCTTGTCCAAAGTTGATTAGGTTGATTGATGTCGTTCGAGCTTGATAGTTAATTCTGAGGTCTGGTTGCAAGATGATCCAATGGGACATAGGGATACACTTTACATCCCTAACTTTTTCCTGGACTTCCCTTTCGGGTTTTCAGTCCACCGGGATACCCTTTTTTGCCCAAGCCGCCTTTTCAGGTTTTCAGCTTGCCGGGTGTACAATTTTTTTTCATTTTCATCCCTTACTTTTGCCCAAACCCTTTTGGATCGCCGGGAAGCCCTTATTTTTGCCTAGGCCAGTCAACCTAGCGGGTCTTTTATCATGCGTGGTATCTTTTCACTATGTCTGCATTGATAGGGTGAGGAAGGTCGTCATTGTCCATGGTGGTTAGAATCATGGCTCCACCCGAGAAAATGTTTTTAATTACAAATGGCCCTTCGTAGGTGGGAGTCCATTTGCCCCTGGGATCACCTTGTGAAAGTATGATGCGCTTGACTACCAGATCCACGACTTGATATTCTTGACGTCTAACTTTCTTATTAAAAGCCTTGATCATTCTCTTTTGATACGTCTGACCATGACAGATAGCAGTAAGTCTCTTCTCGTTGATCAGATTTAGTTGATCAAGTCGATTATGGATCCAGTCATCTTCATTCAAACCCGCATCATAATCCTAAAACAAGGAATATGGACCTTGATGGGTAGGACTTCCTCCATGCCATATACCGGAGAGTAGGGTGTTTCCCATGTCGACATCCGTGCTGAGGTACGGTACCCATGAAGAGAAAATGGTAACATCTCATGTTAGTCTTTGTATGTCACTGTCATCTTCTGTATAATCTTCTTGATGTTCTTGTTATCCGCTTCAACAACGCAATTTATCTTCGGCCAGTAGGGAGAAGAGTTATGATGATGTATCTTGAATTGCTTACAGAGCTCAGTGATCATCGTTTTGTTTAGATTTATACCATTGTCAGTAATAATTCTCTCGGGCACACCATACCGACAGATTAGATTATGTCGGATAAACCGCGCCATAACGTTCTTGGTCACAGTAGCAAAAGAGGCCGCCTCAACCCATTTTGTGAAGTAATCAATGGCCACCAGGATAAAGCGATGTCCATTGGAAGCGGTACGCCTGATTACTCCAATCATGTCAATGCCCCACATTGCAAAGGGCCATAGAGCTATCAAGACATTCAAGGGAACCAGAGGCACATGCACCTTATCGGCATAAATTTGGCACTTGTGACAGGTTCGGGAGTGTTGATAACAATCTGCTTCCATAGTGGACCAGTAGTATCCTGCCCGTAGGATCTTCTTAGCCATGGTATGTCCACTTGAATGGGTTCCGAAGGTACCTTCATGTAGATCTGTCATAATCCTTTATGCTTTTCTCTTGTCTACACACCGCAGTAAGGTAGAGTCATGGTTGCGCTTGTATATGAGTCCATTGCTAAGGAAGAATTTCGCGAAGAACCTTATCAGAAACTTCATATCGTTGACTGATGCCCCCTAGGGATACTCTTGAGTCTCGAGATACCTTTTTACTTCGTGAAACCAGGGTTTGTCTGCCACCTTTTCGGTATCAATCTCACAATAGTGCGCTGGTTCATCCAACCTCTCAATGGTGATTCGGGGAGCTTCGTTGTCCCACCTGACTTTGAACATAGAAGACATGGTAGCTAGCGTGTCCGCTAACTGATTCTCCTTTTGTGGGAAATGTTCAAAGGTTACCTCCTCAAAGTGTGGGAGAAATGTCAACACATTCTCTTTGTATGGGATGAGATTCGGATGCTTCGTATCTCATTCTCCTTTGATCTGACTTATCACTAAGGTTGATTCCCCGAAGACATTTAAGAACTTAATCCTGAGGTCAATAGCGGCTTTGAGACCCATGATGCAGGCTTCATACTCCGCCATGTTGTTAGTGCAATTGAAACATAGTCGGGCAGTGAAAGGAGTGTGACAGCCCTCAGGAGATATGATTACAGCGCCAATGCCATTACCAAGTGAGTTTGAAGCTCCGTCAAAGACCATAGTCCATCGGGATCCTTCTTCAGGTCCTTCATCTGGTCTAGGTTCTTCGTAGTCAGTCACCAGCATAATGTTCTTGTTCGGGAACTCAAAATTCATGGACTGGTAGTCATCCGCGGCCTGATGAGCCAAATGATCAGCCAATATACTTCCCTTGACTTCTTTATGGGTTGTATATTGTATATCATATTCAGTTAAGATCATCTGCCATCTCGCTATTCTACCGGAGAGAGCGGGCTTCTCGAAAATGTACTTGATTGGATCCATCTTAGTCGGCGAGCAGCACATGCCAAAGCGCAACAAGTTTTCTAGAGTAATGAGTATCTTATCTCACAGTCGGTAAAATTTTTGCTAAGGTAGTATATTGCATGCTCTTTTCGACCAGACTCGTCATGCTACCCCAACACACACCCCATTGAATTGTCTACACTGTTAAGTACAATATCAAAGGTCTTCCTTCAACCGGAGGCATCAAAATCGGTGGTTCTTGAAGGTATTCTTTGATTCTTTCGAAAGCTGTCTGGTATTCGTCATTCCACTTTACCACTTGATTTTTCTTTAGAAGCTTGAAGATGGGCTCACAAGTAATAGTTAGATGTGAAATGAACCTGGCGATATAATTCAAGCGTCCCAAGAAACCTCTAACTTCTTTATCTGTACGGGGAGCCGACATCTCTTTTATGGCCTTTACCTTCACAGGGTCTACTTGAATACCTTTGTCACTGAAGATGAAACCCAAAAGCTTTCCAGACCTTACCCCGAAGGTGCACTTGTTCGAATTCAACCTCAGCTTGTATATCTTCAATATTTCGAACAACTTTTGTAGATTATCTAGGTGTTCCTCTTTAGTTTGATACCTAGCTATCATGTCATCAACATAAACCTCGATCTCATGGTGAATCATATCGTGGATCAAAGCAACCATGGCTCGCTGATAGGTTGCCCAGAAATTTTTCAACCCAAAAGGCATTACCTTGTAACAGAAAGTGCCCCATTGTGTGACTAAGGTTGTGTTCTCCATGTCTTCAGGAGCCATCTTGATCTGGTTATAGCCAGAGAAACCATCCATGAAGGAGAAGATTTTGTGATATGCAGTGTTGTCGACCAGAACGTCAATGCGGGGAAGCGGGAAGTCATCCTTGGGGCTTGCCCTGTTCAGACCTCTATAATCCATGCACATCCGTACCTTGTCATCCTTATTAGGTACCAAAATGACGTTAGCAACCCACTGCAGATAGAAGGTGACAACTAAGAACCCTGCGTCGAATTTCTTCATGACTTCTGCCTTGATCTTCTCTGACATTTTAGGGCGCATACAGCGAACCCTCTGTTTAACCGGAGGACAATCTTCTTTAGTCGACAGGCAGTGTACCATGATATCAGTGTCTAAACCGGGAATGTCTTCATATGACCAGGAAAAGATCTCAACATATTCGTGCAACATCTGTATCAACCATTGTTTGACCTTAGTATCCATATTTGCACCAATCTTGACTTCTCTTCTGTCCTCCTCCGTGCCCAAGTTTATCGTCTCAACTGGCTCTTCATGAGGCTGTATAGCCCTCTCTTCCTGCTGTAATAATCTAGCAAGCTCTCCAGGCACCGCACAATCATCCTCACATTCGTCCTCGGCTTGGTTGATCGGATTTTCGAAATCATAACTGGCAATAGAAGAATTGTTATCAATGGGATCCAGAGTGGATATGGATCTGCAGTTTGATACGTGAGTGTGTGTAACAGTATAGCTGTATTGATAAAGTAAAAACAGAAGAGAAAAACAGAGAGCACAAAATTTGTATGCAAAGAACGTCCAATGTTTTATTGATGATATATGAAATGACACATAACAACCCTAACAGAGAGAGCCATTGTGCCTCGGGTAAGACACAAGGCCATAAAGTTTAAATTGTTTATTACAAATTCATAAAACGAGTAAGAAAATTACTGTGGAATAAAAGAAACTAGTATAAAATCCCTAGTCGTCCAGTTACTTGGTTCACTATTGGTAGTCGGGTATATCCAGTTGTCAATGTTAAAGTCTTACTCACTGTCTTCAATGGCATTAATTCCCCGATTGCTGATGCATAGGGGAGGTCCTCTAGCTCGAGCGCGTCGAACAACCCTTTGAGCTCCTGAAGTAAAGCCCAAACCAAACTTGTCAGTTTTGTGATTAAAATCAGGGAGTTGTCTCCAGCTGGTACACCCATCTTCTTCAACCACTGCTCTGGCATCTTTGAGAGAAGCCATCTTCAGAGGAGGTTTGGTGCCGGTAGTAGTCTCAGTTAACGCTAAAATCTGGGGAACCTCTTCAAAGTTTTGACAAGGAGTCTCTATGAACTCCCCGTCCATCTCCACATACCTGAAGAAGTTAAGGTGGCTCACCATATACTCCTCTTCTCCACGCACAATGACAATCTTCCCCTTCACTAGATACTTCAGCATTTGGTGCAGTGTAGAAGTAACAACCCAAGCTTCATGGATCCAAGGATGACCCAACAAACAAGAAAATGACGGCTTGATGTCTATCACGTAGAAGGTGGACTCAAAGGTTTGAAAGCCTACCTTGACAGGGATGTCCACCTCCCCATGCACCATTCTCTTCCACCCATAAAAAGCCCTTACCACAATGTTACTAGGCTTTAAGGTCAAGCCTTCGTAATCCAGCCAATCAAGAGCCTTCTTAGGAAGAACATTCAGTGAAGACCTAGTATCCACCCGCACATGAGCCATAGTGGTGCCCTTGCATTTGATCGAGACATGCAGAGCATCATTATGCTTCCTCCCTTTTGCCGCTAAGTCGGCATCTAAAAAACCCAACCCATTGTCAACAGTCAAGCTGGCTACACAGTCTTTGAACTGATCAGCCGAGGTCTCTTGCGGAACATACGCAGTCTTGAGGAATGTGATCAAAGCCTTCGCATGGGCCTCGGAACACAACAACAGAGACAACACAGATATCTTCGAGGGGGTATGCCCCAGCTGCTCGACCATATTATAGTCACTCTTTTTAATTATTTTTAATATTTCCTCTATCTCTTGCTTAGAGGCTTCTACGAAAATTTTTCTAGGTGCCTCCGTTCGGGCAAGCTCACCTATAGCTTCTTTGCCTCGGGTCCCAGATGACTCAACGGCAGGAGTGACAATTGGAGTAAGAACCGGAGTAGTAGTTGAAGTACCAGTAGGAATAGCAGGTGAAATAACAACAAGCTTATTGACAATCTTTGGGGAAATCTCGGGAGAGAAAACCGTTCCACTTCTGGTAATCTTACTGGTCCCAACAATGTTACTAACATCGGGATCAGCCTCTTCATTCCTCAGATCTTGTTTAACGCCATGATAGTAAACATCAGCGCCATAATGCCAAGGGACAGCTTTGTCCGAGGCGTATGGGACAGGACTAGGAAAGGTGATTATTAATGGCGCGACTCTTGGAGCGGATGTAATCCTAACAGGTCTTCTCAAGGAGACCTTAGAAGTATTGGCGGAAATGGTTATAATGGCAATATCTTCACATGGAACAGTTGGAATCAAAGTTTTCTCGAACAAAATTTCTCTGCTGTCCACCAGGCGTTGGACACCTGTTTTCAGCAAATGGCAACTAGAAGGCAGAGATGAACACACGTGGCAACCTTCACCATAACCCGGAAATAAGCCGGCCAACAACAAATTCTTCTTAATAGTCATAAGAGGAGTAGAAACTTCATCAACTAAGGTCACAAATAGATCGGTATCAACAACATTAACTCCACGGTTGTGCTTAGGCATGGGAGCAGTTATAACATTGGGCTTCTCCGGTGCATCGAACTCAATCTCCTTGGCTTCAATCAGATCCTGTATTTTATTTCTTAGAGCCCAACAGTCATTTGTATTGTGACCAGGACTCTCAGAATGGTAGGCACACTGAGCATTTAGATTGTACCGAGGAGATGTGGTATTCAGATTCTTGGGAGCCTCTTTCAAGGTTGCCAAGTTGGATCTCAACAGATGGGGTAGAACCTATGTCAATGTCATGTTAATCTGGGTAAACTGCCTTTGTGGTATTTCTACCCTTTGTTGATTTCTGCATTATGGAGCAGCCGCGGGCCTAGGTATCATTACAACACTTACTGTCAGACGGTGTTGAGCTCTACTCTGACCTCTTGGGCTATAGATGGAACTGGCTTCCTTCTTACTAGTGAAAGGCTTCTTTACTGAACTTGAAGAGGTGTCTTTCTGTATTTTACCACTCCGGGTCTTAGCTTCTACCCTCTCTCCAGTTAATATCAGCTCAGCGAAACCAGCGGACGAGCTGTCAATCAAATGATTAAAGAATGGACCGGACAGCGTCGCAAGAAACATATTAACCAACTCCCTATCAGACAAGGGAGGTTTGACTCTCCTAGCCAATTCTCTCCACTTCTGCGCATAGTCCTTATAGCCTTCACCTGCACTTATGGATATACTCTAAAGTTGAGTATGAGTAGGGGCAAGGTCGGCGTTGTATTGATATTGCTTATAAAAATCAGCATCCAAATCCTCCCAGTTTTGGACGTTGGTTCCCTCCAATTGGTAGAACCATTCAAGCTGAGTCCCTGACAGACTATCTTGAAAGAAGTGAACCCACAAGTTTCTATTAGCGGTGTGGGGCTAGATCTTCCTTACATAGGAACGAAGATGGAGTTTTGGGCAGGACACTCTGTCATACTTTGCGAAAACTGGAGCCTTAAACTTTTGCAGGATGACCACTCCCGACACCAATCCCAGTTCTTCGAAATCTAACCCAGGTATTCTATGGACTTCCATTGCACTCAACCCATCCTCTAATTGCTGGTATCTATCCTCAGTGGGAGGATACTGCTCATCATTGTAGTCTGTATCATTGTCAGAAACTTCAGGACTAGGGTCCTTCTCCCTTGTCTGCCTTTCTTGATTCTTCCCTTCTTTAGATGAGGAGGTCAGATCGACTGGTTGCTTTAACGTCCCCCTGAGCCTTCTGCCCATATTCAGAATACCAGAGACCTTCTTCTTTTTCTTCTTCTCCTTCAGGATGAGGGCTTTCAGATCCTCCTTCCCTTTAGCCAGAGTTATGAACATCTGTTGAAATTGGGCATTTTGTGCCTGAAGATCTTTGATGCTTTGTTCAGAAGACATTTTTGCTGAAATAAACAGCGAAGAAGATGAGAAAACCTGTAATGGTACCTGTTTATGCAATGTTATGGATGGGATGCGTATGCAATGATTTCAAGGACTTTGGGAAATTTAAATTTGCAAACCAAAATGAAACAAAGATTTTATTAGTAGAATTCAAAGTACAATTGCCTCTTAGGCGTTACAATTAAAAATCCTAAAAACTAAAAAAATCAAGTTTCTCATGGATGCTTACTCTTCGTGCCGAGATAGACATTAAGGCTTCTTTCCTCATGAAGTTTCTTTGTGAGATCTAAAACCTTATTCTCCTGGGCATAGAACTGGTCCTTATAAGTATCCCACTCCTTCTTCAACTGGATCCAAGACCTATGTAGTTCTTCAAGATCAGTGGGCATATCATGATGAAGAACCGTGTAGGGAATATCCCCTTCAGTAATGGGCTCCACAATCACTGGTAAGACGGATATGTAGGGCATCATAAGTTTATGAGCGCGAGCTCGTACCCATTGGAGATAAGGTTCCATAGGGATTGAATTCTTCGGCCCCAAAGTCTTGGCGTCAGATCTGTTTATCATGCCTCAAGCTCGTATGAACCTCTGGTGATATCCTTGAACATCATCCTCATAGTTAAACACAATGCCCTAGATAAGTAACTCATGAGGACCATCCCTTCGAGCGTAACCAAATTGTCGCAGGGCCAAACAGGGATTGTAAGTTATGCCTCCCCTAATGCCAAGTAGTGGGACATTAGGGAACTCCCCACAACGGTCAATAATAGGAATATTTCCCATAGCTCGAGAATACCAAAGAATATCCACGTGAGCAAGTGACATTATCCTTTGTGACCAACCCAAACCTTCTTCATTCTTCAGTATTGACTTAGGGAGGTGAGAAATAAACCACCTCGACTGCAATGGCATGCAACACATAAGAATCCCTCTTCTCTTCATAGTACGAGTATGGAGAGCGTGCAAGATATCACCGAGCAAGGTAGGCACAAGGTTGCGAGATAGGAAGATCTTGATAGCATTCACATTTATGAGTAAGTCTTGATTAGGGAATAGTACTATCCCATAGATTAGAAGGGCCAAGACCTCCTCAAAATCTTGAAAGTCCAAATCATCCCAAAACAGTTGGGCTTTATCTATTAAGAACTTGTCTAGAAAATCCTTGACTCCACTTCTTGTTTCCCAATTGGATACCACGTCGGCATGTTTCAGATGCAAAGCTGAGGCAATGACTTCTGGCTTAGGAACCTCTTCTAAACCTGTGAAAGGCACCTAGTCAAGAATGGGTATATTCAATAACATAGAGAACTCTTCCATGGTAGGCACCAACTGATAGTCTGGAAAGGTGAAGCAGTGGTGCTTAGGATCAAAGAACTGAAAGAGTACACCCATCATCTTTTCATCAAAGCTTGAAGTAACCAGATTGAGAAGTCGACCATGTCTCTAAGTGAATGCAGAAGTTTCAGGAACCCTTGATACTAGTTCCTTGAGTTGGGGAGGTATTCTTACAAAGCTGATTCAAATAGTGTTTCTACGAGCGGAAGCCATAATCTGCAAAACAGAACAAAGATAAATCCCTTCGGTCCTTGAAATAGTTAGTGTAATAAGAATGTATGTTATGTTATGATGCATGATGTTATGTTCAAACAAAGTAAATCACACACAAGCAAAGCATACAATAGACCTTAGGTTCAAAGGCCTGCATGAGGTTAAAGGTAAGTACCCTCTTGAAGTTTAGTTGGTTTCAAACCTGTCTTAGAAAAGTAACCGAGTTCTAAAGATTCTCAATATCACTAATCATCCTTTATCGGGCATTGTTTTAGCTCAGGTAATATTTTCTTGCGGCCGAAATATCCTGAAAGTCTGATCTCAATGAGTGTAGCATTGAGTATCAACCAATCCTCGGCTTTATACTGAGGTCGGCTATATCACTACTTTCTAATGGCTAAGTTTGTTCAAATAAAGTTCTAAAGTCCGTTAGTGCTTTATGACACCACGCGGCGGCCCCGTATTCTCCTCGTTTCCACACGAAGGATACCGGTACCAACCAAACTGGCACACCAACACAACCATCGCTTAAACTATATCGATCTATGTCGTCAAGTCTCCATGATATATTGTTGTTTACCTAAAGAGTGTCCCCATATCCGGGTGTAGGATCTTCAATAATACCCAAGCAGAACCCTTAAAGATAAAGCAGGCAAATCAAACAAGAAAGCAATTTTAAAAAATGACCTAGATCCTAAGGTAAACCCCACTTTATATCATCCCCAACAGAGTCGCCAGTTCTGTGATACGGTGGAAGAACCGACTGTTAATACTGGTTTTGCATTTTTTGTTCGCAAATGTTGCGGTAAGCAAGAGTTGCCATCGACTTTTATTTTATCCAACAAAGGAAAAGGAAAAATAACTGAAAAAACCTTTTTTTGAGATATTTCTGAGTACGGGGGGTAGGTTATAGAAAGGGAAGGTGTTAGCACCATTTCTATCCGTGGTTTTCCACGGGCTCTTAGGTACTTGCTCATTTTTAAATTGCTTGTGTGTGTTTACTTTGAAAATGTTTTGTTTACTTCGTGATAACCCTTGTATCGATCCTCAAGAGTGTGACGGAGTTGTTTTGAAATCTATTTTTGAAAGTGTTTGTGTGAAAAGTTTTTATTTTGAGCAAGTACTTAAGATTTCTAGCTACTCGAAAAAAGTCTTTTCGTTTTCGTTTCCTTTAGACAGTGCTATCCTACTAATAAGGAGTAGGTAGCTCCGTCGTTGGATTTTTAAAGGGACGTTCGAAGGGACAAAATGGTCTCTGAAGGCAACAAGTAAGGATACCTTAGCATTTCGAAGGGACTATCGTCATAAGATCAATTCGTAGGCAACTCTAGGGACAAGTAGGGACTATGATCTTTATGATGATTTTAAATTGCGGGTCATTTCTAAGGTACCCCTACGTTCGAGGGACACGGCCATTATTTCTGAGGCAACCGAGTGGGGTAAATCCTAGGAGTGAGCATGTGCAAGTGTGCTTGATTCGGTTATTTTGGTCTTTTTTATTAGGTGAGCTAACGTTTTAATTTACAATCTTGTCATACATACCTAATTACTAACAGTTAATATATGAAGTGCGAGAATCGTAAATCTACGCTATTACATGGCTTTGGGAAATTTACATAAAAAGGTACAAGAAATAAAAAAAACGGAATTTTAAACCTAGCCTATTACATCCCATAATCAATTACATTATATAAAAAATGCGAGAAATAAAATAACGCGCGCGAGACGAGATCATACGTTTAAGAAGAAAAACCTAAAAAAGTATTCTAAGTAAACAATAAAATCTTTTTGGTGGTTTATAAATTTATTAGGAAAAAAATAAATAATCTAGAAATCTAAATTTAATTTAAGAAAATAAATTTGTAGTAAAGTTAACCTAATTTTCTATTGGATTTTAATTACAAAAAAAGAATTTGAATTAATTTAATAAGCTAATTAATTGCAATTAAATATTTTATTATAAAAACAAAAAACTAAAGGTAACTTTTATGATTTAATTAAAAATATATATTTTTGTGAAAATAATTAAGATGATAAATTAAAAGAAAATAAAAAAAGAATGATAAAAAAAAAAGATTTGGGCCTGGGGTGATGAAGCAAGCTAGGGGTTATGAACTGGAATTTTCAAGCCCAAATCTTTTTGCAAGCTCATCCTACGTTTGGATCCAGTGCTGGCCATGTTTGGAGGTTCATCATGGACTTCTCTTTAATGGGCGCTAGATCTGGATCTGAAGATGACCCACTGGCTGGATTCAGAGGGTGCATGGTAGGCGTTTGGTTGTGAGGCGCATGGAATCTGCAATGAACAAATTGTAAAAAAAGAAAATGTTGAGACCTGGGATCGAACCCAGGTCCTCCCTCTCAAATACCTCACCCTTTTCCATCTGCGTTGGAGCGCTTGTTTGAACATATAATGAAACAAATGGAATATAAATCAAATTAAAGACTACGCCCAAGAAAGCGCGCGTGAATTCAAACCAGCCAATAAGAGTTGGCCTTCTCATCGTCTCTTTCATTGATCCATTGTTTTAGACAACATACTTTTACCTACAGTAGATTTCCGTCACTATAAGTTGTAGTGACGGATTTGGTTTGTAGCTACAACCCTGCGTTACTCAAAAACATGATACAGGCAATATAAATCAAAACCAATATAAGGGATCAATCAGGAATTTCATCATGTGTCCAATAATCCCCATAATTCCTTTCAATTTGTCTTGAAAACGAAAACCCCAATTTTGAGCTTTCAAACCCTAATAATGGCATAAACCCATTCCTGCACTGAAACTCAAATTAGACTATTCAAACACCTTCATATGATGATCATGAACATGAAAATATATTCTAATAGCATGTATAATGCATGAATGAGCAAAATCAAGATTGAAGTAAAAACGATCAAACCGTGAGTATCTAGAGGCAAATAGGGATGCCTTGACGCGTGAAATTGATGCTGCTGGCTTTAGAAGGCATCCAGGAACGTGTTACCGGCCTTAAAATTTCTTGAACGAGACTGTAATTGAAAATCTGATTCTAACTTTTTTGCAAAAAAACTCAATATTGTTCTTGATGTTTTTTACCTAGCTGCACCTCTCTCCTCCTTTTCTAGGGTTCACCAAACTTCAGTATATGTATTGAATCCTATTAGGTTAATATTTTTGGCAAGAATCAAAAGAATAATGGTCTTGAAGTTTTGATTCTGATCTTTCTAAAATTGGATATTTCCTCTTGTTTATGGTTTGGTACAATTTGCTTGAGGTTATACAACTTGCATGATCTACAATTCAATGCAAAACAAATCTCATTCCATAAGTTTGGTTTATTTTGATTTAATTTGATTTAATTTGAATTTATTTGATTTTAAAATGAATAAAAATCAAAGTAAATTAAATAAATGAGTGAATAATGCATGGGGGGTCCCATAGGTCGTGGACCATGCTAGGATTGAGATTCAATCTTGAAAAGATGGGCCTATGTGGAGAAAAAAATGCAATTTTGAGCATTGTTGATTTTGGGCAAATTTCCAAAAATGGTCAACTTTGACAATGCATATCTCTCTCAATTTTGACCCTAAGAGGGTGTTCTTTGACTTTTTAGAAAGCTTAGGATGTCCCCTAAGAAACCTATTTGATTTTATTTCAAGTGGATCTTCCATGTTCATGTAAGGAACTTTGACCCAAAAGGTTTTTTTGTTGACTTTTTGGAATGACCTATAATGTTTGCATTCATATATTTCCATGGGTGACCTTATTGAACTTTAGAGATGAAGATGAGTTGTAGGGAATTGGATTCTCTTCAAAATAAGCCTTGGGTGAGAAATTTATGATAAAGTATGAGAGAGTTATGGCTGGTCAAAGTTTGGTTGACTTTTCCTAAAAAACCCTAATTTAGCAACTTTTGAGTTTTGATGAATTAGTAGCCTTACTTGGGGAATCATGATCAACCCTTGATCAAATGATGGATATCACCTCAAAATGTTGAGTTTGACCAAAATCTTGGGTTTTGGCTGTATGTGGGCCACATGTGACTTTTGACCTAGTATAGTTGATTTTTCGGCATTTGAGCAGTTGACTGAGCAAACTTCTTTTGCAAGTCATGCAACTTGACATGGATGATCTTGAGCACATATTAATACCATGGAGAAGGTTTGAGACCTTTGGAGTTCACCCATATTGATGCAAATGGAAACCCTAGTTTGAGTTTCATTGTCTTAGGAGAGCATTTGTCTGATCAATCCTTGGGCATCTTTGGGCAAGTTGAGGAATTCAATGAGTATGTTTTGTGTAAAAGAACCTTTTGGATTAAAGCTCCATACATTAACATGGAAGATCCAATTGAGATGAAACCAATAGGGTTGAGTAGAGGATATTCTAAGATCTCTAAAAAGTCCAAGAACACCCTCATAGGGTTAAAATTGAGGGATATATGTATTGCCAAAGTCGATCTATTTTTGGAAAAGTGCATGAAACCAATATTGACCAAACTTGATTTTTTTTCTTACAAATAGGCCTATATTTTTATGTTTGAAACTTATTCCTAACATGGTCCACGACCTCTAAGCCCACCCATGTATTGTTCTATTATTTATGTTATTTATTTTGATATTTTATTCATTAAAATTCAAAAATAAATAAATAAATAATGGAAATAATATAAAATTTGATTTGAAATCTTTTTCACATTAAATCATGCGCAAATATGATGATTATATCAAGGGAAAAACGTGCAAGCCAAGAGGAGAAAGAAATCTTCAAAATTGGAAAGTTTTTCAAGTGAATATTTGAAACAAATCATATACTCAATGCCATGGGTTTTGGCTCCTTTTGTTGACCTAATGTGATATACAATATAAGCATAATCATTCAGAAGCAAGAAAGGAGGTGCAACTGTATCATATCCAACCTCTCAAAGTTGTCAAAAATTCTCAAAAATCTTTCAAAAATGCTAAAAGCTTCAAACCCTATTCTTCAGTCCTGTTTAAGGAATTTCAAGCCGAGCATCATTCTCCTGGGATTGCCAGGGGTTGATATCATCCCTTGTTCACCATAAATCAGTGCAAGAACCCCCTCTTGAAGAAGCTCCGGTTGGATAAATAGGTAAGTAGTAATTTCTAGATTTCGTGAAGATTTCAATTGTTGTAAGCATGCTAACATAGTTCATACACATCATTGTGAATGTTCTAACATTCTACATGGAAGCTTTTGTGCAGAAATAACCTTATGCCATTGTTAGGGCATAAAGCTTTTAAAGCTTCATATCTCATGATACAGACCTTTTCAGGATAAATCAGCCATGCCACCAGATTCGCAAGGGCCTAATTAGTCCAGTAGGATTGTTTTTATGTTTATTTGCATCAAATTTTGCATGTTTGAATTTTTTCCAACCGGAGATGGTGATCGGAGCCACCGCATGGGGTGGTTTGACTGGCCGGGGACTTTGTGTGGTATATTAGGATTCTGTGATTGGTTCGTTCAAATATCAGGGCCCCACTTAGCACGCGTGTCTTGCATAGTCAGCACCAGGCCTAGATTTGTTTTATATATTTATTGATGCGTTTATGTTATCAGATGTATGGCCGGCCCAACGGTTGAGACAACACACTTAAGGATTTATGTATGTGCAAGGGCAGGGGTTCGATCCCCGCCTCTTGCATATTATTTTTCTAACTATTTCATGCAGATCCTGTGCTTTGGGTTCTAGCGCGTACACCATGCATCCCCAGATCTCATCCATTAGATCACTACAAGGTCAGATCCAGCGCCCAACAATTAATCCTCATGGTGGACCCTCAAACACATCCCCCACTGGATCAGGCGCAGTCATTGGGCCAGCATATAGGGGCCTAGCAGATTCAGTTTTACACCCCCAATTTTCTTCATACATCAGGCCCATTTTTCATTTCTTTTCTCTATTTATTTTATCCATTTAATTGTTTTATATTTTTTTAAAACCAATTTTATCTTAATCAAAATCATAAAATGACAAAAAAATAGACTTATCGTTTTTTCTAATTAATTTAATTTTTGGTAATTAATTTAATTACTTTACTTATTTCCTTAATTAAAATCAATTAGAATTAGAATTAATCACTTCAAATCTTTTTCTCAATAAACACCAAAAATATTTTATTAATCAATTAGATTTTTAGGGTTTCAGACTTGTTCCCATTTTAATCTTCGCGCGCTTATCATTTTTTGTTTTATTATTTTTTTCAATTTATTGTATCTGTATACAGTTTGTAATAGTTTAACTTAGGGTTTATTTACTGCTTTTAAATTTCTGCACTCTCAAGTTTTGGTTATGTATCCCCTTCCCCGAGGCCTTTTAATAGCTAGGTTTAATTTTTGTCCTTTAAATTCTTGCACTATTATTAACTGTTTAGATTAATAGGATTGCATGAAAAAGACTATAAATTAGAACGATTAGATCACCCTAAAATTGCAAGATAAATGAACTGAATCAATACACTTGCACATGCTCACCCCTACGGTATCTCCCACTTCGGTTGCCTTCGAAACAGTCACAATTCTCGAAATGTGAGAATTTTTAGCGATTGTCTTTGAGTTCAAGAGATCACAAGTCCCTTGATGACCCTTTCGACTGTTGCCTCGGTTAAAGAAGTGATCTTAGAACTTTAGGACAATTACTAAGAGTTCTTGCCCAGTTGCCTTAGTGACCGTAAACGTCCCTTCCATAGTCCCTCAACATCCAACGATATGGCTACCTACTCACTAATAGTAGGACAACATTATCTAAAGGATAGGAGGAAAAGGACACCTTTTTCGATTAGGTAGATAGTTGTTAAGTACTTGCTCAAAAATAATCTCTTTCACACCACACTTTCAAACATTTTCAAAAACGCTTTGTCAACACTCTTGAGGACTGATACAAGAGTTATCATAAAACAAATAAACTTTTCAAAACACACAAACACAAACGAAAATTTGAAAAATTAGCAAGTACCTAAGAGCCCATGGAAAACCACGGATGGAAAGGGTGCTAACACATTCCCTTTCCATAATCTACCCCCCTTACTCAGAAAATCTCGAAAAAGGTCTTTTTCTGTTCTTTTCACTTTTTCCTTTGTTGGATAAAAGAAAAGTCGGTGACGACTCTTGCTTACCGCAACATTTGCGAATACAAAATGCAAACCAGTTTTAACAGTCGGTTTGCCACCGTATCACAGAACTGATGACTCTACTGGGGAATAGGATAAAAAGTTGGGTTTACCTTAGGGTCTAGTTAATTTTAAATTTCTTTCTTTGTTTGCTTTGATTGCTTTACTTTTAAAGGTTTGTTGGGGTATGCTTGTATAGATCCTATACTCGGATCTGGGGACACTTTTTAGTTAAACAGAAATAGATCACGGAGACTGTACGGCGTAGACCAATATGGTTAAAGCGATAGCTGTGTTGGTGTGACACTTTGGTTGGTACCGGTATCCCTTGTGTTAAATCGAGGAGAATACGGGCCGCCGCATGGTGTCCTGAAGCACTAACGAACCTTAAAACCTTAGTTGATCAAACTTGGCCATTAGAAAGTAGTGAGATAGTCGGCCTCGGTGTAAAGCCTAGAATCAATTGATACTCGATGCTACACTCATTGAGATCGGACTTTCGGGATGTTTAGGCCACAAGAAAAGATTGCTAAGCTAAAATAATACCGATAAAGAAAGATCAGTGATATTGAGATTTCTTAGAACCTGGTTACTATTTCTAAGATAGGTTGAACCAATTAAACATTCAAGAGGGTAATTACATTAAACCTCTTGCAAGCCTAAACCTAAGGTCTTGTGTACTTTGCTTGTGTGTGATTAATTTGCTTAAACATGACATCATGCATCATAAACATTCATTCTTCATTACACTAACCATTTCAAGGATTAGGGGAATTTATCTTTGTTTTGTTTTGCAGATCATGGCTTCCGCTCATAGAAATACCATCCGAGTCAGCTTTGTGAGAATACCTCTTCAACTCAAAGAGCTAGCATCAAGGGTTCCTGGGACTTCTTCGTTCACCAAGAACTATGGTCGACTTCTCAATCTTGTCACCTCAGGTTTTGATGAGAAGATGATGAGTGTGCTCTTTCAATTCTTTGACCCTAAGCACCATTGCTTCACCTTTCCAGACTATCAGTTGGTGCCCACCATGGAAGAGTTCTCTCAAATATTGGGTATACCTATTCTTGATCAGGTACCTTTCACCGGTTTAGAAGAAGTTCCCAAGCCAGAATTCATTGCCTCGGCTTTACATTTGAAACGATTCAACATTGTGTCCAACTGGGAAACAAGAAGCGGAGTTAAGGGTTTTCTAGACAAGTTCCTAATAAAGAAGGCTCAACTGTTTTGGGATGATTTGTACTTCCAGGCTTTTGAGGAGGTCTTGGCCCTTCTAATCTATGGGTTAGTATTGTTCCCTAATCTAGACTTACTCATAGATGTGAATGCTATCAAGGTCTTCCTCTCTCGCAACCCTATGCCCACTTTACTTGGAGACATCTTGCATACCTTCCACACTCGTACCACGAAGAAAAGAGGGATTCTTATGTGCTATATGCCATTGCTTTCGAGGTGGTTTATTTTTCACCTCCCTAAATCAGTACTGAAGAATGAAGAAGGTTTGGGCTGGTCGCAAAGGATAATGTCACTTTCTCACGCGGATATTCTCTGGTATTCCTGATCCATGGGAGATATTTCTGTTATTGACAGTTGCAGGGAATTCCCTAATGTCCCACTGCTTGGCATTAGGGGAGGCATAACTTATAATCTTTCTCTGGCTCTAGGATAATTTGGCTATGCTCGAAGGGATGGTCCTCACGAGATGCTTATCCAGGGCATTATGTTCAACTATGAGGATGATGTTTAAGGGTATCGTCAGAGGTTCATACGAGCTTGGGGCATGGTAAACAGATTTGATACCAAGACTTTGGGGCCGAAGACTTCCATACCTATGGAACCTTATCTCCAATGGGTACGAGCTCGCACTCAGAACCTTGTGATGCCATATATATCCATCTTACTAGTGATTGTGGAGCCCATTACCGACAGAGATATTCCTTATACAGTTCTTCATCCTGACAAGCCCACTGATCTTGAAGAGCTACATAGATCTTGGATTCAATTGAAAGAAGAGTGGGACACCTATAGAGATCATTTCTATGCCTATGAGAGGAAAGTGTTGGAGCTCACGAAGAAACTTCACGAAGAAAGAGGTCTTAATGTCTATCTCAGCACGAAGAGGAAGCGCCCATGGGAAACCTGATTTTTTTAGTTTTTAGAATTTTCAATTGTACGCCTAAAAGGCAATTGTATTTTGAATTCCACTAATAAAATCTTTGTTTCATTTTGGTTCCCAAATTTAAATTTCCCGAAATCCTTGAAAACATTTCATACATATATCATACATATCATTGCATAAACAGGTTTCAAAGCAAGTTTCTCTTCTTCTTCGCTGTTTACTTCAGCAATGGCTCTCGAACAAACAGTGAAGGATCTCCAAAATTAAAATGCACAATTTCAACAAATGATCATGGCTCTGGCTAAGGGGAAAGAAGAGCTGAAAGTCCTGATTGTCAAAGAAAAGACCAAGAAGCCAAAGAAGCCAGCTGGTGTGGTGAATTTTGGAAGGAGGTTCAGAGGACCGTTAAGGCGACTTGCAGAACTAGCATCTTCATCAAAAGAAGGAGACAATCAAGAAGGGGAAACAAGAGAGGAAGACCCCAGTCCAAGGGAATATGATAATGAGTATGACTATAATGAGGAGCAGTATCCTCCGGCTGATGATAAATACAAACAGCTGGAGGATCGTTTGAATGCAATGGAAATCCAGAGGATACTGGGGCTGGATTTTGAAGAGATGGGTTTGGTTTCTGGGGTTGTCATCCCACAGAAGTTCAAGGTTCCGGTTTTTGCTAAATATGATGGGGTCTCATGTCCCAAGATGCATCTACGATCTTATGTTAGGAAGATTAAGCCTCACACTGCTGACAAGGATTTATGGGTCCACTTCTTTCATGACAGTCTATCCAGGACTCAACTAGAGTGGTTCTATCAGCTGGAGGGAACCAATATTCGTAATTGGGAAGACCTGGCTGCTGCTTTCTATAAGCAGTACCAATATAATACATACCTTGCTCCAACTCGTACACAACTCCAAAGTATGTCTATGGGTTCTATAGAGGCTTTTAAAGACTATGCTCAGAAGTGGAGAGACCTAACACGAAGAGTCCACCCCCTCTATCTGATAGGGAGTAGGTGGATATGTTTTTGGGTACCCTATCTGGTCCGTTTTTCAACCATCTAATTGGAAGCTCCTCAGCTGATTTTACTGAGCTGATCTTAACTGGAGAAAGAGTGGAAGCTGGGATTAAGAGTGGTAAGGTTCAAAAGGATACCTCTTCAAGTGCAGGAAAGAGACCCTTCGTGGTAAAGAAATAGGTCTGTGATGCTTACAGTCAAAAAATCAGGGTAAAACTGAGCGTCGTCCAACGGTAGGGGCTGTGATGATATCCAAGCCTGCAACAACTCAACAACGGAACAATCTGCCTAGAGCAGAAAGACCTATAAGACATTTCACCCGGATAAATATGAATTTGTCTCAAGTTTTGCCACACTTGCTGAAATCCAATCTGGTTACCCTGAGGGAAGCTCCCAAGAATCCCAACACCGCATCTCCTCACTATAATCCAAATGCTCGATGTGCCTAGCATTTAGAAACTCCAGGCCATGATACAAATGACTGTTGGGTTTTAAAGAATAAGGTGCAGGATCTGATCGAGGCAAAGGAGATTGAATTCGATGCTCCAGAAATTCCTAATGTTATAACTGCTCCCATAACCAAACACGGGCACGGTGTTAATTCTTTTGACGATGATACATTTGTTACTTTTGTTGAGGAACTTGTTACTCCTCTCATGATTGTTAAGTGCAATCTGTTGCAAGCCGGTTTATTTCCGGGTTATGGTGAAGATTGTCACTTATGTTTATCTCTATCGACTGGTTTCTACTTGTTGAAAGAATGTGTTCAACGCCTAATGGATGATAAAGAGATTCTATTTGAGAAGACCCCCGTCACAACTGTTTCTTGTAAAGATTTTTCAATTATAACCATTTTCGCAAATCCTCCCAGGGTCTCCACCAAAAGACCTGTCAGGATTACATCTGCTCCAAAGTTGGCTCCCCTGATCATCACTATGCCAGGGCCAATACCATATTCCTCAGACAAAGTTGTTCCCTAGAATTATGGGGCTAACATCTATTACCATTGCATCAAGCAAGACCAGTTGGCTTCTAAAGACAAAGTTTTTGGAAATATTGATCCCGACGTTGGCAATATCGTTGGGACCAGTAAAATAACAAGAATCGGAAGAGTGTTCTCACCCGAGATCTCTCCTCCTAAATTCGTTACTATTCCTGTGATCATTCCTACTGATGTTCATGTTAATACTACCACTACAACTCCTATGATTACCCCTGTTTCCACCCCTGTCACCGATTCAGCCGAAAGTCGGGGCAAAGAGATATTGGTTGAGCCTGTCAAGACGAAGGCGCATTCAAAATCCATTCCAGGGGTTTCTAAGAAAGAAATGGAAGAAATATTAAAGATAATTAAAAATAGAGACTATAATATGGTCGAACAGCTGGGGCAGACCCCTTCCAAAATTTCAACGTTGGCTCTATTGTTGTGCTCTAAAGCTCATGCAATGGCTTTGGTAAAATTCCTCAAGACTGATCATGTGCCGCAGGAAACCTCTGCTGACCAATTCGAAGATTGTGTGGCTAGTTTGACCGCTGATAATGGACTGCGTTTTTCTGACGCTGACTTGACACCCAGAGGAAGAAAACATAATGATGCGCTGCATGTCTCCATCGAATGCAGGGGAACCACTTTGGCCCATGTTTTAGTAGATACTGGTTCATCGCTGAATGTTCTGCCCAAGAAGGCTCTTCACAGATTAGACTGTGAAGGTTTGACCCTGAAGCCCATCAACATTGTGGTGAGGGCTTTCGATGGTTCAAAAAGAATGGTGCACGGGGAGGTGGACATCCTTATCAAAGTTGGTTCTCATACCTTTGACTCCACCTTCTACGTGATGGACATTCGACCATATTACTCCTGTTTGTTGGGATGCCCTTGGATCCATGGGGCTGGAGCTGTTACTTCCACTCTGCATCAGATGTTGAAGTACCCAGTGAGGGAAAAGATTATCATAGTACGTGGTGAGGAGGAGTACATGGTAAGCCATCTGAACTCTTTCAGGTATGTGGAAATGGATGGCAAATTCATCGAGACCCCTTGTTAGAACTTTGAAGAGGTGCCTCAGACCATCGCTGCAACTGAGACTGTTACCAATATGCCGAAGATCACTACAACTCCCTTGAAAATGGCTTCTCTCAAGGATGCCAAGGCAATAATTGAAGAAGGTGGGTATACCATTTGGGGCCAACTCCATGATATTCCATACAAATCTGATAATTTTGGTTTGGGTTTCTCTTCAGGGGCTCAAATGGTTATTCGTCGTGCTCGCGTTAGAGGACCTCCCTTACGCATCAAAAATCATGGGGTCAACGCTTTAGAAGACAATGATGGTGACTATGACATGGACAAATGGATCTTCCCTACTACCAATGGTGGACCCAATAACTGGACGGCTAAAGACTTTGTACCGATTACTTTTATTCAGGAGTAATTGTCTTTCTTGTTTTCGGATATGTAATAAATAAACAATATAAACTCTATGGCCTTGTCTTACCCGAGGCACAATGGTTTATTTGTGAGGGTTATCATTTTCAATCTCATATGTCATTAATAAAGCATTAGACATTTTGCATACAAATTTTATGCTCTCTGTCTTTCTTTTCTGCTTTTTACTTTATCAATACATCTACGCTCTTACACACACTCACGTATCAAACTGCAGATCCATATCCACTCTGGATCCCATTGATAACGGTTCTGTTATTTCTAGTTATGACTTTGAAAATCCAATCAATCAATCTGAGGACGAAGGTGAGGAAGATTGTGAGGTACCAGGAGAGCTTGCTAGGCTGTTATGACAGGAAGAAAGGGCTATACAACCTCATGAAGAGTCAGTTGAGACAGTGAACTTGGGCACAGAAGAAGACAGAAAAGAAGTCAAGATAGGTGCAAATTTGGAGCTTAGTGTCAAACAGTGGTTGATGCAGATGTTGTATGATTATGTAGAGATCTTTGCCTGGTCATACGAAGACATGTCAGGGATAGAAACAAATATTGTGGTTCATCGTCTGCCAACAAAAGAGGATTGCCCTCCGGTAAAATAGAAGGTTCATCGTACGCGCCCTGAAATGTGAGAGAAGATCAAAGCAGAAGTTATGAAGTAGTTCAACGCTGGGTTCTTAGTCGTCACCTCCTATCCATAATGGGTTGCTAACATAGTTCCGGTGCCTAAAAACGACGGTAAAGTATGGATGTATGTGGACTACAGAGATTTGAACAGGGAAAGCCCCAAGGATGACTTCCTGCTTCCCCACATTGACGTTCTGGTTGACAATACTGCACAACATAAGATCTTTTCCTTCATGGACAGTTTCTCTGGTTACAATCAGATTAAGATGGCACCCGAAGACATGGAGAAGACAACCTTCATCATACAATGGGACATTTTCTGTTATAAGGTGATGCCATTTGGGTTGAAGAATGATGGGGCAACCTATCAGAGAGCTATGGTAGCTTTGTTCCATGATATGATTCACCATGAGATAGAAGTTTATGTTGACGACATGATAGCCAAATCTAAAATGGAAGAAGAGCACCTTGACCACTTGCAAAAGCTGTTTGATAGACTGAAGACGTACAAGTTGAGGCTAAATCCAAACAAGTGTACCTTTGGGGTAAGGTCTCGTAAACTCCTAGGTTTCATTGTCAGTGACAAGGGTATTCAGCTGGACCCTACAAAGGTAAAATCTATACAAGAGATGTCATCTCCCCGCACTGAAAAGGAAGTTAGATGGTTCTTGGGACGCCTAAACTACATTGCTAGGTTCGTTTCCTATCTAACTGCTACTTGTGAGCCAATCTTCAAACTCCTGAAGAAAGATCAAGTGGTAAAGTGGAATGACAAATGCCAAACTGCCTTTGACAGAATTAAAGAATACCTTCAAGAGCCTCCAATTCTAATGCCTCCGAGTGAAGGAAAACCTTTGATAATGTACTTAACAGTGTTAGATAATTCAATGGGGTGTGTGCTGGGGCAGCATGACAAGTCTGGTCGAAAAGAGCATGTAATATACTTCCTTAGAAAAAAGTTTACCGACTGTGAAAAAAGATACTCACTTGTCAAGAAAACTTGTTATGCTTTGGCATGGGCTTCTCGCCGACTGAGACAGTATATGTTGACCCACACTACTTTATTGATATCTAAGATAGATCCTATCAAGTACATCTTCGAGAAGCCCGCTCTCTCCGGAAGAATAGCGAGATGGCAAATGATCCTGACCGAATATGACATTTAATACACAACCCAGAAAGTAATCAAGGTAAGTGTATTAGCTGATCATTTGGCTCATCAGGCCATGGACGACTACCAATCCATGAAATCTAAATTCCCGATGAGAATATTATGTTAGTGACTGACTGTGAAGAATCCAGACCGGATGAAGGAACTGAGAAAGGATCCCGATGGACTATGGTATTTTACGGAGCTTCCAATGCACTTGGAAATGGTGTCATTGTTGTAATCATATCTCCCGAGGGCTGTCATACTCGTTTCACCGCCAGATTATGTTTCAACTGCACCAATAATATGGATGAGTATGAAGCATGCATCATGGGTCTCAAAGCTGCTATTGACATGAGGATCAAGTTCTTGAGTGTTTTAAGAGATTCAGCCTTGGTAATAAGTAAAATCAAAGGAGAGTGGGACACAGAGCATCCTAATCTCATCCCTTATCGAGAGCATGTACTGACATTGCTTCCACACTTTGAAGAAGTCACCTTTGAACATTTTCCATGAGAAGAGAATCAGTTAGCAGACGCGCTAGCTACTATGTCATCCATGTTCTAGGTCAGATGGGACAACGAAGCTCCTCAGATCATTATTGAGAGATTGGATGAACCAGCTTACTACTATGAGATTGATACTGAAGGGGTAACAGACAAACCTTGGTTCCACGAAGTGAAAAGGTATCTTGAAACTCAAGAATACCCCGAGGGAGCATCTGTCAATGATAAAAGATTTCTGAGAACGTTCTCTGCAAAGTTCTTCCTTAGTAATGGAACCCTCTACAAGCGCAACCACGAATCTACTTTACTTCGGTGTGTAGACAAAAGCGAAGCAGGGAGGATTATGGCAGATTTACACGAAGGTAACTTTGGCACCCATTCTAGTGGACACACCATGGCTAAAAAGATCCTACGGGTAGGATACTACTGGTCCTGGTCTACTATGGAAGCAGACTGTTATCTACATTCCTGAACTTGTCACAAATGCCAGATCTATGCTGATAAAGTACATGTACCTCAGGTTCCCTTGAACGTCTTGACTGCTCCCTGGCCCTTTGCAATGAGGGGCATTGATATGATCAGAGAAAGCAGACCTATCGCTTCAAACGTGTATCGCTTTATCCTAGTCTCCATTGATTACTTCATGAAGTGGGTTGAGACTGCCTCTTTTGCTACTGTTACCAAGAATGTTGTGGCGCGGTTCATCAAACATAACCTTATTTGTTGGTATGGTGTTCCATAAAGAGTCATCACAGATAATGGTACAAATCTCAACAATACTATAATCACTGAACTCTGTAAACAATTCAAGATCCAGCATCATAATTCTTCCCCTTACCGGCCGAAGATGAATAGCACTGTGAAGACTGCTAACAATAACATTAAGAAAATAATACAGAAGATGACGGTGACATACAAAGACTGGAATGAGATGTTACCATTCGTTCTTCATGGTTACCACACCTCAGCACGTACGTCAACAGGGGAAACACCTTTCTCTCTGGTGTATGGTATGGAGGTCCGGATCCCTTCTTTGAGAATCATGAAGGATGGAGGTTTGAACGAAGATGATTGGATCCAGAATCGACTTGACCAATTGAACTTGATTGACAAGAAAAGGTTAGCGGCTGTTTGTCATGGTCAGATGTACCAAAAGCGAATGATCAAGGCTTTCAACAAAAAGGTCAGACGTCAGGTATATCAAGTGGGTGATCTAGTAATCAAGTGCATCATCCTACCACAAGGTGATCCCAGGGGCAAATGGACTCCCACATTTGAAGGGCCGTTTGAAATCAAGAGCATATTTTCTAGTGGAGCCATGATTCTAACTACTATGGATGGTGACGGCCTTCCTCACCATATGAATGCAGACATAGTTAAAAGATACTACACATGAATAAAGACCCGCTAGGTTGATTGGCCTAGGAAGAAATAAGGGCATCCCGGTGAACCAAAAGGGTTCGGGCAAAGATTAGGGATATACATAAAAGATCTGTACATTCGGCAAGTCTAAAACCTGAAAAGGCGGCTTGGGAAAAAAAGGGCATCTCGGTGGACCGAAAACCCGAAAGGGCGGTTGTAACGCGGTGGGAGAGCTGACTTGGGATGTTTTACTTTTGATCACAAATGTTGCGAATAGAAAGAGCCGCCACCAACTTTCTTTTATCCAAAAGGAAAGGCTGAAAAGAACATGAAAGACCTTTAGAGATGTTTTCTTGAGTTCGGGGGGTAGGTTATGAAAAGGGAAGGTATTAGCACCCTTTTCATCCGTAGTTATCTACGGGCTCTTAGTTGCTTGCTAGATCACTTGCTTTTGTTTGAAAATGCACTTGTGGTATGGGTTTTTAGAGTATTTTGAAAACGTCTTTGTAATGATTCTCATTTCTATAAGAACGCGTACAAAATGTTGTCTTTTGAAAATGTTTCAAAATGAGAGTGTTGGTGTATAAAATGTTTTTGTTGTGAGGAAGCGAGAAACTAGGAGCAAACTACCTACTCAAAAGGTATTAAATGTTCTTTTCCTCCTCCTTTAGATGTTTCTATCTTACCATTGATTTGGTAAGAAGCTCCATCATTGGATATGAAGGGACAAGCGTGGGTCATCGTATAGTCACGATAGCAATGTTGTGAGATATCTTAGCATTTCTTTTAAGGGACTAAGATCATTCGTAAGGCAACATTCGAAGCTTCATCGAGAGTGTGATACGGCGGAAGAACCCACTGTTAATACTGGGTTGCATTTTGAGTTTTTTGCTTGCAAAATATCGCGGTAAGCAAGAGTCTCCACCGACTTTTATTTCATCCAATCATGGAAAAGGAAAAAGAACAGAAAAACCTTTTTCGAGATTTCTGAGTACGGGGGGTAGATTATAGAAAGGGAAGGTGTTAGCACCCTTTCTATCCATGGTTTTCCATGGGCTCTTAGGTACATGCTCATTTCTAAAATTGCTTGTGTGTGCTTGTTTTGAAAAAGTTTTACTTCGTGATAACCCTTGTATCAGTCCTCAAGGGTGTCACGAAGTTGTTTTGAAAGGTGTTGCTGTGAAAAGTTTTGTTGAGCAAGTACTTAAGATTCTACCTACTCGAAAAAAGGATTATTCATTCTCGTTTCTTTTAGACAGCGCTATCCTACTATTAAGGAGTAGGTAGCCCCATCGTTGGAGTTTGTAAGGGACGTTCGAAATGGACAAGTACAATCACCAAAGTAATGGGTAGGAAACCTTAGTAGTAACCCTAGAGTCTTAAGATCTTTCCGATGCAACATTTTCGGGGCAACATTCGAATGGGACATTTGATATTTTAGACTGGAGGACAACCACTAAAATCTCCTATGCTTAATTACTGTTTTAACGAAGACAATCGAAGTGAGCCAAACCCTAGGAGTGAATATGTGCATGTGAATTTTTCAGTTATTTAGTCTTTGCACATTAGGTTATCTACCATTTTAATTTTCAGATCTTCTTGCCATACAACCCTATTAGCATACATCTAACAGTTAAAAAATTGCGGAAATTTAAAAGTGCGAAAATATAAAACCTAACTATTACATGGCTTTCGCAGATACAAAATTATTTTACTGAAAATAAAATGCGGCAATTAAAACCCTAATTAAAATCTATTACAACCTCGAAACAGGTACATAAATAATAATCAGAACGGTAATTAAAACGCGCCTTGTTTCTGATGACTTCTCCTTGCTCATTCAGTTTGTTTCTGAACACCCACTTTGTTCCAATGACGTTTAATCCTTTTGGTTTGGGAACCAGATCCCATACGTCATTTCTGGTGAATTGGTATAACTCTTCATGCATTTCCAAAACCCAGTCGTTGTCCAGAAGAGATTCATCAATTGTTATTGGTTCAATCAGAGATACCAATCCCATGAGGGATTCTTCAGAATTTCTGAATTTTGATCTTGTTCTGATTGGATCATCCTTCTTTCCCAGAATCATATCTTTAGGGTGAGCTATGCTGCTTCTGGATAACTTTTTCTGGAGTTGTTCAACAGAAGTTGCTGGAGTGCTTGTGACATTTCCTTATGATGTTATTGGAGCATCTCTGTTGGGAATATCTGATGATTTATCTTCAGCACATGTGAATTCAACTTCTATATCTGCAAAAGATTCATTCTGCTTTGACTTTTGAGGTTCAAGCTTATCATCAAATCTAACACTGATTGACTCTTCAACAATCTGTGTTTCTGTATTATATACTCTGTATCCTCTTGAGCGTTCAGAGTATACTAACATAATACACTTCTGTGCTTTATAGTCAAACTTGTTCAGATGTTCTTTAGTGTTCAGAATAAAACATGTACATCCAAAAGGATGGAAATAAGAAATGTTGGGCTTTTTGTTCTTCCATAATTCATATGGAGTCTTTTCCAGAATAGGTCATATAAAGATTCTATTCTGAATGTAACATGCTGTGTTAATTGCTTCTGCCTAGAAGATCTTAGCAATATTAGTCTCATTGATCATGGTTCTGGCGATTTCTTACAATGTTTTGTTCTTTCGTTCTACAACTCCATTTTGTTGGGGAGTTCTAGGACAAGAGAAATCATGCAACATGCCATTTTCATTGAAAAATATTTCAAATTTTTTGTTTTCAAACTCTCAACCATGATCACTTCTGACTTTGACAATTCTTAGATCCTTTTTATTCTGAACTTTGTTACAGAAAGCAACGAACACAAAATGTGACTCGTCCTTATGTCTTAAGAACTTTACCCATGTCCATCTGCTATAGCCATCTACGATCACTAACCCATACTTCTTGCCACTAACGGATGCAGTTTTTACTGGTCCAAATAAATCTATGTGCAGAAGTTCTAATGGCCTAGAGGTAGAAACAACATTTTTAGCTTTAAAAGAAGGTTTTGCAAATTTTACTTTATGACATGCTTCACACAAAGCATCTGAGCTGAACTTCAGATTAGGAAGTCCTGTTACCAGATTGAGTTTGTTAATCTAAGATATTCTTCTCATACTAACATGCCCCAATCTTTTGTGCCAGACCCATTGCTCGTTGTTAACAGAAAGAAGACATTTTACAATCTGACTCTTTAGTTCAGAAAGTTTTATCTTATAAATGTTCTTTTTCCTCTTTCCATTAAACAGGATAGTTCCGTCTTTCTGACTAACAGCTTTGCATGAATTTTGATTAAATATTCTATCATAACCGTTATCACTTAATTGACTTATGGATAACAGGTTATGCATCAATCCATCAACTAACAACACATTATTAATCGAAGGAAGGTTACCATTACCTATTGTTCCAAAGCCAATGATCTTTCCTCTTTGATTGCCTCCAAAACCCACGTAGCCTCCAGGTTTAAGTTCCAGGCTTTAGAACATATGCTTTCTTCCCGTCATGTGTCGAGAGCATCCAGAGTCCAGGTACCATGATTGGTGTTTTAGCCTTGCTGCTAAAGATATATGCTACATATATAATTTTTTCCTTAGGTACCCATATCTTTTTGGGTCCTAGTTTGTTAGTGTTACCAAAATCCTGTTTGAATTTTGGTTTGGCAGAATAATCATTACTAGTGTATTTCAGATCATGTGTGTGCCCATAAGTGAAGTGAGATTTTAGTGGTGTGCGTTTAATTACTAGGTCCATGACTTTCTTAGGTTGAGATACCTTACCTTGGTATCCTATTCCTTCTCTTCCATTTCTGCTAACTCCATAGATCATTGAAGCCATCTTGCTTCTATCTATGTTTTTAGCCAGAAACTTCTGAAAGTTGTGATCATATTCTTTTATGATCTTATCAGCATTACTGGGAGCCTCTGAGATTATTTCTTCATAGAGTTTTGTAAATAATTTTCTAGTTTTGAAATTTTTTGTTTTCTCTCATAATTTTCTAATCTAAGACTCTCAGTTTATTCAGATTCAGAAACAAGATCCTTTTTCAGGTTCTTAAATTTGACTCTGAGTTGCTGATACCTTTCCAGAATTTCACTCAGACTTTCTCCTAGTTCAACTTTGGTAAAATTAACAGTAAAGTCAGGAAATACCTCTTCTGTGTCTGATTCTGAGTCTGACCCAGATGCTTCGATGTCTTCTATCACATTTTCCATAAGAGCAATGTTAGCTCTTTCATCATTTGACTTTGTGTCTGCGTCAGAAGTATTTGAATCATCCCATGTTTCCATGAGACTTTTCTTCTTCTCCTTGAAGAACTTCTTTTTGGGCTTCTCCTTCTGAAGCCTTGGACAATCACTTTTGTAGTGCCCTTGTCCATTGCACTCATAGCGGATGATGTCTCTGTTGTTTGACTTTTTGTGACCAGAAGAAGCTTCAGACCTTCTGTGTCCAAAGGAGGGCTTAGACTTTCTGTATCCAAAGGAGGATTCATTCTCATTCCCTGATCTTCTGGAGTTTCTGAATTTTCTTTGCCCCTGCTTCCACAGCTGATTGACCCTTCTGGAGAGAAGAGACAATTTGTTTTCTTCTAATGAGGATCCATCAGAGGTTTCTTCCATAGCCTACAAAACTTTAGAATCAAGTTTTTTTTGTTAGATTTTAATGCTAAAGGCTTACCTTGCTTCTGAGGCTCGTCATTTTCTAGATCTATCTCATGGCTTCTGAGGGAGCTAACAAGTTCCTTCAGAGATATCTTGTTGAGATCTTTTGCCAGCTTGAGAGAAGTTACCATTGGCCTACATTGCTTTGGTAAACTTCTGATGATCTTTTTTACGTGATCAACAGTAGAATACCCTTTGTCAAGAACTCTCATCCCATAAACTAGAATCTGGAATCTTGAGAACATTGCTTCTATGGATTCACTTTCTTCCATCTTGAAGGCTTCGTATTTCTGAACGAGCGCAAGGGCCTTGGTTTCTTTAACTTTTATGTTACCTTCATGCGTGATTATCAGATATTCAAACATGTTTTTGACTGTCTCTCTGTTTGAGATCTTCTCATACTCTGAATATGAGATGGCACTAAGAAGATTTGTTTTGGCCTTATGATGGTTTCTGAAGTCACGCTTTTGTTGGTAAGACATTATTTTTCTATCTATCTTCTGACCACTTTCATCCATGGGATGCATGTATCCATCAATTACCATATCCCATAAGTCAACATCATGAGCCAGAAAGAAGCTTTCAATTCTATCTTTCTAGTAGTCAAAATTTTCTCCATTAAAGACTGGAGGTTTGCCATTGATTCTGTCCTTATCATCATGATAGTCATTGATGATGTTTTGACTTGGCCCCACCATAGTGTTTTTCTAAAGCTTGGATCTTGTACTGACACAGTTAAGTGTATAAGCTCAGAACCAGGCGCTCTGATGCCAATTGAAGAAGTGAAAAACACAAGAAGAGGGGGGGGGGGGTTGAATTGAAACTTAAAAATCAAAAGCAATAGACAAGATGATTTTTATCCTGGTTCGCTTGATCTCAAACTACTCCAGTCCACCCGCCAAGGTGATTTCGCCTCTCTCCAACAAGGACTTAATTCACTAATCAAACTGATTACACTTATACTTTGACAACTGCCAAAGTCTTCTTGAGTACAACCACAACCTGGTTTATCTCAAGGAAATTCACTTAATCAAAAGAAGAAATTCACTGTGTACTATATGTTTTTCGTTACAAAAACTGTATCACTACTGTGATGTATTACACGAATTTGGAGTAAGTATGAATATAAATTTTGCAGCTTTTTGAGATTGTATGGAGCAATTGTGTGAAATCATGAATGATTTAGCCTTTGAGCTTGTTTATATTGGCGTGGCAATCTTGTCTGATTGTAGCCATTGTAAATGATACTGCCTTGATGGAAAAGTAACACTTCAGAACTTAGAAATCTTACATGCTGCTTTGCTTCAGAACTTTGGAAGTCAGAAACACGAGGTTTTGTTAGCATGTTAGACTTCAGTTCATAATCAGGATATCTTTCTCTTTAGCGCAAGTTCTGATCATCATACTTCAGAACATTCTAATTACGCAGCTTGAGTGCTCCTGTGGCTTAACTTCTGATGCAGTTTCAGTTAGAACTTTTGTACAACATAGAACACAAATTTATAGTGCATATTAGTTCTTTGTGTTTGTTATCATAAAAACTCTTAGGAGGGTTGTAGAATCAAACTATGTTCTAACACTCTCCACACCCCCCAAATTTGGTATTTTCCATGCTCAATCTCTTTCTTTTTTTTATCACTCTTTTTTTTACAACATCACTTTTTTAAATTAATTAAAATTACATTAGACCTTTTAGGTTTTTTTCTAATCATTTTTTATTAATTAACTAATCAACTTTTTTAATCAATAAATTAATTCCTTTTTTAATCAAAATTAATTAGGTTTTATTTTAATTAATAAATTTTTTTCTTAATCAACATTAAATAGTTTTTTAGGTTAATTAGAAATCACTAAGAAACTCTTTCGCTTTCTCATCTTACAATTAGCGCAGTTTATTGTTCTCGCATTTTTTTTATGATTATATAACTACCTATGGTTTGTAATAAGTAATTAGGGTTTACTTTTCCCCGTATTTTTATTGCTTGTAACCCCCATTCCCAAGGCCATGTAATAGCATAGGAACATTTATTTTCCGCATTTATGGCTTTCCTATTTTACTGTTACTGTTAGTAATTAGGTCATGTATGGTAAGATAAAATAAAACGGTAGAAAAACCCTAATGCAAGATAAATAATAACTGAATTACAACACACTTTGACCACAAACATTTCAAAACAAAGAGATCTTTTCACAAACACTTTCTTAAAATATTTTCAAACAAACACTTTGTACGCATTCTCGAGGACAAATACGAGAATCATTACAAAGTTTTACGCTCCAGACACGGATGCCATTCTGTCGCTTATTCAGATTTCAGATTCAGATACAATACAGATACACTCTAGACACGGAAGTCATTCTATTATTCATTCAGATTCAAGTTTAGTTACAACTTGGATGCGCTCCAGACATGGACGCTATTACATTTCTCATACAGATTCAGTCTCCAGATACAGTTCAGATACGTTCCAGATACGGACACCATTCTGATACTCATCCTCTTGACTTACAACAAACATTCTTGGATGGAATCTTTAAGCCCATCTCCAACAAGATTCTATCACCTTTCAAAATGGCATCTTTAAGCCCATTCCCTCAACTACATTTTGTCGAGTGCAAATTTATGGGCACTCTAGTGTCCAATCATCTTTTACCTTCAAGTCACGAACGACAAAACTCGCCAATCTAACTCTTCAGGTTCAAGAATATTGAACAGGGGCAGCTGTTGTACCCCAAAATTTTCCCTCTCATTTTATCAAGATTTTTCTCACAAGACTTCTTGGACTCAAGACAAGATTAGGGTTTACTCAGCTCAAGACATCCCCTTGCACTGATAACCTGAAATTAGGGTTTGAGTTGGCACAAGGATTTTTGGACCGCCAATGCTTCATGTGACTTTCATACACCATCTTGGACCCCTAAGATTTCTCATACCAAGTTTCAAGCCATGAATCACATTTTTGCCCAGTCAATTGGACAGTTGACCTAAAAGTCAGCTATATTGGGGAAAAGGTCAACTATGGCCAATTTATAGTCAAACCTCATAATTGTTTATCCACAACAACATTTTAGACTCATATATACCATTTGATCAAGTTTGGATCACAACTCCTCAAGAAATTTGATCAGATCATCAAAAGGGCAAAATGGTCAAAATTAGGGTTTTAACTGAGAAAAGGCTATTTCTGATTTTTTACCTAACCAATGACCAATTGGGTTCAAACATGATTTCAAGGACTCAATGAAATCATCTTGACCTAATCACATAGTTCAAAAGATCTCAAGTTCATAGGATTGACAGATGAAGTTTCTAGTCAACTGATCAAAAGTCAACTGTACACTGAAAAGTCAAACTTTGACTTTTTAGTCAAAATCAACTGCCAAGGGTCATAATTCATCAAGATATGTCAAAACAAGAAACTTGTTGATGAAGAAAACCAATTTTGAAAATTAGGGTTTTAATTTGAAATTTTTCATAACTTAGAATTTTTCTAAGTATGGAAAATTTCTTATTTTTCCCCAACTTTCCACAACTTTTTCACCATGATGCAACTTGATTCAAAGAATACTTCCAACATGAAAGTTTTAGTCCTCCATGAAATATACAACTTTGATTCACAAAGTTTTCCCAAAAGAGGCTTGGATCTCAAGTTATGATTTTGTGAATAGAGGTCCATGAACTAAAAGACTTAGTGAAAATTTCCCTAATCTAGGCAGGTTTTTGACCCAACTTCATGGACACTTTTCACCTAGTTCCAAGAGGTATCTCAAAATTCATTTCAAAGATGGATTGTAGAGCATGTTTCAAGCTTTCCAAAATGTCAACGAACTCTCCAAGATCATTTATGGTTAGAGATAATCGAAGAAGAGAAAATGGCATTTTGTCACTTTTGTCCAAGCCATTTTCACAATACACCAAGTTGCAAATCTGATCAAGCATGCTTGTACCTTGCATTACAGGTCCTAAATCCCTTATAAACTCCATAATTAAATGCTAGCTCAGTGGTTAATGGCTTTATTTTGACCTTTGGAGCATTGTACAAAGAACAATTCCATAAATGGCCAAAAGTGCACATTGCCATTTTCATAAAGCAAGCTTTTCCAAGTTTTTCAGCCTTCAGCCTTGGACTTGTTCCTTGAGTACATGCATTTTCCATAGATCACAAGCAAAGTATACCAACCCTTGCAGCTCACAAGATAGCTAAGTACATGCCTGTTAGCATGGTCACTTCAACCTTTCTTCAAAAACAAGAAAAGTGGCCAAAAGGTAGAGAACTTGTACATCTGTTAAAGAGTGGACATGGCCTCATTCAAAACAACTTCACAAACTTATCTCAAGCTAGAACACGAATGCTAAGAATCTGAAACACCTTGAAACTCAAAAACACATTTTTCTGCCCAAACTTGCAGTTTCTGCAAAACTCTTGCAAGCTCAATATTGGCTCGTGCGTTTCTCCCTTTAACACTTGAAACACCTTCCATACATCATATCCAAACTATCTAAGCATTCATCCTGCAACTGTGAGCCCTGTTTCAGGCAGCACCATTTTCATTTTGGAAGGTTGCAACTTGACTTCTACAGGGAGTTTAGCCATCCACAAAGCCAGCTAAGCATTGGAATAGCTTGAGGGAACTTCAAGGAAGCTCACACGATCCTCAGGCCTCACTTAAAGTCCCCACATTGCCATATCTAAATCCAGCTGAAGGAGGTATTTTTCAAAACTTTATCTCTCTATTTAGGCATCCTCAAGCCACGATTTGTGAAGCAAAAATGTAGTCTCTAGCATGGTGAGGTTGTACATATGCATAGTTGTCATTTATATTAACTGAGTTAAGAGAATTTGAATGTTGAACATGCTGAAAAAATTAGGTCAGAAATTAGGGGTTATAAAATTCTCTCTGTTCTTTGAGAGTTAGGTCACAAAATGGATATGGTTGGAATCGTGATAAAAAATGCTATATGTTTCATGTTGTAAGTTTTTGCTTTTGTGCAAGTATGTGAGAGTTTGCAGATTTGAAAAAATGCGCGTAGAAGGATGAAGCTGGAGGACAGGGACAATGGCTGTCCTGTGCCTGGCGCGCCTTGGGCTTCTGTTTTTACTTCACATACCCCCTGACTTGCTATTGGCATCCTCTTTGCTTATTTTGTATTTTTTTCATATTTTCTTTTCATTTTTATATTTATTTATTTTATTTATTTTTCTGAACCATAAAAAATCATGAAAAATATTTTATTTATTTTTTGCATTTTATTTTATTTTTTTATTATTTTTTGGCATAAAAAATATTATTATTAGGATAATGGACTTTATTTTCTTAAATAAATTGTAAATACATTTTAAAAATACCATATATTTTTATTTTTATTATTCATACCCATAAAATATTATTTCTATACACATTTTAATTTTTTAATATTTATTAATAATATTATTTATTATTTCTTGTACAAAAATGGACAAAATAAAATAAATATAGAATACATATTTTCTTTTAAATCAAAAACTAGGGTTTCCCCTTTCAAAAATAACAATATTATTTTTCTTATTTTTAGGACTTAAATAATTTTATTTTCTCATACATAAATCAAATACAAAACATTTTTTTGCATATTTACATTTTTATTGCATTTTTAATATTTATACCTTTATTTAATTTGCAAATATTCAATTGGGTTGTAATAGTATTTTAGGGTTTTATTTTGTGCAATATCCCCATTCAAAAACTTGTATCCCCCCTCCCATAATAATTGTTGTAATAGCTTAGTTTACTTTTACGCAATTTATCGCTTTATACCATGTTTAGTAAAAACTAGGGTTTTGCATGACAAGACAAAAATCAAACAAATAGAATGACCTAATCCAAGATAATCAAAATGCATGTAAAATGACACACATTGCACACAAGCACCCTTAGGGTTTCACCCACTTGGTTGCCTAAACAAAAATAGCCATGGTATGCATGCAAAGTATCTTGGTAAAACAAAACAAAGCAAAACAAACAAATAAGATCATAATCCCTCGATGACGATATCAAAAGGTTGCCTAAAAACAAATGATCTTGGTCCCTCAAACAAGCTAAGATACTTGGCAACATTGTTATCATGGTTATAAGATGACCCGCGCCCGTCCCGTTTAACATCCAAAGATAGGGTTGTTTACCAAATCAATGGTAAATCAACAACATCAAAGGAATGAAAAATGTACAAGAAATACTTTTTGATTAGGTAGATAGTTATAAGTTACTTGCTCCACTTCAAAACAAATCCTTGCTATTTTCAAAAACAATCACACACACATTTTCAAAACATTTCCAAACAACTTTCAAAACATTGAAACATTTTTTAAAAGACAAACATCTTTGTATACATTCTCACGAACGAGAATCATTACAAAGATTGCCTAAACGAAAGGCCTCTTTTCAAAATACTTTCAAAATCACACCAAACACAAAGCACCATTTCAAACAATTGTAAAAGCAAATCAAGTGATCTAAGAAAGTAACTAAGAGCCCATGGAAAACCATGGATGAAAAGGGTTCTAGCACCTTCCCTTTTCATAATCTACCCCCCGAACTCAAGAAAACATCTCAAAGGTATTTCCTATGCTTTCTTACCTTTCCTTTTAGATAAAATAAAAGTCGGTGGCGACTCTTGCTAAACCGAAACATTTGGGACGAAACGCAAAACCTCAAGTCAGTTCCCCACTGTATCACACTACCCATCACATACTATTACATACACCTTTAAATAAATGAATACCCATCCTTACCTTGAATGTAGATACTCTAGGGTTTTATCCTCTTCTCTTCTCCTTTTCTCCCTTTTCTCCTCTTTTCCTATTTCTTCTCTTCTCTTGTTTTCTTCACTTTCTCTTTCTAATTCTATATTTTCCTTATTTTGTTCAACTCTTACTAACTCTAAATGGGTTAACTTCACTCACTCACTCTAATATAACATAAGGCCCAAATATTTATTTTACTATTCTCGCACTCAATAATCCAATAACATATAATACACACTTATTCCAATTATATCAATTATTCACATAATCACACAAAATCAAATAATTTAAAAACTATCAAACCAAATAGTTATTAACATGGCAATTAAATAATAAAATAATTAATAAATAAAATCGGGGTGTTACACTCAGTCTCTGATATTCAAATACAACTTCAAGTGCCATGATAGAAACATAGTACAATGCCTTTTGGTTTGTACTTTTTGCAAAAGTAGCTCCATCTTATCAACTACCAGAATTATGGAGAAAGTCAACTAAAGGTTTTAGCCAAGGCTCAAGGCTGCTTGACATGATTTCTTCAGTCTACTCCAGCATGCATATGAACGCCTTAATTGAGAAAGACACAATGGATAAAGAAATTATTTAGAAGATGAAGATCCTCATCATACCTAATCCAATGTCTCTCTCTTGGAAACCACTTCTTCAGCAAAGACATTTGTGCAAATAAGCTTCCAACGTCTCTCTTGTTCCCTATATATAAGGATCTGAAGATTCAAAAGAAGAAACACCTATATACAACAAAATATTACAACAAGAACAAGAATTGTTTCGCTCTCTAAGCTTATATATATATATAGTTGTGGTTGCATATTGTCTCGAGAGTTTCTTACATTTGTATATCTTAGAAATCTCAAGTAACAAGGTCTTTGCTTGTGTTGTATTATTTGTACCTCTGATTGTATATTAGGTACATCTTGTTGTAATCCTAAACAGTTTATTTAGAATTTGTAAAAGTCTCAAACTGTGAGTTTGAGCAAGGAAGTCTCTTTCAAGTGGGAGTAAGAAAGGAAGTCCTAAACTGAGTGTTTGAGAAAAGAAGTCTTGAATCATGAGTTTAGGCAAGGAAATATATTTTAGGTGTGATTGAGCAGGAAGTGTTGAACTGCGGGTTTAGGCAACGAAGTCTCTTTCAGGTGTGATTGAGCAGGAAGTCTTGGACTGGTGTGTCTAAGCAAGTTATAGTTTGGTTCTGATTATAGTCAAAAGCTCTTGTGTGACAAGGGGATTGGACTACTTTCGTTATATAGGAACTAGGATAATATTTGTGTGTAATTTACTTATTGCTTTTGCACTTTAAATTATTCAGATGATGCTTACTCCATTTTAGAATCTGAACTTGGTCAGATTCAGTTGTTGTTGTTCTAAAAAGCAAAAGTTATCATATACACAATTCAACCTCCACTTGTTGTGTATTTTTCTCACATCTAAATCCTCTTAAATTTACTTCTGAATTTGTCCTTCTGAAAGCTTCCTTTCTTTGGTTATTCTTTCCATAGACCAGGACAATCAACATCGAACTGACCAGACTTCTTGCAGTTGAAGTAGTTCTTCTAATCATCATCTTTGTCTATAGAACTAGAGCCTTTGAAGCCATTGCTTCTATCAGAGAATCTCTTGTTCCTTTTTTCCATTTGTTGAAATATCTTTATGATAAATTCCATTTCCCCATCATCAAAAACTTCTTCATCGAAATCTTCTTTTGATTTCTTGACTTTTGAGGATGTGGCAACTTTACATCCAGATTTCTCAGCTACTGACTTAAGAGTTAGTGATTTGTATTTCTTCACGAGCTCATCTCCATTCAGCTCCATCTCACATCTCTGAAGATTTCTTATCATACTTTAAGACTCAACGTATTCAGATCTTTAGCCTCTTGAATAGCTGTGACCTTAGGTATGTATCTAGCAGGGATACTTCTTAAGATCTTTTTTACATGGTCATATACAGTATAACTTTTGTTCAGAACCTGAAGGTATGATACAAGAAATTGAAACCTAGAAAACATGGTTTCAGTATCTTCATCATCCTTATTTCTGAACATCACTTAGTGTTGTACTAGAAGGTTGTCATTAGCCTCTTTGACTTGTTGGTTTTCCTAGTAAGTAGCACACAAAGACTCAAAGATAGTCTTGGCAGTAGACTTATCAATGATCTTGATGTACTTTTAATGAGGTAGAGCTTCTATCAGAATTCCTCTAACTCTCTGATGTTTTATGTAATTTTTCTTCTAAGTTGGTGTGAGAGTTTTCCTATCGGCTACCATTCCAACATCATTAACTTCAATGTTATTTCCATCTTTAATGATATCCCACAACTCATAATCAATACCAATGATGTATGTATACATCTTTCTTATCCACCATTTAAACTGAGTTGAATCACCACTGAAAGTAGGTGGCCTAGCAGAATAGTGACTCTTTTCAGGAGCACTATAATAATATGGTATACCACCACCAATCACATTAATCGTTTCAAGAGATCCCTCCATCTATTATATTTTTCTATTCATGAATTTTTTTGTACCATTTGTAAGTGTTTAGCATAGACCGTACTCTGATGCCAACTAAAGGTGAGAAAAAATACACAAGAAGGGGGAGTTGAATTGTGTATAGTGAATTATTTTTACTTCAATAACCAACTTAAGAATCTTAACACATAGTATTTAGTGTTGTACCCTAAAATTTTCCCTCTCATTTCTCAAGAATTTTCTCACAAGATTTCTATTGGGTAAAGACTGTACAAGGTTTGATCAGCTCAAGATACTTCCTCAACACTGATGACTCAAAACTAGAGTTTGAATTTACACAAGTACAATTGGACTTTTAATGCTCCGTATAGTTTCCATGGATCATATTGGGCTCTAAAGCATCAAATCAAAGAAGAGCAAGTTTTCCTTGATTCATAAGCTTCTATTGAGCACCTGGCTTCCTTCGAGCAAGCTTGGTTTAGAGGCTTAAATTGGGCATTTGGACTCCTTCGAGAAAGCTTTGGTTCACAAGATTCAATTTGGCATTTGGCCACCCCTCGATCAATATTTGGTTCACAAGTTTCAATTGGGAATTTGGCTTCCTTCAATGCAAGCTTGGTTCACAAGCTTTGATTGGGCATTTGGCCTCCTTCGATCAAGTTTAATCCATAAGCTTCGATTTGGACATTGGTTTCCTTCCTTCAACCTGCTTCAATCCACCTCTCAACTTGCTTCGACCCACAAAGCAAGTATATCTTCATACTTGCTTCGAACCAAAAGGATAGTTGGTTATGGCATTTAAAGTTTGGACATTTGAACTTTCAACTGATTACTCAAGATATGGTTTTCCAAGTCTTGATATGCCTGAAAAACTTTGTTAAGTAGGAAAGCAATCCATAATTTGTTTTGTTTTGAATATGCCAAAAAGATCATCTTGCATGCTCAAATAGGTACATTCAGATAAATGTTGGTCCATTCGAAGAACATACATCTGATGGCACATTCAAATAACATGCATTGGTGGCCCATTCAAAGAACACACAGTTGGTCCATTCGAAGGACACACAATTGGTGGAAACGAATATTGCTTTGATGAGTCTGGTCGAAATTTCTGGAAGGATGGAGTATTCGATTCAAAAAATCAAGTTCAAAACAGAATACATAGGCCATGCTACATGATCTTGCTTTTCAGGCCTCAAAATTGTATCTCACTCCATAATTAATTGTTTACATAATTAATTAAGCTCTTACCCAAGTGTTTAAAGTATTGTCCAAACCAATTTTCCTTTAATGGCATAAAATTATCATTGCCATTTTTAGAAAAGTTTTTGTATTGGGCCTTGCGCTTATCCCTTCTGCGCACATATCCCCTATAAACTAGAAGCAACAGGTCTAAGGCCCCCAACAACTTCAGACCATGCTTGTACAACACCTTGAAACTTGTTTTCCACTTATCTTCAAAAAGCAAGTCACCTAGTCAAAACCCTACAACAGAGAGATCCCTTGTGTAAAACTTCTCTAACCTTGTCTCTATAAATATAGAAGCCATTTGCAAATCAAAAGGCCAGAGACTCTTGTTGTGTTGAAAAAATCCTCAAACACTCTCAAACTCTCAAAAACTCAAAACCTGCACACAAGCATAAAATTGGGCATATCCTGACTTCATACACACAAAAATCTCAAATCCCTTCATATGTCAGCTAGTCTTTCGATTCACTCCCATAACTTCCATATACCAGCCTTGGAACACTCCCAAAGCCCTCAAAAAACCCACTCAAGAAAGTTAGTGAGCCTTTTGATTCACTCCTAACTTCCTTATACCAACCTTCGATTCAGTAACTTTCAAAGCAAAGAAGTAACTGAAATAGCTTCAGGGAGGTCGAAGCAGGCTTAGTCCATCATCAAACTGTTCCTGGAGGTTCTGTCAAAATCCCTCAAGTCTCACTCCAAGAGGTAAGTTTTCTAAAACTTAGAACTCTTCATTCAAACATCATTTGTATATACTTTGTGAAGGAAAAATGTAGATATCATGTCTAGGAAGTTGACCATGTCCATAGTTTCGATTGTCATTGCTTGCACATTAAAAGGTTCATCTCTGAAAAATTAGATCTTAGTTTTGGCATTTCATGCTAACCTTTGACCCATGACTATTGAAATTATGTGGTTAGATTTGTATTAAAATTTTATGCAGGTTTTTACATCTTTCGATTGGCTGAGGAATGAAGCTTTTCGAAGCTTAACATTAGAGTTATGCATCCCTGTGCTCGAAGGAATAAGATGAAGCCATGTTTAAAAATTCAGAATTGAATTCATTTTATATTTAGTGCAAATTGTATAACTAGCAGATGAAACAGACCACCTCAGTGGTACAAATAGCGCGCACGAAAGGCATTTATGTGTAAGGTCCTGGGTTCAAGCCCCAGCGAGACCTTTTGTACATTTTTCATATCTTCTCACTTTGTTTTGTTTGCAGGAAGCACACCTAGGCCCAAACACAAAAACTGTTTAAAACACAAAAACTGTTTTAGAACACAAAAACTGTTTTAGAACACAAAAACTGTTTTCTACACAAACTGTTTTAAAATACAAAAAAATGTTTTCTGCACAAAAACACCAAAAATATATTTAAATTATTTAGTTTATTTTAGTTAACTTCTTACAATGAAAAAAACCAAAACATTTTCCTATTTATTTTCTTTTCTTTAACTTAATTAAATTTCCTTAACAAAAACAAAACAAATCTATTCCTTTTTCCATTTTGTCTTGTACATTATATTTATTATACATTATTCAAGTTTCAATATGGTTGTAATAGATAATTAGGATTTAATTTCTTGCAATCTCCATTTGTAAATTTGTACATCTCATCCCCAAATGATATAATTGTGTAGTAAATTTACTTTCTGCAATTTATCGCTTTCATATAAATGCTAGTAACTTAGGGTTTACATGGAAAGATAAAATCAATGCTTAGAAAACACTAATCCAAGATAAATCAAGCATGAAAATTAAATAATTTGCACACTTATACCTCTAGGGTAATCTCACTTGTTGCCTTGAGAAAATGGTCATAATTTGCATGTGAGACTCCTTAGCAAAAATAATAAAAAAATACATGATCATAGTCCCTCGATGACGCTTCGAATGTTGCCTTACAAATGATCTTAGTCCCTCAAAAGAAATGCTAAGATATCTCACAATATTGTTATTCATGACTATACGATGACCCACGCCCATCCCTTTACATCCAAAGATAAGGCTTCTAACCAATCAATGGTAAGATAGAAATATCAAAGGAAGGAATGAACAAAAAGACTTTCAAGTAGGTAGAACGTTCTTACTTGCTTGCTCACAATCCATATTCAAAACAAACATCTTTTCAAACACACCAAACACTTTCTAAACATGAAAATATTTTCAAAAAGTCCAACACATTGGATGCATTCTTATAGAGACAAGAATCATTACAAAGTTTGCCTCAACGAAGGCACTTTTCAAAAATACTTTCAAAACCCACCACAAACACATTTTCAAAAAAAAGCATTTTCAAGTGATCTAGAATGCAACTAAGAGCCCATAGATAACTATGGATGAAAAGGGTGCTAATACCTTCCCTTTTCATAACCTACCCCCCGAACTCAAGAAAATATCTCAAAGGTATTTCCTATTCTTTTCACCCTTTCCTATTTAGATAAAAGAAAAGTTGGTGGTGACTCTTGATATCTGCAATAATTGCAATCAAATGTAAAATAACCAAGTTAATTCTCCCACTGTATTACATTTAGCAACAAAAAGATTAAAGTACAGAAGCAAGAAGTAAATAACCACACCGAGTTATCCTGGTTCCTCTCATAAACTGAGAGTAGTCTAGTCCCCTTGTCTAACAAGAGATTTTTCACTATAATAAATAAGATTGCACTTTTTCTCAAACAAATTAGCAAGAGACTTCAACTGCTCAATCATAGTAGAAAGAGACTTCCACTCAAGCACACGAGCAAGAGGCTTCCACTACTAAAAAAACTAGCAAGAGACTCCATATACTCTAAAAAATAGTTTAGGAGAATAGATAACAACTATACTTGATATAAAATCAGAAGTATAGAAATAATACAACACACATAAAGATTCTTTAAACACTTGAAATTTATAAGACATACAAGGATAAGAAATCTCAAGATCTTGTACAACAAATAACTTTAGCTCAAATATGTTCAGTGTTGTTCTTTGTTAGATGGTTAGTTTTCTTCCTTCAGATCTTCAACTCCTTTTTATAGAGGCGGACAAAGAGACATTGAAAGGTGACTTGCACAAGTGATCTTTATAGAGAAGAAGTTCCTAGAGAGATGTTAGAAGTTGATATGTTAAGATCTTAATCCTATGTGTAATAGCTTTAACTAGGGCGTCTTTCTCATACTAGGTATCTACCAATATGTTGGAGCAGACTTAACAGGTCATGTCAATTTTTCTTGAGCCTTGCACTAAGAAACTCTAGTTGACTTTCTCCAAAATCTGGCTTTGATAAGTTGTTTCTGCTTTAGAGACAGAGTATAGACCAAAAGCTAAGTACCTTTAACTCAGGTCTTTAGAGTCTGAGCTGTCACCAGAAACTAAGATACCAAGTGTTGAGTCATCAAATGTTGATCCTTCCGATTTTGAGTCATTTAGCTTCTTTTCAAATTCTCTTTATCAGGTCAAAACCAAGTTGATTTTTAAGCTTGTGATCCTACACACTTAAGCAAATGTTAGTATACTCAAATATTATTTAAATACTCTGTTATCATCAAAACTCAAGACATATGAATAATTTTGTTCCAATACTATTTTCTCATTCTTTTTATTTTCTGACAAACTAACCAAACAACATCTTCATCATCAAATATACTAGTACATAAAAGAATAAGGAAGAAATGAGAAAAACAATTCAAATAAAAAATAAAAAATCGAACAAGAATTAACATCATAGATTTAAATACGATTTGCAACATTTATCTATAAATTTAAAAAAAAAAACTGTAAAATTAAAATCGAAATTCCAATATGAAATTTTTATAAAAGGTTTTGGTTTACTCCCCACTCTCTTTATTTTGGTTCTTGGCTTTTGGATATATATATATATATATATATATATATATATATATATATATATATATATATATATATATATATATATATATATATATATATATATATATATATGGGAGTTTTGCCAATAAAGTTTTAGAAAATAAATAAAATATTTGTGGTTTTCTGCACTGAAATAAAATAATTTTATAAAATTAATTATTATTAAAAGTGAATTAAATATAAAATATTTTATTTATATATTCATACAATGTGATTGATAAGTTAAATAATTTGAATTATAAATTAATTTTAAATATGTCAAACATGTTTGGTTATGCAGCAATAAAAAAAATTGATCTAAAGTTAATTGAACATGTAAAATTAATTATGATTAAAAATAAGTTAAATATAAAATAATGTATATATTTTAATATATTTATGTATAAGTGAATTAAAATAAATTCAAAATTCAAAATTTTAATTTTTTACTTCAAATTAAAAATAATTTTTAAATAAATTAATTCTAATCAAGTACATCAAAACACCTATACAATAAAATTAAATCAAGTGCATTCAAAAATAGAACCAATCATATATGATATGTCTGGAGTAATTTGGTCAACTCTAAAGTCAATGTATTTTTATAACAGTTTCTTGACAATATCTGGATATGATTCTCAGATCAGAAAATAAATATTCCTTCAAGAGTAGTTCTAGATCAGAAGAAAAGCTTTGTGTTTCAAATAGGTTGTTTCCCATAATTCTAAAGACAAGATTTGGTTCTGACCACTCTGGTGTTCCAGCGCTACAACAACAAAGTAGTTTTTAAAGTACTCATCAGTCAGTCATCAGAAGAATTAAGACAAGTGATTGATCTCTTTTAAGCTTAATCCTTCAGAATCAGAAGTACATCATCAAAAATAAAGATCAAGACTCCTACTCAAGAATAAAATAGTAAAATGATAGTACTTTTTAAAGTTGTTCTACCACAGACGTACGCTATCTACTACAAGCAGCAGGTATAGGAAAATGACATTTCGTACTGTTCCAAACTTGTCTTGAATATATCTGTTGGGAATCAACTGTTGGAAGGAGAAAATACTTCTCTATCCTTACAACGACTCTTTTATTTGAAGGCTATAAAAAGAGTAATATGAAATGAAGAAAAGTTGCTGGAAAGCCATGGATGCAGACGTTGTTAGAGTTGTTACACTGAACATGCTAAAGCTAACCAAATAAGATGAAATTAAAAAGCAAGGAGTTGTTGCTCATATCTTGCTTAATGAAGAAAAAATATGAATATGAAGAATTCTACAAGATGTTATTCAAACTATCAATCATATACATCTTGGAAGAATTATGAAGAAGCAATGAGTTGTTGCTCAAAGCTTTCTCAATAAAGAAGATGAAGATAAAAAGACTACAAGATGCTGCACTTATGTTAGATTATATTCATCTTTATAGAAATATGTAAACCACTAGAGTTGTTGCTCATATTGTGTTATTTCTTAAGATCTTCATGTAAATTATTTGTACACATGAGTTGTTGCTCAGAATTGTGTCAAATAATATGTACTTAAATTAGGAGTAAATATGCTTGATAAGAAGCACTCATGTAATCTCCAGTAAAAAGTATGTTTAGAATTGGATGGTTCCTCAAGTTATCGAGTGAAGGTCAGAATACTTGAGAGGATGTTGGTTGGGGTCATCATAGATGAAATCCTATTCTAAGGGACCAATTTATTCAGAAACTTTATGGGGTCAATGATCGCTATATCTCTTAGGGAACCAGGAAGGTCAGAATTCTTAAGAGATCACTGGATGTGGGTCATTATGAGAAATCCATCATATAAAGATCAAGTTGATCAAATTTCTGATAGGGTCAATGATTGTTATATCTCGTGGAGATCACTGAATGAATCATTGTGTTTCTCCTTGAGTGACTAGTGTTAGTCATAAGACTCAAGATGATAATGGTTGTGGTTCATTGTGAAATCCTGTTAAGAAAGACAAGGTAGGTCAGATTTCTTAAGGGGTCAATGGTTGTTGATCATTATTTTGTATTAGTCACCGGTGGGTAGCCCATGCATTTGTAATCAATTTGGTTATAATGGATTAAGTCCTTGTTGAAGGCAAAATCACCTGACGAGGATCAACAGGAGTAGCCTATTTAACAGTGGAACTGGATAACTGAATGTGTCTCTTTATATTTATTTCATTCTATATTCTTTCATAGTTCAATCAAATAATTTTTTAAAGGGGAATACTCTCTTAAAACCCAATTTAAACCCCCCTTTCTTGTGTTTTTCTCTACCTTTAATTGGTATCATAACATGGTTTTGTTATTGATTTTTTACTCAAACACTTAATCGTGTGATATATTCAATAAGAGAAAAACAATGAATGCTATAAATTGAAATGAAAGAAAGAGGGATCCATTCAAACATTCAGGTTCATCAGAAAATGCATGTTATGAAGTTTGCTGAGAAATTTTTGAGAAGAAATCATCAGAGGCGAGTAAAAGAAATAAAGATCATGCATGGAGACATAATGATAGATGGATCAACTCTAGAAATAGAAGACGCGAGCTTTCAAAATAATAAATAGGATAAAGTTACTTGACCTTCAAGAATCACTTGAGAAGTTATTAGAAACAGACTCATTAAGCGACAAATGTTTCATCTAAACTCTCTCTCTCTCTCTATCTATTTCTCTCTCTCTCTCTCTCTCTCTCTCTCTCTCTCTCTCTTATATTTTATGATTTAATTTAAAGATTGACTCGATAAGACAATTGTTTGCGCCTATTCATCATTACATTGTAAAGTGTCACAGTATGCTTCGTAATGTTTTCTTGAAACTAGGTCTAAGTTATTATTATTTTCCTTGCGTATACGATTCCATCTCTTAGTACAAATTTCAAACTTATTTATTCATATAACTTAATTCACTCTCACACGAATTTGTCACTTCACCTCCCACTATTTTTTTTTCAAACCCTAAAAAATTTCCTAAAACAGTTATGAATTACCTAAGAAAAATAGTTCATAAAAAGGCTTTCGCCTCCTAACTCAAAAACATTTCCTCATCTTATGTCTGTAATGGAAGTACCCTCTGGGCATAAGCAAAAGAATATAGAATAACAACCTTACGATGCTCCTGAAGTTACCTTGTCCATAGATTTGGATTCCTTAAACGTTCTTTGTGAACCTCTTGTGGATTTTCAAAATCTCAAAGATAATGTCTTTGATCTTTTGACTGATGTAATGAATAAAGGATGAGAAAAATACTTTAACCTTCTCAATGGACCTGTTCTCCCTCATCTTGTGAGAGAATTTTGGGTTCATGCAAAATCATCTACCTATCATGTAGTTTTGTTCATTAAAGGGAAAAAGGTCATCATCAATGAATAAATTATTGCAAGAGTTCTTAATCACAATGGGAAAGGATTAAGATGCTATTAAGAAAACATCAGATGGACGTAAGTGATAGATATTTAACAAGCTATCTTCAAATCACGAAAAGCTTCAAAGACATATGGTTATTATGATAATCTAAGAATTTAGGCCAAAATTCTTGAATCATTAATCATCCAATTACCTCCTAAGAAATATGCATTTGTCATACCTAGAGATCTTTTATATATACTATATTTTATCTCATCATGAGTTTGTATAAATCTTCCCTCTCTTCTCTTTTACCATCCAAGAGAAAATGTGAGGAAAACAAGAGATGGAAGTGAAAGGACAAAGATATATATTCCTCTTGGAAGAATCATTTCCAGTATCATTGCTGAGATTATTGAACTAAATGATTTATAAGAAAAAGACCTTGAAATGGTTTGTGGGGAACCCTTCAATGCTGAAAATCTGGTAGAAATGAGAATTATGGAAAATGTATCTAAGCAACCAGAAGAAAAGGCTATGAACATCATCTTACCAAGAAAAGCTCCTCAGTTTACAATCCAAAACCAAAATGAATGTTTGAAGGTAATTTTCCCTTTAGAAACTCCAGCATAGAAGCTGACCTTGAAGAATAAAGAAAAAGAAATTGTAAGAAACCACATCTCTTTCCACTTGACAAAAATCTATCTAGCAAGAAAAGATTAACCATCAATGTCATGATTCAAGGACCTGAAGCTCTCAGAGGAAGAAGAAGAAGAAAAAGAAGAAGAAGAAGCAAAAGAAAAGGAAAGATCCATCCATGGACACTGATGAAGTAATTGTATCTTCTTATCCCTATTCCACATATGAGTTGACTACTTCTCAGTGTAATGTTTTATGTTCGAGCCCTAATCTTAGGAATATAGTCTTACCACATCCACTTCACTTTTCTCAACAAATGTTATCACCTCCCCACTCCCTCAAACACCCACATCTTAGAAATCTCTTTCACAACTCTCATCTTCATAAGCCTTCATCCCAACCGCTATCATTTCACAAACCTCTTCCTGGTTAGAAGTAATTCTTTCTTCAAACAAAAACTTATTCAGTTGTTCTAAAACTCTTCTTCCTTTTATTCTAAATACCTCATCAGAGTTCAAATAATTCCACTTTTGTTTCCCCAAAAATTCTACATGTCTCTGAAACAGTTGTTTCAGCTTCTCTGGAGGATATCATCACCTCTTCTGCACCAATCCTATCTGTAACACCCGTAATTTAATTTAATTATTTATTTAATTAAATTATTATTTTGGGATTATTTGTCGAAGTTGCGAGATGTTAAGAATTATGGGTATGGATTGTTGTATTATTATTAATTAATTAATTAGTTGATTAACAATAATTATAATGTTGGAATTAAGGGAATATTTATATAATGTTGGACTTATGCTATTGGTTGCAAGTAGTAAAGTGGGGGTGTGTAGGTTAGGCCCAATAGGATTGATATGTAAGGCTAAGCTGGCACAAGGATTTGTTTTAGTTGGAGAAAAAGAAGTTATGTACGTTGACCAGAAGAGCCGCGCGGAAGAGGAGCAAGATGCCTGGTGTCGAGTAGAGCAAATCAAGAATTATGGTCAGAGCTTTGGTTGAGCGACCTTCAATCGAGGTAAAGGGTGGGGTTCTGACATTATAATAGGATTTATGATGTGTATCACGTGGGAATTGCTTGTTTTATGATTATTGTGCGTTGATGTTTCTGATCTGCTAGTGAAGTTGCCCGGTTGTGTGTTGTAGATGTTTTATGTATCTGTGTGACTATCGATTTAATCGATGGATAGGTTAGGATAGTGATTACTGGTCGTTATGGTCATTAGGATGTTAGGTTACTCTGAGCGGTTGGTAGGAAAAGTAGTAAGTTGTTGAAGTGGTCGTTTTAGGGAGGTTTCAGCGTGACTGCAGAATTTATGAACATGTTCTAGGAAATATAGTTGCCTATTGCTGTGTTATTCTGAGAGGTTGGCCGGAAGTTATGAATGGTACTGGTGTAGTTGTTAAGACGTAGTATTGTGTCTGTTCTGTTGGCCGGACTAGTGGTGGAGGAGGATGCTGATGGTGTTAGGTACCAAGCGGTATATTAGGCTGCGAGGCATGTCTGAGGGTTATGTGTTGGATTGTCGAGCAGTACTAGGTTGTAGGACATGTCGAGGAGCATAAGTTGGTTGTTATCCCGTTTTCCCCTGTGCATGTCGAGGAGTATGGATTAGTTGTTAGGTTGTCCTAGTTGCTATGCATATCGAGGGGCACATAGTTCCCTATCCCTTTTGCCCATACATGTTGTGTTTTGGTTGTTACCAGTGCTATGTGAATTATTGTTAAGTTGATGTTTGATTATGTTAATAATTTAATCATTGATTGATGTGGTAGGCTTATGGCCAATGTTGATTTATGTTGAGTTGTTGTGTTGTTGTGATGGCTGCTATAAATTCTTGTTGAAAATGTGAAGTTGCAGGGAATTTTAATTGATGATAAATTACCTCTATTTACTGGTAATAATGGTGATGTGGGCTTATTCCTTGTGATGAATGATGACTGTTGTGAGTATGTGATAGTGCATTAATTAAGTCATATACATTTGCATACTCTGTGATGGCCTGGATTGGCAAACTGCGAAGAAGGCTTATGCCTTGTTAATGCCTCTATTTATTAGAAGATTTTATGATGGGAGTTCTGCTCCATTGGTACCACATGCATTTTCATAAAGATGAGTTGTATTATGTGTTGCATCCTGAGTCGTTGTATGATTGATTTTAATTGTGGTTATGTTGCTAAAGATCTGAGAAGTGGTGAATATCTATGAACTGGCTCTAATTTTTTATTTATCACGCGTTCTATTATAATGTTCAATATCTCACCCCTTCTGTTTGAATGTTACCCCGATGTTGGTAACATGTAGGTAATCCAGATTGAAGGCGGTATACCTTCAGTAGTTCGAGTCGGTGTCATTGATCTGATACGTAACACTCAGGGGGATGAACGCTTGCTATTTATTTATTGTTATTATTTCAGTTGATTGAACTTTAAGTTGTTGTTCTTTAAATTATTGTTATTTGAAGTTGTCTTAATTGGACAAATATGTCATATTTATTTTAAGTTGAATATTATGACTCCGTTGCGTAGTTATGATAGTTGATGTTTCTTTTTAAGATTGAATTATGTTGATGTTGGTTCATCCAAGTTTAATGTGTTATGTATCGGTAATGAATGTCGTTGGTTTAAGTTGAATTTGTGGCATCCTGATTTAGTTGTTGAATTTTTTTATAACTTTGATTTTTATATATATTGTTGAGTAGAATTGGGGTGTTACAAAGTTGGTATCAGAGCAATGTTGGTCCATGTGACCAGGTTTTTGAGTCGTAGTTTGATTAACAATCGAGTATTTTTAATTTGAGTTCTAACTGTTGTTTATGTTGTAGTGATAAGTTGAGATGGATGGAAGGAATGATGTTGCACTTGTTGCTGCTTTAGAAGCAATGTCGCATGCTATGGAGACTCATCCGAACACGGATAGGAATGCTGGATCTCGTAGTTTGGCAGCCTTCCAGAGGGAGAATCCGCCTACATTCATGGGTAAGTATGATCCTGACGGAGCATTGGATTGGTTGAAGGAGATTGAGAGGATCTTCCGTGTGATGGACTGCACTCCAGCGCAGAAGGTTCGATATGGTACTCATATGCTAGCAGTTGAGGCTGATGACTGGTGGCTAGAGATGTGTCATAGGTTGGAAGATGCAGGTGAGAATGTCACTTGGGCTGTGTTTTGTAGGGAATCTCTGAGGAATTATTTCCCTGAAGATGTTTGTGGTAAGAAGGAAATTGAGTTCTTTGAGCTGAAGCAAGGAAGTATGTCAGTTGTTGATTATGCTACAAAGTTTGTTGAGTTGGATAAGTTTTATCCGCACTATAGTGAGGCTAATGCTGAGTTTTCAAAGTGCATCAAGTTTGAGAATGGGTTGCGCTCAGAGATCAAGAAGGCAGTTGGATACCAGAAGATTCGTGTCTTTGCCGATTTGGTTGATAGTTGTAGAATTTATTAAGAGGATAATAATGCTCATTACAAGATTATCAGTGAAAAGATTGGTAAGCACCAACAGAATCATGGTAAGCCTTATGATGCCCCAGCTGGTAAGGGTAAACATAAAGTTGCTCAGGGTCAGAGGACTAGTGGGGGAGATGCTCTTGCTGGTGTGATTTGTTTTAAATGTGGAAAACCTGGGCATAAGAGTAATGTGTGTGTTACTGAGGTGAAGAGGTGTTTTCATTGTGGTAAGACTGGACATGTTGTATCTGAGTGCAAGCATAAGGAGGTGATTTGTTTCCATTGTGGTGAAGAAGGGCATGTTGGTAATCAGTGTCAGAAACCAAAGAAGGCGCAAACCAGTGGTAAGGTATTCGCTTTGGCTGAGAATCAGACGGCTAGTGAGGATAGACTTATCAGAGGTACATGTTTCATTAATAATACTCCTTTAATTACTATTATTGATACTGGTGCTACTCATTGTTTTATTGCTGCTGATTATGTTGAAAGATTGGGTCTTATGTTGTCTTCTATGAATGGAGAGAAGGTCGTCGAAACTCCAACCAAGGGGTCGGTGGCTACTTCTTTTGTATGATTAAAGTGTCCTTTATCGATTTTAAACAGAGACTTTACTGTTGATTTGGTTTGTTTTCCTTTAAGAGGGTTGGATGTGATTCTGGGTATGAACTGGTTAGAGCATAACTATATTCATATTAATTGTTATAACAAGTCTGTGAGGTTTTCTAATCCCGAAGAAGAGGAAGATAATTTGTTGTCTGCTAGAAAATTGCGATAGTTGATGAAAGAAGAGGATCATATGTTCTCATTGATGGCGTTGCTATCTGTCGAGAATCAAGCTCTAATTGAGGAATTGCAAGTAGTGCGTGAATTTCCTGAAGTTTTCCCTGGTGAAATTCCTGATGTACTGCCAGAGAGAGGAGTTGAATTTGCTATTGATCTTGTACCTGGTACCAAACCTGTTTCTATGGCACCATACATGATGTCTGCATCTGAATTGTCGAAATTAAAGAAGCAATTGGAAGATTTGCTTGAAAAGAAGTTTGTGAGACCAAGTATATCGCCATGGGGAGCTCTAGTGTTGTTAGTAAAGAAGAAAAATGGAAGTATGAGGCTTTGTGTTGATTATAGAAAGTTGAATAAGGTGACAATAAGAATAATTATCTGCTTCCAAGAATATATGACTTGATGGATCAATTGGTGGATTCTCGTGTGTTTAGTAAGATTGATTTAAGGTCGGGTTATCATTAGATTAAGGTGAAGGATGAAGATATCCAGATGACAGCTTTTAGAGTGCATTATGGACATTATGAGTACTCGGTGATGCCTTTCAGTGTTACTAACACGCCGGGAGTATTCATGGAGTACATGAATCACATCTTTCATACTTATTTGGATCGGTTTGTATTGGTCTCCATAGATGACATTTTGATTTACTCTAAATCGGAAGGAGAGCATGCATAACACTTAAGAGTAGTATTGTAAGTTTTGAAAGAGAAGAAGTTGTATGCAAAGCTATCTAAGTGTGAATTTTGGTTAAAGGAGGTTAGTTTTCTTGGTCATGTGATCTCAGATAGTGGCATTGTTGTAGATCCATCGAAGGTGGATGATCTGTTGTAATGGGAAACTCCAAAGTCGGCTATCGAGATTAGAAGCTTTTTGGGATTACCTGGTTATTATAGAAGGTTTATCGAAGGTTTTTCTAAGTTGGCACTTTTGTTGACTAAGTTGACTTGTAAAGGTAGAGCTTTTGTGTGGGATGTTCAGTGTGAAGAAAGTTTTACAGAATTGAAGAAAAGATTGACGTCGGCTCCAATTTTGACACTACCTAATCCGGGAGAACCTTTTGTGGTATATTGTGATGCTTCTAAGATGGGTTTAGGAGGTGTGCTTATGCAGAATGAGAAAGTTGTTGCTTATGTGTCAAGGCAGTTGAGGACTCATGAGAAGAACTATCCTACGCATGATTTAGAACTTGTTGCAGTTATTTTTGTGTTATAATTTGGAGGCACTATCTTTATAGTTCTAGATTTGAAGTGTTTATTGACCATAAGAGCTTAAAGTATCTATTTTATCAGAAGGAATTGAATATGAGACAACGAAGATAATTGGATTTGTTAAAGGATTATGATTTCGGTTTAAATTATCATCCAGGAAAGGCGAATGTGGTAGCTAATGCGTTGAGTCGAAAGACTTTACATATGTCAGCAATGATGGTTAAAGAGTTGGAATTGATTGAACAATCTAGATATGATCTTAGTTTGAAAGGTCACACCGCGGAGTGTTATGTTGGGAATGTTGAAGATTAACAATGAATTTATGGATAGTGTCAGAGAAGATCAGAGGTTAGATGTGAAACTGGTAGATTCGATGGTTGGGATCGATCACTCTGAGAATAGTGATTTTAAGTTAGATGCATAAGGTGTGTTGAGATTTTGTAATCGGGTTTGTATTCCTGATGATCCAGAGATGAAGAAAGTGATTCTTGAAGAGAGTCATAGAAGCAAGTTGAGTATTCATCCAGGTGCTACAAATATGTATCAGAATTTGAAGAATTTTTTTGGTGGCCTGGGATTAGAGTGATGTGGCTCGGTTTGTGTATGCATGTTTGACTTGTCAGAAGTCGAAAGTTCAACATCAGAAGCCTGCAGGGTTGATGCAACCGTTAGAAGTTCCAGAATAGAAATGGGATAGTATTTCGATGGACTTTGTGACAGGGTTACCTAATACTTTAAGAGGACATGATTCGATTTGGGTAATTGTCGATATGCTTACAAAGTCGGCTCATTTTATTCCTATTAACATCAGTTTTCCAGTGTCGAAGTTGGAAGAGATTTACACTAGTGTAATTGTGAAGATGCATGGTGTCCCTTTATGTATTGTATCGGATAGAGATTCGAGGTTTATTTATGATTTTTGGAAGAGTTTGCAAGAAGCGATGGGTTCTAAGTTGAGTTTGAGTTCGGCGTATCATCCTCAGACGGATGGTAAAATGGAAAGAACTATTCAATCGTTGGAGGATTTGTTGAGAGCATGTGTTCTTGAGCAGGGAGGTTCGTGGGATACTTATCTTCCACTGATAGAGTTCACTTATAATAACAGTTACCATTCTAGTATTGGGATGGCACCTTTTGAAGTGTTGTATGGTCGGAGATGTAGAACTCCTCTGTGTTGGCATGAATCTGGGGAAAGTGTAGTGCTTGGACCTGAACTTGTTCGTGAGACAACTGAGAAGGTGAAGTTAGTTCGAGAAAAGATGAAAGCTTCCCAAAGTAGACAGAAGAGTTATCATGACAAACGAAGGAAGGACTTAGAATTTCAAGCAGGTGACCATGTGTTTTTGAGAGTTACACCTGTAACTGGTGATGGGAGAGCATTGAAGTCTAAGGAGCTCACTTCTCATTTTATTGGTCCGTATCATATTTTGGAAAGAGTTGGAAATGTTGCTTATAGAGTGGCTTGACCGCCTAATCTTTCGAATTTGCATGATGTGTTTCATGTGTCACAACTCCGGAAGTATATTTCCGATTCATCTCATGTGATTCATATGGATGATGTGCAAGTCCGAGATAATCTTACTGTGGAGACGATGCCTGTATGAATTGCGGATCGTGAAATAAAGAATCTAAGAGGTAAGGAGATTTCTTTGGTGAAATTAGTTTGGCTAGGAGCTATCGGAGAAAGCATGACTTGGGAGTTGGAAAGCAAGATGCGAGACTCCTATCTTGAGTTGTTCGAATGAGGTAAATTTTCGAGGACGAAAATATTCTAAGTGGGGGAGATTTGTAACGCCCGTAATTTAATTTAATTATTTATTTAGGTATGGATTGTTAGATTATTATTAATTAATTAATTATTTGATTAATAATAATTATAATGATAGAATTAAGGGAATATTTATATAATGGTTGACTTATGATATTTGTTGCAAGTAGTAAAGTGGGGGTGTGTAGGTTAGGCCCAATAGGATTGATATTTAAGGCTAAACTGACACAAGGATTTATTTTAGTTGGAGAATAAGAAGTTCTGTACATTGACCGGAAGATCCTTGCGGAAGAGGAGCAAGTTGCCCAGTGTCGAGCAAAGCAAATCAAGGATTACGATCGTAGCTTTTGTTGAGCGACCTTCAATCCAGGTAAGGGTGGAGTTTTGACCTTATAATGGAATTTATGATGTGTATCATGTGGGAATTGGTCGTTTTATGATTGTTGTGCGTTGATGTTTCTGATCTGCTAGTGAAGTTGTCCAGTTGTGTGTTATGGACGTTTTGTGTATCTGTGTGAGTATCAGTTTAATCGATGGATAGGTCAGGATAGTGATTACTGGTCGTGATGGTCGTTAGGACGTTAGGTTACTCCGATCGATTGGTAGGAAAAGTAGTAAGTTGTTGAAGTGGTCGTTTTAGGGAGGTTTCAGTGTGACTGTCTTGCATGTTTGATGAATATGTTATAAGAAATATAGTTGCCCGTTGTTGTGTTATTCTGAGTGGTTGTCCAGAAGTTATGAATGGTAGTGGTGTGGTCGTTAAGCCGTAGTATTTTGTCTGTGTTGTTGGCCGGACTAGTGGTCGAGGAGGATGCATATGGTGTTAGGTACCGAGCGACATATTAGGCTGCGAGGCGTGTCAGGGGCTTATATGTTGGATTGTCGAGCAGTACTAGGTTGCAAGACATGTCGAGGAGCATAAGTTGGTTGTTATCCTGTTTTCCCCTGTGCGTGTTAAGGAGTATGGATTAATTGTTAGGCTGTCATAGTTGTTATGCATGTCAAGGGGCACATAGTTCCCTATCCCTTTTGCCCGTACATGCTGTGTTTTGGTCGTTACCAGTGCTGTGTGAATTATTGGTAAGTTTATGTTTGATTATGTTAATAATTGAATCGTTGATTGATGTGGTAGGCTTATGGACAATGTTGATTTATGTTGAGTTGTTGTGTTGTTGTGATGGCCGCTGTAAATTCTCGTTGATAATGTGAAGTTGTAGGGAATTTTAAATTATGATGAATTACCTCTATTTACTAGTAATAATGGTGATGTAGGATTATGCCTTACGATGAATGATGATTGATGTGAGTATGTGATAGTGCACTCATTGAGTCATATACATTTGCATACTCTGTGAGGGCCTGGATTGGCAAACTGTGAAGAAGGCTTATGCCTTGTTGATGCCTCTATTTATTGGCAGGTTTTAAGATGGCAGTTCTGCTCCATTGGTACCACACGCATTTGCATAAACATGAGTTGCATTCTATGTTGCATCCTGAGTCGTTGTGTGATTGATTTTAATTGCGGTTAGGTTGCTAAAGATCTAAGAAGTGGTGAATATGTATGAACTAACTCTAATGTTTTATTTATCATGCATTCTATTATAATGTTCGATATCTCACCCCCTCTATTTGAATGTTACCCCGATGTTGGTAACGTGCAGGTAATCCAGAGTGAAGGCGGTATACCTTCAGTAGTTCGAGTCGGTGTCATTGCTCTGATACGTAACACTTGGGGGGATGAACACTTGCTGTTTATTTATTGTTATTATTTCAGTTGATTGAACTCTAAGTTGTTGTTCTTTAAATGGCGGTTATTTGAAGTTGTCTTAATTGGACAAAGATGTTACATTTCTTTTAAGTTGAATATTATGACTCCGCTGCGTAGTTATGAAAGTTGCTTTTTCTTTTTAATATTGAATTATGTTGATGTTGGTTCATCCAAGTTTAATGTGTTATGTATCGCTAATGAATGCCATTGGTTTAATTTGAATTTATGGCATCCTGATTTAGTTGTTGGATTTTTTTATAACTCTGATTTTTATATATATTGTCAGGCATAATTGGGGTGTTACACTATATCCAACATGTCCTATTAATATCCTTCCTCATTTCTCTACAAATATCTCCTTTGATACCACTACTATAACCCTTCAAATCTCAACAACTTTAGAAGTTTTTGACCCTTCCTCACAAAAACGTGTCAGCAATCAAAATTCAACAGTACATGAAAAGACTCCTGCTGAAGAAATTACTTTTAACCATCAAAGTTTTGATATACCAAACTTGAGTCTTGAAGAAATCATCTTTCTCTTCAAAGAAGACGCTTTGTCAAAAAATGAAGAACTCCATAACTTATCTGGCTCAAGTACTGATTCATCTCATCTGGATAACACCTGAGATAAGTTTAACAAATGGATAAATACTGAATTTCTAAGAATCCAGAATCTATTTGATCAAACCAAGGATAAGTATGCAATTAAAACAGAGGACGACGCTTTAGCTCTGGAAGCTCAAAAAGAAGATGAAAAGGAAGCAGATAAGAAAGAAGACGCGGATAAAGAAGCCGCCAGAAAGGAACAAGCTGAGATAGAAGAACTCTCCAGAAGAAGTTATAGCTTAATCCATAAGATTTTAAAGACTATGGAGGAGATGCATAAGGAACAAGAAACAGTTAGAGAGTTTTTGGCCAGTCAAGTCGAATTCAATAACTTTATTAAGGATTTTATTAGCAAGTTTGAAGATAAACAACCAAAATAATATTTTACCTTAGGCTTTTTGTTTTACTTTAACCCTTTCTTATCTACTTTTTGCATGTTTTTTTAAAAGACATTGATTAGTTCGATCTATTTATTATCTTATGTTTTTTAGTTGTATTTTGATTTGTTTGTCCTTCTAATGCCATCTTTTAATTATTGTCTTTTATTGTCTTGATCATTCTGTTGTTAATTCTTTTTCAAGTTTCTCTTATCTTTGTTTTCTTAATTTTGTTAGATGTGCTTAAAATAATTCAAAAATCAATTAAGTAATTATTTTATCTTATTTATTATGACAAAAAGGGGGAGAAATAATAATGATTTTGATTAATAATAATTCTCTAACCCTATGAGTTACAAGACATTCTAACATGATATAAACTGCAAAATTAATTAGAATGTGCATGACTTCTATAAGAACATTGTGAATGAAACACTGTACTCACTCTGATAAATTAAGTTTCAAATGTTTTGAGAAAGCATGGATAATGTGATAAGCTTAAAGGTTAAATCAATGATGTTGATCGGATTCAGAAAGGATAACATTTCTCCTAAGCTCTGAAAGATCATAAGTGTATGGTTCAGGGGGAGACTGTTTATCCCGGGGGGGGGGGGGGGGGGGGGGAGTTTTTAATTTACTTTATTTATCATTTAACTCTATAAAATTGTTTCATCAAAATACATGGTTTTTTCATCATAAAAAAGGGGGACATTGTAAGAACAAGATTTGGATCCGTGCTTAATCTGAGTTTTGATGATAACAAGCATATATTTTATGAAGAACAATTTTAGTTCTAATAGTTTTATTGAGTGTGCAAATACATTATTAGAATTATGGATAGTCTTAATCAAGATATCATCAGAATCATTTTATCACTAAGAAGAAGAACCATTGAGTTTTGTTTCTAATGTAACATTATTAGTTCCATGGAATGCTGAATGTTCAACAAGAAAAGAATCTCAATGAATTTCCAAGAAGAAAGAGTTTCAGATAAGTTGTTGCTTCAAGATCATAAATGAAAACTATATAAGAAATAAGCTTCCAACATAGAAGATCAGAAGTCAAGATTCTTCATTAGTAGAAATGTTGCTTAAATTCTAAAGATGAAATCAAGATTCAGAAAACATAAGGAGAAAGATTCTACTCCAAGATCTGTAGTCAAGATTTGCTCATCAAAATAGTTGTTGCTCATATTTTTGAAGACAAAGTCAAGATTTTGAAGACTCAGAGAGTTCATGGAATACGCACCTTCATTCAATATCAGAAGTATTCCATCAGAAGAAATGATCAAAGAAAGAAAGCTCTTGTGGACTCATTTCTAATTAACATCTTAAAGTCCATTAGATGACAAGATCTAAGGATGATATATTCTCAAGCCAATCTACTCAACATATTCGTCAGAAGATAAATATCACCAGAAATACCATTTCTCTTAATAGAAGAAATATTATGACCATTTCTATAGAAACATCAGTAATGTTAAGGAATGTTGAATGTTCATCAGAAAGGGAATCAATCCAAAGATTAAGAGACCACAAAGAAGGAATTCAACGTCAAAATCATATTTACTGATATAAGATATTGCTTCAAAAATTAGATATTAGATATGCAGCTTAGAAAAGCTGATTATCAAGAAATCAAGACAAGACCAAGAAGTCAAGATTAGAAGAGCTTTCACTCAAAGAAGTTGTTCATCAGATGATGTTGCTTGAATATCTGCAGACAATATTCAAATATCTGAAAGACCATGACTCTATAACAAAGAAGAGTCTTTTGGATCATTATCACTCCTCAATCAGAATCAATCCGGCAAGAAGAAAAGAATCAAAGCTCAAGTATTCAAAGATTTGAGAATTAGATATATTGTTGTCATAGTATCTGATTTAAGGTCTATCATCAGAAAAGCTTTTGTTATCCTCATCAGAAAACATTTCGATATCCTCATAAAAAAGCTTTCACGAACAATCAGAAGACTTGTTTCTCAGATAGGTTGTTGTCAATCATTCTGAAAATAAGAATTCATTATTGAAAGTATCTGAAGAGAAACATCTTCTCAACATAATCTTCATCTCTCAAATCAGAAAAGAAATATGCCTTCAAGAGTAGTTCTAAATCAGAAGAAAAGCCTTATGTTTCAGATTGGTTGTTGCCCATAATTCTGAAGACAAGATTTGGTTCTTACCACTCTGGTGTTCCTGCGCTACAATAACAAAGTAGTTTTTGAACTACTCATCAGTTAGTCATCAGAAGAATGAAGACAAGCGATTGATCTCTTCCTAGCTTAATACTTCAGAATCAGAAGTACATCACCGGAAGATAAAGATCAAGAAACATAGTCAAGAAGAAAATAGTACAATGATAGTACTATTCAAAGAAGTTGTTCTCCCACTGACGTACGCTATCTACTGCAAGCATTAGGTATAGGAAATTGACGTTTCAAACTGTTCCAAACTTCTCTTGAATATATTTGTTAGGAATCAACCGTTGGAAGGAGAAAAGACTTCTTTATCCTTACAATTACTCTTTTATTTGAAGGCTATAAAAATAGAAATAAGAAATGAAGAAATGTTGCTGGAAAGCCATGGATGCAGACGGTGTTAGAGCTGTTATGATGAACATGCTGAAGCTAACCAAATAAGATGAAATGAAAAAGCAAGGAGTTGTTGCTCATATCTTGCTTAATGAAGAAAGAAGATGAAGATTGAGAATTCTACAAGATGTTATTCAAACTATCAATCATATACATCTTTGAAGAGTTATGAAGAATCTAGGAGTTGTTGCTCATAGCTTGCTCAACAAAGAAGATGAAGACAATAATACTACAAGATGCTGCACTTAACTTAAATTATATTCATCTTTGTAGAAATATGTAAACCACAAGAGTTGTTGCTCATATTGTGTTATTTCTTAAGATCTTCGTGTAAATTATTTGTACAGAAGAGTTGTTGCTCAGAATTGTGTCAAACAATATGTACTTAAATTAGGAATAAATATGCTTGATAAGAAGCACTCATGTAATCTCCAGGAAAAAAAATTTTGTTTAGAATTGGTTGGTTCCTCAAGTGATCGAGTGAAGATCAGAAGACTTGAGAAGACGTTGGTTGCAGTCATTATAGATGAAATACTATTCTAAGAGACGATTTTGGTCAGAAACCTTATGGGGTCAATGATCGCTATATCTCTTAGGTGACCAGGAAGGCCAAAATTCTTAAGATAACACTAGCTGAGGGTTATTGTGAGAAATCCCTCATAGAAAGATCAAGTTGATCAGATTTTTGATAGGGTTAATGGTCGTTATATCTCATGGAGATCACTAAACGTATCATTGTGTTCTTCCTTGAGTGACTAGTGTTTGTCAAAAGACTCAAGATGACAATGGTTGTGGGTCATTGTGAAGTCCTGTTAAGAAAGACCAGGTAGGTCAGATTTCTTAAGGGGTCAATGGTTGTTGATCGTTGTTTGGTTGTTAGTCACCGACGGGTAGCCCGTACATTTGTAATAATTTTGGTTATAATGGATTTACTCTTTGTTGAAGGAAAAATCACCCGAGGAGGGTGGACAGGAGTAGTCTAGTTAACATTGAACCTGGATAACTGAATGTGTCTCTTTATATTTATTGCTTCTATGTTCTTTCATAGTTCAATGAAATAATTTTTTGAAGGGGAATACTTTCTTAAAACCTAATTCAAACCCCCATTTTTTGTGTTTATCTCTACCTTCAATTGCTTTAACTAGATCAAGCACTTACCACTATACTAAAAGCAATTACTGATAGTGAAGGCGCAACTTTATTTCCATATAGTATAGGCTTTTCTGGGGATGCGCTTAGACCATACTAAGCGCCATGGGTGGGATGTTAAGTCCTTTGAATCCCTAAGGGTGACGCTGGATTAAATAATCCAACAATCCCCCCCCCCCAGTGTCAGCCGGAGGGGATTCGAAACCATAACTAGGCTCTGATACCAATTTAATTGGATCAATAACTTACCATTATGCTAAAAGCAAATGTTGATAGTGAAGGCACAACTTTATTTCCATATAGTATGAGCTTTTCAGGGGTTGCACTTAGCTCATACAAAGCGCCATGGGTGGAATATTAAGAACTTCGAATCCCTAAGGTTAGCACTGGATTAAATAATCCAACAAACTTATGCAATGCATGTGTCAACCTAAGACCTACAGAAGCTACATACTTCAAAAATAAGTTACATGTGTCGACCTGAAAATCGGATGTGTCGACACATGTAGTAGAAAATTATGCAGAAACTTGTTTTTAATCACTTGGATAAATTTCAAAAGGGTTTTTAATGATTTCTAAGACCTCTAATGTAGAGGAGTGCCACAAGACATAATGATACCGTCCAATATACATAAGTGCTAGCTTTTCCTAGTTTTGACATCATGCAAAAAAATTGATGATGAAGTTGTACTCACATACTCCCCCTTTTTGATGATGGCAAAACTTGTGACGACGATGCATTTCATGTATTAGAAGGCTCCCCCTGACTTTGTGCTTCCCTACTTCAACTCGCATATGATTCTCCCCCTTTGGAAACATCAATAAGCAAGATAGAAAACCGTGAGAAACATCATAGTTCCATAACAATCCTAGTATATCATTCAGAGGCTATTTTGAAAAGAAGAGCAACAAATTCATATCCCCATATATATCTAATGATGCAAAATTTTAAATAAACGGGCAAACAACATTACAACAAATGAAATGCAATTAATATAAAATAAACAAGTAGGAAATAGCAGTATGATCAAGTTTTTTTTGTAGCGTCACGATCACGTAACACTTCATAGTGGGACTCTCGATGCCGCACACGCATTTGCCTAGTGTTGTACCCAAAAAATTTCCCTCTCAATTCTTGTTGTACATGGCTTGTGTTTGCTCATATGCGTTCACTTGATTGTTGACAATCAGTCTGAGATAGATCTCATATCCTACCATTTCAAGCTGCTAAGGCTTCTCAAGTTTCGTGACATCTCAAACCAATTCTCTGTTTCATTGGAAGATTCAGAACTTGGAAGTATTTTAGAATGAATCATATTTTCCCTATTTATTGGCTCTGGCACATGAGTTTGATTGTTGAAGTGTGTGATGTCACCCTTTATAAGATCTTTAAAGCATTATCATCCTAAGTATTGTTTGAGTAAACTTTCAATCATCAACTAAGATTCAATGGGCTAAAGATTCTTATGGTTATTCTCATTTTCATGCTTCAAACGATACCTTAGTTGAAATGAAATATAAGTGCCAAGAGATTTGTTGAGAGAAAGGTTTTTTGTTGATCAATGGAGATTGAATATTTGGATCATTGTGAATTTACTATGGTAGGAGAATTCATTAAAGTGATTATTTTGATCCAATTTGCTAAAGTAATTTCATATTTCAAAGATTGGAGTTTTTAAACGAACGGTAATATGAATATGAATTCATTCAAAATGTTTCAACTTATTTTTACCAAGCATTATGGAAAATAAAAGAGTCTCCAACTCTCAAACTTCATTAATTACAAGAATGCAACAATATTCTAAGTGTTGTGCCCCAAATTTTGTCCTCTCATTTCACTCAAGACATGCCTCCAAAGATCTTCAATTGCTTAAGTATTGGAAAATCAACTGTACTAGGTCAAAAGTCAACTGTGGCCCAAATATATTCGAACTTCAAGATTTTTGGTCAACATAAAAATTTTGAAGTAATCTCCATCATTTGATCAAAGTTTGATCATGATTCCTTAAGAAATGCTCCTAACTCATCAAAAGTCAAAAATGGCAATTTAGGGTTTCTATAGAAAAAGTCAACCAAACTTTCACAAGGCATAACTTTCTCATACTTTATCAGAAATTTTCCAACCAAGGATCATTTTGAATAAAATCCAATTCCCTACAACTCTTATTCAGTCCCCAAGTTCAAGAAATGCCTCAATCAAAAGATGCAAGTTCATACATTATAGGTCCTTTCAAAAAGTCAACAAAAACACCTTTTGGGTCAAAGCTCCTTACATGAACATGGAAGATCCAATTGAGATGAAACCAAAAGGGTTGTTTAGAGGACATCCTAAGCTTCCTAAGAAGTCCAAGAAGTCCCTCTTAGGGTCAAAAATGAGACAGATATGCATTGCTAAAGTTGACCAATTTTTGGAAATGTGCATGAAGTCAACATTGATGAAAATTGATTTTTTTTTTCCAAATGGACGCATGAATAAGACCTGCTAGGTTGACTGGCCTATGAAAAAAATAAGGGCATCCCGGCCAACCAAAAGGGTTCGGGCAAAAATTAGGGATGAAAACAAAAAATATTTGTACACCCGGCAAGTCAAAAACCTAAAAAGGCAGCTTGGGCAAAAAAGGGTATCCTGGTGGACTGAAAACCCGAAAGGGTGGTCCAGGCAAAAGTTAGGGATTTGAAGCGTATCACTATGTCCCATTGGATCACCTTGCGACCAGACTTCAGTATCAACTATCAAGCTCAAACGGCACCGATCAATCCAGTCAACTTCAGACAAGTAGCAAAGTGATGAGATGCTCGAAGACATAGCTGCAATAGCAGAATTGAAACTCAATGGGATTATTACACATAGATGTTTGCTTCTCTTTGTACACAATATTGTATAGCTTTCATTTTCAGGACGGTGTTCTCTTACTAGAGCGTCAGCCTCTTTGTACAAAAACTCCTGTTATAGGCCAACTTCAAAATCAATACAAGTCATTTCTACACAAAAACTATTCGTTTTTCTTTTTTTGGTTTTGTTTTGAAAAAAAACATCCAATGACTTATTCTTGACATATTCATTTGAATATAATTTCTACTCACAAATATTTGCATAAGAAACAGAAGGACAGTTGCTCATAACTTAAGGAACGGGGTAAAGTCTCAAAAACAATTTGTAATTCCGATAGCTACTCCTTCTAGCAGGTACAGGGGCAGAAACAGTTTTCAAATGAAGTCACCATTGCTTGCGACCCCATGATGTCTATGTTCCCAAGAGTATAGGAAACCAATGGTTTTGATCCCTGCTTCCCCAAACAGGAGTTACTTTCCCCAGCAAAATTCCTTTCGAGAGCCGATATCTATATCCCCCAGTCGAGTTTTATAATCGCAAATGGTTTATAAAGCTTTCTCCCGAGCAGGGTTCATTTCTATGACCGCAGAATCACTTCTCGAGTAGAGTTTATTTCTCTGACTGCAGAAGCTCAATCCCCAATAGACTTTATTTTTCCAGCTAAGGAAGTTCATCCCCCGGTGGAGTTTATTTCTCTGAATCGGCAAAATCTTCCAGCAAAGCATCTCCTCTCGCAAACAGAGTTATTCCCCTGCAGGTTTATTTTCAGGAAGAGTTTCTCCCCGGCAGAATATTTGTGAAGAGAAAGGAGTAAATCCCCAACATAGTTATCTTCATTCACCATCCCCAGCGGAAATGAAGAATTCAGCTTCCCAATACTCTTCAGTAGCAGTCCAGGATTTATTTTCCCCGACTAAGAAATACCGCAATAGTCATCCCATATTCATACATCACGGCATGCGCATACATATTGCATACAACACAATCTCATTTATTTTAAGAACATCATCACGACGCATATTCATACATCATGACATTGCATACGACTAACCTTTACTTTTCAGGGAAAAGATTAAATCAACAAGCTACGTCTAACCAAGGACTATTCCAGGATTTTCCTCAGAAGGATGTCCTCATAAGATTTTCCCTGGGTCAGACAGGTCGACACTAAAGTCTCTCTGATTACCATTCCAGTGGAAGATATTCCAAGACTTTCGTCTAGGTCAGTTGAATCGCTACTAAGATTCTCCTGATTACTATGCCAGTCAAAGTTAACCCAAGATTTTCCCTGGGACAGATAGGTCGACACTAAGGTCTCTCTGATTACCATTCTAGTGGAAGATATTCCAAGACTTTCGTCTGGGTCAGTTGAATCGCTACTAAGATTATCCTGATTACTATGTCAATCAAAGTTAACCCAAGATTTTCCCTGGGTCAGACAGGTCGACACTAAGATCTCTCTGATTACTATTCCAGTTGAAGATACTCCAAGACTTTCATCTGGGTCAGTTGAATCTTTACTAATATTCTCTTGATTACTATGCCAGTCAAAGTTAACTTAAGATTTTCTCTGGATCAGCCAGATCAACACTAAGATCTCTCTAATTACTATTCCAGTTGAAAATATTCCAAGACTTTCCTCTGGATCAGTTGAATCGATACTAAGTTCTCCTGATTACTATGCCAGTCAAAGTTAACCCAAGATTTTCCCTGGGTCAGATAGGTCGACACTAAGGTCTCTCTGATTACCATTCTAGTGGAAGATATTCCAAGACTTTCGTCTAGGTCAGTTGAATCGCTACTAAGATTATCCTGATTACTATGTCAGTCAAAGTTAACCCAAGATTTTCCCTGGGTCAAACAGTTCGACACTAAGATCTCTCTGATTACTATTCCAGTTGAAGATACTCCAAGACTTTCATCTGGGTCAGTTGAATCTTTACTAAGATTCTCTTGATTACTATGCCAGTCAAAGTTAACTTAAGATTTTCTCTGGATCAGCCAGATCAACACTAAGATCTCTCTAATTACTATTCCAGTTGAAAATATTCCAAGACTTTCCTCTGGATCAGTTGAATCGATACTAAGTTCTCCTGATTACTATGCCAGTCAAAGTTAATTCAAGGCCTTCCCCCAGTTTAGTCAAATTGATACTAATATTTATATCCCAGTTGAAGACAACTTGAGACCTTTCTCTAGTCCAGTCAAATCGATATTAATATTTCTACTCCAATTAAAGAAGCCATGAAGCTTGGAAACTGATCGGGTAATATTCAATCAACAACTCAAGACACTGTGAAGGCTGGAATCCGACCAGATAACAGTATGATATGCTACGAAGCCTAGAATCCGACCAGGTAGCAGTTTACTATGTCAATCACTATGAATCTTGAACTCGACCAGATTGTAGTATACGTCAAGTTCAAGTTGAAGCCTGGATCCAACCAGATAACAACTTAATTTCTCCAAATTATTGAAGCATTGATACGACCAGATAACAGTTCAAGTCATTGAAGCTTGGATTCTGACCAGATAACAGTTTGAGAAACTACAAAGCCTGGGGTACGACCAGATAACAGTTTAATCTCATTTCCCCAGTAAGTCGTTGTGAAGCCTGGAATACGACTAGATAGCAGATCACTTCCGTCTCTTCAATCAAGAGATGACTCCCCAGTAGAGTAATTGAGAACTAAAGCTCCTAAACTCTATTCTCCAAAATAAAGACCAACATTCCTCAGCGGAGTCCTCCTCAACAATAGGAATAGAAGTTCTCACAAAGGAATATCTCCTAAAATCATCATTGTTATGGATGGCATCTTTAAGCCCATCTCCGAAGACTCTCTGTCACATTCCATGGATGGCATATTTAAGCCCATCTCCAACGATCTTCTGTCATCTCTTCCAAATGGCATCTGTAAGCCCATTCCCGACGTTATTAACTACCAGTATCATTTCAGATGAGTACAAATTTCTGGGCACTTTAGTGTTCAATCATCTTCCACCTTCAGATCACGAAAGGCATACCAGCCAATATACATCCTCATGTTTAAGAAGGTTGAACAGGGGCAGCTGTTGTACCCCAAAATTTGTCCTCTCATTTCACTCAAGACATGCCTCCAAAGATCTTCAATTGCTCAAGTATTGGAAAATCAACTGTACTAGGTCAAAAGTCAACTGTGGCCCAAATACAGTCGAACTTCCAAAATTTTGGTCAACATAAACATTTTGAAGTAATCTCCATCATTTGATCAAGGTTTGATCATGATTCCTTAAGAAATGCTCCTAATTCATCAAAAGTAAAAAATGGCAATTTAGGGTTTCTATAGAAAAAGTCTACCAAAATTTCACCAGGCATAACTTTCTCATACTTTATCAGAAATTTTCTAACCAAGGCTCATTTTGAAGAGAATCCAATTCCCTACAACTCCTATTTAGTCCTCAAGTTCAAGAAATGCCTCAATCAAAAGATGCAAGTTCATACATTATAGGTCCTTTCAAAAAGTCAACAAAAACACCTTTTGGGTCAAAGCTCCTTACATGAACATGGAAGATCCAATTGAGATGAAACCAAAAGGGTTGTTTAGAGGACATCCTAAGCTTCCTAAAAAGTCAAATAAATACCTCTTAGGGTAAAAAATGAGAGAGATATGCATTGCTAAAGTTGAACAATTTTTAGAAATGTGCATGAAGTCAACATTGATCAAAATTGTTTTTTTTTTCCAAATGGGCCCATGTTTTCTTGTTTGAAACATGTTCCTGAGATGGCCCACAACCCCTGAACTTATCCACTTATTATTTTATTATTTTTATTATTTTGTTTGTATTTTTTTTGTATTTAAATCAAAATAAATCAATTTAAATAGTGGAATAATGAAACAAAATCCAAGATTTGATTTTATGAGCACATTATGAGTCTATGATCAGCTGGAAACTCAAGGATTTGGTGCAAGGAATGATTGGAACAAAAATAGAAAGATTTGACCTATTTTAGAAACTAAAAATATCCATAGCAAATCAACTCTTTTTCCGATAATTTTTCAAGATTGCATCTGTTTTTGTTGACCTAATTCATTCTATTATATATTCATAACATTCCCAGAGCAAAAAACAAGGATTGGCCGTGTAGAACTGGGAGAACAAAACTCAACATTTGACAAAGAAAGTGGTGATTGGATTTTCTGCAAAAAGGAGATTCAAGGACTTTTAAGGCTAGCTATCAATTCCTGGCAGTATTTGGGAGCTATTTTGACCATTACCACGCCTCAACACCTTCAGAAACCGCACATATAGATTCACGGTTTGTTCTTCACTCTTGAATTTGGTTTTGAGAATTTACGCATTATAAATGATTTCTAAATATACATTCATGTTTGTATCATCATTTAGAATATGTTTGTATAATTAATTATGAGTTTTGAGGCATATTTTATAACCTGCCATTGTTAGGGTTTAGAGGTTCATTTTAGGGCTTTTCGTTTCAGGCAAAATCAGGGCCAAAGATGAACACCATTGAACTCAAGAGATCAAACCCAGTTGATCTATGTAATTAGATTTGATTTATCTCGCCTGGTGTTGATTTTTGAGATTTGCAGATTTATAGTTATAACATATGTCCGCAGGTAAAAGTCATGTCTAAAACAAAAGTTCCTTTGGAGAAGATGATGGTGTGTTCAAACCTGGTTGGACAATTTGAATCTCGTGTGCATTTTATTACATCACTGACTCATTATGTTATATAATATATTATTTGTATTTGATATAATGAATGAAGCGTTGGCCCAGTTGTAAGAAGGACGGGTCATAAGGCGTTGTGTGTGGGAGGTCAGGGGTTTGACCCCTGCCTCCAATATTTTCTATTTTCTCTCAATTTCTTTGCAGATCATATGCTCTCATTGCAAGCATGCACACCATAGATCTCTAGATCACCACCCTTGGATCGTTCCTTGGGCAGATCTCACGCTTCCAGGCTGCATCTCCATGGTGGACATCCCAACAAGCCTCCTACTGAATCCAACGCTTGCTATGGGCCAACCAGATTTGGGATTGGCATAATTCAGCAATAACACCCTCCAATCTGGGCCACACCCCCTCGGGCCTAATTTCTAATCTTTTCTAGTTTATATTTATTTATTATCATTATTTAGTTTAACTATTTTTTATTAATCATTTTTTTCATAAAAAAATCATAAAATCAAATAATCACAAAAAATAGGATTTAGTTTTATTTTTAATAAATTAATTTTTTGCAAATTAATAATTTTAATTAACTTTAATTTTGTTTCATTAATTAAAATTAATTAGGAAAAATTAGGTTAAAATTCAATTCTTTTTCTCATAAAATCCCAAAATATTCTTAATAATCAAATTAGATTTTTAGGGTTTTTGAACCTTCTTTCCAGTTAATTCTCACTCGTAATTATTTTTGTCGTACAATTAATTTTTACTATTGATGTAAATGTGCCCGGTTTGTAATAGCTTAATTAGGTTTTTTTCAATTTCTCATTTTTACTTTTCAGTCATTAATTATGTAATTGCACCAAAGCCTTCTAATAATTAGGAACATTATCTTTCCGCCATTTATTTTCCCGCTCGATGAATTATTTAGATGAATGTTTAATAGGGTTGCCTAAAAGATAATGATTAATTGTACCTAGATAACCCTAATTGTGTAAGATAAAATATCAGAAAAAAGCACACTACTGCACACTTGCACCCTTAGGGTATACCTCACTCGGCTGCCTTTGAATTACGGTCACAATTCTCAAAACGTGAGAATTCTTAGTGGCTGTCCTTAAGTCTAGAGATCACTAGTCCCTCGATGACCCTCTCGACTGTTGCCTCGATATAAAAGTGATTTTAGGGCTTTAGCACAGTTACTAAGAGATCTTGCCCTATTTCCTTAGTGACTGTACGTCCCTTTCGATAGTCCCTCAAGCATCCAACGACTAGGGCTACCTACTCACTAATAGTAGGATAGAACTGTCTAAAGATAGGAGGAAAAGAACAAACTTTTTTTGAGTAGGTAGATAACTGTTAGGTACTTGCTCAAACAATTCTTTTTACACACCACACTTTCAAATACTTTTCAAACAAAGTTTTCGAAACACTTTATCACACTCTTGAGGACTGATACAAGAGTTACCATAAAGTGAATCGCCGCACTAAGGTAATTTTCAAACACACAAACACAAGAAATTTTAGAAACTGAGCAAGTACCTAAGAGCCTATGGAAAACCATGGATGGAAAGGGTGCTAACACCTTCCCTTTCCATAATCTACCCCCTTACTTGGAAATCTCGAAAAAGGCCTTTTTCTGTTCTTTTCACCCTTTCCTTTTTGGATAAAAGAAAAGTCGGTGGCGACTCTTGCTTACCGCGACATTTGTGAACAAAAATGCAGACGAGTATAACAGTCGGTTCTGCCACCGTATCACACTTATTATTCATTTTTCAAGCATAATGCAAGAATGGATTCTAGAATTCACATGCCATTCACCAAAATTCCAAAACACCTTACAAGTTAATTTACAAATTTGAATCATAAATTCCCCTATTTGTTCTAAATAAGAGAGATACATAAAAAAATATTTTTATTCAAACTTCAAGTTCCCCACGACCTTTGCTTCGGTTTCAGCTTCAAAGTCTTCATCATCCTTCCAAGCTCGTATCAATGCTGAAAACATGAAACAAGAGGAAAAGAAATAATTAGCAAACAATCAAAAGTAAATAAAAATTACAAATGATTTAACTTCATTGTTAGGGTGGTTTTTTTTGGAATCATAAAAGAGGGTGTTTTTATGTGATAAGGCCTCAAACACTTATGTTTCTATCATTGGCTAATTTTTATTGCAAATCACAAAGTTTGGTTTGGTTCACAATAGAAGAAAAAATGCAAAAAGACAAAATTCCTTCAATTCAGCCCAACAGGATTCAAATCAGAATTCAAGCCCAAAAGAAAAGCCTCATACAAAAGTCAGAATTACATCATTGGCTAGGAGTGGTTCTATTGCAAATCACAAATTTATTTGGTTCACAAAAGATAGGGAAGATCAATAGAAATCAGAAATAGCATCATTGTTTTCATGCAAATTTACAAGCCTCATGTGATTTCATGTCAAAAGGAAAATTCGTAATTTGAAAAGTCAAATCATAGGCCAAACTTTACTGCAAAATATCAACAAATATATAAAGAAATCTGTTTGGTTCATAGCAAAATAGAAAAACCAGAAAAGCACAAAGTTCAAAAGTCATCCACAAAGTACAAGCTTTGTACAAAATCACGATAACATGTACAGAAAAAGCAACAGCCAGAACCAAAGAAACAAACAACTGAACAAAAGCCAACTTTTATCACAAATAAGTAAACAGTCCAACAAGCAACAAGGTACAAACTCAGAAAGCATTCATCACAGTATAAAATTTGTACAAAGCAAATACAACAATGTCAACAAAACCAGCAAAAGAGACAAGCCTGTTATGCTAATTCCCAAAGTCAAAACCCTCATAAACAAGCAAGCAAATTTATGGTATAAAAAAAACATTGAGTTCAGCAGAAGAGGGAGAAGTTTTCCAGTAAAAAAAATATACAAAACATACAGCAAAACCAAAAATCCAGCCTTTGTTCCATCGTACCAAAACTCCTCAAAAATCACTTTCAGCCAAGCCAGAAAGATACAGAAACCCAGCAACACAGAGACTGAGCCAGAGCAACATAAAGAGGTAATTTTAATTTTGTTTTAAAATTAAAAATACAAACTCCTTAAATCATTTTCAGCTTCTTTCACAAAGATATACCATTCGCAGAAAAACCAGTACAACACAAAAATATACAGCTTAAGAACACAGTTCACAAATATACACAGAGACATAAAGAATCGTAACAGCATATGCAAACCCTTATCTCTCCAACCTTTTAAAAAATATATAGAACCCAACTTGTAGTAATAAAAACTGAGCCATCATAAAACTCCAAAAAATCATTCACCAACAAACAAACAGAACCGAAACAACACACAAAACCCTAACAGTTTTGTTCATCATCATTTTCGTAAAAAAAACCTGAGCCTTCAGAGTTTATAGAAGAGATAAATAGGAAAGATTTCACCAAAATCATGTAGAAAAAGCAAATCAGAACCCTTAGGGTTCCAATCATCCCCTTTTAGATCTACGCGAAACTAGGCAAAATATGCAAAATAAAAAACGAGATTAGTAACTAGGAGGACGATAGGAACCCAAAAATGTAAGAAAAATGAAGATCCAAGCATTGCCGTCATCTTCTCCGCCGCAGAGGCGATTTCCAGCGCGGCCGAGTTTTCTTCTCCGGTGAGGAGAACAAGAGAGAACGAGAGAGTAAGAGAGAGAGAGAGAGAGAGAGAGAGAGAGAGAGAGAGAGAGAGAGAGAGAGAGAGAGATTTGTTAAAATGAAACTATTTTTTTTTCTTTTTATGTGTTTTGTTTTGTTTTGTTAAAACAAATTTCTAGGACCACTGTAAGTTCACAAATCAGGCCCAATCCCTTTACTTATGTATACCCCCCACCCCCCGTTTTACTTATGCCTACGACCCCCATTGGGTCTCAACTCAAACAAATTAAGCCCAATTGTTTCTGCGCACCCCCCCCCCCCTCTATTACTTAGAACATCACGCAGGCCCAACACTCTTTTTTATGTCATTTTTCTGTTTACAAAAAAAAAACCTAATGGGCCTAAAATCAATCAAACCAAACTTTCTTTCTAACAAATACCCCAAATTCAAATTTCACCCCTGACTTCTTTTGTTTATATTTATTTTCAAATTTCTTTATTTTTATTATCATTAATATTGTTATTATTATTGTTTTATTAATAAAAAAATCCAAGATAAATAAATTTTTATTTATTCATTTAATATACTTATAAATTTAATTTCTTTTCTTAAATAAATTAATATTAGATCTAAATTTTTTTCTTCTAATTAATTTAGAACTTAGGACTTTTACTTAATTAATTTTATTTATTTATTGTTTAATTAAATTCACAAAAACCCTAAAAAAAATTGTTTTCTTTAATAAATTAATTTCTTTTATTAACTTAATTTTAATTTTATTATTTTAGTTAATTATTTTCTTTTAATTTAATTAGGCCAAAATATTTAATACAAAAATCCATTCCTTATACATTCATACTCGTACATTATATTCATTTTATTTCTTGTACATTATATTCATTTCATTTCTTGTATATTATATTCATTTCATTTCTCGTACAAGTTCAATATGGTTGTAATAGATAATTAGGGTTTAATTTCTTGCAATCCCCATTTGTAAATTTGTACACCCCCATCCCCTAATGATATAATAGCGTTGGACATTTACTTTCCGCAATTTACCGCTTTTAAATATAAGTGCTAGTTAATTAAGATTTGTATGGAAATATAAAATCATTGCTTAGCAAACCCTAATCCCAGATAAATCAAGCATGAAATACAAAACACTTTCACACTCATACCTCTAGAGTTAACTCCACTTGTTGCCTTGAGAAAATGGTTATGTTATACATGTGAGACGTCTTAGCAACAACAATCAAAATACAAGATCATAGTCCCTCGATGACGCTACGAATGTTTCCTTACAAATGATCTTAGTCCTTTATGAAAAATGCTAAGGTATCTCACAACATTGCGTTTTATGACTATACGATGACCCACGCCCGTCCCTTTACATCTAAAGATAGGGTTATTTACCAATCAATGGTGAGATAACAATATAAAAGGAAGGAGGAAATGAACAAAAGACTTTTGAGTAGGTAGAATATTCTTAGTTGCTTGCTCAAAATTCATCTTCGAAAACAAACACCTTTTCAAACATACCAAACACTTTCAAAAACATGAAATATTTTCAAAAAGTCCAAAACTTTGTATGCATTCTTATAGAGACGAGAATCATTATAAAGTTTGCCTAAACGAAGGCGCTTTTCAAAAATACTTTCAAAACATATTACAAACACATTTCAAACAAAGAAATTTCAAAAGTGAGCTAGAAACCAACTAAGAGCCCATAGATAACTATGGACAAAAAGGGTGCTAACACCTTCCCTTTTCATAACTTACCCCCCGAACTCAAGAAAATTTCTCAAAGGTTTTTCCTATTCTTTTCACCATTTCCTTATTGGATAAAAGAAAAGTCGGGGGCGACTCTTGCTATCCGCAACAATTGCGATCAAAAGCAAAACACCCAAGTCAGTTCTCCCACTGTATTACAGAACTGGAGATTCTGCTGGGGAGTACTTAAAATTGGAGTTACCTTAGATTTAGATCATGTTTAATTGCTTTCATTGTTTGATTTGTTTACTTTACATTTATGGGTCTTTGTTTGGGTTTGTATTGATCCTCTACCCGGATCTGGGAACACCCTTAGGTAAGTAGAAATAGATTGTGGAAATTGTACGGCGTAGACCGATATGATTGAAGTAATGGCTACATTAATGTGATGCATTTGTCGGTACCAGTATCCCTTATGTTGAATCAAGGAGAATACTGGGCCGCTGAGCAGTGTCATGAAGCACTAACTGACCATAGAACCTTTAATTGAACAATTGGCCATTAGGAAGTAGTGAGATAGTCGACTTTGGTGCAAAGCTGAAGATTGGTTGATACTCGATACTACACTCTTTGAGATCGGACTTTTGGGATATTTTAGCCGCAAGAAAAGATTGATTATGATAAAACAAAGCCCAATGAAGAAATATCATTGAGATTCCCTAGAACTGGATTACTTTATAGGATAGGTTGAACCAACTAAACTTCAAGAGGGTAGTTTCCTATAAACTCCATGCAAGCCTAAACCTAGGGAATTGTGTGCTTTGTGTGTGTATGCTTATTTGTACATAACATCATGAAATCATATCATAGCATTTTCAATAACCATTTCAAGGGTCTCAAGGGTTTGTGATGCTGGGTTATATTGAACCGGACGTCCATCAAGGGAAAAAAGAATTTATTTTCCTCTAAACAAATTTCGTCAAGACCAAGGCATGATAACTTGAGTCAAGGGCTATGACCCACTTGACATGGTGAGCTTGATTCTCGTAGAAGGACATTCAACAATATGAAGTTCTTCAATCAAAGTTGTGATCAAAATCCAACTTCTAACTTTTTTTTGTGTTTACCCGCAAGATCCTTGAAAACATTACATCCATATACCATGCATCATATCATGACAGGTTTTCCCCATACATGTTTTTCTCATCCGCTTGCTGTTTATTTCAATAAAAAATGGATCTCGAACAAATTGTCTAAGATCTTCAGACTCAAAATGATCAGCTTCAAGATTTGTTCCTGAATCTATCCAAGGGGCAAGAAGAAGTGAAAGCACTCCTCATTGAGAGCATGACCAAGAAGAATCCTGAAAATGACAAGGATGGAAAGTTGAAGCAATTACAAGATGAGATAGCAACAACGAGAATCCATATGTTGGGACATATGGCTCTTATCCAAAACTTAGCTCGGGGACAAGAAGATCTGAGAGCCCTCGTCAACAAGCTTCATCAAGATGGATGCATCCATATGGAGAAAACAACTAGAATTGGGGATCGAGTCATTAACCAGCCTCAAATGAAACAAGAAGATTTGGTTGAGAGAACACCTTTCAAAATGGTTGTTACGCTAAGAGTCCAACAACGACCTCACAAACCACGACAGGGTGGCCCGCGTAAGCAAGATACACCCAAAAGAAAATTTACCGAGATCAACGTGCCCTTGGCTCAAGCATTACGTCATATGTGGAAGACAAGCTCGTTACATTAAGGGAGCCTCCTCAAAAACCTAATATTTCTGCTCCTAATTACAAATACAATGAAAGGTGCACATATTATTCCAACAGTCAGGGACATAACACTAATCACTGTTGGGCGTTAAAGAACAATATTCAAGACCTGATCGATAAAGGAGTGTTGGAATTTACACAAGATGGTCAACTGGAGTTTTTCTGTCACCCCTCAAAGACACACTATCTAAAGTGACAAAGTTTAGGTGGAGAAATGTTTGTTAGTTCGAATTTCCAATTGTAATTTCTTTGTTTTTTTAAACATTTGTCCTTATGTCAGACTTTGGTTGTTCTCATTAATGCATTTCATATGTTTGTCTTGAGTTAATCCATTCGTTTTCACTATACTGAAACTATACTTTTACTCCTTTTTGTATGATATTCAACTCTAGATTACGAGATGTAAGCATTTAGAGGGAGGATGACAAAAAAATACCATGATCTCATACAGCATGCTTTTGGATAGACTTTGCTGACGATATACATGTGTTGTTTTACATCCCAAAACATTTGAGTTATAAGGAAGATAATCCCTAGTCAACCCCTTTGAGCCAAAGAAGTAGGAGTTTTTCTTTTCCGTACAAACTGAAACCTTTAATCATAATCTGGGGCAGAGTAGTTTTCTTAGTTGATTCAAACACGCATTCAGTCGCAAGTTGTCGCTTCATAACGAAAATATCCTTCTGAATCAAAAGATGGTGTTAGTTCCCAATAAGATACACAGTCATTATCTCTCAAAAGAAAAGCCCACTAGGTCAAAACCTATGAAGGAGACTCAGGAAAACTGGGGCATCTCGCTGGCTGTAATCTCAAAACAAGAACATTCAGGCAAAAATTAGGGATAGTAGATCAATAAGAGGTCACTACAAATCCTCGACAATATGAAAAGTGTTACAAAAATGATTGCCTTCTCAAATAAACTTCCAGTATCCAAACCATCACCAAAATATCATTCCAGATTCTAGTAGGAGATAAATGTGCGATCGATTGTGTTTAGGATTGGAGAATATTATGGAGAACGGGTTGGGTACAAATAAACTTTGAGCCTTGTCCTTTGTTTCTTAAACCGTGAACCAGACCATGTTTCAACCCTTTAAAAGTCCTAATTGAAGCATAGGTTAGTTTGAAAGCATGCTGTTACAAAAGGTATCCTGACTCCTGTAAGGTTTACTGTAGATCCCGAGTTAAATTCATATTCTTACAAATTTTTGTTTCTCTTTAAAATTGCGGTTTCCAATTTTTTCTCTTAAGACAGACAATAAATTTGCATTGTTTGAATGCCACAGTTTGCATAGGGCTAATTGTTTGACAACGGAGAAAATCACACAACGAATATCCAATGAACAAAAAATCTCTCAATAAACAAGAATCACTTCAAAGGGAAAGACACCTCCAATGACAAATCTCACACAATCAAGGGGCACGACATGATAATTGTCCAACACATATGGGGAAGTTAAGTCGAGATTCAAAGAATCTCTCAAAGAAATGTTAAATAACTAGGGGAAAATCTCCATCCGGATCACTCAAGAGGAAATATTACGTTGATCATGGGCTTGAACAAAATCCACTATAAAGACTTACGGTACCACAAAATTACTTATTTGTGCCAGTAGTATCATATGGTGTCAGTATCATGTCTTCGGATCCTTCCATGAGAGTTCTTAGAAAATTATGAGACTTGACCAAAGATCTTGGGTACTAGCAAATTGCTTGTAATATCAGATTGTGTCAGTATCATGTCTTTGGATCCTTCCATGACAGTTCTTAGAAAATTATGAGACTTGACCAAAGATCTTGGGTACCACCAAATTGCTTGTAATATCAGATGGTGTCATTATCATGTCTTTGGATCTTTCTATGGTAGTTCTTAGAAAATACTGAGATTTGATCAAAGGACTCCTAGTACCACCAAATTGCTTGTAATATCAGATGGTGTCATTATCATGTCTTCAGATCTTTCCATGATAATTCTTAGAAAATACTGAGATTTGATCAAAGGACTCCCAGTACCACCAAATTGCTCATCTGTGTCAGATAGTGTCAGTATCATGTCTTCATATTCTTCCACGACAGTTCTTAGAAAAGATACATAGGAATTTCAAGACTATCAGAAATTTGATCAAAACTTCAAACATCAAGTGCACCAGACTAACTCTAGGGGAAAACAGGCTCCGACATATGAAAGATCACGTGCGATTGAACAATTAATTTCTGACATTTCTACAACACTTACTACCACAGACAGTGACAATTCTCCATGCCCTATGAACATGGACATAGTTAGAAAATACTACGCATGAAAAAAGACCCGCTAGGTTTACATACCTAGGAAAAAATAAGGGTATCCTGACGAACCAAAAGGTTCAATAAAAAATTAGGGATATATACAAAAGATTGTACATTCGGAAAGTCGAAAACCTAAAAAGGCGGCTTGGGCAAAAAAGGGTATCCCGTTGGACTGAAAATCTGAAAAGACGGTCCAGGAAAAAGTTAGGGATTAAAGCGTATGAATATGTCCTGTTATCTCATCATTTTATCTATCAGTAAAAGATTTATCACTCTGACAGAGTTCAAGCTGTCTACAAATCCCCACAAGGCCAATTTCATGGATGTCCCCACATAATTGCTTTAATCAAATCATCCCCACAGGTTTGGATCCATGATTATCCCCAGCCAGAGTTTTGATCTCCAAAAATCCTCTCCCCAGCTTATTTGAGAAAGAAGTCTTATGGAGTTCCTTTCTAGAGAATACCTCCCCTGCATATTGTTAAAAATTCTCTTCAATAGGGTTTATTTCCCCAACAAAACTACAAACTCCCCAGTTTAAGTTTGCCTCCCAGACTACTACAAACCAACAAACAAGACCCCTTAACCTCCGGTTAAGTCATTACCATCCTCAACAAAGTCGTTACTATCACCAAAAGTTACTGCGAAACCTGGAATTCGACCAGATAATAGTTGACTCATTTCTCTTCAAAAAAACAAGTTACTACGAAGCCTGGACCCGACCAAATACTAGTTCAACTTCTTTCCTATCCAAGAAAGTTACTACCAAGCCTGGACCCGACCAGATGCTAGTTCAACTTCTTTCCTATCCAAGTGAGTTACTACGAAGCCTGGACCAGACCAAATGTTAGTTCAACTTCATCATATCATCATTGTTGAAACCTATACCCGACCAGATAACAGTTTGAGTTGCTGAAACTTGGAACCGACCAAATAATAGTTAATCTCAGTTGTAAGTTACTGAAGCCTCGACCAGACCAGATAGTAGTTTAACTTCCTTAAATCATTGCTGAAACCTGGACCCGACCAGATAACAGTTTGAGTTGCTGAAACCTGGACCCGACCAAATAACAGTAAATCTCAATTTTAAGTTACTAAAGCCTGGACTCGACTAGATAATAGTTTAACTTCTTCAATTACTACAAAGCCTGGACCCTACCAAATAACAGTTCGAGTTGCCGAAGCCTAGACCCAACCAGATACTAGTTAACCCTAGTTCAAATTACAGAAGCCTGGATCCGACCAGATAACAGTTTAATTCCTATAAAATCACTAACAAAAATCCTCTTCCTCAATAGAGTTTGCCACTATCCCAAGTGATTTGTTATAAACCCTGGAAACCAACCAGATAACAGTTAACTTCTTTATCCCTAGCAAATTGGTTTAAAACCTGGAATCTGACCAGATAACAACTAAACTTTCTTCCTCTCCAATCAAGAGATAGCTCCTCGATAGAGCAATGGATAACTAAAACTCCTGAATTCTAGTTCCCAAGCATAAATCAACCCTTTCCACAGAGTTTTCTCAAGCCAAAGTCAATGTTCCCCAGAGGAGTTCTCCTCAAGAAAACAGGAATTCCTAGCGGAAGCATTATAAGAAAACTTAAAAATGCAAATATTCTTCACCCTCAACGGCCATCTAGGATTTAAACTTTCCAAGGCTCCCTAACACTTGTCAAGGATTTATTTTCCAGACAAGGATACGCTGCAATAACATTTCACGTTCATACATCATTAGCATACATGACAAATGCATACATCACAACCTCATTTATTTTGAGAACAACATGCATACATTTGCATGCAACTAATCCCTTTTCCTTGCAGAAAAAAAAGCTCAATCAACAATCAAAGATCTCTTCTGGTTAGATTTACTTTTTCCAGTTAAAGACGGGCAAATATCATGAACATTTCCCAAATAGGTCAGAGATTAATTCCTGAAGCAAGTCGGGGAAACTATCTCCACGAGTAACAAAAATTTGGTCCCAGATTAATACTTGAAACAAGACAGGACTATCTGTGGACAACTAATTATAGATTAATACCTGAAACAAGACAGAGCAACTATCTACATGAGGAGATTGAATATTAACTCCCGAAACAAGACGGGGAAACTATCTTTCTTTCTCTTTGGTTAGATAAAGATAAATTCCCGAAATAGGACGGGACGACTATCTTTATCACCAATGGTATGAACTCCCAAAATAGAACGGGTTTACCAACAAATTAATTGTAGATCAATTCCCAAAACAAGACGGGTCGACTATCTACATGACAAATACTTCCTTCAATATATCTGCTATTTCAGTTTAAATCGACCATTTATTTACCCTGATTACATTCCAATATACACTTTCCCTGGTTCAATTAAATTACTCCTAAGATTTATACTAATTCGTTATCTAGTGAAAGATTATTCAAGACATCTGTTGTTTCAGTATAAGTCGATAAAAGACTTATTCTAATATTCCTTCCAATCTCTACCTACAGTCACTATGAATTGCGTCTATAAGTCCATCTCCAATGAATCCCTATCACCTTTGGATGGCATATGTAAGCCCATCTCCGAAAAACTTTTCATTATTCTCCAAATGACATATGTTAAGCCCATTCCCGATACAGTCAACCAACAACACCGGTGAGTGCAAATTTATAGGCACTCTAGTGTCCAATCATCTTCCACCTTCAATCTAAGAACGACGACATTCCATTCTCGATTTTCAGGTTTAGGAAAATTGAACAGGGGCAGTTGTTGTACTTTCCCTCTCAAATCTTGTTGTACATGGCTTGTGTTTCCTCATATGCGTTCACTTGATTGTTGACAATCAGTCCGAGATAGATCTCATATCCTACCAGTTCGAGCTGCTAAGACTTCTCATGAGTTTGATTGTTGAACTATATGATGTCACACTTTATAAGATCTTCAAAGAATAATCATCCTAAGTCTTGTTTGAGTACACTTTCAATCATCAATTAAGATTCAGTGGGATAAAGATTCTTATGGTCATTCTCATTTTCATGCTTCAAACGATACTGTTGTTGAAATGAAATATAAGTTCCAAGAGATTCGTTGAGAGCAAGGTTTTTTGTTGATCGATGTAGATTGAATATTTGGATCATTGTGAATTTTCTATGGTAGGAGTGTTTATTAAGGTGATTATTTTGATCTAATTTGCTAAAGTAATTTCATATTCCAAAGATAGGAGTTTTGAAACGAACAGTAATATGAATCTGAATTCTTTCAAAATATTTCAATTTGTTTTTACCAACCATTATGGCAAAGTAAAGAGGATCTCAAATTTCAAACTCCATTAATTACAAGAATGCAACAATATTCTAAGTGTTCATTTTTCAAGCATAATGAAAGAATGGGTTCTAGAATTCACATGCCATTCACCAAAATTCCAAAACACCTTACAAGATAATTTACAAATTTGAATCATAAAGTCCCATATTTGTTCTAAAAAAGAGATACATAAAAATTGATTTTTCTTCAAACTTCAAGTTCCCCATGTCCTTTGCTTTGGTTTCAGCTTCAAAGTCTTCATCATCCTTCCAAGCTCGTATCAGTGCTGAAAACATGAAACAAGAGGAAAAGAAATAATCAGGAAACAAAAGTAAATAAAAATTACAAATGATTTAACTTCATCATTAGGGTGTTTTTTTTTGGAATCATAAAAGAGGGTGTTTTATGTGCTAAGGCCTCAAACATTTAAGTTTCTATCATTGGATAATTTCTATTGCAAATCACAAAGTTTGGTTTGGTTCACAATAGAAGAAAAAATGCAAAAAGACAGAATTCCTTCAATTCAGCCCAACAGGATTCAAATCAGAATTCAAGCCCAAAAGAAAAGCCTCATGCAAAAGTCAGAATTTCATCATTGGCTAGGAGTAGTTCTATTGCAAATCACAAATTTATTTGGTTCACAAAAGATAGGCAAGATCAATAGAAATCAGAGCTAGCATCATTGTTTTCATGCAAATTTACAAGCCTCGTGTGATTTCATGTCAAAAGGAAAATTCGTAATTTGAAAAGTCAAATCATAGGCCAAACTTTACTGTAAAATCTTAAACAAATATATAAAGAAATTTGTTTGGTTCACAGCAAAAGAGAAAAACCAGAAAAGTACAAAGTTTAAAAGTTAGCCACAAAGTACAAGCTCAGTACAGAATCACAATAACTTGTACAGAAAAAGCAATAGCCAACACCAAAGCAACAAGCAACTGAACAAAAGCCAGATTTTATCACAAATAAGTAAACAGTCCAACAAGCAACAACGTACAAACTCAGAAAGCATTCATCATAGTACAAAATATGTACAAAGCAAATACAACAAATTCGAAAAAACCAGCAAAAGTGACAAGCCTCTTATGCTAATTCCCAAAGTAAAAACCCTCATAAACAAGCAAGCAAATTTATGGTATAAAAAATAGCACTGAGTTCAGAAGAAGATGGAGAAACTTTCCAGTAAAAAAACACACAAAACATTTAGCAAAACAAAAAATCCAGCCTTTGTTCCATCGTACCAAAACTCCTCAAAAATCACTTTCAGCCAAACCACAAAGATACATAAACACAGCAACACAGAGACTGAGCCAGAGTAACATAAAGAGGTAATTTTCATTTTGTTTTAAAAGAAAAAATACAAACTCCTCAAATCGTTTTCAGCTTCTTTCACAAAGATATACCATTCACATAAAAACCAGTACAACACAAAAATATACAGCTTAAGAACACAATTCACAAAGACAGAAAGAACCGTAACAGCATATACGAACCCTTATCTCTCCAACATTTCAAAAAATATACAGAACCCAGTTGTAGTAATAAAAACCGAGTCATAATAAAACTCCCAAAAAATCATTCACCAACAAACAAACAGAACCGAAATAACACACAAAACCCTAACAGTTTTGTTCATCATCATTTTCGTAAAAAAAAACCCCGACCCTTCAGAGTTTATAGAAGAGATAAAGAGGAAAGATCTCACCAAAATCATGTAGAAAAAGCAAATCAGAACACTTAGGGTTCCAGTCACCCCCTTTTAGATCTACGCGAAACTAGGAAAAATCTGCAAAGGCAAACACGAGATTAGTAACCAGGATGACGAGAGGAACCCAAAAATGTAATAAAAATGAAGATCCAAGCATCGCCATCGTCGTCTCCGCTGCAAAGGGGATTTCCGGTGCGGCCGAGTTTTCTTCTCTGGTGAGGAAAACAAGAGAGAACTAGGGAGTAAGAGAGGGAGTGATTTGTTAAAAATGAAACTATTTCTTTTTTTTATTTTTCTCTGTTTTCTTTTTTTTTGTTAAAACAAATTTTCAGGCCCACTGTAAGTTCAAAAAGCAGGTCTCAACTCAAACAAATTAAGCCCAACTGTTTCAGCACCCCCCCCCCCCCTCTATTACTTAGAACATCACGCAGGTCCAACACTCTTTTTTTTTGTCATTTTTCTGTTTACAAAATAAAGCTAATGAACCTAAAATCAATCAAACTAAGTTGTCTTTCTAGCAAACACCCCAAATTCAAATTTCACCCCCTGACTTCTTTTGTTTATTTTTATTTTCACATTTCTTTATTTGTATTATCATTAATATTATTATTATTATTGTTTTATTAATAAAAAAATCCAAGAAAAATATATTTGTATTTAATCATTTAATATACTTATATTTTTATTTCTTTATAAACTAAAAAAAGACAAAAATATTTTCTGATTATAAATTTAATTTCTTTTCTTAAATAAATTAATATTAGATATAAATTTATTTTCTTTTAATTAATTTAGAACTTAGGACTTTTACTTAATTAATTTTATTTATTTACTAGTTTAATTAAATTCACAAAAACCCTAAAAAATAAAAACTTGTTTTCTTTAATAAATTAATTTCTTTTATTAACTTAATTTTAATTTTCTTATTTTAGTTAATTATTTTCTTATAATTTAATTAGGTCAAAATCTTTAATACAAAAATTCATTCCTTATCCATTCATACTTGTACATTATATTCATTTTATTTCTTGTACATTATATTCATTTCATTTCTTGTATCTTATATTCATTTCATTTCTCATACAAGTTCAATATGGTTGTAATAGATAATTAGGGTTTAATTTCATACAATCCCCGTTTGTAAATCTGTACACTCCCACCCTCTAATAATAGCGTAGGACATTTACTTTCCTCAATTTACCGCTTTTAAATATAAGTGCTAGTTAATTAAGGTTTGTATGGAAAGATAAAATCAATGCTTAGAAAATCCTAATCCAAGATAAATAAAGCTTGAAATACAAAACACTTTAACACTCACACCTATAGAGTTAACTCCACTTGTTGGCTTGAGAAAATGGTCATGTTATGCATGTGAGACGTCTTAGCAACAACAATCAAAATACAAGATCATAGTCCCTCGATGACGCTACGAATGTTACCTTACAAATGATCTTTGTCCCTTAAGTAAAATTCTAAGGTATCTCATAACATTGCATTTTATGACTATACGATGACCCACGCTCGTCCCTTTCCATCCAAAGATAGGGTTATTTACCAATCAATGGTGAGATAACAATATCAAAGGAAGGAGGAAATGAACAAAAGACTTTTGAGTAGGTAGAAAGTTCTTAGTTGCTTGCTCATAATCCATCTTAAAAAACAAACACCTTTTCAAACACACCAAACACTTTCAAAAACATGAAATATTTTCAAAAAGTCCAACACTTTGTATACGTTCTTATAGAGACGAGAATCATTACAAAGTTTGCCTAAACGAAGGCGCTTTTCAAAAATAATTTCAAAACATATCACAAACATATTTCAAACAAAGTAATTTCAAAAGAGAGCTAGCAAGCGACTAAGAGCCCATAGATAACCATGGATGAAAAGGGTGCTAACACCTTCCCTTTTCATAACCTACCCCCCGAACATAAGAAAATATCTCAAAGGTCTTTCCTGTTCTTTTCACACTTTCCTTATTGGATAAAAGAAAAGTCGGTGGCGACTCTTGCTATCCGCGACAATTGCAATCAAACGCAAAACACTCAAGTCAGTTCTCCCACCATATTACACCTAGCATAGCAACAAGAATATGTCGCTACCTAAACCACAATGAAGACGTTTTTCATGCCATTTAACCAAGAGAACAAGAAGTAAATACAACAAAAAATCATGCTCAAGCACAAGTGCAAGAAATAAAGAATAAACAAATGTACATGCTTGCATAATAAGAATGAAGTTGTACAAATGTGATAGAATTGATACATGAAGTCATTATAAGAGTATGGATCAAGAATTCACAATGGTTTTCAATCGATTTTTTTTGGAAATGAACATTCATGGTTTTCATAATTTGAGAAGTGTCACGCATTTTTGGAAGTGAACTAGTTACATGCATTAAGGAAAATCTTACTTTCAAGGAGAAACTGAAACAATATTACTTCACTCTTGATTGAGATTAAAGTTGCACTGACATGATGTAAATACTCAAACACAAAGTTTGAGTAAAAATATAAAGTGCAAGAAACAAGATAGAATTAAGTAATATTTGAGATATCAATTATCTCTAATTCCCCAAGTATATTGACAAAAGGTTCGGTTGTGAGTGGTTTAGTGAAAATGTCAGCAAGTTGACTTTTACTATCAATATGCTCAAACACAACATCCCTTTTTTCAACATGGTCATGAAGGAATTAGTGACGTATCTCAATATGTTTAGTGCGTGAATGTAGTACATGATTTTTGGTTAGATAAATGGCACTAGTGTTGTCACACATGATAAAAATACGCGAGTTTTTAATATTAAAATTAAGCAGTTGTTATTTAAGCCACAAAATTTGTGCACAATAACTACCGGCTTCCACGTATTCCGCCTCGGCGATTGACAAAGTAATTAAAACTAGTTTTTTACTATGCCAATTGTGATACAGTGGTGAGAACTGACTTGGTGTTTTGCGTTTGATCGCAATTGTTACGGATAGCAAGAGTCACCACCGACTTTTCTTTTATCCAATAAAGGGAAGGGTGAAAAGAACAGGAAAGACCTTTTGAGAGTTTTCTTAAGTTCGGGGGGTAGGTTATGAAAAGGGAAGGTGTTAGAACATTTTTCATCTGTAGTTATCAACGGGCTCTTAATTTCTAGCTCACTTTGAAATGCTTTGTGTTTGTGTTTGTGTAAGTTTGAAAATATTTTGAAAACACCTAAGTTTGGAAAACTTTACAATGACTCTTGTATTGTTGAGAATGCATACAAAGTGTTCGTTTTAAAAATATTTGTTGGAAAGGAGTATTTGAAAAGATGTTTTGAAAATGCCAATGTAAGGAAATTTTGTCATGATTCTCGTATTGTTGAGAATGTATACAAATTGTTTGTTTGAAAAAGTATTTTGAAAGTGTGAGGTGTAAATGGTTTTGTTTGTGAGCAAGCAATTACGAGCAATCTACCTACTCAAAAGTCTTTATTCTTTTCCTCCTCCTTTAGATAGTGTTTGTCTACCATTAGTTGGTAGGAAGCCATATCATTGAATGTGAGTGACAGGTGTGGATCATACAAACCCTAATTACTATCAATAATACGTGTAGCGGTAGAAATGTTCAAGACTAAGCCATTGGATTGACTAGACTTTATACAAATCAAAAATAAAAATCGCCACCGCGCTTTATTGTTTCCAAAGGAATGGGAAAAGAGTGAATAAACCAAAAAAGGGGGAAAGATTCAAGGTAAGGAGGTTGGTTATGAAAAGGGAAGGTATTAGCACCCTAAACATCTACGGTACTCCGCAGGAACCTCTTTGTAAAATCTGTATATTTTGGCTATAAAAATGTGTTGTATATAAAATGGATGGTGGAGGTGAGAAAAGAAATATATATTTTTTATGATTTTTGCACCCTCCGCGGTTGCGAACCTTTAGTGCCTATGTACCACCTTTCATGCAGTAGGGGATCAAGGTACACATAGTTCCTATTTTAAAAGTTTGAAACACAAGTGTGTTGGTTAATTTTATGAGATAAGACATCCTCGTCATTGTCCGTGTGGAAAACATACTTACTACCCACAATCATGAGAAAGGAGAATTTGCATCATCTCAAAGTGGAGGATATGGCTTGGATTTTAAAATAAACAATGCCTCACTCTACACCCAAGTGGAAAATATCTCTCTTTACTACATATTGTAGAAGTATAGTTGTTTGCATCACTACAGGGATTAACAAGAGTCTAATCTTTTGAGAAAAGTTTAAAGATAAAAGCCAAAGTGGCAAAATGGTTTGAAATGAGATTAGTTGACTTTTAGTCTTCTCATAAAAAATGTCAAGGTATTATTAAATTGATTGGAGTTTATTTATGAAAATATTTTGAAAATGCATGGACATAAGTCCAAGTTTATTATGAAAGTTGTTTAAGTTTCAAAACAAGAAGAGTTTTCAAAAGGAGGGAGAAGATTTTTTAAATTAAAGAAGATGGGAGGAGAAGAAGAGACTCTCCTAAAGCATAAGGTAAAAGCTAAGGATAAGAACCATCTAACCAACAAGAATCCAAAACCTTGACATTATGTGTCAAAATAGAATTCTCATTCTTTGGATTGAAACCAAGCAAGCAAAGATACTAAATCTCTTGAGAGAAACAAAACTTCAAGTTTATTAAGTCTTCAAGAAAATTGGGCAGAGTAACGGCTGTATACGGGTGAATTCCAAATTACAAACAAAGGATGTAACCACAAAAACCTGCACACAAAAACAAACAAGAAACCCAATGTCTTGAGGTAAACCTCAAGAGCTCCAGACAAAATAATAAGATAAGATCACAAGGTCTCCAAGAAAGGCCAAGGTTTCTAATCCTAAGTCCAACAAAAAGTTCATTGCTCCATAATGCCAAGGATAGTAACCAAATAGTCCAAGTACCATTAAGAGTTTTTTAGGGTTTATGTTGATTATTAAGTATCTTAAGAAAATAAAATAAAAGCTCAAGTGACAAAGTAAAAATGACAAAAAAATACATGCTCAAATGAGCAAAGATGAAAATGGCATGAAATGTAAATGCTAAAAAATAAATAGTGCATAAAGCATAAAAGAATAAAAGCATAAAATAAAACAAGTCAATAATTAGTGGTTAGTTGGATTACCATCTTGAAACTTGCATTTGGAACTCATTAGAGGATTGGTAGAACCAAAACCTCCACACAACAAGTTACATTTGCTTTTTGTCAAGTATATCACCCATTTGGAATTCTCATAAGTACCATTTAATGATCAACGATGTTTAAGTGATCTGCATTGACCAAAGGTGTTGTAGATCCATTACAGGATTGGTAGAACCAATGCCTCCACACAATAAATCTCAAGGTTATTGGATCAAAGAGATTAAATTAACATACTTGGGCTTGCAATCATAAGTTTGGGCCACGAATGATCATTTATTCGAATTGGGACAAAATTTAGCGCTATGTTAAGCAACCGTAAATGGACTTATATGGAAGTCGCACCTATTTTGAGGCCGGTCAATAGCAATCTATGCACCATTTGTTTTGAGACATGATATAGAGATCATGCTACAACAACATTTAGTGCAATGAGAAGAGGATGAGATGAAGAAGAATTAGGGTAAAAAGAGAAACCACATTTGAATTAATATTTAATCAAACTATTATTAAAATCATTCATCCATTTTTTGTGGAGTTAAACTCAACACCATAGATCCAATGATGTTAATAAAGCCATGACCAAAAAATCAACCCAAGACAGCCAGAAAATATTCACAAAATAATAATATAATTAATATATACATTAAAGGGTTTAAAAATGTTTTAAAAAAAATGGAAAATAATGAAGAAAATGCCAATTGTATTCAAATTAATCAAGAAATCAAAAATAAGACCATAGAAAAATCAGAAAAGAGGCTAAGTGATTTTTTGAGATTTTTGGTAATTTTTAAAAGTCAGAAATTATTTTTAAAAATTAAAATAAATGGGTAAAATAAACAAAAATAGTAAATAATAGTAAAGTCAGAAACAAAAATAAAATAAGGTCACCAATATTTTTCACAATATCATTAGATCATTCTATAATTTTTTCAAAATTTAAAAATGTGTAAAAGTATTTTTAAACATTTTAAACAAATCAAATAAGTGTAAAATTCATAAAAAATACCAAAACACAAAATTAAATGGTGAAAAAATAAAAATCAGAAAGAGAAAAATCAAAAATATTTTTCATAATTTTTTTCATATTTTTTGGACTAAAAATTAATTTTCTATGATTTTTTGAAATTTAAAACAATTAAAATATAAAAATCAGAAAAAGAAAATAAAAGATAAAGATGTGGACCATTGGATGAGAGTCAAAACACGTTAGTAATCAAATCCAAGGGATCTAGCGCGCTATGCATATCATGGTCTTTAATGAATAATGTACATAATCATTAATAAAATCAGAATTTGAAAATAACAAATGTCACACTTTCATTGGTTAGAAGATGACACATTAGTCATCTTCAACCTCCAGCCCTCGCGAATTGCAGGTCTCTCAAACTGTAAAATCAGAAGCTCAAACCTATGCCATTCGCTTCGTCTCTTCAAGACGAAGACAACCACACCCTCGCGCCAAATTTATATAAACTGTAGCTCAAGCAATTTGGAAAGAAAGTTTTGAAAAGGGATTTGAAAATTCATGGTCAAAACGTGCTTCCAGATGAAAGTAAGTGTTGCGAATAGAACTAGGGCAATGAGAGCAACACATTGATACCAAATTTTTGAAGAATTGATGAAGGAATCTACCTATTGAAGTTGAGTTGCAGAGCTCTGAAACTGGACTTCTATGGAGCAATATAGGGCACGATTCTTGAATGTAATTATATGGTTAGCTTCAGAGAAGATCAAGGAAGGTGAATTGATGGAAAAAATGAATTGGAAAAGGCTTGAGAATAGGATTCGAAGTAGCTGAATTCTGAGTTATGAAGCAAGTTTGGCAGGGTGATTCTGGCTATCTAAGCTTGGGAAATTGAATGGGGGATGAACCTCTATTTATAGGGAATAAAATGGAATGTTCAAGCGTGTGAAATGATGAAGTTTGGAGGGAAATCGTATGAACCTGATGCACGAGCAAAGTGTTATCTGATTTGCATCAAAACTCATCTAATCATTGCGTTTCAAGGCTCTAATCCAATTTGGAAACTTAGTTAAACATGTTTAGATCACAAACGCGTACTAATTTGATGTTTAAAGGCTAAAACATGAATTTCAAATTCTGACTTATGGAGAAACTTCAGTTCCAAGTTACCAAGTTCAATCCAATGGCATTTCCACCTCAAGGGGTCTTTGGGAAAAATTCTTGATGATTTGGAAAGATGAGGTAACAAGCTTTGCAATGGAAAAAGAATGGAATCAAATGGATGCTTGAGTTGAAAGTTACATGGAGTCAAAGTTGAAGAAAAAGAGTTGACTTTCCATACTTAGAAATATTTCAAATTCTTCTTTAAAAATGACCTATAATATTTTGCATCCAAACATGGCCTTCCACTTAGAATTTTCTCTTGACCAAAAAAGATGGAATTAAGTAGATATCTTGTATAACATTTTGCAATTTGAACCACTCAAAATATCCAAACATTGAGCAAGTTATGACTTGTTGAAGTTGGCCAAAAATCATGAAATGACCTATAATATTTTGCATTCTTAAGGCAACTTCCATCCATTTTATCAGTTTGCACATAAAAGAAGGCATGAAGTACACATCCTTAGGATCATCATGAAAAAATAATGGGCTCAAGGTGATAAAAATTGACCAAGTTATGACCATTTTAAGTCACATATGGAGAATTGGGGATTCATCTGGGTAACTTGTAATCTTTCCTCTTCACCAAGTTCCTTCCACATGAAAACTCCTTGGAACTTTTGAAGTGATTTGTTGGTAACTCATTGAAGAGAAGAATGTTTTTGGAATCACTCAAAAATACCAAAATATGAGCAAGATATTCTCCTTTGAAGTTCAAAACCCTAGCCTCTAGATGAAGAGAATGCTTGGTGGAACTTTGCCAAGTTTGAACAAACTTTTTGTGCCAATATTCTTACTTTGTGAATAGAAATTGTTTAGGATGATGATGAGGACTCATGGCCACCAAAACCACTTCCATACCAACTTCAAAACAACTTTAATGGTGAGGTTTGAATTTCTCAAGCTATTGACTAGGGAATGGAAATAAACTCATGAACCCATGAAGCAACTTGATAAACCTCATTGCCTTTACCTACATTATTAACAAGCAAGACAAACCAATATTGAATTCTGTTAATTAGAGATAAAATCAAAGAAAAATATCCATGATCACAAAAGAAGACAAGTTAAGGTGCTTGGTAATTCCTCAGAAGAGCAAGGCTAAAGATAGGGAGAAGAACCAAAAGCCCTAATGTGATTTTGTTGTGATTGAAACAATATGGTATGATGAAGGGATCTTAGGGGAAAAAATGGGGTACAACAGCTGCCCTTATTTAAGTTTCTTCTATCCGGAGATACGAAGGTTAAAAATCTTCGCGTCGACGTGATCGAAGACACTTAAATATAAAACAAACCCTGTTTTTGGCCCTAAGATGCCACGCAAATGCTTATGCATATGAATGCATATGAACAGAACCAAAGAGATGCAAAGTAACATTGGGGATGCAAAAAAAATGTAGAAACAAAGGAGCAACCCCACCAGGAAAATAAATCACTGGTGAACCACAAGAACAAAATCAGAGAGGGAGATAACACGCATCGATGTTTTATTGCCGATGTACTGCCAACGTTCACTGAATATATCATACCATCGCCGTTCACTGACGATGAACTATTGACATTCACTAAAGATAGCAAAAAGATAAAAAAACACCGACGTTCACTGCCGATGTACTACCAACATTCACTGAAGGTAGAAAGAGAAAATATATCATATCACCGTCGTTCACTAACGATGAACTATCAACGTTCACTGAAGATAGCAAAAAGATAAGAAACACTGCCGATGTACTACCAACATTCACTGAAGATAGAAAGAGAAAATATATCATATCACCGCCGTTCACTGACGATGAACTATCAACGTTCACTGAAGATAGCAAAAAGATAAGAAACACTGACGTTCACTGCCAATGTACTACCAACATTCACTAAAGGTAGAAAGAGAAAACATATCAAGTTTTCCCCAAGATTCTGGTGTTTTTCCAAGAACGGGTCTCAACTTCTTCTTTAACCAAGGAAATTTGCCTGGAAAGGGTAATACGTAATATGTCTCAAATAAAGAGACTTCCACTCATTGTCAAGGGGAATTACAAAGAGAAATGACTTTCGAGGGATAGAAATATGACTTCCCGAGGAAATTCCACGATATTCCTGCTGAGGAGAGTCTTCTTGTGCAAATAAATGCACAAACCAAAACTCAAAGTTTTCATAAATCCATAATAAATGATATTGTCATGTAGCCACAAATCCAATTCAGAAATAAACTAGAGCAAGACGGCCAATGCAGATACATCCTTTGAGAAATAAACTCAAGAGGGAAAACCAAATTCAACTAAGCAAAGAGCGTTGCAGGAAAGGTAAGAATACAATGTCAATGAACGATGATTTTTAGCAATGCATGATGTATGTATTAATGTATGAGTGCTATCATGCATATGCTGGTAAAAAGGATACATAATCAATGCAAACAAACAAAACCGCCTCATGTACTAACAACATTGGGCTAAGCTTCAACCAGAAAGATCAATCCAAGAAAGGTAAAAGCAACTGCGGAAACCAAACCTATTGCCTGTCCTAAATTCAATGAGGAGAAACATAATCCAGATGTAGCCAAATCAAACAGATACCGGGATAGAACATCCTTCTTCCGGTTTCATCGGAGAAAACAGTTTTCCAAAAGTAACATGCCTACTGGAGATTGCAAGACCAACTTCAAATAAAGCAGACTGACGCCGAGACAACCAAGCCTCACTGGGGGATTCAAGCCTACCTCCCTGGAGAAAAAACTTCGGACTGAAACTATCATCACGAATACTCATTCCAACAAGAGATGTCCTGGGATAATCTTCCCGGGAAATCAAGAAGTCAACATTAATGCCAATACTGCAAAAAGAGCGACATCTCAGCACACCAAGGGAATAAAACCTTTCATTATATGAGGGAAGAATTTGTTGGGTTATCTGTGACGGAGGCTTCTGATCATGCAAACCCCAAAAAAAATGAACTAAGACTTGACTGGGGATAATGGGGTCACAAACCCAATATTGTACCTTGTACCCATTGATATCGTCTTTAACTATCTGAGAAACACACAAAGATTGCGCACACCAGCAAAATGACTTGAGAAAACCTTCCTGAAGGAAGTAAATCTTCTTAAAACAAACAGAGTTTGTTCATTCTTGGGATCACCATTTTTGTTGTCATTGTTTCAACATAAATCCCAAAGTAAATTGAATTGTAAAGATCTCTTCTCTTTTTTTTTGAAAAGTTAATTTTGATTCTTTTAATCTTTTTTCTTTAACAGTTATTATCAGTAATAAATGAAGTCTTTTCAAGCTAAATAAAAATGAGAACACAAAGAATTAGGCAAAAGCTCGAATTTCATTAATAGAATGGTAGTCTGCGAATGGTAATACATAATGGAAAAGATACATTGAGATACAATGACCACTATCCCCCCAAACAACTTTTGAAATCCTGAGCAGCAACTTTTGTTGAAGTATGGTGAGGATCCGAGAAGATAGTTTCTTCAACGATCAAGTCTTGTCTGACGTAGTTACTTGCCAAGAAAATCCCTAACTTTTGCCTAAGCTTCCCTTGCGGGTTTTCAACTTAGCGGGAAATTTATTCTATTTATGTCTCTAATTTTTTCCTAGACCGCCCTTTCGGGTTTTCGGCCTACCGAGACGCTCCTTTTTGCCTAAGCCGCCCTTTCGGGTTTTCAACTTAGTGAGCTGTTCTTTTATTTCTTTAGGCGAAGTATTTCTTGATTGCGTCAGCATTCATGGGATGTGGGAACTCCTCTCCATCCATAGTTTCAAGAATTAATGCACCACCAGAGAAGGCTTTCTTGACAACATACGGGCCTTCAAAATTGGGAGTCCACTTGCCCCTAGAATCAGTGTTGAAAGACATGATCTTCCTGAGCACGAGGTCGTCTTCTCTGAATTCACGAGGTTTGACCTTTTTATCAAATGCTTTCTTCATTCTTTTCTGATATAACTTCCCATGGCATAAAGCTGTCACCCTCTTCTCTTCAATAAGATTCAATTGGTCAAACATGTTTTGGACCCATTCAGCCTCTATCAACTTGGCTTCCATTATTACACGCAATGAGGGAATCTTTGCCTCGACAGGGAGTACAGCTTCCATTCCATACACTAGGGAGAACGAGGTTGCTCCTGTTGAAGTGCAAACAGATGTTCGATATCCATGCAGAGCAAAAGGGACATTTCATGCCAATCCTTATAAGTGACAACCATTTTCTGGATAATTCTCTTGATATTCTTATTAGTAGCTTCAACAGCCCCATTCATCTTTGGCCTATATGGAGATGAATTGTGATGTACAATCTTGAATTCTTCGCACAGTTCAGTCATTATCTTGTTGTTCAAATTCGAGCCATTGTCAGTGATGATTCTTCTCGGCACACCATACCGGCATATAAGATTGTTATTGATGAAACGCACAACCACTTGTTTGGTAACATTGGCATATGAAGCAGCATATACCCATTTGTTAAAATAGTCAATTGCTACCAAGATGAAACGGTGTCCATTCGAAGCTTTGGGTTCTATCATCCCGATCATGTCAATACCCCACATAGAGAAAGGCCATAGGGAGGAAACCACATTGAGAAGTGTCAGAGGCACATGGATCTTATCTGCATAAATCTAGCATTTATGGCACTTCTTTGCAAATTTGTAACAATCAGATTCCATTGTCAACCAATAATAACCTGCCCTTAGCATCTTTTTAGCCATTGAATGTCCATTAACATGAGTGCCAAATGAACCTTCATGGATCTCATGCATTAGCATGTATTCTTCGTGTCTATCTACGCACCCTAGATCCTCAGGTTTACTTTCATCCAATCCCAAGCTTTGAGTTACAAATTTTTCATGAAGATCACTCACAAGGGCAAAATGGTCATTTGCACGCTGAAAGGCCAAACTTTGACTTCTTGACCAAAATCAAATCTAAAAAAAAATCATATTTCATCAAAACATGTAGAAATAGAAAGTTTGTTCCATCTAAAGTTCAGAAGTCAATTTACTATGGAAAAGCCAAATTTCTAAATACTTGGGATCTTTATAAGTATTTAAGAAAAAATGACACTTCAGAACTTCTGAACCTCCAGGAAGGAGCAGTCAGAAGTTGCAAACTTAGCTCAGCACATAACCTTCAGTCAGAACATGGCTCTTCAGCATCTACGCAAGCTCAGTCAGAGTTTTCCAGGTTAAAAACAGAAGATTATAAAACGTGATAAAGAATCTGAATGCTCTTTCAGAACATGCTGGAAAGCCTAAGGATCCCTCAGAACTTGCTAAGGCAACAGGATACTAAGATCAGAACTTGGGTACTTTGTTCTAGACTACGTTGAAATGGAACTTCTGGCCTAGATTTAGGCAATGATGCTAAATCCCCCATTATAGGATTTCTGATTTTGACAAATCTCATCACCATTTAATGCTCATTAATGCTCACAACCACTTTTGAGTCTTTGTCCAAAGGGTCTCTCCACGTGTAGCATAGAAATACCTTTGTACAGATTTAGGTATGGGTCCATGCGTTACTTTTCGCTTATGGGTGTCACTTTTCCTTAATCCCTGCTTACTAGTCCAGCCTAGCCTAAAAACTGTCAACTATCACAACTTTTTTGAACTTTCTTCAAGAGCAAGTCAACATCTAGTGCATGATGTTGGCGCCACTTGACATTTTAAAACCCACAAAGCTTTTCCTATAAATAGAATGCCATTGGTCACTTAGAAAGGGTCCAGAAAAATTGCTGAAAAGAGGTCAAAAGTTTGAACAAAGAAAAAACCTTGAATATCTGCCAAAATTCCTAGAGTTTCAAAAAAACTATAAACACAGCACACAAAAACCCCTTAACTTTGGATCCCTTGCTTTCAAACTCCATCTGTTCTCAAAATATTTCTTGACTAAAAAACCATCCATATAGTTTCTGACCCACACGTTGGAAACTGCCATAACTTCTGTATTCATACTACTATATACTCTCCATCCATCCATTCAAAGAAGTCAGAACATCACCCCCTTGCCATCCCCAGAAATTGGAGACTATTAGCTTACTGAGTACGCAAAGAAGCTGTTTAAAACGTCATCAGAGTTAAGGCTAACTCCGGTTCACAGAACTTATTCCAACTACAAGGTAAGCATCTGCTGACTCTCACCATATTTCTTAAGCATCACCAGATTTGCATGCTCAAAAACACAATGTAGATATCATGTTTCTGACGTTGTACATATTCTGATATTTTCACGCATCTATATGCTTAAGTAGAGAATGAATCAGTTCATAACTTTCTTGAATAAACTAAAACTCAAAGTTAGGATTAGCAAAGGCATACTTGCCTCTAATTTATGGTTCTGATATTCCTTATTTCTGAAGCACTATGACACCTGTTGTAACTGTCCTAGGCATGTCTTCTGTTTTGTGGAGAAATAACCAAATTGCAGATGTTCTGACTAGCATAGAGAGACCAATTTATGTCATTGACACCAGCGCATCTGGAGCCTGTTTTGTTATCAGTAATATTAGAACTTCTGAAAATTATTGTGTTCCCAGCAGGGTCAGAACCGCTGACCTCATAAATTTTCACTAACAGGTTTCTATTCTGCAGTATGCCAGGGTCAAAACCTCTGACTTCTTTGTAGCAACACGCTGATCCTCTTTTTCTTCCCCTTGTTTTTTTGTTTTTTTATTTTTTTTGCTGTCACACTCCATTTCATTAATCAGAGAACATCAAAAATATTTCTTTCACACTTTATTTTATTTCTTAAAACAAAAGACAAAAAAATATTTTCTTAAAACAAAACAAGTTCATTTAATATTTTCTTGTATGTATTTCAATATGGATGTAATAGTAATTTAGGGCTTTATTTTCATTTGCAATCCCAATTCATAAATTTGTACCCCCCACCCCCTAAATATTATAATAGCGTAGGACTTTACATTTCTGCAATTTATCGCTTTCAAATGTAAATGCTAGTAAATAGGAAGTGTATGGAAAGATAAAGATCAATCAAATAGAAAACCATAATTCAAGATAAAATCAAGCATGGAAATAACACACTTGCACACAAACACCCTTAGGGTTTCTCCACTTGGTTGCCTTATACAAAAAATAGCCATATTACATATGCGAAGTATCTTGGCAAAACAAACAAATATAAGATCATAGTCCCTCGATGACGCTATTCAAAGCTGCCTTACAAAATGATCTTGGTCCCTCAAAAAATGCTAAGATACTTTGCAACATTGCTAATCATGGTTATACGATGACCCATAACCGTCCCGTTTACATCCAAAGATAGGGTTGCTTACCAAATCAATGGTAAGACAACAATGTCAAAGGAATAGAAAATGGACAAGAAAGACATTTGAGTAGGTAGATTACTTCCAGTTACTTGCTCCATTTCCAAACAACTATCCTTGCTATTTTCAAAACAAACACACACATTTCCAAAACATTTTACAAACTTAAAAACATTTTCAAAAAGACAAACATCTTTGTATACATTCTTACGAACGAGAGTCGTTACAAAGATTGCCTAAACGAATGGCCGCTTTTACAAAATATTTTTTAAAAAAACCACACAAAGCACAATTTCAAAACAAAAAGCAAGTGATCTAGAAAGTAACTAAGAGCCCATGGAAAACCATGGATGAAAAGGGTGCTAATACCTTTCCTTTTCATAATCTACCCCCCGAACTCAAGAAAACATCTCAAAGGTCTTTCCTGTGCTTTTTCACCTTTCCTTTTGGATAAAAGAAAAGTCGGTGGCGACTCTTGCTAACCGCAACATTTGCAAACACAAACGCAAACCTCAAGTAAGTTCTCCCACCGTATCACAGAACTGGAGAATCTGCTGGGGACTTACTTTCTAAAAAGTGTGGTTACCTTAGGGCTAGATCACATTTATTTGCTTACATTGTTTGATTTCTTTGCTTTACATTACGGTTCTTTGTTTGGGTTTGAATCCTCTACCCGGATTTGGGGATACATTATAGGTAAATAGCAATACGTTGTGGAAACTGTGCGGGGTATACCGACATGGTATAAGAAATAGCTATGTTAGTGTGACATATTTGTGGGTACCGGTAGCCTTTGAGTTAATCAAAGAGAATACGGGGCCGCTGAGTGATGTCATGAAGCACTAACGAACTGTTTAGAACCTTTACTTGACCAACTTGGCCTTTAGGATGTAGTGAGATGACCAGCTTTGATGCAGTCTGAAGTTGGTAGATACTCGATACTACACTCATTGAGGTTTGTTTTCATGGAATATTTCGGTCGCCATTAAAGAGGCTCGAGCTGAAACAATGACCAAGGAAACAATCCGGTGATATTGAGCTCCTTAGAACCCGGTTACTATTACTAGGACAGGTTTAAGCCAACTAAGCTTCAAGAGAGTACTTACCTATAAAACCCCATGCAAGCCTAAACTAAGAATTTGTGTGTTTTACTTGTATATGCATACTTGTACATAACATCATGGACATCATGAACATCATATACATCCACTAACCATTTCAAGGATTTTGGAGATTCATCTTTGTTCTTGTTTTGTAGGATATGGATTCACTTTGCAGGAAAACTATCCAAGTCAACCTTGTAAGAATTCCTCCACAACTTAAGGAGCTAGCTTCAAGGATCCCTGAAAACTCTCCATTCACCGAGAGTCATGGTCGCCTACTCAACTTGATCACCTCCAACATAGACGAGGATATGATGAAGGTGCTCTTTCAGTTCTTTGATCCTTTGCAACATTGCTTCACATTTCCCGACTATCAGCTTGTGCCTACTTTGGAAGAATGCTCTCAACTCTTGAGGATTCCCATTCTCAATCAACTACCTTTCAACGGTACGGAAAGAGGCCCAAAGCCAGAAGTGATTGCTCAAGCTCTGCACTTGCACTCATCTGATGTCACAACTTATTGGGAAACTAGGAGTGGTGTCAAAGGCTTCTTAGCAAAGTTTCTGTTTGAGAAAGCCCAAATCTGTTGGAATTCCTTAGACTTGCAAGCCTTTGAGGAAATTTTGGCTCTTCTTATCTATGGGTTGGTCTTGTTCCCCAATCCTGACCAACTCATAGATGTGAGCACCGTCAAAATCTTCATGTCACGCAATCCGGTGCCTACATTGCTTGGAGATATCCTACACTCTTTTCACACTCGTACAATGACGAAAAGAGGTGTCCTTATGTGTTGCACTCATCTCCTTGAAAGATGGTTTATTTCTCATCTTCCCCAATCAGTCTTAAGGAATGAGCAAGGTTTGAGGTGGTTACAAAGGTTAATGACGCTCAAACATTCAGACATTCATTGGTGCTCCCGATCCAAAGAGAATGTTATCATTGTTGACCGCTGTGGGGAATTTCCTAATGTCCCACTAATTGGCATTAGGGGAGGCATCACCTACAACCCATGCTTAGCTTTAAGACAGTTTGGTTATGCCCGAAGGGATGGCCCGCACAAGATGTTGATTTAAGGCTTGGTATTCAACTACGACAATGACGATCAAGGTCTTCGCCAGAGATTCATCCGAGCTTGGAGGACGCTAAACAAGGTGGATAGCAGGACTTTGGGACACAAGAATTCCATCCCTCTTGAGCCTTACCTCAATTGGGCACAAACCCACGCTCAAAGTCTTATGATGTCATATCCTTCCATTCTCCCGGTGATCATTGAGCCTGTTAAGGAGAGAGAAGTTCCATACACTATCCTACATCCTGACATGCCCACATCTCTGGAAGACCTACAAAGGGATTGGATACAACTCAAAGGAGAGCGTGATAATTTAAAGCCCAATTCTATGCAAGCGAGAAAAAGTTTTTGGAACTCACTAGGCTACTTCATGAAGAGCAGACTCTAAATGCCTACATTGCACCGAAGAGGATGTGCATTACTTTTTTATCTTAGAGAGTTGTATTATTTTTCCCAAGGGGAATTGTTGTACTCAAACTCTATCTTATTAATATAACGTGTGTTTCTTTTAGTCTAAAACGAACTTGAATCTTTGAAATCCTTGAAAACATTGCATATGCACATATCATTCATCATAACATAAACAAGTCTCTTGCAACAAGTTTCCTCATCTCTATACTGTTTATTTCAGTAAGATGGATCTCGAACAAACAGTCAAAGATCTTCAAGCTCAAAACACACAGTTTCAACAGTTACTCACAACCCTGGCCAAAGGACAAGAGGAGTTGAAGACTCTGTTGGCCAAAGAGAAGACGAAGAAAGAGAAGAAACCAACTTGTGTTGTAATCATGGGGAGAAGGTTTTAAGGACAGACTAGAAGAACCTTGAATTTCGCAACAACATTTGATGAAAGAGAAGGAAAAGGAAAGGAAACAGCGATTCTGTCAGAATCTGAAGAGGAGGAAGAAGAGGAAGGCTACTCCGAAGAACAGTATCCGCCAGCTGATGATAAATACAGACATCTTGAAGAGCGTTTGAACGCTATGGAAACATAAAAGGTACCAGGTCTAGATTTTGAAGACTTGGGACTAGTATCAGGAATTGTGATTCCTCCCAAGTTCAAAGTGTCGTTATTTGCAAAATATGATGGGGTGTCATGTCCTAAGATGCACCTCCGATCATATGTGAGAAAGATCCAACCATACTCCGCTGATAAATACTTGTGGGTGCACTTTTTCCAGGATAATTTATCTGGAACACAACTCGACTGGTTTTACCAACTGGAAAGAGCCAACATCCATAATTGGGAAGATCTCGCCGCAACTTTCTATAATCAGTATCAATATAATGCAGATTTGGCGCCTACCCATACTCAACTTCAGAGTATGGCAATGGATTCCAATGAGGGTTTCAAGGATTACGCGCAGAAGTGGAGAGATCTAGCTGGGAGAGTCCAACCCCCTCTGTCTGAAAGGGAATTAGTGGACATGTTCTTAGGCACTTTATCAGGATATTTCTTCAACCATTTAATTGGAAGCTCATCTGTAGGATTCACTGAGTTAATACTGACCGAAGATAGGATGGAAGCTGGCATAAAAAGTGGAAAGATTCAGAAGGATTTATCTGCCTCTACAGCTGTGAGAAAGCCTTTCACTGGGAAGAAGGAGGTATCTTCTATTTACCCACCAAGGAACCAAGGGAGAGTTGAACTCCGACCAATGATAGGAGATGTCATAATCCCAAAGCCTACATCTGATCAACCAAGAGGTAATCAACCGAGGGTGGAGAGGCCAGTCCGGAAATTCACTAGAATCAATATGACTCTGTCTCAAGTATTACCACATCTTTTGAGATCCAATTTGGTAACCCTGAAGGAAGCTCCGAAAAATCCTTGTACGACATCCCCTCATTATCACCCCAATGCCCGTTACGCATATCACTCTGAAAGTCTTGGGCATGATACCAATAATTGTTGGGCCTTAAAAAACAAAATACAAGATCTTATTGAAGCAAAGGAAATTGAGTTTGATGCGCCCGAGAAGACAAATGTTATCTCTGCTCCCATTCCCATACATGGTCACAACACCAATGCTATTAAAGAAGACTTATTTGTTACCATAGTTGACGAACTCGTGACTCCACTTCCAATCATTAAGATAAACTTGTTGAAAGCCGGTATATTCCCGGGTTGTAATGAAGATTTCCATCTCTGCTTATCCTCACCAACTGATTGCTCTTTGTTGAAAGTAGGCATTCAACGCTTGATAGACAACAAAGAGATTCTGTTTGAAAGTACTCATGTTTCACCTGTTTCTGTTGAAGATGTTTCAATCATTACCATATCCCCCAATTCTTCCATGGTTTCCAAAAAATCCGTTAGAATTACGTTGGTTCTGAAAGAGACTCCTCTAATAATCACAATGCCTGGGCTAGTCCCATATGAATCAGACAAGACTGTGTCGTGCAATTACGGTGGGGACATTTATTCCCATGGCATCAAACAAGATGGGCTGGCCGCCGAAGAAATAAACTCCGAAGAAGAAGACTCCAACATTAGCAATATTGCCGGAACCAGTAAGATTACCCGAAGCGGTAGAATCTTTTCTCCAAAGATTGCCCCCCCCCAAAGGCAGTTTCTGGACCCGTGGCTACTCCGAAGATTACTTCCGTACCCATAATCATCTCTGCAAGTTCTCCTATTGACGAAGTCGTTACAACCCCTACTTTTATCCCTATCAACACTCCTGCTGCTGAAACCCGAGGAAAAAGTATTTAAGAAGATCCTGTCCGGACGAAGGCTCAATCGCTGACTATGTTGGTGTAAGCCCTAGAGGCCAATACTTTTGGTACTTGTATCGAATTATTTATTAATAATAAAAGGAATTTCTTTATTATGTTTGCTTTCCAAAATAATAAAGTCCCTAGAATGGTTTATTGGTTTAATGAAATGTTAAGTGTGACTTAATCATGAGATCCCATTAAACATAAGACACTATTCTTAAAGTATCTGTAGTCAAGCTTTAATGTGAAGTGGGATAACATTAAAGCATTAAGATTATTATGAAGATAGATTGATGATCACATCTCATGGATCATAGATAAGGAGTTATCAAGTCTTGACATAGGTATGAATATTAAGAGTAATATGTATACTGGATTGACCCGCTATGAGAATACTACATAGAATGTTATGCAAAGTGTCATAAGTTATTCTCATGATGATAATGGTGTATACCACCCTTCGACCTGAAACCACTATGGACCCTAGATGTAGAGTCAAGTACTTTATTGCTGATCAAACGTCATCCGTAACTGGATGACTATAAAGACGGTTGATGGGTACTTCACAAAGCATGCTAAGGGACATGAGTGACCTAGATGGAATTTGCTCATCCTGCATAACAGGATAAATGTCTAAGGGCCCAATATTGAACTGGACAAGGGTGACACAGTGTATGCCTTATGTTCAATATAGACATGAGGGCAAAAGGGTAATTGTACAACACAAATATTATCACGAAAAAGGTTTGGTCAGATCATATGACATTTTCGTGACTTGGGTAACAGTGATGTGTTGCTAGATACCGCTCACTATTTATTATATTAAATGTGTGATTTAACATAATTGCCAACATCGCGAAAACCGACAGGGTCACACACATAAGGACAGGTTGATGAGAGATAGAATAAATAAGGAACACTGTAAGGTACGGTGCACTTAAGTGTAATACGGAAAGTGGTAAGGTACCACGTCGATAAGTGATATATGGTACATCATAAGGTATGATGTCCATAAGCTTAATTGGGCTTTTAGCTTATAGCCTTAATTGGGCTTTTAGCTTGTAGCCCACACGAGTGATTCTATAAATAGATCCCTTGTGATGAAGTAATTTCACTTGATGCAATTTCGTTTTTGATTCTTTCTCTCACTCAAAGTTTCCGTTCGTGATCAGCTAGCACTGTGACCGGAAGCGATCTGTTCGTGTGGACTGAGTAGAGGCGTTGTTCTTCATCAACGCTCGTGATCACAACATCAAAGGTCTGAATCGCCACAAGAGGTAAATATTTCTATCACTGACCATGCTCATTCGTAAGGATCGCTAAAGGAAAATTTTAAATTCCGCTGCGCTTTTGGTCGCAGTTTTCCTTCAGTGGTATCAGAGCCACTTACGAAACCATGGATATGATAGTTGTTTATGTTCTATATTTTTTGTTTTGATTCTATTAAAACCAGAATGAATTAAATAATAAACAGTTAATTAAATTTGGCATCTGTTGTGTCCGATTTGGATGATTGATGTTGACTATGCTTCGGAATCCGACATTAGTATGGTGAAGCAGCGATACATCGATCGTCCATAGGTTACACAAATAAGATCGATCACTTTTATATATGATATAAGTAAATCTGATGCAACGATGGTATATGGGATATACTGTTTCTGTTTCATTCATTCAAACACTTGATGATTGTTATTCCTTTGACTGATCATTATTCATATGCTTTGGAATCCGACATTAGTATGGTGAAGCAATGGCATGTGATTAATCATACTGAATTATCAATCGAGATGTGTTTGACAGCATGAAACTGTTGCATTAGGGTTCATGACGGCACAAGGGTTGTGTTGTTGCAGAGTTATGCGATTAGGGTTGTGAATGCACAAGAGTTGTGCGAAAATGACGCTGATTTCAAATGAATTGTTCATTAAAATTTTACGCCGGGCAGCGGAACCCCCGGCTAACTCTGCGTAGTGTGATCAATCGTCGAAATTTAATTTGCCTTTTTTTTTAATTAACAAAATTTAAACTAATAATAAAAGTGCATTTATTATTATTGTCTTGTGCTGTTCAGTTATGGCCTTAGGTTTTTCCTTTATTTTGTTTTGGGATTGTAAAATACAGCCTGCGTGTCGTGCCTCTCTCTAAAATTCTTGATGTAACTTCTTTTCTCATCTCACTCCCTCGTATGTAAAACGAGTTTCTTTTATGTAATGTAATGTTATGAAGAAAGAGAAGAATACAATATCAAAGGAGGATAACCTTGGAGATCTTGCTTGGAGAAGTTTAGATCGTTATTAGGTTAGCTTAAGTTCTCTCATTGGCTTGGGAGAACAATTGCGCTAGGGGCCATAATTGTATCCTTTTATGTATATTGATGCATGTGTTTGTATGTTGATGCATGAGAGAGACGAATTGCATGTTAAGCCGGTGAGATCAAACTAATAACAAAATCCCTCAAGTTAAATATTAAGTTCATGCTTTCCAAGTTTTAGCACTCATCAAGATTAGTATAGAACAATGTAGGTTTCGCCTACGCGAGGTGCATGTTCTATATTAGTAAGGTGCGATGGGATAATTGTAATATCCAACTGCTAAAACAATGGGTCAAACTTAACTAAACACATTATAATAAGATTATACATGTTTAGAAGCAAGAGTTGGGAATGATTCATATGATGAATTAGAATAAGGAGTTATTCACCCAACTGAAAATATTCGAGAGTTGTATGAGATACAATTGGAAGGAGTTCCTACCTAAATAACCTAGTTTTGTGTAATCAGCCTAACGCTGACTTAGAACGAAGTGAAATGTGGATCTCGACCCACTAGAAAGTCTTCCAACGGGATTTTCCGAATCAAATGAAGAGGGTCATTTGGTTTGAGTAAAATAGTGGGAGCATATTTGATTAAAGGCCTAATTAAATATGTTGTTTTAATGATACTTATATTTTCATTTTTTTTGTAGATTACCATGACAACAAACAACCATATTTTGCGATCAATCCTAGATAAGGAAAAATTGTCTGGGACAAATTTCCTGGATTGGCACCGAAATCTGAGGATTGTCCTCAAGCACGATAAGAAGCTGTATGTCTTGGAGACACCTGTTCCTGAAGAGGAATCGCCTAGTTCGGCACCTAAGGCAGAAAGAGATGCTTATAAGAAGCATCTTGATGATGCTAACGAAGCCGCTTGTCTCATGCTAGCTACTATGAACTCGGAGTTGCAAAATCAACACGAGAACATGTCAGCGTTCGATATGATAGGACATCTTAAAATGCTCTATCAAGAGCAGGCAAGAAATGAGAGGTTTCAGGTTTCAAAGGCCCTTTTTAACAACAAGTTATCTGAGGGAAACCCTGTAGGTCCCCATGTACTCAAAATGATTGGGTATGTGGAGAACCTTGAAAGGTTAGGGTTTCCGCTTGGAAAGGAACTTGCAACTGATTTTATCTTGCAATCGTTTCCAGATAGCTTTAATCAGTTTGTCATGAATTTCAACATGAATGACATGGATAAGAGTCTTCCAGAATTGCTAAGCATGTTGAAAACTGCTGAGCAGAATATGAAGACAAAAGGGAAGTCCATTCTGATGGTCAGTAATGGAAAGAAGCTGAACAAGAGGCCTACGAAGCAGGTTGGTAAAGGGAAAGGCAAGGAAGTTGCCAAGCCTAAACCTATTGTTCCTGCTTTGAAGCCTAGTGGAGGCATAGCAAAGGAGGGCACTTGCTTCCATTGCGGTAAGACCGGACATTGGAAGAGAAACTGCCCAAAGTACCTGGAAGATAAGAACAATGGAGTAGGGACTTCAAATTCAGGTATTTTTGTTATTAAAATTAATTTATCTACTTCTGCATCATGGGTATTAGATACTGGATGCGGTTCTCACATTTGTACTAATTTGCAGGGGCTAAAAAGGAGTAGAGATTTGGCAAAAGGTGAAGTTGACCTACGAGTTGGAAATGGAGCAAAGGTTGCTGCTTTAGCCGTAGGAACTTATGTTTTGACTTTACCTAGTGGTTTAATAATTCAGTTAGAGAATTGTTATCATGTACCTGCAATTAGTAGGAATATTATTTCCGTTTCTTGTTTGGACAAGTTTGGTTTTTCATTTATAATAAAGAACAATTGTTGCTCTATTTATTTGAGTGATATATTCTATGCTTCTGCATAAATGAACAATGGACTATATGTCCTTGATCTTGAAATGCCAATTTATAACATTAATACTAAATGGATTAAACCTAATGAGTTAAATCCAAGCTACCTTTGGCACTGTCGCTTAGGCCACATAAATGAGAAACGCATTTCCAAACTCCATAAAGATGGACTCTTGGACTCTTTTGATTATGAATCATATGAGACATGTAGATCTTGTTTAATTGGAAAGATGACAAAGTCCCCATTCACAGGAAAAGGTGAAAGGGCTCATGATCTTTTGGCCCTCATACATACTGATGTATGTGGACCACTGAACATACCAGCCAGAGGAGGTTTTCAATACTTCATTACATTTACTGATGATTTCAGTAGATATGGTTATGTGTATTTAATGAAACACAAATCTGAAACCTTTGAAAAATTCAAGGAATTCAAGAATGAAGTACAAAACCAACTAGGTAAGAATATTAAAGTTCTTCGATCAGATCGAGGCGGTGAATATTTAAGCCTAGAGTTTGATGACCATCTAAAGGAATGTGGGATTTTATCCCAACTTACTCCTCCCGGAACACCACAATGGAATGGTGTATCTGAGAGAAGAAATCGAACCTTGTTAGACATGGTCCGATCCATGATGAGTCACACCGATCTTCCGAACTCCTTTTGGGGACATGCACTATTGACTGCAGCTTACACACTTAATCGGGTTCCATCCAAAAAGGTTGAGAAGACACATATGAGATATGGAGTGGTAAGAAACCACATATGTCTTACATGAAGATTTGGGGTTGCAAAGTTTATGTGAAACGACAAATTTCAACTAAGCTTGAGCCCAAATCTGACAAATGCTTATTTGTGGGGTATCCTAAAGAAACAAGAGGGTATTACTTCTACAATCCTTCTGAGGGCAAAGTGTTTGTCGCTCGAACTGGAGTTTTTCTGGAAAAGGATTTTATTTCCAAAAGAATCAGTGGGAGGAAAATAGAGCTTGAATAAATTCAAGAACCACAAAGCATTAATACACCTATGGAGGAATTAGAGCAGGAAACACAAGTAGTTGGGGAAGAGCAACCTGCTCAAGTAGAACAAGACCAGCGTAGGTCAAGTAGGATACGTCAACAACCTGAGAGATATGGATATCTCATAAGTGATCAGGGTGATGTATTACTCATGGATCAAGATGAGCCTGTGACCTACCAAGAGGCCATAACTGGTCCTGAGTCCAAGAAGTGGCTAGAAGCCATGAAATCTGAAATGGATTCCATGTACACAAACCACATTTGGACCTTGGTAGAGCCTACTATAGGAGTTAACCCTATAGGATGCAAGTGGGTCTTCAAAAAGAAGACTGACATGGATGGTAAGGTACATACCTATAAGGCAAGACTGGTTGCAAAAGGCTATAAACAAATTCATGGGGTTGACTATGATGAAACCTTTTCACCAGTTGCAATGCTTAAATCTGTTCGGATTTTACTTGCTATCGCTGCATATCATGATTATGAAATATGGCAGATGGATGTCAAAACTGCTTTCCTTAATGGGAATCTTCTTGAGGATGTGTACATGACACAACCTGAAGGATTTGACATACCAGAAGAATCCCAAAAGATATGTAAGTTACAGCGATCAATTTATGGATTGAAGCAAGCTTCCAGAAGCTGGAATCTTCGTTTTGATGAAACAGTAAAACAATATGGATTCATCAAGAATGAAGATGAGCCTTGTGTCTACAAGAAGGTTAGTGGGAGCATGATCGTATTCCTGGTATTATATGTAGATGACATATTACTCATTGGAAACGATGTCCCTACCTTGCAACAAGTGAAGACTTGGTTAGGGAAATGCTTTTCAATGAAGGACCTAGGTGAAGCAGCCTATATATTAGGAATCAGGATCTATAGAGATAGGTCACAAAAACTGCTTGGCCTAAGTCAGAGTACATACATAGAAAAAGTGTTGAGACGCTTTAATATGCCTGATTCCAAGAAAGGATTCATACCTATGCAACATGGCATGTGTCTGTCAAAAACACAATCCCCTTCAAGTAAGGAAGAAAGGGATCGCATGGATAAGATTCCATATGAATCTGCAATAGGATCTATCATGTATGCCATGCTATGTACTCGACCAGATGTCTCGTATTCTTTAAGTGCAACGAGTAGGTACCAGTCTAATCCCACTGATGCTCAATGGGTAGCTGTCAAGAATATCCTTAAGTACTTGAGAAGGACTAAGGACTCATTCTTGATATATGGAGGTCAGGAAGATCTTGCTGTAATTGGATACACCGATGCTAGCTTCCAGACAGATAAGGATGACTTTAGATCGCAATCTGGTTATGTGTTTTGTTTAAATGGTGGCGCTGTGAGTTGGAAAAGTTCAAAGCAAGATACAGTTGCTGATTCTACAACCGAGGCTGAGTATATTGCTGCCTCAACTGCAGCAAAGGAAGCTGTTTGGTCAAGAAGTTCATTAGTGAACTTGGCATAGTCCATAGCATTGTGGATCCCATTGATCTCTATTGTGATAACAATGGTGCTATCGTGCAAGCTAAGGAGCCTAAATCTCACCAACGATCCAAACACATACTTAGGCGTTATCATCTCATTCGAGAGATAATCGATTGGGGAGATGTGAAAATATGCAGAGTACCTACACTTGACAATGTTGCTGACCCATTAACAAAGCCTCTTGCGCAGCTGGAGCATGATGGACATACTAGATCTATGGGTATTAGGGGTATGCCTGATTGGCTCTAGTGCTAGTGGGAGATTGTTGGTGTAAGCCCTAGAGGCCAATACTTTTGGTACTTGTATCGAATTATTTATTAATAATGAAAGGCATTTCTTTATTATGTTTGCTTTCCAAAATAATAAAGTCCCTAGAATGGTTTATTGGTTTAATGAAATGTTAAGTGTGACTTAATCATGAGATCCCATTAAACATAAGACACTATTCTTAAAGTATCCGTAGTCAAGCTTGAATATGAAGTGGGATAACATTAAAGCATTAAGATTATTATGAAGATAGATTGATGATCACATCTCATGGATCATAGATAAGGAGTTATCAAGTCTTGACATAGGTATGAATATTAGGAGTAATATTTATACTGGATTGACCCGCTATGAGAATACTACATAGAATGTTATGCAAAGTGTCATAAGTTATTCTCATGATGATAATGGTGTACATCACCCTTCGACCTGAAACCACTATGGACCCTAGATGTAGAGTCAAGTACTTTATTGCTGATCAAACGTCATCCGTAACTGGATGACTATAAAGACGGTTGATGGGTACTTCACAAAGCATGCTAAGGGACATGAGTGACCTAGATGGAATTTTCTCATCCTGCATAACAGGATAAATGTATAAGGGCCCAATATTGAACTGGACAAGGGTGACACAGTGTATGCCTTGTGTTCAATATAGACATGAGGGCAAAAGGGTAATTGTACAACACAAATATTATCACGAAAAAGGTTTGGTCAGATCACATGATATTTTCGTGACTTGGGTAACAGTGATGTGTTGCTAGATACCGCTCACTGTTTATTATATTAAATGTGTGATTTAACATAATTGCCAACGTCGCGAAAACCTACAGGGTCACACACATAAGGACAGGTTGATGAGAGATAGAATAAATAAGGAACACCGTAAGGTACGGTGCACTTAAGTGTAATACGGAAAGTGGTAAGGTACCACGTGGATAAGTGATATATGGTACATCATAAGGTATGATGTCCATAAGCTTAATTGGGCTTTTAGCTTATAGCCTTAATTGGGCTTTTAGCTTGTAGCCCACACGAGTGATTCTATAAATAGATCCCTTGTGATGAAGCACTTCCACTTGATGCAATTTCGTTTTTGATTCTCTCTCTCACTCAAAGTTTCCGTTCGTGATCAGCTAGCACTGTGACCGGAAGCGATCTGTTCGTGTGGACTGAGTAGAGGCGTTGTTCTTCATCAACGCTCGTGATCACAACATCAAAGGTCTGAATCGCCACAAGAGGTAAATATTTCTATCACTGACCATGCTCATTCGTAAGGATCGATAAAGGAAAATTTTAAATTCCGCTGCGCTTTTGGTCGCAATTTTCCTTCAGACTATTCCCGAAGCTTCCAAGAAGGAAATGGAGGAGATCGTGAGAATAATAAAGAAGAGTGACTACGACGTAGTTGAACAGTTGGGGAAAACTCCCTCCAAAATCTCCATGCTGGCATTGTTACTGTGCTCCGAGGCACATGCGAAAGCCCTGGTAAAGTTTCTAAAGACAACCCATGTGCCTCTAGAGACGTCCGCTGACCAATTTCAAGATTGTGTGGCCAGTTTGACAACAAATAACAGTCTAGGCTTCTCCGATGCTGATCTGACACCAAGGGGAAGAAAACACAACGAGGCATTGCATGTCTGTGTGGAATGTAGAGGAACAACTCTGGCCCATGTCTTGATGGACACTGGCTCATCTTTGAATGTTTTACCAAAGAAAGCTCTCGACAGACTAGACTGTGAAGGACTGACATTGAAACCCAGTAACATAGTCGTAAGAGCATTTGATGGCTCAAAGAGGATGGTCCACGGGGAGGTGGACATCCCCATAAAGGTTGGGACTCAAACTTTCAACTCAACATTCTATGTAATGGACATTTTCCCCTCTTATTCCTATCTGCTAGGACAACCGTGGATATATAATGTCGGTGCTATCACCTCTACACTGCACCAGATGCTGAAATATCCAGTCCATGGAAAGATTATCACTATCCACGGGGAGGAAGAATATATGATTAGCCACCTCAATTCCTCCAGGTATGTTGAATTGGATGGCGAGTTCATTGAAACTCTTCAACATTTCGAAAAAGTCTCCCAAGAGGTAGCAGTAACCAAGACTATGTCCCAGATTCCCAAGATTACAAGACCTCCACTCTGGATGTCATCTCTGAAAGACGCCAAAGCTGTAGTTGAGGAAGGAGGATGCACCATCTGGGGGAAACTTCCAGACATTCCGTATAAATCTGAAAATTTTAGTTTAGGGTTCACTTTAAGTGCTCAGAGGGCCATGCGTCGTGCCCGTGCGAGAGGGCCACCCTTGAAGATTAGCAACCAAGAGGTCAATACGGTGGAAGATGGTGAATAGGATTACAACTTAGAGGATTGGATCTTTCCTACTATCAACGGAGGACTTGGCAATTAGGAAGCCAGAGACTTTGTTCCGATAACTTTCATCCCTCAGTAATTTATCTTTTATATATCTGTTGGATTTGTAATATTCACAAACAATTCGCACCTTTTAAACCTTGTGGCTTGCCTGAGGCACAATGGTCCATTTGTAAGGGTTTTTTATTTCATCTTCATATGACATTCAATGAATCATGGACGTTTTTCATATGCAAACCTTTTGTGCTCATTGTTTTTATTTTACATTTTATTTTTAAGGATGGCTATACCCTTACACACCCACACTCACAAATGCAGGTACCCCTCCATTCCGGATCCCATGGGTAACGAAACTACTATGGGCTTTCATAACTCTGAGGATCTAATCTACCAAGCCGAAGACGAAGGTGAGGAAGATTGTGAAGTACCAGGGGAAATGGCCGGACTACTACATCAAGAGGAAAGAGCTATTCAGCCTCATGAGGAACCTGTGGATACAATCAATCTGGGTACCAAGGAGGATAGAAAAGAGGTCAAGGTGGGTTCCAATCTAGAGCCCAATGTTAAGGAACGTCTGATTCAGCTATTGCGTGATTATGTTGAGATCTTTGCCTAGTCATATGAAGATATGTCGGGACTTGATACAGACATCGTGGTACATCGTTTGCCAACAAGAGAAGACTGTCCACCAGTAAAACAAAAAGTCTACCGCATGAGACCTGATATGTCTGAAAAGATCAAAGCGGAAGTCATGAAACAATTCAATGATGGATTCTTGGCTGCCACTTCCTATCCCCAATGGGTTGCCAACATTGTTCCCTTCCTAAAAAGGACGGCAAAGTACGCATGTGCGTGGACTATAGAGATTTGAATCGGGCCAGTCCTAAAGATGATTTTCCACTCCCCCACATAGATATCCTGGTTGACAATACGGCCCAACACAAAGTGTTTTCCTTCATGGACGGATTCTCAATTTATAATCAAATCAAAATGGCACCTGAGGACATGGAGAAAACTACATTTGTCACACAGTGGGGCACATTCTGCTACAAAGTGATGTCGTTCGGACTGAAGAATATTGGGGCCAACTATTAGCGCGTCATGGTAGCTTTGTTTCATGATATGATACATCATGAAATAGAGGTCTACGTAGATGACATGATAGCCCGATCACATACTGAAGAAGAACACCTTGATCACTTGAAAAAGTTGTTTGAATATTGAAGGAGCACAAGTTAAGGTTGAATCCAAATAAGTGCACATTCAGAGTGCGGTCTGGTAAACTTTTAGGCTTTGTCTTCAGTAACAAAGTCATTGAGGTTGATCCTACCAAGGTTAAAGCAATACAAGAAATGTCGGGTCCTCGTACTGAGAAGGAAGTCAGAGGATTCTTGGGGCGCCTGAACTATATTGCTAGATTCATTTCTCACCTAACAGCTACTTATGAGCCAATATTCAAACTATTGAAAAAAGATCAAGTAGTCAGATGGAACGATGAATGCCAAGTTGCTTTTGACAAAATCAAAGAGTATTTACAAGAGCCTCATGTGTTGTTACCACCAGTCGAGGGAAGACCGTTGATCATGTATCTGACTGTTTTAGAAAACTCAATGGGGTTTGTATTGGGGCAGCATGACGAGTCTGGCCGAAAAGAGCATGTTATTTATTACCTGAACAAAAAGTTTACCGACTGTGAAACCAGATATTCACTGCTCGAGAAAAATTGTTGCGCTCTGGCATGGGCTGCTCGCTGGCTAAGACAATATATGCTGACTCATACTACCTTATTGATACCTAAGATGGATCTGATAAAATATATCTTCGACAAGCCTGCTCTTTCTGGGAGAATAGCTAGATGGAAGATGATTCTAACGGAATACGACATACAATACACTACCCAAAAAGCTATAAAGGGCAGTGTATTGGCTGATCACCTTGCTCACTAGGCTGTATAAGACTATCAGACCATGAAGTTCGATTTCCCGGATGAAGACATCATGACATTAGACAACTGTGAGGAAATCAGGCCATATGACGGACCTGAACAAGGATCCCGATGGCCCCTGTTCTTTGATGGGGAATCCAATGCACTTGGTAATGGTATCGGCGCCATACTCATATCTCTAGAAGGGTGTCATACTCCCTTCACTGCCAGACTTTGCTTCAACTGTACGAACAACATGGCGGAGTACGAAGCATGCATCTTCGGTCTCAGAGCTGCCATAGACTTGGGAATCAAATCCTTAGACGTATTTGGAGATTCAGCTTTAGTCATCAGTCAGATCAAAGGAGAGTGGGACACTAATCACCCAAACCTTATCCCTTACAAAGAACATGTTTTGACATTGTTACCACATTTTGAGAAGATTACCTTCGAGCATTTCCTGCGAGAAGAAAATCAGCTAGCCGACGCTCTAGCTACAATGTCATCTATGTTTAAACTTAATTGGGATAGCGAAGCTCCCCAGATCACCATCGAACGAATGGATGAACCAGCACACTGTCACGAGATCAATACTGAAGAAGTAGTGGACCAGTCTTGGTTTCACAAAGTCAAGAGGTATCTCGAGGATTAAGAATACCCAGAAGGAGCTTCAATCAATGATAAGAATTTCTTAAGGAGGTTCTCTGCTAAGTTCTTCCTTAGTAATGGAATCCTGTACAAACGCAATCATGACTCCATTTTTCTTCGATGTGTGGATAAGGTTGAAGCCGAAAAGATTATGGCTGAATTACACGAAGGTACTTTTAACACTCACTCCAGTGGGCATACGATGGCGAAGAAAATCCTGCGGGAAGGCTATTATTTGTCTACCATGGAAGAAGATTTCTATAAACACTCTCAGACCTGCCATAAGTGCCAAATTTATGCATACAAAGTGCACGTGCCTCTGGTTCCTCTGAATGTCTTGACGGCTCCTTGGCCCTTTTCTATGTGGGGAATTGATATGATTGGAGAGATCAAGCCGACAGCCTCCAATGGACACCGCTACATCCTAGTGGCCATTGACTATTTTATAAAGTCGGTTGAAGCAGCTTCCTTCGCATCCGTTACTAAGAATGTTGTTGCCCGCTTCATCAAGCAAAATCTCATTTGTCGGTACGGTATCCCAGAAAGGATCATCACTGACAATGGTACAAATCTTAACAATACTATGATCACCGCCTTGTGCGAGCAATTCAAGATTCAGCATCACAATTCTTCTCCCTACCGGCCAAAGATGAATGGTGTTGTTGAAGCTGCAAATAAAAACATTAAAAAGATCATACAAAAGATGACAGTCACGTACATAGACTGGAATGAGATGTTACCATTCGCTCTCCACTGGTATCGTACCACGGCTCGCACATCAACAGGGGCGACACCCTATTCTTTGGTATATGGCATGGAAGTTGTTTTACCTATTGAGGTTCAGATCCCCTCTCTGAGAATTATGAAGGATGCAGGTTTAAATGAAGATGATTGGATCCAAACTCGACTTGATCAACTGAACTTAATTGATGAAAAGAGACTTACTGCTATTTGCCATGGTCAAATGTATCAAAAATGGATGATCAAGGCTTTCAACAAGAACGTCAGAAGCCAAGTATATCAAGTTGGGGATCTAGTGATCAAACGTATCATCTTGCCACAAAGTGATCCCAGGGGCAAATGGAATCCTACCTATGAAGGACCATTTGTAATCAAAAGCATATTCTCCCGTAGGGAAATGATCCTAACCACCATGGACGGTGATGACCTGCCACACCCTGCGAACACAGACATAGTCAAAAGATACTACACATAAGAGACCCGCTAGGTTGACACACCTGGGAAAAACAAGGGCATCTCGGCGAACCAAAAAGGTTCGGGCAAAAATTAGGGATAAAATAAAAAAAATCTGTACACCCGGCAAGTTGAAAACCCGAAAGGACGACTTGGGCAAAAAAGGGTTTCCCGGTGGACTGAAAACCCCAAAGGGCGGTCCAGGAAAAAGTTAGGGAATAAAAGCGTATGACTATGTCCCGTCAGATCACTTACGGACAACCTTTGACTTCCACTGATAAACTCAGAGTTTCTGATCAATTCAATTATCTTCGGACAAGGAAAATAGACAAGATACTCGGAGATACGAAGGTTATAGTAGAATGGTAACCCCATGGAATTATTGCACATAGCTATCTTTCTTTGTACTAAATTCTTCTTGTTTACAAAGGAATTCTATTACTAGAATGTTTGTCTCCTTTGTACAAAATACTTACTCAAAGTCAATACAAAGATATCCCTTTGAAAGTGCAAAAACTATTTGTCTTTACTCTTGTGTTTTATTTGCAAAAACGTCCAATGATTCATTGATGAACATATGCATTTGAACATGATTACCGTTTACAAATAAACAAAACGAGAAAGAGACAATTACTAATAGGTCGAAAGGATAGGAAAATATCTCAAGGCCATTCCATAAACGTTCTCCCCACGGAGTTTTCAATAATCCCCAGCGGAACAAAACTCCCAGCTACCCAGCAGAACAAAGCTTCTAGTTTATCAATCCCCGGTAGAAATCGCCCAATTTCTCTAAATTCCCTAGCAGGTTGTTGTGAAGCCTAGAATCCGACTAGATAACAGCTAACTTTTGATTCTCTCCAGCCAAGGATAATTCCCCAGTAGAGCGACGGACAACCGAGACTCCTGGACTCTTTTCCTTTTTTTTCCAAGCAGGAATAAACATTCTCCCCAGAGTTTTCAATGCCCCCCAGCGGAACAAAAACTCCCAATGATTAATCCCCAGTAGAAGTCGTCAAGATTCCCAGGTTTCCCCAAGCAGATCTTACGAGTAATACATGGCATTGCCCCCACAACAGAACTTTTTTTTTCTCAACAAAAGTTTACCAATACTTCAACTTCAAAACATAAAAATTCAACACATCCTCAGTGGCATTCAATGATTTATTTTCCTCAAGCAGACAGCCATACAGCAAATCAGCTCACATGCGCATGCATTGTATCCATATATCATAAACATTAATAAATCCAATACATTGCATCATACATTTCATGCAATATGACCTGGTATTTTAGATAACGTTTTACCCTTTTCAGGATAAGATTAATAGTTACCTATGACAATATGCAAACTTTTGATACATTTCAGATACGCTCCAGACACGGAAGCCATTCTGGAACTCATTCAAAGACACTACCTGATACAGTTCAGATACGCTCCAGACACGGAAGCCATTATGATATTCATTCAGATTCAAACTCTTGATACAGTCCATATACGCTGGAGCCACGGAAGCCATTCTGGCACTCATTCAAAGACACTCCTGATACAGTTCATATACACTCCAGACACGAAAGCCATTCTCATACTCATTCAAAGACACTACCTGATACAGTTCAGATACGCTCCAGGCATGGAAGCCATTCTGATACTCATTCAGATTCAACCTCTTGATACAGTCCATATACGCTCCAGACACGGAAGCCATTATGGCAGTTATTCAAAGACACTTCTGATATAGTTCAGATATGCTCCAGACACGGAAGCCATTCTGATACTCATTCAAAGACACTACCTGATACAGTTCAGATACACTCCAGACACGGAAGCCATTCTGGAACTCATTCAAAGACACTACCTGATACAGTTCAGATACGCTCCAGACACGGAAGCCATTATGATATTCATTCAGATTCAACCTCTTGATACAGTCCATATACGCTCCAGACACGGAAGCCATTCTGGCACTCATTCAAAGACACTCCTGATACAGTTCATATACACTCCAGACACGAAAGCCATTCTGATACTCATTCAAAGACACTACCTGATACAGTTCAGATACGCTCCAGGCATGGAAGCCATTCTGATACTCATTCAGATTCAACCTCTTGATACAGTCCATATACGCTCCAGACACGGAAGCCATTATGGCAGTTATTCAAAGACACTTCTGATATAGTTCAGATATGCTCCAGACACGGAAGCCATTCTGATACTCATTCAAAGACACTACCTGATACAGTTCAGATACGCTCCAGGCACAGAATCCATTCTAATACTCATTCAGATTTAACCTCTTGATACAGTCCAGATACGCTCCAGACACGGAAGCCATTCTGGTACTCATTCAAAGACGCTTCCCGATACAGTTCAGATACACTCCAGACACGGAAGCCATTCTGATACTCATGCATATTCAACCTTTTGATACAATACAAATACGCTCTAAATATAGACGCCATTATGATGTTCAACACACAAACTACATCTCAAAAAGCATTCTTGGATGGCATCTACAAGCCCATCTCCAACAAGACTCTATCACCTCTCCAAATGGCATCTTTTAAGCCCATTCCCTACACAATCAACCAGCGCGTCATCGAGTGCAAATTTCTGGGCACTCTAGTATTCAATCATCTTCCACTCTTAAGCCACACACGAAAAACCTGTCAATCTCGCTTTTCAAGTCTAAGAAGATTGAACAGGGGTAGTTGTATTACCCCAAAATATTCCCTCTCATTTTTCTCAAGAAATCACCTTGTATCCTCAGGTTTACTTCCATCCAATCCCAAGCTTTGAGTTACAAATTTTTCATGAAGATCACTCACAAGGGCAAAATGGTCATTTGCACGCTGAAAGGCCAAACTTTGACCTATTGACCAAAATCAAATCTAAAAAAAAAAAATCATATTTCATCAAAACATGTTGAAACAGAAGTTTGTTCCATCTAAAGTTCAAAAGTCAAATTTACTATGGAAAAGCCAAATTTCTAAATACTTGGGATCTTTCTAAGTATTTAAGAAAACAAGACACTTCAGAACTTCTGAACCAACCTCCAGGCAGGAGCAGTCAGAAGTTGCAAACTTAGCTCAGCACATAACCTTCAGTCAGAATATGGCTCTTCAGCATCTACGCAAGCTCAGTCAGAGTTTGCCAGGTTAAAACAGAAGATTATAAAACATGATAAAAAATATGAATGCTCTTTTAGAACATGCTGGAAAGCCTAAGGATCCCTCAGAACTTACTAAGGCAACATGATACAAAGATCATAACTTGGGTACTTTGTTCTAGACTACGTTAAAATGGAACTTCTGGCCTAAATTTAGGCAATGATGCAAAATCCCCCATTATAGGATTTCTGATTTTGACAAATCTCATCACCATTTAATGCTCATTAATGCTCACAACCACTTTTGAGTCTTTGTCCAAAGGGTCTCTCCACGTGTAGCATAGAAATACCTTTGTACAGATTTAGGTATGGGTCCATGCGCTACTTTTCGCTTATGGTTGTCACTTTTCCTTAATCCCTGCTTACTAATCCAGCCTAGGCTAAAAACTGTCAACTATCACAACTTTTTTGAACTTTCTTCAAGAGCAAGTCAGCATCTAGTGCATGATGTTGGCGCCACTTGACATTTTAAAACCCACAAAGCTTTGCCTATAAATAGAATGCCATTGGTCACTGAGAAAGGGTCCAGAAAAATTGCTGAAAAGAGGTCAAAAGTTTGAACAAAGAAAAAACCTTGAATCTCTGACAAAATTCCTAGAGTTTCAAAAAACTATAAACACAGCACACAAAAACCCCTTAACTTTGGATCCCCAGCTTTCAAACTCCATTTGTTCTCAAAATATTTCTTGACTAAAAAACCATCCATACAGTTTCTGACCCACACGTTGGAAACTTCCATAACTTCTGTATTCATACTACTATATACTCTTTATCCATCCATTCAAAGAAGTCAGAACATCATCCCCTTGGCATCCCCAGAAATTGGAGACTGTCAGCTTACTGAGTATGCAAAGAAGCTGTTCAGAACGTCATCAGAGTTGAGGCTAACTCTGGTTCACAAAACTTCTTCCAGCTTCAAGGTAAGCATCTGCTGACTCTCACCACATTGCTTAAGCATCACCAGATTTGCATGCTCAAAAACACAATGTAGATATCATGTTTCTGACGTTGTACACATTTTGAGATTTTCACGCATCTGTATGCTTAAGTAGAGAATGAATTAGTTCAAAACTTTCTTGAAGAATCTAAAACTCAGAGTTAGGATTAGCAAAGGCATACTTGCCTCTGATTTATGGTTTTGATATTCCTTATTTCTGAAGCACTATGACACCTGTTGTAACTGTCCTAGGCATGTCTTCAGTTTTGTGGAGAAATAACCAAATTGCAGATGTTCTGACTAGCATAGAGAGACCAAGTTCTGTCATTGGCACCAGCGCTCTTGGATCCTGTTTTGTTATCAGTAATATTAGAACTTCTGAAAATTACTGTGTTCCCAGTCGGGTCAGAACCTCTGACCTCATACATTTTCACTAACAGGTTTCTGTTCTGCAGTATGCCAGGGTCAGAACCTCTGACTTCTTTGTAGCAACACGCTGATCCTCTTTTTCTTCCCCTTGTTTTTTTGTTTTTTTATTTTTTTTGCTGTCACTCTCCATTTCATTAATCAGCAAACATCAAAAATATTTCTTTCACACTTTATTTTATTTCTTAAAACAAAAGACAAATAAATATTTTCTTAAAACAAAACAAATTCATTTAATATTTTCTTGTATGTATTTCAATATGGTTGTAATAGTAATTTAGGGCTTTATTTTCATTTACAATCCCCATTCATAAATTTGTACCCCCACCCCCTAAATATTGTAATAGCGTAGGACTTTACATTTCTACCATTTATCGCTTTCAAATGCAAATGCTAGTAAATAGGAAGTGTATGGCAAGATAAAGATCAATCAAATAGAAAACCATAATTCAAGATAAAATCAAGCATGGAAATAACACACTTGCACACAAACACCCTTAGGGTTTCTCCACTTGGTTGCCTTATACAAAAAATAGCCATATTACGCATGCAAAGTATTTTGGCAAAACAAACAAATATAAGATCATAGTCCCTCGATGACGCTATTCAAAGTTGCCTTACAAAATGATCTTGGTCCCTTAAAAATGCTAAGATATTTTGCAACATTGCTAATCATGGTTATACGATGACCCACGCCCGTCCCGTTTACCTCCAAAGATAGAGTTTCTTACCAAATCAATGGTAAGACAACAATGTCAAAGGAATAGAAAATGGACAAGAAAGACATTTGAGTAGGTAGATTACTTCCAGTTACTTGCTCCATTTCCAAACAACTATCCTTGCTATTTTCAAAACAAACACACACATTTCCAAAACATTTTACAAACTTAAAAACATTTTCAAAAAGACAAACATCTTTGTATACATTCTTATGAACGAGAGTCATTACAAAGATTTCCTAAACGAATGGCCGCTTTTACAAAACATTTTCAAAAAAAACCCACACAAAGCATAATTTCAAAACAAAAAGCAAGTGATTTAGCAAGTAACTAAGAGCCCATGGAAAACCATGGATGAAATGGGTGCTAATACCTTCCCTTTTCATAATCTACCCCCGAACTCAAGAAAACATCTCAAAGGTATTTCCTGTGCTTTTTCACCTTTCCTTTTGGATAAAAGAAAAGTCGGTGGCGACTCTTGCTAACCACAACATTTGCAAACACAAACGCAAACCTCAAGTCAGTTCTCCCACTGTATCACAAAGACTGTGTCATAATTTCTCTTGTATAACACATTTTCACTGAGGAAGAAACTGCCTACCAATCTTCTCAGCGTCTTTCTATCTTTCTTCGACGCACCAAACGGGTATTCCTGAGTATGAAGAAAATGCTTGATATCATAATACCAAGGTTTTTCGTCTGCTACCTCCTCTGTCGCAAACACATGAGCGGCTTATCTAGTCGTCGAACTATAATTTGTGATATATCATTCCAAGCATTTACTTGGTACATGGAAGCCAGAGTTGCCAGAGCATCCGCCATTTGATTTTCATCCCTAGGAATGTGATGGAATTCAACTTTATTGAAGAAGGGTAGTAATCTTCTAGCATAATCTTTGTAAGGGATCAAGCCAGGGTGACGAGTGTCCCATTCTCCTTTAATATGATTTATTACCAAAGCTGAATCGCCATATACATCTACAATCTTGATTCTGATATCAATAGCTCCCTCAAGACCCATGATGCAAGCCTCATATTCTGCCATATTATTAGTGCAATCAAATGTTAATCTCGCGGTAAAAGGAATATGTGATCCATGAGGAGTAACAATCACAACACCAATTCTTTTCCATAAGCATTCACAGCTCCATCAAATACCATACTCCAACGAGATTCAGGGTCGGGGCCCTCCTCAGGCAATGGTTCATCACAATCTTTCACTTTCAAGAACATCACATCTTCATTGGGGAATTCATATTCTGTAGACTGATGATCTTCCACCGGCTGGTGAGCAAGGTAATCTGCAAGCAAACTACTTTTAATAGCCTTTTGAGTGTGATACTCGATATCATATTCAGATAACAACATCTGCCAGCGGGCAATTCTCCTAGTAAGAGCAGGCTTTTCAAAAATATACTTGATTGGATCCATTTTGGAGATCAACCAAGTGGTATGATTCAACATATATTGCTGCAAACGCTTTGCTGCCCAGGCCAAAGCACAACATGTTTTTTCTAGCATAGAATACCGCGACTCTCAATCAGTGAACTTTTTGCTGAGATAATAAATGGCGAACTCTTTCTTTCCTGCTTCATCCTATTGTCCCAGAATACAACCCATAGATTTATCTAACACTGTTAGATACATAATCAACGGTCTTCCTTCTACGGGAGGGAGAAAGATATGAGGTTTAAGCATATACTCTTTAATACTTTCAAATGCCCTTTGGCAGTCATCCGTCCGTACACAACCTTGATCTTTCTTTAAAAAATTAAAGATCGGTTCACACGTTGCAGTCATGTGGGAAATAAATCTGGAGATATAATTCAAATTCCTGAGGAAACCCCTAACTTGCTTTTCAGTTCTTGGTGCTGGCATTTTTTGAATTTCTTTGACTTTGTCATGGTCAACTTCATTTCCTTTCTGGCTAACAATAAAACCCAACACCCGATCTAACTCCGAAGGTGCATTTATTTGGATTCAAGCGGAGACGGTACTTCCTTAAACGCTTAAACAACTTCAACAAATCTTCTATATGCCCTTCTTCAGTTTGGGATTTGGAAATCATATTATCAACATATACTTCGATTTCTTTGTGCATCAGATCATGGAATAGGGTTGTCATATCCCTCTTGTACGTTGCACCAGTGTTCTTCAACCCGAAGGGCATCACTCTATAACAGAATGTTCCCCAGGGTGTGATAAATGTTGTTTTTTCCATGTCCTCTGGAGCCATTCTTATTTGATTATACCCAGAAAATCCATCCATGAACGAGAATATTTTGCTGTGTTATCCACTAATATGTCAATGTGAGGCAGTGGAAAATCATCTTTTAAACTAGCTTTATTTAGATCTCTGTAATCTACGCACATGCAAACTTTTCCATCTTTTTTCGGTACTGGGACAATATTGGAAATCCATTGAGGATACACTGATGTCACAAGAAAACCAGCATTAATCTTCTTTAAGACCTCCTCTTTGATCTTTACTACCATATCCGGGTGGGTTCTTCTCAACTTTTGTTTAACTCGCGGACACTCTGGCTTCAACAAAAAATGATGCTCGACAATGTCCATATCTAGACCAGGCATATCTTGATAAGACCAAGGGAAAATATCCACATACTCTTTCAACATCTCAATCAACCCTCTCTTTACATCAGGATGCAACAATGCTCCAATCTTGACTTCCTTCGGATCTTCTTTTGAACCCAAATTAACCACTTCCAAAGGCTCTTTATATGGCTGAATGGTATTTTCCTCGTGCTCAAGCAACCGTGAGACCTCTTCTGGAATATCATCATAATCTTCTTCTTCAGCCTCAAACATAGGACAATCAAAGTTGGGAGAGGGTGCAGAGTCATTGTATTCAACAGGTTTTTTAATTAATCTGCACACATGATTTATGATTGCTTTTAGAAACTGACACATATATCAAGTGATCATGCATATTAATTTTCAGTTATTATTTATTTTGAAAGGGTTTTTTTATTTTTTATTACCATTTCCCAGGAAAAAGCAGAAAATAAAAGACATAACTTGGAATCAAAGACAACTTTTATTAATGATCTTAACAGTTATAGCAAACAGATAAGCCCTACAACATTAATACTTCCACCTTGGGCAGAGTGAAAGCTTTTCAAACGAAAGAAACAGATTAACAAAAACAAATTTCTTTGAAACATGTATGCAAGAAGGAATATCAATGGTGACCATGTTCTGAACTCGGACTCCATGCGTCACATAATTCGGTACTTCCTGCTCTGCTTCATCCTCTTCAACAACATTAGTTTCAGAACCAATTGGATGGAGGTAGCCTCCGCTGCGGAAAACATCATGATAACTGTTCACAGAAGACTTTGACTTCAAACTTTCGCCTTTGCCATTCATCGAAGAGAAACCTAAACCAGTTTTGTTCTTGTTCACAGGTGGATCCACAAGTCGTCCCCAAACTGTATTATGACCATTGCGCCCAACCTGTTGTGCGTCCTTCAGCGAGACCATGAAATTATCATTCTTCCTTATGTTGTCAATGGATAGGGCTTGGAACTGGGTTCCAAAAGCAGCCTCATCCTCTTCTACAATACTGAAAGAGGATAGATGGGATATCAACAACGCCTGCTCCCCATTTATGATCACTATCTTCCCTTCACGCATAAATTTTAGCTTCTGGTGTAGAGTTGAAGTGACAACCCCTGCTTCGTGTATCCATGGCCGTCCTAGCAAACAGCTATATGCAGGAATAATGTCAATTACCTAGAAGGTTATCAAGAACAAATGTGGTCCTATGTGGATGGGTAAGTCCACCTCACTGATGACAGATTTCCTCGACCCATCAAAAGCCTTCATAATGATGCCACTCGGGCGCATAGGTGTTCCCTGATACTTTAACTTCATGAGGGTACTTCTCAGTATAACATTCAATGCAGATCTGTTATCAATTAGCACATTGGATAGCGAGTCATTCTTGCAGTTCATGGATATGTGGAGGGCCAGGTTATGATTCCTCCCCTCATCTGGTAATTCATCATCGCAGAAACTCAAGTTGTTACATGACATAATGTTTCTAATTACGCTGCTGAATTGATCTAACAACATATCATTCTCTACAAAAGCTTGGTCTAATACCCTCATTAGTGATTCTCTATGAGCGGAGGAATTCATCAATAAAGCTAAGATGGATATCTTTGAAGGAGTCTGCAATAGCTGATCTACAATTTTGTAGTCGCTCATCTTAATTATCTTCAAGATATCATCCACTTCTTTCTCTAATGTGGCTCCACTAGTCTCTCCTGCAGTCTTCTTAGGCTCATCGTTCTCAGCAATTTTCTTTCCAGCAACAACATCTCTTCGAATAACCGGCACAAACACACGACCAGTACGGGTCACCCTGCTATTATTAGCTATATTTCTAACATCTGGCATTGGCTGGATGGGAATTTCCACCCTAACTTCTAAGATTGTAGCGTTGTATTTGTAAGGCACAGCCTTATCTGATTTATAGGGAACAGGTCCTGGCAGACTAATTACCAATGGGGTAACAACTAGTTTGCTATGGTACTCCACCTCAAGATGAGCGGGTGCACCAAAACAAGGTAAAATGACGTTTACACCTTCCTCAATATAATCAGCCATCAAAAGGTCATTTTCGGCAAACAAATCTTCGTTTGAAGAGAAATACTCATTCGCAGAGGCATACTCCTCCTCTGACTCTTCTCCCATCAAACAAACTTTAACCATATCAATCTCGTGATAATCATCTCTCTGACCTGTGATATTGATAGTTCCATTGTCTAACAGCAATTGAACACCCTCTCTCACAATAGAACATCCTCGGGGGTCTCGACAACAAACTATGCAAGATCCATATTGGTGTTCCACCTGACCAGCAGTACGGCAGAAGGTAGCATGCAACTGCACGAGATCTTCATTCAAATGCTCCACTTCAAAAATTTTGAATTCACCCAGACATCCAGACACCATATTCACTTCCTCTTCATATTCTGCCCTAGGCCTGATTATATGGATTAGACCTTCATCCATCATCTCTTGTAAATCAGCCTTTATCTTCTCGCAACCCTGTATGTTTATACTTCAAATAGCACAACCGGCGTAGTCATGTGTATAATAACTTAATTCACAGAGGTCTGCGTGCATCTTCACCAAATCTCCTCTAACTAGATTAATGTCAAAAATCTGGAAGTCACCTGGACAACCGGCCACCATATTCACAACATTCACTCCCCCGTGCTTGGGTAGAGGATTGTCTTTCACATTAGGTCCCATGTCTTTGAAAGATAAAATTCCAGACTTCACCAACCTTTGCACTTCAGTCCTCAAAGGATAACAATTTTCAACACTATGCCTTGGTGCTCCCTGATGAAAGACACACGTCTGGTCTGCTTTGTAATACCAAGGCAATGGTGATGGTACAGCTGGAGGTGGTCGTGTCTGGACCAACTTCTTCTGAATCAATGCTGGTAGTAGCTATGCATAACTCATGGGAATAGGGTCATAGTTCTCCCTTCTCTGATTATTCCCTTGGTTCCCCTGCTGGGACTGTCTTTGATAAGAAACAGTAGTCAGAGCGGCATTCATAACAGGAGTCACTGAGGCAACTTGCTGGTGACGCTGATAATTCCTTCTAGGAGCGTTCACTCTCCTCTCTTGCATAACAGCATTGGTATCCCCCTCTTTCTTCTTTGTAAACCCATAAGCTGACTTTTTCAAACCTCTGGATCCTTCACCCTTTGTCAAACGGCCTTCTCTTACTGCCTCTTCTAGGCGGACACCCATCCCTACCATCTATGTAAAATCACTTGGGGAACTTGCTACCATTCTTTCGTAGTAGAAAGCACTTAGCGTCTTTAGAAAATTTTTAGTCATTTCCTTCTCCTCCATGGGAGGAATCACTTGTGCAGCCACTTTGCGTTATCTCTGCGCATACTCTTTGAATGATTCTCTATCTTTCTAAACCATGGCCCTAAGCTGGTCACGGTCAGGCGCCATGTCCACATTGTACTTGTATTGTTTAATGAATGCTTCTCCCAAATCATTAAAAGTATGGATGTTGGCGTTGTCTAAACTCATGTACCATTTTAACGTTGCACCGGTCAGACTATCCTGGAAAAAGTAAATCAGCAGACGCTGATCATCGGTGTGAGTAGACATTCCCCTCGCGTACATCACCAAGTGAGCACGAGGGCAAGTGTTGCCCTTGTACTTCTCAAACTCCGGGACCTTGAACTTAGCAGGCACTTTAACATTCAGGACCAAACACAGCTCATTCACATTCTGCCCAAATAACTCTTTTCCCCTAAGAGCCTTCATCTCTCTTTGCATTCTACCAAACTGCTTTTGGAAATCATCCATTCGGTCATAAAGACCCAAGTCTGCACTTGGCGGAGTGAAAGGATGACATACATCTTCATTAATAAACGGAACCAAATTCACTGAAGGAGGTGCAGCAGGAACAGTATGCACCATAGGAGGTGCTGGAGTAACAACATTTGGAACCACTGGAGCATCTTGGGGGCCCAAATTGAAACCTTCAGGTGCAAAATTCTCTGGCATTCCCCACGGATAACCCTGAAGCATGTGGTTTTGAACAACAGTCGGAGTAGCGGATACAGAAACAGTAGGAACATCAGCATTTGCCCTTGTTGGTTGCGGTTGAACACTCGGTGGCTGATTCTTAGCAACCACCAGAGCTTCCATCAATGTAGTCAAGGTGGCCAAGCCATCCTTCAAAGCAGAAACTTCTTCGCGTAGCTCGCGATTCTCCTGTTCCAAGTTGTCCATCTTCTTTTTGAAGTTAGCCCGAGTGTTGTAGCGATGAGTCAGCTTGCTGGATGTAGTAAAAAGATGGGTAAGACACTTGGATATGCATAATAGATGCAAGAAATATGTGCAATATGATGCATGACATGCAATGCACATGATTATTTTTGCTTTATTATTTAATATTTCAAGGGATTTAACGTTTATAGACATATTGCAAACATCAAAATAATAACACATTTGAAATACTGAAAATTTGTATTATAATAACTTCAAAAAATGGATTACAAGTTTCAATGATCCCAAGTACAAGACGAAAATACAATCTAAAAATCCTGAGAGAGAGAGAAACTGATAGAGATCAATCTGTACGCTGGCGCTTCCCTGTGAGCCTGGCAATCTGAGCCCTCAACCTCTAGTTTTCTTCTACGTTCCTGATGGAAATTTCCCTCCAATCCTATGAAGCAGGAAGTGAGTGATCAGCACCTATTTGAGGCTTAGGAGAAAATAAATCCCCTTGCCTCTCCATAGACTCTACCGCTCGACTCTTAAGGATCTCGATCAAATCAACTTTCTCCTTCAGGTCTGCTTTTTAGGAACTCTCTAAAGTATGGAACTTGTTCTTCCAAGCATCCATCTCTTGTTGCATCCTAACCAAACCAAGCTGCAACTCTTCTATATCATCTAATAATGGAGGAGTGGTCTTCACAAACAAATCAGGCATGGGTGTTTCCCGAGTATACGGCATCTTCAACTGGATTGCTCTCGATCGGACCCACTGAAGATATGGCTCCAAAGAAACAACCCCCTAGGTCCGAAATCCTCCCTACTATTTTTATGAATGTAACGCCAGGCCTTTGCAATCTCCTCCCTAGCTTCCCCGTGGCCTTCTCCTTCCTTCAGAAATAAACTACTCAAATGAATACTGTTCGGTTTATCCCTCATCGGATAATCAAGTTGTCGCCGTGCAAGAACAGGGTTATAGTTAATTCCACCCTTTGTACCAAGAAGCGGTACATTGGGGAAACTACCACAATTGTCAATAATCTCCACATCTTGGTAAGCTCGATGATACCAATCAATATCCAAGTGAGTAAGTTCCATGATCTTAGGAGCCCAATGAGAGACGAACCACCAGTACAACAAAGGCGTGCAACTGATACTCATTCCCCCATGATAAGAACTCCGAAGATGAACAGAGTAATAAGTATCACCCAACAGTGTAGGAACCGGGTTTCCAATCATGAAGATCCTGATAGCGTTAATGTCGACAAACTTGTCCACATTAGGGAATAAGAATAATCCATAAGCAAGTAAAGCAAAGATGGCCTCAAAAGCAACCGTACTCTTCATTCTGGAAAAGTAATGAGCTTTCTCGAATAAGAACTGAGTTGGTAATCCTATAATCCCTCCTTTAGTGGTCATATGGGCTTCCATCTCAGACATCCCCAGATGAATCAAAGCAGCAATCTCATGTGGTTTTGGCTCACCCTCCAAACCAGTAAAAGGAACATGATCGGTAACAGGTAAATCCAAAAGATAAGAATACTCCTCCAGTGTAGGCATCAACTGATAATCGAGAAAAGTAAAGAAGTGATACACCGGATCATAGAACTGGACCAAGGTCGAGAGAATACCCTCTTTCATCTTCAGCTTCATGAGAGGTGTAAGTGTTTGTTTGTTGGCACTTTTTTTGGTAAAACCAGTTTTGTGAATGTCATGACTGATGTCATAACATTCTGGGATAAAGGTACATTCTGCAGAAAAAGAATGTCATACAGGAGCTACTCAATATGAGTGTTTAGCATGATCATTAAGCAATGATCATATTTATTGCATTCTACCAAAATCAGTGAACATGATTCTTGTTGTCATAACCAATGTTAAGACATCCTGTGCTGATCTAACATTTGTGCAGATTTGTTATTCCTGAGATTTTTCAGGAATCTGATATGCTTCTCTGAGTTGATGTATACAGTCCAGATCAGATGCTCACGTGGACATTAGGTTAACCTTTCTTAACCCTAATCTGGTATGATGAAAGCCTAAGACCAAGTCTTTAGGTTAACTTTAGTTAACCCTAACTATTTTCATGGAAGCCCTAACTGAAGAATAGTCGGCCTATATATTCCTCATGAAGATTAATGGTGAAAGACACTTTTTGACAGAAGATCAATAAGGGATTGTATAGTTGTAACTACTGTGAGCCAAGCAATTATCATTGTGATAAGTGACTTGGAGTAGGATTTGATTGTAAGGGTTGTGTATCACTCAAAGCTTTGAAGCACGAGGGTTTGTGTCACTTGATTAAAGCTTTGAAGCAAAGTCAAGTTAGGGTTGTTTATCACTCAAAGCTTTGAAGCACGAGTGTTTGTCACTTGATTAAAGCTGTGAAGCAAAATCAAGTGTGTGTACTGAAGAGTGTCTTCATAATCTCATTAATCAATAGTTTAGTATCACTGTTGTGATTGAGGGGGAGTGAGTAGGAACTCAGGTTTAAGTTGAACTTAGATTGAAGTTGCATTGGGTAGGTATTAAGTGAAGGAGATAAACTGGTTGGTTTATTCCTGAATTAATATCTCTTATAGTGAATTTCCTCCTTGGCTTGGTAGCCCCCAGAGTAGGTGTTGTTACACACTGAACTGGGTTAACAATTGATTGTGTTCTTTAATGCTTTTAAATTTACTGTCTTGAAGTGTGTCAGATACGGTGTCATAACATTCACTGTGACATTAAGTATCTGTTGCCAGAATTTCAATTGGCATCAGAGCAGGCACCCTACCTGTCTTACTGGGTGAGATCTAGGGATATTATTTTCTGGCGCTATGGACAAAGAAGGAGGATTTGGGAACAGACCACCTATTCTGGATGGATCAAATTATGACTACTGGAAACCTCGTATGATTGCCTTCTTAAAATCACTGGACAAAAAGGCTTGGAGAGCTGCTGACAAGGATGGAACCATCCCACCATAACTGTGAAAGATGGGACAACCAGTTTGAAACCTGAGGAAGAATGGAGCAAAGAAGAAGATGAGTTAGCCCTGGGTAACTCCAAAGCATTAAATGCCTTGTTCAATGGAATTGATAGAAACATATTCAGACTAGTACATCAATATGAACTGGACAAGGATGTTTGGGACACTCTCAAAACCACCCCTGAGGGTACATCCAAAGTAAAAATGTCAAGGCTTCAGATGCTGACTACAAAATTTGAGAACCTAAGGATGATGGAAGATGAGACCATTCATGAGTTTCACATGAACATCTTGGAAATTGCAAACACCTCAGGAGCATTGGGAGAAAAGATGTTAGAAGAAAAGCTGGTGAGAAAGATTCTCAGATCCTTGCCTAAAAGATTTGCAATGAAGGTGACTGCTATAGAGGAAGCTCAGGATATCTGCAACTTGAAGGTTGATGAACTCATTGGGTCACTTCAGACCTTTGAGATGGGGATCAGTGACAATGTTGACAAGAAAAACAAGAGCATAACACTGGTATCCAATACTGAAGATGAAAACAAGGAGGGTGATGAAGAGAATATTTCAGAAGCTATAGCCATACTTGGAAGACAGTTCAACAAACTCATCAAGAGAATGGACCTAAAGTCAAGGTCAAATGTCAAGAACATTCCCTCTGACATTAGCAGATCATATGACTTCAGCAGAAGACCTAAGTCTAAAGAAAAGGGAAATCAAATCAGATGTATCCAATGTCATGGATGTGAAGGATATGGGCACATTCGAGCTGAGTGTCCTACCTTTCTTAAGAAACAAAAGAAAGGAATGTCTGTTACTTGGTCTGATTGTGACTCAGAAAGTAACTCTGAAAAAGAATCTGCTAAACTAGTCACTGCACTAGCTGGTATTTGTAACTCTGATAGTGACTCCAGTGATGAGGAAGTGACATTTGAAGAACTTGCTGACACCTACAAGAAGCTATGTATCAGAAGTGTTGAAGTATGCCAGCAAAATGAGAAACAAAAAAAACTCATAGTAAAATTGGAGGCTGAAAAGAAGGCAGACACTGATACTATAAACCATCTCGAAGGTGAAGTTCAAATGCTAAACTCAAAACTTGATCAGATGACCAAATCTGTTAAGATGTTGACAAATGGAACTGACAAATTGGAAGAAATCCTTCAGGCTGGACAAAATGTGGGAAACAAGTCTGGTCTAGGATTTGTGGCTGCAAAGAAACCTACTGTAGTCAAGAAGAAGATCAGGCCTGATAAACAAATGTCAAAGCAGATGTCATAACATAGCACTCAACATCGAGAACAGAGAAATATGAAGAAAAAGTATCAAAGATGGAGATGTCATCATTGTGGATGGTTTGGTCACATAAAGCCATTCTGCTTCAGATTATATGGATATCCTAATCAGATCCCAGTTGTCAAACTTAAGTCTAACAAGGCACCATATACTCATCAGTGGAAGAAAAAGTCTGCAGCCCTGGTAGCTCACACCTCCCTCATAGTTTCTGCCAAGGAAGACTGGTACTTTGATAGTGGATGCTCTAAACACATGACTGGAATCAAGAACCTTCTGAATAATGTTAAACCTCATACTACTAGTTATGTCACTTTTGGAAATGGTGCTAGAGGAGAAATCAAAGGAGTTGGAAACTTGGACTTCCCTGGAGTTCCAAACCTAAATGAAGTGTTGCTGGTAAATGGCTTGACTGCTAATCTCATAAGTATCAGTCAATTATGTGATCTAGGATTCAAGGTCAACTTCACCAAGTCTGAATGTCTTGTAACTAATGAAAAACAAGAAGTTGTAATGAGAGGAGTCAGATCAAAAGACAACTGTTATTTATGGGAGTCCGATAACACTAATTACTCTTCTGTATGCTCTATAGCCAAAGAAGAAATGGAAGTGAAACTGTGGCACCAAAAACTTGGTCATTTACATCTAAGAGGGATGAAAAAGATCATATCCATGGAGGCATTCAGAGGGATTCCAAGGCTTCAAATTGATGAAGGGAGAGTCTATGGTGAATGTCAGGTCGGAAAGCAAACTAGAATGTCACATCCAAAGAAAATACATCTGACCACCTCTAAGGTGCTAGAACTTCTACATATGGATCTGATGGGTCCAATGCAGGTGGAAAGTCTTGGAGGAAAGAGATATGCGTATGTTGTTGTGGATGATTTTTCCAGATTCACCTGGATTAACTTCATTAGGGAAAAGTCTGATGTATTTGATGTATTTAAGGAACTGTGCAAAAGAATTCAAAGAGAAAAAGAAGGATGCATTGTCAGAATCAGAAGTGATCATGGCAAGGAGTTTGAAAACAGTAAGTTTGATGAGTTCTGTTCCTCAGAAGGAATCAATCATGAATTCTCTTCACCCATAACTCCTCAACAAAATGGAGTTGTGGAAAGGAAAAACAAGACTATACGGGAATCTGCCAAAGCAATGATACATGCCAAAGGACTTCCTATTCATTTTTGGGCTGAAGCTATGAATACAGCCTGTTATATCCATAACAGGGTCACCTTCAGAAAGGGAACATCATCCACCATTTATGAAGTATGGAAAGGAAGAAAGCCTACAGTAAAGTACTTCCATGTCTTTGGAAGCAAATGCTATATTCTGACAGATCGTGAACAAAGGAGAAAGATGGATCCTAAAAGTGATGAAGGAATATTCCTAGGGTACTCTACCAACAGCAGAGCATATAGGGTATTCAACTCCAGGACCAAAGCTATGATGGAATCTATAAATGTCATAGTTGATGATTATCATGAGGAAACAGATGTCCCATATGATGTTGAAACATTCTTTGAGTCTTCAACTCAAGTGTCTAAAATGGATGATGTACCTAAAACTACTTCATCAGAATCTGAATCAAAGGAAGCTAACCAAGATCCTTCCATCAGAATTCAGAAAGATCATCCTAAGGAACTCATCATAGGAGACCCTAACAGTGGAGTCATTACAAGATCTAGAGAAATCATCTCAAACTCTTGCTTTGTCTCTAAGATTGAACCAAAAAATGTTAAGAGGCTTTGACTGATGAATACTGGATTGGAGCAATGCAAGATGAATTGAACCAATTCAAGCAACATGAAGTATGGGAGTTAGTTCCTAGACCAGAAGGAACAAACATTATTGGCACAAAATGGATCTACAAGAACAAATCAGATGCTGAAGGAGTTGTCACCAGGAATAAGGCAAGGCTTGTTGCTCAAGGCTACACTCAAGTTGAAGGGGTTGATTTTGATGAAACTTTTACTCCTATAGCCAGACTGGAATAAATCAGACTTCTTTTGGGAGTTGCTTGTCTCCTTAAGTTTAAGTTATTTCAGATGGATGTAAAGAGTGCCTTCTTAAATGGGTACTTAAATGAGGAAGTATACGTGGAACAGCCTAAAGGATTTGTGGATCCAAACTGTCCTGATCATGTCTACAAATTAGGAAAGCTCTATATGGACTGAAACAAGCTCTAAGAGCCTGGTATGACAGATTGACAAAATTCCTCACTGACAAAGGATACAGGAAAGGAGGCTTGGATAAAACCCTTTTTGTCAAAAATGAAGGAGGAAAGATAATGGTATCTCAACTTTATGTTGATGACATAGTGTTTGGAGGAATGTCAGATAAAATGGTTAAACATTTTGCTGACCAAATGCAAGCTGAATTTGAAATGAGCCTCATGGGAGAATTGACCTACTTTCTTGGACTACAAGTCACACAGATGGAAGACTCAATTTTTCTGTCTCAAAGCAAGTATGCAAAGAATATTGTCAAGAAGTTTGGAATGGAGAATGCCAGTCACAAAAAGACTCTTGCACCTACTCATTTAAAGCTGTCCAAAGACACAAGTGGGGCAAATGTGGATCAAAGCTTGTACAGAAGCATGATAGGAAGTCTGCTATACTTAACAGCCAGCAGACCTAACATTGCTTTTGCAGTTGGAGTATGTGCAAGATACCAGGCTGAACCCAAAGTAAGTCACATCAACCAAGTGAAAAGAATTATGAAGTATGTGAGTGGAACTTACAACTATGGCTTGCTATACTCTCATGCATGTGAACCAATTATGTCTGGTTATTGTGATGCTGATTGGGCTGGTAGTGCTGATGATAGAAAGAGCACCTCTGGAGGATGCTTCTTTTTGGGAAATAATCTTGTCTCTTGGTTCAGCAAGAAACATAACTATGTGTCTCTATCTACTCCTGAAGCTGAATACATAGCAGCTGGTAGCAGCTGCTCTCAAATGATCTGGATGAAACAGATGCTAACTGAGTATAATGTCACACAAGATGTCATGACATTGTACTGTGACAATCTGAGTACTATCAACATTTCCAAGAATCCTATACAGCACAGCAGGACTAAGCATATTGACATTAGACATCACTTTATCAAAGATCTTATGGAGGAAAAGGTGATTAAGCTGGAACATGTTGCCACGGAACTACAACTGGCTGATATTTTTACAAAGGAACTTGATGCTAGTCAATTTGAAAATTTGAGGGGCAAGCTGGGTATTTGCCAATATGAAGAGATGTAGCAATTAATTTTGCTTAAAACAAGGGATGAAAGAGATATTTTAGTTAAGTCTATTCTGATTGGGCTAATCATCTATTTTCCTATTTCTTTCCAAAATTTTAAGAAGATGAATAGACATTCATATATCTCCCTCTTCTCGCGGTTCTGCAACAATCTCCATTCTCTCAAACGAAAATTTTGCTCTCGTTGTTACTTGTTTTCTAAATCAATCAAAATGTCTCAACAATCCATGACATCATCTTCATCAAAGGCGACTGCTTCTTCCGCATCCTCTGATAGCGAACCTAGGGCAATCACAAACTGCATGGATACTGATGTTCTTGAGATAACTCCTCTTCGTGAACTGGCAGCTGATCCCACTAAGGTCAAGAAGCTATGAACCAGACATGCAAGAAGATCACAAGCTTCTCCATCTGGTAAATCTTCTCAACCATCATCTTCTATTCCTACAGAGATAGCAAATAGGGAAGGTTTTGCTTATATACATCAAGTTATTGCCAGACTAGTCACTAGGATTCTTAATGAGAATCACTTTGTACCCGACATTTATGTACCTTTGAACCAAGAAACTGCTAGTCCTAATGTAGAAATGGATCCAGATGTCACTCATAATGTTGAGACACCTGATGACAACATTAGGAAATCTCCTGAAAAACATGATGATCACCAGAACCCTACTGACAAGACTGTTGAACCCCCGGTTATTGATGTTGATAAAGAATGCTCTGACAATGATTTAATTGCTAATATCAACCCCAGCATAGCTAGAAGGATGATGAGCATAAAAGAAAAGCAGGATGCTGCCAAAAGCCCCTCCAAAGAGAAGGCTACTAAAGTTGTTCATAAGAAAACCAGGTCTGAGAACAAGACTAGAGTAGAAGCTTAGAAGGATCAAAAAGCTGGAATGTCAAAAGGGAAGGGGAAGGTAAAAACTAGAGTACCTGTTGGTAGTCTCTCAAAACCTTTAAGACAACCAATAGCCAAGAAAAGGAAGGATCCTGAACCCTCTGAATCTGATGAGGAATCAGACTTTGAGTTTGATGTTGAGAGCAATGTTCCAGACATTCCTCTCAGGAAGAAACCTTCTTCTAGCAAAATGCCTAAAGTCCCTGAAGTTGTCATTGTCAACATCTCCTTTCACCATCCAGAAAATGCAAACAGGTGGAAGTATGTGTTTCTGAAAAGGATTGCCTTGGAGAGAGAGCTGAACAGCAGTACTATTGAGTGTAAGGAAATCATGGATCTAATCAAGACTGCTGGCCTAATGAAAACTGTGGTCAAATTTTCCAACTGCTTTTAGATTCTTGTCAAATAATTCATAGTAAATCTATCTGATGGGTGTGCTGATGGAAATTCAGTTGATTTTAAGAGTGTGTATATGAGAGGAAGGAAGGTAAATTTCTCTCTTTCTGTAATAAACAAATTCCTAGGAAGTCCTGATGATGCTTGTCCTGAGCTTGAAGCTAATGACAACCAAGTTTGTCAAACCATCACTGCAAAGCAAGTCAAGAACTGACCCTTGAAAGGGAAGCTAAATGCAAGCAAGCTGAGCATGAAGTTTGCCATACTGCACAAAATTGGTGCAGCTAAATGGGTTCCACCAACCACAAATACACCATTTCCACAGGATTGGGAAGATTTATCTATGTTGTTGGAACCAGAACAAACTTTGATTATGGCAAGTACATCTTTGATCAAACATTGAAACATGCTGGAAGTTGTGCTATTAAAGGCCCTATTGCTTTTCCCTCTCTCCTGTGTGGTATAATCATTGCTCAGTATCCTGATATTCTAGTTGAAAAAGACTCTGTATGCAAAAGAGCCCCTGCTCTTGGTTTGCACTATAAGTTGTTTCAGGGAACACATGTCCCTGACATTGTTATGACATCTGCTGAGACATCAACTGTCAAATCTTATTCCAAGAAAATTGATGTTATAGTTATGCTAAAAGAAACCTGCAGAGAGCTTGATACAAGAAAAAGGACTCTTGAGGAGATGATTGCTAGACTAGAACAAGAGGAGAATGAAGAGCAAAGAAGGGAAGAGGATGCTGATGAAGACCAGCATAATGCTGAAGATAGTGATTCCTCGGAAGATGACAGTGCCTGAAGATCAGTGTTGTTAAAAAGATTGCTGCTGGATCTTGTTGCTTCCAAATGACTTATTATTATTTCTGTGTTTTTTTTATTCCTTTTGGATGACTGTATAACTTAAAAGTACAAGTATATTTGGCCTCTTTATGGCTAAAAAGGGGGAGAAGAATTTGTGGTAATTTTGGTAGAATTAGACTTGGTATTAAAAATTCGGCTGCATTCTAATCTCTGATTATTTAGGGGTTTTAGCCAAATCTTTGCCAAATGGGGAGTTTGTAAGTGTTTGTTTGTTGGCATTTTTTTTGGTAAAACCAGTTTTGTGAATGTCATGACTGATGTCATAACATTCTGGGATAAAGGTACATTTTGCAGAAAAAGAATGTCATACAGGAGCTACTCAATATGAGTGTTTAGCATGATCATTAAGCAATGATCATATTTATTGCATTCTACCAAAATCAGTGAACAGGATTCTTGTTGTCATAACCAATGTTAAGACATCCTGTATTGATCTAACATTTGTGGAGATTTGTTATTCCTGAGATTTTTCAGGAATTTGATATGCTTCTCTGAGTTGATGTATACAGTCCATATCAGATGCTCACGTGGACATTAGTTTAACCTTACTTAACCCTAATCTGGTATGATGAAAGCCTAATACCAAGTCTTTAGGTTAACTTTAGTTAACCCTAGCTATTTTCATGGAAGCCCTAACTGAAGAATAGTCGGCCTATATATTCCTCATGAAGATTAATGGTGAAAGACACTTTTTGACAGGAGATCAATAAGGGATTGTATAGTTGTAACTACTGTGAGCCAAGCAATTATCATTGTGATAAGTGACTTGGAGTAGGATTTGATTGTAAGGGTTGTGTATCACTCAAAGCTTTGAAGCACGAGTGTTTGTGTCACTTGATTAAATCTTTGAAGCAAAGTCAAGTTAGGGTTGTTTATCACTCAAAGCTTTGAAGCACGAGTGTTTGTCACTTGATTAAAGTTGTGAAGCAAAATCAAGTGTGTGTACTGAAGAGTGTCTTCATAATCTCATTAATCAATAGTTTAGTATCATTGCTGTAATTGAGGGGGAGTGAGTAGGAACTCAGGTTTAAGTTGAACTTAGATTGAAGTTGCATTGGGTAGGTCTTAAGTGAAGGAGATAAACTGGTTGGTTTATTCCTGAATTAATATCTCTTATAGTGAATTTCCTCCCTGGCTTGGTAGACCCCAGAGTAGGTGTTGTTACACACTGAACTGGTTTAACAATTGATTATGTTCTTTACTGCTTTTAAATTTACTGTCTTGAAGTGTGTCAGATACGGTGTCATAACATTCACTGTGACATTAAGTATCTGTTGCCAGAATTTCAAGAGGAATGATGGATCCATACTTTTTTCTGAAAGTCTGCAGGACACTCAATCTCTGGAACTAGACTGATCAACTCATCTATCTTGGGATCCTTGAAACTGTATTTCCCTGTCTTTGTCTTCCCAAAATCCATGGTTAAAAGTACTTGAGATATTCACAAATAGTCAACCTTTAAATCCCTTGAAATATTGTTTTCTTCAAAAGATGCTTATGAGTGCATGGATGCATGATGCAGCAATCACAGACAAGATCACACATATAGGGTTCATAGGTTCATCGTCACGAGCATGAGGTCGAAGGTACTACCCATAAGGTGTTGGACTAAAAAGTTATCACCTGCCGAACAAGGTTCTAGAGGTTCCAAGAGTCTACATCCTTCCTTCGGATATTACCAACTTCCCGATTAACTCGGTAATTAGTAATATTCTCAAGAAAGACTCGTCCGAGCATAGTATCGCGTGACAACTATTTCCGTATTACTCCTCATAGCTTCCGCACTACACCTAAAAGGCCAAGAATAGTTTGGTATTCTATGATCCTCAGTTTCAGCAGGCTCCCAGGTCGAAAGCAGTACGTCTTCCCGATTACTCGGTAAACGACACTGCAATCGAAGGGGCCTCCACTGAGTGGGGGATCTCATGCCTCCTTTTTTGGGATTACTCTCTCAAAGTTAACATGACTATACTGCCCGTCTTATCTTAAAGTTTTCCCAAGTCCGGGTATAGGACTTATGAGTAACCACTAAGCACCCTGAAAACCAGGAAAATCCAAACAAACATATATACAAAATATAACACATAAACAACAATAGCACATATACAGATATAAACAAAGATAGGCTTAACCCACTTAGGGATGGACCAATAAGAGGTCAATATTTCCCCAGTGAAGTCTCCATTTTTCTGTAGCGGTAGAAATGTTCAAGACTAAGTCATTGGATTGACTAGACTTTATACAAATCAAAAATAAAAATCGCCACTGTGCTTTATTGTTTCCAAAGGAATGGGAAAAGAGCGAATAACCCAAAAAAGGGGGAAAGATTCAAGGTAAGGGGGTTGGTTATGCAAAGGGAAGGTATTATCACCCTAAACATCTACGGTACTCCGCAGGAACCTCTTTGTAAAATCTGTATATTTTGGCTATAAAAATGTGTTGTACATAAAATGGATGGTGGAGGTCAGAAAAGAAATATATTTTTTTTATGATTTTTGCACCCGCCGCGGTTGCGAACCTTTAGTGCCTACGTACTACCTTTCGTGCAGTAGGGGATCAGGGTACACGTAGTTCCTTTTTTAAAAGTTTGAAACACAAGTGTGTTGGTTAATTTTAAGAGATAAGACATCCTCGTCATTGTCCGTGTGGAAAACATATTTACTACCCACAATCATGAGAAAGGAGAATTTGCATCATCTCAAAGTGGAGGATATGGCTTGGATTTTAAAATCAACAATGCCTCACTCAACACCCAAGTGGAAAATATCTCTCTTTACTACATATTATAGAAGTATAGTTGTTTGCATCACTACAAGGATTGACAAGAGTCTAATCTTTTGAGAAAAGTTTAAAGATAAAAGCAAAAGTGGAAAAATGGTTTGAAATGAGATTAATTGACTTTTAGTCTTCTCACAAAAAATGTCAAGGTATTATTAAATTGATTGGAGTTTATTTATGAAAATATTTTTGAAAATGCATGGACATAAGTCCAAGTTTATTATGAAAGTGATTTAAGTTTCAAAACAAGAAGAGTTTTCAAAATGAGGGAGAAGATTTTTGAAATTAAAGAAGATGGGAGGAGAAGAAGAGACTATCCTAAAGCATAAGGTAAAAGCTAAGGATAAGAACCATCTAACCAACAAGAAGCCAAAACCTTGACATTATGTGTCCAGATAGAATTTTCATTCTTTGGATTGAAACCAAGCAAGCAAAGATACTAAACCTCTTGAGAGAAACCAAACTTCAAGTGTATTAAGTCTTCACAAAAATTGGGCAGTGTAATGGTTGTATTCGGGTGAATTCCAGATTACAAACAAAGGATGTAATCACAAAAACCTGCATACAAAAACAAACAAGCAACCCAATATCTTGAAGTAAACCTCAAGAGCTCTAGACAAAATAATCAGATAAGATCACAAGGTCTCCAAGATAGGCCAAGGTTTATAATACTAAGTCAAAGAAAAAGTCCACTGCTCCATAATGCCAAGGATAGTAACCAAATAGTCCAAGTACCATTAAGAGTTTTTTTAGGGTTTATGTTGATTATTAAGTATCTTAAGAAAAGAAAATAAAAGCTTAAGTGAGCAAAGTAAATATGACAAGAAAATAAATGCTCAAATGAGCAAATATGAAAATGGCATTTTTGTACCCCAAAATTTTCCCTCCCATATTTCTCAATACATATCAAGTGAGGTCCTCAAATTGCTCAAAGAAGTCCAAGAGTTAACCAGACAAACTCTCTCCTAAGGCAGTCTATCTCAAATTAGGGTTTCATTTTGCATCAAGATGATTGAGTCAAAAGGATCTCAAATGCTCACCATTACCCTAATATGTTCTCAAGACCATCCATGTCAAGTTTCAAGCCTTGCAGAGGAAGTTTGCTCAGTCAACTACTCAAATGCCTAAAAATCGATTATGCTAGGGAAAAAGTCAATTGTGGCCCACATACAGTCAAACTTCAATATTTTTGGTCAACACTATCATTTTTAAGTATTATTAATCATTTGATTAAGGGTTGATCATGATTCCTCAAGGATTTCTCACAATTCATCAAAACCCAAAAGTTGCTAAATTAGGGTTTTGCAGGAAAAGTCAACCCAACTTTGTCCAAGCATAACTTTCTCATTCTTTATCAAAAATGACCCATCCAAAGCTCATTTTTAGGAGGATGTAATTCCCTACAATTCATCTTCATCTCCCAAGTTCAAAATATGCACTCAAAAGAATATATGAATTTGAACATTATAGGTCATTTTAAAAAGTCAACAAAAACACCTTTTGGGTCAAAGCTTCATACATGAACATGGAAGAATCAATTGAGATTAGACCAAAAGGATTGCTTAGATGACATCCTAAGCTTTCTAAAAAGTAAAAGAACACATCTCTAGGGTCAAAATTGAGAGAGGTATGCATTGGCCAAGTTGACCTTTTTTGCAAAATTGACAAAAGTCAAATGTGTCCAAAATTGCATTTTTTGCTAAATAGGCCCAACTTTTTATGCTTGCACTGAGTTTGTAATGTGATCCACGACCCATGAGCCTTTCCACTTGTCATTCTTTTATTTTGGTTATTTATTTTGATTTTATTTCATTTAAATCAAATAAAATCAATATAAAATAATGAAAATATCAAAAATCAATAAAACCTTGAGATTTTGTGTATGATTAGGTTCATTATACAGCTGGAGACAAGATCAAATCGTGCAAAGCTTCATATGGACAGAAAAAGATTGAATTTGCTTGTTTTTGAAAGATTTGGTGCAAGGATTAAATCATCGATCAATCTTCATAATTGGAAAAGATTTGATACAAACTTGAACCCTAATACACTCTAGTATACATAAGAAACGAAAGTCGACCAAAAGGGAGAGGATGGAGGCGTGCAAAGGCAGAGAACCAATTGCAAAAATTCAAGGAAAAAAGTGCAAACCAAATTCCAAGTTGCAGGCCATCTCAAGCCGTTCTAACCATACCAATCATTTGTTGGACGTCCCAGGATCGTGTTTCAATCGTTAGCAAGCCTCCCCACGCTCAGAATCACCCTGTAAGGTTCACAAAGTTTGCCTCTTTTCTTGAATTTGAATATATTGATTCTGGCATATTTAGCATGATTGATTGGCATATTTATAATACTTGAGATGTTTGCAAGCTAATAACTATATTCAATTGAATTTTTATTGACTGAACGTGAAACTGCCATGGCTAGGGTTCTTTCTTTGTTTTTAGGGTTTTCTTATACAGGAAAAATTGGACCGTGATAATGGTACCATGATGCTCGTGAGGTTGAAACGAGTTGATTGGTACAATTGGTTTTCATTTATCATGCACGTACAAGATTTTGGAATGAACAGGGGTTATACCTACGCTTGATGTCCGTAGGTAAAAGTCCTTTTATCTAAAACGACAGAATCAATGAAGAAGACATTGGTGTGGCAGTGTGTGAATGGGTCATTTGAATTTTCGCGCGTTTTGGGAGGCGTGGCACGTTGTTTGCATTATATTCCATTTATTTCATTATTATCACAATTGACATGTTAGCACAGATGGTAAGGATGTTAGCCTTTGATGCACACGTCCTGGGTTCGATCCCAGGCGTGTGAATTTTGTTATTTAATCAACAATTTTAGGTCAATCCAGTGCTTCCTATTCTCAAGCGTATTCCATGCACTCTCAACATCAGCCATCTGATGTGCTCCTGGCCAGATCCAATGTGCCCACAATGAAGTACCACCATGCGCCCCAGTCAAACGTGCACATGAGATTGGGAGAAGTCAATAAGGCCTGGACTTGTTGGGCTCAGAATTGCAAACAGCACCCCCCTTTTTGCTAATGCTATCAGGCCCATTACCTTTCTTTTCTCTATTTTTTTCTTTTATTTAAATTAATTTGCTTAATTATTTTCTAACAAAATTAATCTCTTTTTTTACAAAATCATAAAATCAAGAGTTTACACAAAAATTCGAATTAGGTTTTTTTTATCAAATCTAATTTAATACTAGTTTAATTTAATTTAGAAAAATTCTAAATTTTTTATATAATTAAAACCAATTAAAAAAATGGGTTAGTTTAATTATTTTTTCTTAAATTAAAATTAATTAGTAATTAGGTTCTTTTTTATTATTATTCAATTGAGCTTTATTTTCTCAAATAACACAAAAACAACAAAAAATGATTTTTCCTTTAAATTACAATTAGGTATAGTTCGGGTCAAAACCCTAATTATTTTGCATTCGATTCATCGCGCGTTTTATTACTTTTTTGCAATATTGATGTAATTGTCTACGGTATGTAATAGTTTAATCTAGGATTTTCTTCATTTATCGTCTTTTGTGATTTTTTTGGCTATGTAATTAACCCCTACCCCGAAGCCTTGTAATAGTGTAGGTTTATTTTCTCACATTTTAATTCTCGCAATTATTAACTGTTTAGATGTATGTTGATAGGATTGTATGACAAGATTGCATGATAATTTAAAACAGCTAGAAAACCCTAATGTGCAAAGATAATAACTGAAATCAAATCACTCGCACATGTGCACTCCTAGGGTATACTCACACTTCGGTTGCCTTTGGTAAACGGTCATTAAGTATAGGATGTCTTAGTGGTTACCCTCCTGTCTAAAAAGATCAAATGTTACCTCAGAAATGTTGCCTCGAATATGATCTTAAGACTCTAGGGTTACTAATAAGGTGTCCTAACATTGCTTTAGTGATCGTATGTCCCTTTCGAATTAACCCTTACAACTCCAACGACAGCACTACCTATTTCTTAAAAATAGGATAGCGCTGTCTGAAGGAATGAGAATAGAAACGATTTTTTTTCGAGTAAGTAGATGCTAGTAGGTACTTGCTCAAATCAAACTCTTCACACTTACACATTTCAAAACAATTTTCAAAACAACTTCGTCACACCTTTGAGGACTGATACAAGAATTATCACGAAGTCAAACTTTTTCAAAACAAAGCACATACACAAGCAATTTTAAAAGATGAGAAAGTACCTAAGAGCCCATGGAAAACCATGGATAGAAAGGGTGCTAACACCTTCCCTTTCTATAATCTACCCCCCGTACTCAGAATATCTCGAAAAAGGATTTTTCTGTACTTTTTTCCTTTCCGGTTGGATGAAATAAAAGTCGGTGGTGACTCTTGCTTACCGCGATTTTTTGCAAACATAAAACGCAAAACGCAAACCAGCATTTTCAAAACAGTCGGTTCTGCCACCGTATCAACGAACTGGCGACTCTGCTGGGGAATTAATAAGTGGGGGTATACCTTAGGATCTAGTTCATCATAATTTCTTCTCTTGTTTGTTTTATTTGCTTTACTTTTAAGGGTTTTTGTTTGGGGTTACTATAGATCCTAAACCTGGATCTGGGGAATACCTTTTAAGTAAGTAGCAATAGACTTTGAGGGAACTGTACGGCGTAGACCGATATGATTGAAGCAGTAGCTACATTGGTGTGGCACTTTGGTTGGTACCGGTATCCCTTGTGGAGAAACAAGGAGAATAAGGGGCCGCTGCATGGTGTCGTTAAGCATCAACTGGCCTTAGAACCTTTAATCGTCCAACTTGGCCATTAGAAAGTAGTGAGATAGTCGGCCTCGGTCTAGAGCTGTGAACTGGTTGATACTCGATGCTACACTCATTCAGACCATACTCTCGAGATAGTTCCGGCCGCAAGAAAAGATTGTGTGAGCTGAAACCATGACCGATGGAGGATGGTCAGTGATATTGAGATCCCCTAGAACCTGGTTACTTTTTTCTAGGACAGGTTGAAACCAACATAACTTCAAGAGGGTATTACCTTTGACCTCATGCAAGCCTTAAACCTAAGGGATTTGTGTGACTTATTTGTCTTTGCCATGCCTGTTATCTGCTATACTTGTTGTTTTTTATCATGACATCATGCATCATACCATAGCATACATGCTTCATTACACTAACCATTTCAAAGACCAAGAGAATTTATCTTTGTTCTGTTTTGCAGATCATGACTTCCGCACGTAGAAAGACTATCTGAGTCAACTTTGTGGAGATACCATCCCAACTCAAAGAGCTAATGTCAAAGAATTCTGAAACTTCTAGGTTCATCAAGAGACATGGTCAACTTCTCAGCTTGGTTCCTTTAAACCCTGGCGAACAAATGAAGAGTGTACTTTTCAAGTTCTTCGATCCTGAGCATCACTACTTCACCTTTCCCTGTCGAAGCCCTTTATTTCAAGCCTTCATTTATTTTACCAAGCCTATTTCTTCATGCAATTTACTTAAAGCCTCTTTATTTTCTTGTCATTTAACCATTATCCAATTTAGTCAAAACCTCAAAATCAACCTATGTCTTAGGATCAATCTGATCGATCCTGCGAGTAACTAAATAAGTAACCATTTGGAGGATCAGCGGCTGTTTACCAATAACCACGGTAAACAAATTGGCACACCCAGTGGGACTGTGTGTTGATTTTTGAACATAATCTCATCTTTTTCGAGGAGTGTTGCATGTTATTGAGAAGTGGTAGAATATACACTAACGATACCAATACTGCCAGAAGAAGGGAAGAGATGGCGAATCCGCCAAACAATAACGAAATCCCACAAACGAATGTGGGAGCAACGGTTATCCCGACCGTAAGTGAAGCGATAACCGCTGGTTCAACACCAGCAGTAACGGTCACAGCAACGGGGCCATTACCTCCGTTCACAGGCCCCAGAGTGCCTTTGGGAACTCCCCCACCAAGGGGAAATTTAGGCACAAGGCCTTTTGTTCCCCCAGGATTTATGACAGGCGGTCATAATCGAGAACCACTATATGGCATGCCAACTTCTGACTTGGCTAGCCTGACGAATGTTGCGTCCACTTTTTCAGACCCTTTAGTGAGTGCCTCTTCGCCACTCCAAGGTTCTGGAGTAGGTATGGTGAATAGAAATAGGACCCAACTCTTAGGAGGAACGTCCCAAGTAGCACATGGCCTTACAAATGCCTCGACAGCAGTCTTGAGGCAACAAATGGACGAAAGCAACCATGATATGGTGCAAATGTTGGCACAAACTTTAAGTACAGTGCTGAACCCTCTAATACAAAACACTACTCAATCGAATCAGCAGATGACAGCGCAAATGACGCGTTTGGCTGATTTCTTTGGAGTACCCCAACCTATTCGACAGCCCTAAAGGGCGCAAATAAGGGGAAACAAGGGTGTATTCTTAGAGGAAGAAACCACTATCAACCAGGTCCAACAGCCTGTCGAAGAAAACCTTAGGGCACGATTGGAGCAACCTGTCGAGGAACCTAGGGTAATAACCCCAGAGGTAAGGTTAGTTAACAGAAACCAAAATGCTGACAAAGTAGTTCAGCATATCCAATACAAAAACATGGGTTTGGAAAATAATCTGGCAACCATGATCGAAAGGATCATGACTCAAAATGGGATGAACATGGGCTTTCGAAGGCCCAACTTCACATCCCCGTTGTCAGAATACGTGTTACAAACAGACTTACCTCCTAGATGTAAAGTCCCCAAATTCACTAAGTTCTCTGGGGACACGACAGAATCCACTGTCGAACATGTGGCGAGATACTTGATCGAAGCAGGAGATATTTCGAATAACGAAAACCTGAGGATTAAGTACTTCCCAAGTTCTTTAACAAAGAACGCTTTTACTTGGTTTACAACTCTCCCTCCCAATTCGATCCATCATTGGACCCAGTTGGAAAGATTGTTCCACGAGCAATTCTACATGGGGCAAACCAAGATAAGCCTGAAAGAATTGGCCAGTGTAAAGAGACGTTTCACTGAACCTATAGACGAATATCTAAATAGGTTTAGGTTGCTCAAAGCAAGATGTTTTACACAAGTGCCGGAACATGAGTTAGTCGAAATAGCCGCAGGCGGTTTAGATTATTCCATTAAGAAGAAGTTGGACACTCAATACTTGAGAGACATGGCCCAACTGGCCGACAGAGTTCGACAGGTAGAACGCCTCAAAGCTGAAAAAGCAAAGGCAACGAAAACTCATAAGAGAGAGAGGATAGCGTATGTTGAGATGGATGACGAAGATCCAGAATCCTTCGACGATACTATAACTGTCGAAGAAGGAGAAGTCGATTTAGCGGAACTAAAACAAGGGCCACCATACTCTTGCAAACTGTTAGTCCCCTAAAGTGGGAAAAATCCCATTGGTCCAGAAAGGACCAACGATAGGTTCAGACTTATAGTTTTGACATTACAAAATGTGATGAGATCTTTGACTTGCTTGTAAAAGATGGCCAAATGATAGTACCCCCAGGGGTAAAAGTGCCTCCTCTTGATCAAAGAAAGAAGAGAGGCTTTTGTAAATATCATAATTTTTTGGGCCATAAAACTTCTCAAAGTTTTATTTTCAGGAATCTTGTGCAAGACGCTATCGAAGAAGGGAGGTTGAAGTTTGCTGACAAGACCCCCATAGCTGTCGACTCTAATCCGTTGCAGGCTGAAGCCCACTATGCTGAGCCTTCAGAAGTGAACGTGATCGAGGCATCCAGGAGCCAGTCGAAGAGGCCAGGAATCACAATGGTCGAAGTCTCAAAGGACCATATCAACATGCCAATCTTTGGCAGTTTTTCTGGGAATTTATCCAGAAAGACAATTGAAGCGGTTCAGAAAGCGGTCGAAAGCCCAAAGCTAGAGACCGTTGAAGCCCAAAAAACTGGACCAAAACCCAGTTCTCACTTGGCCACAGTTCAAGGCCAGACGGAGAATTTGGAGATTCAAATGAAGCAGTTGACTCTTGCCAACAAAGATACAATGAATGTCAACATGGTCGAAGTCTTTGACCCAAAAGCATCAGAGGAGGCCATGAGGCAAGAACAAGCTAACAAGACTGCTTTCCCTCGGGAAAATGAAAATCTGGCAGATTTCCTGCAAAGATGCCAGAAAAAGAAGTCAGAGGTGATGCTGTGTCCAAGATGCAATTCGATCTTTGACAAAAAAGTTGCTGAGCATATTCAAGGCGTAAGAGCAGCAAATAAGAGAAGTGAAAATGTTGATCTTCGACATGACCCCAGAAGAGCCTCCCAAAGAGGTTCAAACCAAGAAAAGAGGCCATTGACTTTCAGGCCTCCAACTAATGTGCCGGTAGATACCTGGTACAAGACATCTGGTCGAAAGAGGCCAAGCAAGGAGAAATGGCACTCTTTCGACGTGCCAAGGGGTTCATCTTTAACACAAAAGAAAGAGCCTCAAGTTGCTGCCCCTAAAGTTGCACAGGTGTCAAGCAACTACAAAGGGAAAAATCCCATGTCTCGATCTCAATGGAGGAGATACCAAAGGAGACGAAAAGCTGAGAGGGAGGCTGCCAATGAACCAAAGGTAGAAACCAGCTCAAATGTTCCTCTAAGGAAGCAAAGGAAACCTCTGGAAAGAGAGCCAGTAACGAACAGGCTAGTTTGGCCTAACCAAGGTGAAATCGAGGACGAAGATGGTTCTGAGTCTGATGATACTTTGGGCATAATGGTGAATATAGTCTCAGTGCTGCCCAGAGAATTCAACCGACAGGTGGAGGTCGAAACAAGTGACTGGGAAGTGGAGCAAGAAATGGCCAAACATAGGCCAGTGTGCTATTTCGTCATGGACAATGGCACTACTGAGGAGCAAAATGGGTTCTTCGAACCACCTACAGAGGCGATGAAAAATCACCTCAAGCCTTTATTTATAAGGGCTAAACTCGAAGAAACTACAGTGAATAAAATCTTGGTGGATTGTGGGGCAACCATCAACATTATTCCTCACTCTATGCTAAGGAAAATTGGCAAAAGGGATGAGGACATTAAGCCTCACAACATGGTCCTGTCGAACTATGAGGGCGGCATAGGGACCACTATGGGAGTGATCCAATTGGATATTAAGGTAGGATCTATCCTTCGACCAACAATGTTTATGGTCATATCGGCCAAACCTAACTATAATCTTTTGTTGGGCCGTGAATGGATTCATGGTGTTGGAGCTGTGCCATCATCAATGCACCAGAGGTTGCTGCTATGGCGTCCAGATGGGATGGTCGAAAACATAGAGGCAGATCAAAGCTATTACCTGGGCGAAGTGAATCACCTAGGGCTGGCAGATTTCGACAATAACTTGGCTCACATAGGGCCATGTCCAACACCTGACTTCGACTTGGCGCCAGCGCCAAATACTTTTTGTTCCCTATACCTGCATCCTGAGCATGGTTTCCAATGGGACAGAGAAGACTTGTCCCACATAGACTTCAGTGGGTTAACTGATATCCAACCAACTGGTTGGGGAAGTGAATTCAGTGATAATGACTGAGTCACAGTCATTGAAGCGAATTTCGGCTTATGTAGCCGAAACAAAGATGATAACGGCTCTCGAAGCCGAAGTAAAGTACATGGCCACACAGGCCAATGATCAACAGTTATCTGATGCAGGTCCAGGAAAGGATTTCGATCCAGAACCTCCTGATATCATGCCAGAAGGAATGCAGGAACAGAGGCTCGACGCTATCTATGACGATGAGCCTTTGGGCTTCGAAAAGGACCCCTTGGCGAACAACATTAAAATGTTAGCGCAAGATCCTTTAGAAGAAATCAACTTAGGCGAAGGGTCAGAGAAAAAGCCAACTTACATCAGCGCCAAAATTGACCCAGAACTTAGGTTGGAAGTAATCCAATTGTTGAAAGAGTTCAAGGACTGTTTTGCATGGGATTACGACGAAATGCCTGGTCTCGACAGAGGATTGGTAGAACTTCAGTTGTCAATCAAACCTGGGAAGAAGCCAATCAAGAAAATTCCAAGACGCTTCGCTCCAGAAATACTGTCGAAGATCAAAACGGAAGTATTTCTGGAGCGAAGCGTCTTGGACTTTGCTTGATTGGCTTCTTCCCAGGTTTGATTGGCAACTGAAGTTCTACCAATCCTCTGTCGAGACCAGGAATTTCGTCGTAATCCCATGCAAAACAGTCCTTGAACTCTTTCAACAATTGGATTACTTCCAACCTAAGTTCTGGGTCAATTTTGGCGCTGATGTAAGTTGGCCTTTTCTCTGACCCTTCGCCTAAGTTGATTTTTTCTAAAGGATCTTGCGCTAACATTTTAATGTTGTTCGCCAAGGGGTCCTTTTCGAAGCCCAAAGGCTCATCGTCATAGATGGCGTCGAGCCTCTGTTCCTGCATTCCTTCAGGCATGATATCAGGGGGTTCTGGATCGAAATCCTTTCCTGGACCTGCAGCAGATAACTGTTGATCATTGGCCTGTGTGGCCATGTACTTTACTTCGGCTTCGAGAGCCGTTATCATCTTTGTTTCGGCTACATAAGCCGAAATTCGCTTCAATGATTGTGACTCAGTCATTATCACTGAATTCACTTCCCCAACCAGTTGGTTGGATATCAGTTAACCCATTGAAGTCTATGTGGGACAAGTCTTCTCTGTCCCATTGGAAACCATGCTCAGGATGCAGGTATAGGGTACAAAAGGTATTTGGCGCTGGCGCCATGTCGAAGTCAGGTGTTGGACATGGCCATATGTGAGCCAAGTTCTTGTCGAAATCTGCCAGCCCCAGGTGATTCACTTCGCCCAGGTAATAGCTTTGATCTGCCTCTATGTTTTCGACCATCCCATCTGGACGCCATAGCAGCAGTCTCTGATGCATCGATGATGGCACAACACCAACACCATGAATCCATTCACGGCCCAACAAAAGATTGTAGTTAGGTTTGGCCGATATGACCATAAACATTGTTGGTCGAAGGATAGATCCCACCTTGATATCTAGTTGGATCACCCCCATAGTGGTCCCTATGCCGCCCTCATAGTTCGACAGGACCATGTTGTGAGGCTTAATGTCCTCATCCCTTTTGCCAATTTTCCTTAGCATAGAGTGAGGAATAATGTTGATGGTTGCCCCACAATCCACCAATATTTTATTCACTGTAGTTTCTTCGAGTTTAGCCCTTATAAATAAAGGCTTGAGGTGATTTTTCATCGCCTCTGTAGGTGGTTCGAAGAATCCATTTTGTTCCTCAGTGGTGCCATTGTCCATGACGAAATAGCACACTGGCCTATGTTTGGCCATTTCTTGCTCCACTTCCCAGTCACTTGCTTCGACCTCCACCTGTCGGTTGAATTCTCTGGGCAGCACTGAGACTATATTCACCATTATGTCCAAAGTATCATCAGACTCAGAACCATCTTCGTCTTCAATTTCACCTTGGTTAGGCCAAACTAGCCTGTTGGTTACTGGCTCTCTCTCCAGAGGTTTCCTTTGCTTCCTTAGAGGAACATTTGAACTGGTTTCTGCCTTTGGTTCATTGGCAGCCTCCCTCTCAGCTTTTCGTCTCCTTTGGTATCTCCTCCATTGAGATCGAGACATGGGATTTTTCCCTTTGTAGTTGCTTGACACTTGTGCAACTTTAGGTGCAGCAACTTGAGGCTCTTTCTTTTGTGTTAAAGATGAACCCCTTGGCACGTCGAAAGAGTGCCATCTCTCCTCACTTGGCCTCTTTCGACCAGAGGTTTTGTACCAGGTATCTACTGGCACATTTGTTGGAGGCCTGAAGGTCAATGGCCTCTTTTCTTGGTTTGAACCTCTTTGGGAGGCTCTTCTGGGGTCATGTCAAAGATCAACATTTTCCCTTCTCTTATTTGCTTCTCTTACGCCTTGAATATGCTCAGCAGCTTTTTTGTCAAAGATCGAACTGCATCTTGGACACAGCATCACCTCTGACTTCTTTTTCTGGCATCTTTGCAGGAAATCTGCCAGATTTTCATTTTCCCGAGGGAAAGCAGTCTTATTAGCTTGTTCTTGCCTCATGGCCTCTTCTGATGCTTTTGGGTCAGAGAGTTCGACCATGTTGATATTCATTGTATCTTTGTTGGCAAGAGTTAACTGCTTCATTTGTATCTCCAAATTCTCCGTCTGGCCTTGAACTGTGGCCAAGTGAGAACTGGGTTTTGGTCCAGTTTTTTGTGCTTCAACGGTCTCCAGCTTTGGGCTTTCGACCGCTTTCTGAACTGCTTCAATTGTCATTCTGGATAAATTTCCAGAAAAACTGCCAAAGATTGGCATGTTGATATGGTCCTTTAAGACTTCGACCATTGTGATTCCTGGCCTCTTCGACTGGCTCTTGGTTGCCTCGATCACGTTTACCTCAGAAGGCTCAGCATAGTGGGCTTCAGCCTGCAATGGATTTGAGTCGACAGCCATGGGGGTCTTGTCAGCAAACTTCGACCTCCCTTCTTCGATAGCGTCTTGCACAAGATTCCTGAAAAGAAAACATTGAGAAGTTTTATGGCCCAAAAAATTATGATATTTGCAAAAGCCTCTCTTCTTTCTTTGATCAAGAGGAGGCACTTTTACCCCTGGGGGTACTATCATTTGGCCATCTTTTACAAGCAAGTCAAATATTTCATCACATTTTGTGATGTCAAAACTATAAGTCTTTTTGGGGAACCTATCGTTGGTCCTTTCTGGACCAATGGGATTTTTCCCACTTGAGGGGACTAACAGTTTGCAAGAGTATGGTGGCCCTTGTTTTAGTTCCGCTAAATCGACTTCTCCTTCTTCGACAGTTATAGTATCGTCGAAGGATTCTGGATCTTCGTCATCCATCTCAACATACGCTATCCTCTCTCTCTTATGAGCTTTCGTTTCCTTTGATTTTTCAGCTTTGAGGCGTTCTACCTGTCGAACTCTATCGGCCAGTTGGGCCATGTCTCTCAGGTATTGAGTGTCTAACTTCTTCCTAATGGAATAATCTAAACCGCCTGCGGCTATTTCGGCCAACTCATGTTCCGGAACTTGTGTAAAACATCTCGCTTTGAGCAACCTAAACCTATTTAGATATTCGTCTATAGGTTCAGTGAAACGTCTCTTTACACTGGCCAATTCTTTCAGGCTTATCTTGGTTTGCCCCATGTAGAATTGCTCGTGGAACAATCTTTCCAACTGGGTCCAATGATGGATCGAATTGGGGGGGAGAGTTGTAAACCAAGTAAAAGCGTTCTTTGTTAAAGAACTTGGGAAGTACTTAATCCTCAGGTTTTCGTTATTCGAAATATCTCCTGCTTCGATCAAGTATCTCGCCACATGTTCGACAGTGGATTCTGTCGTGTCCCCAGAGAACTTAGTGAATTTGGGGACTTTACATCTAGGAGGTAAGTCTGTTTGTAACACGTATTCTGACAATGGGGATGTAAAGTTGGGCCTTCGAAAGCCCATGTTCATCCCATTTTGAGTCATGATCCTTTCGATCATGGTTGCCAGATTATTTTCCAAACCCATGTTTTGGTATTGGATATGCTGAACTACTTCGTCAGCATTTTGGTTTCTATTAACTAACCTTACCTCTGGGGTTATTACCCTAGGTTCCTCAACAGGTTGCTCCAATCGTGCCCTAAGGTTTTCTTCGACAGGCTGTTGGACTTGGTTGATGGTGGTTTCTTCCTCTAAAAATATACCCTGGTTTCCCCTTATTTGTGCCCTTTGGGGCTGTCGAATAGGTTGGGGTACTCCAAAGAAATCAGCCAAACGCGTCATTTGCGCTGTCATCTACTGATTCGATTGAGTAGTGTTTTGTATTAGAGGGTTCGGCAATGTACTTAAAGTTTGTGCCAACATTTGCACCATATCATGGTTGCTTTCGTCCATTGGTTGCCTCAAGACTGCTGTCGAGGCATTTGTAAGGCCATGGGCTACTTGGGACGTTCCTCCTAAGAGTTGGGTCCTATTTCTATTCGCCATACCTACTCCAGAGCCTTGGAGTGGCGAAGAGGCACTCACTAAAGGGTCTGAAAAAGTGGACGCAGCATTCGTCAGGCTAGCCAAGTCAGAAGTTGGCATGCCATAGAGTGGTTCTCGATTATGACCGCCTGTCATAAATCCTGGGGGAACAAAAGGCCTTGTGCCTAAATTTCCCCTTGGTGGGGGAGTTCCCAAAGGCACTCTGGGGCCTGTGAACGGAGGTAATGGCCCCGTTGCTGTGACCTTTACTGCTGGTGTCGAACCAGCGGTTATCGCTTCACTTACGGTCGGGATAACCGTTGCTCCCACATTTGTTTGTGGGATTTCGTTATTGTTTGGCGGATTCGCCATCTCTTCCCTTCTTCTAGCAGTATTGTTATCGTTAGTGTATATTATACCACTTCTCAATAACATACAACACTCCTAGAAAAGATGAGATTATTTTCAAAAATCAACACACAGTCCCACCAGGTGTGCCAATTTGTTTACCGTGGTTATTGGTAAACAACCGCTGATCCTCCAAATGGTTACTTATTTGGTTACTCGCAGGATCGATCAGATTGATCCTAGGACATAGGTTGATTTTGAGGTTTTGATTAAATTGGATAATGGTTAGATGGCAATAAAATAAAGAGGCTTTAAGTAAATTGCATGAAGAAGGACTTTGATAAAATAAATGAAGGCTTTAAATGAAGGGCTTCGACAGGAAAAGTAAAGAAGAAAGCAAGTAAAGTTTCTGGAAAAGTAAATGACTTTGATTAATAAAGTTGGTGTTTCACACATACATTTCTCAACAATTCTTTCTCACACGCTGGGTACTCGAATCTATATGAGTGACTTTGTATATAATTGTGAACACACGCGAGAAACTGCGTGAACTACTACTATTTATACTAAAACATCCCAAGTAACTGTCGGGCAGTTACACTGCTTCGAGATGATTCCACTTGGCACGTTCTCAACGTTCGACGCTCCAGATCTTTGCACGTTGCACTTGGTAACCGCTGGAAACCGTTTTCCCTCCAAATGCTTGAATTTCAAACCGTTCCACTCTGTACCATCGAACATCTTCGTCGAGAAGCATCTTCGACGAGAAACACCTTCGACGTCGAAGGCAACCAACTTCTCCCTTGGAAGAAATCTTCTAAGTACATTGCCATCTTTCGATGGGTATTTCGACGGACTTAGCTGGTCGAAAACAACCTTCAGCTTTAATGGCTGACCTTAATGAAACAAGGGTGTCGAATTTAAGAGCCAACACCCCCCCCCCCCCCCCTTTTTGCTAATGCTATCAGGCCCATTACCTTTCTTTTATCTATTTTTTTCTTTTAGTTAAATTATTTTGCTTAATTATTTTCTAACAAAATTAATCTCTTTTTTTACAAAAACATAAAATCAAGGATGTAACTGTCTACGGTATGTAATAGTTTAATCTAGGATTTTCTTCATTTATCGTCTTTTGCGGTTTTTTTGGCTATGTAATTAACCCCTACCCTGAAGCCTTGTAATAGCGTAGGTTTATTTTCTCGCATTTTAATTCTCGAAAATATTAACTGTTTAGATGTATGTTGATAGGATTGTATGACAAGATTGCATGATAATTTAAAACAGCTAGAAAACCCTAGTGTGCAAAGATAATAACTGAAATCAAATCACTCGCACATGTGCACTCCTAGGGTATACTCACACTTCGGTTTCCTTCGGTAAACGGTCATTAAGTATAGGATGTCTTAGTGGTTACCCTCATGTCTAAAAAGATCAAACGTTGCCTCAGAAATGTTGCCTCGAATATAATCTTAAGACTCTAGGGTTACTACTAAGGTGTCCTAACATTGCTTTAGTGATCGTATGTCCCTTTCGAATTTACCCTTACTACTCCAACGACGGCACTACCTATTTCTCAATAGTAGGATAGTGTTGTCTGGAGGAATGATAATAGAAACGATTTTTTTCCGAGTAAGTAGATGCTAGTAGGTACTTGCTCAAATTAAACTCTTCACACTTACACATTTCAAAACAATTTTCAAAACAACTTCGTCACACTTTTGAGGACTGATACAAGGATTATCACGAAGTCAAACTTTTTCAAAACAACGCACATACACAAGAAATTTAAAAAAATGAGCAAGTACCTAAGAGCCCATGGAAAACCATGGATAGAAAGTGTGCTAACACCTTCCCTTTCTATAATCTACCCCTCGTACTCAGTATATCTCGAAAAAGGATTTTTTACTGTACTTTTTTCCTTTCCGGTTGGATGAAATAAAAGTCGGTGGAGACTCTTGCTTACTGCAACACTTTGCAAACATAAAACGCAAAACGCAAAATGCAAACCAGCATTTTCAAAACAGTCGGTTCTGCCACCGTATCTCAGGCATGAAATGTAAATGCTAAAAAATAAATAGTGCATAAAGCATAAAACAATAAAAGCATAAAATAAAACAAGTCAATAATTAGTGGTTATTTGGATGACCATCTTGAAACTTACATTTGGAACACATTAGAGGATTGGTAGAACCAAAGCCTCCACACAACAAGTTGCATTTGCTTTTTGTCAAGTATATCACCCATTTAGAATTCTCATAAGTACCATTTAATGATCAACGATGTTTAAGTGATCCGCATTGACCAAAGGTGTTGTAGATTCTTTAGAGGATTGGTAGAACCAAAGCCTCCACACAATGAATCTCAAGGTTATTGGATCAAAGAGATCAAATTAACATACTTGGGCTTGCAATCATAAGTTTGGGCCACGAATGATCATTTCTTCGAATCGGGACAAAATTTAGCGCTATTTTAAGCAATCGTAAGTGAACTTATATAGAAGTCGCACCTATTTTAAGGCCGGTCAATAGCAATCTATGCACCATTTGTTTTGAGACATGATATAGAGATCATGCTCCAACAACATTTATTGCAATGAGAAGGGGATGAGATGAAAAGGAATTAGGGTAAAAAGAGAAACCACATTTGAATTAATATTTAATCAAACTATTATTAAAATCATTCATCCATTTTTTGTGGAGTTAAACTCAACACCATGGATCCAATGAAGTTAATAAAGCCATGACCAAAAAATCAACCCAAGACAGCCAGAAAATATTCACAAAATAATAATATAATTAATATATACATTAAAGGGTTTAAAAATGTTTTAAAAAAATGGAAAATAATGAAGAAAATGCCAATTGTATTCAAATTAATCAAGAAATGAAAAATAAGACCATAGAAAAATCAGAAAAGAGGCCAAATGATTTTATAAGATTTTTGGGAATTTTTAAAAGTCAGAAACTATTTTTAAAAATTAAAATAAATGGGTAAAATAAAAAAATAGTAAAATATAGTAAAGTCAGAAACAAAAATAAAATAAGGTCACCAATATTTGACACAATATCATTGGTTCATTCCATAATTTTTTCAGAATTTAAAAATGTGTAAAAGTATTTTTAAACATTTTAATCAAATCAAATAAGTGTAAAATTCATAAAAAATACCAAAACACAAAAATAAATGGTGAAAAAATAAAAATCAGAAAGAGAAAAATCAAAAAAAAATTTCATAATTTTTTTCAGATTTTTTGGACTAAAAATGAATTTTCTATGATTTTTTGAAATTTAAAACAATTAAAATATAAAAATAAGAAAAAGAAAATAAAAGAAAAAGATGTGGACCATTGGATGAGAGTCAAAACGCGTTAGTAATCAAATCTAAGGGATCTGGCGCATTGTGCTTATCATGGTCTTTAATGAATAATGTACAGAATCATTAATAAATTCAGAATTTGAAAATAACAAATGTCACGCTTTCATTGGTTAGAAGATGACACGTTGGTCATCTTCAACCTCCAACCCTCACAAAAATGCAGGTCTCTCGAATTGTAAAATCAGAAGCTCAGACCTATGTCGTTCGCTTGGTCTCTTCAAGACGAAGACAACCACACCCTCGCGCCAAATTTATATAAACTATAGCTCAAGCAATTTGGAAAGAAAGTTTTGAAAAGGGATTTGAAAATTCATTGTCAAAATGTGCTTCTAGATGAAAGTAAGTGTTGCGACTAGAACCAGGGCAATGAGAGAAACACAATGATACCAAAGTTTTGAAGAATTGATGAAGGAAATCTACCTATTGAAGTTGAGTTGCAGAGCTCTGAAACTAGACTTCTATGGAGCAATATAGGGCACGATTCTTGAATGTAATTATATGGTTAGCTTTAGGGAAGATCAAGGAAGGTGAATTGATGGAAAAAATGGATTGAAAAAGGCTTGAGAATAGGATTCGAAGTAGCTGAATTCTGAGTTGTGAAGCAAGTTTGGCAGGGTGATTCTGGCTATCTAAGCTTGGGAGATTGAATGGGGGATGACCCGCTATTTATAGGGAATCAAATGGAATGTTCGAGCCTGTGAAATGATGAAGTTTGGAGGGAAATCATGTGAACCTGATCCACGAGCAAAGTGTGATCTGATTTGTATCAAAACTCATCTAATCCTTGCGTTTCAAGGCTCTAATCCAATTTGGCAACTTGGTTAAACATGTTTAGATCACAAATGCGTGCTAATTTGATGCTTAAAGGCCAAAACATGAATTTCAAATTCTGACTTATGGAGAAACTTCAGTTCCAAGTTACCAAGTTCAATCCAATGGCATTTCCACCTCAAGCGGTCTTAGGGAAAAATTCTTGATGCTTTGGAAAGATGAGGTAACAAGATTTGCAATGGAAAAACAATGGAATCAAATGGATGCTTGAGATGAAAGTTACATGGAGTCAAAGTTGAAGAAAAACAGTTGAATTTCCATACTTAGAAATATTTCAAATTCTTCTTTAAAAATGACCTATAATCTTTTGCATCCAAACATGGCCTTCCACTTAGAATTTGCTCTTGACAAAAAAATATGGAATGAAGTAGATCTATTGAATGATATTTTGCAATTTGAACTACTCAAAATCTCCAAAATTTGAGCAAGTTATGACTTATTGAAGTTGGCCAAAAATCATGAAATGACCTATAATCTTTTGCATTCTTAAGGCAACTTCCATCCATTTTATCGCTTTGAACATAAAGGAAGGCATGGAGTACACATCCTTAGGATCATCATGAAAAAAGAATGGGCTCAAGGTGATAAAAATTGACCAAATTATGACCATTTGAAGTCACATATGGAGAATTGGGGATTCATCTGGGTGACTTGTAATCTTTCCTGTTCACCAAGTTCCTTCCACATGAAAACTCCTTGGGACTTTTGAAGTGATTTGTTGGTAACTCATTGAAGAGAAGAATTTTTTTGGAATCACTCAAAAATACCAAAATATTACCAAGATATGCCCCTTTGAAGTTCAAAACCCTAGCCTCTAGATCAAGAGAATGCTTGGTGGAACTTTTCCAAGTTTGAACAAACTTTTTGTGTCAATATTCTTCCTTTGTGAATAGAAATTGTTGAGGATGATGATGAGGAATCATGGCCACCAAAACCACTTCCATACCAACTTCAAAACAACTTCAATGGTGAGGTTTGAATTTCTCAAGCAATTGACTAGGGCATGGAAATAAACTCATGAACCCATGAAGCAACTTGCTAAACCTCATTACCTTACCTACATTATTAACAAGCAAGACAAACCAATATTGAATTTTGTTAATTAGAGAGAAAATTAAAGCAAAATATCCATGATCACAAAAGAAAACAAGTTAAGGTGCTTGGTAATTCCTCAGAAGAGCAAGGCTAAAGATAGGGAGAAGAACTAAAAGCCCTAATGTGATTTTGTTGTGATTGAAACAATATGGTATGATGAAGGGATCTTAAGGGGAAAAATTGGGGTACAATAGTTGCCCTTATTTAAGTTTCTTCTATCCAGAGATACGAAGGTTAAAAATCTTTGCGTCGACGTGATCGAAGACACTTAAATATAAAACAAACCTTGTTTTTGGCCCTAAGATTCCATGCAAATGCTTATGCATATGAATGCATATGAACATAACCAAAGAGACGTAAAGTAACATTGGGGATGCAACAAAAAATGTAGAAACAAAGGAGCCACCCCACCAGGAAAATAAATCACTGGTGAACCACAAGAACAGAATCAGATAGGAAGATAACAAGCATCGACGTTTACTGTTGATGTACTGCCAATGTTCACTGAATATATCATACCACCGTCATTCACTAAAGATGAACTATCGATATTCACTGAAGATAGCAAAAACATAAAAAAAACACCGATGTTCACTGCCAATGTACTACCAACGTTCACTGAAGGTAGAAAGAGAAAATATATCATATCATTGTTGTTCACTGACGATGAACTATCAACATTCACTGAAGATAGAAAAAAGATAAGAAACACCGACGTTCACTGCCGATGTACTACCAAAGTTCACTGAAGGTAGAAAGAGAAAATATATCATATCACCGCCGTTCACTGACGATGAACTATCATCATTCACTAAAGATAACAAACAGATAAGAAACACCAACGTTCACTGCCGATATACTACCAACGTCCACTGAAGGTAGAAACATAAAATATATCAAGTTTTCCCCAAGATTCTGGTGTTTTCCCAAGAACGGGTCTCAACTTCTTCTTTAACCAAGGAAATTTGCCTAGAAAGGGTAATACGTAATTTGTCTCAAATAAAGAGACTTCCACTCATTGTCAAGGGGAATTGCAAAGAGAAATGGCTTTCTAGGGATAGAAATATGACTTTCTAGGTAAATGCCACGATATTCCTTCTGAGGAGATAAAGTCTTCCTATGCAAAATAAATTCACAAACCAAAACTCAAAGTTTTCAGAAATCCATAATAAATGATATTGTCATGTAGCCACAAATCCAATTCAGAAATAAACTAGAGCAAGACGGCCAATGCAGATACATCCTTTGAGAAATAAACTCAAGAGGGAAAACCAAATTCAACTAAGCCAAGAGCGCTGCAGGAAAGGTAAGAACACAATGTCAATGAACGATGATTTTTATCAATGCATGATGTATGTAAGAATGTATGAGTGATATCGTGCATATGCTGGTAAAAAGGATACATAATCAGTGCAAACAAACAAAACCGCCTCATGTACTAACAACATTGGGCTAAGCTTCAACCAGAAAGATCAATCCAAGAAAGGTAAAAGCAACTGCGGAAACCAAACCTATTGCTTGTCCTAACTTCACTGAGGAGAAACATAATCCGGATGTAGCCAAATCAAACAGATATCGGGATAGAACATCCTTCTTCCGGTTTCATCGGAGAAAACAATTTTCCAAAAGTAACATGCCTACTGGAGATTGCAAGACCAACTTCAAATGAAGCAGACTGGCGCCGAAACAACCAAGCCTCACTGGGGGATTCAAGCCTACCTCCCTGGAGAAAAAACTTCAGACTGAAACTTTCATCAAGAATACTCATTCCAACAAGAGATGCCCTGGGATAATCTTCCCGGGAAATCAAGAAGTCAACATTAATGCCAATAATGCAAAAAGAGCGACATCTCAGCACACCAAGGGAATAAAACCTTTCATTATATGAGGGAAGACATCGCTGGGGAATCTGGGACAGAGGCTTCTGATCATGCAAACCCAAAAAAAAATGAACCAAGACTTGACTGGGGATAATGGGGTCACAAACCCAATACTGTACCTTGTAACCACTGATATCGTCTTTAACTATCTGAGAAACACACAAAGATTGCGCACACCAGCAAAATGACCTGAGAAAACCTTCCTGAAGGAAGTAAATCTTCTTAAAACAAATAGAGTTTGTTCATTCTTGGGATCACCATTTTTGTTGTCATTGTTTCAACACAAATCCCAAAGTAAGTTGAATTGTAAAGATCTCTTCTCTTTTTTTTTAAGTTAATTTTGCTTCTTTTAATCTTTTTGGCTTAACAGTTATTATCAGTAATAAATGAAGTCTTTGCAAGCTAAATAAAAATGAGAACACAAAGAATTGGGCAAAAGCTCAAATTTCATTAATAGAATGGTAGTTTGCGAATGGCGAGACTCCATGGATGATTACAAAGTTTGGGAAATGGTAATACATAATGGAAAAGATACATTGAGATACAATGACCACTATCCCCACAAACAACTTTTGAAATCCTGAGCAGTAGCTTTTGTTGAAGTATGGTGAGGATCCGAGAAGATTGTTGCTTCAACGATCAAGTCTTTTCTGACGTAGTTACTTGCCAAGAAAATCCATAACTTTTGCCTAAGCTGCCCTCGCGAGTTTTCAACTTAGCGGGAAATTTATTCTGTTTATGTCTCTAATTTTTGCCTAGACCGCCCTTTGGGTTTTTCGGCCTACCGAGACGCTCCTTTTTTCCTAAGCCGCCCTTTCGGGTTTTCAACTTAGCGAGATATTCTTTTATTTCTTTAGGCGAAGTATTTCTAAACTGCGTCAGCATTAATGGGACGTGGGAACTCCTCGCCATCCATAGTTTCAAGAATTAATGCACCACCAGAGAAGGCTTTCTTGACAACATACGGGCCTTCAAAATTGGGAGGCCACTTGCCCCTAGAATCAGTGTTGAAAGACATGATCTTCCTGAGCACGAGGTCGCCTTCTCTAAATTCACGAGGTTTGACATTTTTATCAAATGCTTTCTTCATTCTTTTCTGATATAACTACCAATATCATAAAGCTTTCATCCTCTTCTCTTCAATCAAATTCAATTGGTCAAACCTGTTCTGGACCCATTCAGCCTCTGTCAACTTGGCTTCCATTATCACACGCAACGAGGGAATCTCTACCTCGACAGGGAGTACAACTTCCATTCCATACACTAGGGAGAACGGGGTTGCTCCTGTTGAAGTACAAACAGATGTTCGATATCCATGCAGAGCAAAAGGGAGCATTTCATGCCAATCCTTATAAGTGACAACCATTTTCTGGATAATTCTCTTGATATCGTATTAGCAACTTCAACAGCCCCATTCATCTTTGGCCTGTATGGAGATGAATTGTGATGGACAATCTTGAATTCTTCGCACAGTTCAATCATCATCTTATTGTTCAAATTCGAGTCATTGTCAGTGATGATTCTGCTCGGCACACCATACCGGCATATAAGATTGTTTTTGATGAAACGCACAACCACCTATTTGGTAACATTGGCATATGAAGCAGCCTCTACCCATTTGGTAAAATAGTCAATTGCTACCAAGATGAAACGGTGTCCATTCGAAGCTTTGGGTTCTATCATCCTGATCATGTCAATACCCCACATAGAGAAAGGCCATGGGGAGGAAATCACATTGAGAATTTTCAGAGGCACATGGATCTTATCTGCATAAATCTGGCATTTATGGCATTTCTTTGCAAATTTGTAACAATCAGATTCCATTGTCAACCAATAATAACCTGCCCTTAGAATCTTTTTAGCCATTGAATGTCCATTAGCATGAGTGCCAAATGAACCTTCATGGATCTCATGCATTAGCATTTCTTCTTCGTGTCTATCTAGGCATCTGAGCAAGACCATGTAATAATTTCTCTTGTATAACACATTTTCATTGAGGAAGAAACTGCCTGCCAATCTTCTCAGCATCTTTCTATCTTTCTTCGACGCACCAAACGGGTATTCCTGAGTCTGAAGAAAATGCTTGATATCATAATACCATGGTTTTTCATCTGCTACCTCCTCTGTCGCAAACACATGAACGGCCTATCTAGCCGTCGAACTGTAATTCGGGGTATATCATTCCAAGCATTTACTTGGTACATGGAAGCCAGAGTTGCCAGAGCAACCGCCATTTGATTTTCATCCCTAGGAATGTGATGGAATTCAACTTTATTGAAGAAGGGTAGTAATCTTATAGCATAATCTTTGTAAGGGATCAAGACAGGGTGACGAGTGTCCCATTATCCTTTAATTTGATTTATTACCAAAGCTGAATCGCCGTATACATCTAGAATTTTGATTCTGAGATCAATAGCTTCCTCAAGACCCATGATGCAAGCCTCATATTCTGCCATATTATTAGTGCAATCAAATGTTAATCTCGCGGTAAAAGGAATATGTGATCCATGAGGAGTAACAATCACAACACCAATTCTTTTACCATAAGCATTCACAGCTCCATCAAATACCATAATCCAACGAGATTCAGGGTCGGGGCCCTCCTCAGGCAATGGTTCATCATAATCTTTCACTTTCAAGAACATCACATCTTCATCGTGGAATTCATATTCTGCAGACTGATGATCTTCCACTGGCTGGTGAGCAAGGTAATCTGCCAACACACTACTTTTAATAGCCTTTTGAATGTGGTACTCGATATCATATTCAGATAACAACATCTGCCAGCGGGCAATTCTCCCAGTAAGAGCAGGCTTTACAAAATTATACTTGATTGGATCCATTTTGGAGATCAACCAAGTGGTATGATTCAACATATACTACCGCAAACGCTTTGCCGCCCATGCCAAAGCACAACATGTTTTTTCTAGCATAGAATACCGTGACTCACAATCAGTGAACTTTTTGATGAGAAAATAAATGGAGAACTCTTTCTTTCCTGTTTCATCCTGTTGTACCAGAATACAACCCATAGATTTAACTAACACTGTTAGATACATAATCAACGGTCTTCCTTCTACGGGAGGGAGCAAGATAGGAGGTTCAAGCAGATAATCTTTAATACTTTCAAATGCCCTTTGGCGGTCATCTGTCCATACACAACCTTGATCTTTCTTTGAAAACTTAAAGATCGGTTCACATGTTGCAGTCATGTGGAAAATAAATTTGGAGATATAATTCAAACGCCCGAGGAAACCCCTGACTTGCTTTTCAGTTCTTGGTGTTGGCATTTCTTGAATTGCTTTAACTTTGTCAGGGTCAACTTCAATTCCTTTCTGGCTAACAATAAAACCCAACAATTTCCCCGATCTAACTCCGAAGGTGCATTTATTTGGATTCAAGCGGAGACGGTACTTCCTCAAACGCTTAAACAACTTCAACAAATCTTCTATATGCCCTTCTTCAGTTTGGGATTTGGCAATCATATCATCAACATATACTTTGATTTCTTTGTGCATCAGATCATGGAATAGGGTTGTCATAGCCCTCTGGTACGTTGCACCAGCGTTCTTCAACCCGAAGGGCGTCACTTTGTAACAGAATGTTCACTAGGGTGTGATAAATGTTGTTTTTTCCATGTCCTCTGGAGCCATTCTTATTTGATTATACCTGGAAAATCCGTCCATGAACGAGAATACCTTGAATTTTGCTGTGCTATCCACTAATATGTCAATGTGAGGTAGTGGAAAATCATCTTTTGGACTAGCATTATTTAGATCTCTGTAATCTACGCACATGCGGACTTTTCCGTCTTTTTTCGGTACTGGGACAATATTGGCAATCCATTGAGGATACACTGACGTCACAAGAAAACCAGGATTAATCTGCTTTAGGACCTCCTCTTTGATCTTTACTGCCATATCTGGGTGGGTTCTTCTCAACTTTTGTTTAACTGGCGAACACTCTGGCTTCAACGGCAAATGATGCTCGACAATGTCTGTATCTAGACCAGGAATATCTTGATAAGACCAAGCGAAAATATCCACATACTCTTTCAATAGATCAATCAACCCAATCTTTACATCAGGATGCAACGATGCTCCAATCTTGACTTCCTTCGGATCTTCTTCTGAACCCAAATTAACCACATCCAAAGGCTCTTTATATAGCTGAATGGTATTTTCCTCGTGCTCAAGCAACAGTGATACCTCTTCTGGAATCTCATCTTAATCTTCTTCTTCAGCCCCAAACACAGGACAATCAAAGTTGGGAGAGGGTGCAAAGTCATTGTATTTAACGGGTTTTTTAATTAATCTGCACATATGATTTATGATTGCTTTTAGAAACTAACACATATAACCATTGATCATGCATATTAATTTTCAGTTATTATTTATTTTGAAAGGTTTTTTTTTTTTTTTATTACCATTTCCCAGGAAAAAGCAGAAAATAAAAGACATAATTTGGAAGCAAAGACAACTTTTATTAATGATCTTAACAGTTATAGCAAACATATAAGCCCTACAACATTAATACTTCCACCTTGGGCAGAGTGAAAGCTTTTCAAAAGAAAGAAACAGATTAACAAAACAAATTACATTGAAACATGTATGCAAGAAGGAATATCAATGGTTACCATGTTCTGAACTCGGACTTCATGCGTCACATAATTTGGTACTTCCTGCTCTGCTTCATCCTCTTCAACAACATTAATTCCAGAACCAATTGGATGGAGCTAGCCTCCGCTGCGGAAAACATCATGATAACTGTTCACGGAAGACTTTGACTTCAAACTTTCGCCTTTGCCATTCCTCGAAGAGAAACCCAAACCAGTTCTGTTCTTGTTCACAGGTGGATCCACAAGTCGTCCCCAAACTGTATTATGACCATTGCGCACAACTTGTTGAACATCCTTCAGCGAGACCACGAAATTCTCATTCTTCCTTATGTTGTCAATGGATAGGGCTTCTAATTGGGTTCCAACAGCGGCCTCATCCGCTTCTACAATACTGAAAGAGGATAGATGGGATATCAACAACGCCTGCTCCACATTTATGTTCACTACCTTCCCTTCACGCATAAATTTTAGCTTCTAGTGTAGAGTTGAAGTGACAGCCCTTGCTTTGTGTATCCATGGCCGTCCTAGCAAATAGCTATATGCGGGAATAATGTCCATTACCTGGAAGGTTATCAAGAAAAAATATGGTCCTATGTGGATGGGTAAGTCCACCTCACCGATGACAGATTTCCTCGACCCATCAAAAGCCTTCACAATGATGCCACTCGGGCGCATAGGTGTTCCCTGATACTTTAACTTTATGAGGGTACTTCTCGGTATAACATTCAATGTGGATCCGTTATCAATTAGCACATTGGATAGCGAGTCATTCTTGCAGTTCATGGATATGTTGAGGGCCAGGTTGTGATTCCTCCCTTCATCTGGTAACTCATCATTGCAGAAACTCAAGTTGTTACATGACGTAATGTTTCTAATTACGCTGCTGAATTAATCTAACGGCATGTCATTCTCTACAAAAGCTTGGTCTAGTACTCTCATCAGTGATTCTCTATGAGCGGAGGAATTAATCAATAAAGCTAGGATGGATATCTTTGAAGGAGTCTGCAATAGCTGATCTACAATTTTGTAGTCACTCATCTTAATTATCTTCAAGATATCATCCACTTCTTTCTCTAATGTGGCTCCACTAGTCTCTCCTGCAGTCTTCTTAGGCTCATCATTCTCAGCAATTTTCTTTCCAGTAACAACATCTCTTCGAATAACTGGCACAAACACACGACCACTACGGGTCACCCTGCTATTATCAACTATATTCCCAACATCTGGCATTGGCTGGATGGAAATTTCTACCCCATCTTCTAAGACTGTAGTGTTGTATTTGTAAGGCACAACCTTATCTGATTTATAGGGAACAGGTCCTGGCAGGCTAATTACCAATGGGGTAACAGCTGGCTTTCTATGGTACTCCACCTCAAGATGAGCGGGTGCACCAAAACAAGGTACAATTATGTTTACACTTTCCTCAATACAATCAGCCATCAAAAGGTCATTTCTGGCAAACATATCTTCGTTTGAAGAGAAATACTCATTCGCGGAGGCATACTCCTCCTCTGACTCTTCTCCCATCAAACAAACTTCAACCATATCAATCTCATGATAACCATCTCTCTAACCTGTGATCTTGATAGTTCCATTGTCTAATAGCAATTGAACACCCTCTCTCACAATAGAACATCCTCAGGGGTCTCGACAGCAAACTATGCAAGATCCATATTGGTGTTCCACCTGACCAGGAGTACGAAAGAAGGTAGCATGCAACTGCACGAGATCTTCATTCAAATGCTCCACTTTAAAAATTCTGAATTCACCTGGACATCCAGACACCATATTCACTTCCTCTTCATATTCTTCCCTATAGGCCTGATTATATGGATTAGACCTTCATCCATCATCTCCTATAAATCAGCCTTTATCTTCGCGCAACCCTGTATGTTTGTACTGCAAATAGCACAATCAGCGTGGTCATGTGTATAATAACTGAATTCATAAAGGTCTGCGTGGATCTTCACCAAATATCCTCTAACTAGATTAATGTCAAAAATCCAGAAGTCACCTGGACAACCGCCACCATATTCACAGCATTCACTCCCCCGTGCTTGGCTAGAGGATTCTCTTTCACATTAGGTCCCATGTCTTTGAAAGATAAAATTCTAGACTTCACCAACCTTTTCACTTCAGTCCTCAAAGGATAACAATTTTCAACACTATGCCCTGGTGCTCCCTGATGAAAGGCATACGTCTGGTCAGCTTTGTAATACCAAGGCAATGGTGATGGTACAGCTGGAGGTGGTCGTGTCTGGACCAACTTCTTCTGAATCAATGCTAGTAGTAGCTCTGCATAAATCATGGGAATAAGGTCATAGTTCTCCCTTCTTTGATTATTACCCTGGTTCCCCTACTGGGGTTGTCTTTGATAAGAAACGGTAGTCGGAGCGGCATTCATAACAGGAGTCACTGAGGCAACTTGTTGGTGACGCTGATAATTCCTTCTAGGAGCGTTCACTCTCCTCTCTTGCATAACAGCATTGGTATCCCCCTCTTTCTTCTTTGTAAACCCATAAGCTGACTTTTTCAAACCTCTGGATCCTTCACCCTTTGTCAAACGGCCTTCTCTTACTTCCTCTTCTAGGCAGACACCCATCCCTACCATCTTTGTAAAATCACTTGGGGAACTTGCTACCATTCTTTCATAGTATAAAGCGCTTAGCGTCTTCAGAAATTTTTTAGTCATTTCCTTCTCCTCCATGGGAGAAATCACTTGTGCAGCCACTTCACGCCATCTCTGCGCATACTCTTTGAACGATTCTCTGTCTTTCTAAACCATGGCCCTAAGCTTGTCACGGTTAGGCGCCATGTCCATATTGTACTTGTATTTTTTAATGAATGCTTCTCCCAAATCATTAAAAGTATGGATGTTGGCGCTGTCTAAACTTATGTACCATTTCAACGCTGCGTCGGTCAGACAATCTTGGAAAAAGTGAATCAGCAGACGCTGATCATCGGTGTAAGTAGACATTCTCCTCACGTACATCACCAAGTGAGCATGAGGGCAAGTGTTGCCCTTGTACTTCTCAAACTTCGGGACCTTGAACTTAGTAGGCACTTTAACATTCGGGACTAAACACAGCTCATTCACATTCTGCACAAATAACTCTTTTCCCCTAAGAGCCTTCATCTCTCTTTGCATTCTATCAAACTGCTCTTGGAAATCATCCATTCTGCCATAAAGACCCAATTCTTCACTTGGCGGAGGGAAAGGACGACATACATCTTCATTAACAAACGGAACCAAATTCACTGAAGGAGGTGCAGCAGGAACAGTATGCACCACAGGAGGTGCTGGAGTAACAACATTTGGAACCACTGGAGCATCTTGGGGGCCCAAACTGAAACCTTCAGGTGCAAAATTCTATGGCATTCCCCACGGATAACCATGAGGCATGCGGTTTTGAACAACAGTGAGAGTACCGGATACAGGAACAGTAGGAACTTTAGCATTTGCCCTTGTTGGTTGCGGTTGAACACTCGGTGGCTGATTCTGAGCAACCACCAGAGCTTCTATCAGAGTAGTCAAGTTGGCCAAGCCAGCCTTCAAAGAAGAAACTTCTTTGCGTAGCTTGTGATTCTCCTGTTCCAAGTTGTCCATCTTATTTTTGAAGTTAGCTCGAGTGTTGTAGCAATGAGTCAGCTTGCTGGATGTAGTAAAAAGTTGGGTAAGGCACCTGGATATGCATAATAAATGCAAGAAATATATGCAATATGATGCATGACATGCAATGCACATGATTATTTTTTCTTCATTATTTAATATTTCAAGGGGATTTAACGTTTATAGACATATTGCAAACATCAAAATAATAACACATTTGAAATACTGAAAATTTGTATTATAATAACTTCAAAAAATGGATTACAAGTTTCAATTATCCCAAGTACAAGATGAAAATACAATCTAAAAATCCTGAGAGAAAGAAACTGATAGAGATCAATCTGTAGGCTGACGCTTCCCTGTGAGCCTGGAAATCTGAGCCCTCAACCTCTGGTTTTCTTCTACGTGCCTGATGGAAATTTCCCTCCAATCCTCTGAAGCAGGAAGTGAGTGATCAATACCTGTTTGAGGCTTTGGAGAAAATAAATCCCCTTGCCTCTCCATAGACTCTACCGCTCGACTCTCAAGGATCTCGATCAAATCGACTTTCTCCTTCAGGTCTGCTCTGTAGGAACTCTTTAAAGTCTGGAACTTGTTCTTCCAAGCATCCCTCTCTTGTTGCATCCTAACCAAAGAAAGCTACAACTCTTTTAGATCATCTAATAAGGGAGGAGTGGTCTTCACAAACAAATCAGGCATGGGTGTTTCCCGAGTATACGGCATCTTCAGCTGGATGGCTCTCGATCGGACCCACTGAAGATATGGCTCCAAACAAACATCCCCCCTAGGTCCTAAATCCTTCTTACTCTTCTTATGAATGCGATGCCAGGCCTTCCCAATCTACTCCCTAGCTTCCCTGTGGTCTTCTCCTTCCTTCAGAAAGAAACTACTCAAATTAATATTGTTCGGTTTATCCCTTATCGGATAACCAAGCTCTCGCCGTGCAAGAACAGGGTTATAGTTAATTCCTCCCTTTGTACCAAGAAGCGGTACATTGGGGAAACTACCACAACTGTCAATAATCTCCACATCCTGGTAAGCTCTATGATACCAATCAATATCCGAGTGAGTAAGTGCCATGATCTTAGGAGCCCAACGGGGTTCCTTCTTGACGTCCCAAAAAGCATCAGACTGAGGCATATGAGAGATGAACCACTGGTACAACAAAGGCGTGCAACAGATAATCATTCCCCCATGATAAGAACTCCAAAGATGAACAGAGTAATAAGCATCACCCAACAGTGTAGGAATCGGGTTTCCAATCATGAAGATCCTGATAGTGTTAATGTCGACAAACTTGTCCACATTAGGGAATAAGAATAATCAATAAGCAAGTAAAGCAAAGATGTCCTCAAAAGCAACCGTACTCTTCATTCTGGAAAAGTAATGAGCTTTCTCCAATAAGAATTGAGATGGTAATCCTCTAATCCCTCCTTTAGTAGTCATATGGGCTTCCACCTCAGACTTCCCCAGATAAATCAAAGCAGCAATCTCATGTGGTTTTGGCTCACCCTCCAAACCAGTAAAAGGAACACGATCGGTAACAGGTAAATCCAAAAGATAAGAATACTCCTCCAGTGTAGGCATCAACTGATAATCGGGAAAAGTAAAGCAGTGATACACCGGGTCATAGAAATGGACCAAGGTCGAGAGAATACCCTCCTTCATCTTCAGCTTCATGAGAGGAATGATGAATTCATACTTTTTCCGAAAGTCTGCAAGACACTCAATCTCTGGAACTAGACTGATCAACTCATCTATCTTGGGATCCTTGAAATTGTATTTCCATGTCTTTCTCTTTCCAGAATCCATGGTTAAAAGTACCTGAGATATTCACAAATAGTCAACCTTTAAATCCCTTGAAATATTGTTTTCTTCAAAAGATGCTTATGAGTGCATGGATGCATGATGCAGCAATCACACACAAGATCACACATATAGGATTCATAGGTTCAACATCACGAGCATGAGGTCGAAGGTACTACCCATAAGGTGTTGGTCTAAAAAGTTATCACCTGCCGAACAAGGTTCTAGAGGATCCCAGAGTTTACATCCTTCCTTCGGATATTACCAACTTCCTAATTAACTTGGTAATTAGTAATATTCTCAAGAAAGACTCGTCCGAGCATAGTATCGCATGACAACTATTTCCGGATTACTCCATCATAGCTTCCGCACTACACCTAAAAGGCCAAGATGGGTTTGGTATTCTACAGTCCTCAGTTTCAGCAGGCTCCCAGGTTGAAAGTAGTACGTCTTCCCGATTACTCGGTAAATGACACTACAGTCCAAGGGGCCTCCACTGAGTGGGGGATCTCATGCCTCCTTTTTTTGGATTACTCCCTCAAATTTAACATGACTATACCGCCCGTCCTATCTTAAAGTTTGCCCAAGTCTGGGTATAGGACTTATGAGTAATCACCAAGCACCCTGAAAACCAGGAAAATCCAAACAAACATATATACAAAATATAACACATAAACAACAATAGCACATATACAGATATAAAAAAAGATAGGATTAACCCACTTAGGGATGGACCAGCAAGAGGTCAATCTTTCCCCAGTGAAGTCACCATTTTTCTGTAGAGGTAGAAATGTTCAAGACTAAGTCATTGGATTGACTAGACTTTATACAAATCAAAAATAAAAATCTCCGCTGTGCTTTATTGTTTCCAAAGGAATGGGAAAAGAGAGAATAACCCAAAAAAGGGGGAAAGATTCAAGGTAAGGGGGTTAGTTATGCAAAGGGAAGGTATTAGCACCCTAAACATCTACGGTACTCCACAAGAACCTCTTTGTAAGATCTGTATATTTTGGATATAAAAATGTGTTGTATATAAAATGGATGGTGGAGGTGAGAAAAGAAATATATGTTTTTTATGATTTTTTCACCCGCCGCGGTTGCGATCCTTTAGTGCCTACGTACCACCTCTCGTGCAGTAGGGGATCAGGGTACACGTAGTTCCTCTTTTAAAAGTTTGAAACACAAGTGTGTTGGTTAATTTTAAGAGATAAGACATCCTCGTCATTGTCTGTGTGGAAAACATACTTACTACCCACAATCATGAGAAAGGAGAATTTGCATCATCTCAAAGTGGAGGATATGGCTTGGATTTTAAAATCAACAATGCCTCACTTAACACCCAAGTGGAAAATATCTCTCTTTACTACATATTGTAGAAGTATAGTTGTTTGCATCACTACAAGGATTGACAAGAGTCTAATATTTTGAGAAAAGTTTAAAGATAAAAGCCAAAGTGGCAAAATGGTTTGAAATGAGATTAATTGACTTTTAGTCTTCTCACAAAAATTGTCAAGGTATTATTAAATTGATTGGAGTTTATTTATGAAAATATTTTGAAAATGCATGGACATAAGTCCAAGTTTATTATGAAAGTGGTTTAAGTTTCAAAATAAGAAGAGTTTTCAAAAGGAGGGAGAATATTTTTGAATTAAAGAAGATGGGAGGAGAAGAAGAGACTATCCTAAAGCATAAGGTAAAAGCTAAGGATAAGAACCATCTAACCAACAAGAAGCCAAAACCTTGACATTATGTGTCAATATAGAATTACCATTCTTTGGATTGAAACCAAGCATGCAAAGATACTAAACCTCTTGAGAGAAACCAAACTTCAAGTGTATTAAGTCTTCAAAAAAATTGGGCAGAGTAACGGCTGTATACGGGTGAATTCCAGATTACAAACAAAGGATGTAATCACAAAAACCTGCACACAAAAACAAACAAGCAACCCAATGTCTTGAGGTAAACCTCAAGAGCTCCAGACAAAATAATCAGATAAGATCACAAGGCCTCCAAGATAGGCCAAAGTTTCTAATCCTAAGTCTAAGAAAAAGTCCACTGCTCCATAATGCCAAGGATAGTAACCAAATAGTCCAAGTACCATTAAGAGTTTTTTAGGGTTTATGTTGATTATTAAGTATCTTAAGAAAAGAAAAGAAAAGCTCAAGTGAGCAAATTAAAAATGACAAGAAAATAAATGCTCAAATGAGCAAAGATGAAAATTTCAGTGAAATTTAAATGCTAAAAAATAAATAGTGCATAAAGCATAAAAGAATAAAAGCATAAAATAAAACAAGTTAATAATTAGTGGTTAGTTGGATGACCATCTTGAAACTTGCATTTGGAACTTATTAGAGGATTGGTACAACCAAAGCCTCCACACAACAAGTTGCATTTTCTTTTTGTCAAGTATATCACCAATTTGGAATTCTCATAAGTATCATTTAATGATCAACGATGTTTAAGTGATCCGCGTTGACCAAAGGTGTTATAGATCCAATAGAGGATTGGTAGAACCAAAGCCTCCACACAATGAATCTCAAGGTTATTGGATCAAAGAGATCAAATAAACATACTTGGGCTTGCAATTATAAGTTTGGGCCACGAATGATCATTTATTTGAATCGGGATAAAATTTAGCGCTATGTTAAGCAATCATAAGTGGACTTATATAGAAGTCGCACCTATTTTGAGGCCGGTCAATAGCAATCTATGCACCATTTGTTTTGAGACATGATATAGAGATCATGCTCCAACAACATTTAGTGCAATAAGAAGGGAATGAGATGAAGAGGAATTAGGGTAAAAAGAGAAACCACATTTGAATTAATATTTAATCAAACTATTATTAAAATCATTCATCCATTTTTTGTGGAGTTAAACTCAACACCATGGATCCAATGATGTTAATAAAGCCATGACCAAAAAATCAACCCAAGACAGCCAGAAAATATTCACAAAATAATAATATAATTAATATATACATTAAAGGGTTTAAAAATGTTTTAAAAAAATGGAAAATAATGAAAAAAATTCCAATTGTATTCAAATTAATCAAGAAATGAAAAATAAGACCATAGAAAAATCAGAAAAGAGGCCAAGTGATTTTATAAGACTTTTGGGAATTTTTAAAAGTCAGAAACTATTTTTAAAAATTAAAATAAATGGGTAAAATTAAAAAAAATTAGTAAAAAAGAGTAAATTCAGAAACAAAAATAAAATAAGGTCACCAATATTTGTCACAATATCATTGGATCATTCCATAATTTTTTCAAAATTTAAAAATGTGTAAAAGTAGTTTTAAACATTTTAATCAAATCAAATAAGTGTAAAATTCATAAAAAATACCAAAACATAAAATTAAATGGTGAAAAAATAAAAATCAGAAAGAGAAAAATCAAAAATATTTTTCATAATTTTTTCAGATTTTTTGGACTAAAAACGAATTTTCTATGATTTTTTGAAATTTAAAACAATTAAAATATAAAAATCAGAAAAAGAAAATAAAAGAAAAAGGTGTGGACCATTGGATGAGAGTCAAAACGCGTTAGTAATCAAATCCAAGGGATCTGGCGCGCTGTGCATATCATGGTCTTTAATGAATAATATACAGAATCATTAATAAAATCATAATTTGAAAATAACAAATGTCACTCTTTCATTGGTTAGAAGATGACACGTTGGTCATCTTTAACCTCCAGCCCTCACGAAGTGCAGGTCTCTCAAACTGTAAAATCATAAGCTCAGACATATGCCATTCGCTTCGTCTCTTCAAGACGAAGAAAACCATATTGTCGCGAAAAATTTATATAAACTGTAGCTCAAGCAATTTGGAAAGAAAGTTTTGAAAAGGCATTTGAAAATTCATGGTCAAAATGTGCTTCCAGATGAAAGTAAGTGTTGCAAATAGAACCAGGGCAATGAGAGCAACACAATGATACCAAAGTTTTGAAGAATTGATGAAGGAATCTACCAATTGAAGTTGAGTTGCCGAGCTCTGAAACTGAACTTCTATGGAGCAATATAGGGCACGATTCTTGAATGTAATTATATGGTTAGCTTCAGGGGAGATCAAGGAATGTGAATTGATGGAAAAAATGGATTGAAAAAGGCTTGAGAATAGGATTTGAAGTAGCTGAATTCTGAGTTGTGAAGCAAGTTTGGAAGGGTGATTCTGGCTATCTAAGCTTGGGAAGTTGAATGGGGGATGACCCTCTATTTATAGGGAATCAAATGGAATGTTCAAGCATGTGAAATGATGAAGTTTGGAGGGAAATCGTGTGAACATAATGCACGAGCAAAGTGTGATCTGATTTGCATCAAAACTCATCTAATCCTTGCGTTTCAAGGCTCTAATCCAATTTGGCAATTTGGTTAAACATGTTTAGATCACAATTCTGAATCACAATTCACAATTCACAATTTTAAACATGTTTTGGCAATTTGATGATTAAAGGCCAAAACATGAATTTCAAATTCTGAATTATGGAGAAACTTCAGTTCCAAGTTACCAAGTTCAATCCAATGGCATTTCCACCTCAAGGGGTCTTAGGGAAAAATTCTTGATGCTTTGGAAAGATGAGGTAATAATATTTGCAATGGAAAAAGAATGGAATCAAATGGATTCTTGAGCTGAAAGTTACATGGAGTTAAAGTTGAAGAAAAAGAGTTGACTTTCCATACTTAGAAATATTTCAAATTCTTCTTTAAAAATGACCTATAATCTTTTGCATCCAAACATGGCCTTCCACTTAGAATTTGCTCTTGACCAAAAAAGATGGAATGATGTAGATCTCTTGAATGACATATTGCAATTTGAACCACTCAAAATATCCAAAAATTGATCAAGTTATGACTTGTTGAAGTTGGTCAAAAATCATGAAATGACCTATAATCTTTTTCATTCTTAAGGCAACTTCCATCCATTTTATCACTTTGAACATAAAAGAATGAATGAGGTATACATACTTAGGATCATCATGAAAAAAGAATGGGCTCAAGGTGATAAAAATTGACCAAGTTATGACCATTTGAAGTCACATATGGAGAATTGGGGATTCATCTGGGTGACTTGTAATCTTTCCTCTTCACCAAGTTCCTTCCACATGAAAACTCCTTGGAACTTTTGAAGTGATTTGTAGGTAACTCATTGAAGAGAAGAATGTTTTTGTAATCACTCAAAAATACCAAAAGATGAGCAAGATATGCCCCTTTTAAGTTCAAAACCCTAGCCTCTAGATCAAGAGAATGCTTGGTGGAACTTTGCCAAGTTTGAACAAACTTTTTGTGCAAATATTCTTCCTTTGTGAATATAAATTGTTGAGGATGATGATGAGGACTCATGGCCACCAAAACCACTTCCATACCAACTTCAAAACAACTTCAATGGTGAGGTTTGAATTTCTCAAGCTATTGACTAAGGCATGGAAATAAACTCATGAACCCATGAAGCAACTTGCTAAACCTCATTGCCTTTACCTACATTATTAACAAGCAAGACAAACCAATATTGCATTTTGTTAATTAGAGAGAAAATCAAAGCAAAATATCCATGATCACAAAAGAAAACAAGTTAAGGTGCTTGGTAATTCCTCAGAAGAGCAAGGCTAAAGATAGGGAAAAGAACCAAAAGCCCTAATGTGATTTTGTTGTGATTGAAACAATATGGTATGATGAAGGGATCTTAGGGGGGGGAATTGGGGTACAATAATAAGGAAAGCGATAAATTGCGAAATTTAAATGTCCTACACTATTACAATACTTTGGGGATAGGGGGGTACAAATTTACAAATGGGGATGGAAAATGATAAAACCCTAATTATTTATTACAGACCATTTACATAAGTGAAAATGCGAAACAATAAAATGCGCAAATTATACAAAGTGAAGAAAGGAGAGAGGAAATTGTTTTTTTGATGATTTTTTATGGAAAAAGGTTTAATCATTAATTAAACTAATTAATTTAAGTTAGAAAAGGAGTTAATTAATTAGTTAAACAAAACCTAAAAATCTAGGTTAAATTGAAATTAACAAAAATAAAACATAATTCTACTAATTTTTAATTTGAAAAAGAAATTAATGGTTAGAAAAATATTTTTTGGCTTTGAAAAATAAAATAAAAATGATTAAAATGTTTTTAATCTAATTATTTAAGAAAATATTTTTTTTTATTTTAATTAAATAAAGTAAAATAAATAAATAAAGAAAGTATAAAAAATATAAAAAGAAATAAAAAGGTTGACCTGAGGGGGTACGGGAAAGTATTTTTGGTTAGGCCCAAAATAAACCCTTTCTTTTAACCAGAAAAAAAGAGTTGTTTGTAACAAAAAAAAAAGATAGTGGGCCTGCTGTTGTGAAATAGAAAAGGGAGGGGTGCTGAAAACAAATTTACTAGGCCCAAAAAGTTTTCAGCGCTGGATTCTGTGTGTCTGCTCCAGGAAGGTCCACCATAAGGATGCGCGACTGGAGCACTTGATGTTGTTGTTGTTGTTGATCTAATATCAATTTGATGATAATGAAGCAAAGGTGCACAATATGAACGATGGGGTACCTGCATAGAATACACAATCTTAACCAAATGGGCTATGACAAGTGGCATCGCCATATTAGCTTAATAAAAACAAAATAATTACATAAAAAACTAAAATGAATTAAAACCAAAAACAGAAATCTCTCTTCATTTATTGTTTTAATCTCTCTCTCTCTCTTGATGGAATGCTCTCGTCTCTCTCTCTTAACTGTTCTGATGGGTCTCCTCCGGAGACGATGGATTGGCTGCACCGGAAATCGTCTCCACGACGGCGATGGGGGCGGCGAAGCTCTGATCCTAAATTTTTTACATTTTTGGGTTTGTTTTACTCCTATGATTACTAATCTATGAATGATTTTTGCAGATTTTGAGCGATGAACCCTAGATCTAAAAGGGGAAATCCAAAACCCTAATGCTCAATTTCAAGAACAGAAAAGATTATGATGATGGATGCGTACACAGAAGCGAAAATGAAAGGAAATGAGAGAGACGGAGGTCGTGAGACTCGAAAGCGCAAGTTTGCCACCTTTTGGTGAGATCTTTCTGTGTTTGAAATTTCTTCCTCTTCTCCTTTTTGTTCTCAGTTCAGTGTTTATTCTTATTTTTCGTGAACTTCTGAAGGGTCTTGGTATACAGGAAAATGATGATTAGGTTTAGGGTTTGTTGTTTCTGTATTTGTGTGACTGTGTTTTTTTTTGCTTCTTTTGTGAACAATTTGAAGGGTTTTATGATACTCGCTTGTAGTTTTGTGACTATGTTTCAGATATTTTTTGTGAACTGAGTGTTTGGCTTGCACGATCTTGAAAGGTTTTGAATCTTAGGGATTTTTTTCATTCTCCTCCTTTTGGTTCTGAAGTTGGGCTTTTGTATATTTTTGGTGAACCGTGGCCTCGTGAATTGTCCTTGTTGCTTGCTGAATTTGTGAATTCTGGTTTTTTGTGATGCTTTCCTTTTCAACTGAGTTTGTACTTGTTGCTTACTGGCTTTTTGAATCATGGTTTTCTGTGATGCTTTTTCAACTGAGTTTGTACTTGTTTCTTGCTGGCTCTATGAATTATGTACTATCCTTTCAGCAACTTTTTTGGTTGAGTTGAGACATGACACTCTTTTTACTGTCTTTGTAATTGTGTAGTGATTTTGCTTTCTGAATTTTTTATCTTTACTGTGAACCAAGATTAGCCTTTTCTTGTGATTTGTAGTATAGGTCATTCGCCTGTGATTGATACTTGAATTTGATTCTGTTTGTAAAATAATGAGGCTTTTGTTGGGCTTGAGTTCATGATATTCTGACTTGTTGAATTGTGCTTAGGTTATGATAATTCTGACTTTTGAATCTCTTTGAATTTGTCTTTTGTGAACCAATTTATTTTTTATTTTAAAATATACCCAGGCCTATGATTAAATCCAATTTTGTATGAGGCTTTTTGGCACATGAACATAATTGAGAAACAGCCTAAAATCTTATTCGTTAAACAAAACCCTAATGATGAAATTGAGAAACTCTTGTTTGATAGTTTCTTGGTTTATTTTCAAGTTTTGTTTGCGAACCAATTTGATTTTTTGTTTCATGTGATGATTGATGATATAAATGGAAATGAAAATTGATGATTGATGATGGATAGTTGACAAGTGTGTAAGGAAACCGTGGCTAGCATGAAGGTGGAATCATGTTGGAAGGAAGCTTTAAAGTGTGAAGGCTTTTGAAGTCTTACCTTAGAATCTTATAGGATATATTAGAATGAGTTTAGAAACTCTCTTCATTTGCCTTTATCTTGTAATTTGAAGTGATTTAGGAACAAAAATCATTCAACCTTGTAATTCTTTTCAAAATGAAATTTGTAATACAAACTTTTGCCAAAATGATTGTAAAACAAGTTAAATCTTGAATGCGATATTTGAATGATTTTGACAATACTTTGAATAGAACTTTCCATATTGAACGAATACAACAAGTCCCTTTGTAACACTTCTTTTAAAACCTCCCTTTGAGAAATCCAAGAAAAACTTGAATCATACTTCCCAAATAATGACCAGGTGATAAGGAATCTTGTGATAAAAATGGATAGAAAGAGGAAGATGTAACGTGACGAAGAAATAATCTTCATCAAATTGACTCTAAAATCAAGCTAAAATCAACTTCAAGTATGTATTTTTTTAAGAACCACAAAAAGGATTCACTTGCAATGAATGAAGACTACTAAGAACCATGATTAAGCTCAAGCATCAAAACATTATTTCAAGGCTTATTAAACCAAAATATCCATAGTTGAGTGACCAACTCATATCAATAGAAAAATATGAATTGTCTGATTAAGCCAAATGTAGGCCTGCCTTGATCCAAAGTAAAGAAAGGTACCTTCATGAAAAAGTTAGATTCAAAATCTTTCTCTTGAATTTCTTCAACCATAGGCCATATGATGTTGTCCTCAACTTTGACCAAAAGTTCATTTGGTCAATAATCGACTTTTGTTGACTTTTGCTCAGATGACCCAAATCATCAAGATCAAGTAATTAAACTTCAAATAATGCCAGCCAAGAGTCCATAATCCATATGAGTATGCCTTAGGACATATTTGAGTCATTGAGAACCAAGAGCTTGAAAGGGGCCATAACCCTAATTTCTGATTGAATATCTTAGGAGATGGTAACTAAAGATCAAACCTTAATCTGTCAAAGATTCTTGAGAAACCCAAAGAGCCAATGATCTTGAAAGAAACTCACGAACATGAGATCCCACGCAAATTTCCTTGAGAAGATCAATCTCTTGCTTGATGGATAATCTTGAGCCCATCACAATGTATGAAGTGCATATAATGAAACATAAGCCACTAAAGGTAAAAATGAAGAGGGTAAATTTTGGGGTACAACAGTTGCCCCTGTTCAACCTTCTTAAACCTGAAGAGTTAGATTTGTGCTTACATGCAAACGTTAAACATTACATCAAGCCTAGATGCGATAAGATAAAGAAGATATCCAATCATACCTTTGTACCTTTTTACCTCAACATCATTACCCTTTTCATATCTATCCAAGTTACCTAGGTGTGTCAATTTCCTTTGCACCGTCCATACTGAATCTTTTGAGTAATTCGAGACAATACTTGGTTTGACATACGAATGTTCCTTTGTCAAGTTGCTTAATTTATAGTTCGAGAAAGTAGTTTAACTCCCCATTAGACTCATTTTAAACTCTCCATGCATAAGCTTATAGAATTCCTTGACAAGATTCATATTAGTAGATCCAAAAATGATATCATCAACATTGATTTGAACTAGTGAAATATGCTTTTAATGACGTTTAATAAAGAGTGTAGTGTCTACATTCTCTCTATAGTATCCTTGATCTAGCAAAAAATTACTAATTCAGTCATATCGTGCCCTAGGGGCTTGTGTAAGACCATAGAATGCACGTTTTAGCTTGAACACATGATCAGAAAACTCATAATTTTCAAAACCGAGAAGTTGAAAAACATACACCTCTTCACTTATGCATCCGTTCTTAGAGCATGCATAAGCTAATAAAAGGCCTATAGCCTCAAGTCGGGCAACCAGAGCATAAGTCTCCTAATAATCAATGCCTTCCTCTTTGTTATACCCTTAAGCCACAAGACGGGCCTTATTTCTTGTTAGCATACCATGTTCATCAAGCTTATTCCTAAATACCCATCGAGTACATATAATTTGATGATTTTGTGGACGAGGGACAAGGTCCCAAATGTAATTTTTTTCAAATTGATTCAATTATTCTTGCAAAGCCATAAACCAATGATCATCAAGTCAGGCATCCTTAGCATTTTTAGGTTCAACTTGTGATACATGTGCATGATGATAACAAAAATTACTTATCTTAGAGCGAGTAGTTACCCCTTTGATGATATCACCAATAATCTTATCAACTGGATGATCCTTGGAGGTTCTCCACTCCAATGGAAGACCATCATTTTCTTGACGACCTTCATCATCTTTCTTTTCTTGGTTGTCATCTTCATCCTTCTCAATTTCTACCGAATTAGGTTGATCAACTCCTTCATCTGTATCTTTCAGTATGTCTTCTGTAGATGCACCTACACCATGAGAAAAAATACGTTTCCCAACACTATTTGGGGAAGTCTCATCAAAAGTAACATGAACCGACTCTTCAGAAATAAGTAATCTTTTGTTATAAACTCTATATGCTTTACTAGATTGAGAGTATCCAAGAAAAATACCTTCATCGGCTTTTGCATCAAATTTTCCAAGATTATCTTTTCCATTATTTAAAACAAAACATTTACATCCAAAGACATGAAGATGAGATAAATTCGTTTTTCTACCTTTTAAAAGTGCATAGGGGGTTTTGTCAAGTATGGGAAAAATAAGTATCATATTCAAGACATAACATGTCGTGCTAATAGCATCGGTCCAAAAATATTTTGTTAGACCACAATCATTGAGCACTGTTCTTTCCAACTCCGCTAAAATATGATTTTTATGCTCCACAACACCATTTTATTGTGGAGTTCTAAGATCTGAAAAGTTATGTTTAATTCCAAATTTATCACAATATTCTTCAAAGAGGTGGTTTTCAAATTTACCTCCATGATCACTTCAAATGACAATTATTTTTGAATTTAATTTGTTTTGAGATAACTTGGCAAAACGTGTGAAAGCCGAGAATGTCTCATCTTTGCTACGTAAGAAAATAGTCCAGCAAAATCTTGAGTAATCCTCTACAATCACAAGAACATAGTAATTACCACCAATGCTTTTAATATGTAAGGGACCAAATAGATCCATGTGAAGGAGCTCAAGTGGTCTAGATGTTGAAACAACATTTTTAGATTTAAAAGAGACCCTTGTTTGCTTACCATTTTTACATGCATCACATAGATGATCTTTTGAAAATTTCATTTTTGGTAGGCCAATTACTAAATCTTTTGCAACTATTTTATTAAGTAGATAAAAGTTGACATTAGCCAAACGTTTATGCCATAGCCAAGAGTCTTCACTTAAGGTAACAAAACATTGGGCATAATTAAAGGAAATTTCTCTTAAGTAAAGCATATAGATGTTACTAACCCTCACACCCTTAAACATACAATCCTTTTTTTCATTATGTTCTATTATGCAACAATCTTTGGCAAAAGTTACCTTATACCCATTATCGCATAGTTGAATAATACTAAGAAGACTATGTCTAAGGCCTTTAACTAATATAACATTTGAGATGGTAATAGTTGAGAGATTAAATATACTACCGTTTCCAAGTATTACACCTTTGTTGTGATCACCATAGGCTACATAACCTTTCTTCTTTGCCAAAAAGTCAGAGAATAAATAAATGTCTTCTGTCATGTGTCTTGAATATCCACTATCGATAGTCCCTTTTCCCGTCATAGCTTCAAGACACTCAAGATAAAATAATCAAACAAATGTGGTAGTTACTCAATTCTCATTGGATCCTTGAGAGTGAGTTAAATAATTGTTGCATTTGGGCAACCATTGGAAATTTCCTTTAGAAACCAAAAAGCACCTAAATTTGCAATTTCAATAGTATGACCTTTTTTGCAACAATAGTGACAAAATAACCTATTATGAGAATAACTTATGCTATTAGACTTCTTCTTAACCAGGTTATAGTTCTTATGAGGCTTTTCAACCTTTGAACATTCAATAGCAATAGTATCAATGGGATGATGTAGTTTATCCAATTTGGTTTCAAGATTACTCACTTCTTGTTTCCAAATTTGACATGTTTCACATCCAAATTTACAAGATTGTTCATCTTCATTTACACAATTTGAATCATCTATAATAAGTTTCTTTAATGCCTCAAATTGTTCATTTGTTTCTTCAACCTTGGCCTCCAAATATGTAAAAACCTTTTCTTGGAAGGCCAACTTTTTGTTAGCATATAAAGTCTCTTTTTGTAGATTTTCAAATTGATTCTTCAACTCATTAAAGGACAAATTTGAAATATTAGAGTATTTAGAATAACTTACATCCTTTTTCTTGTCTTGACGATGATTTTCCATGAAACAATAATTTTCCTCTTCATCACTCTCGCTTGAGCTTTTATTGCTTGAGACATCACTATCACTATCCCAAGCAACATAGACTTGTCTAAAATTTATAGAGTTGTTTCATTGACCCTTTTCTTTCTTCTTAGCAAGAGATGGACAATCCGGTCTATAATGACCTGGTTTTCCACATTCGTAACAAATATCCTTTGACTTATCCTTTTTGTTGTCTTTGTCTTTAGAGGAAGAGGATTGTCTTCTAAATTTAACAAGATTATTAATGGAGTGTTTGGCACTATTCTTCCGAATGTATCGATTATATTTCCTTACAAATAATCCCATTTCTTTATCATCCCTTGAGGACTTTGAGCTTGAAGCCTTGAGAGCTTTAGACTTCAATACTTCCTCCTTAATAGGCCTGTTTTCCTTTTTATTTTTCTCAAGCTTCTTTTCATGCTTATCCAAGAAATTAAGTTCTTGTTCGTGTTCTTCAAACTTTCTAAACAAGGCGGTGAGATTGAGTGTTGCAAGATTGTTGGATTTCTTGATTGTGGTGACCTTTGGTTGTCAATTTATAGTAAGACAATTCAACACCTTGTTAGTAGAAATAGCATTGGAAATAGGATTACCTAGTAAATTTAAACAATTAATAAGATGTGAAAACCGCTTTTGCATTTGAGCAATGGTTTCCTCTTGATTCATGCAAAAGAGCTCAAAATCTTGATTAAGTGTATTAATTCTAACTTGTTTGACCTTATTAGTTCCATCATATGTAACTTATAGAGCATCACACATAGCTTTAGCGGTTTGACAATGAGAAATGTGATAGAACTGATCAACACCAAGAGCGGATATGATGATGTTCTTAGCTTTCCAATCACAAGACCATTTCTTATTGTCATTCTCATCCCATAAGTTTTCTGGTTTTGGTACGGTAGCACCATCAACAATATATGTCACCGGTGTTGGACCATTTTGAATAGCTTCCTAAACACGTTTGTCATATTAGTTGACATGAATTTTCATACAAGCTTTCCAATAACTATAATTTTCTCTCTTGAAAATTGGGACTCTTTTATAATCTCATTTAGGTTCGTAAGCCATTTTCTAAAGAGTGTCGAAGCCGGAATGAACTGGGCTCTTAATGACACTTGTTAGACAATGGAAACGTATCTAGAGGAGGGTGAATAGATACCCCTTTTAAAAAAAATAATCCAGAAAATTTCTGGTTTTGAAAAAGTTGTTTTATCAAAGAGCGACACAAAAGCTTTCTCAAAATGTCGTCTATACGAACGTTATTGGAAACTAGGATATGCAAACTTTAAAAAAATCAATATGGAATAAGAATAACAAATAGAATTAATATGCTTGAATCACTTTACAGCTTATTTAACGTTTATTGCAAGTTACTAGTAAGTCTATTTCCAATGGCAATATTAAAAGAACAAGTTGAATCAATTTATCAAACACTTGGTGTGCAAGCGAAATTTCAGAATTTTTCCTTGAGTTGTGTTGATACACAAAACCACTTATAATAAAAAGTGATTATAAGCTATATCAACGCTTGACTTAGAATCAAAAATAGTTTAGAAAATTTATTACAATTCAATTAATAATGCAATGCTATTTGATAAATTGATTTATGAAAATCCAAGCAAGTAAAAAGAAAAAATAAAAAGAGACACGAGGGATTTGTCTTCACAGTTCCCAACTGTCGCCCTCGCATGCGGGTACGTCTGCGCCTAATTCCAATAGAATTAGGATAAATCTTACTATGCAAAAATTTGATACAAGAGAAGTGTTAAAAAGCAACTCCATAAACCTTAATGATTGTTGTTGATTTAACCCCTTCTCTTATTTTTATCTTGAGAAAGACCAAGACACAATAGATGCAAATTGACTATTTGGATCTTGCTACTCCTTTGTGTTCTTTATCTCCAAAGCTTTCACACACCATCAATTTAAAACTATTGCAACACAAGACTTCAATTGTAATTCGCTGTTCTTGTGCTACTTCCTTTGCATTCTTTATCTCCAAAGGATCCCTTGTGTTATTTATCTTCAAAGGACTTCACTTGGCCACAATTACCTCTTGACCGTCTTACACAAAAAAACCCTAATCAACCAATGATCTTGGAGGACAAACCCATAGTTTTTATTGGATGAAAACCCCTACAAAGCTAAACACGTTACTCAATTAGAAACTATTAATCCTCGTCTAAATGGCACCTCAACAGAGCATCATCACAATGTAATTTCAGTGTGTATGCATATATTGGAGGTTGAACATGAAGAGAAAAGTAAAGTAATTTTATGATTTCACCAAGTTATGAATGATACATGAATGAGTATGTATATTTTTGGAACTTTTAGGGCAAAAAGGACAAATTCAGAATTAAAAAGATTTGAAAAAAATTGACCAAATAATCAGTATGTGTCGACCTATACATCGTATGTGTCAACACATACTTAATTTTTATGCTACATGTGTCGACATGTATAGGTTTATGTGTTGACCAAACTAAGACAGGGGCTACAGGGTTTAAAACGCTAGCAAATGTGTCCCTCTGAAAAACGGATGTGTCGACACATAACATAATAAGTTCGCCAATTTCAGAATTACTTCAGTATGTGTCAACCTTTGTAATGCATGTGTCGACCTAAGACTTACAGAAGCTACAAACTTCAAAAATAAGTTACATGTGTCGACCTGAAAAGCGGATGTGTCGACACATATAGTAGAAAGTTATGCAGAAACTTGTTTTTAATGACTTAGATCAATTTTAAAATGTTTTTTAATGATTCCTAAGACCTCTAATGTAGAGGAGTGCCACAACACATAAGGATATCGTCCAATATACAAAAGTGATAGCTTTTCCTTGTTTTGACATCATGCAAAACATTTGATGACGAAGTTGTACTCCCAATTTTAATGTAATACTCATGCAAATTTTGAAATCAAAGTTATTATGATGTTGTGACATTTAGTGAATGAATCACTGGTCATAATGCAATGCTGGTTTATACATTTAAGGCGTGAAAGATGATGCGGGCAAGCTACCAATACATATGATTAGAAAATAATTTTTGGAGTCAGCTTAACACAATCTTACTGTAGTATTACTTAAAAAAAGCCATGCTTCAATTAGGTCTTTTGAATGTTGTAACACGGTTTGGTTCACGGTTTTTAAACAAAACGATATAAGGCTCAAAATTTGATTTTAGCCCACCCATTCTCCTTTAACGATCTTCATTCTTTTGTTTAATTAATTTGGAACGCACATTCAACTTCCAAGAGGATTTTGAAGGTGACACTTCAAGAACTAATGAGGCTTTTTATGGTGGCAGTAACCTACTCTTCTCTAGTAGCCACACAAGTTTCTTTTTGCTTTTTCTTTTGTTAAGGATTTTTGTTGATCCTTTTTTTAATACTTATTATCCCTAATTTTGCCTGGACTACTTCTTTTAAATTACTAGTCCACCAGGATGTCAAGGTTATCACCTCAGTCACCTATTCAAGTTTTCGAAATTCGATCTTGGAACAATTTATATGATATTTGTTCGTTTAATTTGGAAGAGCTGAAAGAGTTGTGACTTCCATGTTGATGGTTCAAGAGAAAAAACTGTTATAAGCTTTGGGATTTTCACTACTTCTTCGATAATGCATGTGAAGATAGGACGTGGTTGAACTTTTTAGGGAATTTCTTCCTCTTGACATTTGAATGCATAGTCAAATTAACTAAAGCACTACCCCATCCCATATTAAGATAAAGGATTTTTCAACACAAATAAACACCAACTTCCAGGCTCAAAGGGGTTCAGTAGGGATTAACTGCTTAAGCCCTTAGTGCTTTGGAATTGAAACAATGCCTTACATCATCATCAAGGTTCTATTCAAAATCATACTTTTGCAATTTCGAGTATTTGTTTACATCATCCTTCATCCAATATTTGCTTAAACAAAAGCTGATAAAGAAAGTGAGGTGGAGGAAATATTGATATTATTTTTTATGTGATAAAAAATAAAAGAATAAAAATGAGTAAACACAAAATGATTAATTCAAAAGATGCATGCTCATTTCATTAATACTACTGTTTAAAAACAACAAGTTTAAAAGAAAATAACGCTTAACAAATAAAGAAATTACCAATGAAAATGATAAAAATGGCCTAGTGATTATCAACAATGATGATGAGATTTTCGTTTGAATCATTGGTTATAGGGAGTGTTTCCCGAAGTATTGGCCCACATTAGGGCATGAGATTATCGTTCACATTAGAGCCAATATCCTTGAAGGTGATTTATTTTTTATAAGTTTGATCTTGTACCTTTTCTTTAAGAACTCTATAGTCCTCGATCAAGTGCTCTGCTACGCCACTATGAAAGTCACATTTGGCATTTGAGTTGTACCCAAGAGTGAATGGGTATTTCATAGGTTGAATGGTCTGGGGGTGTTTACTGGTGTTTTTGGTAACAAATTACTAGTTTGAAAATCTAGTGAGATTAACTCGAAAAATTTCCAAAGCAGTTTGTGCAAATAATTTATATGAAAACACTTGTGTGTAAATTGAATGCAATCGTTCGTACGAAGATTACACAAAGATATAGTTTAAATGAAGACAAGTTTTGATTAATAACAAGGAGATAAAGTGCATTAAAGGACATTAAGTAAAGGTGAAACCTAAGTAACAAAAAGTAAATTCTTTATTAAAGGAAATAAGAAAACAATGAAAAGACTGGACGCAGACACATACATATTTTCCAGTTGTATGGAGAGAATGTATGAAATTTTGTGACCTTTGTTACAATGTATGAGTTTTTTATTTATTGTATTTACAAGTAACAGTCGATGATAGTTCTAATTACTAGGAGACTGCTATGTTTCATACCATATTTATCCTCCAGACTCTCATTAGTGTATCCGTGTGTAACCCACGATCTACTTCTTATTTACAACCCACATTGAGATAATTGCTTTAAACTTCCCCATCAACTCATGATATTAACTCCCAACATGCTATTGACATGATGTCTCTTTGACACTTAGATTTTGGATAATTCGCGGAGTCTTGAAACTCTTTGTGGATGTCTACTACCATTCTCGTCGACACGCAATTCTCGTCGAACGCTATTCTCAAGATTTTGGACATGTTTCTAGGTGATCCTAATCTTGTGGATCTGCTCTTGTGATTCTTCCAAACCATAATTACCACGTCAGTTGGCTCCCTGGTCGATGCTCCATTGGTGTTGAATAATTAAAGCTTCAAGACACTTGACCTTAATGCATCTTAAACACTTGATTAATGTCTCTTAACCCTGAATATCCCTTCATTGCGACATTCTGTGTTGACTTTCCTCTAGGAGTGTCAATTTGTTTACCGGTGTTTTTTGCAACCAATCACGAGTTTGAAAAGCTAGTGAGATTAACTCGAAAAATCTCCAAAACAATTTGTGCAAATAATTTATATGAAAACAATTGCGTGTGCAAATTGAATGCAACCATTCATTCGAAGACAATGCAAAGACATAGTTTAAATGAATACAAGTTTTGATAAATGACAAGTAGATAAAGTGCAGTAAATGATATTAAGAAAATATGAAACCTAAGACAGAAAAATTAAATGCTTCATTTAAGGAAATAAGAAAACAATAAAAAAAACTGGACGCAGACACATACATATTTTTCAAGAACAGTTTCGCTCTTTGACTAGGGTACTCCAGTTGTATGGAGAGAATGTATGAAATTTTGTACCCTTTGTTACAATGTATGATTTTGCTATTTATTATATTTATAAGTAACCATCGATGACAATTCTAACCACTAGGAGATTGCTGTGTTTCATCCCACGTTTAACCTTCAGGCTCCCATTAGCGTATCCACGTGTCACCCACGATCTACTGCTTATTTAGAACCATGGTTGAGATAATTGCTTCAAACTTCCCCATGAACTCTTAATAATGACTTCCAACGTGTCGTCGACATCATCTATGTTTGACACTTAGATTTTGCAGAATTCGCTAAGTCTTGAAACTCTTTGTGGCTTTCAACTACCATTCATGTTGACACACAATTCTTGTCGATTGCCATTCTCAAGATTTTGGACATGTTACCATGTGATCTTAATCTTGTGCATTTGCTCTTGTGATTCTTCTAAATAGTAATTACCACATCAATTGGATCCCTGGTCGAAGCTCCATCGAAGCTGGATAATTAAAGCTTCAAGACACTTGACCTTAATGCGTCTAAACAGTTGATTTAATGTTCTTAAACACTTAATTAAAGTCTACTAACCTTGAATGTCCCTTCATTGTGAAACTCTTCGTTGATTATCCTTTAGTTGAAAAATCTCATTGTAATAGATGCCCCCCAAAAAATGCTACTTTCGATCCTTCTTCAGGTGGGAGATAGGTGGTATTTTTTTAACCACTTTGTCACTATTTTCCATATTCTACAAAGGGAACTCGGCATAGTTCTATGAAATTTCTATTATTGTGTTATCCACTATAAAATCTGCAGCAATTTGGCATTTCATGGCCTTTAGGGGTGCATATTGAAGAATGAAAAAACACAAGAAGGGGGAGTTTGAATTGGGGTTTTTAAAACTTTAAGTAAAAAACATGTTGGTTATCCTGGTTCGTTTGAACTCAAACTACTCCGGTCCACCCGCCAAAGTGATTTCTCCTCTCTCAACGAGGTCTTAATCCACTAATAGAAATTGATTACACAGCTATTATGACAACTGTCAAAGTCTTCTTGAGTTTAAACAACAACCCAGTTTTCTCAAGGAATTCCACTATAGAATATTTAAGAGAGTGTACAAAAAGTGTTTTCTAATAAAACAGTATCACACAAGTGATGTTTTACACAAATGAAATTTAGTACGTTGAAGGTGATGAAGATGACTCGTTTGTTGTGCACTCAATATCGTAAATGATTTCTCCTTCAAGCTTTGTTTATATAGGCAACGCATGTGGGAGATTTTGGAATGTTAATAAATAGTAATTAAAGAGCTTTCCAAAAATAGATATTCTAGTTCCCTTTCACCCGTTACTTTTGAATAGCCATAAGTGATTTGTAACGCTTCAGAACATGCTTGCTTCAGAAGATAAAAGTTATCGTTACTTCTTTCCAGAAATTAGGAATCAGAATAATGGAGTTCCTGTTCACAGTGTTTAGGCACTCAAAAGTTGTAGCTTTAGAACTTCTTTATAAAAGATGTATTGAATCAGAGTTTGAAAAGTGATCTAACTCATCTTCTGTTCTTCTTCCATCAGAACTTCTCTACAAAACAAAATACTTATTTAGGGAGAATAATTGTTCTTTGAGTGTTTGTTATCATCAAAACTCTTACAAGGGTTGTAGAATCAAACTATGTTCTGACAATCTCCCCCTTTTTGATGATTACAAAAACTTGGATATTTTGATAGTAACTTAAAGAACATAAAGCATTTAAAGTCTCCCTCTGAGTTGAATACTCAGATTGAGAAGAAATACTTCCCTGAAGATTATGCTGATTAGAGTTTTTGAGAAAAGGATTTTTGATGCGTCCACTTCTGTCCTTAACTGAGTTTGTTCCTGTTTTGCTTTCAGAAAAAAATAGTAGAAGTTATGATATTCAAAATGTTTGAGACTGAGTCTCGATACTGTTATATTAGAAATATCTTACGTTCTCCCTTTTTTTTGTCAAGAATCAAAACGCAATAAAAACACTTTAAGCAATAAAAGATAATTTATATTCAAAAGGATTTCAATAAAACACATTCTGAAGAAAGCAGAAAAAAAATAAAGAAAACAAATTTCAGAACTAAGTTTGAGGTGGTGGAAGTCGTGTGAACAGGGCTTCCAATAAACTCTTGATTTGACTATTTGATTCCTCTTGTTTTCCAAGCATCCCCTTAATTTCCTTGCATGTATCATCCTGATTGTCTAGCCTTTCCTTAAACACAACATTCTCTTTCTTCAACTCCTCCATAGTTTGCAGCACAAGAGATGAAGAGGGTATATCAGCAGAAGGAATCACTTTTTCATAGCAAGCTGCAGCTGATTCTGACTCAGGAGTTTTTCCAACTTCCTTGCCTTTGTCTTGAAACATAACCAGAGGAAGAGGATCAGAGGATGGTTCACCACATTATGTGGTTGATGATCTTCCCAAGGGACATTGTCCAACAGAAGGAGTGGATTCTTTTCCCAGTGACGCAGAACTTGATCTTTGAAGATATTTTGATGATCATAGAAGTTTTATTTCATAACTCAACTCCTTGAGTTTCTGGGATTTAGAGTTGAACCATTTTCTGAACTGGTTCCAATGAGAATCAGAAGCAGTAGGATTAAGATTCTCTAAGTAAGCTAGCTTCAGAGAGTTAACCAATTCCTGTATTTATGTTTCAAAAATCCGCAGAGATTTACCAACATCTGCTTTGGAAATTTTTGGTTTTGGTTTGGGAATGGCGATTTTCTGAGAACTTGTGACGATATTGTCCAAGGCTTCTAAGTCTATAACTGTTCGAAGGGGATCTTCTAGGTGGTTATTGGGAGAGGGAGAGTCAGAAATAACAATGGGTGAATTTGGTGAGTTTGGTGGAGTGGATTGATAGGGAGATGGAATATCTGAGATGGAGTGGATTGTGAGTGGTTGTGAGACCATGAGAGGATAGGTGATTCCAGGAATGGATGTTGTGGTATCAGAGTCAAAATTTGGATTTCTGTGTGGGGAGCTTCAAACAGCGGATCAAATTGATCAATATCAGAAAGAACTTGAGCAAGTTCAGGTTGATTTTGGTCAAGATGGGTAGTAGGTGGATTGTTCAGAAGGTTATCTAGAGATAGTTAATGGTCAAATTCAATGTGAAAGTCATCAAAAGATTGTGGCGATGGATCTTCTGTGGGTTTTGGAGAAGAAGGGTTTTTAGATGTTGATATCAGTACTGATTCAATAACATAAATAAAAGATGGATTACCTTTATTTTTAGTAGCCTTGGGAATCTTCTGAGAAGTTCCTTCTGCAGCAGCTTTCCTTTTTCTTGATTTTCTGGAAGCAGTTTCCAGAGTTTGTTATCTCAGATCACGGATGTTTACTTCTGAATTTGTCCCATCCTTTTTACAAGCATCCAGATACCTGAGAATAATCTCTGGAGAAGCATATGTTTGGGTAAAGAGTGGAAAGTCCTTCAGGGGTACTCTTCTATTTGTAATGACTTCCTTGGTTGTTATTGTTGGATCCTTCTTGATGGTTTCAATGATCTTCATCTTCTTCAGTTTCTTAGTGTTGAGAGGTTTACCAGCACAACCTTCCAGAGTGCTGACTTGTTGAGCTTTAGTCAGATGTTATATCAGTTTATTTTCTGTCAGAATATTTGAGATGAGTTTGCCCATAGGAGTCCAATCTCTCTTTGTTCTTTCTTATTCTCTTGTCTCTTTAACACTGGTCTTCAGATGATTAAATAGAAGATGAGGAAGATTAACCTTTGATTTTGCTGCTATGAAATATAGAAGATACTGTTGATCAATATTTATATAGTTTGGAGAACTTGTGGGTTTTCTGCGATTGATGCAACCCAAAATGATTTTTGACCAAATTCGGAGGTAGTCTTTCAGATCTTTGATTTTGTTGGAAGGTTGGCCAGAAGTAAAAATCTCTTTTAAAATCTTTGTTAGCTCAGAGCTTTTGTCAGCCATATCGCTGCAATGAATACCTCTGTTGTCGTGACCTATTAATTTCCCAATGAGATCTTCAGAGATTACTATTTTCTTTCCCATCACAAAAGAAGTGACCTAGTGATTTGAAGCAGTAGCGTGAATCTAGAATTCTTTAACCAGTCTTGGAAAAACTGGACCCAGTAAACGATCAAAATACTTTGTCCATCCTTGAAATTCAACATCAGGAGTTAAATCGTATATGTTTTCCTTCATACTGATGAATTCCATAATGAGTTCACACAGAACTTCCAGTGAATCAATGGGAGTTAGGAGTGTTCTTGACGGTTCTTCGTACCTTTCTGTTGTTAAGGAAGAAGAGCCAGGAACGCTTTGAGAGCTTTGAGCAATTTGTTGGGAGGAATCCATTATTCACACAAACTTTTTAGGGTTTTGAAACATTGAACACAAGTAAGAGAGAGAGAGAAAAAGGAATTGAGTGAAAAAGTGATAGTGAAAGTGAGCAACATATTTATAGAAAAATAGGAAACTTAATTAACAAGAAAAGGGAAAAATGATTACTAGTATTAATGATTCCTGAAAAAAGGGATGGTGTAGAGATATGAAACAGTTACCGATATGACATGAGTCTCAATGCATCCAATCAACGTTTCAGTCTCTTCAGAATTTGAACACGTGTTCAGCCTTAGAAGAAACCCTTATGAAGAGATGACAAATGTTGATATTGTGAACTGCAAGCCTATCTTTGAAATGAAACGTTTGGAGACCGTTCAGATCTTCTTAGATAGATCCTGATACAACTTTCCTTTTTACTTCTGAAGAATTATTGATCAGATGTTCACACAAAAAAAGACATAAAGTTCTGAGGGTTAACGTATACATAAATAAAACTATCATTCTGGGCATAATTTCATGCTAACATGTTTCATAATGAAGTTAAACCTATCTTCAGAAAGGGGTTTTGTGAAAACATCAGCCCATTGATGGTCTATGTCTATAAATTTTAATGAAAGAATTCCTTTCTGAATATAGTCCCTAATAAAATGATGTTTTGTTTCTATATGCTTAGCCCTAGAATGTAAAAAAGGATTTTTTTTTTGAAAGGCGTATAGCAGAAGTGTTGTCACAGAGTATAGGAATGTTACTCTCAAATATGTTGAAGTCTTCAAGTTGACTTTTCATCCAGAGCATCTATGTGCTGCATCCAGCTGCTGCTATATATTCAGCTTCAACAGTTGACAATGCAATGGTGGATTGTTTCTTGCTGGACCATGAGATAAGATTTTCTCCCAGAAATTGGCAGCTTCCAGAAGTATTTTTTCTTTCTATTCTATCTCCAGTGAAGTCAGCATCACAGTACCCTATTAATTTGAATTCTTTGGTTTTTCTCTGTAGATCTTCTGTTCTACCTTCTTACTTACCTCTTCCTTTTCTAGAATGCATGTGGGATGCATGGGAGTTTTGGCTGGCTTACATTCTAATAAGTAAAATTTCTTAAGAAGTTCTTTGACATATTTGCTTTGATGTATGTATGTTCCTTCTGGAGTTTGATTGATTTGGGTGCCCAGAAAGAACTTGAGTTCTCCCATCAAGCTCATTTCAAACTATGCCTGCATAGACTTAGCAAATTCTCTTCCCAAATATACTTTAGTAGATCCAAAAATAATATCATCTACGTAAATCTGACAAACTAGAATGTCATTTTTAAATAGTTTACAGAATAAAGTTGTGTCCACCTTCCCTCTAGTAAAATCATTTTCTAACAGAAAACTACTTAGTCTTTCATACCAAGTTTAGGAGCTTGTTTCAGACCATATAGTGATTTCTTTAGTTTATAGACATATTCTGGATGTTTTGAATTTTCAAAACCAGGGGGTTAGTGCACATAAACTTCTTTGTCAATGTAACCATTTAAAAATTCACTTTTTAACATCTTTCTGATAAAGAGTCATGTCATTATTTACAACAAAAGAGATTAAAAGTCTGATAGATTCTAACCTGGCGACTGGAGCAAATGTTTATGTATAGTCTATCCCATCTTGCTTACTATAACCTTGTTCCACTGGTCGTGCTTTGTTTTTGACATCTTCTCCTTGTTCATTCAGTTTGTTTCTGAATAGCCATTTGGTTCCAATGATGTTGAACCCTTTTGATTTAGGAACTAGATCCAACACATTGTTTCTGGTGAATTGGTTTGATTCTTCCTGCATTGCAAGTATCCAATCATTCTCTAGAAGGGCTTTGCCAATGGAAGTTGTCTCAATCAGAGACACTAATCCCATGAGAGATTCTTCAAAATTTCTGAATGTAGATCTTGTTCTGATTGGGTCTTCTTTCTTTCCCAGAATTTTGTTTTCCGGATGAGCTAAACTGCTTCTGGATTGTCTTTTCTAGAAAGGCTCTTCAGATGTTGTTGTAATGTTTGTGACATCTTCTTCTGGAGTTGAATGTAATTCTTTGTGAGAAACTTCTGATGCAGTGTCTTCAGTACCTGTAAATTGGACTTCTACATCTGCAAAAGTTTTATCCTGCTTTGACTTTTGAGAGCCAAGCTTATCATCAAATCTGACACTGATGGACTCTTCTACAATTCATGTTACTTTGTTATATACTCTATAGCCTCTTGAGCATTCAGAGTATCCTAACATGAGACACTTTTGTGCTTTAGAGTCAAACTTGTTCAGATGTTCTTCAGTGTTCAGAATAAAACAAGTACATCCAAATAGATGAAAATAAGAAATGTTCGGCTTTTTGTTCTTCCACGGTTTATATGGATTCTTATCCAGAATAGGTCTTATGGAAATTCTATTTTGAATGTAACACACTGTGTTAATTGCTTTTGCCTAGAAGTTCTTAGCAATGTTAGTCTCTTTGATCATGGTTCTGTCCATTCTTGTAAAATTCTGTTCTTTCGTTCTACAACTCCAGTTGTTTAGGAGTTCTAGGACAATAGAAATCATGAGAGATGCCATTCTCATTAAAAATAGTTAAATTTTTTTGTTTTCAAATTCTCCACCATGATCACTTCTGACTTTAACAATTCTAGCATCTTTTTCGTTTCGGACTTGGTTACAGAAGGCAAAGAACACGGAATGTGACTCGTCCTTGCATCTTAAGAACTTTACCCATGTCCATCTGCTATAGTCATCTACAATCACTAATCTATACTTCTTGCCACTAATGGATGCAGTTTTCACTGGTACAAATAGATCTATATGCAGAAGTTCTAATGGTCTAGAGGTAGAAACAACATTTTTTATTTTAAAAGAAGGTTTTGCAAACTTTCCATTTTGGCATGCTTCACACAGAGCATCTGAGCTGAACTTAAGATTAGGAAGTCCTCTGACCAGATTGAGTTTGTTAATCTGAGATATTCTTCTCATACTAAAATGCCCCAAACTTATGTTCCAGACTCATTGCTCACTGTTAATAGATAATAGGCATTTTAAAATTCAGACTTTTTAGTTCATAAAGTTTTATTTTGTAAATGTTATTCTTTCTCTTTCCATTAAAGAGGACATATCCATCTTTCTGACTAACTGCTTTGCAGGACTTTTGATTGAAGATTATATCATAAATCGTTATCACTTAATTGACTTATGGATAACAAGTTATGCATTAACCCATACACTAACAGAACATTAGTTACAGAAGGAAGTGTATTGTTACCAATAGTTCCAGAGCCAATAATCTTCCCTTTCTGATTGCCTCTGAAACCTACGTAGTCTCCAGATTTAAGCTCTAGGATTTGGAACATATGCTTTCTTCCTGTCATGTGCCGAGAGAATCCAGAGTCTAGGTACCAAGATTGGTGTTTCAATCTTGCTGTTAAAGACATCTACAACATAGACAAATTTATCCTTAAGTACCCATATATGTTTGGGTCCTTGTTTGATAGAGTTACCAAAATTCTGTTTGAATTTTGGTTTAGCAGAAAAAGCATTACTAGTATACTTTATGTCATGTGTGTGCCCATAGGAGAAGTAAGAATATAGAGGTGTGTGTTTAATGACCATATCCTTAACTTTATTAGGTTGAGATACTTTACCCTTGTATCCTATTCCTTTTCTGCCATTTCTGCTAACTCCATAGATCATTGAAGCCATCTTGCTTCTATCTATGTTTTTAGTAAGAAATTTTTGAAAGCTATGATCATATTCCTTTATGATCTTATCAGAGTTACTAGGAACTTCTGAGACGGTTTCTTTCTGAGCATTTTGTAAATTATTTTCTAGTTTAGAAATTGTTTCTTTCAGCTCAGAGTTTTCTGATCTCAATTTCTTAGTTTCTTCAGAGTCAGAAACTAGATACTTCTCCAGGTTCTTGTTTATGACTCGAAGTTTCTGATATCTTTCAAGAATTTATGACAGACTCTCTTCTAATTGAGATCTAGAAAAGTTAAGGAATACCTCTTCTTCCTCTGATTCTAATTCTGATCTAGATGGTCCAGTGTCTACTGATACGTTGGGCATTAGGGCTATGTTGGCTCTTTCATCTTCTAATTCTGTTTCAGCTTCAGAAGAGTCTGAGTCATCCCATGTTACCATGAGGCTTTTCTTCTTTTCCTTAAATAACTTCTTTTTAGGCTTCTCTTTTTGAATATTTGGACAGTCACTTTTGTAATGCCCTTGTTCATTGCATTCATAGCAGACAATGTCTTTGTTACTTGACTTTCTGTATCCAGAAGATGGTTCATAATGATTCCCCATTCTTCTAGAAGTTTTGAACTTCCTCTGCATGTGCTTCCACAGCTAATTGACTCTTCTGGAGAGAAGAGACATTTCGTCTTCTTCTGATGAGGATCCACCAGAGTTTTCTTCTTTTTCCTGCAAAACTTTCGATTCATATTTTTTGTTAAATTTAAGAGATAAAGACTTACCTTGCTTCTGGGGCTCATCTTCTTCTAACTCTATCTCATGACTTCTCAGGGAGTTGACAAGTTCTTCGAGAGAGATTTTGTTCAGATCTTTGGCCAGTTTAAGAGTTGTGGCCATGGGTCTCCATTTCTTGGGTAAACTTATGATGAGCTTCTTTACATGATCAACAATTGAGTACCCTTTATCCAGAACTTTTAACCCAGCAACCAGAATTTGAAATCTTGAGAACATTGTTTTAATGGTTTCTTCTTCTTCCATTTTGAAGGCTTCATACTTATGAATGAGCACAAGAGCTTTGGCTTCTTTGACTTGCGTGTTGCCTTCATGCATCATTCTCAAGGAGTCAAACATGTATTTTGATGACTCTTTGTTTGTGATCTTCTCATACTCTGTGTATGAGATAGCACTCAAGAGAATAGTTCTGGCCTTGTGATGATTTCTAAATTCTCTTTTTTGATGATCAGTCATTCTTTTTCGATCAATCTTCTGACCGCTTTCATCAGCAAGATGTATGTACCCATCAGTTACCATATCCCAGAGATCAACGTCGTGAGCTAGAAAGAAACTTTTGATTTTGTCTTTTCAGTAATTGAAGTTTTCACCATCAAAGATTGGAGGTTTGCTAATGATTCTATCTTTCTCATCATGGTAATCATTGTTGATGTTCTGACTTGGTCCCACCATAGTGTTTTTCTTGCTTGGATCTTTTTCTTACACAGTTAACTGCTTGTACTCAGAACCAGGCGCTCTGATTCCAATCGAAGAATGGAAAACACAAGAAGGGGGGATTTGAATTGGGGTTTTTTAAACTTTAAGTAAAAAACAAGTTGGTTATCCTAGTTCATTTGAACTCAAACTACTCCAGTCCACCCGCCAAGGTGATTTCGCCTCTCTCAACGAGGTCTTAATCCACTAATCAAACTTGATTACATAGCTACTATGACAATCGTCAAAGTCTTCTTGAGTTTAAACCACAACCCAATTTTCTTAAGGAATTACACTATACAATATTTAAGAGAGTGTACAAAAAGTGTTTTCTAATAAAACAATATCACACAAGTGATGTTTTACACAAATGAAATTCAGTACGTTAAAGGTGATGAAGATGACTCGTTTGTTGTGCACTCAAAATCGTAAACAATTTCTCCTTCAAGCTTTGTTTATATAGGCAACGCTTGTGGGAGCTTTTGGAATGTTTATAAATAGTAATTAAAGAGCTTTCCAAAAATAGAGATTCTTGTTCCCTTTCATCCATTACTTTTGAATAGCCATAAGTGATTTGTAATGCTTCAGAACATGCTTGCTTCAAAAGATTAAAGTTACCGTTACTTCTTTCCAGAATGTATGAATCAGAATAACAGAGTTCCTGTTCGCAGCGTTTAGGCACTCAAAAGTTGAAGCTTTAGAACTTCTTTATAAAAGATGTATTGAATCAGAGTTTGAACAGTGATTTAACTCATCTTTTGTGCTTCTTCCATCAGAACTTCTCTGTAAAACAAAATACTTATTTAGGGAGCATAATTGTTCTTTGAGTGTTTGTTATCATCAAAAATCTTACAAGGGTTGTAGAATCAAACTATGTTCTAACACATATATCATAGAATATCTAGTCAAGGCTAGTGCTCATTCCCCGACTCTGAAATGTAGAATGGGTTTCAACAACATGTGTTTAATAACATTGGAGTGTGAATCCATGAATACATCTGAAGATTTGATATAATGCTTGAGGTTGGTATAAGATAAGTACAATGACAAGCATAGTTTATCTACTATGGTGTACCATGTCTCATCATTATTGAGAACTCGACTTAGATAATATATGTCTTTTTCTACACCATCATCATCTTCTTGGGCCAACATGCTCCCAATTGTCGACTCAGGTGTAATAATGTATAACTCCATAGCATTATTCCTCATATAGGGAAACAATGTTAGAGGCTTTGACATGTACATCTTGATATCATCAAATTCCTTTTGATCTTCAGGTTCCTATCTGAAACCTTCCTCTTTCTTCAAACGTAGCAACGGTGAAAACACCTTTGTCTTGCCATTTAGATTCAAGATGAATCTTCTCAGAAAGTTAATTTTCCCCCAACAAGGATTAGAGTTGTTTCTTGTTGGTTGGGGGTGCACTATTTTGTATGGCCTTTGTTTTGTTTGAATTTATCTCAATTCCCGTCTTTTAGACTACAAAGCCAAGAAAATCACCTGTATGCACACAAAAGACACACTTTAATGGGTTCATCTTAAGCCCATGTTTCCTCATCCTTTCAAATGATCATTGAAGATGATTTAAATAACCGTTCTCAGATGAAGATTTGATGACTATGTCATTAATATACACTTGCATAAATGTTTCGATGAAATCATGAAACATTGAATTCATCACCCTTCGATAGGTGGTGCAAACATTTTTCAAACCAAAAGGCGTCATTACCCACTCGTACGTGCCTAAGGCTCTTGGGCATCGAAACACCATTTTTGATACGTCTTCCTTTGTAATGAAAATTTGGTTATATCCAGACTAACCATCGAGGAGACTGAGATACTCGAATCCATCTTCTGATTCGACTAACATTTCATCCACTAGCAGAACCGACTGTTAACACTGGTTTTTGTGTTTGTATTTGTAAATGTTGCGGTAAGCAAGAGTCGTCACCGACTTTCCTTTTATCTAAATTAAGGAAAGGGTGAAAAGAACAGAAAAAGACCTTTTCGATATTATTCTGAGTAAGGGGGGTAGATTATGGAAAGGAAAGGTGTTAGCACCCTTTCCATTCATAGTTATCTACGGGCTCTTAGAGGTTTACTCATTTTGAAATACCTTTGTGCTTTGTGTGTTTGAAATTTTTTAGAAAATGCCTTAGTGAAGCGATTCGCTTTATGATAACTCTTGTATCAGTCCTCAAGAGTGTTGACAAAGCGCATGTTTTTGAAAGTGTTTTGAAATGTTTTTGTGTAGGTGCAAAAAGTTGTTTTTAACAAGTATCTAAGAACTTATCTACTTATACTCGAAAAGGTCATTCTTTTCCTCTTATCCTTTAGACAGTGCTATCCTACTATTAGTGAGTAGGTATCCCTATCGTTGGATGTATGAGGGAAAATCGAAGGGACATTATGGTCACGAAGGCAACTTGGAAAGGAATTTTAGTAACTGTCCTAAAGTTATAAGACCACTTTTAACCAAGGCAACATCGAGAGGGTCATCGAGGGACTTGTGATCTTTTAAACTAGAGGATAGCCACTAAAACTTCTTACGTTTCAAGAATTATGACTGCTTTCCGTAGGAAACTAAAGTGGGATACCCTAGAGGTGCGCATGTGCAATTGTGTTTAGTTCAAGTATTTATCTTGCACATTTAGGTTTGCTAGCGTTTTAATTTCAGTCTTTCCATACATGCCTAGTTACTATCAATTAATATGTACATAAAATAAAGTGCGAAAATATAAATATTGTACCCCAAAATTTTCCCTCTCATTTCTTAGAGATTCACCCTGGACCCTCAGGATTGTTCCCATCCAATTTTAAGCCTTGAATTACAAATTTTCCAAGAAAGTCATTCACAAGGGCAAAATGGTCATTTGCACACTGAAAAGTCAAACTTTGACTTTTTGGATCAAAATCAAGTTTCAAGGATCATATTTCATCAAGAAATGTTGAAATATGAAGTTTGTTTCATCAAGAAGTTCAAAAAGTCAAAATTACTTTGGAAAAGTCAAAATTCTAAAATACTTAGAATTTTTTGTGTTTAAGAAATATGACAAGCTCAGAACTTCTGATCAGATTATCACCATGATGCGAGCTGATTCTGGAAGAATTTCTAACATGAGAGTTTTAGATCTCAATAAGACCTAAAATATCACAGAACATAACTTCTCCTGGAAATGTTGGGATTTCAAGTTAAATCCCCAAAGACACGTCCCTGAAACTGAAGCACTCGGCAAATTCGGGACACTTTCAAGACAGATTTTGGTCAGAACTTTTGGGCCAGTTTTCACAAAGGTTCAGTCAGAGTTTGCAAGGGTAATTTAAAGAAGGTTTACAAAGCGTGTTGTAAGCTTCCTGGAAAGTCTGAGAGCTCCTTTATAACATGCTGGAGCAAGGAGATACAAAGATCAGAAGTTGGATGTCTATTCTAAGTTACGCTGAAACTGAACTTCTGATCTAGAATTAAGCAATGATGCAGAATCTCACATTGCAAGATTTCTGGTTTGATAAATCTCATCATCATTTAATGCTCACAACCACTTTTGGATCTTTATCCAAAGGATTTCTCCACGTGTGGCATAGAAGTACCATTACTGTCTTGGAAAAGAAAACTTTTGTATAAAAGTGTGTTGGGCCCATGCGTTGCTTGTGCTTTTAAGGTTACCTTTCCTTAATTTCTGCTTACAAATCTGACTTAGGTGTGGCTAAAGCTGCTAACCACCATACCTATTTGAACTTACTTCAAGAACAAGTCAGCGCCTAGCATATGATGGTTGTATCCTTTGACCTCTCCAAGCGACTAAACCTTTGCCTATAAATTGAACTTCATTGGCAACTGTAAAAGGGCCGAAAATTGGAGAAATAAAAAGCCTTGAACCCCTGCTAAAATTCCAAGAATCCAAAACTGCAAACACAAAATATAAAACCTGTTAGCTTTTGATTTTTTGCATTCAAACTCCATTTTTCCTCAAGTATTTCTTGACCAAAACCATCCATACAGTTTCTGATTTACATATTAGAAGCTATCCTAACTTTTGTGTTCAGACTGTAACACACTCTCCATCCACATCCACCTCAAAGAAGTCAGAACTTTGCCCTTGGCTGTTCTATAATTTTCTAACCATTTGTAACCCAAGTTGAAAGTTTCCAGCCTGCTGAACACGTGAGGAAGTTGTTCAGAACATCACAAGCGGTCAGAACCAGACTCCAGCTCACAGATTATTTTCCAACTGCATGGTAAGTTTCTGCTGACTCTCATCATATTACTTAGGCATTGTCAAATTTGCATGTTCAAAAACACAATTTAGACATCCTGACTCTGATTCAATATATATTCATACATTCCATGTATGTTTGCCTAAGTAGGGAGAATTTCAGTCCAGAACTTCTTGAAGAAATTAGGACTCAGAATTAGGATTAGAAAATTCATGCTTGCTTCTGATTTATAGTTCTGATATCTCTTGTTTCTGAAACATTATGAAACCTGCCATAACTGTTATATGCGCATCTTCCATTTTGTTGAGAAATGACTAAGTTGCAGATGTTCTGACTAGCATGGAGAGGGAGGCGAAGTTCTTCTAGTAGATATCAGAACTTCTGAAATCTTCTTTGTTCCCAGCGGACCCAGAACTTCTGACTTTACCTATTTTTGCTAATATGATTTCTGTTTTTGCAGCACGCCAGAGTCAGAACTTATGATCTCTTTTAGTTCAGCAATGCGTTGATTCTATTTTCTTTTTTCCTTATTATTTTTGCTATCACTTCTATTTTCACTAATCAAAAACACCAAAAACATTTTACATTTTTACATGCTTTATTTTATTTCTTAAAATAAAAAGATCAAAAATATTTTCTTAAACAAAACTTATTTCTTTTCTTAAACAAAACAAGTCCATTTCACATTTTCTTGTACATTCTTATCCATTCAATATGGTTGTAATAATAACTTAGGATTTAATTTTATTTGCGATCCCCATCTATAAATCTGTGCACCCCATCCCCCTAATGATTGTAATAGCGTAGGATATTTACTTTCCGCACTTTTATTGCTAGTAATTAGGGTGTGTATGGAAAGACAAGAAATCAACAAATAGAGAACCCTAATAAAGACAAAAATGTATGCAATCAAACACATTTTACACAGAAGCACCCCTAGGGTTATTCCACTTGGTTGCCTTATACAAAATGGCTATATTACGCATGTGAGGTATCTTAGCAAAAACAAGAAAATACAAGATCATAGTCCCTCGAAGACGCTGGCTAAGTTTCCCTTCAAATGATCTTAGTCCCTAAAAGAGAATGCTATGATACCTTGCAATATTGCTAATCATGGTTATACGATGACCCACGCCCGTCCCGTTTGTAGCGGTAGAAATGTGCAAGACTAAGCCATTGGATTGACTAGACTTTATACAAATCAAAATAAAAATCGCCACAACGCTTTTTTGTTTCCAAAGGAATGGGAAAAGAGCGAATAACCCAAAAAGAGGGGGAAAGATTCAAGGTAAGGGGGTTGGTTATGCAAAGGGAAGGTTTTAGCACCCTAAACATCTATGGTACTCCGCAGGAACCTCTTTGAAAAATCTGTATATTTTGGCTATAAAAATGTGTTGTATATAAAATGGATGGTGGAGGTGAGAAAAGAAATATTTTTATGATTTTTGCACCCGCCGCGGTTGCGAACCTTTAGTGCCTACGTACCACCTTTCGTGCAATAGGGGATCAGGGTACACGTAGTTCCTCTTTTAAAAATTTGAAACACAAGTGTGTTGGTTGATTTTATGAGATAAGACATCATCGCAATTGTCCGTGTGAAAAAAACATACTTACTACCCACAATCATGAGAAAGGAGAATTTGCATCATCTCAAAGTGGAGGATATGGCTTGGATTTTAAAATCAACAATGCCTCACTCAACACCCAAGTGGAAAATATCTCACTTCACTACATGTTGTAGAAGTATAGTTGTTTGCATCACTACAAGGATTGACAAGAGTCTAATCTTTTGAGAAAAGTTTAAAGATAAAAACCAAAGTGGCAAAATGGTTTGAAATTAGATTGATTGACTTTTAGTCTTCTCACAAAAAAGGTCAAGGTATTATTAAATTGATTGAAATTTATTTATGAAAATGTTTCGAAGATGCATGGACCTAAGTCCAAGTTTATTATGAAAATGTTTCAAGTTTCAAAACAAGAAGAGTTTTTTTTTTAAAAGGAGGGAGAAGATTTTTGAAATAAAAGAAGATGGGAGGAGAAGAAGAGGCTATCCTAAAGCATAAGGTAAAAGCTAGGGATAAGAACCATCTAACCAACAAGAAGCCAATACTTGACATTATGAGTCAATATAGAATTCCCATTATTCGGATTGAAACCAAGAAAGAAAGGGTACTAGACCTCTTGAAAGAACCAAACTTCAAGTGTTTTAAGTCTTCGCAAAAATTGGGCAGAGTAACGGCTGTATACGGGTGAATTCCAGATTACAAACAAAGATCGTAATCTCAATAACCTGCCCACAAAACAAACAAACAACCCAATGTCTTGAGGTAAACCTCAAGAACTCCAAACAAAATATCAAATAAAGTCACAAAGTATCGAAGATAGGCCAAGGTCTCTAATCCTAAGTCCAAGAAGTCCATCACTCCATAATGCAAAGGATAGTAACCATGTAGTCCAAGTATCATTAATGATTTTTATGGTTCATGTTGATTATTAGGTGTCTTTAAAAAGAAAGAAAAGCTCAAGTGAGCAAAATAAAAATGACATAAAAGTAAATGCTCAAGTGAGCAAAGATGAAAATAGCATGAAATGTAAAATGCTAAAAGTAAATGGTACATAAAGCATGAAAATAAAAGCGTAAAGTAAATTTAATTGTTAGTAATTAGTGGTTAGTTGGATGACCATCTTGAAACTTGCATTTGGAACTCATTAGGGGATTGGTAAAACCAAAGCCTCTACACAACAAGTTGCATTTGCTTTTTGTCAAGTATATCATCCATTTTGGAATTCTCACAAGGCAACATGTAATGATCAACGATGTTTAAGTGATCCGCATTGACCAAAGGTGTTGTAGATCCATTAGAGGATTGGTAGAACCAAAGCCTCCACACAATGAATCTCAAGGTTATTGGATCAAAGAGATCAAATTAATATACTTGGGCTTGCAATCATAAGTTTGGGCCACGAATGATCATTTATTCGAATCGGGACAAAATTTAGCGCTATGTTAAGCAATCGTAAGTGGACTTATGTAGAAGTCACACCTATTTTGAGGCCGGTCAATAGCAATCTATGTACTTCATGTTTGGATAAATGATATAGAGATCACCATCCTTTAACATTTAGCACAATTAAAAAAAGAAAGGGATAAGATGAAGAGGGAGGGGAATGATAAGCTAATTTGGATCACCATTTCAAAATTCTTTTATCTTTAAATTTAACCACTCCTCTAGATGGATTAAAGCACTAAACATATCATTAATCCAAAGCACCAAAAATGAATTAAATAATTCACTCTTAGGTAGATTTGAATTGATGAACATTTATCCAACTTCATCTACATCACAAAGTCCATTGAGTTTAAAGACAAATTGGACATTTAAAATTGCAATCCAAACCAACAATCAAAAGGAGTGAGTAGAAAAAGCATTTTGGATCAAAGTTGCCCCAAAACAAGGCAAAAAGTGCATTTTGTCCTGGTGTAAATCGATTTACACTACTATGAAAATCGATTTACACAGTACAGTTTTCAAAAATTCGCATGAAATTGCTTCTGTGCAATCAATTTACACTTAGTGCAAATCGATTGCACACAATAACAATAGCAAAAACAGCATTTTAAAAGGGTAATTTCTTGTTCAAACTTTCCATCAAAAACCTTATGATCTTGGATCCACTTGAGAACGAAAATTCCATCAAATTATGAGAAAATAACACCATTGAAATCACAAAATAATGCTCAAAGAATAAATCCCAAAGATCACCAAGAGATCACATTGTGAAAGATGAATTATCCAACTTACCAAAGGTAGATCTAGAGAATTATCAAAACAACTTCAAGAATTTGCTTCAATTCAACCACAAGAATCAATTGACCAAGCTTGGATGTAGAGAATTGATGGAGAAAAAGTGTTTGGATGAAGGTTTAGCTCAAAGATTAGTAAGCTTCAATGCAAAGCTTACTAACTTTTTGAAAATGGAGCTTTGAGTGAATTTGGTAGATGGAGAGAATTGAGAGATTTTTTAGCAAGGTGGATTTGGCTATCAAAAGCTTGAAATTTGAATGAAATGAGAGCTCTATTTATAGAGTTTTAGGATTGGGATTAGTGGTAATTTGGTAATTGATTCTTGGAGCCAAAATTTGAATTAATGATAACTCTTTCAAAAATTAGAGCCAAAATTTGAATTAATGATAATTCTTTCAAATATTAGAGCCAAAATTTGAATTAATGATAATTCTTTTTTTAAAAATGAAAGATTGGCACTAGAATTTGAATTAATGATACATCTTTCAAAAGTGAAGGAAAATTGGAGCCAAAATTTGACAAGTTTAAAATGCTGATTTTTTTTTTAATTTTCACGTTGTGCAATCGATTGCGCTACAGTGCAAATCGATTGCACAGTGTATTTTTTTAAAAAATGGCACAAAATACACTATGTGCAATCGATTTCACTTTAAGAGCAATCGATTGCATCAGTGAAAAAAATGAAAATTTTTAATTCTTTTTCTTTGCTAATAGAGATTTTAGGAAAATAATACCAGAAATCCTTATTTGTCAGATGCTTCGACTTGGTACCTACAAAACAAAAATACAAAGACAAAGACAAATATTTTTTTGTATTTTGATTAGAAGTTAGTCAACAACACATATACAAAATACACAACTAAGGTGCTTGAAGATTCCTCAAGAGCAAACTTAAAGATAGGAAAAAAAGAGGAAGAACCAACCCTAATGTGATCTTGTTATGGTCGAGTTGATATGATATGATAGAGGAATCTTAGGAGCAAAAATTGGGGTACAACACCGTTTACATCCAAAGATAGGGTTGCTTACCAAATCAGTGGTAAGACAACAATGTCAAAGGAAAAGAAAATGAACAAGAAAGACTTTTGAGTAGGTAGAATGCTCCTAATTACTTGCTCAATTTCAAAATAAACATCCTTGATATTTTCAAAACAAGCACCTACACTTTCAAAACATCTTACAAACTTGAAAACATTTTCAAAAGATCAACATCTTTGTATACATTCTTACGAACGAGAATCATTACAAAGATTGCCTAAACAATGGCCTCTTTACAAAATACTTTCAGAAACCACACAAAGCATAATTTCAAACAAAAGCAAGTGATCTAGCAAGTAACCAAGAGCCCATGGAAAACCATGGATGAAAAGGATGCTAATACCTTCCCTTTTCATAATCTACCCCCCCCCCCCCCGAACTCAAGAAATAATCTCAAAGGTCTTTCCTGTGCTTTTTCATCTTTCCTTTTGGATAAAAGAAAAGTCAGTGACGAGTCTTGCTAACCGCAATATTTGCGATCAAACGCAAAACCTTCAAGTCAGTTCTCCCACCGTATCACAATAACCTTACGCTATTACATGGCTTCAGGGAGGGGATATTTACAATGTACAGAAATTTGGGGGAAGAAAAATAAAGAGAGCAGATAAAATCCTATTAACTATTACATCCAGTGTACAGGTACAATAATGTAAAAATACAAAAGAAAATAAATAACGCGTGAAAGTTAAAATTACGTTTAAAAACCTACTAAGTAAAAATGAAATAAGAGAATCCTTTTATTGTTTTTTTTATTTAAGAAAATAATTAATTAATCCTAAAATCTATTTAGAAAATAAAATTAAATTAAAAAAAAATAGTCTAAGTTCTTTTAGATTTTTATTATGAAAAGAAAATGATTAAAACATAAATTAAATCCTAAATTCTAACTCATTTTAAATTAAAGAAAATAATTAAAATATTTATTTAATTTATTTACAAAATTACTTTAATTAAAAAAAGTACTAACTTAATATTTTTTGTGATTTTTCTGACTATTTAGTTAATTAAATAATTAATAGAGAAAACGAAAACGAATAAAAGGAATACAAAAATGGGCCTGATAACAAAAGAAAATAGGGAGGTGTGAGATTGAATTTTCGCTAGGCCCAGTGTTAAAGAGAGCCCAGGTCTGTCCTTGGATCCAGTGAGGACTGGCTTTGATGGCCTATGCTGGATATGCAAGCTTAAACCCTCGGATCTAGATCACTCATGATCTAGTGGTTGCAAATTGAAGGCGTATAGTATACTCCTGGCCATTGAAACATGGGATCTGCATGAGTATATTAGGAAAAATACAAAATGCCGGACCTGGGACTTGAACCCAGGTCCTCTCCCTCACATACGTGTTACCTTGCTAATTGAGTTGTCATTTCATTCGTTTATATATGTGAAATAATAATAATATATTATCAAAACAACGCAAATATTTGAAATTAAAAAAAATGTGCGCGCTGACTTGGACTGACCAATGAGAGTGAGACAAGTTTGCGCCAAAGTCAACCCACCGGAGTCAACTCTCCGGTCATCTTCTCTGGTGGGCTAGAAAATCAACCTGCCAAAACGATGAGATTCAAAGATCCAAATTGATCCTACCCCCCTTAATTTTTCCTCTTGATTTCAAGAATGAGGTCCTTTTGACCTGAAAATCCCTAGTTATTGAGATACAATGAAGAAACTCAGATCGTGCCCTAAAATGGCACGATCCTATTCTTGCCCGTATTCTTGCATGTTCTATGTTGGATATGTCCTATAGATCAACCTGATCATGAAGCAAGCATGGAAAAGTGTTAATACATCATGAAATTACAAATATAAATTCCAGAAAATTACCAATAATAAGGGTTTCGGTTAGTGGATTCTGGGCGTGAAATTTCTTAAATAATGGTTGGGTTGAGTTCCTGGAAGTCTCAGGAAGGTGTTTGAACCCTTGGTTTGGACAGATGATGGCTGAAATTGGAGATGCGAATTTTGCAACTTTGACAATTTTTTGCAAAATTTGTAGAACTCTCTCTAGGTTGTGTCGGCCTCCTTTATGCTTGCAAGATGCTTGGTATTTGTAGAGTAGAAATAATGGACAAGGTAGGAGGGAAAGAAGCATGCTCCATTATGTTCTTTAAGAGCCATGAATGAATATTTGTAACTTTTCCAAAAGCATGCAAACTTGTCTCTTTTTTTTTTAATTTGAATGAATTTGGACATGTTGGCCTTGTTGTACACGAAATATAGGGCCCCTCCATGCATCAAACCAAGCCCAATCAATAATGGCCCATATAATTTGCATTAATTTTGATTTATTTGATTTTTAATTAAATAAAATTAATATAAAATGCAAATAACATCAAGACTATGCAAAAAAGGTTTTAGGGGTCCTTAGTCATGTCATGAACATGTTTAGGCCCTAAAAATTAGGCTCATTAGCTTGAAAATGATTTTTCCCAAAGTTGACTCCATGCATTTTCTTGAAAAATACCCAACTTGTGCAAGCCATAACTTGCTAAATTTTTAACTCATGGTGATGATCTTGGACCTTTTAGAAATCCAAGGATGCCTACTTTAATCCCTCTTGTTGTACCCCAAAACTTGCACTCTTATTTTCTCAAGATTTCTCACGCATGTGTGATTACAAAAACCTGTTTAAAGAAATAAATAAAATGTAAAACTTTGAATATGTTAATGTGCCTTTATATTAGATCAAAAAGAAACAAGTTGGCTTCGATTTAACAAGTCTCAAACTGGCCATATGTTTTCCTTCGAAGTAACCCCCTTCGATCCACAAGTTCGGCAGCCTCTTTTGATTTACAAGTTGGGCAGCTTCCTTCGATTTACAAGCTGGAAACGAACGTTGTTGTATGATGATGAGTCTGGTCAAAGTGATCAAAATGAAAGGTTGGAGTATTCGAGGTGTTTGTTGATCAAAGTCCTATATACTGCCAAACCTAAGCCTATTGTACTGCTATGCAACAGTCCTGCACCAAGCTGCCACAACACTATAAAATACTGCTGAGCCTGCATTGCCTCAGTCCCATACTTGCACAAAAAAAGACACATAAGAGCTGCATTGAAGAAAACAAGGGGACAGTATACCCAAACAGTTCAAATATCATTTGATTTCCCCCCAAAACCACATCAAAGCTCGTTGTGATACGGTGGGAGAACTGACTTGGGTTTTGTGTTTGTTTTCGCAAATGTTTCGGTTGATTTTTGCATACAAAACCCTAAGTCTATCATGGCATTTTTAGAAAGCTTTAAAGTGCGAAATTTAAAGTCCTAAATTATTACAACATAATTATGGGATGGGGGGTACAAATGTTCAAATGGGGATATTTTAGCAAGAAATTTAAATCTAAACTATTACATCCAAATTGAATATTCAAATTATTTAATTGCACCATAATTAAATAAAATAAAATAAATATGCAAGATGCAAAAATGATTTTCATATGTATGTAAAAAGGTATTTTTCATGTGACAAATAAACAAAAATAAAAAGGTTTAATTTTTGGATTTTTTAGGGTTTAGGGCAAAAACCCTAATTTGCTAAATAAAATGTATTAATTATTTATTATATACAACATTTATTAATTATGTACAAAAAAATAAATAAAAGGAAGTATATTGTAAAAAAGTGATTTTTGAGGTTAAATATTAATAAAAATAAAAATGTATTATTTTTGTATTTTTATCCTAAATATTCTAATAATATATAAGTATTTATAATATTTACTAAATATATTAAATATGTACAAAAAATAAAATATTTATTATTTACAAAAAAGTATATTTTTTATAAAATGTTTTCAAAAGATAAAATAAAATAAAATCAGAAAATAAAAATGTATTAGTATTATTTTTGTTTTTTTTTTTGAATAAAAGGCAATATGCTATTTATATGTACAAGTTCAAAATAAAACAAATAAAATCCAAATAAAATGCAAAAAATGTGAGAAAAATATTTTTAATATTTTTTCATGCTTAAATAAAAATATAGAATCCAAATCAAAAGGAAAAAATAAAAAATGACAAACATATCATGCAATGGGCCAGGGGGGTGTATGTGAAAAATGAAGGTGCAAAAAGAAAGAACAAGTCAGGCCCAGCCCAAGAAGGCTTGTCTTCAACCTCCAGCCAGTTTCAAACACAAAGCGCGCGTTTTCACTTGTCAAGCATAGATCCTGATTCTTTGACTTTCAACAAAAACTTACAACAACAATGTTATAGAGCATCATGTCACGATTCTAAACATGTAAAGAAATTGTTCTAACTCTCAGAAATGAGAGAGAATTTCTCCTCCCCCAATTCCTGACCTAGCTTTTTTCAAATGTTCATGTCCAAAATTCGTGCAGCACACAGAATATAAATGAAAAGTGAGGATACAGGTAGCTTCAGGGACATGAGTAGAGCATGACTTCTTCACAAACCTAAGCCTAGATATGCATGGATAGAGAGATAGAAGTTCAAAAACTTACCTGTTCAGCTTGAAACGTGTACAACAATGGAGGTACTTTCAAGGCAATGTGAGGACTTGTACAGCTTGCTTGAAGTCCAGGGATGCTATTCCAATTCTTGGTGTGCTTTGAATCTTGCTATATCAAGCTACAGAAGTCAACCTGCAAGAGAGAAAAGTGAAAATGGCACACTTGGCTATGGCTGTTACAGTTCTAGTTCAATGCTTGGAATAGTTTGTATGGATGTTTTGGAAGGTGTATGAAGTGGTTTCAGCCAAAACGCACGAGTGGAAGTGTTTGTGGAAGTCAAGTTGCAGAAGGGACTCTGTTTTTGCAGCAAGGAGGTGTTTCTGTGTTTGAGGAGGTATTGGAGGTGGTTGGCTCGTGTTTTAGGTCAGGCTTGATGTTTGGAATGTGTTCAACCAGTTTGCTTAGGCTTGTGTTGACAGGAATGTGAGTTGTTGTTTCAAAATACAAGTTTCTTCTATCTTAAGAAAAGTTTGTCAACTTGGAATGTAGGCTAACACAGGCCCCTCAAGTATGCTGCATAAATCACTCTTGATCAGTGGACTTTGCTCATGAACTTGTGCCTCAAAGATCTGCATTGTACCTCATAGATTGTGAACTTGACATAAAGTTCACCTTTTCAAAAATGGCTAAGTTACTTTTTCTAATTATGGCTTAATTCTTCATGTAATGACCAAATGAGCAAAATAATGCTATAACACATTGGATTGGCATTTAATTATTGAGTGTAAATGAGATTAGAGGCCTGTAATGTAGCTTGCACATGCTGATTTCAAAAATGCCCAAGTTATGAACATGCATTTGGCCATGAATCAAAGTGACTTTTTCCCATATTGACAAATTCGATTCTCCCTAACCACAAGGGTGTTTGAGAAGTTCTTGGACAATTTGAAAAGCTTGGAATGTGTACTACAATCCATATTTGTAATGAAAGTTGAAATTCCAAGTGGAAGCATGTGAAAAGTGGCCATGAAGTTAGGCAAAAATCCTGCCTAAAATAGGTCAAAATTTTTCTAAGTTAAGAATGTTTTGCACCCCTATTCCAAAAATCATAACTTGAGCTACAAGCTTCTTTTGAGGAAACTTTGTGAATAAAAGTTGTAGATTTTGCAATGGACTATAACTTTCATGTTTTGAGTTTTCCTTAAATCCAAATGTATCTTGATGAGAAAGTGGGACAAAGTTAGGAAAAAATTAGGGATTTTCATAACTTAGAAAAATTCTAAGTTATGAAAATTCTTCATTTCAAACCCTAATTTGTGATTTTTGATTTCTTGATGAACAAGTTTCATGATTTGACATGTTTTGATGAAAAATGAATCTTGACACTTGATTTTGACCAAAAAGTCAAAGTTTGACTTTTCAGTATACAATCAAATTTGGCTCAGTTGACTGGAAAATTCATCTGTCAATCTTGTGCATTTGGGATCTTTTGAACTTGTTGAACATGTCAAGACAATGTCATTGATTCCTTGAGTCCATATGTGAGCTTGGTTTGCCATTGGTTGGGTCAAACAGTTAAAAATTGCCTTTGTGCAGTCAAAACCCTAAAAATGACCATTTTGCCCTTTTGGTGATCTGATCAAATTTCTTGTGGAATTGTGATCCAAACTTGACCAAATGGTTCATATGAGTTCATAATGTTGATGTGGGTCAAAAATAATGAGGTTTGACTGTCAATTGACCACAGTTGACTTTTTCCCCAATACAGCTGATTTCTAGGTCAACTGTCCAATTGACTGGGCAAAGATTGGAATCAAGACTTGAAACTTGGTATAGATAAACTTATGAGTCCAACATGAAGCATGAAAGTCATCTTGGGAATTTTAGGTCAAAACATCTTTGTGCAAACTCAAACCCTAATTTGGGTCAACAGTGCAAGAAGGTGTCTTGAGCAGAGTAAACCCTAACTTGATCTTGAGCTCCAAGGGTCTTGTGGTGAGAAAATATTGAGGAAATGGGAGGGAAAATTTTGGGGTACAACAGTTTCCCCTGTTCAATCTTCTTAGACCTGAAGAGTTAGATTGGCACGTTTGCCTTTCGCGACTCGAGGGTAAAAGGAGATTGGACACTAGAGTGCCCTGAAATTTGCACTCGCATGCTGGAGTATCAGCAATGTGATGGCGGGAATGGGATTATAGATGCCATTTGGAGAGATGATGGATAGGAGGATGGGCTTATAGATGCCATCTGGAGGTGTGACGGAACCTTGTCGGGAATGGGCTTATAGACGCCATTTGGAAGTGTTGATCGCGTAAGAGATTCCTTAGCGAGAACTTGCGTACTTTGAGAAAAATGGTTTCCTGGCCTATTACAGGTGTTGATCTTCAAACTCTTCATGCAAATATGCCCTGGCTAGGTACAGGTATCGAATCTATAATTAGTTACTCACAGATGTGCCCTGGCTAGATACAAGAATCGAATCCGGAACTTCAAAAGGTTGCTTACAGACGTACCCTGGAGGATACAGGAATCGAATCTCTAAACTCTTCATGAAGATATGCCCTGGCTGGATACAGGTGTCAAATCCACAATCAGTTACTCACAGATATGCCCTGGCTAGATACAGGAATCGAATCTGGAATTTATCGTCTACAGATATACCCTGGCTGGATACAGGAATTGAATCTGGAACTTGTCGTCTTCAGATATGCCCTGGCTGGGTACAGTTATCGAATCTGGAATTAGTTGCTCACAGATGTGCCCTGGCTAGATACAGGAATCGAATCTGGAATTGCAAAAGGTTGGTAGAGATAGCTTTCCTGGCTGGATACAGGTGTAAACCTCTGACCTGAGAATGAAAGATAATTTCCTGGCCTGTTACAGGGGTTGATCTTCAAACTCTTCATGCAGATATGCCCTGGCTGGATACAGGTGTTGAATCTACAATCAAATCACTCACAGATGTGCCCTGGCTAGATACATGAATCGAATCTGGAATTGTGATAGTTGATAGTAATCATCTTTGGATTGACCTTTTCCTGAAAAGGCAAAGTATCAGTTGTATGCAATGTCATGATGTATGAAATGCATGATGGCATGATGCTCAAAATGAGATAGTGTTGTATGCACTTTATCATGTATGTAAGCAGGATCTATGAAATGTGAAATGTTTATGAATGTATTTTCGTCTAGGAAAATAAATCCTTGACGAGTGCCGGGAACTTGTGGAATCCTGGACTGATGTTGAAGAGTGGAGTTCTTCGTTTCCGCTAGGGATGATGGCTGCAAGAATAAACCGGTAGGAGAAGATGACTCCGTCGGGGGATAAACTTGTTTGAGAGATTACTCTGAGGGGAATAACATAGGTGAAGAGATTACTCTGTGGGGTATTACTCTGTGGGAAGAGATACTTCGTTGAGGTTTTGATGGGAGCTCCGCTGGGGATTCCACTGATAAGTTATGTTGGGGAATTTGATGAACTCCGCTGGGGAATAGGAAGAACTTTGCTGAGGACGATCTTTCCGTGGTAATTAGCTGAGGATAACCTAGTTATACCCTAGTGGGGAAATAACCTTTGAATAAAGTCGGGGAGAGACGTACGTACTCTGCAGGGGATAAGCTTCCAGAATCTACTGGGGATAAGCTTTCAGACCTACTGGGGATATGGATTCCACTCTCCTGGGGAAACTTTCCAGCATGTACTGGGGAAGTGGCTCCACTGAGGTGTCTGTATTCCGTCGGGGAACAATCTTATATTAAGACTGTCGGGGATGCTTGTTTAGGAATGTCTACTCCGTTGGGGAATGTTGAGACCTTCTGGGGATACCCAACTTCCTTAAGGCTGACAGTAGACTAAACTCTGCTTGAGGAGAGTATCGCCGACTTGCTAGGGGAACGATGTGCCTCTTTAGGGCTGATGGGAGACCAAACTCTTCCTGGAGAGAGTATTGCTGAATCTTGTCTTACTCTGTGGGGAGTTGAGGTAACCTAGTTACATTCTTCAGCTGAACTTACCTTGGTACCTTGGTGGACAGAGCAACTAGATATCTTAGACAATTCTTTACTGCCCCTGTTTCTGATGTCATCTGTAATTAGTCCTTTGTTTCGCATGCAAATATTCATGATTAGCAATTAATGTCAAATGCATATATCAAAAACGAACATTGGACGTTCTTTGCAAAACAAAAACAGAAAAAAGGAAAAACGATGAGTAATTTGTCTGAAAAATGAAACTTGTATTGATTTTGAAGTTTCCCTGTAAATAGGCGTTTTATGTACAGGAGGCTGACGTCCTAGTAAGAGAACACCGCCGAGCAAAATAGAGTTTATACAATTTTGAAAAGGAAATAAAACAGCTATGTGAAAAATAATCCCACTGGTTTCCAACTCTGCTATCGCCTTTATGTCTTCAAGCGTCTCATCGCTTTGCTGCTTAGTTGAAGATAAAGCTGATTGATTGGAGTCATCTGAGCCCGATAGTTGATGTCTAATTCTGGATGCAAGGTGATCCAATGAGACATAGTATTACGCTTTATCCCTAACTTTTGCCTAGACCGCCCTTTCGGGTTTTCAGTCCACCGGGATACCCATTTTTACCCCAAGCCGCCTTTTCAGGTTTTCGACTTGCCGGGTGTACATATTTTTTCATTTCATCCCTTATTTTTGCCTGAACCCTTTTGGTTCGCCGTGAAGCCCTTATTTTTGCCTAGGTGTGTCAACCTAGCGGGTCTTTAATTTATGCGTAGTATCTTTTTACTATGTCTGCATTGGCGGGGTGAGGAAGGTCGTCCCCATCCATGGTGGTTAGAATCATAGCTCCTCCTGAGAAGATATGTTTAACCACAAATGGCCCTTTGTACGTTGGGGTCCATTTGCCCCTGGGATCACCTTGAGGAAGAATGATGCGCTTGATTACCAGGTCTCCAACTTGATACTCTTGTCGTCTGACTTTCTTGTTAAATGCCCTGATCATCCGTTTTTGGTACGTCTGACCATGACAAATAGCAGTGAGTCTCTTTTCGTCGATTAGGTTTAATTGATCAAGCCGAGTCTGGATCCAGTCATCTTCGCTCAAACCTGCATCCTTCATTATCCGGAGAGAGGGTATCTGGACTTCGATAGGCAAGACTGCCTCCATGCCATAGACCAAGGAGAAGGGAGTTGCCCCTGTTGACGTCCGCGCTGAGGTACGGTACCCATGAAGAGAAAATGGTAACATTTTGTGCCAATCTTTATAGGTCACTGTCATCTTCTGCACAATCTTCTTGATGTTCTTATTCGCCGCTTCTACAGCCTCGTTCATCTTTGGCCGGTAGGAAGAAGAGTTGTGGTGCTGTATATTGAATTGCTCGCAGAGCTCAGTGATCATCTTATTATTAAGATTGGTACCATTGTCCGTAATGATCCTCTCAGGTACACCGTATCGACAGATCAGGTTGTGCCGAATGAACCGTGCCACGACGTTCTTGGTTACCGTAGCGTAGGAAGCTGCTTCAACCCACTTTGTGAAGTAATCGATCGCTACCAGGATGAAGCGATGCCCGTTAGATGTCGTAGGTCGGATCTCGCCGATCATATCAATGCCCCACATTGCAAAAGGCCAAGGTGTTGTCAAGACGTTCAGAGGAACCGGAGGAATGTGCACTTTATCGGCGTATATCTGGCATTTGTGACACGTCCGAGAATGTTGGTAACAGTCGGCTTCCATTGTGGACCAGAAATATCCTGCCCGAAGGATTTTCTTTGCCATGGTATGTCCAATGGAGTGTGTTCCGAAGGTACCCTCATGTAGCTCTGCCATGATTTTTTCTGCTTCAGTCTTATCCATACAACGCAGTAAGGTTGAATCATGGTTTCGCTTGTAGAGAATGCCATTGCTGAGGAAGAACTTTGCCGCAAACCTTCTCAGGAACTTCTTGTCATTAACAGATGCGCCTTCGGGGTATTCTTGAGTTTCAAGGTACCTCTTCACTTCATGATACCAGGGTTTTTCTGTTACCTCTTCGGTCTCGAGATCGCAGCAATGTGCAGGTTCATCTAACTTCCAAATAATGATCCGGGGCGCCTCGTTGTCCCATTTGACCTTGAACATAGAAGACATCGTAGCCAACGTGTCCTCTAACTGATTCTCCTCTCTTGGGAAGTGTTCAAAAGTTATCTCCTCGAAGTGGGGAAGCAATGTCAACACATACTCTTTTTAAGGAATAAGATTTGGGTGTTTCGTATCCCACTCTCCTTTGATCTGATTGATCACGAGAGCGGAATCTCCGAAGACACTCAAAAACTTGATCCTTAGGTCGATTGCAGCTTGAAGACCCATGATGCATGCCTCATACTCTGCCATGTTGTTGGTGCAGTTGAAACATAGTCGGGCGGTGAGTGGAGTATGAGTGCCTTTAGGGGATATGATCATAGCGTCGATACCATTACCCAAAGTGTTCGAGGCTCCGTCAAAGTGCATAGACCATCAGGATCCTTCCTCAATTCCTTCATCCGGTCCAGGTACTTCACAATCAGTCACTACCATGATATCCTCATCTGGAAATTCAAAGTTCATCGACTGGTAATCGTCCACTGCCTGGTGTGCCAAATGGTCTACCAATACACTTCCCTTGATTGCTTTCTGAGTCGTGTACTGGATGTCATATTCCGTCAAGATCATCTTCCATCTTGCTATTCTTCCAGACAAGGCAGGCTTTTCGAAGATGTACTTTATTGGATCCATTTTTGAAATCAATAGAGTAGTGTGAGTCAACATATATTGTCTCAGCCGGCGAGCAGCCCATACCAAAGCGCAGCAAGTTTTCTCGAGCAGTGAGTACCGGGTCTCACAGTCGGTAAACTTTTTGCTAAGGTAATAAATGGCGTGTTCTTTTCGGCCAGACTCGTCATGCTGCCCCAGCACACACCCCATTGAGTTGTCAAGTACTGTCAAGTAAAATATTAGAGGTCTCCCTTCAACCGGCGGCATAAGAATGGGTGGTTCTTGGAGATACTCTTTGATTCTTTCGAAAGCGGCCTGACATTCATCATTCCAACGTACTACTTGATCTTTCTTCAGCAGCTTGAAGATTGGTTCACAGGTAGCAGTTAGATGCAAGATGAATCGGGCAATGTAGTTTAACCGTCCTAGAATGCCTTTGACTTCTTTCTCTGCCTTGGGAGTTGGCATCTCTTGTATGGCTTTCACTTTGGCAGGGTCCACTTGAATGCCTTTGTCGCTTACGACGAAGCCTAGTAGTTTTCCAGATCTCACCCCAAAGGTGCACTTGTTTGGGTTCAACCTCAGCTTGTACAACTTCAGACGGTCAAACAGCTTCCGCAGATGGTCAAGGTGTTCCTCCTCAGTTTGGGACATTGCAATCATATCATCGACATACACTTCGATCTCATGGTGGATCATATCATGGAATAAAGCAACCATGGCGCGTTGGTAGGTTGCCCTAGCATTTTTCAACCCAAAAGGCATGACCTTGTAGCAAAAGGTGCCCCACTGAGTGACGAAAGTGGTCTTCTCCATGTCTTCAGGAGCCATCTTGATCTGATTATAACCGTAGAAGCCGTCCATGAAGGAGAATGCTTTATGCTGAGCAGTGTTGTCAACAAGAACGTCGATATGAGGCAGAGGGAAATCATCCTTAGGGCTCGCCCTGTTCAAATCCCTGTAATCAACACACATTCGGACCTTACCATCCTTCTTCGGCACTGGAACCACGTTGGCAACCCACTGAGGGTAAGAAGTCACTGCTAGAAACCCGGCATCAAATTGTTTCATAACCTCAGCTTTGATTTTCTCTGACATTTCTGGACGCATACGGCGGACCTTCTGTTTTACCGGAGGGCAATCTTCCTTGGTAGGCAGGTGATGAACCACAATGTCGGTATCCAACCCAGGCATGTCTTCGTAAGACCAGGCAAAGATTTCCACATAATCATGCAGCATCTGAATCAACCGTTATTTCACACTGAGCTCTAGATTGGCACCAATCTTGACTTCCTTTCTGTCTGTCTCGGTACCCAGATTTACCGTTTCCACTGGCTCTTCATGTGGCTGAATGGCCCTCTCTTCCTGGAGTAGCAGTCTTGCAAGTTCACCAGGCACTTCACAATCATCTTCACCTTTGTCTTCGGCTAAGTTGATCAGATTTTCGAAGTCATAACTGGCAGTAGCAGAGTCGTTACCAGTGAGATCCAGAGTGGATTGGAACCTGTATAGGTGAGTGTGTGTAAATATAGCTATTTTGCCATATATAATAAAGAAAGAAAAGGAGCTCAAGATTTTGAAATGCAACAAACGTCCTATGTTTTGATTAATGATATATGAAAATGACATACAAAAGCCCTCACAAATGGAGCCACGGTGCCCCGGGTAGGACACCGAGCCATAAAAGTTTCAACATATTGTTTGTTACAAATTGAAAACAAAAGAGTTCATTACTGAGTGACAAAAGTAATAGGTGTGAAGTCTTTAGCAGTCCAGTTGCTTGGTCCACTGTCGGTATTTGGGTAAATCCAGCTGTCGAATTCAGATTCCTCCACGTCGTCTTCAATAGCATTCACTCTCGGGTTGGTGATGAACACAGGAGGTCTTCCAATCCTTGCTTTACGAACAGCCCTCTGAGCCTCTGCAGTGAAGCCCAAACCAAACTTGTCAGTCTTTGGAGTAAAGTCAGGAAGTCGGCCCCAGTTTGCGCACTCACCCTTCTCAACCACAGCCCGGGCATCCTTCAAGGAATCCATCTTCAAAGGAGGGTCTTCAATCACGGTTTCAGCTGATGCCAGTGTCTGAGGCACCTCTTCAAAGTGTTGAAAGGGGGTCTTAATGAACTCCCCATCCATTTCTATGTACCGGAACGAGTTAAGGTGGCTGACCATATATTCTTCTTCCCCTTGAACTGTAACAATCTTCCCTCTAATCGGGTACTTCAGCTTTTGATGTAGTGTGGAGGTCACCGCTCCAGCCTTGTGGATCCATGGACGACCCAGCAAACAAGAATAGGATGGTCGGATGTCCATCACATAGAATGTCGAATCAAAGACCTGAGAACCAACCCGGATTGGAATGTCAACTTCCCCATGTACCATCCTTTTCAAACCGTCAAAGGCTCGGACAACAATGTTACTAGGCTTGAGCTCCAAACCCTCACAATCCAACCTGTTTAGGGCCTTCTTGGGCAATACGTTCAATGAAGAACCGGTGTCTACCAACACATGGGCAAGAGTAGTGCCCCTGCATTCAATGGAGACATGCAGGGCATCGTTATGGTTCTTTCCTTTGGCGGTCAGATCGGAGTCAGAGAAGCCCAAACCATTATCGGCAGTCAAGTTGGCCACACAATCGGTAAATTGATCAGCAGATGTTTCTTGTGGCACATGGGCCGTCTTCAGGAAGGAAATCAGGGCCTTGGCATGGGCCTCTGAACACAGCAATAGTGATAACATAGAAATTTTTGATGGGGTGTGCCCCAGCTGCTCAACTACGTTGAAATCACTCTTCTTGATAATCTTGAGGATCTCTTCCATCTCTTGCTAGGAAGCTTCAACAGTGGTTGCCTTTGGTGCCTTTGTCAGGGCAGGCAAATCAGTAGCAATCCCTTTGCCCCGAGCGTCAGATGACTCGACAGCAGGGGTAGAAACAGGAACTTGATCAGAAAGGGGAACAGGCACACTTGCAGGTGTAATGACAAGAGGTTTCTGAATAGCTGGTGGCGCAATATCTGGTGAGAACAGCCTACCACTGCGAGTAACCTTGGCAGGCCCGGTGATGTTACTGACTCTGGTACTTGTATCAAACTCTTGTTTTACTCCAAGAACATAAACATCTGCCCCATAGTGCCACGGGACAGCTTTGTCAGATGTGTAAGGGAGAGGCCCCGGAACAATGATGATGATAGGAGCAATCTTCTAAGTAGGCATGATTTTGACGGGCTTCTTCGAAGGAGCCTTAGGAGGATTGTTGAAAATAGTGACAATGGACACTTCTTCAGTAGGGGTGGCAGGAACGGCAATCTTCTCGAACAAGATTTCTCTGCTATCCATCAGGCTTTGGATACCTGATTTCAGCAAAGGACAACCAACAGGTGAAACAGCACATAGAAGGCAACCTTTACCACATCCCGGAAATAAACCGGCCAGCAACAGGTTCCTTTTGACAGTCAACAACAGAGTAACAATCTCTTCCACGGAGGCTACATACCGGTCTTCTTCCACAGCATTCACTCCATGCTGGGGCATGGGAGCAGTTACAACATTGGGCCTTTCGGGCGCCTCGAACTGTATTTCTTTAGCATCGATAAGGTCCTGAACCTTATTCCTCAGAGCCCAATAATCGTCCGTAGTATGCCCCGGGCTATCAGAGTGATAAGCGCAACGGGCGTTGGGGTTGTACTTTGGAGAAGCTGTGTTCACTACCTTCGGAACTTCTTTGACAGTTACCAGATTGGTTGACAGTAATTGCGGCAAAATCTGAGACAGGGTCATACTGAGCCGAGTGTACTGCCTTTTGGGTCTCTCACCCCTTGGTTGGTTAAACTGCTGAGGAGCAGCGGCAGTCTTTGAAATTACCAACGCATTGACAGCTTGGCGGCGTTCCGGCTTAATTTGTCTTCTGGGACCATAAACAGCATTGGCTTCCTTCTTGAAGGGCTTCTTTTCGGTACTCGCGGAGGCACCTTTCTGTATCTTCCCCGACTTGATACTAGCTTCTATTCTCTCACCAATCAAGATCAAATCTGTAAACCCAGCAGAAGAATTACCAATCAGATGGTTGAAGAACGGACCAGACAGGGTCCCTAGGAACATGTCAACAAGTTCACGGTCAGTCAGCGGTGGCTGCACCCTGCCAGCCAGGTCTCTCCATTTTTGCGCATACTCCTTGAATCCTTCGCCCGTCCCCAGTGACATACCCTGGAGTTGGGTACGCGTAGGAGCAAGGTCGGAATTGTACTGATACTGTTTATAAAATGCAGTAGCCAAGTCCTCCCAGTTTCGGATACTGGCTCCATCCAGCTGATAGAACCATTCGAGTTGAGCCCCTGAAAGGCTATCCTGAAAGAAATGGATCCAAAGGTTCTTGTCTGCAGTGTAAGGTTGGATCTTCCTTACATATGATCTGAGATGCATTTTCGGGCAGGACAGTCCGTCATATCTTGCAAAAACGGGTACTTTGAACTTTGGGGGGATCACAATTCCAGTAACTAATCCCAAGTCTTCGAAATCTAAGCCGGGATTTCTCTGCAGCTCCATAGCTGCCAACCTGTCTTCCAAGCCTTTGTACTTATCATCAGCGGGCGGGTATTGTTGCTCAGAGTAGTCTTCGTCTTCTTCAGCCTCTCCTTCTTCAGCTTCGGATTCGGAAGGTACCGCAGCCGCATTCCCTTTACTGGTTCCCTCTTCAGAAGTAGGGGGAAATTCAAGGACTCTTCTGGCTTCACCCTCAAACCTTCTTCCTAGGGTAGCCACCCCGATTCTCTTCTTCTTCTTTTTCACTTGCTCTTTGTTCCCAAGCAGGGCCTTTAGATCATCTTGACCCTTTGCCAAGGTCATCAAGAGGTGTTGAAACTATGAGTTCTGAGACTGCAAGTCCTTGACCGTCTGTTCGAGATCCATCTTACTGTAATAAACAGCAGAAAGATAAGGAAACCTGGTGTGGAGACCTGCTTATGCGCATGATGAATGATATGTTTGTTTATGCAATGCATTCAAGGATTTAGAAAATTCAAAATTGTTGCAAACAAAAAGAACACACGTCATATTAATAAGAAGAAATTTGTGAGTACATAAATGCCCCATGGGCCAAATATTACAAAAAACTTCTCAGGGTAAAAAGACGTTGCACATCCTCTTTGGTGCGATGTAGGTGTTGAGGGTCTCTTCCTCATGGATTCGGCGGGTGAGCTCCAAAACCTTCTTCTCACTGGCGTAGAAGCTGGCTTCAAAAGTATTCTGTTCCTCTTTGAGTTGGATCCAATTCTTCTGCATCTCCTCCCACGATGTAGGCATGTCAGGATATAGGATGGTGTAGGGAACCTCTCCTTCCTTAACGGGCTCTTTAATAACAGGGAGAACATGAGGATAACGCATCATTAGACTCTGGGCTCGGGTTCGTACCCACTTGAGATAAGGCTCAAGAGGGATGGAGTTCTTGTGCCCCAGTGTCTTGTTGTCTACCTTGTTAGGCATCCTCCAAGCTCTGATTAATCTTTGGCGAAGTCCTTGTGCATCGTTGTCGAAGTCAAAAACTAGGTCAGGAATCAACATGTCGTGAGGGCCATCCCTCCGTGCATATCCAAATTGTCTCAAAGCTAGACAAGGGTTGTAGGTAATACCTCATCTAATGCCAAGTAATGGAACATTAGGGAACTCTCCACAATGATCGATGATGATGACATTTTCTCTGGACCGGGAGCACCAATGTACATCAGAATGAGTAAGGGTCATCAACCGTTGTGACCACCTTAGGCCTTGGTCATTCTTCAAGACAGATTATGGAAGGTGCAAAATAAACCACCTTGCAAGGAGAGGAGTACAGCACATGAGAACACCCCTCTTTCTCATTGTTCGTGTGTAAAATGAGTGAAGAATGTCCCCAAGTAAAGTTGGTATTGGATTCCTGGATAAGAAGATCTTGACGGCATTGACATCTATAAGCTGGTCGGGATTTGGGAACAGGACCAACCCATAAATGAGGAGTGCCACAATTTCTTCAAAGGCTTGTAGGTCCAATGAATTCCAACACTCTTGTTCCTTCTCAAACAAGAATTTTACCAGGAAGCCTTTGACACTGCTTCTAGTTTCCCAATGCCCCTTGATGTCATATGGTTGCAAGTGTAGGGCTTGAGCAACATCTTCAGGCTTTGGTTCTTTTTCCGTACCGTTGTAGGGTAGTTGATTAAGAATAGGAATTCTCAGGAGTTGAGAAAATTCCTCCAAAGTGGGCACCAATTGGTAGTCGGGGAAAGTGAAACAGTGGTGAAGGGGGTCAAAGAACTGGAACAACACCTTTACCATGTCCTCTTCAATGGTGGTGTTGACTAGGCTGAGCAGTCTACCATGTCTTTCACTGAAGGGAGAGCTTTCCGGAATTCTTGATGTGAGCTCTTTGAGTTGAGGAGGGATTCTCACAAGGTTGACTTGGATAGTTTTCCTGCGAAGAATTTCCATGACCTACAAAACAAGAACAAAGATGAAGATCTAAACCCTTGAAATGGTTAGTGAATGCATATGATGCTTTATGATGTTCATGATGCATGCACAAACATATGTACAAGCAATTCACACAAAACCCTAGTTTCAGGCTTGCATGGGGTTCATAGGTAAGTACCCTCTTGAGTGAAGTTGGCTTAAAAACCTGTCCTATAAATAGTAACCGGGTTCTAAGGAGCTCAATATCATTGGATCGTTTTCCATGTTCATTGTTTTAGTTTAGCCACTTAACTAGCGACCAAAATATTCCAAGAAAACAACCCTCAATGAGTGTAGTATCGAGTATCTACCAACTTCGGACTGCACCAAAGCCGGTCATCTCACTACCCCTAATGAAAGGCCAAGATGGTCAAGTAAGGTTCTAGGTCATTAGTGCTTAGTGGCATCACTCAGCGGCCCCGTACTCTCCTTGATTGAACTCAAGGGTTACCGGTACTCACAAATATGTCGCACTAATATAGTTATTGCTTCAACCGTGTCGGTATACCCCGCACAGTTTCCACAACGTATTGCTATCTATGAATGTTTCCCCAAATCCGAGTGTAGGATTTCAAACCCAAACAAGAGAGCCAAGATATAAAGCAATCAAAGCAAACAATTAGTCATGCAAGAGGGTGATCTAAGCCCTAAGGTTACTCCACTTTAAAAACTCCTCAGCAGAGTCGCCAGTCCTGTGATACGGTGGGAGAACTGACTTGGGTTTTGCGTTTGTTTTCGCAAATGTTTCGGTTGATTTTTGCATACAAAACCCTAAGTCTATCATGGCATTTTTAGAAAGCTTTAAAGTGCGAAATTTAAAGTCCTAAATTATTACAACATAATTATGGGATGGGGGGTACAAATGTTCAAATGGGGATATTTTAGCAAGAAATTTAAATCTAAACTATTACATCCAAATTGAATATTCAAATTATTTAATTGCACCATAATTAAATAAAATAAAATAAATATGCAAGATGCAAAAATGATTTTCATATGTATTTAAAAAGGTATTTTTCATGTGACAAATAAACAAAAATAAAAAGGTTTAATTTTTGGATTTTTTAGGGTTTAGGGCAAAAACCCTAATTTGCTAAATAAAATGTATTAATTATTTATTATATACAACATTTATTAATTATGTACAAAAAAATAAATAAAAGGAAGTATATTGTAAAAAAAGTGATTTTTGAGGTTAAATATTAATAAAAATAAAAATGTATTATTTTTGTATTTTTATCCTAAATATTCTAATAATATATAAGTATTTATAATATTTACTAAATATATTAAATATGTACAAAAAATAAAATATTTATTATTTACAAAAAAGTATATTTTTTATAAAATGTTTTCAAAAGATAAAATAAAATAAAATCAGAAAATAAAAATGTATTAGTATTATTTCATGCTTAAATAGAAATATAGAATCCAAATCAAAAGGAAAAAATAAAAAATGACAAATATATCATGCAATGGGCCAGGGGGGTGTATGTGAAAAATGAAGGTGCAAAAAGAAAGAACAAGTCAGGCCCATCCCAAGAAGGCTTGTCTTCAACCTCCAGCCAGTTTCAAACACAAAGCGCGCGTTTTCCCTTGTCAAGCATAGATCCTGATTCTTTGACTTTCATAAAAAACTTACAACAGCAATGTTATAGAGCATCATGTCACGATTCTAAACATGTAAAGAAATTGTTCTAACTCTCAGAAATGAGAGAGAATTTCTCCTCCCCCAATTCCTGACCTAGCTTTTTTCAAATGTTCATGTCCAAAATTCGTGCAGCACACACAATATAAATGAAAAGTGAGGATACAGGTAGCTTCAGGGACATGAGTAGAGCATGACTTCTTCACAAACCTAAGCCTAGATATGCATGGATAGAGAGATAGAAGTTCAAAAACTTACTTGTTCAGCTTGAAACATGTACAACAATGGAGGTACTTTCAAGGCAATGTGAGGACTTGTACAGCTTGCTTGAAGTCCAGGGATGTTATTCCAATGCTTGGTGTGCTTTGAATCTTGCTATATCAAGCTACAGAAGTCAACCTGCAAGAGAGAAAAGTGAAAATGGCACACTTGGCTATGGTTGTTACAGTTCCAGTTCAATGCTTGGAATAGTTTGTATGGATGTTTTGGAAGGTGTATGAAGTGGTTTCAGCCAAAACGCACGAGTGGAAGTGTTTGTGGAAGTCAAGTTGCAGAAGGGACTCTGTTTTTGCAGCAAGGAGGTGTTTCTGTGTTTGAGGAGGTATTGGAGGTGGCTGGCTCGTGTTTTAGGTCAGGCTTGATGTTTGGAATGTGTTCAACCAGTTTGCTTAGGCATGTGTTGACAGGAATGTGAGTTGTTGTTTCAAAATACAAGTTTCTTCTATCTTAAGCAAAGTTTGTCAACTTGGAATGTAGGCTAACACAGACCCCTCAAGTATGCTGCATAAATCACTCTTGATCAGTGGACTTTGCTCATGAACTTGTGCCTCAAAGATCTGCATTGTACCTCATAGATTGTGAACTTGACATAAAGTTCACCTTTTCAAAAATGGCTAAGTTACTTTTTCTAATTATGGCTTAATTCTTCATGTAATGACCAAATGAGCAAAATAATGATAGAACACAATGGATTGGCATTTAATTATTGAGTGTAAATGAGATTAGAGGCCTGTAATGTAGCTTGCACATGCTGATTTCAAAAATGCCCAAGTTATGAACATGCATTTGGCCATGAATCAAAGTGACTTTTGCCCATATTGACAAATTCGATTCTCCCTAACCACAAGGGTGTTTGAGAAGTTATTGGACAATTTAGAAAGCTTGGAATGTGTACTACAATCCATATTTATAATGCAAGTTGAAATTCCAAGTGGAAGCATGTGAAAAGTGGCCATGAAGTTAGGTAAAAATCCTGCCTAAAATAGGTCAAAATTTTTCTAAGTTAAGAATGTTTTGCACCCATATTCCAAAAATCATAACTTGAGCTACAAGCTTCTTTTGAGGAAACTTTGTGAATCAAAGTTGTAGATTTTGCAATGGACTATAACTTTCATGTTTTGAGTTTTCCTTGAATCCAAATGTACCTTGATGAGAAAGTGGGACAAAGTTAGGAAAAAATTAGGGATTTTCATAACTTAGAAAAATTCTAAGTTATGAAAATTCTTCATTTCAAACCCTAATTTGTGATTTTTGATTTCTTGATGAACAAGTTTCATGATTTGACATGTTTTGATGAAAAATGAATCTCGACACTTGATTTTGACCAAAAAGTCAAAGTTTGACTTTTCAGTATACAGTCAAATTTGGCTCAGTTGACTGGAAAATTCATCTGTCAATCTTGTGCATTTGGGATCTTTTGAACTTGTTGAACATGTCAAGACAATGTCATTGAGTCCTTGAGTCCATATGTGAGCTTGGTTTGCCATTGGTTGGGTCAAACAGTTAAAAATTGCCTTTGTGCAGTCAAAACCCTAAAAATGACCATTTTGCCCTTTTGGTGATCTGATCAAATTTCTTGTGGAATTGTGATCCAAACTTGACCAAATGGTTCATATTAGTTCATAATGTTGATGTGGGTCAAAAATCATGAGGTTTGACTGTCAATTGACCACAGTTGACTTTTTCCCCAATACAGCTGATTTATAGGTCAACTGTCCAATTGACTGGGCAAAGATTGGAATCAAGACTTGAAACTTGGTATAGATAAACTTATGAGTACAACATGAAGCATGAAAGTCATCTTGGGAATTTTAGGTCAAAACATCTTTGTGCAAACTCAAACCCTAATTTGGGTCAACAGTGCAAGGAGGAGTCTTGAGCAGAGTAAACCCTAACTTGATCTTGAGCTCCAAGGGTCTTGTGGTGAGAAAATATTGAGGAAATAGGAGGGAAAATTTTGGGGTACAACACTCGCCTATAAATAAAAGGCTTCACAACATGTTTAAAAGAGGATTTTTTTACTAGAGGAACGAAACCTCCAAAATCTTCTCAAACAAAACAAAACTTTCAAGTCCCTTCAACACTTGTGAAATCAAAAACCCGGAATCTCATTCATTTCCTTCGATTCTGAAGAATAGCCACACTCTAGTCTCTTTAGAATCTAGTGGAAAGAAGCATCACACTTGCTTTCTTTCCTCCTTCGAATCCAGCATCCCATGCCTTGTTTCAGGCCCCTCCCTTCGAATCCAGGAAACACTCAGGGCCTCCACTCAAGGTCCCACACCCATTCAAGGCTGAAGCAAGGTAAGTCACTCTTACCTTTGAATCCTTTGTTTAAAACATAGCATGTATACATATTTTTTCTCCTTTTCGTTTTCACCCTTTAATCTATTTTGATGGCTAATCTTTTTGTTTCTTATTGCTTGAATTCATTAAATATACTTTAATAATTAGTTTGGTCACAAGACAAATACTAGCATGGGCTTAGGCCATGTTGTCATTTTATATCCCAAACAAAAGAGACAGGGGGAAAGAAACATGAAACGAAGCCTTGGGCTTCCTTGCTGACTCCCAAGGCAGAATCAGAAGGCATATTTGCACTAAGTCCAGCCAGAATCGAAGGCCATGACTTTCTGCTTTCAGCCTCAATCGAAGAAGGCAACAAGGTAGAAAGGTAGAACTAGAAGGCGCACCCTGTTGACTGCCAAGCCCAATCGAAGGCCATGACTTGATTGGTGCCAACTCCCAATCGAAGGCCATGACCTTGCTGATGCCAGTCCCAATCGAAAGAGGCCAACAAAAGCATAATCGAAGGGTGCTCCTCCCCCCAATCGAAAGAGCTCATTTTTCTTCTTTTATTTTTGCCTTTATATTTCTATGCACTTCAATATGGTTGTAATAGTGTAGGATTTATTTTTTGCACTTTTTATTTCTTTTGTACAAATGCTAGTAATTAGGTTTGTATGGCAAGATAAAACCAATAAGTAGACAACCCAAAAATCAAAGACAAAATGCATGCAAATAAAATACACTTTGCACACATGCACCCTTAGGGTAATCTCACTTGTTGCCTCGGAAAAATAGTCATGTCCCTCGAATATGGGCGTTTTAGAAAAGACCCTCGATAAAAGATCGTAGTCCCTCAATGACCCCCGATGTTGCCTTTGGTAAACGATCTAGTCCCTAAATGACATTGCAAAAACGTCTCATAGGTTGCCTTCTATGACTATACAAACGTCTCACGCCCGTCCCTTCACATCCAACGATGGGGCTTCTTACCAAAACAATGGTAAGATAACAACATCTAAAGGAGGAGGAAAATAACATCTAAGACCTTTTGAGTAGGTAGATTGATCCTAGTTGCTTGTTTGCTCATAACAAAAAAAAACATTTTTATACACCCACACTTTCATTTTGAAAAAATTTCAAAAGACAACACTTTGTACGCGTTCTTATAGAAACGAGAGCCATTACAAAGACACCTTTTCAAAATCACTTTCAAAAACACATTCCATAAACACTTCTTTGAACTATTTTCAAAATAACTCTTTGTACGCGTTATTATAGAAAAGAGAACCATTACAAAATCATTTTCAAAATACTTTCAAAACCACACCACAAAGCACACTTTCAAACAAAAGCAAGTGATCTAGAAAGCAACTAAGAGCCCGTAGATAACTACGGATGGAAAGGGTGCTAATACCTTCCCTTTTCATAATCAACCCCCCGAACTCAGAAATAATCTCGAAAGGTCTTTCCTATTCTTTTCAGCCTTTCCTTATTGGATAAAAGAAATGTCGGTAGCGACTCTTGCTAACTGCAACATTTGCAATAAAACGCAAAATAACCAAGTCAGTTCTCCCACTGTATCACAGAACTGGAGACTCTGCTGGGGAAAAGAGTTCTAAGTGGGGTTACCTTAGGGCTAGATCACCTTTAATTGCTTTCTTTGTTTGACTTGCATGCTTTACATTATGGTTCCTTGTTTGGTCTTGCTTCGATCCTCTACCTGGATCTGGGACACCTTTTAGGTAAGTAGCAATACATTATGGAAACTGTACGGCATAGACCGACACGGTTGAAGCAATGGCTATGTTAGTGTGACGCATTTTTTGGTATCGGTATCCCTTGTGTTGAATCGAGGAGAATACGAGGCTGCTGAGCAGCATCATAAAGCACTAACTGACCTTAGAACCTTAATTGAACAAACTTGGCCAATTATGACGTAATGAGATAACCGGTTTCGGTGGAAAGCTAAAAATTGGTTGATACTCGATACTACACTCATTGAGACCGGACTTTTGGGATATCTCGGCAGCAAGAAAAAATTGATTGTGCTGAGACAACGCCTAAAGGAAAGGTCAGTGATATTGAGATCCCTTAGAACCCGGTTACTATTAACTAAGACAGGTTGAGCCAACTAAACTTTAAGAGGGTACTTACCTATAAGACTCCATGTAAGCCTAAACCTAAGGACTTGTCTGCTTTGTGTGAATATGATTATTTGTACTTGCTTACTTTGCATACTTGTACATAACATCATGACATCATACCATAGCATTTTCAATAACCATTTCAAGGATCTCAAGGGTGTATGATGCAGGGTCATGTTGAACCAGACGTCTATCAAAGGGCAAGAGGATCTATTTTCCTCTAAACCAAACACCGTCAAAGATCAAGCACAACAGCTTGAGCCAAGGGCTATGACCCACTTGATATGGTGAGCTTAATTCTCGTGGAAGGACATCCACCGATACAAGGTTCTCCAAACAAAGTTGTTGATCAAAGTTTAACTTCTAAAATTTTCTTGTGTTTACCCTCTGAGATCCTTGAAGACATGCATCCACATATCGTGTGTCATATCATGACAGGTTTCTACCACACAGATTTCCTTATCTTCCTATTGTTTATTTCAGTAGATATGGCTCTAGAACAGACTATCAAGGACATCCAGACTCAAAGCGCTCAACTTCAAGAAATGTTCTTGAGCCTTATCCAAGGGGAAAGAAGGAGTGAAAGCGCTCCTCACTAGGGGCATGATCATGGGGAATCCTGAGGGCAACAAGGATGACCTGTTGGAGCAGCTACAAACTGAGATAGCCATAATGAAAGTCCAGATGATGGGACAACTGGTGGGCAAGATGGCTCTTATCCAAAACTTAGCTCAGGGACAAGAAGAGCTAAGGACTCTCATCAACAAACTTCACCAAGACGGTTGCAACTGTATGAAACAAACGGTCAAGATTGGGGATCAAGTCACTACTCAGTCTCCCATGAGACATGAAGCCGGTTTGGTGGAAAGTAGACCATTCCAAATTGCTACCGCGTCTCGAGTCCAAACATAACCTTGCAAACAACAACAAGGGAATCAGCACAAGGAGGTTGCACCTAAGAGACAATTTACCATGATTCGCATGTCGCTAGCTCAGGTGCTACAACACATGTTGAAGGCAGAGCTAATTATATTAAAGGCTCCTCCCCAGAATCCTAACACTGTTTCTCCTAGTTACCATCCCAATGAAAGGTGTACATACCATTCTGATGGTCCTGGGCATGATACGAACAATTGTTAGGCTCTGAAGAACAGGATTCAGGATCTAATCGACAAAGGAGTTTTGGAATTTACACAAGACGATCAACTGGAACTCTCCTATCACCCCTCAAGAGCATCCATATGAAGTGACGATCTGGGAGAGGAAACTTTCTATTTATTCGAATTTTCAGTTGTAATTCCTTGTTTATTCAAACACTTATCTTTATGTCATACTTTGATTAGTCTCATTAATGCATCGCATATGTTTGTCTTGAATTAATCCATTCATTTTCACTCTATTTAAAACTATGTTTTTGTACTCCCTTTATGATATTCAACTCTTGTTTTTTTTTTTAAAAGTTGCAAGCCTTTAGAGGGAGGATGACGAAAACAATGCCATAATCTCATACATTATGCTTTTGAACAGACCTTGCTGATGATGTACAGGCGTTTGTTTCAATTCCTAAACACTGGAGTTATAAGGAGGATAATCCCTAGTCAAACCCTTCGAGCCAGAGAAGTAGGAGTTTCCTTTCTTACACAGACTGAAACCTTTAAACAAAACATGGGGCAGGGTAGTCTCTCAGTTAATTCAAATGCGCGTTCAGTCGCAAACTTTCACTTCGTATACAACGAATGACATCAAAACATTCCCCTGGAATCAAAAGACGGTGATGGTTCCATACCAAAATAGGCAGTCATTATCTCTCAAGAGAAAAGCGCACTAAGTCAAAACCAACGAAGGAGACTTAAGAAAAACTGGGGCATCCCGCTGACTGTAATCTCAAAAACAAGAACAGTCAGGCAAAATCAGGGATAATAAATCAAAAAAAGAAGTCATTACAAATCCTCAACAACATGGAAAATATGGAAAAAGGATTTTCTTCCAACAAATAAACTTCAAATTTTTGAACCATCACCAAAACGTCATTCCATACTCAATTGGAGTTCGAAAGTATAATTAACTGAGTTTAGGACTGAAGAACATCACGAAGAACAGGTGGGTACAAATACACTTTGAGCCTTATCCTTTGTTTCTTGAACCATGAACCAAGCCACGTTACAACCCTTCAAAGTCCTAATTGAAGCATGAGTTAGTTCGGAAGCATAATGTTACAAAAAGGTATCCTGACTTCTGTAAGGCTTTACTTTAAACCCTGAGTTGAATTTTCTTACAAAAATTATTTTATCTTCTAAAACGAATTTTCAAAAAAAAACTTCAAGACAAGCAGAAACTTTGCATTATTTGAATATCGTTGTTTGCATATGGCTAATTGTTTGACATCGGAGAAATTTACAAGACGAATATCCAGCAAATGAAAGCTCTCTCTCAGTGAACAAGGTCACTTCAAATTGGATGACACTTCCAACAACAAATCTCATATTAAATAAGGGAGCATGACACGTTACTGTCCAATACATCTGGGGCAGTCCAGTCAAGATTCCAAGAAATCTCTCAAGAAATGCTGAATAACCAAGGGCAGGCATGATTCTGAATCACTTAGGGCACTGAACACGAACCCCAACAAAGGGTTATGTACAGTCAAACATTTCCTGGCAGTGCCACAAACACCTGCTACTAGGGGCAGTGATAAATCTCCCCAAACATCATGTTCATAGGATGGCCCCCATCCAGGGTTTCAATCTCTGAAAACTTCTCCCCAACTGAGTCAACCTCAAGAATCCTCGAGGATTTCTTCCAAAAGAAGACACCTCTCCAACAGACTGGCGACAAGGTTTATTTCCCCAATAAACTATAGATTCCCCGGCTTAAGTTTGCCTCTCTGACTATTACAAATCAAGGGACCACAACTCCTCTTACCAAGTAGACTTCTCTACAATCCCCAGTGAGTTGCTGCAGAACCTGGGAAACAACCAGATAACAATTAACTTCGTTATCCCCAACAAGTTGTTAACTCCCTTTCTCTTCCAACAAGAGATAACTCCCCAGTAGAGCAACGAGCAACAGAGACTCCTGAAATCTTTTCCCCGAACAGAGATTAACACTCCCCAATGGAGTTCTCCTCAAACAACAAAATAGGATTCCCTAGCGGAAACATTCTAAGCAAGGTTTGAGGATGCGCATGCACTTCATCCCCAACGGTCGTCCGAGATTCAGCTTCCCAAAACTCCCCAGCACTTGTCAAGGATTTATTTTCCAAGACAAAATTACATTCCAACAACCTTTTCATGCATCATACTACATACATGATAAGCGTGTATAGCACAAATGCATACGGCATAATCTCATTTATTTTGAGAACATCATTACACCGTGCATTTCATACATCATGACATTGCATACAACTAACTCTTTACCTTTTCAGGAAAGATCAATCAACAGAAAATTATCATCAACAAATTTTCAACAAAGACAAGACAACTATCTGTGAACAAATCAATGGTAGATCAATTCCCGAAACAGGACAAGGTGATTATTTACATGATGAATGCTCTCTTCAGACCTCTACTAGTTCAGTTTAAATCTCTCAACAGTTTATCCTGATTATTTCCCGTAGACATTTTCTCTGGTTCAGATAAGTTTCTCTAAGATTTATTCTAATTCTTTCCAGTTAAAGAAAATTAAAGACCTCTACTGGTTCAGTTTAAATCTCTCAATGGTTTATCCTGATTCTTACCTATAGAAATTTTCTCTGGTTCAGATAAGTCGCTCCAAGATTTATTCTGATTCTTTCCAATTAAATAAAATTCAAGACCTCTGCTGGTTCAGTTTAAATCTCTCAACGGTTTATCCTGATTCTTTCCCGTAGACATTTTCTCTGGTTCAGATAAATTGCTCCTAGATTTATTCTGATTCTTTCAAGACCTCTACTGGTTCAGTTTAAATCTCTCAATGGTTTATCTTGATTCTTTCCGGTAGACATTTTCTCTGGTTCAGATAAATCGCTCCAAGATTTATTTTGATTCTTTCCAGTTAAAGAAAATTCAAGACCTCTACTAGTTCAGTTTAAATCTCTCAACGGTTTATCCTAATTCTTTCCCGTAGACATTTTCTATGGTTCAGATAAATTTCTCCTAGATTTATCCTGATTCTTTCCATACCTCTATTGGTTCAGTTTAAATCTCTCAACGGCTTATCCTGATTCTTTCCGGTAGACATTTTCTCTGGTTCAGATAAATCGCTCCAAGATTTATTCTGATTCTTTACAGTTAAAGAAAATTCAAGACCTCTATTGGTTCAGTTTAAATCTCTCAATGGTTTATCCTGATTCTTTCCTGTAGACATTTTCTCTGGTTCAGATAAATCGCTCCAAGATTTATTTTGATTCTTTCCAGACCTCTGCTGGTTCAGTTTAAATCTCTCAACGATTTATCCTAATTCTTTCTGTAGACATTTTTCTCAGGTTCAAATAAATCGCTCCAAGATTTATTCTGATTCTTTCTAGACCTCTGTTGGTTAAGTTTAAATCTCTCAATGGTTTATCCTGATTCGTTCTGGTAGACATTTTATCTGGTTCAGATAAATCACTCTAAGATTTATTCTGATTCTTTCCAGTTAAAGAAAATTCAAGACCTCTACTGGTTCAGTTTAAATCTCTAAATGGTTTATCCTAATTCTTTCTCGTAGACATTTTCTCTGGTTCAGATAAATTTCTCCAAGATCTATTCTGATTCTTTCCAGTTAAAGAAAAATCAAGACCTCTACTGGTTCAGTTTAAATCTCTCAATGGTTTGTCCTGATTCTTTCTCATAAACATTTTCTCTGGTTCAGATAAATCGCCCCAAGATTTGTTCTGATTCTTTCCAGAGCTCTACTGGTTCAGTTTAAATCTCTCAATGGTTTATCCTGATTCTTTCCCGTAGACATTTTCTCTGGTTCAGATAAATTGCTCCAAGATTTATTCTTATTCTTTCCAGACCTCTACTGGTTCAGTTTAAATCTCTCAATGGTTTATCCTCATTCTTTCCCGTAGAAATTTTCTCTGGTTCAGATGAATTGCTCCAAGATTTATTCTGATTCTTTCCAATTAAAGAAAATTCAAGACCTCTACTGGTTCAGCTTAAACCTCTCAATGGTTTATCCTGATTCTTTCCCGTAGACATTTTCTCTGTTTCAGATAAATCGCCCCAAGATTTGTTCTGATTCTTTCCAGACCTCTGTTGGTTCAGTTTAAATCTCTCAATGGTTTATCCTGATTCTTTCCCGTAGACATTTTCTCTGGTTCAGATAAATTGCTCTAAGATTTATTCTGATTCATTCAAGACCTCTTCTGGTTCAGTTTAAATCTCTCAATGGTTTATCCTGATTCTTTCCCGTAGACATTTTCTCTGGTTCAGATAAATTGCCCCAAGATTTGTTCTGATTCTTTCCAGACCTCTGTTGGTTCAGTTTAAATTTCTCGATGGTTTATCCTAATTCTTTCTGGTAGACATTTTCTCTGGTTCAGATAAATCGCCCCAAGATTTATTCTGATTCTTTCCAGATCTCTGTTGGTTCAGTTTAAATCTCTCAACGGTTTATCCCGATTCTTTCCGATAGACATTTTTTCTGGTTCAGATAAATCGCCCCAAGATTTATTCTGGTTCTTTTCTAGTTGAAGTCAAGTTTAGACTTAGTCTAATTTCTGTCAACAATCACCTTTGAATGGAATCTGTAAGCCCATTACCTACACAATCAACCACCACATCATCGAGTGTAAATTTTTGGGCACTCTAGTGTTCAATCATCTTCCACCTTCAAGTCACGAATGGCAAACTCGCCAATCTAACTCTTCAAGTTTAAGAAGATTGAACAGGGGAAGCTGTTGTACCCCAAAATTTGCCCTCTCATTTTCTCAAGATTTCTCACGCATGTGTGATTACAAAAACCTGTTTAAAGAAATAAAGAAAATGTAAAATTTTGAAGATGTTAATGTGCCTTTCGATTAGATCAAAAAAGAAACAAGTTGGCTTCGATTTAACAAGTTTCAAACTGGCCATATGTTTTCCTTCGAAGTAACCCCCTTCGATCCACAAGTTGGGCAGCCTCTTTCGATTTACAAGTTGGGCAGCTTCCTTCGATTTAGAAGTTGGGCAGCTTCCTTCGATTTTCAAGCTAGGCAACTTCCTTCGATTTTCAAGCTGGGCAGCTTCCTTTGATTTACAAGTTGGGCAGCTTCCTTCGATTTACAAGTTTGTCAGCTTCCTTCGATTTACAAGTTGGGCAACTTCCTTCGATTTACAAGCTGAGCAGCTTCCTTCGATTTACAAACTGGGAAGCTTCCTTCGATTTATAAGTTGGTACAATTAAACCCTTCGAAGCAACGTACTTAGATTACACTTCTAAAACTCTTCAACATAATAGATCATAGTTGGTGGATTCGAAGGACCTATAATGGGTCCATTCGAAGAACACACGTTGTTGGAAACGAACGTTATTGTATGATGATGAGTCTGGTCGAAGTGATCAAAACAAAAGGGTGGAGTATTCGAGGTGTTTTGTTGACCAAAGTCCTATATACTGTCAAACCCAAGCCAGTTGTACTGCTATGCAACAGTCCTGCACCAAGCTGCCACAACACTCTAAAATACTGCTGAGCCTGCATTGTCTCAGTCCCATACTTGTATAAAAAAAGGCACATAAGAGCTACATCGAAGAAAAAAAGGGGACAGTATACCCAAATAGTTCAAATATCATTTGATTTCCCCCCAAAACCACATCAAAGCTCGCCTATAAATAAAAGTCTTCACAATATGTTTAAAAGAGGATTTTTTTTACTAGAGGAACGAAACCTCCAAAATCTTCTCAAACACAATAAAACTCTCAAGTCCCTTCAACACTTGTGAAATCAAAAACCCAGAATCACATTCATTTCCTTCGATTATGAAGAATAAACACACTCCAGTATCTTTCGAATCCAGTGGAAAGAAGCATCACACTTGCTTTCTTTCCTCCTTTGAATCCAGCATCCCAGGCCTTGTTTCAAGCCCCTCCCTCCGAATCCAGGAAACACTCAGGGCGTCCACTCAAGGTCCCACACCCATTCAAGGCTGAAGCAAGGTAAGTCACTCTTACCTTTGAATCCTTCATTTCAAACATAGCATGTATACATATTTTGTATCCTTTCCATTTGCACCCTTTAATCTATTTTTATGGCTAATCTTTTTGTTTCTTGTTGCTTGAATTCATTAAATATACTTTAATAATTAGTTTGGTCACAAGACAAATACTAGCATGGCCTTAGGCATGTTGCCATTTTATATCCCAAACGAAAGAGACAGGGGGAAAGAAACATGAAACGAAGCCTTGGGCTTCCTTGCTGACATCCAAGGCAGAATCAGAAGGCATATTTGCACTAAGTCCAGCCAGAATCGAAGGCCATGACTCGCTGCTTCCAGTCTCAATCAAAGAAGGCAACAAAGCAGAAAGGTAGAACCAGAAGGCGTGCCCTGTTGACTGTCATGCCCAGTCGAAGGCCATGACTTGACTAGTGCCAACTCCCAATCGAAGGCCATGACCTTGCTGATGTCAGCCCCAATCGAAAGAGGCCAACAAAAGTATAATGGAAGGGTGCTCTTCCCCCCAATCAAAAGAACTCATATTTCTTATTTTATTTTTGCCTTTATATTTCTATGCACTTCAATATGGTTGTAATAGTGTAGAATTTATTTTTTTGCACTTTTTATTTCTTTTGTATAAATGCTAGTAATTAGGTGTGTATGGCAAGATAAAACCAACAAGTAGACAACCCAAAAATCAAAGACAAAATGCATGCAAATCAAATACACTTTGCACACATGCACCCATAGGGTAATCTCACTTGTTGCCTCGAAAAAATAGTCATGTCCCTCGAATATGTATGTTTTAGCAAAGACCCACGATAAAAGATCGTAGTCCCTCGATGACCCTCGATGTTGCCTTCGGTAAATGATCTAGTCCCTAAACGACATTGCTAAAACATCCCATAGGTTGCCTTCTATGACTATAAAAACATCCAACGCCCGTCCCTTCACATCCAACGACGAGGCTTCTTACCAAAACAATGGTAAGATAGCAACATCTAAACGAGGAGGAAATGAACATCTAAGACCTTTTGAGTAGGTTGGTTGCTCCTAGTTGCTTGCTCATAACAAAAAAAACATTTTTATACACCCACACTTTCATTTTGAAACATTTTCAAAAGACAACACTTTGTACGCATTCTTGAAGAAACGAGAGCCATTACAAAGACACCTTTTCAAAATCACTTTCAAAAACACATTCCACAAACACCTCTTAGGACTATTTTCAAAACAACACTCTGTACGCGTTCCTATAGAAACGAGAACCATTACAAAGACATTTTCAAAATACTTTCAAAACCACACCACAAAGCACACTTTCAAATAAAAGCAAGTGATCTAGCAAGCAACTAAGAGCCTGTAGATAACTACGAATGGAAAGGGTGCTAGTACTTTCCATTTTCATAATCCACCCCCTGAACTCAGAAATAATCTCGAAAGGTCTTTCCTGTTCTTTTCAGCCTTTCCTTATTGAATAAAAGAAAAGTCAGTGGCGACTCTTGCTAACCGCAACATTTGCAATAAAACGCAAAACACCCAAGTCAGTTCTCCCGCCGTATCACACCTCTTTTGGTCAATTTTGAATTTCAAGATGTTATCTTGATGTAAAAGGTCTTGGCAAAAAGTGGCTTTTGTTGACTTTCTAAAAATGACCTGTAATGTCTGAGCTTGTATCTTTTAAATGTTTCATTTCTTGGACTTGAGGGCTGGAGAGAAGTTGTAGGGAATGTGATTCTATTCAATATGAGCTTTGGTTGGGGAAAATGGATAAAGTATGTGAAAGTTATGTCTGGTCAAAGTTCAGTTGACTTTTCCTATAGAAACCCTAATTTAGCAATTTTTTACTATTGTTGAATTAGGAGCATTTCTTGAGGAATCATGATCAACCCTTGATCAAATGATGGATATTACCTCAAAATGTTGATGTTGACCAAAACTTATGAAGTTTGACTGTATTTGGGCCATAGTTGACTTTTGACCTAGCATAGTTGATTTTTAAGTATTTGGGCAATTGACTGAGCAAACTTGTAGTGTAAGGCATGAAATTTGTCATGGACAATATTAAAGGAATATTAGGACAATGGAAAACATTTGAGACCTTTGGAGCTTACACATCTTGATGAAAAGTGAAACCCTAATTAGAGGTTCATTGCTTAGGGGGAGATTTTGTCTGGTCAATTCTTGGTCAACCTTGAGCAATTGAGAATCTCTAAGAGCATGCCTTGAGTAAAATAGGAGGGAAAATTTTGGGGTACAACAGCAACCCCTGTTCAATCTTCTTAAACCTGAGGATTTAGATTGGCTTGTCTGCCTTTCGTGATCTAAAGGTGGAAGATGATTGAACACTAGAGTGCCCAGAAATTTGCACTCGCGTGAACTGATACTGATGGATAACGATGTCGGGAATGGGCTTACAGATGCCTTTTGGAGAAGATGACAGAGAGTCGTCAGATATGGGCTTAAAGATGCCATTCAAAGTAGATGTTGATTTCATAAATGGTCCCTTTGGGGGTTCCTGTTCCTGCTGTCTGAGGAGGAGTCCACTGGGGAATATGGGTTTCTGCTGTTCTCCTGCTTGAGGAAAACTTTATGGGGAATAGAGTCTAGGAACTTCAGTTGTCCATTACTCTACTGGGGAAGCTATCTCTTGACTGGAGAGATGAAAGTTTACTGCTTTCTGGTTGAAATCCAGGCTTCACAATAACTTGCTAAGGATAACAAAAATCGATTATTATCTGGTTGTAATCCAGGCTTCACAGCAATCTACAGGGGAATATGAAATTAAACTGTTATCTGGTCGTACCCCAGGCTTCACAATAACTCAATTTTTAATCTGGGCGAAATCCAGGCTTCAGTGACTCGAACTGTTATTTGGTAATGTCTAGGTTTTAGTGATTTGAAGAGATTAAAGTGTTATCTGGTCGGATCCAGGATTCAACTTGAATTTGAGGTACACTATTATCTGGTCGAGTCCAGGCTTCATAGTAATTGATAGAATTAACTGCTATCTGGTCGGACTCCAGGCTTCGTAGTAAATTGACAGAGTAAACTGCTAACTGATCAGATTCCAGGCTTTGCAGTAAAATGAAATTGAACTGTTATCTGGTCGTACTCCAGGCTTCACAATAATTGAAGACGTGAACTACTATCTAGTCGGGTTCCAGGCTTCGTAGCAACTTAAACTGTTATCTGGTCGAAATCCAAGTTTCACAGTAGCTTGCTGGGGATAATGGAATTAACCGTTACCTGAAGATGCATTATAAAGAGCCTACGTAGGGCTGTTCCAGGATGAGTTCGTGTTAGTCTACACCTGGAGATACATGAGAAGGAACTCGTTTAAGATTGCTCCGTTGGGTCGTGTAGATAGTTTTCCTGTCTGGTTTCAGGTATTAATCTGGAACTTGAAAATTGTCGGTCCCTGAGATAGTTGTCATGGCTCGTTACAGGTGTTAATCTCTGATCTCCTCATGCATATAGCTTTATTGTCTTGTTACAAGTATTAATCTTTAATCTCTTGTTCACGGATCGTTGTCCTATCTTGTTTTAGGTATTAATTCGGAACTTGGAAACATCAGTCGCATAGATAGTTTCCCCGTCTGGTTTCAGGCATTAATCTGTGGCCTGCTATATTTGGTGGTAAACTCGTCCTGCTTCAGGAGTTCATACCAATTGGTCGTGTAGATAGTTTTCCCGTCTGGTTTCAGGAATTAATCTTTGACCTACTGTATAAATTAATAGTGTTTGTCTGTCTGCTATTTTAACCTGAAAAGGTAAAATCAGTTTCATGCGATGTCATGATGTATGAATTGCATGATGCTCCCAAAATAAATGAGATTGTGACATATGTATTTGTATGCACATCCCATGATGTATGAGCATGTAATGTTGTTGCGAAGTATCTTTGTCTGGGAAAATAAATCCCTGACTGCTGCTGAAGAGCACCGGGAAGCTGAATTCCAGACTGTTGTTGGTGAGTGAAGAAAGTGATTCTTCAATTTCCATTGGGGATAATGAATGGATATAATTTTTCTGACAATTCCCTTTCTCTGCCGAGGATCTTCGACTTCTATTTGAGAATGATTTCGCTGGGGAGAAGAGTTCTGTTGGGAGATTTCACCAATTTGGAGAAATAAACTCTGGTGGGGGATGAACTTCCGTAGCTAGAGAAATAAACTCTACTGGGGATAAGGCTTTATAAACTACTTGAGATTTATAAAACTCTGCTGCGGAAGGTGAACTCCATAAACTGCTTGGGGATTTTGTTGAAATCATGTTGGGGAATCCTGAGAAGCTTGGCGACTTCACTGGGGATTTTTGGATCAGCAAATGGAGATCCTTTCTCTATCGGGAATGTGAGAACAACTGACATCATTAGGCTGCATGCTGAGAATATGGCAGTGACCTTGTAGTAGAATTCCCTTGTTTCTATACCTGCTAGAGAAGGTATCTTCCAGGGAAAACATATGCGGGAATTTTGTGGATGGCCCTTAGATATTGTCCCATTTCTTAAAGTCATTAGCAACTGTCTTTCTGTTTTTAGGTGTATGTTTGTAAGCAGTAATCATATACAAATGCATATGTTCAAAAATAATCACTGGATGTTTTCGCACACAAAACAGAAAAATAAAAACATAAGTTTGCAACTTTCAAAGGAATAATTTTGTATTAACTTGAATAAGCGTTTTTGTACAAGGAGACGGGCATCCTAGTAAGAGAATGTCGTCGTAAGAATGGAAATTACAAAAATAGTATACAAAGAAATACATCTATGTGAAATAATCCCATTGGGTTCCTATTCTGCTATTGCCTTTATGTCTTTGAGCGTCTCATCCCTTTCGTTGCTTGCCCGAAGCTGATTGGATTGATTAGTACCGCTTGAGCTTGATACTTGGTACTGAAGATTGGCTGCAAGATGATCCAACGGGACATAGTCATATGCTTTAAATCCCTAACTTTTGCCTGGACCGCCCTTTCAGGTTTTCAGTCCACCGGGATACCCTTTTTTTCCCAAGCTTCATTTTCAGGTTTTTGACTTGCCGGGTGTACATATTTTTTCATGTATATCCCTAATTTTTTCCCGAACCCTTTTGGTTCGCCGGGATGCCCTAATTTTTTCCTAGGCCAGTCAACCTAGCGGGTCTTTATTCATGCGTAGTATCTTTTAACTATGTCTGCGTTCACAGGGTGAGGAAAGTCGTCACCGTCTATAGTGGTTAAGATCATGGCTCCATCAGAAAATATGTTCTTGATCACAAATGGCCCCTCGTATGTGGGAGTCCATTTTCCCCTGGGATCACCTTGCAGAAGGATGATGCGCTTGATTAATAGGTCGCCAACTTAATATACCTGGCCTCTGACTTTCTTGTTAAAAGCCTTAATCATACGCTTTTGGTACATCTGACCGTGACAGACAGCCGCGAGCCTCTTCTCATCAATCAGTTTTAATTGGTCAAGTCGCGTATGAACCCATTCGTCTTCACTTAAACCTGCATCCTTCATGATTCTCAAAGAAGGGATCTAGACTTCAATGGGTAGGACAGCTTCCATACCATATACCAAAGAGAAAGGAGTTTACCTTATTGATGTGCGCATTGTGGTACGGTAACCGTGAAGAGAAAATGGTAACATCTCATGCCAGTATTTGTATGTCACCGTCATTTTCTGTATGATTTTATTGATGTTTTTATTAGCAGCTTCAACAACGTCATTCATCTTTGATCGATAAGGAGAAGAGTTATGATGTTGGATCTTGAATTGCGTGCAGAGCTTGGTGATCATAGTTTTGTTGAGATTGGTACCATTATCTGTAATGATTCTTTCTGGAATACCGTACTGACAGATAAGGTTGTGTTTGATGAATCGGGTCACAACATTCATAGTAACAGAAGCAAATGAAGCTGCCTCAACCCATTTGGTGAAGTAATCAATGGCAACCAGGATGAAGTGGTGTCCATTAGAAGTCGTAGGTCTGATCTCTCTAATCAGATCGATGCCCCACATTACGAAAGGCCAAGGAGCAGTCAAGACATTTAAAGGAACCGGAGGCACATGCACCTTATCAGCATATATCTGGCACTTGTGACAAGTTTGTGAATGCTGGTAACAGTCTACATCCATGGTGGACCAGTAGTATCCTGCTCGCAGGATCTTTTTAGCCATCGTATGTCCATTGGAATGAGTGCCAAAGGTACCTTCCAGTAACACAGCCATAATCTTTTCTGCCTCACTTTTGTCTACACACCGAAGCAAGGTATAGTCGTGGTTGCGCTTGTAGAGGATCTTGTTACTGAGAAAGAACTTAGCAGAGAATCTTCTTAGGAACTTCTTATCATTGACTGAAGCTCCCTCAGGATACTCTTGGGCTTCGAGATATCTTTTGACTTCATGGAACCAAGGTTTGTCCACTACTTCTTCAGTACCAATCTCGTGACAATATGTTAGTTCATCCACCCTCTCAATAGTGATCTGAGGAGCCTCATTATCTCATTTGACCTTTAACATAGATGACATCGTAGCTAGCGCGTCCGCTAGTTGATTTTCCTCTCGTGGAAAATGCTCAAAGGTAATTTCTTCAAAATGCGGAATCAATGTTAACACATGCTCTTTGTAAGGGATGAGATTAGGATGCTTCGTGTCCCATTCTTCTTTGATTTGAATGATTACTAAGGCCGAGTCTCCAAACACACTTAAGAACTTGATCCTTAAATCGATTGCAGCTTTGAGACCCATGATACATGCTTCATACTCAGCCATATTGTTGGTACAGTTGAAACATAGTCTGGCAGTGAAAGGGGTATGATAACCTTCAAGAGATATGATCACAATGTTGATGCTGTTTCCAAGAGTGTTGGAAGCTCCATCAAAAAACATAGTCAATCGAGATCCTTTTCAGGTCCTTCATCTAGTCCAGGTTCTGCACAATCAGTTACTAACATGATGTTCTCATCCGGGAACTCAAAATTCATGGATTGGTAGTCATCCACAGCTTGATGAGCCAAATGATCAGCTAGTACACTTCCCTTAATTGCTTTCCTGGTTGTGTATTAAATGTTGTATTCGGTCAGGATCATTTGCCATCTTGATATTCTTCCAGAGAGAGCGGGCTTCTCAAAGATGTACTTGATAGGATCCATTTTAGATATTAATAAGGTAGTGTGAGTCAACATATATTGTCTTAGTCGACGAGCAGCCCATGCCAAAGTGCAGCAAGTTTTCTCGAGCAGTGAGTATCTTGTTTCACAGTCGGTAAACTTTTTGCTAAGGTAGTATATTTCATGCTCTTTTCGACCAGACTCGTCATGCTGCCCCAGCACACACCCCATTGAATTATCTAATATTGTTAAGTGCATTATTAAAGGTCTTCCTTCATCCGGAGGCATCAGAATTGGAGGCTCTTGAAGGTATTCCTTGATTTTGTCAAAGGCATGCTTCCAATCATCATTCCACTTCACTGCTTGATCTTTCTTCAGTAATTTGAAGATTGGCTCACAAGTTGCGGTTAGATGGGAAATGAATCTGGAAACATAGTTCAAACGTCCCAAGAAACCCCTAACTTCCTTCTCAGTGCGTGGAGTTGGAATTTCTTGTATAGCTTTGACCTTTGCAGGATCCACTTTAATGCCTTTGTCACTGACAACAAAGCCTAAGAGCTTACCGGATCTTACTCTGAAAGTGCACTTATTCGGGTTTAACCTCAGTTTGTATTTCTTTAGCCTGTCAAATAGTTTCTGTAGGTGATCAAGGTGCTCCTCTTCAGTCTGAGACATGGCTATCATATCGTCAATGTAGACCTCTATCTCGTGATGGATCATATCATGGAACAAAGCTACCATGGCTTGTTGATAGGTTGCCCCAGAGTTCTTTAGTCCAAATGGCATAACTTTGTAGCAAAAAGTGCCCCATTGTGTGACAAAGGTCGTTTTCTCCATGTCCTCAGGTGCCATTTTGATCTGATTATATCCGGAGAAGCCATCCATGAAGGAGAAGATCTTATGTTGTGCGGTGTTGTCAACCAGAACATCAATGTGGGGAAGCGGAAAGTCATCCTTGGGGCTTGCCCTGTTCAGGTCTCTAATCCACACGCATACGTACCTTACCGTCCTTCTTAGGCACTGGAACAACATTAGCGACCCATTATGGATAAGACGTGATAGCTAAGAAACCTGCGTTGAACTGTTTCATGACTTCAGCCTTGATCTTTTCTGACATATCCGGCCGCATACGATGAACCTTTTGTTTCACTAGAGGGCAGTCCTCTTTTGTAGGCAGGTGATGAACCACAATATCGGTGTCAAGTCCCGGCATGTCTTCATATGACCAGCAAAAAACCTCAACATAGTCATGTAGCATCTGTATTAACTACTGTTTAACACTGGGCTCCAAGTTAGCACCTATATTGACTTATTTTCTGTCCTCTTCAGTACCCAAGTTCATTGTCTCAATTGGCTCTTCATGAGGCTGTATGGCCCTTTCTTCCTGTTGTAATAGTCTGGAAAGCTCTCCTGGTACCTCACAATCTTCCTCACCTTCGTCCTCGGCTTGGTTGATCGGATTTTAAAAGTCATAATGAGCAATAGCAGAACCGTTATCAATGGGATCCATAGTGGATGTGGATCTGCAGTTTGATATGTGAGTGTGTGTAAGAGCATAGCTGTATATTTTTGATAAAGTAGAGAGGCAGAAAAGAAAAACAAAGAGCATAAATTTTCATGCGAAACGTCAAATGTTTTATTGATGACATATGAAAATGAAGTAATGACCCTCACAAATAGACCATTATGCCTCGAGTAAGACACAAGGCTATAATGTTTCAATTGTTCAAATATTACATTTCCTTAAAACAAAAAGACAAATTACTCTTGAATAAAAATAATGGGCACAAAGTCTTTAGCCTCCCAATTGCTGAGTCCACCGTTGATGGTTGGAAAAATCCACTTGTCTAGGTCATAATCACTATCGTTGTCTTCCAAGGCATTGACTCCAAGGTTGCTAGTCCATAAGGGTGTTCCCCCAGTGCGAGCATGACGAACAACTTTCTGAGCTCCTAAAGTAAAACCCAAACCAAATTTGACAGATTTGTAGCGAATATCTGGAAGTTGGCCCCAAATTGTACACCCACCTTCTTCAACAACTACCCCGACATCTTTCAGAGAAGCCATCTTCAGCGGAGGCCTAGTAATCTTTGGAACACTGGCAGTGGCCTTGGTTGCAACGATGGTATGTGGAACCTCCTCAAAGTTCTAACAGGGGGTATCAATGAACTCGTCGTCCATTTCAACGTACCTGAAAGATTTTAGGTGGCTCACCATGTACTCATCCTCCCCATGGACAGTGATAATTTTCCATTGACTGGGTACTTCAGCATCTGATGTAAGGTGGAAGCCACAGCACCAGCCCTATGGATCCAGGGTCGACCCAATAAACAAGAGTAAGATGGGCGGATGTCCATCACATAGAAAGTGGAATTAAAAGTATGAGTACCCACTTTGATAGGGATGTCCACCTCCCCATGCACCATTCTTTTGGAACCATCGAAAGCCCTCACCACAATGTTACTGGGCTTCAGAGTCAATCATGTGCAATCCAATCTGTCAAGGGCCTTCTTGGGCAGAACATTCAGCGATGAACCTGTATCCACTAGAACACAGGCCAAAGTAGTGCCCCTGCACTCGATAGAGACATGTAGAGCATCATTATGTTTCCTTCCTCTGGGTTTTAAATTAGCATCAGAGAAACCTAGCCCATTATCAGCAGTCAAACTGGTAACATAGTCGTCGAATTGATTAGCGGTGGTTTCTTGTGGCACATGAGCAGTCTTGAGGAATTTCACCAAAGCCTTAGCATGGAATTCAGAGCATAATAACAGGGCTAACATTGAGATCTTGGAAGGGGTCTGCCCCAGTTGTTCAACCACATTGTAGTCATTCTTCTTTATAATCTTTAAAATTTCCTCCATCTCTTGCTTGGAGGATCCAGGGATGATTTCTTTGGGTACCTTCGTCCGGGTAGGCTCAATCAGTACTTCTTTTACCCGAGTCCCAACTGACTCAGTAGAAGGGGTGGCAACAGGAGTGATGATGGGAGTAGTAGCAAGAGTACTAGTAGGAATAGAAGTAGGAATAACAACAGGAGGAGAGATCTCGGGAGAGAAAATCTTTTCGCTTCAGGTAATTTTGTTGGTCCCAACAATGTTACTAATATCAGGATCAGAGTCTTCAGCATCTTTGTCTTTAACAACCAGTAAATCTTGCTTGACACCATGGTAGTAAATGTTAGCACCGTAATTCCAAGGAACATATTTATCCTAGGAATACAATATAGGTCCAAGAAAAGTAATTATCAACAGAGCAACTTTTGGAACAGATGTAATCCTGACAGGTCTTTTAGAGGAGACCTTGGGAGGATTGGTGGAAATGGTAATGATAGAAACATCTTCACACGAAGCACTTGTAACTGGAGTTTTCTCAAACAGAATTTATTTATCATCCATCAGGAACTAAACACCTTCCTTTAACAAATAGCAACCATTAGGTAGAGACAAACATATGTGGCAATCTTCACCATAACCCGGAAATAAACCAGCTTGCAAGAGATTTAATCGTCAAGAGTGGAGTAGCTAGTTCATCAACAGAGGCCACAAACATGTCATCATCAATAGCATTAACACCACAATCGTGCTTGGGCATAGGGGCAATTATAATATTAGGGGTCTCAGGAGCGTCAAATTCAATTTCCTTTGCCTCAATCAAATCCTGGACCTTGTTCTTCAAAGCCCAACAGTCGTTTGTATCATGGCCTAGACTTTCATAATGGTAAGCACGCTGAGCATTTTAATTGTAGTGAGGAGATGCATTGTTGGGATTTTTAGGAGCCTCTCTCAGGGTAACCAGATTGGATTTTAGCAAATGTGGCAAAACTTGAGACAAGGATATTAATCTGGGTAAACTGTCTTATGGGCTTATCTGTTATAGACTAATTGTTCTGTTGTTGAGTAGCTACAAGTTTGGATATCATTATAGCTCCCACCATTGGACGGTGTTCGGTTCTGCCCTGACTTCTCTGGTTGTAAGCAGCGCTGACCCCTTTCTTTCCCATGAGAGGCTTCTTTCCTGCACTTGAAGAGGCATCTCTTTAAATCTTACCACTTTTAATACCATTTTCCACTCTTTCTCCTGTCAAGATCAGCTCAGTAGACCCAGCTAAAGTAACCAAGAACATGTCTACCAGCTCCTTATTAGATAGAGGAGGATGGACCCTTCCTCCAAGGTCTCTCTATTTCTGGTAATAATCTTTAAAGCCTTCACTAGAACCCATAGACATGCTATGAAGTTGTGTACGGGTTGGAGTGAGGTCAGCATTATATTGGTACTGCTTGTAGAAAGCAACAGCCAGATCTTCCCAGTTACGGATGTTGGTTCCCTCCAACTGATAGAACCACTCTAATTGATCCCCTGATAGACTTTCTTGAAATAAGTGAACCCACAAATCCCTGTCAGCAGTGTGGGGTTGAATCTTCTTGACATAAGATCTGAGATGCAGCTTAGGACATGAGACCCCATCATATTTAGCAAATGCGGGAACTTTGAACTTTTGCGGGATAACCACTCCAGAAACCAACCCTAGCTCTTCGAAATCTAGGCCAGGTACCCTATGAACTTCCATGGCATTGAGACAGTCCTCCAGCTGTTTGTACTTATCATCAACATGAGGGTATTGTTCCTTGGTGTAATCAGCTCCATCTTCTTCAGACTCCCTTGCATTATGGTCTTCTTCTCTTGGCCCTCATGACGGAGTTACGAGCTCTAAAACTTGCCTCATTGGTCCTTTGAACCTTCTTCCCAAATTCAGAACACCCACCGGCCTCTTTTTCTTCTTCTTGTCCATGAGAATCAGAGCTTTCAAATCTTCTTGTCCCTTAGCCAGATTCAGGAACATTTCTTGGAATTCTGCATTCTGTGCCTGAAGCTCCTTAACTGTTTGTTCAAGAGCCATTGCTGAAATAAACAACGAAGAAGATAAGAAACCTGTCCTGAAACCTGTTTATGCAATGATATGTATGGTATATGTATGCAATGTTTTCAAGGACTCCGGGAAATTTAAATTTGTGAACCAAAATGAAACAAAGATTTTATTAATAGAATTAAAAACACAATTGCCTTTTTAGGCTTTACAATTGAAAAATTCTAAAATCTAAGACATCAACTTTCCCATGGGCGCTTCCTCTTTGTGCCAATATAGACATTGAGACTTCTCTCTTCGTGAAATTGCTTCATGAGCTCCAACACTTTTTTCTCATGGACATAGAAACGATCTCTACAAGTATCCCGTTCTTCTTTCAAATTAATCCAAGATCTCTGTAGCTCTTCAAGATCAGTGGGTATGTCAGGATGGAGAATTGTATAAGGAATATCCCCTTCGGTAATGGGCTCCACAACCACTGGTAAGATGGCTATATACGACATTATAAGGTTCTGAGTGTGAGCTCGTACCCATTTGAGATAAGGTTTCATATGGACGGAAGTCTTAGGCCCCAAAGTCTTGGTATCAAATATGTTTACCATGCCCCAAGCTCGTATGAACCTCTAATGATACCCTTGAACATCATCCTCATGGTTAAACGTAATGCCCTGGATAAGCATATCGTGGGGACCATCCCTTCGAGCATAGCCAAATTGTCGCAGAGCCAGAGAAGGATTATAAGTTATGCCTCCCCTAATTCTAAGTATTGGGACATTACGGAATTCCTCGCAGCGGTCAATAACAGAAATATCTCCCATAGATCGGGAATACTAGAGAATATCCGAGTGAGAAAGTGACATTATCCTCCGCGACCAAACCAAACCTTCTTCATTCTTCAATACTGATTTATAGAGGTGATAAATAAACCACCTTGACAGCAACGACACGCAACACATAAGAATCCCTTTTCTCTTCATGGTGCGAGTTTGGAGGGTATGCAAGATGTCTCCGAGTAGAGTAGGCACAGGATTACGAGAGAGGAAAACCTTGATAGCATTCACATCTATGAGAAAGTCTGGATTAGGGAACAGAACTAAACCATAGATTATAAGGGCCAGAACCTCCTCAAAAGCTTAGAAATCTAAATCATCCCAAAATTGGTGAGCCTTCTCGTACATAAACTTGGCTAGAAAACCCTTAACACCACTTCTTATTTCCCAGTTGGATACAATGTCGGACCATTTCAGATGAAAAGTTGTTGCAATGACTTCTGGCTTAGGATCTTCTTCTAAACCGGTGAAAGGCGTCTGATCAAGAATAGGTATACCCAATATTTGAGAGAACTCTTCAATGGTGGGCACCTACTGATAATCTGGAAAGGTGAAGCAATGGTTCTTAGGGTCAAAGAATTGAAAGAGTACACTCATCATCTTCTCATCAAAACCTGAGGTAACCAGATTAAGAACTCGACCATAGTTCTTGGTAAATGAGGAAGTCTCAGGAACCCTTGATACTAGCTATTTGAGTTGGAGAGGTATTCTCACGAAGCTGATTCGGATGGTATTTCTACAAGCGGGAGCCATGATCTACAAAACAGAACAAAGATAAACTCCTTTGGTCTTTGAAATGGTCAGTGTAATGAAAAATGGATGTTATGATGCATGATGTCATGTTTAAGCAAAATAAACACACACAATCAAAACACACAAGACCTTAGGTTTAGGCTTGTACGGAGTTTATAGGTAAATACCCTCTTGAAGTTTAGTTGGTTCAAACCTATCCTAGAAATAGTAATCGGGTTCTAAGGAGTCTCAATATCACCGATCTTTATTTATCAAGTATTATCTCAGATTAGCAATCTTTTCTCGCGGCTAAAACATCTCTAAAGTCCGATCTCAATGACTGTAGCATCGAGTATCAACCAATCCCCATCTTTACACCAAGGCCGGCTATCTCACTACTTCCTAATGGCCAAGTTTGTTCAACTAAGGTTCTAGGGTCTATTAGTGTTTCACGACACCACGCGGTAGCCTCGTATTCTCCTCGATTCAACACAAGGGATACCGGTACCAACCATAGTGTCACACCAACACAGCTATCGCTTCAACCATATTGGTATATGTCGTACAGTCTCCACGATCTATTGTTGTTTACCTAACAAGATGCCCCCAGATCCGGATGTAGGATATTTACAAGAATACCCCAACAAACCCTCAAAGATAAAGCAAGCAAACACACAATAAAGCATTTAAGATGATAAACTAAACTCTAAGGTAACCCCACTTTTTCTCCAGTCCCCAACAGAGTCGCCAATTCTGTGATACGGTGACAAAAACGACTGTTAATACTGGTTTTTACGTTTGTGTTCGCAAATGTTGCGGTAAGCAAGAGTCACCACCGACTTTTCTTTTATCCAAATTAAGGAAAGGGTGAAAAGAACAGAAAAATACCTTTTCGAGATTATTCTGAGTAAGGGTGGTAGATTATGAAAAAGGAAGGTGTTAGCACCCTTTCCATTCGTAGTTATCTACGGGCTCTTAGAGGTTTGCTCATTTTGAAATACCTTTGTGCTTTGTGTGTTTGAAAATGTTTGGAAAATGCCTTAGTGCGGCGATTCGCTTTATGATAACTCTTGTATCAGTCCTCAAGAGTATTGACAAAGCAAATGTTTTTGAAAGTGTTTTGAAATGTTTTTGTGTAGGTGCAAAAATTTGTTTTGAGCAAGTATCTAAGAACTTATCTACTTATACTCGAAAAGGTCGTTCTTTTCCTCTTATCCTTTAGATAGTTCTATCCTACTATTAGTGAATAGGTAGCTGTTGTATCCAAAACTTTTCCCTCTCATTTCTCAAAGGATCACCCTGGACCCTCAGGTTTGCTTCCATCCAATTCCAAGCCTCGAATTACAAATTTTTCAAGAAAGTCATTCACAAGGGCAAAATGGCCATTTGCACTCTAAAAAGTCAAACTTTGACTTTTGGATCAAAACCAAGCTTCAAGAATCATATTTCATCAAGACATGTTGGAATGTGAGATTTTGTTTGCCAAGAAATTCAAAAGTCAAAATTCTAAAATATTTAGAATTTTTTTCTAAGTGTTTAAGAAACATGACAAGCTCATAACTTCTGATCAGATTTTCACCCTGATGGAAGTTAATTTTGGAGGAACTTCAGACACAAGAGTTATAGACTCCCACAAGATCTGAAACATTGCATAACAGAACATCACCTAAGAATGTTGGTATTTCAAGTTATAACTCTTCAAAGACATGTCCTTGAAACTGAGGCACTCAGCAAATTCTGGACATTTCCAAGACAGAGTCTAGTTGCAATTGCTGGCCAGTTTTCACAAAAATTCAGTCAGAGTTTGCAAGGGTAATTCAAAGAGGATTTGCAAAGCGTGTTGCAAGCTTCCTGGAAAGTCTGAGAACTCCTTCAAAACATGTTGGAGCGAGAAGATATAAAGATCAGAAGTTGGATGTTTATTCTAAGTCACGCTGAAGCTGAACTTCTGATCCAGAATTAGGCAATGATGCAGAATCTCACATTACAGGATTTCCGGTTTGATAAGTTTCATCATCATTTAATGCTCACAACCACTTTTGAGTCTTTATCCAAAGGATTTCCCCCACGTGTACCTTTACTATCTTGGAAAAGCAAACTTTTGTACAAAAGTGTGTTGGGCCCATACATTGCTTTTGCTTTTGAGGTTACCTTTCCTTAATTCCTGCTTCCAAGTCCAGCTTAGGCGCTGCTAAAACTGCTAACCACCATACCTATTTGATAAAAACTTCAAGAACAAGTCAGCGCCTAGCATATGACGTTGGCGCCACTTGACCTCTCAAAACTACTAAACATTTGCCTATAAATTGAACTTCATTGGCCACTGTAAAGAGGTCGAAATTTTGAGAAATAAAAGCCTTGAACCACTGCTAAAATTCCAGGAGTCCAAAAAAACTGCAAACACAAAATACAAAAACCTGTTAGCTTTTGATTCTTGCATTCAAACTCCATTTTTCCTCAAGTGTTTCTTGACCAAAACCACCCATACAGTTTCTGATATACATTCAAAAGCCATCCTAACTTTGTAGTCAAACTGTAACACACTCTCTATCAATATCCACCTCAAAGAAGTCAGAACTTTGCCCCTTGGTTGTTCCAGAATTTTCTAATCATTCACAACCCAAGTTGAAAGTTTCCAGCCTGCTGAACACGTGAGGAAGCTGTTCAGAACATCACAAGCAGTCAGAACCAGACTCCAGCTCACAGATTATTTTCCAGCTGCAGGGTAAGCTTCTGCTGACTCTTGTCATATTACTTAGGCATTGTTAGACTTGCATGTTCAAAATATAATGTAGACATCCTGATTCTGATGTTGTACATATTCTGAGGTTTCATATATTTGCCTGCCTAAGTAGAGAGAATTTTAGTTTAGAACTTCTTGAGGAAATTAGGACTCAGAATTAGGATCAGCAAATTCATGCTTGCTTCTGATTTATAGTTCTGATATCTCTTGTTTCTGAAACTTTACGAAACTTGCCATAACTGCTATATGCACATCTTATGTTTTGTTGAGAAATGACCAAGTTGCAGATGCTCTGACTAGCATGGAGAGGGAGACGAAGTTCTGCCAGTAGACATCAGAACTTCTGAAATCTTCTTTGTTCCCAGTGGACCCATAACTTCTGACTTTACCTATTTCTGCTAATATGATTTATGTTTTTACAGCACGCTAGAGCCAGAACTTCTGACCTCTTTTATTTCAGCATTTGCGCTGATTTTGTCTTCTTTCTCCTTACTATTTTTTGCCATCACTTTTATTTTCATTAATCAAAATAACACCAAAAATATTTTATATTCACATATCATATTTTATTTCTTTTAACATAAAAAGATCAAAATATTTTCTTAAACCAAACTTATTTCTTTTCTTAAACAAAACAAGTCCATTTTACATTTCTTGCACATTCTTATCCATTCAATGTGGTTGTAATAGTAACTTAGGATTTAATTTGCAATCCCCATTTGTAAATTTGTACACCCCATCCCCCTAATGGTTGTAATAGCGTAGAATCTTTACCTTCTGCACTTTTATTGCTTTCATATATTGTTAGTAATTAGGGTGTGTATGGCAAGACTAAAACCAATATTTAGAAAACCCTAATTCAATACAAAATCAAGCATGAAAACAATACACTTGCACACAAGCACCCCCTAGGGTAAATCCACTTGGTTGCCTTTACAAAATGTCCATATTACGCATGTGAGGTATCTTATCAAAACAAACAAACATAAGATCATAGTCCCTCGATGACGCTATCTAAGTTGCCTTACAAATGATCGTAGTCCCTAAAAGAGAATGCTAAGATGCCTTGCAACATTTCTAATCATGGTTATACAATGACTCACGCCCGTCTCATACATCCAAAGATAGGGTTACTTACCAAATCAATGGTAAGATAACAATGTCAAAGGAATTAGGAAATGAACATGAAACACTTTTGAGTAGGTAGAATGCTCCTAATTACTTGCTCAATTTCAAAACAAACATCCTTGCTATTTTCAAAATAAACACCTACACATTTCCAAACATCTTAAAAACTTGAAAACATTTTCAAAAGATCAACATCTTTGTATACATTCTTACGAACGAGAATCACTACAAAGATTGCCTAAACAATGGCCTCTTTACAAAATACTTTCAAAAACCACACAAAGCACATTTTCAAACAAAAGCAAGTGATCGAGCAAGTAACTAAGAGCCCATGAAAAACCATGGATGAAAAGGGTGCTAATACCTTCCCTTTTCATAACCTACCCCTCGAACTCAAGAATTAATCTCAAAGGTCTTTCCTGTGCTTTTTCACCTTTCCTTTTGGATAAAAGAAAAGTTGGTGGTGACTCTTGCTAACCGCAACATTTGCAATCAAACGCAGAAACCTCAAGTTGGTTCTCCCATGGTATCATAGAACTGGCGACTCTGCTGGGGAAAATTTTAAAAGTGGGGTTACCTTAGGGCTAGATCATATTTACTTGCTTTCATTGTTTGATTTGTTTGCTTTACATTTTTGGTTCTTTGTTTTGGTTTGAATCCTCTACCCGAATTTGGGATGCCCTATAGGTAAGTAGCAATACGTTGTGGAAACTGTGCGGGGTATACCAACATGGTCTAAGCAATAGCTACGTTAGTGCGACATATTTGTGGGTACCGGTAGCCCTTGAGTAGTCAAGGAGAATACGGGGCGGCTGAGTGATGTCATGAAGATCTAATGAACTTTTAGAACCTTTACTTGACCAACTTGGCCTTTAGGACGTAGTGATATGACTGGCTTTAGTGCAGTCCGAAGGTGGTAGATACTCTATACTACACTCATTGATGTTTGGTTTTTTGGGATATTTCGGTCTCCATTAAAGAGGCTTATGCTGAAACAATGATCAAAGAAACAAACCAGTGATATTGAGCTCCTTAGAACCCGATTACTATTTCTAGGACAGGTTTGAGCCAACTAAACTTCAAGAGGGTACTTACCAATAAAACTCAATGCAAGCCTAAACCTAAGGACTTGTTTGCTTTGTTTGTGTATATTTACATGTACATAACATCATAACATCATACACATTCACTAACCATTTCAAGGATCTTGGGATTTATCTTTGTTCTATTTTGTAGGACATGGATTCTCTTCGCAGAAAAACTATTCAAGTCAACCTTGTAAGGATCCCTCCTCAACTTAAGGAGCTAGCTTCAAGGATTCCTAAAAACTCTCCATTTACCGAGAGGCATGGTCGCCTCCTAAACTTGGTTACCTCCAAAACTGATGAGGGTGTGATGAAGGTGCTCTTCCAATTCTTTGATCCTCTACACCATTGCTTCACATTTCCCGATTATCAACTTGTGCCAACTTTGTAAGAATTCTCCCAACTCTTGAGGATTCCCATTCTCAATCAACTACCTTTCAACGGTACGGAAAGAGACCCAAAGCCAGAAGAGATTGCTCAAGCTCTACACTTGTAACCATCTGATATCACAACTAATTGGGAAACAAGGAGTGGTGTCAATGGTTTCCTAGCAAAGTTCTTGTTTGAGAAAGCCCAAAACTGTTGAAACTCTTTGGATTTGCAAGCCTTTGAGGAAATTGTGGCTCTCGTCATCTATGGGATGGTTTTGTTTCCAAATCCTGACCAACTCATAGATGTGAACGCTGTCAAAATCTTCATGTCTCGTAACCCGGTGCCTACTTTGCTAGGGGACATTTTACATTCCTTTCACACTCGTACTATAAGGAAAAGGGGTATCCTTATGTGTTGTACTCCTCTCTTGGAAAGATGGTTTATTTCGCATCTTCCCTAATCTGTGTTGAAGAATGAGCAAGGTTCAAGGTGGTCACATAGGTTGATGATGCTCAGACATTCAGATATTCATTGGTGTTCCCGCTCTTTGGAGAATGTTACTATCATCAACCGTTATGGAGAATTCCCTAATGCCCCTTTACTTGGCATTAGAGGGGGTATCACTTACAACCCTTGCTTATCCTTAAGACAGTTTGGTTACGCTCGGAGGGATGGTCCCCGTGAGATGCTCATCCAAGGATTGGTATTCGACTACGAGAACGACAATCAAGGTTATCGTCAGAGGTTTGTCTGAGCTTGGAGGATGTTAAACAAGGTGGATAGCAAGACACTAGGACACAAGAACTCCATTCCCCTTGAGCCTTACCTTAAATGGGTGCGAACTCGTGCTCAGAAACTAGTGATGCCTTATCCCTCCATCTTGCTAGTCATCATGGAGCCAGTGGTCGAAGGAGATGTTCCTTACACTATCCTCTATCTCGACATGCCTACCTCTCTCGAAGACTTACAAAAGGGTTGGATCCAGCTGAAGGAAGAATGAGATACTTTCAAGGCTCAGTTCTATTCTAGTGAAAAAAGGGTCTTGGAGCTTACAAAGCAGCTACAAGAAGAGCAAAGTGTGAACGCTTATCTCGCACCGAAGAGGATGTGTTCAGTCTTTTTATCTTAGCAAGCTATTTTGTAAACCCAAGAGGCATGATGTAATCTTTCTTGTTTTGACTAATAAAAATTAATGTTTGTTCTTTATTTTGTCTATACAAATTTAAATTCCATTAATCCTTGAAATCATTTGCATGTACATATTCCATGCATCATAACATGACAGGTTTTCGCATAACAGGTTTCCTTATCTCTCCGTTCTTTATTTCAGCAAAATGGATCTAGAGAAAACTGTGACGGAACTCCAAGCCCAGAATTCTCAGTTTCAGGAAGCTCTACTCGCCCTAGCCAAGGGGCAGCAAGATATGATGACTTTGTTGGCCGTTAAGAAGAAGCCAAAGAAGAAGGCTCTACTCAACATGGGTAGAAGGTCCGAGGAGACAATCCGTCAAATCCCAGTAGGAGGAGACTCATCTGAAGAGGACGAGAACCAGGTTGGCAAGGTCAATAGTACTTAGGCTGAGTATGTCGATGATCAAGAATCTAATGATGATTATTTCAACGAACAGTATCCACCCACTGATATCAAATACAAGCAGTTAGAAGACAGGTTGAAAGCGGTTAAAATCCAAGTCGTCCTCGGTTTAGATTTTGACGATTTGGGCTTAATCTTTGGGGTAGTCATCCCCCACAAATTCAAAGTACCAATCTTTTCCAAGTACGATGGGGTTTCTTGTCATAAACTCCATTTGAAGTATTATGTATGCAAGATGCAACTACACACTACCGATAAAAAGCTATGGGTTCACTTTTTCCAAGAGAGTCTAGCTGGAACACAATTGGAATGGTTTTATCAGTTAGATGGTTCTCGTATCAATACTTGGGAGGATCTAGCTACTGCCTTTTATCATCAGTATCAATACAACATCGACTTGGCGCCAACGAGGGTTCAATTGCAAGATATGACCATGGGAAAGAATGAAGGATTTAAGGAATATGCCCAAAATTGGAGAGACCTTGCTAGTAGGGTTCAACCTCCCTTGACTAATAGGGAACACATCGACATGTTCATGGGCACCTTATCAGGTCCTTTCTTTAATCTGTTTGTGGGTTTCTCTTCTTCTGGATTCACCTAATTAATCCTAATCGGTGAAAGAGTTGAGAGTGGCATCAAAAGTGGGAAGATCTTTGTGGCATCTACCTCCACTCCAAATCCTATCAAAAAACATTTTGCTGCAAAGAAAGAAGTTAATGCTGTGTATGGGACAAGGGCCCATATCAAGAAGAATGATTGTCCGTCTGTCAATGGTGTCTGAATCTCCAATCCAACTCCTACTCCAAGACCATCTGCGAATCATCAATGTTTTGAAACTCCAAGAAGACAGTTTACAAGGTTAGGCATGTCATTATCTCAAGCCCTTCAACATTTTCTCAGGCTAATTTAGTGACATTGCGCGATCCTCCCGCCAACCCTGACACCTTGTCACCAAAATATAATCTGAACGCAAAGTGTGCTTACCATTCAAACAGCCCCGGGCACGAGACTGACCAGTGTTGGGCCTTGAAGAACAAAATCTATGATTTGATTGACAACAAAACTATTGAATTTGATCCCCCTCCAACACCGAATGTAATTACCACTCCAATGCTGAAGCATGACAAAGGTGTTAATGTTGTTGAAGATACAATTTTCATTGCCTCTGTTGAAGAATTAACTACTCCGCTGAATATAATCAAGAACAATCTATTGAAAGCTAGGATTTTCCCTGGCTGTGAAAAAGACTGTGTGTGTTGTGCGAGATAATACGATGGTTGTGAAAGGCTGGAGAAAGGCATACAATGCCTGATGGATAGCCACGAAATTCTGTTTGAAAAGACTCCACTTGTCAAAAGTTTGATTAACAAATGTGAAGACCTCTCCATTATTACCATCTCAAACAAACCCATTAGGATCACCTCCAAAGGCCCTATTAGGATTTCAAATGAACCCACTGTTGCTCCCTTAATCATTTCAAATCCCGGACCAATTCCCTACTCTTCAAATAAAGCGGTACCATGGAATTACGGTGCTGAAGTGTTCTATCATGGGATTAAACAAGATGCCTGGATTGAAGAAGGAAAAGATGACAATGTTGGTAACATAGCTGGCTCAAGCAAAGTAACTAGAACTGGGAGAATAATCTCACCCAATATCTCACCTCCAGTAGTTACAAAGACGCCTATCTGCATTACTGTTGCCAAGCCAGGTACCGATACAAGAGGAAAAGAGAAGGTTGGTTAGCTTGTTGTGATTGAAGTACCCTCTAAAGGCGTAGCTGGTGAAGAACCCTCCGCCCATGAAATGGACGAAATTTTGAAGATCATCAAGAGAAGCGACTTCAAAATTGTAGAACAATTGGGGAAAACCCCCTCTAAGATTTCAAGGTTGTCATTGTTGCTTTGCTTCGATGCCCATGCTCGGACATTAATCAAGTTCCTGAAAAAAGCTCATGTCCTCCATGAGACAACAACAGATCAATTTGAGAATTGCGTGGCTAGCCTGACAGCTGATAATGGCTTAGGATTTTCAGATTCTGACTTAACACCTCTTGGAAAGAATCACAACAAACCTTTACATGTTTCTATCGAGTGCAAAGGGACTACCTTAGCACATGTGCTAGTCAGCACTGGTTCTTCTCTGAATGTATTACCCAAGGGGGCATTGGACCGTCTTGACTGTGAAGATTTAATCTTGAAGCCAAGTGATATCATCGTAAGGGCGTTTGACGGATCAAAGAGGACTATTCATGGGGAGGTAGATCTTCCAATCAAAGTGGGTTCCCAAATCTTTAACTCTACCTTCTATATTATGGATATTCGTCCTGCCTATTCTTGTCTATTAGGTCGCACGTGGATCTATAAAGCTGGGGCAGTAACCTCAACCCTCCACCAGAAACTCAAATATCCAGTCAAGGGCAGAATAGTCACGTCTGTGGAGAAGAAGATTTTATGGTAAGCCGCCTTAATTCTTTCAAGTACGTAGAGATGGATGGAGAATTCATTGAAACCCCGTGTCAAGCCTTTGAGGTTGTACCACCGATGATTGCTGCTACTAAATGTTCTTTTGATGATTCTGAAGCTGTTAAGGCCATGCCAAAGATGGTTTCAGTCAAAGATGCCCGCACGAAAATTGAAGAAGGAAATTGTGATACTTAGGGGAAACTCCTCGATATCCCATTTAAAGCAGACAAGTTTGGTTTGGGATTTACCATCAAAGCTCAGAAGGAAATGAGGCATGCTCGTGCTTGAAAGCCACCTCTCCGCATTGGAAGCCATAGAGTCAAAGATGTGGGTGTTTCTGAAGAAGAGACTCCATTTGAGGAGTGGGTGTATCCAACCACTACAGAGCTGAAGAATTGGCATACAAAGGACTTTGTACCAGTCTCCTTCATTGAGGAGTAATCTACTTGTTTCTGCTTTTCTGTCAATTTAAGAACTTGTTATCTGTAACATTCAAACAATGACTTTTAAGCCATGTGCCTGGCCCGGGGCATTTTGGTCCATTTGTCAATGATTTTATTTATATTCATCTAATCATATGATCATTCAGTACATTGGACTCTTTTGCATTCAAATATTTGTGTTCATTGTATTTCTTTTCTTTCAAATACATTTTTCAAAAAAAAATAGTCATGTATCTTACATGCACACACACACTCTTGCAGGTCCACATCCACTCTGGATCCTATTGCCAATGACTCTACTATTACCGACTATAACTTTGAATGTCCTATCAACCAAGCCGAAGACGAAGGCAAGGAAGATTATGACATACCGGAAGAACTAGCCAGACTTCTATTACAAGAGGAGAAAGCTATTCAACCATACAAGGAGTCACTTGAAGTTATCAACCTGGGTACTGAGGCAGATAAGAAGGAAATCAAGATCGGCGCTAACCTGGAAAGTAGTGTCAAGAGAAGGTTGGTTCAGATGTTGCATGATTATGTGGAAGTATTTCCTTGGTCTTATGAAGATATGCCTGGGTTGGATACCGACATTGTAGTTCATCGTCTGCCAACTAAAGAAGACTGCCCTCCTGTTAAACAAAAGGTTCACCGTATGAGGCCTGATATGTCTGAAAAGATCAAAGCCGAGGTGATGAAACAATTTGATGCGGGGTTCCTAGCTGTGACATCCTATCCTCAATGGGTTGCCAATGTGGTGCCAGTGCCAAAGAAAGACGGGAAAGTTCGCATGTGCGTAGACTATATGGATCTGAATAGGGAAAGCCCCAAGGATGACTTTCCTCTACCATACATTGATGTTTTAGTTGATAATACCGCTCAGCATAAAGTCTTCTCATTCATGGATGGCTTCTCAGGCTATAATCAAATAAGGATGGCTCCCAAAGATATGGAAAAGACTACTTTCGTTACGCAATGGGGAACCTTCTGCTACAAGGTCATGCCGTTCGGATTAAAGAATGCAAGGGCAACATATCAAAAGGCTATGGTAGCTTTATTTCATGACAAGATTCATCATGAGATAGAGGTATATGTAGATGATATGATTGTCAGATCACAAACCGAAGAAGAACATCTCGATCACCTACACAAATTTTTTGAGAGACTGAAGAAGTACAAGCTGAGGTTAAACCCTTACAAGTGCGCGTTTGGAGTACGATCTGGAAAGCTTCTGGGTTTTGCTGTCAGCAATAAAGGCATTGAAGTTGATCTTGCCAAGGTAAAGGCCATCCAAGAAATGCTAGTCCCTCATTCTGAAAAAGAAGTCATAGGATTCTTGGGTCGTCTCAATTACATTGCCCGTTTCATATCTCACTTGACCGTTACTTGTGAGCCACTCTTCAAACTCTTGAAGAAAGATCAGGTAGTCAGATGGAACGATGATTGCCAGATTGCCTTTGACAAAATCAAAGAATACCTACAAGAAATTCCTATTCTCATGCCTCTAGTTGAAGGAAGACCCTTGATCATGTACTTGACGATATTAGAGAATTCTATGGGGTGTGTTCTGGGCCAACATGATGAGTCTGGCCGAAAAGAGCATGTTATTTATTACCTGAGCAAAAAGTTTACCGACTGTGAAACCAGGTATTCACTACTCGAGAAAACTTGTTGCGCTCTGGCATGGGCTTCTCGCTGGCTAAGACAGTATATGTTTATGCATACCACTCTATTTATTTCTAAGATGGACCCAATTAAGTACATCTTCGAGAAACCTGCCCTTTCCGGACAGATAGTCAGATGGAAAATGATCTTGACTGAGTACGATATTTAATACACGACTCAAAAAGCCATCAAAGAAAGTGTACTAGCAGATCATTTGGCCCATCAAGCCGTAGATGATTATCATTCAATGAACTTCAACTTCCCTGATGAGAACATCATGCTGGTAACCGACTGCGTGAAATTTGGACCGTATGACGGACCTGAACTAGGATCCCGGTGGACTATGGTATTCGATGGGGCGTCCAATGCCTTAGGTAACGGAATTGGTGTTGTGATCATCTCTCCTGAAGGTTTCCACACTCCTTTCACTGTCATACTTTGTTTCGATTGCACAAACAATATGGCCGAATATGAAGCATGCATCTTAGGTCTAAAAGCTGCTATTGACTTAAGGATCAAGCATTTGGATGTGTTCGGAGATTCCGCCCTAGTGATCAGCCAAGTAAAAGGAGATTGGGACACTAAACACCCTAATCTCATCCCTTACAAGGAACTTGTGCTCTCCCTAATTCCTCACTTCGAAGAGATCACTTTTGAGCACTTCCCTAGGGAAGAAAACCAGTTGGATGACGCTTTGGCAACCATGTCTTCAATGTTCAAGGTCAGATGGGATAACAAAGCCTCTATGATAACAACTGAAAGATTCGATGAACCTGCGCATTTCTATAAGCTTGACACCAATGCGGAAAAGCCATGGTACCATGAGGTGACGAGATACCATGAAGCACAAGAATATCCAGATGGGGCATCAATCAATGACAGAAAGTTCTTATGAAGATTTGCAGCCAAATTCTTCCTAAGTAACGGGATATCATACAAGAGCAACCATGATTCAACTCTACTCTGATGTATGGACAAGAAGGAGGCAGAGGAAATTATGGAAGACATGCACGATGGTCTCTTCGGTACTCACTCAAGTGGACATACGATGGCTAATAAAATCTTAAGAGTCGGTTACTATTAGTCAATGATGGAGTGCGATAGCCATCAACATTTAAGGACTTGTCACAAATGCCAAATCTACGCTGACAAGGTCCATGTGCCTCCTATCCCTCTGAATGTCATGACCGCTCCGTGGCCATTTGCAATGTGAGGCATTGACATGATCGGAGAGATCAAGCCCACAGCTTCTAACAAACATCGCTTCATTCTTGTTGCTATTGACTATTTTGCCAAATGGGTCGAAGCCGCCTCGTTTGCCTCAGTCACCAAGAATGTGGTAGCCAGATTCATCAGACACAATCTCATCTTCCGCTATGGTATCCCCAAAAGGATTATCACCGATAATGGGACTAACCTCAACAATGCTATGATCACTGAGCTTTGCACTTAGTTTAAGATCAAGCATCACAATTCTTCTTCGTAAAGACCGAAAATGAACGGCGCAATCGAATCCCCTAACAAAAATATCAAGAAAATTATGCAGAAAATGGTAGTAACCTATAAGGATTGGCATGAGATGTTGTAGTTTTCTCTACATGGCTACCGCACTTCAGCTAGAACATCAACTGGGGAAACTCCTTTTTCCTTAGTCTATGGCATGGAAGTTGTTTTACCAGTGGAAGTTCAGATTCCCTCGCTTAGGATTATGAATGAGTCAGGCTTAGGCGAAGATGAGTGGATTCAAACAAGATTGGATCATCTGAACTTGATTGATGAAAAACGATTAGCTGCTATTTGCCATGGTCAGATGTACTAAAAACGGATGATCAAGACTTTCAACAAAAAGGTCAAGCCTCGAGTATATCAAGTTGGCGACTTGGTGATAAAATGCATCATTTTACCGCAAGGCGACCCCAGAGGCAAATGGAATCCCACCTATGAAGGGCCATTTGTTGTCAAGAGAATTTTCTATGGTGGTGCCATGATGCTGACTACCATGGATGGTGAAGATTTCTCACATCATATAAACGCGGACATAGTTAAAAAATACTATGTATAAGAGACCCGCTAGGTTGACACACCTAAGAAAAATAAGGGTATCCCGGCAAACTAAAAGGTTTGGGCAAAAAACTAGGGATATATGCAAAAGATTGTACACCCGGCAAGTTGAAAACCTGAAAGGGCGACTCTGGCAAAAAAGGGTATCCTGGTGGGCCGAAAACCCGAAAGGGCGGTCCAGGCAAAAATTAAGGATTAAAAGCATATGACTATGTCCCGTGGAATCAATATAGTCAATTTTATCATCAAGGTCCAAGTTCAAACGGTCCAAGATCAATCCAATCAACTTCAATCAATGACAAGGGATGTTCAAAGACATTGGGGAAATAGTAGAGTTGGAAGGCAATGAGATCATTTCACATGGCTATTTGTTTTCATTCTCAATTTTATTTTCCTTTCTATGATTTTCTCTTACTAGGATCTCTATCTCTCTATACAAAAACACCTATTCATGGGCAAAACATCAATACAAATACACTTTGAAGTGCAAAATTTTTGTCTTTGTTTTGAATGCAAATTTGTCCAATGACTAAAATTGAATGAACATATGCATATGAACATAATTAAAACTATTTGGCACATGTGTCCTGCTAAGCGGCAGCAAGCATCTCTTTAATGTATATGAAATATCCCCACAAAATTATTATTATCATTATCCCCACAAGGACGTCTACGATAAACCTTTCCCCAACGGAGTTACCCACAAAGTCTCTTTGCATAGGATAATCCCTGACCAGAGTCTCAATCTCTTGGCAGCTCTCTCTCCAGCTAAGTCAATTTTTACAAGTTGAAGCCTCGGGGATCTCTTCCTAAAGGAAATTCACCTCCTCAACAGGGTTTATTTCCCCAACAGGGTTATTTCCCCAGTCGAGTTCAAATTTCCTCAACATACAACAATCAAGACACCATGAATTTCCCAGCTGAACCTATCTTTCCCAGCTGAGTGTATTTTCCCAGCTGAGTATATCTTCCCCAGCCAAGGCTATTATCCCCAAACAGAGTCTATTATCCTTAGTTGAGCGTATCCTCCCCAAGCTGAGTCTGTCCTACCCGACTGAGTCTACACTCTCCAGTTGGAATTTTCTTTCGAATTATTGTAAATCATAAAGCCACAACCCGTGATCCCTAGTAAAGTCGTCAGCAAAGCCTTTACTATTTCCAAAAAAAGAGATACTATGAAGCCTGGATCCGACCAGATATTAGTACAAGTTTCAAGTTATTACTAAAGCCTGGACCCGACCAGATAATAGTTTGACTTCTTCAATCACTGAAACTTGGACCCGACCAGATAACAATTAATCTCAATTTCAAGATGCTATGAAACCTGGACCCGACCAGATAGTACTCTAACTCCTCGAATATATAGAAGAACCGAGACTCAACCCGACCAAGGTTTGACTTCTTTTCCCCAGTAGAGTTTTCCTCCGTATCCCTAACAAAATTGTTGAGAAACCTGGACCCGACCAGATATCAGTTTTCAATTCCATCTTTTCAAGCAAGTCATTGTGAAACTTGGAAACCGACCAGATAACAACTATATCCCAAAGAGCCTATTGTGAAACCTGGACCCGACCAGATAGAAATTGACCTCATCAACCTCAAAAATATGCAAAGCCTGGACCCGACCAGATAACAGTTTTTTCAAACAGTTTATTGTGAAACCTGGAGCCCGACCAGATAACAATTAAATATGATCCCCAGAGAGATACTATGAAGCCTGGACCCGACCAGATAATAGTACAACTTTCCAAAAACCATGAAACATGGACCCGACCAGATAGTAGTTATCACTTCAAGTTTACTGCAAAGCCTGGATCCGACCAGATAACAGTTAACTTCTGTATCCCCCACAAATTATGGTCAAGCGTGGATTCGACCAGATGACTATTGAATTTCAAGAAATTTTTTACAAATCCCGAAATTCGACCAGATAACAGTTAATTCGTCTCTTCCTCCAGTAAGTTTGTCGTGAAGCCTAGATCCGACCAGATAGCAGTCGACTACTTCATCCTCAACAACTATGAAGCCTGGATCCAACCAGATAACAGTTGACATTCAGGCGATATTCCCCGGCCAAAGCACCCTTTCAACAAATTTAAAGATATGCATATTCTTCATCTCCAACGACAATCAGGGATTCAACCTCCCAGAATTTCCTCAGCAGTAATCAGGGTTTTATTTTCTCGGAAAAAACATACATATCACATTCATACATCATAGCATGTACATACCATATGCGTTTAACATAATACCACATCTGGTGAACATCATGCAGGCATCTGCATTTTACTAATTCCTTTTCTCACAGGTAAAACATCAAGTTTAGTATAAATCAACAAGGAATCTGTGCTGATACTTCTTCCAGTAACTATCCATCATCTCTCCAAATGGCATCTTTAAGCCCATTCCCTACATAATCAACTAACACATCTTCGAGTGCAAATTTCTGGGGACTCTAGTGTTCAATCATCTTCCACCTTCAAGTCACGAATGGCGGATCCGCCAATCTAACTCTTCATGTGTAAGAAGATCGAACAGGGGCAGTTGTTGTACCCCAAAATTTTCCCTCTCATTTCTCAAAGGATCACCCTGGACCCTCAGGTTTGCTTCTATCCAATTCCAAGCCTCGAATTACAGATTTTTCAAGAAAGTCATTCACAAGGGCAAAATGGTCATTTGCATACTAAAAAGTCAAACTTTAACTTTTGAATCAAAATCAAGCTTCAAGAATCATATTTCATCAAGACATGTTGGAATGTGAGATTTGCTTTGCCAAGAAATTCAAAAGTCAATTACTTTGGAAAAGTCAAAATTCTAAAATACTTAGAATTTTTTCTAAGTGTTTAAGAAACATGACAAGCTCAGAACTTCTGATCATATTTTCACCCTGATGGAAGTTGATTCTGGAGCAACTTCTGACACAAGAGTTATAGACTCCCACAAGATCTGAAACATTGTAGAACAGAACATCACCTAGGAATGTTGAGATTTCAAGTTATAACTCCTCAAATACATGTCCTTGAAACTGAGGCACTCAGCAAATTCTGGACATTTCCAAGACAGAGTCTGGTTGCAACTGTTGGGCCAGTTTTCACGAAGATTCAGTCATAGTTTTCAAGGATAATTCAAAGAGGATTTGCAAAGCATGCTGCAAGCTTCCTGGAAAGTCTGAGAACTCCTTCAGAACATGCTGGAGCAAGAAGATATAAAGATCAGAAGTTTGATGTTTATTCTAAGTTACGCTGAAGCTGAACTTCTAATCCAGAATTAGGCAATGATGCAGAATCTCACATTGCAGGATTTTCGGTTTGATAAATCTCATCATCATTTAATGCTCACAACCACTTTTGAGTCTTTATCCAAAGGATTTCCCCCACGTGTACCTTTACTGTCTTGGAAAAGCAAACTTTTGTACAAAAGTGTGCTGGGCCCATACGTTTCTTTTTCTTTTGAGGTTACCTTTCCTTAATTCCTGCTTACAAGTCTAGCTTAGGCGCTGCTAAAACTGGTAACCACCATACCTATTTGAACTAACTTCAAGAACAAGTCAGCACCTAGCATATGACGTTGGCGCCACTTAACCTCTCAAAACTACTAAACCTTTGCCTATAAATTGAACATCATTGGCAACTGTAAAGAGGTCGAAATTTTGAGAAATAAAGGCCTTGAACCCATTCTAAAATTCCAAGAGTCCAAAAAAAACTGCAAACACAAAATACAAAAACCTGTTAGCTTTTGATTCTTGCATTCAAACTCCATTTTTCCTCAAGTGTTTCTTGACCAAAACCACCTATACAGTTTCTGATATACATTCAAAATCCATCCTAACTTATGTAGTCAAACTAAAACACACTCTCCATCAATATCCACCTCAAAGAAGTCAGAACTTTTCCCCTTGGTTGTTCCAGAATTTTCTAATCATTCATAACCCAAGTTGAAAGTTTCCAGCCTGCTGAACACGTGAGGAAGCTATTCAGAACATCACAAGCGGTCAGAACCAGACTCCATCTCACAGATTATTTTCCAGCTGCAGGGTAAGCTTCTGCTGACTCTTGTCATATTACTTAAGCATTGTTAGACTTGCATGTTCAAAATATAATGTAGACATCCTGATTCTGATGCTTTACATATTCTGAGGTTTCATATATTTGCCTTCCTAAGTAGAGAGAATTTTAGTTCAGAACTTCTTGAGGAAATTAGGACTTAGAATTAGGATCAGCAAATTCATGCTTGCTTCTGATTTATAGTTCTGATATCTCTTGTTTCTGAAACGTTAAGAAACTTGCCATAACTGCTATATGCGCATCTTCTATTTTGTTGAGAAATGACCAAGTTGCAGATGCTCTGACTAGCATGGAGAGGGAGACGAAGTTTTGCAAGTAGACATCAGAACTTCTGAAATCTTCTTTGTTCCCAGCAGACCCGGAACTTCTGACTTTACCTATTTCTGCTAATATGACTTCTGTTTTTACAGCACGCCAGAGCCAGAACTTCTGACCTCTTTTATTTCAGCATTTGCGTTGATTCTGTCTTCTTTCTCCTTACTATTTTTTGCCATCACTTTTATTTTCATTAATAAAAAAAACACCAAAAATATTTCATATTCACATATCATATTTTATTTCTTTTAACATAAAAAGATCAAAATATTTTCTTAAACCAAACTTATTTCTTTTCTTCAAAGAAACAAGTCCATTTTACATTTCTTGCACATTCTTATCCATTCAATGTGGTTGTAATAGTAACTTAGGATTTAATTTGCAATCCCCATTTGTAAATTTGTACACCCCATCCTCCTAATGGTTGTAATAGCATAGAATCTTTACCTTCTGCACTTTTATTGCTTTCATATATTGTTAGTAATTAGGGTGTGTATGGAAAGACTAAAACAAATATTTAGAAAACCCTAATTCAAGACAAAATCAAGCATGAAAACAATACACTTGCAAACAAGCACCCCCTAGGGTAAATCCACTTGGTTTCCTTTACAAAATTGCCATATTACGCATGTGAGGTATCTTAGCAAAACAAACGAACACAAGATCATAGTCCCTCGATGACGCTATCTAAGTTGTCTTACAAATGATCGTAGTCCCTAAAAGAGAATGCTAAGATGCCTTACAACATTGCTAATCATGGTTATACAATGACCCACGTCCGTCCCATTTACATCCAACGATAGGGTTACTTACCAAATCAATGGTAATATAACAATGTCAAAGGAAATGAACATGAAAGACTTTTGAGTAGGTAAAATGTTGCTGATTACTTGCTCAATTTCAAAACAAACATCCTTGCTATTTTCAAAACAAATACCTACACATTTCTAAACATCTTACAAACTTGAAAACATTTTCAAAAGATCAACATCTTTGTATACATTCTTACGAACGAGAATCACTACAAAGATTGCCTAAACAATAGCCTCTTTACAAAATACTTTCAAAAACCATACAAAGCACATTTTCAAACAAAAGCAAGTGATCGAGCAATTAACTAAGAGCCCATGGAAAACCATATATGAAAAGGGTGCTAATACCTTCCCTTTTCATAATCTACCCCCCGAACTCAAGAATTAATCTCAAAGGTCTTTCCTGTGCTTTTTCACCTTTCCTTTTGGAAAAAAGAAAAGTCAGTGATGACTCTTGCTAACCGCAACATTTGCGATCAAACGCAAAACCCTTAAGTCGGTTATCCCACCTTATCACAGTAGCCCTATCGTTGGATGTATGAAGGACAATCGAAGGGACGTTACGGTCACAAAGGCAACTTGGCAAGGAATTTTAGTAACTGTCCTAAAGTTCTAAGATTACTTTTAACCGAGGCAATATCGAGAGGGTCATCGAGGGACTTGTGATCTTTTAAACTAGAGGACAGCCACTAAAACTTCTCACGTTTCGAGAATTGTGATCGTTTTCCGAAGGCAACCGAAGTGGGATACCCTAGAGGTGCGCATGTGTAGTTGTGTTTAGTTCAAGTATTTATCTTGTGCATTTAGGTTTGCTAGCATTTTAATTTCAGTCTTGCCATACATGCCTAGTTACTAGCAATTAATATGTACAGAAAATAAAGTGCGAAAATATAACCCTACGCTACTACATGGCTTCGGGGAGGGGATATTTACAATGTACAGAAGTTTAGGGGAAGAACAAAGAGAGCAAATGAAATCCTATTAACTATTACATCCATTGTACAGGTACAATAATGTAAAAATATGAAAGAAAATAAATAACGCGCGAAAGTTAAAAGTACGTCTAAAAACCTAGTAAGTAAAAATGAAATTTGAGAATCCTTTTATTGTTATCTTTTATTTAAGAAAATAATTAATTAATCCTAAAATCTATTTAGAAAATAAAATTAAATTTAGAAAAATAGTCTAAGTTCTTATTGGTTTTTATTATGTAAAGAAAATGATTAAAACATAAATTAAATCCTAAATTATAACTTATTTTAAATTAAAGAAAATAATTAAAATATTTATTTAATTTATTTACAAAATTAGTTTAATTAAAAAAGTACTAACTTAATATTTTTTGTGATTTTTCTAACTATTTAGTTAATTAAATAATTAATAGAGAAAACTAAAACGAATAAAAGGAATACAAAAATGGGCCTGATAACAAAAGAAAATAGGGGGTGTGAGATTGAATTTTCGCTAGGCCCAATGTTGAAGAGAGCTCAGGTCTGTCCTCGGATCCAGTGAGGACTGACTTTGATGGCCTATACTGGATATGCAAGCTCAAACCCTTGGATCTAGATCACTCATAATCTAGTGGTTGCAAATTGAAGGCGTATTGTATACTCCTGGCCATTGAAACATGGGATCTGCATGAGTATATTAGGAAAAATACAAAACACTGGACCTGGGACTTGAACCCAGGTCCTCTCCCTCACATACGCGTTGCCTTTCCAATTGAGCTGCATTTCATTCGTTTATATATATTAAACAATAATAATATATTAGAAAAATAACGCAAATATTTGAAATTAAAAATAAAAAACGCGTGCGCTGACTTGGACTGGCCAATGAGAGTGAGACAAGTTTGTGCCAGAGTCAGCCCACCGGAGTCAACTCTCTGGTCATCTTCTTCGGTGGGCTAGAAAATTAACCTGCCAAAACAATGAGATTCAAAGATCCAAATTGATCCTACCCCCCTTAATTTTTCCTCTTGATTTCAAGAATGAGGTCCTTTTGACCTGAAAATCCCTGGTTATTGAGATACGATCCTATTATGGCCCTTATTCTTGCATGTTCTATGTTAGATTTATCCTATAGATCAACCTGATCATGAAGCAAGCATGGAAAAGTATTAATACATCATGAAATTACAAATATAAATTCTAGAAAATTACCAACAATAAAGGTTTCGGTTCATAGATTATGGGCATGAAATTGCTTGAATAATGGTTGGGTTGAGTTCCTGGAAGTCTCAGGAAGGTGTTTGAACCCTTGGTTTAGACAGATGATGGCTGGAATTGGAGATGCGGATTTTGCAACTTTGACAATTTTTTGAAAAATTTGTAGAACTCTCTCTAGGTTGTGTCGGCCTCCTTTATGCTTGCAAGATGCTTAGTATTTATAGAGTAAAAATAATGGACAAGGTAGGAGGGAAAGAAGCATGCTCCATTATGTTCTTTAAGAGCCATGAATGAAAATTTGTAACTTTGCCAAAAGCATGCAAACTTGTCTTTTTTTTTTAATTTGAATGAATTTGGACATGCTGACTTTGTTGTACATGAAATGTAGGGCCCCTCAATGCATCAAACCAAGCCCAATCAATAGTGGCCCATATAATTTGCATTAATTTTGATTTATTTGATTTTTAATTAAATAAAAATAATATAAAATGCAAATAAGATCAATACTATGCAAAAATGGTTTTAGGGGTCCTTAGACATGTCATGAAAATGTTTAGGCCCTAAAAATTAGGCTCATTAGCTTGAAAAATGATTTTGCCCAAAGTTGACTCCATGTATTTTCTTGAATATTACCCAATTTGTGCAAGCCATAACTTGCTCAATTTTCAAATCATGATGATTATCTTGGACCTTTGGGAAATCCCAAGATGTCTACTTCAATCCCTCTTTTGATCAATTTTGCATTTGAAGATGTTATCTTGATGTAAAAGGTCTTGGCAAAAGTGGCTTTTATTGACTTTCTGAAAATGACATGTAATGTCTGAGCTTGTATCTTTCAAATGGTGCATTTCTTGGACTTGAGGGTTGAAGATAAGTTGTATGGAATGAGATTCTCTTCAATATGAGCTTTGGTTGGGGAAAAATAGATAAAGTATGTGAAAGTTATGCCTGGTCAAAGTTCAATTGACTTTTCCTATAGAAACCCTAATTTAGCTATTTTTGAATTTTGATGAATCAGGAGCATTTCTTGAGGAATCATGATCAACCCTTGATAAAATTATGGGTATCACCTCGAAATGTTGATGTTGACCAAAAATCATGAAGTTTGACTGTATTTGGGCCACAGTTGACTTTTGACCTAGCATAATTGATTTTCAAGTATTTGGGCAATTGATTGAGCAAACTTGTAGTGTAAGGCATGAAATTTGTCATGGACAATCTTGAAGGCATATTAGGACAATGGAAAAAATTTGATACCTTTGGAGCTCACACATCTTGATGAAATGTGAAACCCTAATTAGAGGCTCATTGCTTAGGAGGAGAATTTGTTTGGTCAATTCTTGGTCAACCTTGAGCAATTGAGAATCTCTAAGAGCATGACTTGATTAAAATGGGATGGAAATTTTTGGGGTACAATAGAAGGGGAATCCTATGGGCTTGTTCTGTCGGACAAACTTTTTTGCTTGGTAAGGATTCACCTTCTCCAGCTCTTTAGCGGCTTCTTTGTTGAAAACATAGCTGCATCTGGGGCAGGGCATAACTTCTGAATCTTTGAACCTCCATTGGTTCAAAAATTTGATTAGTTCCTCTTCAGCCTTGGGGAAGATCCTTTTTGTTTAGTCCTCGTAGTTGGCCTTGCTTTATTTAGCCTCAAATTCTTCGACTATTTTGACCATCATGACCTCCGCTGGCTCGACCAAGAGAGCTTTCCAACTCTTGTTTCAACATCTCCTTCAGCCCACACTTTTTGTTTGTCAATAGAGTTGAGTTTTCCATCTTTGGGAGAATTATTCACTAGATCCCTTAAAAAGACACATTGAGAAGTTTTATGATCCAAAAAGTTATTAAACTTACAAAAACCTTTTTCTTCCTTTGTTTCAAGGATGGGGTCTGTAATACGATGGGAGAACTGACTTGGGTGTTTTCCATTTTTATCGTAATTGTTGCGGATAGCAAGAGCCGTCATTGACTTTTATTTTATCCAATAAAGGAAAGGGTGAAAAGAACAGGAAAGACCTTTTGAGAATTTTCTTGAGTTCAGGGGGTAGGTTGAGAAAAGGGAAGGCATTAGCACCCTTTTCATCTATAGTTATCTACGGGCTCTTAGTTGCTATCTCACTTTTTAAAATGCTTTGTAAATGTGTTTGTGTTTGTTTGAAAGCATTTTTGAAAAATTCCTTTGTTTAGGCGAACTTTGTAATGATTCTCGTCTCTATGAGAATGTATACAAAGTGTTGACTTTTAAAAATACTTCATAAAAGTGTTGGTGTGTTTGAAAGATGTTTTGTTTTGAAATGTTTGTGAGCGAGCAATTACGAACAATCTACCTACTCAAAAAAGTCTTAGTTCCTTCCCTCCTCCTTTAGATAGTGTTATCTTACCATTAGTTAGTAAGAAACCTTATCATTGGATGTGAAGGAACATGTGTGGGTTATCTTATAGTCATAGAAGGAAACATTGTAGGATACCTTAGCATCTTGCTAGTGTACGAAGTAATGATGTTGAATGATTGTATCGGGAATGGGCTTAAAGATGCCATTCAGAGAGGTGATAAAAAGTTATTGGAGATGGGCTTATAGATTCCATTAAAGCAATTGTTGATAGAGATTGGAAGCAGTATCAAAATAAATCTTTGGTCGATTTATACTGAAACAGCTGATGTCTATATGTGTCTTTGACTGGACGAAATTAAATCTTAGGGTCGATTTAACTGAACCATAAAAAATGTCTACTAGAAATGAATCAGGGTAAATCATTAGTTGATGTAAACTAAACCAGTAGAGGTCTAAAATGGTCCTTAACTAGATAACGAACCAGCATAAATCTTAGGTTCGATTTAACTAAACCAGAGAAGGCGTCTACTGGAAACAAATTGGGATAAATCATTGGTCGGTTTAAACTGAACCAACAGAGGTCTTGAATGCTCTTTAACTGGATACGAATCAACATAGATCTTAGAATCGATTTAACTGAACAAGAGAAAGTCTCTACTGGAAACAAATCAGGATAAATCATCGGTCGATTTAAACTGAACCAGCAGAGGTCTTGAATGGTCTTTAACTGGATATCGAATCAGTATAAATCTTAGGATCGATTTAACTGAACCGGAGAAAGTGTCCACTGGAAATAAATCAGGATAAATCATTGGTCGATTTAAACTGAACCAGCAGAGGTCTAAAATGGTCCTTAAATGGATAACGAATGAGCATAAACCTTAGGATTTATTTAACTGAACCAGAGAAGGCATCTACTAGAAAAAAATTAGGATAAACCATTAATCAATTTAAACTGAACCAACAGAGGTCTTGAATGGTCTTTAACTAGATACGAATCAGCATAGATCTTAGGATCGATTTAACTGAACCTGAGAAAGTGTCTACTGGAAACAAATCAGGATAAATCATTGGTCGATTTAAACTGAACCAGCACAGGTTTGTGAAGGAAGTGGTTGTCATGCAGATAGTCGCCCCGTCCAGTTTCGGGAATTGATATATAATCAGTTTGTTGGTAAACTCGTCCTATTTCAGGAGTTCACACCATTGGTGATAAAGATAGTAAAGATAGTCGCCACGTCCTATTTTGGGAATTGATCTGGAACTGTTGAAAATTGTTGATGATATTTGTTTGTTGATTAATCTCTCCTGAAAAGGTAAAGAGTTAGTTATATGCAATGTCATGATGTATGAGTGCATTGCTTAATGGTGTTCTCAAAAATAAATGAGATCATGCTATATGTTTTGTATGCATATGTCATGATGTATGAATGTTGTTAGAATGAATCTTTGTCCGGGAAAATAAATCCCTGACTTTTGTTGTGAATGAAGAGTATGTGTATATTCAATTTTGTCTTGAATACTTCCGTTGGGGATTCCCATTTGTTGTTTGAGTTAACTCTGCAAGGATGTTGATTTTTGCTTGGGGAGTAGAGTTCAGGAGCCTTGGTTGTCCATTGCTCTACCATGGAACTTTAATTCTTATATACACTGACTGGGGATAAAAAAAGATGATTAGACTTCCTATTTGTCTGGGGAGAGTAAAGTTAACTGGTATTCTGGTCGGACTCCAGGTTTTGCAGAAACTTTTGGGGGACAGTGGCAACCCTACTAGGAGAGAGGAGTTTTGTCAGTGTTTTGTTGTAGTCTGAGGAATAGACTTAAGCTGGGGAGATAGCAGTCTGTTGGGGAAATAAACACTGTTGAGGAAGACATTCTGGAGATTTTACTGGGGAAACAAATTCTTCTGGGGAAGATCTATGCAAGGTTTCTCTTTCAGTTTTGGAAGGCCAAACTCGGCTGGGGAAGATAATTTCCAGGAGATATGATGATTGGAACTTCCAAAAGGAAATTGTATGAATTTACTCTGTGGGGATTTATGGAAAACATGAGTGTTATCCTGGCTCCTAGAGTAAGTATTTATTCTCGTTCTCATGCATATATTTGTTAACAACTAAACATGTTCATATGCATATGTTCATTCAATTTTAGTCATTGGATGTTTTTGCAATCGAAACAAAAAAAACAAAAAGTTTTCACTTTAAAGTATATTTGTATTGATAATTTTCCTATAAACATGCATTTTGGTACAAAGAGATGGAAATCCTAGTGAGAGGAAGTCATCATGAAATGAAAATAATACAAAGTGAAAACAAATATATATATATATATATATATATATATATATATATATATATATATATATATATATATATATATATATATATATATATATATATATATATATATATATATATATATATATATATATATATATATATATATATATATATATATATATATATATATATATATATATATATATATATAGCCATGTGGAAGTGATCTCATTGGGTTCCAACTCTACTATTGTCCCTATGTCTTCGAACATCATCCCTTGTCGTCGTAAGTTGATTGAACTGATCTTGTACCATTTGAACTTTTGACCTTGGTAATAAATCTGGCTTTTAGTGATCCAACGGGATACATTTGTATGCTTTTAATCCTTAACTTTTGCCTGGAACGCCCTTTCGGGTTTTCAGTTCACCAGAATACCCTTTTTTTGCCCAAGTCTCCCTTGTGGGTTTTCGACTTGTCGGGTGTATGATATTTTGTATATATCCCTAATTTTTTCCTAGGTATGTCAACCTAGCGGGTCGTTCTTATGCATAGTATTTTTTTACTATGTCTGTGTTCACAGGGTGCCGGAAATCTTCACCGTCCATAGTGGTTAACATCATGGCACCGCCCGAGAATACTTTCTTGACAACAAATGGACCTTCGTAGGTGGGAGTCCATTTTCCCCTAGGATTTCCTTGTGGTAGAATGATGCGTTTTATTACCAAATCACCAGCCTGGTATACTCGATATTTGATCTTCTTGTTAAATGCCTTGATCATACGCTTTTGATACATTTGACCATGACAGGAAGTAACCAGTCTCTTTTCATCGATCAAGTTCAACTGATTCAACCTAGTCTGAATCCATTCGTCTTCGCCTAAGTACGCTTATTTCATAATCCTTAGAGAAGGAATCTGAACTTCGACAGGCAGGACAACTTCCATGCCATAGACTAAACAGAATAGGGTTTCCCCAGTTGATGTTCGCACCGAGGTACGGTAGCCATGAAGAGCAAATGGTAGCATCTTATACCAGTCTTTATAGGTCACCACTATCTTTTTCATAATCTTCTTTATATTTTTGTTGGAAGCTTCCACTGCTCCATTTATATAAGGTCTATATGGAGAAGAATTATGATGCTTGATCTTAAACTGTGTGCATAGTTCAGTGGTCATGGCATTGTTGAGGTTGGTACCGTTGTCAGTGATGATCCTCTCAGGTATGTCGTGTCGATAGATCAGGTTATGCTTGATAAACTGGGCTACAACATTCTTGGTAACTGAGGCAAATGAAGCCGCTTCGACCCATTTTATGAAGTAGTCAATGGCGACAAGGATGAAACAGTGTCCATTAGATGCAGTGGGCTTGATTTCTCCGATCATGTTAATGCCCCACATTACAAATGGCCACGGAGCAGTCGTGACATTTAAAGGTATTGGAGGCACATGAACCTTGTCAGCAAAAATCTGGAACTTATGGCAAGTCCTCGAATGATGGTGAAAATCAGTTTCCATAGTTGACCAATAGTAACCATCTCTCAGAATTTTCTTGGCCATAGTGTGTCCATTGGAATGAGTTTCAAAGATATCTTCATGCATATCTTCCATGATCTTCTATGTTTCCTTCTTGTCCATACAACGGAGCAGAGTTGAATCATGATTGCGCTTGTACAAAATCCCATTTCTTAGGAACAACTTGGCTGAGAATCTCCGCAGGAATTTCTTGTTGTTGATTAAAGCTCCCTCAGGATATTCTTGAGCTTCAAGATACCTTTTCACCTCATGGAACCAAGGCTTCTCCTCATCAGTGTCAATCTCACAACAGTGTGCCAGTTCGTAAAATCTTTCGATAGTAATTATGGGAGCTTTATTTTCCCAATTTACCTTGTACGTAGATGACATAGTCACTAAGGCATATGCCAACTAATTTTATTCCCTCGGGATATGTTCAAATGTGACCTCTTTAAAGTGCAGGATCAAGGTTAGCACAAGCTCTTTGTAAGGGATCTGATTTGGATGTTTGGTATCCCATTCTCCTTTAACTTGACTGATCACCATGGCCGAATCTTTGTATACACTTAGGAATTTGATTCTTAGGTCAATAGCAACCTTAAGATCCAAGATGCATGCTTCATACTCAGACATGTTGTTTGTACAATAAAAGTAGAGTCTGGAAGTGAAAGGTGTATGGAAAACTTCGGGAGAAATGATCATAACAACAATTATGTTACATGTTGTACCCCAAAATTTTCCCTCTCACTTATCAAGAATTTTCTCACAAGATCTCTTTGACTCAAGACTGCATTAGGATTTGACCAGCTCAAGACACCTCCTCATGCATTGATGACCAAAATTAGGATTTAAGTTTGCACAAGGATTTTCGGACTATCAATGCTTCATATGACTTTCATGGACCATTGTGGACCCCCAAGATTACTCAAGTCAAGTTTCAAGCCTTGAATCACACTTTTGATCAGTCAATTGAACAGTTGACCTAAAAATCAGTTGTATTGGGGAAAAAAGTCAACCATGGCAAATTTACAGTCAAACTTCATGATTTTTGATCCACATCAACATTTCATACCCATATGTATCATTTTATCAAGTTTGGACCATAATTCCTCAAGAAATTTGATCAAATCTCCAAAAGGGCAAAATGGTCAAAATTAGGGTTTTGATTGAGAAAGGGCAATTTTTGACCTAGAAAATAATCAATTGGTTTGAAGCATGATTTCAATATTTCAATTACATAATTTTTACCTAATAACATGATTCAAAACATTACAAATCCATTAGGTTGACAGATGAATTTTTCAGTCAACTGATCAAAAGTCAACTGTATATTGAAAAGTCAAACTTTGACTTTTTGGTCAAAGTCAAGTGCCAAAGATCATAATTCATTAAAACATGTCAAAATATGAAACTTGTTCATCAATAAATCAAGGATTTAAGATTTTGTTTTGAAAAGTTGAAATTTCTTAACTTAGAAAATTTTCAAAGTATAGAAAATTTCTTATTTTTTCTCAACTTTGAGCCAAATTTTTATCATGATGCAAGATGATTCAAAGGAAACTTCCAAACTGAAAGTTGTAGATATCCATGAAATCTACAACTTTGGTTCACACAATTTCTCCTAAAAATGCTTGGATCTCAAGATATAATTTTGTGAATACATACTCATGAACTAAAAATAACTTAGTGAAATTTTGCCCTAGTTAGGCAGATTTTTTACCCAACTTCATGGCAATTTTTCACATGGTTCCAAGAGTAATTTTCAAAAGAAATTCAAAGATGAGTTGTAGAGAACATTTCAAGCTTTCCAAAATGTCCAAGAACTCCTTGAGATCATTCTTGAGTAGGGAGAATCGAAGAGATGAAGTTGGTGATTTGTCACTTGGATTATAAGCCATTTCATGATGAACAAAAATTCAAATCCAAGCCTGTGATGCATAATATTTGCTTTGCAGGCCTCAAACTTGTTTTTAACTCCATAATTAAATGTTTACACAGCTGTTATAGCTTTAATCCAAACACTTGAGCCTTTATCCAAGTTACATTTCCATTTATGGTACAAAGTTGCCATTTCCATTTTGATAAAGCATTAATTTTGCAATTGTCAACTTCTTGATCCTCTCAATTGTTTTCTCTGCACACAAGTAAATTCAAAACCAAAAGAAACATGTCTAAGGCCTCTACCAACTCAGATCATGCTTGTACAACACTTTGAGACTTGTCTTCTCACATTTCTTCAAAAGCAAGTTATATAGCCAAAAGGCTAGAACTCAGAAACCTTGAGTGAATTTGATCTCTAACCTTTCCATACATATACATAAGTGTATTGCAACATAACACACGAAGGCTAAGACTCCAAAACACTCCCAAACAATTTTCAACTCAGAATCTGCCATAGTTTGACAGTTTTGAACTTCACATAGCCATCTCCAAATCCACTCGTGCGTATTGAGTTTTAACCACCCAAACACTTAATATACATCATATCAAAGTGATTCAGGCCCTTGTTCCCTCACTGTAACTCCTCCATCACCATCCACCATTTTCAAATATCAAGCTTGCAGGTTGACTTGAGTAGGGAGATTCAGGGACTTTCAAGACAAAGTAAGGGTTAGAATACACTCAAGGAGGTCCAAGCAAGCTAAACAGATCCTCAGGCCTTCTCAAAACTTGCTCAAACTCCATTCACGATTCCAGCTGCAAGAGGTAAAAACTTAAACTTCTATCTCTTCATACAAGCATCATTTGATCCTGATTTGTGAAAACAAAATTTAGATATCCTTTCTCTAAAGCTAACCATGTTCATAGTTTCCATTTATATTAACTGTGTATAGAGAATTTTGGATTTGAAATTTCTGTAAAAATTAGGTCTCAATTTAGGGCCAGTAAAATTAGATCTCATCTTTGACTTTTAATTTACATAAATTATATGGTTGAACTCGTGGGAAGAAACACCACAACTTTCATGTTTGGACTTTCCATTTTTATGGAGAAATGAGGAAGATACAGGTGGTCCGGCCATGACTCAAGGTTGAAGAAGAAGTTGCCTTCAGGAAGCAGTTTCTAATATATATTTATGTTTAAGTTTATATAAACGGATATACAGTCACCCCAGTGGTAAGGCAGCGCGCGTAAAATGCTAGAGGTCACGGGTTTAAGCCTCAGCGCGCTGCCTTTTGCATTTTCTCACTTTTTTTCACTCTTTTTGTCTCTTGCAGTGCTGGGCCTCCAATTCTTGGGCTTTTTGTTTTTTCTAACAGTTACCCCTTGTCTGCTTGTGACACCCCTGGCCCATTATTATTTTATTTATTTATTTTTATTCTCATTTTATTTTCTTAAATATATTTTCCTTAATATTAAAAATCACAAAAAATATACAAATGATAAATTTATATTTTGACTCATTTTATTTTATTTTTTCTCACAAAAATATTTTATTTAGTTATATATTATCTATTTTTATTAAATAACCTTGTAAATTAAATTAGAACTAGTTTAATATTTATTTTTTCTTTATACCCATTAAATATTTATTTTAATATATAAAAGGACAAAAAATATCTCATAATGCCATATATTATTTTCAAGACAAAAAATACAAAAAATACTTTTTCTTAAAAAAATTATTTTCTTTTAATCAAATAGAATTAGGATTTTATTCAAAAATCTTTTATTAAATAATTTATTTTCTTAAATTAATTTAAGTTAATCTTGATTTATTTATTTTCTAATTAGGTTTAGGTTAAAGCTTTTTCACATAAAAAACCAAACAAAAAATCTTCTTTGCATTTACATATCTTTGCATATTTAATTCATCTTGTATACTATTTATTCCAATTATTTGTACATATTCAATTTGGTTGTAATAGATTAATTAGGTTTATATTATTGCAATCCCCATTCACAAATTGTATACCCCCCTCCCACAAGTATTATAATAGTGTAGTAACTTTAAATTTCGCAATTTATCATTTTTATACAACATGCTAGTAATTAGGGTTTGTATGGCAAGATAAAACAATCAAATAGAAAACCCTAATTCAAAGCAAGATCAAGCTTGAAAATGACACACTTACACACAAACACCCCTAGGGTTACTCCACTTGGTTTCCTTATACAAAATGGTCATATTACGCATGTAAAGTATCTTAACAAAGACAAACAAATATAAGATCATAGTCCCTCGATGACGCTATTCAAAATTGCCTTACAAAATGATCTTAGTCCCTCAAAAAATGATAAGATACCTTGCAACATTGCTAATCATGACTATACGATGACCCACGCCCGTCCCGTTTACATCTAAAGATAGGGTTGCTTACCAAATCAATGGTAAGACAACAATGTCAAAGGAAAAGAAAATGAACAAGAAAGACATTTGAGTAGGTAGATTGCTCCTAATTACTTGCTCCATTTTCAAACAAACATCCTTGCTATTTTAAAAAACAATCACATACACTTTCAAACATCTTACAAAATTGAAAAAATTATCAAAAGATCATCATCTTTGTATACATTCTTACGAACGAGAATCATTACCAAGATTGCCTAAACAATGGCCTCTTTACAAAATACTTTCAAAAAGCCACACAAACCACAATTTCAAACAAAATCAAGTGATCTAGCAAGTAACTAAGAGCCCATGGAAAACCATGGATGAAAAGGGTGTTAATACCTTCCCTTTTCATAATCTACACCTCAAACTCAAGAAACAATCTCAAAGGTCTTTCCTGTGCTTTTTCACCTTTCCTTTTGGATAAAAGAAAAGTCGGTGGCGACTCTTGCTCACTGCAACATTTGCGATAAAATGCAAAACAATCAAGTCAGTTCTCCCACCGTATCACAGAACTGGCGACTCTGCTGGGGAATTCTAAAAGTGGGGTTACCTTAGGGTTAGATCACATTTACTTACTTTCATTGTCTGAATTGTTTGCTTTACATTATGGTTCTTTGGTTGGGTTTGAATCCTCTACCCGGATTTGGGATACATTACAGGTAAGTAATAATACGTTGTGGAAACTGTGTGGGGTATACCGATATGGTCTAAGCAATATCTACGTTAGTGCGACATATTTGTGGGTACCGGTAGTCTTTGAGTTAATCAAAGAGAATACGGGGCCGCTGAGTGATGTCATGAAGCACTAATGAACTTTTAGAACCTTTACTTGACCAACTTGGCCTTTAGGATGTAGTGCGATGACCGGCTTTGGTGCAGTCCGAAGTTGGTAGATACTCGATAGTACACTCATTGAGATTTGGTTTCTTGGGATATTTCGGTCGCCATTAAAGAGGCTTGAGCTGAAACAATGACCAAGGAAACAAATCGGTGATATTGAGCTCCTTAGAACCCGGTTACTATTACTAGGACAGGTTTAAGCCAACTAAACTTCAAGAGGGTACTTACCTATAAAACTCCATGCAAGCCTAAACTAAGGACTTGTTTGCTTTGTTTGTATATACATACTTGTACATAACATCATGGACATCATGAACATCATATACATCCACTAACCACTTCAAGGATTTTGGGATTCATCTTTGTTCTTGTTTTGTAGGATATGGATTCACTTCGCAGGAAAACTATTCAAGTCAACCTTGTGAGAATCACTCCACAACTTAAGGAGCTAGCTTCAAGGATTTCTGAAAACTCTCCATTCACCGAGAGATATGGTCGTCTACTCAACTTGGTCACCTCCAACACAGATGAGAACATGATGAAGGTGCTTTTTCAGTTCTTTGATCCTATGCACCATTGCTTTACATTTCCCGACTATCAACTTGTACCTACTTTAGAAGAATTCTCCCAACTCTTGAGGATTCCCATTCTCAATCAACTACCTTTCAACGGTACATAAAGAGATCCAAAGCCAGAAGAGATTGCTCAATCTCTACACTTGCACTCATCTGATGTCACTGCCCATTGGGAAACAAGGAGTGGTGTCAAAGGTTTCCTAGCAAAGTTCTTGTTTGAAAAAGCCCAAAGCTGTTGGAATTCTTTAGAATTTCAAGCCTTTGAGGAAATTGTGGCTCTCCTCATCTATGGGATGGTTTTGTTTCCAAATCCTGGCTAGCTCATAGATTTGAACACCGTCAAAATCTTCATATCACGCAACCTGGTGCCTACATTGCTAGGAGATATGCTACACTCTTTTCACACTCGTACAAGAAGGAAAAGAGGTGTCCTTATGTGTTGCACTCCTCTCTTGGAAAGATGGTTTATTTCTCATCTTCCCCGATCTGTATTAAATAATGAGCAAGGTTCAAGGTGGTCACAAAGGTTGATGACGCTCAAACATTCAGACATTCATTGGTGCTCCCGATCCAAAGAGAATTTTATCATTGTCGACCGTTGTAAAGAATTCCCTAATGTTCCTTTGCTTTGCATTAACGGAGGTATCACCTACAACCCATGCTTAGCCTTAAGTCCGTTTGGTTATGCCCAAAGGGATGGCCCGCACGAGATGCTGATTCAAGGTTTGGTATTTATCTATGACAACGACAATCAAGGTCTTTGCCAGAGATTTATCCGAGCTTGGAGGATGTTAAACAAGGTGGATAGCAAGGCTTTGGGGCACAAGAATTCCATCCCTCTTAAGCCTTACCTTAAATGGGTACGAACTTGTGTCAGAGTCTTATGATGCCCTACCCCTTCATCCTCCCGATAATCATTGAGCCTGTTAAGGAAGGAGATGTTCCATACACTATCCTACATCCTGACATGCCCACATATCTTGAAGACCTACAAAGGGATTGGATACAACTCAGAGGATAGTGAGATACTTTCGAATCCCAATTCTACGTAAGCAAGAAGAAGTTTTTGGAACTCACTAGGCTACTTCATGAGCAGCAGACTCTGAATGCCTACATTGCACTAAAGAGGATGTGTACTACCTTTTTATCTTAGAGTTTTTGTATTATTTTATCCAAGGGGAATTGATGTACTCAAACTTTATCTTATTAATATAAAATGTGTTTCCTTTTTGTCTAAAACAAATTTGAATCTTTGAAATCCTTGAAAACATTGCATATGCATATATCATTCATCATAATATATACAGGTCTTTTGCAACAAGTCTCCTCATCTCTCTATTGTTCATTTCAGTAAGATGGATCTTGAGCAAACAGTGAAATATCTCCAAGCTCAGAATGCGCAGTTTCAACAGTTGCTCATGACCCTAGCCAAGGGGCAAGAAGAATTGAAGACTTTGCTGGCTGAAGAGAGGAAAAAGAAGACAAAGAAGGTAACTGGAGTCTTAAACATGGGGAGAAGGTTTCATGAGCAGACAAGAAGGACCTTGAACTTTGCAACAACATCCTGTGAAGGAGAGGGGAAAGGCAAGGAAACAGTTGTCCCGTCAGAATCGAAAGAGAAAGAGGAAGAAGAAGACTACTCGGAAGAACAATACCCTCCAGTCGATGACAAGTACAGACATCTCGAAGAGCGGTTGAGCGCGATGGAAATCCAAAAGGTGCCAGGCTTGGACTTTGAGGAATTGGGTTTGGTGTCGGGGATTATGATTCCTCCGAAATTCAAAGCACCTATATTTTCCAAATATGACGGGGTTTCATGCCCTAAAATGCATCTCCGGTCATATGTGAGAAAAGTCCAACCCCATACCGCTGATAAAGACTTATGGGTGCACTTCTTCCAAGACAGTCTGTTTGGAACTCAGCTTAACTGGTTCTACCAACTAGAAAGAGCCCACGCTCACAATTGGGAAGATCTTGTCGCAGCTTTCTACAAGCAATACCAATACAATACTGATTTGGCGCCTACCCGTACTCAACTCCTGAGTATGGCCATGGATTCCAATGAAGGTTTCAAGGACTATGCACAAAAATGGAGAGATTTAGCTGGAAGAGTTCAACCCCCTCTATCTGAGAGAGAGTTGGTAGACATGTTCTTAGGCACCTTGTCTGGTCCCTTCTTCAATCATTTAATCGAAAGTTCATTTGCAGGCTTTACCGAACTAATATTGATCGGAGAGAGGGTAGAAGCTGGCATAAAAAGTGGAAAGATTCAGAAAGATACATCTTCTTCTACAGCTGTAAGAAAGCCTTTCATCAGGAAGAAAGAGGTAGCTGCTGTATATCCGCAAAGAAACTAAGATAGAGCCAAACGCCGACCAATGGTGGGGGCTGTTATGATTCCTAAGCCTACGACTGATCAACAAAGAAGTAATCAACCAAGGTTGGAAAGGCTAGTCAGACAGTTCACCAGAATTAACATGACCCTGTCTAAAGTATTACCGCATCTTCTAAGATCCAATTTGGTAACCTTGAAAAAAGCTCTGAAAAACCCCAATACAACATCTCCTTATTATCATCCCAATGCCCGTTCCGCATATCACTTTGAAAGTCCTGGTCACGTTACTAATAACTGTTGGGCCTTGAAGAACAAAATACAAGACCTTATTGAAGCAAAAGAAATTGAGTTCTATGCGCCCGAGAAGCCGAACTTCATTTCTGCTCCTATGCCCAAACATGGCCACAATACCAATGCCATTGAAGAAGGATTGTTTTTTTGCTTAAACTAGCGAACTTATGACCCCACTTCTGACTGTTAAAATGAACTTGTTGAATACCGGTGTGTTCCCGGGTAAGATTGCCATTTCTGTTTATCCTCATTAACTAGTTATCCTTTGTTGAAAGAAAGCATTCAGTGCCTGATAGATAACAAAGAGATTTTGTTCGAAAATACTCATGTTCCACCTATTCATGTTGAAGATGTTTCTATCATTACCATTTCCTCCAATTCTTCCAGGGTCTCCACCAAAAGACCCGTTAGAATTACATCAGTTCCGAAAGCAACTCCTTTAATAATCACAATGCTTGGGCCAGTCCCATATGTGTCAGACAAAACCATGCCATGGAATTACGGAGGGGACATATACTACCATGGTATTAAGCAAGACGGGCCAGCCACCGAAGAAGTGGACTCCGACATCAGTAATATTGTCGGAACTAGCAAAATTACCCGAAGTGGTAGGATCTTTTCTCTAGAAATTGCTCCCCCAAAAGCAGTTTCTGGACCCGTAATTATCCATGTGGCTGCTCCAAAGGTTTCTCCCATACCCATAATTATCTCCGCAAGTACTCCTATTGATGAAGCCACTACAACCCATGTTATCATTCCTGTCAACACTCCTGCGGACGAAACTCGAGGAAAAAGTATTTTGGTTGAGCCTGTCCGGACGAAGGCCCAATTATTGACTATCCCCGAGACTTCCAAGAAAGAAATGGAGGAGATTCTAAAAATTATAAAGAGGAGCGACTACGATGTAGTTGAACAATTGGGGAAAACTCCCTCTAAAATCTCCATGCTAGCATTACTACTATGTTATGAGGCGCATGCAAAAGCCTTCGTAAAGTTCTTAAAAATAGCCCATGTACCTCAAGAGACGTCTGCTGATCAATTCCAAGACTGCGTAGCTAGCTTGACAGCGGATAATGGCCTAGGTTTTTCTGACGCTGATCTAACACCAAGGGGAAGAAATCATAATAAGGCATTGCATGTTTCAGTTAAATGTATGGGCACAACCTTGGTTCACGTTTTGGTGGACATTGGCTCATCTCTGAATGTATTACCCAAAAAAGCTCTTGATAGACTTGATTTTGAGGGACTGACATTAAAGCCAAGCAACATAGTAGTAAGGGCTTTTGACGGCTCGAAAAGGATGGTACACAGGGAAGTGGATATCCCCATAAAAGTTGGAACCCAAACTTTCAATTCAACCTTTTATGTAATGGACATTCTCCCTTCGTACTCCTGCTTGCTAGGCCGGCCGTGGATCCACAATGCTGGCGCTATTACCTCTACATTGCACCGGATGCTGAAGTATCCGGTTCAACAGAAGATTATTGTAACACCCCAGTTCTATTTATTTGGAATTATCTTAATAAGAGTTATTTTATTTGAAACCAATAAAATTATTTTATTTGGGTTAATATAAAATAAAAGGATTATTATTTATTTTATAAATAATTGTAGAAAAAAAAATAAGGATTGAAGGTTATTGGGCTATGATGTTGTTGGTAAAAGAGGGGGTGCAAGTGAAGTAAAATGTTATTTGGGACTTATATGTCACTTTTGCTCACTTTCACGTAAAACTGAGATTTTGGGATTTTGGAACTCAGAGAACGTGTAAAGAAGAGAAAGGAGAAGAAGGAGAAGATTGATCGAGGAAGTTGCAGGAGCTGCAGATTATCCAAGGTAAGGGGTTGATCATTCTTTTACTATGAATAAGTTGTGATATATATTCTATATGAGTTAGGGATTTGTAGGGATGATGGATTCTTGATGCCATGGTTGTTGTGATGATGAAACATGAATGGAATTGATTGGGTTTTGATGTGGTATTGATCCTATTGTATGTCTTAGATCATTGCTATATGGTAGGAATTCGATTTTGATGGTTTTAGAATGTTTGGGGATGATTAGGAATGAGTTGGGGTGATTTTGGGAAGCATAAAAACGTGAAATATGATGTTGCAGAGTCATCAACACGGGCCGTGTTGATGCACACGGGCACCCGTGTTGATCTTCTGTGTTGATGCTCGGGTAGGTTTTTCCCAAAAATTGTTTCGGCCATAACTTTTGAACCGTAACTCCGATTTAGGCGCCGTTTGATGCGTTGGAAAGCTAGTCAAATTTTCTATATGATTATGAGGAATTAAGTAGCTTTAAGAGCTTATTTTAATAATTGATTATTGGAGAAAGTGTTTATGTTTATAAGTGAATTTGATTGTTATGTATTTTAGTGAGGTGTTTGGAGATATTTGGGATTGGAGCTCTGAAGAACGACGGACAATCGCTCAAGAGTTCGAAGCTGAAATTTGATAAGGTAAGGGGGGCTACTACTCCACTTATATTTGCTTATGGGTTTAGATGTAATTGGTCGGGTAATTCGTAGGATAACCCCATCTTCTATGATGTTCTGAATGATTGATAACTTTAGGGTCGAATCTTGTTAGAAAAGGTTTAGGTTCCCAAATTTTATGAACCAATTAGGGATTTTAGGTTCCCATGGTAGATTGGATGTTTTTGTACTGCATTGCACTGCCGTAGAAAGGTATTTTCGTGCAAAAATATGGATATATGAGCTGCTGCAGGTGCAGGAATTTTGGGATCGCGCTCATCAACATGGGCCGTGTTGTTCCACACGGGCACCCGTGTTGATCCACTGGATGGGTAAAAAGATGTGTTTCCAGGCACATTTCAACACGGGCCGTGTTGATTCACACGGGCACCCGTGTTGATCCCCTGTATTGGCAAAATAATGCGTTTTCTGGACACATTTCCACACGGGCAGTGTTGATTTACACGGGCACCCGTGTTAAACCTCCTGTGTTGGTTTTTAAACTATGTTTTCTGTGCATGCTGTTACGTACGGATTGATCCTGTTTTGATGTGCAGTGTTTGACATGTTTTGAATATGTTGTTTATTGATTTTCCTAGTGTTGATTGATGCTTGTATCGAATAACGATTGTATGTTATGATACCAACACTATGTGGATTTTATTGTCATGCTTTTAGATGATGTTATCAAGCATGAATTATGATATAACTTGATATGATTGATGTTTAATAGTATGCTGAGTGATTACATGCTATCTATATCATGTTATATTTGATATTGTTGATGTTGCGTGATATGTCGATTGATGTTAATAGTATGCTGAGTGTTACATACTTTACATATCATGTTGCATTTGTTAATTCCCATTGTGTGGAATTAACATGGTGGCCAATATACGTGTCCGCGATTTAATGGAACGTTGAGGTGGTAGCCGTGTCCGCGATATAATGGAAGGTGAGTTATCCGTGACCCGAGATTTAATGGGGCGGTAAAATGGTACCACATGCATGGGTGTGTTGCATTATATTGAATGTAACATGAATGGATGATTTTCCAATGTTGTATTGAATTGATTGTATGCATGTATTGCTGCTAAATTGTTAATGATGTTTGATGTTAATTATAAGTATGAAAAGTGATATATTATGAATATATGAATTGTAAAGGTTTTCGTAAACTATGAAACATGCTAACTGTTTGGGTGAGGCTTATGGTTTTCTGAACTTATTGTTATGAACGTATAATCAAATGTATAGTTGATATGCTCACCCTTACTGTTGAATATTTCAGATTGAGGAGCTTCGTTCAGGTGCTTGGCGAAGGCTTGTCGTTTCTAGTTTATTTCTGTTTAAGTATTGTCTGGGTCATGCTCTGATAGTTGTAACTCCGGGAACGTTTGTTTGTCGAGCTGCTTTAGTCAGACTCGTTTATTTCCTTATGTTTGTTATAATATGATGTTGATATACTCCAGGTGTTAATCCCTGATGATTTTGAAAATATTATAACATTGGTTTTGTTAATTGAATTATTCCGCTGTGTAAACATGTATGAGTTGCTTCTATGTTATGCATGACAGGAACTTTGTTTTTATTAAAAAGAGAATTGTGGCATCCTCGTTATTACATGTACTCTGAAAGTATGTTTTATTTAAAATCGCGAAAATTTATGCGGGGTTTTAGAGGGTGTTACAATAGTGGTATCAGAGCATAGTCGGTCGTTGCGACCAGAGTCTTGAGTCAGTTGTGTAGCGTGACAGTTGAATATTGTCGATATGTTGTTTATCCCTTAGTGCGCGACAGGTGTGTGAAACACTGTCGGTACTTTTTTCTTTTCTAACTGTTTGTTGCAGGAGTTGACTTGAAGATAAGTGGGGGAGAAGCTTTTCTTCTCGGATGCGCTTCAGTTGTGATATGCCGGTTCAGAATGTTGCTGACGGCGACAATGCAAATGTTGTTGAAGTTTGGATGCTTCCTGAATGCGAAGGTGATATAGATTCAAGAATTTTGGTATGCTAGTGAACTCGTATGGGAAATTGGATTAAACTGCATATTTTGCTGTCATCGCAGTGCGCGCTGGCCTTCACGGCGCGTACTGTGTGGTTTTGTGGAAAATGGCTAAATTATGTTTTGATCTCTAATGGTCGGAAAGTGGAACTGAACCTTAGTTGATTACCTTGAGGAATATTTTGGATACTATTAGTGTAGTAATTGGACTAATCTCCTATGGTAGCATGCCACTAAAGTCAATGTATGTTGTTATGTTCGAAGAATTGTGTTGAAAACTTGGTGTGCGAGTTATTCTGGATGGTTGTAATTTACACTATTTCATCAAGTATCATGAAGTTGTTGAAGGCGACGTTAATTGGAAGAGTGCAAAGGTCATTGAGTCGCTGTTGTTGCGAACCGGCGAGAGTATGGACTCATGAATCTGTACCGGTCAAGTTGAAAATGTGGGTAGGTTTTTAGACGGTGAATTTAAGACAATTGAGAATAAAGTCTATTCCAAAGAAAATGATAAGTTGAAGGGATTAACTCGTCGGATCGTATGTCTTTAGTATAGTTGGATTAATATCGGATGATTTTCGTAGTTGGATAAAAAGAAAGGATGTGGGTGAATTTTGGAAGGAAAAGAGAGAAAGATGGAACTTATGTTCATCAATCTCAAATTCAGATTTTTGTAATTTTGGAGCAGCTGTTAGTAAAAGTGGTATAACTTTTTACTCGTGATTCCGATCAAAGCGGTTATAAACTTTTTGGAAAGCTTACGAAATTCCATATAGTTTGCATATAAGATTTGTCTTCGGAAAGTTCGTGAAGAAGGAGAAAAATGCATTTTAATATTTGGGTCTGATGCTGAATTTTGGAAAATTCTGCATGCGGGAATTATGAATCAGTCCCATTGCAAAGATGATAACTTTTTACTCATAACTCGGATTTGAGCGATTCATGAAGTTATAGAATCTACAAGTAATTACCTTCATTATAGAATATAATTTTATGCTTGGGAGACATGTATCGAAGGAAATAATTGTGTTGGACGTTGGGTGTTTCTTGTTGAAAAATTGAAAGAGTGAAGAAGGATGTAAAGTATGGATAAAGAAATTTTATTCCGATGTTGTCGTAAGATGTGTTGTAGTAGGTTGTTGTATGACGTTAGTGTTCGTATTTTCGGATAACTTTGGGATCCGTATCTTGTGTTTGGATTGTTGGATTGATGTTCTGTTTGAACCTGCAAGGAGATAAAAGTATATTTCTTTTATATGAAAATGTTTCCAAGTGTGGTAGAAGTATTCTCATAGGGAGAGACTTTGAAGTCGGTTGAGGAATTATAAACTTTTGGACATGGGTGGTTGTTATTGCAGTTGTTGAGACGAGTTCAATCGTAAAATGTTGTTTGGAAATGAGTTGAGAGACATGTTGTTCTGCATGGAAGGATGCGGAAGTGTCAGAGGTGGATCTTATGATGATTGGTAATTGTTGGATTATGATGTTGTGAATGATTTGAGAAAAAGTTCGGAAGGAACACTATTATAGTTTGGTAACGATGGTTTATGCTCCGTTATGGTTTTCGTCTATCTATTGGCAAATTGAGGAACTGATCACCCTTAATCTATTGTTGATGGTAGACAGAATCATAGTTGGTGGATAGATGTGTTGTGTCGACTAGTATAGTGCATTCTGAAGAATATGTTGTTATTTTTGTTTCTTGTTGCTATTTAAAAGAAGTGAAATTATAAGTTTGTTTATTAAAGTGCGAGTTTGGTTGGAAGAAGATGAGTCATCTTGTTGGAATTAATTGGACCCATGTACTGTATGTGGTTGTAATGTGGTTATGTTTTTAAGACGATTTTTGAGGATTATGTTACTAAAAAGATGATAAAGTCGTAGTTATGTTTTATGACAATTGGGAATTCATGGAAGTATATGAATGTTTCATCCAAGAGTGGCAATTGGAGTAAACTTGGTAGAGTTGATACTTTATAAGTAATCAGAGTTGCGCATCTGAAGCGTGATGTGCCAGAGTATGTTGGTTTATTATAAATGTCAATTGATTTAATAAGGATATTAATATGGTTGTTGGTTTATGGAGAGTTGTATATAATTTTTGGATTAAGACCCGTAAGCAGATGTTATGAGAATTTTGTTTTCGTTGTTGTGATGTCAGTGTTGATTACTAAAAGGAATGGTAATATTTCAGATTGTGTTAAAGGTGATTTGGTCGGTTATGTGGATGTCACTATAAGAGTGATATGACGAGAGTAATCAAGTTGTAAGTATTTGGTTGATAATTGGAATTCGTATATTAAGGAATGAATTGGCGCGTGAGTTTGTATTAAGAATGTTGTCAAGATGATAATATGATGGTTGTATATTCAAGTATAAGTAGTTTGCGGATGTTATTACTTCATAAGCGATGTATCAAGATGGTGTTGAGGGTGTCGATGAGCTAATATCGGGTATATCGTTATGATTAGTTGTGTATGTTTTGGTGTCGATATGGTCGCTAAGTTGATCATGTAATATTGTTAAGACGAAAAGACGACGTTGTGTGCCTGAGTGCAACAGTTGTTGGTTGATAATACGTTGAGTGTTTGGTATGTCCAGAATTGGTGTTGAGAGTGGTTGTGTCGATTGGATTTTCGAGGACGAAAATATCCTAAGTGGGGGAGAGTTGTAACACCCCAGTTCTATTTATTTGGAATTATCTTAATAAGAGTTATTTTATTTGAAACCAATAAAATTATTTTATTTGGGTTAATATAAAATAAAAGGATTATTATTTATTTTATAAATAATTGTAGAAAAAAAAATAAGGATTGAAGGTTATTGGGCTATGATGTTGTTGGTAAAAGAGGGGGTGCAAGTGAAGTAAAATGTTATTTGGGACTTATATGTCACTTTTGCTCACTTTCACGTAAAACTGAGATTTTGGGATTTTGGAACTCAGAGAACGTGTAAAGAAGAGAAAGGAGAAGAAGGAGAAGATTGATCGAGGAAGTTGCAGGAGCTGCAGATTATCCAAGGTAAGGGGTTGATCATTCTTTTACTATGAATAAGTTGTGATATATATTCTATATGAGTTAGGGATTTGTAGGGATGATGGATTCTTGATGCCATGGTTGTTGTGATGATGAAACATGAATGGAATTGATTGGGTTTTGATGTGGTATTGATCCTATTGTATGTCTTAGATCATTGCTATATGGTAGGAATTCGATTTTGATGGTTTTAGGATGTTTGGGGATGATTAGGAATGAGTTGGGGTGATTTTGGGAAGCATAAAAACGTGAAATATGATGTTGCAGAGTCATCAACACGGGCCGTGTTGATGCACACGGGCACCCGTGTTGATCTTCTGTGTTGATGCTCGGGTAGGTTTTTCCCAAAAATTGTTTCGGCCATAACTTTTGAACCGTAACTCCGATTTAGGCGCCGTTTGATGCGTTGGAAAGCTAGTGAAATTTTCTATATGATTATGAGGAATTAAGTAGCTTTAAGAGCTTATTTTAATAAGTGATTATTGGAGAAAGTGTTTATGTTTATAAGTGAATTTGATTGTTATGTATTTTAGTGAGGTGTTTGGAGATATTTGGGATTGGAGCTCTGAAGAACGACGGACAATCGCTCAAGAGTTCGAAGCTGAAATTTGATAAGGTAAGGGGGGCTACTACTCCACTTATATTTGCTTATGGGTTTAGATGCAATTGGTCGGGTAATTCGTAGGATAACCCCATCTTCTATGATGTTCTGAATGATTGATAACTTTAGGGTCGAATCTTGTTAGAAAAGGTTTAGGTTCCCAAATTTTATGAACCAATTAGGGATTTTAGGTTCCCATGGTAGATTGGATGTTTTTGTACTGCATTGCACTGCCGTAGAAAGGTATTTTCGTGCAAAAATATGGATATATGAGCTGCTGCAGGTGCAGGAATTTTTGGATCGCGCTCATCAACACGGGCCGTGTTGTTCCACACGGGCACCCGTGTTGATCCACTGGATGGGTAAAAAGATGTGTTTCCAGGCACATTTCAACACGGGCCGTGTTGATTCACACGGGCACCCGTGTTGATCCCCTGTATTGGCAAAATAATGCGTTTTCTGGACACATTTCCACACGGGCAGTGTTGATTTACACGGGCACCCGTGTTAAACCTCCTGTGTTGGTTTTTAAACTATGTTTTCTGTGCATGCTGTTACGTACGGATTGATCCTGTTTTGATGTGCAGTGTTTGACATGTTTTAAATATGTTGTTTATTGATTTTCCTAGTGTTGATTGATGCTTGTATCGAATAACGATTGTATGTTATGATACCAACACTATGTGGATTTTATTGTCATGCTTTTAGATGATGTTATCAAGCATGAATTATGATATAACTTGATATGATTGATGTTTAATAGTATGCTGAGTGATTACATGCTATCTATATCATGTTATATTTGATATTGTTGATGTTGCATGATATGTCGATTGATGTTAATAGTATGCTGAGTGTTACATACTTTACATATCATGTTGCATTTGTTAATTCCCATTGTGTGGAATTAACATGGTGGCCAATATACGTGTCCGCGAGTTAATGGAACGTTGAGGTGGTAGCCGTGTCCGCGATATAATGGAACGGTGAGTTATCCGTGACCCGAGATTTAATGGGGCGGTAAAATGGTACCACATGCATGGGTGTGTTGCATTATATTGAATATAACATGAATGGATGATTTTCCAATGTTGTATTGAATTGATTGTATGCATGTATTGCTGCTAAATTGTTAATGATGTTTGATGTTAATTATAAGTATGAAAAGTGATATATTATGAATATATGAATTGTAAAGGTTTTCGTAAACTATGAAACATGCTAACTGTTTGGGTGAGGCTTATGGTTTTCTGAACTTATTGTTATGAACGTATAATCAAATGTATAGTTGAGATGCTCACCCTTACTGTTGAATATTTCAGATTGAGGAGCTTCGTTCAGGTGCTTGGCGAAGGCTTGTCGTTTCTAGTTTATTTCTGTTTAAGTATTGTCTGGGTCATGCTCTGATAGTTGTAACTCCGGGAACGTTTGTTTGTCGAGCTGCTTTAGTCAGACTCGTTTATTTCCTTATGTTTGTTATAATATGATGTTGATATACTCCAGGTGTTAATCCCTGATGATTTTGAAAATATTATAACATTGGTTTTGTTAATTGAATTATTCCGCTGTGTAAACATGTATGAGTTGCTTCTATGTTATGCATGACAGGAACTTTGTTTTTATTAAAAAGAGAATTGTGGCATCCTCGTTATTACATGTACTCTGAAAGTATGTTTTATTTAAAATCGCGAAAATTTATGCGGGGTTTTAGAGGGTGTTACAATTATCACCGTCCATGGAGAGGAAGAATACATGATCAGCCATCTCAATTCCTTCAGATATGTGGAATTGGACGGTGAATTCATTGAAACTCCATTTCAACACTTTGAAGAGGTCCCCCAAGAGGTGGCAGTGACCAAGGTTGTGTCTCAGGTTCCCAAGATTACAGGACCTCCACTCCGGATGTCATCGCTGAAGGATGCCAAAGCAGTGGTAGAAGAAGTTGGATGCACTATCTGGGGGAAACTCCCAGATATCCCATATAAGTCTGACAAGTTTGGCCTAGGTTTCACTTCAAGTGCTCAAAAGGTTGTACGTCGTGCCCGTGCTAGAGGACCACCCCTAAAGATCAGCAATCGTGAAGTCAATATGGTAGAAGATGGTGAAGATGATTGCAACCTGGAGGATTGGATCTTCCTGACTGTCAATGAAGGGCTCGGCAATTGGGAGGCTAGAGACTTTGTCCCAATCACTTTTATCCCACAGTAATTTGTCTTTACATTTTGTTGGATCTGTAATATTGAAACGATTCGCACTCTTAAAACCTTGTGTCTTACCCGAGGCACAATGGTCCATTTGTAAGGGTTATTATCTCATTTTTCATATGACATCAATGAATCATGGATGTTTTTGCATACAAACTTTTGTGCTCGTTGTTTTTTCTTTTACATTTTATTTTCTTTCAAAGATAGCTATACCCTTACACATACCACACTACAATGCAGATATACATCCATTCTGGATCCCATGGGTAACGATACTGCTATGGCCTTTTGTGACTCTGAGAATCTAATCTACCAAGCCGGAGACGAAGGTGAGGAAGATTGTGAAGTGCCAGGAGAACTTTCCAGAGTGCTATAACAAGAAGAGAGAACCATTCAGCCTCACGAGGAACCCTTGGATACAATCAACCTAGGTACCGAAGAAGACAAAAAAGAGGTCAAGGTAGGTGCCAATCTGGAACCTAGGGTCAAGGAGCGTTTGATTCAATTGTTACACGATTATGTTGAAGTCTTTGCCTGGTGATATGAAGACATGTCGGGACTTGATGCAAATATTATGGTACATCGTTTGCCTACAAGAGAAGATTGTCCGCCAGTAAAGCAAAAGGTTCGCCGCATGAGACCTGATATGTCAGAAAAGATTAAAGCAGAAGTCATGAAGCAATTTAACGCTGGATTCTTGGTTGTCACCTCTTACCCTCAATGGGTTGCCAATATTGTTCCCGTACCCAAAAAAGACGGAAAAGTGCGAATGTGTGTGGACTAAGTGATTTGAATAGGGCGAGCCGTAAGGATGATTTTCCACTCCCCCATATTGATATCCTAGTTGACAATACGACACAACACAAGTGTTTTCCTTCATGGACGGATTCTCAGGTTACAACCAAATTAAAATGGCGCCTGAGGACATGGAGAAAACAACATTTGTCACACAGTGGGGCACATTCTGCTACAAGGTGATGCCATTCGGACTGAAGAATGTTGGGGAAACCTATCAGCGTGCCATGGTAGCTTTATTTCATGACATGATACATCACGAAATAGAGGTCTACATGGACGATATGATAGCCAGATCACAAACAGAAGAAGAGCATCTTGATCACTTACAAAAGCTGTTTGAGAGACTAAAGAAGTATAAGCTGAGGTTGAATCCAAACAAATGCACATTTGGGGTACGTTCTGGTAAACTCCTAGGATTTATCGTCAGCAACAAAGGTATCGAGGTTGATCCTTCCAAAGTTAAAGCAATACAAGAGATGCCTGCTCCTCGTACTGAGAAGGAAGTCAGAGGATTCTTGGGGCGTTTGAACTACATTGCCAAATTCATTTCTCACCTGAAAGCTACTTGTGAGCTAATCTTCAAACTATTAAAGAAAGATCAAGTAGTCAAATGGAATGATGAATGCCAAATTGCTTTTGACAAAATCAAAGAATACTTACAAGAGCCTCATGTGTTGATGCCACCAGTCGAGGGAAGACCATTGATCATGTATCTGACTATTTTAGAAAACTCAATGGGGTGTGTATTGGGGCAGCATGACGAGTCTGGCCGAAAAGAGCATGCTATTTACTACCTAAGCAAAAAGCTTACCGACTATGAAAGCAGATATTCACTGCTCGAGAAAAATTGCTGCGCTCTGGCATGGGTTGCTCGCCGGCTAAGACAGTATATGCTGACTCATACTACCTTGTTGATATCTAAAATGTATTCGATAAAATACATCTTCGAGAAGCCTGCTCTTTCTGGGAGAATAGCGAGATGGCAGATGATCCTAACAGAGTACGACATACAGTATACTACCCAAAAAGCAATAAAGGGTAGTGTATTAGCCGATCACCTTGCTCACCAAGCTATGGAAGACTACCAGTCCATGAAGTTTGAATTCCCGAATGAAGACATCATGACATTAGACAATTGTGAAGAAATCAGCCCATATGACAGACCTGAACAAGGATCCCGATGGAACCTGTTCTTTGATGGAGCTTCCAATGCACTCAGCAATGGTATTAGTGTTGTACTCATATCTCCGAAAGGGTGTCATACTCCCTTTACCGCAAGACTCTGCTTCAATTGTACAAACAACATGGCAGAATACGAAGCATGCATCTTTGGTCTCAGAGCTGCCATAGACTTAGGGATCAAATCCTTGGATGTATTTGGAGATTCAGCTTTGGTCATCAGTCAGATCAAAGGGGAATGGGACACCAAACACCCTAACCTTATCCCTTACAAAGAACATGTTTTGACGTTGCTACCACATTTTGAGAAGATTACCTTCGAGCATTTCCCGCGAGAAGAAAATCAGCTAGCAGACGCTCTAGCCACAATGTCTTCTATGTTTAAACTTAATTGGGATAACGAGGCTCCCCAGATCACCATCGAACAAATGGATGAACCAGCTGTGATATGGTGGGAGAACTGACTTGAGGTTTTGCGTTTTATTGCAAATGTTGCAGTTTAGCAAGAGTCGCCACCGACTTTTCTTTTATCCAAAAGGAAAGGTGAAAAAGCACAGGAAAGACCTTTGAGATGTTTTCTTGAGTTCGGGGGGTAGATTATGAAAAGGGAAAGTATTAGCACCCTTTTCATCCATGGTTTTCCATGGGCTCTTAGTTACTTGCTGGATCATCTTGCTTTTGGTTGAAAATTATGCTTTGTGTGGTTTTTTGAAAGTATTTTGTAAAAGAGACCATTCGTTTAGGCAATCTTTGTAATGATTCTCGTTCGTAAGAATGTATACAAAGATGATTGTCTTTTTGAAAATGTTTTCAATGTTTGTAAAAATGTCTTGGAAATGTGTGTATTTTCGAAAATAGCAAGGATAGTTGTTTGGAAATAGAGCAAGTAACTAGAAGCAATCTACCTACTCAAATGACTTTCTTATGCATTTCCTATTCCTTTGACATTGTTGTCTTACCATTGATTTGGTAAGCAACCCTATCTTTGGAGTTTTAAGGGACGGGTGCGGGTCATCGTATAACCATGATTAACAATGTTACAAAGTATCTTAGCATTTTGAGGGACTAAGATCATTTTGTAAGGCAACTTTGAATAGCGTCATCAAGGGACTATGATCTTTTGATTTTTGTTTGTTTTACCAAGATATTTTGCATGTGTAACATGGCTCTTTTTGTATAAGGCAACCAAGTGGAGAAACCCTAAGGGTGTTTGTGTGCAAGTGGGTTTGATTGCATGCATGATTTTATCTTGAATTAGGATTTTCTATTTCATTGATTTTATCTTGCAATACATATCCTAATTGCTAGCATTTACATTTGAAAGCGGTAAAATGCGGAAATGTAAAGTCCTACTCTATTACAATATTTAGGGGGTAGGGGTACACACTTATGAATGGGGAGTACCAGCGAGATAAATAAAGAAAAATAACAAAGGGAAGAAAAAAAGAAAGAAGGAGGGGGTCTGCTGATAGGAAGTCAGAAATTCTGACCCTGGCCTGCTGCAGAATAGCAACCTATTAGTGAAAATGTATAGGTCAGAAGTTCTGACCCTGGTGCGCTGCAAAACAGAAACCTGTTAGTGGGAAGGTCAGAAGTTCTGACCCTGGTGCGCTGCAAAACAGAAACCTGTTAGTGTAAATGAATGGGGTCAGAAGCTCTGACCCTGCTGGGAACACAGTAATTTTCAGAAGTTCTGATATTACTGATAACAAAACAGGCCTCAGAAGTGCTGGCGTCAAAGTCAGAACTTGGTCTCCCTCTGTGCTAGTCAGAACATCTACAATTTGGTTATTTCTCCTCAAAATAGAAGACATGCCTAAGACAGTTTCAGCAGGTGTCCTAGCGCTTCAGAAATAAGGAGAAACGGAACCAAAAAACATCAGAGGCAAGTATGCCTTTGCTAATTCTAACTCTGAGTTTCAGTTTCTTCAAGGAAGTTTTGAACTAATTCGTTCTCTACTTAAGCATGCAGAGGCGTAAAAATCTCAGAACATGTGCAACATCAGAAGCATGATATCTACATTGTGTTTTTTTAGCATGCAAATTTGATGATGCTTAAGCAGTGTGGTGAGAGTCAGCAGGTGCTTACCTTGTTGTTGGAAGAAATTCTGTGAACTGGAGTTAGCCTTAACTCCGATGGTGTTCTGGACAGGTTCTTTGAATGGATGGATGGAGGGTATATATGTGGGGTCAGAAACTGTATGGGCGTTTCTTAGTCAAGAAATATTTTGGAAACAAATGAAGTTTGAAGGCATGAGATTCAAAGTTGTATTTGCGGCTCTTGAAACACTAGGAATTTTGGCAGAGTTTCAAGGTGTTTTCTTGCTAAAACTTTTTGTTTCTTTTCTAGCAATTTTTCTGGGCTTGGACCGGGGTTTTTAGTGGATAATGGTGCTCTATTTATAGGCAAAGCTTTGTGGTTTTTTTAAACGTTAAGTGGCGCCAATACCATGCAATAGATGTTGACTTACTCTTGAAGAAAGTTCATGAAAAGTTGTGATGATTGACAGCTTTTAGCCTAGGCTGGAATAGTAAGCGAGGATTAAGGAAAAGTGACACCCATAGGCGAAAAGTGGTGCATAGACCCATGCCTAAATCTGTACAAAGGTGCTGCTATGCTACACGTGGAGATACTCTTTGGACAAATACTCAAAAGTGGTTGTGAGCATTAATGAGCATTAAATGGTGATGAGATTTGTCAAAATCAGAAATCTTGTAATGGGGATTTTGCATCATTACTTAAATTTGAGCCAGCAGTTCTGCTTCAACATAAAATAATGCACCCAAGTTCTGATTTTGGCCTCCTGTCAGCCAGTACGTTTTACAATCTTCTGTTCTTTCCTTGGTAGATTCTGACTGAGCTTGCGTAGCTGCTGAAGAGCATGCAACTTCTGGCTGAAGGTTATGTGCTGAGCTAAGCTTGCAACTTCTGACCGAAGGTTATGTGTTGAACTTAAGCTTGCAACTTCTGACCGAAGGTTATGTGCAGAACTTAAGCTTGCAACTTCTGACTGCTCCTGCCTGGAGGTTGGTTCTGAAGCTCTGAAGTTCCATTTTTTCCCTTAAATACTTTAGGAAAATCTTAAGTACTTAGAAGTTTGGTTTTTCAGCGCTAATGACTAATTTTCCCTTGGGAGTGATCTTCATGAAAAATTTGTAATTCAAAGTTTGGAAATAAACCTGAGGATCCAGGGTGACTTCGGGAGAAAAATGAGAGGGCAAATTTTGGGGTACAACAGCTACCCCTGTTCAATCTTCTTAGACTTGAAAAGTGAGATTGACATGTTTGTCATTCGTGGCTTGAGGGTGGAAGATGATTGAATACTAGAGTGCCCAGGAATTTGCACTTGATGATACGTTGGTTAATTGTGTAGGGAATGGGCTTAAAGATGCCATTTGGAGAGGTAATAGAATCTTGTTGGAGATGGGCTTGTAGATGCCATCCAAGAATGCTTGTTGAGATGTAATTTGTATGTTTGAACATCAGAACAGCTTCCGTGTTTGGAGTGTATCTGAACTGTATCAGGAGTGTGAAATCTGAATAAGTATCAGAATAGCTTATGTGTCTGGAGCGTATCTGAGCTGTATCAGGAGTGTGAAATCTGAATGAGTATCAGAATGGCTTCCGTGTCTGGAGCGTATTTGAGTTGTATCAGGAGTGTGAAATTTGAATGAGTATCAGAATGGCTTCTGTGTCTGGAGCGTATCTGAGCTGTATTAGGAGTGTGAAATCTGAATGAGTATCAGAATGGCTTCCGTGTCTGGAGCGTATTTGAGCTGTATCAGGAGTGTGAAATCTGAATGAGTATTAGAATGGCTTCCGTGTCTGGAGCATATCTGAGTTGTATCAGGTGCAGGAAATTTGAATGAGTATCAGAATGGCTTCCGTGTCTGGAGGGTATCTGAGATGTATCAGGAGCGGGAAATCTGAATGAGTATTAGAATGGCTTCCGTGTCTGGAGCGTATCTGAGCTGTATCAGGTAGGTTAAAATCTGAATGAGTATCAGAAAGGCTTCCGTGTCTGGAGCATATCTGAGTTGTATCAGGTGCGGGAAATCTGAATGAGTATCAGAATGGCTTCCGTGTCTGGAGCATATCTGAGTTGTATCAGGTAGGTTGAAATCTGAATAAGTATCAGAATGGCTTCCGTGTCTGGAGCGTATCTGAGCTGTATCAGGTGCGGGAAATCTGAATGAGTATCAGAACGGCTTCCGTGTCTGGAGCGTATCTGAGTCGTATCAGGTAGCATATTGTTAATGGTATTTGTTTAACCTTATCATGAAAAGGTTAAAATGTTAGGTGAAACACAAAATTATGTTGCATGAAATGTATGATGCAATATATTTGCCTTATCAACGTTTATGATATGTAGATGTAATGTATGTACATGTAAGCTGATTTTCTGTATTGTTGTTTGCTCGGGGAAAACAAATCCCTGACTATTGTTGAGGATATGTAAGTCTTCATGTCTTGAAGTCGAAGTGTTGGTGAATTTCTGCCGAGAGAAATAAACTCTTGTTATAAGGGAAATGCCATGTATTGCTCGTGAGATCCGTTTGGGGAAACCTGGGAATCTTGACGACTTCTACTGGGGATTTAACCATTGGGAGTTTTTGTTCCGCTGGGGAGTATTGAAAACTCTGTGGGGAAAAGTTGGTTTCTATTTGAAGAAGTTCAAGAGTTTCAGTTGTCTGCCGCTCTACTGGGAGTTATCCTTGGCTGGAGAGACTCAAAAGTTAGCTGTTATCTGGTCGGATTCCAGGCTTCTCAATAACCTGCTAGGGAATTTGGAGAAATTGGGCGACTTCTACCAGTGATTGGTAAACTAGAAGCTTCGTCCTGCTGGGTAGTTGGGAGTTTTGTTTCGCTGGGGATTATGGAAAACTCCGTGGGGAGAAAGTTTATGGGATGGCCTTGAGATATTTCCCTATCCTTTCGACCTATCAGTAATTGTCTCTTCCTCATTCTGTTTATTCGTAAACGCTAATCATGTTTAAATGCATATGTTCATTAATGAATCATTGGACGTTTTTGCAAACAAAACATAAGAGTAAAGACAAAGAGCTTTTTGCATTTTTTGTATTGACTTTGAGTAAGTATTTTGTACAAAGGAGACAAACACCCTAGTAAGAGAATGTCGTCGTAAACAAGAAAAATTTAGAGAAAGAAAGATAGTTATGTGCAATAATCCTATGGGGTTCTCATTCTGCTATAGCCTTCATATCTCCGAGCATCTTGTCTATTTTCCTTGTCAGAAGATAATTGAATTGATCAAAAACTCCGAGTTTGTCAGTGGAAGTCAAAGGTCGTCCGTAAGTGATCCGACAGGACATAGTCATACGCTTTTATTCCGTAACTTTTTCCTGGACCACCCTTTCGGGTTTTCAGTCCATCGGGAAACCCTTTTTTGCCCAAGTATCCCTTTCGGGTTTTCAACTTGTCGGGTGTACAAATTTTTTTTATTTTTTATCCCTAATTTTTCCCCGAACCTTTTTGGTTCGTCGGGATGCCCTTGTTTTGCCTAGGTATGTCAACCTAGAGGGTCTCTTATGCGTAGTATCTTTTGACTATGTCTGCATTCGCATGGTGTAGGAGGTCATCATCGTCCATCGTGGTTAAGATCATTGCCCCATCGAAAAATATGTTTTTGATTACAAATGGTCCTTCATAGGTAGGAGTCCATTTGCCCCTGGAATCACTTTGTGGAAAGATGATACGTTTGATCACTAGATCCCTGACTTGATATGTTTGGCGTCTGACTTTCTTGTTGAAAGCCTTGATCATCCGTTTTTGATACATTTGACCATGGCAGACAACAGTAAGTCTTTTTTCATCAATTAAGTTCAGTTGATCAAGTCGAGTTTGGATCCAATCGTCTTCATTCAAACCGGCATCTTTCATAATCCTCAAAGAGGGGATCTGGACCTCAATAGGTAAAACAGCTTCCATGCCATATACCAAAGAATCGGGTGTTGCCCCGGTTGATGTGCGAGCCGTGGTACGATACCCGTGGAGAGCGAATGGTAACATTTCATGCCAGTCTTTGTATGTGACTATCATCTTTTGTATGATCTTTTTAATGTTTTTATTCGCAGCTTCGACAGCACCGTTCATCTTTGGCCGGTAGGGAGAAGAATTGTGATGCTGAACCTTGAATTGCTCGCACAAAGTGGTGATCATAGTATTGTTAATATTTGTGCCATTATCGGTGATAATCCTTTCCGGGATGCCGTACCGACAAATAAGGTTTTGCTTGATGAAGCGAGTAACAACATTCTTGGTAACTGATGCGAAGGAAGTTGCTTCAATCCACTTTGTAAAATAGTCAATGGCCACTAGGATAAAGCGGTGTCCATTGGAGGCCGTCGGCTTGATCTCTCCAATCATGTCAATTCCCCATATAGCAAAGGGCCAAGGAGATGTCAAGACATTCAGAGGAACCAGAGGTACATGCACCTTGTCAGCATAAATTTGACACTTATGACAGGCCCGAGAGTGTTGATAGCAGTTTGCTTCCATGGTAGACCAATAATAGCCTGCCCTTAGGATTTTCTTTGCCATTGTATGCCCACTGGAATGAGTGCCAAAAAGTGCCCTCATGTAGATCAACCATGATCTTTTCCGCTTCAATCTTATCCACACACCGAAGCAGAATGGAGTCATGATTGCGCTTGTACAGGATGCCATTACTCAAGAAGAACTTAGCAAAGAATCTCCTTAAGAACTTCTTATCATTGATTAAAGCTCCTTCTGGGTATTCTTGGTCCTCGAGATGCCTCTTGACTTCATAAAACCAAGGCCGGTCCATTACTTCTTCAGTATTGATCTCGTGACAGTGTGTTGGTTCATCCATTCGCTCGATGGTGATCTGGGGAGCCTCGTTGTCCCAATTAAGTTTAAACATAGATTACATTGTAGCTAGAGCGTCCGCTAGCTGATTTTCTTCTCGCGGGAAATGCTCGAAGGTAACCTTTTTAAAAATGTGGTAGCAATGTCAAAACATGTCCTTTGTAAGGGATAAGGTTTGGGTGCTTAGTGTCCCACTCTCCTTTGATTTGACTGATGACCAAAGTTGAATCTCTAAATACATCTAAGAATTTGATTCCCAAGTCTATGGCAGCTCTAAGACCGAAGATGCATGCTTTGTACTCCGCCATGTTGTTCGTACAGTTGAAGCAAAGTCTGGTTGTGAAGGGAGTGTGATAGCCTTCTAGAGATATGAGTACGGCGCCGATACCATTACCAAGTGCATTGGATGCTCCATCAAAGAACAGGGTCCATCAGGATCCTTGTTCAGGTCCGTCATATGGCCTAATTCCTTCACAGTTGTCTAATGTCATGATGTCTTCATCTGGGAAATCAAACTTCATGGACTGATAGTCTTCTATAGCCTGGTGGGCAAGGTGATCAGCCAATGCACTCCCTTTATAGCCTTTTGGGTAGTATATTGTATGTCATATTCTGTTAGGATCATTTGCCATCTAGCTATCCTCCCAGACAGGGCAGGCTTGTCGAAGATATATTTTATCGGATCCATCTTAGATATCAACAAGGTAGTATGAGTCAACATATACTGTCTTAGCCGGCGAGCAGCCCATGCCAGAGCGCAGCAAGTTTTCTCGAGCAGTGAATATCTGGTTTCACAGTCGGTAAACTTTTTGCTCAGGTAGTAAATAGCATGCTCTTTTCGGCCAGACTCGTCATGCTGCCCTAATACACACCTCATTGAGTTTTCTAAAACAGTCAGATACATGATCAACGGTCTTCCCTCGACTGGTGGTAGCAACACAGGAGGCTTTTGTAAATACTCTTTGATCTTGTCAAAAGCAATCTGGCATTCATCATTCCATCTGACTACTTGATCTTTCTTCAATAGTTTGAAGATTGGCTCACAAATAGTTGTTAGGTGAGAAATGAATCTGGCAATATACTTCTGGTGACCCAAGAATCCTCTGACTTCCTTCTCAGTATGAGGAGCAGCCATTTCTTGTATTACTTTAACCTTGGTAGGATCAACCTCGATACCCTTGTTACTGACAATAAAACCTAAGAGTTTACCGGACCGTACTCCAAATGTGCACTTGTTTGGGTTCAATCTTAACTTGTACTCCTTCAATCTCTCAAACAACTTTTGCAAGTGATCAAGGTGCTCTTCTTCTGTTTGTGATCGAGCTATCATGTCATCTACGTAGACCTCTATTTCATGGTGTATCATATCATGAAACAAGGCTACCATGGCGCACTGATAGGTGGCCCCATCATTCTTCAGTCCAAATGGCATTACTTTGTAGCAGAATGTCCCCCACTGTGTGACAAATGTAGTTTTCTCCATGTCCTCAGGTGCCATTCTGATTTGATTGTAACCTGAGAATCCGTCCATGAAGGAAAACACCTTGTGCTGGGCAATATTGTCAACCAAGATATCTATATGGGGAAGTGGAAAATCATCTTTAGGGCTGGCCCTATTCAAATATCTATAGTCCATGCACATTCGTACTTTGCCATCCTTTTTAGGCACGGGAACAACGTTGGCAACCCATTGGGGATAGGAAGTGACAGCCAAGAATCCAGCATTGAATTGTTTCATGACTTCCGCTTTGATCTTTTATGACATATCAGGTCTCATGCGGTGGACTTTTTGTTTCACTGGTGGGCAGTCTTCTCTTGTTGGCAGGCGATGTACCACGATGTCTGTATCAAGTCCCGGCATGTCTTCATATGACCAGGCAAAGATCTCAAGGTAATCATGTAGCAGTTGAATTAGACGCTCCTTGACGCTGGCCTCTAGATTGGCACCTACTTTGACCTCTTTTCTATTTTCCTCGGTACCTAAGTTGATCGTATCCACCGGTTCCTCATGAGGCTGAATAGCTCTTTCCTCTTGCTGTTGTAGTCTGGCAAGTTCCCCTAGTACTTCACAATCTTCCTCACCTTCGTCTTCGGCTTGGTAGATTAGATCCTCAGAGTCATGAAAGGCCATAGCAGTATCGTTACCCATGGGATCCAGAGTGGATGGGTACCTGCATTTGTGAGTGTGGGTGTGTGTAAGGGTATAGCCATCTTTTTAAAGGAAAATGAATGTAAAAGAAAAAATAATAAGCACAAAAGTTTGTATGCAAAACGTCTGTGATTCATTGAATGTCATATGAAGATGAAATGACAACCCTTACAAATGGACCATTGTGCCTCGGGCAAGACACAAGGTTAAAATATGCGAATTGTTTGTGAATATTACAAATCCAACAGAAATGTGGAAGATAAATTATTGAGGGATGAAAGTTATCAGAACAAAGTCTCTGGCTTCCCAATTGCGAAGTCCTCCGTTGATAGTATGAAATATCCAATCCTCCAAGCTTCAATTCTCTTCACCGTCTTCTACTGCATTGACCTCCCGGTTGCTAATCTTCAAAGGGGGCTCTCCAGCACGGGCGCGGCGCACAGCTCTCTGAGTACTTGAATTGAACCCTAAACCAAACCTGTCAGATTTATACGGGATGTCTGGAAGTTGCCCCCAGACGGTGCATCCTCCTTGCTCAATTACAACTTTGGCGTCCTTCAGAGATGACATCCGAAGTGGAGTTTTTGTAATCTCGGGAATCTGGGACACAATTTTGGTTACTGCTACCTCTTGGGGAACTTCTTCGAAATGTTGAAAAGGAGTCTCAATGAACTCACCATCCAATTCCACATACCTAAAGGAATTGAGGTGACTAATCATATATTCTTCCTCTCCGTGGACAGTGATGATCTTTCCATGGACCGGATATTTAAGCATCTGGTGTAGTGTAGAGGTGACAACGCCAGCATTATGGATCCACGGCCGTCCTAGCAGGCAGGAATAAGAGGGACGGATGTCCATTACATAGAAGGTCGAGTTGAAAGTTTGAGTCCCAACCTTTATGGGGATGTCCACTTCCCCGTGGACCATCCTCTTTGAGCCATCAAATGCTCTTACGACTATGTTACTGGGTTTCAGCGTCAGTCCTTCGCAATCTAGTCTGTCGAGAGCTTTCTTCGGTAAAACATTCAAAGATGAGCCATTGTCTACCAAGACATGCGCCAGAGTTGTTCCTCTACATTCCACAGAGACATGCAATGCCTCGTTGTGCTTTCTTCCCTTTGGTGTCAGATCTGCATCCGAGAAGCCTAGGTCGTTATCCGCTGTCAAACTGGCCACACAACTTTGAAATTGGTCAGCATACGTCTCTTGAGGTACATGGGTTGTCTTCAGAAACTTCACCAGGGCTTTCGCATGTGCCTCGGAGCACAGTAACAAGGCCAGCATGGAGATCTTGGAGGGATTCTTCCCCAACTGCTCAACTACATCGTAGTCACTCTTCTTTATTATTCTCAAGATCTCCTCCATTTCCTTCTTAGAAGCTTTGGGAATAGTCAGTGGTTGAGTCTTCGTCCAGTCATGCTCTTCTTGAGTACTTTTTCCTCGATTTTCCGCAGTAGAAGTTGTGTCGTCTTTGTTGATAGGAGTACTTGCGGATATGATTATTGGTATGGAGGTAACCTTTAGAACAGCCACGGGTCCAAAAACTTCCTTTGGAGGGGCAATCTCTGGAGAGAAGATTCTACCGCTACGGGTAATCTTACTGGTTCTGGTAATATTGCTAATGTCGGAGTCTTCTTCTTCAGAGCTCATTTCTTCGGTGGCCAACCCATCTTGTTTGATGCCATGGTAATAAATGTCCCTATCGTAATTCCATGATATGGCCTTGTCTGATTCGTATGGGACTGGCCCAGGCATGGTGATTATTAGAGGAGTTGCTTTCGGGACCAATGTAATTCTAACGGGTTTTTTGGAAACCCTGGAAGAATTGGTGGATATGGTAATGATTGAAACGCCTTCAATAGAAACAAGTGAAACAGGAGTACATTCAAACAGAATCTCTTTATTGTCTATCAGGCGTTGAATGCCTATTTTCAATAAAGGGCAAGCAGTTGGTGAGGATAAGCAGAGGTGGAAAACTTCATCACAGCCCGGGAACACACCGGCTTTCAACAAGTTTACTTTAATGATTGGGAGAGGAGTCACGAGTTCATCAACTGTGGTAACAAACAAGTCTTCTTCAATAGCATTAGCGTTGTGGCCATGTCTGGGCATGGGAGCAGAGATAACATTTGGCTTCTCGGGCGCATCAAACTCGATTTCCTTTGCTTCTATGAGATCTTGTATTTTGTTTTTCAGGGCCCAACAGTTGTTGGTATCGTGCCCAGGACTTTCGGAGTGATATGCGCAACGGGAATTGAGGTGATAATGAGGGGATGTTGTGTTGGTATTTTTAGGAGCTTCCTTCAGAGTTACCAGATTGGTCTTCAATAATTGTGGCAAGATTTGAGACAGAGTCATGTTTATTGTCTTACCGGCCTTTCTGTTCTCGGTGGGTTAATCCTTTGTTGGGCAGGTTCAGACTTAGAGATCATGACAGCACCTACTGTTGGACGGTGTTTATTTCTCCCTTGGTTCCTTGGTGGGTAGACAGCAGATACTTCCTTCTTCCCAGTGAAAGGCTTTCTCACAGCTGTAGAGGCAGACGAATCCTTTTGAATCTTTCCACTTTTTATGCCAGCTTCCACCCTTTCTCCGGTCAGTATTAACTCAGTGAATCCTGCAGATGAGCTTCCAATTAAATGGTTGAAGAAAGGACCTGATAAAGTGCCTAAGAACATGTCCATCAATTCCCTTTCAGACAGAGAGGGTTGGACTTTCCCAGCTAGATCTCTCCACTTATGTGCGTAATCTTTGAAACCTTCATTGAAAACCATAGCCATACTCTAAAGTTGAGTACGGCTAGGCACCAAATCTTCATTATACTGGTATTGCTTATAGAAAGTTACGGCAAGATCTTCCAAGTTATGGAAGTCGGCCCTTTCTAGTTGGTAAAACCAATCGAGTTGTGTTCCAGATAGACTATCCTGGAAAAAGTGAACCCACAAGTCTTTATCAACGGAGTATGGTTGGATCTTTCTCACATATGATCGGAGGTGCATCTTAGGACATGACACCCCATCATACTTTTCAAATAACGGCACTTTGAACTTTGGTGGGATCACAATTCCCGACACTAGACCTAATTCTTCAAAGTCTAGACCTGGTACTCTCTGTACTTCCATAACACTCAGACGCTCTTCAAGTACTTATCATCAGCTGGGGGATACTGCTCTTCGGAGTAATTTTCCTCTTCTTCCTCCTCTTCAGATTCTGACAGAACCGTTGTTTCCTTTCCTTTTCCTTCTCTTTCATCAGATGTTGTTGTGAAATCCACGGTTCTTCTAGTTTGTCCTTGAAACCTTCTCCCCATAATTACAACACCGGTTGGTTTCTTCTCTTTCTTCTTCTTCTCTTTGGCCAATAGAGTCTTCAACTCCTCTTGTCCTTTGGCCAGGGTTGTGAGTAACTGTTGAAACTACGTGTTTTGAGCTTGAAGATCTTTGACTGTCTGTTCGAGATCCATCTTACTGAAATAAACAGCAGAGAGATGAGGGAACTTGTTGCAAAAGACCTGTTTATGTTATGATGAATGATATGTGCATATGCAATGTTTTCAAGGATTTCAAAAATTCAAGTTCGTTTTAGACAAAAAGGAACACACGTTATATTAATAAGATAGAGTTTGAGTACAAAATAATACACTCTCTAAGATAAAAAGTGGTGCGCATCCTCTTCGGTGCAATGTAGGCATTTAGAGTCTACTCTTCACGAAGTAGCCTAGTGAGTTCTGAAACCTTCTTCTCGCTTGCGTAGAATTGGGCTTCGAAAGTATCACGCTCCCCTTTGAGCTGTATCCAATCCCTTTGTAGGTCTTCAAGAGATGAGGGCATGTTAGGATGTAGGATAGTGTATGGAACTTCTCCCTCCTTAACAGGATCAATGATCATCGGAAGGATGGAAGGATAAGGCATCATAAGACTTTGAGCGTGGGTTCGTACCCACTTAAGGTAAGGCTCAAGAGGGATGGAATTCTTGTTCCCCAAAGTCTTTCTATCCACCTTGTTTAATGTCCTCCAAGCTCGGATGAATCTCTGGAGAAGACCTTGACCGTCGTTGTCGTAGTCGAATACCAAACCTTGAATCAGCATCTCGTGCGGGCCATCCCTTCGAGCATAACCAAACTGTCTTAAGGCTAAGAATGGGTTGTAGGTGATGCCTCCCCTAATTCTGAGTAGAGGAACATTAGGAAATTCCCCATAACGGTCAATGATGATGACATTCTCTTTGGATCGGGAGCACCAATGTATGTCTGAATGTTCGAGCGTCATTAACCTTTGTGACCACCTTAGACCTTGCTCATTCCTTAAGACTGATTGGGGAAGATGAGAAATAAACCATTTTTCCAAGAGAGGAGTGCAACACATAAGGACACCTCTTTTCCTCATTGTGCGAGTGTGAAAAGAGTGTAGGATATCCCCTAGCAAGGTAGGCACCGGGTTGCGTGACATGAAGATTTTGACGGTGCTCACATCTATGAGCTAGTCCGGATTGGGGAACAAGACCATCCCATAGATAAGACGGGCCATAATTTCCTCAAAGGCTTGCAAGTCTAAGGAATTCCAACAGATTTGGGCTTTCTCAAACAGAAACTTTGCTAAGAAGCCTTTGACACCACTCCTAGTTTCCCAATGAATTGTGACATCAGATGAGTGCAAGTGCAGGGCTTGAGCAATCTCTTCTGGCTTTGGGTCTCTTTTCGTACCGTTGAAAGGTAGTTGATTGAGAACGGGAATCCTCAAGAGCTGAGAGAATTCTTCCAAAGTAGGCACAAGCTGGTAGTCGGGGAATGTGAAGCAATGGTGCAAAGGATCGGAGAACTGAAAGAGAACCTTATCATATCCTCTTATGTGTTAGAGGTGACCAAGTTGAGTAGATAACCATGTCTCTCGGTGAAAGGAGAGCTTTCGGGGATCCTTGAAGCTAGCTCATTAAGTTGTGGAGGAATTCTTACAAGGTTGACTTGGATAGTTTTCCTGCGAAGTGAATCCATACCCCTACAAAACAAGAACAAAGATGAATCTCTAAAATCCTTGAAATGGTTAGTGGATACATATGATGTTCATGATGTCCATGATGTTATGTATAAGTATGCATATACAAGCAAAGCAAACAAGTTCCTAGTTTAGGCTTGCATGGGGTTTTATAGGTAAGTATCCTCTTGAAGTTTAGTTGGCTCAACCTATCCTAGTAATAGTAATTGGGTTCTAAGGAGCTCAATATCACTGGATTGTTTCCTTATCCATTGTTTCAGCTCAAGCCTCTTTAATGGAGACCGAAATATTCCAAGAAACCAACCCTCAATGAGTGTAGTATCGAGTATCTACCAACTTTGAACTCAACCAAAGCCAGTTATCTCTTTACGCCCTAAAGGCCAAGTTGGTCAAGTAAAGGTTCTAAAAGTTCATTAGTGCTTCGCGACATCACTCAGCGGCCCTGTATTCTCCTTGACTACTCAAGGGCTACTGGTACCCACAAATATGTCACACTAACATATCTATTACTTCGACCATGTCAGTATACCCCGCACAACTTCCACATCATATTGCTATTTACCTATAATGTGTCCCCAAATCCGGGTAGAGGATTCAAACCCAAACAAAAGAACTGTAATGTAAAGCAAACAAATCAAGAAATGTAAGCAAGTAAATGTGATCTAGCCCTAAGGTAACCCCACTTTTAAGAATTCTCCCCAGCAGAGTCGCCAGTTCTGTGATACGGTGGGAGAACTGACTTGAGGTTTTGCATTTTATCGCAAATGTTTTGGTTTAGCAAGAGTCACCACCGACTTTTCTTTTATCCAAAAGGAAAGGTGAAAAAGCACAGGAAAGACCTTTGAGATGTTTTCTTGAGTTCGGGGGGTAGATTATGAAAAGGGAAGGTATTAGCACCCTTTTCATCCATGGTTTTCCATGGGCTCTTAGTTACTTGCTAGATCAACTTGATTTTGTTTGAAAATTGTGCTTTGTGTGGTTTTTTAAAAGTATTTTGTAAAAGAGGCCATTCGTTTAGGCAATCTTTGTAATGATTCTCGTTCGTGAGAATGTATACAAAGATGTTTGTCTTTTTGAAAATGTTTTCAATGTTTGTAAAGATGTCTTGGAAATGTGTGTATTTTCGAAAACACCAAGGATAGTTGTTTGGAAATAGAGCAAGTAACTAGAAGCAATCTACCGACTCAAATGTCTTTCTTATGCATTTTCTATTCCTTTGACATTCTTGTCTTACCATTGATTTTGTAAGCAACCTATCTTTGAAGTTTTAAGGGACGGGCGCGAGTCATCGTATAACCATGATTAGCAATGTTGCAAAGTATCTTAGCATTTTGAGGGACTAAGATCATTTTGTAAGGAAACTTTGAATAGCGTCATCGAGGGACTATGATCTTTTGATTTTGTTTGTTTTACCAAGATACTTTGCATGTGTAACATGGCTATTTTTGTATAAGGCAACCAAGTGGAGAAACCCTAAGGGTGTGTGTGTGCAAGTGTGTTTGATTGCATGCATGATTTTATCTTGAATTAGGATTTTCTATTTCATTGATTTTATCTTGCCATACATATCCTAATTGCTAGCATTTACATTTGAAAGCAATAAAATGCGGAAATGTAAAGTCCTACGCTATTACAATAATTAGGGGGTGGGGTACACACTTATGAATGGGGAGTACCAGCGAGATAAATAAATAAAAATAACAAGGGAAAGAAAAAAAGAAAGAAGGAGGGGGTCAGCATGCTGCTGAGAGGAATTCAGAAGTTCAGACCCTGGCCTGCTGCAGAATAGCAACCTGTTAGTGAAAATGTATAGGTTAGAAGTTCTGACCCTGGTGCGCTACAAAACAGAAACCTGTTAGTGGGAAGGTCAGAAGTTCTGACCCCGGTGCGCTGCAAAACAGAAACCTGTTAGTGTAAATGTTTGGGGTCAGAAGTTCTGACCCTGCTGGGAACACAGTAATTTTCAGAAGTTTTGATATTACTGATAACAAAATAGGCCTCAAAAGTGTTGGCGTCAAAGTCAGAACTTGGTCTCCCTCTGTGCTAGTCAGAACATCTGCAATTTGGTTATTTCTCCTCAAAACAAAAGACATGACTAAGACAGTTTCAGCAGGTGTCCTAGCGCTTCAGAAATAAGGAGAAACAGAACCAAAAAAAAATCAGAGGTAAGTATTCCTTTGCTAATTCTAACTCTAAGTTTCAGTTTCTTCAAGGCAGTTCTGAACTGATTTGTTCTCTACTTAAGCATGCAGAGGCGTAAAAATCTCAGAACATGTGCAACATCAGAAGCATGATATCTACATTGTTTTTTTTTAGCATGCAAATTTGATGATGCTTAAGCAGTGTGGTGAGAGTCAGCAGGTACTTACCTTGTTGTTGGAAGAAATTCTGTGAACTGGAGTTAGCCTTAACTCTGATGGTGTTCTGGACAGGTTCTTTGAATGGATGGATGGAGGGTATATATGTGGGGTCAAAAACTGTATGGGAGTTTCTTAGTCAAGAAATATTTTGGGAACAAATGAAGTTTGAAGGCAGGAGATTCAAAGTTGTATTTGAGGCTCTTGAAACACTAGGAATTTTGGCAGAGTTTCAGGTGTTTTCTTGCTAAAACTTTCTGTTTCTTTTCTAGCAATTTTTCTGGGCTTGGACCGGGGTTTTTCAGTGGACAATGGTGCTTTATTTATAGGCAAAGCTTTGTGGGTTTTTTAAATGTTAAGTGGCGCCAATACCATGCAATAGATGCTGACTTACTCTTGAAGAAAGTTCATGAAAAGTTGTGATGATTGACAGCTTTTAGCCTAGGCTGGAATAGTAAGCGAGGATTAAGGAAAAGTGACACCCATAGGCGAAAAGTGGCACATAGACCCATGCCTAAATCTATACAAAGGTGCTGATATGCTACACGTGGAGAGACTCTTTGGACGAATACTCAAAAGTGGTTGTGAGAATTAATGAGCATTAAATGGTGATGAGATTTGTCAAAATCAGAAATCTTGTAATGGGGATTTTGCATCATTACTTAAATCTGAGCTAGCAGTTTTGCTTCAACATAAAACAATGCACCCAAGTTCTGATTTTGGCCTCCTGTCAGCCAGTATGTTTAATAATCTTCTGTTCTTTCCTTGGTAGATTCTGACTGAGCTTGCGTAGATGCTGAAGAGCATGCAACTTATGGCTGAAGGTTATGTGTTGAGATAAGCTTGCAACTTCTGACCGAAGGTTATGTGCTGAACTTAAGCTTGCAACTTCTGACCGAAGGTTATATGCTGAACTTAAGCTTGCAACTTCTGATTGCTCCTGCCTGGAGGTTGGTTTAGAAGCTCTGAAGTGCCATTTTTTCCCTTAAATACTTTAGAAAAATCTTAAGTACTTAGAAGTTTGGTTTTTCAGCGCTAATGACTAATTTTCCCTTGGGAGTGATCTTCATGAAAAATTTGTAATTCAAAGTTTGGAAGTAAACCTGAGGATCCAGGGTGACTTCTGGAGAAAAATGAGAGGGCAAATTTTGTGGTACAACACCAGCACACTGTCACGAGATTAATACTGAAGAAGTAGTGGACCAGCCTTGGTTTCACGAAGTCAAGAAGTATCTCGAGGCTCAAGAATATCTAGAAGGGGCTTCAGTCAATGATAAGAAGTTCTTAAGGAGATTCTCTGCTAAATTCTTCCTTAGTAACAGCATCCTGTACAAACGTAATCATGACTCTGTGTTACTCCAGTGCATAGATAAAGCTGAAGCTGAAAGGATCATGGCTGAATTGCACGAAGGCACTTTTGGTACCCATTCCAGTGGGCATACGATGGCAAAGAAAATCCTACGAGCAGGCTATTACTAGTCTACCATGGAAGCAGATTGTTATCAACACTCTCGAACCTGCCATAAGTGTCAGATTAATACTGACAAAGTGCACGTACCTCCAGTTCCTCGGAATGTCTTGACGACTCCTTGTCCCTTTGCTATGTGGGAGATTGATATGATTGGGGAAATCAAGCCGACAACCTCCAATGGACACCGCTTCATCCTAGTGGCCATTGACTATTTTACAAAATGGGTGGAGGTAGCTTCCTTCGCCTCCGTTACCAAGAATGTTGTTGCCTGTTTCATCAAGCAAAATCTCATTTTCTGGTACGGTATCCCGGAAAGGATCATCACTGACAATGGTACAAATCTTAACAACACTATGATCACCGCCTTATGCGAGCAATTCAAGATTCAGCATCACAATTCTTCTCCCTATCGGCCAAAGATGAATGGTGTTGTCGGAGCTGCAAATAAAAACATTAAAAAGATCATACAGAAAATGACAGTCACATACAAAGACTGGCATGAGATGTTACCATTCGCTCTCCACGGGTATCGTACCACGGCTCGCACATCAACCAGGGAAACACCTTATTCTCTGGTTTACGGCATGGAGGTTTTCTTGCCTATTGAGGTTCCGATCCCCTCTCTGAGGATTATGAAAGATGCAAGATTGAACGAAGACGATTGGATCCAGACTCGACTTGATCAGCTGAATTTGATCGATGAAAAGAGACTTACTGTTGTTTTCCATGGTCAAATGTATCAAAACGGATGATCAAGGCTTTCAACAAGAAAGTCAGATGCCAAGTGTATCAAGTTGTGGATCTAGTGATCAAACGCATCATATTGCCACAAGGTGATCCCAAGGGCAAATGGACTCCTACCTATGAAGGATTGTTTGTAATCAAAAACATATTCTCTGGTGGGGAAATGATCTTGGCCACCATGGATGGTGATGACCTGCCACATCCTGCAAACACGGACATAGTCAAAAGATACTACGCATAAGAGACCCGCTAGGCTGACACACCTAGGCAAAACAAGGGCATCCCAGCGAACCAAAAAGGTTCGGGCAAAAGTTAGGGATAAAACAAAAATCTGTACACCCGACAAGTTGAAAACCCGAAAGGGCGATTTGGGAAAAAAGGGTTTCCCGATGGACTGAAAACCCGAAAGGGCGGTCCAGGAAAAAAGTTAGGGAATTAAAAGCGTACGACTATGTCCCGTTGGATCACTTCATGGACAAACTTTGGCTTCCATTGAGGTTCTGATCAATTCAATCATCTTCGGGCGAGGCAACAAATAGACAAGATGCTCAGAGATATAAAGGCTATATCAGAATGGAAACCCCATGGGATTATTACACATAGCTATCTTTTCTTTGTATCAAAATTTTCACTTTTTTTATGACAGCATTCTCTTACTAGAATGTTTGTCCCCTTGTACAAAAATACTTGCTCAAATTCAATACAAAGATATCCCTTTGAAAGTACAAAAACTATTTGGCTTTTCTTTATGCTTGTGTTTTGTTTACAAAAACGTCCAATGGTTCATTGTTGAACATATGCATTTGAACATAATTACTGTTTACAAATAAATAAAATGAAAAGAGGCAATTACTGATAGGTTGAAAGGATAGGAAAATATCTCTAGGCTATTCCATAAGTAATCCCCTACAGTACGTTGTTTAAATCCCCAGCGGAACAAAGTTTCAAATTATTGATCCCAAGTAGAAGTCGTCAAATTTCTCAGGATTCCCCAATAGGATTTTACAAGCAGTACATGGCATTTCCCTTACAACAGAGTTTATTTCTCTCGACAGAAATTAATCAATACTTCGAATTCAAGACATGAAGACTTACATATCTTCAGTAGCAGTCATGGATTTATTTTCCCTAATCCAACAGCAGTACAACAAATTAGCTCACATACACATGCATCGTATTCATACATCATAAACATTGATAAACACGAATGCATACAACATAATCCCATTATGCATACATTTCATGTATCATGACTTTGCATTTTAGCTAACCTTTTACCCTTTTCAGGATAAGATTAAAAGCTACCGTTAACAATGTTCAAATTTTCCAGATACATTTCAGATACGCTCCAGACACGGATGCCATTCTGATACTCATTCAGATTCAACTTTTTGATACAGTTCAGATACACTCCAGATACGGATGCCATCCTGATACTCATTCAGATTCAACTTTTTGATACAGTTCAAATACACTCCAGACACGGATGCCATCCTGATACTCATTCAGACTCGACTTTTAGATACAGTTCAGATATGCTCCAATCATATACACCATTCTGATACTCATTCAAAATCAGCTCCCGGATACAGTTCAAATACGCTCCGAACACGGACGCCATTCTAATACTCATTCTTTCAGCTTACAAATTACAATTCAACAATCACTCTTGGATGGCATCTTTAAGCCCATCTCCCACGGCTTTCTATCACCTCTCCAAATGGCATCTGTAAGCCCATTTCTTCCATCATCGTATCGCTGAGTGCAAATTTCTAGGCACTCTAGTGTCCAATCATCTTCCACCTTCGAGTTACGAATGGCAAAACTCGCCAGTCTAACTCTTCAGATTTAAGAAGATTGAACAGGGTCAGTTGTTGTACCCCAAGATCTCTTTGACTCAAGACTGCATTAGGATTTGACCAGCTCAAGACACCTCCTCATGCACTGATGACCAAAATTAAGGTTTGAGTTTGCACAAGGATTTTTGGACTATCATTGCTTCATATGACTTTCATGGACCATTATGGACCCCCAAGATTACTCATGTCAAGTTTCAAGCCTTGAATCACACTTTTGATCAGTCAATTGGACAATTGACCTAAAAATCAACTGTATTGGGGAAAAAGTCAACCATGGCCAATTTACAGTCAAACTTCATGATTTTTGATCCACATCAACATTTTAGACCCATATGTATCATTTTATCAAGTTTGGACCATAATTCCTCAATAAATTTGATCAAATCTCCAAAAGGGCAAAATGGTCAAAATTAGGGTTTTGATTGAGAAAGGGCAATTTCTGATTTTTGACCTAGAAAATGATCAATTGGTTTGAAGCATGATTTCAAGAGTTCAATTACATCATTTTTACCTAATAACATGATTCAAAACATTACAAATCCATTGGATTGACAGATGAATTTTTCAGTCAACTGATCAAAAGTCAACTGTATACTGAAAAGTCAAACTTTGACTTTTTGGTCAAAGTCAAGTGCTAAAGATCATAATTCATCAAAACATGTCAAAATATGAAACTTGTTCATCAAGAAATCAAGGATTTAAGATTTTGTTTTGAAAAGTTGAAATATCTTAACTTAGAAATTTTTCTAAGTATAGAAAATTTCTTATTTTTTCTCAACTTTGAGCCAAATTTTCACCATGACGCAAGATGATTCAAAGGAAACTTCCAACGTAAAAGTTGTAGATCTACATAAAATCTACAACTTTAATTCACACAATTTCTCCTAAAAATTCTTGGATCTCAAGATATAATTTTGTGAATACATGCTCATGAACTAAAAATAACTTAGTGAAATTTTGTCCTAGTTAGGCAGATTTTTGACCCAACTTCATGGCAATTTTTTACATGGTTCCAAGAGTAATTTTCAAAAGAAATTCAAAGATGAGTTGCAGAGAACATTGAAAGCTTTCCAAAATGTCTAAGAACTCCTTGAGATCATTCTTGAGTAGGGAGAATCGAAGAGATGAAGTTGGTGATTTGTCACTTGGATTACAAGCCATTTCATGATGAGCAAAAATTCAAATCCAAGCCTAGGCTGCATAATATTTGCTTTGCAGGCCTCAAACTTGTTTTTAACTCCATAATTAAATGTTTACACAGCTGTTAGAGCTTTAATCCAAACACTTGAGCCTTTATCCAAGTTACATTTCCATTTATGGCACAAAGTTGCCATTTCCATTTTGATAAAGCATTACTTTTGCAATTGTCAACTTCTTGAGCCTCTCAATTGTTTTCTCTGCATACAAGCAAAGTCAAAACCAAAAGCAACATGTCTAAGGCCTCTACCAACTCAGATTATGCTTGTACAACACTTTGAGACTTGTCTTCTCACTTTTCTTCAAAAGCAAGTTATCAAGCCAAAAGGCTAGAACTTAGAAACCTTGAGTGAATTCGATCTCTAACCTTTTCCATACATATACACAAGTGTATTGCAACATAAAACATGAATTCTAAGACTCCAAAACACTCCCAAACACTTTGCAACTCAGAATCTGCCATGGCTTGACAGTTTTGAACTTCACATAGCCATCTCCAAATCCACTCGTGCGTATTGAGTTTTAACCACCCAAACACTTAATATACATCGTATCAAAGTGATCCAGACCCTTGTTCCCTCACTGTAACTCATCCATCACCATCCACCATTTTCAAATATCAAGCTTGCAGGTTGACTTGAGTAGGGAGATTCAGGTACTTTCAAGACAAAGTAAGGGTTGGAATACACTCAGGGAGGTCCAAGCAAGCTAAACAGATCCCCAGGCCTTCTCAAAACTTGCTCAAACTCCATTCACGATTCCAGCTGCAAGAGGTAAAAACTCAAACTTCTATCTCTTCATACAAGCATCATTTGATCATGATTTGTGAAAACAAAATGTAGATATCCTTGCTCTAAAGCTAACCATGTTCATAGTTTCCATTTATATTAACTGTGTATAGAGAATTTTGGATTTGAAATTTCTGTAAAAATTAGGTTTCAATTTAGGGCCAGTAAAATTAGATCTTATCTTTGACTTTTAATTTACATAAATTATATGGTTGAACTCGTGGGAAGAAACACCATAACTTTCATGTTTGAACTTTCCATTTTTATGGAGAAATGAGGAAGATACAGGTGGTCTGGCCATGGCTCAAAGTTGAAGATGAAGTTGCCTTCAGGAAGCAGTTTCTAATATATATTTATGTTTGTGTTTATATAAACGGATGTCCAGCCACCCCAGTGGTAAGGCAGCGCGCGTAAAATGCTAGAGGTCACAAGTTCGAGCCTCAGCGCGCTGCCTTTTGCATTTTCTCACCTTTTTTCACTCTTTTTGTCTCTTGCAGTGCTGGGCCTCCAATTCTTGGGCTTTTTGTATTTTCTAACAGTTACCCCCTCTGTCTGCTTGTGACACCCCTGGCCCATTATCATTTTATTTATTTATTTTTATTCTCATTTTATTTTCTTAAATATATTTTCCTTAATATTAAAAATCACAAAAAATATAAAAATGATAGATTTATATTTTGACTTATTTTATTTTATTTTTTCTAACAAAAAATATTTTATTTAGTTAGATATTATCTATTTTTATTAAATAACCTTGTAAATTAAATTAGAACTAGTTTAATATTTATTTTTTCTTTATACCCATTAAATATTTATTTTAATATAAAAAAGGACAGAAAATATCTCATAATGCCATATATTATTTTCAAGACAAAAAATACTTTTTCTTAAAAAAACTTATTTTCTTTTAATCAAATAGAATTAGGGTTTTATTCAAAAATCTTTTCTTAAATAATTTCTTTTTTTAAATTAATTTAAGTTAATCTTGATTTATTTATTTTCTAATTAGGTTTAGGTTAAAGCTTTTTCACATAAAAAACCAAAAAAAAAATCTTCTTTGCATTTACATATCTTTGCATATTTAATTCATCTTGTATACTATTTATTCCAATTATTTGTACATATTCAATTTGGTTGTAATAGATTAATTAGGTTTATATTATTGTAATCCCCATTCACAAATTGTATACCCCCTCCCACAAGTGTTGTAATAGCGTAGTAACTTTAAATTTCGTAATTTATCGTTTTTATATAACATGTTAGTAATTAGGATTTGTATGGAAAGATAAAACCAATCAAATAGAAAACCCTAATTCAAAGCAAGATCAAGCATGAAAATGACACACTTGCACACAAACACCCCTAGGGATACTCCACTTGGTTGCCTTATACAAAATGGTCATATTACGCATGTAAAGTGTCTTAGCAAAGACAAACAAATATAAGATCATAGTCCCTCGATGACGCTATTCAAAATTTCCTTACAAAATGATCTTAGTCCCTCAAAAAATGCTAAGATACCTTGCAACATTGCTAATCATGACTACACGATGACCCACGCCCATCCAGTTTACATTCAAAGATAGGGTTGCTTACCAAATCAATGGTAAGACAACAATGTCAAAGGAAAAGAAAATGAACAAGAAAGACATTTGAGTAGGTAGATTGCTCCTAATTACTTGCTCCATTTTCAAACAAACATCCTTGCTATTTTCAAAAACAATCACATACACTTTCAAACATCTTACAAAATTGAAAACATTTTCAAAAGATCAACATCTTTGTATACATTCTTACGAACGAGAATCATTACAAAGATTGCCTAAACAATGGCCTCTTTACAAAGTACTTTCAAAAAACCACATAAAGCATAATTTCAAACAAAAGCAAGTGATCTAGCAAGTAACTAAGAGCCCATGGAAAGCCATGGATGAAAAGGGTGCTAATACCTTCCCTTTTCATAATCTACCCCCCGAACTCAAGAAACAATCTCAAAGGTCTTTTCTGTGCTTTTTCACCTTTTCTTTTGGATAAAAGAAAAGTCGGTGGTGACTCTTGCTAACCGCAACATTTGCAATAAAACGCAAAACAATCAAGTCAGTTCTCCCACCGTATCACATTACCCAATGCATTGGAAGCTCCATTAAAAGCCATAGTCCATCGGGATCCTTGTTCAGGTCCTTCATACGGTCTAGGCTTTTCATAATCAGTTATCAACATGATATTCTCGTCTAGGAATTCAAAGTTCATGGATTGGTAGTCATCCATAGCTTTATGTTCCAAATGATCCGCCAACACACTTCCTTTGATTGCTTTTTATGTAGTGTACTGGATGTCATATTCAGTCAAAATCATTTGCCATCGGGCTATTCGTCCAGAGAGAGCTGACGTCTCGAATATGTACTTGATGGGATCCATATTAGAAATCAAGAGAGTAGTATGAGTCAACATATATTGTCTTAGTCTGCGAGCAGCCAATGCCAAAGTGCAACAAGTTTTTTCGAGCAGTGAATATATTGTTTCACAGTCGATAAACTTTTTTCTAAGGTAGTATATTGCAAGCTCTTTTCGACCAGACTCGTCATGTTGACCCAACACACACCCCATTGAATTCTCTAATACATTCAAGTACATGATCAGAGGTCTTCCTTCAATTGGAGGCATTAGGATTGGATGTTCTTGTAAGTACTCCTTGATCTTGTCAAAAGTTGTTTGGAAGTCGTCATTCCATCTGACAACTTGATCTTTCTTCAGTAGTTTGAAGATTGTCTCATAAGTAGCAGTTAAGTGAGAGATGAATCTGGCAATGTAGTTGAGTCGATCTAAGAAACCTCTGACCTCCTTATCAGAACAGGGAGCTAGAATTTCTTGTATGGCTTTGACTTTTGCAGGATCGACTTCAATACCTTTTCCACTGACGACGAAGCCTAAGAGTTTTCCAGACCTCACTCAGAAGGTGCATTTGTTGGGATTCACCCTCAACTTGTATTTCTTCAACCTTTCAAACAGCTTGTGCAAATAATCAAGGTGTTTTTCCTCGATTTGTGATCTTGAAATCATGTCATCAACATGTACTTCTATCTCATGATGAATCATATCATGAAATGGTAGCCCATTGATAAGTTGCGCCTGAATTCTTCAAACCAAAAGGCATGACCTTATGACAGAAGGTGCCCCACTGTGTGACAAAAGTGGTTTTCTCCATGTCCTCAGGCGCCATTTTAATTTGGTTGTACCCGAAGAAACCATCCATGAAGGAAAACACCTTATATTGAGCAGTATTATCAACCAATACGTCAATGTGTGGTAGTGAGTAATCATCTTCGGGGCTTTCCCTATTTAAATCTATGTAGTCTATACACATACGGACCTTACCGTCTTTCTTCAGAACTATGACCACATTTGCAATCCATTAGGGATACGCGTGTGAGGAACCTTTTGTTTGATTGGATGACAACCTTCCTTCATTGGCAGATGATGAACCATGATATCGGTATCAAGCCCCGACATATCTTCATATGACCAAGCGAACACCTCAACATAGTCGTGCAACATCTGGACCAATATTCTCTTGGCACTGTCTTCAAGGTTGGCGCCAATCTTGACTTCTTTCTTAGCTGCTTTAGTACCCAAATTTATCATTTCAACTGGTTCTTTGTGAGGTTGAATGGCCTTTTCCTCTTGTATTAGGAGTCTAGCGAGTTCCCTATGTATCTCACAATCTTCTTCACCTTTTTCTTAGACTTGATAGATTGGATTTTCAAAGTCATATATGGCAATAGCAGAATTGTTGTCAATGAGATCTAGAGTGGATGTGGATCTGCAAATGTGTCTGTGTGCATGTAAGGTCACATGGCTATTTGAAAATGCAGTAAAGTAAAGAAAGACAAGAAGCGAAAAATTTGAATGCAAAGTAGTCCAATTTTTTCATTAAAATGAGCATGTGATATATGAAAATGACAAACCCTTAACAAATGGACCATTATGCCCCGGGTAAGGAGCTTGGTTTAAAGTCATTATTTTAAAGGAAATTACAGACAAGTTTCCCAAAGTAATAAAAAATAGGAAATGGCAATTACTCCTGGCTGAAGGAGATTGAGATGAAGTCTTTGGTCTGCCAGTTGTTGAGTCCTCCGTTAGCATTTAGGTAGATCCAGTCGTCCTAGTCATTGTCACTATCAGAGTCTCTTAGAGCATTAACTTCATTGTCGCTAATACGGAGAGGTGGTTTCCCATCACGAGCACGTCGAACCTCTTTCTGAGCCTTTAAAGTGAAGCCTAAACTAAATGTGTCCAACTTGTAGGGGATATCAGGAAGTTGTCCCCAGATGATGCAACCTTCATCTTCAACAAAAGTAAGAGCATCCTTGAGATAGACCATTATTGGTGTATCTTTAGCAGCTTTGGGAGTGGCAGGAGTGGCTTTGGCAATAACAATCATTTGGAGGGACCACTTCAAATGCTTGACATGGAGTTTCAATGAATTTTCCATCCATTTCAACATATTTGAAAGAATTTAAATGATTGATCATGAATTCCTCCTCTCCGCAGACTGTGACAATTTTTCCTTTTACCGGGTGTGATACGGTGGGAGAACTGACTTGGGTGTTTTGCGTTTTATCGCAATTGTTGCGGATATCAAGAGTTTCCACCGATTTTTCTTTTATCCAATTAGGAAAGGGTGAAAAGAACAGGAAAGCCCTTTGAGATATTTTCTTGAGTTCAGGGGATAGATTATGAAAAGGGAAGGTGTTAGCACCCTTTTCATCCATAGTTATCTATGGGCTCTTAGTTGCTTGCTATATCATTTTGAAATTGCTTTGTTTAAAATGTGTTTGTGGTGGGTTTTGAAAGTATTTTTGAAAAGCGCCTTCGTTTAGGCAAACTTTGTAATGATTCTTATCTCTATAAGAATGCATACAAAGTGTTTGACTTTTGAAACCATTTCATGTTTTTGAAAGTGTTTAGTGTTTTTGAAAAGATGTTTGTTTTGAAGATGAATTGTGAGCAAGCAACTGAGAATTTTCTACCTACTCAAAAGTCTTTTGTTCATTTCTCTCTTCTTTTGACATTGTTATCTTACCATTGATTGGTAAGAAGCCCTGTCTTTGAATGTAAAGGGATGTGTGTAGGTCATCATATAATCATAAGATGCAATGTCACGAGATAACTTAGCATTTTTATTAAGGGACTAAGGTCATTTGTAAGGCAACATTCATAGCATCGTCGAGGGACTATGATCTTGTGTTTTTGGTTGTTTTTGCTAAGGCATCTCACATGGATAACATGACCATTTTAAAGGAAACAAGTGGAGTTAACCCTAGAGGTGAAAGTGTGAAAAGTTAGCTTGATTGCATTCATTTTTATCTTGATATTATGGTTTTTCTAAGCATCGATTTTATCTTACCATACACACCCTAATTACTAACAATTATATGAAAACGATAAATTTGCAGAAATTAAAATCCTACACTATTACATCAATAGGGGGATGGGGATACAATTTACAAATGGGGATGGAATAGGAGCTTGAATATTACAACCATATTGAATAGCAATGAAGAAAGCGTGTAAAATATGTAAAAATAGTGTAAAAGAGAGGAAAATTGCATTTTTAAACATTATGTGTCGACACATGCTCCTATGCATCGACACATAACTTTTCCTTGCTCCTGTAAAACCAAACCAACTCAGTATGAGTCGATGCATAATGGCATGTGTCGACTCATTTATTTTTTGTGTCGACACGTACATGTTTTGTGTTGACTCATGTTCCTTTTTTCTTTCTGTTTTGTGCCTGTTATAGCAGCATGTGTCGACTCATGAGGCTTTGTGTCGATTCATAGCATGTTCTGTCACTAAAATGAGTCGACTCATATGAGTATGTGTCGACTCATACTGCAATTTTTTCACTCTATCATTGTTTTGCTGCATGCATGGGTTAGTTCTCAACACATAAATGACAAAAATGGAAGACCAATAAAAGGTTAGCTTCAAAGGAAATGGTTACTATATTTTATCTTCAAAGATGAATCATTAATGATGCTTGAAATGAAGGGTTAAAGTCAAGAAGACTTACCTTGAAGCTGGAATTTATGCTTTGAGCTTGAGTTGCTGCCTTGACTGTTCTTGAACTTGGAAAAACAGAGGTGTTACAGAAGCTTGTTCTTGGGTTTGAACAACTTCCATATGATGTATGTGGGGTTCTTAGATGTTTGGACAGAACTTACAAACTATGTAGAGTTCTAGGATTTGGATTTCAAAGCTCAAGAGTGGGAACTTTGTGGACTGTTATGGCTTTTTTGAATATGAGATTTTGAGGGTTTATCAACACAAAAAACTTTTGGCCTTTCTCTCTATTTTTCTGACCTCTTTCTCTTGCAATTGGCCTCTCTATTTATAGAGAAGGTTTGAGACTTGAAACAACTCAGATTTTGAATCACATGTTATGGCTATCTTGCATGTTTTTTAAGAAAGCATGAAGAACATGTTTCCAATGCTTGTACCAAGCTATCTAAAGTGGTTGATCACTTTAAACATGTTTGTTCTGACTTGTAGAAGTTGAGTGTCATTAGAACAACAAGTTAGAGGCTCGATAAATTGACTTTGTGATTAAAGTGAACTTTTCAAGAATGGATATGTTGCTTTCTTCCAAAAATGGAATGATCACTTGGACAAAGGCTCAAACACTTGGATCATAGTTTAACCATTTATGTAAGCATTCAATTAAGGAGTGATTTACAAGTTTGAGGCCTGTAAAGTGAAGATTATGCAGCATAGCTAATATTTTGGTTCCTTGTTCATCACAAATCTACCTTGTAAATCAAGAATGAATGCCCAACTTCAGGTCCTTGAATCTCCTAGCTCAAGTATGATAAATTCATGCTCTTGAATGTTTTGGAAAGCTTGAAACATCCTCTACAACTTTCATGTTTTTCACTTTTATTAAATCAAACTGGAACTTAATGAAAACTGGTCAAGAAGTTGGGATAAAAACCTGACCAAACCTGTTGAAAATTTCTCCAAGTGTTTAATAAAAAATGCCATGAATTCATGAATTTATAACTTAAAATCCAAGCATTTCTAGAAAAAGTCCTGTCCTACAATGTTTTAGATCTAATTGAGATCTACAAATTTTATGTTGGAGTTTTCCTTGAATCATCTTGCATCATGGTTAAAATTTGGCACAAAGTCATGAAAAAAAGTTAACTTTCTAACACTTAGAAAAATTTCTAAGTCTTAGAACTTTGACTTCTCAAAGATAATTTTGACTTTTTGATTTCTTAATGAACAATCTTCATATTTTGACATGTCTTGATGAAATATGATTTTTGAAACTTGATTTTGATCAAAAAGTCAAAGTTTGACTTTTTAGTCTACAATTGACTTTTTCATCAGTTACCAAATTTCAACTATCAATCAATTGATCTTGAGAAGTGTTTTGAACCATACTGTTAGATAAAGATGATGCATTTGAATCCTTGATATGATATCTCAAACCAATAAGTCATGTATTTGGTCAAAAGTAAAAAATTGAGCCTTCTCAGTCAAAACCCTAATTTTGACCATTTTGCCCTTTTGGTGTTCTGATCAAATTTCTTGAGGAATTATGATCCAAACTTGACCAATTGACACATATGAGTTCAAAATGTTGATATGGATAAAAATTATGAAATTTGACTGTAAATTGACCACAATTGACTTTTTGCCCAATACAATTGATTTTAGGTCAACTGATCAATTGATTGAGCAAAAATGTGATCCAAAGCTTGAAACTTGACATGAGAAATCTTGAGAGTCCAAAATGATCCATGAAAGTCAAGAATGCTTGCAGACAACAATAATAAGAAGATATAATTTAAGGAAAACCTGCGGGGAATACCACTTAGGATATTTGATGGATATAATTCTCTTGGAGAGGTTCCACCAGCTTAACTGGGGAAGTAAAGGGTGCTTGAGAAAGACTTGAATCTAACTTATGCTTCAATGAATGTTTGAGATTTTTTTAACGTAATGCTCCATATCAATTGAAATGCTACGCATTATTAAGGATGCAATGTAATGATGATTACTATATGCAACGTGTTAAGGCAAAGATATCTGCTGGGAAATCAAAGGATAAAGCCTTCTGACTTTTGCTGAAGAATGCCAACAACCTGGCCTTAAATCTCTAATCTCTTTCGAGGATAACGATTATGACTTCTATTGAGGATAACAATCCTAACTTCTCGACATTCTCTTCAAACTCACAAGTTATTTAGCCTGCACTTGGACTTAAATTGATTGACTCTAAAGAGGAGGAAATGCCCCTATATACTGCCTTGCCCCAGTCTGTAGGGCCTTGAAGAAATTTACCTCGAGAGAAATTCCTGAGATCTGTACCATCAATGATAATATGCCCAAGTATTATGAACTTTGTAACACTTCCCCTGACTAACCAAAGTTGGAGATGGTTTCAACCATACTTGGGTATCTCCCCCTGATTACTCGACATTTTGAGAGATTCTTACTCAACAAAGTATTTAAACGCTTTCTGCCCCTTAGGGTAATCAAACTCTGAGATACTTTCACCTCTGCTTAACAGAGTACTAAAATTGAAATATATTTCCCATGCTCAACAAAGTCTTGACAATCTATTTCTTTTCCTCATGCTCACAGAGGAATGAAAGGTTTACAGAGTTTTGAAGACAACACCTACCCATGGTGATTGACTGACTTCTTGAAAGTAGGCTACTTCACAACTGTTCTTCTTAATAGGATCAAAATTGAAATCAGACTATTGCACCACAGTGCCTCTCAACCCGATCTACTTCATGCTTAAGTAGATACTTGAAGAAAATTCTCCCTTAGGACCAACTGAAAGTAATACACCATTGCTCAACGGAGACCTCTGAGCAATCAAACTTTTGCAATTTCATCAAGATTTCCAAACAATTTGCTTCTGATCATTTCTTAAACTCGTATTCTTTTACTCAACAGAGTCATTACAAGGTCTTCCCCAGATTAAGATCCCCCCTCAAAATGATTTGCTCTTCAACATATTCCTAAAGCAATTTTTCCCTCGGGATGATCAAACTCTTCATCTGATGCTCATTATGCAAGATTCCTTGTTGTCAAGCACTCGTTTACATGCAAAGAATGTTTATTATGAGAATGACAATTCTAATGCAAATCTCATGTTTGTCTTGAAGTTGAAAAACTTTCATTGCAATGATGTCGTAACATCAATTTTTTATATGAAAGAAAGTAAAAATATGGAGTGATACCAACTCAAAAGTTTTAGCAAGCCTCTTAGGAGTCATATTACCGTACTCTCGTTACAGTATGATTTATAATTAACCCATGCTTCAGTTAGGACTTTTAAGGGTTGTAACGTGACCTAGTCATGGTTTTGAAAAAAGATTTAAGGCTCAAAATGATTTGTTTCTCAAATACATAATCCTCAAAGATGAGACCATCCATTCACGCCTCCTTAAGATCGTCCCTGAGATACTTAAAGAGTGAGGTGTGATCTTACAACTACTTTCTTAAGCGAATCGTCTTTGTTTTCAACCTCCATGAGCTTTGCGCAATGAATTTTACAACTAATTTCCATAGAATTTTTCTCTCCTAGAAGAGAATCACGCTTCCCCTTCATAGTTTTCAAATTTGCCTCAAGGGAGGATATTCTCTCCTTGGTAGATGTCAACAAAGTTTGATTAACCTCTTGAGCTTATTTCATATTTTCAACTCTCTCTTCAACTCATTCTCATTTTGGTTGGAATAGTTTGAATCTTCAAAAAGAGCAAGCCCCAGGACAACGCTCCTCATGAGATAAGTGCCTAGAAGTTAAAGCATTTTACGAGAACTTGTTGTCTTCGCCTTCTCAATGTCTTTAGTGGCATTAAGATGGTCATAAATTAAGCTTACACCATCGAAGCTCCGGTCCAAAAACTTAAACCCTTCCTCACTTTGAGCAGTGGGGCTACCTTTATAAGGCCTACCCTATTTTCCACCCATCAAACTGTTCGCCTCAAGGTAATCGAGGGGAGCATGCCGACATACATATGAGACTTCCTTGCATCCGCCTTAGCCCTCTTTGTTGAGGGAATATTTCGACCCCTCGAGAGCCGAGACGAACATAATGGTACTCAAAGAGATCACTTTGATAGTCGTGTCCTCCGTAACATTCTTTCTCTTTTTTGGTGCCCGAGTTTGATAATCAGTGGCATCATTTTGGTGCAATAACTGAGTCTCTCCACAAGGGTTTTGGCATTCACAATCATGGCTTTCCTTTCAACCATAAAAAAGTGTTTCATCCTCGGTGCAAAAGAAAAAGGAAAGTCGGCTAGAAGCAAATAAGTAAGGATAATAGTAAACAAACAAGGAAAAATAAATAACCCAAAAACTCCAACAATTTGGATTGGTCGCCCTCGTATATAAACAAATCTCTTACTAACGTGATACAAAACTATTCTAGAAAATCAACTTCCTTTTTCTCTATGTCATTTTTTTTGGATCATAATCCATAGTCGCAGTAAGCTCACTAGTCCAACAGAGAGGAAAGCAGTGAAACCCATCATCCACATAGATAACTCCAGGACAATAGAGGAATATGAAAAAAGCAGAGCACGACCACGGATGGCGCTCACAAAGCGAGTATTGAACAACTAATCTAAATACATCAATTGTTCAATATTATTTTTACTTACAGTAGTGATAAGAGCAAATATTTTATAGAATATCGATATGTCAAAATAATTTCATCATAACTATTAATGTTATCTCAAAAAGTAAAAAAAAAAGAAAAAAGAGTGGATGAAATAGATGAATTACTATGTATTAATTGAGTTAAATGAATCTCAATAATTAACTTAGAATTCAATTCCTGTCAACATTATTTATTTATATTTTTTATTAACGTAAACAAGTTGTTTGATATTTATATTTATAAAACAACAACTTAAAAAAAACAAGTCAAAGATTATTTCATAAAAAAAGTGTGAATTTATTAAAAATATCTTAGTTATAAATATTAAATTTATCACACCATATGTTTTCAATAATATTTATAATTTAATTCAAAATCTTTAATATATTTTGAAATATTAAATTCATCCTCAATAAATATTTTGATATTAATAATTATCTACTATATACCATGAATGATAAATGTAATTTATCCACCATTTTTTTAAATATATATTGCATCTTAAATATAATTTTTTTTTTGACAAAGAGAAAGGCCAAAGTCCAAAATAAAAAAGACTACACAAAAATAGACTTTTCAAACAAGTCTTTATCAAGTAAGCTATACATGTAAAACGGACACAAAACAATATTTTTTCTTAATTATTCAATATTTTTTCTAAATAATTTAGTAATTAAAACTTCATTATTTATAAATATATATAAATAAGATAGTGTAGATTCAAATCTATATTTTACGGTTTAATATTTACATATAATTATTAACTGAACTGATTTAACTGGATTAATTTTATGTTTTTATAAAACAAAATTTTCTGAACGTGTTGTAGGACCCTAGACGGGGTGATGACTTAAAATCAGAAACAACCAAAGCCAAACTCATTTGTCATGTTCCTTATGAAGACCATCTTCCAATCACAACCCCCAACAAAACAAATCCAACGGCTCCAATCAATGGATACAAAAACAAGATGATAAGAAATGTCCCCACACCCAAGTGGACCCCAACAACATTGACCCAACAAATGGACGGCAGCTTAGTGGGTTTGACCAACTATGGTTGTGTTCTGCTGTGGTCTGCTCACCTCAACATTACACAATACTTGAGTTAACCTCCCTTCCTTCTACCTTCCACTTCACTTCTTTGCTATATAACCCTTTCACTTCATCTCCTATGTTTTCTTTCTCATCCCAATTTTTCATTTTTCTTTCTTTTTTCTTTTTTAATGGAGTCTTCAGATTTTTAGACCATCCTTTCACTTTTCATCTTGTCACTGTAAGTTCTTTCTTTTTCTTTTCTTTTTTTTTAATTTTTTTTATTAATATTTTGTGGATATTTGTTGCTGCTTTAAGTTCTAGGTTTTTTTTTTCCTATACAAAGCATGCATCTTGTAATTTTTATTGAATTTTTTTAAGGGGATTTCAATAAATTGACTATTTTTTATTTGGTCAAAATCTGAATTTTTGTTTAGTTGCTGGCATGTTTGAATTTAGGGTTGATTTGGTGATTGATTGAGTATTTTAATATGTAGTTTCATTTGAAAATTTAGGGTTATGAGGGTTTTTGAGTTTTATTTTTATGATTTTGTTGGAAGATTTAAGTATTTGTTGAAAGGGGAAAAGTTTGAATTTGGATCTAGAGAGATCTGTGAAATGAAGAATAGTTTGTTCTTGAGAGTTTAGACTAGTTTATATAAGCCTTACTGGATGATGTAGCCGTCGAAAGTTGATTGATTTGTTATCAATTGTTAGTTTTATGTTGTGTGATATTTGTATTCAGAATCGGATGGACACCTCTGTTGAATGATAATTTCTTTTAGTTAGGGGTTCATATTCATATGTAAATTATCCTTCTTCATCATATTGATTTCGGTCCTTTTACTGGTTGGATCGTTAAGATATTTGATGTATGTTGAATGTTATTTACACAGGTACCCTTTGATTGACCGGATATTGATACCTCCTGAACAAGTTTGAAATGAATCCGACAGGAAGCTTGTGTGTTAACAACTGGGCAAGGTCCTCTTTGTTAGTCCCTCCTGGGAATGGGTTGCAGACAAATCTGTGCTCGGATCCTTCATCTTTCTACGGGATTGGAATTGAAACGCCTTTCAAAGAAATCATTGAACCTTCTCGAACTCAGTCTGTGATTCCAGGTGAATCTAACAAAGATATTAAGATCACTGATCAGGAAACCAGTAAACTTCAAGATTGGGATCCAAGTGCGATGTTGAATAACCTTTCGTTCCTGGAAGAAAAAATTCATCAGCTCCAGGAGGTAGTGCATTTGATTGCTAATAAGAAGTGCCAACCTTTTGAACAACCTCGTGAACTTGTGACTCAAGAACAGCAACTCGTTACAGCTGATTTAACATCGATTATTGTTCAGTTGATATCTACTGCAGGTAGTCTTCTCCCTTCCGTTAGGAACACTCTGACGGATGCAAGTCCGTTGGTAGGACAGCTTAGTCAGCTTCACGGAATTAACCTTCCTTTTGGAACAGGCACGGGTAATGGTGTTCAGCCACAAAATAATGTCGGAAATAAATTGTTTGATCAGTCCGTTCATAAAGATGTACCGAATAATTGCGAAATGGAGCAAAACCATAATATGGAAGAACATGAACATAAAGATGAAGAAGATATGGAAGAGGGAGAGAATCTTCCACCTGGTTCGTATGAGATTTTACAACTAGAGAAAGAAGAAATCCTTGCACCCCACACACATTTCTGTACAATATGTGGCAAGGGGTTCAAGAGGGATGCGAATCTTCGGATGCACATGCGAGGCCATGGTGATGAGTACAAAACTCCGGCAGCCCTTGCAAAACCACATAAAGAAACTGGGTCTGAACTGAAGCTTATCAAGAGGTATTCGTGCCCTTATGGTGGCTGCAAGCGTAACAAGGATCACAAGAAATTTCAGCCTCTGAAAACTATTTTATGTGTGAAAAACCACTACAAAAGAACACACTGCGATAAGAGTTACACTTGCAGCAGATGCCACACCAAGAAGTTTTCAGTTATTGCAGATCTCAAAACTCATGAAAAACACTGTGGCAAAGATAAATGGCTCTGCTCATGTGGCACAACATTTTCAAGAAAAGACAAGCTTTTCGGACACATCGCTCTTTTCCAAGGCCATACACCGGCTATTCCTTTGGAAGACAATAAAGGACTTGCCGAGCCACCTGATCGATGTGTCACCAAAGAAAATACCGCCATGGTAGGGAGCATGAACTTCTGTTTTGGATCAAACCCTTCAAGTGAAAACGGAGTTGATAACATCATGGACGTGAAAGGTAATATTGATGATCCTATCAATTACTTCTCATCTTTGAATTTTGAAGGCTGTAACTTTGGTGCGTTTAATGAATTCTCTCAACCTCCATTTGAAGATTCAGAAGGCTCTTTCTCGTTTCTCATGCCGAGTTCGTTTAATTATGCTCCTAAATCTGGCGGTGAATCATGTCCTGACAATCTGTAACAGTTTATGATGGTGTTAATCTGCATATCTATGTTTTCCTCAGTACATTGTTAATGAATAAGCTTTTTGTTTCTGTTAGTTTTGTAAATCCAGTCAGGTATTTCATGTACTCGCCATTTCGTAATATAGAAATATTAATTCTCATGAAGCTCTCATTCTTTATTCAAATATTTAAACCATTGAGTGAAGATTTTAAATTCAGAATATCTTGTAAAAACATTATGTGTTTTATATGTATATAAGTTGACAATTGAAAACTAATTGCAGATATGAATGGAATATGCTACACTTTTTTCTTTAGCTCAATCATTCAGTTTTGTTCTTTCATGTATGACACGATGAAGCCTTTTTAAATGGCATGGCCACTAACTCATAAAAAGGCTTATAAAAGCAATCAAAATGAATCATTTCCTTCCATGATCATTGTTTCTCCATGATAAATAAATAAAAGGTGAGAGGAAAAGAATGAGTGGAGAATTATTTGAATTTTTTTTTTTTTTAGAAATTATTTTGAGTGGTCAAATGATTATTATTAAATTCTCTTTTGAAGAATTATTTGAATTTCTTCTTATTTTGAGAAATTATAATGACCGATATTCAATAGTGATATTTATACCATATTTGGCTGATATTTGTACTGTCAGATAGTGTATTTCTAAATCGATTATCTACTGTGCATGTAGTAATTGTATATTATAGAACTGAAATATTTTATCCTGGAGACGTCGGGCTTGAATGACTATTTTGCATAACTTAAGTAGTGATATACAACGTTTTAAAGTGAGTGACCTAGTTTGCGACTTGACTCAGTAATTTCTTCAATGACAATTTTTTTAAAATCGTAAAATAATATTTTAATACGTTTTTCAAAATGCCATGACTAACAAAGAACTTAATGATAATTATGTAGTTGATGTCTTTGACAAACCGTTCAAGTTGAAGAAAGTCACTTCAAACGTTGGCAACAAAAATTATAATTTTTCTTATTGACCGATGACTTTCGTATTGTTACTTCTGTATTAAACGAGCAAACTAACACTAATACAAAGAAAAAAACAAATATAAAAAAATTTATAATATTTTAAAAAACAATTTTGTAAAATCTCTCTTAAAAAATACAAGAAAATATCTATTTTTTTAAAAACTAAAACAAACAAGTCTAATAAACGTAAATCAAATTTACTATTTTCACGTAATTCATAATTTTTACCAAACAAATCAATAAATTTTGATAAAAAATTGAAGTAATTTTTATTATAACCACTCTTGTATATGTTATTAACCATTTAAAGATGATCGAAATACAAAATAAATATGTTTTAAATGTAGCATAGAAAAAATCATGTTTTATATCTAAAAAAAATGAATATCTTACAACCTACATTATCTTTCTCCGTCTTTTCCATTTCACGTGTATCCTTTCGCTTTCTCCGTTGTTTTAATTTCACCTTCATCCATTCACATTCTCTATCAATTCCACTCTTGTTCCCTATCAAATTTTATATTTAAAAGATGATTATAGCTGATGTTTTGCTTTTTCACTCTTATTTCACCTATTTCATTATTGTTCTCGAGTTGAGATTTTTTTTCATTTTTCAAAAGAAATAGAGTTCTATTATTAAAATTTTAATGATATAAAAGTCAAATTATATAAATACATGTCACATTTTTTTCTAAATTATACAAATAATAGAGCTTTTAAGAGAGCTCTCCATCTCAACTCATGGTTTTCTAAATTTCAATAACAATATTCTCCATTTTAATTTCATCTTTTTCCATTCACTTTCTCGATCAAATTTTATATCTAAATTAATATCTATTGCTTCCTCCAATTTATTTCTCGTGTTATTTCAATTCCACCTTTTTACATTCAATTCCTTAGTCAATTTTACTCTTGTTTTCAATTAAGTTTTATATTTAAAAAATCGAATATATTATTGTTTCTTCCATTCTCTTTCATCATTTTTATTCCATTTTTTTCATCCATTTCTTCCCTTGATTCAATTGCACCTTCATCCATTGATTCTACTCTTGTTTTATATCGCTATTCAATTCAGTCTCTTGTGTCATTTCAATTCCACCTTTTTTTCATTTACTTATTGCTTCCCCAATCTCTTTCTCATGTCATTTCAATTCCACATTTTTCCATTCACTTCTTCGGTCAATTTCACTCTTGTTCTCAATCAAATTTTATATCTAAAAAATTGAATTATTATTGCTTCTTCCATTCTCTTCCATCATTTCTTTTCCATTTTTTCCATCTACTTCCGCTGTTGTTTCAATTGCACCTTTATCCGTCGATGCTGCTCTTGTTCTATATCGCTATTCACTCATATTTCACTTATTCCATTCAATTCCTTGGTAAATTATTAAGTAATAATATTTTTTAATATTATTTTACATTTATAATGTATTAAATACTCTAATTAAATTTTCCAATCTCTTTCTCGTGTCATTTCAATTCCACCTTTTTCCATTCACTTATTACTTCCTCCGGTCTCTTTCTCGTATCATTTCAATTCCACCTTTTTCCATTCAATTCCTTGGTCAATTTCACTCTTGTTCTCAATCAAGTTTTATATTTAAAAAATTGAATATATTATTGTTTCTTCCATTCTCTTCCATAATTTCTATTCCATTTTTTCCATCCATTTTCTTCGTTGTTTCAATTGCATATCCATCCATCCATTATGCTCTTGTTTTATATCGTTATTCAGTCCGGTCTCTTTCTTGTGTCATTTCAATTCCACATTTTTCCATTCACATATTGCTTTCTCAATCTCTTTCTCATGTCCTTTCAATTCCACCTTTTTCCATTCACTTCCTCGATTAATTTCACTCTTGTTCTCAATCAAGTTTTATATCTAAATTGAATATATTATTTCTTCTTCCATTCTCTTCCATCATTTCTATTCCATTTCCTATGTTGTTTCAATTGCACCTTCATCCATCGATGAAGCTCTTATTCTATATCACTATTTGATCTTACAGAATCAGAAATGGACCGTCACAGCTAGCTCGGGTAGAAGTTGAGTGGGACGGGAGAGGTACCTACAAGACACTCTGATAGCAAAATAAGTTGCGGAATAAGCAAGCAAGTGTTAAGAGTTAGAAGTGTTGAATTGAATACCTGACCCTCTTAGGAGAGAGCGTATTTATAACCCCCAGCGCTGAACAAGGTTTCCATTATTGGGCCACGTTGAGACCCAATAACAGAAACTGCCAGGGCTTACGTGTGTATGGAGTCCAGCAAGTGGACTTCCCCCTGGTCAACTGCTTCGCGAGAATAGGATTGATCCCGTGATTCCCGGAGGACAGTTTAAGATGACTGTCGTGGGGTCGTGGGCCACGTCCTCCAACGGTCGTGTGGGGAGTTGCCCAACGGTCCCTAACTTGGGCTGTTTTTGGACTTCCCGTTCGAAGGGCAAGTGTAGGCCCAATCCAGATCAGGAGCCCCCAAGTTATTGCCCTTGAGCAAAAAGGCGGTGACTTGAATTCAGCTCTTGATGCCGGAGACTTGATCGAGGAAGACGGCCAAAGTCCCCTGAAAAGAACGAGTTGTTGCCCGCGTGAGAGACTATTCACTCCTAATTCACTTATTAATTTACTAATAATAAATAAAAGATAACTGAAGTGCTAAATTATTAATTAAGAATGTTTTTTTTATATCATTTTACATTTATAATTTATTAAATACTCCAATTAAATTATCCATCATAATTATAAATTATAAACTATTAGCTTTAAATTATAAATTAGATATCAGTTAACTTATCAACTATAACTATTTTTTTAACCAATAGAACATTAAAAAATTCGAGTTGGAATATCATTTATATTAAAAAAATTGAAGATTGCTTTGCTTGAAAGCCAAACTGATTCATTATTGGGCCAGATTACCTCTACTATTGGGAGCATTTCCTATTACTTAGAGGACAAATGAGTAATTAAAATAGATTATTACAATGAGAGAAAGATAGCGAAAGTAACAAAAATACCAAAACTCATTTGGGTTGTTTGTGCTACTGATTGTGTTTTTCTTCAAATTATTAAAAGTAACAAAATATATTGGATTAAACAAGTTTCTTAAAAAGAAACTAATACAAGTGTAGGCAGCATCATTTTCATTGAACATAAAAAACAAAATATCCGTTGAGAATGGAGCTAGTAGTTACTCAAATGAAAATTAAGACTAGTAGTTTAATTGCTAGAAAACAAACTTTTAAGTGACAAGCACCTTCAAACCAGCCTTTGATGGGAAACGGCAATATTTCTCCCTTAAAACCACATCATCTTGGCAAGACCAAGTCAGTCCCCTAGGAGCGCTGTTAGCCCACATAAACCTCTCAGAAAAAGGGTTCACTAAACTCCGACGAAATTGCTCCACTGTCTCACATAGCAGTCCCTGCAGCAGTTTTTTTTAAACAAGTTAAATAGAAAGAAAGGAAGTTGTCAAAAGATGAAATACCAACTTTGATACTTTGTAGCCTAAAAAACAGCCTTGGCTGGATTGTTTAAGCAACCAGGAGTATTTTATTTTGGCTGCTAGATTAATCCAAATGCCGAAGGTTTGCCATTGTAATGAAAAAGTAATACCTTCGCCATGGATTTGATTTTCAAGGTGATATCATCACTAAGAAGGACAAGTTGTCCAGCATTATCTTTGCTTCTATATTGAAGAGCACAGTCAAGGATCTGATCTTCAATAATAGGAAAAGCACAGTCAAGGATATGAATCCACCACTTTGTCTTTCCTAAGCATTCTTCAATCCATTCCAAGGCCTTAGTAGCCTCTGGAATCCTTCTAAAAACTCCAATCTGTTGCTTCATGCTGCCCAATTCTCTTATGACTGATAAAACAACGTGTCATTGAGAACTTCCAAAAGCATCAACATTTCAAACAAAATACATTAAACAAGACAAATAGTAGTTATTAATACCTGATTGTGGAATGATTAACCGAGTCCCCTTGAGACCTTGTAGAAGCTGCAAAGCCTTTCTTGACTCCTTGTTCAGAAGAGAAGCAGTGTCTACAACCATATCCCAGCTTCTCTTTCGCTCTTCACTCACAGTCTGCAAAGGAAACAGAATGTAAGCATAGATAAAAATAAACTATTGACATTCACAACCAGAATGATATATTAGGTCTTACAGAAGATTCACTGTGCTTGTCTGAAATGTGTCTCGAATTACTGGTTCTAGAACTACTGGTTCTAGCAGTGACGCCAAGAATGGATTTTGCAGCAGAAAATGGACTATTAAAAGGACTTGAGTTTGCCAAACTACGATTGCCTCCAGATCTCCCTAGTGACTGTAAGGGTATCTCTTTTGCAACAGAAAAAGGACTATAAAAAGGACTTGAGTTTTCTGAATTGTGATTGCTTCCAGAACTCATTAGTGACTGTAAGGGTGTGCGCTCCACTCTCTTTTTTCTTAACCCTGCAGTATCATGACACTCCAGAGGCTTTCTCTCTGACTGCCGTTGTTGGGCTCCCCTTGGAGTCAGGTTCTCTTTTGCAGAAAAAGGACTATAAACAGGACTTGAGTTTGCCGAATTGTGATTGTCTGCAGAATTCATTAGTAACCGTAAGGGTGTCCGCTCCGCTCTCTTTTTTCTTAACCCCGCAGTATCATGACACTCAAGAGGCCTTCTCTCTGACTGCCATTGTTGAGCTTCTCTTGGAGTCAGGTTCTCTTTGTTTGAAAAGGCACTTGTACTTCTTTCCGCGGAATAGAAGTTGGGACTAAAACTAGCCTTCAACAAATTCTTTGACATCTGTGACTCGGAATTTTTACTATCTTCTAGGTTTTCCTTAGTTGGAGTGCACATTTCTTCTTCATCCGAGACAGAGAAAAGATCCTTTCGCATTGGTTTATTTAGGACACTGATATCCCTCAAATTACTCATTACAAATTTAGTATCAACATTAGGTGTGTTCAATAATCTGCTCTTCCTGGTTTGATTCTGAGGCGCACTCACAGCCTTATCACAAGCAAATGTTGAGCTTCTCTGTGCTGAGTCTTCTACACAGCTTTCATAGTCTAAATCAAAGCATCCAGCCACAGCAACCAGAGATTGTGGGGTTCTATTCTCCTTGTCTGTAATATCTAAATCAGCCCCCTGAGCTACTGAAGGATTAAGTGACTCTGTTTGAAAGGATTTCACAGTATCTTCAACTGTTTCATCAAGTGAGTTACCTTCTTCATCACAAGGAGAACTTCTCTGTGCTGAGTCTACTACACAGCTTTCATAGTCCAAATCAAAGCATCCAGCCACAGCAACGAGAGATTGCGGGGTTCTATTCTCCTTGTCTGTAATATCTAAATCAGCCTCCTGAGCTACTGAAGGATTCAGTAACTCTGTTTGAAAGGATTTCACAGTATCTTCAACTGTTTGCTCCAGTGAGTTACCTTCATCACAAGGTTTAAAATTCTGGTATGCCTGCAACTCTGTGTCACAATTATTTTCTTTTTCTCCATCAGACAGTGAATCAACATTAACTTCTTCAACAATCTTGTTTTGTTGAAAATTGGTTACAGGATTTGCTTCCTCAAGTAGTGAAGACTTGTTTGCAGAAATGAAAAGACTTGATACACTAGTTAAAATATTGTCAATTCTGGCATTTTCTTCAAAGAAGAATTCTAATTTCTGCTCTCTGGGTTTTACATTCACAGCAACAACACCATTTTTATCAGATGATGAAAGGTCCACATTTTTAACTATTTCATCAAAAGATTCCCCATCAGAGAGTGATTCCACAGAAACTTCCTCATCAGTATTGGTTTGATGAGATTCAGAATCAGGCATGTCCTCAGAATTGAAGAAGTTTGCTCCTGTAGTTAAAATATCTCCAATCTTGTCACTATCTTTGAATGCACCCTCAAAATCAGATTCTTTAGGTATCACATCCACTGCAGCACCACATTTTTCATTAAGTGATGCTTCAGGATCAATCCACTTCTTTTCTGCAGAAGATTGTTGGTGCAATTTGTTTGCTTCCACAACTGGGTTACATAAGGTGTGTTTAAAACATTCCTTCAATGTGCAAAGCAAACTAGTCTCTCCCGTCACCTCTACTTCGGGACAAGCTTTAATTACTTGTCTGCTATCTGCTTCATCCACTGATTGTACATAAGGTGGAGATAGAAAACAGATTTGAGATTCACCCGGTTCATCCTTACCATCACAACATGATGTCTCAGTTCTAACGGAGTCATTCTCATCGTCAAATGTTTCTGACGGGCTCTTAATTTCATCATCATCACAAGATAAAGAACCAATGTTCTGCAAGTCAAAGCCAAAAGATAAAAATGAAAAACCAATCAAATATAACATTAAATATTAAATAACCAAACCATTCACCTACTAAAACTATATTTCAAATAATAAAAAATTCATCATCCTAAAGGTTTTAAAAACAGTCTGCGGCGGCGGCGAAAATGACCGCGACAAAATGATACTGATACGGTTATTCACCATTTTTAAGTTATAAAACAAATTGTGGTTAATTCACACCGTGACGACCACATTAGTGTCGCGACGACCTGTACATACCAAAATCGCAAAAGCCTTTATGCCACCGAGATCGTTTTTTAAAACCGGTATGGACCAAAATCACACCATGACTACCAATCAGTGTCGCAACGGCCTGTATGAACCAAAATCACGAAAGCCTTTAGGCAACGACCTATACGAACCAAAATCACGAAAGCCTTTACGCGACGACTTGTACGAACCAAAATCACGAAAGCCTTTACGCCACCGAGATCGTTTTTTAAAACCGGTACGGACCAAAATCACCCATGACTACCGCAACGTAAGAACCAAAATCACGAAAGCCCGACGACCTGTAGGAACCAAAATCACGAAAGCCTTTACGCTACCAAGACCGTTTTTTAAAACCTCCTAACTACAAGTGTAACTCACAAAATTCCAATTTAACTGAAAAGTGATAAAAAAAAGAGAGTAAAAAAATGAACAATAAAAAGAAACACAGATGGAAAGCTCGTCATCCTCTTATCTTAGCAACTAACAAAATTCAAATTATACACAGAATTGAACAGAAAAGAAAAAAAGAAAAACAACATACAACTGAAATAAGAATGACACCTTTATCGCATTTGCGTCGAATTGGGAGACAAAGCGAAGAAGGTAAACCCTACTGGAAGCCCCAAGTCGAAAGCTATCACCTCCCTTCAATTCAACGCTGACGCCACTCTCGAGCTTCCTACCGCTCACCCACGTTCCGTGCACTGTCACCACAGACAACAAAAATACCATTAAGAATTCAAGAAACAATATAATAATAAAAAAAAGGGGGAAAGGGTTTGGTTAGAGATACCAGAAGATATATCGAGAAGCGAAATGGATTTTGAAGAGGGAGTGAAGCGAATCTGAAGATGGAAACGGCTGATGCTAGGGTGAGTGAGAACAATGTTGCAGGTTGGGTGACGACCGATGAGAATGATGTGATCGTCTTCGTTGTCGTCGTTGAGAATGATGCAGATGTTCTTGATGATCGATTTGTTCTTGAAAACTGTTAACACTGGAATTATGGAGTTTTCTTGTTGGTTAGGGTTTTGATCTGAATATGGAATTGAAGCCATTGGGGGAGGAACGAGAAAGAAGATGAAGAAGAAGAAGCAGCTTAAAGAAATAAGCTCGTTTTGATGAGAGAATTTGTATTTGTATATTGGTGTTTGGAAAATGCAACGTTTGTGGTAAGTGGTAACGGCTATTTCTTTAATTAGCGTTTTTCAATTTATTTAGATTTTCGTTTAATTACCTACTACTTGTTAAGAAGTATTTGAATGTAGTATTAAACAAAAAAAAAAAAAGCTTTGAATTGCAAAACAAATATTATTGTGAATTGTTTTCTTTTAGTTATGATTAACGGTCGTTTGATATTTTCAAAAGTAAATAGTTTTTAAAATAGAGTTTTAAATATGTTTTTTTTGTCCTTCTAAATGGTCCTCTTAAAAATTTAAAATTTAATTTTTAGTCTCTCTTATAATTTAACGATAGTTTTTGTATTTTAGCGACGTAATTAAAAATTATTTTTAACTACGATTTTGTTACGAGAGACCAAAAATTAAATTTTAAATTTTTAAGAAGATATTTTTTTGAACGAAAATTTTAAAGGGATTAAAAACGAAGTTTGAGATATTTCGAAGGACCACAAATATATTTAACATTTTTTAATGAAGATCGATAACATTAAAAGAAGATTGTTACAAAAAAATAGAGGGGACATCCGCCAAAACCCTATCACGAGGAAGTAAATCTAAAGAACGACAAACCTAACCGATTCTAAACAAAATCTGCCCTAAAACAAACAGAGACTGAATTAATATAAGATGAATCTGTAAAAGTAAGACATATGTTAGCAAGTGCATTTGCACAACTGTTACCCTCTATGAAAATATAAGAGACCACAAAATTTCAATTAGTGATTATATTTATACGGTTCACCCGTCTATTTCTAATATGTCAAGACAAAAAAAAAAGGATTTAACAACCTTAACCACCGCTACCGAGTCAGATTTCAACCACAAATACAAGTTTAATTTAGACTATGCTATTTTTAAAATTTGTGATTTTCTTAATAAGCATAATGTGATTTTTTTTGGAAAACTCTATCAAGTTAAACATGTAGTAATGTGTTCAGATAAAAAACTCTATCAAGTTAAACATGTAGTAATGTGTTCAGATATATAAGAAAATATATAATAACGAGACTGAAATATATATATATATATATATATATATATATATATATATATATATATATATATATATATATATATATATATATATATATATATATATATATATATATATATATATATATATATATATATAGATTCTGGAGGCTGGGTCAAGGCAGGCCTCAAGACTCAAAGAGCACTTACATAAGTACTTACAGATCACCCATCCAAAAATATCCTCACATCACCAGCGAGAGTTAAACCTATGATCTCTCGCTGTGTGAGACAACTCCTTGTCAATTGAACCAACCTTTCTTGACTTGATAATATTTTGAGATAAAAAAGAAGTTGAATTTTCGATACTAAAATTAATAATTTAAAAACACATTTACAAAAAAACAATACTAAAAAATTACGAGTATATTAACTGTCAATCTAATTTTGTTTTTATGTTATGACTTTGATTTTATATATATATATATATATATATATATATATATATATATATATATATATATATATATATATATATATATACTCCCTCCGGTCTCATTTATAAGAAAAAATTAACTTTTTAGATACATTAAATAAGTAATGTATTTAGACAATATATTGTCCAAATACATTACTTATTCAATGTATATAAAAAATTAATTTTTTCTTATAAATGAGACCGGAGGGAGTATATATATATATATATATATATATATATATATATATATATATATATATATATATATATATATATATATATATATATATATATATATATATATATATATATATATATATATATATATATATATGTGTGTGTGTGTTTTTTTTTTTTTTCATGGTGTTCATATTGAATATTAAGTTTATTATTTAACAATTGAGACACACTTGTGGTTTTATTGAATAACTCATCACCATAAGATGTTGTAACATTGGAAATAGTAAAAGATAGTATATTCAATGAAGAATTAAGAAGGAAGGAATGAGAAATTTCGTTAGAGTCTAAGGTGTTTGTCACATAGTATCGTGGAAAAAGCTTCTTCAAGAAATTTAATACTAGAGACTATAACACCCCATTTCTATCCAACGAATTACATAAAATTAGAGTTACAAAATTTCTAACAAACAAATGGAATGCTACACTTTTAACTTGGAAACAACGACATTCAATCACTTATAGTTCATATACATAACACACAAAATTCGGATGAACCGTAACGACCTGTTTAGTCTTTAACTATAAAACAACTTTCATTGCTACGCAGCAGATTCACAAATTCAACTGAAAATATCATAACATCTTATCCAACTCAAAACGGCTTTAAGACAACAAGTGTTTAATGAAAACAACTTAAAAATTCAGCAACATAATGAAAACCAACAATAAAGAAAACATGCGTTCGTCCCCCGAGTACTACGTATCAGAGCGACGACACCGACTCGAACTAACGAAGGTAACATCTATCCTTCTTGATTACCTGCATATTACCAACAGATGGCAACATTCAAACAGAAGGGGTGAGATATTGAACCATGTAATTGAGTGTATGATAAACAATTTATTAGATCAGATTATATAAAATCATCAATTCACAACTTTCAACCAACATTAATCATCACAAGTCAATAACACAATATGTTATATATGCAACACGAAATACGACTCGTTGCAATGTACATGTATGTGGTATCAATGGAGCAAAACTCCCAACTTAGAAATCTGTCAATTAATAGAGGCATCAACAAGGCATAAGCCTTCAACTTAATTTTCCAATCCAGACCAACTTATCGAGCATCATCTCCAACTTGATATGTTATGTATGCGATCCAATATGAATGTCAGAATAACAACAACAAAATTCTATGGCAGTGCAATAACAAACCAACATTGGTCATAAGCGCACAAGTTAATATTTTGACCATAAATGGAGGCAATTCAACAAGATACAACATCATCTGCAAATTTGCATTTTTCAACAAGAAACACGATACCACGAATCAACCAAAATTTACTACAACTAAACCGCGTAACTATTCGGGCTATTTCGACTATTTCCGGTTAATTAATCATCTAAATATTTATTTCTAATTACAAAACTCTTCAAATTATTTTATTAATAATATTAACTTATTATTATCATTATTATTATTATTATATACATATATATTAGTAATTTGTAATACTGAAACTGGTTTTTCAATTGATATATAATTTACGCTACATTATTTACCACCGGAATCTTATTCTCAATTTAACTCATATAAGTCATAGTACCATAATTTAATTGGCATAGGAACATGATATATTGTCTTAGTTTGAATTTGACGCTACATTTAACTATATGTGCCAATTTGTTTTTCAAAGATAACATTACAGTTTATACTTTCACAAAGTAATACTAAAAAGTGTAAGCCCTATTATTAATTAAATATGTGTTTACTAGTAAACTTGAAATGTCATCTCAATTTCACCTAATGCCACTCTACTACAGTATCCAAGTGTATATGCATTGTGTTCTTTCGCTATAATATCCAAACATATATACACTTATAATCTCCAACTTATCCTACTGACAACTCTAAACATGTCAGAATTACGCAAAACAAATAAAAGTGACTTTTAATGATATGAAATAACTCTATTGATAACTTTAACAACACTATTGACAACTCTAACAACCCTATTGGTAACTCAATGACAACTCTATTAACAATTCTAATAACTCTATTGACAACTCTAACGGAATTAAAAATTAACTTAATTTCTCATCATTAATTCCAAAACTCCTAAAAAAAATATTATTCTTAATAATACTAAATTATTATTATTAATAATTATTATAATTATTAAAATATATATTAGCAATTTGGAAACTTTAACAGTGTGTGTATATGTCAAATTCAACTACAGTACCTATTATTGTACCCCAAAATTTATCCTCACATTTTTCTCAAAGCATTCTTTCAAGGCTCTTCAAGTAGTCAAGACACTCAAGGGTTGACTAGTCAAGATGCACCTCCTAAACCAAAGGTCTACAACTAAGGTTTGGAGTTTCTAAAGTAAATATGGTTTTAAAAGGTCCCAAGTGGTTTCCATGGTTCTTCATAGGTCCTCAACAAGGTTCATGTCAAGTTTCAAGCCCTACATCACAAGTTTGCTCAGTCAATGGTTCAAATGTTTGAAAATCAACTATATTGGTCAAAAAGTCAACTATGGTAAACATACAGTCAAACTTCAATATTTTTGATCAACTTAAACATTTTCAAGTGATATTCATCATTTGATCAAGGGTTGATCACGATTCCCCAAGGAAAGTCCTCAGATAATCAAAAGTCAAGAATTGCCAAATTAGGATTTTCTTAGGAGAAGTCAACTAAACTTTGACCAGGCATAACTTTCACATTCTTCATCAACTTTTCCCCAACCAAAGACCATTTTGAAGGAAATTAAATTCTCTACAACTTTACTTTTATTATTAAGTCCAAAAAATGCTTCATTTGTAAGATGTGATCTCATACATTATAGGTCATTTTCAAAAGTCAACAAAAGACACTTTTTGTCAAGGAAACTTACATCAAGATAATGTCTTCAAAAGCAAAAATAATAAACACAGAGATTGTAGAGGACATCTTGGGATTTCAAAAAAAGTCAAATATCATCTTCAAAATATGAAAATTGAGCAAGTTATGAGTTGCACAATTTGGGGAATTTTGAAAAAATTCATGAAGCACAAATTAAGCAAAATTACATTTTTGAACCTATGAGCCTAGTTTTGGATGTTCAAACATGTCCATAACATCTTAGAGGAACTTTAAGTCCATTTTTGCATGAACTTGATTTTTATTTTTTTATTGATATTTATCTTGATTTTATTTAATTTAAAATCAAATAAATTAAATAAAAATACAATAAAACATGGGATAATGCATTTGGGCTTAACTTGACCCATCATGGAGCCTAATATTTCGTACAAAGACCAACAAAAATTGTCTAGGCTCATGAAAAAACGGAATTGTCAAGAATCATTAAAATATGACCAACTTTCAATATGTTAGATTTTTGTCTTATGGCCTTGAAAGCTTGATTCCTTATCATATTGGTCTGCTCTCCTCATTCCTCTATAAATGAACAATACAATGCAAGCAAAGGCATACGCATAAACTGCTCAAAGAATGCACTACAAAATTCTCAAAAATTCCAAAGTTGTCAAAATTCGTAGTTATATTTCTAGCCATCCTAGACTCAAACCAGTCACATATTTGTCTTCCTGAGACTCCCAGAAGTCCATATCAATCACTATCCACGCATGAAGCATCCTAGAACGCAGGAATCGAATCACTATGGTTGGGTAAACTTCTCTCATCCGAATCTCTTAATCCATGTAATTTAAATGAATTTGAAGCATATATTCATGTTCATACTATTATTTAGAACTACTCTAACGTATTACATGAAAGATTAAATGCTTAAATCACATGATGCAGTTAAGGCTCTCCTCTTCTAGATCCTGGGTTCGAGTCCCATGTTTGGACTTTTGTGTTTCAATATTTTTTTTGCAGGTCTTGGACTGTTTTCGAAATGGGCCTGGGTTCGTTTGCTCCCGACACCGCTCCATTTTCTGGCAGAAACGTTAGGCTCTGGCCGGTTTGGGCCAAATGATCTTCAGACTCTCACCCCTAATTACTTCTACAGGCTCATTTCCTATTTTTCTTTTCACTTTATTTATTTAAACTTTCCTTTAATTCTTTTTATAACAAAAAAAAATCATAAAATCATAAAATAAAAAAATCACAAAAATATTAGACTTAGGCTTTTTTAATTGAATTAATTTTGATTTAATTATTTAATCACTTTCTTTTTAAATAATTAATCAATTAGAATTAGGTTTCTATTAATTTAATTATTATTTTTTCCTAAACAAAAACAATAAAAATATTTCTTTTCATCACTTAGATTATTTTTAGGTTTTACATCTTTCCCCTCTTTTCTTCTTCGTGCGTTCATCTATTTTTATTCGCATTATTTTCATAAATTATGTAATTGTCCAAAGGTTGTAATAGCTTAATTTAGGACCCTTTATATTTTTCTTTCCCCATTTTTGGTTTGTAATTTCCCCCATCCCGAAGCTTTGTAATAGCGTAGATTCAATTTTCCGCACTTTATTTTCGTACTTATATACAATTAACTGCTAGATGTATGCTAATAGGCTTGTATGGAAAGACTTAAAAACAAATGTTAGCAAACGTAACACTCAAGATAAACATAACTGAAATACAACACACTCGCACACGCGCACCTCTAAGGTACCTCCACTTGTTGCCTTCAAAATAAAACACTCACGTCTCTCGAACATAAGAGATTTTAGCAGTGACCCTCTAGTTTAAAAGATCATAAGTCCCTCTATGACCCTTTCGACATTGCCTCGGTAAATGATCTTAAAACCTTAGGGTAATTGCTAAAGTATCTCACGAGTTGCCTTCGTGATTGTACGATGACCCTTGCTTGTCTTAAAACATCCAACAATAGGGCTACCTACTAACCAATAGTAAGATAACATTGTCTAAAGGAAAAAGGAAAATAACAAAGACCATTCGAGTAGATAGAGCATTTATAGTTGCTTGTATGGAAATACTTAAAAACAAACGTTAGTAAACCTAACACTCAAGATAAACATAACTGAAATACAACACACTCGCACACGCACACCTCTAAGGTACCTCCACTTGTTGCCTTCGAAATAAAACAGTCACGTCTCTCGAACATAAGAGATTTTAGCAGTGACCCTCTGGTTTAAAAGATCATAAGTCCCTCGATGACCCTTTCGACATTGCCTCGGTAAATGATCTTAAAACCTTAGGGTACTTGCTAAAGTATCTCACGAGTTTCCTTCGTGATTATACGATGACCCTTGCTTGTCCTTCAAAACATCCAACAATAGGGCTACCTACTAACCAATAGTAAGATAACACTGTCTAAAGGAAAAGAGGAAAATAACAAAGACCATTCGAGTAGGTAGACCACTTATAGTTGCTTGCTCACAAAAACACAAAACAGTTTTTCACACATACACAAACTCTTTTCTAAATATTTTCAAAGACAGGAAACACTTTTTATACGTTCTCAATGATACGAGAAACATTACAAAGTTTGCTGCACTAAGGCGTCTTTTCAAAAATATTTTCAAAACACACAAACACAAAGCATTTTCAAAAGTGAGCTAGCAACTAAGAGCCCGTAGATAACTATGGATGGAAAGGGTGCTAACACCTTTCCTTTCCATAATCTACCCCACGAATTCAAAATATTTAAAAAGGTCTTTCCTGTTCTTTTCACCCTTTCCTTTGTTGGATAAAAGAAAATTCGGTGGCGGCTCTTGCTAACCGCAACATTTGTGATAAAATGCAAAAACCAGTAAAGTCAGTTCTCCCACCGTATTACAGAACTGGCGACTCTGCTGGGGATAACTAAAAATGGGATTACCTTAGAGCTAGATCATATTTGAAATGCTTAACTTGTTTGAATTGCTTGCTTTACATTTCAGGTTTATGTTCGGGTATTCTTGTATAGATCTTATACTCGAATCTAGAGCATTTTAGGTAAGTAGCAATAGATCGTGGGGACAATGCAGTGCAATACCGACATGGTTGAAGCGATGGCTACATTAGTGTGACACATTTTTTGGTACCGGTATCCCTTGAGTCCAATCGAGGAGAATACGAGGCCGTTGTGTGGTGTCATAAAGTACTAACTGACCGTAGAACTTTAGTTGAACAACTTGGCCATTATAAAGTAGTGAGATAGCCGGCTTTGGTGCAAGACTAAAGTTGGTTGATACTTGAAACTACACTCATTGAGATCAGACTTTTGAGATATTTCGGTCGCTAATAAAGAAGCTTGTGCTGAAACAATGCCCGAGAGAAATATCGATGATATTGAGATTCCTTAGAACCCGATTACTTATTTTAGGACACGTTGAACCAACTAAACTTCAAGAGGGTACTTACCTATAAATTCCATGCAAGCCTGAACCTAAGGCTACTTGTGTGAATTGTTTGCATTCCTTATCTAACAACTTGAATTCTTTGCAAGACTTATTTGTAGTTATTATCCAATAACTTGGACTTCTTGCAAGACTTACTTGTTTTCACCGCCTTACACTTTTGCTTGGTGCATAGCTTACACATCATGACATCATGCCATAGAATTTCCATTACCCATTTCAAGAATCTCAAGGGCCTGTGATGCAGGTAATCATAAACAAAAGCCTAGCAAGGGGCACGAGGATTTATTTCCCTCTAACCAAATGCCGTCAAAGTATCATGAGCCGACATTTAGCAAGGGGCAAGGAATCTTATTTGTAACACCCCAATTTTATCTGACAATATAAATGTAAATCAGAGTTAAAAAAATTATACAACTGAATCAGGATGCCACAAATTCAATTTAAAAACCATTACATTCAACATGGATACATAACACTTTAAAACTTCGGATGAACCAACAACAGAATAAATTAATCTTTTAAGTCAACAACATAAACAACCACGCAGCGGAATCATAATAACATCTTTATACAACATGAAAGCAACTTCTAAATAACAAGTACTTAACAACAATCAACTTAGAGTTCAGCCAACTGAAATAACAAATACTAAAGCAACAAGCATTCATCCCCCCGAGTGTTACGTATCAGAGTAATGACACTGACTCGAACTACTGAAGGTCAACCTACTTCACTCTAGATTACCTGCACGTTACCAACATAAGGGTAACATTCAAACAAAAGGGGTGAGATATCGAACACTATAATAGAACATATGATAAATATTATATTAGAATCAGTTCATGCAAAATCACTACTTCACAACTTATAAATGACAACAATCACAACAGGCTATCAACAAAATACAAAAATTAATTCATCAACACAACAACTCAATCATACTACTTGGCATCTTAAAATCTGCCAATAAATAGAGGCATCAACAAGGTATAAGCATACTTCGCAGTTTACCAATCCAAGCCATCACAAAGTGTGCAAATGTATATGAATGAACTATCACATACTCACAACAATCATCATTCATTGTAAGGCATAAGCCCACATCACCATCATTACCAGTAAGTAGAGGTAATTCATCATCATGTAAAACTCCCTGCAACTTCGCATTATCAACAAGAATTCACAATGTCAATCACAATAACACAACATCTTAACATAAATCAACATTGACCATAAGCCTATCACATCAATCAACGATTCAGTCATTAACATAATCAAACAACAACTTAACAATAATTTCACACAACACTGGTAACGACCAAAACACATCATGTATGGGCAAAAGGGATAGGGGACTACGTGCCCCTCAACATGCATAACTAGTAGGACAACCTAACGAATAATCCATACTCCTCGAAACGCACTGGGGAAAACATGGTAACGACCAACCTATGCTCCTCAACATGTCCTGCAATCTAATTCTGCTCAAAATCTAACACATAATTCCCGACACGCCTCGCAGCCTAAAATTCCGCTCGATACCTACCTCTTCAGTATCCTCCCCGACCACTAAATCGGCCAATAACACACACACGATACAACGTCTTAACGACCACACCACTATAATTCATAACTTCTGACCAACGACTCAGAGTAACACAGTAACAGGCAACTATATTTCCTATCAACAGATTCATCAACATACAAGACAGTTACGCAAAAACTCCCTAAAACAACCACTTCAACAATTTACCAATTTTCCTGCCAATCACTCAGAATAACCTAACATCCTAACGACCATCACGACCTAACCTACACTTCGATTAAACCGAATAGTCACACAGATAACTCAAAACATCCATAACACATAACCGGGCAACTAACTATAACATGTTCATTAAACGGTCATACAGTACTTCCCAACAACTACAACATGAATAAACTGGCAACTTCGATAGCAATTCAGAAACATCCATGCACCACAATCATAAAATGACCAATTATCACGCAATACACATCATAAGTTCCCTTATAAGGTCAGAACCCCTCCCTTACCTGGATTGAAGGTCGCTCAACCAAAAACTCTAGCCGACGGCTTTTCTTCGTTCTGCTCAAAACCGGGCAGTTTGCTTCTCTTCTGCGCATCTCTATCAGTTAGCATACAAAAATACTTATTCTCCAACTAAAACAATTCCTTATGTCATCTTAGCATCCTCTTTGGCCTAACCTACACCCCCACTTTACTACTTCTAACCAATATCATAAGTCCAAAAATATTTCAATAATTCTTAGCATCTCGCAACTTCAGAAATAATCCAAAAATAATTTAATTAAATAAATAATTAATTAAATTACGGGCGTTACAACTCTCCCCCACTTAGAATATTTTCGTCCTCGAAAATTTACCTCATTCGAACAACTCAGGATAGGAGCCCTGCATCTTGCTTTCCAACTCCCAAGGCATGCTCTCCCCGACAACTCCTAGCCAAACTACTTTCACCAGAGCAATCTGCTTGCCTCTTAGAATCTTTGTTTCATGATCCACGATTCGTCCAAGCATCGTCTCCATAGTAAGATTATCTTGTACTTGTACATCATCCATAAGAATCACATGAGATGGATCTGAAATATACTTCCAGAGTTGTGAGACATGAAACACATCATGCAAATTCGAAAGATTAGGCGGTAAAGCCACTCTATAAGCAACATTCCTAACTCTTTCCGAAATCTGATACGGACCAATAAAACAAGAAGTGAGCTTCTTAGACTTCAACGCTCGCCCAACACCATTCACAGGTGTAACTCTCAAAAACACATGGTCACCAGCTTGAAATTACAAATCCTTCCTTCGCTTATCATGATAACTCTTCTGTCTACTTTGGAAAGCTTTCATCTTTTCCCGAATCAACTTCACCTTCTCAGTAGTCTCACGAACAAGTTCAGGTCCAATTACTACACTTTCTCCAGATTCATGCCAACATAAAGGAGTTCTACATCTCCTACCATACAATGCTTTAAAAGGTTCCATCCCAATACTGGAAACCTAACTGTTATTATAAGTGAACTCTATCAACAGAAGATAAGTATCCCACGAACCTCCCTGCTCAAGAACACATGCTCTCAACAAATCCTCCAACAATTGAATAATCCTTTCTGTCTGACCATCCGTCTGAGGATGATACGCCAAACTCAACCTCAACTTTTGAGCTTCTCTGATACTATCCAAAAAATCATTATTAATCTTCAACATTCCCAACATAACACTCTGCGGTGTCACTTTGCAAACTAAGCTCATATCTCTGAACTGTTCAATTAATTCCAACTCTTTAACCATCATTGCTGACATATGTAAAGTCTTTTGACCCAATGCATCGGCTACCACATTTGCTTTTCCTGGATGATAATTCAAACCGAAATCATAATCCTTTAACAACTCCAACCATCTTTGTTGTCTCATATTCAGTTCCTTCTGATCAAATAGATACTTTAAGCTCTTATGGTCACTAAACACTTCAAATCTAGAACCATAAAGATAATGCCTCCAAATCTTCAACACAAAAACAACTGCATCAAGCTCTAAATCATGTGTAGGATAGTTCTTCTCATGAGTCGTCAACTGCTTTGACGCATAAGCAATAGCCTTCTCATTCTGCATAAGCACAGCTCTTAAACCCATCTTAGAAGCATCACAATATACTACAAAAGGCTCTCCTGGATTAGGTAACATCAAAATTGGAGCCAACATCAATCTTTTCTTCAATTCCGTAAAACTTTCTTCATAATGGCCATCCCACACAAAAGCTCTACCTTTACAATTCAACTTAGTCAACGGAAGTACCAACTTAGAGAACCCTTTGATAAACCTTCTATAATAACCAGCTAATCCCAAAAATCTTCTAATCTCAGTAGCTAACTTCGGAGTTTCCCATTGTAACACATCATCTACTTTCGATGGGTCTACAACAATGCCACTACCTGAGGTCACATGACCAAGAAAATTAACCTCCCTTAACCAAAATTCACACTTAGACATCTTTGCATAAAACTTCTTCTCTTTCAAGACTCGCAATACTATTCTTAAGTGTTCTGCATGCTTTCTTTCCGACTTAGAGTAAATTAAAATATCATCAATGAACACCACCACAAATTGATCCAAATAAGTATGAAATATGTGATTCATATATTCCATGAATACTCCCAGCGCATTGGTAACACTGAAAGGCATCACCGAATACTCATAGTGTCCATAACACATTCTGAAATCCGTCTTATGGATATCTTCATCCTTCACTTTAATCTGATGATATCCCGACCTCAAATAAATCTTACTAAACATATGAGCATCCACCAATTGATCCATCAAGTCATCTATTCTTGGAAGTGTATACTTGTTCTTAATCGTCACTTTATTCAATTGCCTATAATCAACACAAAGCCTCATACTTCCATCTTTCTTCTTTACTAGCAACACTGGAGCTCCCCACGGAGATACACTTGGTCTCACAAACTTCTCTTCAATTAAGTATTCCAATTGCTTCTTTAATTTTGACAATTCAGATATCGATATCCTGTATGGTTCCACAGACACAGGTCTGGTACCAGGTACAAGATTAATAGAAAATTCAACTTCTCTCTGGCGGTACATCAAGAATTTCATCAGGGAAAACTTCAGGAAATTCATGCACCACCTGCAATTCCTCAATTATAGCTTGATTATCGACAGATAGCGACGCTATCAATGAGAACATCCGATCCTCTTCTTGCATCAACTTCCTCAACTGTCTAGCATACAACATGCCAAATTCCTCTTCCTTAGGAGTAGAAAACCGCACAGACTTGTTATAACAGTTAATATGAACATAGTCATGCTCTAACCAGTTCATACCCAGAATCACATCCAACCCTCTTAAAGGCAAACAAACCAAATCAACAACAAAATCTCTATCAAAGATCACCAAGGGACACTTTAAACACACAAAAGAAGTAGTCATCAACCCCTTGGCTGAAGTGTCAACGGCCATCTCTCCATTCATAGAAGATAACAAAAGACTCAATCTTTCAACACAATCAGCAGCAATAAAGCAATGAGTAGCACCAATATCAATAATAGTAATTAAAGGAGTACTATTAATGAAACATGTACCTCTGATAAGTCTGTCCTTACTAACTGTCTGACTCTCAGCCAAAGCGAACTCTTTTCCATTGGTTTGCGCCTTTTTCGTTTTCTGGCACTAACTACCAATGTGTCCTTCTTCACCATAATTGAAACAAATCACATCCTTATGCTTGCACTCAAACACAACATGTCTAGTCTTACCACAACAGAAACACCTCTTCACCTGAGCAGTACACACATTACTCTTATGCCCAAGTTTTCCACATTTGAAACAAACCACACCAGTAGGAGAATCTCCCCCACTAGGCCTCTGACCATGAGCAACTTTCTGTTTACCTTTACTAGCTGGGGCATCATAAGGCTTACCACGATTTTGTTGGTGCTTACCCCTCTTCTCACTGATAATCTTGTAGTGAGCATTATTATCCTCTTCATAAATTCTGCAACTATCAATCAATTCAGCAAAGACATGGATCTTCTGGTATCCAACTGCCTTCTTGATCTTTGGGTGCAACCCGTTCTCAAACTTGATGCACTTTGAAAACTCAGCATTTGCTTCACTATAGTGCGGATAAAACTTAGCCAACTCAGCAAACTTTACAGCATACTCTACAACCGACATACTCCCTTGCTTTAGCTCAAGAAACTCAATTTCCTTCTTACCACGAATGTCTTCAGGAAAATACTTCCTCATAAATTCTCTACAGAACACAGCCCAAGTGACATTTTCACCTGCAGCTTCCAACCTCTGACACATCTCTAGCCATCAATCATCAGCTTCGACTTCTAGCATATGATCACCATACCTAACCTTCCGTGCTGGAGTGCAATCCATCACACGAAAGATCCTTTCAATTTCTTTCAACCAATCCAATGCTCCGTCAGGATCATACTTTCCTTTGAACATAGGCGGATTATCCCTCTTGAAAGTCACCAAACTACGAGATCCATCATTCCCGTCAGTACACTGCTTCAAAAACAGCAGCAAGTGTAACATCATTCCTTCCATCCATCTCAACTTATCACTACAACATAAGCAACAGTTAGAACTCAAATTAACAATACTCGATTGTTAAACAACCTACGACTCGACAACTTGGTCAGACAAACCGAAATTTCTCTGTGTTGTACCCCAAAATTTTCCCTCTCATTTATCAAGAATTTGCTCACAAGATCTCCTTTGACTCAAGACTGCATTAGGGTTGATCAGCTTAAGACACCTCTTTAAACACTAATGACCAAAATTAGGGTTTTAGATTGTACAAGGATATTTGAACTTTCAATGCTTCATATGACTTTCATGGATCATTATGGACCCTCAAAATCACTCATGTCAAGTTTCAAGCTTTGGATCACACTTTTGCCCAGTCAATTGAGCAGTTGACCTAAAAATCAATTGTATTGGGGAAAAGTCAACTATGGCCAATTTACAGTCAAACTTCATAATTTTTGATCCACATCAACATTTTAAACTCATATGTATCATTTGATCAAGTTTGGACCACAATTCCTCAAGAAATTTGATCAAATCTTCAAAAGGGCAAAATGGTCAAAATTAGGGTTTTAATTGGGAAAGGGCAATTTCTGATTTTTGACCTAGCAAATGATCAATTGGTTTAAGGCATGATCTCAAGAGTCCAATTGAATCATTTTGATCTAATAACATGGCTCAAAACATTGTCCAAGCCCAATGGGTTGACAGATGAATTTTCAGTCAACTGATCAAAAGTCAATTGTATACTGAAAAGTCAAACTTTGACTTTTTGGTCAAAATCAAATGTCAAAGATCACAATTCATCAAAACATTTCAAAATATGAAACTTATTCATCAAGAAATCCAAAGTTCAAGATTTCATTTTGAAAAGTTAAAATTTTTAAACTTAGAAATTTTTCGAAGTGTTAGAAATTTCTTATTTTTTCATAACTTTGAGCAAAATTTTCACCATGATGCGAGTTGATTAAAGAGAAACTTACAACATGAAAGTTGTAGATCTCCATGAAATCTAAAACTTTTCTTCACACAACTTCTTCCAAAAGTGCTTGGATCTCACGTTATAATTTTAAGAACATATGGTCATGAAACAAAACACTTAGTGAAATTTTGCCCTAATTTGGTCAGGATTTTGACCCAACTTCATGGCACTTTTTCATATAGTTACAAGGGTAATCTTCAAAAGCAATTAAAATATGGGTTGTAAATCACATTTCAAGCTTTCCAAAATTTCCAAGAACTCCTTGAGATCATTTTTGAGTAGGGAGAATCGAAGAGATGAAGTTAGGGTTTTATCACTTGAATTACAAGTCATTTTGCGATGAACAAAATTCAAATTCAAAGTTATGTTGCATAACCTCTACTTTTCAGGCCTCAAACTTGTTAGGAACTCCATAATTAATTGCTTGAACAGCTATTAAAGGTCTCATCCAAAGCATTCAATGCAAGGCCATGTTTTATATCCATTTTGGGAAGAAAGTGCACATTGCCATTTTGATAAAGTGACTTTTTGCACAAAACTTATTCTTGAGCCTTGCACTTGTTCTCTTCTGATCATACATGTCTCATAACACAAGAGAAATGGTCTAGACACTTACAATCACCCAGCCCATGCTTGTACTTCACATTGAAACTTGGTTTCCCACTTTTCTTGAAAATCAAGTAACATAGCAAATAGCTTTTAACTTGTACTTATGACTTTCCAATACACTCAAACCTCTTTGCTTATACATACACAAACCATTTGCCACAAATTACACGAATTCTTAAGCTCTGAAAAGACCTAGAACACAATCACCAAAAACACTTCAAAACTTGTCATTTTTTAGTTTTGAAGCCAATCTTCAAATATACTCGTGCGTTTCTTGGCCTTTTGCTTTCAAAAGTTTCTAAACAACATACACAAACAATCCCAACCCCTGCAACACCACTTTAACACCTCCATCATCATCCACCATTTTCAAAAAAAGAGCTTTGCACTCGGACTTCTCCAGAACTCCTCAGGCACTTTCAGCTCAAGCTAAGCATCCCTTTAGCTTCCTGGGAACTTGAGGAAGCTAACCCAATCATTGAAACTCATTGAAAGCTACTAAAACTTAAAACCAAATACCCTCTTGCAAGGTAAGATTTCTAACTTTGGAACTTTTCATACAAGCATCATCAATGATTTATTTATGAATGAGACATGTAGATATCATTGCCCTAAAGCTAACCATGTTCATAGTTTTCATTAATTTTGCTTGAGCTTAGAGAATTTTAAGATTGAAATTTCTAAGATTTTTAGGGTTCAGAATAGGGCCATTAAAATTCATGTTTATCTTTGAGTTATAATTATTTTGCTTTGCATTTCTGAAATCGTGAGGAAATTTGCTACAAGTTTCCAGTTTACACTTTTCATTTTTGTTGAGGATTGTTTGAGTTATAGAGCTTCTGGCTGGGCGTGAGGTTGAAGATGAAGTTGGTCTCAGGAACATGTTTACCATATGTATTTATTGTTTGATTTATATAAACGGATGTATAGCCACCCCAGTAGTAAAAGCGCGCGCCTGTAACCAGAGGGACCTGGGTTCGAGCCCCAGTGGTACCCTTTTGATTTTTTCTCTCCATTTTTTCATACATTCTGACTTTCTTTTTGGCAGGCGTCGGGCATCCCTTTGGGCCTCTATGTTTTTTCTTACCTCTAACCCCCCTTCCAAGCTATCAACACCCCTGGCCCAGTTTTATTTTCTTTTTCTTATTTATTTATTTATTTATTTTCTTAAATATTTTTCTAATATTAAAAAATCCTAAAAAATATAAAAATAGTAGATTTATATTTTGACATAGTTTATTTATTTTTTATCATAAAAAAATTATTTTATTTAATCAATACTTTATTCATTGTACTAATTATCTTTGTAAATTTAATTAAAAAATAGGTTTTAGTTATTTTCTTTTACACCATTTGAATATATTATTTTAAAATATAAAAAGACCAAAAATATTTTATAATACTATAAATTATTTTTAAGACAAAAATACCAAAAATACTTTTCTTAAACTTAATTTCCTTTTAATCAATTAATAGATTTAGGGTTTTATTGAAAATCTTTTCTTAGTAAATTTAGGTTTTACTTTTCCCTTTAATTAATTAGGTTAAAAATCAAAAACCATTTTCTTTAAAAAAATCCAAACAAATATCCATTTTCTTCACATTTACATTCTTGTATATTTATTCATTATGTACATTATTTATTTCAATTCTTGTACAAATTCAATATGGTTGTAATAGATTAATTAGGTTTATTTTCTTGCAATCCCCATTTATAATTTGTACACCCCTCCCACAAGTATTGTAATAGCGTAGTAAATTTTAAATTCCATAATTTATCGCTTTATATATAATTGCTAGTAATTAGGATTTGTATGGAAAGACTAAAACCAATCAAATAGAAAACCCTAATCAAAGACAAAATCAAGTATGAAAAACAATACACTCGCACACAAGCACCCCCTAGGGTAAATCCACTTGGTTGCCTTTATAAAATGTCCATATTACGCATGTGAGGTATCTTAGCAAAAACAAAACAAAATATAAGATCATAGTCCCTCGATGACGCTATCTATGTTGCCTTTCAAATGATCTTAGTCCCTAAAGATAATGCTAAGATACCTTGCAACATTGCTAATCATGGTTATACAATGACCCACGCCCGTTCCTTTTACATCCAAAGATAAGGTTATTTACCAAATCAATGGTAAGATAACAATGTCAAAGGAAAGAGGAAATAAATATGAAAGACTTTTGAGTAGGTAGAATGTTCCTAGTTACTTGCTAAATTTCAAAACTAAAACATCCTTGCTATTTTCAAAAACAAACACCCACACTTTCAAAACACCTTTCAAAATTGAAAACATTTTCAAAAAAATCAACACCTTTGTATACATTCTTACGAATGAGAATCATTACAAAGATTGCCTAAACAACGACCTCTTCACAAAATACTTTCAAAAATCACACAAAGCATAATTTCAAACAAAAAGCAAGTGATCGAGCAAGTAACTAAGAGCCCATGGTAAACCATAGATGAAAAGGGTGCTAATACCTTCCCTTTTCATAATATACCCCCCGAACTCAAGAAATAATCTCAAAGGTCTTTCTTATGCTTTTTCACCTTTCCTTTTGGATAAAAGAAAAGTCGATGGTGACTCTTGCTAAACCGCATAATTTGCGATCAAATGCAAAACACCCAAGTCAGTTCTCCCACCGTACCACAGAACTGGCGACTCTGTTGGGGAGTATTCTAAAAGTGGGGTTACCTTAGGGTTAGATCATATTTACTTGCTTTCATTGTTTGACTTGTATGCTTTACATTATGGTTCTTTGTTTGGGTTTGAATCCTCTACCCGGATTTGGGATACCTTATAGGTAAGTAGCAATACATTATGGAAACTGTGCAGGGTATACCGAAATGGTCTAAACAATATCTACGTTAGTGTGACATATTTGTGGGTACCGGTAGCCCTTGAGTTAATCAATGAGAATACAGGGCCGCTGAGTGATGTCATGAAGCACTAATGAACTTTTAGAACATTTACTTGACCAACTTAGGCTTTAGGACGTAGTGAGATGACCGACTTTGGTGCAGTATGAAGTTGGTAGATACTCGTTACTACACTCATTGAGGTTTGGTTTTTTGGGATATTTCGGTCGCCATTAAAGAGGCTTGTGCTGAAACAATGACCAAGGAAACAAACCAGTGATATTAAGCTCCTTAGAACCCGATTACTATTGCTAGGACAGGTTTGCGCCAACTAAACTTCAAGAGGGTACTTACCTATGAGACTCCATGCAAGCCTAAACCTAAGGACTTGTTTGCTTTGTTTGTGCATATTTACTTGTACATAACATCATGAACATCATAACATCATACTCATTCACTAACCATTTCAAGGATCTTGGAATTTATCTTTGTTCTGTTTTGTAGGACATGGATTCTATTTGCAGGAAAACTATTCAAGTCAATCTCGTAAGGATCCCTCCTTAACTCAAAGAGTTAGCATCAAGAATCCTTGAAAATTCTCCATTTACCGAAAGGCATGGCCGCCTACTAAACTTGGTTACCTTCAACACTGATGAAGACATGATGAAGGTGCTCTTTCAGTTCTTTGATCCTTTACACCATTGCTTCACATTTCCCGATTATCAACTTGTGCCAACTTTGGAAGAATTCTGCCAACTCTTGAGGATTCCCATTCTCAATTAACTACCTTTCAATGGTACAGAAAGAGACCCAAAGCCAGAAGAGATTACTCAAGCTCTACACTTGCAATCATCTGATGTCACAACTAATTGGGAAACAAGGAGTGGTGTCAAAGGTTTCCTAGCAAAGTTCTTGTTTGAGAAAGCCCAAAACTGTTCGAACTCCTTGGATTTTCAAGACTTTGAGGAAATTGTGGCTCTCCTCATCTATGGGATGGTTTTGTTTCCAAATCCTGACCAACTCATAGATGTGAATGCCGTCAAAATCTTCATATCCCGCAACTCGGTGCCTACTTTTCTAGGGGACATTCTACATTCTTTTCACAGTCACACCATGAGGAAAAGAGGTGTCCTTATGTGTTGCACTCCTCTCTTTGCAAGATGGTTTATTTCGCATTTTCCACAATCTGTATTAAAGAATGAGCAAGGTTCAAGGTGGTCACAAAGGTTGATGACGCTCAAACATTCAGACATCCATTGGTGTTCCCGATCTATATAGAATGTTACTATTGTTGACTGTTGCAGAGAATTCCCTAATGTCCCTTTACTTGACATTAGGGGAGCTATCACCTACAACCCATGCTTAGCCTTAAGACAGTTTGGTTACGCCCGAAGGGATGGCCCTCATGAGATGCTCATTCAAGGTTTGGTATTTGACTACGAGAACGACGATCAAGGTCTTCGCCAGAGATTTATCCGAGCTTGGAGGATGTTGAACAAGGTAGATAGAAAGACATTGGGCATAAGAATTCCATCCCTCTTGAGCCTTACCTCAAATGGGTATGAACTCATGCTCAGAGTCTTATGATGCCTTATCCTTCCATTCTCCCGGTAATCATTGAGCCTGTTATGGAAGGAGATATTCCATACACTATCCTACATCCTTACATGCCCACCTCTCTTGAAGACTTACAAAGAGATTGGATACAACTCAAGGGGGAGCGGGATACTTTCGAAGCCAAATTCTACGCTAGCGAGAAGAAGGTTTTGAAACTTACTAAGCAACTTCATGAGGAGCGGACTCTGAATGCCTACATCGCACCAAAGAGGATGCGTGCTACCTTTTTATCTTAGAGTTTTTGTATTATTTTTCCCAAATAGGCATTAATATATTCAAGCTTTAATTTATTAATATAACATGTGTTTCCTTTTTGTCTAAAACAATTTTGAATCTCCAAAATCCTTGAAATCATTGCATATGCATTTACCATTCATCATAACATAAGCAGGTTTCTTACAACAAGTCTCCTCATCTTTCTACTGTTTATTTCAGTAAGATGGATCTCGAGCAAACGGTGAAGGACCTCCAAGCACAAAATGCCCAGTTTCAACAGATGTTCTTAACTCTGGCCAAAGTACAAGAAGAGTTGAAGACCTTGCTGGTTGAAGAGAAAAAGAAGAAGACAAAGAAAGTAACCGAAATTCTAAACATGGGAAGAAGAATCCAAGGACAAGCAAGAAGGGCTTTAGACTTTGCTACGTCATCTGGTGAGAAAGACAATCAAGATGGGAAAGGCAAGGAAGCAGTTGTTCAGCCAGATTCGGAAGAGGAAGAAGAAGATTATTCTGAAGAACAATACCCTCAAACCGACGACAAGTATAAGCATCTAGAAGAACGATTAAGTGCAATGGAAATCCAAAAAGTTCCTGGATTGGACTTTGAGGAGTTGGGGTTAGTATCTGGGATAGTCATTCCTCTAAAATTCAAAGCACCGGTGTTTGCCAAATATGATGGAGTTTCATGTCCGAAAATGCATCTCCGGTCCTATGTGAGGAAAATCCAGCCTCACACCGCTGACAAGGATTTATGGGTACACTTCTTCCAAGACAATCTGTCTGGAACTCAACTTGATTGGTTTTATTAGTTAGAAAGAGCCAATGTTCATAACTGGGAGGATCTGACCGTTGCCTTTTTACAAACAATACCAATACAACGCTGATCTCGCGCCCACCTGTACTCAACTCCAGAGCATGGCCATGATTTCAAGTGAAGGCTTTAAGGACTATGTGCAAAAATGGAGGGACTTAGCAGGAAGAGTCCAGCCTCCCCTATCTGAAAAAGAATTAGTAGACATGTTTTTGGGCACCTTGTCCGGACCTTTATTCAATCACTTAATTGGGAGATCTTCGGTGGGTTTTACTGAATTGATATTGACCGAAGAAAGGGTAGAAGCCGGGATAAAGAATGGGAAGATTCAAAAAGATGCATCCTCTGCTGCTGTAAGGAAACCATTCATTGGAAAGAAAGAAGTTGTTACTGTATATCCTCAGAGAAATCAAGATAGGACTAAACACCGTCCAATGGTGGGGGCTGTCATGATTTCTAAACCCGCCCCTGCTTAGCAAAGAAGAAACCAGCCAAGAACAGAAAGACCAGTCAGACAATTCACCCGAATTAACATGACACTATCTCAAGTATTGCTATATTTGTTAAGATCCAATCTAGTGACTTTGAAAGAAGCTCCAAAGAATCCTAACACAACCTCTCCTTATTATCATCCTAATGCCTACTGTGCATACCATTCTGAGAGTCCCGGCCATGACACTAACAACTGTTGGGCTCTGAAAAACAAAGTACAAGACCTGCTTGAAGCCAAAGAGATAGAATTCGACACGCCAGAAATTCCCAATGTAATCATTGCCCCTATGCCCAAGCACGGCCGTAATATCAACGCCGTTGAGGAAGATATGTTTGTTACTTCAGTTGATGAACTTGTGACCCCACTCCTGACTATCAAAAAGAACTTGTTGAATGTCGGTGTATTCTCAGGCTGTGATGAAAGCTGTCATTTCTTTTTATCCTCACCAACCAACTGTCCTTTGTTAAAAGCAGGCGTTTAATGCCTAATAGATAACAAGGAGATTTTTTTCGAGAAGACTTCAATTCCAACTGTTTCTTATAATGATGTTTCCATTGTGACCATTTCTGACAAATCTTCCAGGGTCTCCACCAAAAGACCCATTAGAATTACATCAGTTCCTAAAGTGGCTCCGTTGATAATTACAATGCATGGACCAATCCCGTATTCGTCAGACAAAACCGTCCCATGGAATTATGAAGGTGATGTCTACTACCACGGTATCAAGCAAGATTGGCCAGTTGCTGAAAATTCAAGTTCTCAGAAAGATGACTCCGATATCAGTAATATCACAGGGACTAGCAAGATCACCCGAAGTGGAAGGGTGTTCTCTCCAGAAATTGCTCCTCTAAAAGCTATTTCTGAACCCGTAATCATTCCTGTTGTTGTTGCTCCTCCAAAGGCTATTCCCAGTCCTACAATTATCTCTGCTAATACTCCTGTTGACAAAACTGTTACAATCCCTATTATCACCCCTACTGACATTCCTACTGCCAAGTCAACTGAGACTCGAGGAAAAGGTATTATGGTTGAGCCTGTCCGGACGAAGGCGCAATCATTAACTATGCCTGAGACCTCCCGAAAAGAGATGGAGGAAATTCTAAAGATCATAAAAAGAAGCGACTACAACATAGTTGAGCAACTGGGGCAAACTCCATCAAAAATTTCCATGATGGCTTTATTATTATGTTCTGAGGCTCATGCAAAAGCCTTGGTAAAATTCCTCAAAACCGCCCATGTACCCCAAGAAACATCTGCCGACCAGTTCCAAGACTGCGTCGCCAGCTTGACTGCAAATAATGGTTTAGGTTTTTCAGATGCTAATTTAACGCCAAGAGGGAGGAAGCATAATGAGGCATTGCATGTCTCAGTTGAATGCAGGGGTACGACCTTGGCTCATGTTTTGGTGGACACTGGTTCGTCTCTGAATGTGTTGCCTAAAAAGGCTCTTGATAGGCTTAACTATGAAGGATTGACATTGAAACCAAGCAACATAGTAGTGAGGGCCTTTGACACCTCAAAAAGGATGGTGATAGGGAAGTGGACATCCTCATAAAAGTTGGAACTCAAACATTTGATTCAACTTTTTATGTAATGGATACTCGCCCTTCATATTCCTGCTTATTAGGACGACCATGGATTCACTATACTGGTGCCGTTACTTCTACGTTGCATCAAATACTGAAATATCCAATTCAAGGGAAAATCATCACCGTTCATGGAGAAGAAGAGTATATGGTCAGCCATCTAAATTCCTTCAGATATGTGGAACTAGATGGTGAATTTATTGAAACTCCATTCCAGTACTTTGAAGAAGTCCCACAAGATGTGGTAGTAACCAAGGCTATGTCTAAAGTCCCCAAGATTACAAGGCCTCCGCTCAAGATGTCGCCATTGAAGGATGCCAAGTAAGTGATATAAGAAGGAGCCCAGAAGGCTGTACGCCGTGCTCGTGCTGGAGGACCACCCTTGAAGACCAGCAACCACCAAGTCAGCGTAGTAGAGGATGATGAAGACAGCTACAACATGGAGGATTGGATTTTCCCAACTGTCAGTGAAGGGCTCAGCAACTGGGAAGCTAGAGATTTTGTCCCGATCACATTTATCCCACAATAATTTGTCTTTACATTTTGTCGGATCTGTAATATTAAACAATTCAGACTCTTAAAACCTTGTGTCTTACCCGAAGCACAATGGTCCATTTGTAAGGGTTATTATCTCATTTCCATATGACATCAATGAATCATGGACATTTTTGCATACAAACTTTGTGCTTATTGTTTTTCTTTTTACATTTTTATTTCTTTCAAAGATAGCTATACTCTTATACACACTCACGCTCACAACGTAGGTTTACATCCACTCGGGATCCCATGGGTAACGGTTCTGCTATGGCCTTATGTGGCTCTGAAAAATCTAATCTACCAAGCCGAAGACGAAGGTGAGGAAGATTGTGAAGTACCAGGGGAACTCGCCAGGTTAATGCAACAAAAAGAGAGGACCATTCAGCCCCACGAGGAACCAGTGGATACAATCAACCTAGGTATCAAAGAAGACAAAAGAGAAGTCAAGGTGAGCGCCAATTTAGAACCCAGTGTTAAAGAGCATCTGATTCAGTTACTACACGATTATGTTGAGGTCTTTTACTGGTCGTATGAAGACATGCCAGGACTTGATGCAGATATTGTAGTACAACGTCTACCTACAAAAGAAGACTGTCCACCGGTAAAACAAAAGGTCTGTCACATGCGACCAGACATGTCAGAGAAGATCAAAGCAGAAGTCATGAAACAATTCAATGTCGGATTCTTGGTCGTCACCTCTTATCCACAATGGGTTACCAATGTTGTTCCCGTACCCAAAAAGGACGACAAGGTACGAATGTGCGTGGACTATAGAGATTTGAATAGGGAAAGCCCTAAGGATGATTTCCCACTTCCCCATATTGATATTCTAGTTGACAATACGGCATAACACAAAGTGTTTTCCTTCATGGACGGTTTCTCAGGCTACAACCAAATCAAAATGGCGCCTGAGGACATGGAGAAAACAACATTTGCCACACAGTGGGGCACATTCTGCTACAAGGTTATGTCATTCGGACTGAAGAATGCTGGGGAAACCTATCAACGTGCCATGGTAGCTCTGTTTCACGACATGATACATCACAAAATAGAGGTCTACGTGGACGACATGATAGCCAGATCTCAAATAGAAGAAGAACATCTTGATCATTTATAGAAACTGTTTGAGAGGCTAAAGAAATACAAGTTGAGGTTGAACCCAAATAAATGCACATTTGGAGTGAGGTCTGGTAAACTCCTAGTCTTTGTTGTCGGCAATAAAGGAATTGAAGTAGATCCTACCAAGGTGAAAGCGATACAAGAGATGTCTGCTCCTCGTACTGAGAAGGAAGTCAGAGGATTCTTGGGACATTTAAACTACATTGCCAGATTCATTTCTCACCTGACAGCTACTTGTGAACCAATCTTCAAATTACTGAAGAAAGACCAAGTAGTCAAAATAGAATGACGAGTGCCAAACTGCTTTCAGTAAGATCAAAGATTATTTACAAGAGCCTCCTGTTTTAATGCCACCAGTCGAGGGAATACCATTGATCATGTATCTAACTATTTTGGAAAACTCAATGGGTGTGTGCTGGGGCAGCATGACGAGTCTGGCCGAAAAGAGCATGCTATTTATTACCCAAGCAAAAAGTTTACCGACTATGAAATAAGATATTCACTGCTCGAGGAAACTTGCTGCGCTCTGGCATGGGATGCTCGCCGGCTAAGACAATATATGCTGACCCATACTACCTTATTGATATCTAAAATGGATCCAATAAAATACATCTTCGAGAAACCTGCACTCTCTGGGAGAATAGTGAGATGGCATATGTGATCGGTGGGAATGAGAACTGACTATTTTTGGAATACTGGTTTGCATTTTGCGTTTGTATTCGCAAAATGTCGCGGTAAGCAAGAGTCGCCACGGTCTTTTATTTTATCCAACAAGGAAAGCACAAAAGCACAGAAAAATTCCTTTTTCGAGATGTTTCTCGGGTTCGGGAGGTAGATTATAGAAAGGGAAGGTGTTAACACCCTTTCTATCCATGGTTATCCATGGGCTCTTAGGTACTTGCTCAAAATGTTTTCAAAATGTGCTTTTCTTTGTGTTTGTGGGTTTGAAAAAAGTCTTTGTTTGAAAGGAGTGTAAGTGTGAAAAGTTTTGTTTTGTTTTAAAATGAGCAAGTACTTAAGAACCATCTACCTACTCGAAAAGGGAATTAAACTGTGTTAATGTCCTTTAGACAATGCTATCCCACTATTGATGAGTAGGTAACATCATCGTCAGAGTTTTCGGGTCAATTCGATTAAGAGACGTGTGGTTACTAAAGCAATGTTAGGATGCCTTAGCGGTAACCCTAATGTCTTAGATCATTTTATCCGAGGCAACCGTTTCGAGGCAACTATGATCTTTGGACAAGAGGGTGACCTATAAAACTTCCTGTACTCAATGACCACGTTCGAAGGCAACCAAGTGAGGTGTACCCTAAGAGTGCGCATGTGTGAGTGTATTGTTTTTCAGTTATTTATCTTTGTACATGTCATGGGTTATGTATGTTAATTTTAAATTCATACATTGGATCTTGTCATGGATTCCCTATTATCAAACATCTAACGGTGTATAGTTGCGGAATTTAAATTTGCGGAAATTAAATCTAAACTATTACAAGACGCCGGGTATTTACATCGCCAAAAACAAACCCTTTAATTTAAATTGCAGAAAGTAAAATAAAGCGATAAATAATTAAAGTCCTAATTAAAAGTTATTACATTCCAGAAGCAATTACAATATTGGAAATATGGATCGCGTGCGAGAAAATTAAAACGGCGCATTTTTTAGGGTTTTGACCCTTTTTTGAAAGAAAGCATGTTTTTGTTATTTTTGAATTTATGGAAATTAAATCTAAGTTAATAATTAAATTAATTAATTAATGAAAATATTTTTGGTTTTTTATATTTAAGGAAATAAAATAAAATTGAAAAATTATTAAAACCTAATATTCTACATTAATTTTAATCATTTCAAAATTGTTAATGGTATTTCCTAATTAAAATAAATCAATTAAATTAATTTATTTACAAAAATAAAATGATGAAATTAATTTTAATAAATAAAAATAATATTTTTTTGGTGTTTTCTGATTTTTATGAGGAAAATTAATTGGTTAATTAACAATATAAATAATAAAAACAATTTAAATAAAAGAAATATAAAAAAGAAAAGAGATAACCCAATGGGGGGGGGGTGCTGGCCCAAATCTGGAGGTGGATTCAGCAATTGTTCAAGCCCATTAACATTGGCCTTCGTTGACTTTTACCATTCCACGCATGTGCATTGACTGGGGAGTATGGTGAGCATTTAGTCCGGGCCATTGGATTTGGCCTGCAGGCCATCTGGCGCTTGAGATCTGGAGGTCCATGGTAGGCCATAATTGATGAAGCACGCTGAAACAATTGTAAGAAAAATGCAAACAAATATATTAGGGGACCTGGGATTCGAACCTAGGTCCCAATGGATTTCCCACTAATGCGCCTACCAACTCAACCATCATGCTTTATTGATGTAACATTAGAAATCAAATATAATATAAAAAAAACAAATAAATGTCAGAATAAAAAATAAAAAGGCGCGAGATTTTGAAGAAGCCAGTTGGGAGAGGACACATAGTCGTCTTCCCCACAGAACTCTGGTTATCTTACCTGCGGATTTTTATCCGCAGCAAGATCCGTGGGTTCGTCCTACAATCAATTCTAGGCTATAGAAATACAATCCAAAGCCATCATCATGCTCGCCTCTTCCTCCTAAACTCACCCATGTCCATGGTTCGTTCCAATTTTTCCTGAAATTAAAACGCCTAAAAACAAGAAACCCAAAACCCTAGCTTCGGGTAGGGCTTTACAAGCTACAAAAATCCAATTGAATATTGCAGAATGATTGGAAATTGAATTATAAACATGATTGTACAAATGATTTGTCCAAAAAATGCCAAAAAATGGAGTCACGATTTCATGTTCAGAGTGACTTTTAGGGAGACTTACAGTGTGTTTTAGGTGGTTTCAAGACTCGTGAACGGTTGCTTTAGCTCCAGGGGATGTCAGGCAAGAAGGCTACGTTGAGCTTTTGCCTTGAATTGGACTCCAAACAAGATTTCGATCTCCAACTTTTTCAAGCTTTTTTCAGTTTTGGTTTTTGTCTTTTGGGCAGCTTTTCGGTCGTGTTTTTGTGTGCCTTGCCTTGTATGAGTAATAAGGGTTGTATTAGGTTAAATCTTTGGGCTTGAATCCATGTGAATTGATGATTTGAGATTTGATATGATTCTTCCATTAAAGGCTTCCAATTTCTTTCCAAATCCAAGATTTTGTGCATGATATGGCTTGGCACGAATTTGATTGTGTCCATCATGATAATTGAAAGCTGTATCAATCAAAAAGATCACAAGTTATTAATATTTAGATTTTATTTTGATTTAAATTGATTAAAAATGAATTAAATCAATAAAAATCAAATAAAATAGAAAAATTAGCAATTTGGCACAAGACTGAAGATATGACACGTGTTTGGTGTGACAAGATTAAATCAAGTGGAAAAAAGTGGGCCCATTTGACAAAATTTGAAGTTTTGGGGATAGTTGACATTTGGCAATTTTGGAAAAATGCCCAACTTCAACATTGCATAACTTTTTCAATTTTGAACTTTTGGAGGTGTTCTTTGACTTTTTAGAAACCTTGAGATGTCCTCTAACCAACCTTTTTCGTATAATCTCATTTTTATATTCTATGCTCAAGTTATAAGCTTTGGCAAAAAGGGTGTTTTGGTTGACTTTCAAAAATGACCTATAATGTCCAAATTTGTAACTTTTTGTGAGAGCATTTCTTGATCTTGGTGTGTGAATATGGATTGTATAAAATTGCATCCTCTTCAAAATGAACTTTGGATGGGTCATTTCTCATAAAGTATGAGAAAGTTATGCTTGGTCAAAGTTGAGTTGACTTTTCCTACAAAACCCTAATTTAGCAATTTTTGAATCTTGATGAATCTTGAGCAATCCTTGATGGATCATGATCAACCCTTGATCAAATGATGAATTATACTTCAAAATGAGAATGTTGGCAAAAATCTTGAGGTTTGACTGTTTGCAGGTCACAGTTGACTTTTGCCCTAGCACAGTCGATTTTTGGGCCTCTTGAGCAATTGATTGACCAAACTTTCTCTGCAAGGCTTGAAATTTGACATGTATGAACTTGAGAACATATTATGACATTGGGGAGCATTTGAGTCCATTTGGATGTAAGGACCTTGATGCAACACAAAACCTTAATTTTGAATTGACTGCCTTAGGAGGTGATTTGACTGTCCAACTCTTGAGCTAACTTGAGTCACTTGGAGATTATTCTTGACATGTCTTGAGAAATATGGGAGGGAAAATTTTAGGGAACAACAGTTGCCCCTGTTCAATTTTCTTAAACCTGAGGATATAGATTGGCTTTCGAGCCTTTCGTGATCTGAAGGTGGAAGATAATTGAACACTAGAGTGCCCAGAAATTTGCACTCGCATGGTGTAGTATCAGCATTGTGATGTCGGGAATGGGCTTACAGATGCCATTTGAAGATTGTTGATAGGAGGATGGGCTTACAGATGCCATCTGCGGGAGTGTCGATTGCATAAGAGATTCCTTAGCGAGAATTTGCACACTTGTTATTTGTAGAAGATTCCGCTGGGGAAGTCTAACTTTTGTTGAGATTTAGGAACTTGCCTGTACTTCAACTGAGAGAATGCCTCGGCTGAGTCTTAAGAACCTGTCCATAATTCAACTGGGGGGAACATCTTCATCAAGATCTAGGAACTGTCTGGTCTTCAGCTTAGTATACCGTTGAGATTAAAGAACTCGTCCATACTATGACGGAGGAAAACATCAAGATCTAGGAACTGACTAGTATTCAACGTAGTATACCGTTGAGGTTATAACACTCGTCCACACTATGACATAGGGAAACATCTTCATCAAGATCTAGGAACTGTCTGGTCTTCAATGTAGTATACCGTTGAAATTACAAAACTCGTCCACACTATGACGGAGGAAAACATCAAGATCTAGGAACTGTCTGGTCTTCAACGGAGTATACCGTTGAAATTATAGAACTCGTCCACACTATGACGTAGGGAAACATCTTCATTAAGATCTAGGAACTGTCTGGTCTTCAACGTAGTATACCGTTGAAATTACAAAACTCGTCCACACTACGACGGAGGAAAACATTAAGATCTAGGAACTGTATGGTCTTCAATGGAGTATACCGTTGAAATTAGAGAACTCGTCCATACTATGACATGGGGAAACATCTTCATCAAGATCTAGGAACTGTCTGGTCTTCAACGTAGTATACCGTTGAAACTACAGAACTCGTCCACACTATGACGGAGGAAAACATCAAGATCTAGGAACTGTCTGGTCTTCAACGGAGTTTACCGTTGAAATTAGAGAACTCGTCCACACTATGACGTAGGGAAACATCTTCATCAAGATCTAGGAACTGTCTGGTCTTCAACGTAGTATACCGTTGAAATTAGAGAACTCGTCCACACTATGACGGAGGAAAACATCAAGATCTAGGAACTGTCTGGTTTTCAACGGAGTATACCGTTGAAATTAGAGAACTCGTCCACACTATGTCGGAGGAAAATTGTCGAGATTGAGAACCTTATCTGAAATTCAACCGAGGATAATTCAGTTGAGTTTTAAGAACCGGTCAGGTCTTCAACATGGCTGAGAACTTTAACTGTATCTTTCCTGAAAAGAAAAGGTCAGTCGTATGCAATGTATGATATATATCAAGCAATGATATTCTCAAAATAAATGAGATTGTTTTGTATGATGCGTATATGCATGTATCATGATGTATGGAAATGTAATGTTTTAGCCGGGGAAAATAAATCCCGGACAGCTGCTGGAGAATAGAGTTGAATTCTTCGTTTCCGCTAGGGATGGCGAACGAAAATGATTGCGAGAATAAACCTGCAGGAGAGGATAACTCCGTTGGGGAATAAACTGATGAAGAGATTACTCTGTGGGGAATTACTCTGGCGACTTCACTGGGGATTCCGCTAATAAGCTCCGCTGGGGATAACCTCTGAACTTGACTGGGGAGATTTATTTGTGCTCTGCAGGGGATAAACTTCTAGAGTCTACTGGGGATGATGCTTCAACTCCGCTGGGGGAAGCTTTTTTTGTGACCGTGCTGGGAAAATATTGACTCCACTAGAGGTATCTTGTATTCTGCCGGGGAACATTCTTATACTCCGTGGAGGAATTTTAAGACTGTCGGGGATACTCTTATACTTGTTGGAGAATATTCTTATACTCCGCTGGGGAATATTAAGACCTTCTGGGGATACCAAGCCTTTTGGGGCTGATGGTAGACTAACTCTTCTTGGGGAGAATATGGCTGATTCGTCCATAGCTGCAAGTCTCAGCTGAGAGAGCTATCATTACTGTCTTACTCTGCGGGGAGTGAAGGTATCTTGGTCAAATTCTTCAGCTGAATCTACCTTGGTACCTGGTGGACAGAGCAACTGTACAGTTTGGAAAATTCTTATTACCCCTGCTTCTGATATTTCCAGTAATTCATCTTTCATTTCGCATGTAAATATTTATGAGCAGCAATTAATGTCAAATGCATATATAAAAAATGAACACTGGACGTGTTTTCCGCAAAACAAAACAGATAAAGGAAAAACAGTTTGAAATTTGTTTGAAAATGAATTTGTATTGATTTTGAAGTTTGGCCTGTAAATAGGCGCTTTTGTACAAGAGGCTGACGTCCTAGTAAGAGAACGCCGCCGAACAGAATTTACACAATTTGTGAAAAGAAAACAAAACAGCTATGTGAATAATCCCACTGGGTTCCAACTCTGCTATCGCCTTTATATCCTCGAGCATCTCATCACTTTGCTACTGGTTGAAGATGAATCAGATTGGTTAGTGTCGTCCGAGCTTGATAGTCGATACCGAAGTCTGGATGCAAGGTGATCCAATGAGACATAGTGTTACGCTTTGATCCCTAATTTTTTCCTGGACCGCCCTTTCAGGTTTTCAGTCCACTGGGATACCCTTTTTGCCCAAGCCGCCTTTTCAGGTTTTCGACTTGCCGGGTGTATTATTTTTTTTTATTTTCATCCCTTATTTTTGCTCGAGCCCTTTTGGTTCGCCGGGAAGCCCTTATTTTTGCCTAGGCCAGTCAACCTAGCGAGTCTTTGATTATGCGTAGTATCTTTTCACTATGTCTGCAGTGACGGGGTGAGGAAGGTCGTCACCATCCATGGTGGTTAGAATCATAGCTCCGCCTGAGAAAATGTTCTTAACCACAAATGTCCCTTTGTAAGTAGGGGTCCAATTTCCCCTGGGATCACCTTGAGGTAAGATAATGCGTTTGATTACCAGATCCCCAACTTGATACTCTTGTCATCTAACTTTCTTGTTAAATGCCTTGATCATCCGTTTTTGGTACGTCTGACCATGACAAATAACGGTAAGTCTCTTTTCATCGATTAGGTTTAACTGATCAAGCCGGGTCTGAATCCAGTCATCTTCACTCAAACCTGCATCCTTCATGATTCGAAGAGAGGGTATCTGAACTTCAATGGGCAAGACTGCCTCCATGCCATATACCAAGGAATAGGGTGTTGCCCCTGTTGACGTTCGTGCTGAGGTACGGTACCCGTGAAGAACAAATGGTAACATCTCGTGCTAATATTTATAGGTCACTGTCATCTTCTGCACAATCTTCTTAATGTTCTTATTAGCCGCTTCTACAGCCCCATTCATCTTCGGTTGGTAGGCAGAAGAGTTGTGATGCTGTATCTTGAATTTCTTGCAGAGCTCAGTGATCATCTTGTTATTAAGATTGGTACCGTTGTCCGTAATGATCCTCTCTGGTACACCATATCGACAGATCAAATTGTGCCGAATGAACCATGCTACAAAGTTCTTGGTTACAGTAGCAAAGGAAGCTGCTTCAACCCACTTCATAAAGTAGTCGATCGCTACTAGGATGAAACGATGTCCGTTGGATGCCGTAGGTATGATCTCGTCGATCATATCAATGCCCCACATTGCAAAAGGCCAAGGTGCCGTCAAGACGTTCAGAGGAACTGGAGGTATGTGCACCTTATCATCATAGACCTGGCACTTGTGACATGTCTGAGAATGCTGATAACAGTCGGCTTCCATAATGGACCAATAATATCCTGCCCGAAGGATTTTCTTTGCCATGGTATGTCCACTGGAATGAGTTCCAAAAGTACCTTCATGTAAATCTTCCATGATCCTTTCTACTTTATTCTTATCCATACATCGCAGTAGGTCGAATCATGATTACGCTTGTAAAAAATACCATTGCTGATGAAGAACTTCGCCGCGAACCTCCTCATAAACTTTTTGTCATTAACAGATGCACCCTCAGGGTATTCTTGATCCTCAAGGTACCTTTTCACTTCATGAAACCAGGGTTTATCTGCTACCTCTTCCGTCTCAAGATCACAGCAATGCACAGGTTCGTCCAATCTTTCAATGATAATCCGGGGAGCTTCGTTGTCCCAATTGACTTTGAACATAGAAGACATCGTAGCCAGCGTGTCCGCCAACTGATTCTCCTCTCTTGGGAAGTGTTCAAAGGTTATCTCCTCGAAATGGGTAAGCAACATCAACACATACTCCTTGTAAGGAAAAAGATTTGGGTGTTTCGTATCCCACTCACCTTTGATCTGACTGATCACAAGAGCGGAATCTCCGAAGACACTTAGAAACTTAATCCTTAGGTTAATTGCAGCTCGAAGACCCATGATGCATGCTTCATACTCCGCCATGTTGTTGGTGCAGTTGAAACATAGTCGGGCGGTAAACGGAGTATGAGAGCCTTTAGGAGATATGATCACGGTGCCAATGCCATTACCCAAAGCGTTCGGAGCTCCATCAAAGTACATAGACCATCGGGATCCCTCCTCAGGTCCTTCATCCGGTCTAGGTGTCTCACAGTCGGTCACTACCATGATATTCTCGTCCGGGAATTCAAAGTTCATAGACTGGTAATCATCCACTGCCTGATGTGCCAAATGGTATGCCAATAAACTTCCCTTAATTGCCTTCTGGGTTGTATATTGGATATCATACTCAGTCAAGATCATCTGCCATCTTGCTATTCTTCCGGACAAAGCAGGTTTCTCGAAGATATACTTGATTGGGTCCATCTTTGATATCAATAGAGTAGTGTGAGTCAGCATATACTGTCTCAGTCGGCGAGAAGCCCATGCCAAAGCGCAGTAAGTTTTCTCGAGCAGTGAGTATCGGGTCTCACAGTCGGTAAATTTTTTGCTAAGGTAATAAATAGCATGCTCTTTTCGGCCAGACTCGTCATGCTGCCCCAGCACACACCCCATTGAGTTGTCGAGTACTGTCAAGTATAAGATCAAAGGTCTCCCTTCAACTGGTGGCATCAGAATAGGTGGCTCTTGGAGATACTCTTTGATCTGTTCTAAAGCGGCTTGGCATTGATCGTTCCAATGTACCACTTGATCTTTCTTCAGTAACTTGAAGATTGGCTCACAAGTAGCAGTCAGGTGTGAGATGAATCGGGCAATGTAGTTCAATCGTCCTAGAAATCCTCTGACTTCTTTCTCTGTTCTGGGGGCTAGTATTTCCTGTATAGCCTTCACCTTGGCAGGATCCACTTGAATACCCATATTGCTTACAACGAAACCCAGCAGCTTACCAGATCTCACCCCGAAGGTGCACTTGTTCGGGTTTAACCTTAGTTTGTACAACTTCAACCTGTCAAATAACTTTTGAAGGTGGTCAAGATGCTCTTCTTCAGTCTGAGATCTTGCAATCATGTCGTCGACGTATACCTCAATCTCATGATGGATCATATCATGGAACAAAGCAACCATGGCACGCTGATACGTTGCCCCAACATTTTTCAATCCAAAAGGCATGACTTTGTAGGAAAAGGTACCCCATTGAGTAACAAAGGTTGTCTTCTCCATGTCTGTGGGGGCCATTTTAATCTGATTATAACTGGAGAAACTATCCATAAAGGAGAAGACCTTATGCTGTGCAGTGTTGTCAACCAGAATGTCGATATGAGGTAGAGGGAAATCATCCTTGGGGCTCGCCCTGTTCAGATCCCTATAGTCGACACACATTCGAACCTTACCATCTTTCTTCGGCATAGGAACCACGTTGGCCACCCACTGAGGGTAAGAAGTAATTGCTAGAAAACCAGCGTCAAACTGTTTCATAACCTCAGCCTTGATTTTCTCAGACATATCCGGGCACATTCGACGGACCTTTTGTTTCACTAGAGGGCAGTCTTCCTTGGTAGGCAATCGGTGAACCATAATATCGGTATCCAACCCAGGCATATCTTCATAAGACCAGGAAAAGATCTCAACATAGTCACACATCATCTGAATCAACCGTCGTTTCACACTAAGCTCCAGATTTGCCTCAATTTTGACCTCTTTCTTGTCTATATTTGTACCTAGATTTACCGTTTCCATCGGCTCCTCATGCGGCTGTATAGCCCTCTCTTCTTGAAGTAGAAGTCTAGCAAGTTCAACAGGCACTTCACAATCATCTTCACCTTCGTCTTCGGCTAAGTTGATCGTACTTTCAAAGTCATAACTGGCAGTAGCAGAGTCGTTACCAGTAAGATCCAGAGTGGATGTAGACCTGTATATGTGAGTGTGTGTAAAATAGCTGTTTTGCAATATATAATAAAAGAAAAACAAGGAGCGAAAAATTTGAAATGCAAAAAACGTCCAATGCTTTTATTAATGATATATGTAGATGACACACATAAAGCCCTCATAAATGAAGCCACGGTGCCCCGGGTAAGACACCGGGTCATAAAGTTTAAAACATTGTCTGTTACAAATTCAAAACAAAAGTCTCATTATTGGGTAACAAAAGAAATTGGGATGAAGTCCTTTGCTGTCCAGTTGCCTAGTCCACCATCAGTAGTAGGATAAATCCAACTGTCAAACTCAAACTCTTCAACATCGTCTTCAATAGCATTCACTCCTGCATTGCTGATGAACAGGGGAGGTCTTCCGATCCGTGCACTCCGAACAGCCCTTTGAGTTTCTGCAGTGAAACCCAAACCAAACTTGTTAGTCTTATGTGCAAAATCAGGGAGTTGGCCCCAATTTGCACACCCACCTTTCTCAACAACAGCTCGGGCATCCTTGAAGGAAGCCATCTTCATAGGAGGATCTTCAACAACAGTCTCAGTTGATGCCAGTGTCTGGGGAACCTCTTCAAAATGCTGAAATGGGGTCTCAATGAACTCCCCATCCATCTCTACATATCGGAAAGAGTTGAGGTGGCTCACCATGTACTCCTATTCTCCTTGTACTGTCACAATTTTCCCTTTCACCGGGTATTTTAGCTTCTGGTGGAGCGTATACGTCACTGCCCCAGCCTTGTGGATCCATGGATTACCTAACAAACAAGAATAAGACGGCCGAATGTCCATCACATAGAATGTAGATGCAAAAACCTGAGAACCAACCTTAATCGTAATATCCACTTCTCTGTGCACCATCCTCTTAGACCCGTCAAAGGCCCTGACGACAATGTTGCTTGGTTTCAGCTCCAAACCTTCACAGTCCAACCGGTCCAGAGCTTTCTTAGGCAAAACATTCAATGAGGAACCAGTATCACCCAATACATGAGTAAGAGTAGTGCCCCTGCATTCAATGGAGACATGCAGGGAATTGTTGTGATTCTTCCCCTTAGCAGTTAAGTCGGCGTCAGATAAACCCAACCCATTATCAACAGTCAGACTGGCCACGCAATCTTTAAACTGATCAGCTGATGTTTCTTGAGGTACGTGTGCAGTCTTCAGGAATGCAATCAGAGCCTTGGCATGGGCCTTTGAGCATAGAAATAGTGACAACATAGAGATTTTGGATGGGGTTTGCCCTAGCTGTTCGACTACATTGTAGTCGCTCTTTTTGATAATCTTCAGAATCTCCTCCATCTCTTGCCTAGAGGCTTCAACAGTAATCTTCTTCGGTGCCTCCATCTGGGCAGGCTCACTGGTGGTCCTTTTGCCCCGAGTGTCAGATGACTCGGCGACAGGGGTAAGAATGGGAACTTGAACATGAATAGTAGCAGGTACACTGGCAGGTGTAATAATAACAGGTTTCCGGGCAGTTGGTGGAGAGATATCAGGGGAGAAAAGTCTTCCGTTGCGGGCGACTTTGGCAGGTCCAATAATATTGCTGATGTCAGTATCATCATCCAAATCTTGTTTAACTCCGTGATAATAAACATCAGCCCCGTAGTGCCAAGGGATAACTTTATCAGATGTATAGGGGATAAGCCCTGGAACAGTGATGATCAATGGTGCGATTCTTGGAACAGATGTAATTCTAACAGGATTCCTCGAGGGAACCTTTGAAGAATTGTCGAAAATGGTGATAATGGCAACTTCTTCAGTAGGGATCAAAGGAACAAGAGTCTTCTCAAACATAATTTATTTATTATCCATCAGGCGTTGGACACCTGACTTCAAAAGATGGCAACCGGTAGGTAGGAAAGAACACATCTGACAACCTTCGTCATAGCCTGGAAATAAACCGGCTAGCAAAAGGTTCTTCTTCACAGTCATCAATGGAGTAGCAATATCGTTCACAGAAACCACAAACGAGTCTTCCTCTATAGAATTCACTCCATGCTTAGGCATAGGAGCAGTCACAACATTAGGTCTTTCAGGTGCTTCGAACTCAATCTCCTTCGCATCAATTAAGTCCTGTATTTTGTTCTTCAAAACCCAACAATCATCTGTATCATGCCCCGGGCTATCAGAGTGAAAAGCACAGCGGGCATTAGGGTTGTACTTCGATGATGTTGTGTTGGGATTCTTCAGGGCTTCCCTTGGAATCACAAGATTGGTTTTTAATAACTGCGGCAAAATCTGATATAAAGTCATGTTGAGCTGAGTCAATTTCCTTCGCGGTCTCTCGCCCTTTGGCTGATTGTAATGCTGAGGAGCGCCAGCAGGTCTTGATATAATAACCATATTAACAGCTTGGCGGAGTTCAGGTTTATTCTGACTTTTCAAACTATAAACAGCACTGGACTCCTTCTTAAAAGGCTTCTTCTTGGTGCCCGATGAAGCACCCTTCTGTATTTTACCATACTTAATGCCAGCCTCAATCCTTTCCCCGGTCATAATCAGCTCCGTAAACCTGGATGATGAACTTCCAATCAGATGGTTGAAATACGGACCAGACAAGGTCCCCAGAAACATATCAACTAACTCCCTATCAGCCAAGGGTGGTTACACTCTTCCAGCAAGGTCCATCCACTTCTGAGCATAATCTTTGAAACCTTCGCCCGCACCCATAGACATACCCTGGAGTTGGGTACGTATGGGAGCAAGGTCGGCATTGTATTGGTACTGCTTATAGAAAGCAGCAACCAAATCTTCCCAATTACGGATACTGGCTCCTTCTAACTGGTAAAACCATTTAAGCTGAGTCCCTGAGAGACTGTCTTGAAAGAAGTGGATCCAGAGATTCTTGTCAGCGGTGTATGGCTGAATCTTCCTAACATACGGCCAGAGGTGCAGTTTCGGGCAAGAAACTCCGTCATATTTAGCAAAGGCTGGTGCTTTGAACTTGTGGGGAATCACCACCCCAGATGACAGACCCAGATCTCTAAAGTCCAGACCAGGAACTTTTTGTACTTCCATCGCACTCAACCGGTCTTCCAGTTGCTTGTATCTATCCTCAGTCGAAGGATACTGGTCTTCGTCGAAGTCCGTCTCGTTGTCTGAAACTACAGGGCTAGGAGCCCTCCTTTCTTCCTGACTATCTTTCCCTCCAGAGGAGGTGGTCAAATCAACTTCATCTCGTAGCCTATTTCCAAACCCGTGACTTGTGTTAAACAAGACTGTCCTCTTCTTCTTCTTCTTCTTCTCTTTCAGAATAAGGGTCTTCAGATCTTGCTGACCCTTAGCTAGATTCATGAACAGCTCTTGGAATTGGGCATTTTGAGCCTGCAAAGCCTTAATTGCTTGTTTAGTCGATGGTTCAGAAGACATGATGCTGAAATAAACAGCGAAGAAGATGAGAAAACCTGTAAGGGTACTTGTGATAAGGTGCATGGAATGAAGTGTGTATGGTATGATTTCAAAGACATCGAGAGATTCAAATTCGTAAACAAGAAATGAAACACACTTTTATTAGATAAACTTGAAATTAATTGTTCAACAAATTGCCCTTAAGGCGTTACAAGAAAGGAAATATTGAAAAGTAAATAAAAAGCTGGAAGTAATCAAAGGACATCAACGCTCCCATAGTCGTTTGCCTTTAGTGCTGACATAGTCATTGATGATCTGCTCCCTCTCCAACTGCCTTGTTAACTTCTGGATCTTTCGCTCTTGCTCGTGATACTTTTCTCTATAAGTATCCCGCTCTTCCCTTGGCTGCATCCAGGACCTCTTCAATGCCCCAATGTCAATAGGCATGTAAGGGTGTAAAATAGTAGGAAGAACCCCCTCTTCATTAGCAACTTCAACAATGATAGGTAAGACGGCTTCATACGGCATTCCCAGCTTTTGGGCACGGGTACGAACCCATCTGAGATATGGCTCCATCAGAAGTGAAGTCTTTGGGCCCAGCTCATGTGGATCAGATCTGTGAACTCTATCCTAAGCCCTTATGAATCTGCGGCGTTGCTCGTCACTATCCCCTTGAAAATCAAAGATGATACTAGGCATTAGCAACTCATGAGGTCCTTCCCTTCTGGCTCGCCCAAACTGATGTAAGGCCAAGCATGGATTGTAATTAATTCCTCCATGGGTTTCGATTAGTGGAACATTGGGGTATTCCCCATAGCGATCAATAACGGCCACCTCGTCCATACCCTTAATAGTCCAAATGATGTCATTGTGAGAGAGAGACATAACCCTATAAGCCCAGCCCATGCCTTCCTTGTTCTTTAAAACTGATTTGGGAAGGTGAGAAATAAACCACCTTGCCAACAATGGAGGACAACACATCAAGGTTCCCCACTTCCGAGCAGTACGGGCATAAAGCTGATGAAGAATGTCACCTAAGAGAGTGGGTACAGGATTACCAGAGATGAAGATTTTTACCGCATTCACATCAACAAAGGAGTCAGAGTTAGGAAACAATACCAAGCCATATATCAGAAGAGCCAGAATATCTTCGAATGCCTGGAAGTCTAGACAATCCCATAAATGATTAGCCTTACCAACCAAGAACTTAGTCAGAAAGCCCTTTGCTCCACTTCTAGTTTCCCAATTAGCCATTACCTCATCCTTTGTCATATGAAGGGATGAAGCAATCTCTTTTGGCCTAAGGATCTTCTCCCAACCCGTAAATGGGGTTTGCTCTAGAATAGAGATACCGAGAAGATCAGAGAACTCTTCCAAGGTAGGGACCAACTGGTAGTCCTGAAAAGTAAAGCAGTGGTACAGTGGATCATAGAACTGGACTAGGACACTCATCATCTGCTCGTCCAATTTGGAGGTGACCAAACCAAGAAGATGCCCATGTATTCTGATGAAGGAGGTAGTATCTAACATCTTTGCAACCAATTCTTTGAGCATAGTGGGAACCTGGACAAAGTTGATCTGGATGGTGTTCCTACGCATAGGTGCCATGACCTACAAAACAGAACAAAGATGAATCCCTCCTGTCTTTGAAATAGGTTAGTCCAATGCAAGATGTATGCAATGTTATCATGTCATGATGTCATGATAGAAAGCACACCACAAGTATCCACAAATAGAAAACATGGTAAAGGCACACAAGTCACACAGAGAGCCCTTAGATTTCAGGCCGACAAGGAGCTTAGGTACTACCCTCTTTCAGTTCAGTGGGTTCAAACCTGTCCTAAAAATAGTAACCGGGTTCTAGAGGATCTCAATATCACTGACTACCCTCAATCGGTCATAATTCCAGTTTAGCAACCTTTTCTTGTGGCCGAAATCATCGTGAGAGTTTAGTCTCAATGAGTGCAGCATACTGCTACTATTCTATGGCCAAGTTGGTCAATTTAAAGGTTCTAAGGTCAGTTGGAGCTTAATGACCCCTTAGAAGACCCATATTCTCCTCGTTCCAACACAAGGGATATCAGTACAAACTAAAGTGCCACACCAACATAGCTACTGCTTCAACCGTATCTGTCTACGTCGTACAGTTCCCTCACAATTTATTGTTACTTACCTAAAGGGTATCCCCAGATCCGGGTTAGGATCTATAGTAACTCCGATACAAGCCCACAAATATAAAGCATACAAAGCAAGCAATTGAAAACATTATGAACTATTCCTAAGGTACACCCCACTTATTAAGCGTCCCCAGCAGAGTTGCCAATTATGTGATCGGTGGGAAAGAGAACTGACTATTTTGGAATGCTGGTTCGCGTTTTGCGTTTGTATTTGCAAAATGTCGCAGTAAGCAAGAGTCGCCACCGTCTTTTATTTTATCCAACAAGGAAAGGACAAAAACAAGAAAAATTCCTTTTTCGAGATGTTTCTCGGGTTCGGGAGGTAGATTATAGAAAGGGAAGGTGTTAGCACCCTTTATATCCATGGTTATCCATGGGCTCTTAGGTACTTGCTCAAAGTGTTTTCAAAATTTGCTTTTCTTTGTGTTTGTGGGTTTGAAAAAAGTCTTTGTTTGAAAGGAGTGTAAGTGCAAAAAGTTTTGTTTTGTTTTAAAATGAGCAAGTACTTAAGAACCATCTACCTACTCGAAAAGGAAATTAAACTGTGTTAATGTCCTTTAGATAATGCTAGCCCACTATTGATAAGTAGGTAGCATCATCGTCGGAGTTTTCGGGTCAATTCGATTAAGGGACGTGTGGTCACTAAAGCAATGTTAGGATGCCTTAGCGGTAACCCTAATGTCTTAGATCATTTTATCGGAGGCAACCGTTTCGAGGCAACTATGATCTTTGGACAAGAGGGCGACCTCTAAAACTTCCTATACTCAATGACCACGTTCGAAGGCAACCAAGTGAGGTGTACCCTAAGAGTGCGCATGTGCGAGTGTATTGTTTTTCAGTTATTTATCTTTGTACATGTCATGGGTTATCTATGTTGATTTTAAATTCATACATTGGATCTTGTCATGCATTCCCTATTATCAAACATCTAACAGTGTATAGTTGCGGAATTAAAATTTGCGGAAATTAAATCTAAACTATTACAAGGCGCCGGGTATTTACATCGCCAAAAACAAACCCTTTAATTTAAATTGTGGAAAGTAAAATAAAGCGATAAATAATTAAAGTCCTAATTAAAAGCTATTACATTCCGAAAGCAATTACAATATTGGAAATATGGATCGCGTGCGAGAAAGTTAAAATGACGCATTTTTTAGGGTTTTGACCCTTTTTTGAAAGAAAGCATGTTTTTGTTATTTTTGAATTTATAGAAATTAAATCAAAGTTAATAATTAAATTAATTAATTAATGAAAATATTTTTGGTTTTTTATATTTAAGGAAATAAAATAAAATAGATTAAAATTATTAAAACCTAATGTTCTACATTAATTTTAATTATTGCAAAATTGTTAATGTTATTTCCTAATTAAAACTAAATCAATTAAATTAATTTATTTACAAAAATAAAATGATGAAATTAATTTTAATAAATAAAAATAATATTTTTTTTTGTGTTTTCTGATTTTTATGAGGAAAATTAATTGGTTAATTAACAATATAAATAATAAAAACAATTTAAATAAAAGAAATATAAAAAAGAAAAGAGATAACCAAATGGGGGGGGGGGGTGCTGGCCCAAATCTGGAGGTGGATTCAACAATTGTTCAAGCCCATTAACATTGGCCTTCGTTGACTTTTACCATTCCACGCATGTGCATTGACTGGGGAGTATGGTGAGCATTCAGTCTGGGCCATTGGATTTGGCCTGCAGGCCATCTGGAGGTCCATGGTAGGCCATAATTGATGAAGCACGCTGGAACAACTGTAAGAAAAATGCAAACAAATATATTAGGGGACCTGGGATTCGAACCCAGGTCCCAATGGATTTCCCACTAATGCGCCTACCAACTCAACCATCATGCTTTATTGATATAACATTAGAAATCAAATATAATATAAAAAAAACAAATAAATGTCAGAATAAAAAATAAAAAGGCGCGAGATTTTGAAGAAGCCAGTTGGGAGAGGACACGTAGTCGTCTTCCCCACAGAACTCTGGTTATCTTACATGCGGATTTTTATCTGCAGCAAGATCTGTGGGTTCGTCCTACAATTAATTCTAGGCTATAGAAATACAATCCAAAGCCATCATCATGCTCACCTCTTCCTCCTAAACTCATCCATGTCCATGGTTCGTTCCAATTTTCCCTGAAATTAAAACGCCTTAAAACAAGAAACCCAAACCCTAGCTTCGGGTAGGGCTTTACAGGCTACAAAAATCCAATTGAATATTGCAGAATGATTGGAAATTGAATTATAAACATGATTGTACAAACGATTTGTCCAAAAGATGCCAAAATATGGAGTCACGATTTCATGTTCAAAGTGACTTTTGGGGAGAATTACAGTGCGTTTCATGTGGTTTCAAGACTCGTGAACGGTTGCTTTAGCTCCAGGGGATGTCAGGCAAGAAGGCTACGTTTAGCTTTTGCCTTGAATTGGACTCCAAACAAGATTTTGATCTCCAACTTTTTCAAGCTTTTTTTCAGTTTTGGTTTTTGTCTTTTGGGCAGCTTTTCGGTCGTGTTTTTGTGTGCCTTGCCTTGTATGAGTAATAAGGGTTGTATTAGGTTAAATCTTTTGGCTTGAATCCATGTGAATTGATGATTTGAGATTTGATATGATTCTTCCATTAAAGGCTTCCAATTTCTTTCCAAATCCAAGATTTTGTGCATGATATGGCTTGGCACGAATTTGATTGTGTCCATCATGATAATTGAAAGCTGTATCAATCAAAAAGATCACAAGTTATTAATATTTAGATTTTATTTTGATTTAAATTGATTAAAAATGAATTAAATCAATAAAAATAAAATAAAATAGAAAAATTAGCAATTTGGCACAAGAATGAAGATATGACACGTGTGTGGTGTGACAAGATCAAATCAAGTGGAAAAAAGTGGGCCCATTTGACAAAATTTGAAGTTTTGGGGATAGTTGACTTTTGGCAATTTTGGAAAAATGCCCAACTTCAACAATGCATAACTTCTTCAATTTTGAACTTTTGGAGGTGTTCTTGGACTTTTTAGAAACCTTGAGATGTCCTATAACCAAACCTTTTTGTGTAATATCATTTTGATTTTCTATGCTCAAGTTATAAGCTTTGGCAAAAAGGGTGTTTTTGTTGACTTTCAAAAATGACCTATAATGTCCAAATTTGTACCTTTTTGTGAGAGCATTTCTTGATCTTGGGGTGTGAAGATGGATTGTAGGAAATTGCATCCTCTTCAAAATGAGCTTTGGATGGGTCATTTCTCATAAAGTATGAGAAAGTTATGCTTGGTCAAAGTTGAGTTGACTTTTCCTACAAAACCCTAATTTAGCAACTTTTGAATCTTGATGAATCTTGAGCAATCCTTGATGGATCATGATCAACCCTTGATCAAATGATGAATTATACTTCAAAATGAGAATGTTGGAAAAAATCTTGAGGTTTGACTGTTTGTAGGTCACAGTTGACTTTTGCCCTGGCATAGTCGATTTTTGGGCCTCTTGAGCAATTGACTGACCAAACTTTCTCTGCAAGGCTTGAAATTTGACATGGATGAAATTGAGAACATATTAGAATATTGGGGAGCATTTGAGGCCATTTGGATGTAAGGACCTTGATGCAACACAAAACCCTAGTTTTGAATTGATTGCCTTAGGAGGTGATTTGACTGTCCAACTCTTGAGCTAACTTGAGTCACTTGGAGATTATTCTTGACATGTCTTGAGAAATATGGGAGAGAAAATTTAGGGGTACAACAGTAGATAATCCTGACAGAATATGACATACAATATACTACCCAGAAAGCAATAAAGGGCAATGTACTAGTTGATCACCTGGATCACCAAGCTGTGGAAGACTACCAGTCCATGATGTTCGAATTCCCAGAAGAAGACATCATGATGGTAAACAACCATGAAGAATTCAGACCATATGACGGACCTGAACAAGGATCCCGATGGACCCTGGTTTTTGATGGGGCATCCAACGCACTTGGCAATGGTATTGGTGATGTACTTATATCTCCTGAAGGATGTCATACTCCCTTTACGGCAAGACTCTACTTCAATTGTACAAATAACATGGCAGAATACGAAGCATGCATTTTTGGTCTCAAAGCTGCCATAGACTTGGGGATCAAATCCTTAAATGTATCCGGAGATTCAGCTTTGGTCATCAGCCAGATCAAAGGGGAATGGGACACCAAACACCCTAACCTTATCCCCTACAAAGAACACGTGCTGACATTGATCCCACATTTTGAGAAGATTACCTTCGAGCATTTCCCGCGAGAAGAAAATCAGCTAGCAGACGCACTAGCCACAATGTCATCCATGTTTAAACTTAAATGACATAATGAAGCTCCCCATATCACCATTGAACGGATGGATGAACCAGCTCACTGTCACGAGATTAATACTGAAGAAGTAGTGGACTGGTCTTGGTTTCACGAAGTCAAGAGGTATCTCAAGGCTCAAGAATATCCGGAAGGAGCTTCAGTCAATGATAAGTTCTTAAGGAGATTCTCCGCTAAGTTCTTCCTTAGTAATGGAATTCTCTACAAACGCAACTATGACTCAGTGTTACTTTGGTGCGTAGATAAGATTGAAGCGAAAAAGATCACGGCTGATCTACATGAGGGCACTTTTGGCACCCATTCCAGTGGGCATACGATGGCAAAGAAAATCCTACGGGAAGGCTATTACTGGTCTACCATGGAAGCAGATTTCTATCAACACTCTCGAACCTGCCACAAGTGTCAGATCTATGCTGACAAGGTGCACGTACCTCCGGTTCCTCTGAATGTCTTGACGGCTCCTTGGCCCTTTGCTATGTGGGGCATCAATATGATTGGTGAAATCAAACCCACAACCTCTAATGGACACCGCTTCATCTTAATGACCATTGACTATTTTACGAAGTGGGTTGAGGCAGCCTCTTTCGCTTCTGTTACCAAGAATGTTGTAGCCCGGTTCATTAAACAGAATCTCATCTGTCGATATGGTATCCCGGAGAGGATCATCACGGACAATGGTATGAATCTAAACAATACTATAATCACCGCCTTATGTGAGCAATTCAAGATCCAGCATCACAATTCTTTCCCTTACCGGCCAAAGATGAATGGTGATGTCGAAGCCGCAAATAAAAACATTAAAAAGATTATACAGAAAATGACAGTCACATACAAAGACTGGCATGAGATGCTACCATTCACTCTCCACGGATATCGTACCATAACTCGCACATCAACCGGGGCAACACCCTACTCTCTACTTTACGGCATGGAGGCTGTCTTGCCTATTGAGGTCTAGATCTCCTCTCTGATAATTATGAAGGATGCAAGGCTGAATGGAGAAGATTGGATCCAGACTCGAATTGATAAATTAAACTTGATTAATGAGAAGAGGCTTACTATTGTCTGTCATGGTCAAATGTATAAAAAACGGATGATCAAGGCTTTCAACAAAAAGGTCAGACGCCAAGTATATCAAGTCGGGGATTTGGTGATCAAGTGTATCATACTGCCGCAAGGTGATCCTAGGGGAAAATGGACTCCTACATACAAAGGACCATTTGTGATCAAAAGCATATTCTCTGGTGGAGCAATGATCTTAGCCACCATGGATGGCGACGACCTGCCGCACCCTGTGAACGCGGACATAGTCAAAAGATACTACGCATAAAGAGACCCGCTAGGTTGACACACCTAGGCAAAACAAGGGCATCCCGGAAAACCAAAAAGGTTCGGGCAAAAATTAGGGATAAAAAAAAACTGTACCCCCGGCAAGCTGAAAACCCGAAAGGGAAGTTTGGGAAAAAAAGGGTATCCCGGTGGACTGAAAACCCGAAAGGGCGGTCCAGGCAAAAGTTAGGGATTTAAAACGTATGACTATGTCATGGTGGATTACATTACGGACAACCTTTGGCTTCTACTGACAAGCTCGACGGTTCTGATCAATTCAATCAACTTCGGACAAGGCAACAAATAGACAAGATGCTCAGAGACACGAAGGCTATAGCAGAATGAGAACCCCATGGGATTATTGCACATAGCTATCTTTTTTTGTATCAAATTTTTCATTTTTTACGACGACATTCTCTTACTAGAATGTTTGTCTCATTGTACAAAAATACATACTCAAAGTCAATACAAAGATATCCCTTTGAAAGTGCAAAGCTATCTGTTTTTCTTTACCCCTGTGTTTTGTTTACAAAAACGTCCAATGATTTATTTTTGAACATATGCATTTGAACATAATTACTGTTTACAAATAAACAAAGTAAAAAGACAATCACTGACGACTTTAAGAGATAGGGCAATATCTTTGAGCTATTCCATAAAATCCCCCGCAGTGTGCAATTTAATCCCCAGTGGAACAAAGCTTCTAGTTATCAATCCCCAGTAGAAGTCGTCCAATTTCTCAGGAATCCCCAACAGGATTTTACAAGCGGTACATGGCGTTTCCCTTACAACAAAGCTTATTTCTCTAAGCGGAAATTCATCAGAACTTCAACTTCAAAACATGAAGACTTACACTCCATATCCTCGGCAATAGTTAGGGATTTATTTTCCCCTATCCAACAACAGTGCAGCAGGTTAGCTCACATACGCATACATCGCATCCATATATCATGAATATTGATAACACAAATGCATATATCACAATCTCATTGTACCATGCATTTCATACATCATGACATTGCTTATAGCTAATGTTTTACCCTTTTCAGGATAAGATTGGTCAATGGCTATCATCAACAAATTACAAAGGTCAGGGTTGATACCTAAGACAAGCCAGGATAATTATCCACACGACCAACTGAAGCAATCTAGCACGGGTTCTTTAGATTCAACTTTTGATACAGTTCAGATACGCTTCAGACATGAATGCCATTCTGATACTCATTCAGATTGAGATTTCAGATACAGTTCAGATACGTTCCAGACACGAATGCCATCCTGATACTCATTCAGATTCAAGCATTCAGATACAGTTCAGATACGCTCCAGATGCGGATGCCATCCTGATACTCATTCACATTCAAGCTTTCAGATACAGTTCAGATACGCTCCAGATCTGATGCTATCTTGATACTCATTTAGCTTTCAATATTCAGATACAGTTCAGATACGCTCCAGACACTGACGCCATTCTGATACACATTCAGTTTCAGCTTACAAATACGGTTCAACAATCATTTCTGAATGGAATCTACAAGCCCGTCTCAAACAACTTTCTACCACCTCTCTAAATGGAATATTTAAGCCCATTCCCTATATCATCAACCATTATATCACCGAGTGCAAATTTCTGGACACTCTAGTGTCCAATTATCTTCCACCTTCGAGTCACGAATGGAAATACTCGCCAATCTAACTCTTCAGGCTTAAGAAGATTGAACAGGGGAATCTGTTGTACCCCAAAATTTTCCCTCTCATTTATCAAGAATTTTCTCACAAGATCTCCTTTGACTCAAGACTGCATTAGGGTTGATCAGCTCAAGACACCTCCTTAAACACTAATGACCAAAATTAGGGTTTGAGATTGCACAAGGATATTTGAACTTTCAATGCTTCATATGACTTTCAAGGATCATTATGGACCCTCAAAATCACTCATGTCAAGTTTCAAGCTTTGGATCACACTTTTGCTCAGTCAATTGAGCAGTTGACCTAAAAATCAACTGTATTGGGGAAAAAGTCAACTATGGCCAATTTACAGTCAAACTTCATAATTTTTAATCCACATAAACATTTTAAACTCATATGTATCATTTGATCAAGTTTGGACCATAATTCCTCAATAAATTTGATCAAATCTTCAAAGGGCAAAATGATCAAAATTAGGGTTTTGACTAGGAAAGGGCAATTTCTGATTTTTGACCTAGCAAATGATCAATTGGTTTAAGGCATGATCTCAAGAGTCCAATTGAATCATTTTGACCTAATAACATGGCTCAAAACACTGCCCAAGCCCAATGGGTTGACAAATGAATTTCAAGTCAACTGATCAAAAGTCAACTGTATACTGAAAAGTCAAACTTTGACTTTTTGGTCAAAATCAAATGTCAAAGATCATAATTCATCAAAACATGTCAAAATATGAAACTTATTCATCAATAAATCCAAAATTCAAGATTTCATTTGGAAAAGTTAACATTTCTAAACTTAGAAATTTTTCTAAGTGTTGGAAATTTCTTATTTTTTCATAACTTTGAGCAAACTTTTCACCATGATGAAAGGTGATTCAAGAGAAACTTCCAACATTAAAGTTGTATATCTCCTGAAACCTACAAATTTGCTTCACACAACTTCTTCCAAAAGTGCTTGGATCTCAAGTTATAATTTTAAGAACATGTGGTCATGAAACAAAACACTTAGTGAAATTTTGTCCTAATTTGGTCAGGATTTTGACCCAACTTCATGGCACTTTTTCATATAGTTATAAGGGTAATCTTAAAAATCAATTCAAAGATAGGTTGTAGATCACATTTCAAGCTTTCTAAAATGTCCAAGATGAAGAAGTGAAAAACACAAGAAGGGGGGTTGAATTGTAAAACTGAAAATCAATTGCAATGAACACGATATTTTTATCCTGGTTCGTTTGATCTCAAACTACTCCAGTCCACCCGCCAAGGTGATTTCGCCTCTCTCCAACGAGGTCTTAATCCACTATATTCAACTGAATATTACAATCTGCTTTAACAACTGCTAAAGCCTTCTTGAAGCAAACCACAAACCGGTTTCTCAAGGAATTACTTTCTTACAAAGAATTGAAATCTAGGTGTGTGAATGTTTTCTACAAAACTGTTTATCACAACTGTGATATTACACAACTTAAGCTTATGGAAACTAGATTGCTAAAATAATTGAGTAAGGAATTTTGGAGCTTTTAGCAAACTGAGAATAAGAAGATGATGAATAGCTTTTAGGCGTGGAAATTGTTGTAGAGCATTAGCCAATTCAATCTTCATTGACTTGTTTATATAGAATTGGAATTGGTGAACGTTGGAGCAATAAGTCTGATTCAATGCCAATAACAATCTTTCCTTATTAAGCAGATCTTGTCTGGAATGATGCCGTTGGTAATAACTCGTCTTCAATGCAAAGTGTCGTTGCTACTTAAGCATGTTCTGGCTTTGGCTCATTCTGACGCTGCTTAAGTGATGATGAACTGTTATTGTCTTTATCAGAGATCAGAGTGTTGAGCGCAAATCTGTTCATCAAGCTTCAGCATAGGCGTGAGTTGTTCTTCTGATTCTGGTATCTGATATAGCATCTTCTGATGCTGATGTTGATATCTAATTTTCTGATGCTGATTATGATGTACTCTTGCTGATACCCATCAGAGTTTCTGTAAAACAGAAAGTAATTTTTAGGTAGCAAATAGTTCTTACATGAATCACATAATTAATATATCATTTCATTTTGTTATCATCAAAACTTAAACTTAGGGTAGTAGATTCAAACTTTGTTCTAACAATCTCCCCCTTTTTGATGATGACAAAAACTAGATATTTTTTAATTGAAAATAGCGTGAAAAATTATCAGCGATAACTAAATGATAAGATGCATCAAAATTAAATAAGAAGTTATCAAAGATAAGGGATAAAGAGATATCAGAGTTGGGATCGGAGATACTCCCCCTGAATTTATTACTTCCCTTTTTAATTCCAAGAGTTCTTCAGGATCAGATCTTTATTGACTTTCTTTGAACATCAGAATATCAGAGCTTTGACTATCAGAACTTCATATCAGAATATCAGAGCTTTAGAGTATCAGAGCTTTATCAGAGCTTTGCTTTGGATCAGAGTATCAGGGCTTTGGTCTTCAGTGAATTAGAGAGCATTCTTGTACCTGCAGACTTATGCAAAAACAGAAAACATTCAAGTATATCAGAGTTAGAATGTTTGATACTTTTTGTCTCAGTAATCCGTTATTGAAAATATCATTCTTGTTCTCCCCCTTTTTGTCAGCAATCAAAAAGTGTAAGTGATGTGCTAAAACGATCAGAGCAGAAAAACTTGTTATATTAAAATATTCAGAGCCATACAAAACAGTACAAACGATATGCAAAGAAAAAACATTGAAAATATCATGAATGAAAAAAAAAACTAAGGTTGGGGTGGAAAGCGTGTGAACAGAGTCTCCAACATTGCCTTAATCTGATCAGCAGTTTCAGTCTGCTTGTGCACCATGCTGACTACTGTATCTATCTTGCTGTCTTGCACGTCCATCCTTTGCTTCATCTTCTGATCATTTCCATCCATTCTTTGCTGCAGACGAATATCATTCAGCTTCAGCTCTTCCAAAGTCTGCCTGTCCAAGGCAGCTTGAGAAACATCAGAAGCAGGAAGCTTCTGAGAGCTTTCTGCAACATCTTCAGCTTGACTAACTTCAGCTTGAGTAGTCTGATCTTCTTCTGGCTGCACTTTTGAAGCTGGGCGCTTCTCAGACCATGGCTCACTATCCAGAAGGAGCACGTCTTCCTGTGGCAGCTGACTTTCAACTTCCTTCAGCAGCTTGCTGAAGTTCTGTTGTGCCTGCTCATAGTTGATATCCTGCAACTTGAGGGCTTCAGCACGTACCCATATTCTGAAACGTGTCCAGAGCTGGTCTGAGGCAGCAAGATCAATCATCCCAGGGCAAACTTGCTTTAGAGAAGCAATCCATTGCTGCAAACCTGTTTCAAAATTCACAATGCCAGAGCCAACATCTGGCTGTTTTGGTTTTGGAATGGCTATTTTATGTTTGAGATCAGCAAGACGGTCAAGGATTGTTAAATCGATGAAGGTCCTGCTGGGGTCTTCTGTAGTTTGTTTGGGAGATGTTTGTTTGGGAGAGTCAGAAATAATAATTGGAATGTTTGGGGTTTTTTGAGTATTTGGAGGGGTAGTTTCTGGCGAGGATGGCAGCTGGGCCATGGTTACAGTTGTTCCACATGGCAGCTGAATTGCCAGAGGTTCTGGCTCAGAGGATTGAGGAGAATGAGGTTCAGGTGATGGAGGTGATGGTGTTTCAGAATGATGAAACTCAGGTTGAGGAGGTGATGGTTGAGGTGATGGTGGATGAATTTCTGGTTGAGGAGAGGGAGGAGGAATTGCTGGTTGTGGAGAAGAAGGTGGAATTTCTGGTTGTTCAGGAATTTGTGGTTCTTCTGCTATGGGTGAGAGAGGTTGTTCTGGTTGAGGAGAGTGGGTAATTTCTGGTTCAGTGTTTGGATTATTTGAGAGGTGATCAGAAACACGTTGATCAATGTCAGACAGAACTTTGTCAAGTTCTGATGTTGTTGAAGTTGTTGGTTTGGGATGTTTGGTGCAGGGTCTTCTGAGAGTCAGTGACTCAGAAGGGTCATCTTCTGGTTCGGTTTCATCAATTGTTGGTATGGGGATTGGAATTTCATGTGAAGCTGGGGTTGGGATTGATGTTAGAATAGCAGAAGAATTTAAAACAGAAGCAGCAGATAAATTACCTCTTTTCTTGGGTGTCTGCTGGGATGATCCTTCTGAAGTGGCCTTCCTTTTCTTCGTCTTCTTCAGTGTAACTTCTGGTTGAGGTTGGTGCAGATCTTTGATATTCAGCTTGGGATCTGTACCATCAGCCTTGCAGGCGTCCAAGTATCTGAGAACCACCACTGGTTTAGATTCTATCTCAGAAAATAATGGAAAGTCGTCCAGAGGGACTCTTCTGCTGGTGATGTCAGCAAGAGGAGTAACGCTGGGCTCCTTTCTGATATTCTCTATCAGTTTCATTTTCTTCAGATTCTTCGTGTTCAGAGGCTTGCCAACAGTTGGTTCAATAGTACTTAATTCTTGAGCTTCTATGAGGTGCTCTATCCGCCTATTCTCAGTTAGAATATCTGATATTAACCTCCCAAAGGATATGCAATCCCTCTTGGTTCTTTCTTCTTCCCTGGTCTCCTTGACGCTGGTCCTGAGGTGATTAAACAAAAGATGAGCCAAGTTGATTTTTACCTTCTGATTAATAAAATAGATCAGAAACTGCTGATCTATATTTATATAATCAGGGGAGTTTGTTGGCTTCCTGTGATTAAAACACCCCAGAATGATCTTCGCCCAAACTATGTGGTGATCCTTTAAGTCTCTGATCTTGCTGCTGGGCACCCCAAGGGTGAAAATCTGTTCTGCTATGACACCAACGTCAGAGCATCTTTCAGCCATATCAATACAGCGGACGCCACTGCCGCTGTAACCAATCAATTTTTCTATGTGATCCTCAGTGATCACAATCTTCTTTCCCATTATGTAGGAGGTGACTTGATGCATTGATGAGGACGCATGAATCCATAACTCCTTGACCAAAGTTGGGAACGTTGGTCCAACCAACCTGTCAAAATATCTCTCCCATTTCTGTGCCCTAACTTCTTCTGTCAAGTCAAATCCATTTTCTTTCAGACTGTTGAAGTCAATAATCAGTTCAGACAACACTTCCAAATTCTTCACTGGTGTAAGGAGTGTTCTGAAAGGAACTTGGTACTGTTCAGAGGAATCTTTCTTCTGAGAACTTGCAGAAGCATTGCTGGAGGTTTCCATGTTCACACTTAGGGTTTTTCCGAGAAAAATGAAAACTGGGTTTCTGTTGAGAGAGAAAAACACACAGAGAAAATGAAGAAAAATATTTGAGAGATTATGAGAAACGGTAAAGGATTAATGTGAGAAGTTAAAGTGCTTAAATAGATTTCAAAATACTTTTTGAAAGTGTAAACGGTTTCAAGAAAGAGAAATAAAATCATGATTACGTTTTAAAACATGATTACTTTCATTTAATGCTTGTTGATTTTGGGGGATTTGAGAAAGATACTTGAAACAGTTACCAGACATGTGTCTCAATGCACCCAATCAGCGTTTTGCCTTCTCAGAAGCATGCACGCGTTCTGCTTCAGAGATTTGCTGATGATTGGATGACACTTGTTTGATTTAGTGAGCAGCACGTCTATCCTTTAGCTGAAACGCTCAGATCTTTAAGACTAGCATATGATGCAATCTGCATGTTCTATCTTTTCTCAAAAATCTGGAAGTCTTCAAGCTGACTTTTCATCCAGAGCATTTGTGTGCTACATCCTGCTGCTGCTATGTACTCAGCTTCTACTGTTGATAGCGCAATTGTGGATTGCCTTTTGCTGTACCAAGAGATCAGATTTTCTCCCAGAAACTGGCAGCTTCCAGAAGTACTTTTACGCTCTACTCTGTCTCCAGCAAAGTCAGCATCGCAGTAGCCTACTAAGCTGTAATCACTAGATTTTCTATAAAATAAACCCATATTAGTAGTACCTTTCAGATACTTGAAAATTCGCTTAACAGCTGTTAAGTGAGATTCTCTAGGATCTGATTGGAATCTAGCACAAATACATACGCTGAATAAGATATCAGGTCTTGAAGCTGTCAGATAAAGGAGAGAACCAATCATACCTCTGTAGACCTTCTGTTCTACCTTTTTGCTTACCTCTTCTCTTTCCAGAATACACGTGGGATGCATTGGAATCTTTGATGGCTTACATTCTGAGAGGTCAAATTTCTTCAGAAGATCTCTGACATATTTGCTCTGATGAATGTATGTTCCCTCTGGAGTTTGATTGATCTGAATTCCTAGAAAGAATTTCAGTTCCCCCATGAGGCTCATCTCAAATTCTGCCTGCATACACTTAGCAAATTTTATTCCAAGAGAAGGATTAGTAGAACCAAAAATAATATCATCAACATAAATTTGACAGACTAAGATGTCATTCTTAACTGACTTACAGAATAAGGTAGTGTCCACCTTCCCTCTGGTGAATTCATTTTCTAACAGAAAGTTACTTAGTCTTTCATACCAAGCTCTGGGAGCTTGTTTCAGACCATATAGTGACTTCTTTAGTTTGAAAACATGTTCTGGATGTTTTGTATTTTCAAAACAAGGGGGTTGGTGCACATAAACTTCTTCTTCTATATAACCGTTTAAGAATGCACTCTTGACATCCATCTGATACAGAGTGATGCCTCTATTAACAGCAAATGAAATTAAAAGTCTGATAGATTCTAACCTGGCGACTGGAGCAAAGGTTTCTGTATAGTCTATCCCCTCTTGCTGACTATAACCTTGTGCAACCAGTCGTGCTTTGTTTCTGATGACTTCACCTTGTTCATTTAGCTTGTTTCTGAACACCCATCTTGTTCCAATGACGTTGAATCCTTTTGGTCTGGGAACAAGATCCCATACGTCATTTCTGGTGAATTGATTCAGCTCTTCTTGCATTGCTAGAATCCAGTCGTTGTCCAGAAGTGCTTCATCAATAGAAGAAGGTTCAATCAGAGACACAAGTCCCATGAGGGTTTCTTCAGAGTTTCTGAAGCTTGCTCTTGTTCTGATTGGATCTTCCTTTCTTCCTAAGATAGTTTCTTCTGGGTGATCCAAGCTGCTTTTGGGTAATCTCTTCTGAGGTTGATCAGCAGCTGTTGTAGGATTGCTAGCATTGCTCCTTTCAGACGTTGAAGGAGTGTTTGTGTTGAGAGCTTCTGATGACTTGTATTCAGAACCTGTAAATTCAATTTCCATACCTGCAAAAACTTCATTCTGCTTTGACTTTTCAGAGTCAAGCTTATCATCAAAACGAACACTGATTGATTCTTCCACAATATGTGTTTCTGTATTGTATACTCTGTACCCTCTTGAGCGTTCAGAGTATCTTAACATAATACACTTCTGTGCTTTAGAGTCAAACTTGTTCAAATAATTCTTTGTATTTAACATAAAACAGGTACATCCAAATGGATGAAAATATGAAATGTTGGGCTTTCTGTTCTTCCACAATTCATATGGAGTCTTTTCCAGAATAGGTCTTATTGAGATTCTATTCTGAATGTAGCACGCTGTGTTTATTGCCTCTGCCCAGAAGATCTTAGCAACGTTTGTCTCATTGATCATGGTTCTGGCCATTTCTTGCAGTGTTCTGTTCTTTCGTTCTACAACTCCATTTTGTTGGGGAGTTCCAGGACAAGAGAAATCATGCAGAATGCCTCTGTCATTAAAGAATGACTCAAAATCTTTGTTTTCAAACTCTCCACCATGATCACTTCTGACTTTAACGATTCTAAGATCCTTTTCATTATGAACTTGGTTACAGAAGGTAACAAACACAGAGTGTGACTCGTCCTTGTGTCTTAAGAACTTTACCCATGTCCATCTGCTATAGTCATCTACGATTACTAACCCATACTTCTTGCCACTGACTGAAGCAGTTTTAACTGGTCCAAATAAGTCAATGTGCAGAAGTTCTAATGGCTTAGAGGTAGAAACAACATTTTTAGATTTAAAAGAAGGTTTTGCAAACTTGCCTTTCTGACATGCTTCACACAGAGCATCTGAATTGAACTTCAAATTAGGAAGTCCTCTGACCAGATTGAGTTTGTTAATCTGAGATATTCTTCTCATACTAACATGCCCCAATCATCTGTGCCAGATCTACTGCTCGTTGTTAACAGACAGAAGACACTTTACATTCTGACTTTTCAGTTCAGAAAGTTTGATTTTATAGATGTTGTTTTTCCTCTTTCCATTAAACAGGATAGTCCCATCTTTCTGACTAACAGCTTTACATGATTTTTGATTAAAGATTATAGGGTTAATACCTATTTTCACCCCTGACATATGAGGTGTATTTGAAAAACCCCCCGCCAAAAAAAAAGTTCCAATTGTTAGCTTGACAAATTTTAAAAGTTTCAATTAAAATTTTTTTGTCCTTCAACAGGAATCAAACCATGGACATACTGTCTACAGTGAACGCTTCTTACCACTAGACCAATGCATTTTCTTTGTTATATATATGCATCAATAAATATTCATATCATTAACATATTAATTACAATTATCAATAAATTTTCTTAACTAGTTGGTTTAAATAATTTTTAAAAAAATGTTTTACATATTTTATCTTTTTACTGTAACTTTTTTTAAATTTTAAATTTTCAAAAATCACTTAAATTTAAAAAAATCACTTAAATTTTCAAAAATCATTTAAATTTAAAAAAATAAGTTAAATTTAAAAAAATCACTTAAATTTTCAAAAATCACTTAAATTTAAAAAAATCACTTAAATTTAAATCACTTAAATTTTCAAAAATCACTTAAATTTTCAAAAATCACTTAAATTTAAAAAAATAAGTTAAAATTTCAAAAATCACTTAAATTTTCAAAAATCACTTAAATTTTCAAAAATCACTTAAATTTAAATCACTTAAATTTAAAATCACTTAAATTTTCAAAAATCACTTAAATTTTCAAAAATCACTTAAATTTATAAAAATCACTTAAATTTTAAAAAATAAGTTAAATTTAAAAAATCACTTAAATTTTCAAAAATCACTTAAATTTAAAAAAATCACTTAAATTTTCAAAAATAACTTAAATTTAAATCACTTAAATTTAAAATCACTTAAATTTTCAAAAATCACTTAAATTTTCAAAAATCACTTAAATTTTCAAAAATCACTTAAGTGATTTAAATTTAAGTGATTTTTCAAAACTAAGTGATTTTCAAAACTAAGTGATTTTCAAAAATCACTTAAGTGATTTAAATTTAAGTGATTTTTCAAAACTAAGTGATTTTGAAAAATCACTTAAGTGATTTTTTAAAATTTAAGTGATTTTTTTAAATTTAAGTGATTTTTGAAAATTTAAGTGATTTTAAATTTAAGTGATTTTTGAAAATTTAAGTGATTTTTTTAAATTTAAGTGATTTTTGAAAATTTAAGTGATTTTTTCAAATATAAGTGATTTTTGAAAATTTAAGTGATTTTTTTAAATTTAAGTGATTTTTGAAAATTTAAGTGATTTTTATAAATTTAAATGATTTTTGAAAATTTAAAATTTAAAAAAAGTTACAGTAAAAAGATAAAATATGTAAAACATTTTTTTAAAAATTATTTAAACCAACTAGTTAAGAAAATTTATTGATAATTGTAATTAATATGTTAATGATATGAATATTTATTGATGCATATATGTAACAAAGAAAATGCATTGGTCTAATGGTAAGAAGTGTTCACTGGAGACAGTATGTCCATGGTTTGATTCCTGCTGAAGGACAAAAAATTTTTAACTTTGAATTAACACTCAATTAATAAAATATTAATATAAATGCCATATGGAATTAAAAATTAAAAATTAATTAAAAATGACAACTAATCAAGCCATGTCATTAAAATAATAATAAAAATATAACAAAAATATAAGTCACATCAGCCTTTTAGGTGATGTGGCATCCTCAAGGTAAAAACTGAAACTTTTAAAATTTGTCAAGGTAACAATTGGAACTTTTTTTTTGGCAGGGGGATTTTTCAAATACACCCCATATGTCAGGGGTGAAAATAGGTATTAACCCAAGATTATATCATAACCGTTATCACTTAATTGACTTATGGATAACAGATTATGCATTAATCCATCTACTAGCAGAACATTATTTATAGAGGGAAGATTTCCATTACCTACAGTTCCAGAGCCAATGATCTTTCCCCTCTGATTGCCTCCAAAGCCAACGTGGCCTCCAGGCTTAAGTTCCAGGCTTTGGAACATATGCCTTCTTCCCGTCATGTGTCGCGAGCAGCCAGAGTCCAGGTACCATGACTGGTGTTTCTGATTTGCTGCTAAAGATATCTGCAACATGTATTATTTTATCCTTAGGTACCCAGATTTTCTTGGGTCCTGATTTGTTAGATTTACCAAAACTCTGGTTGAATTTTGGTTTCACAGAATACTTACTGCTAGTGTATTTAATATCATGTGTGTGACCATACACAAAATGTGAGTTCAGAGGAGTGTGTTTAATGGTTAAGTCCATGACATTCTTTGGTGTACGAACCTTACCTTGGTATCCTATTCCCTTCCTGCCGTTTCTGCTAACTCCATAGATCATTGAAGCCATTTTGCTTCTATCTATGCTTAAGGAACTTCTGGAAACTGTGATCATACTCCTTGATGATCTCATCAGCGCTGCTGGGAGTTTCAGAAATTGGTTCCTTCTGAGAGTTTTGTAAAGTATTTTCTAATTTTGAAATTTTATTTCTCAGCTCAGAATTTTCCAATTTCAGACTCTCAGTCTTATCAGAGTTAGATTCAAGATTCCTTTTCAGGTTTCTGAATTTAACTCTAATCTGCTGGTACCTTTCCAGAATTTCGTTAAGGCTTTCAGCAAGTTCAGCCTTGGTAAAATTAACAGCAAAGTCAGGAAATACCTCTTCAGTATCTGATTCTGAGTCTGATTCAGAAGCTTCACTATCTTCTGAAATGTTGGCCATGAGAGCTATGTTGGCTCTCTCATCATCTGATTCTGAGTCAGCTTCAGACGAGTCAGAGTCATCCCACGTAGCCATGAGACTTTTCTTCTTTTCTCTTCCAAACTTCTTTTTGGGCTTTTCCCTCTGAAGCTTTGGGCAGTCACTCTTGTAGTGTCCTTGCTCATTGCACTCATAGCAGATGATGTCCTTGGTGTTTGGCTTTCTGCTTCCTGAGGAGCCTTCAGATCTTCTGTATCCAGGGGAAGAATCTGTCCTTCTGTATCTGGAAGAAGACTCGTTCTGATCAGATCTTCTGGGATTCCTAAACTTCCTTTGCCTCTGCTTCCACAGTTGATTCACTCTTCTGGAGAGGAGGGAGAGTTCGTCTTCTTCTGATGAGGATCCATCAAATGTTTCTTCAACTGCCTGCAAAACTTTAGACTCAGATTTTTTGTTAGATTTTAATGCAGGCTTACCTTGCTTCTGGGGTTCATCAGCTTCTAGCTCTATCTCATGACTTCTGAGGGAGCTGATAAGTTCCTCCAGAGAAATTTTGTTGAGATCTTTTGCTAGCTTCAGAGCTGTAACCATTGGCCTCCACTGCTTTGGTAAGCTTCTGATGATCTTCTTGACGTGATCAGCAGTAGAGTATCCCTTGTCCAGAACCTTGAGACCAGCTACCAGAATCTGGAATCTTGAGAACATTGTTTCAATGGATTCACTTTCTTCCATTTTGAATGCCTCATACTTCTTAATAAGCGCAAGAGCTTTTGTTTCTTTGACCTGAACGTTTCCCTCATGCGTCATTCTGAGTGAGTCAAACATGTTCTTTGCTGTGTCTCTGTTAGAGATCTTTTCATATTCAGCATAAGAGATGGCGCTGAGAAGGATGGTTCTGGCCTTGTGGTGATTTTTGAAGTCACGCTTTTGTTGGTCAGACATTGTTTTCCTATCAATCTTCTGACCGCTTGCATTCACAGGGTGCGTGTATCCATCTGTCACCATGTCCCACAGATCAGCATCATGTTCCAGAAAGAAGCTTTCAATTCTGTCTTTCCAGTAATCAAAATTTTCTCCATCAAAGACTGGAGGTTTGCCGCTGAATCTGTCTCTGTCCTCATGGTTGTCATTGCTGGTGTGTGAATAAGTTCCTGCCATATTTTTTCTGACGCTGGATCTTGTACTGACACGGTTAAGTGTATTAGCTCAGAACCAGGCGCTCTGATGCCAATTGAAGAAGTGAAAAACACAAGAAGGGGGGTTGAATTGTAAAACTGAAAATCAATTACAATGAACACGATATTTTTATCCTGGTTCGTTTGATCTCAAACTACTCCAGTCCACCCGCCAAGGTGATTTCGCCTCTCTCCAACGAGGTCTTAATCCACTATATTCAACTGAATATTACAATCTGCTTTAACAACTGCTAAAGCCTTCTTGAAGCAAACCACAAACCGGTTTCTCAAGGAATTACTTTCTTACAAAGAATTGAAATCTAGGTGTGTGAATGTTTTCTAAAAAAACTGTTTATCACAACTGTGATATTACACAACTTAATCTTATGGAAACTAGATTGCTAAAATAATTGAGTAAGGAATTTTGGAGCTTTTAGCAAACTGAGAATAAGAAGATGATGAATAGCTTTTAGGCGTGGAAATTGTTGTAGAGCATTAGCCAATTCAATCTTCATTGACTTGTTTATATAGCATTGGAATTGGTGAACGTTGGAGCAATAAGTCTGATTCAATGCCAATAACAATCTTTCCTTATTAAGCAGATCTTGTCTGGAATGATGCCGTTGGTAATAACTCGTCTTGAATGCATAGTGTCGTTGCTACTTAAGCATGTTCTGGCTTGGCTCATTCTGACGCTGCTTAAGTGCTGATGAACTGTTATTGTCTTTATCAGAGATCAGAGTGTTGAGCGCAAATCTGTTCATCAAGCTTCAGCATAGGCGTGAGTTGTTCTTCTGATTCTGGTATCTGATATAGCATCTTCTGATGCGGATGTTGATATCTAATTTTCTGATGCTGATTATGATGTACTCTTGCTGATACCCATCAGAGTTTCTGTAAAACAGAAAGTAATTTTTAGGTAGCAAATAGTTCTTACATGAATCACATAATTAATATATCATTTCATTTTGTTATCATCAAAACTTAAACTTAGGGTAGTAGATTCAAATTTTGTTATAACACAAGAACTCCTTGAGATCATTTTTGAGTAGGGATAATCGAAGAGATGAAGTTAGGGTTTTATCACTTGAATTACAAGTCATTTTGTGATGAACAAAATTCAAATTCAAAGTTATGCTGCATAACCTCTTCTTTGCAGGCCTCAAACTTGTTAGGAACTCTATAATTAATTGCTTTCACAGCTGTTAGAGGTCTCATCCCAAGTATTCAATGCAAGGCCATGCTTTATATCCATTTTGGGAAGAAAGTGCACATTGCCATTTTGATAAAGTGACTTTTTGCACAAAACTTATTCTTGAGCCTTGCAATTGTTCTCTTTTGATCATACATGTCTCATAACACAAGAGAAATGGTTTAGACACTTACAATCACCCAACCCATGCTTGTACTTCACATTGAAACTTGGTTTCCCACTTTTCTTGAAAATCAAGTAACATAGAAAATAGCTTGTAACTTGTACTTCTGACTTTCCAATACACTCAAACCTCTTTGCTTATACATACACAAAGCATTTACCACAAATTACACGAATGCTTAAGCTCTGAAAAGACCTAGAACACAGAATCACCAAAAACACTTCAAAACTTGTCATTTTTGAGTTTTGAAGCCAATCTTTAAATCTACTCGTGCATTTCTTGGCCTTTTGATTTCAAAAGTTTCTAAACAACATACACAAACAATCCCAACCCCTACAACACCACTGTAACACCTCCATCATCATCCACCATTTTCAAAAATAGAGCTTTGCACTTGGACTTCTCCAGAACTCCTCAGGCACTTTCAGCTCAAGCTAAGCACCCCTTTAGCTTCCTGGGAGCTTGAGGAAGCTAACCAAATCATTGGAACTCATTGAAAGCTGCTCAAACTCCAAACCCGATACCCTCTTGCAAGGTAAGTTTTCTAACTTTTGAACTTTTCATACAAGCATTATCAATGATTTATTTATGAATGAAACATGTAGATATCATTTCCTTAAAGCTAACCATGTTCTTAGTTTTCAATAATTTTGCTTGAGCTTAGAGAATTTTAAGATTGAAATTTCTGAGATTTTTAGGCTTCAGAATAGGGCCATTAAAATTCATGTTTATCTTTGAGTTATAATTATTTTGCTTTGCATTTCTGAAATCGTGAGGAAATTTGCTACAGGTTTCCAATTTACACTTTTCATTTTTGTTGAGGATTGATTGAGTTACAGAGCTTCTGGCAAGGCGTGAGGTTGAAGATGAAGTTGGCCTCATGAACATGTTTACCATATGTATTTATTGTTTGATTTATATAAACGGATGTATAGCCACCCCAGTGGTAGAAGCGTGCGCTTTGTAACCAGAGGGACCTGGGTTCGAGCCCCAGTGATACCCTTTTGATTTTTTTAATATTTTTTCATACATTCTGACTTTCTTTTTGGCAGGCGCTGAGCCTCCCTTTGGGCCTCTATGTTTTTTCTTACCTCTAACCCCCATTGCAGGCTATCAACACCCCTGGCCCAGTTTTATTTTCTTTTTCTTATTTTTTTATTTATTTTCTTAAATATTTTTCTAATATTAAAAAATCATAAAAAATATAAAAATAGTAGATTTATATTTTGATATAGTTTATTTATTTTTTCTCATAAAAAAATTATTTTATTTAATCAATACTTTATTCATTTTACTAATTATCTTTGTAAATTTAATTAAAAAATAGGTTTTAGTTCTTTTCTTTTACATCATTTGAATATATTATTTTTAAATATAAAAAGACCAAAAATATTTTATAATACTATAAATTATTTTTAAGACAAAAATACCAAAAATACTTTTCTTAAACTTAATTTCCTTTTAATCAATTAATAGATTTAGGGTTTTGTTGAAAATCTTTTCTTAGTAAATTTAGGTTTTACTTTTCCCTTTAATTAATTAGTGTTGTACCCCAAAATTTGCCCTCTCTTTTCCACAAGAAATCACAGCTTCGGGCTTTTCCTGATTTTTCAGATGGGCTTAAGAATTGGTCAAACAGACTTTTCTCATCAGTCAGACAAAATTAGGGTTTCCATTGATTTTGAATCAGTTCAAGCAGATTATTAGGGTTTTTAGTGATTTGGTTGAGTTTGGCTCAGGGTTTGATCAGGCAGACGTTTCTTTGACAACAAATCAAGAATTAGGGTTTGCACGCGCATTTTCAGAAGAATTTGAATCCACAGTGTATTAATTGGCTGTTACACTGCTTTGACGCCTGCTCAAGATTTCAGTTTGTTTCTCAATAAACCTGAACCTCTGGGTTAGAAGCTGAGGCTTCTGGTTGAAAATTTGCAGTGTTTGGTTTAATCAGTAAAAGGAAAGGCATGTGGACATTTGTTTGGTTAACTGTGCAATGCTTATGGTTAATTGGGACGCCGGGTTTATTATTGATTAATGCAAGACAGTGAGACTGCGATGTTTGTTAATTATTTATGATTTCTAAGTTAAAATTATTGGATAACTTCCAATTATTATAATTCAAGAAATTTAAGTAATTAAATAAATAAATGCAGAAGAATTAAAAGAGATGTTTGACAAAGAAAGATTTTATTCATTTTTAATTGTTTGTTACAAATATTATTTGAACACTGTAAATTTATTTACAGTTGTTTACATTAATATTATTACAATGATTAAAAATAAATTGAAACTATATCCTAAATCTCTGGAAATCTTCATCTTCTACTGATTGCATCCTTTGCTCAATTGATTTTCATCTGCAAAGACAAAAAAGAAAGAAGTCAAACACAAATGAATTAAAAAAAGGCAGACAAATAATTAAAGCTCATCATTAAAAGTGTTGTCCAAAATCAGTTTGTTCGCCGTCTCTGCGAATCACAAGAAGACTCTTGGTTCACAAAGAGGGAAAGGAAATATGTTTGCAAATATAAAAATGTACAAGGCTGCATAATTGAACCAAATGCACAAAGCTACATGAAAAGGGGCAAGCTACTGAATATGCCTAAACAAGTTGCAAAGTCAAATTGAAACAAACAAGTTACAAAGTTCAAATTGAACAAACAACATAAGTGCAAACAGCCAAGTTACAGTCACAAAGGCAAACTAAGCTGTCAAAGGCAAACTGAATGTCAAAACAAACTGTCTAAAGGCTGTCAAAGAGATATCAACAAGTACACAAAAGATATGCAGGAAATCTGGAAAAGAAGAAAGTACACAGAGCAAAGCTAACAATGCAAGCAAACTTATTTCAAATTTCCATCATTTTCCAGGCCAAACGCTTTTTCAGAGTAAGTACAGTCTAAAGCAATAAACAATGCTTTTTTCTATGGAGAGAGAGAGAGAGAGAAGTAGAGGCTTACAGGCAGGCTTAAGAGATATAAAACAAACATTATCTTAACACTGTAAAGGGGGCAGAACCACATAGAAAGAAATAACATAGCTTGTAACCTCCAAACTGTGTCAAAAACTTCAAGCCTGTAACCTCAAACCACAAACAAACAGCTTGCCTTAAGCCTTAACCTGCATAAATCTCAAACAAAATTCCAAACTGTCTCAAGCCCACAAGCCTAAAAGAAAACTGTCAAACTACACAAGCCTAAAACTTCAAGCCTGTAACCAAGCCAATAAGCCTGTAATCCATAAACAGAAAAGCCTAAACAATAAGCTTGAAACCTGTTACAACCTAACAAACCTGTGTTCAAAGCAAGCTAGATTCCAACCCATCCAAAACTCAGCATCAAACATCATGAAGCAACAACATCCAAGCTCTCAGAACTAAAAAGTTCATCATTAAGCAACAACAAGCATCACAGAGGTAAGCGATCAGAAGAGGAAAAGAAGCAAATAAGCTAGGGTTTTCAGAAAGCTATCATCACAAAACCTAACAAGAACAAGATACAAATACCAGGAAGGTCATAAAGCGCATCATACTCCCTCGCCTTGGCCGCCTAAGGAGCCTCATGTCCACTTCTCCTCCTCAGTCTCCAAAAGCCAACAAAGGTATAAATTCTCCTTCCCTTTTCTTTAAACACCAAATAATAACATAAAGATCAAAACAAGGGAAAGTTTAATCATGCAAATCCTAAAACCCTAAAACATAAAAAGGGAAACCGTTACCTTTTCTTGTCGTTGCTTTGCTCAACCATGGAGGGAGAAGGAGTTAGAGGTGGCGCCTGGTGGCCATAGGTGGAGAGGAGTTTTGTTCAGAAAGCATTGCTCAAGAAAGATGAAGAAGACAACGAGGATGAGAGCGCCGTTCTAAGCCACTGCAAACCCTATTCTGAGTAACAACAAATGAAACCCTAAAAAACTTGTGAAGCACACATTGGGCCTGTCCCCAACAAAACTGCCTAAGCCCATCTCAATTTCTGGCGTGCACCCCCCTGTTGACCTCTTTCCCCACACGTTTTTGGGCCCAGCATGATATTCCCAGCCCATTTAATCTTTTATCCATTTTTTTATTTATTTCAAACTAATACTATTTTTTCTATCACTTTATATTTTATATAAATAACTTAAACTAATATTTTTGTTAAATAAAAATGATACATTAATTTCTTTTTTTGTAAAAATATTACTAATACTTTTTATTACAACTAAAAATACATAAATATTAGGTTATTAGGTTTAAATAATTTTCTTGTGTTTAAAACCTTTTTTTTTGTTTAATAAATCTTTTTACATAAGCTTTTTAAAACATTAAAAGATACATAAATAATTAGTTTGTTTTGAATTAAATACTTTTTCTTTAAAACCCTTTTATTTATATAACATATAACAAAAGACACAAAAATAAATAAATACTTAATAATACATTAGGTTAATATTTGCATCACTTGTAAATAATCACATACACTTTCACAAATACTTTTGATACGTTGCTTTTATTCTTATACATTGCTACATTTTACATTGAGAATGAGATTCGATTTGGTTGTAAATATTATTTAGACAATACTCTCGTGATAAGACTCATCCCATTTGTAAAGATTTGTACCCCCATCCCCGGATACTTATTTGTAATAGTTTAGACTTTAAATTCCCGCAATTTATCGCTTTCTATATACTGTATAGTAATTAGGGTTTGTATGCGAAGATTCAAAATCAACCGCTAGATAACCTAATACAAAGACAAATGCATGATAATCAATACACAATTCACACTTGCACCCCTAGGGTAATCCCGCTTGTTGCCTTCCAAAATGGGCCATGTTGCATGTCAAGTACTTTGGCAAAACAAAAACAAATCAAATGATCATAGTCCCTCGATGACGCTTTCGAAGTTGCCTAAACAAAATTATCATAGTCCCTCAAGCAAATTGCCAAAGACACTTGACACTATTGCATTCATGGTCTAAACGATGACCCGCGCCTGTCCCGTTAACATCCTAACACGAGATTGTCCACCAAATACAATGGTGGAACAATACTGTTAAAAGGGTTAAAACATGAGAAAAATCTTTGAGTAAATTTAGGGGTAGACAACTCTTAGTTACTTGATCAAACTTGCAAAACACACTTGCCTACTTTCAAAACACACTTCACAAACACAACTTCCAAAACAACTTTCAAAAACATTGAAACATCTTTTCAAAAAGACAAACACCTTTTGTAAAACATTCGAGTAAAGAATTGTTACAACGGTTGCCTAGACAAGGCATCTTTTTCAAAACATTTTCAAAACCACACACACGCAAACACCATTTCAAGCAATTGAAAATCAAAGGCAAGTGATCTAAAACAAGTAACTAAGAGCCCATGGATAACCATGGATGAAAAGGGTGCTAGCACCTTCCCTTTTCATAATCTACCCCCCGAACCCATGAAAACAACTCAAAGGTTTTTCCTGTGCTTTTTAACCTTTCCTTTAGGATAAAATAAAAAGTCGGTGGCGACTCTTGCTAAACCGAACAAGTGCGAAAACAAACGCAAAACCTCAAGTCAGTTCTCCCACCGTATCACAATTAGGTTAAAATCTAAAACCATTTTCTCTCAAAAATCCAAACAAATATTCATTTTCTTCGCATTTATATTCTTATATATTTATTCATTATGTACATTATTCATTTCAATTCTTGTACAAATTCAATATGGTTGTAATAGATTAATTAGGTTTATTTTCTTGCAATCCCCATTTATAATTTGTACACCCCCCTCCCACAAGTATTGTAATAGCGTAGTAAATTTTAAATTCCACAATTTATCGCTTTATATACAATTTCTAGTAATTAGCGTTTGTATGGAAAGACTAAAACCAATCAAATAGAAAATCCTAATCAAAGACAAAATCAAGCATGAAAAACAATACACTCGCACACAAGCACCCCCTAGGGTAAATCCACTTGGTTGCCTTTATAAAATGTCCATATTACGCATGTGAGGTATCTTAGCAAAAACAAAACAAAATATAAGATCATAGTCCCTCGATGACGCTATCTATGTTGGCTTTCAAATGATCTTAGTCCCTAAAGAGAATGCTAAGATACCTTGCAACATTGCTAATCATGGTTATACGATGATCCACACCCGTCCCTTTTACATCCAAAGATAGGGTTATTTACCAAATCAATGGTAAGATAACAATGTCAAAGGAAAGAGGAAATAAACATGAAAGACTTTTGAGTAGGTAGAATGTTCCTAGTTACTTGCTTTATTTCAAAACCAAAACATCCTTGCTATTTTCAAAAACAAACACCTACACTTTCAAAACACCTTTCAAACTTGAATTTTTTTTCAAAAAGATCAACACCTTTGTATACATTCTTATGAACGAGAATCATTACAAAGTTTGCCTAAACAATGGCCTCTTTACAAAATACTTTCAAAAACCACACAAAGCACAATTTCAAACAAAAAGCATGTGATCTAGCAAGTAACTAAGAGCCCATGGAAAACCGTGGATGAAAAGGGTGCTAATACCTTCCCTTTTCATAATCTACCCCCCGAACTCAAGAAATAATCTCAAAGGTATTTCCTATGCTTTTTCACCTTTCTTTTTGGATAAAAGAAAAGTCGGTGGTGACTCTTGCTAAACCGTAACATTTGCGATAAAATCCAAAACACCCAAGTCAGTTCTCCCACCGTACCACACTCTAATACCAACTTTGTAACATCCCAATTCTACCCGATAATATAAATGAAAATCAGAGTTATATAAATTATACAACTGAATCAGGATACCACAAATTCAATTTAAAAACCATTGCATTCAACATGGATACATAACACTTTAAAACTTCAGATGAACCAATAGCAAAATAAATTAATCTTTTAAATCAACAACTTGAACAACTACACAGCGGAGTCATAATAACATCTTTATCCAACATGAAAGCAACTTTTGAATAACAAGTACTTAACAACAATCAACTTAAAGTTCAGCCAACTGAAATAACAAATACTAAAGCAACAAGCGTTCATACCCCCGAGTGTTACGTATCAGAGCAATGACATCGACTCAAACTACTGACGGTCAACCTCCTTCACTCTGGATTACCTAAACATTACCAACATAAGGGTAACATTCAAACAGAAGGGGTGAGATATCAAACACTATAATAGAACGTATGATAAATGTTATATTAGAACCAATTCATGCAAAAATCACCACTTCACAACTTATAAACAACAACAATCACAACAGGATATCAACAAAATACAATTATTAATTCATCAACATAAAAACTCAATCATACTACTTGGAATGCGACTCAATACTATGCGAGTGCATGTGGTACCATTGGAGCAGAACTCCCATCTTAAAATCTGCCAATAAATAGAGGCATCAATAAGGCATAAGTCTTCTTCGCAGTTTGCCAATCCTGGCCATCACAAAGTATGAAAATGTATATGAATGCACTATCACATACTCACAACAATCATCATCCGTCGTAAGGAATAAGCCCACATCACCATCATTACCCGTAAATAAAGGTATTTCATCATCATGTAAAACTCCCTGCAACTTCGCATTATCAACAAGAATTCACAACGACAATCACAACAACACAGCATCTTAACATAAATTAACATTGGACATAAGCCTATCACATCAATCAATGATTCAATCATTAACAAAATTAAATAACAACTTAACAATAATTTCACACAGCACTGGTAACGACCAAAACACGGCTTGTACGGGCAAAATGGATAGGGGACTACGTGCCCCCCAAAATGCATAACAACTAGGACAACCTAACAAATAATCTATACTCCTCGACACACATAGGGGAAAACAAAGTAACGACCAACCTATGCTCCTCTACATGTTCTGCAATCTAATTCTGCTCGAAATCTAACACATAATTCCTGATATGCCTTGCAGCCTAAAATGCTGCTCGATACCTACCTCTTCAGTATCCTCCCCGACCACTAATTTGGCCAACAACACAGGCACAATACAACATCTTAACGACCATACCACTATAACTCATAACTTCTGTCCAACCACTCGGAGTAACACAATAACAGGCAACTATATTTCCTATCAACAAATTCATCAACATACAAGACAGTCACGCAAAAACTCCCTAAAATGACCACGTCAACAATTTACCAATTTTCCTGCCAATCACTCGGAATAACCTAACGTCCTAAAGGCCATCACGGCCTAACCTACACTTCGATTAAAATGGGCAGTCACACAGATAACTCAAAATGTCCACAACATATAACCGGACAACTCCCTATAACATGGATAAATGGGCAACTTCGATAGCAATTCAGAAACATCCACGCACCACAATCATAAAATGACCAATTCCCATACAATACAAATCATAAATTACCTTATAAGGTCAGAACCCCACCCTTACCTGGATTGAAGGTCGCTCAACCAAAAACTCTAGCCGAAGACGCTGCTTCATTCTGCTCGATATCAGGCAGCTTGCTTCTCTTCCGCGCAACTCTACCAGTGAGCGTACAAAAATCCTTATTCTCTAACTAAAACAATTCCTTATGTCAGCTTAGCCTTATATAACAATCCTCTTAGACCTAACCTACACCCCCACTTTACTACTTCTAACTAATAACATAAGTCCAACATTATTTCAATAATTCTTAACATCTCGCAACTTCACAAATAATCCAAAAATAATTTAATTAAATAAATAATTAATTAAATTATGGGCATTACATTATTTTCCTTTAACCAATGCCGTCAAAGACCGAAGTACACTATTTTGAGTCAAAGGCTAGTACCCACTTGACATGGTAAGCTTGATTCTCATAGAAGGACGTTCAAAGACGCAGAGTTCTTTAGTAAAAGCTGCAACAATTTATAACTGTTCACTTTTCTCTATCCTGCGAGAAGCTTGAAAACATTGCATGCATGTCATTACATAACAGATATTCTCAAGACAAGTTTCTCATTTTCTCGTTGTTTATTTCAGTAAGAAAAATGGCTCTCGAACAAACCGTCAGAGACCTCCAAACTCAAAATGCTCAGTTCCAAGAAATGTTCCTGAACCTATCCAAGGGGAAAGAGGAATTGAAAGCACTCCTCACTAAGAGAATGACCAAGAAGAATCCTGAAGATAACAGGGATGACTAGTTGGAACAATTGCAAGCTGAGACGACAACGATGATAATCCAGATGATGGGTCAGAAGGCTCTTATTCAAAATTTAGATCGGGGACAAGAAGAGTTGAGAATCCTCATCAGCAAGCTTCATTAGGACAATGTTGTACCCCAAAATTTGCCTTCTCATTTTACTCAATACATGTCAATTGAGGTCCCCAAGTTGCTCAAGGAAGTCCAAGAGTTGACTAGACCAACTCTCTCCTAAGGCAGTATACCTCAAATTAGGGCTTCATCTTTCATCAATATGTGTGAACCACAAAGGTCTCAAATGCTTTCCAAGGTTTTAATATGTTCTAAAGACCCTACATGTCAAGTTTCATGCCTTGCACAAGAAGTTTGCTCAGTCAATTTCTCAAATGCTTGAGAATCGACTGTACTAGGTCTAAAGTCAACTATGGCCCACATATAGTCAAACTTCAAATTTTTGGTCAACATCATCATTTTAAAGTGTTATACATCATTTGATCAAGGGCTGATCATGATTCCTCAAGGGATGTTCCAAATTCATCAAAACCCAAAAGTTGCTAAATTAGGGTATTGTAGGAAAAGTCAACCCAACTTTGACCAAACATAAATTCTTCATACTTTATCATAAATTTTACATCCAAAGCTAATTTTTAATAGGATTCAATTATCTACAACTCATCTTCATCTCACAAGTTAAAAATATGCACTCATAAAAAGATATGAATTTTGACATTATAGGTCCTTTTGAAAAGTCAACAAAAACACCTTTTGGGTCAAAGCTTCATACATGGACATGGAAGACTCAATTGAGATGAGACCAAAAGGGTTGCTTAGGGGACACCCTAAGCTTTCTAAAAAGTCCAAGAACACCTCTCTAGGGTTAAAATTGGAGGAGTTATGCCTTGTCAAAGTTGACCTTTTTTGCAAAATTGCCAAAAGTCAAATGTGCTCACAAATGCATTTTTTGTTAAATGGGCCTAGCTGTTTATGCTTGCACCTCACTTATAATGTGGTCCATGACTCAAACATTCACCCACGCATTATTTTCTTCATTTTTCAATTTATTTTGATTTTTTTAATTAAAAAATGAATTAAATCAAATAATTGATGAATAATAGCAAATATATGATTTGATTTGGTTTTTGGACATGTGGGCAATCAGAATATGCTGAATTATCAAGGACAAAACGAATCAAGCATAATTTGTACAAGAAAGGGAAGACTTGGATCAAAATAGAAAGTTTGCATATGGTTAAAGAATCAAATCAAATCTCATCAAATTTCAAGATTTAATCCAAGTTTGTAACCCTAATTCATCCCTAGGTATATATTGGACAAGAACAAAGCAAAAAAGAGGGGTTAGCAATCGTGAAAGAGGCAAAGCAAATTCAGAAAATTCAAGGAAAAAGTGTGACTCGGTTTCAAGCTTGGAGGCCAAATCAAGCCCTTCTAGCATTTCCAAACGATTCCTTGATCTTCCCAGAAGCTAACCCAATCGATTGCATGCCTCTACACGTCCTGAATGGCTCCCTATCACTCTCACGGTTTGCAAAATTATTCAAATTCGATTACTGTAATTCTTGCATCTTTAGCATGTTTAAGTTACATATTTGTGATCCTCATTCTATTTGCAAGCTAACTGGATGATTTAATTGCATTTTTGGAGCCTGTACATGCCTTCACCATTGTTAGGGTTTATATGTGCAGTTTAGGAGTTTTGTCCACAGGTTAAATTGGCCAGCAAAAGGGGTACCATGGTGTTCACAAGATCAAGACGAGTTGATCTATATAATTAGATGCCATTTATCATGCGTGTACATGATTTTTGAATGAAACAGGTTTGTAGCTACAGACCTTTGTTTGTAGGTAAAAGTACCAGAGCCTAAGACGACGGTCCAGGGAAGAAGACAACAACGTGTCACAACCTGACTGGCTGGTTTGAATTCTGGCGCGTTTTTGGCATAATCATTGTTGTACACTTCTTGTTTTATATTTATATTATATTAACAATTGAGACATCCAGCGCAGTTGGTCAAAGGAAGGAAGTCAGAAGTTCATGTCTTGGGTTCGATCCCTGGCGTGAGCTTTTGGAATTTTCTCCATTATTTTCACCAGGTCCAGCATACCTCACCTTCTGAGGATCATCAGCGCCCTCTGATCTCATCCTCTGGATCCATCTCCAGCCAGATCCAGCACACCTCGCCTTCTGAGGATCATCAAGCGCCTTCTGTTCTCATCCTCTGGATCCACCTCTAGCCAGGTCCAACACATCTCACCTTCTGAGGATCATCAAGCACCCTCTGATCTCATCCTCTGGATCCACCTCTAGCCAGATCCAGCACACCTCACCTTCTGAGGATCATCAAGCACCCTCTGATCTCATCCTCTGGATCCACCTCTAGCCAGATCCAGCACACCTCACCTTCTGAGGATCATCAAGCACCCTCTGATCTCATCCTTTGGATCTATCTCCGGCCAGATCCAACGCCAGTATGCACAGGTCCACATGAGTCCCCAGAAGATGGTCTCATTAGATCAGGCGCCAGACTCTGGACCGTCCTTATGGGTTTCAGAAGTTCAGCATACACCCCCAGATTTGCTAACAGCAAGCCCATTTGGTTATTTCTACTATTTTTCTTTAATTTATTTTCTTTAATTATTTTGTTTTTTTAATCAATACAAAAATTATTTCATTAAATTAACAAATCAAAAAATCAAAAAAGACTTATTTTCTTGATAAATATTATTTTTAATTAATTAGTTTAATTAATTTAGGGCAATTTTAACTTCTTTCATAATTAAAAACAATTAGAAATTAGTTTTAATTAATTTGTGATTTAATTGTTTTCTCAAATAAATATCCACAAAAATTTCTTTCTCTCAATTAGGGTTTTAAGTTATTAATTACCGTGAACTTGTTAATTATTTTTTCCATTATTTTGTAACTGTTCAGGGTTTGTAATAGTTAAATTAGGGTTTTATTTCTTGCTTTAAATCCCCGATTTTTGGTTATGTAATTAATTCCCCTCCCCGAAGCCTTGTAATAGCTAGGTTTTACTTCCTCGCACTTTTAATTTCCGCAATCTTTAACTGTTAGATGTATGGCTAATAGGATTGTATGACAATAATGCATGAAAAATTAAAAAAGTTAGAAAACCCTAATGTGCAAAGATTAAAATAACTGAAACAAATCACTCGCACATGCTCACTCTTAGGGTATACTCTCACTCCGGTTGTCTTCGGTAAACGGTTATGAAGCATATGATGTTTTAGTGGCTATCCTCTATGTCCCAAAAGATCAAAAAATGACCCTTTTGACTGTTGCCTCGGAAAAGATCTTTACGACTCTAGGATGGTTACTAAGGTGTCCTAACATTGCTTTTGTGACCGTACGTACCTTTCGAATGTCCCTTACAACTCCAACGCCGGTGCTACCTACTCCTTAATAGTGGGATAGCGCCGTTTAAAGGAAATAGAACATAAACGTTCTTCTTTCGAGCAGGTAAATGCTAGTAGGTACTTGCTCAATGAAAACTTTTCACACAAACACCTTTCAAAACAAATTTTCAAAACAAACTTCGTCACATCCTTGAGGACTGATACAAGGGTTATCAGGAAGTAAAAACATTTTCAAGAGAAACACACACAAGCAATTTGAAAAATGAGCAAGTACCTAAGAGCCCATGGAAAACCATGGATAGAAAGGGTGCTAACACCTTCCCTTTCTATAATCTACCCCCCGTACTCAGAATATCTTGAAAAAAGGTTTTTTCTGTTATTTTTCCTTTTCCATGATTGGATGAAATAAAAGTCGGTGGCGACGCTTGCTTATCGTGACATTTTGTGAACAAAAAACGCAAAACACAAACCAGTATTAAACAGTCGGTTCTGCCACCGTATCACAGAACTGGCGACTCTACTGGGGATAAAAAGTGGGGTATAACTTAGGATCTAGGTCATATTTAATTGCTTTCTCTTGATTGTCTTTCTTGCTTTATATTTATGGGAGCTGTTTGGGTTATTTTGATCCTACACCTGGATCTGGGGAACAACTTTTAGGTAAGTAGCAATAAACTGTGAGGGAACTATGCTGGGGTATACCGGCACGGTTGAAGCAGTAGCTACATTGATGTGGCACTTTGGTTGGTACCGGTAACCCTTGAGTCAATTAGGGAGAGTACGGGGCCACCGCGTGGTGTCGTGAAGCATCAATTGACCTTAGAACCTTTAATTGCCCAACTTGGCCATTAGAAAGTATTGAGATAGCCGACCTCGGTGTAGAGCTGAGAACTGGTTGATACTCGATGCTACACTCATTGAGATCAGACTTTCGGGATATTTTGGCCGCAAGAAAAGATTGAGAACTGAAACAATGCCCGATAAAGGATGGTCAGTAATATTGAGATCCTCTAGAACCCAATTACTTTTTAAGACAGGTTTGAACCAACTAACTTCAAGAGGGTACTACCTTTTAACTCATGCAAGCCTTAAACCTAAAGACTTTGTGTGATTTGACTGTGCTTGCTATACTTGTGTTTGTTATACCTGTGTTTTATCATGACATCATGCATCATAAGCATAACACATCATGACTAACCATTTCAAGGATTCCCTAGGTCTCATTTTTACTCTGCTTTATAGGACATGGCATCTGCCCGTAGGAACACTATACAAATAAACCTTGTGAAAGTGTCTCTCCAACTAAAGGATCTGGCATTAAGGGTTCTTGAAGATTCTCATTTCACTAGAAAACATGGTCAGTTGCTCAACCTGGTCACTGCAAAACCTGATGAAAAGTTGTTAAAAGTGCTGTTTCAGTTCTTCGAATCAGTACACCATTGTTTCACCTTCCCGGATTATCAGCTAGTACCTACTATGGAGGAGTTTTCTCAGTTGTTGGGGGTACCTATTCTTGACCAGTTGCCTTTCAATGGTACGGAATAACATCCAAAGCCTGAAGAAATTTCTAGAGCTCTATCTTTACACCGGTCTGACATAGTGGAAAATTGGGAGACTAGAGGGAGTGTCCAAGGAATTCCGGTTAAGTTTCTATTTGAGAAGGCCTATCATTTTTGGGATAATTTAGATTTACAAGCTTTTGAAGAGGTACTGACACTTCTCGTCTATGGGATGGTACTTTTCGCTAATGCTGATCAACTTGTAGATGTGAGCAGTACCAAGGTTTTCCTGTCTCATAATCCAGTACCTACATTACTCAGGGATATTCTGCACTCTTTGCATGCTCGCACTCTAAAGAGAAGGGGAATCCTCTTGTGTTGCACTCCTCTATTGGCTAGGTGGTTTATTTCGCACCTACCCAGGTCTATTTTGAAGAATGAGCAGGGTTTGAAATGGTCTCATAGGTTGATGTCCCTCAAGCATTCAGACATTCATTGGTGTTCACGGTTCTCAGAGGATATTACCATCATTGATCGTTGTGGTGAATTCCTTAATGTCCCTCTCTTAGGCATTAGGGGAGGAATCACTTACAATCCTTGTCTGTCCTTACGTCAATTTGGTTATGTGAGAAGAGATAGTCCTCATGATACGGTTATCGAAGGAATCGCCTTCAATTATGAGAATGACGTTCAAGGATATCGTAGAAGGTTCATAAAAGCTTGGGGCATGGTACATAAAATTGATAGGAAGACGCTAGGGCACAAGAATTCCATTCCTCCTGAGCCTTATCTCCGATGGGTATGAGCTCGCGCCCAAAGTCTTAGGATGCCTTACCCAGCTGTCCTACCAATAACCGTGGATCCAGCTACTGAAGGAGACACTACTCCACTTGGTCATCATCCCGACATGCCAACTGATCGTGAAGAAATACATAAGTCTTGGGTTCAACTCAAAGAGGAGCGGGACACGTTTGAAGCTCAGTTCTATGCCAGCGAGAAGAAGGTCCTGAAGCTCACTAGGCTACTTCATGAAGAAAGGAACATAAATGCCTACATCGCACCAAAGAGGATGCGCTCTTGGGAGACTTAGTTTCTTTTTGATTTCAGTTTTGTTCATTTGTAAGCCTAAAAGGCATTCTTTGTAACAATTTTGAACTTATTAATGCAAATGACGTGTGCTTCTTTTGGTTAAACAAATCTGAGCCTTTAAGAATCCTTGAAAACATTGCATACATATATCATGCATATCATTGCATAACAGGTCTTCCAGTACATGTCTCTTATGTTCTCGCTGTTTATTTCAGCAATGACTCTCCAACAAGACAACAGAAATCTTCAAACTCAAGAACCTCAGTTCAGGGAAATGTTCCTAAACCTATCCAAGGGGCAGGAAGAGTTGAAAACACTCCTCGTCAGGAACTTGGTCAAGAAAAGTCCTGAAGATAACAAGGACGAACGACTGGAACAACTACAAGCTGAGGTTGATGCAATGAGAACCCAGATGCTGGGGCAGATGGCTCTTATCCAAGGCCTAGCCCGGGGACAAGAAGAGATGAGAACCATTATCAACAAACTTCATCAAGATGGATACAACCGTATGAAGCAAGCAGTCGAGGCCGGGGATCAAGTCATTGATCAACCTCCAAGAAGACAAGAGTTTGGTTTGGTGAAGAGTGAACCTTTCCAAATTTCTACTACCTCACAAGTCCAACAACAACCTTGCCAAAAACAACGGGCTAATCAGAGTAAGCTGGATATACCCAAAAGGCAGTTTACCAAACTCAACGTGTCACTGTCTTAAGCTTTGCAACACCTATTGAGGATGAATCTGATTACATTGATAGGACCTCATCCGAATCCCAAGATTTCTTCGCCTAACTACAATCATGATGCAAGGTGTGCATACCATTCTGATAGTCCTGGACATGATACGAATGGCTGCTGGGCCCTGAAGAACAAAATTCAGGATATGATTGACGCCAAGGAGATTGAATTCGACCCTCCAGAGACTCATAAAGTGATCACTGCTCCTAGGCCAAATCATTGAGAGTGTCCAATTCATTTGTGATTTTTCAATTGTAATTTCTTTTGCTTGTTCGAACAATTACTGTAATGTCAAAATTTGGTGTTCCCATTAATGCATTGCATATGTTTGTCTTGAAGTAATTCATTATATTTAAACTGTGTTTTTACTTATTTTTTATGATATTCAACTCTCGATTAAAAACTCTAAGCCTTAGAGGGAGGATGACGAAAAATACCATGTTCCATACATTATGCTTTTGGACAGACCTGGATGACGATGTACAAGCATTTTTTCAAATCCTAAACAATGGAGTTATAAGGAAGATAATCCCTAGTCAACCCCTTCGAGCCAAAGAAGTAGGAGTTTTTCTTTTCACACATATTAAAACCCTTAATCATAACCTGGGGCATGGTAGTTTTCTCAGTTAATTCAGAGGCGCATTCAGTCACAATCTGCCGCTTCGTACACAATGAATGGCATCAAAGACGTCCTTCTGAAACAAAAGACGGTGATGGTTCCTTATAATCATCAAGACAGGCAGTCATTATCTCTAGAAATAAAAGCCCATTAAGTCAAAACCTATGAAGGAGACTTAAGAAAAAAACTGGGGCATCCCGCTGACTATAATCACAAAAAGAAACAATTCAGGCAAAAGATATGGATAATAAAATAAAAAAGAAAGAGGTCCTACAAACCCTCAACAAAAAAGGAAATGACTGCCTATTCAAAATAATATGTCAGTACCCGAACCATCACTGGAATATCAGAGCAAAGACTCAAACAGGATCTAAATGCACAATTAGCTGAGTTTAGGATCGAAGAACATCACGAAGAACGGGTGGGTACAAATAAAATTTGAGCCTTTATCCTTTGTTTCTTAAACAGTGAACCAGGCCACGTTATAACCCTTAAAAGTCCTAGCTGAAGCATGGGTTAGTTCGAAAGCATAATGTTACAAAAGGTATCCTGACTCCTGAAGGTCCATTACAAATCCTGAGTTGATATCACATCTTTGCAAAATTCTATCTTTTCTATAAAAAAACTTTCAAAACATCAAGACAGACATAAGCTTTGCATTCTTTAAACAACATTGTTTGCATATGACTATTTGTTCAACAGCAGAGAAATTCGCATGACGAATATCTAGTGAACAAAAACCTTCTCAATGAAAAGGATCACCTCAAGTGGAAAAACACTTCCAACCAAGGGGCACGGCATGATCATTGTCCATCATCTGGGGAAGTCAAGTCAAGATTCAAGGAATCTCTTAAAGATGCCAAATAGCCAGGGGCAGATCTCCATCTGAATCACTTGGGGGCATCGGGCATGAATTCCAGCAACGAATCCTGTACGATCAAACAAATATCTTTTGGTAGTGTGGCAACACAACACTACCGACAATGACAAATCCCTACACCCTGAGAGCGTGGACATGGTCAGAAAATACTGCACATGAACAAAGACCCGCTAGGTTGACTGGCCTAAGCATAAATAAGGGCATCCCGGTGAACCAAAAGGGTTCGAGCAAAAATTAGGGATAAAAAAAAAGATCTGTACACCCGGCAAGTCGAAAACCTGAAAAGGCGGCTTGTGCAAAAAGGGTATCCCAGTGGACTGAAAATCTGAAAAGATAGTCCAGGAAAAGTTAAGGATTAAAGCGTACGACTATGTCCCGTTATCTTGTCACTTGCCTATCAGTAGAAGACTTTCATATAGAAATGGTTCTGGTACGATCCAGAGACGGATGTTATCCTGACACTTATTCCAGACTTTCATCTAGAAATTGTTCAGATACGATCCAGATACGGATGTCATTCTGCTACTTATTCAAGATTTTCATACATCTAGAAACAGTTCAGGTACGACCCAAAGACGGGTGTCTTCCTGACACTTATTCCAGACTTTCATCTAGAAACGATTCAGGTACGATCCAGAGACGGACGTTATCCTGACACTTATTCCAGACTTTCATCTAGAAACGGTTCAGATTCGATCCAGATGCGGATTTCATTCTGCTACTTATTCAAGATTTTTAGCTTTCAGATACAATTCAGATACACTCTAGATACGGATGCCATTATGATACTCATTCAGATTCAGCTTTCAGATACAGTTTAGATACACTCTAGATACAGATGCCATTATGATACTCATTCAGATTCAGCTTTCAGATACAGTTCAGATATGATCCAGATACGGATGTCATTCTGAAACTCATTCAACACATGTTTCAAGTACAGTTCATATACGATCCAGAGACAGATGTTATTCTGACACTCATTCAACACATGTTTCAAGTACAGTTTAGGTACGATCAAGAGACGGATGTCATTCTGACACTCATTCAACACATGTTTCAAGTATAGTTCAAATACGATCCAGATACAGATGTCATTTTGACACTCATTCAACACATGTTTCAAGTACAGTTCAGATACGATCCACAGACGGATGTCATTCTGACACTCATTCAACACATGTTTCAAGTACAGTTCAGGTATGATCCAGAGACGCATGTCATTCTGACACTCATTCAACACATGTTTCAAGTACAGTTCAGATACGATCTAGAGATGGATGTCATTCTAACACTCATTCAACACATGTTTCAAGTATAATTCAGATACGATCCCGAGACGGATGTCATCCTAACACTTATTAAATACATGTTCAAGTACAATCACAATACAAATCCATCCACAAAATCTCTGCATGTACTTTTTCCAGCATGGTACAAGGGGTAGAGACAGTTGGAAACAAAGTCACTATCACATACAAGCCAGTGATACCTATATTCCCCACAGAGCCAAGACAACCAAAGTCCGATTTCCAGGTCCCCAAGCAGGAATTCCTTCTCCAGCAGGTTCCTTCAGAAAGCTAATCATCTTCGGTCACTATCCCCAGCAGAAGTAGAAGAACCACTTTTTCTACTATGATCAGGAATGTAATTTCCAGTACTCTCCAACAATAGTCAGAGATTTATTTTCCCAAACTTGGACGTGCCACAATAGCATTTCATGTTCATATATCATGATGTGCGCATACATATTGCATACAGCATAATCTCATTTATTTTGAGAACGTCATCATACAATGCATTTCATGCATCATATACGATTAATCATGTAGCTTTTCAGGAATGATGTTTATCATCAAAAACTTCTAGCAAGTTCAAGATTAGCTCCTGAAACTAAACAGAATAATTATCTGCGCGACCAAATGCAGCTTTACACGGGTTCGTCACAAAGCAACCTTACCCAGGTTCCTTCTCAGTTCAGATGTAGTTTTACCCAAACTCCTCACAAAGCAACCTTACCCAGGTTCCTTCTCGGTTCAGATAGAGTTTTACCCAAACTCTTCACGAAACAACCTTACCCAGGTTCCTTCTCACAGCCCTACTATCTAGGCTTTCATATCGAAGTAACCCTACTATCCAGGTTCCTTCTCACAGCCGTACTATCCAGGCTTTCATATCGAAGTAACCCTACTATCCAGGTTCCTTCTCACGGCCCTACTATCCAGGATTTTATATCGAAGGAACCCTACTATCCATGTCCCTTCTCACAGCCCTACTATCCAGGCTTTTATATCGAAGTAACCCTACTATCCAGGTTCCTTCTCACATCCCTACTGTTGCACCCCAAAATTTTCCCTCCCATATTCTCCAAGAAATTGCCAAGCCAAGTCACAAAACTCCCCAAGGGTTGCACATCCCAACTGTCTCCTATACAGTCAAAACTAGGGTTTGTGTTCTGATCAAGAAATTGAAGGTTTCAAAGGCCCAATCAGGTCTCACATGCCTACAAAGATGGTCAAGTATCCTCATATCAAGTTTCAAAGCATTCAGTTCAAAATTGCACAGTCAAAACCCTAATTGCACTACAGTCAACTGTAGGGGCAAAATGGTCATTTGACAGTCAAAAGTTCAAATTTTTGGTCAACATATCATTTTGAAGCCACAAACATCATTTGATCAATGCTTGATCATGATTCTCAAAATTTGGCTCAGAAAATCATCAAGATGCAAAAGTTACTATATTTGGACAGCTGAAAAAGTCAACTGAAATTGACCAGGGCATAACTTTCACATGGATTATCAGAAAAATTCCATCCAAAGCTCATTTTGAAGAGAAAGACATTTCCTACAACTCATCTTCATACTTAAAGTCCAAGAAATGCTCTCACAAAAAGTTATCAATTTCAACATTATAGGTCATTTTCAAAAGTCAACAAAAAGGGACTTTAAGTCAAAGGCCATAACTTGAGATTGGTAAATCAAAATGACATGGGACCAAAGACATTGGTTAGGGGACTCAAAGACCTTTCCAAAATGTCCAAGAACATGAGAAAAGATTAAAAATTGAGCAAGTTATGCCTTGTGGAAGTTGGGAAATTTTTGGGAATTTTGAAAAGTCAACTTTACTTCAAATGACTTAAATTTGCTAATGGGCCCATTTTTCTTCCATGATTCATCATTCCAAGCATGTGCACGACCACTTGGCCCAAAGGGAAGTATTTTCTCATTTTTTATTTATTTATTTGAATTATTATTCATATTAATTCATTTAAATTATATAAATATGTGGAAAATATAAAACTTGACCTAAAAAATCTTTTTATACATGTTTTAAGGTCAAGATCTCGTGCACATCCCAATATGGAAAGATTTGGTTGATTTGAGCATGATTGAACAAAAATGCACATGAAAAAGATTCAAAAAGATCTTAAGGAAATCAAATATGCAAAACAATGAATGCCTTGGATTTTATTGAGTTTTCTTAACCTAAAAGCTTCACTACATATTCAGAATGATGACCCTAATGCTAAAACATCCTAAGCTGCGCTAAAGAACAGTTTGGAAACTTGAAAAAATTGCTTGAAAACAAAATTCTGAAATCATTGTTGGAGGACGATTCAAGCCTTAATCTTGATTCCAATAGCTTCATTGTGGTTCTCTGAACGTGTGCCAATCAAGAACAACAACCAAAGCTCCAAGAATTGGTAGATTAAACTCAAACTGTGTCAAGCAATTTTCAGAAACGTATATCATAATTCACGCATCCTTTTGCATTTTTATTTATGGATTCTTGTTCAGTGTGATGTTTCGAAGCTAACCAATGCTTTTGATTTGATTATAACGCTGTGTATGAGATTCTACCATGCTTAAATTTTAGGGTTTGCAGGGTATCAATTTAGGGCTTTGGTAACGAAGCAAAATTAGAATTCCAGACTATGGCCATTAGACTCAGTGCTTGAAGACGAAGAGGATGGAACCCTCGTGCTCAATTTATGAGCGTCGAGGGGCTATTCGCTATTTTCTGGTATATGGTCTTAGGCAACGTTTGCAAAACCGTGGCCTCATGTTTTTTATTTTCAGGAACATGGAGGAGACGAAGACGTGGCGGAATGTGATGGGCTAATTCGAATTTCGCGCGCATTGGGGGCCACTGACGTTCTTTCCTTTTATAATATTTACTAACTATTATATAACAAACGCATGTGTAGTGGTTCAGTGGTGCACGTGGTGATTGGTAACATCAACGACCTGGGTTCGATCCCAGGTCTTCTTCCTTTCCATTTATTTCTTTTCAATTAATGTTCATGTATAGAGCTTGGAGTGAAGATCATGATACACCCCTAGATCAGAGCCATACACGCGTCTAGCTCCATCAATCTAAAAGCCATGGATTAGAGATCATGATGAACTCCAGTCAACGCTGAAGCAGGCTAGCAAAAAAGTCAAAGAAGGCCATGCTTAATTGGGCCAGACTATTCCAAATTACACCTTACAACTGGGACTGAACCCCCCCTGGTTTGCAATGTTTTTAATTTTCTTTATGTTTTATTTTATTTTCAATTATCTGTTTATTTGTTTTGTTGTCTTAATTTAATTAATTGTTTTTTTAACAAAATATAAAAACATCATAAAAAACAGAAAAGGCAAAAAATATAATAAATACTTTATTTTAATTATTTTTCTAAATAAATGCTTGTAATAAATTTAGTATTAAATAGGTTTTAATTTTAATTCTTTTCAATAACTAAAAATCAAAAAATATAGAATTAGGTTTAATAACTTTTATTCCTTTTAATTCTTTCTTTTTATCATAATATTATTTATTTTCATAATTAAAATGTACATAAGTAAAAATTAGGGCTTAATCTAGGTTAATTTAACATTTTATAATAATTAAAAAATAATTAGAATTAGGTTTTGACATTTTATTTTCATTACAATTAATTCTCTTTTTTCTATTAAACCTAAAAAACATAAAAACACCAAAAACATTTTCTTTTTAAATTTTTAATTTTAATTCCTCATTGACATTAATTTTTGCAAAAGGGTCCAACGCCCATATTTTTAATTGTTTAATTTGCGTATTTATTTTATTGCTTAATTCATTATCTCTCCCAAAGCCGTGTAAACAATTTCTCGCACTTTTATTTCTTTTGCTTTATTTACTTTCCGTCAAATCGGGTCCGGTTTAATTTTGGCGATGTGGACCCGCGCCATTTGTAATAGTTTAGAATTTACTTTTCCCGCAAATATTAACTGTTAAATAAGCATGAAAGAATGTATGGACTTAAAATAAAATCAAGCGTAGATCACAATGAACATGACAAGACAAATATCAATGAAAACGACCCACGAATCGCACACACCACCCCTAGGGTACGCCTCACTGTTGCCTTGCCTCGAAAGGTGATCGTCGAGTAGAGGACGTCTTAGTAAGTCCTCATGATCCGGGAACCTGGCATGAGGGTAGCTTCTAAGGTATCTTCCCATTGCTCCGGTGATCACCATGTCCCGAACATCGAATTGACCCGAACACCTCCAACGGTGGTGCTACCTACCTCTCAATGGTGGGATGGCACTACTTTAAAGGACATTTACACAGACGAATTCCTTAGGGTAGGTAGGTTCTCAAGGATACTTGCTCTAATTTCAAACAAAAAACCTTTTCACACGGACACTTTTCCAAAAGCTTTCAAAAGCAAATTTTTCAAACACTCTGACGTACGAGTCGAACTGAAATTTTTCAAAGAAACTTTTAAAACCCACATTGAAAAGCAAACAAACCTTTTTGAAAACACCTTGAGCAAGTACCTAAGAGCCCATGGATAACCATGGATAGAAAGGGTGCTAACACCTTCCCTTTCTATAATCTACCTCCCGAACCGAGAGCAATCTCTTTAAGGAATTTTTCTGTGCTTTTGTCCTTTCCATTTGGAGAAAATAAAAGACGGTGGCGACTCTTGCTTCCGCGACATTTCGCGAACCAGCGTTAAACAGTCAGTTCCAGATCCACCGATCACAGAACTGGCGACTCTGTTGGGGACTAAAACTTAAAGTGGGGTGTACCTTAGGGCTAGGTCATAACTATGTTTTCAATTGTTTTCCTTGTGTGCTTTAAATTGTGGGTTGCTTGGGAGTTCTATAGATCCTAACCCGGATCTGGGGGATACCTTCTTAGAAAGTAGCAACAAGGCTGTGAGGGAACTGTGCGGGGTATACCGACATGGTTGAAACAGTCTGCTACGTTGATGTGGCACTTTGGTGTGTACCGGTAACCCTTGAGTTCAGTCAAGGAGAGTACGGGGCCTCCGCGTGGTGTCGTGAAGCATCAACAGACCTTAGGAACCTTAATTGAACTATCTTGGCCTCTTTAGGGTAGTGAGATAACTGACTTTGGTGCAGTCCGAGGTTGGTTGATACTCGATACTACACTCAATTGAGGGTTGCTTTCCTGGAATATTTCGGTCGCCAGTTCAGTGGCTAAATCGAAACGATGAACAATGAAAGCAATCCCGTGATATTGGGAACCTTAGAACCCGGTTACTTTGATTAGGACAGGTTGAACCCACCTACTTCAAGAGGGTAATACCTAGACCCCATGCTGGCCTGAACCCTAAGGGCTCTTTTGTGTGACTTGTGTGCCTTCGTACTTGACTATCTGCGTGCTTGTTACCTGACACTTGTTTCTTGCAGGTCTTGTTTATAGTCCTTAATTGGGACTCATAACAGGGTACTAAGTTTCTTGCAGGTCTTGTTTATAGTCCTTAATTGGGACTCATAACAGGGTACTAGGTTTCTTGCAGGTCTTGTTTATAGTCCTTAATTGGGACTCATAACAGGGTACTAAATTTCTTACAGGGTTGTTTATAGTCCTTAATTGGGACTCATAATAGGGTTACTCACATTACCCCATGCATAACATAACATCATACCATTGCATACATCCTAACCCATTTCAAGGATCTCAAGGGCTTGTGATGCAGGTCATGATAAATCAAACATCTAGCCAAGGGCAAAGAGGATTTATTTTCCTCTAGCCAAGGTTGTCAGGGGCTATGACCCACTGGATATGGTGAGCCTTTGACCCTTGAAGAAGGGCTCTCTACAACAGGAAGTTCCTTCAATCAAGTTGCCAGTTTCCAACTATAACAAGTTTCTCTGTTTACCCTGCGAGGTCCTTGAAATCATTGCATGCATGTCATACATCTCATTGCATTGCAGGTATCCCTTTGACAGGTTGCTTACCCTTCTCCGCTGTTTATTTCAGCCGATCGTCATGAATCCTGAATCATCAGCCGAGCAGACTATCAAGGACCTCCAGGCTCAGAACGCCCAGTTCCAAGAGCTGATCATGAATTTGACCCAGGGGCAACAAGATCTGAAGGCTCTGCTCTTGAAGAAGGACAAGAAGAAGAAGATGACTGTTTTGTTCAGCCCTAGACGCAGATCTGGGAATGCACCGCAGACTGAAACTGAGAGGACTACCCCATCTGTGGGAAAAAGCAGTCATCAAGAGGAAAGGATTCCCAGCCCAGTGGTCTCCGACAACGAGACAGATTTCAATGACGAACAGTACCCTCCTACTGAGGACAAGTACAAACAGTTAGAGGATAGGCTGAATGCTATGGAGATCCAACAGGTACCTGGGCTGGATTTTGGAGATCTGGGTTTGTCAACTGGTGTGATTATTCCTCGGAAGTTCAAAGCACCATCCTTTACCAAGTATGACGGGGCGTCTTGTCCCAAGTTACATCTCAGGTCCTATGTTCGGAAGATTCAACCATATACGGTGGACAAGAATTTGTGGATCCACTTCTTTCAGGAGAGTCTTTCAGGGACTCATCTCGAATGGTTCTATCAGCTGGATGGGACCAAGGTTCGTAACTGGGAGGAGTTGGCTACTGCTTTCTACAAGCAGTATCAATATAATGCCGACCTTGCTCCTACGCGTACCCAACTCCAGGGTATGTCGTTAGGATCAAGCGAAGGTTTTAAAGAATATGCGCAGAAATGGAGGGATCTTGCTGGAAGGGTACAACCACCTCTGACTGATCGGGAACTGGTCGATATGTTCTTGGGGACCCTGTCTGGTCCGTTCTATAACCATCTAATTGGGAATTCGTCTGCTGGATTCACAGATCTTATCTTGACTGGAGAGCGAATAGAAGCTGGTATCCAGTCTGGGAAAATTCAAGAGGCTGCACCTTCTGATAAAAAACCTCATCATGGAAAGAAAGAATCCAATGCTGTGCACGGTAAAAAGAGCCGTCATGAGGTAGGGGCGATCCAGATCTCCAATCTTGGGCTTGCTCAACAAGGACAGGGGCAGCAACGCAAGGAGAAACGACAGTATACCAAACTCAACATGTCGCTGGATCAAGCACTGCAACAAATGTTGAAGGCAGGGCTGATCACCTTAAGGGCTCCTCTTCGGAATCCGAACACCTCTGCTCCCAACTATCATCCCAACGATAGGTGCGCGTATCATTCTGATAGCCCGGGGCATACTACGGACAATTGCTGGCCTCTCAAGAACAAGATCCAAGATATGATCGACGCCGGAGAGATTCAGTTTGAAGTGCCTGAGACTCCGAACATAATCACTGCTCCATTGCCCAATCATTGAAGACTTTTGTTTATTTGAATTTTTAAGTTGTATTTTTCTTTGCTTATACAAACAATTAATGTCATAGCAAACTCTTTTATTCTATCAATGCATCGCATATGTCTGTTTTGAGGAATTAATACAATTGTTTTCATTATATTCAAAATTCTTTTCATATTTTTTCTGATGATCAACTCTTGGTTAATAATTCTGAGCCTCTTGAGGGAGGATGACGAAAACGATACCCTAATCTACAGTATGCTTTTAAACAGACCCCGCTGATGAGGTACAGGCATTGTTTCAATCCCTAAACACTGGAGTTATAAGGATGATAATCCCTCGTCAACCCATCTGAGCCAAAGAAGTAGGAGTTTTTCTTTTCGAAATTTAAAACCCTTAATCATAACCTGGGGCAGGGTAGTCTCAGTTGATCCAAGCGCATGACGAATGGCACCGAAGAGATCTTTACAAAACGAAGAAAGACAATGATGGTTCCGAACAATCATAAGGACAGGCAGTCATGATCAAAATTCATAAATGAAAAGCCCAAAAAGTCTAAACCTACAAAGGGGACTTATGAAACTGGGGCATCCCGCTGACTGTAATTCCAAAAAAGGAAACAGTTCAGGCAAAAAAGAAAGGGATAACAAAATCAAGAAAGAGGTCTCACAAACCCTCAACAAAAAAAAAATGACTGCCTATTCAAAACAAGTTATCAACATCTGAACCATTATTGGAACATCACGACAAAAACTCAAGTAAGGTCTAACGCACGATCAGCTGAGTTTAGGTTTGGAGAACATCACGAAGAGCGGGTGGGTACAAATAATTTGAGCCTTTATCCTTTGTTTCTTAAACCGTGAACCAAGCCACGTTATAACCCTTAAAAGTCCTAGCTGAAGCATGGGTTAGTTCGAAAGCATATTGTTACGAAAGGTATCCTGACTCCTTAAGGCTCACGGTAAAATACGGAGTTGACATCACGTTTTACAAACATTCATTTGTTTTATGAAAAAGAATGCACTTTCAAAATCTTCAAGACAGACATAGGCTTTGCATTTTTAACATAACTTTGTTTGCATATGACTTTTTGTCTGAACAGCAGGGAAATTCGCACGATGAATACCTAATGAACAAAAGTACCTCCAATCAAGGGGCAGACATAACCATGGTCCATTTTCTGGGGCAGTCCAATCAAGATTCGGAGAGTCTCGCAAAAGCTAAATAGTCTGGGGCAAATCTCCATCTGGATCGCTTGGGGCGTTGGACGATCAAACAAAGATCTTATGGTAGTATGGCAACACTACACTTCTAACAGGGGCACCTACCTGCATTCTAAGAGCGTGGACATAGTCGAAAAAGCACTACGCATGAAAAAAGACCCGCTAGGTTGACATACCTAGGCAAAAATAAGGGCTTCCCGGCGAACCAAAAGGGTTCGGGCAAAAATAAGGGATGAAACGAAAAAAATCTGTACACCCGGCAAGTCGAAAATCTGAAAAGGCGGCTTGGGCAAAAATGGGTATCCCGGTGGACTGAAAACCCGAAAGGGCGGTCCAGGCAGAAGTTAGGGATTAAAGTGTACGACTATGTCCCGTTTTCTTGTCACCTGCCTACTAGAAGAAGGTTTGTCCATCAACAACTATCAAGCACCTCCACAGGTATCTTCCGCTCCCACATCAGAAACAGGGGCAATAATGGGTGGTCTAAGCAATCTGATTGCTCTGTCCTCTAAGGTGTCAAGGTAGGGTCCGTTGAAGAACATAACCAATACAGTTCAATACTTCCCCAGGAGAGTCTAATCTAGTTCCCCAGGAAAGTTGGAATCACCTCCCCAAGCAGTAAGCTTATCCCCCAGTAAAAGCCTGAAAGCTTATCCTCGCAGAGCACGAACGCGTCGTCCGGCTTGATTTAAAGAGTTATTTCCTTAACAGGATATAACTGGGTTATCCTCAGCCAAAAGCCACGGAAAGAGCGTCGTTGATACAGTCTTCTTATCCCCAGCGAAGTCCATCAACACTTCCGGCACAACAAGGATATCCTCAGCAAGTTACTATCAACGTTCAACAAAGCATCTCTATCCCCACAAAGTATTGCTTCTCAGCATGGTCACTAGAGTATCTTTGCTCCCCGCAGAATCTTCCATTTGCCAAGTTCATCCCCCAACGGAGTCATCTTCTCCTACCGGTATTCTTGCAACTATCATCCCCAGCGGAAACAGAAATCTATTCCTCAACATCAGCCCAGGAGTGACTTCCCGGCACCCGTCAAGGATTTATTTTCTTAGACAAAAATACATTCATAAACATCATAGCCTCGTACATTGTAGCATGCATACGCATCATGCTGCACGAATCTCATTAATCTTGAAGACATACAGTTCATGCATCATGATTTTGCATACAATTATGTTTTGCCTTTTCAGGAAAAAGATCAATACAAAAATGATTACTACCAACTATCGCAATTCCTTCTAGATATAGTTTCAGATATGATCCAGAAATGGTGACGTTCTGATACTGCTTCCAGATTTCCTTCTCGATATAGTTTCAGATATGACCCAGATATGGTGACGTTCTGATACTGCTTCCAGAAATCCTTCTCGATATAGTTTCGGATATGATCCAGATATGGTGACGTTCTGATACTGCTTCCAGACATTCCTTCTAGATATAGTTTCAGATATGATCCAGAGATGGTGACGTTCTGATACTGCTTCCAGATTTCCTTCTAGATATAGTTTCGGATATGACCCAGATATGGTGACGTTCTGATACTGCTTCCAGACATTCCTTCTAGATATAGTTTCAGATATGATCCAGAGATGGTGACGTTCTGATACTGCTTCCAGATTTCCTTCTAGATATAGTTTCGGATATGACCCAGATATGGTGACGTTCTGATACTGCTTCCAGACATCCTTCTAGATATGGTTTCAGATATGACCCAGAGATGGTGACGTTCTGATACTGCTTCCAGATTTCCTTCCAGATATAGTCCAGATATGAACTAGATATGGCGACGTTCTGACACTTATTCCAGGTAAAGATATTTCAAAGCCTTCGCTAGTCCAGCTAAATCGACTCCCAACAGGTTTTTCTGATAAAGACTCAGCAGAAGTTATGGTTCCCTCTCCAACGGCGAGTGAGGTGGTAATCCCTTTTTCAGATGTTCCCCTCTCCGACGGTGAGTGTGAGGTGATAGTCTCCTACGGTCCCCTCTCCGACAAGTGCGTGAGGTGGCAATTCCTTCTTCAGATGTTTCCCTCTCCGACGATGAGTGTGAGGTGATAGTCTCTTATGGTCCCCTCTCCGACAAGTGCGTGAGGTGGTAATTCTTTTTTTAGATGTGTCCCTCTCCGACGATGAGTGTGAGGTGATAGTCTCTTATGGTTCCCTCTCCGACGGTGAGTGAGGTGACAATTCCTTTTCCTATGATTTCCCTCTCCGATGGTGTGTGAGGTGACGATTCCTTTTCCTATGATTCCCTCTCCGACGGCGAGTGAGGTGATTCCCTTTCAGATTATAATTGCCTATGATTCTCTTCCCAATACTGCGAAGATAATAATTCCCATCAAGATTTTCTCAACGAGCGTTGTTGAAGTTAAAATCACCCAAGATCCTCTTATCATTCATGCTAAGACAGTAACCATCCCTGGTTCATTCATCAGCGTTTGAAGCTCCAGATTCAGCTCCTGTAACCAGTCAGGACACATCTATACCAAGCATCTAAAAACCAACTCCTGCGACGTGTCAGGTACTCATTTTCTGTTTTGCAGGTATGCAAGTTCTCGCCAAGGAATCTCCTACGCGATCAACATCTAGATGGCATCTATAAGCCCATCATCCTATCCCGCAATCACCAAATGGCATCTATAAGCCCATTCCTACCACACTGCTAACATGTGAGCACAAATTTCTGGGCACTCTAGTGTCCAATCATCTTCTACCCTCGGATTACGAAAGGCACGTCAGCCAATCTGCATCCTCAGGTCTAAGAAGATTGAACAGGGGCAACTGTTGCACCCCAAAATTTTCCCTCCCATATTCTCCAAGAAATTGCCAAGCCAAGTCACAAAACTCCCCAAGGGTTGCACAGCCCAACTGTCTCCTATACAGTCAAAACTAGGGTTTGTGTTCTGATCAAGAAATTGAAGGTTTCAAAGGCCCAATCAAGTCTCACATGCCTACAAAGATGGTCAAGTATCCTCATATCAAGTTTCAAAGCATTCAGTTCAAAATTGCACAGTCAAAACCCTAATTGCACTACAGTTAACTGTAGGGGCAAAATGGTCATTTGACAGTCAAAAGTTCAAATTTTTGGTCAACATATCATTTTGAAGCCACAAACATCATTTGATCAATGCTTGATCATGATTCTCAAAATTTGGCTCAGAAAATCATCAAGATGCAAAAGTTACTATATTTGGACAGCTGAAAAAGTCAACTGAAATTGACCAGGGCATAACTTTCACATGGATTATCAGAAAAATTCCATCCAAAGCTCATTTTGAAGAGAAAGACATTTCCTACAACTCATCTTCATACTTAAAGTCCAAGAAATTCTCTCACAAAAAGTTATCAATTTCAACATTATAGGTCATTTTCAAAAGTCAACAAAAAGGGACTTTAAGTCAAAGGCCATAACTTGAGATTGGTAAATCAAAATGACATGGGACCAAAGACATTGGTTAGGGGACTCAAAGACCTTTCCAAAATGTCCAAGAACATGAGAAAAGATTAAAAATTGAGCAAGTTATGCCTTGTGGAAGTTGGGAAATATTTGGGAATTTTGAAAAGTCAACTTTACTTCAAATGACCTAAATTTGCTAATGGGCCCATTTTTCTTCCATGATTCATCATTCCAAGCATGTGCACGACCACTTGGCCCAAAGGGAAGTATTTTCTCATTTTTTATTTATTTATTTGAATTATTATTCATATTAATTCATTTAAATTATATAAATATGTGGAAAATATAAAACTTGACCTAAAAAATCTTTTTATACATGTTTTAAGGTCAAGATCTCGTGCACATCCCAATATGGAAAGATTTGGTTGATTTGAGCATGATTGAACAAAAATGCACATGAAAAAGATTCAAAAAGATCTTAAGGAAATCAAATATGCAAAACAATGAATGCCTTGGATTTTATTGAGTTTTCTTAACCTAAAAGCTTCACTACATATTCAGAATGATGACCCTAATGCTAAAACATCCTAAGCTGCGCTAAAGAACAGTTTGGAAACTTGAAAAAATTGCTTGAAAACAAAATTCTGAAATCATTGTTGGAGGACGATTCAAGCCTTAATCTTGATTCCAATAGCTTCATTGTGGTTCTCTGAACGTGTGCCAATCAAGAACAACAACCAAAGCTCCAAGAATTGGTAGATTAAACTCAAACTGTGTCAAGCAATTTTCAGAAACGTATATCATAATTCACGCATCCTTTTGCATTTTTATTTATGGATTCTTGTTCAGTGTGATGTTTCGAAGCTAACCAATGCTTTTGATTTGATTATAACGCTGTGTATGAGATTCTACCATGCTTAAATTTTAGGGTTTGCAGGGTATCAATTTAGGGCTTTGGTAACGAAGCAAAATTAGAATTCCAGACTATGGCCATTAGACTCAGCGCTTGAAGACGAAGAGGATGGAACCCTCGCGCTCAATTTATGAGCGTCGAGGGGCTATTCGCTATTTTCTGGTATATGGTCTTAGGCAACGTTTGCAAAACCGTGGCCTCATGTTTTTTATTTTCAGGAACATGGAGGAGACGAAGACGTGGCGGAATGTGATGGGCTAATTCGAATTTCGCGCGCATTGGGGGCCACTGACGTTCTTTCCTTTTATAATATTTACTAACTATTATATAACAAACGCATGTGTAGTGGTTCAGTGGTGCACGTGGTGATTGGTAACATCAACGACCTGGGTTCGATCCCAGGTCTTCTTCCTTTCCATTTATTTCTTTTCAATTAATGTTCATGTATAGCGCTTGGAGTGAAGATCATGATACACCCCTAGATCAGAGCCATACACGCGTCTAGCTCCATCAATCTAAAAGCCATGGATTAGAGATCATGATGAACTCCAGTCAACGCTGAAGCAGGCTAGCAAAAAAGTCAAAGAAGGCCATGCTTAATTGGGCCAGACTATTCCAAATTACACCTTACAACTGGGACTGAACCCCCCCTGGTTTGCAATGTTTTTAATTTTCTTTATGTTTTATTTTATTTTCAATTATCTGTTTATTTGTTTTGTTGTCTTAATTTAATTAATTGTTTTTTTAACAAAATATAAAAACATCATAAAAAACAGAAAAGGCAAAAAATATAATAAATACTTTATTTTAATTATTTTTCTAAATAAATGCTTGTAATAAATTTAGTATTAAATAGGTTTTAATTTTAATTCTTTTCAATAACTAAAAATCAAAAAATATAGAATTAGGTTTAATAACTTTTATTCCTTTTAATTCTTTCTTTTTATCATAATATTATTTATTTTCATAATTAAAATGTACATAAGTAAAAATTAGGGCTTAATCTAGGTTAATTTAACATTTTATAATAATTAAAAAATAATTAGAATTAGGTTTTGACATTTTATTTTCATTACAATTAATTCTCTTTTTTCTATTAAACCTAAAAAACCTAAAAACACCAAAAACATTTTCTTTTTAAATTTTTAATTTTAATTCCTCATTGACATTAATTTTTGCAAAAGGGTCCAACGCCCATATTTTTAATTGTTTAATTTGCGTATTTATTTTATTGCTTAATTCATTATCTCTCCCAAAGCCGTGTAAACAATTTCTCGCACTTTTATTTCTTTTGCTTTATTTACTTTCCGTCAAATCGGGTCCGGTTTAATTTTGGCGATGTGGACCCGCGCCATTTGTAATAGTTTAGAATTTACTTTTCCCGCAAATATTAACTGTTAAATAAGCATGAAAGAATGTATGGACTTAAAATAAAATCAAGCGTAGATCACAATGAACATGACAAGACAAATATCAATGAAAACGACACACGAATCGCACACACCACCCCTAGGGTACGCCTCACTGTTGCCTTGCCTCGAAAGGTGATCGTCGAGTAGAGGACGTCTTAGTAAGTCCTCATGATCCGGGAACCTGGCATGAGGGTAGCTTCTAAGGTATCTTCCCATTGCTCCGGTGATCACCATGTCCCGAACATCGAATTGACCCGAACACCTCCAACGGTGGTGCTACCTACCTCTCAATGGTGGGATGGCACTACTTTAAAGGACATTTACACAGACGAATTCCTTAGGGTAGGTAGGTTCTCAAGGATACTTGCTCTAATTTCAAACAAAAAACCTTTTCACACGGACACTTTTCCAAAAGCTTTCAAAAGCAAAATTTTCAAACACTCTGACGTACGAGTCGAACAGAAATTTTTCAAAGAAACTTTTAAAACCCACATTGAAAAGCAAACAAACCTTTTTGAAAACACCTTGAGCAAGTACCTAAGAGCCCATGGATAACCATGGATAGAAAGGGTGCTAACACCTTCCCTTTCTATAATCTACCTCCCGAACCGAGAGCAATCTCTTTAAGGAATTTTTCTGTGCTTTTGTCCTTTCCATTTGGAGAAAATAAAAGACGGTGGCGACTCTTGCTTCCGCGACATTTCGCGAACCAGCGTTAAACAGTCAGTTCCAGATCCACCGATCACACCTACTATCCAGGCTTTCATATCGAAGTAACCCTACTATCCAGGTTCCTTCTCACAACCCTACTATCGAGGCTTTCATATCAAAGCAGCCCTTCTCTCCAGGCTTTCATATCGAAGTAACCCTACTATCCAGGTTCCTTCTCACAGCCCTACTATATAGGCTTTCATATCGAAGCAACCCTACTATCAAGGTTCCTTCTCATAACCTTACTATCCAGGTTCCTCCTCTCTTATCCCCAGACGGCAGGCCATAACACTGTAAGGCTGGGACCCGATCAAACACGAGTGGTTCCGCAGTTCCCCAGCAAGTCGCAGTGCAACATATACCTTGACCAAATATGCAGTTCACTTCCGCTTCCTCAAGCCAGAGTTATTCCCCAGTAGAGTAACAGACAACTAAAGCTCCTAAAACTCTGGTTCTCCCAAGACAGGAAATCAACATCCCCTAGATGGCATCTTTAAGCCCATCTCCTGCAATTCTCCATCGCATCCAGGATGGCATCTTTAAGCCCATCTCAGAAAATCTTCAATCCTCGACCTCCAAAATGGCATCTGTAAGCCCATTCTCGATATCATAAATCAAGTTCTACTTCATGCGAGTGCAAATTTCTTGGCACTCTAGTGTTCAATCATCTTCCACCTTTAGATTACGAAAGGCAGACAACCAATCTACATCCTCAAGTTTAAGAAGATTGAACATGGGAAGCTGTTGTACCCTAAAATTTTCCCTCTCATTTTACTCAATACATGTCAATCGAGGTCCCCAAGTTGCTCAAGGAAGTCCAAGAGTTGACTAGACCAACTCTCTCCTAAGGCAGTATACCTCAAATTAGGGCTTCATCTTTCATCAAGATGTGTGAACCACAAAGGGCTCAAATGCTTTCCAAGGTTTTAATATGTTCTCAATACCCTACATGTCAAGTTTCATGCCTTGCACAAGAAGTTTTCTCAGTCAATTGCTCAGATGCTTGAGAATCGACTATACTAGGTCTAAAGTCAACTATGGCCCACATACAGTCAAACTTCAAGATTTTTGGTCAACATCATCATTTTGAAGTGTTATACATCATTTGATCAAGGGTTGATCATGATTCCTCAAGGGATGCTCCAAATTCATCAAAACCCAAAAGTTGCTAAATTAGGGTTTTGTAGGAAAAGTCAACCCAACTTTGACCAAGCATAACTTCTTCATAATTTATCAGAAATTTTCCATCCAAAGCTCATTTTGAAGAGGATGCAATTCCCTACAACTGATCTTCATCTCACAAGTTCAAAATATGCACTCATAAAAAGATATGAATTTTGACATTATAGGTCCTTTTGAAAAGTCAACAAAAACACCTTTTGGGTCAAAGCTTAATACATGAACATGGAAGACTCAATTGATATAAGACCAAAAGGGTTGCTTAGGGGACATCCTAAGCTTTCTAAAAAGTCCAAGAACACCTCTCTAGGGTTAAAATTGGGGGAGTTATGTCTTGTCAAAGTTGACCTTTTTTGCAAAATTGCCAAATGTCAAATATGCTCACAAATGCATTTTTTGCTAAATGGGCCTAACTGTTTATGCTTGCACCTCACTTATAATGTGGTCCATGACTCAAACATTCACCCACACATTATTTGCTTCATTTTTCAATTTATTTTGATTTTTTGTTAATTAAAAAATGAATTAAATCAAATAATTGATGAATAATAGCAAAAATATGATTTGATTTGGTTTTTGGACAGGTTGGCAATCAGAATATGCTGAATTATCAAGGCCAAAACGAATCAAGCATAATTGGTACAAGAAAGGGATGATTTGGCTAAAAATAGCAAGTTTGCATATGGTTAATGAATCAAATTAAATCTCATCAAATTTCAAGATTTAATCCAAGTTTGTAACCCTAATTCATCCCTAGGTATATATTGGACAAGAACAAAGCAAAAAAGAGGGATTAGCAATCGTGAAAGAGGCAAAGCAAATTCAGAAAATTCAACAAAAAAGTGTGACTCAGTTTCAAGCTTGGATGCCAATTCAAGCCCTCCTAGCATTGCCAAACGATTCCTGGATCTTCGCAGAAGCTAACCCAATCGATTGCACGCCTCTACACGTCCAAAATCGCTCGCTACCGCTCTCACGGTTTGCAAAATTATTCAAATTCGATTACTGTAATTCTTGCATCTTTAGCATGTTTAAGTTACATATTTGTGATCCTCATTGTGTTTGCAAGCTGACTGGATGATTTAATTACGTTTTTGGAGCATGTACATGCCTCCACCATTGTTAGGGTTTATATGTGCAGTTTAGGGGTTTTGTCCACAGGTTAAATTGGCCAGCAAAAGGGGTACCATGGTGTTCACAAGATCAAGACGAGTTGATCTATATAATTAGATGCCATTTATCATGTGTGTACATGATTTTTGAATAAAACAGGTTTGTGGCTACAGACCTTTGTCTGTAGGTAAAAGTACCAGAGCCTAAGATGACGGTCCAGGGAAGAAGACAACAACGTGTCACAACCTGACTGGCTGGTTTGAATTCTGGCGCGTTTTTGGCATAATCATTGTTATACACTTTTTGTTTTATATTTATATTATATTAACAATTGAGACATCCAGCGCAGTTGGTCAGAGGAAGGAAGCCAGAAGCTCATGCCCTGGGTTCGATCCCAAGCGTAAGCTTTTGGCAATTTCTCCATTATTTTCACCAGGTCCAGCACACCTCACCTTTTGAGGATCATCAGCGCCCTCTGATCTCATCCTCTGGATCCATCTCCAACCATATCTAGCACACCTCGCCTTTTGAGGATCATCAAGCGTCCTCTGATCTCATCCTCTAGATCCACCTCCAGCCAGGTCCATCACACCTCACCTTCTGAGGATCATCAAGTACCCTCTGATCTCATCCTCTGGATCCACCTCCAGCCAGATCCAGCATACCTCACCTTCTGAGGATCATCAAGCACCCTCTGATCTCATCCTCTGGATCTATCTCCAGCCAGATCCAATGCCAGCATACACAGGTCCACCATGAGTCCCCAGAAGATGGTCTAATTGGATCAGGCACCAGACTCTGGACCATCCTTCTGGGTTTCAGAAGTTCAGCATACACCCCCAGATTTGCTAACAGCAGGCCCATTTGGTTATTTCTACTATTTTTCTTTAATTTCTTTTCTTTAATTATTTTGTTTTTTTAATCAATACAAAAATTATTTCATTAAATTAACAAATCAAAAAATTACAAAAAGACTTATTTTCTTAATAAATATTATTTTTAATTAATTAGTTTAATTAATTTAGGGCAATTTTAACTTCTTTCATAATTAAAAACAATTAGAAATTAGGTTTAATTAATTTGTGATTTAATTGTTTTCTCAAATAAAAATCCACAAAAATTTCTTTCTCTCAATTAGGGTTTTATGTTATTAATTACCGTCCTCGTATTTAATTTGCCGTGCGCTTGTTAATTATTTTTTCCATTATTTTGTAATTGTTCAGGGTTTGTAATAGTTAAATTAGGGTTTTATTTCTTTCTTTAAATCCCCAATTTTTGGTTATGTAATTAATTCCTCTCCCCGAAGCCTTGTAATAGCTAGGTTTTACTTCCTCGCACTTTTAATTTCCGCAATCTTTAACTGTTAGATGTATGACTAATAGGATTATATAGCAAGAATGCATGAAAACTTAAAACAATTAGAAAACCCTAATGTGCAAAGATTAAAATAACTGAAACAAATCACTCGCACATGCTCACTCTTAGGGTATACTCTCACTCTGGTTGCCTTCGGTAAACGGTCATGAAGCATATGATGTTTTAGTGGCTATCCTCTATGTCCCAAAAGATTAAAAAATGACCCTTTTGACTGTTGCCTCAGAAAAGATCTTTAGGACTCTAGGATGGTTACTAAGGTGTCCTAACATTGCTTTTGTGACTGTACGTCCCTTTCGAATGTCCCTTACAACTCCAACGACGGGGCTACCTACTCCTTAATAGTGGGATAACGCTGTCTAAAGGAAATAGAACATAAACGATCTTCTTTCGAGTAGGTAGATGCTAGTAGGTACTTGCTCAATGAAAACTTTTCACACAAACACCTTTCAAAACAAATTTTCAAAACAAACTTCGTCACATCCTTGAGGACTGATACAAGGGTTATCAGGAAGTAAAAACATTTTCAAGAGAAACACACACAAGCAATTTGAAAAATGAGCAAGTACCTAAGAGCCCATGGAAAACCATGGATAGAAAGGGTGCTAACACCTTCCCTTTCTATAATCTACCCCCCGTACTTAGAATATCTCGAAAAAGGGTTTTTTCTGTTCTTTTTCCTTTTCCATGATTGGATGAAATAAAAGTCGGTGGTGACTCTTGCTTACCGCGACATTTTGCGAACAAAAAACGCAAAACGCAAACCAGTCTTGAGTTTATTTTCAACATGTTCCCGCATGAACATGTCACCCAATTCCCCGTCTGCCAAGAGTGATCTCAACCAATCTGTAGGGGAATTGCGGACCTCTAGTCCAGTACCGGTGCAACAGCAACGACAAGGCAATCAGCGTAAACATGACACACCCAAAAGGAAATTCACCAAAATCAACATGTCCTCGGCTCAAGTATTGCAACAAATGTTGAGGTTGGATTTGATTACGTTGAAGGATCCTCCTTAGAATCCCAACACATCCTTTCCTCGGTACAATCCTAATGTGAGATGCGCTTATCATTCCAATAGTCCTGGGCATAACACTAATAGATGTTGGGCATTGAAAAATAAGATTCAAGACTTGATCGAAAAAGGAGTGCTGAAGTTCACACAAGATGGTCAGACCGAACACTTATTTTATGTCAAACTTTGTTATTCCATTAATGCATTACATATGTTTGTCTTTAATTAATCCATTCATTTTCACTATACTGAAACTATGCTTTTACTTCCTTTTTTGTGATATTCAACTCTTGATTAAAAGCTGTAAGCCTTTAGAGGGAGGATGACAAAAACAATACCATAATCTCTATAGTATGCTTTTGAACAGACCTGGCTGACGATGTACAGGCGTTGTTTCAAATCCTAAACAATGGAGTTATAAGGAAGATAATCCCTAGTCAACCCCTTTGAGCCTAAGAAGTAAGAGTTTTCTTTTTGACACAAATTGAAACCTTTAATCATAACCTGGGGCATGGTAGTTTCTCAGTTAATTCAATGGTGCATTCAATCGCAAGCTTTCCATTCGTACACGATGAGTAGTGTTAGAGGTATCCTTCCAAAACAAAATTGGTGACGGTTCCGCATAATTATTAAAACAGGAAGTCATTATATCTCAAAAGAAAAGCCTACTAAGTCAAAACCTATGAAGGAGGCTTAAGGAAAAAACTGGGGCATCCCGCTGACTGTAATCACAAAAGAAACAATTCAGGAAAAAGGTAGGGATGATAAAATCAAAAAATAAGGTCGCTACAAATCCTCAACAAAAGGAAAAATGTTACAAAAAATGATTGCCTTCTCAAATAAACTTTTAGTATCCGTACCATCACCGGAATATTAGGGCAAAGATTCCAGACTCAATTGGAATCTAAACGCACAATTAACTGAGTATAGGACTGAAGAACATCATGAAGAACAGGTTGGGTACAAACAAAGTTTGAGCCATTATCCTTTGTTTCTTAAACCATGAACTAGACCACATTACAACCCCTAAAAGTACTAACTGAAGCACAGGTTAGTTAGAAAGCATACTGTTACAAAAAGGTATCCTGACTCCCGTAAGGTTTACTATAAAATCCTTAGTTGAATTCCTATTCTTATAAAATTCTGTTTGTTTACTAAAAATGCATTTTCAAAACTTCAAGACAGACATAAGTTTTTCATTTTTAAATGACATTGTTTGCATATGACTAATTATTCGACAGTAGAGAAATTCACACGATGAATATTCAATGAACGAAAATCCTCTCAATGAACAAAATCACCTCAGATGGAAAGACATTTCCAATAACAAGCCTTTTATAATCAAGGGGCATGGCATGGTGTCCAACTGATATGGGGGAAGTTGATTCAAGATTCAAGGAATCTCTCAAAAGTGCCGAATAGCCAGTGGCAGATCTCCATCTGAACCACTTGGGGAATTGGACATGAATTACAACAAAGGATCACGTACGATCGAGAAAACATTTTTCTGACAGTGCTACAACACTTACTGCTATGGACAGTGACAATTCTCCGCACCCGGAGAACACAGACATAGTCGGAAAATACAACACATGAAAAAGACCCGCCAGGTTGAGTGACCTAGGAAAAAATAAGGGCATCACGGAGAACCAAAAGAGTTCGGACAAACTTAGGGGTATATAAGTAAAACTGTACACCCGGTAAGTCGAAAACCTGAAAAGGCAGATTAGACAAAAAAGGGTATCCCGGTGGACTGAAAATCTGAAAGGATAGTCTAAGCAAAATTTTGGGATTAAAGCGTACGACTATGCCCCGTCATCTCGTCACCTGTCTATCAGTAGAAGATTTGTCACCCTGATCAGCAGTCACCGAGGGCTCTAAGAGTTGAGGATGTTCAAGCCATCCACAAAATCTACACATAGCCACTTCCATGAGATTATCCCTACAGGGTAATCTTCACAAGTTCATACATTCCCTGCCATTTCCATGGCTGATTGCTCTGGCTGATAAAAAGAGTATGATTTTCTCCCCAGAAATATCACCAACCTACGAAGTTCCAATCAGTACAGTTCATGGAGTTTCTCTTCCCCAGCTGAGCTTATTCCTCCGAGGTTGTAAAACCCCTTCAGACTTCTGCTCTCCAGTAGAGTTCATTTCCTTAACAAGGGTGTTTCCTCCGCAAGAGTATTTCTCCATCAACATGGTTTATTTCCCCAAACATATTCTCTTTTAGATACAGTTCAAATACAGTCTAGATATAATTCATTCTGACCCTCATTCTAGATCCACTTCTAGACACAGTTCAGATACAATCTGAATATAGATTCATTCTGACACTCATTCTAGATCCACTTCTAGACACAATTCAGATACAATCTGAATATAGATTCATTCCGACACTCATTCCAGATTATCGTCTAGATACAATTCAGATGCAGTCTAAATATAGATTCATTCTGACACTCATTCCAGATCAACTTCTAGATAAATCTTAGTTACAGTCTAAATATAGATTCATTCGGACACTCATTCCAGATCCACTTCTAGATACAGTTCAGTTATAGTCTAAATATAGATTCATTTTGACACTCATTCCAGATCCATTTCTAAATACAGTTCAGATGCAATCTAAATATAGATTCATTCTAACACTCATTATAGATATAGTTTATATATGATCCAAATATGGATGTCATTCTGATACTCATTCAGTACATCTTCCAGATACAGTTCGGATACGATCCATATATGGATGTCATTCTGATACTCATTCACTGCATCTTCTAGATACGCTTTAGATACAGTCTAGATATGGATATCATTATGATACCCATTCAATACATCCTCAAATACAATCAAGGCATAGATTTATTCTGAAACTCCCCAACTTGAGTGTGCTTCTACCATAAATCACTGGCTAAATTCCTCTCCCCAGTGAAGTCGTCACTATCCCCAGGGAGTTTCTAAGGAACCTGAAACCAGACCAGATGTCAGTCAACTTTATCCTCCCCAGGCGAGTCAGAAGGAATATTCATCTCTTTTATCCCCAGTCAGGGTATAAACTCCACAGTAAAGCAATGAACAACCAACGTTCTTAAACTCCTCTCCCCAAGCAGGAATTAACATTCTCCAACAGATTTTCCTGAAGAAAAAAGCAAGAAATCAATGTTCCTCAGTGGAGTTTCCTCAAACAATAAAGCAGAAGTCCCCAACAGAAATAACCCCTGAAGATACACATACTCTTCATCCCTAGCAACAATCATGGATTTATTTTCCCCAGACTAAGATGTTGCTCAAATTTACGAATGCACTTCAATAACATTTCACATTCACCATCATTTACCAATATCATAGAATATGCATACGAAATGCTTATAACATAGTCTCATTTATTTTGAGAACCTCATTACGCAATAAATTTCATACATTGTGACATTGCATACAGCTAACCCTTTATCTTTTCAGGTAAAGTCTATAAACAGGTGAATATCATCAACTATCTACATGACCAGATAAATTTCTTCAGAAACTAAATTATGACAAGTATTTACCTCAAATACTTTCTCCATAAAGTCATTCTGAAAAATACCTCTTCTAGATGAAGTCAGGCGCAAACATCTTCTAGTGCATCATTCAGCGGAAATCAAGCGCGGATTCCTTCTGATACCCTTTGAAGAAGTAGTCTCCATAGATTCCTTCTGGTACCCTACGAAGTAGTAGTTGCCATAGATTCCTTCCAGAACCTTGTGAAGTAGTAGACACCATATATTCTTTTTGGAACCCTTTGAAGTAGTAGTCACCATAGATTCCTTCTGGTACCCTTTGAAGTAGTAATCGCCATAGATTCCTTCCAGTACCTTGTTGAAGTAGTAGTTGCCATAGATTCCTTCTGGTACCCTTTGAAGTAGTAGTCGCCATAGATTCCTTCTGGTACCCTTTGAAGTAGTAGTCACCATAGATTCCTTCTAGTACCTTGTTGAAGTAGTAGTCTCCATAGAGTCCTTCCAGTACCTTGTTGAAGTAGTAGTCGCCATAGAGTCCTTCTGGTACCCTTTGAAGTAGCAGTCGCCATAGATTCCTTATGGTACCCTTTGAAGTAGTAGTCTCCATAGATTCCTTATGGTACCCTTTGAAGTAGTAGTCGCCATAAATTCCTTCTAGTACCCTTTGAAGTATTAGTCGCCATAGATTCCTTCCAGTACCTTGTGAAGTAGTAGTCACCATAGATTCCTTCTGATACCTATTGAAGTAGTAGTTGGGTGTAGACTCCTTCCATTACCTATTGAAGTAGTAGTCGGACGTAGACTCCTTATGGATACATCTCCTAAATACCAAGTCAAGCATAGACTTATTCTTATATTTCTATCAACAGTTACTTTGGATGGCATCAATAAGCCTATTTCTGAAGACTCTCAATCACCTTTGGATGGCATCTATAAGCCCATCTCTAACGACTCTCCTTCACCTTTCCAAATGTCATCTATAAGCCCATTCCCAGTATAACCAACCAACAATGTTACTTCTTGCACAGGCAAGTGCAAATTTCTATGCACTTAAGTGTTCAATCATCTTCTACCCTCAAGTCACGAATGACGAACAAGCCAATCTAACTCTTTAGGCTTTAGAAGATTGAACAGGGGCAGCTGTTGTAGTCAAGACACAAGCCAATCTAACTCTTCAGGCTTAAGAAGATTGAACATGGGCAGCTTTTATAGTCAAGATACAAGCCAATCTAACTCTCAAATTTTTCTCAAAGCATTCTTTCAAGGCTCTTCAAGTAGTCAAGACACTCAAGGGTTGACTAGTCAAGATGCACCTCCTAAACCAAAGGCCTACAACTAGGGTTTGGAGTTTATAAACGAAATGTGGTTTGAAAAGGTCCCAAGTTGTTTCCATGGTTCTTCAAAGGTCCTCAACAAGGTTCATGTCAAGTTTCAAGCCCTACATAACAAGTTTGCTCAGTCAATGGCTCAAATGTTTGAAAATCAACTGTATTAGTCAAAAAGTCAACTATGGTCAACATGCAGTCAAACTTCAAGATTTTTGGTCAACATCAACATTTTGAAGTGATATTCATCATTTTATCAAGGGTTGATCATAATTACCCAAGGAAAGTCCTCGGATCATCAAAAGTCAAGAATTGCCAAATTAGGGTTTTCTTAGGAGAAGTCAACTGAACTTTGACCAGGCATAACTTTGACATGCTTCATCAACTTTTCCCCAACAAAAGCCCATTTTGAAGGAAAATCAATTCTCTATAACTTTTATTTTATTGTCAAGTCCAAAAAATTCTTCATTTGGAAGATGTGATCTCATACGTTATAGGTCATTTTCAAAAGTCAACAAAAGACACTTTTTGTTAAGGAAACTTACATCAAGATAATATCTTCTAAAGCAAATATGATAAACATAGAGATTGTATAGGATATCTTGGGATTTCTAAAAAGTCAAAGATCATATTTAAAAGATGAAAATTGATCAAGTTATGAGTTGTACAAGTTGGGGAATTTTGAAGAAATTCATGAAGTACAAATTGAGCAAAATTGCATTTTTTAACCTATGAGCCTAGTTTTTGATGTTCAAACATGTGCATAAAATCTTAGAGGACCTTTAAGTCCATTTTTGCATGACCTTTATTTTTATTTTTTTATTTATATTTGTTGTACCCCAAATTTTCCCTCTCGTTTTTTACAAGATCTTCTCTTACATGGGTGGTTACAAACACTAGCTTGAAGAAAAATAACAAATTTTAAAGTTGGTCAAAGTGTCCTTCGATGGGGTGTACTTCGAAGGCATGCCAACAAAATGTATTTCTTTTGGAATTTGAACAAGGTGTCTTTCGATTGGCATCTGAACAAAGACCCTTCAATTGGCATTTTAGCGTCACTTTGATTAGTCAATACTAAAGGAAATCGAAGAGAGCAGGATGAAGTTTTCGATCGGTCAACAAAGTACATTAATTGGTGTCTGAGCAAGGCACTTCGATTGGTATCAGAACAAAGTATCATTCGATTGGCACCTGAACAAGGCCTTTCGATTGGCCTCATGGCCAAGCCCTTCGATTAGCATTGTGGCCAAGCCTTTCGATTGACATCCCAAAAAAAGCTTCAATTAGAATTATGGCCAAGCCCTTCGATTGACATGGATACAAGGCCTTTCAATTGACCTCATGGCCAAGCCCTTCGATTGGTATAGATACAAGGCCTTTCGATTGACCTCATGGCCAAGCCCTTCGATTGGCATGGATACAAGGCCTTTCGATTAGCCCCATGACAAGCCTTTCAATTGGAATGGTGTCAAGGCCTTCGATTGGCATTCTGAAAGACCCTTTCATCTGGCACCCTAGGCCCGACCCTTTGATTGGCATGGCAAGGAATCCTTCGATTTAGCATCTCAAACAAGGCAGCTTCGACAGGCATGTTAACTATGTACCCTTCGATTGGACTTTTGGCAAGGCCCTTCGATTGGTGTTTCAACAAATACCCTTTGAGTGGTATTTGGGCAAATGATTTTCGAATGACAGGAAGACATTCGAAGGAGGAAAATGTCCAGGTTCATCCAAGATTTCAAAAAGGAAACCTTTCAATTTGTATGATTCTTGTCTCATAGCTTTAAAGGCCTAGTTAAATGGCTCTCTTGCCGTTACTATAGCACACTCCTATAAATATGAGGCCGGACACATTACAAGGGGGGAAGAAAAAGAGGAGAAATCACACATATTGCATCACCCACACAGATTGCCCATCGAAGCTCCCTAAAATCTCAAAGTCGTCACCAGGTTTCAGGAAGCGTGTCCAAGAATTAGGAGGATCCAACACACGCTTCCTATGTTTGTTAATCTGTTCGATCTCACGCTCCCTCCGTTTGGTAATCTATTCGATTTCAAATTTGCTGAATATGCAGTCTCCTTTAAATCTATATTAATCATTACATGCATGTTATTGTCGATGTTTGTGCTTGTTCAATGTGTTGTATACAAGTTTAAGTGCAGGGAGGAGATCGTGCCATTGCTAGGGCACGATCTTTATCTTCTTTCAAATATAAGGATTCATGGTGTTATAGGATAAAGGGACTTTTGATTTAGATACAAGAGAGTTGAATTAGGACGACACAACCACGATCTGTCGAATCCAAGACCAAGATTCGACTCAAATATGAGATTTTGTTTTTATCTTTCTAACACTTGTTGCAGATCCAACATAAATAAGGCCACAACGCGCATGATCGAAAGACCTGAGCCTAGCACCTAGGTCATGCTTTTCGTTTGTGCTAACATACCTTTACAGATTCATTGTCCTCATAGCATCCACCCCTGGATCGAAGGACAATCATCTCTCTCTGGGTCGAAGGACGCATATCTCTCTTGGGTCGAAAATTCCACCTATCTCCAGATTGAAAGACTGCTTCCCCTCTGAATCGAAAATACCATGACTCCCTCTGGATCAAAGCATTCCCTTTCCCCAGAATTGAAGGGTAATCCCCTTCCCTTGATCGAAGGCTATTCACGTCCACTCCCTAGCTCAATCGAAAGAATTAGAGAAGGTGCAAATTGAAACTGGCCCACGTTAATTCTCAAGCCCAATCGAAGGAAGGCTAAAAAAGGGTGAATCAAAGGAGACCATGGCATAGATCGAAGAAGTCTTTTATTTCTTTTATTTTTACTTTTACTTCTCTTTCGATTTGGTTGTAATAGCGTAGGACCTCTATTTTCTACATTTTTTTACTGCTTTTCATATTAACTGCTAGTAATTAGGCTTGTATGATAAGACTAATAATCAAACGCTATCAAACTTAACAAAAAGACAAAAATAACTGAAGTGTACACAATTACATACAAGCACCTGTAAGGTACGCCCACTTTGGTTGCCTTCAATAAAACAGTCATGAGGCAGGAACACTTTAGCAAAGACCTATAAAATCAAAAGATCATAGTCCCTCGATGACCCTACAATTGCCTTCTCGGTAAATGATCTTGTCCCTAAAACATAATTGCTAAAGTGTTTCCACAAGTTGCCTTCATGACTGTAACGTCCCTTCGATTATCCCTCAACATCCAGCGACAAGGCTACCTACTCGCTAATAGTAGGATAGCGCTGTCTAAAGGATAGGAGGAAAAGAACGATCCTTTTCGAGTATAAAAGTAGATAGCTGTTAGAAGTTTGCTCAAAAATACTTTTTGCACTTACACAAAAACTACTTTTCAAAAGAAATTTCAAAACACTTTGTATATTCTCTCCACTATCCCGAAAAACATTACAATGTTCGCCGTACTAAGGAATTTTCAAAACATTTTCAAACATACAAAGCACAAAGGTATTTCAAAATGAGCAAACCTCTAAGATCCCGTGAAAAACCACAGATGGAAAGGGTTCTAACACCCTCCCTTTCCGTAATCTACCCCCTTACTCAGAAAACATCTCGAAAAGGTCTTTTTCTGTTCTTTTCACCCTTTCCTTTGTTGGATAAAAGAAAAGACGATGGCGGCTCTTGCTTACCGCACATTTGCGAACAAAAAATGTAAAACCAGTATATAACAGTCAGTTCTGCCACTGTATCACAGAACTGGGGACTCTCCCGGGGACAATAAAACGTGGGGTTACCTTAGAGTTAGTTCATTTTAAAAACTTTTGTATTTGCTTGCTTTGTATGCTTTATCTCTTAAGGGCTTGTTTGAGTTGTTACTAAAAGATCCTACACCCGGATCTGGGGCACCTTATTAGGCAAGTAGAAATAAACCATGGAGGTTGTATGATGTAGACCGATATAGACGAAGTGATGGCTACGTTAGCGCGATGCTTTGGATTGTACTAATGTTCCTTGAGTAAGTTAAAGATAACATTAGGCTTCCTCATAGTGTGACTAAGCGCTAACTGACCTTTAGAACCTTTAATTGAGTCATCCTAGCCATTAGGAAGTAGTGAGATAACCGACTTTGGTTCCGACCAAAGATTGGTTGATACTCGATACTACACTCATTGAGGCTGGACTTTCAGGATTTTTTGGCTGCAATACTTCGGTGCGGAGCTGAAACAATTTCTGAAGGGAAGTTCAGTGATATTGAGGTTGCATAGAACCCAGTTACTATTATTAGGACAGGTTGAGCCAACTAAACATTCAAGAGGGTACTTACCTACAAACCCCATGCAAGCCTAAACCTAAGGCTGCTTGTGTGACTTGTTTTCTTTCAACTTGAACTACTTACATGATTTTATCATCTAACAACATGATTTCCTTGCAAGATTTGTTTACAGTCATTATCTATAACTTGGATTTCTTGCAAGGTTTACTTGCTTATATCACCTTACACTTTTTCTTAACGCATATCATACACATCATAACATCATGCCATAACATTTCCTTAACCATTTCAAGGATCTCAAGGGTTTGTGATGCAGGTTATGATAAATCATACGACTAGCAAGGGGCAAGGGGATTTATTTTCCTCTAGCCAATGCCGTCAAAAGATCAAAACTCGACAACTTGAGTCAGGGGCTATGACCCACTTGATATGGTGAGCTTGACTCTCATAGAAGGACACTCAATGATACAAATTTCTTCAATCAAAGCTGCAAATTTCAACTTCTGACATTTTCTTGTTTACCCCGCGAGATACTTGAAAGCATTGCATACATATATCATACATATCATTGCATAAATAGGTTTCATAGCAGTCTCCTTATCCGTCTGCTGTTCATTTCAGCAAGTAAAGAATTGGCTCTTGAACAAATAATCAAATAACTTTATGCTCAAAATGCTCAGTTCCAACGAATGTTCCTGACTCCGACCCAGGGGCAAGAAGACCTGAAAGCTCTGATCGTCAAAAAGAAGGCTAAGAAGGAAAAGAAACCAGTTCGAGTTTTGAGTGTGGGAAGAAGAAGACCAGCTAATCGAGCTCTAGATTTCGCAACCTCATCAAAGGGAGGGGATAATCAAGAGGAAGAAGGCGAGTAATCAGATGAAAGAGATAACAATCCAACGTCTGAAGAAGATGAACCTGACTATTCTGAGGAGCAATATCCTCCTACTGACGATAAATACAAACGGATGGAGGATCGGCTCAATGCCATAGAGATCCAAAGGGTGCCTGGTCTGGATTTTGAAGAATTAGAGCTTGTTCCTGGAGTGGTAATCCCACCAAAATTCAAGGTCCCCATGTTTTCTAAGTATGACGGTGTCTCCTTCCCCAAGCTTCACTTGAGGTCATATGTCAGAAAGGTTCAGCCTCACATTGCTGACTGGAAGTTATGGGTCTATTTCTTCCAAGAAAGTTTAGCTGGAACACAACTTGAGTGGTTCTATCAGCTAGAAAGAACAAACATTCATGCCTGGGAAGACTTGGCTGCTACTTTCTACAAGCAGTACCAATACAATGCTGACCTCGCTCCAACTCGTACACAACTTCAAAGCATGTCTATGAGTTCTAGAGAAGGCTTCAAAGAATATGCCCAAAAATGGAGGGATCTAGCTGGCAGGGTACAACCACCTCTGAATGATTGGGAAATGGTAGAAATTTTCATGGGCACTCTGACAGTCCGTTCTTTAATTTGCTGATTGGGAGTTCCTCATCCGGGTTCACAGAGATGGTTATAACTGGAGAAAGGATTGAAAGTGGTATCAAGAGTGGGAAGATCCCAATGGCTGCATCTTATAATGTTGAGAAGAAGCCATTTGCTGGTAAGAGGGAAACCAATACTGTGTATGGCCATAAGGGCCGTAATAAGGCAGACTACCACCAATCTGCAGGGGCGGTGTTGGTCTCTAATTCAGCACGTGTGCAACGACCACAACAACGGGGTAATCAGCGAAGGCAAGACGAGCCTAAGAGACATTTTACCAAGATCAACATGCCGCTGTCTCAAGGATTACATGAATTTGATTATGTTGATAGGACCTCATCCAAACCCTAAGACTTCTTCTCCTAACTATAATCCTGGTGCAAGGTTTGCCTATCATTCTGGCAGTCCTGGGCACGATACTAACGATTGTTGGGCACTGAAATACAAGATTTAAAATATGATTGACGCCAAGGATATTGAGTTTGACCCTCCTAAGACTCCCAACGTGATCACTTCTCCCATGTCAAATCATGGCCAGGATTAAGAGCAAATTTGTTCATTTGAATTCTCAAGTTGTATTTTCTTTGTTTGTTCAAATAATTATTGTCATGTCAAACTTTGTTATTTCATTAATGCATTACACATGTTTTTCTTGAATTAATTTGTTTTCATTATGCTTAAATTGCTTTCTTACTTCCTTTTTGTGATATTCAACTCTTGATTAAAAGCTCTAATCCTTTAGAGGGAGGATGACGAGAATGATATCACAATCTCTACAGTATGCTTTTGAGCAGACTCCACTGACAATGTACAGACGTTGTTTCAAATCCTAAACAGTTGAGTTATAAGGAAGATAATCCCTAGTCAACCCTTTTAAGCCTAATAAGTAGGAGTTTTCTTTTCACACAAATTAAAACCCTTGATCATAACCTGGGGCAGGGTAGTTTTCTCAGTTAATTCAGATGTGCATTCAGTTGAAAGCTGTCCCTTCATACACGGCAAATAGTGTAGAAGATGCTCTCCAAAAGATGGTGATGGTTCCACATAATCATTAAGAACAGGAAGTCATTATCTCTCAAAATAAAATCCATTAAGTCAAAACCTATGAAAGAGACTTAAGAAAAAAACTGGGGCATCCCGCTGGATATAATCCCAAAAGAAACAGTTCAGGCAAAAGACAGGGATAGCAAAATCAAAAAAGAAAGAGGTCCTACAAATCCTCAACAAAATTAAAGGTCACAAAAATGACTGCCTTCTCAAACAAGCGTTCAATTTCTGAGCCATCACAGGAATATCAGGGCCAATATTCCAGAACTCAACTAGGATTCGAAATGCACAATTAACTGAGCATAGGACTAAAGAACATCACGAAGAACGGGTGGGTACAAATAAATTTTGAGCCTTTATCCTTTGTTTCTTAAACCGTGAACCAGGCCACGTTACAACCCTTAAAAGTCCTAGCTGAAGCATGAGTTAGTTCGAGAGCATATTGTAACAAAGGTATCCTGACTCCTGTAAAGTTTACTATAAATCATGAGTTGATATCACATTCTTGCAAATTTAGTTTTACTACAAAAAATGCATTTTCAATTTTTTTTCAAGACAGACATAAGCTTTGCATTCTGTGATACGGTGGGAGAATTGACTTGGGTCGTTTGTGTTTGATCGCAATTGTGCAGTTAGCAAGAGTCGCCACCGACTTTTCTTTTATCCAAAAGGAAAGGTAAAAAAGCACAGGAAAGACCTTTCGAGATTATTTCTTGAGTTCGGGGGGTAGATTATGAAAAGGGAAGGTGTTAGCACCCTTTTCATCCATGGTTTTCCATAAGCTCTTAGTTTCTCGCTAGATCACTTGCTTTTGTTTGAATGTGCTTGTAGTGTGGATTTTGAAAGTATTTTGAAAATGTCTTCGGAATGGTTCTCGTCTCTATAAGAACGCATACGAAGTGTTATTCCGAAAATTAGTTCAAAGAGGTGTTTGTGTATTGTGTTTTTTGAAAGTGATTTTGAAAAGATATTTTTGTAATGGTTCTCGTCTGTATGAGAACATATACAAATGCATGTATTTTTTTTTGTCTTTTTAGAGTTTTGGTTATTTAAAAACTAAATGAACAAATTAAAGATTAAGCACAAAATAATTAGTAAAATTAATTACAAAGTCCTAAACTAAATTCCTTACGAAAATTAACTAATTTTGAAGTTATATCTTTTTTATTTAATTGGATTTTTTTAGAATTTAAACTAAATCTAAACTAATAGAGTTATTAAATTAATTTTACTAACTAAGTTGATGAGAAATAAAATGGATAAAAATTAAGAACATAATTTAAACAAGGGTGTAAAGCAGTTTGTTGGGGTGTGAAACAGAAAACAGATTGGGCTTAGAAGGTTTTGAAACAGCAAAGCCCAAAGAATAAAACAGATTGTAAAAAAAAGATAGATGCTGGGTTTAAAAAAAAAGTTGGGCTTGTACCGGGTCGGGCCAGACCCAGGTCCATTTATCTGATCACAAGGAGAGGGGGTTGTAGAAACCTCATCTGTCCCTCTTCTCTCTCTCTCTCTCACACAAATTTCCTCTCTACTTGTTCCTCGATCTCTCTATTCTCCATAACACAACCGTAACTTACCATGGAAGCAAAACCCCTATGTCTCTCTCTTAACCTCACACTCTCAATCACGAATCAAAACCCCCAGGAGTGAAACAAAACCCAGGAACCCGATGCAAACCCTTATCCCCAAGTTTGATTTCAATGAATCTGACTGATTTTATAAGTTACAACATGAACAAACAGAGATTCAAGTAGTGAAATCGGCAAGAAATCATACCAGTGAGACTCCGAGTAAGCTTCTGATGTTGATACTTTTTTAGGGTTTTTGCTTATGAAATGCGTATGTATTTGGATAGGGTTATATATTGATTGGTGAATTGATTGAACAAAAGATTAATAGTTTTTCTTTGTTTGATGTTGTTAATGTTTGTAGATGAACATGGAAGGTGAGGTGAGTGGTGTTATGTTAGGCTTGGGCGAATGGTCATTGACATAAGTCAGTATTCAGAAGGATTCTGGGAAGATGATGGTTTGATGAATGGAAGTTTGCAGGTTCTGAGTTGATGAATGATGGTCGAAGTTTTTGTTGGTTCTGAGTTGATGAATGATGGTTGAAGTTTTTGTTGGTTCTGAGTTGATGAATGATGGTTGAAGTTTTTGTTGATTCTGAGTTGATGAATGATAGTTGAAATTTTTGTTGATTCTGCTATCTTATGCTGGCTATTGTTCTTGATTTGTTTTTTGTTGGTTATGTTATTTTGTTTCTTGGTATACTTACTTGGTTTTATATTTTGCTGGTTTTTTCTGGTGTGGCTTTTGTGCTGTCAAAATGTTCCCCCTTCTCCTCTTTTGAAACCGTGGCTTTGTAGTGTGATAAGGGATGGAATTGGAGGGAAACTATTGAGACTTTGAACATAAAGGATATACTATTTTACTGTCTTTATTATGCAGCTTTGACTTGGTCTGTTTGTGTGCAATTTTTTTTGCTGTACACAACAGTTGCTTTTGACTGTTTTTTTGGACTGTTTTGGAAAACTGACTTTGAACACTTTGAGTGCAATTTTCATATTGCTATTTGTGTTCAAATGCTGGAATGGTATAGCAGATGATGCAGGTTTGACAGTTTTGTGCAGGTGATATCCTTCTGACTTTTTTCTCTTTCCTCTTTCCTCTTTCAATGAAAAAGAAATTTTGCTTATTTTTCTATGAAAAATTCTGAAGGGTTTGTATGATTATAGGAAAATGATGACATGTTTGGGTTTGATGAGCAAGTTTACTTGAATTGTTTTTGAATTTCTGCCATTTCCTTTTGTCCTCTTGTTGCTGATGTGCTATGTATTTTGCTGCAGGTTAGGCAGCTTGCTTGCCCTGCTGCATTGCAGCTTGCCTTGTTGACTTGCTTGCTTGTATACCAGCATGCTATTTGATAGTGTTGCTATTTTGTTTATGTTGCTTGCATATTGACCTTGGACTTGGCAGCTTGCCTATTGTTGTATTGCTGCTGCTTGGCCGCCTAAGACTTGGTAGCTTTGCTTGGCAGCTTGCTCTTTTGCAGCCTTGGGCTTGTTGCTATATTTGTTTGTTTTCAAAATTTGTTGTTGCTTGCTACTTGTATAGAAGCCTGCTATTTGGAAGCCTGCTCCTACTGCTTATGCTGGTTTTGCTTGTATTGCTGCTTTGGCAGTTTGACTTGTTTGTTGTGATGCCTTGCTGTATACACTTGTTTGTTGTGATGCTGCCTTGGGCTTTAAGCTATTTTGCAGTAGAAAAATTTTACAACTTTTCTTTTGCGTCTTTGTGAACCAAGGCCCAAACCTTGTGATTTGAAAAATAGGATAAGATGGACTATGATTAAAAGAAGAAACCTTTAAATCTGATTCCACATATAAACCCTAATGATGAATATTCAAACTTGTTTTAGCAGTTAATTCTTGATTTTTCACATGCTTGCTAACTTCCTTTCTTGTTTCAGGGGCACAAGGCGTGGATGCAAATGAAGCTTGGATTGATTACTTGAAGATGAAGCAACAAAGACTTGAAGACACAAAATAAATATTCCCCCTTTGTAGAAAATTTGTGATTCTTTGTAACAAAGCAAAAACTTGTAAATTATTCCATTTGTAATGTAATAAATACAAAGTCCTTGAATAAATTTGGTGTAATGAATTTTAATATTCAAAACTTGAATTTATTTAAACTTTGCAATTCTTAATTGAATGTTTTGGATTAAAACATCTTGGTTTGGTAACTTGGGTTTCAAGCAATCACAAAAATGCTCAAATAACCAATGCATCTTGTACTCCAATTAAATTCTAAACAAAATAAATGTTTAAGAATGGAACTTCACTTCTAAGAAAATCATGCTTTGAGAACCATTATCAACCTCAACCAATTTCAAGAACAATGATGATTAATTACACTTGAAATTAAACAAATGACTTGCGACGATTCGATGACTTTCGAAGTTTTTCCAACATAATTTTCTTTCGATATTTGAAGATAAACTCGTGTGAAAAATCACCTATGACCATATACAGAAATAATATTCTCAAGATCTCGTAATTTGGGGAAATCACAAACCTTAGAAATCAGGCGACAATTGTTTAAGATTAGGTCAAAATCCAAGAAGTGACATTTAACGCATTTCAATTTTGGTGATCTTCTACGCGTAATCAGCTCTTAATTTGTGAAGAGAAATTAGAGATGACATCGAGGAGAGTCATACGCAAGAATAACCGCTCAAAAATATCGAATAATGAAGAAGTTACAATTTCTTGAACTTGGTCTCAAAAAGGTCAATTTTTCGGGTTAACGGAGTCATTTTCAGTCGCCTGGACCATTGACTAAGAAAACTTGTAATGCGAGGTTCAAAACTCGGCATGAACATCCTTGAGGAGACATGAAGATCTATGAAGACCATTTGAAACCTTGAAGAATCAATTTTCTTTGAGAAACGCCAAACCCTAATTGTTGACTTACTTCCTAGGAAGAGAATCTGTCTGACCAACTTCCGAACCAAATTTAATATTTGAGAAGACCTAGGATACTATCTTGAATAAAAAATGGGAGGGAAAATTTTGGGGTACAACAGCTGCCCCTGTTCAATCTTCTTAAACTTGAAAAGTGATATCGGTATGTTTGCCGTTCATAGCTTGAAAGTGGAAGATGATTAAACACTAGAGTACCCAGAAATTTTCACTCGGTGATGTGTTGTGTAGGGAATGGGCTTAAAGATTCCATTTAGAGAAACAATGGAGAGTTGTCGAAGATGGTCTTATAGATTCCATCCGAAGGTGATTGTTGATAGAATTTAGACTAAGTCTAAGTTTGACTTCAACTGGGGGGAAATGTGAAATCGACTGTATCTGGTCAGGTCCAGGTCTTGCAGTGTTGTAAATTGTTGTCTGGAGATAAGTGAGAAGGAACTTGGGTAGTAGGGCTACTTCGAAGGGAGAGCTTGGACCCGAATGAGTATCAGGATGGAATTCGTATCTAGAGCGTATTTGAATTGTATTCGAAAGCTGAATCTGAATGAGTATCAGAATGGCATTTGTATCTGGAGCATATTTGAACTGTATCTGAAAGCTGAATCTGAATGAGTATCAGGATGGCATCCGTATCTAGAGCGTATCTGAACTGTATTTGAAAGCTGAATCTGAATGAGTATCAGAATGGCATCCGTATCTGGAGCGTATCTGAACTGTATCTGAAAGCTAAATCTGAATGAGTATCAGGATGGCATCATCTGGAGCGTATCTGAACTGTATCTGAAAGCTGAATCTGAATGAGTATCAGGATGGCATCCGTATCTGGAGCGTATATGAACTGTATCTGAAAGCTGAATCTGAATGAGTATTAGAATGACATCCATGTCTGGAGCGTATCTGAATTGTATCTGAAAGCTGAATCTGAATGAGTATCAGAATGACATCCGTATCTAGAGCGTATATGAACTGTATCTGAAAGCTGAATCTGGATGAGTATTAGAATGGCATCCGTATTTGGAGCGTATCTGAACTGTATCTGAAAGCTAAATCTGAATGAGTTATCAGAATGGCATCCGTGTCTAGAGCGTATCTGAATTATATCTGAGAAGCCTTTGCACATTATTAATGGTAGCTATTAATTAACCTTATCCTGAAAAGGGTAAAATGTTAGCTAATATGCAATGTCATATTGTATGAAATGTATGGTGTAATGAGATTGTGATATACGCATTCGTGTTATCGATGTTTATGATATATGGATACGATGTATGCGTATGTGAGCTAATCTGCTGCACTGCTGTTAGATTGGGGAAAATAAATCCCTGACTTCTGCTGAGGATATGGAGTGTAAGTCTTCGTGTTGTGAAGTTGAAGTGTTGATGAATTTCCTCTTAGAGAAATAAGCTCTGTTTGTAGGGGAAATACCATGCACTGCTATTAAAATCCTGTTGGGAAATCCTGAGAAATCTGGTGACTTCTACCGGGGATTGTTAACTGAAAGCTTTGCTCTGCTGGGGATTATACTGTACACTGTGGGGATTTTTTGAAATAGCCTAGAGAGATTTCCCTATCCCTTAAAGCCATCATTAATTGTCTTTCTATTTTGTTTATTTGTAAACAATAATTATGTTCAAATGCATATGTTAAACAATAAATCATTGGACGTTTTTGCAAACAAAACACAAGAGTAAAGAAAATAGACAGTTTTTGCACTTTCAAAGGGATATCTCTGTATTGACTTTGAGTATGTATTTTTTTTCAATGAGACAAACACTCTAGTAAGAGAATTCCATGGTAAAAAAAATGTAAATTTGATACAAAGAAAAGATAGCTATGTGAAATAATCCCATGGGGTTCCCATTCTGCTATAGCCTTCATATCTCCGAGCATCTTGTCTATTTGTTGCCTCATCCGAAGATGATTTAATTGATCAGAACCTCTGAGTTTGTCAGTGGAAGCCAAAAGTTGTCAGTAAGGTGATCTAACGAGACATATTCATATGCTTTAATTCCTTAACTTTTTCCTGGACTGCCCTTTCGGGTTTTCAGTCCATCGGGAAACCCTTTTTTGCCCAAGTCTCCCTTTCGGGTTTTCAACTTGCCGGATGTACAATTTTTTTTGTTTTATCCCTAATTTTTGCCCGAACCTTTTTGGTTCGCCGGGATGCCCTTATTTTTCCTAGGTGTGTCAACCTAGCGGGTCTCTTATGCGTAGTATCTTTTGACTATGTCCGCGTTCGCAGGGTGCGGTAGGTCGTCACCATCCATGGTGGTCAAGATCATCGCTCGACCAGAGAATATGCTTTTGATTACAAATGGTCCTTCATATGTAGGAGTCCATTTTCCCCTAGGATCATCTTGCAGAAGTATGATGCGTTTGATCACCAGATCCCCAACTTTATATACTTGGCATCTGACCTTTTTGTTGAAAGCCTTGATCATTCATTTTTGATACATTTGACCAGCAGTAAGCCTTTTCTCATCAATCAAGTTCATTTGATCAAGTCGAGTTTGGATCCAATCTTCTTTGTTCAACCCTGCATCCTTCATAATTCTCAGAGAGGGGATCTAGACCTTAATAGGCAAGACAACTTCCATACTGTACACCAGAGAGTAGGGTGTTGCCCCGGTTGATTTACGTGCCATAGTACGATACCCGTGGAGAGTGAATGGTAGAATTTCATGCCAGTCTTTGTATGTGACTTTCATTTTATGTATGATCTTTTTAATGTTCTTATTTGCAGCTTCGACAACACCATTCATCTTCGTCCGATAAGGGGAAGAATTGTGATGTTGGATCTTGAATTGCTCGCACAATGCAGTGATTATAATGTTGTTTAGATTCGTACCATTGTCAGTGATGATCCTCTCTGGGATACCGTACCGACAGATGAGATTCTGCTTGATGAACCGGGCAACAACATTCTTGGTGACGGGAGCGAAGGAGGTTGCCTCAACCCACTTTGTAAAATAATCAATGGCCACTAAGATGAAGCGGTGTCCATTAGAGGCCGTTGGTTTGATTTCCCCAATCATATCGATGCCCCACATAGCAAAGGGCCAAGGAGCCGTCAAGACATTCAGAGGGACCAGAGGTACGTGTACCTTGTCAGCATAGATCTGACACTTGTGGCAAGCTCGAGAGTGTTGATAGAAATATGCTTCCATGGTAGACCAATAATAGCCCGTCCGTAGGATCTTCTTTGCCATCGTATGCCCACTGGAATGGGTGCCAAAAGTGCCTTCATGTAACTCAGCCATGATTCTTTTAGCTTCAACCTTGTGTACGCAGCGAAGTAACACAGAGTCATGGTTGCGTTTGTAGAGAATGCCATTACTAAGGAAGAACTTGGAAGAAAATCTCCTTAAGAACTTCTTATCGTTGATTGAAGCTCCTTCCGGATATTCTTGAGCCTCGAGATACCTCTTGACTTCGTGAAACCAGGGTTGGTCCACTACTACTTCAGTATTAATCTCGTGACAGTGTGCTGGTTCATCCATTTATTCAATGGTGATTTGGGGAGCCTCGTTATCCCATTTAAGTTTAAACATGGATGACATTATGGCCAGTGCGTCTGCTAACTGATTTTCTTCTCGCGGGAAATGCTCGAAGGTAATCTCCTCAAAATGTGGGATCAATGTCAACACATGTTCTTTGTATGGGATAAGGTTGGGGTGTTTGGTGTCCCATTAGGCTTTGATCTGGATGATGACCAAAGCTGAATCTCCGAATACATTTAAGGATTTGATCCCCAAGTCCATGGCAGCTTTGAGACCAAAAATGCACGCTTCGTATTCGGCCATGTTATTTGTACAATTGAAACAGAGCCTTGCAATAAAGGGAGTATGAAACCCTTCAGGAGATATGAGTACAACACCAATACCATTACCGAGTGCGTTGGATTCCCCATTAAAGAATATGGTCCATTGGGATCCTTGTTCAAGTCCGTCATATGGCCTAAATTCTTCACAGTTGTCTACCGTCATGATGTCTTCTTCCGGGAATTCGAACTTCACATATTGGTAGTCTTCCACAGCTTGGTGAGCAAGGTGATCAACTAGTACCTTTGTTACTGACGACAAAGCCTAGAAGTTTACCATACCGTACTCCAAACGTGCATTTGTTTGGATTCAACCTCAGTTTGTATTTCTTCAGTCTCCCAAACAGTTTCTGTAAATGATCAAGATGCTCTTCTTCCGCTCAAGATCTGGCTATCATATCGTCCATGTAGACCTCTATTTCATGATGTATCATGTCGTGAAATAGAGCTACCATGGCACGCTAATAGGTTGCCCCAACATTCTTCAGTCTAAATGGCATAACCTTATAGGAGAATGTGCCCCACTATGTGTTGTACCCCAAAATTTGCCCACGCATTTTTCCTCAAGAAATCACAGCTTCAGGCGTTTCCTGATTTTTCAAACTGGCTCAAGAATCGGTCAAACAGACTTTTCTCGTCAGTCAGACAAAAATTAGGGTGTTCATTGATTTTCATGGCTCTAGAACAGTTCTTACAGTTGCTTAGGGTTTTGGTTGATTCTGGTTCAACTTTGATCAGGCGAACGCTTCTTTGGCATTTGATCAGGAATTAGGGCTTGTACGCAGTTTTCTCAGAAAGATTTAATTCTACAGTGCTTTTCAAGTTATTCCGAGAAATGGACTGAGGCATTTGGATTGAATTCACAATATTTGACTTAATCAGTGAAAAGATGCATTTGGATTGAATTTGCAGTGTCTGGTAAAAATCAGTAAAAGGAAGAATAGGTCTGGGCAGTTGTCGTGATTGACTGTGCATTAATTTGGATTTGTGAAGCGCCAGGCTTATTAATTGATCAATGATGAAACAATGTTTATTTAATTATTTATTATTCTGAGATTAAATAGTTGGAATTTATTTTCAATTATTTTAATTTAAAGAATTATAAATAATAAAGTAAACAATTGAAAAAAAAGAAAAGAATTAATTGGATAAAAAGAACTTTTATTTCATCTTTAAATATTTGTTACAATTGTTATTTAAATACAAGTATTCGTTTACAAAGTATTTACAATAATAATATTACATTTATTTGAATTTAAATAAAATTATCCTAATATTTTTTCTAAGTCTTCAATTCTTCATCTTCCCTCCCTTGCTTCCTCTGCCTCATTGGATTCTATCTGCAAAGAATAAGAAAGAAGAAAAAGTCAGAAGCAGATAAATAGTTAAAGCAGACAGATAAAAAAAGGGGTCATCATTAAAAGCAAACGGCCGGAATCAGTTTTACCCTCTTTGCAAATCACGGGATTTCTCCCGGTTCACAAAGAAGGATGGAATGCTTGCAACTACAAATGAATGCACAAAGTAAAAATTGCACAATTCAAAGTTTGTCAAAAGAAACTGCATAGTTCAAAGCAAGACAGCATATGCAAGTTTAAGTCCAAAAGCAAACTAAGTCCAAAGTCAACAAGCTGCCAAAAGATATCTCAAGATATCAAAATACCCAAGATGCCAAAACTGTCACAAAAGAAGCAGGCAATATGGACAAGAGAAAAAATATGCAGGACTAAGCTACTTATGCAAGCAACCTATTTCCATTTCATCATTTTCAGCCATTTGCTTTTTCAGAAAAAGACAAATGTAAACCATATTGAATGTTTAAAATTTGTCAGGAGAGAGAAGAAGAGAGGAGAAGTTTAGGCTTACTGGTTTTTGGCTTTAGGCATAAAGAAATATAAAAACAGAAACTGCAATAAAACAGTGAAGCAGAAGGCAGAAGTATGAAGGAATTAGAATGCAAACAAAACTGTCAACAAAGAGTAACAGAATTATCTTTCCACTTTAAAACCTTGCAAACCCGCCCATCAGCTTGACCAAGAAAAGATATCAAATCTGGAAGCATTCAAAATCATAGGCGCCAAAAAAAGCCTAAACATATATGAAAGGGAACACAGTCCAAGAGAGAGAGGATCACAAAACAAATATACAGCAGCATACCTGCCAAAAGATCAAAAACACATAACCTGAAGCAAAAACCTCCATCCAAAAACTTATTAAAACCTTCAACCTGTTTCAAGCCTCAAGAACCAGCATAACCTTAAACCAACAGCCATGCCAAGTAAAAACCAGTAAACACACAACCTGCTAAGCTTAACCTGAAGCATAGCCTCCCAAAAACCTTACCCCCTGTCAAAAAGCACAAATCTGCATAAGCCATCACCAACAAACCATCAACCTGTCAAACCTGAAAACTAGTAAGCCAAAGCCATATCCAAAACAAACAAACCATCAAACTGTCAAACCTGAAAACCAGTAAGCCAAAGCCATATCCAAAACAAACAAACCGTTAAACCTGTCTAACCTATCCAACAAAAACTCACCAATCATCCTCAACCTGAAAACCAGGCCAAAACCAGTATTCAAGCATACATCATCAATAACCATAACCTATACCAGTCATCAAGCATACAACCAGGGACAGAAGAAGAAGAGAAAGAAACATCAACAGGTATACAGAAGAAGCAACACAAAGGGCCCTCAAAAAAGATTCATCACAGGGAAATAACCAACATACCAATCATACTGAAGCATACAGAAGGCAACAAAGAGGAAGAGAAAAATCAGGCCTCAGAGAAATCTTTTCATAGGCAAGCAACACAAGGCAACTAGAGGCAACCAGAAGGAAGAGGAAAAGAAGTGAAACAGGATCCAGTTCAAGTAAAGTTCTCAGAACCAAGAGGGGTTCATCATCAAAAATCATACAGCATACTAAGCAAGCATACAAGGCAACAGAAACGAGCAAGAAGGAGGAAGAAGTGACGGAAAGTTCTCAGGCATTATCATCATCAAACTTAAAGACAAAGTACACTATACCAAGGTCAAAGCAAGCTAGCGCGCGTCACCGTTTCCTCCGCCGTCTTGGCCGCCACAGCACCTCCCAACCCTTTCCTCCTCCGTCTCCAAGAGGTAGTGCAATTTTCTTCCTTTTCTTTTCATGCCTCAGCAGAAACACGATAATAAGCATTAGAATACGAAATCATAACATGCAAAACGAAAACCTTAAACAAGATTGAAATACGAAATTTACCCGTTAACTGTTGCCCGGATGCTCCATGGAGGGAAGAGGAAGGGTGGTGATACCGGTGGCCAGAAGGAGAAAGAAGCTCAGAGATGAAAACGCGAGGAACACGAAGTGAAGACGAGGAAGAAGGGCGTCGCGCCTCTGTGTTGCAAACCCTAAGATAACCCAAATGAAACAATTCTGAGAACCCCTAAACAAAAGTTATGAACATTTGGGCCTTGCCCTTTCTACACCTAAGCCCAAATGTTTTCCCAATTGTCACCCCCCTTTTTCTTCTGCTTTGATCAGATTTGGGCCCAAAAAGCCCTAAAGCCCGTTTTGACTATTTCAAGCCTCTTTTACTTATCATATTTTTTTTTATATATATACTAATTAACATACTTTTTTTTTACATCAAAGTTTTTATTAATGATACTTTTTATAACATAATTATAATCTTGAACACAATATGTTCTTTTAATTAAAACTCTTTTTTTTATTTATTTAACTTAAAACATTTTTTAGTTAATAATTTGTACATAATCAATTAAAATACATTTTTTAACATACATAATATAATTTAAATTTAAAACATTTTTCTTTCTTTTAAGTAAAATACTTTTTTGTACATATTAAAGAAAATACAAGATTACAAATTAAATAAAGAAAACATCTAATTCTTTTTATTAAGTAAACCATACTTAATAATACATTTAAATTCACATCTCGCACTTGTAAATAAAATACATGTACACTTACACCATACATTTCACATTTGATACATTATACATTTGATATTCTTACACTTTGCTATACATTACATTGATTACATTTGATCGCAATTCGATGTGGTTGTAATTATTTAAGTCTCATCCCCATTTGTGAATTTGTACCCCCACTCCCGGATACCATTTGTAATAGCGTAGATTTTAAAATTCTCGCAATTTATTGCTTTCGAATTATACCATGGTTAGACCTAGGGTTTGTATGTACATAAAATCGAACGCTAGATAACCTAATACAAAGACAAATGCATGAAATCAATACACAATCACACTTGCACCCCCTAGGGTGATCCCACATGTTGCCTTCCAAAATGGGCCATGCTTGCATGTCGAGTTTCTTTGGCAAAACAAATTCAAATGATCATAAGTCCCTCGATGACGCTTTCGAAAGTCGCCTATCAAAATGATCAAGTCCCTTCAAGCAAATTGCCAAAGACACTTGGCACCATTGCATTCATGGTCCCTACGATGACCCGCGCCTGTCCCGTTAAACATCCTAAACGCAAGATTGTCCACCAAATTCAATGGTGGAACAAAATTGTTAAAAAGGGTTAAAAACATAGAGAAAACCATTGAGTACAATAGGGGTAGACCAAACTCTTAGTTACTTGAGATCAACTTGCAAAAACACTTGCCTCCCTTTCAAACCACACTCCACAAACACTTTCAAAACAAACTCTTTGAAACATCTTTTCGAAAAGATACACACTTTTGTAAAACACTCAAACACGAGTCAATTACATGGGTTGCCAAAACAAAGGCGTCTATTTCAAAAACATTTTAAAAACACACACACATACACCACAATTTCAAAGCAATCGAAAATTAAGGCAAGTGATCTAAAACCAAGTAACTAAGAGCCCATGGATAACCATGGATGAAAAGGGTGCTAATACCTTCCCTTTTCATAATCTACCCCCCGAACCCACGAAATATCTCAAAAGGTTTTTCCTGTGCTTTTTAACCCTTCCTTTAGGATAAAATAAAAAGTCGGTGGCGACTCTTGCTAAACCGAACAAGTGCGAATACAAACGTAAAACCCAAGTCAGTTCTCCCACCGTATCACAGAACTGGCGACCCTACTGGGGATTCATAAAAAGTGGGGTTACCTTAGGGTTTAGATCACCTTTTTCTCAATTGCTTGCTTTGTTTGCTTTTATATTTGTGGGCTTTGCATCGGAGTTTCATAGATCCTAGCCCGGATCTGGGGAATACCCTTTTAGGTAGCATAATCTGTGAGGGACCTGTCCGGCGTAGACCGACATGGGTGAAGCAGTGGCTACGTTGGTGTGGCGCCTTAGTCTGTACCAATATCCCTTGTGTTGCAACAAGGATAATATGGATCTTCTAAGGAGTCATCAAACACCAACCGACCTTAGAACCCTAAATTGACCAAACTTGGCCATAGAACAGTAGCAGTATGCTACACTCATTGAGGCTAAACTCTCGCGATGGTTCTGGCCGCAAGAAAAGATTGCGATGCTGGAGTTATGACCGATTGATGGTAGTCAAGGATTTGAGATCCTCTAGAACCCGGTTACTTTTGATAGGACAAGTTTTAACCAACGAAACTAAAATAGGGTAATACCTAAACTACATGCTGGCCTAAAACCTAAGGGTTGTCTTGTGTGACTTGTGTGCCTTATCATTATGAATACTTGTGATTGTTTCATCATAGCATCATACCATCATACCATTGCATGCATCCTGTATAAGGACTGACCCATTTCAAAGACAAGAGGGTTTCATCTTTGCTCTATTTTGTAGGACATCATGATGCCCGTGCGTAGGAATACTATCCGGCTCAACTTTGTTCAACCACCAAATTTGCTCAAGGAATTGGTTGGTAGGATTCCAAACACTACTTCCTTCATCAAGAGACATGGTTCTCTCCTCGGTTTAATCACTTCAAAGTGGGACCAACAACTGATAAGTGTCCTGACCCAGTTTTATGATCCCCTGTATCATTGCTTCACCTTTCAAGACTTCCAGCTGGTCCCTACCCTGGAAGAATTCTCTGACTTGCTTGGTATCCCTGTTTTGGAGCAAACCCCATTCACTGGTTGGGAGAAGACTCTTAGGCCTGAAGAGATTGCTGCAGTCCTGCCCTTGACCAAAGAAGAGGTAATGGCTAACTGGGAAACTAGAAGTGGGGTTAAGGGCTTTTTGGTTAAGTTTCTGGCTGGCAAAGCTAATGATTTCTGGAATGACTTAGACTTCAAGGCGTACGAAGACATCCTGGCTCTTTTAATCTATGGTCTGGTGTTGTTTCCAAATCCTGACACCTTTATCAATATCTATGCCATAAGGATCTTCATGTATCGGAATCCTGTACCCACTCATTTGGGTGATATCCTGCAACAACTCTATGCTCGTACTGCCCGAAAACGGGGAACTCCGTGGTGTTGTGCTCCTTTGCTAGTGAGGTGGTTTATTTCGCACCTTCCTAAGTTCGTGCTGAAGAATGAAGAAGGAAAGGGTTGGGCTCATAGGTTAATGTCTCTCACTGATAATGACATCACTTGGACTCTCAGAGGTTTGGATGAGGTAGCTGTTATTGATCATTGCGGAGAATACCCTAATGTTCCATTGATCGGCACTCAGGGAGGAATTTCTTATAATCCATGTTTAGCTCTCCGTCAGTTTGGAAGAGCCAGGAGAGCAGGGCCTCATGAGATGTTGGTTCCTCACTTCCATTTTGAATTTCAGGTAGACAGTGACGAACTACGCCATGGATTCATTAAGGCTTGGGGCAGAATTCACAAAGCTGACCCACATGAGTTGGGACCAAAGACTTCTCTACCAATGGAACCCTATTGCAGATGGGTCCGCATCCGTGCTCACAAGTTAGGTATGCCGTACGAAGCTGTCAGACCTGTCATTATTGAATCTCTTGGTGAAGAAGGAGTGCCTCCAACTATCCTCCCTCCTCAGATACCCACTGATGTTGATACACTGAAGAGATCTTGGGCGCAGCTAAAGGAAGAACGGGATTTTTATCGGGAAAAGTTCGACGAACAGGAACGGAAGATCCAGAAGCTGACTAAGCAATTGGAGGAAGAGAGGACCCTGAATGACTATATCCGCACTGAGAAGAGGAGGCCATGGGAGCACTGATGGGCTTTGGATGTTTCTTTTACAACTTTTATTTCCTTTTCAGTATTTTCATTCTTGTAATGCCTAAGGGCCAATTGTTGAACAATTTAAAGTTTGAATCTAATGAAGTGTGTTTCCTTTTTGTCTACAAAGTTGAATCCCGATTATCTTTGAAAACATAAATCATACGCATTTCATTGCATCATGTGCATAACAGGTACCCTTCTTCAACAGGTTGCTTAATCTTCTTCGCTGTTTATTTCAGCACTCAATCATCATGTCTTCCGAGCCTACTACCGAACAAGCTATCAAGGCCCTCCAGGCCCAGAACGCCCAGTTTCAAGAGATGGTCATGAGCTTAGCCCAAGGTCAACAAGAGTTGAAGGCTCTGCTCCTGAAGAAGAAGAAGAAGAGGACTGCGTTGTTCAACACTGGACGCAGGTTTGGGAATACACTCCATAATGAGGCCGATCAAGCTACTTCCTCTGCAGAGAAGGACAGTCCCCAAGGGGGAAGGGCTCCTAGTCCTGCAGTCTCCGACAACGAGACGGATTACAATGACGAACAGTACCCTCCTGCTGCTGACAAATACAAAGAACTAGAGGACCGTTTAAGTTCCATGGAGATTCAAAAGGTGCCGGGGTTGGATTTCGGAGATTTAGGTTTATCTTCTGGGATGGTGATCCCACACAAGTTCAAGGCGCATGCCTTTGCAAAGTACGACGGGGCTTCCTGTCCCAAGCTTCATCTCAGATCATATGTAAGGAAGATCCAACCTTACACTATAGACAAGAACCTTTGGATCCATTTCTTTCAGGATAGCCTTTCGGGGTCTCAACTCGAATGGTTCTATCAGTTAGATGGAGCCAGTATCCGAAACTGGGAGGACTTGGCTGCTGCGTTTTATAGACAATATCAATACAATTCTGACCTCGCTCCCACACGTAACCAACTTCAGGGTATGTCGCTGGGAACAGACAAAGGATTCAAGGAATATGCGCAAAAGTGGAGAGACTTGGCTGGCAGGGTGCAGCCTCCTTTGACTGACCGTGAACTTGTTGACATGTTTCTAGGGACCCTGTCTGGTCCATTCTTCAATCATCTGATTGGTAATTCCTCCGCTGGGTTTACAGATTTGATCTTGACTGGTGAAAGGATAGAAGCTGATATCAAGTCAGGGAAGATACATAAAGGTGCCTCCGCGAGTACTGAGAAGAAGCCTTTCAAGAAGGAAGCTAGTGCGGTTTATGGTCCTAGAAGACAAGTTAAGCCGGAACACCGCCAAGCTGTCAATGCATTGGTCATTTCAAAGCCTGTTGCTGCTCCTCTGCAGTATAATCAACAAAGGGGTGAGAGGCCCAAAAGGCAGTACACTCGGCTTAACATGACCCTGTCTCAGATTTTGCCGCAACTATTGTCAACCAACCTAGTAACTGTCAAAGAAGCTCCGAAGGTGGTGAATACAACTTCTCCAAAATACAACCCCAACGCCCGTTGCGCTTATCACTCTGATAGCCCCGGGCATACTACAAATGATTGTTGGGCCCTAAGAAATAAGGTTCAAGACCTTATCGATGCCAAGGAAATACAATTCGAGGCTCCCGAGAGGCCAAATGTTGTGACTGCTCCTATGCCCCAGCATGGAGTAAATGCCGTTGAGGAAGACTTGTATGCCGTTTCGATGGATGATGTTGCTACCCCTCTATTGACTGTTAAAAGGAACCTGTTTCTAGCCGGTTTATTTCCGGGTTGTAGCAAGGGTTGCCTCCTGTGTGCTGTTACCCCTACTAGTTGTCCGCTGCTGAAATCAGGCATCCAAAGCCTGATGGAAAGCAAGGAGATTCTGTTCAAGAAGACCACTGTTCCTTTTGTTCCCGCTGAATAAGTATCTGTCGTCACAATTTTCAACAATCCTACCAAGGCTCCCCCGAGGAAGCCAGTCAAAATCATGTCTGTTGCACCCATCATTATTACTGTTCCGGGGCCCCTCCCCTATGAATCTGACAAGGCTGTCCCATGGCACTATGGGGCATATGTGTATGTACTTGGAGTAAAGCAGGAATTCAACACCGGCACCAGTATCAGTAACATCACTGGTCTAGCTAAAGTAACTCACAGTGGCAGGCTCTTCTCGCCTGACATTGCGCCACCAGTCATCCGAAAACCTCTTATCATCACACCCGCAAGTGTGCATGTTTCCCTTCCAAATCAAGTTCCTGTGTCTACCCCTGCCGCCGAGTCCTCTAATGCTCGGGGCAAAGGAGTTGCTACCGATTTTCCTGCCCGGACGGAGGCACCGAAGACGACCGTCGTTGAAGCCTCCCAACAAGAGATGGAGGAAATTCTTAAGATAATCAAGAAAAGCGATTTCAACGTCGTAGAACAGCTGGGGCATACCCCCTCCAAGATCTCCATGCTATCATTGCTGCTATGCTTAGAGGCCCATGCTAAGGCCCTGATTTCATTTATGAAGACGGCCCATGTGCCACAAGAGACATCTGCAGATCAATTCACTGACTGTGGCTAATTTCACAACTGACAATGGTTTGGGTTTCTCGGATGCTGATCTTACCGCCAAGGGAAAGAACCACAATGATGCCCTGCACGTCTCCATAGAATGCAGGGGCACTACTCTTGCACACGTATTGGTGGACACCGGTTCTTCCCTGAATGTATTGCCCAAGAAGGCCTTAGACCGGTTGGATTGTGAGGGCCTGGAATTGAAGCCTAGTAACATCATTGTTAGAGCCTTCGACGGTTCTAAGAGGATGGTGCATGGTGAGGTAGACATTCCTATTCGTGTGGGTTCCCAAGTCTTTGACTCAACGTTCTATGTGATGGATATTCGTCCATCTTATTCCTGTTTGCTGGGACGACCTTGGATTCACAAAGCGGGGGCTGTGACCTCCACTCTACACCAGAAGCTCAAATACCCTGTCAGAGGGAAGATTGTTACTGTGCAGGGGGAAGAAGAATACATGGTTAGTCATCTGAATTCCTTCCGGTATATTGAGATGGACGGGGAGTTTATTGAAACCCCCTTTCAACATTTTGAAGAGGTACCTCCAACATTGGCGTCAGCTGAGGCAGTGATTGAAGAAGACTTTCCTTTGAAGATGGCTTCCTTGAAGGATGCCCGGGCTGTGATTGAGAAAGGCGAGTGCGCCAACTGGGGTCGGCTTCCTGACTTCACTCCAAAGACTGACAAGTTTGGGCTGGGCTTCACTGCAGAGGCTCAGAGGGCCGTTCGCAAAGCAAGGATCGGAAAACCTCCGGTATTCATCACCAACCCAGGAGTGAATGCTATTGAGGACGACGTAGAGGAAGCGGAATTTGACAGCTGGATCTACCCGACAACCGACAATGGACCAAGCAACTGGACGGAAAAAGACTTTACACCCATTACTTTTCTCACTCAGTAATGAACTTTTTTGTCTTCAATTTGTAACAAACAATATGTTGAAACTTTTATAGCGTGGTGTCCTACCCGGGGCACCGTGGCTCCATTTGTGAGGGCTTTTTGTATGACATTTCATATATCATTAATCAAAACATTGGACGTTTGTTGCATTTCAAATCTTGTGCTCTTTTTCTTTCTTTGTTATGTATTGCAAAACAACTATATTTACACACACTCACTTATACAGGTTCCAATCCACTCTAGATCTCACTGGTAACGACCCTGCTACTGCCAGTTATGACTTCGAAAATCCGATCAACTTAGCCGAAGACGAGGGTGAAGATGATTGCGAAGTTCCTGGTGAACTTGCAAGACTGCTACTCCAGGAAGAGAGGGCCATTCATCCGCATGAAGAGCCAGTGGAAACGGTAAATCTGGGTACTGAGACAGATAGAAAGGAAGTCAAGATTGGTGCCAATCTGGAGATCAGTGTGAAACAACGATTGATTCAGATGTTGCATGACTATATGGAAATCTTTGCTTGGTCTTACGAAGACATGCCTGGTTTGGATGCCGACATCGTGGTTCATCACCTGCCTACCAAGGAAGATTGCCCTCCGGTAAAACAGAAGGTCCGTCGCATGCGTCCAGAGATGTCCGAGAAAATCAAAGCTGAGGTTATGAAACAATTTGATGCCGGGTTTCTAGAAGTGACTTCTTACCCTCAGTGGGTTTCCAACGTGGTGCCGGTACCGAAGAAAGATGGTAAGGTCAGAATGTGTGTCGATTACAGGGATCTGAACAGGGCCAGCCCCAAGGATGACTTCCCCTACCTCACATTGACGTTCTTGTTGACAATACCGCATAACATAAGGTCTTCTCCTTTATGGATGGGTTCTCCGGTTATAATCAGATCAAGATGGCTCCTGAAGACTTGGAGAAGACCACTTTCGTTACTCAGTGGGGCACCTTTTGCTACAAAGTCATGCCATTTGGGTTGAAAAATGCTGGGGCAACCTACCAACGTGCCATGGTTGCCTTATTTCATGATATGATCCATCACGAGATAGAAGTGTACGTCGATGATATGATTGCAAGGTCTCAAACTGAGGAGGAACACCTTGACCATCTACGGAAACTGTTTGACCGTCTGAAGTTGTACAAGCTGAGGTTGAACCCAAACAAGTGCACCTTTGGGGTGAGGTCTGGGAAATTGCTAGGCTTCATTGTAAGCGACAAAGGTATTCAAGTAGACCCTGCCAAGGTGAAAGCCATACAAGAGATGCCAGTTCCCAAGACAGAGAAAGAAGTCAGAGGCTTTCTAGGATGACTGAACTACATTGCCCGATTCATCTCGCATCTAACTGCTACCTGTGAACCAATCTTCAAGTTGCTGAAGAAAGATCAGGTAGTACGTTGGAACGATGAATGTCAGGCCGCTTTTGAAAAGATAAAAGAGTATCTCCAAGAACCACCCATCCTCATGCCACCAGTGGAAGGGAGACCTCTAATACTATACTTGACAGTGCTTGACAACTCAATGGGGTGTGTGCTGGGGCAGCATGACGAGTCTGGCCAAAAAGAGCATGCTATTTATTACCTGAGCAAAAAGTTTACCGACTATGAGACTCGGTACTCACTGCTCGAGAAAACTTGTTGCGCTCTGGTATGGGCTGCTCGCTGGCTGAGACAATATATGTTGACTCACACTACTCTGTTGATTTCAAAAATGGATCCAATCAAGTATATATTCGAAAAGCCTGCTCTGTCCGGAAGAATAGCAAGATGGAAAATGATCTTGACGGAATATGACATCCAGTACACAACTCAAAAAGCAATCAAAGGAAGTGTATTGGCAGACCATTTGGCACACCAACCTGTGGATGATTACCAGTCGTTGAACTTTGAATTTCCGGACGAAGATATCATGGTAGTAACTGATTGTGAAGTACCTGGACCGGATGAAGGACCTGAGGAAGGATCCCGATGGTCTATGCACTTTGACGGAGCCTCAAACGCTTTGGGTAATGGTATTGGCGCTGTGATCATATCCCCTAAAGGCACTCATACTCCACTCACTACCCGACTATGTTTTAACTGCACCAACAACATGGCGGAGTATGAGGCATGTATCATGGGTCTTCAAGCTGCAATCGACTTAAGGATCAAGTTTCTGAGTGTATTCGGAGATTCCGCTCTCGTGATCAATCAGGTCAAAGGCGAGTGGGATACAAAACACCCAAATCTTATTCCTTATAAGGAGTATGTGCTGACATTGCTTCCCCACTTTGAAGAGATAACTTTTGAACACTTCCCAAGAGAGGAGAATCAGTTGGCGGACGCGCTGGCTACAATGTCTTCTATGTTCAAAGTCAAGTGGGACAACGAAGCGCCCCGGATCATTATCTGGAAATTGGACGAACCTGCATATTACTGTGATCTTGAGGCCGAAGAGGTAACAGAGAAACCCTGGTATCATGAAGTAAAGAGGTACTTGGAAGCTCAAGAATACCCCGAAGGTGCATCTGTTAATGACAAGAAATTCTTGAGAAGGTTTGCGGCAAAGTTCTTTCTCAGTAATGGCATTCTCTACAAGCGAAACCATGATTCAACTTTACTGCGTTGTGTGGATAAGACTGAAGCAGAAAAGATCATGGAAGAATTACATGAAGGAACATTCGGAACACATTCCAGTGGACATACCATGGCAAAGAAAATCCTTCGGTCGGGGTATTTCTGGTCCACAATGGAAGCCGACTGTTATCAGCATTCGCGAACTTGTCATAAATGCCAGATCTATGCGGATAAGGTGCACATTCCTCCGGTAACTCTGAACGTCTTGACAACACCTTGGCCTTTTGCAATGTGGGGCATCGATATGATCGGCGAGATCTGACCTACGGCATCCAACGGGCACCGTTTCATCTTGGTAGCGATTGATTACTTCACAAAGTGGGTTGAAGCAGCTTCCTACGCCACTGTAACCAAGAGTATTGTGGCACGATTCATTCGACACAACCTGATCTGTCGATATGGTGTACCTGAAAGGATCATTACGGACAATGGTACCAATCTTAACAACAAAATGATCACTGAGCTCTGCGAGCAATTCAAAATACAGCACCACAACTCTTCACCCTACCGGCCGAAGATGAATGGGGCTGTAGAAGCAGCAAATAAGAATATTAAGAAGATTGTGCAGAAGATGACAGTGACCTATAAAGATTGGCACGAGATGTTACCGTTTGCTCTTCATGGGTACCGTACCTCAGCAAGAATGTCAACCGGGGCAACTCCCTTCTCCTTGGTCTATGGCATGGAGGCAGTCTTGCCGATTGAAGTCCAGATACCTTCTCTCCGGATAATGAAGGATGCAGGCTTGAGCAAAGATGACTGGATCCAGACTCGACTTGATCAATTAAACCTGATTGACGAAAAGAGACTCACTGCCATCTGTCATGGTCAAACGTATCAGAAACGGATGATCAGGGCATTTAACAAGAAAGTCAGGCCACAAGAGTATCAAGTTGGGGACATGGTAATCAAGCGCATTATTCTTCCTCAAAGTGATCCCAGGGGAAAATGGACCCCTACGTACGAAGGGCCATTTGTGGTTAAACATGTGTTCTCAGGAGGAGCCATGATTCTAACCACCATGGATGGTGACGATCTTCCTCACCCCGCTAATGCAGACATAGTAAAAAGATACTACGCGTGAACTAAGGACCCGCTAGGTTGACACAACTAGGCAAAAATAAGGGCTTCCCGGCGAACCAAAAGGGTTCGGGCAAAAATAAGGGATGAAATGAAAAAATCTGTACACCCAGCAAGTCGAAAACCTGAAAAGGCGGCTTGGGCAAAAATGGGTATCCCGGTGGACTGAAAACCCGAAAGGGCAGTCCAGGCAAAAGTTAGGGATGAAGCGTAATACTATGTCTCATTAGATCACCTTGCATCCAAGATTCGGCATCAACTATCAGGGCTCAGACTTCGGCATCGATCAATCAGCTTCACCTTCAACTAAGCGGCAAAATGATGAGACGCTTGAATACATAACGGCGATAGCAGAGTCGTTACCCAGTGGGATTAGTTTTTCACATAGATGTTTTGTTTCCTTTTCAAAATTGTATAAACTCTATGTTGTTCGGCGGCGTTCTCTTACTAGGACGTCAGCCTCCTGTACATAAACGCCTATTTACAGGCAAATTTCAAAATCAATACAAGTTCGATTTTTCAGACAAATTATCCATTGCTTTCCCTTATTTGTTTTGTTTTGCAAAGAACGTCCAATGCACATTTCTGATATATGCATTTGACGCCAAATTGCTAAGATCATAAATGTTTACATACGAGACAAAGGGTTAATGACAGGTGACATCAGAAACATGGGGCAATTTTGAAGTGACCAAGCGGTCTAGTTGCTTTGTCCGCCAAGGTACCAAGGTAGGTTCAGCTGAAGAACATGACCAAGCTACCTCAACAATCTCCAGCGGAGTTCATCAAATTCTCCGACATAATTTATCAACAGAATCCCCAGCGGAGCTCTCATCAAAGCCTCAGCGAACTATCTCTTCCCACGGAGTACTTCCCCTCAGAGTGATCTCCCCAACAAGTGTATGACCCAACAGAGTCATCTTCTCCTATCGGTTTATCTTGCAACCATAATACCCACCAGAAACGAAGAACTCTTCTCTTCAATGTCAGCCCAAGATTTGATTCCCCGGCCGGTCATCAAGGATTCATTTTCCTAGATGAAAATACATTCATTGACGTTTCATATTTCATACATCCTATTTACATACATGACAAAGTGCATACAACACTAACTCATTTTGAGCATCATGACATCATGTATCTCATATGTCGTGACATTGCATACCATTGATATTTTGCCATTTCAGGAAAAAGATCAATCCAAAAGATGATTACTATAAAATATCACGAATCCAGATTCGATTCCTGTATCTAGCCAAGGCACATCTGTGAGTGATTGATTGTAGATTCGATACCTGTATCTAGCCAGGGCATATCTACATAAAGAGTATGAAAGTCAACCCCTGTAACAAGCCAGGAAATTATCTTTCATCCTCAGGTCAGAGGTTTACCCCTGTATCCAGCCAGGAAAGCCACCTCCACCAACCTTGTACAATTCTAGATTCGATTCTTGTATCCAGCCAGGGCACATCTGAAGACATTTTCCAGATTCGTTTCCTGTATCCAGCCAGGGCACATCTGAAGACATTTTCCAGATTCGATTCCTGTATCCAGCCAGGGCACATCTGAAGACATTTTCCAGATTCGGTTCCTGTATCCAGCCAGGGCACATCTGAAGATAACAATTCCAGATTCGATACCTGTATCCAGCCAGGGCACGTCTGTGAGCAACATTTTCCAGATTCGATTCCTGTATCCAGCCAGGGCACATCTGAAGACAACAATTCCAGATTCGATACTTGTATCCAGCCAGGGCATATCTGTATGAAGGGACTAAAGATCAACACTTGTAACAAGCTAGGAAACATCTTCCTCTCTCAAAGTACGCAAGTTCTCGCTAAGGAATCTCTTACGCGATCAACACTTCCAAATGGCATCTATAAGCCCATTCTTGACAAGGTTCTGTCACACTTTCAGATGGCATCTATAAGCCCATCCTCCTATTCATCCTATCTCCAAATGGCATCTATAAGCCCATTCTCTACATCACATTTCTAATACTCCAGCATGCGAGTGCAAATTTTCGGGCACTCTAATGTCCAATCTTCTTTTACCCTCGAGTCGCGAAAGACAAACTTGCCTTTCTAACTCTTCAGGTCTAAGAAGATTGAACAGGGGCAACTGTTGTACCCCAAAATTTGCCCTCGCATTTTTCCTCAAGAAATCACAGCTTCAGGCGTTTCCTGATTTTTCAAACTGGCTCAAGAATCGGTCAAACAGACTTTTCTCTTCAGTCAGACAAAAATTAGGGTGTTCATTGATTTTCATGGCTCTAGAACAGTTCTTACAGTTGCTTAGGGTTTTGGTTGATTCTGGCTCAACTTTGATCAGGCGAACGCTTCTTTGGCATTTGATCAGGAATTAGGGCTTGTACGCAGTTTTCTCAGAAAGATTTAATTCTACAGTGCTTTTCAAGTTATTCCGAGAAATAGACTGAGGCATTTGGATTGAATTCGCAATATTTGACTTAATCAGTGAAAAGATGCATTTGGATTGAATTTGCAGTGTCTGGTAAAAATCAGTAAAAGGAAGAATAGGTCTGGGCAGTTGTCGTGATTGACTGTGCATTAATTTGGATTTGTGAAGCGCCATGCTTATTAATTGATCAATGATGAAACAATGTTTATTTAATTATTTATTATTCTGAGATTAAATAGTTGGAATTTATTTTCAATTATTTTAATTTAAAGAATTATAAACAATAAAGTAAACAATTGAAAAAAAAAGAAAAGAATTAATTGGATAAAAAGAACTTTTATTTCATCTTTAAATATTTGTTACAATTGTTATTTAAATACAAGTATTCGTTTATAAAGTATTACAATAATAATATTACATTTATTTGAATTTAAATAAAATTATCCTAATATTTTTTCTAAGTCTTCAATTCTTCATCTTCCCTCCCTTGCTTCCTCTGCCTCATTGGATTCTATCTGCAAAGAATAAGAAAGAAGAAAAAGTCAGAAGCAGATAAATAGTTAAAGCAGACAGATAAAAAAAAAGGGGTCATCATTAAAAGCAAACGGCCGAAATCAGTTTTACCCTCTTTGCAAATCACGGGATTTCTCCCGGTTCACAAAGAAGGATGGAATGCTTGCAACTACAAATGAATGCACAAAGTAAAAATTGCACAATTCAAAGTTTGTCAAAAGAAACTGCATAGTTCAAAGCAAGACAACATATGCAAGTTTAAGTCCAAAAGCAAACTAAGTCCAAAGTCAACAAGCTGCCAAAAGATATCTCAAGATATCAAAATACCCAAGATGCCAAAACTGTCACAAAAGAAGCAGGCAATATGGACAAGAGATAAAATATGCAGGACTAAGCTACTTATGCAAGCAACCTATTTCCATTTCATCATTTTCAGCCATTTGCTTTTTCAGAAAAAGACAAATGTAAACCATATTGAATGTTTAAAATTTGTCAGGAGAGAGAAGAAGAGAGGAGAAGTTTAGGCTTACTGGTTTTTGGCTTTAGGCATAAAGAAATATAAAAACAGAAACTGCAATAAAACAGTGAAGCAGAAGGCAGAAGTATGAAGGAATTAGAATGCAAACAAAACTGTCAACAAAGAGTAACAGAATTATCTTTCCACTTTAAAACCTTGCAAACCTGCCCATCAGCTTGACCAAGAAAAGATATCAAATCTGGAAGCATTCAAAATCATAGGCGCCAAAAAAAAGCCTAAACATATATGAAAGGGAACACAGTCCAAGAGAGAGAGGATCACAAAACAAATATACAGCAGCATACCTGCCAAAAGATCACAAACACATAACCTGAAGCAAAAACCTCCATCCAAAAACTTATTAAAACCTTCAACCTGTTTCAAGCCTCAAGAACCAGCATAACCTTAAACCAACAGCCATGCCAAGTAAAAACCAGTAAACACACAACCTGCTAAGCCTAACCTGAAGCATAGCCTCCCAAAAACTTACCCTTTCAAAAAGCACAAATCTGCATAAGCCATCACCAACAAACCATCAACCTGTCAAACCTGAAAACCAGTAAGCCAAAGCCATATCCAAAACAAACAAACCATCAACCTGTCAAACCTGAAAACCAGTAAGCCAAAGCCATATCCAAAACAAACAAACCATTAAACCTGTCTAACCTATCCAACATAAACTCACCAATCATCCTCAACCTGAAAACCAGGCCAAAACCAGTATTCAAGCATACAGCATCAATAGCCATAACCTACACCAGTCGTCAAGCATACAACCAGGGACAGAAGAAGAAGAGAAAGAAACATCAACAGGTATACAGAAGAAGCAACACAAAGGGCCCTCAGAAAAGATTCATCATAGGGCAATAACCAACATACCAATCATACTGAAGCATACAGAAGGCAACAAAGAGGAAGAGAAAAATCAAGCCTCAGAGAAATCTCTTCATAGGCAATAAACACAAGGCAACTAGAGGTAACCAGAAGGAAGAGGAAAAGAAGTGAAACAGGATCCAGTTCAAGCAAAGTTCTCAGAACCAAGAGGGGTTCATCATCAAAAATCATACAGCATACTAAGCAAGCATACAAGGCAACAGAAACGAGCAAGAAGGAGGAAGAAGTGACGGAAAGTTCTCAGGCATTATCATCATCAAACTTAAAGACAAAGTACAAAATACCAGGGTCAAAGAAAGCTAGCGCGCGTCACCGTTTCCTCCGCCGTCTTGGCCGCCACAGCACCTCCCAACCCTTTCCTCCTCCGTCTCCAAGAGGTAGTGCAATTTTCTTCCTTTTCTTTTCTTGCCTCAGTAGAAACACGATAATAAGCATTAGAATACGAAATCATAACATGTAAAACGAAAACCTTAAACAAGATTGAAATACGAAATTTACCCGTTAACTGTTGCCCAGATGCTCCATGGAGGGAAGAGGAAGGGTGGTGATACCGGTGGCTAGAAGGAGAAAGAAGCTCAGAGATGAAAACGTGAGGAACACGAAGTGAAGACGAGGAAGAAGGGCGCCGCGCCTCTGTGTTGCAAACCCTAAGATAACCCAAATGAAACAATTCTGAGAAACCCTAAACAAAAGTTATGAACATTTGGGACTTGCCCTTTCTACACCTAAGCCCAAACATTTTCCCAATTGTCACCCCCCTTTTGCTTCTGCTTTGATCAGATTTGGGCCCAAAAAGCCCTAAAGCCCGTTTTGACTCTTTCAAGCCTCTTTTACTTATCTTATTTTTTTTTATATATATACTAATTAACATACTTTTTTTTACATCAAAGTTTTTATTAATGATACTTTTTATAACATAATTATAATCTTGAACACAATATGTTCTTTTAATTAAAACTCTTTTTTTTATTTATATAACTTAAAACATTTTTTAGTTAATAATTTGTACATAATCAATTAAAATACATTTTTTAACATACATAATATAATTTAAATTTAAAACATTTTTCTTTCTTTTAAGTAAAATACTTTTTTGTACATATTAAAGAAAATACAAGATTACAAATTAAATAAAGAAAACATCTAATTCTTTTTATTAAGTAAAGCATACTTAATAATACATTTAAATTCACATCTCGCACTTGTAAATAAAATACATGTACACTTACACCATACATTTCACATTTGATACATTATACATTTGATATTCTTACACTTTGCTATACATTACATTGATTACATTTGATCGCAATTCGATGTGGTTGTAATTATTTAAGTCTCATCCCCATTTGTGAATTTGTACCCCCACTCCCGGATACCATTTGTAATAGCGTAGATTTTAAAATTCTCGCAATTTATCGCTTTCGAATTATACCATGGTTAGACCTAGGGTTTATATGTACATAAAATCGAACGCTAGATAACCTAATACAAAGACAAATGCATGAAATCAATACACAATTACACTTGCACCCCCTAGGGTGATCCCACATGGTGCCTTCCAAAATGGGCCATGCTTGCACGTCGAGTTTCTTTGGCAAAACAAATTCAAATGATCATAAGTCCCTCGATGACGCTTTCGAAAGTCGCCTATCAAAATGATCAAGTCCCTTCAAGAAAATTGCCAAAGACACTTGGCACCATTGCATTCATGGTCCATACGATGACCCGCGCCTGTCCCGTTAAACATCCTAAATGCAAGATTGTCCACCAAATTCAATGGTGGAACAAAATTGTTAAAAAGGGTTAAAAACATAGAGAAAACCTTTGAGTACAATAGGGGTAGACCAAACTCTTAGTTACTTGAGATCAACTTGCAAAAAAACTTGCCTCCCTTTCAAACCACACTCCACAAACACTTTCAAAACAAACTCTTTGAAACATCTTTTCAAAAAGATACACACTTTTGTAAAACACTCAAACACGAGTCAATTACATGGGTTGCCGAAACAAAGGCGTCTATTTCAAAAACATTTTCAAAACACACACACATACACCACAATTTCAAAGCAATCGAAAATCAAGGCAAGTGATCTAAAACCAAGTAACTAAGAGCCCATGGATAACCATGGATGAAAAGGGTGCTAATACCTTCCCTTTTCATAATCTACCCCCCGAACCCACGAAATATCTCAAAAGGTTTTTCCTGTGCTTTTTAACCCTTCCTTTAGGATAAAATAAAAAGTCGGTGGAGACTCTTGCTAAACCGAACAAGTGCGAATACAAACGCAAAACCCAAGTCAGTTCTCCCACCGTATCACACTATGTAACAAAGGTTATTCTCTCCATATCATCAGGCGCCATTTTGATTTGGTTGTAACCTGAGAAACCATCCATGAAGGAAAACACTTTTTGTTGTGTCGTATTGTGAACTAGAATATCGATGTGGGGGAGTGGAAAATCATCCTTAGAGCTCGCCCTATGCAAATCTCTGTAGTCCATGCACATTCATACTTTGCCGTCTTTTTTTGGGACGGGAACAACATTGGCAACCCATTGCGGATAAGAGGTGACGACCAATAATAAAGCGTTGAATTGTTTCATGACTTCTGTGTTAATATTCTCAGACATATCTGGTCGCATACGACAGACCTTTTGTTTTATTGGTGGACAATCTTCTCTTGTAGGTAGACGATATACCACAATGTCTGCGTCAAGTCCCGACATGTCTTCATACGATCAGACAAAGACTTCAACATATTCGTGTAACAACTCAATCAGACGTTCCTTGACACTGGGTTCCAGATTGGTACCCACCTTGACTTCTCTTTTATCTTCTTCGGTACCTAGGTTGATTGTATCCACGGGTTCCTCGTGAGACTGAATGGTCCTTTCTTCTTGTTGTAGTAATCTAGCAAGTTCCCCTGGTACTTCGTAATCTTCCTCACCTTCGTCTTCGGCTTGGTAGATTAGATTCTCAGAGTCACAAAAGGCCATAGCAGTACCGTTACCCATGGGATCCCGAATGGATGTAGACCTGCATTGTGAGTGTGAGTGTGTGTAAGAGTATAGCTATCTTTTAAAGAAATGAAAATGTAAAAAAGAAGAAAAATGGTGCGAAAGTTTGTATGCAAAATGTCCATGATTCATTGATGTCATATGGAAATGAGATAATAACCCTTACAAATGGACAATTGTGCCTCGGGTAAGACACAATGTTTTAAGAGTATGAATTGTTTTAATATTACATATCCAACCAAATGTAAAGACAAATTACCGTGGGATAAAAGTGATCGAAACAAAATCTCTAGCCTCTCAGTTGCTGAGCCCTCCACTGACAGTTGGGAAAATCCTGTCCTCCAAGTCATAGCTATCTTCATCATCCTCCACGGCGTTGACTTCGCGTTTGCTGATCTTCAAGGGTGGTCCTCCGGCACGAGCGTGGCACATAACCTTCTGGGCACCTGAAGTGAAACCCAAGCAAAACTTGCCAGATTTATATGGGATATCTAGGAATTATCCCCAAATAGTGCACCCACCTTCTTCTATCACTACATTGGCATCCTTCAAAGATGACATCCTGAGTGGAGGCCTGGTAATCTTGGGAACTCGAGACACAACCTTGGTTACTGCCACATGTTGCGGGACATCTTCGAAGTGTTGGAATGGAGTTTCAATAAATTCACCATCTAATTCCACATATCTGAAGGAATTGAGATGGCTAATCATGTACTCTTATTCTCCATGAATGGTGATAATCTTCCCTTGAATAAGATATTTCAGCATTTGGTGCAACGTAGAAGTAACGGCACCGACATTGTGAATCCACGGATGACCTAGCAAGCAGGAAAGTGAGGGGAGAATATCCATTACATAAAAAGTTGAATCAAATGTTTGGGTTCCAACTTTTATGGGGATGTCTACTTCCCCATGCACCATCCTTTTTGAGCCGTCGAAGGCCCTCACCACTATGTTGCTTGGTTTCAATGTCAATCCCTCACAATCAAGCCTATCAAGAGCTTTTTTAGGCAATACATTCATAGACGAGCCAGTGTCCACCAAGACATGAGCCATAATTGTGCTTCTGCATTCCACTGAGACATGCAATGCCTTATTATGTTTCCTCCCTCTTGGCGTTAAATCAACATCCGAAAAACCTAAACCATTATCTACAGTCAAGCTGGCTACGCAGTCTTGGAACTGATCGGAAGATGTTTCTTGGGGTACATGGGCAGTTTTAAGGAACTTTACCAAGGCTTTTGCATGAGCCTCATAACATAGTAGTAGAGCCAGAATGGAAATTTTTGATGGAGTTTGCCCCAGTTGCTCGACTATATTGTAGTCGCTTCTTTTTATGATCTTTAGAATTTTCTCCATCTATTTCTGGGAGGTCTCAGGGATAGCCAATGATTGTGCCTTCGTGTGGACAAGCTCAATCAGAATACTTTTACCTCGAGTCTCGGTTGAATCGGCAGCAGGAACGTCAATAGGGGTGATAACAGGGACTGCAATAGCTTTGTTGAAAGGAGTGTTTACAGAGATGATTGTAGGACTAGGAACAGCCTTTGGAGGAGCAACAACAACAAGAATGATTATGGGTCCCGAAACAGCCTTTGGGGGAGAAATTTCTGGAGAGAAAATCCTACCACTTCGGGTAATCTTAATAGTCCCTGCAATATTACTAACATCGGAAACAACTTTCTCAGAACTTGAATCTCCGACAGCTGGCCAATCTTGCTAAATACCATGGTAGTAGACACCCCCTCCATAATTCCATGGTACGGTTTTGTCTGACGTATACGGGATTGGTCCAGGCATTATGATTATCAAATGAGCTACTTATGGAACTGATGTAATTCTAACGGGTCTTTTGGTGGAGACCCTGGAAGAATTGGCGGATATGGTAACGATGGAAACATCATTATAAGGAATAACTGGAATATGAGTCTTCTCGAATAAAATTTCTTTTTTATCTATTAGGCACTAAACGCCTGTAGGTTGGTGAGGTCAAACATAAATGACAGCTTTCATTACAGTCTGGGAAAACACTGGCTTTTAACAAGTTCTTTTTGATAGTCAGGATTGGGGTCACAAGTTCATCAAGTGAAGCAACAAACATATCTTCCTCAATGGCATTGGCATTATGGCCGTGTTTGGGCATAAGGGAAGAAATGACATTGGGCTTTTCGGGAGCATCGAATTCAATCTCTTTGGCTTCAATGAGGTCTTGTACTTTGTTCTTTAGAGCCCAACAATTATTAGTGTCATGGCCGGGACTTTCAGAGTGATATGCGCAACGGGTATTGGGATGATAGTGAGGAGATGTTGTATTAGGGTTCTTTGGAGCTTCTTTCAAGGTCACCAAATTGGATTTTAACAGATGTGGTAATACTTGAGATAGGGTCATGTTAATTATGGTGAATTCCTGACCGGTCTTTCCATCCTTGGCTGATTGCTTCTTTGTTGATCAGGCGCAAGTTTAGGAATCATAACAGCCCCCACCATTGGTCGATGTTCGGCCCTATCTTGGTTTCTTTAAGGATATACAACAACCACTTCTTTCTTTCTGATGAATGGCTTTCTTACAGCTGCAGAAGAGGATGTGTCTTTTTGGATCTTTCCATTCTTTATCTTGGCTTCTACTCTTTCTCTAATCAATATCAATTCAGTAAAACCTGCCGATGAACTTCCGATTAGATGATTGAAGAAGGGACCAGACAAGGTGCCCAATAACATGTCTACCAATTCTCTTTCGGATAGAGGAGGTTGAACTCTTCCGGCTAAATCTCTCCATTTTTGCGCATAGTCCTTGAAGCCTTCACTTGAAGCCATGGCCATACTCTGGAGTTGAGTACGGGTAGGCGCAAGATCAATGTTATATTGGTATTATTTGTAAAAGGCTACAGCAAGATCTTCCTAATTGTGAATGTTGGCTCTTTCTAACTGGTAAAACCAATCAAGGTAAGTACCAGACAGACTGTCTTGGAAGAACTGTACCTATAAATCCTTGTCAGCAGTATGAGGTTGGATTTTCCTTACATAGGACCGAAGATGCATTTTGGGACATGAGACCCCATCATATTTGGAGAATACCGGTGCTTTGAATTTTGGAGGGATGACAATCCCAGATACTAACCCCAATTCTTCAAAGTCCAATCCAGGCACTTTTTAGATTTCCATCGCACTCAACCGTTCTTCGAGATGTTTATACTTGTCATCAGCTGGAGGGTATTGTTCTTCATAATAGTCTTCCTCTTCCTCTTCCTCTTCTAATTCTAACGGGAAAACTGTTTCCTTGCCTTTCCCATATTGATTGTCTCTCTCACTGGATGTCGTTGCAAAGTCTAGGGTCCTTCTTGTCTGCCCATGAAATCTTCTTCCCATGTTTAGAACTCCGGTTATCTTCTTTGTTTTCTTCTATTTCTTTTCAACCAGCAAAGTCTTCAACCCTTCCTGTCCTTTGGCTACAGTTAAAAGCATTTGTTGAAACTGAGCGTTTTGTGCTTGGAGGTCCTTCACAGTTTGCTCGAGATCCATCTTACTGAAATAAATAGTAGAAAGATGAGGAGACCTGTCGCAATAAACCTGTTTATGTTATGATGAATGGTACATGCGTATGCAATGATTTCAAGGAACTTAGAGATTCAAATTCGTTTTAGACAAAAAAGGAAACACACATTATATTAAAATATTAAAGCTTGAGTACATCAATGCCTCTTTCAGATTACACATAAGTACAACAAAAAACTCTAAGATAAAAAGGTTGTGCACGTCCTCTTTGGTGCGATGTAGGCATCCAGGGTCCGCTCCTCACGAAGTTGCTTAGTGAGTTCCAAAACCTTCTTCTCACTAGCATAGAATTGGGCCTCAAAAGTATCTCGCTCTCCCTTGAGCTGTATCCAATCTCTTTGTAAGTCTTCAAGAGAAGTGGGCATGTCAGGATGCAGGATAGTGTATGGAACATCTCCTTCCATAACAGGCTCAATGATTACCGGGAGAATGGAGGGATAAGGCATCATAAGACTTTGAGCACGAGTTCGTACCCATTTGAGGTAAGGCTCAAGAGGGATGGAATTCTTGTGCCCCAAAGTCTTGCTATCTACCTTGTTCAGCATCCTCCAAGCTCGGATAAATCTATGGCGAAGACATTGATCGTCGTTCTCGTTGTCAAATACCAAACCTTGAATGAGCATCTCATATGGGCCATCCCTTCGAGCATAACCAAACTGTCTTAGAGATAAATAGGGGTTATAGGTGATACCTCCCCTAATTCTAAGTAAGGGGACATTAGGGAATTCTCCACAACGATCGACGATGATAACATTCTCTATAGATCAAGAACACCAATGGATGTCTGAATGCTTGAGCGTTATCAACCTTTGTGACCACCTTGAACCTTTCTCATTCCTTAATACAGATTGGGGAAGATGAGAAGTAAACCATCTTGCCAAGAGAGGAGTGCAACACATGAGGATACCTCTTTTCCTCACAGTGCAAGTGTGAAAATACTGTAGGATGTCCCCTAGAAAAGTAGGCACCGGGTTGCGAGATATGAAGACTTTGACGGTGTTCACATCTACGAGTTGGTTCGGATTTGGAAACAAAACCATCCCATAGATGAGGAAATCCATAATTTCCTCGAAGGCTTGCAAATCCAAAGAGTTCCAACAGTTTTGGGCTTTCTCGAACAAGAACTTTGCTAGGAAACCTTTGACACCACTCCTCATTTCCCAATGACTTGTGACATCAGATGGTTGCAAGTGTAGAGCTTGAGCAATCTCTTCTGGCTTTGGGTCTCTTTCCGTACCGTTGAAAGGTCGTTGATTGAGAATGGGAATCCTCAAGAGTTGGGAGAATTCTTCCAGAGTTGGCACAAGTTCATAATCGGGAAATGTGAAGCAATGGTGTAAGGGGTCAAAGAACTGAAAGAACACCTTCATCATATCTTCATCAGTTTTGGAGGTAACCAAGTTGAGTAGGCGACCGTGTCTCTCGGTGAATGAAGAATTCTCAAGAATCCTTAATTCTAGCTCTTTGAGTTGAGGAGGAATCCTTACAAGATTGACTTGAATAGTTTTCCTGCAAAGAGAATCTATGTCCTAAAAAACAGAAACAAAGATAAATCCCAAAACTCCTTGAAATGGTTAGTGAATGAGTATGATGTTCATGATGTTATGTACAAGTAAAATATACACAAACAAAGTAAATAAGTCCTTAGGTTTAGGCTTGAATGGAGTCTCATAGATAAGTACCCTCTTGAAGTTTTAGTTGGCTCAAACCTGTCCTAGTAATAGTAACTGGGTTCTAAGGAGCTCAATATCACTGGTTTGTTTCCTTGGTCATTATTTCAGCGTGAGCCTCTTTAATAGAGACTGAAATATCCCAAGAAACCAAACCTCAATGTGTGTAGTATCGAGTATCTACCAACTTCGGACTGCACCAAAGCCGGTTATCTCACTACATCCTAAATGGCCAAGTTGGTCAAGTAAAGGTTCTAGAAGTTCATTAGTGCTTTATGACATCACTTAATGGCCCCGTATTCTCTTTGATTAACTCAAAGGCTACCGGTACCCACAAATATGTCACACTAACGTAGCTATTGCTTAGACCATGTCGGTATACCCCGCACAATTTCCATAACATATTTCTACTTACCTATAATGTATCCCAATCCAGGTAGAGGATTCAAACCCAAACAAAGAACCACAATATAAAGCATACAAGTCAAACAATGAAAGTAAATAAATGTGACCTAGCCCTAAGGTAACCCCACTTTTTTTTTAAAAATTTCCCAAGCAGAGTCGCCAGTTCTGTGATATGGTGGGAGAACTGACTTGGGTCATTTGCGTGTGATCGCAATTGTGTGATTAGCAAGAGTTGCCACCGAATTTTCTTTTATCCAAAAGTAAAGGTAAAAACGCACAGGAAAGACCTTTCGAGATTGTTTCTTGAGTTCGTGGGGTAGATTATGAAAAGGGAAGGTGTTAGCATCCTTTTCATCCATGGTTTTCCATGGGCTCTTAGTTGCTCGCTAGATCACTTGCTTTTGTTTGGATGTGCTTGTGGTGTGGATTTTGAAAGTATTTTGAAAATGTCTTTGCAATGGTTCTCGTCTCTATAAGAACGCATACGAAGTGTTGATTCGAAAAATAGTTCAAAGAGGTGTTTGTGTATTTTGTTTTTTGAAGGTGATTTTGAAAAGATATTTTTGTAATGGTCCTGTCTCTATAAGAACGTATACAAAAAGTTTTTTGTCTTTTGAAAAAGGTTTTAATGTGAGAGTATTGGTGTAAAATGTTTGGTTGTGAGCAAGCGAGCGATTAAAAGCGAATCTACCTACTCGAAAGGTCTTAAATGTTCTTTTCCTCCTTTAGATGTTGCTATTTTACCATTGATTTGGTAAGAAGCCCCATCGTTGGATATGAAGGGACAGGCGTGGGACGTTTGTATAGTCATAGAAGGCAACTTGTGAGACACTTTAGCAATTTTCGTAAGGGACTAGATCGTTTTATCAAAGGCAACATCGAGGGACGTCGAGGGACTGCGATCTTTTCTATCGAAGGGTCTTTGCTAAAGTGTCCCATATTCGAGGGACATGACTGTATTTTCGAGGCAACAAGCGAGGTTACCCTAGAGGTGTGCGTGTGAAAAAGTGTGTTTGATTCAAGTTATTTTTTTCTTTGATTAGGTTATCTAGCGATTGATTTTTGAATCTTGCCATGCACGCCTAATTACTATATAGAATAAGGAAAACAGTAAATTGCGTAAATTAAAATTCTATGCTATTACAAAGTTTTCGGGAATGGAGGTACAAATTTACAAATGGGGATGGATTAGTACAATTAAATGTTCAAATAGGAAAACAATACAACCAAATAAAATCGAGAAAATAATTAAAATTATAACAGTCTATGAAATAAAATTAATTGACAAAGTATGGAAGCTCTTGGTATTTTTGTTTGAAAAAGAGTTTTAAAAGAAAAATAGAAAAATCTATTCTATTAATTAGCTAAAGAATTAAATCAAATGGATGTATTTTTTTGTCTTTTTAGAGTTTTGGTTATTTAGAAACTAAATAAACAAATTAAAGCTTAAGCACAAAATAATTAGTAAAATTAATTACAAAGTCCTAAACTAAATTCATTATGAAAATTAACTAATTTTGAAGTTATATCTTTTTTATTTAATTGGATTTTTGTTATAATTTAAACTAAATCTAAACTAATAGAGTTATTATATTAATTTTACTAACTAAGTTGATGAGAATTAAAATGGATAAAAATTAAGAACATAATTTAAACAAGGGTGTAAAGCAGTATGTTGGGGTGTGAAATAGAAAACAGATTGGGCTTAGAAGGTTTTGAAATAGCAAAGCCCAAAGAACAAAACAGATTGTAAAAAAAAGATAGATGTTGGGTTTTAAAAAAAAAGTTGGGCTTGGACCAGGCCGGACCAGACCCGGGTCCATTTATCTGATCACAAGGAGAGGGGGTTGTAGAAACCCTAAACCTCATCCGTCCCTCTTCTCTCTCTCTCTCTCTCTCTCTCTCTCTCTCTCTCTCTCTCTCTCTCTCTCTCTCTCTCTCTCTCTCTCTCTCTCTCTCTCTCTCTCTCTCTCTCTCTCTCTCTCTCTCTCTCTCTCTCTCTCTCTCTCGCGCACGCGAATTTCCTATCTGCTTGTTCCTCGATCTCTCTATTCTCCATAACACAACCGTAACTCACCATGGAAGAAAAACCCCTAGGTCTTTCTCTTAACCTCACACTCTCAATCACGAATCAAAACCCGCAGCAGTGAAACAAAACCCAGGAACCCGATGCAAACCCTTATCCCCAAGTTTGATTTCAATGAATCTGACAGATTTTATAAGTTACAACATGAATAAATAGAGATTCAATTAGCAAAATCGACAAGAAATCATACCAGTGAGACTCCGGGTAAGCTTCTGATGTTGATACTTTTCTAGGGTTTTTGCTTCTGAAATGCGTATGTATTTGGATATGGTTATATATTGATTGGTGAATTGATTGAACAGAAGATTAATAATTTTTCTTTGTTTGATGTTGTTAATGTTTGTAGATGAACATGGAAGGTGAGTGGAGTGGTGTTATGTTAGGCTTGGGCGAATGGTCATTGACAGAAGGCAGTATTCAGAAGGATTATGGGAAGATGATGGTTTGATGAATGGAAGTTTGCAGGTTATGAGTTGATGAATAATGGTTGAAGTTTTTGTTGGTTCTGAGTTGATGAATGATGGTTGAAGTTTTTGTTGGTTCTGAGTTGATGAATGATGGTTGAAGTTTTTGTTGATTCTGTTATCTTATGCTAGCTATTGTTCTTGATTTGTTTTTTGTTGGTTGTGTTATTTTGTTTCTTGGTATACTGACTTGGTTTTATATTTTGCTGGTTTTTTCTGGTGTGGCTTTTGTGCTATCAAAATGTTCCCCCTTCTCCTCTTTTGAAACCGTGGCTTTGTAGTGTGATAAGGGATGGAATTGGATGGAAAATATTAAGACTTTGAACATAAAGGATATGTTATTTTACTGTCTTTATTATGCAGCTTTGACTTGGTCTGTTTGTGTGCAATTTTTTTTGCTGTACACGACAATTGCTTTTGACAATTTTTTTGGACTGTTTTGGAAAATTGACTTTGAACACTTTGAGTGCAATTTTCATATTGCTATTTGTGTGCAAATGTTGGGCTGGTATAGAAGATGATGCAGTTTTGACAGTTTTGTGCAGGTGATATCCTTCTGACTTTTTTCTCTTTCCTCTTTCCTCTTTCAATGAAAAAGCAATTTTGCTTATTTTTCTATGAAAAATTCTGAAGGGTTTGTATGGTTATAGGAAAACGATGACATGTTTGGGTTTGATGAGCAAGTTACTTGCATTGTTTTTGAAATGCTACCATTTCCTTTTGTCCTCTTGTTGCTGTTGTGCTATGTATTTTGCTGTAGGTTGGGCAGCTTGGTTGCCCTGCTGCATTGCAGCTTGCCTTGTTGACTTGCTTTCTTATATAGCAGCCTGCTATTTGATAGTGTTGCTATTTTGTTTATGCTGCTTGCATATTGACCTTGGAATTGGAAGCTTGTCTATTGATGTATTGCTGCTTCTTGGCCGCCTAGGACTTGGTAGCTTTGCTTGGCAGCTTACTCTTTTACAACCTTGGGCTTGTTGCTATATTTGTTTGTTTTCACAATTTGTTGTTTCTTGCTGCTTGTATAGTAGCCTGCTGTTTGGAAGCCCGCTCCTGCTGCTTATGCTTGTTTTGCTTGTATTGCTGCTTTGGCAGTTTGACTTGTTTGTTATGATGCCCTGCTGTATACACTTGTTTGCTGTGATGCTGCCATGGGCTTTAAGCTATTTTGCAGTAGAAAAAGTTTATAACTTTTCTTTTCCCTCTTTGTGAACCAAGGCCCAAACCTTGTGATTTGCAAAATAGGAGAAGATGGATTATGATTAAAACAAGCAACCTTTAAATCTGATTCCACATACAAACCCTAATGATGAATACTCAAACTTGTTTTAGCAGTTAATTCTTGAATTTTCACATGCTTGCTAACTTCCTTTCTTTTTTCAGGGGCACAAGGCGTGGATGCAAACGAAGCTTGGATTGATTACTTGAAGATGAAGCAACAGAGACTTGAAGACACAGAATAAATATTCCCCCTTTGTAGAAAATTTGCGATTCTTTGTAACAAAGCAAAAACTTATAAATTATTCCATTTGTAATGTAATAAATACAAAGTCCTTGAATAAATTTGGTGTAATGAATTTTAATATTCAAAACTTGAATTTATTTAAACTTTGCAATTCTCAATTGAATGTTTTGGATTAAAACATCTTGGTTTGGTAACTTGGGTTTCAAGAAATTACAAAAATGGTCAAATAACCAATGCGTCTTGTACTCCAATTAAATTTCTAAACAAAATAAATGTTTAAGAATGGAACTTCACTGCCAAGAAAATCATGCTTTGAGAACCATTATCAACCTCAACCAATTTCAAGAACAATGATGATTAAGAACACTTGAAATCAAACAAATGACTTACGACGATTCGATGACTTTCGAAGTTTTCCCAATGCAATTTTCTTTTGATCTTTGAAGATAAACTCGTGTGCAAAATCACCTATGACCATATACAGAAACAACCGTCTCAAGATCTCGTAATTTGGGGAAATCACAAACCTTATAAATCAGGCGACAATTGTTTAAGATTAGGTCAAAATCCAAGAAGTGACATTTAACGCATTCGAATTTTGGTGATCTTCTACGCGTAATCAGCTCTTGATTTGTGAAGAGAAATTGGAGATGACATCGAGGAGAGTCATACGCAAGAAGAACCGCTCAAAAATATTGAATAATGAAGAAGTTACAATTTCTTGATCTTGGTCTCAAAAAGGTCAATTTTTAGGGTTAATAGAGTCATTTTCAGTCGTCTGGACCATTGACTGAGAAAACTTGTAATGCGAGGTTCGAAACTTGGCATGAACATCCTTGAGGAGACATGAAGATCTATGAAGACCATTTGAAACCTTGAAGAATCAGTTTTCTTTGAGAAACGCCAAACCCTAATTGTTGACTTACTGCCTAGGAAGAGAATCTGTTTGACCAACTTCTGAGCCAAATTTAATATTCGAGAACACCTAGGATAGTATCTTGAAAAAAAAATGGGAGGGAAAATTTCGGGGTACAACAGATTCTTTAAATTACATTGTTTGCATATGGTTAATTGTTCAAATAACAGAGAAATTCACACAACGAATATTCAGTGAACGAAGACCCCCTAAATGGACAGAATCACCTCAGGCGGAAAAAACATTCCCAATAACAAGCCTTTCATAATCAAGGGGAATTACATGGTGTCTAATTAATTTGGGGAAGTCAAGCCAATATGAAAAGAATATCTCCAAAAATGCTAAATAGCCAGGGGAAGATCTCCATCTGAATCACTCGGGGGCTGTTACATTGATCGGGGATTCCAGCAGAAAATCACTGTGAAATTTGAATCTTTGGTACCACCAAATTTCTTGGCTGTACCAGAGCATCAGATGGTGTCAGTATCATGTCTTTGAATCCGTCCATGACAGTTACTAGAAAAGATACCTAGGAAATTCAAGACTATCATAAACTTGATCAAACATCAAGTGCACCAGACTAACCCCAGAGGCAAACATGCTCCCACGTATGAAAGGGCACATGCGATCACATAAACATTTTCTAGCATTTCTACAACACTTGTTGTCTTAGACAGTGACAACTCTCTACATCCTATGAACACAGACATTGTCAAAAGATAATGCGCATGAAAAAGACCCGCTAGGTTGACAGGCCTAGGAAAAATTAAGGGCATCCTGGCGAACCAAAAGATTTCGGGCAAAAATTAGGGATATATATAAAAAAATTGTACATGCGGCAAGTCGAAGACCTGAAAAGGCGGCTTGGGCAAAAAAGGGTATCCCGGTGGACTGAAAACCCAAAAGGGCGGTCCAGGAAAAGTAAGGGATTAAAGTGTACGACTACATCCCGTCATCTTGTCATTTGTTTATCAGTAGAAGACTTATCATCTTGATCAACATCTACTCAAAACCCCAGGAGTTAGGAAGACACTCAACCATCCACAAGGTCTCCGCATGTACTTTCTCCAGCAGATACAGAGGCAGGGGCATCTTACTAAAAAGTCTCTTCCATATCCTCAGCTTATAACCTAGTGATGTCATGTGCTCTTGTATCCCCGGAAAAACAAGAATTTCTAACTACTGCTCCGACATCAGGTTTCCCCAGTAAAGCCATCAAACTTCTCAGGATTTCCCAATAGGATTTCACAAAATCCTCAGGCAGGGCACAAAGCTTTCCTTCCCCAACAGAGTTTATTTCTATAACAACGGAAGATCATCTCCCAGTAGTTCATCTTCAACAAAATCTGAAGACCTACATTCTTCATCGCCAGCTGCAATCATGGATTTATTTTTCCTAATTCTACAGCGCGACAATAAAACAACTGATACATTCACATATTGCATTCATACATCATTCTATAAACGTCATAGTATCTTCAGTACAAATGCATACATCCCAATCTCATTTATTTTGAGAAAACCATTACACAATGCATTTCATACATCATGACATTGCATACAGCTAATGCTTTACCTTTTCAGGAAATATCAATCAACAAATATTTATCATCAAAAATTTTAAACAGGTCCAGGATTAACTCCTGAAACAAAACAAAGTAATTATCTGTGCGACCAAATACAACTTTACACAGGCTCAACGTGATGCAATCTTACACGGGTTTCTTCTGACTTCCAAATACAGCTTTACACAGGCTCAACATGGAGCAATCTTACATGGGTTTCTTCTGACAACTAAATACAACTTTACACGAGCTCTTCATAAAGAAATCTTACATGGGTTCCTTCTCCTTCTGAAATACAACTTTACACGGGCTCTTCATTAAGCAATCTTACACGGGTTCCTTCTCACTCCTTCTGAAGTCTTACAAGGACTTATCCTGAAGCAGCCCTACCCAGGCTCCTTCTGAAGTTTTACACAGACTTATCCCGAAACAGCCCTACCCAGGCTCCTTCTGAAGTTTTACACGGACTTATCCTGAAACAGCCCTACCCAGGCTCCTTCTGAAGTTTTACACATACTTATCCCGAAGCAGCCCTACCCAGGCTCTTTCTGAAGTTTTACATGGACTTATCCTGAAACAGCCATACCCAGGCTCCTTCTGAAGTTTTACACGGACTTATCCCGAAGCAACCCTAACCAGGCTCCTTCTAAAGTTTTACACAGACTTATCCCGAAGCAGCCCTACCCAGGCTCCTTCTGAAGTTTTACACGGACTTATCCCGAAGCATCCCTACCCAGGCTCCTTCTGAAGTTTTACACGGACTTATCCCAAAGCAACCCTACTCAGGCTCCTTCTGAAGTTTTACACGGACTTATCCCGAAGCAGCCCTACCCACGCTCCTTCTGAAGTTTTACACGGACTTATCCCGAAGCAGCCCTACCCAGGCTCCTTCTGATGTTTTACGCAGACTTATCCCGAAGTAGCCCTACCCAGGATCCTTCTGAAGTTTTACACAGACTTATCCCGAAGTAGCCCTACCCAAGCTCCTTCTGAAGTTTTACACGGACTTATCCCAAAGTAGCCCTACCCAGGCTCCTGATGAAGTTTTACAAGGACTTATCAAAAAACAGCTCTACCCAGGCTCCTTCTAAAGTTTTACACAGACTCATCCTAAAGCAACCCTACCCAAGTTCCTTCTTACAATCTCCAGATGCAGTTTCCTTCTCATTTTAGATGCAATTTTACCCGGACTCATCATGAAGCAACCCTACCCAGGTTCCTTCTCATTTTAGATGCACTTTTACCCAGACTCATCATGAAGCAACCCTACCCAGGTTCCTTCTCATTTCAGATGCAGTTTTATACAGACTAATCCTGAGGCAACCCTACCCAGGCTCCTTCTCATTTTAGATGCAGTTTTACCCTGACTCATCATGAAGCAACCCTACCCAGGTTCCTTCTCATTTTAGATGCAATTTTACTCAGACTCATCATGAAGCAACCCTACCCAGGTTCCTTCTCACAATCTCCAAATGCAGTTTTACACGGACTCATCCTGAGGCAACCCTACCCAGGTTCATTCTCTTCAATTTTCAGATGCAATTTTACATGGACTCATCCTGAGGCAACCCTACCCAGGTCCCGTCTTACAATTTCCAGATGTAGTTTTACCCGGACTCATCCTGAAGCTTCCCTACCCAGGCTCCCTCTCATATATCTCCTGAAACAGCCTTACCCAGGTTCCTTCTCATACACTTCCAAATGAAGTCTTACCCGGACTCATCCTAAAACAGCCATACACAAGTTTCTTCTGATACATTTCCAGATAGCATTTAATTTCATTCTCCCCAGCAAATTACTACGAAGCTTGGATTTCAACCAGAAAACAACAAACTTTCATCTCTCCAATCCAGAGATAACCCCTCAGTAGAGCCATGGACAACTGAAGTTACTAGACTCTATTCCTCACAAATTTTTCCTCAAACAGGAAAACAGCAGAAATCAACATCCCCCAGTGGAGTACTCCTCAACAACAGGAACGAGAATCCCCATAAAGAGACTTCTTATGAAGTTAGCATCTACTTTGGATGGCATCTGTAAGCCTATATTTGATGACTCTCCGTCATGCCCCGTGGATGGCATCTTTAAGCCCATCTTCGACGACTCTCTGTCATCTTCTCCAAATGGCATCTGTAAGCCCATTCCCAGCATCATCAATAATCAGTGTTACTTCATGCGAGTGAAAATTTATGGGCACTCTAGTGTTAAATCATATTCCACCTTCAGATCACGAAAGGCAGACAAGCCAATCTACGTCTTTAGGTTTAAGAAGATTGAACAGGGGCAGCTGTTGTACCCCAAATTTTCCCTCTCATTTTTTTACAAGATCTTCTCTTACATGGGTGGTTACAAACACTTGATTGAAGAAAAATAACAAATTTTGAAGTTGGTAAAAGTGTCCTTTAATGGGATGTACTTCGAAGGCATGTCAACAAAATGTCTTTCATTTGGAATTTGAACAAGATGTCTTTCGATTGGCATCCTAATAATGTCTTTCGATTGGCATATGAACAAAGACCCTTCGATTTGGATTTTAGCATCACTTCGATTAGTCCAAACTGAAGGAAATCGAAGAGAGCAGAACAAAGTTTTCAATCGGTCAACAAAGTACTTTGATTAGCGTCTGAGCAAGGCACTTCGATTGGTATTAGATTAAAGTATCATTTGATTGGCACCTGAACAAGGCCTTTCGATTGGCCTCATGGCCAAGCCCTTCGATTGGCATTGTGGCCAAGCCTTTCTATTGATATCCCAAAAAAAGATTCGATTGGCATTGTGGCCAAGCCCTTCGATTGGCATGGATACAAGGCCTTTCAATTGATCTCATGGCCAAGCCCTTCGATTGGCATGGATACAAGGCCTTTCGATTGACCTCATGGCCAAGCCCTTTGATTGGCATGGATACAAGGCCTTTCAATTAGCCTCATGACAAGTCTTTCGATTGGCATAGTGCCAAGGCCTTCGATTGGAATTCTGAAAGACCCTTTCGTTTGGCACCCTAGGCCCAAACCTTTGATTGGCATGGCAAGAAATCCCTTGATTTAGCATCTCAAACAAGGAAACTTCGACAGACATGTTAACTAAGTACCCTTCAATTGGCCTTTTGGCAAGGCCCTTCGACCGGTGTTTCAACAAATACCCTTCGAGTGGTAATTGGGCAAAGGATTTTCGAATGACAAGAAGACATTTGAAGGAGGAAAATGTCCAGGTTCATCCAAGATTTCAAAAGGGGCATGAATATTTCAAAAAGGAAACCTTTCAATTTGTCTGATTCTTGTCTCATAGCTTTAAAGGCCTGGTTAAATGGCTCTCTTGTCGTTACTATAGCATACTCCTATAAATATGAGGCCAAGGACACATTACAAGGGGGATGAAAAAGAGGAGAAATCACACATATTGCATCACCCACACAGATTTCCCATTGAAGCTCTCTAAAATCTCAAAGCCGTCACTAGGTTCCAAGAAACGTGTCCAAGCATTAGGAGGATCCAACACACGCTCCCTCCGTTTGTTAATCCGTTCGATCTCATGCTCCCTCCGTTTGGTAATTTTTTCGATTTCAAATTAGCTAAATATGCAGTCTCCTTTAAATCCATATTAATCATTACATGCATGTTATTGTTGATGTTTGTGCTTGTTCAATGTGTTGTATACAAGTTTAAGTGCAGGGAGGAGATCGTGCCATTGCTAGGGCACGATTTGTATCTTCTTTCGGATCTTAGGATTCATGGTGTTATAGGACAAAGGGACTTTCGATTCAGATACAGGAGAGTCGAATTAGGACGACACAGCCACGATCTGTCGAATCCAAGACCAAGATTCGACTCAAATCTAAGATTTTGTTTTTATCGTTCTAACACTTGTTGCAGATCCAACATAAATAAGGCCACATGGCACAGGATCGAAAAACCTGAGCCTAGCACCCAGGTCATGCTTTTCATTTGTGCTAACATACCTTTACAGATTCATTGTCCTCATAGCATCCACCCCTGGATCGAAAAACAATCATCTCTCTCTAGGTCGAAGGACGCACATCTCTCCCGGGTAGAAAATTCCACCTATCTCTAGATCAAAAGACTGCTTCCCCTCTGAATTGAAAAGACCATGACTCCCTCTGGATCGAAGCATTCCATTACCCCAGAATTAAAGGGCAGTCCCCTTCCCTGGATCGAAGGTTATTCACGTCCATTCCCTAGCTCAATCGAAAGAATTGGAGAAGGTGCAAATCAAAACTTGCCCATGTCAATTCTCAAGCCCAATCGAAGGAAGGCCAAAAAAGGGTGAATCGAAGGAGCCCATGGCATGGATCGAAGAAGTCTTTTCTTTCTTTTGTTTTTACTTTTTACTTGTCTTTCGATTTGGTTGTAATAGTGTAGGACCTCTATTTTCTGCATTTTTTACTGCTTTTCATATTAACTGCTAGTAATTAGGCTTGTGTGATAATACTAATAATCAAACGCTAGCAAACGCTAGCAAACTTAACAAAAAGACAAAAATAACTGAATTGAACACAATTACACACAAGCACCTCTAAGGCATGCCCACTTTGGTTTCCTTAAAAAAAACAGTCATGAGGCAGGAATACTTTAGCAAAGACCTGTAAAATCAAAAGATCATAGTCTCTTGATGACCCTACAGTTGCCTTCTCGATAAATGATCTAGTCCCTAAAACAAAATTGCTAAAGTGTCTCCACAAGTTGCCTTCGTGACTGTAACGTCCCTTCGATTGTCCCTTAACATCCAAAGACAAGGCTACCTACTCGCTAATAGTAGGATAGCACTGTCTAAAGGAAAGGAGGAAAAGAACGATCCTTTTCGAGTATAAAAGTAGATAGCTGTTAGAAGTTTTCTCAAAAATACTTTTTGCACTTACACAAAAAGTACTTTTCAAAAGACATTTCAAAACACTTTGTATATTTTCTCCAATATCCCAAGAAACATTACAAAGTTCGCTGTACTAAGGCATTTTTAAAACATTTTCAAAAAGATAAAGCACAAAGGTATTTCAAAATGAGCAAACCTCTAAAAGCCCATGGAAAACCACAGATGGAAAGGGTGCTAACACCTTCCCTTTCTGTGATCTACCCCTTACTCAGAAAACATCTCGAAAAGGTCTTTTTCTGTTCTTTTCACCCTTTCCTTTGTTGGATAAAAGAAAAGACGGTGGCGACTCTTGCTTACCGCACATTTGCGAACAAAAAATGTAAAACCAGTATATAACAGTCGGTTCTGCCACCGTATCACAATATTTATCTTGATTTTATTTAATTTATAATCAAATAAATTAAATAAAAATAAAATAAAACATGGGATAATGCATTTGGGCTTAACTTGACCCATCATGGAGCCCAATATTTTATGCAAAGCCCAACAAAAATTATCTAGGCTCATGCAAAAACGGAATAGTCAAGAATCATTAAAATATGGCCAACTTTCAATATGTTAGATTTTTTGTCCCATGGCCTTGAAAGCTTGATTCCTTGTTGTGATACGGTGGGAGAACTGACTATGGTTTTGCGTTTGTATTCGCAAATGTTTCGGTTGAGCAAGAGTCGCCACCGACTTTTTATTTTATCCTAAGGAAAGGTTAAAAAGCACAGCAAAAACCTTTGAGATGTTTTCTTGGGTTCGGGGAGTAGATTATAGAAAGGGAAGGTATTAGCACCCTTTCTATCCATGGTTATCCATGGGCTCTTAGTTACTTGCTTAGATCAACTTGCCTTAATTTTCAATTGTTTGAAATGGTGCTCTTGTGTGTGTGGGTTTGAAAATGTTTTGAAAAGAAGCCAATGTGGTGGCAACCTTTGTAATGATCCATGTTGGGATGTATACAAAGGTGTATGTCTTTTGAAAAGGTCTTCATTTGTTTTTGAAAGTTGTTTTGAAAGTGTAGTGATGTGTGGTTTAGAAAATAGGCAAGTTTTTGGTTTTGCAAGTTGGCAAGTAACTAAGAGTTTGTCTACTCCTAAATTTCTCAAAGATTATTGCTATGTTTTAACCCTTTTAACAATTTTGTTCCACCATTGCATTTGGTGTAAAATCTTGTGTTAGGATGTGAAAGGGACGGGCGTGGGTCATCGTTTAGACCATGATTGCAATGGTGCCAAGTATCTTTGGGCAATTTTTCTTTAAGGGACTTGATCATTTTTTAGGCAACTTTTGAAAGCGTCATCGAGGGACTATGATCATTTGAATTGTTTTTGTTTTGCCCAAAGAGACCTAACATGCAATATGGCCCATTTATTGAAGGCAACAAGTGGAATACCCTAGGGGTGCAAGTGTGATTGGTGTTTGTCCATTTTCATGCTTGATTATCTTGAAATTAGGTCAAACTATTTTTGTTGTTTTTGATTCGCATACAAACCCTAATTCTAACATGGTATAATTAGAAAGCATTAAAGTGCGAAAAAAAAAGTTCCTAAGTTATTACAACACAATATGGGAAGGGGGGGTACAAATGTTCAAATGGGGGTATTTTGACAAGGAATTTAAACCTAGACTATTACATCAATTTGGGAATTATACAAATTAATTAATGTACAATAATTAAATAAAATAAGAATAAATATGCAAGATGCAAAAAATGTTTTTTATGTGTATGAAAAAAAAGAGTATTTTTATATGTCAAATAAACAAAATAAAAAGTATTTTTTTTTTGGAGTTTTTATGTTTAGGGCAAAACCCTAATTTTATTAAGTAAATGTATTAATTATTCAATATGTACAAAATTTATTTATTATATACAAAAATAAAATAAAAATGAAGTATATTTGTAAAAAAGGTATTTTTAATATTAATAAAAAATAAAATGTATATATTTTGTATTTTTCTAAATATGCTAATAAATATATATGTATTTGTATTATTTACTAAATATATATTATATATACAAAATAATAAGATTTAATATTTATAAAAAAGTATATTTTATATAAAATATTTTCAGAAGATAAAATAAAATAAAAATGGAAAATAAAATGTGTTTGCATTATTTTAGTATTTTTCAAATAAAAGTATGTTTATATATTTATTTATGTACAAATATTAATCTAAACAAATAAATACCTAATAAATATGAAAATGGTGTAAAAAATATTTTTTATATTTTTAATATTATAAGAAAAAATAAATAAGTCAGAACAAAAAAGAAAAAGTCAAAAAGTCATAAAAATAAGCAAAATGGGCCTAGGGTGTGTGTGTGTGAAAATGAGGTGTAAACAGAAATGAGATCTCAGGCCCAGCCCAAGAAAGGTTATCTTCAACCTTCAGACAACCATTTGAAAAAACGCGCGCCTATGATGCCTCAACCACAACTCCTGATTCCTGGACTTTTAGCACAAACTTACAACATGAAAAATGTCAAGCATTGAACCACGAATCCAGACATATAAAGAACTCATCCTAACTCTCAGAAATGAGAGAGAATTTCTTCTCCCCCAATTCCTGACCTAGTTTTTATTCAATGTTCAGACTTAAAATTCTCTAAACATACATAATATAAATGAAATCTAATTACATGGGCATGTTCAGGGCTATGAATGTGACATGTTTTCTTCACAAACCTAAAGCTAACAATGCCTGGATAGAGAGATACGAGTTCATGAACTTACCTGTTCAGTTGAAGTTGTATCTGGTGATGGAGGTGTCTTCAATGCAAGGTGATGATTGGTACAACTTCCTTGATGTCCAGGGATGCTACTCCAAGCTTTACTTTGTCTTGAAACCAAATGAATCGTGCTATGGATCTTCAACTGCAAAACAAGAAAAGGAAAATGGTGATGTTGCTTGGGAGTGTTACAGGTCGTGTTTGAGGTTTGGAATAGCTTCAAGGGATGTTGTGGGATGTGTTTGAAGTGTTTTTAGCAAGAATGCATGGAAGGTTTGAGCTATGGAACTCAAACTGCAGGGATGCCCTGTTTTGGGCAGTTCAATGGTGATTCTGTGAATGGGAAGGCAATGGAGATGGTTGGCTCGTGTTCTAGCTCAGAATGGATGTTTAGAATGTGTACAAAGTCTTTTCTTAAGCTTATGTTAACTGAGATGAAAGTTGTGTTATGTTATGGCAAGTTTCTTCAACTTTAAGCAACAAATGTCAACTTGGTGTTTCTAGCCTGTACAGGCCCCCATTCTATGCTGTACCACTTAGTCTTGATCAGTGTAATTAGCTCATAATCTTGTGCCAAAGAGATTTGAACTGTACTTGCTTGGATTTGCATTTTGACATAAAGTGCAACTTTTCTAAAATGGATATAATGCTTTATCTAAAAATGGATTAAACTTGCATACAATGTCCAAACTCATAGAACAACACCTTGGAATAAAGGATTGGCATTAAATTATGGAGTGTAGATGAGATAAAAGACCTGTAATCTAGCTTAAGGCATGCTGAGTTCAAAAATGCAAGGTTATGGACATGTAACTTGGTCATGAACAAAGTGAGTTTTTCCCAACTTGCCAAATTCGGTTCTCCCTAACCATGAGGTTGTTTGATGAGTTCTTGGACATTTTGGAAAGCTTGGAATGTGTACTACAATCCATCTTTGAAATGCAAATTGAAATTATAAGTGGAAGTATGTGAAAAATGGTCTTGAATTTAGGTAAAAACCTTGCCTAAAATAGGTCAAATTTTCTCTAAGTTAAGAATGGTTTGGTACCCTTGTTCCAAAAATTGTAACTTGAGCTACAAGCTTCTTTTGGGAAAACTTTGTGAATAAAAGTTGTATATTTTTAAATAGGCTACAACTTTCATGTTTTGACTTTTCCTTGAATCCAAATGAATCTTGGTGAGAAAGTGGGACAAAGTTAGGAAAAAATTAGGGTTTTTCATAACTTAGAAAAATTCTAAGTTATGAAAAATCTTCATTTCAAACCCTAATTTGCAATTCTTGATTTCTTGATGAACAAGTTTCATGGTTTGGCATGTTTTGATGAAAAATGAATCTTGACACTTGATTTTGACCAAAAAGTCAAAGTTTGACTTTTCAGTATACAGTCAAAATTGATCAATTGACTGGGAAATTCAACTGTCAATCTTGTGCATTTGGGATCTTTTGAACTTGTTGAGAATGTCAAGACAATTCCATGGGGTCCTTGAGTCTATATGTGAGCTTGATTTGTCATTGGCTAGGTCAAACAGTCAAAAATTGCCTTTGTGCAGTCAAAACCCTAAAAATGACCATTTTGCCCTTTTGGTGATCTGATCAAATTTCTTGTGGAATTGTGATCCAAATTTGACCAAATGGTTCACATGAGTTCATAATGTTGATGTGGGTCAATTTTCATGAGATTTGGCTGTCAATTGGCCACAGTTCACTTTATCCCTAATACAGTTGATTTATAGGTCAACTGTCCAATTGATTGGGCAAAATTTGGAATCAAGACTTGAAACTTGGTATGGATAAACTTGGGAGTCCAACATGAAGCATGAAAGTCATTTTAGGCATTTTAGGTCAAAATATCTTTGTGCAAACACAAACCCTAGTTTGGGTCCACAGTGCAAGGAGAAGTCTTGAGCAGAGGAAACCCTAACTGGATCTTGAGCTCCAAGGGTCTTGTGATGAGAAAATGTTGAGGAAATGGGAGGGCAAATTTTGGGGTACAACAGTTGCCCCTGTTCAATCTTCTTGAACCTGAAGAGTTAGATTGGCAAGTTTGCCTTTCGTGACTCGAGGGTAAAAGGAGATTGGACACTAGAGTGCCCGGAAATTTGCACTCGCATGTTGGAGTATCAGCAATGTGATGTCGGGAATGGGCTTATAGATGCCATTTGGAGAGATGGTGGATAGGGAGATGGGCTTATAGATTCCATCTGGAGATGTTACAGAACCTTGTCGGGAATGGGCTTATAGATGCCATTTGGAAGTGTTGATCGCGTAAGAGATTCCTTAGCGAGAACTTGTGTATTTTGAGAAAGACATATGTTTTCCTGGCTTGTTACAGGTGTTTGATATTCAATCTCTTCATGCAGATATGCCCTGGCTAGATACAGGAGTCAAGTCTATAATCGGTTGCTCACAGATATGCCCTGGCTAGATACAGGAATCGAATTTGGAAATAGTCGTCAACAGATATGCCCTGGCTGGATACAGGAATCGAATCTGGAATTATTGTCAACAGATATGCCCTGGCTAGATACAGGAATCGAATCTGGAAATAGTCGTCAACAGATATGCCCTGGCTGGATACAGGAATCGAATCTGGAAATAGTCGTCAACAGATATGCCCTGGCTGGATACAGGAATCGAATCTGGAATTGTTGTCAACAGATATGCCCTGGCTGGATACAGGAATCGAATCTGGAATTGTCGTCAACAGATATGCCCTGGCTGGATACAGGAATCGAATCTGGAATTGTTGTAGTTGATAGATATGCCCTGGCTGGATACAGGAATCAAATCTTCAAACTCTTCAGACGTGCCCTGGCTAGATACAGGAATCGAGTCTGGAAACTGATCACTCACAGATGTGCCCTGGCTAGATACAGGAATCAAATCTGGAAACTGTGACAGTTGAAGGTAGTTGTCTTTTTCCCTGAAAAGGCAAAACATCAGTTGTATGCAATGTCATGATGTATGACATGCATGATGTTATGACGTTCAAAATGAGATAGTGTTGTATGCACTTTATCATGTATGTAAGCAAGATGTATGAAACATGAAATGTTTATGAATGCATTTTCGTCTAGGAAGATAAATCCTTGATGACCGGTCGGGGAATTAAATCCTAGGCTGACATTGAAGAGTAAAGTTCTTCGTTTCTGCTGGGGATGATGGTTGCAAGAATATACCGGTAGGAGAAGATGACTCCGTTGGGGAATAAACTTGTTAGAGAGATTACTCTGAGGGGAATTACTCTGTGGGAAGAGATACTTCGCTGAGGTTTGATGAGAGCTTCACTGAGGATTTCAATGATGGACTCCGCTGGGGATTGTGTTGATAAGTTATGTTGGGGAACTTTGATGAACTTTGCTGGGGATAGGAAGAACTTTGCCGAGGGCGATCTTCCGTGGCAATTAGCTGAGGATAACCCAGTTATAAGTCCTTGTGAGGAATAACTTTGAATAAAGCTTGGGAGAGACGTCTGTACCCTGCAGGGGATAAGCTTCCAGAATCTACTGGGGATAAGCTTCAAGGCCTGCTGGGGATATGGATTCCAAATTTCCTGGGGAAACTTTTCAGACTGTACTGGTAAATGGTTCCACTGGGGTGTCCGTATTCCGCCGGGGAACAATCTTAGATCAAGACTGTCGGGGGTGCTTGCTGATGAATGCCTATACTCCGCTGGGGAATGTTGCTATCTTATCTTATTCTGTGGGGAGTTGAGATAACTTGGTCACATTCTTCAGTTAAACCTACCTTGGTACCTCGGCGGACAAAGCAACCAGACTGCATCAGACAACTTTACATTCCCCCTGTTTCTGATATCACCTGTAATTAGTCTTTTGTTTCATATGCAACTATTTATGAATTAGCAATTTAATGTCAAATGCATATATCAAAAATGAACATTGGACGTTCTTCGCAAGACAAAACAGAAAAAAGGAAAAACAATTGGCAATTTGTTTGAAAAACTGAATCTGTATTGATTTTGAAATTTGCCTGTAAATAGGCGTTTTTTGTACAAGAGGCTGTCGTCCTAGTAAGAGGACGCCGCTGAATAACACAAAGTTTATATAATTTTGAAAAGGAAACAAAACAGCTATGTGCATAATATTCCCACTGGGTTCCAACTCTGCTATCGCCTTTATGTCTTAAAGCGTCTCATCACTTTGCTGCTTAGTTGAAGATGAAGCCGATTGATCGATGCCGAAGTCTGAGCCAGATAGTTGATGCCGAATTCTGGATGCTAGGTGATCCAATGAGACATAGTGTTACGCTGTATCCCTAACTTTTGCCTGGACCGCCCTTTCAGGTTTTCAGTCCACCGGGATACCCATTTTTGCCCAAGCCGCCTTTTCAAGTTTTCGACTTGCCGGGTGTACATATTTTTTCATTTCATCCCTTATTTTTTCCTGAACCCTTTTGGTTCGCCGGGAAGCCCTTATTTTTGCCTAGGTATGTCAACCTAGCGGGTCTTTTATTCATGCGTAGTATCTTTTTACTATGTCTGCATTGGCGGGGTGAGGAAGGTCGTCACCATCCATGGTGGTCAGAATCATGGCTCCTCCTGAGAACACATGTTTAACCACAAATGGCCCTTCGTACGTAGGGGTCCATTTGCCCCGGGGGTCACTTTGAGGAAGGATGATGCGCTTGATTACCAGGTCCCCAACTTGATACTCTTGTGGTCTGACTTTCTTGTTAAATGCCCTGATCATCCGTTTTTGATACGTCTGACCATGACAGATAGCGGTGAGTCTCTTTTCGTCAATCAGGTTTAGTTGATCAAGTCGAGTCTGGATCCAGTCATCTTCACTCAAGTCTGCATCCTTCATTATCCGGAGAGAGGGTATCTGGACTTCAATTGGCAAGACTGCCTCCATGCCATAGACCAAGGAAAAAGGAGTTGCCCCGGTTGACGTCCTTGCTGAGGTACGGTACCCATGAAGAGAAAACGGTAACATTTCGTGTCAATCTTTATAGGTCACTGTCATCTTCTGCATAATTTTCTTGATATTCTTATTGGATGCTTCTACAGCCTCATTCATCTTTGGCCGGTAAGGAGAAGAGTTATGGTGCTGTATCTTGAATTGTTCGCAGAGCTCAGTGATCATCTTGTTGTTGAGATTGGTACCGTTGTCCGTAATGATTCTTTCCGGGACGCCGTACCGACAGATCAGGTTATGCCGAATGAAACGTGCCACGACGCTCTTGGTTACCGTGGCGTAGGAAGCTGCCTCAACCCACTTCGTGAAATAATCAATTGCTACCAAGATGAAGCGATGCCTGTTGGATGCCGTCGGTCGGATCTCGCCGATCATATCGATGCCCCACATTGCAAAAGGCCAAGGTGCCGTCAGGACGTTCAGAGGAACCGGAGGGATATGCACCTTATCAGCATAGATCTGGCATTTGTGACAAGTTCGAGAATATTGGTAACAGTCGGCTTCCATTGTGGACCAGAAATATCCTGCCCGAAGGATTTTCTTTGCCATGGTATGCCCACTGGAATGTGTTCCGAATGTACCTTCATGCAGTTCTATCATGATCTTCTCTGCTTCAGCCTTATCCATACAATGCAGTAGAGTTGAATCATGATTCTGTTTGTAGAGAATGCCGTTGCTGAGGAAGAATTTTGCCGCAAACCTTCTCATGAACTTCTTGTCGTTGACAGATGCACCTTCAGGGTATTCCTGAGCTTCCAATTATCTCTTTACCTCATGATACCAGGGTTTTTCAGTCACTATCTCATCCTCAAGATCACAACAGTATGCCGGTTCGTCCAACTTCCAGATAATGATTCGGGGAGCCTCATTGTCCCATTTGACTTTTAACATTGAAGACATCGTAGCTAGTGCGTCCGCTAACTGATTCTCCTCTCTTGGGAAGTGTTCAAAAGTTATCTCTTCAAAGTGGGGAAGCAAAGTCAACACATACTCCTTGTAAGGAATAAGATTCGGGTGTTTCGTATCCCACTCGCCTTTGATCTGATTGATCACGAGAGCAGAATCTCCGAAGACACTCAGAAACTTGATCCTTAAGTCGATTGCAGCTTGAAGACCCATGATACATGCCTCATATTCTGCCATGTTGTTGGTGTAGTTGAAACATAGTCGGGCGATGAGTGGAGTATGAGTTCCTTTGGGGGATATGATCACAGCGCCAATTCCATTACCCAAAGCGTTAGAGGCTCCATCAAAGTGCATAGACCATCAGGATCCTTCCTTAGGTCCTTCATCCGGTCCAGGTACTTCGCAATCAGTTACTACCATGATATCTTCGTCCGGAAATTCAAAGTTCAATGATTGGTAATCATCCACGGGTTGGTGTGCCAAATGATCTGCCAATACACTTCCCTTGATTGCTTTCTGAGTTGTATACTGGATATCATATTCTGTCAAGATCATTTGCCATCTTGCTATTCTTCCAGATAGAGCAGGCTTTTCAAATATGTACTTGATGGGATCCATCTTTGAAATCAACAGAGTGGTGTGAGTCAACATATACTGTCTCAGCCGGCGAGCAGCCCATACCAGAGCGCAGCAAGTTTTCTCGAGCAGTGAGTAACGAGACTCACAGTCGGTAAACTTTTTGCTCAGGTAATAAATAGCGTGCTCTTTTCGGCCAGACTCGTCATGCTGCCCCAACACACACCCCATTGAGTTGTCAAGTACTGTCAAGTATAGTATCAGAGGTCTCCCTTCCACTGGAGGCATAAGAATGGGTGGCTCTTGGAGATACTCCTTTATCTTTTCGAAAGCGGCCTGACATTCATCGTTCCAACGTACTACTTGATCTTTCTTCAGCAATTTGAAGATTGGCTCACAGGTAGCAGTCAGATGGGAGATTAAACGAGCAATATAATTCAGTCGTCCCAGAAAGCCTCTGACTTCTTTCTCTGTCTTCGGAGTCGGCATCTCTTGTATGGCTTTTACCTTGGCAGGGTCCACCTGAATACCTTTATCGCTCACAATGAAACCTAGCAATTTTCCGGACCTCACCCCAAAGGTGCATTTGTTTGGGTTCAACCTCAGCTTGTATAACTTCAGTCGGTCAAACAGCTTCCGCAGATGATCAAGGTGTTCTTCCTCAGTTTGGGACCTTGCAATCATGTCATCAACATATACCTCAATCTCATGATGGATCATATCATGAAATAAGGCAACCATGGCATGTTGGTAGGTTGCCCCAGCATTTTTCAACCCGAATGGCATGACCTTGTAGTAGAAGGTGCCCCACTGAGTCACAAAGGTAGTCTTTTCCATATCTTCCGGAGCCATCTTGATCTGATTATACCCTGAAAAACCATCCATGAAGGAGAACACCTTGTGTTGAGCAGTATTGTCAACAAGAACGTCGATGTGAGGTAGGGGAAGTCATCCTTGGGGCTGGCCCTGTTCAAATCCCTGTAGTCAACACACATTCTGACCTTACCGTCCTTCTTCGGTACCGGCACCATGTTGGCAACCCACTGAGGGTAAGAAGTCACTGCTAGAAACCCGGCATCGAATTGCTTCATAACCTCAGCTTTGATCTTTTCGGACATCTCTGGGCGCATACAGCGGACCTTTTGCTTTACCGGAGGGCAGTCTTCCTTGGTAGGCAGGTGATGAACTACAATGTCGGCATCCAAACCAGGCATGTCTTCGTATGACCAAGCAAAGATCTCCATGTAATCATGCAGCATCTGGAGCAATCGTTGCTTCACGCTGAGCTCTAGATTGGCACCAATCTTAACTTCTTTTCTATCTGTCTCAGTACCGAGGTTCACTGTTTCCACCGGCTCTTCATGCGGCTGAATGGCCCTCTCTTCCTGGAGTAGCAGTCTTGCGAGTTCACCAGGCACTTCGCAATCATCTTCACCTTCGTCTTCGGCCAAGTTGATCGGATTTTCGAAGTCATAACTGGCAGTAGCAGAGCTGTTACCAGTGAGATCCAGAGTGGATTGAAACCTGTATGAGTGAGTGTGTGTAAATATAGTTGTTTTGCAATATATAACACAGAAAGAAAAAAGAGCACAAGATTTGAAATGCAACAAACGTCCAATGTTTTGATTAATGATATATGGAAATGTCATACAAAAATCCCTCACAAATGGAGCTACGATGCCCCGAGTAGGACACCGAGCCAATAAAAGTTTCAACATATTGTTTGTTACAAATTGAAAATCAAAAGAGTTAATTACCGCGTGACAAATGTAATAGGTGTAAAATCCTTTGCCGTCCAGTTGCTTGGTCTGTTGTTGGTGGTTGGATAGATCCAACTGTCAAACTCTGCTTCTTCTACGTCCTCCTCGATAGCATTCACCCTTGGGTTGGTGATAAACACTGGAGCCTTTCTGATCCTTTCTTTGCGCACAGCCCTCTGAGCCTCTGCAGTGAAGCCCAACCCAAACTTGTCGGTCTTTTGAGTGAAATCAGGAAGCTGACCCCAGTTTGCACAATTGCCTTTCTCGGTTACAGCTCGGGCATCCTTCAGGGAAGCCATCTTCAGAGGAAAGTCTTCTTCAACCACTATCTCAGCCGATGCCAACGTTGGAGGTACCTCCTCAAAATGCTTAAAGGGGGTTTCAATAAATTCCCCGTCCATCTCGATATACCGGAATGAATTCAAGTGACTAACCATGTATTCCTCCTCACCCTGGACAGTAACAATCTTCCTTTTGACAGGGTATTTGAGCTTTTGGTGTAGAGTGGATGTTACTGCCCCAGCCTTGTGAATCCAGGGTCGACCCAACAAGCAGGAATAAGATGGACGAATATCCATTACATAGAACGTTGAGTCGAAGACTTGGGAACCCACACGAATAGGAATGTCTACCTCACCGTGCACCATTCTCTTAGAACCGTCGAAGGCTCTAACAATGATGTTACTAGGTTTCAATTCCAGGCCCTCACAATCCAAGCGATCCAATGCCTTCTTGGGCAAAACATTCAGGGAAGAACCGGTATCCACCAACACGTGTGCGAGAGTAGTGCCCCTGCATTCTATAGAGACATGCAGGGCATCATTGTGATTTTTCCCTTTGGCGGTAAGGTCAGCATCCGAGAACCCCAAACCATTGTCAACTGTCAAATTAGCCACACAGTCAGTGAATTGATCTGCAGAGGTCTCTTGCGGCACATGGGCCGTTTTCAGAAATGAAATCAGGGCCTTTGCGTGGGCCTCTGAGCACAACAACAATGATAGCATAGAGATTTTAGAGGGGTTATGCCACAACTGTTCAACAACATTGAAGTCACTCTTTTTAATGATTTTAAGGATTTCCTCCATCTCTTGTTGGGAGGCTTCAACAGCAGTCTTTTTTGGTGCCTCCGTCCTGGGAGGCAAATAGGTAGCAACTTCTTTGCCCCGAGCATGAGAGGACTCGGCGGCAGTAGTAGACACAGGAACTTTATTTGGAACATGCACACTTGCGGGTGTGATGATAAGAGGTTTTCGGATAATTAGCGGTGCAATGTCAGGCGAGAAGAGCCTGCCACTGCGAGTAATCTTGGCGGGACCAGTGATGTTACTGATACCGGTACTGGTGTTGAACTCCTGCTTCACTCCAAGCACATACACGTCTGCCCCATAATGCCATAGGATAACCTTGTTGGATTCATAGGGGAGAGGCCCCGGAACAGTAATAGTAGTGGGTGCAACAGACATAATTTGGACTGGCTTCCTTGGGAGAGCCTTGGTAGGATTGTTGAAAATTGTAACGACAGATACTTCTTCAGCGGAAACAAACGGAACAGCAGTTTTCTTGAACAAAATTTCTTTGCTATCCATCAGGCTTTGGATGCCTGATTTCAGCAGTGGACAACCGGTAGGGATAACAGCACACAGGAGGCAACCCTTGCTACAACCCGGAAATAAACCGGCTAGTAGTAAGTTCCTCTTAACAGTCAAAAGAGGGGTAGCAACATCATTCACTGAAACAACATACAAATCTTCCTCGACGGCATTTACTCTATGCTGGGGCATAGGAGCAGTTACAACATTTGGCCTCTCAGGCGCCTCAAACTGAATTTCCTTCGCGTCGATAAGGTCATGCACTTTATTTCTCAAGGCCCAGCAATCAGCAGTAGTATGCCCGGGGCTATCAGAATGATAAGCACAACGGGCATTTGGGTTATACTTAGGAGATGCAGTATTCACGACCTTCGGAGCCTCTTTGATGGTCACCAAGTTGGTTGATAACAGTTGCGGTAGGATTTGTGACAAGGTCATACTCAGCCGAGTATACTGCCTCTTGGGCCTCTCACCTCTTTGTTGATTGTACTGCTGAGGAGCAGCAACAGGCTTTGAAATCACTAAGGCATTGACGGTTGGACGGCTTTCTGGCTTGACTTGTCTTCTAGGACCATAGACGGCACTTGCTTCTTTCTTGAAAGGCCTCTTCTCAGTACTTGCGGAGGCAGCTTTTTGTATCTTTCCTGACCTGATGCCAGCTTCTATCCTTTCGCCCGTCAGAATCAAATCCGTAAACCCAGCTGAGGAATTGCCAACCAGATGATTGAAAAATGGGCTAGACAAGGTCCCTAGAAACATATCAACCAACTCACGATCAGTCAATGGAGGCTGCACCCTGCCAGCCAAATCTCTCCATTTTTGTGCATATTCTTTGAACCCTTCGCCCGTTCCTAGAGACATACCCTAAAGTTGGGTACGCGTAGGAGCGAGGTCAGAATTGTATTGATATTGTCTATAAAATGCGGTCGCCAGATCTTCCCAATGTCGGATACTAGTTCCATCTAGTTGATAGAACCACTCAAGCTGTGACCCCGAAAGGCTATCTTGGAAGAAGTGAATCCAAAGATTTTTATCTGCCGTGTAAGGTTGGATCTTCCTTACGTACGACCTTAGATGCAGCTTTGGACAGGAAGCCCCGTCATATTTGGCAAAGGCAGGTGCCTTAAACTTGTGTGGGATTACTACCCCAGAAGATAAGCCCAAATCTCCGAAATCCAGCCCCGGCACATTCTGAATCTCCATGGCACTCAAGCGGTCTTCTAATTGCTTGTATCTGTCAGTAGCGGAAGGGTATTGTTCGTCATTGTAATCCGTCTCGTTGTCAGAGACTGCAGGACTAGGAGCTCCTCCCCCTTGGGGACTGTCTTTCTCTGCAGAGGAAGTAGTTGGATCAGCCTCGTTATGGAGTGTGTTCCCAAACCTGCGTCCAGTGTTGAATAACACAATTCTCTTCTTCTTCTTCTTCTTTAGGAGCAAAGCCTTCAACTCTTGCTGGCCTTGGGCCAGGCTCAGGACCATTTCTTGAAACTGGGCACTTTGGGCCTGAAGGGCCTTGATTGCTTGCTCACTGGAGGAATCTGGATTCATGATGACTGTTCAAAATAAACAGCGAAGAGGATTAAGCAACCTGTAGAAAAATGGGTACCTGTTATGCACATGATGCATGAGATGCTATCTATGCAATGCATTTAAGGGTTTTAGAAATTCACAATTGTTGCAGACAAAAAGAACGCACGTCATATTAATAAGAAAAGATTTGTTAGTACATACATGCCCCATGGGCCAAATATTACAAAAACAACTTCTCAAGGTAAAAAGACGTTGCGCATCCTCTTTGGTGCAATGTAGGTGTTGAGGGCCTCTTGCTCATGGAATCGACGGGTGAGCTCTAAAACCTTCTTCTCGCTGGCGTAGAAGCTGGCTTCAAAAGTGTTATGTTCCTCCTTGAGTTGGATCCAACTCTTCTGCATCTCCTCCCACGATGTAGGCATGTCAGGATGTAGGATGGTGTAGGGAACCTCTCCTTCCTTGACGGGCTCTTTAATCACAGGGAGAACATGAGGATAAGGCATCATTAGACTCTGGGCTCGGGCTCGTACCCACTTGAGGTAAGGTTCAAGAGGGATAGAGTTCTTGTGTCCCAGAGTCTTGCTATCAACCTTGTTGGGCCTCCCCCAAGCTCTGATGAATCTTTGGCGAAGTCCTTGCGCATCGTTGTCGAAGTCAAAAACTAGGTCAGGAATCAACATGTCGTGAGGGCCATCTCTTCGTGCATATCCAAATTGCCTCGAAGCTAGGCAAGGGTTGTAGGTGATACCTCCTCTGATTCCAAGTAAAGGAACATTAGGAAACTCTCCACAACGATCGACGATGATGACATTTTCTCTGGACCGAGAACACCAATGTACATCAGAGTGAGTAAGAGTCATCAACCGTTGGGACCACCTTGAACCTTGGTCATTCTTCAAGACAGATTGTGGAAGGTGCGAAATAAACCACCTTGCAAGGAGAGGAGTACAACACATGAGAACACCCCTCTTTCTCATTGTTCGTGTGTAAAATGAGTGAAGGATGTCCCCAAGCAATGTTGGTATTGGATTTCTGGACAAGAAGATTTTGACGGCGTTGACATCTACCAATTGGTTAGAATTTGGGAATAGGACCAACCCATAGATAAGGAGTGCCACAATCTCTTCAAAGGCTTGTAGGTCCAATTAATTCCAAAACTCTTGTGCCTTCTCAAACAAGAATTTTTCTAAGAAGCCTTTGACACCGCTTCTAGTTTCCCAATGCCCCTTGATGTCAGAAGGCTGTAGATGTAATGCTCGAGCAACATCTTCCGGCTTTGGTTCATTTTCCGTACCGCTGAAAGGTAGTTGATTGAGGATAGGAATTCTCAGGAGTTGAGAAAATTCCTCCAAAGTGGGCACCAACTGGTAGTCGGGGAAAGTGAAACAGTGGTGAAGAGGGTCAAAGAACTGGAATAGCACTTTCATCATGTCTTCTTCAATGTTGGTGTTGACTAAGCTGAGCAGTCTACCATGTCTTTCACTGAAGGAAGAGCTTTCCGGAATTCTTGAGGTGAGCTCCTTGAGTTGAGGAGAGATTCTCACAAGGTTGATTTGGATGGTTTTTCTGCGAGGAATTTCCATGACCTACAAAACAAGAACAAAGATGAAGATCCAAACCCTTGAAATGGTTAGTGAATGCATATGATGCTTTATGATGTTTATGATGTATGCACAAACATATGTACAAGCAAAACACACCAAACCCTAGTTTCAGGCTTGCATGGGGTTTCAGAGGTAAGTACCCTCTTGAGTGTAGTTGGCTTAAAAACCTGTCCTATAAATAGTAACCGGGTTCTAAGGAGCTCAATATCATTGGATTGTTTTCAATGTTCATTGTTTTGGTTTAGCCACTTAACTAGCAACCAAAATATTCCAAGAAAACAACCCTCAATGAGTGTAGTATCGAGTATCTACCAACTTCGGACTGCACCAAAGCCGGTCATCTCACTACCCCTAATAAAGGCCAAGATGGTCAAGTAAGGTTCTAGGTCATTAGTGCTTAGTGACATCACTCAGCGGCCCCGTACTCTCCTTGATTGAACTCAAGGGTTACCGGTACTCACAAATATGTCGCACTAATATAGCTATTGCTTCTACCGTGTCGGTATACCCCGCACAGTTTCCACAACGTATTGCTATCTATGAATGTTTCCTAAAATCCGGGTGTAGGATTGCAAACCCAAACAAAGAACCAAAAGATAAAGCAAACAAAACATACAATTAGTCATGCAAGAGGGTGATCTAAGCCCTAAGGTTACTCCACTTTAAATTTTATCCCCAGCAGAGTCGCCAGTTCTGTGATACGGTTATGGTTTTGCGTTTGTATTCGCAAATGTTTCGGTTGAGCAAGAGTCGCCACCGACTTTTTATTTTATCCTAAGGAAAGGTTAAAAAGCACAGCAAAAACCTTTGAGATGTTTTCTTGGGTTCGGGGAGTAGATTATAGAAAGGGAAGGTATTAGCACCCTTTCTATCCATGGTTATCCATGGGCTCTTAGTTACTTGCTTAGATCAACTTGCCTTAATTTTCAATTGTTTGAAATGGTGCTCTTGTGTGTGTGGGTTTGAAAATGTTTTGAAAAGAAGCCAATGTGGTGGCAACCTTTGTAATGATCCATGTTGGGATGTATACAAAGGTGTATGTCTTTTGAAAAGGTCTTCATTTGTTTTTGAAAGTTGTTTTGAAAGTGTAGTGATGTGTGGTTTAGAAAATAGGCAAGTGTTTGGTTTTGCAAGTTGGCAAGTAACTAAGAGTTTGTCTACTCCTAAATTTCTCAAAGATTATTGCTATGTTTTAACCCTTTTAACAATTTTGTTCCACCATTGCATTTGGTGGAAAATCTTGTGTTAGGATGTGAAAGGGACGGGCGTGGGTCATCGTTTAGACCATGATTGCAATGGTGCCAAGTATCTTTGGGCAATTTTTCTTTAAGGGACTTGATCATTTTTTAGGCAACTTTTGAAAGAGTCATCGAGGGACTATGATCATTTGAATTGTTTTTGTTTTGCCCAAAGAGACCTAACATGCAATATGGCCCATTTATTGAAGGCAACAAGTGGAATACCCTAGGGGTGCAAGTGTGATTGGTGTTTGTCCATTTTCATGCTTGATTATCTTGAAATTAGGTCAAACTATTTTTGTTGTTTTTGATTCGCATACAAACCCTAATTCTAACATGGTATAATTAGAAAGCATTAAAGTGCGAAAAATAAAGTTCCTAAGTTATTACAACACAATATGGGAAGGGGGGGTACAAATGTTCAAATGGGGGTATTTTGACAAGGAATTTAAACCTAGACTATTACATCAATTTGGGAATTATACAAATTAATTAATGTACAATAATTAAATAAAATAAGAATAAATATGCAAGATGCAAAAAATGTTATTTATGTGTATGAAAAAAAAGAGTATTTTTATATGTCAAATAAACAAAATAAAAAGTATTTTTTTTTTGGAGTTTTTATGTTTAGGGCAAAACCCTAATTTTATTAAGTAAATGTATTAATTATTCAATATGTACAAAATTTATTTATTATATACAAAAATAAAATAAAAATGAAGTATATTTGTAAAAAAGGTATTTTTAATATTAATAAAAAATAAAATGTATATATTTTGTATTTTTCTAAATATGCTAATAAATATATATGTATTTGTATTATTTACTAAATATATATTATATATACAAAATAATAATATTTAATATTTATAAAAAAAGTATATTTTATATAAAATATTTTCAGAAGATAAAATAAAATAAAAATGGAAAATAAAATGTGTTTGCATTATTTTAGTATTTTTCAAATAAAAGTATGTTTATATATTTATTTATGTACAAATATTAATCTAAACAAATAAATACCTAATAAATATGAAAATGGTGTAAAAAATATTTTTTATATTTTTAATATTATAAGAAAAAATAAATAAGTCAGAACAAAAAAGAAAAAGTCAAAAAGTCATAAAAATAAGCAAAATGGGCCTAGGGGGTGTGTGTGTGAAAATGAGGTGTAAACATAAATGAGATCTCAGGCCCAGCCCAAGAAAGGTTATCTTCAACCTTCAGACAACCATTTGAAAAAACGCGCACCTATGATGCCTCAACCACAACTCCTGATTCCTGGACTTTTAGCACAAACTTACAACATGAAAAATGTCAAGCATTGAACCACGAATCCAGACATATAAAGAACTCATCCTAACTCTCAGAAATGAGAGAGAATTTCTTCTCCCCCAATTCCTGACCTAGTTTTTATTCAATGTTCAGACTTAAAATTCTCTAAACATACATAATATAAATGAAATCTAATTACATGGGCATGTTCAGGGCTATGAATGTGACATGTTTTCTTCACAAACCTAAAGCTAACAATGCCTGGATAGAGAGATACGAGTTCATGAACTTACCTGTTCAGTTGAAGTTGTATCTGGTGATGGAGGTGTCTTCAATGCAAGGTGATGATTGGTACAACTTCCTTGATGTCCAGGGATGCTACTCCAAGCTTTACTTTGTCTTGAAACCAAATGAATCGTGCTATGGATCTTCAACTGCAAAACAAGAAAATGAAAATGGTGATGTTGCTTGGGAGTGTTACAGGTCGTGTTTGAGGTTTGGAATAGCTTCGAGGGATGTTGTGGGATGTGTTTGAAGTGTTTTTAGCAAGAATGCATGGAAGGTTTGAGCTATGGAACTCAAACTGCAGGGATGCCCTGTTTTGGGCATTTCAATGGTGATTCTGTGAATGGGAAGGAAATGGAGATGGTTAGCTCGTGTTCTAGCTCAGAATGGATGTTTAGAATGTGTACAAAATCTTTTCTTAAGCTTATGTTAACTGAGATGAAAGTTATGTTATGTTATGGCAAGTTTCTTCAACTTTAAGCAACAAATGTCAACTTGGTGTTTCTAGCCTGTACGGGCCCCCATTCTATGCTGCACCACTTAGTCTTGATCAGTGTAATTAGCTCATAATCTTGTGCCAAAGAGATTTGAACTGTACTTGCTTGGATTTGCATTTTGACATAAAGTGCAACTTTTCTAAAATGGATATAATGCTTTATCTAAAAATAGATTAAACTTGCATACAATGTCCAAACTCATAGAACAACACCTTGGCACAAAGGATTGGCATTAAATTATGGAGTGTAGATGAGATAAAAGACCTGTAATCTAGCTTAAGGCATGCTGAGTTCAAAAATGCAAGGTTATGGACATGTAACTTGGTCATGAACAAAGTGAGTTTTTCCCAACTTGCCAAATTCGATTCTCCCTAACCATGAGGTTGTTTGATGAGTTCTTGGACATTTTGGAAAGCTTGGAATGTTTACTACAATCCATCTTTGAAATGAAAATTGAAATTCCAAGTGGAAGTATGTGAAAAATGGTCTTGAAGTTAGGTAAAAACCTTGCCTAAAATAGGTCAAATTTTCTCTAAGTTAAGAATGGTTTGGTACCCTTGTTCCAAAAATTGTAACTTGAGCTACAAGCTTCTTTTGGGAAAACTTTGTGAATCAAAGTTGTAGATTTTGCAATAGGATACAACTTTCATGTTTTGACTTTTCCTTGAATCCAAATGAATCTTGGTGAGAAAGTGGGACAAAGTTAGGAAAAAATTAGGGTTTTTCATAACTTAGAAAAATTCTAAGTTATGAAAAATCTTCATTTCAAACCCTAATTTGCAATTCTTGATTTCTTGATGAACAAGTTTCAAGATTTGGCATGTTTTGATGAAAAATGAATCTTGACACTTGATTTTGACCAAAAAGTCAAAGTTTGACTTTTCAGTATACAGTCAAAATTGATCAATTGACTGGGAAATTCAACTGTCAATCTTGTGCATTTGAGATCTTTTGAACTTGTTGAGCATGTCAAGACAATTCCATGGGGTCCTTGAGTCCATATGTGAGCTTGATTTGCCATTGGCTAGGTCAAACAGTCAAAAATTGCCTTTGTGCAGTCAAAACCCTAAAAATGACCATTTTGCCCTTTTGGTGATCTGATCAAATTTCTTGTGGAATTGTGATCCAAATTTGACCAAATGGTTCACATGAGTTCATAATGTTGATGTGGGTAAATTTTCATGAGATTTGGCTGTCAATTGGCCACAGTTGACTTTTTCCCCAATACAATTGATTTCTAGGTCAACTGTCCAATTGACTGGGAAAAATTTGGAATCAAGACTTGAAACTTGGTATGGATAAACTTGGGAGTCCAACATGAAGCATGAAAGTCATTTTAGGCATTTTAGGTCAAAATATCTTTGTGCAAACACAAACCCTAATTTGGGTCCACAGTGCAAGGAGAAGTCTTGAGCAGAGGAAACCCTAACTGGATCTTGAGCTCCAAGGGTCTTGTGATGAGAAAATGTTGAGGAAATGGGAGGGCAAATTTTGGGGTACAACACTTGTCATATTGGTCTGCTCTCTTCACTCCTCAATAAATACACAATACAATGCAAGCAAAGGCATACACATAAGCTACTCAAAGAGTGCACTACAAAATTCTCAAAAATTCCAAAGTTGTCAAAGTTCGTAGCTATATTTCTAGCCATCCTCGATCCAAAACAGTCACATATTTGTCTTCCCGAGACACCCAGAAGTCCATATCAATCACTATCCACGCCTGAAGCATCCTAGAATGTACGAACCGAATCACTCCGGTTGGGTAAACTTCTCTCATCTGAATCTCTTAATCCATGTAATTTAATTGAATTTGAAGTATATATTCATGTTCGTAGTGTTATTTAGAACTGTTATAAGTATTACATGAAAGATTAAATGCTTAAATCACATGATGCATTTAAGGCACTCCTCTTCTAGATCCTAGATTCAAGTCCCAGGTTTTGCACTTTTGTGTTTCAATTTTTTTTGCAGGACTTGGGCTGTTTTTGAAATGGGCCTGGGTTTGTTTGCTCCTAACACCCCTCCATTTTCTGGCACAAATGTTGGGCTTTGGCCAGTTTAGGCCAAATGATCTTCAGACTCTCACCCCCTAATTACTTCTACAGATCCATTTCCTATTTTTCTTTTCTTTTCACTTTATTTATTTAAACTTTCCTTTAATTCTTTTTATAACAAAAAAATCATAAAATAAAAAAATCACAAAAATATTAGACTTAGGCTTTTTTAATTAAATTAATTTTGATTTAATTATTTAATCACTTTCTTTTTAAATAATTAATCAATTAGAATTATGTTTCTATTAATTTAATTATTATTTTTTCCTAAACAAAAACAACAAAAATATTTCTATTCATCACTTAGATTATTTTTAGGTTTTACATCTTTCCCCTCTTTTCTTCTTCGTGCGTTCATCTATTTTTATTCACATTATTTTCATAAATTATGTAATTGTCCAAAGGTTTTAATAGCTTAATTTAGGACCCTTTACATTTTTCTTTCCCCATTTTTGGTTTGTAATTTCCCCCATCCAGAAGCTTTGTAATAACGTAGATTCAATTTTTCGTACTTATTTTTCGTACTTATATACAATTAACTGCTAGATGTGTGCTAATAGACTTGTATTGAAATACTTAAAAACAAACGTTAGCAAACCTAACACTAAAGATAAACATAACTGAAATACAACACACTCGCACACGCGTACCTCTAAGATACCTCCACTTGTTGCCTTCGAAATAAAACAGTCACATCTCTCGAACGTAAGAGATTTTAGCAGCGACCCTCTGGTTTAAAAGATCATAAGTCCCTCGATGACTCTTTCGATGTTACCTCGGTAAATGATCTTAAAACCTTAGGGTAATCGCTAAAGTATCTTACGAGTTGCCTTTGTGATTGTACGATGACCCTCGCTTGTCCCTCATAACATCCAACAATAGGGCTACCTACTAGCCAATAGTAAGATGACACGGTCTAAAGGAAAAGAGGAAAAGAGCAAATACCATTCGAGTGGGTAGACCGCTTATAGTTGCTTGCTCACAAAAAAAAACAAAATAATTTTTCACACATACACAAACTCTTTTCTAAATATTTTCAAAGACAAGAAACATTTTGTATACGTTCTCAACGATATGAGAAACATTACAAAGTTTTCCGCACTAAGGCGTCTTTTCAAAAATAATTTAAAAACACACAAACACAAAGCATTTTCAAAAGTGAGCTAGCAACTAAGAGCCCGTAGATAACTACAGATGGAAAGGGTGCTAACACCTTCCCTTTCTATAATCTACCCCCCGAACTCAAAATCTTTAAAAAGGTCTTTCTTGTTCTTTTCACTCTTTCCTTTGTTGGATAAAAGAAAAGTCGGTGGAGATTCTTGCTAACCGCGACATTTTTGATAAAACACAAGAACCTGTAAAGTCAGATCTCCCACCGTATTACACCTATTATATATCACTTGAAAACGTGAATTCTCATACTACTCCATGATGCACCGCACAGTAGCTATCAATTGCTAAGACTATTTTAACTATGGTACCGCTACAGTACCTTCTAATTTCTTATTCTTTATTTAATTCTTGTGTACCGCATAATAATATAGAGTTATAGTATGAAAAATGTTAAATTGGATCCTCAATCATCTCTCAATTTCAACAATATATCAATTTAAAACACAAACAAAAACAATTTTACAATCCAATCCCATATACCATTCATTATATACCCTATTATAGAGTTAGAACCCCACCCTTATCTTGGATTGAAGGTTTCTCTAACTCTCTGATTGCACCTACCTTTGCCTCCTCTTTTCACTTCTAGGTATCTCTTCCAAAACCCTTATTTCCTCTTCTGCCAAAACCTACTCTTTCTCCTCTTACTGATACTTTTACTTCTATTATTTCTAAACATCTATTAATATAATAATATTAGCATTCTATTATTCTTATTTTTCCTTGTTGGGCTTAAATTTCTACACCTCCCTTTCTACTACTTCTAACATTAAAATAGGTCCATATAAATAATAATAGTATTATTCAATATTAATCCTACAACTTAATAAACTAATTAATTCAACTAAGAATGACACAACTTAAATCAACATTTCACAACTTTGAAAATTTAATCGGAAAAATATTTGAAAATATTTAATTAAATAATTAATTAAGTATTGGGCGTTATAACTCTCCTCCACTTTGAATATTTTCGTCCTCGAAAATTTACCTTGTTCTAACAACTCAGGATAGGAGTCCCGTATCTTGCTTTCCAACTTTCACGTCATGCTTTCTCCGGCAGCTCCTAACCAGACTACTTTCACCAAAGCAATATCATTGCCTCTAAGAGTCTTTATTTCACGATCTGCGATTCGTACATGCATAATCTCCATAGTAAGATTATCCAATACTTGCACATCATCCATACAAATCTCATGAGATGGATCTGAAATATACTTACAGAGTTGTGACACATGGAACATATCGTGCAAATTCGAAAGATTAGGCTGTAAAGTAACTCTATATGCAACATTGCCAACTCTATTCGAAATCTGATACGAACCAATAAAACAAGGAGTGAGTTTCTTAGACTTCAATGCATGCCCAAAACCAATCACAGGTGTAACTCTCAGAAACACATGGTCACCTGCTTGAAATTCTAAATCTTTCCTTCGTTTGTCATGATAACTCTTCTGTCTACTTTGGGAAGCTTTCACCTTTTCTCGAATTAACTTCACCTTCTCGGTAGTTTCTCGAACAAGTTCAGGTCTAAGTAACATGCTTTCCCCAGATTCATGCCAATATAAAGTAGTTCTACATATTCGACCATACAACGCTTCAAAAGGTGTCATTCTAATACTAGAATGGTAATTGTTATTATAAGGGAACTCTATTAATGAAAGATAAGTATCCCACGGATCTCCCTGCTCAAGAACACATGCTCTCAATAAATCTTCCAACAACTGAATAGTCCTCCCCGTCTGACCATTCGTCTGAGGGTGATACACCAAACTCAACCTCAACTTAGAACCCAACGCCTCTTGCAAACTCTTCCAAAAATCTGAAGTAAACCTCATATCTCTATCTGAAACAATACACAAAGGAATACCATGCAGTTTCACAATTACACTAGTGTAAATCTCCTCCAACTTTGATACTGGAAAATTGATCTTAATAGGAATAAAATGAGCCAACTTCGTAAGCCTATCAAAAATCACCCAAATCGAATCATGTCCTCTTAAAGTATTAGGTAACCCCATCACAAAGTCCATCGAAATGCTATCCCATTTCCATTCTGGAACTTCTAACGGTTGCATCAACCCTGCAGGCTTCTGATGTTCAACTTTCGACTTCTGACAAGCTAAACATGCATACATAAATCGAGCCACATCACTCTTCATTCTAGGCCACCAAAACAAATTCTTCAAATCTTGATACATTTTTGTAGCTCTCGGATGAACGCTCAACTTGCTTATATGACTTTCCTCGAGAATCACTTTCTTCATCTCTGCATCATCGGAATACAAATTTGATTACGGAATTTCAACACAAATTATGCATCTAACTTAAAATCTTTATTCTCGGACTGATCGATCCCAACCATCGAGTCTACCAATTTCACATCTAACTTCTGAGCTTATTTGTTACTGTTCATAAATTCATTGTTAATTTTCAACATTCCCAACATAACACTCCACGATGTCACTTCACAAACTAAGCTCATATCTCTAAATTGTTCAATTAATTCTAACTCTTTAACCATTATTGTTGACATATATAAAGTCTTTCGACTTAACGCATCGACCACCACATTCGCTTTTCTTGGATGATAATTCAAAACAAAATCGTAATTCTTTAACAACTCCAACCATCTTCGTTGTCTCATATTCAATTCCTTCTGACCAAATAAATATTTTAGACTCTTATGGTTGCTAAATACTTCAAATCTAGAACCATAAAGATAATGCCTCCAAATCTTCAACACAAAAACAACTGCAGCAAGCTCTAAATCATGCATAAGATAGTTCTTTTCATGAGTCCTCAACTGCCTTGACACATAAGCAACTAAATTTTCATTATGCATAAGCACACCTCCTAGAACCATCTTGGAAGCATCACAATATACCACAAAAGGTTCTCCTGGATTAGGTAATGTCAGAAACAGAGCCGATGTCAATCTTTTCTTCAATTCTGTAAAACTTTTTTCACATTGAACATCCCACACAAAAGCTCTACCTTTACAAGTCAACTTAGTTAACAGAAGTGCCAACTTAGAAAACCCTTCGATAAACATTCTATAATAACCAGCTAATCCCAAAAAGCTTCAAATATCGGTAGCCAACTTTAGAGTTTTCCATTGCAACACATCATCTACTTTAGATGGATCTACAACAATGCCACTACCTGAGATAACATGACCAAGAAAACTAATCTCCTTTAACCAAAATTCACACTTATACACCTTTGCATATAACGTCTTCTCTTTCAAAACTTGTAATACTATTCTTAAATATTCTGCATGCTTTTCTTCCGATTTAGAGTAAATCAAAATGTCATCAATGAACACCACTATAAATCGATACAAATAAGTATGAAAGATACGATTCATGTGCTCCATGAATACTCTCGGTGCATTAGTAACACCGAAAGGCATCACTGAATACTCATAATGTCCATAACCCATTCTGAAATCCGTCTTCTGGATATCTTCATGCTTCACTTTAATCTGATAATAACCCGACCTCAAATCAATCTTTCTAAACACTCGAGCACCCACCAATTGAGACATCAAGTTATCCATTCTTAGAAGCGGATACTTGTTCTTAATCGTCACTTTATTCACTTGTCTATAATCAACACAAAGTATCATACTTCCATCTTTATTCTTTACTAGTAACACTGGAGCTCCCCGTGGAGATATACTTGGTCTTACAAATTTATTTTCAAGTAACTCTTCCAATTGCTTCTTTAATTCTGACAATTCAGATGCAGACATTCTGTATGGTGCCATAAAAACAGGTCTGGTACCAGGTACAAGATCAATAGAAAATTCGACTTCTCTCTCTGGCGGTACATCAAGAATTTCATCAGGGAAAACTTCAGGAAATTCACGCACCACTTGCAATTCTTCAGTTATAGCTTGATTCTCGACATATAGTGATGCCATCAATGAGAACATCTGAGCCTCTTCTTCCATCAAATGCCTCAACTGTCTAGCCGACAACATACCAGCTTGCTCCTCTTCAGGAGTAGAAAACCTCACCGACTTGTTATAACAGTTATTATGAACATAGTTATGTTCTAACCAATTCATACCTAAAATCACATCTAACCCACTTAAAGGAAAAAAAATCAAATCAACAACAAAGTCTCGGTCGAAGATCGACAAAGGACACTCTAAACACAAAAGAGAATTAGTCAAGAATCCCTTAGATGGAATATCGATGACCATTTCTCCATTCAAAGAAGACAACATAAGACCTAATCTTTCAACACGATCAACAACAATAAAGAAATGAGTAGCACCTGTATCAATAATATTAATTAAAGGAGTACTATTAATGAAACATGTACCTTGATGAGTTTATCCTCATTAGCTGTCTGAATCCCAACCAACACGAACACTTTACCACTGGTTTGCGTCTTCTTTGGTTTTTGACACTGACTACCAATGTGTCCTTCTTCACCATAATTGAAGCAAATCATCTCTTTATGCTTGCACTCAGATATAACATGTCCAGTCTTATCACAACAGAAACAACTCTTCACCTCAGCAGTATACACATTGCTCTTACGACCAGGTTTTCCACATTTGAAACAAACCACACCAGCAGGAGCATCTCCCCCACTTGTTCTCTGTGAAGGAAAATTGCGATAAAAAACGCAGCAGAATATAAAATTTTCCTTTAGCGATCCTTACGAATGAGCATGGTCAGTGATAGAAATATTTACCTCTTGTGGCGATTCAGAACTTTGATGTTGTGATCACGAGCGTTGATGAAGAACAACGCCTCTACTCAGTCCACACGAACAGATCGCTTCCGGTCACAGTGCTAGCTGATCACGAACGGAAACCTTGAGTGAGAGAGAGAGAGTCAAAAACGAAAATGCATCAAGTGAAATTGCTTCATCACAAGGGATCTATTTATAGAATCACTCGTGTGGGCTACAAGCTAAAATCCCAATTAAGGCTATAAGCTAAAATCCCAATTAAGCTTATGGACATCATACCTTATGATGTACCATATATCACTTATCCACGTGGTACCTTACCACTTTCCGTATTACACTTAAGTGCGCCGTACCTTACGGTGTTCCTTATTTATTCTATCTCTCATCAACTTGTCCTTATGTGTGTGACCCTGTAGGTTTTCGCGACGTTGGCAATTATATTAAATCACACATTTAATATAATAAACAGTGAGCGGTATCTAGCAACACATCACTGTTACCCAAGTCACGAAAATGTCATGTGATCTGACCAAACCTTTTCCGTGATAATATTTGTGTTGTACAATTATCATCATGAGAATAACTTATGACACTTTGCATAACATTCTATGTAGTATTCTCATAGCGGGTCAATCCAGTATAAATATTACTCCTAATATTCATACCTATGTCAAGACTTGATAACTCCTTATCTATGATCCATGAGATGCGATCATCAATCTATCTTCATAATAATCTTAATGCTTTAATGCTATCCCACTTCACATTAAAGCTTGACTACAGATACTTTAAGAATAATGTCTTATGTTTAATGGGATCTCATGATTAAGTTACACTTAACATTTCATTAAACAAATAAACCATTCTAGGGACTTTATTATTTTGGAAAGAAAACATAATAAAGAAATGCCTTTTATTATTAATAAATAATTCGATACAAGTACCATAAGTATTGGCCTCTAGGGCTTACACCAACAATCTCCCAGTAGCACTAGAGCCAATCAGGCATACCCCTAATACCCATAGATCTAGTATGTCCATCATGCTTCAGCTGCGCAAGAGGCTTTGTTAATGGGTCAGCAACATTGTCAAGTGTAGGTACTCTGCATATTTTCACATCTCCCCGATCAATTATTTCTCGAATGAGATGATAACGCCTAAGTATGTGTTTGGATCGTTGGTGAGATCTAGGCTCCTTAGCTTGTGCGATAGCACCATTGTTATCACAATAGAGATCAATGGGATCCACAATGCTATGGACTATGCCAAGTTCACTAATGAACTTATTGATCCAAACAGCTTCCTTTGCTGCAGTTGAGGCAGCAATATACTCAGCCTCGATTGTAGAATCAGCAACTGTATCTTGCTTTGAACTTTTCCAGCTCACAGCGCCACCATTTAAACAAAACACATAACCAGATTGCGATCTAAAGTCATCCTTATCTGTCTGGAAGCTATCATCGGTATATCCAATTACAGCAAGCTCTTCCTGACCTCCATATATCAAGAATGAATCCTTAGTCCTTCTCAAGTACTTAAGGATATTCTTGACAGCTACCCAATGAGCATCACCGGGATTAGACTGGTACCTACTCGTTGCACTTAAAGAATACGAGACATCTGGTCGAGTACATAGCATGGCATACATGATAGATACTATTGCAGATGCATATGGAATCTTATCCATGCGATCCCTTTCTTCCTTACTTGAAGGGGATTGTGTTTTTGACAGACACATGCCATGTTCATAGGTATGAATCCTTTCTTGGAATCATGCATATTAAAGCGTCTCAACACTTTTTCTATGTATGTACTCTGACTTAGGCCAAGCAGTTTTTGTGACCTATCTCTATAGATCCTGATTCCTAATATATAGGCTGCTTCACCTAGGTCCTTCATTGAAAAGCATTTCCCTAACCAAGTCTTCACTTGTTGCAAGGTAGGGACATCGTTTCCAATGAGTAATATGTCATCTACATATAATACCAGGAATACGATCATGCTCCCACTAACCTTCTTGTAGACACAAGGCTCATCTTCATTCTTGATGAATCCATATTGTTTTACTGTTTCATCAAAACGAAGATTCCAGCTTCTGGAAGCTTGCTTCAATCCATAAATTGATCGTTGTAACTTACATATCTTTTGGGCTTCCTCTGGTATGTCAAATCCTTCAGGTTGTGTCATGTACACGTCCTCAAGAAGATTCCCATTAAGGAAAGCAGTTTTGACATCCATCTGCCATATTTCATAATCATGATATGCAGCGATAGCAAGTAAAATCCGAACAGATTTAAGCATTGCAACTGGTGAAAAGGTTTCATCATAGTCAACCCCATGAATTTGTTTATAGCCTTTTGCAACCAGTCTTGCCTTATAGGTATGTACCTTACCATCCATGTCAGTCTTCTTTTTGAAGACCCACTTGCATCCTATAGGGTTAACTCCTATAGGAGGCTCTACCAAGGTCCAAACCTGGTTTGTGTACATGGAATCCATTTCAGATTTCATGGCTTCTAGCCACTTCTCAGACTCAGGACCAGTTATGGCCTCTTGGTAGGTCACAGGCTCATCTTGATCCATGAGTAATACATCACCCTGATCACTTATGAGATATCCATATCTCTCAGGTTGTTGACGTATCCTGCTTGACCTACGTTGGTCTTGTTCTACTTGAGCAGGTTGCTCTTCCACAACTACTTGTGTTTCCTGCTCTAATTCCTCCATAGGTGTATCAATGCTTTGTGGTTCTTGAATTTCTTCAAGCTCTATTTTCCTCCCACTGATTCTTTTGGAAATAAAATCCTTTTCCAGAAAAACTCCAGTTCGAGCGACAAACACTTTGCCCTTAGAAGGATTGTAGAAGTAATACCCTCTTGTTTCTTTAGGATACCCAACAAATAAGCATTTGTCAGATTTGGGCTCAAGCTTAGTTGAAATTTGTCGTTTCACATAAACTTCGCAACCCCAAATCTTCATGTAAGACATATGTGGTTTCTTACCACTCCATATCTCATATGGTGTCTTCTCAACCTTTTTGGATGGAACTCGGTTAAGTGTGTAAGCTGCAGTCAATAATGCATGTCCCCAAAAGGAGTTCGGAAGATCGGCGTGACTCATCATGGATCGGACCATGTCTAACAAGGTCCGATTTCTTCTCTCAGATACACCATTCCATTGTGGTGTTCCGGGAGGAGTAAGTTGGGATAAAATCCCACATTCCTTTAGATGGTCATCAAACTCTAGGCTTAAATATTCACCGCCTCGATCTGATCGAAGAACTTTAATATTCTTACCTAGTTGGTTTTGTACTTCATTCTTGAATTCCTTGAATTTTTCAAAGGTTTCAGATTTGTGTTTCATTAAATACACATAACCATATCTACTGAAATCATCAGTAAATGTGATGAAGTATTGAAAACCTTCTCTGGCTGGTATGTTCAGTAGTCCACATACATCAGTATGTATGAGGGCCAAAAGATCATTAGCCCTTTCACCTTTTCCTGTGAATGGGGACTTTGTCATCTTTCCAATTAAACAAGATCTGCATGTCTCATATGATTCATAATCAAAAGAGTCCAAGAGTCCATCTTTATGGAGTTTGGAAATGCGTTTCTCATTTATATGGCCTAAGCGACAGTGCCAAAGGTAGGTTGGATTTAACTCATTAGGTTTAATCCATTTAGTATTAATGTTATAAATTGGCATTTCAAGATCAAGGACATATAGTCCATTGTTCATTTGTGCAGAAGCATAGAATATATCATTCAAATAAATAGAGCAACAATTGTTCTTTATTATAAATGAAAAACCAAACTTGTCCAAACAAGAAACGGAAATAATATTCCTACTAATTGCAGGTACATAATAATAGTTCTCTAACTGAATTATTAAACCACTAGGTAAAGTCAAAACATAAGTTCCTACGGCTAAAGCAACAACCTTTGCTCCATTTCCAACTCGTAGGTCAACTTCACCTTTTGCCAAATCTCTACTCCTTTTTAGCCCATGCACATTAGTACAAATGTGAGAACCGCATCCAGTATCTAATACCCATGATGCAGAAGTAGATAAATTAATTTCAATAACAAAAATACCTGAATTTGAAGTCCCTACTCCATTATTCTTATCTTCCAGGTACTTTGGGCAGTTTCTCTTCCAATGTCCGGTCTTACCGCAATGGAAGCAAGTGCCCTCCTTTGCTATGCCTCCACTAGGCTTCAAAGCAGGAACAATAGGTTTAGGCTTGGCAACTTCCTTGCCTTTCCCTTTACCAACCTGCTTGGTAGGCCTCTTGTTCAGCTTCTTTCCATTACTGACCATCAGAATGGACTTCCCTTTTGTCTTCATATTCTGCTCAGCAGTTTTCAACATGCTTAGCAATTCTGGAAGACTCTTATCCATGTCATTCATGTTGAAATTCATGACAAACTGATTAAAGCTATCTGGCAACGATTGTAAGATAAAATCAGTTGCAAGTTCCTTTCCAAGCGGAAACCCTAACCTTTCAAGGTTCTCCACATACCCAATCATTTTGAGTACATGGGGACCTACAGGGTTTCCCTCAGATAACTTGCTGTTAAAAAGGGCCTTTGAAACCTGGAACCTCTCATTTCTTGCCTGCTCTTGATAGAGCATTTTCAGATGTCCGATCATATCGAACGCTGACATGTTCTCGTGTTGCTTTTGCAACTCCGAGTTCATAGTAGCTAGCATGAGACAAGCGGCTTCGTTAGCATCATCAAGATGCTTCTTATAAGCTTCTCTTTCTGCCTTAGGTGCCGAACTAGGCGGTTCCTCTTCAGGAACAGGTGTCTCCAAGACATACAGCTTCTTATCGTGCTTGAGGACAATCCTCGGATTTCGGTGCCAATCCAGGAAATTTGTCCTAGACAATTTTTCCTTATCTAGGATTGATCGCAAAATATGGTTGTTTGTTGTCATGGTAATCTACAAAAAAAATTAAAATATAAGTATCATTAAAACAACATATTTAATTAGGCCTTTAATCAAATATGCTCCCACTATTTAACTCAAACCAAATGACCCTCATCATTTGATTTGGAAAATCCCGTTGGAAGACTTTCTAGTGGGTCGAGATCCACATTTCACTTCGTTCTAAGTCAGCGTTAGGCTGATTACACAAAACTAGGTTATTTAGGTAGGAACTCCTTCCAATTGTATCTCATACAACTCTCGAATATTTTCAGTTGGGTGAATAACTCCTTATTCTAATTCATCATATGAATCATTCCCAACTCTTGCTTCTAAACATGTATAATCTTATTATAATGTGTTTAGTTAAGTTTGACCCATTGTTTTAGCAGTTGGATATTACAGTTATCCCATCGCACCTTACTAATATAGAACATGCACCTCGCGTAGGCGAAACCTACATTATTCGATACTAGTCTTGATGAGTGCTAAAACTTGGAAAGCATGAACTTAATATTTAACTTGAGGGATTTTGTTATTAGTTTGATCTCACCGGCTTAACATGCAATTCTTCTCTCTCATGCATCAACATACAAACACATGCATCAATATACATAAAAGGATACAGTTATGGCCCCTAGCGTAATTGTTCTCCCAAACCAATGAGAGAACCTAAGCTAACCTAATAACGATCTAAACTTCTCCAAGCAAGATCTCCAAGGTTATCCTCCTTTGATATTGTATTCTTCTCTTTCTTCATAACATTACATTACATAAAAGAAACTCGTTTTACATACGAGGGAGTGAGATGAGAAAAGAAGTTACATCAAGAATTTTAGAGAGAGGCACGACACGCAGGCCGTATTTTACAATCCCAAAACAAAATAAAGGAAAGAAAAACTAAGGCCATAACTGATCACCACAAGACAATAATAATAAACACACTTTTATTATTAGTTTAAATTTTGTTAATTAAAAAAAAGGCAAATTAAATTTCGACGATTGATCACACTACGCAGAGTTAGCCGGGGGTTCCGCTGCCCGGTCATTTGAAATCGGCGTCATTTTTGCACAACTCTTGTGCATTCACAACCCTAATCGCATAACTCTGCAACAACACAACCCTTGTGCCGTCATGAACCCTAATGCAACAGTTTCATGCTGTCAAATACATTTCGATTGATAATTCAGTATGATTAATCACATGCCATTGCTTCACCATACTAATGTCGGATTCCGAAGCATATGAACAGTGATCGGTCAAAGGAATAACAATCATCAAGTGTTTGAATGAAAGAAACAGAAACAGTATATCCTATATACCATCGTTACATCAGATTTACTTAAATCATATATAAAAGTGATCGATCTTACTTGTGTAACCTATGGACGATCGATGTATCGCTGCTTCACCATACTAATGTCGGATTCCGAAGCATAGTCAACATCAATCATCCAAATCGTACACAACAGATGCCAAATTTAATTACTCGTTTATTATTTAATTCATTCTGGTTTTAATCGAATCAAAACAGAAAATATATAATATAAACAACTATCAGATCCATGGTTTCGTAAGTGGCTCTGATACCACTGAAGGAAAATTACGATAAAAAACGCAGCGGAATATAAAATTTTCCTTTAGCGATCCTTACGAATGAGCATGGTCAGTGATAGAAATATTTACCTCTTGTGGCGATTCAGAACTTTGATGTTGTGATCACGAGCGTTGATGAAGAACAACGCCTCTACTCAGTCCACACGAACAGATCGCTTCCGGTCACAGTGCTAGCTGATCACGAACGGAAACCTTGAGTGAGAGAGAGAGTCAAAAACGAAAATGCATCAAGTGAAATTGCTTCATCACAAGGGATCTATTTATAGAATCACTCGTGTGGGCTACAAGCTAAAATCCCAATTAAGGCTATAAGCTAAAAGCCCAATTAAGCTTATGGACATCATACCTTATGATGTACCATATATCACTTATCCACGTGGTACCTTACCACTTTCCATATTACACTTAAGTGCGCCGTACCTTACGGTGTTCCTTATTTATTCTATCTCTCATCAACCTGTCCTTATGTGTGTGACCCTGTAGGTTTTCGCGATGTTGGCAATTATATTAAATCACACATTTAATATAATAAACAGTGAGCGGTATCTAGCAACACATCATTGTTACCCAAGTCACGAAAATTTCATGTGATCTGACCAAACCTTTTCCGTGATAATATTTGTGTTGTACAATTATCATCATGAGAATAACTTATGACACTTTGCATAACATTCTATGTAGTATTCTCATAGCGGGTCAATCCAGTATAAATATTACTCCTAATATTCATACCTATGTCAAGACTTGATAACTCCTTATCTATGATCCATGAGATGCGATCATCAATCTATCTTCATAATAATCTTAATGCTTTAATGCTATCCCACTTCACATTAAAGCTTGACTACAGATACTTTAAGAATAGTGTCTTATGTTTAATGGGATCTCATGATTAAGTTACACTTAACATTTCATTAAACAAATAAACCATTCTAGGGACTTTATTATTTTGGAAAGCAAACATAATAAAGAAATGCCTTTTATTATTAATAAATAATTCGATACAAGTACCATAAGTATTGGCCTCTAGGGCTTACACCAACACTCTGACCCAGAGCAACTTTCTGTTTACCTTTACCAGCTGAGACATCGTAAGGCTTACCACAGTTCTGTTGGTGCTTATCCCTCTTCTCATTGATAATCTTATAGTAAGCATTATTATCTTCTTCATAGATCTTGTAACTATCAATTAAATCGACAAAGACACGAATCTTCTGGTATCCAACTGCCTTCTTGATCTATGGGCGCAACCTGTTCTCAAACTTCATGCACTTTGAAAACTCAACATTTGCCTCGCTGTAGTGCGGGTAAAACTTAGTCAACTCAACAAACTTTGCAGCATATTCAATAACCGACATACTCCCTCGCTTCAGCTCAAGAAACTCAATTTCCTTCTTACCACGAATGTCTTCAGGGAAATACTTCCTCAGAAATTCCCTACAGAACCTAGCCCAAGTGATGTTTTCACCTACAGCTTCCAACCTCAAATGAGTCTCTAGCTGTAATGCCTGTTGATTTAATTAATTATTTAATTAAATATTTTAGATTAATTATGAATTATTTGTTGAAATCATTGACATGTTGTGTTATGTTGTGAGTTGTTGACATAAGTTGCAGTGTTGTTATTAGTCAGCTAAATTAGTTGATTAATAATATTAGTAATAATATTATAATTGTAGAATACTAATAATATTAGTTGTTGGGCTTGTTTTGGTGATACACGTAGTATTAAAAGGGTGTGAAAATTAGGCCCAATGGAAATAATAATAATATTATTAGGTTAAGTTAAATGATAGAAATTGGGTTAACTAAAAAGAGTTAAGAGAAAGAGTAGAGAAAGTGATGTATGTGAGAAGTTGCAAAGAAGAGGAAAAGAGGAAAAGCTAGGCTCGATCGGAAATTGTAGAGTGACCTTCAACCAAGATAAGGGTGGGATTCTGACTCTATGATGGGGTTTATGATGAACATTATGTAGGGATTGGGTTTGTATAAATTTCTACGGCATGTAATTTTGGTTGTTGAATATACTAAATCCCTGTTGCTTTCATATCTGATTATTAACATGTTGTGAAATTATTTGTTATGTTATTGTGATTATATATCGTGTTGGCCTAGAATTGATAGTTGAGTAAAGACAAAATCGAAAGAACTCTGAAAAATTTAGACAGATTAACAAAGTCTGCGCGGGGTTTTGGAAATCAGCGTGAAACAGACTGTGCCGAGGGGAAGAATAGTTGTGCCGAACGACACAAATTGGTGTGTGGCGAGCGAAAGGAAGGCATTCCAAGCAGCATGGATTGGATTGACGGGTGTGTCGAGGGGCACAAGTGATGTCCTTTATTCTTTTCTTTCTCTATTTCATGCATGCAAATTGAGTAATGGCTTTTTAATGGATTTGGCTTAAGGATCAGAAGAGAAAATTGTTAGTATAATTTCATTAATTACAGAGTAGCATAGTTATAACAGAGGAATAATTATTAGGATATAGATTTAACAAATTGCAGAGTTAGATCATGGCAGAGTTAAAACAATAGAAGAGATAATTATTAACTTACAGAGTTAGTAACTGGTATGGTTTTAGTTGCAGAGCTAGTAGTAAATAACAGAAACATTAGTAACTAAATATAATAGCAGTAGAGGTAAATTAGTGTCAGAAGTTAATAGCTTCATTGATTCAACTAAAATGATTAGTCAGTGGAATATTTTAGTGGAATATTATTAGTAGGACTTGGTCGATAATAGTATTGATATGTATAAGTGGCTGTGATGTTGTTGCTATTAGTTGTTGAAGTTGCAGGTGAATATATTGTTGCATTACCTCTATTTATTGGCTAAGACTAAGTTGTACGCTTATGGCCAATTTTGAATTAAGTTGAACTATTGTTGTTATTGTTGTTATTACGTTTATGTTGTTAATGTATACATAACATATCATGTTGAAGTCGATGCTCGTTAAGTTGGCCTAGATTGACAAATATAAATTTGAAGGCTTATGCCTTGTTGATGCCTCTATTTATTGGCATATTTCTAAGTTGGGAGTTCTTCTCCATTGATACCACATGCATGTGTATAAAAATGAGCTGCATTTCATGTTGTATCCTGATTTATCGTGTGGGTGAATTAATCATGTTAAATATTGATAAAAAGCTGTGAAGTGGGGAATTATATGAACTAATTATAATATATTATTTATCGTACATCCGATTATATTATTTGATATCTCATCCCTTTTGTTTGAATGTTACCCCTATGTTGGTAACGTGCAGGTATTCCAGAGTTAAGGAGGTTTACCTTCAGTAGTTCGAGTCGGTGTTATTGCTCTGATACGTAACACTCAGGGGGATGAACGCTTGTGGATTTATTGTTGTTATTATTTCAGTTGTTGAACTTTAAGTTTTTTTCGTTGAATGCTTGTTATTTGAAGTTGTTTGAGTTGGATAAAGATGTTACATTCTTATTGTTGAACATTATGATTTTGCTGTGTGGTTATGAAAATTAATAGTTTTTAAAAGATTAATTTATATTGTTGTTGGTTCATTCAAGTTTAATGTGTTATGTATCTATAATGAATGTCGTTGTTTTAAGTTGAAATTGTAGCATCCTAATTTGGTTGTGGAATTTTTATAACTCTGATTTCATAATAATTTTCGGGTAGAATTTAGGCTGTTACACTAGCCACCAGTCATCAGCCTCAACTGCTAGCATATGAGTACCATATCGAACCTTCTGCGCTGGAGTGCATTCCATCACACGGAAGATTCTCTCAATCTCTTTCAATCAATCCAACACTCAGTCAGGATCATACTTACCCTGGAAGGTAATCGAATTCTCCCTCTAGAAGGACGCCAAGCTACGAGATCCAACATTCCCGTCAGTGTTCGACTGATTCTCCATAGCATGCGCCATTGCTTCCAAAGTAGCAGCAAGTGCAATGTCATTCCTTCCAGCCATCTCAACTTATCACTACAACATAAATAACGGTTAAAACTCAAGTTCACAATACCTGATTGTTAGACAAAACTACAACTCGACAACTTGGTCGGACGGACCGACCTGCTCTGATACCACTAATGTAACACTCCATTTCTACCCAACGAATTATATAAAATCAGAGTTACAAAATTTCCAACAAACAAATGGAATGCTACACTTTCAACTTGGAAACAACGATATTCAATCACCTATAGTTTAGATACATAACACATAAAATTCGGATGAATCGATAACAACCTGCTAAGTCTTTAAAAATAAAACAACTTTTGTTGCTATGCAGCAGATTCACAAATTCAACTGAAAACACCATAACATCTTGTCCAACTCAAAACGACTTTAACACAATAAGTCTTTAATGAAAATAACTTAAAAATTCAATAACATAATGAAAACCAACAATAAAGAAAACATACATTTGTCCCCTCGAGTACTACGTATCAGAGCAACGATACCGACTCGAACTAACGAAGGTAACAACTATCCTTCTTGATTACCTGCACATTACCAACATAGGGCAACATTCAAACAGAAGGGGTGAGATATCGAACAATATAACTGAGTATATGATAAAAAATTTATTAGATCTGATTATATAAAATCACCACTTCACAACTTTTAACCAACATCAATCATCACAAGTCAACAACACAACATGTTAAATATGCAACACGGAATGCGGCTCGTTACAATGCACATGCATGTGGTACCAATGAAGAAAAATTCCCAACTTAGAAATCTGCTAATTAATAGAGGCATCAACAAGGCATAAGTCTTCAACTTAATTTGATAATCTAGGCCAACTTACCGAGCATCAACTCCAACTTGATATGCTATGTATGCGACCCAATATAAATGTCAGGATAGCAACAACAAAATTTCATGGCAACGCAACAACAAACCAACATTGACCATAAGCCCACAACTTAATATTTTGTACATAAATAGAGGCAGTTCAACAAGATACAACATCACCTGCAAATTCGCATTGTTCAACAAGGAACACAATACCACGAATCAACCAAAATTTACTACAATTAAACCGTGTAACTATTCAGACTATTTTGACTATTTCTAGTTAATTAATTATCTAAATGCTTATTTCTAATTGCAAAACTTTTAAAATTATTTTATTAATAATATTAACTCATTGTTTATTATTATTACTATTATTATTATTATTATTATTACTATTATTATTATTGTTGTTATTATTATAATGAAATATATATACACATATATTAATAATTTGTAATACTGAAACTAGTTTTTCTGTTGATCTATGATTTGCGCTACATTATATACCACCAAAATCTTATTCTCAATTTAACTCATATAAGTCATAGTACCATAATTTAATTGGCATAGGAACATGATATATTGTCTTAGTTTGGATTTGACGCTACAATTAACTATATATGCCAATTTGTTTTTCAAAGATAACATTACAATTTATACTTTCACAAAGTAATGCTAAAAGGTGTAAGCTCTATTATTAATTAAATAGGTGTTTACTAGTAAACTTGAAATGCTATCTCAATTTCACCTAATGCCACTTTGTTATAGTATCCAAGCGTATATGCATTGTATTTGTTCGCTATAATATCCAAACATATAGATACTTATAATCTCCAACTTATCCTACCGACAACTCTAACCATGTCAGAATTATACAAAATAAATAAAAGTGACTTTTAATGATACGAAACAACTCTATTGATAATTTTAACAACATTATTGACAACTCTAACAACCCTATTGACAACTCAATTGACAACTCTATTAGCAACTCTATTAGCAACTCTAATAACTCTATTGGCAACTCTAACGAAATTAAAAATTAACTCAATTTCTCATCTCTAATTCCAAAACTGCTAAAAAAATATTATTCTTAATAATACTAAATTATTATTATTATTAATAATTATTATAATTATTAAAATATATATTAGCAATTTGGAAACGTTAGCAGTGTGTATATATGTCAAATTCAACTACAGTACCTATTATATATAACTTGAAAACGTGAATTTTCATATTACACCATGATGCATTGCACAATAGCTATCAATTGCTAAGACCATTTTAACTATAGCACCACTACAGTACCTGCTAATTTCTTATTCTCCATTTAATTCTTATGTACCACACAACAATATAGAGTTATAGTATGAAAAATATTAAATTGGATCCTCAATCATCTCTCAATTTCAACAATATATCAATTTCAAACACAAACAAAAATAATTTTACAACCCAATGACACATATCATTCATCACATACCATTTTATAGAGTCAGAACCCCACCCTTACCTTGGATTGAAGGTTTCTCCAACTCTCCGATTGCACCTACCTTTTCCTTCTCTTTGCACTTCTAGGCATCTCTTCCAAAACCCTTATTTCCTCTTCTTCCAAAACTCATTCTTTCTCCTCTTACTGATACTTCTACTTCTATTTTCTAAACATATATTAATACAATAATATTATCATTATATTATTCTTATTTTGCCTTGTTGGGCTTAAATTTCTACACCCCCCTTTCTACTACTTCTAACATTAAAATAGGTCCACATAAATAATAATAGTATTATTCAATATTAATCCTACAACTTAATCAACTAATTAATTCAACTAAGAATGACATAATTTAAATCAACATTTCACAACTTTGAAAATTTAATCGAAAAAATATTCAAAAATATTTAATTAAATAATTAATTAAATATTAGGCATTACAAAGACAAGTAAAGGGGCACATTTAGAGATGAGTTCAGGGGAAAATTATGGACAAGAAAAGACGTAGAAAGTTATTATTGTCACCATAATGGTCATATGAAGAGAGAATGTAGGAAGTTCAAAAGAAAGCAACGGAAAAATGGTGATGTGAGTAATAAAGCGACTCCCATTTTTCAAGGCGGTGAGGTGATTTTTGTTTGTGATAATGGTCATGTTAATTTGACATTACAAGATACATGTTGGGTTATGGATTCTGGTGCATTATTTCATCTAACTCACAAAGGGATTTCTTTTCTTCCTATACAAGCAGTAATTTTGGTAATGTGAGGATATGAGTGATAATAAATTCAGGATTCTAGGAAAAGGAGATGTTTTTCCTAGAAACAAACACTGGTTGTCTACTAATGTTGAAAGATGTGAGACATGTTCTATATATGCATCTCAATCTAGTATACATGTGACTACTAGACGAAGAAGGATATACTAGTGTCTTTGGGGATAAGAAATAGAAGCTAACAAAAAATTCATTGGTAATAGCCCGAGGCAAGAAAGTATACATTCTTTATGTGATAGAAGCCAAAATCAATAATGAGTGTGTCAATTCGTTTAGAGAAGACTCCTCCGTCGAGATATAGAATCAATAGCTTGGATATATGAGTGATACGAGATTTCAAATTCTAGCGAAAAGAGATATTTTGACTGATGTGAAAGGATTAAAAATATCTCTCAGGCCATTTACACATTACTTGGTTGGAAAGAACGTAGAGCTTCATTCCATTATAAGGCCCCACATAGAAGACCAAATGTTTTATATTTGGATGTATGTTGTAACACCCCAAAATAATTATATTATTTATTTAATTATTTGATTAATTTATGTTGAGTATTTGTGACTTAATTGTGATGTTTATGTGATGTATGGATGATCATGCTGCTTGATATGATGTTTTGTATGGTGTATGATGGGGTGGTAGGAATTAATAAGGTATATAGTATTTTAGATAATTAGAATAATTAATTAGAATTATTTTAATTAGTTAAATAGAATAATTATAAGAGGTAGAAGCTATGAGGTCAAAGTGGTAACTTGTGAATGGATAAGTAAGGGTAAAATGGGAAAATCATAGAAAGGGTCCAAAGGTTAAACTAGGGAAAAAGAGTGTAAGTGTTTATTCTGTACAATCGTGAAAAGAGAAGGACACTATGAAGAGATTTAGGGCACGAAAGAACTCTAAGAGATTTCATAGAACGCGAAGAGAAATCAATTAATAGGAGAAATCTAAGGTAAGGGGGGTTTATCATTGTTATTATAATTGATCTAAGGTTTAGATAATTGTAGGTTGTGTTTGGGTTTTGGGATGATGATGTTAATATGATGCTTTGACGAAAATTGGAGAAATTATGATATTTTCTTGCAAAGAATTGATGCATATGATGTATGATAATCTGTGTTGTTGTTATGTGAGATACTAAGTGAATTTATGACGAATTGAGACTTGTACTGTGGAGAAAACATGTAGAAATTGGGACTGTGCAATGCAACAATTGCAACAAGAAAGTCATGTTCATGCTACAGCGCCAGGCGATGGATGTATGTCGTCGGGCGATGGAGCCTCACTCCAGCAGCACCGAGCGAGTAAGAAGCGATGAGATGGGGTGAAAAATATAGCCCCTTAATTTTGTATGGAGGGTGGTCTATCGTTGGAGCGTCATCGGGCGACGCAGAGGCGAGAGGAGAGCGCGGGAAAGCGAGATGCAGTGCTAGGTGGTGGAGACCAGAAAGGAAAAGGGTGTTGTCGCTCCTTCATCACCGGGAAAGCCTCAGGTGAGTATCTTGCTTCGTCGGGCGAGCACCAGGCGATGGACATCGGTAGTATTTTAAAAGTGTCATAACTTGAGTTTCAAGACTCCAATTGACGTGCCGCTAGAAGCATTAGGAAGCTAACACAATGAAATATACCTTAGTGGAATAGGAAGAGTCATATGATGTGTTTTTCCATTACCTATGCTTTGATGAATAAGATGATTCGGTGATTGTTTTAGTATGATGTATGTGTATACAATGAATTATTAATGCTATGGTGATTTTGTTTTGTATTATGAAGTATGTGTTAATATTATGATGATTATATGAATGATGATGCATTTTGACTAGCAGGGGTAATTTGGTTGTTAATATGTTTCACATCATGCATTCATGGCATAAGTTAGGGCATAGCCCAGTGATGGTTGCAGGATGTTGTTCCAGTGAGTTTTGTAGGACGAATAGTCTAATGAAGGCCTCAACCCCATAATGTGTATTGGGTGCAATTTATGATGTTATATGGTTCCAAGAGGGAATTGATCTTATTGATGGGGATCTTTGGAGAAAACGACGACGGTGTCATTAGTGAATTTTTGGTACCACATGCATGAATCTAAAGAAGTTGCATTGCATTATATATGGCATTGCATGATGATTTGATTGACTGATGTTTTGTGGATGCGTGTTTGTGATAATTGATAATTTATGGTATTACCATGTATCTATTGCGTATTATGATGCTTGAAGGTGTGAGTATGCTATGAGGTTTCGATGGTGTGTTCCTTTGGTGTTTTATCATAACTACTATATTCACTCCTTATGTCTTTTATAATGATTATGATTTACTCACCCTTACTGCTTGGAAATATTGCCTCTATATGTGGGTAACTTGCAAGTAATCAAGAATAGTCCACTGAGGCTTAGAGGATAGATGCAGAGTGTGTTCTTTATTTCCTATAGAATAAAGAGGTCTTGCTCTGATATGTAAAACCAGGGATGTGATCCTTTGTTTGAATAACCATGTTACTTTGTTTATTTTGGGATTTGACATACCCTTGTGGTAATTGAGTTGTTTTGATTTGATGAAGTTATTTAGAAGTATCTTAATAAAGATGTTTTGAATTATTTCCCTGCGAGTAAGTTGAAAAGATATGGTTGTTAATCATGAAGTACTTAATGTAATTGATTTTTGAAAACTCGTGTTACAGAGAAGGACGTGTCTTATTATGAAGTTTGTTTGAAGCAATATGACACCCTTTTGGTGCATTACTCTGATTTAATTAATGAATTATTTTGCGAATATTCGTTGGGGTTTAGAAAGGTGTTACATATGGGACCCAATAACTACTAGTACTCATATAGGAACAAGATACTTTGTTACCTTTGTTGATGACTGATCCAAAAAAGTTTGGGTTTATACCCCCAAAACAAAAGATCTGGTGTTTGTAGTTTAAAAATAGTTTCATGCTAGTGTTAAGCAAGAAACTTGCAAGAAGTTAAAATATGTTCGTACTGAAGAAAAAAAAAGGAGGACTCTTATGAGATTTAAAACATTATTTTATGAGTAATAGAGTCTGACATGAAAGGTATGTTCCAAAGACACCCCAACACAATGGAGTTGAAAGAGTGAGAACAATGTTATCATGTGTCAAGTTACCCAATATTTTTTATGGTGAGGCTTTGATGTTTGCAATTGATTTGATCAACTTACCTCTTTCAGTTTCGTTGAATTGCAATGTTCCAAAAAGTTTTCGAAAGGTAAATGTGTATCCTACATCCATTTGAAGGTGTTTCGTTGTATAACATTTATTCATGTTCCGAAAGATGAGAGATCAAAATTTGACTTCAAGTCGAAGGAATGCATCTTCTTAACATATGAAAATAAAGAATTTGGGTACCGACTATAGGGTCCTATTGATAAAAAGATTATTATAATCAAATATGTTATCTTCTTTAAAGACTAGAATATCAAAGATATTTATAAGGGAGTTAAGCTTGTTATTTTTAAAGAACATTAAATAAACTTGGATCCAATTCCTCATCTAGGGTATTACAAAATAGTTAAAATGGAAGATATTGGAGATGCAACAAAGGAACCTCAAATTTATAATGATACAACTGAAGAATGAACAATTGGTAATAGAATAGATGGTGATTATGGTGTTGGAACAAGTTTGATTCGTCAACTAATCCTTGGAGTTTTGATGATAACAAGTACAATTGTACGAAGAACAATTTTATACTCTAACGGTTTGTTTGAGTGTGCATATTTTATTCATAGATTCTGGATTTTGAGCATGCAAGTTGTGGACTCTGGGCAAGTGAAGTTCTGGATTCTGAAAAAAGCAACTCTGGACTCTGTGCAATCAAAATGCATTCTGAACCGTTGAAGATAAGAAAGAAGTGTTTACAACGAACAATCTGCTTCTATAAGTATCAAGTCAACAACTGAAAGATTCTATCCAGATTGACTCTGATAACTTAAGAATATGAAGACTCGGCGTTTCTCAAAGACATTGAAGACTTACTATGATCAAAATTCATCAAATTCTATCAGAAGCCTCTGACTCAAGCGGTTAAAAGTTAAGAAAAGATAATAACTTTGGATTCTAATTAAGCTTCATCCAAGTCTATTAGAAGCCTCTGATGCAGGAGATTACTATGAAATAAGATAGTGTGAAATTATTAAAATAGTACAAATCAACATCATTTCCACTACTTTATGAAATGAGATAAAATGAGTGTTTGTCAGTACCAACTTTTTCAATATGTCCCATCATCAACTTCCACTATGTTGCTACTACCACTCTACTATTGTACTTACTAGTCAATGTCTTCATGCAAGCTGTGGATTACAAAATTCCAACTTCACCCTCCAACATATCTATTTTCATTTATATAAAGGAGCGTTTGAAGCCATGGAAAAATGAGAAATAATCATCAAACAACAGACGTGAAACATAGAAATCATATACAAAGAAGTTAAAAGAAACACTTAAAAAAAGTTGAGCATCAACACAAAGAAGAAAGTTGTTATTTTATTGAAAGCTTTATAACTTTCATTCTTTGTAAATCTCATTGTATTGTAACTTGTTGTATTAGATTTTTAAGAAGCATTTTGTAAACACAACATTTTGTAAGTTAACCATGTTGGTAAAAATTCAATGGGGGACTAAAGGTTTAGTCAGGATCCTCAAGAAGACTTAGACGGTTTGTCTTTGTGGTTATAATCAAAGGGTATTTGATGACTGGATTAAGTCCCTGTTGATAAGTAAAAATCACCTAGGTAGGGTGGACTGGAGGTAGCCTAGTTAACGGTGAACTGGGATAAAATCTTATGTTCTTTATCGTTTATGCTATTTTTCAGTTTGTGTTTTGGATGTTGAAAAAGATTTAAATCTTGAAACCCAATTCAAACTCCCCTATATTGTGTTTCATTGAACCTTAAATTGGTATAAGAGCTTCGATTCTGGTATTGATTGTTATCAAAATACTTAACCGTGTCAGATAAAGATCCAGTACTTGAAACACAATGGCACATGTTCACGCTCCTTCTACAAACACCAACAATGATAAAACTCAGTTCGATGCTAAACCACCAGTATTTGATGGTGAAAACTTTTACTATTGTAAGGATTGAATCAAAAGTTTCTTCCTTTGTTTTGATGTTGATCTACGGAATATGGTAATAGATGGTTACACACATCCTGTAAATGCCAATGGTGTCAAACTTAATAGAAGTGCTATGAATGATCATAAAAAAAGGGACGATAAAAATAATCACATATCAAGAACCATTTTGTTGAATGCCATCTCATACACTGAGTATGAAAAGATAAAAAATAAAGACTCTGCGAAGTCTATATTTGATTCTCTCGGGATGACTCATGAAGGAAATGAGAAAGTAAAAAAACCAAGGCCTTGGCCTTGATTCAGAAGTATGAATAATTCAAGATGGAAGATGATGAAACTATTGAGAGTATGTTCTCAAGATTTCAAACTCTGGTAGCAGGACTGGAAGTCCTTGACAAAGGCTACACCACTGTAGATCATGTAAAGAAAATCATCAAAAGTCTTCCAAAGAAATGGAGGCCTATGGTGACTGCACTAAAGGTGTACAAGAATCTTAACAGTATAACTTTGGAAGAAATTGTAATTTCTTTAAAGAGTCTTTAAATATAGCTTGCGGAAGATGAGCATCTGAAGAAAGGAAAATTTGTTGCTCTGAAATCTAAAAGCAAGGCTGAAAAGAGTAAACATCTTTAAGTAGAAGAAAAAGAAGAAGAAGAAGAAGAAGAATTAGGAGAAGATTCTGATGAAGAAGAAGTGTCTCTATTGTCCTAAATAATTAATCAACTCTGGAAGTAAAGATGTAGGAGGTTCAGAGGCTACAAAAGATCAGATGGTCGTTTAGAGTCGACATATGGGCAGAAGAAGTATGGAGCTGAGAGAGGTTACTTGCTTTGAATGTAAAGAACCTGACCACTCCATAAACAAATGTCCCAGACTCAACAAAGAAATACCAAATAAGAAGTTCTTCAAGGATAAAAATAAAGGTTTGTTGGAAACTTGGGATGACTCTGATTCCACAGAAGAAGAATCTGAAGATGAGTAAACAAATATGGCTTTGATGGCAAAGGAAGAAGAAAACAGCTCTAAGTCAGAACCATAATCTGAATCCAATGAGGTATTTTTTGTTCTATCTCGCTCTAAACTTGAAACTTCCTTAGCAGAGGTTCTTGAAAAGAATCAAAATCTTCAAAGAAGATGCAAGTCTCTGAAAAAAGATACGTGTAACTCGTTATGAAGCACATAGTGATCTAATGAAATAAAACATCATTTTAAAAGAAAAAATAAATTATTTTGAAAAAGAATGATCTTAAAATTAAAAGTGACGTTCTAGAAAAAGAAGTCCTCATCAATGCTCATATGAATTCAGAATATGCTTCAAAGAAGTATCAAACTTTTAAAATTTTTCTAGCCAAACACATAGATAGAAGCAAGACGGATTCCATGATCTATGGTGTTAGTGGGAATGAGAGAAAAGGCATGTGGTACACTAAATCAAGAAGTGAAATGTTTTACCCTAAAGACATAGATGATATGGTGATTAATCCCCCACCTTTATACTCTCACTTCATCTATGGTCACACACATGACACTGATTATGCACAAAGACCCTGGATTGATAAAACCTATGGAAAAAATAACCTTAAATGACCCAAAAATATATGAGTACCTAAAAATAAGATGATATTTGTTGCATATATCCTTAGCAGCCAAGTCAACACACTAGTCATAGTACCTGGACTCTGGATGCTCACGACATATGACGGGATGAAGGCATATGTTCTAAGGCCTAGAACCTAATCCTGTAGGATTTATAGGATTTGGAGGAGATTAGAAAGGAAAAATCACTGGCTCTAAAACTATTGGTAATGACTCTCTACCTTTTATTTCTAATGTTTTATTAGTTGAAGGATTAATTCATAACCTCTTGTCCATAAGTCAATTAAGTGACAATGGTTAGGATATTATCTTTAATCAAGAGTCCTGTAAAGCGGTCAGTCAGAAGGATGACTCCATACTATTCGGAGGCAAGAGGAAAAAAACATTTACAAAATCAATCTTTCTTATTTAAAAAGTCAAAATGTTAAATATCTTTTGTCTATAAATGAAGAGCAACATACCTGCAGGGCTAGCCAAACCCGTTTGGAGGCCTAAAGAAAATTTTAAAATGTATTTTAAAATAATAATTTTATGGTTGTTAAGAGTTGAACTCAAGACCAAAAGGAAAAGAGGATCAAATTTTACCAACTCAACTATGATAATTTATGTGTCTAATGTGTCATTATATCTTATTATAACTAAATAAACAAATTTTGAGGCTTTTTAAGCCCAAACTTTTGAGGCCTAGAGCCCTAGCCTAGGTGGCTTGGCCCTTGGTCCGGTCCTGCAGACCTGGGACAGAAGGTTAGACCATGTTAGCATGAGAATAATCTCAAAGCTAAACAATCTGAATTTTGTCAAAGGTCTCCCAAATCTGAAGTTTGCTTCAGATTTTGTTTGGAAGCATGTCAGAAAGACAAGTTTTCAAAAACTTATTTCAAAGTTAAAAACATTGTTTCTACCTCTATTCCTCTAGAACTCTTACACATTGACCTTTTTGGGCTTGTGAAAACATCCTCTGCCAGTGGTAAGAAGTATGAATTAGTCATCATTGATGACTACTACAAATGGACATGGGTACAATTCTTAAAACACAGGGATGAGTCACATTCTGTGTTTGCTACCTTCTGCTCTCAAGTGCAAAACTAAAAATAATTTAAAATTATCAAAGTCAGAAGTGATCATGGTGGAGAATTTAAAAACAAAGATTTTGAAAAACTTTTTGATGAAAATGACATCTCTTATGGTTTCTCTTGTCCTAGAACTCTTCAACAAAATGGAGTTGTGGAAAGGAAAAATCGAACTTTACAAGAAATGTCCAGAACCATGATCAACAAGACTAATATGGAAAAACACTTTTGGGCAAAAGAGGTTAACATAACCTATTATATCCAGAAAATAATCTCTATTAGACCAATTCAGAATAGAACTCCCTATGAATTGTGGAAGAATAGAAAGCCCAACATTTCGTGTTTTCATCCCTTTGGGTGTGTCTATTTTATTCTCAACACCAAAGATGTATTTAATTAGTTTGATTCTAAGGCACAAAAATGTGTCATGTTAGGATACTTTGAACGCTTTAAAGGTTATAGGGTTTACAACACTGAAACATGAACTATTGAAGCGTCAATTCATGTTAAGCTTGATGATAAGCCTGACCTTGAAAAAGTCAAAGATAGTTTAAATACTTGCAGATCTTGAAGTTAATTGTTTAGACTCTAAAGATAAAGACTCTGAAGTTAAAGACTCTAAAGTCAAGGACTTTGGATTCTTTCAACCAGAAGCAAACAACACTCCAGCACCTATAAGGAAGCACATGCAACAAATTCCACATCCTGCAGAATTGATTTTGGGGGATAAAATTGAACCTGTCAGAACTAGATCCTCATTCAAATAAGATGAAGAAACTCTTATGGGTCTGGTGTTTGTCATAGAGCTAACATCTATTAACGGAGCTATTCTCGACCCTGAGTGGATTCTGGCCATGCAGGAAGAATTGAATCAATTCTCCATAAATGATGTATGAGATCTTGTACCAAAACCCAAAGAAAAACACATTATTGGAATTAAATGGGTTTTCCAAAACTAAATGAACGAGCAAGGAGATATGGCAAGAAATAAAGATAAACTGGTTGCACAAGGCTGTAGTCAACAAGAAGGAACTGACTACCTGACTTCTTATTTCATTTGTTGTTAATCATAATATCATTTTACATCAGATAGATGTCATGAGTGCATTCTTGAATGACTACATAATAGAAGAAGTGTATGTTCATCAGCCTCCTAGTTTTGAAAACCATAAAAATCTTGATTTTGTTTATAAACTTAAGAAATCATTGTATGGTCAGAAACAGGCTCCCAGAGCATGGTATGAAAGACTAAACTTTATTTTGAAAAATAATTTTACAAGAGGGATGGTTGACACAACTCTATTCTGTAAGACATTCAAAAATGACATCCTTATTATTTAAATATATGTGGATGCTTTTAGTTTTGGTTTTGCTAATGCATCTCTTTGTGAGGAATTTTCTAAGTCTATGCAGGAAGAGTTTGAAACGAGTCTGATGGGTGAGCTAAAGTTCTTTCCGAGAATCCATATCAACCAAAGTTCAAAGGAACCTACATCCATCAAAGGAAGGGTTAAATATACGTTACTCCCTGGAATTGTAGCAAGTTTTAATTTACCCCCCTTAAGAAATTTTTTTGTGATCCCCCCTTATCTTTTGCAGATTCCCTCAAAAATAACCTTGATGCAGAATTTGGTTGAAGATTATTTTCTCTTGTCCTACATGGCCATTTTGGTTTTGTTGACTAGGAATTTTATGTTTTATTTTTGCTGACTGGTCATTTTTTCCCAAGTACATTCGAATGCACGTCAGGCGCCCAACCACTGGGCTAGCTGCGTTGGTTTTTAAATCGGTTACTAAAATATTTAATTCTCTCAACAAAACATACCAGATATGCATCATCTTCCCCAAATCAACAACTCAACACCCAATTTTTGCATCTTGTTTCAGTCAAAAAGGGCCACCATTGTACATAAACCTAACCTAATTTCTAACAGCTTTTTTGCACCCAAATTTTCATTGAAAAATCTCTCTCACGTGTATAATTTTTCTATGAAAATTCATAGAGAAATATCACTAACATATTATTACCCAATTTACCTGGACAACAACACCTCATGACACTACTCTCTCGCCAGAGATCCGCTCACCATCACCGCAAACCACATAGAGCAGCTTAACCACCATGCACACCGCAATAACCTCTATTCATTTTAGACTGCCATCATTGTTCGACAATGGTACTCTTCTCACTTTTTCATTTGGATCAATTTCTGATTTGGCTTAATCATTTGTTACAGTTGATTTTGTTTGGAAGAAGGAAGAAGAGGATTTTCGTGGAAAAATAAAAATAGAGGAATCATTTTGATTTTTGATGTTCTCTTTGTGTTACAAATATTTCCATTAACCTTTTAATTATGTAAACCCACATCAACTAAGTATTTAGAGTGAGAATTCAAAAATGTTACAAATGATAATTGAATACAGTAGTAGATTTGCAAGGAAGGTTAGGATTTTCAAATTGGGGAAGAAGACGCATATCTGGTTTTATGTTGTATTGATGGAAAATTTATATAATATATAAACTTCATGAGTGAATATAATAAAGGAATCAACATGGCACAGTGGTAATATGGTGAGCCATTAATGGAAAGAACCTGTGTTTAATTCCCATAGAAATCAGTTTTTTGAGATTGTTTTTCTATGTTTACAAAGAATATTGACATGTCATTATTTAAATGAAAAATATATATACAGCCAGCAAAATTAATGTCATATAGGGAGATTTTGGAACCCATGGTCTATGGTGAAGGAATTTTCATTTGTTAAGGGGGGAATCACAATTTTTTAAGGGGGCATAATTAAATCTCGCTACGTTGGCAGGGGGTATGATATATTTAATTATCAAAGGAAATACATGAAGGATCTTCTGAAGAAGTTTGACTTATTAAAATGTGAGTGATTCAAATAAAAAAAATACATGATTCAAGTCAAAGACCAAGACATTCAAATTTAAATATTCTGACTTGAACATTGGGGTATTCCCCACACCGATCAATGACATCTACCTTTTCCATGTCCTTAGTACTCCAAAGGATGTCCGTATGAGCAAGGGACATGATTTTATAAGCCCAACCCATTCCTTCCTCATTCTTCAGTATAGATTTGGGGAGGTGAGAAATAAACCACCTCGCCAGCAGCGGTGCACAACACAAGAGGGTTCCCCTTCTCCGAACAGTACGGGTATAAAGAGCATGCAGGATACTATAAGCACATAAAAGATACCACAAGATACTTTGTGCTTTTAATAGAGGTGTTATTATATTCAATAACTAATAGTGGCATTGCAAAGCTAGAGTGGCACTATTTTAAACAATCACTAAAGAAAATTAATGTAGCTTCATATTTATAGAGTGGCGATTTTTAATATTACTAAAATTTTAGTCGTCATGGGTATCATATTTTTGCTTTGATGATTTGTCAATTAGTGTGTATATGAATTATTTGATTTATCGTGTGTTTGTAGTTTTTCGACTTGCATGTATGTGCATTATTTGATTTAATGTATGTCAATAATTTGTTGTCAATTCATTTGTATTAGTTTGCTTCAACTATGTTTAGTGTTGTACCTTTGAGATCCTCCTCATTCAATAAATTATTAGTTGAACCCATGATAATATTTTCATTTTGAGCCTAGCAATTTGATTTAAGTCAATGGGGTAAGTGTAGTTTGAATTACAAGTTAGAATGCTAATGTAAGTGTTTGGTTGTTGGCATGTTTTTTGGTAAAACCAGTTGTGTAAATGTCATGAATGATGTCATAACATTCTGGGATACAAGGTACATTCTACAGAAAAAGAATGTCATACAGGAGCTGCTCAATATGAGTGTTTAGCTGATCATTATGAAATGATCATATTTATTGCATTCTACCAAAATCAGTAAACACGATTCTTGTTGTCATAACCAATGTTAAGACATCCTGTACTGAACTAACATTTGTGCAGATTTATTATTTCTGAGAATTTTCAGGAATCTGGTTTATTCAGTCCAGATCAGATTCTCACGTGGACTTAGGTTAACTTTGCTTAACCCTAATCTGGTTGTTAAAGTCCTATGACCAAGTCTTGAGGTTAACCCTAATTAACCCTAGCTATTTTCGTGGAAGCCCTAACTGAAGAATAGCTGCCTATATATTCCTCATGAAGACTGTTGGTGAAAGACACTTTTTGACAGAAGATCAATAAGGGACTGTATAGTTGTAACTACTGTAATCCAAGCAATTATCTTTGTGATAAGTGACTTGGAGTAGGATTTGATTGTAAGGGTAGTGTATCACTCAAAGCTTTGAAGCACGAGTGTTTGTGTTACTTGATTAAAGCTTTGAAGCAAAGTCAAGTTAGGGTTGTGTATCACTCAAAGCTTTGAAGCACGAGTGTTTGTGTTACTTGATTAAAAGCTGTGAAGAAAAATCAAGTGTATGTTCTGAAGAGTGTCTTCATAATTTCATTAGTCAATTGATTAGTATCACTGCTGTGATTGAGGGGGGGTGAGTAGGAACTCAGGTTTAAGTTGAACTTAGATTGAAGTTGCATTGAGTAGGTCTTAAGTGAAGGAGATAAACTGGTTGGTTTATTCCTGAATTAATATCTCTTATAGTGAATTTCCTCCCTGGCTTGGTAGCCCCCAGAGTAGGTGTTGTTACACACTGAACTGGGTAAACAATTGACTGTGTTCTTTACTACTTTTAGATTTACTGTCTTGAAGAGTGTCAGATACGGTGTCATAACATTCACTGTGACATTAAGTATCTGCTGCCAGAATTTCAGCTAAAATCAAGACTATTGTGAAGCTAGATTCGAATCACGCACAATATGACTTAAAATATAACCTTCGTTTAAAGTGAGAATGTGACACTTCCTCATTTAATTCAAATCATGAGAGTGTATGATTTGAATCACAATATTCTTTTACTTGAATCATAAGTAGTTCATGACTCGAATCATGGCATAATACTCTACTTTCCAAATTGTGATTCAACTCATTGTTTCTTTCATTCAAATCATTACCTAATGATTTGATAAAAACTTATTGTCTCATTTTTTTCTAATGTGTCTACCCTTAAACACCAAATCTGCTACCTCTTATTTTTTTTTCTTGTCTATTATATATAAAGAGTGCGACCAAAAACCAAAAGAAAGAATGAGTCTGTGATAACATAATCTCTTGTTACACTTTTGTGTATTTTTGTAGTAGAACAAAAACTCAAGATATGAGAGTTGATCAATCATGGATTGAATTAATTAATATCAGGATATTCACCAAGAACTAAGAAACCTAATTTTTCCAAGAACCTTGAGAGAAACCAAGTTTGTGTTCTTCATTCACCAACACCTATCTCCATGTTGATACCTTGTGATTAACCTCTTAGAATGTGGACCCTTTGAGAATTAGCTGTGTGTGAAAGAGAGATTCTTTAGATATTATTCATCATCTTTAATCTTTATTAAGAATTTTTTTTATGGATATCCAACTCTAAAGATTGAGTGTGAGAGGTTGATTAAATGTACATTTGGGAATCTAATGTTTTCTTTGAAATTTTGTTGTATGTATAAGATGGAAGAATCGTTTCTTAGACAAGGATATTGGTTGTGTGTTATTTGAGAAGATAGAAGAGTTTCTCTATAATCTATTGAAGACTTTGGTGAAACCAAGTAAAAGTTATTGCAGAACAAAGTTGAGAGTTTTTTAATCATTCTTGGCTAATGGTAATCGTTCAAACATGTCTTCTTCAGATATAAGGAAAGGATGGTGTACAATTGAAGCTTGAAGCTGGTTATTATGGATAACAAGATTATTAGATCAAGATGATTGAGGATCTTGAGTGTTAGAATTTAAGTATCCACATCAACAAAAGGAATTATCATTTGAGATCTACATTGGTTAATGTAGTATGGTGATAAGTGTTCAGATTGATGATAGTTCTCTGTATCAAAATACTTGTACATTAACTGTTGAAATAGTGGAAGACGTGATTATTTCCAGATGATTTTAAAAATATTGAAGAGTGGAGTAGGCATAACTAGGATGATTTACGAAACACTATATATCTCTGTGTACCCTTTTCTCTTTTCCTATCTCTCTTTAATTTTCTGCATTTGTTATGTAATTGTTGCACCCTAGCATCATTTGAACGTCATATAGTTTAGATCTTGCTTATAGTGGTTTATTATGTAATATAGGTATCTGATGCACCAAACTTATTGAATTATGTTTAACTCATTTATAATCAAAGTACTTATGTGTTAAGTTTTTAAATTGCTTGAATTAAGCAACTTTATTTATCTTGTTTGGTTATGTCTTTGAAAGGACCATTCCTCTAGCGATATTATTGTAATATCTTGGTTAGAAATCCTCTTGATTAGTTTCTAAGCTTCCATCTTATGGTGTTTTTGTTTCCATTCTTAAAAATATGATTTTGTTTAAAAAAGTTATAAATTTTTTTTTAATGGGGATTGGTCTATTCACCCCCCCCCCCTTCTAGACCGTTTCTTAACCATATTCTCACCCAACAATCACAAGTTGCCATGTCAGACAAGTCGCAAAATTATGACACATCTTAGGTAAATAGAATCTCACTTATGAGATTCAATTATAAAATTGTTTAGTAGTTTGATTATATCTATAGTTTCATAAGCCCAAGTGAGGAGAATAAACAAGCAAATAATGAAATCTAACTTCCAGGGCTATAACTTTTGTGAAAAAGTCAAAGTGTAATTCTGACTGTAAAAGGACAGAAAATAGCAAGTAAAAAATGCGACGTGATGAAAATGTTGAATTATAAGTATTGGGCTATTTCTTAACCCTAAAATCACATTATAATGCCTATTTTATTATTAGCAAGAAAATATTTCCAGTTGTCTAATTTTGTCAACAATTTTGGTATAAGGGTTCCGAATTTTCATGAGAAAAAGGCATTTTCTAAAGTACATGAATACGAGAAACGAAATCCATCATTAGGGAATCATACATAACTATTGTAAGTTTAATTTCTTGATTTAATTTGTATTACTCATGGACCAATGAAGGATGAATAGCTAGCCCCCTAAGATTAGGTTCCCCTAAATAAATTTGTTCCAATAGTGTGAACCATATGATTGTGCTAAGTTTTGTTCTCTATAAATGAGTTTTCCCTTGTAATTACCCCTTTTTCTTAATTATTTTCTCCCATCTACATAATTGGTAGAAACAATTTTGGTAGCAGTGAGAATTAGCCGTAGATTTGCATATTAGAGTCAAATAGGATTGTGGGTCTGTTTATCATTTTTAGAGATATGACATATTCAGTTGTGACATGAGATGTTTTATGTGCGATAAACTATTATTCGGTTTCATCAAGGTCATTAGGATAATTATAATAACGAAGATGGTTACTCAGCGATTAAGTCATTGGTAACTATTTTGTAGAATATTTGGGATTAAAGAGGGATCACTACATATTTAAGTAGAGATACACCACATTAAAGGGGGAAATGAATCAAAGAGGGGGATAACTATAATCAATTTAGTCTAGATATTTTCGTAGTTATAGAAAAACTCGATCAATCAGGCTCTATGCATCCCTCGTTATGATGATGTGTTTTACAAATTTTTATAACAAATACAATATCCCCAGTCTTGTCGGATCAAGAATAATCCTTATGGATACGATATAAATTTACTCACAGTGATTTTTGTTGACACAAAATAATACTGCAATGGAACACGATTTTTACATGAACACTTAGTACCATTTATTGAACAACAATAATATTAGGCTTCGTTCGGGGTGGATTTCTATTTTTTATTTTGAAATTTTCAAAAACTAAAACCAAATTCTGTTTTGAGTTTTAAAATTTTCAAAAACGAAAAATCAATTTCACTTTTGAGTTATGAAATTTTCAAACAAAAAATTCAGTTTCAAACATATTTTAACCCAAAAAATTCATATCATTATGTTTGCAAATTAATTAAAATATTATAAATATATAATGAATGTTTTTATTAGTAATTTTAATAATATTGATTAAAAGTGGAGGTTGCCAGCAGAAGCATGTAAGAATGAAGGTTGTTGGTCTTCAATAAAGTGGTAATTAGTGGTGATCACTAGCATTGGTTTGTAGTGGTTAGAGTGATGGTTGATAATGATGACTGGTAGTCAGATTAGTGATCAATGATGGTCAGAATAGTGGTCGACAATGGTTAATGTGGTGGTTGACGATGGTCAATGTGGTGGTTGAAAGTGGTTATAGTGATAGTTATTGGTGACTAGATTTAGGGTTCGCAGTCGTCAGAGTGGTGATCACATTATAAAGCATATGTGAATAAAATGATAATTGAAGGTGATTAAAGGTGTTGCTCATAAGTGGTCAGTGTTATTGGTGATGGACATAATGATGTCAATGTTGGCCAAAATAGTGGTCAGAGTGATGGTGGACGGTGCTCGGGGGTGATCGTTATGGTGGTTGGTGGTGATCAGATTGGTGGTTGATCATAAATGGTCAATGGCGTTTAGCAAGATTAGTATTATTTTTAATCAAGCCATCATGATTAAATAACAAATTAATAAATTATACTCTTAGGTTTTACTAACCATAACATCCCCTGTTGGTGCAAGGTAATGGAAGGAGAGATAAAGAATGAACAATGAATGATAACAAAAAGGACTACTTCTTAATATTCAAATAGAGGAATGAATTTGGGATACAATATTGATAGCCTAGGTAGCATATTTATACTAGAAATTGAAAATGCCAAAAGGTCCTAATAAAGAGTAAGTATTGAGAATTGTGGACATCTTATACTTCCTAATAAAGGCCCTAATAATGAGTGGAGACGGTAGTTTGAACACTAAATTTCCAGTTTTTAATGGCAAAAACTGGAACAGATGGATGATACAAATGCGTGTACTGTTCGGTGCACAAGATGTTCTGGATCTGGTTACAGATAGTTATGTACCAGCTGCAGCAGATGCAACTGAAGAACAGAGAACTGCTGGATCTGGTTATGTATTGGGAATTGAAAATGCCAAAAGACCCTAATAAAGAGTAAGTATTGAAAGTTTTTGCCATCTTATACTTCTTAATTTTAAATTTTTTTTATGGTTTTGAGTTTTACTGAAATACTATTTTGAAAATGAATAAAAATCAAATCAATTCTATTTTAATTGAATATGTATTAGTTTCGAAAATGACATTAAAAACTCAATATAGTTTACATTTCAACATGATACATCCATGGATATCCATCGATGTTAAACAAAACCTTCAAATTTAATTATTTTCAACAACGAGCACAACTAAGAAGTGGCAGAGCCACATTGAAGTGAACTGCACCCTCTGGAATTTATAAATTAATCGATATGACCTTTGTTTTTTTTTTTACTGTCACCATGATAATATACTAAAATGAACCCCTGAAATGCTTTGAAATCCCTTATATAAAGGTGTTGCACTTGGCTAGCACTATTTTATATTTCATAGGTCCTTTACTTACTCTTTACAGTAAGTTCTAATTTCTAATGACCATGTTATCATCAAAATCCGGGCAAAAATCACCCGTTTAGCATATGATGTACTTTCTTGAATATTTTCTTGGCAAACACATGCAAAAGCAATGTTAAAAAGGATCTTGCAATAACTATTGGAGACACAATAAAAGTAAGACTATGGAACTTTTTTAGAACTCACAACTCTTGCGTGAATGCTGCAGGAATTCGCCAACATAGTATTGAATTAAGATAGAATAAATATATGTTGGTGCATGGAGGTATGCTACAGGTGTCTTAGCAAGAATGGTTACCAGAGAAGGAAAGTGGATTGCCCATTTTTTGTGAGCTTGGTAGCACATTCGGCCCATTAGTCTCATAAATCAAATATAAAAAGTTGCAGAAATCCTTTTACACTTTCATCAAAAGCATCAATAAATATTGGAATTGTTCTTTCATCTCTTAATGGTGAAAAACCACTCTTAGAAAAGTCGAAAATGCTTTTGAAATTCTTTCATCGTAGTGGTGAAAAACCTCCTCTTAGAAAAGCCAAAAATGCTTTTGAAATAATTAGCAAGTTAATATCCGGACGCCTCATTCACAATAAAATATTTTGTAAATGAATCATTCTTATTTTGCTAAAAATTAATATGGAAGTTAATATTCATATTGATGGAATAGTGAGTCAGCAGATTAAATTTCAAACAACTCATATAGCATATTTTGAATTTCTGATAATGTGTTTATTTCACAACGCAGTGGATAATAGAGAAGTTAATTTTCATATTAACCATTAAGACAATAAATTTTCCTCCTGGGCGATATTTTAGTTTTAACTTTGATATATTTTAATAAATCTTATATAATTTTATCAAATCATACATTAAACACAAAATACAACTAAAATACTGTATATAATTCAATCAAACCATACACTTATGTAATTCAATTAAAATATCGTATATTATGTCAAAATGCAAATCATACATTGTTCCAAAAATACAAACCAAAATACAAATATCAAAATACAAAAAAAAAAAAAGTCAACTATTGAGTATATCTAACCCCTAGTTCCTCCTCTACCTCATATACTACAAGACATTTTGCGTCTCAGCTATCATGACCTCAATAGTGGCCCTCCCAAGAATGTCCTCTTGAAACTCTCATTTCTCTATACCTGCTCTCCTAATAGTCACAATACGTTGGCATGCAGATAACACATCAATATTATGAGTCTTCTCTTTCTCTAATATCTCTTGATGAGCTGACATAGATGACTCTTCCTCTACATCTGGTGTCATGTAAAGACGTAACACTGTGAAAAACTATTGCATGCAGCCGAATACAGTACTCCATGGCTGAGAAGCTGACACACTACTACATCCTATGGGACAAATGATCAAGGCACTTCGTGAATATCTCACCAACGTCTCTGCGATTGAGTGTGGGAGGATCAATAAAAATGGAGGCTATAGGAATACCCTATAGATACTCGAACTATCAAATGACTCACTCTAGTAAATATCGATACATCAATCATAATCCATAAACCAACCATCCAAGGTAGAAGTATTTTAAGGGGTGTGTCTCACGATGATTGTCGTGCACTGTGCACTTTATATCATATGTTGTGATGCAGTCAAGATAAACTCAAAATTGACGGTCGCCTGATTTCCTTTTACAGGGATGAAGGAGAAAGCACGTTGAAAAGCCTCGTAGTAGTCATCCACATATGCCCAGTCAGAGAGAAATAGAAAGTGTTGGAGGATCCATGCCTAAAAATGGTTCAAATATAATAGTAACGGTGTAACACAAGTGTTATGAAATATTAGTAATAGTAAAGGTGCAAATATATTATAGTAAATAGTGTGTTGTTTGTGGTCATTTGTCTAGTCTTCCATAAACAAGCTTCACCTAAATTGGAGTAAAGGTAAGTCAAACAAGAGCCTCCCTTTTGTAATCATTAATCCTCTCCAAGTCAATGAAGTACCTTAGGTAGGCGACATCAATATACTATGCATTTTTGTCCATAAATATGGATGTGTCAACAAGATATAAGAGGTATGACCTTAATGTACATAATTTATGACGTGTTATTTATGCATCATCACCATGAGCCTTAATTTCTACATAAAGGTGATATTAGTACAACCTCTCAAAAAATCCAAACCTAACATGACATCCTCTTGGGTTATCCATCTCCCGCTGAGCATCACCAGGTTCATCTATCAAATATTGCACCATCATATCTAACATGTCTAGTTTAGTGAGTCCATAGTAGTTTCAAAATCTTCCCAAGATCGGAAGATGTAGGAGGGATGATACTTCACCAAGTGTGATGGACATCACACCAATTGGAAGTTGGAATGAAGAAATCTTTGAGCATCATCTCTTAATAATAGAAGACAACAAACCATAGTTAATAAAATTATATCCAGTCTTGGATACATATTACAACCCATATAACTGCATGACATCCTTAAACCATGGTAAATCAAGTTGCAAAATATTCTCAATCTTCTTGTCGTGTTTGATACATTTCAATAACTCATACTGTTGTAAAAAATACACCAGAGTCAGAAAGTTCAAATATTATAACACATATGTTTAAAATAATAAAAACATATTTATTTTACTTCTCCATCCCACTCATGCCTAGCATCTTGGTTTGCTTACATACAAATCAATGAGGTGTCTAAATGGCCTTCTTGATAAACACCAGGAATGACACAAACATGATGGACTCTTGAGGCATTTGGGGAAGCAACAAGGGGACTCATGTCTCCGAGAGGGTGATGCTAGAGACACATGAACTCCGAAAGACGGTGCTTCAACATCAAATGAAGTGGAACCAATGACTAGATGAACGAGTTTAGCTCTTTTATTAAAAAAGGAAATATGTTGGGTCACTCTATCATGCCTTAATTTGTCTATGTTGTCAAACATTTTACATGCAAGTACAAATAATCATATCATAATCAGAGAAGGAAACCCAATGGGACAGAACGGGGAAAAAAACATTGTAGAATAACAAAATTTGGAAGTTAACATATGCATTACTGAACAATAAAACCCCAAAAGTTAACTTTTGTATCCTCATGAAACTTGAAAAATGCAGAAACATAGCATGCCCAAATGCTCTAACTTCAAAAAATTTACATGCATGTCTCACAAAATAACTTAATATGTGTCATAATGTATCATAAACAACATATTATGTGTTTAACTTCAAACTAATGCATCATAAAACATAAAAAGGAAGAAAATACAAAATGTATCTAATGTAAGAAGTCAACAATTTTTGATTGAATGGAGTAGAGTAGAGGTTGATTGATGTCTTGGACTTGAATGAAATGCAATAGAAGTAGCGATAAATCTTAAAAAATGATGTAAATGGATTTTGCTCATGATCTCTATTTTGGGTTTTAAGTTAACTTTCTAAAATAAAATGGATAAGGAGGAGGGAAGCATTGACGCATTATATGAATCAAATTCATGCAGAACTTAACCTTCAGATTTTGGAATCTGACACATTATATGAATATGTTGTGTTATATGAATTTAACGCGTTATTTTGGAATTTTTGGGATCGTTATGGGCGCACAGTGGTCGCGATACAGCTTCATCATAATCGTGATGGATATCATCATGGTCACGATAGAGAGGTTGGAGAATCTAACCATTGGATTGAACCATTATGAATCACGATCGCAATATGCATATAGTGGTTGTAATGGGGGTATGAAAAAGTGTTTAAAGGTCATTTGAGGCAAGGTTTCCGTACAATAACAATTGCATCACTCTTTCTACTCCTAAACTTTATCAATATCTCTTTTTCATCTATAATTTCTTTACATTACCCACATATTTCTATTGTTTCAGTTGAAATGGCCTCAAAGAGAAATCGTGTTTCTTGTTTAACAACACCAACTAAAACACTAGCTTAAGATGCACTCGTTTTCCCAAATTAGCAACTCCTCTTGCAAGATCATACTGACAAGTACCTTAATGTATGAATTTCAAAGTGGTGCGTGAGAGACCATTTGATTGCTAAAATTTGGTGGAATACGAAGCGCTAGTGGAAATGTTGGAAGAGAGGAAATGAATGAGATTTAACAACTTGATCCAAGATACCAACAAGTCTATTGGGTTGTAGTTTTTCATTAATGCCTCTGACCATGGTCGCAACAAATTCTTATCTTATGTGAGAGGTAAACATATCGATTATAGTCTTTTTGTCATTAACTATTTTCTTAATTTACAACCTCCTAGTGTGTGTGGAATTCAAAACAAAAGGAGTTGCAGCCATAAGCTAAGTGAACAAGTGTGTGAAATAATGAAACAAGGTCAATGAATTGCATTGAGGCTTCTCACTTCACAAATGTGCTCAATACCAAAAACATGGGCGTCCTTTTTTTTGCAAACTCTGGAATTTTAAAACGGTGTAGGGTCTTATGTCTATTATGAACCATGAGCCTATAGACGTTGGGTTTTTGATAGATGAACATATTAAATATATGGTTGACGCACCATAACGAGATTGTGGGCATTTTTGTATTGATAATGAGTTATGCAGGTTAGCTAGAGTCTAAAGTCACCCTGATGACGAGATGATCAGTATAATGCGGACAATCAAGCAAAGTTCTGTGAGAAAGATACCAATATATACTATTTTTGGAGGTGTGCAAGAAGAATCCCAATATGAAGGCTTATATCAGTTCTATCATCTAGAGATCCAACAACCAGAACAAGATCCATAACAAAATAAACAAGTTGGAGATTTTTTGCAAAGGCTAGAGGAGCACGCGCTTGGTATAACAAGTTAGGCCATTGAAATTTCACCCAACTTATATGCCGAACCACCCAGATTTGGCATGGAGACTATAAAGAGCACTAAGATCATATGCTCGTTGAAAACTTTATGGAGCGCTCTGTAACTGTTGAAGACAAGGAGACATACTTTAGAGAGCAGGATCAAGCCTTAGCCAACATAAGAAATAATACGAGGACAACCTAGACCAGACAAAACCAGGAATTTCGAGATGCCATGGATGGTGTGCACAACTACTTCAACTCTGACAACGTATGACTTAGGAGTTTCAAATTCTCTCAGTTTTTATTTTTAGTATTTCCCTATTTGTAGTCAAATATAATTAAGCGTAATATCTAGTTGATGAATGTTATTCCCTTTTTGTACTACTTCTTCGTGCTTTAATTAATGAAAATGTTTGTTTCTATTGTTTCTTTCAGTTAATGATTTTCTACCTTATCAGTGACTATACGAAAATAAAAAAGAAAACAAGTCAATAGAAAAGAATGAACAAAAAAGAGTTGATCATCATATAAGTTCCTGATGCAGACTGACATTTGATGAAGAAAAGGGATAACCAATAGAATTATACTCAATCTCCAGATACCTCATCTAGTAAGGTTTGAGCCAAAAACTTCACTGTTTACTTGTCCTTCTTATGAGAGTATACATGCATTGTTATTTTATAGAAATTGCTTTGTTTTTTATTAGTCTATTGGTCTGATAAATTACATACTGAGGCACTTATTTGTGAAAATCTTTGGGCCTTTTTAAGCCAACCCGTATGAAATGTTTATATTAATTGTTTAAATACTTTAAGCCTAAGCCTTTATTTCTATGTCGTAGCCTATTATGTAGACAATTGACTCGAAAGATTAAATATTTTCACCCTCTTTAGAGTTAGGTAGACAATTTATTTTCCTTGTCTGATACAAAAGTATAGGTAAAGGGTTGCTCTTGAAAGTTAGCAACGTTTAAATTTAAAGTTGGAGTACTAGATAAATTGGTTAAAATAAAATAAAAGAAAAGAGAATTATAGAAAATAAATAAGTAAAACGAATTCTTTAAAAAATTTGTGAAAAATGTATGAAGATGAATAATATGATACGGTGGGAGAACTGACTTGGGATTTTGCGCTTGTGTTCGCAAATGTTTCGGTTTAGCAAGAGTCGCCACCAACTTTTTATTTTATCCTAAGGAAAGGTCAAAAAGCATAGGAAAGACCTTTGAGATGTTTTCTTGAGTTCGGGGAGTAGATTATAGAAAGGGAAGGTATTAGAACCCTTTCTATCCATGGTTATCCATGGGCTCTTAGTTACTTATTTAGATCACTTGCTTTGCTTTTCAATTGTTTGAAATGGTGCTTTATGTGTGGTTTTGAAAGATGTTTGGAAAAGAGGCCATCGTTGTGGCAACCTTTATAATTATTCTTGTTTGAATGTATACAAAGGTGTTTTTGGTCTTTTGAAAAGTTTCCAATGTTTGAAAGTAGGGTTTTGAAATGGTGTTGTGAAGTGTGTTTGAAAATAGCAAGGATGTTTTAGCAAGCTTTTGATCAAGTAATTAAGAGCTATCTACCCTATTTTACTCAAAGATCTTTCTCATGTTTTTAACCCTTTTAACAGTGTTGTTTCACCATTATATTTGATAAACAACCTTGTGTTAGGATGTTAAACGGGATAGGCGCGGGTCATCGTATAGACCATGATAGCAATTGTATCAAGTATTTTTGGCAATTTTCTTGAGGGACTTGATCATTTTGTTTAGGCAACTCAGATAACGTCATCGAGGGACTATGATCTTTTGTTTTGTTTTTGTTTTGCCAAAGTACTTAACATGCATACCATGACCCATTTTTGAAGGCAACAAGTGGATTGTAACCCTAGGGGTGCAAGTGTGCATTGTGTTTGTTTTTTCATGCATTTTTGTCTTTGATTAGGTCAAACTAATTGTTGTTTTTGATTTGGCACACAAACCCTAATTCTCTAAGCATGGCATAATTGAAAGCATTTAAGTGCGTAAAAATAAATCTAAGCTATTACAACTTTGATATAGGGAGGGGGGTACAATTTTGAATAGGGGATTATTTTGCAAGAAATATAAAACCCTAATTACTATTACATCCAAATTGAATATCAAATGCAATCAATATTTAAATTTACAATATTTAAACAAAATGAACAAATATTAAATAAAAATGTATTATGCAAAAAAAAAAATTTATGTATGCAAAGTATTTTTTAATGGAAAGAAATGTAAAGAATTAAAATAATAAAAAAGTTAATTTTAGTTATTTTTAGGGTAAACCCTAATTCTCCTTAAAGAAAATAAAATTGTATTATTTATATACAAAATATATTAATATGTACAAAAATAAGAATATATTATATAAAAAAAAGTTTTTTAGTATAAAATAATAATAAAAATAAAAATGTAATATTTTTGTATTTTATTTCTAAGTATTAAATAAAATAAAAGTATATATATATATATATATATATATATATATATATATATATATATATATATATATATATATATATATATATATATATATATATATATATATATATATATATATATATATATATATATATATATATATATATATATATATATATATATATATATATATATATATATATATATATATATATATATATATATATATATATATATATATATATATATATATATATATATATATATATATATATATATATATATATATATATATATATATATATATATATATATATATATATATATATATATATATATATATATATATATATATATATATATATATATATATATATATATATATATATATTAAATATGTTAAGTGTGTATAAAAAGAAAATAAAATATTTACAAAAAATGTATATATTCAAGACAATATTTTTAATGTGAATAAAAAAAATGAAAATAAAAGTAAATTTTTACATTATTTTCAAGTTTAAACAAAATAATATGTAAGTATATAAACATTTTTAATACTAGCAATAATTAAAATAAATATCAAATAAATGTAAAAATTATGAAAAATATTTTTTAAACATTTTTTATGGTTTGAAATAAATAAAGAAAGTCAAAAATGGAATTAAAATAAAAAAAAATGACAAAATATAAAGGAAATGGGCCAGGGGGTGCATTTATCAAAAGAAGGGTGTTAGAAGCAAGAAGCCAAGCCCAGCTTATCAGCTTCATCTTCAACCTCCAGAAGTTTGAAAAACGCGCGCTTGCTACACAAACTTGTATCTCCTGCATTTGTGATCTTTTGACAAAACTCAAAACATGAAACTTGTAGAGCATCAAACCATGAATCTAACCATATAAAAAACTTAATCTAACTCTCAAAGACCTGAGAGAATTTCTCTGGCCCTAATTTCTAACCTAGTTTTTCCAGAAAGTTCATGAGTGAAATTCTCCTAGCACGATTAATATAAATGAAAACTAAGCATATGTATGGTTTCAGGGCAATGGGTACAACATCTTTTATTCACAAACCTAAGGCTAAATGTCCCTAAATAGAGAGATAGAAGTTCATGAAAAACATGTTTCAGCTGAGTTCGAGTTGGACAATGCAGCAACTTTCAGTGAGGCCTGAGGTTCTTTTGAGCTTGCTTGATGTTCCCTAAACCTTTCCCAATGCTTAGTTTATTTTGAAATGGCCTGAATCCTTTTACAGAAGTCAACCTGCACAAGCTTGAAACAGAAATGGTGAACACTGTAAATGGAGTTACAATTGGCAATGGAGGTTTGGGACAGCTTGAGTGAGTTGAATGGAAGGTGTTTGAAGTGGAATTGAGCAAAACGCACGAGTGAAATGTGATTTGGCTTGTGATTTGCAGGTCCTGCCCTGTTTTGCAAGAAAATGTGGTTTTTGTGCACAAGGGGGTTTGAGAGGTCAAATACTTGTGTTTCTGACTTACAAGGATATGAAAAACTTGTTTCAAAACTTTGCTTCAGTTCAATATATCAGATGTGTGTGTTATGGACTTTTGGCCATTTGACTTGTTTTGAAAGCAAAGTTTGAAGTGAAATGAGATAGGCCTGTACAGGCTATCTCCAAGCATGCACCAACTTCTTGTACCTTTGCCTAAGTTTGTGGAACTTGTTTGTTGCAAAGAAATAAGTTCAAAGCTCAAGAAAAACAACTTTGCAAAAGTTATGCTTTATGAAAATGGAAGTGTGATCTTTATGCCCAAAATGGAATTATTCAATGTATAATGCTCCCTGGATTAGGACAATTCCTCTAACCAATGTATATGCATTCAATTTTTGAGTGTTGAAGGGTTTAGAGACCTGTAATTATGTACTACGCTAGTTTGGTCAGATTTGCAACTTGGTATGAACATGTATTGGCCATGGTTACAAAGTGAGTTTTTGCCAACTTCAAGCATTCGATTCTCCCTAACCACAAATGTGTTTGAGGAGTTCTTGGACAATTTGGAAAGCTTGCAACATGTACTATAATCCATATTTAAAATTCAACTTGAGACTCCAAGTGGAAATATGTGAAAAATGGTCAAGAAGATGGGTCAAAATCCTGCCTAAACTAGGGCAAAATTTCTCTAAGTTAAAAGTTTTAGGGACCCTTATTCCAAAAATCATAACTTGATATCCAAGCTTCTTTTGAGAAACCTTTGTGAATCAAAGTTGTAGACTTTGTGATGGACTACAACTTTCATGTTGTAAGTTTTTTTTGAATCCATTTGCATCTTGGTGAAAATGTGGGGCAAAGTTAGGAAAAATTAAGAAAATTTCATAACTTAGAAAATTTCTAAGTTATGAATTTTTTCAATTTCAAACCCTAATTTGCAATTTTGGGTTTATTGATGAACAATTTTCATAATTTCACATATCTTGATGAAAAATGACCCTTGGCACTTGATTTTGGCCAAAAAAAGTCAAAGTTTGACTTTTCAGTGTACAGTCAAATTTTGATCAGTTGACTGAAAAATTCATCTGTCAATCCTATGCATTTGAGATCTTTTGAACTTATTGAATGGGTCAAGATAATGTCATTTAGTCCTTGAGTCCATGGTTGAGCTTGATTTTCTATTGGCTAGGTCAAACAGTCAAAAATTTCCTTTGTACAGTCAAAACCCTAGAAATGACCATTTTGCCCTTTTGGTGATCTGATCAAATTTCTTGTGGAATTATGATCCAAACTTGATCAAATGGTTCATATGAGTTCACAATGTTGATGTGGGTCAAACTTCAAGAGGTTTGACTGTCAATTGGCCACAGTTGACTTTTTCCCCAATATAGTTGATTTCTAGGTCAACTGTCCAATTGACTGGGCAAAATTTTGATTCAAGGCTTGAAACTTGGTATGGGAAAACTTATTAGTCCAACATGAAGTATGAAAGTCAATTTGGGCATTGAAGGTCCAAAAATCCATGTGCAAACTCAAAACCTAATTTCAGGTCAACAGTGCAAGGAGATGTCTTGAGCAGAGCAAACCCTAGCTTGGTCTTGAGTTCCAAGAGTCTTGTGATGAGAAATGTTGATAAAAATGATAGGGAAAATTTTGGGGTACAACAGTTGCCCCTGTTCAATCTTCTTGAACCTGAAGAGTTAGATTGGCATGTTTTGCCTTTTGTGACTCGAAGGTAAAAGAGGATTGGACACTAGAGTGCCCGTAAATTTGCACTCGTCAAAATATTGATGAGGGAATGAGATTAAAGATGCCATTTGGAGATGGTAGAATCTTTCTGGAGATGGGCTTAAAGATGCCATCCAAGAATGTTTGTTGAACTGCAATGTTGTAGGTCAGAAGAATGAGCATTAAAATGGTATTCGCGTCTGAAATGCATTTGAACTGTATCTGGAGACTGAGTCTGTATGAGCAAAAGAATGACGTCTGTGTCTAGAGCATATCCGAGCTGTAACTGTATTTGGTCCTTGAATGAATATCAGAATGACTTCCGTGTCTGGAGTGTATTTGTATTTTGAATGGGTAACAGAGAAACATCTGTACATGGAGCAACTGTGTGCTGGGGATAAGTTCCGAATGAGTGACAGAATGAAAACCGTGTCTGGAGCGTATCTGGACTGTATCTGAAGTTGAGATCTGTATGAGTGGCAGAATGACTTCCGTGTCTGGAGTGTATCTGAGACTGTAACGGGGATCTGAATAAGTGACAGAATGACTTCCGTGGCGACTGCACTGGGAGAATCAAACTTCTGGTGTAAAGGCCAGAATGGCATCCGTGTTTGGAGCGTATCTGAACTTGTAGTTGATAGTTGAATCTGAATGAGAGATAGAATGGCCGTCGTGTCTGGAGCGTATCTAGTCTGTATCTGATTGCTGAAGTCTGAATGAGTAGTAGAATGACCGCCGTGTCTAGGGTGTATCCGTTCTGTATCTGAATAATTGTTAATGATAGCCTTTTAACTTTATCCTGTAAAGGGTAAAATGTTAGCTAAAACACAAAATTATGTTGCATGATATGTGTTGTACCCCAAAATTTTCCCTCCCATATTCTCCAAGAAATTGCCAAGTCAAGTCACAAAATTCCCCAAGGGTTGTGCAGTGCAAAGGTCCCATATACAGTCAAAACTAGGGTTTGGGTTCTGATCAAGAAAAGGAAGTTTTCAAAGACCCAATCAAGTCTCACATGCTTACAAATATGGTCAAGTATCCTCATATCAAGTTTCAAGGCATTCAGCTCAAAATTGCAACATCAAAATCCTAAATTGCACTACAGTCAACTGTAGGGGCAAAATGGTCATTTGACAGTGAAAAGTTCAAATTTTTGGTCAACATATCATTTTGAAGCCACAAACATCATTTGATCAATGCTTGATCATGATTCTCAAAATTTGGCTCAGAAATCATCAAAGATGCAAAAGTTACTATATTTGGACAGTTGAAAAAGTCAACTGAAATTGACCAGGGCATAACTTTCACATGGATTATCAGAAAAATTCCATCCAAAGCTCATTTTGAAGAGAAAGACATTTCCTACAACTCATATTCATATTCCAAGTCCAAGAAATGCTCTCACAAAAAGTTATCAATTTCAACATTATAGGTCATTTTCAAAAGTCAACAAAAAGGGACTTTAAGTCAAAGACCATAACTTGAGATTGGTAAATCAAAATGACATGGGACCAAAGACATTGGTTAGAGGACTCTAAGACCTTTCCAAAATGTCCAAGAACATGTGAAAAGCTTAAAAATTGAGCAAGTTATGCCTTGTGGAAGTTGGCAAATATTTGGATATTTTGAAAAGTCAACAATGGTTCAAATGACCTAAATTTGCTAATGGGCCCATTTTTCTTCCATGATTCATCATTCCAAGCCTATGCACGACCACTTGGCCCAAAGGGAAGTATTTTCTCATTTTTTATTTATTTATTTGAATTATTATTTATATTAATTCATTTAAATTATTTAAATACATGAAAAATATCAAACTTGACCTAAAAAATCTTTTCATGCATGTTTTACTCTCAATATCACGTGCACATCCCAATATGGCAAGATTTGGTTTGATTTGGCATGATTGAACAAAATTGCACATGAAAAAGATTCAAAAAAGATCTTAAGGAAATCAAATATGCAAAACAATGAATGCCTTGGATTTTATGCAGTTTTGTTGACCTAATAGCTTCCATACATAATGAGAATCACAACCCTAATGCTAGAACACTGAAAGCTGCGCTCAAGAATACCTTACAAACTTGGAAATTTTGTCAAATAAAGCAATTCTGAAAACGTGGTTAGAGAAGGATTCAGGTCTTAATTCTTGTTTCAAAGGCTTCCTCAAGGCTCCCTGAAGCGATTCCAATCGTTAGCATCCATTCAGACTCCAAGAATTGGTAGAATGAACATGAACTGCATAGAAAAATATTGATCATCGTGTTTCATATTTTAAGCACTTTTTTAACATTTGATTCATGGATTCTTGTTCCTCATAATGTTCTGATGCTAACCATGCCAATTAATTTCGTTTTTGTGCTATATATGTGATTTGGCCATTGATGCCGTCTAGGGTTTACAGAGCTTGAAAATTGGGGTTTCCCAAACCAAGTAAAATTAGGACTCCAGACCCATGCCATTGCAATCAACGCATCTGGACGAAGAAATCTTGACCTTCGCGATCAATTTATATACCCCCTAGCGCTAGTCGCTATTTTTGCAAAAGCCTTCTAAGGAAATGCCTGAAAAACGTTGCCTTTGTGTTTTGTTTACAGGGATGGTGAGGAAGAAGAAGCCGTGTCAAAACGTGATAGGCACATTTGAATTCTCGCGCGCTAATCCACTAACTATTTGCTTTTCTTTTATAATATTTCTTGTTTATTTACTAATCATGCGCGTTGAGTTGGTCTAGTGGCAGGCAATGATGCTGGTAACACACGTGACCTGGGTTCGAACCCCAGGTCTCATGCTATTTCAATATTATTTTTCATTCACAAATCCCATGCAGCGCTTATGTTGAGGGTCATCATGCACGTTCAAAATCCAAAGGTCCACGCGTCTTGGGAGATCAATCAAAAGGCAGGGATTCAAGGAACACAACAAACCATAGTCAACGCATCACACATGATTGAGAAAGTCCAACGAGACCAAGGCTTAATGGGCCAGTTTGCTAAGGCCTTACCTCCATCTGGGGCCTGAACCCCCCCTGGTTTGCTTCTCCATTTTTCTTTTTTTATATTTTATTTTTTCAATTGTTATTTTTATTTGCTTTATTGTTATAAATTAATTAATTATTTTTTTTATAAAATACAAAAATACACAAAAATTCAGAAAAGACAAAAATGCAATAAATATTCTATTTTAATATGTTCTTGTAAATAATTGTAATTGAATTTAGTCTAATTAGGTTACAACATTAATTCTTTTTTTAATAAAAAATCCAAAAATATGTAGAAATAGGTTTAATTAATTTTGATTCCTTTTAATTTCCCTTTTTACAATAATAATGTTTATTTTATTTATTTTCTATAATTAAATTTTGCATGTAAATTAACTTAGATTTAAATTAGGTTAAAACTTAATATTTTTACAATAAACTTAAAAACCATTAGAATTAGGGTTTGACATTTTATTTTAATTTCAATCAATTCTTTTTTCTTTTAAATCTTAAAAAACATAAAATACCAAAAAAACATTCTTATTTTAATTTTAAATTCTTTATTTATTTAATTTTGCAAAAGGGTCCAACGCCCATTGTTTTAATTATTTTATTTCGCGCATTTACTTTATTGCTTAAATAATTATGTATCTCTCCCAAAGCGTTGTAACTTATACTTTTCGCACCGTTATTTTCTTTATTTATTTTTCGTCAAATCGGGTCCGGTTTAATTTTGGCGATGTGGACCCGCGCCATTTGTAATAGCCTTAGATTTACTTTCCCGCAAATATTCTTTTTTAACTGTTAACAAAAGCATGCAAGAATGAATGGCCCTAACTAAAATCAAGCGTAGATCACAATGAACATGACAAGACAAATATCAATGAAAACGACACACAAATCACACACACCACCCCTAGGGTACGCCTCACTGTTGCCTTGCCTTCGAAAGGTGATCGTCGAGTAGAGGATGTCTTAGTAAGTCCTCATGATCCGGGAACCTGGCATGAGGGTAGCTTCTAAGGTGTCTTCCCATTGCTCTGGTGATCACCACGTCCCTAAAACTCGAATTGACCCGAACACCTCCAACGGTGGTGCTACCTACCTCTCAATGGTGGGATGGCACTACTTTAAAGGACATTTACACAGACGAATTCCTTAGGGTAGGTAGGTTCTCAAGGATACTTGCTCTAATTTCAAAACAAACAAAAATACTTTTCACACCAACACATTTTCAAAAAGCTTTCGAAAGCATTTTTCAAACACTCTTGAGGACCGATACAAGAGTCGAACTGGAATTTTCAAAGAAACTTTTTAAAAACCCACAATTGAAAAGCAAACAAACATTTTTGAAAACACAATGAGCAAGTATCTAAGAGCCCATGGATAACCATGGATAGAAAGGGTGCTAACACCTTCCCTTTCTATAACCTACCTCCCGAACCGAGAGCAATCTCTTTAAGGAATTTTTCTGTGCTTTTGTCCATTCCATTTGGAGAAAATAAAAGACGGTGGCGACTCTTGCTTCCGCGACATTTCGCGAACCAGCGTTAAACAGTCAGTTCCAGATCCACCGATCACAGAACTGGCGACTCTGCTGGGGAATAAACTTAAAGTGGGGTGTACCTTAGGGCTAGCTAATAACTATGTTTTCAATTGTATTGCTTTGTGTGCTTTAAATTGTGGGTTGCTTGGGAGTTCTATAGATCCTAACCCGGATCTGGGGAATACCTTTCTTAGAAAGTAGCAACAAGGCTGTGAGGGAACTGTGCGGGGTATACCGACATGGTTGAAACAGTCTGCTACGTTGATGTGGCACTTTGGTGTGTACCGGTAACCCTTGAGTTCAGTCAAGGAGAGTACGGGGCCTCCGCGTGGTGTCATGAAGCATCAACAGACCTTAGGAACCTTAATTGAACCATCTTGGCCTCTTTAGGGTAGTGAGATAACTGACTTTGGTGCAGTCCGAGGTTGGTTGATACTCGATACTACGCTCAATTGAGGGTTGCTTTCCTGGAATATTTCGGTCGCCATTTCAGTGGCTAAATCGAAACGATGAACAATGAAAGCAATCCCGTGATATTGGGAACCTTAGAACCCGGTTACTTTGATTAGGACAGGTTGAACCCACCAACTTCAAGAGGGTAATACCTAGACCCCATGCTGGCCTAAACCCTAAGGGCTTCTCTTGTGTGACTTGTGTGCCTTCGTACTTGACTACTTGCATGCTTGTTATCTGACCCTTGATGTCTTGCAGGTTTTGTTCATAGTCCTTAATTGGGACTTATAACAGGGTGTACTAACCACTTGCAGGTTCTGTTTATAGTCCTTAATTAGGACTCATGACAGGTTTTACTTAGGTTTCTTGCAGGTTTTGTTCATAGTCCTTAATTGGGACTTATAACAGGGTGTACTAACTACTTGCAGGTCCTGTTTATAGTCCTTAATCAGGACTCATAACAAGTTTATCAAGTTTCTTGCAGGTTTCGGTTTATAGTCCTTAATTGGGACTCATAACAGGGTTACTCACATTACCCCATGCATAGCATAACATCATACCATTGCATGCATCCTGCATACATCCTAACCCATTTCAAGGATCTCAAGGGCTTGTGATGCAGGTCACGATGAATCAAACATCTAACAAGGGGCAAAGAGGATTTATTTTCCTCTAGCCAAAGTTGTCAGGGGCTATGACCCACTGGATATGGTGAGCCTTTGACCCTTGAAGAAGGGCTCTCTACAACAGGAAATTCCTTCAATCAAGTTGCCAGTTTCCAACTCTAACAAGTTTCTCTGTTTACCCTGCGAGATCCTTGAAAACATTGCATGCATATCATACATATCATTACATTACAGATACCCGTTCTTTGCAGGTCACTCACCCTTCTCGCTGTTTATTTCAGCAATGGCTTGCCCACAAGACGACCAGGACTTTCTCACTCAAGAGACTCGGTTCGGGGAAATCCTCCTGAATCTATCCAAGGGGCAAGAGGAGCTAAGGATACTTCTCACGGAGACCTTCGTCAGGGGCAATGCTGAGGATGAAAAGTTGGAACACCTACAAGCTGAGATGGATGCTATGAAAGCCCAGATGCTGGGACAGAGGAATGTCATTCAAGGCCTAGTTCAAAGACAAGAGGAGCTCTGGTTTCTCGTCAACCAACTGCTTCAGGGTAACCAACTGGGGCAAACATCTAAGGGTAAAAAGCCATTCATCATCCAATCATCCTCGAGACAAGAGGATAAGGGGAAAGCTCCTCAAATGACTCCAGTGCCACAAATTCAGCACCAACCTCGCCAAGTTCAGCCAGACAAGCCCAGGAGGCAATTCACCCAGCTCAACATGTCGCTGTTTCAAGCTTTGCAACGCCTATTGAGGTTGAATCTGATCACATTAAGGGCTCATCCCCGGAACCCCAACACAGCATCTCCTGCCTATGATCCCAATAAGAGGTGTGCCTACCACTCTGCTAGCCCAGGACATGATACCAATGAATGTTGGGATCTGAGGAACAAAATCCAGGACCTGATCGATGAAGGGGCATTGGAGTTCACACAAGATGGACAGGCTGAATTTTTCTACCATTCCTCCAAGGCTCATCAGTTGAAGTGACAAGCTCCGAGACTAGGAAACTTTTGTTCATTTGAATGTTCAAGTTGTGTTTTTCTTTTGACCATTTAAACATTTATTCATGTTAAAACATTGTTGTTCCATTAGTGCATCACTTATGTCTATTTTGAATCAATATATTCGCATTTACTATATGCAAATTGTTTCATATTTTTTCTGATGTCAACTCTCGTTAATTCTAAGCCTCTTGAGGGAGGATGACGAAAACGATACCGCGATCATTACAGTATGCTTTTGAACAAACCCCGCTGATGAGGTACAGGCATTGTTTCAACCCCTAAACACTGGAGTTATAAGGATGATAATCCCTCGTCAACCCATCAGAGCCAAAGAAGTAGGAGTTTTTATTTTCGAAAATCAAAACCCTTAATCATAACCTGGGGCAGGGTAGTTCTCTCAGTTGATCCAAGTGCATCTTTACAAAACGAACAAAGAAAAGGACAGGAAGTCATCATCAAAATTCATAAATGAAAAGCCCAAAAAGTCTAAACCTATGAAAAGAGACTTATGAAACTGGGGCATCCCGCTGACTGTAATTCCAAAAAGGAAACAGTTCAGGCAAAAATAGGGATAACGAAATCAAAAAAAGAGGTCTCACAAACCCTCAACAAAAACAAAGAAGGACTGCCTATTCAAAAGAAATCATCAACATCTGAACCATTATTGGAACATCAAAGCAAAGACTCAAGCAAGGTCTAACGCACGATTAACTGAGTTTAGGTTTGGAGAACATCACGAAGAGCGGGTGGGTACGAATAATTTGAGCCTTTATCCTTTGTTTCTTAAACCATGAACCAGGCCACGTTATAACCCTCAAAAGTCCTAGCTGAAGCATGGGTTAGTTCGAAAGCATACTGTTACGAAAGGTATCCTGACTCCTTAAGGCTCGCAATAAAATAACGAGTTGACGTCACGTTTTACAAACAAACACTTGTTTTACGAAAAAAGAATGCATTTTCAAAATCTTCAAGACAGACATAAGCTTGGCATTTTTAACATAACTTTATTTGCATATGACTTTTTGTTTGAACAGCAGGGAAATTCGCACGATGAATACCTAGTGAACAAAAGCACTTCCAATCAAGGGGAAGACGTGATTATTGTCCATCATCTGGGGCAATTCAGTCAAGATTCAGAGAATCTCTCAAAGGCCAAATAGCCTGAGGCAAATCTCCGCCTGAGTCACTTGGGGCATTTCAACAACGAATCTTGCCTGATCAAATACCTTCTGGTGGCATGACAAAACACTCCTAACAGGGGCAACTCCCTACATTCCAAAAGCATGGACATAGTCGAAAAATACTACGCATAATCAAAGACCCGCTAGGTCGACACACCTAGGCAAAAATTAGGGCTTCCCGGCGAACCAAAAGGGTTCGGGCAAAATGAAGGGATGACATGAAAAATCTGTACACCCGGCAAGTCGAAAACCTGAAAAGGCGGCTTGGGCAAAAATGGGTATCCCGGTGGACTGAAAACCCGAAAGGGCGGTCCAGGCAAAAGTTAGGGATCAAAGCGTACGACTATGTCCTATCATCTTGTCACCTGTCTACCAGAAGAAGGTTTGTCCATCAACAACTATCAGCACCCCATAAGTGCCTCCCCCATAGAAACAGGGGCAATAAAGAGTGGTCTAAGCAATCTGATTGTTCTGTCCTCCAGGGTATCAAGGTAGGTCCTGTTGAAGAACATAACCAATACAGTTCAATATCTCCCCAGGAGAGTCCAACCCAGCTTCCCCAGGAAAGATGGAATTCATATCCCCAAACAATAAGTCTACCCCCAGTATGATTCTGGAAGCTTATCCCTCGCAGAATACGAACGCGTCGTCCGGCTTGATTTAAAGAGTTATTTCCTTAACAGGATATAACTGGGTTATCCTCAGCCAAAAGCCACGGAAAGAGAGTCCTCGACAAAGTCTTCTTATCCCCAGCGAAGTCTATCAACACTTCCAGCACAACAAGGGTATCCTCAGCAAACTATCAACATTCAGCAAAGCATCTCTATCCCCCACAGAGTATTGCTTCCCAGCATGGTCGTTAGGGTATCTTTTCTCCCTGCAGAATCTTCCATTTGCCAAGTTTATTCCGCAACGGAGTCATCTTCTCCTACCGGTATACTTGCAACTATCATCCCCAGCGGAAGCGAAAGCTATTCTTCAACATCAGCCCAGGAGTGACTTCCCGGCACCCGTCAAGGATTTATTTCCTTAGACAAAAATACATTCATAAACATCACATCTTCATACATTATAGCATGCATATGCATCGTACTATACGAATCTCATTAATTTTGAAGACATACAGTTCATGCATCATGATTTTGCATCCAATTATGTCTTGCCTTTTCAGGAAAAAGATCAATACAAAAATGACTACTATCAACTACCGCAATTCTTTCTCGATATAGTTTCGGATATGATCCAGATATGGTGACGTTCTGATGCTGCTTCCAGAATTCCTTCTTGATATAGTTTCAGATATGATCCAGATATGGTGACGTTCTGATGCTGCTTCCAGAATTCTTTCTCGATATAGTTTCAGATGTAAACCAGATATGGTGACGTTCTGATGCTGCTTCCAGAATTCCTTCTCGATATAGTTTCAGATATGATCCAGAAATGGTGACGTTCTGATGCTGCTTCCAGAATTCTTTCTCGATATAGTTTCAGATGTAAACCAGATATGGTGACGTTCTGATGCTGCTTCCAGATATCCTTCTAGATATAGTTTCAGATATGATCCAGATGTGGTGACGTTCTGATGCTGCTTCCAGATTGCCTTTCAGATGTTTCCCTCTCCGACGATGAGTATGAGGTGATAGTCTCCTATGGTTCCCTCTCCAACGGTGTGTGAGGTAGTTAGTCCTTCTTCAGATGTTTCCCTCTCCGACGATGAGTGTGAGGTGATAGTCTCCTATGGTTCCCTCTCCAACGGTGTGTGAGGTAGTAAGTCCTTTTTCAAGATGTTTCCCTCTCCGACGATGAGTGTGAGGTGATAGTCTCCTATGGTTCCCTCTCCAACGGTGTGTGAGGTAGTAAGTCCTTTTTCAAGATGTTTCCCTCTCCGACGATGAGTGTGAGGTGATAGTCTCCTATGGTTCCCTCTCCAACGGTGTGTGAGGTAGTAAGTCCTTTTTCAAGATGTTTCCCTCTCCGATGATGAGTGTGAGGTGATAGTCTTCTATGGTTCCCTCTCCAACGGTGTGTGAGGTAGTAAGTCCTTTTTTCAGATGTTTCCCTCTCCGACGATGAGTGTGAGGTGATAATCTCTTATGGTCCCCTCTCCAACGGTGTGTGAGGTGGTAAGTCCTTTTCAGATGTTTCCCTCTCCGACGATGAGTGTGAGGTGATAGTCTCCTATGGTTCCCTCTCCAACGGTGTGTGAGGTGGTAAGTCCTTTTCAGATGTTTCCCTCTCTGACGATGAGTGTGAGGTGATCATTCCTTTCAGATTATAATTGCCTATGGTTCTCTGCCCAATACTGCGAAGATAATAATTCCCATCAAGATTTTTCTCAACGAGCGTTGTTGAGATTAAAGTCGCCCAAGGTTCTCTTACCATTCATGCTAAGGTAGTAACCATCCCTGGTTCATTCATCAGCGTTTGAAACTCCAGACTCAGCTCCTGTAACCAGTCAGGACACATCTATACCAAGCATCTAAAATCAGCTCCTGCAACGTGTCAGGTACTCATTTTTCTTTTGCAGGTAAGCAGGTTCTCGCTAAGGAATCTCTTACGCAATCAGCATCCAGATGGCATCTATAAGCCCATCACCCTATCCAACAACCTCTAAATGGCATCTATAAGCCCATTCCCCCATCACTGTTACTATGTGAGCGCAAATTTCTGGGCACTCTAGTGTCCAATCATCTTCTACCCTCGGATTACGAAAGGCACGTCAGCCAATCTGCATCCTCAGGTCTAAGAAGATTGAACAGGGGCAACTGTTGTACCCCAAAATTTGCCCTCCCATATTCTCCAAGAAATTGCCAAGTCAAGTCACAAAATTCCCCAAGGGTTGTGCAGTGCAAAGGTCCCATATACAGTCAAAACTAGGGTTTGGGTTCTGATCAAGAAAAGGAAGTTTTCAAAGACCCAATCAAGTCTCACATGCTTACAAATATGGTCAAGTATCCTCATATCAAGTTTCAAGGCATTCAGCTCAAAATTGCACAGTCAAAACCCTAAATTGCACTACAGTCAACTGTAGGGGCAAAATGGTCATTTGACAGTCAAAAGTTCAAATTTTGGTCAACATATCATTTTGAAGCCACAAACATCATTTGATCAATGCTTGATCATGATTCTCAAAATTTGGCTCAGAAATCATCAAAGATGCAAAAGTTACTATATTTGGACAGCTGAAAAAGTCAACTGAAATTGACCAGGGCATAACTTTCACATGGATTATCAGAAAAATTCCATCCAAAGCTCATTTTGAAGAGAAAGACATTTCCTACAACTCATCTTCATATTACAAGTCCAAGAAATGCTCTCACAAAAAGTTATCAATTTCAACATTATAGGTCATTTTCAAAAGTCAACAAAAAGGGACTTTAAGTCAAAGACCATAACTTGAGATTGGTAAATCAAAATGACATGGGACCAAAGACATTGGTTAGAGGACTCAAAGACCTTTCCAAAATGTCCAAGAACATGTGAAAATCTTAAAAATTGAGCAAGTTATGCCTTGTGGAAGTTGGCAAATATTTGGATATTTTGAAAAGTCAACAATGGTTCAAATGACCTAAATTTGCTAATGGGCCCATTTTTCTTCCATGATTCATCATTCCAAGCCTATGCACGACCACTTGGCCCAAAGGGAAGTATTTTCTCATTTTTTATTTATTTATTTGAATTATTATTTATATTAATTCATTTAAATTATTTAAATACATGAAAAATATCAAACTTGACCTAAAAAATCTTTTCATGCATGTTTTACTCTCAATATCACGTGCACATCCCAATATGGCAAGATTTGGTTTGATTTGGCATGATTGAAAAAAATTGCACATGAAAAAGATTCAAAAAAGATCTTAAGGAAATCAAATATGCAAAACAATGAATGCCTTGGATTTTATGCAGTTTTGTTGACCTAATAGCTTCCATACATAATGAGAATCACAACCCTAATGCTAGAACACTGAAAGCTGCGCTCAAGAATACCTTACAAACTTGGAAATTTTGTCAAATAAAGCAATTCTGAAAACGTGGTTAGAGAAGGATTCAGGTCTTAATTCTTGTTTCAAAGGCTTCCTCAAGGCTCCCTGAAGCGATTCCAATCGTTAGCATCCATTCAGACTCCAAGAATTGGTAGAATGAACATGAACTGCATAGAAAAATATTGATCATCGTGTTTCATATTTTAAGCACTTTTTTAACATTTGATTCATGGATTCTTGTTCCTCATAATGTTCTGATGCTAACCATGCCAATTAATTTCGTTTTTGTGCTATATATGTGATTTGGCCATTGATGTCGTCTAGGGTTTACAGAGCTTGAAAATTGGGGTTTCCCAAACCAAGTAAAATTAGGACTCCAGACCCATGCCATTGCAATCAACGCATATGGACGAAGAAATCTTGACCTTCGCGATCAATTTATATACCCCCTAGCGCTAGTCGCTATTTTTGCAAAAGCCTTCTAATGAAACGCCTGAAAAACGTTGCCTTTGTGTTTTGTTTACAGGGATGGTGAGGAAGAAGAAGCCGTGTCAAAACGTGATAGGCACATTTGAATTCTCGCGCGCTAATCCACTAACTATTTGCTTTTCTTTTATAATATATCTTGTTTATTTACTAATCATGCGCGTTGAGTTGGTCTAGTGGCAGGCAATGATGCTGGTAACACACGTGACCTGGGTTCGAACCCCAGGTCTCATGCTATTTCAATATTATTTTTCATTCACAAATCCCATGCAGCGCTTATGTTGAGGGTCATCATGCACGTTCAAAATCCAAAGGTCCACGCGTCTTGGGAGATCAATCAAAAGGCAGGGATTCAAGGAACACAACAAACCATAGTCAACGCATCACACATGATTGAGAAAGTCCAACGAGACCAAGGCTTAATGGGCCAGTTTGCTAAGGCCTTACCTCCATCTGGGGCCTGAACCCCCCTGGTTTGCTTCTCCATTTTTCTTTTTTTATATTTTATTTTTTCAATTGTTATTTTTATTTGCTTTATTGTTATAAATTAATTAATTATTTTTTTTATAAAATACAAAAATACACAAAAATTCAGAAAAGACAAAAATGCAATAAATATTCTATTTTAATATGTTCTTGTAAATAATTGTAATTGAATTTAGTCTAATTAGGTTACAACATTAATTCTTTTTTTAATAAAAAATCCAAAAATATGTAGAAATAGGTTTAATTAATTTTGATTCCTTTTAATTTCCCTTTTTACAATAATAATGTTTATTTTATTTATTTTCTATAATTAAATTTTGCATGTAAATTAACTTAGATTTAAATTAGGTTAAAACTTAATATTTTTACAATAAACTTAAAAACCATTAGAATTAGGGTTTGACATTTTATTTTAATTTCAATCAATTCTTTTTTCTTTTAAATCTTAAAAAACATAAAATACCAAAAAAACATTCTTATTTTAATTTTAAATTCTTTATTTATTTAATTTTGCAAAAGGGTCCAACGCCCATTGTTTTAATTATTTTATTTCGCGCATTTACTTTATTGCTTAAATAATTATGTATCTCTCCCAAAGCGTTGTAACTTATACTTTTAGCACCGTTATTTTCTTTATTTATTTTTCGTCAAATCGGGTCCGGTTTAATTTTGGCGATGTGGACCCGCGCCATTTGTAATAGCCTTAGATTTACTTTCCCGCAAATATTCTTTTTTAACTGTTAACAAAAGCATGCAAGAATGAATGGCCCTAACTAAAATCAAGCGTAGATCACAATGAACATGACAAGACAAATATCAATGAAAACGACACACAAATCGCACACACCACCCCTAGGGTACGCCTCACTGTTGCCTTGCCTTCGAAAGGTGATCGTCGAGTAGAGGATGTCTTAGTAAGTCCTCATGATCCGGGAACCTGGCATGAGGGTAGCTTCTAAGGTGTCTTCCCATTGCTCTGGTGATCACCACGTCCCTAAAACTCGAATTGACCCGAACACCTCCAACGGTGGTGCTACCTACCTCTCAATGGTGGGATGGCACTACTTTAAAGGACATTTACACAGACGAATTTCTTAGGGTAGGTAGGTTCTCAAGGATACTTGCTCTAATTTCAAAACAAACAAAAATACTTTTCACACCAACACATTTTCAAAAAGCTTTCGAAAGCATTTTTCAAACACTCTTGAGGACCGATACAAGAGTCGAACTGGAATTTTCAAAGAAACTTTTTAAAAACCCACAATTGAAAAGCAAACAAACATTTTTGAAAACACAATGAGCAAGTATCTAAGAGCCCATGGATAACCATGGATAGAAAGGGTGCTAACACCTTCCCTTTCTATAACCTACCTCCCGAACCGAGAGCAATCTCTTTAAGGAATTTTTCTGTGCTTTTGTCCTTTCCATTTGGAGAAAATAAAAGACGGTGGCGACTCTTGCTTCCGCGACATTTCGCGAACCAGCGTTAAACAGTCAGTTCCAGATCCACCGATCACAATATGTATGATGCAACGAAATGTATTTCATTAATGTTTATGGTATATGAATTTAATGGATGTGCATGTAAGCTAAGTAGCTGTCTTGCTGAGGAAAATAAATCCTTGATAACTGGGGATAGAGAAATCTTTGACTGCTGCCGGAGAAAATAAATTCCTGACCGATGCTGAGGATTCAAAAAAAATCTTTGATTGTTGAAGACGAGAAATCCTTGCTGACTGCTTGGGGATTAAAGATCTTTGATTATTGAGAATGATAAATCCTGGGACCACTGCTGGAGATTGAAAATCCTTAGTGACTTGTGGGGATTAACAAGGGCTTTGACAACTTCTGCGGGGAATGAGAATCCTTCATGACTTTCCTGGGAAATAAGGAAAATTCTGACAATCTCTACTGGGGAGTTAAAACCTAGGAGGCTTCTGTTGGAGAAATGAGACCAAGAATCTTCGATCTGCTGGGAGATAACTCTGTGGGGAGAATGCTTACTCGGCCGGTGAAATCAGAAGCTTTGGGTTGTATGCCAAACTACTGGGGAATCACCCTAGTCGGGGATAAGACAACAAGTTAACTGTTATCAGCTTGGTTCTTAGACTTTTAAGATAACCTGCTGGGGAAATAGGTTTTGAATATTCTGGCTCCGCTGGGGATATGTATTTCAGGGTTTTCGGGCTCCATTGGGGATCTTGAAATTTAACTCCGCCGGGGACACCTACTCTAAGGCTTTAGCTTTATTGAGGATCTGAACGATGCACTGTAGGGGATTTCTTCTGGAATAGCGCAAAGGTATCTTCCTACACCTTCAACCTAACAGTAATTATCCTTTCTCAATTTCGTTTTATTTGTAAGCAGTGATTATATTCAAATGCATATGCCTATTTAACAAAACTTTGGACGTTTTCAAATAAAACATAAGTGTAAAAAGAAAGAAAGGCAAGCAAATTTCTGCACTTTGAAGGATCTTTGTATTAACTTTTGTAAGTATATTTATACAAAGGAGACAGACATCCTAGTAAGAGAATGTTGTCATAAAAATTGAGAAAAAATTTATACAAAAAGAAAGATGGCTATGTGTAACAATTCCATGGGACTCCCATTCTGCTATAGCCTTCACAACTCGGAGTATCTTGTCCATTCGGTGCTTCGTCCGCTGATGACTGGATTGATTAGAAGCTTGGAGCTTGTTAGTGAAGATATTATTCTTAAAGTGATCTGACGAGACCTAGTCATACGCTTTAATTCCCTAACTTTTGCCTGGACCGCCCTTTCGGGTTTTTGATCCACCGGGAAACCCTTTTTTGCCCAAGTTTCCCTTTCGGGTTTTCAACTTGCCGGGTGTATAGATTTTTTTGTTTATTCCTAATTTTTGCCTGAGCCGCCCTTTCGGGTTTTCGATTCACCGGGATGCCCATTTTTGCCCAAGTCGCCCTTTCGGGTTTTCAACTTGTCAGGTCGTTTTATGCGTAGTATCTTTTGACTATGTCTGCGTTTGTAGGGTGCGGCAGGTCGTCACCGTCCATAGTGGTCAGAATCATTGCCCCACCAGAAAAGATGCTCTTGATCACAAATGGTCCTTCGTAAGTAGGAGTCCACTTGCCCCTGGGATCACTTTGCGGCAAGATGATCTGCTTGATTACAAGATCTCCGACTCGATATACTTGACGCCTGAATTTCTTGTTGAAAGCCTTGATCATCCGTTTTTGGTACATCTGACCATGAAAAACAACAGTAAGTCATTTCTCGTCGATCAAGTTAAGTTGATAAAGTCGGGTCTGAATCCAATCGTCTTCACTCAAACCGGCATCCTTCATAATCCTCAAGGAAGGAATCTGAACTTCCATAGGTAAAACAACTTCCATGCCATAAACCAAAGAGAAGGGGGTTGCCCCTGTCGAAGTACGTGTCATGGTACGATATCCATGCAGAGCAAAGGGTAACATCTCATGCCAGTCCTTGTAGGTGACTGTCATCTTTTGAATGATCTTCTTGATATTTTTGTTCGCAGCTTCAACAGCACCGTTCATCTTCGGCCGATAGGGAGATGAATTGTGATGATAAATCTTGAACTGCTCGCACAGAGCGGTGATCATAGTGTTGTTCGAATTTGTATCGTTGTCTGTGATGATCCTGTCGGGGATACCGTACCGGCATATGAGATTCTGCTTGATGAAGCGGGCAACCACATTCTTTGTAACTGAGGCGTAGGAAGTTGCTTCGACCCACTTGGTGAAGTAATCAATAGCCACCAGGATGAAGCGATGCACATTGGATTCCGTAGGCTTGATCTCTCCAATCATGTCAATGCCCCATATTGCGAATGGCCAAGGAGCTGTCAGAACATTGAGAGGAACAAGAGGAATATGTACCTTGTCGGCGTAGACTTGGCATTTGTGGGAATGTTGATGACAATCAGCTTCCATGGTAGACCAGTAGTAGCCTGCCCTTAGAATTTTCTTAGTCATCGTATGTCCGCTCAAGTGGGTGCCAAATGTGCCACTATGTATTTCGGTCATGATCAACTCTGCTTCAATCTTGTCCACGCAACGAAGTAGAACACAATCATGGTTGTGCTTATAAAGGATGCCATTGCTTAGGAAGAACTTGGTAGCAAATCTCCTTAAGAACTTTTTGTCATTGACTGAAGCTCCTTCAGGATATTCTCTGGTCTGGAGATACCTTTTGATTTCATGAAACCAGGGTTGTTCCACTACTTCTTCGGTATTAATCTCATGACAGTGTGCAGGTTCGTCTATTCGCTCGATGGTGATTTGGGGAGCCTCGTTATCCCAGTTGAGTTTAAACATGGATGACATTGTAGCCAGAGCATCTACTAGCTGATTTTCTTCTCGCGGGAAGTGCTCGAAAGTAATCTGCTCGAAATGAGGCAACAATGTCAAGACATGTTCTTTGTATGGGATAAGATTAGGATATTTAGTGTCCCACTCTCCTTTGACTTGACTGATAACCAAAGTCGAGTCCCCAAATACGACCAAAGATTTGATTCCCAAGTCTATAGCAGCCTTGAGACCAAAGATGCAAGCTTCATATTCAGCCATGTTGTTGGTACAGCTGAAGCAAAGTCGGGCAGTGAAAGCTGTATGGCAACCTTCCGGAGAAATGAGTACCGCATCGATACCGTTGCCAAGTGCATTTGAAGCACCATCAAAGTACAGGGTCCATCGGGATCCTTGTTCAAGTCCGTCATACAGTCCGTTACCTTCAATGTTGTCCAATGTCATGATGTCCTCGTCAGGGAAGTCGAATCTCATAGATTGGTAATCTTTGACGGCTTGATGAGCTAGATGGTCAGCTAGTACACTCCCCTTTATAGCTTTTTGGGTAGTATACTCGATATCATACTCGGTCAGGATCATTTTCCATCTAGCGATTCTTCCAGATAAAGTAGGCTTCTCGAAGATATACTTGATCGGATCCATTTTGGAAATCAGCAAAGTGGTATGAGTCAACATATACTGCCTTAGCCGGCGAGCAGCCCATACCAAAGCGCAACAAGTTTTCTCGAGCAGTGAGTAACGGGTCTCACAGTCGGTAAACTTTTTGCTAAGGTAATAAATGTCATGCTCTTTTCAGCCAGACTCGTCATGTTGGCCCAGTACGTACCCCATTGAGTTATCCAAAACAGTCAGATACATGATTAACGACCTTCCTTCGACGGGTGGCATCAAAATGGGAGGTTCCAGTAAATACTCCTTGATCTTATCAAAAGCAACTTGACAATCGTTGTTCCATTCAACTACCTGATCTTTCTTCAACAGTTTGAAAATTGGCTCACAGGTAGATGTCAGGTGAGAGATGAACCTTACGATATAGTTTAAGCATCCCAAGAATCCTCTAACCTCCTTTTCAGTGCGGGAGGAAGGCATTTCTTGTATAGCCTTTACTTTAGAAGGATCAACCTCAATGCCTTTGTTGCTAACGATAAATCCCAAAAGTTTACCGGGCCTGACTCCAAAAGTGCACTTGCTTGGGTTTAGTCTGAGCTTATATTCCTTCAACCTGGCAAACAGCTTTTGCAGATGATCAAGGTGTTCTTCTTTTGTCTATGATCGAGCTATCATGTCATCTACGTAGACTTCAATCTCATGATGTATCATATCATGGAACAAAGATACCATGGCACGTTGATAGGTTGCCCCGACATTCTTCAGTCCGAATGGCATCACTTTGTAGCAGAAGGTACCCTATTGCGTGACAAAAGTAGTTTTCTCCATGTCCTCGGGGGCCATTTTGATCTGGTTGTATCCTGAGAATCCATCCATGAAGGAAAATACCTTGTGTTGAGTTGTGTTGTCAACCAAGATGTCGATGTGTGGTAGTGGAAAATCGTCTTTGGGGCTAACCCTGTTTAAATCCCGATAGTCCACACACATTCTGACTTTACCGTCCTTCTTAGGTACGGGCACGATGTTAGCAACCCATTGTGGATAGGAAGTAACAGCCAGAAAGCCAGCGTTGAATTGCTTCATTACCTCAACTTTGATCTTCTCAGACATGTCGGGTCTCATTCGGCGGACCTTTTGTTTGATCGGTGGACAGTCTTCTCTTGTAGGGAGACGGTGAACCACGATATCTGTGTCTAATCCCGGCATGTCTTCATAGGACCAGGCAAAGATCTCAACATATTCATTCAACAACTGCACTAGACGCTTTTTGACACTTGGTTCCAGGTTGGCACCCACCTTTACCTCTTTCTTGTCTTCCTATGTTCCCAAGTTGACGGTTTCTAGCAACTCTTCATGGGGCAGAATAGCCCTCTCTTCTTGTTGCAAAAGCCTGGCTAACTCTCCCGGCACCTCACAGCCTTCATCATCTTCGTACTCAGCATGATTGACCAAATCTTCAGAGTTACCGAAGGCTAAAGCAGAATAGTCACCCACGGAATCCGGAGTGGATGGGTACCTGCATTTGTGAGTGTGAGTGTGTGTAAGGGATAACCATCCTTAAAAAATGAAAAAAGAAAGAAAATGAACACAACATTTTATAGATGAAAACGTCCAATGATTCATTAAAACATGGCATATGATGATGAAGAAAATCAAACCCTTACAAATGGACCTATATGCCCCGGCAAGGCATAAGGTGAAAATAGTGTACGAATTGTTTAGTTATTACAGACCAAAATAGGAAATTTTTCAAAGATAAATTACTGGTTGATGAAGGTGATGGGAATAAAATCCTTTGTTTCCCAGTTTCTTAATCCCCCTTCGACGGTTGGAAAGATCCAATCTTCAAAGTTGTCCTCTTCATCATCATCTTCTATGGCATTAATTCCATGGTGAGTGATTTTGACGGGTGGTCCTCCAGCCTTGGAGTGACGCATAGCTTTCTGGCCAGCAGCAGTAAAACCTAGTCCGAACTTGTCCGTCTTATGGGGAAAATTAGGCAGTTACCCCCACACTGTACTTCTTCCTTCTTTGATTACAGCCTCTGCGTCCTTGAGAGATGCCATCCTAGACACATGCTTGGGAACGATATGCACATCAACCATTGTCTTCGCAACTGCGACCTCAGGAGAAACTTCCTCAAAATTTTGGAAAGGCGTTTCTATGAATTCGCCATCCAACTCCACATAGCGGAAGGGGTTGAGGTGACTTACCATGTATTCTTCCTCGCCGTGCACCGTTATAATCTTACCCTGAACAGGATACTTCAGTATTTGGTGTAAGGATGAGGTAACTGCCCCAGCATAGTGGATCCACGACCTTCCCAATAAGCACGAATATGAAGGACGGATGTCCATCACATAAAAGGTAGAGTTGAAGGTCTCGGTGCCTACTTTGATGGGAATGTCCACCTCCCCATGAACCATCCTATTAGAACCGTCGAAGGCTCTAACAATGATGTTACTGGGTTTGAGGGTCAATCCTTCGCAGTCCAATCGGTCTAACGCTTTCTTTGGCAGCACATTCAAGGATGAACCGGTATCAACTAAGACATGGGCAAGGGTGGTTCCCCTGCATTCAACTGAGACATGTAGCGCGTCGTTGTGCTTCCTACCCTTGGGAGTCAAATCAGCATCGAAAAACCAAGACCATTATCAGCAGTGAGGCTGGCCACGCACTCTTGAAACTGGTCAGCCGAAGTTTCTTGAGGCACGTGTGCCGTCTTTAAAAATTTGATCAGGGCCTTAGCATGGGCCTCAGAGTAGAGTAGAAGAGCCAACGTGGAGATTTTGGAAGGGGTCTGCCCTAGCTGTTCCACGACGTCGTAGTCACTCTTTTTGATTATCTTTAAGATTTCTTCCATCTCTTTCTGGGTGGTTTCGGGGATTACCACAGCCTGAGCCTTCATCCTGACAGGCGCTTCTAGTATCCCCTTACCCTTGTCGGTAGTAGCATCAGAGGGTCTAACCTCAGGTACATCAATTTCTTCAATTATCGGGCCTTGCACATATGGCTTAACAGGCACAAAAGCTTTCGAGGGTCCGAGACTGCTCGAGGGGGAGCAATCTCCGGAGAAAAAATACGTCCGCTGCGAGTTATCTTGCTTGTTCCTGCAATGTTCCCTATATCAGGGGTTTCATCATCAGAGTTCTCTTAGACTTATTCAATCTGTTTGATACCATGATAGAAGATTTCTCCTCCGTAGTTCCATGGTATCGTCTTGTTAGATTGGTACGGGATAGGCCCCGACATGGTGATTTTTAACGGCACAAACTTAGGATCAGGCGTAATCTTGACATGCCTTTTGTAAGCCTTGGGAAGATTGTCGGAGATGGTTATTATTGCAATGTCATTTGTTGAAGTAGAAAAAGTAGCAGGAGTAACATGAGTGAAGGTATCAACAGGAGTCTTTTGGAAGAGTATCTCTTGGGTATCCATCAGGCGTTGGATACCTGATTTCAACATTGGGAAGTCAGCTCGTATGTTTAAACAAAAGTAACAGTCTTTTCCACAGCCTGGGAATATCCCGGCTCTCAACAAATTCACTTTAATCACTGGTAACAGAGTCAAAAGGTCAGCAACATTGGTAACATGAAGGTCTTCCATAACGGCATGAGCATTATGATTGTGCTTGGGCATTGGGGCAGAAATCACATGCAACTTTTCGGGCGCATCGAATTCTACTTCCTTGGCGTCAATTAGGTCTTGGATTTTGTTCTTAAGCGCCCAACAGTTATTGGTATCATGCCCTACACTGTCAGAGTGGTAAGCACACTTTGCATTGGTGGTAATATGGAGAAGAGGTATTAGGGTTCTTTGGAGCTTCGTTCAAATTGGTAAGATTCAGCTTTAGCAAATGAGGTAGTACTTGAGCTGGTGTCATGTTGATTCGGGTGAACTACCGTTGTGGTCTTTCTCCCTGTGGCTGATTAGATCTTGGCTGATTGCTGCGAGGTTGATCATTTGAAGAGTTCTGAATCATCACAGCCCCTACAGTTGGTCGGCGCCCCATTCCTCCTTGGCTCTTCTGAGAATAAACAGCAGAAGCTTCCTTCTTAGCTGGGAAGGTCTTCTTAACAGCAGCGGACACGGAGGCATCTTTCTGAATCTTGCCACTTTTAATGCTGGCCTCGACCCTTTCGCCGGTCAGAATTAATTCGGTAAATCCCACAGAGGAACTCCCACAGGGTCCCTAAAAACATGTCAACTAGCTCTCTATCCGACAATGGTGGCTGCACCCTTCCAGCCAGATCACGCCACTTCTGGGCATACTCTTTAAATCCCTCATTAGAAGCCATACCCATACTCTGTAGTTGAGTACGAGTAGGCGCTAAATCAGCATTGTATTGGTATTGCCGGTAGAAAGCAGCGGCTAAGTCTTCCCAGTTATGAACCTCAGACCTCTCAAGTTGATAGAACCAGTCCAATTGTGTGCCTAACAAACTATCTTGAAAAAAGTGGACCCAAAGATCCTTATCAGAGGAGTGAGGTTGGATCTTTTTGACGTAGGATCTCAGATGCATCTTTGGATAGGACAAACTGTCATACTTAGCAAATGTAGGTACTTTGAACTTGGGAGGAATGACGATCCCAGTAACTAGCCCTAGTTCTTCGAAATCTAAACCAGGTACCCTTTGCAACTCCATGGTTGCCAACCGATCCTCGAGATTTTTATACTTATCATCCGCCAGGGGATATTGCTGTTCGGAGTAGTCCTAATCCTCTTCCTCTTCAACTTCAGATTCAGAAGGTACCGCAACTCCTTTTCCTTTATCAGCCCCTTCATCAGACGTTGAGGGGAACTCGAGAACCTTTCTAGCATTGTTTTCAAACCTTCTTCCAAAATTGGCTACTCCGGGCCTTTTCTTCTTTTTCTCTTTATTTTTCTCCAACAAAACTTTAAGGTCCTCTTGACCCTTTTCTAAGGTCATGAGGAGTTGCTGGAATTGAGAATTTTATGCTTGCAGATCCTTAACCGTCTGCTCCAAATCCATCTTGCTGAAATAAACAGTAGAAAGATAAGGAAACCTGGTGTGAAGACCTGTTTATGCATATGATTAATGGTATGTTATTCATGTAATGCATTCAAGGATTCAGAAATTCAAATTTGTTGCAAACAAAGAGCACACGTCATATTAAGAAGAAATTTGTTAGTACATAAGTGCCCCATGGGCAAAATATTACAAAATTCTTAATGTAAAAAGACATTGCGCATCCTCTTTGGCGCGATGTAAGTGTTGAGAGTTTCCTCCTCATGAAGTTGGCGGGTAAGCTCCAAAACCTTCTTCTCACTGGCATAGAAGCTGGCTTCAAAAGTATTCCGTTCTTCCTTGAGTTGGATCCAACTCTTTTGCAATTCTTCCCATGATTTTGGCATGTCAGGATGTATGAGGGTGTATGGAACCTCTCCTTCCATAACAGGCTCTTTGATCACGGGGAGAATGTGAAGGTATGGCATCATAAGATTCTGGGCGCGGGTTCGCACCCACTTGAGATAAGGCTCAAGGGGGATGGAATTCTTGTGCCCCAGTGTCTTACTATCCACTTTGTTGGGCATCCTCCAAGCTCTGATAAACCTTTGTCGAAGTCCTTGCGCATCATTATCGAAGTTAAAAACCAAGTCAGGAATCAGCATGTCATGAGGGCCATCCCTCCGAGCATATCCAAATTGCCTTAGAGCTAAACAAGGGTTGTAGGTAATGCCTCCCCTAATGCCAAGTAATGGGACATTAGGGAATTCCCCACAGCGATCAATGATGATGACATTATATCTGGACCGAGAACACCAATGAACATCAGAATGTGTGAGGGTCATCAATCGTTGTGACCACCTTAAACCCTGCTCATTCTTCAAAACTGATTGTGGAAGGTGAGAAATAAACCACCTTGCTAGGAGAGGAGTACAGCACATGAGAACATCTCTTTTCCTCATTGTTCGTGTGTAAAATGAGTGTAGTATGTCCCCAAGCAATGTAGGTATAGGATTCCGGGATATGAAAATCTTGACAGCATTCACATCTATAAGCTGATCAGGGTTTAGGAACAAGACCAACCCATAGATGAGGAGTGCCACAATCTCTTCAAAAGCTTGTAGATCCAGAGAGTTCCAGCAATCTTGTGCCTTCTCAAACAGAAACTTTGCCAAGAAACCCTTGACACCACTTCTGGTTTCCCAATGACCCTTAATGTCGGATGGTTGCAAGTGTAATGCTTGAGCAACATCTTCAGGCTTTGGTTCTTTTTCCTTACCGTTGTAGGGTAGTTGATGAAGAATAGGAATCCTCAAGAGTTGAGAAAATTCCTCCAAAGTAGGTACTAGTTGATAATCAGGGAATGTGAAACAGTGGTGCAGGGGGTCAAAGAACTGGAAGAGAACTTTCACCATGTCTTATTTAATGTTGGAGTTGACCAAGCTGAGAAGTCTACCATGTCTTTCACTGAAGGGAGAATTCTCTTGAATCTTGGAAGTAAGCTCCTTGAGTTAAGGAGGGATTCTCACAAGGTTGACTTGTATTTTTTCCTGCGAATAGATTCCATGACCTACAAAACAAGAACAAAGATGAAGATCCAAATTCTTGAAATGGTTAGTGGATACATATGATGCTTTATGATGTTTATGATGTATGCACAAGCACATGTACAAACAAGTCACACAAGATCCTAGTTTCAGGCTTGCATGAGGTTTCATAGGTAAGTACCCTCTTGAAGTTAGTTGGCTCAACCTGTCCCATAAATAGTAACCGGGTTCTAAGGAGCTCAATATCACTGGATCATTTTCTATGTTAATTGTTTTGGTTTAGCCACTTAACTGGCGACCAAAATATTCCAAGAAAACAACCCTCAATGAGTGTAGTATCGAGTATCTACCAACTTCGGACTGCACCAAAGCCGGTCATCTCACTACCCCTAGTAAAAGGCCAAGATGGTCAAGTAAGGTTCTCAGAGTTCATTAGTGCTTCATGACATCACTCAGCGGCCCCGTATTCTCTTTGATTGACTCAAAGGCTACTGGTACTCACAAATATGCCGCACTAATATATCTATTTCTTCAACCATGTCGGTATACCCCGCACAGTTTCCACAACGTATTGCTATTTACCTATGAATGTTTCCCAAATCCGGGTAAAGGATTTCAAGCCCAAACAAGAGAACAAAATGTAAAGCAATCAAAGCAATCAAGATAAGCATGCAAAGGGTGATCTAAGCCCTAAGGTTACTCCACTTTTAAAGATTTCCCCAGCAGATTCGCCAATTCTGTGATACGGTGGGAGAACTGACTTGGGATTTTGCGTTTGTGTTCGCAAATGTTTCGGTTTAGCAAGAGTCACCACCGACTTTTTATTTTATCCTAAGGAAAGGTCAAAAAGCACAGGAAAGACCTTTGAGATGTTTTCTTGGGTTCTGGGAGTAGATTATAGAAAGGGAAGGTATTAGCACCCTTTCTATCCATGGTTATCTATGGGCTCTTAGTTACTTGTTTAGATCACTTGCTTTGCTTTTCAATTGTTTGAAATGGTGTTTTGTGTGAGGTTTTGAAAGATGTTTGGAAAAGAGGCCATCATTGTGGCAACCTTTGTAATGATTCTTGTTTGAATGTATACAAATGTGTTTTTGGTCTTTTGAAAAGTTTCCAATGTTTGAAAGTAGGGTTTTGAAATGGTGTTGTGAAGTGTGTTTGAAAATAGCAAGGATGTTTTAGCAAGCTTTTGATCAAGTAATTAAGAGCTATCTACCCTATTTTACTCAAAGATCTTTCTCATGTTTTTAACCCTTTTAACAGTGTTGTTTCACCATTGCATTTGATGAACAACCTTGTGTTAGGATGTTAAACGGGACAAGCACGGGTCATCGTATAGACCATGATAGCAATTGTATCAAGTATTTTTGGCAATTTTCTTGAGGGACTTGATCATTTTGTTTAGGAAACTCAGATAGCGACATCGAGGGACCATGATCTTTTGTTTTGTTTTTGTTTTGCCAAAGTACTTAACATGCATACCATGGCCCATTTTTGAAGGCAACAAGTGGATTGTAACCCTAGGGGTGCAAGTGTGCATTGTGTTTGTTTTTTCATGCATTTTTGTCTTTGATTAGGTCAAACTAATTGTTGTTTTTGATTTGGCACACAAACCCTAATTCTCTAAGCATGGCATAATTGAAAGCATTTAAGTGCGTAAAAATAAATCTAAGCTATTACAACTTTGATATAGGGAGGGGGGTACAATTTTGAATAGGGGATTATTTTGCAAGAAATATAAAACCCTAATTACTATTACATCCAAATTGAATATCAAATGCAATCAATATTTAAATTTATAATATTTAAACAAAATGAACAAATATTAAATAAAAATGTATTATGCAAAAAAAGTTTTTATGTATGCAAAGTATTTTTTAATGGAAAGAAATGTAAAGAATTAAAATAATAAAAAAGTTAATTTTAGTTATTTTTAGGGTAAACCCTAATTCTCCTTAAAGAAAATAAAATTGTATTATTTATATACAAAATATATTAATATGTATAAAAATAAGAATATATTATATAAAAAAAAGTTTTTTAGTATAAAATAATAATAAAAATAAAAATGTAATATTTTTGTATTTTATTTCTAAGTATTAAATAAAATAAAAGTATATATGTATATATATATATATATATATATATATATATATATATATATATATATATATATATATATATATATATATATGGTAAGTGTGTATAAAAAAAAAATATTTACAAAAAATGTATATATTCAAGACAATATTTTTAATGTGAATAAAAAATAAAAATAAAATGAAAATAAAAGTAAATTTTTACATTATTTTGAAGTTTAAACAAAATAATATGTAAGTATATAAACATTTTTAATACTAGCAATAATTAAAATAAATATCAAATAAATGTAAAAATTATAAAAAATATTTTTTAAACATTTTTTATGGTTGGAAATAAATAAAGAAAGTCAAAAATGGAATTAAAATAAAAAATTACAAAATATAAAGGAAATGGGCCAAGGGGTGCATTTAGCAAAGGGAGGGTGTTAGAAGCAAGAAGCCAAGCCCAGCCCATCAGCTTCATCTTCAACCTCCAGAATTTTGAAAAACGCGCGCTTGCTACACAAACTTGTATCTCCTGCATTTGTGATCTTTTGACAAAACTCAAAACATGAAACTTGTAGAGCATCAAACCACGAATCTAACCATATAAAAAACTTAATCTAACTCTCAAAGACCAGAGAGAATTTCTCTGGCCCTAATTTCTAACCTAGTTTTTCCAGAAAGTTCATGAGTGAAATTCTCCTAGCACGATTAATATAAATGAAAACTAAGCATATGTATGGTTTCAGGGCAATGAGTACAACATCTTTTATTCACAAACCTAAGGCTAAATGTTCCTAAATAGAGAGATATAAGTTCATGAAAAACCTGTTTCAGCTGAGTTCGAGTTGGACAATGCAGCAACTTTCAGTGAGGCCTGGGGTTCTTTTGAGCTTGCTTGATGTTCCCTGAACCTTTCCCAATGCTTAGTTTGTTTTGAAGTGGCCTGAATCCTTCTACAGAAGTCAACCTGCACAAGCTTGAAACAGAAATGGTGAACACTGTAAATGGAGTTACAATTGGCAATGGAGGTTTAGGACAACTTGAGTGAGTTGAATGGAAGGTGTTTGAAGTGGAATGGAGCAAAACGCACGAGTGAAATGTGATTTGGCTTGTGATTTGCAGGTCCTGCCCTGTTTTGCAAGAAAATGTGGTTTTTATGCACAAGGGGGTTTGAGAGGTCAAATACTCGTGTTTCTGACTTAAAAGGATATGCAAAACTTGTTTCAAAACTTTGCTTTAGTTCAATATATCAGATGTGTGTGTTATTGACTTTTGGCCATTTGACTTGTTTTGAAAGCAAAGTTTGAAGTGAAATGAGATAGGCCTGTACAGGCTATCTCCAAGCATGCACCAACTTCTTGTACCTTTGCCTAAGTTTGTGGAACTTGTTTGCTGCAAAGAAAGAAGTTCAAAGCTCAAGAAAAAACAACTTTGCAAAATTTATGCTTTATGAAAATGGAAGTGTGATCTTTATGCCCAAAATGGAATTATTCAATGTATAATGCTCCCTTGATCAGGACAATGTCTCTAACCAATGTATTTGTATTCAATTTTTGAGTGTTGAAGGGTTTAGAGACCTGTAATTATGTACTAAGTTAGTTTGGTCAGATTTGCAACTTGGTATGAACATGTATTGGCCATGGTTACAAAGTGAGTTTTTTCCAACTTCAAGCATTCGATTCTCCCTAACCACAAATGTGTTTGAGGAGTTCTTGGACAATTTGGAAAGCTTGCAACATGTACCATAATACATCTTTGAAATTCAACTTGAGACTCCAAGTAAAATTATGTGAAAAATGGTCAACAAGATGGGTCAAAATCCTGCCTAAACTAGGGCAAAATTTCTCTAAGTTAAAAGTTCTAGGGACCCTTGTTCCAAAAATAATAACTTGAGATCCAAGCTTCTTTTGAGAAAACTTTGTGAATCAAAGTTGTAGACTTTGTGATGGACTACAACTTTCTTGTTGTAAGTTTTGTTTTAATCCATTTGCATCTTGGTGAACATGTGGGGCAAAGTTAGGAAAAATTAAGAAAATTTCATAACTTAGAAAATTTCTAAGTTATGAATTTTTTCAATTTCAAACCCTAATTTGCAATTTTGGGTTTCTTGATGAACAAGTTTCATAATTTTACATATCTTGATGAAAAATGACCCTTGGCACTTGATTTTGACCAAAAAAAGTCAAAGTTTGACTTTTCAGTGTACAATCAAATTTTGATCAATTGACTGAAAAATTCATCTGTCAATCCTATGCATTTGAGATCTTTTGAACTTGTTGAATGTGTCAAGATAATTTCATTGAGTCCTTGAGTCCATGGTTGAGCTTGATTTTCCATTGGCTAGGTCAAACAGTCAAAAATTGCCTTTGTACGGTCAAAACCCTAGAAATGACCATTTTGCCCTTTTGGTGATCTGATCAAATTTCTTGTGGAATTATGATCCAAACTTGATCAAATGGTTCATATGAGTTCACAATGTTTATGTGGGTCAAACTTCAAGAGGTTTGTATGTCAATTGGCCACAGGTGACTTTTTCCCCAATACTGCTGATTTCTAGGTCAACTGTCCAATTGACTGGGCCAAAATTTGATTCAAGGCTTGAAACTTGGTATGGGAAAACTTATGAGTCCAGCATGAAGTATGAAAGTCAATTTGGGCATTGAAGGTCCAAAAATCCCTGTGCAAACTCAAACCCTAATTTCAGGTCAACAGTGCAAGGAGATGTCTTGAGCAGAGCAAACCCTAGCTTGGTGTTGAGTTCCAAGAGTCTTGTGATGACAAATGTTGATAAAATGAGAGGGAAAATTTTGTGGTACAACAACTAACAATATGCATTCACTAGTAGCGATTTACCAAGCAAAATATTATTTTCAAAGGAACATGGTTACATAAGAAACACTAGGTACCTAACTCCAAAGTTTTAAGCCAATTATTCCAAAATATCCTACTCTGACATAAACCCCATTACAGCCTTGAAAAGATATAGAAAGTGTGTGTGTGATCGGTGGATCTGGAACTGACTGTTTAACGCTGGTTCACGAAATGTCGCGGAAGCAAGAGTCGCCACCGTCTTTTATTTTCTTCAAAATGGACAGGACAAAAGCACATCAAAATTCCTTATGAGATAGTTTCTCGGTTCGGGAGGTAGATTTATAGAAAGGGAAGGTGTTAGCACCCTTTCTATCCATGGTTATCCATGGGCTCTTAGATACTTGCTCATTGTGTTTTCAAAAGTGTTTGCTTTTCGAGTGTGAGTGGGTTTGAAAAAAGTTTCGTTTAAAGATTTCAGAATGACTCTTGTATCAGTCCTCAAGAGTGTTTGAAAAATTGTTTTGAAAGCTTTTTTGAAAGTGTCGGTGTGAAAAGAGTTTTGATTTGTTTTTGAATAGAGCAAGTACCTATGAGTCATCTACCTACCCTAAGGAATTAGGCTGTGTAAATGTCCTTAAGGTAGTGCCATTCCACCATTGAGAGGTGTTCGGGTCAATTCGTTTTTTAGGGACAGTGTGGTCACCAGAGCAACAATAGGATACCTTAGAAGCTACCCTTATGCCATTGATCCTTTTTAAACCGAGGCAACTTTTCCGAGGCAACTTGTTTTGAGGCATGTGGATCAACGGACATAAGGACTTACTAAAACGTCCTATACTCGACGACCACGTTTCGAAGGTAAGGCAACAGTGAGGCGTACCCTAAGAGTGGTGTGTGAATTTGTGTGTTATTTTCAGTTTAGCATTTATCTTGTACATGTATCATGGTGATCTACGCATTGTTTTTAATTAGCCATTCATTCTTTCATGCAAGTTAGCAGTTTAAAAGTGCGGAAAGTAAAATTCTACGCTATTACAAGGCGCGGGTCTATACATCGCCAAATTAACAAAGACCCGTTTTAAAATAAAAAATGCGGAAAGTAAATAAATTTCTAATTACTATTACAAGGCTTGAGCAATTACATAATATTCACAAAGGAAAATAAAATAACATGCGAAACGAAATAAAAATTGAACGTTCGAGGGCGTTGGACCCTTTTGAAATTAAATTGAATGAAAGATTAATGAATTATTTAATCAAAAGAAAAGAAATGTTTTTTTATGTTTTTGGTATTTAATGGAATAAGAAAATTAAAATTAAAATTAAAAGAAACCCTAATTCTAAGTTATTTTTAATTATTAAAGAAAAATATTAAAATTTAACCTAATTTACTAAAATATTTATGTATATGTTTATTTACAAAAAAAAAATTAGTAACTAATAATAATAATAATAATAATAATAAGAAAAAGTTATTTATTAAGAAAAGTGATAAAAAGTTAAAAACCCTAATTTCTACATATTTTAATTTGTTAAGAAAAATATTAAAGTTTTGAAACCTAAATTAATCTAATTAATTGTTTAAAGTTTATTTACAAAAATAATGGTGAAATTAATATTAATAACAATAAACATTTTTTTTGATTTTTCTGTATTTTATTTTTATTATGAAAATTATTTGATGGAATTAAAAGAAATAATTAAAAAATTAAAAAGAATAGAAAGGAAAAATAAATAAAAATTAAAAATTGAGCAAACCATGGGGGGTATCAGGCCCCTAGAGGAGGTTTATTGAAGGCAATTTGGCCCAACAGACAAAAAGCCTTGTTTGACTTTCTGGCATCACGTGCGTGTTCATTGACTCCTGAGTACCGTGGTCTGCATTCTTTGGCCATTGGATTGGGTTTCATGGTCATTTGTGTTCTGGCTGTTGGCCGTTTGTGTTCTGGCCTCAACGTTCCTTAATCTTCTCAGGATGTCCGTCTCACCATGTATTGGTGTCATGCATAAGTTGTTCTACTTTGGCCATTTGGCTTTTGGCTTTTGGCCATTTGTGTTTTGGCCTCAACGTTCCTTAATGAACCTGCATGGGATCCTGTCTAAATCCTTACTGGAAAATTAGTGACGTGAATGCTTTTATGCCTTTTGGATCATGGAGATCAAGCCAGCCTTACCCTTACTGAAGAAGTAGTGAGGTGTTGGTTTGTAACTGTGATGGCTTGTTTGTAGTGAGAGAGGGATTTGTAATAAGGATTTCAAGGTTTTAGGGTTCTTGGAAGAATTTGATATTCTAACAGTGTTGTGGCAAGGTTTTTTCTCTCTTTTTTCTCCTCCCTGGTTTGTGTGAAAAGAAGGTGATTATATAATGGAAATTAGGGTAAAGAAAATGGGCTTTGAATGTGCAATTGGGCCTCCAATGTTCACTTGAGTTCGTCACTTTTCAGGCTAACTCGCAGGGACTTCAGTGCAATTTTTGAAGTTGAAATGTGAAAACAAAATGTAGCCGACATCGATAACTAACTCCTGTCCGAAAATCGGCTCAATCGGATAAACGGTGAATTAGTTATGAATTTTTGAAGTTTCAGCTCAGACAAACTTATTTTGGGCTCCAGTGTCGACTCTGACACGTTCTTCAATAAAAAACTGGTATTGATCGGAGCATAATCCGGTCTCGACTTTTGAAGCAAAGTTGTATATCTATGAGTCAGGGACCTTGTGTAAAAATATGAGCCCAATCCGATAAAAATTGACCGAGTTATGAATTTTCGAAGTTTCGGCACAAATGAAATAATATTCAGCATTCAGGATTTTCAGCGTGTCACGCACTCTGAGCAAAAAACAAAGACCTTTTGAATACCGTTTAAACTCAATACCTTATGTGAAAATGTAGCCAACTCAATTTGTGAAATTTTGGCGCCGGAACCAGCTCGATACGTTGAAAATCAACCAAGTTATGATTTTCTGAACATGACGCAAATAAACTTCTGTCACAAATTTTCTGTGCGAAAATACTTGATAAATCCACATTTTTGAAAACCTTCTGATCAAAATTGGCTTCCAGCCGTGAGAGATGAAAACGTAGATAATGTCAAGACGGAATTTTGGCCACCGGAACGGGTTCAAAACGAGTCGCGATCTTCAAGTTATGAATTTTTTAGCGCGTAAAAACTGCACTTTCAGCATACTTTTTCACCATATTTCTTCGAGAAAACTCACACATTCGGATACCTTCTTTAAAGAATTGACTCTTGAGCCGAACCTGAATTTGAGAATACGTTATCAGAGATATCTTGGCGAAAGAATACCTGAATATGACGCGCCGGGTTGGACTTGTGAATTTTTCTTGAAATATTTTGAGAAATATGGGAGGGCAAATTTTGGGGTACAACAGTTGCCCCTGTTCAATCTTCTTAAACCCGAGGATGTAGATTGGCTTGCGTGCCTTTCGTGATCTGAAGGTGGAAGATGATTGAACACTAAAGTGCCCAGAAATTTGCACTCGCATGGTGTAGTATCAGCAATGTGATGTAGGGGGAATGGGCTTATAGATGCCATTTGGAAGTGATGGATGGGGGGATGGGCTTATAGATGCCATCTGGAGCTGTGACGGAGCTTTGTCGGGAATGGGCTTATGGATGCCATTTGGAGACTGTTGGTATGTGGATGGGCTTATAGATGCCATCGAGAGGTTGTCGATCGCGTAAGAGATTCCTTAGCGAGAACTTGTGTACCTGAGAAAGAAAGATAATTACATGGCCTGTTACAGGGGTTGATCTTCAAACTCTTCGTGTAGATGTGCCCTGGCTGGATACAGGTATCGAATCTTTAAACTCTTCAGACGTTCCCTGGAAAGATACAGGAATTGAGTCCGGAGAATAGTCGTCAACAGATACACCCTGGCAAGATACAAGAATCGGATCTTCAAACTCTTCAGACGTGCCCTGGCAGGATACAGGAATCGAGTCTGGAATTAGTCGTCAACAGATACACCCTGGCAAGATATAGGAATCGGATCTTCAAACTCTTCAGACGTGCCCTCAACGGGACGATGAGAGAACCTTTGGGCGATTTCTACCTCAACACGACGATGAGAGAACCTTGGGAGATTACTACCTCAACGGGACGATGAGAGAACCTTGGGCGATTACTACCTCAACGGGACGATGAGAGAACCTTGGACGATTACTACCTCAACGGGACGATGAGAGAACCTTGGATGATTACTACCTCAACGAGACGATGAGAGAATCTTGGACGGTTACTACCTCAACGGGACGATGAGAGAACCTTGGACGATTACTACCTCAAAAGGTAAAGACTTTTATCTGTTGATCGTTCTTTCCTGAAAAAGTAACGAGTTAGTTGTATGCAATGCCATAATGTATGACATGCATGATGTCATGATGTTCTCAAAAATAAATGAGATTGGGGTGATATGATTCGTGTATGCATGTATCATAATGTATGACAATGTGATGTTTATGAATGTATTTTCGTCTAGGAAAATAAATCCTTGACGAATGCCGGGAGCTGAATCCTGGGCTGATGTTGAAGAGAGTTCTTCGTTTTCGCTGGGGATGATGGTTGCAAGAATACCGGTAGGAGAAGATGACTCCGTTGGGGAATAAACTTGGCAAATAGATTACTCTGCGGGGAAGTAACTCTGTGGGGAAAGAGAGGTACTTTGCTGAGGTTGATGAGGATAACTCCGCTGGGGATACCGTTGTTGTGCTCTGTTGGAAGTTTTGATGAACTCCGCTGGGGAATAAGAAGAACTTTGCCGAGGACGATCTTTCCGTGGATTTTAGCTGAGGATAACCCAGTTATAAGCTCTGGTGGAGAAATAACCTTTGAATAAAACCGGGGAGACGCGTTCGCTCTGCAGGGAGTGAAGGTATCCTGGTTTCATTCTTCAGCTGAACTTACCTTGGCACTTCGGTGGACAGGGCAACCGGGTCATTTAGACAACTCATTATTGCCCCAGTTTCTGTTGGAGAAGAAGGTACCTGTGAAGGTGTTTGATGACTGCCGATTGAAAAATCTTCTTCTGGTAGGCAAGTGACGAGATGCCGGGACATAGTCGTACGCTGTGATCCCTAACTTTTGCCTGGACCTCCCTTTCGGGTTTTCAGTCCACCGGGATACCCATTCTTGCCCAAGCTGCCTTTTCAGGTTTTCGACTTGCCGGGTGTACAAGTTTTTTCATTTTCATCCCTTATTTTTGCCCGAACCCTTTTGATTCGCCGGGAAGCCCTTATTTTTGCCTAGGTGTGTCAACCTAGCGGGTCTTTAATTATGCGTAGTATTTTTTTCCGACTATGTCCACGTTCTCAGGATGTAGGGAGTTGCCCCTGTCAATAGCATTATGTTGCCGTACTACCATAAGATGTTTGGTCATGCAAGATTTGTTGCTGGGAATTCATGTCCAATGCCCCAAGTGGCTCAGGCGGAGGTTTGCCCCTGGCTGTTTGGCATCTTGAGAGATTCCTTGAATCTTGACTGGACTGCTCCAGATGATGGACAATGATCAGGCCATGCCCCTTGATTAGAGGTGCTTTTGTTTATTAGGCATTCGTCGTGCAAATTTCTCTGCTGTTCAAACAACTAGTCATATGCAAGCAGTGTTATATTAGAAATGCAAAGCTTATGTCTGTCTTGAAATTTTTTGAAAATGCATTTTTTTTCCAGTAAAAGCAAGTGAATTTTTTTGTAAACTATGATGTCAAACTCGTTATTTTATAGCGAGCCTTAAGGAGTCAGGATACCTTTCGTAACAGTACGCCTTCGAACTAACCCACGCTTCAGCTAGGACTTTTGAGGGTTATAACGTGGCCTGGTTCACGGTTTAAGAAACAAAGGATAAAGGCTCAAATTATTTGTACCCACCCGCTCTTCGTGATGTTCTTCGAACCTAAACTCAGTTGATCGTGCGTTAGACCTTGTTTGAGTCTTTGCTTTGATATACCAGTGATGATTCGGATATTGACGGTTTATTTGGAATAGGCAGTCATTTCCTTTTTATGGAGGGTTTGTAAGACCTCTTTCTTTTTTTTGATTTTGTTATCCCTGTTTTTTGCCTGAACTGTTTCTTTTGTGATTACAGCCAGCGGGATGCCCCAGTTTTGTAAGTCTCCTTCATAGGTTTTGACTTAATGGGTTTTTATTTTGAGAAGTAATGACTGCCTGTCTGTATGATTGTTCGGAACCATCATTGTCTTTCTTTGTTTTATAAGGTCCTCTTTGGTGCCATTTGTTATGCACTTGGATCGACTGAGAGAACTACCCTGCCTCAGGTTATGATTAAGGGTTTTAAATTTCGAAAAGAAAAACTCCTACTTCTTTGGCTCAGAGGGGTTGACGAGGGATTATCTTCCTTATAACTCCAGTGTTTAGGAATTGAAACAATGCCTGTACCTCATCAGCGGGGTCTGTTCAAAAGCATACTGTAAAGATAGCGGTATCGTTTTCGTCATCCTCCCTCAAGAGGCTTAGAATTTTAGATCAAGAGTTGACATCACAAAAATATGAAAACAGTTTGCATATAGTGAATACGAAATAATTACTTCAAAACAGACATGTGTAATGCATTAATGAAATAACCAAGTTTGACATGAAATAAAATGTTTGAACAATCGAAGAAAAATACAATCTTGAACATTCAAATGAACAAAAGTTTCCAATCCTAGCCATGTTTGGGCAGGGGAGCAGTGGTCACATTGGGAGCCTCTGGAGAGTCGAGCTGGACTTCCTTTGCGTCAATCATATCCTGAACCTTGTTTCTCAAAGTCCAACAATCATCTGTAGCATGCCCAGGGCTGTCAGAATGATAAGCGCAGCGAACGTTGGGGTTATACCTTGAAGGCGTCCTGTTGGGATTCTTTGGAGGGTCCATGAGAGTTACCAACTTGGTTTCCAGCAACTGTGACAATATCTGTGACAAGGTCATGCCGAGGGGAGTGAATTACCTTTTGGGTCTCTCTTCCCTTTGCTGATTGTGACGCTGAGGAGCGCCGACCGGTTTTGCAATAAGCACCGCGTTGACGTCTTGGCGGTGTTCGGACCTATTCTGCCCTCTTGAGCCATAGACAGCACTAGATTCTCTCTTGGATGGTTTCTTCTCAGTGTTCGAGGAGTCACCATTCTGTATTTTCCCCGACTTGATGCCAGCTTCTATTCTTTCCCCGGTCAAGATCAGATCTGTAAACCCAGCAGCAGAATTCCCAATCAGGTGGTTGAAGAATGGACTAGACAGGGTCCCCAAGAACATGTCGACGAGCTCGCGGTCAGTCAGAGGTGGTTGTACCCTTCCAGCAAGGTCCCTCCATTTTTGAGCATATTATTTGAAGCCTTCGCCTGTACCCATAAACATCCCCTGAAGCTGAGTGCGCGTGGGAGCAAGGTCGGCATTGTACTGGTACTGCTTGTAGAATACAGTGGCCAAATCCTCCCAGTTGTGGATGTTAGCTCCATTCAGTTGATAGAACCAGTCGAGTTGGGTTCCATACAGACTATCCTGAAAGAAGTGAATCCATAAATTCTTGTCAGCCGTGTAGGGTTGGATCCTCCTTGTGTAAGACCTGAGATGCAGCTTAGGACAGGATGCCCCGTCGTACTTGGCAAAGGCAGGTGCCTTGAATTTGTGCGGGATTATTACCCCAGAAGACAGACCTAGATCTTCGAAGTCCAAGCAACTTTTTGTATCTCCATGGCACTTAGACGGTCCTCTAACTGCTTGTATCTGTCTTCAGCTGGAGGATACTGTTCCTCATTAAAATCAGTCTCGTTGTCAGAGACTGTGATCGGTGGATCTGGAACTGACTGTTTAACGCTGGTTCGCGAAATGTCGCGGTAAGCAAGAGTCGCCACCGTCTTTTATTTTCTCCAAATGGAAAGGACAAAAGCACAGAAAAATTCCTTAAAAGAGATTGCTCTCGGTTCGGGATGTAGGTTATAGAAAGGGAAGGTGTTAGCACCCTTTCTATCCATGGTTATCCATGGGCTCTTAGATACTTGCTCACTTGTGTTTTCAAAAATGGTTTGTTTGCTTTTCAATGTGGGTTTTAAAAAGTTTCTTTGAAAATTCCAGTTCGACTCTTGTATCGGTCCTCAAGAGTGTTTGAAAAATTGCTTTCGAAAGCTTTTTGAAAAGGTGTCGGTGTGAAAAGTATTTTTTGATTTTTGTTTTGAAATTAGAGCAAGTATCTAGAGTTGTCTACCTACCCTAAGGAATTCGTCTGTGTAAATGTCCTTTAAGGTAATGCCATCCCACCATTGAGAGGTAGGTAGCACCACCGTTGGAGGTGTTCGGGTCAATTCGAGGTTCGGGACATGGTGATCACCAGAGCAATAGGAAGACACCTTAGAAGCTACCCTCATGCCAGGTTCCCGGATCATGAGGACATACTAAAACATCCTCTACTCGACGATCACCTTTCGAGGCAAGGCAACAGTGAGGCGTACCCTAGGGGTGGTGTGTGATTTGTGTGTCAGATTCATTTATTTTTGTCTTGTCAGGTTATGGGTGATCTATGCGTTTGTTTTTATTTTTGTCCATACATTCTTTCATGCCTTGATTAACGGTTAAAATATTGCGAGAAAGTAAAAGATTCTAAGCTATTACAAAAGGCGCGGGTCCACATCGCCAAAATTTCTCGAACCCGATTTGACAGAAAAATAAAGAAAGAATAAAGAAAATAAAAGTGCGAGAAATTAATTACATGGCTTCGGGAGAGATACATAAATATTTAAACGAAATAAAATAAATATGCGAATTAATAAGAATTAAAAACGAGGGCGTTGGACCCTTTTTGCAAAATTAAATTAAAGATGGATTAATTAAAATTAAAAGGAAAAGAAATTGTTTTTGGTATTTTTGGTATTTTATGTTTTTAATGAAAAAAGAATTAATTAAAATTAAACGCTAACCCTAATTCTATTTGTTTTTTTTAATTTATTAAGAAAAGAAGATTAAAACCTAATATTAACCCTAATTAATTTACATGCAAATTTAATTATAAAAATAAATATCTAATATTTAATTATTATGGAATAAAAGAAAAAAGGATGAAAATTAATTAAACCCTAATTCTATATTTTTTAGATTTTTATTAAAAAAAAAAGTTAAAATTAAAACCTAATTTAAAACTAACTAATTTATGAATTTATTTACAAAATATACATGCTAAAATAAAATATTTATTATATTTTTTTTTCTTTTCTGATTTTTATGGTTTTGTGTTTTTTAAAAAAAATGATTAAATTGATAGAATTAATTAAAAGGAAATAATAATTAAAAAAACAAAGAAAGTAAAATAATTTGGCAAACCTAGGGGGGTATCTGTCCCCAAAGTGGAGGGCTTGTTAGCACTTGAGGCCCACTAAGCTCTTGATTTTGTTGACCTCTCATCCCAGCGTGTGAGTGCATTGACTCATGTTCATGGTATTCTTCAAACTGTAGCCCTTGGATTGATCTAGGCATACGCGTGGAAGGCTGGATTTTGTGGGTGCATGGTGATCCCCTGATGAAGCGTTGCATGGGAGTAGGTTGTACAAAATAATATGGAATAAAGTGAGGACCTGGGGCTCGAACCCAGGTCATGAACGTTACCACCACTACGCCTTGCCAGTTGATCCACCTGATTGCTTTGTATATTATATAACAAACAAATAACATAAGCGAATATGGTTAGTTAATGGATTTTTAGCGCGCAAATTTAAATGAACCACTCACGCCTTGACACTGCATCATCTTCTCCGTTTTGTTTTATTTTCCTGAAACACAAACATATTAGGCAACGGTTTTGCAAGCGTTCTAAAAGGTCCCTTTCCAGAAAATAACGAATAGCTCTAGGGCGCTCATAAATTGAGCGCGAGGGTGGATTCATAATCGTCTAAGCATGCTGATTTGAGTCATGGTACTATGGTGGTATGATTTTACCGCGTTTGGAAACCCCCAATTTCAAGCTTGCAAAACCCTAATCTGCATCCATGGTGAATTCGCATACAGTGCATAAAAATCCAATCAAAGTACATGGTTAGCTTTAGAACACATAGCTTAGCATGAATCTACAGAGAAAATGCCATGAATATGCGTAAATTGTAAAGCACGATTATGAAAAAAAGTGAGAAAATTTGGACTTCTGTACAGTGATTCAAAGGGTTATGATTGATGTTTTTGATCCAGGAAGATTGCTTGAGGTCCTTGGAAGGCAATAGGATGGGTTTTGTGGCTTGAAACGACCTGCAAATAAGTTTTCAGTTTTGAATTTTTTTGCAAAAATTTCAAGTTTGTATCTTGGTCTCTAGCGCAACTTAGTGGTTATGAGGCATTAGGTCTTGCTTGTGCTTATGTATGGAACCAATTAGGGTTGAAAAACTTGATTAGAATCCATGAATTAATGAATGCAATATTTGATTTTTTCACCATGATTTTCAAATCTTTTTTCATGCTATTTTTGTACAAATCATATCCAATCAATTCCAATTCTTCCATATCTGATCATGCACGAATTATTGAGTATATTTCATGCACAAAAAGATTTTATTTCATTGGTTTTATATTTTTCATGTATTTTATTTGATTAAATGAATTATTAATAATAAAAAATTCAAATAAATAAATAAAAATGGAGAAAAACTTCCCTTTGGGCCAAATGGTCGTGCACATGCCTTGGATGATGAATTATGGAAGAAAAATAGGCCCATTAGCAATTTTAGGTCATTTGAATCAATGTTGACTTTTCAAAATATCCAAACATTTCCCAACTTCCACAAGGCATAACTTGCTCAATTTTTAAGCTTTGCTCATGTTCTTGGACATTTTGGAAAGGTCTTTGAGTCCTCTAACCAATGTCTTTGGTACCATGTCATTTTGATTTACCAATCTCAAGTTATGGCCTTTTACTTAAAGTCCCTTTTTGTTGACTTTTGAAAATGACCTATAATGTTGACATTGATAACTTTTTGTGAGAGCATTTCTTGGACTTGAAGTATGAAGATGAGTTGTATGAAATGTCTTTATCTTCAAAATGAGCTTTGGATGGAATTTTTCTGATAATCCATGTGAAAGTTATGCCCTGGTCAATTTACAGTTGACTTTTTCATCTGTCCAAATAAGGAAACTTTTGCATCTTGATGATTTTTGAGCCAAACTTTGAGAATCATGATCAAGCATTGATCAAATGATGTTTGTGGCTTCAAAATGAGATGTTGACCAAAAATTTGAACTTTTGACTGTCAAATGACCATTTTGCCCCTACAGTTGACTGTAGTGCAATTAGGGTTTTTGACTGTGCAATTTTGTGCTGAAAGTCTTGAAACTTGGTATGAGGATGCTTGACCATTTTTGTAGGCAGGTGGGACTTGATTGGACCCTTGGAAACTTCATTTTCTTGATCAGAATCAAAACCCTAATTTTGACTGTTTAGGAGACCCTTGCACTGTGCAACCCTTGGGGAATTTTGAAGCTTGGCTTGGCAATTTCTTGAAGAATATGGGAGGGCAAATTTTGGGGTACAACAGAGACCACCGGAATTGGAGCCCTTCCCCCTTGGGGACTGCCTTTTCCTACAGAAGAACCAGCTTGATCAACCTCATTCTGCAGTGTGTTTCCAAACCTCCGGCCAGTGTTGAATAGTACAGTTCTCTTCTTCTTCTTCTTAACCAGCAGAGACTTCAACTCCTCTTGACCTTGGGCCAGACTCATAATCAGCTCTTGGAATTGGGCGTTCTGAGCCTGAAGGGCCTTGATGGACTGCTCGGTAGATGATTCAGGATTCATAATGAGACTGCTGAAATAAACAGCAAAGAAGGTAAGTGACCTGTCAAAAGGGTACCTGTAATGCAATGATATGTATGTATGCATGCAATGTTTTCAAGGATCTCGCGGGGTAAACAAGAAAATTGTTAGAGTTGGGATCCGATAGCTTGATTGAAGGAACTGCATGTTGTTGAGAGTCCTTCTTCAAGGGTCAAAGGCTCACCATATCCAGTGGGTCATAGCCCCTGACAACCTTGTCTAGAGGAAAATAAATCCCCTTTTCCCCTTGCTGGACAGTTGGTTCATCATGACCTGCATCACAAGCCCTTGAGATCCTTGAAATGGGTTAGTCCTTATGTAGGATGCATGCAATGGTATGATGTTATGCTATGCATGGAGTAATGTAGGTAAACCCTGTTATGAGTCCAGATTAAGGACTGTAAACACACCCTGCAAGAAACTCATGTGTTAGATAACAAGTATGCAAGTAGTCAAGTTTGAAAGCACACAAGTCACACAAAGATCCCTTAGAGTTTAGGCCAGCATGAAGTTTGGGGTACTACCCTCTTTCAGTTTCGTTGGTTAAGACCTGTCCTAGAAAATAGTAACCGGGTTCTAGAGGATCCCAATATCATTGACTACCATCGCGATCCCTCAATCGGTCATAACTCCAGCGTCGCAATCTTTTCTTGCGGCCAGAACCATCGCGAGAGTTTAGCCTCAATGGGCGTAGCATACTGCTACTGTTCTATTGGCCAAGTTGGGTCATTTAAGGTTCTAAGGTCGGTTGGTGCTTAATAAATCCTCAGAAGACCCATATTCTCCTCGTTGCGACACAAGGGATATCGGTACAGACCAAGGTGCCACACCAACGTAGCCACTGCTTCACCCATGTCGGTCTACGCCGGACAGGTCCCTCACAGCTTATGCTACCTAACAAGGTATCCCCAGATCCAGGTTAGGATCTATGAAACTCCAAGACAATGCCCACAATAATAAAGCACACAAATCAGGCAATTGAAAACATAAGTATGGGCTATCCTAAGGTACACCTCACTTTAAGTAATCCCCAGCAGAGTCGCCAGTTCTATAATCGGTGGATCTGGAACTGACTGTTTAACGCTGGTTCGCGAAATGTCGCGGAAGCAAGAGTTGCCACCGTCTTTTATTTTCTTCAACATGGACAGGACAAAAGCACAGCAAAATTCCTTATGAGATAGTTTCTCAGTTCGGGAGGTAGATTTATAGAAAGGGAAGGTGTTAGCACCCTTTCTATCCATGGTTATCCATGGGCTCTTAGATACTTGCTCATTGTGTTTTCAAAAGTGTTTGCTTTTTGAGTGTGAGTGGGTTTGAAAAAAGTTTCGTTTAAAGATTTCAGAATGACTCTTGTATCAGTCCTCAAGAGTGTTTGAAAAATTGTTTTGAAAGCTTTTTTGAAAGTGTCGGTGTGAAAAGAGTTTTGATTTGTTTTTGAATAGAGCAAGTACCTATGAGTCATCTACCTAACCTAAGGAATTAGGCTGTGTAAATGTCCTTAAGGTAGTTCCATCCCATCATTGAGAGGTGTTCGGGTCAATTCGTTTTTTAGGGACAGTGTGGTCACCAGAGCAACAGTAGGATACCTTAGAAGCTACCCTTATGCCATTGATCCTTTTTAATCCGAGGCAACTTTTTCGAGGCAACTTGTTTTGAGGCATGTGGATCAACGGACATAAGGACTTACTAAAACGTCCTATACTCGACGACCACGTTTCGAAGGTAAGGCAACAGTGAGGCGTACCCTAAGAGTGGTGTGTAAATTTGTGTGTTATTTTCAGTTTAGCATTTATCTTGTACATGTATCATGGTGATCTACGCATTGTTTTTAATTAGTCATTCATTCTTTCATGCAAGTTAGCAGTTTAAAAGTGCGGAAATTAAAGTGCGGAAAGTAAAATTCTACGCTATTACAAGGCGCGGGTCTATACATCGCCAAATTAACAAAGACCCGTTTTGAATAAAAAATGCGGAAAGTAAATAAATTTCTAATTACTATTACAAGGCTTGAGCAATTACATAATATTCACAAAGGAAAATAAAATAACATACGAAACGAAATAAAAATTGAACGTTCGAGGGCGTTGGACCCTTTTGAAATTAAATTGAATGAAAGATTAATGAATTATTTAATCAAAAGAAAAGAAATGTTTTTTTATGTTTTTGGTATTTAATGGAATAAGAAAATTAAAATTAAAATTAAAAGAAACCCTAATTCTAAGTTATTTTTAATTATTAAAGAAAAATATTAAAATTTAACCTAATTTACTAAAATAGTTATGTATATGTTTATTTGCAAAAAAAAATTAGTAATTAATAATAATAATAATAATAAAAAGTTATGTATTAAGAAAAGTGATAAAAAGTTAAAAACCCTAATTTCTACATATTTTAATTTGTTAAGAAAAATATTAAAGTTTTGAAACCTAAATTAATCTAATTAATTGTTTAAAGTTTATTTACAAAAATAATGGTGAAATTAATATTAATAACAATAAACATTTTTTTTTGATTTTTCTGTATTTTATTTTTATTATGAAAATTATTTGATGGAATTAAAAGAAATAATTAAAACATTAAAAAGAATAGAAAGGAAAAATAAATAAAAATTAAAAATTGAGCAAACCATGGGGGGTATCAGGCCCCTAGAGGAGGTTTATTGAAGGCAATTTGGCCCAACAGACAAAAAGCTTTGTTTGACTTTCTGGCATCACGTGCGTGTTCATTGACTCCTGAGTACCGTGGTCTGCATTCTTTGGCCATTGGATTAGGTTTCATGGCCATTTGTGTTCTGGCTGTTGGCCATTTGTGTTATGGCCTCAACGTTCCTTAATCTTCTCAGGATGTCCGTCTCGCCATGTATTGGTGTCATGCATAAGTTGTTCTACTTTGGCCATTTGGCTTTTGGCTTTTGGCCATTTGTGTTTTGGCCTCAACGTTCCTTAATGAACCTGCATGGGATCTTGTCTAAATCCTTACTGGAAAATTAGTGACGTGAATGCTTTTATGCCTTTTGGATCATGGAGATCAAGCCAGCCTTACCCTTACTGAAGAAGTAGTGAGGTGTTGGTTTGTAACTGTGATGGCTTGTTTGTAGTGAGAGAGGGATTTGTAATAAGGATTTCAAGGTTTTAGGGTTCTTGAAAGAATTTGATATTCTAACAGTGTTGTGGCAAGGATTTTTCTCTCTTTTTTCTCCTCCCTGGTTTGTGTGAAAAGAAGGTGATTATATAATGGAAATTAGGGTAAAGAAAATGGGCTTTGAATGTGCAATTGGGCCTCCAATGTTCACTTGAGTTCGTCACTTTCCAGGCTAAATCGCAGGGACTTCAGTGCAATTTTTGAAGTTGAAATGTGAAAACAAAATGTAGCCGACATCGATAACTAACTCCTGTCCGAAAATCGGCTCAATCGGATAAACGGTGAATTAGTTATGAATTTTGAAGTTTCAGCTCAGACAAACTTATTTTGGGCTCCAGTGTCGACTCTGACACGTTCTTCAATAAAAAACTGGTATTGATCGGAGCATAATCCGGTCTCGACTTTTGAAGCAAAGTTGTAGATCTATGAGTCAGAGACCTTGTGTAAAAGTATGAGCCCAATCTAATAAAAATTGACCGAGTTATGAATTTTCGAAGTTTCGGCACAGATGAAATAATATTCAGCATTCAGGATTTTCAGCGTGTCACGCACTCTGAGCAAAAAACGAAGGCCTTTTGAATACCGTATGAACTCAATACCTTATGTGAAAATGTAGCCAACTCAATTTGTGAAATTTTGGCGCCGGAACCAGCTCGATACGTTGAAAATCGACCAAGTTATGATTTTCTGAACATGACGCAAATAAACTTCTGTCACAAATTTTCTGTGCGAAAATACTTGATAAATCCACATTTTTGAAAACCTTCTGATCAAAATTGGCTTCCAGCCGTGAGAGATGAAAACGTAGATAATGTCAAGACGGAATTTTGGCCACCGGAACGGGTTCAAAACAAGTCGCGATCTTCAAGTTATGAATTTTTTAGCGCGTAAAAACTGCACTTTCAGCACACTTTTTCACCATATTTCTTCGAGAAAACTCACACATTCGGATACCTTCTTTAAAGAATTGACTCTTGAGCCGAACCTGAATTTGAGAATACGTTATCGGAGATATCTTGGCGAAAGAATACCTGAATATGACGCGCCGAGTTGGACTTGTGAATTTTTCTTGAAATATTTTGAGAAATATGGGAGGGCAAATTTGGGGGTACAACAGTGTGTTTAAATATGACTTTGATTAACTTTGTTAGAAATTTTGAAAACTTATGCTGAAATGCTTTTGTACATTGATTGTGTGATTACCCTGTCAATTTGAGTGAACAAAAGTAAGATGAGAGACATATTGAGTACTTGTGATGTTGGAAGAACTTTTTGGGATTATCTAGATTGAAGCATTGAACATACGTGTTGATCAGAAAAAATGAGAATGGTGATGTTTATTGATAAGGGTAAGCATTTTATTTATGTTGAATTTCCACTTTACATGAAAGTTACTTGAGGACAAGTAATGGATTAAGTTTGTGGTTGTGATGATACTCTATCTTTTCATATTAGTTACGAGTATTTTTTGATAAAATCTGTGAAAGTTTGAGTAAAAGATTAGTTAAAATGATGAAGAAATGAGAAAAATAGCCAAAGGAAGAGATATTAGGGATTTAGAAAAATATGAAGAAAAAGCAAAGAAGAAAGCATAAAAATCCCACAGAATTCTCGCGATTGCGATGGATTCATTGTGGGTGTGATGGAAAAGTATCACGATCATGATACTACTTATCGAGGTCGTGATGGTACTTGTGCCAGACACACTTTTGGTTGTTTAAATAGACAAATAAGCTGCTTTTGCAAGGGTTTCGATTTTGAGAATAGAAAGTGACGACAATGAGTTCTATAACACAAGTTTTTGGAGTTTTAGAGCCATACAAGACATTATTCTTCATTGATCTTCATGTACTCTTCATCTAAACGCATGGTAATGACTTGTACCACTATGAATAGCTAGACTTCTCTTGGTTAGGTCTTAGAATATGAACTTGATTTTACTTTGTTGGATCATATAATTGTTTGATATTATTTGAATGTTTTGATTTTATAATTTCTATTCAACTGCTCTTATTCTTATTATTCTTTAGGTGTTGACGAGCGCACAATGTGAAATTATATGAGTAGGGATTATTGATCGTAAGTCTACCGATTGGAAATAGAGTAATTGCTAAACTTAGTAATTAACTAGAAATAGGTAATTATATGTTGTGGCTAGAGAATTAAAGCACGTAGATCACCTAATTTTAATTCGAATTTGTCAGAGAATTTGGGAGTTGTAGTCTAAATTATTGAGTTGTACTCCAAAGAACTGGGTACAATGGTATTGTTAATTCTCCATAAAATTATAAGTCAGCTCTATTAAGATAATGCACAATCATAAACAGGGAAAAATTAATGTATTTAAATAATATATAATTGCATTCTCATTATCGTATCTTTTACCAACTTTATTCTTGTAATTACTTTTCACAAACCAATCTAAAAAATCCTCGTATTTACTTTCAAAGGCACAATTACAACCTTGTTATAATTTGCAATCCCTATAGAGAGGATCTTAATTATATTACTTAGAATATATTAGTATACTTGCTAAGAAAGTATTCAGGTGTCTTTCTTTTTATTTTATTTTTAATTTAAATGTTAAGCAAACTATTCCTTCTGCTATCATAACAACCGAAGAGAAATATAACTCATTATTTCCTATAAAAATATGCGTTCATTAAGTTTTTCCCTAACCTAACACATATGTTTCCGCTCAAACTCACAAGCATCATCATCTTAATGGATTGCAAGACAGAAAAATATTTAAGGTTTTTTAATTAGTTAGAAAATCTTTCAAAATTGTATGTTGTTATTGTTGTAGATGTTGTTGATGTTGTTTTTTTTACCAACCTTGAACAAAATAATTTCAGCACTTGTAATTCATCTCATAAAATGAAATTGTTGTTCTTGCCTTCACTATCAACATTGAAAAACCTATTCTTAATACCACTTAGAAATATTGCAACTCAAAAAGAAAATGGTGTATGGTAAAAAAGTTTAACTGATATACCTTACATTACACCATTTTCTTTTTGGGTATGCAATTGAAATAATTTGTTCCCTCGGTCAGTCTAAAAATCAAAGGGAAACATCATTATTTTTTTCATTTTTTATTTAAATGATATAACCCTCTACCCCGTTTGTTCATAAATAACCAAGGGAAAAGGTGTCACGATTTTTTTCATAAATAAATCTTTGTTGTCCATTTATTGAGTATCAACGCTCAAGACACTACCAAATCATTTATCAACAATAAATATTATAGATCCGCGTGAAACCCTTACGACACTCATTCAGAAAGCCAACACCACCCTATATATCTTGGATGCAACATTGTAAATCACAAATATTGATTATGAAAATATTATGATTGAAAATAGTGAAATTTAAAGGAGCGTTGAAACAATCTTTCTGATGGATGCAAAAGCCAAAAAATTGTATTAGTTCAAAGTTATTGTTATTTACATAATCTCTTGTCTTTGTACATGATAAATTATTTTCATTATCTAACATTTGTTAATTTTATATCCGAAACAAATAAATGCGAAGTCAGTGAAAATATATTATAATATACAGATATGAAACAAAATCTATCATTCACAAGGATGATGATGAAGAATTTTTATAATTATTCAATAAAATTGTACTTGTAGGTTTAAATAAAAATAATTTTAAATTATGAAAATTTGTATTTTAATTAAACAAGTGAATAACATGACACCAAGGTGTCAAACTGAGTAACATGACACCTCCGATAACTCTTTACCGCATATTGGTATAATAAAATTCACTGTTGGATTGAAAGCTATTATCATGTAGATTATATATATAAAATTTAATATTAATCAGAAATCATTTGACATATCAACAAGAAACAAGGATTTGATCATGACCCATATAATCTTTCAAACATAGGTATTTAAAAACTTATTTGAAAAACAATGTTGAGAGGAAAATTTTTGGCCTAGATTAAAATAGTAGTCTAAACGAACCTAGTTATTGGAAACTCGCATATGCACAAGCCATATGGAAATAAGATAATGATAAAATAAATCAACATAATAATATCTCAATTAATAGTTTAATATCAAACACAACATTTTCCTATTTCCAACAAAATCATATTAAAACACACAACTTGACAATTTATCAAATATGTGGCGCGTAATCAAATTTTCAGAATTTTCTTTGAGCTTTGTTGATATAAAAAAGTTCTTACAATTAAAGTGATTATAAGCTAATAAACAAGGAATTTAATCTTTAACAATCGAAGAAAAATTTGATACAAATTGATCAATTAAACAACACATTCAACAAACTGCATATAGAAAGTAAATGAGAGTAAGAGATAGGATATTATAATTTTCTTTTGAGTTGAACAAGCTAAACAATTTGTCAAAAATTTGGTGTGCAATCAAAGTTTCAGAATTTTCCTTTGTGTTGTATTGATATGAAAAAGCACTTATAATCAAAAGTGATTATAAGTAACTCAATACACAATTCAAAACAAAAACAGTCTCAAAAAATTCCTACGCGTCGATAGATTACTCAATGCTATTTAACAAATTGATGTATGAAAATTAAAGAAAGTAAAGCAATAAAAGAAAAGAGACACAAATATTTATCTACATAGTTCCCCATTTTTCGTCCTTTCACGTGGGTACGTATACGCCCAATTCCAATATGGAATTAGGATACTTTCTTACTTTGCAAAAAGTATGAATACAAGACAAGTGTTCAAGAGTAACCCTACAAACCATAATTATTTGATGTTGATTCAACCCCTTATCCTCTTTTGATCTTCAACAAGATCAAGCACATAATATATTTCCAATTGAATATCTTTATCTTGCTACTCCTTTGCATTCTTTATCTCCAAAGGTTTTGCGCACCATCAATTACAACTATTGCAACATAATACTGCAATTCGATTCGCTATTCTCTCGCTACTTCCCTTGCGTTATTTATCTCCAAAGGGCTTCACTAGACCACAATCCTCTTTTAAATGTCTTGCACAAAAACCCCTCAAATCGATCAATGATCTTGGAGGACAAACCCACCATTTTTCCAGATGAAGACCCCTACAAATCTTAACCTAATATATTCGGATACATAAGAACCTAATCAGATGTTATCAAACCTCGTCTAGATAACACCCCAACAAAGAATCATTAGAATAATTTGTTAGTGTGTATGCATAGGTTTGAGGTTGAAGATGAAGAGCAAATGTAGGATAATATTATGGTTTAATCCAATTGGAATGATACATGAATGATATATTTATAGTTGAGATATTTTTAGGTAAAAGAGGGAAGTTTCGGAATGAAAAAATTAAGAAAAAATGACCCACAAAAAGTATGTGCCGACTTGAAAAAATAATGTGTCGCCACATGCAAAACAATTGCTATAGGCTTTAAAAATGTAGTACATGTACTGACGTATAAATCATATGTGTCGGTGCATAAGTCGTATGTGTCGGCGCATAAATCGTATGTATTGACACATACTAAAGTTTTTCAGAAATTGCAGAAATGTTGATTTTATGTGTCGACACATAAACATGTTTTTTTTGTGCAAAAACTGATTTTTCATGATTGAGACCAATTTTAAACTTGTTTTAAATTATTCCTAAGACCTCTAAAATGATTCATAAGACCTCTAATACAAGGGAGTTCTATATGACATAGAGATACCATCCAAATATACAAAAATGCTAAATTTTCCTAGTTTTGACATCACACAAAACATCTAATAGTGAAGTTGCACTCACATACCCCCCCCCCCCCCCCCCCCCCCTTTTTATGATGAGAAAACTTGCGACGATGAACTCATGTAGTTATTGAAGGCTCCCCTTACTTTGTGTTTCACAACTTCATCTCGCATAAGCTTCTCCCCCTTTGATAACATCAAAAAGAAAGATGGTAAATCGTGAGAAGTATCATATTCCAATATCAATACTAATATATCACTCAGAGGCATTTTTACAAAGAAGAGCATATAATTACATATCCTCATATATATGTAATGATGAAAAATTATTAGATAATATGCATACAATATTACCAAACACGTTATCAATTTGCATGAATAATAATGAATGTGATGCAAGAGCAAGCTACTCAAGTAGCTTCTATAGCATCACGATTACATAACACGACATAATGGAACTCCCAATGCCGCACACGCATGTGCCTAGCATAGCGACAAGAACATTTCACTACTCAAATCAAAATGAAAATATTGTCATAAAATGTGACTCAACTACAACAAGAATCATACATGCAATTAACATGCTCACATTCAACTCATACATGAATACAAGAAATAATAATCGAAACACATGCTTGTACACACAAGAGAAAACTTATACAAATATGAAAGAATTAATACATGAAGTCATTATAAGCATATATATATTGAGAACACACAATGGTTATCAATCAAATTTTTTGGAAATGAACATTCATAGTTTCATCATTTGAGAACATAGCAAGTACTTTTAATCAACTAAAACATGTACTAAGAAGCTTCTTAGTTTCAAGGAGAAATTTGGAACAATATTACCTCACTCTTTATGGATGGAAGTTGCACTCACATGATGTAAAATACTTCAAACAAAGTTTTAGAACTAAAGTATAAAAGTGCAAGTATCATAATAAAGAAAGAAATATTGTAGACATTAATAATCTCAAATTCCTCATGTTTGTTGAAAAACGGGTTGGTTGAAAATATTTTGTGAAAACATCGTCAAGTTGATTTTCACTATCAAAATGCTCGAACACAACATCCCCTTTTTCAACATGATCGCGAAGGTAATTCCCCCACGCATGTGTTACTTCCTTGAGTTACTTTATTTGAAGTCCGAGAAAGTAATTAAACTCCCCATAAGACTCATTTCAAACCATCATTGCATAAGCTTAGAGAACTCTTTGACAAGTTACATGTTAGTAGAATCAAATATGATATAATATTAAATGTGTTATGCTTGATGTTTAAAGAAGCTAAACATGCTAATGTACACATAAGTGTTTATGAAATAAAGTACATGGAAATATAGTATGATGAGATCATTATAAGTATATATAAATTGATAAGTCACCATGATTATCAATTAAGAATTATTTTGCAATTGAATACTCATAATATATATATATATATATATATATATATATATATATATATATATATATATATATATATATATATATATATATATATATATATATATATATATATATATATATATATATATATATATATATATATATATATATATATATATATCATACACCAAGTATGTCATGTATTTAGAAAAATAAACAAGTAAAAGACAAAACTTACTAACAAAGTGAAAGTTAGATCGATACTACCTCACCGAATAATATGATGGAGGATGAACTTGCATTTAACAAGGAACTCTCGAAAGAAATTTGAACCAAGCAGAAAATATGCCACAAATATTTTTAGAACAACACGGTCTTACCACTTTACATTTTGACAAAGAACCCAAAAGTATAACTTGTGATGAATTCAAGGTCATTGATTTGATGATTATTTATTTTTATTGAAACCTCATCTTTATCCTTTTCATGTTAGTTATCTTTCTCCTCCTCATGTTTCACCGATTTAGGTTGATCAAATTCATACTTTGATGTTATTGAGTATGCCTCTTGAAGATACACCCACATCATGAAATGAAATACCTCATCTGAGTATTCTCGGATACAACATCAAAAGACACTTACATACCTTTTACCAATAAAACAAAACTTGTTGTTGCTTTCTAGATCACAATCCATCATTTTGCCCCATATACAATAGGATTAGAATATTTTCATATGCCTTGAGCCACCATAAATGAGAATCCATATTCTCTTTATGGAGTCAAGACAATATTCCTACAATAACAACAAGGCAAGATAGGTATCCAATCTTTATTAGGTCTTTGGGGGTTAGTGAAAAATTAGTTGCATTTCGGCAAGCCTTTCATACAACCATAGTGACAATTTAAATTTTCACCATCACTAAAATCACTATCATATAAAGGCTCACTTTTTGAGGTCTTTAAACTTGACTCCCTAAGAGCTTTAGACTTTGTTCTTTCCCCTTTATCCGTGTTTTTCTCCTTTTTCTTCTTCTCAAGCTTTTTCTCATGCTTGTCTAAGCAAGTAAGTTCTTGATCATGTTCTTCAAACTTACTAAATAATATAGTGAGATCAAGTGTTGTAGGATCATTAGCTTCCTTGATTGCGGTGACCTTTGTAACACCCTGCTTTCCCCCATCGCAAATTTAAATAAATCGAAGTAAATTAAAACTTTTCGTCACAACAAAACAGGATGTCACATCATTCATCGTCATGTAATTTGCTCAATATTTAACAATTTGACACATAACACGCATTTCGGATGAACCGACAATATCATCATAGTTCTCAATACCTCGACTTCTTTAACACATTGGAAAAGAATTCATAATTTAATTCCAACATCATCAATTCGTCATATGACCAATAATTCTCAATTAAAATAGAGTTTACAAAGCTCCTAAAAAATTCTTCAAAGAAAACATCAATAAATAAAATGAGGGTTCATCCTCGATGTTACGTATCAAAGCAAGACCCGACTCAATCTACGTAATAAAAGGCGTAACTTCATAGGTCAAACGATCTAATCTTTGTCACTTGTGCATTACCCTTGTAGAGGCAACATTAAAACAAAAGGGGTGAGATATCATAACAATATAAAGAATGTATGATAAAAAATAGATAAAGAATGACATACATAATCATAATCTCATACTTCATGCATCAACGCCAATACACAACATCATTTCAATAATCACACCCAACAAACAACATATCACGTCTCTTCAACAACAATGTCATAATGCAATGAGACCAGCTTCCCTATATATATGCATGTGGTACCATAACAACGTCTCTTTGTCATTCATGATACACCGTCACTTACCATTAAGGCTACATCGTCACTTGCCATTAAGGCTAGACAGTCACTTGCCATTAAGGCCACATCATCACTTATGAACATGCATGAAACACTAACATGTTATGACAACAAATGCAACGATACAACACACATCAAATAACCAAAACAATAAAACTATTTAATCACACATTATTGTTCATACATTGTCGCAATGTCACTACGTCATGAAATCTCTTCATATTCATCGTCATATTCGCAACTTCACAATTACAACAAACATCGAGATAAAACAAACCCATAAAATATTCTCATAATGAGTTCAATTTATTTTTATTTAATAGAATATATTTTTATCTTTTCATAGGTTCAAACGGCGCGTCAAACGGACACCCGAGTAAAAAGTTATGAGTTTTTAAAGTTTTTCAAAAATTTGGCCATTCTGTCTCAGTTGTAACCGGTTACCACTGGATGGTAACTGGTTACTACTAAAATAGTAACTCTGTATTTTCAAAATTCCTCGCGGTAACCTGTTGCCCTTTAGCAGTAACTGGTTATTGCTATTATCACCAAAACATCCATTATGTCAAATCTTTGGTACCCCGGTTACCCTATAATGGTAACCAGTTACCTCCTCACAAATTTTCCCAAAATTCAATTTTTTTGCACGCGGTAACCGGTTTCCACCAAGTGGTAACCGGTTATCACTACTATTTTTTCAAAAATCTGCAATTTACAGGTTACGATTCCTGATCCGCTGTCGCGCACGGATCAAAATGAGTATTTTTGCGAAACGGTAATATAGCGACAACTGTAACTCGAATATCGTTCTCACAAGGAATCTTGATTTTATTAACTGAAGGTAAATCGAATTGGGGGGGGGGGGGGGGGGTTGTTTGGGTTCAAAAAAGAAAATGAAAAATAAGCGCTTAAAATAAGTGATTCTTGAAATAAGCTAAAACGAACCAATCTACTGTATCGACTTCCGACTTATCATCGATCCCTATAAAATCCCAATTCCCTAACGGGTCCGTTCCTATTCGATCACAAAAGCTAGTGACAAGCGCAATAGCAATTGAACGATGTCTGTCCCTAAATTCCGAGTAAAGCAAACAGATAAAAACTATTGCGAATTAAGCAAACGCAACATGATCAGACGCGATAATGCAAAAGCTACACTAATCACGAATTTGATTCAGGATCATCAATTAACAATCGAATCTAAGAATTTTGTCCTATAACAACAACCAAATTAAACAAATTATTGAAATTATAAGAAAGATTCAAAGGAAATAAAATAAATTGGGATTTATAAAAACCTCAAAGTGGAATTCGAATACAGTCGATTGATTCTTGGAATTTAGTTCTCCATGGATGATTCGTACAAAGCCATAGTTTTCTCATGAACAATATTTTTTCTCGTCAAAAGTGAATACGTTCATAGCACATGGCTGTTTTGGGATATAGTGAAACATGAATTTCCGGTTACAACCCAACTGGGTCAAAAATATAACCCAAGCCCATTACAAATGACCCAAAACAAGAAATATTTCTAAAGCTGCAACTTCAACGAAATTTATGGCCCTGCTACAATTTGATTCAGCTCTCGACTTCTGAATGAAAATTTTAGCTCTTTCTCTTAGCTTTCCAATGACTGGTAGAACGCCTCATTCCGACTCTTGAAGCTCAAGTTATGAATTTATTCGCTAAAGCTGCTAAAGCTGAAAATAAAGTGCGAAAAATAAATTAGTGCGAAAATAAAATAAAATATAAAAATACAATAAAAAGGAAAAATAACCAAACTAAAACATAGAAATGTATAAGTATAAATATAGAGGAATGTGCATCAAAATGCACTGATCAATTCCCATCTTTTTAAAACTCCAAAACACCAAAATTTCACATGAAATAGCAGCAATTCACTATACCAAATAGGCACACATCATAATACTTTACATATTCAAAATCAAGGGTTTATACACATTAACTCAACATCTTAAATCATCGCATATACAAATCACATACACACCAATTTCACACAAAGAATGATTAAACGATTACTGAACCTAACTCTACCATGACCCATCATCATACAAACCCTTATATAGTTAGAACCTCTCCCTTACCTTAGGTTTTGAGTTCTCTTCCATGCTCCAATGGAGTCTTCCCTTTAGCCCTAGGTTCTTCCTCTTCTCTTCTGCTTCTCACTTCTACGATCTATTTTCTCGTGTTCTCACTTTTGTTTTCTAATAACACATCTTAGAACCCTAAATTCATATTCCCACCTTACCCTTCTTATTTTTAATTAATTATTTAATCACTAATATTATAAATAAATTATATCTATCATATTAATAATATTAATTATGAATATAAATCTTGATACTAATAATGCTCATATTCCCCATTCACCTCATGGTTTATAAGCTTTTAGTCATACACCCCCCCAACAATTCAACCTCTAATTTCCCAAATAAAATCTCATCACATTGTAAAACACATCATCACCATAAACACATCATATCATCTAATAGTTTTTAAATAAAAATAACCTTAATTAAATCGGGTTGTTACAACTCTCTCCCACTTAAAAGATTTTCGTCCTCGAAAATTACCTCAAGTGAACAACTCTGGGTAAGCTTCCCACATCTTGCATTCTCATTCCCACGTCACATTCTCTGTGGCAACTCCTCCCCAAAACACTTTCACAAGAGAGATCTCTTTGCCTCTCAACGCATTCACCTCTCGATTCTCGATCCTCACAGGTACGATTTCAACAGTAAGATCATCCCACACTTGTACATCATCTATCCGAATCACATGCGACGAATTCAGAACATATTTACAAAGTTGTGACACATGGAACACATCATGCAGATTTGATAAATTAGGTGGTAGTGTGAATCTATACGCAACATTCCCCACCTTCTTTGAAATTTGATACGGACCAATAACCGAGGAGTTAACTTCCTTGACTTCAAGGCATGTCCTACAGCGGTTACAGGAGATACTCTCAAGAATACATGATCTCCCTCTTGAAACTTAATATCTTTTCTTCTCTTATCATGGTAACTCTTCTGCCCGCTCTGCGAGGCTCTCTTCTTATCTTGGATCATCTTCACCTTCTTCGTAGTCTGTCGCACAATTTTGGGTCTTAGCACTACACTTTCACCTGGTTCATGCCAACACAATGGTGTTCTACACCTTCGACCATACAACGCCTCGAAAGGTTCCATACCAATAATAGAATGGAAACTATTATTATTAGTGAACTCAATCAAAATAAGAAAATTATCTCATGTACCTCCTTGCTCAAGAATACAAGCTCTCAATAAATCCTCTAGTGACTGAATAGTCCTCGCTGTCTGACCATCTGTCTGTGGATGATAAGCAGAACTCAATTTCAGCTTCGAGCCCAACGCATTCTGCAAACTCTTCCAAAAATCAGAAGTAAATATCTGATCTCTATTCGACACCACACTGGACGGAACACTGTGCAACTTCACAATTACACAAAGATAAACCTCTGCCAACTTCAGTACAGGAAAATTGACATTGATTGGAATGAAAATAGCTGATTTTGTTAATCTATCAACAATCACCCAAATCGAGTCATGCCCTCTTTGAGTACTTGGTAGCCCCGTCACAAAGTCCATAGATATACCATCCTATTTCCACCCCGGAACATCTAAAGGTTCCAACAGTCCTACAGGTTTCTTATGTTCAACTTTCGACTTTTGACAAGTTAAACATACATACACAAACTATGCCACATCTCGCTTCAACCTAGACCACCAAAATAACTTATTTAAGTCATGATACATCTTGGTAGCTCTAAGATGAATACTCAAAATGCTTCTATGGCTCTCTTTCAGAATCATCTTTCTCATTTCAGCATCATCAGGATTACAAATCCTGTTTCTGAATCTCAACACACCTTGGGCATATACTTTAAAGTCACTGTCTCCAGATTTGTTACTCTCGAACATCAAATCTACCAACTTCACATCTAACCTGTGAGCTTCTTTAATATTATCTAAGAATTCATTGTTAATCTTCAACATCCCCAACATCACACTCTGCGGTGTCACTTCACAGGCCAAACTCATGTCTCTGAATTGTTCAATCAATTCTAGTTCTCTAAACATCATAGCAGACATATGCAAAGTATTTCGACTCAAAGCATAAACTACAACATTAACTTTACCTGGATGATAATTCAATCCAAAGTCATAGTCCTTCAACAATTCCAACCATCTTCTCTCATATTCATCTCCTTCTTATCAAATAAGTACTTTGAGCTTTTATGATCACTAAACACTTCAAATCGGGAACCATAAACACTACAGCTGCTAATTCTAGATCATGAGTAGTATAGTTTCTTTCATGAATCCTTAATTGTTTTGATGCATAAGCAACCAATTTATCATTATGCATAAGTACACCACCTAGACCCAATTTAGAGGCATCATAATATACAACAAACGGTTCCTCAAGATTAGATAATATTAAAATTAGAGTCGTCGTCAATCTCTTCTTAAGTTTAACAAAACTCTCTTCACATTGGATGTTGTAGCGGTATAAATGTTTAAGACTAAGCCATTAGATTGACTAGACTTATACAAATCAAAATAAAAATCGTCACCGTGCTTTATTGTTTCCAAAGGAATGGGAAAAGAGCGAGTAACCCAAAAAGAGGGGGAAAGATTCAAGGTAAGGGGTTTGGTTATGCAAAGGGAAGGTATTAGCATCCTAAACATCTACGGTACTCCGCATGAACCTCTTTGAAAAATATGTATATTTTGGCTATAAAATATTGTATGTAATATAGATGGTGGAGATGAGAAAAGAAGTATTTTTTTTCATGATTTTTGCACCCACCGTGGTTGCGAACCTTTAGTGCCTACGTACCACCTTTCATTCAATAGGGGATCAGGGTACACGTAGTTCACCTTTTAAAAATTTTAAAACACAAGTGTGTTGGTTAATTTTATGAGATAAGACATCATCGTCATTGTCCGTGTGGAAAAAATACTTACTACCCACAATTATGAGAAAGGAGAATTCGCATCATCTCAAAGTGGAGGATATGGCTTGGATTTTAAAATCAACAATGCCTCACTCAACACCCAAGTGGAAAATATCTCACTTCACTATATATTGTAGAAGTATAGTTGTTTGCATCACTACAAGGATTGACAAGATTCTAATCTTTTGAGAAAAGTTTAAAGTAAAAGCCAAAGTGGAAAAATGGTTTGTAATGCGATTGATTGACTTTTACTCTTCTCACGAAAAATGTCAAAGTATTATTAAGTTGATTGAAGTTTATTTATGTAAAGGTTTTGAAAATGCATGGACATAAGTCCAAGTTTATTATGAAAGTGGTTCAAGTTTTAAAAAAAAACAAGAAGAGCTTTCAAAAGGAGGGAGCGATTTTTTAAATTAAAGAAGATGGGAGGAGATGAAGGGACTATCCTAAAGCATAAGGTAAAAGCTAGGGAGAAGAACCATCTAACCAACAAGAAGCCAATACTTGACATTATGAGTCAAGATTGAATTCCCACTCTTTGGATTGAAACCAAGAAAGCAAAGATACTAGACCTCTTGAGAGAACTAAACTTGAAATGTATTAAGTCTTCACAAAAATTGGGCAGAGTAACGGTTGTATACTGGTAAATTCCAGATTACAAACAAAGAGTGTAATCACAATAACCTGCACACAAAACAAACAAACAACCCAATTTCCTGAGGTAAACCTCAAGAACTCCAGACAAAACATCAATTAAGGTCACAAGGTCTCCCAACATAGGCCAATGTTTCTAATCCTATGTCCAAGAAGTCCAATATTCCATAATGCCAAGGATAGTAACCAAATAGTCCAAGTATCATTAAAGCATTTTTTAGGGTTCATGTTGATTATTAGGTGTCTTAGGAAAAGAAAAGAAAAGCTCAAGTGAGAAAAAATAAAAATAATAAGAATATAAATGCTCAAGTGAGAAAAATAAAAATGGCATGAAATGTAATACGTAAAGTAAATGGTATATAAAGCATAAAAATAAAAATATAAAGTAAAAACAATTTAATAATTAGTGGTTAGTTGGATGACCATCTTGAAACTTGCATTTGGAACTCATTAGAGGATTGGTAGAACCAAAGCCTCCACACAATAAGTTGCATTTGCATTTTGTCAAGTATATCATCCATTTGAAATCCTCAAAAGTAACATGTAATGATCAACGATGTTTAAGTGATACGCGTTGACCAAAATTGATGAAGGTCCATTAGAGGATTGGTAGAATCAAAGTCTCCACACAATGAATCTCAAGGTTATTTAGTGAAAGAGATCAAATTAACATACTTGGGATTGCAAACATAGGTTTGGGCCATGAATGATAATTTATTCGAATTGGGACAAAATTTAGCCTTATGTTAAGCAAATGTAAGTGGACTTATATAGAAGTCGCACCTATTTTGAGGCCGGTCAATAGCAATCTATGTACCATTTGTTTTGAGACATGATATAGAGATCATGCTCCAATAACACTTGGTGCAATAAGAAAGGGACAAGATGAAGAGGTGTGGGAAAGAATATAAACCACATTTGAATTAAAATTTAATCGAACTATTATTAAAATCATTCATCCATTTTTGTGGAGTTAGACTCAACACCATGGATTCAATGATGTTAATAAAGTTCATGATAAAAAATTCAACCCAAGATCAGCCAGAAAATAATCACAAAATAATATTGCATTTAATATATATATATATATATATATATATATATATATATATATATATATATATATATATATATATATATATATATATATATATATATATATATATATATATATATATATATATATATATATATATATATATATATATATATATATAAAGGTTTAAAAATATTCAAAAAAATAGAAATAAGGGATATAAATATCAGCTATGTTCAAATTAATCAAGAAATATTAAGTAAAACCATAGAAAAATCAGAAATAACTCAAATATTTTTATCAAATTTTTGGTAATTTTTTAAAGTCAGAAACTATTTTTAAAATTAAAAGAAATTATTAAAATGACCCAAAAATGATTAAAAAAATACTAAAGTAAAAAATAAAAAATAAATGAGGTCACCAATATTTGTCACAATATCATTGGATCATTCCATATTTTTTTCAGAATTAAAAAATGCATAAAGTATTTTTAAACATTTAAAACAATTCAAATAAAGTGAAAATTTATAAAAAAATATCAAAACACAAAATAAAATTGTGAAAAAATAAAAATCAGAAAGAGAAAAATCAAAAATATTTTTCATAATTTTTCCTGATTTTTTGGACTTAAAATGAATTTTCTATGATTTTTTGAAATTTAAAATAATTAAATATAAAAATCAGAAATAAAAAATAAAGTCAAAAATATGTGGACCATTGGATGAGAGTCAAAACGCGTTAGTAATCAAATCCAAGGGATCTGGCGCGCTGTACATATCATGGTCATTAGTGAATAAAGCACTGAATCGAATGTAAAATCAGATTAAAAAAAAGTGGCAAGCCATCATTGGTTGGAAGATGACACGTTGGTCATCTTCAACCTCCAGCAAACATGAATTACAGCTCTCTCAAACTGTAAAATCAGAAGCTCAGACCTATGCCATTCGCTTCGTCTCTTCAAGATGAAGACAACCATACATTCGCGACAAATTTATATAAAATGTAGCTCAAGCAATTTTGAAAGAAAGTTTTGAAAAGGGATTTGAAATTTCATGGCCAAAATGTGTTTCCAGATAAAAACAAGTGTTACGACTAGAACTAGGACAATGAGAGCTTCACAATGATATCAAAGTTTTGAAGAATTGATGGAGAAATCTACCTATTAAAGTTGAGTTACAGAGCTATGAAACTAGACTTCTATGGAGCAATATAGGTCACGATTCTTGAAGGTAATTGTATGGTTAGCTTAAGGAAAGATCAAGGAAGGTGAATTAATAGAAAAATTAGATTGAAAAAGGCTTGAACACTATTTCGAAGTTACAGAAAATTGAGTTATGGAGCAAGTTTGGCAGGGTGAGTCTGGTTGTTCAAGCTTGAGGAAATGAATGAGGGATGACCCTCTATTTATAGGGAATCAAATGGAATGTCCAAGCGTGTGAAATGATGAAGTTTGGAGGGAAATTGTGTGAACCTGATACACGAGTAAGATGTGATCTGTTTTGCATCAAAACTCATCCAATCCTTGCGTTTCAAGGCTCTAATACACTTTAGAAACTTGGTTAAACATGTTTAAATCACAAACGCGTGCTAGTTTGATGTTTAGAAGCAAAAACATGAATTTGAAATTTTGACTTATGAAGAAGCTTCAGTTCCAAGTTACCACTTTTGAAACAATGTCATTCTCAGCTCAAGGGGTTTTAAGGCATGGTTCTTGATGCTTTAGAAAGATGAGATTACAAGCTTTGCAATGGGAAAAGAATGAAATCAAATGGATGCTTGAGCTGAAAGTTGCAATGAGTCAAAGTTGGGAAAAAGAAGTTGACTTTCCAAACTTAGAAATATTTCAAGTTTTTCTTCAAAAGTGACCTATAATGTTTTGCATCAAAACATGGCCTTCCACTTGGAATTTGCTCTTGACCAAAAAATATGGCATGAAATAGCCCTCTTGAATGAAATTTTGAGACTTGAACCATTCAAAATATCCAAAAATTGAGAGAGTTATGAATTGTTGAAGTTAGCAAAAAATCATGAAATGACCTATAATCTTTTGTATCCTTAGGGCATCTTCCATCCATTTTCTCACTTTTCATATACAATAGGCAATAAAGTTCACATTCTCAAGATCATGTTGGAAAAAGAGTGGGCTCAAGGTGATAAAAATTGACCAAGTTATGATCATTTGAAGTCATACATAAGAAATTGGGGGTTCATCTGGAGGACTTATAATCTTTCTTCATCATCAAGCCTCTTCCACATGAAAACTCCTTTAAACTTATGAAGTGATATGTTAATAACCCTTTAAAGAGAATGATGTCTTTGGAATCACTCAAAAATACCAAAAGATGAGCAAGATATACTTCTTAGAAGTTCAAAACCCTAGCTCCTAGATCAAGAAAATGCTTTGAGGAACTTTGACAATTTTGAACAACCTTCTTGTACCAACACTTTTTCTTTGTAAATAGAAGTTGTTGAGGATGATAATTAGAACTCATAGCAACCAAAACCTCTTCCATATCTTGAGAATTGAGAGAAATATGCACTTGTGACCAATGGGAACAAGACCTTGTCCAACCATGACAAATTCTTCAATCAAACCCTTGTACTTTTGAATAAATCTTGATAACTTTGAAATTTGGTGAACCAAGATAAACCTTTCCATGCCATTTCTTCCAACATAACTTCAATGATGAGGTTTTAACTTCTCAAGCTTTATTGGATAGGGCATGGAAATAAACTCATGAACCCATGGATCAACTTGCTAAGCCACATTGCCTTTACCTACATTATTAACAAATAAGACAAACCAACATTGCATTTTATTAATTAAAACGAAAGTCAAAACAAAACATGCATGATGACAAAAGAAAAACAAGTCAAGGTGCTCGGTGATTCCTCAAAGAGCAAAGCTAGAGATAGGGAGGAGAACCAAAAGCCCTAATGTGATCTTGTTGTGATTGAATCAATATGGTATGATGAAGGGATCTTAGGGGGAAAAATTGGGGTACAACAGATGTCCCACACAAATTCTCCGTCTTTACAAGTTAGCTAAGTTAACGAAAGTGCTAACTTAGAAAATCCTTCGATAAACCTCCTATAATAACCAGCTAAACCCAAAAAGCTTCTAATCTCCATAACTAATTTTGGAGCTTCCCACTGCAACACTGCATTTACTTTAGACGGATCTACAACAATACCATCACCTAAAATAACATGACTAAGAAAATTGACTTCTGTCAACCATAACTCACGTTTCGATAACTTTGAATATAACTTGTTCTCTTTCAACACTTGAAATACCATTCGCAAATGTTCAACGTGCTCTTCTTCAGAATTAGAATAAATCAAGATGTCATCGATAAATACCACAACAAACTGATCCAGATAAGTGTTAAAGATACGATTCATATATTACATAAACACTCCCGGCACATTGGTAATACCAAAAGGCATCACTGAATACTCGTAATGTCCATACTGTGTTCTGAAAGTTGTCTTCTGAATATTCTCATCATTTACCCGAATTTGGTGATAACCCGATCTCAAGTTAATCTTGCTAAACACACGTGCACCCACCAATTGATCCATCAAGTCGTCTATTCTCGGAAGTGGATACTTGTTTTTGATTGTCACTTTATTCAACTGTCGGTAATCAACACATAGTCTCATACTCACATCTTTCTTATTCACATGCAACACCGGAGCTCCCCAAGGCGACACACTTGGTCTCACAAACTTCTTTTCAAGTAACTCTTCTAATTGCTTCTTTAATTCTTGCAATTCAGATGCTGAAAGCATGTATGGTGCCATAGAAATAGGCTTGGTACCAGGTGTAAGATAAATAAAAAATTCCACTTCTTTTTCGGGCGGCACATCTGGAATATCATAAAGAAAAACTTAGGGAAAGTCGCACACAACTTGCAACTCATCAATAGCAGTTTGATTCTCCACAGACAACGACACCATTAAAGAAAACAATTGAGATTCGTCCTGCATTAACTCATTCAATTTTCTAGCAGATAAGAAAACATCTTCCTCTTCCTCTTCAGGAGTAGAAAACCGCACGACTTGTTATAACAGTTAATATGAACATAGTTATATTCCAACCAGTTCATACCCAAAATTATATCCAGTCCACTCAACGGTAAAGAAATTAGTTCCAAAACAAAATCTTTGTCATAGATTAACAAAGGACACTTCAAACATGCAAGAGAAGTAGTCACCGATCCCTTAGATGGAATATCGACGACCATCTCTCCATCCATAGAAGATAAAACAAGACCTAACTATTTCACACAATCAGCAACAATAAAACAATGTGTAGCACCTGTATCAATAATAGTAAATAAATAAGTACTATTAATAAAACATATACCTCTGATTAGACGATCTCCGCTTGATTTCCGAGTTCCAGCCAAAGAAAATACTTTTCCTCCGGCTTAAGCCTTCTTTGATTTCTGACACTGGGTACTCATGTGACCTTCTTCGCCACAGTTGAAACATATCACTGCCTTGTGCTCACATTCAGTTACCTTGTGACCATTCTATCCATAATAGAAACACCTATTGGCTTCACTTATGCATTAACTAATTCTATGGACGATCCTTCCATCTTTGTAGCATCTAAGGCTAGTAGGAGCATCTCCCGCACTTGGCCTTCTATCATCAGCCACTCTCTATTTGCCCTTGTCAGCTGGAGCATTGTAAGGCTTCCCACGATTCTGTTGTTGCTTGTTTCTCTTCTAATTAAGCATCTTATAGTGAGCCTTACTATCCTCTTCATAGATTCTCCAATTGCTCACCAAATCTGAGAAATTACAGATTTTCTAGTACCTAATGGCCTTCTTGATCTCAGAATGCACACCATTCTCAAACTTGACACACTTAGAGAACTCAGTTGTCCCCTCAGTGTAATAAGGATAAAAGTTCGCCAACTCCACGAATTTGGCAGCATACCCTGTTATTGACAATTATCCTAGTTTCAGTTCAAGGTACTCGATATCCTTATTCCTACGCACGTCCTCTGGGTAGTACTTCTCCAGGAATTCCCTGCAAAACACAACCCAAGTAATAGCCTCACATGTGCCCTCCAGTCTCTGGCGAGTAGAAACCCACCAGTCATCACCCTCCTTTGCCAGCATATGTGTACCAAAATGCACCTTCTGTACATCAGAACAATCCATGACTCGAAAGATCCTCTCAATTTCTTTGAGTCGTTCCTGTTCTCTTTCAGGATCGTGTTTCCCTTTGAATTTATGTGGATGGTTCCTCTGGAAAGTCTCTAAAGCACGAGTTCCCTCTTTCCCACCAGTATTAGGCTGATTCTGCATTGCCTGAGCTAAAGCATGGAACGCAGTAGCAAGTGTACAATTGCCTCTTGTAGCCATTACTCTCCTTCACATCACAACATCAAATAACAGTTAGATATCAATCATCAACAGTATTCCACTATCACACTATGCTAACGACTCAACAACCGAGCCGGATGGACCGACCTTCTCTGATACCAATTGTAACACCCTGCTTTCCCCCATCACATATTTAAAAAAATCAGAGTAAATTAAAACTTTTTATCACAACAAAACAGGATGTCACATCATTCATCTTCATGTGATTTGCTTAATATTTAACAATTTGACACATAACACGCATTTTGGATGAACCGACAATATCATCATAGTTCTCAATACCTCGACTTCATTAACGCAACAAAAAAGAAGTCATAATTTAAATCCAACATCATTAATTCATCATATGACCAACAATTCTCAATTAAAAGAGAGTTTACAAAGCTCTCAAAAAATTATTCAAATAAAACATCAATTAAATAAAACGAGCATTCATCCCCAGTGTTACGTATCAGAGGAAGACCCGACTCAATCTATGCAATATAAGGCGTAACTCCATACCTCAATTTATGCAACATTCAAACAGAAGAGTTGAGATATCATAACAATATAACGAATGTATGATGAAGAATAGATAAAGCATGGCATGCATAATCATAATCTCACACTTCATGCATCAACACCAATACACAACCTCATTTTAACAATCACACCTAACAAACAACATATCACATCTCTTCAACAACAACGTCATAATGCAATGGGACCAACTTCCATAAATATATGCATGTGGTACCATAATAACATCTCTTTGCCATTTAGGCTACACCGTCACTTGCCATTAAGGCTACACCATCACTTGTCATTAAGGCCACATCACCACTTATGAACATTCATGCAACACTAACATGTTATGACAACAAATACAACGACACAACACACATCAACAAACTAAACCAATACAACTCGTTAATCACACATCGTTGTTCATACATCATCGCAACATCATGAAATCTCTTCATATTCATCGTCATATTTGCAACTTCACAATTACAACAAACATCGAGATGAAACAAACCCAAAACATCTTCTCATACTATGTTCAAATTTATTTTTATTGGATAGAAAATATTTTTTTTCTTTTTGTAGGTTCAAACGACGCGTCAAACGGACACTCGAGTAAAATTTTATGAGTTTTTAAAGTTTTTCAGAAATTTGGCCATTCTGTCTCAGTGGTAACCAGTTACCCTCCCGTGGTAACTGGTTACTGCCAAAACAGTAACTCTGTATTTTCAAAATTTCTCGCGGTAATCGGTTGCCCTTTAGTAGTAACCAATTACTGCTATTCTCACCAAAACATACATTTTTCCAAGTCTTTGGTACCTCACCATTTTTCCCAAAATTTCGTTTTTTTGCACGCGGTAACCGATTGCCCCCAGGTGGTAACTAGTTACCACTGCTATTTCTCCAAAAATCTACAATTTACAGGTTACGATTCCCATCTTTTTAAAACTCCAAAACACCACATTTTCACATGAAATAACATCAATTCACCATACCAAATAGGCACACATCATAATCATCAATGAGATTACTTTACATCTTCAAAATCAAGGGTTTACACACATCAATTTAACATCTTAAATCATCACATATGCAAATCATATACACACTAATTTCATACAAAAAATGATTAAATGATTTCTCAACCTAACTCTACCAGGATCCATCATCATACAAACCCTTATAGAGTTAGAACCCCACCCTTACCTTAGGTTTTGAGTTCTATTCCTGTCTTCAATGGAGTTTTCCCTTTAGCCCTAGGTTCTTCCTCTTCTCTTTGGCTTCTCACTTCTACGATCTATTTCCTCGTGTTCTCACTTTTGTTTTCTAATAACACATCTTAGACCCCTAAATTCATATTCCCACCTTGCCCTTCTTATTTTTAATTAATTATTTAATTACTAATATTATAAATAAATTGTATCTATCATATTAATAATATTAATAATGAATATAAATCTTAATACTGATAATGCTCAGATTCCCCATTCACCTCATGGTCTATATGCTTTTAGTCATACACCCCTCAACAATTCAACCTCTAATTTTCCAAATATAATCTCATCACGTTGTAAAATACATCATCACCGCAAACACATAATATCATCTAATTATTTTTAAATAAAAATAACCTTAATTAAATCAGGGTGTTACAACCTTCGATTACCAATTCCTAGTAAGACATCTCATAACTTTGTTAGTAGCAATTTCATTGGAAATAAGATTACCAAGTGGATTCAAACGATTAATGAAATTTAATGTATTTTTCTTATCATCATTATTCCAAGTGCTTCTGGCTTAGATGTGCCAACGCCATTATCATTGTTTTGAGTAATAGCGCCACAAAAATATTTGTCATATGAATTAACATGAATGTGCATGCAAGCTTTCCAATAACTATAGTTTTCTTTCAAATAAAATTTGGGGCTGTTTTGTAATCCCCTTTAGGCTTGTACGCCATTTTCGAATAAAAGTTTCAAAGCACGGAATTAACCGGAGTTCTGATACCACTTGTTACACTACGATATTGTATCTAGAGGGGGGGGGGGGGGGGGGGGGGTTAATATATAACTAATCTAAAAACAACCTTTCAAACATAGGTATTTAAAAACTTATTTGAAAAACAACGTTGAGGGGAAGGTTTTTAGCCTAGATTAAAATAGTAGTCTAAACGAACCTATTTATTGGAAACTCGAAAATGAACAAGCCATATAGAATTAAGATAATGATAAAATAAATCAACATAATAATATCTCAATTAATAGTTTAATATCAAACACATCAGTTTTCTGTTTCTAATGAAATTATATTAAAAACATAACTTGACAATTTATCGAACAAGTGAAGCGCAATCAATTTTGCAGAATTTTATTTGAGCTTTGTTGATATGAAAAAGCTCTTACAATAAAAGTGATTATAAGTTAATAAACAAAGAAATTTAATATTTAACAATCAAATAAAAATTCGGCACAAATCAATCAATCAAACAACACATTCAACAAACTGCATATAGAAAGTAAATGAGAGTAAGAGACAGAACATTGAAATTTTATTTAGAGTTGAACAAGTTAAAAAATTTGTAAAACACTTGGCGTGCAACCAAAGTTTCAAAATTGTCTTTTTCTATTGAGTTGATATGAAAAAGCAATTATAATCAAAAGTGATTATAAGAAACTCAATACATAATTCAAAACAAAAACAGTCTCGGAAAATTCCTACTCATAGATAGATTACTCAATGCTATTTGACAAATTGATGTATGAAAATTAAAGCAATTAAAGCAATAAAATAAAATATACACAATGATTTATCTACACAGTTCCCCACTTTCGTCCTCGCACGTGGGTATGTCTACGCGTAATTCCAATGTGGAATTAGGATACTTTCTTACTTTGCAAAAAGTATGAATACAAAAGAAGTGTTCAAGAGAAATCCTATAAACCATAACCGTTTGATGTTGATTCAACCCCTTCTCTTATTTTGATATTTAACAAGATCAAGCATACAATAGATTTCCAATTGACTATCTGAATTTTGCTACTCATTTACGTTCTTTATCTCCAAAAGCTTTTGCACACCATCAATTGTACCTATTGCAAAATAAGATTTCAATTTGATTCACCATTCTCTCACTACTTCCTTTGTCTTATTTATCTCAAAAGGATCCTATGTGTTCATTATTTCTAATGATCTTCACTTGGCCGCAATTCTCTTTTGAATGTCTTCCACGAAAACCCCCAAACCAATCAATGATCTTAGAGGACAAACCTGCAATTTTTTTGAATGAAGACCCCCACAAATCTCAACCCAATATCTTTTGCTACACAAGAACCTAATCAGATATTATCAAACCTCGTGTAGATGGCACCCCAACAAAGAATATTTACAATGGTTTGTTAGTGTGTATGCGTAGTTTGGAGGTTAAAGATGAAGAGAAAATGTAGGCTAATTTTATAGTGTCATCCAGTTGAAATGATACATGCATGATATATTTATAGTTGGGATATTTTTATGCAAAAGAGGGAAGTTTCGAAATGAAAAAATTAAGAAAAAAGGACCCACAAAAAAGTATGTGTCGACCTGAAAAAATTATTGTCGACACATGCAAAATAGTAACCATGGGCTTTGATAATGCAGTACATGTGCTGGAGCATAAATCATATGTCTCGGTACATAAGTCGTATGTGTCGGTATATAAATCGTATGTGTCGATACATACTGAAGTTTTTCAGAAATTGCAGAAATGCTGATTTTATGTGTCGACACATAGAAATTTTAGGTCGACACATAAATATGTTCTTTGTGCAGGAACTGATTTTTCATGATTGGGACCAATTTTAAACTTGTTTTAAAAGATTTCTAAGACCTCTAAAATGCTTCCTAAGACCTCTAAAGCAAGGGAGTTCCACATGACATAGAGATACCGTCCAATATATAGAAATGCTAAGTTTTCCTAGTTTTAACATCATGTAAAACATCTAATGGTGAAATTGATGTTGCTGGGGATCTAACACATAACCATTATAATTTTTGCTTCATTAATCTATAACCAAGGGAAAAGTGACAAGTTTTATAACATATTTTGTCATCTCAACTATGAAAGTGAGATAAATTCCTCTTTTCGATCAAAGTAAAAGAGGTTTTTCATAAGAATGTAAATACTTACATTATGTAGTTACTTAAATGAACTCCTTAATCTTTTTCATTTCAAATTCTCTATTATGTCTCTGTATTTTTCACTTTCGTTATTATACTATGGATTTCAAAGTATTGCAAAGTTAATGTAAATCGACATTACACATACAATCAGTCAAAATTCTTATATTTGCAATGTCATATCATTATTTTAAAGTTAACAATGTGTTTTAATTGAATACATGTTTCTCAGTGCATATTCTTTTCTCTCTTATAATATTCGTCTTCATCTGCATTTCCTTCGGTGTCTTCCAATGTTTTACCAATGTCACAAAAAGTGGAGTATTATAAATTCTTATTACCATTAAGCTATATTGGATGTTAAGAACTTTAAGCTATTCAATATTATATGTTATAACTAATTTAATTATTAAAAAAAGTTTTATTTTATGTTCTATATTAGATATTAATTTTCATTTTAGTTGTTATTTTATTGCATTTTAGTTATTTTCATAGTAGTTTACTTGGAGCATAATATGTGCCCCCTTTTATGTTTTAATGTGCTTTATGCTTAAATTATAGTTAGCTCTATCGAACTGACGCAAGACTATAATGGTCTGTATATGGGAGCGGAAACTGAAGAAAGAAGTTGAACTTAGCTAAGGAAAAATAATGAGGAACTCGTATGGTTTCTAGGACAAACTTGTAAGGATGGAAGCATTGGAGGAAATCTTTGGCGTGTTTTGAAGAAATTTCATTTGAATCAAAAGGATATGGCTTGGAGGCACTAAAAGACAAAATATAGTACAATAGTAAGCAAAATAATTTTTTAATAAGAAAAATAAATTACTGTTAAAATGTTAGTAAAATAAACCTATAATTTTATAAATCCCGAGTTAAAAATAATTTGACTGTTAGAAATAGTACGGGAAAATTTGGGGTATGACAAGAGTGCCAAGTTACATTTTTTATTTTGTATACTTACTATATTTTTGTCTTTAAGCATTTGAGCTTTTATTGTTTCCTTTAATTTGGTTTCACGACAGGTGCTTAGTTGTTGTATGCACAGGTTGTTACGTCTAGTTTATAGAGGAGATCTTGAAACTGAAAGAACTCTCAGAGTGCTAAGGAGATTTCAACTTACTGGACATTTGCCTGGAAGTCCCCTTCCTCACATTGTGGTTGAGTTAGAGGATTTGGAAGATTTAGTGCAATGAGAAGAAGAAGAAGGGCCTGAAGCTGTCATGGTGGACGCCGACATTATTAGCATTACTAATGACAAGGCTAGGAACATCAGAGATTATGCAATATTTGATCGCAACCCATGAGTATTGATATCATACGACCAGAAACCACTGCAGCCCATTTTGAGTTTAAGCATATGATGTTTCAAATGCTGCAAACCACTGGCCAGTACTCAGATGCTCCAAATGAAGACCCTCACTTATACTTAAGACAATTCCTGGATGTTGCTAGTAATTTTAGAATCCTTGGCATGAATGAGGATGCCTTTTGGTTAAGGATCTTTCAATATTTTCCGAGGGATAGAGCCAAGAGTTGGTTAAATTCCTTGGAACCTAATTCCATTGCCACATGGAATGATTTGACTGAGAAATTATTGGCCAAGTATTTTCCTCCTTCCAAGAATTCTAAGATGAGAAATGAAATCACTTCATTTATTCAAGGAGATGATAAGTCCCTATTTGATTCTTGGGAAAGATTCAAAGAACTAATTAGACAATGCCTACGTCATGGCATACCTATATGTATTCAACTTGAGACTTTTTATAATGGATTGATTCCTTCTTTAAGGAACATGCTAGATCCCTCAAGTGGTTGAGCTCTTTTGTCTAAGTCTTATGAAGATGGTTATAGAATGATTGAGAGTATTATGGCCAACATGTAACAATGGCATGTCACTAAGGCTACTTCTAATTTAACTCAAAAGAGACCTATTGGAGTTCATGAGGTCAATGAGACAACAACCCTTACTGCTCAAGTGGCTGAGATACACCAGATGATGAAGAACATGATGACCCCTGAAGTGACAAAGCCTGAACCTGTCAAGGTGGTTACTAACGCGTCCGAAGTTGCTATGTGTACGGTAGAGGTTCCAATTTCTTTGATTACTGTTATGTAAATCTTGTTTCAGTAAACTATGTTGGAAATTATAACAACAATAGATACAATAATCCTTACAACAACACATAACATCCTGGATGACGCAACCACCCTAATTTTTTATGGAGTAATAATCAAAATCAACCTAATCCTCAAGAAACTCAAGCACCAATGGTTCCTCTTGGTGTTTCCACACCCAACCATATTGTGGCAAATCAACGGAATAATTATTTGGAAATATTTTGAAGCCCTTCATTCAAGAGACCAAGAACCAGTTCCAAGCTCAAGGAGTAAGTACAAAAAATCTAGAGAATCAAGTGGGGCAAATTGCCAGTGTCTTGAGTTCAAGGAACACAAGTGCTCTCCCAAGTTCAACTGAAGCTCCATCCTCTACATTTGGAGTAAAAATGTTGAAACCTATTATCTCATTAAGCTTAGAAGTGGGAAAGAATGTGAAGTACCTGCGCCAAGAAATAAAGAGTCAAGTGAAGAACTGCCTAATCAAGACAATTGAGAAGGAAACAAGAGCCTATTGAGGAACCTTCTTCATCAGGACAACATGAAGAAAATATTGACAACAATGCTACTGGCATGACTTCCAACCCATAAAAATAGCCAGAAGTCGTTCTTGAAGTTGACATAGTCCAGGAGTTTGTTCAATAAAGACCTCTACCTCCTTTTCCCCCAAAGGATTAGAAAGGCCAAGGATGATAAACAATTTGGCAAGTTCATGGAAATTTTAAAACAACTTCACATCAACATACCATTGATCGAAGTTATTTAATAAATGCCAAATTACTTAAAGTTTATGAAGGATGTGCTCACTAAGAGGAAGAGAGTATAAGAGTTTTCAAATGTTGCACTAACTCAAGAATGAAGTCAGTTGGTTCAGGCCAAGCTCTGACATAAGTTGGAAGATCCTGGAAGTTTTACCATCCTGTGTACAATTGGATACACTTTTTGTGGAATAGAATTATGTGATCTTGGGGAAAACATTAACCTCGTTCCCGTATCTATCTTAAAGAAGCTAGGATAGGAGCTGCCAGACCAACCACCTTCACTTTATTGTTGATAGATAAAAGTATTTTCTACCCTCAAGGGAAGATAAAAGGTTTGTTGGTGACAGTTGACAAATTTGTGTTCCTTGTTGATTTCATTATAATGGATTTCAATGCTGATGAAGAGACTCGCATTCTGTTGGGAAAACCTTTCCTTTCTACGAGCAGAACCTTGATTGATATAGAAAGAAGAGAGCTCACTATGAGAGTTAATGGACAACAAGTTACATTAAATGTCCTCAATGCCTTACAATATCATGAGGAGTATGTAGCTAACTATTGCATGATATCAAATTAGGAAGGAATAATTCACAAGAATCTATTCAAGTCTAGCAATATGTTGAAGAAGAACCTATGGAGGTGTTACAGTTATCCACTGAGGTACAAATGGGGAATTCAACTTCAGTAGAAGTTCCCCCTAAGTTAGGACTAAAGCAACTGCCTGATCATTTACAATATGCCTATCTGGTGGCAGGACACAAGTTACATGTCATCATTGCTATAGATTTAGCCACTGCGCATAAGGATCAACTGCTGACAATTCTGAAGAAACATAAGAAAGCTATTTCTTGGCAAATCTCAGACATCAAAGGGATCAGTCCCACTGTTTGTATGTATAGAATCTTGTTGGAAGAAAATTCCAAGAATAACATTGAAAGTCAAATAAGGTTGAATCCTATTACGAAGAAGTGGTAAAAAAGGAGATCATTAAGTGGTTAGAAGATGGTATCATCTACACTATCATTTATATTGTGTGGGTAAGTCTAACTCAATGTGTTTAGAAGAAAGGAGGCATGACAGTGGTCAGCAATGAAAAGAATGAGTCAATTCCTATAAGAATTGTTATATGTTGGAGGATCTGTATGCATTATAAGAAATTGAACAAGGCCATAAGGAAGTACCACTTCCCTATACCATTTATTGATCAAATGTTGGACAGGTTGGCTGGAAAGAAGTATTATTGCTTCTCGGATGGATATTCTGAAGGTGATAGAAACACTAGAAAGAGGGGGGGGGGGGGGGGGGGTTGAATTCAGTTGCACCAAATATAATATTTTTCAACTCAAAACACAAAGATAACAAGTGAATAAAAATAAATGAAAACAATTATTTTTATCCTAGTTCACTGTTAACCAAGTTACTCCACTCCACCCCGCAAGGTTATTTGCCTTATACATAATTACTTAATCCACTATAATCAACCAGATTATAGTCAACCACAATAAGTCTTGTCAACCCTATTGGAACCCCTAATAAGTCTGCTGATCCTTATTACAAACCACTATGACCACATCCAGAGTTTTCTTGAGAATCCAGACTACACATAGTCTCTGAAGGAAACTATCAACAACTGTTGATTACAAATATGTGTATACAAAGATGCTTCCACAAAAACAGATTACACAATGTTTAAGTATAACAATACAAAAGTGTTGATATCAAGATACGGGCAACAACTCCTTACTTATTTATAAAACTATACAAAAGAAGATTTCTCTACAAAGTTTTTGTGCAGCAGTTTAGTATAGATTTATTAAACTGATTCGTTGATTTAAAATTCTTCCAAGTACTTCTTTTATAGCTGAAAAGAAGAGATCTGTTGGATGGTGTGATACGGTGGGAGAACTGACTAGTGTTTTGCGTTCGTATTCGCACTTGTGCGGTTGAGCAAGAGTCGCCACCGACTTTTTATTTTATCCTAAAGGAAAGGTTAAAAAAGCACAGCAAAAACCTTTTGAGATATTTCGTGGGTCCGGGGGGTAGATTATGAAAAGGGAAGGTATTAGCACCCTTTTCATCCATGGTTATCCATGGGCTCTTAGTTACTTGGTTTTTTAGATCACTTGCCTTGTTTTTCGATTGCTTTGAAGATGGTGTGTGTGTGTGTGGGTGCTTTTGAAAATGTTTTGGAAAAAGATGCCTTGTCTTAGGCAACTAATGTATTTGACTCGTGTTTGAGTGTTTTACAAAAGTGTGAATCTTTTCGAAAAGATGTTTTCAAATGTTTTTGAGAGTTTGTTTGAAAGTGTTGTGGATTGTGGTTTTTGAAAAGAAGGCAAGTGTTTTTGCAAGTTTGATCTCAAGTAACTAAGAGTTTTGTCTACCCTATTGTACTCAAAGGTTTTTGTTATGTTTTAACCCTTTTTAACAATTTTGTTCCACCATTGAAATTGGTAGACAATCTTGCGTTTAGGAAGTTTATTCGGGACGGGTGCGGGTCATCGTATGGACCATGAATGCAATGATGCCAAGTGTCTTTGGCAATTTGCTTTGAAGGGACTATGATCATTCCGTTTAGGCAACACTTTGAGATTTATGATCATTTGATTTTGTTTTGCCAAAGATACTCGACGTGCAAGCATGGCCCATTTCTGAAGGCAACATGTGGGATTACCCTAGGGGGTGTAAGTGTGATTGTGTATTGATTACATGTATTTGTCTTGTATTAGGTCATCTAGCGTTTGGTTTTATTGTACATACAAACCCTAGGTCTAACCATGGTATAATTGGAAAGCTGTAAATTGCGGAATGTAAAATCTACGCTATTACAAAATAGTGTCCGGGAGTGGGGGTATAAATGTACAAGAGGGGATGAGGCTTATAGTATCCAATAAGTTACAACCAAATCGAATGCGCAATCAAATGTAAATATCGAATATACAGATATAATATAAACAAATGTGTATGGGGCAATGTATTGTGTAAGTGTACATGTGAGATGTATATGAGGTATATATGTAATTATCTACAAGCGCGATATGTGAAATTGAAGCGTATTAGGGTTTTTGACCTAGATATGTATTTTAACGAATCTTTGATTTGTATGCTTAATTATGTACAAAAGAAAAATGTTTTAACTTAAATGTTCAAGTTTTAATTAAATTGTATTATGTATGAAAATATATTAAATGTAAAAAAAATTGAATTATGGATAAAAAAGAAGTATATTCTTAATTGTTATGTACAAAAGTAAATTAATTAAAAGAATAAAAAAAAGTATTTTCAATTTTTAATTATATGATAAAAATGATATGTACAAATGTATTTTAACGTGTATTAAAAATGTTTTCTAGTTAATTATGTAAAAAAAATGTATAATATGTACAAAATTAATGTTTCAAAATTTATGTACAAAAGTATACTAAAAGAGATTAAATTAGAAAAAGAAAGTATTTATTTGTAAAAAGTATTAAAATAAAATAATAAGAATAAATCATAAAAAGGGTTTAACATTCTAATTATCTTTTCTTGATTATATTAGTATAAAAAGTTTTTTTTTTATTAGTGTAAAGAAAGAAATGAAATGAAGTTAGTATAAAAAAAAGTGATTAATTGAAAACATTAATTTAGGTTAGTAAGAAATAAATGGTTAAATGGTAAAAATGCTAATTTATGTTGTTAGGAGATAAATGGGCTTCAGAGCAATTAAGAACGGGTCAGGCCCATGTTAAACTTGAAACAAAGTTAGGGTTAGGGATTTTGTTCATCTGAGGCGAAAACGCTTAGGGTTGACAGCGGCGTGCTCGTGTGTTCGTCTTCTCCGATCATCTTGAACTCTGAAATGCAGTCCTCCGCCTGGCCACCAACGTCGCCCCCTAACCTCTCTTCCCTCCAAGGCGTAAGTTCCGTGTTCTTTTGATACAAGGTTAGTTTTCAGCGTTTACGTTTCCTTTCTCTTTTACGAACTTGCGTGTTTTGTTTTGATTTGAATCTTAACTGATCTTTCGCTATTATGAGGTGAAGGAGAAGAGGTAGAAAGTTCATTACCTGACCTTGGAGAAGGAGGAGAGAAGAGGGGTGGAGACGCTTAGGAGGCCGGGATGGCGTGAACGTGATGCTTGCTTTGCTTCTGATGCTTTCCTGGTATCTTTATCTCTTCTACTTTCGTCCCTTTGAATTGTTGGTGGCCTTGGAATGTATTTGCTTGTGATGTATGTTTACTGAGTTCGCCTCTTTTTTCTTCTCTTGAACGCTGTATACTTGTTTGTATTGCCCTGTGATGATCTCAGAGGTCTGAGGGCCTAGGTTGCCTTTGAATTGTTGAATGCTTGTTGCTTCCTTGCCCATATGCTTGAGATATGCCTTTCTGAGATGTTTGCTTGCCTTGAACTTCTGTTGAGTTTTCCTTCTTCTGAATTGCCTAATTTGAAATGGCCAATGATGAACACTTTTCTGAGGCTTAGGAGTTGGACAGGTTTCTGAGGTTTTTTAGGATAGGCTAAGTTTGTGACCGATACTTGGCTTGAGGGGTTATGTTGGTTATTGACAGTAGGCAGGGTTTTAGTTTGACAGGGGTTTCATGGCTTGAAGTTTTGTTTCTTTTCATGACAGTAGGCAGGTTGTTATGCTTTTGAGTTTGATAGGCTTATTGCAGGATGAGGCCTTGAATGGTTTTTGTGGGAACTGGACAGGTTTTTGAACATTAGCCAGTCATGTGTTTGGTTGGCTTTGTGACAAGTTCATGTGGTTAGGCTGCTGGTTTGGACTTGCTTCAGAGCTTCAGGTTCTGGACAGTAGGTTTGAAGTTTTTACAGTATATTCTCTTTGCATATGCTGTATGTTTTGTATATTTTCTCTTCTCTCTATCTTCTCTTGCTGAACTGAGTTCTTGGGTTATATCTTTTCTTGTTGTCCTGCCTCAGCCTAAAAACCTGCCTATCTCTGCTTTATCTCCCTTCTTCTCACTTTTCAGTACAGTTTAAAGAATTTAATAATGCTTATTTCTGTACTTTCTGAAGGGGCCCTGGGAAGTGATGACTTAGATTTTAGCTTGCATAACACACTACTTGACTGCATCCTCTTTATCTCTTTTTTGACAGATTGTGTGCTGACTTTGCATTGATATCTTTCCAAAATCCTTCTTTGACAGCTTTTGAGTACTTGTGACAGCAAATTGTACTTCCTTGATTTTTCTTTGATATCTTTTTGAGTATATTTTGGCATTTTGACAGTGACTTGCCTTTTGCTTTGGATAGAAAGTGGAATTGGATTTTTCAGTTTAGTTTGAATTGGAAGTTTGCAGTTTGAATTTTTAGAAATTATGCATTTTGACATTCATGAATAAAAAATCTTCCCTCTTTGTGAACCGGGAGAAATCTCGTGATTTGCAGAGAGGGTCAACTGATCCCAGTCAGTGGCCCCTAATGATGAGCAAATTTTAACTGTCCTTTTTATTTCAACTGCTTTCTGACTTTCTCTTTTCTTTTTGCAGATAAAAAAAATGGAGCACCGGAGCGGAGTGAAGAGTGAAGAATATTAGAAATAGGATAGAATTTTATTTTATTTAATATTTAAATTAATGTATATTATTGTTTGTAATTTAAATTATAAACAACAATTTGTACAAATAATTCAAATATCAATAAAATCTAAATTATCCAATTAGTTCTAATTTTCTTTATTGTTTATTTATTTATTTAAAATTCTTTGAATTAAAACAATTGAAAAATAAATTTCAATCATTCAATTTTTAGAATAATAAATAACTTAAATAAAATCAATATTGATCAATTAAACCTGTCTCTTCCAATATCCAAAATAAAGCAGTAGTTAACCCAAATAGACTGATCAAACGCATTCCTTCCTCACTGATTTGCCATAAACACTGTGAATCCAATACTGCACATATCTTTTGACTGGTGAATTCAAACCAATTGCCTCCTTTTACTGATTAAATTATGAACAATGCAAATTCAACCCGAATCTCGGAATAAACCGCAAAGTACTGTGGAATTTCAACCTTTCTGAGAATATGCCCGTAAAACCCTAACTCTTGATTAAATGCCAGATAACGCTCGCCTGATCAAAACTGAGCCAAAATCAACCAAAACCCTAAGCTAACTGTATGAAACAATCCAGAGTTCTGAAAATCAGTAAAAACCCTAATTTCGCTTGACTGACACGAAAAGTCCGTTTGTCCGATTCTTGAGTCAGTTTGAAAAGTCAGGAAAGTCTTGAAGCTGAGATTTCTTGGGAAAAATGCGAGGGCAAATTTTGGGGTACAACAGATGGTAGAATAGGAAATACAAATACTAATGTATTGTTCCAAACAGTCATGGTGAGACTGGTAGACAATAGTATAAAAAGTTTTGTCCTTGCGCCACTCTAGAGAGTAGAGGTCACAATGTACTTTAGTACTTTTATACTCACCGTCACACACAATCCCTTTGGTCTTGATCTTTATTTTCTATGTCTTTAGAGGATTATGATATAATGGTTGATGAAGCATGTTGTAGAAGGACCAGAACTAGTATCTTCCTGAACCTAAGTCATTAGAACCTTTCAGGGTATGTTCAGAGAACTTTTTCCTTCCCAGTTCTTCACAACTTGGTCATCAGAAGAATGTCTACAAATCTTCAGAAATTTGTTCAGCAGAACCTTTTTCTTCAGCATCTTCAAAACTTGGAACAACAGAAGTAAAGCTTTAGAAGGCATCCAAAGCTTCCTTGAATAAGTCAAGATCATAAGCTCTTTTACTAACGTTCCTTAGAACCAATGCATAAGACATATTCTTTAATCTTGACTTAACTTGTAACACACCAAAGGTATTCTTCCAGAGTATTGAGTTAAGAACTGGATGACGTCACACGCCTTCTTACCACAGTTGGAACCTACATGACAAAAGCCACACACTAGACAGAAACCTGTTAGAGTACACAATCATTCTTAAATATAACATGTAAAGTTATCATCAAAACATAAGGCCAGATGTAGAACAAATTATGTTCTCACAATCTTCCCCTTTTTGATGATGACTGTGATCGGTGGATCTGGAACTGACTGTTTAACGCTGGTTCGCGAAATGTCGCGGAAGCAAGAGTCGCCACCGTCTTTTATTTTCTCTAAATGGAAAGGACAAAAGCACAGAAAAATTCCTTATAGAGATTGCTCTCGGTTCGGGAGGTAGATTTATAGAAAGGGAAGGTATTAGCACCCTTTCTATCCATGGTTATCCATGGGCTCTTAGATACTTGCTCATTTGTGTTTTCAAAATTGTTTGTTTGCTTTTCAGAGTGGGTTTGAAAAAGTTTCTTTGAAAATTTCAGTTCGACTCTTGTATCAGTCCTCAAGAGTGTTTGAAAGATTGCTTTTGAAAGCTTTTTGAAAGGTGTCGGTGTGAAAAGAAGTTTTTGATTTGTTTTGAAATTAGAGCAAGTATCTACGAGTCGTCTACCTACCCTAAGGAATTCGTCTGTGTAAATGTCCTTAAAGTAGTGCCATCCCACCATTGAGAGGTAGGTAGCACCATCATTGGAGTTGTTCGGGTCAATTCGAGGGTTCGGGACATGGTGATCACCGGAGCAGTAGGAAGACACCTTAGAAGCTACCCTCATGCCATGTTCATGTACATGAGGACTTACTAAAACATCCTCTACTCGACGACCACCTTTCGAGGGGAAAGGCAACAGTGAGGCGTACCCTAGGGGTGGTGTGTGATTTGTGTGTCATTTTCGGTTATATTTGTCTTGTTCATGCATTGTGATCTACGTTTTCTTTTTATTTTGGCATTCATTCTTTCATGCAAGTTATTAACAGTTAAAAGGTGCGGAAAGATAAAATGTCCTACGCTATTACAAAGGCGCGGGTTTACACCGCCAAATTAATCCAAGACCCGATTTGAAATAAAATAAAATGCGGAAAGATAAAGGTCTAATTAATCTATTACACGACTTTGGGGCAATTACATGAAATTTATAAGAAAAGAAACTAAATAAGTGCGCGAAACGAAATTATAATCGAAAGCGATGGCGTTGGACCCTTTTAAAGAAATTAAATTGAAATTATGAAATTAATTAAGTTAAATAAAGGAAAAAGACTTATTTTTTTGATATTTTTTGTATTTTATGAAATTAAGAGAATTAATGGAATTAAAAAAAACCTAATTCTAAACTATTTTTAATTTATTAAGAAAATGTTTAAATTAGACCTAGTTTTAATTAATTATTTACATGGCAATTTATTTATAAAAATAATTAATATTTAATAATGGTAAAAGAAAAGAAAAAGAATAAAAGTATAAAACCCTAATTCTACATTTTTTAGTTTATTAAAAAAACATTAAAATTAAACCTAGAATTAAAAACTAAATTAGTTAGTAAAATTTATTTACAAAATAAAAACATTAATGAATTAAATAATAAAATAGATTTTTATTTTTTGTCTTTCTAATTTTTTTGTTATTTTTTATGAAAATTAATTTTGATGATTTAACTAAAATAAATAAAACAAATAATAGAAAAAAAAATAAAAAGAATGAAAATAAAATGCAAACCAATGGGGGGTGTTGACCCCAATTTTGGAGGTATTTTCCAGCAATTTTGGCCCATTTGAAGGAGGCCTGGTTGACTTTTCTGGGATGCGTGTGGCTCCATTGACCAATGCGTATGGTGTTCTTCAGATCATGGCCATTGGATTGATGTTGTGGGACGCGTGGCAAGCTCCAGCGCTGGATGCATGGTAGAATTCTGGGCGTGTACTGCATAGAATCACATTAAAACAAAATACATTGAGAAATGTGGGGGACTTGGGAATCGAACCCAAGTCCCAACGTTTACCAAATGCACGTTCCACCATCTGAGCTGTATGCGCGTGTTTGTTAGTTAATGTAATATGAATAATATAAATGAAACAAGCGCTTATAGTATTAACCAAGCAAAAAGCGCGCCAGCTATTCAGACTAGCCAACCCATGTCCAACACCTCAGCATCTTCTCCATCACGCCTTCGTTTTTGCCTGAAAAAATACATCAAATAGCGGGGGTTTTGAACCCCCACTAACTACAGTACAAGAAAATAGCGATTAGGCCACCGTTGCTCATAAATTGAGCGCGACATGTGTGTTGAATTCGTGTGAAGCTTCTGATTCTAATGGCATAAGTCTTGTTGGCCAATTTTTCCGGACGAGAGAAACCCCAATTTTACAGCTTTGAAACCCTAGCGAGCTCCAATGGTGGATTCATGTATAAGGCACGAAAACTCAATTAAATGGCACGGTTAGCTTCAGAATGATTAAACTAATACAAATCAAGCGTTAGAAATCAAAAATATGGCATGAATTATGAGGCACGATTATGCAAAAAGTTTGAGAAAACTTGACTTCTATATACCAATTCCTGAGGTTAGAAGCGTGGAAAAGGATTCAGACAGTCTCCTTGATGCCTTGGCAAGCTATTGGAATGGTTATTTTACCTTGAAACCAACTCTAAATGCCTTTTCAGTTTTGAACTTTTTCACAAAAATTGCCAAGTTTGTATTGGTTTCAGGCGCAGCTCCAAGGTTTTGTGCATTAGGGTTGCATTCTGTTTATGTATGGGAATGTTTTAGGGTTGAAATCTCAGTCCATTAACCTTTGCATTGATGTATCAAATATTTGATTTTCAATGAATATTTTTTCAATCGTTTTCATGTCTTTTGATACCAATCATGGCCAAATCTTTCCATCTTGAGTGAGCACGAGATCTTTAGGCCTTGATGAGAGATTATACTGCACAAAAAGATTTGAAAACCTTATTTTAGTATTTTTCTTGTAATTAATTTTGATTAAATGAATTAAATAGATTAAATATTCAATTAATTAATTAAAAATAAGAAAATAACTCCTCTTTGGGTCAATGGGTCGTGCATAGCTTTTGGATGATGATTCTTGGAAGAATTTGTGGCCCATTAGCAATTTTGAGGCATTTGAAGCAAAGTTGACTTTTCAAAATTCCCAAAAATTTCCCAACTTCCACAAGGCATATCTTGCTCAATATTTAAGCTTTGATCATGTTCTTGGACATTTTAGAAAGGTCTTGAAGTCCTATAACCAATGCCTTTGGTCCCATGTCATTTTGATTTACCAATCTCAAGTTATGGTCTTTGCCTTAAAGTGCCTTTTTGTTGACTTTTGAAAATCACCTATAATGTTGAGATTGATAACTTTTTGTGAGAGCATTTCTTGGACTTGAAGTGTGAAGAGAAGTTGTAGGAAATGTCTTTCTCTTCAAAATGAGCTTTGGATGGAATTTTTCTGATGAACCATGTGGAAGTTATGCCTTGGTCAAGTTACAGTTGACTTTTTCAACTATCCAAATATGGAAACTTTTGCATCTTGAGACCTTTTGAGCCATGCCTTGAAAATCATGATCAAGAATTGATAAAATGATGTTTGTGGCTTCAAAATAAGATGTTGACCAAAAATTTGAACTTTTGACTGTCAAATGACCATTTTACCCCTACAGTTGACTGTTGAGCAATTAGGGTTTTTGACAGTGCAATTTTGTGCTGTGAGTCTTGAAACTTGACATATGGATGCTTGACAATGTTTATAGGCATGTGGGACTTGATTAGACCCTTGGAAACTTCAATTTCTTTGCCAGAACCAAAACCCTAATTTTTGACTGTTAGGAGGCCATTGGACTGTGCAACCCTTGGGAGATTTTGAAGCATGCTCTTTGCAAATCTTGAAGAATATGGGAGGGCAAATTTTGGGGTACAACAGTTGCCCCTGTTCAATCTTCTTAGACCTGAGGCTGCAGATTGGCTGACGTGCCTTTCGGAATCCGAAGGTGAAAGATGATTGAACACTAGAGTGCCCAGAAATTTGCGCTCACATGTTAGCAGTGTGATGTGGGGAATGGGCTTACAGATGCCATTTGGAGATTGATGGATAGGATGATGGGCTTATAGATACCATGCTAAGAGATGATGGATGGTGGATGGGCTTATAGATGCCATCTGGGTGTCGATCGCGTAAGAGATTCCTTAGCGAGAACTTACGTACCTGAAAAAGAAAATGATTACCTGGCCTGTTACAGGAGCTGGTCTTCAAACTCTTATGTAGATGTGCCCTGACTGGTTATAGGAACTGGGTCTGGAGCTTCAAAGGGTAATGAATGAACCAGGGATGGTTACTATCTCAACGGGACGGTGGGAGGACCTTGGACGATTACTACCTCAACAAGAACGCTGAGAGAACCTTGGGCGATTACTACCTCAACAGGAACGCTGAGAGAATCTTGGGGCGATTACTACCTCAACAGTAACGATGAGAGAATCTTGGGCGACTTCAACCTCAACAGTAACGATGAGAGAATCTTGGGCGACTTCTACCTCAACAGGAATGCTGAGAGAATCTTGGATGTCTTCTACTGAGTCTTCATTGGGAAAATCTTTAAGAATCGATTTAACTGGACTAGAGAAGGCCTTTGACTGGATAAGAATCAGGAAAATCTTAGGGTCGATTTGACTGAACCGGACAAGGTCTTGAAATCTTCAACTGGATAAGAATCAGGGAGATCTTAGGGTCGATCTGACTGAACCAGAGAAGGCCTTTGACTGGATAAGAATCAGGAAAATCTTAGGGTCGATTTAACTGAACCGTACAAGGTCTTGAAATCTTCAACTGGATAAGAATCATGGAGATCTTAGGGTCAATCTAACTGAACCAGAGAAGGCCTTTGACTGGATAAGAATCAGGAAAATCTTAGGGTCGATTTAACTGAACCGGACAAGGTCTTGAAATCTTCAACTGGATAAGAATCAGGGAGATCTTAGGGTCGATCTGACTGAACCAGAGAAGGCCTTTGACTGGATAAGAATCAGGAAAATCTTAGGGTCGATTTAACTGAACCAGGCAAAAATCTTGAACATAGCTGAGAACTTAGCTGGATCTTTCCAGAAAGGTAAAGGTCAGTCATATGCAATGCGTGATACGGATCAAGCAATGATGTTCTCAACCTAAATGAGATTGTAAGATATGGTGCGTATATGCATGCTATAATGTATGGAAGTGCGATGTTTATGAATGTATGTTTTCCGTCTAGGAAAGTAAATCCTTGACGGGTGCCGGGAAGTTAACTCCTGGGCTGATGTTTGAAGAAAAGAATATTTGTTTCCGCTGGGGAGGATAGTTGCAAGAATACCGGTAGGAGCAAATGACTCCGTTGGGGAATAAACTTGGCGAAGAGATTACTCTGCGGGGAGAAAAATTACTCTAGCGATCTTGCTGGGAAGCAATACTCTGTGGGAAGAGAGATACTTTGCTGGGATGTTGATGGTAACTTTGCTGGGGATACCATTGTTACGTTGGAAGTGTTAATAGACTTCGCTGGGGATAAGAAGACTTCGTCGGGGACGATCTTTCCGTGGCTTTTGGCTGAGGACAACCCAGTTATATCCTGGTAGGGAAATAACTTTTGAATAAAGCCGGGAGACGCATTCGTGCTCTGTAGGGGGGTAAGCTTCCAGAATCTACTGGGGATAAGCTCAGTGCTTGGGGAGATGGTTTCCAACTTTCCTGGGGAAATTAATTTGATGTGCTGGGGAAGTGACTCCGTTGAATGTTTGATATGCCGCCGAGGAACAATCTTTAGGTCAAGACTGCCGGGGATGCTTGTTAAGAATGCCTGTATATTGTGCTGGGGAATGTTGAGATCTGCTGGAGGACACCCAACTTCCTTAAGGTTGACTGTATAACTTTGCTTGGGGAGAGTGCACTGACTTGCTGACTCACTCTCTAGGGAAGTAAGATATGCTGGTTATGTTCTTTCGCTGAACCTACCTTGGTACCTTGATGGACTGAGCAACTAGATCGCTTAGACAACTCTTTATTGCCCCTGTTTCTAATGTTACCTGTAATTAATCCTTTGTTTCGTATGCAAATATTTATGAGTTAGCAATTAGTGTCAAATGCATATATCACAAATTGAACCTTGGACGTTCTTTGCAAAACAAAACAGAAAAGAAAAACAATTGGCAATTTTAACTGAAAAGTGATTTTTGTATTGATTTTTTGAATTACCTGTAAATAGGCGTTTATATATAAGAGGCTGACGCCCTAGTAGGAGGACGCCGCCGAACAAAAGAGTTTATACAAATTTGTACAAAGGAAAATAAAACAGTTGTGTGAAATGAATGATCCCACTGGGTTCCAACTCTGCTATCGCCTTTATATCTTCGAGCGTCTCATCACTTGATGACCTAGTTGACGATGAAGCTGATTGATCGATGCCATCTGAACTCGCTGTAGATACCGGATTCTGGATGCAAAGTGATCCAATGAGACATAGTATTACGCTTCATCCCTAACTTTTGCCTGGACCACCCTTTCGGGTTTTCAGTCCACCGGGATACCCATTTTTGCCCAAGCCGCCTTTTCAGGTTTTCGACTTGCCGGGTGTACAGATTTTTTTTATTTCATCCCTTCATTTTGCCCGAACCCTTTTGGTTCACCGGGAAGCCCTAATTTTTGCCTAGGTATGTCAACCTAGCGGGTCTTTTTTTCATGCGTAGTATCTTTTTACTATGTCTTCATTGGCGGGGTGAGGAAGGTCGTCACCATCCATGTTGGTTAGAATCATGGCTCCTCCTGAGAACACATGTTTAACCACAAATGGTCCTTCGTACGTAGGGGTCCATTTGCCCCTTGGATCACTCTGAGGAAGGATGATTCGCTTGTTTACCAGATCCCCAACTTGATATTCTTGTGGTCTGACCTTTTTGTTAAATGCCCTGATCATCCGTTTCTGATACGTCTGACCATGACAGATAGCAGCAAGTCTTTTTTCATCAATAAGGTTTAGCTGATAAAGTCGTGTCTAGATCAAATCATCTTCACTCAGATCTGCATCCTTCATTATCCGGAGAGAGGGTATCTGTACTTCGATCGGTAAGACTGCCTCCATACCGTAGACCAAGGAGAAAGGAGTTGCCCCGGTTGACGTCCTGGCTGAGGTACGGTACCCATGTAGAGCGAACGGTAACATCTCGTGCCAATCTTTATAAGTCACTGTCATCTTCTGCACGATTTTCTTGATGTTCTTATTCGCTGCTTCTACAGCCCCATTCATCTTCGGCCGGTAAGGAGAAGAGTTGTGGTGCTGTATCTTAAACTGCTCGCAGAGCTCAGTGATCATCTTGTTATTGAGGTTGGTACCGTTGTCTATAATGATTCTTTCTGGGATGCCGTATCGACAGATCAGGTTGTGCCGAATGAACCGTGCCACAACAGTCTTGGTTACCGTAGCGTAGGAAACTGCTTCAACCCACTTCGTGAAGTAATCAGTCGCTACCAGGATGAAGCGATGCCCATTAGATGCCGTAGGTTTAATCTCACCGATCATATCTATACCCCACATTGCAAACGGCCAAGGTGCTGTCAGACATTTAGAGGAACTGGAGGAACATGCACCTTGTCTGCATAAATCTGACATTTGTGACATGTCCGAGAATGTTGGTAACAGTCGGCTTCCATGGTGGACCAGAAATACCCTGCCCGAAGGATCTTCTTTGCCATAGTGTGTCCACTGGAATGTGTTCCGAAGGTACCTTCATGTAGCTCTTCCATGATCCTTTCTGCTTCTGTCTTGTCCACACAACGCAGTAAGGTCGAATCATGGTTTCTCTTGTACAGAATGTCGTTGCTAAGGAAGAACTTTGCTGCGAACCTTATCAGAAACTTCTTATCGTTGACAGATGCCCCTTCAGGGTATTCCTGAGCTTCCAAATATCTCTTCACCTCATGTTACCAAGGCTTCTCAGTCACCAATTCAGTCTCGAGATCACAACAGTATGCCGGTTCGTCTAGTTTCCAGATGATGATCTGGGGAGCCTCATTTTTCCATTTGACCTTGAACATAGAAGACATCGTAGCTAACGCGTCCGCTAACTGATTCTCCTCTCTCGGAAAGTGTTCAAAGGTTATCTCTGTGAAGTGGGGGATCAATGTCAACACACATTCTCTGTAAGGAATAAGATTCAGATGTTTCATATCCCACTCCCCTTTGATCTGGTTGATCACGAGAGCGGAATCTCCGAAGACACTCAGAAACTTGATCCTTAAGTCGATCGCAGCTTGGAGACCCATGATGCATGCCTCATACTCCGCCATGTTGTTGGTGCAGTTGAAACATAGTCGGGCAGTGAGTGGGGTATGAGTGCCTTGAGGGGATATTATCACAGCGCCGATACCGTTACCCAGAGCGTTGGAGGCTCCGTCAAAGTGCATAGACCATCGGGATCCTTCCTCAGGTCCTTCATCCGGTCCAGGTACTTCACAATCAGTCACTATCATGATGCTCTCGTCTGGAAACTCGAAGTTCATTGACTGATAGTCGTCTACTGCCTGATGTGCCAAGTGGTCTGCCAATACACTTCCCTTGATGGCTTTCTGAGTCGTGTACTGGATGTCGTATTCCGTCAAGATCATCTGCCATCTTGCTATTCTCCCAGACACAGACTTTTCAAATATGTACTTTATAGGATCCATCTTTGAGATCAACAAAGTAGTGTGAGTCAGCATATACTGTCTCAACCGGCGAGCAGCCCATACCAAAGCGCAGCAAGTTTTCTCAAGCAGTGAGTATCGGGTCTCATAGTCGGTAAACTTTTTGCTAAGGTAATAAATGGCATGCTCTTTTCGGCCAGACTCGTCATGCTGCCCCAGCACACACCCCATTGAGTTGTCAAGTACTGTCAGGTATAGTATCAGAGGTCTCCCTTCAATCGGTGGCATAAGGATGGGTGGTTCTTGGAGATACTCTTTGATTCTGTCGAAAGCAGCCTGACATTCATCATTCCAACGTACTACCTGATCTTTCTTCGGCAGCTTGAAGATTGGTTCACAGGTGGCAGTCAGGTGTGAGATGAATCAAGCAATGTAATTCAGGCGTCCTAGAAAGCCTCTGACCTCTTTTTATGTCTTAGGAACTGGCATCTCTTGAATAGCTTTAACCTTGGCAGGGTCCACTTGAATACCCTTGTCACTTACAATGAAGCCTAGCAACTTCCCAGATCTGACTCCGAAGGTGCACTTGTTCGGGTTCAACCTCAGCTTGTACAACTTCAGACGGTCAAACAATTTCTGCAGATGATCTAGGTCTTCTTCCTCAGTTTGGGACCTTGCGATCATGTCGTCAACATACACTTCTATCTCATGATGGATCATGTCATGAAATAAAGCAACCATGGCATGTTGGTAGGTTGCCCCAGCGTTCTTCAACCCGAATGGCATGACCTTGTAGCAGAAGGTGCCCCACTGAGTGACAAAGGTAGTCTTCTCCATGTCTTCAGGAGCCATCTTGATCTGATTATTGCTTGAAAAACCATCCATGAAGGAGAACACCTTGTGCTGAGCAGTATTATCAACCAGAACGTCGATGTGAGGTAGAGGGAAGTCATCTTTGGGGCTGGCCCTGTTCAGATCCCTGTAGTCGACACACATTCTGACCTTTCCATCTTTCTTTGGCACCGGCACCACATTAGCAACCCATTGAGGGTAAGAAGTCACTGCAAGGAACCCAGCATCAAATTGTTTCATAACCTCGACTTTGATCTTTTCAGACATCTCTGGACGCATACGATGGACCTTTTGCTTAACCGGAGGGCAGTCTTCCTTGGTAGGCAAATGATGGACCACAATATCAGTATCCAAACCGGGCATGTCTTCGTAGGACCAGGCAAAGATCTCCACATACTCATGTAGCATCTGAGTCAACCGTTGCTTCACGCTGAGCTCTAGGTTGGCACCAATCTTAACCTCCTCTCTGTCCGTCTCAGTACCCAGATTTATTGTCTCCACCGGCTCTTCATGTGGTTGAATTGCCCTCTCTTCCTGGAGTGACAGTCTTGCAAGCTCGCCAGGCACTTCACAATCATCTTCACCTTCGTCTTCGGCTAAGTTGATCGGATTTTCGAAGTCATAACTGGCAGTAGTAGAGTCGTTACCAGTGAGATCCAGAGTGAATTGAAACCTGTATGAGTGAGTGTGTGTAAATACAGCTGTTTTGCAATATAAAAAAGGAAAGAAAGAAAAGGAGCATAAGATTTGAAATGCGAGAAAACGTCCAAGGTCTTTATTCATGATATATGAAATGACAATTAATATACCCTCACAAATGAAGCCACGGTGCCCCGGGTAAGACACCGGGCCATAGAGTTTTAATTCATTGTTTATTACAAATAACAAAACAAAGGAGTTTATTACTACGTAACAAAAGTAACAGGAGTGCGATCTTTAGCAGTCCAATTGGTTAATCCACCATCAGTCGTCGGGTAGATACAGTTATCGAACTCTGATTCTTCCACCTCATCTTCATCCCCAATAGCATTCACTCCTGGGTTGGTAATGAGCACAGGAGGTCTTCTGGTCTTTGCCTTGCGCACAGCCTTCTGACCCTCTGCAGTAAAACCCAGTCCAAACTTGTCAGTTTTAGGTGTAAAATCAGGGAGCCTGCCCCAGTTAGCACATTCACCTTTCTTGATTACAGCCCGGGCATCCTTCAAGGAAGCCATCTTCAATGGAAAGTCCTCTTCAACCACTGTTTCCGCTGCTGCCAATGTTGGAGGTACCTCTTCAAAATGCTGAAAGGGGGTTTCAATAAACTCCCCGTCCATCTCAATATACCTGAAGGAATTCAAATGGCTCACCATATACTCCTCCTCTCCCTGCACCGTGACAATCTTCCCTCTGACGGGGTACTTGAGCTTCTAGTGTAGGGTAGAGGTCACTGCCCCAGCTTTGTGGATCCAAGGTCGACCCAGTAGACAAGAATACGATGGACGGATGTCCATCACATAGAAAGTAGAGTCGAATACTTGAGAACCCACACGAATAGGAATGTCTACCTCTCCATGGACCATCCTCTTAGAACTGTCAAAGGCTCTGACAATGATATTGCTAGGTTTCAGCTCCAGGCCCTCACAATCCAACCGATCTAAGGCCTTTTTGGGTAGCACATTCAGGGAAGAACCAGTGTCCACCAACACGTGCGCAAGAGTAGTGGCCCTGCATTCAATAGAGACATGCAGGGCGTCATTGTGGTCCTTTCCCTTAGCAGTAAGGTCAGCGTCCGAGAAACCCAAACCATTGTCGGCTGCCAAATTGGCTACGCAATCAGTAAACTGGACTGCAGATGTCTCCTGTGGCACATGGGCCGTCTTTAGAAATGAAATCAAGGCCTTAGCATGGGCCTCTGAGCACAGCAGTAAGGAGAGCATAGAGATCTTGGAGGGGGTATGCCCCAGCTGTTCAACAACATTAAAGTCGCTCTTCTTGATTATTTTCAGAATTTCCTCCATCTCTTGTTGGGAGGCCTAAGCATTTACAGATTTTGGTGCCTCCATCCGGGCAGGCTCATCTTCAATCCCTTTGCCCCGAGCATTAGATGACTCGGCAGCAGGGGAAACAACTTGATCAGAACTGGGAACAGGTACACTTGCAGGTGTTATAGTGAGGGGTCTTCGAATAGCTGGTGGCGCAATGTCAGGCGAGAAGAGCCTGCCACTGCGGGTTACTTTGGCCGGACCAGTGATATTGCTGACGCTGGTACCAGTGTTGAACTCTTGCTTTATTCCATGTACATACACATCTGCCCCATAGTGCCATGGGACAGCCTTATCAGATTCATAGGGGAGAGGCCCCGGAACAGTAATCACAATGGGTGCGACAGTCATGATTTTAACCGGCTTCCTCGGGAGAGCCTTGATCGGATTATTAAAGATTGTAACAACAGAAACTTCTTCCACCGGAACAAACTGAACAGCAGTCTTCTTGAACAGAATCTCTTTGCTGTCCATCAGGCTTTGGATGCCCAACTTCAGCAAAGGACAACCAGAAAGAGAAACAGCACAGAAAAGGCAACCTTCACTACAACCCGGAAATAAACCGGCCAGCAGTAGGTTCCTCTTAACAGTCATCAGAGGAGTAGCTACATCATTCATAGAAACGGCATACACATCTTCATCAACGGCATTCACTCCATGCTGGGGCATAGGAGCGGTCACCACATTTGGCCTCTCAGGCGCTTCAAATTGTATCTCTTTTGCGTCAATAAGGTCTTGCACCTTATTCCTTAAGGCCCAAAAGTCATCAGTGGAATGCCCCGGGCTATCTGAGTGATAAGCACAACGGGCATTTGGGTTGTATTTGGGGGAGGCAGTATTCACAACCTTCGGGGCCTCCCTGACAGTCACCAAATTGGTGGATAGCAACTGCGGCGAGATTTGCGATAAGGTCATACTCAACCAGGTAAACTCTCTTCTAGGTCTTTCAGCCCTTTGAGGATTGGTTTGCCGAGGAGCGGCAGTAGGCTTAGCAATCATCACCGCATTGACAGATTGGCGGCGTTCAGGTTTATCATGCCTTCTAGGCCCATATACAGCACTGGCCTCCTTCTTAAAGGGCTTCTTCTCAGAACTTGCAGATGCACCCTTCTGAATTTTTCCGGACTTCATTCCAGCCTCTATTCTCTCCCCAGTCAGAATAAGATCAGTAAACCCTGCAGACGAATTACCGATAAGATGATTGAAAAACGGCCCGGAGAGGGTCCCCAAGAACATATCTACCAGCTCACGGTCAGTTAACGGAGGCTGCACCCTGCCAGCCAGATCCCTCCACTTCTGTGCATACTCTTTGAAACCTTCGCTTGATCCTAGGGACATACCCTGGAGTTGGGTACGTGTAGGAGCAAGGTCGGCATTGTATTGATACTGCTTATAAAAAGCAGTAGCCAACTCCTCCCAGTTACGAACCTTGGTCCCATCCAGCTGATAGAACCACTCGAGATGAGTCCCTGAAAGACTCTCCTGGAAGAAGTGGATCCACAAATTCTTATCCACTATGTACGGTTGAATCTTCCGCACATAAGATCTGAGGTGTAGCTTGGGACAAGACGCCCCGTCATATTTGGTGAAAGATGGTGCCTTAAACTTGTGAGGAATAATCACACCAGTAGATAAGCCCAAGTCTCCAAAATCCAGCCCAGGCACTTGTTGGATCTCCATAGCATTCAGTCTGTCTTCCAACTGCTTATACCGGTCTTCAGTAGGAGGATACTGTTCCTCATTAAAGTCAGTCTCGTTGTCGGAGACTACTGGACTTGAAGCCTTTCCCCCCTGGGGACTGCCTTTGCCTACAGAAGAACCAGCTTCTTCATTCTGCAGAGTGTTGCCAAACCTTCAGCCCGAGTTGAAAAGAACAGTTCGCTTCTTCTTCTTCTTCTCCTTCTTCAGGAGTAAAGCCTTCAGCTCTTCTTGGCCTTGAGCCAAACCCATGATCAGCTCTTGAAATTGTGCGTTCTGTGCCTGAAGGGCCTTGATAGACATCTCGGTTGATGATGAGTCAGGGTTCATGATGCTGAAATAAACAGCGAAGAACAGTAAGCAACCTGAAAAGAAGAATACCTGCTATGCACATGATGAATGGAATGCGTATGATTTATGTTTTCAAAGACAATCGGGAATCAACTTTGTAAACAAAAGGGAACACACTTCATTAGATTCAACTTTGAGACTTAAATTGTTCAACAGGTTGCCCTTAGGTGTTACATAAAAGGGAAATACTGAAACGGGGAATAAAACTGTAAAAGAACATCCAGAGCTCCTCATTGATCCCATGGTCTCCTCTTCTCAGTACGGATGTAGTCATTCAGAGCTCGCTCATTTTCCAATTGCTTTGTCAGCTTCTGGATCTTCAATTCCTGCTCATTGAACTTTTCCCGGTAAGAATCTCGTTCTTCTCGCAGTTGCGACCAAGACCTCTTTAATGTCTCATAATCAGTAGGTATCTGAGGAGGGAGGACAGTTGGAGGGGCCCCATCTTTGTCAGGATACTCAAGAATGATGGGTCTGACAGCTTCGTATGGCATACCTAACTTCTGAGCACGGATGCGAACCCATTTGTAGTAGGCTTCCATAGGTAGAGAAGTCTTTGGCCCCAACTCTTGTGGGTCAGCTTTATGAACTCTGTCCCAAGCCTTGATGAACCTACGACGCAGGTCGTCACTATCCACCTGAAATTCAAAACTGATGTGAGGCACCAACATCTCATGAGGCCCTGCTCTCCTGGCCCTTCCAAACTGACGGAGCGCTAGACATGGATTGTAAGAGATTCCTCCTTGAGTACCAATCAAAGGAACGTTAGGGTATTCTCCGCAACGATCAATAATAGCTATCTCATCCAAACCTCTGAAAACCCAAATGATGTCTTTATCAGTGAGAGACATTAACCTATGAGCCCAACCTCTTCCTTCTTGGTTCTTCAGCACGAACTTAGGGAGGTGCGAAATAAACCACCTCACCAACAAAGGGATACAACACCACAGGGTTCCTCGTCTTCGGGCAGTACGAGCATAAAGTTGTTGCAGGATGTCACCCAAGAGAGTGGGCACAGGGTTCTGAGACATGAAGATCCTTATGGCAGTGACATTGATGAAGTTGTCAGGATTAGGAAACAAGACTAGCCCATAGATTAAGAGAGCCAAGATGTCTTCATATGCCCTAAAGTCCAAGTCATTCCAGAAACTGTTAGCTTTACCAATCAGAAACTTGGCCAAGAAACCCTTAACTCCGCTTCTAGTTACCCAATTGTCCACTACTTCTTGATATGTCAAGGGAAGAGCTGCAGCAACCTCCTCAAGCTTGAGAGTCTTTTCCCAACCAGTAAAGGGAGTCTGATCCGAGATAGGGATGCCAAGCAAATCAGAGAACTCTTCCAGGGTAGGGACCAGCTGGAAGTCTTGAAAGGTGAAGCACTGGTACAGAGGGTCATAGAACTGGGTCAGGACACTCATCAACTGTTGATCCCGCTTTGCAGTGACTAAACTGAGAAGAGAACCATGCCTCTGGATGAAGGAAGTGGTATTTGGAATTCTGCTAACCAACTCTTCAAGCAACTCAGGTGGGTGAACAAAGTTGAACCGGATAGTATTCCTTCGCATAGGCATCATGATGTCCTACAGAACAGAGCAAAGGTGAAACCCTCTTGTCTTTGAAATGGTCAGTCCTTATGCAGGATGCATGCAATGCTCATGATGTTATGATGTTATGATAAAGCACACCACAAATATTTACAAAGGCACACATGTAAGGCACACAAGTCACACAAGGCAAGCCCTTAAAGTTTAGGCCAGCATGAGGTCTAGGTATTACCCTCTTTCAGTTTGTTGGTTCATACCTGTCCTATCAAAAGTAACCGGGTTCTTAGAGGATCCCAATATCATTGACTACCCTCAATCGGTTATAACTCCAGCATCGCAATCTTTTCTTGCAGCCAGAACCATCACGAGGGTTTAGCCTCAATGGGCGTAGCATACTGCTACTGTTCTAATGGCCAAGTTGTGTCATTTAAGGTTCTAAGGTCTGTTGGTGCTTAATGACTCCTCAGAAGACCCATATTCTCCTCGTTGCAACACAAGGGATATCGGTACAGACCAAGGTGTCACACCAACGTAGCCACTGCTTCACCCATGTCGGTCTACGCCGGACAGGTCCCTCACAACTTATGCTACCTAAACAGGGTATCCCCAGATCCGGGTTAGGATCTATGTAACTCCCATGCAACCCACAATTTTAAAGCAAACAAGTCAATACAATTGAAAACACAGTTATGAACTATCCTAAGGTACACCTCACTTTAAGTAAATGTCCCCAGCAGAGTCGCCAGTTCTGTGATCGGTGGATCTGGAACTGACTGTTTAACGCTGGTTCGCGAAATGTCGCGGAAGCAAGAGTCGCCACCGTCTTTTATTTTCTCCAAATGGAAAGGACAAAAGCACAGAAAAATTCCTTATAGAGATTGCTCTCGGTTCGGGAGGTAGATTTATAGAAAGGGAAGGTATTAGCACCCTTTCTATCCATGGTTATCCATGGGCTCTTAGATACTTGCTCATTTGTGTTTTCAAAATTGTTTGTTTGCTTTTCAGAGTGGGTTTGAAAAAGTTTCTTTGAAAATTTCAGTTCGACTCTTGTATCAGTCCTCAAGAGTGTTTGAAAGATTGCTTTTGAAAGCTTTTTGAAAGGTGTCGGTGTGAAAAGAAGTTTTTGATTTGTTTTGAAATTAGAGCAAGTATCTACGAGTCGTCTACCTACCCTAAGGAATTCGTCTGTGTAAATGTCCTTAAAGTAGTGCCATCCCACCATTGAGAGGTAGGTAGCACCATCATTGGAGTTGTTCGGGTCAATTCGAGGGTTCGGGACATGGTGATCACCTGAGCAGTAGGAAGACACCTTAGAAGCTACCCTCATGCAATGTTCATGGACATGAGGACTTACTAAAACATCCTCTACTCGACGACCACCTTTCGAGGGGCAAGGCAACAGTGAGGCGTACCCTAGGGGTGGTGTGTGATTTGTGTGTCATTTTCGGTTATATTTGTCTTGTTCATGCATTGTGATCTACGTTTTGTTTTTATTTTGGCATTCATTCTTTCATGCAAGTTATTAACAGTTAAAAGGTGCGGAAAGATAAAATGTCCTACGCTATTACAAAGGCGCGGGTCTACACCGCTAAATTAATCCAAGACCCGATTTGAAATAAAATAAAATGCGGAAAGATAAAGGTCTAATTAATCTATTACACGGCTTTGGGGCAATTACATGAAATTTATAAGAAAAGAAATTAAATAAGCGCGCGAAACGAAATTATAATCGAAAGCGAGGGCGTTGGACCCTTTTAAAGAAATTAAATTGAAATTATGAAATTAATTAAGTTAAATAAAGGAAAAAGACTTATTTTTTGATATTTTTTGTATTTTATGAAATTAAGAGAATTAATGGAATTAAAAAAAACCTAATTCTAAACTATTTTTAATTTATTAAAAAATGTTTAAATTAGACCTAGTTTTAATTAATTATTTACATGGCAATTTATTTATAAAAATAATTAATATTTAATAATGGTAAAAGAAAAGAAAAAGAATAAAAGTATAAAACCCTAATTCTACATTTTTTAGTTTATTAAAAAAACATTAAAATTAAACCTAGAATTAAAAACTAAATTAGTTAGTAAAATTTATTTACAAAATAAAAACATTAATGAATTAAATAATAAAATAGATTTTTATTTTTTGTCTTTCTGATTTTTTTGTTATTTTTTATGAAAATTAATTTTGATGATTTAACTAAAATAAATAAAACAAATAATAGAAAAAAAAATAAAAAGAATGAAAATAAAATGCAAACCAATGGGGGGTGTTGACCCCAATTTTGGAGGTATTTTCCAGCAATTTTGGCCCATTTGAAGGAGGCCTGGTTGACTTTTCTAGGATGCGTGTGGCTCCATTGACCAATGCGTATGGTGTTCTTCAGAACATGGCCATTGGATTGATGTTGTGGGACGCGTGGCAAGCTCCAACGCTGGATGCATGGTAAAATTCTGGGCGTGTACTGCATAGAATCACATTAAAACAAAATACATTGAGAAATATGGGGGACCTGGGAATCGAACCCAGGTCCCAACGTTTACCAAATGCACGTTCCACCATCTGAGTTGTATGCGCGTGTTTGTTAGTTAATGGAATATGAATAATATAAATGAAACAAGCGCTTATAGTATTAACCAAGCAAAAAGCGCGCCATCTATTCAAACTAGCCAACCCATGTCCAACACCTCAGCATCTTCTCTATCACGCCTTCGTTTTTGCCTGAAAAAATACATCAAATAGCGGGGGTTTTGAACCCCCACTAACTACAGTACAAGAAAATAGCGATTAGGCCACCGTTGCTCATAAATTGAGCGTGACATGTGTGTTGAATTCGTGTGAAGCTTCTGATTCTAATGGCATAAGTCTTGTTGGCCAATTTTTCCGGACGAGAGAAACCCCAATTTTACAGCTTTGAAACCCTAGCGAGCTCCAATGGTGGATTCATGTATAAGGCACGAAAACTCAATTGAATGGCACGGTTAGCTTCAGAATGATTAAACTAATACAAATCAAGCGTTAGAAATAAAAAATATGGCATGAATTATGAGGCACGATTATGCAAAAAGTTTGAGAAAGCTTGACTTCTATATACCAATTCCTGAGGTTAGAAGCGTGGAAAAGGATTCAGATAGTCTCCTTGATGCCTTGGCAAGCTATTGGAATGGTTATTTTACCTTGAAACCAACTCTAAATGCCTTTTCAGTTTTGAACTTTTTCACAAAAATTGCCAAGTTTGTATTTGGTTTCAGGCGCAGCTCCAAGGTTTTGTGCATTAGGGTTGCATTCTGTTTATGTATGGGAATGTTTTAGGGTTGAAATCTCAGTCCATTAACCTTTGCATTGATGTATCAAATATTTGATTTTCAATGAATATTTTTTCAATCTTTTTCATGTCTTTTGATACCAATCATGGCCAAATCTTTCCATCTTGAGTGAGCACGAGATCTTTAGGCCTTGATGAGAGATTATACTGCACAAAAAGATTTGAAAACCTTATTTTAGTATTTTTCTTGTAATTAATTTTGATTAAATGAATTAAATAGATTAAATATTCAATTAATTAATTAAAAATAATAAAATAACTCCCCTTTGGGTCAATGGGTCGTGCATAGCTTTTGGATGATGATTCTTGGAAGAATTTGTGGCCCATTAGCAATTTTGAGGCATTTGAAGCAAAGTTGACTTTTCAAAATTCCCAAAAACTTCCCAACTTCCACAAGGCATATCTTGCTCAATTTTTAAGCTTTGATCATGTTCTTGGACATTTTGGAAAGTTCTTGAAGTCCTCTAACCAATGCCTTTGGTCCCATGTCATTTTGATTTACCAATCTCAAGTTATGGTCTTTGACTTAAAGTGTCTTTTTGTTGACTTTTGAAAATGACCTATAATGTTGAGATTGATAACTTTTTGTGAGAGCATTTCTTGGACTTGAAGTGTGCAGAGAAGTTGTAGGAAATGTCTTTCTCTTCAAAATGAGCTTTGGATGGAATTTTTCTGATGAACCATGTGGAAGTTATGCCTTGGTCAAGTTACAGTTGACTTTTTCAACTATCCAAATATGGAAACTTTTGCATCTTGAGACATTTTGAGCCATGCCTTGAAAATCATGATCAAGAATTGATCAAATGATGTTTGTGGCTTCAAAATAAGATGTTGACCAAAAATTTGAACTTTTGACTGTCAAATGACCATTTTACCCCTACAGTTGACTGTTGAGCAATTAGGGTTTTTGACAGTGCAATTTTGTGCTGTGAGTCTTGAAACTTGACATATGGATGCTTGACAATGTTTATAGGCGTGTGGGACTTGATTGGACCCTTGGAAACTTCAATTTCTTTGCCAGAACCAAAACCCTAATTTTTGACTGTTAGGAGGCCATTGAACTGTGCAACCCTTGGGAGATTTTGAAGCATGCTCTTTGCAAATCTTGAAGAATATGGGAGGGAAAATTTTGGGGTACAACAATGACAAAACCATGTATTTTTATAGAACAATTCATACAGGGTAATCACCATGAGACGCAAATTCAGTAGAGTTGTAGGCTCCCCAATAATATGTTAATACTCAAAATTCCATTAAAGCTTGTTCAAAGTCTCCCCCCCTGAGCCCAAGACTCACAAAATGAAATTTGCAGTACACAAATTGACATTATTTCAGATAGTTCACAACTTCTGAAACGAATGCTAAGTAACATAACATATTTGTTAAGCTTATATACAGTTCACAACTTCTGAAGCAACAAAGTCTAATTACCATATTTTTAGAAAGTTCACAACTTCAGAGCAATAGGTATTCTCAACATACAATTTTCATATTTTCAGAAAGTTCACAACTTCCTTGAATAGAAGGAACATCAGAGCTTAATCTAACCTTATGTTCACGATGTTCACTCCTTCTGAACAATAGATATGATCAACATATGATTTCCCTACTTTCAGTTAGTTCACAACTTTTTGAACAGTAGGAATATCATAGCTTGATTAAACATATTTTCACAAAGTTCACTCCTTTTGAACAATAGGTAAATCAACGCCTGTTTCAGATTTTAACTTAGGCAGAACCTTCTGACCATATCATAGTTTCAGTTCATGATTCATTTTTAGACAGTTCACAACTTCTAACGAATACATGTTCATAGATGCTTAGCTCATTAGAGCATTCTTCATGCATCTTTATCTTTTGGTTGCTTCCCAGATGCTTTATATCATCAAAGCATCTTTGAGCACCTTGATCTTTGATCTTCTGGATGGTAGATGATTATCTTTTGATAGCTATTTAACATGTCTTATGAAAACCAGTGAACTTTTGCAAAGTTCTTGAATCAAACATCAGCAAATTATTAGCAGAAAAAGCATTATATTATGTTTAGGTTTGAGATTTAAGATTAAGGACATGCGTCTGAAACCAATGGATTTTTCTGAGAGGATTTTATTCCAAGTGTGGAAGCAGAAGGACTAGATGAAGGGGTTAGTCTTGATGTATGAACTGAGATATCAAATTCATCAAATTCTTGTATGGGAAAGTCTTAGACAGTCATTTATGTGTGATGAGTTGAAGTGATATCTTCTTCAGAGTCAGATGATATCATGACAACTTGATCAGAGCTAGAAGAAGTTCCTTCATCAAGAGACTTTGGGAAGTCATCAACTTGATAAATATTGAATATAGTGGGTTTGGAGGGAGATGGAAGGAGTGTTTTGAGAGTGAGAGGTTTAAAGCAGAATGAAGATGATGTTGCCGAGCTTAAGTTGTCTTCATCCTGTGAGCTTTCATAATCCATGCTTGAGGAAAGATCACTGTCAAAATTTTGATGAATAATAGTTTGTTTCCTACGAATTTTATTATGAACTTCAGAAATATTTGGGAGTCTGTGTCTGTCACCATATCCATAGAATTCAGCAAAACCATAGATTTTTTCAAGAACTTTGGGAGACATAATTTCTTGAGGATCAAGAGAAATTGAGATTACTACTTTAAGGGACATGTTGGGAGATTCTTTCTTTTCGATGCAATCTTGCTGATAGCTGAGAAGAATGGATGGACCATCGGTGGTTGTAAACATGTATCCATCTTCTATTCCAGGTGCATAATAAGGTGTAGATCCTGCCAAAAACTCTTATTGAGGAGGAATAATTGAAGGGGTCATGGATTTTAGGTTTCTTTCATCAAATAACCTTCCGGAATAAGGAGTAAAACATTCCATCATATTTTAGCTTCTAAGAGAATCAACTAATCCATAATTAATCATGGAAGTTGTAATAAGTCTTCCTAACAATATCCATCTGACATGTTCTTTCTTATCAAGCCTAGAGCTTTTGAGAGAGTTTATTAAATACCTAAAGAGTATAAAAGGAAGATTAATATTTTATAACAAGCTATATTGTACAAGATCACTTTTTCATCATAGTTGACTTTGGGCGAAGCATTGGTAGAAGGTTTGAGATAAATGTATTCTTGGATATTTTTGGCCCAAATATTGAGAGAAGGTAGAAGATCCTTGACAATTGAGAAAATATTTTTTTTTTATTTTTTTGAGATAACAGATCTTCGTGTCTTCAGACTGGTTGTCTTTCTATTTAGGCTGCAACATTTTAGACCGATTCCACCATGGTTGAGTAGCTGAGCAATAGATTCTGCAGTGATACTTACTGAAATTCTAGTATTCAAATCCTAAATGTCCTATGAGATGTCGAGACACCTTTCTCTAAACAAACACACAATTACAAGGTAAATGATAAACACAGTTCAAAAAAGTAAATAATACATAGGATTGTAAACCCAGTTTGGTGTATAAGAACAACTAGTCCAGGGGCTGCCAAGTCAGGGACAAAATCAACTAGATAGTATTAATTTGAAGCTAAAATCACATGTTTACAACTTCTTACTTAATCACTACCCTTGCTTAACTTCTACCTAAGACTCACCTAGGTATGAGACCCTTCTCAAACCCCTTCCAATCACAAAACAGTGACTGAACAATCCTAAACACTTAGAAAATAATAGAAGTCACACTTCAAAGACACACAATTATTCACTACTTAAAAGCTTTGGAATGACTGACATAACTTACAACTCAAAAACATAGTCATACTCTTTTATCAAGATGATAATCAAAAGGTTCACAACTAACACACAAACCCTAATAAAAATACATTGTAAGTTCCATGCTTGTATTAGGGTTGAAGCCTTCTTTTTATAATTTTCAATGGACTGGTGTGATACGGTGGCAGAACCGACAATTTAATACTGGTTTGTTTTGTGTTTGCAAATGTTGTGTTAAGCAAGAGTCGCCACCGACTTTTCTTTTATCCAAATTAAGGAAAGGGTGAAAAGAACATAAAAAGACCTTTTTGAGAATTTTCTGAGTAAGGGGGATAGATTATGGAAAGGGAAGGTATTAGCACCATTTCCATCCGTAGTTATCTACGGGATCTTAGTTACTTGCTAGTTCACTTGCTTTTGTTTGAAAATATGCTTGTGGTATGGGTTCGAAAATATTTTGAAAACGTCTTTGTAATGATTCCCGTCTCTATAAGAATGCGTACAAAGTGTTGGTTTTGAAAATAGTTTAAAGAAGTGTTTGTTTGTGGAAGATATTTTTGAAAGTGATTTTGAAAAGTTCCTTTATAATGATTCTCATCTCTATAAGAATGCATACAAAGGGATTTGACTTTTGAAAATGTTTCAATTGAAAGTGTATGTGTGAAAATGATTTTCTTTTTGTGAGCAAGCGAGCAACTATGAGCATCCTACCTACTCAAAAGGTATAATATTCTTTTCCTCTTCCTTTTGATGTTGTTATCTTACCATTGATTAATAAGAAGCCCCATTGTTGGATGTATGAGGGATATTCGAAGGGACGTTACGATCACGAAGGCAACTTGGCAAGAAATTTTAGTAATTGTCCTAAAGTTCTAAGATCAGTTTTAACTGAGGCAACGCCAGAGGGTCATCGAAGGACTTGTTATCTTTCAAACTAGAGGACAGCCACTAAAACTTCTCACGTTTCGAGAATTGTGACCGTTCTTCCAAAGGAAACCAAATTGGGGTACCCTAGAGGTGAATATGTGCATGGTGTGTTATGTTCAGTTATTTTAGTCTTGTGTTAAGTTTGCTAGCGTTTTAATTTTCTGTCTCATCATGCAATCCTAATTACTAGCAGTAGTATATACAATAATTTGAAGTGCATAAATGTAAAGTGCGGGAATGTAAATCCTACGCTATTACATGGCTTTGTGAGAGATACATTATAGAAATGCGAAAAGTAAAGTCCTAGTTACTATTACAAACTGGGAAGCAGTTACAATAAGATGAAAAAAATGCGAAAATGAATAAATGCGCAAACAAATTAAAATGGACGTCTAAATCCTAAGGAAAAGAACTCTCTTTGTTTATTTTTTATTTATAAAAGAAAATAAAACTTAAGTATATTTAATTTTAAATTAAGGAAAAGGTTTAAATATTTAATTAGTTAATTAACAAAATTTAATTTGATTAATAAAACACTAGCCTAATGTTTTTTTATGATTTTTTGATTTAAAGTTAAAATAAAAAAGAAGTCAATAAAGAAATGAAAACAAAAGTAAAAATACAAAGGGGGGCATCCTTCGATCCAGGGAGAGATGAGGGCTTTGATCCAGAGGAAGAAAGTGGCCTTCGATCCAGAGGAAAGTGGCTTCCGATCCAGAGGAAGAAAGGTAGCCTTCGGTCCAATGAAGCATGATTGTCTTTCAACCCAGGGGTGGATGCTGTCTTTCGATTTGAATCTGCAAGATAAATATTAGCCAAATAAAGATGCAGGACCTGGGTATCAAACCCAGGTCCTTCGATCCTTCACGTATTAGGTCTATTCAGGCTATATCTGCAGCAAGTGTTAGAAACAAAGCAAAATGCAGACCTAGGGGTCAAACTCAAGTCCTTAATCTTGAATACAGATCGAATAAACTACAAATGCTAATATGTCATGCAAATGTAAGTTTGATCTTTTTTCCCATTCTTACCAATGGTGATGTATGAATATGTAGTTTAAGGCGTGGGTACCCTTGTTTAAGGATTGCTTCCATTTGGCACTCCTGGATATGGGGATACTTGCTTAAGGGTTGGGGATGATTGGAAAAGCCTCAGGAAACCTCCAAGAATATGTTTTTAATTTCATGTGACTCTCTCTCCGGTTGTGTCCAGCCTCCTTGGAGCTTGCTAGTGCGTTCCTCATATAGAGGGGATGGAGGGGACAAGAAGGCAAAGGAGTAAACAACCATTAAGTTGGTGTTTTAAGGCCATGCATACCATTTTGAAACGTTGCAAAAGATGTGGAATTCTTGTCTCTTTTTGAATTTGAATGAATGTGGACACCTTTGGCTTTCGAATACCTTCAGTCCCTGCCCTTCGGTTGGCCTCAAGTTACCTCCTTCAATTGGATTTGGTTTCACTGTTATAGTTCCTTCGATTGAGTCTGTCCACCTCAATTCGAATTGCTCAAGTCTTGATTCAAATTGTATAAGGCCTCAACATCCTAGCTTCTTCGATCAGCCCCTAAGCTCACTTTTTTCGATTGCCCCTACCTTACTCAACTAGCCCAATCGAAAGAATTTACTCTGGATAGTCAAAGCTACCTTTGGAAGGAATGTACCTGTATAGGGGCTTGGACTTGGCAATATGCAGGATTTTGGCCAGCAAGCATCTTGGACCAAAACTCACAACAAAGCCAACTTGTCTTCAATAATCATGTGTCCTTTGAATGAACCAGTGAATGCTTCTTCTAAGGGACCACATGAATATGCCTTCAAAGGGACTATCGTGCATTTCAAAGTGTGAAAGAATGTTTCAAAGGGGACCCTTGCCCATTCGAAGCTGGAACAAAGGCAGCTAATGCCTTGTGGGTGCTAGCATGGGGCAGGTCAAAGCAAGCGTAAAAGAGGCCATTGCCTAGTGACTCAGAATATACATGCAGGAGGCTACTGTTTATGGATCTAAGGGCATTTGTAGGGGATTCTCGCCTAAATGAAAGTTGGACCAATGCTTGCTCGAAAGGGGAACCAACACGCAATCGAAGCTGATGGGCCAATGCTTGGTCGAAGGGTTTTAGTAGCCCAGTCGAAGCTTGCCATTATGCAAATCGAAGGACAATGCTCTGATGTGCCAATTGAAGGACACTTCTCTGATGTGCCAATCGAAGGACACTTATCTGATTTGCCAATCAAAGGACATTATTCAGATGCCAATCGAAAGGCATTGTTGGCATGCCAATCGAAAGACCCTTTGCTATCATTCAAAAATTTCATTTTTCTTTAGGTAAGCGTTTGTAACCAACCATGTAAAAGAAACCTTGGGAAACATGAGAGGGCAAATTTTGGGGTACAACAGCTGCCCCTGTTCAATCTTCTTAAACCCGAAGATGTAGATTGGCTTGTCTTCCTTTTGTGATTTGAAGGTGGAAGATGATTGAACACTAGAGTGCCCAAAAATTTGCACTCGCATGAAATAAAACTAATGGTGGATGATGTCGGGGATGACAGAGAGTCGTCAGAGATGGGCTTAAAGATGCCATCCAAAGTAGATGCTGATTTCACACATGGTCCCTTTGGGGGTTCCTGTTCCTGCTGTCTAAGGAGGAATTTGCTGGGGAATATGGGTTTTTGTTATTCTCCTACTTGAAGAAAATTCGGTGGGGAATAAAGTCTAGGAACTTCAGTTGTCCATGGCTCTGCTGAAGAGTTATCTCTGGAGAGATGAAAGTCTGCTATTTTCTGGTCAGAATCCAGACCTCACAGTAACTTGCTGGGGGAAATAGAATTAACTGCTATCTGGAAATGTATCAGAAGAAACATGTGTAGGGTTGTTCACCTGGTCGTGTAGATAGTTTTCCTGTCTGTTTTTAAGTATTGATCTACAAGTCAGTTGTTCGCAGATAGTTGTCATGTCTGGTTTCAGGTATTAATCTAGAAATTGAAAATTATTGGTCGTTGAGATAGTTCTCCTGGCTATTTACAGGTATTAATCTCTGACCTGAGAAAGAAAGATAGTTTTCCTGGCTTGTTACAGGTGTTAATCTTAAATCTCTTCATGTGGATAGTTCTCCTGGTTTGTTACAGGTATTAATCCGGAACTTGTTTTTGTTGGTCGTTGAGATAGTTCTACTGGCTTATTTAAAGTATTAATCTATGACCCGAGAAAGAAAGATAGTTTTCCTGGCTTGTTACAGGTATTAATATTCAATCTCCTTATGTAGATAGTTTTCCTGGCTTGTTACAGGTATTAATCAACAGTTGGTCGTCCACAGATAGTTCTCCTGGCTTGTTACAGGTATTAATCTGGAACTTGTTTTTGCTGGTCATTGAGATAGTTCTCCTAGCTTGTTACAGGTATTAATCTCTAACCTGAGAAAGAAAAATAGTTTTCCTGGCTTGTTACAGGTATTAATCTCTAACCTGAGAAAGAAAAATAGTTTTCCTGGCTTGTTACAGGTATTAATCTTCAATCTCCTTATGTATACAATTTTTCTGGCTTGTTACAGGTATTAATCTCCAACGGTCGTCCACAAATAGTTCTCCTGGCTTGTTACAGGTATTAATCTGGAACTTTAAAATTGCTGGTCGTTAAGATAGTTCTCCTGGCTTGTTACAGGTATTAATCTCTGGCCTGAAAAAGAAAAATAGTTTCCCGTGCTTGTTACATGTATTAATCTTTAATCTCCTTATGTAGATAGCTTTCTTGGCTTGTTACAGGTATTAATCCATAATCGACCGTCCACAGATAGTTCTCCTGGCTTGTTACAGGTATTAATCTGGAACTCGGCAACATTGGTCACACGGATAGTTCCCCGTCTGGTTTCGGGAATTAATCCATGACTTGTTGTATTTGTTGGTAAACCTGTCTTGTTTCGGGAGTTCATACCACTTAGTCGTATAAATAGCTTTCTCGTCTGGTTTCAGGCATTAATCTTTGACCTGTTGTATAGGTTGACAGTGTTTGTCTGTCTGCTAATTTAACCTGAAAAGGTAAAACCAGTTTCATGCGATGTCATGATGTATGAATTGCATGATACTCTCAAAGTAAATGATACTGTGATATATGCATTTGTGCTGCATATGCTATGATGTTTGTAGAAATGATGTATGAATGCAATGTATGAACGTGTTAGTTGTTCCATAGCTATAATGTTGAATTAGGGAAAATAAATCCCTAATTGTTGTTAGGAGTGAAGAATGTAGGTCTTAAAATTTGTTGAAGTTGAAACGCTGGGAGATGAACTTCCGTTTATAGAGAAATAAACTCTGTTGGAGAAGGAAAACTCCGCGAACTACTTGGGGACTTTGTTGAAATCCTGTTGGGGAATCCAGAAATCTTGACGACTTCACTGGGAAATTTTTTCTTAGATACCGAAGCAGTAGTTGGAGATGTATTGAATAAGTATCATAATGGCATCCATATTTGGGTCGTATCTGAACGGTTTCTAGAAGAATCTGGAATATGTGTCAGGATGACATTCGTCTCTGGATCGTACCTGAACCGTTTTTAGATGAGAATCTGCAGTAAGTGTCAGGATGACATCCGTCTCTGGATCGTACCTGAACCATTTCTAGATGAGAATCTGGAATAAGTGTCAGGATGACATCCGTCTCTGGATCGTACCTGAACCGTTTCTAGATGAGAAAGTCTAGAGTAGGTGTCAGGGTGACATCCGTATCTGGATCGTACCTGAACTGTTTCTAGATGAGAAAGTCTGCTTTATATAGAATGTTTCCGCTGGGAATTCCCGTTTTGCTTGAGAAGAAATCCTTAGGGGAACATGAAAAGCTTGTGAATCAGGCTAAAGAATTTTTAAGATGTCGGAGCATTGATTGGAGATTCTTGCTCTACAGAGGATACAAGGATGCTTGACATCACTTGGTTGTAAGCTGAGGATATGGAGGTGACTTTTTAGTAGGATGCCCCTGCCTCTATACCTGCTGAAAAAAGTGTTTGCGGAGATTTTATGGATGGTTTGAGTGTCATCCCAACTCCTGGGGTTTTGAGTAGATGATGATCAGGGAGTATTCTACTAATAGACAAATGACAAGATGACGGGACATAATCGTGCGCTTTAATCCCTAACATTTTCCTAGACTGTCCTTTTAGATTTTCAGTCTATTGGGATACCCTTTTTTCCCAAGCCGCCTTTTCAGGTTTTCGACTTGCCTGGTGTATAAATTTTTTTATGTATTACCCTAATTTTTGCCCGAACCCTTTTGGTTCGCCGGGATGCCCTTATTTTTGCCTAGGCCAGTCAACCTAGCGGGTCTTTATTCATGCGTAGTATTTTCCGACTATGTCCATGTTCACCGGGTACAGAGAATTGTTGTTGTCTATAGTAGTAAGTGTTATCACACTGCCAGAAGGTGTTTGTTTGATTGCATGTGGCCCTTCCTGTTCAATGCCCTAAGTGATTCAGATGGAGGTCTGCCTCTGGCTATTCGGTGCTTTTGAGGGATTCCTTGAATCTTGACTTGACAACCCCAGATCAGCTGGATACCATGCCCTGCCCCTTGATTATGAAGGGCATGTTACTGGAAATATCTTTTCCATCTGAGGTGATTCTGTCTATTGAGAGGATCTTTGTTTACTGAATATTTGTTGTGCGAATTTCTCCGTTGTTCGAACAATTAGTAATATGCAAACAATATCATTTAAAGAATGCAAAGCTTATGTCTGTCTTGAAGTTTGAAAATTCATTTTTTTTTGTAAAATAAACAAATTTTGTAAGAATGTGATATCAGCTTAGGATTTATAGCAAACCTTATAGGAGTCAAGATACCTTTTGTAACAGTATGCTTTCGAACTAACCCATGCTTCAGCTAGGACTTTTAAGGGTTATAACATGGTCTGGTTCATGTTTCAAGAAACAAAGGATAAAGGCTCAAATTTTATTTGTACCCAACCCGCTCTTCGTGATGTTCTTCAGTCATATGCTCAGTTAATTGTGCGTTTAGGTCCCAATTGAGTCTGGAATCTTTGCTCTGATACTTGGTGATGGTTCAGAAATTGAACATTTGTTTGAGAAGGTAGTCATTTTTGTTGGTGTAAGCCCTAGAGGTCAATACTTTTGGTACTTGTATCGAATTATTTATTAATAATAAAAGGCATTTCTTTATTATGTTTGCTTTCCAAAATAATAAAGTCCTTAGAATGGTTTATTTGTTTAATGAAATGTTAAGTGTGACTTAATCATGAGATCCCATTAAACATAAGACACTATTCTTAAAGTATCCATAGTCAAGCTTTAATGTGAAATGGGATAACATTAAAGCATTAAGATTATTATGAAGATAGATTGATGATCACATCTCATGGATCATAGATAAGGAGTTATCAAGTCTTGACATAGGTATGAATATTAGGAGTAATATTTATACTGGATTGACCCGCTATGAGAATACTACATAGAATGTTATGCAAAGTGTCATAAGTTATTCTCATGATGATAATGGTGTATACAACCCTTCGACCTGAAACCACTATGGACCCTAGATGTAGAGTCAAGTACTTTATTGCTGATCAAACGTCATCCGTAACTGGATGACTATAAAGACGGTTGATGGGTACTTCACAAAGCATGCTAAGGGACATGAGTGACCTAGATGGAATTTGCTCATCCTGCATAACAGGATAAATGTCTAAGGGCCCAATATTGAACTGGACAAGGGTGACACAGTGTATGCCTTGTGTTCAATATAGAACTGAGGGCAAAAGGGTAATTGTACAACACAAATATTATCACGGAAAAGGTTTGGTCAGATCACATGACATTTTCGTGACTTGGGTAATAGTGATGTGTTGCTAGATACCGCTCACTGTTTATTATATTAAATGTGTGATTTAACATAATTGCCAACGTCGCGAAAACCTACAAGGTCACACACATAAGGACAGGTTGATGAGAGATAGAATAAATAAGGAACACTGTAAGGTACGGTGCACTTAAGTGTAATACGGAAAGTGGCAAGGTACCACGTGGATAAGTGATATATGGTACATCATAAGGTATGATGTCCATAAGCTTAATTGGGCTTTTAGCTTATAGCCTTAATTGGGCTTTTAGCTTGTAGCCCACACGAGTGATTCTATAAATAGATCCCTTGTGATGAAGCAATTTCACTTGATGCAATTTCATTTTTGATTCTCTCTCTCACTCAAAGTTTCCGTTCGTGATCAGCTAGCACTGTGACCGGAAGCGATCTGTTCGTGTGGACTGAGTAGAGGTGTTGTTCTTCATCAACGCTCGTGATCACAACATCAAAGGTCTGAATCGCCACAAGAGGTAAATATTTCTATCACTGACCATGCTCATTCGTAAGGATCGCTAAAGGAAAATTTTAAATTCCGCTGCGCTTTTGGACGCAATTTTCCTTCAATTTTTGTAACCTTTTCTTTTTTGTTGAGGATTTGTAGGACCTCTTTTTTGATTTTGTTATCCCTACTTTCTCCTGCACTGGTTCTTTTGTGATTACAATCAGCGAAATGCCCCCATTTTTTTTCATAAGTCTCCTTCATAGGTTTTGACTTAGCGGGCTTTTCTTTTGAAAAATAATGAATGCATGCTTTGATGATTATGCGGAGCCATCACCATCTTTTTTTTGGAGTACATCTTCTACATTATTTGTCGTGTATGAAGGTAGAGCTCGCGACTGAATGCACATCTAAATCAACTTAGGAAACTACCCTGCCCCAGGTTATGATTAAGGGTTTTAATTTATATGAAAAGAAAAACTCCTACTTCTTAGGCTCAAAGGGGTTGACTAGGGATTATCTTCCTTATAACTCCACTGTTTAGGATTTGAAACAACGCATGTACATCGTCAGCGGGATCTGTTCAAAAGCATACTGTAGAGACCGTTGTATCGTGTTCGTCATCCTCCCTCTAAAGGCTTAGAGCTTTTGATCAGGAGTTGAATATCACAAAAGAAGTAAAAACACGGTTTGAATATAGTGCATACGAATGAAATATTTCAAGACAAACATATGTAATGCATTGATGAAATAACAAAGTTTGATATGAAACAAATGTTCGAATAATCAAAAGAAATTACAAATTGAAAATTCTAGATGAAAAAAAATCCTCTTTGTTTTGGTTTGTTACTTCAGATGGTGTGCCTTTGAGGAATGGCAGAAGAATTCTAGTTGACCATCTTGTGCGAATTCCAGTGCTCCTTCATCAATCAGGTCTTGAATTTTGTATTTCAATGTCCAACAGCTATCAGTGTCATGCCCCAGACTGTTGGAGTGCTATGCACACATTGCATCAGGATTGTAAGTAGGATCGAAAGTATTAGGATTCCGAGGAAGATCCTTCAATGTGACCAAATGAAACTTCAACATGTGTTGCAAGACTTGCGACATTGGTATGTTGAGTTTGGTATATTTCCTAGTGAATGAATCCCTCTTACACCGATTACCATGTCGTTGTTGGCGAGATTGTGGTTGGGCTCGTGATGTAGTAACAATTAGGAAAGGTTCATTCTACACTAAGCCAACTTCTTGTCTCATCAGGGTTTCATTAATGACTTAATCCCTAGCCTCGACCATTTGTTTCACACGGTTGCATCCGTCTTGAGGAAGTTTGCTGATAAGGAGTCTTAACTCTTCTTGCCCCCGAGCCAAACTTTGGATGAGAGCCATTTGACTGATCATCTAGATTCTCGTCCTTTCCATCTCATCTTGCAGTTTTTTAACTCGGTCGTCCTTGTTGATGTAGGGATGTTTCTTGGTCAGATTCCCAGCGAGGAGTGCTTTCAATTCTTCCCGCCCTTTGGATAGGTTTAGGAACATTTCCATGAACTGAGCCTCTTGAGTTTGGAGATCTTTGTTGTATTGTTTGAGAGCCATTTTCTTTGCTAAAATAAACAACAAGAAAATGAGAGACTTGTACTGGAAGACCTGTTATGATATGACATGCATGCAATGTTTTCAAGAATCTCGCGAGGTAAACAAGAAAATGTCAAATTTTGAATTTTGAAGCTTTGATTGAAGAACTTTGTGTCATTGAAAGTCCTTCTACGAGAGTCAAGCTCACCATATCGAGTGGGTCATAGCCCCTAACTCAGGTTGTCGTGTTTTGGCCTTTTGAAGGTATTGGCTAGAGGAAAATAAATCCCCTTACCCCTTGCTAGACGTCTAGTTCATCATGACCTTCATCACAGGCCCTAGAGATCCTTGAAATGGTTAAGGAAATGCTATGGTATGATGTGTATGCTATGCATCAAGAAAAATGTAGGGTGATGAAGACAAGTATGTCTTGCCATAAAACCAATTTATTGGACAATGACTCATATCATCAGATAATAAGCAAAACCCTGCACAGAGTTCAGGTCGTTAGATAAAGAGGACAAATAAGTCACACAAGTAGCCTTAGGTTTAGGCTTACATAGATTCCATAGGTAAGTACCCTCTTGAAGTTTAGTGGGCTCAACCTGTCCTATTAATAGTAATCAAGTTCTAAGGGATCTCAATATCACTGATTTTTCCCACAAGTTTCGCTCCGATCGACAACTGACTTACCACCAAACAAAACTCGAGAGTCAAATCTCAATGAGTATAGTATCGAGTATCAACCGAATTAGATCTACACCAAATACGGCTATCTCACTACTTCCTAATGTCCAAGTTGTTCAATTAAAGGTTCTAGGGTCAGTTGATGCTTCATGACACCATGTAGTGGCCTCGTATTCTCCTTGACTACTCAAGGGCTACCGGTACCAACCAAAGTGTCATATAAACGTAGTTATCACTTTACCCGTGTCAGTATACCCCGCACAGTTTCCATGATCTATTGCTACTTACCTAAAAGGTGCCCCAGATCCGGGTGTAGGATCTATAGTAACCCAAACAAAGCCCTCAAAAGTAAAGAAACAGAGCATTCAAAAGTAGTTAAATAATGAACTAACTCTAAGGTAAACCCCACTTTTTATTTTTCCCCAGCAGAGTCAGCAGTTCTATGATACGGTGGCAGAACCGAATGTTTAATACTGGTTTTGCATTTGTGTTTGCAAATGTTGTGGTAAGCAAGAGTCGTCACCGACTTTTCTTTTATCCAAATTAAGGAAAGGGTGAAAAGAACAGAAAAAGACCTTTTTGAGAATTTTCTGAGTAAGGGGGATAGATTATGGAAAGGGAACGTGTTAGCACCCTTTCCATCCGTAGTTATCTACGGGCTCTTAGTTACTTTCTAGTTCACTTGCTTTTGTTTGAAAATGTGCTTGTGGTATGGGTTCGAAAATATTTTGAAAACGTCTTTGTAATGATTCTCGTCTCTATAAGAATGCGTACAAAGTGTTGGTTTTGAAAATACTTTAATGAAGTGTTTGTTTGTGGAAGATGTTTTTGAAAGTGATTTTGAAAAGTTCCTTTATAATGATTCTCGTCTCTATAAGAATGCGTACAAAGGGCTTTGTCTTTGAAAATGTTTCAATTGAAAGTGTATATGTGAAAATGATTTTTTTTGTGAGCAAGTGATCAACTATGAGCATCCTACCTACTCAAAAGGTCTAATATTCTTTTCCTCCTCCTTTAGATGTTTCTATCTTACCATTGATTGATAAGAAGCCCCATTGTTGGATGTATAAGGGATATTCGAAGGGACGTTACGGTCACGAAGGCAACATGGCAAGAAATTTTAGTATTTGTCCTAAAGTTCTAAGATCACTTTTAACCGAGGCAACATCGAGAGGGTCATCGAGGGACTTGTGATCTTTCAAACTAGAAGACAGCCACTAAAACTTCTCATGCTTCGAGAATTATAACCGTTCCTCCGAAGGCAACCAAAGTGGGGTACCCTAGAGGTGAATATGTGCATGGTGTGTTATGTTCAGTTATTTTAGTCTTATGTTAAGTTTACTAGCGTTTTAATTTTCAGTCTAATCATGCATTCCTAATTACTAGCAGTAGTATATACAGTAATTTAAAGTGCAAAAATGTAAAGTGCGGGAATGTAAATCCTACACTATTACATGGCTTTGTGAGAGGTACATTATAGAAATGCGAAAAGTAAAATCCTAGTTACTATTTTGTGTGACTCTTTCTCCCGTTGTGTCCAGCCTCCTTGGAGCTTGCTAGTGTGTTATTTATATAGAGGGGATGGAGGGAACAAGAAGGCAAAGGAGTAAACAGCCATTAATTTGGTGTTTTAAGGCCATGAATACCATTTTGAAATGTTGCAAAAGATGTGGAATTCTTGTATCTTTTTGAATTTAAATGAATGATGACACCTTTGACTTTCGAATACCTTCAGTCCCTGCCCTTCGATTGGCCTCAAGTTGCCTCCTTAGACTGGCTTTGGTTTCACCCTTATAGTTCCTTCGATTGAGTTTGTCCACCTCAATTCGAATTGCTCAGGTCTTGATTCAAATTATATAAGGCCTCAACATCCTGACTTCTTTGATCAATCCCTAAGCTCGCTTTCTTCGATTGCCCTTACCTTACTCAACTAGCCCAATCGAAAGACTTTACTCTGGCTAGTCAAATCTACCTTTGGAAGGAATATACCTCTACAGGGCCTGGGGCTTGGCAATTTGAATGATTTTGGCCAACAAGCTTCTTGGACCAAAACTCACCACAAAGCCAACTTGTCTTCAATAATCTTGTGTCCTTCGAACGAAGCAGTGAACGCCTCTTCGAAGGGACCACATGAATATGCCTTCAAATGGACTATCATGCGTGTCAAAGTATGAAAAACTGTTTCAAAGGGGACCCTTGCCCAGTAGAAGCTGGCACAAAGTTAGCCAATGCCTTGTGGGCGCTAGCATGAGGCAGGTCAAAGAAAGCATAAAAGAGGCCATTGCCTAGTGACTCAGAATATACATGCAGGAGGCCACTGTTTGTGGATCGAAGGAAATCTGTAGGGGATTCTCGCATAAATGAAACTTGGACCAATGCTTGCTCGAAAGGGGAACCAACGCGCAATCGAAGCTGATGGGCTAATGCTTAGTCGAAGGGTTTTAGGAGCCCAGTCGAAGCTTACCATTATGCCAATCGAAGTACATTGCTCTGATGTACTAATTAAAGGATATTGCTCTGATGTGCCAATCGAAGGACACTGCTCTGATGTGATAATCGAAGGACACTGCTCTGATGTGTCAATCGAAGGACGTTATTCAGATGCCAATCGAAAGGCATTATTGGCATGCCAATCGAAATACCCTTTGCTATCATTCAAAATTTTCATTTTTCTTTAGGTGAGCGTTTGTAACCAACCATGTAAAAGAAACCTTGGGAAACATGAGAGGGAAAATTTGAGGTACAACAACTGGATTTGGGCTTCACAAAATATAGCTGGATATGAAAGAGGCGGTGCAGAATTATCTCCTCAAAGATAGGAAATCAATAATTAGTTTCCTAAATTATCTCCATAATTAGAAACTAAGAATACTCCTTGAATTCTTCTTGAATCTTGTTTTTAATCTTCAAACTGTGCGCCAAATAGGATAGGGCAATATTTCCAGAATATTTTGTACCTATAACAAACTAAAACATCCAACTGTCCAGTTGTATAAAATCACGATGTCGAAAGAAACTGCATAGGATATGACATTAGACATGTTACGCCAGTTGATAGAACATCTTATTTTAACATGTCTATGCTAAGTAACTTTTACCAAACATAATGCCAATAAGAACAAAACAGAGAATTAACAATCTCCCCCTTTGGATAAAACAACTTAGTACTTCTTCCACACATAAACAAGAATATAGCTCAGGTTTGAAAAGAAACTCAAACAGAGAAGCAATCAGAGGCACGTCAGTAGAAGTCAGTACATCAAATATCGGAGAAACAACTAGTGGAAGCTACTCAACGCAACAAATAAGATAATACCAAGTTCTCAACATGCCAGGACATCATGCCTGACAAATCTTCACAGCAGTCCAGTCCAGAACACAAAACCTGCTAAGTACAACTTCAGAGAATAACACTTTCATTACTGCACAGTACACCCAGGATGACGGAAGAAAGTCCTTAAGTCATTTGGCATACACGAGGAAGAACATAGACTACTTCTTCAAGAACAACCAAACTATTCCCCCTTAAACTCAAAACCAATTCTTGACTCAATCTCAAGAGAATTTTCCTTTAAATAACCCATGTTAGAAGGCCATGTGACAGAAGCAACACATATTATAAGATCATGTGGCAGAAGCAAAAAGACACACCAGACCAGACAAGATGTTAGAATATCTTGAGCGACATCCTGTATACACCCATAACATAAGACTCATAAGATGAAATAACATAAAACTCTTATGATAGAAGTTCATACCCCCTTAATTTTTTCATGTAAGGAGTAACAACACTTAGCAATGTAAACAAGACTAAACTACTATCCCCCTTTTTAGACAAAATTGACAAAAGCTGAGTGTGATACGGTGGCAGAACTGACTGTTAATACTGGTTTGCGTTTTTTGTTTGCAAATGTCGCGGTAAGCAAGAGTCGCCACCGACTTTTATTTCATCCAACAAAGGAAAAGGAAAAAGAACAGAAAAAACCTTTTTCGAGAATGTTTCTGAGTACGGGGGATAGATTATAGAAAGGGAAGGTGTTAGCACCCTTTCTATCTGTGGTTTTCCACGGGCTCTTAGGTACTTGCTCATTTTTTAAATTGCTTGTGTGTGTGCTTATTTTAAAAAAGTTTTACTTCGTGATAACCCTTGTATCGATCCTCAAGAGTGTGACGAAGTTGTTTTAAAAACTGTTTTGAAAAGTGTTTGTGTAAAATTTGTTTGTTGGAGCAAGTACCTAAGAACTTTCTACCTACTCGAAAAAAGTCTATTCGTTTTCCTTTAGATAGTGCTATCCTACTATTAAGGAGTAGGAAGCCCTATCGTTGGATTTGTAAAGGGATGTTCGAAGGGACAAAATGGTCTCTGAAGGAAACAAGTAAAGATACCTTAGCATTTCGAAGGGACTATCATCATGAGATCAATTCGTAGGCAACTCGAGGGATAAGTAGGGACTATAATCTTTATGATAATTTTGAATCGTGGGTCATTGCTAAGCATCCCTACATTTGAGGGACACAACCATTATTTGCGAGGCAACCAAGTGGGGCAAACCCTAGGAGTGAACATGTGCGAGTGTGTTTTTTCTGTTAATTATCTTTGCACAGTTAGGGTTTTCTACTGTATTAATCATTTATCTTTCACATGCAAGCCTATTGTCCACACATCTAACAGTTAAATAGTTGCGGAAATTAAAAGCAAGAAATTAAAACCCTAACTATTACAAGGCTTTATGGGAGGGAATTACATGATCAAAAACCCGGTAAAAATGACAAGCGGAAAAGTAAACCTAATTAACTATTACAACTTGGGAACAGTTAAAATATTTAATAAGAATAAAGAAAATAAGGACGCGCGCGACAAAATAAATACGAGAATGAAGTCTAAGTCCTAATAAATCTAATCAATGAAAGAGAAAATATTTTTTGTATTTTATTATTAAGAAAAATATTTTAAATCTTAACCTAAATCTAATTAATTAAAAAAAACATTTTGTATTATTTTTTTATAACATAAATTTTGGAATTTGCAAGTTAGTCCTAATTTCTAATAAATTTTAATTACAAAAAAAAAGTTTAAGTTAACCTAATTAAACTAATTAATTAAATGCAAATAAATATTTTATGAAAATAATTAACTAAATCTAATATTTTCTGATTTTCTGATTTTTATGATTTTATGATTAAAAAAAAATTATTGTAAAATAATTAAACAAATGATTTTTGTAAAATAAATAAAATAAATAAAAAAAGATTAAAAGTTAAAAGGGAATTGGAACGGGGCCTGATGTTGAAAAAAAAAGGGGGTGCGATTCTGTATCTGATGGGCCCAAGGTTGGTGGCCCAAAAGCTACAAAGGATCCTGTGATGCTGACCCTTGGAATCTCCAACGTGGTCATCAAACCTGGGGCGTTGGATCCAGGCTTGAGGAGATCTGACGGACCTTTGATGGGAGCGCATGATGGACACTAGGCAAGAAGGTGTATTGGATCTACAATGAACAAACGAGAAAATGAAAAACTCCAGACCTGGGTATCGAACCCAGGTATTCCCCTTTGCAAGCGCTTCCCTTTACCACCTGGCCATATTGTCATTCGTTTATATAAATGAACAAAATATATTATATTGAAAGAATGGTCAGTGATAATAAAAACGCGCGTGAATTCAAATTGGCTACTGGGATGACGCCACCTATTCTTTTTCTTCCTGGGACCATCGTTTTAGATAAAGCCCCTTTACCTACAAACGATGTCTGTAGCTACAACCCTGTGAATCTCAAAAGAACTCAAACAAGCAATATAAATTAAATCCAAACTCACATATCAACTAGGTTTGATCTCGTGAGTATGATAATACCCGTCTCGTGCCCTGATTTTGCCTGTATTAAAAAGCCCTGAAACACAAACTCAAACCATAATATTAGCAGTTGGCCGTATATGCGTCAAAACTCACAATTAGCCATACAAATGCACTATAAACAATGATACAAATATGAAGGTATGCTTAGAAGTTGTTAATCATGCGTGTATAATCATAATCAAATTCAAAAATAAAGGAAAACCGTGATGCTTTTGTAGGTTGATTTCTGGAGCTTCAATACGTGCAAATGGTGCTGCTAGCTTCAGGAGATTCCCAGGAATGGATTGCTGGCCTTAAACGCCTTGAATCACCTTCTAACTCAAAATTTGATCACCACTTTTTTTGTCAAAATTTGGAGCTTTTCAGGATGCGTGGAGGAAGTTTTTTCGTGTTGTCTAGGTCTGGCAATGTTGTGTATATGTATTGGAACACATTAGGTTAACAAAAGAAGAAAGAAATCCATGCTTTCAATGAGAAAAATAACTGCTTTCAATGATTTGATTTTGCTCATTTTTGGAACAAATCCAATCTTGCTCTCTTTCCACGATTCTCCTCTGATTTGCCAGCACATTTTGATGTTTATTTGGTGAGAAAAAGATTCACAATCATATCTTACATATTTTTCATTATTTATTTATTTAATTTTGACTTTTAATGAATAAATAATCAAAATAAATAATAAAAATTATGGAAAAATATATGAGTGAGTTCAAGGGTCGTGGGCCATGTTAGAAGCATAATGCAAGCATAAAAAGTTAGTCCCATTTGGCAAAAAATGCAATTTTTAGCATTATTGACTTTGGACAAATTTCCAAAAATGGCCAACTTTGACAATGCATATCTCTCTCAATTTTGACCTTAAGAGGGTGTTCTTTGTTATTTTTAGAAATCTTAGGGTGTCCCCTAAGCAACCTCTTTGATTTCATCTCAATTGGATCTTCCATGTTCATGTAAGAAGCTTTGACCCAAAAGGTGTTTTTGTTGACTTTTGAAAAGGACCTATAATGACTGAATTTATATCTTTTCATGAGTGCATTCTTGAACTTGAGGGCTGAATATGAGTTGTAGGAAATTGTATTCTCTTCAAAATGAGCCTTGGATGAGAAATTTCTGATAAAGTATCAGGAAGTTATGCTTGGTCAAAGTTTGGTTGGCTTTTCCAATAGAAACCCTAATTTAGCAACTTTTGAGTTTTGATGAATTTGGGGCATTTCTTGAGAAATCATGATCATCCCTTGATCAAATGATGGATATCACTTCATAATGTTGATGTTGACAAAAAATCCTGAAGTTTGACTGTATGTGGGCCACAATTGACTTTTGACCTAATACAGTTGATTTTCAAGCATCTGAGCAGTTGACTGAGCAAACTTCTTGTGCAAGGCATGAAACTTGGCATGGATGATCTTGAGAACATATTAGGGCAATGGAAATCATTTGGGACCCTTGGAAATCAAACATCTTTATGAGGAGTGAAACCCTAGTTTGAAGCTCATTGTCTTAGGTGGAGGATTTGTCTGGTCAATCCTTAGGCATCCTTGGGCAAGTTGAGGATCTCAATGAGCATGTGTTGGGTAAAATGAGAGGGAAAATTTTGGGGTACAACAGCTTCCCCTATTCAATCTTCTTAAACCTGAGGATGTAGATTGGCCAGTCTTCCTTTTATGGTCTGAAGGTGGAAGATGATTGAACACTATAGTGCCCATAAATTTGCACTCGCCTGAAGTAATACTGATTGATGATATCGGGAATGGGCTTACAAATTCAATTTGGAAGTCGAACGAGAATCTTCGGAGACAGGCTTAAAGATGCCATCCAGAAAATATAACATTTGCATAAGATATTCCTTTGCAAGAATTCCTGTACCTGCCGTTGAGGAGGACTTCGTCGGGGAGTGAAGATTTATGTCCTGGGAAATAGAGTATAAGAGCTTCGGTTGTCCATTACTCTACTGGGGAATTAACTCCTGATTGAGGAAGTGGAAGTAAACTGCATATCTGGCAGGGTCCAGGATGCATAGCGACTTACTGGGGGAATGTGAAATCAACCGTATCTGGTCGGGTCCAGGTCTTACAGTGTTGTAAATTGTTGTCTGGAGATAAGAGAGAAGAAACCTGGATGGTAAGGTTATGAGAAGGAACCTGGGTCGTAGGGTTACTTCGAAATGAAAGCATGGATAGTAGGTCTATGAGAAGAAACCTGGATAGTAGGGTTATTTCGAAATGAAAGCCTGAATAGTGGGGCTATGAGAAGAAACCTGGATAGTAGGGTTACATCAAAGTGAAAGCCTGGATAGTAGGGATATGAGAAGAAATCTGGATAGTAGGGTTAACTTGAAATGAAAGCCTGGATAGTAGGCCTATGAGAAGAAAACTGGATAGTAGGGTTACTTCGAAATGAAAGCCTGGATAGTAGGGCTATGAGAAGAAACTTGGATAGTAGGGTTACTTCAAAATGAAATCCTGGATAGTAGGGATATGAGAAGGAACATGGATAGTAGGGTTACTTCGAAATGAAAGCTTGGATAGTAGGGCTAAAGGAAGGAACCTGGATCGTAGGGTTACTTCAAAATGAAATCCTGGATAGTAGGGCTATGGGAAGGAACCTGGATTGTAGGGTTACTTCGAAATGAAAGCCTGGATAGTAGGGCTATGGGAAGGAACCTGGATCGTAGGGTTACTTCGAAATGAAAGCCTGGATAGTAGGGCTATGGGAAGGAACCTGGCTCATAGGGTTAATTAGAAATGAAAGCCTGGATAGTAGGGCTATGAGAAGAAACCTGGATAGTAGGGTTACTTCGAAATGAAAGCCTGGATAGTTTGGCTATAAGAAGGAACCTGGATAGTAGGGTTACTTTGAAATGAAAGCCTGGATAGTATGGCTATGGGAAGGAACTTGGATCGTAAGGTTTCTTAATTTTTGGTTATAGAGATTAGTTGACCTATTTGATCTTCGGGAACTGGTTTTCCATTAGTTGTCTGCAGATATGACATGTATAACTTCATGGATTTAATATTGAACTGTTGGAAGTGTTGATGATAATTGTCTTCCCTGAAAAGATAAAAGGGTTTATTATATGTGTAATGCATGAAATGCTTTGTGAGATGATATTCTCAAAATAAATGAGATTATGTTGTATATGATATGTATGCGCGTGCTATGATGTATGAACGTGAAATGCTATCGGGACATGTTCGAGCCTGGGAAAGTAAATCCCTGACTGCTGCTGGAGGGTATAGTATTCTTGATTGTTGTAGAGAAATATGGCTCATCTACTTCCACTGGGGATGATGAATGGAAAGGAATGTACTTCTGTCAGGGAGAGACTCTGTTTGAGCATAACTTTGCGGGGAACAACTTGGAAGGTGAATTTCCGTAGCTGAAGTAATGGGCTCTATCAGGGATTCAACTTTTGTACCCAGAGAAATAAACTCAGCTTGGGGAGATAAAAATTATGATGACTAGCTTGTGATTATGACATTCGACTGGGGGATATAGCTGTCAGGTTTCTAAAAGACCCTGGCTGGGGAGATTACTCCCTGTTGTGGGAAAGCTGATAACGACGCTTTGATTACCTTTACTCTGTGGGGAGTGTATGTACTGATGACTGTGCTCCTGAGTTGTATTTGTCCTCGTACTTGCTGGGCAGAGTAACGGTCGGGTTTGACATTTCTTATTTTTGCTCCTGTTTCTTAAGTTATGAGTAATTGTCTTTTTGTTTCTTATGTAAATGTCTATGAGCAGCAATCATATTCAAATGCATATGTTAAGAATAAATCATTGGACGTTCATGCAAAACAAAACAGGAAAGGAAAAACTCATAGTTTCTTGAGAAAATGATTTTGTATTGATTTGTTTTTTGAAGTTGGCCTGTAATAGGCGTTTTTGTACAAAGAGGATGACGCTCTAGTAAGATAACACCGCTGTAAAAAAAAGAGTAGAAGCTATACAATTTTGTGTAAAAAGAAAACAACTATGTGCAACAATCCCATTGTGTTCCAACTCTGCTATTTCCCCTATGTCTTCGAGCGTCTCATCACTTTGCTGCTTGTTCGAAATTGATTAGGTTGATCGATGTCGTTCGAGCTTGATAGTTGATAATGATGTATGATTGTAAGGTGATCAAATGGGACATTGTGACACTCTCTACGTCCCTAATTTTTCCGGAACTGCCCTTTCAGGTTTTCAGTCCACCGGGATACCCTTTTTTGCCCAAGCCGCCTTTTCAGGTTTTTGGCTTGCCGGGTATACAGATTTTTTTCATTTTCATCTCTCATTTTTTCCCGAACCCTTTTGGTTTACCGGGAAGCCCTTATTTTTTCCTAGGCCAGTCAACCTAGCGGGTCTTTTAATCAGGCGTAGTATCTTTTCACTATGTCTGCATTAACAGGGTGAGGAAGGTCGTCACCGTCCATGGTGGTTAGGATCATGGCTCCACCCGAGAAAATGTTTTTGACCATAAATGGCCCTTCGTATGTGGGGGTCCATTTTCCCCTGGGATCACCTTGCGGCAGTATGATGCGCTTGATCACCAGATCCCCGACTTGATATTTTTGACGTCTGACTTTCTTGTTAAAATCCTTGATCATTCACTTTTGATACGTCTGACCATGACAAATAGCAGTAAGTCTCTTCTCGTCAATTAGATTTAGCTGATCAAGTCGATTCTAGATCCAATCGTCTTCGTTCAAACTCGCATCCTTCATAATCCCGAGAGAAGGTATCTGGACCTCGATGGGTAGGACTGCCTCCATGCCATACACCAGAGAGTAGGGTGTTTCCCATGTCGATGTCCATGTTGAGGTACGGTATCCATGAAGAGAAAATGTTAACATCTCATGTCAGTCTTTGTATGTCACTGTCATCTTCTGTACAATCTTCTTGATGTTCTTGTTAGCCGCTTCAACAGCTCCATTCATCTTCGCCCGATAGGGAGAAGAGTTATGATGCTGTATCTTGAACTATTTATAGAGCTCAGTGATCACTGTGTTGTTGAGATTTGTACCATTGTCAGTAATAATTCTCTCTGGAACACCATACCGACAGATCAGATTATGCCTGATGAACCGCGCCACAATGTTCTTGGTCACAATAGCAAAGGAGGCCGCCTCAACCCATTTTGTGAAGTAATCAATGGCCACTAATATGAAGTGATGTCCATTGGAAACAGTAGGCCTGATTTCTCCGATCATGTCAATGCCCCACATTGCAAAGGGCCACGGAGCTGTCAAGACGTTCAAGGGAACCGGAGGCACATGCACCTTATCAGCATAAATTTGGCACTTATGACAAGTTCGGAAGTGTTGATAACAATCTGCTTCCATATTGGACCAGTAGTATCCTGCCCGTAGGATCTTTTTAGCCATAGTATGTCCACTGGAATGGGTTCCGAAGGTACCTTCATGTAGATCCTTCATAGTCCTCTCTGCTTCGCTCTTGTCTACACACCGCAGTAAGGTAGAGTCATGGTTGCGCTTGTAGATGATTCCATTACTGAGGAAGAATTTCGCAGTGAACCTTCTCAGAAACTTCTTATCATTGATAGATGCCCCTTCGGGTTACTCTTGAGTCTCGAGGTACCTTTGTACTTCATGGAACCATTGTTTATCTGCTACCTCTTCAGTATCAATTTCACAGCAGTGCGCTGGTTCATCCAACCTCTTAATGCTGATTCGGGGAACTTCATTGTCCCACCTGACTTTGAACATAAAAGACATGGTAGCTAGTGCATCCGCTAACTGATTATCCTCTAGCGGGAAATGTTCAAAGGTTACCTCCTCAAAGTGTGGGAGAAATGTCAGCACGTGCTCTTTGTATGGGATGAGATTCGGGTGCTTCATATCCCATTCACCTTTGATCTGACTTATCACCAAGGCTGAATCCCCAAAAACATCCAAGAACTTGATCCTGAGGTCAATAGTGGATTTGAGACCCATGATATAGGCTTCATATTCCGCCATATTGTTAGTGCAGTTGAAACATAGTCGAGTAGTGAAAGGAGTATGACAGCCTTCAAGAGGTATGATTACTGCGCCAATACAATTACCAAGTGCGTTTGAAGCTCTGTCAAAAACCATTGTCCATCAGGATCCCTCCTCGGGTCCTTCATCCAGTCCAGGTTCTTCGTAGTCAGTCACCAGCATAATATTCTCATCTGGGAACTCAAAATTCATAGACTGATAGTCGTCCACGGCTTGATGAGCCAAATGATCAGCCAATACACTCCCCTTGATTGCATTCTAGGTTGTATATTGTATATCGTATTCAGTTAAGATCTTCTGCCATCTGGCTATTCTTCCGGAGAGAGTGGGCTTCTCGAAGATGTACTTGATTGGATCCATCTTAGATATCAACAAAGTAGTGTGGGTCAGCATATATTGTCTTAGTCGGCGAGCAGCCCATGCCAAAGCGCAACAAGTTTTCTCGAGCAATGAGTATCGTGTCTCACAGTCGGTAAACTTTTTGCTAAGGTAGTATATTGCATGCTCTTTTTGACCAGACTCGTCATGCTGCCCCAGCACACACCCCATTGAATTTTCTAGCACTGTTAAGTATAGTATCAAAGGTCTTCCTTCAACTGGAGGCATTAGAATTGGCGGTTCTTGGAGATATTATTTGATCCTTTTGAATGCTGCCTGACACTCGTCATTCCCTTTTACCACTTGATCTTTCTTCAGAAGGTTGAAGAGGGGTCCATAAGTCGCAGTCAGGTGTGGAATGAACCTGGAAATATAATTTAAACATCCCAAGAAACATCTAACTTCTTTCTCTATGCGGGGAGCCGGCATCTCTTGTACGACCTTTACCTTTGCATGGTCCACTTGAATACCTTTGTCACAGGAAATGAAACCCAGAAGTTTGCCTAACCTTACCCTGAAGGTGCACTTGTTCGGATTCAACCTCAGCTTGTATGTCTTCAACCTGTCGAACAACTTTTGTAGATGATCAAGGTGCTCTTCCTCGGTTTGAGACCTGGAAATCATGTCATCAACATAAACCTCTATCTCGTGGTGAATCATATCATGGAACAAGGTGACCATGGCTCGCTGATAAGTTTCCCCAGCATTCTTCAACCCAAAAGGCATCACCTTGTAACAGAAGGTGACCCACTGTGTGACGAAGGTTGTCTTCTCCATGTCTTCAAGAGCCATCTTGATCTGGTTGTAGCCAGAGAAACCATCCATGAAGGAGAAGATTTTGTAATGCATGGTGTTGTCAACCAGAACATCAATATGGGGAAGCGGGAAGTCGTCCTTGGGGCTCGCCCTATTAAAGTCCCTGTAGTCCATGCACATCCGTACCTTGCCGTCCTTTTTAGGCACCGGAACGACATTAGCAACCCACTGCGGAAAGGAGGTGACAGCTAAGAACCCTGCGTCGAACTGCTTCATAACCTCTGCCTTGATCTTCTCTGACATTTCAGGGTGCATACGGTGGATCTTCTATTTAACCGGAGGGCAGTCTTCCTGAAGGAAAATTGCGATCAAAAGCGCAGCGGAATTTAAAATTTTCCTTTAGCGATCCTTACGAATGAACATGGTCAGTGATAGAAATATTTACCTCTTGTGGTGATTCAGACCTTTGATGTTGTGATCACGAGCGTTGATGAAGAACAACGCCTCTACTCAGTCCACACGAGCATATCGCTTCCGATCACATTGCTAGCTGATCACGAACGGAAACCTTGAATGAGAGAGAGAATCAAAAACGAAATTGCATCAAGTGAAATTACTTCATCACAAGGGATCTATTTATAGAATCACTCGTGTGGGCTACAAGCTAAAAGCCCATATAAGGCTATAAGCTAAAAGCCCAATTAAGCTTATGGACATCATACCTTATGATGTACCATATATCACTTATCCACAAGGTACCTTACCACTTTCCGTATTACACTTAAGTGCACTGTACCTTACGGTGTTCCTTATTTATTCTATCTCTCATCAACCTGTCCTTATGTGTGTGACCCTGTAGGTTTTCGTGACGTTGGCAATTATATTAAATCACACATTTAATATAATAAACAGTGAGCGGTATCTAGCAACACATCACTGTTACCTAAGTCACGAAAATGTCATGTGATCTGACCAAACCTTTTCCGTGATAATATTTGTGTTGTACAATTACCCTTTTGCCCTCATGTCTATATTGAACACAAGGTGTTGTACCCCAAAATTTGCCCTCCCATATTCTTCAAAATTTGCCAAGTCAAAGCTTCAAAATCTCCCCAAGGGTTGCACAGTTCAAGGGCCTCCTAACAGTCAAAGATTAGGGTTTTGGTTCTGGCCAAGAAAATGAAGTTTCCAAGGGTCCAATCAAGTCCCACATGCCTACAAACATGGTCAATCATCCTCATACCAAGTTTCAAGACTTACAGCACAAAATTGCACAGTCAAAAACCCTAATTGCACTACAGTCAACTGTAGGGGCAAAATGGTCATTTGACAGTCAAAAGTTCAAATTTTTGGTCAACATCTCATTTTGAAGCCACAAACATCATTTGATCAATACTTGATCATGATTCTCAAAGCTTGGCTCAAAAAGTCTCAAGATGCAAAAGTTTCCATATTTGGATAGTTGAAAAAGTCAACTGTAACTTGACCAAGGAATAACTTCCACATGGTTTATCAGAAAAATTCCATCCAAATCTCATTTTGAAGAGAAAGACATTTCCTACAACTCCTCTTCACACTTCAAGTCCAAGAAATGCCCTCACAAAAAGTTATCAATTTCAACATTATAGGTCATTTTCAAAAGTCAACAAAAAGGGACTTTAAGTCAAAGGCCATAACTTGAGATTGGTAAATCAAAATGACATGGGACAAAAGGCATTGGTTAGAGGACTTCAAGACCTTTCCAAAATGTCAAAGAACATGAGCAAAGCTTAAAAATTGAGCAAGTTATGCCTTGTGGAAGTTGGGAAATTTTTGGATATTTTGAAAAGTCAACATTGCTTCAAAAGTCTTAAAATTGCTAATGGGCCTCTTTTTCTTCCAAGATCCATCATCCAAAACATGTGCACGACCATTTGGCCCAAAGGGAAGTTTTTCATCATTTTTATTTTATTTATTTGAATTTTTAATTGCTAGGAATTCATTTAATTAATTAAAATATATGAAAAATACTAAACCTAAGTTTTTAAATCTTTTTATGCATGGAATACACTCAATATTTCGTGCATGATCAGATTTGGAAAGAATCCATGTGATTGGACATGATTGGTATCAAATTAGCATGAAAAAGATTGAAAAATTATGGCATGAAAATCAAATATTTTCTCATCAATTCATTGATTCTTTGGACCAAATTTTGAACCCTAATCATTCACACATATATACTCATGCAAACCCTACTCCTAAGAACCTCTGAGCTGCGCCAGAATTGAAGAAACACTTTTGCATTTTTGTGAAAAAACTCAAGAACTGAAATCACGATTGCAAGGCTTTTCAAGATCAAATAACCACTCCATTAGCTTGCCAAGGTTACCAGGAGACTATTCCAATCAAGAACATTGTCCCATACTCAAGGAATTGGTATATCAGAGTCAAACTTTTCACGAAAACATCCATAATCGTATCATGAATTTTATGCATTTTTTATGTGTTTTCTTTACTGATTCATACTAATTAATTGATTCTGAAGCTAACTGTGTGCTTTAATTGAGTTTTCACGCGTTATATGAAGAATCACCATTAAAGGACGCTAGGGTTCTTCAAACTTGAAATTGGGCGTTTCTGAGTACTGTAAAATTAGAACACCTTAATACCATGGTTGAAATCAGGGAGCTTGGATGACTTGAAAACACCCCTCGCGCCTAATTTATGTGGCCATATGGCCTAATCGCTATTTTGGAAAAGTGCACATTTTGGGGGGGTTTAAAACCCCCGCTAACCCTTTTTATATTACAGGAAAAAGCGCATTAAGGAAGAAGATGATGAAGTGTAAGGCAGCAATTGGTTCATTTAAATTTTCGCGCTAAAATCCCACTAACTCTTATTTTCTCTTATATTAATTGTTAGTTATATAATATACAAAGAAGCGTTGGTAGCTCAGTGGCAGGCATGTGTATTGGTAGCCAACAGGACCTGGGTTCGATCCCAGGTCCCCCTCCCTTTCCTTATATTTTTCTTCTAATTGTATTCTTGTGTAGCTCATTTGCAAGCGTCCACCCTATGGCCTTACATCCAAGCGTGCCACCCGTCCCACTACGTCAAACCCAAGGCCAGGATTCAGAGCATATGGTGTGCCTCAGTCAACGAAACACACGCCAGCATAAAAGTCAACTAGGCCAGAAATCAATTGGGCCTGAATTGCTAAGTCATACCTCCAATTGGGGACAGAACCCCCCTAGGTTTTACAATTCTTTTCTTTCTTATTTTTATCTATTTCAATTATTTCTTTTTTTATATATTCCTTAAATTAATTATTTTCATAAAATATAAAAAATAACAAAAAATCAGAAAAGACAAAAACTAATATATTTTATTTTAATGTTTTTTTGTAAATAAATTTCACTAATTAATTAGGTTAAATTTAGGTTTAAATCTTAATATTTTTCTAATAAACTTAAAATTTATAGAATTAGGTTTTAATTACTTTTATTCTTTTTTTTCTTTTTTCACCATAATTAATTATTAAATGTTATTTTTGTAAATAAATTACCATGTAAATAATTAGATTAATTTTAGGTTTAACTTTAACATGTTTTTCTTAATAAATAAAAATTGTAGAATTAGGGTTAATTAATTAATTTCTTAATTTCATTTAATTCACATAAAAAACCATAAATACAAAAAACCCTCAAAAATAATCTTCCTTTTAATTTAATTAATTTGTTAATATAATTTAATTTAAAAGGGTCCAACGCCCTCGCTTTCAATTTTAATTCAATTCGCGCATTTTATTTTATTTCTTATAATATTTATGTAACTCTCCCAAAGCCATGTAGTTTATATTTCTCGCACTTTACTTTACTTCTTTATTTTCTGTCAAATCGGGTCCTGGATTTTAATTTGGCGATGTGGACCCGCGCCTTTGTAATAGCTTAGGAACTTTATATTTCTCGCCTCTTTTTAACTGTTAATAATGGCATGCAAGAATGAATGACTAAAATAAAAACAAATGCGTAGATCACCTATGACATGACAAGACGAAATAAATGAAAACGACACATAAATCACACACCACCCCTAGGGTACGCCTCACTGTTGCCTTGCCTCGAAAGGTGATCGTTGAGTAGAGGATGTCTTAGTAAGTCCTCATGATCCGGGAACCTGGCATGAGGGTAGCTTCTAAGGTGTCTTCCCATTGCTCCGGTGATCACCATGTCCCGAACTTCGAATTGACCCGAATACCTCCAACGGTGGTGCTACCTACCTCTCAATGGTGGGATGGCACTACTTTAAAGGACATCTACACAGACGAATTCCTTAGGGTAGGTAGAGAACTCTAGATACTTGCTCTAATTTCAAAACAAAAATCAAAAACTTCTTTTCACACCGACACTTTTCAAAAAGCTTTCGAAAGCAACTTTTCAAACACTCTTGAGGACTGATACAAGAGTCGAACTGGAATTTTCAAAGAAACTTTTTAAAACCCACAGTTGAAAAGCAAACAAACCATTTTTGAAAACACAAATGAGCAAGTATCTAAGAGCCCATGGATAACCATGGATAGAAAGGGTGCTAACACCTTCCCTTTCTATAATCTACCTCCCGAACCGAGAGCAATCTCTATAAGGAATTTTTCTGTGCTTTTGTCCTTTCCATGTGGAGAAAATAAAAGACGGTGGCGACTCTTGCTTCCGCGACATTTCGTGAACCAGCGTTAAACAGTCAGTTCCAGATCCACCGATCACAGAACTGGCGACTCTGCTGGGGACAATACTAATAAAGTGAGGTGTACCTTAGGGTTAGTTCATAACTATGTTTTCAATTGTATTGATTTGCTTGCTTTAAATTGTGGGACTGTCTTGGGAGTTCTATAGATCCTAACCCGGATTTGGGGATACCTTCTTAGAAAGTAGCAACAAGGCTGTGAGGGAACTGTGCGGGGTATACCGACATGGTTGAAACAGTCTGCTACGTTGATGTGGCACTTTGGTGTGTACCGGTAACCCTTGAGTTCAGTCAAGGAGAGTACGGGGCCTCCGCGTGGTGTCATGAAGCATCAACAGACCTTAGGAACCTTAATTGAACTATCTTGGCCTCTTTAGGGTAGTGAGATAACTGACTTTGGTGCAGTCCGAGGTTGGTTGATACTCGATACTACACTCAATTGAGGGTTGCTTTCCTGGAATATTTCGGTCGCCAGTTCAGTGGCTAAATCGATACGATGAACAATGAAAGCAATCCCGTGATATTGGGACCCTTAGAACCCAGTTACTTCTAATAGGACAGGTTGAGCCCACCAACTTCAAGAGGGTACTACCCAGACCCCATGCTGGCCTTAAACCCTAAGGGCTTGTCTTGTGTGCCTTGCGTACCTTACATGTTTGTCTTTGTAAATATCTGTGGTGTGTTTAATCATAGCATCATGACATCATCCAGCATCATATGCATTGACTAACCATTTCAGGGGTTCGAATCTTCATCTTTGTTCTTGTTTTGTAGGATATGGAAACTGTTCGCAGAAAGACAATTCAAATCAGTCTTGTAAGGATCCCTCCTCAGCTTAAGGAACTTATATCCAGGATTCCCGAGAGCTCTTCATTCAGTGAAAGACATGGAAGACTCATCAGCTTGGTCAACACCAACATTGAGGAAGATATGATAAAGGTCCTATTCCAGTTCTTTGACCCTCTGCATCACTGTTTCACCTTCTTGGACTATCAGCTGGTACCTACATTGGAGGAGTTCTCCCGGCTTCTGAAGATCCCTATCCTTGATCAACTGCCTTACAACGGTACGGAAAAGGAACCCAAGCTTGAAGAGATTGCTAAAACCTTGCACCTACAATCATCTGACCTCAAGGGACATTGGGAAGTTAGAAGTGGTATCAAAGGGTTCTTAGCCAGGTTTCTGTTTGAAAAGGCCCATGAATGTTGGAACTCCCTTGACTTACAAGCTTTTGAAGAAGTTGTGGCCCTCCTTGTCTATGGTTTGGTGTTGTTCCCTAACCCAGATCAGCTTATAGATATCAGTGCTGTCCAGATCTTTATGTCCAGGAATCCTATACCTACGTTGTTGGGGGACATCCTTCACTCATGTTACACTCGAACCATGAGAAAAAGAGGTGCCCTTATGTGTTGCACTCCTCTCCTAGGAAGGTGGTTTATTTCGCACCTTCCACGATCAGTTTTGAAGAACGAGCGGGGTTTGAGATGGTCACAACGGTTGATGACTCTTACACATGCAGATATACATTGGTGCCCTCGGTCCAGAGAGGATGTCACCATCATTGATCGTTGCGGGGAGTACCCTAATTTTCCTTTACTTGGAATCAGAGGAGGTATTACTTACATCTCATGCCTGGCTTGGAGACAGTTTGGTTATGCTCGGAGGGATGGCCCTCATGACATGTTAATTCCTGACATAGTTTTTGACTTCGACAACGATGCACAAGGACTTCGCCAGAGATTCATCAGAGCTTGGAGGATGCCAAGTAGGATAGACAGCAAGACACTGGGGCACAGGAACTCCATCCCATTGGAACCTTATCTCAAGTGGGTACGCGCCCGCTCCCAGAAGTTAGTAATGCCTTATCCTCATATGCTCCCTGTGATCAAAGAGCCAGTCTTGGAAGGAGAAGTGTCCTACACCATTCAGCATCCTGATATGCCCACGTCCTGGGAAGAGATGCAGAAGAGATGGATCCAGCTTAAGGAAGAACGGAATTCTCTTGAGACCAGTCTACATGCTAGTGAAAAGAAGGTCCTGGAGCTCACCAGCCTGTTGCATGAGGAAAGGAATCTCAACACCTACATAGCTCCAAAGAGGATGCGTAGTGTATTTTGGGATTGATTTGCTTTTGTATTATTTGTGCCCATGAGGCTTTGTTGTACTGAACAATTATTTCCTTAATGATAATGTGTGTTCTTTTTTGTCTACAACAAATTTGAACTTTCGAACCCTTGAATGCATTGCATAAACACATATCATTCATCATGTGCATAGCGGGTTTTTCTTCTTTACAGGTTGCTTACAGTTCTTCGCTGTTTATTTCAGCATCATGAATCCTGACTCATCATCAACCGAGATGTCCATCAAGGTTCTTCAGGCGCAGAACGCACAGTTTCAGGAACTAATCATGGGTTTGGCTCAGGGCCAAGAAGAGCTGAAGGCTCTGCTCCTGAAGAAAGAGAAGAAGAAGAAGAGGAGAAATGTTCTTTTTAACTCGGGCCGAAGGTTTGGCAACACTCTGCAGAACGAAGAGGCTGGTTCTTCTATAGGCAAGAGTGGTCCCCAGGGGGGAAAAGGTCCTAGTCCGGTAGTCTCCGACAACGAGACTGATTTTGATGAGGAACAGTATCCTCCTGCAGAAGACAGATACAAGCAATTGGAGGACAGACTGAATGCTATGGAGATCCAACAAGTGCCTGGGCTGGACTTCGGAGATTTGGGTTTGTCTACTGGTGTGATCATTCCTCATAAGTTCAAAGCACCATCCTTTACCAAGTATGACGGGGCGTCTTGTCCCAAGCTACACCTCAGGTCTTATGTGCGGAAGATTCAACCGTACTCAGTGGACAAGAATTTGTGGATCCACTTCTTCCAGGAGAGTCTTTCAGGGACTCATCTCGAATGGTTCTATCAGCTGGATGGGACCAAGGTTCGTAACTGGGAGGAGTTGGCTACTGCTTTCTATAAGCAGTATCAATATAATGCCGACCTTGCCCCTACACGTACCCAACTCCAGGGTATGTCGTTAGGGTCAAGTGAAGGTTTTAAAGAGTATGCTCAGAAGTGGAGGGATCTGGCTGGCAGGGTGCAGCCTCCGTTGACTGACCGGGAGTTGGTAGACATGTTCTTGGGGACCCTATCTGGGCCATTTTTCAACCATCTTATCGGTAACTCATCTGCAGGGTTTACTGATCTTATTCTGACTGGAGAGAGAATAGAGGCTGGGTTAAAGTCTGGTAAAATTCAGAAGGGTGCATCGTCAAGCTCTGAGAAGAAGCCCTTCAAAAAGGAGGCCAATGTTGTATACGGCTCTAGAAGACAAGAGAAACCTGAGCGCCGCCAATCTGTCAACGCGGTGATGATTGCTAAACCTGCTGCCGCTCCTCGGCAAACCAATCCTCAAAGGGCTGAAAGACCCCGGAGAGAGTTTACCCGTTTGAGTATGACCTTATCGCAGATCCTACCGCAGCTGCTGTCCACCAACTTGGTGACCGTCAGAGAGGCCCCAAAAGTGGTGAATACTGCTTCTCCGAAATACAATCCAAATGCCCGTTGTGCTTATCACTCTGATAGCCCGGGGCATTCCACTGATGACTGTTGGGCCTTGAGGAATAAGGTGCAAGACCTTATCGATGCAAAAGAGATACAGTTTGAAGCGCCTGAGAGGCCAAACATGGTGACTGCTCCTATGCCCCAGCATGGAGTAAATGCTGTTGATGAAGATGTATACGCCGTTTCTGTGGATGATGTGGCTACTCCCTTAATGACTGTCAAGAGGAACCTACTGCTGGCCGGTTTATTTCCGGGTTGCAGTGAGGGTTGCCTGTTCTGTGCTATTTCTCTCTCTGGTTGTCCTTTGCTGAAGTTGGGCATCCAAAGCCTAATGGACAGCAAATAGATTCTGTTTAAGAAGTCTGCTGTTCAGTTGGTTCCGGTAGAAGAAGTTGTTGTTGTTACAATCTTCAATAATCCAATCAGGGCTCTCCCAAGGAAGCCTATTCAAATCATGACTGTCGCACCTGTTGTTATCACTGTTCCGGGGCCTCTCCCCTACGAATCTGACAAGGCTATCCCCTAGCACTATGGGGCAGATGTGTATGTGAATGGAATCAAACAAGAGTTCAACACTGGCACCAGTATCAGCAATATTACTGGTCCAGCCAAGGTTACCCGCAGTGGCAGGCTCTTCTCGCCTGACATTGCACCGCCCGCTATTCGAAGACCCCTCACAATAACACCTACAAGTGTACCTGTTCCTGTTTCTGATCAAGTTGTTTCCCCTGCTGCCGAGTCATCCAATGCTCGGGGCAAAGGGATTGAAGATGAGCCTACCCGGATGGAGGCACCCAGACCGGTAAATGCTGAGGCCTCCCAACAAGAGATGGAGGAAATCCTGAAAATCATCAAGAAGAGCGACTTTAATGTTGTCGAGCAGCTGGGGCATACGCCCTCCAAGATCTCCATGCTCTCCTTGCTACTGTGCTCAGAGGCCCATGCTAAGGCTCTGATTTCATTTCTCAAGACGGCCCATGTGCCACAGGAGACATCTGCAGTCCAGTTTACTGATTGCGTAGCAAATCTGACAGCGGACAATGGTTTGGGTTTCTCAGATGCTAACCTTACTGCTAAGGGAAGAGACCACAATGACGCCCTGCATGTCTCTATTGAATGCAGGGGCACTACTCTTGCGCATGTATTGGTGGACACTGGTTCTTCCTTGAATGTGCTACCCAAGAAGGCCTTAGACCGTTTGGATTGTGAGGGCCTGGAGCTAAAGCCTAGCAATATTATCGTTAGAGCCTTTGACGGTTCTAAGAGGATGGTTCATGGAGAGGTTGACCTTCCTATTCGAGTGGGTTCTCAGGTGTTCGACTCTACTTTCTATGTGATGGATATCCGTCCATCGTACTCTTGTCTACTGGGTCGACCTTGGATCCACAAAGCTGGGGCAGTGACCTCTACCTTGCACCAGAAGCTAAAGTACCCTGTCAGAGGGAAGATTGTCACTGTGCAGGGAGAGGAGGAGTATATGGTGATCCATTTGAATTCCTTCATATATATTGAGATGGACGGGGAGTTTATTGAAACCCCCTTTCAGCATTTCGAGGAGGTACTTCCAATTTCAGCAGCAGCAGAAACAGTGGTCGAAGAGGATGTTCCTTTGAAGATGGCTTCCCTAAAGGATGCCCGGGCAGTGATTCAGAAAGGTGAATGTGCTAACTGGGGAAGGCTCCCTGATTTCACACAAAAAACTGACAAGTTCGGATTGGGTTTTACTGCAGAGGGTCAGAAGGCTATGCGGAAAGAAAAAACCAGAAGACCTTCTGTGCTCATTACCAATCCAGGAGTGAATGCTGTTGGGGAGGATAATGAAGTAGATGAAGCTGAGTTCAATAGCTGGATCTACCCGACAACTGATGGCGGATTGACCAATTGGATTGCCAAAGACCATACTCCTGTTACTTTTGTTACGCAGTAATAAACTTCTTTGTTTTGTTATTTGTAATAAACAATTAAAACTCTATGGCCCGGTGTCTTACCCGAGGCACCGTGGCTTCATTTGTGAGGGCATATAAATTGTCATTTCATATATCATAAATAAAGATCTTGGACGTTTTCTCGCATTTCGAATCTTATGCTCCTTTTCTTTCTTTCCTTCCTTCTATATATTTTTAAAAAAAACAGCTGTATTTACACACACTCACTCATACAGGTTTCAATCCACTCTGGATCTCACTGGTAACGACTCTGCTACTGCCAGTTATGACTTCGAAAATCCGATCAACTTAGCCGAAGACGAAGGTGAAGATGATTGCGGAGTGCCTGGCGAGCTTGCAAGACTGTTACTTCAGGAAGAGAGGGAAATTCAACCACACGAAGAGCCAGTGGAAATAATAAATCTGGGTACTGAGACAGACAGAAAGGAGGTAAAGATTGGTGCCAACCTAGAGCTCAGCGTGAAGCAACGGTTGACTCAGATGCTACATGATTATGTGGAGATCTTTTCCTGGTCCTACGAAGACATGCCCGGGTTGGATACCGATATTGTGGTCCATCACTTGCCTACCAAGGAAGACTGCCCTCTGGTTAAGCAAAAGGTCCGCCGTATGCATCCAGAGATGTCTGAGAAGATCAAAGTCGAGGTTATGAAACAGTTTGATGCTGGGTTCCTTGCAGTAACTTCTTACCCTTAGTGGGTCGCTAATGTGGTGCCGGTACCAAAAAAGGACGGTAAGGTCAGAATGTGTGTCGATTACAGGGATCTGAACAGGGCCAGCCCCAAGGATGACTTCCCTCTACCTCACATTGATGTCCTTATTGACAATACAACTCAGCATAAGGTGTTCTCTTTCATGGATGGTTTTTCAGGTTACAATCAGATCAAGATGGCACCTGAAGACATGGAAAAAACTACCTTTGTTACTCAGTGGGGCACCTTCTGCTACAAGGTCATGCCTTTTGGACTGAAGAATGCTGGGGCAACCTACCAACGTTCCATGGTTGCTTTATTTCATGACATGATCCATCACGAGATAGAAGTGTATGTTGACGACATGATCGCAAGGTCCCAAACTGAGGAAGAGCACTTAGATCATCTGCAAAAACTGTTTGACCGACTGAAGTTGTACAAGCTGAGGTTGAACCCGAACAAGTGTACCTTCGGGGTAAGATCTGGAAAGTTGCTAGGCTTCGTTGTCAGTGATAAGGGTATTCAAGTGGACCCTGCCAAGGTTAAAGCTATTCAAGAGATGCCAGTTCCTAAGACAGAGAAAGAGGTCAGAGGCTTTCTAGGACGCCTGAATTACATTGCTCGATTCATCTCGCACCTGACTGCTACTTGTGAACCAATCTTCAAGCTGCTGAAGAAAGATCAGGTAGTACGTTGGAATGATGAATGTCAGGCTGCTTTTGACAGAATCAAGGAGTATCTCCAAGAACCACCCATCCTTATGCCACCGGTTGAAGGGAGACCTCTGATACTATACCTGACAGTACTCGACAACTCAATGGGGTATGTACTGGGGCAGCATGACGAGTCTGGCCGAAAAGAGCATGCCATTTATTACCTTAGCAAAAAGTTTACCGACTGTGAGACCCGATACTCACTGCTTGAGAAAACTTGCTGCGCTTTGGTATGGGCTGCTCGCCGGCTAAGACAGTATATGCTGACTCACACTACCTTGTTGATCTCAAAGATGGATCCCATAAAGTACATATTTGAAAAGCCTGCTCTGTCTGGGAGAATAGAAAGATGGCAAATGATCTTGACGGAATACGACATTCAGTACACGACCTAGAAAGCCATCAAGGGAAGTGTATTGGCAGACCACTTGGCACATCAGGCCGTAGACGACTATCAGTCAATGAACTTCGAGTTTCCGGACGAAAGCATCATGATTGTGACTGATTGTGAAGTACCTGGGCCGGATGAAGGACCTGAGGAAGGATTTCGATGGTCTATGCACTTTGACGGAGCCTCCAATGCTTTGGGTAACGGTATCGGTGCTGTTATAATATCCCCTCAAGGCACTCATACTCCACTCACTGCCAGGCTATGTTTCAACTGTACCAATAACATGGCGGAGTATGAGGCGTGCATCATGGGTCTTCAAGCTGCGATCGACTTAAGGATCAAGTTTCTGAGTGTCTTCGAATATTCCGCTCTTGTGATCAATCGGATCAAGGGAGAGTGGGATACGAAACATCCGAATCTTATTCCTTACAGAGAATGTGTGTTGACATTGATCCCCCACTTCACGAAGATAACCTTTGAACATTTCCCAAGAGAGGAGAATCAATTAGCGGGCGCGTTAGCTACAATGTCTTCTATGTTCAAGGTCAAGTGGGACAATGAGGCTCCCCGGATCATCATCTGGAAACTGGACGAACCGGCATACTGTTGTGATCTCGAGACTGAATTGGTGACTGAGAAGCCTTGGTACCATGAAGTGAAGAGATACTTGGAAACTCAGGAATACCCTGAAGGTGCGTCTATCAACGATAAAATGTTTCTGAGAAGGTTCGCAGCCAAGTTCTTCCTTAGCAACGGCATTCTGTACAAGCGAAACCATGATTCGACCTTACTGCGGTGTGTGGATAAGACAGAAGCAGAAAGGATCATGGAAGAGCTACATGAAGGGACCTTTGGTACACATTCCAGTGGACACACTATGGCGAAGAAAATCCTTCGGGCAGGGTATTTCTGGTCCACAATGGAAGCTGACTGCTACCAACATTCTCGGACATGCCATAAATGCCAGATATATGCAGACAAGGTGCACGTTCCTCCAGTTCCTCTAAATGTTCTGACTGCGCCTTGGCCGTTTGCAATGTGGGGCATAGACATGATCGGTGAGATTAGACCTACAGCATCTAACGGACATCGCTTCATCCTGGTAGCGATTGATTACTTCATGAAGTGGGTCGAAGCAGCTTCCTATGCTACGGTAACCAAGACGGTTGTGGCACGGTTCATTCGGCATAACCTGATCTGTCGATACGGCATCCCAGAAAGGATCATTACAGACAATGGTACCAATCTCAATAACAAGATGATCACTGAGCTCTGCGAGCAGTTTAAGATACAGCACCACAACTCTTCTCCTTACAGACCGAAGATGAATGGGGCTGTAGAAGCAGCGAATAAAAACATTAATAAAATCGTGCAGAAGATGACAGTGACTTATAAAGATTGGCACGAGATGTTACCGTTTGCTCTACATGGGTACCGTACCTCAGCCAGGACGTCAACCGGGGCAACTCCTTTCTCCTTGGTCTATGGTATGGAGGCAGTCTTACCGATCGAAGTGCAAATACCCTCTCTCCGGATAATGAAGGATGCAAATCTGAACGAAGATGATTGGATCCAGACACGACTTGATCAGCTAAACCTTATTGACGAAAAGAGACTTGCTGCTATCTGTCATGGTCAGACGTACCAAAAACGGATGATCAGGGCATTTAACAAAAAGGTCAGACCACAGGAATATCAAGTTGGGGATCTGGTAATCAAGCGAATCATCCTTCCTCGGAGTGATCCAAGGGGAAAATGGACCCCTACATACGAAGGGCCATTTGTGGTAAAACATGTGTTCTCAGGAGGAGCCATGATTCTAACCAACATGGATGGTGACGACCTTCCTCACCCCGCCAATGCAGACATAGTAAAAAGATACTACGCATAAAAAAAGACCCGCTAGGCTGACATGCCTTGGCAAAAATTAGGGCTTCCCGGCGAACCAAAAGGGTTCGGGCAAAATGAGGGATGAAATGAAAAAATCTGTACACCCGGCAAGTCGAAAACCTGAAAAGGCGGCTTGGGCAAAAATGGGTATCCCGGTGGACTGAAAACCCGAAAGGGCGGTCCAGGCAAAAGTTAGGGATAAAGCGTAATATTATGTCTCATTGGATCACTTTGCATCCAGAATCCGATATCTACATCAAGTTCAGACGGCATCGATCAGTCAGCTTCATCGTCAACTAAGGTCATCAAGTGATGAGACGCTCGGAGATATAAGGGCAATAGCAGAGTTGAAACCCAGTGGATCATTCTTTTCACACAGCTGTTTTATTTTCTCTTGTACAAAATTTGTATAAACTCTTTTGTTCGGCAGCGTTCTCTTACTAGGACGTCAGCCTCTTGTACATAAAACGCCTATTTACAGGCAATTCAAAATCAATACAAATATACTTTTCAGCTAAAATTGCCATCTATTTTTTCCTTTTCTGTTTTGTTTTGCGAAGAACGTCCAAGGTTCAATTTGTGATATATGCATTGACAATAATTTGCTAACTCATGAATATTTGCATACGAAACAAAGGATTAATTACAGGTAACATTAGAAACAAGGGCAATAAAGAGTTGTCTAAGCAATCTAATTGTTCTGTCCTCCAAGGTATCAAGGTAGGTTCGACTGAAGAACACAGCCAGTATATCTTAAATCCCCAGAGATTGAGCCAGCAAGTCAGTACACTATCCTCAAGCAAAGTTACAATCAAACCTTAAGGAGGTTGGGTATCCTCCAGCAGATCTCAACATTCCCCAGCAGTATATGCGTTCTTAACAAGCATCCCCGGCAGTCTTGGTCTAAAGATTGTTCCCCGGCGGTATATCATACATTCAATGGAGTCACCTCCCCGTTACAGTTCAAAACTTCCCCAGGAGAGTCCAATCTAGTTCCCCAGGAAAGTTGGAATTCATCTCCCCAAGCAGTAAGCTTATCCCCAGTAGATTCTGGAAGCTTATCCTCGCAGAACACGAACGCGTCTCCCGGATTTAGTCAAAGAGTTATTTCCCTACCAGGATATAACTGGGTTATCCTCAGCCAAAAGCCACAGAAAGAGCATCCTCAACGAAGTCTTCCTATCCCCAGCGAAGTCTATTAACACTTCCAACACAACAAGGGTATCCCCAGCAAGTTATTATCAACAACTCAACAAAGTACCTCTCTCCCCACGGAGTATTACTTCCCAGCAAGATCGTTAGAGTACTTTTCTCCCCGCAGAGTAATCTATTTGCCAAGTTTATACCCCAACGGAGTCATCTTCCCCTACCGGTATTCTTGCAACTATCATCCCCAGCGGAAGCAAAATCTATTTTTCAGTATCAGCCCAGGGGTGACTTCCCGGCACCCGTCAAGGATTTATTTTCCTAAGACGACAAACATACATTCATAAACATCGCACTTCCATACATTATAGCATGCATATACGCATCATATCTTACAAATCTCATTTATATTGAGAACATCATTGCTTGATCCATATCATGCATTGCATATGACTGACCTTTACCTTTCAGGAAAGATCCAGTTAAGTTCTCAACTATATTTCAAGACCTAGACCGGTTCAGTTAAATCAACCCTAAGATTTTTCTGTTTCTTATCCTGTCAAAGGCCTTCTCTGGTTCAGTCAGATCGACCCTAAGATCTCCCTGTTTCTTATCCAGTTGAAGACATTTCAAGACCTAGACCGGTTCAGTTAAATCGACCCTAAGATTTTTCTGTTTCTTATCCAGTCGAAGGCCTTCTCTAGTCCAGCTAAATCGACCCCTAACAGATTTTCCTGATAAAGACTCAGTAGAAGATATCCAAGATTCTCTCAATGATACTGTTGAGGTTGTAGTCGCCTGTGGTTCTCTCCCCGTTACTGCGGAGGTAGTAATCGCCCCAAGATTCTCTCAGCGTTACTGTTGAAGTAGAAGTTATCCAAGATTCTCTCAATGATTACTGTTGAGGTAGAAGTCGCCCAAGATTCTCTCAATGATTACTGTTGAGGTTGAAGTCGCCCAAGATTCTCTCAATGATTACTGTTGAGGTTGAAGTCGCCCAAGATTCTCTCAATGATTACTGTTGAGGTTGAAGTCGCCCAAGATTCTCTCAATGATTACTGTTGAGGTTGAAGTCGCCCAAGATTTTCTCAATGATTACTGTTGAGGTTGAAGTCGCCCAAGATTCTCTCAATGATTACTGTTGAGGTTGAAGTCGCCTATGGTTCTCTCCCCGTTACTGCGGAGGTAGTAATCATCCCCAGGTTCTCTCAGCGTTCCTGTTGAGGTTGTAATCATCCAAGGTTCTCTCACCGTTCCTGTTGAGGTAGTAACCATCCCTGGTTCATTCATCACCTTTTGAAGACCCAGATCCAGCTCCTGTAACCAGTCAGGATACATCTATACAAAGAATCTGAAGACCAACTCATGTAACAGGTCAGGTAATCCTTTTCTTTTGCAGGTACGCAAGTTCTCGCTAAGGAATCTCTTACGCGATCAACACCCAGATGGCATCTATAAGCCCATCCACCTATCCACCATCTCTCAGCATGGCATCTATAAGCCCATCATCCTATCCATCAATCTCCAAATGGCATCTATAAGCCCATTCCCCACATCACACTACTATGTGAGCGCAAATTTCTGGGCACTCTAGTGTTCAATCATCTTCCACCTTCGGATTACGAAAGGCACGTCAGCCAATCTGCATCCTCAGGTCTAAGAAGATTGAACAGGGGCAACTGTTGTACCCCAAAATTTGCCCTCCCATATTCTTCAAAATTTGCCAAGTCAAAGCTTCAAAATCTCCCCAAGGGTTGCACAGTTCAAGGGCCTCCTAACAGTCAAAGATTAGGGTTTTGGTTCTGGCCAAGAAAATGAAGTTTCCAAGGGTCCAATCAAGTCCCACATGCCTACAAACATGGTCAAGCATCCTCATACCAAGTTTCAAGACTTACAGCACAAAATTGCAAAGTCAAAAACCCTAATTGCACTATAGTCAACTGTAGGGGCAAAATGGTCATTTGACAGTCAAAAGTTCAATTTTTTGGTCAACATCTCATTTTGAAGCCACAAACATCATTTGATCAATACTTGATCATGATTCTCAAAGCTTGGCTCAAAAAGTCTCAAGATGCAAAAGTTTCCATATTTGGATAGTTGAAAAAGTCAACTGTAACTTGACCAAGGCATAACTTCCACATGGTTTATCAGAAAAATTCCATCCAAAGCTCATTTTGAAGATAAAGACATTTCCTACAACTCCTCTTCACACTTCAAGTCCAAGAAATGCCCTCACAAAAAGTTATCAATTTCAACATTATAGGTCATTTTCAAAAGTCAACAAAAAGGGACTTTAAGTCAAAGGCCATAACTTGAGATTGCTAAATCAAAATGACATGGGACAAAGGGCATTGGTTAGAGGACTTCAAGACCTTTCCAAAATGTCCCAGAACATGAGCAAAGCTTAAAAATTGAGCAAGTTATGCTTTGTGGAAGTTGGGAAATTTTTGGATATTTTGAAAAGTCAACATTGCTTCAAAAGTCTTAAAATTGCTAATGGGCCTCTTTTTCTTCCAAGATCCATCATCCAAAACATGTGCACGAACATTTGGCCCAAAGGGAAGTTTTTCATCATTTTTATTTTATTTATTTGAATTTTTAATTGCTAGGAATTCATTTAATTAATTAAAATATATGAAAAATACTAAACCTAAGTTTTTAAATCTTTTTATGCATGGAATACACTCAATATTTCGTGCATGGTCAGATTTGGAAAGAATCCATGTGATTGGACATGATTGGTATCAAATTAGCATGAAAAAGATTGAAAAATTATGGCATGAAAATCAAATATTTTCTCATCAATTCATTGATTCTTTGGACCAAATTTTGAACCCTAATCATTCACACATATATACTCATGCAAACCCTACTCCTAAGAACCTCTGAGCTGCGCCAGAATTGAAGAAACACTTTTGCATTTTTGTGAAAAAACTCAAGAACTGAAATCACGATTTCAAGGCTTTTCAAGATCAAATAACCACTCCATTAGCTTGCCAAGGTTACCAGGAGACTATTCCAATCAAGAACATTGTCCCATACTCAAGGAATTGGTATATCAGAGTCAAACTTTTCACGAAAACATCCATAATCGTATCATGAATTTTATGCATTTTTTTATGTGTTTTCTTTACTGATTCATACTAATTAATTAATTCTGAAGCTAACTGTGTGCTTTAATTGAGTTTTCACGCGTTATATGAAGAATCACCATTAAAGGACGCTAGGGTTCTTCAAACTTGAAATTGGGCATTTCTGAGTACTGTAAAATTAGAACACCTTAATACCATGGTTGAAATCAGGGAGCTTGGATGATTTGAAAACACCCCTCGCGCCTAATTTATGTGGCCATATGGCCTAATCGCTATTTTGGAAAAGTGAACATTTTGGGGGGGTTTAAAACCCCCGCTAACCCTTTTTATATTACAGGAAAAAGCGCATTAAGGAAGAAGATAATGAAGTGTAAGGCAGCAATTGGTTCATTTAAATTTTCGCGCTAAAATCCCACTAACTCTTATTTTCTCTTATATTAATTGTTAGTTATATAATATACAAAGAAGCGTTGGTAGCTCAGTGGCAGGCATGTGTATTGGTAGCCAACAGGACCTGGGTTCGATCCCAGGTCCCCCTCCCTTTCCTTATATTTTTCTTCTAATTGTATTCTTGTGTAGCTCATTTGCAAGCGTCCACCCTATGGCCTTACATCCGAGCGTGCCACCCGTCCCACTACGTCAAACCCAAGGCCAGGATTCAGAGCATATGGTGTGCCTCAGTCAACGAAACACACGCCAGCATAAAAGTCAACTAGGCCAGAAATCAATTGGGCCTGAATTGCTAAGTCATACCTCCAATTGGGGACAGAACCCCCCTAGGTTTTACAATTCTTTTCTTTCTTATTTTTATCTATTTCAATTATTTCTTTTTTTATATATTCCTTAAATTAATTATTTTCATAAAATATAAAAAATAACAAAAAATCAGAAAAGACAAAAACTAATATATTTTATTTTAATGTTTTTTTGTAAATAAATTTCACTAATTAATTAGGTTAAATTTAGGTTTAAATCTTAATATTTTTCTAATAAACTTAAAATTTATAGAATTAGGTTTTAATTACTTTTATTCTTTTTTTTCTTTTTTCACCATAATTAATTATTAAATGTTATTTTTGTAAATAAATTACCATGTAAATAATTAGATTAATTTTAGGTTTAACTTTAACATGTTTTTCTTAATAAATAAAAATTGTAGAATTAGGGTTAATTAATTAATTTCTTAATTTCATTTAATTCACATAAAAAACCATAAATACAAAAAACCCTCAAAAATAATCTTCCTTTTAATTTAATTAATTTGTTAATATAATTTAATTAAAAAGGGTCCAACGCCCTCGCTTTCAATTTTAATTCAATTCGCGCATTTTATTTTATTTCTTATAATATTTATGTAACTCTCCCAAAGCCGTGTAGTTTATATTTCTCGCACTTTACTTTACTTCTTTATTTTCTGTCAAATCGGGTCCTGGATTTTAATTTGGCGATGTGGACCCGCGCCTTTGTAATAGCTTAGGAACTTTATATTTCTCGCCTCTTTTTAACTGTTAATAATGGCATGCAAGAATGAATGACTAAAATAAAAACAAACGCGTAGATCACCTATGACATGACAAGACGAAATAAATGAAAATGACACATAAATCACACACCACCCCTAGGGTACGCCTCACTGTTGCCTTGCCTCGAAAGGTGATCGTCGAGTAGAGGATGTCTTAGTAAGTCCTCATGATCCGGGAACCTGGCATGAGGGTAGCTTCTAAGGTGTCTTCCCATTGCTCCGGTGATCACCATGTCCCGAACCTCGAATTGACCCGAATACCTCCAACGGTGGTGCTACCTACCTCTCAATGGTGGGATGGCACTACTTTAAAGGACATCTACACAGACGAATTCCTTAGGGTAGGTAGAGAACTCTAGATACTTGCTCTAATTTCAAAACAAAAATCAAAAACTTCTTTTCACACCGACACTTTTCAAAAAGCTTTCGAAAGCAACTTTTCAAACACTCTTGAGGACTGATACAAGAGTCGAACTGGAATTTTCAAAGAAACTTTTTAAAACCCACAGTTGAAAAGCAAACAAACCATTTTTGAAAACACAAATGAGCAAGTATCTAAGAGCCCATGGATAACCATGGATAGAAAGGGTGCTAACACCTTCCCTTTCTATAATCTACCTCCCGAACCGAGAGCAATCTCTATAAGGAATTTTTCTGTGCTTTTGTCCTTTCCATGTGGAGAAAATAAAAGACGGTGGCGACTCTTGCTTCCGCGACATTTCGCGAACCAGCGTTAAACAGTCAGTTCCAGATCCACCGATCACACAAGGCATACGCTGTGTCACCCTTGTCCAGTTCAATATTGGGCCCTTAGAAATTTATCCTGTTATGCAGGATGAAAAAATTCCATCTAGGTCACTCATGTCCCTTAGCATGCTTTGTGAAGTACCCATCAACCGTCTTTATAGTCATCCAGTTACGAATGACGTTTGATCAGCAATAAAGTACTTGACTCTACATCTAGGGTCCATAGTGGTTTCAGGTCGAAGGGTGGTATACACCATTATCATCATGAGAATAACTTATGACACTTTGCATAACATTCTATGTAGTATTCTCATAGCGGGTCAATCCAGTATAAATATTACTCCTAATATTCATACCTATGTCAAGACTTGATAACTCCTTATCTATGATCCATGATATGTGATCATCAATCTATCTTCATAATAATCTTAATGCTTTAATGTTATACCACTTCACATTAAAGCTTGACTACGGATACTTTAAGAATAGTGTCTTATGTTTAATGGGATCTCATGATTAAGTCACACTTAACATTTCATTAAACAAATAATCCATTCTAGGGACTTTATTATTTTGGAAAGAAAACATAATAAAGAAATGCCTTTTATTATTAATAACTAATTCGATACAAGTACCAAAAGTATTGGCCTCTAGGGCTTACACCAACAATCTCCGACTAGCACTAGAGCCAATCAGGCATACCCCTAATACCCATAGATCTAGTATGTCCATCATGCTTCAGCTGCGCAAGAGGCTTTGTTAATGGGTCAGCAACATTGTCAAGTGTAGGTACTCTGCATATTTTCACATCTCCCCGATCGATTATCTCTCGAATGAGATGATAACGCCTAAGTATGTGTTTGGATCGTTGGTGAGATCTAGGCTCCTTAGCTTGTGCGATAGCACCATTGTTATCACAATAGAGATCAATGGGATCCACAATGCTATGGACTATGCCAAGTTCACTAATGAACTTCTTGATCCAAACAGCTTCCTTTGCTGCAGTTGAGGCAGCAATATACTCAGCCTCGGTTGTAGAATCAGCAACTATATCTTGCTTTGAACTTTTCCAGCTCACAGCGCCACCATTTAAACAAAACACATAACCAGATTGCGATCTAAAGTCATCCTTATCTGTCTGGAAGCTAGCATCGGTGTATCCAATTACAGCAAGCTCTTCCTGACCTCCATATATAAAGAATGAGTCCTTAGTCCTTCTCAAGTACTTAAGGATATTCTTGACAGCTACCCAATGAGCATCACCGGGATTAGACTGGTACCTACTCGTTGCACTTAAAGAATACGAGACATCTGGTCGAGTACATAGCATGGCATACATGATAGATCCTACTGCATATGCATATGGAATCTTATCCATGCGATCCCTTTCTTCCTTACTTGAAGGGGATTGTGTTTTTGTCAGACACATGCCATGTTGCATATGTATGAATCCTTTTTTGGAATCATGCATATTAAAGCGTCTCAACACCTTTTCTATGTATGTACTCTGACTTAGGCCAAGCATTTTTTGTGACCTATCTCTATAGATCCTGATTCCTAATATATAGGTTGCTTCACCTAGGTCCTTCATTGAAAAGCATTTCCCTAACCAAGTCTTCACTTGTTGCAAGGTAGGGACATCGTTTCCAATGAGTAATATGTCATCTACATATAATACCAGGAATACGATCATGCTCCCACTAACCTTCTTGTAGACACAAGGCTCATCTTCACTCTTGATGAATCCATATTGTTTTACTGTTTCATCAAAACAAAGATTCCAGCTTCTGGAAGCTTGCTTCAATCCATAAATTGATCGCTGTAACTTACATATCTTTTGGGCTTCTTCTGGTATGTCAAATCCTTCAGGTTGTGTCATGTACACATCCTCAAGAAGATTCCCATTAAGGAAAGCAGTTTTGACATCCATCTACCATATTTCATAATCATGATATGCAGCGATAGCAAGTAAAATCCGAACAGATTTAAGCATTGCAACTGGTGAAAAGGTTTCATCATAGTCAACCCCATGAATTTGTTTATAGCCTTTTGCAACCAGTCTTGCCTTATAGGTATGTACCTTACCATCCATGTCAGTCTTCTTTTTGAAGACCCACTTGCATCCTATAGGGTTAACTCCTATAGGAGGCTCTACCAAGGTCCAAACCTGGTTTGTGTACATGGAATCCATTTCAGATTTCATGGCTTCTAGCCACTTCTCGGACTCAGGACCAGTTATGGCCTCTTGGTAGGTCACAGGCTCATCTTGATCCATGAGTAATACATCACCCTGATCACTTATGAGATATCCATATCTCTCAGGTTGTTGACGTATCCTACTTGACCTACGTTGGTCTTGTTCTACTTGAGCAGGTTGCTCTTCCACAACTACTTGTGTTTCCTGCTCTAATTCCTCCATAGGTGTATCAATGCTTTGTGGTTCTTGAATTTCTTCAAGCTCTATTTTCCTCCCACTGGTTCTTTTGGAAATAAAATCCTTTTCCAGAAAAACTCCAGTTCGAGCGACAAACACTTTGCCCTCAGAAGGATTGTAGAAGTAATACCCTCTTGTTTATTTAGGATACCCCACAAATAAGCATTTGTCATATTTGGGCTCAAGCTTAGTTGAAATTTGTCGTTTTACATAAACTTCGCAACCCCAAATCTTCATGTAAGACATATGTGGTTTCGTACCACTCCATATCTCATACGGTGTCTTCTCAACCTTTTTGGATGGAACCTGGTTAAGTGTGTAAGCTGCAGTCAATAGTGCATGTCCCCAAAAGGAGTTCGGAAGATCGGCGTGACTCATCATGGATCGGACCATGTCTAACAAGGTTCAATTTCTTCTCTCAGATACACCATTCCATTGTGGTGTTCCGGGAGGAGTAAGTTGGGATAAAATCCCACATTCCTTTAGATGGTCATCAAACTCTAGGCTTAAATATTCACCGCCTCGATCTGATCGAAGAACTTTAATATTCTTACCTAGTTGGTTTTGTACTTCATTCTTGAATTCCTTGAATTTTTCAAAGGTTTCAGATTTGTGTTTCATTAAATACACATAACCATAGCTACTGAAATCATCAGTAAATGTGATGAAGTATTGAAAACCTCCTCTGGCTGGTATGTTCAGTGGTCCACATATATCAGTATGTATGAGGGCCAAAAGATCATTAGCCCTTTCACCTTTTCCTGTGAATGGGGACTTTGTCATCTTTCCAATTAAACAAGATCTGCATGTCTCATATGATTCATAATCAAAAGAGTCCAAGAGTCCATCTTTATGGAGTTTGGAAATGCGTTTCTCATTTATGTGGCCTAAGTGATAGTGCCAAAGGTAGCTTGGATTTAACTCATTAGGTTTAATCCGTTTAGTATTAATGTTATAAATTGGCATATCAAGATCAAGGACATATAGTCCATTGTTCATTTGTGCAGAAGCATAGAATATATCATTCAAATAAATAGAGCAACAATTGTTCTTTATTATAAATAAAAAACCAAACTTGTCCAAACAAGAAACGTAAATAATATTCCTACTAATTGCAGGTACATAATAACAGTTCTCTAACTGAATTATTAAACCACTAGGTAAAGTCAAAACATAAGTTCCTACGGCTAAAGCAACAACCTTTGCTCCATTTCCAACTCATAGGTCAACTTCACCTTTTGCCAAATCTCTACTCCTTTTTAGCCCCTGCACATTAGTACAAATGTGAGAACCGCATCCAGTATCTAATACCCATGATGCAGAAGTAGATAAATTAATTTCAATAACAAAATTACCTGAATTTGAAGTCCCTACTCCATTGTTCATATCTTCCAGGTACTTTGGGCAGTTTCTCTTCCAATGTTCGGTCTTACCACAATGGAAGCAAGTGCCCTCCTTTGCTATGCCTCCACTAGGCTTCAAAGCAGGAACAGTAGGTTTAGGCTTGGCAACTTCCTTGCCTTTCCCTTTACCAACCTGCTTGGTAGGCCTCTTGTTTAGCTTCTTTCCATTACTGACCATCAGAATGGACTTCCCTTTTGTCTTCATATTATGCTCAGCAGTTTTCAACATGCTTAGCAATTCTGGAAGACTCTTATCCATGTCATTCATGTTGAAATTCATGACAAACTGATTAAATCTATCTGGCAACGATTGCAAGATAAAATCAGTTGCAAGTTCCTTTCCAAGCGGAAACCCTAACCTTTCAAGGTTCTCCACATACCCAATCATTTTGAGTACATGGGGACCTACAGGGTTTCCCTCAAATAACGTACTGTTAAAAAGGGCCTTTGAAACCTGAAACCTCTCATTTCTTGCCTGCTCTTGATAGAGCATTTTCAGATGTTCGATCAAATCGAACGCTGACATGTTCTCGTGTTGCTTTTGCAACTCCGAGTTCATAGTAGCTAGCATGAGACAAACGGCTTTGTTAGCATCATCAAAATGATTCTTATAAGCATCTCTTTCTTCCTTAGGTGCCGAACTAGGCGGTTCCTCTTCAGGAACAGGTGTCTCCAAGACATACAGCTTCTTATCGTGCTTGAGGACAATCCTCAGATTTCGGTGCCAATCCAGGAAATTTGTCCCAGAAAATTTTTCCTTATCTAGGATTGATCGCAAAATATGGTTGTTTGTTGTCATTGTAATCTAAAAAAAATGAAAATATAAGTATCATTAAAACAACATATTTAATTAGGCCTTTAATCAAATATGTTCCCACTATTTTACTCAAACTAAATGACCCTAATCATTTGATTCGGAAAATCCCGTTGGAATACTTTCTAGTGGGTCGAGATCCACATTTCACTTCGTTCTAAGTCAGCGTTAGGATGATTACACAAAACTAGGTTATTTAGGTAGGAACTCCTTCCAATTGTATCTCATATAACTCTCGAATATTTTCAGTTGGGTGAATAACTCCTTATTCTAATTCATCATATGAATCATTCCCAACTCTTGCTTCTAAACATGTATAATCTTATTATAATGTGTTTAGTTAAGTTTGACCCATTGTTTTAGCAGTTGGATATTACAATTATCCCATCGCACCTTACTAATATAGAACATGCACCTCGCGTAGGCGAAACCTACATTGTTCGATACTAGTCTTGATGAGTGCTAAAACTTGGAAAGCATGAACTTAATATTTAACTTGAGGGATTTTGTTATTAGTTTGATCTCACCGGCTTAACATACAATTCGTCTATCTCATGCATCAACATACAAACACATGCATCAATATACATAAAAGGATACAGTTATGGCCCCTAGCGCAATTGTTCTCCCAAGCCAATGAGAGAACCTAAGCTAACCTAATAACGATCTAAACTTCTCCAAGCAAGATCTCCAAGGTTATCCTCCTTTGATATTCTATTCTTCTCTTTCTTCATAACATTACATTACATAAAAGAAACTCGTTTTACATAAGAGGGAGTGAGATGAGAAAAGAAGTTACATAAAGAATTTTAGAGAGAGGCACGACACGCAGGCCGTATTTTACAATCCCAAAACAAAATAAAGGAAAAAACTAAGGCCATAACTGATCACCACAAGACAATAATAATAAACACACTTTTATTATTAGTTTAAATTTTGTTAATTAAAAAAAGACAAATTAAATTTCGACGATTGATCACACTACGCAGAGTTAGCCGGGGGTTTCGCACAACTCTTGTGCATTCACAACCCTAATCGCATAACTCTGCAACAACACAACCCTTGTGTCGTCATGAACCCTAATGCAATAGTTTCATGCTGTCAAACACATTTCGATTGATAATTCAGTATGATTAATCACATGCCATTGCTTCACCATACTAATGTCGGATTCCGAAGCATATGAACAGTGATCGGTCAAAGGAATAACAATCATCAAGTGTTTGAATGAACGAAACAGAAACAGTATATCCCATATACCATCGTTGCATCATATTTACTTATATCATATATAAAAGTGATCGATCTTATTTGTGTAACCTATGGACGATCGATGTATCGCTTCTTCACCATACTAATGTCGGATTCGAAAGCATAGTCAACATCAATCATCCAAATCGTACACAACAGATGCCAAATTTAATTACTCGTTTATTATTCAATTCATTCTAGTTTTAATAGAATCAAAACAGAAAATATAGAACATAAACAACTATCAGATCCATGGTTTCATAAGTGGCTCTGATACCACTGAAGGAAAATTACGATCAAAAGCGCAGCAGAATTTAAAATTTTCCTTTAGCGATCCTTACGAATGAACATGGTCAGTGATAGAAATATTTACCTCTTGTGGTGATTCAGACCTTTGATGTCGTGATCACGAGCGTTGATGAAGAACAACGCCTCTACTCAGTCCACACGAACAGATCGCTTTCGGTCACAGTGCTAGTTGATCATGAACGAAAACCTTGAGTGAGAGAGAGAATCAAAAACGAAATTGCATCAAGTGAAATTGCTTCATCACAAGGGATCTATTTATAAAATCACTCGTGTGGGCTACAAGCTAAAAGCCCAATTAAGGCTATAAGCTAAAAGCCCAATTAAGCTTATGGACATCATACCTTATGATGTACCATATATCACTTATCCACGTGGTACCTTACCACTTTCCATATTGCACTTAAGTGCACCGTACCTTACGGTGTTCCTTATTTATTCTATCTCTCATCAACCTGTCCTTATGTGTGTGACCCTGTAGGTTTTCGCGATGTTGGCAATTATATTAAATCACACATTTAATATAATAAACAGTGAGCGGTATCTAGCAACACATCACTGTTACCCAAGTCACGAAAATGTCATGTGATCTGACCAAACCTTTTCCATGATAATATTTGTGTTGTACAATTAACCTTTTTCCCCCATGTCTATATTGAACACAAGGCGTACACTGTGTCACCCTTGTCCAGTTCAATATTGGGCCCCTAGACATTTATCCTGTTATGTAGGATGAGAAAATTCCATCTAGGTCAATCATGTCCCTTAGCATGCTTTGTGAAGTACCCATCAACCGTCTTTATAGTCATCCAGTTACGGATGACGTTTGATCAGCAATAAAGTACTTGACTCTACATCTAGGGTCCATAGTGGTTTCAGGTCGAAGGGTGGTATACACCATTATCATCATGAGAATAACTTATGAAACTTTTCATAACATTCTATGCAGTATTCTCATAGCGGGTCAATCCAGTATAAATATTACTCCTAATATTCATACTTATGTCAAGACTTGATAACTCCTTATCTATGATCCATGAGATGTGATCATCAATCTATCTTCATAATAATCTTAATGCTTTAATGTTATCCCACTTCACATTAAAGCTTGACTACAGATACTTTAAGAATAATGTCTTATGTTTAATGGGATCTCATGATTAAGTCACACTTAACATTTCATTAATCAAATAAACCATTCTAGGGACTTTATTATTTTGGAAAGCAAACATAATAAAGAAATGCCTTTTATTATTAATAAATAATTCGATACAAGTACCAAAAGTATTGGCCTCTAGGGCTTACACCAACACTTCCTTGGTCGGAAGACGATGTACCACGATATCAGTGTCTAAACTAGGCATGTATTCATAGGACCAGGCAAAGATCTCAACATAGTCGTGCAACATCTGTATCAACCGCTGTTTGATCTTAGCTTCTAGATTTGCGCCAATTTTGACTTCTTTTCTGTCCACTTCTGTTCCCAAGTTTATCGCCTCAACTGGCTCTTCATGAGGCTGTATGGCCCTTTCTTCTTGCTGTAGCAGTCTAGCAAGTTCTCCAGGCACCTCACAATCGTCCTCACCTTCGTCCTCGGCTTGGTTGATCGGATTTTTGAAGTCATAACTGGTAGTAGCAGAACTGTTATCAATGGGATCCAAAGTGGATATGAATCTGCAGTATGATATGTGAGTGTGTGTAAGAGTATAGCTTTTTTGATAAAGTGAAAGCAGAAAAAGAAAAAAACAAAGAGCGTAAAATTTGGATGCAAGGAACATCCAATGTTTTATTGATGATATATGAAATGACACATAATAGCCCTCACAAAAAAATCCAATATGCCTCGGGCAAGACACAAGGTTGTAGAGTTTAATTTGTTTATTACAATTCTCAAAAAACAAGTAAGACAATTACTGCGGAATAAAAGAAACTGGTATAAAATCCCTAGCCGTCCAGTTACTCGGTCCACCATTGGTAGTTGGGTAGATCCAGCTGTCAATGGCAGAGTCTTCCTCACTGTCTTCAATGGAATTAATTCCCCGATTGCTGATGCGTAGGGGAGGTCCTCCAGCTCAAGCGCGTCGAACAACCCTTTGAGCTCCTGAAGTAAAGCCCAAACCAAACTTGTCAGTTTTGTGAGTAAAATCAGGGAGTTATCCCCAGTTGGTATACCCACCTTCTTCAACCACTGCTCTGGCATCTTTGAGAGAAGCCATCTTCAAAGGAGGTTTGTTGTTGGTAGTAGTTTCAGTCGATGCCAAGATCTGGGGAACCTCTTCAAAATTCTGGCAAGGGGTCTCTATGAATTACCCGTCCATCTCTATGTATCTGAAGGAGCTGAGGTGGCTCACCATATACTCCTCTTCGCCACGTACAGTGACAATCTTCCCCTTTACTGGATACTTCAGCATTTGGTGCAGTGTAGAAGTAACAGCCCCAGCTTCATGGATCCAAGGACGACCCAGCAAACAAGAGTATGACGGCCGAATATCCATTACATAGAAAGTGGACTCAAAAGTCTGAGAACCTACTTTGATGGGGATGTCCACCTTCCCATGCACCATTCTCTTTGACCCATCAAAAGCCCTTACCATAATGTTACTAGGCTTTAAGGTCAGGCCTTCACAATCCAATTGATCCAGCGCCTTCTTAGGCAGAACATTCAGCGAAGACCCAGTATCTACCAGCACATGAGCCATAGTGGTACCCCTGCATTCGATCGAGACATGAAGAGCATCATTATGCTTCCTCCCTTTTGGTTTCAAGTCTGCATCTAAAAAACCCAGCCCATTGTCAGCAGTCAGGCTAACCACACAGTCTTTGAATTGATCAGCCGAGGTCTCCTGTGGCACGTGCGCAGTTTTGAGGAATGCGATCAAAGCCTCACATGGGCCTCGGAACACAATAGCAGAGACAACATGGATATCTTTGAGGGGGTCTGCCCCAGCTGCTCGACCATATTGTAGTCGCTCTGTTTTATTATTTTCAATATTTCCTCTATCTCTTGCTTAGAGGCTTCTACGACAATTTTTATAGGTGCCTCCATCCGGGAAGGCTCACCTATAGCTTCTTTGCCTCGGGCACTAGATAACTCGACGGAAAGGGTAACAATTGGAGTAAGAACAGGAGTAGTAGTTAAAGCACCAATAGGAATAGCGGGTGAAATAACAATAGGTCTATTGACAGTCCTTGGGGAAATCTCGGGGGAGAACACCCTTCCACTTCTGGTAATTTTACTGGTCCCAACAATGTTACTGACATCAGGATCAGCCTCTTCATTCTTCAAATCTTGTTTGATGCCATGATAATACACATCGACACCATAATGCCAAGGGACAACTTTGTCCGAAGCATACGGGACAGGGCCAGGAAGGGTGATTATTAACGGAACGACCTTTGGAGCGGGTGTAATCCTAACAGGTCTTTTCAAGGAGACCTTGGAAGGATTGGCGGAAATGGTTATAATAGCAACATCTTCAAACAGAAAAATGGGAATCAAAGTTTTCTCGAACAAAATTTCTTTGATATCCATCAGGTGCTGAACACCTGTCTTCAGCAAATGGCAACTAGAAGGCAGAGATGAACACACGTGGCAACCTTCACCACAACCAGGAAATAAACCGGCCAATAACAAATTCTTCTTAACATTCATAAGAGGAGTAGAAACTTCATCAACTAAGGTTACAAACAGATCGGTATCAACATCATTAACTCCACGATTGTGCTTAGGCATGGGAGCAGTTATGACATTGGGCTTTTCCGGAGCATCGAACTCAATTTCCTTAGCCTCGATCAGATCCCGTACCTTATTTCTCAGAGCCCAGCAGCCATTTGTATCGTGGCCAGGACTCTCAGAATGATAGGCACACCGAGCATTTGGATTATATTGAGGAGATATGGTATTCGGATTCTTGGGAGCCTCTTTCAAGGTTGCCAAGTTGGATCTTAATAGATGGGGTAGAACTTCAGCCAACGTCATGTTAATCCGGCTAAACTGTCGTTGTGGTCTTTCCACCCTTTGTTGATTGTTGCGTTGTGGAGCAGCCGCAAGTCTAGGTATCACTACAACACTTATTGTCTGACGGTGTTCAGCTCTACTTTGGCCTCTCGGGCTATAGATGGAAATAGCTTCCTTCTTACCAGTAAAAGGCTTCTTTATCGAACTAGAAGATGCGTCTTTATGTATCTTACCGCTCTGAATCCCAGCTTCCACCCTCTCTCCAGCTAGAATCAGCTCGGTGAAACCAACTGACGAGCTGTCGATCAAATGATTAAAGAATGGACCAGATAGCGTCCCAAGAAACATATCGACCAACTCCCTATCAGATAAAGGGGGTTGGACTCTCCCAGCCAAGTCTCTCCACTTCTGTGCATAGTCCTTAAAGATTTCACCTGCACCCATGGTCATACTCTAGAGTTGAGTACAAGTGAGGTCAAGGTCGGCGTTGTATTGATACTGCTTATAAAAAGTAGCAGCCAGATCTTCCCAGTTTCAGACATTGGTTCCCTCCAGTTGGTAGAACCATTCAAGTTGAGTCCCTAACAGACTGTCTTGAAAGAAGTGAACCCATAAATTTCTATCAGCGGTGTGGAGCTAGATCTTCCTTACGTAGGAACAGAGATGGGGCTTTGGGCAAGACACCCCATCATACTTTGCGAAAACTGGAGCCTTAAATTTTTGCGGGATGACCACTCCCGACACCAATCCCTGTTCTTCGAAATCCAACCAAGGTATTTTTTGGACTTCCATAGCGCTCAATCGATCTTCCAACTGTTTGTACCTATCCTCAGTGGGAGGATACTGCTCATCATTATAGTATGTATCATTGTCAGAGACTTCAGGACTAGGATACTCCTCCCTTGTTTCTCTCTTTTGATTTTCCCCCTCTATGGACGAGGAGGTCAGATCGACTGGTTACTTTAGCAGACCCCCGAACCTTCTGCCCATATTGAGGATACCAACGGGCTTCTTCTTCTCCTTCTTCTTCTTCTTCTTCTCTTTCAAGACGAGGGCCTTCAGATCCTCCTGCCCTTTTGCTAGAGTTATGAACATCTGTTGAAATTGGGCATTTTGTGCCTGAAGATCCTTGATGCTTTTTTTGGAAGACATTACTGCTGAAATAAACAGCGAAGAAGATGAGAAACCTGTAATGGTACCTGTTTATGCAATGTTATGGATGGGATGCGTATGCAATGATTTCAAGGATTCTTAAAGACTCAAATTTGTTTAACCAAAAGAAACACACGTTAATTGCATTAATAAGTTCGAATTGTTACAAAGAATGCCCTTTAGGCTTACAATTAAACAAAATAAGACTTAAAGCAAAAAAGAAACTAGGTCTCCCATGAGTGCATCCTCTTTGGTGCAATCTAGGCGTTTATGTTCCTTTCTTCATGAAACATCCTAGTGAGCTCCAAGAACTTCTTCTCGATGGCATAGAACTGAGATTCAAACGTGTCCCGCTCCTCTTTGAGTTGAACCCAAGACTTCTGTAACTCTTCATGATCAGTTGGCATGTTAGGATGATGAACAAGGGAAGTAGTATATCCTTCAATAACTGGTTCCACCGTTATTGGTAGGACAGCAGGGTAAGGCATCATAAGACTTTGGACGCAGGCTCATACCCATCGAAGATAAGGCTCAAGAGGAATGGAATTCTTGTGCCCCAGCATATTGCTATCAATTTATGCACCATGCCCAAAGCTTTTATGAACCTTTTGCGGTATCCCTGGGCATCATTCTCATAGTTGAAGGCGATTCCTTGGATAAGCGTATCATGAGGACCATCTCTTATCGCATGACCAAACTGACGTAGTGCCAAACAAGGGTTATAAGTGATTCCTCTCCTAATGCCTAAGAGAGGGACATTAGAGAATTCACCACAGCGATCAATGATGGTAACATCTTCCGAGAACGGTGAACACCAATGAATGTCCTAATGTGTCATGGACATCAGCCTACGAGACCATTTCAAACCCTGTTCATTCTTCAAAACAGACTTGGGTAGGTGTGAAATAAACCACCTAGCCAATAGTGGAGTGCAACATAGGAGGGTCCCCCTTCTCTTTAGAGTGCGAGCATACATAGAGTATAGAACATCCCCAAGCAATGTAGGCACCAGATTATGAGAAAGAAAAACCTTAATAGTGTTCACATCTATGAGTTGATCCATATTAGGGAAAATTACCATCCCGTAAATGAGAAGTGCCAGCACCTGTTCGAAAGCTTGTAAATCCTGGGTATCCCAAAAATGCTAAGCCTTCTCGAATAGAAACTTAACCGGGATTCCTTAGACACTTCCTATAGTCTCCCAACTTGTCACTACGTCAGACCGTTGTAAGAACAGAGCTCGAGCAATCTCTTCAGGCTTTGGATGTTCTTCCGTACCGTTGAAAGGTAACTGATCAAGAATAGGTACCCCGAACAACAGAGAAAATTCCTCCATAGTAGGCACTAGCTGGTAATCCGGGAAGGTGAAACAGTGGTGCACAAGATCAAAGAACTGAAACATCACTTTTAACAATTCTTTATCAGGTTTTGCAGTGACCAAGTTGAGCAACCGACCATGCTTTTCAGTGAATGGAGAACTTTCAGGAACCCTTAATGCCAGGTCCTTTAGCTGGAGAGGCACTTTCACAAGGTTAATCTTGATAGTGTTCCTACGGGCGGATGCCATGTCCTACAAAACAAAGCAAAAATGAGCCCTAGGAAATCCTTGAAATGGTTAGTTATAATATGCCATGCTTATAATGTCATGGTTATGCTAGAAAATCACATGTATAGCAAACAACAAGAAAGTCACACCAAATCCTTAAGTTTAAGGACTGCATGAATTTTAAGGTAATACCCTCTTGAAGTTGGATTGGTTCAACCTGTCCTATAAATAGTAACCGGGTTCTAAGGGATCTCAATATCACCGATCTTTCCCCAAAATTTGTTTAATAGGCGATTGACTCGCAACCAAACAAAACTCAAGAGTCAAACCTCAATGAGTGTAGCATCGAGTATCTGTCGACTTTGGGAATACACCAAAGTCGGCCATCTCGCTACGTCCTACTGGGCAAGTTGTGCAATTAAAGGTTCTAAGGTCAGTTGATGCTTCATGACACCACGCGACGGCCCCGTACTCTCCCTGATTGACTCAAGGGTTACCGGTACCAACCAAAGTGCCACATCAATGTAGCTACTGCTTCAACTCTGTCGGTATACCCCACACAGTTCCCTCAAAGTTTATTGCTACTTACCTAAAAGGTATCCCCAGATCCGGGTGTAGGATCTATATAACCCCAACAAAACCCTTGAATATAAAGTAGGCAAAGAAAAAAAACAAGCAAGCAAGTTAAAAAATGACCTAGATCCTAAGATATACCCCACTTATTTAATTTCCACAGCAGAGTCACCAGTTCTGTGATACGGTGGCAGAACTGACCATTAATACCGGTTTGTATTTTTTGTTTGCAAATGTTGCAGTAAGCAAGAGTCGCCATCAACTTTTATTTCATCCAACAAAAGGAAAAGGAAAAATAACAGAAAAAACCTTTTTCAAGAATGTTTCTGAGTACGGGGGGTAGATTATAGAAAGGGAAAGTGTTAGCACCCTTTCTATCTGTGGTTTTCCAAGGGCTCTTAGGTACTTATTCATTTTTTAAATTGCTTGTGTGTGTGCTTGTTTTGAAAAAATTTTACTTTGTGATAACCCTTGTATCGGTCCTCAAGAGTGTGAATAAGTTGTTTTGAAAACTATTTTTAAAAGTGTTTGTGTAAAATTTGTTTGTTGGAGCAAGTACCTAGGAACTTTCTACCTACTCGAAAAAAGTCTGTTCGTTTTCCTTTAGGCAGCGCTATCCTACTATTAAAGAGTAGGAAGCCCTATCTTTGGATTTGTAAAGGGACGAAATGGTCTCCGAAGGAAACAAGTAAAGATACCTTAGCATTTCGAAGGGACTATCATCAAGAGATCAATTTGTAGGCAACTCGAGGGATAAGTAGGGACTATGATCTTTATGATGATTTTGAATCGCGGGTCATTGCTAAGGTATCCCTACATTCGAGGGACATGACCATTACTTCCGAGACAACCAAGTGGGGAAAACCCTAGGAGTAAACATGTGCGAGTGTGTTTTTTCAGTTAATTATCTTTGCACAGTTAGGATTTTCTACTGTATTAATCATTTATCTTTCACATGCAAGCCTATTGTCCATACATCTAACAGTTAAATAGTTACGGAAATTAAAAGCAAGAAATTAAAACCCTAACTATTACAAGACTTTGGGGGAGGGAATTACATGATCAAAAACCCGGGAAAAATGACAAGCGGAAAAGTAAACCTAATTAACTATTACAACTTAGGAACAGTTACAATATTTAGTAAGAACAAAGAAAATAAGGACGCGCGCAACGAAATAAATACGAGAATAAAGTCTAAGTCCTAAGAAATCTGATCAATGAAAGAGAAAATATTTTTTGTATTTTCTTATTAAGAAAAATATTTTAAATCATAACCTAAATCTAATTAATTAAAAAAACATTTTTTATTACTTTTTTATAACATAAATTTTGGAATTTGCAAGTTAGTCCTAATTTCTATTAAATTTTAATTACAAAAAAAAAAGTTTAAGTTAACCTAATTAAACTAATTAATTAAATGCAAATAAATATTTTATGAAAATAATTAACTAAATCTAATATTTTTTGATTTTCTGATTTTTATGATTTTATGATTAAAACAATTTTATTGTAAAATAATTAAACAAATAATTTTTGTAAAATAAATAAAACAAATAAAAAAAGATTAAAAGTTAAAAGGGAATTGGAACGGGGCCTGATGTTGAAAAAAAAAAGGGGTGCGATTCTGAATCTGATGGGCCCAAGGTTGGTGGCCCAAAAGCTGCAAAGGATCCTGTGACGTTGACCCTTGGAATCTCCAACGTGGTCATCAAATCTGGGGCGTTGGATCCAAGCTTGAGGAGATCTGACGGACCATTGATGGGAGCGAATGATGGTCACTAGGCAAAGAGGTGTATGGGATCTGTAATGAACAAACGAGAAAATGAAAAACTCCAGACCTGGGTATCGAACCCAGCTCTTCCCCTTTGCAAGCGCTTCCCTTTAGCACCTGGCCATATTGTCATCCATTTATATAAATGAATAAAATATATTATATTGAAAGAATGGTCAGTGATAATAAAAACGCGCGTGAATTCAAATTGGCCACTAGGATCACGCCGCCTATTCTTCTTCTTCTTCCTAGGATCATCGTTTTAGATAAAGCCCCTTTACCTACAGACGATGTATGTAGATACAACCCTGTGAATCTCAAAAGAACTCAAACAAGCAAGATAAATTAAATCCAAACTCACAGATCAACTAGGTTTGATCTCGTGACTATGATAATACCCGTCTCATGCCCTGATTTCGCATGTATTAAAAAGCCCTAAAATGCAAACTCGAACCTTAATAATGGTAGTTGGCCATATATGCGTCAAAACTCACAATTAACCATACAAATGCACTCTAAAAATGATACAAACATGAAGGTATGCTTAGAAGTTGTTAATCATGCGTGTATAATCAGAACCGAATTCAAAAATAAAGGAAAATCGTGATGCTTGTGTAGGTTGATTCATGGAGCTTCAATACGTGCAAATGGTGCTGCTAGCTTCAGCAGACTCCCAGGAATGGATTGCTGGCTTTGAAACGCCTTGAATTGCCTTCTAACTCAAAATTTGATCACCACTTTGTTTGTCAAAATTTGGAGCTTTTCTGGATGCGTGGAGGCAGTTTTTTCGTGTTGTCTAGGTCTGGCAATGTTGTGTATATGTATTGGAACACATTAGGTTAACAAAATAAGAAAGGAATCCATGCTTTAAATAAGAAAAATAATTTCTTTCAATGATTTGATTTTGCTCATTTTTGGAACAAATCCAATCTTGCTCTCTTTCCACGATTCTCCTCTGATTTTCCAGCACATTTTGATGTTTATTTGGTGAGAAAAAGATTCACAATCATATCTTACATATTTTTCATTATTTATTTATTTAATTTTGACTTTTAATGAATAAATAATCAAAATAAATTATAAAAATAATGGAAAAATATATGAGTGAGCTCAAGGGTCGTGGGCCATGTTAGAAGCATAATGCAAGCATAAAAAGTTAGGCCCATTTGGCAAAAAATGCAATTTTGAGCATTATTGACTTTGGGCAAATTTCCAAAAATGGCGAACTTTGACAATGCATATATCTCTCAATTTTGATCTTAAGAGGGTGTTCTTGGACTTTTTAGAAATCTTAGGGTATCCCCTAAGCAACCACTTTGGTTTCATCTCAATTGGATCTTCCATGTTCATGTAAGAAGCTTTGACCCAAAAGGTGTTTTTGTGGACTTTTGAAAAGGACTTATAATGTATGAATTTATATCTTTTCATGAGTGAATTTATTGAACTTGAGGGATGAATATGAGTTATAGGGAATTGGATCCCTTCAAAATGAGCCTTGGATGATAAATTTCTAATAAAGTATGAGGAAGTTATGCTTGGTCAAAGTTTGGTTGACTTTTCCTATAGAAACCCTAATTTAGCAACTTTTGAGTTTTGATGAATTTGGGACATTTCATGAGGAATCATGATCAACCCTTGATCAAATGATGGATATCACTTCAAAATGTTGATGTTGACCAAAAATCCTGAAGTTTGACTATATGTGGGCCACAGTTGACTTTTGACCTAATATAGTTGATTTTCAAGCATCCGAGCAGTTGACTGGGCAAACTTCTTGTGCAAGGCATGAAACATGGCATGGATAATATTGAGAACATATTAGGGCAATGGGGATCATTTGGGACCCTTGTAACTCAAACATCTTGATGAGGAGTGAAACCCTAGTTTGAGGCTCATTATCTTAGGAGGAGGATTTGTCTGGTCAATCCTTAGGCATCCTTGGGCAAGTTGAGGATCTCAATGAGCATGTGTTGGGTAAAATGAGAGGGAAAATTTTGGGGTACAACACTTAGTTTCAGCAAAAAGTGCACACAGAAAAAGAGAAAACTGAGGGGAAACCAAAAGAGAAACACAACACAACATGAGAGAAAAAGACTAGTAAGGGGTACTAAAACACCAAGGAGGATATTATAGATTGAAACGATTCCTTGTTTGTAAACAATTGGTCAATGCAGGCGTTTTCCAAGGAAGATAAGTTCATTCTTGCTTACGGTGCACCACTCATTTCAGGAGAGAGGCAAGGATTTGATCTATCTCTCTCTTTCTAAGTCTTGACCGTTGAAATGTTCCAATATTGGGAGTGACATATTTCATACCCTTGAAAACATTTTTCACATGTCCCTAGATGAAGAGACAATGTAGTCACATCATCAATAAAAGCCTGCACTCCTGCCCTTCACACTGTTTATCATACTATGCTCGCAGTCATCCTTGGGATTTATACTAAGCACTCCAAAATACAATGTCATGTTAACTGGTTGAACATTGCATTCTATAAGAATTAAAAACATTGAGACTTAATTCAATCTTCACCATAGTCTTAAAAATAACTTTATCAGACTTGGCCAAGAGTGTTACTCAATCATTTCACCAAATAAATAACTACCAAAGTAAATAGCTTTTTGAAAATAGACATAAGGACTAGAGAGTTTTTCAAATAAAGCTCTTCCTGACTCTTGGAGACATAAAATGCTGAGATGATGTCCCAACACCAGCTTGGACAATGGTATATTTCATAATGATCACACCACTGGACTTACTTCTGAGAGTTCCATCCGTAAACACCCAACACACATGGATGACCAAAACACTTCATGATGAACCACACATAGAAGATTTCTTCTTCACACTAGTGATCAACCATTCTCACTTGTTTTTAGACGATTATTTCTCCCCCTTAAGATAAAACCCAAAACCAATAAACCAATATAACTTCTCAAGTTCATACATCAAAAAGGATGTCAAAACATTTTGTAGGACATCACTCATACACATATATCACCATCAGCAATAGTAGTAGAGGCATACTATAACCACATGAACAAGACAATCTTAATCATCTTCAGGTGATCCTCACCTCTTACCTCTACCAAATAGTCTCCTGCACTCTTTCAATCTCTCACAAGTTTTAAGAGTGTTATCATTGACCCTTCCTGTCATTAAACTCTTCTTGAAGTCAACCCTTTTCAGATATTTTTTGTTCCACCCTTTGAGAGTTGTAACCACATCAACATGGAGGAAAGATAGCTAATCTGTTGCATTACTCCCCATCATTAATTGCTATAAGTCCTTAAGAACTCCAATAGCATTTTATTTTTCTTTGATAGTGTTCATTTGGGAAAATTTTGAAAAATCATCAACAATTACACCAACATATTTATTTCTATCACAACTCTCAACCTGCTTAGGCTCCATTAGCGCCATATGAAGAGTTTATGACCTCTTGGAAGTAATTTGATGAGGCAACTTTGAATGTGACATCTTGGTTTGCTTCCTTATTTTACAGTCACCACATATTTTTCTTTCCTCTATGTTCAGATTTGGAATACCTATGGATGCTTCCTTTGATTGGACTTTCTTCATACCTTTCAGAAGTAACTGGTCAAGTTTTTTATGTAGTAACTACACCTCAACTTCTTTTGGAATCAAGCATGTATAGGAGCAATTTGTTTCTTGAGGAGTCCACAAGTAAAAATTATTTTTTGATCTGACTCCCTTTATGATAACTTCATTTTTCTCATTAGTTACCAGACATTCAGACGCAATAAAGTTAACTTTTAGACCTTGGTCACACACTTGACTAGTACTTATCAAATTAGCAGTCAATCCCTTAAAAAACAACACCTTATTAAGACCTGGCAGACCAGTGTAGCTCATCTTTCCAGCACCCTTTATTTCACCTTTTGACCCATCTCCAAAGGTGAAATAACTAGAGGAAAGTGGTTTAATGTTCACAAGTAATTTCTTGACACCAATAATGTGTCTAGAATAACCACTATAAAAGTACCAATCTTCTTTGAAGAGGCTCTAAGAGAGGTGTGAGCTATGAGCCTAGACGTACCATTTTTAAGAATCCACTCCTTTTTAGCTTTGATAAAGGTCTATTCTCTTTTCGGTTGAGAAACATATTTAGGATAACCATATAATATGAAACAATAGGGTTTTATGTGAGAAAACCTTCCATAATGGTGGCATCTCCATATTTGAAACTTGCACCCTGAGTGGTTAATTTTATGTCTTTGTTGATGTTGTAACATTTGATTTGACATCTTTTGTTCCTGCTTCCCCTTTTCTTTAACAAACTTTACTTTTGACTTCTCTTCTTTGTTCTTCACAGCCTGGTTATTAAAACCAATACCTCTAACATTTCTAGCACTCTTTCCAGATTGAAGAATCTCATCTAGTACATCAGAACTATTGATAAGCATTCCCACAATTTTAGTCATATTGTCAATTTGAGATTTGAGCAATATAACTTCACCCTACAAGCCAAAAATAGTGGACAAGTGCTCCATTTTTCAGCTTTAGGATAGAGATGATAGACATGGCTCCACTTTTTCAGACTGTAATTGAGCTATATTTTTCTTTTGCTTTTCTCCTAATTGACATACCTCTTCATTTCTGAGACACAACTCCTTCTAAGAGGCAGCAAGATCTTCAAAGGTGAGTTCTTCACAATCTGAGTCTTCATTAGAGTCATAGATACCAGTCAAGACAATGACCTGTTTAGAAGGTTCTTCTTGGGATCATACTTAGAGTCTTCTTCAGACCAAGAAGCAAACACACTCCTTTTCTACTTCTTGATATAAGTTGGACATTCAGCTCTTATGTGTCCAAAACCTTCACATTCATGACATTGAACTCCTTTTCCTTGGTTAGTCTCTTCTTCAGTCTTGGGCCTTCTCCCAAAGTCCTTATTTTTGTTGATGTCTAATGACTTGTTCTAGACATTTGATCTGGACTTCCAGTCCATATTCTTTATCACTTTGTTGAATTGTCTTCCAAGTAACACAAGAGCTTTCGATATTCCTTCATCTGTATCCAAGTTTCACTCATATTCTAGGTCATTAGTATTGGAGATAAAGGCAATGCTCTTCTTCTTTTCAGATCTCTCATTGATCCCTAAATCAAAGGTATGTAGGGATCCCATGAGCTTATCAACCTTCATGTTTTTTATGTCTTGGGATTCTTCAATGACAATCACCTTTATGTTAAACCTCTTTGGAAGAGATCTAATAATTTTTCTCACCAACTTGGCTTCAGACATTTTCTCACCTAGGGCACATGAGGCATTGGCTATCTCAATGATATTCATGTGAAAGTCATGAATACTCTCATCCTCCTTCATTATTAAGTTCTCAAACTTGGTCATAAGTAGTTGAATTCTTGATATCTTCTCCTTAGAGGTTCCTTCATGGGCAGTCTTGAATATCTCCCAAGCTTCTTTACCAACAGCGCAATTTCTTATCAATATGAAGATGTTTTTATCCACTCTGTTTAACATAGCATTCAAGGCTTTAGAGTTTCCCTCTGATGACTTTTCATCTTTATCATTCCAGTCTTCCTTGGCCTTCAAAACATCAGTAACCTTCTGTTGTACCCCAATTTTCTCCCCTAAGATTCCTTCATCATACCATATTGATTCAATCACAACAAGGTCACATTAGGGCTTTGGGTTCTCCTCCCTATCTTTAGCTTTGCTCTTTGAGGATTCACCAAGCACCTTGATTTGTGTTTCTTTTATTATCGTGCATGTTTTATCTTGACTTTCCTTTTAATTAATAAAGTGCAATTTTGGTTGTCTCACTTGTTAATAATGTAGGTAAAGGCAATGTGGCTTAGCAAGTTGATCCATAGGTTCATGAGTTTATTTCCATGCCCTAGTCAATAAAGCTTGAGAAATCCAAACCTCACCATTGAAGTTGTTTTGGAAGAAATGTCATGGCAAGGTTTATTTTGGTTCACCACATTTCAAAGTTATCAAAATTGATTCAAGAGTACAAGGGGTTGATTGAAGAAGTTGTCATGGTTGGATAAGGTCTTGTTCCCATTGGTCACAAGTGCATATTTCTTTCAATTATCAAGATATCGAAGTGGTTTTGATTTCTATGAGTTCTCATTTTCATCCTCAACAACTTTTATTTACAAAGAAAAAGTGTTGGTACAAGAAGTTTTTTCAAAATTGTCAAAGTTCCTCAAGGCATTTTCATGATCTAGGAGTTAGGGTTTTGAACTTTAAAGAAGCATATCTTGCTCATCTTTTGGTATTTTTGAGTGATTCTAAACACATCCTTCTCTTCAAAGGGTTATTAACAAATCACTTCAAAAGTTTCAAGGAGTTTTTATGTGGAAGAAGCTTGATGATGAAGAAGGATTACAAGTCCTCCAGATGAACCCCCAATTTCTCACGTGTGACTTCAAATGATCATAACTTGGTCAATTTTTATCACCTTGAGCCCACTCTTTTTCAACAATGATCTTGAAGATATGAACTTTATGCCTTCTTTCATGAGAAAGTGATAAAATGGATGGGAGATGCCCTAAGGATACAAAATACTATAGGTCATTTCATGATTTTTTGCCAACTTCAACAATTCATAACTCTCTCAATTTTTGGATATTTTGAATGGTTCAAGTTTCAAAGTGTCTTTTAAGAGGTCTATTTCATGCCTTTTTTTTGGAAAGTGAAAATTCCAAGTGGAAGGCCATGTTTGGATGCAAAATATTATAGGTCACTTTTGAAGAAATTTTGAAATATTTCTAAGTATGGAAAGTCAACCTTTTTCCCCAACTTTGACCCAATGCAACTTTTAGCTCAAGCATCCATTTGATTCCATTCTTTTTCTATTTAAAAGCTTGTAACCTCATCTTTCTAAAGCATCAAGAATCATGCCTTAAGATCCCTTGAGCTGAGAATGCCATTAGATTGAACTTGGTAACTTGGAACTGAAGTTTCTTCATAAGTCAGAATTTGAAATTCATGTTTTGGCTTCTAAACATCAAATTAGCACGCGTTTGTGATCTAAACATGTTTAACCAAGTTGCCAAAGTGGATTAGAGCCTTAAAACGCAAGGATTGGATGCGTTTTGATGAAAATTAGATCACACTTTGCTCGTGCATCAGGTTCACACGATTTCCTTCCAAACTTCATCATTTCACACGCTTGAACATTCCATTGTATTCCCTATAAATAGAGGGTCATCCCCCATTCATTTCTTTAAGCTTAGAGATCCAAAAACACTCTGTCAAAACCTCACACGAGCTTGAAATTTTTGAAATCAGTTTCTGAGATTCCAGCCTTTTCCTCCAAAATTCTTTGCACATTCATCTTCCTTAAGCATCATACAAACTCTCCAGCACTTAAACCAAGAAAAACGAGCCATAATCTAAGCTACAGAAGTCCAGTTTCAGAGCTTCTTTCTTGAACTTCGAAAAGGTAGAATTCTCCATCATTTGGATCCAAATAAAGCACTAACCCATTCTACTCCTTCTCCTGATTCTAGTGCTTCTTACAATTTTTAAATCCATTGAGAATTGAGAGAGAAATCTCAAATTGAAGGTGCTCTCTATTTTCTAGTTTTTTTTATTCATATCTCTTTGTATACTTTATATAAATTTGACGCGATGGTGGTGTTAGGATTGTCTTGAAGAGACGAATCCAATGATACTGGTCTAGGATCCTAATTTTACCGTTTAAAGGATCTCACAAAATCTCCTTTGTAATGTGGCTGGAGGTTGAAGACGATGACATGTCTCTTCTCAGCCAATGATAGCGTGCCAAGCGTTTTAATTTCATTGGTTGCCTTTTTTTGATTCCCTGCGCATCCCACCAAGGTCCATATCAAGCATAACGCGTCTGATCCATTATATTAGCTTACTAACACGTTTTGACTATGATCTGATGTCCCATATCTTTTTGGTTTTATTTTATTTTCTGATTTTGATATTTTAATTGATTTAATTTTCAAAAATTCATAACACTTTTATTTTTTATCCAAAAATTATAAAAAAAACCACAAAAATGCTTTAAATTATTTCTGATCTCATGACTATTTTTTCACATTTTTATTTTGAAATTTGATATTTTTTATACTTTTTGCATTATTTGCTTCCTTTTAATTACTTTAAAAATGATTTATGACATTTTTTTTAATTCTGAAAAATTTCTTAAATATCATTTTGCATATTTCTGATTTCTTGAAAATTTTATGGAATTTTACATTGGTGTTTACTATTTTTGACCAATTTTCTTTTTGTTTGAAAAATTTTAATTAGTTTTTAAAATAGTTTCTGACTTTTAAAAATTGTCAAAAAATTTATAAAAATATTTGAGTCTTTTTCTGATATTTCTATGGCCTTACTTAATTTTTCTTGATCAATTCGAATATAGTTGATATTTTTCTTTCTTATTTCTATTTTAAAACATTTTTTAAAAAAACCTTTTTAATGTATATATTAAATGCAATATTATTTTATGATTATTTTCTGGTTGACTTAGGTTGAATTTTGATCATGAACTTTATTAACATCATAGGATCCATGGTGTTGAGTCTAACTCCACAAAAATGGATGAATGATTTTAATAATAGTTTGGTTAAATTTTAATTCAAATATGGTTTGTATATTCTTCCCCACCTCTCTCCATCTTATTCCTTTCTTATTGTACTAAGTGTTATTGGAGCATGATCTATATATCATGTCTGAAAACAAATGGTTCATTGATTGCTATTGACCAGTCTCAAAATAGGTGTGACTTCTATATAAGTCCACTTACGATTGCTTAACATAGCGCTAAATTTTGTCCCGATTCGAATAAATGATCATTTGTGGCCCAAACCTATGTTTGCAAGCCCAAGTATGTTAATTTGATCTCTTTGATCCAATAACCTTGAGATTCATTCTGTGGAGGCTTTGGTCCTACCAATCCTCTAATAGATCTACAACACTTTTGGTCAACGCGGATCACTTAAACATCGTTGATCATTAAATGGTACTTTTGAGGATTCCAAATGGATGATATACTTGACAAAAAGCAAATGCAACTTGTTTTGTGGAGGCTTTGGTTCTACCAATCCTCTAATGAGTTCCAAATGCAAGTTTCAAGATGATTGTCCAACTAACCACTAATCACTAATAATTGATTTTACCTTTTATTTTTACTTTATGCCCTTTATTTTTTATGTTTTATGCACCATTTACTTTTAAGCATTTACATTTCATGTTATTTTTCATCTTTGCTCACTTGAGCCCATTTACTTTCTTGTCATTTTTATTTTACTCACTTGAGTTTTTCTTTTCTTTTTTAAGACACTTAATAATCAGCATAAACCATAAAAAACTTTAATGATACTTGGACTATTTGGTCACTATCCTTGGCATTATGGAGTATTGGACTTCTTGGACATAGGAATAGAAACCTGGGCCTATATTGGAGACCTTGTAACCTTAATTGATATTTTGTCTAGAGTTCTTGAGGCTACCTCAAGACATTGGGTTGTTTGTTTGTTTTGTGTGCAGGTTATTGTGATTACATTCTTTGTTTGTAGTCTGGAATTCACTCGTATACAGCCGTTACCCTGTCCAATTTTTGTGAAGACTTAATACACTTGAAGTTTGGTTCTCTCAAGAGGTCTAGTATCTTTTCTTGCTTGGTTTCAATCCAAATAATGGGAATTCTATCTTGGCTCATAATGTCAAGTATTGGCTTTTTGTTGGTTAGATGGTTATCCCTAGCTTTTACCTTATGCTTTAGGATAGCCTCTTCTTCTCCTCTCACCTTCTTTAATTTCAAAAATCTTCTCCCTCCTTTTAAAAAATCTTCTTGTTTTTTTAAATTTGAACCACTTTCATAATAAACTTGGACTTAGGTCCATGCATTTTCAAAAACTTTTTTCACAAATAAACTTAAATCAACATTAATAATACCTTAACATTTTTTGTGAGAAGACTAAAAATCAATCAATCTCATTCAAACCATTTTTGCCATCTTGGTTTCACCTTAAACTTTTTCTCAAAAAGATGAGACTCTTGTAAATCCTTGTAGTGATGCAAACAACTATACTTATATAATATGTAGTAAAGGGGGATATTTTCCACTTGGGTGTTGAGTGAGGCATTGTTGATTTTAAAAATCCAAGCCATATCCTTCACTTTGAGATAATGCAAATTCTCTTTTCTCATGATTGTGGGTAGTAAGTATGTTTTCCACACGGACAATGATGGTGATGTCTTATCTCATAAAATCAACTAACACACTTGTGTTTTAAAAAATATTTAAAGAGGAACTACGTGTACCCTGATCCCCAATTGCACAGAAGGTGGTACGTAGGCACTAAAGGTTCACAACCGTGGCGGGTGCAAAAATCATAAATAAATATATTTCTTTTCTCACCTCCACCATCTATTTTTCATACAACACATTTTTATAGCCAAAATATACAGATTTTATAAAGAGGTTCCTGCGGAGTACCATAGATGTTTAGGATTCTAATACCTTCCCTTTGCATAACCAACCCCCTTACCTTGAATCTTTCCCCCTCTTTTTGGGTTACTCGCTCTTTTCCCATTCCTTTGGAAACAACAAAGCACGATGACAATTTTTATTTTCATCTGTACAAGTCTAGTCAATCCAATGGCTTAGTCTTAACATTTCTACCGCTACACCTTCCCATCTAAACCTACAACTTTTGGTGGATCTCATCCCTTGACCACAGCTTTCCAAGCTTTGCTGTCCACAAATTTGATAAAGGCCATCATACGATAACTTTCGAATAATCATAGTTAGTTCCATTAAGGATGAGTGGTTTGTTCATAAATCCTCCTTTCTTGTCCATTGTACCAGAAAGTATCTTCCTTGAATATCACCTAGAGTCAGAGCAGGATGTCCGCTTAGATACCAATTGAAATTCTGGTATTCAAATCCCAGATGTCCTAAGAGATGTTGAGACACCTTTCTCTAAACAAACACACAATGACAAGGTAAATGATAAACACGATGCATACAAGTAAAGAACACACGGGATTGTTAACCCAGTTTAGTGTACAAGAACACCTAGTATGGGGGCTACCAAGCCAAGGATGAAATCCACTAGATAATATCAATTTTAAGCTAAAATCCCCCGTTTACAACTTCTCACTCAATCACCACCCTTTCTTAACTTCTACCTAAGACTCACCTAGGTATGAGACCCTTCTCAAATCCCTTCCAATCACAGAAAAATGAATGAAAAATTCTAAACACTTAGAAAATAACAGAAGTCACACTTCAAAGACGCGTAATCATTCACTGCTTAAAAGCTTTGGAGTGACTGAAAAAACTTACAACTCAAAAAAACAGTCCTACTCTTTTATCAAGATGATAATCGAGAGGCTCATAATTAACACACAAACCCTAATAAAAATACATTGTAAGTTCCAAGCTTGTACTAGGATTGAAGTCTTCTTTTTATAATCTTCAATAGACTAGATTTGGGCTTCATAAAACACGGTTGGATATGAAAGAGGCGCTGCAAAATTATCTCCTCAAAGATAGGACATCAATCATTAGTTTCCTAAATTATCTCCATAATTAGAAACTAAGAATACTTATGGAATTATGCTTGAATCCTTTTTTAATATTCAAACTATGCACAACATATGATATCATATTATTTCTAGAATATTATGCACCTGTAACAAACTAAAACATCCAACAGTCATGTTGTACAAAATCATGATGTCGAAAGAAACTGCATAGGACATCACATTCGACATGTTGCGCCAGTTGATAGAACATCTTATTTCAAAATGTCTATGCTAAGTTATTTTTACCAAACATAATGCCAATCACAACAAAACGGAATTAACACTTACATCCATTCCAACAACATTAACTAAAATGCCCTGTCTTGATTCTTTTGCCATAATCCAAAATTGCTTAGCTAAGTCTGGAAAGGGTGGACCATTAAGAAAATAAAAAAAAAGTTCCCCATCCTTGAGATATCCCATGTCTAGATAGATCAAAATCGTTTATCTTAAGATTTTCAAAACTCACAATAGACTCAAAAAGAACTACTAACTAAGATGTGGGAATAAAACACTATAGTTCTGGAAAACCATTACGCCCTTGATTTTGCCGTGAGGGAGAAGATGATGATGAGAGGCCATTTGATCAAGAAGGAATATAAAAAGAGGAGATTTAGGGTTTTGATATTTTAGGGTTTTTCAGAGAGGAGAAGTAAGAAGTAACGGAAGAAAGGATGAGGGGACTTTTCTGAAAGAAGTTTTAGAAATGATTACTAAACCTAGAAAAGTGAGATTGATTTGACAAAGGGAAAGCGTAAGGATTTTTCACTATAATCTCAAGATAATCTCGATACCCAAAGCGTTGCATTAAATACTATACATGGTCGAAGGAGGACAATTGTATTAAGTTGAATCACTAGGCTTTTACTTATTTGTCAACTTTTTTAATGTAGTGGTCTTTTTAATAATCATAGACAGAGATATTCTTATGAGAATATTATGAACAAGGTACTTCCGATAAGTGAGAACTTTATTGGATTGAAGTATCATATCTCAAAAGTTATTACCAAGAATGATACGTGCCTTAGAAATTCATACGATGATTAGAAGAACTAAATGCTGAGAAAATCCTCGCCATCATCTTATGTGCTTTAGCAACTTTATTTTTCTAAAGTTTCCAAGCTTAGATTCCAGTTTTAGGAACATATGTCTTCTTTCCTCTATGTGTTACAAGTAGCCAAAGTCCAGGTACCATAATAGGTGTTTCAACTGCACTGCTAAGAATATATGTAACATAGATAATTTGATTCTTGGGTACCCATATTGTCTTGGGTCCTCTCTTGTTAGTTCCCCAAGAGTTTTTGACAACTTCGAGTTTAACAGCACAATAATCATATTTGCAAGAATTAAACCTAGATGATATAGTCACAGGTTTTGCCTTAGGTTCAAAAGTAGATTCCTCTTTTTCTTTTCCCTTTTCTTTAGGTACAAACCCAACAGAGAAAAAAATGGGAACGATGAGTATTATATTTGTTTTCCTAATCAGAATTAGATTCATCATAGGAGTTATAACCAATAACATTGGTTCCATTTCTGCTTATCCCTATGCTTCTGGCTAGGAATTTTTGAAAAGCTTTGTCATGATGACATCATCAATACTCTCAGAAGCTTTTGGAAGAGTTCTCATGCTTTTGAAGGCAGAGTTCTCATCTTTGAGAAAGAAAATGTCTTCATTTAAAATGGAGAGATCTTTCTTAAGCTTGTTGCTTTCATAAGATGTGGATTCATGGGTCTTTTTAAGTTCCTTAAATTCAATCTTGAGTAACTCATGTTTTTCAATAATTATTCAACTAAAGAGAAATTTAATTCAGAATGAGTAAGGTCAGAAAATACCTCTTTGGCGAATATCTCTTCTGTGTCTAAATATGATTTTGCTTCATCTTCTTGAGGGATCCTTTCAACAGACGTTTCAACTAGAGCCATCATTGTTATATTATCACGTTCTTCTTCTAAGTCGTATTCTAAGGAGTCAGAATCATCTTAGGTTTCCATTAGCCCTTTCTTCTTGCTTTTGAGAGATTTATTCTTGGATTTGTCCTTCTGTAGTTCAAGACAATCATTCCTGTAGTGTCCTGGCTCGTTGCACACATAACAAGTGACTTCTTTGCCACTAGACTTCCTCTAATCAGAAGTAGACTCGAAGTGAACTTCTGTCCTTCTAGAACTTTTGAACATGTTGCCTTGATTCTTCTTCCAATGACGATTAACCCTTTTGGACAATAGAGAGAACTCATCTTCGTCTTTATCAGAACCTTCTTCCAAATCCTTAATTTCTTCAGCTTGAAGAAGTTTGGACATCTCATATTTTCTGACAGATTTGAGCATAATAGATTTCCCTTTTTTGAGATTCATCTTGATCTAGCCCGATCTCACAACTTTTTAGTGAACTCACCAGTTCTTCTAGAGAAGCGTTATTCAGATCCTTTGCAAGCTTGGGCATAGTTACCACAGGCCTCCATTTAGATGGCAAGCTTCTGGTAATCTTCTTCACGTGATTTGTTGTTGAATATCCTTTGTTCAGAACTTCCAGTCCTGCAACTAAGGTTTGAATCCTTGAGAACATCATCTCAACTGTTTCATCATCCTCCATCTTGAAGGCTTCATACTTCTGAATTAAGGCCAATGCCTTGGTTTCCTTGACTTGATCATTCCTTCACAAGTCATTTTGAGAGAGTCAAATATAGACTTAGTTGAGTCTCTATTTGTAATATTCTCATACTCAGTGTAAGAAATAACATTCAGCAAGATAGTTATTACTTTATGTCGATTCTTATAATTCTTCTTTTGTTGATCAGTCATAGTTTTCCTATCAAGTTTCTTTCCATTCACATATGTGGGATGTTCTTAGCCATCGACTAACATATCCCAAATATCAACACCAAGACCTAGAAAGAAATTTTCTAGTCTATATTTCCAGTACTCAAACGTTTCACCATAAACAATGGGAGGTTTAGCATTATAGTTATCTTTATCAGAATATGGAGCAGGTGGTGATGGAACAGGATAATAGGATCAACCATAGTGTTTCTAAAACTCGTCTATATTTTTATTTGACACAGTTAAGTGCTTGATAGATATCAATGCCAGAATCGGAGCTCTGATGCCAAGTAAAGGTGTGAGAAACACAAGGTTACTTCAGACCACCCCGCAAGGTGATTTTCCTTATACACAAGGATTTAATCCATTATAATCAACCAGATTACAAATAACCACAATAAGTCTGATCAACCATATTGGAACCCCGAATAAGTCCATTGATCCTTATTGAAAACCACTATGACCGTAGCCAGAGTCTTCTTGAGAATTCAGACTACACAGAGTCTCTCAAGGAATCTATCTACAATAGTTGATTACAAAGATGTGTATACAAAGATGCTTCTACACAAGCAGATTACACAATGTTTAAGTACAACAACATAAAAGTGTTGATATCAAGATATGAGCAACAACTCCTTGCTTATTTATATAACTATACAAAATAAGATTTCTCTACAGAGTTTTTGTGCAGCGGTTCAACATAGATTTGTTGAACTGATTCGTTGATTTCAAATTCTTCCAATTACTTCTTTTATAGCTGAAAAGAAGAGACCTGTTGGAGGGTATAATAGGAAATACAAATACAACTGTATTATTCCCAGCAGTCATGGTGAGACTGGTAGACAATAATACAAAAAGTTATGTCATTGCGCCACTCTAGAGAGTAAAGGTCACAATGTACTTTTGTTTCTTTATACTCACCATCACACACAATCCCTTTAGTTTTGATCTTCGTCTTCTATGTCTTCAGAGGATTCTGATATAATTATTGATGAAGCATGTTTTAGAAGGACCATAACTAGTATCTTCCAGAACCTAAGTCATTATAACCTTTCAGGGCTTATTCAGAGAACTCTTGCCTTCTTAGTTCTTCAACACTTGGTCATCAGAAGAATGTCTTTAGATCTTCAAAACTTCATTCATCAGAACCTTTGTCTTCAGCGTATTCTGAACTTGGAACATTAGAAGTAAAGCTTTAGAATGCCTCCAAAGCTTCCTTGAATAAGTCACAATCAGAAGCTCTCTTACTAACATTCCATATAACTATTGCATAAGACGCATTCCTAAATCTTGAATTAACTTGTAACACACCAAATTTATTCTTCCAGAGTGTTGAGTTTAGAACCCGATGACGTCACATGCCTTCTTACCATAGTCAGAACCTAAATGACAAAAGCCACACACTAGACATAAACCTATTAGAGTACACAATTGTTCTTAAAGATAACATGTAAAGTTATCATCAAAACATAAGGCCAGATGTAGAACAAACTTTGTTCTCACATATTCGGGTTATAACAAAATAGCTATTGCACCTATAGATTAAGAGAAGACAACATTTACATGTCCTTATGATAATTTTTATTTCAGAAGAACTCCATTTGGATTGTGTAATGCTCCTGCCACCTTCCAACGTTGCATGATGGCCATATCCTTAGATATTAATGAAAGTTCCATGGAAGTTTTCATGGATGATTTTTCTATTTTTGGAGAGTCATTCAAGAAATGCCTGGACAATTTGGATCTGGTGTTGACCAGATATGAAGAGAACAATCTTGTGTTAAACTGGGAGAAATGTCATTTCATGGTAAAAGAAGGGATTGTTCTTGGGCACAAGATTTCAAAGAAAGGATTAGAAGAGGACTAAGCTAAGGTGGAAGTAATACAAAATTTACCAGCCCTAGTTAACATCAAAGGAATTAGAAGTTTTATGGGTCATGCTGGATTTTATACAAGGTTTATCAAGGATTTTTCTAAGATTACCAAGTCATTTTGCCAATTGCTGCAGCATGACATGCCTTATATCTTCAGTCATGAATGTATGAATGCTTTCAAGTTATTAATTGAGGTTCTAATTTCTACACCCATTGTGAAGACTCCTGACTGGACAAAACCCTTTGAGTTAATGTGTGATACAAGTAACTTTTCTATTAAGGTTGTGCTTGGCCAAAACATAACAAGGTGTTCCATACCATTTACTATGCTAGTAGAACCATGATTGAAGCTCAAGTCAATTACACCATAGTTGAGAAGGAACTTATAGTTGTTGTCTTTGCATTTGAAAATTTTAGATCCTATCATGTAGGAACAAAAGTCATTATGTACTGTAACACAGTGGGAGAACTGACTTGGGATGTTTTGTATTTGATCGCAATTGTTGCGGATAGCAAGAGTCGCCACCGACTTTTATTTTATCCAATAAGGAAAGGCGGAAAAGGGAATGTGTTAGCACCCTTTTCATCCGTAGTTATCTACAGGCTCTTAGTTGCTTGCTATATCACTTGCTTTTGTTTGAAAATGTGCTTTGTGGTGTGGGTTTGAAAATATTTTGAACACTTCTTTGTAATGATTCTTGTCTCTATAAGAATGCATACAAAGTGTTGGTTTTGAAAATAGTTCAAAAAAAAGGTGTTTGTTGAAGTAGTTTTTGATAGGGATTTTGAAAAGTGCTTTTGTAATGGTTCTCGTCTCTATAAGAACGCGTACAAAGAGCTTTGTCTTTTGAAAATGTTTCAATGGAAAGTGTTGGTGTAAAAAAATGTTTTTGTTGTGAGCAAGCGAACAACTATGAGCATCCTACCTACTCAAAAGGTCTAATGTTCCTTTCCTCCTCCTTTAGATGTTACTATCTTACCATTGATTTGGTAAGAAGCCTCATTGTTGGATATGAAGGGACAAGCGTGGGACGTTTGTATAGTCATAGAAAGTAACCTACGGGACGTTTTAGCAATGGAATTTAAGGACTAGATCGTTTACCGAAGGCAACATTGAGGGTCATCGAGGGACTACGATCTTTTATCGAGGGTCTTTGCTAAAACGCCCATATTCGAGGGACTTGACTATTTTTCTGAGGCAACAGGTGGAATTACCATAAGGGTGCATGTGTGGATAGTGTGTTTGATTTACATGCATTTAGTCTTTGATTAGGGGTTATCTATTTGTTGTTTTTATCTTGCCATACATACCCTATCTTACTAGTAATTATATGAAAAGCGGTAAACTAGCGGAAATTAAAATCCTACGCTATTACATCATTAGGGGGATGGGGATATAATTTGCAAATGGGGATGAAATAGGTGTCTAATTATTACAACCATATCGAATAAGTGGACAGTGATGGAGTATATATGTAATACAGAAACAGTGTAAAAAGAAGGAAAAACTGTATTTTGAACTATTATGTGTCGACACATGTTGTTATGCATTGATACATAATTTTCCTTGCCCCTGCCAATCTAAATCAACTCAGTATGATTCAACGCATAATGGGATGTGTCGACTCATTTCCTGCTTGTATCGACACATACACGTTTTGTGTCGACTCATGCACCTTCCATCTTTCTGTTATAGGCCCTGGATAGCAGTATGAATCAATGCATATGACCATGTGTCGACTCATACCCTACTTTTTCACTTAGAATGAGTCGACCCATGTGGGTATGTGTCGACCCATGTTATAGTTTTTTTTGCCTCTATAACCGTTATTTTGCATGTATCCGTCAGTTTTCAACATATAAATGATCAAAAATGAATAGTAGGGAAATGATTATCTTCAAGAGTAGTGATTACTTCATCTTATCTTCAGAAATAAACCAAAAATGATGTATGGAAAATGCAAGGTTAAGATGACTTACCTTGCAACTGAACTTTAGGTTTTGAGTCTGAAACCCTTCAAGATGTTGCGTGGACCTTAATGAAACTCCAGGAAACTGCTAGAATTCCCTTTGTGTTGAAGGTTGCTGAACCAACTCCAAACAGTCAAGTTTATGTAGTACTGTCTTTTGTTTAGAAGTTGGGAATAAGAGCAATACAGAAACTGTTCTTGAGCTTGAGCAATATCTATGTGATATGAAGTGTTTAGAGGGTTTATGAGAGAGTTTACAAGGTCGTATAATAGTGGGTTGTGGATCTTTTCTATTTTGGTGAGTCAAAACAGAGTTGAAGATGAACAGAGTTTTTATGGATGAACTGGGTTTTATGAATGAGCTGGGTTTTATGAATGAGCAGAGTTTAACAAAAGTTCTGTTTTTTCTCTTCTCTTTTTTTTCTCAGAAAAATCCCCTTATGTCTTATGAAACAACCCCTTTTGTAGTCCCTTGACTGAGTTTTAGGAGGGAAATAAAATAAGTTTTTTTGAACTGTTTTTTCCTATTGCTTTGATACTTTTTCACACAATTTTCTTTTGCCATTTTGGTGCAATTTTGTGGCTGTTATGATGCAGGTTGGAGCAGACTGCATAGAGCAGTTTTGGATTGGTTTTCTGGACAAATTATGGACTATATAGGACAGCTTACACAGGTTTTGTGACAGGTTTATGGTGCAGCATAGCACAAGGTTTTGTAGGACATCAATTGAGCAAGGTTTTAGAGTGTTGTGGTAATGTATAGAAGTAGCATTTTTTTTGTTCAGCAATAACTAGGACATCATAGTTTGCAGCATGAAACAAGTTTGGTTTGTGGAGCAATTTATGCACATTATATCAGAGACAAAGCATTTTGGCAAGGTTTTGACTCAAAGGAAAAAGTACAAGCAATACAAAGTTCAGGATTTGTAAACTTGCAAAAATGCCACTTTGTAATAACTTGAATTATTTGTAACATCTTGAACTATTTTTAATTGTAGTGACAAGATGTCATTAAGCAATGAACTTAACTTAGAAAAATTTCCAAGTCTTGTAAAAGTTGGATTTTTGACTTTCTTGATTTTGTATGATCAAATTTCATGTTTTGGATCTCTTGATGAAATATGATTTTTGGGACTCAACTTTGGTCAAAAAGTCAAAGTTTGACTTTTAAGTATACAGTTGACTTTTCCCACCAGTTGACCGAATTTTGTCTATCAATCCACTGATCTCAAGAGATGAATTGAAAAATGCAATTAGGTCTGAATGACGCGCTCAGATCCTTGAGATCATACTTCCAACCAATAACCCAGGTATTAGGTCAAAAATCAAAGTTCGGTCATTTTCGGAAGAAAAAAACCCTATTTTCACCCATTTTTCCCTTTTGGTACTTTGAATGACTTTCTTGGAAAATTGTGATCCAAGACTTGAAACTTGACAAAAATAATCCTGAGGGTCCATAATGATCCATGAAAGTCAATTGAAACATTATAAATCCCACAGCCTTTGTATAAACCCCAACCCTAATTTGAGGTATCACTGTTGGGGAAATTGTTTGACCTAGTCCATACTTGCGCAAACTTGAGGCATTGAAGATTTTTGTAGGAAATATCTTGAGAAATGAGAGGGAAAATTTTGGGGTACAACACGTACCTTACTGTTATCAAGTACCTTATTGCCAAAAAATATGCTAAGCTAAGGCTTATAAGATGGGCAATGTTGTTACAAGAGTTTGATACGGAGATCAGAAACAAGAAAAGGGTTGAGAATTTGATTGTTGAACATCTCTCAAGACTACTAGAAGAAGTACACGACAACAATCAAGGAAAAATTTAGGAGGCTTTTCCTAATGAGCAATTGTTGTTGATCACCTATAACGTGACACCCTGGTATACTAATATTATCAAATATCTGGTCAACATATATGTTCCATGTGATTTCAGTTCTCAACAAAGGAAAAGATTTCTACATATGACCAAAAGTTATTTTTGAGATGAACCTTTCCTTTAAAAAAATGTGTTGACCAATTGTTTACAATATATGTGGATCAACCAGAGGCACGAAAAATCTTGTTTGCCTGTCATGAAGCTCCTTATGAAGGACATTTTGCAGAAACCAAAATTGTTGCCAAATTTCTTCAATCACGTAATTTCTGGCTCTCTCTCTTTTTAAAGATTCTCATGAACTGGTTAGAAAGTATGATATATGTCAAAGAGTATGGAATATCTCTAGATTTTTCTTTTTCAGGTTTCTCTTCCTCCGCAGAGTCGTCCTCAATCATGTCATTTGCATCTTGCATTTCCTTAACATCATGTCCCTTTTCTTCCTCTTCAATCTTATTCTCTTTTTCTTCTTCTTCAGTAACTTCTTTGTTTACTTCCTCCACTACCTTCTCAACAATCTCTTTTGCAACTTTCTTTTTGAATTTTTCCTTTTCAAATGCTTCTCCTCTCATCTCTTTTTTATCATTAGCTGCCTGCTTCAGCAACTTATTCAATGTCTCATCATGATCCCCTTTGTCACTAAATTCTCTATTTGTCATTGGTATTTATTCCTCATCCTTGTTTTAACTCCTGTTCTTCATAGTCACTTCCTTTTTTTCAAGCTTTTTGGATCTCTCTCTCTCTCTCTCTCTCTCTCTCTCTCTCTCTCTCTCTCTCTCTCTCTCTCTCTCTCTCTCTCTCTCTCTCTCTCTCTCTCTCTCTCTCTCTCTCTCTCTCTCTCTCTCTCTCTCTCTCTCTCTCTCTCTATCTCTTGGTTTTTCAAGAGAGGTGTCCTGAGGCACGTTTGTCGTTGACACCCTAGGAGCCCATACAAAACTAGTCTTCACTTGTTTCGTTCCCTTTTTCACCATCTTACACTTCTCTTCAACTTTCCTCTGGTCCTCTTCAACTTCCAACTCTACTAATATATGATCAGGAAAAATTGTCACCGGATAATCAATATAGACCATCTGATTGACTTTCTGCTCCCATTCAAACTTTTATTTTTCAAACCTAAATAATTCCCTTTGATCCTTCTGCATCTGTAACATTACCTTTCACAACAAACTATCGGCTTCAAAATTGATCTCTGCTCCAGGAGATTCATGTCCTGCCTATGCATGCCTCTTCCTCATTCTTGGTTTCATTAGGGTCTGTAAAGTGTTTTTATCAAATACTGCCTGAGGATTATATATTTCATTTGTCTCCCTTAGGTGCACCCCTATTTCCTGCACAATGTAGTGATTAAGCAGGGGAAGTACAACATGTCTTCCTTCTTCCTGGAACATGATTGCATTTCTTGAGTTACTATCTTGCCCGCGTTAATATCGTACCCAATAGTAATGCAGTGCAACATTTCCAGCCTTACCTCGGTAATTGTTTCATTGTGAGTGGTTGGTTTGAGATAGTGCTTGATGAATTGCTACCAAGCCTTGGATTTAGGTTTCAAATTCATTCTTTTTACAGTCTTTTCTCTTGCCAACTCCAACTAAGAAATTCCCAGGTTGCACAGTGATTGCATGTACACATCAAACTCATCATCATCAGATTTCTCCAGAATATCTTTATATTGATTGTCAGTGTCTTTCAACTTAAAGAACATATTAATACTCCCCCAAGAGTAAGAAACATATACCCCCATCACCATCACTTTAGCCTGTTTGTTGTTGGATTATACAAGATTGGTGTAGAACTCCTTCACCAATTGCGTGTTGTAAGACAGGGGTTGCTGAAAAAACTTATTCCACTTCTTGAGTTTGATCATTGTATACTTCCAAGAAGCCCTAGGTTCTCTTCTTCATTATCCAGAATAAAGCCACGTTCAAAAATAATGCCTATTCCATAAATAATCTCGTTGAATCTTTGTCAAGCATCATCATTGATGAATACCTCACAGTCAAATCCCTCCTCATTAGAGATTTCAATAGATGGAGTGGCATTCTTGCGAGCACATGTTTTAATTCAGCCCTGAGAGTAGGTTGGATTCATGATTGTTGTAGGGTTTGAGAAGAAAGTAAATCGTGGGTAAAAAGGGTTTCAGAAAAATGACAATGAAGGATGGAAGTTTTTAGAAGTTATTTTGGAACAATTTGAAGGTTGAGGATGTGATGGGAAGTTATATGATGAGGGGAACTTGAGAAGTTTGTTTTTATTTTTGAGAGAGAGGGGTGAGTGTAACGTATAGAAAAGAAACTAAATTTGAAATCGACCAAAGAGAGAGAGAGAGAGGGTGTAATTAGTCTAAGGTATGGTGAGGTTTACTTTTTAAATTATTCGCTACAAAAACGTGTAATAGCGAATTAATGCCTCTGTCCCCTGTTGATGTCACTCTGTAGAGCTAAAATCTTCCTACGCACGTGTGGGACTTTCTCTCTCTACTACACCTTTTTGTCTTACTCACGTGCCCTAAGACTTGCCTCATACACGATGTTCTCAAAGGTCTTAGTAAAAATAATTTCCTTCCACTTTTGTCCTTAACCCCTTCATCTTTCCCAGTCATGACATCACTCGTCACTAACTCTTTCCCACTTTATTGCAACAATCACATCATCTGAAAAACAAATAAACTAAAACATGAAAGTTAAGACGGGCTACGTCCCAGTAGCGCTATTTTATAGTCTTATAGCCTGACTATAGAAAAATTCAAGAAGATCCAAGCAAATTCATAGTGATCCTTGTGTTGTTTAAGGATTCACCATGATAAGTTTTCACTCTTTGTCCATTCACTTTGAATGTCTCACCTATTCTCTCATTCAACAATTCAACAATCCCATAAGGATAAACTTTTATTAATTTGAAGTAGCCAGACCATCTTGACTTAAGCTTTCCAGGGAAAAGTTTTAGTCTAGAGTTGAACAAAAGAACAAATTGTCCTTTAATTAATTCCCCTTTTCAGACATTTTCTGTCATGTGACCTCTTGGTATTTTCTTTGTAAAGTTCATCATTTTCATAAGAAAACAACCTATGCTCCTCAAGCTCATTAAGTTGAAGCATCCTAGCTTGGCCAGCTTTAACTAAATTCAAATTCAAATTATTTTCTTCCCAAAAAGCCTTGTGCTCTAACTCAATTGGAAAGTGGCATGCCTTTCCATAAACAAGCCTATAAGGGGACATGCCCAAGGGTGTCTTATAAACTGTTCTGTATACCCACAAAGTATCATCCAAATGCTTAGACAAATATTTCCTAGAGGGATTGACAACTTTTTCCAAAATCCTTTTTATTTTCCTATTAGAAATTTTAGCTTGTCCATTGCTTTCTGGATGGTAGGCTGTAGCAACCTTGTGTTTCACACCATATTTTTCCATTAGATTTTCAAAAACTTTGTTGCAAAAATGTGTTCCTTCATCACTAGTAATTGTTCTAGGTGTGTCGTGTATAGGAAAAATGTTTTTAACTAAGAATTTGGCCATAACCTTTGAATTATTAGTGGAAGTTGTCACTCCCTCTATCCACTTAGAAACATAATCCACGACTACCAATATGTACAAGTTACCAAAATATAGGGGAAATGGCCCCATGGAGTCAATGCCTCATACATAAAAAATTTCAATTTCTAAGATGTTGGTAAGAGGCATTTCTTGCCTCATGGAGATATTTCCCACTCTTTGGCGCTTATCACATTTGTTAACCAGTTCATGAGCACCTTTAAAAAGAGAGGGTCATAAATAATCTAATTGCAGAACCTTGGCAGCAGTTATGGTTCCTCCAAAATATCCTCCATAAGGAGCTTCATGACAAGAAGATAAGTTTTGTTGTGCCTTTGGTTGATCCACATATCTTCTTAGCAATTGATCAACACACTTATTGTAAAGGAAAGGTTCATCCCAAAAGTAATTTATAGTCATATGAAAGAACCTTTTTATTTGTTGAGAGCTGAACTCAAGTGGTACATATCTGCTAACCAAGTAGTTAACAATGCCAGCATACCAAGGTGTCATGCCAGCAGTGAACAACAACAATTTCTCATCAGGAAAAGTCTCTTGAATTTATCCTCTATTTTCATCTTGGACTTCCTTTGGAAATCTTGACAAATAGTCAGCAACCAAATATTTAGCTCCCTTCTTATCTCTAATTTCCATATCAAACTCTTGTAACAAAAGTACCCATCTTATGAGCCATGGCTTGATATCCTTCTTAGCAATGAGGTACTTAATGGCAGCATGATCAGTGTATATAATGACCTTTGTTACTAGCAAATAGTATATGAACATGTCAAAAGCAAATACAACAACTAGTAACTCCTTTGCAGTTGTGGTGTAGTTGACTTGTGCTTCAGTTAGAGTTCTACTAGCATAGTAAATGGTGTGGAACACCTTGTTGTGTATTTGGCCAAGCATATCCTCAATGGAAAATCCACTTGCATCACACGTTAACTCAAATGGTCTTGTCTAATCAGGAGCCTTTACATTTAGTGCAGAAATTAGAGCTTTCTTTAATAAGTTGAAGGAATTCAAACATTCTTGACTGAAAATATAAGGCATATCATGATGCAGCAATTGACAAAGTGGCTTGGTGATCTTTGAAAAGTCCTTGATAAATCTTCTTTAAAAGTCAGCATTTCCCAAAAAGCTTCTAACACCTTGGATATTAACTGGTGGTGGCAGCTTCTCTATCACTTCCACATTTTCTTGGTCCACTTCTAAAGCTTTGTTTCAGATCTTGTGCCCTAGAATAATTGTTTCTTTTACCATGAAATGAAACTTCTCCCAATTCAGCATAAGATTGTTTTCTTCACATCTAGTCAGCACCAGATCCAAGTTGTCCAAGCACTTCTTGAATGATTCCCCAAAAAGAGAAAAATTATCCATGAAAACTTCCTTGGAACTTTCAATAATGTCAGAAAATATGGCCATCATGCAACATTGGAAAGTGGCTAAAGCATTACACAGTCCAAATGGCATCCTTTTAAAGGAAAAGGCACCATAAGGATAAATGAATGTTGTTTTCTCTTAGTCTTCAAGTGCAATGGCTATTTGATTGTAGCCCAAATATCCATCCAAGAAGCAATAATACTTCTTTCTAGCCAATCTATCCAACGTCTAATCAATAAATGGTAAGGGGAAGTGGTCCTTCCTGGTGGCATTATTCAACTTCCTATAATCCATACAAATTCTCCATCTGGTAACTGCTCTGGTAGGGATTAGCTAATCTTTTGCATTTCTGGCTACAATCATGCCTCCCTTTTTAGGAACACATTGTATAATTCTTACCCACACATTGTCAGAAATAGGATAGATAATCCCAGCATCTAACGAATTTATAATATCTTTTTTTGACTTTCAATACTATTCTTGGCATTTTCCTCTAGCAAAATTCTATGCAAGGAAACTGTAGGGATGATCCCCTTAATGTCAGAAATTTACCAAGTAATAGCTCTCTTGTGTCTCTTTAGAATATCCAACAATTGGCTCTTTTGTTATTCAACCAAATTTGTTGCAACAATTACATGCAACTTTTGTCATGCCTTCAAATAAGCATATTGTAAATGGGTTGGTAGTTGCTTAAGTTTAAAATAAGGGGGAACTTCTATTGAAGGTGATTTGTGTTTTTGTAATGTAGTGGACAACTCTAGCACCTCCAGAGGTTCTTCTTCTTCTATACATTGTTTGCTCAAGGGCCAAAAAATTATTTCATCGTGTTGGATTTCTTCTCTTTTTAAATTTCCTTTCTCTCGTTCCAACGCATTACTTGATTTGAGTAGATTCTTCTGAATCATTGCTTCCCAGCTAGATATCATAGAACATTCTGCTACATCTTCCTCAGGGTATTGTAAAGCATTAATGACATTAAACACAACTTGTTGTCCATTAACTCTATGGTGAGTTCTCCTCTTTCTACATTAATTAAGGTTCCACACGTAGCAAGGAATGGCCTTCCCAATAGAATGGGGATCTATTCATCAGCATCAAAATCCATGATAATTAATTTAACAAGGAAGTAAAGCTTGTCAACTCTTACTAGTACAACTTCTATCTTTCATTGAGGATAGCAAATACTCCTATATGCCTTCTATAGAGTGATGGTTTTAGGTATGGCAACTCCTATACCTAGTTTCTTGAAGATAGATAAGGGCATAAGATTTATGCTAGACCATAAGTCCTATAGAGCCCTACCATAGAAGGTGTCTTCAATGGTACAAGGGATGGTAAAACTTCCAGGATCTTCCAACTTTGGAGGGAGTTTACCTTGAACCAATTGACTACACTCTTGAGTGAGTGCAATGGTTACAAACTCTCCCACTCTTTTCCTCTTGGTGAGTACATCTTTCATGAAGTTAGAGTAATTTGGCATCTGTTAAATAACTTCAATTAGAGGTATGTTGATGTGAAACTTCTACAAAATTTCCATGAACTTTCCATATTGTTGTCCTCCTTAGCTTTCCTAATCCTTTGGGGAAAAGGAGGTGGAGGTATTTCTTGAACATGCTTCCTTACATTGTCAATTTCAGGCATGACTTCTGGATGCTTCTCAGGATTAGAAGTTAGACCAGTAGCATCTTTGTCAATATTATCTTTCTATTATCCCGATAAGGGCGGTTCCTCATTGGAATTTTCTTCATCTTCAGAACTATTAAGAATAGACAGTTCTCCACTTGACTCTTTGCTTATAGGTGTAGGTCCTTCACATTTTTCCCACTTCTAAGCTTGATGACCAGACATGTTTCAACATTCTTTATTCCAGATGTTGTAGCTAGAATTTTAGTGGAACTTTGGAGTGCACCCATGTTTCTTGAACTAAGGAAATGGCAATTTTCCCCACTTGATTCTCTAGACTTTTTATGCTCACTCCTTATGCTTAAAACTCATTCTTGGTCTCCTGAATGAAGGACTTCAAAATATTTTCCAGCTGGTTATTTCCTTGATTTGCCACTGCATAGTTAGGTGCAGCAAAACCAGGTGGAACTTATGGTGCTTGAGTTGGTTGAGTAGCGTGAGGTTTAGGTTTATTTTTATTATTACTCCAAGAGAAATTTTGGTGGTTGCACCATCCAGGATTGTATGTGTTGCTATAAGGATTGTTGTATATTCTATTATTATTATTATTGCCAACATAGTTGACAGAACTAGGATTTGCAGAACATTCTTCAAACAAACGTGCTCCTTCATAATACACAGAGGCAATCGTAGACGCGTCAATAACCACCTTCATAAGCTAAGGCTTAGTCACTTCTGGAGTCGTCATGTTCTTCATCATTTGGTGAATCTGAGCCACCTGAGCAGCAAAAGTTGTTGTCTTAGTGACTTCATGAACTTCAGCAGGTTTCTTTTGAGTAGAGTTAACAATGATTCTTGTGACTGGCCATTGGTATGTGTTGGTCTTAATACTCTCAATTAATCTATAACATTCTTCATAAGCCTTAGACAAAAGAGCTCCACCACTTGAGGCATTAATCATATTCCTTGAAGAATGAATCAACCAATTATAAAAAGTCTCAAGCAGAATACATATAAGAATGCCACAGTGAGGACATTATTTAAGTAACTATTTAAATATTTCCCAAGCATCAAATAAAGATTCATAATCTCCTTTCCTAAATGAAGAAATTTCATTTTTCATCTTTGCACTCATGGAAGGAGGAAAGTACTTAGCTAAGAACTTCTCAGCTAGATCATTCCATGTGACAATGTAATTAGGATCCAAGGAATTTAACCAACTCTTGGATCCATCCCCTTAGATAATAAGGAAACAACCTCAACCGAAAGGCATCATAAATCACGCCAGGAATCTTGAAATTACTAGCAACATCTTGGAACTGTCTCAAGTGTAAATGAGGATCTTCATTAGGAGAACCTGAGTACTAGCCAGTGGTTTTCCATATGAAACATCATGGGGTTGAATTCAAACTGTGTTACAGTGATTTCTGGTAAGATGCACCAATACTCATGGCATTTGGATCAAAAACTGCATAGTCTCTGATGATACGGGCCCTATCATTGGCAATAGCTATAATGTCATTATTAGCCATGACATGGATTGACTCCTCTTCTTCTTCTTCTTCTTGCACTGGTGGTTCTGGATCTTCTAAATCTGTCGGATTAATAATAATAGGATCCCCTGGTATGTGTCCAGTAATTTGATATCTTCTTAGTTCCCTGAGTGCTCTTTCAGGTTCAGGATATTCACTCTAAACTGGGTGTAACGACCTGTGCATACAATAGCTAAAAGTTATTGTGATACCAGATTACAGTGAAACGTTAAAGGCTTAAATGCTTAAAAACAAAAAATAGTAATGAATACAAATAATCAAAAATGCAACTAAATCACTCCCTGACAGCGGCACCAAAAACTTGATGTTCTTTTAAGTGTCACATGCAAGTATACATGTATGTTGATTGCAACAAGTAATAAATATAAGAGTGTCGAACCCACATGGAGTGTTTTTACTTAAATTTTATTTTTGTATAGAAACTACTCCTTTGATTTAAGCATAAGCATAGGGAAATGATGTTTGGTAGTTACAAGTTCAATGCTCACTTAAAATAGATGCCAAAAGCAGTGTGAAAGGAAGTGAAAATATATTAAGAGTGATTGAGTTGAGCTATGTATCATTAATATCATTAGTGAATATAACTAGTGTAGTTATGTTTTTATGACGTGTGGTGCCATGATAGGCAATATCAGAATGATCTTGTGGTATAGCTCTACAACATTAAAGCATGCATATAAAGGGCAAGAGAACAAATCTCTATGCCTCACTTATAAACCTAATATGCGTCTATTAATATTTTGAAATCCTCAATAGTTGCATCTCCTTATCTCTAATAAAGATAGGTAAGTAAATATCTCTATCATACTCATTCAACTATTTTTATTAATAAAATCACTTTTTGTTGTATCTCTCACAACAACAAGTTGTTATCTACTCCTAAGATGACCAGGAAAAGAAATAGACTTATAACCGATTAACATATAATAAAAAAGTTACTTAACCACACATTATTTAACATAAAAACACTTTAATATTAAATTCACATTGCTCAACTACAAAAGATTTAGCACATAGTGAGCTGAGTACAAGCTATAGACATGGTTCTCAACATGAACATGTTTTAACAATAAATGAAGAAAAGATAGAAACCTAAGAGAGACCTGGAGGATACCTTGAGATGACTAATCTTTAAGAGATGAATGTAGTCATGCCATTTCTCGTCAACTGGCATAAGAATAGGTGAGGAGAGAAACTCTTTAACACTTCATTATCCACACACTCAGACTCTTTGTGATTTCTCTTGGAACAACTGAACTCTCCTCTCATTTCTCATCAAAGCTCTATTTATAGAACAAGGATTAGGTTTTGTGTTGCATTGGATCATAGGCTTATTTTTTAAGTAATCACATCAAGCCCATACCAAAAGTAGTGCCAACACACAATTGCAACTGTTTAGCAAACAAGGAATCAGGTACAGAGAGACCATGGTGGGAGACAAGGTGTAGTGTGGCAGACTGTTACGGTAGGCACAGGAGGTGGTGCGCAGTCTGCCCAGTATACTATTGTACCTTCTTTTGTCCTCTAGTGCCTACACCTCATATTTGAATTTGAATGTATTTCTTCCTCTTTTTCAGCACAACAAAGTTTTCCCTCCAATTGATTCTTCCTTCCATGCTATCCACATAAGCCAGTTGCTTGCAATATTTATTTTCCCTTTCCTCTAAATCCTTCTAATTCCTTCAGCTTGCGCTCCATGTAGCAGACCACTGCAGTCTTGCCTCATCTTGACTCTGCTAACCTTTACTTGCACAAAAACATATTAAATAGATAAAAGGGAGCACCTATTATGCTCCAAACTATACTAATAAAATTAACTAAAATGCATAAATTTAACAACTATTAAGAAATTAAAATACTCATTAAAGAAATAATTAAAGTATGTATCAACTCATAAAATATGGGTTAACAATCTCATTAAGAAGTGAAGTTCTACCCAACTCTTCACGCCAATTAATTGAAAAAAATAAGTAAAAAATAATTATTTATAAGTAATCTAAATGATAAACGATAAATTAATTAAAAAATAAATTAATTTACCATCCTTCGTGCGACTTCACCAACACTAATATTGCATGCTGCGTAGTTGCAGCCACCAACTTCAGGTGCTCTATTTTTTTTTTGCCTTTTCAGATGTTTTCTTAAAGGCTTCAGAATTCCAATGGATAATAAACTGTTGAAATATTTCTTCTTCTATCAAACATGGACGTGGTCCTTTTTTCCCCATATAATTCTAACATGCCTCATGGTGTCAGAAAATTGAGCAGCACATTTTATGTGAAAATTTTCTTTAATTTGGAACTCATCTCTAATGTCCCAACAATACTTCTCCTACATTGTATGAATTCAAAAAAAAAATTAAATAAAGTATAATCATGAATATGTCAATAAAGATAAAGGAAATTAAAACAATAATTAATTAAATAAGTAAGTTAATTATACCTGAAATGCCTTAAATCAATCTTCCCTGTCATCTCCAAGTACTGCTCCATAAGTTTGCCATAATTTTTTATACTTATCTTTAATAATTTCTGTTATGCACGACGTTGTCTGGTATGATGACAAGATTCTAAATAACAAAATTTTAAGTTAGTATTAATTAAATAAAAATTAAATTAAAAATATAATGTAAAACAAACACTTACGATCCTCCCTCGAGCCAAATGATATCTAATTTTTTGTGGCGCATTTCTCAAGATGCACTTCCTCCTCCTTTGCTCCTCAGGAGCACTGGTATCTCCATGAGCACTAGTATCTCCATGATCATCCTTAGAAGGCATGGGTGATGAATGGGGCATGCTAGATCCACCTGGATCCATATTCTGCAAAGGCACATCTTTGAAATATCACATGCTAGGTCCACTCGAATGCATGGAAGGCATATAAAAATATGTGGTTTGAGGGGGTGCTAGGTCCACCTTGCTGCATATAAGGTGCATATCCAGGAGGACTAATGAAAGCTGGAGCAAATATGGGTGGGATTGAAGAAAAAAAGATGTGGATAGTAATCCAGTGAAAGACCCTGATATGGGTGGAATAAGATGCATAGGTAACAGAGTATTATGCGTAGGCAATGGAGTAGAACGTGAAGGAGGATGACCCACTTGACTCGAAAGTGACATAGGAATAAACAAATCTGAATCAAGAACCTCTTCTATAATGAACCTGGTGCGGTGAGGATTCTTATGACTCTTACCCTTTTCCTCTCTTTTGGGTGGCATTTTTTTCTAATTTAAAAGAAAAACATAAAACAATAATTGTTAAGAGTATTATATATTAAGAGTATTATATAAAAGATAATATTACACAAGATTTGTTGACAACATCTTATTACACAAGAGTAATATTACATAATACATTACTCAAATTATTCATCATCATAATCTTCATTGTCTTCATCGAATCTGATATTATTGTCTTCAGACTCTCCCGACTCTTCACGCTCTTCTTCCGTAGGATTTGTTGATAATAAGATAGTTGCGTCAACTTTTTAACCCTCAACTTTATTATCACACAAACTTGTAATCTCCTCAATTTCAATTACCCCACTAACAGGTGAAATCTCATCTTCTTGGTATGCAACATCTTCCATTACATCGTCAGTCTCAATGTGACCCATTGGATTGGAATTGATTACAACATATAATCTTTATTTACGTGGTGTAATTGAAGGATATGGTACGTAATAAACTTTCCTAATATCATGTGTCATTATGAAAGGTTCATACTCTTTGTACTTTCTATCCATTTAAACCTCAACAGTGTTATATTTTTATTATCAATTTCTGTTCCTCTAGAAGATGGATCATATCCGTCACAATAAAAAAAGACAACTTTATTTTCCAAGTCCATGTAATTATATACCAACTCGTAAATATGTGTGATAACACCATATAAGTCATCCTCACCACCCTCTCTAACTCCTTTTACAACTACACCATTGTTTACGGTTTTCTTCCCTTTAGTCCATATTTGAGTGTGAAATTTGTATTTGTTTACAAAGTATGTGTGCCATTTATTTACACGTTGATGAGGGTCATCAGACAAACTCCTCAAATGAATTATTTCATGACTTGGTGCAACAATACATGATAATCGTTGCTTGAACCATGCAGGAAAATAGGCATGTGCGTAACCGATCGATGGTTGTTCACCCGTGCTTAAAGAATAGTAAGTACTATATGCCCTATTTCAAAAAACAATATAGGTTAGAGAAGGTTACAAGTCTTAACCAATATATATATATATATATATATATATATATATATATATATATATATATATATATATATATATATATATATATATATATATATATATATATATATATATATATATATATATATATATATATATATATATATATATATATATATATACACTTGATTAAATATGTTTACTCAACATATGGTTTAACTTCAACAGAGTTAATCAGCACATGAACATGAGTATATTGCAGTTCTTTTTTATAAATCCAATGCTCACTCGTCTTCCCCGAGGGATGGCTGGGACGAACGAAAAATGATAAGGTGAATTGAATTCGTTCACTAAAGTTAACTTTGTTCCCTATGATTCTTTGAGTAAACATCATGTGATTGAAATAATGAGAGCAAAAATGTGATGTTTCTCGATGCAAATAATACGCAGAAATTGATCCCTCAAGTGTTGCCTTATTTTTCATGAATCACTTTGAATCACCCATGAATCTTTCAAAAGGACAAATCCATATATATTTAATAGGTCCACCAAAGTAAGCTTCATAGGAAAGATGTACAGGGAGATGTCCATAGAATCAAAGAAACCTAGCGGAAATATTTGCTCTAACTTGTAGAGAATGACAAGTATATTTTGGTACAATTTAATGATGTCGTCTACTCTTAAAGTTAATGCACAAATGTATTTAAATAATTGAATGATCTCAATTAGTGGATTAAGAACATTCTTGGGCAATGAATTAAATGCAATTGGAAGGAATCGTTCCATGAAAACATGACAATCATGACTTTTTTCTATGCAACTTCTCAAGTTTGGCGTCAACATATCTTGCTAGGTTAGAAGAATAACCATCAATCATCCCCAACTCATTTAACCACCAACAAACTGCTTTTGCTTCTTGGGGAGTAAGAGTGTAACAAGCCTTGGGTTTTAAATTTTTTGCATTTGGTCGAGATTTCAACTCCAACTCTTTTCTATTACACAAAAGTTCCAAGTCTTTTCTAGCCTTCTCATTATCTTTCATCTTATCATTATCCATCATTGTGTTAAATACATTTTCAAAAAAATTCTTCTTAATATGCATAACATTAAGATTGTGCCGCAATAAATTATCCTTCCAATATGGGAGGTCCCAAAAAATACTTCTTTTTGTCCAATTGTGTGTGTCCCCATATCCTTGAATGCTGCATGCTTCACCATTATCTATGAATTTTGGTAGGTCACAAACACTAATCCATACTTCAATCGATGACAATCGAGTGAGAGGAAGATCTGTTACTTTTTTCCTTTTCTAAAAGCATTCTTATTTATTCTAAATTCATGGTTTGTAGGTAAGAACCTATGGTAATAATCAAACCACGAACTTTTCCCACTCATTTCTAAAGTAAATGCTTTTGTATTCCCCGTGCAATGCAAACATCCTATTTTTCCATGTGTACCCCATCCAGACAACATGCCATATGTAGGAAAGTTGTTAATTGTCCATATCAAAGCAGCTCAGATATTAAAGTTTTATTTACGAGACACATTATAAGTCCACTCTCCCATCCACAACCTCTTGAGATTATGAATTAAAGGTTGTAAATAAAAAACATTTATTCTCGCCTTTGGACTCGACGGTCCTAGAATGATGCATGTCAAAAATATATAAGGTTTAGTCATGCACATCTTAGGAGGGAGATTGTATGGGGTAACAATAACTGGTCACCAAAAAATGCATTTGCTAACAACTAGATATAAGGAGTGAAACCATTAAAGCATAATTCAAGCATGACATTCCTGGGTTCTGCTGTAAATTCAAGATGTACTCTATCAAAGTTTCTATGCCTCGCCATCATATAGATGTCGCATCATATGCCTGGACTAATTATGTTTGTATGATGCCATGTCATTTGGCTTTCACTGTGCATTGATGGAAACATTCTTTGCAACCTAGGTATTATTGGCAGATAGAATATGGACTTCACTGACTCTCGATTTTGCTTTCTATCAACTCCTTTGCTCCGAACTAAATACCTCAGACTCTTACAAAACTTACATTCCTCCAGTGCTTCATCCTTTGTACCAAACTAATTATCATAAAACAACATGCAACCTTTAATGCAATAATTAATCTTTTTAATTTTAGTTCTAACTTCGACACCATCCTCTTTGCATCATAATAACTTGTAGGCATATTTTCTTTCACATGAGTCACGTCCAACATCATTCTCACAAAGAATTCCAAACATTGATAGGTAACATTCCAATTTGACTTTGCAGCCAACAACCTCACACACATTGATAGCATAGAGTCGGAAGACCCCTCAAACAATGGTATATTTATTTCTTTTAAAAACTGATAAAACTTTTGCGCTTTCTCATTCGGGAGATCTTCTGCATCAAATGTCTTGAGGTTCATCATAAGCCACATTCACCCCTAATGTGTCACTGACCATATCCTTAACTAGATAAAATTGCATATGTGATGGGCTCCTTGGAGCATCTCTATTTATCTCTAGTCTAATATGTGTTTGACTGCTACAAGCCTCTCTATTCATCTCTGGCAGTGTTTCCCCATTAGATGTCCAAACCCAATAATTTGGGCTAAAACTCACTCTCTCTCCAAGTGACGTTTCACTTCACTAGGGTCACTAATTATATTTTTGCAACCACACTCTAAACAATGACACATTACCCCTCCTTCGCTTCGACGACGTTCTTGAGCAAACACATATGTGACAAACCCGACAACTTCTTCCATAAAATGTGATTTAAGCCCACGTCTTGCAAGAAACTTTCTATTATACATCCAACTACAATAAAATAAATAATATTTCATACCGTATATGTACAATATTTTTCATATATAATTTTATTAAATAAAATGTGGAGTGATCTATCGACATCATATAACTAGTTAAATAATTGATAATATTCAATACTTGTTGTTTTTAATAAAAAACAACATATATATACTATTCATTTATTCTAAATATATATACACTTATAAATATTTACTCTAATTAAACATATATTTATACAATATATCTACCTAATTTTAATAGTGTTTTTAAAAATAATTTAACCATACTTTCTAAATATATATTTAACCAAATAATATATCTACCTATATTAACCATACAAATACACATTTTAGAGCTATTCTTTTTTAAAAGAGTATATAAATATATTTACCATATTATATCTTTTATGAAATACTTATTTTTTTCTAAAAATATATATCTTATTATTCATTTATTCTAAATATTTAGACTAACAACTATTTTTTATAAATAAACATGAAATTTAAAAAAAATAATAATATACTTTTTAACTATATTTTACTTCTTGTTTTCTAAATAAATATTATGGTGTTTTTATTAATACACATAAAAATACTAAACATAAATTTATTCTTAATACTAAACATAAAATATATTGTTTTTATTAATACACTTATTTTTAATAGGCTAAATTATAGTTTTGATCCCTCTGTTTTGATATTTTCACGATTTTAGTCTCCCTATTTTATTTTTAAACACTTTTTGTCTTCCCATATCCACTTTGGCCTAAAAAACGTCTATGTGTCAAAAACAAATGTAATATGTGTCATATGTTATATGACATGGCATAAGATAACATGTTTAATTATTTTCCATATTAGATTTAGATATTTTAAAAATAAACAAATTTATTAAGTTAACATAATCAAATTGAAACACATAATATCGTTCTTATATTTTCCCATAAAGGCGAAGAAAGCACCACGAACAGTCAAGAACAAGGAAGAACAGATAACGCATGGTATGACGAGAAAGCTACACTCGTAATCACATCTAGAAAAGGTTACAAATTTCCAGGTAATCCCAAATATAGTTTGTGCATTTTGTTTATCATCTTCGAAAACCCTAATTTTCACCCTTAATTTTAATTGATTTCACAGGCAAAAATGTCTTCTTTTACGTCTAAGGCAGATGATAAGTTTTGTTGTAGGTATTTTATGAACTGATTTTTTCTAGTTATTTAGTAGATGAACTATTTGTTGTTGATTAAGATGTTGTTTTTATTTTATTTGTTATAGGCGAGTTGATAAAAATGCAGTTAGGTTAAGGATTAATCATGGGGGGAGGGGGTACTTTGTTCAATATCCTTGTAAGGTCTATGTTAGTGGAAAGGTAGAAGAACTGAATTGGGAATTTGATGTGGATTATGTGTTAATGGGGGGAATAAGATGTTGTCTTCAACGTGTGGGGATACCCCTCGTAATTTGTTATTTGTCATTTTTGCTTGAGGTTATCACTGGAAAATATATATTTTATCTGATCATTGATATTACATTTTGGTGTCATTTCCATTTGCCATGGGTTACCCCTCGCAATGCCTTTTTTCAAATATAAATTTTTTTTGTTTGAGGTTTTGCACCTGGCTATTCAAAGATTTTCTTGTAGTTGTCATACTCTAAATTTGTCCGTCCTTTTTCCATTTAACCCTTAAAAATCGAGGGGTCTAAAAATTAGAGTTTCTTCTTGATATAATAAATAAATTTATTATTTAAATATAATAAATTTATTTATTTATCATTTTTTACTATTTTAAAACTTAGTTATTTCTAAATTCATTTAGCTTATGTGTATTTAAAAATATATAATAGTTTGTTCTAGATTATTTGTATTTTTTCTAAATAACAAATATATACCACTCTTATATGCTTTCAAGTATTTTTTTATATATTTTGAATAAATGAGATAGCATAGTTGGTAAAGAGGCATGTGTAAGAAGTTTAAGAATAGGATTGCGAGTTCGAGTTCCATTATACTACTTTTTGTATTTTTTTTCTTCTCTTTTTTATGTTTTTCATCAAAAAAGGATAAAAAATTATTTTTCAATTATTTTATTATTAGTTTTGTTTTCTATTTTAAGAGTATTTTAAAATTTATTTTTTTATTTTTTAAATATTTGATTTTATGCACTTAATAGTCAAAATTAAAAAATTAATGAAATTTGTCAGAATCAAATCTTTATCAATTACAAATCAATTATAATATTGAGAAAACTCACAAACATGACTAGATTCATAAATTTGTTCACCAAATTATAAATCAGATCTCAATATGCACAATTTTATCAAAAATAGGTGAATCAGGTTTAACTCTTGATCCAGAATCACGCTGTAAATACCCTTCAGTTTTCACAATTACAATCATTCATAATTCAAAAAATTCATATCCTAAAGTTGTTACTCTTCACATTGAAGAAGAACAACAACTAAACCCTAAACTTACATCATCCGCGAAAAAAGAGAAACATCTTGCACCGAAGGAGAAATAAAGATGGCAAAAACAAAAGAAGGGACGAAGCAACTTATTTTGGTCAAGTTGCTCTCCAGATTGGTAAGCCCGACTTTGATCATATGATTTTTTTTTTATTGTTTGTGTAAGAATTATCTATGTGATTATATGATTGATTATTTGTATATGAATCATTTCAACCATGTTTGTTGTGAGGTATTTTCATATCTTGTGTATAACTTTTATATAAATCTTTTTATCAATTAAACATCCTTTTTTATAATAATATATTTTTTTGTGATAATAACCAATTAGACTTGTCTTTTTAATTTGAATTATTATTATTTTTTCAAAAACTCTTTTTTATTATTATGTAAGAAAAGTAAGTGAAAAATGAGTTTTTTTTTTAAATTGTTATCAAAAAGAAAAACCAAATAAATTTATTTCATTATAATAAAAGTAACATTTTTTTTGGATCAAAAGAAGAAATTTTTATTTCCAAAAAATAGGCATAAGTATAAAGCCGATCAAAATGATCTAGGCGCCACAATGACAAAATAACCTACAGACAGACGAGGCTCAAAACCATTAATCTACTTATAATATCTATTCAACTTTCTATTACTACTAGCTCTCAGGATGACCACGTTAATCACGTCACTATTATGGACAGAGCCAACATTCTTGTTCTGAAAGATGATCTTGTTTTGAGTTATCTAAATTGCATACACAGTTTCAACTATAGAAAATTTTATGATACTATTTTTTATACCTTTTCCGCTCGCCCTCTACCAAGCCCAATTCAGTCCAGAATTCGAATCCCCCAGATTATGAATCGCGTTTATCCACTTGAGAATATCAGACCAAATTTTTTGTGTGCTAGTACAATCAAATAAGAGATGGATACAACTTTCATGTAAGCCACAAAAAACACACTTACCACCAATAATGACACAAAAATGATGAAATCGATCTTTGGTGGGAAATCTATCTAGACAAGTCAGCCAAAGGATAAATTTAGCTCTTGCTCCAGCAAGATTGCCATAGAAGAATTTTCTCCAATTCACTTTGGGTTTTATCTCTCTAAACATGTGATAAACCTTTCTAGTTACATACTTTCCTATGTTTTGAAACTCCTTCCATTCCTCATATTGCATAAGAGTATCTCGATGCTTGAACATCACTTTGAGAGTCCAATAACACTTAATACCAGGAAAGAAGCTCGCGGGATCCGAATTTTTTAAATAGTATGATTTTCTCTAGAACAAAAGAATATGCTTCTTCTTGTTCTTGGTAAGAAACTAACATTTCTCCTGAAAATAATACTATCACTATTTTCAACACCCCCAATTTTACTATCCCAAAATTAAAATACAATTCTATGTTTTTTAATTATCAATTTTTTTTTCTTTCTATTTTCTATTTTTCTTTATAAATTATTAATTAATTTTATATATAATTTATGTAAATCGTATTTGTTTTATTAAGTAAAGTATAAATAATTTTTTAATAAATACCCTTTATTAATAAAATTAAATAAAATTCTTTTTAATAAATATATTTTTTTTCAAATACTAACTTTATTTTAAATATTAATCCTAATTTTAAATTTGTCTAATTGATTAACAATTCTTAATAATAAACTCTTTTACTAACTAAAATATTTTCACTAACCTACTAGTTATTTACTTATTTATTCAGATATTTATTTATTTATTTATTTTTATCTCATTTTCAAAATTCAAACTTAATTGAATCAAAACAGCTAACCAATCAAAAATATTTTTCTACAAATATAATTCAATTCAAGATATTTTTCAATAAAAGATTGTCCCATTATTTTTACAATAAATACAAATATTCACCTACCATCACTCAATTTTCAAACTCAGTTAGATTCAAAAATCATTTGAAAGAAGCTCAATAAAATCCTATAAAAAACACTAACCAAACACATTAGAACTACGTAGGACTCTGATTTCTTTCTTGTTAAAGATACGTAAGCACACAGTTGAAAAATCAAGGTGAGTCCACTAACTTAAAAAAATCTTCTTTTTTTCTTTTGTTTCTTCTCCTATACATGATGATATGGTAATTAAATAAAGAAATATTCTCTATAAGTCATAGGTTTAAAAAGGATCTCTTTGAGTACAAAGGAGAAAAAAGGTGCATAACATCTTCCCTTTATTTAATTAACTCTCAAATCCATCAATATCTAAACAATTAGGATTTTTCGGTTCCTTTTCCGTCTTTAGGATAAATAAGTAGTGGTGGCGACTCTCTTATTTTTTTGTGTGTCTTTCCATCAAAGAGTGGAAGTTATGTATTCAAGCTATTTTTCGATGTTCATCTTTGTTCTTGTGCACTTAAACTCACTCGGATCTCACTAAACACTCGTGTTTCCCGATCTCACAAAAATCTAGAAATACAATTCTGTTACTATTCTTATCGTGAATTCAACGTGAATTCAAGCAACGAAATCAATCATACATGCCTCACATATATTCGTGTTTTCTTGTGAATCAAACAAAAACTCTAGATACCAATTGTTAGAGTACAAAGTTGAAGATAAAGATGAAGATAAACAAAGACAGAAAAGAGAAAAAAATATAATAAACTTTCAATAGTGAAAAATTTAGTTATAATACTTTTTTTTTAAATTCAATTAACTTCATGGCTATGTTGAACAAGTTTCTAAATGATATAGTTTCTAAAAATACTTCCGGTTTTGATTAACAATCTCAAATTTGTTCTCTAACAACCGCTTATAAATAACTATTTCAGAACATAAATTTATTTCTAACATTTATCACATGAAACACTACATTATAGTAAAAGCCAACATTATTAAGTTAGACAACAATATCGGAATTTAAACATTGACTTTCACAAATTAATGTAAATTTGTAATAATATGCGGTAAAACATGTCATTTCATATCCATCTTACTATATATTTTCATTTTTGACTTTTGATATACATCTTAATGAAACTTACCTAAACAGAAGTTTTCAGAGGTTAAAAAGTGTAGTATTGTGTCCAAAGAAAAAACATTCCGTTCGGTTTACAAAGATTATCATTTTAATAAATAAATTTTATTTTAAAATAATTATTTTTTATTTTTTAATTTAATAATAATAATTTTTTAAATTATGTCATTTATTTTTTATTCTCTATACTACTTTTAATATATTAATAGAATTAATTTTATAAAAAATATAATAATTTATTATAACATCATTACATTTTTTTTTAATTTGCGTATAAAAATCTTAAACGATATTAATTTTAAAATAAATATTTAAAATAGATGAAGTATACTAGTATTATAACATGTCATAAAATATAATTGCAATATCCAAGAAAATGAGAGTAAGTTATCCTCCACTCACCCCAAAGCATCTTCTTCATCCCTAATGATGTAATAGAAACAAAGTGATGATTGGTATTTAGAGAGCATCAAAGATGCCAAGAGTTAGAGTGCAAGAATCGTAATATCCGGAAGATCCCTTAAACTTGTTACATTACTGTTCATAATTACACCCACCATCATTCCAAACTATATACGCAAGTATTTTGAAACAAAACAACAGCTGTATATACTGCATCTTAGGATGCAGACAACAAACATATGGATGCTGGTGTCTCATATTAAATAACCTTTCTCCCATTACTCTAAATACTACACTGCATGATTTCCCGGATCATGTCATATACGTACATGTTAGGGTTACAATTTTTTTATATTTAAAATCGAGTATTTTCCGTAGACAACTGTAATGACTAATCTCTTAAGCTGCTTAAGACTGCAATAGATAGATAAAGTTTTCCTTCAAAACATTTTGATAACATTATTACATGTTCTATATATAATAGAGTTAGGGTTGTTTTATCTAAAATGGTTCTAAATTTAACATGATATGCTTAGAAGTACTAAAATATTGAAACATGATTTTAATAATGATTTTGTGGTTTTTTTAGGGTGAATATAGAGAACAGTAGATAGTGGTGGCATGTTTACTTACTATACTGCTCTTTCCCCATCCATCAATTTATCATTCTGAATGACTGACAGGATTGATATGCAAACCGACCACACCACCTCTCTTCAAATTCAACCCCCACCACTCCTTTTCTTTTTTTTCATCATCTTCACACGCAAACCATCAACACTCACGCAAACAGAATAAAACATTGCCACAAACTTTCACTTTTTTGTATAATAATATATTCATTCATTCATTTTTTTTTCTTCTTTCTGAGATTATTTTAAATACAATAAGCATTTGTTTTTTAGAAAAGAGAACATTGAAAAACCCTCACGTGGGGTTGTCTGACACATCTAAAAATTTCCACTATAACCTGAATGAGAGATTGAGAAACCTCTTTCAAGTACTTGTCCTTGCTCGTTTTCGAACACACTACACACGCTCACACCCTATCTTGTATCTTTAGTATACTTCATGTTTTATCTATATCTATATATACACGTACTTGTTTTTCTTTTTTTATTATTTTTTTTTAGTGTTTCTAATTTATCTTTTCACACAAAAGTGAAAAGATAATAAAAAAAGGGTTTTAGTTTTGGGAGTTTGTTTTTGTTTTGTCTTTGAGATGGGGTAGCAGTAAGGACTCACGTGGGTATATCTGACACCAAGGCATGTTTTTCTACATTACCTTTTTTTCTTCTTTTCTTCCTCGTTTTACCTTTCCATACCATCAAGTTGAGACAAAGAGGTTTCTTGCATTTGGGTTTAGCTATTTTCTTTCTTTTTACTTACTTATGAATTTGCACGAGGGGGTTATATTTATTTAAATTACAGTTTAGTGGTTTCATTATAAAAATAAAATATTTTAAAAGAAACTTATATTTTATCTTTTAAAATATATATTTTTCAAACTATTGAGGAGATTAATTCTCCAATAAAAAAATCACATTAAACACATTAAACAATAAAATGAAAAATTAAAGGACAATTGAAAAAAATAATAATCATTATTATTATATTAAAAAGTTAAAATAATAATTATTTTAAATAATTTTATTTATTAAAACGACAATCATTTGAAATGAAAAACATATAACTACAACTAATCCTCGTCAACTAAAACATATATTTAACATTGTTATTTTAAAATACTTAATAAATTTAATATATTTTAAAATAATAATATTAATTATGTATATTTAGTTTACATTTTTGAAACTAATTATTATACAAAATTAATGTAAAATATTTTACACAATCAATATACACAATTATTTATAAATAGTATTTTATATATAATTAAAATAAAAAATTAAATATTTATAAAAATTTAATAGACTGACAATATAAAATATTTTTATATTGTCAATGTAATGCATGAATATTATCCTCCACATTTTGTATATAAAATAATAAATATTTATATATTTTGACTTATAAAAGAGCTGAAGTCCATTAATATTAGATTTTTATATCATATAATGAGTTCAATTTTTTTATACCTATTTAATAATAATTACTATATTTATACATAATACTTTTTTATTTTATTTTGTTTTTTTATAAAATTTTCTTTTAATTTTAAAATTAATTAATTATTCTTTACACATATATTTCTAACTATATGCTTGAATAGTTATCTCTCCAAAAGATAAACTTAAAATTCTCTAGTTTATTATAAACATATTACTTTAACTATTTTTTTTTTAATTTGCATGAACTACTAGAGGACCTTATATTTCAGAAAATATTAATAATTTTTTTAAAAATGTTAGATATATAAAGAGAATTTCTTATTTTCTATTGAATTTTGTTCATACAAAAATGACCCGAGACATAATCCTTCACAATTTTTGGTCATGCTACATTCTCTTTCTTGTTTGCTTTTTGATAAATTAAATAAATAATACTGCCTCTAATTTATATTATAAAAAAGTTTATTTTTTAAATGTATTAAATAATTAACATATTTAAATTATATGAATTAAATATATTAATTATTTAACATATTTATAAAAAATTAACAATAAATTAATGGAAGTATAGTATCATCTTATTGAAATTAGTTTCTCTATCTTTCAATTCTGTATGTTTCTTTAACTTTCTCTTTATCTCTTATTATTTAATTTTTTCACAATTTTTTTCTTTCAAAATAAATATTATTTCTCTTCTTTTTTTATAAAAAAGATTAGGCGAGTTGGACTCCAAAAATTCACCCAAATTAGAAGAGACTTCAAAATTCAAATAATACTTATAGACCATAGAAAATATCCTCACATTTATTCATATTTTTGTGTAAATTCTCTCCATAAAGGTAGAGTATCCTTACTTCATCTTATTAATCTTATTAGGGCATCCAGGAAAATGCCATATGTCAGTCTGAAATTGCATTTATGCTATATTTGGAGCATATTAATGGCAAGTTATGTGTCTTCCATTAACGAGACAAACAAGAATTAAGAACCTTTCCATGTTTGATGTGACCTTTTGAGGATCCAGCACTGCTACCAATGACTAATTCAAACATCAATACCAACAACTCCCATGAACTATTAACTCTTCTCCTCATCTCTTTTTATATGGGAAATGATTTTATTTCCTTGCAAAATGATTGATAGGCACAAACTTAAATTATTACACAAAGATTCTTTACGTAACCATTGATTAGTTAACTGTTTTTTTTTCTTTTGCAGAAAGATGAATTAATGGTTAAAGAAAATGCTATCATACTTCTTCTAATTTGAAATATAATCCTTTTACTTATCACTACTAGACATTCTAGAATGAAGATTGTCTATCCGCTATTTTCGATTGAAACTCAATTAAATTTAAAAATTTAAATGAAATTTTATTATTTAGTATTATTATTTAATTATTATTTAATTATTATATTTAATTTTAAATTAATTCAAAATTCTTCTATATTTTATTTGTTAATATTGATTTAATGATTACATCATATTTAATGCTTATGTGGGTGTAGTGGAGAATCTGGCAATGACCTACAACCTACAAGAATTCTTCCACTTAGAAGGATATTTTTCAATAAAGATCACACCAATTTGGAGCAAACTTATGTTTAATGGAATAGATGGTGGAAGGGGAGTTTAAGGCGTTGGTAGAAGAAGCTAGTGAATGGTTAAGCCAATGGTTCACCAAAGTGTGTCCATGGACTCTTAATGTTAAGGATAATGAACAATTAACATGGTTAAGATTAAGATGTTATGGTATTCCTTGTCATGCTTAGATTCTATATTTTTTCGAATTCATTACAAGTCCGATGGGAAAATACATCTGCTCTGATGATGAAACAAGAATGCAAACTAAGTTTGATGTGGCACGAATTATTGTCAGAACAAAATATTGCCTTGTGCTTAATGAAACTTTCAACATTGAGATCAATGACAATGTTTTTAACGTTAAGTTGGTTGACGATATGCATGGGCCAAAAAGACTTGTCATTCCAAAATAACTTGTAGATGCAGTAGGGGAAAGTGATGAAGATTTATCTTCTTAAGATATCAATGATTGGAATGATGGTGATAATGGTGGGAACGAAAACACTTTGGTCAACAAAATTTCAAATCCAAACAACAGAAGCATCCAACGTGTTGTCGATTGTGGATGCGAAATGGTTAATGTGTTAAATTGTAATTTATAGTGTCGAAAAGATTAGATTTGTTTAGATTTAAATAAATTTGATTTAAGTCTAGAATATATTAGATTTGATTTAGTAACAAAATAGATATTTTGGGCTTTGCGCTTAGGATGCAAGTTCAGTTATAAATAGAAGGAGTAATCCCTATTTTTGTAAGCAAATCAAGCAAGTCATTCATAGTTGCAAAGTGAATAAGAAAGTTTTCACAGTTTGTGAGCAGAGAGAAACTCTGCAGAAATTATTTGTCTTGTCTTCTTTCTTTGTTTGTCTCATAATTAAATTGTCATTGTGGTAGAAATTCATCATAGACTTTGGTGGATTTCTAACATCTGGTATCAAGAGCTTTGTTTCGATTCGAGGGAAGTATCAATCAAAAACGATTGAAGAATTCACAATGGCGGATTATGGGAATGCAAATTATCCAGCAACTCTACCAATTCTAAAAGTAGACAACTATGAGAATTGATGCAAACAGATGAAAGTGTTGTTCAAGTGTCAAGGGCTTTGGGACCTTGTAAAAGATGGAGTCGAAGCGCTTGAAGAAAACGCTTCAGAAGAAGAAAAGAAGAAACACACCGAAATTGAGAAGCTGAGTTATAAAGCACTATTTATAATTCATCAATGTGTGAGTCCAAAAAATTTTGAAAAAGTAAGTGATTCATAATCTGCAAAAGAAGCTTGGGATGTTCTTGAGAAGTCCTTTGGTGGTGCAGAAAAGGTAAAAGAAGTGAGGTTACAAACTCACAAGAGAACCTATGAATTGCTTCAGATAGAAGATAGTGAGAGCATATCTGATTTCTTCACTAGAGTTACAAAACTAGTGAATCAAATCAAGGCATGTGGAGAAACATTAACAACAAGAGTTGTTGTTTCGAAGATTTTGAGATCTTTAGCTCCTAAGTTCGATCACATAGTGGTGGCGATAGAAGAGAGGAAAGACTTGTCGAAATTGACAAAGGAAGAGCTTCAAGGGACGCTTGAATCTCATGAACAAAGAATGAACGAAAGAGCTGCAGGCAAATCGAAGAGTGATGTGACTTTGCAGGCACATTCAGCAAAAGAAACCAAAGGCAAAGGAAAGTGTTTCGACAGAGGTAGAGGTGGCTACAATAAATCGAATGGTAGAGGAAACCAGATCGAAGGAAACACGTCAAATCAAAGAAAACCATATCAAGGCAACCAAAGAGGTGGTGTTGCAAATAGAGGAAGAGGTGGTGGTCGAAAACCTGATAAGAGTCACATTCAATGTTACAATTGTCAGAAGTATGGTCACTATTTGAGTGATTGTCCATAAAAACGAAAGAATCAAGAAAGTGATGCAAAGCTTGCAAAACATGAAGAAGAAGAGATGACGTTGATGGTCACAACAAAATATGAAGATAGATTCAAGGACCAATGGTACTTGGACTCAAGATGTTCATCACATATGTCTGGAAGGAAAGACTGGTTTGTCAACATAAATCCCTCAACGAAAAATATGGTAAAATTTGCAAATGAAAATACCCTAGCAGCTAAAGGTATTGGTGATGTTATGATTATGAGGAAAGATGGTAAAAGATCAGTAATCTCCAATGTGTTGTACATACCAGACATGAAGAGCAATTTGCTCAATATAGGACAGTTGGTCGAAAAGAATTATAAAGTGTCAATCGAAGATAAGATGATGAGAGTCGTTGATGCAAATGGGAGATTAATCTTTAAGGCTCTTATGTCTCATAATCGAACTTTCAAGATTGAACTAAATATGATGGAGCACAAGTGCCTTTCAACGGCATCTAGCAAAGATGAATAGATATGGCATTATAGACTAGGCCATCTCAACTTCAGAGACATCAGAGACTTGAACAGAAAAAATATGGTTTTAGGATTGCCTGAAATTGACGTTCCAAACGAAGTATGTGAGGAATGTGTGCAGGCGAAGCAACACAAGAATAACTTCAGCAAGGATGCAAGAAGCAGGTCGAAGGCTAGTCTTGAAGTCATATACTCTGATGTATGTGGACCAATCCAGGTGGGTTCGATGGGAGGCAACAAATACTTTATTATATTCATAGATGATTTCAGTCGAAAGTTGTGGACTTATCTAATCAAGAAGAAAGGTGAAGTGATAGAAGTATTTGCCAAGTTTAAGTTTATGGTCGAAAGACAAAGTGGTCGAAAGCTCAAAGTTTTGAGAATTGATGGTGGTGGAGAATATGTGTCGAAAAACTTCGACAGGCTATGTGAAAAGGAAGGGATTATGCATGAGGTGGTGCCACCCTATACTGCACAACAAAATGGAATTTCAGAAAGGAAGAATCGAACCATCATGAATATGGTGAGAAGTATGTTGAAAGGCAAGAATTTACCTGAAGAGTTTTGGGGTGAAGTTGTTTCGACTGCAACATACATTTTGAACAGATGTCCTACAAAGAAGCTAGAAGGAATTACTCCAGAAGAATGTTGGTATGTTGTGAAGCCTAGCTTGAGTCATATGAAGGTATTTGGATCTATTGCACATAGACATGTGCCAGATCAGTTGGGAAGAAAACTTGATGACAAGTCAAGTCAAATGATTCTAGTTGGATATCATTCGACAAGAGGCTACAAGTTGTTCGATCCAGTGAAAAAGCAGACTGTGATCAACAGGGACGTGATCATAGATGAGTTTAAAGAATGGGATTGGACTGAAAATGTCAAGAAAGATTCAATGGGAATCCTATTTGAAGAACTAGAAACTCAAGTCGAAAGAGAAGTTCGACAAGAGGAACCAACAGATATACCAAGTACAAGCAGACCTCAAAGAACAAGACGCATGCCTACAAGATTGCAAGATTATGTGATTACATCAGATGATGTGATATATGATGAAGGTAAGTTGGTACATTATGCTTGCTATGCAGATTTCGAACCTGTTAATGCAACTGAAGTATTGAAGGATTCGAAGTGGGTGAAAGAAATGAAAGAAGAAGTGAAGTCTATCGAAGACAACAACACTTGGTTGTTTGTCAAATTGTCTCAAGGAAAGAAGGCAATTGATGTCAAGTGGGTATACAAAGTGAAGACGAATTCGAAAGGGGAAGTAACTCGACATAAAGCAAGGCTTATGGCGAAAGGATTTCTACAGAAAGAAGGAATAGACTTCGATGAAGTTTTTGCACCTGTTGCTAGGATCGAAACAATCAGGTTGGTTGTTGGTCTAGCAGAAATAAACAGTTGGCACATATGTCAGATAGACGTGAAGTGCACATTTCTAAATGGATCCTTAGACGAAGAAGTCTATGTTAAACAACCAGTTGGGTTTGTGAAACATGACGAAGAAAGAAAGGTGTACAGGCTGCATAAAGCCCTGTATGGATTGAAATAAGCTCTAAGGGTTTGGAATAAGAAAATTGATAGTTTCCTAAGGGAGAAGGAATTTTTGAAGTGCACAACTGAACATGGAGTATATGTAAGAAGAAGCAAGAGTAAATTGCTTATACTATGTCTTTATGTAGATGATTTGTTGATAACAGGTAGCTGTAAAAGTGAGATCGAAGACTTCAAATATGATCTCAGCAAGGAATTTGAAATATCTGGTTTGGGTGAGATTTCATATTTCCTTGGTATCGAATTCTACAAGAGAAGTAGAGGTTCGATGATGCATCAAAGAAGATATGCAGGAGAAATTCTCAAGAGGTTTGAGATGGAAGAATGCAACTGAACTTCAACACCTGCAGAACCAAGACTGCAACTGTCGAAAGATGCAGAAGAAGATGATGTTGATCCAACCCAATACATAAGACTTATTGGATCATTGAGATACCTTTGTCATACAAGGCCTGACTTAGCATATAGTGTAGGTATGGTAAGTAGATTCATGCAGAAGCCAAAGGTATCACATATAGCAGCAGTGAAGAGGATACTAAGGTATCTCAAAGGAACTCTCGATTATGGCATTTTTTTTCTTGCAACTGATAAAGGAAAATAATGAAAGTTAGTGGGATACACTGATTCGAGTTGGTGTAGTGATGTTGAAGATCGAAAGTCAACAGCATGATATGTGTTTATGCTAGATGGTGCACCAATTGCTTGGAATTCAAGAAAGGAACCAGTAGTGGCATTATCATCATGCGAAGCAGAATACATAGTTCCTTCTATTTGTGCATGTCAAGCAACTTGGATGGTGAACTTGGTCGAAGAGATAACAGGGAAAGATCATGGAGCAATTACCATGAAGATCGATAGCATGCCAGCTATCAATCTGGCGAAGAACCCAATAGCACATGGTCTAAGTAAGCACATCGAAATGAAGTTCCATTATCTTCGAGAGCAGGTAGCAGATGGGAAGATGAATTTGGAACACTACAGAACTGAGAATCAGATTGCAGACATCATGACGAAGGGAGTGCAAGTCGAAGTATTCAGAAGGATAAGAGTTATGATGAATATAGATAGTATAGACACAATGAATTAGGTGGTGTGTTAAATTGTAATTCATAGTGTCGAAAAGATTATATTTTTTTAGATTTAAATAGATTTGATTTAAGTATAGAATAGATTTGATTTGATTTAGTAACCAAATAAATATTTTGGGATTTGGGTTTAGAGTGCAAGCTCAGTTAAATAGAGGGAGTAACCCCTATTTTTGTAAGTAAGTCAAGCAAGTCATTCACAATATTTTGCAGTTGCAAAGTGAATAAGAAAGTTTTCACAATTTGTGAGCAGAGAGAAACTCTGCAGGAATTATTTGTCTTGTCTTCTATCTTTGTTTGTCTTATAATTAAATTGTCATTGTGGTAAAAATTCATCATATACTTTAGTGGATTTCCAACATGATGCACCTGCTCTACTCCGAGACACGCACGAGGCCAAACAAATGGAAGCTCTGGAAATGACAGATATAATAAAAAATGGACCTGAGACAACGTGCACCGTATCACATAGGAGAACTAAAAATATTATCATGTCCCATCTACTTTCTGCGAAGAAAACCAAAAAAGTTGGAAAGAAGTCTGCGTTGACATTGGGAACGAACCCTAAATTTAAAATTTTTGTTAGAGGCGATGGGAGTTTCCCACTGAAACATGGAAATAGAAAAGGCAAGAAAAGATTGGATCAGGATAAAGAAATCTCAGATCCAATTTCCTATAGTCCAATATACCCTTCTGGCCCAAGTCATTCTAAGCCCGAGGAGCTTGGGGCCAACATTATTTTGAAAGTGGTGGATCTTGATAAGGGTGTATCCTCTTGCAAGCACGTGTATGAATCTAATTCTTTATTTCAACCTTTCCTTAATATCATTCTCCCTATCCCTCTATCTCCATCCACCTTTGAAAAGATTCCCATTCCTTTTTTTTGGGACTCTCTATTATGTTGTGATTCAAACTTGAGCACAGACATTCCCCAAGGTAATAATCAGTTTTGGAACAACTTGGAAAAATATGATGCAACTAAGGTTTGGAACTCCATTAAGTGTTTAAGAATTACGGGTGATGCTCCATATGAGGTCTATGAGGAAATTATAAAGAATATTGAATTAGGGGATCTTAAGGGTGCTCTTTAAAGGAAGGAGACTAACATCGGGTCCTTATGAATCTTACAACTATCAACATCAGGGGGGTGGTGTGGTCCTTAAGATAAATAGACTCATTAGAATTATCTAAAATTATGTAACACAGATTCCAGATGTTGCGACACTAGGATCAAATCAGTAAAAATAACAGAAACAAATATGCAATTCAGATAAGATGAAGAAAGTAATTAACACTAGCAATTATTAACCCAGTTTGGTGCAACTTCACCTACATCTGGGGGCTACCAAGCCAGAAAAGAAATCCCTTATAATATTATTATTTTGAAACCCTAAACACCCCCTATTTACAAGTTTCTCACTTAATCACTACTAATGCAATTTCTACCTAGGACACTCCTAGATATGAGAACCCCTTTCACTTCCCAATAGTCAATAATCCTGTGACAAACCCTTAACAATAACCAAAATAAAGAAGACACTCTTTTATGACAAAATAAATCTTCTCACAAGCTTTGACTGACGAACAAAAGGTAACTTGACCTACAATCCACTCTTGCTTAAAAGCTTCTGAGTGATTGAAAAAATAAACAGTCTACCTCTAATATCAAAAGACAATAGAGAGGATCACAATGAAAAAGACACACTAAAACCCTAAACCCTTATCTCATGCATAATGTTATCCACAACTTCTTCAAGTGCTTTAGGTTTGGAATGTCTTCTTAAATAGACTTTTGCAATCACGGGCTTGGGTTCTTCACGCAAATCCAATCTTTCAGCTATAAATCAATTGCAAAATATTTTACACAATAATAAGAACTAAAAACAAAGTTTCCAAAAAAGCCCAAAGATCCATTTTATGAAACCTGATAAAAAATAGAAAAGTTCCCAAAACGTTCTTGCTTGGCTGCAACTGCATGAGTATCAAAAACATACAAAATATTCAAATTAAGTAAGCCAATTTACAAAGATTTAAAAACCAGAACTAAAATGATGTTCTGGTATAACATGTTGCAACATCTGTCTTTAGTAATGTTTTATCAGCATGTCAAAATTTCTATCCCAACATCATAGAATCATGTTTTAGCATAATTGCTCACAATCCTAAAACCATGGAACTTACATTATATTGAAAGAAAAAGTAGACGTTTGCTTTATTTAGGAAATAAATATCAGGTGCATGACAGTAGCTATGGTTGTGGAAATTTGGGGAGGGTTTGATGTTCAATTGTCGGTGTAGGATTAATCGGGTCAATCGGGTGGAATAATTACGCTTTGGAGGACTGAGGTGTTTGAACATGTTTTCAGTTTTCAAGGAAAGGGATGCATAAGAATTCAAACCATTTACAGAGGTAAAACTTGCTTCTTGAATATTTACTCCTCATGTAAAATTGATCATAAGAGAATTATGCGGGAGTAACTTTTAGAGTGGAAGAAAAGATTAGGACTGGGGGAGTGGATTGTGGGAGGTGATTTCAATTCAGTCAAACATCCTAGTGAGAGAATTGGCAGAACTTTAAATAAGAATAAAAGTAAAATGGAGGAGTTCTCATCCTTTATTGATCTCATAGAACTTACTGATTTACTTACATTGGCAACAAGTTTTCATGGATTAGTTTATATGGGAGGGCCAAAAGCATATTGGACCTTTTCTTATTCTCTGAAAGGATTATAGATTGGTGGGGCTTAGTGGCTCAAGAAATTGGTTCTAGGGATGTTTCAGATTATTTCCCGGTGTGGATCAAAGCTAGTGACATTAATTGGGGAACAAAACCATTTAGGACCAACAATAATTGGTTTGAACATAAACGGTTTATGCCCTTTATTGAAACTGAATGTAACTTCTTTCTAAGGTTTTTTTTTTTAAATAAATTTTTTGAAATAAAAAAATCCCGCCAACAGATGAATAAAGATAATATAATAAGCAAAAATAAATAAATAATTAAATAAGCAAGTATAAAAACCCAAAAACAAGAAAAACCCTAAAACCAAAAGAAAAGGCCACTAAACCCTAGGGTTGAGTCCCCAACAGAGTCGCCAGTTGTTGTAACTAGATTTAAAATGAGAGTCATCACCCTTAATTTTTATCTTTAGGAGGGAAGTATAAAGGATAACCCTAATTTGGTCAGAGATTCTAAGTTATTGGACTCGCTCTTAGACGAAGGCAAGGATACTAGGGTTTAGAATTACGGCTTAGGAAATGGGATTTTTTTATTTTAATTAGGGGAACTCGCCACGATTTTAGTCGTATGTCTACGTATCTTCTTATGAGGAATCAGGGTCTCAATTTGTAGTTCACAGTTGGTCGGTGTTTTTTATGGATTACAAAGATATTTGACTTCTCCTTGAACCATGTTTGGGTGTGTGAATAACAAAGTTGTTAGAAGAAGTTCGCAGTCGATTAAAAATTTGTTCACAATCCTTTTTGAAAATAATCTTGAATTTTAAATTAAGTTAGCAAAAAAGATGATTTGATGTTGGTTAAGTATTTTTTAAATATATTAATATATAAAAATATTTTTAATGCATGAAGAGAAATAATTTTAATGCGATTAGAAATATTTGGATGGATTAGAAAAAAATAAATATTAGAATTTTATAATGATAATAAAATAATTTCAGAATTTATAAACATGTTAAATATAAAAATATTAATTATAATATAAAAATAATAATAAAAATAAAAAATAAAATTAAATGAAAAGAAATTAATTAAAACGCTGGGGGTGTATTTTGTTTGGGACAAGTAAAACTAGAGGGTGCAAAAAGTAGGGCCTTGAATCCAGATATTGGATTCGGGCCAAAATGCAGGGGGGTGTCATTTATACGTAATAGAAAAATCAGGGGGGTTGGCTAAACAAGTGTCCAAGTTTAGATATTGAACAAGGCCCAATAGCGCTATAGGGTGTGGGTTATGACTGAAAAGTAATATGGAAGTGTGTATTTAGTATTGGGCTTGGCCCACATAATGTTTGAAGCCTGTTAGTCTGTTTAAAGGAAGGTGTAAAGCCTTGCAGTGTGCTAAATGGTTACGGATCGTTTGATTCAAATCATATGGCCGTACAAGAGTGAATCCCGAGCCTTTGTTCAAAATTAGTGTAATCATATGGTTGAGACCTAAAGTTGACCTTGGAGTATGCTAAGCAGGATCATACGAGGGATCTGAGGGATTATATATTCAATTGCATCACAGATTATCCATTTTTTCGCTTCTCTCTCTCTCTCTCTCTCTCTCTCTCCACAACAAAAAACCTTAGAGAGAGAGGCTCTGGCATCTCTCTAGGCTCGTTATCCACCGGAAATCTCCTTAGTCGTGCCGGCTGCTGCGAATCACCATAAAGCCACCGTAAAACCCAGGTTCTCGATTGAAGCTCAACCAGAATATTTAAATCTTCAACCAAAACCTAAGAACCCCAGGGTTCTTACATTAAGCCTAACCCTTATACCAACCCAGAAACACAAACCCTTAGAACCCTAAGCTTCAAACTAGGAACCCTAACCTTAGATGAAGAATCTTAACCCCAAAACCAAAGAATCCTAACCCTAGAAATCCAAAATTTCCAGAAAACGTAACAGTTAAACATCAATCATACAAGCCTTCAACAATCACGACAAAAATTAACAACCCTAAGCTAAGTGTTTTAGATTACCTCTCCTGCAGTGAAACTGGTCGTATACTTTTCCTCCCCTGATTTCTCCTTTGTCTCCTCTTCTAATCTTCTTTCTTTCTGTTTGCAGGTACATGGTGGAGGTGGCGGCTTTGGAGGACAAATCTTAGGGTTTCATAAATTGAAACCCTAGATCCCAAGCATGAACGATATCTTCACAGACGTAGAACTTCTCCGTCTCTTCTATTTAGAATTTTCTTCTCCAAATTTCTTCTCCTCTCTTTCTCTTAGAAACTAAGCTTTTATAGTGTTAGGTTTAGAACAAATTAGGAAGTTTTATGTTGATTAGGCGTTACAATTGTTGATTAAGGTAGGTTTTTGAGATTGTAGTAAGATTTATAAGTTTAGGAAAGATTAAATATTGTAGTTGATTTGATTTGATTCTCTAGTTGAATATATGATTCTGTATTGAAATAAACTTGTATAATTTGTTATGTAATTGTTTCTGGATTGATACTGATTAGATTAAATATTGTAGTTGATTTGGGTAGAGGATGAGTAATATGGTGCCATAGGAAACACAATAGGGTTTCAACCCTAATTTTGACTTAGTCAACCAGCAAAATAAAAAATAATGATAATATTAATTAAGAATATTAATAGTAATTGATAAGTATATAATAATAACGGTTTATCAAAAATAATAAAAATAAGTAATAATTGTATAATATTGGTTAAATAAAACAATAATATTAATAAATGTAAATCTTGACTTAGTCAACATTTTTTAAAAAGGAGCTCCAAAAAAAACTCCATACTAGGTCGTCCCAATTAATTTAACCACAAGCCCAAACACACATTCCTTCCTGTCATTTTAAATGAGCCTATAGAAAAATGTATACCCCTCAAAACAAAAGCAAGTGGGCCTGGTTGATTAGAAAATGAGGTCATTTGTTTACACTCCCCGTTACCGAAATGCACCTCCATTTTTTGAATGGACTAAGAAGTTTTAAATGGGCCTTTCTGATTTAGAAACCCTAAAAAAACCCCCCTTTAATTATAGTGAGATTAAAAATAAGTGAAATTAAATTATGTGATTATAAATCAGAAGCCTAGTGATAATATGACAATCGTAATGGGGAAAATTTGGGGTATGACAATTGCCCCTATTTAATTACTCTTCGATTAAATAATGCAAGAATATGCAGGTCTCGCACGTTCGAATAAGAGATTTATTAAATAATGGAAGACCCCAAAATTTGTCCAAAAGACTATAAGGATACACTATACAAATTTCCCGAGAGCGTAGAGAAAATAGACACAGATGATGATGTATCGTCTTACCAGAGTTTTGAACAGAAAGTTTTGATTTGGCTTAGATACGACGGCGTGAATAACTCGTCAATATCTAAAAGAGATCGCAGATTTTTCGCGTATTTACCATAGCCTAGGAGGTAAGTAACATTAGCTTTAAAATCTCCTTACTAACGCTTAAAGACTAACATAGTAAGCTTAGCGCAGATTTTGTTTATCCATCACAGCCTAGGGGATGAATAAAATAGAGGTCGATAATACATTACTGCATAGAGACTAACACAATAAATTATATCACAGATTTTGTTATGTTTACTACAACCTGAAGAGTAAACAATACGGGGATGAGCCTGTGTATTTACCATGACAAGAGGATAAACGACACAGGAATAGGCTTATGTATTCATCACGACCTAGAGGATGAATAGAATAACCCTGAAAATTCGCATACCTATCACAACCTAGGGGATAGGTATTTGAAAAACTTTGTACGTTTATCATGACCTAGAGGATAAACGACACGAAGATAAATTCATGTATTCATTACGACCTAGAGAATGAATAATATAAACCTGATAATTTGCACACCTACCACAACCTAAGGGATAGACGATTAAAAAGTTATGCATTTATCACAACCTAGAGGATAAACGTCACGAGAATAGTGTTACGTATTTACCACGACCTAGAGGATAAATAATGTAATCCAGAGAATTTGCATACCTACCACCACCTAGAGGGTAGATAGTAGAAATGTGCCTTGGTAACTGAATCTTAGATAACTAGATCAAAGATAAGATCACAGTTTTACCAGTTGTGTTTATTCTCAACCAAGGTATTTGTTTATTTTGTGGACCAAATAATCCAATGATGAGCCCCAAGAAAGTTTGTAGTTTTACCCAAAGTGTGATTGAAAAAATTTCATGTATGATATATATGCATAATGTCTTAGATTGATATGGAATCCATAATGTATATGCATCAAGTATTTGTATATGGCCCAAAAGTTATGTTTGTATATGCTCCAAATGTTTGTGTATGCACCAAATGTTTGAAAAATTATTTTTCATGTTCTCTCCTTTTAAACCATTGGTTTTGTGTCATCGACTCTCCAATGTTTTATGTCGTGGTATTTTGAATTTATTTGAACCAGTTGAATGGTGTCAGCAGGATTTTGATATTTGTATCGCAGGCGCGGGCGTGGACGTAGTTGCGAATGTAGGCATGGATATGGATATGATCGGAGGTGTGGACGTAGGTGTGGACATAGGCGTGGACTTTCTTTCAATGCTTTTCTAACCAAAATGATTTTTTGATGTTTTATCAAATGCTTATATTTATTTTTCAAATCCCCAAAATGGTTTCAACGTAGTATTCACAAGAAATAATCGTAGTATTTGCAAACAAGTCTAAAAAGGAAAATAACACAATTGAAAGATTTGAAAAATTAAATGTTTTATTAATAAGTATGCCTCTGAATATGAAAGAGTACAAGATGCAATTCCTTGAAAGAGGTAATTACATAAAGTTTAACAAAAACTGAAAATGGCTATGAAAATGTAATTGTTACTACTGTTTCTCCAATATCCTTTTGATAGCTCCAATCTCCTTTGCTTGTGAGTCAAATGATTTGGATCAATCCCTTTCCTTCGTGGTCATAGTCGTGGTTCTTTGCAGTCTTTTTGTTCTTTATTTTTGAATAAGATCCCTAACTTTTGCTTCGATTGCCCTTTCGTGTTTTCAATCCACCGAGATTTTCTTTTGTGTATGTCCCTAATTTTTGCCTGGATCACCCTTTAGGGTTTTCAATCCACCGGGACAATCATTTTTTCCTAAGTCACTCGTTTAGGGTTCGAAATTAGCGATCTTTTTATACATAGTATTTTTTGGCTGCGTCTGAATTCGCCTAATGTGGTACTTCTTCGCCATCCATTATTGTGAGGATAAAGCCACCACCAGAGAACATTGTTTTTACCAAATATAGACCTTCGTAGTTGGGTGGCCATTACCACGTGAATCAAGGAAAGGTATTAGATGTTAGAACATAGTTTGATTCTACAACCCTCATAAGAGTTTTGATGATAACAAACACAAAGAACAATTATGCACTCTAAAATTATATTCTGTTTTGTAGAGAAGTTATGATGGAAGTACATCAGAAGATAAGCTACAAGGTTGTTCCTGCTGTGAATGTAGACTATTCTCAAAAAGTTCTGATGAAAGAAGATCAGAAGTTGCGCTAAGAGAAAGATATTTTAACTCTGATTACATAACTCTGTGAAAGTAAGTCTAACGCTGCAAACATGATCTTATGGCTCTGACCTTCCAAAGTTCTGAAGCAAGCAGCAATGAATACCTCAATGTTCTGAAGCGTTACAATTCATCAAAGTTATATCAAATGTAACGGCTACAAACAGACAAGGATCTTTTATTTGAGGAAAGCGCATTAACTGTCATTTATCAAGTTTCCAAATGCTCAACTATGCTGCGCCTATTTAAACAAGGCATGAGGATAAACCGTTTATGATTTACACAACGATTTAAAACATATATCAATGTTGCTATCCTTTCTACTCCTCATTCATACTATTCTTTCAACTGTGTAATACATCACAATACCGTGATACTGTTTTTGTAAGAAAACATATTGTACATTGTTTTATTCATATTTTATTTAGTGTAATTCCTTGAGAGAGAAAAAGGGTTGTGGTTATACTCAAGAAGACTTTGCCAGTAGTCAAAGTAGATTTGTAATCAAGATTGATTAGTGGATTAAGACCTCGTTGGAGAGAGACGAAATCACATTGGCGGGTGGACTGGAGTAGTTTGAGTTCAAACAAACCAGGATAAAAATTATCGTGTTATTTCCATTGATTTTTAAGATTCCAATTCAACCCCCCTTCTTGTGTTTTTCAATTCTTCAATTGGCATCAGAGCGCCTGGTTCTGAGTTCAAGCATTTAACTGTGTCAGTAAAAGATCCAAGCTAAGAAAAACACTATGGTGGGACCAAGTCAGAACATCAGCAATGACTACCATGATGAGAAAGACAGGATCATCAGCAAACCTCCAATATTTGATGGAGAGAACTTTGATTACTGGAAAGACATAATTGAAAGCTTCTTTCTGGCTCATGATGCTGATCTCTGGGATATGGTGATTGATGGCCACATGCATCCTGTTGATGAAATTGGTCAGAAGATTGATAGAAAAAGAATGTCTGATCATCAAAAGCGAGACTTCATAAATCATCACAAGGCCAGAACTATGCTCTTGAGTGCCATATCATATTCAGAGTATGAGAAGATCAAAAACAGAGAGACAACAAAGAACATGTTTGATTCTCTGAGAATGACGCATGAAGGAAACATGCAATTACAAGATACCAAAGCCCTTGCGCTCATTCAGAAGTATGAAGCCTTCAAAATGGAAGAAAGTGAAACCATTGAAGCAATGTTCTCAAGATTCCAAATTCTGGTTGTTGGGCTGAAAGTAATGGACAAAGGGTATTCAACTGCTGATCATGTAAAGAAGATCATAAGAAATTTACCAAAGCAATGGAGGCTCATGGTCATTGCTCTCAAACTGGCAAAAGATCTTAACAAGATATCTCTAGAAGAACTTGTCAGCTCTCTCAGAAGTCATGAGATAGAGTTAGAAGATGATGAGCCCCAGAAGCAAGGAAAGCCTTTAGCCCTTAAATCTAAAAAAAGTATGATTCTAAAGTTTTGCAGGCAATGGAAGAAACCTCTGGTGGATCCTCATTAGAAGAATACGAATGGTCTCTTCTCTCCAGAAGAGTCAATCAGTTGTGGAAGCAGAGGCAAAGGAAGTTCCGAAATTCCAAAAGAATAAGGAATCAGTCTGATTCATCTTCTGGGAACATAAAGTTTAAATCATCTTCTGGACACAGAAAGTCTGAATCATCTTCTGGACACAGAAAGTCAAGCAACATGAACACTGTCTGCTATGAGTGCAATGAACAAGGGTACTACAAAAGCGATTGTCCAAAGCTTCAGAAGGATAAACCCAAAAATAAGTTCTTTAAGGAGAAGAAGAAAATTCTCATGGGAACATGGGATGACTCAGATACTTCTGAAGTAGACACAAAATCAAAAGATGAAAGAGCCAACATTGCTCTTATGGCCAACGTGTCAGAAGATACTGAATCATCTGGGTCAGAATCAGAATCAGACACTGAAGAGGTATTTCTTGACTTTACTGTAAATTTTACTAAAGTTGAATTAAGAGAAAATCTAAGTGAAATTCTTGAAAGATATCAGCAGCTTTGAGTCAAATTCAAGAACCTGAAAAAGGATCTAGTTTCTGACTCTGAAGAAACTGAGATTTGAAAATTCTAAGCTGAAAGAAAAAATTTCAAAACTTGAAAACGACTTACAAAACACTCATAAGGAAACTATCTCAGAGGTTCCCAGTAACTTTGATAAGATCATAAAGAATATGATCATAGCTTTCAGAAGTTCCTTGCTAAAAACATAGATAAAAGCAAGATGACTTCAATGATCTATGGAGTTAGCAGAAATGACAGAAAAGGTATAGGATACAAAGGTAAAGTATCCCAACCTAATAAATTCAAGGACTTAGTTATTAAACACACTCCTTTGAAATCTCAATTTATCTATGGGTACACACATGACTTAAAATATACCAGTAATGATTTCTCTTCTAAACCAAAATTCAAATAGAATTTTGGTAACACTAACAAACAAGGACCCAAAAAGATATGGGTACCTAAGGATAAAATTATATATGTAGCAGATATCTTTGACAGCAAGACTGAAACACCAATCATGGTACTTGGACTCTGGATGCTCTCGACACATGACGGGAAGAAAGAATATGTTCCAAAGCTTGGAACTTAAATCTCGAGGCTACGTAGGTTTTGGAGGCAATCAGAAAGGGAAGATCATTGGCTCTGGAACTGTTGATAACGGTAACCTCCCTTCTATTAATAATGTTCTGTTAGTAGATGGATTAATGCATAACTTGTTATCCATAAGTCAATTAAGTGATAACGGTTATGATATAATCTTTAATCAAAAATCCTGTAAAGCTGTTAGTAAAAAAGATGGATCTACCCACTTTAATGGAAACAGAAAGAACAACATTTATAAAATAAAAATTTATGAACTAAAAAGTTAGAACATAAAATGCATACTGTCTGTTAACAATGAGCAATGGGTGTGGCACAGAAGATTGGGCCATGTTAGTATGAGAAGAATATCTCAGATTAACAAACTCAATATGGTCAGAGGACTTCCTAATCTAAAGTTCAGCTCAGATGCTCTGTGTGAAGCATGTCAGAAAGGTAAGTTTGCAAAACCCCCTTTTAAAGCAAAAAATGTTGTTTCTACCTCTAGACCATTAGAACTTCTGCACATAGATCTATTTGGACTAGTGAAAACTGCATCATTAGTGGAAAGAAGTATGGATTAGTGACCGTAGATGACTATAGCAGATGGACATGGGTAAAGTTCTTAAGACACAAGGACGAGTCACACTATGTGTTCGTTGCTTTCTGTAACCAAGTCCAAAACGAAAAAGATCTTAGAATTGTTAAAGTCAGAAGTGATCATGGTGGAGAATTTGAAAACAAAAAATTTGAAATATTTTTTAATGAGAATGGCATCTCTCGTGATTTCTCTTGTCCTAGAACTCCCTAACAAAATAGAGTTGTAGAACGAAAGAATAGAACTTTACAAGAAATATCCAGAACCATGATCAACGAGACTAACATTACTAAGAACTTCCGGGCAGAAACAATTAACACAGCGTGTTACATTCAGAATAGAATCTCAATAAGACCTATTCTGGATAAGACTCCATATGAACTGTGGAAGAACAGAAAGCCCAACATTTCGTATTTCCATCCCTTTGGATGTATTTGTTTTATGCTTAACACCAAAGAACATCTGAATAAGTTTGACTTTAAAGCACAAAAGTGTACTATGTTAGGATACTTTGAACACTCAAGAGGCTACAGAGTATACAACACAGAAACACATATTGTAGAAGAGTCAATCAGTGTTAGATTTGATGACAAGCTTGGCATTCAAAAGTCAAAGCAAAATGTATATTTTGCGGATATAGAAGTCCAATTTATAGGTACTGAAGACACTGCATTAGAAGTTCCCAACAAAGACTCACAAACAACATCAGAAGAAAATGTCACAAACATTACAACAACATCTGAAGAACCTCTCCAGAAAATACTATCCAGAAGCAGCCTAACTCACCCTGAAGACAAGATTTTGGGAAAGAAGCAAGACCCAATCAGAACAAGATCCACATTCAGAAACTCTGAAGAATCTCTTATGGGATTAGTTTCTTTGATTGAGCCCACTTCCATTGATGGAGCTCTCCTGGACAATAACTGGATACTGGCTATGCAGGAGGAATTAAATCAATTCACCAGAAATGATGTATGGGATCTAGTTCCCAAACCAAAAGGGTTTAATGTCATTAGAAAAAATGTGTATTTAGAAACAAGTTGAATGAACAAGGAAAAGTCATCAGAAACAAAGCATGGCTAGTTGCACAAGGTTATAGTCAGCAAAAGAGGATAGACTATACATAAACCTTTGCTCCAGTCGCCAGGTTACAATCTATTAGACTTTTAATCTCCTTCGCTGTGAATAATGGCATCACTCTCTAACAGATGGATGTAAAAAGTGCATTCTTAAATGGATACATTGATGAAGAAGTTTATGTGCACCCACCCCCTGGTTTTGAAAATTCCAAACATCCAGAATATGTTTTCAAACTAAAGAAATCACTATATGGTCTGAAACAAGCTCCCAGAGCTTGGTATGAAAGACTAAGTAGCTTTCTAAAAGGAATTCACCAGAGGGAAAGTGGACACAACCTTATTCTGTAAGTCATTTAAGAATGACATTCTAGTTTGTCAAATTTATGTAGATGATATAATTTTTAAATCTACTAAAGCCTCTCTGGGAAGAGAATTTGCTAAGTCTATGCAGGAAAAGTTTGAAATGATCTTGATGGGAGAACTCAAATTATTTCTGGGCATTCAGATTAATTAAACTCCAGAAGGAACCTACATACACCAGAGCAAATACGTCAAAGAACTTCTGAAGAAATTTGACTTATCAGAATGTAAGACAGCCAAGACTCCAATGCTTCCCACTTGCATTATGGAAAAGGAAGAGGTAAGTATAAAGGTAGAACAGAAGATCTACAAAGGTATGATTGGTTCTCCCTTATATCTTACATATTCAAGTCCTAACATTCTATACAGTTAATGTTTATTTTCCAGATTCCAATCAGATCCTAGGGAATCTGACTTAACAGCTGTTAAGCGAATTTTCAAGTATCTGAAAGGTACTAGTAATCTTAGTTTGTTTTATAGAAAAACCAGTGAATATAATTTAGCAGGGTAACATAATGCTGACTTTGTTGGAGACAGAGTAGAAAGAAAAAGCACTTCTAGAAGCTGCCAATTTCTGAGAGAAAATATGATCTTATGGACCAGCAAGAGGAAATCCACAATTGCATTGTCAACAGCTGAAGCTGAATACATAACAGTTGTTGGATGCAGCACATAAATGTTATGGATGAAGAGTTAGCTTGAAGACTTCGATATATTTGAGAGTAACATTCCTATATTATGTGATAACACTTCTACAATTTGTTTATCTAGGAATCTTATTTTGCATTCTAGGGATAAGCATATAGAAATAAAACATCACTTTATTAGGGACTATATTCAGAAAGGAATCCTTTTCTTAAAATTTATTGATACAGACCATCAATGGGCTGATGTCTTTACTAAACCACTTTCTGAAGATAGGTTTAATTTCATTCTGAAACATCTCAACTTGAAATTATGTCCAGAATAAGAGTTTTATTTATATTTTCTTTAACCCTCACAATTTCATGTTTTTTTTGTGAACATCTGATCAACAAGTCATCAGAAGTTATAAGGACAGTTGCATCAGAATCTATCTAAGAAGATCTGAACGGTTCATTTCAAAGATAGACGCATGCAATTCACATCATCAACATCTGTCATCCCCTCACAAGCAACCGTCTAAGGCTGAACACGCGTTCAAATTATGAAGGGATTAGAGCTTTGATTGGATGAACTGAGACCCATGTCATGGGTAACTGTTTCATATTTTCACACCATCCCCTATTTTCAGGGTTCATAAGTGTTGTGTAATCATTATTTTTTTCCTTTTCTTGTTGATTAAGTTTTCAAATTAATTATAAACACATTCACTCTCACTCTCACTTATTCTCTCTTCTATTTCCTCTCTAGTTTTCGTTTGCAAAAACCCTTTTTCAGAAATCTCAAACAGTCAGTGTGAACAATAGCTTCATCTTCAAGCGCTAAGAATCTTGAGTGTGCTTCTGGTTCATCTTCATCAACTTTAGAACAATATGAAGAACCGTCAAGAATCTTACTTACTCCAATTGATTCTCTTAAGGTTCTCTGCGAGCTTATCATTGATTTTGAAATCATGAAGGAGAATGGGTTTGATCTTACAACAAATGTAGCAATTCAAGGTTGGAACAGGTACTTTGATCGTCTTCTAGGTCCAGTGTTCCCAATTTTGGTCAAGGAATTCTGGATTCATGCAACCTCCTCTAATCACCAAGTAACGTCTTATGTAATGGGGAAGAAGATTGCAATCACTAAAGATCTGATTGCAAAGCTGATTGGTTATAACGGCGGAGGAATCCGTTATAGTGACATGGTTGAGAAATGTTCTGACCTAACAGCCATCTCAAGAGTAATCTTCACTTCTGGGCAACCATCCAACAAGATTAAAAATCTGAAGGACTACTTCAGAATCTGGGAAAAGATCATTTTGGGTTGTATCAACCACAGGAAGCCAACAAGTTCTCCTGACTATATAAATATTGACCAACAATTTGTGCTATACTTCATTGTGAAAAAGACGAAAATAAACCTTCCTCACTTGCTTTTCAATTATCTGAGAACAAGCGTGAAGGAAACAAGAGAAGATGAAAGAACCAAGATGGATTGGATACCTATGGGTAGGCTAATTTCAGATATTCTGACTGAAAATAAGTTAGTAGAGTATCTGACTGAAGCCCAGCAGATCAACACTTTGGAGGCATGTGCTGGAAAACCTCTCAATGCTAAGAATCTGAAGAAGATGAAGATAATTGACAGCATTAAGAAGGACCCAACTGTTGCAACCAAAGAAGTCATCACATTAAGGAGAGTCCCTCTGAAAGATTTCCCTCTGTTTTCTGAAATTGATGCTTCACTAGAAATCATTGTCAAATACTTGGAAGCATGCAAGATGGATGGAACTGCTCTAGAGTTAAACATTCGTGATCTGCATCAACAACCTCTAGATGTTTCCCTCAAGAAGTACAAAAAAAGAAAAGATGCAGGAGAAGGATCTTCTCAGAAGACACCAAAAGCTTCTAAGAAGAAAGGTAACTCTTCTTTTATTTCTGTTGTAGAATCAGTGGTTTTTCAACCATCTGAAACACCCTCCTCTCTAAGACCAATAGAAGATCCCTCACCACAAATATTTTAATATTTTAATATAGAGTTTGACCCCTTAGTAACTCTAGAAAACATAATAAGTGACCCACACTCTCCTAACCCACATCTTGAACAAAATCATCCAGAACTTGCTAGAGTTTTTCTGATATTGATCAATTTGATCCATATTTTCAAGCTCCTCACATAGAAAATCTAAACTTCCAAACCACTCACCCTGAAAATACAAACGTTATCGCTTCCCAACCATAAAATTCATACATTGACTCTGATACCACCACACCAATTCCTGGAATAATAGAACCTCTCATGGTTCGACAACCTCTCTCCATCCAAGACATTCCAGAAATTCCATCACCTTACCATTACATTCCACCAAACACACCTCCATCACCAATTATCATTCATGATTCTCCTACTTCCTCTCCTATTAATCCTCCAGAAGATCACCTAAGAACAATAATAGACTTATAAGTGCTGGATCACCTTGCCTCAACCTCTCACAAAATTGCCATTCCCAAACCAAAACCAACTATCACCAATACAGATATTTTTGAAATAGAGATAATTGAATGGGTTGACTCTTTGAAGCAAGCAAGATTCGAAAATCCAAATCCTGCTGCTTCTGATTCTCACTGGAACCGGTTCAGAAGATGATTCAACTCAGAATCCCAGAAACTCAAGGAATTAAGCTATGAAATGGCCCAACAGAACTTTTGTGATCAGCTGAATGTTTTCAAGGATCAAGTTCTAAGTCAATGGGAAAGGAAATCTATTCTTCTGCTGGACAATGCTCCCTGGAAAGAGCACCAACCTTCATAAGTTGATGAACCATGCTCTGATAATCTTCCTCTGGCTATTATTCAAGACAAAGGCAAAGCAACTGAAGAAGCCATTGAATCAGAAACTGCTACAAAGTGTTCTGAGAAACTTGCATCTTCTATGGATACACCATCTTCATCTTTGGTTATGTAAACTCTGGAAGAGTTAAATAAAAAGAATGCAGTGATCAAAGAAATATTGGACAAGCAAGAATACACGAGCAAAGAAATCAAAGAAATGCTGGGAAAACAAGAGGAATTGAGCACTCAAATTAAGAGCTTGGTGGAAGCGTTGTTCACACGAATTCCCCCTCCTTAATCTTAGTTTTTTTAAACTTGTTTTCTGCATTAATTTTTCTTGTTTTATTTGGCTCTGGAAGTGTTATTGCAATCAAGTTTAATATAAATCATCTTTTTGACTCAAAATATTAGTGTTTATATTTCTTTTTGATTCCTAACAAAAAGGGAGAGAATGTAAGATATTTCCGATAACAGTATATCGAGACAAAGTCTCAAACATTTTGAATATTATAACTTCTCATTTTTTTTTTCTGAAAGCAAAAAAGGAACAAAACTCTGATGAAGACAGAAGGAGATGCATCAAAAGCTCTGATCAGAATGAACTTCAAGGAAGTAATTTATCTCTATCAGAGTACTCAACTCAGGGGGATACACTCTAATGCTTTATGTTCTGTCTATTTTAATTGAAATATCCTAGTTTTTGTCATCATCAAAAAGGGGGAGATTGTTAGAACATAGTTTGATTTTATAACCCTCGTAATAGTTTTGATGATAACAAACACAAAGAATAATTATGCACTCTAAAATTATATTCTGTTTAATAGAGAAGTTCTGATGGAAGTAGATCAGAAGATAAGCTACAAGGTTTTTCCTGCTGTGAACGTAGACTGTTCTCAGAAAGTTATGATGAAAGAAGATCAGAAGTTGCACTAAGAGAAAGATGTTTTAACTCTGATTACATAACTTTGTGAAAGTAAGTCTAACGTTGCAAACATGATCTTATGGCTCTGACCTTCCAAAGTTCTAAAGCAAGAAGCAATGGATACCTCAATGTTCTGAAGCGTTACAATTCATTAAAGTTATATCAAATGTAACGGCTACAAACAGACAAGGATCTTTTATTTGAGGAAAGTGCATTAACTGTCATTTATCAAGTTTCCAAATTCTTAACTATGTTGCGCCTATTTAAACAAGGCATGTGGATAAATTATTTACGATTTACACAACTATTTACAACACACATCAACACTGCTATCCTTTCTACTCCTCATTCATACTATTCTTTCAACTGTGTAATACATCACAATACTGTGATACTGTTTTTGTAAGAAAACATACTATACATTGTTTTATTCATATTTCATTTAGTGCAATTCCTTGAGAAAAACCGAGTTATGGTTATACTCAAGAAGACTTTGGAAGTAGTCAAAGTAGATTTGTAATCAAGATTTATTAGTGGATTAAGACCTCGTTGGAGAGAGGCCAAATCACCTTGGCGGGTGGACTTGAGTAGTTTGAGTTCAAACGAACCAGGATAAAAACCATCATGTTATTTCCATTGATTTTTAAGATTCCAATTAAACCCCCCTTCTTGTGTTTTCCAATTCTTCATTAGAATCTTCTTGAGCACTAAGTCTCATTCTTTGAACACTCGAGGACGAATCTTCTTGTCGAATGCATTCTTCATCCGCTTTTGGTTAAACTGATCGTGGCATAAAGCTGTCAAGCATTTTTCTTCAATGAGGTTAAGCTGATCAAGTCCCGTATGAACCCATTCTTCTTCTTCAAGATTTGTTTCCATTAGGACTCGAAGTGATGGAATCTCTACTTCAACCGGGATTACTTCCTCCTTGTCTTATACCAGAGAGAAAGGAGTTGCACCTGTTGATGTACGTACGAAAGTACGATAGCCATGTAGAGTGAAAAGGAGCATCTCATGCCAATATTTGTACGTCTTTACCATATTCTGAATGGTTTTCTTGATGTTCTTATTGGAAGCTTCAACGGACCCTTTCATCTTGGGTTGATATGATAAGGAATTATGATGCTCGATCTTGAAGTCATTTTGTTGTTCAAATTAGACCCGTTGTCTGTAATGATCCTACTAAGAACCCGATATTTGCATATAAGATTTTGTTTGATGAACCGAGTAACCACTTGTCTTTTCACATTTGTGTAGGATGTAATTTCCACCCGTTCAGTGAAGTAATCGATGGCGACTAGTATGAACCGGTGTCCATTAGAGGCTTTTAGTTCGATCATTCATATCATATAAATTTCCCACATAAAAAATGGCCAAGGAGAACTCGTGAAGTTCAAAGGAGTCGACGAAACATGCATTTTGTCGGCATATATTTTGCATTTGTGACATGTCTTCATATATTGGTAGCAATCAGCCTCCATTTTCAACCAATAATAACATGCTCGCAAGATCTTTCTGGTCATGGAATAACCATTTGTATAAGTTCTGAAAGTACCTTCACGGATTTCTCTCATAAGTGTATATGCTTCCTGTTTCTCCATGCACCTGAGTAACACCATATCATAGTTTCTTTTGTACAATACTTCACCATTCAGAAATAACTTTAAATATATCTTCCTCAGAGTTCATTTGTCAATCACAAAGGCATTTTCTGGATACTCCTGTTTCTCAAGGTACCTTTTGATGTCATAGAACCAAGGCTTGTGATATGGTCCTTCTTCAATAGCAAGGCAATATGCAGGTTCTTCAAAATGTATGATCATAATGCGTGGTTCATGATTTGACCAGGTTACCTTGAACATGGTTGATAAAGTTGCCAAAGCGTCTGCCATCTGATTTTCTTCTCGCGGAATATGGATGAAGGTAATATCTGTAAATTTTGTTGCTAGCTTTAAAACATGATCCCGATATGGAAACAATCTGGGATGTTTACTGTCTCATTCACTGTTGACTTGGTATATGACTAGCGCTAAGTCTCCAAACACTTCGAGATGTTTGATTCTTAGATTGATAACAACTTCTAGACCTAAGATACAAGCTTCCTATTCAGTGATATTGTTGGTGCAGTCAAAACATAGCCTTGCAGTATAAGGCTTATGAAAACTCTTCGAAGAAGTCAAAACTGCCCCAATGTCGTGGCCCAGTGCATTTGAAGCCCCATCAAATATGAGTGTCCAACGCGCCCCTGGTTCAGGTCCTTCGTTGGGCCCTGGTATTTCGTAGTCACCTATAACCATGGCATCTTCGTCCGAAAAGTCAAACTTTATTCGTTGATATTCTTGTAATGGCTGATGAGCTAGATGGTCAGCTAGTACACTACCCTTGATGGCCTTTTAGTAACATATTGGATGTCGTACTCTAATTGTAACATCTACTATCGGGAAAATCTTCATGTAAGAGTTGGTTTTTTAAACACATACTTTAAAGGGTCCATTCTTGCTATTAACCACGTGGTGTGAGTTAACATGTACTGCCTCAATATTTTAGTAGCCCAAGCTAAAGCACAACAAGTCTTCTCGAGAAGTGAGTACCTGGTTTCGCAGTCAGTGAATTTCTTGCTGAGGTAGTAAATTGCATGCTTTTTTCTACCCATTTCATCGTGTTGGCCTAATACATATCCCATTGACCCTTCAAGCACTGTTAGATACATGATGAGTGGTCTTCCGAGAACCGAGGGCATCAATATTGGTGTATGTTATAAATATTTCTATATTGTCTCGAAGGTTGTCTGACAATCATCGTTCCACATCACTGCCTGATTTTTCTGAAGTAATTTGATTATAGGTCTGCACGTAGCAGTTAGGTGCAAAATAAATATTTTAATGTAATTCAATCATCCTAGGAAACAATAAACTTCCTTTTCTATTATTGGAGACGGCATTTCGTGTATTGCTTTCACTTAGTTGGGATCTACCTCAATACCATACTGACTTACAATGAAACTCAATAACTTTCCTAACCTGACACCAAATGTACATTTATTCAGATTCAACCTCAGTTTATACTTTCACATACGCTCGAATAATTTTTGTAAATGTATGATGTGGTCCTCCTCTGTATCATATTTGGCAATCATATCATCTACGTATACCTCTACTTCTTTATGAATCATATCATGGAATGTTATGATCATAGCCTATTGACAAGTTGCCCCTGCATTCGTTAGACCGAAAGCCATCACCTTGTAACAAAAAGTGCCCTAAGGTGTCATGAAAGTAGTCTTCTCCATATCCTCGGGTGCCATTTTGATTTGATTATATCCTGAGAAACCATCCATGAACGAGAATACCGAAGCTTGAGCTGTATTATCCATTAAAAATCTATGTGAGGTAACGGGAAATCATCTTTGGGACTTTCTTTATTTAGATCTCGATAATCCACACACATGCGTACTTTGTCGTCCTTCTTGGGAATTGGCACGATGTTAGCTATACGGGGTGTATAATCTATCATTGCTAAGAAATATGTGTCAAATTCTTTAAGGACTTCTTCTCGAATTTTCTAGACATGTCCGGACGAGATCTTCTGAGCTTTTGTCTAACTGGAGACCAACCTTCCTTGAGAGGTAGTCTATGTACCACAATATTTGTATCCAATCCTAGCATATCTCCGTAAGACCAAGCAAATATATTCACATATTCATGTAACAGCTTGATCAAACTTTCTTTGACACTTTTCTCCAATGTTACCCCTAATTTGATCTCTTTGGGATCCTCCTTTGCACCAAGGTTAATGGTCTCAATTGATTCTTGGTATGGCTGTATGTTGTCGGCTTTTTGATCTATCTCCCTCGCCAATTCTTCAGAGAGTTCAAGATCTTCATGATATTTCTCTTCCGCTTGGTTGATGGGTGCATCAAAATTATATCAGATAGCAGGAGTAACATTATTGGTGGTTTTAGGCATGGATCTGCATATTTTATCATGTTTTGGTGAAGTTTTAGTATGTGCATTTGAAAATGCATATGAAGAAAAGTATTGCCATTTTTAAAACATAGGAAATAAATGCAAGAGAAAGACAAGGATCTTAATTGAATTTGAAATATAACTCTTATTAATTTTGAATACTGTTTGAAACAAATCGGGGGACCCTTACAAGCTACCCCTATGCCTTGGGCTTGACATAAGTTCTTTCAAAAACAAGAAAAATTACTTTGGAAAGAAAAAGATCTCTAGAATTTCCAAAGTTGTCCAATTCTTGAGCTCTTCGCCTGGGGCGCATATGAATTCAGATGTTCTTTTGATGTTGCTCTTGTTAGATATCATCACCACTTTTCTGCCATGCTATGTTCCTTTGTTGATGAAGGTTTCCCGGATAGGGGGAAATCGTGCCTTGCCTTTCAGGGTAGCCTTTGTTGATTCATAGCCCAAACTAAAACAATTCTTTTTATCGGGTATCTCCATAAGTTTACCCCAACCTTTTGAGGTACCATCTTCCACAGATGTTTGCAAGTCTCTCCATGAAGTCACGGTAGGTTTCTTGATCTTTTCCACCAGTAGGGTCACCATTGAAGCAACCTCTAAGACTTGAAATGGTGTTGCTATACAATATTCATCAGTAAAGATATATCTGTAGGACTCTATGTGAGTTACAAAGACATCATGTTCACCATCAGTTATAACCAATCTTCCTTCAATGAGGAATTTCAATTTCTGGTGAAGGGTTGAAGTAATAGCCCCTTCTGCATGGATTCAAGGTCGTCTGAGTAAACATGTATACGCTGGTTCTATATCCACGACTTGAAAAGTGATATAAAACATATGTGGACCGATCTTGACAGGAAGATCCACTTCTCCAAACACTGTACTTTGAGAATCGTGAAAAGCTTTGACTATCGTAGAACCACACCTTATTACAACACCATCTAATGTCAACTTCATCAAGCTGGATTTTGGTAGCACATTAAGAGCAGAACCAGTGTCGGTGAGTACCCTGGGCAAGCTGGTAGTACCTATCTAAATAGAAATGTGCAACACCTTGTTGTGAGCTCTGCCTTGTGGAGGAAACTCACTGTCATTAAAATTTAGATATGATCCAGATGTCATATTCGCTACAACATTGTCAAATTGGTTTACTGTAATCTCTTCTGCGACATGAGACGAACTTAGAACCTTCATTAGAGAGTCTTTATGCGCTTCTGAGTTAAGGAGTAATGAGAGTATTGAAATCTTGGTCAGGGTTTGGAGTAGTTGATCTACCACCCTATAGTCACTTCTCTTGATTATTTTCAAGAATTCTCCCACCTCTTGGTCAGTGAAATTCTTGCTCAAAGATTCTTGTTCTTAACTTGCCTCCCCCACCACTTTTCCTTTATCCTTCACCAAAGCATCAATGTTATTTTTAACCACAACTTTGTTCTTCTTTTGTGGTTCGGGACCGTAGATTCTACCATTGCGAGTAATACCTCCTGTTCCAGCTATATTTATGATTGTTGGACCTTGACTTGTTGATGGTTCACATTCTTGCTTTAAACCATTGACGTATACAGTGTAATCATAACTCTGAGGTACTTCTTTGTTACGTTCATAAGGGGTAGGAGATGCCCCCATAATCACCACTGTAGTCTTTGGAACAACTGGAGTCCTCAAAGTTTGTCTTGGCACCATCACTAGTGCTTCTTTTGGCTCTCCCCATGGAATCACAAGAGTCTTCTTATTAAGATTCATCCCCTGACACGGAATTACCAATGGCTTCTTCGTACTTCCATATATCACAACTACATATTCTTCTTTAAGGTTTTGCCCGAATTGGACTATCCCCTGATCCACCAAGTTTTGTAATGTCTTCTCAAAAATTTCATTATGTTCCAAGAGGAACCCACACTCTAACATACATTCCTTCAAAAGGTTTATCAGGGCCTTTACTTATCTGGATGCCCCAAAGTCAGTTACCACTTTAATTGCACTTACCGCTGGTCCACCATGCGGGGGCATGGGATTTGTCTTGATGTTTGGCTTGTCAAAGGTAATATCCTAAGAATCCAATAAATCTTAAAACTTCTGTTTAAAGGCCCAACATTTTTCTATAGTATGCTCGGGAGAATTAGCATGATACTCGTATCTAGCATTGACATCGTACCTTGGTGGGACTTGTGTTTAAAGGCCCAACATTTTTCTATAATATGCTCGGGAGAATTAGCATGATACTCGCATCTAGCATTGACATCGTACCTTGGTGGGAGTGCCCAGGTTGGAGGAGCTAGAGGTTTTAGCTCTACCAAAGATGCCTTGACTTAGTGTTGCAATAATTGACTGTGTGATATGGGGAGAGGATCAAACTTTCTCGGAGGCCTTTCAAACCTGTTTTGTTATTGTTCTCGTGGAATTATTAATGGTTGTTGTTCCCTTGGATGCGAGGCTACAATATTAATTTCTCCCTCCTTCTTTTTAGATAAGTTAGGAACATGTCTCTTTGAGTTATAAGGGGTACTAGATGATGCCCCTTGTATCTTTTCTCTCTTTATAATAACTTCAATTCTTTCACCAATAGTTTCCAAATCAGAAATTTCAGAAGAGAAGCGTTCTACCATATTATCACAATACAACCCTTGTAAAGTACCCATGAACATAACCAATTCTTTCTCCAGGAGTGGTGGTTGCACACATGCTTCCATTTCTCTCCACCTTTGAGCATACTCCTTGAAAGACACCTTCTTTTTTTGAGACAAGTTTTGGAGTTGCATATGGTTAGGCACCATGTCCAAGTTGTACTTATATTGTCTTAAGAAAGCATTAGCGAGATCTTCCCATGTCTGAATATGAATTCGCTCCAATTGCATGTACCAATATAGAGATGCCCCACTTAAACTGTGTTGGAAACAACGGATCATCAGCTTTTGATCTTGAGCATACGTATGCATCTTTCTATAATGCATGCGTAGATGGTTCCTCAGACATGTGAGTCCCTTGTATTTTCCAAAGTCAGGTACTTTGAATTTTTGAAGGATCACCATATCAAGAACTAGATCCATCTCGAGAGCATCGAAACGAAAGCATCGTAGCCCTCCATAGCCTTTAACGTTTCTTCAAGAGCTTTATACTAATTAAGTGCCAATGGATTTTCAGTGGCATGAGTATGGGGTTGTTCTTTGAGGTGCTTAATTGATATCTTCTCGATCGTGGTCTTTATACTGTAGGTCTATGTAGTTGTCCGTGTTGTTGACCAGAATTTGCAAGGTATGAGATGCCCCTACCTTTGGTGGAGGTGGGACAAACCCTTCAGTATCTACTTGCCCGACTTCTTGTTGAGCCAAGTTTGACTTTTAGGGTCCTGACTCCAATTATCTTCTTGGTTGGTGACAACTTGATGCACCAATAGTTTGGGCTACTTTCTCAAAGGCTGCCCTAGGGATCTGTTCCTGCCTTTTAATGATATTCTTCAAGGCTAGCATGACTTGACTCATATCTCCTTTCATCTAGTCGGTGTTGCCCTTGACTTGCTCCAGATCCTCTTTGAATGTCGCTTGATTCTTTTCTATTTGTTCTATCACTTTTTGTTAATAAGCTCTTGTCTGATATGGTGGTCGGAGAGGTGGTGCTTTTTTAGCTTTTCTACCAATGGTTTAACTGGAGAATGATTTTTAAAATTAATGAGTTTTGTTATGCCATGTGAGATAATGCAATTTTTGCGAATGCATGGATGCGTATGATTATGCTAAGAGTTTTTGTTTTTGAATGTCTTATTCACTTGGATTTTCCTTATATTTTTCCTTGGTATTTATATTTTTTCTTTAGGTTTTGCTTTTTATTGGTGAGCATATAAAATTAAATACACAAACGAGATACGAAAACAAATTCCTTTATTGAAATAGTAGTTGGCTTTAAAAAGAATACAATTCACATATTGAAAAATATTCAAACTTAAAACATTAAGCCTTGCTGAAAGAAATAATTAAAAGGGTAATATAAAAATCCTCTAAGTGTGCCTGCGGATTTCTACTCTGAAGCCATCCACCATAGTCCTACAAAGCTTGAGGAAGTATTCAACGTCTTTCAGGAGAGGGACCATTACATTTTCCGCATCTCTCAAACTTCTAGGGATGTCACCAATAAGATTGTTGGCTAAGAAGGTGAGTCTTGCATGCTCGTCTTTATAGAAATGATATCCTTGGTAGAGGTCGTGAATTATCTTATGATTATCCTTTCCTGCTTTGGTGATCTTTACATACTGCTCTTCCCATTATAACTTTTCAGCCCTCATCTCCGTATAAAGTTTTTGTTCTATTAGGAAATCCTTTTGGAGGCCTTCTAACTTAAGACACACTTTCTCGCATTCATCAGTCTTTTGGGAGAGAAATCTTTCTGCCATCATCCTTTTGAGGCGTTCCCCTACCTCTAATTATTGGCTATCTTGGAGTCTTGTGGTAAGATACTTCATTTGTTTTTCTTGATCTAAAGAAGCTTGCACCGAACTTTAGATTTGAGCTCTCAAATCTTCTTCCATCACCTTTTTGTCTTGCATTTCCTTTTCGTACCACCTACTTATTTTCTCGATCTCGCTAGTGGCATCCTTCAATCGTTGGTTATGGGAATCCAAGTTGAAAGTAGCACTTAACAACCCTTCAGTCGAACGCTTCCGTTTAAGACTCTCATTTTCAAATGCCTCACGATCTTTTTGAATTTTTAGATCATTTGATTCAAGTAAGCATTGCATTTTTCTTTTCTCCTTAGTTAAGTTATGGAGGTTAAGCTCCAACTATTCTTTCTCCTTTTGAGCTTGTTTCGAAGCCTTCTTCAAGTTGTCTATTTCCTCTAAGGACATAGGTGCAGAATCTGGGACATCTAGCTTGTATTCATGATCGATGTCAAACGGTAACTTAACAACTTGCACTTTATCCAAAATCCATTGAGTGCAAGGTTCTTTCACCATGACATTATTCCTTTTGGCCTTTCTTTTATTAACCCTACTCCAAGATTGGATTATCTTGTTGAGAAACTCTGGATCGTTTTTTCCTATGTCATGAATAATTAATTGTTGAAGTTATTCAATGGAGGGATTATCCTCCAAAGGGTACCCTAGTTGTCGTAGAGCCATGGTAGGGTTGTAGATTATACAACCACATGATCCAATCAACGAAACATTTGAAAAGTCTCTGCAACTATAGATGATATCTCCAATGTCTAGCATCCTCGCATACCACAACACAAAATTAGCACTAAGAGACCTTAATTTTTGAGGCCACTCGTACCTCATCATATTTGGAATCATGTAATATTGTTTATAGAGGTGAGTCATAAACCAAGAATATAGAAGCGACATTAAATAATTTAGAGTACCTTTTCCCTTTTTATATCGAGTGTTAAGTGCATAATACACATCAACAAGTAAAGCAGGATTTGGGTTCGCATTTAAGGCTTTTACGCCCCAAAATACACTAATAGCTGCAAGGTCAATATAGTCCAAAGTTCACAGAAATAAGATTACACCAAAAAAAAGTATCCCTAAGAAATCACCACAAGACTCCCCTTATTTGTTATCAATAAAATAAAGATCTTTAATTTCCAAATAGCATCTCTTAATCCTTTGTACATCACCTTATGTTTTGTAATTAAGTGATAATTCAGGATAATGGATCCCTAAACCATTTGCCAAGTATTTAATGTCAATAATATGCCCAATTTCCACATAAGCTTTTCCCTTATAGAAATTCAAAATTCTATCAAACTCTTCTAAAGTCGGTGCTAGCTGAAAGCCTTGGAAGGTAAAGCACCTCAATAGAGGGTCATAGAAATGAATTAAGGCAGAAAAAACATCCAATTGTACATCCACTTTTGTTAATTCAAGGGTATCCCCATAATGGCGAGTAAACAACTTCAAGGCTCTTTTAGATAGTTTCCCTTTGGTATTCTTGATCTTCTTCATATATGTTTTGATGAAATTAATACAGACAAATTGTTTCTCTCTAGCATTCATTTTTAGGACACTTCACCAAAAACCTTTGTTTTTTTAAATCCTGTGAATAAGACAAACAAAAAGAATGGAGAATAATGAATATGTGAGATGTAAGATGCATGAATGCATGATTATGTGGCTTAATAACGAGATTTCATGAAAGGTATCCTAAGTTGGTAGGCTCTTAGTTTTAGCTTATGTATATTATACCCTCCCCATAAGGTGATTTCCTTAAGGGTGTCATGGATAACACTATAAGGAAAGGCACAAGGGCCTCCCTTAAGTGGAGCCTCTTTGCAGACTGAGACTTTTGTCTCTAGGTTATGAAAGGTCTCACCATGAGATTTTGGTTTAAGGTTTATACAAAGAGTCATAGGTTTCGTTCCAAAGTCCTACCCCCAATAGGATGTCTCTTGAGACGTATTTTTTTCGGATTTCCACCGACTCTAGGCAAAGTTGTCACAAAAATTCATAGGGATGATGTATCCCATTGGCCAATAGACGAACCTTCTTTCTAAGGTTTTTTTTTTAAAATAATTTTTTTGAAATAATAAAATCCCGCCAGCAGATGAATAAAGATAATATAATAAGCAAAAATAAATAAATAATTAAATAAGCAAAGTATAAAAACCTAAAAACAAGAAAAATCCTAAAACCCTAAAACCAAAAGAAAAGGCCTATAAACCCTATGGTTGAGTCTCCAACAGAGTCGCCAACTGTTGTAACCGGTTTTAAAATGAGAGTCACCACCCTTAATTTTTATATGTAGGAAGGGAGTATAAAGGATAACCCTAATTTGGTCAGAGATCCTAAGTTATTAGACTCGCTCTTAGACGAAGGGAAGGTCTTAGGCACCCCTTATCCACCTTGTTCACAAGGATATTAGGGTTTCGAATTACGACTTAGGAAATAGGTTTTTATTTTAATTAGGGGAACTCTCCATGATTTTAGTCGTATGCCTACGTATCATCTTATGAGGAATCAGAGTCTCAATTTGTAGTTCGTAGTTGGTTGGTGTTTTTTAGGGATTACGAAGATATTTGATTTCTCCTTGAATCAAGTCTGGGTGTCTGAATAGCGGAGCTGTTAGATGAAGTTTGCAGTCGATTCAAAATATTTTCATAATCCTTTTTAAAAATAATCTTGAATTTTAAATTAAATTAGCAAAAAAAGATGATTTGATGTTGGTTAAGTATTTTTTAAATATATTAATATATACTAATATTTTCAATGCATGAAGAGAAATAATTTTAATGCAATTAAAAATATTTGGATGGATTAGAAAAAATAAATATTAAAATTTTATAATGATAATAAAATAATTTCAGAAATTATAAATATATTAAATATAAAATATTAATTATAATATAAAAATAATAATTAAAAAATAAATAAAATGAAAAAAATTAATTAAAATGTTGGGGGGTATATTTTGTTTGGGCCAAGTAAAATCAGGGGGTGTAGAAAGTAGGGCCTTGAATCTAGATATTGGATTCAGGACCAAACACAGGGGGGTGTCGTTTGTACGTAATAGTAAAATCAGGGGGGTTGGCTCAACAAGGGCTCAAGTTTATATATTGAACTGGGCCCAATAGTGCTAGAGGGTGTGGGTTATGACTGAAAATTAATATGGAAGTGTGTATTTAGTACTAGGCTATGCCCATATAATGTTTGAAGCCTGTTAGTTTGTTTACAGGAAGGTGTAAAGCCTTACTGTGTGCAAAACGCTTACAGATCGTTTGATTAAGATCATATAGTCGTGCAGGAGTGAATCGTGAGCCATTGATCAAAAGTAGTGAAATCATGTGGTTGAGACCTAAAGTTGACCATGGAGTATGCTAAGCAGGATCGTATAGAGGAACAAAGGGATTATATATTCAATTCCATCATATATTTTCCATTTTTTTCGCTTCTCTCTCTATCCCATCTCTCACTTCACAATAATAACCTTAGAGAGAGAAGCTATGGCTTCTCTCCATGCTCGTTATCCACCAAAAATCGCCTTGGCCATGCCAGCCTCCGTGAATCACCCTAAAGCCACCGTAAAACCCAGGTTCCCAATAGAAGCTCAACCAGAACCTTCAAATCTTCAACCAAAACCTAAGAACCCTAGGGTTCTCACATGAACCCTAACCCTTATACCAACCCAGAAACACAAACCCTTAGAACCCTAAGCTTCAAACAAAGAACCCTAACCCTAGATGAATAACCTTAACCCCAAAACCTAAGAACCCTAACCCTATAAATCTAAATTTTCTAGAAATGCAACAGTTAAACATCAATCATACAACCATTCAACAATCACGACAACAATTAACAACCCTAAGCTAAGTGTTTTAGATTACCTCTCCTGCAGTGAAATTGGTCGTATAATTTTTCTCCGTTGATTTCTCCTTTCTCTTCTCTTATAATCTCCTTTCTCTCTGTTTGCAGGTACGTGGTGGAGGTGGCGGCTTTGGAGGACAGATCTTAGGGTTTCATAAATTAAAACCCTAGATCCCAAGCAAGAATGATATCTTCACAGACGTAGAACTTCTCCATCTCCTCTGTTTAGAATTTTCTTCTCTAAATTTCTTCTTCTTTCTTTCTCTTATAAATTAGGCTTTTATAGTGTTAGATTTAGAACGAATTAGAAAGTTTTATGTTGATTAGGCATTACAATTATTGATTAAGGTAGGTTTTTGAGATTGTCATTATATTTATAAGTTTAGGAAAGATTAAAGATTATAATTGATTTGATTCTCTAGTTGAATAGATGATTCTATATTGAAATAAACTTGTATAATTTTTTATGTAATTTATTTGGATTGATACTGATAAGATTTGTTTCAATTTTGTTTATGGATTCGATTTTCTCTTTACAAAACATGTGTTTTTTTTTTTTAATCTATACAATAATTGTTCATTAGATTTTGGGCTTGGGTAAAGGATGAGGAACAGAGTGCCGTAGGGAACACAATAGGGTTTCAACCCTAATTTTGACTTAGTCAACTAGTAAATTAAAAAATAATGATAATAATAATTAAGAATATTAATATTATTTGATAAGTATATTATAATAACGGTTTACCAAAAATAATAACAATAAGTAATAATTGTATAATATTGGTTAAGTAAAACAATAATATTAATAAATATAAATGTTGATTTAGTCAACATTTTTTAAAAACGAGCTCCAAAAAAACTCCATACTTGGTTGTCCCAATTAATTTAACCTCAAGCCCAAACAAATATTCCTTCTTGTCATTTTAAATGGGCCTATAGCAAAATGTATACCCCTAAAAAAAGCAAATGGGCCTGGTTGATTAGAAAATGAGGCCATTTGCACACACTCCCCATTACATAAATGCACCTCCATTTTTTGAATGGACTAAGAAGTTTTAAATGGGCCTTTCTGATTTAGGAAGCCAAAAAAATCCCCTTTAATTATAATGAGATTAAAAATAAGCAAAATTTAAATTATGTGATTATAAATAAGAAGCCCAGTGATAATATGACTATTGTAATGAGGAAAGTTTAGGGTATGACAATATGCTCGAAAATCAACTGAACAAAGACGCGAGTTATGATACACGTGGAGAAAGGAAGGAAGCTAAACAACTAGTCTGGAAAAAAATGTTTATCAAGGAAAGTATTTTTAGGCAAAAATATCGTCAAAAAAAGGATAACAGAAGAAGACCTCGACACTAAAATTTTCCATGCGATTATGAAAGAAAGTAGAAGATGTAACAACATTATTTTGCTAGAAGTGCCAACAGGAAGGTTATAATGTGTGTCACAGATAACAGATTCTGCTCACGCCGAATTTGAAGCTAGATTTTTGGAACAAAGAGTCAACTGACCAAGGTTAGATGGAATTGAATTTATGTCACTTAGTGTTTTGGACAATGTCAACTTGGAAGAAATGTTTACAGAGGATGAAATTAAAGCAACCATCTGGGAATGTAACAAGGACTTAAGCTTGGGGCCTGACAGATTCAACTTCAACTTTCTAAAGAAGAGTAGTGACATTATAGGGGACGGGATTATTTTATTCATGCAAGAGTTTAACACTACAATTATCTTAACCAAAACACTAATTGTTTCCTTTTTAGCTCTAGTACCAAAAGTTCAAATTCCTCAGAAGATGGAAGAATTTAGGCCGATTTACTTAATTGTACGCCTCTATAAAGTAATAGCCAAGTTACTTATCACAAGATTCAAGAAACTAATATTCAATATTGTTTCGAAGTCACAAACGAGATTTGTGTTGGGGAGACAAATTTTATATGAGGTCTTAGCCACTAACGAAGTTATAGACTTTACTAAAAGAAGGAAAAAAGAATGTATGCTATTTAAAGTTTATTTTTTCCAGGATTTTGATTGAGTAAGCTGGGACTTTTTGAGATATTTACTTAGAAGATTTGGTTTTGGGCACAAATGAATGAGATGGATGGGGGGAAGTGTATTCATCAGCATTATGTTAGTTCTAATCAATGGCAGTCCCGTGAAGGATTTTATAGTTTCACAAGGATTACGACAAAGTAATCCCTTATCACCATTCTTATTTTCTTTGGTAGCTAAAGGCATGGAAGGAGTCATGTATGGGCGGTGGAGAGTGGCATGTCCAAAGGCTTCAGAGTGAATAATGAGGTCTCTTATAGTCTGTTCCAACTCGCTGATGATACCATCTTGGTAGGGGAGGCGTGATTAGTGGATTTTACACAGGATTATGCATTAATTTTAGTTATCGTTTCTTTTTATTTGATTGGTGTTTTATTTCAGTTTACCGCATTTTATACTTTGATTTGGTATTTTAGTGTTTTAAGGTTTAAAAGAATAAAACAGGACAAATCAGGGAAGGAAAGTGCAGAATTCAGAAGTTCAAAAATAAGTGCTTTAGGAGCCCTGGCACCGGTGGACGTGTCACCTAACATGGGCTGGTCAGGGGGAAGACTGGATAAAATTAAATTGGAAGCAGGACAGAAGGCGACACGGGCGCCCGTGTCACACGACACGGCCCGTGTGAAATAAGCTGGGCTAAAAGGTGGAAGAGGCAGATCACAGAAGCTAACACGGATGCTCGTGTCCGGTGACACAACTACTGTCCAGTTAGTTACAGTATGGAATTTTGGAGGAAGGATTACAGATGCTAACACGGGTTCCCGTGTCTACTGACACGGCCTGTGTCATCTCAGGCGCTGATAAATCTTAAGTTTGAGTATTTTTAGTGTTTTTGAACCCTGGAGGCTACTTTAGACTTTTGGCATCACCTAGTGTTGTACCACAAAATTTGCCCTCTCATTTCTCAAAGGATCATCCTGGACCCTCAGGTTTGCTTCTATAAAGTTTCAAGTCTTGAATTACAATTTTTCAAGAAAATCATTCACAAGGGAAAATAGTCAAAAGCACACTAAAAAGTCAAACTTTGACTTTTAGATCAAAAATCAAGTTTCAACAATTATATTTTATCAAGACATGAAATTCGATTATCAAAAATAAAGAGAATCAAAAATCCAATTTTTGCAAGACTTTGAAATTTTTCTAAGTATTTTCTATACTTGTTAATTTCATTTGCTTCATGACATGTTTTACTACAATTCCAAATAATTTGAAATGAGGCAAATAATTCAAGTTATTACCAAGTGAAATTTTTGAAAATTTACAAATTCTAAAACTATGTCTTGTTTGGATTTTTTTTCTATTCATCTCAAAACCTTGCCACAATGTTTTGTCCTTGATACAATGTGCATAAAATACTCCACAAGACCAAATTTATTTCATCCTACAAATTTTGCTGTCCAAGTTGAACAAAGTGTGATATGCTGAATTACCACAACACCCCCAAAACCTACTCCATTGCTGTCCTACAAAAAACCTTGTGCTATGCTGCACCACAAATCTGCATATGCTATCCTATATAGTCCAAAACTGCTATATGTAGTCTGCCCCAACCTGCATGATAACAACCCCAAAATTACACCAAAATGGCAAAAGAAAATTGTGTGAATAAAGTATCAAAACAGTAGGCACAAATAGTTCAAAATGACTTATTTTGTTTCCCCTCTAAACCTCAGTCAAGGGTCTACAAAAGGGATTATTTCATAAGACATAAGGGTTGGAATTTTTGGAGAGAATAGAGAGTTTTTGAACAAAAAAACAGTATTCTTTGTAACTTTGGCTCATTCAAGAAAACAAACAGCTCTAATCTCATTCAAAAAACATAACTTCAATCCATCATTCCCTCGTACAAACTCCCCCAGTAACCAAAACACCTCACCACATAGAGATTGTAAAAACACTAGAACAGTTTTTGTTAGTACCACTATCCTCACCCTCCAAACATAAAAACAAAACTGTACAACTTGACTGTGTTTCAACAGCTTGGGACAAGCTTCCTGGAGATTCATTGGAGCCATCACAGCATCTCAGAAAGTATTCAGACTTCAAAAACCAAGTGTAGTTTCAAGGTAAGTCTTTTTGACTTGGTATTTTTCATACATCATTAATGGTTTAGTTTTGAAGATAACATATAGTAATCATTGCCGCTTTCAGCTAACCGTTTACTTGCTGTTTATGTTTAACAATCATATGCTGTAAACTGACATGTATGGACAATAAGACAATGTTTAAGGCAGAAAAATGCAGTATGTATAGACACATAAACCCCATGCATCGACTCATACTGATTCCAGGTCCCAAAACAGAAGGTTGAAAAGTCCACAAATCGACACAAAATGCATATGTGTCGACACAAAGAAGGTATATGAGTTGACACATCCCATTATGTATCGACTCATACTGAGCTGATTTTTCTTTACAGGAGCAAGGAAAGGTTATGTGTCGATGCATAACAGCATGTGCCGACACGTAATGGTTCAAAAGGCAGTTTCTCCCATTTTCTACATTGTTTATACATATATTTTTCATTACCGCCCATTTGTTCGATGTGTTTGTAATAATTAGAAATTTATTTCATCCCTATTTGCAAATTGTACCCCCATCCCCTTAATGATGTAATAGCTTAGGATTTTATTTTCCGTATTTTATTTTTCTTTCATATATTGCTAGTAATTAGGATGTATGGCAAGATAAAATCAATAAATAGATAACTTTTAAATGCAAGACAAAATAGCATGAAACAAACACACTTGCACACTAGCACCTCTAGGGTAATCTCACTTTGTTTGCCTTTCTAAAAACAGTCATGTCCCTCGAATATGGGGCGCTTTAGCAAATACCCTTTAATAAAAATATTGTAGTCCCTCGATGTCCCTCGATGTTGCCTTTGATAAAACGATCTAGTCCCTTACGAATAATTGCTAAAGCGTCTCACAAGTTGCCTTCCATGGATGTACGACTGACCCGCGCCTGTCCCTTTACATCCAAAGATAGGGTTACTTACTAAATCAATGGTAAGATAACAATGTCAAAGGAAATAGGAGATGAACATGAAATACTTTTGAGTAGGTAGAATGTTCCTAGTTACTTGCTCAATTTTCAAAATCAAAACATCCTTGCTATTTCCAAAACAAGCACCCACACTTTCAAAACATCTTACAAACTTGAAAACATTTTCAAAAGATCAACACTTTGTATACATTCTTACGAACGATAATCATTATAAAGTTTTCCCAAATGATGGCACCTTTTCAAAATACTTTCAAAAACCACACAAAGCACATTTTCAAACAAAAGCAAGTAATCTAGCAAGTAACTAAGAGCCCATGGAAAACCATGGATGAAAAGGGTGCTAACACCTTCCCTTTTCATAATCTACCCCTGAAACTCAAGAAAAAATCTCTAAAGGTCTTTCCTGTTCTTTTCAACCTTTCCTTTTGGATAAAAGAAAATTTGGTGGCGACTTTTGCTAACCGCAATATTTGCGAATACAAACGCAAAAACAATCAAGTCAGTTCTCCCACCGTGTTACAAAACTGGCGACTCTGCTGGGTAGATTAAAAAAAGTGGGGTTACCTTAGGGATAGATCACATCTATTTTCTTTCATTGTTTGACTTGTATGCTTTACATTATGGTTCTTTGTTTGGGTTTTAATCCTTTACCCGGATTTGGGATACCTTATAGGTAAGTAGCAACACGTTATGGAAACTGTGCAGGATATACCGACATGGTATAAGCAATAGTTACGTTAGTGCGACATATTTGTGGGTATCGATAGCCCTTGAGTAGTCAAGGAGAATACGGGGCCGCTGAGTGATGTCATGAAGCACTAATGAACTTTTAGAACCTTTACTTGACCAACTTGGCCATTAGGACATAGTGAGATAACGAGCTTTGGTGCAGTTCGAAGTTGGTAGATACTCGATACTACACTCATTGAGGTTTGGTTTTTTGGGATATTTCGGTCGCCATTAAAGAGGCTTGCGCTGAAACAATGTCCAAGGAAACAAACCAGTGATATTGAGCTCCTTAGAACCCGGTTACTATTACTAGGACAAGTTTGAGCCAACTAAACTTCAAGAGGGTACTTACCTATAAGACTCCATGCAAGACTAAAACCTAAGGACTTTTTTACTTTGTTTGTATAAATATACTTGTACATAACATCATAAACATCATAACATCATACTCATACTCACTAACCATTTCAAGGATTTTTGGGATTTATCTTTGTTTCTGTTTCATAGGACATGGCTTTTATTCGCAGAAAAACCAATTAACTCAATCTCGTAAGGATCCCTCCTCAACTTAAAGAGTTAGCATCAAGGATTCCTGAGAATTCTCCATTTACAGAAAGACATGGTCGCCTCCTAAACTTGGTTACCTCTAAAACTGATGAAGATATGATGAAGGTGCTCTTCCAATTCTTTGATCCTCTACACCATTGCTTCACATTTCCCGATTATCAACTTGTGCCAACTTTGGAAGAATTCTCCCAACTCTTGAGGATTCCCGTTCTCAATCAACTACCTTTCAACGGTACGGAAAGAGATCCAAAGCCCGAAGACATTGCTCAAGCTCTACACATGCAACCATCTGATATCACCATTAATTGGGAGACAAGGAGTGGTGTCAAGGGTTTCCAAGCAAAGTTCTTGTTTGCGAAAACCCAAAACTGTTGGAATTCTTTAGATTTTAAAGCTTTTGAGGAAATTGTGGCTCTCCTCATCTATAGGATGGTTTTGTTTCCAAATCCTAACCAGCTCATAGATGAGAACATTGTCAAAACCTTCATGTCTCGTAACCCAGTGCCTACTTTGCTTGGAGACATCCTACATTCCTTTCACACTCGCACTATGAGGAAAAGAGGTATCCTTATGTGTTGCACTCCTCTCTTGGCAAGATGGTTAATTTCGCATCTTCCCCAATCTGTACTGAAAAACGAGCAAGGTTCAAGGTGGTCACAAAGGTTGATGACTCTCAAACATTCAAACATCCATTGGTGTTCTCGATCAATAGAGAATATTATTATTGTCGACCGTTATGGAGAATTTCCTAATGTCCCCTTACTTGGCATTAGGGGAGGTATCACCTATAACCCCTGTTTAGCTTTAAGACAGTTTGTGTGATACGGTGGCCAGAACCGGGACGTGGTTTCCCTATTTTGTTAAGGAAACTTTGCTGGTTTGCGTTCGCAAAATGTCGCGGTAAGCAAGAGTCGCCACTCTTTTATTTTATCCAACAAGGAAAGGAAAAAAGCACATAAAAATTCCTTTTTCGAGATATTTCTGAGTACGGGGGGTAGATTTATAGGAAGGGAAGGTATTAGCACCATTTCTATCCGTAGTTATCTACAGACTCTTAGGTACTTGCTCATCATTTTCAAAATTGTTTTCTTTGTGTTTGTGTGCTTTGAAAAGTTTTTGTTTTGACTTCGATTTAACTCTTGCTTCTGTCTTCAAGAGTGTAATGAAGTGTTTTTGAAAACTTTGTTTATAAAGGAGTGTAAGTGTGAAAAATTTGTTTGGAATGAGCAAGTACTTAAGAACTAATCTACCTACTCGAAAAAAATAATTGTTCTATGTTTGTTTCCTTTATACAATGCTATCCCACTATTAGTGAGTAGGTAGCATCGTCGTTGGAGTTTTGAGGGCCAATTTAAAAGGGACGTACAGTCACTAAAGCAATGTTAGGGCGTCTTAGTAGTAACCCTAATGTCTTAGATCATTTATCCGAGGCAACAATTCCGAGGCAACCATTCTGAGGAAACTTTTCCGAATCGAGACTTTGATCTTTGTTTAGACAAAAGGACGATCACTAAAGCATCCTATACTCAATGACCATTTACCGAAGGCAACCAAGTGGGAGTGTATCCTAGGAGTGCGCATGTGAGAATGATTCAATTTCAGTTTATTTATCTTTGCACATTTACGGTGATCTAACTGTTTTAAAATTAATCATACATTCTTGTCATGCATCCCTATATCATACATCTAACAGTTAATAATTTGCGGAATTTAAGGTGCAGAATTTAAGCTACGCTATTACAAGGCTTCGGGTATTTACATAGCCAAAAATAAACCCTTTGACAATAAAGCGATAAATGTAAATAAACGTCCTAATTAAACTATTACAAATTATAGGCAGTTACATCAATATGGTAAATAATAAACATAAAGCGCGCAAGAAGAATTAAGATCGACGAGAATTTAAGGTTTTGACCCTTCTAACCTAATTAAAAGAAAAATTGTTTTTTTTTTGTTGTTTTTAATAAAAGAAATAAGTTTTCTAAATTAAATATGCAATTAATTATTTAATTAAATTAATTGATAAAAATAATTACATGACCTATTTTGGTTTCTTTGGTTATTTTAGGAAAAAATAAAATATAATTAAGTTAGTAATAAAACCTATTTTTATTCTAAATATTTTTAAGTTATTTACAAAAAGAAATTAAAGTTTTACCTAAAATTAAAATTTAATTAAGAAAAAATCCTAAATCTATTTTTATGTGATATTTATATTTGTTTATTGATAAAAAAATAAAAGGGATTAAAAGAAATAAACAAAACTAATAAAACATGAAAATAAAGATGGGCCTAGTAGCAAAAGTAAACAGAGGGTGCAATCATCAGAAATTCCTAGGCCCGAATCTTTGAAGGCTTCATGCTCTAACTATGGTGTTTTTTGATTCTTGCGTGGAACCTATGATTCAACCATCCATAACAGTTCTATATAAACTCAAACAAACGTTAGCATACCATAAAATGTGATTAAAATTAGAGATTCAAAGTTTAAAATTTTACCAAACCGGTGTTGTCAAATGGGGGGCGTGCTAGGCGTGTGATGGATTGCTCTTGGGCCTTGTAAGACTCTTGAGGACTTAAAGAGTATGGTTTGAGGCTTGATGTCAATTGAGAGAGACCGGAACCTCGAGATATGACTTGCATCAATTCTTTGATTTCTGGAGAGCTTTTTGAAGAGCTTTTAGAGAGCATTTTGAAGAGCTTTTTGAGAGCTTTTTAGAGAGGATTTTCGTCCCTTTCAAGCTTGTATGGCTCTATATTTATAGAGGAGAATGAGGAGATAAGAAAGCATGGAAATAATCTCCCTCATAATGTTGTGTTTTAAGACCATGATCAAAATTTGAAAAAATGCCATATTTGATGATTTTATGCCATTTTCACATGTGGATGAACCTGGACATATTTGAAGAGTTATTTCACAAAATCAGTTGATATAAACCAGCATAAAACTTTCCCAAAATGGATTCACATCAAAATTTACATTATTTCTATTATTTATTTATTTAATTCTGAATTTTAATGAATAAAATATCAAAATAAATAGAATAAATAGTAGAAAAATGTATGGGTGGACTTAGAGATCGTGGACCATGTTATAAATGAGTTTCAAACTTGAAAAGATAGGCCCATTTGGAAAAAATCCAAGTTTGGTCAATATTTGCTTCATGCATTATTTTCAAAAATTGTCCAACTTTGACAATGCATATATCTCTCGATTTTAACCTTATGAGGGTGTTATTGGACTTTTTATAAAGCTTAAGATGTCCCATAAGAAACATCTTTGGTTTCATCTCAATTGGATCTTCCATGTTCATGTAAGAAGCTTTGACAAAAAAGGTGTTTTTGTTGACTTTTCAAAATGACCTATAATGTCCAAATCCATAACTTCTGGTGAGTGCATATTTTGAACTTGGGAGATGAAAATAGATTGTAGGTAATTGCATCCTATTCAAAATGAAGTTTGGATGGGTCATTTCTCATAAAGCATGAGTAAGTTATGCTTGGTCAAAGTTGAGTTGACTTTTCCTGCAAAACCGTAATTTAGCAATTTTTGGTTTTTGATGAATTATGAGCATTCCTTGATGAATCATGATCAACCCTTGATCAAATGATGAAATATACTTCAAAATGAGGATATTGACCAAAAATATTGAATTTTGACTGTATGTAAGCCACAGTTGACTTTTGCCCTAGCATAGTCGATTTTCAGGCCTTTGAGCAATTGACTGAGCAAACTTCCTCTGCAAGGATTGAAACTTGACATGGATGATCTTGAGAACATATTAGGACAATGTTGAGAATTTGGGGTCCCTTGGACTCAAGTATCTTGATGCAACATGAAACCCTAATTTGAGGTAGTCTGCCTTAGGAGAGAGCTTGTCTGGCCAACCCTTGGACTACCTTGAGCAACTTGTGGATCTTTCTTGAAATGTTTTGAGAAATATGGGACGGAAAATTTTAGGGTACAACACCTGCCCCTGTTCAATCTTCTTAAACCTGAGGATATAGATTGGCTTTCGTGCCTTTCGTGATCCGAAGGTGGAAGAGGATTGAACACTAGAGTGCCCATAAATTTGCACTCGTATGAAGTGGTAATTGTCTTGTGATGTCGGGAATGGGCTTACAGATGCCATTTGGAAATTGCTGACGAGGGGATGGGCTTAAAGATGCCATCTGAAGGAGTGTCGATCGCATAAGAGGTTCCTTAGCGAGAGCTTGTATACCTGTTGTTGAGGAAGATTCCACTGGGGAAGGCTGATCTTTATTGAGAGAAGTAGAACTTTAGGAGCTTCGGTCGTTCATATTCTACTGAGGAATCACCTCTGTCGAAATTTAGGAACTCGTCCATTTATTCTACTGAGGAAACATCTCTGTCGAAATTTAGGAACTCGCCCGTTTATTCTACTGAGGAATCATCTCTGTCGAAATTTAGGAACTCGTCCGTTTATTCTACTAAGGAATCATCTCTGTCGAAATTTAGGAACTTCAGTCATCCGTTATTCAACTGAGGAATTAACTCCGGATTGAGGAAGCGGAAGTGAACTGCGTATCTAGTTGTGTACAGGTTGCACCGCGACCTACTAGGGAAAGGTGAAACCGATCATGTTTGATAAGTCTGGGTCTTACAGTGTTGTGGATTGCTGTTTGGAGATAAGAGAAAAGAAACATGGATAGTAGGGTTATGAGAAGGAACCTGGGTAAGGTTGCTTCGTGAGGAGTTTGGATAACACTGCGTCTGAACCGAGAAGGAACCTGAGTAAGGTTGCTTTGTGAGGAGTTTGGGTAAAACTGCGTCTGAACTGAGAAGGAACCTGGGTAAGGTTGCTTTGTGAGGAGTTTTGGTAAAACCGCGTCTGAACCGAGAAGAAACCTGGGTAAGGTTACTTTGTGAAGAGTTTGGGTAGAACTGCATCGGGACTGAGGAGGAACCTAGGTAAGGTTGCTTCAGGATGAGTCTAAGTGAAACTACATCAGGAAAGAGAAGGAACCTAGGTAAGGTTTCTCCAGGATGAGTCTAGGTGAAACTACATCGGGAAAGAGAAGGAACCTAGGTAAGGTTACTCCATGATGGGTTTAGGTGAAACTACATCTGAACTAAGAAGGAATCTAGGTAAGGTTGCTCCATGATGGGTTTAGGTAAAACTACATCTGAACTGAGAAGGAACCTAGGTAAGGTTGCTCCATGATGGGTTTAGGTAAAACTACATCTGAACTGAGAAGGAACCTAGGTAAGGTTGCTCCATTATGGATTTAGGTAAAACTGCATATGAACCGGGAAGAAACCTAGGTAAGGCTGCTTCATGAGGAGTTTGGGTGAAACTACATCGGGACCGAGAAGGAACCTGGGTAAGGTTGCTTCGGGATAAGTCTGCGTAAAACTTCAGGAGGAACCTGGGTAAGGTCACCTTGTGATATGTTAAGTTCGTGTAAAACTTCAGGAGGAACCTGGGTAAGGTTATTTTGTGATAATTTTGTGTAAAACATCAGGAGGAACCTGGGTAAGGTCACCTTGTGATAACTTAAGTTCGTGTAAAACTTTAGGAGGAACCTGGGTAAGGTTACTTTGTGATAAGTTTGTGTAAAACTTCAGGAGGAACATGGGTAAGGTTACTTTGTGACGAACCCGTGTAAAGCTGTATTTAGGAGAAACCCGTGTAAGATTGCTTCGTGACGAACCCGTGTAAAGTCTGTTTAGTTTCCGGAGTTAATCTTGAGCTTGCAGGAAGTTGTTGATGATAACCATCTTTCCTGAAAAGGTACATGATTAATTGTATATGATGCATGACATGCATTGTATGATGATGTTCTCAAAATAAATGAAATTATGATGTATGCAATATGTATGCGCACGTCATGATATATGAACATGAAATGCTATTGTGGTACGTTCGAGTTTGGGAAAATAAATCCCTGACTGTTGTTGGAGAATAAAGAGTTTCGCTCGCTGGAGATAACGACTGAAGATGATTGGGAGAATAATCCTGCAGGAGAGAATAACTTCGTTGGGAAATGGACTGACGAGGAAATGACTCTGTGGGAAGTATATACTCTGCTAGAAGATCTGCTGATTTGGAGAAACAAAACTCAACTGGGGATGAATTACCGTTGCTGGTGATAGTGAACCCTGTTGGGGATTGAATTTCTGTCCGTGAAAGGAATGAACTCCGCTGGGGATGATTTTCCAATGGCGACTTCACTGGGGATAATCTTTTAGAATCTACTGGGGATAATCTACCAGACTCCACTGGGGATAATCTTCCAGTGCTGGTGATATATAAACTCTGCTTGGGGAGAATCTTACCGACCCATTCGTGGTTGCGAGCCTCAGTTGGGGAGAATTAACACCACTGTCCTTTTCTTACTCTACGGGGAGTGTAGATGTTACTGGGATGCGGGCTGAGGATATGACAATGACTTTGCATCGAGAATTTTCTGCCCCTGTATCTGCGGGAGAAGGTGCCTGCGGAGGCCTTGTGGATCGAGTATTATTCCAACCTATGAGGTGCTTTGTAATTGCCGATTGAAATGACAAATCTTCTTCTGGTAGGCAAGTGACGAGATGACGGGACATAGTCGTACACTTTAATCCCTAACTTTTTCTTGGACTGTCTTTTCATATTTTCAGTCCACCGGGATACCCTTTCTTTCCCAAGCCGCCTTTTCAGGTTTTCGACTTGCCGGGTGTACAGATATTTTTTTTATCCCTAATTTTTGCCCGAACCCTTTTGGTTCGTCGGGATGCCCTTATTTTTGCCTAGGCCTGTCAACCTAGTGGGTCTTTGTTCATGCGCAGTATTTTCTGACTATGTCCACGCTCTCAGAGTGGAGGGAGTTGTCATTGTCGGTAGTGTTGTGTTTCCATACTACCAGAAGATGTTCGTTTGATCATACAAGATTCGTTGCTGGAATTCATGTCCAATGCCCCAAGTGATTCAGATGAAGCCCTGCCCCTGGATATTTGGCATATTTGAGAGACTCCTTGAATCTTGACTTGACTGTCCCAGATGATAGACAATGCTCATTGCGTGCCCCTTGGTTGGAATTGTTTTTTCCACTTGAGGTGACCCTTTTTATTGAAAAGGTTTTTGTTCACTAGATATTCGTCGTGCGAATTTCTCTGCTGTTGAACAAATAGTCATATGCACATAATGTTATTTTAAGAATGCAAAGCTTATGTCTGTTTTGAAGTTCTTTGAAAATGCAGTTTTCAAGAAAACAAGCGAATTTATGTAAAATGTGATGTCAACTCAGGATTTACAGCAAGCCCTACAGGAGTCAGGATATCCTTTGTAACAATATGCTTTCAAACTAACCCATGCCTCAGCTAGGACTTTTAAGGGTTATAACATGGTCTAGTTCACGGTTCAAGAAACAAAGGATAAAGGCTCAGATTTTATTTATACCCACCCGTTCTTCATGATGTCCTTCGATCATAAACTCAACTAATTGTGCATTTAGACCCCGTTTTGAGTCTTTGCTCTGATATTCTAGTGATGGTTCGAATACTGAAATATTATTTTGAACAGGCTGTCATTTTGTTGAGAGTTTATAGGACCTCTTTCTTTTTGATTTCGTTATCCCTGTATTTTTGCCTGAACTGTTTCTTTCTAGTGATTACAGTCAGCGGGATGCCCCAGTTTTTTTCTTAAGTCCCTTTCATAGGTTTTGACTTAATTTTTATTTGGAGGGATAATGACTGCCTGTCTTGACGATTATAGGGAACCATCACTGTCTTTTAGTTTGGGAGAACGTCTTTGATGCCATTTGTGATACGGTGGGAGAACTGACTTGAGGTTTTGCGTTTGTATTCGCAAATGTTTCGGTTGAGCAAGAGTCGCCACCGACTTTTTATTTTATCCTAAGGAAAGGTTAAAAAGCACAGCAAAAACCTTTTGAGATGTTTTCTTGGGTTCGGGGAGTAGATTATAGAAAGGGAAGGTATTAGCACCCTTTCTATCCATGGTTATCCATGGGCTCTTAGTTACTTGCTTTAGATCACTTGCCTTTTGTTTTCAATTGTTTTAAATGGTGCTTGAGTGTGTGGGTTTTGAAAATGCTTTGAAAAGATGCCAATGTGGTGGCAACCTTTGTAATGATCCATGTGGGGATGTATACAAAGATGTATGTCTTTTGAAAAGGGTTTCATTTGTTTTTGAAAGTAGTTTTGAAAGTGTAGTGAGATGTGGTTTTGAAATTAGGCAAGTGTTTTGTTTTGCAAGTTAATTCAAGTAACTAAGAGGTTATCTACTCCTAAATTTCTCAAAAGATCATTGCTATACTTTAACCCTTTTAACAAGTTTGCTCCATCATTGTATTTGGTGGGCAACCTTGTGTTAGGATGTGAAAGGGACAGGCGCGGGTCATCGTTTAGACCATAATTGCAACGGCGTTAAATGTCTTTGGGCAATTCTTTTTAAGGGACTTGACCATTTGTTTTTGTTTGTTTTGAAAAGTTTTGTCGAGGGACTATGATCATTCAAATTGTTTGCTTTGCCCAAAGAAGTTCAACATGCAATATGGCCCATTTATTTGAAAGGCAACAAGTGGAATACCCTAGGGGGTGCAAGTGTGATTTGTGTCCATTTTCATGCTTGTTTATCTTGTATTAGGTCAAACTATTTTTTATCGTTTTTCGCATACAAACCCTAATTCTAACATGTTATCATTAGAAAGAAATAAAGTGCGAAATTAAAATTACTAAGCTATTACAAAACCAAATATGGGAAGGGGGGTACAAATGTTCAAATGGGGATATTGACAAGAATTTAAATCTACATTATTACATCATTTTGAATATTTGCAATTTAAATGATGTACAAAAATTAAATAAAAATGCAAGATGCACAAAAATGTTTTGTATATGTATGAAAAAATATTATTTATGTAAAAGAGAAAAGAAAATAAAATGTATTATTTTTTTGAGTATTTTGAATTTAGGGCACAAACCCTAATTTTTAAAGAAAATGCCTTATTATCTAATTTAATACAAATGTTTATTTTTTTATTTATAAAAATAATATAATAATGAAGTATATTGTAAGAAAAAGTATTTTTGTATCAAATATTAATAAAAAAATGAAAAATTCAAGTATTTTTACATTTTAGCTTAAATGTATTAATAAGCATATATATATATATTAAACCCTAAATATGTATTATACACAAAATAAGTATTTATTTAATATTTTAATAAAATAAATAAAAGAGTATTTTTTTGTGTGAAATATTTTCAGAAGGTAAATAAAAATAAAAATGTATTTACACTATTTTTTCTATTTTATTCTAATAATGGTATATATATATATATTATGCATAAATAAAGAAACAAATCAAATAAATATGCCATAAATTCAGAAAATGATGGAAAAAATATTTTTAATTTTTTAATACCATGAGAAAAAATAAACAAAGTCAATCAAAAAAGAAAAAGTCAAAAATGTTAAAAAATGAACAAATGGGCTCAGGGGGGTGTGAATCAAAAAAGATAGTGTGAAAAGCAAAATAACACAGGCCCAGCCCACTTCACTCCTTCTTCAACCTCCAGCACAGATGTTTGAAAAAACGCGCGCCCCTGTTCTTCAATGTCTAACTCCTGATTCTTGGCTTTTCAGCAAAAACTCATAACACAACAAATGTTCAGCATGAAGAGACGGTTCTAACCATATAAAGAACTTGACCTATCTCTCTAAGATGAGGGAGAATTTCTCCTCCCCCAAATCCTAACCTAATTTTTCTACCATTTTCAAACTCCAAATTCTCTCTACTCAGGCAAAAGAAATGAAATGTAAAGATATGTACATGTTCAGGGCTATGAGTAGGACCCTGTTTCTTCACAAACTTAAGACTAAAGATGCATGATAAGAGAGATACGAGTTCAAAGTTTTACCTGTGCAGTTGAACTTCTATGTGGAGAATGAGAGACTTTCAGTGCAATGTAATGATTGGAAAAGCTTCCTTGAGGTCCAGGGATGCTTTTTCAATGCTTACTTTGTCTTGAACCTTCTTGTATCAAGCTGTAGAACTTCAACTGCAAAAGGAGAAATTAAAAATGGTGGAAACTGTTAGAGTGATTACAGGTCAGGTTTTAGGCCATGGTTAGCTTGCATATGTTGTAAGGAAGGTGTATGAATTGATTTTGGTGAGAATGCTCGAGGGAAGTGGGAGTTTGCACTCAATCTGCAGGGGTTCCCCTGTTTGTGCAGTTTCAAGGTGATTTTGAGATGGAGGATGCTTGGGAGGTTCAGGACTCGTGCCAAAGCTTGGGTATCTTCTATGGAATGTGTTTGATAGCTTTTGTGTTGTGTGTCTTTGCTGAAGAGAGAGTTGGCATAAGTTATGGACCTTTCTTCACACTTAAGCTACAAAATGCCACTTTGCTCCCTAGGTCAGTACAGGCCCTCCCACTATGCTGCTATCCCTTGCCTTGATCAGTGCAATTTGCTCACAAACTTGTGCCAAGAAGATCTTGATTGTACCACTTGGATTGCAAACTTGACATAAAGTTCTTCTTTTCAAGAATGGAAATAGTGCTTTTTCTAGTTTAGGCTTAATTCCTTGTGTAATGACCAAAGGCTTAGAATAAAAACTTGGTTCAATGGTTTTGCATTGAATTAAGGAGTGTAATTTGGTTTAGGGACCTGTAAAGTAGCACAAACTATGCTGAGTTCAAATTTGCAAAGTTTATGAACATGTTTTGATGAAGAACAAAAGTGAATTTTTGCCAACTTGTGAAATTCGAATCTCTCAAGTTATGAGGTTGTTTGATGAGTCCTTGGACATTTTGGAAAGCTTGGAATGTGTACTATAATCCATATTTGAAATGAAAATCAAAATTCCAAGTGGAAGGGTATGAAAAGTGGCCTTGAAGTGGGGTAGAAAACCTTGTCAAAATAGGTTAAATTTCACTAAGTTAAAAAATGGTTTAGTGCCCTTATTCAAAAACATATAACTTGAGATACAAGCTTCAAATGAGAAAACTTTGTGAATCAAAGTTGTAGATTATACAACAAGCTACAACTTTCATGTTTTGACTTTTGTTTGAATCCAAATGGATATTGGTGAAAAGATGGGGCAAAGTTGGGAAAAAATTAGGGTTTTTTCATAACTTAGAAAAATTCTAAGTTATGAAAAATTCCATTTTCAAACCCTAATTTGCATTTTGTGATTTCTTGGTGAACAAGTTTCATGATTTGGCAAGTTTTAATGAAAAATGAATCTTGACTCTTGATTTTGACCAAAAAGTCAAAGTTTGACTTTTCAGTATACAGTCAAAATTGATCAATTGACTGGGAAATTCAACTGTCAATCTTGTGTACTTGGGATCTTTTGAGCTTGATGAATGTGTCAAGACCATTTCATTGAGTCCTTGAGGCCATATGTGAGCTTGATTTGCCATTGGCTAGGTCAAACAGTCAAAAATTGCCTTTGTGCAGTCAAAACCCTAAAAATGACCATTTTGCCCTTTTGGTGATCTGATCAAATTTCTTGTGGAATTGTGGTCCAAACTTGATCAAATGGTTCATGTGAGTTCATAATGTTGATGTGGATCAAATTTCATGAGGTTTGACTGTCAATTGGCCACAGTTGACTTTTTCCCCAATATAGTTGATTTCTAGGTCAACTGTCCAATTGACCGGGCAAAACTTGGAATCAAGACATGAAACTTGGTATAGGTAAACTTGGGAGTCCAATATGAAGCATGAAAGTCATCTTAGGCATTTTAGGTCAAAACATCCTTAGGCAAACACAAACCCTAATTTGAGTCCATAGTGCAAGGAGAAGTCCTGAGCAGAGGGAACCCTAACTGAATCTTAATCTTCAAAGGTCTTGTGATGAGAAAATGTTGAGGAAATGGGAGGGCAAATTTTGGGGTACAACAGTTGCCCCTGTTCAATCTTCTTGAACCTGAAGAGTTAGATTGGCAAGTTTGCCTTTCGTGACTCGAGGGTAAAAGGAGATTGGACACTAGAGTGCCCGAAAATTTGCACTCGCATGCTGGAGTCTCAACAATGTGGTGTCGGGAATGGGCTTATAGATGCCATTTGGAGGTGTTGATCGCATAAGAGATTCCTTAGCGAGAACTTGTGTATTTTGAGGAAGGAGGATGTTTTCCTGGCTTGTTACAGGTGTTTGATCTTCAGTCTCCTTATGCAGATATGCCCTGGCTAGATACAGGTATCGAATCTACAGTTAGTTGCTCACAGATGTGCCCTGGCTGGATACAGGAGTCGAATCTGGGAATAGTCGTTGATAGATGTGCCCTGGCTGGATACAGGAATCGAATCTGCGAACTCTTCAGACGTGCCCTGGCTAGATACAGGAATCGAGTCTGGAAACGTGGTCAACAGATATGCCCTGGCTGGATACAGGAATCGAATCTGGAGATGTTGTAGTTGATAGATGTGCCCTGGCCGGATACAGGAATCGAATCTTCGAACTCTTCAGACGTGCCCTGGCTAGATACAGGAATCGAGTCTGGAAACTGATCACTCTCAGATGTGCCCTGGCTAGATACAGGTATCGGATCTGGAATTGTGACAGTTGAAGGTAGTTGTTTTTGGGATTGTCTCTTTCCTGAAAAGGCAAAAAACGTAAGTCGTATGCAATGTCATGATGTATGATATGCATATTGTCATGATACTCAACATGAGATGTTGTATGCGTTCCACCATGTATGTAAGCAAGATGTATGAAAATGTAAAATGTTTATGAATGTAATTTCGTCTTGGGGAAAATAAATCCTTGACGAACGGCCGGAGAATTGCTCTGTGGAAGAGATATTTGGCCGAAGTTTTGATGAGAGACCTGCTGAGGACTTTAACGATGGATTCCGCTGAGGATAATGATGATAAACTCCGCTGGGGAACTCCAAAGATAAACTCTGCTTGGGAATACCAAAGATAGACTTCGCTGGGGATTGAAGGAACTTTGCCGAGAGCGGTCTTCCGTGGCTTTTAGCTGAGGATAACCCAGTTATAAGTCCTTGTGAGGAAATAACTCTAAATAAAACTCGGGTGAGACGTCCGTGCTTCGCAGGGGATAAGCTTGCAGAATCTACTGGGGATGAGCTTTAAGACCTGCCGGGGAATGTTGTGTCCTTTCAGGATCGACGGGGAATCAACTCCGCTTGGGGAAAGTATTGTCGCATCCTGTTTTACTCTGCGGGGAATTGAGATGATTTGGCCACATTCTTCAGTTGAACCTACCTTGGTGCCTTGGCGGACAAAACAACCAGACTGCATTAGACAACTCCACATTGCCCCTGTCTTTGATGTCACCTGTAATCAATCTCTTGTTTCATATGCAAATATTTATGAATCAGCAATTTAATGTCAAATGCATATATCAAAAATGAACATTGGACGTTCTTCGCAAGACAAGACAGAAAAAAGGAAAATAATGATAATTTGTATGGACAAGTGAATTTGTATTGATTTAAACTTTGCCTGTGAATAGGCGTTTTTGTACAAGAGGCCGACATCCTAGTAAGAGGACATCGCCAAATAGTATAGAGTTTACAATTTGAAAAAGGAAACAAAACAGCTATGTGAACAATCCCACTGGGTTCCAACTCTGCTATTGCCTTTATGTCTTCGAACGTCTCATCGCTTTGCTACCTAGTTGAAGATGAAGCTGATTGATCAATGCCGAAATATGGAGCCAGATAGTTGATGCCGAATTCCGGATGCGAAGTGATCCAATGAGACATAGTGTTACGCTTTTATCCCTAACTTTTGCCTGGACCGCCCTTTCAGGTTTTCAGTCCACCGGGATACCCATTTTTGCCCAAGCCGCCTTTTCAGGTTTTCGACTTGCCGGGTGTACAGATTTTTTTATTTATTTCATCCCTTATTTTTCCCGAACCCTTTTGGTTCGCCGGGAAGCCCTTATTTTTGCCTAGGTATGTTAACCTAGCGGGTCTTTTATTTATGCGTAGTATTTTTTCACTATGTCTGCATTGGCAGGGTGAGGAAGGTCGTCACCATCCATGGTGGTTAGGATCATGGCTCCTCCTGAGAACACACGTTTAACCACAAATGGCCCTTCGTAAGTAGGGGTCCATTTGCCCCGGGGATCACTTTGAGGAAGGATGATGCGTTTGATTACCAGGTCCCCAACTTGATACTCTTGCGGTCTGACTTTCTTGTTAAATGCCCTGATCATCCGTTTTTGATACGTTTGACCATGACAGATAGCAGTGAGCCTCTTTTCGTCAATCAGATTTAATTGATCAAGTCGAGTCTGGATCCAGTCATCTTCATTCAAGTCTGCATCCTTCATTATCCGGAGAGAGGGTATCTGGATTTCAATGGGCAAGACTGCCTCCATGCCATAGACCAAGGAGAAGGGAGTTGCCCCGGTTGACGTCCTTGCTGAGGTGCGGTACCCATGAAGAGCGAACGGTAACATCTCGTGCCAATCTTTATAGGTCACTGTCATCTTCTGCACAATTTTCTTGATATTTTTATTGGCTGCCTCTACAACCCCATTCATCTTCGGCCGGTAGGGAGAAGAATTGTGGTGCTGTATCTTGAATTGTTCACAGAGTTCAGTGATCATTTTGTTATTGAGATTGGTACCATTATCCGTAATGATTCTTTCTGGGACGCCGTACCGACAGATCAGATTATGCCGGATGAAACGTGCCACGACGCTCTTGGTTACTGTGGCATAGGAAGCTGCCTCAACCCATTTCGTGAAGTAATCGATCGCCACCAAGATGAAGCGATGCCCATTGGATGCCGTTGGTCGGATCTCACCGATCATATCGATGCCCCACATTGCGAAAGGCCAAGGTGCTGTCAGGACATTCAAAGGAACCGGAGGGATATGCAACTTGTCAGCATAGATCTGACATTTATGACAAGTTCGGGAGTGTTGGTAACAATCGGCTTCCATTGTGGACCAGAAATATCCTGCCCGAAGGATTTTCTTAGCCATGGTGTGTCCACTGGAATGTGTTCCGAATGTACCTTCATGCAGTTCTATCATGATTTTCTCTGCTTCAGCCTTATCCACGCAACGTAGTAGAGTTGAATCATGATTCCGTTTGTAGAGAATGCCGTTGCTGGGGAAGAATTTTGCAGTAAATCTCCTCATGAACTTCTTATCATTGACAGACGCACCTTCAGGGTATTCCTGAGCTTCCAAGTACCTCTTCACCTCATGATACCAGGGTTTTTCAATAACCTTCTCAGCCTCGAGCTCGCAGCAGTATGCCGGTTCATCCAACTTCCAGATTATGATTCGGGGAGCCTCATTGTCCCATTTAACTTTGAATATTGAAGACATCGTAGCTAGGGCGTCCGCTAGCTGATTCTCCTCTCTAGGGAAGTGCTCAAAAGTTATCTCTTCAAAGTGGGGGAGCAAGGTCGACACATACTCCTTGTAAGGAATAAGATTCGGGTGTTTCGTATCCCACTCGCCTTTGATCTGATTGATCACGAGAGCGGAATCTCCGAAGACACTTAGAAATTTGATCCTTAAGTCGATTGCAGCTTGTAAACCCATGATACATGCCTCATATTCTGCCATATTGTTGGTGCAGCTGAAACATAATCGGGCGGTGAGGGGAGTATGAGTTCCTTTGGGAGATATGATTACAGCGCCGACGCTGTTACCCAAAGCATTGGAGGCTCCATCAAAATGCATAGACCATCGGGATTCTTCCTCAGGTCCTTCATCCGGTCCAGGTACTTCACAGTCAGTTACCACCACGATGTCTTCGTCCGGAAAATCAAAGTTCAATGATTGGTAATCGTCCACAGGTTGGTGTGCTAAATGATCTGCCAGTACACTTCCCTTAATGGCTTTCTGAGTTGTATACTGGATGTCATATTCTGTTAAGATCATTTGCCATCTCGCTATTCTTCCAGACAGAGCGGGCTTTTCAAATATGTACTTGATGGGATCCATTTTCGAAATCAATAAGGTAGTGTGAGTCAGCATATACTATCTTAGCCGGCGAGCAGCCCATACAAGAGCGCAGCAAGTTTTCTCAAGCAGTGAGTAACGAGACTCACAGTCGGTAAACTTTTTGCTCAAGTAATAAATAGCGTGCTCTTTTCGGCCAGACTCGTCATGCTGCCCCAGCACACACCCCATTGAATTGTCAAGCACTGTCAAGTATAGTATCAGAGGTCTTTCTTCCACCGGTGGCATAAGAATGGGTGGCTCTTGAAGATATTCTTTTATCTTTTCAAAGGCGGCCTGACATTCATCATTCCAGCGTACTACTTGATCTTTCTTCAGCAATTTGAAGATTGGCTCACAGGTAGCAGTTAGATGTGAGATGAATCGGGCAATGTAATTCAGTCGTCCCAGGAAGCCTCTGACTTCTTTCTCTGTTCTTGGAGTCGGCATCTCTTGTATGGCTTTTACCTTGGCAGGGTCCACCTGAATACCTTTATCACTTACAATGAAACCTAGCAACTTTCCGGATCTTACCCCAAAGGTGCATTTGTTGGGATTCAGCCTTAGCTTGTATAATTTGAGTCGGTCAAACAACTTCCTCAGATGGTCAAGGTGCTCCTCCTCAGTTTGAGACCTCGCAATCATGTCATCAACGTATACCTCAATCTCATGATGGATCATATCATGAAATAAAGCAACCATGGCACATTGGTAGGTTGCCCCAGCATTTTTCAATCCGAATGGCATGACCTTATAACAGAAGGTGCCCCACTGAGTCACAAAGGTAGTCTTCTCCATATCCTCTGGAGCCATCTTAATCAGATTATACCCTGAAAAACCATCCATGAAGGAGAACACCTTGTGTTGAGCTGTATTGTCAACAAGGACATCGATGTGCGGTAGGGGGAAGTCATCCTTGGGGCTGGCCCTGTTCAAATCCCTGTAGTCGACACACATTCTGACTTTACCGTCCTTCTTCGGTACTGGCACCACATTGGCAACCCACTGGGGGTAGGAAGTCACTGCAAGGAACCCGACATCAAACTGCTTCATAACCTCGGCCTTGATCTTTTCAGACATCTCTGGACGCATCCGTCGGACTTTTTGCTTTACCGGAGGGCAATCTTCCTTGGTTGGCAGATGGTGAACTACAATGTCGGCATCCAAACCAGGCATATCTTCATAGGACCAAGTAAAAATCTCCATGTAGTCTTGTAACATTTGGATCAATCGTTGCTTCACGCTGAGCTCTAGATTGGCACCAATCTTGACCTCTTTCCTATCTATCTCAGTACCCAAGTTAATTGTTTCTACAGGCTCTTCATGTGGTTGAATAGCCCTCTCTTCCTGGAGTAGCAGTCTTGCGAGTTCACCAGGCACTTCGCAATCATCTTCACCTTCGTCTTCGGCCAAGTTGATCGGATTTTTGAAGTCATAACTGGCGGTAGCAGAGCTGTTACCAGTGAGATCCAGAGTGGATTGAAACCTGTATAAGTGAGTGTGTGTAAATATAGCTGTTTTGCAATATATATAACACAGAAAGGAAAAAGAGCACAAGATTTGAAATGCAACAAACGTCCAATGTTTTGATTGATGATATATGAAAATGTCATACAAAAAGCCCTCATAAATGGAGCTACGATGCCCCGGGTAGGACACCGAGCCAACAAAGTTTTAACATATTGTTTGTTACAAATTTGGAAATCAAAAGAAATCAATTACTGCGTGACAAATGTGATAGGGGTAAAATCCTTTGTCGTCCAGTTTCTTGGTCCGTTGCTGGTAGTCGGGTAGATCCAACTGTCAAACTCAACTTCCTCCACATCCTCCTCGATAGCATTCACCCTTGAGCTGGAAATAAACACCGGAGCCTTTCTGATCTTCTCTTTGCGCACAGCCTTCTGAGCCTCTGCAGTAAAGCCTAGCCCAAACTTGTCGTTCTTCTGAGTGAAGTCAGGAAGCTGACCCCAGTTTGCACAATTGCCTTTCTGAACCACAGCCCGGGCATCCCTTAGGGAAGTCATCCTCAAGGAAACATTCTTTTCGACCGCTGCCTCTGCTGCTGCTGAAATTGGATGTACTTCCTCGAAATGCTGAAAGGGGGTTTCAATAAACTCCCCGTCCATCTCAATGTATCTGAAGGAATTCAAATGGCTCACCATGTAGTCCTCTTCTCCTTGCACAGTGACGATCTTCCCCCTGACGGGATACTTCAGCTTCTGGTGCAAGGTGGAGGTCACTGCCCCAGCTTTATGGATCCAAGGTCGACCCAGTAGACAAGAGTACGATGGACGTATATCCATCACATAAAAAGTAGAGTCAAACACTTGAGAGCCCACACGAATAGGGATGTTAAACTCTCCATGAACCATCCTTTTGGAACCGTCAAAGGCCCTGACAATGATATTGCTGGGCTTCAATTCCAGGCCTTCATAATCCAGACGATCTAAAGCCTTTTTCGGTAGGACATTCAAGGAAGAACCAGTATCCACCAATACATGCGCCAGAGTAGTGCCCCTGCATTCGATAGAGACATGCAGGGCATCATTGTGGTCTCTTCCCTTCGCGGTCAGGTCAGCATCTGAAAAACCCAAGCCATTGTCTGCTGTCAGATTTGCTATGCAATTAGTGAACTGGACTGCAGACGTTTCTTGCGGCACATGGGCCATCTTGAGAAATGAGATCAAGGCCTTAGCATGGGCCTCGGAGCATAGCAATAAGGAGAGCAGGGAGATCTTGGAGGGTGTATGCCCCAACTGCTCGTCAACATTGAAATCACTTTTCTTTATTATTTTCAGAATCTCCTCCATTTCTTGTCGGGAGGCCTCAGCATTTATGGGTATTGGTGCCTCCATCCGGGCAGGCTCTTCTTCAATCCCTTTGCCCCGAGCATTTGATGACTCGGCAGCAGGGGAAACAACTTGATCATCAACAGTAACAGGTATACTTGTAGGTTTTATAAGGAGGGGTCTTCGAATAGCGGGCGGTGCAATGTCAGGCGAGAAGAGCCTGCCACTGCGGGTAACTTTGGCTGGACCAGTGATATCGCAGATACTGGCGCCAGTGTCGAATTCTTGTTTGATTCCATTTACATACACGTCTGCCCCATAATGCCAGGGGACAGCTTTATCAGATACGTAGGGGAGAGGCCCCGGAACAGTAATAATCACAGGTGCAACTGTCGTGATTTGAATAGGCTTCTTCGGGAGAGCCTTGATTGGATTTTTGAAGATTGTAATCACAGAAACTTCTTTCATCGGAACCAATTGAACATCAGTCTTTTTGAATAGAATTTCCTTGCTATCCATTAGGCCTTGGATGCCTAACCTCAGCAAGGGACAATCAGATAGGGAAATAGCACAGAACAGGCAACCTTCACCGCAACCCGGAAATAAACCGGCCCGCAGTAGGTTCTTCTTGACAGTCTTCAGAGGGGTAACAACTTCATCTACCGAAACAGCATACATTTCTTCCTCAATGGCATTTACCCTATGCTGGGGCATAGGAGCCGTTACAACATTTGGTCTTTCTGGTGCTTCAAACTGAATTTCCTTTGCGTCGATCAGATCTTGCACTTTGTTTCTCAAGGCCCAGCAATCATCAGTAGTGTGCCCGGGACTATCAGAATGATAAGCACACCGGGCATTTGGGTTATACTTAGGAGACGAAGTGTTGACGACCTTAGGAGCTTCTTTGAGGGTCACCAGGTTGGTGGATAACAGTTGGGGTAAAATTTGAGATAAGGTCATACTTAGTCGGGTATACTGCCTCTTGGGCCTTTCGCTTCTTTGTTGATTGTACTGCTGAGGAGCAGCAACAGGTTTGGAGATGACCAAAGCATTGACGGCTTGGCGACTTTCGGGCTTGACTTGTCTTCTAGGACCATAGACGGCACTTGCTTCTTTCTTAAACGGCCTCTTCTCAGCACTTGTAGAGGCAGCCTTCTGTATCTTGCCTGACCTGATGCCAGCTTCAATTCTTTCTCCCGTTAATATCAAATCTGTAAATCCAGCGGAGGAGTTACCAACCAAATGATTGAAAAATGGACCAGACAACGTCCCCAGAAACATATCAACCAGTTCTCGATCAGTCAATGGAGGCTGCACCCTGCCAGCCAAATCTCTCCATTTTTGAGCGTACTCTTTGAACCCTTCACCCGTCCCTAGAGACATACCCTGAAGTTGGGTACGCGTAGGAGCGAGATCAGAATTGTATTGGTATTGTCTGTAGAATGCGGTTGCCAAATCTTCCCAGTGTCGGATGCTAGCTCCATCCAATTGGTAGAACCATTCAAGCTGTGACCCCGAGAGGCTATCTTGGAAGAAGTGAATCCAGAGGTTCTTATCCGCCGTGTAAGGTTGGATTTTCCTTACGTACGACCTCAGATGCAGCTTTGGGCAGGAGACCCCATCATACTTGGCGAAGGCAGGTGCCTTAAACTTGTGTGGAATTACTACTCCAGAAGATAATCCCAAATCTCTGAAATCCAGCCCCGGCACATTCTGAATCTCCATGGCACTCAAGCGGTCCTCCAATTGCTTGTATCTGTCAGCAGCAGGTGGGTATTGTTCGTCATTATAGTCCGTCTCGTTGTCGGAGACTGCGGGACTAGGAGCTTCTCCCCCTTGGGGACTGTTTTTCTCAGCAGAAGAAGTGGTTGGATCAGTTTCATTGTGGAGTGTGTTCCCAAATCTGCGTCCGGTGTTGAACAATGCAGTCCTCTTTTTCTTCTTCTTCTTCAGGAGTAGAGTCTTCAACTCTTGCTGACCTTGGGCTAGGCTTAGGACCATTTCTTGAAACTGTGCACTTTGAGCCTGAAGGGCCTTGATTGCTTGCTCACTGGAGGAGTCTGGATTCATGATGACTGTGCACACAAACAGCGAAGAAAATTAAGCAACCTGTGAAATAGGGTACCTGCTATGCATATGGTGCAATGGAATGCGTATGTTTTATGTTTTCAAAGACAAACAAGATTCAACTTTGTAGACAAAAAGGGGAACACACTTCATTAGATTAAAATTTTCAATTGTTCAACAATTTGCCCTTAGGCATTACAGGAATGAAAAATACTGGAAAGGAAATAAACTACAAAAGGAAACAATCAAAGCTCATCAATGCTCCCATGGCCTCCTCTTTTCAGTGCTGATGTAGTTGTTCAGGACCCGTTCTTCTTCCAATTGCTTAGTCAGCCTCTTAATCTTCCGTTCCTGCTCGTTGAACTTCTCCCGATAGAAATCCCGTTCTTCCTTTAGCTGCGCCCAAGATCTCTTCATGGTGTCAAAATCAGTAGGTATCTGAGGAGGGAGGACAGTTGGAGGAACCCCATCTTCATCAGGAGATTCAAGAATGAGAGGTCTAACAGCTTCGTAGGGCATACCCATCTTCTGAGCACGGATGCGGAACCATTTGCAATAGGGCTTCAATGGCAGAGAAGTCTTTGGTCCCAACTCATGTGGGTTGGCTTTGTGGATTCTGTCCCAAGCTCTAATGAATCCCTGGCGTAGTTTGTCACTGTCTGCCTGAAACTCAAAATGGAAGTGAGGAACCAGCATTTCATGAGGCCCATCTCCTCTGGCTCTTCCAAACTGACGGAGAGCTAAACACGAATTGTAAGAGATTCCTCCTTGGATACCAATCAACGGGACATTAGGGTATTCTCCGCAACGGTCGATAACAGCTACCTCATCCAAACCTCTGAGAGTCCAGGTGACGTCATTATCAGTGAGAGACATTAACCTCCGAGCCCAACCTTTCCCTTCTTCATTCTTCAGCACGAACTTAGGAAGGTGCGAAATAAACCACCTTACTAGCAAAGGAGCACAACACCACGGAGTTCCCCGTTTTCGAGCAGTACGAGCATAGAGTTGTTGTAGAATGTCACCCAAAAGAGTGGGTACCGGATTCCGAGACATGAAGATCCTTATGACATGGATACTGATAAAAGTGTCAGGGTTGGGAAACAATACCAGACCATAGATCAAAAGAGCCAGAACATCCTCGTATGCCTTGAAGTCCAAGTCATTCCAGAAATCATTAGCCTTGCCAACCAGAAATTTGACCAAAAAGCCCTTGATCCCATTTCTAGTTTCCCAGTTGGACAATACCTCTTCTTTGGTCAAGGGGAGAATTGCATCAATCTCTTCAGGCCTAGGGGTCTTTTCCAAACCAGTGAATGGAGTTTGTTCCAAGACAGGAATCCCAAGCAAATAAGAAAATTCTTCCAGGGTAGGAACCAGCTGGAAGTCTTGAAAGGTGAAACAATGGTACAGAGGGTCATAAAACTGGGTCAGAACACTTATCAGTTGTTGGTCCCATTTTGCAGTGATCAAGCCAAGGAGAGAACCATGTATGTTGATGAAGGAGGAAGTGTTTGGAATCCTTCCAACCAAATCTTTGAGTAACACTGGTGGTTGAACAAAGTTGAGCCGGACAGTATTTCTACGCACGGGCATCATGATGTCCTACAAAACAGAGCAAAGATGAAACCTTTTTGTCTTTGAAATGGGTTAGTTCTTTATACAGGATGCATGCAATGGTATGATGGCATGATGCTATGATGAAGCACATCACAAGTATTCACATAGGCAAATAAGGCACACAAGTCACACAAGACACCCTTAGGTTTCAGGCCAGCATGAGTTTCAGGTATTACCCTCTTTTGGTTTTGTCGGTTAAAAACCTGTCCTATCAAAAGTAACCGGGTTCTAGAGGATCTCAAATCATTGGCTACCCTCAATCGGTCATAACTCCAGCATCGCAATCTTTTCTCGCGGCCAGAACCATCTCGAGAGTTTAGCCTCAATGAGTGTAGCATACTGCTACTGTCCTAATAGCCAAGTTGGTCAATTTAGGGTTCTAAGGTTGGTTGGTGTTTAATGACCCCTTAGAAGACCTATATTCTCCCCATTGCAACACAAGGGATATAGGTACAGACTAAGATGCCACACCAACGTAGCCACTGCTTCACCCATGTCGGTCTACGCCGGACAGGTCCCTCAAAGATTATGCTACCTAAAAAGGGTATACCCCAGATCCGGGTTAGGATCTATGAAACTCCGATGCGAAGCCCACAAATATAAAAGCAAACAAAGCAAACAATTGAAAACAAAGGTGATTTAAGCCCTAAGGTTACTCCACTTTTCAAAATATTTCCCCAGCAGAGTCGCCAGTTCTGTGATACGGTGGGAGAACTGACTTGAGGTTTTGCGTTTGTATTCGCAAATGTTTCGGTTGAGCAAGGGTCGCCACCGACTTTTTATTTTATCCTAAGGAAAGGTTAAAAAGCACAGCAAAAACCTTTTGAGATGTTTTCTTGGGTTCGGGGAGTAGATTATAGAAAGGGAAGGTATTAGCACCCTTTCTATCCATGGTTATCCATGGGCTCTTAGTTACTTGCTTTAGATCACTTGCCTTTTGTTTTCAATTGTTTTAAATGGTGCTTGAGTGTGTGGGTTTTGAAAATGCTTTGAAAAGATGCCAATGTGGTGGCAACCTTTGTAATGATCCATGTGGGGATGTATACAAAGATGTATGTCTTTTGAAAAGGGTTTCATTTGTTTTTGAAAGTAGTTTTGAAAGTGTAGTGAGATGTGGTTTTGAAATTAGGCAAGTGTTTTGTTTTGCAAGTTAATTCAAGTAACTAAGAGGTTATCTACTCCTAAATTTCTCAAAAGATCATTGCTATACTTTAACCCTTTTAACAAGTTTGCTCCATCATTGTATTTGGTGGGCAACCTTGTGTTAGGATGTGAAAGGGACAGGCGCGGGTCATCGTTTAGACCATAATTGCAACGGCGTTAAATGTCTTTGGGCAATTCTTTTTAAGGGACTTGACCATTTGTTTTTGTTTGTTTTGAAAAGTTTTGTCGAGGGACTATGATCATTCAAATTGTTTGCTTTGCCCAAAGAAGTTCAACATGCAATATGGCCCATTTATTTGAAAGGCAACAAGTGGAATACCCTAGGGGGTGCAAGTGTGATTTGTGTCCATTTTCATGCTTGTTTATCTTGTATTAGGTCAAACTATTTTTTATCGTTTTTCGCATACAAACCCTAATTCTAACATGTTATCATTAGAAAGCAATAAAGTGCGAAATTAAAATTACTAAGCTATTACAAAACCAAATATGGGAAGGGGGGTACAAATGTTCAAATGGGGATATTGACAAGAATTTAAATCTACATTATTACATCATTTTGAATATTTGCAATTTAAATGATGTACAAAAATTAAATAAAAATGCAAGATGCACAAAAATGTTTTGTATATGTATGAAAAAATATTATTTATGTAAAAGAGAAAAGAAAATAAAATGTATTATTTTTTTGAGTATTTTGAATTTAGGGCACAAACCCTAATTTTTAAAGAAAATGCCTTATTATCTAATTTAATACAAATGTTTATTTTTTTATTTATAAAAATAATATAATAATGAAGTATATTGTAAGAAAAAGTATTTTTGTATCAAATATTAATAAAAAAATGAAAAATTCAAGTATTTTTACATTTTAGCTTAAATGTATTAATAAGCATATATATATATATTAAACCCTAAATATGTATTATACACAAAATAAGTATTTATTTAATATTTTAATAAAATAAATAAAAAGAGTATTTTTTTGTGTGAAATATTTTCAGAAGGTAAATAAAAATAAAAATTTATTTACACTATTTTTTCTATTTTATTCTAATAATGGTATATATATATATATATTATGCATAAATAAAGAAACAAATCAAATAAATATGCCATAAATTCACAAAATGATGGAAAAAATATTTTTAATTTTTTAATACCATGAGAAAAAATAAACAAAGTCAATCAAAAAAGAAAAAGTCAAAAATGTTAAAAAATGAACAAATGGGCTCAGGGGGGTGTGAATCAAAAAAGATAGTGTGAAAAGCAAAATAACACAGGCCCAGCCCACTTCACTCCTTCTTCAACCTCCAGCACAGATGTTTGAAAAAACGCGCGCCCCTGTTCTTCAATGTCTAACTCCTGATTCTTGGCTTTTCAGCAAAAACTCATAACACAACAAATGTTCAGCATGAAGAGACGGTTCTAACCATATAAAGAACTTGACCTATCTCTCTAAGATGAGGGAGAATTTCTCCTCCCCCAAATCCTAACCTAATTTTTCTACCATTTTCAAACTCCAAATTCTCTCTACTCAGGCAAAAGAAATGAAATGTAAAGATATGTACATGTTCAGGGCTATGAGTAGGACCCTGTTTCTTCACAAACTTAAGACTAAAGATGCATGATAAGAGAGATACGAGTTCAAAGTTTTACCTGTGCAGTTGAACTTCTATGTGGAGAATGAGAGACTTTCAGTGCAATGTAATGATTGGAAAAGCTTCCTTGAGGTCCAGGGATGCTTTTTCAATGCTTACTTTGTCTTGAACCTTCTTGTATCAAGCTGTAGAACTTCAACTGCAAAAGGAGAAATTAAAAATGGTGGAAACTGTTAGAGTGATTACAGGTCAGGTTTTAGGCCATGGTTAGCTTGCATATGTTGTAAGGAAGGTGTATGAATTGATTTTGGTGAGAATGCTCGAGGGAAGTGGGAGTTTGCACTCAATCTGCAGGGGTTCCCCTGTTTGTGCAGTTTCAAGGTGATTTTGAGATGGAGGATGCTTGGGAGGTTCAGGACTCGTGCCAAAGCTTGGGTATCTTCTATGGAATGTGTTTGATAGCTTTTGTGTTGTGTGTCTTTGCTGAAGAGAGAGTTGGCATAAGTTATGGACCTTTCTTCACACTTAAGCTACAAAATGCCACTTTACTCCCTAGGTCAGTACAGGCCCTCCCACTATGCTACTATCCCTTGCCTTGATCAGTGCAATTTGCTCACAAACTTGTGCCAAGAAGATCTTGATTGTACCACTTGGATTGCAAACTTGACATAAAGTTCTTCTTTTCAAGAATGGAAATAGTGCTTTTTCTAGTTTAGGCTTAATTCCTTGTGTAATGACCAAAGGCTTAGAATAACAACTTGGTTCAATGGTTTTGCATTGAATTAAGGAGTGTAATTTGGTTTAGGGACCTGTAAAGTAGCACAAACTATGCTGAGTTCAAATTTGCAAAGTTTATGAACATGTTTTGATGAAGAACAAAAGTGAATTTTTGCCAACTTGTGAAATTCGAATCTCTCAAGTTATGAGGTTGTTTGATGAGTTCTTGGACATTTTGGAAAGCTTGGAAAGTGTACAACAATCCATCTTTGAAATGCAAATCAAAATTCCAAGTGGAAGGGTATGAAAAGTGGCCTTGAAGTGGGGTAGAAAACCTTGTCAAAATAGGTTAAATTTCACTAAGTTAAAAAATGGTTTAGTGCCCTTATTCAAAAAAATATAACTTGAGATACAAGCTTCAAATGAGAAAACTTTGTGAATCAAAGTTGTAGAATATGCAACAAACTACAACTTTCATGTTTTGACTTTTGTTTGAATCCAAATGGATCTTGGTGAAAAGATGGGGCAAAGTTGGGAAAAAATTAGGGTTTTTTCATAACTTAGAAAAATTCTAAGTTATGAAAAATTCCATTTTCAAACCCTAATTTGCATTTTGTGATTTATTGGTGAACAAGTTTCATGATTTGGCAAGTTTTAATGAAAAATGAATCTTGACTCTTGATTTTGACCAAAAAGTCAAAGTTTGACTTTTCAGTATACAGTCAAAATTGATCAATTGACTGGGAAATTCAACTGTCAATCTTGTGTACTTGGGATCTTTTGAGCTTGATGAATGTGTCAAGACCATTTCATTGAGTCCTTGAGGCTATATGTGAGCTTGATTTGCCATTGGCTAGGTCAAACAGTCAAAAATTGCCTTTGTGCAGTCAAAACCCTAAAAATGACCATTTTGCCCTTTTGGTGATCTGATCAAATTTCTTGTGGAATTGTGGTCCAAAATTGATCAAATGGTTCATGTGAGTTCATAATGTTGATGTGGATCAAATTTCATGAGGTTTGACTGTCAATTGGCCACAGTTGACTTTTTCCCCAATACAGTTGATTTCTAGGTCAACTGTCCAATTGACTGGGCAAAACTTGGAATCAAGACTTGAAACTTGGTATAGGTAAACTTGGGAGTCCAATATGAAGCATGAAAGTCATCTTAGGCATTTTAGGTCAAAACATCCTTAGGCAAACACAAACCCTAATTTGAGTCCATAGTGCAAGGAGAAGTCCTGAGCAGAGGGAACCCTAACTGAATCTTAATCTTCAAAGGTCTTGTGATGAGAAAATGTTGAGGAAATGGGAGGGCAAATTTTGGGGTACAACACCATTCATTGTGCACCTGGATTAACTGAGAAAACTACCCTGCCCCAGGTTGTGATTAAGGCTTTTAATTTGTGTGAAAAGAAAAGCTCCAACTTATTTGGCTCAAAGGGGTTGACTAGGGATTATCTTCCTTATAACTCCACTATTTAGGATTTGAAACAACGTCTGTACATCGTCAGCAGGGTCTGTTCAAAAGCATACTGAAGAGATTGTGGTATCATTTTCGTCATCCTCCCTCTAAAGGCTTAGAGTTTTTAATCGAGAGTTGAACATCACAAAAAGGAAATATGAAGCAATTTAAGCATAGTGAAAACAATTAATTCAAAACAGACACGTGTAATGAATTAATGAAATAAAAATGTTTGACATGGTATAATTGTTTGAATAAGCAAAGAAAAATACAACTTCAGAATTCAAATGAACAAAAGTGCTTTCAATCCTAGCCATATTTTGGAAAGGGAGCAGTGATCACATTGGGAGTCTCAGGAGGGTCGAATTCGATCTCCTTAGTGTCAATAATATTCTGAATCTTGTATTTCAGCACCCAACAATCGTTAGTATCATGCCCCGGGCTACCGGAATGATAAGCACACCTTGCATCTGGGTTGTAGTTAGGAGAAGAAGTCTTAGGGTTCGGATGAGGGTTTATCACCGTAATCAGATTCATCTTCAACATATGCTGAAATGCTTGTGACAATGGCATGTTGATTTGGGTGAACTTCCTTTGAAGTCTTTCCCCCTTTGGATGATTATTTCGTTGTTGTGGTTGTTGTGTGCGTGCCAAATTAGAGATTAACACTGCCCCCACAGATTAGTGGTAGTCTTCTTGGCTACGCCTCTTCTGGCCGTGCACAACATTGGCTTCCCTCTTGCCACCAAATGACTTCTTCTCTGTACTCGAAGAGGTATCTTTCTGGATCTTACAACTCAGGATCCCAGCTTCTACTCTTTCTCCAGTCAGAATCAGTTCGGTGAAACCCACTAACGAGCTGCCAATCAAATGATTGAAATAGGGACTAGACAAAGTCTCAAGAAACATATCCACCAACTCCCTATCAGACAGAGGGGGTTGGACTCTTCCAACAAGATCTCTCCACTTCTGAGCGTAGTCCTTAAAGCCTTCGCCTGTACCCATAGACATACCATGAAGCTGAGTACGCGTGGGAGCAAGGTCGGTATTATACTGGTATTGCTTGTAAAAAGCAGCAACAAGGTCCTCCCAGTTGTGGACGTTAGCTCCTTCCAGTTGACAGAACCATTCAAGTTGAGTCCCTGACAGACTATCTTGAAAGAAATGAACCCAGAGATTTCATCAGCAGTATAGGGTTGGATCTTTCTGACGTATGAGCGAAGGTGTAGCTTCGGGCAGGATACCCCGTCATACCGAGCAAAGACATGAGCTTTAAACTTGTGAGGGATCACCACCCCAGATGCCAATCTCAGATCTCCAAAGTCCAACCCAGGTATCTTCTAAGTTTCCATTGCACTGAGCCGGTCTTCAAGTTGCTTATATATATCCTCAGCAGGAGGATACTGGTCTTCATCAAAGTCTGTGTCATTATCAGAAACCACGGGGCTAGGACCCTTTCTTTCCTCTTGATTCTCTCCCCCTCCAGATGAATAGGACAAATCAGTCTCCTGTCGTAAATTGTTCCCGAATCTGCGACCCATATTCAAGAGAACCACCTACTTTTCCTTCTTCTTCTTCTTCTTCTTCTTATCCTTCAAGACAAGAGTCTTCAAATCTTGTTGACTCTTGGCCAAGTTCAAGAACATTTCATGAAACTGAGCATTCAGAGCTTGAAGAGCCTTGATGGCTTGATCAGTAGGTGTTTCAGAAGACATGATTGCTGAAATAAACAGCGAAGAAGATGAGAAACCTATAATTGTACCTGTAATGCAATGATATGTATGATATATGTATGCAATGTTTTCAAGGATCTCGCGGGGTAAACAAGAAACTGTTAGAATTTGATTGAAGAAACTTCACGTTTGTTGAGAGTCCTTCTTCAAGAGTCAAGCTCACCATATCGAGTGGGTCATAGCCACCGACTCAAATTATCGTGTTTTAATCTCTAGATGACATTGGCTAGAGGAAAATAAATCCCCTTTGCCCCTTGCTAGACGTTTGATTTACCATAACCTGCATCACAAACCTTTGAGATCCTTGAAATGGTTAAGGAAATGTTAAGGCATGATGTTATGATGTGTATGTTATGCGTTTAAGCAAAAGTACAAGGTAATGTAAACAAGTAAATCCGCAAGAAATCCAAGGTATTGGATAAGGACTGTAAACAAAACCTGCAAGGAACTCAAGTTGTTAGATAACAAACATGTGCAAGTAGTTCAAGTTGAAAGCACACAAGTCACACAATAGCCCTTAAATTTCTGGCTGGCATGGAGTTTAGGTATTACCCTCTTTCAGTTTAGTTGGTTCAACCTGTCCTTATAATAGTAACCGGGTTCTAGAGGATCTCAATATCACTGACCATCCTCGATCGATTTAATTCCAGTTTAGCAACCTTTTCTTGCGACCAGAATCATCGTGAGAGTATGGTCTCAATGGGTGTAGCGTACTGCTACTTTTCTATGGCTAAGTTGGTCAATTATAGGTTCTAAGGTCAGTTGATCCTTAATGACCCCTTAGCAGTCCCATACTCTCCTTGTTCCTCCACAAGGGATATCGGTACCAACTAAAGTGTCACACCAACGTAGCTACTGCTTCAACCGTATCGGTCTACGCCGTATAGTTCCCTCACAGTCTATTGCTACTTACCTAAAAGGTATCCCTATATCCGGGTTAGGATCTATAGTAACTCCGATACAAAGCCCACAAAGATAAAGCAATCAAATCAAACAATAGAAAACAATATGATGAACTATTCCTAAGGTACACCCCACTTATTAGCTCCCCAGCAGAGTCGCCAATTCTGTGATACGGTGGCCAGAACTGGGACGTGGTTTCCCTATTTCGTTAAGGAAATTTTGCTGGTTTGCATTTTGCGTTTGTGTTTGCAAAATGTCGCGGTAAGCAAGAGTCGCCACCGTCTTTTATTTTATCCAACAAGGAAAGGAAAAAAGCACATAAAAAATTCCTTTTTCGAGATATTTCTGAGTACGGGGGTAGATTTATAGAAAGGGAAAGTATTAGCACCCTTTCTATCCGTAGTTATCTACGGGCTCTTAGGTACTTGCTTATCATTTTCAAAATTGTTTTCTTTGTGTTTGTGCACTTTGAAAAGTTTTTGTTTTGACTTCGATTTAACTCTTGCTTCTGTCTTCAAGAGTGTAATGAAGTGTTTTTGAAAACTTTGTTTATAAAGGAGTGTAAGTGTGAAAATTTTGTTTGGAATGAGCAAGTACTTAAGAACTAATCTACCTACTCGAAAAAAAGAATCGTTCTATGTTTGTTTCCTTTATACAATGCTATCCCACTATTAGTGAGTAGGTAGCATCATCGTTGGAGTTTTGAGGGTCAATTTGAAAGGGACGTACGGTCACTAAAGCAATGTTAGGGCGTCTTAGTAGTAATCCTAATGTCTTAGATCATTTATCCGAGGCAACAATTCCAAGGCAACCATTCCGAGGCAACTTTTCCGAATCGGGACTTTGATCTTTGTTTAGACAAAAAGACGACCATTAAAGCATCCTATACTCAATGACCATTTACCGAAGGCAACCAAGTGGGAGTGTTCCCTAGGAGTGCGCATGTGCGAATGATTCAATTTCAGTTTATTTATCTTTGCACATTTAGGATGATCTAACTGTTTTAAAATTAATCATACATTCTTGTCATGCATCCCTATATCATACATCTAACAGTTAATAATTTACGGAATTTAAAGTGCGGAATTTAAACTACGCTATTACTAGGCTTCGGGTATTTACATAGCCAAAAACAAACCCTTTAAAAATAAAGCGATAAATGTAAATAAACGTCCTAATTAAACTATTACAAATTGTAGGCAGTTACATCAATATGGTAAATAATAAAAATAAAGCGCGCGAGAAGAATTAAGATCGATGAGAATTTAAGGTTTTGACCCTTCTAACCTAATTAAAAGAAAAATTGTTTTTTTGTTTTTAATAAAAGAAATAAGTTTTCTAAATTAAATATGAAATTAATTAGTTAATTAAATTAATTGATAAAAATAATTACATGACCTATTTTGGTTTCTTTGGTTATTTTAGGAAAAAATAAAATATAATTAAGTTAGTAATAAAACCTATTTATTCTAATTATTTTTAAGTTATTTACAAAAAGAAATTAAAGTTTTACCTAAAATTAAAATTTAATTAAGAAAAAAAATCCTAAATCTATTTTTATGTGAATTTTATATTTGTTTATTGATAAAAAAATAAAAGGGATTAAAAGAAATAAACAAAACGAATAAAACATGAAAATAAAGATGGGCCTAGTAGCAAAAGTAAACAGAGGGTGCAATCATCAGAAATCCCTAGGCCCGAATCTTCAAAAGCTTCATGCTCTAACTATGGTGTTTGTTGATTCTTGAGTGGAACCTATGATTCAACCATCCATAACTGTTCTTTATAAACTCAAACAAACGTTATCATACCATAAAATGTGATTAAACTTAGAGATTCAAAGTTTAAAATTTTACCAAACCGGTGTTGTCAAATGGGGGGCGTGCTAGGCGTGTGATGGATTGCACTTGGGCCTTGTAAGACTCTTGAGGACTTCAAGAGGATGGTTTGAGGCTTGATGTCAATTGAGAGATATCGGAACCTCGAGATATGACTTGCATCTATTCTTTGATTTCTGGAGAGCTTTTTGAAGAGCTTTTAGAGAGCTTTTTGAAGAGCTTTTTGAGAGCTTTTTAGAGAGGATTTTCTTCCCTTTAAAGCTTGTATGGCTCTATATTTTTAGAGGAGAATGATGAGACAAGAAAGCATGGAAAGAATCTCCCTCATAATGTTGTGTTTTAAGACCATGATCAAAATTTGAAAAAAATGCCATATTTGATGATTTTATGCCATTTTCACATGTGGATGACCTGGACATATTTGAAGAGTTATTGCACGAAATTAATGGACATAAACCAGCATAAAACTTTCCCAAAATGGATTCACATCAAAATTTACATTATTTCTATTATTTATTTATTTAATTCTGAATTTTAATGAATAAAATATCAAAATAAATAGCATAAATAGTAGAAAAATGTATGGGTGAACTTAGAGGTTGTGGACCATGTTAGGAATGAGTTTCAAACTTGAAAAGATAGGCCCATTTGGAAAAAATCCAAGTTTGGTCAATATTTGCTTCATGCATTTTTTTCAAAAATTGTCCAACTTTGACAATGCATATATCTCTCGATTTTAACCTTATGAGGGTGTTCTTTGACTTTTTAGAAAGCTTAGGATTTCCCCTAAGAAACATATTTGGTTTCATCTCAATTGGATCTTCCATGTTCATGTAAGAAGCTTTGATAAAAAAGGTGTTTTTGTTGACTTTTCAAAATGACCTATAATGTCCAAATCCATAACTTCTGGTGAGTGCATATTTTGAACTTGGGAGCTGAAAATGGACTGTAGGGAATTGCATCCTCTTAAAAATTAAATTTGGATGGGTCATTTCTCATAAAGTATGAGAAAGTTATGCTTGGTCAAATTTGAGTTGACTTTTCCTGCAAAACCCTAATTTAGCAATTTTTGGTTTTTGATGAATTATAAGCATTCCTTGATGAATCATGATCAACCCTTGATAAAATGATGAAATATACTTCAAAATGAGGATGTTGACCAAAAATCTTGAATTTTGAATGTATGTAAGCCACAGTTGACTTTTGCCCTAGCACAATCGATTTTCAGACCTTTGAGCAATTGACTGAGCAAACTTCCTCTACAAGGCTTGAAACTTGACATGGATGATCTTGAGAACATATTAGGACAATGTTGAGCATTTGGTGTCCCTTGAACTCAAGTATCTTGATGCAACATGAAACCCTAATTTGAGGTAGTCTGCCTTAGGAGAGAGCTTGTTTGGCCAACCCTTGGACTACCTTGAGCAACTTGGGGATCTTTCTTGAAATGTTTTGAGAAATATGGGAGGGAAAATTTTGGGGTACAACAGTTTGGTTATGCCCGAAGGGATGGTCCACATGAGATGCTGATTCAAGGGTTAGTATTTGACTACGAGAGTGACAATCAAGGTCATCGCCAGAGGTTTATCCGAGCCTAGAGGATGTTGAACAAGGTAGATAGTAAGACATTGGGGCACAAGAATTCCATCCCTCATGAGCCTTACCTCAAATGGGTGCGAGCTCGTGCTTAAAGTCTTATGATGCCTTACCCCTCCATTCCCCCAGTGATCATAGAGCCTATTGTGAAAGGAGATGTTCCATACACTATCCTATATCCTGATATGCCCACCTCTCTTGAAGACTTACAAAGGGATTGGATAAAACTTAAGGGGGAACGAGACACTTTCCAGGCCCAATTCTACACCAGCAAGAAGAAGAATATGGAGCTCACCAAACAGCTTCATGAGGATCGGACTCTAAACGCCTACATCGCACCAAAGAGGATGCATACAACCTTTTTATCTTAGAGTTTTTGTATTTCTTTGTAAGCCCAAAGAGGCATGATGTACTTAAGCTTTGATTTATTAATATAACGTGTGTTCCCTTTTTGTCTAAAGCAAATTTGAATCTCTAATTTCCTTGAAATCATTACATATACATATCATCTATAACATTGCATAAGCAGGTACCATTACAGGTTTCTCATCTTCTTCGTTGTTTATTTTAGAAAAAATGTCTTTTGAACAAAGCATCAAAGATCTTCAGGCACCAAATACCCAATTTCAACAGATGTTCATAACTCTGGAAAAAGGGTAGCAGGAACTGAAGGCCCTCATCCTGAAAGAGAAGAAGAAGAAGAAGAAGCCCGTCGGTGCCCTCAATATTGGAAGAAGATTTGGGGGGGCGCTAAGGCAACTAGTCAATCTGACCTCCTAATCCAAAGAATGGGAAAATCAAGAGAGAGAAACAAGGGAGGAGAACCCTAGTCCTGAAGTCTCTGACAATGATACAGACTACAATAATGAGCAGTATCCTCCCACCTAGGATAGGTACAAGCAGAGGATCGGTTAAGTGCTATGGAGATCCAAAGAATATTAGGGCTAGATTTTGAAGATATGGGATTGGTGTCTGGGGTAGTCATCCCACAAAAATTTAAAGCTCCGATTTTCGCAAGGTATGATGGGGTGTCTTGTCCCAAGCTTCATCCCCGTTCCTATGTGAGGAAGATCCAGCCTCACACTGCTGATGGGAACTTGTGGGTTCACTTCTTCCAAGACAGTCTGTCAAGGAATCAGCTTGAATGGTTCTACCAATTGGAGGGAATCAATGTCCGAAACTGGGAGGATTTGGCTGCTGCTTTTTATAAGAAGTATCAATACAACACCGACCTTGCCCCTACCCGTACTCAACTTCAGAGTATGTCCATGGGTGCAGGTGAAGGCTTTAAGGACTATGCACAAAAGTGGAGAGATTTGGCTGGGAGAGTCCAACCCCATTTGTCTGATATGGAGTTGGTCGACATGTTTCTTGGGACGCGTCTGGTCCATTCTTCAACCATTTGATCGGTAGCTCATCGACTGGTTTTACTGAGTTGATATTAATGGGAGAGAAGGTAGAAGCTGGGATCCGGAGTGGCAAGATCCATAAATACACCTCTTCGAGTTCAGTAAAGAAGCCCTTCGCTGGTAAGAAAGAAGCCAGTGCTATCTATAGCCCAAGAGGTCAGAGCAGAGCTGAACACCATCCGACGGTAAGTGCTATAATGATACCTAGGCCCACGGCTGCTCCATAATGCAACAATAAACCAAAGGGTAGAAAGACCACAAAGGCAGTTTACCCGTATTAACATGACATTGACAGAGGTTCTACCCCATCTTCTGAGATCCAACTTGACAACCTTGAAAGAGGCTCCCAAGAATCCTAATACCACCTCTCCTCGGTACAATCCAAATGCTCGGTGTGCCTACCATTCTGAGAGTCCTGGTCACGATACAGATGACTATTGGACTCTAAGAAATATAGTACAAGATCTGATTGAAGCCAAGGAGATTGAGTTCGATGCTCCGGGGAAGCCCAATATCATAACTACTTCGATGCCTAAGCACAACCGTGGAGTTAATACCGTTGATACCGATCTGTTTGTGACCTAAGTTGATGAAGTTTCTACTCCCTTTATGACCGTTAAGAAGAATTTGTTGTTGGCCGGTTTATTTCCGGGTTGTGGTGAAGGTTGGCACATGTGTTCATCTTGGCCTTCTGGTTGCTATTTGCTGAAAACAGGTGTCCAACGCTAGATGGGACGCAGAGAAATTTTGTTCGAAAATGCTTTGATTCCAACTGTTTCGTGTGAAGATATTGCTATTATAACCATTTCCGCCAATCCTTCCAGGGCTTCCTCGATAAGACCTGTTAGGATTACACCCGCTCTGAGAATCGCTCCATTAATAATCACTTCTCCTAGTCCTGTCCCAAATGCCTCGGACAAAGCTGTCCCTTGGCATTATAGCGCTGATGTTTACTATCAAGGCGTTAAACAAGATCTCAAGAATGAAGAGGCTGGTCCCGTTGTCAGTAACATTGTTGGGACTAGTAAGATTACCAGAAGTGGAAGGGTTTTCTCTCTCGAGATTTCCCCAAAGACTGTCAATAAGCCTGTTGTTATTTCACATGTATTCCTACCGGTACTTCAACTACTACTCATGTTCTTACTCCAATTGTTACTCCTGTCGTTGAGTCATCTAGGACCCGAGGCAAAGAAGCTACAGGTGAGCCTACCCGGACGGAGGCACGTAGAAAAGTTATTGTGGAATTCTCTAAGCAAGAGGTAGAGGAAATCTTAAAAATAATCAAAAAGAGTGACTACAATGTGGTCGAGCTGTTGGGGCAGACCCCCTCGAAGATATTGATGTTGTCTTTGTTGTTATGTTCTGAGGCCCATGCAAAGGCTTTGATTGCATTCCTCAAGACCGCGCATATGCCGCAAGAAACCTCAGCCAATCAATTCAAAGACTGTGTGGCCATCTTGACTGCTGACAATGGGCTGGGTTTTTCAGATGTCGACTTAACTCCGAAAGGGAGAAAGCACAATGATGCTCTGCATGTCTCGATTGAATGCAGGGGTACCACTATGGCTCATGTGCTGGTGGATACTGGGTCTTCACTGAATTTTCTGCCTAAGAAGGCTCTCGATCGGCTGGATTGTGAAGGCTTGACCCTAAAGCTCAGTAACATTGTGGTAAGGGATTTTGACGGGTCGAAGAGAATGGTGCATGAGGAGTTGGACATCCCTGTCAAGGTAGGCTCTCATACCTTTGGGTCCACCTTCTACGTGATGGACATTGGCCATAGTACTCTTGTTTATTGGTTCGTCCTTGGATCCATGAAGTTGGGGCTGTTAATTCTACACTGCACCAAATACTGAAATATTCGGTGAAGGGGAAGATTGTCACTGTGTATGGCGAAGAGGAGTATATGGTGAGCCACCTGAACTCCTTCAGGTATGTGGAGATGGACGGGGAATTCATAGAGACTCCTTGTCAAAACTTTGAAGAGGATCCCTAGATTTTGGCGTCAACCGAGACTACTACCGGCATAAAACCTCCTCTGAAGATGGCTTCTCTCAAAGACGCTAGAGCAGTGGTTGAAGAAGATGGGTGTACCAACTAGAGACAACTCCCTGATTTTACTCACAAAACTGACAAATTTGGTTTGGGCTTTACTCCAGGAGCTCAAAGGGCTGTTCGACGCGCTCGAGATGGAGGGCCTCCCCTACGCATCAGCAATCGTGGGGTTAATTCTATTGAAGACAGCGAGGAAGACTCTAACATTGACAACTGGATCTACCCGACTACCAATGGTGGACCGAGTAACTGGACGGCCAGAGATTTCATACCAGTTTATTTTATTCCGCAATAATTGTCGTACTTGTGTTCTGAATTTGTAATAAACAATTTTTAACTTTTTGGCCTTGTGTCTTACCCGAGGCACAATGGTTCTATCTGCGAGGGTTATTATATGTCATCAATAAAGCATTTGACGTTCCTTGCATACAAACTTTGTGCTCTCTATTTTTCTTTTCTGTTTTTACTTTATCAATACAACTATGCTCTTACACACACTCACATATCAAACTGCAGATCCATATCCACTCTGGATCCCATTGATAACAATTCTGCTACTGTCAGTTATGATTTCGAAAATTTGATCAACCAAGCCGAGAACGGAGGTGAGGACGATTGTGAAGTGCACAGAGAACTGGCTAGACTATTACAACAGGAAGAGAGGGCTATACAGCCTCATAAAGATCCAGTTGAGACAATAAAATTGGGCACGGAGATAGATAGGAAAGAAGTCAAGATCGACGCAAATTTGGAAGCTAAGATCAAACAGCGGTTGATGCAGATGTTGCACGGCTATGTTGAGATCTTTGCCTGGTCATATGAAGACATGCCTGGTTTAGACACTGATATCGTGGTGCACTGTCTGCCGACTAAAGAAGATTGTACTCCGGTTAAATAGAAGGTCCGACGTATGCACCTTGAAATTTCAGAGAAGATCAAAGCAGATATTATGAAAATGTTCAACGCTGGGTTCTTGGCCCTCACCTCCTATCCGCAGTGGTTTGCCAATGTTGTTCCAGTACCTAAAAAGGACGGTAAGGTACGAATGTGTGTAGACTACAGAGACCTGAATAGGGCAAACCCCAATGATGACTTCCCGCTTCCTCACATTGATGTTCTGGTTGACAACATTGCACAACACAAAATTTTCTCCTTCATGGATGGTTTCTCTGGCTATAACCAGATCAAGATGGCTTTTGAAGACATGGAGAAGACAACCTTCGTCACACAGTGGGGCACCTTCTGTTATAAGGTGATTCCTTTTGGGTTAAAGAATGCTGGGGCAACTTATCAGTGAGCCATGTTCATTTTGTTCCATGATATGATTCACCATGAGATCGAGGTTTATGTCGATAACATGATAGCCAAGTCTCAAATCGAAGAAGAGCACCTCGACCATCTACAAAAGCTGTTTTACAGGTTGAAGACATACAAGCTGAGGCTAAATCCGAATAAGTGCACCTTTAGGGTAAGGTCTGGTAAACTTCTAGGGTTCCTCGTCAGTGAAAAGGGTATTCAGGTAGACCCTGCAAAGGTAAAGGCCATACAAGAGATGCCGGCTCCCCGCATAGAGAAGGAGGTTAGAGGTTTCTTGGGACGCCTAAATTATATCGCCAGGTTTATTTCACATCTAACTGCTACTTGTGAGCCCATCTTCAAGCTTCTGAAGAAAGATCAAGCGGTAAAGTGGAATGACGAATGCCAGACTGCTTTCGAAAGAATCAAGGAATATCTTCAGAAACCAAGAATTCTGATGCCTCCGGTTGAAGGAAGACCTTTGATATTGTACTTCACAGTGCTAGACAATTCAATGGGGTGTGTGTTGGGGCAGCATGGTGAGTCTGGTCAAAAAGAGCACACAATATACTACCTTAGCAAAAAGTTTACCGACTGTGAGGCAAGATACTCATTGCTCGAGAAAACTTGTGTTGCTTTGGCATGGGTTATTCGCCGACTAAGACAGTATATGCTGACCCACACTACTTTGTTGATATCTTAGATGGATCCAATCAAATACATCTTCCAAAAGCCCGCTCTCTCCGGAAGAATAGTGAGATGGCAGATGATCTTAATTGAATATGATATACAATATACAACCCAGAAAGCAATCAAGGGAAGTGTATTGGCTGATCATTTGGCTCATCTAGGGAAGTGTAGTGAATGATTATGGAAAACCTGGACCTTATGAAGGACCCGAGGAGAGATCCCGATGGACTATGGTTTTTGACGGAGCTTCAAACGCACTCGGTAATGGAGTTGGCGCCGTAATCATATATCTTGAGGGCTATCATACTCCTTTCACTGCTCGACTATGTTTCAACTGTGCTAACAATGTGGTGGAGTATGAGGCCTGTATCATGGGTCTCAAAGCTGCTATCGACCTCAGGATCAAGTTCTTAAATGTCTTCGGGGATTCAGCTTTAGTGATAAGTCAGATCAAAGGAGAATGGGATGTGAAACATCCGAATCTCATCCCATACAGAGAGAACGTACCGACATTACTCCCACACTTTGAGGAAGTAACCTTTGAACATTTCCCGCGAGAGGAGAATCAGTTAGCGGACGCGCTAGCTACCATGTCTTCCATGTTGAAAGTCAGGTGGGACAACGAAGCTCCCGGAATCACCATTGAGAGGTTGGATGAACCAGCACACTGCTGCGAGATTGATACGGAAGAAGTAGCAGATAACCCCTGGTTTCATGAAGTGAAGAAGTACCTCGAGACTCAAGAGTATCCCGAAGGGGAATCTGTCAATGATAAGAAGTTTCTGAGAAGGTTCATTGCGAAGTTCTTTCTCGGTAATGGAATCCTCTACAAGCGCAACCATGACTCTACCTTACTGCGGTGTGTAGTCAAGAGCGAAGAAGAGAGGATTATGACAGATTTACATGAAGGTACCTTCGGAACCCATTCCAGTGGACATACCATGGCTAAGAAGATCCTACGGGCATGATACTACTGGTCCACTATGGAAGCAGATTGGTATCAACACTCCCGAACTTGTCATAAATGCCAAATCTATGCTGATAAGGTGCATGTGCCTTCAGTTCCCTTGAATGTCTTGACCGTTCCGTGGCCCTTTGCAATGTGGGGCATTGACATGATCAGAGAAATCAGGCCTAGCGCTTCCAACGGGCATCGCTTCATCCTGGTAGCTATCGATTACTTCACAAAGTGGGTTGAAGCTGCCTCTTTTGCTACTGTGACCAAGAACGTGGTGGCGCGATTTATCAAGCATAGCCCGATCTGTCGGTACTGTGTGCCAGAGATAATTATCACAGACAATGGTACGAATCTCAATAATATGATGATCACCGAACTCTGTAAGCAATTCAAGATACTACATCATAATTCTTCTCCCTACCGGCCGAAGATGAATGGCGTTGTTGAAGCGGCTAACAAGAACATTAAGAAGATTATACAAAAGATGATGGTGACATACAAAGACTGGAATGAGATGCTACCATTCGCTCTTCATGGGTACCGTACCTCAGCACGAACATCGACAGGGGCAACACTTTACTCTCTGGTATATGGCATGGAAGAAGTCCTACCAATTGAGGTCCAGATTCCTTCTTTAAGGATTTTGAAAGATGCGGGTTTGAACGAAGACAATTGGATCCAGACTAAACTTGATCAATTAAATCTGATCAGTGAGAAGAGACTTACTACTGTCTATCATGGTCAGACGTATCAAAAGTGAATGATCAAGGCTTTCAACAAAAAAGTCAGACGTCAAAAGTATCAAGTCGGGGATCTAGTAATCAAGCGCATTATACTGCCGCAAGGTGATTCTAGGGGAAAATGGACTCCCACCTACGAAGGGCCATTTGTAATTAAGAACATTTTCTCGGGTGGAGCCATGATTTTAACCACCATGGACGGTGACGACCTTCCTCATCCTGTCAATACAGACATAGTAAAAAGATACTACGCGTGATAAAAGACCCGCTAGATTGACTGGCCTAGGAAAAAATAAGGGCTTCCCAGTGAACCAAAAGGGTTCGGGCAAAAATAAGGGATGAAAACGAAAAAAATATGTTCACCCGGCAAGTCGAAAACCTGAAAAGGCGGCTTGGGAAAAAAGGGTATCCCAGTGGACTGAAAACCCGAAAGGGCGGTCCAGGAAAAAGTTAGGGATGTAAAGCGTATCACTATGTCCCATTGGATCACCTTGCGATCAAACCTCAATATCAACTGTCAAGCTCGAACAGCACCAATCAATCTAGTCAGCTTCAGACAAGAAGCAAAGTGATGAGACACTCGAAGACATAGCGGGAATAGCAGATTTGGAACCCAATGGGATTGTTGTACATAGCTGTTTTCTTTTTACACAATATTGTATAACTTCTATTCTTACGGTGGTGTTTTCCTACTAGAGCGTCAGCCTCCTTGTACAAAACGCCTATTATAGGTCAACTTTGAAAATCCATACAAATCATTTTTACAAAAAAACTATGTGTTTTTCCTTCTCTGTTTTGTTTTGTAAGAACGTCCAATGGTTTATTCTTGACATGTGCATTTGAATATGATTGCTACTCACAAATGTTTGCATAAGAAACGAAAAGCCAATTGCTCGGAGCTTAAGAAACAGAGGCAAAAACAAGAAATGTCAAAACCCGACAATTACTCTGTCCGACTGGTACCGGGACAGACAACTTTGAAACATAATCATCAGCGCATACGACCTCGTAGCATCTGTATTCCCCACAGAGTAAAGGTAATCAAAGCATTGATATCAGTTCTCTCAAAACGGGAAGTAATCTCCCTAGCCAAGGTCATCCAGAAACTTGTCATCTATATCCCCCATCCGAATTTCATCATCGCGAGCGGATCACCATAATTATTTATCTCCCCAAGAAGAGTTTATTTCTCTGGATACATAAGCTCAATCCCTAACAAAGCTTATTACTACAGCTACGAAAGTCCACCTTCCAACAGTTGTACATGTCATATTTGCAGACAGCTAATGGGAAATCAGTTCCCGAAACCAAACGGGTCAACTAATCTACATGATCAATTGAAGTAACCCTACGACCTAGGTTCCTTCCCATAAGCCTTACTATCCAGGCTTTCATTTCGAAGTGACCCTACTGTCCAGGTTCCTTCCCATAAGCCCTACTATCCAGGCTTTCATCTTGATAAACCCTACTATCCAGGTTCCTTCCCATAAGCCCTACTATCCAGGCTTACATCTCGAGAAACCCTACTATCCAGGTTCCTTCTCATAGCCCTACTATCCAGGCTTTCATCTCGAAGTAACCCTACTATCCAGGTTCCTTCTCATAGCCCTACTATCCAGGCTTTCATCCGGAAGAAACCCTACTATCCAGGTTCCTTCCCATAAGCCCTACTATCCAGGTTTTCATCTCGAAGTTACCCTACTATACAAGTTCCTTCTCATAGCACTACTATCCAGGCTTTCATCTCAAAGAAACCCTACTATCCAGGTTCCTTCCCATAAGCCCTACTATCCAGGTTTCATCTTGAAGTAACTCTACTATCCAGGTTCCTTCTCATAGCCCTATTATCCAGGCTTTCATCTCGAAGTAACCCTACTATCCATGTTCCTTCCCATAAGCCCTACTATCCAGGATTTCATCTCAAAGTAACCCTATTATCCAGATCCCTTCTCCCTTATCTCCAGACAACAATTTACAACACTGTAAGATCCGGACCCGACCAAATATGGTCGATTTCATATTTTGCCAACAAGTCATTATACATCCTAGACCCTGACCAGATATGCATTCTACTTTCACCTCCTCAATCAAGAGTCAATTCCCCAGCAGAGTAATGGTCAACCGAAGCTCCTAGACTCTACTTCCCAAGACATAAATCAACATTCCCCGGCGAAGTCCTCCTCAATAGCAGGTACATATATTCTCGCCAAGGAATCTCTTATGCAACCGATCTTTAAGCCCATCTCCGACGATTCTCCGCCGCCTTCCAAATGGCATCTGTAAGCCCATTCCCGATATGACCAATCAGTATTACTTCATGCGAGTGCAAATTTCAGGGCACTCTAGTGTTCAATCATCTTCCACCTTCAGATGACGAAAGGCAGACCAACCAATCTACATCCTCAGGCTTAAGAAGATTGAACAGGGGCAGCTGTTGTACCCCAAAATTTTCCATCTCATTTCTCAAAGGATCATCCTGACCCTCAGGTTTGCTTCTATTAAGTTTCAAGTCTTGAATTACAATTTTTCAAGAAAATCATTCACAAGAGGAAAATGGTCAAAAGCACACTGAAAAGTCAAACTTTGACTTTTAGATCAAAAATTAAGTTTCAACAATTATATTTCATCAAGAGATGAAATTCGATCATCAAAAATCAAGAGAATCAAAAATCCAATTTTTGCATGACTTTGAAATTTTTCTAAGTATTTTCTATACTTGTTAATTTCATTTGCTTCATGACATTTTTTACTACAATTCCAAATAATTTGAAATGAGGCAAATAATTCAAGTTATTACCAAGTGACATTTTTGCAAATTTACAAATTCTAAAACTATGTCTTGTTTGGATTTTTTTTCTATTCAACACAAAACCTTGCCACAATGTTTTATCTTTGATATAATGTGCATAAAATACTCCACAAGACCAAATTTGTTTAATGCTACAAATTTTGTTGTCCAAGTTGAACAAAGTGTGCTATGTTGTATTTCCACAACACCACAAAAACCTGCTCCATTGCTGTCCTACAAAAAACCTTGTGCTATGCTGCACCACAAATCTGCATATGTTGTCCTAGACAGTCCAAATCTGCTATATGCAGTCTGCCCCAACCTGCATCATAACAGCCTCAAAATTGCACCAAAATGGCAAAAGAAAATTATGTGAATAAAGTATCAAAACAGTAGGGCAAAAACAGTTCAAAATGACTTATTTTATTTCCCCCATAAACCTCAGTCAAGGGTCTTCAAAAGGGACTATTTCATAAGACATAAGGGTTGAAATTTTTGGAGAGAATAGAGAGTTTTTGAACAAAAAAACAGTATTCTTTGTAACTTTGGCTCATTCAAGAAAAAAACCAACTCTAATCTCATTCAAAAAATAAAACTTCAATCCATTATTCCCTCTTACGAACTCCCCCCAAAACCAAAACACCTCACCACATAGAGATTGTAAAAACACTAGAACAGTTTTTGTTAGTACCACTATCCTCACCTTCCAAACATAAAAACAATATTGTACAACTTGACTGGGTTTCAACAGCTTGGGACAAGCTTCCTGGAGATTCATTGGAGCCATCACAGCATCTCAGAAAATATTCAGACTTCAAACACCAAGTGTAGTTTCAAGGTAAGTCTTTTTGACTTGGTATTTTTCATACATCATTAATGGTTTAGTTTTGAAGATAAGATGTAGTAATCATTGCCCCTTTCAGCTAACCGTTTTCTTGCTGTTTATGTTTATCAATCATATGCTATAAGCTGACATGTATGGACAATAAAACAATGTTTAAGGCAGAAAAATGCAGTATGTATCGACACATAAACCCCATGTATCGACTCATACTGATTCCAGGTCCCAAAATAGAAGGTTGAAAAGTCCACGAATTGACACAAAATGCGTATGTGTAGACACAAAGAAGGTGTATGAGTCGACACATCCCATTATGTGTCGACTCATACTGAGCTGATTTTTCTTTACAGGAGAAAGGAAAGGTTATGTGTCGATGCATAACAACATGTGTCGACACATAATGGTTCAAAAGGAAGTTTCTCCCATTTTCTACACTATTTATACATATAATTTTCATTACTGCCCATTTGTTCGATGTGTTTGTAATAATTAGACATTTATTTCATCCCTATTTGCAAATTGTACACCCATCCCCTTAATGATGTAATAGCTTAGGATTTTATTTTCCGTATTTTATTTTGCTTTCATATATTGCTAGTAATTAGGATGTATGGAAAGATAAAATCAACAAATAGATAACTTTTAAATGCAAGACAAAAAAAGCATGCAAACAAACACACTTGCACACTAGCACCTCTAGGGTAATCTCACTTTGTTTGCCTTTCGGAAAACAATCATGTCCCTCGAATATGCGACGCTTTAGCAAATACCCTTCGATAAAAAGATCGTAGTCCCTCGACTTCCCTCGATGTTGCCTTCGATAAAACGATCTAGTCCCTTATGAAAAATTTCTAAAGCATCTCACAAGCTGCCTTCTATGACTGTACGATTGACCCGCGCCTGTCCCTTTACATCCAAAGATAGGGTTACTTACTAAATCAATGGTAAGATAACAATGCCAAAGGAAAGAGGAGATGACCATGAAATACTTTTGAGTAGGTAGAATGTTACTAGTTACTTGCTCAATTTTCAAAATCAAAACATCCTTGCTATTTACAAACTTGAAAACATTTTCCAAAGATCAACACTTTGTATACATTCTTACGAACGAGAATCATTACAAATTTTGCCCAAACGATGGCACCTTTTCAAAATAATTTCAAACCCATGAAAAACCATGGATGAAAAGGGTGTTAACACCTTCCCTTTTCATAATCTACCCCCGAACTCAAGAAAACATCTCTAAAGGTCTTTCTGTTCTTTTCAGCCTTTCCTTTTGGATAAAAGAAAAGTCGGTGGTGACTCTTGCTAACCGTAACATTTGCGAATACAAACGCAAAAACAATCAAGTCAGTTCTCCCACCGAGTTACACCAAGGAAAAATGAGACTATTTAAACTTGTTTGTGAGAAGAAGAAAGGGACTTTTTGGAAAGAGGAATAATTTGATGACAGAAGATTGAAGTCTATGCAAGTTTTAGGAGAATGAAGACCTTTCATAAGCGGAAGAAATTGAAGATCTGAGTTCACCATAAATTTGTGTAATGTCTATCTTTATAGTTATTGAAATCTCTTTGAATATTATGTGCGGCTAAACCCCACAATGCTAGGGGGTGTCCCTGATTTGCAAATGTAGTGACTATGAATTATTGATTTTTAATACAGTAGTTTCATTTCAATTTAATCGTTCAAGGTTTCTAATGCTTTCTTGATCGGACCAATTAGGATTGAGTTACGGTTAACAACCAGTTGGACCGCGGTTGTTAAGGTTTTTGTACAATTAGACTATAGTAGTTATCACCTAGGACTAGGGATACCATATAGTCACCAGATTTAAACCTTGATAAGATAAAGGCTTGACTCTATCAGATATTTCTAAGGACTTAGGATTTAGGATGGATGGTTAAAGGTTTTCACACTAAGGACTTAGTGGAAAATAATCTAAAGGGCCGGTAGTTGAAGGTAATAAACTTGTAGAAGAGATCAATAGTGAATGTCATTACAGAGCAAACCACACACTCACCTCTAGCATAATATTCACACTAGTAAAAAAGTCATAATTTACCTTCGTATATTTTTAATTATTGTTAAGTACAATTACCAAACCAAAACCCCACATTGTGTTTTGTTTAATTGAACCTTGCATTAAACTCGGTAATTATGTGCAGTCATTAAGATCGACATTCAGGGAATTTTCCTGTTATTACAAGAGGCAAAATAGTACACTTGTTATTTTTCCCATCAATTTTTTGGAGTTGTTGTCGGGGACTGCCTAATCATTGAGTTTAATTAGAGTTCAATTAAATTTTGTTGCTATGTAACTAAAATTTCTTTTCTATAATTTGTATGTTTTTGTTATTACTGATTTTTCCTAACCTTTGCATGCGAGGAAAGTCCTCAGCTGAATTACCTTTTAATGCAAAAATAGAAAGAACTTTTCACGCAAGGTGCAAACCAGCTCCGTTAGTTAGACAGGAGTCAGAAGGTTGCTTAGATCACTCTGGTTCAAAGTCCGAAGAGGAAAAACCAATGGCTGAAGAACCACCACCACCTGAGAGAATTCTTAGGGAATACAGAGGAGCCAACACTCCAGCAGGTCGGTTGACTATTGTGAATCAACCGGTTAATATTTCAAATTTTCAATTTCACCCTTCAACCATCCGCCAACTCGAGAACAGATCTTTCACCGGAAAGGTCAATGAAGATGCCAATAAGCATTTGTAGAGATTTCTCACCATGATAACTACTTTGAAGATTGAGGGACACTATGAGGAAGCAAAGAAATTAAGGATGTTCCCGTTCACGCTGTCTGAAGATGCTGAAGAGTGGTATTACTCATTACTGGCTAGAAGTATCACCACTTGGGAACAGGTGGAAAAGTATTTTCTTGATGAGTGCTTTCCTGCCTCTGTTTACATTCGCAAAAGATATGAAAGTATGAATTTTAAACAGAAAGAAGGAGAGTCACTAGGTGTTGTACCCCAAAATTTTCCCTCTCATTTTCTTTCAAAATTTTCTTTTACATGGGTGGTTGCAAACATCTGCTTGAGAAAAGTAAAATTTGAAGATGAAAAAAATGTCCTTCGATTGGAGCATAAGAGCTTCCTTCGATTGGAGCATCATAGCTTCCTTCGATTGGAGCATTAGAGCTTCTTTCGATTGGAACATCAGAGATTCCTTCGATTGGAGCATCAGAGCTTCCTTCGATTGGAGCATCAGAGCTTCCTTCGATTGGAGCATCAGAGCTTCCTTTGATTGGAGCATCAGGGCTTCCTTCGATTGCAGCATCAGAGCTTCCTTCGATTGGAGCATCAGAGCTTCCTTTGATTGGAGCATCAGAGTTTCCTTCGATTGGACCGTCAGAGCTTCCTTCGATTGGAACATCAGAGCTTCCTTCGATTGGAACATCAGAGCTTCCTTCGATTGGAACATGAAAAAGAAGTGTCCTTCGATTGGAATACCAAGGCAAAGTATCCTTCGAATGGCATATTAGTGCAGAGATGTCTTAATCTAAAATGTTCTGATAAGGGAAGTTCTGAATACCTCGAATTAGAACTCAGAACCATCGAAGGGAACAAGGGCTGGTCGAAGGGGCTTTGGAGAGGGAAACTTTGAACATTTTCAAATTCGAACAAGGTGCCAAGTTGACCTGTCCAGATTCACTCAGAATTCCAAAATGGCATGATATATCTCAAAATGGAAATCTTTCAATTTGCCTGATTCTGTTTTCAATACCATGTTTAATGGTTGGTCTTTAATGCCATGATCCTTTCCATATTTCCTTGTCTCCTCCACCTCCTATAAATACAAGACACATACTGTATCACAGGGATATACATTTTTTTCACACGAACAAATCACGCTGCCACATTGCTCAAAGAAATCCCAAAAGTGTCCCAATCAAAGAGCTTTTTTTGCAGGCACCTTCAGCCCAAACGAATACCAGATTCTTGTTCCTGAGACATCCAAGAGTCCACACCAGCTCCTAAGCAAGTGTCTCCATGCCCAAGAGTTTCAAATCGAAGCATCTAACAACTCCAGCCCACACATAAGTTCCAGTTTCAAGCAAGGTAAGTCCTCTTGACCTTGCATCTTTCGTTTCAGCATAACATGTAAATGGCCTTTTATCTATTTTCTTCGTTTCTTTACTTTTTGGTTTGTTTGCTTTTCTTGTTCAAATATATGTTAAAACTAACCTGTACAGACTCAAATGAAATACAAAGAGGGTGTGAATGAAGGATCTACACTCATGTTGCTCTGTAGGTCTATATTGCTTCATAGGCCAATCAAAGGAAGCAGAAAAGGTGGCAATCGAAGGTTGCTCACACCAACTCCCAAACTCAATAGAATGGAAGCAAAAGAAGGGTGAATCGAATGAGTCTACTGCCTAGGTCGAAAGGCAGTTTCCCCTCTGGATCAAAAAGCCCCCTTTTCTCTCTGATCGAAGGATGCCCCTTTGTATTCTTATTTTTCTTTTGTTCTTTTCAATATTTGAATTTTTTATTATTTAAATTAACTTTAAATCAAAGAACACAAAAAAAAATTAGGTTAGTATTTTATTAGTCAAATTAATTTTGTAAACAAATTAATTAATTATTTTAACATCTTTCTTAAAATTAAATTGACTTACGATTTTTAAGTTAATTTATTTTCATGACAAAAACAACAAAAAGAATTTTATTTAATAGTTCTTAGGTTTTTTAGACGTAATATTTATTCCGTTCGTGTTATTTTTATTCTGGAATTTTATATAAATAATGTAACTGGTTATGGGATGTAATAGTCTAGGTTTAAATTCCGCACTTTACTTTCTTGGATCTTTTTTATGTAACTGTCCCAAAGCATTGTAATAGAATAGGATTTAAATTCCCGCACTTTAAATTTCTGCAAAATATTAACTGTTAGTAATTATGCTTGTATGGAAAGACTAATAACAAAATGCTAGCAAACTTAAATTCAAAGACTAAAATAACTGAACATAACACACAAGCACATATGCACCTCTAAGGTACGCCCACTTTGGTTGCCTTCAGAAAAGAAGTCATGTCCCTCGAGAATAGGGACGCTTTAGCAAAAGACCCGTAAATCAAAAGATCATAGTCCCTCGATGACCCTACAACTGCCCTTCGGTAAATGATCTAGTCCCTTAAACAAAATTGCTAAAGCGTCTTTATATGTTGCCTTTATGACTGTACGTCCCTTCGAATGTCCCTCAAACATCCAACAATATGGCTACCTACTCACTAATAGTAGGATAGCGCTGTCGAAAGGATAGGAGGAAAAGAACAAACCTTTTCGAGTAAAAGTAGATAGTTGTTAGATGCTTGCTCATATAAAACAAACTTTTCACACTTACACATTTCAAAAACAACTTTCAAAACATTTGCTTTGTCAACACTCTTGAGGACTGATACAAGAGTTATCGTAAAGCAAATCGTTACACTAAGGCATTTCAAAACATTTTTCAAAACACACAAAGCACAAGGTACTTTTAAAATGAGCTAAGCATCTAAGAGCCCGTGGAAAACCACGGATGGAAAGGGTGCTAACACCTTACCTTTCCATAATCTACCCCCCTTACTCAGAAAAATCTCAAAAAGGTCTGTTTCTGTTCTTTTCACCCCTTCCTTTGTTGGATAAAAGAAAATACGGCGACGACTCTTGCTAACCACAACATTTGCAAATACAAAATGCAAAACCAGAATAACAGGCGGTTTTGCCACCGTATCACAGAACTGGTGACTCTGCTGGGGACACAATTAAAAAGTGGGGGTTACCTTAGAGTTTAGTTCATTTTAAATTTCTTTCCTTGTTTGCTTTATTAGCTTTAATTTTGAGGGTTTGTTTGGATTGTTACTAAAGATCCTACACCCGGAGCTGGGGCACCTTTTTAGGTAAGTAGCAATAAATCATGGAGGTTGTACGGCGTAGGCCGATACAAATGAAAGTGTGGATATGTTAGCGCAATACTCTGGATTGTACTAATGTTCCTTGAGTAAGTCAAGGATAACATTAGGCTTCCTCATAATGTCACTAAGCGCTAACTGACATTTAGAACCATTAATCGACTCATCCTAGTCATTAGGAAGTAGTGAGATAACCGACTTTGGTTCCGACCAAAGATTGGTTGATACTCGATGCTACACTCATTGAAACTGGACTTTCGGGATTTTTTGGTTACAATACTTTGGTACGTGAGCTGAAACAATTCCTGATGGGAAGGTCAATGATATTGAGACTCCTTAGAACCCGGTTACTATTAATAGGACATGTTGAGCCAACTAAACTTCAAGAGGGTAGATACCTTTAAACCTCACGCAAGCCTTTGAACCTAAGGCTATTTGTGTGACTTGATTGGCTTCATTTATATAACAAATCCTTGCAGGATTTTTTTATAGTCATTGTCCAATAAATTGGTTTTCCTGCAAGACATACTTGTCTTCATCACCCTACATTTTGCTTGATACATAACATACACATCATAACATCATGCCACAACATTTCCTTAACCATTTCAAGGATCTCAAGGGTTTTTGATGCAGGTTATGATAAATCAGACGTCTAGCAAGGGACAAGGGGATTTATTTTCCTCTAGACAATGCCGTCAAAAGACTAAAACTCAACAACTTGAGCCAGGGGCAATGACCCACTCGATACGGTGAGCTTGACTCTTGTAGAAGGACCTTCAATGATACGAAGTTCTTCAATCAAACTACAAAGTTCAACGCCTAACATTTTTCTTGTGTTGACTCCGCGAGATCCTTGATAACATTTGCATATCATACATGTCATTGCATAATAGGTAGTATCCAGTACATGTCTCTCATGTTATCACTGTTTATTTCAGCAATGGCTCTCAAACAAGACAACAAATATATCCAAACTCAAGGGGCTCAGTTCAGGGAAATGTTCCTAAACCTATCCAAGGGGCTGGAAGAATTGAAAGCACTCCTCACTAGGAATATGACCAAGAAACGTCCTGATAACGACAAGGATGACCAGGTTGAACAGCTGTGGGTTGAGATGGAAGCAATGAGAATCCAAATGCTGGGGCAGATGGCTCTTCCAAAGCCTAGCCTGGGGAAAAGAGCTAAGAGCCCTCACCAACCAGCTTTGTCAAGACGGATCCAACCATATGAAACATAAGGTCAAGGATGGGGATCAAGTCACTAATCAACCCCTGATGGGACAGAAAGTTGGAGTTTTCCAAATTGCTGCTACTTCGCAAGCCCAACCACAACCTTGCCAATAACCACAGGGTAATCGGTGTAATCGAGATTCATTCACTAGGTAATATACCAAACTCAGCATACCAATGTTGCAAGTCTTGCGACACATATTGAAGTTGAATTTGGTCACATTGAGGGATCCTCCTACAAATCCTAATACTGCCTCTCCAATGTACAATCCAAATGCAAGGTGTGCATATCACTCCAACAGTCCAGGGCATGATGCTGATAGCTCTTGGATATTAAAATACAAAATTTAAGATCTGATCAATGAGGGAGCATTGGAATTTGCACAAGATGGTCAACTAGAATCCTTCTGTCATCCCTCCAAGGCACACCATCTGAAGTGACAAGATCAGACAAAGAGGCTTTTGTTCATTTGAATTCTCAAGTTGTATTTTCTTTGTTTGTTCAAACAATTATTGCCATGTCAAACTTTGTTATTTCATTATTGCATTGCACATGTTTGTCTTGAATTAATTTGTTTTCATTATGCTTAAACTGCTTTCTTACTTCCTTTTTGTAATATTCAACTCTAGATTAAAAGCTCTAAGCCTTTAGAGGGAGGATAACGAGAATGATACCATAATCTCTACAATATGCTTTTGAACAGACCCCGTTGACGATGTACATGCATTGTTTCAAATCCTAAACAGTGGAGTTATAAGGAAGATAATCCCTAGTCAACCACTTTGAGCCTAAGAAGTAGGAGTTTTCTTTTCAAACAAATTAAAACCCTTAATCATAACCTGGGGCAGGGCAGTTTTCTCAGTTAATTAAGATGTGAATTCAGTCGCAAACTTTCCCTTCATACACGACAAATAGTGTAGAAGATTCTCTTCAAAAGATGGTGATGGTTCCACATAATAATTAAGAACATGCAGTCATTATCTCTCAAAATAAAAGCCCATTAAGTCAAAACCTATGAAGGAGACTTAAGGAAAAAAAACGGGGGCATCCCGCTGGCCGTAATCACAAAAGAAACAGTTCAGGAAAAAGACAGGGATAGCAAAATCAAAAAAGAAAGAGGTCCTACATATCCTCAATAAAAATAAAAGGTCACAAAAATGACTGCCTTCTCAAACAAACGTTCAATTTCTGAACCATCACCAGAATATCGGGGTCAACATTCCAGAACTCAACTGGGATTCGAAATGCATAATTAACTGAGCATATGACTGAAGAACATCACGAAAAACGTGTGGGTACAAATAAATTTTGAGCCTTTATCCTTTGTTTCTTAAACCGTGAACCAGGCCACGTTACAACCCTTAAAAGTCCAAGCTGAAGCATGGGTTAGTTCGAGAGCATACTGTTACAAAGGTATCCTGACTCCTGTAAGGTTTGATATAAACCATGAGTTGATATCACATTCTTGCAAATTTTGTTTTACTATAAAAAACGCATTTTCAAAAAATTTCAAGACATACATAAGCTTTACATTCTTTAAATGACATTGTTTGCATATGGGTAATTGTTCAAATGGCAAAGAAATTCACACAACGAATATTCAGTGAACGAAGACCCCCTCAATGGACAAAATCACCTCAAAAGGAAAAAACATTCCCAATAACAAGCCTTTCATAATCAAGGGGCATGACATGGTGTCTAATTAATCTGGGACAGTCAAGCCAATATGCAAAGAATCTCTCCAAAAATGCTGAATAGCCGGGGGAAGATCTCCATCTGAATCACTCGGGGGTTGTTACATTGATCGAGGATTCCAGCAGAAAATCACTGTGAAATTTGAATCTTTGGTACCACCAAATTTCTTGTCTGTGCCAGTAGTATCATATGGTGTCAGTATCATGTCTTCGAATCCTTCCATGACAGTTCTTAGAAAAGATACCTAGGAAATTAAAGACTATCAGAAACTTGATCAAACATCAGGTGCACCAGATTCATCCCGAAGCAGCCCCACATAGGCTCCCACGTATGAAAGGGCACATGCAATCACATGAACATTTTCTAGCATTTCTACAACACTTGTTGTCATAGATAGTGACAACTCTCCACATCCTATGAGCGCGGACATAGTCAGAAATACTACGCATGAAAAAGACCCGCTAGGTTTACAGGCCTAGGAAAAATTAAGGGCATCCTGACGAACCAAAAGAGTTCAGGAAAAAATTAAGGATATATACAAAAAGATTGTACACCCGGCAAGTTGAAAATCTGAAAAGGCGGCTTGAGCAAAAAAGGGTATCCCGGTGGACTGAAAACCCGAAAGGGAGGTCCAGGAAAAAGTTATGGATTAAAAACGTACGACTACGTCCTGTCATTTTGTCATTTATTTATCAATAGAAGACTTATCATCCTGATCAACATTACCAAGAACCCCAGGAGTTGGGATGACACTGAAACCATCCACTAAGTCTCCGCAGGTACTTTCTCCAACAGGTACAGCGGAAGGGGCATCTTACTAAAAAGTCGCCTCCATATCCTCAGCTTACAACCTAGTGATGTCAGGTGTTCTTGTATCCCCGGCAGAATAGGAATTTCCAACTACTGCTCCGACATCAGGTTTTCCCCAATAAAGTCGTCAAACTTCTCAGGATTCCCTAATAGGATTTCACAAAATCCTCAGGCAGTGCAAAGAGCTTTCCTTCCTCAACAGAGTTTATTTCTCTAACAAACGGAAGATCATCTCTCAGTAGTTCATCTTCAACAAAATATGAAGACCTACATTCTTCATCGCCAGCTGTAATCAGGGATTTATTTTCTCTAATTCAACGACGTTGCAATAGAACAATTGATACATTCACATATTGCATTCATAAATCATTCTACAAATGTCATAGCATCTGCAGTACAAATGCATACATCCCAATCTTATTTATTTTGAGAACATCAATTAGATAATGCATTTCATTCATCATGATATTGCATACAGCTAACGCTTTACCTTTTCAGGAAAGATCAATCAACAAATATTTATCATCAATAATTTTCAACAGGTCAAGGATTAGCTCTTGAAACAAAACTGAGTAATTATCTGTGCGACCAAATACAGCTTTACATGGGCTCATCATGAAGCAATCTTACACGGGTTTCTTTTGACTTCCAAATACAGCTTTACACGGGCTCAACATGAAGCAATCTCACACGGGTTTCTTCTGACTTCCAAATACAACTTTGCACGGGCTCAACATGAAGAAATCTTACACGGGTTTCTTCTGACTTCCAAATACAGCTTTACACGGGCTCATCATGAAGCAATCTTAAACGGGTTTCTTGTGATTATCAAATAAAGCTTTACACGGGCTCATCATGAAGCAATCTTACATGGGTTTCTTCTGACTACCAAATACAACTTTACACGGGTTCATCATGAAGCAATCTTACTCGGGTGTCTTCTGACTACCAAATACAGCTTTACACGAGCTCATCATGAAGCAATCTTACACAGGCTTCTTCTGACTACCAAATACAGCTTTACACGAGTTCATCATGAAGCAATCTTACACGGGTTTCTTCTGACTTCCAAATACAGCTTTATACGGGCTCTTCACGAAGCAATCTTACACGAGTTACTCCTCCTTCCTTCTGAAGTTTTACACTAACTCATCCTGAAGCAACACTACCCAGGTTCCTTCTCACAATCTCCAGATGCAGTTTTACACGGAATCATCCTGAGGCAACTCTACCCAGTTTCCTTCTCTTGAAGTTCTAGATGCAGTTTTACACGAACTCATCCCGAGGAAACCCTACCCAGGTTCCATCTCTTGAATTTCCAGATGCAGTTTTACACTGACTCATCCTCAAGCAACCCTACTCAGGTTCCTTTTCTTAAATTTCCAGATGCAATTTTACACGGACTCATCCTGAGGCAACCCTACCTAGGTTCCTTCTCTTGAGTTTCCAGATGCAATTTTACACGTACTCATCTTGAGGCAACCCTACCCAGGTTCCTTCTCTTGAATTTCCAAATGCAGTTTTACACTGACTCATCCTGAGGCAACCCTACTCAGGTTCCTTCTCTTGATTTTCCAGATGCCGTTTTACATGGACTCGTCCTGAGGAAACCCTACCCAGATTCCTTCTCTTGAATTTCCAAATGCAGTTTTACACGGACTCATCCAGAGGAAACCCTACCCAGGTTCCTTCTCTTGAATTTACAGATGCGGTTTTAGACGGACTCATCCTGAAGCAACCCTACCCAGATTCCTTCTCACAATCTCCAGTTGTAGTTTTACACTGACTCATCATGAGGCAAACCTACCCAGGATCCTTCTCTTGAATTTCCAGATGCAGGTTTACATGGACTCATCCTGAGGCAACCCTACCCAGGTTCCTTCTCACAATTTCCAGATGCAGTTTTACACGGACTCATCCTGAAACATCCTGAACCCATTTTTCTTCTCATACACTTCCAAATGAAGTCTTACTCGGACTCATCCTGAAACAGCTCTACACAGGTTTCTTTTGGTACATTTCCAGATAGTAGTTAATTTAATTCTCCCCAGCAAATTACTGTGAAGCCTAGATTTCAACCAGAAAACAAAAAACTTTCATCTCCTCAATCCAGAGATAACCCCTCAATAGAGCCATGGATAACTGAAGTTCCTAGACTCTATTCCCCATAGATTTTTCTTCAAACAGGAAAACAACAGAAATCAACATCCCCTAGAGGAATCCTCCTCAAACAACAGGAACAGGAATTCCCACAAAGAGACTTCTTATGAAGTCAACATCTACTTTAGATGGCATCTCTAAGCCCATCTCCGAAAAATCTCCTTCATATTCCTTGGATGGCATCTTTAAGCCCATCTCTGACAGTCTTCCGTCATCTTTTCTAAATGGCATCTGTAAGCCCATTCGCGATATTATCCACCAATAGCATCACTTCAGACGAGTGCAAATTTCTGTGTACTCTAGTGTTCAATCATCATCTACCTTCAGATCATGAAAGGCAGACCAGCCAATCTACATCCTTAGGTCTAAGAAGATTGAACAGGGGCAGCTGTTGTACCCCAAAATTTGCCCTCTCATTTTATTTCAAATTTTTCTTTTACATGGGTGGTTGCAAACATCTTCTTGAGGAAAGTAAAATTTTAAGATGAACTAAATGTCCTTCAATTGGAGCATAAGAAATTCCTTCGATTGGAGCATCAAAGCTTCCCTGGATTGGAGCATCAGAGCTTCCTTCAATTGGAGCATCAGAGCTTCCTTCGATTGGAGCATTAGAGCTTCCTTCGATTGGAGCATCAGAGCTTCCTTCGATTGGAGCATCATAACTTCCTTCAATTGGAGCATCAGAGTTTCCTTCTATTGGAGCATCAGAGCTTCCTTCGATTGGAGCATCAGAGCTTCCTTCGATTGGAGCATAAGAGCTTCCTTGGATTGGAGCATTAGAGCTTCCTTCAATTGGGACATCAGAGCTTACTTCGATTGGAAAATCAGAAAGAAGTGTCCTTCGATTGGCATACCAAGGCAGAGTATCCTTCAAATGACATATTAGTGCAGAGATTTCTTAATCTAAAATGTTCTGATAAGGGAAGTTCTAAATACTTCGAATCAGAACTCAGAACCATCGAAGGGAACAAGGGCTGGTCGAAGGGGCTTTGGAGAGGGGAACTTTGAATATTTTCAAATTCGAACAAGGCGCCAAGTTTTGACCTGTCCAGATTCACTTAGAATTCCAAAATGGCATGATATATCTCAAAATGGCAATCTTTCAATTTGCCTGATTTTGTTTTCAATACCATGTTTAATGGTTGGTCTTTAATGCCATGATCCTTTCCCCATTTCCTTGTCTCCTCCACATCCTATAAATACAAGACACATATTGTATCAAATGGATATGCTTTTTTTTACACACAAACAAATCACGCTGCCACATTGCTCAAAGAAATCCCAAAAGTGTCCCAATCGAAGCATTTTTTTGTAGGCACCTTCAGCCCAAACGAATACCATATTCTTGTTCTTGAGACATCCAGGAGTCCACACCAGCTCCTAAGAAACTGTCTCCATGCCCAGGAGTGTCAAATTGAAGCATCTAATAACTCCGGTCCACACACAAGTTCCAGTTTCAAGCAAGGTAAGTCCTCTTGACCTTGCATTTTCGTTTCAGCATAACATGTAAATGTCCTTTTATCTATTTTCTTCGTTTCTTTACTTTTTTGTTTGTTTGCTTTTCTTGTCCAAATATATGTTGGAACTAACCTGTACAAACTCAAATAAAATACAAAAAGGGTGTGAACGAAAGACCTACACTCATGCTGCTCTGTAGGTCTATACTGTTTCATAGGCCAATCGAAGGAAACAGAAAAGGTGGCAATCGAAGGTTGCTCACACCAACCCCCAAACTCAATCGAAAGGAAGCAAAAGAAGGGTGAATCGAAGGAGTCTACTGCCTGGGTCGAAAGGCAGCTTCCCCTCTGGATCAAAAATCCCCCTTTTCTCCCTGATCGAAGGATGCCCCTTTGTATTCTTATTTTTCTTTTGTTCTTTTCTTTATTTGACTTTTTTATCATTTAAATTAACTTTAAATCAAAAATCACAAAAAAACATTAGGTTAATGTTTTATTTGTCAAATTAATTTTGTAAACAAATTAATTAATTATTTTAACATCTTTCTTAAAATTAAATAGACTTAGGATTTTAAAGTTAATTTCTTTTCATAACAAAAACAAAAAAAAGAATTTTATTTAATAGTTCTTAGGTTTTTTATACGTAATATTTATTTCGCGCGCGTTATTTTTATTATGGAATTTTATATAAATAATGTAACTGGTTATGGGATGTAATAGTCTAGGTTTAAATTCCGCACTTTACTTTGTTGCATCTTTTTTATGTAACTGTCACAAAGCATTGTAATTGTGTGGGATTTAAATTCCCGCACTTTAAATTTCTGCAAAATATTAACTGTTAGTAACTATGCTTGTATGGAAAGACTAATAACAAAATGCTAGCAAACTTAAATTCAAAGACTAAAATAACTGAACATAACACACATGCACATATACACCTCTAAGGTACGCCCAATTTGGTTGCCTTTAGAAAATAAGTCATGTCCCTTGAGAATAGGGACGCTTTAGAAAAAGACTCGTAAATCAAAAGATCATAGTCCCTCGATAACCCTACAGTTGCCTTTCGGTAAATGATCTAGTCCCTTAAATAAAATTGCTAAAGCGTCTCATAATGTTGCCTTTATGAATGTGCGTCCCTTCGAATGTCCCTCAAACATTCGACGATATGGCTACCTACTCACTAATAGTAGGATAGCGTTGTCTAAAGGATAAGAGGAAAAGAACGAACCTTTTCCAGTACAAGTAGATAGTTGTTAGATGCTTGCTCAAATAAAACAAACTCTTCACACTTACATATTTCAAAAAAAAAAATTCAAAAACATTTTCTTTGTCAACACTATTGAGGACTGATACAAGAGTTATCATAAAGCAAATCGTCGCGCTAAGGCATTTCAAAACATTTTTCAAAACACACAAAGCACAAGGTACTTTTAAAATGAGCTAAGCATCTAAGAGCCCGTGGGAAAACACGGATGGAAAGGGTGCTAACACCTTCCCTTTCCATAACCTTCCCCCTTACTCAGAAAACTCTCGAAAAGGTCGTTTTCTGTTATTTTCACCCCTTCCTTTGTTGGATAAAAGAAAAGGCGGTGGCGACTCTTGCTTACTGCAACATTTGCGAATACAAAATGAAAAACCAGTATAATAGTCGGTTCTGCCACCGTATCACACTAGGTGATGCTTACAAGAGGTTCAAGAGGTTACTGGTGGCCTGTCCAACGCATAACATGAGTCAAACTGAGCAGATGCAGATGTTTGCAAATGGCCTTCAAATGAAGACAAAGCAGCTTATATATACAACAGTTGGTGGCTCAGCTAACTTTGCAATAACCACTGGTGTGAAGCAAATTATTGAAGCAATTGTTGCAAATGAACATCTAGAGCTATATGACAGAGTTATAAGCAAACCAGAGGGAATTATTAATCTAAAATTGGAAACCAATCAGCAACTGAAAATTGAAGAAGCCATTGCTGTAAAAGTAGAGAAAAAGTTGAAAGCAATGAACATGGGTACTCAACAGGTAGCTCAGATTCAACATGTACAGAAGGTAGCTTGTGAAATTTGTAGTGGACTGCACAGTACTGTGTAATGTTCTGCAACACCATGACAAATTGAGGGGATAAAATTCTTAAGGCCAAACAACCCATATTCTAACACCTATAATCCTGGGTGGAAGAATCATCCTAATTTCTCCTGGAAAGATCATCAGTAATAAGCTCCTCAGAAGGCAGAGTGGGAGGTGGCTATTGAAAAGATGGCTGCCCATACCTCTCAGTTTCAAGAAGAGACAAGGAGTAATCATAGAAATACCGCAGCTGCAATAAAATTTTGGAAGTTCAAATGGGGAAGATTGCACAGCGGGTAGCGCTACAAGCACAAGGAAATCAGAAAAATCATGAGAATGTGAATGATGTCAAGACAAGGAGTGAAACATTTGCTAGAGAAAAAGAAGATAATGTGAGGTTTAATGACAGTGTCATAGAAGTAGAGCTCGAAGTGAGAGAGAATAATAAAGAAAAGGAAGAAGTGGCATCACCTGCAAAGCCAATTGAAGAGAAAACTAAACTAGCGATCAAGTTGTTGTATCCATCTAGAGTGGCAAAGAAGGACACAAAAGAAAAAGATTTTGAGAAATTTGTCAAAATCTTCAAAAAGCTAGAGATCCACATACCGTTCTTTGAAGCGCTCGACAAAATTCCTTTGTATCAAAAATTCATGAAGGAGGAATTATCAAAGAAGAAATAAACAGGAGAGGGATCAGTACTTGTTGATGAGAAATTATGTACAATTACGCCCGAGAGAAAAATACTTGTCAAGCAAAGGGATCTAGGGTCAGTTGCAATACCATGAACAATAAAAGACAGAGCTTTCAAAAAGGTTCTAGTTGATTCTGGATCTAGTGTGAGTTTAATACCATTATTAATTTTCAAGAAGCTCGGTATTGAAAAGATAAGCGGGAGTAGGACAAAACTGAAATTTGTTGATCACACCATCAAGCAGTCATATGGGATAGCCGAAGATGTATTAGTGGAAATTGATAATTTTATTCTCCCAGTTGATTTTCAGATTATGGACATATCGGAAGATGAAGAGACCCCTATCATTCTTGGTCGACCATTTATGCTGACGAGTCGATGCAATTTTGATATCGAGACAGGTAATCTTACATTGAAATCATTTGATAAGATGATAACCTTGAAGGTGTTGGAAATCAAGAAGCAAGTTATAGGAGGAAAGGATGAATCTTCAATCGGAATTATCAGAGTGGCAGGAGAAGACAATAGTTCAAAGTCACTCCCAGAAGAGGTGTCGGGAAAAATCTCTCAAGTGGCATCAATAAAAATTCCTAAGCTCAGTCACAAAGGAAAGATGAAAAAGAAGAAGGAACACCAAGCTGAAAAGATGGAAGTTGGAAGTGGCTGGAAGCACAAATGGGTTGACACTTTTGATCTGAATGAGCACAGGTTTTCTAACAAGGTGTGGATGAGGAAGTAACCCCCATAAGGGGATGAACCGTCAAGCCAGGCGACGTTAAACGAAGCGCTTCCTGGGAGGCAACCCACATTTTTAATAACTTAGCTTTTATTTTTGTTTTTTTTACATGTAATAAAAGGGAGTCTTACTGGTGAAAGATGGGAAGAAGCATCATGCGTTGCATTACCCTCTATGAGTCACTTTCTCGAGCTTGTTCCGAAACATGGGGGTCAATGTTTAGTTCAAGTTTGGGGGGAGGGAGGGGGTATTGATTTTCTTCTTTTTGCATTATTGGTTAGTTCTATGCGAATTTCTATGTAATCCACATGTTGAAGTCTTCCAAAGTTGACTGGAAATTTTTGTTTTTGATCGAGATCCTGATTATCATTGAGTTCGAGAATAATATATAGAGGCAAAAGGATAGTTGTTCGAGGGTAGGAAGTTTGGAATAACGTGACAGGATATGATTCTAACGTGTAGATTTGTATCATAGTGCTTGAATCCTGAGAAGTACTCCTGAAGTAGTTTATCTTCACAGTCTGGCATAACATAGATTCACATGCATGTACGATTGAAGGAGAAAGAAATCAATTTAGAACCAAATGATGAAAAGGCGATAAAAGGAAAATGACTCGCTAAGTTGGGTAGCCCTCACCAGGTTATTCAGTCTAAAAGGGGTTGATCCCCAAATGTCATCCATAAAGGGCAATATATAAACTGAAAAGTTTTGAAAATTTCATCTGAATTTATAAAGGAGCAAATGCTCTTATTTGGTGCCTGAGCAAAAATCTCTCTTAATCTTTGTTGTATGTGTGATGATCATCAGTAATTATCATTGCCTTAATTTGACAGTACGAATGAAAAAGGAGGAAAATCGGAAAGAGACTTAAATGCAAAGCATAATTAGAGAGGTATCTAAAGAGGAAACTCTAAATTTAAAGATTCTTAAGCAACTCTTCGCATCATGTGAACATCCGGCAGACTATTGTTTGATTAATTTGAATAGATGTCTCACGTATGATTTATGGGCTACTGTGATTTTCATGAGTTCTTGTAATGATCGCTTGAGGTCAAGAAACAGTTTAAGTTTTGGGGAGTTTGATCAGTTGTTTTTACACAGGATTTTACACTTATTTTAGTTATCGTTTATTTTTATTTTACTGGTGTTTTATTGCAGTTTACCGCATTTTATACTTTAATTTGGTATTTTAATGTTTTCAAGTTTAAAAGAATAAAACAGGACAAATCGGGGCAGGAAAGTGCAAAATTCAGAAGTTCAGAAAGAAGTGCTTCAGGAGCCCTGACACGGGTGGCCGTGTCACCTAACACAGGCCATGTCAAGGGGAAGACTGGAAAAAATGAAGTTGGAAGCAAGACAGAAGTTGACACGGGCGCCAGTGTCACACGATACGGCCCGTGTCAAATCAGCTGGGCTAAAAGGTGGAAGATGTAGATCACAGAAGCTGACACAGGTGCCCAGGTCCGGCGACACGACCCGTGTCCAGTCAGCTGAAGCAAATAATTTTGGAGGAAGGATCACAGATGCTGACATGGGTGTCTGTGTCCACTGACACAGCCCGTGTCTGCTTAGGTGCTGATAAATCTTAAGTTTGAGAATTTTTAGTGTTTTTGAACCCTAAAGGCTACTTTGGACTTTTAACATCACCTAGGAAAAATGAGACTATTTAAACCTATTTGTGAGAAGAAGAAAGGGACTTTTTGGAAATAGGAATAATTTGATGACAGAAGATTGAAGTCTATGCAAGTTTTGGGAGAACGAAGCCCTTTCATGAGCGGAAGCAATTAAAGATCGGAGTTCACCATTAATTTGTGTAATGTCTATCTTTATTGTTATTGAAATCTCTTTGAATATTACTTGCAGCTAAACCCCCCAATGTTAGGGGGTGTCCCTGATTTGCAAATGTAGTTACTATGAATTATTGAATTTTAATACAATAGTTTCCTTTCAATTTAATCGTTCAATGTTTCTAATGCTTTCCTAATCGGACCAATTAGGATTGAGTTACGGTTAACAACTAGCTGGACCGTGGTTGTTAATGTTTTTGTATGATTAATCTATAGTAGATATCACCTAGGACTAGGGATACCCTATAGTCAGCAGATTTACCCTTGATAAGATAAAGACTTGACTCCATCATATATTTCTAAGGACTTAGGGTTTATGATGGATGGTTAAAGGTTTTCTCACTAAGGACTTAGGAAAAAATAATCTAAAGGGCCAGTAGTTGAAGGTAATGAACTTGTAGAAGAGATCAATAGTGAAGCTCATTACAAGGCAAACCACACACTCACCCCTAGCATAGTATTCACACTAGTAAAAAAGCCATAATTTACCTTCGCATATTTTTAATGATTGTTAAGTACAATTACCAAACCCAAACCCCACATTGTGTTTTATGTAATTGATCCTCGCATTAAAATCAGTAATTCTGTGCAGTCCTTGAGATCGACATTCGGGGAATTTTCTCTATTATTACAAGAGGAAAAATAACACACTTACTATTTTTCCTATCAAGGTGAGTTGGAGTAATTTGTGGGCCTTAAAATCAATACTGAGAGGTTTTGAGATGGTGTCAGGTCTCCGCATCAATATGCATAAAAGTAAATTCTACGACATTCGATTGAGGACTCATTTTCTGCAGACAACCTCACATTTTTCTTTTTCTGTATTGACAACTTACCTTTCAAATTATTGGCCATTCAAGTGGGAATAAATCCTTGACGGATTGATTCTTGGAAAAATTCTTAGTGAATTCAAAAACAAAATTTCAACATGGAAGAATAAATTTCTCTCAATTTGCGGTCGTGTCACTTTTCTTAATTCAATACCAACAAATTTAACCATTCATCATTTATCATTCTACATGTGGGATATTGGATCGAACTCTAGTATGATCGAAGTACATGCTGTAGTCGAAGAAAGGGTCTAGCACGTATTTGTCGAAGATGCTTATTAAATTAGGTTTTAGTGTTTAAACCCTAATTTGTTAAGTTAGCTTGTTTATTAAGTTAGCTTGTATAATGGGCCTTGTGGAAAAAGCCCATTAGTTAGTATGTTAGGTTTTATTATAAATAGCATACTAGTCTCTCATCATTGCAACACAGCAAATCCTAATTTAGGGTGAGAGGGTTATTTGTTATTCTTGTAAACTTGTAATCTTGTTTTCTAAGAGAAAGTAAAGAATAGCAGTTATAACCAATTCTTGTGTTCTTCTTATTCCTTGTTCCTTATTCCTCCCTTATTCTATACTTTGTTATTGGCATTGAATTCACGACAAATTGGTGCGGTGAGCGCGGAGAAGATGCCTTCAACAAAATATGAGATTGAAAAGTTCACCGGAGTGAATGATTTCGGTCTATGGCGCTTGAAGATGAAAGCCCTACTGGTTCAGCAGGGTTGTTTGGAAGCGTTGAAGGGAGCGACGGCGATGGACGCTGCGTTAACAGAAAGAGAGAAGACGGCCATGATCGAGAAAGCACACAGCGCAATTTTGTTGAGCCTTGGTGATAAGGTTCTTCGACAGGTATCAAAGGAGACGACGGCATCAGGGTTATGGGTGAAACTTGAAAGTTTGTATATGACCAAATCTCTGGTAAATCGACTCTACCTGAAGCAAGCTTTGTATTCATTCAAGATGATTGAAGACAAAGTGTTGGCTGAGCAGTTGGATATGTTCAACAAGCTGATTCTTGATCTTGAAAATATTGATGTAAAGATTGATGATGAAGATCAAGCGCTGTTATTATTGTGCGCTTTGCCCAGATCACATGCTCACTTCAAAGAAACCCTCTTGTATGGAAGAGAGTCCCTGACCTTTGAAGAAGTTCAATCAGCTTTGTACTCTAAGGACTTGAACGAACGTAAGGAGCATAAACCTTCGACGGTTGGTGAAGGTTTGGCTGTTAAAGGAAAATTCGACAAGAGGAAAGGTAAAAATAAGTCGAAGTCTTATAGTGGTGATGCATCTGGTATTAGATGCTACCACTGTAAGAAAGTAGGTCACACAAGAAAGGTGTGCCCTGAACGCCTGAAAGATCATGGAGGTAAGGATAATGGCAATGCAGCTATTGTCCAAGATGATTTCGAATCATCTGATGTTCTTGTGGTTTCAAGCAACAACTCGTCGAAGGAGTGGATTATGGATTCTGGATGCACTTGGCACATGACTCCAAACAAAGACTTGTTCGAGGAATTATGTGATCAAGATGGTGGATCTGTATTGCTGGGAAACAACAAAGCTTGCAAGATTGCAGGCGTTGGATCTGTGAGATTCAAGATCCATGATGAGTCAATAAGATTGTTGACTGAAGTCAGGTATGTACCTGATTTGAAGAGAAATTTGATTTCTCTTGGTGAATTCGACAAGAAAGGATATGTGTTTCAAGGAGAGAAAAGTATCCTGAGAGTCATGAAAGGGTCGAAGGAAGTCTTGAGAGGCGTGAAGAAACAAGGCTTGTATACCCTTGAGGCTGAAGTTGTAAGTGGTTCGACAAATGTTGCATCCACGAAACCTTTGTCGAAGACAGAAATTTGGCACATGATATTGGGCCATGTCAGTGAAAGGGGTCTGGTCGAATTAGGGAAACACAATCTGCTTGGTGGAGATAAAGTCAAAAAGCTGAAGTTTTGTGAACCCCGTGTACTTGGAAAGTCCTGTAGAATGAAGTTCAACAAAGGCAAACAAAGAACACATGGATCCCTTGATGACATCCATGCTGATCTTTGGGGGCCTGCAAGGTGTCCATCACATTCAGGAGCAAAGTATTTTCTATCCATAGTAGATGACTATTCCAGAAAGTTATGGGTATTCATCCAGAAGACTAAGGATGAAACTTTTAAGAATTTCAAAATTTGGAAGACTCTTGTCGAAAATCAAACTGGCAGAAAGGTAAAGAGGTTGAGAACCGACAATGGCCTTGAATTTTGCAATGAGGCGTTCGACAGTTTTTGTGTTGCCTCTGGTATTGCAAGGCACAGAACTACCGCAGGTACTCCACAACAAAATGGTTTGGCTGAAAGGTTTAATCGAACTATTTTGGAGAGAGTTAGATGCATGTTGACTAGTGCGGGATTAAAGAAGGTGTTTTGGGCTGAGGCTGTTTCGACAGCAGCATATCTGATAAACAGATGTCCTTCGACAGCGTTAGATATGAAGACACCCGAAGAAGTGTGGTCGGGACATCCACCAGATCTCGACAAACTAAGAGTATTTGGCTGTGTAGCCTATGCTCACATTAGGCAAGACAAGGTCGAACCTAGAGCTCTGAAATGCATGTTTATGGGATACCCTGAAGGAGTGAAAGCTTATAGGCTATGGTGCCTAGAGCCAGGTCACAGGAGGTGTATCACCAGTCGAGATGTAGTTTTCAATGAAACTGAAATGGCTTTCAAGAAAACTGATGATGTTGACGAAGAGCTGGAACAGGTAGAGATTCCTGTTGAGGTGGAGCATGTTGATGCTGAAATGCGTATCCCAGATGAAGTCGAAGAAGAAACAGAAGATTCTGATGATGTTGAGGAAATTGTTGATGACTACCTATTGTCGAGAGATAGGCAAAGAAGAGTCATAAAACCACCTCAGAGACTTGGATATGCAGATCTTGTAGCTTATGCCTTAATCTCTGCAAGTGAAGTTCTAGACGAAGAACCTAGAGATTATAAGGAAGCTATAAGGAGTCGAATGAAGACTGAATGGCTAAAGGCCATGCATGATGAGATGAAATCTCTTCATGATAATCACACTTGGGAACTGATCAAGAAACCTGTTGGGGCAAGGTTAGTCAGCTGTAAGTGGATTTTCAAAGTTAAGGAAGGAATTGAAGGAGTAATGTCGAAGAGGTACAAGGCAAGATTAGTCGCAAGGGGTTTCACTCAGAAAGAAGGTGTCGACTTCAATGATGTATTTTCCCCTGTTGTGAAGCACAGATCCATTCGAATGTTGCTTGCCATGGTGGCTCAGTTCGACCTTGAACTGGAACAAATGGATGTGAAGACTGCGTTCTTGTATGGTGACTTAGACGAAACAATCCTGATGAGGCAACCTGAAGGGTATGTCGAAAAGGGGAAAGAAGATTATGTGTGCAAACTGAAGAAATCTTTATATGGACTTAAACAATCTCCTCGACAGTGGAATAAGAGATTCGACAAGTTCATGGAACACATAAGTTTCATTAGAAGTCAGTTCGACCATTGTGTTTACTCCAGATTTCGACCTGAAAATTCATTTGTTATTTTGTTGCTCTATGTTGATGATATTCTGATAGCAAGCAACAATGTCGAAGATGTAATGAGGGTGAAGGCTGAACTCAATAAGGAGTTCGACATGAAGGATCTGGGAGCTGCATCTAGGATTCTTGGAATTGACATTCGAAGAGATAGAAAGCAGTCGAAATTATGCTTATCTCAAGAGGCATACCTACGAAAGATTCTTGACAAGTTTGGTATGTCGAATTCAAAGCCTGTTGTGACTCCAACAAACCCTCAATTCAAGCTGAGCATTGATCAATGTCCCAGTACTGATGTCGAAAGAACCTATATGAACAGCATCCCATATGCTAATATAGTTGGTTCTTTGATGTATGCTATGGTCTGTACTAGACCCGACATAGCATATGCAGTAAGTCTTGTAAGCAGGTACATGGCGAATCCTGGAAAGGCTCACTGGAAAGCGTTAAAGTGGATTCTAAGGTACATAAATGGGTCTCTGAACAGAGTCTTAATTTATGGTGGAGCCTTGGGTGAAGATAGTAAAGCAGCTGTCGAAGGCTATGTTGACTCTGATTATGCAGGCTGTATGGATTCCAGAAAATCTATTTCTGGATATGTTTTCACTATGTTTGGTACAGCAATTAGTTGGAAAGCAACTCTTCAAAAGGTTGTTGCCTTATCAACTACTGAAGCAGAATATATTGCCCTAACTGAAGCTGTGAAAGAAGCATTGTGGCTTGAAGGTTTTGCAAAGGAACTGAAACTTCAAGGTCAAGGTATCACTGTTAAATGTGATAGTCAAAGTGAAATACACCTGTCGAAGAACTCAGCCTATCATGAGCGAACCAAGCACATAGATGTGAGGCTGCATTTCGTCAGAGGGGTAATCGAGCGTGGAGAAGTCCAAGTGCTGAAGGTCTCGACAGAACACAATGCCGCTGATATGATCACCAAAACATTGCCAAGTTGCAAGTTTTTCCACTGTATGCAGTTGATAAAGCTGCATGAAGAAAGCTAGTCAATGTCTCTTGATGCTGTAGAGTTAGGTCCAAGGTGGAGATTTGTGGGATATTGGATCGAACTCTAGTATGATCGAAGTACATGCTGTAGTCGAAGAAAGGGTCTAGCACGTATTTGTCGAAGATGCTTATTAAATTAGGTTTTAGTGTTTAAACCCTAATTTGTTAAGTTAGCTTGTTTATTAAGTTAGCTTGTATAATGGGCCTTGTGGAAAAAGCCCATTAGTTAGTATGTTAGGTTTTATTATAAATAGCATACTAGTCTCTCATCATTGCAACACAGCAAATCCTAATTTAGGGTGAGAGGGTTATTTGTTATTCTTGTAAACTTGTAATTTTGTTTTCTAAGAGAAAGTAAAGAATAGCAGTTATAACCAATTCTTGTGTTCTTCTTCTTCCTTGTTCCTTATTCCTCCCTTATTCTATACTTTGTTATTGGCATTGAATTCACGACACTACAAAATAACGGTTAAGGTGAGAAAAAGGTTTATCAACATTCATAGGAATATTTTGTGGAATGAATAAAGGATAAGAATGACACTTCCTGGGTTAGTTGGACGGACGTTTGTAAAAGAAAAGAGGAAGTGGGATTTGGGGTGAAAGAGATTGGTTGTTTTAATGTTGCTCAATTATGTAAGTGGATTTGGAGGATTCTCAAGGATAAAGATGCACTATAGAGGGGTATCATTGAACATAGATATGGGGACATGATTAGAACTTTGTAGTTTAAATAGGATATTGGCCCAAAAAAGCAGGAAGTCCATGTAGTGGAGAGACATTGTAAATATTGGGAGAACATTAATTGTTAATGATCAAAGTGAGGTCAAGTTTAAAGAATGGATCATTTTTAGACTGGGAAATGGAGCATCAATACATTTCTGGGAGGGCAGATGGATTGGGAACAAAAACCTTGCAATTTCTTTTCCTCTTCTACTTACATATGTTTTAAAGAAGAAATGTATGATGTTGGATTGTAGCAATTGGATCAATAGAATATGGAGCTGAAATCTGCAAGTGAACGAGGAAGAATTAGGCCTTGAAGCCACTCCTGAACTTAGTGAATTACATTAGGTTTTGGTAGAAATTTTAATAAAGCACGATGAGGAGGATAGAATGATAAAAACAGCAGGATATATGCAAGAGATCTTTATTAATTCATGTTATTTTAAGTCTAAGGTAGATCTCAATTGGAATTATGGATCCACTATCACGCAAGTCACTAGGAAAAAGCTTTGAAAACGAAGGTACCCTCAAAGGTTGAAATTTTTTGCTGGAGATTGTTGAAAGATAGGCTGCCCATAAAACAGTAATTACACCGAAGACGTATCCTCCATGATAATCATGACATGGCTTGCGTATTTTGTTTTAGAGAAGAAGAGAGTATAAAGCATATGATGTTGCATTGTTCACTTACAAAGCTGGTGTGGAAGTCAATCTGGACCTGGTTGGGAATTGATGGCAAGGAAAATAACTGTTTTCCAGAGAGTTTCGTTTCATTTGCAGAGCTACTCAGAGGACAAGTAGGAATTAACAGTGAGGGATTTATTTAGATGATAACTTGCTGGTGCATTTTTAAATAAAAGAAATGCCCTTTTATTGAAAGAAGATATTGGAAATGCATGTGATATTGAGTTTAACATCAAGTTTGTCTCTTGGTTATGGTTATCCATTGTAAAAAAGAGTGGTTGGTGTAAGGCCCTTATAGAGTACTTAAAATAAGTCATTTGATTCATAAGGTGTAGTTGTAAATATATGGTGAATGATTTTGTTGATGGATTGGAGTACCCCTAGTACTCCTTTCAATATACACATTCGCTTATAAAAAAAGGAAAGGAAGAAAAGGAAGTAATTTGAATATAATGATTAGAGATTTTTATTTATCTCAAATTAGTTTCAAAAAATTAGTAATTTGAAATTCGTTAACGGTTGAATTGAGTTAATTTTTGAACATAAGGTTAGTAAGATACAATGTTGCGGTTTCACTATTTGGATCATTGAAACAAAGTATGAGAAAGGAGATATCATGTTTCCACAAACTAGATTTTTTGGGGATGCTCTGTCAGGGTTTGAAAGAAAACCTAATTGGCACGGGCTTCATCGGGGCAGGCCATTGATATGGAGACCATCCATGGTCAGCTCTCTAATGACTCATATGTCTTCATCCCAATCCCAAGCACAAAATAAATCTTTTGTACATGCTCTTCAAAATGCGTGTGACATACTGATTTCTTATTTTCCCAAGTCTTACCCAAAGGTAATTGTCTCTCGATCAAAATACATAGATGAAAAGACTTACATAGCAAGACTTGATCGCTAAAGGAATAATTTACACGAGATATTTATCGAACCTTAACTTCTTCACTTTTATTATTTTCTAAACTAGTGCATCATACCTCTCAGTTTATCAATAGAACTGATGGGTAAGACGTATTGTGTTTTTTTAAAAACCCGTTACAAACTATAGAGTATTAATAAATTAATTGTTTACTCAGAATATTATATTTTTTACACATAATATTTCTATAAAAATATATTAAAAAATTTGAATATGATTCATCTTCATATCTTTTGGTGAAGATTAGATGATGGATCCTCATTTCATTGAAATCTTCGGGAAGAGAAAATATTGAGTGCAATATATTTCAGATGCCTTTTGCATTCATTTGTTTGTGATATAAAAAAAAAAGGTTAGTTAAATAAAATAAATATATGATTATAATAGATGATTATATAGTTATAATATATGAAGAATACAAACCTTAAACTCAATTTGTTTTTGCTCTTGCAATCTGTTGTAGAGAACTTTACCAAGTTTTTTACGCTTCAAAATTTTCATGTTATATGTTTTGTTAACAATTATTGATATTTAGATTGCTTTTATAATGGATGTCTGTTAGGTTTCACGCGGATCACTAATAGAAGTTTCTTAAGTGTTGTTACTCATGGAATGGATGACAAAGATTTGTTTAAGGACGATGATTAATATCCTCAATAATCATGCCAAAATTATACCCTCGGTTTTGTCAAAAATCGAGGTAAAATGTATTTACCCCTCAATTTCATTAGAAAACCAAGATGAATAAGTTTTTTTAACATTACATTTCTTACACAGAATATTAAATTATATTATTACAACACATCTTTGATGTAATCCAGATTTTTTTGGATATCTTTTGTACGCATTCTTTTAAGGTTCTATAGATTATATGCACCCAACTTCTAAGAAGTTATCTGTTTCAACTATAGAGTTATTTGTTCCAACCATTGGAAATATTATTTCTGCACTTACAATCCATCATAAAGAACTTTTCCAAATTTTTTTAAGTTCCAAGATTTCATTATCTTTAACAATTATTTTCATGGTAAATACTTAATAAAGATATATAGTGGTGGATTTAGATAGTTTGTTGTGGAATGATGTATTGGAAATATCTTGAGCGTTGTTCCTTTATGAATATAGAATAGAGATTCATTGTTGTAGTTATGTAACATATGCCCTCGGTGTTGTTAAAAACCCAATGTATTTTCTTTTTAAAAATTAAAATAAAATAAAATAAGTAAACACCTTTGTTTTAGAAAAAAACCGAGGTCATAAGTTTGAAGCAATAAATGATAAATGATAATAAATTGAAAGTAACATGTTATGTTTCCATTGCAGTTTTTTACCGGTCACAGTTTTTTGTGTGCAACTTACATCATGTTTAGAAATAAATTTCTCAATGTTGTCAACCGAGAAAAGCAATGTTGTTTTCCTGGATTGATAAAATAGGAATGTTATTCCAAAAAGACAACAACAACACCAACATCATAATGTGAGATAGATTGCAAATGTGAAAAAAATATTATGTTCAAGATAGAAGAACATTGAATATTTGTTCTATCTTGTAATTCATCCCAAAGAATGATGCATACGAGTTTGGGGAGGCTACATATAAGTTAGGTTTAGGGTAAAATTTGTTTAACGAGTAATTTTATGGTAAAATTTGATTATTTTATCCTTCGACTATTACGGGAACCTGAGGGATAGAACATTTACTTTACACTTATAAATAAATAAAAATATAAACTGCAATAGTTGGGATTCGAAGCGTGTCCTGAATTTCCCCCCCCCCCTCGGTTATATTAGAAACTGAAGTAATATGTTATTTTTAATTTAAAATAAAATAAAATATGGCGCGCCTTGGCATTATACCTCATTTTTTTCGCTGAGGTGAAAGCTTTGTCATGAAATATATTATTCGAAGTAGTGACTAATGAAATTATGAAGTTTAATTACTAATTGGGATTTAACTTCTTTGGGCGTTGCTATTTGAATTTTCATTCAAATCAAGGGAGGATCTCAACAAAATTTAGAGTGTAAGGTCATGGAATGTTAAGTTCTCACTCATACATTTGTCTATGTGGATGTCATATTTTAGACCTGAAAATTTGAAGATTACACATGCTTAAGTATGAATAAGGATGCATGGTTTTCCATTAGAGTATTGAGAACCAACTAGTTTATTTGAAATTTCTTATAATATTGTCACTCTTTTATCAATTAATGAGCTTACAAGAAAAAGAACTTTGAGGAATTTTTCGCATGTGCAGATAGACCTTAACATGTCAGATACTCTGTATGGTTGTACTTTAGTGGAACGAGAGGGATTTGCATTCTTTGTCGAATTGGAATACGAGAGTTTACCTCTTTTTTGAAATTATTGTGTGTGTGTGTGTTGGTCATAGTATTGAAAAATGTTGGAAGTTGAAAGCCAAGAATGTTGAGAAGCCTCTAAATAAAGAATCTACAAGATACACACTTAAAAAGTCTAAACATGTTATACCAGTTATGAAGTTTCATATCCATAGGGAAATAATATTGCATTTCCCTAACACATTTAGAGGGAGAACCCTTAATACATTTATTTTGTTGCTTATCTTTTCTCTTTCGTTTATTATTGTTATTGAGTCTCCTTCATGATTGCACACCCCAGGATCATGTTTGAATTGATTCGTTTATTCATTTTAGCATGCATAAATAAATGTATATATTTGAGCTTGATCATGATGCTTTTAGTCAGTTGCATGAGGCAGTGGAATAAGAACCATATGTTTTATTGATTCAAGTAAAGTGGAAAGAAAAATCTCAAAGTTTTTGAAAATTATGAAAATTTGAGATTTTGTGTGTTTGATTTGAATCAAGCACATATCTTGACTCGAACCAAATTGAATAGAGACAAACCAACATTTTTTAAACACTTTAATTCAAATCATAATTTACATTTGATTTGAATCAGACATTTCTGGGTAACCTCTGGTTGATTTTATTCAAATTAGACTTTAGACCTTATTCGAACCAGACAAATTTTCCACATTTTTAAGTTGGCTCTGTGTGAATTGATTTGAATCAGATGAGAAATATGTAAAAAACTTGTTTCTTTCTTATTCCACTTCACTTGCTCATTTGACTCAAATCATGAAATGTTCTTGATTAAAATCTAACTAACTTTTTCCATCCATTTTTGCGCTTAATCTCAAGCACATATAAAATATATTTGTCATCATTTTTAATGTGTGAATCTCATAAAAAACATTATGATTTTCTGTGAAACAGACACCCTCTCACTTTTAAAAAGTTAGAAACCCTTGCAACGAAATTCTTTCATATTCAACCTTTAGTTTGATTTCAGATATTGATACTTTTTGTAATTGATTGAGGGAGACATCATCTTGAAACTATTTTTTCTTGAATGTTTGGTTGATATTTTCTGGTAGCTTGCAAGATTGAGGTTGTTATCATTGGTGCTGACAAATTCAAGTAAAAAGAAGGAGGTTCTTCTCTTCAGAATACCTTGGTATTGAGCGTGTGGAAGGTTATCGACAAGGTAGAATTCTTCTCAAATCTTCAAATAGTTCATCCCTCAAGGAATTGGTAGGATCAAGGGGTGATTGTTACACACGAAAGCTTATAGCAAATCAGTGATACTGGAAGATTCAAGAATCGTGAATCGGGTAAAGATTATACATAAGAGTTTAGAATTATGCTATATACAAGTTAAGATCTCGATAGGAGATTTATTTTTCTCAACATTATTATGGATAAGTTGTTGTATGAACAATTGCAATATTTGTCAAAATAAAAAGGAACAAATCAGGTTCCAATGAGAAACCACTAAAGGGCACAGTAGGAAAAGCGAGGACGAACGTAGAAGCACTATAAATATATGTGTCTTCTCTCTCTCTCTCTCTCTCTCTCTCTCTCTCTCTCTCTCTCTCTCTCTCTCTCTCTCTCTATCGCATTTACTTTTTGTAGGATATTTCACGCTTAGATTTTTCAATTCTTAGCATAGTTTATCATTTATTCAATTGGTAGTTATTTATTATGTAAGGTTAGGTTATGTTAGAACTGGTGCCTAATCGAGCTTTAGTGGTGATTAAATTTTGAGAAATTGTTGAGTTTAGAATTTGTTGAAATTGAATCATTGTATAAACACACCTTGTGGAGTATACAACTGATCAAATTGACTACCTTTGTGTATCATCATTAAACTATATTTGTTATTTGTTAAGTGATTAAGTGTTGACGTGATCGTGTTTAAATAAAAGTATAATTCTCATATTGTATCTCTAAATCTTCCGCAACATTTTTGAAAAACCTTTGATCATGCATTTTGGAAAATCAGCCGGAAACAAATTTTGTTTTGTCTATTACCCCCCCCCCCCCCCCCCCCCCTCTAGACTTTTCTCCTACTTCATATTCTCAACCAACAAGTTAATTATAATATGAGTAAGATAAAGAATGATGAATATGTAAATGTTATAGCGAATGACATGAATGATGACTATACATATTTGAATAAGGCAATAAATCATACTCTTGAGAATGACATATAAAAGGATGACTATATTGTGTCCATTCAGACAGAAAATTAGGTTAATGCTAATGAAGAGAATTTATCAGAAAACAAGCTCTTTGAATGAAGAATAAATATTAGTAGAGACTACTAATTATTTTAATAACAATTTGGTGATTGAGAAAGAGATGGTTAATGACAGAAGAGAGAAACCTCATCTTGGTATTGTGGTTATGGAAAATATTGTTTTGGAGAAGAATAGGGACATTTGGGGCGATGAAGACAATCCTCTTAAGCCACATCATGAAGAAGTTATTATGGCCAATAAATAGGGTGGAGGAAGGAATAAACATACTCAGCCTAGAATAGAAATTAACACTCGATCCACATCGAGTAAATACAACACCACTCAATAAAATCCATTTATTAGCATGATATAGGTTTCCTAGAATAGAAATTAACACTCGATCCACATCGGTTTCCTTATTTCCCCGATGTAAAAGATCTATTTTTACATTGGTTAATTGTTTGGCCCGATGTAAAATATCTACTTTTTTTAAAAAAATTGACTAATAAAAAAAGAACGAGTTAAGAGTAAGAAATAAAAGAGTTGACAACCTTGCATGTCATTTTCTCCTTTCTCAATCAAATTCAAAAGATTCCCAGATCAATTTCAATCCCAGTTTTTAAAACATTTCCTTTATCATATCCGAGAAGTAATTTGAGCGAAAATGATATGTCAAAAAGTTTCAACAAATTATATAGATAAGTTTTAGAAAAAAACAAACACCACTCAAACAAGGTCTTCAAGAAATTATACAAAAAAAAAATTAATACAAAAGGGTGGAACATTAAGGCATATAATTTATATTCGTTAATCTAACACCAGAAAACATGTCCTAAAATACCCAATCACGAATGTTTTCCACGTCTGATTCTTGCACTTCGAAGCTCTTTAAAATTTTACACATCCTTGTTAGCATGGGTCACATTTTTTGTTCCCATGCATAAAAATTCAAAAAACCAACCAATAGTAAAACAACTTATGATGAGAATGAGAGAGAGAACTTAAGCAGCTAATGTCAGAGTAATGCCCCTAATAAAGTAAAAGTATAGAAACATGAGAGTGAGAGAGAGAGAGAGAGAACTTAAGCATCTAATGTCACAAGGCCTGCAAAAATATGAAGTGTAAAATAGAGGCATCATCTTCTTTCTTACAGAGCTGCAATAGCCGACAAATATCGACGGAGAAAGACCCGAGACTTCCACCCTAAGTTCACCCAGAAATACCACAAAATTCATAATCACAACTTTACCACTAATATTGCCATCAGTACATACATAAAAACCAACAACGTAGCACCCATCATCCATCATGACATCATGAATATCCATAAGCCAAATTTGCATGTTCCACCAGTACACATTAGCCTAAAAACAATTCAAAATTAATGCTACATTACATTTAGGGCATTACAAAGCATGTTCCAAATAATGTTATCCAGTCACTACACATTATAAGCATCTACACTCCAAACGAAGCATCTCATAACTCAAAAGTAGAACAAAGGCAATACAAAGCAACTACACACATCATAAAACCATGGACATGAGCTACATCAATTCCTATCATACAACATCAAAAGTCTGCAACCAGTTAATAAGTAGAACCAATTCAATGGCTATGTCTCTGATATAAAATAAGTAACTTAAGTTAAGGGCAGAATAATCATCATGAATTCAAGCATCTAAGTTCAATCAAAATACATGATATTTAAGGGAAATTAAAGAGTTATCCTAAGTGCAAGCAAACATGGACAAAAGGAAACATTGCAAGTTCAAGGACAATTTAGAATAATCATCATTAACTCACACCATCAAATTCACAAGCTAAGTGTGAGCACACTCAAATCACTTATAACTAACCTTATTCTCCAAATCACCCTAATGTTAACTTCTAACCATTGTAACTTTCACTAACTTCTCATCTTTTGTTACCTCCTACTCACTAACTAACCCGATTAAAGTTAACAACTAACAACCTGTAACTTAAACTCACACTAACCAAAAACCATGTCTTTCATAACAAAATATCAAAAGCACAAACTGAAATAAAACCGTGCCATATTCTTGTGAGTTTTGAAGTGTTTGGTTGAAGTATTCATGATTAGAAAGACAAAGCATCTGGTGAACTTTCTCCTCGAGAACGGTGGCATCAAAAGTTCGGCTCTCCTTTCTAGTAAACTGCAAATCCATGAATGTCAGTTGCGGGTCATCAATTCAGTTCTTTGCCTTGTCCTTAAAAAGAGGATGCGATGCAGATTTGCAGCTTCTCTTTGAAATCTTCTTCATTGTCAAACCTAAAGATCTTCTTCCAAAAAGGCTATATGAAAAACACGAAGTTAAGCATTGATACAGTGAAGTAGAATAAACTAGTATTCAATAAGAAATTGAGAATCAAAAAACAAAATTGAATGGAAAAAATGCAAAAAATCAAAATGAAGAGTAAAAAGATGTTGAACATCAATTGAAAGGTGTGTGTGATTTTTGCTTAGGGTTGAAAATAGAAGGACGGTGCTACCTCATATTATGTCATAATCTCTTTTTCACTCTGAAAAAAGTTGTGTTGTGAATTTTGAGGTGAAAAAACGAAGGGTTCAATTTTTTTGGGATGTTGCTGGAGGCAAAAACGAAGATGGAGGGCGCAGCTGAAAATGAAGATGTTGTTGGAGGTGGGTGGTTGTGGTTGTGTTTACTGGAGGTAGGCGGTTATGATCACGAACAAAGGAATATAAGAGGGAAACACATGCGGCGGAATGGATTTGTAAAGAATACTAGGGTTTTATGAAAAATGACAAAGGATTTTACATCAGTTTGAAAATTGACCTGATGTAATGTGTAATTCATCTATTTACAAAACTGCAACCGTAATTATATTTTTTTTTAGGATTGTACTTTTTACATCAGTTGGAAAATTGGCCCGATGTAACGTGTAATTCATCTATTTACAAAACTACCACCGTGTTTTTATTTTTTTAGGCCTGGACTTTTCACATCATATATTTTTATACCTGATGTAAAGACGTTTTCTCAAATGTCATATTTTTGGTAGTGTAACTTTTTTTAATGTTATAATAGAAATTGGTTTCGTGAAAAACCATTTAACTTAAAAGCAATGTGTATGCAACAATATCTGGATTTGTTCTTCTCCAAGAATAACAAAGATAATGATGAATCAGATTTGTCAAAAATTTATACTTGTAGACTAAAAATTTGTATTTTAATTTATGTGTAAATAATATAATTCAATATTCTCTGTAGATAATGTAATTAGTTTTTTTAATATATCTTTTTCCCCTTGGTTTTGGAAAGAAACCAAGAGGTATTTGGAAATAGTTTTGAAAATATAGAAATATTATTGTTGGGGATCGAACCAATGACCATATCAACTACCCCCGTGGTTATTTAGAAATCGAGGGGTAAAGTGACCAGTTTTCATGACATCATTCATTATCTCGCATCTGTAACCGAGGTTAATTCCCCTTCGAGTTTGATGTAAAATGTGTATTTATATTACTAATTGTTTAGTCTTTGAATGCCCTTCTTGGTCTTTGATGCTCCCATATTAACAACTGCTTTGCATTTGTCTGATTTTTCTATTCATCTGTCTAAGAGGTAATACCCCCATGAAATTCTCAAATGTCACCCTTAAAGTGAATTAATCAATGTTTAAGTGCATCCCATGCTTTCTAACTTCCCCAAATATAACATTCACATGGTTATGTGCTATTATTGTTCCTTAGATTTAACAATCACGATGTCTATGTAAAACTCTAGCATATCTCTGATTTGATCCTTGAAGGCATTGTTCATCATCCTCTAATGAATGGCTCCTACGCTTTTGAGTATGCATGACATAACCTTATAATATAAGTTTCTTACATTCTTCCTAAATGCAGTTTAGTTATAGTCGTGGGGATCCATTGCTATCTAGTTATACTCGGATGAGCTTGTCAATGTTTGGAAGTGGATATGCATACTTTTGGCATGCTCTATTCAAATTTGAATAACCGTTGAACATGTGCTTCTTCTTGTTTGCTTTTTGTACCAAGACCATATTGGATTACCATATCATTTATATATTCTTAGTTATGAATCAGACTCTTGGAAGTTATTCGACAAAATTTTAGTTGCTTTTTTTCTTCGGGGATTGTTTCCTTGTGCCCTCTACTACATATGAGACATCATTCTGAAGGGCTAAGGAACGAGGTTCTACTTCAGGGCTAAGTCCTGACACCTCCTATGCTGACAACATGGATATATCATTGTTCCGTTGCATGCATTTTTTTCAATGCCTCACACACTATGAATCTTCCCTTAATGTTCAAAGATCGTGATAAAGTCTCCAATCAATTCAAGCCTTTATTCGCACTTTTGCCAATATCACTTTCATGTTTCCTATGACTTTGTTGGGATACAATAGTTCTAAACAAGCATTTTTCTCTAATGCTTCTTCGAATTTTAAGATGAGGCCAATTTGATATCTACCACCCCAATTTTCTCCTCCATAGTGAAAACTTTAATATTTAGATGGATAATTGATAAGACCACCACAAGGATTTCTAGTGCTTATCTTCCAAAGATTCCTTTGTAAGAAAATTTGTATTCCATGCTGACGAACTTAACTCTAAGAATTCTCATCTCTTCACCGACCCTGATGGACATCAAAAGCTCAACATATCGCAAAGGTCTTGTGAATGTTTATTCAAAGCCTTGGAGACTTCCCCGTACCTACTTGAGGTAAGGCTCAAGAGGGATGGAATTCTTGTGTCCCAAAGTCTTGTTGTCCACCTTGTTAGGCATTCTCCAAGCTCGGATGAATCTCTGACGGAGTCTTTGGTCATCGCTGTCGTAGTCGAAAACCAATCCTTGAATCAACATATCATGTGGGCCATCCCTTCCGGCATAACCAAACTGTCTTAGAGATAAGCAAGGTTTATAGGTGATGCCTCCCCTAATGCCAAGTAGAGGGACATTAGGGAATTCCCCACAATGGTCAACAATGATGACATTCTCTTTGGATCGAGAACACTAATGAATATCTGAATGGTTAAGTGTCATTAACCGTTGTGACTACCTCAAACCTTGCTCATTCTTCAAGACTGATTGGGGAAGATGAGAAATAAACCATCTTGCCAGGAGAGGAGTACAACACATAAGAACACCTCTTTTCCTCATTGTACGAGTGTGAAAAGAGTGGAGGATATCCCCAAGCAATGTAGGCACCGGGTTGCGAGACATGAAGATTTTAACAGCGCTTACATCTATGAGTTGGTCAGGATTAGGGAACAAGACCATCCCATAGATGAGAAGAGCTACAATCTCCTCAAAAGCTTGCAAGTCTAGGGAATTCCAACAGCTTTGGGCCTTCTCAAACAGAAACTTTGACAAGAAGCCTTTGACACCACTTCTAGTTTCCCAATGTGTTGTGACATCAGATGAGTGCAAGTGTAGGGCTTGAGCAATCTCTTCTGGCTTTGGATCACTTTCCGTAACTTTGAAAGGTAGTTGATTGAGAATAGGAATCCTCAGAAGTTGAGAGAATTCTTCCAAAGTGGGCACAAGTTGATAGTCAGGAAATGTGAAGCAATGATGCAAAGGGTCAAAGAACTGGAAGAGAACCTTCAACATATCCTCCTCTATGTTGGAAGTGACCAAGTTGAGTAGACGACCGTGTCTCTCGGTGAATGGAAAATTCTTAGGAATCCTTGAAGCTAGCTCCTTGAGTTGTGGAGGAATTCTTACAAGGTTGATTTGGATAGTTTTCCTGCGAAGTGAATCCATAACCTACAAAACAAGAACAAAGATGAATCTCCAAAATCCTTGAAATGGTTAATGAATGCATATGATGTTCATGATGTCCATGAAGTTATGCACAAGTATATATGTACAAGCAAATCAAACAAGTTCCTAGTTTAGGCTTGCATGGGGTTTCATAGGTAAGTACCCTCTTGAAGTTTAGTTGGCTCAATCTGTCCTAAAAATAGTAATCGGGTTCTAAGGAGCTCAATATCACTTGATTGTTTCCTTGTTCATTGTTTCAGTTCAAGCCTCTTTATCTAAACTGTATCTGAGATCTGAATCTGAATGAGTAACAGAATGACTTCCGTGTCTGGAGTGTATCTGTACTGTATCTGATAGTTGAAATCTGAATAAGTATCAGGACGGCATCCTTATCTGGAGCATACCTGAACTGTATCTGAGATCTTAAATAAGGGCCAGAATGGCATCCGTGTCTGGAGCGTATCTGATCTTGAAATTTGAATATGGTCTGAATGAGTAATAGAATAGCTTCTGTGTCTGAAGCATATCTAAATTGCATCTGAACTCGAATCTGAATAAGGGCCAGAATGGCATCCGTGTCTGGAGCGTATCTGAAATTGAAATCTGAATGAGTAGCAGAATGACTTCCGTGTCTAGAGTGTATCTGAACTGTATCATGATTGCATATTGTTAATCAGTAGCTTTTAATCTTATCCTGAAAAGGTTAAAATGTTAGCTGAATACAAAGTTATGTTGCATGAAATGTATGATACAATATATGTGTTTTATCAATGTTCATGATATATGGATGTAATGTATGCGTGTGTAAGCTAATTTGTTGTATTGCTGAGGAAAAATAAATCATTGACTGCTGCCGGGGACAATAAATCCTTGATTGCTGAGGATAAGAAATCCTTGGCGACTTCATTGGGGATATAGGGATTCTTCATGTCTTGAAGTTGGAGTATTTGACAAAAATTCTGTTGCGAGCAATGCCATATACTGCTTGAGTAATCTGCCTGGGGAATCCAGAGAATTTCGATGACTTCTACTGGGGATTACACAATGGGGATCCTTGTTCCGTTGGGGAATAAAGAAAACTCTGATGATTTCTGTGGGGAATTAATAAGGAGAATCTTCATTCTGTTGGGGAGTAATGAAAACTCTGTGGGGAAGAAAGCTTACTGCTGGGGAGTAGGTTCAGGAGTTTGGGTTGTCTGCCATTCTACTGGGGAATTATCCTAGGTTAGGGAGATACAAAAGTTAACTGTTATCTGGTTGATTTTCAGATTTCAAGACAACTTGCTGAGGAATTTGGAGAAACTGAATGGTTTCTGCTGGGGATTGATAGTTAGAAGTTTTGGCTCCGTTGGGGATTGGGAATTTGAAGTTTTAACTCTGATGGGGATTAAGGGTTTGAAATTTTAGATCTGCTAGGGATCTAGATGATGTACTGTAGGGATTACTCATGGAATTGCCTAAAGACGTTTTCCTATCCTTTCAGTCTGTCAGTAATTGTTCTCTTCCATCCTATTTATTTGTAAACAGTAATTATATTCAAATGCATATGTTCATCAATGAATCATTGGACGTTTTTGCAAATAAAAACACAAGTGTAAAGAAAAAGGCAAATAGTTTTCTATACTTTGAAAGAGATATCTTTGTATTTACTTTGAATAAGTATTTTGTACAAAGGAGACAGGCATCCTGGTAAGAGGATGGTGTCATAAAAGTAAGAAAAATTTATACAAAGAAAGATAGCTATGTGTAAAAATCCCATGGGGTTCCCATTCTGCTATAGCCTTCGTATCTCTGAATATCTTGTCCATTCGCTGCTTCATCCGAAGATGATTGGATTGATCAGAAGTTCAGAGTTTGTCTGTGAAGAGATTGACCTTAAAGTGATCCGACGAGACATAGTCATAAGCTTTAATTCCCTAACTTTTGCCTGGACCGCCTTTTCGGGTTTTCAGTCCACCGGGAAACCCTTTTTTGCCCAAGTCTCCCTTTCGGGTTTTCAACTTGCCGGGTGTACATATTTTTTTTATTTTATGCCTAATTTTTGCCCAAACCCTTTGGTTCGCTGGGATGCCCTTGTTTTGCCTAGGTGTGTCAACCTAGCGGGTCTCTTATGCGTAGTATCTTTTGACTATCTCTGTATTTGCAGGGTGTGGCAGGTCGTCACCGTCCATGGTGGTTATGATCATTGCCCCACCAGAAAAGATGTTCTTGATTACAAATGGTCCTTCATCGGTAGGAGTCCATTTACCCCTGGGATCACTTTGTGGCAAGATGATGCGCTTGATCACTAGATCTCCAACTTGATATATCTGGCGTCTGACTTTCTTGTTGAAAGCCTTGATCATCCGTTTTTGATACGTTTGACCGTGGCAAACAGCAGTAAGCCTCTTTTCGTCAATTAAGTTCAGTTGATCAAGCCGGGTCTGAATCCAATCGTCTTCACTCAAACCTGCATCCTTCATGATTCTCAAAGAGGGAATCTGAACCTCGATAGGTAAAACAGCCTCCATGCCGTAAACCAAAGAATAGGGTGTTTCCCCAGTTGACGTGCGAGCCGTGGTACGGTACCCGTGGAGAGTAAACGGTAGCATCTCATGCCAGTCCTTGTAGGTGACTGTCATCTTTTATATGATCTTCTTAATATTTTTGTTAGCAGCTTCGACTGTACCATTCATCTTTGACCGATAGGGAGATGAATTGTGATGTTGAATCTTGAACTGCTCGCACAAGGCGGTGATCATAGTATTGTTAAAGTTTATACCGTTATCAGTGATGATCCTTTCGGGGATACCGTACCGGAAAATGAGATTCTGCTTGATGAAACGGGCAACAACATTCTTAGTAACAGATGCGAAAGAAGCTGCTTCGACCCACTTGGTGAAGTAGTCAAGGGCCACAAGAATGAAGCGGTGTCCATTGGATGTTGTAGGCTTGATCTCCCCAATCATGTCGATTCACCACATAGCGAAGGGCCAAGGAGCTGTTAAGACATTTAGAGGAACCAGAGGCACGTGCACCTTGTCTGCATAGATTTGAAACTCATGACAAGTCTTTGAGTGTTGATAGCAGTCCGCTTCCATGGTAGACCACTAATAGCCTGCCCGTAGAATCTTCTTCGCCATCGTATGCCCACTAGAGTGAGTGCCAAAGGTACCTTCATGCAATTCAGCCATGATTTTTTCAGCTTCAATCTTGTCCACACAACGGAGCAGAATAGAATCATGATTACGCTTGTATAAGATGCCATTACTTAGGAAGAATTTAGTTGAGAATCTCCTTAAGAACTTTTTGTCATTGACTGAAGCTCCTTTTGGATATTCTTGAGCTTCGAGATACCTTTTGACTTCATGAAACCACGGCTAGTCCACTACTTCTTCGGTGTTAATCTCGTGACAATGTGCTGGTTCGTCCATCTGTTCAATGGAGATATGGGGAGCCTCATTATTCCAATCAAGTTTAAACATAGATGACATTGTAGCTAGAGCATCTGCTAGCTGATTTTCTTCTCGCGGGAAGTGCTCGAAGGTAATCTGTTCGAAATATGGTAGCAACGTTAAAACATGTTCTTTGTAAGGGATGAGGTTTGGATACTTAGTGTCCCACTCTACTTTGATCTAACTGATGACCAAAGCTGAGTCCCCAAACACACCTAAGGATTTGATTCCCAAGTCTATGGCAGCCTTGAGACTAAAGATGCATGCTTCGTACTCTGCCATGTTGTTCGTACAGTTGAAGCAAAGTCGAGCGGTGAAAGGAGTATGGAAACCTTCTAGAGATATGAGCACAACGCTGATACCGTTGCCAAGTGCATTGGATGACCCATCAAAGTGCAGGGTCCATCAGGATCCTTGTTCTGGTCTGTCATATGGTCTGATCTCTTCGCAGTTGTCTACTATCATGATGTCTTCGTCAGGGAAGTCAAACTTCATGGATTGGTAATCTTCTACAGCTTGATAGGCCAGATGATCAGCTAGTACACTTCCCTTTATAGCTTTTTGGGTCGTGTACTGTATGTCGTATTCTGTTAGGATCATCTGCCATCTAGCTATCCTCCCAGACAAAGCAGGCTTCTCAAAGATGTACTTTATCGGATCCATCTTAGATATCAGCAAAGTGGTATGAGTCAACATATACTGCCTTAGCCGGCGAGCAGCCCATACCAAAGCGCAACAAGTTTTCTCGAGCAGTGAATATCTAGTTTCACAGTCGGTAAACTTATTGCTTAGGTAATAAATGGCGTGCTCTTTTCTGCCAGACTCGTCATGCTGCCCCAGTACGCACCCCATTGAATTCTCTAAGACGGTTAAATACATGATTAGAGGTCTTCCCTCGACGGGTGGCATCAGGACAGGAGGTTCTAGCAAATACTCCTTGATTTTATCGAAAGGAATCTAACATTCATCGTTCCATCTGACTACTTGATCTTTCTTCAACAGCTTGAAGATTGGTTCACAAGTAGACTTTAGGTGAAAAATGAACCTGGCAATGTAGTTTAGGCATCCCAAGAAACCTCTGACTTCCTTCTCAGTGCGAGGAGCAGGCATTTCTTGTATAGCTTTGACTTTGGCAAGATCAACCTCGATGCCTTTGTTGCTGACAATGAATCCTAAGAGTTTACCGGACCGGACTCCGAATGTGCACTTGTTTGGATTCAATCTTAGCTTGTACTCCTTCAACCTGACATACAACTTTTGCAAGTGATCAAGGTGTTCTTCTTCAGTTTGTGATCGGGATATCATGTCATCTACGTAGACCTCTATCTCATGATGTATCATATCATGAAACAAAGCTACCATGGCGCGTTGATAGGTTGCCCCGGCATTCTTCAGTCCGAATGGTATCACTTTGTAGCAGAATGTACCCCATTGTGTGACAAATGTAGTTTTCTCCATGTCCTCAGGTGCCATTTTGATCTGGTTATAGCCTGAGAATCCGTCCATGAAAGAAAATACTTTGTGTTGGGTTGTATTGTCGACAAGGATGTCGATGTGTGGAAGTGGAAATTCATCTTTAGGGATGGCCCTGTTTAAATCTCTATAACCCACACACATTCTCACTTTGCTGTCCTTTTTAGGCACATGAACAATGTTGGCCACCCATTGAGGATAGGAAGTAACAGCCAGAAATCAAGCATTGAACTGCTTCATAACTTCTGCTCTGATCATCTCTGACATGTCAGGTCTCATGCGACGGACCTTTTGTTTCACTGGTGGACAGTCTTCTCTGGTGGGTAGACGGTGTACCACAATGTCTGTATCAAGTCCCCGCATGTCTTCGTATGACCAGGCGAAGATCTCAACATAATCATGCAGTAGCTGAATTAGGAGCTCCTTGACACTCGGCTCTAGATTGGCACCTATTTTGACTTCCTTTTAATCCTCCTAGGTTCCCAAGTTGATTGTATCCAACAACTCCTCATGAGGCTGAATTTCTCTTTCCTCTTGCTGTAGTAATCTGGCTAATTCCCCTCGCACCTCACAATCTTCCTCACCTTCGTATTTGGCTTCGTAGATCAGATCTTCAGAGTCACTGAAGGCTATAGCAGTATCGTTACCCATGGGATCCAGAATGGAAGGGTACCTGCATTTGTGAGTGTGGGTGTGTGTAAGGGTATAACCATCTTAAAACAATAAAATGTAAAAGAAAGACAATGAGCATAAAAGGTTTATATATGGAAAAGCGTCCATGATTCATTGAATGACATATGTAAATGAAATAAAAACCCTTACAAATGGACCATTGTGCCTCGGGTAAGACACAAGGTTTTTAAAGTGCGAATTGTTTGTGAATTATTACAGTCCAACAGAAATGTAAAAGATAAATTACTGAGATATGAAAGTTATCGGAATGAAGTCTCTGGCTTCCCAGTTGCGCAGTCCTCCGCTGACAGTAGGAAATATCCAATCTTCCAAGTTGTCATCCTCTTCATTGTCTTCTACCGCATTGACGCTTTGGTTGGTAATCTTCACAGGTGCCCCCCCAGCACGGGCACGGTGCACAACCTTCTAACCAGTCGAAGTAAACCCCAAGCCAAACCTGTCTGATTTGTAAGGAATGTCCGGATGCTGACCCCAGATTATGCATCCCCCCGTCTTCCACTACTGCCCTTGCATCCTTTAAAGATGACATCCGAGGTGGAGGTCTTGTGATCTTAGGAGTTAAGGATACCGCCTTGGTCGCTGCTATTTCCGGAGAGACTTCTTCAAAATGTTGGAAAAGGGTCTCAATGAATTTGCCATCTAACTCCACATAACGAAAGGAATTCAGATGACTAATCATATACTCCTCCTCCCCATGGACAGTTATGATCTTCCCTTGGACGGGGTACTTGAGCATCTGATGCAAGATGGAGGTGACAGCACCGACATTGTGGATCCAGGGGCGTCCCGACAAGAAGGAATAAGAAGGACGGATGTCCATCACGTAGAAAGTGGAGTTGAAGACCTGAGTTCCCACCTTGATTGGGATGTCCACCTCCCCGTGGACCATCCTCTTCGAACCATCAAAAGCTCGCACCACTATATTGCTGGGTTTTAGAGTCAGCCCCTTGCAATCCAACCTATCAAGGGCTTTCTTCGGCAAGACGTTTAAAGATGACCCAGTATCAACCAAGACATGAGCCAAGGTTGTTCCTCTGCACTCCACTGAGACATGCAATGCGTCGTTGTGTTTTCTCCCTCTGGGTGTCAAGTCAGCATTGGAGAAGCCCAAGCCATTATCAGCTGTTAAACTGGCCACACAATCCTGGAACTGGTCAGCAGACGTCTCTTGCGGCACGTGAGCTGTCTTCAGAAATTTGACCAAAGCTTTGGCATGTTCTTCAGAGCACAGCAGCAGGGCTAGCATAGAGATCTTGGAAGGGGTATGCCCCAATTGTTCAACCACATCATAATCACTCTTCTTAATGATCCTCAGGATTTCTTCCATCTCCTTCTTGGATGTTTCAGGAATAGCTAGTTATTGAGCCTTCGTCTGGACAGGTTCCTCTTGAACGTTCTTTCCTTTATTCTCAGCAGTGGAAGCAAGGATAGGAATTGTATTGTCTTTGTCGGTGGGTACGCTTGCGGGTACAATTACTGGTGTAGAGGTAATCTTTGGAATGGCCACGGGTCCAAAGACTACTGTTGGAGGAGTAATCTCTGGAGAGAAGATCCTACCACTGCGGGTGATCTTGCTAGTTCCAACAATATTGCTAATGTCGGGGCTGTCTTCTTCGGAGCTTTCTTCTTCGGCAGTCAGTTCAATCTATTTAATACCATGGTAGTAGATTTCTCCACCATAGTTCCACGGTACTGTTTTATCTGAATTGTATGGGGTCGTCCCGGGCATTGTAATCTTTAGAGGAGTAGTCTTTGGAGCAAGTGTAATCCTAACGGGTCTTTTAGGGGCCCTGGAAGGATTGCCGTATATGGTTATTATTGAAACTTCTTTCACTGGAACGGGTGAAACAGGAGTGTTGTACCCCAAAATTTTCCCTCCCATATTCATCAACATTTTCTCATCACCAGACTCTTGGAACTGAAGATCAAGCTAGGGTTTGCTCTGCTCAAGACACTTCCTTGCACTGTTGACCTAAACTAGGGTTTGAGTTTGCACAGGGATGTTTTGACCCACAATGCCCAAAGTGACTTTCATACTTCATTTTGGACTCACAAGTTTGTCCTTACCAAGTTTCAAGCCTTGATTCAAATCTTTGCCCAATCAATTGGACAGTTGACCTAGAAATCAATTGTATTGGGGAAAAAGTCAAATGTGGCCAATTGACAGTCAAACCTCATGATTTTTGACCCACATCAACATAATAAACTCATATATGTCATTTGATCAAGTTTGGATCACAATTCCACAAGAAATTTGATCAGATCCCCAAAAGGGCAAAATGGTCATTTTTAGGGTTTTGACTGTACAAGGGCAGTGTTTGACTGTTTGACCTAACCAATGGCCAATCAAGATCAACCATGGACTCAAGGACTCAATGATATTGTCTTGACCTATTCAAAAAGTTCAAAAGATCTCAAATGCATTGGATTGACAGATGAATTTTTTAGTCAACTGATCAAAATTTGACTGTACACTGAAAAGTCAAACTTTGACTTTTGGTCAAAATCAAGTGCCAAGAGTTATTTTTCATCAAGACATGTCAAATTATGAAACTTGTTCATCAAGAAACCCAAAAATGCAAATTAGGGTTTAAAATGGAAAATTTTCATAACTTAGAAATTTTCTAAGTTATGAAATTTTCTTATTTTTTCCTAACTTTGTCCCATTTTTTCACCAAGATGCAAATGGATTAAAACAAAACTTGAAACATGAAAGTTGTAGTCCATCACAAAGTCTACAACTTTGATTCACAAAGTTTTCTCAAAAGAAGTTTGTATCTCAAGTTATGATTTTTGGAACAAGGGTACCTAAAACTTTTAACTTAGAGAAATTTTGCCCTAGTTTAGGCAGGATTTTGACCCATCTTCTTGGCCATTTTTCACATAGTTCAACTTAGAGTTTCAAGTTGCATTTCAAAGATGGATTATATTACATGTTCCAAGCTTTCCAAATTGTCCAAGAACTCCTCAAACACCCTTGTGGTTAGGGAGAATCGAATGCTTGAAGTTGGCAAAAACTCACTTTTGTCCATGGCCAATGCATGTTCATACAAACTTGCATTTTCAAATCAGCATGTTTGGTGCTAGCGTGCAGGCCTCAAAACCAGTTTATACTCTATAATTTAATGCATAACCATTGAGTTAAGGGATTATCTTGTTCATGTGGACATTACATACAAAATTAAGCCCTAAATGGTAAAAGGTATATTGCCATTTTTGCAAAAGTTACTTTATGTCAAAACACTAAGCATTGAGCCTTGAACAAAGATCTGAGACTGCAAACCAAATCCAGGTATTAGAGGGGCCAAGAGTGTTGTGTGCAGGTTGATAGGAGGGCCTATACAAGGCTATAATATCACTTCCATTCTCTTGCTTAAAAAAGAAGAAAAGTGGCCAAACATATACCATCTCACACATTTGTTGAAAGAAGCTTACACAAACCTTGTAGACAAGTCTCATACCTTCCAACAAACTAGAAACACGACCCTTCTGCCTCAAAAACCCTCTTGTACACAAAATCCCTGTTTTGCTGCAAAACAGGGCAAGCTCTGCAAACTTGAAGCCATAACCAATTTCCATCGTGCGTTTTGTCCCAAGATACTTCAAACACATTCCAATCAACTCACCTGAGCTATCCAGATCATCCATTGCTAGCTGTAACACCTCTAACACACTTTGCCATTTTTGTTTCAAAGCTCTGCAGGTTGAGTTCTACAGCACGATTCAAGCTGTTTCAAAACAAGCCAAGCATTGGAAATGCTTCCTTGGACCTCAGGCAAGCTCAAAAGAAGATCAAACACCATTGAAGGTTGCTACATTGTCCAGCTTGAAGTCAACTGAAACAGGTATTTCATGGACTTCTATCTCTCTATTTAGGAATGGTTAGGCTTAGGTTTGTGAATGAAATGTGTTGTACTCATATCCCTGAAGCCATACATATGCTTAATTTTCGTTAAATTAATCGTGCTAAGAGAATTTCACTCATGAACTTTCTGAAAAAACTAGGTTCGAAGTTAGGGCCAGAGAAATTCTCTATGGTTTTTGAGAGTTAATCCAAGTTTTTTATATGGTTGAATTCGTTGGTTAATTCTCTATAATGTTCATGTTATGAGTTTTGTCAAAAGACCAAAGAATCAGGAGTTACAGTTTGGTACATAGCGTACGCAGGTTTGTTCAGAGGAAGAAGAAGAAGTGGATTCTGGGCTGGGCCTGGTTCCTTTTGCTTTTGACACCCCTTTGTCCAGTTTACACCCCCTGGCCCATTTGTTTGAATATTTGTCATTTTAATATTTTTATTTTTTATTCTGACTTTATTATTTTTTGCCTAAATATAAAAAAATGCCAAAAAATTATTTTCTATATTTTTCATATTTATTTGATATTTATTTTTATTTTATTAGTATAATCATATAAATAAACTATTTCCTTTTTATTAAAAACTCAAAAAATAATACAAAAAATATACTTATCTTCATTTATTATTTTTATTTACACTTGAAACTATTTTCTAGAATATACACATTTTTTTGATAATTAGTTTTTATTTTTATTTTTATATTAATTTAAATATATATACTTCTAGAATATACTTATATACTTTATTTCATTAAATAATTAGGTCAAAAATATAAAAAAATTACATTTTTACTTTTATTAATATTTCACACTAAAAATATCTTTTTATAATATACTTCTATTTTTTTTGTACATATTAATATATTATTATATATAATTAATAAATAATATTATTTAAGAATTAGGGTTTTTCCCTAAATAACAAAAAATAATAAAAATTGACCTTTTTTTATTTATTTACATTTCACATTAAAAAATATACTTTTTACATACATAAAAACTTTTTTTTGCATAATACATTTTATTTGACTTTTTATTTATTTGTATTTATTTCAATTATTGTACATTTAAATATTGCCTATACATTCGATTTGGTTGTAATAACTTAGAATTTAATTTCTTGTCAAATACCCCCAATTCAAATTTGTACCCCCTCCCTATATCATGTTGTAATAGTGTAGCATTTAAATTCTCGCACATTTAAAAGCTTCCAATTATGCCATGCTTAGACCTAGGATTTGTATGCAAATAAAATCAACAATTAGTTTGACCTAATCCAAGATAAATATGCATAAAAAACAAACACAATGCACACTTGCACCCCTAGGGTTACAATCAACTTGTTTCCTTCAAAAATGGGCCATGGTTGCATGTCAAGTATTTTGGTAAAACAAAAACAAACAAAAAGATCATAGTCCCTCGATGACGCTATCTGAGTTGCCTAAACAAAATGATCAAGTCCCTTAATAAAATTGCCAAAATGCTTGACACTATTTCTATCATGGTCTATACGATGACCCGCGCCTGTCCCGTTTAACATCCTAACACAAGGTTGTTCACCAAATACAATGGTGAAACAACACTGTTAAAATGGTTAAAAACATAAGAAAGATCTTTGAGTAAAATAGGGTAGATAGCTCCTAGTTATTTGATCAAGCTTGCAAAAACATCCTTGCTATTGGATCAAGCTTTCAAAACACACTTCACCACACAATTTCAAAACCCTACTTTCAAACATTGGAAACTTTTCAAAAGATAAAAACACCTTTGTATACATTCAAACAAGAATCATTACAAAGGTTGCCACAATGATGGCCTCTTTTCAAAACATCTTTCAAAATCACACACAAAGCACCATTTCAAACAATTGAAGAGCACCATTTCAAACAATTGAAAAGCAAAGCAAGTGATCTAAGTAAGTAACTAAGAGCCCATGGATAACCATGGATAGAAAGGGTGCTAATACCTTCCCTTTCTATAATCTACTCCCCGAACCCAAGAAAACATCTCAAAGGTATTTCCTGTGCTTTTTGACCTTTCCTTAGGATAAAATAAAAAGTCGGTGGCGACTCTTGCTAAACCGAAACATTTGCGAACACAAAACGCAAAATCCCAAGTCAGTTCTCCCACCGTATCACAGAACTGGCGACTCTGCTGGGGAAAAGTTTAAAAGTGGAGTAACCTTAGGGATTAGATCACCCTTTGCATGATTATTGTTTGCCTTGCTTGCTTTACATTTTGGTTCTCTTGTTTGGGCTTGAAATCCTCCACCTAGATTTGGGAAACATTCATAGGTAAATAGCAATACGTTATGGAAACTGTGCGGGGTATACCGACATGGTTGAAGCAATAGCTATATTAGTGCAACATATTTGTGAGTACTGGTAGCCTTTGAGTCAATCAAAGAGAATACGAGGTCGCTGAGTGATGTCATGAAGCACTGATGAACTCTTAGAACCTTACTTGACCATCTTGGCCTTTTATTAGGGGTAGTGAGATGACCGGCTTTGGTGCAGTCCGAAGTTGGTAGATACTCGATACTACACTCATTGAGGGTTGTTTTCTTGGAATATTTTGGTCGCTAGTTAAGTGGATAAACCAAAACAATAAACATAGAAAACTGTGATACGGTGGGAGAACTGACTTGAGGTTTTGCGTTTGTTTTCGCAAATGTTTCGGTTGAGCAAGAGTCGCCACATACTTTTTATTTTATCCTAAGGAAAGGTTAAAAAGCACAGCAAAAATCTTTGAGATGTTTTCTTGGGTTTGGGGAGTAGATTATAGAAAGGGAAGGTATTAGCACCCTTTCTATCCATGGTTATCCATGGGCTCTTAGTTACTTGCTTAGATCAACTTGCCTTGATTTTCAATTGTTTGAAATGGTGCTTTGTGTGTGGGTTTGAAAATGTTTTGAAAAGAGGCCAATGTGGTGGCAACCTTTGTAATGATCCATGTTGGGATGTATACAAAGATGTATGTATTTTAAAAGTTTTCAATGTTTTTTGAAAGTTGTTTTGAAAGTGTGTTGTGATGTGTGTTTTGAAAAATAGGCAAGTGTTTTTGTTTTGTAAGTTGGCAAGTAACCAAGAGCTATCTATCCTAAATTTCTCAAAGATCTTTGCTATGTTTCAACCCTTTTAACAATTTTGTTCCACCATTGTATTTGGTGGCCAATCTTGTGTTAGGATGTGAACGGGACGGGCGTGGGTCATCGTTTAGACCATGATTGCAATGGTGCCAAGTATCTTTGGGCAATTTTTCCTTTAAGGGACTTGATCATTTTTAGGCAACTTTCGAAAGCGTCATCGAGGGACTATGATCATTTGATTTGTTTTTGTTTTGCCAAAGATACTCAACATGCAACATGGCCCATTTTTGATGGCAACAAGTGGAGGAACCCTAAGGGTGCAAGTGTGCATTGTGTTGTCCATTTTCATGCTTTTTTGTCTTTGAATTAGGTCAAGCTATTTGTTTTGGTTGATTTTTGCATACAAACCCTAATTCTATCATGGCATATTTAAAAAGCTTTAAAGTGCGGAATTTAAAGGTCCTAAATTATTACAACACAATATATGGGATGGGGGGTACAAATGTTCAAATGGGGATATTTTAGCAAGAAATTAAACCCTAAACTATTACATCCAAATTGAATTTTTACAAGGTATTTAATTGCACAATAATAAAATATAATAAATAAGATGCAAAAAATGATTTTTTTTATATGTATGTAAAAGGTATTTTTTTATGTGTCAAATAAACAAAAATAAAAATGTTTAATTTTTGGATTTTTTAGGTTTAGGGTAAAACCCTAATTTTGCTAAATAAAATGTATTAATTATTTATTATATGCAATATTTATTAATTATATATAAAAAATAAATAAAAAGAAAGTATATTGTCAAAAAGTGATTTTTTAAGTTAAATATTAATAAAAATAAAAAATGTATATTTTTTGTATTTTTATCCTAAATATCCTAATAAATATGTATATATTTATATTATATGCTAAATATATTAAATATGTATAAAAATAAAATATTTAATATTTACAAAAAAAGTATATTTTTATAAAATGTTTTCAAAAAGATAAAATAAAAATAAAAATCAAAAAATAAAAGTGTTTGTATTATTTTTGGTATTTTGAATAAAAAAGATATTATGATTTTATTTACATATAAAACTAAATGAAACTAAATAAATATCAAATAAAATGAAAAAAATGTGAGAAAAATATTTTTAATATTTTTTATGCTTTGACAAAAATAAATAAGTCAGAAACAAAGATCAAAAGTCAAAAATAATAAAAATAAAATGCAACGGGCCAAGGGGGTGCATGTGTGAGAATGTGGTGCAAAAAGGAAAAATATCACAGGCCCAGCCCATAGACTTTGTCTTCAACCTCTGGACGTTCAAACAGAGCAAACACGTGGTTCCTGCTATCTCATGATTCCTGGACTTTCAAGCAAAACTCATAACACCAAAAATGTAGAGCATCATGTCACGAGTTCATACATATAAAAAACTTGATCTAACTCTCATAAATGAGAGAGAATTTCTTCTCCCCCTATTTCTGACCTACGTTTTGTCAATGTTCAGGTCTTAAATTCTCTCAGCATATGCAATATAAATGGAAAGTGAGGATATGGGTGGCTTCAGGGACATGAGTATGACATTTTTCATTCATAAACCTAAAGCTAACTCTTCCTAGATTGAGAGATAGAAGTCCATGAACTTACCTGTTCAGCTTGGATCGTGTCTAACAATGGAGGTACTTTCAATGTAATGTGAGGACTTGTACAGCTTGCTTGAAGTTCAGGGATGCTTCTCCAACCTTTAGCTTGCCTTGAAACTGAATGAATCAAGCTATGGAAGTCAACCTGCAAAACAGAAAAAGTGAAAATGGTGGAGTTGGTTAGGGGTGTTACAGTTCGTGTCCAATGCTTGGGATAGTTTGTATATGTGGTATGGAGTGTGTATGAACTGGTTTTGGCCAAGGCGCACGAGTAGATTGAGTTGTGGAAGTCCAACTGCAGAAGGGACTCTGTTTTTTGCAGTAGGGTGGTGTTTTGATGAATGATGAGGTTTGGAAGGTGGTTAGCTCGTGCCTTAGCTTAGGTTTGATGTTTGGAATCTGTTTAACAAGTTTACTTTGGCTTGTCTTGGCAGAAATGTGAGATTGTCTTGGTTATGCAAGGTTTCTTCTAACTTAAGCAAAAAATGACAAGTTGGTTTACAAATTTCCTAGGCCCCTCAAGTATGCTGCCTCAATCCCTCTTGATCAGTGTGTTATGTCCCTGAACTTGTGCCAAAAATATTTGCATTGTACTTCTTGATTTGCAAACTTGACATAAAGCCATACTTTTCAAAAATGGATAAAGTGCTTTTTCTAATTAAGGCTTAATTCTTCATACAATGACCAAATGCACAAAATAATGCCTTGGAACAATGGATTGGCATTTAATTATTGAGTAAGAAAAGGATTAGAGGCCTCTAACTAGCTTGCTCATGCTGATTTGAAAAATTGCACAAGTTATGAACATGGAAATGGCTCATGAACAAAGTCACTTTTGCCCATATTGCCAAATTCGATTCTCCCTAACCACAAGGGTGTTTGATGAGTTCTTGGACATTTTTGAAATCTTGGAATGTGTAATACAATCCATCTTTGTAATGCAAGTTGAAATTCCAAGTGGAAGCATGTGAAAAGTGGCCATGAAGTTAGGCAAAAATCCTGCCTAGAATAGGTCAAAAATTTTCTAAGTTAAGAATGTTTTGCACCCTTGTTCCAAAAATCATAACTTGAGCTACAAGCTTCTTTTGAGGAAACTTTGTGAATCAAATTTGTAGATTTTGCAATGGACTATAACTTTCATGTTTTGAGTTTTCCTTGAATCCAAATGTATCTTGATTAAAAAATGGGACAAAGTTAGGAAAAAATTAGGGATTTTCATAACTTAGAAAAATTCTGAGTTATGAAAATTCTTCATTTCAAATCCTAATTTGTGATTTTTGATTTCTTGATGAACAAGTTTCATGATTTGACATGTTTTGATGGAAAATGAATCTTGACACTTGATTTTGACCAAAAAGTCAAAGTTTGACTTTTCAGTATACAGTCAAATTTGGCTCAGTTGACTGGAAAATTCATCTGTCAAACTTGTGCATTTGGGATCTTTTGAACTTGTTGAACATGTCAATACAATTCCATAGGGTCCTTGAGTCCATATATGAGCTTGGTTTGCCATTGGTTAGGTCAAACAGTCAAAAATTGCCTTTCTGCAGTCAAAACCCTAAAAATAACCATTTTGCCCTTTTGGTGATCTGATCAAATTTCTTGTAGAGTTGTGATCCAAACTTGATCAAATGGTCCATATGAGTTCATAATGTTGACGTGGGTAAAAAATCACGAGGTTTGACTGTCAATTGACCACAGTTGACTTTTTTCCCCAATACAGCTGATTTCTAGGTCAACTGTCCAATTGACTGGGCAAAGATTGGAATCAAGGCTTGAATCTTTGTATGGATAAACTTGGGAGTCCAATATGAAGCATGAAAGTCATCTTAGGAATTTTAGGTCAAAACATCTTTTTGCAAATTCAAACCCTAATTTGGGTCAACAGTACAAAGGGGGAGTCTTGAGCAGAGCAAACCCTAACTGGATCTTGAGCTCCAAGGGTCTTGTGAAAAAAAATGTTGAGGAAATGGGAGGGCAAATTTTGGGGTACAACAGTTGCCCCTGTTCAATATTCTTGAACCTGAAGAGTTAGATTGGCAAGTTTGCCTTTCGCGACTCGAGGGTAAAAGGAGATTGGACACTAGAGTGCCCGGAAAATTGCACTCGCATGCTGGAGTATCAGCAATGTGATGGAGGGAATGGGCTTATAGATGCCATTGGGAGATAGGATGGATAGGAGGATGGGCTTATGGATGCCGTCTGGAGATGTGACAGAACCTTGTCGGGAATGGGCTTATAGATGCCATTTGGAAGTGTTGACCACATAAGAGATTTCCTAGCGAGCACTTGCGTACTTTGAGAAAGAAAGATGGTTTCCTGGCTTGTTACAGGTGTTGATCTTCAGTCTCTTCTTGCAGATATGCCCTGGCTGGATACAGGAATCGAATCTACAATTGGTTGCTCACAGATGTGCCCTGGCTAGATACAGGAATTGGATCTGGAACTGTTGTCTACAGATGTGCCCTGGCTGGATACAGGTATCGAATCTTGAATTGTCGTCTACAGATATGCCCTGGCTGGATACAGGTATCGAATCTGGAATTGTAAAAGGTTGGTAGAGATAGCTTTCCTGGCTGGATACAGGTGTAAACCTCTGACCTGAGAATGAAAGATAATTTCCTGGCCTGTTACAGGGGTTAATCTTCAAACTTTTCATGCAGATATGCCCTGGCTAGATACAGGTATCGAATCTATAATCCATCACTCACAGATGTGCCCTGGCTAGATACAGGAATCGAATCTGGAATTGCGATAGTTGATAGTAATCATCTTTGGATTGACCTTTTCCTGAAACGGCAAGACATTAGTTGTATGCAATGTCATGATGTATGAAATGCATGATGTCATGATGCTCAAAATGAGATAGTGTTGTATGCACTTTATCATGTATGTAAGCAGGATGTATGAAATGTGAAATGTCTATGAGTGTATTTTCGTCTAGGAAAATAAATCCTTGACGACTGGCCGGGGAATCGAATCCTGGGCTGATGTTGAAGAGTAGAGTTCTTCGCTTCCGTTGGGGATGATGGTTGTGAGAATAAACCGGTAGGAGAAGATGACTCCGTTGGGGAATAAACTTGTTGGAGAAATTACTCTGAGGGGGAATTACTCTGTGGGAAGAGATACTTCGCTGAGGTTTTGATGAGAGCTCCGCTGGGGATTCCAATGGTAAGTTATGTTGGGGAACTTGATGAACTCCGCTGGGGATAGGAAAAAAAAACTTCACCGAGGACGATCTTTCCGTGGTTATTAGCTGAGGATAACCCAGTTATACCCTGGTGGGGAAATAACCTTTGAATAAAGTCGGGGAGAGACATACGTACTCTACCGGTGATAAGCTTCCAGAATCTACTGGGGATAAGCTTCAAGACCTGCTGGGGATAAGCTTCAAGACCTGCTGGGGATAATGATTCAACTCTCCTGGGGAAGCTTTTCAGACTGTACTGGTGATGGTATTCCGTCGGGGAACAATCTTATATTAAGACTGTCGGGGATGCTTGCTGAGGAATGTGTAAACTCCGCTGGGGAATGTTTGAGATCTTCTGGGGATACCCAACTTCCTTTAGGCTGGCCGTAGACTAACTCTGCTTGAGGAGAGTATTGCTGACTTGCTAGGGGAACTGTGCCTTTTTGGGGCTGATGGGAGACTAACTCTGCTTGAGGAGAGTATTGCTGAAATCTGGTCTTACTCTGTGGGGAGTTGAGGTGACTTGGTTACGTTCTTCAGCCGAACCTACCTTGGTACCTTAGTGGGCAGAGCAACTAGACTGCTTGGACAATTCCATATTGCCCCTTGTTTCTGATGTCACCTGTAATCAGTCCTTTGTTTCGCATGCAAATATTCATGGTTAGCAATTAATGACAAATGCATATATCAAAAATGAACATTGGACGTTCTTCGCAAAACAAAACAGAAAAAGGAAAAACAATGGATAATTTGTTTGAAAAAAATTGAACTTGTATTGATTTTGAATTTTGCCCGTAAATAGGCGTTTTATGTACAAGAGGCTGACGTCCTAGTAAGAGAACGCCGCTGAACAAAATAGAGTTTATACAATTTTGTGAAAAGAAACAAAACAGCTATGTGAAAAATAATCCCACTAGGTTCCAACTCTGCTATCGCCTTTATGTCTTCAAGTGTCTCATCACTTTGCTGCTTAGTTGAAACTGAAGCTGATTGATCGATGCCGTCTGAGCCCGATAATTGATGTCGAATTCTAGATGTAAGGTGATCCAATGAGACATAATATTACGCTTTATCCCTAACTTTTGCCTGAACCGCCCTTTCGGGTTTTCAGTCCACCGGGATACCCATTTTTGCCCAAGCCGCCTTTTCAGGTTTTCGACTTGCCGGGTGTATAGATTTTTTCATTTCATCCCTTATTTTTGCCCAAACCCTTTTGGTTCGCCGGGAAGCCCTTGTTTTTGCCTAGGTGTGTCAACCTAGCGGGTCTTTAGTTCATGCGTAGTATCTTTTTACTATGTTTGCATTGGCAGGGTGAGGAAGGTCGTCACCATCCATGGTGGTTAGAATCATGGCTCCTCCTGAGAAGATGTGCTTAACCACAAATGGCCCTTCGTACGTAGGGGTCCATTTGCCCCTGGGATCACTTTGAGGAAGAATGATGCGCTTGATTACCAGGTCTCCGACTTGATACTCTTGTCGTCTGACCTTCTTGTTAAATGCCCTGATCATCCGTTTTTGGTACGTCTGACCATGACAAATAGCAGTGAGTCTCTTTTCATCAATTAGGTTTAATTGATCAAGCCGAGTCTAGATCCAGTCATCTTCACTCAGGTCTGCATCCTTCATTATCCGGAGAGAGGGTATCTGGACTTCAATAGGCAAGACTGCCTCCATGCCATAGACCAAGGAAAAGGGAGTTGCCCCTGTCGATGTCCGTGTCGAGGTGCGGTACCCATGAAGAGCAAACGGCAACATTTCGTGCCAATCTTTGCAGGTCACTGTCATCTTCTGCACAATCTTCTTGATGTTCTTATTTGCTGCTTCTACAACCCCATTCATCTTCGGCCGATAAGGAGAAGAGTTGTGGTGTTGTATCTTGAATTGCTCACAGAGCTCAGTGATCATCTTGTTGTTAAGATTGGTACCATTGTCCGTAATGATCCTCTCAGGTACACCGTATCGACAGATCAGGTTATGCCGGCTGAAACGTGCCACGACGTTCTTGGTTACCATAGCGTAAGAAGCTGCTTCAACCCACTTTGTGAAGTAATCAATCGCTACCAAGATGAAGCGGTCCCCGTTGGATGTCGTAGGTCGGATCTCGCCGATCATATCGATGCCCCACATTGCAAAAGGCCAAGGTGCTGTCAGGACGTTCAGAGGAACCGGAGGAATGTGCACCTTATCAGCATAGATCTGGCATTTATGACAAGTTCGCGAGTGCTGATAACAGTCGGCTTCCATTGTGGACCAGAAATATCCCGCCCGAAGGATTTTCTTAGCCATGGTATGTCCACTGGAATGTGTCCCAAAGGTACCTTCATGTAGCTCTACCATGATCCTTTCTGCTTCAGTCTTATCCATACAACGCAGCAAGGTTGAATCATGGTTTCGCTTGTACAGAATGCCGTTACTGAGGAAGAACTTTGCCGCAAACCTTCTCAGGAATTTCTTGTCATTAACAGATGCACCCTCGGGGTATTCTTGAGCTTCCAAGTACCTCTTCACTTCATGATACCAGGGTTTTTCTGTTACCTCTTCGGTCTCGAGATCGCAACAATGTGTAGGTTCATCCAACTTCCAAATCATGATCCGGGGAGCTTCGTTATCCCATTTGACTTTGAACATCGAAGACATCGTAGCCAATGTGTCCGCTAACTGATTCTCCTCTCTTGGGAAGTGTTCAAAAGTTATCTCCTCGAAGTGGGGAAGCAAAGTCAGCACATACTCCTTGTAAGGAATAAGATTTGGGTGTTTCGTATCCCACTCGCCTTTGATCTGATTGATCACGAGAGCGGAATCTCCGAAGACACTCAGAAACTTGATCCTTAAGTCGATTGCAGCTTGAAGACCCATGATACATGCCTCATACTCCGCCATGTTGTTGGTGCAGTTGAAACATAGCCGGGCAGTGAGTGGAGTATGAATGCCTTTGGGGGATATGATCACAGCGCCGATGCCATTACCCAAAGCGTTTGAGGCTCCGTCAAAGTGCATAGACCATCGGGATCCTTCCTCAGGTCCTTCATCCGGTCCAGGTACTTCACAATCAGTCACTACCATGATATCTTCGTCTGGAAATTCAAAGTTCAACGACTGGTAATCGTCCACCGGTTGTTGTGCCAAGTGGTCTGCCAATATACTTCCCTTGATTTCTTTTTGAGTCGTGTACTGGATGTCATATTTCGTCAAGATCATTTGCCATCTTGCTATTCTTCCGGACAGAGCAGGCTTTTCGAATATGTACTTGATTGGATCCATTTTTGAAATCAACAGAGTAGTGTGAGTCAACATATACTGTCTCAACCGGCGAGTAGCCCATACCAGAGCGCAGCAAGTTTTCTCGAGCAGTGAGTACCGAGTCTCACAGTCGGTAAACTTTTTGCTCAGGTAATAAATGGCGTGCTCTTTTCGACCAAACTCGTCATGCTGCCCCAGCACACATCCCATTGAGTTGTCAAGTACTGTCAAGTATAAGATTAGAGGTCTCCCTTCAATCGGCGGCATAAGAATGGGTGGTTCTTGAAGATACTCTTTGATATTTTCGAAAGCGGCCTGACATTCATCGTTCCAACGTACTACTTGATCCTTCTCCAGCAGCTTGAAGATTGGTTCACAGGTAGCAGTTAGATGTGAGATGAATCGGGCAATGTAGTTCAACCGTCCTAGAAAGCCTCTGACTTCTTTCTCTGTCTTGGGAGTTGGCATCGCTTGTATGGCTTTCACCTTGGCAGGATCCACTTGAATACCTTTGTCGCTTACAATGAAACCTAGTAGTTTTCCAGATCTCACCCCAAAGGTGCACTTGTTCGGGTTCAACCTCAGCTTGTACAACTTCAGACGGTCAAACAGCTTCCGTAGATGGTCAAGGTGTTCCTCCTCAGTTTGGGACCTTGCAATCATATTATCGACATACACTTCTATCTCATGGTGGATCATATCATGAAATAAAGCAACCATGGCACGTTGGTATGTTGCTCCAGCATTTTTCAACCCAAAAGGCATGACCTTGTAGCAAAAGGTCCCCCACTGAGTAACAAAGGTGGTCTTCTCCATATCTTCAGGAGCCATCTTGATCTAATTATAACCGGAGAAGCCGTCCATGAAGGAGAATACTTTATGCTGAGCAGTGTTGTCAACCAGGACGTCGATATGAGGCAGAGGGAAATCATCCTTGGGGTTGGCCCTGTTCAAATCCCTGTAATCAACACACATCCGGACCTTACCATCCTTTTTCGGCACTGGAACCACGTTGGGAATCCACTGAGGGTAAGAAGTCACTGCTAGAAACCCGACATCAAATTGTTTCATAACCTCAGCTTTGATTTTCTCTGACATCTCTGGACGCATACGGCGGACCTTTTGTTTTACCGGAGGGCAGTCTTCCTTGGTAGGCAGGTGATGAACCACAATGTCGGTATCCAACCCAGGCATGTCTTCGTAAGACCAGGCAAAGATTTCCATATAGTCATGCAGCATCTGAATCAACCGTTGTTTCACACTGAGCTCTAGACTGGTACCAATCTTGACCTCTTTTCTGTCTGTCTCAGTACCCAGATTTACCGTTTCCACTGGCTCTTCATGTGGCTGAATGGCCCTCTCTTCCTGGAGTAGCAGTCTTGCAAGTTCACCAGGCACTTCACAATTATCTTCACCTTCGTCTTCGGCTAAGTTGATCGGATTTTCGAAGTCATAACTGGCAGTAGCAGAGTCGTTACCAGTGAGATCCAGAGTGGATTGGAACCTGTATAAGTGAGTGTGTGTAAATATATCTGTTTTGCAATATATAATAAAGAAAGAAAAGGAGCGCAAGATTTTGAAATGCAACAAACGTCCAATGTTTTGATTAATGATATATGAAAATGTCATACAAAAGCCCTCATAAATGGAGCCACGGTGCCCCGGGTAGGACACCGAGCCATAAAAGTCTCAACATATTGTTTGCTACAAATTGAAAACAAAAGAGTTCATTACTGAGTGACAAAAGTAATAGGTGTGAAGTCTTTGGAAGTCCAGTTTCTTGGTCCACTGTCGGTTGTTGGGTAGATCCAGCTGTCGAATTCCGATTCCTCCACTTCGTCTCCAATAGCATTCACTCCCGGGTTGGTGATGAACACAGGAGGTCTTCCAATTCTCGCCTTACGAACAGCCTTCTGAGCCTCCACAGTGAAACCCAAGCCAAACTTGTCGGTCTTTGGAGTAATGTCGGGAAGTCGGCCCCAGTTTGCACACTCACCCTTCTCAATCACAGCCCGGGCATCCTTTAAGGAAGCCATCTTCAAAGGAGGGTCTTCAATCACAATTTCCGCTGATGCCAATGTCTGAGGCACCTCTTCAAAGTGCTGGAATGGGGTTTCAATGAATTCCCCATCCATCTCTATGTACCGGAATGAGTTTAAGTGGATGACCATATACTCTTCTTCCCCTTGAACTGTAACAATCTTCCCCCTAACCGGGTATTTAAGCTTCTGATGTAGTGTGGAGATCACAGCTCCAGCCTTGTGGATCCATGGACGACCCAGCAAACAAGAATAGGACGGTCGGATATCCATCACATAGAAAGTAGAATCAAAAACTTGAGAGCCAACCCGGATCGGAATGTCAACTTCACCATGTACCATCCTTTTCGAACCGTCAAAGGCTCAGACAACAATGTTACTAGGCTTGAGCTCCAGACCCTCACAATCCAATCTGTCTAGGGCCTTCTTAGGTAATACGTTCAGTGAAGAACCAGTGTCTACCAACACATGGGCAAGAGTAGTGCCCATGCATTCAATGGAGACATGCAGGGCGCCGTTATGGTTTTTTCCTTTTGCAGTCAGATCATCGTCAAAGAAGCCCAAACCATTATCGACAGTCAAGTTGGCCACACAATCAGTAAATTGATCAGCAGACGTTTCTTGCGGCACATGGGTCGTCTTTAGGAAGGAGATCAGGGTCTTGGCATGGGCCTCTGAACACAATAACAGTGATAGCATAGAAATTTTAGAGGGGGTGTGCCCCAACTACTCAACAACATTGAAATCACTTTTCTTGATAATCTTGAGGATCTCCTCCATCTCTTGCTGGGAGGCTTCAACAGTGGTTGTCTTCGGTGCCTCCGTCAGGGCAGGAAAATCAGTAGCAATCCCTTTGCCCCGAGCATCATAGGACTCGGCAGCAGGGGTAGAAACAGGAACTTGATTAGGAAGGGGAACAGGCACACTTGCGGGTGTGATGATAAGAGGTTTCTGAATAGCTGGTGGCGCAATATCTGGCGAGAACAGCCTACCACTGCGAGTAATTTTGGCAGGCCCGGTGATGTTACTGACACCGGTACTTGTATCAAACTCTTGTTTTACTCCAAGCACATAAACATCTGCCCCATAGTGCCATGGGACAGCTTTGTCGGATGTATAAGGGAGAGGTCCCGGAACAGTGATGATGATGTGAGCAATCTTCTGAGTGGACATGATTTTGACAAGCTTCATTGAGGGAGCCTTAGGAGGTTTGTTGAAAATAATGACGATAGAAACTTCTTCAGCAGGGACAGCAGGAACAACAATCTTCTCGAACAAGATTTCTTTGCTATCCATCAGGATTTGGATACCTGATTTCAGCAAAGGACAACCAAAAGGCGAAACAGCACATAGAAGGCAATCTTCACCATATCTCGGAAATAAACCGGCTAGCAACAGATTCCTTTTGACAGTCATCAACGGAGTAACAATCTCTTCCACGGAGGCTACATACCGGTCTTCTTCCACAGCATTCACTCCATGCTGGGGCATGGGAGCAGTCACAACATTGGGTCTTTCGGGCGCCTCAAACTGTATTTCCTTAGCATCAATAAGGTCTTGAACCTTATTCCTCAGAGCCAAGCAATCGTCCGTAGTATGCCCGGGGCTATCAGAGTGATAAGCGCAACGGGCGTTGGGGTTGTACTTTGGAGAAGCTGTGTTCACTACTTTCGGAGCTTCTTAGATAGTTACCAGATTGCTTGACAATAGTTGCGGCAAAATCTGAGACAGGGTCATGCTGAGCCGAGTGTACTGCCTTTTGGGTCTCTCACCCCTTTGTTGATTATACTGCTGAGGAGCAGCAACAGGCTTTGAAATTACCAATGCATTGACAAATTGGCGGCGTTCCGGCTTAACTTGTCTTCTGGGACCATAAACAACACTAGCTTCCTTTTTGAAAGGCTTCTTTTCAGTACTCGCGGCGGCACCTTTCTGTATCTTCCCTGACTTGATACCAGCTTCTATCCTCTCACCAGTCAAGATCAAATTTGTAAACCCAGCAGAAGAATTACCAATCAGATGGTTAAAGAACAGACCAGACAAGGTCCCTAAGAACATGTCAACAAGTTCACGGTCAGTCAAAGGTGGTTGCACCCTGCCAGCCAAGTCTCTCCACTTTTGCACATACTCCTTGAATCCTTCGCCCGTCCCCAGTGACATACCCTAGAGTTGGGTACGCGTGGGAGCGAGGTCAGAATTGTACTGATAATGTTTATAAAAGGCAGTAGCCAAGTCCTCCCAGTTTCGGATACTGGCTCCATCCAACTGATAGAACCACTCGAGTTGAGCCCCAGAAAGGCTATCCTGAAAGAAATGGATCCAAAGGTTCTTGTCGGCAGTGTAAGGTTGGATCTTCCTTACATATGATCTGAGATGCATCTTCGGGCAGGACAGCCCGTCATATCTTGCAAAAACTGGCACTTTGAACTTCGGGGGGATCACAATTCCAGCAACTAATCCCAAATCTTCGAAATCTAAGTCGGGAACTCTCTGCAGCTCCATAGCTGCCAACCTGTCTTCCAAACCTTTGTACTTATCATCGGCGGGCGGGTATTGTTGATCAGAGTAGTCTTCTTCCTCTTCAGCCTCCTCTTCTTCAACCTCGGATTCGGAAGGTACCGCAGCCGCATTCCCTTTACTGGTTCCCTCTTCAGATGTAGGGGGAAATTCAAGGACTCTTCTGGCTTCACCCTCAAACCTTCTTCCTAGCGTAGCCACCCCGATTCTCTTCTTCTTCTTTTTCACTTGCTCTTTGTTCCCCAGCAAGGCTTTCAGATCTTCCTGACCCTTAGCCAAGGTCATCAGGAGTTGTTGAAACTGTGAGTTCTGAGACTGCAAGTCCTTGACCATCTGTTCAAGATCCATCTTACTGAAATAAACAGCAGAAAGATAAGGAAACCTGGTGTGGAGACCTGCTTATGCACATGATGAATGGTATGCTTATGTATGCAATGCATTCAAGGATTTAGCAAATTCAAAATTGTTGCAAACAAAAAAGAACGCACATCATATTAATAATAAGAAATTTGTTAGTACATAAATGCCCCATGGGCCAAATATTACAAAAAACTTCTCAAGGTAAAAAGACGTTGCGCATCCTCTTTGGTGCGATGTAGGTGTTGAAGGTCTCTTCCTCATGGAGTCGGCGGGTAAGCTCCAAAACCTTCTTCTCACTGGCGTAGAAGCTGGCTTCAAAAGTGTTCGGTTCCTCCTTGAGTTGGATCCAACTCTTCTGCATCTCCTCCCACGATGTAGGCATGTCAGGATATAGGATGGTGTAGGGAACCTCTCCTTCCTTAACAGGCTCTTTAATCATAGGGAGAACATGAGGGTAAGGAATCATTAGACTCTGGGCTCGGGTTCGTACCCACTTGAGGTAAGGCTCAAGAGGGATGGAGTTCTTGTACCCTAGTGTCTTGCTGTCTACCTTGTTAGGCATCCTCCAAGCTCTGATGAATCTTTGGCGAAGTCCTTGCGCATCGTTGTCGAAGTCAAAAACTAGGTCAGGAATCAACATGTCGTGAGGGCCATCCCTCCGTGCATATCCAAATTGTCTCAAGGCTAGACAAGGGTTGTAGGTAATGCCTCCCCTAATGCCAAGTAATGGAACATTAGGGAACTCTCCATAACGATCGACAATGATGACATTTTCTCTGGACCGAGAACACCAATGTACATCAGAGTGAGTAAGGGCATCAAGCGTTGCGACCACCTTAAGCCTTGGTCATTCTTCAAGACAGATTGTGGAAGGTGCGAAATAAACCACGTTGCAAGGAGAGGAGTACAACACATGAGAACACCTCTCTTTCTCATTGTTCGTGTGTAAAATGAGTGAAGAATGTCCCCAAGCAATGTTGGTATTGGATTTCTGGATAAGAAGATTTTGACGGCGTTGACATCTACAAGCTGGTCAGGATTTGGGAACAAGACCAACCCATAAATGAGGAGCGCCACAATTTCTTCAAAGGCTTGTAGGTCCAACGAATTCCAACACTCTTGTGCCTTCTCAAACAAGAATTTTGCCAAGAAGCCCTTGACACCGCTTCTAGTTTCCCAATGCCCCTTGATGTCAGATGGCTGTAGGTGTAGTGCTTGAGCTACATCTTCAGGCTTTGGTTCCTTTTCCGTACCATTGAAAGGTAGTTGATTAAGAATAGGAATTCTCAGGAGTTGAGAAAATTCCTCCAAAGTGGGCACCAACTGGTAGTCGGGGAAAGTGAAACAGTGGTGAAGGGGGTCAAAGAACTGGAACAACACCTTTACCATGTCCTCTTCAATGTTGGTGCTGACTAGGCTGAGCAGTCTACCATGTCTTTCACTGAAGGGAGAGCTTTCCGAAATTCTTGATGTGAGTTCCTTGAGTTGAGGAGGGATTCTCACAAGGTTGACTTGGATAGTTTTCCTGCGAAGAATTTCCATGACCTACAAAACAAGAACAAAGATGAAGATCTAAACCCTTGAAATGGTTAGTGAATGCATATGATGCTTTATGATGTTCATGATGTATGCGCAAAACATATGTACAAGCAATTCACACCAAACCCTAGTTTCAGGCTTACATGGGGTTTCATAGGTAAGTACCCTCTTGAGTGTAGTTGGCTTAAAAACCTGTCCTATAAATAGTAACCGGGTTCTAAGGAGCTCAATATCATTGGATTGTTTTCCATGTTCATTGTTTTGGTTTAGCCACTTAACTAGCGACCAAAATATTCTAAGAAAACAACCCTCAATGAGTGTAGTATCGGGTATCTACCAACTTCGGACTGTACCAAAGCCGGTCATCTTACTACCCCTAATGAAAGGCCAAGATGGTCAAGTAAGGTTCTAGGTCATTAGTGCTTAGTGACATCACTCAGCGGCCCCGTACTCTCCTTGATTGAACTCAAGGGTTACCGGTACTCACAAATATGTCGCACTAATATAGCTATTGCTTCAACCGTGTCGGTATACCCCGCACAGTTTCCACAACGTATTGCTATCTATGAATGTTTCCCCAAATCCGGGTATAGGATTGCAAACCCAAACAAGAGAGCCAAGATGTAAAGCAATCAAAACAAACAATTTAGTCATGCAAGAGGGTGATCTAAGCCCTAAGGTTACTCCACTTTTAAGTTTTCCCCAGCAGAGTCGCCAGTTCTGTGATACGGTGGGAGAACTGACTTGAGGTTTTGCGTTTGTTTTCGCAAATGTTTCGGTTGAGCAAGAGTCGCCACCGACTTTTTATTTTATCCTAAGGAAAGGTTAAAAAGCACAGCAAAAACCTTTGAGATGTTTTCTTGGGTTCGGGGAGTAGATTATAGAAAGGGAAGGTATTAGCACCCTTTCTATCCATGGTTATCCATGGGCTCTTAGTTACTTGCTTAGATCAACTTGCCTTGATTTTCAATTGTTTGAAATGGTGCTTTGTGTGTGGGTTTGAAAATGTTTTGAAAAGAGGCCAATGTGGTGGCAACCTTTGTAATGATCCATGTTAGGATGTATACAAATATGTATGTCTTTTAAAAGTTTTCAATGTTTTTTGAAAGTTGTTTTGAAAGTGTGTTGTGATGTGTGTTTTGAAAAATAGGCAAGTGTTTTTGTTTTGCAAGTTGGCAAGTAACCAAGAGCTATCTACCCTAAATTTCTCAAAGATCTTTGCTATGTTTCAAGCCTTTTAACAATTTTGTTCCACCATTGTATTTGGTGGCCAATCTTGTGTTAGGATGTGAACGGGACGGGCGTGGGTCATTGTTTAGACCATGATTGCAATGGTGCCAAGTATCTTTGGGCAATTTATCCTTTAAGGGACTTGATCATTTTTAGGCAACTTTCAAAAGCGTCATCGAGGGACTATGATCATTTGATTTGTTTTTGTTTTGCCAAAGATACTCAACATGCAACATGGCCCATTTTTGAAGGCAACAAGTGGAGGAACCCTAAGGGTGCAAGTGTGCATTGTGTTGTCCATTTTCATGCTTTTTTGTCTTTGAATTAGGTCAAGCTATTTGTTTTTGGTTGATTTTTGCATACAAACCCTAATTCTATCATGGCATATTTAGAAAGCTTTAAAGTGCGGAATTTAAAGGTCCTAAATTATTACAACACAATATATGGGATGGGGGTACAAATGTTCAAATGGGGATATTTTAGCAAGAAATTAAACCCTAAACTATTACATCCAAATTGAATTTTTACAAGGTATTTAATTGCACAATAATAAAATATAATAAATAAGATGCAAAAAATGATTTTTTTTATATGTATGTAAAAGGTATTTTTTTATGTGTCAAATAAACAAAAATAAAAAGGTTTAATTTTTGGATTTTTTAGGTTTAGGGTAAAACCCTAATTTTGCTAAATAAAATGTATTAATTATTTATTATATGCAATATTTATTAATTATATATAAAAAATAAATTAAAAGAAAGTATATTGTCAAAAAGTGATTTTTTAAGTTAAATAATAATAAAAATAAAAAATGTATATTTTTTGTATTTTTATCCTAAATATCCTAATAAATATGTATATATTTATATTATATGCTAAATATATTAAATATGTATAAAAATAAAATATTTAATATTTACAAAAAAAGTATATTTTTATAAAATGTTTTCAAAAAGATAAAATAAAAATAAAAATCAGAAAATAAAAGTGTTTGTATTATTTTTGGTATTTTGAATAAAAAGGATATTATGATTTTATTTATATATAAAACTAAATGAAACCAAATAAATATCAAATAAAATGCAAAAAATGTGAGAAAAATAATTTTAATATTTTTTATGCTTTGACAAAAATAAATAAGTCAGAAACAAAAATCAAAAGTGAAAAATAATAAAAATAGAATGCAATGGGCCAAGGGGGTGCATGTGTGAGAATGTGGTGCAAAAAGGAAAAATATCACAGGCCCAGCCCATAGACTTTGTCTTCAACCTCTGGACGTTCAAATAGAGCAAACGCGTGGTTCCTGCTATCTCATGATTCCTGGACTTTCAAGCAAAACTCATAACACCAAAAATGTAGAGCATCATGTCACGAGTTCATACATATAAAAAACTTGATCTAACTCTCAGAAATGAGAGAGAATTTCTTCTCCCCCTATTTCTGACCTAAGTTTTGTCAATGTTCAGGTCTTAAATTCTCTCAGCATATGCAATATAAATGGAAAGTAAGGATATGGGTGGCTTCAGGGACATGAGTATGACATTTTTCATTCATAAACCTAAAGCTAACTCTTCCTAGATTGAGAGATAGAAGTCCATGAACTTACCTGTTCAGCTTGGATCGTGTCTGACAATGGAGGTACTTTCAGTGCAATGTGAGGACTTGTACAGCTTGCTTGAAGTTCAGGGATGCTTCTCCAACCTTTAGCTTGCCTTGAAACTGAATGAATCAAGCTATGGAAGTCAACCTGCAAAACAGAAAAAGTGAAAATGGTGGAGTTGGTTAGGGGTGTTACAGTTCGTGTCCAATGCTTGGGATAGTTTGTATAGGTGGTATGGAGTGTGTATGAACTAGTTTTGGCCAAGGCGCACGAGTAGATTGGGTTGTGGAAGTCCAACTGCAGAAGGGACTCTGTTTTTTGCAGTAGGGTGGTGTTTTGATGAATGATGAGGTTTGGAAGGTGGTTAGCTCGTGCCTTAGCTTAGGTTTGATGTTTGGAATCTGTTTAACAAGTTTACTTTGGCTTGTCTTGGCAGAAATGTGAGATTGTCTTGGTTATGCAAGGTTTCTTCTAACTTAAGCAAAAAATGACAAGTTGGTTTACAAACTTTCCTAGGCCCCTCAAGTATGCTGCCTCAATCCCTCTTGATCAGTGTGTTATGTCCCTGAACTTGTGCCAAAAAGATTTGCATTGTACTTCTTGATTTGCAAACTTGACATAAAGCCATACTTTTCAAAAATGGATAAAGTGCTTTTTCTAATTAAGGCTTAATTCTTCATACAATGACCAAATGCACAAAATAATGCCTTGGCACAATGGATTGGCATTTAATTATTGAGTAAGAAAAGGATTAGAGGCCTGTAACTAGCTTGCTCATGCTGATTTGAAAAATTGGACAAGTTATGAACATGGAAATGGCTCATGAACAAAGTGACTTTTGCCCATATTGCCAAATTCGATTCTCCCTAACCACAAGGGTGTTTGATGAGTTCTTGGACATTTTGGAAATCTTGGAATGTGTAATACAATCCATCTTTGTAATGCAAGTTGAAATTCCAAGTGGAAGCATGTGAAAAGTGGCCATGAAGTTAGGCAAAAATCCTGCCTAGAATAGGTCAAAAAATTTCTAAGTTAAGAATGTTTTGCACCCTTGTTCCAAAAATCATAACTTGAGCTACAAGCTTCTTTTGAGGAAAATTTGTGAATAAAAGTTGTAGATTTTGCAATGGACTATAACTTTCATGTTTTGAGTTTTCCTTGAATCCAAATGTATCTTGATTAAAAAATGGGACAAAGTTAGGAAAAAATTAGGGATTTTCATAACTTAGGAAAATTCTAAGTTATGAAAATTCTTCATTTCAAATCCTAATTTGTGATTTTTGATTTCTTGATGAACAAGTTTCATGATTTGACATGTTTTGATGGAAAATGAATCTTGACACTTGATTTTGACCAAAAAGTCAAAGTTTGACTTTTCAGTATACAGTCAAATTTGGCTCAGTTGACTGGAAAATTCATCTGTCAAACTTGTGCATTTGGGATCTTTTGAACTTGTTGAACATGTAAAGACAATTCCATAGGGTCCTTGAGTCCATATATGAGCTTGGTTTGCCATTGGTTAGGTCAAACAATCAAAAATTTCCTTTGTGCAGTCAAAACCCTAAAAATGACCATTTTGCCCTTTTGGTGATCTGATCAAATTTCTTGTGGAGTTGTGATCCAAACTTGATCAAATGGTCCATATGAGTTCATAATGTTGATGTGGGTAAAAAATCATGAGGTTTGACTGTCAATTGACCACAGTTGACTTTTTTCCCCAATACAGCTGATTTCGAGGTCAACTGTCCAATTGACTGGGCAAAGATTGGAATCAAGGCTTGAAACTTGGTATGGATAAACTTGGGAGTCCAATATGAAGCATGAAAGTCATCTTAGGCATTTTAGGTCAAAACATCTTTTTGCAAATTCAAACCCTAATTTGGGTCAACAGTGCAAAGGGGGAGTCTTGAGCAGAGCAAACCCTAACTGGATCTTGAGCTCCAAGGGTCTTGTGAAAAAACTGTTGAGGAAATGGGAGGGAAAATTTTGGGGTACAACAAAAACAATCCAGTGATATTGAGCTCCTTAGAACCCGGTCACTATTTATAGGACAGGTTTGAGCCAACTAAACTCAAGAGGGTATTTACCTTTGAAACCTCATGCAAGCCTGAAACTAGGGTTTTGTGTGACTTGCTTGTACATGTGTTTGTGCATACATCATGAACATCATAAAGCATCATATGCATCCACTAACCATTTCAAGGGTTTGGATCTTCATCTTTGTTCTTGTTTTGTAGGTCATGGAATCTCTTCGCAGGAAAACAATTCAAGTCAACCTTGTGAGAATCCCTCCTCAACTCAAGGAGCTTGCATCCAGGATTCCAGAGAATTCTCTCTTCAGTGAATGAAATGGTAGACTCCTCAGCTTAGTCAACACCAACATTGAAGAAGACATGGTTAAAGTTCTCTTCCAGTTCTTTAACCCCCTACACCACTGTTTCACATTCCCTGACTACCAATTGGTGCCTACTTTGGAGGAATTTTCTCAACTCTTGAGAATTCCTATTCTTAATCAACTACCCTACAATGGTACGGATAAAGAACCAAAGCCTGAAGATGTTGCTCAAGCATTACACTTGCAACCATCTGATATCAAGGGACATTGGGAAACCAAAAGTGGTGTCAACGGTTTCTTGGCAAAGTTTCTGTTTGAGAAGGCACAAGACTGCTGGAATTCTCTTGATCTACAAGCCTTTGAAGAGATTGTGGCACTCCTCATCTATGGGTTGGTCTTGTTCCCAAACCCTGATCAGCTTATAGATGTGAATGCTGTCAAGATTTTCATATCCAGGAATCCTATACCTACATTGCTTGGGGACATCCTACACTCATTTTACACACGAACAATGAGGAAAAGAGGTGTTCTCATGTGCTGTACTCCTCTCCTACCAAGGTGGTTTATTTCTCACCTTTCACAATCAGTTCTGAAGAATGAGCAGGGTTTAAAGTGGTCACAATCGTTGATGACCCACACACATTCTGATGTTCATTGGTGTTCTCGGTCCAGAGAAAATGTCATCATCATTGATCGTTGTGGGGAATTCCCTAATGTCCCACTACTTGGCATTAGGGGAGGCATTACCTATAACCCCTATCTAGCTTTGAGACAATTTGGATATGCTCGTAGGGATGGCCCTCATGACATGCTGATTCCTGACCTAGTTTTTTACTTTGACAACGATGCACAAGGACTTAGACAAAGGTTCATCAGAGCTTGGAGGATGCCTAACAAGGTGGATAGTAAGACACTGGGGCACAAAAATTCCATCCCCCTTGAGCCTTATCTCAAGTGGGTGCGAACCCGCTCCCAGAATCTTATGATGCCCTACCCTCACATTCTCCCCTTGATCAAAGAGCCTGTTACGGAAGGAGAGGTTCCATATACCATCCTACATCCTGACATGCCAACATCATGGGAATAAATGCAAAAGAGTTGGATCCAGCTCAAGGAAGAACGGGATACTTTTGAAGCCAGCTTTTATGCCAGTGAGAAGAAGGTTTTGGAGCTTACCCGCCGACTTCACGAGGAGGAAACTCTCAACACTTACATTGCACCAAAAAGGATGCGCAATGTCTTTTTACATTAAGAATTTTGTAATATTTCGCCCATGGGGCACTTATGTACTAACAGATTTCTTCTTAATATGATGTGCGTTCTTTTTGTTTGCAACAAATTTGAATTTTTGAACCCTTGAATGCATTACATGAATAACATACCATTCATCATATGCATAAACAGGTCTTCACGCCAGGTTTCCTTATCTTTCTGTTGTTTATTTCAGCAAGATGGATTTGGAGCAAGCAGTAAAGGATCTGCAGGCACAAAATTCACAGTTTTAGAAACTCCTCATGACCTTGGCAATGGGTCAAGAGGACCTCAAAGTTTTGTTGGAAAAGAATAAAGAGAAAAAGAAAAAGAGACCTGGAGTGGCTACTTTCGGAAGAAGGTTTGAGAGCAATGCTAGGAAGGTTCTTGAGTTCCCCTCAACGTCTGAAGAAGGGGTCGGTAAAGGGAAAGGGACTGCTGTGCCTTCTGAATCTGAAGTGGAAGAGGAGGAAGAGGAAGAAGACGAAGACTACTCCGAACAACAATATCCACCAGCGGACGATAAGTACAAAAATCTTGAAGATAGACTGGCAGCCATGGAGTTGCAGAGGGTTCCCGGTTTGGATTTTGAAGAACTAGGGCTGGTAGCTGGGATTGTTATCCCTCCCAAGTTCAAGGTGCCAACATTCGCCAAGTATGACGGTCTCTCGTGCCCAAAAATGCATCTGAGATCTTATGTCCGAAAAATCCAACCCCACTCATCTGATAAAGACCTCTGGGTACACTTTTTCCAAGACAGCTTGTCTGGCACACAGTTAGACTGGTTTTATCAGCTTGAAAGATCAGAGGTTCACAATTGGGAAGACTTGGCAGCTGCTTTTTATCGTCAGTATCAATAAATGCTGATTTGGCGCCCACTCGTACTCAGTTACAAAGTATGGGGATGGCTTCCAATGAAGGATTTAAAGAGTACGCCCAGAAATGGCGTGATCTGGCTGGAAGGGTGCATCCACCGTTATCAGACAGAGAATTAGTTGACATGTTTCTGGGGACCCTATCTGGCCCTTTCTTCAATCATCTAATTGGAAGTTCCTCCGCGGGATTTACAGAATTAATTTTGACCGGCGAAAGGGTTGAGGCTGGTATAAAAAGTGGTAAGATTCAGAAAGATGTTGTTGCATCCACTGCTGTGAAGAAAGCCTTCCCGGCTAAAAAGGAAGCTTCCGCTGTTTATTCTCAGAAAGGCCAAGGAGGAATGGGGCGTCGACCTACTGTAGGGGCTGTGATGATTCAAAATTCTTCAAATGATCAACCTCGCGGCAATCAGTCGAGACCTAATCAACAACGGGTACAAAGGCCACAACGACAGGTCACCCGAATCAACATGACACCAGCGCAAGTACTCCATCATTTATTGAAGTTGAATCTTACTAGTTTGAAGGAAGCACCTAAGAACCCTAACACCTCCTCTCCATACTACCAGTCCAATGCTAAGTGCGCCTACCACTCCGACAGTGTTGGACATGACACAAATAATTTTTGGGCGCTTAAGAACAAAATCCAGAACTTGATTGATGCCAAAGAAGTAGAATTCCAGGCGCCTGAGAAGCCCGATGTGATTTCTGCTCCGATGCCCAAGCACGGTAATAATGTTCATGCTATTTTGGAGGACCTCCATGTTACTGATGTTGTTAACTTATTGACACCGTTACTTGTGATTAAAGAAAATCTATTGAGAGCCGGGATCTTTCCTGGTTGTGGTAAAGACTGCTATTTTTGTTTGAACATACGAGGTGATTGTCCAATGTTGAAGTCAGTTGTCCAATGCCTGATGGATACCCAAGAGATACTTTTCCAGAAAAAACCTGTTGATACCTTCAATCCTGTTACTCCTGATACTTTTTCTATTTCAACCAACGATATTGCAATCATAACCATTTCCGACAATCCTCCCAAGGCTTGCAAAATGCCTGTCAGGATTACGCCCAACTCTAAGTGTGTACCATTAAAGATCACCATGTCGGGGCCAGTCCCATATCAATCTAGCAAGACAATCCCATGGAACTATGGAGGAGAAATCTTCTATCATGGCGTTAAGCAGATTGAAACAGTCCAAGAGATTTCTGAAGAAGAAGACCTTGATATAGGGAACATCGCGGGTAAAAGTAAGATAACCCGCAGTGGCCGAATCTTTTCTCCGGAGATTGCCCCCCCTCGAGTTGTTTTCGGACCCTTGAAAGCTTCTGCACCTGTTGGACCATCTGTGCAAGGCCCATTAATTGAGGAATTGGATACTCCTGAAGTTAGACCATCTGCTGATACTACCGACAAGGGTAAGGGGATACTGGAAGGGCCTGTCAGGACAAAGGCTCATGCTGTGGTTATCCCTGAAACCACTCAGAAAGAAATGGATGAAATCTTGAAAATAATCAGAAAAAGTGACTACGACATTGTGGAACAATTAGGGCAGACCCCTTCTAAATTTTCAATGTTGGCTCTTCTGCTCTGTTCTAAGGCCCATGCTAAGGCCCTGTTCAAATTCTTGAAGGCGGCGCATGTTCCCCAAGAGACTTCGGCTGACCAGTTTCAGGAATGTATGGCCAGTCTTACTGCTGATAATGGCCTTGGCTTTTCCGATGCTGACTTAACCCTCAAAGGAAGGAAACATAACGAAGCGTTACATGTTTCAGTTGAATTCCGAGGAACCACTCTCGCCCATGTCTTAGTTGATACTGGTTCTTCCTTGAACGTGCTGCCAAAGAAGGCCTTAGACCGCTTGGACTGCGAAGGATTGACTCTCAAACCTAGTAACATCGTTGTTAGGGCTTTTGATGGGTCCAAAAGAATGGTTCATGGAGAGGTTGATATTCCTATCAAAGTAGGCACATAGGTCTTCAACTCAACCTTTTACGTGATGGACATCTGTCCGTCATATTCGTGTTTGTTAGGAAGACCGTGGATCCATTATGCCGGGGCAGTTACCTCTTCTTTGCACGAGATGCTGAAATATCCTGTTAAGGGTAAAATTATAACGGTGCACGGCGAGGAAGAGCACATGATAAGTCACCTCAACTCCTTCCGTTATGTGGAGCTGGATGGCGAGTTCATTGAAATGCCTTTTCAACATTTTGAGGAAGTTTCTCCTGAGATAGCAGTTACGAAGGCAATGGTTGAGGTACCCATCATTCCCAAGCTTGTGCCTAGGATGGCATCTCTCAAGGACGCGGAGGCGGTGATCAAAGAAGGGAAGAGTACAGCATGGGGGCAATTGCCTGATTTTCCCCATAAGACGGACAAATTTGGACTAGGGTTTACAGCTGTAGGACAAAAGGCTATGCGTCGTTACAAGACTGGAGGGCCACCTATAAGGATCACTCATCACAGAATTAATGTTGTTGAAGATGAAGATGAAGAGAACGACTTCGAAGATTGGATCTTTCCGACCGTCGAAGGGGGTCTAAGCAACTGGGAAGCAAAGGATTTTGTTCCCATCACCTTTATCAACCAGTAATTTTATCTTTGAACAATTTCCCATTTTTATGGTCTGTAATAACTAAAATAATTCACACACTATTTTCACCTCATGCCTTTCCCGGGGCATGCAGGTCCATTTGTAAGGGCTTGATTTTCTTCATTATCATATGCCATGTTTTAATGAATCATTGGACGTTTTTCATCTATAAATTGTTGTGTTCATTTTTCTTTCCTTTTGCATTTTTGTTTGTTTAAGGATGGATATCCCTTACACACACCCACACTCACAAATACAGGTACCCATCCATTCTGGATTCCATGGGCAACTGTTCTATTTCAGCCTTCGATAACTCTGAGGATTTGGTCAACCACGCTGAGTACAAAGTTGACGAAGATTGTGAAGTGCCGGGAGAGTTAGCCAGACTTTTGCAACAAGAAGAGCGGGCTATTTTGCCTCATGAGGAATTGCTAGAAACCATCAACTTGGGGACAGAGGAGGACAGGAAAGAAGTAAAAGTGGGTGCCAACCTGAAACCAGGTGTCAAGGAGCACTTAGTGCAGTTATTGAATGAATACGTTGAAATCTTCGCTTGGTCTTATGAAGACATGCCAGGGCTAGACACAGATATCGTGGTTCATCGTCTCCCTACAAGAGAGGATTGTCCACCGGTCAAGCAAAAGGTCCGTCGAATGAGGCCTGACATGTTTGAGAAAATCAAGGCTGAAGTAATGATCAATTCAACACTGGCTTTCTGGCTGTTACAACCTATCCACAATGGGTTGCTAACATTGTGCCTGTACCTAAAAAGGACGGCAAGGTCAGAATGTGTGTGGACTATTAGGATTTGAACAGGGCCAGCCCTAAAGACGGTTTTCCACTACTGCATATCGACATCTTGGTTGATAACACAGCTCAACACAAGGTTTTTTCCTTCATGGATGGATTCTCGGGCTACAACCAGATTAAAATGGCTCCCGAGGACATGGAGAAAACTACCTTTGTCACGCAATGGGGTACCTTCTGCTACAAATTGATGTCGTTCGGATTAAAGAACGCAGGGGCAACCTATCAACGCGCCATGGTAGCTTTATTTCATGATATGATCCATCATGAGATCGAAGTTTACGTAGACGACATGATAGCTCGATCACAGACAGAAGAAGAACACCTTAGTCATTTGCAAAAGCTGTTTGCCAGGTTGAAGGAGTATAAACTCAGACTGAATCTAAGCAAGTGCACTTTTGGAGTTAGGTCTGGTAAACTTCTGGGATTTATTGTGAACAACAAGGGCATTGAGGTTGATCCAGCTAAAGTAAAGGCTATACAAGAAATGCTTGCCCCCCATACTGAAAAGGAGGTTAGAGGATTCTTGGGACGCTTGAACTATATTGCGAGGTTCATCTCTCACCTGACATCTACCTGCGAGCCAATTTTCAAACTGTTGAAGAAATATTAGGTAGTTGAATGGAACAATGATTGTCAAGTTGCTTTTGATAAGATCAAGGAGTACTTACTAGAACCTCTTATTCTGATGCCACCCGTCGAAGGAAGGTCGTTGATCATGTATCTGACTGTTTTGGATAACTCAATGGGTTGTGTACTGGGCCAACATGACGAGTCTGGCCGAAAAGAGCATGCCATTTATTACCTTGGCAAAAAGTTTACCGACTGTGAGACTCGCTACTCACTGCTCGAGAAAACTTGATGCGCTTTGGTATGGGCTGCTCGCCAGCTAAGGCAGTATATGTTGACTCATACCACTTTGTTGATTTCCAAGATGGATCTGATCAAGTATATCTTCGAGAAGCTGGCTTTATCTGGAAGCATTGCTAGATGGAAAATGATCCTGACTGAATATGATATCCAGTATACTACCCAAAAGGCTATAAAGGGGAGTGTACTAGCTGACCATCTAGCTCATCAAGCCGTCGAAGATTATCAGTCTATGAGATTCGACTTCCCTGACGAGGACATCATGACATTGGACTACATTGAAGGAAGCAGACCGTATGACGGACCTGAACAAGGATCTCGATGGACCCTATACTTCGATGGTGCTTCAAATGTGCTTGGCAATGGTATCAGTGCAGTACTCATTTCTCCAGATGGTTGTCATACACCTTTCACTGCCCGACTTTGCTTCAGCTGTACCAATAACATGGCTGAATATGAAGCTTGCATCTTTGGTCTCAAGGCTGCTATAGACTTGGGAATCAAATCTTTGGTCGTATTTGGGGACTCGGCTTTGGTTATCAGTCAAGTCAAAGGAGAGTGGGACACTAAACATCCTAATCTTATCCCATACAAAGAACATGTCTTGACGTTGTTGCCTCACTTCGAGCAGATTACCTTCGAGCATTTCCTGTGAGAAGAAAATCAGTTAGCCGATGCTCTGGCTACAATGTCTTCCATGTTTAAACTCAACTGGGATAACGAGGCTCCCCAAATTACCATCGGGCGAATGGACGAACCTGCGCACTGTCATGATATTAATACCGAAGAAGTAGTGGAACAACCCTGGTTTCATGAAATCAAAAGGTATCTCCAGACCAGAGAATATCCTGAAGGAGCTTCCGTCAATGACAAAAAGTTCTTAAGGAGATTTGCTGCTAAGTTCTTCCTAAGCAATGGCATCCTTTATAAGCGCAGTCATGATTGTGTTCTACTTCGTTGTGTGGACAAGGTTGAAGCAGAGTTGATCATGACCGATATACATAGCGGCACATTTGGCACCCACTTGAGCGGACATACAATGGATAAGAAGATTCTAAGGGCAGACTACTACTGGTCTACCATGGAAGCTGATTGTCATCAATATTCCCGTACTTGCCACAAATGCCAAGTCTACGCCGACAAGGTACATATTCCTCCTGTTCCTCTCAACGTTCTGACAGCTCCTTGGCCATTCGCAATGTGGGGCATTGACATGATTGGAGAGATCAAGCCCACAGCATCCAATGGACATCGCTTCATCCTGGTGGCTATTGATTACTTCACCAAATGGGTCGAGGCATCTTCCTATGCCTTAGTTACAAAGAATGTGGTTGCCCGCTTCATCAAGCAGAACCTCATATGCCGGTATGGTATCCTCGACAGGATCATCACAGACAACGGTACAAATTTGAACAATACTATGATCACCGCTCTATGGGAGCAGTTCAAGATTTATCATCACAATTCATCTCCCTACCGGCCGAAGATGAACGGTGTTGTTGAAGCCGCGAACAAAAATATTAAGAAGATCATTTAAAAGATGGCAATCACCTACAAGGACTGGCATAAGATGTTACCGTTTGCTCTGCATGGATATCGTACCACGGCACGTACTTCAACAGGGGCAACTCCATTTTCTTTGGTATATGGCATGGAAGTCGTTCTGCCTATGGAAGTTCAGATTCCTTCCTTGAGGATTATGAAGGATGCCGGCTTGAGTGAAGACGATTGGATTCAGACCCGGCTTGATCAACTTAACTTGATCGACGAAAAGCGACTTACTGCTATTTGTCATGGTCAGACGTATCAAAAGCGGATGATCAAGGCTTTCAACAAAAAGGTTAGGCGTCAGGTATATCAAGTCGGAGATCTTGTAATCAAGAGAACCATCTTACCGCAAAGTGACCCCAGGGGCAAGTGGACTCCTACTTACGAAGGACCATTTGTAATCAAGAGCATCTTTTCTGGTGGGGCAATAATTCTGACCACCATGGACGACGATGACTTGCCGCACCCTGCGAACGCAGACATAGTCAAAAGATACTACGCATAAAATGACACGACAAGTTGAAACCCCGAAAGGGCGACTTGGGCAAAAATGGGCATCCCGGTGAATCGAAAACCTGAAAGGGCGATTCAGGCAAAAATTAGGGATAAAACAAAAAAAAATTGTACACCCGGCAAGTTGAAAACCCGAAAGGGCGACTTGGGAAAAAAAGGGTTTCCTGGTGGATCGAAAACCCGAAAGGGCGGTCCAGGCAAAAGTTAGGGAATTAAAGCGTATGACTATGTCTCGTCGGATCACTTTAAGAACGATCTCTTCACCAACAAGCTCCAAGTTTCTGATCAATCCAATCATCTACGGACGAAGCAACGAATGGACAGATACTCAGAGTTGTGAAGGCTATAGCAGAAGGGGAACCCCATGGAATTGTTACACATAGCCATCTTTCTTTTTGTATAAAATTTTTCTCAATTTTTACGACAACATTCTCTTACTAGGATGTCTGTCTCCTTTGTACAAAGATACTTACAAAAATTAATACAAATATACTTTAAAGTGCAAAAATTTGCTTGCCTTTCTTTTTCTATTTTACACTTATGTTTTATTTGAAAACATCCAATGTTTTGTTAAAAAGGCATATGCATTTGAATATAATCACTGCTTACAAATAAAACGAAATTGGGAAGGGATAATTACTGATAGGTTCAAGGTGTAGGAAGATATCTTTATGCCATTCAAGAAGAGATCCCCTGCATTACTTTGTTCAGATCCTCAACAAAGCTAAAACCTCGGAGTACATGTCCCCAGCGGAGTTAAGCTTCAAGATCCTCCGGTGAAGCCAGTACATTCCAAACTGGATTCCCCAACCGAGTCAAGCTTCAAAGTTCCCATCAGAGTTTAAACTCCCGATTCCCAGCAGAGCCAGAATAATCTAAATCCCCTTCCCCAGCGAAGTCAAATTTCCAATTGATCAAATTCCCTCAATTTCCCCAACAGCTAGGATGATTCCCCAATAGATTGGCATACAATCCAAAACTCCTGATTTCACCGACTGAGTAAACATTCTCCCTACAGGGTCATTTCCCAACAGATTAAAGATTCTCAGTCTCATTTCTCCAGTAGAAGTCCCCCAGGTTTTAATTCCCCAGTAGAGGTCGTCAGAGTAAACCCTATTCCCCAGGGAAGTCTTGAAGAATGCTCAGTCCCCGCAGAAGTTGGTGAAGCTCTTGTTAAAATCCCCGCAAGTCACCAAGGATTTTCAATCCCCAGTAGTGCTCCTAGGATTTCTCATTCTCAACAATCAAAGAGATTTAATCCCCAAGCAGTCAGCAAGGATTTCTCATCTTCAACAATCAAAGATTTTTGGAATCCCCAGCGTCGGTCAAGGATTTACTTTCCCCGGCAGCAGTCAAAGATTTCATTATCTCCAGCTATCAAGGATTTATTTTCCTCAGCAAGATAGCTACTCAGCTTACATGCATAACCATTACATTCATATATCATAAACATGGATTACAATTCATTGCATCATACATATCATGCAATATAACTTCGTGTTTTAGCTAACATTTTATCCTTTTCAGGATAAGATTAAAAGGCTATCATTAACAATTATTCGGATACAGTATGGATACACCCCAGACACGGCGGTCATTCTATTACTCATTCAAGAATTTCAATTCAAAATACAGTACGGATACACCCCAGACACGGCGGTCATTCCACTACTCATTCAGACTTCAGCAATCAGATACAGACTAGATACGCTCCAGACACGGCAACCATTCTATCTCTCATTCAGATTCAACTATCAACTACAAGTTCAGATACGCTCCCAAACACGTATGCCATTCTGGCCCTTACACCAGCAGTGTGATTTCCCCCAATGCAACCGCCACGGAAATCATTCAGTCACTTATTCAGATCCCAGTTACAGTACGGATACACCCCAGACACGAAGGTCATTATACTACTCATACAGATCTCAATTTCAGATACAGTCCAGATACGCTCCAGACACGGTTTCCATTCTGTCACTCATTCATAGTTCATCCCCAGCATGCAGTTGCTCCATACACAGATGTTTCTCTATTACCCAGATACAATACAGATACACTCCAGACACGGCAGTCATTATGATGTTCATTCAAAGTTCAAATACAGTTACAACTCAGATACGCGCCAGACACGGACACCATTCTTTTGCTCATACAAACTCAGTCTCCAGATACAGTTCAAATGCATTCCAAACACGGATACAATTTTGATGTTCATTCTTCTGACCTACAAAGTTGCAAGTCAACAAACATTCTTGGATGGAATCCTTAAGCCCATCTCCAGCAAGATTCTACACTCTCCAAATGGCATCTCTAAGCCCATTTCCTCAGATATATTTTGACGAGTGCAAATTTACGGGCACTCTAGTGTCCAATCCTCTTTTACCTTCGAGTCACGAAAGGAAAACTTGCCAATCTAACACTTCAGGTTCAAGAAGATTGAACAGGGGCAACTGTTGTACCCCAAAATTTTCCCTCCCATATTCATCAACATTTTTTCATCACCAGACTCTTGGAATTGAAGATCAAGCTAGGGTTTGCTCTGCTCAAGACACTTCCTTGCATTGTTGACCTAAACTAGGGTTTGAGTTTGCACAGGGATTTTTTGACCCACAATGCCCAAAGTGACTTTCATACTTCATGTTGGACTCACAAGTTTGTCCTTACCAAGTTTCAAGCCTTGATTCAAATCTTTGGCTAGTCAATTGGACAGTTGACCTAGAAATCAACTGTATTGGGGAAAAAGTCAATTGTGGCCAATTGACAGTCAAACCTCATGATTTTTGACCCACATCAACATAATAAACTCATATATGTCATTTGATCAAGTTTGGGTCACAATTCCACAAGAAATTTGATCAGATCACCAAAAGGGCAAAATGGTCATTTTTAGGGTTTTGACTGTACAAGGGCAATGTTTGACTGTTTAACCTAACCAATGGCCAATAAAGCTCAACCATGGACTCAAGGACTCAATTATATTGTCTTGACCTATTCAAAAAGTTCAAAAGATCTCAAATGCATTGGATTGACAGATGAATTTTTCAGTCAACTGATCAAAATTTGACTGTACACTGAAAAGTCAAACTTTGACTTTTGGTCAAAATCAAGTGCCAAGAGTTATTTTTCATCAAGACATGTTAAATTATGAAAATTGTTCATCAAGAAATCCAAAAATGCAAATTAGGGTTTAAAATGGAAAATTTTCATAACTTAGAAATTTTCTAAGTTATGAAATTTTCTAAGTTATGAAATTTTCTTATTTTTTCCTAATTTTGTCCCATTTTTCCACCAAGATTCAAATGGATTCAAACAAAACTTGCAACATGAAAGTTGTAGTCCATAACAAAGTATACAACTTTTATGCACAAAGTTTTCTCAAAAGAAGCTTGTATCTCAAGTTATGATTTTTGGAACAAGGGTACCTAAAACTTTTAACTTAGGGAAATTTTGCCCTAGTTTAGGCAGGATTTTGACCCATCTTCTTGGCCATTTTTCACATAGTTCCACTTAGAGTTTCAAGTTGCATTTCAAAGATGGATTATAGTACATTTTCCAAGCTTTCCAAATTGTCCAAGAACTCCTCAAACACCCTTGTGGTTAGGGAGAATCGAATGCTTGAAGTTGGCAAAAACTCACTTTTGTCCATGGTCAATGCATGTTCATACAAACTTGCATTTTCAAATCAGCATGTTTGGTGCGAGCTTGCAGGCCTCAAAACCAGTTTATACTCCATAATTTAATGCATAACCGTTGAGTTAAGGGATTATCTTATTCATGTGGACATTACATACAAAATTAAGCCCTAAATGGTAAAAGGTATATTGCCATTTTTGCAAAAGTTACTTTATGTCAAAACACTAAGCATTGAGCCTTGAACAAAGATCTGAGACTGCAAACCAAATCCAGGGATTAGAGGGGCCAAGACTGTTGTGTTCAGGTTGATAGGAGGGCTTGTACAAGGCTATAACATCACTTCCATTCTCTTGCTTAAAAAAGAAGAAAAGTGGCCAAACATATACCATCTCACACATCTGTTGAAAGAAGCTTACACAAACCTTGTAGACAAGTCTCATACCTTCCAACAAATCAGAAACACGACCCTTCTGCCTCAAAAAGCCTCTTGTACACAAAATCCCTATTTTGCTGCAAAACATGGCAAGCTCTACAAACTTGAAGCCATAACCAATTTCCATCGTGCGTTTTGTCCCAAGATACTTCAAACACCTTCTAATCAACTCACCTGAGCTATCCAGATCATCCATTGCTAGTTGTAACACCTCTAACACACTTTGCCATTTTTGTTTCAAAGCTGTGCAGGTTGAGTTCTACAGCACGATTCAAGCTGTTTCAAAACAAGCCAAGCATTGGAAAAGCTTCCTTGGACCTCAGGCAAGCTCAAAAGAAGATCAAACACCATTGAAGGTTGCTACATTGTCCAGCTCGAAGTCAACTGAAACAGGTATTTCATGGACTTCTATCTCTCTATTTAGGAATGGTTAGGCTTAGGTTTGTGAATGAAATGTGTTGTACTCATAGCCCTGAAGCCATACATATGCTTAGTTTTAGTTTACATTAATCGTGCTAAGAGAATTTCACTCATGAACTTTCTGAAAAAACTAGGTTAGAAGTTAGGGCCAGAGAAATTCTCTATGGTTTTTGAAAGTTAATCCAATTTTTTTATATGGTTGAATTCGTTGTTTAATTCTCTACAATGTTCACGTTATGAGTTTTGTCAAAAGACCAAAGAATCAGGAGTTACAGTTTGGTACATAGCGTGTGCAGGTTTGTTCATAGGAAGAAGAAGAAGTGGATTCTGGGTTGGGCCTGGTTCCTTTTGCTTTTGACACCCCTTTGTTCAGTTTACACCCCCTGGCCCATTTGTTTGAATATTTGTCATTTTAATATTTTTATTTTTTATTTTTTATTCTGACTTTATTATTTTTTGCCTAAATATAAAAAATGCCAAAAAATTATTTTCTATATTTTTCATATTTATTTGATATTTATTTTTATTTTATTAGTATAATCATATAAATAAACTATTTCCTTTTTATTAAAAACTCAAAAAATAATACAAAAAATATACTTATCTTCATTTATTATTTTTATTTTTATTTATACACATTTTTTTGATAATTAATTTTTATTTTTATATATTTAATATATTAAATATATTTAATATATATATATATATATATTTAATATATTAAATATATATATATATATATATATATATATATATATATATATATATATATATATATATATATATATATATATATATATATATATATATATATATACTTATATACTTTATTTCATTAAATAATTAGGTCAAAAATATAAAAATATTACATTTTTACTTTTATTAATATTTCACACTAAAAATATCTTTTTATAATATACTTCTTTTTTTTTGTACAAATTAATATATTATTATATATAATTAATAAATAATATTATTTAAGAATTAGGGTTTTGCCCTAAATAACAAAAAAAATAAAAATTGACCTTTTTTTATTTATTTACATTTCACATTAAAAAATATACTTTTTACATACATAAAAACATTTTTTTGCATAATACATTTTATTTGACTTTTTATTTATTTGTATTTATTTCAATTATTGTACATTTAAATATTGCCTATACATTCGATTTGGTTGTAATAACTTAGAATTTAATTTCTTATCAAATACCCCCAATTCAAATTTGTACCCCCTCCCTATATCATGTTGTAATAGTGTAGCATTTAAATTCTCGCACATTTAAAAGCTTCCAATTATGCCATGCTTAGACCTAGGGTTTGTATGCAAATAAAATCAACAATTAGTTTGACATAATCTAAGATAAATATGCATGAAAAACAAACACAATGCACACTTGCACCCTTAGGGTTACAATCCACTTGTTGCCTTCAAAAATGGGCCATGGTTGCATGTCAAGTATTTTGGCAAAACAAAAACAAACAAAAAGATCGTAGTCCCTCGATGGCGCTATCTGAGTTGCCTAAACAAAATGATCAAGTCCCTTAAGAAAATTGCCAAAATGCTTGACACTATTTCTATCATGGTCTATACGATGACCCGCGCCTGTCCCGTTTAACATCCTAACAAAAGGTTGTTCACTAAATACAATGGTGAAACAACACTGTTAAAAGGGTTAAAAACATAAGAAAGATCTTTGAGTAAAATAGGGTAGATAGCTCCTAGTTACTTGATCAAGCTTGCAAAAACATCCTTGCTATTTTCAAAACACACTTCACCATACAATTTCAAAACCCTACTTTCAAACATTGGAAACTTTTCAAAAGATAAAAACACCTTTGTATACATTCAAACAAGAATCATTACAAAGGTTGCCACATTGATGGCCTCTTTTCAAAACATCTTTCAAAATCACACACAAAGCACCATTTCAAACAATTGAAGAGCACCATTTCAAACAATTGAAAAGAAAAGCAAGTGATCTAAGTAAGTAACTAAGAGCCCATGGATAACCATGGATAGAAAGGGTGCTAATACCTTCCCTTTCTATAATCTACTCCCTGAACCCAAGAAAACATCTCAAAGGTCTTTCCTGTGCTTTTTGACCTTTCCTTAGGATAAAATAAAAAGTCGGTGGCGACTCTTGCTAAACCGAAACATTTGCGAACACAAAACACAAAATCCCAAGTCTGTTCTCCCACCGTATCACAAAGAGCATTCTCAAACAAAATTTCTTGGTTATCCATCAGTCATTGGATACCTTTCTTCAACAAAGCACAGTCAAATGGGGAGGATAGGCAAGCATGACAGTCTTTGTCACAACCTGGGAAGATGCCAGCTTTTAACAAATTCAACTTGATAATCGGGAGCAGAGTTAACAGTTTATCCACGGTAGCAACAAACAGATCTTCTTCAATAGCGTTGGCATTGTGACCATGCCTCAGCATTGGGGCGGAAATAACATTTGGTTTCTCAAGCGCTTCAAACTCAACTTCCTTTGCGTCTATCAGATCTTGAATCTTATTCTTCATAGCCCAACAATTGTTGGTGTCGTGCCTTGGACTTTCATAATGGTACGCGCATCTGGCGTTCGGATGGTAATGTGGAGAGGTAGTATTGGTATTTTTTGGGGCCTCTTTCAAAGTGGCCAGATTCAACTTCAAGAGATGTGGTAGAACTTGGGCTGGAGTCATGTTAATCTTGGTAAATTGCCGAACTGGCCTTTCAACCCTTTGCTGATTATTTCTTGGTTGGTCTGATGCAGGCTTCAGAATTATTACGGCCCCACTGTTGGTCGTCGTTCAGTTCTTCCCTGATTCCTCTGTGAATAGACAGCAGATACTTCCTTCCTACCAGTGAAGGGCTTTTTTACAGCTGTTGAGGCAGACGCGTCCTTTTGAATTTTCCCACTTCTTATACCAGCCTCTACTCTTTCGCTGGTTAAGATCAATTCAGTAAACCCTGAAGAAGAACTTCCAATCAGTTGATTGAAGAAAGGACCTGAAAGAGTTCCCAAGAACATGTCCACTAACTCTCTCTCAGATAGAGGAGGATGCACCGTCCCTGATAGGTCTCTCCACTTTTGGGCGTCATCTTTGAAGCCCTCATTGGAAACCATGGCCATACTCTGTAGCTGAGTACGGGTTGGTGCCAAGTCAGCATTGTATTGATACTATTTATAGAAGGCTGCTGCCAAGTCCTCCCAATTATGAACATCTGCCCTCTCCAACAGGTAGAACCAATTAAGTTACGTTCCTGATAAACTGTCTTGGAAAAAGTGGACCCATAAGTCTCTGTCGGCAGAATATGGTTGCATCTTCCTGACATAGGATCTGAGGTGCATTTTAGGGCAATACACCCCATCATACTTGGCAAATAGTGGCACTTTAAACTTTGGAGGGATTACAATTCCTGATACCAACCCCAACTCTTCAAAATCTAGCCCCGGTACTCTCTGGATTTCCATAGTGCTGAGTCGCTCTTCAAGGTGTTTGTACTTGTCATCAGCCGGAGGGTATTGTTGTTCAGAGTAGTCCTCTTCTTCTTCTTCAGAATCTGATGGTACTGCCATTCCTTTTCCTTTTCTTTCCCCTTCATCAGAAGTTGTTGGAAAATCTAAGGTCCATCCGGCTTGTCCCTGAAATCTTCTGCCCATGAGAACCACACCAGTTGGCTTCTTTTTCTTTTTCTCTTTCTCTTTTTCTAGCAAAGTCTTCAGCTCTTCCTGCCCCTTGGCTAAGGTCATGAGCAACTATTGACATTGTGAGTTCTGAGCTTGCAAATCTTTGACAGTTTGTTCTAGATCCATCGTACTGAAATAAACAGTAGAGAGATGAGGAAACTTGGTGCAAAGACCTGTTTGTGCTTATGATGAATGATATGTATTCATGCAATTCTTTCAAGGATTCAGAAACTCAAATTTGTTTTAAACAAAAAAGAAACACATGTCATATTAATAAGATAGAATTGTGAAGTACATCAATGCCCCTTGGGAAAAATAATACATAATTCTAAGATAAAAAGACGTTGCGCATCCTCTTTGGTGCAATGTAGGTGTTGAGAGTCTGCTCTTCCTGAAGTAGCCGAGTGAGTTCCATAACCTTCTTCTCGCTTGCGTAGAATTGGGCTTCGAAAGTATCGTGCTCTCCTTTGAGCTGTATCCAACTCCTTTGTAGGTCTTCGAGTGATGTTGGCATGTCAGGATGTAGGATGGTGTATGGAACCTCTCCTTCCTTAACAGGATCTATAATCACTGGGAGAATGGAGGGTTAAGGCATCATAAGACTTTGAGCGCGGGTTCGTACCCACTTGAGGTAAGGCTCAAGAGGGATGGAATTCTTGTGTCCCAAAGTCTTGCTGTCCACCTTGTTAGGCATTCTCAAAGCTCGGATGAATCTCTGACGGAGTCCTTGGTCGTCGTTGTCGTAGTCGAAAACCAATCCTTGAATCAGCATATCATGTGGGCCATCCCTTCCGGCATAACCAAACTGTCTTAGAGATAAGCAAGGGTTGTAGGTGATGCCTACCCTAATGCCAAGTAGAGGGACATTAGGGAATTCCCCACAATGGTCAACAATGATGACATTCTCTTTGGATCGAGAACACCAATGAATATCTGAATGGTTAAGTGTCATTAACCATTGTGACCACCTCAAACCTTTCTCATTCTTCAAGACTGATTGGGGAAGATGAGAAATAAACCATCTTGCCAGGAGAGGAGTACAACACATAAGAACACCTCTTTTCCTCATTGTACGAGTGTGAAAAGAGTGGAGGATATCCCCAAGAAATGTAGGCACCGGGTTGCGAGACATGAAGATTTTGACAGCGCTTACATCTATGAGTTGGTCAGGATTAGGGAACAAGACCATCCCATAGATGAGAAGAGCTACAATCTCCTCAAAAGCTTGCAAGTCTAGGGAATTCCAACAGCTTTGGGCCTTCTCAAACAGAAACTTTGACAAGAAGCCTTTGCACCACTTCTAGTTTCCCAATGTGTTGTGACATCAGATGAGTGCAAGTGTAGGGATTGAGCAATCTCTTCTGGCTTTGGATCTCTTTCTGTACCGTTGAAAGGTAGTTGATTGAGAATAGGAATCCTCAGAAGTTGAGAGAATTCTTCCAAAATGGGCACAAGTTGATAGTCAGGAAATGTGAAGCAATGATGCAAAGGGTCAAAGAACTGGAAGAGAATCTTCAACATATCCTCCTTTGTGTTGGAAGTGACCAAGTTGAGTAGACGACCATGTCTCTCGGTGAATGGAGAATTCTCAGGAATCCTTGAAGCTAGCTCCTTGAGTTGTAGAGGAATTCTTACAAGGTTGATTTGGATAGTTTTCCTGCGAAGTGAATCCATAACCTATAAAACAAGAACAAAGATGAATCTCCAAAATCCTTGAAATGGTTAGTGAATGCATATGATGTTCATGATGTCCATGATTTTATGCACAAGTATATATGTACAAGCAAATCAAACAAGTTCCTAGTTTAGGCTTGCATGGGGTTTCATAGGTAAGTACCCTTTTGAAGTTTAGTTGGCTCAACATGTCCTAAAAATAGTAACCGGGTTCTAAGGAGCTCAGTATCACTGGATTGTTTCCTTGTTCATTGTTTCAGTTCAAGCCTCTTTACTGGTGACCGAAATATTCCAAGAAACCAACCCTTAATAAGTGTAGTATCGAGTATCTACCAACTTCAGACTGCACCAAAGTCGGTCATCTCACTACATCATAAAAGGCCAAGTTGGTCAATTAAAGGTTCTAGAAGTTCATTAGTGTTTCATGACATCACTCAACGGCCCCGTATTCTCTTTGATTGACTCAAAGGCTACCGATACACACAAATATGTCGCACTAACATAGCTATTGCTTAAACCATGTCGGTATACCCCACACAGTTTCCACAACGTATTGCTATTTACCTATAATGTTTCCCAAATCCGGGTAGAGGATTCAAACCCAAACAATAGAACCAAAATGTAAAGCAAACAAGTCAAACAATTGTAAGCAAATAAAGGTGATCTAAACCCTAATGTAACCCCACTTTTAGAAGAGTCCCCAGCAAAGTCGCCAGTTCTGTGATGCGGTGGGAGAATGACTTGAGGTTTTGTGTTTGTGTTCGCAAATGTTGCGGTTAGCAAGAGTCGCCACCGACTTTTCTTTTATCCAAAAGGAAAGGTAAAAAAGCAAAGGAAAGACCTTTGAGATGTTTTCTTGAGTTCGGGGGTGTAGATTATGAAAAGGGAAGGTGCTAGCACCCTTTTTATCCATGGTTTTCCATGGGCTCTTAGTTACTTGTTTAGATCACTTGCTTTGCTTTGAAATTGTTTGAAATGGTGCTTGGTGTGGTTTTGAAAGTATTTTGAAAAGAAACCATCGTTTAGGCAATCTTTGTAATGATTCTCTTTCGTAAGAATGTATACAAAGATGTTTGTCTTTTGAAAAATGTTTCAATGTTTTGTAAGATGTCTTGAAATATGTGTGTGTTTGGTTTTGAAAATAGCAAGGATTGTTTTGAAATGGGACAAGTAACTAGAAGCTATCTACCTACTCAAATGTCTTTCTTATGCATTTTTATTCCTTTGACATTGTTTATTTACCATTGATTTGGTAAACAACCCTATCTTTGGATGTAAACGGGACGGGCGTGGGTCATCGTATGACCATGATAGCAATGTTGCCAAGTATCTTAGCAATTTTTAGGGACCAAGATCATCTTTGTTTAGGCAACCTTTTGATAGCGTCATCGAGGGACTATGATCTTTTATTTGTTTTGTTTTGCCAAGATACTTCGCGTGCGTAACATGGCCATTTTATTTAGGCAACCAAGTGGGAGAAACCTTAAGGGTGCTTGTGTGCAATGTGTGTCATTTTTCATGCTTTTGTCTTGCATTAGGTTTTGTCTATTTGTTTTTTTTTGTTCTTGTCATGCAAACCCTAGTTTTACTAAACATGGTATATGAAAGCAATAAATTGCGTAAAATAAACTAAGCTATTACAACAATTACTATGGGAGGGGGGATACAAGTTTTTGAATGGGGATATTGCACAAATATAAACCTAAAAATACTATTACAACCCAATCGAATATTGTGCGCATTAAATAAATAAACAAGTATTTAAAATGCAATGCAAATGTATTTATACAAAAAATGTTTTGTATTTGTTTAATGTATGAGAAAATAAATTAACTAATCCTAGATAATAAGGAAAAAAATATTATTATTTTTGAAAGGGGGAAACCCTAATTTTGATTAAAGAAAATATATGTTCTATATTAATATTTTGTCCATTTTTGTACTAGAAAATAATAAATAATATTATGTGCAAATATTAAAAATTAAAATATGTATAAAAAATAAGTGTTTTATGAGTATAAATAATATAATAAAAATATTAAGTATTATTAATTGTATTCACAAATTTATTTAAGAAAATAAAAACTATTATCCTAATAAACTATTTTTTATGCAAAAAATAAAAATAAAATAAAATAAAAATGTGAAAATAAATAAATTATTTTTGGGTATTTTTTATCATTAGAAAAAATAAATGCAAGTAATAAATATAAAAATATGAAAGAAAATGCAAAAATATAAGAAAATAGTCAGGAGGTGCAAAAGTAATTCAGGGGGTGTGGATAACAGAAACAAAAAGGCCAGGCGCGCCAAAAAGCTCAAGCCAGTCATCCCTGTCCTCCAGCCATGTCCTGCGCGCGCGTTTTTGTTCAACCTATAACTCTCAGATGCTTCTTCAGTTGGATTTGGATAGAGCAATGTATGGGCTTTGATGGAGGCCTAAGGATTGTGTGAGCTTCCTTGAACTTCCTTCAAGCTATTCCAATGCCTAGCTTGCCTTGTAGATGGCTAGAACTCTTTGTAGAAGTCAAGCTGCAAGCTCCAAGTTTGAAAATAGAAATGGCTGAAACAGGGCTTACAGATGCAAGTTAAAGGCTTGGATAGCTTTGGTATGTTGCTTATGAGGGTTTGAAGTGTCAAGCCACAAAATGCACGAGCCAAAAATGAAATGGCTATGATTTTGCAGCAGCTGTCTGTTTGGACAGAAAAATGCAGTTTTTGTGTTTTGGAGAGTTTTAGATGTCAAACAAGCGTGTCCTTGGTTTGTAACAAGTTTGTGGATATGTATAGAATGGATACAAAGTCCACTCTTACTAGCTGTACAAGTTCTAGCACTTTTGGCAACCTTTCTTGCATTTTAAGAAAAGTGAAATGACTTATGCAACATGCTTGTACTGGCTAGCTTGTGAGCTGATAGGAGTTGGTACACATTGCTTGATACCTGTGGAAGTTGTTTGTACCAAAGGGACAGGTCCAAGGCTCAATATTGACAAAATTGCAAAAGCCCACCTTTATGAAAATGGCAATGTGAACTTTTGGCCAAAAATGGAAACATCTCTTATACAATGCTTCAAAAGTGAAAATAAAGCCTTTAACCTCTGAGTTTGCATTTAATTATGGAGTGTAGAATGAGTTTAGAACCTGTAAAACAAAGTACAAACAGCATGGCTTGGATTTGCAACTTGATGTTTTGTAAAAATGGCTTGAAGAAAAGTGACAAAATGCCAACTTTCCTTCTTCGAATCTCCCTAACCAAAAATGATCTTGGAGAGTTCTATGACATTTTGGAAAGCTTGTAATGTGCTTTATAATCCATCCTTGAAAGGCAGTTTGAGATACCTCTTGGAGCTAGGTGTAAAATGTCCATGAAGTTGGGTCAAAAAACTGCCTAAATTAGGGCAAATTTTCACTAAGTTATTTAATTCATGGACCTATGTTCACAAATTCATAACTTGAGATACAAGCATCTTTTGGGAAAAGTTTGTGAATCAAAGTTGTAGATTTCATGGAGTAATACAACTTTCATGTTGGAAGTTTTCCTTGAATCAAATTTCATCATGGTGAAAAAGTGGTGGAAAGTTAGAAAAAAATAAGAAAATTTTCATACTTAGAAAAATTCTAAGTTATGAAAATTTTCAAATTCAAAACCCTAATTTTCAAAATTGGTTTTCTTGGTGAACAAGTTTCATATTTTGACATATCTTGATGAATTATGACCTTTGGCACTTGATTTTGACCAAAAAGTCAAAGTTTGACTTTTCAGTGCATAGTTGACTTTTGGTCAGTTGACTGCAAAATTCATCTGTCAATCCAATGAACTTGAGATCTTTTGAACTATGTAATTAGGTCAAGATGATGCCATTGGACCCTTGAAATCATGTTTAAACTTAATTGGTCATTGGCTAGGTTAAAAATCTGAAATTGCCCTTTCTCAATCAAAACCCTAATTTTGACCATTTAGCCCTTTTGATGATTTGATCAAATTTCTTGAGGAGTTGTGATCCAAACTTGATCAAATGGTACATATGAGTCTAAAATGTTGATGTGGATCAAGAATTATGAAGTTTGACTGTAAATTGGCCATGATTGACTTTTTTCCCAATACAGCTGATTTTTAGGTCAATTGTCCAATTGATTGGTCAAAATGTGGTTCAAGGCTTGAAACTTAACATGAGCAATCTTAGGGGTCCAAGATGATGTATGAAAGTCACATGAAGCATTGGTGGTCCAAAAATCCTTGTGAAAACTCAAACCCTAATTTGGGGTTATCATTGCAAGATGAGATGTCCTGAGCTGAGCAAACCCTAATCTTGTCTTGAGTCCAAGAAGTCTTGTGAGAAAAATCTTGATAAATGAGAGGGAAAATTTTGGGGTACAACACGAGTTAATGGATAGATCTTCCAAACCGGTGCACAATTGTCCACTGTCATAAGCCATGGTGGATATATTGTCACACTTATTAAATACTTGTCTGAGCGGAGAGTGAAGTTCTTGAGCATACATCAGAGTTGGGTTATTCTCAAGCTTTGTTGATGCCTTAAATATTTGACTGTCAAGTGTAAGTTGTAACACCCATTCTAAAATAACCCGCGAATTTATTAATTAAATCAGAGTAACATGGAAAATCAGGGATGTCACAATTCAAGATAAATATAAAACCTCAATTTTTACAGTTGTCATGCTTTACTGAAGGAATTATTAAAATAAATATTTAAATCAACATCATGTTCTACACAGCGGAAATATCTCAAAACCGGAATAACTTCACTTCATAAGTATTCCCAACATAAATTAAACAATAGAAAATGAAACTCGTCATTCAAACGTTTCCCCCAGTGTTACAACCTATCAGAGCACGACACTGACACGCGGACTTAAAATAACATGGCTCTAGAGCCATCCTCACCAACTCCTGAGCTTCTAACTTTAATCTGAAATCATTAAAGTAAGGGTGAGATTTCTCATAATTAACATGCATTATAAGTTTCTCAATCAACATTATATCACAAGCATATTATTTCACCCATTTTAGCATAAATTCAGATTCAACACACAGTTACAATCATACAAGTCATTATGCACAATTCAAGAATCAACTAAAGAATTGTAACACTGGAAGACATCCTAACATGTTACAATTCCATGCAACATAAATGCAGACACAATGCATGTGGTACCAACACGTGACCAAGTCACTATCACTGATCCATCACACTCGGATACAGTGACCATCGATTCGTCCATCACACTCGGACATGAATCCAGCCAAAGCAATCATCGATTCGTCCATCACACTCGGACATGAATCCAGCCTAACCACCCATCACTCTCGGGTATCGGTTAACGGCAATACAAATCAAATTCCACACAATGGGAATTAACTTCACCAAATAACGCATATGCATGTACATCACTAACATGCCATATCAATCAACGAAATATGATCACAACATAATTCCAAATAATGCCAAAACCAATATACCACAGGATCACATCTCAATCATAATGGATAGCAGGCACAACACATGAGTATCAATTCTCATTCACCAAATCAGAACACTTCACAACGATTCTACATCATTCTCAAAATACCAGGATTTACTAAAAATTGGAAATTCGTCTCTTTTTAAAATAATTTTTCATAAAATAATATTTTTCTTATTTTATAAGATAGAGTATTTAATTTAAGAAATAACGTCCAAAACGGCACTCAAAACGGACTTACGGTTTGAAAGTTATGAATTTTCAAAGTTTAATATTTTTCAAAAAGTTACGTTTCTGGAAAATGTACTGGAACCCGGTTCCTACCTATACAGGAACCGGTTCCTGAGTTGAAAAAGTCAATTTATTCGCAAATTTACACTGGAAACTCGGTTCCTCCCCACTGGGAACCGATTCCTGCGACCTGAAAAGTCAAAAACTGCTATTTGACAGCATTTATTCATTCCAAATCCCATCCAATTCATACCCATACGAATCCAACTCACAGAATTGCCAAAACAAGTTATAGTACATGATTCTAATGAGATTACAACACACCATAACATCATACAATTTCCTCATAACCTCAAATTGAATCAAAACATAATTTCATGGGATTGGGGTTTGAATTTCATAAATCCTAAATTGGGATTCCTAACATGCCTAATCAATTCTATTGATCCCAAAATCTATAAGGCATAGTAATTAATCGAAATCACCCCTTACCTCGCGATGATCCTTCGAATTCCCGGCGTTTGGCTTTTTCCTCTCTTCTCTTCTCTTCTCCAATTTCACGTAGACTGAGTTTTTCCAAAACCCTTCTTTTCCTTTTTTTTTTTATTCTTCTTTTTCTTTTCCTTTTATTATTTGCCAAATAATAATAATAAATTAGTAATTATTTAGTATAGCCTTTTTACTACACACACCTCTAATTCAACTGTACACCCCCGGTCTTCCTTTTTAATTCCATAATTAATTCATTCATTTAATCCAAAATATTATAAATTAAGCTTTTAATTAATTTAATAATTAAATTCCTAATTATTTAACAATTGAATTAAATTGGGGTGTCACAACTCTCCCCTACTAAAAGAGTTTTCGTCCTCAAAAACATACCTTAGACGAATAGTTCGGGATACGAGTCCTTCATCTGGCTCTCCATCTCCCAAGTGACATTTCCATCTGCTGGTCCTTCCCAAGCCACTCTTACCAACGTGATCTCCTTGCCTCGCAATTGTTTCAACTTCCGATCCTCAATTCTCGCAGGTACCTCTTCCACAGTCAAATTCTCTCGTACCTGTATATCGTCTACACGAATCTCATGAGACGGATCAGCAATGTACTTCCTCAACTGAGATACATGAAAAACATCATGCAAATTTGCAAGTGACGGCGGCAAAGCAATCTGATAAGAAACTTTCCCAACTCTCTTGGTAATCTGAAACGGACCAATAAAACGTGGAGTCAACTTCTTTGACTTCAAAGCTCGACCAATACCAGTCATCGGAGTAACTCGCATAAAAACATGTTCTCCTTCGCTAAACTCAAGATCTTTCCTCCTTTTATCGTGATAACTTTTCTGACGACTCTGAGAAGTCCTCATCTTCTCCTGAATCATCTTAATATTTTCCGAAGTCTGTTGGACAATTTCCGGTCCAATCACAACACTCTCTCCAGATTCATACCAACACAACGGTGTCCGACACCTCCTACCATACAATGCCTCAAACGGAGCCATACCAATGCTCGAATGAAAACTATTGTTGTAGGTAAACTCAATCAATGGTAGATTACTATCCCAAGCTCCACCTTTCTCCAACACACAAGCTCTTAACAAATCTTCCAACGACTGAATCGTTCTCTCCGTCTGACCATCTGTCTGTGGATGATAAGCGGAACTCAAACGCAACTTAGTACCTAAAGCTTCTTGCAATCCCGTCCAGAATTTAGAGGTAAACCTCGGATCTCGATCCGACACAATACTAGAAGGAATACTGTGCAAACTCACAATCTTCTCAACATACAATTCTGCCAACCTTTCCATCAGATAATCCATTCTTATCAGAATAAAGTGAGCAGATTTCGTCAACCGATCAACAATAACCCAGATAGAATCACAATTCTTCGATGTCCTTGGTAAACCAGACACAAAATCCATAGAGATTCCATCCCATTTCCATTCCGGAACAAACAACGATTCCATCAATCCTGACGATTTCTGATGCTCAATCTTCAACTTCTGACAAACCAAACAAGCATACACAAACTCAGCAATTTCCTTTTTCATTCCCGGCCACCAAAACAACTTCTTCAAATCATGGTACATTTTAGTAGCACCAGGATGAATACTCAATCCACTACGATGTCCTTCTTCCAAAATACTCTTCCTAATCTCTGCAACATCCGGAACACACACCCTATTACCAAATCTCATAACACCATTCTCATCAATCCGGAACTCGCCTCCTTGATCTTGGTTGATCAATGTCAATTTATCAACTAACCCAACATCGGACTTCGGTCCATTCCGAATTTCTTCCAGAATACCACTAGTCAGTTTCAACATACCCAATTTCACACTATTCGGAGTAGTTTCACATACCAAACTTAAATCTCTGAACTGCTCAACCAAATCTAACTCACGGACCATTAACATCGACATATGCAAGGACTTCCTACTCACGGCATCCGCAACAACGTTTGCCTTACCAGGATGGTAATTCAAACCGAAATCATAATCCTTTAGAAATTCTAACCATCTCCTCTGCCTCATATTCAACTCTTTCTGATCAAAGAGATACCTCAGACTTTTGTGATCACTGAACACCTCAAACCAAGAACCATATAAATAATGCCTCCACAACTTCAAAACAAACACAACAGCTGCCAACTCCAAATCATGAGTCGGATAATTCCTTTCATGTACTTTCAATTGTCTCAAAGCATAAGCCACCACCTGCTTATCTTGCATCAACACACCACCTAATCCCATTAATGATGCGTCACAATACACAACAAAAGACTTAGTCGGATTTGGCAAAATCAAGATCGGAGCACTTGTCTTCTTCAGCTCTTGAAATCCTTTCTCACATTCAACATCCCAAACAAATATCTGACCCTTCCTGGTCAACTTAGTCAATGGTAACGCTAATTTGGAAAATCCCTCTATAAACTTCCTGTAATAACCTGCAAGACCCAGAAAACTACGGATCTCATAAGCATTCTTCGGCGCTTCCCACTGAGATACTGCTTCTACCTTCGTAGGATCCACAGCAATTCCATTCTTGGAAATTACATGGCCAAGAAAACTTACTTCACTTAACCAGAATTCACACTTGGACAACTTTGCATAAAGCTTCTTCTCTTTCAACAATTCCAACACAACTCTGAGATGTTCTGCATGCTCTTCATCGCTCTTCGAATAAATTAGAATATCATCAATGAACACCACCACAAACTTATCAAGATACGGATGAAATATCCTGTTCATATACTCCATGAAAACACCGGGTGCATTAGTAACTCCAAGCGGCATAACAGAATACTCATAATGTCCATACCTCGTTCTAAATGCAGTTTTCTGAATATCTTCCGACTTCACATGAATCTGATGATATCCAGATCTCAGATCAATCTTACTAAATACACAAGCTCCAGCTAATTGATCCATCAAATCATCGATCCTCAATAAAGGATACTGATTCTTGATTGTAACTTTATTCAGCTGTCTGTAATCAACACATAATCTCATTGAACCTTCTTTCTTCTTAACCAACAACACCGGAGCACCCCACGGCGAAACACTCGGACGAATAAATTTCTTCTCAAGTAACTCCTCCAATTGTTTCTTTAACTCTGCTAATTTAGATGCCGACATACGGTAAGGCGCCATCGACACCGGACTAGTTCCAGGAATCAAATCTATAGCAAATTCTACCTCCCTCTCAGGTGGCAATTCACTAACGTCTTCCGGAAACACCTCTGGAAATTCATTCACCACTGGCAATCCATCACTCTTTGCTTTTCCCTCCGCTTCTATTGCAGAATACAACATAAATACCACAGCACCATCTTTCACAGCTAGGTTCATCTGTTTAACCGACATAGTCACATCTTCGACACCAACCTCTTCAGGAAAAATAACCGTCTTCGCAAAACAGTTGATATGAACCTGGTTGAATTCCAATCAGTTCATTCCAAGGATGATATCAAGTTGCTCTAACGGTAGGCACACCAAATCCATACCGAAACCCCTACCAAAAATCACAATAGGACAATTCCTACAAACATACGAAGTAGTCACTGAACCCGACGCAGGAGTATCAATAACCATACTTCCATCCATATAAGAAATTTCCAAATTCAATCTTTTAGCACAATCCAAAGCAATAAAAGAATGTGTAGCTCCAGTATCAATAATCGCAATCAAAGGTATGTCATTAATAAAACATGTACCTTTAATCAGTCGATCATTTGGCTTAGTCTCTGACCCAGATAATGCAAACACTTTACCACCAGCTTGTTCCTTCTTGGGTTTTGTACACCGAGGAAAAGTATGACCTTCTTCACCACAGTTGTAACAAGTTATCCTTCTGACTCTGCACTCAGCAACTACATGACCAAATTTCCCACAGTTGTCACACTTCTTTGCATCATTCTTGCACTCATTAGCTTTATGCCCCCTTTCACCACATCTGTAACACTTAATGGAAGAACCAGAGTCTCCCCCACTAGGCTTCCTCCAACCACCAGATTTCTTATTATTTCTATCATAAGGCTTACCACGATCCATCTGTTGCTTACCCTTCCTATCGACATGCCCTCGAGCATTCGACTTAGTTCTAGCAAGATCCTCCTCTAAAATCCTACTACAGTCAACTAGATCGGGAAATCTTCGGATACGCTGATACCGAATACCCTGCGTAATCTCATCACGAAGACCATTCTCAAACTTGATACATTTGGAAAATTCTCCATCTGCATCGTTAGCATAATGAGCATAATACTTCGTTAACTTAGTAAACTTCGAAGCATACTCACTGACAGTCTTGTTACCCTGCTTGAGTTCCAGAAACTCAATCTCCTTCTTGCCTCTGATGTCCTCAGGAAAGTACCTCTTCAGAAAAGCCCTCCTGAACACAGCCCAAGTCAATGCAATACCATCTTCTTCCATTTCAGTTCTGGTAGCAACCCACCAGTCATCAGCTTCCTCTACTAACATGTGAGTTCTGTATCTCACCTTCAGCCCTTCAGCACAGTCAATTACTCTGAAGATCCTCTCGATCTCCTTCAACCACTTCTGAGCACCTTCGGGATCATGTGCACCCTTGAACAACGGAGGATTATTCCTCTGAAAATTCCCCAATTGTCGGTCAGCACCAATCACAGCTTCCTGCTGGTTCCCTCCGAGTACTCCAGCCAACATTCCCAATGCTTCAGCAAGAGCATCGTCGTTTCTTTTGTTACCTCTTCCGGCCATTGTTTTGTAACATTACAAAACAACCTCATCAGCACACAAGTATCGACAATGTCATCTTACACTAGTCGCATACAAAAGGGATAACGACACAAGACAAGACCGACTATGCTCTGATACCACTATTGTAACACCCCTTCTAAAATAACCCGCGAATATATTAATTAAATCAGAGTAACATGGAAAATCAGGGATGTCACAATTCAAGATAAATATAAAACCTCAATTTTTACAGTTGTCATGCTTTACTGAAGGAATTATTAAAATAAATATTTAAATCAACATCATGTTCTACACAGCGGAAATATCTCAAAACCGGAATAACTTCACTTCATAAGTATTCCCAACATAAATTAAACAATAGAAAATGAAACTCGTCATTCAAACGTTTCCCCCAGTGTTACAACCTATCAGAGCACGACACTGACACGCGGACATAAAATAACATGGCTCTAGAGCCATCCTCACCAACTCCTGAGCTGCTAACTTTAATCTGAAATCATTAAAGTAAGGGTGAGATTTCTCATAATTAACATGAATTATAAGTTTCTCAATCAACATTATATCACAAGCATATTATTTCACCCATTTTAGCATAAATTCAGATTCAACACACAGTTACAATCATACAAGTCATTATGCACAATTCAAGAATCAACCAAAGAATTGTAACACTGGAAGACATCCTAACATGTTACAATTCCATGCAACATAAATGCAGACACAATGCATGTGGTACCAACACGTGACCAAGTCACCATCATTGATCCATCACACTCGGATACAGTGACCATCGATTCGTCCATCACACTCGGACATGAATCCAGCCGAAGCAATCATCAATTTGTCCATCACACTCGGACATGAATCCAGCCTAACCACCCATCACTCTCGGGTATCGGTTAACGGCAATACAAGTCAAATTCCACACAATGGGAATTAACTTCACCAAATAATGCATATGCATGTACATCACTAACATGCCATATAAATCAACGAAATATGATCACAACATAATTCCAAATAATGCCAAAACCAATATACCACAGGATCACATCTCAATCATAATGGATAGCAGGCACAACACATGAGTAGCAATTCTCATTCACCAAATCAGAACACTTCACAACGATTCTACATCATTCTCAAAATACCAGGATTTACCAAAAATTGGAAATTCGTCTCTTTTTAAAATAATTTTTCATAAAATAATATTATTTTATAAGATAGAGTATTTAATTTAAGAAATAACGTCCAAAACGGCATTCAAAACGGACTTACGGTTTGAAAGTTATGAATTTTCAAAGTTTAATATTTTTCAAAAAGTTACGTTTCTGGAAAATGTACTGGAACCCGGTTCCTACCTATACAGGAACCGGTTCCTGAGTTGAAAAAGTCAATTTATTCGCAAATTTACACTGGAAACTCGGTTCCTCCCCACTGGGAACCGATTCCTGCGACCTGAAAAGTCAAAAACTGCTATTTGACAGCATTTATTCATTCCAAATCCCATCCAATTCATACCCATACGAATCCAACTCACAGAATTGTCAAAACAAGTTATAGTACATGATTCTAATGAGATTACAACACACCATAACATCATACAATTTCCTCATAACCTCAAATTGAATCAAAACATAATTTCATGGGATTGGGGTTTGAATTTCATAAATCCTAAATTGGGATTCCTAACATGCCTAATCAATTCTATTGATCCCAAAATCTATAAGGCATAGTAATTAATCGAAATCACCCCTTACCTCGCGATGATCCTTCGAATTCACGGCGTTTGGCTTTTTCCTCTCTTCTCTTCTCTTCTCCAATTTCACGTACACTGAGTTTTTCCAAAACCCTTCTTTTCCTTTTTTTTTTATTCTTCTTTTTCTTTTCCTTTTATTATTTGCCAAATAATAATAATAAATTAGTAATTATTTAGTAGAGCCTTTTTACTACACACACCTCTAATTCAACTTTACACCCCCGGTCTTCCTTTTTAATTCCATAATTAATTCATTCATTTAATCCAAAATATTATAAATTAAGCCTTTAATTAATTTAATAATTAAATTCCTAATTATTTAACAATTGAATTAAATTGGGGTGTCACATAAGTGTGCTACAAGAACGTGTTATTCTGTTGTGAAATGTATAAAAAAGAATGTATATATAGAGATCCCTACAAACAAGACCATTATCCTATTTGAACCTAATGTATCTTGGTGAGAGATTCAAATTTGATAGAATGGGAGATTCCTGCAATATTCCCTTTGTTAATGATTTCCTCAATGTAGAAGGAAAATAATATGGAGTACTTTCTAACACTCTGACGCCCAAGTCATTGACTAAGTGAGACTAGGGATAATATTTTTAAGTTTATAAAAGTATGTATCTTGATTAATACGTTTTGCATTTTTTATAGGTGTTGTACCCCAAAATTTTCCCTCTCATTATCAAATAAAATTATTTCAAGAGGTCTCCTCATCTTCCTAGGGTTCTCAATTGCTCAAGATTACTCAAGGAATTGATCAGACAAGTCTTCTCCTAAGCAATTAGCCTATAACTAGGGTTTTTCTTTTCTCAAAGGAAATTGGACTTATAATGCCTCAAATGGTTTTCATAACTCCTCATATGCTTCAAATAATGCTCATACCAAGTTTCGTGCATTTCATCACAAGTTTGCTCATTCAATTGCTCAGATGATGGAAAATCAACTATATAGGGTAAAAAGCAAATGTGGTCAACATATAGTCAAATTTCAAGATTTTTGGTTAACATCAAAATTTTGAAGTGATATTCATCATTTGATCAAGGTTTAATCATGATTCATCAAGAGATTGCTCAAAAGTCAAACGTTGCTAAATTAGGGTTTTTACCATTTCCTTAGGAGAAGTCAACTAAACTTTGACCAAGCATAACTTTCACATGCTTCGTCAAAAATGTCTCAACCAAAGCCCATTTTAAAAGAAATTTAATTCCCTACAAATTTTTCTCTCTTAGCTCAAGTCCAAAAAATGCTTCATTTGAGAGATATGGGCCAAAGCATTACAAGTCATTTCAAAAGTCAACAAAAAGACAAGTTTTTTCAAGGAAACTTACATCATGATAAATTCTTCAAATGCAAAAATGATCAACATAGATATTGTAGACAACATCTTAAGTTTTCTAAAAAGTCAAAGATAACCTTCAAATAATGAAAATTAAGTGAGATATGATTGGTACAAGTTTGGTAATTTTTTAGAAAATGCATGAAACTTCATTTGAGCAATCTTGAACTTTTGGACTAATGGGCCTAAGTTTTGAGGTTTAAACATGTTTATAACATGTTAGAGGACCTCTAAGTCCATTTATACATTACTTTGATTTTTTATTTTATTTATTTTTATTTTATTCAAATTAAGTCAAAATAAATCAAATAAAATATGAGGTGATGAACCAAAGGGTGTGTGGGCTTCATTTGGATATCTTCTAGAAGGCCTAAGACCTCATAAGAGCTTTCCAAAACCGTGAAAAGATGTTGGGAACAAGAATTTCAAGTTTGCAATGTTTTCAAAACAATTTTGAAAAGATTTCAATGTGTTTTCTTTGTAATGAATTGTGACATAATGATACAATTCAGGTGCAAAGGACACAAAGTGGTTGCCATAGAAGCAAGGTTTCAAAATCACAAATTTTCAAAGAAAGATGCAAACTCGTATCAAAATTTGCAGCCACTCTCAATCAAAACCAAGCCTCAAATCGTGTTCCTGAAGCTCCCAGGAATCTCACCAAGTCCATAAGCAAATCTATTCACGTCTGGAATAGCTTAGACAAGCCCACCGGTTTTGGTTATTTTCTTAAATTCGAATCTTTTAATCTATGCATATTTAACTAATTTCATGTGCACAAATGAGTTCATCATGGTGTTTAGAACACGCTTGAATAAGAAAATGCAAGCTTTAACGCATGGATGGTGAGTTACCATGGCTAGGACACAATCGGATTTTCTCTTTGAAACTCCATTTCCACTAATTTTTTTCTTTTTTACAATTAACATTAAAACATATAAAAATCAGAATATTACATAAAATAAAATAAAAATAGTCTTTTAGGTTTTCTTAATTAACATTTTTCATTTAATTAGATTTTAGGTCTTATTTTTTAATTTGTAAAATTAATTAGAATACTTAGGTTTTTATTAATTATTAACTTAAATTATTTTCTATAAAAATACACAAAAAAAATTAATTTCTAACGTTTTAGATTTTAGGACTTTAAAATATTTTTCTAACATTTATTTTTCTTTTTCATTTAAATTTCTATAAATAAATGTATAGGTCACACGGGTATTTTTGTAATAGCTTAGTTTATTTTCCCGCATTTTTCCTATCAAGTAACTGTTTGTGGGAGGTAATAGCTTAGGTTTAAATTTCGCACTTTTTCTTATGTAATTGCTCCAAGGTCCTGTAATAGCGTATGACTTTATTTTCCTGCACCTATAATTATTTGCATGTATATATTTAACTGTTAAAAATAGGCTTGTATGGCAAGATTTAAAATCAAATGTTAGATAACCCTAAATAAAAAAGATAAATAAACTGAACTGAATTGTTTGCACACATACACCTCTAGGGTAACCTCTCTTTGTTTCCTTCCAAAAACAATGGTCATGCCCCTCGAACATAGGGATACCATTAACAAAGACCCTCGATTAAAGTCATCATAAAGATCATAGTCCCGCGATGTCCCTCGAAGTTGCCTATGATAAATGGTCTTGTCCATCGATATTGCCTACGAATATATGATGACAGTCTCTTGAATTGCTAAGGTATCCCTATATGTTTCCTTCAATGACCATAACAACAACCTTACGCTTGTCCCTTCACATCCAATGGATGGGGATACCTACCAACTAATGTTATTGATAATACTATCCCTAACAGAGAAGGAAAAAGAATAACGAAAGACCTTTCAGTGGGTAAGATACCCTTAATTTCTTGCTCACAAACTAAAATATTCGCAGCTCACACTTTCAAAACAACTACTTTAAAACACTTTATAAATACTCTTGAGGACTGATACAAGAGTTATTATAAAGCATCCTACCTTACATAGGCATTTTCAAAACCTTTTCAAAGCACACACAAAGCAAATTAAAGTGAGGTAAGCGATTAAGAGCCCGTGGATTGAAGAATGGAAAAACACAAGAAGGGGGTTTGAATTGGGGTTTTTAAAACTTAAATAAAAGAACACGTTGGTTATCCTGGTTCGTTTGAACTCAAACTAGTCCATTCCACCCGCCAAGGTGATTTCTCCTCTCTCAACAAGGTCTTAATCCACTAATCAACTTGATTACACAACTACTATGACAACCGTCAAAGTCTTCTTGAGTTTAAACCACAATCTGGTTTTCTCAAGGAAATACAATAAACAATATTTAAGAGAGTGTACAAAAAGTGTTTGCTAATAAAACAGTATCATACAAGTGATGTTTTACACAATTTAGATTTGGGATGTTTGAAGATGACTTCTTTGCTATGCGTAAAAAATCGTAAACAATTTCTCCTTCAAACTTGGTTTAAATAGGAGATGCATGGAGGAGCTTTTGGAATGTTGATCAATGATAATTAAAGAGCTTTCCAAAAATAGATATCCTTGTTCCCTTTCAACCGTTACTTTTGAATAGCAATAATTGAATTGTAATGCTTTAGAACATGCTTGCTTCAGAAGATGAAAGTTACTGTTGCTTCTTTCCAGAACTTTATGGATCAGAAACACGGAGTCCTGTTTGCAGCGTTAGAACTTCTTTAAGATATGTATAAAATCAGAGTTAAAACAACTATTTAACTCATCTTCTGTGCTTCTTCCATCAGAACTTCTCTGTAAAACAACATATAAATTTAGAGAGCATAATTGTTCTTTGAGTGTTTGTTATCATCAAAACTCTTACAAGGGTTGTAGAATCAAACTATGTTCTAACAATCTCCCCCTTTTTGATGATGACAAAAACTTGGATATTTCAATAGACACATAAAGAACATAAAGCATTTAAGGTCTCCCCCTGAGTTGATTACTCAGATAGAGAAGAAATATTTCCCTGAAGTTTATTTTGATCAGAGTATTTGATGCATCCACTTTTGTCCTCAACAGAGTTTGTTCCTGTTTTGCTTTCAGAAAAAAAAATAGAAGAAGTTATGATATTCAAAATGTTTGAGACTGTGTCTCGATATTGTTATATTAGAAATATCTTACGTTCTCCCCCTTTTTGTCAAGAATCAAAAAGAAATAAAAATACTATAAGCAATAAAAGAGGATTTGTATTCAGAAGGTTGCAATAAACACATTCAGAAGGAAACAAATAAAATGAACACAGTAAAGAAAACAAATTTCAACACTAAGATTCAGATAGAGGAAGTCGTGTGAACAGGGATTCCAACAAATTCTTAATCTGATTGTTTGACACTTCTTGTTTTCCCAGCATCCCTTTAATTTCCTTGCATGTATCATCCTGCTTCTCTAGTCTTTCCTTGAACACTGCATTCTCTTTCTTCAACTTCTCCAGAGTTTGTAGAATAAGATATGAAGAGGGTATATCAATAGAGGGTACCACCTTTTTAGAGCAAGCTGCTGCTGAATCTGACTCAGTAGCTTCTTCAACTTCATGCCTTTGTCTAAAACCCTGACCAGAGGCAGAGAATCAGAGGATGGTTCATCATATTCTGAAGGCTGGTGATCTTCCCGAGGGGAATTTTCCAGTAGAAGAAGAGGTTTCTTTTCCCAGTGGTGCAGAACTTGATCCTTGAAGACATTCAGATGATCACAGAAGTTCTGTTGAGCAATTTCATAACTCAACTCCTTAAGTTTCTGGGACTCAGAATTGAACCATTTTCTGAACTGGTTCCAATTGAATCAGAGGCAGCAGGATTAATATTCTCTAAACATGCTAGCTTCAGAGAGTTAACCCATTCCTGTATTTATGTTTAAAAAATCATCAAATTTTTACCAACATCTGCTTTGGTGATTTTTGGTTTTGGTTTTGGTACAACAATTTTTTGAGAGCATGAGACAAGATTGTCCAAAGCTTTTAAGTCTATAACTGTGCGAAGGGGATCTTATGGATGGTTGTTTGGAGAGGGAGAATCAGAGATAATAATGGGTGAATATGGTGAGTTTGGTGGAGTGGAATGATATGGATATGGAATATCTGGGATGTCGTGGATTGTGATTGGTTATGAGTGATAACGAGAAAACGTATCGTATAATTACTATGCTTTTTACCGATTTTATATTACATTAAGTCGTCTAACTCCCTATTATTCTGAGTTTATTTGTCTTTTTACAGGTATAACATTTGTCAACTCAAACCAATGGAAAAGGACAACATGAAGAAGGCTAGACAATAGACAAAGAGAAAAAGAACTAAAAATACAAAGTTTGGATTTTTGCACCTGTGACGACCGTCACACCCTGTGACGACCGTCACGCCTCCCCAACTAGAAACAACGCTCGTAACACATTGTTGACGAGCGTAATGCACTATTTAAGCGCATTACGACCGTCACCCACCTGTGACGATCGTCACGCGCGTAAAGAGGAACGTTATGCTTTGGTGGAGACGTGGGCAACGTGAGGAAGAATCCTTCTCCAATATTTCCTCCACTCAGTGACCATGCATCCTATTTTTACGCCACTCAAGCCTCTTCTCAAGACACTTTCAAATTCCATTTCCTCTGCTATATATATGTGTGGTAGTGCAAAGCTGCAGGGGTCGAAGAATTTTCTACAGACCAAATTTCTATTTTTCTGCATTATTTCTATTTCCTTGTTTTTGAGCTTTTTCTATATTCCTGTAATTTTCATTTCAAGTTTTAGTTTTTAGTTTTAAGTGTTAATTCTTCCTTCAAGAATTAACACGAATTATTTACTGCAATCAAGCTCAAGGATTATTGTAATACTTCAATATTACCATAGCAACTTTGATTCCAGGTTTTTATTGCAATTAATATTTATTCAGTTTTTATATTATGCCAATTGTTGTTATGAATTATATTTTGAATTGTATTGCTTTCAAGTTAATTATGTCCGGCTAAATTATTAATACCGGTATGTGACCCGTAAGAACTAAAGAAATTCAGTGATACCTTGGCCAAAAATATTTATAAAACAATTTCTGGTTTCAATTTCCAAGATTAATTTAACTATCCTTGTCACGAGAGTGAGAGGTTAATTAACACGATTTTGCCACGAGAGTGGGAAATTAATTAAGGCAAGAACCTGCATGCGAGAGCTGGGGTTCAACCCAGATAGTGGTAACGAAACATTGATTTTTAAATACACGAGAGTGTTTTAATAAATTAATTAAACTCAAATTGTTTTCAAAAAGTGTTATTAAATTTAAAGTGCATCCACTAGGTTTAGTAGCATGACTTATTTCATAAACACGAGAGTGTATGTCTCAGGTTTTTAAACAATTAGCTTTTACCGAAACACTTTATAGGCCAAGCGATTCACCGAATTCCCTAAGTCCGATTATCACATACCGGTATAACTAGTACTATTATTTTTAATTAAACTGTTTCCCCCAAAAATCGAATATCCATCGCTTAGTTAGACAAACTGTAGCATTAGATCGTATGCGATTGATCCTCAGTCTCTGTGGGTTCGATAATCTTTTAAAACTAGAACGACTGAACTGTATACTTGCAGTTAGTATCCCGACAGACTCATAAAGTCCCGATCAAGTTTTTGGCGTCGTTGCCGGGGACTGATTAGTCACTTAAGTACGATTCTTCTGTTGCGCGTTTAGAGTAGGCAACAGAAACCCTCTTTCGATTTGTATGCCAAATACTCACTCCCGAAGCGAGTCTTTGCATCTACGAATCTTGTCCCAATTACTATGTATCACCCAAATTTTTTCTACAACCCCCTCTCTGAGTATTTCGAGGAATCACAAGAATCCCATAAATCTGACCTCGAAATACTATTGGAGAATTTCAATGCATCACAAACTCATTCTCACCCGAATTACCTTTCCAACTATCAATCCCAAAATTTTGAGGAATCGCAAGAATATTATAGATCCAACCAAACTTACCCTCAACCAAATTTCCCCTACAATCACTACACCCAATATTTCGAGGAGACGCAAGTATCCTATAAATCTGACCTCGAAATATTAATGGGAAATTTTAATGAAATATCAATGATGACAAAGCGCTTTACGGAAACACAAAATGCGACTCTAACTCAATTTGAAGAATCAGAAGAATCGCATGATTTCAACTTCGAAACATCAATGGAGGATTCTGACGCGACGCTAATTCACTCTAGGTTAGAATCTCTGATGGAGCACTTTGTAGAGACACAAACTGTCCAGAACAAAGAGTTTAGAAAACAAAGTCTTCAAAACAGTGAAAACCTTAGGCAACTGACCACTGTGGTTGAGTCGCTCGTGACCCACAATATAGCCTTAGAGACCCAAATCTCCCAGCTTGAACAAAACCCTCTAGGACCCTTCCCTGAGGAGAAATTGGATGTTGTAACAACCAGTAGTGAAAAACAAGTTGAAAATCCTAAGGAGAGTGATAATGAGGTTGAGGAGAGTGATAATGAGGTTGAGGAGAGTGATTATGTGGATGACGAGAGTTCAGACGAGGAAAGAGTAAAGATTAAGAAAAATCCTCCAACACCATCTAAAAGGGAGGTTGTAGAAGAGGTAGAAAAGGGAGCACCTATTGTTATGCCTCACCCTTATACCCCATCGTTTCCTTTCTCGAAAAGTTTTATGGAAGCTCAGATAGACTCCAAATCTGAAACGTATGTGGAGGTATTGGAAAATATCCACACTAATGCACCCTTGTTGGAAGTATTGCATAAAAAGAGAAAATTAGAGGACCGTGAAACTAGGGATATAATTACTGTTAAGAAGGTAAGGTTAACCTTTGAGGTGGTGGATGAAATCACTAAGCCCAAACTTGAAAAGTTGATACTTAGGATAGATCCAGAACCACCACCACAAGTTCAGAAGAATGAACCACCCCACATAAGAAAGAAAAGAAAAGGTGATGGATATGTGAGATGGCTTGATAAGTGGCCATGGAAAATGACAACTACTAAAAGTTCAACCGAGGAGTCATCCTCGAGAGAACCACCATGAGTGCTTGCACTCCTGTTCGCCAGGCTTATGACGTTAAACAAAGTGTTGCGTGGAAGGCGACCCATCTGTTTGTTTTTGTCTTTAACTTTCTATTCCGTTTCTATATTCGTTTTCTTTTAAAGCATTATTTTCATTATTTTCTTTTTCATCTTTTCTAAAAAAAAAATTTTATACAACTGCTGCTGATTTTCAATCAACTTTACAGGTTTTCTGAAAAAGTCTTTTTCTATCCTACCTTCTCCCCTGATTTGCTTTCCCCCTTTGCTATTTACTATGGAAACCACTTTTAGAGGCAGGAACCAAATGAGGAGGTTTGAGGAATTATCACACAGAAATATTGGTATGACCTTATATTATGATGAACCATCAATGGACACTTTAGGCATTAAGGATAGTGTCCATTGTCTGTTTAGCCAGCTGGGGTGGAAAAAGCCCATATTAAATCTAGGTTTGTTACATACCGCAAGCTCACCCTTGAGTTTCTGAGCTCTTTAGTTCATATACCCGAGCGCGGTTTCGGAACTAGAAAGGGATTTATAGCCTTCGGGTTGTTTGGTATTGAATTTGCTTATACCCATAAAGAATTATCCAACCTTCTAGGATTCCCTTGCGGACCTTTTGCTTTTTCTACCACCCAGGCAGAGTTAATGGATTTTGAGCTAGACTAATTTTGGGGGACTTAAACCGGGAACTACCACCCTGATCCAGATAGCATGGATAATAATGAAATACACAACCCCGCTATCCGCTATTTCCACAAGATTCTAGCACATACCATTTTCGGCAAAGAACAGAACCGCACTACCGTATCTAAAGATGAGATCTTTTTGCTGCAGTGTATGACCCAGGGTCGACCTGTAAATGCAGTGCCATTCTTAATGCAGACATTTACCCGCATTGCCGAGAACCCTAGCGAGCCAATCATCATAGGAGGCCTTGTTACCATGATTGCTAACGCCCTCGGACTTAGATACCAGCTACATAGGTGCACACAATTTGTTTCAATCCGCCCTATAAACATTGATTTTTGTTTCCACCTACGAATAATAGGTAACCTAGGCCCTGCACCCTTCGATTACTTGATAAGGGACGAAGTAGTCACAGTATTTACACTTCCTAACCATGCCAAAACAAGTGCCCAAAATCGCGACAATTGGCTGTAGGAGCTTAATCCTCCCGACCACCCTTCGACACCTAAGACACCCCAATCCTACCAAGTTTATGATACCATAATGTCTGATGAGAGTGACCCCGAGACCCCTCCTGGTTACCATGATGGTAACAACATCGTAGAGGAAGTTGATGCCCCTGCAATAACAAAAGGGGAATATGCTGAAAATTTGAATAAAATCTTTTCTACGCTGGATGTTTATCAGACGAACATCAATGGAATCAAGAACGAGTTGAAGGGTATGTGTATGGACGTAATAAGCTTAACTGATATAACTGTGGAACAATTTTCTCACATACATGCAGCTTTCGAAGACTTGAAGACGCGACTGGGATGAAGCAGCAGAATCGGCACTTATTTTTACCTTGTGTTTTATGTTTCTAGGCAGTTTATGATTTCATTTTAAACAAGTCTACTTTTTACAGTTTTTAAATGTGCGCAGCGCTTGAAAGAAGACAGCAGGAGAAATATGAGTATCTATGTGCTCAAAACACTCAAATCTTGACTGGGCAGCGGAACATGAATGAGAGGTTGGATGAGGCCCTGTCAGAGCTTAATGCCTTAAGGATGGACGTCAGCACCCTTGGTTTCCAAGATACTGACACAGAAGCCACTCCTACCAGACGCTCTCGCACCAGGAGTAGAGGACGTGGTCACCAGTAGTTTTTCTTTATTTTCTATGTAGTTTACTTTTTTCTGTTTCATTTCCTTTCTGTTTGTTTTTGTAATTGTACTTCCCCGCCTATATACCGCAACATTGAGGACAATGTCGGATTTAGTGTGGGAGAGGTACCTTTCCATCTTTTATAAACTAGTAAATTTTTATGATATGTCTCGATTCAAATTCTTCGCTTTATTTAGCCATACCGAATTTTTTTATCTTCGCATTAGCCCGACATACCTATTTTAACGAAATCCCAGTTGAGGAAGCCGAAAACGACATAACAAGATTGATACGGTTATGACATTGTAGACTTCCTATTTACGCGATCCGTTTCAATAACCATTATACCGATATCTGGAGTTTTAAGTTCTAGAGTAACCCCTAGTAGTTTATACTAGCAGTCAGCACCGTCTTGACACAAACCACGTGGAGAATCGATGAATATAAGTGTTTGACGCCTGATTCTAAAAATATCCTTCCTATCTCGCTGCTAAAAGAAAATAAATTTTGTGCACCAAAATATACGGTCACATATAAGAGCTTAGCAAATAATGAAGGAATCCAGTGTTGGTTGGTTCAGAGGTATCTGGTTTTGAACTCGATAGGTCATGCTACGGCCCGATCCCCCACAACCTCCAACTTGGATAACATATGTAGGGTTGCCATATTCATGTACCAGACCCCGTGCTAAAAGGATCAAAGTCACTAACCGGTTACTCCACTACGTGCGTGCTAAGACAAAGGGCTTAATGTGATTGCGCCAGAACGAAACCGGGTGAAATAGATACGAGGAACTCTAGGCAGAAGTATAACGGAACTGTTGGATAGCTTGTTTTAAATGGAAGCCTACGACTAAGCTTATTGATTGTGTCATTAGCGTATCTTTGGTGTTTCAGTCAAGTATTGGCCGAACCGATGAGGATTTCCCGAAATTGCTTTAAAAATCCAAGGTATGTCATGCATATGCGCTTGACAAAACTTGTCCGACCTTTTGAATGACTATTTGCTTGAGGACAAGCAAAGGTTTAAGTATGGGGGAATTTGATAACGAGAAAACGTATCGTATAATTACTACGCTTTTTACCGATTTTATATTACATTAATTCGTCTAACCCCCAATTATTCCGAGTTTATTTGTCTTTTTACAGGTATAACATTTGTCAACTCAAACCAATGGAAAAGGACAACATGAAGAAGGCTAGACAATAGACAAAGAGAAAAAGAACTAAAAATACAAAGTTTGGATTTTTGCACCTGTAACGACCGTCACACCCTGTGACGACCGTCACGCCTCCCCAACTAGAAATAACGCTCGTAACACATTGTTGACGAGCGTAATGCGCTATTTAAGCGCATTACGACCGTCACCCACCTGTGACGACCGTCACGCGCGTAAAGAGGAACGTTATGCTTTGGTGGAGACGTGGGCAACGTGAGGAAGAATCCTTCTCCAATATTTCCTCCACTCAGTGACCATGCATCCTATTTTTACGCCACTCAAGCCTCTTCTCAAGACACTTTCAAATTCCATTTCCTCTGCTATATATATGTGTGGTAGTGCAAAGCTGCAGGGGTCGAAGAATTTTCTACAGACCAAATTTCTATTTTTCTGCATTATTTCTATTTCCTTGTTTTTGAGCTTTTTCTATATTCCTGTAATTTTCATTTCAAGTTTTAGTTTTTAGTTTTAAGTGTTAATTCTTCCTTCAAGAATTAACACGAATTATTTACTGCAATCAAGCTCAAGGATTATTGTAATACTTCAAGATTACCATAGCAACTTTGATTCCAGGTTTTTATTGCAATTAATATTTATTCAGTTTTTATATTATGCTAATTGTTGTTATGAATTATATTTTGAATTGTATTTCTTTCAAGTTAATTATGTCCAGCGAAATTATTAATACCGGTATGTGACCCGTAAGAACTAAAGAAATTCAGTGATACCTTGGCCAAAAATATTTATAAAACAATTTCTGGTTTCCAATTTCCAAGATTAATTTAACTATCCTTGTCACGAGAGTGAGAGGTCAATTAACACGATTTTGCCATGAGAGTGGGAAATTAATTAAGGCAAGAACCTGCATGTGAGAGCTGGGGTTCAACCCAGATAGTGGTAACGAAACATTGATTTTTAAATACACGAGAGTGTTTTAATAAATTAATTAAACTCAAATTGTTTTCAAAAAGTGTTATTAAATTTAAAGTGCATCCACTAGGTTTAGTAGCATGACTTATTTCATAAACACGAGAGTGTATGTCTATGGTTTTTAAACAATTAGCTTTTACCAAAATACTTTATAGGCCAAGCGATTCACCGAATTCCCTAAGTCCGATTATCACATACCGGTATAACTAGTACTATTATTTTTAATTAAACTGTTTCCCCCAAAAATCGAATATTCATCGCTTAGTTAGACAAACTATAGCATTAGATCGTATGCGATTGATCCTCAGTCTCTGTGGGTTCGATAATCTTTTAAAACTAGAACGACTGAACTGTATACTTGCAGTTAGTATCCCGACAGACTCATAAAGTCCCGATCAATGAGACCATGGGAGGGAAGGTGATTCCAGGAATGAATGTTGTGGTATCAGAGTCAAAGGTTGGATTTTCTGAGGGGGAGCTTGAAAGTTTAGATTTTATGAGTGGGGAGCTTGAAACAGCGGATCAAATTGATTAATATCAGAAAGAACTTAAGCAAGTTCAGGCTGATTTTAGTCAAGATGGGTAGGAGGTGGTTCGTCCAGAATGTTTTCTAGAGTAAGTGAGGGGTCAAATTCAATGTCAAAGTCGTCAAAGGTTTGTGGTGATGGATCCTCTGTGGGTTTTGGAGAGGAAGGGGTTTCAGATGTTGATAACATAACTGATTCAATAACAGAAATAAAGGATGGATTACCTTTCTTCTTAGCAGCCTTGGGAATCTTCTGAGAAGATCCTTCTCTAGCAGCTTTAATTTTCCTTGATTTTCTGGGGGCAATCTCCAGAGGTTGTTGTCTCATATCATGAATGTTCACTTCTAGATCTGTCTCGTCCCTTTTGCAAGTCTCCAGATAGCTGACGGTAATTTCTGGAGAAGCATCTGTTTGAGAGAAGAGAGGAAAATCCTTCAGAGGTACTCTTGTAGTTGTGATGACTTCCTTGGTTGTTATTGTTGGATCCTTCTTGATGGTTTCAATGATCTTCATCTTCTTCAGATTCTTAGCTTTCAGAGGTTTACCAGCACATGCTTCCAGAGTGCTGACCAGTTGAGCCTCAGTCAGATGTTCTACCAGTTTGTTTTCTATCAGAATATCTGATATGAGCCTGCCCAGAGGTATCCAGTCTCTCTTTGTTTTTTCTTATTCTCTTGTCTCTTTGAAGCTGGTCTCCAGATGATAAAACAGGAGATGAGGAAGATTGACCTTTGCCTTGGTTTCTATAAAGTACATAAGATATTGTTGATCAATGTTGATATAGTCTGGAGAACTTGTGGGTTTTCTGTGGTTGATGCAGCCCAAAATGATTTTTGGCCAAATTCTGAGGTAGTATTTCACATCTTTGATCTTGTTGGATGGTTTCCCAGAAGTAAAAATCTCTTTTGAAATCTTTGTTAGGTCAGGGCTTTTGTCTTCCATTTCACTGAAACGAATACCTCCACCGTCATGACCTATCAATTGCCCAATGAGATCTTCAGAGATTTCTATTTTCTTTCCCATCACAAAAATAAGTGACCTGATGATTTGAGGCAGTAACGTGAATCCATAATTCTTTAACTAGTCTTAGAAAAATTGGACCCAGTAGACGATCAAAATACTTTGTCCATCCTTGAAATTCAACGTCGGGTGTTAAATCGTAACGGTTTTCCTTCATACTGATAAAGTCCATAATGAGTCCACACAGAACTTCCAGCAAATCAATGGGAGTTAGGAGAGTTCTTAAGGGTTCTTCATACCTGTCTGCTATTGAAGAAGAAGATCCAGGAACACTTTGAGAGAATTGAGCAGATTGGGAAGAAGCCATTATTCACAGACTTTTGAAGGTTTTTTGAAAAGAATGGAACACGTGTAATAGAGAAAAGAAGTGGGAGTGAAAAAGTGAAAGTGAAAGTGAGTAACTAATTTATAGAAGAATAGGAAACTTAATTAACAAGAAAAAGGTTAAAAGAAATGATTACAAAGCATTAATGATTCCTGAAAATAGGGGGATGGCGTAGAGATATGAAACAGTTATCGATACGACATGAGTCTCAATGCATCCAATCAACGCTTTAGTCTCTTCAGAATTTGAACACATGTTCAGCCTTAGAAGAAACTCTTGTGAGGAGATGAAAAATGTTGATGTTGTGAACTGCACACTTCTATCTTTGAAATGAACCATTTTTAAATTGTTCAGATCTTCTTAGATAGATCCTGAAACAATTTCCTTCTAACTTCTGAAGAATTATTAATCAGATGTTCACAAAAAAATACAAATTTCTTAGGCTTAACATACATAAATAAAAATATCATTCGGGACATAATTTTATGCTGAGATGTTTCAGAATAAAGTTAAACCTATCTTCAGAAAGGGGTTTAGTTAAAACATCAACCCATTGATGGTCTGTGTCAATAAATTTTAATGAAAGAATTCCTTTCTAAATATAGTCCTAATGAAATTATGTTTTATTTCTATATGCTTAGCCCTAGAATGTAAAATAGGATTTTTTTTTTATAAACAAATAGCAGAAGTGTTGTCATAGAGTATAGGAATGTTACTCTCAAATATGTTGAAGTCTTCAAGTTGACTTTTCATTCAAAGCATCTGGGTGCTGCATCCAGTTGCTGCTATATATTCAACTTCAACAGTTGACAATGCAATTGTGGATTTCCTCTTTCTGGACCACAAGATAAGTTTTCCTTCGAGAAATTGGCAGCTTCCAGAAGTACTTTTTCTTTTTATTCAGTCTCCAGCAAAGTCAGCATCACAATATCCTACTAATTTGTATTCTTTGGTTTTTCTATAACAAAGAACAAGATTAGTAGTACCTTTCAGATACTTGAAAATTCTCTTATCAACTGTTAAGTGAGATTCTCTAGGATCTGATTAGAATCTAGCATACGGACATACATTATACTGAATATCAAGTCTTGAAGTTGTCATATATAGGAGAGAAGCAATCATACCTCGATAGATCTTCTGTTCTACCTTCTTACTTACCTCTTCCTTTTCCAAAATGCATGTGGGATGTGTTGTACCCCAAAATTTTCCCTCTCATATTCCTCAAAACATTGCAAGAAAAATATCCAAGTTACTCAAGTTTGCTCAAGAGTTGGACAGACAAGCTATCTCCTAAGGCAGTCAACCCCAAATTAGGGTTTTGTGTTGCATCAAGATCCTTGAAACCAAATGGCCTCAAGTTCTCCCCAATATCCTAATATGTTCTCAAGATCATCCATGTAAAATTTCAAGCCTTGCAGAGGAAGTTTGCTCAGTCAATTGCTCAAAGGTACAAAAATCGATTGTGTTAGGGCAAAAGTCAACTGTGACCCAAATACAGTCAAACTTCAAGATTTTTTGTAAACATTCTCATTTTGAAGGATATTTCATCATTTGATCAAGGGTTGATCATGATTCAACAAGGATTGCTCAAAATTCACCAAGACTCAAAAGTTGCTAAATTAGGGTTTTGTAGGAAAAGTCAACTCAACTTTGACCAAGCATAACTTTCTCATACTTTATGAGAAATGACCCATCAAAAGCTCATTTTGAAGAGGATGAAGTTTACTACAATCCATATTCATACCCCAAGATCAAAAAATGCACTCACAAGAAGTTATAAATTTGGACATTATAGGTCATTTTTGAAAGTCAACAAAAACACCTTTTTTGCCAAAGCTTATAACATGAGCATGGAATATCAAAATCATATGAGACCAAAATTGTTAGTTAGAGGACATCTCAAGCTTTCTAAAAAGTCTAAGAACACTTCCAAAAGTTCAAAATTGAAGAAGTTGTGCATTGTTGAATTTGGACATTTTTGTAAAATTGCCAAAAGTCAACTATCCCCAAAACTTCAAATTTGGTCAAATGGGCCCATTCTTTTCCACTTGATTTGAGTTTGAATCATTTCCCACGTGTCCTAGCTTCATCCATGAGCTCATATTTCATTTTTATTATTTAATTTGATTTTTTATTGAATTTATTCATTTTAAATCAAATAAAATCATAGAAAATCCCAATAATTAAAAACTCTTGATTTATTGATTGTTTTAGGCTTTGTTTACAGCTAGCAACACCATGGAATTCGTATCAGGCCATATCATGTGCAAAAAGATTGAATCAAATCAAATTTGGAAAGTTTGTAAATGGGAATCAAATCAAATTCAAAGGCATTGATATGAGAAGATTTGATCCATAATTTCTACCCTAATACACCACACAATACATAAGCAAGCAAAGGCAATCGAGATTAGGGTTGGAAGCTGCAGGCAGGGACATAACAAAAGTTGGAAAATTCATCAAAAAGCTTGAGATCAAAATCATAGCTAGAGGCATTTTCAGAAGCCAAGACCTGTCCCAAACGCTTCCTGGGTGTTCACTCAAATTACCTGGATCAAAAGCAAGCTTGTTCAGACCCCATAGTGCGCTGTAAGTGTCACGATAAACACCCATGTTCTTGAAATCGTAATTCATTATTCTGGAATCATTTGACCAAAGTAATTGCATATTTGTAATCCTCACAACATTTCCAAGCTATATGCATCATTCAATTTTGTTTATCTGACTTGTAATGCAAAACACCATAGCTAGGGTTCTTGGAGCTTTTTGGGGCGTTTTCTTTTCATGAACAATTGGCCATCAAGAAGGGTATGGTTAGGACAGGAGGTTGAGACGAGCATAACCATGCCCTTGAAATGCATTTTTGTGGCTCGTAACAAATTTTGGAGATGGACTGGCTTATAGCTACGAACTTCTGTCCGTTGGTATAGGTCTGAATTGTTTTAGCCACGGACATGAGGTTTAAGATGATATGTGGCTCCCCATCATTGGCCCATTCAAACCACGCACGCGTTTTTTTTGTTCTGACCAATAATTGTTGTTTTGTTTTATTATTATTGTTTTGTATTCATATAACAAACAGAACAACATGGTGCGTTGGCAAGGCAAGCGTGCAAACATCCATCAGGACCTGGGTTCGAATCCCAGGTCCCCCACTTTCCTTAATAATTTTGCTTTTCAGATAATCACATGCATATTCAAGCTTGCAGTGTACCATACGCCATCAATCATCCAATGGTCAGATGGCCAAAGGCCAAATCTGAGAGTTCAAGAATGAATGTCCACCAAAGGCTAAGTCCAAGCGTGCACATTGGATTCCAAAAAAGTCAACAAAGGCCAGTTGCAATGGGCCTTCAGATTGCTATCCACACCACAAAAAACAGGCCCATACTTCTCTCTCATAATTCTTTTTGTTTATTTATTTATTGATTTAATTGTTTTATTTAATTTACTAACCAATCAAAAAAATTCTTTTCTTTATAAAATAAAATCACCAAAAATATTTTTATTCAATTAAATTTTAACTTTTATTTTTTATTAATAAATACTAATAAATTAATTTAGGTTTTAATTCTAGAATAATTTTAACATATTTTGCAAATAATTAAAATTAACTAGACTTAATTAGGTTTTCACTAATTCAATTAATTTTATTTTTCTTTCTTAAAATAACAAAAACCCAAAAATAATTTATTTTTTTATTAATTAATTTAATTTAGTAATTAATTTAGGTTATTTCTTTCTTAAAATAAAAACAACAAAAAGATGTCTTCTTTAAAGGGTCAAAACCCTAAAATTTGCGCTCGATTTAATTTCCCGCACGCGATTTACTTTCTTTTATCAAAAAATGTACTTGCTTCCGGATTGTAATAGTAAATAGGACTTTCAATTATTTTTATCGCTTTATTTATTTTTAAAGGGTTTGTCTTTGGCGATGTAAATACCCGACGCCTTGTAATTTAAATTCCGCATTTTATTTCTGCAAATCATAACTGTTAGATGTTTGATAATAGGATGGCATGACAAGACTGAATTTTTTAACCTAAAATCAACTTAGATCACCCTTAACATGTTCAAAGATAAAAATAACTGAAAACGACACACTCGCACATGCGCACTCCTAGGGTACACCCCACTTGGTTGCCTTCGTAAACGGTCATTGAGTATAGGGCACTTTAGATGTCGCCCTCTTGTCTAAAAGATTATAGTCGCCTCGAAATGGTTGCCTCGGATATGATTGCCTCAAACAAATGATCTAAGACATTAGGGTTACCGCTAAGGCGTCCTAACATTGCTTTGGTGACCATAAGTCCCGCACTCGAATTGACCCTTTAACTCCAACGACGATGCTACCTACTCATTAATAGTGGGATAGCATTGTCTAAAGGAAATTATCATAGAACAATTCCCTTTTCGAGTAGGTAGATAATTCTTAGATACTTACTCATCCAAAACAAAACATTTTCACACTTACACTCCTTTTCGAACAAAGTTTTCCAAAACACTTCATTACACTCTTGAGGACAGAAGCAAGAGTTAAATCGAAGTTTTCAAAACAAAAACTTTTTCAAACCCACAAGCACAAACAAAAAAATTTTGAAAATAATTGAGCAAGTACCCAAGAACCCGTGGATAACCACGGATAGAAAGGGTGCTAACACCTTCCCTTTCTATAATCTACCCCCCGAACCCGAGAAATATCTCGAAAAAGGAATTTTTTTTGTGCTTTTTTCCTTTCCTTGTTGGATAAAATAAAAGTCGGTGGCGACTCTTGCTTACCGCGACATTTTGCAAAAACAAACGCAAAACACAAACCAGCATTCCAAAAAACAGTCAGTTATTCCCACCGTATCACAGAACTGGCGACTCTGCTGGGGAAATCTATAAGTGGGGTGTACCTTAGGACTGGTTCATATTGTTTTCAATTGCTTGACTTGTATGCTTTATCTTTGTGGGCTTGAATCAGAGTTACTATAGATCCTATCTCGGATCTGGGGATACCCTTTAGGTAAGTAACAATAAACTGTGAGGGAACTGTACGGCGTAGACCGATACGGTTGAAGCAGTAGCTACGTTGGTGTGGCACTTTAATATGTACCGATATCCCTTGTGGCGCAACGAGGAGAATATGGGTCTGCTAAGGGGTCATTAAGCACCAACTGACCTTAGAACCTTTAAATTGACCAACTTGGCCATAGAACAGTAGCAGTATGCTACACTTATTGAGATTAAACTCTCGTGATGATTCCGGCCGCAAGAAAAGGTTGCTAAACTGGAATTATGACGGATCGAGGGTAGTCAGTGATATTGAGATCCTCTAGAACCCGGTTACTATTTTTAGGACAGGTTTGAACCAACTGAACTGAAAGAGGGTAGTACCTAAGCTCCTTGTCAGCCTGAAATCTAAGGGCTATTTGTATGACTTGTGTGTCTTTACCATGTTTGCTATTTGTGGATACTTGTGGTGTGTTTTCTATCATGACATCATGACATCATGACATTGCAAGCATCTTGCATTGGACTAACCTATTTCAAAGACATGAGGGATTCATCTTTGTTCTGTTTTGTAGGTCATGGCACCCATGCGTAGAAACACCATTCGGATCAACTTTGTCCAGATTCCCACTCAGCTTAAGGAATTGGTTGCAAAGGTTTCAGATACTACCTCCTTCATCAGAAGACATAGGCACCTTTTTGGTTTGGTCACCTCCAAGATGGATGAATAGATGATGAGTGTCTTAGTCCAGTTCTTTGATCCTCTGTGCCATTGCTTTACTTTTTCGGACTACCAGTTGGTCCCTACCTTGGAAGAGTTCTCTGATCTGCTTGGTATCTCTATTTTGGAGCAGACCCCGTTCATAGGTTGGGAGAAGATCCTTAGGCCAGAAGAGATTGATTCAGCCCTCCATCTTACAAAGGCTGAGGTAATGTCTAATTGGGAAACTCGTAGTGGAGCAAAGGGCTTTTTGACTAAATTCTTGGTTTGTAAAGCTAATCAGTTTGGGGACAGTCTAGACTTCCAGGCATTTGAAGACATTTTGGCTCTGCTCATATATGGTTTGGTGTTGTTTCCTAACTCGGATTCCTTCGTCGACATGAATGCGGTGAAGATCTTCATATTCGGTAATCCTGTGCCCGCTCTCTTGGGTGACATTCTTCATTCTCTTTATGCTCATACTGCTCGGAGGCGGGGAACCCTTATGTGTTGTGCTCCATTGTTGGCAAGATGGTTTATTTCTCACTTCCCCAAATCAGTTTTGAAAAACAAGGAATGCATGGGTTGGGCCTATAGGATTATGTCTCTCTCTCATAATGACATCATTTGGACTATCAAGGGTATGGAAGATGTGGCTATTATTGATCGTTATGGGGAATACCCCAATGTCCCACTTATAGGAACCAATGGAGGGATCACTTATAATCCGTGCTTGGCCTTACGTCAGTTTGGGCGAGCTAGAAGGGAAGGACCTCATGAGTTGCTAATGCCCAGTATTGTCTTTGATTTCCAAGGGGATAGTGACGAGCAACGCCGCAGATTCATAAGAGCTTGGGATAGGGTACACAGGTCTGATCCACACGAGCTGGGTGTGAAGACGTCTCTACCAATGGAACCATATCTCTGATGGGTTCGAATCCGTGCCCAAAAGCTGGGAATGCCCTACGAAGCTGTCTTTCCTATAATTGTTGAAGTTGCTGATGAAGAGGGGATTCCTCCTACCATCCTAAACCCTTACATGCCTACTGACATTGGGGCACTAAAGAGATCTTGGATGTAGCTGAGAGAAGAGTGGAATACTTATAGAGAAAAGTATCACGAGCAAGAGCGAAAGATCCAGAAGTTGACAAGGCAGTTGGAGAATGAGCAGATCCTCAACGACTATGTCAGCACCAAAGGCAAACAACCATGGGAGCGCTGATTGTCTTTTGATTTATTTCTAGTTTTGATTTACTTTTCCATTTTTTCTTTCTTGTAACACCCTAAAGGCATTTCTTGAACAATTGAATTCAAGTTTATCTAATAAAAGTGTGTTTCATTTTTTGTTTACGAATTTGAATCTCTCGACGTCTTTGAAATCATATCATACGCATTTCATTCCCATACACCTCATCACCGGTACCCATTACAGGTTTTTCTCATCTTCTTCGCTGTTTATTTCAGCATCATGTCTTCTGAAACATCAACTGATCAAGCTATCAAAGCTCTACAGGCTCAAAACGCCCAGTTCCAGGAATTGTTCATGAGTTTAGCCAAAGGTCAGCAAGATCGGAAGACCCTTATTTTGAAAGATAAGAAGAAGAAGAAGAAGAAGAAGAAGAAGACGGTCCTCTTGAACATGGGGCACAGGTTTGGGAACAGGCTGCGAGATGAAGTCAATTTTTCCCACTCATCTAGAGGGGGAGAAAACCAAGAAGAAAGGAGGGTTCCTAGCCTGTGGTATCTGATCATGAGACTGACTTTGACGAAGACTAGTATCCTCCGGCTGAGGATAGGTATAAACAACTTGAAGACCGGTTAAGTGCGATGGAGATTCAGAAGGTCCCTGGGTTGGACTTTGGTGATTTGGGTCTGTCATCTGGGGTGGTGATTCCCCACAAGTTCAAAGCACCAGCCTTTGCTAAGTACGATAGGGTTTCTTGCCCAAAACTGCACCTTCATTCGTATGTTAGGGATTCAGCAATACACCGCTGACAAGAATCTCTGGATCCACTTATTTCAAGACAGTCTCTTAGGGACTCAGCTTGAATGGTTTTACCAGCTAGAAGGAGCTAGTATCCGTAATTGGGAAGATTTGGCCGCTGCTTTCTACAAGCAGTACCAATACAATTTCGAACTCTCTCCCACGCGTACCCAACTTCAGGGAATGTCCATGGGTGCGGGCGAAGGTTTCAAAGACTACGCTCAGAAGTGGAGGGACCTTTCTGGTAGAGTACAACCATCCTTGGCTGATAGGGAGCTAGTGGATATGTTTCTGGGAACCTTGTCTGGTCCGTATTTTAACCATCTGATTGGGAGTTCTTCGTCCGGGTTTACAGAGCTGACCATGACCGGGGAAAGGATTGAGGCTGGTATCAAATCTGGTAAAATACAGAAGGGTGCTTCATCAAGCGCCAAGAAGAAGCCTTTTAAGAAGGAGTCAAGCGCAGTTTACAGCGCAAAGAGCCATAATAGACCTGAACGTCGTCAAGTTGTTAATGTGGTTGTTATATCGAGACCTATTGTTGCTCCTCAGCGCAACAATCAGCCAAGGGCCGAGAGGCCACGAAGACAATTCACTCAGCTTAACATGACTTTATCCCAAATTTTTCCACAGTTATTGAAGACCAACTTGGTGATTCCAAAAGAGGCCCCGAAGAGCCCTAATACAACATCACCGATGTACGATCCGAATTTCGGTTGTTCTTTCCATTCTGATAGCCCAGGGCATGATGCGGATAACTGCTGGGTCTTGAAGAACAAGGTACAGGACTTGATTGATGCTAAGGAGATCGAGTTCGGAGCACCAGAAAAGCCTAAACATGATGCGGGAGTGAATGCCATCGGGGATGACGACGATGAAGAGTTTGATATTGATAGTTGGATCTACCCGACTGCCAACGGTGGATTAAGCAATTGGACAGCGAGGGATTCTATGCCCGTTTCTTATATTACCCAGTAATGAGACTCTTTTGTTTTGTATTTGTAACAAACAATGTTTTAAACTCTACGGCCCAGTGTCTTACTCGGGGCATCGTGGCTTCATTTGTGAGGGCTTTATGTGTGTCATCTACATATATCATTAATAAAAGCATTGGACGTTTCTTGCATTTCAAATGTTGCGCTCCTTGTTTTTCTTTTATTATATATTATAAAACAGCTATTTTACACACACTCACATATACAGGTCTACATCCACTCTAGATCTCACTGGTAACGACTCTGCTACTGCCAGTTATGACTTTGAAAGTCCGATCAACTTAGCTGAAGACAAAGGTGAAGATGATTGTGAAGTGCCTGGTTAACTTGTTAGACTGTTACTTCAGGAAGAGAGGGCCATACAGCCGCATGAAGAGCCAGTGGAATCAGTAAATCTGGGTACAAAGGAAGGCAAGAAAGAGGTCAAGATCGGTGAAAATCTGGAAGCTAGTGTTAAACAACGGTTGATTCAGATGTCGCATGACTATGTTGAGATATTTGCCTGGTCTTATGAAGATATGCCTGGGTTGGATACCGATATCGTGGTTCACCGCCTACCTACCAAGGAAGACTATGCTCCAGTGAAACAGAAGGTCCGCTGAATGTGCCCGGATATCAATTTGACGCCAGTTTTCTAGCAGTTATGAAATACCCACAGTGGGTTGCCAACGTGGTTCCGGTACCGAAGAAGGATGGTAAGGTTCGTATGTGTGTTGACTATAGGGATCTGAACAGGGCAAGCCCCAAGGATGATTTCCCCCTGCCTCATATTGACGTTCTGGTTGACAATACCGCACAGCACAAGGTCTTCTCCTTTATGGATGGTTTCTCCGATTATAATCAGATTAAAATGGCTCCAGAGGATATGGAGAAGACAACCTTTGTTACTCAATGGGGTACCTTTTGCTACAAGGTCGTGCCTTTTGGATTGAAAAATGTCGGGGCAACGTATCAGCGCGCCATGGTCGCTTTGTTCCACGACATGATCCATCATGAGATTGAGGTATACGTCGACGACATGATTGCAAGATCTCAGACTGAAGAGGAGCATCTTGACCACCTTCAGAAGTTATTTGACAGGTTGAAGTTGTACAAGTTGAGGTTAAACCCGAACAAGTGCACCTTCGGAGTGAGATCTGGTAAGATGCTGGGTTTCATCGTGAGTGACAAAGGTATTCAAGTGGATCCTTCAAAGGTAAAGGCTATACAGGAAATGCCAGCTCCCCGAACAGAAAAAGAAGTCAAAGGCTTTCTGGGACGTTTGAACTATATTGCCCGATTCATCTCGCACCTGACTGCTACTTGTGAGCCAATCTTCAAGTTACTGAAGAAAGATCAAGTGGTAAGATGGAACGATGAATGACATGCTGCTTTCGAAAGGATCAAAGAGTATCTCCAAGAGCCTCCTATTCTGATGCCTCCAGTTGAAGGGAGACCTCTGATCTTATACTTGACAGTACTCGACAGCTCAATGGGGTGTGTGCTGGGTCAGCATGACGAGTCTGGCCGAAAAGAGCATGCTATTTATTACCTTAGCAAAAGGTTTACCGACTGCGAGACCCGATACTCGTTGCTTGAGAAAACTTGCTGCGCTTTGGCATGGGCTGCTCGCCGGCTGAGACAATATATGTTGACTCACACTACTCTATTGATATCAAAGATGGATCCAATCAAGTATATCTTTGAGAAGCCTGCCTTATCTGGAAGAATAGCAAGATGGTAGATGATCTTGACTGAGTATGACATCCAGTACACGACCCAAAAGGCAATCAAGGGAAGTGTGTTGGCAGATCATCTGGCACATCAGGCAGTGGATGATTACCAGTCTATGAACTTTGAATTTACGGATGAGAATATCATGATAGTGACTGACTGCGAAGAACCTGGACCGGATGAAGGACCTGAGGAAGGATCCTGATGGTCTATGTACTTTGATGGAGCTTCAAACGCTTTAGGCAATGGCATTGGCGCCGTGATCATATCTCCTAAAGGCTCTCATACTCCGTTCACCGCCCGAATATGTTTCAACTGCACCAACAACATGGTGGAGTATGAAGCGTGCATCATGGGTCTTCGAGCAGCAATCGACCTAAGGATTAAGTTCTTGAGTGTATTCGGAGATTCCGCTCTCGTGATCAGTTAGATCAAAGGCGAGTGGGATACGAAACACCCAAATCTTATTCCTTACAAGGAGTGTGTATTGATGTTGCTTCCACACTTCGAGGAGATAACCTTTGAACACTTCCCTAGAGAGGAGAATCAGTTGGCGGACTTGCTGGCTACGATGTCTTCTATGTTCAAAGTAAATTGGGACAACGAGGCTCCCCGGATTATCATTGAAAGGTTGGACAAACCTGCACATTGTTGTGACATTGAGACTGAAGAGGTAGTAGATAAACTCTGGTTTCATGAGGTGAAGAGGTATCTTGAGGCTCAGGAATACCCCGAGGGTGCATCTGTTAATGACAAGAAGTTTCTCAAGAGGTTCGCGGCAAAGTTCTTCATCAGCAATGGTATTCTTTACAAGCGTAACCATGATGTAACCTTACTGCGATGTATGAATAAGAACGAGGCAGAAAGGATCATGGCGGATTTTCATGAAGGTACTTTCGGAACTCATTCCAGTGGACACACCATGGCAAAGAAAATCCTTCGGGCAGGATATTATTGGTCCACTATGGAAGCCGACTGTTATCAGCATTCTCGGACCTGTCACATATGCCAAGTCTACGCTGATAAAGTGCACATACCTCCAGTTCCTCTGAACGTATTGACAGCTTCATGGCCTTTTGCAATGTGGGGCATTGATATGATCGGCGAGATCAGACCTACAACATCCAACGGGCATCGTTTCATCTTGGTAGCCACTGATTACTTTACGAAGTGGGTTGAAGCAGCTTCCTTTGATACTGTAACCAAGAACGTCGTGGCACGGTTCATTCGGCACAACCTGGTCTGTCGATATGGTGTACCAGAGAGGATCATTACGGATAATGGTACGAATCTCAACAATAAGATGATCACCGAACTCTGCAAACAGTTCAAGATACAGTATCACAACTCTTCTCCTTACCGGCCGAAGATGAATTGGGTTGTAGAAGCGGCTAATAAGAACATCAAGAAGATTGTGCAGAAGATGACGGTGACATACAAAGACTAGCACAAGATGTTACTGTTTGCTATTCATGGGCATCGTACCTCAGCGCGGACGTCAACATGGGCAACCCCCTATTCCTTGGTATATGGTATGGAGGCCGTATTACCCATTGAAGTTCAGATACCCTCTCTTCGGATTATGAAGGATATAGGTTTGAGCGAAGATGACTGGATTCAGACCCGACTTGATCAGCTGAACCTAATCGACAAAAAGAGACTTACTGCTATTTGTCATGGTCAGACGTACCAAAAACGGATGATCAAGGCATTTAACAAGAAAGTTAGACGACAAGAGTATCAAGTTGGGGATCTGGTGATCAAGCGCATCATACTACCACAAGGTGATCCCAATGGCAAATGGACCCCTACCTAGGAAGGGTCATTTGTGGTTAAGAACATTTTCTCAGGAGGAGCTATGATTCTAACCACCATGGATGGCGACGACCTTCCTCACCCCGTCAATGCAGACATAGTGGAAAGATACTACGCATAATCAAAGACCCGCTAGGTCGACTGGCCTAGGTAAAAGTAAGGGCTTCTCGGAAAACCATAAGGGTTCGGGCAAAAATAAGGGATGAAAATGAAAAAATCTGTACACCCGGCAAGTCGAAAACCTGAAAAGGCGGCTTGGGCAAAAAAGGGTATCCCGGTGGACTGAAAACCCGAAAGGGCGGTCCAGGAAAAAATTAGGGATTAAAGTGTAACACCATGTCTCATTGGATCACCTTACAACCGGACTTCGGTATCGACTATCAAAGCTCGCACGGCACTGATCAATCTGATCTACCTTCAACCAAGTAGCAAAGTGATGAGATTCTCAAGGACATAAGGGCAATAGCAGAGTTGGAACCCAGTGGGATTATTCACATAGCTGTTTTGTTTAGTTTTTTCACAAATTGTGTAAATTCTATTGTTCAGCGGCATTCTCTTACTAGGACGTCAGCCTCTTGTACAAAAACGCCTATTTACAGGCCAAACTTCAAAATCAATACAATTCATTTTCAGAGAAATTTCAAACTGTTTTTCCTTTTTTCTGTTTTGTTTGGCAAAGAACGTCCAATGTTCATTCTTGATATATGCATTTGACATTAACTGCTGCTCATGAATATTTACATGCGAACCAAAAGACGATTAGTGGTAATATCAAAAACAGGGGGAAATAAGAATTGTCCAAACTGTACGGTTGCTCTGTCCACCAGGTACAAGGTAAATTCAGCTGAAGAATATGTTTGAGATGCATTCACTCCCCGCAGAGTAAGACAGTAATGTTAACTCTCCCCAGCTGAGACTTACTACCGCGAATGAATCAATAATATTCTCCCCAAGAAGATTTTATCTAACATCAGCACTGAAAGATCTTAATATTCCCCAGCGGAGTATAAGAATATTCCCTGGTAGAGTACAAGATATCCCCCAGTGGAGTTTGAAATTTTTCCCCAGCGCAGTCTGAAAAAGCTTCCCCAGTGGAGTTTGGAGAATCATCCCCAGTAGACTTTGGAAGATTGTCCCCAGCAAGTTCAAAGGATTATCCCCATAAGAGTCTAAAAGGTTATCCCCAGTGAACTCACGGCTGAAAGATCATCCCCAGAGGAGTTCTTTCCTTTCACAAACAAAAAGTCAATCCCCAACAGGATTCAGTATCACCAGCAATGGTAATTCATCCTCAGTGGAATTTATCGGTGGAATCCACTATAGAGCATCTCTTCCCCACAGAGTAATCTCCTCATCAGTTTATTCCCCAACGGAGTTATCCTCTCTTGCAGGTTTATTCTCGCAATCATCTTTGTTCTCCATCCCCAGCGGAAACGAAGAATTCAACTCTTTTCTCCAGTAGATATCCGGGATTTATTTTTCCCAGCTAAAAACATTACATTGCCATACATCACGATACATGCATATACGCATCATATAACACAATCTCATTTATTTTGAGAACATCATTGATTGATATATATCATGCATTGCATACGACTGACCTTTACCTTTCAGGAAGGATGCAGTTAAGTTCTCAGCTATGAAGTTTTTACCTCAGTTGAACTACTGACCGGTTCTTAAATCTCAACTAAATTAGTCTCGGTTGAATTACAGATAAGGTTCTAAATCTCGATAAATTTCCTTCATCGAAGTATGGACAAGTTCTTAAATCTCAACAGAATTATTCTCCGTTGAAGTACAGATAGTCCTAGATCTCGATTAAGATATTTCCCTCAGTCGAAGTACTGATTGGTTCTTAAATCTCAACTGAATTATTCTCAGTTGAATTACAGATAAGGTTCTAAATCTCGACAATTTCCTCCGTCGAAGTATGGACAAGTTCTTAAATCTCAACAGAATTATCCTCCGTTGAAATACAGACAAGTCCTAGATCTCGATGAAGATGTTTCCCTCAGTCGAAGTACTGACTGGTTCTTAAATCTCAACTGAATTATTCTCGGTTGAATTACAGATAAGGTTCTAAATCTCGACAATTTTCCTCCGTCGAAGTGTGGACGAGTTCTTAAATCTCAACAGGATTATCCTCCGTTGAAGTACAGACAGTTCCTAGATCTTGATGAAGATGTTTCCCTCAGTCGAAGTACTGACCGGTTCTTAAATCTAAACTGAATTAGTCTCGGTTGAATTACAGATAAGGTTCTAAATCTCGGAAATTCTCCTCCGTCGAAGTACTGACCGGTTCTTAAATCTCAGCTGAATTATTCTCGGTTGAATTACAGATAAGGTTCTAAATCTCGACAACTTTCCTCCGTCGAAGTGTGGACGAGTTCTTAAATCTCAACATAATTATCCTCCGTTGAAGTACAGACAGTTCCTAGATCTCGATGAAGATGTTTCCCTCAGTCGAAGTACTGACCGGTTCTTAAATCTCAAATGAATTATTCTCGGTTGAATTATAGATAAGGTTCTAAATCTCGGCAATTCTCCTCAGTCGAAGTACTGACTGGTTCTTAAATATCAACTGAATTATCCTCGGTTGAATTACAGGTAAGGTTCTAAATCTCGACATATTTCCCCTAGTTGAATTATGGACAAGTTCTTAAAACTCAACAGAGATGTTCTCTCAGTTGAAGTACAGGCAAGTTCCTAAATCTCAACAAAGATCAGACTTCCCCAAGCGGAATCTTCCACAACAACAGGTATGCAAGTTCTCGCTAAGGAATCTATTATGCGATCGACACTCCTGCATATGGCATCTTTAAGCCCGTCCTCCCGTCGGAAATCTCCAAATGGCATCTGTAAGCCCATTCCCGACTTCACCAGACTGATACCATTTCATGCGAGTGCAAATTTCTGGGCACTCTAGTGTTCAATCATCTTCCACCTTCAGATCACGAAAGGCACGAAAGCCAATCTACATCCTCAGGTTTAAGAAGATTGAACAGGGGAAGCTGTTGTACCCCAAAATTTTCCCTCTCATATTCCTCAAAACATTACAAGAAAAATCTCCAAGTTGCTCAAGTTTGCTCAAGAGTTGGACAGACAAGCTATCTCCTAAGGCAGTCAACCCCAAATTAGGGTTTTGTGTTGCATCAAGATCCTTGAATCCAAATGGCCTCAAGTGCTCCCCAATGTCCTAATATGTTCTCAAGATCATCCATGTCAAATATCAAGCCTTGCAAAGGAAGTTTGCTCAGTCAATTGCTCAAAGGTCCAAAAATCGATTGTGCTAGGGCAAAAGTCAACTGTGACCCAAATATAGTCAAACTTCAAGATTTTTTGTCAAAATTATCATTTTTAAGGATATTTCATCATTTGATCAAGGTTTGATCATGATTCATCAAGGATTGCTCAAAATTCATCAAGACTCAAAAGTTGCTAAATTAGGGTTTTGTAGGAAAAGTCAACTCAACTTTGACCAAGCATACCTTTCTAATACTTTATGAGAAATGACCCATCCAAAGATCATTTTGAAGAGGATGCAGTTTACTACAATCCATATTCATACCCCAAGATCAAAAAATGCACTCACAAGAAGTTATAAATTCGGACATTATAGGTCATTTTTGAAAGTCAACAAAAACACCTTTTTTGCCAAAGCTTATAACTTGAGCATGGAATATCAAAATGATATGAGACCAAAATGGTTGGTTATAGGACATCTCAAGCTTTCTAAAAAATCCAAGAACACTTCCAAAAGTTCAAAATTGAAGAAGTTATGCATTGTTGAAGTTGGACATTTTTGCAAAATTGCCAAAAGTCAACTATCCCCAAAACTTCAAATTTTGTCAAATGGGCCCATTCTTTTCCACTTGATTTGAGTTTGAATCATTTCCCACGTGTCCTAGCTTCATCCATGAGCTCATATTTCATTTTTATTATTTAATTTGATTTTTTATTGAATTTATTCATTTTAAATCAAATAAAATCATAGAAAATCCCAATAATTAAAAACTCTTGATTTATTGATTGTTTTAGGCTTTGTTTACAGCTAGCAACACCATGGAATTCGTATCAGGCCATATCATGTGCAAAAAGATTGAATCAAATCAAATTTGGCAAGTTTGTAAATGGGAATCAAATCAAATTCAAAGGCATTGATATGAGAAGATTTGATCCATAATTTCTACCCTAATACACCATACAATACATAAGCAAGCAAAGGCAATCGAGATTAGGGTTGGAAGCTGCAGGCAGGGACAGAACAAAAGTTGGAAAATTCATCAAAAAGCTTGAGATCGAAATCATAGCTAGAGGCATTTTCAGAAGCCAAGACCTGTCCCAAACGCTTCCTGGGTGTTCACTCAATCTACCTGGATCAAAAGCAAGCTTGTTCAGACCCCATAGCGCGCTGTAAGTGTCACGATAAACACCCCTGTTCTTGAAATCGTAATTCATTATTCTGGCATCATTTGACCAAAGTAATTGCATATTTGTAATCCTCACAACATTTCCAAGCTATGTGCATCATTCAATTTTGTTTATCTGACCTGTAATGCAAAACACCATAGCTAGGGTTCTTGGAGCTTTTTGGGGCATTTTCTTTTCATGAAAAATTGGCCATCAAGAAGGGTATGGTTAGGACCGGAGGTTGAGACGAGCATAACCATGCCCTTGAAATGCATTTTTGTGGCTCGTAACAAATTTTGGAGATGGACTGGCTTATAGCTACGGACTTATGTCCGTTGGTATAGGTCTGAATTGTTTTAGCCACGGACATGAGGTTGAAGATGATGCGTGGCGCCCCATCATTGGCCCATTCAAACCACGCGCGCGTTTTTTTTGTTCTGACCAATAATTGTTGTTTTGTTTTATTATTATTGTTTTGTATTCATATAACAAACAGAACAACATGGTGCGTTGGCAAGGCAAGCGTGCAAACATCCATCAGGACCTGGGTTCGAATCCCAGGTCCCCCACTTTCCTTAATAATTTTTCTTTTTAGATAATCACATGCATATTCAAGCTTGCAGTGTACCATGTGCCATCAATCATCCAATGGCCAGATAGCCAAAGGCCAAATCTGAGAGTTCAAGAATGAATGTCCACCAAAGGCTAAGTCCAAGCGTGCACATTGGATTCCAAAAAAGTCAAAAAAGGCCAGCTGCAATGGGTCTTCAGATTGCTATCCACACCACAAAAAACAGGCCCATACTCCTCTCTCATAATTCTTTTTGTTTATTTATTTATTGATTTAATTGTTTTATTTAATTTACTAACCAATCAAAAAAATTCTTTTCTTTATAAAATAAAATCACCAAAAAATATTTTTATTTAATTAAATTTTAACTTTTATTTTTTATTAATAAATACTAATAAATTAATTTAGGTTTTAATTCTAGAATAATTTTAACCTATTTTGCAAATAATTAAAATTAACTAGACTTAATTAGGTTTTCACTAATTCAATTAATTTTATTTTTCTTTCTTAAAATAACAAAAACCAAAAAATAATTTATTTTTTTATTAATTAATTTAATTTAGTAATTAATTTAGGTTATTTCTTTCTTAAAATAAAAATAACAAAAATATGTCTTCTTTAAAGGGTCAAAACCCTAAAATTTGCGCTCGATTTAATTTCCCGCACGCGATTTATTTTCTTTTATCAAGAAATGTACTTGCTTCCGGATTGTAATAGTAAATAGGACTTTCAATTATTTTTATCGCTTTATTTATTTTTAAAGGGTTTGTCTTTGGCGATGTAAATACCTGACGCCTTGTAATTTAAATTCCGCATTTTATTTCTGCAAATCATAACTGTTAGATGTTTGATAATAGGATGGCATGACAAGACTGAATGTTTTAACCTAAAATCAACTTAGATCACCCTTAACATGTTCAAAGATAAAAATAACTGAAAACGACACACTCGCACATGCGCACTCCTAGGGTACACCCCACTTGGTTGCCTTCGTAAACGGTCATTGAGTATAGGTCAGTTTAGATGTCTCCCTCTTGTCTAAAACATCATAGTCGCCTCGAAATGGTTGCCTCGGATATGATTGCCTAAAACAAATGATCTAAGACATTAGGGTTACCGCTAAGGCGTCCTAACATTGCTTTGGTGACCGTAAGTCCCGCACTCGAATTGACCCTTTAACTCCAACAACGGTGCTACCTACTCATTAATAGTGGGATAGCATTGTATAAACGAAATTAGCATAGAACGATTCCTTTTTCGAGTAGGTAGATAGTTCTTAGATACTTGCTCATCCAAAACAAAACATTTTCACACTTACACTCCTTTTTTAACAAAGTTTTCCAAAACACTTCATTACACTCTTGAGGACAGAAGCAAGAGTTAAATCGAAGTTTTCAAAACAAAAACTTTTTCAAACCCACAAGCACAAAGAAAAAATTTTTGAAAATAATTGAGCAAGTACCCAAGAACCCGTGGATAACCACGGATAGAAAGGGTGCTAACACCTTCCCTTTCTATAATCTACCCCCCGAACCCGAGAAATATCTCGAAAAAGGAATTTTTTTTGTGCTTTTTTCCTTTCCTTGTTGGATAAAATAAAAGTTGGTGGCGACTCTTGCTTACCGCGAAATTTTGCGAAAACAAACGCAAAACGCAAACAAACATTCCAAAAAACAGTCAGTTCTTCCCACCGTATCACAGGATGCATGGGAGTTTTTGATGGCTTACATTCTGATAGGTCATATTTCTTCAGAAGTTCTTTAACATACTTGCTTTGATGTATGTATTTTCCTTCTGGAGTTTGATTGATATGGATGCCCAGAAAGAACTTGATTTCTCCCATCAAGCTCATTTTAAACTCACCCTGCATAGACTTAGCAAATTCTCTTCTCAGAGAGGTTTTAGTATATCTAAAAATAATATCATCTACGTAAATATGACAAACTAGAATGTCATTTTTAAATGGTTTACAGAATAAAATAGTGTCCACCTTCCCTCTGGTAAAGTCATTTTCTAAGAGAAAACTACTAAGTCTTTCATACCAAGCTCTGGGAGCTTATTTCAGACCATATAGTGATTTCTTTAGTTTATAGACATATTCTGGATTTTTTGAATTTTCAAAATCAGGGGGTTGATGCACATAAACTTCTTCCTTAATGTAACCATTTAAAAATGCACTTTTAATATCCATCTGATAAAGAGTGATGCCATTATTTACAGCAAAATAAATTAAGAGTCTGATAGATTCTAACTTGGCGACTGGAGCAAAGGTTTCTGTATAGTCTATCCCTTCTTGCTGACTATAACCTTGTGCCACCAGCCGTGCTTTGTTTCTGGCGACTTCTCCTTGTCCATTTAGTTTGTTTCTGAATACCCATTTGGTTCCAATGATGTTGAACCCTTTTGGTTTAGGAACCAGATCCCACACATTGTTTATGGTGAATTGGTTTAATTCTTCCTCCATTACAAGTATCTAATCATTGTCCAGAAGGGCTTCGTCAATGGAAGATGGCTCAATCAGAGACACTAATCCCATGAGAGATTCTTCAGAGTTTCTGAATGTAGATCTTGTTATGATTGGGTCTTCTTTCTTTCCCAGAATTTTGTTTTCTGGATGAGCTAAGCTACTTCTGGATTATCTTTTCTGGAGAGGCTCTTCAGATGTTGTTGTAATGTTTGTCACATCTTCTTCTGGAGATGACTGTGATTCTTTGTGAGACAATTCTGATTCAATGTCTTCAGTACCTGTAAATTGGACTTGTATATCTGCAAAAGATTTATCTTGCTTTGACTTTTGAGAGCCAAGCTTATCATCAAATCTGACACTGATGGACTCTTCTACAATTCGTGTTTTTGTGTTATATACTTTATAGCCTCTTGAGCATTCAGAGTATCCTAACATGAGACACTTTTGTGATTTAGAGTCAAACTTGTTCAGATGTTCTTTAGTATTTAGAATAAAACAAGTACATCCAAATGGATGGAAATAAGAGATGTTGGGCTTTCTGTTCTTCCATTGTTCATATGGAGTCTTATCCAGAATAGGTCTTATGGAGATTCTATTCTGAATGTAACACGTTGTGTTAACTGCTTCTACCTAGAATTTCTTAGCAATGTTAGTCTCGTTGATCATGGTTTTGGTCATTTCTTGTAAAGTTTTGTTCTTTTGTTCTATAACTTTGTTTTTTTGAGGAGTTCTAGGACAACAGAAATCATGAGAGATGCCATTCTCATTAAAAAATAGTTCAAATTTTTTGTTTTCAAATTCTCCACCATGACCACTTCTGACTTTAACAATTCTAAGATCTTTTTCATTTTGGACTTGGTTACAGAAGGCAAAGAACACAGAATGTGACTCATCCTTGTGTCTTAAGAAATTTACCCATGTCCACCTGCTATAGCCATTTACGATCACTAACCCATACTTCTTCCCACTAATGGATGCATTTTTCACTGGTCCAAATAGATCTATATGCAGAAGTTCTAATGGTCTGGAGGTAGAAACAACATTTTTTGTTTTGAAAGAAGGTTTTGCAAACTTTCCTTTTTTACATGCTTCACACAGAGCATCTGAGTTGAACTTCAGATTAGGAAGTCCTTTGACCAAATTGAGTTTGTTAATCTAAGATATTCTTCTCATACTAACATGCCCCAATCTTCTGTGCCAGACCCATTGCTCATCGTTAACAGGAAATAGGCATTTTATATTCTTACTTTTTAATTTAGAAAGTTTTATTTTGTGAATGTTGCTCTTTCTCTTTCCATTAAAGAGGACAGATCCATCTTTGTGACTAACTGCTTTGCAGGACTTTTGATTGAAGATTATACCATAATCGTTATCACTTAATTGACTTATGGATAACAAGTTATGCATTAATCCATCTACTAACAGAACATTTGTTATAGAAGGAAGAGTATCGTTACCAATAGTTCCAGAGCCAATTATCTTCCCATTCTGATTGCCTCCATAACCTACGTAGCCTCCAGATTTACGCTTCGGGCTTTGGAACATATGTTTTCTTCGAGTCATGTTTCGATAGCATCCAGAGTCCAGGTACCAAGATTAGTGTTTCAGTCTTGATGTTAAAGATATCTGCAACATAGAAAATTTTATCCTTAGGTACCCATATCTTTTTGGGTCCTTGTTTGTTAGAGTTACCAAAATTCTGTTTGAATTTTGGTTTAGCAGAAAAAGCATTACCAGTATACTTTATGTCATGTGTGTGCCCTTAGGTGAAGTGAGAATTTAGAGGTGTGCATTTAATTACCATATCCTTAACTTTCTTAGGTTGAGATACTTTACCCTTTTATCATATTCCTTTTATGCCATTTCTGCTAACTCCACACATCATTGAAGCCATCTTGTTTCTATCTATGTTTTTAGCAAGGAATTTTTGAAAGCTATGATCATATTCCTTTATGATCTTATCATAGTTACTAGGAACTTCTGAGACAGTTTCTTTCTGAGAATTTTGTAATTTATTTTCTAGTTTAGAAATTGTTTCTTTCAGCTTGGAGTTTTCTAATCTCAGTTTCTTAGTTTCTTCAGAGTCAGAAACTAGATCCTTTTTCAGGTTCTTGTTTATGACTCGAAGTTTATGATATTTTTCAAGAATTTCTGACAGACTCTCTTCTAATTGAGATATAAATAAGTTAGAGAATACCTCTTCTGCCTCTGAGTCTGATTCTGATCCAGACGATCCAGTGTATTTTTATATGTTGTCCATTAGGGCTATGTTGGCTCTTTCGTCTTCTTATTTTGTTTCAGCTTCAGAAGAGTCTGAGTCATCCCATGTTGCCATGAGGCATTTCTTCTTTTCCTTAAAGAAATTCTTTTTAGGTTTCTCTTTTTGAAGATTTGGACAGTCGCTTTTTTAATTCCCTTGTTCATTGCATTTATAGCAGATAATGTCTTGGTTATTAGACTTTATGTATCCAGAATATGGTTCAGAAAGATTTCCTGTTCTTCTGGAATTTTTGAACTTCCTTTGCATGTGCTTCCTCATGTGATTGACGCTTCTAGAGAGAAGAGACAATTCGTCTTCTTCTGATGAGGATCTACTAGAGTTTTCTTCTTTTGCCTGCAAAACTTTCGATTCATATTTTTCGTTAGATTTAAGAGCTAAAGACTTACGTTGCTTCTGGGGTTCATCTTCTTCTAACTCTATATCATGACTTCTCAGGGAGCTGACAAGTTCTTCGAGAGAGATTTTGTTTATATTTTTGGCCAGTTTAAGAGTTGTGACCATGGATCTCCATTTCTTGGGTAAACTTCTGATGATCTTCTTTACGTGGTCAGTAGTTGAGTACCCTTTATCCAAAACTTTTAACCCAGCCACCGGAATTTGAAACCTTGAGAACATTGTTTCAATGGTTTCATATTCTTCCATTTTGAAGGCTTCATACTTCTAAATAAGCACAAGAGCTTTGGTTTCTTTGACTTGCGTGTTTCCTTTATGGGTCATTCTCAAGGAGTCAAACATGTGTTTTGTTGATTCTCTGTTTGTGATCTTCTCATACTCTGTGTATGAGATAGAACTCAAGAGAATAGTTCTAGCCTTGTGATGATTTCTGAAATCTCTCTTTTGATGATCTGATATTCTTTTTCTGTCAATCTTCTGACCGCTTTCATCAACAGGATGTATGTACCCACCAGTCATTATGTCCCAGAGATCAGCATCATTAACTAGAAAGAAACTTATGATTCTATCTTTCCAGTAATCAAAGTTTTCACCATCAAAAATAGGAGGTTTGCCGCTGATTCTGTCTTTCTCATCACGGTAGTCATTACTGATGTTCTGACTTGGTCCCACCATAGTTTTTTTCTTGCTTGGATCTTTTTTTGACACGGTTAAGTGCTTATACTCAGAGCCAGTCGCTCTGATACCAATTGAAGAATGGAAAAACACAAGAAGGGGGTGAATTGGGGTTTTTAAAACTTAAATAAAAGAACATGTTGGTTATCCTGGTTCATTTGAACTCAAACTACTCCAGTCCACCCGCCAAGGTGATTTCGCCTCTCTTAACAAGGTCTTAATCCACTAATCAACTTGATTACACAACTACTATGACAATCGTCAAAGTCTTCTTGAGTTTAAACCACAATCTGGTTTTCTCAAGGAAATACAATAAACAATATTTAAGAGAGTGTACAAAAAAGTGTTTTCTAATAAAACAGTATCACACAAGTGATGTTTTACACAATTTAGATTTGAGACGTTTGAAGATGATGAAGATGACTTCTTTGCTATGCATGAAAAATCGTAAACGATTTCTCCTTCAAACTTTGTTTAAATAGGCGATGCATGTAGGATATTTTGGAATGTCGATCAATGATAATTAAAGAGCTATCCAAAAATAGATATCCTTGTTCCCTTTCAACTGTTACTTTTGCATAGCAATAATTGAATTGTAACGCTTCAGAACATGCTTGCTTCAAAAGATGAAAGTTATCATTGCTTCTTTCCAGAACTTTATGGATCAGAAACACGGAGTCCTGTTTGCAGCATTAGAACTTATTTAAGAGATGTACAGAATCAGAGTTGAAACATCTATTTAACTCATCTTCTGTGCTTCTTTCATCAGAACTTCTCTGCAAAATAAAATATAGATTAAGGGAGCATAATTGTTTTTTGAGTGTTTGTTATCATCAAAACTCTTACAAGGGTTGTAGAATCTAACTATGTTCTAACATAGATAATGAAGGGGTGAAAAACACAAGAAGGGGGGGGGGGGGGGGGGGGGTTGAATTGTAAAACTGAAATCTTAAAGCAATTGACAAGATATTTTTATCCTGGTTCGTTTGATCTCAAACTACTCCAGTCCACCCGTCAAGGTGATTTCGCCTCTCTCCAACGAGGTCTTAATTCACTATATTCAACTGAATATTACAGACTGCTTTAACAACTGCTAAAGCCTTCTTGATTCAAACCACAATCCGGTTTGTCAAGGCAACACTTTCTTACAAAGGTATAAAACAATGTGTGTGAATGTTTTCTACAAAACTTTATCACAACTGTGATGTATACACAAAATGAAGCTTAGAAACTAGATTGCTAAACACTAATGGAGTATCAGAGTTTGTGGTTTAGCAAAACTGGTAGATGAAGATTATTGTTCAGCTTTGTGTGTGTAGAGATTTTGAGAGCATTAGCCATTATAATCTTCGAAGCCTTGTTTATATAGCACTTGAGAAGATGAACGTTGAATGCAATATTCTTGTTTCAATGCTAATAACAAGCTTTCCTTTTTGAGCAGATCTTGTCTGGAATGAGGCCGTTGGGATTAATTAGCTTTCAATGCACAGTACCGTTGCTTCTTCAATGCACGTTCTGGCTTGGCTCATTCTGATTCTGCTTCGCTGCTGATGAACTATTGTTTTTGTATCAGAGTGTTTACGCGCAGTTCTGTTCATCAAGCTTCAGCATGTACGTGAGTTGATCATCTGATCTTGACGTTCTGATTCAGCAACTTCTGATGCTGGTGTATGAAATCAAATTCTGATGCTGAAGAAGTGATCTTGCTTATTTTAATCAGCGTATCTGCAAGTCAGAGCATAGTAATTTTTAGGCAGCATATAGTTCAAACATGAAACATATAAATACTATATCTTTTCACTTTGTTATCATCAAAACTCAAATATAGGGTAGTAGATTCAAACATTGTTCTAACAATCTCCCCCTTTTTGATGATGACAAAAACTAGATATTTTAAATGAAAAATAACGTGAAAAGGTATCTGGGAAATGTTTCAGAGTTAAGAAGTAAGGAGAAATCAGAGTTAAGAGATACTCCCCCTGAGTTTGTTACTTCCCTTTGATATACGTGTACTTCAGGATCAGATCTTTTTCTTTCTTTGAACATCAGATTATCAGAGTCTTTGACTTATCAGAGAGCAGAGCTTCAGAGCTTTTCCTGTCAGAGCTTTGCTTTGGATCAGAGTATTAGGTTGATCAGAACTTCATATTTGATCAGAGCAACATTGATCAGAGCTTCTACATTTTGATTAGAGCTTCTAGTCTTCATAGTGTTCAGGAGCTTCCTTGTGCCTGTAGACTTTAAACAAAATAGAAAAACATTTCAAGTAATAGAGTTAGAATGTTTGAGAATTTCTGTCTAGTTAGCCGTTATTGATTTTAAATATCATTCTTGTTCTCCCCCTTTTTGTCAGCAATCAAAAAGTGTTGGTGATGTGCTAAAACAATTTAGATCAGAAAAACAAATTATATTAAAATAGTTCAGAATCAGAGCAAAAGAACATTACAAAACATAGTCAAAACAGTACTTTAGAAAATTAAGAAAACATAGAGAATGTCATGCATGAAAAAGTTTTAAGGTTGAGGGGGCATGCGTGAGAACAGGCTCTCCAGCATCGCTTGAATCTTTTCAGAAGTTTCATTCTGCTTCTGAACCATGTTGACCACAGTGTCAATTTTGCTGTCCTGCACATCCATTCGTGCTTTCATCTTCTGATCATTCTCTTCCATCCGCTGCTGTAGACGCAAGTCATTCAGCCTTAGTTCTTCCAGAGCCTGTCTGTCCAAGGCAGCTTGAGAAGCATCAGAAGGAGGAGGCTTCTCAGAACTTTCAGCGACATCTTCTGCTTGACTTTCAGCCTGAATGGTCTTGTCTTCTTCTGATGGTTGCACTTGTGCAGCTTGCTGTTTCTCAGACCAAGATTCACTGTCCAGAGGGAGCACAACTTCCTGAGGTAGCTGACTTTCAACTTCCTTCAGCAGCTTGCTGAAGTTCTGTTGTGCCTGCTCATAGTTGACATCCTGCAACTTGAGGGCTTCAGCACGCACCCATAATCTGAACTGTGACCAGAGCTGATCAGAAGCAGCTAGGTCAATCATCCCAGGACAGACTTGCTTCAAAGAAGCAATCCATTGCAGCACACCTGTTTCAAAATTCAAAATACCAGAGCCAACATCTGGTTGCTTTGGTTTGGGAATGGCAATTTTGTGTCTTAAGTCAGCAAGACGTTCAAGACTTGTTAAGTCAATGAAAGTTCTGCTGGGGTTTTCAGAGGTTTGCTGAGAGGCTGTTTGTTTTGGAGGAAGGGTATCAGAATCAGAGTCAGATATTTCGATTGGAGTGGATGGTGGTTTAGGAGTATTTGGAGGTGTTGATTCCTCTGAAGATGGTAACTGTGGCATGACAATAGTGGTTCCACATGGCAACTGGATTGCCAGCGGTGAAGGTTGAGGTGAGTGAGGGTCAGATTTATGAGGAGAAGGGGTTTTGGAATGGTGAAACTCTGTTTGTGGTGAAGGTGGATTATTTTCTGGTTGAGGAGGTGGAATCTCTGATTGCTCAGGGATCAGAGGTTCTTCTGTGAGAGGTTGTTGTTGTTGTGGTTCTGATTCTGGTTGTTGTTGTTGTTCTGGTTGTGGAGGAGGAATATTTGGTGGTTCAGAATTTGGTTGAGCAGAAGCATGTTCACGCTCAATATCAGCTAGCACTCGATCAAGTGCTGGTGTTGTTGAAACAGTTGGTTGTTTGGGAATCTTAGTTCTGGTTCTTCTGAGTTGTAAGGCCTCAGAAGGGTCTTCTGGTATGGTTTCATCAATGGTAGGGATTGGAATTGATATTCTGTGAGAGGTTTGAGAAGGGGCAGCAGATGTTGGAATAGTAAAAGATTTTGAGATAGGGGCAGCAGATGAAATACCTCTTTTCTTTGGAGTCTGATGAGATGATCCTTCTGCTGGCGCTTTCCTCTTCTTTGTCTTCTTCTGAGTCACTTCTGGTTGGATTTGACTCAGATCTTTGATCTTCAGCTTTGAACCTGTATCTTCTTCCTTGTATGAATCTGGATACCTGAGAAACAACTCTGGTTTGGATTCCATTTCAGAAAATACCGGAAAATCACTCAGAGGCACTCTTCTGCTGGAGATGTCAGCAGTTGAAGTAGCTCTGGGTTCCTTCTTAATATTTTCTATCAGCTTCATCTTTTTCAGGTTCTTAGCGTTTAGCGGTTTTCCAACAGTTGGTTCAATAGTGCTCAGCACTTGAGCTTCGCTCAGATACTCTATCAGCTTATTCTCTGTCAGAATATCTGATATAAGCCTTCCAAACGGTATCCAGTCCCTTTTGGTCCTTTCTTCTTCTCTTGTTTCTTTGACACTGGTCTTGAGATGGTTGAACAGGAAGTGTGCCAGATTGATCTTTACCCTCTGATCAATAAAGTAGATCAGAAATTGCTGATCCACGTTTATATAATCAGGAGAACTTGTTGGTTTCCTGTGGTTGAAGCATCCCAGAACAATCTTGGCCCATACTCTGCAGTGATCCTTCAGATCCTTAATTTTGCTGCTGGGCAATCCAAGAGTGAAAATTCTGTTGGCTACCACACCTACATCAGGGCATCTTTCAGCCATGTCCACACAACGGACTCCACCACCACTTTGACCGATTAGCCTAGCAATGAGGTCTTCAGAAATTACAATCTTCTTTCCCATGACAGAAGAGATGACTAGATGTTTGGAAACCTTGGCGTGAATCCAAAATTCCTTGACAAGCGCTGGGAATGTTGGTCCAACCAACCTATCGAAATACCTCTCCCACTTTTGAGCCCTAATTTCTTCAGTTAGGTCAAATCCATTTTCCTTCAAACTTTCAAAGTCGATGATTAACTCAGAGAGCACTTCAAGGTTCTTTACCGGTGTGAGAAGAGTTCTGAGGGGCACCTGATATTGCTCAGAAGTTTCTTTCTTCTGATTGCCTACAGAAATGCTGGAGGATGCCATTGTTCTCACTAAAAAAGCTTTGAGAATGATTTGAGAGAGAAAGGTTTGTAGGAGATAAACTCAGAAATATGCAGAAAATACTTGAATGATTATGAGAAAGCGTAAAGAATAAGAATGAAGGATTAATGTGCTTAAATAGAGTTTTCAAAAATTATTTTGAAAAATTAAACGTTTTTAAGAGAGAGAAAAAAATAATGATTGCCATTTAACAAGCGTGATTACTTTTCATTAAATGCTTGCTGATTTTGGGGGATTTGAGAAAGATACTTAAAAACGGTTACCAGACATGTGTCTCAATGCACCCAATCAGCGCTTTGCCTTCTCAGAAGCGTGCACGCGTTCTGCTTCAGAGATTTGCTGATGATTGGATGACACTTGTTTGATGTAGTGATCAGCACGTCTGTCTTTGAGATTAGACTCTCAGATCTTTAGACTTGCATCTGATACAATCTGCATGTTCTATCTTTCTGAAAGAAGATTGATCAGAAGTTCACAGTAATATAATTACATTCTGAAGATAAATATATGGAATTAAAACATTTTCATTCTGGGCATACTTTCATGCTGAGATGTTTCAGAATGAAATTAAACCTATCTTCTGAAAGGGGTTTAGTAAAGATATCAGCCCATTGATGGTCTGTATCTATAAATTTCAAGTTCAAAATACCTTTCTGAATATAGTCCCTAATGAAATGATGCTTAATTTCTATATGCTTAGCTCTAGAATGTAAAATAGGATTCTTACTTAAGCAAATAGCAGAAGTATTATCACAAAGTATAGGAATGTTACTCTCAAAAATCTGGAAGTCTTCAAGCTGACTTTTCATCCAGAGCATTTGTGTGCTACATCCTGCTGCTGCTATGTACTCAGCTTCTGCTGTTGACAGAGCAATTGTTGATTGCCTTTTGCTGGACCACGAGATCAGATTTTCTCCCAGAAACTGGCAGCTTCCAGAAGTACTTTTACGTTCCACTCTGTCTCCAGCAAAATCAGCATCACAGTAGCCTACTAAGCTGTAATCACTAGATTTTCTATAAAACAAACCCAGATTAGTAGTACCTTTCAGATACTTGAAAATTCGCTTAACAGCTGTTAAGTGAGATTCTCTAGGATCTGATTGGAATCTAGCACAAATACATACGCTGAATAAGATATCAGGTCTTGAAGCAGTCAGATAGAGGAGAGAACCAATCATACCTCTGTAGACTTTCTGTTCTACACTTTTGCTTACCTCTTCTCTTTCCAGGATGCACGTGGGATGCATTGGAATCTTTGATGGCTTACATTCTGAGAGGTCAAATTTCTTCAGAAGATCTCTGATGTATTTGCTCTGATGAATGTAAGTTCCTTCTGGAGTTTGATTGATCTGAATTCCTAGAAAGAATTTCAGTTCCCCCATGAGGCTCATCTCAAATTCTGCCTGCATACACTTAGCAAATTTTCTTCCAAGAGAAGGATTAGTAGAACCAAAAATTATATCATCAACATAAATTTGACAGACTAAAATGTCACTCTTAACTGTTTTACAGAATAGAGTAGTGTCCACTTTCCCTCTGGTGAATTCATTTTCAAGCAGAAAGTTACTTAGCCTTTCATACCAAGCTCTGGGAGCTTGTTTCAGACCATACAGTGACTTCTTTAGTTTGAAAACATGTTCTGGATGTTTTGTATTTTCAAAACCTGGGGGTTGGTGAACATAAACTTCTTCTTCTATATAACCATTTAAGAATGCACTTTTGACATCCATCTGATACAGAGTGATGCCTCTATTAACAGCAAATGAAATTAAAAGTCTGATAGATTCTAACCTGGCGACTGGGGCAAAGGTTTCTGTATAGTCTATCCCCTCTTGCTGACTATAACCTTGTGCAACCAGTCGTGCCTTGTTTCTGATGACTTCACCTTGTTCATTTAACTTGTTTCTGAACACCCATCTTGTTCCAATGACGTTGAATCCTTTTGGTCTGGGGACGAGATCCCATACGTCGTTTCTGGTGAATTGATTCAGCTCTTCTTGCATTGCCAGAATCCAGTCATTATCCAGAAGTGCTTCATCAATAGAAGAAGGTTCAATCAGAGACACAAGTCCCATAAGAGTTTCTTCAGAGTTTCTGAAGCTTGCTCTTGTTCTGATTGGATCTTCCTTTCTTCCTAGAATAGTCTCTTCTGGGTGATCCAAACTGCTTCTGGGCAATCTCTTCTGAGGTTGATCAGCAGCTGTTGTAGGATTTCTAGCATTGCTCCTTTCAGACGTTGAAGGAATGTTTGTGTTGAGAGCTTCTGATGACTTGTCTTCAGAACCTGCAAATTCAATTTCTATACCTGCAAGATTTTCATTCTGCTTTGACTTTTCAGAGTCAAGCTTGTCATCAAAACGAACACTGATTGATTCTTCCACAATCTGTGTTTCTGTATTGTATACTCTGTACCCTCTTGAGCGTTCAGAGTATCCTAACATAATACACTTCTGTGCCTTAGAATCAAACTTGTTCAAATAATTCTTTGTATTCAATATAAAGCAAGTACATCCAAATGGATGAAAATATGAAATGTTGGGCTTTCTGTTCTTCCACAATTCATATGGAGTCTTTTCCAGAATAGGTCTTATTGAGATTCTATTCTGAATGTAGCACGCTGTGTTTATTGCCTCTGCCCAGAAAGTCTTAGCAACGTTTGTCTCATTGATCATGGTTCTGGCCATTTCTTGCAATGTTCTGTTCTTTCGTTCTACAACTCCATTTTGTTGGGGAGTTCTAGGACAAGAGAAGTCATGCAGAATGCCTTTGTCATTAAAGAATGACTCAAAATCTTTATTTTCAAATTCTCCACCATGATCACTTCTGACTTTAACGATTCTAAGATCTTTTTCATTCTGAACTTGGTTACAGAAGGTAACAAACACAGAGTGTGACTCGTCCTTGTGTCTTAAGAACTTTACCCATGTCCATCTGCTATAGTCATCTACGATTACTAACCCATACTTCTTACCACTGACTGAAGCAGTTTTAACTGGTCCAAATATGTCAATGTGCAGAAGTTCTAATGGCTTAGAGGTGGAAACAACATTTTTGGATTTAAAAGAAGGTTTTGCAAATTTTCCTTTCTGACATGCTTCACACAGAGCATCTGAATTGAACTTCAAATTTGGAAGTCCTCTGACCAGATTGAGTTTGTTAATCTGAGATATTCTTCTCATACTAACATGCCCCAATCTTCTGTGCCAGATCCACTGCTCATTGTTAACAGACAGAAGACATTTTACATTCTGACTCTTTAGTTCAGAAAGTTTGATTTTGTAAATGTTGTTTTTCCTCTTACCATTAAACAGGATAGTCCCATCTTTCTGACTAACAGCTTTACATGATTTTTGATTAAAGATTATATCATAACCGTTATCACTTAATTGACTTATGGATAACAGATTATGCATCAATCCATCTACTAGCAGAACATTATTAATAGAGGGAAGATTTCCATTACCTACAGTTCCAGAGCCAATTATCTTTCCCCTCTGATTGCCTCCAAAGCCAACGTGGCCTCCAGGCTTAAGTTCCAGGCTTTGGAACATATGCCTTCTTCCCGTCATGTGTCGTGAGCAGCCAGAGTCCAGGTACCATGACTGGTGTTTCTGACTTGCTGCTAAAGATATCTGCAACATGTATTATTTTATCCTTAGGTACCCAGATCTTCTTGGGTCCTGATTTGTTAGTTTTACCAAAACTCTGGTTGAATTTTGGTTTCACAGAGTGCTTACTGCTAGTATATTTGATGTCGTGTGTGTGACCATACACAAAGTGTGAATTTAGAGGAGTGTGTTTAATGGTTAAATCCATGACATTTTTAGGTGTAGGAACCTTACCTTGGTATCCTATTCCTTTCCTGCCGTTTCTGCTAACTCCATAGATCATTGAAGCCATTCTGCTTCTATCTATGCTTTTAGCAAGGAACTTCTGGAAACTGTGATCATACTCCTTGATGATCTCATCAGCGTTGCTGGGAGTTTCAGAGATTGATTCCTTCTGAGAGTTTTGTAAAGAGTTTTCTAATTTTGAAATTTTATCTCTCAGCTCAGAGTTTTCCAATTTGAGACTCTCAGACTTATTAGAGTCAGATTCAAGATTCCTTTTCAGGTCTCTGAATTTAGCTCTAATCTGCTGATAACGTTCCAGAATTTCATTGAGGCTTTCAGCAAGTTCAGCCTTTGTAAAATTAACAACGAAGTTAGGGAATACCTCTTCTGTGTCTGATTCTGAGTCTGATTCAGAAGCTTCACTATCATCTGGAATGTTAGCCATGAGCGCTATGTTTGCCCTTTCATCATCTGATTCTGAGTCAGCTTCAGACGAGTCAGAGTCATCCCATGTGGCCATGAGACTTTTCTTCTTCTCTCTTCCAAACTTCTTTTTGGGCTTTTCCCTCTGAAGCTTTGGGCAGTCACTCTTGTAGTGTCCTTGTTCATTGCACTCGTAGCAGATGATGTCTTTTGTGTTTGGCTTCTTGCTACTGGAGGAGCCTTCAGATCTTCTGTATCCAGAGGAAGAATCTGTCCTTCTGTATCTGGAAGAAGACTCGTTCTGATCAGATCTTCTGGGATTCCTGAACTTCCTTTGTCTTTGCTTCCACAGTTGATTTACTCTTCTGGAGAGAAGGGAAAGTTCGTCTTCTTCTGATGAGGATCCATCAGATGTTTCTTCGACTGCCTGCAAAACTTTAGACTCAGATTTTCTGTTAGATTTTAAAGCTAAAGGCTTACCTTGCTTCTGAGGCTCGTCAACTTCTAGCTCTATCTCATGACTTCTGAGGGAGCTTATAAGTTCCTCCAGAGTGATTTTGTTGAGATCTTTCGCTAGCTTCAGAGCAGTAACCATAGGCCTCCACTGCTTGGGTAAACTTCTGATTATCTTCTTGACATGGTCAGCAGTAGAGTATCCTTTGTCCAGAACTTTGAGACCAGCTACCAGAATCTGGAATCTAGAGAACATAGTTTCAATGGATTCAGATTCTTCCATTTTGAACGCCTCATACTTCTGAATGAGCGCTAGAGCTTTTGTTTCTTTGACTTGAACGTTGCCCTCATGCGTCATTCTGAGAGAATCAAAGATGTTCTTAGCTGTGTCTCTGTTGGAGATCTTTTCATACTCAGTATAGGAGATGGCACTGAGGAGGATGGTTCTGGCCTTATGATGATTCTTGAAGTCACGCTTTTGTTGATTAGTCATTGATTTTCTATCAATCTTCTGACCAGTTGCATTCACAGGGTGCGTGTATCCATCTGTCACCATATCCCACAGATCAGCATCATGTGCTAGAAAGAAGCTTTCAATTTTGTCTTTCCAGTAATCAAAGTTTTCTCCATCAAAGACTGGAGGTTTGCCACTGAATCTGTCTCTGTCCTCGTTATTGTCATTGCTGAAGTGAGAATTGTTTCCTGCCATAGTGTTTTTCTGACGCTGGATCTTGTACTGACACGGTTAAGTGTTTTAGCTCAGAACCAGGCGCTCTGATGCCAATTGAAGGGGTGAAAAACACAAGAAGGGGGGGGGGGGGGGGTTGAATTGTAAAACTGAAATCTTAAAGCAATTGACAAGATATTTTTATCCTGGTTCGTTTGATCTCAAACTACTCCAGTCCACCCGTCAAGGTGATTTCGCCTCTCTCCAACGAGGTCTTAATTCACTATATTCAACTGAATATTACAGACTGCTTTAACAACTGCTAAAGCCTTCTTGATTCAAACCACAATCCGGTTTGTCAAGGCAACACTTTCTTACAAAGGTATAAAACAATGTGTGTGAATGTTTTCTACAAAACTTTATCACAACTGTGATGTATACACAAAATGAAGCTTAGAAACTAGATTGCTAAACACTAATGGAGTATCAGAGTTTGTGGTTTAGCAAAACTGGTAGATGAAGATTATTGTTCAGCTTTGTGCGTGTAGAGATTTTGAGAGCATTAGCCATTATAATCTTCGAAGCCTTGTTTATATAGCACTTGAGAAGATGAACATTGAATGCAATATTCTTGTTTCAATGCTAATAACAAGCTTTCCTTTTTGAGCAGATCTTGTCTGGAATGAGGCCGTTGGGATTAATTAGCTTTCAATGCACAGTACCGTTGCTTCTTCAATGCACGTTCTGGCTTGGCTCATTCTGATTCTGCTTCGCTGCTGATGAACTATTGTTTTTGTATCAGAGTGTTTACGCGCAGTTCTGTTCATCAAGCTTCAGCATGTACGTGAGTTAATCATCTGATCTTGACGTTCTGATTCAGCAACTTCTGATGCTGGTGTATGAAATCAAATTCTGATGCTGAAGAAGTGATCTTGCTTATTTTAATCAGCGTATCTGCAAGTCAGAGCATAGTAATTTTTAGGCAGCATATAGTTCAAACATGAAACATATAAATACTATATCTTTTCACTTTGTTATCATCAAAACTCAAATATAGGGTAGTAGATTCAAACATTGTTCTAACAGATAACTACGGATGAAAAGGATGCTAACACCTTCTCTTTTCATAACTCACCCCCTGAACTCAAAATTATAAAAGTTTTTTCCTGTTCTTTTTACCCTTTCCTTATTGGATTAAAGAAAAGTCAGTGGCGACTCTTGCTATCACCAACATTTGCGATAAAATGCAAAAACAAGTCAGTTGTCCCACCGTATGACAATATGAAAACCATAGGGTTTTTTGGAATCTAAAATCATTTTCTTTTGGAACATGTAACATAATATTACTCGTTATGTCATCTAATGACCTTCCTTCGATGGCGTCCCTTGATTGAGTTTATTAGTATGAAAAAACTTATTATATTTTTTCGAAATCTTATGTCCCTTCCTTTTTAGACTGTCCTTCCTTAATTTTATCGATCCAAACGCTCATGGTTTGATATGAACTAATTGAATGTTGAGAAAAACACAAGAAATAGGGGGTTTGAATTGGGTTTTCAAAAAATATTTCTTTTGCATTAAAAGTGACACAATTAGTTTAAGCTAGAAATAAAAGTGACACAATTAGTTTATATAAGTTCGCCTTAGAAAAAGGCTATTCTTGTCCACCCGCCAAGGTGATTTCTCCTTATAAAAGGACTTAATCCAATAATCTAGAAATATTACAACAACCTCTAAGTATTTAGAAAAAAAACTTATCCCTCTCAAGTAATTCTAACTACAACTTAGTCACGTGAAGAAACAAATCTAGAAAGATTTACAATCAGACAGTGTTTAAAAGACTGCTTCTAAATAGCATATTTAACACTACAATGAAGATTAAATGTTTACATACGAATAAGAGCAACAAATATTGTGTATACAACAATGATAAATAACACGATAGTGAGAAACAAATCTTGTGTTATAGAGAATAAAAGTTAACACAAAGTCTGAGCAACAACTCTTTGTGTTTTAATTTCTTTTTGAAAGTACTCTCTTTAATTTCTTTGCATAATTTTTCTTGGATAATTTAGTTTTTTGAATAGAGTCGTTCCATTCGTTTTGTATCTAATGAAGTAGTCATCCCTTTATATAGGCTGAGAAAAAAGATTGTTGGATAATAGAAAAAGTCATTTTCATCTACCAGCTACTATAACGGTAGCGTATAAACGTGGGAGACAAGAGCACACCAAATCTTCAACCGTACAGATTTTATTCGACGTAGTGGAGTAGGTCTTGTATTGTTGTATTATAGTCTTCTTGTGCAAGTTTCTGATCTTATCTTTTTATGAGATACTTTTTTACTGAAGTAGTGAAGAGTATGTAGAAGAGAACACATGTTTGTTCTTTAATCTTATGATGGAGTATTTCTGATGATAATAGATCCAGAAGATATTTCATTATAATGTTCACAAAGGTATTAGAGTCTCCAGAATTAGAACCTAGTCTTAAGACTTAAAGTAGCAGCACATCTAACAAACATTTTCTTGAAATTTGAGTTGGAAGCAGAAGCTTATTTGAGAAGCACCTTATCTTGATATCTGATCCCTGAAGCAAAAGCTTGATATTTGATCTTCACACATGGAGATTCTTTTTGGACAAAATTGGGACTTCAGAAGTAGAAACTTATCTGGAGAACTACGCGTGGATCCTATTTGTGGAAAATATCCAACATTCATCAGAACTACTTATGTTTCTTCAAAACCGGATATAGTTGTCTTTTTTAGGCGAGCTAAACACAATTATGACAACTCTTCAGACAAAAATCCTGAATCAATTAGAATGTTTTATCTGCACACTTAAAGAATTATTAGAGTCCAAAGTTGTTACATATAAATATATGTATTGTTATCATCAAAACTAAGAGATTATATGTAGAACCAAATCTTGTTCTAACTATCTCCCCCTTTTTGATGATGATAAAACCATGTATTTTGATGAAACAATTTTACAAAGTAATATCATAAACAAATATTAGAGTAAGATTAGAGAAACTCCCCAGAGATAAACAAGCTCCCCCTGAGTTAAAGACTTAACAATCTTTAGAAGAGAAAGGGTTATCTGAGCATTGTTATCTTTCTATAGCCTAGTTAGAGTGTAAGATTCTCTTTAACGCTTATCAGAGCATGACTTAATCATAAATTATTTTCAATAGAGCTTGATTTCTCAGAACCTCCTAAATGATAAAAGTTCTATATCTGATCTTGATTTGTTAGAACCCATGAGACATTAGAAGTTCTCTATCAGAACCTTCTAAACAATAGAGTCATTTGCTTATTAGCTTGTTCCTAAAACAACATTCTCAAAACAATCTTGCATATGTATTTTGTTAGAATGTAAGCATTGGGATTTAGAGAATTAGATATATAAAAATCATAATTATCTTTCTCCCCCCTTTTTATCATAATCAAAAAGATATATAAAAAATAATTTAGTTGCGAGAAAAATAATTAGCATGCTTTACTAATTTCAACAGAAAGAAAATTTTCATTTAAGATAAAAGAAGGATACAGACAAGACACCAGGATAACAAGAAAGGGAGACAACTTAAGCTCTAAAGACTTCACATCTTATTTCTTCAAGAGCATCAACCGGTCCAGCCAAATGAATGAAACTAATCATATTAGCCCTATAGAAAATTTCAGACAGAACCCGTCCAAAAGGTATGAAGGACTTATGTCTGCTAATGGAAGGATAACTGACTCCTTTAGATGATTGAAGATAGTCTGGTACAAGTTGAATTTAACATCAGAAAGAAGAAAATAGATGAAGAGTCTGTCATCATGGGATATAATATTCAATTTTTCTTCGCAAGGTCGAAAGTTGAAAAAAAGAAAGTGAAACCAAAGTTTTGCAAAGGGAAGAAGCTTTGCGGGATTTGTGGGCTCATAACTAGACGACACGTCGATGATAAAGATGAGCTTTTCAATGAAAGTATACTTGAGACTGAAATGTTGCAGTGAAACCTTCAGAGAAGTCACATCCTATAGCCTTAGCAAAGAGGTTGTCGTGATGGCGATAGGAAAACCGAAAACATTTGAATATATGGATCTACCATGATCACCAAAAGAGGTGTACTTCCAAAAAGTTTTGACCAGGTTGATGTGAATTGGTCCATACAAAATTGAAAAATAGCCAGACAATCCCTAAGAAAGAACATTTGAAGAAATATCGAAACCAGCTGTTCTTAGACAACAGAAGTTTGGACGAACTTCTGAAATGACTTCTAAGAGATCTTCATTACCGATGAAGGTTTTTAAAGACATGATGAACACATATAAATTTGAGAAAAATTGAGATGCAAAGAGGATGAGTGAAGAAAGAGAGAACAAATAAGAGAATAAATAGGAGAAAGAAAACGTAACTGACAAGAGAATTGATTTCTATCAACTGTCAATCAAACTCAAAAGACTCAAGATGATAAATGACTGAGTAAAAGGCTGAGAAGAATAAAAGACAGCTTTATTTCCAAGACACAGTGACAGGGAAAAAGACCACAAAAAGACAAAATTGACAAGAAAATAGATAGGTCATGCTAGCTACTTTTCTTTTCAACAAATGAAGTCCTAACATTTTCTTGAAAAAGAAGAAATTGGGGTAAGACGTAAAGATTTTGTCTAAAAATAATTTCTCACTGCTCGAGGTTGATGTTCTCATAGTCAAACATGACTATAGATGTAACTGATCAAGACATCTTCCAACTTGTAGAAGTATCAAGAAAAAAATATTTTAAATACTATTTTTCACAAGAGAATTAAAACACATAAGAGAAGATTCATTATGGACAAAGTTCCATGTTTAAATTCTTCAAAATTAACTGAATTCTATCTCCAGCCAAGGGTTTTGTGAAAATATCAGCCCATTGATGGTCTGCATCTATAAATTTTAAAACAAGATTCCCTTTCTAAACATAGTCTCCAATAAAATGATGCTTGATTTCTACGTGTTTTGCTATAGAGTGCAAAACAGGATTCTTACTTAAGCAGATAGCTGCAGTGTTATCACTAATTATAGAAATATTACCTTTGTATATATGGAAATCATAAAATTGACTTTTCATCCAGAGCATCTGAGTGCTACAAAGTGATGCTGAAATATATTATGCTTAAGCAATTGATAGTGTGATAGTTGACTGCCTTTTGCTATACATAGAAATGAGATTGTCACCCAAAAACTGATAGTTTCTAGAAGTGCTTTTATGTTCTACTTTGTCTACAACATAGTCTGCATCACAAAAACCTGATAGCTTGTATTCTGATGTTTTATTACATATCAAACCAAGGTTAGATGTTACCTCCAGATACCTTAGTAATCTCTTAGCAGCTGTTAAGTGAGTTTCCCTTGGGTCTGATTGAAAACGAGCACATAAACACACATTGAACAAAATATCTATATGATAAGTAGTCAGATAGAGAAGAGAGCTTATCAAACCACAATAGAGCTTCTAATAAACCTTTGTGCTTACCTCATCATTCTCAAGAAGACATGTAGGATGCATAGGAGTCTTTGCTTGTTTGCTATCTGACATATCAAATTTCTTCAAAAGTTCTTTTGTATATTTTCTTTGATGAATGTATGTAGCTTCTGAAGTTTGATTGATTTGAATTCCTAAGAAATATCTTATCTCTTGTATCAAACTCGTTTCAAATTCTTCCTGCATTAACTTAAAGAATTCTTGCGCGACAGAGGGATTAGCAGAACCAAAAATTATGTCAACAACATATATCTGGAAAATCATAAGATCGTTTCCAAATTTTTTACAGAAGAGGGTAGTGTCCACCTTGCCTCTTGAAAAACCATTTTCTAAGATAAAAGCACTTAGTCTATCATACCATGCTCCGGGAGCTTGTTTCAGACCATACAGTGACATTTTAAGTTTAAAAACATGTTATGGGCACTTGGTACATTCAAAACCAGGAGGTTGATGTACATATACCTCTTCAGAAATGTAACCATTTAGAAATGAGCTTTTAACATCCATTTAATATAAAGTTATATGATTATTAACAATAAAAGAGATTAGAAGGCGAATAGATTCTAACTTGGCGATTGGGGAAAATGGTTCATTGTAGTCAATACCTTCTTGTTGACTATAACCTTGTGCAACCAGTCATGCCTTATTTCTGATGAATTCTCCTTTATCATATAACTTGTTTCTGAATACCCAATTGGTTCCAATCACATGATTTCCTTTAGGCTTAGGTACTAGATCCCACACATCATTTCTGGAGAACTGATTTAGCTCTTCTTGCATTACTAGAATCCATTCATTATCTTTAAAATCCACTAGACAAGATGTTGGTTATATCAAAGACACCAATCCCATAAGAGTTTCCTCAGATTGCTTGAAAATGGATCTTATTCTGACAAGTTCAGCCTTATCTCCCAAAATCAATTCTTCAAATACGACTTGTCTTTGTCTTTTCCTTTTCTAGGCTGATGGAAATTCAATTGTTTCTGATGAATCATCCTTTTTATTGGAATATTTTTCTTCAGACCTTTTCTCCTTATCTCTAGATCCTGCAAGGTTAATTTTTAGATCTGCAAAATTCTCAAATGGCTTTGACTTTTCAGGGTCAAGCTTATTGTCAAATGTAACATGGATTGATTCCTCCACAATACGTGTTTTTGTATTATATACTATGTATCCCTTAGAACATTCTGAGAACCCTAATATAATACAATTTCGTGCTTTAAAATCAAACTTGTTAAGATTCTTTTTAGTGTTCAGAATAAAAAGTGCATCCAAAAGAATGGAAATACGAAATGTTGGGTTTTCTTCCTTTACACAATTCATAAGGAGACTTTTCTAGAATAGGTCTTGCAGAGATTCTATTCTGAATATAACATGGTGTATTCACATCTTCTGCTCATAAATGCTTAGCCATATTAGTTTCATTGATCATGGTTATGGCTATTTCTTGCAATGTCCTATTCTTCCTCTCTACAACTCCATTTTAGTGTGGAGTTCTAGGGCAAGAGGAATCATGGGATATGCCATTAGAATTAAATAATTCATCAAATTGTTTAATTTCAAATTCGCCACCATGATCACTTCTGACTCTAACAATCTTATCATCAAATTCATTTTGCACTCTAGAGCATAACCTAGTGAATTCAGAATGTGTCTCATTCTCGTGCCTTAGAAATATTACACATGTCCAACGACTATAATTATCTACAATGACAAGTTTATACTTATTACCATTGACTGGTGCAGTTTTAACTGGACCAAACAAGTCAATATGTAAAAGCACCAAAGGTTTAAAGGTGGAAACAACATTTTTAGATTTGAAGGAAGTTTTATAAAACTTTCCTTTCTGACATGATTTACAGAGAGCATCTGAAGTAAACTTCAGCTTAGGCAGGTATCTGACTAACTCAAGTTTATTCAGTTGAGATATCATTCTTATGCTAATATGACCCAAGCGTATATGCCACACCCATTGCTCCTCGTTAACAGACTTTAAGTATTTTACATCTTGGTTTTTAAGATCAACAACCTTATTTTATAAATGTTGTTCTTCCTCTTTCCAGTGAAGCGAACTATGCCATTTTTCTGACTCACAACCTTGCACACCTTTTGATTAAAAATAATTTTATAACCGTTATCACTTAGTTGACTTATGGATAATGTGGTTTGGTGGGAGAACTGACTTTTTGTTTTGCGTTTGATCGCAAATGTTGCGGATAGCAAGAGTCGTCACCGACTTTTCTTTTATCCAATAAGGAAAGGTGAAAAAGCACAGGAAAGACCTTTAGAGATGTTTTCTTGAGTTCGGGGGGTAGATTATGAAAAGGGAGGGTATTAGCCCCCTTTTCATCCATGGTTTTCCATGGGCTCTTAGTTACTTGCTAGATCACTTTCTTTTATTTTGAAATGTGCTTTGTGGTGTGGGTTTTGAAAGTATTTTGAAAATGTGACTTTGTAATGATTCTCGTCTCTATAAGAATGCGTACAAAGTGTTGGTTTTGAAAATAGTTCAAAGAGATATGTTGGTGTATAAAAATGTTTTTATTGTGAGCAAGCGAGAAACTAGGAGCGAATCTACCTACTCAAAAAGGTCTTAGACATTCTTTTCCCATTCCTTTAGATGTTGCTATCTTACCATTGATTTGGTAAGAAGCCCCATCATTGGATGTGAAGGGACGGGCGCGGGACGTTTTTGTATAGTCATAGAAGGCAACCCATGGAACGTTTTAGCAATGTCGTGTGAGGGACTAGATCGTTTATCGAAGGCAACATCGAGGGTCATCGAGGGACTACGATCTTTTATCGAGGGTCTTTTACTAAAACATCCATTTTCGAGGGACATAACTATTTTTTCGATAGGCAACAAGGTGGGATTACCCTAAGGGTGCTAGTGTGCAAGTGTGTTTGATTGCATGCATTTTAGTCTCGACTAGGGTTATCTATTTGTTGATTTCATGTCTTGCCATACACGCCCTAATTACTATCATTTATTTGGAAAGTGATAAATTGCGGGAATATAAAGTCATATGCTATTACAATATTTTAGGGATGGGGGGGTACATATTTACAAATGGGGGGTTACAAGAATTTAAATCCTATTTAACTATTACAACCATATTGAAATGTACAATGCAAAAGAGAAAAAGGACTTGTTTAAAAAATGTTTTTTTTGTCTTAATGAATTAAGAAAAGGAAATAAATTAATTAATAAAAGAAAATATTTTTATGTCTTTTTTATATTAATAAAAAAAGGGGGTTATTATTGAAAATGATAAAAAAAGAAAATAAATGAAGGATAGCAACAGCGTGCTGCTGCAAGCAAAACAACAAGGATTAGATGTTCTGAAGCCAGGCGCGTGGTGACTTAGAAAGGAACGTCAGTGGAATCAGAAGTTCTGGATTGGTACACTCTGAGGTCCTGCAAGAAACGTCAGAGGGAAAGGAAACAAAGATTTTGGGTGGTATTCAGACAGTGAGCCAAAAGTCAGAAGTTATGTATTGCGCTAAAATAGTGAGTGAACATCAGAAATTCAGTGCGTTGTCAGCGTGTGGAAAATCAGAAATTCTGAATGTTAAAACAGCGAGTGGAAGCGTCAGAAGTTCAGTGTGTTTAATGTGTAGGGAGAACTCAAAAGTTCTGTGTTGTGCTAAAACAGTGAGTGAGCATCAGAAGTTTTGTCTGTTAAAAATGGTGAATGAAAAACAGAAGTTATGTGTTACATTTCAACTCTTTCATCATATTAATCAGCACATCAGCAATTTATTCAATCCTTAACTGCAAATCAGGAGGATAAAAGCACAGCAGTTTATAGAAGTTTTAATCCTAATTTTGAGCCTAGCCTTAATCAATAAGTTCTGATCCACGGTTTTCTTACTTATGCAATGATATGGACAACATTAATATTGTGATATTTACATATTTAATGATGTTCTGAATGAGAAGATGCAAAGTCAGAAAGACTTACCTTGAATCTGGAACGTGTGCTTGGAACTTGAACTTCTGCCTTCAAATGTTCTGGAGTCAGCAAGAGCAACGGGAGAGAAAATTCCAAGTTCTTTTATTCAAAGGGAAGCACAAAGGTTTTGTTTTCTGTTTGGGAATTCTGGATTTTTTTACGAAGGTTTCACAATTTTTCTTTTCTCTCTTTTGACAATTTTCTCTCTCCAAAAACCAGCCCCCGTTGAAAGTGTGATGGAGCAACTTATTTATAGGTGAATTTGCTGTGGTTTTTTGGGGAAAAAACAAATGGGATTTAAACTTTTTTGGTACACTATTCCATTGTTTTTTTATCACAGCTTTTTGTATTTGGTGTAAATATGGGATTTGGGAAAATGTAGGTGTGGACTGGATTAGCTACTGGTTAGAGTACTGTGTTGTAGCAGTGCAACAGGTTATTTAAACGAGATCTTAGGATTTGGTGATATTATGATTGCAGAAGACCAGAATGAGACTCGAAGGGTGATGTTCTGACCGAAGCGTTGAACATAGCCTTCAGATGTTGAAGAATCATGTTCTGACCAAAGAGCATCACTTCTACATGTTCTGATTGAAGCATCATGTTCTGAACCGTGTTTGCAACTTCTGAATGCACTTGCGTGAAGGTTGACTCAGAGGTTCTGAAGTATCATATTATCTTGACACTTAGAAAATTTTCTAAATGTTTAGAAATTTGATTTTTTCAAAGTAACTTCTGACTTCTGATTTTTTGATGAACCAATTTCATGTCTTGATGAAATATAATTGTTGAAACTTGATTTTTGATCTAAAAGTCCAAGTTTGACTTTTCAATGTGCTTTTAACCATTTTTCCCTTGTGGGTGATTTTCTTGAAAAGTTGTAATTCAAGACTTGGAACTTGATATAAGCAAACCTGAGAGTCCAGGGTGATCTTTTGAGAAATAAGAGGGCAACTTTTGGGGTACAACAGATAAAAAAGTATGCATTGAACCCTCAACATAAAGTAAATTAGATATAGAAGGAAGAGATCCATTACCGACTGTTCTAGATCCTTTTATTCTCCCTTTCTGATCACCTCCAAAACCAATGTACCCAACATCTTTAAGTTCTAGGTTTTGGAACATATGTTTTCTTCTCGTCATGTGTCGTGAGTATCCAGAGTCCAGGTACCATGGCTGATGTTTCAACTCTGCTGCAAATGATATCTGCAACAAACGCTATTTTATCTTTTGGTACCCATAATCTTTTGGGTCCATTAGAATTATTTTTCCTAACGTTTCTAAAAAAACTTGGGTTTATGTGCAATATTAACTATATGTATATGTGCAGAATGGTATTGATAAGAAAACGGAGAAAGCAATCTGTCTTCTTGAATATTTTCATCAGAATCATAACCAATTCCTCTTTTCCCATAATGACTAACACCATAGATCATGGAAGCCATTTTTCTTCTATTTATGTTGTTGTTCAAGAATTTCTAAAATGTCTTATCATATTTGTATAAGACTGTTTCAGAAGATGGAGGTGCTTTAGAAAGAGTTTCTTTAAGTTTGAACATTTCTTGTTTAGAAAGACATTTTCTTTTTCTAAAATAAAATTGTCTCCTTTTAAATCAGAAACTTCTTTCTCTAGCTTACCATATTCTTCAACTTCATATTCATGAACTTTTTGAAGGTTCTTGAATTTTGGTTGAAGCTTCTGATACCTACTCAGAGATTCAGATATACATAATTCTAATTCAACCTGAGAGAGTTCATAAAATACCTCTTCTAAGTCAGACTCAGTTTCTGATGTGATTCCATTTGAGGTAGTGGCCATGAATACTACATTGACATGCTCTTCTTCACATTCTGATTTTTATGAGTCTGATTCATCCCTTGTTTCCATGACACCTTTCTTCTTTCCATTGAAGTCATTCTTCTTAAAGCTTTCTTTTTTGGTACTTTTCTTGTTGAGCGTTGGACATTCACTTCTGTAGTATCTAAGCTCCTTGCACTCGTAGCAAGTTACTTCCTTGCTCGCTCTTCCTCTTGCAGATGTTTCCGGACGATCATTTCTACTTCTAGATCTTCTGAAGTTGTTTTGTCTTTTATTCCATATTTGTTTGACTCTTCTAGACAGGAAGGAAAATTCATTTTCATCATCAAAATCATCATCGTCAGAATCTGCAACTTCTTCAGCTTGGAAGGCTTTACAGTTTTATGACTTGGGTCTTTCTGACCTTGACCTTAGAGCAATAAGTTTTCCTCTTTTCTGAGGCTCATCTTCTTCTAGCTATATTTCATGACTTCTAAGGGATCTAACCAAATCTTCAAGAGATAAGCTATTTAGTTCCTTAGACATCTTCAAAACAGTGACCTTAGGTCTCCATTTCTTAGGAAAACTTCTGATGATCTTTTTACCATGATCAATTGTATAATAACCTTTGTCCAAAACTTTAAGTCCTGCAACTAAAGTTTGGAACCTTGAAAATATGGTTTTAATGGTTTCATCTTCTTCCATCTTGAGGGCTTCATATTTTTGGATTAAGGTCGGAGCCTTAGTCTCATTGACTTGGGGGTTACCTTCATGTGTCATTCTCAGTGAATCCAAAATATCTTTCGCTGATTCTTTATTAGTGATCTTCTCATATTCATTGTAAGATATTGAGTTAAGAAGAATATTTCTATCTTTATGATGATTCTTGATCACATGCTTTTGATCATCATTCATTATGTTTCTGGGAATGGGAATACCAACCGCAGATATAGGCTTCATATTTTTGGATTAAGGCCAAGCCTTAGTCTCTTTGACTTAGGTGTTACCTTCATGTGTCATTCTCAGTGAATCAAAAATATCTTTCGTTGTTTCTCTATTAGTAACCTTCTGATATTCATTGAAATATATTGAGTTGAGAAGAATAATTCTAGATTTATGATGATTCTTGAGCACATGCTTTTGATCATCACTCATTCTGTTTATGGGAATGGGCATACCAACCGCAAATGCAGATTCTTAATAGCCAAATAAGATCCCAAAGATCTGCATCATAGTCTAGAAAGAAGAAGCTTTCTAGTCTATCTTTCCAATAGTCAAATTTCTCTCCATCAAAAATAGGAAGCTTAGTACTGTAACCATCTCTTTCGTTTATATGAGCAACAACCATAGAATTTTTTCTCGCACTGGATCTCTCTACACTGTTAAGTGTTTGATTTGAAAATCAATAAAAGAGCCGGAACTCTGATACCAATTGAAGGTTGAGAAAAACACAAGGGATATTTGAATTGGATTTTTAAAAACTATTTCTTTTGCAAATGCTTCTCACAAACGAACAATGATATATAAGCTAGAAAGAAAAGTGACACAATTAGTTTATACAAGTTCACTTTAGAAAAGGCTACTCTTGTCTATCCACCAAGGTGATTTCTCCTTAGAAAATGACTTAATCCAATAATCTAGAAAGATTACAACAATATCTAAGTGTTTAGAAAAACACCTTAGCCCTCTCAAATAATTCTGACTATAACTTAGTCACTTTAGGAAACAAATCTAGACAGATTTACAGTCAAACAATGTTTACAAGAGTGCTTCTAAAAAGAAGATTTAACACTACAATAAAGAACAAATATTTACACACAAATATAAGTAATAACTCTAATGTATACAACAATGATAAATAACACAATAATGAGCAATAAATCTTGTGTTATAGAGAATAAAAGTTAACACAAAATTTGAACAACAACTTTTTGTGTTTTAATTCCTTTTTGAAAGTTCTCTCTTTTTTTCTTTGCACAGTTTTTCTTTGATACTTCAGTTGTTTGAGTAGAGTCATTCCATTTATTGTATCTAATGAAGTAGTCATCTCTTTATATAGGCTGAGAAAAGAGATCGTTGGATAGTATAAAACGTCACTTTCATCTCCTAGCTACTACAATGCTAGCGTGTGAACTTGGGAGATAAGAGCACACCAAATCTTCAATCGCACAAGTTTTCTTCGTTGTAGTGGAGTAGGTCTTGTATTGTTGTTGTACTATAGTCTTCTTGTTCACGTTTCTGATCTTATCTTCTTATGAGATACTTCTGAACTGAAGTAGTGTAGAGTATGTAGAAGAGATCACGTGTTTGTTCTTTAATCTTTTGATGGAGTATACTCTGATGATAATAGATCCAGAAGATGTTTCATTGTAATGTTCACAAAGGTATCAAAGTCTCCGATATCAGAACCTAGTCTTCAAACTTAAAGTAGCAGCTTATCTGACAAACAATTTCTTGAAATCTGAGATGGAAGCAGAAGCTTATCTGAGAAGCACCTTATCTTGATATCTGATCGTTAAAGCAAAAGCTTGATATCTAATCTTCACACATGGAGATTCATTTTCTAGAAAAAATTGTGACTTCAGAAGCAGCAGCTTATCTGGAGAAGTACGCGTGAATCCTGTTTCTGGCGAACATTCAGCATTCATCAGAACTACTGATGTTTCTTCAGAACCAGATGCAATAGTCTTTCTGAGGCGAGCTAAACACAATTATGATGATTCTTCAGACAACAATCCTTAATCAATTAAAATGTTTTATCTGCACACTTAAAAAAACTATTAGAATCCAAAATTATTACATATAAAATATATGTATTGTTATCATTAAAACTCAGAGATTATATGCAGTACCAAATATTGTTCTAACACTAATGTCTCAATATACTAATGTTTTCTTGAGGTCAACATAGATACAAACAACAGCCACACATTGGTTTTTTATTTGTTTAGATCGGATTTATTACATCATAGCCATTTGCTGATTTATGTATGAGTTTAATTACAAATATATTTAAAAAAATTAAAAGTAATACAATATTTTCTATATACATACGTATAGCTGTTTGAAGTACTTCAGATTCGATATTGGATAAAGTACTGTGCAAATTAATGATGAACATGAGACTTTCTAGTGTTGTCAATGGATTCACTGTATGCTGCAAAATATAGAATAGCCAAAGAAAGTTGAAATATATATTTCCTACTTTGATCAAAGTCTTACCTTCTCAATTGCACATGCTTTATTTATTATTCAAAGTAACCATTTTTCTCATTCAGCATTGTCCATTCTTTACTACATTACCAAAACAAGAAAAATCAAGTTCAAGAATCACTTATAGATTACACAAAACATTAGTTGATAATTTTTTTTAAAGTTTATCATAAATATATACATGAGTAAAGTTATGTGCTTTTTGTTAGCATCCATTTGTCTTGGTATATTATATGACGAGAAAGTGTCAAAAAGTTTCCTTTGCAGAGGATCTCTATGTACTTAAGGAATATATGATAAGAAAGCCAAAATCCTTGTAAATCTCTCTAATCTGTGCCAATTAGAATCAGGTAGACAAGAATGAAAGATCCCAATTTCTTTGTTCTTTCCATCAAAGGGAAATAACATAAATAAACATTAAAAAACCTACAAAATATTGTTGCTAACCGATTAATAACAAACAAGTATACTTTAGATAATGCATGTCGTTGACTATAGTGTGTTTTCTTTCATATAAGATTTTACAATATAAAGGTATATGTATATTATGGAAATGTAGCTATAGATATATAGAATATGTATGGTGAAAAAAAGAAATAGTATAATATTAATGAAGATATATACTAACTTGTTATTATTAATTAGAGGGGCAATGAAAAAAGTGAATATATATAAATTAATAAAAGAGAATTGTTGAAGGACGGTACGTTTGATTCCCTAATGACACCGATGTCTCTTGTCCAATTCATATGGCATCTTCTAAGCCATCTCAACTACCAAAGGAGTAAAAACCTCTTTAATATACTTTTTTTTTTCATTTCAAAAAGTATTCAAACTTTAATAATAATATAATAACAATGAAAAATTCAATGTGATTTCATGACCCAAGACACTGATTGTAATAAAGAATATAATGATGCCCTTCCTTTCTTAATCTCTCCGTCTTATTGCAAAATATATATTATTATTTCACTTCTCTTTTAATTAACTTTTCCATTTCTTTTAAACAAGATATAAAAGATATGTTAAGAAAAAATAGGAGTGAGAATATTTCAGGTTAAGTTTGAAAAGATTTGATTTCAGATCAAGTCTAAAAAGATTTGAGTATGATGTACGATAAATTTAAGATAGAAATAGGTCATATGATCTATTATAAGTTTTCTTTTTAATCTATTTTAAAAACTTATTTCATATTAAGATTTTAAAATAATCTATTTTATTTATTTTTAAAATAAACAAAACATTTTGTATATTATTTAGCTTATTTTTTAATATTGTTGTGAAAATAATAATATTCAATTTAAATATAACAACCAAAAATAATGTGAGAAAGACGAAATGTTTATTTATTCAGTTTGATCAAAAATCTACGATTGAGGAAAGGAGTAGCTTTCTAATTCACTATACTCATAAAATTGTTACAAGAAATTACAAATGAGTTAGAAGAAAATATATTTCGCCTTCAGAGTTTCCAAAAACAAACCTCTATTTTCTATTCATGTATTTTTCAACCTCTCAAATTTTCAATATATGAATCACTCGAACTCAAGGTATCAAGAATATTGTTTGATCCTTCTAGATAACTCAAAAGGTTTTCTTAAGCTATAAATCCTTATTTCTCGTTTTGCTCTAAAGCTCTAAAATTGTCGCATTGAAAAAATAGAAGAGTCACATATTTATAATAGTTAAAATCCAGTAAACAAAGCCCAAAGCATAACCCATTAGCACATGAATCCATGGACCAAACGAAAAAGTTCAAAAAACACGCAAATTGAGAAAATTGGTTGCAACATCTAAAAAACCCGCACAACATACGACACAACCACGACCGCCATACGGATCCATCGGACCGCCTCCGTACAGACTTGCTAGACCGCCATCAAACGGACCCGCCAGATCATTCCCGTACAAAACTCCGGCACCCCCCGAACCGCCATCATCAAAATTTTGCTATAGTCGACTATACAGATTCTTACACCGCCGACGCGCTCCGGCGACCATCATGTCTTGCCGCCCGCCGGCGGCGGATGATCTCGCCCACCAAAGCATCGCCACAGTCGTGACTCCTCACCTCCTGAACCGACTTTTCTCGATTTCTAATCTTTCGACTTTCTAAAATATTTTTTAAAATTTCCAATTTTCTGATCTATACAATCTCCAAATATATTTTCTTTCTCTTCATTGATAGATCAACAGAAGTTTTAAAGCATAATTCAATAAATATAATATGAACAACAACGTAAACAACAACGCCATGGTCATTATGGTTCTTTCCTACACCGTGGTGACATCTCTAAACCAAGGCGCTCCCATATTATTTTTATTTTTTAATTTAAAGTTAATTGTATATAACAACGGTTAGTGAACCAACCGTGGTGAAATAGTCAAGTTGTCATGGGTTCGAACTTCAACGCCATCATATATATATTATTCCATTAATATTAAAGCGCATGTTTCTGTTTTATTTATTTGTAAATAAAAAACTTAAAGGGTTATGACTACGGTTGGTTCGTTCCACCGTTGTGATATATTTTAATTTGTTTTTTAATTTAAATTTTTTAATTATAAATTAAACTTTGGCGCTTCTTTATGAAATTTCATATGAAAGTTATATATCATAACAGTTGTTGGGTTTGACCGTGGTGGTATCTTTATAAAATTATACACTCCTAGTTCACTTGTCTCTTCAGTATCCTTTTTTCCATTAAAAAAGAAATTAGACGAAACAATACATGATTTCAACCCTAAACCCTAACTTTGTGAAATAATACACCATCGTTCACTCTAGCTTGTCTCTTCAGTATCCATTCTTCACTTTTTATTTGTCATTTTCATCATCATTGTCAAGAAGGTTGACAAGACCATCACAATTGTCATCATCGTCAAGAAGGAAAAGTACAACAACCGTCGAGAAGGAAGACGACAATAACACCGTCATTGTCGTAACGATGGAAGAAGGAAGACGACAACAACACTAACACCAACACCAACATCATTTACTTAGTCATCACATTTAGGTTACGTAAAATATTTTCCCCATACATCTATATTAAACTTCATTTTCCATTGTTGTTGTTGTTTATGTTCTTGATGTTCATGTTATTGTTGTTGATTTTGAACATAGATGTCACAAAGAAAAAATATGTCACAAAGAAAAGAGACGTCACAAAGAAAAGAAATGTCACAAAGAGAAGAAACCCTATCGAGTTCTTCATCAGATTGTAGCGAAGAAACTGAAATAAATTAGTGTTGTGCGAATGAAACTCAAACAAATGATACTCAATTAAAAAGATCACAAAGAGGTGTCACAATGATGCCCCGATTCACATTAGTCCGCAACTCATCAGGTGAAAAAACTCCAATCGAATTTGATTCATACTACAAAGTAGTGATTTTGAACACTACGCAACTTTTAAAAGTTATGTTGCGTTCCTTGGACAGAGCAAAATAAGTATATTGATAGATGATTGGAAATCAGTGGATACGAAAGTCAAAGAAAGCATATGGATCTACGTTAAGGTATTACATACTAATATTTCATATATTATATATCACTACCTATAATTTATAATACATTAATTTACATACAGTTGAATTTTGAGTTTACTAATGACTCAAAGTTACAAAAAGTGGATCTTTTATGCCGGTACTCGTTGGAGGTGATTTAAGTTACAACTCACGAATGATTACATTGGGAAATCTAAGAGCGGTCTTGCTCTTCCATGGAAAAAATATAATTTTATATCTAAGAAGCAATGTAAAAAGTTTGCGAGGATACGTCGTTTTGTGGAATTCAGGGCTAATACTAGTCTTATTTAACCGATAATGTTATGCTAATGAGTTATAGATACTAATCATATATATTATTCACTATGCTAATAACAACTTAAAAGAAAAGTAGGAATACGAAACAAGGCAAAGAACATGTACCCCCATAGATTGTCTCGTGGGGGTTACAGGAAACTTGAAAAAAGAATAATGCTTGAAAAACAAGCACAAATAGGAGATGATCGCATCCCATCCCCACCGCCGAGACATGAAAAATGGAAGAGGCTTGATTAAGACCAAATGGAGAGTACACCTCTGAGGAAACAAGAGTAGTTGCCGAGAAAATTGTAAGTATGATTTGTTTTTCTTATGTTATTTGTTATTTATATCTGTTGGTAACAATATACGTAAGTTATTCATGTTGTGTAGGATAATTTGGTTGAGGCGGCTCGTGAAGGAACATTTGTTCTAGAAGCACGACATGACATATTAGTAGAAGCAATCAGAACTGAGGAGAATGGTGAGTGTGCCCGTGGTGTTGGAGAAGGTGTTGACTTGAGGTTATTCTTTGGGTCTCAAAGAAGAAGTACCAAAAGCTCATAATTAATTACACAAAAATAAAAGATCGAGTCTTTTGAGAAACAATTAGAAGAACAAAAGAGACTGTTTGAAGAGGAGAGGGGATAAGGGAGAAAGTTGTGCAAAGGTTTCAAGAGTTATATTCGGTATGTGATTTACTTGAGATTTTAGTGTTTTATCAGAAATGTACGATATATATTGTGCTTATTTTTATTCTCACTGAATATTATGATGTAGAGATTAAGTTAAAACCTTGAACAACGTACAAACGAAGATCAACATTATGTTGATGGTGATAATGATCATGATCATGATCAAACTCCAAGTAGAAGTGTTGTATGTCGTGCTTCTACAAAAAGAAGTAATTGTTCAGCCCCTTCCCCCCTCCAGCTAACCACAATGAGTTATTGTACCCTAACTCAAATGAAATTACCACATTATACTTGTACGTTGCGGTGATGAATGACGCACAACCTTACCTGCTAGAACATTGCCCATATGTGGATTTATTCTATTACAATCCTGAAGATGTTAGGGATTTTCTCGGTGGATATAAGTGTCTGGATGTAGCGATTTTGCAACTTTGGTGCACGTAAGTATATAGTTGATCAATATACACATTATCATTTTTTGTATTTCCTCAATTAATTTATTCATTTTTTCACCATTTAGGTACGTTCACCGTGTTTATATAGAGTTGAATAAATGGAGTATTCATGGAATCTTGGACCCGTTTTTTACTTGATGGGCGTATAATGAACCAAAAGACATTCAAGAGTACTTGAAAAAACGGTTAAATGAGGGAGGAAAAGAATGTTACTTCGCACCATTTCTCTGTTCGTAAGTATTTTTGTAATTGATATTTATGTATTCTATATTTAGTTTTGTTTTAGCAAATACTAATAATATACATGCACATGTTTATTCAGTGGTTGTTATTAATTGATCATAATATCATTTATGACCAATACGACAACTGTATTGTGTTCCTTGCATGATTCACTCAACAAGAAAATGAAAGAGATTATTAATTCGTAAGTGTATGTTTAATTCATTTTCTTTGATATTGTAAGTAGTTTAGCATGTAATATGTTTAATTTATATTCAATGTACAATGTTGTGGAGCAATTGAATATGATGAGCAATGTTAGAAGAAAGCCCTCGTGGATCACTCCTAAAGCAAGTGACCCGATTACCTGTTTCTTTCATTTATATTCATGTGTGGTTACATTCATTTGTTGACGAGGAAATAACCCGGGACTTACGAGTGTGAGTATTATGTCATGAAACACATGTTAAACATTGTCCTTGCTGACATTGTTGATTCATGTGATAAGGTATATATGTCATAATATGTTTACATATTAATATATAAGTTGACATATATTTTAAACACTTTTTTTGCTCTTTCTTATGTAGATGTTTAACGACGTAACCCCATTTCCCGTTGAGGACTTTGTCGATCTTTGTAGGCGTTTGACGTATATCCACAATATGCTTAAGGGCCATGCTATTTGATTTATTGAGATGTGCTAATGACTTATTAATTTCTGTAAATGATTATGTGAATATTACTTTTGACCTAAACATATTGTCTTTGATGCAAATATTAATCTTGGCTTTTGATGTACAATGTTATTTGTTTTTTATGCTCTTTCTGCATGGTTAACAAAAATACGGGTGGCTGTAAATTATCTGATGAGTATAATAGTTACAAGATAAAAAATTAAAAGAATTTAAGAAGCAGAGAATTGCAAATTTAAAACAGAGGACGTTTTAACAGCGGATATAAAACCTAACAATGATTGTATATTATATTGAATTAAATAATCGTTGTGATATGGCGCGCGCTTTGAAGAATATTACAACGATCACTTGACCGTAATTGTAATTATCATATATTCAACGAGACTCTACATAACAACGCTTGAACCCACGTTATTATATATCTTTCTCAACTGTTGTTAAATAAATTTTACATAATAATGTATAAACCTATAAAACTTCATAACTTTAAAAAAAAAACTTAAATTCAATTTATAAAATTTAAGTAATTTTTTATTAATTAGTTCAGATTAGATTAGACTTAAATAAATTAGACTATAAACTTTTGAAAGTCAATCTAACTTATTTTCACTCCTAATAAAAAATTATAACTTTAATTAATATATTTAATCGAATTAAATAAATATAAACGGTTAAAATGGTCTTTAATGTTTAACTACTAAATTTATTTATATTTGTATAAAAATGTGATTTAAAATAATAAAAAATGTAAATAAAAGATTAAAACATTAAACAATAATAACTTAAATAATGTCATTGTTATCTTTATTTCTTTGTAATATTTTCTATTATGATAGTATTACTATTATTAAGAAAGCAGTGGAGTATAAGAAAATAAAAAATCTTTGATCCTTCTTTCTTTGGTGTCTTCCTCCTATATATAGCCATGTTATGACATGAAGGAATTTTTGTGAACTTCTCCCTCATAAAAGTCCACAAACCATATCACCCTTTTATGTAATAGATTTTCTCTCTCCACCCTCTCTTTCACTCTCTCTCAAACACAAACAAAACACTATATTTCTCTCCTCTTTGAGATATGGAAGATTCAGAAGAAGATGAGCTTCTAAATCTCAGCCTCTCAGTTAACAGAGAAAGAAAAAAGAAAGGAAAAATCATCACAAGAGAAAACAACAACACTTTTTCTATGATTTGTACCAATAGAAACTCCTACGAAGGCTATGAAGCAAAAATCTTCAGACTTCTTCAAATGAGAGAACAAATGCTCCGAAAAACGACTCTCAACCTGGAAGACTCAAACGGTCTTCCATTAATTCACCTCCTTCTCACAACAGCAACTTGCGTCGACGAAAACAACTTGGATTCGTCTCTGGAAAACCTAACAGATCTTTACCAAACCGTCTCAGTCACCGGAGATTCAGTCCAACGAGTCGTGGCTTATTTTACCGACGGCTTAACCGCGAAACTCCTCACAAAAAAATCACCATTCTACGAAATGTTAATGGAAGAACCGACAACCGACGAAGAGTTTCTGGCATTCACAGATCTCTACCGAGTCTCTCCCTATTACCAATTCGCTCATTTCACTGCAAATCAAGCTATCTTAGAGTGCTTCGAGAAAGAAGAGGAAAGAAACAACCGGTCCATTCACGTGATCGATTTCGATGTCTCATACGGTTTTCAATGGCCTTCACTGATTCAATCACTCTCCGAAAAAGCAACAAGCACAAACAGAATCTCACTCAGAATAACCGGATTCGGTAAGAATTTAAAGGAGCTTCAAGAAACTGAATCTAGGTTAATTAGTTTCTCAAAAGGCTTCCAAAACATTGTTTTTGAATTTCAAGGTTTGTTAAGAGGATCGAGAATAATTAACCTAAGGAAGAAGAAAAACGAAACTGTGGCGGTTAATTTAGTTTCTTATCTCAACAAATTAACTTGTTTATTGAAAATTTCTGACACATTGGGATTTGCTCATTCTCTTAACCCTTCCATTGTGGTGATTGTTGAACAAGAAGGTTCTAAGAATCCTTCTAGAACGTTCTTGTCAAGATTCACAGACACATTGCATTATTTTGCCGCGATGTTCGATTCGCTTGATGATTGTTTACCATTGGAGAGCATTGAGAGGTTGAGAATAGAGAAGAAGTTTTTTGGTAAAGAGATTAAATCCATGCTGAATAACTATGATATAGACGATGGAGGTGGTGGTGGTGGTGGTGGTGGCGGTGTTGATTGTGCAAAATATGAGAAAATGGAAACATGGAAACTGAGAATGGAGAATCATGGATTTGTTGGGATGAAAATGAGTTCCAAGTGTTTGATACAAGCAAAGTTGTTGCTGAAGATGAGAACACATTATTGTCCACTTCAGTTTGAGGAAGAAGGTGGTGGTGGTTTCAGGGTTTCTGAAAGAGATGATGGAAAAGCTATTTCATTAGGATGGCAAAATAGGTTTTTGCTTACTGTATCAGCATGGCAATCCCTTTGATGATATGATTATATGATATGACATGATATGATAGATCCTAACTCTTTTCATTATCATTTTGTGTGATAATCTACACTCAAAATGATGATTGAAAATGTTACTTTAGCTAATATTTTTGTCATTGTTTTCTTGAGTTGTTAATTTAAGACCTTTAATTTTATGTAGTTGGTAAATGTTGAAGTAAATATATGAAGCATATATGTATGTATGTATCTTTCTCAAGGAATTAATTAATGTCTTTTTGTATGCTTGTTAATTGTATTAGCATGATGAACCCTAATTTTCCTTTTTCTTTTGTGGACAAACCCTAATTGAATTGATGAAGATATCTTTTATGAATCCCAGGTTTGCTTGAGTAAGATGCAGTTTCTTGTTATTCTAAAATGTCATTTTATGTAAAGATAAAGTTATTTTAAAAGGTCACTTTCAACTATATAAAAAATTTTTAATTAAAAGATACCGATGACTTCATGAATCATCTTATAATAATATAGATATATACTACTAAAAAAATATTTCATTTTTATGGGAACTGTTTTTATCCTTGATAAGGACGAGGAGTATCTTATTGCAAAAAATGTTATTGTAATAATTTAGTCAAAACATGAAAAAAGAAACCAAAAAATATATTGGGGATTCAAATTTTTATTTATTTAAGATAAGTTAATTATATACACAAGCACAGCCAATAAATAATGGTGTGAAAATTTATGATTGATTGATCGGCCGTAAATCTTTTTATGCACACAATATCAAAACTAAACTATATAAGAAATTTTGAAGTAATTATGAATACAGTCGGAATATTAAAGAAAACTGAAAACGTGAATTTAAAATATATATTTTTAGATATCTCATTATATCATCATTATATATTTTATGTTGATATTTTTTTTTTTAAATACACATGCTAGAGAGGGATTTTATGTTTAAGTCCAAAGGAGAATTTAGTTCATCTTTTTTTATTGTGTGTTCCCTAGCTGAAAAGGCGTGGCAGATATTATCTCACAGAATTGGTCTTGATACTATAGTGCCATTCTTCTTAATTATTTGTGATTATTTGGCACATCTCATGCTCTTGATCAGACCAAGGGTTAGTAAGAATTTCAGTTTTTTTTTTTTTGACCGGAGGTCGTTTAGTCCATTTGACTTGTTAAGAACGAAACACTATTTAAGGGAGGCTGTAAAGATGTGATTGAGATGGTTTTGTTGGCAAAAATTCTATCCTTGAAATGGTTTGGTTTCTATTGCTTAGAAAATACATATGAATGCATTCAATCTATCATAGTAACATGCATTAGACACTTTAAAAAGACATTATGAGATAAAAGATGGAATAATCATTAATGATAAAAAGAAATATTTTTGTTGAGAGAGGCTGAAAAGCATAGTTGAAAGTGGTAATGGACTAAAATATTTAAGATTCAAGAGAATTTAACATCACATATGTATTTAAATTTTAAAGCGATGAGTGTATGTGTCATTTATTTTATAAATTTAATATTTTTTTTTATTTTTAATTGATGTGAGACTTAGTCATTCAGATTTAAATCCCAACAATCTCTTTCACAAGTGTGAGTCACCAACATCACTAGTATTAGTCCATATTAAGATTCACTTCTACTCCTCCATCAAATCTAATCATAACTTTAATACTACTTGTTACATAGTCTTAGAAGCGTCAGAAGTGTCAATATTAGGATCCCCTCCCGCTTCCCATCGAGTCTATCCATGACTCTAATACTACTTGTTAGGGAGTCTAGATAGCGCCAGAAGTGTCAATGAGTTAAACGTTCAGGATCCAAAAGACTTCTTTTATATACTCTATATTTCTTTTATTTCTAGTTGATGTGCAACTTATCCACTCACACTTGAATCCCAACAATCTCTCCGATATATGTGAATCACTCACAACAATAGGCTAATTAATCACTAACCTAGATTCATACTAGGACCCCACTTCTGCTATCTCATCGAACCTAACAATGACTCTGATATAACTTGTTGAGGTGTCTGGGGAGCATCACTAGTATCAATGATCTAAATGTTCAAGATTTTAAATACCTTGATACCACATATCCACTTAAAACTTTAAGACGACGAGTGTATAAATCTTTTTCTTATATATCTAACATTTCTTCAATTGCCAATCGAGGTGAAACTTACTTACTCACAATTAAATCCCAATTATTTCTCCATAAGTATTGTTGGAAATCCACCAAATAACTATGATGAATTTCTACCAATTTTTAATGAACAAGATTGATATTACCACACAATGACAATGAATTATGAGAAAAGAAAAGAAAGAAGACAATTATTTTCTGCAGAGTTTCTTTCTGCCCACAAACTGTGGAAAAACTTTCTTATTCACTTTGTAACTGCAAAATACTGTGAATGACTTGATTGTCCTGATTACAAAATTAGGGGTTACTCCCTATTTATAGATTTTGGTTAGCTCAAAGCCCAAAAACTATAAAGCTCAAAATACCTATTTTAATACTAAATCAAATCTATTTATTTTAGACTTAAATCAAATCTATCTAAATCTAAAACAAATCTAATATGTGTGCTCTTCGACACAACATAGTTTTGACATTATGAATTACAATTTAACACACCACATGATTCATTGTGTCTAAACTATCTATATTCATCATGACTCTTAGTCTTCTGAATACTTTGACCTGCACTCCCTTCGTCATGATCTCTGCAATCTGATTCTCAGTTCTGAAGTGTTCCAAATTCATCTTCCCATCTGCTACCTGCTCTCGAAGATAATAGAACCTCATTTTAATGTGCTTGCTTCGACCATGTGATATCGGGTTCTTCTCCAGATTGATAGCTGACATGCTGTCGATCTTCATGGTAATTACTCCATGATCTTTCCCTGTTATCTCTCGACCAAGTTCACCATCCAAGTTGCTTGACATGCACAAAGAGAATCAGCTATTTATTCTGCTTCGCATGATGATAATGTCACTACTGGTTCCTTTCTTGAACTCCAAGCAACTGGTGCACCACCTAACATAAACACATATCATACTGTTGATTTTCGATCTTCAACATCACTACACCAACTCGAATTAGTGTATTTCACTAACTTACATTCTTTTCCTTTATCAACTGCAGGAAACAAAATACCATAGTCGAGAGTTCCTTTGAGATACCTTAGTATCCTCTTCACTGCTGCTAGATGTGATACCTTTGGCTTCTGCATGAATCTACTTATCATACCTACATTATATTCTAAGTCAAGCCTTATATGAAAAAGATATCTCAATGATCCAATAAGTCTTCTGTATTGGGTTGGGTCGACATCATCTTCATCTGTATCTTTCAACAGTTGCAATCTTGGTTCTGCAGGTGTCGAAGTTGAGTTGCATTCTTCCATCTCAAATCTCTTGAGAATTTCCCCTGCATATCTTCTTTGATGCATAATCAAACCTCCATTGCTCTTGTAGAATTCTAAGCCAAATAAATATGAAATCTCACCCAGATCATACATTTCGAATTCCTTACTGAGGTCACCTTTGAAGTCTTCTATCTCACTTTTGTAGCTACCTGTTATCAACAAATCATCTACATAAAGACATAGTATAAGCAATTCACTATTGCTTCTTCTTACATATACTCCATGTTCAATTGTGCACTTCACAAATTCCTTCTCCCTTAGGAAACTATCAATTTTCTTATTCCAAGCTCTTGGAGCTTGTTTCAATCCATACATTTTCTTATTCCTTCTAGATTCTTCATAGGACATCTGTTCAAAATGTATGTTGTAGTCGAAACAGCTTCACCCCAAAACTCTTTAGGTAAATTCTTTCCTTTCAACATACTTCTCACCATATTCATGATGGTTCGATTCTTCCTTTATGCAATTCCATTATGTTGTGGAGTATAGGGTGGCACCACCTCATGCACAATCTCTTCCTTTTCACATAACCTGTCAAATTCTCTCGACACATACTCTTCACCATTATCAGTTCTCAAAACTTTGAGCTTTTGACCACTTTGTCTTTCAACCATCGTATTAAACTTGGCAAATACTTCAATCACTTCACTTTTCTTCTTGATCAGGTAAGTCCACAGCTTTCGACTGTGATCATCTATGAATGTAACAAAGTATTTGTTACCTTCCATTGAATCCACCTCGATTGATCCACATACATCAGAGTATATGACTTCAAGAATAGCCTTCGACCTACTTCCCGCATCCTTGCTGAAGTTATTCTTGTGCTGCTTCGCCTGCACACATTCCTCACATACGTCGTTTGGAATGTCGATTTCTGGCAATCCTGAAACCATATTTCTTCTCTTCAAATCTCTGATGTCTCTGAAGTTGAGATGACCTAGTCGATAATGCCATATCCATTCATCTCTTCTAGCTTCAGTCGAAAGGCACTTGTGCTCCATCACATTTAGTTCAATCTTGAAGGTTCTATTTTGAGACATATGAGCCTTCAAGATTAATCTTCCATTTGCGTCGATGACTCTCATCATCTTATCTTCAATTGACACTTCATAATTCTTTTCGACCAACTGCCATATACTGAGCAAATTGTTCTTCATGCCTGGTATGTACAACACATTGGAAATTATTGACCTCTTTCCATCTTTCCTCATAATCATCACATCAACAATACCTTCAGTTTCTAGGGTATTTTCATTTACAAATTTTACCATATTTTTCATTGAGGGCTTTATGTTGACAAATCAGTCTTTCCTTCCAGACATATGTGATGAGCATCCTGAATCCAACTACCATTGGTCCTTGAATATATCTTCATCTCTTGTTGTGACCATCAACATCATCTTTTCTTCTTCATGTTTTGCAAACTTTGCATCACTTTCTTGATTCTTTCGTTTTTCTGGATAATCACTCGAATATTGACCATATTTCTGACAATTGTAACATTGAATGTCACTCTTATCAGGTATTCGACCACCACCTCTTCCTCTATTTGCAACACCACCTCTTTGGTTGCCTTGGTATGGTCTTCTCTGATTCGATATGTTTCCTTCGTTCTGGTTTCCTCTACCAGTGATTTGTTGTAGCCGCCTCTACCTCTGACGAACCATATTCCTTTGTCTTTGGTTTCTTTTGCTTAATGTGCCTGCAAAGCCACATCACTCTTCGACTTGCCTGCAGCTCTTTCAGTCATTCTTTGTTCATGAGATTCAAGCGTTCCTTGAAGCCCTTCTTTTGTCAATTTCGACAAGTCTTTCCCCTCTTTTATAGCCACCACCACGTGGTCGAACTTAGGAGTCAAAGATCTCAAGATCTTCGAAACAACAACTCTTGTTGTTAATGTTTCTCCACATGCCTTGATTTGATTCACTAGTTTTGTAACTCTAGTGAAAAAATCAGATACGCTTTCATTATCTTCTATCTGAAGCATTTCATACGTTCTCTTGTGAGTTTGTAACCTCACTTCTTTCACCTTGCACCACCAAAAGACTTCTCAAGAACATCCCAAGCTTCTTTTACAGATTCTGAATCACACTTTTTTAAAATTTTCTAGACTCACACATTGATAAATTATAAAGAGTGCTTTATAACTCAGCTTCTCAATTTCTGTGTGTTTCTTATTTTCTTCTTCTGAAGCGTTTTCTCCAATCGCTTCGTATCCATCTTTTACAAGATCCCAAAGACCTCGACACCTGAATAAAACTTTCATCTGTTTGCACCAATTCTCATAGTTGTCTACTTTCAGAATTGATAGAGTTGCTGGATAATTTGCATTCTCATAATTCGCCATTGTGAATTCTTTAATCGTTCTTGATTGATACTTCCCTTGAATCGAAATCGAGCTCTTGATATCAGATGTTGGAAATCCACCAAATATCTATGATGAATTTCTACCAATCTTTAATGAACAAGATTGATATCACCACACAATGACAATGAATTATGAGAAAAGAAAAGAAAAGAAAGAAGACAATTATTTTCTGCAGAGTTTCTCTCTGCCCACAAACTGTGGAAAAACTTTCTTATTCACTTTGTACTGCAAAATACTGTGAATGACTTGATTGTTTCGATTACAAAATTAGGGATTACTCCCTATTTATAGATTTTGGTTAGCTCAAAGTCCAAAAACTATAAAAACTCAAAATATCTATTTTTGTACTAAATCAAATCTATCTATTTTAGACTTAAATCAAATATATCTAAATCTAAAATAAATCTAATCTATTTTTAAAATTATGAATTACAATTTAACAAGTATGAATCACTCAATTTACTTATGTTAATCCACACTATAATCTATTTCTCCTCTCCTAGTAAGCCTAGTGAGCCTAACCATGTCTATAATATCATTGAAAATTGATAAATTTTTATTCAGATACCAACTTGGCTTGTTCAAAAATTAAGCATGGAAATTAAAATTAACGGAAAATTTTTTATATTAGATCATATACACATTTTTCATATTAAAATTCTTTTACTTACCACCCAATACGGATACGAAATGGGAAGCTGAAACTCCTATGCCTAGCTAGCTATATATGATTCTCTCTTATCTATGTAAAAATGCATCTTGTACGGAGTATTTTAGTATACATTAATATAATTTCTTTTACCATAACACTAATAGTATATAATACTACTACTATACTATACTATGTTGAGAATGTCACCATGGTTGTTATAAATTGTAAGCTATAATTGGTAATTGTCTAGTGTTAATTGGTGCAAGAGAGAATTACAATACTCTGAGCCAGTCACAGGTAGAGATGTTTTAGCAGCAAAAACAATGTTGTCAACCCTTCATTTTAATTAATTCCATGCATTAATTTCCGTTCATCTTGTTATTGAACTATCTACCTGTAGACTGTAGCCAGCTATTAATAATCACCATATTTAGATATATAGCTACATTTTCAATAATTTTCTTGTGTAGCTATATATCTAGAGGATTTGCAGAAAGTTGCATTTAATATTAGCTTGTAGATCACAATTTGTTATCTCCTTGGGGGATCGTGATCCTGATAAGAAACTGGAAGGAAAAACCTATAGCTTCTTTACCCTATTATTGCAGGGAATCTCTTGTGCCAGGGAAGGAAAGAAAAAAAAGAAAAGAACAAGATTTAAGCCATTTGAGGAAAATAAATAGCTAATGTGTTATGCATTATTGATATAGTAAAAAAAAACTTTGTATGACAAAAAATAAATAAATATTGGAATTGACATTTTCGTTTGAGGGGCACAAGAAGAATTAATATTGGTATATTTTGATGTGTTGAAATAGAATAGATATTGAAGGACAAAGTTGAATGATGAATTGTGAAAAGAGTGATTGTCTGTAGTATTATATGATATCTGCTGCAAACACTAGACACATATATTTAACTTGTGGAATACATTTGCAGTTGAGGGGATTGGAAATTTGTGTCATAGTAACTGTGACATGTCAACCACCGAATCATCCTCAACACTTTTGTCATTACTACCACTTAAGTTATATACGAATCATATTGAGGGTTGTATGTGTATGGCCCAAGGTCACTCATGCATACAGTGTCAATACTCTCTCCATTTTACAATATACATCAAATTAATAAAGAAAAATTACAACTGATCATTCAATTCACCCCTAAAAACGCAACTACTTGAACGGATCTCACTCTCAATATATTAGAGTCTCTTTAAAATTATAGTCATTCTCCTTTTCTAATATAATTTTTTTCATTTTAGTTTATTTATTTATGCAGGTGGGAAGCATATTAATCATTTATAAAGTTAATCTAATATATACTTTCATGTATTTAGGCTAGACAACTTTAGTAAAAGTAAAATCTTAAATGTATCTCGTTATAAATTAGTGTATATAATAACAATTATAATTAAGTCTTATATCATATCGAATAGATTAAACAATTTATGTTTTAATGTTTTATCTAAGATCATGTTTTTATTCAATTCGTTAATTTCGAAATCCTTTTTAATGATTTTTCTCAGTCTTCTTATGCCTCTAGTTATTTGACTTTTCTTCATCTGATATACTCTCTTTACAACATATTTAAAGTATTTTCTTTACATGTCCAAACCACTTAATCCTATTATTTATCATATTTTCTACTATAAACTAAATACTCCAGATCGATCCAAGAGTAATATTCCACTACTCTCGCTGCCATTAAACTGGTTAGGAAAGCAAAGATCTAAAATCACAAAACGGAACAGATTAATACTATGAGAATGGAAAAATAGGTAGCGATAATGGAAAAGAGGGAACTGGAGAATAACGTCTAGCTTTTGTAAGAAGGGCTAGTATAAGGAATGACAATCCAGATCGAACAACAGGAGAAAATCTGAGGGTAGTCAATATATTGTCCCATCAATCCAAACGAGGGTAAAAGACACTTAAGTACCCTAGGTATGGTAATCGTTCCCTAACCTACATGTCTAGGGTGACGTGTTAGCAAGGAGAAGCGACAACAAATCAGTGACAAGAAAGCATTAAATGTGCTTGTCCCCCACTACTTCAGCGACAAATTCTAAACGCTTCAATTTTAGAACAACAAAGATGAATCTTCAGAAAGCCGATCACGGTCACTAAAAACTCCACGATAAGTCTTGGTGGTAATTGTTCTAGGCGATTATTTTCATCTTGTACTGACCACCTTGAGATAGTCCATTATGGGCCATAGACTCTTGATTGATTGTGCGGTTATGTTTCTAGAATCTTCTCCTAACTGTAAGACTGTGTTATATCTTGTTGTAGGAGATCTACCCATTATGTTCATCCAACAATCCTCTACATTTTACGGATGAAAGATAGCGAGATCGTTATTTCTCTCCCCTATATACAGAAAATGGTGTCGAATCAGGTAACATGTTTTTGAACATAATTTGAATACTGATAAGTGCAAACTGTATCTATTTTTCTATATACTTTTTGTTGCACTTATCGACTCTTTGTTGTAAATATCGGTTGAATAAACCTGACTTTTATGTAAATACGTTTAGTTTGTGTTTATTTGTGTTTATGTGTACATAATGCACCATTTGATGTTTTTCCATTCATTTTGTAGATATTTATTGCATTTTAGAGCATAGAGGAATAAGGTATCGATTGGCCATGGGTGGTCTCGGATCGTGTTGATGCCGCGAGAAGTTTCTTATTCATCTCCTTCTTACCTATGTATTATTCCTATGGTGGGTGTTGTATGTATATCTTTACTCTTATTTTATGTATATTGGTTGATCATGAGATTGTATGAAATCTCTTTTACAAATTAATACCGGTGTTTATTCTTGATTTTTGCTTAATTGCAGAGTTTTGATTTCTCATAGACAAATACTTTCTGAATCTCTTTCTTGAATGAATATCTATTAGGTCCTAGACTATAGACATAGATTTAAGCTTAATATTCATGTGGGTATCAATTATGAAATGCATCCAGGTTATTTGAGTCGGTTGAGAGATCTTCGACGAGAGCAATACGGGTGATGTCTCACATTGCGTTAGAGATAGCCTTAGTGTGAGCGATATGTGATGGTATTGACAAGTGATTTATGTCACGTGCAATTGATCAGCAAGTTTAAGTATTTGACGGGTAGAACGAAATATGATTCTAGAATTAAATTTCTTAGGCTACAGATGATTGTTTATCGCTTTCTTTATTTGTTTTATTTACTTTTCCTGCACTTTTTTTGCAAAACCCTTTTCCAAACTTAGAAGGATTGAAACTATTGAACGATAGTTTTTCCCTCTCACCAATCCTAGTGGACACCATACGATATAACCTAAATATCACCCGGTAAAATAATACTTTACTTTTTTCTTTCCGCTTTACCGCTTCTAGCAAAGTGGCACCGTTGTCGGGGATTGATGTTGATGTTAACTACATCGCGATAGTTTTGCTTTCTAAGTTTCGTAAATATGTCTATAATGTGTATTTGTACATTTTCTCCGTACTTGTTTATTTTGTATATTTACGTGATTTATACATTTGTATATAGTATACTTGTTTTGTTTCACGTTTGCTAAAGTGTGGTTAGATGTGTAGTTCCGATTAGATCTTGAAGAGATTTGAGCGAAGGCGGGAGTGAAGTGTTTGACTCGTCCGAAGCAATGTGTTGTTTTATAAATATCATGCGTCAAGCTTACGGTGTAAAACAAGCATATTTTTATTGTTTTTCATTATTTTCGTAGTGTGGTGAATTTTGTTTAAACAAGTTGAAATTAGTCAAGTTCTAAAAATTATCAAATCTTCACTTTTCAACTTGTTTAGTTCAAATTTTACCGGGTTATTTAGTATATTTATAGTAATTAGTTTTAATGTGTTAAGTTTTATTTTCCTTAGGCTTGTTGTGTTTAGCTTGAGGAAGTTTGTATATTGTAAATATTGTATTTTTGAGGTTGTGTAGGTGTAAGTGGAGCTTGCATAGCAGTTACACCAATTACCCTATTTTTCTACAACTGGTGTAGTGCGGTTAGTGCGCTCTGTGCCGCTTAGCGCGCCCTATTGTGCAAAGCCAGTGAATTATTTTTAATTTTTCGCTTGGATCTCCTTTTCTCCACTTCACCCAAGGCTTTATAGTATAGTAATTAATATTAATATTTTTAATTCTTTCTTTTGTTGTTTGAACTCAAATTTTGGTCCGATAGCTTGAAGTCGCATTTGGTGATTTTCCGATTTTAAGTGTGTTAACTTGCGAAATGTATGGTAATGATAGTTTTTGAAGTTGGTACTCGCCAGATACTCGTTTATCTCTTTTTATAACGTAACATGTTTATGAAATTTATCATTTGTATAATTACCATACCATTCATTATTTTTGCATTACTTTCTCATGACTTGAATCACTTTAGTTCCCTTTTTATCCATAAATGTGAGGAAGCTTTCCATTGTTCATATATGTTGAAGGCCACAATTCTTGTTTTAACTGGATTTTATTATGTTTACTCTTTTGTTTGTGTTGATTGTATGAAAGCACGAACATGATCAAGGTATTTTTTGTTTGATTTTGAGCACAACTACCTAGCCAAATAGTCAATTCACCTTGTGAGTGTGTGAACTTTTGTTAGCCCCTTTGAGCTTTTTGTCGATGTCCATGTTGTTTTTGTTAAATGATTGTTTATGAGTGTTTGGTTCATCTTTTTATATGGATATTGATTCTTTGTTTTATTGAACCCTCAACTATGATTTGTAGTTTGAATTTTTGCCTTACCTTAGAAAGTAGGGAGTATTCATATTATGATATGGTTGAATTCAAGTTGGGGAAAGAAATGTGTATGTGCTTATGTTGTGATTTCTATGAGGTTGTGAAAAAAGAAAGAAAAAAAAGTGAAAAAGAAAGAAAAGAAAAAGAAAGAAAAAAGAGAATATTTTTGAAAAGCAAAAACAAAAAGAGTTTGAATAATATTGTGATAATAAGTGATGTGTGGTGGTTTGAAATTTAGAATGAAGAAGAAGTTTGATTGAAATTATTTTGCTTGAGTCTTTATGAGTTGATCACTCCCTTAGGTTAAGGCAAATTTTTGTTTCGATTAGCTTTAGGACTTATCCATTGTTTGTTAACCAAGCCACATTACAACCTTGAAAAGCCCTTGTGATTCTTGCCTTTGTATTTTTAATATGATTTTTTGGATGAATGCATAATTTAGTCTATTGTTTGCAAGATTATGGATGAATGTTTTTTGTCCCTTACCTTTGTGTGTTCTTTACTACTGATAAATTTTTACTAGGTTTGATTCATGATTGAGCTTGTTTTGTTTTAGAATTTTTAGTATCATTTTTATACTTAGGATTCGTTTCTTTTACATGTTGTCGTTGTAGGATTGTGGTAAGTATTTACCTTGCGTGTGCGTTTTTGTTTGAACCATACATTTGTTTTCCGTTTTCAAAACTTGCTGATTCATGATACTTTGGTTGATTACTTTTGGTTCTTAGAGTTGTTTGGCCTTGTTTGAGGACACACAAGTTCAAGTTGGGGAGAGTTTGATAAATGCAAATTGTAGCTATTTTTGTATATACTTTTTATTGCACTTATCGAATCTTTATTGTAAATATCGGTTGAATAAACCCGAATTTTGTGTAAATACGTTTAGTTTGTGTTTGTTTGTGTTTTTGTGTACATAGTGTACCGTTTGAATTTTTTCTATTTATTTTGTAGGTATTTGTTGCATTTTAGAGCATCGAGGAATAATGTGTCGAATGCACGGATCCTAATGCGCGTTTTCGGAATAAAAGACCAATTTTGAGAAGTTTTTCCGAGGAGAGCCCCCTTAGCGTGCAAAAGGCCGCTAAGTGCGAGTGCACTCAACGTATTTTTTATCGCGTGTAGTGGTAGAAATGTTTAAGACTAAGCCATTGAATTAACTAGACTTACACAGATCAAAATGAAAATCGCCATCGCGCTTTATTGTTTCCAAATGAATGGGAAAGGAGCGAGTAACCCAAAAGAGGGGGGAAAGATTCTAGGTAAGGGGGTTGGTTATGAAAAGGGAAGATATTAGCACCCTAAACATCCACGGTACTCGGCAGGAACCTCTTTGTAAAAATCTATATATTTTGGCTATAAAGTATTGTCTGTAAAATAGATGGTGGAGGTGAGAAAAGAAATATATTTTTATGATTTTTTCACCCGTCGCAGTTGTGAACCTTTAGTGTCTACGTACCACCTTTCGTGCAATAGGGGATCAGGGTACACGTAGTTCATCTTTTTAAAAAATTTAAAACACAAGTGTGTTGGTTAATTTTATGAGATAAGATATCATCATCATGGTCCGTGTGGAAAACATACTTACTATCCATAATCATGAGAAAAGAGAATTTGCATCATCTCAAAGTGGAGGATATGGCTTGGATTTTAAAATCAACAATGCCTCACTCAACACCCAAGTGGAAAATATCTCTCTTCATTATATATTATAGAAGTATAATTGTTTGCAGCACTACAAGGATTGACAAGAGTCCAACCTTTTGAGAAAGGTTTTAAAATAAAAAGCCAAAGTGGCAAAAATGGTTTGAAATAAGGTTGATTGACTTTTATTCTTCTTACAAAAAAAATGTCAAGGTATTATTAAGTTGATTGAAGTTTATTTATGAAAAATATTTTGAGAATTCATGGATATAAGTCCAAGTTTATTATGGAAGTGGTTCAAGTTTAGAAACAAGAAGAGTTTTCAAAAGGAGGGAGAAGATTTTTCTAAAATTAAAGAATATGGGAGGAGAAGAAGAGACTATCCTAAAGCATAAGGTAAAAGCTAGGGATAAGAACTATCTAACAAACAAGAAGCCAATACTTGACATTATGAGTCAAGATAGAATTCTCATTCCTTGGATTGAAACCAAACAAACAAAGATATTAGACCTCTTGAGAGAATCAAACTTCAAGTGTATTAAGTCTTCACAAAAATTGGACAGAGTAACGGCTGTATACGGGTGAATTCCAGATTACAAACAAAGTATGTAATCACAACAATCTGCACACAAAACAAACAAACAACCCAATGTCTTAAGGTGAACCTCAAGAACTCCAGACAAAATATCAGTTAAGGTCACAAAGTCTCCAACATAGGCCAAGGTTTATAATCCCAAATCCAAGAAGTTCAATACTCCACAAGACCAAGGATAGTAACCAAATTGTCCAAGGATCATTCAAGCATTTTATGGTTCATGTTGATTATTAGGTGTCTTGAAAAAGAAAAGAAAGGCTCAAGTGAGCAAAACAAATATAACAAAGATATAAATGCTCAAGTGAGCAAAATACAAATAACATGAAATGTAATGCTTAAATTAAATGGTACATAAAGCATAAAAAATAAAAGCATAAAGTGAAACAAATTAATAATGAGTGGTTAGTTGGATGACCATCTTAAAACTTGCATTTGGAACTGATTAGAGGATTGGTAGAACCAAAGCCTCCACACAACAAGTTACATTTGCTTTTTGTCAAGTACATCATCCATTTGGAATCCTCACAAGTACCATTTAATGATCAACAATTTTTAAGTGATCCGCGTTGACCAAAAGTGTTATAGATCCATTAGAGGATTGGTAGAACCAAAGCCTCCATATAATGAATCTCAAAGTTATTGGATCAAAGGGATCAAATTAACATACTTAGGCTTGCAAACATAGATTTGGGTCACGAATGATCATTTATTCGAATCCGGACAAAATTTAGCGCTATGTAAAGCAATCGTAAGTGGACTTATATAGAAGTCGCACCTATTTTGAGGTCGGTCAATAGTAATCTATGCACCATTTGTTTTGAGACATGATATAGATATCATGCTCCAACAACACTTAGTGCAATGAAAAAGGTATGAGATGAAGAGGGGTGGGAAATAATACAAACCACATTTGAATTAAATTTTAATTAAACTATTATTATAATCATTCATCCATTTTTATGGAGTTAAAATCAACACCATGAATCCAATGATGTTAACAAAGTTCATAATAAAAAATTTAACCCAAGATCAGCCAGAAAATAATCACAAAATAATATTGCATTTAATATATACATTAAAAATGTTTTAAAATATTTTAAAATATAAATAAAAGAGAAAAATATCAACTATGTCCAAATTAATCAAGAAATAAAAAGTAAGACCATAAAAAAAATCAGAAAAGGACTCAAATATTTTTACAAAATTTTTGGTAATTTTTAAAAGTCAGAAACTATTTTTAAAATTAAAAGAAATAGGTAAAATAAACCAAAAATGATAAAAAATAAAAAAGTCATAAATAAAAAATAAATGAGGTCACCAATATTTGTCTCAATATCATTGGATCATTCCATAATTTTTTCAGAATTTAAAAATGCATAAAAGTATTTTTAAACATTTAAAACAATTCAAATAAAGTGAAAATTTATAAAAAAATATCAAAACACAAAATAAAATTGTGAAAAAATAAAAATCAGAAAGAGAAAAATCAAAAATATTTTTCATAATTTTTCCAGATTTTTTGGACTAAAAATGAATTTTCTATGATTTTTTTGAAGTTTAAAACAATTAAATTTAAAAATCAAAAAATAAAATAAAAACCAAAAAGATGTGGACCAATGGATGAGAGTCAAAACGCGTTAGTAATCAAATCCAAGGGATTTGGTGCGCTCTGCATATCATGGTCATTAGTGAATAAAACATTGAATCACTTATTAAATTAGAAATTAAAAAAAAAACATGTGGCGCGCCTTCATTGGTTGGAAGATGACACATTGGTCATCTTCAACCTCCAGCCAACATGAATTTCAGGTCTCTCAAACTGTAAAATCAGAAGCTCAGACCTATGTCATTCGTTTCGTCTCTTCAAGACGAAGAGAACAACACATTTGCGACAAATTTATATAAACTGTAGCTCAAACAATTTGGAAGGAAAGTTTTGAAAAGGGATTTGAAATTTTATGGTCAAAACGTGTTTCCAGATAAAAGTAAGTGTTGCGACTAAAACTAGGGCAATGAGAGCATCACAATGATATCAAAGTTTTGAAGAATTGATGGAGAAATCTACCTATTGAAGTTGAGTTGCAGAGCTCTGAAATTGGACTTCTATGGAGCAATATAGGACACGATTCTTGAAGGTAATTATATGTTTAGCTTCATGGAAGATCAAGGAAGGTAAATTGATAGAGAAATTGGATTGAAAAAGGCTTGAACACTGATTTCGAAGTTACAGAAAATTGAGTTATGGAGCAAGTTTGGCAGGGTGATTCTGGCTATTCAAGCTTGAGAAAATGAATGAGGGATGACCCTCTATTTGTAGGGAATCAAACAGAATGTCCAAGTATGTGAAACGATGAAGTTTGGAGGGAAATCGTGTGAAGTTGTAAACAAGAAAAGTGTGACTTCTAATTTGATCAAAACTCATCCAAAACATGCGTTTTGCTGTGCTAATCACTTTTGAAAGTTCGCTAAACATGTTTTGAAGCAAAAACGCGCAGAAAGAAAGTGTTTAGAAGCTAAATCAATGATTTCAAATTCTTGTTGGTGTAAGCCCTAGAGGCCAATACTTTTGGTACTTGTATCGAATTATTTATTAATAATAAAAAGCATTTCTTTATTATGTTTGCTTTCCAAAATAATAAAGTCCCTAGAATGGTTTATTTGTTTAATGAAATGTTAAGTGTGACTTAATCATGAGATCCCATTAAACATAAGACACTATTCTTAAAGTATCAGTAGTCAAGCTTTAATGTGAAGTGGGATAACATTAAAGCATTAAGATTATTATGAAGATAGATTGATGATCACATCTCATGGATCATAGATAAGGAGTTATCAAGTCTTGACATAGGTATGAATATTAGGAGTAATATTTATACTGGATTGACCCGCTATGAGAATACTACATAGAATGTTATGCAAAGTGTCATAAGTTATTCTCATGATGATAATGGTGTATACCACCCTTCGACCTGAAACCACTATGGACCCTAGATGTAGAGTCAAGTACTTTATTGCTGATCAAACGTCATCCGTAACTGGATGACTATAAAGACGGTTGATGGGTACTTCACAAAGCATGCTAAGGGACATGAGTGACCTAGATGGAATTTGCCCATCCTGCATAACAGGATAAATGTCTAAGGGCCCAATATTGAACTGGACAAGGGTGACACAGTGTATGCCTTGTGTTCAATATAGACATAAGGGCAAAAGGGTAATTGTACAACACAAATATTATCACGGAAAAGTTTTGGTCAGATCACATGACATTTTCGTGACTTGGGTAACAGTGATGTGTTGCTAGATACCGCTCACTATTTATTATATTAAATGTGTGATTTAATATAATTGCCAACATCGCGAAAACGTACAGGGTCACACACATAAGGACAGGTTGATGAGAGATAGAATAAATAATGAACACCGTAAGATACGGTGCACTTAAGTGTAATACGGAAAGTGGTAAGGTACCACGTGGATAAGTGATATATGGTACATCATAAGGTATGATGTCCATAAGCTTAATTGGGCTTTTAGCTTATAGCCTTAATTGGGCTTTTAGCTTGTAGCCCACACGAGTGATTCTATAAATAGATCCCTTGTGATGAAGCAATTTCACTTGATGCAATTTCGTTTTTGATTCTCTCTCTCACTCAAGGTTTCCGTTCGTGATCAGCTAGCACTGTGACCGGAAGCGATCTGTTCGTGTGGACTGAGTAGAGGCGTTGTTCTTCATCAACGCTCGTGATCACAACATCAAAGGTATGAATCGCCACAAGAGGTAAATATTTCTATCACTGACCATGCTCATTCATAAGGATCGCTAAAGGAATTTTTAAATTCCGCTGCGCTTTTGATCGCAATTTTCCTTCAATTCTGACTTTTGAAGAAACTTCAGTTTCAAGTTACCAAGTTCAAATAAATGGCATTCTCAACTCAAGGGGTCTTAGGGCATGATTCTCGATGCTTTATAAAGGTGATGTTAGAAGCTTTGAAATGGAAAAAGAATGGAATCAAATGGATGCTTGAGCTGAAAGTTGCAATGAGTCAAAGTTGGAAAAAATGTTGACTTTCCATACTTAGAAATATTTTAAATTTTCTTCAAAAATGACCTATAATGTTTTGCATACAAACATGGCCTTTCACTTGGAATTTATTCTTGACAAAAAAATATGGAATAAAATAGACCTCTTGAATGACATTTTGAGACTTTAACCATTCAAAATATCCAAAAATTGAGAGAGTTATGAATTATTGAAGTTAGCAAAAAATCATGAAATGACCTATAATATTTTGTATCCTTAGGGCATCTTCCATCCATTTTCTAACTTTGCATATAAAATAAGGAATAAAGTTCACATCCTCAATATCATTGTGGAAAAAGAGTGGGCTCAAGGTGATAAAAAATTGACCAAGTTATGATCATTTGAAGTCACACATGGGAAAATGGGGATTCATCTGAAGGACTTGTAATCTTTCTTCATCATCAAGTTTCTTCCACATGAAAACTCCTTGAAACTTTTGAAGTGATTTTTTAATAACCCTTTTAAGAGAAGGATGTATTTGGAATCACTCAAAAATACCAAAATATGAGCAAGATATACTTCTTTGAAGTTCAAAACCCTAGCTCCTAGATCAAGAAAATGCTTTGAGGAACTTTGACAATTTTGAACAACCTTCTTGTACCAACACTTTTGATTCGTAAATAGAAGTTTTTGAGGATGATAATGAGAAATCATAGCCATCAAAACCACTTCCATATCTTGAGAATTGATAGAAATATACACTTGTGACCAAAGGGAACAAAGTCTTGTCCAAACATGACTACTTCTTCAATCAACCCCTTGTACTTTTGAATCAATCTTGATAACTTTTAAATATGGTGAAACAAGATAAACCTTTACATGCCATTTCTTCCAAAACAATTTCAATGGTGAGGTTTGGACTTCTCAAGCTTTATTGACTAGGGCATGGAAATAAACTCATGAACACATGGAGCAACTTGCTAAGCCTCATTGCCTTTACCTACATTATTAACAAGTAAGACAAACCAACATTGCATTTTATTAATTAAAAAGAAAATCAAGACAACATATTCATGATCACAAAAGAAAACAAGTCAAGGTGCTTGGTGATTCCTCAAAGAGCAAAACTAAAGATAGGGAGGAGAAACAAAAGCCCCAATGTGATCTTGTTGTGATTGAATCAACATGGTATGATGAAGGGATCTTAGGGGAAAAAATTGGGGTACAACAGCATGTTGCTTGCGTTTTGACATTTTGGCAGTAGCTTTGTTTTTGAGTCCGCTTAGCGCGGATAGCGTGCTTAGCATGGTTTTAGATGGTTTAGTGTGTTAAATAAACACAGCTCGCTTAGTGCGGTGAGCCTGCTAAGTGCGGTCTGCTGAGATCAGTTTGTATAAATAGTTTAGAAATATATTTTCTATATTTTTATCATCTCTTTCCCTCTTGGAGGAGATCTGATCCAATTCTTTGTAGTTTAGAGGTTCAAGAAACATCATTGGGTGGTTCATCATGTTGATTGGCTATGGGTGGTCTCGGATCATGTTGACGCTGCGAGAAGTTTCCTATTCATCTCCTTCTTCGCTATGTATAATTCCTATGATGGGTGTTGTATGTATATCTTTACTCTTATTGTATGTAAATTTGTTGATCATGGAATTGTATGAAATCTCTTTTATAAATTAATACCGGTGTTTATTCTTTATTTTTGCTTAATCGCGGAGTTTTGTTTTGTCACAGACATATGCTTTCCGAATATATTTCTTAAATGAATATCTATTAGGTTCTAGACTCTAGACATAGATTTAGGCTTGATATTCATGTGAGTATCAGTTATGAAATGCATCTGGGTTATTTGAGTCGGTTGAGAGATCATCGACGAGAGCAATACAGGTGATGTCTCACTTTGTGTTAGAGATAGCCTTAATGTGAGCGATATGTGATGGTATTGACAAGTGATTTAGGTCGCGTGCAATTGATCAACAAGTTTAAGTATTTGACGACTAGAGTGAAATGCGATTCCAGGATGAATTTTCTTAGGCTGCAAATGACTGTTTATCGCTTTCTTTATTTTCTTTATTTACTTTTCCTTCACTTTTTCCAAAAAATCCTTTTCCAAACTTAGAAGGGTTGAAACTGTTGAACGATAGTTTTTCCCTCTCACCAATCTCTGTGGACACGATACAATATAACCTAAATATCACCTGATAAAATAATACTTTACTTTTTCCTTGTTGCTTTATCACTTCCAGCAAATGCTCCATACTCTTTAAGATACTAACTTATGTATTGAAGTGCTAATCTTGCAGATACACTCCCACATTGTCGCATCGGAAGCTCTTTTCCACCGCAACTTTCACACCTCTCCCTATTTCTAGTTCCATAACGAACATTTAACTTCTTTCTTCTATAGGATTTTCCAAAAATATATCTGTAGGCACCCTATCATACACCATCTTCAACTCAATAAAAACTAGGTACATGTCTTATTGGTTCACCCAATAGTTCTTATTCGTACGTCGCAGTAGATAGATCACTTCAATATCGATATCTCAGACATTAAACTAAATAGATTATCAATAATTAGAGTTTCCTTATGTTTTCCGCATGGTATGACACATAAATTTAATACTCTTATAATTTGCACAATTTTGAATATCCTTCTTATTCTTATATATTGAAACTAAAGTGTTTCTTTTCCATTCAACTAACATTTGCTTTGAAACTAAAATTTCGTAAAAGAGTTTGGTGAGCCACTCGTGTCTCTATCTCAAAGAGTTTTTCACACTTTAATAGGTATGTTGTTTGCCCCAATCACCTTAATGTTACTCATTATTTTCAGTGCTTCTATTAGCTCTTGTTTTTTAATACGACAATACTAATTATAATTTTGATCATGTTCTCTAATGCCGAACCTATTAAATTCCAATGAGATATCATATCTTTCATCAAATAAATTATAGAAATACCTCTTCCATTTATTCTTTTTGCCCTTTTCTTGAAACAAGAGTTTGTCTTCTTCATCTTCAACACACTATACTTAAACTAAATCTTTTATCTTTCTTTCTCTTCACTTAGCAAGTCTATACATAGATTTTCTCCCTCGTTGATTCCTAAAGATTGGTAAAATCCATCAAAAGTTTGAATTTTTGCTTCACTCGTTGTATTTTTTGTCTCTTTCTTAGCTTTCCTATACTTTTTTCTAAGATTTTTAATTTTTACACGTAAACCATTTTTTCAAACATTATTTTTTACTCTAACTTTACTATGAACACTTTCGTTCTACCATTTTTATTCTTTTACCCTTAGGTCCAAAACCTCTTTATTCTATCAATGTCTCTTTAGTTTTTTTTCTAATCTCTTATGTCATCTTGTTTCACATGTCATTAGTACTTTATTATTGTTGATTGAACCCTCCCTCTAAGATCTTGTTCAAGAAACGGCCTAGTTTTTCACTATTTAAATTCCACCACTTGATCTTTGAAACTCACATGGATGTGAGTACATGTACCTTAGTATTCACCATCCCATATACGAACAATACATATTTATACATTATTATTTATATTAGGGTTAAATATGTTTTTGGTCCCCTTAAATGTCTCATATTTAACTTTTAGTCCTTCCATTTTTTTTTTCAAAGAATGGTTTTTCTAAAAATTTTAATTTTAACTTTTGGTGTCTTCTGCAACTTAGCAACGTTTTTACAACTTAGCAACATAATTAGAAACAATTTTTACAACATAACGACAAAATTGGCGACGGTTTTTTGTTTAGCGATGATTTTAGCGACGTTTTTTACACGAGGAACCAAAAATTAAATTTTTTAACATAATCATTCTTTAAAGGAAATTTTTAGAAGGACTAAAAGTAAATATGATATATTTAGGTAGATCAAAAACATATTTAACCCTTTATATTTTATATAAAATGCATGTTTATTAAATTAAGAGAAAAATATCACTATTAAATTATTACACTTTTAAATATAAGTGTTTGATTATTTCATAGTTCAACAATAATATTTTTTAATTTTTTAATGTTATATAAAAGTTAAATAATATAATATTTTATAATTTATCAATTTATTTTTATTAAAAATACGGATAACGAATAAATGTATGAATACTTATATACCCATACAATACGAATACAAACACAAACATTAATGCTCGCATATAGATTCAAATAGGAGAATATTTTTCAAATGATATGGAAATAAAAACTTTAGTATATTGTCAAAATTATATTCATTGACATTCCTATTCATAATAAATATAAAATGGGTTATGTTATACAGTGCTCCGGAGATTGATTAAGAATTTTAAATAAAAAAAAATATTATATATTGAATGCACTGAATATATACAATATTTTGTAAAAAGTTAAGTATTTATGTTTTTAATGTAATTAATACATATATTTTTAGAAAAAACTTATCTTTTCTATTGTCCAACTTATCTTTTTAATCTTTTAATCAGTGTCCCGGAGATACTCGTTAGCATTTCCCATGTAAAATATAATATTATTTTTAATAAAATATTACTATTACCACAAAGTAATATTTTTATCTTTTACTTTAAAAACATCTCATCTAGAATCTAAAAAAGATGATTAAAATAAATAGTTAATAAATTCATTAAAGTAATTAAATTAAATAATTGTTTTTTTATAAATTAGTCAAATATTAAAGAAAATGGTAAAATAAATTATAACATTAAAAAAAATGAAAATATTGAGAAAGATCAGATATTTGAATCAAACTAAGAATAAGGAGAGAAGAAAGTAAAATGACATCTTATATTTTTCAAAAGGGGGTATTTATACTACTAGAATTACAATTATTAAATGAATGTAATAATTTACATTATTATTCTAAGTTGACATTGTAAATAGAATATTCCTATTTTAAGTTGAGAGTTTGATAGATAATTCACATTATTATTTTAAGTTGACATTTTAGATAAATATTTTTAAATAATAATAAATAATTTTATTTTATTATAACACTTCCTCTTTGAAATATCTATCGCAGTGTTCCATTGAAGTCTTGTCGAGGAGAATCTTATGGGAACATATGTTGTGTCGTTAAAAACCTTATTAGAAAAAATTTATTGGGATAAAAAATTTAATAAGATAAAAAGAGTACAAAATTATGCTCCCCTAAATAGAACATATTTAGTTCTTCTTCAAAGATCTCGAAGGTGACATATTCTGATACTTTGCACGTGCTTTTTGAAAATTGATGTATGGAGTTCCTTTGTGAAGAGATCCTCCATATTATCACACAAACGAATATATTGAATATCAACCTCTTTGTTCTTTTGATTTCTTGTTTGAATGCGAAGAACTATGGAGAGATATGCTTAGTTTTGTCACTTTTGATGTAACATTCTTTCATCTGGGTAACACATGCAACATTGTTTTCATACAAAATTGTTGGATTATTATCAGTTGGTAACCCATACACTCCTTGGATATGTCGAGTTACAGATCGTAACCATCTACACTCTTTGATTGCTTCATGAAGGGAAATTACTTGCTACAAGTGTTTGCTTTGGAGATCTCCATGAAATTACAATATCACCATATGTAAAGATATATTCAATATGTGATTTAGAATTATATTGATCTGACAAATATCCTGCGTCTGCATAACCAAGAAAAATTTGTTTTGTGTTGTTAGAATAAAACAAACCAAGATCAGATGTATCTTGAAGATATCGAAATATATGCTTTATTCATTTTCAATGTCTTTTTTGTAGGACAAAAATTGAATTTTTCTAGTAAATTCAGTGCAAAAGCTATACCAGGTCTTGTACAGTTAGCAAGGTACATGAGTGCCCCAAAGGCACTGAGGTATGGCACTTCAGAGCCAACATCTTCTTCATTATATTCCTTAGGTCTACACAGATCATTTTCAATATTAAATGTTCTACCCATCATTAGAGTACGAAAATGGTTTGTCTTGTTCATATTAAACCTTTCTAATATCCTTTATGTATAATTTGATTGATGTATCAGTATACCATTTTTAATATACTCAATTTCTAAACCAAGGAGAAACCTGGGTTTTCCCAATTCTTTCATTCCAAATTCTTTCTTTAAGTGGTCTCTTGCTTTCTTAATTTCTCTATTAGTTCCAATGATATTTAAATCATTAACATAGATATCAATTATTACAAAACCCGATACGATTTTTCTTATAACAACACAAGGATAAATAGGATTATTCTCATAGCCTTATTTAAGAAAATATTCACTTAGCCTATTCTACCACATGCGTCCATATTGTTTAATCTATACAATGGTCTTTGCAATTAATTATATACATTTCTCTAGGTTTTGATGTCTCAAACATCTTAAATCCTTATGGAAATTTCATATATATTTATATATATATATATATATATATATATATATATATATATATATATATATATATATATATATATATATATATATATATATATATATATATATATATATATATATATATATATATATATTTGATCCATACAAATAAGTAATAAAAACATCCATAAGTTACATATCAAGATGGTTATGATAAATTAATTAAACAATGAAAAGTAATGACATCCATAACAAAAGAATATATTATCTCATAATTAATTCCCGATCTTTGATAAAAACCTTGCGCAACAAGACAAACTTTGTATATGACAATCTCATTTTTCTCATTTCATTTTCTTATAAAGACCCACTTATACCCAACCAGTTTCACACCTTTAGGTATAGCCACAATAAGGCCAAATACTTTTTCGATTTTTAAGAAAATTTAGCCCAGTATCTATTGCATCCTTTCAATTTTTTTCCAATCATGTCTATTTTGACTTTCATTAATATTAAAGGTTCGGGATCATCATTTTCATTCATAATTTCACATGCAATAGAGAATGAAAATATTTCATCTATATTCATACCTTTTCAGTTCCACGAATTTCCTATATTAGCATAATTGATTGAAATCTCGAGATAATTCTTGTTTTCAGTTTCATTACCAATGATCTCATTATCATTATCTTATGCTTCTTCGAGAGTAATTTTTCATTCATTGATTCATTATTATCTAGTGTCTTTTCAAGATCATTTTAAATCATATTTACCTTTTCTATTATTTTTTATTTTTCGTGGATTTTTGTATTTGGGATCCCATTCGCCATCCACACTTCAAGTGTGCCTTAGATGTTCCTACTACATCGTTTAGCTTTGAAATCTCAATTCAGGATGAGACATTTATAATTGACATATGTGACTTTGTCATTATTTTCAAATAAGTAAGTAAATGAATCTAGCAATTGATTTTCTAAATCTTGTAAGTGCACTAGTTTCTTTATATTTTCTTCCCATAATTTATTATATGGGTCCAAATTTAATAAATGAGTCAAATTGACATAATCATGAATTAAGATACGTAACAATAAAAAAAATGCAAAAACATAGAAAATTCTCAAATCTCATGTTACGTATCAGAGCGACTCCTAAGACCCGATCAAGAAACACTCACTTCAAGCACTACTCAGGTACCTGGTTAACTGTACTCCCCAAGGAGCATAAACACAACAACAAAAGAGGGGTGAGAATTACATTTAATAAATATACGGTGAATGTTACATGTTAAGGAATAATATTTCACATAATTCACAAAATGCACATTCTAACACAATCTTTCGCAACACATTCTTCATTCACATAACACAACATCGTTTAAGATAGTGCAATGCAATGCAACCGACAACAACTAAATGAATGTGGTACCATAAGGGCATAATCCCTCAATATTTTACCAATATAGGCCAGAGCATAAGCCCTCAATATTTTTCCAATTCAGGCCAGAGCATAAGCCCTCAATATTTTTCCAATTCAGGCCAGAACATAAGCCCTTAACATTTTACCAATCCAAGCCAGAGCATAAGCCCTCAACATTTTCCCAAACCAGGCCAACAACAGGGAACAAGCCCTCAACAATGAAATGCATGCAACATCGACATGCAACAACATAAATTATGCAACCACAAGGCATAAGCCCACTACATTTATGCTGGAGTGATAAATCGGCAAGCAAACAGTAAAGTATTATTTTTACTGGGTGATATATAGGTTATATCCTATTGTGTCCATAGAGATTGGTGTGAGAGAAAAACTATCGTTCAATAGTTTCAATCCTTCTAGGTTTGGAAAAGGGGTTTGCGGAAAAAGTGCAGAAAAAGTAAATAAAGCAAATAAAGAAAGCGATAAACAATCATCTACAGCCTAAGAGAATTCATTTTGGAATCACATTTCACTTTACCCGTCAAATACTTAAACTTACGAATCAATTGCATGCAACCTAAATCACTTGTCAATACCATCACGTATCACTCACACTAAGGCTATCTCTAACGTAAAGTGAGATATCACCCGTATTGTTCTCGTCGACAATCTCTCAACTGACTCAAATAACCCGGATGAATTTCATAATCGATACCCACATGAATATTAAGCCTAAATCTATGTCTAGAGTCTAGGACCTAATAGATATTCATTCAAGAAAGAGATTCGGAAAGCATATGTCTATGACAAACCAAAACTATGCGATTAAGAAAAATCTAGAATAAACACCGATATTAATTTGTAAAAGAGATTTCATACAATCCCATGATCAACAATGGTACCTACAATAAGAGTAAAGATATACATAGAACACCCACCATAATAATTATACATAGGGAAGAAGGAGATGAATATGAAACTTCTCGCGGTGTCAACACAATCCGAGACCACCCATAGCCAATCGACATGATAAACCACACAATGATGTTTCTTGATTCTCTAAGCTGCAAAGAATTCGATCAGAGCTCCTCCAAGAGGGAAAGAGATGATAAAAGCCTAGAAAATCGGTTCCTAAATTATTTATACAAAAATGATCTCAACAGACTTCACTTAGCAGGCTCACTCTGCTAAGCAGGTTGCCTGATATATACACACTAAACCACTTAAAACTGTGCTAAGCACACTATCCGTGCTAAGCGGGCTGAATTACAAAGCTTCTGTCAAATTATTCAAAATTTCACGTAGAACGCTAGAGGATGCGCTTAGCATGGTCCCCTGAGAAGAACTTCATAAGACTGGGTCTTTTATTCCGAAAACGTGCATCTGGAGCTATGCCTTCGACACTTTATTCTTCAATGCTCCAAAATGAAACAAATACCTACAAAATAAGTAAAATCTATCAAATGTTACACAAATGAATCAAAAACACAAATATATACAAACTAAACGTATTTACGCAAAAGTCGGGTTTATTTAACGATTATTAACAACAAAGAGTCGATAAGTGCAACGAAAAGTATATACAAATATAGCTACAATTTTCACTTATCAAACTCTCCCCAACTTGAACTTGTTTATCTTCAAACAAGGCCAAACAACTCAAAGAACCAAAAGTAATCAACCAAAGTATCATGAATCAACAAGTTTGAAAAACGAAAACAAGTGTATGGTTCAAACAAAAACACACTTACAAGATAAATACTTACCACAATCCTACAACAACAACATGTAAACAAAACAAATCCTAAGTACAAAAATCATACTAAACATTCTAAAACAAAACAAGCTCAATCACAAATCACACCTAGTACAAATTCATCGGTAGATGAAAAACACACAAAAGTGTGGGACAAAAAACACTCATCCACAATCTTGCAAATAATAGAATAAATTATGCATTCATCCAAAAACTCATATTGAAAATACAAAGGCAAGAATCACAAGGGCTTTTCAAAGTTGTAATGTGGCTTGGTTAACAAACAAGGGATAAAACCTAAAGCTAATCGGAAAAAAAACTGCCTTAACCTAAGGGACTGACCAACACACAAAGTTTCAAGCAATAAAATCTCAATCAAACTTATTCTTCATCCCCAAAATTTTACACCAATCACAATACTTATTCGCACAACATTATTCCATACTCTTTTTGTTATTCTTTTTCAAAGCTTTTTCAATTTTTTTCTTTCTTTTTCACTCTTTTCTTTCTTTTTCTTTTCTTTTTTCTCTTTCCTTTTCACTTCTTTTTATTTTTCTATTTCAGAACCTTATAGCAATCAACAACATAAGTGAGCAAACAAATCTCTCCCCAACTTGAATTCAACCAACATTAAAGTGAATACTCCCTACTTTCTAAGAAAAGGTAAAAATTCAACTAAAAATTATTGTTGAGGGTTCAAGAAAACAAAGAATCAACATCCATTCAAAAAGAAAAAGCAAACACTCATAGACACATATTAGGTTCAAAAAAACATGGACATAAACAAAAAGGCTCAAAATGGGTTAACAAAAGTTCACACATTCACAAGGTGAATTGACTATTTGGTTAAGTAGTTGTGCTCAAAATCAAATAAAATGCCTTGATCATTTTCATGATTTCATATAATTAATACAAATAAAAGATTTGAAATCCAGTTAATTTTTGCACATCAGCCTGCCCATACATGTATCATACGCGTACGACTTCTCCCTCATCCGTCTCATACGCATATCTTATGTGTTGGGTCCAACTTCCAGCCTCATACGCGTACAATACGCATACCACCAGAGGAGATTTCCCTCTCAACTCACTCAAACAACTCACATACGTGTATGGTTCCATGTATACGTGTATGGAACTTCCCATACGCGTACCAGCAGATGGCCGTGCTGGTTCTGGGGACATGGAACATATCATACGTGTAAGGCCCCTGGGATGCCCCCTCATACGCGTACGACCAGCCAGCGTATCCTAGAAACCTATTATCGCACCAGAATGACTTATGTTCGTTTTTCACATTTCAGCCTCCCAAATTGGACCTAAAACATTTTTTTTACACATAATAACTTTTAGGCTTCATCTAATTTCGTTGATCTATCATCCTATAACAATTTTCTACATCCAAATCCTCATTGTTCATCATCTTCCTAAACCTATATTTTCTAGATCTGGGATTTTTATGGAACAATATCACAACAATAATAATTAACAACAACAATCACAACATTGGCATCATTGAATTCACAATTCCACATAGAATCACATAGAAATAATATCAATCAACCAAAAGAAGAATTATACATCAATTATACACAAAACCTAAAGAGGGAAAGGAACTCTCACTACCCTCTCATGTTATAATCACCATTTAGATAATACATTCTCCCCCTTACCTTAGTTTGGAGCTTTATCCTTCAAATCGGTGGAATTCTCCCTTGCCCTAGTTCTTTCTCCTCTTCCTTTCTTTGTTCCTACGTGACAATAGTTTTTCTCCCAAATGTTCTTACTATTCTTCTACCAATTGTTTTATTCTAATTAACAAATAATAATAATAATAATAATAATAATAATGAAATAATTATAATAATAATAACTACATTATTACTAATAATAATATTATTAGTGGTAACCATACCATATATCTAATATTATTTTCATTAATAATTATAATATATTCCATCATTTACCAATATTATTATTACACCATAGACTAAGTTATTATTCTAATTCTCTAATTAAAACTAGATTCTCACATACCCTTGGCTATGCCTACATACCCTTAATTATACCAAAAAAACTCAAAATCAATAAATAACGACTAAATATTCAAATGGGGTGTTACAATAACTCATAGTTTAGTTCTCATCATTAATGGTCTAGCAATATATTGAAGACGTTTGATTAATGACTCGACTAAACTATTTTGTGTATGCACATGAGGAACAAAATGTTCAATAAGAATTTCAATTGATATGCAATAATTATTAAATGATTCATCTGTAAATTCACATGAATTGTTAATGCTAGTTTTCTTTATAGTATAATCACACAATTGAACCCTTATTCAAGAAATTTTTCAAATATCATATTACGACTTGACAATAAACATACATATGATCATCTACTAGATGCATCAATTAATACCATAAAATACTTGAACGGTACTGACGGTGGATAGATAGGTCCACATATATCGCCTTAAATTCTTTCAAGAATGAAGGTGATTATGTCTGAATCTTGCCTTGTGAATGCCCTGTTATCATTTTTCCAAGAGAACAAGCGTCACATGGTATATCTTCTTTTGTAAGTTTTAAAACTTTAAATGGATGACCATGGGTACATTAAACTATTTTACGCATCATTATTGAACCAGGGTGACCTAAACGGTCATGCTATAAATCCACCGTTTTGGGATCTTATTTTACTACTAAATTACATTTAATTTCATGTATATATGTATAATGTAATTCAGAAGGCAATTTTTGTAGTTTTTCTAAAGTTTTCTTCTATCCCAAAATATTATCAGTAATATTAATATATTTCATATTACCTTCCTTCGCAATTTTAGTGTCATATCCTTGATGATGTAGTTAAAACTCAACAAGTTTCTCTTTGATTTTGGAGAGTATAGAGCATTATTAATTACAAACTATGTTCTATTTGGTAACATGAACATAACATTACCTATTCCTTCAATCAAATTTGCAGGACCTAAGATAATCTTTGTCACACCATTAGTAAGATTTATTTTAGTAAAATATTTCTTAGTTTTGAGGATTGTGTGGGTAATTTCACTGCATGGAATGTAAACGTCTTTGACATGTTCCATGTCTAACCTTCTTAAAATAGAATTCAGATTAAAGAGAGAGTAAATCATCAAAAAAATTTAAAAATTATTATTTTAAGAAAACATTGGACATTACACACCAAACAACATATAAATTATTAAGTTGGTATATAGTTCAAATTAATACAAGCACGTCACACATTATTCAAACACATGTTCTTGAGTAGTTACTTAATTTATTTTGTTTGTTCCTTCGACAAAATCAGCAACCTCAAAGTAGGAAGTATCATTTTTGGGTTTAATTTCATTAAAATTTACTTCCTTATCATTTATCTCTCTATATGCTTTGTGTCTTTTACACAGATGCTCTGGCATCCTACACGCCTTAGACCAATGACCTTTCTTTTTGCATCTATAACAGAAATCATCATGAATCCTCGAGGGACCTTCTTGTATATATTTACCTTCACCTTGATGATTATTATTAGGTTAGTAATATTTGGGAGACCTATAGTTATTCACATAACCTCATCCACGACCACGACCTCGACCGTGAAATTGATTTCGAACGTGATATTCGCCTCAACTACGATCATCAAATCGAGCATAACCACCATGTATTTTAATAAATTATAGCCACAGGCCTTTGATTAAATTTTGTGGCATTTATCTTATGATATGATATTGTTCCTATGGGACGTGCCTGTTAATTTTTTATAAGGAGCTTATTATTTTATTATACCACTAGAAGGGTTGCAACTAAATTAGAATACTCGGAAAATTTTGTCAATCTATATGTTGTTTCAATAATACCTAGGATACATGGAAGGTTGAAAAAAATCCAACATTTCTTCCTTAGTTATAACTATGCCACAAAATTCTATTTGTGCTATAATTTGGTGCATATCAGAGATATATGCAACAACACTTTTATAATCTGGAAACCTTAATTTGTTCCACGGATTCGTCAATAAAGGAAGTAAGACTTTCCTCTGATGGAAAAATATTTCCTTAAGTTGGCCCACAATATCTTGGGATCTTTTGCATTTGAGTATTCTATTTGGTTACCCGATTTACTTTTGATTTTTTCATAGACATTCTTCTAGGTCAACTGTCGACTTTCCCAAATTGTCTCCTTCAAGGATTTTGTCAAGCCCTCATATGCAAGGTACTCAATTAAGTTGTTATTCCAAGTTATGTAATTGTCACCAAATATGTTTAAAAATTTTAAATTGATGGTTAACGTTGGACATGGCTATATCTAGAATACAGACGGACATAATCAACATTCAATGCATACACTAAAAATATCAATGTATTTAGGGGTGTTCAAATCTAAATCAATGTAAATAAAAAACCAAAAACCGATCCAAAAAATTGAAAACCGCAAAAAGCCGAAATTTATTAGAAGTGTTTGGATGTCATTTTGTGAAAACTGATCGATTCGGATCAAATTTCTGATTAATTTTTCAAAATCGATCCAAACCAAACCGAATCGCATACATATATTTTTATACTTATTTACTTCTTATTAGTATGATATGTTACATGAATTTATTATTAGATGATAATAATTTTTTTAATAATATTTATTAGCTTGGTATAATCTATTTATTTTTATTATTTCAACCATAATCGATCACTCTCATTTTGTAATATTAACTTTTAATATACTATATGTTATATATTATATCAAATCTATAATTTATTAGTAGTTTTATAATATTAATAAAAATATAATGTATAATTTGGATATCCAAAAATGATCAAAATTAAACTGTATAAAATTGGATCGAATTTGATTATTTTAATATATCATTCAAAACCGAACTGAACCGTAAGTAAATTTATCTTTGGAATGAATGCATTTTTACCTTAAAATCAATTCAAACCGAACCGCGAACACCCCTAAATATATTCAATAATAACGATTACAAAAACCATGATCATATTTTATTTAAAGCCTCTATCAATAAAATAAGCTAAGACTAATAATGATAAAATGATAAATATCATTAATGTTATGTAATCCTTACCTAATTTTTCATGATTGATAATACTGATAAGAAATAAAATAATGACAAGTAGAGTGATGAATACAAGAAAAATATTTAGCCATTTTGAAAATGTGAATAAATATTTTGAGAATGATTTGAAACATATGAATGATGTGAAACTTATGAATGAAGTTGAAGTATTTATATAGTGAAAAATAGTTGATATTGTTACCGTTGGGGAAAAATGAAAAAAAAATAAAAAAATAAAGTGTGTTAAATATCATCTAACAATTAGTGTGCACAAATGTTAGAGATGATTATAAGATAACACATATGATGAATGAACACATATGTTCAAACACATTAGTAATTTAAATAATATCAAATGATTATAAATTTTTGTGAAGTAATATTATAAATGGGGATCTTAGTCCTCTATTAAGTAAGAAAGTTAGTGTTAATATCCTTGTTTATAGATAGAATTAGTTCTCATATATTCTATGGTTCTTAGCCTATTAGGGGATGCCACGTATACTGTTTTACATCTTTGGATATCCACTCATTTCTATCCTTTATCCTTTTGTATATATAATGCTTACTGTACCCTGTATTCATCTATCAATAAAATGAAGAAGTTCTGCTGCAGCATTGTAACTGATTTCTGTTACATTTTTCATCTGTTCTCTGCATTCTTTTCCTCTCTTACAGCATATCACCAAGGTGAGATTATCACCATTCACATGGTATCAGAGCAAGAACTTCTCTGGTAGCCATTGTTGCATGCTTTTCTTGATTGTGAACCTTTCTTTCTTTCTTCTTGGCTGTTTGCGTTTCTCTTCTGTTTTCACAATCCTTCTCTTCACGCTTCTCTTCTGATGGCATACCAGAGTTACAACGATTTTTCCACAAATTCTTTGAATCCGTTTTATCTTCATCCGAGTGAAAATCCGTCTCTTGTTCTTGTTTCACCCTTGCTTGATGATAAGAACTATCATACCTGGGCAAGATCAATGCATATCACATTGATTTCCAAGAACAAAGAACGTTTCATAGATGGCACCATCAAGAAACCTTTTGTTTCTGATCCACTTTATGCTCCATGGATACGCTGCAATACAATGGTCTTAGCTTAGATTCACCGATCCATTTAAAATTCTATTGCTAAATCCGTTCTATGGATTGATACTGCAGCTGGCGTGTGGAAGAATCTGCAAATTCGCTTCTCTCATGGTGATATATTCAGAATCTATGACATTCAAGAAGATCTGTATAAATTCCGCCAAGGTACTCTTGATGTCTCAAATTATTTTACACAGATGAAAGTGATGTGGGATGAACTTGAGACTTATCGTCCCATTACAGCCCGCTGTTGTACTATTCCTTGTTCATGTGGTGCTCTAGCATCTATTCGTCAATATCGTGAACAGGACTATGTGATTCGTTTCCTTAAGGGTTTGAATGAAAAATTTTCTCACTCTAAGTCTCAAATCATGATGATGAACCCGTTACCTGAAATTGATAAAGCCTTTTCACTGGTTATTCAACAAGAGAGAGAATTGAATAACTCTAGTTCTACAATTGGCAACAATTCTGAAGAATCTGCAGCATTTCACTTTCATTCTTCCAATGGCAATGGTAATAACAAATCAGGTAACAGCTATGGAAAAGGAAAGTCACAAAGTTATGGTGGAGCTAAAGGCCACAGTCGAGTGTGTACACACTGTGGCAGGAATAATCACACCATTGAGACATGCTTTATTAAACATGGATATCCACCTGGATTCAAAAGCAAAGGAAAATCCACCAACTCTGTTGCTCAAACTGATGTGCCTGCCGATACAGATTCAGAATCTTCCCAGCAGAATTCATCCAAGTCTTCTTTTGGCTTTACTCAAGAACAATATAACAACATTCTGGAATTACTTCAGTAGTCTACACTCACCTCTCAAGCCAACTCCATCTCCACATAACCTTTTTCCCTAAATTCTCATTCTCACAGTGAACAAGGTAATAATGTTTATCTCTGGATACTTGATACTGGTGCTACCGACCATATTGCCTTTAATCTTACAACCTTTACATATTACAAGTCCATAATTCCCATTCATGTTAGTTTACCAGATGGATCATAGGTGACTGCTTCAATTTCTGGTAGTATTACCATTTTATTTTCCTTAGTTTTACACAATGTTCTGTACATACCAAGATTTCATGTTAACCTGATTTCAATTGCCAAACTTGTCAACAGTAATAATTGTTCTATTCATTTTACTGATAATTCTTGCAAAATTGTGCAGAATCATTCGAGGGCAATGATTGGTATAGCTAAGCTTCAAAGAGGGCTTTATGTCCTTGAATCCTCCACTCAACATCTTTCCTTTCATTCTTTTGCTCAAAATCCTTGTAATCTTTGGCATCTAAGATTAGGCCATGTTTCTGATTTAGGATTACAACACATTTCAAAAGTTTTTCCTTTTGTACCTTCAAGATGTAACAATGATATACCCTGTGATTCTTGCCATTTTGGAAAACAAAAGAGGCTGCCATATCCTCATAGTTATAGAAAAACTTATGCTCCATTTGAAATTCTACATGCTGATGTTTGGGGCCCTTTTTCCACTATATCTGTATTAGGTCACAAATACTTTCTGACTCTTATTGATGATTATACTAGATACACCTGGACAATTTTTCTCAAAAGTAAAGATCAAACAAAAGAAAACATTATCAAGTTCAAGGCCTATATAGAAAATCAGTTTCATACTTCACTTAAATGCTTAAGGTCTGATAATGGCACTGAGTTTGTAGAATTGTCTGATTATCTTGCATCTAAGGGCATACTACACCAGAAAACGTGTGTTGAAACACCTCAAAAAAATGGGGGTGGTTGAACGAAAACATCAACATATTCTAAATGTGGCTAGGACTTTTTTCTTTCACTCTAATATTCCCTTAAACCTATGGAATTTCTGCATACAACATGCCATACACATCATCAATAGACTTCCTACTCCTATCCTGAAACTCAAATTCCCTTATGAACTTCTTTTTCAACAGTCACCTTCTATTGTTCATTTGAAAGTGTTTGGATGTCTAAGTTTTGCTACCACTCTACAATCTCATAGGACCAAGTTTAATTGTAGAGCCAGGAAATCTGTCTTCCTTGGATTCATGGATGGAACCAAAGGTTACATCCTCTATGACCTAACTCACCATAATGTCTTTGTGTCTAGGAATGTGATTTTCTATGAGCATAATTTTCCCTTTAAACCACATCAGTCATCTCATACTCCTAAATACACATCCCAATTTCCACCCTTGTATGATGATCAATCTATTATTCAGCAGTCTCCTATATCTACTGATGTATCCCTTCCTATGGGTGACACCACTCCTACTCCTAGCCATAGCCAAACTCCTAGTCACGATAGCTTTCCTTCTAACAGCAGCCCTAACTCTGCTACTAGCCCAGTCTCCCCTATTTTGCCAGCTAGTCCTACTGCTACCTCTATCCCTGCTCTTCATAATGGTTCACCTTTACTCACTTCTGTACCTGAACCCTCGCTATATCCATTGGACAACCATTTGATAATTCATCCTTATCAAATGAATTTCCATCTTCTCATTCTTCTTTATCTTCCCCTAAGATCGATTCCCCTGTCTTACATAATTCTCTCCCTCCACTTAGACACTCCACAAGACTCAACAATCCTCCTGTATATTTGACATATTGCCACTATTATCATACCCTCTATAAAGCTCACTCTTTGCCTCTTGATTCCTCTAAACAACACTCTACTCTATACCCTCTTTCATCCGTATTATCCTATGACAAATGCTCTCCCTCTTTTAAACACTATTGTTGTTCTATCTCTGCCATATCTGAGCCTAGAACATATAAACAAGCTGTTAAACATGATTGCTGGATTAATGCCATGAATGTTGAGTTAGAAGCTCTTGCAGAGAACCAAACTTGGACTGTCATTGATCTTCCACCTGGTAAGGTTCCTATAGGCTGTAGGTGGGTTTACAAAGTAAAACACAGGGCTGATGGATCTATTGAAAGGTATAAGGCCAGGCTGGTAGCAAAGGGCTTTACTCAGATGGAAGGAGTGGATTACTTTGATACATTTTCTCCTGTTGCGAAACTTACTACTGTCAGAGTATTACTTTCCCTTGTAGCTGTTAAAGGCTGGTATTTGAAACAATTAGATGTTAACAATGCTTTCCTCCATGGAGATTTACATGAGGAGGTTTACATGAGTCTTCCATCTGGCTTTCATGGCGTTCCCCCATCCAAAGTTTGCAAGTTACAGAAATCTCTATATGGTTTAAAACAGGCTAGCCGATAGTGGTACTCCAAATTATCTGCTTTCCTTATTTCTCTGGGTTATCATCAGTCCTTAGCTGATTATTCTCTATATGTTAAATCCTCTGCTCAGAATTTCACTGCATTATTAGTTTATGTTGATGATATAGTGCTAGCAGGAAATTCCGTTATAGAGATTAATCGTGTCCAAGAGGCTCTGGACCAACAATTCAAGATTAAAGACTTGGGACAGCTGAGATTCTTTCTTGGCCTTGAGATTGCTCGCTCTACAGAAGGGATTTTTTGAATCAACGCAAGTATACTTTGGAACTGCTCCAAGATGCTGGTGTTCTTGCTGCTAAACCGTCTTCTGTTCCATTTGATCCTAACCTTAAACTTTCCGTTCATGAGGGGCCTCTGTTATAAGATCCTACTGTTTATAGTAGGATGATTGGCCGTTTGATTTATTTAACCAATTCAAGACCTGATATCTCTTATGCTGTTCAACACTTAAGCCAATACATGTCTCAACCCAGAATACCTTACTTGCAGGATGCAAATCGTGTTCTGAGATATCTTAAATATGTCCCTGCTACAGGTCTTTTATTTTCTGCATCCAGTGCCTTGAAGCTTGTAGCATTTGCCGATGCAGACTGGGCTAGATGTCCGGATTCTCAAAAATCTATAACTGGCTTTTGTGTCATGCTTGGCTCCTCTCTCATATGCTGGAAATCCAAAAAGCAGCACACTGTGTCTAGGTCCTCCACTGAAGCAGAATACCGGGCTCTAGCCTTCGTTACTTGTGAGATTCAGTGGTTACATTATCTCTTTCGTGACCTACATGTTGCTTTCTCTCAACCTTCATCCATTTTCTGTGACAGTAGATCAACTATTTACTTAGCCCACAATCCAACCTTTCACGAGCGGAGTAAGAACATTGAGCTTGACTGTCATGTAGTTCGCGAGAAAATTTAGACCAAGCTCATTCATCTCCTACCTATATCCACCCATGATCAACTGGATGACATGTTAACTAAACCACTGCACTCACCAGCATTGAAGAACACACTGGTCAAGTTGGGACTTTGCAATATCCAAAGTCCAACTTGAGGGGGGCTGTTAATATCCTTGTTTATAGATAGAATTAGTTCTCATATATTCTATGGTTCTTATCCTATTAGGGGATGCCACGTATACTGTTTTACATATTTGGATATCCACTCATTTCTATCCTTTATCCTTTTGTATATATAATGCTTACTGTACCCTGTATTCATCCATCAATAAAATGAAGAAGTTCTGCTGCAGCATTGTAACTGATTTCTGTTACATTTTTCATCTGCTCTCTGCATTCTTTTCCTCTCTTACAACATATCACCAAGGTGAGATTATCACCATTCACAGTTAGAATTTGTAGATGGGATTTTAGGCCCCATTAAGTATTAAATTTAGTATTTGTTAGATGAGATTTTAAACCTCCATTAAGTATAAAAATTTGTATATGTTAGATGAGGTTTTAGACCTTCATTAAGTATAAAAGTTAATATTTATTAAATGAGGTTTTGGACATCCAATAAGTATAAAAGTTAATATCTGTCAGATTAGGTTTTAGACCTCCATTAAGTATAAAAGTTAGTATCGGGTTTTATATCTCCACACAAAATTTATATAATAATAGTCACACTTATTATAGAGCACTTGACAATTTACTAGTTTTCTATATCAAGGAGTAAAACAATAATAAAGATGATAACCACTCTAATAATAAATCACTTGACAAGTTGACAATTTTCTATAACAAGGGGTAAAGTAATAATAAAAACAATAGCCGCTCTAGTTATAGATCACTTGGCGGGTTGTCAGTTTTTTATAACCGGGAAAAATAATAATAATATTAATAATAGTAATAATAACATTAAAGTGATAAAGATAGATGATGTACCTAGTATTAGCAAACACTTTCGATAGAAACAATCATGTTGATAATGTGTTGAGAAAAACATGATATTTGAATCAAACTAATAGAATAAGGAGAGAATAAAGTAGGATGATATTTTATATTTCTCAAAGAGAATTGGTGTATCTTTACTGTTGCGAGTATAATCCAAGTTGTGTAACCCAAGTTTAAGTCTAAGTTAGTTAGTTATTTGGTTAGCAAGTTAAACTTATATATATATATATATATATATATATATATATATATATATATATATATATATATATATATATATATATATATATATATATATATATATATATATATATATATATATATATATATATATATATATATATATATATATATATATATATATATATATATATATATATATATATATATATATATATATATATATATATATATATATATATATATATATATATATATATATATATAGAATAATTCAGTTTGAAATATAATACATTAATCCATATTCTTCATTCTCGCATTCCTTCTCGCTCAAAGTGCATCAAGAACTAGCTAATTAGTATCTAGAGCTTTTGGTTCGTTTCTTGATCGTGTTTTTAAGAACTTTACGTCAATGGTCGTATTTCCAAGATCGTAAATTGCATTTGTTGCAGAGATGAACAATAGTAACAGAATTCTTAATTCTCTTCCAATTATTGACGCAAAAATTGGATCCGATGGAGAAAACAGTTGCAATCCTTGTTCGATTTTCAAGAAACCCCTAGAAGTTGTTACTAATAGCGTTCCTGAACTTCCAGACAACAGAATTGATGCTCAGAGAGTTAGCCACAAGGATGCAAAGAAGAAATATTGCAAGGATTCATTATATACTCAATTTGTAGTAGATATGGCGAATTTTAATTGAATTTCTCATGCTAGATCGTCAAATGAGGCATGGGATATTCTTGTGAAGTATTATGAAGAAGGTGAGAAAGTGAAAGTTGTCAAATTACAGGCGTATCGAAGGGAGTATAAATTACTTCAGATGGGAGAAGATGAAAAAATTACAGGCTATGTTTCAAAGGTGCATAATCTTGTTCATATCATGAAAGGCCATGGTGAAGTCATAACAGATAAGATGATAGTTGAGAAGGTAATGCATATGTTAACCTCACACTTTGATCACATTATCATAGCTATTCAAGAATCTAGCAAACTTGAAACCATGAAATTGGAATATTTGGTTGGTTTGTTGAAGGCATGTGAGTTAAGGATTGCCGAGAGGAATGAAGTTCAAGACTTGATACAAGCACTGTAGGTTCAGACTTGGAAGTATGTTGGTACTAACGAGTTCAAAGGCAAATGAGACAAGACTCAGTGTAAGAAGTCGGGTGAATCCCCAAAAGAATAAGGTTGATGGTTAAGTTTCTATGTTCTCGGAAAGAGCAGAAGGAAATTCATATCTGAAAGACAAATATGAGAAGAAAGGTGTGCAGTGCTACAACTATGAAAAGTGGGGTCATTTGGAAAATAATTGTTGGTACAAGATGGACAAGAGAGCGATAAAAGGAAAGGATGAAGGAGAAAACCTTGCACGTCAATATTTAGACGATTCTAAAGATATGGCGATTATGGTTGCACTTAAAGATGAGCATGTCGACTCCAAGATTTGGTTCCTCGCACGGGTTGCTCAAATCACATGGCTGGTCAAAGAGTGTGGTTAGAAGATTTCGACGATTCAAAGAAGAGCATGATTAAACATGATAATACAAGTTTATTGCAAGCAAAAGGTACTGACGACATAGTTATTCAAATGAGAAATGGAGCAAAAGATATGATCAAAGATGTACTCAATGTACCTAGAATAAAGTGTAATTTTCTAAGTATCGGACAACTGGTCGAAAAAGGTTTCTCGGTGGTTATGAAAGATAGAGCCTTGGAACCGTTCGACACTCAGAATAATCTTGTCATAAAATATCCTCTATCGAAGAATAGGACATTTAAGACCATGATCATTCCGACTGAGGTGCAATTCCTAAAAATAGTTGTCGACCATAAGAATAATTGGCTGTGGCATTTGAGATTTGGACATATGAATTTTAGATCACTCAATCAAATGACTACTTAAGATATGGTAACTGGTATACTTAGTCTTGTGCATACTTGAAGTTGTAAATTTAGATGTATGTGGCCCATTCAAGGAGCATACCATTGGTGAAAACAAATATTTTGTTTCATTTATAAATGAGTATAGTCGAAAGCTTTGGATATGTGTGATCAAGCATAAAGACGAAATATTAGCAATCTTTAAGAGATTCAAAATACTTGTCAAAAACCAGAGTGAAAAAAAGATCAAGTTTCTGCGAATAGATGGAGGTGGCGAATACACATCCAAGATACTTGAAGAACTTTGTTCAGAACATGGTATTGATCATGATGTAACTTCTCCTTATACTCGTCAACAAAATGGAATAGCAGAAAGAAAAAACATGACCATTATGGATATGGCGAGATCCATGCTGAAGTAGAAGAATCTACCGAAATCCTTATGGGGTGAAGAAGTCACCACTGTTGTCTTTACACTAAACATGTGTCCTGCAAAGAAACTGAAGAACAAGGTTCATGAAGAAGTATTAAGTGAAAAAGGACCATCAGTGAGTCATCTGAAGGTGTCTGGCTCTATTTATTACAAGCATGTTCCTAATGCGAGAAAAAGAAAACTTGATGACAAGAGTGAACCTATGATTCTAGTAGGATATCATAAAACTAGACCATACTGACTGTTTAATCCAATTAATGAGAAGATCATGATGAGTCGAGATATTGTGATTGATGAGAATTCTGACTGGGATTGGAATTCTGGTGATGCATTCAATAAGCCATTGATGAGCTATGGTTTCGACGAAGTAAGTAATGAGGCCGAAGTCGAAGCAATTACCGATATTCCAGTTAAAGTCGAAGTAGTTACTGACATTCTAGACACAATCGAAGTCGAAGAGGGTGTGGCTATCCCAAGTCAATGACCTCAAAGAACTAGAGTTCTTCCAGCAAGGCTTCAAGACTGTGAAGTGGTTGGTGATGATGAAGTCACACCAGATGGATAATTAGTTCATTTTGCTTTACTTGCAGGTGTTGAAGAAATCAATAGTCGAGCTGATCTAGGTTCCTCAGTTGGATTAATGAACAGATACATGAGTGAACCAAAGGTGTCACACGAAGGCTACAAGAAGAATCCTGAGAAACTTAAAAAGATCTATAAACTCTGGAATTATGTTTCCACAAGACTCTAAAGGAAAATAAACGATGATTAATTGCAATTCAAATGTTGATTGGTGTGGAGATACAGAAGATCGAAAAAGAACAATGGTTATTTCTTTCAAGTATTTAGTGTCCCAATCTCATGGTGCTTGAGAAAACAATATGTGGTGGTATTGTCATCGTGTGTGGCTGAATATATAACAAGATCATATGCTGCGTGTCAAACAATTTGGATAAGATATGTACTGAAAGAGATAGAGGTCTAAGTGAAAAAACCTCTGGTGCTGCAGATCGACAATAAGCTTTTCATAAATATCGCAAAGAATTCAATTTTGCATAGAAGGAGTAAGCACATCGAAGCTAGATTTCACTTTTTATGAGAGAAGATAAATCAATGTGAACTTGAAGTGAGACATTGCTCAAGTGAAACACAGTTGACCGACATTTTCACCATAGAATTGAAGATCGACATATTCCTAACTTTGAGGAAGAAATTATGAATCGTTTAAATCGATTATAATTAATAAATACTTAATAACTTTGATAATAAGAGAGTGTTAAGAGTATAATACAATTTGTATAATTCAAATCTAAACCCCAATTAGATAGTTAATTGGTTAACAAGTTTATATATATATATATATATATATATATATATATATATATATATATATATATATATATATATATATATATATATATATATATATATATATATATATATATATATATATATATATATATATATATATATATATATATATATATATATATAAATTCAATTTGAAATATAATAATACAACAATCCTTATTTTTCATTATTTCATTCATTCTCTTACTCAAAGTATATTAAACTCTAACATTTACCTGCACTAAATGGAATAATTTATATTACTAGAATTTCAATTATTAAATAACTATAATAAATTACATTAATATTCTAAATTGACGTTATAAATAGAACAATATTCTTTTAATTTGACATTTTAATAAATAATTTGACATTTTAGATATATATTTTCAAATAATAATAAATAATTTTGTTATTTATCATAACAGAAAAATCTTTTTCATATATTATAAGATTAATAGTATTGACTCAATAACACGGTTATACGATCAACCCATTTTACCATTTCTACCTATATGTTTGGGTCCGCAGCTAAGATTCTGATTAAGATTGATGCATGTCTAAAATATGCCATTCGGTTAATCTTGTCCTAGATTTAACCCAAAGTATATTCCACTTAAAAAGGTGCTTTACATCTGCAGTCAAAGATTAAGACAGATTAACAAATTGAGTATCATTTAGTATCGAGTTAATAAACTAACGAAAAAAAGACAAACGACAGTGACTGAGAATACAGTGTGGCCTTATGACTTACTACTTTTTAATGTTAATCTTGGTCGTCGTTTTCTGATTTTAGAAACTTCTATTCCTTCATAAGATTTTAGTATCAAAATATTTAATATCCTTTAAGTTTGATTTGATATCGGTATCAGTAAGATACATATTCAATTAAGTTTTAAGGTTAAGATACTATTACTTGGATGTTTTATTTGTCTTCCACGTTCCTTTTAAGAAATACGTCATTTCCTATACCAAAAACTTTTTGTCTGGAATCGAAATACAAAGTAGTATCATATCCAATTAATGAAAATATTTCAATATGCAATGAAACTTTTGTCTTAAGTTACTCATAATTTTTATGTTGAAGAAGATTTCCAAGAAATCAAAAATCAGTTAATGAACGAGATGTTTTGAACCGATGTATGATATTTCCGTTATGCCCCGAAGGTTTTGCTAGACACTGATGAAGTCGAGAAAATCTTTAGCAATTTTGGCCGGCCTCCAAGACCTTGTACGAGGTTATCAAGAATTGAAATATTTGGAGTTAATTGAAAGAGTAATGTAGAATAAACACATTAAATGTAGTTCCATCATTGAAATATTTTATCGCCTCCTTCTGACTTGTGTGCTATGCGATAACTTAAGGCATGGAGAGGCTTATAGTGCACTCGAGTTTGCACGCATTCCTAAGAGGAAATCTAGCCATTGAGTTTGCACGCATTCCTAAGAGGAAATCTAGCCATTGATCTCTTAACTTCTTTCCTTAACTGACCTTGATTGTTCAACTGCTTTAGCCTATAAGTAGGAGGAGTTGGCGTTTTGGAAATTTACCGCACTCCTTGGCTTTCAAATTCATTCACAGACATTCATTGAGAAACATTTTCCTTTCTTCTTTTCTGAGTATCAATTTGATCGATTGTCCTTGTTCATTCTTCATCTACTTTGCTTCTCCAATCTCCCTCAACTAGGTACCATTCTCAACTCAACTTTTATCTTTAACATTTTCTGTTTTTAGTCTAGATGAGTAGTATACAGTCAACCTAGTGACTGATTCTGAGAGGGAAATTTCTTCAGCCGCGAGATTGGGGCATTCCCAAATTCCAATTTCTTTCGCCTGCTCATGATTGCATGGGTCTAGAGGTGATATCCTTATCTTATGATTCTGACTCAACAAGGGTATCCATGGATTTTCTAGATGAAGGAGCTTCTGTGTCCAACTCATAGGTTCTTTTATCGAAAGTCAGTGGAGAGGTGAATCGTGTCTAGGTCCTTATTCCCCTCCAATCTTAATCGAGGAGGAGATACAAGTTAACTGGCATAGGATTGACCTCACCAAAAGTCTTATCTAGCTTTTCTCGAGGACTAATAATTGTGAGCCTAACGATGTTGAAGTAGAGACATACTTGGACCTTCGATGTCGTCCATATGTGTTAAAGTATAGCTAGCTGGATGCAGATATGGTAGGTACCTTGTTTGTTTTTGAATAATGAGACAACGATAGAGGTTGCTGGAATCATGGTCGACGACCCTTTGGAATGATAGAATCTTCCGGTGAGCCCGGAGAATAGGATATCTAGTTCCTTTGACAACTGTGTAACCCATCTCTATGAGTGTATGTTTACAAGGATAAGACTGCGGCTACTTTTCTTCGACTTTGAAGTGGACATCCTAAAACATTTGAAAGTTTCTCCTTCTCAGCTTCATCTGAGGACCTGAGCATACGTGAGGGTATCCAGTTGTGTGCCGAACATAAATCTAGGTAACCTTCCCTTAAATTATTCCTGAATATGTTCCATCTGAAGTGTTATTGTTGTTTTATGTGATTAAACATATTATGAAAAACAACATGGAGTGTACAAGATATTTTGGGGAATAAATGACACATGTGGAAATGATGTTTTAGCATGTGTGCAATATTCGACCCTTCTCAGTAGGCCAATGTTGTTGATCTGAACATGAATTCAGGATACTTGCAACGTAATTAGTTGCTATCTTTTAGAAATGTGTGATTTAAATTTGTTTGGAAGTTTGAATAGGAACGAATATATTTAATTGGAGATTTAAATTTGAAATAAAAAACAAATCAAATATTTTGTTGGAGGTGGTTAAGAAACAAATCAAAAATATAAATCTCTATAAATCTGGAAGAGATAAAAGCTTATGCCCATTTGAGAAAAGCCGCAATTTGCATTTCTATTTAAGGAGGTGAAACTTAACGTTTGAAAGTATGCAAGGATTGAAGATTCTTTATGTTAGGGTTTCTATTTTGAATCTTTCATTTATGTTATTGTTTGTGCACCACTCTAGCGCCTACATTCATATATTAAGATATAGAGTTTGGTTGTTAGTTGAGTTGTAATTCAACATTCTTGAAATTGACTATTGTATTGATCACTAAGGGGTAGAGATTGAGAGAAAGTGATAAGGGTTCTCATATTTAATTAAGGGGAGTCCTAAATAGAAAAACACTAGGGGTAGAATTAAGAAGATGGGTATGAAAAATGGGGCTGTTCATCTAATACACTTTGTAATAATTCTATTGAAGAGTGGATTTCCTTTCTTCGATTGGAAGCCCTTTATATGTTGGCATGGTTAGACTGAACTATGTTACGAATTCTCCAATGTCCTTTATTATTTTATGTTTAATCGTCTTGTTTACCACTATCTGTCAAATTATGGTTTAAGATGTTGAACACAGTGGCTTAGAACTCTGGTCCAACATCTGTCCTCTTAGAGCATAATTTCAATTGGCATTAGATAAAGCACCATGTTATGTTTGGGTGACCTCCAGGGAAGATATTTTACATTCAAATGGACACTAATAAGGATGGATGATCTATCAATAGACCACATGTCTTGGATGTCAAAGGCAAGATGGTTGTTTTTCTTAAATCCATGGACAACAAGAAATGGAAGGTTGTGATAAAAGGTTAGAAACAACCTGTGATTATTTGTGAAGATGGAACATCAAGCTTAAAGCATGAAGCTGATTGGACAAGTACTGAATATGATAAATCTCATAGAAACTCCAAATCCTTGAATGTTATTTTCAATGGTATGGACAAGAACATGTTTAGGTTGATCTACACAAGCGCTGGAGCCAAAGAAGAATGATAGATTCTTAAAAATGCACATGAAGGCACATCTAAAGTTTATATGTCAAGGCTGCATCTCCTCACAACAAAGTTTGAGAATCTTGTAATGAATAAATATGAATCCATCTATAACTTCAACATCAGATTACATGACATTGCCATCACTTCTTTTTCCTTATGAGAGGAGATGTCTGAAGAAAAGCTGGCCAGAAAAATTATCAAATCACTTCCTAAGAAGTTTGATATGAAGTTTATAGCTATTGAAGAAGCCTAAACCTTAGCAACAACAATGTTGATGAACTCATTGGTTCTTTATAAACCTTTAAGATGGCTATAAATGACACGTCTAAAAAGAAGAACAAAAGTATAGTTTTTGTTTCCAACATTAAAGAAGATGAAGATCAAGGCGAGAGTCAAGAAAGTATTCTGATGTTATAGCACTTATTGGCATAATGTTTAACAACTCATTAAAGAAACTAGCCCGAAAATGGAGAACAAATGTCCCATCAAGGTGTCAGACATCAGTCCCTAGAGCAAGAGCAGAAATGAAGACAAACCTAATAGAGGCAAAGGAGCACAATGTTATGAATGTAAAGGATTTTGTCCCAATAAAGTTGAACGTCCTACTTTTATTAAGAAGCAAAAAAAAGGATTGTCAATCACTTGGCATGAGTCTGATGATGATAGTAACAAAGAAACAATGAACAAGGTGATGTCTTTCATGGGAAAATATGACTCTGAGAGCGATTCTAGTGATGAAGATATCTTAGAAGAGTAACTTTTTTTAGGTTACATACTTTTATATGCCAAGTGGGAGGAAGCTTGACTGATTGGATAGAAATAAAAGAAAACTATAAGTACTCTCATTCAGGAAAAAGAGAAACTTAGATCAACCATTGCAGGTCTGGAAGAGGAAATCACATTGTTAAAGTCTAAACTTGACAATATGACAAAATATGTACGGAAATATATAGTCATATAAGACCCTTTTTCTATAGAATGTATGGATATTCTCAGTGCTATAGTCATCCAAGGCTCAATATAAAGAAATGGAAGAATACTCAAGCTAATAATGTGTGGAAACCCAAAGAAAATGTAACTTGTCTCATAGTCATACATCTCTTAGAGTTTCCTCAAGAGAAGATTGTTACTTTGATATTGGATGTTCTAGGCATATGGCTAGAGAAAATAACTACCTTGAAGAGGTAAACCCTACTTTAATAGTTATGTTACTTTTGGTGATGGTACTAGAGGAAAAAATCAAGGGAATAGGAAAATAGGTTAATCCATGTGTTCCTTGCCTTGATGATGTGATGCTAGTAGAGAGATTGAATTTAAACTTGATCAATATAAGCCAATTATGTTATCAAGGTGTGAATGTAAGCTTCAATAAATCAAAATGCATTATCTCAAACAAAGGGAAAAAGTCTTAATGAGAAGATCAAGATCCATAATCAACTATGATTTGTGGGTATCTCAAAACAAAAGTGAGCCTTAACATGTTTGATATCCAAGGTTGATCAGACTAAGCTATGGAATTAGAAACTTGGGCATCTCAACCTCAAAAGCATGAAACATAATATATTTAAAGAAGATATCAAGGGATTAACCAAGTCTCAAGATAATGGTACTCAAGAAAATGATAAATAAGAGGTGAATATGGATGAAGAGACTGGAACTAATAGAGAACCTTTTGTTACTAGCTCATTTTCTGATAACGATGTTGAGAAGAAGTCTATAAAGAGAAAGTTTGTTCAATTAAGTGACTCTAATACATATGCTAAAGAAGACGTATAGGACACTGTGTCCCCCATAAGGAGAGTATTGGTGAAAATAGAATTCTTGTGAATGCTCCTACTACCCTCATGGATAATATGCCATTCCATTATGAAATAAGTGTTCAAAAGCAGAAATATGTTTTTAAAAGAAGGATCACGACTAAGAGAGAGTGAGGTAAAGAAGCTCTTGATTGCAAATAAATCATGGAAATTGATTGATTAATGAAGACAATTACTAATTATTGTACCCCAAAATTTTCCCTCTCATTTATCAAGTAATCTCTCACAAGATCTCCTTCGGTTCAAGATTGCATTAGGTTTGATCAGCTCAAGATACCTCCTAAAGCACCGATGAATGGAAATTAGGGTTTGAGATTGCAAAAGGATAAATGGACTTTTAATGTCCCATATGAATTTCATGGATTATTTTGGATCCTCAAGATTGTTCATGTCAAGTTTCAAGTCTTGGATCACATTTTTGCTCAGTCAATTAACCAGTTGACCTAAAAATCAGTTGTATTGGGGAAAAAGTCAACTGTACACTGAAAAGTCAAACTTTGACTTTTTAATCAAAATCAAGTTTCAAAGATCAAAATTCATCAAGATATTCAAAAATATCAAGCTTGATCATCAAGAGGTCAAGAAAGTCAAAAGTCAACTTGAAAAGTCAAGATTTCCAAGACTTAGAAATTTTCTAAGTATTTTTATACATAATAATTTCATCACTTCATGCCAATCTTTCACCAAGATGCAAGACAGTTCAAGGGAAACTTTCAACATGAAAGTTGTAGATCTCCATGATATATACAACATTTCTTTACATAACTTCTCCTAGAAGTGCTTGGATTTTGAGTTATAAATTCATGAAGTCATGACATTTTCATTTAACACTTGGAGAAATTTTCAAAAGATTTTGTTCAGGATTTTATCCCAAATTATTGGCCAATTTTCATCAAGTTCCAATTTGATTTAACAAAAGTGGTCAACATGAAAGTTGTAGAGGGTGTTTCAACATTTCCAAAACATTCAAGAGCATGAATATATCATACTTGAGCTAGGAGATTCAAGGGCTTGAAATTGGGCATCTATCCTTGAATTGCAAGTCATTCTATTGAAGAATACATAACAAAACTTTTATGATTTGCTGCATAATCTTATGTTGCAGGCTTTCTTGCTTAAAAATCTCATCATAATTTAATGCTTACACCCACTCTTGAGCTATTACCCAAGTGTTTAAACCATTGTCAAAAAGATCTTTCCATTTATGGCATAAAGGCACCATTGATATTCTTGAAAAGCAAGCTTTTTGTACAAAGTTTGTCTTGAGCCCATACCTTGCTGGCTGCTGATTATACTCCACCATAAATCATGGGAAGAAGCTCCCCAGTACCAGCAAATTTGGTACTTCATCTTGGGACTATGGAGTACTTGACTTAGTTTGATCTTTGTAATCCAACCAAACCATAACATGCTGTTTTGAAAACCTAATCAGCTCATATGCACAAACCCCTTGCCTATAAATAGAAGAAGCATTTGCAAGAGAAAGAGTTTAGAAAAAGGTTTGAAAAAATAGAGATGAAAGCCAGAAGTTTTGTTGTAAACTAGCCATTAAGATCCCATACTCTCCAAAAAGCCATAACTATCCAAAAAAAGCTTCCTCTCTTGAGTTTTAAAGTCCAAATATTTGGAACTCTCACACCTTGCAAGCTCTATCCAAACATCTAATCACCTCATATACATCACCTATAAATTGTTCAAACTCAAGAACAAGCTTCTACAACACCTATGTTTTCTTTTCCAAGTTCAAGAACAGTCAAGACAACAACTCAAGCTCAGAGTATAAGATCTAGCTCCAAGGTAAGTTTTTTTTACTTTAGTTCTTCATTTCAAGCATCATTAATAATTCATTTTTTGAAGACAAACTGTAGTAACCTTTGTCCTTGAAGCTAACCTTTTGTTTACCTTCCATTCTTTTCATTATGTGTTAAGAACTAACCCATATATGCAGCAAAACAATGTTGAAATAAAAGAAATGACAGTATGAGTCGACACATAGCCTCATAGGTCGATACATACTGCTTTACAGGCCCAAACCAGAAGGAAAAACCGTGTATGAGTCGAAACACAACCTCATGATTCGATACATACTGTTTTACAGGCCCAAAACAGAAGAAAAAATAGTGCATGAGTCGACACAAAGCACGTATGAGTCGACACATACAGTGTATGAGTCAACACATACCATTATGTATCAACTCATACTGAGTTGATTTGGTAAAATAGGGGCAAAGAAAGTTATGTGTCGGTGCATGTGAGCTTGTGTCGACACATAATAGTTCAAAATGCAATTTTTCCTCCTTTTTACACCGTTTTTACATTTCCTTCATTGTTATTCGATATGGTTGTAATATTTAAGTTCCTATTTCATACCCATTTGTAAATTGTACCCCCGTCCCCAAATGATGTAATAGCGTAGGACTTTACATTTCCGCGATTTATCGCTTTCAAATACAAATGCTACTAATTAGGATTTTGTATGGAAAGACTAAAACCAATCAATAGAAAACCCTAATCAAAGACAAAAACAATGCATGAAAATCAATACACTTGCACACAAACACCCTTAGGGTAATCCCGCTTTGTTGCCTTTCGGAAAATAGTCATGTCCCTAGAATATGGGAGTTTTAGCAAAGACCCTCGATAAAAGATCGTAGTCCCTCGATGACCCTCAATGTTGCATTCGGTAAACGATCTAGTCCCTAAACGACATTGCTAAAACGTCCTATAGGTTGCCTTCTATGACTATACAAACGTCCCCACGCCCGTCCCTTTACATCTAAAGATAGGGTTACTTACAAAATCAATGGTAAGATAAAAATGTCAAAGGAAAAAGGAAATGAACATGAAAGACTTTTGAGTAGGTAGAATGTTCCTAGTTACTTGCTCAAATTCAAAACAAAAACATCCTTGCTATTTTTAAAACAAACACCAACACTTTCAAAACATCTTTCAAAACTTGAAAACATTTTCAAAATATCAAACACTTTGTATACATTCTTACGAATGAGAATCATTACACAGTTTTCCTAAACGATGGCGCCTTTTCAAAATACTTTCAAAAACCACACAAAGCACATTTTCAAACAAAAGCAAGTGATCTAGCAAGTAACTAAGAGCCCATGGAAAACCATGGATGAAAAGGGTGCTAATACCTTCCCTTTTCATAATCTACCCCCCCCCCCCCCCCGAACTCAAGAAATAATCTCAAAGGTCTTTCCTGTGCTTTTTCACCTTTCCTTTTGGATAAAAGAAAAGTCGGTGGTGACTCTTGCTAACGGCAACATTTGCAATCAAACACACAACCTCCAAGTCAGTTCTTCCACCGTATCACAGAACTGGCGACTCTTCTGGGGAGGATTTTAAAAGTGGGGTTACCTTATGGCTAGATCACATTTACTTGCTTTCATTGTTTGTTTTGTTTGCTTTATGTTTTGGTTCTTTGTTTGGATTTAAATGCTCTACCCGGATTTGGGATACCTTATACGTAAGTAGCAATACATTGTGGAAACTGTGTGGGGTATACCGACATGGTGTAAGCAATTGCTACATTAGTGTGACATATTTGTGGGTACCGGTAGACCTTGAGTAGTCGAGGAGAATACGGGGCCGCTGAGTGATGTGATGAAGCACTAATGAACTTTTATAACCTTTACTTGACCAACTTGGCCTTTAGGACGTAGTGAGATGACCGGCTTTGGTGCATTCTGAAGTTGGTAGATACTCGATAATACACTCATTGAGGTTTAGGTTTTTGGGATATTTTGGTCGCCATTAAAGAGGCTTGCGATGAAACAATGACCAGAGAAACAAATCAGTGATATTGAGCTCCTTAGAACCCGATTACTATTACTAGGACATGTTTGAGAAGATTAAACTTCAAGAGGGTACTTACCTATGAGACTCCATGCAAGCCTAAACCTAAGGACTTCATTGTTTTTTTTGTATATATTTACTTGTACATAACATTATAAACATCATACTCATACTCATACTCACTAGCCATTTCAAGGATTTTGGGGATTTATTTTTGTTCTGTTTTGTAGGACATGGATTCTATTCGCAGGAAAACCATTCAAGTCAATCTCGTAAGAATCCCTCCCCAGCTCAAAGAGTTAGCATCAAGGGTTCCCGAGAATTCTCCATTTACCGAAAGACATGGTCGCCTCCTAAATTTGGTTACCTCCAACACTGATGAGGATATGATGAAGGTGCTTTTCCAATTCTTTGATCCTCTACACCATTGCTTCACATTTCCCGACTATCAACTTGTGCCAACTTTGGAAGAATTCTCCTAACTCTTGAGGATCCCCATTCTCAATCAACTACCCTTCAATGGTACAGAAAGAGATCCAAAACCAGAAGAGATTGCTCAAGCTCTACATTTGCAATCATCTGATATCACAACTAATTGGGAAACAAGGAGTGGTGTCAAAGGTTTCCTAGCAAAGTTCTTGTTTGAGAAAGCCCAAAACTGTTGGAACTCTTTGGATTTGCAAGATTTTGAGGAAATTGTGTCTCTCCTCATCCATGGGATAATTTTGTTCCCAAATCCTGACTAACTCATAGATGTAAACACTGTAAAAATCTTCATGACTCGTAACCCGATGCCTACTTTGTTAGGAGATATCCTACATTCTTTTCACTCTCGCACTTTGAGGAAGAGAGGTATCCTCATGTGTTGCACTCCTCTCTTGGCAAGATGGTTTATTTCGCATATTCCCTAATCTGTGTTGAAGAATGAGCAAGGTTCAAGATGGTCCCATAGGTTGATGACGCTCAGACATTCAGATATTCATTGGTGTTCCCGCTCTTTGGAGAATGTTACTATCATCGACCGTTGTGGAGAATTCCCTAATGTCCATTTGCTTGGCATTAGATGAGGTATCACTTACAACCCCTGCTTAGCCTTACGAAAATTTGGTTACGCCCGGAGGGATGGTCCCTACGAGATGCATATCTAAGGAGTGGTATTTGACTATGAGAATGACAATCAAGGTTATCGTCAAAGGTTTATCTAAGCCTGGAGGATGTTGAACAAGGTGGATAGCAAGATGTTAGGACACAAGAACTCCTTTCCCCTCGAGCCTTAGCTTAAATGGGTGCGAGCTCGTGCTCAGAAACTTGTGATGCCTTATCCTTACATCTTACCAATCATCATGGAGCCTGTGGTCGAAGGAGATATTCCCTACACTATCCTCCATCCCGACATGCCTACCTCTCTCGAAGACTTGCAGAAGGGTTGGATTCAGCTTAAGGAAGAACGAGATACGTTCGAAGCTCAATTATATACTAGTGAGAAGAGGGTCTTGGAGCTTACGAAGCAACTACAAGAAGAGCAAAGTGTGAACACTTATCTCGCACCGAAGAGGATGCGTTCAGTCTTTTTATCTTAGAAAGTTATTTTGTAAGCCCAAGAGGCATGATGTAATCTCTCTTGTTTTGTCTAATGAAAATTAACGTTTGTTAATTCTTTTGTATATACAAATTTAAATCTCATTAATCCTTGAAATCATTTGCATATGCATATTCATGCATCATAACATGACAGGTTTTCGCATAACAGGTTTCCTTATCTTCCTGCTGTTTATTTCAGCAAGATGGATCTAGAGAAAACTGTGAAGGATCTCCAAGCCCAGAATTCTCAGCTTCAAGAAACTCTACTCGCCCTAGCCAAGTGGCAGCAAGATATGATGACTTTGCTGGCCGTTAAGAAGAAGCCCAAGAAGAAATCTCTACTCAACATGGGTAGAAAGTTCAAGGAGACAGTCCGTCAAATCCAAGTAGGAGGAGATTCATCTGAAGAGGACGAGAACCAGATCGGTGAGGTCAAGAGTACTCAGGCTGACTGTGCTAATGATCAAGTATCTAGTGATGATTATTTCAACGAGTAATATCCACCCACTGATATCAAATACAAGCAGTTAGAAGACAGATTGAAAGCTGTTGAAATCCAAGCCGTCCCCAGTTTAGATTTTGATGATTTGGGTTTGATCTCTGGGGTAGTCATTCCCCACAAATTCAAAATACCAATCTTTGCAAAGTAAGATGGGGTTTTTTTGTCCAAAACTCCATTTAAAATCTTATGTGCGCAAGATACAGCCGCACACTGCTGATAAGAAGCTCTGGGTTCACTTTTTCCAAGAGAGTTTGGCTTGAACACAAATTGAATGGTTTTATCAATTAGATGGTTCTCATATCAATACTTTGGAGGATTTAGCTATTGCCTTCTACCATCAGTATCAGTACAACACCGACTTGGTGCCAACGAGGGTTCAATTACAAGATATGACCATGGGAAAGAATAAAGGATTTAAGGAATATACGCAAAAATGGAGAGACCTTTCTAGTAGGGTCCAAACGCCCTTGATTGATAGGGAGCACATCGACATGTTCATGGGCACTTTATCTGGTCCCTTCTTTAATTTTTTAGTTGGTTTCTCTTCTTCTGGTTTCACCGAATTAATCTTAACCGGAGAAAGAGCTGAAAGTGGCATCAAAAGTGGGAAGATCTCTGTGGCATCTACCTCCACTCCCAAACCAATCAAGAAACATTTTACTGCAAAGAGGGAAGTCAATGCTGTGTATGGGGCAAGGGCACGTACCAAGAAGAATGATCACCCGTCTGTCAATGCTGTCTGTGATATGGTGGGAGAACTGACTTGAGGGTTTTGCGTTTTATCGCAAATGTTGCGGTTAGCAAGAGTCGCCACCGAGTTTTCTTTTATCCAAAAAGTAAAGGTGAAAGAACAGGAAAGACCTTTGAGATTGTTTCTTGAGTTCGGGGGTAGATTATGAAAAGGGAAGGTATTAGCACCCTTTTCATCCATGGTTTTCTATGGGATCTTAGTTACTTGCTAGATCACTTGCTTTGGTTTGAAATTATGCTTAGTGTGGTTTTTTGAAAGTATTTTGTAAAGAGGCCTTTGTTTAGGCAATCTTTGTAATGATTCTCGTTCGTAAGAATGTATATAAAGATGTTGATCTTTTGAAAATGTTTTCATGTTTTGTAAGATGTTTTGAAATGTGTACGTGTTTGTTTTGAAAATAGCAAGGATTTTTGTTTGAAATTGAGAAAGTAATTAGGAGCATTCTACCTACCCAAATATCTTTCTTGTCCATTTCCTTTTTCCTTTGACATTGTTATCTTACCATTGATTTGGTAAGTAACCCTATCTTTGGATGTAAACGGGACGGGCGTGGATCATTGTATAACCATGATTAGCAATGTTTGCAAGGTATCTTAGCATTAATTTTTGAGGGACTAAGATCATTTGTAAGGAAACTCGGATAGATTCATCGAGGGACTATAATCTTGTATTAGTTTGTTTTTGCTAAGATACCTCACATGCACAATATGACCATTTTGTAAGGCAACCAAGTGGATTTTACCCTAGGGGTGCTTGTGTGTAAGTGTATTGTTTTCCTGCTTGTTTTTGTCTTGAATTAGGGTTTTCAACTTGATTGATTTTATTCTTTTCATACAAACCCTAATTACTAGCATTGTATATATGAAAGCGATAAATTGCGAAATTTAAAATTACTACACTATTACAATACTTGTGGGATTTCAATAATATAAACCTAATTAATCTATTACAACCAAATTGAATATGTACAAATAATTGAAGAAATATATAAAGTACAAATGCAAATGGAAAGAAATGATTTTTTTGTTTGGATTTTTATATGAAAGAGGTTTTAACCTAAACTTAACTAGAGAAAAAAATAATTAAATCAAAATTAAATTAACTTAAATTAATTAAGAAAAGAAATTAATTAAGAAAAGATTTTTGAATAAAACCCTAATTCTATTTAGTTGATTAAAAGAAAATAAGTTTAAAGAAAGTATATTTTTTTTAGCATTTTTAATCTTGAAAATATTTATAGCATTAAAAATATGATATATTTTTAAATGGTATGAAGAAAAATAAATAATATAATTATTGATTAAGTCTATAAGATTTAGTTAATAAAAATAAATAAAGTATAGTAAATAAAATATTTTTTTGTTTATAGAAAAAAAATAAAAAAAAATAAAGTCAAAATATAAATATATCATTTTTTTTTGTGTTTTTATGATTTTTAGTATTTTAGAAAAGAAATATTTAAGAAAAATAAAAATGAAATAAATAAACAAATAAATAAATTGGGCCAGGGTGCAAATATGAAGCAGGGGGGAAGGTTAGAAAAAAGCCAGGCCCAGGATGGGGGAGGCCCATGCGCTGGAAGGAACCAAAAAAAGACAGAAAATGTAAAAACATTTGCAAAAGGCAGCGCTGAGGTTCGAACCCACGACCTCTATCAATAACGCGCACTGCCTTACCACTGGGGTGGCTGTACATCCGTTAACTTAAATTAAAAGATAAATACATAAGGTAAAACGTTTCCATGGCCTGTACTTCGTCTTCAACCTTCAGCCAGCCGGACCATATGTATCTCATTCATTTCTCAACAAAAATGGAAAATGAAAACACGAAAGTTGTGCTATTTTTCCTCACGAATCTAACCATATAACTTATGTAAACTAAAAGTCAAAGATGAATATTAATTTTGTTGGCCCTAAATTGAAACCTAATTTTCTCAGAAATTTCAAATCCAAAATTCTCTATACACAATCAATATAAATGGGAACTATGAACATGGTCAGTTTTAGAGCAATGATATCTATATTTTATCTTCACAAATCAGAAACAAATGATGCCTGTATGAAAAGATGGAAGTTTGAAAACTTACCTCTTGTAGCTGGAGTTGTGAATGGAGTTTGAGCAACTTTTGAGATGGCCTGAGGATCTGTTTAGCTTGGCTGGACTTCCTTGAGTGTATTCCAACTCCTACTTTGCCTTGAAAGTCCCTGAACCTCTCTACTCAAGTTAACTTGCAAGCTTGATTTTTGAAAATGGTGGATAGTGATAGAGGAGTTACAGTCTTGAAACACGGGCCTGGATTACTTTGGTATGATGTATAGAAGGTGTTTAAATGATTGGTTTTCAAAACGCACGAGATGAAATGAAGATCATGAGTTTTTGCTCAAAACTATCAAGTTGGGCAGGTTTTGTACAACAATGGTGTTTTGGAGAGTTTTAGGATGCTTGGAATCATGTGTTAGCATGCAAATAGTGTATGTACTTATAGGCAAAAGGTTTTGAGGCTTGAAACAACTCAGAAATTGAAATCACATGTTATGGCTTGGTTATTTGATTTTGAAGCAAAGTTGACAAACATGGTTTCAATATGAAGTACAAGGATTTGTAGGGTGGTTAGCAGGCTGTAGATATGTTGCTTCTTGATTTTAAATGTTTTGGAGTCAGAAACAACAATGTATGGGCTCAATAAGAGTTGACATTGTGATTAAAGTCACTTTTCCAAAATGGAAGTGGTGAGTTTCTTCCCAAAATGGAAATGCAACTTAGATGATGGCTCAAATACTTGGACAATGGCTCTATCAGTTGTGTAAACATTAAAATATTGAGTGATTAGCAAGTTTGAAACCTGAAAAGCAAGATTTGTACAACATTCTTGAAGATTGGATCAAGTGTTCTTCACAAAATGGCTTGTAATTCAAGTTTGAAAACCCTAACTTCTTGCCTTCGGTTCTCCTTGCTCAAGAATGATCTCAAGGAGTTCTTTGACATTTTGGAAAGCTTGCAATTTTCTCTACAACCCATATTTGAATTTCTTTTGAAGATTCCACTTGGAACTATGTGAAAAATTTCCATAAAGTTGGGTCAAAAATCTGCCTAACTAGGGCAAAATTTCACTAAGTCTTTTTTAGTTCATGATCATGTATTCACAAAATTTTAACTTGAGATCCAAGCACTTTTGGAAGAAGGCGTGTGAAGAAAAGTTGTAGATTTCATGTAGATCTACAACTTTCATGTTGGAAGTTTCCTTTGAATCATCTTGTATCATAATGAAAAATTGCTCAAAGTTAAGAAAAAATAAGAAATTTTCAACACTTAGAAAAAAATTCTAAGTTTAGAAATTTTGACTTTTCAAAATGAAATCTTGATTTCTTGATTTCTTGATGAATAAGTTTCCTATTTTGACATTTTTTAATGAATTGTGATCTTTGGCACTTGAATTTGACCAAAAAGTCAAAGTTTGACTTTTCAGTATACAATTGACTTTTGATCAGTTGACTGCAAAATTCATCTATCAATCCAAAGAATTTGCAATTTTTGAATCATGTCATTAGGTCAAAGTGATGCAACTGGATTCTTGAGATCATTCCTTAAACCAATTGACCATTTGCTAGGTCAAAAATCAGAAATTGCCCTTTCCTAGTCAAAACCCTAATTTTGACCATTTTGCCCTTTTGGAGATTTGATCAAATTTCTTGAGGAATTATGGTCCAAACTTGATCAAATGATACATATGAGTCTAAATATTGATATGGATAAACAATTATGAAGTTTGACTGTAAATTGGCCATGGTTGACTTTTCCCCAGTACAATTGATTTTTAGGTCAACTGTTCAATTGACTGATCAAAAGTGTGATCCAAGGCTTGAAACTTGACATGAGTAATCTTGGGGGTACATAATGATCCATTAAAGTAATATGGGGAATTGATAGTTCAAAAATCCTTGTGCAAACTCAAAACCTAATTTTGGTCATCAGTGCATAAAGAGGTGTCTTGAGCTGATCAAACCCTAGTGCAGTCTTGAGCCCAAGGAGATCTTGTGAGCAAATACTTGATAAGTGAGAGGGAAAATTTTAGGGTACAACAGCTGCCCCTGTTCAATATTCTTAAGCCCGAAGAGTTAGATTGGCGTGTTTTTCCAGTCGTGACTCGAAGGTGGAAGATGATTGGACACTAGAGTGCCCAGAAATTTGCACTCGGTGATGTGATGGTTGAGGGAATGGGCTTAAAGATGCCATTTGGAGAGGTGATAGAAAGCTGTAGGATATGGGCTCAAAAGATGCCATCCAAAAGTGATTGTTGGTTTTGTAATTTGTAAGCTGTAAGAATGAATATCAAAATGACGTCCGTGTCTGGAGCATATTTGTATCTGAGAGCTGATTTTGAATGATCATCAGAATGGCATCCGTGTTTGGAGCGTATCTGAACTGTTTATGAGAGTTGAATCTGAATATCAGAATGGCATCCGTGTCTGGAGCGTATCTGAACTGTATCTGAGAGCTAGTTTTGAATGAATGTCATAATGGCATCCGTGTTTGGAGCGTATCTGAACTGTATCTGAAAGTTGAATATGAATGAGTATCAGAATGGCATCCGTGTCTGGAGCGTATCTGAACTGTATCTGAAAGTTGAATCTGAATGAGTATCAGAATAGCGTCCGTATCTGGAGCGTATCTGAACTATATCTGAAAACTTTGAATATTGTTAATGGTAGTTGTTAACCTTATCCTGAAAAGGGTATAATGTTAGCTAAAATGCAATGTTTATGTTGTATGAAGTACAATGTATTCGTGTTATCAATGTTTATGATATATGGATGTAATGTATGCATATGTGAGCTAGTTTGCTGCACTGCTGTTGGGTTGGGGAAAATAAATCCCTGACCACTGCTGAGGATATAAGTCTTCATGTTGTGAAGTCTAAGTGTTGAAAAATTTATGCTTAGAGAAATAAACTCTGTTGTAAGGGAGATGCCATGTATCGCTTGTAAAATCCCGTTTTGAAATCCTGAGAAAATGAACGACTTCTACTGGGGATTGATAATTGGAAACTCGTTCTGCTGGGAATTAAACTTCCAACTATGGGGAATTTATGGAAATAGCTTAGAGAGATTTCCCTACCTCTTAAAGCCATTAGTGATTGTCTTTTATTTTGTTTATTTGTAAACAATAATTATGTTCAAATGCATATGTTCAACAATGAATCATTGGACGTCTTTGTAAACAAAAGACAAGAGTAAAGAAAAAAACAGATAGTTTTGCACTTTCAAAGGAATATCTTTGCATTTACTTTGAATAAGTATTTTTGTACAATGAGACAAACAATCTAGTAAGAGAATGCCGTCGTAAAAAATGAAAATTTTGATACAAAGAACAGATAGCTATCTGTAAAAATCCCATGGGGTTCCCATTTTGCTATAGCCTTTGTATCTCTGAGCATCTTGTCTATTTGATGCCTCGTCCGAAGATGATTGAATTGATCAGAACCTTTGAGTTTGTCAGTTGAATCCAAAGGTTGTCCGTAAGGTGATCCAATGGGACACAGTCATACACTTTAATTCCCTAACTTTTTCCTGGACCGCCCTTTCGGGTTTTTAGTCCACTGGGAAACCCTTTTTTGCCCATGTCCCCCTTTCGGGTTTTCAACTTACCGGATGTTGTACCCCAAAAATTTGCCCTCTCATTTCACAAGGGATCACCCTGGATCCCAAGTTTGCTTCTATCAAGTTTCCAAGCCTTGAACTGCAAATTTTCCAAAAAAATCACTCAAAAGGGCAAAATGGTCATTTGCACACTGATAAGTCTAACTTTGACTTTTAGATCAAAATAAAATCTCAAAAATCATATTTCATCAAGACATGTTGGAATATGAAGTATGTTTCATCAAGAATTTCAAAATTCAAAATTTTACTTTGGAAAAGTCAAATTCTAAATATTTAGAAATTTTTCTAAGTGTTTAAGAAATATGACAATCTCAGAACTTCTGGGCCAGTTGTTCACACTCAGCAAATTCTGGATATTCTCAAGACAGAGTTTGGTCAGAACTTCTGGACCAGTTTTCACAAAGGTTCAGTCAAAGTTTGCCAGGTTAAATCAAAGAAGGTTATTAAGCGTGCTGCAAGCTTATTGGAAAGTCTGAGGGATCCTTCAGAACATGCTGAAGTCAAAAGATAAGAGGATCAAAAGGTTAGATGCTACGCTGAAGCAGAACTTCTAATCTAGAGTCAAGCAAGGATGCAAATTTTCACATGGCAGGATTTCTGATCATCATTTAATGCTCACAACCACTTGTGAGTTTTTATCCAAAGGATTTCCTCCACGTGTACCCCTACTGTATTGGGAAGACCAACTGTTGTGAAAAAGTATGCTAGGCCCATGCGCTTCTTCTACTTTTCCTTAATTCACGCTGCCAAATCCAGCTTAGGCATTGTTAACCATTCAACTTGATGCATTGAACCACACTTGTTTAAGCTTACTTCAAGAGTAAGTCAGCATCTAGCATATGATGTTAGCGCCACTTGACATCTCCAAACTACACAACCTTTTCCTATAAATAGAACACCATTAGCCATTGAGAAGAGGTCGGAAAAATTTGAGAGAAAGGTGTGGAATTTGAGAAAGAAAAGCCTTGAACCCCTGCAAAAATTCCAAGAATCCAAAAAGATTGCAAACACAAAAATACAAAACCTTAGCATTTGATTCTTGCATTAAAGCTCCATTTTTTCTCAAGTTGTTTCCTGAACATAACCACCCATACAGTTCCTAATATACATTCAAAAGCCATCCAAAATTATGTAATCAAACAGTAACACATTCTCTACCAATATCCACTTCAAAGGATCAGAACTTTATCCCTTGGTTGTTCCAGAATCTTCTAGTCATTTACAATCCAAGCTGAAAGTTTCCAACCTGGTGAAAACGTGAGGAAGCTGTTCAGAACACCACAAGTGGTCATAACCAAATTCTAACTCCCAGAATATTTCCCAGCTGCAAGGTAAGTTCCTGCTGACTCTCATCATATTATTTAGCAATTGTCAGATTTTGCATATTTAACACAATGTAGATATTCTGATTCTGATGATGTATATATTCTGAGATTTCATGCATCTTCCTGCCTAAATAGAGAGAATTCCAGTTCAGAGTTTCATAAAGAAATTAGGACTCAAAATTAGGATTAACAAATTCATGTTGCTTCTGATTTGTGTTTCTGATATTTCTTGAAACTTGTCATAACTGTCATGTATGCAACTTCTGTTCTGTTAAGAAATGACTAAGCTGTAGATGTTCTGACTAGCAAGAAGAGAGACAAAGTTCTGACAGTTGCATCAGAACTTCTGAAAATGTCTGAATTCTCAGAAGATCCAAAACTTTTGAACTTCCATATTTATACTAACGTTGTTTCTGTTTGTGCAGTAAGTCAGAGTCAGAACTTCTGACCTCTTCTATTTTCAGCATTTGCGTTGATTTTGTTTTCTTTCCTTTATTATTTTGCCATCATCTTTATTTTTCATTAATAAAAAACACCAAAAATATTTCATATTCACATATTATATTCTATTTTCTTTTAACATGAAAAGACATGAAACATTTTCTTAAAACAAAACTTATTTCTTTTTTTAAATAAATAAGCATTTTACATTTCTTGTACATTCTTATCTATTTCAATATGGTTGTAATAATAACTTAGGGTTTAATTTATAATCCCCATTCATAAATATGTACCCCCATCCCCAAAATATTATAATAGTGTAGGACTTTACATTTCCACACTGTTGTTGCTTTCATATATTAGTAACTAGGGTGTGAATGGCAAGACTAAAACCAATGATAGAAAACCCTAATTCAAGACCAAGATTATGCATGCAATCAAATACACTTGCACACGAGCACCCCTAGGGAGATTACACTTGTTGCCTTACAAAAATGGTCATGTTATGCATGTGGGATGTCTTAGCACAAACAAAATAAAAAAATACAAGATCATAGTCCCTCGATGACGCTATCAAAGTTTCCTTTCAAAATGATCTTAGACCCTAAAATAAAAGTGCTAAGTCATATCACAACATTACTATCATTGTCATACGATGACCTAATGCCCGTCCCTTCACATCCAACGATAGGGCTTCTTACCAAAACAATGGTAAGATAGCAACGTCTAAAGGAGGAGGAAAAACACATCTAAGACCTTTTGAGTAAGTAGATTACTTTTAGTTACTTGCTCACTCTCAAAACAAATATCCTTTCTATTTTCAAAAATAATCACATACACTTTCAAAACACTTTCCAAACATGGAATATTTTCGAAAGCTCAACACTATACGTTCTTACGAACGAGAACTATTACAAAGTTTGCCTAAACAATGGTGCCTTTTCAAAATACTTTTAAAACCATACAAAAGCACATTTTTTAAACAAAAGCAAGTGATCTAGCAAGAAACTAAGAGCCCATAGAAAACCATGAATAAAAAGGGTGCTAACACCTTCCCTTTTCATAATCTACCCCCCGAACTCAAAAACATCTCTAAAGGTCTTTCCTGTGCTTTTTCACCTTTCCTTATTGGATAAAAGAAAATTCGGTGGTGACTCTTGCTAAACTGTAACATTTGCGATCAAACGCAAAAAAATCAAGTCAGTTCTCCCACCGTATCACATAACTGGCGACTCTGCTGGGGAAAACTTAAAAAGTGGGGTTACCTTAGGGTTAGATCAAATTTATTTGCTTTCATTTGTTTGAATTGCTTGCTTTACATTATTGGTTCTTTACTTGGGTTTGTTTTGATCCTCTACCCGGATTTGGGGCACCTTTTTAGGTAAGTAGCAATAGATTGTGGAAACTTTACGGCGTAGATCAATATGGTTGAAACAATGGCTACGTTAGTGTGACGCATTTGTAGGTACCAGTATCCCTCGTGGTGAATCGAGGAGAATACAGGGCCGCTGAAAATTGGTTGATACTCAATGCTACACTCATTAAGACTGGACTTTTGGGATATCTCAGCCGCAAGAAAAGATTGATTGTGCTGAGACAATGCCTAAGATAAAGGTCGGTGATATTGAGATCCTTTAGAATCCGATCACTATTACTAGGACAGGTTGAGCCAACTAAACTTCAAGAGGGTACTTACCTATAAAACTTCATGCAAGCCTAAAACATAGGGATTTGTTTGCTTTGTATGTATATACTTACTTGTACATAACATCATCAACATCATAAAGCATCATACGCATACTCACTAATAATTTCAAGGATTTAGAAATTTATCTTTGTTTTTGTTTTGTAGGTCATGAATCCCGGCCGAAGAAACACCATCCGAATCAGCTTTGTAAAAGCACACCCTCAACTTCAAGAGTTAGCCTCAAGAGTGCCCGAGGATTCTCCTTTTACCAAGAAATATGGTCGACTCCTCAGTTTGGCTACATCCAAATTCCAAGAAGAGATGATGTGGGTACTGTTCCAATTCTTTGATCCCGTATATCATTGTTCCACTTTCCTGGACTATCAGTTGGTACATACACTGGAAGAGTTCTCTCTACTCTTAGGGGTGCCCGTGCTTGATCGGAAACCGTTCACCGGCCTAGAAGAGATTCCAAAGCCTGAAGTCATCGCCGAAGCTTTGCATCTGAAAAGAGATGACCTCATAGCCAATTGGTAGACAAGAAGTGGGGTCAAAGGTTTCCTAGCCAAGTTTCCATTGGAGAAGGCTCGTTCATTCTGGGGCGACATGGATTTCCAAGCTTTAGAAGACGTCCTGGCTCTCCTCCTTTATGGTTGGGTTCTGTTCCCTAACTCGGACCAATTCATAGATGTTAATGCCATCAAAGTCTTACTCTCCCGCAATCTCATACCTACCATATTAGGAGACATCTTGCATTATCTTCATACCCGCACCATGAAGAAAAGAGGCACTCTCTTGTGTTGTATTCCCTTACTCGCCAAATGGTTTGTCTCACATCTACCTCAATAAATACTGAAGAAAGAGCAAAGATTGACATGGTCTCAAAGGATAATGTCCCTCACCCATTCTGACATCCGTTGGTTTTCAAGATCCTTGGAAGACATCTCTATCATTGACCATTGTGGGAATTCCCTAACGTCCCTTTGCTTGGTATTAGGGGAGGTATCACCTGCAATCCTTGTTTAGCTCTTCGACAGTTTAGGTATTCCTGAAGAGACGGTCCTCATGAAATGCTCATTCAAGGTTTGGTGTTCGACTATGACAAAGAAGACCAAGGTTACCGTCAAAGATTTATACGAGCTTGGGGTATGGTTAACAAAGTTGATAGCAAGACGTTGGGGCGTAAGAATTCCATTCCTTTGGAACCTTATCTTAAATGGGTGCAGGCTCGCGCTCAAAGTCTTAAGATGCCTTATGAAGCCGTCTTACCTGTTATCATGGAGCCAATAGTTGAGGGAGACGTTCCACATACTATCCTCTATCCTGATATGCCTACTTCTCTTGAAGATTTGCAAAATGCTTGGATTCAGTTAAGAGGAGAGCGAGACACCTTTGAAGCTAAGTTCTATAAGGGCGAGAAGATGATATTAGAGCTTACAAGGGAGCTTCATGAAGAAAGGAGTTTAAATACCTACATTACGCCAAAGAGGATGCACACAACTTTTCTGTCTCAGGAGTTTACTTTATGCTTATTTCTGTTGTTGTAAGCCCAAAAGGCGTGTTTGTATTCAAATCAGAACTCTTTAATGCAAGTTAACGTTTTTTCACTCTTTGTCTATACAAATTTAAAAACTTTTTCCTTGAAATCATTTGCATATACATATTCATGCATCATATCATAAGCAAGCTTTTCACAACAGGTTTCCTCATCCTTCTACTATTTATTTCAGTAAGAATGGATCTCGAACAAACAGTGAAGGACTTGCAAGCTCAGAACATTCAGTTCCAAGCCACCTTGATGACCTTGGCCAAAGGGTGGCAAGAGCTAATGACATCATTGATAACCAAAAAGAAGAAAAAGAAGGCCCTCATCAACATGGGGAAGAGATTCAAAGAACCGATTCACCAAGTGCAAATAGCCGAAGACTCATCTTAGGAGGATGAGAACCAAGCAGAAGAGGCAAGAAACACCCGTGCTGAGGGTGTGATTGATCAAGCTTCTGAAGATGAGGATCACTTTGATGAACAATACCCACCTGCTGGTGAGGAAAAGTACAAAGAATTGGAGGATAGGCTAAAGGCAGTTGAAATTCAAGCTGTGCCTGGCTTGGATTTTAGTGATTTAGGCCTAGTTCCTGGGGTCGTCATTCCTTATAAGTTCAAGGAACCATTATTCGCCAAGTATGATGGGGTCTCCTGTCCCAAACTACATCTAAGATCTTATGTGTGCAAAATACAACCACACACTGCTGACAGAAATATGTGGATTCACTTTTTCCAAGAGAGTCTAGTTGGAACTCGGCTAGAGTGGTTTTATCAATTAGAAGGTTCCCGCGTCCATACGTGGGAGGATTTGGCCACTGCCTTCTATCACCAGTATCAATAAAATACTGACTTGGCACCAACGAGAGTTTAACTTCAGAATATGACCATGGGAAGTAACGAAGGATTTAAAGTATATGCCAAAAAGTGGAGGGACCTTGCCACTAGGGTCCAGCAAACTTTGCTCGAAAGAGAGCTAGTTGATATGTTTATGGGAATGTTAACTGGTCCGTTCTTCAACATATTAATTGGAAGTTCTTCGTCCGAATTCTCCAAGTTAATTTTAACTGGTGAAAGGATTGAAAGCGGTATTAGAAGCGGCAAAATTCCTATGGCATCTGGTTCCACATCCAACTCCGTCAGAAGGCCCTTCACTGGAAAAAAGGAAACAAATGCAAGAGCCGATACCAAGAAGGACCATCATTCATCTATAAACGCTGTGTTAATTTCCAACCCTCAACCTACTCAAAGGCAACCCTCCAACAATCAGAGACCTGAAGTTCCCCGACAATAATTTACAAGAATAAGCATGTAATTATCACAAGCCTTACAACATTTTCTAAAGGCCAATTTGGTGACTCTGCGCAATCCACCATCCAACCCTGATGTTTCGTCACCTAATTACAACCCGAATGCGAAATGCACATACCATTCCAATAGCCCCGACCATGAGACCAATCAGTGCTGGGCCTTGAAGAACAAAATTCAAGATTTGATAGATAACAAGACAATTGAGTTTTATCCACCCGCTATTCCAAACGTGATAACCGCGCCAATGCCAAAACATGGCAAAGGGGTTAATGACATTGATGATGTTACTTTTATCGCCTCTGTCAAAGATTTAAAAACTCCCTTGACCATTGTGAAAGCTAATTTGCTAAAAGCCGGTGTGTTTCCTAGATGTTCCAAAAATTGTGCCTATTGTGATCAACGAGAAAATGGACGCGAGCTACTGAAGAAAGGTGTGCAACGCCTGATAAATAGCCGCGAGATTCTATTTGAAAAGATTCCCACCATAAAAAATTCAATCGACAAAGCTGAAGATTTGGCCATCATGACAATTTCAAACAAACCTCTTAGGATCTCATCCAAAGGTCCTATCAGGATTTCGAACGAACCGATCATTGCTCCTCTCATAATCAATGCTGCCGGACCTGTTCCATACATCTCTGATAAAGCGGTACCATGGAATTACGGTGCCGAGGTTTATTACCATGGGTTAAAACAAGATTCTTGGATTGATGATAATGAAGCTGGTGTTACTAATATTACTGGTTCTAGTAAAGTCACAAGAACAGGAAGGGTCTTTTCTCCTGTTATCTCACCACCAACCATTACCACAGTTCCAGTCTGCATAACCAATGACAATTATGGTGCCAGTACTAAAGGGAAAGGGAAAGAAGGTGAGCCAGCTAGGGAGGAGGCACCTACTAAAAAGTTTGTTACGGAAGAACCATTCACTCAAGAGATGGAGGAGATTATGAAGATCATCAAGAAAAGCGACTTCAAAATAGTAGAGCAGTTGGGGCAAACCCCTTCTAAAATATAAATGTTGTCCTTATTGCTATGTTCCCTACGCCCATGCACAAGATTTGATTAAGTTTTTCAAAAAGGCTCATGTACCTCAAGAAACCACAACCGACCAATTTGAGAACTGTGTAGCAAGTCTGACAGCTGACAATGGTCTGGGGTTCTCCGACACAGATTTAACTCCCATGGGATAGAATCACAATAAAGCCTTACATGTTTCTGTTGAATGTAAGGGGACCACTTTGTCACATGTTTTGGTTGACACAGGCTCATCTCTAAATGTGTTACCTAAAGGCACTTTAGATCGGCTAGATTGTGAAGGTTTAGTTTTGAAGCTGTGTTATTGTCGTGAGGGCATTTGATGTGTCGAAAAGGATGGTTCATGGAGAGGTGGATCTCCCAATTAAGGTTGGTTCACATATTTTCAAATCCACATTCTATATAATGGACATACGGCCTGCGTATTCTTGCTTGCTTGGGCGCCCATGGATCCATGGGGCAGGTGCGGTCACTTCTACTCTCCACCTGAAGTTAAAATATCCTGTTTAAGGGAAGGTTGTCACTATTTGTAGAGAGGAAGAATTTATGGTAAGCCATCTCAATTCTTTCAAGTACGTAGAAATGGATGGCGAATTCATAGAAACTCCTTGCCAGACGTTTGAAGTTGTGGCCACCACCAAAATCTCCTTCGACACTCCAAGAGCTGATAAAGTTATCCCCAAGATGGTTTCTCTTAAGGATGCCCGTGTTGTGGTAGAAGAAGGAAAAAATGTGATGTGAGGTCAACTCCTCGATATCCCGTTAAAGGCAGAAAAATTTGGGTTAGGTTTCATCTCCCAAGATCAGAAAGAAGTTAGAAGGGCTCGTGCTGGAAAGTCGCCTCTCCACCTCAAATATCATGAAGTGAATGCTGTAGAAGACTCCGATGATGAGTGTGCATTTGAAGACTGGATCTACCCTACAACCAAAGGGAAGCTCAACAATTGGCATGCAAAGGATTTCACCCCTGTTTCTTTCATTGAGGAGTAATTACTGTTTACTTTTTCTGTCAATTCAAGAACTCTATGTCTGTAATATTATTTCCAAACAACGACCTTTAAGCCATGTGCCTTGCCCGGGGCACTTTGGTCCATTTGTTAAGGGTTTTGCTCGTGTTTCATCTATCATATGATCATTTAATATAAACCATTGGACCTCTTTGCATTCAAATTTTATGTTCATTGTCTTTCATTTCCTTTATTACATTTTTCAATAGCCATGTATCTTACATGCGCGCATACACACACACAAACACACACACACACACAACACACACACATATTTGCAGATCATTATCCACTCTGGATCTTATTGTTAACAACTCTACTATTGCCAAGTATGATTTCGAACATCCAATTCACCAAGCCGAAGAAGAAGGTGAGGAAGATTGTGATATACCAGGAGAACTAGCCAGACTTCTATTACAAGGGGAAAAATCTATTCAACCACATGAAGAGTCAGTAGAGGTTATCAACTTGGGTACTGAGTCAGATAAGAAGGAAATCAGGATCAACGCTAATTTGGAGAGCAGTGTTAAGAACATGTTGGTTCAGATGTTGTGCAATTATGTGGAAGTATTTGCTTGGTCTTATGAAGATATGCCTGGGTTGGATACCGACATCGTGGTTCACCGTCTGCCAACTAAAAAAGACTGCCCTCCTGTTAAATAAAAGGTTCTTCGCATGATGCCTGATATGTCTGAAAAGATCAAAGATAAAGTAATAAAATAGTTTGATGTAGGGTTCCTAGTTATAACGTCCTATCCTCAATGGGTGGCCAATATAGTTCCAGTGCCAGAGAAAGATGGGAAAGTTCGCATGTGCGTAGATTATAGGGATCTGAATAGGGCAATCCCCAAGGATGACTTCCCTCTACCATAAATTAACGTCTTAGTCGATGATACTGCCCAGCATAAGGTCTTCTCATTCATGGATGGCTTCTCAGGCTATAACCAAATAAGGATGGCTCCCGAAGATATGGAAAAGACTACTTTCGTTACGCAATGGGGCACCTTCTGCTACAAGGTCATGCCTTCCAGATTAAAGAATGCATAGGTAATATATCAAAGGGCTATGGTTGATTTATTTAATGACATGATTCATCATGAGATAGAGGTATATGTGGATGATATGTTTTCCAGATCACAAACCGAAGAAGAACATCTCGATCACCTGCATAAACTATTCGAGAGACTGAAGAAGTACAAACTAAGGTTAAACCCTAACAAGTGCACGTTTGGAGTACGCTCGAAAAAGCTTCTGGGTTGTGTTGTCAACGATAAAGGAATTGAAGTTGATCCCGCCAAGATAAAGGCCATCCAAGAAATGCCAGTCCCCCATTCTGAAAAAGAATTCATAGGGTTCTTGGGTCGTCTCAATTACATTGCCCATTTCATATCACACTTAACTGCTACTTGTGAGCCACTCTTCAAAATCTTGAAGAAAGATCAGGTAGTCAGGTGGAACGATGAATGCCAGATTGCCTTTGACAAAATCAAAGAATACCTACAAGAACCTCCTATTAGGGGTGTTCGTGGTCCGGTTTGGATCGGTTTTGAGACAAAATATCATCCGATCCAAAAATATATAAAGCATACGGTTTGGTTCGGTTTTTGGATGACAACAAGAAAAATCCAATCCAATCCAATCCAATTTATACAGTTTACTTCGGTTCGGTTGAATCGGTTTTATTCAGTTTTTAAACCAACACTATTTAGAAATTTAAAAAGAATATATTTCAATACCAGTTACAATTATGCCACCAACGTCTACTGAGACAATATCTAATTGCTATGTTCATATGGCTATTTGATGTCATTATTGCAAAGTTTCATTATAATATATGTATAATATCTATCCCAACGAAATAGACATGGCTATAATATATAATATATATGGAGATATGCTTAGTTCTTATATGGAGATTTGTATTATAAATTAAATATATGACAAATATATAAAACAGTGAACAAATGAAGATTCCAAAGCTATATTAAAGCGAATATAATAATAAAACTTCAAGAAAAAATAACAGTGGACATGCGAAAGCTGCATGACAAGGAATATATAATGATAATATGACAAACTGCATTATATATAGAGAGAAGATCTGCTTTATATATGACAGCATAATTGATAGTTTCAAAATCAGAGCTTGCAACATAATTGATAGTCAAATAACAAATTTTCTAATTATCCTGCAATAGCTCCACTCCAGCTTCACAATTCTACCCAATTCTTTTAGAATGCGGATATCAACAGCTAATCAGAGTCTATATCAGATACACCTTCATTCAATTGAGGGATTGGAGCAAGTTCTACAAAAATAAAGATAAATATTACTCAATATAAAAGATTAACAATGCTCAACAAAAAATAATATAAGTTATAAGTAAATTACCTAATTCCAAATTTTCTAACTCATCCACAAGCTCTTCAATATCCACCGACATCGGGGAAGATTTACACCAATTTTGTGTACAAATTAAAGCTTCAACTGTTTTTGGCGTAAGAGAGCTTCTATAACAAGTAAGCACTCTTCCTCCGGTAGAGAAAGCGGACTCTGAAGCTACAGTAGACACAGGAATGGCCAATATATCTCTAGCCATTTGACCAAGAATAGGATACTTGTTAGAATTCACCTTCCACCAGTTCAAGATATCAAAACCAGGACCTTTCTTCTCCAAATTCTCCATGAGATACAAATCCAATTCATTTTTCTGCATGCTCTCATTAAGATTCATGTCTATCTCAACCTCTAAAGCAAATGCATCCTCTGGTGCTTTAAGTTCTACCAATTCCACTTCTTGAGTGGAATGTGTAAGATTTTCAGTTTGACCGTTACCAAGGAAAAGCCTATAACTCTCAAATATTTTATTTAATGTCTCCTCTGTTTTTTTGTACAAAGATACAACAACATCATTTGTATATGCCCTGTTCAATCCCCACCTAACAAACTGCATCTTATGTCGAGGATCAAGCACAACAGCAACAAAGATCAACATATTCATTTTTTCAACCTTACCCCAATATTTATCATACTTAACTTTCATATTTTCAGCCATAATTCCAAGCAAGTTGTCAGAACTTTTTAATTCTATCCACCCGTTTAATGTAGTCAATATCTTAATATGTTCATTAAAATATTGAGAAGAGGTTACAAAAGTACTACCTGAAACCTTCTTTGTGATATCAAAAAATATTTTCAAAAAATTAACAAAGCATTTTGCATTATCCCAATCCTCTTTATTAGGAATACCATCTTTCATCAGCACAAAATCAGCACACTTCTCACTCAATCTCTTAAATGCCTTTTGAAACTTCAATGCACTTTCAAGCATAATATATGTGGAATTCCACCTAGTGGAAACATCCAACTGAACAATTGATTTTTCTTGTAACCTAACTTCTTTAATGCAAGTTTTAAACCTATCCATACGACCTGGAGATGCACGAATATATCTAACAGCATGCCTAATCTTACTAATTGAAGAATGATAGTCTTCTAGTCCATCTTGGACCACAAGATTCAGAATATGTGCACAACAGCGAACATGCATATGTTCCCCTTTCAATGGATGAGAATTCCAATCGTTCATTGTATTTTTCAAGTAAGTTATAGCAACATCGTTAGAACTAGCATTATCAACCGTAATGGTGAAAACATTACCTATTAGCCATTCCTCCAAATATTTTTCAATTTTTTTGCCGATGGTTACTCCTTTGTGATTCACAATTGGACAAAAATTCAGAATCCTTTTATGGATTTTTCAATCATGATCAATGAAATGTGCAGTGAGACAAAGATAACTCAAATTTTGCACAGATGTCCAACAATCAGTTGTAAGACAAACACATTGATTTGATTTATTTAGCACACTTTTTAACTTATGTTTCTCACTCGTGTATAAATCCCAACAATCTCTAGCAATTGTAATCCTTTTAGGAATTGAGAGTTTAGGTTGCACAACACTCATAAAATGAAGAAACCCCTCTCCCTCAACAAACTTAAAAGGCACCTCATCAACAATAATCATCCTAGCTAAAGCTTTCCTACATGCCTCAACATCAAAATGAACACCAGTGAGAACACTACCAGATCCATTCCCATCTTCTTTTTTCAATTGTTGAAGAACAAGTGTCTGTTGAGTGGGATCAAGAGACTCTTTTGGAAACTTCTTACACTGATGCAACAAATGGTGTTTCAAATTACTAGTGCCATTTCTTTGTGAATCAGCAGCATATGTTACATCACACCAATTACACTTAGATCTTGATCCTATTTTTGTAAAATGTTCCCAAGTCCAAGATCTAGGTTTAATAGGTTTTCTGTTACCTGAATCTCCAGCTACAACATTAGGATCATTGGATGTGACCAATTTTGAAGCTTCTCCAATCTTTCTTTTCTTATTAGAATTTTCTTCATCATTGTTTGTTTCATTACTTTGTACCAATGGAGGTGGAGCTTCAGTTGTTTCACCCTATAAAATACACATGAAAAAAATAAATTTTTGAACATCAACTATAATATTACACCATTGTAACAGTAACCAACATTTCTAAAGGTAAAAATCTCTACTTAAAATTAATTTTTGATACCTGAATAAGGTTGTTAATAATATCAGATTGAGTAATAGGACCAGTTTGGCTCATTCCTGTAAAAATAGATCAAACATAAAATTAGAACAAAGTATAAACAACTAGTTGTAGAAAAAGCTAATAAAAATATATTATGAAAAAATTATGAAACAAAATATGAAAAACTAACAAAGAACAGACCTTGAAGAAATTATGAAAAACTAACTAAAATTTGTTACTATTATAACCAAGTAACCAACATGAAACGATTTCACATAAGAAAACTAATGAAAATAATTTTTAGTAAGCTACTGTTATAAAATTGAGAACATAAGTAAATTAATTTTAAATAAGCTTTCAACAACACAAATTAGAACAGCTTTACAAAAGGCTAAAAATTTGAATAGCTTTAGAAATTCTGATCGAACAAAACTACAAAGTACAAAAAAGATAAAATCAAACAAATTAAGAAGCTTGCTTACTGATAGTATAATTCAGAAAACTAATTGAGATGAATGTCTATTTAGCATTATTGAATTTCTTGCTTGCGATATTGAATATCTTGCGGTTATAACAATGAATAACATTCATTGTATTTAATTTTAAGATAATTTAGAATCTGAATAGGGAAATTATAGGAATGATTGAGATTCTCTAGAGAAATTAGTGCTGGCTAACATAATTAATTTGGGAGGATGGATATAAATGATTCGATATTAATTTATTTTAAATAATAAATGGCAAGTAAATGGAAGTAATACCGGTTCGGTTTGGACCGATTCGATTCTCATGAAGCCAACCGTAAACCGAACCGAACCGGTCGGTTATGCTACATGGTGATCCAAATACATCCAAAAAAATTCAGTTTTTTTTGGATTTCGGTTTTTTCGGTTCGGTTTTTGGATTTTTTTTGGATCGGATTGGATCTGAACACCCCTACCTCCTATCCTCATACCTCCAGTTGAAGGAAGACCCTTGATCATGTACTTGATAGTACTAGAGAATTCTATGGGGTGTGTTTTGGGCCAACATGACGAGTCTGGCCGAAAAGAGCATGCTATTTATTACCTGAGCAAAAAGTTTACCGACTATGAAACCAGATATTTACTGCTCGAGAAAACTTGCTGTGCTCTGGCATGGGCTGCTCGCTGGCTGAGACATTTATGTTGACTCATACCACTTTGTTGATTTCTAAAATGGACCCAATCAAGTACATCTTCGAGAAACCTGTCCTTTCTGGACGGATAGCCAGATGGCAAATGATCTTAACCGAGTACGACATCCAATACCCAACTCAAAAAGCCATCAAAGGAAGTGTACTAGAAGATCATTTGTCCCATCAAGCTGTGGATGATTATCAGTCAATGAACTTCGACTTCCCTGATGAGAATATTATGCTGGTAACCGGTTGTGCGAAACTTTGACCGTATGACGGACCTGAACAAGGATCCCGATGGACTATGGTATTCGATGGGGCTTCCAACGCCTTAGGTAACAGATTAGTGCTGTGATCATCTCTCCTGAAGGTTGCCACACTCCTTTCACTGCCAGACTATGGTTCGATTGCACAAATAATATGACCGAGTATGAAGCATGCATATTAGGTCTAAAAGCTGCCATTGACTTAAGGATCAAGCATTTGGAGGTGTTTGGAGATTCCGCCCTAGTGATCAGTCAAGTAAAAGGAGATTGGGACACTAAACACCCTAATCTTATCCCTTACAAGGAGCTTGTGCTATTCCTGATTCCTCACTTCGAAGAGATCACTTTTGAACATTTCCCTAGGGAAGTAAACCAGTTGGCTGACGCTTTGGCAACCTTGTCTTCAATGTTCAAAGTCAGATGGGACAACGAAGCCCCTATGTTAACAATTGAAAGATTTAATGAACCTGCACATTGCCATGAGCTCGACACCGATGCAGAAATACCATGGTACCATGAGGTGATGAGATACCTTGAAGCACAAGAATATCCAGAAGGGGCATCTATCAATGACAGAAAGTTCTTACGAAGATTTGTAGCCAAATTCTTCCTAAGTAACGGGATATTGTACAAGCGCAACCATGATTCAACTCTACTCCGATGTGTGGACAAGAAGGAGGCAGAGGAAATTATAGAAGACATGCACGATGGCCTTTTTGGTACTCACTCAAGTGGACATACGATGACTAAGAAAATATTAAGAGCAGGTTACTATTGGTCAATGGTGGAGACTGCTTGTCATCAACATTCAAGGACTTGTCATAAATGCCAAATCTACGCTGACAAGGTCCATGTGCCTCATATCCCTCTGAATGTCATAACCTCTCTGTGGCCATTTGCAATATGGGGGCATTGACATGATCAGAGAGATCAAGCCCATAACTTCCAACGGACATCACTTCATTCTTGTTGCTATTGACTATTTCACCAAATGGGTCGAAGCCGCCTCATTTTCCTCAGTCACCAAGAATGTGGTAGCCAGATTCATCAGACACAATCTCATCTGCCATTATGGTATCCCCGAAAGGATCATCACCGACAATGGGACTAACCTCAACAATGCTATGATCAAGGAGCTTTGCACTTAGTTTAAGATCAAGCATCACAATTCTTCTCCATATAGACCAAAAATGAATGGCGCGGTCGAAGCGGCCAACAAAAATATCAAGAAGATTGTGCAGAAGATGGTAGTAACCTATAAAGATTGGCATGAGATGTTGTCATTTGCTTTACATGGATATCGTACTTAAGCTAGAACATCAACAAGGGCAACTCCCTTTTCTCTAGTCTATGGCATGGAAGCTGTTCTGCCAGTGGAAGTTTAGATTCCCTCGCCGAAGATTATGATTGAGGCAGGCTTAGGCAAAGACGAGTGGATTCAAACGAGATTGGATCAGCTGAACTTGATTGACGAAAAACGATTAGTTGCTATTTGCCATGGTCATACATATCAAAAAAGGATGATTAAAGCTTTCAACAAAAAGATCAGGCCCCGAGTATATCAAGTTGGTGACTTGGTGATAAAACGCATCATTTTACCACAAGGTGACCCCAGAGGAAAATAGACTCCCACCTATGAAGGACCATTTTTTGTCAAGAGAGTTTTCTCTGGTGGTGCCATGATGCTGACTAACATGGACGGTGAGGATTTCCTGCATCCTATAAACACAGACATAGTTAAAAAATACTACGCATAAGAGACCCGTTAGGTTGACACACCTAAGCAAAAAAGGGTTATCTCGGCAAACCAAAAGGTTTGGGCAAAAATTAGGGATATATGCAAAAGGTTGTACACGCGGCAAGTTGAAAACCCGAAAGGGCGACTTGGGCAAAAAAGGGTATCCTGGTGGACCGAAAACCCGAAAGGGCGGTTCAGGCAAAAATTAAGGATTAAAAGCGTATGACTATGTCCCGTGGAATACACACAGTCAATTCTATCACCAAGGTCCAAATTCAAATGGTCCAGGATCAATCCAATCAACTTCGATCAATGGAAAGGGACGTTCAAAGACATTGGGGAAATAGTAGAGCTGGAAGGCAATGAGATCATTTCACATGGCTATTTGTTTTTCATTCTCAATTTTGTTGTCCTTTTGATGATTTCCTCTTACTAGGATCTCCGTCTCAATGTACAAAAAGTTCCTATTCATGGGCAAAATGTCAATACAAATACAATTTGAAATGCAAATTTTTCTATCTTTATTTTGAATGAAAATTTGTCCAATGACTAAAATTGAATGAACATATGCATATGAACATAATTAAAACCATTTGGCACATGTGTCCTGCTAAGCAGCAACATCAACAACAGAGCATCAACCCACAGCAGCAGTAAGCATCTCTTTAATGTATATGAAATAACCCCAAAAAGTTATCTCATCATCATTTTCCCCACAAGGATGGCAACAACAAACCTTTCCCCAACAGAGCGGCCCATAAAGTCTCTTTGCATAGGAAAATCCCTGACCAAAGTCTCAACCTCTTGGCCGCTTTCTCCCCAGCTAAGTCAATTTTGACAATATTGAAGCCTAGGGAATTGTTTCCTAAAGGAAATTCACCTCCCAAATAGGGTTTATTCCCCAACAGAGTTATTTCCCCAGGCGAGTTCAAAGGCCTCAACATACAACAATCAAGACACCACAAATTTCCCGGCTGAACCCATCATCCTCAGTTGAGCCTATTATCCCCAGCTGAGTATATATTCTCCAGCTGAGCCCAAATTCCCCAGTTGAGTCCAAATTTCCCAACTGAATCAATCATCCCCAGTTGAGTATGTCTTCTCCAGCTGAGCCCCAATTCCCCAATTGAGTCCAAATTGCCCACCTGAATCCATCTTCCCCAACTGAGTACATCTTCTCCAACCAAGGCTATTTTCTCCAAACAAAATCTATCCTCCCCAAATTAGCCCATCATCCCCAGTTGAGCCCATCATCCCCAATTGGGTGTATCCTCTCCAAGATGCTATGAAGCCTGGATCCGACCAGATATTAGCATCATTTTCAAGTTATTACTGAAACCTGGACCTGACCAGATAACAATTTGAATTGCTGAAGCCTGGACCCGACCAGATAACAGTTTGAGTTATTGAAGCCTGGACCCGACTAGATAATAAATGATCTCAAAATTCTATGAAACCTGGACCCGACCAGATAATAGCCTAGGTATTCAAACATATAGAAGAACTTGAACTCAATACGACCAAGTTTTAACCTCTTTCCCCCAGTAGAGTTGCCTCCATATCCCCGACAAATGGCTGAGAAACTTGGACCCGACCAGATATTGATTTTCATTTCCATCCTTTCAAAAAAAGCCGTTGTGAAGCCTAGATTCGACCAGATAGAAATCACCCTCAGAGATTCGTTGTGAAACCTGGAAACAGACCAAATAACAACTAAATCCCCAAGCAGTTTATTGTAAAGCCTGGATCTGACCAGATAATAATTGACCTGATCTCAGAAATCTGCAAAGCCTGGACCCGACCAGATAACAATTTTCAAACAGTTTATTATGAAGCCTGGATTCTACCAGATAACAAGTGACCTCATCAAAGAAATCTGCAAAGTCCGGACCCGACCGGATAACAGTTTTCAAACAGTATATTGTAAAGCCTGGACCCGACCAGATAACAATTAACTATGATTCTCAGAAAGACACTATGAAGCCTGGATTCGACCAGATAATAGTACAACTTTCCAAAATACCATAAAGCCTGGACCAGACCAGATGACTATTCAATTTCAAGGAATTTTTTGCAAAGCCTAGATCCGACCAGATAATAGTTAATTCATCCTTTCCTCCGGTAAGTTTCTGTGGAGCCTGGATCCGACCAGATAACAGTTAACTTCTGTATCCCCAACCAGTTGTTGTGAAGCTTGGATCCGACCAGATAACTATTCAATTTCAAGGAATTTTCTATAAAGCCTGGGATCCGACTAGACAACAGTTAATTCGTCTCATCCTCTAGTAAGTGGTTGTGAAGCCTGGACTCGACCAGACAACAATCGACTACTTCATCCTCAACAACTGTGAAGCCTGGATCCGACCAGATAACAGCTGACATTGGAGTGATCTTCCCCAGCAAAAGCATCCTTTCAACAAAATTTGAAGATATGCATATTCTTCATCTCCAATAGGCAACCAGGGATTCAATCTCCCATAATTTCCTCGACAGTGGTCAGGGATTTATTTTCTCGGACAAAAACATACACTTCACATTCATACATCATAACATGTACATATCATACGCATTTGGCATGTTACCACATCTGGTGAACATCATGCAAACATCTGCATTTTACTAACCCTTTTCTCACAGGTAGAACATCAAGTTTTAGTATAAATCGACAAGAAGATTTGTGTTGATAGTTCTTCCAACGTTTACCAACATTCCTCCAAATGACATCCATAAGACCATTCACCATCCATATTCGAGTGCAAATTTCTGGGCACTCTAGTGTTCAATCATCTTTCACCTTCAAGTAACGAATGGAAGATCCACCAATCTAACTCTTCAGGTTTAAGAAGTTTGAACAGGGGCAGCTGTTGTACCCCAAAATTTGCCCTCTCATTTCACAAGGGATCACCCTGGATCCCAGGTTTTCTTCTATCAAGTTTCCAAGCCTTGAACTGCAAATTTTCCAAAAAAATCACTCACAAGGGAAAAATGGTCATTTGCACACTAAGAAGTCTAACTTTGACTTTTAGATCAAAATCAAATCTCAAAAATCATATTTCATCAAGACATGTTGGAATATGAAGTTTGTTTCATCAAGAATTTCAGAAGTCAAAATTTTACTTTGGAAAACTCAAATTCTAAATATTTAGAAAATTTTCTAAGTGTTTAAGAAAGATGACAATCTCAGAACTTTTGGGCCAGTTGTTCAAACTCAACAAATTCTGGATATTCTCAAGACAGAGTTTGGTCAGAACTTCTGGACCAGTTTCCATAAAGGTTCAGTCAGAGTTTTCCAGGTTAAGTCAAAGAAGGTTATTAAGCGTGCTGTAAGCTTATTAGAAAGTCTGAGGGATCCTTCAGAACATGCTGAAGTCAGAAGATAAGAGGATCAGAAGGTTAAATGCTATGCTTAAGCAGAACTTCTAATCCATAGTCAAGCAAGGATGCAGAGTTTCACATGGTAGGATTTCTGATAATCATTTAATGCTCACAACCACTTGTGAGTTGTTATCCAAAGGATTTACCCCACGTGTACCCCTACTGTCTTGGAAAGACCAACTGTTATGAAAAAGTATGCTAGGCCCATGCGCTTCTTCTACTTTTCCTTAATTCACGCTGCTAAATCCAGCGTAGGCGCTGTTAACCATTCAACTTGATGCATTGAACCACACTTGTTTAAGCTTACTTCAAGAGTAAGTCAGCATCTAGAATATGATGTTGGCTCCACTTGACATCTCCAAACTACAAAACCTTTGCCTATAAATAGAACACTATTAGCCATTGATAAGAGGTCAGAAAAATTTAAGAGAAAGGTGTAGAATTTGAGAAAGAAAAGCCTTGAACCCCTGCAAAATATCCAAGAATCCAAAAAGATTGCAAACACGAAAATACAAAACCTTAGCATTTGATTCTTGCATTAAAGCTCCATTTTTTATCAAGTTATTTCCTGAACATAACCACCCATACAGTTCCTAATATACATTCAGAAGCCATCCAAAATTCTGTAATCAAACAGTAACACATTCTCCACCAATATCCACTTCAAAGGATCATAACTTTATCCCTTGGTTGTTCCAGAATATTCTAATCATTTACAATCCAAGCTGAAAGTTTCCAACCTACCGAAAACGTGAGGAAGCTGTTCAGAACACCATAAGTGGTCATAACCAAATTCCAACTCCCAGAATATTTCCCAGCTGCAAGGTAAGTTCCTGCTGACTCTCATCATATTATTTAGCAATTGTCATATTTTGCATATTTAACCCAATGTAGATATTCTGATTCTGATGATGTATATATTTTGAGATTTCATGCATCTGCCTTCCTAAATAGAGGGAATTCCAGTTCAGAGTTTCATAAAGAAATTAGGACTCAGAATTAGGATTAGCAAATTCATGTTGCTTCTGATTTGTGTTTCTGATATTTCTTGAAACTTGTCATAATGTCATGTATGCAACTTCTGTTCTGTTAACAAATGACTAAGCTGTAGATGTTCTGACTAGCAAGGAGAGAGACAAAGTTCTGACAGTTGCATCAGAACTTCTGAAAACTTCTGAATTCTCAGAAGATCCAGAACTTCTGAACTTCCACATTTCTACTAACGTTGTTTCTATTTGTGCAGTAAGTCAGAGTCAGAACTTCTGACCTCTTCTATTTTTAGCATTTGCGTTGATTTTGTTTTCTTTCCTTTATTATTTTGCCATCATATTTATTTTTCATTAATCAAAAATACCAAAAATATTTCATATTCACATATTATATTTTATTTTCTTTTAACATGAAAAGACAAGAAACGTTTTCTTAAAACAAACCTTATTTCTTTTCTTAAATAAATAAGCATTTTATATTTCCTGTACATTCATATCTATTTCAATATGGTTGTAATAATAAATTAGGGTTTAATTTGTAATCCCCATTCATAAATATGTACTCCCATCCCAAAAATATTGTAATAGTGTAGGACTTTACATTTCCGCACTGTTGTTGCTTTCATATATTAGTAACTAGGGTGTGAATGGAAAAACTAAAACCAATGATAGAAAACCCTAATTCAAGACCAAGATTATGCATGCAATCAAATACACTTGCACACGAGCACCCCTAGGGAGATTCCACTTGTTGCCTTACAAAAATGGTCATGTTATGCATGTGGGATGTCTTAGCACAAACAAAATAAAAAATACAAGATCATAGTCCCTCGACGAAGCTATCAAAGTTTCCTTTCAAAATGATCTTAGTCCCTAAAATAAAAGTTCTAAGTCATCTCACAACATTGCTATCATGGTCATACGAGGACCCAATGCCCGTCCCTTCACATCCAACGATGGGGCTTCTTACCAAAATAATGGTAAGATAGCAACGTCTAAAGGAGGAGGAAAAACACATCTAATACCTTTTGAGTAAGTAGATTACTTTTAGTTACTTGCTCACTCTCAAAACAAATATCCTTGCTATTTTAAAAAACAATCACATACACTTTCAAAACACTTTCGAAATATGGAATATTTTCAAAAGCTCAACACTTTGTATACGTTCTTAAGAACGAGAACTATTACAATGTTTGCCTAAATGATGGCGCCTTTTCAAAATACTTTCAAAACCATACAAAATCACATTTTTCAAACAAAAGCAAGTGATCTAGCAAGCAACTAAGAGCCCATGGAAAACCATGGATGAAAAGGGTGCTAACACCTTCCCTTTTCATAATCTAACCCCCAAACTCAAAAACATCTCTAAAGTTCTTTCTTGTGCTTTTTCACCTTTCCTTGTTGGATAAAATAAAAGTCGGTGAAGACTCTTGCTAAACCGCAACATTTACGATCAAACACAAAACAATCAAGTCAGTTCTCCCACCGTATCACACCGGGTGTATGGATTTTTTTTGTTTATCCCTAATTTTTGCCCGAACCTTTTTGGTTCGCCAGGATGCCCTTGTTTTGCCTAGGTATATCAACCTAGCTGGTCTCTTATGCGTAGTATCTTTTGACTATGTCCGTGTTTGCAGGATGCGGTAGGTCTTCACCATTCATGGTAGTCAAGATCATTGCTCCACCCGAGAATATATTTTTGATTACAAATGGTCCTTCATACGTAGGGGTCCATTTTCCCTGGGATCACCTTGTGGTAGTATGATACGTTTGATTAACAGATCCCTAACTTGATACACTTGGCGTATGACCTTTTTGTTGAAATCCTTGATCATCCGTTTTTGACACATTTGACCATGGCAAACAGCAGTAAGTCTTTTCTCATCAATCAAGTTCAGTTGATCAAGTCGAGTCTGGATCCAATCGTCTTCGTTCAGCCCTGCACCCTTCATAATCCTTAGAGAGGGGATTTGAACCTCAATAGGCAAGACGACTTCCATGCTGTATACCAAAGAATAAGTTGTTGTCCTGGTTGATGTAGGAGATGTGGTACAATACCCGTGGAGAGCGAATGATAACATCTCATGCCAATCTTTATATGTGACTGTCATTTCCTGTATGATCTTTTTAATGTTTTTATTTGTGGCTTCGACAACACCATTCATCTTTGGCTGGTAAGGGGAATAATTGTGATGCCGGATCTTGAATTGCTTGCACAGGGCGGTGATCATTGTATTGTTTAGATTCGTACCATTATCAGTGATGATCCTTTCCGGGATACCGTATCGGCAAATGAGATTTTTCTTGATGAAACGGGCGACAACATTCTTGGTAACAGAAGCGAAGGAAGCTTCCTCCACCCACTTTGTAAAATAATCAATGGCCACTAAGATGAAGAGGTGTCCATTGGAGGCCGTCGGCTTGATTTCCCCAATCATATCAATTCGCAACAGAGCAAAGGGCCAAGGAGCTGTCAAGACATTCAGAGGAACCGTATGTACGTGCACCTTGTCAGCATATATCTGAAACTTATGGCAAGTTTGAGAGTGTTGATAGCAATCTTCTTCCATGGTAGACCAGTAATAGCCTGCCTGTAGGATTTTCTTTGCCATCGTATACCTAATGGAATGGGTGCCAAAAGTGCCTTCATGTAACTCAGTCATGATCCTTTCTGCTTCAAACTTGTCTATGCATCGAAGTAACACAAAGTCATGGTTGCGTTTGTAAAGAATACCGTTACTAAGGAAAAATTTAGCAGAGAATCTCCTTAAGAACTTCTTATCATCGATTGAAGCTCCTTCTGAATATTCTTGAGCCTCGAGATACTTGTTGACTTCGTGAAACCAAGTCTGGTCCATTACTTCTTCAGTATTAACCTCGTGACAGTGCGCTGGTTCCTCCATTCGTTCGATGGTGATTTGGGGAGCCTCGTTATCTCAATTAAGTTTAAACATAGATGACGTAGTGGCTAGCGCATCCGCTAGTTGATTTTCTTCTCACGGGAAATACTCGAAGGTAATCTTCTCGAAATGTGGGATTAATGTTAACACATGTTCTTTGTAGGGGATGAGGTTAGGGTGTTTAGTGTCCCATTCTCCTTCGATCTGACTGATGACCAAATATGAGTCTCCAAATACATTTAAGGATTTAATCCCCAAGTCTAAGGCAACTCTGAGACCAAAGATGCATGCTTCGTATTCCGGCATGTTGGTTGTACAATTGAAGCAGAGTCTTGTTGTTGGTGTAAGCCCTAGAGGCCAATACTTATGGTACTTGTATCGAATTATTTATTAATAATAAAAGGCATTTCTTTATTATGTTTGCTTTCCAAAATAATAAAGTCCCTAGAATGGTTTATTTGTTTAATGAAATGTTAAGTGTGACTTAATCATGAGATCCCATTAAACATAAGACACTATTCTTAAAGTATCCATAGTCAAGCTTTAATGTGAAGTGGGATAGCATTAAAGCATTAAGATTATTATGAAGATAGATTGATGATCGCATCTCATGGATCATAGATAATGAGTTATCAAGTCTTGACATAGGTATGAATATTAGGAGTAATATTTATACTGGATTGACCCGCTATGAGAATACTACATAGAATTTTATGCAAAGTGTCATAAGTTATTCTCATGATGATAATGGTGTATACCACCCTTCGACCTGAAACCACTATGGACCCTAGATGTAGAGTCAATTACTTTATTGTTGATCAAACGTCATCCGTAATTGGATGACTGTAAAGACGGTTGATGGGTACTTCACAAAGCATGCTAAGGGACATGAGTGACCTAGATGGAATTTGCTCATCCTGCATAACAGGATAAATGTCTAAGGGCCCAATATTGAACTGGACAAGGGTGACACAGTGTATGCCTTGTGTTAAATATAGACATGAGGGCAAAAGGGTAATTGTACAACACAAATATTATCACGGAAAAGGTTTGGTCAGATTACATGACATTTTCGTGACTTGGGTAACAGTGATGTGTTGCTAGATACCGCTTACTGTTTATTATATTAAATGTGTGATTTAATATAATTGCCAACGTCGCGAAAACCTACAGGGTCACACACATAAGGACAGGTTGATGTGAGATAGAATAAATAAGGAACACCGTAAGGTACGGTGCACTTAAGTGTAATACGGAAAGTTGTAAGGTACCACGTGGATAACTGATATATGGTACATCATAAGGTATGATGTCCATAAGCTTAATTGGGCTTTTAGCTTATAGCATTAATTGGGCTTTTAGCTTGTAGCCCACACGAGTGATTCTATAAATAGATTCCTTGTGATGAAGCAATTTCACTTGATGCATTTTCGTTTTTGACTCTCTCTCTCACTCAAGGTTTCCGTTCGTGATCAGCTAGCACTGTGACCGGAAGCAATCTGTTCGTGTGGACTGAGTAGAGGCGTTGTTCTTCGTCAACGCTCGTGATCACAACATCAAAGTTCTGAATCGCCACAAGAGGTAAATATTTCTATCACTGACCATGCTCATTCGTAAGGATCGATAAAGGAAAATTTTATATTCCGCTGTGTTTTTGATCGCAATTTTCCTTCAGTGGTATCAGAGCCACTTACGAAACCATGGATATGATAGTTGTTTATGTTCTATATTTTCTGTTTTGATTGATTAAAACCAGAATGAATTGAATAATAAACGAGTAATTAAATTTGGCATCTGTTGTGTACGATTTGGATGATTGATGTTGACTATGCTTCGGAATCCGACATTAGTATGGTGAAGCAGCGATACATCGATCGTCCATAGGTTACACAAGTAAGATCGATCACTTTTATATATGATATAAGTAAATCTGATGCAATGATGGTATATAGGATATACTGTTTCTGTTTCTTTTATTCAAACACTTGATGATTGTTATTCCTTTGACCGATCACTGTTCATATGCTTCGGAATCCGACATTAGTATGGTGAAGCAATGGCATGTGATTAATCATACTGAATTATCAATCGAAATGTGTTTGACAACATGAAACTGTTGCATTAGGGTTCATGACGGCACAAGGGTTGTGTTGTTGCAGAGTTATGCGATTAAGGTTGTGAATGCACAAGAGTTGTGCGAAAATGACGTCCGTTGACCGGGCAGCGGAACCCCCGTCTAACTCTGCGTAGTGTGATCAATCGTCGAAATTTAATTTGCCTTTTTTTAATTAAAAAAATTTAAACTAATAATAAAAGTGTGTTTATTATTATTGTCTTGTGGTGATCAGTTATGGCCTTAGTTTTTCTTTCCTTTATTTTGTTTTGGGATTGTAAAATACGGCGTGCGTGTCGTGCCTCTCTCTAAAATTCTTGATGTAACTTCTTTTCTCATCTCACTCTCTCGTATGTAAAACGAGTTTCTTTTATGTAATGTAATGTTATGAAGAAAGAGAAGAATACAATATCAAAGGAGGATAACCTTGGAGATCTTGCTTGGAGAAGTTTAGATCGTTATTAGGTTAGCTTAGGTTCTCTCATTGGCTTGGGAGAACAATTGCGCTAGGGGCCATAACTGTATCCTTTTATGTATATTGATGCATGTGTTTGTATGTTGATGCATGAGAGAGACAAATTGCATGTTAAGCCGGTGAGATCAAACTAATAACAAAATCCCTCAAGTTAAATATTAAGTTCATGCTTTACAAGTTTTAGCATTCATCAAGACTAGTATCGAATAATGTAGGTTTCGCCTACGCGAGGTGCATGTTCTATATTAGTAAGGTGCGATGGGATAATTGTAATATCCAACTGCTAAAACAATGGGTCAAACTTAACTAAACACATTATAATAAGGTTATACATGTTTAGAAGCAAGAGTTGGGAATGATTCATATGATGAATTAGAATAAGGAGTTATTCACCCAACTGAAAATATTCGAGAGTTGTATGAGATACAATTGGAAGGAGTTCCTACCTAAATAACCTAGTTTTGTGTAATCAGCCTAACGCTGACTTAGAACGAAGTGAAATGTGGATCTCGACCCACTAGAAAGTCTTCCAATGGGATTTTCCGAATCAAATGATGAGGGTCATTTGGTTTGAGTAAAATAGTGGGAGCATATTTGATTAAAGGCCTAATTAAATATGTTGTTTTAATGATACTTATATTTTCATTTTTTTTGTAGATTACCATGACAACAAACAACCATATTTTGCGATCAATCCTAGATAAGGAAAAATTGTCTGGGACAAATTTCCTGGATTGGCACGGAAATCTGAGGATTGTCCTCAAGCACGATAAGAAGCTGTATGTCTTGGAGACACCTGTTCCTGAAGAGGAACCGCCTAGTTCGGCACCTAAGGAAGAGAGATAAGCTTATAAGAAGCATCTTGATGATGCTAACGAAGCCGCTTGTCTCATGCTAGCTACTATGAACTCGGAGTTGCAAAAGCAACACGAGAACATGTCAGAGTTCGATATGATCGGACATCTGAAAATGCTCTATCAAGAGCAGGCAAGAAATGAGAGGTTTCAGGTTTCAAAGGACCATTTTAATAGCAAGTTATCTGAGGGAAACCCTGTAGGTCCCCATGTACTCAAAATGATTGGGTATGTGGAGAACCTTGAAAGGTTAGGGTTTCGGCTTGGAAAGGAACTTGCAACTGATTTTATCTTGCAATCGTTGCCAGATAGCTTTAATCAGTTTGTCATGAATTTCAATATGAATGACATGGATAAGAGTCTTCCAGAATTGCTAAGCATGTTGAAAACTGCTGAGCAGAATATGAAGACAAAAGGGAAGTCCATTCTGATGGTCAGTAATGGAAAGAAGCTGAACAAGAGGCCTATCAAGCAGGTTGGTAAAGGGAAAGGAAAGGAATTTGCCAAGCCTAAACCTACTATTCCTGGTTTGAAGCCTAGTGGAGGCATAGCAAAGGAGGGCACTTGCTTCCATTGCGGTAAGACCGGACATTGGAAGAGAAACTGCCCAAAGTACCTGGAAGATATGAAAAATGGAGTAGGGACTTCAAATTCAGGTATTTTTGTTATTGAAATTAATTTATCTACTTCTGCATCATGGGTATTAGATACTGGATGCGGTTCTCACATTTGTACTAATATGCAGGGGCTAAAAAGGAGTAGAGATTTTGCAAAAGGTGAAGTTGACCTACGAGTTGGAAATGGAGCAAAGGTTGCTGCTTTAGCCGTAGGAACTTATGTTTTGACTTTACCTAGTTGTTTAATAATTCAGTTAGAGAACTGTTATTATGTACCTGCAATTAGTAGGAATATTATTTCCATTTCTTGTTTGGACAAGTTTGGTTTTTCATTTATAATAAAGAACAATTGTTGCTCTATTTATTTGAATGATATATTCTATGCTTCTGCACAAATGAACAATGGACTATATGTCCTTGATCTTGAAATGCCAATTTATAACATTAATACTAAACGGATTAAACCTAATGAGTTAAATCCAAGCTACCTTTGGCACTGTCGCTTAGGCCACATAAATGAGAAACGCATTTCCAAACTCCATAAAGATGGACTCTTGGACTCTTTTGATTATGAATCATATGAGACATGCAGATCTTGTTTAATTGGAAAGATGACAAAGTCCCCATTCACAGGAAAAGGTGAAAGGGCTAATGATCTTTTGGCCCTCATACATACTGATGTATGTGGACCACTGAACATACCAGCCAGAGGAGGTTTTCAATACTTCATCACATTTACTGATGATTTCAGTAGATATGGTTATGTGTATTTAATGAATCACAAATCTAAAACCTTTGAAAAATTCAAGGAATTCAAGAATGAAGTACAAAACCAACTAGGTAAGAATATTAAAGTTCTTCGATCAGATCGAGGCGGTGAATATTTAAGCCTAGAGTTTGATGACCATCTAAAGGAATGTGGGATTTTATCCCAACTTACTCCTCCCGGAACACCACAATGGAATGGTGTATCTGAGAGAAGAAATCGGACCTTGTTAGACATGGTCCGATCCATGATGAGTCACGCCGATCTTCCGAACTCCTTTTGGGGACATGCACTATTGACTGCAGCTTACACACTTAACCGGGTTTCATCCAAAAAGGTTGAGAAGACACCATATGAGATATGGAGTGGTAAGAAACCACATATGTCTTACATGAAGATTTGGGGTTGCGAAGTTTATGTGAAACGACAAATTTCAACTAAGCTTGAGCCCAAATCTGACAAATGCTTATTTGTGGGGTATCCTAAAGAAACAAGAGGGTATTACTGAAGGAAAATTGCGATAAAAAATGCAGCGGAATATAAAATTTTCCTTTAGCGATCCTTACGAATGAGCATGGTCAGTGATAGAAATGTTTACCTCTTTGTGGCGATTCAGAACTTTGATGTTGTGATCACGAGCGTTGATGAAGAACAACGCCTCTACTCAGTCCACACGAACAGATCGCTTCCGGTCACAGTGCTAGCTGATCACGAACGGAAACCTTGAGTGAGAGAGAGAGTCAAAAATGAAAATGCATCAAGTAAAATTGCTTCATCACAAGGGATCTATTTATAGAATCACTCGTGTGGGCTACAAGCTAAAAGCCTAATTAAGGCTATAAGCTAAAAGCCCAATTAAGCTTATGGACATCATACCTTATGATGTACCATATATCACTTATCCACGTGGTACCTTACCACTTTCCGTATTACACTTAAGTGCACCGTACCTTACGGTGTTCCTTATTTATTCTATCTCTCATCAACCTGTCCCTATGTGTGTGACCCTGTAGGTTTTCGCGACGTTGGCAATTATATTAAATCACACATTTAATATAATAAACAGTGAGCGGTATCTAGCAACACATCACTGTTACCCAAGTCACGAAAATGTCATGTGATCTGACCAAACCTTTTCCGTGATAATATTTGTGTTGTATAATTACCCTTTTGCCCTCATGTCTATATTGAACACAAGGCATACACTGTGTCACCCTTGTCCAGTTCAATATTGGGCCCTTAGACATTTATCCTGTTATGCAGGATGAGCAAATTCCATCTAGGTCACTCATGTCCCTTAGCATGCTTTGTGAAGTACCCATCAACCGTCTTTACAGTCATCCAGTTACGGATGACGTTTGATCAGCAATAAATTACTTGACTCTACATCTAGGGTCCATAGTGGTTTCAGGTCGAAGGGTGGTATACACCATTATCATCATGAGAATAACTTATGACACTTTGTATAACATTCTATGTAGTATTCTCATAGCGGGTCAATCCAGTATAAATATTACTCCTAATATTCATACCTATGTCAAGACTTGATAACTCCTTATCTATGATCCATGAAATGCGATCATTAATCTATCTTCATAATAATCTTAATGCTTTAATGCTATCCCACTTCACATTAAAGCTTGACTATGGATACTTTAAGAATAGTGTCTTATGTTTAATGGGATCTCATGATTAAGTCATACTTAACATTTCATTAAACAAATAAACCATTCTAGGGACTTTATTATTTTGGAAAGCAAACATAATAAAGAAATGCCTTTTATTATTAATAAATAATTCGATACAAGTATCATAAGTATTGGCCTCTAGGGCTTACACCAACAATCTCCCACTAGCACTAGAGCCAATCAGGCATACCCCTAATACCCATAGATCTAGTATGTCCATCATGCTTCAGCTGCGCAAGAGGCTTTGTTAATGGGTCAGCAACATTGTCAAGTGTAGGTACTCTGCATATTTTCACATCTCCCCGATCAATTATCTCTCGAATGAGATGATAACGCCTAAGTATGTGTTTGGATCGTTGGTGAGATCTAGGATCCTTAGCTTGTGCGATAGCACCATTGTTATCACAATAGAGATCAATGGGATCCACAATGCTATGGACTATGCCAAGTTCACTAATGAACTTCTTGATCCAAACAGCTTCCTTTGCTGCAGTTGAGGCAACAATGTACTCAGCCTCGGTTGTAGAATCAGCAACTGTATCTTGCTTTGAACTTTTCCAGCTCACAGCGCCACCATTTAAACAAAACACATAACCAGATTGCGATCTAAAGTCATCCTTATCTGTCTGGAAGCTAGCATCGGTGTATCCAATTAGAGCAAGCTCTTCCTGACCTCCATATATCAAGAATGAATCCTTAGTCCTTCTCAAGTACTTAAGGATATTCTTGACAGCTACCCAATGAGCATCACCGGGATTAGACTGGTACCTACTCGTTGCACTTAAAGAATACGAGACATCTGGTCGAGTACATAGCATGGCATACATGATAGATCCTATTGCAGATGCATATGGAATCTTATCCATGCGATCCCTTTCTTCCTTACTTGAAGGGGATTGTGTTTTTGACAGACACATGCCATGTTGCATAGGTATGAATCCTTTCTTGGAAACATGCATATTAAAGCGTCTCAACACTTTTTCTATGTATGTACTCTGACTTAGGCCAAGCAGTTTTTGTGACCTATCTCTATAGATCCTGATTCCTAATATATAGGCTGCTTCACCTAGGTCCTTCATTGAAAAGCATTTCCCTAACCAAGTCTTCACTTGTTGCAAGGTAGGGACATCGTTTCCAATGAGTAATATGTTATCTACATATAATACCAGGAATACGATCATGCTCCCACTAACCTTCTTGTAGACACAAGGCTCATCTTCATTCTTGATGAATCCATATTGTTTTACTGTTTCATCAAAACGAAGATTCCAGCTTCTGGAAGCTTGCTTCAATCCATAAATTGATCGCTGTAACTTACATATCTTTCGGGCTTCTTCTGGTATGTCAAATCCTTCAGGTTGTGTCATGTACACATCCTCAAGAAGATTCCCATTAAGGAAAGCAGTTTTGACATCCATCTGCCATATTTCATAATCATGATATGCAGCGATAGCAAGTAAAATCCGAACAGATTTAAGCATTGCAACTGGTGAAAAAGTTTCATCATAGTCAACCCCATGAATTTGTTTATAGCCTTTTGCAACCAGTCTTGCCTTATAGGTATGTACCTTACCATCCATGTCAGTCTTCTTTTTGAAGACCCACTTGCATCCTATAGGGTTGACTCCTATAGGAGGGTCTACCAAGGTCCAAACCTGGTTTGTGTACATGGAATCCATTTCAGATTTCATGGCTTCTAGCCACTTCTCGGACTCAGGACCAGTTATGGCCTCTTGGTAGGTCACTGGCTCATCTTGATCCATGAGTAATACATCACCCTGATCACTTATGAGATATCCATATCTCTCAGGTTGTTGACGTATCCTGCTTGACCTACGCTGGTCTTGTTCTACTTGAGCAGGTTGCTCTTCCACAACTACTTGTGTTTCCTGCTCTTATTCCTCCATAGGTGTATCAATGCTTTGTGGTTCTTGAATTTCTTCAAGCTCTATTTTCCTCCCACTGATTCTTTTGGAAATAAAATCCTTTTCCAGAAAAACTCCAGTTCGAGCGACAAATACTTTGCCCTCAGAAGGATTGTAGAAGTAATACCCTCTTGTTTCTTTAGGATACCCAAAAAATAAGCATTTGTCAGATTTGGGCTCAAGCTTAGTTGAAATTTGTCGTTTCACATAAACTTCGCAACCCCAAATCTTCATGTAAGACATATGTGGTTTCTTACCACTCCATATCTCATATGGTGTCTTCTCAACCTTTTTGGATGGAACTCGGTTAAGTGTGTAAGCTGCAGTCAATAGTGCATGTCCCCAAAAGGAGTTCGGAAGATCGGCGTGACTCATCATGGATCGGACCATGTCTAACAAGGTCCGATTTCTTCTCTCAGATACACCATTCCATTGTGGTGTTCCAGGAGGAGTAAGTTGGGATAAAATCCCACATTCCTTTAGATGGTCATCAAACTCCAGGCTTAAATATTCACCGCCTCGATCTGATCGAAGAACTTTAATATTCTTACCTAGTTGGTTTTTTACTTCATTCTTGTATTCCTTGAATTTTTCAAAGGTTTCAGATTTGTGTTTCATTAAATACACATAACCATATCTACTAAAATCATCAGTAAATGTGATGAAGTATTGAAAAACTCCTCTGGCTGGTATGTTCAGTGGTCCACATACATCAGTATGTATGAGGGCCAAAAGATCATTAGCCCTTTCACCTTTTCCTGTGAATGGGGACTTTGTCATCTTTCCAATTAAACAAGATCTGCATGTCTCATATGATTCATAATCAAAAGAGTCCAAGAGTCCATCTTTATGGAGTTTGGAAATGCGTTTCTCATTTATGTGGCCTAAGCGACAGTGCCAAAGGTAGCTTGGATTTAACTCATTAGGTTTAATCCGTTTAGTATTAATGTTATAAATTGGCATTTCAAGATCAAGGACATATAGTCCATTGTTCATTTGTGCAGAAGCATAGAATATATCATTCAAATAAATAGAGCAACAATTGTTCTTTATTATAAATGAAAAACCAAACTTGTCCAAACAAGAAACGGAAATAATATTCCTACTAATTGCAGGTACATAATAACAGTTCTCTACCTGAATTATTAAACCACTAGGTAAAGTCAAAACATAAGTTCCTACGACAAAAGCAGCAACCTTTGCTCCATTTCCAACTCGTAGGTCAACTTCACCTTTTGCCAAATCTCTACTCCTTTTTAGCCCCTGCACATTAGTACAAATGTGAGAACCGCATCCAGTATCTAATACCCATGATCCAGAAGTAGATAAATTAATTTCAATAACAAAAATACCTGAATTTGAAGTCCCTACTCCATTGTTCTTATCTTCCAGGTACTTTGGGCAGTTTCTATTCCAATGTCCGGTCTTACCGCAATGGAAGCAAGTGCCCTCCTTTGCTATGCCTCCACTAGGCTTCAAAGCAGGAACAGTAGGTTTAGGCTTGGCAACTTCCTTGCCTTTCCCTTTACCAACCTGCTTGGTAGGCCTCTTGCTCAGCTTCTTTCCATTACTGACCATCAGAATGGACTTCCCTTTTGTCTTCATATTCTGCTCAGCAGTTTTCAACATGCTTAGCAATTCTGGAAGACTCTTATCCATGTCATTCATGTTGAAATTCATGACAAACTGATTAAAGCTATCTGGCAACGATTGCAAGATAAAATCAGTTGCAAGTTCCTTTCCAAGCGGAAACCCTAACCTTTCAAGGTTCTCCACATACCCAATCATTTTGAGTACATGGGGACCTACAGGGTTTCCCTCAGATAACTTGCTGTTGAAAAGGGCCTTTGAAACCTGAAACCTCTCATTTCTTGCCTGCTCTTGATAGAGCATTTTCAGATGTCCGATCATATCGAACGCTGACATGTTCTCGTGTTGCTTTTGCAACTCCGAGTTCATAGTAGCTAGCATGAGACAAGCGGCTTTGTTAGCATCATCAAGATGCTTCTTATAAGCTTCTCTTTCTGCCTTAGGTTCCGAACTAGGCGGTTCCTCTTCAGGAACAGGTGTCTCCAAGACATACAACTTCTTATCGTGCTTGAGGACAATCCTCAGATTTCGGTGCCAATCCAGGAAATTTGTCCCAGACAATTTTTCCTTACTTAGGATTGATCGCAAAATATGGTTGTTTGTTGTCATGGTAATCTACAAAAAAAAATGAAAATATAAGTATCATTAAAACAACATATTTAATTAGGCCTTTAATCAAATATGATCCCACTATTTTACTCAAACCAAATGACCCTCATCATTTGATTCGGAAAATCCCATTGGAAGACTTTCTAGTGGGTCGAGATCCACATTTCACTTCGTTCTAAGTCAGCGTTAGGCTGATTACACAAAACTAGGTTATTTAGGTAGGAACTCCTTCCAATTGTATCTCATACAACTCTCGAATATTTTCAGTTGGGTGAATAACTCCTTATTCTAATTCATCATATGAATCATTCCCAACTCTTGCTTCTAAACAATGATAATCTTATTATAATGTGTTTAGTTAAGTTTGACCCATTGTTTTAGCAGTTGGATATTACAATTATCCCATCGCACCTTACTAATATAGAACATGCACCTCGCGTAGGAGAAACCTACATTATTCGATACTAGTCTTGATGAGTGCTAAAACTTGGAAAGCATGAACTTAATATTTAACTTGAGGGATTTTGTTATTAGTTTGATCTCACCGGCTTAACATGCAATTCGTCTCTCTCATGCATCAACATACAAACACATGCATCAATATACATAAAAGGATACAGTTATGGCCCCTAGCGCAATTGTTCTCCCAAGCCAATGAGAGAACCTAATCTAACCTAATAACGATCTAAACTTCTCCAAGCAAGATCTCCAAGGTTATCCTCCTTTGATATTGTATTCTTCTCTTTATTCATAACATTACATTACATAAAAGAAACTCGTTTTACATACGAGGGAGTGAGATGAGAAAAGAAGTTACATCAAGAATTTTAGAGAGAGGCACGACACGCAGGTCGTATTTTACAATCCCAAAACAAAATAAAGGAAAGAAAAACTAAGGCCATAACTGATCGCCCCGGTGCAAAATTTTAATGAACAATTAATTTGAAATCGGCTTCATTTTTGCACAACTCTTGTGCATTCACAACCCTAATCGCATAACTCTGCAACAACACAACCCTTGTGCCGTCATGAACCCTAATGCAACAGTTTCATGCTGTCAAACACCTTTCGATTGATAATTCAGTATGATTAATCACATGCCATTGCTTCACCATACTAATGTCGGATTCCGAAGCATATGAACAGTGATCGGTCAAAGGAATAACAATCATCAAGTGTTTGAATGAAAGAAACAGAAACAATATATCCCATATACCATCGTTGCATCATATTTACTTATATCATATATAAAAGTGATCGATCTTACTTGTGTAACCTATGGACGATCGATGTATCGCTGCTTCACCATACTAATGTCGGATTCCGAAGCATAGTCAACATCAATCATCCAAATCGTACACAACAGATGCCAAATTTAATTACTCGTTTATTATTCAATTCATTCTGGTTTTAATCGAATCAAAACAGAAAATATAGATCATAAACAACTATCAGATCCATGGTTTCGTAAGTGGCTCTGATACCACTGAAGGAAAATTGCGATAAAAAACGCAGCAGAATATAAAATTTTCCTTTAGCGATCCTTACGAATGAGCATGGTCAGTGATAGAAATGTTTACCTCTTTGTGGCGATTTAGAACTTTGATGTTGTGATCACGAGCGTTGATGAAGAACAACTCCTCTACTCAGTCCACTACACAGATCGCTTCCGGTCACAGTGCTAGCTGATCACGAACGAAAACCTTGAGTGAGAGAGAGAGTCAAAAACGAAAATGCATCAAGTAAAATTGCTTCATCACAAGGGATTTATTTATAGAATCACTCGTGTGGGCTACAAGCTAAAAGCCCAATTAAGGCTATAAGCTAAAAGCCCAATTAAGCTTATGGACACCATACCTTATGATGTACCATATATCACTTATCCACGTGGTACCTTACCACTTTCCGTATTACACTTAAGTGCACCGTACCTTACGGTGTTCCTTATTTATTCTATCTCTCATCAACCTGTCCTTATGTGTGTGACCCTGTAGGTTTTCGCGACGTTGGCAATTATATTAAATCACACATTTAATATAATAAACAGTGAGCGGTATCTAGCAACACATCACTGTTACACAAGTCACGAAAATGTCATGTGATCTGACCAAACCTTTTCCGTGATAATATTTGTGTTGTACAATTACCCTTTTGCCCTCATGTCTATATTGAACACAAGGCATACACTGTGTCACCCTTGTCCAGTTCAATATTGGGCCCTTAGACATTTATCCTGTTATGCAGGATGAACAAATTCCATCTAGGTCACTCATGTCCCTTAGCATGCTTTGTGAAGTACCCATCAACCGTCTTTATAGTCATCCAGTTACGGATGACGTTTGATCAGCAATAAAGTACTTGACTCTACATCTAGGGTCCATAGTGGTTTCAGGTCAAAGGGTGGTATACACCATTATCATCATGAGAATAACTTATGACACTTTGCATAACATTATATGTAGTATTCTCATAGCGGGTCAATCCAGTATAAATATTACTCCTAATATTCATACCTATGTCAAGACTTGATAACTCCTTATCTATGATCCATGAAATGCGATCATCAATCTATCTTCATAATAATCTTAATGCTTTAATGCTATCCCACTTCACATTAAAGCTTGACTATGGATACTTTAAGAATAGTGTCTTATGTTTAATGGGATCTCATGATTAAGTCATACTTAACATTTCATTAAACAAATAAACCATTCTAGGGACTTTATTATTTTGGAAAGCAAACATAATAAAGAAATGCCTTTTATTATTAATAAATAATTCGATACAAGTACCATAAGTATTGGCCTCTAGGGCTTACACCAACAATCTCCCACTAGCACTAGAGCCAATCAGACATACCCCTAATACCCATAGATCTAGTATGTCCATCATGCTTCAGCTGCGCAAGAGGCTTTGTTAATGGGTCAGCAACATTGTCAAGTCTAGGTACTCTGAATATTTTCACATCTCCCCGATCAATTATCTCTCGAATGAGATGATAACGCCTAAGTATGTGTTTGGATCGTTGGTGAGATCTAGGCTCCTTAGCTTGTGCGATAGCACCATTGTTATCACAATAGAGATCAATGGGATCCACAATGCTATGGACTATGCCAAGTTCACTAATGAACTTCTTGATCCAAACAGCTTCCTTTGCTGCAGTTGAGGCAACAATGTACTCAGCCTCGGTTGTAGAATCAACAACTGTATCTTGCTTTGAACTTTTCCAGCTCACAGCGCCACCATTTAAACAAAACACATAACCAAATTGCGATCTAAAGTCATCCTTATCTGTCTGGAAGCTAGCATCGGTGTATCCAATTACATCAAGCTCTTCCTGACCTCCATATATCAAGAATGAATCCTTAGTCCTTCTCAAGTACTTAAGGATATTCTTGACAGCTACCCAATGAGCATCACCGGGATTAGACTGGTACCTACTCGTTGCACTTAAAGAATACGAGACATCTGGTCGAGTACATAGCATGGCATACATGATAGATCCTATTGCAGATGCATATGGAATCTTATCCATGCGATCCCTTTCTTCCTTACTTGAAGGGGATTGTGTTTTTGACAGACACATGCCATGTTGCATAGGTATGAATCCTTTCTTGGAAACATGCATATTAAAGCGTCTCAACACTTTTTCTATGTATGTACTCTGACTTAGGCCAAGCAGTTTTTGTGACCTATCTCTATAGATCCTGATTCCTAATATATAGGCTGCTTCACCTAGGTCCTTCATTGAAAAGCATTTCCCTAACCAAGTCTTCACTTGTTGCAAGGTAGGGACATCGTTTCCAATGAGTAATATGTTATCTACATATAATACCAGGAATACGATCATGCTCCCACTAACCTTCTTGTAGACACAAGGCTCATCTTCATTCTTGATGAATCCATATTGTTTTACTGTTTCATCAAAACGAAGATTCCAGCTTCTGGAAGCTTGCTTCAATCCATAAATTGATCGCTGTAACTTACATATCTTTCGGGCTTCTTCTGGTATGTCAAATCCTTCAGGTTGTGTCATGTACACATCCTCAAGAAGATTCCCATTAAGGAAAGCAGTTTTGACATCCATCTGCCATATTTCATAATCATGATATGCAGCGATAGCAAGTAAAATCCGAACAGATTTAAGCATTGCAACTGGTGAAAAAGTTTCATCATAGTCAACCCCATGAATTTGTTTATAGCCTTTTGCAACCAGTCTTGCCTTATAGGTATGTACCTTACCGTCCATGTCAGTCTTCTTTTTGAAGACCCACTTGCATCCTATAGGGTTGACTCCTATAGGAGGCTCTACCAAGGTCCAAACCTGGTTTGTGTACATGGAATCCATTTCAGATTTCATGGCTTCTAGCCACTTCTCGGACTCAGGACCAGTTATGGCCTCTTGGTAGGTCACTGGCTCATCTTGATCCATGAGTAATACATCACCCTGATCACTTATGAGATATCCATATCTCTCAGGTTGTTGACGTATCCTGCTTGACCTACGCTGGTCTTGTTCTACTTGAGCAGGTTGCTCTTCCACAACTACTTGTGTTTCCTGCTCTTATTCCTCCATAGGTGTATCAATGCTTTGTGGTTCTTGAATTTCTTCAAGCTCTATTTTCCTCCCACTGATTCTTTTGGAAATAAAATCCTTTTCCAGAAAAACTCCAGTTCGAGCGACAAACACTTTGCCCTCAGAAGGATTGTAGAAGTAATACCCTCTTGTTTCTTTAGGATACCCAACAAATAAGCATTTGTCAGATTTGGGCTCAAGCTTAGTTGAAATTTGTCGTTTCACATAAACTTCGCAACCCCAAATCTTCATGTAAGACATATGTGGTTTCTTACCACTCCATATCTCATATGGTGTCTTCTCAACCTTTTTGGATGGAACTCGGTTAAGTGTGTAAGCTGCAGTCAATAGTGCATGTCCCCAAAAGGAGTTCGGAAGATCGGCGTGACTCATCATGGATCGAACCATGTCTAACAAGGTCCGATTTCTTCTCTCAGATATACCATTCCATTGTGGTGTTCCAGGAGGAGTAAGTTGGGATAAAATCCCACATTCCTTTAGATGGTCATCAAACTCTAGGCTTAAATATTCACCGCCTCGATCTGATCGAAGAACTTTAATATTCTTACCTAGTTGGTTTTGTACTTCATTCTTGTATTCCTTGAATTTTTCAAAGGTTTCAGATTTGTGTTTCATTAAATACACATAACCATATCTACTGAAATCATCAGTAAATGTGATGAAGTATTGAAAACCTCCTCTGGCTGGTATGTTCAGTGGTCCACATACATCAGTATGTATGAGGGCCAAAAGATCATTAGCCCTTTCACCTTTTCCTGTGAATGGGGACTTTGTCATCTTTCCAATTAAACAAGATCTGCATGTCTCATATGATTCATAATCAAAAGAGTCCAAGAGTCCATCTTTATGGAGTTTGGAAATGCGTTTCTCATTTATGTGGCCTAAGCGACAGTGCCAAAGGTAGCTTGGATTTAACTCATTAGGTTTAATCCGTTTAGTATTAATGTTATAAATTGGCATTTCAAGATCAAGGACATATAGTCCATTGTTCATTTGTGCAGAAGCATAGAATATATCATTCAAATAAATAGAGCAACAATTGTTCTTTATTATAAATGAAAAACCAAACTTGTCCAAACAAGAAACGGAAATAATATTCCTACTAATTGCAGGTACATAATAACAGTTCTCTACCTGAATTATTAAACCACTAGGTAAAGTCAAAACATAAGTTCCTACGAAAAAAGCAGCAACCTTTGCTCCATTTCCAACTCGTAGGTCAATTCACCTTTTGCCAAATCTCTACTCCTTTTTAGCCCCTGCACATTAGTACAAATGTGAGAACCGCATCCAGTATCTAATACCCATGATCCAGAAGTAGATAAATTAATTTCAATAACAAAAATACCTGAATTTGAAGTCCCTACTCCATTGTTCTTATCTTCCAGGTACTTTGGGCAGTTTCTCTTCCAATGTCCGGTCTTACCGCAATGGAAGCAAGTGCCCTCCTTTGCTATGCCTCCACTAGGCTTCAAAGCAGGAACAGTAGGTTTAGGCTTGGCAACTTCCTTGCCTTTCCCTTTACCAACCTGCTTGGTAGGCCTCTTGTTCAGCTTCTTTCCATTACTGACCATCAGAATGGACTTCCCTTTTGTCTTCATATTCTGCTCAGCAGTTTTCAACATGCTTAGTAATTCTTGAAGACTCTTATCCATGTCATTCATGTTGAAATTCATGACAAACTGATTAAAGCTATCTGGCAACGATTGCAAGATAAAATCAGTTGCAAGTTCCTTTCCAAGCCGAAACCCTAACCTTTCAAGGTTCTCCACATACCCAATCATTTTGAGTACATGGGGACCTACAGGGTTTCCCTCAGATAACTTGCTGTTAAAAAGGGCCTTTGAAACCTGAAACCTCTCATTTCTTGCCTGCTCTTGATAGAGCATTTTCAGATGTCCGATCATATCGAACGCTGACATGTTCTCGTGTTGCTTTTGCAACTCCGAGTTCATAGTAGCTAGCATGAGACAAGCGGCTTCGTTAGCATCATCAAGATGCTTCTTATAAGCTTCTCTTTCTGCCTTAGGTTCCGAACTAGGCGGTTCCTCTTCAGGAACAGGTGTCTCCAAGACATACAACTTCTTATCGTGCTTGAGGACAATCCTCAGATTTCGGTGCCAATCCAGGAAATTTGTCCCAGACAATTTTTCCTTACTTAGGATTGATCGCAAAATATGGTTGTTTGTTGTCATGGTAATCTACAAAAAAAATGAAAATATAAGTATCATTAAAACAACATATTTAATTAGGCCTTTAATCAAATATGATCCCACTATTTTACTCAAACCAAATGACCCTCATCATTTGATTCGGAAAATCCCATTGGAAGACTTTCTAGTGGGTCGAGATCCACATTTCACTTCGTTCTAAGTCAGCGTTAGGCTGATTACACAAAACTAGGTTATTTAGGTAGGAACTCCTTCCAATTGTATCTCATACAACTCTCGAATATTTTCAGTTGGGTGAATAACTCCTTATTCTAATTCATCATATGAATCATTCCCAACTCTTGCTTCTAAACAATGATAATCTTATTATAATGTGTTTAGTTAAGTTTGACCCATTATTTTAGCAGTTGGATATTACAATTATCCCATCGCACCTTACTAATATAGAACATGCACCTCGCGTAGGCGAAACCTACATTATTCGATACTAGTCTTGATGAGTGCTAAAACTTGGAAAGCACGAACTTAATATTTAACTTGAGGGATTTTGTTATTAGTTTGATCTCACCGGCTTAACATGCAATTCGTCTCTCTCATGCATCAACATACAAACACATGCATCAATATACATAAAAGGATACAGTTATGGCCCCTAGCGCAATTGTTCTCCCAAGCCAATGAGAGAACCTAATCTAACCTAATAACGATCTAAACTTCTCCAAGCAAGATCTCCAAGGTTATCCTCCTTTGATATTGTATTCTTCTCTTTCTTCATAACATTACATTACATAAAAGAAACTCGTTTTACATACGAGGGAGTGAGATGAGAAAAGAAGTTACATCAAGAATTTTAGAGAGAGGCACGACACGCAGGTCGTATTTTACAATCCCAAAACAAAATAAAGGAAAGAAAAACTAAGGCCATAACTGATCGCCCCGGCGCAAAATTTTAATGAACAATTCATTTGAAATCGGCTTCATTTTCGCACAACTCTTGTGCATTCACAACCCTAATCGCATAACTCTGCAACAACACAACCCTTGTGCCATCATGAACCCTAATGCAACAGTTTCATGCTGTCAAACACCTTTCGATTGATAATTCAGTATGATTAATCACATGCCATTGCTTCACCATACTAATGTCGGATTCCGAAGCATATGAACAGTGATCGGTCAAAGGAATAACAATCATCAAGTGTTTGAATGAAAGAAACAGAAACAGTATATCCCATATACCATCGTTGCATCATATTTACTTATATCATATATAAAAGTGATCGATCTTACTTGTGTAACCTATGGACGATCGATGTATCGCTGCTTCACCATACTAATGTCGGATTCCGAAGCATAGTCAACATCAATCATCCAAATCGTACACAACAGATGCCAAATTTAATTACTCGTTTATTCTTCAATTCATTCTGGTTTTAATCGAATCAAAACAGAAAATATAGATCATAAACAACTATCAGATCCATGGTTTCGTAAGTGGCTCTGATACCACTGAAGGAAAATTGCGATAAAAAACGCAGCGGAATATAAAATTTTCCTTTAGCGATCCTTACGAATGAGCATGGTCAGTGATAGAAATGTTTACCTCTTTATGGCGATTCAGAACTTTGATGTTGTGATCACGAGCGTTGATGAAGAACAACTCCTCTACTCAGTCCACTACACAGATCGCTTCCGGTCACAGTGCTAGCTGATCACGAACGGAAACCTTGAGTGAGAGAGAGAGAGTCAAAAACGAAAATGCATCAAGTAAAATTGCTTCATCACAAGGGATCTATTTATAGAATCACTCGTGTGGGCTACAAGCTAAAAGCCCAATTAAGGCTATAAGCTAAAAGCCCAATTAAGCTTATGGACATCATACCTTATGATGTACCATATATCACTTATCCACGTGGTACCTTACCACTTTCCGTATTACACTTAAGTGCACCGTACCTTACGGTGTTCCTTATTTATTCTATCTCTCATCAACCTGTCCTTATGTGTGTGACCCTGTAGGTTTTCGCGACGTTGGCAATTATATTAAATCACACATTTAATATAATAAACAGTGAGCGGTATCTAGCAACACATCACTGTTACCCAAGTCACGAAAATGTCATGTGATCTGACCAAACCTTTTCCGTGATAATATTTGTGTTGTACAATTACCCTTTTGCCCTCATGTCTATATTGAACACAAGGCATACACTCTGTCACCCTTGTCCAGTTCAATATTGGGCCCTTAGACATTTATCCTGTTATGCAGGATGAGCAAATTCCATCTAGGTCACTCATGTCCCTTAGCATGCTTTGTGAAGTACCCATCAACCGTCTTTACAGTCATCCAGTTACGGATGACGTTTGATCAACAATAAAGTACTTGACTCTACATCTAGGGTCCATAGTGGTTTCAGGTCGAAGGGTGGTATACACCATTATCATCATGAGAATAACTTATGACACTTTGCATAACATTCTATGTAGTATTCTCATAGCGGGTCAATCCATTATAAATATTACTCCTAATATTCATACCTATGTCAAGACTTGATAACTCCTTATCTATGATCCATGAAATGCGATCATCAATCTATCTTCATAATAATGTTAATGCTTTAATGCTATCCCACTTCACATTAAAGCTTGACTATGGATACTTTAAGAATAGTGTCTTATGTTTAATGGGATCTCATGATTAAGTCATACTTAACATTTCATTAAACAAATGAACCATTCTAGGGACTTTATTATTTTGGAAAGCAAACATAATAAAGAAATGCCTTTTATTATTAATAAATAATTCGATACAAGTACCATAAGTATTGGCCTCTAGGGCTTACACCAACAATCTCCCACTAGCACTAGAGCCAATCAGGCATACCCCCAATAAATAAGGAACACCGTAAGGTACGGTGCACTTAAGTGTAATACGGAAAGTGGTAAGGTACCACGTGGATAAGTGATATATGGTACATCATAAGGTATGATGTCCATAAGCTTAATTGGGCTTTTAGCTTATATCCTTAATTGGGCTTTTAGCTTGTAGCCCACACGAGTGATTCTATAAATAGATCCCTTGTGATGAAGAAATTTTACTTGATGCATTTTCGTTTTTGACTCTCTCTCTCTCACTCAAGGTTTCCGTTCGTGATCAGCTAGCACTGTGACCGGAAGCGATCTATTCGTGTGGACTGAGTAGAGGCGTTGTTCTTCGTCAACGCTCGTGATCACAACATCAAAGTTCTGAATCGCCACAAGAGGTAAATATTTCTATCACTGACCATGCTCATTCGTAAGGATCGCTAAAGGAAAATTTTATATTCCGCTGCGTTTTTTATCGCAATTTTCCTTCACTTGCGGTAAAGGGAGTATGACATCCTTCCGGAGATATGAGTATAACATCGATACCATTTCCAAGTGCATTGGATTCCTTATCAAAGAACATGGTCCATCGGGATCCTTGTTCAGGTCCGTCATATGGCCTGAATTCTTCACAGTTATTTACCATCACGATGTCTTCATCTGGGAATTCAAACTTGATGGACTGGTAGTCTTCCACGGCTTGGTGAGCAAGGTGATCAACTAATAAACTACCCTTTATAGCTTTTTGGGTAGTATACTCTATGTCATGTTCCGTCAGGATTATCTTCCATCTCGCTATTCTCCCAGAAAGAGCAGGCTTCTCGAAGATGTATTTTATCGGATCCATTTTAGATATCAACAAAGTAGTATGAGTCAGCATATACTATCTTAGCCAGCGAGAAGCCCATGCTAGAGTGCAGTAAGTTTTCTCGAGTAGTGAATATCTTGTTTCACAATCGGTAAACTTTTTGCTCAGGTAATAAGTAGCGCGCTCTTTTCGGCCAGACTCGTCATGCTGCCCTAATACACACCCCATTGAGTTTTCTAAAATAGTCAGATACATGATCAATGGTCTTCCCTCGACTGGTGGCATTAACACAGGAGGCTCTTGTAAGTATTATTTGATTTTGTCAAAAGCAACTTGGCACTCGTCATTCCATTTGACTACATGATCTTTCTTCAACAATTTGAAGATTGGTTCACAAGTAGCTGTCAGGTGAGAGATGAATTTGGCAATGTAGTTCAAATGTCCCAAGAACCCTCTGACTTCCTTCTCAGTACGAGGAGCAAGCATCTCTTGTATTGCTTTTACCATGACAGGATCTACTTCAATATATTTGTTACTGACGATAAAGCCTAGGAGTTTACCAGACTGTACCCCAAATGTGCATTTGTTTGGATTCAACCTAAGTTTATACTTCTTCAGTCTCTCAAACAGTTTTTGTAAGTGATCAAGATTCTCTTCTTCTGTTTGAGATGTGGCTATCATGTCATTAACATAGACCTCTATTTCGTGATGTATCATGTCGTGAAATAGAGCTACCATGGCACATTGATAGGTTGCCCCAACATTCTTCTGTCCGAATGGCATCACCTTATAGCAGAAAGTGCCCCACTGCGTGACAAAGGTTGTTTTCTCCATGTCCTCAGGTGCCATTTTGATTTGGTTGTAACCTGAGAATCCGTCCATGAAGGAAAACACTTTGTGTTGTGCCGTATTGTCAACTAGAATATCAATGGGGGGGGGGGGAGTGGAAAATCATCCTTAAGGCTTGCCCTATTCAGATCTCTACAGTCCACACACATTCGTACTTTGCCGTCCTTTTTGGGCATGGGAACAACATTGGAAACCCATTGGGGATAAGAGGTGACAACCAAGAATTCAGCGTTGAATTGCTTCATGACTTCTGCTTTAATCTTTTCTGACATATCAGGCCTCATGCGGCGAACCTTTTGTTTTACTGGCGGACAATCTTCTCTTATAGGAAGACGATGTAACACAATATCTGCATCAAGTCCTGACATGTCTTCATACGACCAGGCAAAGACTTCAACATAATCGTGCAACAACTGAATTAGACGCTCCTTGATATTGGGTTCCAGATTGGCACCTACCTTGACCTCTTTTTTGTCTTCTTTGGTACCTAGGTTGATCATATCCACGGGTTCCTCGTGAGGCTGAATGGTTCTCTCTTCTTGTTGTAGTAGTCTGGAAAGCTCCCCTGGTACTTCATAATCTTCCTCACCTTCGTCTTCGGCTTGGTAGATTATATTTTCAGAGTTATAAAAGGTCATAGCAGAATCGTTACCCATGGGATCCCGAATGGATGTATACTGTGGGATAAAAGTGATCGGGACAAAATCTCTAGCCTCCCAGTTGCTGAGACCTCCATTGACAGTTGGAAATATCCAGTCCTCCAAGTCACAACTATCTTCATCGTCTTCTACAACGTTAACCTCGTAGTTGCTGATCTTCAGGGGTGGTCCTCCAACACGAGCACGACGTACAACCTTCTGATCACTTGAAGTGAAACCCAGGCCAAACTTGCAGACTTATATGGAATATCTGGGAGTTGTCCCCAAATAGTGAACCCACTTTCTTCTACCACTGCTTTGGCATCCTTCAGAGATGACATCTGGAGTGGAGGCATTGTGATCTTGGGAACAACCTTGGTTACTGCCACATCTTGCGGGACCTCTTCAAAGTGTTGGAATGGAGTTTCAATAAATTCGCCATCTAATTCCACATATCTGAAGGAATTGAGATGGCTGATCATATACTCTTCTTCTCCATGAACAGTGATAATCTTCTCTTGAATTGGATATTTCAGCATTTGGTGCAACGTAGAACTGACAGCGCCAACATTGTGAATCCATGGTCGGCCTAGCAAGCAGGAACATGAGGGACGAATATCCATTACATAAAAAGTTGAATCAATAGTTTGTGTTCTAACTTTTATGGGAATGTCTACCTCCCCATGTACCATCCTTTTCGAGCCATCAAAAGCCCTAACTACTATGTTACTTGTCTTCAATGTCATTCCCTCTCAGTCAAGCCTATCAAGAGCATTTTTAGGCAATACATTCAGAGATGATCCGGTGTCCACCAAAATATGGGCCAATGTTGTGCCCCTACATTCAACTGAGACATGCAATGCCTCATTATGCTTCCTTCCTCTCGGTGTTAAATCAACATCCAAATAACCTAGACCATTATCTGCAGCAAGCTCGCTACATAGTCATGGAATTGATCGGCAAATGTCTCTTGGGGTACATGGGCAGTTTTCAGGAATTTTACCAAGGCTTTTGCATGTGCCTCGGAACATAGTAGTAATTCCAGCATGGAAATTTTAGAGGGAGTTTGCCCCAGTTGTTCAACTACATCGTAGTTGATTCTTTTAATGATCTTCAGAATTTCCTCCATCTCTTTCCGGGAGGTCTCAGGGATAGCCAATGATTGTGTCTTCGTCTTGACAGAATCAACCATAACACCTTTTCCTCGAGTCTCGGTTAATTTGGTAGCAGGAGTGTTGGTAGGAATGATAACACGGGTTGTAACAGCTTTGTCAGTTGGAGTATTGTTGGAGATGATTGTAGGTCTGGGAATGGCCTTCGGAGGAGCAACAACAACATAAATGATTACGGGTCTAGAAACTGCTTTTGGGGGAGCAATTTCTGGAGATAATATGCTTCCGCTTCGGGTAATCTTGCTAGTTCCTGCAATATTACTGATGTCGGAGTTGAATTTCTTGGTGCTTGAATCTTTGGCGGCTGGCCAGTCCTGCTTAATACCATGGTAGTAGACATCCCCTCCATAATTCTATGGTATCGTTTTGTCTGACGAATATGGGACTGGTCCAGGCATTGTAATTATTAAAGGAGTTGCTTTCGGAACTGATGTAATTCTAACGGGTCTTTTGGTGGAGACCCTGGAAGAATTGGCGGAAATGGTAATGATAGAAACATCTTTAAAAGGAAAAGGTGGAACATAAGTCTTCTCGAATAAAATTTCTTTGTTATCTATTAGGCACTCAACGCCTGCTTTCAACAAAGGACAGCTGGTTGGTGAGGACAAACAGAAATGACAAACTTCATCATAGCCCGAGAACACACCCACATTCAATAAGTTCACTTTAATAGTCAGGAGTGGGGTCATAAGTTCATCAACTGAAGTAACAGACATTTCTTCTTCAATGGCATTGGTATTATGGCCATGTCTGGGCATAGGGGCATAAATGAAATTTGGCTTTTCGGGCGCATCAAATTAAATCTCTTTTTCTTCAATGAGATCTTGTATTTTATTCTTTAGAGCCCAACAGTTATTAGTGTCATGGCCGGGACTTTCAGAGTAATATGCGCAACGGGCATTGGGATGATAGTGGGGAGATGTTGTGTTGGGGTTTTTAGGAGCTTCTTTCAAGGTCACTAAATTGGATCTTAGTAGATGCGGCAATACCTGAGATAGGGTCATGTTAATTCTGGTGAACTGCCTGACCGGTCTTTCCATCCTCGGTTGATTATTTCTTTGCGGATCAGACACAAGCTTAGGAATTATAACAACCCCTACCATTGGTCGGCGTTCGGCCCTACCTTGGTTTCTTTGCGGATATACAACAACCACCTTTTTTTTTTCCCGATGAAAGGCTTCCTTACAGCTGCAGAAGAAGATGTATCTTTCTGAATCTTTCCACTCTTTATATCGGCTTCTACCCTTTCTCCGGTCAATATTAGTTCAATAAAGCTTGCAGATGAACTTACAATTAAATGATTGAAGAAGGGACCAGACAAGGTGCCCAAGAACATGTATACCAATTCTCTCTCAGATAGAGGGGGTTGAACTCTTTCAGCCAAGTCTCTCCATTTTTGTGCATAGTCTTTGAAACCTTCATTAGAAACCATGGCCATACTCTGGAGTTGAGTACGGGTATGCGCAAGATCAACATTGTATTGGAATTGTTTGTAGAAGGCTGCAACAAGATCTTCCCAATTGTGAATGTTGACTCTTTCTAGTTGGTAAAACCAGTCAAGTTGAGTTCCAGACAGACTGTCTTGGAAGAAATGTACCCATAAGTCTTTGTCAGCAGTATGGGGTTGGATTTTCCTTACATAGGATCGAAGATGCATTTTAGGGCACGAGATTCCGTCATACTTGGCAAACACAGGTGCTTTGAATTTCGAAGGAATGACAATCCCTGATACTAACCCCAACTCCTCAAAGTCCAAACCAGGCACTTTTTGGATTTCCATCGCACTCAACCGCTCTTCGAGATGTTTATACTTGTCATTAGATGGAGGGTATTATTCTTCAGAATAATCTTCTTCTTCCTCTTCCTCTTCTGATTATGATGGGACAACTATTTCCTTGCCTTTCCCATCTTGATTGTATCTTTCACCGGATGTCGTTGTAATGTTTAAGGTCCTTCTTGTCTGTCCATGAAATATTCTTCCCATGTTTAAGACTCCGGTTACCTTCTTTGTTTTCTTTTTCCTCTCCTCAGCTAGCAAAGTCTTCAACTCTTCTTGTCCCTTGGCTAGGGTCAAGAGCAACTGTTGAAACTGTGTATTCTGAGCTTGGAGGTCCTTCACTGTTTTCTCGAGATCCATCTTACTGAAATAAACAGTAGAGAGATGAGGAGACTTGTTGCAAAAGACCTGCTTATGTAATGATGAATGATAAATGCATATGCAAATGTTTTCAAGTATTTTAAGATTCAAATTTGTTTTAGACAAAAAGGAAACGCACGTTATATTAATAAATTAAAGCTTGGGTACATCAGTTCTACTTGGGAAAAATAATACAAAAACTCTAAGATAGGTAATACACATCCTCTTTGGTGCAATGTAGGCATTGAGAGTCTACTCCTAATGAAGTAGCCTAGTGAGTTCCAAAACCTTCTTCTCGCTTGCAAAGAATTGGGCTTTGAATGTATCTCGCTCCCCCTTGAGTTGTATCCAATCTCTTTGTAGGTCTTCAAGAGAGGTGGGCATATCAGGATGTAGGATAGTGTATGGAACATCTCCCTCCATGAAAGGCTCAATGATTACCGGGAGAATGGAGGGGTAAGGCATCATAAGACTCTGAGCATGAGTTCGTACCCATTTGAGGTAAGGCTCAAGAGGGATGGAATTTTTATGCCTCAAAGTCTTGCTATCCACCTTATTCAACATCCTCCAAGCTCGGATAAATCTATGGCGAAGACCTTGATCGTCGTTGTCGTAGTCAAATACCAAACCTTGAATCAGCATCTTGTGCGGGCCATCCCTTCGGGCGTAACCAAACTATCTTAAGTCTAAGTATGGGTTGTAGGTGATACCTCCCCTAATGCCAAGTAAAGGGACATTATGGAATTCTCCACAACGATCGACAATGATAACATTCTCTTTAGATCGGGAGCACCAATGAATGTTCGAATGTTTGAGTGTCATCAACCTTTGTGACCACCTTGAACCTCGCTCATTCTTTAATTCATATTGGGGAAGATGAGAAATAAACCACCTTGCCAAGAGAGGAGTGCAACACATAAGGACACCTCTTTTCCTCATTGTGCGAGTGTGAAAAGAGTGTAGGATATCTCCTAGCAATGTAGGCACCGGGTTGCGGGATATGAAGATTTTGACGGAGTTGACATCTATGAGTTGGTCAGGATTTGGAAACAAAACCATCCCATAGATGAGGAGAGCCAAAATTTCCTCAAAGGCTTGCAAGTCCAAGGAATTCCAACAACTTTGGGCTTTCTCAAACATGAACTTTGCTAGAAAACCTTTGACACCACTCCTTGTTTCCCAATGAGTTGTGATATCATATGAATGCAAGTGTAGAGCTTGAGCAATCTCTTATGGATTTGGATCTCTTTTCGTAACATTGAAAGGTAGTTATTTGAGAATGGGAATCCTCAAGAATTGGGAGAATTCTTCCAAAGTTGGCACAAGTTGATAGTCAGGAAATGTGAAGCAATAGTGTAAAGGATCAAAGAACTGAAAAAGCACCTTCATCATGTCTTCATCTGTGTTACAGGTGACCAAGTTGAGTAGGTGACCATGTCTCTCAGTGAATGGAGAGTTTTCAGGAATCCTTGAATCTAGCTCCTTAAGTTGTGGAGGGATCCTTACAAGGTTGACTTGAATAGTTTTCCTGCGAAGTGAATCCATATCCTACAAAACAAGAACAAAGATGAATCCCCAAAAATCCTTGAAATGGTTAGTGGATGTATATGATGTTCATGATGTTCATGATGTTATGTACAAGTATGCATATACAAACAAAACAAACAAATCCTTAGGTTTAGGCTTGCATGGGGTTTTATAGGTAAGTACCCTCTTGAACTTTAGTTGGCTCAAACCTGTCCTAGTAATAGTAAACGGGTTCTAAGGAGCTCAATATCACTGGTTTGTTTCCTTGGTCATTGTTTAAACATAAGCCTCTTTAATGGCGACCAAAATATCTAAATAAACCAAACCTCAATGAGTGTAGTATCGAGTATCTACCAACTTCAGACTGCACCAAAGCCGGTCATCTCACTACATCCTAAAGGCCAAGTTGCTCAAGTAAAGGTTCAAAAATTTCATTAGTGCTTCATGACATCACTCAACGGCCCCGTATTCTCTTTGATTAACTCAAAGGCTACCGGTACCCACAAATATGTCTCACTAACGTAGCTATTGCTTAGACAATGTCAGTATACCCCGTATAGTTTCCACAATGTATTGCTACTTACCTATAATGTATCCCAAATCCGGGTAGAGGATTTAAACCCAAACAAAGAACCATAATGTAAAACACACAAGTCAAACAATGTAAGCAAATAAATGTGATCTATCCCTAAGGTAACCCCACTTTTAGAATTTTCCCCAGCAGAGTCGCCAGTTCTGTGATACGGTGGGAGAACTGACTTGAGGGTTTTGCGTTTTATCACAAATGTTGCCGTTAGCAAGAGTCGCCACCGACTTTTCTTTTATCCAAAAAGGAAATGTGAAAAAGCACAAGAAAGACCTTTGAGATTATTTCTTGAGTTCGGGGGTAGATTATGAAAAGGGAAGGTATTAGCCCCCTTTTCATCCATGGTTTTCCACAGGCTCTTAGTTACTTTCCAGATCACTTGCTTTTGTTTTAAATTGTGCTTAGTGTGGTTTTTTGAAAGTATTTTGTAAAAAGGCCTTTGTTTAGGCAATCTTTGTAATGATTCTCGTTCGTAAGAATGTGTACAAAGATGTTGATCTTTTGAAAATGTTTTCAAGTTTTGTAAGATGTTTTGAAATGTGTAGGTGTTTGTTTTGAAAGTAGCAAGGATGTTTGTTTGAAATTGAGAAAGTAATTAGGATCATTCTACCTACTCAAATGTCTTTCTTGTCCATTTCCTTTTTCCTTTGACATTGTTATCTTACCATTGATTTGGTAAGTGACCCTATCTTTGGATGTAAACGGGACGGGCGTGGGTCATCGTATAACCGTGATTAGAAATGTTTTCAAGGTATCTTAGCATTCTTTTTGAGGGACTAAGATTATTTGTAAGGCAACTCGGATAGCGCCATCGAGGGACTATGATCTTGTATAAGTTTGTTTTTGCTAAGATGCCTCACATGCGTAATATGGCCATTTTGTAAGGCAACCAAGTGGATTTTACCCTAGGGGTGCTTGTGTGCAAGTGTATTGTTTTCATGCTTGTTTTTCTCTTGAATTAGGGTTTTCAACTTGATTGATTTTATTCTTTCCATACAAACCCTAATTACTAGCATTGTATATATGAAAGCGATAAATTGCGAAATTTAAAATTACTACGCTATTACAATACTTGTGGGAGGGGGTATACAATTTATGAATGGGGATTTCAATAATATAAACCTAATTAATCTATTACAACCAATTTGAATATGTATAAATAATTGAAGAAATATATAAAGTACAAATGCAAATGGAAAGAAATGATTTTTTTGTTTGGATTTTTATATGAAAGAGGTTTTAACCTAAACTTAACTAGAGAAAAAATAATTAAATCAAAATAAAATTAACTTAAATTAATTAAGAAAATAAATTAATTAAGAAAATATTTTTGAATAAAACCCTAATTCTATTTAGTTGATTAAAAGAAAATAAGTTTAAAGAAAGTATATTTTTTTTAGCGTTTTTTATCTTGAAAATATTTATAACATTAAAAATATAATATATTTTTAAATGGTATTTAGAAAAATAAATAATATAATTATTGATTAAGTCTATAAGATTTAGTTAATAAAAATAAATAAAGTATAGCAAATAAAATATTTTTTTTGTTTATAGAAAAAAAATAAAAATAAAATAAAGTCAAAATATAAAATTATCAGTTTTTGTGTTTTTATGATTTTTAGTATTTTAGAAAAGAAATATTTAAGAAAAATAAAAATGAAATAAATAAACAAATAAATAAATTGGGCCTGGGTGCAAATATGAAGCAGGGGGGGGGGGGGGGGGGAGGTTAGAAAAAAGCCAGGACCAGGATGGGGGAGGCCCATGCGCTGGAAGGAACCAAAAAAAGACAGAAAATGTAAAAACATTTGCAAAAGGCAGCGCTGAGGTTCGAACCCACGATCTCTATCAATAATGCGCGCTGCCTTACAACTGGGGTGGCTGTACATCCGTTAACTTAAATGAAAAGATAAATACATAAGGTAAAACATTTCCATGGCCTGTACTTTGTCTTCAACCTTCAGCCAGCCGGACCACCTGTATCTCATTCATTTCTCAACAAAAATGGAAAATTAAAACATGAAAGTTTTGCTATTTTTCCTCACGAATCTAACCATATAACTTATGTAAGCTAAAAGTCAAAGATGAAGATTAATTTTGCTGGCCATAAATTGAAACCTAATTTTCTCAGAAATTTCAAATCCAAAATTCTCTATACATAGTCAATATAAATGGGACTATGAACATGGTCAGTTTTAGAGCAATGATATCTACATTTTATCTTTACAAATCAGAAACAAATGATGCCTGTATGAAGAGATGGAAGTTTGAAAACTTACCTCTTGCAGCTGGAGTCGTGAATGGAGTTTGAGCAAATTTTGAGATGGCTTGAGGATCTGTTTAGCTTTCCTGGACTTCCTTGAGTGTATTCCAACTCCTACTTTGCCTTGAAAGTCCCTGAATCTCTCTACTCAAGTCAACCTGCAAGCTTGATTTTTGAAAATGGTGGATAGTGACGCAGGATTTACAGTCTTCAAACAGGGGCCTAGATTACTTTGTTATGATGTATAGAAGGTGTTTGAATGATTGGTTTTCAAAATGCACGAGTGGACATGAAGATCATGAGTTTTTGCTCAAAACTGTCAAGTTGGGCAGTTTTTGTACAACAATGGTGTTTTGGAGAGTTTAGGATGCTTAGAATCGTGTGTTAGCTTGAAAATAGTGTATGTACTTATAGGCAAAAGGTTTTGAGGCTTGAAATAACTCAGAAATTGAAATCACATGTTATGGTTTGGTTACTTGATTTTGAAGCAAAGTTGACAAACATGGTTTCAATGTGAAGTACAAGGATTTGTAGGGTGGTTAGCAGGCTGTAGATATGTTGCTTCTTGCTTTTAAATGTTTTGGAGTCAGAAACAACAATGTATGGGCTCAAGAAGAGTTGACATTGTGATTAAAGTCATTTTTCCAAAATGGAAGTGTGACTTTCTTCCCAAAATGGAAATGCAACTTGGATAATGGCTCAAATACTTGGAAAATGGCTATATCAGTTGTGTAAACATTAAATTATTGAGTTATTAGAAAGTTTGAAACCTGCAAAGAAAGATTTGTACAACATGCTTGAAGATTGGATCAAGTGTTCTTCACAAAATGGCTTGTAATTCAAGTTTGAAAACTCTAACATCTTTCCTTCGATTCTCCTTGCTCAAGAATGATCTCAAGGAGTTATTTGAAATTTTGGAAATCTTGAAATATTCTCTAAAACCCATCTTTAAATTGCTTTTTAAGATTCCCCTTGGAACTATGTGAAAAATTTCCATGAAGTTAGGTCAAAAATCTGCCTAACTAGGGCAAAATTTTACTAAGTCTTTTTTAGTTCATGAGCATGTATTCACAAAATAATAACTTGAGATCCAAGCAATTTAGGAAGAAGTTGTGTGAAGAAAAGTTGTATATTTAATGGAGATCTACAACTTTCATGTTGGAAGTTTCCTTTTAATCATCTTGTATCATAATGAAAAAATTGCTCAATGTTATGAAAAAATAAGAAATTTTTAACACTTAGAAAAATTTTCTAAGTTTAGAAATTTTGACTTTTTAAAATGAAATCTTGATTTCTTGATTTCTTGATTTCTTGATTTCTTTATTTCTTGATGAATAAGTTTCCTATTTTGACACGCTTTAATGAATTGTGATCTTTGGCACTTGAATTGACCAAAAAGTCAAAGTTTGACTTTTCAGTATACAGTTGACTTTTGATCAATTGAATGCAAAATTCATCTGTCAATCCAAAGGATTTGTAATGTTTTGAATCATGTCATTAAGTGAAAATTATGCAATTGGACTCTTGAGATCATGCCTTAAACCAATTGACCATTTGTTAGGTCAAAAATTAGAAATTGTCCTTTCCTAGTCAAAACCCTAATTTTGACCATTTTGCCCTTTTGTATATTTATTCAAATTTCTTGAGGAATTGTAGTTCAAAATTGATCAAATGATACATATGAGTCTAAAATGTTGATGTGGATAAAAAATTATGAAGTTTGACTGTAAATTGGCCATGGTTGACTTTTTTCCCCAATACAGTTGATTTTTAGGTCAACTGTTCAATTGACTGATCAAAAGTGTGATCCAAGGCTTGAAACTTAACATGGGTAATCTTGGGGGTCCATAATGATCCATGAAAGTCATATGGGGCATTGATAGTTTAAAAATCCTTGTGCAAACTCAAACCTTAATTTTGGTCATCAGTGCATAAGGAGGTGTCTTGAGCTGATCAAACCCTAGTGTAGTCTTAAGCCCAAGGAGATCTTGTGAGCAAATCCTTGATAAGTGAGAGGGAAAATTTTGGGGTACAACACTTTCCGAATATCCAATCCAACTCCTACTCCAAGACCATCTCCAAATCATCAACATTTTGAAACTCCAAGAAGACAATTTACGAGGTTAGGCATGTCATTATCTCAAGCCTTACAAAATTTGCTCAAGGTTAATTTAGTGACATTGCGCGATTTTTCCTCCAACCCTGATACCTCGTCACCAAAATATAATCCAAACGCTAAGTGTGCTTACCAGTCCAACAGCCCCGGGCACGAGACTGACCAGTGTTGGGCCTTGAAGAACAAAATCCAGGATTTGATTGACAAAAAGACTATTGAGTTTGATCCTCCTCCGACACCAAATTTAATCAGCGCTCTAATGCCGAAGCATGACAAGGGGGTTTAATGCCGTTGAGGATACAATTTTTGTTTCCTTTGTTGAAGAATTGACTACTCCGCTGAATATAATTCAAAACAATCTGTTGATAGCCGAGATTTTCCCTGGCTGCATAAAGGACTGTGTGTGCTGTACAAGACAACTCAATGGATGTGAAGGGCTGAAGAAAGGCATATAACGCCTAATGGATAGCCACGAAATTCTATTCGAGAAAACTCCACTTGCCAAAAGTTTGACTAACAAATGTGAAGACCTCTCCATTATTACCATCTCAAACAAGCCTCATAGGATCACCTCCAAAGGTCCTATTAGGATTTCAAATGAACCCACTAATGCTCCCTTAATAATTACCAGTCTCAGACCAATTCCCTACTCTTTAAATAAAGCGGTACCATGGAATTATGGTGTTGAAGTGTTCTATCATGGGATTAAACAAGACGCGTGGATCAAAGAAGGAAAAAATGACGATGTCGGTAACATAGCTGGTTTGAGCAATGTAACTAGAACTGGGAGAATATTTTCACCCAATATCTCACCACTAGTTGTTACAAGGATGCCCATCCGCATTACTGCTGCCAAGCCAAATACTGATACAAGAGGGAAGGAAAAGGTTGTTGAGCCGGTTGTAACTGAAATAGCCTCCAAGGATGTAGCTGATGAAGAACCCTTTGCCCATGAGATGGACGAGATCTTGAAGATAATAAAAAGAAGCGACTTCAAGATTGTGGAACAGTTGGGGCAAACCCCTTCTAAGATTTCAATGTTATCATTGCTGCTTTATTCCAATTCCCATGCTCGGACGTTAATCAAGTTCCTAAAAAAGGCTCATGTCCCCAATGAGACAACAACAGACCAATTTGAGAATTGCGTGGCTATCCTGACAGCTGATAATGGCTTGGGATTTTCAGATGTTGACTTAACACCTCTTGGGAAGAATCATAATAAAGCTTTACATGTTTCTGTCGAGTGCAAAGGGACTACCTTAACACATGTGCTAGTCGACACCGGTTCTTCTCTGAATGTATTACCCAAGGGGGCGTTAGACCGTTTAGACTGTGAAGGTTTAGTCTTGAGGCCAAGCGATATCATTGTAAGGGCATTTGACGGATCAAAGAGGACTGTTCATGGGGAGGTAGATCTTCCAATCAAAGTGGGCTCCCAAATATTCAACTCCACTTTCTACATTATGGATATTCGTCCTGCCTATTCTTGTTTGTTAGGTCGTCCGTGGATCCATAAAGCTGGGGCAGTAACATCAACCCTCCACCAGAAACTCAAATATCCAGTCAAGGGAAGAATAGTCACCGTATGTGGAAAAGAAGAGTTTATGGTAAGCCACCTTAACTCGTTCAAATGCGTAGATATGGATGGAGAATTCATTGAAACCCCATGTCAAGCCTTTGAAGTCATGCCACCGATGATTGCTGCCACCAAATGTTCTTCTGATGAATCTAAAGCTGTTAAGGCCACGCCAAAGATGGTTTCAGTCAAGGATACCCATGCGGAAATTGAATAATGAAATTGTGATACTTGGGGGCAACTCCTCGATACCCCATTTAAAGTGGACAAGTTTGGTTTGGGCTTCACCGTCAAAGCTCAGAAAGAAGTGAGGCGTGCTCGTGCTGGAAACCTACCTCTCCGCATTGGAAGCCATGAAGTCAACGCCATGGGTGATTCTGATGAAGAAGCTGCATTTGAAGATTAGGTGTATCCAAATACAACAGAGCTGAAGAATTGGAATGCAAAGGACTTTGTTCCCTTCTCCTTCATTGAGGAGTAATCTACTTGTTATTGCTTTTCTTTCAATTCAAGAACATTTTGTCTATAATATTCAAACAATGACTTTTAAGCCATGTGCATGGCCCGGGGCACTTTAGTCAATTTGTCAAGGGATTCATTTATGTTTATCTAATCATATGATCATTCAGTATATTGGAGTCTTTTGCATTCAAATATTTGTGTTCATTGTCTTTCCTTTCTTTCAAATACATTTTTCAAAAAAATAGCCATGTATCTTACATGCACAGACACACACACACACACACACACTCTTGCAGGTCCACATCCACTCTGGATCCTTTTTCTAATAACTCTACTATTGCCAACTATGACTTTGAATGTCCTATCAACCAAGCCGAAGACGAAAGTGAGGAAGATTGTGACATACCGTGAGAACTAGCCAAACTTCTATTACAAGAGGAAAAAGCTATTCAACCGCACGAAGAGTCAGTAGAAGTTATCAACCTGGGTACTGAGTCAAATAAGAAGGAAATCAGGATCGGTGCTAACTTGGAAAGTCGTGTCAAGAGAAGGTTGGGTCAGATGTTGCATGATTATATGTAAGTATTTGCTTGGTCTTATGAAGATATGCCTGGGTTGGATACCAACATCATAGTTCATCGTCTGCCGACAAGAGAAGATTGCCCTCCTCTTAAACAAAAGGTTCGTCGCATGAGGCCCGATATGTCTGAAAAGATCAAAGTTGAAGTGATGAAACAATTTGATGCAAGGTTCCTAGCTGTGACATCCTATCCTCAATGGGTTGCCAATGTGGTACCGGTTACGAAAAAGGACGGAAAAGTTCACATGTGCATAAACTATAGGGATCTGAATAGGGAAAGCCCCAAGGATGACTTCCCTCTACCACACATTGTCGTCTTAGTTGATAATACTGCTCAGTATAATGTCTTCTCTTTCATGGATGGCTTCTCAGGCTATAATCAAATAAGGATGGCTCCCGAAGATATGGAGAAGATTACTTTTGTTACACAATGAGGCACCTTCTGCTACAAGGTCATGCCGTTTGGATTAAAGAATGCAGGGGCAACATATCAAAGAGCTATGGTAGCTTTATTTCATGACATGATTCATCATGAGATAGAGGTATATATGGATGATATGATTTCCAGATCACAAACCAAAGAAGAACATCTCGATCATCTGTACAATTTATTCGAGAGGCTGAATAAGTACAAGCTAAGGTTAAACCCTAACAAGTGCACGTTTGTAGTACGGTCTGGAAAGCTTCTAGGTTTTGTTGTCAGCAATAAAGGCATTGAAGTTGATCCTGCCAAGGTAAAGGCCATCCAAGAAATTCCAGTACCTCATTCAAAAAAAGAAGTCAGAGGATGTTGGGTCGTCTCAATTACATTGCTCGCTTCATATCACACTTGACTGCTACTTGTGAGCCAATATTCAAACTCTTGAAGAAAGATCAGGTAGTCAGATGGAATTATGAGTGCCAAGATGCCTTTGACAAAATCAAAGAATACCTACAAGAACCTCCTATTCTTATGCCTCCAGTTGAAGGAAGACCCTTGATCATGTACTTGACAGCATTAGAGAACTCCATGGGGTGTGTTCTGGGCCAACATGACGAGTCTGGCCGAAAAGAGCATGCTATTTATTACCTGAGCAAAAAGTTTACCGACTGTGAAACCAGATATTTACTACTCGAGAAAACTTTCTGCTCTCTGGCATGGTCTACTCGCCGGCTAAGACAGTATATGTTGACTCATACCACTCTATTGATTTCTAAAATGGACCCAATCAAGTACATCTTCGAGAAACCTGCCCTTTTCGGACGGATAGCCAGATGGAAAATGATCTTGACTGAGTACGATATTCAATACACTACATAAAAGGCTATCAAAGGAAGCATGCTAGATGATCATTTGGCCTATCAAGCTGTGGATGATTATCAGTCAATGAACTTTGACTTCCCTGATGAGAACATCATGCTGGTAACCGACTATGCGAAACCTGGACTGCATGACGAACCTGAACAAGGATCCCGATGGACTATGGTCTTCGATGGGGTGTCCAACACCTTAGGTAATAGAATTGGTGTTGTGATTATCTCTCCTGAAGGTTGCCACACTCCTTTCACTGCCAGACTATGCTTCAATTGTACGAATAATATGACCGAGTATGAAGCATGCGTCTTTGGTCTGAAAGCTTCTATTGACTTGAGGATCAAGCATTTGGATGTGTTCATGGATTTCGGCCTCGTGATCAGATAAGTAAAAGGAGATTGGGACACTAAACACCCTAATCTTATCCCTTATAAGGAACTTGTGCTATCCCTGATTCCCTACTTCGAAGAGATCACCTTTGAGCACTTCCCTAGGGAGAAAAACTAGTTGGCTGACGCTTTGGAAACCATGTCTTCAATTTTCAAGGTCAGATGAGACAACGAAGCCCCTATGATTACAATTGAAATATACGACGAGCCTGCACATTGCTGTGAGCTTGACACTGACACGGAAAAGCCATGGTACCATGAGGTGAAGAGATATCTTGAAGCACAAGAGTATCCCGAGGGAGCATCTATCAATGACAAAAAATACTTACTAAGATTTGCAGCCAAATTCTTCCTAAGTAACAGGATATTGTACAAGCGCAACCATGATTCAACTATACTCCGATGTATGGACAAGAAGGAGGCATAGGAAATCATGGAAAACATGCACGATGGTCTCTTCGGTACTCAATCAAGTTGACATACGATAGCTAAGAAAATTTTAAGAGTCATCTACTATTGGTCAACAATGGAGACTGATTGCCATCGACATTCAAGAACTTGTCACAAATGCCAAATCTACGCTGACAAAGTCCATGTGCCTCTTATCCTTCTGAATGTGATGACCTCTCCGTGGCCATTTGCAATGTGGGGCATTAACATGATTGGAGAGATCAAACCCACCAGTTCCATCAGACATCGCTTCATTCTTATTGCTATCGACTATTTTACCAAATGGGTCGAAGCCGCCTCGTTTGCCTCAATCACCAAGAATGTGGTAGCCAAATTCATCATACACAACCTCATCTGCCGTTATGGTATCCCCTAAAGGATCATCACCGACAATGCGACTAACCTCAACAATGCTATGATCACTGAGCTTTGCACTCAGTTTAAGATCAAGCATCACAATTCTTCTCCATATAGACCGAAAATGAATGGCATAGTCGAAGCGGCCAACAAAAATATCAAGAAGATTATGCAGAAAATGGTAGTAACATATAAGGATTGGCATGAGATGTTACCGTTTACTCTACATGGCTACCGTAATTCACCCAGAACATCAACTGGGGCAACTCCCTTTTCTCTAGTTTATGGCATGGAAGTTTTCTTGTCGGTGGAAGTTAAGACTCCCTCGCTAAGGATTATGAATGAGGCAGGCCTAGGAGGATCAGCTGAACTTGATTGACGAAAAATGATTGGCTGCTGTTTTTCATGTTCAGACGTACCAAAAACGAATGATCAAGGCTTTTAACAAAAAGATTAAGCCTCAGGTATATCAAGTTGGTGACTTGGTGATAAAATGCATCATTCTACCATAAGGTGACTCCAGAGGCAAATGGACTCCCACCTATGAAGGGCCATTTGTTGTTAAGAGAGTTTTCTCTGGCGGTGCCATGATGCTGACTACCATGGATGGTGAAGATTTCCCACATCCTATAAATGCGAACATAGTTAAAAAATACTACGCATAAAAGACCCGCTAGGTTGACATACCAAGGAAAAATAAGGGCATCCCAGCAAACCAAAAGGTTTGGGCAAAAATTAGGGATATATGCAAAAGATTGTACACCCGACAAGTTGAAAACCCGAAAGAGCAACTTGGGAAAAAAAGGGTATCCTGGTGGGATAAAAACCCGAAAGGGCGGTCCAGGAAAAAATTAAGGATTGAAAGCGTATGACTATGTCCCATGGAGTCACCACAGTCAATGCTATCACCAAGGTCCAAGTTCAAACGGTCCAAGATCAATCCAATAAACTTCTATCAACGACAAGGGACATTCAAAGACATTGGGGCAATAGTAGAGTTGGAAGGCAATGAGATCATTTCACATGGCCATTTGCTTTTATTCTCAATTTTGTTTTCCTTTCAACGATTTCCTCTTACTAGGATCTCCGTTTCTCTGTACAAAAATGCCTATTCATGGGCAAAATTTCTGTCTTTGTTTTGAATGCAAAGTTGTCCAATGACTAAAATTGAATGAACATATGCATATGAACATATTTAAAACTATTTGGCACATGTGTCCTGCTAAGAAGTAACAAGCATCTCTTTAGTGTATATGGAATATCCCCACAGAGTTATTTCATCAACATCTCCACAAGAATGGTTACGATAAACCAATCTCTAATCAGAGTCTCAATCTCTTGGCAGCTCTCTCGCCAGCTAAGTCGAATTTTACAAGTTGAAGCCTCATGGATCTATTCCTAAAATAAACTCACCTCCTCAATAGGGTTTATTTCCCTAACATGTTTTATTTCCCCAACAACAATCGAAAAACCACAAAATTACCCAGTCGAGTACATCCTCCTCAACCAAGTTTTTATTCCCCCAGCATAGTCTATCTTCCTTAGCTGAGCATGTTATCCCCAGCTGTGTATATACTCCCCAGTTAAGTGTATCCTCCCCAAGCTGAGTTTGTCCTACCCGACTGAGTCTACACTCTCCAGTTTGAATTTTCCTTTCAGATTATTGCAAATCATAGGGCCATAACCCCTGACCCCAGTAAAGCCGTCAGCAAAGCCTTTACTATTTCCAAAAAGATACTATGAAGCCTAGACCCGACCAGATATTAGCACAATTTTCAAGTTATTACCGAAGCCTGGACCCGACCAGATAATAGTTTGACTTCTTCAATTGCCAAAGCCTGGGCCCGAATAGATAGCAGTTTAATTCCTTCAAAATCATTAGCAAAACTCCTCTTCTCTAGTAGAGTTTGCCACTATCCCTAGCGAATTACTGAAACCTGGACCCGACCAGATAACAGTTTGAGTGTCTGAAACCTGGACCCGAACAGATAACAGTTGATCTCAATCTCAAGTTACTAAAAGCCTGGACCCGACCAGATAATAGTTTAACTCTTCAAAATATAGAAGAACCTGGACTCAACCTGACCAAGGTTTAACTTCTTCTCCCCATTAGAGTTTTCCTCTACCCAACAAGTTATTGTGAAGCCTGGATCCGACCAGATGGCAATTACCCTCAGAGATTCATTTTGAAACCTGGAAACTGACCAGATAATAAATAAATCCCCAAACAGTTTATTGTGAAACCTAAACCCGACCAGATAGCAATTGACCTCATCAACCTCAAAAATCTGCAAAGCCTGGACCCGACCAGCCGACAATTTTTCAAACATTTTATTGTGAAACCTAGAGCCCGGCCAGATAACAATTAACTATGATCCCCAGAGAGACACTATGATGTCTGGACTCGACCAGATAATATTACAACTTTCCAAAAACCATGTAACCTGGACCCGACCAGATAGTAGTTACCACTTCAAGTTACTGCGAAGCCTAGATCCGACTAGATAACAGTTAACTTCCGTATCCCCAGCAAGTTGTTCTGAAGCCTGGATACGACCAGATAACTTTTCAATTTCAAGAAATTTTCTGCAAAGCCTGGAATTTGACCAAGTAACAGTTAATTCATCTCTTCCCCCAATAAGTTATCGTGAAGCCTGAAGCCGACCAGATAGCAGTTGACTACTTCATCCTCAGCAAATTGTGAAGCCTGGATCCGACCAGATAACAACTGACATTCAAGAGATATTCCCCAGCGAAAGCATCCTTTCAAAAAAGTTTGAAGATATGAATATTCTTCATCCCCAACGGCAATCAGGGATTCAATCCCCCAGAATATCCACAACAGCAGTCAGGGATTTATTTTCCCGGACAGAAACATACATCTCACATTCATACATCACGGCATGTACATACCATATACGTTTAACATGATACCATATTTGGCGAACATCATGCATGCATCTGCATTTTACTAACTCTTTTTCCCACAGGTAAAACATCAAGTTTTAGTATGAATCAACAAGAGATTTGTGTTGATACTTCTTCCAGTGTTTACCAACATTCCTCCAAATGACATCTATAAGCCTATTCACCATCCATCTTCGAGTGCAAATTTCTGGGCACTCTAGTGTTCAATCATCTTTCACCTTTAAGTCACGAATGGCGGATCCGCCAATCTAATTCTTCATGTTTAAGAAGATTGAACAGGGGAAACTGTTGTACCCCAAAATTTGCCCTCTCATTTATCAAGTAATCTCTCACAATATCTCATTCGGTTCAAGACTGCATTAGGTTTGATCAGCTCAAGGTACCTACTCAAGCACCGATAACTGGAAATTAGGGTTTGAGATTGCACAAGGATAAATGGACTTTTAATGTCCCATATGACTTTCATGGATTATTTTGGATCCTCAAGACTTTTCATGTCAAGTTTCAAGTCTTGGATCACATTTTTGCTCAGTCAATTGACCAGTTGACCTAAAAATCAGTTGTATTCAGGAAAAAGTCAATTGTACACCGAAAGGTCAAACTTTTACTTTTTAATCAAAATCAAGTTTCAAAGATTAAAATTCATCAAGATATTCAAAAATATCAAGCTTGGTCATCAAGAGGTCAAGAAATTCAAAAGTCAACTTGAAAAGTCAAGATTTCCAAGACTTAAAAATTTTCTAAGTATTTTTATACATGATAATTTCATCACTTCATGCCATTCTTTCACCAAGATGCAAGACGGTTCAAGGGAAACTTTCAACATGAAAGTTGTAGATCTCCATGATATCTACAACATTGCTTCACACAACTTCTCCTAGAGGTTCTTGGATTTTGAGTTATAAATTCATGAAGTCATGACATTTTCATTTAACACTTGGAGAAATTTTCAACAAATTTTGTTCAGGATTTTATCCCAACTTCTTGGCCAATTTTCATCAAGTTCCAGTTTGATTTAACAAAAGTGGTCAACATGAAAGTTGTAGAGGGTGTTTCAAGCTTTCCAAAACATTCAAGAGCATGAATTTATAATACTTGAGCTAGGAGATTCAAGGGCTTGAAATTGGGCATCTATCCTTGAGTTGCAAGTCATTCTCTTGAAGAACACATAACCGAACTCTTATGATTTGCTGCATAATCTTATGTTGCAGGCTTCCTTGCTTGCAAATCTAATCATAATTTAATGCTTACACCCACTCTTGAGCTATTACCCAAGTGTTTAAACCAATGTCCAAAAGATCTTTCCATTTATGGCATAAAGGCACCGTTGCTATTCTTGAAAAGCAAGCTTTTTGTACAAAGTTTGTCTTGAGCCCATACCTTGCTGGCTGCTGATTATACTCCACCATAAATCATGGGAAGAAGCTCCTCAATACTAGAAACTTTTGTAGTTCATCTTGGGACTATGGAGTACTTGACTTAGTTTGATCTTTGTAATCCAACCAAAGCATAACATGTTGTTTTGAAAACCTAATCAGCTCATATTCACAAACCCCTTGCCTATAAATAGAAGAAGCATTTGCAAGAGAAAGAGGTTAGAAAAAATAGAGAGAAAATCCAGAAGTTTTATTGTAAACTAGCCATCAAGATCCCATACTCTCCAAAAAGCCATAAATATCCAAAAAAAGCTTCCACTCTTGAGTTTTAAAGTCCAAATATTTGGAACTCTCACACCTTGCAAGCTCTATCCAAACATCTAAGCACCTCATATACATCACCTAGAAATTGTTCAAACTCAAGAACAAGCTTCTACAACACCTCTGTTTTCTTTTCCAAGTTCAAGAACAGTCAAGACAACAACTCAAGCTCAGAGTATAAGACCCAGCTCCAAGGTAAGTTTTTTTTTACTTTAGTTCTTCATTTCAAGCATCATTAATAATTCCTTTTGTAAAGACAAAGTGTAGTAACCTTTGTCCTTGAAGCTAACCTTTTGTTTACCTTCCATTCTTTTCATTATGTGTTAAGAACTAACCCATATATGTAGCAAAACAATGTTGAAATAAAAAAAAAGATAGTATGAGTTGACCCATAGCCTTATGAGTCGATACATACTGCTTTACAATCCCAAAACAGAAAGAAAAATAGTGTATGAGTTGACACATAGCCTCATGAGTCGATACATATTGCTTTACAGGCCCAAAACATAAGAAAAAATAGTGCATGAGTAGACACAAAGCACATATGAGTCGACACATGCAGTGTATGAGTCGACACATACCATTATGTATCGACTCATACTGAGTTGATTTGGTAATACAAGGGCAAGGAAAGTTATGTGTTGATGCATGTGAGCTTGTGTCGACACATAATAGTTCAAAATGCAATTTTTCCTCCTTTTTGCACTGTTTTTACATTTCCTTCATTGTTATTCGATATGGTTGTAATATTTAAATTCCTATTTCATCCAATTTGTAAATTGTACCCCCATACCCAAATGATGTAATAGCGTAGGACTTTACATTTCCGCAATTTATCGCTTTCAAATACAAATGCTAGTAATTAGGGTTTTGTATGGAAAGGCTAAAACCAATCAATAGAAAAACCTAATCAAAGACAAAAACAATGCATGAAAATCAATACACTTGTATAAAAACACCCTTAGGGTAATCCCGCTTTGTTTCCTTTCGGAAAATAGTCATGTCCCTCGAATATGGGAGTTTTAGAAAAGACCCTCGATAAAAGATCGTAGTCCCTCGATGACCCTCAATGTTTCCTTCGGTAAATGATCTAGTCCCTAAACAACATTGCTAAAATGTACCATAGGTTACCTTCTATGACTATACAAATGTCCCTATGCCCGTCCCTTTACATCCAAAGATAGGGTTACTTACCAAATCGATGGTAAGATAACAATGTCAAAGGAAAAAGAAAATGAACATTAAAGACTTTTGAGTAGGTAGAATGTTCCTAGTTACTTGCTCAAATTCAAAACAAAAACATTATTGCTATTTTTAAAATAAACACCAACACTTTCAAAACATCTTTCAAAACTTGAAAACATTTTCAAAAGATTAAACACTTTGTATACATTCTTACGAACGAGAATTATTACAAAGTTTGCCTAAACGATGGCCCCTTTTCAAAATACTTTCAAAAACCACATAACGCACATTTTCAAACAAAAGCAAGTGATCTAGCAAGTAACTAAGAGCCCATGGAAAACCATGGATGAAAAGGGTGCTAATACCTTACCTTTTCATAATCTACCCCCCGAACTCAAGAAATAATCTCAAAGGTCTTTCCTGTGCTTTTTCACCTTTTATTTTGGATAAAAGAAAAGTCGGTGGCGACTCTTGCTAACCGCAACATTTGCGATCAAATGCAAAACACCCAAGTCAGTTATCCCACTATATCACACTAATATTGGTCCTTGCTATTAAATACTAGTGAAAGATTTTATTGTGAAAATCTCTTATGATTGGAATGTTAAAGGAATCAAGGATTATAGAAAGGTGTGTGGTAGAGGAAATTGTGTGAAGTTTTCCTCCAACATTAATGACTATTTGGGCAGAAGCAACTCTGCAGGATCAAACAAGTTCCTTATATTGACATGATTACTAAAAATATTGGTTATAATATTAATGTATTTAAAAATGGTAATGAAAATGTCAACCAGGATGTGCCTGATAACCTGTATGATGTGATGGTGACTGGGTTTCTAACTCCGAGGAAGGATGGACAAGTTGCGTCTATTAATTTTGAAGTGAATGATATGGTTAATAATGTGAGTGACAACATTAATGATGTTTTAATGATCCTGTCAGTGCTAATGAGTGTTTTATCCATAATAATAATAATGAAGTTCATGATAGGTCTGCTCCTGTCAATGAAAGTGTAACTAAATATGATTGTCTTAGTTAAAGTTCTGATAAGAAGTTAAATAAAATGGTAGGAAATAGAAAGGTTTTTCTCAAGGCTCAAAGGACTCCTTCCAAGAAGACCCCTACTCCCACCAAGGCAAAAAAGATTCCCAAAAATAAGAAGAAGAATAAGAATAATAATAAGAAGAAGAAATATGTGGTTGTTAGTAATAAATCAACTAGGAAGAAAATGAATATTGCTCATCATAAGAGAATGGATCTTGAAAAAGAACATTATGTTGAAGAACTGAAATATAATGAAATTATGGAGCATGTTAGTGATGCTCAGTTATTAAAAACAATTATGAATGATGGATCTGGTTATCCTATGTTGATAAAGGAAATTTTGATTAAGAATGTTGGTATTTCTCCTGGGTTGCTGAATTTGAGTTACATTTTACATGTTGGGAAAGATGTCCTAGACATTGTGATATACATATGTGCACCTGTTGATGAAACTGATCTGATTTTTGATAAATAAATGTTGGATATTTTTGACCTCAAACTTGTTATTGTTTCTAATGCAAGTTTATGGGGAAGATGATGATATGATGATTTTCAAGAAAGAATAGAGCTTCCAATTGGTGTTTGTAATAAGTTATGCGTTGTTGTTATCTGCAAGTCTATGTTTATGGTTGTGATGTATCTAACACATTGTGAGTTTCATTATACTCTGATAATCTAATATAGAAGAATATGTGTAGCATCCTGGATATCTACAAGATCTGCTGTTGGTTTGTGGTTTGATGTTGGTCCTATGTCCTTTGTCTCTTTTAAGGTAAAGAGGGGGAGAAAAGTAAAAGGGCACACTTCTTTGGTTATGTTTGTCTATTGTGCTCTAGTTGTGGTGAAATATTGAAGAAGTGTTTAATTTGTGATTCGCCTACAAAATGGCCAAAGGGGATATTGTTGTTCCTTTGATTGGCTTATTTTTATATGCAAAATGGAAAGGAAAATGTCTAGAACATGTTGTGGAACATCTTGGCGCGCAAACTGCTAGTACTGAATTTAGTTAGAAAATCTTTATTGATTATGGAACGATCAAAAGATGTCTTTTGGATGCAGTCTGGAAAAAGATTTGGATTTAGTATGCTTTGAAGGAAGATCTGGTTCTCTTTGAAGGAAGATTTGGTTCTATGTTCTGAGCTATTTGGTAGTATTCATCTGGTTTGATTTATTTTAAGGTCTGTGCCAAATTGAGGAAAAAAATGAGGAGTAATATGATGTGCGCTCACATGTTGGAACATATGGAATGTCATATGGCCCTCAAATATGTGTGGCTATATGATAAGATCTCTAGGTGTAGTGGTGTATTTGCGAGTGTGCTGACCTGGCTGACTACTTGTTAATTTTGGAATTTCGACTATGCGAATGTTGAGCTGTAATGATACATCCTGGAAGAAATTTAGTTCGAAAGGAAGCATGAAGGAAGTCTTATGAAGATTTCGATGAACAAAAACTAGTAAGAATTTCATTTTGCTAAGTATTGGTGAAAGGTTCGTTTGTGAACCATTAGAACTTAATTTATTCGAAGTATTATTAGAATAAACATTTCGACCATCACGTCTATACTTTTTGGCACTTCGAAGACAAAAGGGTTTTCAAAATTTGAAAGTTTGATCTTTTCCGAAGAGACGCGTGAAAGCCTCAAGATATTCGAAGAACATTCAACAATGAACGTGGCGTCATTTTACAAGGAGACTGCTATGGTCAAATTAGTATAAATTAGGATCTTAGCATTAGGATTCAGGGTGTTCACATCTTTGTACAAACTAATCTAAATTACTCAAAGTACCAGTGTTCGAGAAATGAGTTGTGAGAATGTACGTATGATGCACTAGTTTCATGTTTGTTATCATTCATTTTCAATTGAAGTTTTATATATTCCTTTTAAGTTTAAATTTAAAGTCTTTTATATACCAGTCCTTTCTTTGAAACGTTATATTACAACCTTCGAAGGAACAACCAAAATCAATATTATTTAAAAGATCATGAATGTTATCGAAAATATACGTTGTTTCCAAGAACAAAAGATTGAACAAGAACACATGTCCTTAGGATCAATCTGGTTGATCCTGCAAGTTACCAATCTTTTCTTTAATTTGGAAGAAGATTGTTTGTTTACCAAATTTCAAGGTAAACAAATTGGCATGCCTAGTGGGACTTGTGTTCAATAAACAAATATTTTTGTTCTAGTAATTTTTTTTTGAAAGTCTTCATCATCCTTTTGTATTTTTCTGTTTTGTATGAGACTTAAAAGTGGTAAATTAGCCACAAACAACAAGTAAATACCTAAGAGAAAGTATGTTTGGGAACTGGCAAACTAAAGCCAGATAGGTAATCAGAATCATCCTAACAACGATAAGATACCACCCCAGCCATTTCAACAGGGGGAACTACAGTTTCTGTGCCTTTTTTAGAAGATATACCTTCTTCAACAAGTTCAACACCAACACACTCGAATGCTTATACTGGCCTTATTTTGACCTATATAGGCCCCATCATAGGGAAATACTTTCCATAGGCCTAAGAGGGTGCCTGGTTTTTCCATGCCTCAAAATGGTCGTGAGCAGCCTTATGGCATGCCATCTTCATTTATGATGGGTTTACATAATTCCGCTTCAACATACTCATATCCTACGATGAATGTTACTTCACCATTACAAGATTATGGATCTGCTGTTAATACCAGGGGTCGAAATGTCCAACCACAGGTAGAATGAGTTTCTTCCCAAATTCCAAATTTAACAAATCACTCTGCAGTAGTAATTAGACAGCAAATGGATGAAAGTAACCATGAAATAGTCCAAATGCTTTCACAAACAATGGTTACAATCTTTAACCCTTTGATTCAAAATACCATACAAGCAAACCAAAAAATGGCTGCACAAATGACATGCATCGCTGAATTTTTTGGTGTGCCTCAACCCTCACCACATCCCCAGAGGGAACGGGTTAGGGAAAATCAAGGGGTAGTCTTTGAAGAAGACCCAACAATTAACCAAGTTCAACATAATCAAATGAATGCACCCCAGGCAAATATGGTAAATAAGGGAGGGGTAGTCGAAGTTCCTAGAGTTACGAATATCGAAATACCTAGAGCCAAACCTTTTAGGCAGGAACCACAAGTTCTAAGGAAACCAGAACCTAGGGTTATGATGGTAAATAGAAATCAAAATGATGATGAGGTCATATATCAAGTTCGACAAGACAACATGACAACAAATAACAATTTGGAAGCTATGGTCGAAAGAATTATCACAGAAAATTAAGTAAATATTGGTCTTAGTAGGCCAAATTACATTTTTCCTTTATTTGAATATATTCTGCAAACTTAATTGCTTCGGGTTTGGAAAGTACCAAAGTTCACAAAATTCTCTGGTGACACCAGCAGATCAACTATTGAACATATAACTAGTTACCTTACCGAGGCTGGAGATATAGCAAATAACGAAAACTTAAAGATACAATATTTTCCTAGTTCACTAACCAAAAATGCTTTCACATGGTTCACTAACCTTGCAGCAAATTCTATCCAAGATTGTACTTGTTTAAAAAGGTTATTTCATGAACAATTTTATGTAGGTCAATCAAAGATAAGCCTAAGTAGAATTGGCCAGCATCAAGCACAAGTTTAGCGAGCCAATTGATGATTACCTCAATAGATTCTGCCTATTAAAGGAAAGATGTTTTACCTAAGTGCCTGTACATGAGTTAATTGAGATGGCTACAAAAGGATTATATTTCTCCATTAGGAAGAAGTTGGATCCTCACTACTTAAGAGATATGGACCAATTAGAAGACAGGGTTCGACAAGTGGAGCGCTTAAAGGTCGAAAAGGCTAGAGCGAACAAAAGCCATAGAAAGGAAAGAGTTGTATATGTCGAAACCAGTGTAGATGAATAAGAAACCTGCAATGATTTTTCATACTTAGGAGAATGTGAAGTGGAATTGGCTGAATTAAAACAAGGCCCACCATATCCTTGCAAAGTTATAACCCCTTTGAATTTGAAGAATCCTATAGAATCAAAAAAGAACGACAAGTTCCATAAGAAAACACACACTTTCGACGTAAAAAAATGTGATGAAATATTTGATTTGTTGATAAAGGATGGCCAGATGATAGTGCCACCTTGTGCCAGAATTCCTCCGTTAGACCAATGGAAGAAAAGAGGTTTTTATAAATATAAAAAATTTCCGAGACATAAAACCTCACAATGTTTTCTTTTTAGGGATTTGATTCAGAATTCTATCAAGGAAGGAAGGTTGAAGTTTGGAGAAAAGACCAAAGGCAAAATGAAGGTTGATGCTGACCCTCTCCATGTAGAAGAAACCAATTATGCCAAAATTACAGATATCTATATGTTGGAAGTTGCTGGTGTCGACATTAACCAATACCTTGAAGACAAGATCAATGAAGATTTTGTTTCAAAAGTCGAAATAAAGGAGGATACTGAATGCCTTGCTAATACCTTGAACAAGATTACTGAATATTTTGTTACAGGTATCGAAGTGAAAAAGACTATTGAAGGTCTGATTAACCAATATATCACAGGCAAGATTGATGATGATATTATCACAAGTGCTAGAATGAAAAAGGCCACTGAAGGCGTAAGAGTCAAGTTTAAAAATGTCAGGATTACTGAAAGTTCTAACCTTGAAGTTAACATTATGGACTTGAACCAACCTACTCCTGAAATGGAAGAAATCGAAAGGCGCCTAAGAATGGAAGATAATCATCTTAGAAATTGTTACCCAAAGGCTGGAGAAAGTCTACTAGATTACCTGGTTTGCTGCCACAAAAAGAATCCTGAGGGGATAATGTGTCCCAGAGGCATCATAAACTATGATCGAAAGGCAACAAAAACTTATGAAAAAATATGATATGCTCGAACTGGGGGGAATTGGAGGAAAGATGACCAAATAGAAGTTGTCTACCCAAAATCTAGAGAAAGTTTGTTGGGTTTCCTTGTCCACTTCCACAAAACAAAATCAGAGTGCCTGATGTGCCCAAGGTGCAATGTAATTTATGATCGAAAAGTATCAGAAACCTTTGAGAGAGTCCCATATGCTTATTGTTGGGACAACCATAAGCGGCCTAGGAGCAATTTCACATTCGACAAAAGGGGAATTCCCAGAAGGCCCGATAGACCTTATGCTAAGGGGAATAAAATAGCTACCTTCAAGCCAACTACAAACATGCTAACTGACAGATGGATAAACCCGAACGAATGTTAGGGAGAAGTAAAGGAAAAATGGAGGAGTTTCAAAGAAGGAGGATGGAAATCCATAGCGTATCGAAAGAAATTCCAAGTGTCATGGCAACAAGCATAAAAGTTAGAAAATTATAAAGGGAAAAATCCCATGTCTAGGTCCCAATGGAGAAGACACCAAAGGATAAGGAAGGCGCAACTAGAATTGGTAGAATAAGAAGTGGGAGAGTCAAGTAGTAACAAACTTCCCTTAACCATCATGGTCAAAGAGAAGCAACCTGTGGGGAGAAAACTGTTTTCTCAAAGAAAGATGAAGCTGGCGAAAAGGATCAAAAAGACCCAGTGAATGACGAAGACATGCTGACTATGAATTTGAATCAGATGGAGAGTCTTCCCTTAACATCAACTGCAATATGGTCTCAGTGCTTCCCCATGAGTATGATCAAATAACTGAGGATGAAGAATCAAAAGAAGCTGACGAGATTAAGATGGGAAAACACAAGCCAATGTGTTATTATATCCTGAATAATGGAGTTGTTGAAGAGCAAAATACATTCTTTGAGCGGCCTTATCAATGAATGAAGAACCACCTCTGTCATACCCCAAAATTTCCCCATCAATTCTGATAGTCATGCTATGCTAAATTATAAATCATATTTTGTAAATTTGTTTTTTTTAAGTCTAGTTCTAATAGGGGTTAAAAGAACATAGGGGGGGGGGGGTCATTTTTAAGTAGACTGGTCCATTAAAGTGTAGGTTGAAAAGCTCATTTTAAATAGTAAAATGGGTGTATATATTGAGTCACTGGGCTTAGCTTGCCAAAATAACTAAGCCCAGTCTATTTCATCTTATGTGGTCCAATAGTAACGGGGTATGATGATAATAAATGTGTGTGTTTTATTTTAGGGTTTGTGCTTCAAGATCGGCCCATTCATTTGTTTTTAAAAGCCCATTAGCTTCTTCTTTTTTTTATTTGACCGAGTCTTTTTTTGTTTCATTTTTGTATTTGTTTTTTTTTTTCTTCAAATTATTATTTAGTCATTATGATTATTATTATTAATATTGTTATTATTTGTTTCAAATATTTTATTTTTAATTTATATTTTTGTTAATTAATTTGTCTTTGGGGATTGGGTTGACCAAATCAAAGTCAAAATTAGGGTTTCTAACCCTAATCTCCAACGATGATGTTCTTATTCTTCTTCATTAAACAATGCCTAAGGCCCAGAGGAACAAACTAAAACGAATCATCATGAAATCAAAGATTTTCGGGAATAAATCATAATATAATTAAATCACCAATAATCGAATAAAATCTTTCAATTTACAAATGAAATCAAACCCTAATTTACAAATACAATTAATCAATACTCAATCTTTATAACTCGAATCCTTAATTCTATCAATCTCTAATTCTAACGAAAATCAACTATAACAATTTTCCTAATCTGTCTAATTCTAAAACTCTATAAAACCCTAATTCTCAAATTGAAAAAGGACGGAAAAAAAATTAAGAAATAAGGAGAAGAAGGTAGAGCTAAAGACGTTGTGGCTTGAATCTTTGAATCGAGGTTTCCTTCGCTTGGGATCTGGGTTTTGAAGTCTGAAACCCTATATCTGTGTTGCTACGCCACTGTCTAACGCTGAGCCCTAAGATCCCCGCGCATCCATTTCCTCCACACCTCTGCCATCACCGCCATCATCGCCATCATCATCTTCATTCGTACCTGCAAATAGAAAGGAGATAAGAGAACATAAAGATGAGATCAGACCTAAAATCAGAACAACACATAAATTCACCATGAAAAGGTACCCGGATTGCCCTTAGCTTAAATGTTTTGCTTGATTTTTGTTTGGGTTTTAGGGTAGAGGGTTCACCCCGCCGTGATTTTAGGGTTTGTGTTGTTGAAGAAAGGCGAGAGAGAGAGAGAGAGAAGAAGGAACAACGAAGAAGAGAGAGATGAGATGAAAATAAAATAAAAATAGAGAAAACAGGAAATATAACACCCTCACATTCCTGTGTGTCACCCTTATCGTACACCACATTCCCTATCCATTGGATCTTAATAAAATGCTTACGATCATGTTAGCACACGATAACGCGTATGTTCTCCTGTACTAGATCCCAACGCATGTAAAATTATTCTGAGCTTGTTGTACACGGTTCTAGGCCTGAGCCCTTTTCCTTCCACACCCCAATATTCCCTCTTGTTAATTCACAACTGCAAATACACCCCCTCACTTATTTGGGCCAAGTCCAACATCTGAACTTGGGCCTTAATTCCTATGCCCCCCAATTTTGCCATCTCGTTCAAATGACACCCCCTATATTTTGGGCATAATTCCAATATCTGGATTTAGGGCCATGATATTTGCACCCCCAACCTTTTACTAATCAAAATAATTTTACACCCCCTTGCGTTTTTCAAAATAAAATTAATTTATTTTTATAATTCTATTTATTTATTAATTTGTTTATTTATTTATTATATTTTTTTTTTGCATATTAATAATTATTGGGCATATTTAAATATTTAATATATTTAATTTAATAAATTCTAAAATTGTTTATTTTTTTAATTCGAATAATTATTAAATACTAACTCCTTTTAAATACTTTAATTGCATTAAACTCTTTTTTTTTCTCATGCATTAGAAATATATTTTCTCATATTACATAATATATTCGAAAACATCTAACCAATTAATGACTAACCCTTTTTTGCTATCCTGAATTCAAACTTATATATATTTTCAAAAAGGATTATGGAGATATTTCTTATTAACTGCGAACTTCGTCTAACAACTCTGCAATTTAGAAACCCAGACTTGGTTCAAGGAGAATTTGAGATATTTCTATAATCCTTAAAAAACTAACCAAACAACTGCGAACTACGAATTGGGACTCTGGTTCCTCATAATAGGATACAAAGGCATGCGACTTAAAATCGTTGTGAGTTCCCCTAATAAAAATTAAAACCCTAATCCTAAATCGTAAACCTAAACCTTAGTATCCTTGTGAACAAGGTAGATGAGGGGTGCCTAACACCTTTCCTTCTTCTAAAACAAGTCAACGACTTAGAATGTCTTATCAAATTAGGGTTATCCATTATATTCCCTTCCTTAGGATAAAAATTAATGGTGGCGACTCTATAATTTTCAACCGGTTATTACAGCTGGCGACTTTGCTGGGGATCCAACCCTAAGTTTTAGAAGCCTTTCCTTTTAGGTTTAGGTTTTTTTAGGGTTTTCTTATTCTTGTTATTTTTCTATATTTACTTTTGTTTATTATTATATTATTATAATCGGTTTTTCATTTGTTGGTGTGAATTTATTTCAAAAATATTATTTTCAAAAACCTTAGAAAGAAGGTTCGTTTATTGGCCAAGGGGATACATCATCCCTATGAGTTTTTTTGACGATTTCGCCTAGAGTTGATGGAATTCAAAAAAAGAAATATTTCTCAAGGGGTATCCTCTTGGGGGGCAGGACTTTGGAATAAAACCTATGACTTTTTGTATATCCCTTAAACCAAAATCTCATGGGGAGACCTTTCACAACCTTAAAGACAAAAGTTTCGCTCTACAAAGAGGATCCACTTAAGGGAGGCCCTTATGCCTTTCCCTCTAGTGTTATCCATAGTACCTTAAGGAATCCACCTTATGGGGAGGGTAGAACATACGTAGGCCAAAACTAGGAGCCTACCAACTAAGGATACTTTCATAGATCCTATTACTATTCCACACATTCATGCATTCATACATCTTCCATTTCACATATTCATTATTCTCCATTATTTTTGTCTGTCTTATTCACCGGATTAAAAAAATAATCAAAGGTTTTTTGTGAGTGTCTTAAAAATGAATGCCAGAGGGAAACAACTTGTCCGTGTTAGTGTCGTCAAGTTAGATATGACAAAGATCAAGACCATCAAAGGGAAACTGTCAGAAAAAGCTTTGAAGATGTTTAATCAATTTTATGGGGATACCCTTGAGTTTACAAAAGTGGATGTACAGTTGGATGCCATCTCTGCCTTAGTTCAATTCTACGATCCTCCGTTAAAGTGTTTCACCTTTCAAAACTTTCAGCTAGCACCAACTTTGGAAGAATTGGACATGCTCTTGAATTTCTCTAAAGGAAAAGCATATATGGGAATTGGACAGACTATTTACATTAAGGACTAAGAAAATGGTTTAGGGATCCCTTGTTCTGTATTTTCACTTAATTACAAAAAAATAAGGTGATGTAAAAGGGGTTAAAAGATGATATTTGGAGGCTAAATCCCTTTCTTTTTCCAATAACAAAGAATGGGGGTCTTGTGTTGATTGCTTAGGGTTACTTGTCTTTGGTGCAATTCTGTTTCCGCTGACTTTGGAATATATTGACCTTGTAACTATTAGTGTATTTTGGGGGGCAAAAGCTTTGAATATGGACCCAACTCCTGCTTTGCTTGTTGATATTTACTATGCACTTCATACTCGTTACGAAAAGGGGAGGGGCACGCTAAATTGTTGTATCCCGCTTCTATATTCTTGGTTTAAGACTCACTTGTATAAGGAAAACTACATGATTAAAACTCTAACATGATTTGAGTGGCCTGAACAATTAAGGACTCTTACTGCTGATTTTGTGTTATGGTATGTGAGGAAGCTAAACATATGAGATATTATTTACAGTTGCAAAATTTTTATGAATGTTATGTTGATTGGATCACGTGGTTGCATCAATTACAACCCTACTATGGCTTTACAACAAATTGGGTACCCTTTGGAGGATAAACCCTCTGATGAACAACTTCAACAATTAATCATTCACGACATGGGCAAAAACGACCGAGAGTTACTCAACAAGATCATCCGAGCTTGGAATAGGGTTAACAAGAGAAAAGCTGAAAGGAAGAATGTTGTAGTGAAAGAAAATTACACTCGATGGGTTTTGGATAGGGTGCAAGTCGTTAAGTTACCATTTGGCATTGATCCTGAGTACAAGCCAAATGTCCCATATCCTCTTCATGTATCCTTAGAAGAAATAGAAAACTTGAAGAAATCTTTGAATCAAGCTCAAAAGGAGAAAGAAGAATTTGAGCTTAACCTCCATAACTTAGCTAAGGAGAAAAGACAGATGCAACGCGAGCTTGAGTCCAAAGATCAACATATTCAAAAAGATCATGAAGCATTTGAAAAGGAGAGTCTTAAGCGGATACGTTTGACTGAAGGGTTGTTGAGTGCTACCTTCAACTTTAATTCTCACAACCAATGTTTGGAAGATGCTGCTAGTGAAACCGGGAAGTTAAGTAGGTGGTACAAAAAGGCGATGCATGACAAAAAGGAGATGGAAGAAAATTTGAGGGTTCAAATTCAAAGTTTAGCACAAGCTTCTTTAGATCAAGAATAGAAAATGCAGTATCTTACTACGAGACTCCAAGATAGCCAACATTTGGATGTAGGGGAATGACTCAAGAGGATGAGGGAAAAAAATTTGTCACCCAAAAGACTGATGAATATGAGAAAGTTTGTCATGAGTTAGAAGACCTTCGAAATAATTTTATTATACAAACAAGACTCTGCACAAAAATGAGGGCTGAAAAATTATATCGGGAAGAGCAGTATGCAAAGATCACCAAAGCAGAAAAGGATAATCATAAGATAATTGCGAACCTCTACCAGGATTATCAGTTCTAAAAAGACAAGCATGAAAACTCGCCTTCTTAGCCAACAATTTCATTAGTGACATCCCTAGAAGTTTGAGAGATGCGGAAAATGTGATGGTCCTTCTCCCGAAAGATGTTGAGGACTTCCTAAAGCTTTACAGGAAAATGGTTGATGGTTTCAGAGCAGAAATCCACAAGTCCACTTAGAAGATTATTTTTTCCCTTTGTTATTTCTTTCACTAAGTTAATTTTGGTGTTTTGGTTTGAATATTTTTCAAAATCTGAATTGTATTCCCGTTTTAAGGACAATTATTATATCAATAAAAGTTTTGTTTCTGTATCTCGTTTGTGTATTTATTTTTAAGATATTTTCCAAGTAAAAAAGAAAAACCTGAAGAATATATATATATATATATATATATATATATATATATATATATATATATATATATATATATATATATATATATATATATATATATATATATATATGAAATCCAAGTGAATAAGACATTCAAAAACGATTTTTTTTAGCATATTCATAAGCATCCATGCATTCGCAAACATTACATTTCATAAATTCATACAAAAACTTATCATTTTCAAAAACCTTCTCCAGTTAAATTGTTGGTAAGAAAACACCACCTCTCCGACCGCTGTATCAAACAAGGGCCCATCAAAAGAAAGTGATGGAACAAATCGAAGAGAACCATGCTGCCTTCAAGGAAGACTTAGAGCAGGTGAAAGGCAACATCGACTCGATGAAAGGAGATATTAGTCAAGTTCTTCTAGCCTTGAAGGCTATCATCGAGAGGCAAAAATAAATTCCTAGGGCAACCTTTGAAGAAGTAGCCCAAACTATTGGTGCATTAAGCGGTCACCAACTGAGAAGAGAGGCAGAATCAGAACCTCTAAAGTCAACCATAGCCCAACAAGAGGCCAGACAAGCTAATACTGAAGGGTTTTTCCCACCTCCACCGAAGGTAGGGGCATCTCATACCTTGAAAATTTCGGTCAACAACACAGACAACTTCATAGACTTGCAGTATGGAGACCATGTGTAACACGGTGGGAGAACTGACTTGGGTCTTTTGCGTTTGATCGCAATTATGCGGATAGCAAGAGTCGCCACCAACTTTTTCTCTTATCCAAAAGGAAAGACTGAAAAGAACAGGAAAGACCTTAAGAGATGTTTTCTTGAGTTCGGGGGGTAGATTATGAAAAGGGAAGGTGTTAGCACCCTTTTCATCCATAGTTATCTATGGGCTCTTAGTTGCTTTCTAGATCACTTGCTTTTGTTTGAAAATGTGATTTGTGTGGTTTTCCAAAGTATTTTGAAAAGGCACCATCGTTTAGGAAAACTTTGTAATAATTCTCGTTCGTAAGAATGTATACAAAGTGTTGATCTTTTGAAAATGTTTCAAGTTTGAAAGATGTTTTGAAAGTGTTGGTGTTTATTTTGAAAATAGCAAAGATGTTTTTGTTTGAAAATGAGCAAGCAACTAGGAACATTCTACCTACTCAAAAGTCTTTCTTGTTTATTTCCTCTTTCCTTTGACATTGTTATTTTACCATGGATTGGTATGTAACCTTATCTTTGGATGTAAAGGGACGGGTGTGGGTCATCGTATAGCCATGACTAGCAATGTTGTAAGATATCTTAGCATTTTCTTTAAGGGACTAAGATCATTTTTGAAAGACAACTTTGATAGCGTCATCGAGGGAGTATGATCTTGTATTTTTTTATTGCTTTTGCTAAGATACCCCACATGCATAATATGGCCATTTTCATAAGGCAACAAAGTGGGTTTACCCTAAGGGTGTAAGTGTGCAAGTGTATTGATTTACATGTATTGTTTTGTCTTTGAATTAGGGTTCGCTAATTTGTTGATTTTATCTTTCCATACAAACCCTAATTTACTAGCATTTATATAAAGCATTAAATTGCGGAAAATAAAAAAATACTAAGCTATTACATAATTAGGGGAGGGGGTGTACAAATTTACAAATGGGGATTTTGCAAGAAAATTAAATCTAATTAACTATTACAACCATATTAAAATGCATGAATGCAAAAAATGGAAAAAGAAATGATTTTTGTTTGGATGTTTATGAAAAGATTTTAACCTAAACCTAATTAATAAAATAATTAATGAAAATCTAATAAAATTAACTTAAACTAATTAAAAAAGAAATTACCTAAAAAGGATTTTTTAGGGCTTTTTATTAAAAAGGTTTTAAGAATAATATAAAAATACATAAAAATTAATTAATTAAAATAAACCTAAATTCTAAATTAATTTTAAATTAAAATAAAATAAAATAATATAATAATTAAACCTACTTATCTAAATATTAAAAAAAAGAAATTAATTTGTTAAGAAAATTGTTTTTATTCTTTTTAATTTTTTATAAAGAAAAATATGAGTATAAAATAATAAAATAAATATTTTTTGGGTTTTTCTATTAATAATAAAAAAATAATATTTAGTAATAAAAATAATAAAATGAAAATATGAAAGTGAAATAAACTAAAAAGTAAAAATAAAATAAAATAAAGAAATAAATGACCAGGGGTGCTCAAGTAGGGCCAGGGGTTAGAAGCCAGCAAAAGACCAAGGACCACTGCATTGAGGCCCAAGCGTGTGTGTTTGTGACAAAAAAAGAGTGAAAATGTGAAAAAAGGAACAAAAGGTAGCACGCTGGGTGTTGAACCCACGCCCTCTTGGTTACCAGCGTGCTGCCTTACCACTGGGGTGGTTATACATCCGTTTATTAAAATGAAATGATAAAAACATAACATATAATGCTTCCAAGGCCTGTACTTCACCTTCAACCTTCATCTAGCCAAAGCACCTGTAACTTGTTCATCTCTCAACAAAAATGGAAAGTAAAAACATGAAAGTTGTGACATTTCTTCCCACGAATCTAACCATATAAATAACTAAAGCTATAAATCCAAGATGAGTGAGAATTTTTCTGGCCCTAATTTAAAACCTAGAAATTTCAGAAACTTCAACTCCAAAATTGTCTAAGCTCAGGCCATATAAATGCAAACTATAGATATGTACAACTTCGTGGCAATGAGGTCTACATTTTATCTTTGAAAATGAAAGCTTATAAATGCCTATATGAGGAGTTAAAAAATCAAAAAACTAACCTTGCAAGAGGGTATCATGTTTTGAGTTGGATCAGCTTTCAATGAGTTCTAGTAATTGGGTTAGCTTCCTCAAATTCCCAGGAAGCTAATATGATGCTTGGCTTGAGCTGAAAGTGGCTGAGGAGTTCTGGAGAAGTCCACTTGCATTGCGCTGTTTTTGAGTTTGGATAATGGTGGAAATGGAGTTACAGAATTGTAACAGGTATTGGGATGAGTTATGGATGATGTTTAGGAACTTTTGGAATGATTTGGAGAGGAGTCGCACGAGTAATTTGAGAGACGGGAGCGTAAGGTCAATTTCTGCACAAAAATGGAGTTTTGTGTGCAATATGAGTTTGTGAGGGTTTGAGTAAGTTTAACGGATTGTACATGCGTGGGTTATCTTGCAAATAGTATATGTATTTATAGGCAAGAGCTTTTGTGTTCTACAACAAGTCAGAATTTGAATTTACATGTTGTAAAACCTTTACTTGTTTTTGAAGAAAACATGACAAACATCTTCCCAAAGCTTGTACCATGCTATTGTAGAGTGGTTGAACTTTAAAGAATCTTTCTTCTGACTTGTAGATGTTGTTTGTGCAGAAGTATCCATTGATAGGCTCAAGAAGGGTTGACTTGTAGATGTTGATCTCGAGGGAAGTTTTGAGCCATACCATTAGGTTAAAATTATTCATTTGAAACCTTGAGATCATGTCTCAAACCAAATAACCATTTGCTAGGTCAAAAATCAGAAATTGCCTTTTCTCAATCAAAACCCTAATTTTGACCATTTTGCCCTTTTGATGATCTGATCAAATTTCTTGGGGAATTATGGTCCAAACTTGATCAAATGACATATATGAGTTCATAATGTTGACATGGATAAAAAATTGTGTAGTTTGACTATAAATTGACCATAGTTGACTTTTTCCCCAATACATCTGATATTTAGGTCAATTGATCAATTGACTGAGCAAAAATGTGATCCAAGACTTGAAACTTGACATGAGAAATATTGATGGCCCATAATGATACATGAAAGTCATATGAGGCATTAAAAGTTCAACTATCCTGGTGCAATCTCAAACCCTAATTTTCAGTCATCAGAGCTTAAGGAGTTGTCTTGAGCTGATCAACCCCAGTGCAGTCTTGAACCAAAGGAGATCTTGTGAGAAATTAATTGATAAATGAGAGGGAAAATTTTGGGGTACAACAGATTCCCCTGTTCAATCTTCTTAAACCTGAAGAGTTAGATTGGCGGATCTGCCATTCGTGACTTGAAGGTGGAAGATGATTGAACACTAGAGTGCCCAGAAATTTGCACTCGAAGATGAATTGTGAATGGGCTTATAGATGCCATTTGGAGGAATGATGGAGATTTTCCGGAGTTGGGCTTGTAGATGCCATCCAAAGGTGATTGTTGATAGAAAATAGACTAAGTATGAACTTGATTTCAACTGGAAAAGAATCAGAATAAATCTTTGGAGCGATTTATCTGAAACTAGCAGAAGTCTTGTATGTTGTTTAACTGTGAAGAATCAGAATAAATATTGGAGCGTTTTATCTGAACCATAAGTGTTCATTTGGAGAGCATCAAGATAATCCATTGAGAGGTTTAGACTGAACCAAAAGAGGTCTTGAATATTCTTTAACTAGAGAGAATCAGAGTAGATCATTAAGCAATTTATCTGAACCAGAGAAAGTGTCTACGGGAAAGAATCAGAATAAACCGTTGAGAGGTTTAAACTGAATTGGCAGGGATCTGGAAAAGAATCAGAAAAAAATCATTGAGATATTTATCTTAACCAGAGAAAGTGTCTGCGGGAAAGAATCAGAATAAACCGTTGAGATATCTAAACTAAACCGGAAGGGATCTGGAGAAGAATCAGAATAAATCATTGATAGATTTATCTGAACCAGAGAGAGTGTCTTTGATAAAGAATCAGAATAAACCGTTGATATATTTAAACTGAACCGACAGGGATCTGGATAAGAATTAGAATAAATCATTGAGAGATTTATCTGAACCAGAGAAAGTGTCTGCGGGAAAGAATCAGAATAAACCATTGAGAGACTTAAATTGAACCGGCAGGATCTGGAGAAGAATCAAAATAAATCATTGAGAGATTTATCTGAACCAGAGAAAACGTCTGTGAGAAAGAATCAAAATAAAACGTTGAGAGATCTAAACTGAACCGGCATGGATCTGGAGAAGAATCAACATAAATCGTTGAGAGATTTATCTGAACCAGAGAAGACGTTTGAATCAGAGAAAGCGTCTCAGAGAAAGAATAAGAATAAACCATTGAGAGATTTAGACTGAACTAGCAGGGGTCTGAAATAAATATCAGTTATGTAGATGGTCGACTAGTCCTTTCTCGGGGATTGATCTATAATTGACTTGTTGAAAATTTGACGATAATTTTCTGTTGATTGATCTTTCCTGAAAAGGTGAAGGGTTAGTTGCATGCAATACCATGATGTATGAAATGCACGGTATAATGCTGCTTCTTAAGGTAAATGACATTGCACTATATGCATTTGTGTTGTCAATGCTATGATGTATGGATGTAATGCATGGACATATTAATTGTTATGCTGCAGTGTTGCTAGAGTCGAGGAAAATAAATCCCTGAGTACTGCTGGGAATGAGGAGTGTAAGTCTTCATATTTTGAAGTTGAAGTGTTGATGGATGAGTTTCCATTTATTAGAGAAATAAACTCTAGTGTGAAAGGGAAACACCGTGCATTGCTTGTGGACCTCATGAAATCCTGAGAAACTGGGCGACTTTCAGTGGGGAACCTTTAGAGCGGTAACCAGAAGTTTTGTTCCGTCGGGGATGTGAGAGCACTTGATACCATTAGGTTGCATACTGGAGATATGTTAGCGATCCTGTAGTGGGATGTCCCATCTTCCGCTCTTGCTAGAAAAGTACATGCGGGGAACTTTATGGAATGGTATAAAGATATTATCCTATTTCTTAAGGCCATTAGTGATTATCTTTCAATTTTCTGTTCCTCTTTTTTTTTGGTTCATTTGTAAATAGTAGTCACGTTCAAATACATATGTTCAAAAATAATCAATGGATGTTTTTGCAAACAAAACACGGAAATAAAAGAAAAACAAATATTGTTGCAATTTATTTGTATTAACTTGAATAAATATTTTTTGTAAAACGAGGCGAACATCCTAGTAAGGGAGTGTCGTCGTAGAAAATTAAAATTGATACAAAGAAGATATAGCTATATGAAATAATCCCATGGGGTTCCCATTCTGCTATAGCCTTCATGTCTCTGAGCATCTCTCCCACTTGCTGCTTTGTCCGAAGCTGATTGGATTGATTAGAACCTTTTGAGTTTGTTAGTCAATACTGAAGGTTGTTTGTAAGGTGATTCAATGGGACATAGTCATACGCTTTAATTCCCTAACTTTTTCCTAGACCGCCCTTTCGGGTTTTCAGTCCACCAGGATACCCTTTTTTGCCCAAGCCGCCCTTTCGGGTTTTCAGCTTGCAGGGTGTACAATCTTTTTTGTATTTTATCCTTAATTTTTGTCCGAACCGTTGCAGTTCGCTGGGATGCCCTACTATCCAGGATTTTACCTCGAAGTAACCCTACTATCCAAGTTCCTCCTCACAGTCCTACTATCCAGGCTTTCATCTCGAAGTAACCCTACTATCCATGTTCCTTCTCACAACCCTACTATCCAGGCTTTCACCTCGAAGTAACCCTACTATCCAGGTTCCTTCTCACAACCCTACTATCCAGGCTTTCACCTTGAAGTAACCCTACTATCCAGGTTTTTTCTCACAACCCTACTATCCAGGCTTTCATGTCGAAGTAAACCTACTATCCAGGTTCCTTCTCACAACCCTACTATCCAGGCTTTCACCTCGAAGTAACCCAACTATCCAGGTTCCTTCTCACAGCCCTACTATCCAGGTTCCTTCTCACAATCCTACTATCCAGGCTTTCATGTTGAAGTAACCCTACTATCCAGGTTCCTTCTCACAGCCCTACTATCCAGTATTTCATCTTAAAGTAACCCTACTATCCAGGTTCCTTCTCACAACCCTACTATCCAGGATTTCACCTCGAAGTAACCCTACTATCCAGGTTCCTTCTCATAGCCCAACTATCCAGGCTTTCATGTCAAAGTAACACTACTATCCAGGTTCCTTCTCACAGCCCTACTATCCAGGCTTTCATATCGAAGTAACCCTACTATCCAGGTTCCTTCTCACAACCCTAGTATCCAGACTTTCATATCGAAGTAACCCTACTATCCAGGTTCCTTCTCACAGCCCTACTATCCAGGCTTGCATGTCGAAGTAACCCTACGATCCAGGTTCCTTCTCAAAGCCCTACTATCCAGGCTTTCACCTCGAAGAAACCCTACTATCCAAGTTCCTTCTCACAGCCCTACTATCCAGATTTCATGTCGAAGTAACCCTAATATCCAGGTTCCTTCTCACAGCCCTACTATCCAGGCTTTCATATTGAAGTAACCCTACTATCCAGGTTCCTTCTCACAGCCGTACTATCCAGGCTTTCATGTCGAAGTAACCCAACTATCTAGGTTCCTTCTTACAACCCTACTATTCAGGCTTTCACCTCGAAGTAACCCTACTATCCAGGTTCCTTCTCACAACCCTACTATCCAGGCTTTCATGTCGAAGTAACCCTACTATCCAGGTTCCTTCTCACAGCCCTACTATACAGGCTTTCACCTCGAAGTAACCATACTATCCAGGTTCCTTCTCACAACCCTACTATCCAGGCTTTCTTGTCGAAGTAACCCTACTATCCAGGTTCCTTCTCACGGCCCTATTATCCAGGCTTTCACCTTGAAGTAACCCTACTATCCAGGTTCCTTCTCACAGCCCTACTATCCAGCTTTCATTTCGAAGTAACCCTAATATCCAGGTTCCTTCTCACAGCCCTACTATCAAGGCTTTCATATTGAAGTAACCCCACTATCCAGGTTCGTTCTCACAGCCCTACTATCCAAGCTTTCATGTCGAAGTAACCCGACTATCTAGGTTCCTTCTCACAACCCTACTATCCAGGCTTTCACCTCGAAGTAACCCTACTATCCAGGTTCCTTCTCACAGCCCTACTATACAGGATTTCATGTCGAAGTAACCCTACTATCCAGGTTCCTTCTCACAGCCCTACTATCCAGGCTTTCACCTCGAAGTAACCCTACTATCTAGGTTCCTTCTCACAACCTTACTATCCAGGCTTTCATGTCAAAGTAACCCTACTATCCAGGTTCCTTCTCACAACCCTACTATCCAGGCTTTCACCTCGAAGTAACCCTACTATCCAAGTTCCTTCTCACAGCCCTACTATCCAGGCTTTCATATCTAAGTAACCCTACTATCCAGGTTCCTTCTTACAACCATACTATCCAGGCTTTAATGTCGAAGTAACCTTACTATCCAGGTTCCTTCTCACAGCCCTACTATCCAAGCTTTCACCTCGAAGTAACCCTACTATCCAGGTTCCTTCTCACAGCCCTACTATCTATGCTTTCATGTCGAAGTAACCCTACTATCCAGGTTCCTTCTCATAACCCTACTATCCAGGTTCCTTCTAACAACCCTACTATCCAGGTTTTCATGTTGAAGTAACCCTACTATCCAAGTTCCTTGTCACAACCCTACTATCCAGGCTTTCATCTCGAAGTAACCCTACTATCCAAGTTCCTTCTCATAACCTTACTATCCGGGTTCTTCCTCTTTTATCCCCAGACAGCAGTCCACAATACTGTAAGACCGGGACCCGATCAAACAAAATTGATTTCACATTTCCCCAGAAAGTCGCGGTGCAGCATATACCCCAACCAGACACGCAGTTCACTTCCGCTGCCCAAACCGAAATTATTCCCCAGTAGAGTAACAGACAACTGAAGCTCCTAAAACTCTATTTCTCTCAAGACAGAGACCAGCATTCCCCAGTGAAGTCCTCCTCAACAGCAGGTATACGGGTTTTCGCAAAGGAATCCCTTATGCGATCGAAACTTCTTCGCATGGCATCTTTAAGCCCATCTCCGACAATTCTCTATCAATTATCAAATGGCATCTATAAGCCCATTCTTGATATCATAAATCAAGTATCACTTCATGCGAATGCAATTTTCTGGGTACTCTAGTGTTCAATCATCTTCCACCTTCAGATCACGAAAGGTAGACGATCCAATCTACATCCTCAGGTTTAAGAAGATTGAACAGGGGCAGCTTTTGTACCCCAAAAGTTTCCCTCCCATATTTCTCAACACATGGCAAGTGAGGTCCTCAAATTGCTCAAGGAAGTCCAAGAGTTGAGAAGACAAACTCTCTCCTGAGGCAGTCTATCTCTAATTAGGGTTTCCATCTTCATCAAGATTGTGAACCACAAAGGACTCAAATTCTCACCATTGTCCTAATATGTTCTCAAGATAATCCATGTCAAGTTTCAAGCCTTGCAGAAGAAGTTTGCTCAGTCAATTGCTCAAATGTCGGAAAATCAACTGTACTAGGTCAAAAGTCAATTGTGGCCCACATATAGTCAAACTTCAAGATTTTTGGTCAACATCCTCATTTTGAAGTATTATCCATCATTTGATCAAGGGTTGATCATGATTCCTCAAGGATTGCTCACAATTCATCAAAACCCAAAAGTTGCTAAATTAGGGTTTTGTAAGAAAAGTCAACTCATCTTTGACCAAGCATAACTTTCTCTTACTATATCAGAAATGACCCATCCAACGCTCATTTTAAATAGGATTCAATTCCCTACAATTCATATTCAGTTCCCAAGAATATGCACTCACAAGAAGATATGAATTTTGACATTATAGGTCCTTTTGAAAAGTCAACATAAACACCTTTTGGGTCAAAGCTTCATACATGAACATGGAAGACTCAATTGAAATGAGACCAAAAGGGTTGCTTATAGGATATCCTAAGATTTCTAAAAAGTCCAAGAACACCTCTCTAGAGTCAAAATTGAGAGAGTTATGCATTGGCCAAGTTGACCATTTTTGCAAAATTGCCAAAAGTCAAATGTGCTCAAATTTGCATTTTTTTGCTAAATGGGCCTAACTTTTTATGCTTGCACCTCACTTATAACACGGTCCACGACCCAAATGCTCACTCACATGTTATTTGCTTCATTATTTATTTTATTTTGATTTTTGATTTATTAAAAATTGAATTAAATCAAATAATTGGTAAATAATAGCAAAGATTTGTTTTGATTGGATTTTTGGACAGAATCATAAGCTCATTATGCTGGCATATCATAATCAGATCATATCAAGGGTGATTGGCATGATTAGGACAAATTTGGAGGGATATCATATAAATTTAAAATCAAACCAAATCTCATCAAAGCTTCAAGATTCAATCTGTTTTGCAACCCTAATTCATTGAGGGATATATAATGAACAAGAACAAAGCAAAAAAAGGGGGTTGAAAGGCGTGAAACTGTCAGAAGAAAAACTGAAACTTTGGACAAAAAGTGAGAGATCGAAATCCATCTTAGAGTCATCCTCAAGGAGTTTCAAAGCCATAAATCAATTCCTTGGCATCTCATGAAGCATTCCCAATCATTCCCAGGCGTTAGAACATCCAGAATCACTCCCTATCACTCTCACGGTTTGCAAAATTATTCAAATTCGATTACTGTAATTCTTGCATCTTTAGCATGTTTAAGTTACATATTTGTGTTCATCACCTTGTTTGCAATGTTTTTGGATAGTTTGATTTAAGTTACATTGCATGAATAAGCTTTTGCCATTGTTAGGGTTTCGTGCTCCAATTTGGGGTTTTGTGATTTAAGCAAAATTAGGCCTGATAATGGGTACCATGATGATCAGAGCTTCAAATCCAGTTGATTCATGGTCCCCAATTGAATTTATATTGCGCGTGCTTGATTTTTGAATGACACAGGTTTCAGCAACAGACCTGCGTTTATAGGTAAAGGTTCAGAGCCTAAAACGACGGTTCCAGGGAAGAAGACAACAACGTGTCATAACCTGACTGGCTGGTTTAAATTCTGGCGCGTTGTTCTGGCCACTAACTTGTTTTCCAATATATTATTTGTTCTTATTATATTAACAAGTTAACATCCAACTCAGTTGGTTAGAGGAAGGAAATCATAAACTCATGTCCTGGTTCGATCCCAGGCATGAGCTTTTGGAATTTTCTCCATTATTTTCGCCAGATCCAACACATACACCTTCTGAGGGTCATCATCTTCTGGATCCATCAACTTGAATCAGATCAAGTGCACATACACCTACTGAGGGTCATCATATCCTGGATCCATCAGCCAGAACCAAATCCAGCGCACCTCACATTCCGAGGGTCATCATTTTCTGGATTCGTCATCCAGAACCAGATCAAGCGCACCCCACCTTCTGAGGGTCATCATCTTCTGGATCCGTCAGCCAGAATCAGATCCAACACACCCCATCTTTTGAGGGTCATCATCTTCTGGATCCATCAGCCAGAATCAGATCCAGCGCACCTCACCTTCTGAGGGTCATCATCCTCTGGATCCATCTCCAGCCAGAACCCAAATCTGCTGACAGCAGGCCCATTTGGTTATTTCTACTATTTTTCTTTAATTCCTTTTCTTTAATTATTTTATTTTTTAAATCAACACAAAAATTATTTTATTAAATTAACCAATCAAAAACCACAAATAAGATTTATTTTCTTAATAAATGTTTTTTTTAATTAATTAGTTTAAGTAATTTAGGGTAACTTTAATTCCTTTCATAATTTAAAAAACAATTAGAAATTAGGTTTAATTAATTTGCAATTAAATATTTTCTTCAATAAAATCCAAAAAATATTTTTTCCTCAAATTAGATTTTTCAGGTTTCAATTTCTTCTCGCATTTAATTCGCCGCACGCTTGTTATTTATTTTTTCAATATTTTGTAACTGCTCACTGGTTTGTAATAGTTAATTTAGGGTTTATTTTACTATTTAAATCCCCGGTTTTTTGGCTATGTAGTTAATCCCCCTCCCTGAAGCCTTGTAATAATGTAGGTTTATTTTCTCGTATTTTAATTCCTGAAAATATTTAACTGTCTAGATGTATGCTAATAGGATTGTATGGGAAGAATGCATGACAAATTAATACAGTTAGAAAACCATAATATGCAAATATAAATAACTGAAAACAAATCACTCGCACATATCACTCTTAGGGTATACTCTCACTTCGGTTGCCTTCGGTAAACGATCATTAAGCATAGGGTGTCTTAGTGGTTGCCCTCCAGTCTAAAGGATCAATTTGTCCCGTTCGAATGTTGCCTCAGAAATGTTGCCTCGGAAATGTTGTCTCGAATAAGATCTTAAGACTCTAGGGTTATTATTAAGGTGTCCTAATACTGCTTTAGTGATCGTACGTCCCTTTCGAATTGACCCTTACAAACTCCAACGATGGTGCTACCTATTTCTCAATAGTAGGATAACGCTCTCTAAAGGAAACAAGAACATAAATGATCTTTTTTCGAGTAAGTAGATGCTAGTAGGTACTCGCTCCTATCAAAACTTTTCACACTTACACATTTTTCAAAATTTTTTTTAAAACAACTTCGTCACACCTTTGAGGACTGATACAAGGGTTATCACAAAGTAAAACATTTTCAAAACAAAGCACATACACAAGCAATTTGAAAAATGAGCAAGTACCTAAGATCCCATGAAAAACCATGGATAGAAAAGGTGCTAACACCTTCCCTTTCTATAATCTACCCCCGTACTTAGAATATCTCGAAAAAGGATTTTTTTTTCTGTACTTTTTACCTTTCCGGTTGGATGAAATAAAAGTCGGTGGAGACTCTTGCTTACCGCGACATTTTGCAAACACAAAATGCAAAACGCAAACCAGTATCAAACAACATGTTCTGCCACCGTATCACACCCCACCCATATGATCTTTTTATCCATTGTGTTCCCACTAGAATGTGAGCTAAAAGTGCCTTCATGTAGATCAACCATGACCTTGTCTGCCTCACTCTTGTCTATGCAACGAAGCAAAATAGAGTCATGGTTGCGCTTGTAAAGAATGCCATTACTGAGGAAGAACTTAGCAGATAATCTTCTCAAGAACTTCTTATCATTGACTGAAGCTCCCTCTGAATACTCTTTGGCCTCGAGATACTTATTAACCTCATGGAACCAAGTCTTGTTCACTACTTCTTCAGTATCGATCTCGTGACAGTAAGTTGGTTCATCCATCCGCTCAATAGTGATCTGGGGAGCCTCGTTATCCCACTTGATTTTAAACATGGATGATATACTGGCTAGCGCGTTCGCTAGTTAATTTTCCTCTTGTGGAAAATGCTCAAAGTTAATTTCCTCAAAATATGGGATTAATGTCAACAAATGTTCTTTGTAGGGGACGAGATTAGGGTGCTTCTTGTCCCATTCTCCTTTGATCTGACTGATGACTAAGGATGAATCTCCAAATACCCTTAAGGACTTGATTCCCAAATCTATGGCGGCTTTGAGACCCATAATACACGCTTCATGTTCTCCATATTATTGGTAAAGTTGAAACAAAGTCTTGCAGTGAAGGGAGTGTGACATCCTTAAAGGGATATGATCACAACACCTATGCCATTGCCGAGTGCGTTGGAAGCTCCGTAAAAAACCAAGGTCCATTGGGATCCTTGTTCAGGTCTGTCATATGGTCTGAGTTCTTCAAAATTGTTTACCAACATGATGTCTTTATCTGGGAACTCGAATTTCATGGACTGGTAGTCATCCACAGCTTGATGAGCAAGGTGATCGGCTAGCACACTGCCCATTATTGCTTTTTGGGTAGTGTACTGAATGTCGTATTTAGTCAGGATCAACTGTCATCTTGCTATTATTCTAGAGAGGGTAGGCTTCTCGAATATGTATTTAATTGGATCCATCTTGGATATCAACAAGGTAGTATGGGTCAACATATACAGTATTAGCCGACGAGCAGCCTATGCCAGAGCGCAACAATTTTTCTCGAGCAGTGAATATATGGTTTCACAGTCAGTAAACTTTTTGCTCAGGCAGTATATTGCATGCTCTTTTTGGCAAGACTCGCCATGCTGCCCCAACACACACCCCATTGAATTTTCCAAGACAGTTAGATACATGATCAAAGGTCTTCCCTCATCTGGCAGCATTAAAACAGGATGCTCTTGAAGGTACTCTTTGATCTTGTCGAAGGCAGCCTGACAGTCATCATTCCAATCCAACACTTGATCTTTCTTCATTAATTTGAAGATTGGTTCACAAGTAGCGGTTAGGTGAGAAATGAATCGGGCGATGTACTTTATCCGTCCTAAGAATCCTTTGACTTCCTTCTCGCTGCGAGGAGTAGGAATTTCTTATATTGCTTTTACCTTTGCAAGGTCCACTTCGATACCTTTACCGCTGATGATGAAGCCTAGGAGTTTATGGGACCTCACTCCAAATGTGCATTTACTCGGGTTCAACCTTAGCTTGTATTTCTTTAGCCTTTCAAACAGTTTCTGCAAATGGTCAAGATGTTACTATTCAGTTTGAGATCTGGCTATCATGTCATCCACATAGACCTCTATTTCGTGATGGATAATGGGTTGAAATAGAGCTAACATGGCACGCTGATAAGTTGCCCCAACGTTTTTCAACCAGAATGGCACAACTTTGTAACAGAACGTGCCCCACTGTGTGACGAAGGTTGTTTTATCCATGTCCTCAGGTGCCATTTTGATTTGATTATAGCCTGAGAAACCATCCATAAATGAGAACACTTAATGTTGTGCGGTATTTTTAACCAGAATATCGATATGGGGAAGCGGGAAATCATCCTTAGGGCTTGCCCTATTTAAATCTCTGTAATCCACACACATGCGTACTTTACCGTCCTTTTCAGGAATTGGAACAACATTGGCGACCCATTGTGGATAGGAGGTGACGACTAAGAATCCAACGTTGAATTGTTTCATGACTTCAGTCTTGATCTTCTCTGACATTTCTGGCCTCATGCGACATACTTTCTATTTTATTGGAGGGCAGTCTTCTTTTGTCGGTAGACGATGGACCATGATATCAATGTCAAGTCCTGGAATCTATTTGTATGACCAGGCAAAGACCTCAACATTGTCATGTAGTAACTGAGTTAAGCGCTTCTTGACACTAGGTTCCAGATTGGCACCTACCTTGACTTCTTTCTTGTCCTCTTTGGTACCTAAGTTACCTGTGTCAACCGGATCTTCGTGGGGCTGTATGGTCTTTTCTTCCTGTTGTAGTAACCTGGGTAGTTCCCCTGGTACCTCACAATCTTCCCCACCTTCATCGTCGGCTTGGTATATCGGATTTTCAAAGTCACAGTAGGCCATAGCAGAATCGTTACCCATGGGATCCTGAGTGGATATGGATCTGCATTTTGATATGTGAGTGTGTGTAAGAGAATAGCTATCTTTGAAAAAAAATAAATATGTAAAAATAAGAAGAACAAAGAGCGTAAAAGTTTCATGCAAAGATGTCCATGATTCATTGATGACATATGAAAATGAAGTAACAACCCTTACAAATGGACCGTTTTGCCTCGGGTAAGACACATGGTTTTAAAAGTCTAAATTGTTTAATTATTACAAGTCCGACAAAAATTTAAAGACAATTATAGTTGGATAAAAGTAATAGGGGAAAATTCTTTGGCTTCCCAGTTATTGAGTCCTCCGTTGATAGTTGGAAAAATCCATTCTTCCAGGTCACAACTATCATCACTATCTTCCACTGCATTGACTCCATGGTTGCTGATCCGTAAAGGTGGTCCCCCGACACGAGCACGACGAACAACTTTATGGGCTCCTGAAGTAAAACCCAAACCAAATTTTTCAGATTTTTAGGGAATATCCGGGAGTTGGACCCAAATAGTACACCCACCCTCTTCGACTACTGCCTTGGCATCTCTCAGAGAAGCCATATTTAACGAAGGTCTGGTAATCTTCGGAACTTTGGAAACAGTCTTGGTTTCCGCAACTGTTTGTGGGGCTTCCTCAAAATGCTGACACGGAGTTTCGATGAATTCACCATCCATTTCCACATATCTGAAGGAGTTCAGGTGATTGACCATATATTCCTCCTCTCCATGGACAGTAATGATTTTTACCTTGGTTGGGTATTTCAACATCTGATGTAATGTAGAGGTGACGACACCAGCATCATAAATCCAAGGTTGGCCCAATAAACAAGAATAGGAAGGGCGAATATCCATTACATAGAAAGTTGAATCAAAGGTCTGAGTTCCAACTTTAATGGGGATGTCCACCTCCGTATGCACCATTCTCTTCAAACCGTCGAAGGCCCTTACCACTATGTTGCTGGGTTTTAAGGTCAAACCTTCACAGTCTAGTCTATCCAGAGCTTTCTTCGGCAGCACATTCAATGATGAACCAGTATCTACCAGGACATGGGCTAAAGTAGTGCCCCTGCATTCAACAGAGACATGCAATGCCTCATTGCATTTCCTCCCTCTATGTGTCAGGTCAGCATTAGGAAATCCCAAACCGTTATCAGCGGTCAAACTGGAAACACAATCTTCGAATTGGTCAGCAGAGGTTTCATGTGGCACATGGGCAGTTTTAAGAAATTTCACCAAGGCATTTTCATGAGCTTCAGAGCACAACAGTAAAGCTAGCATAGAAATCTTTGAAGGGGTCTGCCCTAGCTGTTCGACTACATTGTAGTCGCTTCTCTTTATAATTTTCAAAATATCTTCCATCTCCTTCTTGGAAGCTTCTAGGACAGATACTGATTGCACCTTCATCCAGACAGGTTCAACCAAAATTCCTTTTCCCGGAGTCTCGTTCGAGTCGGAGATAAGGGTGTCAATAGGGGTAACCATAAGAACTGTAGTAGTAGTATCAGTAGGAACAATAACATGAATGATCACAGGACCAATAAAAATTTTTGGATGAGCAATCTCAGGGGAGAACACTCTTCCACTTCTGGTTATTTTGCTGGTTCCCACAAAGTTTCCGATGTCGGGGTCAGCCCTCTCAAAAACCGAGTCTTCATCAGCCAGCCAATCTTGCTTGACACCGTGGTAGTAGACATTACCCCCATTGTTCCAGGGGACAGTTTTATCAAAGGAGTATGGGATTGGCCCTGGAATAGTAATTATCAGTGGAGTCACCTTCGGAACAGATGTAATCCTAACGGGTCTTTTGGTGGATACCCTGGGAGGATTGGAGGAAATGGTTACTATTGAAACATCCTTGTAAGCAATTGTTGGAACGGGAGTCTTTTCAAAAAAAATCTCTTTGTCATCCATCAGGCGCTGGACACCTGCCTTCAATAAATGGCAACCAGTTTGTAGGGATAAACAGAGGTGGCAGCCTTCACCATAGCCTGGAAATAAACCGGCCTTCAACAAGTTCCTTTTGATGGTTAGGAGAGGAGTAACAAGTTCATCATCAACAACAACAAACACATCATCTTCAACAGCATTAACACCATAGTTGTGCTTGGGCATAGGAGCGGTGATAACATTTGGGATCTCAGGAGCGTCAAATTCAATTTCTTTTTCCTCGAGAAGGTCTTGTACCTTGTTTTTCAAAACCCATCAGTCGTTTGTATCATGACCTGGACTTTCTGAATGGTAAGCACAACGAGCATTTGGGTTATAACGGGGAGAGGCAGTGTTGGGATTTGTGATATGGTGGGGGAACCGACTGTTAATACTGGTTTGCATTTTTTGTTCGCAAATGTCGCGGTAAGCAAGAGTCACCACTGACTTTTATTTTATCCAATAAGGAAAAGGAAAAAGAACAGAAAAACCTTTTTCGAGATGTTTCTGAGTACGGGGATAGATTATAGAAAGGGAAGGTGTTAGCACCCTTTCTATCAGTGGTTTTCCATGAACTCTTAGGTACTTGCTCATTCTTAAATTTCTTTTCTGTGTTTGTGTGTGCTTGTTTTGAAAAGTTTTGTTTTACTTCGTGTTAACCCTTGTTTCTGTCCTCAAGAGTGTTGCGAAGTTGTTTTTGAAAACATTGTTTGAAAAGTGTTGGTGTGAAAAAGTTTTTGTTTGTTTGAGAAAGTACCTAGGAACTAATCTACCTACTCGAAAAATATCTGTTCGTTTTCCTTTTAGACAATGCTATCCCATTATTGAGAAATAGGTAGCATCGTCGTTGGAGTTTTTTAGGGACATTTGAAGGGACAAATACGATCACAAAAGCAATGTTAGGAAATGTTAATAATCATCCTAAAGCCTTAAAGAGCTTTTTCCGAGGCAACATCCGAATGGGTCATTTTAGATCTTTCGGGGCTAGAGGACAAGCACCAACAAACCCTATACTTCATGACTGTTTACTGAAGGCAACCGGAGTGGAGTAAACCCTAGGAGTGAGCATGTGCGAGTGTAATTTTTCAGTTAACTTATCTTTTCATATTTAGGGTTTTCTACCGTTTTAATTTCAGTTTGTCTTTCCATACAATCCTATTAATATCTAAGCAGTTTATAGTTTGCGAAAATAAAATGCGAGAAAGTTAAAGGTCCTAGCTATTATAGGGCATTTGTAGACACATAATTATTTTGACTGAAAATAAATATGCGAAATTGAAACCCTAATTACTATTACAAACTCGGAGCAATTACAATAATAATAAAAAGGAAACTAAAAATGCGCGCGGCGAATAAAATGCGAGAATAAATTAAGAATCCTAAAAATCTAATTGAAAAAATATTTAGGTTATTTTGGAGAAATAAATTGAATTATATACAAATTAACCATAATTCTAATTGATTTAAACTTCGAAAAAAGGATTAAGTTTCCCTAAATTAAATTAATCTAATTAATTAAAGAAATAAAATATTTTTTTATGAAAAAAATGATTTTATGTTTTTTTGTGATTTTTTGATTTTATGATAAAAAAAGATTTTGTGTTATTTTTGTAAAAAGGAAATAATTAATGAAATAATTAAAAAAGAGAAAATAATATAAAAAAGAAGAGAAATTGGGCCTATTTGGAAGCTGAATGGGGGATGTGTTTTTGAATTTGTAAGGCCCAAAGATCTACTGAGCCCACTCCCTGCGCTAGATTCAGTGCTGGTCTTTGCTGATGGTCTATGGTGGTCATCCCTTGATGGGCGTTAGATCTGGATAGGATCCAATCCATTTCCTGGATGGTAGGAGTGCATGGAAGGTGCTTGGTTGTGTAATGCATGAAACCTGCATGTAAATATTGAGAAAATAACAAAATGCTGGGACCTGGGATCAACCCAGGTCCTCTCCACTTTCCAACCCGCGCTTCACCACCGGGCCACATGTTTTGTTGTTAATAAGATTGAAACAAAAATAACATAATACAACATGAGTTAGTATGATAAAGAAACGCGTGAAATTTGAATTGCCCAATCAGGCTGGGACACGCCATTGTCCTCTTCCCTGTTCTATCGTTTTAGACAATAACCCTTTACCAACAGCAATTTCCGCCACTATAGGCTTTAGTGACAGTTTTTGTGCGTTGCTATAGACTTGCAATATCTCAAAATTCAAAGCAAGCAATATTAATCAAAACTAAAAACATAGACCAACTAAGAATCTTGTCCTAAGTTCATTGGTATCATTAATCAGTCCTAATTTTGCCTCTACGGAGAATCCCTAATTTGAAGCTTCAAAACCCTAGTAATGGCGTAAGCTTGTTGCTGCACTAGAAATCAAATCCAGACTATCCAAAAGATCACAAACATGATTATGAATACATTTATGCAAGCAAATTAAAGGTAAAATGCGTAAAACCCTGAAAACGAATTTGAATTATAAGGGTGCAAACCGTGATCTGTATCTTACAACTCTGGATGTTTTGTGGCTCGAGAATGACTGGAATCACTTCAGAGTACGTCCAGGAAGAGATTGGTGGCTTTGAATTGCTTTGAATCGTCCTCTATGATGGAAACCGATCCACACTTTTGCTTCAAAAATTTGAGTTTTGTTTGGGGTTCTCACGACTGTAATCCTTGTTCTTTTGGCTTGAGTATGTTCAGTATATGTAGTGGAGCGGATTAGGGCAACAAAAACACTTTGTATCTTTGTGAATCATGAAAATTTGATTTTATTTTTCTCTTGTATTTTATCTTTCCAAAACAAGCATAATCATGCCAGTTTTGATTCAATTTGCCTTGCACGATTTGGTTATGATATGCCAGCTTAATTGGATTTGATTCCTACAAAAAATCAGATCAAAACCAATCTTTTTATATTTTTTGCAATTTATTTGATTTAATTTAACTTTTAAATAATAAAAAATAAAAATAGATAAATAAATAAAGCAAAAAATGTGTGGCTGCTGATTTGGGTCGTGGACCATGTTTCCAACAAGCTTCAATCATGAAATGCTAGGCCCATTTGACAAAAAATGTATTTTTGAGCACATTTGACTTTTGGCAATTTTGCAAAAATGGTCAACTTTGATAAGGCATATCTCCTCGAATTTTAACGCTAGAGAGATGTTCTTGGACTTTTTAGAAAGATTAGGATGTCCCCTAAACAACCCTTTTAGTTTCATATCAATTGGGTCTTCCATGTTCATGTAACAATCTCTGACCCAAAAGGTGTTTTTGTTGAATTTTTAAAAGGACTTATAATGTAGAAATTCATATCTTTTGATGAGTGCATATTTTGAACTTGTGGGATGAAGATGAGTTGTAGGGAATTGCATCCTCTTCAAAATGAGCCTTGGATGGGAAGTTTTTGATAAAGTATGAAGACTTTATGCTTGGTCAATGTTTGGTGGACTTTTCCTGTGAAACCCTAATTTAACAACTTTTGGGTTTTGATGAATTTGGGGAATTCCTTGAGGAATCATGATAAACCCTTGATCAAATGATGGATATCTCTCCAAAATGTTGATGTTGACAAAATATCTTGAAGTTTGACTATATGTGGGCCACAGTTGACTCTTGACCTAGTATAGTTGATTTTCCGGCATCTAGGCAATTGACTGAGAAAACTTCTTATGCAAGGCATGAAACTTGACATGGATGATCTTGAGAACATATTGGGACATGGAAAGCATTTTGGACCCTTGGACATCAACCATCTTGATGAAAATGGAAACCCTAGTTTGAAACTTGTTGCCTTAGGAGGAGGATTTATCTGGTCAATCCTTAGTCATCCTTGAGAAATTGAGGACCTCTAGAGGCACGTCTTGAGTGAAATGAGAGGGAAAATTTTGGGGTACAACAGCTGCCCCTATTCAATCTTGTTAAACTTTAGGATGTAGATTGGCTGTCTGCCTTTCGTAATCTGAAGGTGGAAGATGATTGAACACTAGAGTGCCCATAAATTTTCACTCGTCTGAGATGGTGCTGGACTGTGTAGGTGGTACCGGGAATGGGCTTACAGATGCCATTTGGAGGACATGACATAAGGTCACCGGAGATGGGCTTAAAGATGCCATCCTGAAGATATGATGGAGAATCGTCGGAGATGGGCTTAAAGATGCCATCTAGAGGATGTTGATTCCTGAGATATTTCTTTGATGAGAATTCCTGTCCCTATCATTGAGGAGGAATCTGCTGAGGAACATTGGTCTCTGTCTTGGGAGAAATGGAATTTTAGGAACTTCAGTTGTCCGTTACTCTACTGGGGAGTCATCTCTTAGTCGAGGAGATGAAAATGAACTGCTATCTGGTCGTTCTCTAGGTCTTACAGTGATTTGCTAAGGCTAATAAGATTGACTGCTAACTGGTTGTGCTCTAGGTTTTACATTGACTTACTGGGGAGATGAGATTAAACTTGATATCTGGTCGTGCTCGAGGCTTTGCAATCTCAAAAACTGTTATCTGGTCGTGCTCCAGGCTTCAGAAAGAATTAAGTGGTTATCCGGTCGCATCCGGGTTTCAACTTGAATTTAAGGCATACTAACATCCGGTCGCTTCCAGGCTTCATAGTTATTGGCCAAGTAAACATCTATCTGGTCGAATTCCAAGCTTCGTAGTACCTTATACTGTTATCTGGTCGTGCTCCAGGTTTCACAATGTCTCTTGCCGTTATCTGGTCATGCTCCAGACTTCACAGTGTCTCATACTGTTACCTGGTCGTGCTCCAGGATTCACGGTGTCTTATACCATTATCTGGTCGTGTCCCAAGCTTCAGTAATTTGGAGAAATTAAGATATTATCTGGTCTATTTCCGAGCTTCATAGCTTGAATTTGAGATATACCACTATCTGGTCGATTCTAGGCTTCGTAGTATTAAGATATTATCCGGTCGATTTCCGGGCTTCATAGCTTTTGAACTGGAATAGAAATCTTAGTATCGATTTGACTGAACTAGGGAGAGGTCTCAGAATAAATTTGACTGGAATAGAATTCAGGGGAATCTTAGCGGCGATTTGGCTGACCCAGACGAAAGTCTTAGAACATCTTCAACTAGAATAGAAACCTTAGTGTCGGTTTTACTGAACCAGAGAAAATCTTGAAAAGTGTTGGAATATCTTCAACTGGAATAGAAACCTTGGTGTCAGTTAGACTGAACCAGAGAGAACTTGTGAGAACTTGATTGCACCTTTCCCTGAAAGGTAAAGAGTTAGTCGTATGTAATATCATGATGTATGAAATGTATTGAGTAATGATGTTCTCAAAATAAATGAGATTGTGTTGTATAATATGTATGCGCATGCCATGATGTATGGATATGCAATGCTATTGTGATATTCTCTAGCTGGGGAAAATAAATCCTGGACTGCTGCTGGAGAGTATAATGAGTTGAGTTCTTCGTTTCGGCTGGGGATGGTGACCGAAGATGATTAGTTAGGGATTTACATCCATTATGCTTGAGAACATTCTTCCGGAGGAGACTCTGTCTGAGAATAATCCTGCGGGGGAATGACTCTGCGGGGAATAGAGATACTCTGTTGGAAGATCTGTTGATTTGGAGAAATAAACTCAGCTGGGGATGAACTTCCATTGCTAAAGAGAAGAGCTCTGTTGGAGATTGAGCTTCCGCTGTCAGAGAAATAAACTCTGCTCGGGAGATGGTTTTATAAACTGCTCATGGTTATAAAACTCGGCTAGGGAATGCAGATGTCAATTTTCTGAAGGAAACTGCTAGGGAAGGAATTCTTGCTTGGGGATACGGAGGTCGGACCTTGGTTGTCTCGACTCTGTGGGGAATATAGGTATCGCTGGCTTGTATGTGATAGTAACTTCGCTTCCAACTGTCTCTGCCCCTTGCACCATGATGGACGGGGTAACTGTCGATATTTAGGTTTTGTACCAGTTTCTTTGAGTTCTTAGTAACTGTCTTTCTGTTTTATATGTAGATATTTGTGAACAGTAATCATATTCAAATGCATACGTCAAGAATAAAACATTGGACGTTTTTTTTGCAAAACAAAACATAAAACGGAAAAAACAAGCATAGAGTTTTCTACTCAAAAGACGCTTTGTATTGATTTGAAATTTGCCTATAACAAACATTTTTTATAAGGAGGCTGACGCTCTAGTAAGAGAAAGCTGCCGTAAAAATGGAAATTATTACAGAAATTGTGTACAAAAAGAAAACAGCCATGTGTAGTGATCCCATTGGGTTTTAATTCTGCTATTGCCCCTATGTCTTCGAGCATATCATCACTTTGCTGCTTGTCCGAAGCTGAATGGACTGATCGGTACCATTTGAGCTTGATATCTGATTACTGAGGTCTGATCGCAAGGTGATCCAATGGGATATAGTGATACACTTTAATCCCTAATTTTTCCCTAGACCGCCCTTTCGGGTTTTCAGTCCACTGGGATACCCTTTTTTGCCCAAGCCGCCCTTTCGGGTTTTCGACTTGCCGGGTGTACAAATTTTTTTCATTTTTTATCCATAATTTTTGCCTAGGTATGTCAACCTAGCGGGTCTTTATTATGCGTATTATCTATTCACTATGTCCGCATTGACAGGGTGTGGAAGGTTCTCACCATCCATGGTGGTCAGAATCATGGCTCCATCCGAAAATATGTTCTTAATTACAAATGGTCCCTCATAGGTGGGAGTCCATTTTCCCCTGGGATCACCTTGCGGCAGTATGATGCGCTTGATTACCAGATCCCCTACTTGATACACTTGTTGTCTGACTTTCTTGTTGAAGGCCTTGATCATCTGTTTCTTATACATTTGACCATGGCAGACAACAGTAAGTCTTTTCTCGTCGATTAAATTCAATTGATCAAGTCGAGTCTGGATCCAATCGTCTTTGCTCAAACCCGCATCCGTCATAATCCGTAGAGAAGGGATCTGGTCCTCCATGGGTAGGACAACCTCCATGCCATATACTAGAGAATAGGGTTTTGCCCCTGTCGACGTACGTGCTGAAGTACAGTACCCGTGAAGAGCAAATGGTAACATCTTGTGCCAGTCTTTGTATGTCACCGTTATCTTCTGTATGATCTTTTTAATATTCTTATTAGCAGTTTCAACGGCCCCATTCATCTTCGGCCAATAAGGAGAAGAGTTGTGCTATTGAATCTTGAACTGTTTACAGAGTTCAGTGATCATCGATTTGTTGAGATTAGTACCATTATCCGTGATGATTCTATCAGGGATACCATAACGACAAACCAAGTTATGCTTGATGAACCGTGCCACCATATTCTTGGTAATCGTAGCAAAGGAGGCAGCCTCAACCCACTTCATGAAGTAATCAATGGCCACTAGGATGAAGCGATTCCCGTTGGATGCGGTAGGTCTAATCTCGTCGATCATGTCAATGCCGCATATTTCAAAGGGACAGGGAGCTGTCAAGACGTTCAAAGGAGACGGAGGTACATGCACCTTATCAGCATAGATTTGGAACTTGTGACAGGTTCGAGAATGCTGATAACAGTCGGCTTCCATAATGGACCAGTAGTATCCTGCCTGTAGGATCTTCTTCGCCATGGTATGTCCACTGGAATGAGTGCCAAAGGTAACTTCGTGTAGGTCTTCCATAATCCTCTCTGCTTCGCTCTTGTCTACACACCGCAGTAAGGTGGAGTCATGATTGCGCTTATAGAGGATTCCATTGCTGAGGAAGAACTTTGCAGCCAACCTTATTAGAAATTTCTTGTCATTGATAGATGCCCCCTCGGGGTATTCTTGAGCCTCTAGATACCTTTTCACCTAATGAAACCAAGGTTTATCGGCTACCTCCTAAGTATCGATCTCACAGCAGTAAGCTAGTGCATCCGACCTCTCAATAGTGATTTGGGGAGCTTCATTGTCCCACCCGACCTTGAACATTGACGAAATAGTAGCTAGCGCGTCAGCTAACTGATTCTCTTCTTGTGGGAAATGTTCAAACGTGATCTCTTCAAAATGCGACAGTAGTGTCAGTACCTGTTCTCTGTAAGGGATAAGGTTCGGGTGTTTCGTATCCCACCCGCCTTTGATCTGACTTATCATAAAAGCAGAATCCCCAAATACACTCAAGAACTTGATCCTTAGGTCAATAGTAGCTCTAAGACCCATGATACACGCTTCATACTCTGCCATGTTGTTGGTATATTTGAAACATAATCGGGCAGTGAACGGAGTATGACAGCCCTCGGGAGATATGATTACAACACCAATGCCGTTACCTAATGCATTTGAGGCTCCGTAAAAAAACATAGACCATCGGGATCCTTCCTTAGGTCCTTCATCTGGTCTAGGTTCTTCACAGTCGGTTACTAACATGATGTTCTCATCCGGGAACTCAAAATTCATGGACTGGTAGTCATCCATGGCTTGATGTGCCAAATGATCAGCTAACACACTTCCCTTGATTTCTTTTTGGGTTGTGTATTAGATGTCGTACTCGGTTAAGATCATTTGCCACCTTGCTATTCTTTTGGAGAGAGCGGGCTTCTCGAAAATTTACTTGATCGGATCCATCTTAGATATCAACAAAGTAGTGTGGGTCAACATATACTGTCTCAGTCGGCGAGCAGCCCATGACAAAGCGCATCAAGTTTTCTCGAGCAGTGAGTATCATGTTTCACAGTAAGTAAACTTTTTTATAAGGTAGTATATTGCATGCTCTTTTCGACCAGACTCGTCATGTTGCCCCAACACACACCCCATTGAATTATCTAGCACTATTAAGTACATTATCAAAGGTCTTCCTTCAGTCAGAGGCATCAGAATAGGAGGCTCTTGGAGGTATTTCTTGATTCTGTCAAAGGCAACCTGGAATTCGTCATTCCACTTTACCACTTGATCTTTCTTCAGAAGCTTGAAGATTGGCTCACAAGTAGCAGTCAGATGTGAAATGAATCAGGCAATGTAATTTAGGCGTCCCAAGAAACCTCTAACTTCCTTCTTAGTGCGGGGAGCAGGCATATCTTGTATGGCCTTCACCTTTGCAGGGTCTACTTGAATACCTTTGTCACTGACGATGAATCCTAGATGCTTATCAGACCTTACCTCGAAGGTTCACTTGTTCGGATTTAACCTCAGCTTGTACGTCTTCAACCTATCAAATAGCTTTTGTAGATGATCAAGATGTTTTTCCTCAGTTTGAGACTTAGATATCTTGTCATCAACGTAAACCTCTATCTCATGGTGAATCATGTCATGGAACAGAGCTACCATAGCTTGCTGATAAGTTTCCCCAGCATTCTTCAACCCAAACGGAATCACCTTGTAGTAGAAAGTGCCCCACTGTGTAACAAAAGTTGTCTTCTCCATTTCTTCAGGTGCCATCTTGATCTGATTGTAGCCAGAGAAACCGTCCATGAAGGAGAAGACTTTGTGATTTCCAGTGTTGTCAACCAGAACATCAATGTGGGGAAGTGGGAAGTCATCCTTGGGGCTTGCCCTGTTCAGGTGTCTGTAATCCACACACATTCATACTTTACCATCTTTCTTTGGTACTGGGACCACATTAGCAACCCACTGCGGATAGGAGGTGACAACTAAGAACCCTGTGTTCAACTGCTTCATAACTTCTGCTTTAATCTTCTCTTACATCTCAGGACGCATATGACAAACCTTTTTCTTTACCGTATGGCAGTCTTCTTTAGTCAGCATACGATGAACCACTATATCCGTGTCTAGTCCCGGCATGTCTTCATATGACGAGGCGAAGATTTCAACATACTCATGCAACATCTGTACCAACCACTGTTTGACACTAAGCTCCAGATTTTCACCTATCTTAATCTCTTTTCTGTCTTCCTTTGTATCCAAGTTCACTGTCTCAACCGACTCTTCATGAGGCTGTATGGCCCTTTCTTCCTGCTGTAATAGTCTAGCAAGTTGTCCGGGTACCTCACAATCTTCCTCACCTTCGTCCTCGACTTGGTTGATCAGATTTTCAAAGTCATAATGAGCAGTAGCAGAATTGTTATCATTGGGATCCAGAGTGGATATGGATTTGCATTTGGATGCGTGAGTGTGTGTAAGAGCATAACTGTATAAACAAAATAAAAGAAAAGAAAGACAGAGAGCAAAAAATTTCTATGCAAACATCCAATGCTTTATTGATTTCATATGAAAATGAAACATGATAACCCTCACAAATAGAACCATTTTGCCCCAGGTAAGACACATGGCTATAGAGTTTATATTGTTTTTAAATTACATATTCGAAAAATCAGAAATACAATTACTCCTGAACAAAAGTAATCTGTACAAAGTCCTTGGCAATCCAGTTACTGAGTCTGCCATTGGTAGTCGTGAAGATCCAGCTGTCAATGTCGGAATCAACATCACTATCTTCAAGCGCATTGACCCCAGGACTGTTGATGCGTAGGGGAGGTCCTCCAGCCCGAGCGCGACGAACAGCCTTTTGAGCACCTGTAGTAAAGCCCAAACAAGATTTATCAGACTTGTAATGAATAACCGGGAGCTGACCCCAAATGGTAGACCCACCTTCTTCAACCATTGCTCGTGCATCCTTGAGAGAAGCCATCTCGAGGGAGATTTGGTGACCTTTGGAGGACTGTCGGTAGTTTCTTCTGTAGCCATAATCTGAGGTACCTCTTCAAAGTTATGGCAAGGAGTCTCGATGAACTCGCCATCCATTTCCACGTACCTAAAGGTGTTCAAGTGGCTGATCATATACTCCTCTTCACCATGCACAGTGACAAGCTTTCCTCTTACTGGGTACTTCAACATTTGGTGAATGGTAGAAGTAATAGCCCCAACCCCATGTATCCAAGGGTGTCCCAACAAGCAAAAATATGATGGTTTGATATCCATTACGTAGAAAGTGGAGTCGAAGGTCTGGGAACCAACTTTGATAGGGACACCCACTTCCCCGTGCACCATCCTCTTCGAACCATCAAAACCTCTCAATACTATATTGCTAGGCTTCAAGGTCAAGCCTTCGCAGTCCAATCTATCCAGAGCTTTTTTAGGTAGCACATTTAATGAGGAGCCAGTATCTACCAAAACATAGGCCAGAGTCGTGCCCCTGCATTCAACGGAAACATGAAGAACATCATTATGCTTCCTCCCCTTTGGTGTCATATCCGCATCGGAAAAACCCAAACCATTATTGGTAGTTAGACTAGCCACACAATTTTCAAACTGATTAGCAGATGTCTCTTGTGGCATGTGAGACGTCTTCAGAAACTTAACAAAAGCCTTCGCATGGGCCTCAGAACACAACAACAAAGGCAACATAGAAATTTTGGATGGGGTCTGCCCCAGCTTCTCGACCACGTTGTAGTCGGTCTTCTTTATTATCTTCAAAACTTCTTCCATTTCTTTTTTGGAAGCTTCTGGTATGGTTACTGAATTGGCCTTTGTCAGGACAGGCTCAATCAGTATGCCTTTGCCTCGAGTCTCGGCCGATTCGGTGATGGGAGGGTCAACAGGAGTGATTACTGGAATTGCAGTGGTAGTCTTGGGTAGAACCACAACAAGAATGATCGCAGGTCCAGTAACAGTCTTCGGGGGAGAAATTTCAAGGGAGAACACTCTTCCACTTCTTATTATTTTACTGGTTCTGACAATATTGACGATGTCGGAATCCGCATTTTCAGCAATCTTGTCTTCAATGGCTAACATTTCCTGCTTTACGCCGTGGTAATAGACGTCGGCCCCATAGTTCCAAGGAACAGATTTGTCCGAGGAGTATGGGATTGGCCCTGGCATGGTTATAATCAACGGAGTCACCTTCAGAATTAATGTAATCCTGACGGGTGTCTTAGCGGAGGCCCTGAGAGGATTGGCGGAAATGGTTATGATAGAAACGTCTTCACAGGAAACAGTTGGAACAAGAGTCTTCTCAAATAGAATCTCTTTGTCATCCATCAGGCACTGAACACCTGTCTTCAATAAAGGGCAACCAGTCGGTAGAAATGAACAAAGGTGGCAACCTTTATCACATCCCGGAAATAAACTGGCCTTCAGCAAATTCCCTTTGATAGTCATGAGTGGGGTCACTAATTCTTCCGCAGAAGTCACAAACACATCTTCTACAACGACATTAACACCTCGACCATGTTTCAGCATATGAGCATTGATAATGTTGGGAGTCTCCGGGGGGAAAATTCAATCTCTTTAGCATCAATCAGATCCTGAACTTTTTTCTTCAAAGCTCAGCAGTCATTGGTGTTATGGCCAGGACTTTCTGAATTATAAGCACAACGAGCATTCGGTTTATAGTAAGGAGAGGTGGTGTTAGGGTTCCTCGGAGCTTCCCTTAGAGTAACCAGATTGGACTTCAGCAACTGAGGTAAAACCTAAGACAACGTCATGTTGATCTGAGTGAACTGTCTAGCTGGTCTTTCTGCTCTTGGCTGATTGTTTCTTTGCTGAGAAGGTGCAGGTTTAGGAATCATAACAGCTCCTAACGTCGGACGGCGCTCGGTTTGATTATGATTATTTTGGTTATAAACGACACTGACTTCCTTTTTACCTGCAAATGGCTTCCTTGCAGCACTAGAAGAGGCATCCTTCTGAATTTTTCCACTTCGAATTCTAGCTTCCACTCTTCCTCCTATTAAGATCAGTTCAGTAAAACCCATCGATGAAATTCCAATCAGATGGTTGAAGAATGGCCCAGTCAAAGTTCCCAGAAACATATCCACGAGCTCCTTGTCACCCATGGGAGGTTGAACTCTTCCAGCCAAATCTCTCCACTTCTGAGCATAATCCTTGAAACCCTCGTTCAAACCCATAGACAGATTTTGGAGTTGTGTACGGGTGGGAGCGAGGTCTGAATTATACTGATATTGCTTATAAAATGTAGCATCTAAGGCTTCCCAGTTACGAACATTGGCTCTTTCCAGCTGATAGAACCAATCCAATTGTGTTCCATACAAACTGTCTTGGAAGAAGTGAACCCACAAGTCTTTGTCAGCAGTATGAGGTTGTATCTTCCACACATAGGAACGAAGATGCATTTTAGGACAAGAGACACCATCATACTTAGCAAATACCGGTGCCTTGAATTTTGGGGGGGTGACAACCCCGGAGACCAGACCCAACACTTCAAAATCTAGCCCAGGAACCTTCTGGATTTTGATAGCACTTAGACGCTCTTCTAACTGCTTATACCTTTCATCAGCAGGAGGGTATTGCTCCTAATTATAATCAGTTTCATTATCATACTCTTTAGTACTAGGGTCCTCTTCTCTGGCTTCACCCTCTTGATTCTCTCCCTCTTTAGATGAAGAAGCTAAATCAATAACCAGTATTGGAGGCCCTCTGAACCTTCTGCTCATATGTGCCACACCGATTGTACTCTTGGTCTTCTTAGTGTTCTTCTTAACAATCAGGGCCTTCATCCCTTCCTGTCCTTTGGCCAAAGCCAAAATTATTTGCTGGAACTGCGTGTTCTGAGTCTGAAGATCTTTCACAGTTTGTTCAAGAGCCATTGCTGAAATAAATAGCGGAGGGGATGAGAAACCTGTTATGAGTCCTGTTATGCAATGATATGTATAATGTGTATGCAATGTTTTCAAGGGTTCTTAAAGGCTCAAATTTTCTTAAACAAAAAGGATCAAACGCGAATTGTATTAGTAAACTTGAATTGTTACAAATAATGTATTTTGAGAGTACAATTAAGAAAAATAAAACAAAAAGAAGACTAGGTTTCCCATGGGCGCATCCTTTTTGGCGCGATGTAGGCATTGATATTCCTCTCTTCATGAAGTATCCTAGTGAGTTCCAAGACCTTCTTCTCGTTGGCGTAGAATTGGGCTTCAAACGTATCTCGCTCCTCTTTAAGCTGAACCCAGGACTTTTGTAACTCTTTGTGATTAGTTGGCATGTCTGGATGAAGAACAAGATGAGGAGTGTCTCCCTCAACAACTGGTTCCATAATCATAGGTGGGATAGTGGGATAAGGCATCATAAGAGTTTGAGCACAGGCTCGTACCCATCTGAGATAAGGCTCGAGAGGTATGGAATTCTCATGCCCAAGTGTCTTGCTGTCAACCCTATGTACCACACTCCAAGCTTGTATGAACCTTTTGCGGTAACCCTGAACATCATTCTCATAGTTGAAGGCGATTCCTTGAATAAGTGTATCATGAGGACCATCCCTTCTCGCATAACCAAATTGTCGTAATGCTAAGCAAGGGTTATAAGTGATTCCTCCCCTAATGCCTAAGAAAGGGGCATTAGGGAATTCACCACAGTGATCGATGATAGTAACATCTTTCGAGAATAGTGAACACCAATGAATGTCTGAATGCGTAAGGGACATCAGTCGATGAGACCATCTTTTACCCTGTTCATTCTTCAAAGTAGATCTGGGTAGGTGCGAAATAAACCACCTAGCCAATAGATGAGTGCAACACTAGAGGGTCCCCCTTCTTTTTAGAGTGCGAGCATGCAGAGAGTGTATAATATCCCCAAGTAATGTAGGTACTGGATTCTGAGACAAAAAAACCTGGATTGTGCTCACATCTACGAGTTGATCCTCATTAGGGAACAATACCATCCCGTAGACAAGGAGTGACGAAACCTCTTCAAAATCTTATAGATCCAGGGTATCCCAAAAATAGTAAGCCTTCTCGAACAAAAATTTAACTGGACTTCCTTGAACACTCCCTCTGGTTTCCCAATTTATCACTATGTAGGACCGTTGTAAGGATAAGGCTTTAGCAATTTCTTCAGGTTTGGGATGTGTTTCCGTACCGCTAAAAGGTAGCTGATCAAGAATGGGTATCCCTACTAACTGAGAAAATTCCTCCATAGTAGGCACTAACTAGTAATCCGGAAATGTGAAACAGTGATGCAGAGGATCGAAGAACTGAAACATCACTTTCAACATTTCTTCATCAGGTTTTGCAGTGACCAAGTTGAGCAACCGACCATGATTTTCAGTGAAAGGAGAGATTTCGGGAATCCTTACTGCCAAGTCCCTTAATTGGGGAGATACTTTCACTAGGTTAATCTGAATAGTGTTCCTGCGGGCGGATGCCATATCCTATAAAACAGAGCAAAGATGAGCCCTAGAAACCCTTGAAATCGTTAGTATGATATGCTATGGTATGATGTTTATGATGTCATGATAAATCAAAGGTATAGCAAACACATACGAATCACACCAAGTCCTTAGGTTTAAGGCCTGCTTGAGTTTTAAGGTCATACCCTCTTGAAGCTGGATTGGTTCAACCTGTCCTATAAATATGTAATCGAGTTCTAAAGGGATCTCAATATCACCGATCTTTCCCCCAAGCCTTGTTCAATCGACGATTGACTCATAATCAAACAAAACTCAGAAGTCAAACCTCAATGAGTGTAGCATCGAGTATCTGTCGACCTTGGGTATACACCAAAGTTGGCCATCTCGCTACGTCCTACTGGCCAAGTTGTGCAATTAAAGGTTCTAAGGTCAGTTGATGCTTTATGACACCACGCGGCGGCCCCGTACATCTCCCTGATTGACTCAAGGGTTACGAGTACCAACCAAAGTGCCACATCAACGTAGTTATTACTTCAACTGTGTCGGTATACCCCAACACAACTCCCTCACAATTTATTGCTACTTACCTAAAAGGTGTTTCCCGATCCGGGTGTAGGATCAAATAACCCAAACAATTCCCATAAATATAAAGCAAGCAAGACAATCAAGAGAAAGTAATTAAATATGACCTAGATCCTAAGGTTTACCCAACTTTATATTCTTCTCCCCAGCAGAGTCGCCAGTTCTGTGATACGGTGGGGGAACCGACTGTTAATACTGGTTTGCATTTTTTGTTCGCAAATGTCGCGGTAAGCAAGAGTCGCCACTGACTTTTATTTTATCCAATCAGGAAAAGGAAAAAGAATAGAAAAAACCTTTTTCGAGATGTTTCTGAGTACGGGGGGTAGATTATAGAAAGGGAAGGTGTTAGCACCCTTTCTTTCCGTGGTTTTCCATGAACTCTTAGGTACTTGCTCATTCTTAAATTTCTTTTATGTGTTTGTGTGTGCTTGTTTTGAAATTTTTTGTTTTACTTCGTGTTAACCCTTGTTTCTGTCCTCAAGAGTGTTGGGAAGATGTTTTTGAAAACTTTGTTTGAAAAGTGTTGGTGTGAAAAAGTTTTTGTTTGTTTGAGCAAGTACCTAGGAACTAATCTACCTACTCGAAAAAGGTCTGTTCATTTTCCTTTTAGACAATGCTATCCCATTATTGAGAAATAGGTAGCATCGTCGTTGGAGTTTTTTAGGGACATTCGAAGGGACACATACAATCACAAAAGCAATGTTAGAAAATTTTAGTAATCATCCTAAAGTCTTAAAGATCTTTTTCCGAGGCAACATCCGAATGGGTCATTTTAGATCTTTCGGGGCTAGAGGACAACCACCAACAAACCCTATACTTCATGACCATTTACCGAAGGCAACCAGAGTGGAGTAAACCCTAGGAGTGAGCATGTGCGAGTGTAATTTTTCAGTTAACTTATCTTTTCACATTTAGGGTTTTCTACCGTTTTAATTTCAGTTTGTCTTTCCATACAATCCTATTAATATCTATGCAGTTTATAGTTTGCGGAAATAAAATGCGAGAAAGTTAAAGGTCCTAGCTATTATAGGGCTTTTGTAGACACATAATTATTTTGACTGAAAATAAAGATGCGAAATTGAAACCCTAATTACTATTACAAACTCGGTGCAGTTACAATAATAATAAAAAGGAAACTAAAAAATGCGCGGGGCGAATTAAATGCGAGAATAAATTAAGAATCCTAAATATCTAATTGAAAAAATATTTAGGTTATTTTGGAGAAATAAATTGAATTATATACAAATTAAACCTAATTATATTTGATTTAAATTATGAGAAAAGGATTAAGTTTCCCTAAATTAAATTAATCTAATTAATTAAAGAAATAAAATATTTTTTTATGAAAAAATTATTTTATGTTTTTTTGTGATTTTTTGATTTTATGATAAAAAATGATTTTGTGTTATTTTTGTAAAAAGGAAATAATTAATGAAATAATTAAAAAAGAGAATATAAAATAAAAAAGAAAAGAAATTGGGCCTGTTTTGAAGCTGAATGGGGGGTGTGTAGTTGAATTTTTAAGGACTAAAGAGCTTCTGAGCCCACTCTCTGCGCTAGATTCAGTGCTGGTCTTTGCTGATGGTCTATGGTGGTCTTCCCTTGATGGGCGTTGGATCAGGCTAGGCAACGATCCATTGGCTGGATGGTTGGAGTGCATGGAAGGCGCTTGGATGTGTAATGCCTGGAACCTGCGTATAAATATTGAGAAAATAACAAAATGCTGGTACCTCAGATCGAACCCAGGTCCTCTCCACTTTCCAACGCGCGCTTCACCACCGGGCCACATGTTTTGTTGTTAAAAGATTGAAACAAAAATAATATAATACAACATGAGTTAGCATGATAAAAAAAACACGCGGAATTTGAATTGCCCAATCAGGCTGGGACACGCCATCGTCCTCTTCCCTGTTCTATCGTTTTAGACAATAGCCCTTTACCACCAGCAATTTCCGTCACTATAGGCTTTAATGACGGTTTTTGTGCGTTGCTATAGACTTGAAATATCTCAAAATGCAAAGCAAGCAATATTAATCAAAACTAAAAACATAGACCCACTAAGAATCTTGTCCTGAGTTCATTGGTATCATTAATCGGTCCTAACTTTGCCTCTACGGAGAATCCCTAATTTGAAGCTTCCAACCCTAGTAATGGCGTAAGCTTATTCCTAGACTTGAAATCAAATCCAGGCTATCCAAAAGATCACAAATATGATTATGAATACATTTATGCAAGCAAATTGAAGGTAAAATGCGTAAAACCCTGAAAACGAATTTGAGTTATAAGGGTGCAAACCGTGATCAGTATCTTACAGCTCTGGATGTTTTGTGGCTCGAGAATGACTAGAATCACTCCAAAGTACGTCCAGGAAGAGATTGGCGGCTTTGAATTGCTTTGAATCTTCCTCTATGATGGAAACCAATCCACACTTTTGCTTCAAAAATTTGAGTTTTGTTTGGGGTTCTCACGACTGTAATCCTTGTTCTTTTGGCTTGAGTATGTTCAGTATATGTTGTGGAACGGATTAGGGCAACAAAAACACTTTGTATCTTTGTGAATCATAAAAATTTGATTTGATTTTGGTCTTGTATTATATCTTTCCAAAACAAGCATAATCATGCCAATTTTGATTCAATTTGCCTTGCACGATTTGGATATGATATGCCAGCTTAATTGGATTTGATTCCTACAAAAAATCCGATCAAAACCAATCTTTTTATATTTTTTGCAATTTATTTGACTTAATTTAACTTTTAAATAATAAAAAATCAAAATAAATTAATAAATAAATAAATAAAAAAATGTGTGGATGCTGATTTGGGTAGTGGAACATGTTTCCAACAAGCTTCAATCATGAAATGCTAGGCCCATTTGACAAAAAATGTATTTTTGAGCACATTTGACTTTTGGCAATTTTGCAAAAAATGGTCAACTTTGACAAGGCATATATCCTCCAATTTTAACCCTAGATAGATGTTCTTGGACTTTTTATAAATCTTAGGATGTCCCCTAAACAACCCTTTTAATTTCATCTCAATTGGGTCTTCCATGTTCATGTAAGAAGCTCTGACCCAAAAGGTGTTTTTGTTGACTTTTCAAAAGGACCTATAATGAAGAAATTCATATCTTTATATGAGTGCATATTTTGAACTTGTGGGATGAAGATTAGTTGTATGGTATTTCATCCTCTTCAAAATGAGCCTTGGATGGAAAATTTCTGATAAAGTATGAAGAAGTTATGCTTGGTCAAAGTTTGGTTTACTTTTCCTATGAAACCCTAATTTAGCAACTTTTGGGTTTTGATGAATTTGGGGCATTCCGTGAGGAATCGTGATCAAACCTTGATCAAATGATGGATATCTCTCCAAAATGTTGATGTTTACCAAAAATCTTGAAGTTTGACTGTATGTGGGCCACATTTGAGTTTTGACCTAATATAGTTGATTTTCAGGCATCTGTGCAATTGATTGAGCAAACTTCTTGTGCAAGGCATGAAACTTGACATGGATGATCTTGAGAACATATTGGGAAGATGGAAATCAATTGGGACCCTTGGACTTCAACCATGTTGATTAAAATGGAAACCCTAGTTTGAAACTTGTTGCCTTAGGAGAAGGATTTGTCTTGTCAATCCTTAGTCATCCTTGAGCAATTAAGGACCTCTAGAGGCATGTCTTTAGTGAAACGAGAGGGAAAATTTTAGGGTACAACAAGATTCTTCGGAGCTTCCCGCAAGGTTACCAGATTAGATTTCAACAAATGCGGCAAGACTTGAGACAATGTCATATTTATCCGGGTAAACTGTCTTACCGGTCTTTCCATTCTAGGCTGGTTGTTCCTTTCTTGAATAGGTGAAATTTAGGGATCATGACAACCCCTACCACTGGACGGTGTTCAGTTCTGTCCTGATTCCTATGGTCATATGCAACACTGACCTCCTTCTTTCCGGTAAAGGGCCTCTTTATCGCGCTTGAGGATGCATCTCTTTGAATTTTGCCACTTTTTATACCCGCTTCTACCCGTTCACCGGTCATGATTAATTCGGTAAATCCAGTCGAGGAGATTCTGATCAAGTGTTTGAAGAATGGACCAGATAGCGTTCCTAATAACATATCCACCAATTCTCTGTCAGATAGAGGGGGTTGGACCCTTCCCGTGAGATCCCGCCGTTTTTGAACATAGGTCTTGAAACCTTCACCTTCTCCCATAGACATGGCTTGCAACTGTGTTTGTGTTGGAGCTAAGTCAACATTATACTGGTATTGTTTATAAAAGGCAGCAACCAAGTCTTCCCAATTGCAAATATTGGTCCCTTCTAATTGATAGAACCAATCCAACTATGTCCCTGACAAGCTTTCTTGGAAGAAATGTACTCATAGGTCTCTATCGACAGTATGGGGTTGAATTTACCTGACGTATGACCTTAAATGTAGTTTGGACAAGTGACACTGTCATATTTAGTGAAAGTAAGGACCTTGAATTTCTGTGGTATGACAACCCCTGAGAGAAGTCCTAGATCCTCAAAATCCAACCCGGGTACTTTCTGGATCACCATAGCATTTAAGCAATCTTTCAATTGTTTGTATTTGTCGTCAGCTAGAGGATACTGCTCTTCAGAGTAATCAACCTCTTCTTCCTCTTCAGATTCTTGAAGGTCAGTCACTTCCTTGTTTTTCCCTTCCTGATTGTCCCCTTCACCTAATGATGTTGCGATGTCTAGGGTCCGTCTGGCTGGCCCTTGGAACCTTCTTCCCAGATTCAAAACACCGGTTGATTTCTTCGCTTTCTTCTTCTTTTCTTTGATCAGTAAAGTTTTCAAATCCTCTTGTCCTTTTGCAAGAGTCAAGAACATTTTTTGAAACTGAGCGTTCTGCGCCTGAAGATCTTTTACTGTCTGTTCAATATCCATCTCACTGAAATAAATAGTAGAAAGATAAGGAGACCTGTTGTAAGAAACCTGTTTGTGTTATGATGAATGAAGATGCATATGCAAATGATTTCAAGGAAATTAAAGATTTAAATTTGCTTTCGACAAAAAGGAACACACGTTATATTAATAAATCAAAGTTTGAGTACATCATGCCTCTTTGGGGTTACAAAGAAATAAAAATACAAAACTTTAATACAAAAAAGGTGAACGCATCCTCTTCGGTGCAATGTAGGCATTCAGACTCCGCTCTTCATGACGTTGCTTGGTGAGTTCCAGAACTTTCTTCTCACTGGCGTAAAGTTTGGCTTAGAAAGTGTCTTGCTCTTCCTTAAGCTATATCCAATCCCTTTACAAGTCTTCGAGAGAGGTGGGAACTTTAGGATGAAGGATCGTGTATGGGACATCTCCTTCCACAACAGGTTCTATGATAACTGGGAGAATGGAAGGATAAGACATCTCAAGTTTCTGAGCACGAGCTCGCACCCACTTAAGGTAAGGATTAAGGGGGATTGAATTCTTGTGCCCCAGCATCTTGCTATCTACCTTGTTTAACATCCTCCAAGCTCGGATAAACCTCTAGCGGTGACCTTGATCGTCATTCTCGTAGTCAAATACCAACCCTTGAATAAACATCTCATGTGGACCATCCCTTCGGGCATAACCAAACAGTCGCTAGGCTAAGAAGGGGTTGTAAGTGATACCTCCTCTAATGCCATGTAAGGGGACATTCGGGAATTCTCCACAGCGGTCGACGAAAGTAAAATTCTCCAATGATTGGGAACACCAATGAATATCTGAATGTCTGAGCGTCATCAACCTATGGGACCACCTTGAACCTTGCTCGTTATTCAATACATATTGGGGAAGATGCAAAATAAACCATCTTTCCAAGAGAGGAGTACAACACATGAGGATACCTATTTTCCTCATATTGCGAGAGTGAAAAGAATGTAGGATGTCTCCTAACAAAGTAGGCACCAAGTTACGAGACATGAAGATTTTGACGGTGTTTACTTCTACGAGTTGGTCAGGATTTAGAAACAAAACCATCCCATAGATGAGAAGGGACACAATTTCCTCAAAAGCTTGCAAGTCCAAGGAGTTCCAACAGTCTTAAGCTTTCTCAAACATGAACTTGGATAAGAAACCTTTGACACCACTCCTTGTTTCCCAATTAGTTGTGACATCGAATTGTGGCAAGTGTAGGGCTTGAGAAATCACTTCTGGTTTTGGATCTTTTTCCTTAGCGTTAAAGGGTAGTTGATTGAGAATGGGAATCCTCAAGAGTTGGGAGAATTCTTCCAAAGTTGGCATAAGTTGATAATCGGGAAATGTGAAGAAATGGTGTAGAGGATCAAAGAATTGGAAGAGCACCTTCATCATATCTTCATCAGTGTTGGAGGTAACCAAATTTAGGAGGCGACCATGTCTTTCAGTAAATGGGGAATTCTCAGGAACCCTTGATGCTAACTCTTTAAGTTGAGGAGGGATCCTTACGAGATTGACTTGAATGGTTTTCCTGCGAATAAAACCCATGTCCTACAAAACAAAACAAAGATAAATCCCCAAAATCCTTGAAATGGTTAGTGAGTATGAGTATGATGTTATGATGTTTATGATGTTATGTATAAGTAAATATATACAAACAAAACAAACAAGTCCTTAGGTTTAGGCTTGCATGGAGTCTCATAGGTAAGTACCCTCTTGAAGTTTAGTTAGCTCAAACCTGTCCTAGCAATAGTAACCGGGTTCTAAGGGAGCTCAATATCACTGGTTTGTCTTCTCGGGCATTGTTTTAGCGCAAGCATCTTTAATGGCGACCGAAATATCCCAAAAAACCAAACCTCAATGAGTGTAGTATCGAGTATCTACCAACTTCAGACTTCACCAAAGTCGGCCATCTCACTACGTCCTAATGGCCAAGTTGGTCAAGTAAAGGTTCTAGAAGGCAGTTAGTGCTTCATGACATCACTCAGCGGCCCTGTATTCTCCTTGACTACTCAAGGGCTACCTGTAACCACAAATATGTCACACTAACATAGATATTTCTTAGACCATGTCCGTATACCCCGCACAGTTTCCACAATGTATTGCTACTTACCTATAAGGTATCCCAAATACGGGTAGAGGATTTAAACCCAAACAAAGAACCAAAATGTAAATAAAACAAATCAAACAATGAAAGCAAGTAAATGTGATCTAGCCCTAAGGTAACCCTACTTTTAAAATTTTCCCCAACAGAGTCGCCAGTTCTGTAACGCGGTGGAGGAACTGACTTCGGTGTTTTGCATTTGATCACAATTATGCGGATAGCAAGAGTCGCCACTAACTTTTCTTTTATCCAAAAGGAAAGGCTGAAAAGAACAAGAAAATCCTTTAGAGATGTTTTCTTATGTTCGGGGGGTAGATTAACAAAAGGAAAGGTTTTAGCACCCTTTTCATCATTAGTTATCTATGGGCTCTTAGTTGCTTTCTAGATCACTTGCTTTTGTTTGAAATTATGCTTTGTGTGGTTTTTTAAAGTATTTTGAAAAGGCGCCATTGTTTTGGAAAACTTTGTATTAATTATCGTTCGTAAGAATGTATACAAAGTGTTTGATCTTTTGAAAATGTTTCAAGTTTGAAAGATGTTTTGAAAGTGTTAATGTTTGTTTTGAAAATAGAAAGGATGTTTTGGTTTGAAAATGAGCAAGCAACTAGGAACATTCTACCTATTCAAAAGTCTTTCTTGTTTATTTCCTCTTTCCTTTGACATTGTTATTTTACCATGGATTGATAAGTAACCTTATCTTCGGATGTAAAGGGACGGACGTGGGTCATCGTATAGCCATGATTAGCAATGTTGTAAGATATCTTAGAATTTTCTTTAAGGGACTAAGATCATTTTTGAAAGGCAACTTTGATAGCGTCATCGAGGGACTATGATCTTGTATTTTTTTATTTCTTTTTCTAAGATACCCCACATGCACAATATGGCCATTTTCATAAGGCAATAATATGGGTTTACCCTAATGGTGTAAGTGTGCAAGTGTATTGATTTACATGCATTGTTTTGTCTTTGAATTAGGATTTTCTAATTTGTTGATTTTATCTTTCTATACAAATCCTAATTTACTAGCATTTACATAAAGCATTAAATTGCGGAAAATAAAAAATTCTATGCTATTACATCATTAGGGGAGGGGGTGTACAAATTTAAAAATGGCGATTTTGCAAGAAAATTAAATCTAATTAACTATTACAACCATATTGAATATTGTACAAAATTGAAAAATAAAATGCATGAATGCAAAAAATGGAAAAAGAAATGATTTTTGTTTGGATCTTTATGAAATAATTTTGACCTAAACCTAATTAATAAAATAATTAATTAAAATCAAATAAAATTAACTTAAACTAAATAAAAAAGAAATTACCTAAAAAAGGATTTTTTAGGGTTTTTTATGAAAAGGTTTTAAGAATAATATAAAAATCATAAAAATTAATTAATTAAAATAAACCTAAACACTAAATTAATTTTAAATTACAATAAAATAATATAATATAATAATTAAACCTACTTACCTAAATATTAAAAAAAAGAAATTAATTTGTTAAGAAAATTGTTTTTATTGTTTTTAATTTTTTATAAAGAAAAATATGAGTATAAAAATAATAAAATAAATATTTTTTGGGTTTTTCTATTAATAATAAAAAAATTAATATTTAGTAATAAAAATAGTAAAATGAAAATATGAAAGTGAAATAAACTAAAAAATAAAAATAAAATAAAATAAAGAAATAAATGACCAGGGGGTGCTGAAGCAGGGCCAGGGGTTAGAAGCCAACAAAAGACCAAGGCCCACTGCATTGTGGCCCAGGCGTGTGTGTTTGTTACAAAAAAAGAGTGAAATGTGAAAAAAGGAGCAAAAGGTAGCACACTGGGTGTTGAACCCACGCCCTCTTGGTTACCAGCGTGCGACCTTACCACTGGCTTGACTATACATGCGTTTATTAAAATGAAATGATAAATACATAACATATAATGCTTTCAAGGCCTGTACTTCATCTTCAACCTTCAGCCATCCAGAGCACCTGTAACTTATTCATCTCTCAACAAAAATGGAAAGTACAAACATGAAAGTTGTGGCATTTCTTCCCACGAATCCAACCATATAAATAACTAAAGCTATGAATCCAAGATGAGTGAGAATTTTCCTGGCCCTAATTTAAAACCTAAAAATTTCAGAAACTTCAACTCCAAAATTCTCTAAGCTCATGCCATATAAATGCAAACTATGGATATGTACAGCTTCGTCGCAATGAGGTCTACATTTTATCTTTGAAAATGAAAGATTAACAATGCCTATACGAGGAGCTCAAAAATCAGAAAACTCACCTTGCAAGAGGGTATCATGTTTTGAGTTGGAGGAGCTTTCAATGAGTTCTAGTGATTGGGTTAGATTCCTCAAATTCCCAAGAAGCTAATGTGATGCTTAGCTTGAGCTGAAAGTGGCTGTGGAGTTCTGGAGAAGTCCACTTGCAGTGCTATGTTTTTGAGTTTGGATAATTGTGGAAATGGAGTTACAGAACTGTAACAGGTATTGGGATGAGTTGTGGATGATGTTTAGGAACTTTTGAAATGATTTGGAGAGGAGACGCACGAGTAATTTGAGAGATGGGAGTGTAAGGTCAGTTTTTGCACAAAAATGGAGTTTTGTGTGCAATTTGAGTTTGTGAGGGTTTGAGTAAGTTTAAGGGCTTGTACATGTGTGGGTTATCTTGAAAATAGTATATGTATTTATATGAAAGAGCTTTTGTGTTCTACAATAAGTCATAATTTGAATTTACACGTTGTAAAAACTTTTCTTGTTTTTGAAGCAAACATGACAAAAATCTTCCCAAAGCTTGTACCATGCTATTGTAGAGTGGTTGAAATTTAAAAAAGTTTGCTTCTGACTTATAGATATTGTTTATGCAAAAGGATTCATTGAGAGGCTTAACAAGGGTTGACATTTGCAAAAGCATACTTTTCCAAAATGGAAGTCTTGCCTTTCTTCCAAAAATGGCAAGTTAACTTAGACAAAGCTTAGATTTAATGGATAATATCCATAAATTTTGTGTAATATTCTGATTAAGGATAGATACACAAGTTAGAGGTCTTGAAAACTGGGATTATGCATTATGGCTATGGATTTGTTCCATTGTGCATCACAAATTTTTCCTTGTAAAATAACTTGAAACCCTAACTTCTTGCCTTCGATTCTCAAGGAGTTCTTGGACACTTTGGAAAGCTTATAATGTTATCTACAACCCCTCTTTGAATCACTTTTTCAAAATCTAATTGGAACTATGTGAAACATGGCCCAGAAGTTAGGTCAAAATCCTGACCAAAATGCTCAAAATTTCACTAAGTGTTTTAGTTTCATGAACATGATTTCATGGATTAATAACTTGAAATCCAAGAATTTCTAGGAGTAGTTGTTTTCATAAATGCTTTAGATCTCATTGAGATCTACAACTTTCATGTTGAAATTTTCCTTTGAATCATCTTGCATCATGGTGAAAAATTGGCTTAAAGTTGTGAAAAAATATGAAGTTTTCAACACTTTGAAAAATTTCTATGTTTGGAAATTTTGACTTTTCAAAATGAAATCTTGACTTTTTGATTTCTTGATGAACAATTTTCATATTTTGACATGTTTTGATGAATTGTGATCTTTGACACTTGATTTTGACCAAAAAGTCAAAGTTTGACTTTTTAGTATATTGTTGACTTTTAATCAGTTGACTAAAAATCAACTATCAATCAATTGATCTTGAGGGAAGTTTTGAGCCATACCATTAGGTTAAAATGATGCATTTGAAACCTTGAGATCATGTCTCAAACAAAATAACCATTTTCTAGGTCAAAAATCAGAAATTGCCTTTTCTCAATCAAAACCCTAATTTTGACCATTTTGTCCTTTTGATGATCTGATCAAATTTCTTGAGGAATTATGGTCCAAACTTGATCAAATGAAATATATGAGTTCATAATGTTGACATGGATAAAAATTATGAAGTTTTACTATAAATTGACCATAGTTGACTTTTTCCCCAATACAGTTGATTTTTAGGTAAACTAATCAATTGATTGAGCAAAAATGTGATCCAAGACTTGAAACTTGACATGAGCAATCTTGATGGTCCATAATGATCCATTAAAGTCATATGAGGCATTAAAAGTTCAACTATCCTTGTGCAATCTCAAACCCTAATTTTCAGTCATCAGAGCTTGAAGAGGTGTCTTGAGCTGATCAACCCAGTGCAGTCTTGAACCAAAGGAGATCTTGTGAGAAATTACTTGATAAATGAGAGGGAAAATTTTGGGGTATAACACCATTCCTTAGAAGACGTCAACCAAATAACTCAAAGGATAACCCACACTCTCGTCACTGAAAATCCCTTGGCGCTCAATAAGCATAAAGCTTTTGAAGAAAGGTTGAAGGCTGTGGAGGGCTATGATGCTTTCAATGTTGATGCTCTTGAAATGAGACTAGTTCCAGATGTGGTGATCCCTCCAAAATTCAAAATACCTGACTTTGGAAAATATAAGGGACTTACATGCCCGAGGAACCATCTTTGCATGTATTTTAGAAAATTGCATGCTTATGCTCAAGATCAGAAGCTGATGATCTATTGTTTCCAAGAGAATTTGAGTGGGGCATCCTTAGATTGGTACATGCAATTGGAGCGGGGTTCATATCCAGACATGGGCAGATCTTGCCAATGCTTTCTTGAGATAGTACAAGTTAATCTTGGACATGAAGCCTAACCGTATGCAACTCTGTGATACGGTGGCAGAACCGACTATTTTTACTGGTTTGCATTTTGCATTTTTTGTTCGCTAAATGTCGCGGTAAGCATGATTCGCCACCGACTTTTATTTCATCCATTCGGAAAGGAAAAAAGTACAGAAAAAAATTATTTTTCGAGATTTTGAGTACGGGGGGTAGATTATAGAAAGGGAAGGTGTTAGCACCCTTTCTATCCATGGTTTTCCATGGGCTCTTAGGTAGTTGCTCATTTTTAAATTGCTTATGTTTGTGTGCTTGTTTTTTTTTGAAAAAATGTTTTACTTCGTGATAACCCTTGTATCAGTCCTCAAGGGTGTGATGAAGTTGTTTTGAACATTTGTTTGAAAAGTGTAAGTGTGAAAAGTTTTGATTTGAGCAAGTACCTACAAGCATCTACCTACTCGAAAAAAGATCATTTCTATTGTTGTTTCCTTTATACAATGATATCATACTATTGAGAAATAGGTAGCACCGTCGTTGGAATTTGTAAGAGACGTTCGAAAGGGGCAAATACAATCACTAAAGCAATAGTTAGAAAACCTTAGTAGTAACCCTAGAGTCTTAAGATCTTTTAGAGGCAACATTTCTGAGTCAAACATTTTCGAGGCAAAATTTCCGAGGCAACATTCGAATGGGACATTTGATCTTTTAGACAGGAGGGCCACCACTAAAATCTCCTATGCTTAATGATTGTGTACCGAAGGCAACCGAAGTGAGGTGAACCCTAGGAGTGAACATGTGCGAGTGATTTGTTTCAGTTATTTAATCTTTGCACATTAGGGTTTTCTAACTGTTTTAATTTTTCATGCATTCTTGCCATACAATCCTATTAGCCATACATCTAGACAGTTAAAAAGTTTGCTGAAAGTAAAAGCGGAAATAAACCTAGCTATTACATGGCTTTGACAGTTACATAATTGCCTTGACGTGAAATAAAAATGTGGAATTTAAAATACTAATTTAAACTATTACATCCTTGAAAGAGTTACAAAATAATGGAAAAAGTAATAACAAGCGCACGGCAAATTAAATACGTGAGAAATTAGGGTTTTGACCCTTGACTAAACCTAATTGCAATTGATTAAAGAAAAATCGTTTTTTTTTTGTCGTTTTTGTTATTTTAAGAAAATAAGGAATAATTGAATTAAAAAAAGGAACCTAATTACTAATTAACTTTAATTAAGAAAAATAAATAAGTTAACCTATTTTTTGTGTTTTTATTTGGAAAAAGAAAATAATTAAATCAAGAATTTAAACCTAATTTTCTAATTGTTTTTTAATTGTGAAAAAAAAGAATTAAATTGCCCTAAATTACATTAAGCTAATTAATTAAAAATTAAATTTAATAAAAAACCTAATTCTAATTTTGTGAATTCTTGATTTTATGATTTTATAAAAAAATTGATTTTAAAAATAAGATAAATGAATAAATTGAAAAGAATAAAGAAAACAAAATAATAAAAACAGAGAAAGATTGAGAAATGGGCCTGATTGTGTTGTTGAAGAGGGGGGTGTAAATCTAAATTTCCCAAGCCCAATAACCCTCCAAGCCCAGTCAGCGCCTAATCTCTTGTAACATTGAATTAAGCGTGTACCATAGACCCTCACTGCCTGTGCGTTGGATCTGGTACTATGCTGGATCAAGTAGTTGGAGACTGATGGAGCATGATGGACATCAGGATGAGAGATGCGCTGGATCTGTTGGAGGAAAAGAAAATAAAGAAAGTGGTCTGGACTTTGGATCAAACCCAGGTCCTTATGCCTTTTGCCAATGCCATGTTGCCAGCTGCGCTACAATGGTTATTTGTTAATATAATGCAAACAAAACGTAATATACAAAACAAGATGTTTGGGTCAGAAAAACGCGCGAGATTTAAAAGCACCAATAATTGGCTGCCACGCATAACCTTATTCGTTGCAAACGCCGCCTTAGGTTTATGGACTTTTACCTACAGCAGAATTCGTCACTATAAGCTATAGTTACGGTTTTTCCTGTAGCTACAAACCTGTAACATTCAAAAATCATGTACAGGAAATATAAATTCCATTGGTGACCATGAATAAACTGGGTTTGAAGCCCTGATCATCATGGTACCCATTATCAAGCTTAATTTTTCCTAGGTTAAGAAACCCCAAAACGAGCTCGCAAACCCTAACTATGGCATATTGCGATTCCTGTGATGTAAATACAATTAAATGGTACCAATAGCTTGCAAACAAGATGATGAACAAGAGTATATAATTAAGACATGCTTATGATGAGTAAATCAGTGAAATCGAGTTTGAGTTTTTAGGGAAAACCGTGATGCCTGTAGGGTGCGATTCTGGGTGTCTTAAAGCTTGCAAAGGATGTTGTTAGCTTCCTGAGATGTCTACCAAGCGATTGGAAACTTCAGCAAACCTCGAATTGGCCTGTGGAAGAAGATTCGTCTCACACTTTCCTTGGAAATATTGAAGTTTTGTTCTGGTTTTTGGGGGCAGGTTGTGCACGAAAATTCCTGTGTTTAGGGTTCCAAAAACTTCAGTATATGTATTGAATCCATTTAGGTTAACAATTTTGGATCCAAACTTGAGAATTCATGAATGGAATATTTGATTTTTAAGTCATATGATATCTTTCCATAACCATGCCAATCATGCTCTTTTTTGTACCAATTGACCTTGATTCGATTTGATCTTGTTAACTCAGCATATCTTGATTGCCAATCTGTCAAAAAAACAAATCAAACCATATCTTTGTTAATTTTCATCATTTATTTGATTTAATTCACTTTTTAATTAATGAAAAATCAAAATAAATTGAAAAATTAAGCAAATAATGGGTGAGTGAACATTTGAGTCGTGGGCCACATTATAATTGAGGTGCAAGCATAAAAAGTTGGCCTATTTAGAAAAAAAATGCAAATTTGAGCACATTTGACTTTTGACAATTTTGCAAAAATGGTCAACTTGGCCAATGCATAACTCTCTCAATTTTGACCCTAGAGAGGTGTTCTTTGACTTTTTAGAAATTTTAGGATGTCCTCTAAACAACCCTTTTCGTATCATCTCAATTGAGTCTTCCATGTTCATGTAAGAAGCTTTGACCCAAAAGGTGTTTTTGTTGACTTTTCAAAAGGACATATATTGTCAAAATTCATATCTTTATGTGAGTGCATATTCTGGACTTGGGATCTAAAGATGAATTAAAGGGAATTTAATCCTCTTCAAAATGAGTTTGGATGGGTCATTTCTGATAAAGTATGAGAAAGTTATGCTTGGTCAAAGTTGAGTTGACTTTTCCTGTAAAACCCTAATTTTGCAACTTGTGGGTTTTGATGAATTGTGAGCAATCCTTGAGGAATCATGATCAACTCTTGATCAAATGATGGATAACTGTCGCACCCCAAAATTTTCCCTCTCATGTTTTCCAAAGTCTTCCGCCTGCATGGTTGACCAGAAACCCTTGCCTAAGGAAAAAGAAATTTTTTGAGTGTTGCTTTAAGTGCCTTTCGATTGGCATTCTGAAAGACCCATTCGATTGGTATTCTGAAGGAGCCTTTCGATTGGCATGGATAATTCCCTTCGATTGGCATCATGGACAAGCACTTCGATTGACATTCCAAAAATGCTTCGATTGGCATTATGGACAAGCACTTCGATTGGCATTATGGACAAGCACTTCGGTTGGCATTATCGACAAGCACTTCGATTGGAATTATGGACAAGCACTTCGATTGGCATTGTGTCAAGGCCTTCGATTGGAATTCTGAAAGACCTTTTCGTTTGGCACCTTGGGCCAAGCCTTTCGATTGGCATGCCAAGGGATCCTTCGATTTAGCATTGTGTCAAGGCAGCTTCGACATGCATGTTAACCATGTCCTTCAATTAGCATGAACAACACCTTTCGATTGGCCTGTTAACAAAGCCTTTCGCTTAGAATTTTAATTAGTACCCTTCAATTGGTATCTGAACAAGATCTTTCGATTGGCGTAGCAAAGGACCCTTCGATTGATATTTCAATAAATAGTCTTCGATTGATGTTTGGACAAGGGCCATTTGAAGAACTCCTTCCAGGCCATTTGGAAAAGGCCATCAAGAGAGCACTCAAAAAAACATGTCCAGGTACACTGAACATGAGAAAATGGCATGTTTTCCTTGCAAATATAGAAATAATTAAATGCTTATTGTGGATTCAATTCCTGAGTTAAAGGCCAGATTCTTGCCTTTTCTGTTCCTAACTCCACAAGAGCTGATTCGACCAGAGTAATTCTTTTCATATTAAGCATTCGAAGCAGAAGAAATCCATTCGAAGGAGGCAACTCAAGACCAATCTAAGAGCATGGCCTGAAGGCATTCAAAAATCAAAAGTGTCCAGGTTCATTCAAGAGACATGAATATTTCAAAAAAGGAAATCTTTTAATATGTCTGATTCTTGTTTCATGACTTTAAAGGCCTGGTTAAATGGCTGTCCCTTGCCATTTTCGTGCACCATCATATTCCTATAAATACCAGGGCCAGCATACAGTGCAGAGGGCAACGAAAAAACAACAAAGGAGGGAGAAAAAAATAGAACATAACAGAACAGAACGAAAAAGGAGAAACAAGGAGGATTTGGAGATACGCCACCAAAGGTTATCAACATTTTCATAAGTAATCCAGGCTAAAGCAACCCTTCAACAAAAGTATCCACGCCCAGAAATCCCAGATCGAAGGTACTCACATCCAGAAAGTGCCAAATCGAAGGTTCCAACTACTGGTAAGAGAGGGTAAAATGTCAAACCTTGTGTTTACATAACACATCCTTATTTGTTGTTTCATTCGATTGTCATTCTAGATAGAATCAAAGGGTTTGGGTTTGGCACCAGGTCTTTTTTTTTTTTACTAACACTTGCTACAGATATAGCCTGAAAAGACCCAGCGCGCGCAGGATCGGAGGACCTAGGTTTCGACTCCAAGGTCATGCGTTTTATTTTGCTAACATATTTTTGCAGATGTAGTGCCTCCACAGGTGACCCTTCATGCCTTTCCAGCAACACCCTTCATAGAATCGAAAGGCAACCTTCTTCCTCTGAATCGAAGCCCCCTTCTCCCTGCAATCGAAGTTTGCCCATATCCTTCCGAAAACCAATCGAAGGAGTCAGGAAAGGGTGCAAATCGAAGCTTTCCCCGTCAATTCCCAAACACCAAATTCAGGCCCAGCACCCCCCCCCCTGAGTTTGTTTATTTTATTTTTTCTTTTCACTACTTTCTATTTTCTATTTTCTATTTTCTATTTTATTATTATTTTAATTAACTAATTAACTTTTCATAAAATCAGAAAACCCCAAAAAAATAATGTTTTTTTAATTTCATTATTTTATTATTTTTGTAAATAAATTGCAGAAAATTAACTTAGTTCTTAATTAGGTTTAATCTTAACATATTTTGCAATAAATTAAAATTGACTTAGAATTAGGTTTTTTTTAATATTTCTCATTTTATTTCCTTAATTAAAATAAAACTCAAAAATATTTTCTTTTTTAATTAATTAATCATTAGTTAGGCTTAATTCTTAAATCAAAAATGACAAAAAATATGCTTTATTTAATAAAAGGGTCAAAACCCTAGGACACTCCGATTCAATTTTTCTCGCGCGCATATTATTTTTGACCCATATATTGTAATTGCTCCGAGGATGTAATAACTTAGCTAAGACTTTTACACTTTACTGCTTTATTCCCCCAATTTTGGAAATGTAAATAATCCCCCTCCCCGAAGCCTTGTAATAGCGTAGGATTTACAATTCCCGCACTTTAAATTCCTATACATATATTAACTGTTTAGATGTATGCTAACTAGGATTGCATGACAAGATTAACCTTTAATTTAAAATCAACCGTAGCTCACTATAACATGTACAAAGATAATATAAACTGAAAATTGACACACTCGCACATGCCACTCTTAGGGTACACCTCACTTGGTTGCCTCGAACGTGGTCATTGAGTATAGGAAGTCTTAGAGGTCGCCCTCCTGTCCAAAGATCAAAGTTTCCTCGAAACGGTTGCCTCGATAAAAATGATCTAAGACATTAGCGTTACCGCTAAAGCATCCTAACATTGCTTTAGTGGCCACACGTCCCTTAATCGAATTGACCCAAAAAACTCCAACGACGGTGCTACCTACTCCTCAATAGTGGGATAGCACTGTATAAAGGACATTTGCACAGTTTAATTCCTTTTTGAGTTGGTAGAGGTTCTTAAGTACTTGCTCCTTTTAAAACAAAACAAAAAATTTTCGCACTTACACTTTCTTCAAAACAAAAAAACTCTTTTCAAACCCACAAACACAAAGAAAAGCAAACTTTTGAAAACACAATGAGCAAGTACCTAAAAGCCCGTGGATAACCACGAATAGAAAGGGTGCTAACACCTTCCCTTTCTATAACCTACCTCCCAAACCCGAGAAACATCTCGAAAAGGAATTTTTCTATGCTTTTGTCCTTTCCTTGTTGGATAAAATAAAAGACGGTGACGACTCTTGCTTACTGCGACATTTCGCGAAAACAAACGCAAAACGCGAACCAGCATTCAAAAACAATCAGTTCCATTCCCACCGATCACAGAACTGGCGACTCTGCTGGGGATATCTATAAGTGAGGTGTACCTTAGGATTATATCACTTGTGTTTTCAATTGTATTGCTTTGTATGCTTTTAATTTTGTGTGCTTGTATGGGAGTTCTATAGATCATAAACCAGATTTGGGAAACATTCATAGATAGCAATACGTTGTGGAAACTGTGAGGGGTATACCGACACGGTAGAAGCAATAGCTATATTAGTGAGACATATTTGTGAGTACCGGTAGCCTTTGAGTCAATCAAAGAGAATACGGGGCCGCTGAGTGATGTCACTAAGCACTAATGAACTAGAAACTTACTTGACCATCTTGGCCTTTTTTAGGGGTAGTGAGATGACCGACTTTGGTGCAGTCCGAACTTGGTAGATACTCGATACTACACTCATTGAGGATTGTTTTCTTGGAATATTTTGGTCGCCAGTTAAGTGGCTTAACCAAAACGATGAACATAGAAAACAATCCAATGATATTGAGCTCCTTAGAACCCGGTTACTATTTTTTAGGACATGTCTTAACCAACTGAAACTGAAAGAGGGTAATACCTAAACTCCATGCCAGCCTAAACTTAAGGTTGTTTGCGTGACTTGTGTGCCTTCAAACTTGAACTACTTGCACATTCTTGTTATCTGACAACATGGTTTCCTTGCAGGTTTTGTTTACAGCCCTTATCCAATATTTTGGATTTATTGCAGGGCTTACTTACATCACCTCACACTTTTGCATAAACGCATATCATACACATCATAACATCATGCCTTAACATCTCCTTAACCATTTCAAGGATCTCAAGGTCTTGTGATGCAGGTTATGGTAAATCAAATGTCCAGCAAGGGGCAAAGGGGATTTATTTTCCTCTAGCCAAGGTTGTTTAGAAATCAAAACACGATAACTTGAGTCAGGGGCTATGACCCACTCGATATGGTGAGCTTGACTCTTGAAGAAGGACTCTCAGCAACATGAAGTTCCTTCAATCAAGCTACCAGATTCAGATTCTAACAGTTTCTTATTTACCCCGCGAGATCCTTGAAAACATTGCATACATATATCATACATATCATTGCATAATAGGTCTCCCAGTACAAGTCTCTTATCTTCTTCACTGTTTATTTCAGCAATCATCATGTCTACTGAACCTTCAACCGAGCAAGCTATCAAGGCCCTCCAGGCCCACAATGCCCAATTTCAAGAGCTGTTCATGAATCTAGCTAAGGGTCAGCAGAACCTGAAGACTTTGATTCTGAAGGAGAAAAAGAAGAAGAAAAAGAGGACCATCTTGTTCAACACTGGATGCAGGTTTGGAAACGGGCTGCAGAATGAAGTTGATCTGAACACCCCATCTGGAGGGAAAGATAGTCCACAAGAAATGAGGGCTCCTAGCCCTATGGTCTCCGACAACGAGACAGACTATGATGAAGAACAGTATCCTCCTGCGGAGGATAAGTACAAACAACTGGAAGAGCGTTTGAGCGCTATGGAGATACAGAAGGTGCCCGGTCTGGACTTTGGAGATCTAGGTCTATCCTCTGGGGTGGTGATTCCCAATAAATTTAAGGCACCTACCTTTGCCAAGTATGATGGAGCTTCCTGTCCAAAGCTGCACATCCGATCATATGTAAGAAAGATCCAGCCTTACACTGCTAATAAGAACTTGTGGATCCATTTCTTTCAAGACAGTCTTTCAGGGACTCAGCTTGAGTGGTTCTATCAGTTGGATGGAGCCAGTATCCGCAGCTGGGAGGATTTGGCTACTGCGTTCTATAGGCAGTATCAGTATAACTCCGACCTCGCTCCTACGCGTACCCAACTCCAGGGTATGTCAATAGGGACGGGTGAAGGATTTAAAGAGTATGCTCAAAAATGGAGAGACCTTGCCGGAAGGGTGCAACCACCTTTAGCTGATCGTGAACTTGTTAATATGTTTTTGGGGGCCCTGTCTGGTCCATTCTTTAACCACTTGATCGGAAGCTCTTCAGCCGGGTTCACCGAGCTAATACTGACCGGCGAAAGGGTCGAAGCTGGCATCAAAAGTGGGAAGATTCAAGAAGCTACACCTTCTGATGCTCAGAAAAAGCCCTACAATGGAAAGAAAGAGTCCAATGCTGTGAACAGTCAAAAAAGTCACCGTCACCTACACGTAGGGGCAGTCCTGGTCTTTGGTTCTGCGTCACACCGACAACAACAAAAGGGAAATCAACGAAAGCCAGATGAGCCTAAAAGATAGTTCACCAACATCAACATGCCGTTGTCTCAAGCGTTGCAACACTTGTTGAGGATGAATCTAATTACATTGATAGGACCTCATCCAAACCCCAAGACTTCTTCTCCTAACTACAATCCTAATGCGACCTACGCTTATCATTCTAACAGTCCCCGACATGATACTAACGATTGTTGGGCATTGAAGTACAAGATTCATAATGTGATTGATGCCAAGGAGATTGAGTTTGGTCCTCCGGAGACTCTAGCATAATCACTGCTCCTACGCCAAATCATTGAGAATGTCTTTGTTTCATTTGAATTTTCAAGTTGTAATCTCTTTTGTTATTCGAACAATTATCTATTAATGTCAAACTCTGTTTCATTAATGCATTGCATATGTTTGTCTTGAATTGATCCACTCATTTTCATTACATTTAAACTATGTTTTTTTACTCACTTTATGACATTCAACTCTTGCTAAAAGTTACAAGCCTTTAGAGGGAGGATGACGAAACAGTGCCATAATCTCATACAGTATGCTTTTGGACAGACCTGGCTGACGATGTACAAGCGTTTCTTTCAAATCCTAAACACTGGAGTTATAAGGAAGATAATCCCTAGTCAACCACTTCGAGCCAAAGAAGTAGAAGTTTTCTGTTTTAAACATAAATTGAAACCTTTAATTTAAACCTGGGTCAGGGTAGTCTCTCAGTTAATTCAAATGCGCTTTAAGTCGCAAAACTCTCAGTTCATAATACAACGAACGACATCAAAAGCATTCCTCTGGAATCAAAAGATAGTGGTGGTTCCTTATCTCATAGGCAATCAATCTCAAAAAAGAGAAAAGCCCACTGAGCCAAAACCTATAAAGGAGGCTTAAGAAAGCTGGGGCATCTCGCTGACTGTAATCTCGAAAACAAGAACAGTCTGGCAAAAGTTAGGGATAATAAATCAAAAGAACGAAGTCATTACAAATCCTCGACAACATGAAAAATGTTGCAAAAAAAATGATGACTGCCTTCCAAAATCCAACTTGTGTGAACCATCACCAAAACGTCGTTCCAAATTCAAATAGAGTTTGACGCACAATTAACTGAGTTTAGGATTGAAGAACATCACGAAGAGCGGGTGGGTACAAATATACTTTGAGCCTTTATCCTTTGTTTCTTAAACCGTGAACCAAGCCACGTTACAACCCTTCAAAAGTCCTAACTGAAGCATGGGTTAGTTTGAAAGCATACTGTTACAAAAGGTATCCTGACTCCTGTAAGGCTTTGCCCTAAATCTTGTGTTGAATTTGTCTTATAAAAAGTTTTCTGCTAAAAAACGCATTTTTCAAAACTTCGAGACAAGCATAAACTTTGCATTATTTGAATATCACTGTTTGCATTTGGCTATTTGTTTGACAGCGGAGAAATTCACACAACGAGTATCCGATGAACGAAAGCACTCTCAGTGAACAAAATCACTTCAAAAAGGATGACACTTCCATTGACAAATCTCCTATCAGCAAGGGGGCATGACATGTCACTACCCAGCACACTTGGGGCAGCCCAGTCAAGATTCCAGGAAATCTCTGAAGAAGTGCAGAGTAACCAGGGGCAAGTCTCCATCTCCGTCACTGGGGGCATTGAACATCAATCTCAGTGAAGGTTACGTACAATTAAACATTTTCTGGCAATGTCACAAACACTTGCTACTAGGGGCAATGACAAATCCCCCCAAAATTCTTATCATAGGATGATTCCCCATCTAGAGTATAATCTCTGACCCCTTTCCCCAACTGAATCAACCTCAAGAACCCTCGAGGACTTCCCCCAACGAAGATGTCACCTCTCTAGAGGACCGACGACAGGGTTTTTTTCCCCAACAACACCAGGATTCCCCAGCTTGAGTTTGCCTCTCCGACTACTACAGGTCAAATGACCACAACTCCTCTTCCCCAGTAGACTCTGGAAGCTTGTCCCCTGCGAAGCAAAAATAAGTCTCCTTAGCCAAATTCAGAGGTTATCCTCACAAGAGTCTAACTGGGTTATCCTCAGCAAGTTGCAACTGAAAGATCATCCCCAGCGAAGTTCTTTCTATCCCCAGCGGAGTTCATTCCTTTCATAGACAGAAATTCAATCCCCAATAGGGTTCACTGTCACCAGCAACAGTAATTCATCCCCAGCTGAGTTTTATTTCTCCAAATCAGCAGATCTTCTAGCAGAGTATATACTCCCCACAGAGTCATTTCCTCGTCAGTCCATTCCCCAGCGGAGTTATTCTCTCCTGCAGGATTATTCTCCCAATCATCTTCACTCGTTATCTCTAGCGAGTGAAACTCTTTATTCTCCAACAACAGTCAGGGATTTATTTTCCCAAACTTAGACGTACCACAATAGCATTTCATGTTCATACATCATGACGTGCGCATACATATTGCATACAGCATAATCTCATTTATTTTGAGAACATCATCATACAATGCATGTCATGCATCATATACGATTAATCATGTACCATTTCAGGAAAGATGGTTATCATCAACAACTTCTAGTAAGTTCAAGATTAACTCCGTAAACTAAACAGAGTAATTATTGGCACGATCAAATGCAGCTTTACACGGGTTCGTCACGAATAAATCTTACACGGGTTTCTCCTAAATACAGCTGCACACGGGTTTATCCTGAAAAATCCTACACGGGTCCTTTCTCATATATTTCTGAATGAAGTTTTACACGGACTTATCACAAAGTAACCTTACCCAGGTTCCTCCTGAAGTTTTACACGAACTTAGCCCAAAGTAACCTTACCCAGGTTCCTCCTGAAGTTTTACACGAACTTAGCCCGAAGTAACCTTACCCAGGTTCCTCCAGAAGTTTCACACGAACTTAGCCCGAAGTAACCTTACCCAGGTTCCTCCAGAAGTTTCACACGAACTTATCCCAAAGTAACCTTACCCAGGTTCCTCCGGAAGTTTCACACGAACTTATCCCGAAGTAACCTTACCCAGGTTCATTCTGAAGTTTTACACGAACTTATCACAGAGCGACCTTACCCAGGTTCCTCCTGAAGTTTTACATAAACTTATCTCAAAGTAACCTTACCCCGGTTCATTCTGAAGTTTTACACGAACTTATCACAGAGCGACCTTACCCAGGTTCCTCTTGAAGTTTTACACAAACTTATCCCGAAGTAACCTTACCTTGGTTCCTCCAGAAGTTTTACACGGACTTATCACAAAGTAACCTTACCCAGGTTCCTCCTGAAGTTTTACACAAACTTATCCGAAAGTAACCTTACCCAGGTTCCTCCAGAAGTTTTACACGGACTTATCACAAAGTAACCTTACCCAGGTTCCTCCTGAAGTTTTACACAAACTTATCTCACAATAACCTTACCCCGGTTCATTCTGAATTTTTACACAAACTTATCAAAGAGCGACCTTACCCAGGTTCCTCCTGAAGTTTTACACAAACTTATCTTGAAGTAACCTTACCCAGGTTCCTCCTTCTCTTTCCCAATATAGTTTTACCCAAACTCCTCACAAAGCAACCTTACCCAGGTTCCTTCTCTTTCCCGATATAGTTTTACCCAAACTCCTCACAAAGTAACCCTACACCGGTTCCCTCTCTTTCAGATGCAGTTTTATATGGAATCATCATCAGGAAACCCTACACAGGTTCCTCCTTTCCAGATGAAGTTTTACAGACTCATTATGAAGTAACCCTACACAGGTTCCTTCTCAGGAAATTTCAGATGCAGTTTTACACGGACTCATCATCAGGCAACCCTACACCGGTTCCCTCTCTTTCCAAGATGCAGTTTTACACGGACTCATCATCAGGAAACCCTACACAGGTTCTCTCTTTCCAAAAATGAAGTTTTACACGGACTCATCATCAGGCAACCCTACACCGGTTCCCTCTCTTTCCAAGATGTAGTTTTACATGGACTCATCATCAGGCAACCCTACACCGGTTCCCTCTCTTTCCAAGATGCAGTTTTACATGGACTCATCATCAGGAAACCCTACACACGTTCCTCCTTTCCAGATGAAGTTTTACATGGACTCATCATGAAGTAACCTTACCCAGGTTCCTTCTCAGTCCAGATATGCAGTTCACCTCCAGATTTAATTCCCCAGTAGAGTAACGGATAACTGAAGCTCCTAAAATTCTATTTATCTCAAGACAGCTACCAACAATGTCCAAATGGAATCTATAAGCCCATCCTCCTACCAACAATCTCCAAATGGCATCTGTAAGCCCATTCTCGACGTCACAATGTTGATACTACACCTGCGAGTGAAAATTTCTGGGCACTCTAGTGTTCGATTATCTCCCACCTTCGGATCACGAAAGGCTCGAGAGCCAATCTATGTCCTCAGGTTTAAGAAAATTGAACAGGGGCAACTGTCGCACCCCAAAATTTTCCCTCTCATGTTTTCCAAAGTCTTCCCCCTGCATGGTTGAATAGAAATCCTTGCCTAAGGAAAAAGAAAATTTTTGAGTGTTGCTTTAAGTGCCTTTCGATTGGAATTCTGAAAGACCCTTTGATTGGTATTCTAAAGGAGCTTTTTGATTGGCATGGATAATTCCCTTCGATTGGCATCATGGACAAGCACTTTGATTGACATTCCAAAAATGCTTTGATTGGCATTATGGACAAGCACTTCGATTGGCATTATGGACAAGCACTTCGATTGGCATTATGGACAAGCACTTCGATTGGCATTATGGACAAGCACTTCGATTGGCATTATGGACAATCACTTTGATTGGCATTGTGTCAAGGCCTTCGATTGGAATTCTGAAAGACCTTTTCGTTTGGCACCCTGGGCCAAGCCTTTCGATTGGCATGCCAAGGGATCCTTCGATTTAGCATTGTGTCAAGGAAGCTTCGACATGAATGTTAACCATGTCCTTCGATTAGCATGAACAACACCTTTCGATTGGCTTGTTAACAAAGCCTTTCAATTGGAATTTTAATTAGTACCCTTCGATTGGTATCTGAACAAGATCTTTCGATTGGCGTAGCAAAGGACCCTTCGATTGATATTTCAATAAATACTCTTCGATTGATGTTTGGACAAGGGCCATTTGAAGAACTCCTTCCAGGCCATTTGGAAGAGGCCATCAAGAAGGCACTCAAAAAAACATGTCCAGGTACACTGAACATGAGAAAATGGCATGTTTTCCTTGCAAATATAGAAATAATTAAATGCTGATTGTGGATTCAATTCCTGAGTTAAAGGCCAGATTCTTGCCTTTTCTGTTCCTAACTCCACAAGAGCTGATTCGACCAGAGTAATTCTTTTCAAATCAAGCAGTCGAAGCAGAAGAAATCCATTCGAAGGAGGCAACTCAAGACCAATCGAAGAGCATGGCCTGAAGGCATTCGAAAATCAAAAGTGTCCAGGTTCATTCAAGAGACATGAATATTTCAAAAAAGGAAATCTTTTAATATGTCTGATTCTTGTCTCATGGCTTTAAAGGCCTGGTTAAATGGCTGTCCCTTGCCATTTTCGTGCACCATCATATTCCTATAAATACCAGGGCCAGCATACAGTGCAGAGGGCAACGAAAAAACAACAAAGGAGGGAGAAAAAAAACAGAACAAAACAGAACAGAACGAAAAAGGAGAAACAGGGAGGATTTGGAGATACGCCACCAAAGGTTATCAACATTTTCATAAGTAATCCAGGCCAAAGCAACCCTTCAACAAAAGTATCCACGCCCAGAAATCCCAGATCGAAGGTACTCACATCCAGAAAGTGCCAAATCGAAGGTTCCAACTACTGGTAAGAGAGGGTAAAATGTCAAACCTTGTGTTTACATAACACATCCATATTTGTTGTTTCATTCGATTATCATTCTAGATAGAATCAAAGGGTTTGGGTTTGGCACCAGGTCATGTTTTTTTGTTACTAACACTTGCTACAGATATAGCCTGAAAAGACCCAGCGCGCGCATGATCGAAGGACCTGGGTTTCGACACCCAGGTCATGCGTTTTATTTTTCTAACATATTTTTGCAGATGCAGTGCCTCCATAGGTGACCCTTCAGGCCTTTCCAGCAACACCCTTCATAGAATCGAAATGCAACCTTCTTCCTCTGAATCGAAGCCCCCTTCTCCCTGCAATCGAAGTTTGCCGATATACTTCCGAAAACCAATCAAAGGAGTCAGGAAAGGGTGCAAATCGAAGCTTTCCCCGTCAACTCCAAAACACCAAATTCAGGCCCAGCACCCCCCTGAGTTTGTTTATTTTATTTTTTCTTTTCACTACTTTCTATTTTCTATTTTCTATTTTCTATTTTATTATTATTTTAATTAACTAATTAACTTTTCATAAAATCAGAAAACCCCAAAAAAATAATGTTTTTTTAATTTCATTATTTTATTATTTTTGTAAATAAATTGCAGAAAATTAACTTAGTTCTTAATTAGGTTTAATCTTAACATATTTTGCAATAAATTAAAATTGACTTAGAATTAGGTTTTTTTTAATATTTCTCATTTTATTTCCTTAATTAAAATAAAACTCAAAAATATTTTCTTTTTTAATTAATTAATCATTAGTTAGGCTTAATTCTTAAATAAAAAATGACAAAAAATATGGTTTATTCAATAAAAGGGTCAAAACCCTAGGACACTCTGATTCAATTTTTCTCGCGCGCATATTATTTTTGATCCATATATTGTAATTGCTCCGAGGATGTAATAGCTTAGCTAAGACTTTTACACTTTACTGCTTTATTTCCCCAATTTTGGACATGTAAATAATCCCCCTCCCCGAAGCCTTGTAATAGCGTAGGATTTACAATTCCCGCACTTTAAATTCCTATACATATATTAACTGTTTAGATGTATGCTAACTAGGATTGCATGACAAGATTAACCATTAATTTAAAATCAACCGTAGCTCACCATAACATGTACAAAGATAATATAAACTAAAAATTGACACACTCGCACATGCCACTCTTAGGGTACACCTCACTTGGTTGCCTTGAACGTGGTCATTGAGTATAGGAAGTCTTAGAGGTCGCCCTCCTGTCCAAAGATCAAAGTTGCCTCGAAACGGTTGCCTCAATAAAAATGATCTAAGACATTAGGGTTACCGCTAAGGCATCCTCACATTGCTTTAGTGGCCACACGTCCCTTAATCGAATTGACCCGAAAAACTCCAATGACGGTGCTACCTACTCCTCAATAGTGGGATAACACTGTTTAAAGGACATTTGCACAGTTTAATTCCTTTTTGAGTAGGTAGAGGTTCTTAAGTACTTGGTCCTTTTAAAACAAAACAAAAACTTTTCGCACTTACACTTTCTTCAAAACAAAAAAACTCTTTTCAAACCCACAAATACAAAGAAAAGCAAACTTTTGAAAACACAATGAGCAAGTACCTAAGAGCCCGTGGATAACCACGGATAGAAAGGGTGCTAGCACCTTCCCTTTCTATAACCTACCTCCCGAACCCGAGAAACATCTCGAAAAGGAATTTTTCTGTGCTTTTGTCCTTTCCTTGTTGGATAAAATAAAAGACGGTGGCGACTCTTGCTTACCGCGACATTTTGCGAAAACAAACGCAAAACGCGAACCAGCATTCAAAAACATTCAGTTCCATTCCCATCGATCACAATAACACTTTAGAATTATGATGTTGACCAAAAAACTTGAAGTTTGACTGCATGTGGGCCACAGTTGACTTTTGACCTAGTACAATTAATTTTCAGGCATTTGAGCAATTGACAGAGCAAACTTCTTTTGCAAGGCTTGAAACTTGACATGGATGATCTTGAGAACATATTAGGACAATGGTGAGCATTTGAGTCCTTTGTGGTTCACACATCTTGATGAAGATGGAAACCCTAATTTGAGGTATACAGCCTTAGGAGAGAGTTTGTCTGGTCAATTCTTGAACTTCCTTGAGCAATTTGGGGACCTCACTGTCCATGTGTTGAGAAATATGGGAGGAAAATATTTTGGGTACAACAGCTGCCCCTGTTCAATCTTCTTAAACCTGAGGATGTAGATTGGTTGTTCTGCCTTTCGTGATCTGAAGGTGGAAGATGATTGAACACTAGAGTGCCCAAAAATTTGTACTCACATGAAGTGGCCCTTGATTTGTGATATTGGGAATGGGCTCACAAATGCCATTTGGAGGTTGATGATAGAATATTGTCATTTGATGGGCTTAAAGATGCCATCCTGGATGTGAAGGAGAATCGTCAGAGATGGGCTTAAAGATGCCATCTAGAGGATGTTGATTTCCTGAGATATTCCTTTAACGAGAGTCCCTGTTGCTGTTGTTGAGGAGGAATCTGCTGGGGAATGCTGGTCTCTGTCTTGGGAGAAATAGAGTTTTAAGAGCTTCAGTTTTCTGTTACTCTACTGGGGAATAACTCCAGTTTGGGGAAGCGGAAGTGAACTGCGTATCTGGTCAGGGTATATGTTGCACCGCGATTTACTTAAGAGATGCAAAACCAATTGTGTTTGATCGGGTCCCGGTCTTACAGTGTTGTGGACTGCTGTCTAGGGGATAAGAGAGGAAGAACCCGGATAGTAAGGTTATGCAAAAGAACCTGGATAGTAGGGTTACTTCGAGATGAAATCCTGAATAGTAGGGTTGTGAGAAGGAACGCGGGTCGTAGGGTTACTTAGAGATGAAAGCCTTGATAGTAGGGTTGTGAGAAGGAACATGGATAGTAGGGTTACTTCGACATGAAAACCTTGATAGTAGGGCTGTGAGAAGGAACCTGGATAGAAGGGTTACTTTGATATGAGAGCCTGGATAATAGAGTTGTGCGAAGGAACCTGGATAGTGGGGTTACTTCGAGATGTAAGCCTGGATAGTAAGGCTGTGAGAAGGAAATTGGATAGTAGGGTTACTTTGATATGAGAGCCTGAATAATAGGGTTGTGCGAAGGAACCTGGATAATAGGGTTACTTCGATATGAGAGCTTGGATAGTAGGGTTGTGCGAAGGAACCTGGATAGTAGGGTTACTTCGAGATGAAAGCCTGGATAGTAGGGCTGTGAGAAGGAACTTGGATAGTAGGGTTACTTAGGGATAAGTCCGTGTAAAAATTCGGCAGGAACCTGGGTAAGGTTACTTTGGGATAAGTCTATGTAAAACTTCAAGAGGAACCTGGGTAATGTTACTTTGGGCTAAATCTATGTAAAACTTCAAGAGGAACCTGGGTAAGGTTACTTTGTGATAAGTTCATGTAAAACATCAGGAGGAACCGGGGTATGGTTACTTTGGTATGAAAATGTAGATTAGTTGACCCGTTTCATTTTGGGACCTAAATTTCCATTAGTTGTCTGTAGATGTGATCTGTATACCTGCTGGATTTGTTGAAGCTAATCGTCTCTTCCTGAAAAGATATCAGGGTTAGTTGTATGCGATGCATGGAATGCAGGGTGAGATGATGTTCTCAAAATAAATGAGATTATGCTGTATATGATATGTATGCGCCTGTCATGATGTATGTTCATGAAATGTTTACGTAATAATCTGAGTCCGGGAAAATAAATCCCTGACTGCTGTTTGGAGAGTATGAGAAATGGTAATCTTGACTGCTGTAAAAAACCATAGTTCCTCTACTTCTATTGGGGATGGTGAACAAAGATCACTAGCTAGGGATTCATATCCACTCGGCTGGTGAATATTCTGTCGGAAGAGACCCTGTCTAAGGATAACTCTGCGGGGAATAACTCTGTTGGAGAGGATATACTATGTTGATAGATCTGCTGATTTGGAGAAATAAACTCAGCTGGGGATGAATTTTAGTTGCTGGTGTTAATGAATTCTGTTGGAGATTGAATTTCTGCTTGTGAGAGAATAAACTCTACTTGGGGAAAAATTGACTGACTCACTCGCGATTGTGAACCTCAACTGGGAAGAGTTATGTCCTGTTCGGGAAAGCTAACATCACTGTATTTGAATACCTTTTACTCTTTGGGGAGTGTATGTACCACTACTCATGTTCTCAAGCTGGCTCTATCCTGGTACCTGATGGGCAGAGTAATTGTAAGGTTTGGGCACTTCTTATTTTCCCTGTTTTTGGAATTATGAGTAATCGTCTTTTGTTTCTTGTGTAAATATTTATGAGCATCCATTATTTTCAAATGCATATATAAAAAATGAATCATTGGATGTTCTTGAAAAACAAAATAGAAAAAGAAAAACAAATTGAAATTTCTTGTGAAAATGAATTATATTGATTTTTGCAATTGGCCTGTAATAGGCATTTTTGTATAAAGAGGCTGACGTCCTTGTAAGAGAACGCCACCAAAAGAAATTACAATTTGTAAAAATAAAACAATGAAAACAGTTATGGGAAACAATCCCATCGGGTTCTAACTCTGCTATTGCCTTTATATCTTCTAGCGTCTCATCACCTTGCTACTTGGCCGAAGGTTGATCAGATTAATTGGCGTTGTCCGAGCTTGATAGTTGATACCAAAGTCTGGTTGCGAGATGATCCAATGAGACATAGTGTTATGCTTTGATCCCTAGTTTTTTCCTGGACGGCCCTTTCGGGTTTTCAGTCCACCGGGATACCCTTTTTTGCCCAAGTCGCCTTTTCAGCTTTTCGACTTGCCGGGTGTACAGTTTTTCATTTTCATCCCTTACTTTTGCCTGAACCCTTTTGGTTCGCCGGGAAGCCCTTATTTTTTCCTAGGTTAGTCAACCTAGCGGGTATTTGATTATGCATAGTATCTTTTCACTATGTCTGCATTGACGAGTGAGGAATGTCGTCACCATCCATGGTGGTTAGAATCATAGCTCCTCCCGAGAAAATGTTCTTAACCACAAATGGCCCTTCGTATGTGGGGGTCCATTGGCCCCTGGGATCACCTTATAGTAGTATGATGCATTTGATCACTAGATCCACGACTTCATATTCTTGACGTCTGACTTTCTTGTTAAAATCCTTGTCATTCGCTTTTGATACGTCTGACCATGGCAGATAGCAGTAAGTCTTTTCTCATCGATTAAGTTTAACTGATCATGTCGGGTTTGGATCCAGCCGTCTTCGCTCAAACCCGCATCCTTCATAATCCTGAGAGAGGGTATTTGGACTTCAATGGGTAGGACTGCCTCCATGCCATATACCAGAGAGTAGGGGGTTGCCCCTGTCGACGTTCGTGCTAAGGTACGGTACCCATGAAGAGTGAATGGTAACATCTCGTGCCAGTCTTTATATGTCACAATCATCTTCTGTACAATCTTCTTGATATTCTTGTTAGCTGTAACACACCAATTCTACCCCAAGCAATTATATAAATAAATCAGAGTTATAAATTCAAACATGCAACCGAATCGGGACATCACAAATTCTTCTATGAAATTCATTGCAATCATCGTGGATATATAACACTTTCAAAACATCGGATGAACCATCATAACATCTTTAAATAAAATAATTCAACATCTACGCAGTGGAATTCTTAATAACATCTTTAACAACTCAAAACAGCAATCGAAACATCACATATTTAATAATAATCAATTTAAGGTTCAACAACTGAAAATCAACAATCAAAAATCAGTAAGCGTTCATCCCCCCGAGTGTCACATATCAGAGCAATGACACCGACTCGAATTATTGAAGGTATATAGCCTTCACTCTCGATTACCTGCACGTTACCAACATAAGGGAAACATTCAAACAGAAGGGGTGAGATATCTAACAATATAATAAAGCGCATGATAATTAATATATTAAATTAGATCAATAACATCACCACTTCTCATCTTATAATCAACAACAATTACAACACATGTACACATTCATCAACATCAAAATACACTTCTTTATACAATCATCTAATGCGACTCAATACTATGCAAATGCATGTCGTACCAATGGAGCAGAACTTCCATCTCAAAAATTTTCCAATTAATAGAGGCATCAACAAGGCATAGCCTTCATCTCAAAATTTGCCAATCCAGGCCATCTTAACGAGCATAAGCTCCATCTAAAAAATGCAATGTATGCGACTCAATCATGAATGTAATAACAACAACCAAGTCAACAAAATCTAAAATCATCTCAAAACATCTCAAATTAACATCTCAAAATACATCTCAAAATAACATCTCAAAATGCATCTCAAATTAACATCTAAAAATAACATCTCAAAATAACATCTCAAATGCATCTCAACGTCTCGTCATCAACATCTCATATCATCAAAATAATTCATTAAACATCGTTTATTCATACACGTCATTTATTCATCATAAATTATCAAACACAACTTCGTTAATAACATCTCACTAACAACTCAGATGTATATTAATACTACAGTAATCCATACTATTATTCTGCAATTTTACATTGCTGCTGTCACTAATCCTACTATCATAATTCAAACAGCAGTCTCTAAACATCTCACATTGATCATTCTGTTCAAAAGTCAGCACAACGGCCAACATGGGAAATAATTCTAAATCCTAAATTGGCTACTGGGATTACACTTCTTATTCATCATTTTAATCATCTAGAATAAAGGTCATCGCATTAGCTATTCAACGCTTCGAACGAAATCTGAAACAGCATCCTAAAATTCAAGTTACAGCACTTTAAAACTGAATTTGTCAAAAATCAGACATTATGGGTCGACATAAAACCCTTTGGATCGACGCGTACTACTTCATCTACACAACATGAGTCGACACATCCTCCTTATGGATCGACTCATCCTGGTCTCATAAACAGCATGTATCGACACATGCATCTCTCCGATCGACTCATCCTGAGTCTTGAAACCTTCATGTGTCGATGCAAGCCCCTTTCGTATCTACTCATCCTGAGTCTTACAGCCCCCATGTATCGACACATCAAGTTTTAGGTCGACACATCCTGACCCTTCCTGCATAATTTCACGATTTCCTCTGCATTTTTACTACGGGAATCATATTCTTAACCTTACAAACCTTATTATAATCATGATAAATCATCACCTAACATTATCCTATATTACTACATCGATCAAACAACATAATGACATCATTATTCATCTAAAATTCATCAAATCTTCATCATACATCATCATATACATCCAATTCAAGAACAAAACAACAGTCCCCTCTAACCCCACACATCAATCATCATGAACCCAATTATAAGGTCAGAACACCACCCTTACCTTGGATTGAAGGTCGCTCTACAATTTCCAGGTTGAATTCACGCTTTTGCCGTTTTCCACTATTTCCAGCAGCTTCACGTTCTCTTCCAAATCCTTATTTCTTTCTACTGCTTCCTTCTTTCTATTCTATTTCAACAAATAATAAAATAACCCTATTATTCTATTATTCCTTATTGGGTTTAAAACCTGCACCCCCTTATTACTTCTACTTTCTCAAAATAAGCCCACATTAAATAATATTACACCTCTAATATTATTTCTCCAAATAATAATATAATACCTCTAATATATTATTTCTCCACTTAATAAAATAAATCCAATTAATCACAACACAACTTCTCAAATATTCCAAAAAAATAATTTAATCAAATAATTAATTAAATTATGAGCGTTACATTAGCTTCTTCAACAGCGCCATTCATCTTCCGCCAGTAGGGAGAAGAATTATGATGTTGCATCTTGAATTGTTTACAGAGCTTGGTGATCATTGTGTTATTGAGATTTGTACCATTGTCAGTAATAATTCTCTCTGGGACACCATATCGACAGATCAAATTGTGTCGGATGAACCGCGCCACGACATTCTTGGTTACTGTAGCAAAGGAAGCTGCCTCAACCCACTTTGTAAAGTAATCAATGGCTACTAGAATGAAGCGATGCCTGTTATACACGGTAGGTCTGATTTCGCTGATCATATCAACACCCCACATCGCAAAAGGCCAGGGAGCCATCAAAACATCCAGGGGAACCGGAGGTACATGCACCTTATCATCATAGACTTGGAACTTATGACAGGTTCGAGAGTGCTGATAACAATCGGCTTCCATAGTGGACCAGTAATATCTTGCCCGTAGGATTTTCCTCGCCATGGTATGTCCACTGGAATGAGTTCTGAAGGTACCTTCATGTAACTCTGTCTTGATCCTTTCTGCCTCGCTCTTATCTACACACCGTAGTAAGGTTGAATCATGGTTAAGCTTATAGAGGATTCCATTATTGATAAAGAACTTTGCAGCGAACCTTCTCAGAAACTTCTTATCATTAACAGATGTGCCCTCGGTGTATTCTTGAGCCTCAAGATACCTCTTTACCTCGTAAAACCAGGGTTTATCTGCTACCTCTTCAGTCTCAATGTCACAGCAATGTGCGTGTTCGTCCAACCTCTCGATAGTGATCCGGGGAGCTTTATTGTCCCACTTGACTTTGAACATAAAAGACATAGTAGCTAGCGCGTCCGCTAACTGATTCTCCTCTCTTGGGAAATGTTCAAAGGGTACCTCCTCAAAGTGTGGGAGCAATGTCAGTACATACTCTTTGTAAGGAATAAGATTCTGGTGCTTCATATCTCACTCGCCTTTGATCTGACTTATTACCAGAGCGGAATATCCGAATACACTCAAAAACATAATCCTCAGGTCAATAGCAGCTCGAAGACCTTCCTCTCTTGATTATGGAACTGTTCCCTGTAAGTATCTCGCTCATTCTTTAGCTGAATCCAAGACCTATGTAACTCCCCAAGATCAGTGGGCATGTAAGGATAGAGAACCGTGTAAGGAATGCCTTCTTCAGTAGTGGGATCCACAATCACTGGTAATACAGCCACATAAGGCATCATAAACTTCTGGGAACGAGCTCGTATCCATTGGAGGTAAGGATCCATAGGAATGGAAGTCTTTGGTCCCAAATCTTTGGTGTCAAATCTGTTTACCATGCCCCAAGCTCGTATGAACCTCCGACGATACTCATTAACATCATCCTCATAGTTGAATACAATTCCCTCAATAAGTAACTCATGGGTACCATCCCTTCGAGCATGACCAAATTTTCGCAAAGTTAGACAAGGATTGTAAGTTATACCCCCTCTGATACCAAGTAATGTGACATTAGGGTACTCCCCACAGCGGTCAATAATAGAAATGTCTTCCATAGCTGGGAACACCAAAGAATATTCGTATGAGCGAGTGACATTATCCTTTGCGACCAACCCAAACCTTCTTCGTTCTTTGGTACAGACTTTGGGAGGTGAGAAATAAACCACCTCGACAGCAACGACATGCAGCACACAAGAGTCCCTCTTCTCTTCATGGTACGAGTATAGAGAGTGTGCAAAATATCTCCAAGCAAGGTAGGCATAGGGTTGCGAGAAAGGAAAATCTTGATAGCATTCACATATACGAAAGAGTCCGGATTAGGGAAGATAACTAAACCATAGATAAGAAGAGGTAAGACCTCCTCAAAAGCCTGAAAATGCATATCATCCCAAAATAGCTGAGCCTTGTCTATCAGAAATTTGGCTAGAAAACCCTCGACTCTGCTTCGAGTTTCCCAATTGGATACCATGTCGGCCTGTTTCAAATGCAAAACTGAGGCAATGACTTCTGGCTTAGGAACTTCTTCTATACCTGTGAAGGGTACCTATTCAAGAATGGGTATGCCCAATAGTTGAGAGAATTCTTCCAAGGTAGGTACCAACTGATAATCTAAAAAGGTGAAGCAGTGATGCTTGGGATTAAAGAACTGAGAAAGTACGCTCATCATCTGTTCATCAAAGTCTGAAGTAACCAGGCTGAGAAGTTGAACATGTCTCTTAATGAAAGTAGAAGTTTCATAAACTCTTGATACTAGCTCTTTGAGTTGAGAAGTTATCTTCACAAAGTTGATTCAGATAGTATTTCTACGTACGGAAGCCATGATCTACAAAATAGAACAAAGATAAATTCCCTTGGTCTTTGAAATGTTTAGTGTAATGAAGCATGAATGCCATGTTATGATGCATGATGTCATGATAAACCACATGTATAGAAAGCACATATATTGCAAACACAATCAAATCACACAAATCCCTTAGGTTTAAGGCTTGCATGAGGTCAAAGGTAATACCCTCATGAAGTTAAGTTGGTTTCAAACCTGTCCTAGAAAAGTAACCGGGTTCTAGAGGATCTCAATATCATTGACCATCCTTTATTGGTCATGGTTTCAGTTCACACAATCGTTTCTTGCGGCCGAAATATTCCGAAAGTATGATCTCAATGAGTGTAGAATCGAGTATCAACCAATCCTGAACTCTACACCGAGGTCGGCTATCTCACTACTTTCTAATGGCTAAGTTATTCAACTAAGGTTCTAAGGTTCGTTAGTGCTTCACGACACCACGTAGCAGCCCCGTATTCTCCTCGTTTCACCACATGGGATACCAGTACCAACCAAAGTGCCACACCAACGTACCTAATGCTTCAACCGTATCGGTATACGCTGTACAGTTCCTTCACAGTCTATTGCTACTTACCTAATGAGTTCCCCCAGATCCGTGTATAGGATCTATAGTAACCCAAAAAAAACTGTAAAAAATAAAGCAAAACAAAGCAATCAAGAGAAGCAATTTTAATGACATAGATCCTAAGGTATACCCAACTTATATCTCCCTAGCAGAGTTGCTAGTTCTGTGATATGGTGGAAGAACTGTCTGTTTTTACTGGTTTGTGTTTTGCGTTTTTTGTTTGCAAAATGTTGCGGTAAGCAAGAGTCGCCACGGATTTTTATTTCATCTAATCGGAAAGTAAAAAAGTACAGAAAAATCCTTTTTCGAGATTTTGAGTACGGGGGGTAGATTATAGAAAGGGAAAGTTTTAGCACCCTTTATATCCATGGTTTTCCATGGGCTCTTAGGTACTTGCTCATTTTTAAAATGCTTGTGTTTGTGTGCTTGTTTTTTTTGAAAAAATGTTTTACTTCGTGATAACCCTTGTATCAGTCCTCAAGGTTGTGATGAAGTTGTTTTGAACATTTGTTTGAAAAGTGTAAGTGTGAAAAGTTTTGATTTGAGCAAGTACCTACTAGCATCTACCTACTCGAAAAAATATTGTTTCTATTCTTGTTTCCTTTAGACAGCGCTATCCTACTATTGAGAAATAGGTAGCACCGTCGTTGGAATTTGTAAGGGACGTTCGAAAGGGACAAATACAATCACTAAAGCAATAGTTAGAAAACTTTAGTAGTAACCTTAGAGTCTTAAGATCTTTTCGAGGAAACATTTCCGAGACAAACATTTCCGAGGCAAAATTTCTGAGGCAACATTTCTGAGGCAACATTCGAATGGGACATTTGATCTTTTAGACAGGAGGGCCACCACTAAAATCTCCTATGCTTAATGATTGTGTACCGAAGGAAACCGAAGTGAGGTGAACCCTAGGAGTGAACATATGCGAGTGATTTGTTTCAGTTATTTAATCTTTGCACATTAGGGTTTTCCAACTGTTTTAATCTTTCATGCATTCTTGCCATACAATCCTATTAGCCATGCATCTAGACAGTTAAAAAGTTTGTTGAAAGTAAAAGCGGAAATAAACCTAGCTATTACATGGCTTTGAGAGTTACATAATTGCCTTGACTTGAAATAAAAATGCGGAATATAAAATCCTAATTTAAACTATTACATCCTTGAAACAGTTACAAAGTAATGGCAAAAGTAATAACAAGCACGCGCCAAATTAAATACGTGAGAAATTAGGGTTTTGACCCTTAACTAAACCTAATTGCAATTGATTAAAGAAAAATCAATTTTTTGTCGTTTTTGTTATTTAAAAAAAATAAGGAATAATTGAATTAAACAAAGGAACCTAATTACTAATTAACTTTAATTAAGAAAAATAAATAAGTTAACCTATTTTTTGTGTTTTTATTTGGAAAAAGAAAATAATTAAATCAAGAATTTAAACCTAATTTTCAAATTGTTTTTTAATGGTGAAAAGAAGAATTAAATTGCCCTAAATTAATTAAGCTAATTAATTAAAAACTAAATTTAATAAAAAACCTAATTCTAATTTTGTGAATTCTTGATTTTATGATTTTATAAAAAAATAGATTTTAAAAATAAGATAAATGAATAAATTGAAAAGAATAAAGAAAACAAAATATTAAAAAAAGAGAAAGATTGAGAAATGGGCCTGATTGTGTTGCTGAAGAGGGGAGTGTAAATCTGAATTTCCCAAGCCCAATAACCCTCCAAGCCCAGTCAGCGCCTGATCTCTTGTAACGTTGACTTAAGAGTGTACCATAGACCCTCACTGCCTGTGCGTTGGATCTGGTACAATGCTGGATCAAGTGGCTGGATACTGATGGAGCATGGTGGACATCAGGATGAGAGATGCGCTGGATCTGTTGGAGGAAAAGAAAATAAAGAAAGTGGTCTGGACTTGGGATCGAACCCAGGTCCTTATGTCTTTTTCCAATACCATGTTGCCAGCTGCGCTACAATGGTTATTTGTTAACATAATGCAAACAAAACATAATATACAAAACAAGATGGTTGGGTCAGAAAAACGCGCGAGATTTAAAAGTCCCAATAGTTGGCTGCCACGCATCACCTTCTTTGTTGCAAACGTCGCCTTAGGTTTATGGACTTTTACCTACAGCAGAGTTCGTCACTATAAGCTATAATGACGGTTTTTTCTTGTAGCTATAAACTTGTAACATTCAAAAATCATGTACAGGCAATATAAATTCCATTGGTGACCATGAATCAACTGGGTTTGAAGCCCTGATCATCATGGTACCCATTATCAAGCTTAATTTTTCCTAGGTTAAGAAACCTAAAACGAGCTCGCAAACCCTAGCTATGGAATATTGTGATTCCTGTGCTGTAAATGCAATTAAATGGTACCAATAGCTTGCAAACAAGATGATGAACAAGAGTATATAATTAAGACATGCTTATAATGAGTAAATCAGTGAAATCGAGTTTGAGTTTTTAGGGCAAACCGTGATGCCTGTAGGGTGCGATTCTGGGCATTTTGAAGCTTGCAAAGGATGTTGTTAGCTTCCTGAGATGTCTAGCAAGCGATTGGAAACTTCAGCACACCTCGAATTGGCCTGTGGAAGAAGATTCATCTCACACTTTCTTTGGAAATATTGACGTTTTGTTCTTGTTTTTGGAGGCAGGTTGTGCATGAAGATTCCTGTGTTTAGGGTTCCACAAACTTCAGCATATGTATTGAAACCAATTAGGTTAACAATTTTGGATCCAATCTTGAGAATTCATGAATGAAATATTTGATTTTTAAGTCATATGATATCTTTCCATAACCATTCCAATCATGCTCTTTTTTGTACCAATTTACCTTGATTCGATTTGATCTTGTTAACTCAGCATATCTTGATTGCCAATCTGTCAAAAAAACAAATCAAACCATATCTTTGTTAATTTTCATCATTTATTTGATTTAATTCACTTTTTAATTAATGAAAAATAAAAATAAATTGAAAAATTAAGAACATAATGGGTGAGTGAACATTTGAGTCATGGACCACATTATAATTGAGGTGAAAGCATAAAAAGTTGGGCCTATTTAGCAAAAAATGCAAATTTGAGCACATTTGACTTTTGACAATTTTGCAAAAATGGTCAACTTGGCCAATGCATAACTCTGTCAATTTTGACCCTAGAGAGGTGTTATTTGACTTTTTAGAAATATTAGGATGTGCTCTAAACAACCTTTTTGGTCTCATCTCAATTGAGTCTTCCATGTTCATGTATGAAGCTTTGACCCAAAAGGTGTTTTTGTTGACTTTTCAAAAGGACCTATATTGTCAAAATTCATATCTTTTTGTGAGTGCATATTCTGGACTTAGGAGCTGAAGATAAATTGTAGGGAATTGAATATTCTTAAAAATGAGCTTTAGATGGGTCATTTATGATAAATTATGAGAAAGTTATCTTGGTCAAAGTTGAGTTGATTTTTCCTGTAAAACCCTAATTTAGCAACTTTTGGGTTTTGATGAGTTGTGAGCAATCCTTGAGGAATCATGATCAACCCTTGACCAAATGATGGATAACACTTAAAAATAATGATGTTGACCAAAAATATTGAAGTTTGACTGTATGTGGGCCACAATTGACTTTTGACCTAGTACAGGTGATTTTCAGGCATTTGAGCAATTGACTGAGCAAACTTCTTTTGCAAGGCTTGAAACTTGACATGGATGATCTTGAGAACATATTAGGACAATGGTGAGAATTTGAGTCCTTTGTGGTTCACACATCTTGATGAAGATGGAAACCCTAATTTGAGGTATATTACCTTAGGAGAGAGTTTGTCTGGTCAATTCTTGAACTTCCTTGAGCAATTTGGGGACCTCACTTGCCATGTGTTGAGAAATATGGGAGGGAAAATTTTGGGGTACAACAAACTCCAAAGCTTTTCTCAGAAGAAGGAGGATTCTTTCAAGGAGTATTCTAAAAGATGGAAAGAAGTGGCAGCCCGTGTACAACCACCACTCATGAAGCGTTTTTGCAAGGGTTGTACTATGATAAGATGGTAGGAAGCGTTTTTTCTGGATTTTCCAATTTGGTAACTATTGGAAAAATAATTGAAGCAGGTGTTAAGAGTGGTAAGATACAAGGGGGATCATCTAGTACCCCTTATAATTCAAAGAGACATGTTCCTAACTTCTTGAAAAATAAGGAAGGATAAATTAATTTTGTCGTATCACATCGAAGGGCACAACAACCATTGGTAATTCCACGAGAACAACAACAACATAACAGGTTTAAAAGGCCTCCAAGAAGATTTGATCCTCTCTCCATGCCTCACAGTAAGTTATTAAAACATCTACTCAAGGCATCTTTGGTAGATCAGAAGCTACTAGCCCCTCCAATTGGGGCACTCCCACCAAAGTACAATGCAAATGCTAGGTGCGAGTATCATGCCAATTATCCAAGGCATACTATACAAAAATGTTAGGCCTTTAGACACAAGGATCTATATTTATTGGATTCTCAGGATATCACTTTTGATAAACCAACCACCAAAAAAACTCCATGCCTCTGCATGGCGGACTAGCGGTGAATGCAATTGAGGTGGTCACTGACTTTGGGGCAGCCATACAAGTAAAGGCCCCGATAAACCTTTTCAAAGAATATCCGTTAGAGTGTGTGTTCCTATTGGTACACAATGAAGCTTTTAAGAAGACGTTACAAAAATTGGTGGATCAGGGGATAGTCTAATTCGGGAAATACCCTAAAGAAGAATACGCAGCTGCGATAGATGGAAGTGAAAGAAGCCATTGGTAATTCCTTTCCAATGGCCAAATCTTGCTAAGAGAAGTCTTGTGATTCCATGGGGAGAGTCAACTGAAGCACCGGTTGTGATACCACGACAAACTCTAAGGATACCAGTTATTCCGAAGACTAAAATGGTGATTAGGGGGCATCTAAGAATATGCAGCTGCTACCCCTTATGAAAGTAACAAAGCAGTACCATGGAGTTGTGATTCTACTGTATATGTCAATGGTTTAAAGCAAGAATGTAAGCCATCGACAAGTCAAGGACTTGAAATCACAAATATAGAAGGAACAGGGGGCATGACTCGCAATGGTCGAATTTATGGTCCTGAACCACAAAAAAGGAACGATGTTATGGTTAAAGATAAGGGGAAATCTATGGTGGAGGCAAGCCAAGAACAAGAACCTCCAAGCAATAATTTTATCGACCAAGAGGCAGAGGAATTATTGAAAATAATCAAAAGGAGTGATTATAGGATGGTGGATCAGCTACACCAAACTTCGGCCAAGATTTCAATACTCTCATTGCTACTCAATTCAGAAGCTTATTGAGACTCTCTCATGAAGGTTCTAAGTCCTGCTCATGTTGCATTAGAGATTACAGTGAATTAGATTGACAATGTGGTAGCAAACCTAACATCTAAATCATATAGAGGTTTTAATGACAGTGAGTTGCCTCCACAAGGTAGAGCTCACAATAAGGCGTTGCACATTTCTATTCAGATAGGGACTACAATCCTATCCAGGGTACTCACCGATACTTGTTCTACCCTCAATGTGTTACCAAAATCCAGCTTGATGAAATTAACCCTAGATGGTGTTGTTATAAGGCCAAGTTCTACGATTGTCAAAGATTTTGATGGTTCTCAAAGTATAGTGTTTGGAGAAGTGGATCTCCCTGTCAAGATCGACCCACATGTGTTTTATATCACTTTTCAAGTAATGGATATAGAACCAGCATATACATCTTTACTCAGACGACCTTGATTTCATGCAGCGGGGGCCGTTACTTCAACTCTACATCAAAAATTGAAGTTCTTCATTGAAGAACAATTGGTTATAATCGAAGGTGAAGAGGAAATCTTTGTAAGTCACATAGAGTCCTACAGATATATCTGTGTGGATGAAGACTGCACAGCAACACCATTTCAAGTATTAGAGGTTTCTTCAATGGTGACCCTACCGATGGAAAAAAATCGAGAAACCCACTGTGACTTTGTGGAGATATTTACAAACAGTTATGGAGGATGGTACCTAAAAAGGTTGGGGTAAACTTGTGCAAATACCTGTGAAAAATAATCATTTTGGTTTGGGCTATGAATCATCAAAGGTTACCCTGAATAGCAAGGCGCAGTTTCCTCCTATCTAGGAAACATTCATCAACAAAGGAACAAAGCATGGAGGACTAGTGGCGATGATATCTAACAGGAGAAACACCAAGAGAGAACTTGAATTTACCCATTAATGTTCTCCAAGCAAAGAGCTCAAGAATTGGACAATTGTGGAGATTCCAGAGATCTTTTTCTTTCCAAAGTAGTTTTTCTTGTTTTTGAAAGAACCCATGTCAAGCCCGAGGCATAGGGGTAGCTTGTAAGGGTCCCCAATTTTCTTCAAACAATATTCGCTATTAATAAAAGTTATATTTTGCAATCAATTAAGATCCCAGTCTATCTGTTGCATTTATCTCTTATATTTTAAAATGGAAATACTTTCATTCATATGCATTTTCAAACTCACATACTAAAAACTACACCAAAACATGATAAATATGCAGATCCATGCCTAAAATCACCGATAATGTTATTGCTGCTATCCGATATAACTTTGATGCAACCATCAACCAAGTAGAACAAAAGGATGACAAAGATCTTGAACTCTCCAAAGAATTAGCAAGGGAGATAGATAAAAAAGATGACAATATACAACCATACCAAGAATCTATTGAGACCATTAACCTTGGCACAAAGTAAAATCCAAAAGAGATCAAGCTAGGGGTAACGTTGGAGAGAAACGCCAAAGAAAGACTGATTAAGCTGTTACATGAATATGTGAATATATTTTCCCGGTGTTACATAGATATGCCAGGATTGGATATAAATATTGTGGTTCATAGACTACCTCTCAAGGAAGGTTTTTCTCCAGTTAGACAGAAACTCAAAAGAACTCGTCTAGACATGTCTAGCAAGATTCGATAAGAAGTCCTTAAGAAATTTCATGCAGTGTTCTTAGTGGTGGTAGATTATCCACCTTGGATATCTAACATCATGCCAGTACCCAAGAAGGACGACAAAGTACACACATGTGTAGATTATCGGGATCTGAACAAAGCAAATCCCAAAGACGATTTCTCGTTACCTCACATAGATGTTTTGGTGGATAATACAACTCAAGCTTCAGTATTCTCATTCATGGACGGTTTCTCAGGTTATAATCAAATCAAAATGGCACCCGAGGATATGGAAAAGACTACTTTCATGACTCCTTAGGGAACTTTGTGTTACAAGGTGATGCCTTTCAGTCTAAAGAATGCAAGGGCAACTTATCAACGAGCTATGGTAACACTATTTCACAATATGATCCATAAAGAAGTTGAGGTATACGTAGATGATATGATTGCCAAATTTCATATAGAAGAGGATCACATCATACATTTATAAAAATTATTCAAACATCTACGAAAGTTCAAACTAAGGTTGAATCTGAACAAGTGTACATTCGGTGTCAGGTCAGGCAAGTTATTAGGATTTATTGTAAGTCAGCGCGATATTGAGGTAGATGCTGACATGGTGAAAGCCATATAAGAAATGCCGGCTCCAAGGACATAAAAAGAGGTCCGTAGCTTCTTAGGACGATTGAAATAAATTTCGAGGTTCATATCGCACCTAACTGCTACATGCGAGCCTATATTTAAATTACTTCTAAAGGATCAAACGATGGTATGGAATGATGACTGTCAGACAACCTTTCAGACAATAAAGTAATATTTATAGGAACCACCAATCTTGATGCCACCAGTTCCTGGAAGACCGCTCATCATGTACTTAACAATGCTTGAAGGGACAATGGGATATGTATTAGGACAACATGATGAAACGGGTAGAAAAGAGCATGCAATTTACTACCTCAACAAGAAGTTCACCGACTACGAAACTAGGTACTCACTTCTCTAGAAGATTTGTTGTGCTTTGGCTTGGGATACCAAACGTTTAAGGCAGTATATGTTAACTCACTCCACGTGTTAATAACAAGAATGGATCCTTTAAAGTATGTGTTTGATAAACTAGCTCTTACAGGAAGGATAGTTAGATAGAAAATGTTATTATCCAAATATGACATTCAATATGTTACTCAAAAGGCCATAAAGGGTAGCATACTAGCTGGTCATCTGGCTCATCATTCGTTGCCATAATATCAACCAATGAAGTTCGACTTTCCAAAAGAAGATGTCATGGATATAGGTGACTATGAAATACCAGTACCGGATGAAGGACCTGAACCAGGGGCACGTTGGATACTCATGTTTGACAGTGCTTCAAACACACTAGGGTATGGTATTAGGGAAGTTTTGACTTCTCCAAAAAATTATCACAAACCTTACACTACAAGGTTATGGTTTGACTGCACCAACAATATTGCTGAATACGAAGCTTGTATCTTGGTTATGGAAGCTGTTATTGATCTAAGAATTAAGCACCTCAAGGTGTATGGAGACTCATCATTATTCATATACCAAGTCAAAGGAGAATGGAACACTAAACATCCCAAATTGATCCTATATAGGGATCATGTTTTAGAGCTAGCTATGAAATTTACTAAAATTAAATTCAGTCATATTCCCCAAGAAGAAAATCAGATGGCAGACGACTTGGAAACTTTATCAGCCATGTTCAAAGTGAACTGGCCAAATCAAAAACCACACATTACAATTAGACATTTTAAAAACCTGCACATTGCCTTTCTATTGAAGAAGGACCGGATAACAAGCCTCGGTTCTACGACATTAAAAGGTATCTTGAGAAGCATGAATATCTATAAAATGGCTCATTAATTGACAAGTGAACTCTGAAGAAGCTAGCTTCAAAGTTCTTTCTGAATGGCGATGTATTATATGAAAGAAACTACGATATGGTGTTACTCAGGCGCGTGGAGAAACATGAAGTGGATACACTTATGAGAGAAATCCATGAAGTCACTTTCAGAACTCATACAAATGGACATCCAATGGCTAGAAAGATCTTGCGAGCACGATATTCTTGGTTCACAATGGAATCTGATTGCTACCACTACATAAAGACATGTCACAAATGCCAAATCTACACCTACAAAATGCATGTTCCACTGACTCCCTTTAATGTCTTAAGTTTTCCTTGTCCATTTTTGATGTGGGAATTTATATGATAGGAATGATCAAACCGAAAGCCTCTAATGGACACCAATTTATACTAGTTGCGATCGATTACTTCACCAAATGGGTGGAAGTTGCATCCTACGCAAATGTGACAAGATAAGCGGTTACTCGGTTCATCAAACAGAATCTCGTATGAAGATATGGGGTTCCTAGAAGAATCATTACACACAATGGGTCCAATTTGAATAATAAAATGATGAAGGAGTTATGCGATGAATTCAAAATTAAGCATCATAATTCCTCACCATAACGACCCAAGATGAACGGGGACATTGAAGCCACCAATGACAATATTAATAAAATCATTCAAAAAATGGTGGAGACATACAAAGATTGGAACAAATGCTCCCCTTTTCTCTACATGGCTATCGTACTTCTATACGTACGTCAACAGGTGCAACTCCTTTCTCTCTTGTATATGGTATGGAAGAAGTGCCCCCTGTTGAAGTAGAGATTCCATCACTACGAGTTCTAATGGAAACAAAGGTTGAAGAAGTAGAGTGGGTTTAAACGCGACTTAATCAGCTTAACCTCATTGAAAAAAATGCTTGACAGCTTTGTGCCACAATCAGTTGTACCAAAAGCGGATGAAGAAAGAATTTGACAAGAAGGTTCGTCCTCGAGTATTTAAAGAAGGAGATTTGGTGCTCAATAAGATTCTACTACTTCGCCTTGATTCATGTGGTAAATGAATACCCAACTACGAAGATCCATACGTGGTAAAAACAATATTCTCGGGTGGTGGTCTTATGCTCACAACAATGTATGGGGAAGAACTGCCACATCCGAAAAATTCATACGCATTCAAAAAATACTATGTATAAAAAGCTCACTAAGTTCGAACCCTAAACGGGCGACTTAGGAAAAAAGGAGTGTCCCAGTGGATTGAAAACCCTAAAGGGCGATCCAGGCAAAAATTAGGGTCATAAGCAAAAAAGTATCCCAGTGGATTGAAAACCCGAAAGGAAGGTCCATGCAAAAGTTAGGGATAATATTCAAAATAAAGAACAAATAGACTATGATCTAAGAACCACAACCACGACTATGGAGGAGAGGGATTAATCCAAACCATTTGACTCAGAAGAAAAGGATATTGAAGCTATCAAAAGGACATTAGAGAAATAGTTGTAGCAATTATCATTTTCATTGCCATTTTCAGTTTTATTAAAACTTTCTATGATTACCACTTTTTAGGAATTGCATCTTGTACTCTCGCCTATTCAAAAGCATGTTTATCAATGCAACATTAACTTTTTCAATATTTTCAAGTTGTGTTTGTTCTCTTTTCGGACTTGTTTGTAAAATACTACGATTATTTCTTCTGAATACTACGGTGAACTCATTCTAGGGATTTAACAAACAAAATCATTCGATAAAACATCAAAAAGAATTTTAGTTAGAAAAACATTGAAAGAAAATCCACGACTACGTCCACGCTTGCGTCCATGTCTATGTCCATGTCCACGTCTGCGTTCACGATTATAAACACGCATATGCCTACACGTGCGATACAAATATCAAAATCTTTCTAACACCATTCATCTTGTTCAAACCAACTCGAAGACACCACGGTAATGCAACATACAATGTTGGAGGGGGGGGTTGGTGACACAAAAACCCATGGTTTAAAAGGAGAGAACATTAAAGCATTTACATCAAACATTTGGTGCATATACAAACATTTGGTGCATATACAAACATTTGGGGCATATAAAAAATACTCAACGCATATACATTTTGGGGTTCCATATCAGCTTAAGGCATTATCCATGGCATTTTCCGAATACACTTTTTAAAACTACGAACTTTCCTGGGGCTCATCATTGGATTATCTAGTCCATAAAACAAACAGAGACCTTGGTTGAGAACAGACACAACTGGTAAACTCTGATCTTATCTTGGGTTTAATTATCTAAAGTTTTTATTATGAAAACACTATTTAAATATCTATCCTCTAGGTTGTGGTAGGTACGTGAATTTTCAGGGTTACGTTATTTATCCTCTAGGTTGTGATAAATATGTAAGACTACCCCCATGTTGTTAATTATTTAGGTCATGATAAATGCATAAACCTTTCAAATATCTATCCTTTAGGTTGTGGTAGATGTGAAAATTATTGGGTTTATGTTATTCATTCTCTAGGTCGCAATGAATACATAAGACTACCCCCATGTCGTTTATCCTCTAGGTTGTGGTAAACACACAAATTTTTTAATCATCTATCCTCTAGGTTGCGGTAGGTGTGCAAATTATCAGGTTTATGTTATTCATTCTCTAGGTCATGATGAATATGTGAATCTATCTTGGTGTCGTTTATCTTATCTGTCATAATAAACGCACAAACGTTTTCAATTATCTATCCCCTAAGTTGTGACAGGTGTGCAAATTTTCAGGGTTATACTATTCATCATCTAGGTCGTGATGAATACATAAGCCCATCTTTGTGTCATTTATCTTCTAGGTTGTGATAAATGCAAAAGCTCATCCCCATACTGTTTACTCTCTAGGTTTTAGTAAACATACGAAATATGTGACATAATAATTGTGTTAGTCTCCATGCGGCAATGTATTATCAAGCTCTATTTTATTCATCCCCTAGGCTCTGATCAATAGACAAAATCTGTGTTATAAGCTTACTATGTTAGTCTCGAAGCATTAGTAAGTCAATTTTAAAACTTGTGTTATCTACCTCCTAGGTTATGGTAAATACACAGAAAATCTATGATCTCTTTTAGATACTGACGAGTCGTCTGCGTCGTTGTATCTAAGCCGAATCAAAACTTTAGGCTCTAACTCTGGTAGGATGATACATCATTATCTTTGCCTATTTTTTCCATGCTCTTGGGGAGTGTTGTACACCGTATCCTTATAAATTCTTGGTTAAATTTTGGGGTCTTCCAATATTTAATAACCCTCTAATTCAAATGTGTGAGACCTACGTATTCTCACACCCTTCAATCGAAGAGTAATTAAATAGGGGCAGCTGTCATACCCCAAAATTTCCCCATCAATTCCAATAGTCATGCTATGCTAAATTATATATCATATTGTGTAAATTTTCTTGTTTTTAATTCTTGTTTTAATAGGGTTTAAAAGAACATAAGGGGGTTCATTTTTAAGTAGATTGGTCCATTAAAGTGTAGGTTCAAAAGCCCATATTAAATAGTAGAAGGGCGTGTATATATTGAGTCATTGGGCTTAGCTTGCCAAAATAACTAAGCCCAATATATTTCATCTTATTTGGTCCAATATTAATGTGGGTATGATGTTAATAAAGGTGTGTGTTTTATTTTAGGGTCTGTGTTTCAAGATCGGCCCATCATTTTGTTTTAAAAGCCCATTAGCTTTTTCATTTTTTATTTGACCGAGTCATTTTTTTCATTTTTGTAGTTGTTTGTTTTTATTCAAATTATTATTTATCCATTATAATTATTATTATTAACATTGTTATTATTTTTGTCAAATTTTTTATTTTTAATTTATATTTTTGTTAACTAATTTGTCTTTGGGGATTCGGTTGACCAAATCAAAGTCAAAATTAGGATTTCTAACCCTAATCCCCAACGACGATGTTCTTATTCTTCTTCGTTAAACAATGCCCAAGGCCCAGAGGGACAAATTAAAATCGAATCAAATCTTTCAATTTACAAATAGAATCAAACCCTAATTTACAAATACAATCAATCAAATCTCAATATTTACAAATCGAATATTTAATTCTATCAATCTCTTATTCTAACAAAAATCAACCATAATAGTGTTCCTAATCTTTCTAATTCTAAATATCTATAAAACCCTATTTCTAAAATTGTAAAAGGACAGAAAAATGTTAAGAAATAAGGAGAAGAAGGAAGAGCTAAAGGCGTTGTGGTTTGAATCTTTGAATTGAGTCTTCCTTTGCTTGGGATCTTCGTTTCAAAGTCTGAAACCTTATATCCGTATTGCTACGCCACCATCGAACATCGATCCTTAAGATCTCCACACATCCATTGTTGCCACACCTTCTCCATCATCGTCATCTTCCTTCATACCTGCAAATAGAAGAGAGAGAAGAGACCAAAAAGAGGATATCGGGCCTAAAATTAGAAGAACACAAAAATTCACCATGAAAAGGCACCCCAATTGCACTTAGCTTAAACATTTTGCTTGATTTTTGTTTGGGTTTTAGGGTGGAGAGTTTGCCGCCTTCGTGATTTTTAAGGTTTGTGTTGTTGAAGAAAGGCGAGAGAGAGAAGAAAGAATAAAGGAGAAGAAAGAGAGAGACGAGATGAAAATAGAGAAAACAGGAAAATATAATACCCTCACAATCTTGTGTGTCACCCTTATCGTACACCCCACCCCCTGTCCATTGGATCTCAATTAAATGCTTATGATCACACTAGAAAATTATAATGTGTACGCTCCCCTGCTCTGGATTTAAACGCAACCATAATTATTCTGGGCTCGTTGTATGGTGCTGGGCTTGGTCCCTTTTCCTTCCACACCCTTAGTATGCCTTCTTGTTAATTCACAGCTGCAAATACACCCCCTCACTTATTTAGGCCAAGTCCAACATCTAGACTTGGGCCTTAATTCCTACGCCCCCTATTTTTCCATCTCGTTCAAACAACATCCCCTGCTGTCATACTCCAAATTTGCCCCATCTAAATTCCATGATCACTATGTTTCTAAATTAAAAATCATATTGTATAAATTTGTTTGTTTTAAAGTCATTTTCTAATAGGAGTTTAAAATCATAAGATGAGTGTACTATAGACCATCAAAATCTGATGGCCTGTTAAGCTTTTTGGTTCTGTTTATAAATTAGGGTGTTTTATTTGTTTTTAAATAATTAGAAGGGTTGTGATTTGATTAAGGGGTTTATGGGCTTTCTAAATCAGAAAGGCATATTTAAACCTTTTTAGTCCCATTTATAATAAACAAGAGGGATGTGCATTTAGATGTCCCATATACTTTTGTTATATAGGTGAGTGCATTTTGGGAAATAGGTTGGCCCAATAACTGAACAGTTATTGGCCCATTTCAAATTTTTGATAAGAATCCATTTTTCGTTTTATTATTATCTATGGTTATTATGATTACTATATTTACTAAAACCATTACTATTATTATTATAATTATTATAATTTATATATTATATCAATTTTATTATCTTTTATTTCTTTTTCTGAAAATCGTTGGACTAATGTCAGAATAAGGGTGTGAAACCCTAATTTACTCCCAGCAACGCCTTGTTCCTCTATACTAAGCAACCCAAGCTCAAAAACAACTACTATACAAATCAAAACACCTTGAATCAAACTGAATTAAATCTCCAAAAATAGCATTACAAATCAAATTACACTAATTAACAGAATCAAATCCTAAATTAAAATAAATTAGAATCTTTTCTAAACACAAATTAGTCTTCAACCATCTCTCAATTTCTAACTAAATCAAATTTTAACAACAATTACAAATTACTTCCTAACTTATCTAAATATAAAACCTATAAATAAGAACCCTAATTCTAAATTGAGGGGGACCGGGGGGGGGGGGGGGGGGGGGATTCTAAAGAAGAGGTAAAAAAGGAGGAGATGAAGTAGAAGCCGCAAATCAACCTTCTTGCTTGAGATCTGGGTTTAAATTTCTAAAACCCTAGATCTGTGTTGCACCATCGTTGCACCATCATCTCACACACCTGCAATCAGAGAAGAAGAAAAGGATTAGACAGGGGGAGAAAGAACCAGAAGGAAATCCATATAAAGATTCATTATAACGGACGATAACCCTCAATACTTATCTTTTAGGGCTCAACTAATTATTGTGATTGGTGTTTTGACTATGTTTAATTGTGTGATTTTGGTTTGAATTGGGATTTTCAGGGTTTGATTTCGGGTTAGAGTTCACTAGGTTTCTTGTTTAGGGTTAGGGTTCATCAGGGTTAGGTTAGGGTTCTAACGATTTTTGGTTTATGGGTTTTGGGTTAGGTTAGGGTTCTTCAAGAACCCTTAGGGTTCTTAGGGTTCATCCATGAACTCTAGGGTTCGTAGGTTTCTGGGTTGGACTGCTCCATGTTTATGGGTTCTTCATGAAAAATGTTTGAATGTTCGTGAATTTTTGGGTCTCATATGGATAAACATATGAACCCAGACGGTGGTTTGGTTTGAATGTAGTGGCGCCTTGGAGCAGCCTTCAGCAAAATTGATTTCTGGCTGGTGGCGCCCAAGGTAGAGGCGATTTCCGGTGACATAAATCTAGAGAGAAGCTTGAGCTTCTCTCTATAACCTCCAATAAAAGTTTGTTCGATATTATGAGAAGAGAGAATGAGAGTGAAAAAATGAGCCCTGAGCTCAGGAATTCGCTTTTATGAGGCTCTCCCACGCACCTGTTGAGCACCAGGTGGCTCCTTGAGAGCCCCTGGATGGGGTGACCGTTGACTGGTTAACCGCGCCCTTCCCCACCGTGCAACCTATTCAAGTTAACATCAAAACTCTCCATTCTTATTACCTGCAAATCAACGCTCCAAGACTAGATCTTGAGGTTTGTTGGATTAGATGAATGCTTTTGATCTATGCTAGTCCATTATAAACGCGTGTACTCACCCACACACTTCTCAGACAAACCCAAAGGTTGTCTTGGGCTCTTTTACAAAATCATGGCCTTAACCCTTTCTAATCACACCACCTGTTTTACTTCATCAACTATAACTCTTACCCCCTGCGCTACTGGGCCAAGTCCAACATTCGGACTTGGGCCTTAAATTCCTGCACCTCTAGTTTTTGCTACTGTGTTCAATTTTGCAGCTCCTGTTGTTATACCCCAAATTTCCCCCCTAAGATTTCTAATCATCTCACTTTTATCAATATAACAAGATCACACATTAGTGTTGGTTCTCCCTATCTTCATCCTATCTTTAAGTTTACTCTTGAGGGATTACCAAGCACCTTGAAGTGTGTATCTTGTACACGTGTTCTTTGAACTAACATCAAAATATGTATATATGTTTCTTTAAATGTTCATATTGTAGGGGGTGATACAATTGCATTCATCTCACCATCTAACCTAGGTTTGAGGGTTGGTTCTCAATCAAATGACTCTTCAATTGATTGCAAGAGCTTAAGTTTCAAGGCTATGTCCGTGATGTCAAAGATTTGTGGTTCAAAGAATTCCCTCACCTTATTTAGGTCAAACTTTCCTCAAGGTTGGTGTTGACATTCATCAAAGAGATAGGTTCATGTGTTTATTTCCATGCCTTCTTCAATAAGCTTCATTGAGACTTAAGCTCCATTTTTTGAGTGTGCTTCAAGAAAATGTCATTTGAATACCTATTATGATTCATCTTGCTTTGTTTTGTCAAGAAAGATCAAAATATTCAAAGTTTGGTTCAACAAGTTTGACATAATTGATAAAATGTTTGATCCAGTGATAACAAGTGCATAAATCCCTCAATTTTCACCAACAATAACCTATCTTTACATGACAAGATCCAATTGTTCAAGAAAAATCATTAAAAGTTGAAAGGGGGTTTCAAGTCATTTTTGGCACTCTCTGAGCAAGGGTTTGTTGACTTCCAAGGACCATATCTTACTCATTTTTTGATATTTTTGAGTGAATCCAAATCCATGATTCTCTTTAAAGGGTACTTAATAATCTCTCTTCAGAAATCTAAGGATAATTTTGAATGGAATATCATTAATGATTGAGAAAGATTATAAGTCTCCTTGAAAGGCCTTTGAATTTTAGGGTTTGACTTCAAATGATCATAATTTGGTAAACTTTTATCTCATTAAGCCCATTATTTTTCCAAAATGATCTTAAGAGTGTGAACTTCAACTCTTATTTTATGTGAAAAATTTGAAAATTGTTAGAAGATGCTTTAAGAGTTAAAAAGAGTATAGGTCACTTCATGGATTTCCATCAACTTCACAAAGTCATAACTCTCTTAATTTTTTGATTTTTTGGATGATTCAAGTTTCACAATGCCCTTTAAAAAGTCTACTTCATTCCATATTTATTGATAAAAACATAATTTTGAGTGGAAGGCCATGTTTGAAGGCAAGAGACTATAAGTTACTTTTGAACTCAAAACTTAGAAGTTTTCTAAGTCCACAATTCAGTGTGTTTTTCACGATTTCAATTGATCATAAATTTTTACTAAAGCATCCAAATGCTATCGTTCTTGGCACATTGTGAAGTTTGTGGTGAAATCCTTCAATTCCAAAAAGAATGAGATCATAAATCTCCTCGAGCTATGTGCACCATGGATTCAAAGTTGGCACCTTGAAACTGATTTTATCAAATTGGTAAGATTTTTATTTTTCATAATATGGCTTCTAAACACCAAATTTGTGTATGTTTTCCACCTAAAAATGTTTAACAAAGTTGCTAAGGCCGGATTAAGGATTAAAACACAAGAAATGGTTGAGTTTTGACAACTTACAAGTCACACTTTTGTCATGATCAGGGTGTGCACGATTTCACTTAATTGTTTATCATTCACCCTCTCTCAGCATTTCATTCACTTCTCCTATAAATATAGACCCCATTCCACTCATTTTCGCAAGCTTGGATAGCCAAAATCACCCTGCCAAACTCCCTTTATAACTCATAATTTTGTAACTTCGAATTTGGTTTTACAACATTTTTCAATACATTTTCTTTGCTAATTCTTCATCCTTGAACTTCACTGAAGCTAACAGAAGAAAAACCAAGCCTTGAAGTGTCCTAAGTCGTGCTATCCAAGTCAAGTTTCAGAGCTCTGAATTTGAACTTCAACAGGTAAATTCATTCATCGATTCTCTTAAATTTTTTTTTAATACAATGAAGCTTTCATCACTCTGATACTCATTGCATCATTTGTTTTTAACTGGAAGTGAGTTTTTATCATGAATTTTCAAATCCCTATTCAACATTTTTCTTCTGGTTTTCTTCAAATCGACTGAGCTACAAATTATATAAATTTTTCGTGAGGGTACCGTTGAAATTGTCTTGAAGAGACGAAGAAAATGACACCGATCTGAGCTCCTGATTTTACAGTATTTGAGACCTGCAATTCGTGTGGCTGGAGGTTGAAGATTACCAATGTGTCATCTCTCAACCAATGACAAGGCACCACTTGTTTTTTTAAATCTGTTTTTTAATTAATGATCCGGTTGTTTATTCATTAATGTCCATGATATGCACAACGTGCCAGATCCATTGGATTTGATTACTAATGCGTTTTGACATTGATCCAATGGTCTAAATCATTTTGGTGTTATTTTATTTTCTGATTTTATATTTTAATTGTTTTAAACTTCCATAATTCATAAAATATTCATTCCAAATTCTAAAATTCTGAAAAAGTTCTAAAAAATACATTAGATTTTTCTCTTTCTGTTATTTATTTTTTCACAATTTTATTTTGAGATTTGATATTTTTTTATAGTTTTTCACTTTATTTAACTTCTTTTAATTGATTAAAAATACTTTCCTTGATTTTTAAATTCTGGAAAAATTATGGAAGGATCCAATGACCTCTTGACAAATATTGGTGACCTCATTTTATTTTTATTTCTCATTTTACTATTTTTTACAATTTTTGGTATATTTTCCATGGTTCTTTAAATTTAAAAAATAGTTTCTGAATTTAAAAAATTCAAAATTTTTTAGTCAACACTTATTAACTCATGTTTGACTTCTGACTATTTTTTAAGATTTTTATTTGGTGTTTTAATATACTTTGTGTATTTTTTTACCAATTATTTTCTTTTATTAACAATTGGAACATTGTTTTATTAAATATTATTTTATTATTTTTGTTTGGTCCTGATTTGGATGTTATTTTGGGACAAGTTCCTCGACCTCATTGGATCTTGGGTGTTGATAGATTGAAAAACCAAATCCACCAAAATGGATGAATGATGTTGATGATATTTGAAACCCTAATTTCATTTAATACATCCCCTCCCTCTTCATCTTATTTCTTTCCTACTTGTGCTACATATTTTTGGAGAATGATCTACATATAATTTCTTTAAACATATCATACATAGATTTCTATTGACCGACTTCAAAATAGGTGTGACTTTTACATAAGTCCACTTACGATTGCTTAACATAACGCTAAATTTGTCCCGATTCGAGAAATGATCGTTCGTGGCCCAAATCTATGTTTGCAAGCCGAAGTATGTTTAATTTGAAACCTTTGATTCAATAACCTTAAGGTTCATTGTTAGGAGGATCTGGTCTTATCAATCCTCTAATGAACCATCATAAACTTTGGTCTAATTGAATCATTTAAACATTGTTGATCATATGTTGTCGCCTCGAGAACTTGAAATGAATGATATAATTGACAAAAACCAAATGAAACTTATTGTTGAGAAGCTTTGATTTTATCAATCTTCTACTGATTTTTTAAATGCAAGTTTCAAGATGGTCACTCAACTAACCTCTAACTTCTAATTCACTAGTAATTGACTTTTACTTTGTGCTTTTACTTTATGTCTTTATTTTATACCTTTACTTTTATGTACCATTTACTTTAGCATTTACATTTCATGCTATTTTTATCATTGCTCACTTAAGCTTTTATCTTTTTGTCATTTTTATTTTGCTCACTTGAGCTTTCATTTTCTTTTGGAATACACTTAATAACTAACTTGAACAATAAAAAAACTTTAAGGTTACTTGGACTATTTGGTTAATATCCGTGGCATTATGGAGTTGTGAACCTCTTGGACTTGGGATTAGAAGCCTTGATACACTTTGGGACTGTTGCGGCAGTATAGAGGCAATAAAAAAGTAAGTTATTAATTTACTAGGTGATATAGGTTATATCTTATCGTGTCAAAAGAGATTGGTTATTGAATTGTCGTTCGACAAATTCTCACGTTTATGAGTTTGGTTTGAATTGGTTTGTAAAGAAAATGTTATCAACAAAAAATAAATGTAAAAAAAAGTAAAAACTAAGGAATAACTTATCAATTTTGCATATAATCTACTCATCACAGACTTAAATCTACCGACCAGTTACATTCAACCTAACAATACTCGTCAATGTCACTACGTATCACTCACAACCTAAATCATTTCTAGCCCAAATCGATAGAACGAATGTATCACCAAGGAAATGATCTCTATACCTCCTGAATAACACACAAGACAACTATGTACTCATACTGACGATCTCTCAGCATAACACAACCATACAGAGGCATTAAGCTCTGATACCCAAGTAGTTTTCAACTTTAAATCTATCTCTAGAGTTCAGAAACTAACAGATAATCATCCTAGATAATAATCTAAGAAATATATGTCTATAGCAACTCAAATCCCTAACACATAGCAAAAATCCAGGACAACAATCGAAAAATATTTGTAAAGCAAGTTTAATATAAGGCCGTGGGCGACAAATATACATGATATCCAAGTAAATACATATATAAACTTAACATATAAAGAATACACAAAGAAGAAGAGAAATGAACCACAAATCTACCGGTTTGTCAGCACCAATTGAAGAGAAATCAACCGTGGATCATCCGTATGCAAGCTTCAATGTTGTTTTCTAAGCTAATCCTATCAAAAAATGAAGGTTGATGGAGTTGAGATCAAAAATACCTAAAATCATCCCCAAAAAATGTGTTTTTACCCCCAAATACGTATTTTTGTCTGGTCCGCATTGCCCGACGATCAAAAAGCATCTCTCGACGCTCAAAACTATGTTTTTTCAATGCTTTAGGTCGTCCCAGTGTCACCCGACGACCAAAAAGCTTCGCCCGACAACAACTAACAGTAAGTTGAAAAACCAGCACAGTTTTAGCAATTAGTTGAAAACTGTAACTCTGATTCGCGCACGGTCAGAAGTGTTGGAAAGCCTATTCGACGCTATTTCTAACAATGCCTAAATATCAATGCTTGAATACCTATGAAAATGGGATAAAATCAATTTAACTCAATGATATTTACACGATAACACAATAAATACACTATAACACAATAAATACACTATAACATAAACTATATTGAATATACACTAAAATTGAGCTTAATTGACAAAAAGTAAACGAATTAAGCTGATGAGTGCTAATTATTCACACACAAATTAATAACAATTTAGAACTCATCAAACTCTCCCCAACTTAAAACATTGTTTGTCCTTAAATAAAGTCAAATAACCCAAAGAACAAAGAATGATAAATCAAAGAATCACGAATAAACAAGTTTTGAAAACAGAAAACAAATGCAATGGTTTAAATGAAAAACAGTACACACAAAGTAAACACTTACACTAAAAAATAATAAATACTAAAATTATACCAAACATTCTAAAACAATACTAGTTCAAAAATGAATCACAACTAGCAAACACAATCATCGGTAGATGACAAACACACAAAAATGGGGTATTTTCTGTAATCCAACAATATTGCAAACAATAGACTAAATTATGCATTCATCCAAAAATTTATATTGAAAATATAAAAGCAAAAATCTCAAGGGCTTTTCAAGGTTGTAATGTGGCTTGGTTAAAAAATAAGTGATAAGTCCTAAAGCTAATAGAAACAAAAACTTGCCTAAACCTAAGGGAGTAATCATTTCCATAAAGTTTCAAACAATAGAATTTCAACCAAACATCTCCTTTACCAAAAGTTTCACACCAACACATATCACTTATTAACACGACATTATTCTATATCTTTTTCAAAGCTTTTATATTTTTTTTCTTTTTCTATCACTTCTTTTTCATATTTTTTCTTTTTCTTTTTCTTTCATAACCTCATAGAAACCAACCAATGAGTACACAATCATTTTTCTCCCCAAATTAAACTCAACCATGCATTAAAGTGAATACTCCCTACTTTCTAAGGCAAGGTAAAAATTCAAACCAAAACAATGGTTGAGGGTTCAAGAAAATAATGAATCAACATCCATGCAAAAAGGGGAAATAAACACTTATAGACAAGCATTTAGAAAATACAACATGGATATCGAGAAAAAGCTCAAAGGGGTTACTAATGATCACACACTCACAAGGTAAATTGACTATTTGGCTAGGTAATTATGCTTAAAATGAAATAAAAAATGTATTGATCATGTTCAAGTTTCATATAATCAATACAAACAAAAGATTAAATATAATAAAATTCAGTTAAAATAAGAATTGCAGCCTCCAGCATATATGAACAATGGAAAGCTACCTCACAAAAAGGATAGGAACTAAAGTGATTCATAAATGAACAAGTGTAGAAAAGAATGAATGGTATAAAAATTGTAAAAAGTATAAGTATCATGAATATTCTAAAGTATAGAAAGCGATAAACAAATACCTTGAATGTGTACAAAACTTTAACAAAATCATTACCATGCATTCGCAAGTTGAAACACTCAAACTTGGAAAATCACCAAAAGCGACTTCAAGCTATCGAACCAAAATTTGAGTCCAAACAACAACAAAAGAATTAATTATAATAATATTATTTACTATTTGAAGCCTAGGTGGAAGTGAGAAAAAGGAAAGCAAGTAAAAAATTAAAAAAGAACTCACTCACTCTGCACAGCAGGGCGCGCTAAGCGGTACAGAGCGTGCTAAGCGCGCTACACCAGTTGCAGAAAAACAGAACAACAACTGGTGAAGTTGCTATGCAAGCTCCACTTCACCTAGACAACCTCAATGTATAAAATATTTACAACATACAAACTTCCTCAAGCTAAACATGACAAGCTTGCAGAAAAACAAAAATTGACATAACGAAACAAACGGGTGAAAGTGAATTAAAAAGTTGAAAAGTGAAAATTTGAGAATTTAAAACATGTCCAATTTAAACTTGTTAAAACACAAGTCAACACATACATAAACAAATACAAACAAAACATGCTTGTTTTACGTCATAAGCTTGACGCCTTTATTGTGCGAGCTAGTAACCTCCTCTCGTCATGTCATGGTGTTGTCACACTGTGCAAACCTAAAGAAAGTATCCTAACATCCATACAACAAATGTTACAAAAACGAGACAATTCACAACAATACGTGAAAATAAAGAAAAACACATATATGCACAAGTATGGAAAGTAAACATAAAACATGTACAAGTAAAAAAGACAAGTTTATGTACACATTCTATAAAACATATACATTAACTAGAAAACTCCAAAACAAAGAAACTATCGCAATACAAAACAATAAACACCAATCCCCGAAAAAAGCGCCATTTTGTTACGGCGGTATAGCGGCAAGCAAAAAGTAAGTTATTAATTTACCGGGTGATATAGGTTATATCGTATCGTGTCCACCGAGATTGGTTGTTGAATTTCCATTCGACAAATTCTCGCGTTTATGAGTTTGGTTTGAATTGGTTTGTAAAGAAAATGTTATCAACAGAAAATAAATGTAAACAAAAGTAAAAACTAAGGAAGAACTTATCAAGCCTGCATATAATCTACTTATCACTTACTTAAATCTATCGACCAGTTACATTCAACCTAACAATACTCATCAATATCACTACGTATCACCACTACTACAAATAAGGGAAAAGACATCACTTTTTTTGGCTTTTAACAGCGCTTTAAAGTGCTGCCTAAAGCAGCGTTGCTAAAAGAAAAGACAACGGTTTTTTTAATATAAAATCGCTTTCTTAGGCCCACTTTAGACAGCGCTTTTAGAATAGACAGCGCTTTTTTATATACCCCTTCAGCAGTGCTTTTGCTTTAGACAATGCTTTGTTATTTTTTAAGTAAGGCTTTAGAAAACGCTTTCCTTTACAAGCGCTGTCTATTCTCCCACTTTAGACAACGCTTTCCCACTTTAGGCAACGCTTATTTTTGAGTTTTTACAGCGCTTTTCTCTTAATGCATTGTCTATTGGTCACGATTTTTTTAATAAAATACCTATTTTGACTTACAAAAGCGTTGTGCAATATATATAATGCATTTTAATCATAATTTTAACCATATTTGAACCAGGTTTTCACCATATTATGCACCATATTTGGTAGCTTCATTCCAATAAAATATGCATATATAAAAATTACACATATTTATAAATTGATGATATATACAACAACAACTACAAAATTTATGATACAAGTTAAAATTCTACAAGTTAAAAATCCTAAAATTCAAAATTGATGTTACATCTATACATCTTACTATCCTCGAGAATTCTCATGAAACAAAAACATTAATATCTTAGCTATATCTTATACACATGCACCTATAAACCTGGAAAAAAAACCAAATGATCGAAATTCATAACATGATAATATTAACGTTGCACTTTATTCCAATTTAATTTATTCTCAAAACTCGAAAGTTCTCATCAAAGGAAATAAGACAATATACCTTAGCTTATAAAATTCTCAACCCAATAATGAATTGACACCATTCCTCCATAAGTTCATCCAATTGATCTTTTGAGTAATGTGCACAATTGAATTCCTCAAAGTACTACATATATAATAATATAACATAGTATGTGATTTAGTTAAAACAATATGTCATTTTATGAGAAACAAAAAATATGAAAATAGTATGTAATTCCTAAGTTAGAAATCCATACCGTGGATGGAATCTCTAATTGATCCAAAAGAATAGTTTCTTTCATAAACCTCAATATAAAATAGCCACAATCTATACTGTTACGCTGACGAGGACACTACACATGGAAATAAAATATGAATATATATCAGGATATACCTCTTAAATTGTTTTATCAAGTATCATCAATAATGTAATCAAAACTGAATATCTCTTTGTGAAAATATACCTCCACTCTGATCCATGTAACGTTGTTGGCTCTACTTTTTGGCACTTGAATATCTCTTTGGGAGCGAAAAGCTAGTAGAACACTATAATAATATATAAACGGCTGTTAATAACAATCTAACATAGAAACATAAACATAAACACAAATCCAGATATGTTGACCATAATCATAAACATAAACATAAACTTGAATATCTCTTTAGGAGCGAAAAACATAAGTGTCAATCATCTGCTTCAAATTTGGATATGTTGACCAATCATTGTATAACGAATCCAGATAATACACAGTTTCTCCCATAGGATTAATTGCAACCAATAACCAGTGTCCACTGTAAGATTAAACAAAGATTAAACAATGGCCAAAAACGGAAAATTATAATAGATCAAGTTAGGATGAAAATCTAACCCATTTCCAGTATTATATGAAAAAAAGAACAACTTCTCAGAATCTTTATTGGCCACGAATAAACCGAGTACATATGTTACGACATCATCTAGTCTCGTTACAATTAACCCTGAATTGATAGTGTTGGGAGCTAAGAAGCCAAATCTTGCTTCTAATCCACGCGGGCGCACAATATTGTCATACATAAACCTTAAATTAAATCATCATGAACATTATACTATATTCATTGAAATGAGGAAATAAATTGTTCATTTAGTTAAACCAAGTTGATCGGAGTATACCTGATGTATGTAGCGATAACACTGAGGCCTAATTCCAAATGTTTAAAAACTTTCTCCATATCCTCTCTACCAATTGCTTCCCGGTATTCAAAACCAAATATGTCTGCACTCATAGGTATAAGGTGGGTACCACCATCCAGAAAATCTATAATTCCTAAATATGCCCGAAGGAACGACCTTAACTGAGCAGTAGTTTTTTTGCTAGCCACGGTCTTCTTAGCAACATTATTTTGTGTGTGGAAATATTGCTAATTTCAGGCACCTTACCCCTACTGACTTGTGCAATCTCTTTAGCATGAATCTAGTTATCATATAATTAGTTAGGGGAAGTATAAAATCACAAATTTACATTTCTCATAGCATAAATGTCATATAATTGTGTTGTACCTCAATTGATGCAATTGACTCGGTCTCTCGCCTAATCCCCTTATCTTTTGGAATGGATTTTGTTGGAGTCTAACATTACCATGTAAACAAAACGTAAGTAAAATTGCCTTAAAAAATTTGAATAGTAAACGATTTTAAGCATACCTTATTATCTACGCAAACGAGGCTTGACGACCATGCAACAAACGATCCTATTACATCTGTCACCAATGTTGCATCCGCCACATCGTCAGGTAGTTGTAACAACGCACCCCTTCTAAAACAACATCAACCGATACTTTCAAAAATCCATCTGGGAGCGGTTTATGGTGAAGCATTTCTCCCGAAGTATTATACACTATTCCCTTGCCAACCATCCAATAAGTCGGTGCCGACAAATAGAGTTGACACCGGGAAATGCCCTATAACCATTAATAAATATGGTTATATAATTAATAAATATGGTTATATAATTAATAAATATGTTTATATAATTTATAAATATGATATATAATTACCTCGAGAATATTGTGTCCAAAGTTACTATTGATATTACCTTTGTTACTAGTATCTTTAAAACCCGTAGCTTGATCTATTTCCTTTTCCTTTCTCAGCTCATAAACTTCTTGTTGTAACTTTTCCAACTTTTCCTGAAGTTATTTATTGCTAGGAGCTTTTGTATTTGATTTTTACTTCAAGGATGTTGGAGTGATCCCAAATCCCTTACCCTTTACCCGACCAGAATACTCACGAATATATAATGCTCGTGAGAGTATTCTCCTGCAATCATTATCTTCATCTGGAGGTATAAACTGGGAAAAAGTATCCTAAAATTCATATAAATATTATAATTAAAGAATGATATGTTAATAAAAGAATGATGTAATCAAATAAATAAAAGTATGATGTAATTAAATAAATAGTGTTATACTTACACATCTCTCGAAAATTTGTTGAACTTTTTCTTCAACAGCTCCATCCTTACACACACGGGCTTCCTTCCATAAAATGTGTTCCGGAAGAGATGTTTCAGAACTATTCTACTTTGTTAGCTACACATTAAGCCAAATAACATGATCAAATATAAGCGTGCATATATTATAGATACTTTGCAATTTATAGATACTTATAATAGATTGTTGTAAGCGTGCATATTCCATACGCCTTTTTTTGTATGGATATGCTGGACTTGATGCTCATTGTCGATTTATGACACTTAAACTCTCAAATATATGGGTATTTCTTTTGGATTTAAAAGTTTCCCATTCTTCAGCTGTAATCAAATCTGCATATTTCTTTGGAAGCTCTACATGAACAAATTTTTTTATCCGCATCCCTAAGAAAATGGTTAGACAAGAAAGCTCTAAACCCTCTATGTAGTTTCCCGGCAAATTCGAGAATATAATCTCTCCTGGTATCCTCAATGTTGAACGACCTTTACGAAAATCATACATAAAGTGCGTTAATATAAGTAATTTAGAGACATAATCGTCATTAAAAACAAATAACATCACATATGGTACCTGTATCTCACTCCATATTTTGGCTTTAGCATCGTCCAACACTCTTGCTCTCCAATCTTCACATGTAATTGGAATTTCTCTCCTTACCACCAAACTGAGATAACTCATCAACGTTGAACCGTTAGGCTCAATTAGTTGGCCTTCTTGACTCTAATGCACATCATACTTTATGCCTTGGTCTCTATCCCTAATTATTCTCTTAATTATTGTTATTCCACATCTATATTCCATTCCCGTTTTACTGACAGACTTATCTCCATCATGCACAGAATCATCATGTGGGTGATCCTCGTTAGTAGCCATCTAACCTGTAATAAACATAAACATAAACCCAATATAAAATTCCATAGTCATTTAAATATATATAAAATGACAATGCCAAAAATTAACATAAACATAAACTTAAACGTAAACACAAACATAAACATAAACATTTTAATATGCTACCTCTTTCACTAACATCTCTTTCTTTTCTTGGTTGGAACATGAATTACTTGTTTCTTAACAATGCGGACTAATGGATTTATCCAAATTTCCTCATTATGATCATTTCTGATATATGATTCATCCTCTATAATATTCTCATCTTGATCATTTACAATATACGACTCATTCCGTCTAATACATGACTCATTCTCATCATCAATATCACATTGGTCTACACCGTTATCATCAACCACTTTGTTAGATTAAGCACTATAGACCATTTTGTACTCGTCGGGTCAGTGACATAGAACACTTGTTTAGCTTGAGAGGCTAGAATAAAAGGCTCATCTTTGTACCCCTCCCTATTAAGATCCACTTGTAAAAATCCCGACTTATCCATTCATATGCCACTACTACTTACCCACTTGCAACCAAAGATAGGAATCTGAAACTTATCGTAATCAAACACCCAAATATGCTCGATAACCCCAAAATATGACAAATTTGCATATTTGGGGTTTAGGTTCTTCATAATTGAAATGTGCATTGCTTCAGCAAACACGGTGACACCACTATTTTGAATAGTACTTTTATCATCTTGTTCTTTGGTATAAAATGTGTATCCATTAATTGCGTATGCGCTATAAAAAAACACATGCAAACTTGGACCATATGCAAAACATCTCAACCTTTCTGTTATTAAAGCGGGATCTGAATGAAGCTTTGAAAAAATATGATCCTTAAACCATGGTATAAAACTTTGATTGTGCTCCCGTACTATCCAATTTTCATTTCTATTCTGATTTAACCCTCGGAGTACATCCTTGTGCATTTCAACATATGGATCAACCTCACTGTCATTGTGCTGAACATACATATGCACTTGATCCCGTTCATCTTTTGATACTGTCACAATTTTATTTCCAATTAATCTTTTACCTTCCGTTTTTTCAAAAATATGACTTTTGGGGAGTCCAATGGATTGAACTTTGGACAAATATTCAGTACAAAACTCAACCGCTTCTTCAAAAATGTATCACTCAACAATACAACCCTCTAGGCGACTTTGGTTTTTCACGTACCCTTTTAATACTTTCATATAACATTCAGCAGGGTACATCCATATTATATAAGCTGGTTCGCACAACAGTGTCTCTTTCACAAGATGAACAACTAGATGTACCATTATGTCAAAAAATGAGGGATGAAAATACATTTCAAGCTCACACAAAGTAATAACAATTTCTTTTTGCAATGTTGGTAAGATCTCAGGATCAATCACCTTACTACAAATTGACCTAAAGAAAAAACACAACTTAGTTATCGCGCTCCTTACTTTATCTGGAAAAATAGAACGTATACCTATTGGTAGAAAATTATCCATTATAACATGGCAATCACGTGTCTTTATACTCTTTAACTTGAGGTCTTTCATAGACACAAGTCTTCTAATATCTGAAGAGTATCCTTCTGGAACTTTAACTTCACTTAGAAACTTACACAATATCTTTTTCTCCTTTCTAGATAGAGTAAAAGCAGCAGGTGGTAGATATGTTTGACTTCCTTTCTTCAGGGGTCCTAGTTCAGTTCGTATTCCCATCTTTAACATGTCCTCCCTTGCTTTAAGGCCACCCTTAGACTTTCCTTTAATATTAAGTAACGTACCAATAACACTTTTAAATACATTTTTTTCAATATGCATAACATCGAAAAAATTTCTCACATACAGAGACTTCCAATATGGAAATTCAAAAAAAATCAATCTCTTCTTCCACCCACCTTTGACAACCGTATGCGCAACAGGCTTGCCAAACTGAGTACACACATCTTTCACCTTTTAAAAAATTTGGTCACCTGACAATGCGGGTGGAGCTTTACATTGTTTGGTGTCTCCATTGAATGCTTTTCTCCATGCACGTTAGTGATGTTTAGAATGTAAGAATCTACGATGACCGAGAAACACATTCTTCTAACAAAGTTCTAAACGCGTCAAATTGATTCCATCTTCACAAACAGAACATGCACGTTGACCTTTAATGCTATACCCAGATAGATTCCCATATGCTGGAAAATCATTAATTGTGCCAAACAACATCGCCCTTAAATTGAAACTTAGTTTCCTATATTCATCATAAACCTCCACCCCGTTCTCCCACAAAATCTTTAAATCTTCGATCAAAGGTGTCAAGTATACGTCTATGTCATTCCCTGGTTGTTTAGGCCCATAAATTATCATAGATAACATCATGTACTTACACTTCATACATAGCCATGGAGGTAGGTTATAAATCATAAGAATCACAGGCCATGTGGTATGTGAGATACTTTGAAGACCATGTGGGTTCATTCCATCAGTAGATAAAGCCAAGCGAAGGTTTGTTGCTTCTTCTCCAAAATCAGGATGATCATTATCAATTTTCGACCACTGTGGTGAATCTGCCGGATGTCGATACATTCGATCAATAATTCTTTCATCTGCATGCCAAGTCAGGTGTCTTGCATCGGTTTCACTACGAAACATGCGCCTAAATCTCGGAATTATAGGAAAATACCATAAGACTTTTGCTGGAGACAATTTTTTCTTATATCGAGACAAACTATATTTAGGGCACTCATTTAACGATGCGTATTCATTTCGAAACAAAACAAAATCGTTTAGACAAGCATGTATCTTATCATAGCTCATGCCAATAGAGCACAACATTTTTTTGGCCTCATAGGTTCGATTAGGAAGAACACTATCCTCCGAAAGCATATCTCTCATAAGGGCTAATAACTTTGTGAAACTTTTATCTGACCATCCATTGCCCGCCTTTAAGTTGTACAACTTTAATACCGCAGACAGTCTTGTGAATTTAGCGTAACCTTTATACAACGGTTTCTCTGCATTGCTTACCAATCTCTCAAACATTTTGGGACAATCCTGGTGATCTTCTTCAAGTGCATCTGCAATCTCTTCGACTCGATCAAAATCGTATGTATCCGTGTCCTTGTCGTCTGAAGCATAGGCCGTACTACTTTTCTCCCCCGGTTCAATGTTGTCGTTAATTTTTTCACCGTGAAATATCCAACACGTATAACTTCTATCAATTCGACGCATTAGTAAATTCAATTTAAATCCATCTGCGTCAACCTGACCCACATAACAACAACCCAAGAAAGGACACTTCATTCGACTGGGGTCTTTGGCGTGTTTAACATCAAACTTAACTAATTCCAATACCCCATTCTCGTACTCTTGTGACAATCGATCGGAAAACATCCATTTCTTATCCATTTTTTTCTACTAATTCAAGTAAACAAAAACACTATAAACGAATTATTTTCTTTTTGTTTGAATTAAATGAATTATTTCTAGAAATTTATTTCTAGAGTTAATAACATGGACTAAAAATAAATATATCTATATGAAAATAATTGTGTTTTTTAATTGATCGATACAGATAAAATTTGAACTTGACTTACCAAAGAAAGAAAAGGGGTTATTGGTGTCGACGACGGATGATGCGGCTTTGATGTTCTTCGAATCGGTGATGGTCTTCGACTAACTACACCAATACAAAGGGATCATAAAAAACAAGTTGTATATATACAGGTTCATAGTACTAGTAAACAAAATACTAGTTCATGTAGAATATAAACATGATAAACAATTCAGAAACCAATTAAAATAACAAAAAAAACCCATTATCATCTTTTTTGTTCCAAAACAAATAACCAAAAGAAAATGCAATAATGCTAAATGCTAAAAGTGTTGCTGTTATATATCATGCCCTACCAAGAACCCAAAAATCAAAATGCATACCTATAACTCAGTTATGCATATCTATAACTCAGTTTGGACATCAATAAGAGGATATTGTCTTAGATGTTAGCATAGTACATTATCAATAGGAGGATAACTCAGTTTGGACATTAATGGAGATAAAGACATTTTCAAGAAAGAACCTACCTTGAGAACCGACCGGTGTGGGTGGAGGACAACCGAGAGAGACGATGGAGGATGGAGGGGGGCTGGTACGACGGTGACGTAAAAGCGCTTTCTTCTCATGAGAATAAGAGGGAAAGGGTTTATGCTATCATTCGTGAATCTGTGAAAGAGAAACAATATACACTGATTATATTTTTTAATTCATTTATATGGCTTTATACAGCGCTTTCGAAAAGCGCTGGCTAATATGGACCTTTAGCAGCGCTTTTCAAAAGCGCTGGCTAATGGGGTCCTTTAGCAGCGCTTTTATGATTTTTTTTATAAATTATTTATGACTTCAGACAACGCTTTCTTAAAGTGTTGTCTAAAGTGGTCCTTTACCAGCGCTTTTGATAAAGCGCTTTCTTAAGCAATACTTTAGCAGCGCTTTTTAAAAGCGCTGTCTAAGGTCACATTTTAAGCAGCACTTTTACTTATTATTTTATACAGTTTCCATGTTTTTTCTTAAAATTCACTTATAGCAGCGCCTTTGTATAAAAGCGCTGTCTAATATGTGCTGTTAAAAATCATTTTTGGCGTAGTGCACTCACAACCTAAGTCATTTCTAACCAAAACTGAGAGACCGAATATATCACCAAGGAAATGATCTCTCTACCTCCTTAACAACACATAAGACAACTATGTAATTGCACTAACGATCTCTCAGCACAGCACAACCACACAGAGGCATTAATCTCTGATACCCAAATAAATGTCAGCTCTAAATCTATCTATAGAGTTCAGATACTAACAAATAATTATCCTAGATGAGAATCTAAGTAATATATGTCTATAACAACTCAAATCCCTAACACAGAGCAAAAATCCAAGACAACAATCAACAAAGATTTGTAAAGAAAGTTTAAAATAACGCCATGGGTGACAAATATACATGAGTTTTAAGTAAATACATATACAAACTCAACACATAAGGAATACACAAAGAAGAATAGAAATGAACAACAAATCTACCGGTTTGTCAGTGTCGATTGAAGAGCAATCCACCCCAGATCATCCGTAAGTAAGCGTCAATGTTATTTTCTAAGCTAATCCTATAAGAAAATGAAGGTTGATGGAGTTGGGATAAAAAATACCAAACCATCCCCAAAAAATGTATTTTTACCCCTAAATATGTATTTCTGACTTGTCCACATCGCCAGACGACCAAAAAGCATCTCTCGACGCTCAAAACTGCGTTTTTTCCATGCTTCGGGTTTCCCCAGCATCGTCTGACGACCAAAAAGCATCGCCCGGCGACAACTGACAGTAAGTAGAAAAACCAGCACAATTTCAACCATAAGTTGAGAACAATAACTCTGATTCGCGCGCGGTCGGAAGCATTGGAAATCTTATTCAATGCTCTTTCTAACAATGCCTAAATATCAATGCTTGAATACCTACAAAAATGAGATAAAATGAATTAAACTCAATGATATTTCCACGATAACGTAATACTATAATGTTAACTATATCGAATATACACTAAAGTTGAAGTTTATTGACAAAAAGAAAACGAATCATGCCAAAGATTGCTAATTATTCACATAAAAATTCACAACAATTTAGCACTCATCAGGGACCTTGTGACTTTGTTGTTATTTTTTCTAGAGTTCTTGGGGTTTACCCTAAGATATTGGGTTGATTTTCTTTGTGTGCAGGTTATTCTGATTATGTGCTTTATATGTGATTGAGAATTCTTCTGTATACAGCTGTTACTCTGCCTAATCTTTGAGAAGACTTAATTCATCTGAAGCATGGTACTCTTAAAAGGTTTAGTATCTTTGCTTCCTTGTTTTTAATCAAAGGATGTGAATTCTACATTGAATCTTTATGTCAAGTGTTGGCTTCTTGTTGGTTAGACGGTTCTTTTCCTTAGCTTTTACCTTATGCTTTAGGATAATCCCTTCATCTCCCCCCATCTTCTTTAATTTCAAAAATCTTCTCCCTCCTTTTCAAAAGTCTTCTGGTTTTCTAACTTGAACCGCTTTCACAATAAACTTGGACTAGGTCCACGCATTTTCAAAATATTTTCTTAGTCAAACTTTAACCAACTTAATCATACTTTCACATTTTTTGTGAGAAGACTAAAAATAAATCAATCTCATTCAAACCATTTTTTTCACTTTAGCTTTTTACTTTAAAATTTTCTTAAAAGATTAGACTCTTGTCAATCCTTGTAGTGATGCGAGCTACTACAATTCTATGATATGTAGTGAAGTAAGATATTTTCCACTTGGGAGTTGAGTGAGGCTTTTTTGATTTTAAAATCCAAGCTATATCCTCCTTTTTAAGATGATGCAAATTCTCCTTTGTTTTAATCGTGGTTATTAAGTATGTTTTCCACTCGGATATGATGATAATGTCTCTTCTCTTAAAATTAACCAACACACTTGTGTTTTAAAATTTTTAAAGGTGAACAACAAGTACCCTGATTCCCTATTGCACGGAAGGTGGTACAAAGGCACTAAAGGTTCGCAACCGCGATGGGTGCAACATTTGTAAAAAAACACTACTTTTTTCATCTCCACCATCTATTTTTTTATACAACACTTATAGCCAAAAAACACAAATTTTCAAAGAGGTTCATGTGGAGTACAATAGATATTTAGGGTGCTAATACCTTCCCTTTGCTTAACCAACCCCCGTACCAAGATTCTCTCCCCCTTTTTTTGGGTTATTTTATTTTTTCCCATTCCACTGAAAACAATAAAGCGCAATGGTGATTTTTATTTGATCTGTGTGAGTGAAGTCAATTTAATGAGTTAGTCTCAACATTTCTACTGCTACATAAAAAATAGCGATTTCACTGCGGAAAGATCAACCAAATATTGGTCCATCTCTAAGTGGATTGAGCCTATCTTTGTTTATATTTGTGTATGTGCTATTATTTATTGTATATTATATGTTGTATGTCTGTCTGTCTGTCTGGATTTTCCTGGTTTTCAAGGCGCTTTGTGATTTCTCGTAAGTCCTCTACCTAGATTTCGGTAAACTTAAGATAGGACGGGCGGTATAGTCATGTTAACATTAAGGGAGGGATCCCAAAAAAGGAGACATGAGATCCCCCACTCAGTGGAGGCCTCTTTGACTGTAGTATTTGTTTACCGAGTAATCAGGAAGACGTGCTGCTTTCGACCTGGGATCCTGTTGAAGCTGAGGACCGTAGAACCCTTAACCCATCTTGGCCTTTTAGGTGTAGTTCAAAAACTATGACAGAGCAATGTAGAAGTGGTTGTCATGTGATACTAAACTCAGACATGTTTTTCTTGAGAATATTACTAATTACTGAGTTAAATAGGATGTTGGTAATATCCGAAGGAAGGATGTAGACTCTGGGTACCTTTTAGAACCTTGTTCAGAAGGTGATAAACAATTAGTTCTTACCTTGTAGGTAGCACCTTTTACTTGACGCTCGTGACGTCGATTCTATAAACCCCCAATGTTTATGATTGTTGCATCATGCATTCATGCACCTATAAGAATTCTTTAAAATAGTTGTTTCAAGGGACTTAAAGTTGACTTTTTGCAAATATCTCAAGTACTTTTTAACCATGGATTTTGGAAAAAGAAAGACTCGGAAGTACACTTTCAAGGATCCTAAGATAGAGGAACTGATGAGTTTGATCCATGAGATTGGGAGCTCTACAGATTTCCAAAAGAAGTATGGATTTGTCATGTCTCTTATGAAGCTCAAGATGAAGGAGGGTATTGTTTCTAAATTGGTCATGTTCTATGATCCATTGTGCCGGTGTTTTACTTTCCCAGATAATCTGCTGATGCCTACATTGGAAGAGTATTCTTACTTACTTAGTTTACCTATTACTGTTCATGTTTCTTTCACTGGCTTAGAGAAAGAGAGGCTAAGTCTCATGAGATTTTTGTGGTGACTCATTTGAAGAAGTCCTAGATTGAGGCTAACTTGACTACAAAAGGAGGAATCAGAGGTTTACCTGCTCAGTTTTTAATGGAGAAAGGTTGTTACTTTGCTAAGATGAATTGTATAGTTGCTTTTGAGGCTATATTTGCTTTGCTTGCCTATAGGTTATTTTTGTTTCCTAATATTGACAAATTTGTGGATGTCAATGCCATTAGGTTCTTTTGGATTGGGAATCCATTCCTACACTATTAGGAGATATTTATTATTCCATCCACCTTCGGAATCTTTATCACAAAGGAATGATCATCTGTTACACGTCCTTGTTATACTAGTGGTTTATTTCTCACTTACCTCAGACTGTTGCTTTTTGGGATCCCAAGAAGGAACCTCGTTGGGGCCCGAAAATTATGGATCTCAATCATTTTTACATTGATTGGTATCATCAAGATTATTATGATGTGGAGATAATTGATGTTGTGACAGTTTCCCCAATGTTCCTCTTCTTGGTATAAAGGGAGGAATTAACTATAATCCCGTTCTCGCGTGTTGTCAACTTGGATATTCGATGAGAGACAAGCCAAATAGCATTCATCTGAGTGGTTTCATTCTCAAAGAAGGAGAGGATCATAAGGAAGCTAAGGAAGATATTGCAAAGGCTTAGCATTATATTCATAGGAAGAGTAGAATAGATTTGGGACCAAGGGCAATTCAGTTGAAGATGACATATTCTCGTAAAGAACCTATACTTGATATGTTTGTGAGGACTACTCCTCCCCTTTTGGATGATGTGGAAGAACTTCAGATTGCCTTAGTTAGAATGCAGCAAGAGAATGGGGCATGGAAGAATAAGTACCAGACTTTGGAGGTATCCTATTCGACAGAACTCAAAGAGAAGGATGACTTGATCAGGATTATTGAGATTCACGTTGTGGAGATGATAGAGAAGCAAGAGGATTTATTTTTCTCTAGAGCTCATCCAGGACATAAATGCTCACTTTCTGACTCTGGTGGTTAGAAAGAAGACGCGAACATGTACACAAAAGAGAACAAGCAATTAAAGGCTCATATTGCAAGACTCATGGGAAATCGTCAGTGTGTGGATCATTGAAACTTGTACTAAAAGTTGTAATCCATTCCGAAGTTATTATAATAAAAATTTTAGTATTTCAAAATGTGTTAGTACTTTAATATTTACAATTGCCTATAATTCTTTGAGTTCCTTGAAATAAAAATAATAATAAATAAGTCATATGCATTGCATATGATGCAGCATTTTGCATATATTCTTGCATTTCTGTTCCTACCCAGGTGTCTTACTGTGTTTCTCTACTTCAATAATTAGCAAGTTATCTAATCGTTACAATACTCGAGCTAATTCTAGGAAGAATATTTTGGGGTACAACAAGTACCCTCCTGCAGATGACAAGTACAAGCAGTTGGAAGACCGTCTCAAAGCTATGGAAATCCAGGAAGTGTCTGGATTGGATTTTGGAGAACTAGGTCTGATCCTGGAGGTGGTCATCCCTCACAAATTCAAGGTCCCCATCTTTTCTAAATATGATGGGGTCTCTTGTCCCAAATTTCATCTAAGGTCGTATGTTCGAAAAATCCAACCTCATACTGCTAACAAGAAATTATGGGTCCATTTATTTCAAGAAAGTTTGTCTGAAACTAAACTCAAGTGGTTCTATCAGCTGGAAGGAACCAACATCCATACATGGGAAGACTTGGCTGCTGCTTTTTACAAGCAGTATCAATATAATACTGACCTTGCGCCAACTCGTGTGCAATTGTAAAACATGTCCATGGGCTCAAATGAAGGGTTTAAGGAATATACACAAAAATGGAGGGATTTAGCTGGAAGGGTACGACCTCCCTTGTCTTACCGGGAGCTGGTAGATATGTTCATAGGCACTCTGATAGGCCCATTATTTAATCTATTAATTGGAAGCTCATCGTCTGCTTTTACGGAGCTGAATCTTACTGGGGGGAAAGTTGAAAGTGGTATTAAGAGTGGGAAGATTCCAATGGCTACATCTTCTAATGCTGTGAAGAAGCCATTCGATGGTAAAAAAGAAGCCAATGTTGTCTATAGCCAGAAGGGCCATAGTAAAAACGACCTCCATTAGTCTGTGGAAGCGGTGTTGATCTCTAATTCGGCGCCTGTTGAACAAAAAAAACAGGGCAACCGATGAAGGTTTGACACTCCGATAAGGAAGTTTACCAAGATCGACATGTCTTTATCTTAGGAATTGCAACATTTGTTAAAATCTAAACTCATTTCACTGCGGGATCCTCCTCAGAATCCCAACACATCCTCTCCTAAGTACAATCCGAACACGAGGTGTTCTTATCATTCTAACAGTCCTGGGCACGACACCAATAACTGCTGGGCCCTGAAAAATAAGATTCAGGATATGATTGATAATAAGGAAATTGGGTTCGACCCTCTGAAGACTCCAAACATGATTACTGCACCCATGTCGAAGCATGACAAAGGCATAAGTGCTATTGAAGATGTTCTATAGTTTACAACTGTAGGTGATGTGGTTAATCCTCTCTCAATAATAAAAAAGAATCTGTTATAGACCAGTCTATTTCTGGGTTGTGTTAAAGAATGTTATTATTGTGCAGTCCAACCCAATCACTGCAGGTTACTAAAGGAAGGCGTTCAACGCCTGAATGATGAACATATAATCTTGATCGAGAAAGTTCTGTAAGTTGAGAATTTGTGCTAACATTTGTCTGTCGTATCCGGTACTCCTGTCAGGATCACTTCCAAAGGTCCTATGAGGATTACCGCAAACCCAAAGTTGCTCGCTTGATTATTACAACACCTGGACCCATCCCATATTCCTCGAAAAATTCTATTCCATGGAACTATGAATCCAGAGTCTATTACCATGGCGTTAATTAAGAGTTATCTGATGAAGATGCTGAAGATGCTGATCCCAACATTGAAAATATTGTGGGGACCAGTAAAGTTACTAGAAGCAGAGGGATTTTCTCCATGGAAATATCTCCAAAAAATGTTTCTACACTTGTTCGAGTCACGGTTACCAAATCAACTGCCAAAGCTCGGGGTAAAGAGCCAATGATAAAGCCTGCCCAGACGGAGGGACCTAAAGAAACCACATTCAAGGACACCCCTATACAAGAGTTGGAAGAGGTTTTAAAGATCATTCGTAGAAGTGACTATAAAATTATTGAACAGCTGGGGCAGACTCCGTCCAAAATCTCCATGTTATCTTTACTACTGTGTTCTGAAGCCCATGTGCAGGCTTTAGTAAAATTCTTGAAGACTGCTCACGTGCCGCAAGAAATTTCAGCTGATCAATTAGGAAGTTATATGGCTAGCTTAACAATTGATAATGGATTAGGCTTCTCTGATGCTGACCTGACTCCAGAGGGGAGGAATCATAATAAGGCCCTGTATGTCTCCATTGAATGTAGGGTCACTACATTGGCTCATGTGTTGATTGATACTGGCTCTTCACTGAATGTTTTACCAAAAGGCGCTCTTGGAAGACTGGATTGTGAAGGGGTCATGCTGAAACCCATTAACATCATAGTTCGAGCCTTTGATGGGTCCAAAATAATGGTGTATGGAGAAGTGGACCTCCCAATCAAAGTGGGTTCACAGATATTTGAGTCCACCTTCTATGTAATGGACATCCGACTAGCTTATTCTTGTATATTAGGATGCCCCTGGATCCATGGGGAAGGTGTTGTTACCTCCACCTTGTACCAGAAATTAAAGTATCCTGTAAAAAGAAAGGTTGTTACTATCTGCGGAGAAGAGGAGTACATGGTCAGCCACCTGTGTTCATTTCGGTACGTGGAGATGGACGGGGAATTCATCGAGACTCCATGTCAATTTTTTTAAGTGGTTTCTCTTGTTGTTGTTAAAGATGTTTCTGCCATTCCAAAGACCACCAAGATTCCGCACAAGATGGCTTCTTTGAAAGATGCCAAAGCTACTATAGAAGAAGGTGGTTATACTATTTGGGGTCAGCTTCCTAATATCCCTTATAAATCTGAAAAGTTTAGTTTGGGTTTACTGTAGAGGGTCAAAGGGCTGTTCTTCTTGCTCGTGATAGAAGACCTCCGTTCTGTATCAGCAACAACAGAGTCAATGCTATAGAAGACACTGACAGTGATTGTGACTTCGACAACTGGATATTCCCTACCATTAGCAACAAACTCGACAATTGGAAAGAGAAAGACATTATCCCTATCTCCTTTAGACAGGAGTAATAGCTACATTTCTGTCTTATTTTCTTTTGAAAGATTTTGGTTATGTAATAAAAAATGAATTTAAACCTTGTGTCATACCTGAGGCACAATGGTTCATTTGTTAAGGGTTGATAATTAATAAACATTGTTCATTCAATAAAAACATTGGACATTTTGCATTCAAATTTTGTGCTCCCTGTTTTTCTTTTGCTTATTGCATTTTCAAATAAGTTATGTGTTCTTACACACACCCACACACTACATTGCAGATCCCCATCCACTCTAGATCTCGTTGATAATGATCTTGCTATTGTCGCTTATTACTTTGAAAATACGATCGACAAAGCCGAGGACGAAGGTGAGGAAGATTGTGAAATACCTAGAGAACTTGCCAGACTCTTAATACAAGAAGAGAAGGCTATCCAGCCACATGACGATCCTGTTGAAGCGTTAAACATGGGTTCTAAAACAGACATAAGAGAGGTCAAGATAGGTGCCAACTTAGAAGACAGTGTCAAGAACAGATTAATCTAGATGTTACATGAATATGTTAAAATATTTACTTGGTCATAAGAAGACATGCCAGGTCTAGATACTGATATTGTGGTTCACCATCTACCAATGAAAGAGGGTTGTTCTTCGATTAAGCGGAAGGTTTGTCGCATGCGTACCGAGATGTCATAAAAGATCAAGGTCGAGGTTATGAAGCAATTCAATGCAGGTTTCTTAGTAGTGACATCATATCCTTAATGGGTTGCTAATGTTATTCCATTACCAAAGAAAGATTGCAAGGTACCTATGTGTGTAGATTACAATGTGAGCCCCAAAGATGACTTCCCACTGTCACATATCGATGTTTTGGTCGACAACACCACTCAGCACAAGGTATTCTCCTTCAGGGATGGTTTCTTAGGTTATAATCAGATCAAGATGGTGCCTGAAGACATGGGGAAAACCTCCGTCACACAGTGGGGCGCTTTCTATTACAAGGTTATGCCTTTTGGGTTGAAGAACACCGGGGTAACTTATCAGCGTGCCATGTTAGCCTTATTTTATGACATTATTTATCATGAGATAGAAGTCTACATCGATGACATGACAACCAGATCACAGACTGAAGAAGAGCATCTTGAACATCTGCATAAATTATTTGAAAGAATAAAGAAGTACAAACTGCGGTTAAATCCGAACAAGTTTTTGGGTGAGATCTGGTAAACTCCTGGGTTTCGTTGTCAGCGGTAAAGGTATTGAAGTTGATCCTACAAAAGTTAAATCTATTCAAGAAATGTTGGCTCCCCGTACCGGTAAGGAAGTCAGAGGTTTCTTAGGACGACTGGATTACATTTCCCGATTCATTTCCCATTTGACTGCTACTTGTGAACCAATCTTAAAGCTGTTAAAGAAAGATCAAGTAGTAAAGTGGAACGACGACTATCAAATATCCTTTGATAAAATTAAGGAGTGCCTACAATAACCTCCGATTTTGATGCCACCAGTTGAAGGAAGACCTTTAATAATGTACCTAACAGTGCTAGAGAATTCAATGGGGGTGGGTACTAGGCCAGCATGACGAGTCTGGTCGAAAAGAGCATGCGATATACTACCTTAGCAAAAAGTTTAATGACTGTGAAATAAGATATTCATTGCTCGAGAAAACTTGCTGCTCTTTGGCATGGGCTGCTCGCCGACTAAGACAGTATATGTTGACTCATACAACTTTGTTGATCTCTAAAATGGATCCCATCAACTACATATTCGAGAGTCTATCTCTCTCCGAAAGAATAGCCCGATGGAAAATGGTCTTAACAGAATACGACATTCAGTACACCACCCAAAAAGCTATCAAAGGAAGTGTAATGGCAGATCATTTGGCACATCAAGCAGTAGACGAATATCAGTATATGAATTTCGAATTCCTGAACGAGAACATTATGCTAGTTACAAATTGTGAAGAACCTTGACCATATGAAGAACCTGATCCAGAATCCCGATGTACTATGGTTTTCGATGGAGCTTCTAACGCGCTTGGCAACGAAATCGGTGTTATAATTATCTCTCCTCAGGGTTGTCATACACCCTTTACTGCCAGACTTTGCTTTGACTGCACCAACAATATGGGTGAATACGAAGCGTGCATTATGGGTATTAAAGCTCCTATTGACCTGAGAATCAAGTTCTTGAGCGTATATGGGGACTCATCCCTGGTAATCAGTCAGGTTAAGAGAGAATGGGATACGAAGCATCTGAATCTTATCCCTTACCGAGAACATATGCTAAACTTGATTCCGTATTTCAAAGAGATTACTTTTGATCATATCCCAAGAGAAGAGAATCAGTTGGGAGATGCTTTAACTATCATGTCATCTATGTTCAAGGTTGTATGGGACAATGAGGCTCCCAGAATTACCATTGAAAGATTAGACGAACAGACACACTGCTATGAAATTGACATTGATGTAGTAGAGGAAAAACCATGGTTTCATGAAGTGAAAAGGTACCTTGAGGCTCAAGAATACCCTGAAAGGGCATCGATCAATGACAAGGAATTTCTATAGAGGTTCTCGACTAAGTTCTTCTTGAGCAATGGAATTTTATACAAACGTAATCATGATTTAACTCTACTTCATTGTGTGGACAAGATGGAAGCAGATGAAATTATACAAGATATGCACGACAGTGTCTTTGGTACTCACTCCAGTGGGCATACCATGGTGTTGTACCCAAAAATTTTCTCTCTCTTTTCTCAAGACATTTCTCACCGAAGATCTCAAATGCTCAAGAGTTCTCAAGGGCTTGATAAGACAAGTTCACCTCCTAAGCATTGATCCTCCAAATTAGGGTTTTGGTTTTCTCAAGGAAAATTAGACTTTTGATTCCTAAAATTCCTTTCATGGTTCATTGTAGGTCTCCATGATTGCTCATACCAAGTTTCAAGTCTTGCATCACAAATTTGCTCAATCAATAGCTCAGATGATTGAAAATCAGCTTTATTGGGTAAAAAGTCAATTGTGGTAAATATACAGTCAAACTTCATGATTTTTGGCTAACGTCAACATTTTGAAGTCATATCCATCAATTGATCACTACCCCTCAAGAAAATCACTCAAATCATCAAAGGGGCAAAATTGTCAAAATTAGGGTTTTGACTGAGAATGACTGACCATTGACTTTTGACCTAGTACATGACCTAATGGCTTGATGCATAATCTGAAGGACTAAAACAAAACATGTTGACCTAATTTCATGGCTCAAATCATTTCTCAAGATCATTATATTGATAGTTGAAATGTGATTAACTGATGAAAAGTCAATTGATACACAAAAAGTCAAACTTTGACTTTTTGATCAACATTGAATTTCAAAGATCAAGATTCATCAAGATATTCCAAAATATCAAAATTTATCATCAAGAATCAAGAAAGTCAAAAAGTCAATAAAAAAGTCAAGATTTCTAAGTGTTTTTATACTTGATAAATTCATTACTTCATGACAATTTTTCACCAAGATGCAAGATGATTTAAGGAAAACTTTCAACGTGAAAGTTGTAGATCTTGATGAATTATACAACTTTGTATTAGAGGGTTGATGTCCAAAAAATTCTTAGGTTTGAAGATATAGGCTCGTGAAGTAATGACATTTTTCATAAAACACTTAGTGAAATTTTCAACTAGTTTAGGCAGATTTTTGATCTAACTTCTTGACCAATTTTCACCTAGTTCCAAGATAATTTAGCCAAAGTGGTAAACATGAAGGTTGTAGATAATGTTTCAAGCGTTTCAAAATGTCAAAGAATTAGTAAAGATCGTTTTTGGGCTAGGAGAATCGAAGAGAAGAAGTTGAGCATCCATTCTTGAATTACAAGTCATTTTCATAATGAACACTTAACCAAATCTCAAACCTATGCTGCATAATATTGTTTTGCATGCTTCAAACTTGCAAATCACTCCATAATTAATTGATTACACAACTCTTAGAGCTATGATCCAAGCATTTGAGTCATTGTCTAAGATATTTATCCATTTTTGGTACAAAGTAACATTTCCATTCTTGTAAAGTTGCTTTAATCACAAAGCCAACTTGTATTGAGCCTCTAACTTGTTTCCATTGCACACACTCAACACAAAATCCAGAAGAAACATGTTTAAAGTGTCTAACCACTTTAGATGGCCTTGTACTATGCATTGGAACAATGTTTGTCAAGATTGCTTCAAAAACAAGTCAAAAACCATAACATGTGATCTTGTGATTCTGATCCCTTGAACCTTCCAAACCACTTGCCTATAAATAGAGAAGTTATTTGCAACCTAACACATGAACTCAAAAGCCTTGAAACTCCCTCAAACTCCCTCAAACTAAGAATTGCACAAAAACCTTCATAGCTTGTCATTTCTGACCTTGAGCCTGCATCTTATAATCCACTCGTCCGTTTCCTCTCAAAATGATTCTCAAAGCTTCCATATATCAAATATAACTCATCCCCATCACTGTTTCACAACTGTAACATCAACCTACCCATTTTTAAAACTCAAAAACAGAGCTCTGCATATTGACTTCTACAGGAAGTTTCAGCCACTCTCAATCTAATGTAAGAGTTGCATTAGCTTCCTAAGAGTCCACTGAAGCTATTCAGATCATCGGAGCACATCCAGGAGTGCTCAAACTCAAAATACGATTTCCAGTTTTGAGGTAAGTTTTCTTAACTTTGAACTTCTCATACAAGAATCATTAATGGTTACTTTGTGAATAAAAAATGTAGAAATCGTAGCTCTGAAGCTAACCATGTCCTTAGATTTCATTTATGTTTCCTGAGTGATGCGGATTTTGAGTTTGAATTTTATAAAAAAATTAAGTTTAATTTGGTACCAGATAAATTTCATGCTCATATTTGATTTTTAGCTTAAGTTATTTACATGGTTGAAATCGTGGTTAAATTTGTAGCAACTTTCATGTTTACGTTTTTGCAAATGGTTGAGAAATGAGAAAGATCAGATTTCATGGCAATAATGTTTTTTCTCTGCACGCACAAGGTTGAAGATGAAGCCATTTCAAACATTTAGGGTCAAGTTTATTTTAAGTTTATTGCATGTTGTATTATGATCAAATGAAACAGCCACCCCAGTGGCCGGAGAAGCGCACATAAGGAATTAAACTATAGGGTCCTGGGTTCGAGCCCTAGTGGTACCCTTTTGTTTGTTAACATTTTCTGATTTCAGGTTCCATGCACACAAGCCACGTGTGTGTGTCATGTACCCTCATCACATCACCATCTGATCATTGTGTAAGTGGATCCAACGCACCACATGTATATCCCATGATACACCTCAAAAAGTCAACAACACTGGATCAAAAACAGGGCGCCTGGGCCTTCTGACTTGGGCCCTTTCCTTTTTTTTTTTTACTAATTCTCACCCCCTTTTTACTCATACGCCCGCAAGCCCATATAATTTTTTTATTAATTTATTTTCTGATTCCAAACAAATTCATTTTTGGGCCTAACCCTTTTTGCTAACTTTAAACCACCTTTTTACTTTTCAACCCCAACCCAATAATTCTTATTTTCTTTTGTATTTTCTATATTTCATTTGTTTATTTATTTTTATTTAAACCAAAAATATAAAAGTTTATTTTCTTAAATGATTAAATTAAAAACATTTTAATTTAAAATACCTATTTTGTTTTTGTTAATATTTTAGGACTAGATTTTGTTTTTTTCACACTTTAAAAATATATTTCTTCTCAAATTAATACTTACATTCAAGATTATTTTTCTAAACAAATTTACTTAGACTTAGGTTTATTTTATTCTTAATTTCAAATAACTTAGCTTTTAGATTTTGATTAAATAATTAATCTCTTTTTAAAATTAAAGTTAATTAGTTCAATTAGGTTAATCTCTAAACCTTCTCCATCAAAAGAAAATTTCTTTTTCTTCTCTATATTTTACATTTGTACGCATTTTATTATTTCGCACTATTATTCATGTACATGGTCTGTAATATTAATTAGGAATTTTATTGCTTTCTCCCATTTCACAAATTGTACTCCCCTTCCCAAAGCACTGTAATAGCGCAGGACATTTAAATTCCGCAATTTATCATTTTCCATATTATTGTTAGTAATTATGGTTTGTATAGAAAGATTTAAAATCAAACCTTAGACAATCCTAATCCAAGATAAAATAATTGAAAATAACACACTTTACACACATGCACCTCTAGGGTAACCCACACTTGTTTCCTCAGATATAAACAATCATGTCTCTCGAATATGGGATGTTTTAGCAAAGACCCTCGATTAAAAGATCATGGTCCCTCGACGACCCTTCAAATGTTTCCTTCGGTAAATGATCTTAGTCCCTTAAGAAAATTGCTAAAACATCTTACAAGTTTCCTTCTATGATTGTACGATGACCCACGCCTGTCTCTCACATCCAATGATATGGCTATTTTCCAATCAATGGTAAAATAACACTATCTAAAGGAGGAGGAAAAGAACAAAGACTTTTTGAGTAGGTAGATTGCTCACGATTGCTTATTTAAAAACAAAAACATTTCTACACTTCACACTTTCAAAACAAACATTTTGTATACATTCTCAACGATACGAGAATCATTAAAATATAGCCTTAAATTGGCATTTTCAAACATATTTGCAAACACTTCGTTTCAACAAATATTTTCAAAACCAACACTTTGTATACATTTTCAACGATACAAAAATCATTGCAAAGTTTGCCAAACTTAGGGGCTTTCAAAATATTTTCAAACTTACACAAACACAAAAGCATTTTCAAAGTGATCAAGCAACTAAGGTCCTGTAGATAAATACAGATGAAAAGGGTGCTAACACCTTCCCTTTTCATAACCCACCCCCCGAACTCAAGAAAATTCTCAAAAGGTCTTTCCTGTTCTTTTCACCCTTTAATTTATTGGATAAAAGAAAAGTCGATGGTGACTCTTTCTATCTGCATCATTTTCGATAAAACGCAAAACACCCAAGTCAGTTCTCCCACCGTATTACAGAACTGGCGAATCTGGTGGGGACTTTGAATTCCTAAAAATAGGGTTACCTTAAGAGCTAGATCACCTTTATTTGCTTTACTTGTTTTCCTTGTTTCCTTTACATTTGTCGGTAATTCTTGGTGTTGTACCCCAAAATTTTACTTCTCATTTTACTCAACACATGCCCATTGAGGTCCCCAACTTGCCCTAGGATGACTAAGAATTGACCAGACAAATTCTCCTCCTAAGGCAATAAACCTTAAACTAGGGTTTCAATTTTCATCAAGATGGTTGAGCTCCAAGGGTCTCAAATGTTTTTCATGGCCCTAATATGTCCTCAAGATCATCCATTCCAAATTTCATGCCTTGCCCAACAAGTTTGCTCAATCAACTGCTCAAATGCCTGAAAATCAATTGTACGAGGTCAAAAGTCAATTGTGGCCTATATACAGTCAAACTTCAAGATTTTTGGTCAACATTAACATTTTGAAGTAATATCCATCATTTGATCAAGAGTTGATCATGATTCCTCAAGAAATGCTCCTAATTTATCAAAAGTAAAAAAATTGGCAAATTAGGGTTTATATATGAAAAGTCAACCAAATTTTGACCAGATATAACTTTCTCATACTTTATCAGAAAATTTTCCACCAAAGCTCATTTTGAATATAATCCAATTACCTACAACTTCTCTTCATCTCCAAACTTCAAGAAATGCCCCAGTTAAAAGATACAAGCTCAGACATTATAGGTCCTTTCAAAAAGTCAACAAAAACACCTTTTGGGTCAAAGATCCTTACATGAACATGGAAGATCCAATTGAAATGAAACAAAAATTGTTGTTTAGAGGACATCCTAAGATCTCTAAAAAGTTAACGAATACCCTCTTAGAGTTAAAAATGAGAGAGATATGCATTGCTAAAGTTGACCAATTTTTGGAAAAGTAGATGAAGCCAATATTGACCAAACTTGAATTTTTTCCAAATGGGCCCTTCTTCTCACGCTTGAAACTTGTTTATAACATGGCCCACGACCTTTGAGCTCATTCATACATTATTTTCTTATTTATACTATTTATTTTGATATTTTATCCATTAAAATGCAAAATTAAATAAATAAATAAAAGAAATAATGGAAGATATGATTTGGAATCTTTTTCTCATCAAATAATGGGCAAGATGTGCTGGCATGTCAAGGGAAACGAGTGGAGTTTTATTTGTGCAAGATTTGGCCAACTTTGGAAATATTCCATGTTATTCCAAAACAAATATTATGTGATAAATGCATGAGATCTTTTCCATATTTGTTAGCCTAATGTGATTCACTATATATGCATAACCATTCAAAAGCACAAGGACATGCAGGCATACACAGCCTTAAGCACTCACACCAAAAATTGCCAAAATCAATAAAAATCATGAAATTCAAAAGAGCAGGCTCCAGTCTCTTTCAGTCCAACCTAAGCCTTCCATCCACGCCCAAAGGTTCCCAGGAGCACGTACCAGTCTTTATTCAAGCAGTCTCATGCTTAGAAGCACCAAACTGAAACACTCATCGTTGGTAACTTTCTTGAAACCCTATTTTTGATTTTTATGATGAATTAACCTCTTTCAGTGTTTGATTTGTGTTCAGGGTGGTCTATAGGATAGATCAAACATAAAATACATGAGAAAAGGGGCCAGAACAAGATCGTGCCATTTCTAGGGCAAGATATGTATTCTTCATCATACCTCATAATACAGGCAGTTTCAGGATAAACAAACCCCAGAAACGGACTCAAGAGGGTTAATTTAGGGGGGGTAGCCTTGATTATAGGCATTGATTTTATGATTTTGCAGGTTTTATATTTTTAATATCTCGGAGAAGACGACCGGAGTTTGACTCTGGCATCCCTTCGGCCAGTTGACTCAGGTAGAAGGGTGCATGGCTGGAGCAGCATCTCTGATTGGTTTGTTTAAAATCCAGGGTCCCACTAAAGACACACGCGTTGACAACTCAGCAATAATGTTGATTTAATATTATATTGTTTTTATTTGATTATATTAACGAATGTGTAGCATGGTCCAGTGGCCAGAACAAAGGGTGTTAAGGCATTATGTGTGTCGGCGGTCAGGGGTTTGACCCTTGCCTCCTACATATTATTTTTTTGATTTGTGCATGTAGATCCAGTGCTTCAAGCTCCAGCATGCACACCATGAGTCCTCAAACTCACACCATCAGATCCTAGTGGCTTGGATCCAGCGCCTCCAAGTATGCAGCCCCATGGTGGACCTTCCAGATGTAGCGCTACCAGATCCAACGCAGTGGTGGGCCAACTGATCTGGGCCTTGAAAATTCAATCAACACCCCCGATGTTGTTTCTCACTCCAGGCCCATTCTTTTTTTAAATTCATTTTTTTATAAATCACAAAATCAACAAAAAACCACAAAAAAAATAGATTTAGGTTTTTCTTAATTAAAATTAATTCTTGAAAATTAAATTAATTTAATTGATTATTAACCTTTTTTCTTCAATTAAAATTAATTAGAAATTAGGTTAAATCTCAAAAAAAAATTCATAAAATACAAAAAATATTTTTAATAATCAATTAGATTCTTAGGGTTTCAAACTTGTTCCTGTTTTAATTTTTGCGTGTTGTTATTTTTTATGCGGTTATTTTTTAATTATCTAACTGTGCCCAGTTTGTAATAGCCTAATTAGGGTTTTAATTTCCGCACTTTACATTTTCAGTCAGATATATCTGTAACTGCCCCAAGGCCATGTAATACCTTAGGAGTTTTTATTTCCTGCAATTTACTTTCGGCACTATATTATATGCCTGTATATAAACTGCTAGTAAATTAGGCGTGTATGGAAAGAACTAATCAATCAATCTTAGATCACTAACATCAAGATAAAAATACTTGAAAAAAACACATTATTGCACACTCTCACCCCTAGGGTATTTACAACTTTGGTTGCCTTTGGAAATGGTCATGTCCCTCGAACATAGGGATACTCTTACCAAAGACCCTCAGTTTAAAGTAATCATAAATATCATAGTCCCACAATGTCCCTCGAGTTGCCTACGAGAAATGATCTTATCCCTCGATGTTGCCTATGAATATATGATGGCAGTCCCTTCGAACTGCTAAGGTATCTCTACATGTTGCCTTCAATGACCATAAAACGTCCCTTTTGATAGTCCCTCAAACATCCAACGATAGGGCTACCTACTCACTAATAGTAGGATATCACTATCTAAAGGAAAGAAGGAAAAGAACGCTCCTTCTCGAGTAGGTAGATAACTGTTACGTACTTGCTCAAATCCAATACATTTTCACATCACACTTTTAAAACTCTTTTCAAAAATGCTTTATCACACTCTTGAGGACTGATACAAGAGTTATCATAAATCTAACAAAACTCTTTCTTAACACACAAAGACGAAAACAGTTTTAAAAAATGAGCGAGTACCTAAGATCCTGTGGAAAACCACGGATGGAAAGGGTGTTAATACCTTCCCTTTCCATAATCTACCCCCTTACTCAAAAAATCTAGAAAAAGGTCTTTTTCTGTTCTTTTCACCCTTTCCTTTTTTGGATAAAAGAAAAGTCTGTGGCGACTCTTGCTTACCTCATATTTGCGAATACAAAACGCAAGCCAGTATAACAGTCAGTTCTGCCACCGTACCACAGAACTGGAGACTCTGCTGGGGAAAAATTATAAAGTGGAGTTTACCTTAGGGTCTGGATCATTTTAAAATTGCTTTCTTTGTTTGCATTGACTGGTTTATCTTTGAGGGTTTGTTGGGGTATTCTTGTATAGATCCTATACTCAAATCTAGGGCATCTTTTTAGGTAAACAGAAATAGATCGTGGAGACTGTACGGAATAGACCGATATTGTTGAAGCGATAGTTGTGTTGGTGTGACACTTTGGTTGGTACCAGTATCCCTTGTGTCGAATCGAGGAGAATATGGAGCCGCCACATCGTGTCGTGAAGCACTAACGAATCTTAGAACCTTAGTTGAACAAACTTGGACATTAGAAAGTAGTGAGATAGCCGGTCTCAGTGTAAAGCTGGGAATCGGTTGATACTCGATACTACACTCATTGAGGTCGGGCTTTTGGGATGTTTCAGCTGCAAGAAAAGATTGCTAAGCTAAAATAATACTGGTAAAGTAAGATCAGTGATATTGAGACTCCTTAGAACCCGATTACTATTTCTAGGACAGGTTTAAAACCAACTAAACTTCAAGAGGGTACTTACCTTAAACCTCATGCAAGCCTTTGAACCTAAGGTCTATTGTGAGATTTGCTTGTACGTGATTAATTTGCTTAAATATGACATCATGCATTCATTCTTCATTACACTAACCATTTCAAGGATTAGGGGAATTTATCTTTGTTCTGTTTTGCAGATCATGGATTTCGCTCATAGAAATACCATCTGAATTAACTTTGTGAGAATACCTCTTCAACTCAAAGAGATATTATCAAGGTTTTCTGAGACTTCTTTATTCACCAAGAACTATGGTCGACTTCTCAATCTGGTTACCTCAGGTTTTGATGAGAAGATGATGAGTGTGCTCTTTCAATTCTTTGACCCTAAGCACCATTGCTTCACCTTTCCAGACTATCAGTTGGTACCCACCATGGAAGAATTCTCCCAGATATTGGGTATACCTATTTTAGACTAGTTTCCTTTCACCGGTTTGGAAGAAGCTCCAAATCCAGAGATCATTACAACAGCTTTTCACCTGAAACGTTCTGATATTGTATCCAACTGGGAAATAAGAAGTGGAGTTATGGGTTTTCTATCCAAGTTCCTAATAGAGAAGGCTCAACTGTTTTGGGATGATTTAGACTTCCAGGCTTTTGAGGACGTCTTGGCCCTTCTAATCTATGGGTTAGTACTGTTCCCTAATCCAGACTTACTCATATATGTGAATACTATCAATGTCTTCCTATCTCGCAACCCTGTGCCCATTATACTCAGAGACATATTGCATACCTTCCACACTCGTACCACGAAGAAAAGAGGGATTCTTATGTGCTGTGTGCCATTACTTTCGAGGTGGTTTATTTCTCACCTCCCTAAAACAGTACTGAAGAACGAAGAAGGTTTAGGCTGGTCGCAAAGGATAATGTCACTTTCTCACGTGAATATTCTCTGGTATTCCCGATCTATGGGAGATATTTCTATTATTGACTGTTGCGGGGAGTTCTCTAATGTCCAACTGCTCGGCATTAGGGGAGGCATAAACTATAATCCTTCTCTGGCTCTGCGAAAATTTGGTTACGCTCGAAGGGATGGTCCTCACAAGATGCCTGTACAGGGTATTATGTTTAACTATGAGGATGATGTTCAAGGGTATCGTCAGAGGTTCATACGAGCTTGGGGAATGGTAAATAGATTTGACACCAAGACTTTGGGGTCGAAGACTTCAATCCCTATGGAACCGTATCTCCAATGGGTACGAGCTCGTGATCATAACCTTATGATGCCATATTAGCCATCTTACTAGTGATTGTGGATCCCATTACTGAAGGGGATGTTCCCTATACAGTTCCTCATCCTGATATGCCCACTGATCTTGAAGAACTGCAGAGATCCTGCTGAAGAAAAAGCGGGATACATATAGAGATCATTTCTATGCCCATGAGAGGAAATTTTTGGAGCTTACTAAGAAACTTCACGAGGAAAAAGGTCTTAATGTCTATCTCGGCACGAAGAGGAAGCGCCCATGGGAAACCTGATTTCTTATTTTTTAGAATTTTCAATTGAACGCCTAAAAGGAAATTGTATTTTGAATTCTACTAATAAAATCTTTGTTTCATTTTGGTTCACAAATTTAATTTCCAGAAATCCTTGAAATTATTGCATACACATATCATACATATCATTGCATAAATAAGTTTCATAACAGGTTTCTCATCTTCTTCGCTGTTTATTTCAGCAATAAAGAAATGGCTCTCGAAAAAACAGTGGAGGACATACAAACTCAAAATGCTCAGTTTTAACAAATGATCATGGCTCTGGCCAAGGGGAAAGAGGAACTGAAAGCCCTGATTGTTAAAGAGAAGACTAAGAAACCCAAGAAGCCAACTGGTGTGGTGAATTTGGGAAGGAGGTTCAGAGGACCGTTAAGGAAAGTTGTAGAGCTATCATCTTTGTCAAAGGAAGGAGACATTCAAGAAGGGGAAACAAGAGAGGAAGACCCCAGTCCAAGGGAATCTGATAATGAGACTGACGATAATAAGGAGCAGCATCCTCCGACCGATGAAAAATACAAACAACTAGAGGATCGTCTGAATGCAATGGAGATCCAGAAAGAACATGGGTTAGATTTCGAATAGTTGGGTTTGGTTTCTGGGTTTATCATCCTGTAGAAGTTCAATGTTCCAGTGTTCACTAAATATGGTGGGGTCTCATGTCCCAAAATTCATCTCCGATCTTATGTGAGGAAAATTGAGCCTCATACTGCAGACAAGGACTTATGGGTCCACTTCTTTCAAGAAAGTCTATCTAGGACTCAACTAGAGTTATTCTACCAGCTGGAGGGGACCAATATTCATAACTGGGAAGACATGGTTGCTGCTTTCTACAAGCAGTATCAGTATAATGCAAACCTTGCTCCCACCCGTACACAACTCCAAAGTATGTCTATGGGTTCAAGCGAGGGTTTTAAAGACTATGCTCAGAAGTGAAGGGACTTGGCAGGAAGAGTCCACCCCCCTGTCTGATAGGGAGTTAGTGGATATGTTTTTGGGTACCCTGTCTGGTCCGTTTTTCAATAATCTGATTAGAAGCTCCTCAACCGGCTTTACTGAGTTGATTTTGACAGGAGAAAGAGTGGAAGCTGGGATTAGAAGTGGCAAGATTCAGAAGGATGCCTCTTCAAGTGCGGTAAAGAGACCTTTCATAGAAAAAAAGGAGGTCAGTGCTATTTACAATCAACGAAATCAGGGAAGAACCGAGCATCGTCAAACGGTATGGGCTGTTATGATATCCAAGCCTGCATCTACTCAACAACGAAATAATCAGCCTAGAGAAGAAAGACCTGTAAGGAAATTTACCTAGATAAATATGAATTTGTCTCAAGTTTTGCCTCACCTACTGAAATACAATCTAGTTACCTTGAGGGAAGCTCCCAAGAATCCCAACACTGCATCTTCTCACTACAACCCAAATGCTCGTTGTGATTACCATTCATAAAGTCCAGGCCACAATACAAACGACTATTGGGCTTTGAAAAACAAGGTGCAAGATCTTATTGAGGCGAAGGAAATTGAATTTGACGCTCCTAAGGTTCCAAATGTTATAACTGCTCCCATGCCCAAGCACGACCGTGGTGTTAATGCTGTTGACGATGATGCATTTGTTACTTCTATTGAGGAACTTGTTACTCCTCTCATGACTGTTAAGTAGAATTTGTTGCAAGCCAGTTTATTTCTAGGCTGCGGTAAAGATTGCCACCTATGTTTATCTCTACCGACTGGTTGGTATTTGTTAAAAGCAGGTGTTTTAGCGCCTGATGGATGATAAAGAGATTCTATTTGAGAAGACTCCCGTCCCGACTATTTTTTGTAAGGATGTTTCAATCATAACCACTTCCGCCAATCCTCCCAGGGTCTCCACGAAAAGACCCATCAGGATTACATCTGCTCCGAAGTTGGCTCCCCTGATCATGACTATGCTAGGGCCAATCCCATACTCCTCGGCAAGGTTGTTCCTTGGAACTCTGGGGCTGACATCTACTACCATGGCGTCAAGAAAGACATGTTGGCTGTTGAAGACCAAGTTTATGGAAATATAGATCTCGACATTTGCAACATCGTTGGGACCACCAAAATAACAAGATGTGAAGAGTGTTCTCCCCTGAGATTTCTCCTCCAAAAGCTATTAATATTCATGTGATCATTCCTATTGTTGTTCCTGCTGATTCTACCACCACAATTCTTGTGATTACCCCTGTTGCCACCCCTATCACCGAGTTGGTCGAGACTTGGGGCAAAGACATATTGATTGAGCCTGTCCAGACGAAGGCACATTCAGTATCTATTCCAGAGGCTTCCAAGAAGGAAATGGGAGAAATCTTGAACATAATAAAGAAAATAGACTATAATATGGTCGAACAGCTGGGGAAGACCCCTTCTAAGATTTCAATGTTAGCCCTACTATTGTGCTCCGAAGCTCTTGCAAATGATTTGGTGAAATTCCTCAAAACTGCCCATGTGGCACAAGAAACCTTTGCTGACCAATTTGAAGATTGTGTGGCCAGTTTGACAGCCAATAACGGTTTGAGTTTTTCTCATGCTGATCTGACACCTAGAGGAAGAAAACATAATGATGCGCTGCATGTCTCCATTGAATGCAGGGGCACTACTTTGGCCCATGTTCTAGTAGATACTGGCTCATCATTGAACGTGCTGCCCAAGAAGGCTCTGGACAGATTAGACTTCGAAGGTTTGGCCCTGAAGCCCAACAACATTTTAGTAAGGGCTTTCGACGGTTCGAAAAGAATGGTGTATGGGGAGGTGGTAATCCCCATCAAAGTTGGTTCTCAGACCATTGACTCCACCTTCTACGTGATGGATATCATACCATCTTATTCTTGTTTGTTGGGTCGCCCTTAGATCCATGGGGCTGGAGCTGCCACGTCCACTCTGCATCAGATGATGAAGTACCTGGTGAAAGGAAAGATTGTCACGGTGCATGGTAAAGAAGAGTATATGGTAAGCCACCTGAACTCTTTCTTGTATGTGGAAATGGATGGAGAGTTCATCGAGACTCTGTCAGAACTTCAAAGAGGTGCCCCAGGCCATGGCCGCAGCTGAGAATGTTACCAATATGCCAAAGATCACCAAACCTCCCTTGAAAATGGCTTCTCTCAAGGACGCCAAAGCAGTTATTGAAGAAGGTGGGTGTACCATTTAAGGCCAACTCCCTAACATTCCATACATATCTGATAAGTTTGGTTTGGGTTTCTCTTCAGGGGCTCAAAGGGTTGTCCATCATGCTCGCGCTGGAGGACCTCCCCTACATATCAGCAACCATGGGGTCAATATTTTAGAAGATAGTGATGGTGACTATGACATGGATAACTGGATCTTCCCTACTACCAACGGTGGACCCAGTAACTGGACGACTAAAGACTTTGTACCGATTACTTTTATTTAGAAGTAATTGTCTTTCTTGTTTTTGGATATGTAATAAACAATATAAACTCTATGGCCATGTGTCTTACCCGGGGAACAATGGTTTATTTGTGAGGGTATCATGTTTCAATCTCATATGTCATTAATAAAGCATTGGACATTTTGCATAACAAATTTTATGCTCTCTGTTTTTCTCTTTTCCTTTTACTTTGTCAATACAACTATGCTCTTACACACACCCACGTATCAAACTGTAGATCCATATCCACTCTGGATCCCATTGATAACGGTTTTGCTATTACCGACTATGACTTTGAAAATCCAATAAACCAAGCCGAGGACGAAGGTGAGGAATATTGTGAGGTACCCATAGAACATGCCAGACTGTTACAATAGGAAGAAAAGGCTATATTGCCTCATGAAGAGCTAGTTGAGATAGTGAATTTGGGCACAGAAGAGGACAGAAAAGTAGTCCAGATAGGTGCAAATCTGGAGCTTAGTTTCAAACAGCGGTTGATACGAATGTTGCATGACTATGTCGAGATCATTGCCTGGTCATATGAAGACATTGCAGGACTAGACACAGATATTGTGGTTTATCGTCTTCCAACTAAAGAAGATTTCCCTCCAGTAAAGCAGAAGGTCTGTCGTATGCGCCCTGAAATGTTAGAGAAAATTAAAGCAGATGTTATGAAATAGTTTAACGCTGGGTTATTAGCTATCACCTCCTATCCGCAATGGGTTTCTAACGTAATCTATGTGCCTAAGAAGGACGACAATGTATGGATGTGTGTGGAATACAGATTTGAACAGGGCAAGCCCCAAGGATGACTTCTCGCTTTCCCACATTGATGTTCTGGTTGACAACACTGTACATCATAAGATATTTTCTTTCATGGATGATTTCTCTGGTTACAATCAGATCAAGATGGCACCCTAAGACATGGAGAATACAACCTTTGTCACACAATGATGCACTTTCTGTTACAAAGTGATGCCGTTTGGACTAAAGAACGCTGGGGCAACCTATCAGTGAGCCATGGTAGCTTTGTTCCATGACATGATTCACCATGAGATAGAGGTCTATGTTGATGACATGATAGCCAGGTCTCAAACTGAGGAAGAGAACCTTGTTCATGTACAAAAGTTGTTTGATAGGTTGAAGACGTACAAGATGAGGTTAAATCCGAAAAAGAGCACCTTCAGAGTAAGGTCTGTTAAACTCCTAAGTTTCATTGTTAGTGACAAGGGAATTTAGGTAGACCCTGCAAAGCTGAAGGCTATACAAGAGATGTCGGCTCCTCGCACTTAGAAGGAGGTTAGAGGTTTCTTTGGACGCCTAAATTACATTGCCAGGTTCATTTCCCATCTAACTGCTACTTGTGAGCCAATCTTCAAACTCTTGAAGAAAGATCAAGTGGTAAAGTGGAATGACGAATGCCAGACTGCCTTCGAGAGGATCAAGGAATATCTTCAAGAGCCTCCAATTCCGATGCCACCGATTGAAGGGAGACCTTTGATAATGTACTTAACATTGTTAGATAATTCAATGGGGTGTGTGTTGGGGAAGCATGACGAGTCCGGTCGAATAGAGCATGCAATATACTACCTTTGTAAAAAGTTTACGGACTGTGAAACAAGATACTCACTGCTCGAGAAAACTTGTTGCGCTTTGGCATGGGCTGTTCGCTGACTAAGAGAGTATATGTTGACCCACACTACTTTATTGATATCTAAGATAGATCCGATCAAGTACATCTTCGAGAAGCCCGCTCTCTCCGAAAGAATAACAAGATGGTAAATGATCTTGACCGAATACGATATCCAATACACGACCCAAAAAGAAATCAAGGGAAGTGTATTAGATGATCATTTGGCTCACCAGGTTATGGATGACTACTAATCCATGAACTTTGAATTCCCGGATGAGAATATCATGTTAGTGAATGACTATGAAGAACCTGGACCGGATGAAGGACCAGAGGAAGGACTTTGATGGAGCTTCTAACACACTCGGAAATGGCATTGGTACTGTAATCATATCTCCCGAGGGCTGTCGTACTCCTTTCACTTCCAGATTATGTTTCAATTATGCCAACAATATGGCGGAGTAAGAAGCATGCATCATGGGTCTCAAAGATGCTATTGACCTAAGGATCAAGTTCTTGAACACTTTCGGGGATTCAACCTTGGTAATAAGTCAAATCAAAGGGGAGTGGGACAAGAAGCACCCTAATCTCATCCCTTACAAAGAACATGTGCTGACATTGCTTTCACACTTTGAAAAGGTCACCTTTGAACATTTTCCACGAGAAGAGAATCAGTTAGCGGACGCACTAGCTACCATGTCATCTATGTTCAAGGTCATATGGGACAACGAGGCTCCTCATATCACTATTAAAAGGTTGGATGAACCAGCATACTGCTATGAGATTGATACTGAAGAAGTAGTAGACAAACCTTGGTTCCATGAAGTGAAAAGGTATCCCGAGGCTGAAGAATATCCTGAGGGAGCATCTGTCAATGATAAGAAGTTTCTCAGAAGGTTCTCCGTAATGTTCTTCCTTGGTAATGGAATCCTCTACAAACGAACCATGACTCTACTTTACTTTGGTGTGTAGACAAGAGCGAAGCAGAGAGGATTATGGCAGATTTACCTGAAGGTACCTTTGGAACCCACTCTAGTGGACACACCATGGCTAAAAAGATCCTACGGGCAGGATACTATTGGTCCACTATAGAAGCAGACTGTTATCAGCATTCCCGAACTTGTCATAAATTCAAGATCTATGCTGATAAAGTACATGTACCTATGGTTCCTTTGAATGTCTTGATGCCTCCCTGTCCCTTTGCATTGTGGGGCATTGATATGATCAAAGAGATTAGACCTACCGCTTCCAATGGGCATTGCTTCATCCTAGTGGCCATTGATTACTTCACGAAGTGGGTTGAGGCTGACTCTTTTGCTACTATTACCAAGAATGTTATGGCTTAGTTTATCAAGCATAACCTTATCTGTCGGTATGGTGTTCCCGAAAGAATCATCACAAATAATGGTGCAAATATCAACAATAAAATGATCACTGAACTCTGTAAGCAATTCAAGATCCAGCATCACAATTCTTCCCCTTACCGGCCGAAGATGAATGGCGCTACAAAGGCTGCTAACAAGAACATTAAGAAAATCATACAGAAAATGACGGTGACATACAAATACTGGCATGAGATGTTACCATTTGCTCTTCATATGTACCTCACCTCAGAACGTACGTCAACAGGGGAAACACCTTATTCTCTGGTGTATGGTATGGAGGTTGTCCTACCTATTGTGGTCCAAATCCCTTCTTTGAGAATCATGAAGGATGCAGTTTTGAATGAAGAGGATTGGATCCAGACTCGACTTGACCAACTGAATCTGATTGATGAGAAAAGGCTTACTGTTGTCTGTCATGGTCAGATGTACCAAAAACGAATGATCTAAGCTTTCAAAAAAAAGGTCAGACATAAAGTATATCAAGTGGGTGATCTAGTAATCAAGCGCTTCATACTGCCACAAGGTGATCCCAGGGGAAAATGGACTCCCACGTACAAAGGGCCATTTGTAATCAAAATCATATTTTCCAGTGGAGCCATGATTCTAACCACCATGGATGGTGACGACCTTCCTCACCCTGTTAATGCGGACACAGTGAATAGATACTACGCATAAATAAATACCAGCTAGGTTGATTGACCTAGGAAAAAATAAGGGCATCCCGGTGAACCACAAGGGTTCGGGCAAAAAATAGGGATATATACAAAAATAATCTATACACCCGGCAAGTCGAAAACGTGAAAAGGCAGCTTAGGCAAAAAAGGGTATCCCGGTGGACCGAAAATCCGAAAGGGCGGTCCAGGAAAAAGTTAGGGATTTAAAGCGCACAAGTATGCCCCATTGGATCACCCTACGACTAGACTTCAGTATCAACTATCAAGCTCAAACGGTACCGACCAATCCAGTCAGCTTCAGACAAGTAGCAAAGTATGAGACACTCAAGGACATAGGGGAAATAGAAGAATTGAAACTCAATGGGATTATTACACATAGTTGTTTTCTCTTTGTACACTATTTTGTATAGTTTTCATTTTCACGGTTGCGTTCTCCTACTAGAACGTCAGTCTCTTTGTACAAAAATTCCTGTTATAGGCGAACTTAAAAAATCAATACAAATCGTTTCTTTGAAAGCAAAAAACTATTTGTTTTCTATTTTTCTATTTTGTTTTGCAAAAACATCCAGTGATTATTTTTGACATATGCATTTGAATATGATTACTGTTTACAAATACTTGCATAAGAAACATAAATACAGTTGCTAATGACTTTAAGAAACGGGGAAAAGTATAAAAAAGCCTTTTGTAATCCCGACAGTTACTCTGTCCAACAAGCACAAGGGAATCCTCCTGTCACGTCCTTAGCATACGTCCTAGTGATGCTTATGTCCCCACAAAGTAAAAACAACCAAAATCCTTACCTTTGCCTCCGCAAGCAGGAATGACTTCCTCCAACCAAGTTCCCTCAGAGAGATGAAATCTGTATTTCCTAGCTGAGCTTTATAATCTCAAATAGTTTATAAAAGCTCCTCCCTGGTAGAGTTTATTTCTCTAACTGCAGAGGTTTATTCCCTAACAGAGTTTATTTCTCCACATCGATAAAATCTTCCGACAGAGCATCCTTCCCCCACAGAGTCATTCTCAAGCAGGAGTTAAAGAACCCCGACATAATATCCTCAAACGGAAAGAGGAAATCCCCGGAAAATCATCTACATTCATCATCCCCAACGAAAATGAAAGAATCACTTTCCTCTTCTACCAAACAGCAGTCCCGGATTCATCTTCTCAGTACTCTCCAGCAACAGTCAGGAATTTATTTTCCAAGACTAGGAAATATCGCAACAGCATCCAATATTCGTACATCGTGGCATGCGCATAAACATCGCATAAAACATAATCTCATTTATTTTGAGAACATCATCAAAATGAATTTCATACATCATGACATTGCATACGACTAACTCTTTATCTTTTTCAGGATTGATCAAATCAACAAACACCGTTGGCTACTTATATTACCAGGCAGTCTTCTTATAGGCTATGTCTTACGAAGGTCTATTTCAACATTTTCCTGAGAAATATAGTCTCAAAATACTTTTTTCTGGTTCAGTTAAATCGACACTAAGATTTTTCTGATTTCCAATCCAGTTAAAGTGATCCATGACCTTCTCTGGTTCAGTTAAATCGATACTAAGATTTTTCTGATTTTTATTCCGGTTGAAGATCATTCAAGACTTTCCTTTAGTTCAGTTAAATAGACACTAAGATTTTTATGATTTCTACTCCAGTTGAATTTGAAGATAACCCAAGACCTTTTTCTGGTTCAGTTAAATCGATACTAAGATTTTTCTGATTTCCATTCCAATTAAAGTGATCCATGACCTTCTCTGGTTCAGTTAAATGGATACTAGGATTTTTATGATTTCTATTCCAGTTGAAGATAATTCAAGACTTTCCTCTGGTTCAGTTAAATTGACACTAAGATTTTTCTAATTTCTTTTCCAGTTAAAGTTAGCTCAAGACCCTTCTCTGGTTCAGTTAAATCGACACTAAGATTTTCCTGATTTCTATTCCAGTTGAAGATAGCTCAAAACATTCCTCTGGTTCAGTTAAATCGACACTAAGATTTTTTATGATTTCTATTCCAATTTAAGATACTGCAAAGCCTGGAGTTCGACCAGATAGAAGTTAATTGCATGTTCCTCCAGTAAGTCACTATGAATCCTGGAATACGACCCAATAGAAATCAACCTTATTATCCTCAGCAAGTCACTGTGAAGCCTGGATCCCGACCAGATATCAGTTCACTTCTGTCTCTCCCATCAAGAGATGACTCCCCAGTAGAGTAATGGACAACTGAAGCTCCTAAACTCTATTTCCCCAAAACAGAGACCAACATTCCTAAGTGGAGTCCTCCTCAACAACTAGAATAGGAATCCCCACAAAGGAATATCTCATGAAATCAACATTGTCCACTAGATGGCATCTTTAAGACCATCTCCGATGACTCTCCGTCGTATTCTATAGATGGTATATTTAAGCCCATCTCATACGATCTTCCGACATCTTCTCCAAATGGCATCTACGATCTTATTCTCAATGTTATCTACATAGTCATGTATCATTTTAGACGAGTGCAAATTTCTTGGCACTCTAGTGTTCAATCATCTTCCACCTTCAGATCACGAAAGGCAGACCAACCAATCTACATCCTCAAGTTTAAGAAGATTGAACAGGGGAAGCTATTGTACCCCAAAATTTTCCCTCTCATTTTACTCAACACATACCCATTGAGGTCCCCAACTTACCCTAGGATAATTAAGAATTGACCAGACAAATTCTCCTCCTCGGGCAATAAACCTTAAACTAGGGTTTCAATTTTCATCTAGATGGTTGAGCTCCAAGGGTCTAAAATGTTTTCCATGGCCCTAATATGTCCTCAAGATCATCCACGCCAAATTTCATGCCTTTCCCAACATGTTTGCTCAGTCAACTGCTCAAATGCCTGAAAATTAATTGTACTAGGTCAAAAGTTAACTGTGGCCTATATACAGTCAAACTTCAAGATTTTTGGTCAACATCAACATTTTGAAGTAATATCAATCATTTGATCAAGGGATGATCATTATTCCTCAAGAAATGCTCCTAATTCATCAAAAGTCAAAAATGGCAAATAAGGGTTTCTATAGGAAAAGTCAACCAAACTTTTACCAGGCATAACTTTCTCATACTTTATCAGATATTTTTCCACCATAACTCATTTTGAAGAGAATCAAATTCCCTACAACTTCTCTTCATCTCCAAAGTTCAAGAAATTCCCCAGTTAAAAGATACAAGCTCAAACATTATAGATCCTTTCAAAAAGTCAACAAAAACACCTTTTGGGTCGAAGCTCCTTACATGAACATGGAAGATCCTCTACATTACATAAAATGATGAAATACCCAGTGAAAGAGAAGGTTGTCATAGTATGTGGAGAGGAAGAATATATGGTCAATCATTTGAATTCTTACAAATATGTTGAAATGGATGGCGAATTCATTAAAACTCCTTGTCAAGTATTTAAGGTAATCCCTCCAATGTTTGTTGTTGCTACTCCCACTACTCCTGAAATCTTTAAAGGAACACCAAGAATGGTCTTTCTAAAGGATGCTAGGGCTATTGTGGAAGATGGAGGCTGCATTATCTGGGGACAACTGCCTAAAATCCCCTACAAATCTGACAAATTTGGGTTGGGTTTTACTTCAAAGGCTCAAAAAGATGTTCCACGTGCTCATTTTACTAGACCAACTGCTGATACTGGAAGTGATGGTGACTTAGATGACTGGATATTCCCAACTGCTGATGGTAGACTCAACAACTAGAAGGACAAAGACTTCATCTCATTCTCCTTCAACCAGGAGTAATTTCTATTTCATGTTTTTATTGCTTTAAGAACTTTGTCTGTATAATTTCCTTCAAAACAATGACTCTAAACCATGTGCCTTGCCCGAGGAACAATGGTCCATTTGTTAAGGGTTTATCATTTCATATATCATAGTCTCATTTAATGAAAAAATTGGATGATTTTGCATTCAAATTTTGTGCTCTTTGTCTTTCTTTTAGTTTACTGCATTTTCAAATAGCCATGTGACTTTACATGCACACACACATTTGCATATCACCATCCAATCCGGATCTCATTGACAATGATTCTACTATTGCCATCTATGACTTTGAAAATCCAATCTATCAAGCCAAAGACAAAGGTGAAGAAGATTGTGAGATACCTGGAGAACTCGCCAGACTCCTGATACAAGAGGAAACATCTATCCAACTGCATGAAGAATCGGTCGAAGTAATAAACTTGGGTACTGAGGAAGATAAGAAAGAAGTCAAGATCGGCGCCAACTTGGAAGACAATATTAAGAGCAAATTGATTGAGATGTTGCACGAATATGTTGAGGTCTTTGCTAGGTAATACAAAGACATGTCGGGGCTCGATACTTATATTTTGGTTCATCGACTACCAATGAATGAGGGTTTTTCTCCGATCAAACAAAAGGTTCATTGCATGCGTTCTGACATGTCTAAAAATATCAAAGCTGAGGTAATGAAACAGTTCAATGTAGGCTTCTTAGTAGTGATGTTGTATCCCTAATGGGTTGCATATGTTGTTCCATTACTGAAGAAAGACGGTAAGGTCCATATGTGCGTAGACTACATGGATTTAAATAGGGCAAGCCCCAAAGACCTCTCCTCACTACCATATATAGATGTCTTAGTTGAGAACACTGCTCAATACAAGGTTTTTTCCTTCATGGATGGCTTCTCCGGGTACAACCAAATAAAAATGGCGCCCGAGGACATGGAGAAAAATACTTTTGTCACACAGTGGGGCACCTTCTGTTATAAAGTCATGCCTTTTAGGCTGAATAATGCAGGCACAACTAACCAGTGGGCTATGGTGGCCTTATTTCATGATATGAGTTAGCATGAGATAGAAGTCTATGTTGATGATATGATAGCAAGGTCCTAAGCTGAGGAAGAACACCTTGACCATCTACACAAGCTGTTTGAAAGACTGAGGAAGTACAAGCTGAGGTTAAATCCCAACAAATGCATCTTTGGGGGTAAGGTCTGGTAAGCTCCTAGGCTTTGTCGTTAGTGGAAAAGGTATTAAGGTTGATGCCTCCAATGTCAAAGATATCCAAGAAATGCCAGCTCCTCATACTGAGAAGGAGGTCAGAGGTTTTCTAGGACAACTAAACTACATTGCCCGATTCATCTCTCACCTGACTGCTACTTATGAACCACTCTTCAAGATGTTGAAGAAAGATCAAGTGGTAAGATGGAATGACGACTGCCAATTAACTTTTAACAAGATCAAGGAATACTTGAAAGAACCACCAATTCTGATGCCACCAGTTGAAGTAAGACCTATGATGATGTATTTAACCGTGTTAGAGAATTCAATGGGGTGTGTGCTGGGGCAGCATGAAGAGTCTGTTCGAAAAGATCATGAAATATACTACCTTAGCAAAAAATTTATCGAATATGAAACAAGATATTCACTGCTCGAGAAGACTTTCTGCACTTTGGCATGGGCTGGTCGCCGACTAATACAATATATGTTGACTCATACCACTCTACTGATCTCTAAGATGGATCCCATCAAGTACATATTTGAGAAGCCAGCTCTCTCCAGAAGGATATCCCGATGGCATATGATCTTAAATGAATATGATATTCAATACACTACACAAAAATCAATAAAAGGAAGTGTACTGGTAGATCATATGGCGCATCAAGCTGTTGATAACTATCACTCTATGAACCTCGAATTCCTGGATGAGAATATCAAGCTAATCACACATTTGAAAAGCCTGGACAGTAGGAAGGACCTGAACAAGGATCCTGATGGACTATGGTTTTTCATGGAGCTTCTAACGCTCTTGGTAATGGAATTGGTGTTGTGATCATTTCCCACGAAGGTTTCCATATTCCTTTCACCACTAGACTTTGCGTTGACTGCACCAATAATATGGTCGAGTACAAAGCGTGCATATTAGGTCTTAATGCTACTATTGACCTAAGAATCAAATTCTTAAGTGTATATGGAGACTCAACTTTTGTCATCAGTCAATTTAAAGGAGAGTGGGATATAAAACATCCAAAACTTACCCCTTACAAAGAGCTTGTGCTAACCTTGATCCCATACTTTGAAGAGGTTACCTTTGAACATATTCCGAGGGAAGAAAATCAATTGGAAAATGCTTTAGTTACCATGTCTTCTATGTTTAAGGTCAAATGGGACAACGAAGCTCCCCGAATTACTATCGAAATATTTGATGAACTAGCGCAGTGCTATGATATTGACATTGATGGTGTAGAGGAAAAGCCTTGGTTTTATCAGGTGAAAAGATATCTAAAAGCTCAAGAGTATCCTGAAGGGGCGTCAGTCAACGACAAGAAATTCCTGCGGAGATTCTCAGCCATGTTCTTCCTAAGCAATGAGATCTTATACAAGCACAACTATGATTTGTTTCTGCACAGTTGCATGGACAAGAAGGAGGCTGAGAAGATTATGGAGGATATGCATGAAGGTATCTTTGGTACTCACTCTAGCCGACATACTATGGCCAAGAAGATTCTGAGAGTTGGTTACTATTGGTCGACCATGGAAACTGATTATTACCAACACTCGAGGACTTGCCATAAGTTCCAAATTTATGCTGATAAGGTTCTCGTGCCTCCAATACCTTTGAATGTCATGACTTCCCCTTGGCCATTTTAAATGTGGGGAATCGATATGATTGAATAAATTAAACCTACTACCTCTAATGGACATTGTTTCATTCTTGTCGCCATTGACTACTTTACCAACTGGGTTAAAGCAACTTCATTTGCCTAAGTTACCAAGAACGTCGTATACTGGTTTATCCTGCATAACTTCATCTGTCGATACAATATCCCTAAGAGGATCATCACTGACAATGGTACCAGTCTGAGCAATGTCATGACCACTGAGCTCTGCACACAGTTCAAGATCAAGCATCACAACTCTTCTCCATAAATACCTAAGATAAATGGTGTAGTGGAAGCTGCCAACATGAATATAAAGAAGATTATACAAAAGATGGTGCTAACCTATTAAGAATGGCATGAGATGCTACCATCTGATCTTCATGGCTACCGTACTTCAGCACGAACATCAATTGGGGAAACCCCATTCTCCCTAGTCTATGGCATGGAAGTTGTCCTGCATGTCGAAGTTCAGATTCCTTCTCTAAGGATTATGAAATGATTTAGACTAGGTTAGGTCAGTTGAATTTGATTGACGAGAAGAGGCTGGTTGTTGTTTGTCATGGTCATATGTACCAGAAACGCATGATCAAAGCTTTCAACAAGAAGATCAAGCATCGGGTATACCATATTGGTGATGATAATAAAGCGCATCATTCTGCGACAAGGAGATCCCAGGGGAAAATGGATTCCCACCTACGAGGGGTCATTTGTTTTTAAGAAATTATTCTCGGGCGGTGCTATGATGCTAACCACTATGGATGGGGAAGATTTCCCGCACCCTATGAACACAGACATAGTCAAAAAATACTATGCATAAGAATAACCCGCTAGGATAACATACCTGGGCAAAAATAAGGGCATACCGAAGAACCAAAAGGGTTCGGGCAAAAATAAGGGATATATGTAAAAGATTGTACACCCAGCAAGTCGAAAACCTGAAAGGGTGACCTGGACAAAAGAGGGTATCGTGGTGAATTGAACACCTGAAAGGGAGGTCCAGGCAAAAACTATGGATTAAAAGCGTACGACTATGTCCCGTTGGATCACTTACATGTAAGCTTTATTACCAAAGTTGAAAGTTCAAATGGGTCAATCAACTTCTTCCAATGGCAAGAGACGAGATGCTCGAAGACATAGGGGCAATAGCCGAATTGGTACCCAATGAGATCACTCCCACACGACTATATATTTGTTTTCAATTTGTACTTTTTCATTTCACGACAAATTCCTCTTACTAGGACTTCCGCCTCTTTGTACAAATTTGCCTGTTTATAGGCAAATTATCAATACAAATATACTTTGAAGTTCAAACTTTTTGTTTTTCTGTTTTTCTTGCAAAAACGTCCAATGACAAAAATTTAATAAGCATGTGCATATGAACATGATTAACTATTAACAAATTAATAAGAACATGAATAAGAATTTATTCAAAATTCTGGGAGTTGGGATGACACTTAAGTTGTCCATAAATCCCCACATAATCCCTTTCATAAGGTTATCCCTAATGAAGTCTCCAGAGCCACCTCTATATGATTATCCCCATAGAATAGTCTTCACAAATAAGGGTACATTCCCCACGATCTCCCTAGCAGATCACTTTAACGAATAAAGGAGCATAATCTCGTCCCCGTTAAATCTTCCCATGGAGTCTCAATCAGTACAATTTATGGAAATTCTCTTTCCCAACTGAGTTTGTTCCTCCAAAACATAAGAAAGAGACCCTGTAGAGTTTGCTCCCCAAGAGAGTAAGTTTCCTCAGCAGAGCACTTCCCCATCAACTAGGGGTTATTTCCCCAACAGGGCTTATTTCCCCAACAAGTCTACAATTTCCCAGCTCAAGTCTATTCCTCATGATACTACAAATCAATAGCAAAGTTCTTCTCCCCAGTAAAGTTGCCATTATCCCCAGAAAGTTGTTATGATGTCTGGAATCCAAACAGACACCAACCAACTTTATCTTCCCTAGACAAATCGAAAGGATATCCATCCTTTTAATCCCCAGTCAGGATATATAAGAAATAAATTCTTCAATATAGTAACAGACGACCAATGTTCCAAAACTCTACCCCCAAATAGAAATCAATACATCCCCTGCAGGTTTTCCTCAAACAAGTAACCAGGAATCCCCAACAGAAGCATTCTATACATTATTGAAGATACACATACTCTTCATCCCCAACAATAGTCGGGGATTTATTTTCCAAAACGAATATACACTTAAACAACATTACACATTTATACATCTTAGCATATGCATACGAAATGCATATAGCACAATCTCATTTATTTTGAGAACATCATTATGCAATGCATTTCATACATCATGAGGTTACATACAAATAACTCTTTACCTTTTCAGGAAAGACCAATCAATAGATGAATATCATCAACAACTGTCAAAACAAATTATAGGTCATTCCCTGAAACAAGACATGTCAAGTATCTACATCATGGAAACTCCCTTTAAACATCTGTTGGCTCCGATTAAATCAACAAAATATTTATTCTGATACTTCTCTCAGGAGACCTTTTTCTGGCTCAGATTAAATCAACCAAAGATTTATTCTAATACTTCTCTCAGTTAAAGATTTAAAGACCTCTGCTGGCTCAGATTAAATTAACCAAAGATTTGTTCTGATACTTCTCTCAATAGACCTTTTTCTGGCTCAGAGTAAATCGACCAAAGATTTATTCTAATACTTATCTCAGTTAAAGATTTAAAGACCTCTGCTGGCTCAGATTAAATTAATCAAAGATTTATTCTGATACTTCTCTTAGTAGACCTTTTTCTGGCTCAGAGTAAATCGACCAAAGATTTATTCTGATACTTCTCTCAATTAAAGATTTAAAGACCTCTGCTAGTTTAGATTGAATTAACCAAATATTTATTCGGATACTTCTCTCAGTAGACCTTTTTCTTGCTCAAAGTAAATCGACCAAAGATTTATTCTGATACTTCTCTCTGTTAAATATTTTCAAACATCTGCTGGCTCAGATTAAATCGACCAAAGATTTATTCTGATACTTCTATCAATAGACCTTTTCTAGCTTAGATTAAATCAACCAAAGATTTATTCTGATACTTCTTCAAATATAGTCGATTGTAGACTCATTCTGATACTTCTATCAACAATCACCTCTGGATGGCATCTAAAAGCCCATCTCCGACGATTCTCCGTCACCTCTCCAAATGGCATCTTTAAGCCCATTCCCGACATAATCAATAGACAATTTTACTTCCTCCATAGGCGAGTGCAAATTTCTGGGCACTTATGTGTTCAATCATCTTCCACCTTCAAATCACGAATGGCAGAAAAGCCAATCTAACTCTTCATTTTTAAGAAGATTTAATAGGGGCAGCTATTTTACCCTAAAATTTTCCCTCTCCTTTCTCAAGACATTTCTCACCAAAGATCTCAAATGCTCAAGAGTTCTCAAGGGCTTGATCAGACAAGCTCACCTCCTAAGCACTGAGCCTCCAAATTAGGGTTTTGGTTTTCTCAAGGACAATTGGACTCTTGATGCCTCAAATGAATTTCATGGTTCATTATAGGTCTCCAAGATTTCTCATACCAATTTTCAAGTCTTTAATCTCAAATTTGCTCAGTCAATTACTCAGATGACTAAAAATCAATTGTATTGGGGAAAAAGTTAATTATCGTCAATATAAAGTCAAACTTCATGATTTTTGGTCAACATCAACATTTTGAAGTCATATCCATTAATTTAAAAAATGTTGATCATAACTCCTCAAGAAAAGCACTTAAATCATCAAAGGGGCAAAATTGTCAAAATTAGGGTTTTGACTGAGAATGAATGATCATTGACTTTTGACCTAGTACATGACCTAATGGCTTGAGGCATAATCTCAAGGACTCAAACATAACATGTTTACCTAATTATATGGCTCAAATCATTTCTCAAGATCATTGGATTGATAGTTGAAATTGGATCAACTGATGAAAAGTCAACTAATACACAAAAAGTCAAACTTTGACTTTTAGATCAACATTGAATTTCAAAGATCAAGATTCCTAAAGAAATTCAAAAATATCAAACTTGATAATCAAGAATCAAGAAAGTAAAAAAGTCTTTAAAAAAGTCAAGATTTCTAAGACTTAGAAAATTTCTTAGTGTTTTTATACTTGATAAATTCATTACTTCATGACAAATTTTCACCAAGATGCAAGATGATTCGAGGAAAAATTTCAACATGAAAGTTGTATATCTTGATGAATTATAAAACTATGTATTAGAGGGTTGATGTCCAAAAAATTCTTAGATTTGGAGATATAGGCTCATGAAGTTATGGCATTTTTCATAAAATACTTAGTGAAATTTTCAACTCGTTGAGGCAGATTTTTAACCTAACTTCTTGACCAATTTTCACCTAGTTCCAAGATGATTTAGCCAAAGTGGTCAACGTGAAGGTTATAGAAAATGTTTCAAGCTTTCCAAAATATCCCATAACTTTAAGAGATCATTTTTGAGCAAGGAGAATCGGAGAGAAGAAGTTAAGCATCCATTCTTGAATTACAAGTCATTTTCATGATGAACACGTAACCAAATATCAAACCTATGCTGCATAATCTTGCTTTGCAGGCTTCTAACTTGCAAATCACTCCATAATTAATTTATTACACAAATGTTAAAGCTATGATCCAAGCATTTGAGCCATTGTCCAAGATATTCATCCATTTTTGGCACAAAGTAACATTTCCATTCTTGTAAAGTTACTTTAATCACAAAGTCAACTTGTATTGAGCCTTTAACTTGCTCCCTCTGCACACACTAAACATAAAAGTAAGAAGCAACATGTTTAAAGTTCCTAACCACTTTAGATAACCTTTTACTATGCATTGGAACAATGTTTGCAAGATTGCTTCTAAAACAAGTCAAAACCATAACTTGTGATATTGTGATTTTGATCCCTTAAACCTTCAAAACCTCTTGCCTATAAATAGAGAGGTTAGTTGCTACCTAACACACGAATTCACAAGCCTTGAAACTCCCCTAAACTCCCTCAAACTCAGAATTTCACAAACACCTCCATAACTTGTCATTTCTGACCTTGAACCTCCATATCACAATCCACTTGTGTGTTTCCTCTTAAAATTATTCTCAAAGCTTCCATACATCAAATATAACTCATCCCCATCCCTGTTTCACAAATGTAAAATCATCTTCCCCATTTTTCAAACTCAACAACAGAGCTATACATATTGACTTGTACAGGAAATTACAGCCACTCTCAATCCAAATTAAGAGTTGCATTAGCTTCCTAAGAGTCTACTAAAGCTATTCAGATCATCACAACACATCCAGGAGTGCTCAAACTCAAAATACGATTTCCAGTTTTGAGGTAAGTTTTCTCAACTTTGAACTTCTCATACAAGCATCATTAATGGTTACTTTATTAATAAAAAATGTAGACATCATAACTCTGATGCTAACCATGTGCTTCAATTTCATTTATGTTGCTTGAGTGATGTGAATTTTGAGTTTAAACTTTCTGGAAAAAATTATGTTTAATTTGGTACCAGATAAAATTCATTCTCATCTTTGATTTTTAGCTTAAGTTATTTAGATGGTTGAAATCATGGTTAAATTTGGAGCAACTTTCATGTTTATATTTTTGCAAACAGTTGAAATGAGCAAGATCAGATTTCATGGTAATGGTGTTGTTGCTTTATGCGCACAAGGTTGAAGATGAAGCCATTTCAAACATTTAGGATATCTTTTATTTTAAGTTTATTGCATGTTGTATTATGACCAGATGAAATAGCCACCCCAGTTGCACAAGAAGCGCGCGTAAGACATTGAACTATAAGGACCTGGGTTCAAGCCCTAGTGGTATCCTTTTGTTTGTTAACCTTATCTGATTTCAGGTTCTATGCACACAAGCCACGTGTTTGTATCATGTACCCTCATCATATCACCAACTGATCATTGTGTAAGTGGATCCAACACATCGCATGTATAACCCATGATACACCTCAAGAAGTCAGCAACACTAGATCAAAAACAGGGCACCCGGGCCTCCTGACTTGGCCCCTTTCCTTTTTTTTTCTTCTTTTTTTTACTAATTCCCACCCCCTTTTTGCTCATACACACGCAGGCCCGTATAATTTATTTATTTTCTGATTCTAAACAAATTCATTTTTGGGCCTAACCTTTTTTTCTAAATTTAAACCACCTTTTTACTTTTCAACCCCCAACCCAATAATTCTTATTTCCTATTATATTTTCTATATTTCATTTATTTATTTATTTTTATTTAACCCAAAAATATAAAAATTTATTGTCTTAAATAATTAAATTAAATTTTTTTTTAATTTAAAACACTTATTTTATTTTTGTTAATATTTTAGGACTAGATTTTGTCCTTTTTAGACTTTAAAAATATATTTCTTCTCAAATTAATACTAAGATTAAAGACTATTTTTTTTATACAAATTTACTTAGACTTAGGTTTATTTTCTTCTTAATTTCAAAGAACTTAGCTTTTAGGTTTTGATTAAATAATTAATCTCTTTTGAAAATTAAAGTTAATTAGTTCAATTAGGTTAATCTCTAAACCTTCTCCATCAAAAATCATCAAAAGCAAATTCTTTTTCTTCTCTATATTTTACATTTGTACGCATTTCATTATTTCTCACAATTATTCAAGTACATGGTCTGTAATATTAATTAGGACTTCTATTGCTTTCCCCCATTTCAAAAATTGTACTCCCCTTCCCAAAGCGTTGTAATAGTATTGGACATTTAAATTCCGCAATTTATCGCTTTCCATATTATTGTTAGTAATTACGGTTTGTATGGCAAGATTTAAAATAAAACATTAGACAATCCTAATTCAAGATAAAATAATTGAAAATAACACACTTTACACACATGCACCTCTAGGGTAACTCACACTTGTTGCCTCGGATATAAACAATCATGTCCCTCGAATATGGGATGTTTTAGCAAAGACCCTCAATTAAAAGATCATGGTCTCTCGATGACCCTTCAAATGTTGCCTTCGGTAAATGATCTTAGTCCCTTACGAAAATTGCTAAAACATCTTACAAGTTGCCTTCTATGATTGTACGATGACCCACATATGTCCCTCACATCCAATGATATGAATATTTTCCAGTCAATGGTAAAATAGCACTATCTAAAGGAGGAGGAAAAGAACAACTTTTTGAGTAGGTAGATTGCTCATGATTGCTTGTTCACAAACAAAAACATTTCCACACTTTACACTTTCAAAACAAACGTTTTGTATACATTCTTAATGATACGAGAATCATTACAAAATGGCCTTACATTGACATTTTCAAACATCTTTCCAAACACTTCTTTGAGAGAAGGTTACTATTGGTCGACTATGGAAACTGACTGTCACCACCACTCAAGAACTTATCATAAATTCCAGGTCTATGCTGATAAAGTTCATGTGCCTCCAGTACCTCGGAACGTCTTGACTGGTATGTGGCCATTCGTAATGTGGGGCATTGATATGATTGGAGAGATCAGGCCTACTGCTTCTAACGGACATCGTTTTATTCTCGTTGCCATTGATTACTTTTCAAAGTGGGTTGAAGCAGCCTCGTTCACTTCTGTTACCAAGAATGTGGTCGCCCGGTTCATCAAACATAACATGATATGTCATTATGGCATCCCCTAAAGGATTATCACATACAATGGTACTAATCTAAAAAACACTATTATCACTGGATTCTTCATGCAATTCAAGATCAAGCACCGCAACTCTTCTCCGTATCAACCGAAGATGAATGGCGCAATGGAAGCCGCCAACAAAAACATTAAGAAGATTATACATAAGATGGTTTTGACCTACAAATACTGGAACGAGATGTTACTGTTTGCTCTTCATGGCCATCGCACGTCAGCACAAACATCAACTGAGGAAACTACATTCTCTTTGGTTTAGGTTATGGAAGTCGTCCTACCTGTCGAAGTTCAGATTCCTTCTCTGAGAATTATGAAAGATGCAGACTTAGACGAAGATGAATGGATTTAGACCAGGCTAGACCAGTTGAATCTGATTGACAGAAGCGTATGATCAAGGCGTTCTATAAGAAAATCAAGCATCACATATATCAGGCTGTGGACTTGGTAATAAAGCGCATCATTCTACCGCAGGGCGATCCCAGGGGAAAATGGAGTCCTACTTATGAAGGGCCATTTGTAGTCAAGAAGATATTTTATGGTGGTGCTATGATAATGACCACCATGGACGGGGAAGATTTTCCCCACCATGTGAACGCAGACATAGTCAAAAGATATTACGCATAAAAATGACCGGCTAGGGTGACTGGCCTAAGAAAAAATAAGGGCATCCCGACGAACCAAAAGGGTTAGGGAAAATATTAGGGATATATATGAAAGAGTGTACACCCGACAAGTCGAAAACCTGAAAAGGAGGCTTGGGCAAGAAAGAGTATCCTGGTGGAATGGAAACTCGAAAGGGCGGTCCAGGAAAAAGTTAGGGATTAAGGCGTACGACTATGTCCCGTTAGATCACTTACAACAAGATTTATTACCAACATCAAGCTCAAATGGTACAGATCAATTGAATCACTTTCTTCCAACAACAAGGGATGAGATGCTTCAATACATAGGGGGATTGGCAGAGTTGGAACCTGACGAGATTATTCCTATATAGCTTTTATTTTGGTTTCACTTTGTACTCTTTTCATTTGACGACAATTTTTTCTTACTAGGATTTATGTATCTCTGTATAAAATCGCCTGTTTATGGGCAAACTATCAATAGAAATACAAATTTCAAAATTCAAACTTCCCATTTTACTTCTTTTGTTTTGTTTGCAAACACATCTGATGACTAAAATTGAATGAACATATGAATATGAATATGATTAACTATTAACAAATATATGCATAAAAACATGAATAAGCAGTTACTCAAGACTCTAGGAATTGGGATAATGCTCAAGTCGTCACATATCCCCACAGTGAAATCTTCACTAGATTATCCCCATAGAGTAGTCTTATCATACAAACCAGTCGATCGCTCTAGCAGATAAATGCATATGATCTTTTTCCCGGCAATGTCGCCGACCTACAGAGTCCCAATCAGTACAATTTATGGAAATTCTCTTCCCCGACTAAGTTTATTCCTCTAAAACTGTAAAACGCCTTATATATTTCTTTTCTCCAGCAAAGCTCATTTCCTCGGCAGGGATGTTTCCTCAGCAGAGTATTTCTCCGTCAACAAGGTTTATTTCCCCAACAGAGTTTATTTCCCCAACATGGTTTATTTCCCCAAAAGATTACAGTCTCCCTAGCTTGAGTCTATTTCTACCACAAATTAGCAGCATGATTCCCATCTCTAGCAAAGGCTTGTTTGGGTTTCTATCCTCAGAAATTTACTACTGAATCTGAAACTAGATCAAATATTATTCAACCTTATTCTCTCCAGATGAGTCCGTATCTATATCAGAAACTCGGTCAGACAACACCTCAAAATTTTATTAATCTCTTTTATCCCCAGTTTGGGTATATAAGAATTAAATTCTCCAGTAGAGCGATGAGCAACCAAGGATTTTGAACTCTTCTCCCCAAGCAAAAATAAACGTTCCCCAGCGGAGTTTCCTCAAACAGCAAGCAGGAATCCCCAGCGGAAAAATTCTAGACGAGATTGAAGATTACACATATTCTTCATTTCCACACCATTCAGGGATTTATTTTCCCCAATGAGATGTTATACGGAGCTACACTTCAATGATATTTCACATTCATACATCATTTATAAACGTCAGAGCATATGCATACGAAACGCATATAGTAAAGTCACATTTATTTTTAGAACATCATTACGCAATACATTTCATACATGACATTACATACAACTAACTCTTTACCTTTTCAGGAAAGATCAATAAACAAACAAACATCATTAACTACTTATATAACCAGACAGTCTTCTCAAAGGCTACATCTGACAAATGGCTACTTAAGCAATTTCCTCAGAGAGTCATTCTCAAAGAGGCATATTTTCTAGTTGGAGTCAGGCGTAGACATCTTTTGGCTCATATTAAATCGAGTCAAACTGAGTTGCAAAACTGTCAAGGAAAAGTACAAAGCAGAAAATATGCAAAATGTCAAAGTAAACAAGTACAGAAAGTACACAATGCAGAGATATACCAAGTTACAAGCCAAAGAGGCTTATCCTAGCCCTCATCATTTTCTGGCCAACATGCTTTTCAGAAAGATATATTAAATTAAGCAAAAGTTCTTTTGAGAGAGAGAGAAAGAGAAGACCTAGTGAAAGAGGTTTGCAGTTTTGGCTAAAGCAGGCTGTTAAAGGCAGGAAAATATAACAAAAAAGATATAAAGAGAGAAGACTGTATAACAGTCCAGGAGGGAGAAAACATTGAGAAAAACCTGCATAACTGGAACTGAAACCACAACTTGCAAGAAAAACTTGCAAGCCCAAAGAAAATCTGCAGTTTCCAAAACACAAAACTAACAGTAAGCCTGCCTCCAAAACTCCAAGCCTACAAGCCTGTAAAGCAAAAACCTGCATAACCTGCTAGCAAACCTGCTAGCCAAAGCAACTCAAATAAGCACAAACCTGCTTACCACACTCAACAAAAAACCTGCATAAGCCTAAACACACAGGCCAAACACCAAACAAACCTGCTTGCAAACTTAAGCAAACCTGCATAAACTACATAACCTGCTTACAAACTCAAGCAAACCAAACAAACCTACTTGCAAACTCAAGCAAACCTGTAGCAAATCAGTAGCAAACTTGATAGCAAACCTGCTAGCCAAAATAACCCAAACCTGTACCAAACTCAAAACAAGCTAACCAACAACCTCATCAGCAACAAGAGAAAGGAAGAGCTTGCAGAACCAGCAAAACAACAACACAAGTTTTCAGGTTCATCATCATCAAACATCGGCATACAAAGAGAAAAGAAGAGCATTTCATAAGTGAAAGAACAAATAGTTTCAGAAGTGATTTCAAATCATCATTAACCTATCAAAGAGAAAAGAAGAGCATTCCAAAAGTGAAAAAAACATAGGGTTTTCAGAAGAACGTTCATCATCAAACTAAAATCAAGCAAAACTAAGTTCCAGTTTGTGTCCATCAACAAAAGTCAGAAACACACATTCAGAAACAACAAAAATCTTAGGGCATCATCATCGACATCAAATAATCAAGAAGAAAGAGGAAGAAATCCAGAAGCAAGTAAGTTTTCAGAAACACGTTCATCATCAAACAACATAAAGAACAACAAAAATACCAGTAACGCCATCATCTTCATCCTAACTCTACCTAGCCTCCTGGGAGCGCCACCGGCCAACTCACCCTCCTTTTCTCACTTTTCAGAAGCAAAACGCTCAAGGTAAAATTTTTCTCAACCACTTTCACTATATGTAAACATCAAAAACTATAAGATTAAAACATGCAAGCAATTAACAAACAAACTTTGAAACCGAAAAAACCCTAAAATGCAAATGAAACAATTCGTAACGTTCAAGCACAAAATCGTGGGCCACTGTGAGAAGGAAGGGAGTGGATGAGAGCAACGCTCCGGTGGGTAGGGCCCATGGAAGGAGAAATCATCGTTTTGGCTTGAGAAAGACGAAGAGAACGAGAGAAGCAGGAGCGGCGCCGCTGTGTAGCAAGTTTGCAAACCCTAATCAAATGGGAAAACCCTAAAAAACAATGTACATTTCATTTGGGCCTTCGCCCCACCTAAAACCAAAAGCCCACAACGCTTCTGCTAAACACCCCCCCCCCCTTTTGCCCTTTCTGATTTACTAAATGGTTCTCCTTCATTTTCTATTTGGGCCACAACTCATAGGCCCATCTTTATTTTTATCTCTTCAAAACTAATATTTTTCTCTAATTCATTTTCTTTCTTTCGGTTGGTAAAAACACCAATTGAATTTTGTTTTACTTTCTTTTAAACTAATTTTATTTTTCTTTATTAATCTTGTTTTAATATAATAAAAATACAAAAAAAAGAATAGTTAGTTTGATTTAATCAATTTTGTTTTTTCTTTAACCTTTTTTTTTATTAATAAAATACAAGAATAATCTTAAGCATTAATTTAGGTAATTAATCTTTTCTTTACACAAAATCCCTAAAAATAAAAAAATAATAATCATACTTAATCTTCACTAGGTTAAATTTTATTTGATCATTTGTAATTAAATGCATGCATCTCATAGTTACTGATTTTTCATAATTTGTTATAATTTTTACATTAAATTGCGACAGTTCAATTTGGTTGTAACACATATTTGGACATTATTATTCTGATAAGACTCATCCCCATTTGTAAATAATTTGTACCCCCATCCCCGAATACTCATTTGTAATAACTTAGACTTTAAATTCCCACAATTTATTGCTTTCAATATACTGTATAGTAATTAGGGTTTGTATGGAAAGATTCGAAATCAATCGCTAGATAACCTAATACAAGATAAATGCATGAAAATCAATACACAATTCACACTTGCACCTTTAGGGTAACCTCACTTGTTTCCTCGGAAAACACAATCACGTCCCTCGAATATGAGACACTCTAGCAAATTCCCCTTTAATAAACAAAGTTCGTAGTCCCTCGATGACCCTCGATGTTGCCTTCGATAAAACAATCTCGTCCCTTACAAAATTGATAGAGCGTCTCATAGGTTGCTTTCAATGATTGTATACAATGACCCGCGCCTGTCCCGTTTAATCATCCTAACACAAGGTTGTTCACCAAACACAATTGTGAAATAACAATGTTAAAAAGGTTAAAAACATAAGAAAGGTCTTTGAGTAAAATAGGGTAGACAAATCTTAGTTACTTGATCAAAAGCTTGTAAAACATCCTTGCAATTTTCAAACACACTTCACAACACAAAACAATTTCAAAACAACTTTCAAAACACTGAAATATCTTTTCAAAAAGACACACACCTTTGTATATATTCAAACAAGAATCATTACAAAGGTTTCCTAGACAAGGCTTCTTTTTTAAAGCATTTTCAAAAAAACCACACACACAAAGAACCATTTCAAACAATTGAAAAGCAAAGGCAAGTGATCTAAAACAAGTAACTAAGAGCCCATGGAAAACCATGGATGAAAAGGGTGCTAGCACCTTCCCTTTTCATAATCTACCCCCGAACCCAAGAAAACATCTCAAAGGTCTTTCCTGTGCTCTTTGACCTTTCCTTAGGATAAAATAAAAAGTCGGTGGCGACTCTTACTAAATCGAACAAGTGCGAACACAAACACAAAATCCCAAGTCAGTTCTCCCACCGTATCACAGATCTGGCGACTCTGCTGGGGAAATTTCTAAAAGTGGGGTTACCTTAGGGTTTTAGATCACCTTTCATGCTTGCCTTGATTGCTTTGATTGCTTTACTTTTTGGGTTCCTTGTTTGGGTTTGTTTTAAATCCTACACCCGGATTTGGGGGGTAGCACCTTTTAGGTAAGTAGCAATAAACTGTGAGGGAATTGTGCGGGGTATATCGACATGGTTGTAGCAGTAGCTACATTAGTGTGACATATTTGTGGATATCGGTAGCCTTTGAGTCAATCAAAGAGAATACGGGGCCGCTGAGTGATGTCATGAAGCACTAACGAACTCTAAGAACCTTACTTGACCATCCTGGCCTTTTTAGGGGTAGTGAGGTGACCGCCTTTGGTGCAGTCCGAAGTTGGTAGACACTCGATACTACACTCATTGGGGGTTGTTTTCTTGGAATATTTCGGTCTCCAGTTAAGTGTCTAAACCAAAACAATGAACATAGAAAATAATCCAGTGATATTGAGCTCCTTAGAACCCGGTTAATATTTATAGGACTGGTTGAGCCAACTAACTTTAAGAGGGTACTTACCTACAAACCCCATGCAAGCCTAAACCTAAGGACTTGTCTGCTTTGTGTGAATATGATTACCTGTATATACACTTGCTTACTTTTGCATACCTGTACATAACATCATAACATCATACCATAGCATTTTCAATAACCATTTCAAGGATCTCGAGGGTCTTTGATGTAGGGTCACGTTGAACCAGACGTCTACCAAAAGGGAAAGAGGTTTCATTTTCCCCTAAACAAACACCGTCAAAGATCAAGTACAACAACTTGAATCGAGGGCTATGACCCACTTGACATGGTGAGCTAGATTCTTGTGAAAAGACATCCACCGATACAAAGTTCTCCAATCAAAGATGTTGATCGAAGTTCAATCTCTAACATTTTCTTGTGTTTACCCCAAGAGATCCTTGAAAACATGCATCCACATATCATACATTGTATCATGACAAGTTTTCCCTTTCAGGTTTCCTTATTCTCCTACTGTTTATTTCAGTAGAGATGGATCTAGAGAGGATTGTCAAAGATATCCAGGATCAAAATGCTCAACTTCAAGAAATGTTCTTGAACCTGTCCCAGGGGCAAGAAGAGGTGAAAGCTCTCCTCACAAGGGGCATGGTCCTGGGGAATCCAGGCAACATCAGGAATGATGAGTTAGAAGGGCTACAGATTGAGTTGGCAACAATGAAGATCCAGATGATGGGACAACTGGTGGGTCAGATGGCTCTCATTCAAGACCTGGCTCAAAGACAAGAGGAGCTCAGGGTCCTCGTCAACAAACTGCTTCAAGATAACCAAGTGGGGTAAACAACTAGGGTTGAAGATCAAGTCATCATTCAACCTCCTTTGAGACAAGAAGACAAGGGAAAGGCTCCCCAACTTGCTTCAGGGTCACAAGCCCAGCAACAACCTCGCCAACGTCAACGGGGTAATCGACATAAGAAAAATACATCCGGAAGACATTTCACTGAGACTGACATACCATCATCTCTAATACTGGAATGCTTGTTGGAGGTCAATCTGACTGCTTTAAAGGATCCTCTTCGGAATCCCAACACCTCTGCTCCTAGCTATCACCCCGATGCATTTTCTGTATACCACTCCTATAGTTCTAGACATGACACCGACGACAGTTGGGATTTGAAAAACAAGATCCAAGACTTGATTGATAGAGGAGTGCTGGAATTCATGCGGATGGCGAGATGAAAATCTTCCGCTGAGGGTTCTCCAACCGAAATGACAAAGTTCGAACTGAGAAACTTTTATTTCACTTGAATTTTCAAGTTGTAATTTCTTTTTCTATTCAAACAATTATCTGTTAATGTCAAACTCTTTTTCATTAATGCATTGCATATGTTTGTCTTGAATTCATCCATTCGTTTTCACTATTCTTGAATTATGCTTCCTACTTTCTTTATGATATTTAACTCTTGATAAAAGTTACAAGCCTTTAGAGGGAGGATGATGAAACAATACCATAATCTCACACATTATGCTTTTGGACAGACCTTGCTGACGATGTACATGTGTTTCTTTCAAATCCTAAACACTGGAGTTATAAGGAAGATAATCCCTAGTCAACCCCTTTGAGCCAAAGAAGTTAAAAGTTTTCTGTTTCAAACACAAATTGAAACCTTTGATTAAACCTGGGGCAGGGTAGTCTCACAGTTAATTCAAAAAGATGCGCATTGAAGTCGCAAACTCTCAGTTCATAATACAATGAATGACATCAAAAACATTCCTTTGGAACCAAAAGACAGTGATGGTTCCTTATCTCATAAGCAGTCATTATCTCTCAAAAGAGAAAAGCCCACTGAGCCAAAAAACCTACAAAGGAGGCTTAAGAAAGCTGGGGCATCCCGCTGACTGTAATCTCGAAAACAGGAACAGTCAGGCAAAAATTAGGGATAACAAATCAAAAGAAAGAGGTCATTATAAATCCTCAACAACATGAAAAATGTTGCAAAAATGAATGCCTTCCAACAAATTCAACTTGTGTGGACCATCACCAAAACGTCATTCCAAATTCGAATAGAGTTCGACGCACAATTAACTGAGTTAGGATTGAAGAACATAACGAAGAGCGGGTGGGTACAAATATACTTTGAGCCTTTATCCCTTGTTTCTTAAACCGTGAACCAAGCCACGTTACAACCCTTCAAAAGTCCTAATTGAAGCACGGGTTAGTTCGAAAGCATACTGTTACAAAAGGTATCCTGACTCCTGTAAGGCTTTGCTCTAAATCATGTGCTGAATTTGTCTTATAAAAAGTTTTCTGCTAAAAAACGCATTTTTCAAAACTTCGAGACAAGCGTAAACTTTGCATTATTATAATATCGTTGTTTGCACATGGTTATTTGTTTGACAACGAAGAAATTAAAATCACTTCAAGTGGGATGACACTCTCGTGGCAAAAATCTCCCACCAACAAAAGGGGATTTGATATGGTATTGTCCAGTAAACCTGGGGCAGTCCAGTCAAGATTTCAATAAATCTTTCAAAGTCCAGTAAACCTGGGTTAGTCCAGTCAAGATTTTAAGAAATCTCTCAACTGCAGATCAACCTGGGGCAAGTCTCCCTCACCATCACTTGGGGCATTTAAACTTCAATATCATCAAAGGGTTACGTACAATACAAGTTTCCTGGAAGTGCGACAAGCATTTGATACTAGGGGCAGTGACGAATCTCTCCGAAATCTTTCTGAAAAGAAATTCAAGCGTCATCGAGAAGTTCATCACCTCTCTAGCAGACCAGCAGTCATGGGTTTATTTCCCCAACATTTGTCAAGGATTTATTCTCCGAAAAAAATTACATTTCAATAAAATTCATAACATACTCAGATTGATCGTCCAAGATTCCTTCATCACCTGTTGGAAGTTACGATCGTAAAAAATTCCTTCATCACCTGTTGGAAGTTACGGTCGTCGAAGATTCTTCCATCATCCGATTGAATCAAAGTTAATCCAATACCCTCTATGTTTTGGTCAGATCGACACTAAGATCTCCCTGTTTCCTTATGTCAGTGGAAGATATTCCAGGTTTTCGATATTTCAGATTAATCTCTCAGCGATTTATTCTGATTATCTTCACTATCCGAGATGAAGAATCCAAGTCTTTTCACCTTCATCAGCTCGGGATTTATTTTCCCCGACGAAAGGTCGTCTTGAAAAAACATTACACCTTCGTGCATTAAGACGTCATGCAATGCGATCTCATTTATTTAAGAACATCATTATTTGATATATGCCACTAACCTTTGCCTTTCAGGGAAGGTATAATCAAATTCAAGTTTTTACTTTAGTTGAATTACGGACGAGTTCCTAAAATCTTAGCAGAAACAACCCACCAGCAGAATAATGGACAATTGAAGCTCCTAAAATTCTTTTTCTCTCAAGATTGAAGATACTCATCCTTGAAACCTCAAGAGATTGGTATACTCCCAAGCTCCTGATACCGTTAACAGAATGAAGATTCTCATCCTTGAAACCTCAAGAGATTGGTATACTCCCAAGCTCTTGATACCGTTAACAGAATGAAGATTCTCATCCTTGAAACCTCAGAAGATTGGTATACTCCCAAGCTCCTAATACCGTTAACAGAATGAAGATTCTCATCCTTGAAACCTCAAGAGATTGGTATACTCCCAAGCTCCTGATACCGTTAACAGAATGAAGATTCTCATCCTTGAAACCTCAAGAGATTGGTATACTCCCAAGCTCCTAATACCGTTAACAGAATGAATATTCTCATCCTTGAAACCTCAAGAGATTGGTATACTCCCAAGATCCTGATACCGTTAACAGAATGAAGATTCTCATCCTTGAAACCTCAAGAGATTGGTGTAATCCCAAGCTCCTGATACCGTTAACAGAATGAAGATTCTCATCCTTGAAACCTCAGAAGATTGGTATACTCCCAAGCTCCTAATACCGTTAATAGAATGAAGATTCTCATCCTTGAAACCTTAGAATATTGGTATACTCCCAAGCTCCTGATACCTTAACAGAATGAATATTCTCATCCTTGAAACCTCAGAAGATTGGTATACTCCCAAGCTCCTGATACTGTTAACAGAATGAAGATTCTCATCCTTGAAACCTCAGAAGATTGGTATACTCCCAAGCTCCTGATACCGTTAACAGAATGAAGATTCTCATCCTTGAAACATCAAGAGATTGGTTTACTCCCAACCTCCTGATATTCCCGACAGAATGAAGATTCTCATTCTCAAAGTTGTATAACATCTGAATTTCTGATATTCCCGACAGAATGAAGATTCTCATTCTCAAAGTGGCATATAACCTAAACCTGAACTGCTTCCTGACAGGAATAAGATTTTCCTAGAGTCCTGAGTTTTTACTCTCCAACAGGATAGCCACTCCGCAACAGTATGGCTATTCCCCACAAAGTTCTTACTCCCTAACAAAATCAAGACTCTCGTCCTTGACTCTCCGGAGCTTTCTTTACTCTCAACATAATTTGTCGGAGTTTTTTAATCCCCTGTAGATCGAATATTCTCGTTCTTGGCTCCTCAACACCAACTCCCCAAGCAGAATGAAGATTCTCATTCTCATTTCTCTACAGAGTTTTCAGATATTCCCCAGCGAAGATCTCCTCAAAATAGGAACCCCCAGTAGATTGGCATACAACTCAAACTCCTGACTTTTCTCAGTAGTATAACTTCTCCCCACAGATGTTGTCAAAAAGCTTGAAGACACACATACTCTTCAAACAGTGGTCCCAGGACTTCTCATTTTCAACGATCAAAGGATTTTCAATCCCCGGCAGTAGTCAAGGATTTACTTTCCCCGACGGCGGTCAAAGATTTTATTATCTCGAGCTATCCAGGATTTATCTTCCTCAGCAAGACGCCTAATCATCTTACATGTGCATTCATTACATTCATATATCATAAGCATTGATATAACACATACATTGCATCATACATCATAACTTTGTGTTTCAGCTAATATTTCATCCGTTGCAGGATAAGTTTAGAAAGTTTCAAACTTCAAAGATTTCTGAAAAAAAACAGTTTCGGATGCTTCCCGACACGGATGCTAATCTATTGCTTATTCAGACCCCCAACTCAGAGATGTTCCAAACATGGATACCTTTATGATACTCACCCTCTCACCTACAACATACATTTGAACAAACATTCTCAGATGGCATCTTTAAGCCCATCTCCGACAAGATTCTGTCACATCTCTAAATGGCATCTTTAAGCCCATTCCCTCAACTATGCTTTGACGAGTGCAAATTTTTGGGCACTCTAGTGTCCAATCATCTTTTACCTTCGAGTCGCAAACGACAAAATTGCCAATCTAACTCTACAGGTTCAAGAAGATTGAACAGGGGCAACTGTTGTACCCTAAAATTTACCCTTCCTTTTTAACAAGAAATCACAACCCCAGGGTTTTCTCTGATTTTTAAGATTGGCTCGAGAATCGGTCAAACAAACTTTTCTTTATCAGTTAATCCAGAATTAGGGTTTTCTCTGATTTGTTAAGATTGAATCAGGAATCGATCAGACAGATCTTTCTTTGGCAGTAATCCAGGATTAGGGTTTTCGCTCGCATCTCTCAGAAGAAACTAAATCCTCAGAAATTCAGTTAACTGTTACATTATTTTTACGCTTGTTCAAGATTACTGGTTGTTTCTCAAAACCTAATTATCTAGGATAAGAGCTGAGACTTTTGTTTGGAACATTAAGGCATTTGTTTGATCAGTGGAGTGAAAGGTTTATGGAATGCTTGTTTGTTTAACTGTACAAGGCACGTGTTAATTAGAATACCATGCGTATTGTGAACAATGCAAGGTTACGAGACTGCAAAGTTTTTTGATTATTTATTTTATCTGGATTAAAATTATTGGGATACAGTTCCAATTATTTTGATTTAAGAATCTTAAATAATTAAATAAACAATGCAAGGAAAGATTGGAAGATATTTAACAGTAGAAAATTCTTTTTGGATAAAGACTTTTATTTACTTCAAATGTTGTTACAAAATTTATTTGAATATTATAAGATTACAACTTATAGTATTTAAAATAATATTTGTTTACAATAAATGAAAAAATAAATCTAAGCCTAATCTCCTAAGGTCTTTGACTTCTACTGCTTCATATATCATCCAATTGGTACTTACCTGCAAAAGACAGAGAAAAAGAAATTAGTATAAGAATTTTCAAGCAGAAAAGAAAAAAAAGAAAATCATCATTAAAGCTTGCCGGCCGGAATCAGAATGCTATTGGATTCATCATGTTTTTATTTTTTCTCTTTACAAATCACAAGAAGATTTCTCTTCTTGGTTCACAAAGAGAAAAGTAAAAAAATAAATTGCAAGCATGCACTTGGTTCAAATACAAAGATATAAGGCAGCAAGGCAAAGCAAAGTGTACAGCATGCCATACAAAACTGCAGTAGTCAAACAAAGTCAGCAAGGCAAACATGATCAAGCATGGCAAGCTAACTATAAATGCATTAACCAAACTGAATGTCAAACTGAGTTGCAAAACTGTCAAGGCAAAGTACAAAGCAGAAAATATGCAAAATGTCAAAGTAAACAAGTACAGAAAGTACACAATGCAGAGATAAACCAAGTTACAACCCAAAGAGGCTTGTCCTAGCCCTCATCATTTTCTGGCCAGCAAGCGTTTCAGAAAGATATATTAAATTAAGCAAAAGTGCTTTTGAGAGAGAGAGAAAGAGAAGACCTAGTGAAAGAGGTTTGCAGTTTTGGCTAAAGTAGGTTGTAAAAGGCAGGAAAATATAACAAAAAAAATATAAAGAGAGAAGACTGTATAACAGTCCAGGAGGGAGAAAACATTGAGAAAAACCTGCATAACTGCAACTGAAACCACAACCTGCAAGAAAAACTTGTAAGCCCAAAGAAAATCTGTAGTTTCCAAAACACAAAACTAACAGTAAGCCTGCCTCCAAAACTCCAAGCCTACAAGCCTGTAAAGCAAAAACCTGCATAACCTGCTAGCAAATCTGCTAGCCAAAGCAACTCAAACAAACACAAACCTGCTTACCACACTCAACAAAAAACCTACATAAGCCTAAACACACATGCCAAACACCAAACAAACCTGCTTGCAAACTTAAGCAAACCTGCATACCCTGCATAACCTGCTTACAATCTCAAGCAAACCAAATAAACTTGCTTGCAAACTCAAGCAAACCAGTAGCAAACCAGTAGCAAACATGCAAGCAAACCTGATAGCAAACCTGCTAGACTAAATAACCCGAACCTGTACCAAAATCAAAACAAGCTAACCAACAACCTCATCATCAACAAGAGAAAGGAAGAGCTTGCAGAACCAGCAAAACAACAACACCAGTTTTCAAGTTCATCATCATCAAACATCAGCATACAAAGAGAAAAGAAGAGCATTTCAGAAGTGAAAGAAAAAATAGTTTCAGAAGTGATTTCAAATCATCATTAACCTATCAAAGAGAAAAGAAGAGCATTCCAGAAGTGAAAACAACATAGGGTTTTCATAAGAACATTCATCATCAAACGAAAATCAAGCATAACTAAGTTCCAGTTTGTGTCCATCAACAAAAGTCAAAAACAACAAAAATCTCAAGGCATCATCATCGACATCAAATAATCAAGAAGAAAGAGAAAGAAATCCATAAGCAAGTAAGTTTTCAGAAATACCTTCATCATCAAACAACATAAAGAACAACAAAAATACCAGTCACGCCATCATCTTCATCCTCCCTCCGCCTAGCCTCCTGGGAGCGCCACCGGCCAGCTCACCCTCCTTCTCTGACTTTTCAGAAGCAAAACGCTCAAGGTAAACTTTTTCTCAACCACTTTCACTACATGTAAACATCAAAAACCATAAGATTAAAACATGCAAGAAATCCACAAACAAACATTGAAACCGAAAAAACCCTAAAACGCAAATGAAACAATTCGTATCGTTCAAGCACAAAAAAGTGGGCCACTGTGAGAAGGAAGGGAGTGGATGAGAGCAACGCTCCGGTGGCTAGGGCCCATGGAAGGAGAAATCATTGTTTTGGCTTGAGAAAGATGAAGAGAACGAGAGAAGCAGGAGTGGCGCCGATGTGTACCAAGTTTGCAAACCCTAATCAAATGGGAAAACCCTAAAAAACATTGTACATTTCATTTGGGCCTTCGCCCCACCTAAAACCAAAAGCCCACAACGCTTCTGCTAAACACCCCCCCTTTTGCCCTTTCTGATTTACTAAATGGTTCTCCTTCATTTTCTATTTGGGCAACAACTCATAGGCCCATCTTTCTTTTTATCTCTTCAAAACTAATATTTTTCTCTAATTCATTTTCTTTCTTTCGGTTGGTAAAAACACCAATTGAATTTTGTTTTACTTTCTTTTAAACTAATTTTATTTTTCTTTATTAATCTTGTTTTAATATAATAAAAATACAAAAAAAAAGAATAGTTTGTTTGATTTAATCAATTTTGTTTTTTCTTTAACCTTTTTTTTATTTATTAATAAAATACAAGAATAATCTTAAGCATTAATTTAGGTAATTAATCTTTTCTTTACACAAAATTCCTAAAAATACAAAAATAATAATCATACTTAATCTTCACTAGGTTAAATTTTATTTGATCATTTGTAAATAAATGCATGCATCTCATAGTTACTGATTTTTCATAATTTGTTATAATTTTTACATTAAATTGCGACAGTTAAATTTGGTTATAACACATATTTGGACATTATTATTATGATAAGACTCATCCCCATTTGTAAATAATTTGTACCCCCATCCACGGATACTCATTTGTAATAACTTAGACTTTAAATTCCCGCAATTTATTGCTTTCAATATATTGTATAGTAATTAGGGTTTGTATGGCAAGATTCAAAATCAATCGCTAGATAACCTAATACAATATAAATGCATGAAAATCAATACACAATTCACACTTGCACCTTTAGGGTAACCTCACTCGTTGCCTCAGAAAACGCAATCATGTCCCTTGAAAATGAGACACTCTAGCAAATGCCCCTTCAATAAACAAAGATCGTAGTCCCTCGATGACCCTCGATGTTGCCTTTGATATAACGATCTCGTCCCTTACAAAATTGCTAGAGCGTCTCATAGGTTGCTTTCAATGATTGTATACGATGACCCGCGCCTGTCCTGTTTAAACATCCTAACACAAGGTTTTTCACCAAACACAATGGTGAAATAACACTGTTAAAAAGGTTAAAAACATAAGAAAGGTCTTTGAGTTAAATAGGGTAGACAACTCTTAGTTACTTGATCAAAAGCTTGCAAAACATCCTTGCCATTTTCAAACACACTTCACAACACAAAACAATTTCAAGACAACTTTCAAAACATTGAAATATCTTTTCAAAAAGACACACACCTTTGTATATATTCAAACAAGAATCATTACAAAGGTTGCCTAGACAAGGCTTCTTTTTTAAAGCATTTTCAAAAAAACCACACACACAAAGCACCATTTCAAACAATTGAAAAGCAAAGGCAAGTGATCTAAAACAAGTAACTAAGAGCCCATGGAAAACCATGGATGAAAAGGGTGCTATCACTTTCCCTTTTCATAATCTACCCCCCGAACTCAAGAAAACATCTCAAAGGTCTTTCCTGTGCTTTTTGACCTTTCCTTAGGATAAAACAAAAAGTCAGGGGCGACTCTTGCTAAACTGAACAAGTGCGAACACAAATGCAAAATCCCAAGTCAGTTCTTCCACCGTATCACACTTGTTTATTTAGACTTTTAATCGTATTTTCGATTTGATATGTCCCTATTCATGAACTTGTACCCCCATTCCTATATGGTTTGTAATAGCTTAGAATTTTATTTCTTTGTAGCTTAGAATTTTATTTCTTCGTATATTTTAGTTTTTTCTTAAGTATGCATGTATCATCCAATTAGAAAACATGGCCTTCTTGGTCCACAGACCAAGCTTTTCTTAAAGGGTCTCATAGCTGAGTTTGGGCATGGACATTCTCACAAGATTAACTAAATATATCCCTTGGTTAATCATAACCCGAATAAATCATCTTGGTTCGTATACCAAGTGTTTCCATGCAAAAAGGGTCTCATGGTTAAGTGTAGGAGAACCCACTCTCATGATATTAATCAAGTACACCCCTTGGTTAATTATAACCCGATTCAACTTCCCTACACCCGACACTCCATTTTTCTTATGGACTCTCATGCTATGATTTTTGCGATCGATTATTGACGCGACCCGAATATACCTAATTGATGGTCGGCTAAGGAGGTCGAAGGAGGAGTTTTATTTTCTTATCTCATGTGCTTTGAAGAGGAAAAGGACCTACTCCGTTAGGTATCATCATGACTTCATTCTTCATTCCCGCTTTTAATTTTTTTCTAGATATCATGAGAAGTTAGAACTTTACTGCTTTCTGATGCCATGAGAAGCAAGAATAGAAGTGTATGATGGGGATCTTCATTGCTGATATCTGTCAGAAATCCCTCTGGTTTATTTAAAGACCTGTTTAAAGCAATTCCACATATATGCTTTATTTACTACTTGTGTTTGTTTAAAATCCTACCTTTGAAGTAGGTATTCTACAGGTGTGTTTACATTTGTGCTCACATGTCCCCCACATTAATAAGTCCTCAAAAGGAGGCGCACGAATGGGGTTAGTAGCCAACCCCTGCACATTCTAGTTCGTGTTATCCTTAGCTTATGTTGTACATCGACACTTTGCATTTATGCAGATCTTGTGTATCGAGTCGGTCATATGGAAAAGGGTTCACAACTAACCCCTACACTTTGTCAGGAGTTCGCAATGGCCATTACTGATACTTCGCTACCCGCTTGTTTGCTTCAGGTGATCCCTCCCCTTAGCTAAATTAATGCTTTTCTTTTTTATTTCATCTAAGTCTCCCGCTTGTGTTTCTTCAGGTTATGCGCTCCCCTTAGCTAAAGCATTTCTCTTCATACCCCCATCCCCTGAGTCAGTATACCTCAAATGTGTGCTTTTGCCAAAGCATTTATTTTATATTCCATGCCCCCTTAGGATTCCTCGTGTAGGGTTAGTCCTCTAAATAGACATTATAACATATATCCATGCATGCTAACATACGGTAGAGATTTATCTTTCAAAACTCAACTCTAGGGCCATCATTTCATGATTACACTAGAGCTAGAGATTTAGTATATTCTCCCTTAGTTGTTTATTTTTCTTTGCATATTTCATCTTAAAGCAAAACCTTCTTTTTCGTGGTAAATCGAAAAACATATCTAATGAACTTAAATCCTTCTTAAAGGTAAAAAATACAAACTAATCTTAATTGTTTGTGTGCGTTTTGGATCTGTTTTAAATCTTGTCAAGTTGACATCTTACCGCATTTACCATGATATTTTGCTATCTTTGTGTCGATATTTCACCGTCGCTTATGTTTGTTATCCTACATTTATTCTCGATATCATTGTTAGGTGTGATTTTTTATTATCTAAATTGTAATGTTTTGCAATCTTTACCATGATATTTTGCTATCTTTGTGTTGATGCTTCGCCATCGCTTATGTTTGTTATCCTACTTTGATTTTCAATCTCATTGTTAGGTGTGATGTTTTATCATCTAAATTGTAATGTTTTGCCATCCTTGCCATGATACTTTGCTATCTTTGTGTAAATGCTTCGCCATCGCTTATGTTTGTTATCCTACTTTGATCTTCAATATCATTGTTATATGTGAAGTTTTATCATCTAAACTATAATGTTTTTCCATTCTTTGCCATGATATTTTTCTATCTTTGTGTAGATGTTTCGCCATCGTGTATGCTTGTTATCCTACTTTGATTTTCAATATCATTGTCAGGTGTGATGTTTTGTCATCCAAGTTGTTAATATTTTGCCATCATTGTTGATGTTTTGCCATCATTGTTGATGCTTTGCCATCGTTGTTGATGCTTTGCCTTTGTTGTTGATGATGTTCATTATATATGATGTTTTTCCATCTTGATTAATTGCTTTTGTATTTTTGACTAAAAAAAACCAACAAACCAAAATATGTGAGCTGAACTGTGACTGCTCTGATTTCTTAAAAGGGATACGTAGGCATCTGGTCACGGGGCTCAGCCAAGCGAACTTTGTAATTATTCCTTTCTTTTCCCCACATTTTCTTTGCATGCATTTCCTTTTCAGCTTTAAGCCTTAGACATAGATTTTGACCACACCCATTAGATTAGACAACATGAGTGGATACCGTATAGTACTACAAACGTGAGGGGTGCTAATACCTTCCCCTCGCGTAACAGACTCCCTTACCCGATCTCTCGGTCGAAAGACCGTGATTTTTCCCTCTTCAGGTTTTCTAGATGTTTACCTTTTATTTTGGTTCGATAAAAGACGGGTGATGGCGACTTCATTGGTTTTATATCTGATGACGGTTCGGCCGGTTGTTTCAGTAAATATCAAGACATCTTTCACAGTGCAGTCTATCTTCATCCAACTACTCCAAGGATCAATGCTATTCTCGAAGATGAATCAGAGCCAGAAATGCCAAACTTTGTGACACATGGAGTCAGAGTCCAGAATTGGGTCACTATTGATATTCCTTCTTGCATTCACATTTCAAAGTAATTTGTTTTTTGTTAGTCTTTTAAAAAATATTTCACTCTACCCAAGGTGAAATTATTGATGTTGTAGGGGCATATCTGTTGTTTTGATTTTTAAAATCATTAATAAATGTTTTTTTTATCCCAAAATTATGTCTTTATTTTTTGCTTTTTCTTGGAAAGTGGTAATTAGAAAAAGCCTTTCGAAATCAATAATAACTATAAATAAATTTGCATAATCACTTGTAACATGTGTCAGTTTCTAAAATCAATCTTAAATCACATGTGCAGATTAATTAAAAAACTCGTTGAGTATAATAACCTTGTAACCTCTCCAAGCTTTGAGCATCCTGTGTATTTGGCTGAAGAAGAAGAATATGATGAAATCCCAGAAGAGGTTTCACAGTTGCTTGAGCGTGAGGAAAGTATCATTCAGCCATATAAAGAGCCGTTGGAGATGATTAACTTGGGTTCAGAGGAAGATCCAAAAGAAATCAAGATTGGGGCACTACTTCATTCCGATGTGAAGAGAAGGTTGATTGAATTGTTGAAAAAGTATGTGGATATATTTTCATGGTCTTATCAAGACATGCCTGGTTTGGATACTGATATTGTGGAACATTATTTACCGCTAAAGCCAAAATGTCAACCAATCTAGTAATTTCTTGTGACATCAGTATACCCTCAGTGGATTTCCAATATTGTTCCAATACCAAAGAAAGACAGAAAAGTATGCATGTGTGTGGATTATAGAGATTTAAACAAAGCTAGTCCAAAAGATGACTTTCCATTGCCTCATATTGATATGTTGGTTGAGAATACAATAAAATTTAAAGTGTTTTCGTTCATGGATGGATTTTCCAGATATAATCAAATTAGCATGGCTCCTGAGGAAATGGAAAAAACAACATTTATCACACCATGGGGAACATTCTGTTACAGAGTGATGCCCTTTGGATTGAAGAATATTGGTGCAACGTATTTGATGGTTTTGACAACGATATTTCATGATCTGATGCATAAGGAATTTAAGGTTTATGTTGATGATTTGTTTGCCAAATCTCAGACTGAGGAAGGGCATATAGAAGATTTATTGAAATTTTTTAAGCATTTGAGGAAGTATCGTCTCCACTTGAATCCAAATAAGTGCAATTTTGGTGTTCGTTCAGGAAAATTGCTAGGTTTCATTGTCAGCCAAAAAGGAATTGAAGTTGATCCTGATAAAGTTAAAGCAATTCAAGAAATGCCTGCACCAAGAACTGAAAAGCAAGTTAGAGGTTTCCTTGGACGTTTGAGTTACATATCCAGATTTATTTCCAACATGATTGCAGCATGTGAACCGATCTTCAAGATGTTTAAAAGATCAAGGTTCTGTGTGGACGGACGATTTCCAAAGAGCATTTGAAAGCATTAAAGAGTATCTGTTTGAACCTCCTATCTTGCTCCCTCCTGTTGAAGGAAGACCATTGATTATGTATCTGACTATATTAGATAATTCTATGGGTTGTATTTTGGGACAACAAGATGAAACCAAAAGAAAATAATATGCCATTTATCATCTCAGCAAGAAGTTTATTGACTGTGAGTTACGGTATTCTATGCTGGAAAAAACATGTTGTGCTTTGGCCTGGGCCGCAAAACAATTGCAGCAATACTTGTTGAATCATACCACTTGGTTGATTTCCAAAATGGATCCAATTAAGTGTATTTCAAAAATCCTACTCTTACTAGAAGAATTTCCGGTTGGCAGATGTTGTTGTCTGAATATGATATTGAATACCGTACTTAGAAGACTATAAAAAGGAATATGTTGGCAGATTGTCTTGCTCACCAACCAGTTGATATATATCAGTTTGTTGAATATGATTTCCTTGATGAGGATGTGATGTATTTGAAAGTAAAATATTATGATGAACCTTTTCCTAAGGAAGTTCCTAATCATGAATCCCGGTAGGGTATGGTGTTTGATGGAGCTGTAAATTCTTATGAGAAAGGAATAGGTGTCGTGATTATCACTCCCCATGGGTCACATATCCATTTTACTACAAGGTTGGCATTTGATTGTACCAATAATATGGCAGAGTACAAAGCTTGTATCACGGGTCTTGAAGAGGCTATAGATCTCAGAATCAAAATTCTAGATGTTTATAGCGATTCAACTTTGGTAATAAATCAAATTAAAGGAGAATGTCGTAACATTGGCTTAATTACCTACAAAGATTATGCAAGAAGATTATTACCTTTCTTTAATAAAGTTGAATTCAATCATACTCCCAGAGATGAGAATCAGATGGAAGATGCTTTAGGCACTTTGGCTTCTATGTACCAAGTAAATGCTTGGAACGATGTACCTTAGATCATAGTTCGACGTCTGGATAGGCCAGCTCATGTGTTTGCGATAGAGGGAATGTCAGACGAAATACCATGATATTATGATATCAAACACTTTCTCAAGACTCAAGAATACCCAGTTGGTGCCTCAAACAAAGATAGAAAGACATTGAGAAGGTTGGCAAAAATATTTTTCCTCAATGAAGATGTGTTATACAAAAGAAATTAAGACATGGTCTTGCTCAAATGCGTGGATTGACACAAAGCAAACATATTGATGCATGACATCTATGAAGGTTCCTTTGGTACCAATTCCAATGGACATTTAATGGAAAAGAAGATGCTTAGCGAAGGTTACTATTCGCTGACAATAGAATTTGGTTGTTACAAATTTTCAAAAAAGTGCCATAAGTGTCAGATTTATGTTGATAAAATTCACGTGCCTCTGACGCTTCTCAATATTATTTCTTCCCTGTGGCATTTTTCTATATGGGGTATTGGTATGCTTCGAATAAATTAAACCCAAGGCATCGAATGGACATTATTTCATCTTGGTGATATTTACTACTTCACCAAGTGGGTGTAAGCAGCTTCTTACGTTAATGTCACCAAGCAGGTGGTAGTATGCTTTATCAAGAACAATCTTATATGTCAGTATGGTGTGCCAAGAAGGATTATCATTGATAATGGCTCAAATATGAATAACAAGATGATGACAGAACTTTGTGAAGAATTCAAGATTATCCATCACAACTCATTTCCTTACAGACCAAAGATGAATGGGGCTATTGAAGCTACTAAACAAAAACATTAAGAAGTTCATTCAGAAGATGGTTGTTACCTATAAGGATTGGCATGAGATGCTCCCTTTTTCTTTGCATAGTTATCGTACATCCATACGCACTTCAACAGAGGAAACCCCATCCTCTATTGTGTATGTTATGGAAGAAGTGCTCCTCATAGAAGTTGAGATTCCCTCTTTGTGTGTAATAATGGAAACCAAGTTGTCAGAGGCTGAATGGGTCCAGAAGAGGTTTGACCAATTGGATTTTATTGAAGAAAATAGAATGAGAGCTTTGTGTCATGGTCAGTCATATCAGAAAAGAATGAAGAAATCTTTTGATAAGAAGGTCAAGCCTCATGAATTCAGAGAAGGCGATCGCGTTCTTAGAAAGATCATGTCTTTTAACACTGATTCTAGAGGCAAGTGGACTCCCAATTATGAAAGCCCATATGTTGTCAAGAATGACTTCTCTTGAGGTGCATTGATTCTTGAAACTATGGATGGAAAGGAGTTCCCACGTCCAATTAATGTTGACCCAATCAAGAAATACTTTGCCTAAGGAATTACAAGAACAACTCACTAAGTTGAAAACCCGATAGGGAGGCTTAGGAAAGAAAGGACGTCTCGGTAGGCTGAAAACCTGAAAGGGTGGTCTAGGAAAAAGTAAGAGACATAAACAGAATAAAGTTTCCTACTAGGTTAAAAACCCGTGAGGGCAACCTAAGAAAAAGTTATGGATTTCTTGGAAAGTAGTTGCGTCAGACAAGACTTGATCATTGAAGTAAGAATCTTCTCGGATCCTCATCACACTTCAACTGAAGTATCTGCTCAGGAGTTCAAAGTTGTTAGGGATAATGGTGTTCATTGTATTTCGATGTATCTTTTCCATATATTACCATTTTCCAAACTTTGTAATCATCCATGGAGTCTCGCCATTCGGAGACTGCCATTCTATTAATAAAGTTTGAGCCTTTATACAATTGTTTGTAGTTCTTATTTTATTTTGTTTGCAAAGATTTCATTTATTATTGATAGTAATTTTCAAAACAAAAAGATTTAATAATAAAAATTCTTTTTCAAAAGAATTTACAAATTACTTTTTGCTTCAGATTTTGTGACTTAATAGAACAAAAGTAGTTATTCCAAGGATGGGAGAACTACAAAGTTTTGAAAAGATTCCCTAAGAAAGCTTTCCCTTGTTACTCTTGCTGATATACGCATGATCTTCTTGTGTTGCTTTCCTCGGATAATGGGAGTTCATACCATATGATATATGGAATGATGTTGGGTCTGTAATCCCATTTTCCTCAATTAAGTATTGGTTTAGATTTTTATCCAGGTTGATTATTTGATTTGGCTGGTTTGATACCTCTATCCCATATTCCCCAGTCAGGGATTGACACGGATTTAGCCTAGCCGGGTAGCCAGACAAGGGAAGTATCTTTTCTAAGAAGTGTTGATTTAGCTGTCAACTTTTTAGGTTTTCTCTCGCCAAGTGTTGAGTTTGATTTAAAATCCCCATAATTTTAACTTCTTGCTGCATTGTTAAAACTTATTATATCCCAGAATGAAGCCGATATGATGCTTTTCTCTGAAATTTTTTATCCCCGTGAAGTTTCATAGTTTATCTCTGTAGAAGTTTGTGCAACCATTACTCTTGATATCAAAGCACTACGCCAAAAATAAGTTTTAGCAGCACATAAAAGAAAGCGCTTTTGGAAAAAAGCGCTGCTGTAGGTTTTAAAAAAAATTCGCTTAAAAAAGCGCTTTCAAAGGGTGCCTTAAGAAAGCACTTTTCAAAAGCGCTTCTAAAGGTCACCCTTAGAAAGCACTTTTTGGGAAGCGCTGCTAAAGCTGGCCTTTCAGAGGGTACCTTAAGAAAGCGCTTTTCAAAAGCGCTGCTAAAGGTCAGCCTTAGAAAGCGCTTTTCCAAAGCGCTGCTAAAGCTGGCCTTTAGAAAACGCTTTTAAAAGCGCTGCTATAGGATATGCTATGAAAGCGCTTTTTGATGTAAAAGCGCTATTATAGATGACCTTTAGAAAGCGCTTTTAAAAGCGTTTTCATAGGTAGTTTTATAATAAATATCAAAACACAATTCGTATCACTTTTCTATTCTCAGTCAGATTTTCTTCACGAAAACACCCTAAACCAGAGCTTCTACAGCGGTCAATGGTGCTCCACTTCTCCGGCCAACTGCAATTCGTATCAGGTTTCATTTTTTTCCTCATCTCGTATGTGTTTGTCTGGTTTTCATGTGCTTTTTATTTGGTTAACAATTTCATGTCATCCAATCCACACGTTAAGTATATACAACTTAATATAATTTGACTAAAGTGAACGTTTATCCAATCCTTCACCACAAAAAACGTAATCAGGAGACGTGGGACGCTTTTTATTATAATCAATTCAAAAAAGCAAGTGGCCATTTCTTCTAAGAAATGATGATGAACGTGTTTGGCGAGACCATTAAATGACAATGTTAGCAGAGTCTCATTTTTATCATTCTTTACATTTCAAGATAATCTATTTATTCATCCATCCAATTCCCATCTCTATTCATATCAACCCTCAAAAAAATCGATCTATGATTATTTCTGAATCTTCGAACAACATGCAGCTACAACTTCAAGGTACTTATTTTGGTTTACGCATTTACACAAACACGTTGTCGTCAGTTTATATTTTGTTAATTTTTGTGATTTGATTCTCAGATGGTACTGCTAGTAGTGTTAATGTGAGGAGCAACCTCGCACATGTCATGGCAGCCTCCATCGTCGGATTAATCGGTGATAATTCAGTGATGGTTGACCAGCAGAAGATTGTTCCTTACTTACATCAAACGGAGTCAGGCCGTGTTTCCAAGCTTGAGATTTTCTCTCACTATGTTGGTAACTTCTTTACCACTTTACTTTTACTTCTCCAGTTTAGTTTGGGCGTGAATTTGATGATGAATTTGTGTTATTATCGAATTGATTATGGCTACTTGTACATTTGTCTATGCAGCTAGGCAAATGGGATTTGTAGATGTCGGCGAGGTTCCAGAGTTGTGCAGATTGGGACAGGACTACTTGAGAAACACGGAAGGGTGTAAAGAAAATATATATCAATATCTAGCCAATGGGGACAATGCTAATGCACTATATGCAAAATTGATTGAAGAATTTGAAAGATGCATCCTCAGTTATTTTGCTTTTCATTGGAACCGAGCTTCATTTATCATTACCCAGGTACATAATTCTTTAATAAAAAAACCAATTACACATGTTTTCAGTCATATCTCACTATACTTTTGGTAAAAAAAATTTCAACTCACTATTATAACACTTTGTTATGACGATTTCTAAAATATCTCTACAGATATTTATGAGATGGTGATATTTAATTAGATGTAAGTGTAACTTCTTAATTAACAAAGAATTTTATAGTTTGGGAAATATATTAACTATTAAGTTGATACATGCTTTTGTTTATTTGACATAGAGTATTGTATGTTAATATATTGATGTTTTAATCGTCTTAATCATAGGTATTAAGTTCTCAGTCCCAACCCAAAATAAATCTCAAAAATATTCTTTTGGAAGCCACAAGGTAAATTTATATCTAATTTTGAGTTTAATTTTTGTGCAATGTTTTTTTTAATAACAAACAGAGCCTAAGACCGAATTTTAATGTAATGTTAGTGTGTGAATATTTTTACATGGAAAATAAATTATAGTAAGCCATATCCGGGATTTTTTAAGTAATTATAATCCATGCCAAACAAAGTTTGATCTATTGATTATTAGACTAATAGTGTAAATTTATGTTACACGTGCATACCAATTAATAATCCACTCACAATTTTGCTTTAAAATAACCTTTCAAAAATATGGACTAATTTAAATGTCTTATGTTATGTTTATAGGGAACATAGGTTTGAGAGAATAACAAAGAAACTAAAGGTGGCCAGAGTGTTCTCTACATTGGTTGAAGAGATTAAAGCAATAATGGGCGACTTGCAAAGTTGTGATGACAAGGTCTCCATTGTCCAGAGTGAGAGGAGTCCAGTGTTGCTGCTTATGGGTGGAGGCATGGGATCTGGAAAAAGCATTGTTCTTAAAGACATTCTTAGAGAGTAAGTATCACCTTAACTCTACTTCTTCCATATATTAGTTAGATTATTGTTCAATTCCAATTGTTGCAAATGTTATGAACCATGTGTATCCAAAATAAGAAGAAGAAAAAAACGATCTTATGAGTTATGACATGTGTTAAATTTTGTCACCCTTCACCTTTTTTCCTTGTTTTTCCCATAATTAAATGGTTTTGGCAGATCATTTTGGTCAGAAGCTGCATCCAATGTTGTGGTTGTTGAAGGAGATGCTTTTAAGGAGAGTGATGTCATTTATAGCGCTCTTAACTCTAAGGGCCACCATGATGAAATGCTTCAAAGTGCTGAACTGGTATGCTTCTATTGTCCGAAACTTTCATGTTACTATTTTAAGAGTATTTCCTAATTAGCTTATCATCAAAATCTAAACAGGTGCATCAGACTTCGACTGATGCTGCATCATCTCTACTAGTGACAACTTTAAATAAAGGGCGAGATGTGATCATGGATAGTACCTTACCATGGGAACCTTTCCTAGAGCAAACTATTGTTATGGCAAGAAATGTTCACAAAAAGCACTGTCTAAGGTAAACATATGACAATGCTTTTCCAGGCAAAAGCGCTTCTAAAAGACCACCTATGAAAGCGCTTTTCAAGAAAAAAGTGTTGCTAAAAGCCTACCTAAGACAATGCTTTTCCAGAAAAAAGCGCTGCTAAAAGAAAACTTATGAGAGCGCTTTTCCAGAAAAAAGCGTTGCCTTAGGTAGACCTATGAAAGCGCTTCTTCATAAAAAAGCGCTGTGAAAAGCCTACTTAAGAGAGCGCTTTTTAGAAAAAGTGTTGTATTAGGTAGACCTACGAAAGCACTTTTCATTAAACAAAAAGCGCTGCTAAAACCTATAGCAGCGCCACCTACGAAAGCGCTTTTAAGCGCTTTTAAAGGCCAAAAAAAGCGCTTTCGTAAGTCTTTTTCGGTGTAGTGAAGATTATGTTAGGCTCCCTCGATGATGTGGTGTTATCCTCCCCAATGAAGTTGGTTTGGAATCCCCATTTGAAGTCTAAACAATATGCAACATTACCTTCCCTAGTTAAGTATGTATGATATTCCCCGGTGAAGCTTAGAAAAGGGTGATATATCCCTACATTTCTATCGGTTTATTACTATCAGATTGTGCTTTGATTATTTTTAAGACATGTTTCTTCCCAGTGGATTTAAGGTGTGAAGTAGGAATTTGTTTCCCCAGTTGGCGCTTACTCTCTTATGGAATCTTAATCCTAGATGTGATTTAGCCGAGTGTTAACTTTACTCAATATGGTTTTGTCTGGTTATTCCCAATGTTGTATATCTGTTTTGTCAGCATATACATGATAACATTCATACATTCATACATACATTATGCATAGCAGAAATTAAAATTCACTTCTCATTTGCATTCATTATTTTTTGACATATTACCCTATTTGCAGAGTTATGTTACCCTCTCTCCAATAGATTGTCAAACTTAAGCAGAAAGTGTACATCCTTTCAATTTCCCTACTGAGTTATCCCTCGTGGAAGAATTTTGTTTTAGCCTTCCTATTCAGCTCATTATCTGGATGTAATGTGATCCTCTTTTGAATTTTTTTCCTCATTGGGTGATGTCATGGTTGAGTGTTTCACTCTGGTTTATTTCTAGTTTAAATTTGTGGTCCCCGTCAACATTATTTTTCTGATTTTTGCAAGATTTGAACCCTGGTTTAAGAATGTCCATTTATTTTGCACGAGAAGACTTTGTTAACTCAGCAGGAATGTATTGGCACTTCCCCAGAAATTCAAGATTCATTTCCCTGCAGCATTATCGCAATCCTCTTCGTAGAAAAAAAGTGGCAGGTATCTTTACTTGAGCAACCTGTTCCTCCCCAATAAGTCTGTTAATGCCGGAGAATATTTGTTACTCCGATAACTGGTAGTCTCGTCATTATGGGAGACAACTAGTTGTTGAGAATTGTTACTCCGATGAATAATAATCTCGTCATTATGGGAGATAGTTTGTTGTTGATATTTGTTTACTCCGATGAACGGTAGTCTCATAATTATGGGATATAGTTTGTTATTGAGATTTTCTTACTCCAATGGATGGTAGTCTCCTCATTATATGAGATAGTTCGTTGTTGATATTTGTTTACTCCGATGGATGGTAGTCTCGTCATTATGGGAGATAGTTCATTGTTAAGATTTGTTTACTTCTGTTGTACTCCTAAATTTTCCGTCCCATTCTTAAGACAATATGGTTCAAGATACCTCCTCATACTCATGAAGGTCTCAAACACTCAAGACTTATCAAGGATTAACCAGACGAACCCTCCTCCTAAGTAATTGACCTACAACTAGGGTTTTACTTCTCTAAAAGGAGATTGAGTTGTAAATGCCTCAAGTGGAATTCATGGTATCCCACATGCTTCAAAGAAACCTCATACCAAATTTCAATCCTTACATCAGAAGTTTTCTCAATCAATTAGTCAGATGATTGAAAATCAACTATATTGGACAAAAAGTCAATTTAGATCAATATATAGTCAAAATTCAAGACTTTTGGTCAACATTAACATTTTGAAGTCACATTAATCATTTTATCAAGGTTTGATCATGATTCATCATGAAAACTCAAGATTTATCAAAAGTCAAAAGTTAGTAAATTAGGGTTTTCTTAAGGAAAAGTCAATTGAACTTTGACCAAGCGTAACTTTCACAAACTTCATCAAAAATTCCTCAACCAAAGCCTATCTTGAAGTAAATTCAATTATCTACAGCTTTTTATCTCTAAGCTCAAGGCCAAAAATGCTTCATTGAGAGAATTATGATTGGTGCAAGTTGAGCAATTTTGAGAAAATGCATGAAGTTCAAATTGAGCAAACTTGAATTTTTGGGCTAATGGGCCAAAGTTTTGAGGTTCAAACGTGTTCATGACCCTATATTATACCATTAAGTCCATCCATGCATGGCCTTGACTTTTTATTTTATTTATTTTAATTTTATTCACATATTTTTATAATAAATCAAATAAATTGTCAAGATGTTGGACCAAAGCATGTGGCTTTTGTTTTGGATAAGATTTGAAGCCCAAAAAGCTCACAATCAGCTAGCCAAACAGCGTGGAACCAAGAAGGGAAGAAAATCTCTATTTTTGGAAGGTTTTGAATCACATTTAATACACTTGATTCCATGGGATTTTGTACCATGTTTATTGACCTAAATCACTCTTCTATATACACTCAAACCTCTGACCTCACAAGGACACGAATTTGCAGCCAAGAGAATAGGGTTTGAATTACAAAAATTCAAGAAAAAAGTGAGCAATCGAGTTTCAAATTCCAAGCAGTCTCAGTCCAAACCAAAGCCATAAATCACTTCCTGAGGATCAAAGGAGTTAATCCAAGTCATTTGTCAAGCAATCCCATGTCCAAAACAACCATATCCATCATAACCGATTGAGGTATAAAACTCAAACTTGAAACTTCTATCCTAAGAATTTTCAATACCATGTTGCATTTGATTTGCATTCTAATTATTGTGAATAACAAATCTAGGCAATCGTTTGAAAGAATGGAGGCCTGGATCTGAGATGCCATTGTTAGGGCATGATATGATTTTGCATTCGAATCTCTTATTTCGCTAACTTTTTGCCCCTTTTGAGTCCAGATTTGAGTTCAGAAGGAAATTTAAAGCAAGATTGCTTCTTCCTTTTTTCGATTTGAGGGATTTTTGTAGGATCTAGGAGGGTGACTGTCAGAGAAGACGGTGGTTTCCACCACCTCCGATCGGTCTAACTTTTACAGGGACGGTCAAGGGCTTCCGTGGCAGAGAGGAGTAACACGATTGGTCCATTCAAATATTCCTGGGACCACGTGCGTTTCTTTTTTATTTGACTATATTTGAAGTTTATTTTATTATATATATTTTTTATTCACATCTAAATAACAAGAAATAACAATGGCACAATTGGTAAGAAGCGTGACTGGTATTGCAATGGGCGTGGGTTGGATCCTAACTTTTGTCAAATTTCTTTTGTTTTTTCAAGATAACATGCAGGTTAATGCCAAATTGATTGGTTGTCATTCTTAAACACAAACAACACCACGGCGTAGTGGATAGAAGGGCATACAATTGAGATCAAGGGCCAAATAGTTCATTTTTTAATTACCCCTTAATCATAATCTAATTAGTTTTAGGGTTAGTTGGCCAAATTATTTTCCATAATTAATTAGATTTTAGGCCTTTTATTAATTAAAATTAATTAGAATTAGGATTTTAATAATAATTATTAACCCTAAATTATTTTCTACATAAAAAACACCAAAAACATTAAAACACTCTTTTCTAACATCTTTTCTTATTTCTAGTTGCTATTTAAATTCATAGATCAAGTGTATAGGTCGCACTCTCTGATGTAATAGTGTAGATTTATTTTCTCGCACTTTTTCTTATTATGTAACTGCTCAAAGGATGTAATAGCTTAGGTTTAATTTTCTGCACTTTTTATTCCGCATCTTATATTTTATAACTGTTAGCAATTAGGGTTTTTATGGCAAGACTAATAATTGGACATAGATAAACCTAATTTTCAAGATAAGATAACTGAAATTAATACACTTTTCACCTTCACCTATAGGGTAACCTCTCTTGATTGCCTTACAAACATTGGTCACGTCCCTCGAAAGTGGGGATACTTTACCAAAAGACCCTCAATTTAATAATATCATAATGATTCCTTTGAAATAAAGATCATAGTCCCTCGATGACCCTCCGAGTTGCCTACAAAATGATATGGTACCTTCAATGACCCTACGAGCAAAAATGATGATAATCCCTCTGATATAATTGCTAAAGTATCCTTACATGTTGCCTTCGATGACCATACGATGACCCTACGCCTTTCCCTTCACATCCAATATATAAGCTTACCTACCAACTAATGGTATGGATAATACTATATCCAAAGGAGAAGGAAAATAATAATAAATACTTTAGTGGGTAAGAACTCTTGAATGCTTGCTCACAACCTTTTTCATAAACAAATACATTTTCACACTACACTTTCAAACAAGAGATTTTCAAAACCACTTTGTATACATTCTTGAGGACCGACATAAGGATTATTATAAATTTATCCTTACATTGGCATTTCAAAATATTTTCAAACAAATCACACATGCACAAAGCAAATTTCTTAAAAGTGAGCTAAGCAATTAAGAGCCCGTAGATAACTACGGATGAAAAGGGTGCTAACACCTTCCCTTTTCATAACTTATCCCCCGAACTCAAAATCTATAAAAGGTCTTTTGTGTTCTTTTTACCTTTCCTAAATATTGGATAAAAGAAAAGTCGATGGTGACTCTTGCTAACCGCAACATTTGCAAAAAAAATGTCAGTTCTCCCACCGTAATTCATAATTTTCGACTCTGCTAGGGAGAAATCTAAAAGAGGGGTTACCTTAAGAGTTAGATCAATTTACTTGCTTTTATTGTATCCTTTGTCTGATTTACTTTAAGGGTTCATTCTTGGGCATTATTTCTTGTGTGAAAGATCCTACACCTGGATCTAGTAATTTCTTAGGTAAGTAGGAATAAATCATAAAGATTGTATTGTGTATACCGATATGGTTAACATGATAGCTACAGTTAGTGTGACACTTTCGTTTGTACTGATGTTCCTTGAGTCACTCAAGGATAACATTAGGCTTCCGCGTGGTGTCGTTAACACTAAATTACTTTTAGAATCTTAATTGACCCATCTTGGCCATTAGAAAGTAGTAAGATTGCCGAATTTGGTGCAGTTCAAAGTTGGTTGATACTCGAGGCTACGCTCATTGAGATTCGACTTTCGGAATGTTTTGGTGGAAAGCCAGTTGCCGTGCTAAAATAAAGCCTGCGAGAAAGATTTATGATATGAGATTCTTAGAACCTGATTACTATTTTAGGACAGGTTGAGCCAACTTAACTTCAGTGGGGAAGGGTATTTACCTATGGACTTCATGTAAGCTTTTAAACCTAAGTCTCTTGTATGACTTGTTTGTGTTTGCTACTTATTTAACATGAACATAACATCATAACATCATTTCATCATAACATAACGTTTTCACTAACCATTTCAAGGACCTAGGGATTTATCTTTGTTCCTTGTTCCAGGTTATGGCCTCCGCTCGTAGAAATACTATCTGAATCAACTTTGTGAGGATACCTTCCAAGCTTAAGGAGTTAGTCTCAAAGGTTACTAAAAACTCTCAATTCACCAAGAGGTATGGTTATCTACTCAGTTTGGTTACCTCATGTTTTGAAGAAGACATGATGAGTGTTATGTTCTAGTTCTTTGATCCTAAGCATCATTGTTTTACCTTCCAAGATTATCAGTTGGTACCCACAATAGAGGAATTTTCTAAGCTATTTTGAGTACCTATTCTTGATCAGACACCCTTCATCGGTTTAGAGAAAGTTCCAAACCCTGAAGTTATTGCAGCAGCTTTACATATGAAGGGATCAGACATTATGTCTAATTAGGAAACAAGAAGTGGAGTTAAAGATCTTCTGCACTCTCTTCACACTCGTACTATGAGAGAGCAGGGGACTCTAATGTGTTGCATACCTTTACTATCTAGGTGGTTTAATTTGCACCTTCTTCTCTCATTGATGAAGAATGAATAAGGTTTGAAGTGGTCTCAAAGGATGATGTCACTCTCTCATTCAGATATCTATTGGTGTTCTCGATCTCATGAGGACATCACTATTATTGACAAATGTGGGGAATTCCATAATGTTCCACTCCTTGGCATAAGGGGAGGTATTACTTACAACCCTTCTCTAGCTCTACGTCAATTTGGTTATGCTCGAAGAAACGTTCCTTATTATATGCTTATCTAGGGTATTTTATTCGATTACGAGAATGATCATCAAGGTTACCGTCAAAAGTTTATACATGCTTGGGGCTTGGTGAATAAGATTGATAGCAAGACTATGGGACAAAAAAACTCCATCCCTTTAGAACCCTACCTTAGATGGGTGCGATCTCGCGCTCAAAATATTATAATGCCATATCCTACTGTCCTACCTGTAATTGTGGCGCCTGTTATTGAAGGAGATATTCCTCATACCATTTTTCACCCAGATATGCCTACCAACATTGAAGAGCTACATAATTCTTGGGTTCAATTGAAAGAGGAAAGGGACACCTTTGGGACTCAGTTCTATGCTAGTGAGAAGAAAGTGTTGGAGCTGACAAAACGACTTCACGAATAGTAGAGCCTTAATTCATATGTCAACACAAAGAGGAAGCGTCCATGGGAGACTTGAGTCTTAGGTCTTAGGAGTTCATAATTTGTTTCCTTGTAACCCTTTTTGTTTTCATTGTAAGCCTAAGAGGTAATTATAATTTGAACTTACTAATAAGAGTATTTGTTTATGTTCCCTTTTTATTAACAAATTTAAATCCCACAAGGTCCTTGAAAACATTGCATATGCATCTACATGCCATAAATATCATTGCATAACAAGTTTCCAAGACAGGTTTCTGATATTCTTGTTGTTTATTTCAGCAAAAATGGCTCTCAAACAGACAATAAAAGATCTTCGGGCTCAGAATGCTCAGTTCCAAGAGATGTTCCTAAGCTTAGCCAAGGGGAAAGAAAACTGAAGGCGCTCATCACCAACGAGAAGAAGAAGAAGAAGACAAAGAAACCAATCGACATCCTTAACATGGGGAGAAAGTTCAAAGGTCCAGTCAAGCAAGCTCAAGATCTTGATTTCCCATTGGACGAAGATGACAAATGGGATGAAGATGGTAAGAATGTTAAAACTGAAAAAAGAAATCATGGTTCTGACAAATGTTCTGGTGAAGAGGAAGAGGGTTATTTGGATGAAAAATATCCCCCTGCTAGCGAGAAGTATAAGCTGTTATAAGAGTGTCTGAAAGCCATGGAGATGTATGGGGTTCCTGGCTTAAACTTTGAAGAATTGGGATTAGTCTTAGGAGTCATCATTCCTCCTAAGTTCAAAACGCCTACCTTTGCTAAGTATGATGGCGTTTCTTGACCGAAGCTGCATTAGAGATCATATGTCTGGAAAATTCAACCACACACTACTGAAAAGAAATTATGGTTGCATTTCTTTCAAGAGAGTCTGTCTAGAACATAATTTGAATGGTATTATCAACTCAAAGTTACCGATATCCATACATGGGAATATTTTACTGTAGCTTTCTATAGACAATATCAGTATAATTATGATTTGGCACAAACCCGCATGCAACTACAGAGTATGTCCATGGGTTCTGAGGAAGGCTTTAAAGATTACGCACATAAATGGAGAGTTCTTGCTGGCGGAGTCCAACCACCTTTGAATAATAGGGAATTGGTTAACATGTCCCTGAGTACGCTAACTGGTCCTTTCTATAATCACCTACTTGGAAATTCTTCAGCCGGTTTTACTGAACTGATATTGATAGGGGAACTTGTTGATATTGAATCAGAAGTGGTAAAATTCAGGTGGCTACATCTTCGAATACTACAAAGAAGTCATAAAATGGTAAGAAATAATTCAATGTTGTGTACGGCCAGAAGGGTCATAATAAGAGTGACCGCAACCAATCTGTGGGGGTAGTTCTCATCTCTAATCATGCGACAGTGCAACAACAACAAGGCAATAAGCGTAGGCAAGTCACACCAAGGAGACAATTCACAAAAATCAACATGCCATTGTCTCAAGCATTGCAACACATGTTGAAGGAATAAATGATTACATTGAAGGATCCTCCTCAGAATCCCAATAATTCTTATCACAGTTATAATCTGAATGCAAGGTGTACACATCACTCCAACAGTCCTGGACATGACACTAATGGTTTTTAGGCTCTGAAAAATAAGATTTAAGATATGATTGACTCTAAGGAGATTGAATTTGATCCTCCTGAGACTCCTAATGTGATCATTGCACCTATGCCTAATCATGACAAAGGCGTTAATGATGTTGATGATGTTTCTTATGTTTCTGATGTGACTGACTTGACTACTCCTCTGATGGTTGTTAAGAAGAAGCTATTGCAAGACGATTTATTTCTAGGTTGCGTTGAAAACTAGTACTACTGTGTGTCCCAATCCAATGGTTGTGTACTATTGAAAGAGTGTATGCAATGTTTGATGGATGACCGTGTAATTCTATTTGAGAAGACTCCTTCTTAGGAGAGCTTTTGTAAAAATATGTCGCAAGGCCTGAAGCTTGAAGATGTGTTTGTGATTACAATTTTCGGTACTCCTGTAAGGATCACTTCTGAGGGTCCTGTAAAGGTTAATGACGAGCCTAGGGTTGCTCCTATGATCATTACCGCACCTGGACCAATTCCATATTCCTCTGACAAGGCTATTCCTTGGAATTATACAGCTGATGTTTAATACCATGGCATCAAGCAAGAACCATTGGCTTTCAAAGATGAAAATACTAAAGTTATTGATCCCAATGTTGGAAATATTTTTGGGAGTAGTAAGGTTACTAGAAGTGGAAGGTTTTTCTATCTAAAGATCTCTCCAAAGGCTGTTACTACACCAGTTCGAATCACTGCTACTGAATCAACTACTGAGACTAGAGGCAAAGAACAGGTGACTGAGCTTGCCCAGACTAAGGCACCAAAAGAGGTTACTGTTCAAGACACCTCTAAGCAAGAGATGGAGAAGGTACTGAAAATTATCCGAAAGAGTGACTATAAGATTGTTGAATAGTTGGGGCAGACCCCCTAAAAAATATATATGTTATCTCTATTGTTGTGCTCTGAAGCCCATGCTCAGGCTTTGGTAAAGTTTCTGAAATTTTCTCATGTACCGCATAAAATTTATGTTGGTCAGTTCAAAAATTGTTTTGCTAGCATGACAACTAATAATGGGCTAAGCTTTTCTGATGCTGATTTAACTAACGCGGGAAGGAACCATGATAAGGAAATGCGTGTCTCTATTGAGTGTATGGTTACTACCTTATCTCATATTTTAGTGGACACAGGTTCCTCATTGAACGTATTGCAAAAAGCGGTTTTAGACAAGCTTGACTATGAAGGGGTTGCGCTAAAAGCCAGTGACGTTGGGGTGAGAGCTTTTGATGGTTCAAAGAGAATTGTGCATGGAGAGGTTGGTCTTCCAATCAAAGTTTGTTCCCAAGTCTTCGACTCTACTTTCTATGTGATGGACATTCGTCCAGCCTATTCCTGTTTGCTTGGACACCCTTGGATTCATGGGGCAGGCGCTGTTACTTTTACTTTACACCAAAACTCGAAGTATCCCGCAAAAGGAAAAATAATTACAGTTTGTGGTTAAGAAGAATACATGGTGCGACATTTGAACTCCTTCAAGTATGTTGAGATGAGTGGTGAATTCCTCGAGACTCCTTGCCAGACCTTTGAAGTTATTCCTCAGACAAGCCCTGTTGCTAAAGTTGCTCCTACTATTCCTAAGGTTACCAAGATTCCACTAAGAATGGCTTGTCTGAAAGACGCTAAGACTATGGTAGAAGAAGGTGGTGGCACTATTTGGGGTCAGCTTCCCTATATTCCTTACAAGTCCGACAACTTTGGTTTGGGTTTCACCTCAGAGGATACGAGGGTTATTCGTCATGCTCGAGATAATTATGGGAGACCTCCATTTTGTATCAACAACAATGCATTTCATAAAAATCAAGTCAATGTTGTGGAAGACGCTGATAGTGACTGTGTTATAGACAATTGGATTTTCCCTACTATCGGAAATGGGCTCAACAATTGGAAGGCTGAAGACTTTATGAAAATATCCTTTAGTCAGGAGTAAATGCTATTTTTTGTTTTCTTGATTTCAAGTTTTTGGTTATGTAATTTGAACAATAACTTTAAGCCTTGTGCCTTACCCGGGGCACAACGGTCCATTTGTTAGGGTTGTCATTTTTCATCCACAAATTTTCATTTAATAAATCATTGGACATTTGCATTCAAATTTTGAGCTCTTTGTTTTTATTTTACTTTATTGATTTCAAAATAGCTATGTATTCTTACACACACCCATATAACAAATTGCAGATCCACATCCACCCTGGGCCCCATTGATAATAATTTTTCTATTGTCAATTATGACTTTGAAAATCCGATCTACCAAGATGAAGACGAAGGTGAGGAAGATTGTGAAGTACCTAGAGAGATTGCTAGACTGTTAGAGAAAGAAGAAAGAGCCATACAACCATATGAAGAGCCAGTCGAGGTTGTGAACTTGGGTACTGAACAGGACAAGAAAGAAATCAAGATAGGTGCCAACCTAGAAGACAATGTCAAAAAGAGGTTAATCCAGATGTTACGTGACTATGTTGAGATCTTTGCTTGGTCTTATGAAGACATGTCAGGGATTGCTACTGACATTGTGATTCATCATATACCGATGAAGGAAGGTTGTCCTCCTATAAAACAGAAGTTTCATCGTATGCATCCCGAGATGTCTGAAAAGATCAAAGTTGAGGTCATGAAGCAGTTCAATGCAGGTTTCTTAGCTATTACGTCCTATCCTAAGTGGGTTGAAAATTTGGTGTCGTTACCTAAGAAGGACGGTAAGTTCGTATGTGTATAGACTACAGGGATTTGAATAGGGAAAGCCCCAAAGATGACTTTCCTCTTGCGCGTATTGATGTTCTAGTTGACAACACCACTCAACATAAAATATTTTCCTTCATGGATGGTTTCTATGGTTATAATCAAATCAAGATGTCACCTAAAGACATGGAGAATACTACTTTTGTCACACAGTGGCGCACTTTCTATTACAAAGTTATGCCTTTTGGTTTGAAGAACATCGGTGCAATATATCAGCATGTTATGGTAGCTTTGTTCCATGATATGATCCACCATGATATAGAGGTTTACGTTGATGACATGATAGAAAGGTCTCATACTGAAGAAGAACAACTCGACCATCTGCACAAGTTGTTTGAGAGATTGAATAAGTACAAGTTGAGGTTGAATCCAAACAAGTTCACCATTGAGGTAAGATTGGGTAAACTCCTAATTTTCATCTTCAGTGGTAAAGGTATCGAAGTTGATCCTTCCAAGGTTAAAGCCATTCAATAAATACTAGCTCCTCATATTGAGAAGGAAGTTAGAGTTTCTTTAGACGATTGAACTACATTGTCGGATTTATTTTCCATTTGACCGCTACTTTTGAGCCAATCTTCAAGTTACTGAAGAAAGATCAAGTAGTGAAGTGGAACGACGATTGTCATATAGCCTTTGACAAAATCAAGGAGTACCTCCAATAACCTCCAATTCTGATGTCACCATTTGAAAGAAGACCTATGCTCATGTACTTGACAATATTAGAGAACTCAATGGGGTGTATATTGGGGCAACATGACAAGTTTTGGTCGAAAAGAGCATGGAATATACTACCTTAGAAATTTTTTTACCGAATGTGAAACAAGATACTCACTGCTTGAGAAAACATGATGCACTTTGACATGGGATGCTCGCCGACTAAGACAGTATATGTTGACTCATACTACTTTGTTGATCTCTAAGATGGATCCAATAAAATACATATTCGAGAAACCCACTCTCTCCGGAAGAATAAAAAGATGGAAAATGGTCTTGACATAATACGAAATTCAGTACACTACTCAAAAGGAAATCAAAGGAAGTGCACTGGCAGATCATTTGGCTCATCAAGATGTAGATGACTATCACTCTATGAATTTTGAGTTCCCAAATGAGAATATCATGTTAGTTATTGATCATGAAGAACTTGAACCATATGAAGGACCTGAACCAGGATCCCAATGGACTATGGTTTTTGATGGAGCTTCCAACACACTTGGTAATGGAATTGGTGCTATGATTGTATCTCCCAAGGGTTGCCATATGCCCTTCACCTCCATATTGTGTTTTGAATGTACCAACAATATGGCAAGTACGAAGCGTGCATCATGGAAGTTGTACCCCAATTTTTACCCCTAATATTATTCTATCATCTCATATCAACCTAATCACAACAAGATCACACTAGGGTTTGGTTCTTCTCCTTATCTCTAGGTTTGCTTATGAGGAATCACCAAGCACCTTGATTTGTATAATGCGATCATATATGTTTTGTATTTATTAACTTTTAAATAATAAATACAACGAATGTTTGCTCTAATTTATGATATTATAGGTAAGGGCACAACACTTTTCATCAGGTTGATTTATAGGTTCATGAGTTTATTTCAATGCCTTCTTCAACAAAGCTTCATTGAGATTCAAGCTTCATCATTGAAGATACTTTGAAGTAATATCATGACAAGGTCTTGATCTCTTGATCACATGTGCATAACTATCTCAATTCTTAACATTTGGAGGTGGTTTTTGTTGCTATGTGTTCTTAATATAATCCACAACAACTTCTATTCACATGGAAAGAGTATTTGTGCAAGAAAGTTTATCAAAATTGAAAGGGGTTTCCAAGTCATTTTGGTGCTCTAGGAGCTAGGGTTTTGAACTTCTAAGGGATATATATTGCTCATCTTTCGAGATTTTTGAGTGATTCCAAAGACATGCTTCTCTTTAAAGAGTTATAAAAAAGTTAGTTTAAAAGTTTCAAGAAAAGTTTGTGTGGAGGATACCTAATGATGAAGAAAGATTACATGTCCCCTAGATATGCCATCAAATTCTCTTATGTGACTTCAAAAGATCATAACTTGGTCAATCTTTATCTCCTTGAGCATATTATTTTTCCACAATGATCTTAAGGATGTGAACTTCAACTCTTCTGTTATGTGCAAAGCTTGAAAATGGATAGAAGATGCCCTAAGAATGCAAAAGATTATATGCCATCTCATGAATTTTCACCATCTTTACAAGGCCATAACTTTTTCAATACATGGTATTTTTGAGTGATTCAAGTTTCACAATGCTCTTCGGGAAGTCTACTTCAAGATAGAATCATTGATAAAAGCTCAATTTTGGAGGAAAGCCTTGGTTGACCTCAAAACATTATAGGTCACTTTTGAAGTTTATTTTTTCCTCCTAGTTAGAATTTTAAATGCATAATTCAGCTTCTAATCACTAAATTGTTGTGCATTTTTACTTCTAATCATGTTTAACAATCTTCCAGAAGTGACTAGCACCTTGAAACACAAGTTTTGGCTAAGTTTTGAGCAAAATATGAGTCACACTTTTCATGTTTGTAACTTCACACGAATTCCATCCAAACTTAATCATTCCACACGCTTGAGCATCCCATTTGCTTCCATATAAATAGAGGGTTATATCTCACTCATTATCTCAAGCTTGAACAACCAAAATCACTCTGTCAAACTCCCTCCATAACACCCTTTTTTGAGATTTCGAATTCCACTTTTCACCACTTTTTAATATAATTTCTTCATTGATCTCTCATCCTTGAACTCCACAAAAGCTAACAGAAGAAGAATCAAGCCTTGAGGTGTCCTGAATCGTGCTAGTCAAGTCCATTTACAGAGAAATCTAATCTGACTTTGTTCAGGTAGTCTAAGGCACCAAATCTTCTAACTAAAACTACTGGAATGGTCTATGATGTTCACTGATGATTGCTATTAACTCAATTTTGGTGAATCAATGCATTTGATACTTCTGTTTTCAATTTCATTTTTTTCAAAATATCTCTGGTTTTTTTCCGAATCGAGTAAGCTATGTTTTATATAAATTTGGCATGAGGATATGGTTGTGATCGTCTTGAAGAGATGCGTCTAATGATACCACTATGAGCGTCTAAATTGACAGATTTAAGGATCATGGTTTCTCCCTAGTTGTAAGGTACCTGGAGTTTGAAGATGACCTACATGGCCTCTTAAACCAATGAGAGCAAGACAATTGAAATGTTGTGATTGGTCTGACTTTCGTGACTCCAGTGCGCGCTTGTTGATCGTGGATCACCCATACATCATCATTTTTGAGCCATCTGATGCGCCAGTGTGTTTTAATGAAATAGATCCAACGCCTCACATTATTTCTGATTTATTTATTTTTACAAAATTTGATTTAAATTTGTAAAAATTCATAACTCTTATTTTTTCCCAAAAATTATAAAAAAACTATACAAAAATACTTTGAATTATTTCTGATTTTGTGAATATTTTTTTATATTTTTATTTTAATGTTTGTTATTTTTCATAATATTTATTTTGTTTGCTTTATTTTAATTATTTTAAAAATACTTGGCATTTTTTAAATTCTAAAATTTTTTATCAAGATCATTTTCTCTATTTTTGACTTTTTTGAAATTCTTCTATAATTTTATTTTGTTTTCTACTATTTTTAATCTTTTTTTCACTTACTTGAGTAATTTTAATTAGTTTAAAAATACTTTTCTATTTTAAAAATTACCAAAAATTTTATAAAAATGTTTGAGGTCATTTCTGATTTTTCTAGGGTCTTTTCAAATTTTTCTTTGATACTTTGAATATAGTTTGTTAGTTTACCTTTTATTTTCATTTTTAAAACAATTCAAAAATCATTTTTTCTTTTTATTTTATTCAATAAATGCAATTAATTTTTTATATTCTGACTATGTGATTGATGATCATAAAACTTCATTAACATCATTGAATCTTAGGTGTTGAGTTTAACTCCACTAAAATGGATTGATGATTTTAATGATAGTTTGATCAATTTTTTTATACAAATATTCTCCTTCCCACTTCATCTCATCCTCTTCTTACTTGTACCACATGTTATTGGAGAATGATCTACATATTATTTCTCTAAACATATGGTACATAGATTGCTATTGACCGACCTCAAAATAGGTGCGACTTCTATATAAGTCCACTTATGATTGTTTAACATAGCGCTAAATTTTGTCCCAATTCGAGAAATGATCATTCGTGGTCCAGACCCATGTTTGCAAGCCCATGTTTGTTTAATTTGAAACCTTTGATCCAATAACCTTGAGGTTCATTGTTAGGAGGCTTTGGTCTTATCAACCCTCTAATGAATCTTCATAAATTTTGGACTAAGTGAATCATTTAAACATTGTTGATCATTTATTGTAGCCTTGTAAATTTGAAATGAATGATATACTTGACAAAAAGCAAACGAAACTTGTTGTTGAGAGGCTTTAATTTTATCAATCTTCTAATGAGTTTTAAAATTCAAGTTTCAAGATGGTCATTCAACTAACCTCTAATTTCTAACTCATTAACAATTGACTTTTTTATTTTTATGCTTTTACTTTATGCTTTTATTTGAAGCTCCATTTTCATTTCATGTTATTTTCATCTTTGCTCACTTGAGCATTTATCTTTATGTCATTTTTATTTTTCTCACTTGATATTTTCATTTTCTTTTTGGAGATACCTAATAACCAACTTGAACAATAAAAAATTTTAATGTCACTTGGACTACTTGGTTACTATCCTTGGCATGGTGTAGTTATGGACTTCTTGGACTAAGGATTAGAGACCTGGACCTACCTGGACACATTGGTGACTTCTATTGTTACTTTGTCTGGAGTTCTTGGGGTTTACCTCAAGACATTGGGTTGTTTGTTTCTTTGTGTACGGGTTATTCTGATTACATGATTTGCCGATGATTGGGAATTCATTTGTATACAACTGTTACTCTGCCCATTTTTTGTGAAGACTTAATGCATTTAAAGCTTGTTTTTCTTAAGAAGTTCATTATCTTTGATTGTTTGGTTTCAATCCAAAGGATGGGAATTCTAAATTGACTCATTATGTAAAGTGTTGGTTTCTTGTTGGTTAGACGGTTCATTTCCCTAGATTTTACCTTATGCTTTAGGATAGTCCGTTCATCTCTTCCCATCTTCTTTAATTTCAAAAATCTTATCCCTTCTTTTCAAAACTATTCGTGTTTTCTAAACTTGAATCACTTTCACAATAAACTTGGACTTAGGTCCATGCATTTTCAAAAATATTTTCTTAATCAAACTATAACCAACATAAAAATACCTTGACATTTTTTGTGAGAAGACTAAAATTCAATCAATCGCATTCAAACCATTTTTCCATTTAGGCTTTTCATTTTAAAACTTTTCTCAAAAGATTAGACTCTTGTTAATCTTTGTAGTGATGCGAGATACTATACTTCTACAATATATAGTGAAGTAAGATATTTTCCACTTGGGTGTTGAGTGAGGCTTTGTTGATTTTAAAATCCAAGCCATATCCTCCATTTGAGATGACACAAATTCTCCTTTCTCATAGTCGTGGGTAGTAAGTATGTTCTTCAACTAGGATAAGACGATGATGCATCGTCTCTTAAAATTAACCAACACACGTGTGTTTTAAAATTTTAAAGGAGAACTACGAGTACACTGATCCCCTATTACACGGAAGGTGGTACATAGGCACTAAAGGTTCGCAACCGCGGAGGGTGAAAAAATTGTAAAAAATATTTCTTTTCTCATCTCCACAATCTATTTTTTTATACAACACTTATAGCCAAAATACGCATATTTTCAAAGAGGTTCCTACAGAGTACCGTAGATGTTTCGGACGATAATACCCTCCCTTTGCATAACCAAACTCCGAACATAGATCCTTTCCCCCTCTTTTTGGATTATTCGCTCTTTTCCCATTCCTTTGGAAACAATAAAGCATGGTGACGATATTTTTATTTGATCTGTATGAGTTAAGTCAATCCAATGGCTTAGTCTCAACATTTCTACCACCATAGAAAAAATGGCGACTTCACTGAGGAAATTTCGACCAATTGTTGTTCCATCTTTAAGTTGGTTGAGCCTATCTTTGTTTGTTTGTGTATGTGCTGTTATCTGTTGTATATTATGTGTTGTATATGTTTGTCTGGATTTTCCTAGTTTTCAGGGTGCTTGGTGATTTCTCATAAGTCCTCTACCCGAAATTTGGAAAACCTAAGATAGGACGGGCGGTATAATCATGTTAACTTTGAGGGAGTAATCCCAAAAAAGGAGGCATGAGATCCTCCACTTAATGGAGGCCCCTTTGACTGTAGTGTCATTTACCGAGCAATCGGGAAGACGTGTTGCTTTCGGCCTGGGAGCCTACTGAAACTGAGGAACATAGAACCCTTAACCCATCTTGGTCTTTTGGGTGTAGTGCGGAAACCATGACGAAGTAATCCAGAAATGGTTGTCACGCGATACTACACTCAGACGAGTTTTTCTTGAGAGTATTACTAACTACCGAGTTAATCGGAACATTGGTAATGTCCGAAGGAAGGATGTATACTCTGAGAACCTCTTAGAACCTTATTAGGTAGGTGATAAACTATTAGACCATACCTTATGGGTAGTACCTTTGACTTCATGCTCGTGATGTCAAACCCATAAACCCCATGTCTGTGATCTTGTGTGTGATTGTTGCATCATGCATTCATGCACCCATGAGCATCCTTTAAAATATTTTTGTTCAAGGGACTTAAAGTTGATTTTTTGCAAATATCTCAGGTACTTTTGACCGTGTATTCTGGAAAAAGAAAGACTCATAAGTACAGTTTCAAGAATCATAAGATAGATGATTTGATTAGTTTAATCTTTGAGATTGGGAGTTCTACAGATTTTCGGAAGAAGTATGGATCCATCGTGTCACTTATGAAGCTCAAGATGAAGGAGAGTTTTATCTCAACTTTGGTCTAGTTCTACGATCTGATGTATCGATGTTTCACTTTCCCTGATTATCAGTTGATGCCTACATTGGAGGAGTATCCTTACCTACTGGGTTTACCTGTGACCGATCATGTTCCTTTAACCAGTTTGGAGGGGGAGCCAAAGTGTCATGAGATTGCTGCTATGGTTCATTTGGGGAAGTCTAAGATTGAGGCCCACATGGATTACCCACTTAGTTTTTATTGGAGAAAACTTTCTATTCTGCTAGGATGAAGAGTACAGTTGCTTTTGAGGTCATCTTTGCTTTGCTTGCTTACGGGTTGTTTTTATTTCCTAACATCGAAAACTTTATGGATATCAATGCCATCATGATATTTTTGATTGGAAATCCAGTCCCTACATTATTAAGATATTCCTATTACTCCATTCATCTTCGAGATTATTATCATGGAGGGATGATCATCTATTGCACGCCTTTGTTGTATCAGTGGTTTATTTCTCACTTACCTCGGTCCGATGCTTTCTGCGATATCAAGAAGGAACCTCGTTGGGCACCCAAGATTATGGATCTTACTCATTCCAATATTGTTTGGTATCATCGGGCTTACTATGATGTGGATATTGTCGATAGTTATGGTAGTTTCCCAAATGTACCCCTTCTCGATACAAAGGGAGGAATTAACTACAACCCCGTTCTTGCACGACGATAGCTTGGATATCCAATGAAAGATAAGCCAAACAATATTCATCTGATTGGTTTATTTATTAAAGAGGGAGAGAATCATAAGAAATCTAAGGAGGAAATTGCAAATGCGTGGGGCCATATTCATAGGAAGAGTAGGAAGGACTTGGGACCTACATGAGCTATTTCTTTGGAGCCTTATATCCGGTGGGTACATGCAAGGGAAATTAAGTTGAAGACCCCATATTCTCGTGAAGGACCCATGCCTAATATGTTTATAAAGACCACTCCTCCCATTTTAGATAATCTGGAAGAGCTTCAGCTTGCCCTAGTCAGGATGCACCAGGAGAAAGAGTCTTGGAAGAATAAGTGTCAAACTTTAGAGATGTGCTACCGAGCAGACTTGAAAGAGAAAGATGACCTAATTGAGATTCTTGGGATTTATGCTGTAGAGATGATGGAGAAGCAAGGGGATTTATTTTTCTCTAGAGCTTGATCAGTAATTAGTCATCTGCTTCCTGACTCTGGTGATTGGAAAGAGGTTGCTGACAGGTATGCAAAAGAGAATAAGTAGTTGAAGGCTCAGATTTCAAGACTCACTGGGAAGCATCAGTGTGTGAAGAGATCTTCATCAGCTTTGCGTTCTTAGGATTTTAGATTCTATCTTATTTTGTACTTGGGATTTTTGAAACTTGTACTAAAAGTTGTAATCCATTTTGAAGTTATTATAATGAGATTTTCAGTATTTCAAAATGTGTTAGTACTTTAATATTTACAAATTGTCTATAACTTTTTGAGTCCCTTGAAGTATTAATAATAATAAAATAAATCATGTGAATTTCATGTCATGCATCATCTTGTACATATTTCTTCCATTTCTAATCATATCCAGGTGTCTTACAGTGTTTCTTTGACTTTGTTCAGCAAGTTATCTCACGAGTATAATACTCGGGCTAATTCAAGGAAGAAAATGGAGAATCTTGAACAAGAGAATCGCGAGCAGCATGAAGAAGTTACTAATTTGAAGGCCGGTATGGCTAATCTGACTGATTTGATGGAATCATTGGTGGGTGCTCAGAATTAGCCACCACTTGCTCAACCATAACAGACAACAATTGCTTTTGAAGGTCTATCAGTTCCCGTCTCTGTTACTCTAGTTATTGTTGCTCATAATTGTATGCCTCAGGGTTACCCATGAGGGATGCCTGAAAATTTCATACCAGAAGGGTATAATCTTGATGCTCCGGTTACTCCATTTGTTCAAGATGCTACTACTCCTGCACCTCATGTGGTGCATGTTACTCCTGCTGCTAGAAATAAGATTCACTATGTTGCACCTCCTTCGTTAAATTCTATGTCATTTGTTAATTATGAAGTTTATCGTCTTGTTCCTCCACCGAGTGAAAGTGTGGGTTTCTATGACTGGTTAGACGAATTTCAAGACCAGTTCAATGATATGGAGAAGGAAATGAAGGCCCTATGAGGAAAAGAATTGTTTGGATATAACGTTAGCGAACTCTGCCTAGTTCCAAATATAAAGGTGCCAGTGAAGTTTAATGTGCTAGAATTTGAGAGGTATGATTGCAACTCTTGTCCTCGTGACCACCTGGTGATGTATATCAGGTAAAATGTCTACCCATACTGATGTCAGTGTTTTCTCATTCATTTCTTCCAATATAGTTTAACTGGTGCTGCTCTAAAATGGTATATGAATCTGGACAGTAGCAATATCCATACCTTCAATGATCTGGGAGAAGCCTTTCTCAAGAAGTAAAAGTACAATATCTTCATGGTGCCTGACTGTGACCAGTTGAGGGAAATGGCTCAGAGAGATAAGGAGTCGTTTAAAGAATATGCACAGAGATTGCGCGAGATAGCTTCGCAGGTGGTGCCACCTTTGGGAGAACATGAAATTACCAAGGTCTTCCTGAAAACCCTTGGATCATTTTATTATGAAAGGATGGTCGCCAGTGCGCCAAGTGACTTCACCGAGATGGTGAGCATGGGTGTTCGTTTGGAAGAGGCTGTTAGAGAAGGACGCTTGACAAAAGATGAGGGGACAAAGAAGTCGTTGTATGGGATCTATCGAAAGAAAGAAAGCAAAGCGAATGATGTTATTAGGGAGAGGAAGATTAGGCCACCTAGAAGGCATCAACGGTACCAGCAATAGGTTGCTTCAGTGACTCTAATTGTCAATGTAGCTCCAACAATTATTGCCTATCATAGACTATCTCCTCAGCGAAATCAAGGGCAGAGTCAGAAGAGAGGGGCTTTTGATTCTATTCCAATGAGCTATGCAGATTTACTTTCGAATTTGATTCAAAAGAAGTTGGTTAAGACTGGGTCGCCCTCTACTATACCATCACCTTTACCTTGGTATTATAAGGTAGACCAGACGTGTGCTTTTCATCAGGGAGCCCCAGGGCATAATATTGAGAACTGTTATCCTTTGAAATCGGAAGTACAAAAGATGGTGAGATCTCGTCTTTTATCTTTTAAAGATGTTGGCCCTAACGTGAAAGATAATACTTTACCAAAGCATGGAGAAGAAAATGCTATAAACATGGTTGCTGGTTGTCCAGGGGACTTCCGGATTTTTGATATTAACCTGGTTATAGGAGATTTAGTAAAGATGCATGCTGGTTGTGGTATTTGCAGTACAAATATCCAGGGATGTGATAAGATAAAAGTTGATCTTCAGGAAATGATGGACGAATGCCTCATTCATATGATCAGGCCTACGGAAGAGTACGAAGAGGATGTGAATATGGTATTTGGATGTTCTAGAGAATTCCGGATTTTTGACGTGAACCATATGAATGATGATTTTGGTGCAGTTGCACACTACCTTCTGTCACATGGATGGTCAAGAAGAACACCATTATGAATCTTCTCCGATCTGCTGTAGAGATTCACGTGGGTTTTCCATAGTAAGAAGGGGTATTAAATTGTAGTTGGACCATGGTACTATCATAGTTTCAGGAAATAGAGATGATTATCGTGGGATAGCAAGAGTCGCCACCGACTTTTCTTTTATCCAATAAAGGAAAGGGTAAAAAGAACAGGAAAGACCTTTTGAGAATTTTCTTGAGTTTGGGGGGTAGATTACAAAAATGGAAGGTGTCAGGACCCTTTTAATTTGAAGTTATCTATGGTCTCTTAGTTACTAGCTCACTTTTGAAATGCTTTGTTTGAAATGTGTTTGTGATTGTTTTTGAAAGTATTTTTGAGAAGTGCCTTTGTTTAGGCGAACTTTGTAATGATTCTCGTTTCTATAAGAATGTATACAAAGTGTTGACATTTGAAAGTATTTCATGGAAAGTGTTGGTGTGTTTTGAAAGATGTTTTGAAAATGGTTGTGAGAAAGAAACTACGAGCGTTCTACCTACTCAAAAAGTCTTAGTTCTTTTCTTCCTCCTTTAGATAGTGTTTTCTTACTACTAGTTAGTAAGCAACCATATCATTGGATGTGAAGGGACAGGCTTGCATCATCGTACAATCATAGAAAGAAACATTGTAGGATACCTTAGCAATTTGTCGTAAGGGTCTAAGATTGTTTACTGAAGGCAACATTGAAGGGTCATCGAGGTACTACGATCTTGTATTCGAAAGTCTTTGCTAAAGTATCCCACATTCGAGGGACATGACTGTTTTATTCTAAGGCAACAAGTTTGGGTTAACCCTAGAGGTGCAAGTGTGCCCATGTTTTTTTTCATGTTCTTTTTTCTTTGAATTAGGATTTTCTATTGGTTGATTTTATATCTTGCCATACAAACCCTAATTACTAGCATTTATATTGAAAGCGATAAATTACAAAAAATGTAAAGTTCTACGCTATTACATCATTTGGGGATAGGGGCACAAATTTACAAAAGGGGAGAAAGTAAATAAAAACCTATTTTTCTATTACATTCATATTGAACTTGAATAAATAATATACAAGAATGTGAGATAATTTACAAGAATGTCAATTACTATACAAGGAAAAGAGAATTGTTTTTGTTTGGATTTTTTGTATAAAAGGGTTTATCTTAATTAAACTAAAAAGAAAATAGGTAATTGAAACTAAGTTAATTTAAATTGATTTAATGAAAGTTAAACCTAAGTTAATCATAATAAAAGTAATGAAATTAACTAAAAAACATATTTTTAGGGTTTTTATGAAAACATTTTAACCTATTTAGTTAAAACTAAAATGGATGGAAAGAAATTAATTAATTAAACTCCTAAGTTCTAAATTAATTTTATTTAAATAAATTAAGTCTAATATTAATTTAATTAAGAAAGGAAATTTGTTAAATAAATTTTTCGTATTTTTGTCTAAAAGAAATAAAATAAAAATATACTAAATGTCTAAATAATATTATATTTCTTTTGGTATTTTTTATTAATAAAAATAACATTAATAATAATAATAAAAATGATAAAGAAAATAAAATAAAATAAAATTAAAATTAAAATCAGGGGGGGTTAGAAAGTAGAAAGAATGTAAAATAGTAAAACAGTTTGGTTTTTTGTTAGGCCCAAAGAATGATTTTTATTTGTAATAGAAAATAAACAAAAAATATAAAAAACAATTTGATGTTGGGATGAATATCATTAAGCATTCATGGGGGAGAGGAAGTAAAAAAAATGATGGCCTAATGCTGATGCCCAGGGTGCTAGCTGCAAACCAAAAAAAGAAACAAAAAGTATGAAAAATAACAAAACGGACGTTGGGGCTCGAACCCAGGTCCTAAAGCGAAAGGCGCGCGATTTAACCACTAGGGTGGTGATACATCCGGTGTTATAAACATAGCCATAAATATATATTACAAAACCAATCTTAGGCATGTATCATCTTCAACCTCGCGTTAGAAAATTTCCCAAGATACTCAAAAGTTGTAACTTATTTATCTCTCAACCAAAATGGAAAATGTAAACATGAAAGTTGCGTAAAATTTCATCACGAATCCAGAAATGCAGATAACTAAAGCTATAGATCAAAGATGAATGGGAATTTCTAATTGTACTAAACTTTGAGCTAACTTTTTCAGGAATTTCAAACTTGAAATTCACACTAGTCAGGAAATATAAATGAAATCTAAGGGCATGGTTAGCTTCAGGGCTATAATGTCTACATTTTATCTTTGAAAATGGAAAGCTAACAATGCCTATATGAAGATTTCAAAAATCAGAAAACTTACCTCAAAAATGGATTTTGCATTTTGAGTTTGAGTTTATTTCAAGGTGCTGCAATGATCAGGTTAGCTTCCTTGAGTCCCTAGGAAGCTAATTCAATGCTTAGCTTGAATGGAGAGTGGCTGAAATGGTCTGGAGATATCCAACTACAATGCTCTATTTTTGGTTATGGAAGATGAACAAGATTGTGTTACAGTTGGAAAACAGGGACTGGGATAGCCTCTATATGTGTATTAGAAGCTTTATGATGGATTAGAAGTGAAAAACATGAGTAGATTTGAAGATTGAGCTTCAAAGTTAGAAATAATAAGTTCTTGTGCTTTTGTTACAATTTATGATTTAAGGGAGAGTGAGGGTGCTTATGGGCTTTTGAACTCATGTTTTAGCTCACAAGTAGTGTCTGTATTTATAAGCAAGAAGTTTGGATGCTTGAGATGTCAGAAATCAAGAATCACATGTTTGTGGATTTGCCTTATTTTTGAAGCAACATTGACGAACATCATTCCAATGCTTGTACCAGGCCCTCTAGAGTGGTTGAACACTTTAAACATGTTTCTTATGGCCTGGTAGGTTAAGAATGTGCAGAAGAAACAAGTTAGAGGCTCAAGAAATTGACTTTGTGATTAAAGTGGTTTTTACAAGAATAAAATGGTTACTTTCTTCCCAAAATAACAATTTTGTTTGGATAATGCTTGAATTAATTGGATAATGGCTCAATCAGTTGTGTAAACCATTAATAATGGAGTGAAACATAAGTTTGAGGCCTACGAAGCAAATATTATGCAGCATGGTTATGTATTTGGTCAAGTGTTCATCACAAATTTGACTTGTAATTCAAGTTTGAAACCCTAACTTCATCTCTTCGATTCTCCTAGCTCATGAATGATCTTAATGAGTTCTTGGACATTTTGAAAATCTTGGAACATCCTCTACAACCTTTATGTTTTTCATTTTTGAATAATAAATTTGGACCTATGTGAAAAACTGCCATGAAGTTAAGTAAAAAATAAGCCTAAACTAGGTCAAATTTTCACTAAGTGTTTTAAGAAAAAGTGCATGACTTCATGAATTTATAACTCAAAACCCAAGAATTTATAGGACTTGATAGGTAAATAAAATTTATAGATCTCATCAAGATCTAAAACTTTCATGTTGAAAAATTTCTTTGAATCATCTTGCATCTTGGTGAAAAGTTGGCAGAAAGTCATGAAAAAATAAGACTTAAAAAACACTTAGAAAAATTCTAATTCTTGAAAAGTTTGACTTTTTAAGATGAATTTTGACTTTCTTGATTTATTGATGATCAAGTTTAAAATTTTTGGATGTCTTGATTAAATGTGATCTTGGAAACTCAATTTTGATCAAAAAGTCAAAATATGACTTTTGGTGTATCTGTTGACTGAATTTCAACTATCAATCAATTGATCTTGAGAAATGAATTGAGATATGAAATTAGGTCAAATGATGAATTTTAATCTTTGAGATCATGTTTCAAACCAATATGTCATGTATTAGGTCAAAAGTAAAAAATTAGCCATTCCCAGTCAAAACTCTAATTTTGACCATTTTGCCCTTTTGGTGATTTGAACAATTTTCATGGGAAATTGTGATCCAAACTTGATAAATTGATACATATGACCTGAAAAGTTTCTTGGGCACTTTGGGGTACAACAACTGCCCATGTTCAATCTTCTTAAACCTGAAAAGTTAGATTGGCGAGTCCATCATTCGTGACTTGAAGGTGGAAGATGATTGAACACCAAAGTGCCCATAAATTTACACTCGACTATGTGTTAGTTGATTGTGTCAGGAATGGGCTTAAAGATTTCATTCAGAGAAGTGATGAAGAGTTTTTCGGAGATGGTCTTACAGATGCCATCCAGAGTAACTGTTGATAGAAACTAGAGGAAGCATCAAAATAAATCTTTTGTCGATTTATATTGAAATAACAAATGTCTTTTGCCTGTTTTCAACTGGAAGAAGTCAATCTAACCCAGAAGAGGTCTTTGTTCACCTGTCTTTAATCTGGAAGAAATAAATCTAACCAGAAGAGGTCTTAGTCTGCTTGTCTTTAATCTGGAAGAAATAAATATAACTAGAAGAAGTCTTCATTCGCCTGTCTTTAACTGGAAGAAATAAATTTAACCAGAAGAGGTCTTTGTTCGCTTATCTTTAACTTGAAGAAATAAATCTAACCGGAAGAGGTCTTTGTTCGTCTGTCTTTAATCTGGAAGAAATAAATCTAACCAGAAGAGGTTTATTGATTGCCATAAGAGGACTCCGTCTGCCTGTCTTTAATCTGGAAGAAGAAAAAATCTAACCAGAAGAGGTCTATTGATTGCCTGTTTTTAACTGGAAGAAGTAAATTCAACGAGAAGAGGTCTATTGATTGCCTGTTTTTAACTAGAAGAAGTAAATTCAACTAGAAGAGGTCTTTTGATTGCCTGTTTTTAACTGGAAGAAATAAATTCAACCAGAAGAGGTATATTGATTGCCTGTTTTTAATTGGAAGAAGTAAATTCAACGAGAAGACATCTGTTGATTGCTTGTTTTTAAATAGAAGAAGTAAATTCAACCAGAAGAGGTCTATTGATTGCCTGTTTTTAACTAGAAGAATTAATTTCAACCAGAAGAGGTCTTTTGATTGCCTGTCATTAACTTGAAAAAGTAAATTTAACCAGAAGAGGTATTTTGTCTTGTTGATTGTTTTTTTCTGCAAGGAAGAGGGTTAGTTACATGCAGATGTATGCATGGCGTAGTGATGTTCTCAAAATAAATGAGGTTAGGTTGTATGCATTTGTCATTTATGCGTTATGATGTATGAATGTTACTGAAATGCATCTTTGTCTACGAAAATAAATCCTTGACAAATGTTTGAGAGTGTTGGGAAGAAAAATCCCAGAGTACCGTTGGAGATGAAGAGCGTGTATATCTTCGACTTTGTTTAGAGTATTCTGTTGGGGATTCTTGTCTCATTGTTTTTAAGGAAATTATACAGGGAGTGTCAATTTCTGCTTGAGGGATAGAGTTCAGGAACCTTGGTTGTCCATTACTCTACTGGGGAATTATAACTTGATTGGGGAGAAGTAAAGTTAACTAGTATCTGCTCGAATTCCAGGATTTGCAGAAACTTATTGGGGATAGTGTCGACTCCGTTGGGGACAAGGGGTTTTGTCCTTTGATTTGTAATGGTACGAGAAAAGAACTTGATTTGGGGAAATCATTGTCAGGAGATTGGAACTCCGAATGGATACTATATGAATTCAAAGCAGTGGGGATAATTTTGTTGAAGTAACTCTATAGGGATATCCCAAAAATGTTTATTACTATTTTTAAACATACATTTGTTAACAATTAATCATGTTCATATGTGTATGTTCATTCAATTTTAGTCATTGGACGTTTCTTCACTCAAATAAAAAACAAAAAGTTTACACTTCAAAGTATATTTGAATTTATGTTTTGCCTATAAATAGGTGTTTTTGTACAAGGAGACAAAGATCATAGTAAGAGGAAATCGTCGAAAGAATACAAAGTGAAAACAAAAATAATAGCCATGTGGAAGTGATCTCATTGAGTTCTGACTCTGTTATTGCACCTATGTCTTCTAACATCATCCCTTTTCGTTGAAAAAAGTTGATTGAATTGATCTTACACCCAAGAACATGGACATTGGTAATATAGCTGGTTGTAGTGATTTCATGGGACATAGTCATACGCTTTAATCCTTAAATTTTTCCTGGACCGCCCTTTCGGGTTTTCATCCCACCAGGTTACCCTTTTTTGCCCAAGCTCCCCTTTTCGGTTTTCGACTTGTCGGGTGTATAATCTTTTGTATATATCCCTAATGTTTTCCCGAACATCTTTGATTCGCCGGGATGCCCTTGTTTTTTCATAGGTATGTCAACCTAGCCAGTCATTTTTATGCATAGTATTTTATGACTATGTCTGTGTTCACAGGATACGGGAAATCTTCGTTGTCCATAATAGTTAGCATCATGGCGCCGCTAGAGAATACTTTCTTAACAACGAACAACCCTTCGTAAGTGGGAGTCCATTTTCCCCTGGGATCACCTTGAGGAAGAATGATGCACTTTATTACCAAGTCGCCAGCCTGATACACTAGAGGTTTGATCTTTTTGTTGAAAGCCTTGATCATATGCTTTTGATACATTTGACCATGACAAACAGCAGCCAGTATCTTCTTATTAATCAAGTTAAACTAATACAATTTAGTTTGAATCCATTCATCTTCGCTTAAGTCTGCTTCTTTCATAGTCCTTAAGGAAGGAAACATCCACAGTTAGGACAACTTCCATGCCATAGATTAAAGAGAAAGGATTTTCCCTAGTTGATGTTCGAGCCGAAGTACGGTAACCATGAAGAGAAAACGGTAACATCTTGTGTCAGTCTTTATAGGTGACTACCTTCTTTTGCACAGTCTTATTTATGTTTTTATTGGCAGCTTTCACTACGCCATTCATCTTAGGCCTGTATGGAGAAGAGTTGTGATGCTTGATTTTGAACTGCGTACAAAGTTCAGTGATCATAGCATTTTTGAGATTGGTTCCGTTATGAATGATGATCCTTTCAGGGATGTCGTACCAGTAGTTCATGTTATGCTTGATAAATCGGGATACAAAACTCTTAGTGACTAAGGAAAATGAAGCAGCTTCAACCCATTTGGTGAAGTAGTCTATGGCAACAAGGATGAAACAATGCCCATTAGAGGCTGTTGGCTTGATCTCCCTAATCATGTCAATGCCCCACATTTCAAATGGCCATGAAGCAGTCATAACATTCAAAGGAATTGGAGGCACATGAACCTTGTCGGCATTGATTTGACACTTACGACAAGTCCTCGAGTGATGGTGACAATCAGTTTCCATAGTTGACCAATAATAACCAGCTCTAAGAATCTTCTTGGCCATAGTGTGCCCGTAAAAATGAGTTCCAAAGACACCTTCATGCATGTCTTCCATGATTTTCTCTGCCTCCTTCTTGTCCACACAACAGAGTAGAGTAGAATCATAGTTGTGCTTGTACATGATCCCACTGCTTAGGAAGAATTTGGCTGAGAACATTCATAGGAATTTCTTGTCATTGACTGAAGCTCCTTCAGGATACTCTTTTGCTGCAAGATGTCTCTTTATTTCATAATACCAAGGCTTCTCCTCATCAGTGTTCATCTCATAAAAGTGCGTCGGTTCATCAATTCTTTCGATAGTAATTCTCGGAGCTTCGTTGTCCCAATTGACTTTGAACATTGATGACATAGTCGCTAAAGCATCTGCCAACTGATTTTATTCTCTTGGGAAGTGTTCAAAGTTAACCTCCTTAAATTATGGGATGAAGGTTAACATAAGCTCTTCATAAGGGATCAGGTTTGGATGTTTGGTATCCCATTCTCCTTTAACTTGACTGATTACTAGAGATGAGTCCCCGTATACGTCCAAGAAATTGATTCTTAGGTAGATATCATCTTTTAAACCCAAGATGCATGCTGCATACTCGACCATGTTGTTTGTACAGTCGAAGCACAATATGGCAGTGAAAGGTGTATGGCCACCTTCGGGGGAAATAATCACAACACTAATTCTGTTACCTAAAGAATTGGAAGCTCCATCAAAAACTATAGTCCATCGGGATCCTTGCTCAGGTCCGTCATACGGTCCAAGCACTTCACAATCAGTTTTCAACATGATATTCTCATCCAGGAATTCAAAGTTCATGGATTGGTAATCATCAATAGCTTGATGGGCCAAATGATCTGCTAGCACACTTCCTTTGATGGTCTTTTGTGTAGTGTATTGGATATCATATTCAGTGAAGATCATTTTCAATCTAGCTATTCATCCGGAGAGGGCTGGCTTCTTGAAGATGTACTTGATATGGTCCATCTTATAAATCAACAAAGTGGTGTGAGTCAACATATACTATCTTATCTGGTGAACAGCCCATGCCAAAGTGCAACAACTTTTCTTGAGTAGTGAATATCTTGTTTCACAGTTGGTAAACTTTTTTCCCAGGTAGTATATTGTATTCTCTTTTCGGCCAGACTCGTCATGTTGGCCCATCACACACCCCATTGAATTCTCTAATACCGTAAAGTACATAATCATAAGTATTCCTTCAACTGGAGGCATCAAGATATGAGGTTCTTACAGATATTCTTTAATTTTCTCAAAGGCTGCTTGGCAGTTGTTGTTTCATCTGACTACTTGATCTTTCTTTAACAGTTTGAAGATTGGCTCACAAGTAGCAATTAGGTGAGATATGAACCAGGAAATATAGTTGAGTCAACCTAAGAAACCCCTGACCTCCCCCTTAGTACATGGAGCTGGTATTTCTTGTATGGCTTTGACTTTTGCAGGGTCGACCTCAATACCTTTTCCACTGACGAAAAACCCTAATAGTTTTCCGGATCTTACCCCGAAGGTGCATTTGTTGGGATTCAGCCTTAGCTTGTATTTCTTCAACCTCTCAAACAACTTGTGAAGATGATCAAGGTTTTGTTCCTCAGTTTGCGACCTTGCAATCATATTATCAACGTACACTTCTATTTCATGATGGATCATATCATGAAATAGAGCTGGCATAGCTCATTGATGGGTTTCCCCCGCATTCTTCAATTTGAAAGGCATGACCTTATAGCAGAAAGTGCCCCACTGTGTGACAAAGTTGGTCTTCTCCATGTCCTCGGGAGCCATTTTGATTTGGTTGTAACCGAAGAATCCATCCATGAAGGAGAAAACTTTGTGTTGAGTCGTATTGTCGACCAAGACATCAATGTGAGGTAGTGGGAAATCATCCTTGGGACTGACCCTATTCAAATATATGTATTCTATGCACATACAAACTTTTCCATCTTTCTTCAGTACCGAGACCACATTTGTAACCCATTGGGGATATGACGTAACTGCTATAAAACCTGCATCGAACTATTACATTACCTTAACTTTTATTTTCTCATACATGTATGGTTGCATGCGACGAACCTTTTGCTTGAATGGAGGACAATATTCCTTCATTGGCAGACAATGAACTGTAATGTCAGTATCAAGTCCCTACATATCTTCATATGACCAAGCAAATACCTCAACATTATCGTGCAACATCTGAACCAATCTGCCCTTGATACTGTCTTCCAAGTTGGTGTCGATCTTGACTTTCCTCTTGTTTATCTCAGTACCTAGGTTGATCACCTCAACTAGTTCCTCGTGCGGTTGAATGGCCTTTTTCTCTTGCATTAGAAGTCTGGCTAGTTCCCGAGGTATTTCACAATCTTCTTCGCCTTCGACTTCGGCTTGGTAGATTGGATGTTTGAAATCATAGATGGAAATAACAGAGTCGTTGTCAATGAGATCCGGAGTGGATGTGGATCTGCAAATATGCGTGTGTGCATTTAAGGTCACATGTCTATTTTGAAAATGCAATAAAGTGAAAGAAAGATAATGATTGTCAAATTTTAATGTAAAATAGTCCAATGTTTTTCATTAAATGATCATATGGAATATGAAAATGAACAAACCCTTAACAAATGGACCATGGTGCCCTGGGCATGGCACATGGCTTGAAGTCATTGTTTTAATAAAAATATAGACAAAGTCCTTAAATTAATAAAACAGTAAATGGTAATTACTCCTTGTTGAAGGAGATGGGAATGAAGTCCTTAGCATGCCAGTTGTTGTGTCCCTCTTCGGTAGTCGGGTAGATCAAGTCTTCAAAGTCAAAGTCATCTTCAGAGTTTTCAAAGGCATTCACTTCATAATTACTATTGCAAAGATGTGGTTTTCCTATGCGAGCACGTATGACCTCCTTTTGAGCTTTGGCAGTGAAGCCCAAACAATATTTGTCTAATTTGAATGGGATGTCAGGGAGTTTCCCCCAAATGGTAAAACCTCCATCTTTAATCACAGTGCAAGCATCTTTGAGGGAAGCTATCCTAGGTACATCTTTAACAGCTTTTGGAACATCATGAATAGCCTTGGCAGCAGTAACCATGGGAGAGACCACTTTGAAGGCTTGCCAAGGAGTTTCTATGAAATCGTCGTCCATCTCAACATATTTAAACGAATTTAAAAGGCTAACCATAAACTCTTCTTCACCACAGACGGTAACAATCTTTTCGTTGACCAGATATTTTAACTTTTGATGAAGTGTAGAAGTCAATGCTCCTACCCCATGTATCCAGGGGCGTCCAAGTAGGAAAGAGTAAGCAGGACGGATATCCATCACATAGAAAGTTGAATTGAAAATCTGAGGCCCAACTTTGATAGGGAGATCAACTTCCCCATGGACCATCCTTTTGTTCCGTCGAAAGCCCTTACCACAATGTCACTTGGCTTCAACACCAAACCTTTGCAATCCAACCGGTCTAGGGAGCCTTTGGGAAGAATATTCATAGAGGACCCAATATCCACCAATACATGGGCTAGAGTGGTTCCTTTGCATTCAATGGAGACATGCAAAGCTTTGTTGTGATTTCTTCCGACGGGAGTTAAATCAGTATCCGAGAATCCCAATACATTATGGGCAGTCAAACTCGCTACACAATTTTCAAATTGATCAGCTGTAGTCTCTTGAGGAACATGAGCTATCTTCAAAAATCTTATCAATTCCTGAGCATGTGCGTCTGAGCATAGTAATAAAGATAGCATAGAAATCTTCGAGGGGGTTTGCCCCAACTGCTCTACTATATTATAATCAATTTTCCTTATGATCTTCAAAATCTCCTCCATCTCTTGGGTAGAGGGTTACCTAGTAATAATGTCTTTGGCAGGTGCCTCCATCCCGGCAGGCTCAATCATCTTTTCTTTGCCCCTAACATCAGTACTAGGTTTATCAACAGTAATGCGAACAAGTATGGTTGTGGTCGTTGGAGGTGAAATATCAGGAGAGGAAATTCTCCCTGTTCTAGTTACCTTGGTAGACCCAGCAATGCTGTTAATATCAACAATCTTGTCTTCATCAATCCAGGAGTCTTGTCTAATACCATGGTAGTATACTTCAGCGCCATAATTCCAAGGTACCGCCTTATCGGAAGAATAATGGACTGGCTTGGTGTGGTATTATCAACAAAGCTATATTCGGTTCATTGGAGATCCTAATAGGACCTTTTGAAGTGATCCTTATAGGTTTGTTGGAGATAGTGATGATGGATATGTGTTCATCTTCTTGAGGTACAACTTCAGTCAAATTTTTTACGGATGGAGTTCTTTCAAATAGGATCTCATGGTTGTTGATTAGGTGTTGGACACCTTTTTTCAACCATTCACAACCATTGATTTGCATAGCACAACAACAACAATCTTTAAAGCAACCATGGAAAACCCCAGCTTTCGAAAAATGTCTTTTAACAATCTTCAACGGAGTGGTTAAGTCATTTACAGGGGAAACAAAAGCAGTATCTTCAATAGCATTGACACATTTTCCATGGTTTGGTATAGGTGCGGTGATTACATTCAGAGTTGGAGGAGGATCAAATTCAATGGTCTTGTTGTCAATGAGGTCTTGGATTTTTCATTTTAGTGACTAACAATGATCAATGTCATGTCCGGGACTATTGGAGTAATAAACACATTTGGCGTTCAGGTTATACTTTGGAGATGAAACATTGGAATTTGAAGGGGGATCACGCAATGTTATGAAGTTAGCCTTCAACAGGTGTTGTAGGGATTGAGATAGTGACATGTTGATCCTTGTAAATTGTATTCTTGGAATATCAGGTCTTTGGTAGCTAACTTGTTGTTGTGGTGTTTGAGTAGAAGACATATTAGAGATTAGAACTGCATTTATAGATTGACAATGGTCCTTCTTGATATGGCCCCTTGACATATACACGACATTAGTTTCTTTTTTACCGGTAAAAGGTTTCTTCATAGTATTTGATGTAGAGGCAGAGGCCATGGGAATCTTTCAACTTTTAATACCGCTCTCGACCCTTTCACCAGTCAATGTTCCCTCTAACATATCTACCAATTCCCTGTTAGTCAATGGTGGCTGCACCCTGCCAGCCATGTCTCTCCATTTATGTGCATACTCTTTGAAGCCTTCATTGGAACCCATAGTCATTCCTTGTAACTGTACTCTACTTGGCATCGGATCAACATTGTACTGATATTGACGGTAGAAGGAGGTAGCCGAGTCTTCGCATGTATCAATGTTGGAACCTTCTAACTGGTAAAACCACTCCAATTGAGTACCAGATAGACTCTGTTGAAAGAAGTGCACCCACAACCTCTTATCAGTGGTATGCAGTTGAATTTTACGGACGTAAGATCTCAAGTGAAGCTTTGGGCACGAAACACCACCGTACTTGGCAAAAACTGGATTCTTGAATTTGTGGAGGATTGCCACCCCAGGAACCAAACCTAAATCACCAAAATCTAGGTCAGGAATAGCTTGAAATTCAATAGCCTTCAATTTTTCCTCCAATTTCTTATACTTATCTTCAGTCAGTGGATATTGTTCGTCAAAATAATCCTCATCCTCAGAGACTAGATTGTTACAACCCCCAGCACGGGTGCTCCTTGCATCTTCTTCCTGATTCTCATCCTATTTGGAGGAGTCTTCTACCACTTGAACTTGTCAAACATGGTCCTTGAACCTCTTCCCCATGTTGATCAAAGCTTTCTTCTTGGTCTTCTTTTTTGCAACCAGAAGTGACATCAGCTCTTGCTGCCCCTTGGCCATGTTCAGCAAGGTTTCTTGAAATTGAGAATTTTGTGTCTGCAAGTCCTTCAATGTCTGCTCGAGATACATCTTACTGAAATAAATAGTAGAAAGATGAGGAAACCTGTGTCGAAAAACCTACTTATGTTATGATGCATGTAATGTGAATGCAAATGTTTTCAAGGACCTCTAAGATTTAAATTTATTTAAACAAAGAGGGAGCAAACATCAATGGTATTAATAAGTTCAAACGGTTTACAAAAAATTCCTTTTGGGCTTACAATGGAAGAAGCACAGGTAATGCAAAATAAACTCCTAAAACAAAAAGGCCTCAATCTTCCCATGAGTACGTCCTCTTTGGTGCAATGTAAGAGTTCAAACTTTGCTCTTCATAAAGTTGTCTCGTGAGCTCCAAAACCTTCTCCTCGCTTGCCTAGAATTTGGTTTCAAAGGTGTCTCGCTCCCCTTTGAGTTGAATCCAGGATCTTTGCAACTCCTCAAGAGTAGTAGGCATGTCAGGATGAAGAATAGTTTAGGGAACATCTCCTTCGGCAATCGGCTCCATGATGATAGGTAGGATGGCCTCATATGGCATCATGAGCTTTTAAGTACGAGCTCGCACCCACTTGAGATAAGGCTCCAAAGGAATGGAGTTATTATTCCCTAACGTCTTGCTATCAACTTTGTTCACCATGCCCCAAGCTCGTACAAATCTTTGACGTTAACCTTGGAAATCATTCTCATAGTCAGATACAATTCCTTGGACAAGCACGCCATGAGGGCCATCCCTCCGAGCATACCCAAACTGTCATAGAGCCAAGCAGGGATTATAAGTGATACCTCCCCTAATGCCAAGGAGAGGGACATTACGGAATTCCCCATTACGGTCAATAATGATAACATCCTCCAAAGATCGAGAACACCATTGAATATCAGAATGCGAGAGTGACATCAACCTATTAGACAATCGCATGCCTTGCTCATTCTTCAAAATATATCAGGGAAGGTGCGAAATAAACCACCTATCCCACAAAGGATTGCAACACATAAGAATCCCCCTTCTCTTCATGGTGCGAGTGTGAAGAGAATGCAAGATGTCTCCGAGTAAGGTAGGCTCCGAGTTACGAGATAGAAAAACTTTGACCGCATTCATATCTATGAGTTGGTATGGGTTAGGAAATAATACCATCCAATAAATGAGAAAGGCCAAAATCTTACAAATCCAAAGCATCCCAAAATTGTTGAGCCTTCTGAAACAGAAACATGGCTAGAAAACCCTTAACACCGTTTCTTGTTTCCCAATTTGCCACAACATTAGACCGTTACAAATGTAAAGCTAGAGCAATATCCTCAGGTCTTAGGTCTTTCTCAATACCGGTAAAGGGTAATTGTCAAGAATAGGCACTCCCAATAGTTGAGAAAACACCTCCATGGTGGGAACTAATTGGTAATCAGGAAATGTAAAGCAATGGTGTAAAGGGTCAAAGAACTGAAAGATAACTTTCATCATGTATTAATAAAGGCTTGAGGTAACTAGATTGATAAGTGGACCATGTCTTTTGGTGAATGGATAATTCTCAGGAACTCTTGACGCTAATTCTGTGAGTTGAGGAGGCACTCTTACGAGGTTGACTTGGATAGTATTCCTATGAGTGAAAGCCATGTCCTACAAAACAAAATAAAGATAAATCTCTAGGTCCTTGAAATGGTTAGTGAAAATTCCATTTGTTGTACCCCAAAATTTTCCCTCTCATTTATCAAATAATCTCTCACAAGATCTCCTTTGTTTCAAGACTGCACAAGGGTTGATTAGCTCAAGACATCTCCTCAAGCACTGATAACTGAAAATTAGGGTTTGAGTTTGCACAAGGACAATTTGAATTTTAATGACCCATATTACTTTCATGTTTCATTTTGGACCTTCAATATTTCTCATGTCAAGTTTCAAGTCTTGGATCACATTTTTGCTCAGTCAATTGATCAGTTGACCTAAAATCAACTATAGTGGGGAAAAGTCAAATGTTGTCAATTTACTGTCAAAATTCATAATTTTTGATCCATATCAACATCATGAACTCATATATGTCAATTGATCAAGTTTGGATCACAATTCCTCAAGAAATTTGATCAGATCATCAAAAGGGCAAAATGGTCAAATTTAGGGTTTTGACCGAGAAGGAGCAATTTCTGATTTTGACATAGAAAATGACTTGTTGGTTTGAGACATGATCTCAAGGATTCAAATGCTTCATTTTTTCCTAATTACAGGGCTCAAAACTTTTCTCAAGCTCAATTGATTTACAGTTGAATTTCAGTCAACTGATGAAAACTCAACTGTGCACTGAAAAGTCAAACTTTGACTTTTTGATCAAAATCAAGTTTCAAAGATTACAATTAACCAAGACATGTCAAAATATGGAATTTTTTCATCAAGAAATAAAAAAGTCAAGATTTCATTTTGAAAAGTCAAATTTTCTAAACTTAGAAATTTTTCTAAGTGTTGGAATTCACATTTTTTTCATCACTTTGAGCCAAATTTTCACCATGATGCAAGATGATTCAAAGGAAACTTCCAACATGAAAGTTGTAGATCTCAATGAGATCTGAAACATTGTATAACATAACCTTTTCTATAAATACTTAGATTTCAAATTATGATTTTATGAAGACATGTCCATGAAACTTGAAAACTTAGTGAAATTTTGCCCTAGTTTAGGTAGGATTTTGACCTAACTTCATGGCAATTTTTCACATAGTTCCAAGATGAATCTTCAAAAGTTTCCAACATAGAGGTTGTAGAGGATGTTACAAGCTTTATAAAATGTTAAAGAACTCATTGAGATCGTACTTGAGCTAAGAGAATCGAAGGCCAGAAGTTGGGGTTTCATTCTTGAATTACAAGCCATTTCTTGATGAACACATAATCCAATCTCCATGTTAGGCTGCATAATATTGCTTTTTAGGCCTTATAACTTGTGTATCTATCCATAATTAATGGATTACACAAATTTTTGAGCTATAATTCAAGTGGTTTAAGAATTGTCCAATTTAAATTGCCATTTTGGGAAGAAAGTGAAGAATGCCATTCTTGAAAAGCAAGCCTTATGCACAAAGTCAATTATTGAGCCTCTCACTTGTTCCAATTGATCATACTCCATCTACAAAGTCATAAGAAAGTTTGTTTAAAGTATAACCACTCTACATTAGCAAGTACAAAGGCCTTGAAACTTGATTTTCCAAGAAAATCACATGTTGAGCTTAAACATGTGATTTTGAATTCTGATCAAATACAAGCCTCTAAACTTGTTTCTTATAAATAGATGCACTATTAGTGAGCTAAGACACGAGCTTAAGCACCCTGAAACACTCCCAAACTCCCTCAAGCCATAAATTGTCCAAAAACTCCATTGATGCACAGATTTTGACTTTGAACTTGAAACTCCCAATTCCCTCGTGCATTTTCCTTCCTAATCAATCACAAAGCTCATATACATCAAGCATAGTCCATCCCTGACCCTGTTTCATAATTATAACTCCATTTCCATCATCCTCCATAACCAAAAACAGAGCATTGTAACTTGACTTCTCCAAGCCATTCCAGCCATCCATTGCTCAAGCTAATCATTACATTAGCTTCCTAGGAACTTGAGGAAGCTAACTTGATCATTGCAGCACCATGAATCAAGCTCATTTTCATTTCACAATTTCCAGTTTTAAGGTATATTTTCTGAACTTCTATCTTTTCATTTAGGCATTGTTAGGCTTTCATTTGTGAAGATAAAATGTAGACATCATTGCCCTGAAACTGTACATGTCCATATAATTCATTTATATTGCTTGAGTAGTGAGATTTTTAAGTTTGAATTTTCTGGAAAAAATTAAGTCAGAATTTGGTACCATTCAAAATTCATGCTCAACTTTGATTTATAGTTTTAATAATTTACATTTCTGGAATCGTTGCGAAATTTGGAACAAGTTTGATATTTACATTTTTGCAAATGGATGAGAAATGGTGAAGTTACAGATGTTCAGGCTGGAGGTTGAAGACGACGTCATCTTCATGGCTTGACTTGTATTATGTATTTGTTATTTTGTTTATGTTACCGGATGTACAACCACCCCAATGGCAAAGGTAGCGCGCGTGTATGCTAAGGATCAGGGGTTCAAGTCCCAGTGCTACCTTTTGTGATATTTTTCAACATTTTCCTCTTTTTTTGGTTAGAAAAAGGTGCATGGGCCTCCATCTATGGGCTTTGTTTTTTCTAACCCTTGCCATTTACTTTTGCACCTGACCCATTTGTATTTTATTATTTCATTTTCCCTTTTTTATTTTATTTTGTGTCATTTTCTTTATTATTTTTATTACTATTATTATTATCATATTATTATTTTTATTAATAAAAAATCTAAAAATATTTTTATTTATTATTTTCATATTTATATGTTTATTTTCTTTATAAAACAAAAAAAAGAACAAAAAAACTTTCTTAACAATTTAATTTATTTTTTAATATTTAATAATTAGATTTAGGTTTAATTATTTTTTCTGTTTTTATTTAAAATTAATTTAGAATTTAGGTTTCTTTTAATTAATTAAAATTTCATATTTATTTTATTAAAACTTAAAACCTTTCACAAAAAACCCTAAAAAATGCTTTTTAACTTAATTTCTTTTCTTAATTAATTTAGGTTTAATTTTATTTATCTATAATTAATTATTTTTACCTTTTAGTAATTAGGTTAAAACCCTTAACAATAACCAAACAAAAATCATTTCTTTTTCGATTTACACTTATACATTATATTTTCAATTCTTGTACATTATTCAACATGGTTGTAATAGATAATTAGGTTTAATTTTCTTGCAAGTCCCCATTTGTAAATTTGTATACCCCCTCCCCTAATGATGTAATAGTGTAGCAATTTTACTTTTCACAATTTATTTCTTTTATATAAATGTTAGTAATTAGGGTTTGTATGGAAAGATAAAAATCAACAATTAGTAAACCCTAACTGAAGATAAACAATGCATGTAAGTCAAACACACTTGCACACTTACACCCTTAGGGTGATTCCACTTTGTTGCCTTACAAAAAATGGCCATGTTATGCATGTGGGATGTCTTAGCAAAAACAAATAAAAAATACAAGATCATAGTCCCTCGATGACGCTACAAATGGTGCCTTTCAAAATGATCTTAGTCCCTCAAAGAGTAATGCTAAGATATCTCACAACATTTCTATCATGACTATACGATGACCCACGCCCGTCCCTTTACATCCAAAGATAAGGCTTCTTACCAAATCAATGGTAAGCTAGGAATATCAAAGGAAAGGAAGAAATAAACAAAAGACTTTTTGAGTAGGTAGATTGTTCCTAGTTGCTTGCTCATTTTCAAATCAAACATCCTTGCTTATTTTAAAACAAACACCAAACACTTTCAAAAACACTTTCAAAAACACTTTCAAAACATTTTCCAAACATGAAATATTTTCAAAAGCCCAACACTTTGTATACGTTCTTACGAACGAGAACTATTACAAAGTTTGCCTAAACGAAGGCGCCTTTTCAAAATATTTTCAAAAACCACACAAAAATCATTTTCAAACAAAAGAAAGTGATCTATCAATCAACTAAGAGCACATAAATTACTATGGATGAAAAGGGTGCTAACACCTTCCCTTTTCATAATCTACCACCCGAACTCAAGAAATAATCTAAAAGGTCTTTCTTATTGTCTTCCACCTTTACTTTTGGATAAAAGAAAAGTCAATGGAGAATCTTGCTAAACGCAACATTTACGATGAAACGCAAAACATCTGAAGTCAGTTCTCCCACCGTATCACAGAACTGGCAACTCTGCTGGGGATAGCTTAAAAGTGGGGTTACCTTAGGGCTAAATCACATTTATTTGCTTTCATTGTTTGATTTGTTTACTTTACATTTTGGTTCATTGTTTGGGTTTGTTTTAATCCTCTACACGGATTTGGGATACCTTATAGGTAAGTAGAAATACGTTGTGGAAATTGTGCGAGGTATACCGACATGGTCTAAGCAATAGCTACGTTAGTGTGACACATTTATGGGTACAGGTAGCCCTTGAGTAGTCAAGGAGAACACGGGGTCGTTGTGTGGTGTCATGAAACACTAACTGACTTTAGAACCTTTACTTGACCAACTTGGCCATTAGGACGTAGTGAGATAACCGGCTTTGGTGCAGTCCGAAGTTGGTTGATACTCGATACTACACTCATTGAGATTTGACTTCTTGGGATATTTCGGTTGCCGTGAAAGAAGTTTGCGCTGAAACAATGCCCGATAAGACAAATCAGTGATATTGAGATTCCTTAGAACCCGTTTACTATTTCTAGGACAGGTTTAAGCCAACTAAACTTCAAGAGGGTACTTACTTATAAGACTCCATGCAAGCCTAAACCTAATGACTTGTTTGTATATGCTTACTTGTGCATAACATCATAAACATCATAATATCATACTCATTCTCACTAACCATTTCAAGGATTTCTGGGATTTATTTTTGTTCTGTAGGACATGACTTCTATCCGCAGGAATATTATCCAAGTCAATCTCGTAAGAATTCCTCCTCAACTGAAAGAGTTAGCATCAAGGATCCTTGAAAATTCTTCATTCACCGAAAGTCATGGTCGCCTCCTAAACTTGGTTGCCACTAACACTGATGAAGATGTGATGAAGGTGCTTTTCAAATTCTTTGATCCTCTACACCATTTCTTCACTTTTCTCGATTATCAGCTTTTGCCTACTCTCAATCAACTACCCTTCAACGGTACAGAATGAGATCCAAAACTTGAAGAGATTGCCCAAGCACTACACTTGCAAAAATCTGATATCACAACTAATTGGGAAACAAGGAGTGGTGTCAAAAGTTTCTTTTCCAAGTTCTTGTTTGAGAAAGCTCAAGATTGTTGGAACTATTTGGACTTACAAGCTTTTGAAGAAATCTTGGCCCTTCTCATCTATGGGATGGTTTTCTTTCCAAACCCTGACCAACTTACAGATGTAAATGCTGTCAAAATCTTCATGTCTCACAATCCAGTGCCTACATTGTTGGGAGATATCCTACATTCTTTTCACTCTCGCACTATGAGGAAAATATGGATCCACATGTGTTTCACTCCTCTCTTGGAAAGATGGTTTATTTCGCATCTTCCCTGATCTTTGTTGAAGAACGAGCAAGGTGTGAGGTGGTCCCATAGGATGATGACGCTCAGACATTCAGATGTTCATTGGTGTTCTCGATCCTTGGAGAATGTTACTATCATCGACCATTGTGGGGAATTCCCTAATGTCCCTTTGCTTGGCATTAAGGTAGGTATCACTTACAAACCCTGCTTAGCTTTACGACAGTTTGGTTACGCCCGAAGGGATGGTCCACGTGAGATGCTCATCTAAGTTGTGGTATTCGACTATGAGAGCGACAATCAAGGTTACCGTTATAGGTTTATACGAGCTTGGAGGATGGTAAGCAAAGTGGATAGTAAGACACTGGGACAAAATAATTCCATTCCCCTTGATCCTTAACTTAGGTGGGTACGAGCTCGTGCTCAGAAACTTATGATGCCTTATCCTTCCATCTTACCAGTTATCATGGAACATGTGGTTGAAGGAGATGTCCCGTACATTGTCCTCCATCCCGACATGCCTACTTCTCTTGAAGTCTTGCAAAAAGGTTTGATTCAGCTGAAGGAAGAACGAGATGCTTTTGAATCTTAATTCTATGCTAGTGAGAAGAGGGTCTTGGAGCTTACAAATCAACTACAAGAAGAGAAAAGTGTGAACGCCTACCTTGCGCCGAAGAGGATGGGTTCAGTCTTTTTATCTTAGAGAGTTATTTTGTAAGCCCAAGAGGCATGTTGTAATCTTTTTGAACTAATTAATGAAAATTGAAGTTTGTTCAATCTTTTGTCTATCCAAATTTAAATTTCAGAAATCCTTGAAATAATTTGCATATACATCCTCCATGCATCATAACATGATAGGTTTTCACACAACATGTTTCCTTATCTTTCTGCTGTTTATTTCAGCAAGATGGATCTAGAGATAACTATGAAGGACCTTTAGGCACAAAACTCTCAATTCTAAGAGACTCTACTGGCCCTAGCCAAGGGGAAACAAGATATGATGGCATTGATTGCAGCCAAGAAGAAACCCAATAGAAAGGCCCTGGTCAACATGGGTAGAAGGTTCAAAGAGTTAGTCCGTCAGATCCCGGTAGTGGAAGACTCATCTGAGGAAGATGAGAATCATATTGGATAAGCTAAGAGTACCCAAGATGGGTGCATCAACGGTCAAGCGTCTGATGATGATTATTTTGACAAGCAGTATCGCCCCGCTGATGTCAAGTATAAGCAGTTAGAAGACATATTGAAGGCCGTCAAGATCCAAGCCGTCCCCGGTTTAGATTTTGATGATTTGGGATTGATATTTAGGGTTGTCATTCCCCATAAATTCAAAATACCAGTCTTTGTAAAGTACGATGGGGTTTCCTGTCCAAAACTCCACTTGAAATCTTATGTGTGCAAGATATAGGCATACACCGCTGATAAGAAACTCTGGGTTCACTTTTTTCAAGAGAGCTTGGCCATAACGCAACTAGAGTGGTTCTACCAGTTGGATGGCTCCCGTATCAATACCTGGGAAGATATAGCCACCGCATTATACCACCAATACCAGTATAACACCGACTTGGCACCAACAAGAGTTCAGTTGCAAGATATGACAATGGGGGAAGAATGAAGGATTTAAAGAATATGCCCAAAAATGGAAAGACCTTGCCAGTAGGGCTCAACAATCTTTGACTGATTGGGAGCACATTGACATGTTTATGGGAACTTTATCTGGTCAATTCTTTAACTTGTTGGTTGGCTGTTCTTCTTCGGGTTTCACCGAATTAATCTTAACCGGTGAAAGAGTTGAAAGCAACATCAAAAGCGGGAAGATTTCCATGGCATCTGCCTCCACTTCCAATCCGGTAAAGAAACAATTTTCCGCAAAGAAAGAAATCAATGATGTGTACGGGGAGAGGGCCCGTACCAAGAAGGATGATCGCCCGTCTGTTAACATTGTCTGAATCTCCAATCCAACTCCTGCTCAAAGACCATCTGCTAATCATCAATTTTTTGAAATTCCGAGAAGACAATTTACGAGGATAGGAATGTCACTATCCTAAGCCTTACAACACTTGCTAAATGCTAATTTGGTGACATTGCACGATCCTCCTGCCAATCTAGATACATCTTCACCAAAGTACAACCTGAACGCCAAATGTGCTTAACACTTAAGTAGCCCCGAGCATGAGAGTGACCAATGTTGGGCCTTGAAGAATAAAATTCAGGACTTGATCGATAACAAGACTATTGAGTATGATCCTCCTCCAACTCCGAATGTAATCATCGCGCCTATGCCAAATCATGGCAAGGGTGTTAATGTTGTTGAAGATACAAATTTTGTTGCCTTTGTCGAAAACTTGACTACTCCGCTGGATATCATAAAAAAGAATCTGTTGAAAGCCGGGATTTTCCCTGGATGTGTAAAGGACTCTGTTTTATGTGCCAAACAACTTAATGGGTGCGAAGGGATAAAGGAAGGCGTTCAACGCCTGATGGATAGCCACGAGATCCTATTTGAGAATACTCCGCTTGCCAAAAGTTTGACTAATAAATGTGAAGATCTCTCCATTATAACCATCTCAAACAAACCTCTCAGGATCTCCTCCAATGGTCCTATCAGGATTTCAAATGAACCAACTGTTGCTCCCCTAATAATTACAAATCTTGGACCAATTCCCTACTCTTCAAACAAGGAAGTACCATGGAATTATGGTGCTGAGGTGTTTTACCATGGGATAAAACAAGACGCTTAGATCAAAGAAGACAAAGCTGACGTTGGTAACATAACTGGCTCAAGTAAAGTAACCAAAACTGGGAGAATCTTTTCACCCAACATCTCACCACCAGTTGTTACAAAGGCACCTGTTCGCATCACTGCTGCTAGGCTAAGTACTGATACCAGAGGGAAAGAGAAAGTTATTAAGCCCGTCGTGATAGAAATACCCGCAAAGGACGTTGCTGATGGAGAACCTTCCGCTTGTGAGATGGACGAGATCTTGAAAATAATAAAAAGGAGCGATTTCAAGATTGTGGAATAGTTGGGACAAACCCCTTCTAAGATTTCTATGTTGTCATTGCTACTCTGTTCTGATGCCCATGCTCGGACATTAATCAAATTCTTGAAAAAGGCTCATGTCCCTCATGAGACCACAACGGACCAGATTGAGAATTGCTTGGTGAGCTTAACGTTTAATAATGGCTTTGGGTTCTCAGATTCCTAACTAACACCACTTGGGAAGAACCACAATAAAGCTCTACATGTTTCTTTTGAGTGCAAAGGGACTACCTTAGCACATGTTTTGGTCGACACTGGTTCTTATTTAAACGTGCTACCCAAGGGGATGTTAGACCATTTATACTATGAAGGTTTAGTTCTGAAACCCAGTGATATCATTGTGAGGGCCTTCGATGGATCAAAAAGGACAATTCATGGAGAGGTAGATCTTCCAATCAAGGTGGGCTCACAAATTTTTAATTCCTCCTTCTACATCATGGATATTTGTCCTGCCTATTCTTGTTTTTTCGGTCGCCCTTGGTTCCATTGAGTTGGGGCAGTAACCTCAACTCTTCATAAAAAGCTCAAGTATCCGGTCAAAAGAAGAATTGCCACTGTCTATGGTGAGGAGGAGTTCATGGTAATCCACCTCAACTCTTTCAAATACATGGATATGGATGGAGAATTCATTGAGACCCCATGTCAAGCCTTTGAAGTTGTGCCACCAATGATTTCCACTGCCAAATGTTCCTCTGATGTGTCCAAAGCTGTTAAGGTCATGCCGAAGATGGTTTCAGTCAAAGATGCTCGTGCAACAATTGAAGAAGGAAGCTATGATACTTGGCGGCAACTCCTCTAGATACCATTCAAAGCGGAAAAGTTTTTTTTGGGTTTCACCGTCAAGGCTCAGAAGGAAGTGAGGCGAGCTCGTGCAGGAAAGCCACCTCTCCATATTGGAAGCCATGAAGTTAACGTTGTAGGTGATTCGGATGATGAAGCTGCATTTGAAGATTGGGTGTATTCTACTACAACGGAGCTAAATAATTGGCATGCAAAGGACTTCGTGCCCATCTCCTTCATTGAGGAGTAATCTACATTTTTATTGCTTTCTATTTGAATTCAATAACATTTTGTCTGTAATATTTACCAATGACTTTTAAGCCGTGTGCCTGGCCCAGGGCACCTTGGTCAATTTGTCAAGGGTTTTAATTATGTTCATCTAATCATATGATCATTCAATACAAACCATTGGACTCTTTTGCATTCAAATCTTTGTGTTCATTATCTTTCTTTTACATGCACACACAAACACACACACTCTTGCAGGTCCTCATCCACTCTGGATCTTATTGCCAATGACTCTACTATTTCCGACTATGAATTCAAATGTCCAATTAACCAAGCCGAAGAAGAAGGCGAGGAAGATTATAAAATACCAGGAGAACAAGCCAGAATTCTATTACTAGAGGAAAAAGCTATTCAACCGCACGAAGAGTCAGTTGAAGTCATCAATCTGGATACCGATACAGACGAGAAAGAAGTCAAGATCAGCACTAATCATGAAAGCAGTGTCAAGAGAAGACTGGTTCAGATGTTGCATGACTAAGTGAAAGTGTTTTCTTGGTCGTATAAAGATATGCCGGGGTTGGATACCGACATCGTAGTTCATTGTCTGCCGACAAAAGAAGATTGTCCATCGGTCAAACAAAAAGTTCATCGCATGAGGCCTGACATGTCTGAAAAGATAAAAGCTGAAGTGATGAAACAATTTAATGCAGGATTCTTAGCTGTGACATCTTATCCCCAATGGGTTTCCAATGTGGTGCCAGTGCCAAAGAAAGATGGAAAAGTTCACATGTGCATAGACTATAGAGATCTGAATAGGGCAAGTCCCAAGGATGATTTCCCTCTACCTCATATTGATGTCTCGGTCGATAATAATGCTTAACATAAAGTCTTCTCTTTCATGGATGGCTTCTCAGGCTATAATCAAATCAGGATGGCTCCCGAAGACATGGAAAAGATAACTTTCGTCACGCAATGGGGCACCTTTTGCTACAAGGTCGTGCCATTCGGGTTGAAGAATACATGGGCAACATATCAAAGGGCTATGGTAGCTTTGTTTCATGATATGATCCATCATGCAATAGAGGTATATTTGGATGATATGATTGAAAGATCACAAACTGAGGAGGAACATCTCGATCACCTGTACAAACTATTCGAAAGGTTGAAAAAGTACAAGTTGAGGTTAAACCCTAACAAGTGCACATTTGGAGTACGATCTGGAAAGCTTCTAGGTTTTGTTGTCAACAATAAAGGCATTGAAGTTGATCCTTCAAAGGTAAAGGCCATCCAAGAAATGCCACTCCCTCATTCTGAAAAGGAAGTTAGAGGATTCTTGGGTCCTCTCAATTACATCGCCCGCTTCATATCTCACTTGACTACTACTTGTGGGCCAATCTTTAAACTCTTGAAGAAAGATCAAGTAGTCAGATGGAATGATGAATTCCAAGCTGCCTTCGACAAAATCAAAGAATATCTGCAAGAACCTCCTATTCTCATGCCTCCAGTTGAAGGAAGACCCTTGATCACGTACTTGACAGTACTAGAGAACTCTATGGGGTGTGTTTTTGGCCAACATGGCGAGTCTGGCTGAAAAGAGCATGTTATTTATTACTTGAGCAAAACGTTTACCGACTATGAAACCAGATATTCACTTCTCGAGAAAACTTGCTACGCTCTGGAATGGGTTGCTCGCCAGCTAAGAAAGTATATGTTTACTCATACCACTTTGTTGATTTATAAGATGGGCCCAATCAAGTACATCTTCGAGAAAACTGCTCTTTTTTTAGACGGATAGCCAGATGGCAAATGATCTTGACTGAGTACGACATTCAATACACAATGCAAAAGGCCATCAAAGGAAGCATATTAGAAGATCATTTGGACCATTAAGCTATTGATGATTATCAGTCTATGAACTTTGACTTTCGAGATGAGAATATCATGCTAGTGACTGACTGTGTGAAACCTAGACCGTATGACGGACCTGGACAAGGATCTTGATGGACTATGGTATTCGATGGGGATTCCAACGCCTTGGGTAACATAATTGGTGTTGTGATCATCTCCCCTGAAGGTTGCCACACTCTTTTCACTGCCAGATTATGCTTCGATTTCACGAACAATATTGCTGAGCACGAAGCGTGCATTTTGGGTCTGAAAGTTGCCATTGATTTGAGGATCAAGCATTTGAATGTGTTTGGGGATTCCTCTCTAGTCATTAGCCAAGTAAAAGGATATTGGGACACTAAACACCCTAATCTCATCCCTTACAAGGAACTTATGCTATCTCTGATTCCTTACTTCGAAGAGATCACTTTTGAGAACTTCCCTAGGGAAGAAAATCAGCTCGTCGACACCTTGGAAACCATGTCTTCTATGTTCAAAGTCAGATGGGACAACGAAGCCCCCATGATTGCAATTGAAATATTCGATGAACCTGCGCACTGCTGTGAGCTTGACACTGACACAAAAAATACATGGTACCATGAGGTGATGAGATATCTTGAAGCACAAGAGTATCCAGAGGGAGCATTCATCAATGACAGAAAGTTCTTACGAAGATTTTCAGTCAAAGTCTTCTTAAGTAACAGAATTTTGTACAAGCGCAACCATGACTCTACTCTACTCCGATGTGTGGACAAGAAGGAGGCATATGAAATTATGGAAGACATGCACCATGGTCTCTTTGGCACTCACTCAAGCGTACGTACCATGGCCAAGAAGATCCTGAGAGCCGGCTACTATTGGTCAACGATGGAGACTGATTTCCATCAACACTCTTGGACTTGTCACAAATGCCAAATTTATGTTGACAAGGTCCATGTACCTCATATCCCTCTGAACGTCATGACCGCTCCATGGCCATTTGCAATGTGGGGAATTGACATGATTGGAGAGATCAAACCCACTACTTCCAAAGGACACCACTTCATTCTGGTTGCTATTGATTATTTCACCAAATGGGTCGAAGCCGCGTCGTTTGCCTTAGTCACCAAAAATGTGGTAGCCAGATTCATCAAACATAACTTCATCTGCCGATATGGTATCCCTGAAAGGATCATCACCGACAATGGGACTAACCTCAATAATGCTATGATTACCGAACTTTGCACCCAGTTCAAGATCAAGCATCACAATTCTTCTCCATTTAGACCTAAAATGAATGGGGCAATCGAAGCGGCCAAAAAAAACATTAAGAAGATTGTGCAGAAGATGGTAGTAACCTATAAGGATTGGCATTAGATGTTACCATTTTCTCTGCATGGCTACCGTACTTCAGCTAGGACATCAACTAGGGCAACTCCCTTTTCTTTAGTCTATGGCATAAAAGTTGTTTTGCCAGTGGAAGTTCAGATTCCCTCACTAAGGATTATGAATGAAGCAGGCTTTGGCGAAGACGATTGGATTCAGACAAGACTGGATCAGTTGAACTTGATTGATGAAAAGCGAATGGCTGATATTTGTCATGGTCAGACGTACCAAAAACGTATGATTATGGCTTTCAACAAAAAGATCAAGCCTCGAGTATATCAAGCTGTTGATGATAAAGCGCATCATTCTGCCACAAGGCGACCCTAGGGAAAAATGGACTCCCACCTACGAAAGGCCAGTTTTTGTTAAGAGAGTGTTCTCTGGCGGTGCCATGATGCTGACTACCATGGATGGTGAAGACTTCCCACATCCTATAAACGCGGACATAGTTAAAAAATACTACGCATAAGAGACCCGCTAGGTTGACACACCAGGGCAAAATAAGGGCATCCCGACAAACCAAAAGGTTTGGGCAAAAATTATGGATATATGCAAAAGCTTGTACACCCGGCAAGTTGAAAACCCGTAAGGGCGACGTGGGCAAAAATGGGTATCCTTGTGGGCTGAAAACCCAAAAGGGCGGTCCAGGCAAAAATTAAGGATTGAAAGCGTATGACTATGTCCTGTGGAATCACTACAGTTAACTTTATCACCAAGGTCCGAGTTCAGACGGTCCAAGATCAATCCAATCAACTTCTGTCAACGGCAAGGGGCATTCGAAGACATTAGGGAAATAGAAGAGTTGGAATGCAATGAGATCATTTCACATGGCTATTATTTTTGTTTTCATTTTTGTTTTCCTTTCGACGATTTCCTCTTACTAGGATCTCCGTCTCTTTGTACAAAAAAACTCATATTCATGGGAAAAATATCAATACAAATATACTTTGAAGTGAAAACTTTTTGTTTTTGTTTTGAATGCAAAATTGTCCAATGACTAAAATTGAACGAACATATGCATATGAACATGATTAAAACTATTTGGCACAGGTGTCCTATAAAGCAGCAACAAGCATGTCTTTAATGTATATGGAATATCCCCACAATGTTATTTCATTAACATTATCCCCACGAGCCGGCTACGATAAACCAATCCTCAATAAAGTTACCCACAAAGTCTCTTTGCATAGGTTGATTTCCAACCAAGAGTCTCAATCTCATGACAACTCTCTCCCAGCTAAGTTGATCCTATAAGTAGAAGCCATGTGGATCTCTTCCTCAAAGAACTCATCTCGTCAGCAATTCATAGAGTATTCATCAACAGGGTTTATTTCCCCAACAAACAACATATAACATATAACAATCAATGAACAGAAAAATTCCCCCAGCATAGTCTGTCTTCGCCAGCTGAGCCTGTCCTCCCTGGATGAATCTATCCTTTCCAGCTTGAGTTTTCCTTTCATACTATTACAAATGAGAGGGACACAACCCATAATCCCCATTGAAGTCGTCAACAAAACCTTTACTATCTCCGAAGACACTATGAGGCCTGGACCCGACCAGAAAATAGTTAACTTCTCAAGACACTTCGAAGCCTGGATCCGACCAGATAATAGTGTAACCTTTCAAATGCTATGAAGACTGGACCCAATCAGATATTACTACAATTTTCAAGCTACTATGATGCCTGGACCCGACCAGATAATAGTTAACTTCTCAAGATACTATGAAAATTGGAACCGACTAGATAATAGTTTAACTATTCAAAGATATAGAAGAACCTGGACTCAACCAGACTAGGGTTTAACTTCTTTTCCCCAGTAGAGTTTTCCTTTACCCCCAACAAGTTACTGTGAAGCCTCGATCCAACCAGATATTATTTGTAAACTTCACCTTTTCAAGCAAGTTATTGTGAAGCCTGGATCCGACCAGATAACAATTCCCCTCAAAAGATTCGTTGTAAAACCTGGAATCTGACCAGATAACAACTAAGTTCCAAGCAAGTTACTATAAAGCCTGGATCCGACCAGAAATTAGTTCAACCATATCTCTTCAGACAAGTTTATTGTGAAGCCTGGACCCGACCGTATATCAATTAACTTCGTCCACCTCAAAATCTGCAAAGCCTAGAATCCAACCAGATAGCGGTTTAATGTCATTAAGTTACTGTAAAGCCTGGATCCGACCAAATATCAGTTCAATTTCGTCTATTCAAGAAATTTATTTTGAAGCCTGGAGTCCGACAAAAATAACAACTAGCTACAATATTCAGCAAGACACTATGAAGCCTGGACCCGACCAGATAATAGCATAAAAATACTATGAAGCCTGAACCCGACCAGATAGTAGTTACCACTTCAAGTTACTATGAAGCCTGGACCTGACCAGATATCAGTTCAACTTCATCCTTTATAGCAAGTTACTGTAAAGCCTGAAATCCGACCAAATAATAGATAACTACCTTATCCCCAGCAAGTTTGTTGTGAAGCTGGAATCCAACAAGATAATAGTCTAACTTCACTCTCCCTAAGAAATTTCCTGCGAAGTATGGAATCCGACTAGATAACAGATAATTTATTCTTCCCCAGTAAGTTACCGTGAAGTCGGGATCCTACCAGATAGCAGTTGGCTTCCCCATCTTCAGCAAATTGTGAAGCCTGGATTCGACCAGATAACAACTGAAACTCAAGAGATATTCCCCGGCGGAAGCATTCTTTCAACCAAGTTTGAAGATATGTATATTCTTCATCCTCCACAGCAATCCGGGATTCAGTTTCCCAGAAATCCTCAGCAGCAGTCAGGGATTTATTTTCCCGGACAAAATACGCATCCCAGATTCATACATCATAGCATATACATACAAAATTCATTTAGCATAATACCACATCTTGTGAACATCATGCATACATTTGCATTTTACTAACCCTTTTTCCCACAGGTGAAACATCGAGTTTTAGTCTAAATCGACCAAGATTTGTGCTGATACTTCTTCCAGTATTTACCATCATTCCTCCAAATGGCATCTATAAGTCCATTCCCAATCCATCTTCGAGTGTAAATTTCTGGGCACTCTAGTGTTCAATCATCTTCCACCTTCAAGTCACGAGTGGCGGATCCGCCAATCTAACTCTTCAGGTTTAAGAAGATTGAAAAGGGGCAACTTTTGTACCCCAAAATTTTCCCTATCATTTTTCAAATAATCTCTCACAAGATCTCCTTTATTTCAAGACTGCACAAGGGTTGATCAGCTCAAGACATCTCCTCAAACACTGATAACTGAAAATTAGGGTTTGAGTTTGCACAAGGACAATTGGACTTTTAATGCCCCGTATGACTTTCATGGATCATTTTGGACCATCAAGATTGCTCATGTTAAGTATCAAGTCTTGGATCACATTTTTGCTCAGTCAATTGATCAATTGACCTAAAATCAGTTGTATTGGGGAAAAGTCAATTTACAGTCAAACTTCATAATTTTTTATCCAAATCAACATCATGAGCTCATATATGTCAATTGATAAAGTTTGGATCACAATTCCTCAAGAAATTTGATCAGATCATCAAAAGGGAAAAATGGTCAAAATTAGGGTTTTGACTGAGAATGAGCAATTTCTGATTTTTGACCTAGCAAATGACTTGTTGGTTTGAGACATGATCTCAAGGATTAAAATGCTTAAATTTGACCTAATTAAATGGCTCAAAAAATTTCTCAAGCTCAATTGATTGACAGTTGAATTTCAGACAACTGATGAAAAGTCAATTATGCACTAAAAAGTCAAACTTTGACTTTTTGATCAAAATCAAGTTTAAAAGATTACAATTCATCAAGACATGTCAAAATATGAAACTTGTTCATCAAGAAATCAAAAAGTCAAGATTTCATTTTGAAAAGTCAAAATTTCTAAACTTAGAAATTTTTCTAAGTGTTGGAAATTCACTTTTTTTTCTCCATAACTTAGAGCCAAATTTTCACCATGATGCAAGATGATTCAAAGGAAACTTCCAATTTGAAATTTGTAGATCTAAATTGGATATAAAACATTGTAGAATATAAATTTTTCTAGAAATGCTTAGATTTCATGTTATGATTTTATGAAGACATGTTCATGAAACTTGAAAACTTAGTGAAATTTTGCCCTAGTTTAGGCAGGATTTTGACCTAACTTCATGGAAATTTTTCACATAGTTCCAAGATGAATATTCAAAAGTGTCCAACATAGAGGTTGTAGAGGATGTTACAAGATTTTTAAAATGTCCAAGAACTCATTGAGATCATACTTTAGCTAGGAGAATCGAAGGCAAGAAATTAGGGTTTCATTCTTGAATTACAAGCCATTTCTTGATGAACACATAATCCAATCTCCATGTTAGGCTGTATAATATTGCTTTGTAGGACTTTTAACTTGTGTATCTATTCATAATTAATGGATTACACAAACTTTTGAGCTATAATCCAAGTGGTTTAAGCATTGTCCAATTTAAATTTCCATTTTGGGAAGAAAGTGAAGAATGCCATTCTTGAAAAGCAAGCTTTATGCACAAAGTCAATTCTTGAGCCTATCACTTGTTCCCTCTGATCACACTCCATATACAAAGTCATAAGCAAATTTGTTTAAAGCATATCCACTCCACATTAGCAAGTACAAAGGCCTTGAAACTTGATTTTTCAAGAAAATCACATGATGAGCTTAAACATGTGATTTTGAATTATGATCAAATACAAGCCTCCAAACTTGTTGCTTATAAATAGAGGCACTATTTGTGAGCTAAAACACGAGCTTAAGCACCCTGAAACACTCCCAAAGTCCCTCAAGCCAGAAATTGTCCAAAAACTCCATTGATGCACAAATTCTGACTTTGAACTTGAAACTCACAATTCCCTCATGTGTTATCCTTCCTAATAAATCACAAAGCTCCTATACATCAAGCATAGTCCACCCCTGAACCTGTTTCATAATTGTAACTCTATTTCAACCATCCTCCATAACCAAAAATAGAGCACTGCAAGTTGACTTCTCCAAGCCATTCCAGCCATCCATTGCTCAAGCTAATCATTGCATTAGCTTCCTGGGAACTTGAGGAAGCTAACCTGATCATTGCAGCACTTTGAATCAAGCTCATTTGCATTTCACGATTTCCAGTTTTGAGGTACATTTTCTGAACTTCTATCTTTTCATTTAGGCATTATTAGGCTTGTATTTGTGAAGATAAAATGTAGACATCATTGTCCTGAAACTGTACATGTCCATAAATTTCATTTATATTGCTTGAGTAGTGAGAATTTTAAGTTTGAACTTTCTGAAAAAAATTAGGTCAAAATTTCGTACCATTCAAAATCCATGCTTATCTTTGATTTATAGTTTTAATAATTTACATTTATGGAATCGTTGTGAAATTTGGAACAAGTTTGATGTTTACATTTTTGCAAATGGATGAGAAATTGTGAAGTTACAGATGTTCAGGCTGGAGGTTGAAGATGAAGTCATCTTCATGACTTGACTTGTGTTATGTATTTGTTATTTCGTTTATGTTACCAGATGTACAACCACCCCAGTGACAAAGGTAGCGCGCGTGTATGCTAAGGGTCAGGGGTTCAAGTCCCAACGCTACCTTTTGTGCAATTTTTAAACATTTTCCTCTTTTTTTGGTTAGAAAATTGCGCATGGCCCTCCATCTATGGGCTTTGTTTTTTTTTTTTGCTTCTTCTAACCCCTGCCATTTACTTTTGCACCTGACCCATTTGTATTTTATAATTTCATTTTCCCTTTTTTATTTTATTTTGTTTCATTTTCTTTATTATTTTTATTACAATTATTATTATCATTATTTTTATTTTTATTAATAAAAAACCTAAAAATATTTTTATTTATTATTTTCATATTTATATGTTTATTTTCTTTATAAAACAAAAAAAGAACAAAAATATTTTGTTAACAATTTGATTTCTTTTTAATAATTAGATTTAGGTTTTATTATTTTTTCTATTTTTATTTAGAATTAGTTTAGAATTTAGGTTTCTTTTAATTAATTAATTTTCATATTTATTTTATTAAAACTTAAAACCTTTCACAAAAAACCCTAAAAAATGCTTTTTAACTTAATTTATTTTCTTAATTAATTTAGGTTTAATTTTATTTATCTTTAATTAATTATTTTTTCCCTTTTAGAATTTAGGTTAAAACCTTGAACAAAAATCAAACAAAAATCATTTCTTTTTCCATTTACACTTATAATTTATAATTTCAATTCTTGTACATTATTCAATATTGTTGTAATAGATAATTAGGTTTAATTTTCTTGCAAATCCCCATTTGTAAATTTGTATACCCCCTCCCCTAATGATGTAATACTGTAGTAATTTTACTTTCCGCAATTTATCGCTTTTATATAAATGTTAGTAATTAGGGTTTGTATGGCAAGATAAAAATCAACAATTAGTAAACCCTAATTCAAGATAAACAATGCATGTAAATCAAACACACTTGCATACTTGCACCCTTAGGGTGATTCCACTTTGTTTCCTTACAAAAAATGGCCATGTTATGCATGTGGGATGTCTTAGCAAAAGCAAATCTAAAATACAAGATCATAGTCGCTCGATGATGCTACAAATGTTGCCTTTCAAAATGATCTTAGTCCTTCAAAGAGAAATGCTAAGATATCTCATAGCATTGCTATCATGACTATACGATGATCTACGCCCGTCCCTTTACATCCAAAGATAAGGCTTCTTACCAAATCAATGGTAAGATAGCAATATCAAAGGAAAGGAATAAATAAACAAAAGACTTTTTGAGTAGGTAGATTGTTCGTAGTTGCTTGCTCATTTCATATCAAACATCCTTTCTTATTTTCAAAACAAACACCAAACACTTTCAAAAACACTTTAAAAACATTTTCCAAACATGAAATATTTTCAAAAGCCCAACACTTTGTATACGTTCTTACGAACAAGAACCATTACAAAGTTTGCCTAAACGAAGGCGCCTTTTCAAAATACTTTCAAAAACCACACAAAGCACATTTTCAAACAAAAGCAAGTGATCTACCAAACAACTAAGAGGCCAAAGATAACTATGGATGAAAAGGGTGCTAACACCTTCCCTTTTCATAATCTACCCCCCAAACTCAAGAAATAATCTCAAAGGTTTTTCCTATTCTTTTCCACCTTTCCTTTTGGATAAAAGAAAAGTCAGTGGCGACTCTTGCTAACCGCAACATTTGCGATAAAACGAAAAACATCCCAAGTCAGTTCTCCCACTGTATCACACCATAGTATGATGTCATGATGTTATATACAAATAATCATATACAAGCACACAAACAAGTCCTTAGGTTTAGGCTTGCGTGGGATTTATAGGTAAGTACCCTCTTGAGGTTTAGTTGGTTCAACCTGTCCTAGAAAGTAACCGGGTTCTAGCAACGAAAATATCCCGAAAGTCCGATCTCAATTAGCGTAGCATCGAGTATCAACCAACTTCGGACTGCACCAAAGTCGACTATCTCAATACTTCCTAATATCCATGTTGTTCAATTAAAGGTTCTATGGTCAGTTAGTGCTTCATGACACCACATAACGACCCCATATTCTTTACTAGACTGCATGGATACCGGTACCAACAAATGTGTCACACTAACATAGCCATCCCTTCAACCATGTCGATATACCCTGCACAGTCCCCATGTTCTATTACTATATACCTAATAATGTTCCCTGATCTGGGTAGAGGATCAATACCAAATGCAAACAAGGACCCAAAATGTAAAGCAAACAAGTCAGATAATGAAATCATTTAAAGGTGATCTAGTCTCTAGGGTAACCCCACTTTTAAGTAACTCCCTAGAAGAGACGCCAGTTCCGTAATACGGTGGGAGTATTGACTTGGGTGTTTTGTGTTTTATCGCAATTTTTGCGGATAGCAAGAGTCACCACCGACTTTTCTTTTATCCAATAAAGGAAAGGGTGAAAAGAATAGGAAAGACCTTTTTAGAATTTTCTTTAGTTCGGGGGGTAGATTATCAAAAGGGAAGGTGTCAGGACCCTTTTCATCCGTAATTATCTACGAGCTCTTAGTTGCTAGCTCACTTTTGAAATTCTTTGTTTGAAATGTGTTTGTGATTCTTTTTTAAAGTATTTTTGAGAAGTGCCTTCGTTTAGGCGAAATTTGTAATGATTCTCGTTTCTATAAGAATGTATACAAAGTGTTGACTTTTGAAAATATTTCATGGAAAGTGTTACTGTGTTTTGAAAGATGTTTTAAAAATGGTTGTGAGTAAGTCACTACGACCGTTCTACCTACTCAAAAAGTCTTAGTTCTTTTCTTCCTCCTTTAGATAGTGTTGTCTTACTATTAGTTATAGAAAGAAACATTGTAGGATACCTTAGCAGTTTTTCGTAAGGGTCTAATATCGTTAACCGAAGGCAACATTGAAGGGTCATCGGGGGACTACGATCTTGTATTCGAGAGTCTTTTCTAAAGTATCCCATGTTCGAGGGACATGACTGTTTTATTCTAAGGCAACAAGTGTGGGTTAACCCCAGAGGTGCAAGTGTGGCAAGTGTTTGTTTTCATGTTCTTTTGTCTTTGAATTAGGGTTTTCTATTGGTTGATTTTATATCTTGCCATACAAACCCTAATTACTAGCATTTATATTGAAAGCGATAAATTGCAAAAATGTAAAGTTCTACGCTATTACATCATTTGGAGACGGGGTTACAGATTTACAAATGGGGAGCAAGTAAATAAAAACCTAATTTACTATTATAATCATATAGAACTTGAATAAATAATATACAAGAATGTGAGATAATATAGAAGAATGTGAGGTACTATACAAGGAAAAGAGAATTGTTTTTATTTGGATTTTTTGTATAAAGGGTTTATCTTAATTAAACTAAAAAGAAAATAGTTAATTGAAACTAAGTTAATTTAAATTAATTTAATGAACGCTAAAACTAAGTTAATCTTAAGAAAAGAAATGAAATCAACTAAGAAACATATTTTTAGGGTTTTTTTAAAAAGATTTTAACCTACTTAGTTAAAACTAAAATGGATGGAAAGAAATTAATTAATTAAGCTCCTAAGTTATAAATTAATTTCATTAAAATAAATTAAGTCTAATATTAATTTAATTTAGAAAAGAAATTTGTTAAAGGAAATTCTTTGGTCTTTTTGTCTAAAAGAAATAAAATAAAAATATACGAAATGTCTAAATAATATTATATTTCTTTTGGTATTTTTGATTAATAATAATAATAATAATAATAATAATAATAATAATGATAAAGAAAATAAAATAAAAAAATTAAAATTAAAATCAGGGGGGTTAGAAAGTGGAAAGGATGTAAAATAGAAAACAACTTGGTTTTGTGTTAGGCCCAAAGAATGATTTTTACTTGTAACAGAAAATAAAACAAAAATAAAAAAATGTGATGTTGGGCTGCGTATCATTAAGCATTCAGGGGGGGGGGGGAGAGGAAGTAAAAAAATGATGGCCCAATGCTGAAGCCCGGGGTGCTAGCTGCAAACCAAAAAAAGAAACATAAAGTATGAAAAATAACAAAACGGACGTTGGGGCTCAAACCCAGGTCCTAAAGGTGAGAGGCGCGTGTTTTAACCACTGGGGTTGTGATACATCCAGTGTTATAAACAAAACCATAAATATATATTAAAAAACCAATCCTAGGCCCGTATCATCTTCAACCTCGCGCTAGAAAATTCCACAAGATTTTTAAAATCTGTAACTTCTTCATCTCTCAACCAAAATGGAAAATATAAACATGAAAGTTGCATAAAATTTCATCACGAATCCAGAAATGCAAATAACTAAAGCGATAGATCAAAGTTGAATTAGAATTTATAATGGTACCAAATTTTGACCTAACTTTTTCGGGGAGTTCAAACTTGAAATTCACACTACTCAAGAAATATAAATGAAATCTAAGGGCATGGTTAGCATCAGGGCTATGATGTCTACATTTTATATTTGAAAATGGAAAGCTAACAATGCCTATATGAATATTTAAAAAATCAGAAAACTTACCTCAAAAATGGATTTCGTGCTTTGAGTTTGAGCTTCTTTCAAGGTGCTGCAATGACCAGGTTAGCTTCCTTGAGTCCCTAAGAAGCTAATGTAATGCTTAGCTTGAATGGAGAGTGGATTAAATGGTCTGGAGAAGTCCAACTGCAATTCTCTATTTCTGGTTATGGAAGATGAAGAAGATGGTGTTATAGTTGGAAAACGGGGATTGGATAGCCTCTATGTGTGTATTAGAAGCTTTGTGAGGGATTAGAAGTGAAAACGCATGAGTAGATTTGAAGATTGAGTTTCAAAGTCATAAATGATAAGTTCTTGTGCTTGTGTTGCAATTTTGGGTTTGAGGGAGAGTGAGGGTGCTTGAGGGATTGTGAACTCGTGTTTTAGCTCATAAATAATCTCTCTATTTATAAGCAAGAAGTTTGGATGCTTGGAGAAGTCAGAAATCAAGAATCACATGTCTGTGGATTTGCCTTGTTTTTGAAGCAACATTGATGAACATGGTTCCAATGCTTGTACCAGGCTCTTTAGAGTGGTTGAACAATTTAAACATGTTTCTTCTGGCCTAGTAGGTTAAGAGTGTGCAGAAGAAACAATTTAGAGGCTCGAGAATTTGACTTTTTGATTAAAGTGATCTTTACAAGAATGGAATGGTTACTTTCTTCCCAAAATAGCAATTTTGTTTGGATAATGCTTGAATCAATTGGATAATGGCTCAATCAGTTGTGTAAACTATTAATTATGGAGTGATACACAAGTTTGAGGCCTACAAAGCAAAGATTATGCCGCATGGCTATGGATTTGGTCAAGTGTTCATCATAAAATTGACTTGTAATTCAAGTTTGAAACCCGAACTTCATCTCTTTGATTATCCTAACTCAAAAATGATCTTAATGAGGTCTTGGACATTTTTAAAAGCTGGGAACATCCACTACATCCTCCATGCTTTTCATTTTTGAAGAATCAATTTGGAACTATGTGAAAAATTTCCATGAAGTTAGGTCAAAAATCTGCCTAAACTAGATCAAATTTTCTCAAAAGTGTTTTAAGAAAAAGTGCATGACTTCATGAATTTATAACTCAAAATCCAAGAATTTCTAGGACTTGATCAGTAAAGAAAAGTTGTATATCTCATCAAGATCTACAACATTAATGTTGAAAATTTTCTTTGAATCATCTTGCATCTTGATGAAAAGTTGGCATGAAGTCAAGAAAAAATAAGACTTAAAAACACTTAGAAAAATTCGAAGTCTTCAAAAGTTTGACTTCTTAAGATGAATTTTCACTTTCTTGTTTTCTTGATGATCAAGATTCAAATTTTTTAATGTCTTGATGAAATGTGATCTTTGAAACTTAATTTGGATCAAAAAGTCAAAATTTGACTTTTGGTGTATCTGTTGACTTTTCATCAGTTGATTGAATTTCAACTATCAATCAATTGATCTTGAGATATGAAATTAGGTCAAAATGATGTATTTGAATCTTTGAGATCATGTTTCAAACCAATAATTCAAGTATTAGGTTAAAAGTCAAAGATTAGCCATTCTCAGTCAAAACCCTAATTTTGACCATTTTGCCCTTTTGGTGATTTGAACAATTTTCTTGGGGAATCGTGATCAAAACTTGATCAATTGATACATATGACTTCAAAATGTTGATATTGGTTCAAAATCTTGAAGTTTGGATGTAGGTTGACCATAATTGACTTTTTACCCAATACAATTGATTTTAGGTCATCTGATCAATTTACGGAGCAATTTTGTGATCCAAGACTTGAAACTTGACATGAACAATCTTGAGGGTCTATAATGATCCAAGAAATTCATTTGAAGTATTATAAGCCCAATTGTCCTTGTGCAAACTGAAACCCTAATTTGAGGTATCAGTGTTGAGGAGATGGCTTGACCTAGTCACCCCTTGTGCAAGCTTGAGCTTTTGAAGATCTTTATGAGAAATGTCTTGAGAAAAGAGAGGGAAAATTTTGGGGTACAACAGGAGGTCTAGGCAAAAATAAGAGAAATAAACAGAATAAAATGTTGTCGCTAGGTTGAAAACCCGCAAGGGCAACCTAGGCAAAAGTTAGGGATTTCTTGGCAAGTAACTGCGTTAGAAAAAACTTGATCATTGAAGCAACAATCTTCTTAGATCCTCACCACACTTCAACAGAAGTTGCTGCTCAGGAATTCAAAGTTTTCAGGGAGAATAGTGGTCATTGTATTTCAATGTATCATTTCCAATATATTACCATTTTCCAAACTTTGTAATCATCTATGGGGTCTCGCCATTCGTAGACTACCATTCTATTAATAAAATTTGATATTTTATCCAATTCTTTCTTTATTCTACTTACAGAGACTCCATTTATTATTAATAGTAATTTTCAAAACAAAAAGATGAAATAACAAAATCATTTTTTTGAAAAGAATTTACAAATTACTTTTTACTTTTTGTGACTCAAGAAAAACAAAAATGGTGATTCTAAGGATGGACGAACTCAAAAACTTTGGAAGTATGTATTCCCCAAGAAGGTTCTCCCAAGTCACTTTTTTTGGTTTGCGTATGATCTTCTTGTGTTTCTCAGATAGTTGGAGTTTGTGCCAATTGATATATGGTGCGATGTTGGGCCTGTAATCCCATATTTCCCCAGTCAAATCTTGGTTAATTTATTTTTATCCAAGTTGATTATTTTGATTTCGGGTTGCATGTTCTGAAGCCTCTTTCCCAGATACCCTAGTAAGGTCTTCGCGCATATGACGAAAGTCCCTTCTCCCTTTGTATGCTGAGGTGGAATCATTTGCAAAACAGCGCCCTTTGCAGTAATGGAATTCTTATTGTTGTTTGTTTCCCAGGAAACTAGAAAAGGGCAGTATCTTTTCTAAAATGTGTTGAAATAGTTATCAACTTTTGGTTTTTCTCCCTCCAAGTGCTGAGTTTGATTTAAAATCCACATAATTTTGATTTCTTGATGTATTGTTTGACTTCTTAAATCCCGAAGTAAAGCTGAGATAATGTTTCTCTCTGAAAGTTGTTATCCCCATGTGGTTTCATAGTTTCTCCCTAGGGAATTTTGTGTAATCATCACTCTTGGTATTGAAGAATGTATTTTGGGCTCCTCTTGACAATGTATTTTCAGCACGAGATCCCTAGTTGATATCTCGATGATAAGGTTTTCATCTTCCCTAGAAGTCATTATTACGATCTCCAGTGGAAATCTAGATGTTGAAATATTTGTTTTCCCCATTGAAACTTGTGTGATATTCCCCGGTGAAGCCTGAAGGAGGATGTTATATCCCTGTATCTGTGCTGATTTATTATTTTGATTACTTTCGGATTATGTTTCTTCCAAGAGGAGTTAAGCCGCGAAATAGGAATTTGTTTCTTCAGTTGGTGCTTACTTTCTTATGGAACTTTCATCCTGGATGTGATTTAGCCGAGTGTTGACTTAACCCCATGTTGGTTTTGTCTGGTTACCTCCAGTGATGTACGTCTGTTTTGTCAGCATATACATGATGATATTAATACATTCATAAATACATCATGCATAGCTGAATTTAAAATTCATTGCTCATCTGCATTCATTAAACTTTTTGTTGGCATATTACCCTATTTCTCAAAGTCATGTTACCCTTTCTTCAATAGATTGTAAACCTTAAGAAGAAAGTGTATATTCTTTCAATTTCCCAGTGAGTTATCCCTCGTGGAAGAAATTTGCTTTAACCTTCTTATTCAGATTATAATCTAGATGTAATATAATCCCTCTTTGAGTTTATTTCTCATCAGGTGCTATCTTGGTTGACTGTTTCACTCTTGTTTATTTATGGTTTGAATTTGTGGTTCCCGGAAACATTATTATTAGGATTTATGCAGGCTTTAAGCCCAAATATAAGAATGCTCAATTGTTTTTGCATGAGAAAATTTTATCTCCTCAGTAGGAATATATTGGCATTTCCCCAGAGAAGTCATATTTCTTTGCCCAAAGGGTTTCTTATAATAATAGCAGATGGCAGGCTTCTTTATTTAAGCAACTTGTGCTTCCCCAGTAAGTTTGTTAGTTCCCAGAGAAGATTCATTTTATTACTTTGATGAATGGTAGTCTTGTCATTATGGAAGATAGTTTGTTGTTGAGATTTTGGTACTCCAATGGATTGTAGTCTTGTCATTATGGGAGATAGTTTGTTGTTGAGTTTGTACTCCAATGGATGGTAGTCTCGTCATTATGAGAGATAATTCACTGTTGAGATTTTGTTACTCCAATGGATGGTAGTCTCGTCATTATGGGAGATAGTTTGTTGTTGGGATTTTGTTACTCCAATGGATGGTAGTATCATCATTATGAGATATAGTTCATTGCTGATATTGGTACTCCAATGGATGGTAGTCTCGTCATTTTGGGAGATAGTTCGTTGTTGATATTTGTACTCCAATGGATGGTAGTCTCATCATCACGGGAGATATTTCGTTGTTGAGATTTGTACTCCAATGGATGGTAGTCTCGTCATTATGGGAGATAGTTCATTGTTGAGATTTTATTACTTTAATGGATGGTAGTCTCGTCATTATGGAAGATAGTCCCGTTGTTGATATTTTGTTACTCTAATGGATGGTAGTCTCGTCATCATGGGAGATAGTTCTTTGTTGATATGTGTACTCTAATGGATGGTAGTCTCGTCATTATGGGAGATAGTTCGTTGTTGATATTTTATTACTCCAATGGATGGTAGTCTCGTCATTATGGGAAATAGTTCAATGTTTAGATTTGTTACTTCGATGAATGATAGTCTCATCATTATGGGAGATATTTCATCGTTGAGATTCATTTTCCTTTGAAGAACCCATTTGTTTTCATCGGTAAGTACTGATGTTGATTATTTGTTGCCTACCCTAATATTGGTGTTTGATGGTATTATCTTACCACTTCTTTCCCTTTGTGGGTCGACATAACCTTTTTTTCTATCTTCTCACTGAGTGGATAGTTTGCAGTTATCTGTTGATCATTGTTATCCTTTATTTTCACTTCTCAATAGTTGAGTTGATGATGTTTTGTCTTTTCATTGGGCTTTACCCCAATAGAGTCTAATCTCTTATTCACCAGTGATTTATTTTCCTGGTCTATTTTTCTTTCGATCTTTTATTTTTTGTTTCCCCAGTGTTGTCCTGTGTCACCTTTGGATCTATTCGTTTGCATGCACAATCATATAAATTAACATAGCATCTTAGGGTAAAAAAATGGGCTTGTTTTATATTTAAGTATCTTCAATCGCGTTGACACAAAGATTTTTACTTTTGTATCTCCGGATAGAAGACACTTAAATAAGGGAAGCTGTTGTACCCCAATTTTTGCCCCTAAGATTCTTCTATCATCTCATATTAACCCAATCACAACAAGATCACACTAGGGTTTGGTTCTTCTCCCTATCTCTAGGTTTGTTTATGAGGAATACCCAAGCACCTTTACTTGTATAATGTGATCATCTATGTTTTATATTTATTAACTTTTAACTAATAAATATAATGAATGTTTGAACTAATTGATGATATTATAGGTAAGGGCACAACACATTTCAGCAGGTTGATTTATAGGTTCATGAGTTTGTTTCCATGCCTTCTTCAACAAAGCTTCATTTAGATTCAAGCTTCATCATTGAATATACTTTGAAGTAATATCATTACAAGGTCTACTATGATTCAACATTCCTCAATTTCTCAAAGGAAATCAAAATATGCAAGAGTTGATTGAAGAGGTTTGACCTAATTGGACAAGTTCTTGATCTCTTGATCACAAGTGCATAAGTATCTCAATTATTAACATTTGGAGGTGGTTTATGTTGCTATGGGTTCTTATTATCATACACAACAACTTCTATTCACATGGCAAGAGTATTTGTGCGAGAAAGTTTGTCAAAATTGAAAGGGGTTTCCAAGTTATTTTGGTGCTCTAGGAGCTAGGGTTTTGAACTTCTAAGTGTTATATATTGCTCATCTTTTGATATTTTTGAGTGATTCCAAAGAAATTATTCTATTTAAAGATTCATAAACCAATCACTTCAAAAGTTTCAATAAACTTTTGTGTGGAAGATGCCTAATGATGAAGAAAGATTACATGTCCTCTAGATATGCCATCAAATTCTCTTATGTGACTTCAAAAGATCATAACTTGGTAAAATTTTATCTCCTTGAGCCCATTATTTTTCCACAATGATCTTAAGGATGTAAACTTCAACTCTTCTTTTATGTGCAAAGCTTGAAAACGGATGGAAGATGCCCTAAGAATGCAAAAGGTTATAGGCCATCTCAAAAACTTTCACCATCTTCACAAGGCCATAACTTTTTCAATACTTGGTATTTTTGAGTGATTCAAGTTTCACAATTCTATTTTGGAAGTCTACTTCAAGCTAGCATCATTGATAAAAGCTCAATTTTGGAGAAAAGCCTTGGTTGAACTTAAAACATTTTAGGTCACTTTTGAAGAAAAACATAAAACTTTTCTAAGTACAAAAAGTCAGCATCTTTTTCTCAACTTTGACTCATCACAACTTTTAGCTCAAACATACAATTGATCTCACTCTTTTCAAATTGTAACTTTTGTGACCTTATCTTTAAAATTTTTAAATAATCATGCCATAAGGTTCCCTAAATTATTCACACCATGAGTTCAAAGACAACAACTTGAAACTGACTTTTTTCCTCCAAAACAGAATTTGAAATGCACAATTCAACTTCTAATCACTAAATTGTTTCATTTTTTTACTTCCAATCATGTTTAACAATCTTCCATAAGTGATTAGCACCTTGAAACACAAGTTTTGGCTGAATTTTGAGCAAAATATGAGTCACACTTTTCATGTTTGCAACTTCACACGAATTTCCTCCAAACTTCATCATTCCACACGCTTGAGCATCCCATTTGCTTCCCTATAAATTGAAGGTTACATCTCACTCATTTTCTCAAGCTTGAAAAACCAAAATCACTTTGTCAAACTCCCTTCATAACACCCTTTTTTGAGATTTTGAATTCCTCTTTTCACCACTTTTCAATCCAATTTCTTCATTGATTCTTCATCCTTGAACTTCGCTGAAGCTAATAGAAGAAAATCAAGCCTTGAGGTGCCCTAAATCATGCTAGCCAAGTCCATTTACAGAGCAAGATCATCTGACGTCATTCAGGTAGTTTAAGGCACCAAATCTTCTAACTCAAATTACTGGAATGGTCTATGATGTTCACTGATGTTTTCTATTAACTCAATTATGGTGAAAAAATGTGTTTGATACTTTTGTTTTCGATTTCAAATTTTTCAAAACATATCTAACTTTCTCTAAATCGAGTAAGCTATGTTTTATATAAATTTGGCGTGAGGATATGGTTGTGATCGTCTTGAAGAGACGCGTCTAATGATACTACTATGAGCGTCTAAATTTACATATTTAAGGATCATGGTTTTTCCCTAGTTGCAGGGTAGTTGGAGGTTGAAGATGACCTACGTGGCCTCTTCAACCAATGATAGTAAGGACAATTGAAATGTTGTGATTGGTCTAACTTCCGTGACTCCAGTGCGCGCTTGTTGACCATGGATCACCACACATCATCATTTTGAGCCATCTGATGCGCCAACGTGTTTTAATGAATTAGATCCAACGCCTCACATTATTTATGATTTATTTATTTTTACAAAGTTTGTTTTAAATTTCATTTAATTTCAAAAATTCATAACTCTCTTATTTTTTAATCCAAAAATTATAAAAAAATATACATAAATACTTTGAATTATTTCTGATTTTATGAATATTTTTTTCATAATTTTATTTTAATGTTTGATATTTTTCATAATTTTTGTTTTGTTTGCTTTATTTTAAATATTTTTAAAATACTTCTTGGAATTTTATAAATTCTAAAAATTTTTATTAAGATCATTTTCTCTATTTCTGACTTTTCTAAAATTCTTCTAGAATTTAATTTTGTTTTCTACTATATTTGATATTTTTTTCACTTATTTGAGTAATTTTAATTAGTTTAAAAATACTTTTCTATTTTAAAAATTACCAAAAATTTTATAAACATATTTGAGATCATTTCTGATTTTTCTAGGGTCATTTCAAATTTTTCTTTGACACTTTGAATATAATTTACTATTTTACCTTTTATTTTTATTTTAAAAACAATTTAAAAATCATTTTTTATTTTTATTTTATTCAATAAATGCAAATTTTTTTATATTCTGACTATGTGATTGATGATCATAAAACTTAATTAACATCATTGGATCTTGGGTGTTGAGTTTATCTCCACCAAAATGGATGGATGATTTTAATGATAATTTGATCAATTTTTTTTATTCAAAAATTCCCTTCCCTCTTCATCTCATCCTCTTCTTACTTGTACCACATGTTGTTGGAGAATGATCTACATATTATTTCTCTAAACATATGGTACATAGATTGCTATTGATCGGCCTCAAAATAGGTGCGACTTCTATATAAGTTTACTTACGATTGTTTAACATAGCGCTAAATTTTGTCCCGATTCGAGAAATGATCATTCGTGGTCCAAACCCATGTTTGCAAGCCCAAGTATGTTTAATTTAAAACCTTTGATCCAATAACCTTGAGGTTCATTGTTAGGAAGCTTTGGTCTTATCAATCCTCTAATGAATCTTCATAAATTTTGGACTAAGTAAATCATTTAAACATCGTTGATAATTTATTGTTGCCTTGTGAATTTTAAATGAATGATATACTAGACAAAAAGCAAATGAAACTTGTTATTGAGAGGCTTTGATTTTATCAATCTTCTAATGAGTTTTCAAATGCAAGTTTCAAGATGGTCATTCAACTAACATCTAATTTCTAACTCATTATCAATTGACTTTTTACTTTTATGCTTTTACTTTATGCTTTTATTTTAAGCATCATTTATTTTAGCATTTTAATTTCATGCTATTTTCATCTTTGATCACTTGATCATTTAACTTTATCTCATATTTATTTTGCTCACTTGAGCTTTTCATTTTCTTTTTGAAGATACCTAATAACCAACTTGAACAATAAAAAACTTTAATGTCACTTGGACTACTTGGTTACTATCCTTGGCATGGTGGAGTTATGGACTTCTTGGACTTAGGATTAGAGACTTGGAATTAATTGGAGACATTGGTTATTTCTATTGTCCCGATTGGGTTGTTTGTTTCTTTATGTGCAGGTTATTCTGATTACATGCTTTACCAGTGATTGGGAGTTCATTTGTATACAGCCATTACTCTGCCCAATTTTTGTGAAGACTTAATGCATTTTAAGCTTGGTTTTCTTAAGAGGTTCATTATCTTTGATTGTTTGGTTTCAATCCAAAGGATTAGAATTCTACATTGACTCATTATGTCAAGTGATGGCTTCTTGTTGGTTAGATGGTTCTTTTCCATAGCTTTTATCTTATGCTTTAGGATAGTCCCTTCATCTCTTCCCATCTTCTTTAATTTCAAAAATATTCTCCCTCCTTTTCAAAACTATTCTTGTTTTCTAAACTTGAATCGCTTTCACAATAAACTTGGACTTAGGTCCATGCATTTTCAAAAATATTTTCTTAATCAAACGTTAACCAAATTAACAATACCTTGACATTTCTTGTGAGAAGACTAAAAGTCAATCAATCTCATTCAAATCATTTTTCCATTTAGGCTTTTCATTTTAAAACTTTTCTCAAAAGATTAGACTCTTGTTAATCTTTGTAGTGATGCGAGATACTATACTTCTACGGTATGTAGTGAAGTGATATATTTTCCACATGGGTGTTAAGCGAGGCTTTGTTGATTTTAAAATCCAAGTCATATCCTCCACTTTGAGATGATTCAAATTCTCCTTTCTCATAATCGTGGGTAGTAAATATGTTCTTCCACTAAGATAAGACGATGGTGTCTCGTCTCTTAAAATTAACCAACACACATGTGTTTTAAAATTTTAAAGGAGAACTACGTGTACCCTGATCCCTTATTGCACGGAAGTTCGTACGTAGGAACAAAAGGTTCTCAACCGTGGTGGGTGCAAAAATTGTAAAAACTATTTCTTTTCTCATCTCCACAATCTATTTTTTTTATATAACACTTATAGCCAAAATACACAGATTTTCAAAGAGGTTCCTACGGAGTACCATAGATGTTTTGGGTGCTAATACCTTCCCTTTGCATAAACAATCCCCGAACATAGATCCTCTCCCCCTCTTTTTGGGTTATTCTCTCTTTTCCCATTCCTTGGGAAACAATAAAGCGCGGTGGTGATATTTTTATTTGATCTGTATGAGTTAAATCAATCCAATGGCTTAGTCTCAACATTTCTACTGCTAAAATAGGTATCAAATATTTCATCGATATGAGAATTAAATTCTTGAATGTATATGGGGACTCAGCCCTAGTGATCAACCAGAATAAGGGAGAATGGAAAACGAAGCATCCAAATCTCATTCCTTACCAAGAGCATGTGTTGACATTAATTTCGTACTTCGAAGAAATCACTTTTGAACACATTTCACGAGAAGAGAATATATTGGCATACGCACTAGCTACCATGTTATATATGTTCAAAGTTAGATGGGATAATGAAGCTCCTCGAATTACTATTGAGAGACTAGATGAACCGACATATTGCTACGATGATACTGATGGAGTAGAGGAAAAACCTTGGTACCACGATATAAAAAGATACCTCGAAACTCAATAATATCCTGAAGGAGCATCTATCAATGATAATAAATTTCTAAGGAAGTTCTCTGCCAAGTTCTTTTTGAGTAACAAAATCTTGTACAAGCACAACCACGATTCGACTTTGCTTCATTGTGTAGACAAGAAGGAAGCTGAGAAAATTATGGAAGATATGCACGAAGGTTTCTTTGGTACTCACTCCACTGGACATACAATAGCTAAGAAGATTCTGAGAGCTGGTTATTATTGGTCTACCATGGAAATCAATTGCCATCATCATTCCAGAACTTGCCACAAATTCCAGATTTACACTGGCAAAATACATGTGACTCCGGTTCCTTTGAATGTCTTGACCGCTCCTTGGTCATTTTCAATGTGGGGCATAGATGTGATTTGAGAGATTAAGCCCACTTTTTCCAATGGAAATCATTTAATCCTTGTCACTATTGATTACTTCACGAAGTGGGTAGAAGCAACCTCGTTTGCTTCCGTTACCAAGAATGTTGTGGCTCAGTTCATTAAGTATAACCTTATCTATCGGTATGGCATCCCTGAAAGGACAATCACGTAAAATGGTATCAATCTTAACAATACTATGATCACAGAACTCTGCACTTAGTTCAAGATTAAGCATCCCAATTCTTCTTCGTACCGACCAAAGATGAATGGTGCAGTGGAAGCCGCCAACAAGAATATCAAGAAGATCTTGCAGAAGATGACAGTGACATACAAATATTGGCATGAGATGTTACCATTTTCTCTTCATGGTTACCACCCTTCAGTATGTACATGAATTGGAGCGACCCCGTTCTCTCTCGTCTACAGTATGGAGGCTGCCTTGCCTGTTGAAATCCAAATTCCTTCCCTAAGGATTATGAAAGACGTAGATTTAGATGAAGATGAATAGATTTAGACTCGACTTGACCAAATAAATTTGATTGATAAAAAAAGGCATGCGGTTGTTTGTCATGGTCATATATATTAGAAATGCGTGATCAAGGCTTTTAACAAGAAAGTCAAACATCGGGCGTACCAGGCTGGTGATTTGGCAATAAAGTGCATCATCCTACCAAAAGGTGATCTTAAGGGCAAATGGACTCCCACATACGAAGGGCCATTTGTTATCAAAAAGATATTTTTTGGTGGTGCTATGATACTTACCACTATGGACGGTGTCCGCACCCTGTGACCGTGGACAAAGTAAAAAAATACTACGCATAAAAGAGACACACTAGGTTGATAGACCTAGTCAAAAATAAGGGCATCCTGGTGAACCAAAAGGGTTCAGGCAAAAATTAGGGATATATACAAATATAAAATTATACATCCGGCAAGTCGAAAACCTGAAGGCGGCTTGGGCAAAAAAGGATACCCCGATGGACTAAAAACACGAAAGGGCGGTCCAGTCAAAAGTTAGGGATTAAAGCGTACGACTATGTCCTGTTGGATCACCCATCTACTTATAGACATCTTTATTACTAGTGTCAAGTTCAAATGCTACAGATCAATTCAATCATTTTCTTCAAATAACAAGTGATGAGATACTTGAAGACATAGAGGCAATAGCAGAGTTGAAACTCAATGTGATCATCTCCACATAACTATTTTTCTTTGTTTATCACTTTGTACCTCTTTTTCAATTTTTACGACGATTCCCTCTTACTAAGATTTTTGTCTTCTGGTACAAAACTGCGTGCTTATGGGAAAACTTTTAGAATCAATGCATTTAAATATATTTCAAAAATCAGAATTGTTTTTACTCTTTGTTTTGTTTGTAAAAACGTCCAATGATTATGTTGAATGAGCATATGCATTTGAATATGATTACTGTTTACAAAATATATGCATGAAAACAGGATTAACATTTACTAAAGACCCTATGAGTTGGGGTAATGTTCAAGTTATCCATAAATTCCCATAGAGAAATCTCCATGGAACTATCTCTACCGAGCTATCTTCACAAACTCATCCCCAATAGAGATATATTCCACAACAAATCTAATATTCCCTCAGACAGAAATTGGGGCATCTTCCAGCAGTTCATCTCCATATCTCTGATGGATAGCTTAACATGATCATCTTCCCTAATAAGTAACCTAGCGAATAAGGAAGTTGGATCATTTTCCCAACATACAATGGAAACTTCCTCAGCACAACCTATGAATTTCTAATCCCCATCACAGATTATTTCCACAATGCAGTCTACAAGATTTCAGTCCCCAACAATGTTTATTTCTTAAATACTACAAATTCCCCGACATAATTCTCTTCTCCAGCCAAATGTCATTCAATTTCGTCCTCCCCATAAGAGCTTACATTCGTATCTGAAACCCGGTCAGATAGTGTATCATAGGATTATCCATGTCTTTTATCCTGGTTGTGGTACATAAGAATCAAATCCTTCAATAAAAAGATCATCGAATGACCGACTCTCCTTGAATGCTTCTATCCCCAAGCAGAAGTCGACCATCCCCTGCGAAGTGTCCTCAAATAGAAAGCAGGAAACCCCGGTAAATTCATTCTAAACAAAAATTGAAGAATTAGTTTCTTCATCCTCAGTAGCAATAAGGGATTTATTTTTCCCAACTAGACGTTGTTACAAGAAACTACCGATATGCTCCAACAACATATTGCATCCATACATCATTTACAAAATATCATAACATATGCATACGAAACGCATATACTATTCTCATTTATTTTGAGAGCATCATTATGCAATGCATCACATACATCATGACATTGCATAAAAATAACTTTGCCTTTTCAGGTTAGTTCCTGAACATTGTCAACAGTTTATCACTTTTCAGATACAATCAGACAATGATTCATTCTGATAAACACATATTTCAAATACAATCAGTGTAATATTCACTATATATTCTCTTCTAGATACAATTGAGATATAGATTCATTCTGATTCCAGTACATCTTCTAGACACAGATCAAGTACGATCACGATATAGATTCATTCTGATACTCGTTCCAATACATTGTTTGGATACGGTTAGGCATAACTTTATTCCAATACATTATTTAGATATAGTTGGGTGAAGACTCATTTTTATCCTTTCATAGATACAGTCAAGACATAGACTCATTCTAGAACATCATTAAAATACAACCGAGACATAAGATTCATTCTAACACTCCCTAGCACATCTGCTAAATATAGTCGGACATAGACTCATTCTAGTATACTTTTTCAGATACAGTCGGGCATAGACCCATTATGATACTCATATCAACATATACTTCGGATGGAATATATAAGCCCATCTCCGACAGTATCTCGTCAACTTTTCCAAATGGCATCTTTAAGCCCATTCCTGATACAATCAACCCGCAACGTTACTTCGTGTACGTGTGAGTGCAAATTTATGGGAACTTAAGTGTTCAATCCTCTTCCACCTCAGATCAAGGGAGATTGAGCCGTCAATGCCTCAAGTGGACTTCATGGTATCCCAAATTCTTAAAAGAAACCTCATACCAAATTTCAAACCTTACATCACAAGTTTGCTCAGTAAATTAGTCAAATGATTGAAAATTAACTATATTGGACAAAAAGTCAACTTTGATCAATCTACAATCTAACTTCAAGATTTTTGGTTAACATTAACATTTTTGAAGTCACATTCATCATTTGATCAAAGGTTGATCATGATTCATCAAGAAAACTCAAGATTCATCAAAAGTCAAAAGTTACTAAATTAGGGTTTTCTTAAGAAGAAGCCAACTTAACTTTAATCAAGCATAACTTTCACATACTTCATAAGAAATTCCTCAAACAAAGCCTATCTTGAAGTAAATTCAATTCTATACAAATTTTACTTTCTAATATCAAGGCCAAAAATGCTTCACTTGAGAGATATGAACCAAAACATTACAGGTCATTTTAAAAGTCAACAAAAAGACATCTTTTGTCAGATCACTTTACATCAAGTTTAAGACTTCAAATGAAAAAATGACCAACGCGAAATTTGTAGGATACATCTTGAGGTTTCCAAAAATTCCTAGACCATCTTTATATGACAAAAATTGAGAGAGTTAAGATTGGTTCAAGTTGAGCAATTTTGAGAAAACGCATGAAGTTCAAATTGAGCAAACTTGAATTTTTGGGCTAATAGGCCTAAGTTTTGAGGTTCAAACATGTTCATGACCCTATATTACACCTATAAATCCATCCATGCATTGCCTTGATTTTTTACTTTATTTATTTTAATATTATTCACATATTTTTAAAATAAATAAAATAAATTGTCAAGATGTTGTAGCAAAGCGTGTGGCTTTTGTTTTGGATCAGATTTGAAGCCCAAAAAGCTCATAACCAGCTAGAAAAACCGTGTGGAACCAAGAAGGGAAGAAAATCTCTATTTTGGAAGGTTTTGAATCACATTTGATACACTTGATTCCATGGGATTTTGTACCATGTTTGTTGACCTAAATCACTCCTCTATATATACTCAACCCTCTGACCTTACAAGGACATGATTTTGCAGCCAAGAGACTAGGGTTTGAATTACAAAAATTCAAGAAAAAAGTATGCAATTGAGTTTTAAATTCCAAGTAGTCTCAATCCAAACCAAAGCCAGAATCACTTCACGAGGATCAAAGGAGTTGATCCAAGTCATTTGTAAGGCGATTCCACGTCCAAAACAACCATATCCATCATCACTGGTTGAGGTATAAAACTCAAACTTGAAACTTCTATCCTAAGCATTTTCAATACCATGTAGCATTTGATTTGCTTTCTAATAATTGGAAGGAACAAATCTAGGCAATCGTTTGAAAGAATTTGAATCTCTTATTTTGTTAACTTTTTTCCCCTTTTGAGTCTAGATTTGAGTTCAGAAGGAAATTTTAAGCAAGACATCATCTTTCTTTTTTTTGATTTGAGGGATTTTGTAGTATCTAGAAGGGTGACTGCTGGAGAAGATGTAGGTTTCCACCAGCTCCGGTCGGTTTTACTTTTACATGGATGGTCAAGGGCTTGCATGGAGGAGATGAGTAACGCGATTGGTCCATTCAAAGACTCCTAGGCCCGCACATGTTCTTTTTTATTTGATTATATTTTAAGTTTATTTTATTATATATATATATATATATATATATATATATATATATATATATATATATATATATATATATATATATATATATATATATATATATATATATATATATATATATATATATATATATATATATATATATATATATATATATATATATATATATATATATACTCACACCTAAATAACAAGAAAGAATAATGGCACAATTGGTAAGAAGCATGACTGGTATTGAAAGGGCGTGGGTTCGATCCCAACTTTTGTCAAATTTTTTTTTTTTTAGGATAACACGCAGGTTAATATCAAATTGATTGGTTCTCATTCTTAAAGAAAAACAACACCATGGCACAATGGATAGAAGGGCATACTATTGAGATCAAGGGTGTGGGTTCAAGTCCCACCCCATGCAATTTCTTTTAACACTTTTTTTCTAACCCTTTTCCTTTCTTATGTTTCTGTGATGCGGTGGGAGAACTGACTTGAGGTTTTGCGTTTGTGTTCGCAAATGTTTCGGTTTAGAAAGATTCGCCACCGACTTTTATTTTATCCAAAAGGAAAGGTAAAAAAGCACAGGAAAGACCTTTGAGATTGTTTTTGGGTTCGGGGGGTAGATTATGAAAGGGGGAGGTGCTAGCACCCTTTTCATCCATGGTTTTCCATGGGATCTTAGTTACTTGTTTTAGATCACTTGCTTTTGCTTTTAAATTGTTTGAAATGGTGCTTTTGTGTGTGGTTTTGAATGTATTTTGAAAAGAGGCCTTTGTTTAGGCAACCTTTGTAATGATTCTTGTTTGAATGTATACAAAGGTGTTTATCTTTTTGAAAAATGTTTCAATGTTTGAAGTTTGTTTGGAAAATGTTTTGAAATTGAGTGTGTTTGTTTTTGAAATTAGCAAGGATGGTTTGCAAGTTTGATCAAGTAACTAGGAGTTGTCTACCCTACTCAAAGATCTTTCCTACACATTTTTATTCATTTGATATTATTGTTTTACCATTGTATTTGGTAAACAACCCTATCTTTGGATGTTAAACGGGACAAGCGTGGGTCATCGTGTGACCATGATAACAATATTGCCAAGTATCTTAGCAAGTTTTTAAGGGACTAGATCATTTTTGTATAGGCAACCAAGATAGCATCATCGAGGGACTATGATCTCTTTGTTTGATTGATTTGGCCAAGATACCTAGCATGCATACCATGGCCATGTTTTTAAGGCAACAAAGTGGATGAAACCCTAGGGTTGCTTGTGTGCACTGTGTTGTCATTTTTCATGCATTTTTGTCTTGTGTTTAGTCATGCTATATGTTTGATTTTGGTCTTTGCATACAAACCCTAGTTCTTACTATCATGGCATTTGAAAGCGATAAAATGCGTGAAAGTGATGGGGATCTGTAACGTATAGCCTAAATATAGTACTGCAAGTGCACAGCCTATCGAAGTAATATATAAGATTATCGAACCACAAAGACCAATTGTCAATCTATCAACTCTATTACTAAGGTGCTTATCTAAGGTGAACAAGAATATTGATGTGAGTGCAGTGCAACAAAGTAAATGAGCGAGGTAAGTAACAGTTTAAAAGACAGGTTGGAATGTAAATCATGTAATCAGATATTGGTCCGGTCATGCATAGATGAAACTACTTATGGGGCAGTATTTTCTGTTGATAGCAAAGAATCAATTTAACGGGAACTCGTAGCTTTTGACTACTAAGAACCGAATTTACTCTTTAAATTAAATTCCTTTATTGTCACATATAAAGGGTGCCTTCCGCGTTAAAGAGGTAAACCTATTTTTAAAAAATTGATAGTTTTGACTTAACAGAAAAGTAATTTTAATTGGAAAGATTAACTTAAAGAGACTTTTGGCTTTTGACCAAGAGTCAGATTTCAAACCTACAAACGCGTCCGAAAATAGTTTCAAAATCGTTTTCTAAAAAGGTCAATGATTCCTATTTAACCAATCCACGGCTTTCGCTCTTTTTGTTTGGTTAAATAATAATCAAGTCGTATCATTAGTTTGGACGGCTTTCGATCTTACCCAATAAACATTTAAACATAATTGACTTAAGTTAAAAGTAAAACATCCCCTAGAGTATTTTCACTAGCATGATAATTGGAACACGACCATGATGACAATCATTACATCCAAACCTTTATAGTTTAGCCAGACATAATAAGTGCGAGACTATAAAACGTGTAGACTATGATAAGAGCGAGTAAGTAAAAGAGTGCGAGTCTATAAAACGTGTAGACTATGGTAAGAGCATTTAGAGTCTATAAAACGTGTAGACTATGGTAAGAGCATTTAGAGTCTATAAAACGTGTAGACTATGGTAAGAGCAATTATAAGTAAAGAAATGCAATAAAATAGAACCTTGCTCCAGTCGGAGACTTGAATCTGATACAAATCTGCGGAATGGTAAGGCTGGTATGATGAACTTCAACCAAAGTGCTCCAAGACTCGATTACAACTCAATCTACACCGCAATAACTCCCCGATGTGAAGAGATTATTACTTTACAGAAACTGATAGTATATGGCTTAAGATTGTACTAAGCTTGGATGAAACTAAAAAATGAAAATCGAAAACTATTTATAGAGGATCCTTGAGATGCGTAAAGACCAGCATGCCCCTCAACTTCTTATGAGCGGGAAACTTTTGTGAAGGCCGCGGGCGCGGTGGCAGTGGCCGCGGGCGCGGTGGCTGGAACTGCCAGATCGTGGGAACGTGGCAGTTGGTCTCTGGGTGAAAGTGGGCCATGTCATCACGTTCCCTGTAGCCGGCGCGGCGCTGAACGCCATAAGTGCAGAATATCTTGAAAAACCCTAATTTCTTGGCGTTTTGGCTCGTTTCTTCACAGAAGGCTCTGAAATGACAAGAATCTTGAAAACAAAGGAAAAAGGAACATAATACGAGAAAATGATAATAAAAACTAAGGAAAACATGTGATATTTGAGTCAGAAACATAGTGCGATTTAGTGCGATCAAATCCTCCCACGCTTAGACCTTTGCTTGTCCTCAAGCAACAACTCTTAGAAGTAGATGAAAGAAAATTATGGTGTATACAGGTTTTGGGCAAATAGGGCTTCTAAGTTCGAGTAAGGGTGTGTTGTCAGGCACTAACTATCTGAACCAAGGGTATCGTAATTACACTACTCGCAGAAATGCGGACATAAACCTCATAAGTATACAGATCGATCCTAATATCCTTACTATGCTAAGACTTCTTTTTGTACGAGGTCCTTTTTCATTCAGGCGCAATCACATTAAGCCCGTTATCCGTACATACTCATGGTGTAGTGACCGGTTAGTGACTCTGATCTCAAGTGATGGGATTCTGGTACAAGAGTTGGTTTAACCCCTTTTTATTTTACCCATTTGCAGTTGCGGGGGATCGGACCGTAGTCCGCCCTACCAAGTCCAGCACCAGATACCTCTGGACCAACTACAATGGATGTGCCTTATATATATATTTTTTTCTTTGTTTTTATTAGTGCTTACAACTTTCTTGAGTTGAGTAATCTTTGTGAGGATCACCCAACTCGTAGTCGTATTCATACTTTATTTTATAAACTTTTAAGGCAAAACAGAGATCATCCACTTATATTCATCGATCCTACACTTAGAGCATGCTTAGGCCGGAGCTGACTGCTAAGATAAACTACTTGAAGACCTATTTGTACAGTTTTATTCAAAATCATAGCATATTGGGAAGAAAGGATCTAATCTAAATGTTCAAAAAGGCTTACGGTGTTAAAACGATAACAAATTTTTCAAAAAGTGAGTGCCCAAGAAATAGACCCTATCTAGGACCTGTCTCATAGCCCAAATCCTTAAAAACAACCACAATTCTTTGAAAAAGATTTTGTAAAAATTTTGTAAGGCTAAAAAGTGGGGGAAATGAAAGGGTACACTACGCAGAAAGACTCGCCTATCACATGCATTTTATTAACTACGAATATAACATACCTAAAAGGAAAAATGCGGAAGGGAAATAAAAGCAGGAAAAACGGGAAATAAAAGCGATAAATGCTCCTCCCACACTTAAATCGGACATTGTCCTCAATGTTCCAAAATAAGGTAGGAGGAGGTACCTGAAAACGCTAGTGGGGGCCACTAGGACCTTCACCATCCTGGTTGGTACGACCGGAACGGCGGCTACGGCTGCGACGGCGGCTCTCTCGGTCCAAAACTAGCTGCTCCATTCTCTCTGTCAAGGCGGCATTTGCCGCTTGTAGCTCTTGGGTCCTACCAATGAGGGTTCCTTGGGTTGCCTCCATCAATTGGAAGTGACGAGCGTATGTGGTCTGGTTAAGGTGTTGTTCTCTCTGGAAAGCCAGCTGACTTTCCATAATAGTGCGCAGAGAGCTAGCATTTTGCTGTTGGGATGCTTGCATGAAGGCCATGTTATCGGTCGCCTGTTGCTGCAAAGTAGCAAGGAGGGTGTCCCTCTGGGCCTCTCGGGCCATATGCTCACGCCACATGTCCTCAGTGACATGGAAACTAGGAGCTGTACCTGCATGTGGGTTAGAAGTAGATGGTGTCGTGTGTGGTGGTGAAAAGGGGGGTGGTTCTTCCGTATGGAAATCGTACTCATCATCAGTGTTGTTACCCTTATTTAAAGGTAGATTTGGGGGCAACGGACCAATAAAATCAGGAGCGTTGAGATCGTAGGTCCAGTTACGCTCAAATCTGATATCAGTACGACGGGTGCAAGGAATAACAACACTGGGTACAGCGGCACCTCCAACCATGAGGAAGTAACCACCTTCCCTCCCCGTCTTGCATAAACGCATATCCTTTAAAAATTTAAGATTTGCAATACGAGGAGGAAGTGGCTCAAGGGTGGCAAGTTCTGTATCCAATCCTATGGCACGGGCAATAGTAGTAATCAGTCCACCAAAGGAAATCGGCCCACCTTTTCTTAAAACATGGTGCATGTGGGCAATCATAAATGGGACTGGATTAACTTTGGTGTCTGTGAGGCAGCTCTGCATGATAATTAATTCTTTAGCATTCACCTTGTTTGGGTTTTCCCGAGCAAAGATGTTGGATGCTAAAAGAAATCTAAAAACACGAAGGGCAGGATTGTGGATATGAGAAGCAAGTAGGCCATCAAAAGATGTTGCATTTTGTTTAGTAATCCTGGCCCAAAATGCTTCAAATGCCCAATCCGTGTCTAAAGGTGCTTCACAAACGGCACCATCCCCATAAGGCCATCCTAACATGGCAGCTAGACCGTCAGTGGAGTAGTCATATTCAACATTAAACATTCTAAATTTTACTCCACCTACGGCGCTAGCAGTGTTAGGAGAGACGTTATAAATTAAAGAACTCAAAAATTCGAACGTCAGCCTAGGGTAGGTTGGTGCTTGAGTAGCAAAAATATCATGCATGCCTAGTTTGTCGAGAAGGAAAAATACACTATGGTATATACCTAATGAATATAGATAGTTTTCATCGATATACCTGGTAGAGTGTATTGGTGTTGTCAGCAATTTCTCAAGCCGCTTTTGTTGTCTTTCTCCGGGTTGGCCATCTCGCAAAATGTAGCCGTGATACTCCATAGGATTTTCTTGTGGATGAATATAAAGAGAAAGAATGGGATGTAGAAGTAGTGAAGGTGTGAGGAAGAAAATGAAATAGTGGGGGTATTTATAGGTAGTGAAGAAAAATGGTGGTTGATGAATATTTATGATGGGAATAAATGTAGTGGGGTAGGTATGGATAATAAAGGAAGTTATGGGGGGTTAAGAATGGAAGAAAATGGGATTGGAAGTGGAAAAAGAGGCAAAATGGGGGAAAAACTAGCCACTAGCCGTTAGGTGACCGTTACGTCACCGCGGGCGCGGCAGGGATCACCGCGGGCGCGGTCAGGGCGAGCCAAGTTGGGCCGGTCTTGCTTCCTTTCCATTGGGCTTTTCCTTCCTTGCCATTAGCTTCAATTTTTGGAGGTGTACCTAGTTTTCTTACGAACGTGCATATATGTATGTGAATACATGTATATTTATTTATTTTTATATCAAAATTTTCATTATGGTGACCAGAAAAACAATAACATTAGTAAATGAAAGATATATATAGAGAAAAAAACACATATGCATATATATATATATAGGTACGGACATCGGGTCACCAAAATAGTTATTAATAATGCAGGAAACAGATAATGCAAATAAAAATGAGTCTGAAAAGGAAATCAACATAATACTAATAATACTAGAACTAGAGATCTTGTGAATAACACAGATATATCGCCAACCGGGAGGATGCTCTGCAGGAGTGTCTAGGCCACGCAGCTCAGTCAGCTGGCGTCGAATCTCTGCCACCTCATGAGCTAATTCATCTAACTCACCAGCAAAGGTAACATCATTCAGTTCCAACTATAAATGAAGGTCAGCCACCTCATTGCGGAGAGTGGCTATCTCAGTGCGCATAGCAGTCAACAGAGTGCGAATATCAGGTTCCTGCAAGCTGAGGTTATTAGTAAGAACAGTAGTGCGTGTAACCTCGGGTCAGGATGTGTGATATGGAGTAGAGTCCTCGGGAGCAGGAGTGTATTCAGGAGTAGGATCTTCGGAAGCAGGAGTGTATTCTGGAGTGGGATCTTCGGAAGCAGGGGTATATTCTGGGGCATACTCTGATATCTCACCCCAACCTTCTACAGAATAGTTCCAATTAGCAGGGTTGGAAACACAAGTCATCTGAGGGTCTGGCAGTGTGAAGGTGTAAACTGTCTGGTCATCGATGAGCAATCTGTACTGATATGGGTGGAAAGAGGCCCTCCTCATGAGCCCACGATCCATGCAAAAGTCTAAATCCAGGAAAGTATATCCACAGTATGGGGTCAGCTGTGCTATCATACTGTCCAAACCCAAAGTAGAAGCTATTTGTGTCACATTCCCTCCGGAATGAATGAGTCCTACAGCGGATCGAGTAGTCTGCTCGAGGCTCTCTATCAGAAAACCTCCACTAGCTATAGGTCTGGACTGACTGGAACAGTATAGGAAAAGGATCTCCTCAGCGGTGACTAAGTGGTCACAGTAACTCCTCCCAAAGAAAGTGTGGCACAGAATCATCTCGAAGTATTGGAAAGCCGGGTTATGGATCTTCCTGGACAGCTGGGTAGAGGGGTCAAGGCTGGCTCCATCAGTAATGTCCTGCCAAAATTTATCAATATCTCTGTCCATATAGTAACTCAATGGTAACTCAGTGATAGCGGTCGGTCCAGTTTGGAAACCAAGCAAATCCCCAAATTCTTTGATGGTCAGGGTATACTCGGTACCAAACAATCTGAAACTTAGGCATCCTCGCTCATCTCCTTCACCCACCCATGGGTTATAATCCACAGAGCTAAGAAACTCCAGAGTAAGGTTCCTGTAGGTTTTATGGACATCATCAGCATAATAATCCCAGCCAAGTTGGTTGCACAGATACCTAATACTTGGCTCAATCCCGAGTGCCTCCATGCAGCTCTGATCGGGGTACCTAGTGGGTACCATAGGTCTAGCAGATAAGGTAGCAAATCAGACTTTTTGTGCTTCATCCCTGAAAATCACAACCATACCATCAGGGTAATGCATCCTGAAAATATAAACACAAGAAATTAGTCCAGATAAAACATATATAAATTAATAAAATAAAATAAAATAAAGAATAAACCATGGGTTGCCTCCCATGCAGCGCTTGTTTAACGTCTTTAGCTTGACGATTAGATCTTACTTTATGTGGGTATTGGTGGGTCTATAAGAATATGACTAGAGTAGTCAACAGGCAAATCGCCTCCTTTGTATAGCTTCAGTCTTTGTCCATTTACCACAAATGGAGCGCATGAATTGTTTTTGATTTCTACTGCTCCAGACTTTAGAACTTTTGACACTTCAAATGGACCTGTCCATCTTGAACGAAGCTTACCAGGAAAAAGTCGTAACCTTGAGTTAAATAGGAGAACAGGGTCACCAATGTTGAAATCTTTCTTGATGATTTTTTTATCATGCCACATCTTGGTTCTTTCCTTATATATGATGGCATTCTCATAGGCATTCAAGCGAAGCTCTTCCAACTTGTGAATGTCCAGGATACGTTTTTCTCCGGCTTTTAGGTAATCTAGATTCAAGGATTTAATGGCCCAATAGGCTTTATGTTCTAGTTCGAAGGGTAAATGACAGGACTTTCCATAAACCAATTGATAAGGAGTTGTTCCAATAGGGGTTTTATAAGCCGTTCTATAAGCCCATAAGGCGTCTTTAAGTTTTCCAGACCAGTCTTTTCTGGATAATGATACGGTTTTCTCTAGGATCTGCTTAATCTCCCTATTCGATACTTCTATTTGGCCACTGGTTTGCGGGTGATATGGTGTTGCTACTCTATGTTTTACTCCGTATTTGCTTAGAAGCTTGTCAAATATCTTAGATATAAAATGCGATCCTCCATCACTTATGACTAACCTCGGGGTTCCAAACCTAGGAAAAATAATATTCTTAAACAGTTTGATAACTACCTTGGTATCGTTTGTGGGTGATGCAACAACTTTTATCCACTTTGAGACATAATCGACAGCTACTAGGATATACTTGTTACCCATTGAGGAAGGAAAAGGTCCCATGAAATCTATACCCCAGACATCAAATATTTCCACTTCTTGGATGTTACTTAAAGGCATTTCATCACGTCTTGAGATGTTCCCAGTGCGTTGGCATCGGTCACATTTTGTAATGTAAGTGTGGACATCGCGCCATACAGTAGGCCAATAAAAACCTGCTTGAAATATTTTGGCGCATGTTTTAGATGTGCTTGCATGTCCACCATAAGGTGCAGCATAACAATGTTTAATGACGTTGCCTACTTCTTCTTCCGGCACACATCGTCTGAATATATTATCTATTCCTCTTTTGAATAGGAGGGGTTCATCCCAAAAGAAGTGTTTAACATCACTAAAAAACTTCTTCTTCTGTTGGTAGCTTAAGTCAGGGGGTATGATATCAGCGGCCAAATAATTCACAATATCTGCGTACCATGGTATGTTGTTCAAGGTTGAGATTTCCTCATAGGCTCTTCTTCAGTTGAGTTTATCCCAGCTATTAATCTTTCATAAGTAGAGTGATCGTCTATAGGTATAAGTTCAGGTTTAAGGTGTTCTAACCTAGAGAGATGATCAGCTACTAAGTTTTCAGCGCCTTTTTTATCCTTAATATCCAAGTCAAATTCTTGGAGTAAAAGAACCCATCTGAGCAATCTAGGCTTAGCATCTTTCTTACTTAACAAGTACCAGATTGCTGCATGATCTGTGTATACTATTATTTTTGCTCCCACCAAATAAGATCGAAATTTATCAATAGCAAAAACTACGGCTAGCAATTCCTTTTATGTGGTTGTATAATTTAGCTGGGCAACGTCTAGTGTTCTACTAGCGTAGTAAATAGCATGCAGTTTCTTGTCTTTTCTTTGCCCTAGTACAGCTCCTACAGCGAAATCACTAGCATCGCACATGATTTCAAAGGGTTGTGTCCAATCAGGTGGTCTTATGATAGGTGCTGAAATAAGAGCTTGCTTTAAAACTTCAAAGGCCTCAAGACATTTTTGGTCGAATTCAAACTCGACATCCTTCATCAATAAGTTAGTTAAAGGTTTTGTTATTCCGGAAAAATTCTTGATGAAACGTCGGTAGAACCCGGCATGTCCTAGAAAACTTCTTACTTCCCTAACGGTCTTAGGTGGGTTTAGGTTTTCTATAACTTCTATCATGGCCTTATCAACTTCTATACCTCTTTCAGAAATAATGTGTCCCAAGACTATCCCTTCATTTACCATAAAGTGGCACTTTTCCCAATTCAACACAAGGTTTACTTCCACACATCTTTTTAAGATTTTCTCTAAGTTTGAGAGGCAGTTTTTGAAATCAAACCCACACATTGAAAAATCGTCCATAAATACTTCCATAATTCCATCTAGGTAGTCTGCGAAAATTGACATCATACAACGTTGGAAAGTGGCAGGTGCATTACAGAGTCCAAAGGGCATTCGTCTATAAGCGAATGTTCCATAAGGGCAAGTAAATGTGGTTTTTTCTTGGTCCTCTGGGTGAATATGGATTTGGAAAAACCCCGAATACCCATCAAGATAGCAAAAATATGAGTGTCTTGCTAGACGTTCAAGCATCCGATCTATAAATGGGAGAGGGAAATGGTCTTTTCTCGTTGCCTTATTCAACTTTCTGTAATCTATACACATACGCCATCCTCCTTCTGTTCATTTTGCCACATGCTCACCTTTCTCATTTTCCATAACAGTGATACCTCCTTTCTTGGGTACCACATGGACTGGGCTTACCCATTCACTATCCGAAATTTGGTATATGATACCAGCTTCTAATAACTTAAGAACTTCTTTCTTGACTACATCACTCATGATAGGGTTTATTCTTCTTTGATGTTCTCTTGAGGGTTTTGAATCTTCTTCTAGCATAATCTGGTGCATGCATACGGATGGGCTTATACCTTTTAAATCTGAAACTTTATACCCTAAAGCTGAGGGATATTTTCGCAAGGTATCTAAGAGTTGATTTATTTCTATTTGGTTTAGAGCGGCGCTAATTATAACATGTCTATTCATCTCCTCATCCAAAAACTCATATCTTAGATTCTTGGGTAGTTCCTTAAGTTCTATAGTGGGTTTCTCAGTACGCGGCATAAGGTCAGGGGTAAGAGCTAAGCATTCGAAAAGGTTGTCATCAATGTACGGTTCGATACTCTTAAATCCGTCATCCTCTAAAATAGGGGTTGATGGTAATTTGATTAAAGATTCATTTTGTTCTAGCTCATTTACACATTCGTCAATGACGTCGATGGCATAACACGCATCTCCTATCACTGGTGCCATTAGAAACTTTGATAAAATGAACTCAATCTTTTCATCTCCTACCTCGAAAGTCAGTTTCCCTTTCTTAACATCTATTATAGCTCCTGCGGTCGATAGGAATGGTCTTCCTAAGAGGATTGGGATGTCTTCATCTTCTTTAATATCCATTACGACGAAGTCGGTCGAAATGTACAACTGACCAATCTTGACAGGTATGTCTTCTAAAATACCCATCGGATATTTGACAGATCTATCAGCTAGTTGTAAGGACATCTTAGTAGGTTGAAGTTCTCCTAATTTTAACCTCTTACAGACGGCCAGAGGCATCAGACTTACGCTTGCTCCTAAGTCTAAAAATGCTTTGTCTATCATATGGTTACCTAGGATGCAAGGGATAGAAAAACTTCCAGGGTCTTTATCTTTCTTGGCGAGTTTATTTTCGGATATAGAATGACATTCTAAAGGCTTGGGATCATCGAGTCGCCGTTTATTGGTCAAAATATCTTTCAAGAACTTAGCATATGATGGTATCTTGGTTATAGCTTCAGTAAAAGGAATATCTACATGGAGTTTCTCTATTACCTTAATAAACTTTTGGTACTGGTTTTCTACTTTGGTGTTTTTCAGCCTCTGTGGGAACGGAATAGGTGGTTTATAAGGTTGTTGAGTGTTATTCCCTACTTCTGGTTTTGATTGCTTTTCTGGTTTCTCTGGTTCCTCTACCTGGTCTTTAGGTGTAGCATCTTCCATAGGTTTTTCTGATGTGCTTAAGTTAGGATTTCTAGGCCCTTCATAAGCAGTTCCACTTCTTAAGGTGATAGAATTTGCTTGGCCTTTTGGATTTGGTTGAGTTTGTCCAGGAAATTGTCCTCCAGGTGCAACTTGTACAGAGGTGTTTTGTGCTACTTGGGAAATCTGAGTCTCAAGCATTTTGGTGTGGGTTATCATCTGGTCAAACTTGGTTGCCAGTTGAGTAACTAGTTCGTTCGTGTGAATGTGTTGGTTCATAAACTCCTTATTTTGCTGAGTTTGAGTCTGAATAAAGGTGTATATGGTTTCTTTAAGGTTTGGTCTTGGGGGCACTATTTGCATAGGTTGGTTTTGTTTTTGCGTTTGGAATCCTTGAGGTCTCGAAGGTCCGGGATTTTGGATAGGGTTATTGTTTTTGTAAGAGAAATTCGGGTGGTTCCTCCATCCAGGATTGAAGGTATTCGAGAAAGGGTTCCCTTGGGTATAGTTAACTTGGTATGAGCTAGATTCGTTCAAAAGGTTACAGTCAACGGTTTGATGTCCTTGAGTTCCACAGAGTTCGCATTCCGATTGGATTGCTGCTACTGTGGTTGGGTTTTGAGACATGTTCTCGACTCTCAAAGCTAGGGCGTCCATCTTGGCATTAATCATGTCCATGCAACTTACCTCATGCTTTCCTCCATGGCTCTCCTTTTTCTCTACTGTCGCTCGTTCTAATCCCCACTGGGCGTGGTTTTGGGCCATGTCCTCTATTAGGGCACAAGCGTCAGGGTAAGGTTTGTTCATCAACGCTCCGCCAGCGGCAGCGTCTATGGACATCTTTGTGTTGTAATGGAGTCCATTATAGAAGGTATGTATGATTAACCATTGCTCCAGGCCATGGTGCGGACAAGCTCTTAAAAGTTCTTTATATCTCTCCCAGGCATCAAAAAGTGATTCGCCTTGGTTTTGGGTGAAACAAGTGATCAGGTTCCTAAGAACAGCGGTCTTGCTTGGTGGAAAATATCTCGCAAGAAAAGCTCTCCTAAGGTCTTCCCAAGTTGTTATTGAGTTAGCTGGAAGGGCGTCTAACCAGTCGTGAGCTTTACCTCTAAGGGAAAAAGGAAACAGTCTTAAACGGATGGCTTCGGGTGTGGCTCCATTTGCCTTAAGGGTGTCAGCTAACTGGATAAATACCTTTAAATGTTGATTCGGGTTCTCGGTAGCGAGACCAGCGAATTGGTTTTGTTGTACTAATTGTAATAATGAGGGCTTTAGTTCAAAGTTGTTGGTAGTTATAGTAGGGTTTACTATACTAGAACTAGGTTCCTCGTTAGATGGTTGGGCGAATTCCTTGAGTGGTCTTTGGTTACGATCTTCTGCCATAGCTCTTCTTATCTTGCGTATAAAAAGACGGGCACGAGCGTAACGTTCAGGTTCTACTAAAGGATCTATTAGGTTACCGGTGCTACGATTTCTACGCATCTACCGGCTAGAATAGCCTTAGTCTAAACGGGATAACAATAGGGTACGAAATTTGACGAAGTTAGTCCCCGGCAAGGCGCCAAAAACTTGGATGGGGATCTGTAACATATAGCCTAAATATAGTACTGCAAGTGCACAGCCTATCAAAGTAATATATAAGATTATCGAACCACAAAGACCAATTGTCAATCTATCAACTATATTGCTAAGGTTCTTATCTAAGGTGAACAAGAATATTGATGTGAGTGCAGTGCAACAAAGTAAATGAGCGAGGTAAATAACAGTTTAAAAGACAGGTTGGAATGTAAATCATGTAATCAGATATTGGTCCGGTCATGCGTAGATGAAACTACTTATGGGGCAGTATTTTCTGTTGATAGCAAAGAATCAATTTAATGGGAACTCGTAGCTTTTGACTACTAAGAACCGAATTTACTCTTTAAATTAAATTCCTTTATTGTCATATATAAAGGGTGCCTTCTGCGTTAAAGAGGTAAACCTATTTTTAAGAAATTGATAGTTTTGACTTAACAGAAAAGTAATTTTACTTGGAAAGATTAACTTAAAGAGACTTTTGGCTTTTGACCAAGAGTCAGATTTCAAACCTACAAACGCGTCCGAAAATAGTTTCAAAATCGTTTTCTAAAAAGGTCAATGATTCCTATTTAACCAATCCACGGCTTTCGCTCTTTTTGTTTGGTTAAATAATAATCAAGTCGTATCATTAGTTTGGACGGCTTTCGATCTTACCCAATAAACATTTAAACATAATTGACTTAAGTTAAAAGCAAAACATCCCCTAGAGTATTTTCACTAGCATGATAATTGGAACACGACCATGATGACAATCATTACATCCAAACCTTTATAGTTTAGCCAGACATAATAAGTGCGAGTCTATAAAACGTGTAGACTATGATAAGAGCGAGTAAGTAAAAGAGTGCGAGTCTATAAAACGTGTAGACTATGGTAAGAGCAATTATAAGTAAAGAAATGCAATAAAATAGAACCTTGCTCTAGTCGGAGACTTGAATCTGATACAAATCTGCGGAATGGTAAGGCTGGTATGATGAACTTCAACCAAAGTGCTCCAAGACTCGATTACAACTCAATCTACACCGCAATAACTCCCCGATGTGAAGAGATTATTACTTTACAGAAACTGATAGTATATGGCTTAAGATTGTACTAGGCTTGGATGAAACTAAAAAATGAAAATCGAAAACTATTTATAGAGGATCCTTGAGATGCGTAAAGACCAGCATGCCCCTCAACTTCTTCTTAGCGGGAAACTTTTGTGAAGGCCGCGGGCGCGGTGGCAGTGGCCGCGGGCGCGGTGGCTGGAACTGCCAGATCGTGGGAACGTGGCAGTTGGTCTCTGGGTGAAAGTGGGCCACGTCATCGCGTTCCCTGTAGCCGGCGCGGCGCTGAATGCCATAAGTGTAGAATATCTTGAAAAACCCTAATTTCTTGGCGTTTTGGCTCGTTTCTTCACAGAAGGCTCTGAAATGACAAGAATCCTGAAAACAAAGGAAAAAGGAACATAATACGAGAAAATGATAATAAAAACTAAGGAAAACATGTGATATTTGAGTCAGAAACATAGTGCGATTTAGTGCGATCAGAAAGTAAATCTAAGACTATTACAACATTATTATGGGGAGGGAGATACAAGTTTGAATAGGGGGTATTTGCACAAAATAAAAACCCTAAAACTATTACAACCATATTGAATTTATTGGTACAAATAAATAAACAAGCAAATATTTAAATGTATAATAAATATGTAAATATGCAAAGAAATGCTTTTGTATTTATTTTATGTGTGTAAAATAAATTTATTTAATGTCTTAAAAAAGAAAATAAAAATGATTCTTTTGAAAGGGTGGAAACCCTAGTTTTTGGTTTTAAAAGAAAATATATTATATTATTATTATTTATTGTACAAGAAAAAAAATAAAAATATATGCAAAAAATGTTAAAAAATAAAATATGTATGACAATATTATTTTTAAGTGTATAAATAATAAAAATGAAAAAAAGTATAATATTTTTGTATTATTTATAAATTTATTTAAGAAAATAAAAGTATATATTCTTTAATAAACTATTCTTATACCAAAAAAATAATAAAAATAATAAAATAAAATGTGAAAATTTAAGAAAACATTTTTGGTGATTTTTAATATTTAGAAAAATAAATAAAAGTCAGAAATGTAAAAGAAATGAAAAATATATAAAATATAATAAATGGGCCAAGGGGGTGTAAAAAGTAAGCTAGGGGGTGTCAAAAGCAGAAGAAAACAAGCCCAAGCCCAATTTCCTTCGTCCTTGTCCTCTGGCCAACGACCAAACGCGCACGCTTCTGAACTTGAAACCTGTTCTCTCTATTCTTTGCTTGAAATCAAAAACTCATAACATGAAAGTTATACAGCTTTAAACCACGATTTCAATGATATAAAAAACTTGGTCTAACTCTCATAGACCAAAGAGAATTTCCTTGGCCCTAAATTCTAACCTAGTTTTTTCAGCAACTTCAACATCTAAATTCTCCTAGCTCAGTTGACATAAATGAGTTCCATGCATATGTACAATTCAAGGACATTAAGGGCTACATTTTTTCTTCACAAACCTAAGCCTAATGATTCCTAAATAAGGAGATATAAGTTTTAAAATTACCTGCTTCAGCCAAGTTTGGATATGACAACGTAGGAGTTTTGGATGAGGCCTGAAGGTCGTGTTGGCTTGCTTTGAACTTGCCTGAATGTGCTTGTAGAACTCAACCTGCAAAGCTTCAAAGTAAAAATGGTGAAGTGTGAAAATGGACTTACAATGGCTGGACAGGGACTTGGATAGTTTAGGTGTATTGTTTAGAATGTGTTTGAAATGATTTGGGACAAAACGCACGAGTGGAATTGGATTTGGCCAAGGTTCTGCAGGTATGACCCTATTTTGACAAGAACTTGGTGTTTTTGTGTTTAAGGGTGTTTGAGAGGCTTGGAAACCGTGCTTTTGGCTTGGTGTGATATGCTGAAGTCGTTTGAAATGAACACAAGGCTTGGTTTTAACAGATACAAGAGATGTGTGGACTTTTGCAAGTTACTTGGTTTTGAAGCAAAAGTTGAAGTTGACAATACCAATTCCTGTACAAGCCTGTATTCTAGTTGCACATAGTTGGTGAACTTTGCCTGATATTAGTGAACTTTGTTTGCAGCAAAAGGCTTGGTCCATGGCTCAAGATAAACAATTTGACATAAAGCATGCTTTACCAAAGTGGCAATGTTATCTTTTTTCCATTTTTGGATTAAACCTTTGTACAAAGCTTCCAAGACAAAAACAAAGCCATTAACCATTGTATTTGCATTCAATTTTTGAGTGTAGAAGAGATTAGAACCTGTAAACCAAGTACAAGCATGCTTAGGACAGATTTGCAAGTTGTAGCAATGTGCAAAATGCCTTGGTCAAAATTGAGAAATGGCCATTTTCATTCCTTCGATTCTCCCTAACCATAAATGATCTTGGATAGTTTTTGGACATTTTGGAAATCTTGTAACATGCTCTACAATCCATCTTTGAAATGCATTTTGATATTCCACTTGGAACTATGTGAAAAATTTCCATGAAGATAGGTCAAAATCCTGCCTAAACTAGGGAAAACTTTGTGAATCAAAGTTGTAGATTTTGTGGAGGACTACAACTTTCATGTTGGAAGTTTTCTTTGAATCCAATTGCATCATGGTGAAAAAGTTTGGAAAAGTTGGGAAAAAATAAGAAATTTTCATAACTTAGAAAATTTCTAAGTTATGAAAATTTTCCATTTTAAACCCTAATTTCCAAAATTAGGTTTCTTGGTGAAAAAGTTTCATGTTTTGACACATCTTGATAAAAAATGATCCTTGGCACTTGATTTTGACCAAAAAGTTAATGTTTGACTTTTTAGTGTACAATTGATTTTTGATCAGTTGACTGGAAAATTCATCTGTCAATCCAATGCTTTTGAGATTATTTGAACCTTCTGATTAGGTCAAGATGATGCCATTGATTTCTTGAATCCATTCTTGAACCAAATTTGCCATTGGCTAGGTGAAAAATCAGAATTTGCCCTTCTACAGTCAAAACCCTAAAAATGACCATTTTGCCCTTTTGATGATCTGATCAAATTTCTTGAGGAGTTGTGGTCCAAACTTGATCAAATGGTTCATATGAGTCTATAATGTTGATGTGGATCCAAAATTATGAGTTTTGACTGTAAATTGGCCACAATTGACTTTTTCGCCAATACTGCCAATTTCTAGGTCAATTGTCCAATTGACTGGGCTAAAATTTGATTCAAGGCTCGAAACTTGGTATGGGCAATCTTATAAGTTCAACATGAAGTATGAAAGTCACATTGAGCATTGGAAGTCCAAAAATCCCTGTGCAAACTCAAACCCTAATTTCAGGTCAACAGTGCAAGGAGATGTCTTGAGCTGAGCAAACCCTAATCTGGTCTTGAGTCCAAAGAGTCTTGTGAGGGGAAATCTTGATAAAATGAGAGGGAAAATTTTGGGGTACAACAGTTTCCATTAATTAATTCCTTTTTTAATTACCCCTTAATCATAATCTAATTTGTTTTAGGGTTAGTTGGCCAAATAATTTTCCATAATTAATTAGATTTTAGGCCTTTTATTAATTAAAATTAATTAGAATTAGGATTTTAATTATTATTATTAACCCTAAATTATTTTCTACAAAAGAACACCAAAAACATTAAAACACTCTTTTCTAACATATTTTCTTATTTCTTGTTGCTATTTAAATTCATAGATCAAGTGTATAGGTCTCCCTCTCCGATGTAATAGCGTAAATTTATTTTCTCGCATTTTTTCTGATTATGTAATTGCTCACAAGATGTAATAGCTTAGGTTTAATTTTCGGTACTTTACATTCCATACGTTATATTTTATAACTGTTAGTAATTAGGGTTTGTATGGAAAGACTAATAATTGGGAATAGATAACCCTAATTTTCAAGATAAGATAACTGAAACTAATACACTTTGCACCTTCACCTCTAGGGTAACCTCTCTTGATTTCCTTACGAACATTGGTAACGTCCCTCGAATGTGGAGATACTTTAGCAAAAGACCCTCAATTTAACAATATCATCATGGTCCCTTTCAAATAAAGATCATAGTCACTCGATCACCCTCCGAGTTTCCTACAAAATGATTTGGTCCCTTCGATGACCCTACGAGAAAAAATGATGATAGTCCATGTGATACAATTGCTAAAGTATCCTTACATATTGCCTTCGATGACCATACGATGACCCTACGCCTATCCCTTTACATCCAATAGATAGGCTTACCTACCAACTAATGATATGGATAATACTATCTCCAAAGGAGAAGGAAAATAACAAGAAAGACTTTAGTGGGTAAGAAGTCTTGAATGCTTGCTCACAACCTTTTTCATAAACAAATACATTTTCACACTACACTTTCAAATAAGATATTTTCAAAAACACTTTGTATACATTCTTGAGGACCGACACAAGGATTATTAAAAATATAGCCTTACATTGGCATTTCAAAATATTTTCAAACAAATCACATGCACAAAGAAATTTTTTTAAAAGTGAGCTAAGAAATTAAGAGCCCATAGATAACTACGGATGAAAAGGGTGATAACACCTTCCCTTTTCATAACTTACCCCCCTAACTCAAAATCTATCAAAGGTATTTCCTTTTCTTTTCACCTTTCCTAAATATTGGATAAAAGAAAATTCGGTGGCGACTCTTGCTAACCGCAACATTTGCGATAAAACAAAAAGTCAGTTCTCCAACCGTATTATAACTTCGATGGATGGTAGTATCATTATTATGGGAGATAGTTTATTGTTGATATTTTTTTACTCAAATGGATGGTAGTTTCATCATTATGGGAGATAGTTCATTGTTGAGATTTATTTTCTATGAGGATGGTAGTCTCTTCACTATGGGAGATAGTTTGTTGCTGAGATTTGATTACTCCGATGAATGGTAGTCTCGTCATTATAGGAGATAGTTTTTTTTTTGAGATTTGTTACTCCGATGAATGGTAGTCTCATAATTATGGGAGATAGTTCATTGTTAAAATTTGTTACTCCGATGAATGGTAGTCTCGTCATTATGGGAGATAGCTCGTTATTAAGATTTCTTTACTCCGATGGATGGTAGTCTCATCACTATGGGAGATAGTTCTTTGTTGAGATTTGTTTACTATGATGAATGGTAGTCTCGTCATTATGGGAGATAGTTATTTATTGACATTTGTTTACTCCGATGAATCGTAGTCTCGTCATTATGGAAGATAGTTCGTTGTTGACATTTGTTTACTCCGATGAATGGTAGTCTCGTTATTATAGGAGATAGTTCGTTGTTCATATTTGTTTACTTAGATGGATGGTGGTCTAGTCATTATGGGAGATAGTTCGTTGTTGATATTTGTTTACACCGATGGGTGGTAGTATCGTCACTATGGGAGATAGTTTGTTGTTGAGATTTATTTAATCTGATGAATGGTAGTCTCGTCATTATGGGAGATTGTTTGTGGTTGAGATTTGTTTTCTCCTATGGATGGTAGTTTCATCATTATGGGTGATAGTTTGTTGTTGAGATTTGATACTCCGATGAGTAGTAGTCTTGTCATTGTGGAAGATAGTTCGTCGTTAAGATTCACTTTCCTCTAAAGAAGTTAATTTGTTTTCAGTCATAAGTATTGATGCCAATAATTTTTTACCTACCCTAATATTGGTATTTACCGATATTATCTTACAATTTCTATTCCCTATGAGTCGACATTGCTTTTTTGATATCTTCTCTGTGAGTGTATAGTTCTCAGTTATCTGTTGATCATTGTCATCAATTACTTTCTTCTCATTATTTGAGTTGATGATTCCTTATCTCCTCCTTGGGCTTTAATCCGTTAGAATTGAGTCTTATGTTCCCCGGAGATTTACTTTCCTAGTCAGACTTTCTTTTTATTCTTTATTTTATTTCCCGCATCCCCTGTGGTGTCTTTTTGTCGCCTTTGGAGTGTATCAGTTTGCATGCATAATCATAAGCATTGCATGGCATCTTAGAGCCAAAAATAGGGCTTATTTTATATTTAAGTATCTTCAATTGCGTCGAGATGAAGATTTTAATCTTAATATATCCGAATAGAAGATACTTAAATAAGGGCAACTGTTATACCCCAAATTTTGCCCATAATATTTCTCATAATCTCACTTTTATCGATGCAACAAGATCACTTAATGGGGTTGGTTCTCCCTATCTTCATCCTATCTTTAATTTTTCTCTTGAGGGATTGCCAATCACCTTAAAGTGTGTATCTTGTACATGTGTTCTTTGAACTAACATCAAAATATGTGTATATGTTATTTAAATGTTCATATTGTAGGGGGTGATACAATTGCATTCATCTCACCATTTAACCTAGCGTTGAGGGTTGGTTCTCAATAAAATTACTCTTCAATGGATTGCAAGAGCTCAAGTTTCAAGGCTATGTCCATGATTTCAAAGATTTGTGCTTCAAAGAATTCCCTCACCTTATTTAGGTCAAACTTTCCTCAAGGTTGGTGTTGACATTCATAAAAGAGATAGGTTCATGTGTTTATTTCCATGCCTTCTTCAACAAGATTCATTGAGACTTAAGCTCAATTTTTTTAGTGTGCTTCAATAAAGTATAATTTCAAGACCTATTATAATTCATCATTCTTTGTTTTGTCAATAAAGATCAAAATATTCAAAGTTTGGTTCAACAAATTTGACCTAATTCAATAAATGTTTGATCTAGTGATCACAAGTGCATAACTCCCTCAATTTTAAACATTTAGAGTTGGTTCTTTATGATATGAATTCTTATCACCATCAACACCAACAACCTCTCTTCACATGACAAGATCCAATTGTGCAAGAAAAATCATCAAAAGTTGAAAGGGGTTTCAATTCATTTTTGGCACTCTCTGAGCTAGGGTTTGTTGACTTTCTAGGACCATATGTTACTCATTTTTTGATATTTTTGAGTGAATCCAAATCCATTATTCTCTTTAAAGGGTCCTTAACAAGCTCTCCTAAGAAATCTAAGGCTAATTTTGAATGGAAGATCATTAATGATTGAGAAAGATTACAAGTCTCCTTGAAAGGCCTTTAAGTTTTAGGGTTTGACTTCAAATGATCATAATTTGGTCAATTTTTATCTCATTAAGCCCATTATTTTTCCAAAATGATCTTAAGAGTGTGAACTTAAACTCTTCTTATATGTGAAAAGCTTGAAATGGTTAGAAGATGCCTTAAGAGTTCAAAAGATTATAGGTCACTTCATAGATTTCCATCAACTTCACAAAGTCATAACTCTCTCAATTTTTGGATTTTTTGGATGATTCAAGTTTCACAATGCTCTTTAAGAAGTCTAATTCATGCCTTATTCATTGACCAAAACATAATTTTTAATGGAAGGCCATGTTTGAAGGCAAGAGATTATAAGTTACTTTTGAACTTAAAACTTGGAATTTTCTTAAGTCCATAATTTAGTGTGTTTTTTCACGATTTCAATTGATCATAACTTTTTACTCAAGCATCTAAATGCTACCTTTCTTGGAACACTATAAATTTTGTGGTGAAATCTTTACATTGCAAAAAGAATGAGATCATAAAGCCCCTCGAGCTATGTGCACCATGGATTCAAAGTTGGCACCTTGAAACTGATTTTGTCAAAACAGTCAGATTTTGATTTTTATAATATGGCTTTTAAACACCAATTTTGTGTGTTTTTTCCACTTAAACATGTTTAACAAAGTAGCTAAGGCCTAATTAAAGATTCAAACACAAGAAAGGGTTGAGTTTTGTCAACTTGCAAGTCATACTTTTGTCATGATCAGGGTGTGCACGGTTTCACTTGATTGCTTATCATTCACCCTCTCTCAGCATTGCATTCATTTATCCTATAAATATAGACCCATTCCACTCATTTTCGCAAGCTTGGAGAGCCAAATTCACCTTGCCAAACTCTCTCTATAACTCATAATTATGTAACTTCGAATTTGGTTCTACACCCATTGTCAATCCATTTTCTTTGCTAATTCTTCATGCTTGAACCTAACTGAAGCTAACAGAAGAAGAACCAAGCCTTGAAGTGTCCTAAATTGTGCTAGCCAAGTCATGTTTCAGAGCTCTAATTTGAACTTCAATAGGTAGATTTCTTCATCAATTCTCTTAAAATTTGTTACTACAATGAAGATCTCATCACTCTGATACTCATCGCATCATTTTTTTTAACTGGAAGTGAGTTTTGATCATGAATTTTCAAATCCCTATTCAACTTGTTTCTTCTGTTTTTCTTTAAATCGGCTGAACTACAGTTTATATAAATTTTTCGTGAGGGTACCATTGAAATCGTCTTGAAGAGATGAAGCGAATGGCACTAGTCTGAACTCATGATTTTACATTATTTAAGACTTGTAATTAGCATGACTGGAGGTTGAAGATGACCAACGCGTCATCTCTCAACCAATAACAAGGCACCACTTGTTTTTTTTCAAATATGTTTCTTAATTAATGATCTGATGGTTTATTCACTAACGTCCATGATATGCACAACACGCCAGATCCCTTGTATTTGATTACTAACCCGTTTTGACATTGATCCAATGGTCTACGTCATTTTGGTTTTATTTTTATTTTCAGATTTTTTATTTTAATTGTTTTAAACTTAAAAATTCATAAAAAATTCATTTCAACATCTAAAATTCTGAAAATATTCTTATACTTTGGATGTTTCTCTTTCTGATTTTCATTTTTTTCACAATTTTATTTTGTGATTTGATATTTTTTTTAATTTTTCACTTTATTTAACTTGTTTTAATTGATTAAAAAATACTTTCCTTGATTTTTAAATTCTGGAAAAATTATGGAAGGATCCAATGACCTCTTGACAAATATTGGTGACCTTATTTTATTTTTATTTATGATTATTATTTTTTTTTAATTTTGGTTTAATTTGCAGGTTTCTTTTTATTTTAAAAATAGTTTGTGACTTTAAAAAATTCCAAAAATTTTTGTCAACACTTATTAACTCGTGTTTTACTCATGACTATTTATTTGAGAATTTTATTTGGTGTTTTAATATACTTTGTGTATTTTACCAATTATTTCCCTTTTATTAACCATTTGAATATTATTTTATTAAATATTATTTTATTGTTTTTGTTTGGTCCTGATTTAGATGTTATTTTACGACAAGTTCCTCAACCTCATTGGATCTTGGGTGTTGATAGGTTGAAAAACTAAATCCATCAAAATTGATGAATAACGTTGATGATATTTGAAACCCTAATTAATACACCCCCTCCTTCTTCATCGTATCCCTTTCCTACTTGTACAACATGTTGTTGGAGAATGATCTACATACCATTTCTATAAACATATGGTACATAGATTGCTATTTACCAACTTCAAAATAGGCGTGACTTCTATATAAGTCCACTTACGAGCTTAACATAGGGCTAAATTTATCCTGATTCGAGAAATGATCATTCATGGCCCAAACCTATGTTTGCAAACCCAAGTATGTTTAATTTGAAACCTTTGATCCAATGAAATTGAGGTTCATTATTAGGAGGATTTGGTCTTATCAATCCTATAATTAACCATTATAAACTTTGGTCTAAGTGAATCATTTAAACATCATTGATCATATGTTGTCGCCTCGAGAACTTGAAATAAATGATATACTTTACAAAATGCAAATGAAACTTGTTGTTGAGAAGCTTTGATTTTATCAATCTTCTAATGAGTTTTCAAATTCAAGTTTCAAGATGGTCATTCAATTACCCTCTAACTTCTAATTCACTAACAATTGACTTTTACTTTGTGCTTTTACTTTATGCCTTTATTTTATGCCTTTACTTTTATACACTATTTACTTTAGCCGTTACGTTTCATGTTATTTTTATCTTTGCTCACTTGAGCATTTATCTTTATGTCATTTTTATTTTTCTCACTTGAGCTTTCATCTTATTTTTAAAGACACTTAATAACCAACTTGAACAATAAAAAACCTTTAAGGTTACTTAGACTATTTGGTTACTATCCTTGGCATTATGGAGTTGTGAACCCATTGGAATTAGGATTAGAAGCCTTGATAAACTTTGGGACCTTGTGACTTTGTTGTTATTTTGTCTGGAGTTATTGGGGTTTACCCCAAGATTTGGGTTGATTTTCTTTGTGTTCAGGTTATTCTGATTATGTGTTTTATCTGTGATTAGGAATTCCTCTCTATACTATAGTTACTTTTCCCAATTTTTGAGAAGACTTAATTCATCTGAAGCTTGGTACACTTAAGAAGTTTAGCATCTTTGCATGCTTGATTTCAATCCAAAGGATGGGAATTCTACATTGACTCTTTATGTTAAGTATTGACTTCTTGTTGGTTAGACGATTGTTTTCCTTAGCTTTTACCTTATGCTTTAGGATAGTCCCTTCATCTCCTCCCATCTTGTTTAATTTCAAAAATCTTCTCCATCTTTTTCAAAACTCTCCTTGCTTTCTAACTTGAACCACTTTCCCAATAAATTTGGACTAGGTCCATGCGTTTTCCAAATATTTTTATAATCAAAATTTTAACCAACTTAATCATACTTTGACATTTTTTATGAGAAGAATAAAAGTCAATCAATCTCATTCAAACCATTTTTTCCACTTTGGCTTTTTACTTTGAAATTTTCTAAAAACGATTAGACTCTTGTCAATCCCTGTAGTGAGAGCTACTATACTTCTATGATATGTAGTGAAGTGAGATATTTTCCACTTGGGTGTTTTAGTGAGGCTTTGTTGACTTTAAAATCCCAGCTATATCCTACACTTTGAGATGATGCAAATTATCATTTCTCATAATCATGGGTAGTAAGTATGTATTCCACTCAAATATGATGATGATGTCTCTTCTCTTAAATTTAAGCAACACACTTGTGTTTTAAAATTTTTAAAGGTGAACTACGAGTACCATGATCCCCTATTGCATAAAAGGTGGAACGTAGGCACTAAATGTAGCAACCGTGACAAGTGAAAAAATTGTAAAATACACTTCTTTTCTCATCTCCACCATTTATTTTTGTATACAACACTTATAGCCAAAATACACAAATTTTCAAAGAGGTTCATGCGGAGTACCGTAGATGGTTAGGGTGCTAATACCTTCCCTTTGCATAACCAACCCCCGTACCTAGATTCTTTCCCCCTCATTTTTGGGTTATTCTCTCTTTTCTTATTCCTCTGGAATTTATAAAGCGCGGTGGAGATTTTTATTTGATCTGTGCGAGTCAAGTCAATTCAATGGCTTAATATCAAAATTTCTACCACTACACCTGCGTTTTGGACCTAAATTCAATATTTGGATTTAGGGCCTTATTATTCATACCCTCAGCCTTTTACTAACTAACTGATTTCGCACCCCCTGCGCAAATTAATTAAAATTAATTTATTTTTTGTAATTTTATTTATTTTCTATTATTTTGTATAATTAATATTTTTAATATTTAATATATTTATTTTAATAAATTATCAAATTGTTATTTTTAATTCAAATTCTTATAAATACTAACTCATTTTTCTAATACTTTAATTGCATTAATTTCTTTTTCTCATGCATTAAAAACATTTATTTTCCTCATATTATACAACATATTCAAAAATGTGTAACCAACCAAATTACTAACAATTTTCTACTAACTTAATTCAAACTTATATACATTTTAAAAAAGGATTATAGAGATATTTCTCATTAAATGCGAACTTCGCCTAACAACTCTGCAATTTACAAACCCAGACTTGGTTCAAGAAGAATTCGAGATCTTCCTGTAATCTATAAAAAACACACCCCAATAACTACGAACTACGAATTGAGACTTTGATTCCTCATAATAGGATACGTATGCATATGACTTAAAAACCGTTATGAGGTCCCCTAACTAAAAATTGAAAACCCTATTCCTAAACCTTAAACCTAAACCTTAGTATCCTTGTGAATAAGATAGATGAAGGGTGCCTAACACCTTCCCGTCATCTAATGTCAGTCAAGAACTTAGAATCTGTGTATCATCAATTTGGGTTATTCGTTATATTCCCCTAGGATAAAAATTAATGGTGGTGACTCTATATTTTTTCCGATTATTACAGCTGGCGACTCTGTTGGGGACTCAACCCTAGGGTTTAGAAGCCTTTTCTTTTGGTTTAGAGTTGTTTAGGGTTTTTCATGTTCTTCTATATTCCCTTTATTTATTTATTTATTTATTATATATTGTTATTTATTATTATATTTTTATCTTTTATCATTTATTGGTGGGATTTTATTTCAATTTTTAAAAAAAAACCTTAGAAAGAAGGATCGTCTATTGGCCAAGGGGATACATCATCCCTAAGACAAAGGTAAAAAACGTTTAGCATACTCATACGCATCATGCACAAGCATTACATTTTGCATTTCATAACAAAAAAACTAATTATTTTTCAAAATCATCTCTAATTAAACCATTGGTAAGAAAAACACCACCTCTCCGACCACCATATCAATCAAGGGCCCATTAAAAGAAAGTGATAGAGCAGATCGAAGAGAACCAAGCTGCTTTCAGGGAAGATTTAGAGCAGGTAAAAGGCAACATCGACTCGATTAAAGGAGATATGAATCAAGTTCTTCTAGCCTTGAAGAACATCATCGAAAGGAAATAACCAATTCCTAGGGTAGCCTTTGAAGAAGTAGTCAAAACTATTAGTGCATCAAGCGGTCACCAACCAAGAAAGAAATCTGAATCAAGACCTCAAAAGTCAACTGTGGCTCACCAAGAGGTCAAACAAGATAATACTGAAGGGTTTGTCCCACCTCCACTAAAGGTAGGGGCATTTCATACCTTGCAAATTTCAATCAGAAACATGGACAACTATACAGACTTACGGTATAAAGACCATGACTTAGAAGACGTCAACCAAATACCTCAATGGACAACCCACATGCATGTCACAAAAAATACATTGGCATTCAATCAGTATAAAGATCTTGAAGAAAGGTTGAAGTTTGTGGAGGGTTACAATGCTTTCGATTTTGATGCTCTCGAAATGGGTGTAGTTCCAAATGTGGTGATCCCTCCAAAATTTAAAGTACTTGACTTTGCAAAGTATATGGGGCTTACATGTTCGAGGAACCATCTACGCATGTATTGCCGGAAGATGCCCGTCTATGCTCAGGATAGAAAGCTGATGATCCATTGTTTCTAAGACAATTTGAGTGGGGAATCCTTTGATTGGTCCATGCAATTGGAGTGAATTCATATCCAAACATGGGCAGATCTTGCCAATGTTTTCACGAGACAATGCAAGTACAATTTGGACATGGTGCCTAACCAAATGCAGCTCCAAAACTTATCTCAGAAGAAGGACGAGTCCTTCAAAGAATATGCTCAGAGGTGGAGAGAAATGGCAGCCCATGTACAACCGCCATTTCTGTAGAAATAATTGGTCGATATGTTCATTAGTACTTTACAAGGGTTGTACTATGATAAGATGGTAGGAAGCGTCTCTTCCGGATTTTATAATTTGGTAACCATTGGTGTGAGCATTGAAGCATGCATAAAGAGTGGAAAGATACAAGGGGCATCATCTAATACCCATTATAATTAAAAGATACATGTTCCTAACTTCTCTAGAAAGAAGGAAGGAGAAATTAATATTGTCGCATCACACCCAAGGGCAGAACATCCATTGGTAATTCCACGGGAATAGCAATAATAGAACAGGTTTGAAAGGCCTTTAAGAAGATTTGATACTCTCCCCGTGCCTCATAGTCAATTTTTCCAACATCTACTCAAGGAATATTTGGTAGAGCATAAGCCACTAGCTCCTCAAACTGAGGAACTCCTACCAAAGTACGATGCAAATACCAGGTGTGAGTATCATGCCAATTCTCCAAGGAATACTATAGAAAAATGTTGGGACTTTAGACACAAGGCTCGAGATCTGTTGGATTCTCAGGATATCACTTTTCATAAACCAAACACCAAAACAAACCCCATGCCTCCGTAGTGTAGACCAGCGATGAATGCAGTTGAAGTGGTGGCTGACTTTGGGATGGCCAGACGAGCGAAGGATCCAATAAACCTTTTGAAAGAATATTTATTTGAGATGTACCTGCGATTGATGGAAGAATAAATAAGCCATTGGTAATTCCTTACCAAGGGTCAAATCCTAATAAGAAGACTCTTGGGATTCCAAGGGGAGAGTCAACAGAATCACTAGTAATGATACCACGCCAGACTCTTAGAATTCCAATAACTCTAAAAACTAAAATGGTGATAATGGGTCCATCTCCAACTCTCTACCAAATTAATAAAGTGGTACCATAGAGTTATGATTCTACTGTCTATGTCAATGATTTAAAGCAAGAATGTGAACCATCAACAATTCAAGGACCTGCGATCACAAATATAGCTGGAATAGGGGGCATGAATCGCAATGGTCGAATCTATAGTCCGGAACCACATAAGAAGAATATTGTTGTGGCCAAGAATAAGGGAAAAGCTATAATAGCAGTAAGCCAAGAACAAGAACCTTCGAGCAAGAATTTTACTAACCAAGAGACGGAAGAATTCTTTCAAATAATCAAGAGGAGTGTTTATAAGGTGGTGGATTAACTACACGAAACCCCGACCAAGATTTCAAAAATATGTTACTCCTCAATTCAAAAGAACATTGATACTATCTAATGAAGGTTCTAAGTTCTGCTCACGTTGTAGAAGAGATTACAATGATTCAATTTAATAATGTTGTAGCAAATCTGACATCTGGATTATATATGGGTTTTAATAACAGTGAGTTGCCTCCACAAGGCAGAGCTAAGAAAAAGGTGTTGCACATTTCTATTCAGATATGTACTACAATCCTATCCAAGGTACTGACTGATATTGGTTCTGCGCTCAATGTGTTGCCAAAATCCAGCTTGATGAAGTTAACCCTAGATGGTGTTGTTATAAGGCCAAGTTCTACGATAGTCAAAGCTTTTGATGGTTCTTAAAGTACAGTGTTTTGAGAAGTGGATATTCCTGTTAAGATCGACCCACATTGTTTTATATCACTTTTTAAGTAATGGATATAGAACCAACATATACATGTTTACTCTGACAACCTTGAATCCATGCAGTAGGGGATGTTACTTCAACCCTACATCAGAAATTGAAGTTCTTCGTTGAAGGAAGATTTGTTATATTCGACGGTGAAGAGGACATCTTTGTAAGTCACATAGAGTCCTACAGATATATTAATGCTGATGAAGACTGTATAGAAACACCCAATCAAGTCTTAGAGGTTGCTTCAATGGTAACCCTACTGATGGAGAAAATCTAGAAACCTACTGTGACTACGTGGGGAGACTCACAAATAGATGTGGATGATGGTACCTCGAAATGTTGGGGAAAACTAATGGAAATACAGGAAAAGAAAAATCATTTTAGTTTGGCTATGAATCATCAAAGGCCACTCAAAAAGGAAAGGCGCAATTTCCTCCTATTCATCAACAAAGGAACATAGCATGGTGGAAATGTGGCAATGATATCTAGCAAGAGCAATACCGAAAGAGCATCTGACTTCATCTGTGAATGTGCTCTAGGCGAAGAGCTCAAGAATTGGACAACCATGGAGATTCCTGAGATCTTTTTCTTTCTAAAGTAATTTTTCTTGTTTTCAAAATAACCTATGTCAAACCCGAGGCATAAAGGTAGCTTGTAATTGTCCCCCAATTTGTTTCAAATAGTATTCTCAATTAATAAGAGTTATATTTCGCATTCAATTAAGATCCTTGTCTTTATATTGCATTTATCTCTTATATTTTAAAATGGAAATAATTTTCTTCATACGCATTTTCAAATTCACATACTAAAACTACACCAAAACATGATAAATGTGCTGAACCATGCCTAAAATTATTGATAATGTTACTGCTGCTATCCAATATAATTTTGATACACCCATCAACCAAGTGGAAAAGGAAGATTATGAAGATCTTGAACTCTCCTAAGAATTTGCGAGGGAATTAGATAAAAAGGATGGAAATATAAAACCATACCAAGAGGCCATTGATACCATAAAACTTGGCACAGAGGACAATCCAAAAGAGATCAAGCTAGGGCAGCATTGGAGAGAAGCGTCAAAGAAATACTAATCAAGATATTACATGGATATGTGGATATGTTTGCCTGGTCTCACAGAGACATGCCAGGACTAGATATAGATAAAAGTGGTGCATAGACTACCTCTTAAGGAAGGTTGTTCTCCAGTTAGACAGAAGATCAGAAGAGCTCGTCCATACGTGTGTAGCAAGATTCGAGAAGAAGTCCTTAAACAATTTGATGTAGGGTTCTTAGTAGTGGTAGGTTATCCAACTTGGAAAGCTAGCATTGTACAATTACCCAAAAAGGACGACAAAGTACACATGTGTGTAGATTATCGGGATTTGAATAAAGAAAGTCCAAAATATGATTTCCCCTTACCACACATAGATTTTTTGGTGGATAATAAAACTCAAGCTTCAATATTATCATTCATGGACGTTTTGTTAGGATATAATGAAATCAAAATGGCACCCGAGGATATGGAAAAGACTACTACTTTTATGACTCCTCGGGGCACTTTTTGTTACAAGGTAATGGCTTTCGGTATAAATAACACAAGGGCAACCTATCAATGAGCTATGGTCACACTATTCCATGATATGATTCACAAAGAGGTCGAGGTATACTTAGATGATATGATTACTAAATCTCATACAGAGGAGGATACATCGTATTTAAAAAGTTATTTGAGCATCTGCGAAAGTTCAAATTAAGGTTAAATCCAAACAAATGTACATTTGGTGTCAGGTCAGGCAAGTTACTGGGTTTTATTATAAGTCAACATGGTATTGAGGTAGATCCTAACAAGATGAAAGCCATACAAGAAATGCCAGCTTCAAAGTAAGAAAAAGAGGTTTGTGGTTTCTTACGACGACTGAATTACATTTCAAGGTTCATATTGCACCTAATTTCTATGTGAGAGCCTATATTCAAATTACTTCAAAAATATCAGACAATGGTATGGAATGATGATTTTCAGAAGGCGTTTGAAACGATAAAGCAATATTTACAAGAGCCACTAATTTTGATGCCACCAATTCCTGGAAGACCGCTCATCATGTACTTAAAAGTGCTTGAAGGTTCAATGGGATGTGTTGTACCCCAAAATTTTCCCTCTCACTTATCAAGAATTATCTCACAATATCTCCTTGGACTCAAGACTGCACTAGGGTTTGATCAACTCAAGACCCCTCCTTAAACACTGATGATCAAATTAGGGTTTGAGATTGCACAAGGATATTTGAGCTTCCAATGCCCCATATGACTTTCATGGATCATCATGGACCCCCAAGATCAACCATGTCAAGTTTCAAGGCTTGGATCCAATTTTTGCTCAGTCAATTGAGCAGTTGACCTAAAAATCAACTGTATTTGGGAAAAAGTCAACTATGGCCAATTTATAGTCAAAATTAATAATTTTTGATCCACATCAACATTTTAAAATCATATTTATAATTTGATCAAGTTTGGACCATAATTCCTCAAGAAATTTGATCAAATCTCCAAAAGGGCAAAATGGTCAAAATTAGGGTTTTGACTAAGAAAGGGCAATTTCTTATTTATGACCTAGCAAATGATTAATTGGTTTAAGGCATGATATCAAAAGTCAAATTGCATCATTTTAACCTAATGACATGGCTCAAAACATTGCTCAAGTTCAAAGGATTGAAAGATAAATTTTCAGTCAACTAATCAAAAGTCAATTGTATACTGAAAAGTCAAACTTTGACTTTTTGGTAAAATTCAAGTGCCAATGATCACAATTCATCAAATCATGTCAAAATATGAAATTTATTCATCAAGAAATCAAAAAGTCAAGATTTCATTTTGAAAAGTCAAAATTTCTAAACTTAGAAATTTTTCTAAGTGTTGGAAATTTCTAATTTTTTCTTAACTTTGAGCAAAATTTTCACCATGATGCAAGATGATTCAGGAGAAACTTCCAACATGAAAGTTGTAGATATCCATGAAATATACAACTTTGCGTCACACAACTTCTTCCAAAAGTGCTTATCTCAAGTTATAATTTTATGAACATGTGGTCATGAAACAAAACACTTAGTGAAATTTTGCCCTAATTTGTTAAGGATTTTGACCCAACTTCATGGCACCTTTTCATATAGTTCCAAGGGGAATCTTCAAAATCAATTCAAATATGGGTTGTAGATCACATTACAAGCTTTCCAAAATTTCCAATAATTTCTTGAGATCATTCTTGAGTAGGGAGAATCGGAGAGATGAAGTTAGGGTTTTATCATATAATTTATAAGGCATTTTGTGATGAACCAATTTCAAAATTCAAACTATGCTGCATAAACACTACTTTGCAGGCCTAAAACTTGTTAGGAAATCCATAATTAATGGTTTACACAGCTGTTAGAGGTCTCACTTCAAGTATTCAATGCATGGACATACTTTATATCCATTTTTAGAAGAAAGGTTACATTGCCATTTTGATAAAGCGACTTTTTGTACAAAACTTGTTCTTCAGCCTTGCACTTGTTCTCTTCTGATCAAACAAGACCTATAACTCATGAGAAATGGTTTAGACACTTAATATCACCCAGCCCATGTTTGTACCTCCTCTTGAAACTTGTTTCCCACTTTTCTTCAAAATCAAGTAACCTAGCCAAAAGCTAAAAACTTGTACTTCTGACTTGCCAATGCACTCCAATCCTTTTGCTTATAGATACACAAACTATTTGCACCAAACACACAAATGCTCATGCCTTGAAAAGACCTAGAACTCCGAAACACATTTCATACTTACATTTTCACACAAACTGACCAAAAACTTGAAACTCATAATCTACTCGTGGGTTTCTTGGCCTTTTGGTTTCTAAAGCTTCTAAAAATCATATAGAATTGATCCCACACCCTGTTATAGAACTGTAACACCATTAACACCATCCTCCATTTTAAAAAATAGAGCTCTGCACATTGACTTCTCCAGACCATTTCATCCATCTATTGCTCAAGCTAATCATTGTATTAGCTTCCTGGGACCTCAAGGAAGCTACCCTGATCATCACCATCACTTGAAACAAGCTCAAACTCAAAACATGATTTCCAGTTTTGAGGTAAGTTTTCTTAACTTTGAACTCTTCATAAAAGCATCATTAATGATTTATTTGTGAACAAAACATGTAGATATCATTGCCCTGAAGCTAACCATGTCCATAGTTTCCATTAATTTTGCTTGAGCCTAGAGAATTTTGAGACTGGAATTTTTGAGATTTTTAGGGTTCAGATTAGGGCCATTAAAATTCCTGCTTATCTTTGATCTATAGTTTTAATGCTTTACATTTCTAAAACCGTGAGGAAATTTTCTATAAGTTTCATGTTTATAGTTTTCATTTTTGATAATAAATGAGCAAGTTACAGTTGGTCTGGCTGGAGGTTGAAGATAAAGTCATCAGGGGGCGTTTTGCATCATATATTTATTGTTTTGCTTATGTTAATGGATGTATAGCTACCCTAGTGATAGAAGCGCGCGCCTGTAACCTTTGGAACCTGGGTTTGAGCCCTAGTGGTACCCTTATGTTTTTTCACTTTTTTTTGCATCATTCTGACTTTTTTGCAGGGCGCCTGGCCTCTTTGGGCTTGGCTTTGTTTTTTTTGCGGGCTAACCCCCTGTTTCATATATTCACCCTTGGCTCAACTTTATTTTATTTTTCTTATTTTCTTTTTATTTGATTTCCTTAATTATTTTTCCTAATACTAAAAAATCATAAAAAATCTCAAAAAATATTTTTATTTAGCTATATTTTATTTATTTTTACTAATTAGTCTTGTAAATTTAAATAAAACTAGGTTACTATTTATTTTTATTTTACACCTATTAAAATATATTTATTTTAATATAAAAAAAAGGCCAAAAGAATATTTCATAATGCCATATTTTATTTTCAAGATAAAAATACCAAAAAATACTTTTCTTGAAACATAATTTCTTTTTAAGCAATTATTGGAATTAGGGTTTTACTTAAAATCTTCTCTTAATAAATTTAAGTTTAATTAATTATTTTCTTTTAATTAATTAGGTTAAAACAAATTCACTTTTCTCTAAAAAATCCAAACAAATATCCATTTACTTCACATTTTGCATTTTTGTACATTTATTCACTTTGTACATTGTATTCATTTAATTCCTTGTACATTGATACCAATTCAATATGGTTGTAATAGACTAATTAGGTTTACATTCTTGAAATCCCCATTCAATATGTACACACCCCTCCCACAAATGTTGTAATAGCGTAGTAACTTTAAATTCCGCAATTTATCGCTTTTATATACAAATGCTAGTAATTAGGGTTTGTATGGAAAGACTAAAACCAATACTTAGAAAACCCTAATTCAAGACAAAAACAGGCATGAAAACAATACACTTGCACACAAGCACCCCTATGGTTATTCCACTTGGTTGCCTTATACAAAATGGCCATATTACACATGTAAGGTATCTTAGCAAAAACAAGCAAATACAAGATCATAGTCCCTCGATGACGCTATCTAAGTTGCCTTTCAAATGATCTTAGTCCCTAAAAAAGGAATGCTAAGATACCTTGCAACATTACTAATCATGGTAATACAATGATCCACGTCCGTCCCGTTTACATCCAAAGATAGGGTTTGTAAAATCAAGTTTCTCAAATGCACTTTTGTTTTCATGAAGACAAACCATGAGGGACAAAGAAGGGAAAGATTATTGATCAAGCTAAAAGAATCTATGGATAAAGTCTTCAGTTCAAGCACTTAGAAAATTTCAAGGTATAACTATAATACTTACTTTTGAACTTAAGACATAAATGCTCAATGGTGAAAGGAAATATTTTATATTGTCCAAATCCTTACTCAAGTTTTTCTAAGCTAAAAAAAATTTTTCACTTGAGTGCAATCGATTTGCATATTTTGCATGCTTCAATTTTTTCAAATCTTTTGCTACTATTTCTCAGTGCAATCTATTTTCATATTTGTGCAATCGATCGCATGCTTAATTTTTGAAAAACATTTGCTACTGTTTCTCAGCAATCGATTTGCATGTTTGTGAAATCGATTGCACTCAATCAATTTTTGCTACTGACTTCACATGCAATAGATTTACACTCTTGGGCAATCGATTGCTGACTCAAAACTTTTGAAATTCTAGTTGTTAAAACCTCGTGCAATCGATTTACACAAAGGGTGCAATCGATTTCATGCTGCACAATTTTGAAAAACAGCAGCTTTGCACATGCCTGTTCATAACACCTTTTCATGGAAACCTTTCACTCAATCTTGGCAATTGTTCATGATTCATCTCCAGAACTTTATGATGTTTCAAAAAGGTGCTATGAACATATAAATACTCATTTTCAAAATCATTTCAACACCTCTTCCAATTATATTTTCTAAATTTTCAAATATCAAACTCAAGCTTTTCTTCACTTTCATACACAAGTTTTCTGCACACTTTCACATATTATTAATCAGAAAAATTTGAGCATTATATATCTTGAGTTACTATATACTATTATCATTGGAAGAGAAGATCAATTCATTGATTAAATCACTCAAAGTGATCATTACTACTCAAACTCACTCAAATCAAATATTGATAAATACTTACTTATTTTTCAGGATTGTTGGAAATAAGTTTAAGTGGTTTTATAAATCTTGTCTTTCCAGGATTGTTGGATAAAAGTGAAGTCACTTTGAGAGGATTGTTCTCATTGTTGACATAGTAAAAATCCAAGAGGATTGTTCTTGGTCCAAGAGGATTGTTCTTGGTTTTGGGTAGTTCTTGTTTAAGTTTGCCACAATAAGAAAATCTCTTTCATGTTGAAAGGGGACTTGAGTACTCTCGGACTGTGAGGGGAACCAGGATATATCAGTTGTGTCTCTTTATTTTTCTGCACTTTACTCTTTCATAAACTCACCATAATCCAGAAAAATAATATCCATCATCACTAAAACTAGATTTTTTTTAATACCTAATTCACCCCCCTCTTAGGCGCACTTCGTACTTACAAGGTTACTTACCAAATCAGTGGTAACATAACAATGTTAAAGGAAAAGGAAAATGAACAAGAAAGACTTTTTGAGTAGGTAGAATGCTCCTAATTACTTGCTTAATTTCAAACAAACATCCTTGCTATTTTCAAAACAAACACCTACACTTTCAAATATCTTACAAACATGAAAACATTTTCAAAAGATCAAACACTCTGTATACATTCTTACGAACGAGAATCATTACAAAGTTTTCCTAGACAAAGGTCTCTTCACAAAATACTTTCAAAGAACCACACAAGGTACAATTTCAAACAAAAGCAAGTGATTTAGCAAGTAACTAAGAGCCCATGGAAAACCATAGATGAAAAGGGTGCTAATACCTTCCCTTTCCATAATCTACCCCCGAACTCAAGAAAAAATCTCAAAGGTCTTTCCTGTGCATTTTCACCTTTCCTTTTGGATAAAAAAAGTCGGTGGCGACTCTTCCTAACCGCAACATTTGTGATAAAACGCAAAACCTTCAAGTCAGTTCTCCCACCGTATCACAGAACTGGCGACTCTGCTGGGGAAAATTCTAAAAGTGGGGTTAACTTAGGGTTAGATTACATTTACTTGCTTTCTTATGGTTCCTTGTTTGGGTTTGAATCCTCTACCCAGATTTGGGATACCTTATAGGTAAGTAGCAATACATTATGGAAACTATGCGGGGTATACTGGAATGGTATAAGCAATAGATACGTTAGTGCGACATATATGTGGGTACCGGTAGCCCTTGAGTTAATCAAGGAGAATACGGGGCCGCTGAGTGATGTCATGAAGCACTAATGAACTTTTAGAACCTTTACTTGACCAACTTGGCCTTTAGGATGTAGTGAGATGACCGACTTTGGTGTAGTCCGAAGTTGGTAGATACTCGATACTACACTCATTGAGGTTTGATTTCTTGGGATACTTCGGTCGCCATTAAAGAGGCTTGTGCTGAAACAGTGACCAAGGAAACGAACCAGTGATATTTGAGCTCCTTAGAACCCAATTACTATTACTAGGACAGGTTTGAGCCAACTAAACTTCAAGAGGGTACTTACCTATAAAACTCCATGCAAGCCTAAACCTAAGGACTTGTTTTCTTTGTTTGTATATACATACTTATACATAACATCATGAACATCATAACATCATACTCATTCAATAACCATTTCAAGGATCTTGGGATTTATCTTTGTTCTGTTTTGTAGGACATGGATTCTCTTTGTAAGAAAACTATCCAAGTCAATCTTGTAAGAATCCCTCCACAACTTAAGGAGCTAGCTTCAAGGATTCCTGAAAATTCTCCATTTACCGAGAGACATGGTCGCCTACTCAACTTGGTCACCTCCAACACACATGAGGATATGATAAAGGTGCTCTTTCAGTTCTTTGATCCTTTACACCATTGCTTCACATTTCCTGATTATCAACTTGTGCCTACTTTGGAAGAATTCTCCTGACTCTTGAGGATTCCCATTCTCAATCAACTACCTTTCAACATTACGGAAAGAGACCCAAATTTAGAAGAGATTGCTCAAGCTCTACACTTGCAGTCATCTGATGTCACAACTAATTGGGAAACAAGGAGTGGTGTAAAAGGCTTCCTAGCAAAGTTCTTGTTTGAGAGAGCCCGAAATTGTTAGAACTCCTTGGATTTGCAAGCCTTTGAGGAAATTGTGGCTCTCCTCATCTATGGGATGGTTTTGTTCCCAAATCCTAACCAACTCATAGATGTGAAAATCGTTAAGATCTTCATGTCCCGTAACCCGGTGCCTACTTTTCTAGGGGACATTCTACATTCTTTTCACACTCGCACTATGAGGAAAATAGGTGTCCTTATGTGTTTCACTCCTCTCTTAGCAAGATGGTTTATTTCTCATCTTCCCCAATCTGTATTGAAGAATGAGCAAGGTTCAAGGTGGTCACAAAGGTTGATGACGCTCAAACATTCAGACATTCATTGGTGTTCCTGATCCATAGAGAATGTTAATATTGTCGACCGCTGTGGAGAATTTACTAATGTCCTTTTACTTGGAATTAGGGGAGGAATCACCTACAACCCCTGCTTAGCCTTAAGGCAGTTTGGTTACGCCCAGAGGGATGGCCCGCACGAGATGCTGATTCAAGGTTTGGTATTTGACTACGAGAACGACGATCAAGGTCTTCGCCAGAGATTTATCCGAGCTAGGAGGATGTTAAACAAGGTAGGTAGAAAGAAATTGGGGCACAAGAATTCCATCCCTCTTGAGCCTTACCTCAAATGGGTACGAACTCGTTCTCAGAGTCTTATGATACCTTACCCCTTCATTCTCCCGGTAATAATTGAGTCTGTCATAAAAGGAGATGTTCCATACACTATCATACATCCTGACATGCCCACCTCTCCTGAATACTTACAAATAGATTGGATACAACTCAAGGGGGAGCGAGATACTTTCGAAGCCCAATTCTACGCTAGCGAGAAGAAGATTTTGGAACTCACTAAGCAACTTCATGAGGAGCAGACCCTGAATGCCTACACTGCACCAAAGAGTATGCGTACTACCTTTTTATCTTAGAGTTTTTGTATTATTTTTCCCAAAGAGGCATTGATGTACTCAAGCTTTAATTTATTAATATAACGTGTGTTTCCTTTTTGTCTAAAACAAATTTGAATCTTTAAAATCCTTGAAATCATTGCATATGCATTTACCATTCATCATGACATAAGCAGGTTTCTTGCAACAAGTCTCCTCATCTTTCTACTGTTTATTTCAGTAAGATGGATCTCGAGCAAACAGTGAAGGACCTCCAAGCTCAAATGCTCAGTTTCAACAGATGTTCTTAACTCTAGCCAAAGGACAAGAATAGTTGAAGACCTTTCTGGTTGAAAAGAAAAAGAAGAAGACAAAGAAAATAACCGGAGTTCTAAACATGGGAAGAAGATTCCAAGGGCAAACAAGAAGGGCCTTAGACTTTGCAACGACATCCGGTGAGAAAGACAATCAAGATGGGAAGGGCAAAGAAACAATTGTCCAGTCAGAGTCAGAAGAGGAAGAGGAAGAAGAAGACTATTCTGAAGAACAATACCCTCCAGTCGACGACAAGTATAAGCATCTAGAAGAACGGTTAAGTGCAATGGAAATCCAAAAAGTGCCTGGATTGGACTTTGAGCAGTTGGGCTTAGTGTCGGGGATTGTCATTCCTCAAAAATTCAAAGCACCTGTGTTCGCCAAATATGAAGGAGTCTCATGCCCCAAAATGCATCTCCAGTCCTATGTGAGGAAAATACAGCCTCATACCACTGACAAGGATTTATGGGTACACTTCTTCTAAGACAGTCTTTCTGGAACTCAAGTTGATTGGTTTTATCAGCTATAAAGAGCCAATGTTTATAACTGGGAAGATCTTGCTGCTTCCTTTTACAAACAATACCCATACAACGCTGATCTTGCACCTACCCGTACTCAACTCCAGAATATGGCCATGGTTTCAAGTGAGGGCTTCAAAGACTACGCACAAAAATTGAGGGACTTGGCCGGAAGAGTTCAACCTCTCCTATCTGAAAGAGAGTTGGTAGACATGTTTTTAGGAACCTTGTCTGGTCCCTTCTTCAATCACTTAATTGGGAGTTCATCGACAGGTTTTACTGAATTGATATTGACCAGATAAAGGGTAGAAGCCGAGATAAAGAATGGAAAGATTCAAAAATATGCATCCTCTGCTGCTGTAAGGAAGCCATTCATCGGAAAGAAAGAAGTGGTTACTGTATATCCTCATAGAAATCAAGATAGGGTTAAACACCGTCCAATGGTGGGGACTGTCAAGATTCCTAAACTTGTGCCTGATCAACAAAGAAACAACCAACCAAGAATGGAAAGACCAGTCAAACAATTCACCAGAATCAACATGACCCTATCTCAAGTATTACCACATTTGTTAAGGTCTAACCTAGTGACTTTGAAAGAATCTCCAAAGAATCCTAACACAAACTCTCCTCACTATCATCCCAATGCTTGCTGTGCATACCATTCCGAGAGTCCCGGCCATGACACTAACAACTGTTGGGCTCTAACGAACAAAGTACAAGACCTCCTTGAAGCCAAAGAGATTGAATTCGATGTTCCAGAAAAGCCCAATGTCATTTCTTCCCCTATTCCCAAGCACGACCATAATGCCAACGCCATTAAAGAATGATGTGTTTGTTACTTCAGTTGATGAACTTATGACCCCACTCATGACTATCAATAAGAGTTTGTTGATTGCCGGTGTATTCCCAGACTGTGATGAAAGTTGTTGTCTCTGTTTGTCCTCACCAACCAGCTGTCCTTTGTTAAAAGCAGGAGCTCAGTGCCTAATAGATAACAAAGAAATTTTATTCAAGAAGACTTCTATTCCAAATGTTTCTTCTAATGATGTTTTCGTCGTCACCATTTCCGATAATTCTTCTAAGGTCTCCACCAAAAGACCCGTTAGAATTACATCAGTTCTAAAAGTAGCTCCTTTGATAATTACAATGCCTGGACCAATCCCGTATTCGTCAGACAAAACCGTACCATGGAATTATGGAGGGGATGTCTATTACCACAATATCAAGCAAGATTGGCCAGCCGCTGAAGATTCGAATTCTGAGAAAGTTGACTCTGATATCAGTAATATCGCAGGGACTAGTAAGATTACCTGAAGCAGAAGGATGTTCTCTCTAGAAATTGCTCCCTCAAAAGCAATTTCTGGACCCGTAATCATTCATGTTGTTGTTGCTCCTCCAAAGGTTATTCTCAGTCCTACAATCATCTATGCTAGTACTCCAACTGACAAAGCTATTACAACCCCTGTTACAACTCCTACTAACATTCCTGCTATCGAGTCAACCGAGACTCAAGGTAAAGGTATTCTGATTGAGCCTGTCTGGAAGAAGGCACAATCATTGGCTATCCCTGAGACCTTCCGGAAAGAGATGGAGGAAATTCTAAAGATCATAAAAAGAAGTGACTACAATGTAGTCGAGCAACTGGGGAAAACTCCATCTAAAATTTCCATGATGGCTTTATTACTATGTTCCGAGGCGCATGCAAAGGCCTTGGTAAAATTCCTCAAAACTGCCCATGTACCCCAAGAAACATCTGCCAATCAGTTCCAAGACTGCATAGCCAGCTTGACTGTAGATAATGGTTGAGGTTTCTTAGATGCTGATTTAACGCCAAGAGGGAGGAAGCATAATGAGGCATTACATGTCTCAGTAGAATGCAGGGGCACAACCTTGGCTCATGTTTTGGTGGACACCGGTTCGTCTCTGAATGTATTTCCTAAAAAGGCTCTTCATAGACTTGACTGTGAGGGATTGACATTGAAACCGAGCAACATAGTAGTAAGGGCCTTTGACGGCTCCAAAAGGATGGTGCATGGGGAAGTGGACATCCCCATAAAAGCTGGAACCTAAACATTTAATTCAACTTTTTATGTAATGGATATTCTCCCTTCATATTCCTGCTTGCTAGGCCGACCGTGGATTCACAATGTTGATGTTGTTACCTCTATGTTGCATCAAATGCTGAAGCATCTGATTCAAGGGAAGAATATCACTGTTCATGGAGAAGAAGAATATATGGCCAGCCATCAAAATTCCATCAGATATGTGGAATTAGATGGTGAATTTATTGAAACTCCATTCCATCACTTTGAAGAAGTCCCGCAAGATGTGGCAGCATCCATGGTTGTGTCTCAAGTTCCCAAGATCACAAATCCTCCGCTCAGGATGTCGTCTTTGAAGGATGCAAAGGCAGTGATAGAAGAAGGTGGGTGCACTATTTGGGGACAACTCCCAGATATCCCATACAAATCTGACAAGTTTGGTCTGGGTTTCACTTCAGGTGCCTAGAAAGTTGTACACCGCGCTCGTGCCGGAGGACCACCCTTGAAGATCAGCAACCGCGAAGTCAATGCAGTAGAGGATGATGAAGACCACTATGACTTGGAGGATTGGATTTTTCCAACTGTCAGTGGAAGGCTCAGTAACTGGGAGGCTAAATATTTTGTCCCGATCACTTTTATCCAACAATAATTTGTCTTTACATTTTGCTGGACCTGTAATATTAAAACAATTCAGACTCTTAAAATTGTGTGTCTTACCCGAGGCATAATGGTCCATTTGTAAGGGTTATTATCTCATTTCCATATGACATCAATGAATCATGGACGTGTTTGCATACAAACTTTGTGCTCATTGTTTTTCTTTTTTACATTTTTATTTCTTTCAGAGATAGCTATACTCTTACACACACTCACACTCACAATGCAGGTCTACATCCATTCGGGATCCCATGGGTAACGGTTCTGCTTTGGCCTTTTGTGACTCTGAAAATCTAATCTACCAATCCGAAGACGAAGGTGAGGAAGATTGTGAAGTACCAGGGGAACTCGCCAGGTTACTACAACAAGAAGAGAGGACCATTCAGACCCACGAGGAACCAGTAGACACGACCAACCTAGGTACCAAAGAAGACAAAAGAGAAGTCAAGGTGGGTGCCAATCTGGAACCCAGTGTCAAAGAGCGTCTGATTAAGTTGCTACACGAGTATGTTGAGGTCTTTTTTTGGTCGTATGAAGACATGCCAGGACTTGATGCAAATATCGTAGTACATCGTCTACCTACAAAAGAGGATTGCCCACCAGTAAAGCAAAAGGTCCGTCGAATGCGACTAGATATGTCTGAGAATATTAAAGCTAAAGTCGTGAAACAATTCAACATTGGATTCTTGGCCGTCACCTGTTATCTGCAATGGGTTGCCAATGTTGTTCCCGTGCCCAAAAAGGACGATAAGGTACGAATGTGCATGGACTACATAGATTTGAATAGGGAAAGCCCTAAGGATGATTTCCCACTTCCCTACATTGATATTCTAGTTGACAATATGGCACAACACAAAGTGTTTTCCTTCATGGACGGTTTCTCAGGCTACAACAAAATCAAAATGGCACCTGAGGACATGGAGAAGAAAACCTTTGTCACACAATGGGGCACATTCTTCTACAAGGTTATGCCATTCGGACTGAAGAATGCTGGGGCAACCTATCAGCGTGCCATGGTAGCTCTATTTCACGACATGATACATCATGAAATAGAGGTCTATGTGGACGACATGATAGCTAGATCTAAAATAGAAGAAAAGAATCTTAACCATTTATAGAAACTCTTTGAGAGACTAAAGAAGTACAAGATGAGGTTGAACCCAAATAAATGCACGTTTAGAGTGAGGTATGGTAAACTCCTAGGCTTTGTCGTCACCAATAAAGGTATTGAAGTAGATCCTGCCAAGGTGAAAGCGATACAAGAGATGCCTGCTCCCCATACTAAGAAGGAAGTTAGAGGGTTCTTGGGACGTTTGAACTACATTTCCAAATTCATTTCTCACCTGACAGCTACTTGTGAACTAATATTCAAACTACTGAAGAAAGATTAAGTAGTCAAATGAAATGATGAGTGCCAAACTGCTTTCGACAAGATCAAAGAATACCTGCAAGAGCCTCCTGTGTGTTGATGCCACCAGTCGAGGGAACACCATTGATCATGTATCTGAATGTTTTGGAAAATTCAATGGGGTGTGTCCTGGGGGAGCATGACAAGTCTTGCCAAAAATAGCACACTATTTACTACCAGAGCAAAAAGTTTACCGACTGGGAAACAAGATATTTACTGCTCGAGAAAACTTGCTACGCTCTGGCATGGGCTGCTCGCTGGATAAGAAAGTATATGCTGACCCATACTACCTTGTTGATATCTAAAATGGACCTAATAAAATACATCTTCGAGAAACCTGCTCTCTCTGGGAGAATAGCGAGATGGCAGATGATCCTGACCGAATATGACATACAATATACTACCCAAAAAGAACTAAAGGGCAGTGTACTAGATGATCACCTTGCTCACCAAGCTGTTGAAGACTACCAGTCCATGAAGTTCGAATTCCCAGATGAAGACATCATGATGGTAATTAACTGTGAAGAATTCAGACCATATGACGGACCTGAACAAGGATACCGATGGACCCTGGTTTTTGATGGGGCATCCAACGCACTCGGAAATGGTATTGGTGTTGTACCCATATCTCCTGAAGGTTGTCGTACCCCCTTTACGGTAATACTCTACTTCAATTGTACAAACAACATGGCAGAATATGAAGCGTGCATCTTTGGTCTCAAAGCTGTCATAGATTTAGGGATCAAATCTTTGAATGCATTCGGAGATTTAGCTTTGGTCATTAGCCAGATCAAAGGGGAATGGGACACCAAACACCCTAACCTTATCCCTTACAAATATCATGTTTTGACATTGCTCCTACATTTTGAGAAGATTACCTTCGAGCATTTCCCGCGAGAAGAAAATCAACTAGCAGACACACTAGCCACAATGTCATCCATGTTTATAATTAAATGGGATAATGAGGCTCCCCAGGTCACCATTGAACTAATGGATGAACCAGCACACTGTCACGAGATTAATATTGAAGAAGTAGTGGACCAACCTTGGTTTCACGAAGTCAAGAGGTATCTCGAAACCCAAGAATATCCAGAAGGAGCTTCAGTAATAGATAAGAAGTTCTTAAGGAGATTCTCTGCTAAATTCTTCCTTAGTAATGGCATTCTTTACAAACGCAACCATGACTCTGTGTTACTTCAGTGCGTAAACAAGGTTGAAGCTTAATGGATCATGGTTGAATTACATGAAGGCACTTTTGGCACCCATTCCAGTGGGCATACGATGGCAAAGAAAATCCTACGGGCAGGCTATTACTGGTCTACCATGGAAGCAGATTTCTATCAACACTCTCGAACCTGCCCCAAGTGTCATATTTATGCTGACAAGGTGCACGTACCTCTGGTTCCTCTGAATGTCTTGACGTCTCCTTGGCCCTTTGTTATGTGGGGGATTGATATGATTGGGGAAATCAAGCCAACAACCTCCAATGGACAATGCTTCATCCTAGTGGCCATTGACTATTTTACCAAGTGGGTGGAGGCAGCTTCTTTTGCTTCCGTTACCAAGAATGTTGTCGCCCGGTTCATCAAGCAGAATCTCATATGCCGGTATGGTATCCCAGAGAGGATCATCACAGACAATGGTACGAATCTTAACAATACTATGATCACTGCCCTGTGCAAGCAATTCAAGATCCAACATCACAATTCTTCCCCTTATCTGCCAAAGGTGAATGGTGCTGTCGAAGCCGCAAATAAGAACATTAAAAAGATCATACATAAAATGAAAGTCACATATAAAGACTGACATGAGATGCTACCATTCTCTCTCCACGGGTATCGTACCACAGATCGTACATCAACCTGGGCAACACCCTATTCTCTGGTATACATCATGGAGGTTGTCTTGCCTATTAAGGTCCAGATCCCCTCTCTAAGAATTATGACGGATGCAGGGTTGAATGAAGAAGAATAGATCCGGAGTCGACTTGATCAACTGAACTTAATTGATGAGAAAAGGCTTACTGTTGTTTGCCATGGTCAAATGTATCAAAAACGGATGATCAAGGCTTTCAACAAAAAGGTCAGACGCCAATGTATCAAGTTGGGGATCTTGTGATTAAACGTATCATACTACCGCAAGGTGATCCCAGAGGAAAATGAACTCCTACATACGAAGAACCATTTGTAATCAAAAGCATTTTCTCTGGTGGAACAATGATCTTGACCACCATGGATGGTGACGACCTGCCACACCCTGCGAACGCAGACATAGTCAAAAGATACTACGCATGAGAGACCCGCTAGGTTGACACACCTAGGCAAAACAAGGGCATCCTGGCAAATAAAAAAGGTTCGGGAAAAAATTAGGGATAAAACAAAAAAAAATTTGTACACCCGACAAGTTGAAAACCCGAAAGGATGACTTGGGCAAAAAAGGGTATCCCGGTCGACTGAAAACCCGAAAGGGTGGTCCAGGAAAAAGTTAGGGAATTAAAGCGTACGACTATGTCTTGTCGGATCACCTTACGGACAACCTGACAAACTCAGAAGTTATGATCAATCCAATCAGCTTCGAACAAGGCAACAAACAGACAAGATGCTCATAGACATGAAGGCTATAGCAGAATGGGAACCCCATGGGATTATTGCACATAGCTATCTTTTCTTTGTATCAAAATTTTCATTTTTTATGACAACATTCTCTTACTAGAATGTTTGTCTCATTGTACAAAAATACTTACTCAAAGTCAATACAAAGATATCCCTTTGAAAGTGCAAAACTATCTGTTTTTCTTCACTCTCGTGTTTTGTTTACAAAAATATCCAATGATTTATTTTTGAACATATGCATTTGAACATAATTACTATTTCCAAATAAAAAAAATTGTAAGGCAATCACTGATGGATTTAAGAGGTAGTGAAATATCTCTACGCTCTTTCTATAAATCCCCCACAGTGTGCAGTTTAATCCCCAGAGGAACAAAGCTTCCAATTATCAATCCTCAGTAGAAGTCACCAAGTTTCTCAGGGTTTCCTACCAGGACTTTACAAGCAGTACACGGAATTTCCCTTACAACAAAGTTTATTTCTCTAAACGGAAATTCTTCAACTTAACAACATGAAGACTTACACTACATATCCTCAGCAGAAGTCAGGGATTTATTTTTCCCAATTCAACATCAGTGTAGAAGATTAGCTCGCATGCGCATACATCGCATCCATATATCATAAACATTGATAACACGAATGCATTATACCATGCATTTCATACAACACGACATTGCATATTAGCTAACATTTTACCCTTTTCAGGATAAGATTAATCAACAACTACCATTAACAATGTTCAAAGTTTTCAGATACAGTTCAAATACGCTTTAGACACGGATGCCATTCTGATACTCATTCAGATTCCTTCTCAGATACACTACAAATACGCTCCAGACACGGATGCTATTCTGATGCTCATTCAAAATTTCAACTTTCAGATACAGTTCAGATACGCTTCAGACATGGACGCTATTTTGATACTCATTCAGATGCAATTCTCAGATACAAGTACAAATACGCTCCAGACACAGATGCCATTCTGATACTCATTCAAATTCCTTCTCAAATACAGTTCAGATACGCTCCAGACACAGATGCCATTATGATACTCATTTAGATTCCTTCTTAGATACAGTACAGATACGCTCCAGACACTGATGCCATTCTGATGCTCATTTAAAATTTCAACTTTCAGATACAATACAGATACGCTCCAGACACAGACGCCATTATGATACTCATTCAGATTCTCTTTCAGATTCAGTTTAGAAATCATTTCTATATGGCATATACAATCCCATCTCCAACATATTTCTATTATCCCTCCAAATGGAATCTTTAAGCCCATTCCCTCAACCATCACGTCACCGAGTGCAAATTTCTGGGCACTCTAGTGTCCAATCATCTTCCACCTTCAAGTCACGAATGGTGAAACTCGCCAATCTAACTCTTCAGGCTTAAGAAGATTAAACAGGGGCAGCTGTTGTACCCCAAAATTTTCCATCTCACTTATCAAGAATTTTATCACAAGATCTCCTTGGACTCAAGACTGCACTAGGGTTTGATCAGCTCAAGACCCCTCCTTAAACACTGATGATCAAATTAGGGTTTGAGATTTCACAAGGATATTTGAGCTTCCAATGCCCCATATGACTTTCATGGATCATCATGGACCCACAAGATCACTCATGTCAAGTTTCAAGCCTTGGATCACATTTTGGCTCAGTCAATTGAGCAGTTGACCTAAAAATAAGCTGTATTGGGGAAAAAGTCAACTATGGCCAATTTACAGTCAAACTTCATAATTTTTTCTCCTCATCAACATTTTAAACTCATACGTATCATTTGATCAAGTTTGGACCATAATTTCTCAAGAAATTTGATCAAATCTCCAAAAGGGCAAAATGGTCAAAATTAGGGTTTTGACTGGGAAAGGGCAATTTCTGATTTATGACCTAGAAAATGATTAATTGGTTTAAGGAATGATCTCAAGAGTCCAATTTCATCATTTTGACCTAATTACATGACTCAAAACATTGCTCAAGTTCAAAGGATTGATAGATGAATTTTCAATCAACTGATCAAAAGTCAACTGTATACTGAAAAGTCAAACTTTGACTTTTCGGTCAAATTCAAGTGCCAAAGATCAAAATTCATCAAAACATGTCAAAATATGAAATTTATTCATCAAGAAATCAAAATGTCAAGATTTCATTTTGAAAACTCAAAATTTCTAAACTTTAGAAATTTTTCTAAGTGTTGGAAATTTCTTATTTTTTCATAACTTTAAGCAAAATTTTCACCATGATGCAAGATGATTCAGGAGGAACTTCCATCATGAAATTTGTAGATATCCATGAAATCTACAACTTTGCATCATACAACGTCTTCCAAAAGTGCTTGGTTCTCAAGTTATAATTTTATGAACATGTAGTCATGAAACAAAACACTTAGTGAAATTTTTCCCTAATTTGGTCAAGATTTTGACCCAATTTCATGGCACTTTTTGATATAGTTCCAAGGGGAATCTTCAAAAGAAATTCGAACATGGGTTTTATAGAACATACAAGCTTTCCAAAATGTCCAGGAACTCCTTGAGATCATTCTTGAGTAGGGAGAATCGAAGACATGAAGTTAGGGTTTTATCACTTGATTTACAAGGCATTTTGTGATGAACTAATTTCAAAATTCAAACTATGATGCATAAACACTATTTGAAGGCCTAAAACTTGTTAGGCACTTCATAATTAATGGTTTACACAGTTGTTAGAGGTCTCACTTCAAGCATTCAATGCATGGACATACTTTATATCCATTTTTGGAAGAAATGTTACATTGCGATTTTGATAAAGTGACTTTTTGTACAAAACTTGTTCTTGAGCATTGCACTTGTTCTCTTATGATCAAACAAGTCCTATAACTCATGAGAAATGGTTTAGAAACTTACAATCACCCATCCCATGCTTGTACCTCCTCTTGAAACTATTTTCCCACTTTTCTTCAAAATCAAGTAACCGAGCCAAAAGCTAAAAACTTGTACTTCTGACTTGCCAATGCACTCCAATCCTTTTGCTTATAGATAAACAAACTATTTGCACCAAACAAATGAATGCTCATGCCATGAAATGACCTAGAACTCAGAAACACATTTCATACTTCCATTTTCACACAAACTGACAGAAAACTTGAAACTCATAATCTACTCGTGCGTTTCTTGGCCTTTTGGTTTCTAACACTTCTAAACATCATATAGAATTGATCCCACACCCTGTTACAGAAGTGTAACACCATTAACATCATCCTCCATTTTCAAAAACAGAGCTCTGCACATTGACTTCTCCAGACCATTTTATCCATCCATTGCTCAAGCTAATCATTGCATTAGCTTTCTAGGACCTCAAGGAAGCTAACCTGATCATCACCATCACTTGAAGCAAGCTCAAACTCAAAACACGATTTCCAGTTTTGAGGTAAGTTTTCTTAACTTTGAACTCTTCATACAAGCATCATTAATGATTTATTTATGAACAAAACATGTAGATATCATTGCCCTGAAGCTAACCATGTCCATAGTTTCCATTAATTTTGCTTGAGCCTAGAGAATTTTGAGACTGAAATTTCTGAGATTTTTAGGGTTCAAATTAGGGCCATTAAAATTCGTGCTTATCTTTGATCTATAGTTTTAATGCTTTACATTTCTAAAACCGTGAGGAAATTTGCTACAAGTTTCATGTTTATAGTTTTATTTTTGATAAGAAATAAGCAAGTTACAGTTGGTCTGGCTGGAGGTTGAAGATGAAGTCATTAGGGCGCGTTTTGCATCATATATTTATTGTTTTGCTTATGTTAATGGATGTATAGCCACCCCAGTGGTAGAAGCGTGCGCCTGTAACCTTTGGGACCTGGGTCGAGCCCCAGTGGTACCCTTTTGTTTTTTCACATTTTTTTTTGCATCATTCTGACTTTTTTGTAGGGCGCTGGGTCTCTTTGGGCTTGGCTTTGTTTTTATTTTTATTTTTTTTGCTGGCTAACCCCCTATTTCATATATACACCCCTGGCCCAACTTTATTTTATTTTTCTTATTTTATTTTTATTTGATTTCCTTAATTATTTTTCGTAACACTAAAAATTCATAAAAAATACAATTAATAATATATTTGTATTTTGACTTAGTTTATTTTATTTTTCTCACAAAAAATATTTTTATTTAGCTATACTTTATTTAATTTTACTAATTAGTCTTGTAAATTTAATTAAAACTAGGTTAGTAATTATTTTTCTTTTACACCTATTAAAATATATTTATTTTAATATAAAAAAAAGGACAAAAAAATATTTCATAATACCATATTTTATTTTCAAGATAAAAATACCAAAATATACTTTTCTTGAAACTTAATTTCTTTTTAAGCAATTATCGTAATTAGGGTTTTATTTAAAAACTTCTCTTAATAAATTTAACTTTAATTAATTATTTTCTTTTAATTAATTAGGTTAAAACAAATTCACTTTTCTCAAAAAAAAATACAAACAAATATCCATTTACTTCACATTTTGCATTTTTGTACATTTATTCATTTTGTACATTGTATTCATTTAATTCCTTGTACATTGATACCGATTCAATATGGTTGTAATAAACTAAATAGGTTTACATTCTTGAAATCCCCATTCAATTTGTACACCCCTCCCACAAATGTTGTAATAGCGTAGTAACTTTAAATTCCGCAATTTATCGCTTTTATATACAAATGCTAGTAATTAGGGTTTGTATGGAAAGACTAAAACCAATACTTAGAAAACCCTAATTCAAGACAAAAACAAGCATGAAGACAATAAACTTGCACACACGCACCCCTAGGGTTATTCCACTTGGTTGCTGTTGTACCCCAAAATTTGCCCTCGTATTTTTCCACAAGAAATCACAACTTCAGGCTTTTCCTGATTTTTCAGATTGGCTCAAGAATCGGTCAAACAGACTTTTCTCGTCAGCCAGACAAAATTAGGGTTTTCATTGATTTTCATAGCTCTGGAACAATTCAAACAGTTTGTTTAGGGTTTGGTTGATTTTGGCTCAATTTTGATCAGGCGAACGCTTCTTTGGCATTTGATCAGGAATTAGAGTTTTTGTGCGTGCATTCTCAGAAAGATTTAAATTCTACAGTGCTTTTCAAGTTATCCTGAGATATGGACTGAGGCATTTGGACTGAGTTTGCAATGTTTGACTAAATCAGTGAGAAGAAAAGACATTTGGGCATGTATGATTTGACGATGCATTGCTTTGATTATTCAAGACGCCAGACGTTTATGGATTATTTATTATTCTGAGTTAAATGGTTGGAATTTATTTTCAATTATTATAATTTAAAGAACTATAAATAATAAATAAACAATTGAAAGGAAGAAAAGGAATTAACTGATAAAAAAGTGGATTTTTATTCATCTTTTAATTATTCGTTACAATTATTGTTTAAATACGGTATTTATTTACAATGTATTCATAATAATAAATGTTTACAAGTGATTAAATTTGGAATAAAACTATCCTAATTTTTCTAAGTTTCCTAATCTTCATTCTTATATCCAATGCTCCCTCTGCTTCATTTGATTCTTTCTGCAAAAAAATAAGAAAAGAAAGTCAATTGCAGATAAATTGAAACTAAAGAGACAGACAGTTAATTCGGGTTCATCATTAAAAGCAAATGGCCGGGATCAGTTCGCCCTCTTTGCAAATCACGGGATTTCTCCCGGTTCCCAAAGAGGGATGAAAATGTTTGCAAACTAAATATGAATGCACAAAGTTAAAAATTGCACATTTCAAAATTGTCAAAACTGCATAATTTCCAAAGTCTCAAACAGCATGAGCAAGTACAAAATCCAAACTGAACCATATAGTTCCAATGTCAAACTAAACAAAAAATCTATCCAAAAGGGATATGGCAAGATATCAAACTCGTAAGTCTTACCCTCACGTTATATTTTCTAGGGTCGTAGGTCGCTTATAGGTCTTACCCTCACGTTATCTTTTATAGGGTCGTAGGTCGCTCGTAGGTCTTACCCTCACATTATCTTTTACGGGGTCATAGGTCGCCCGTAGGTCTCACCCTCATGTTATATTTTCTAGGGTCGTAGGTCGCCCGTAGGTCTTACCCTCACGTTATCTTTTATAGGGTCGTAGCTCGCTCGAAGGTCTTACCCTCATGTTATATTTCTATGATCATAGGTCTCTCCTAGTTCTTACACTGATGTTATCTTTTATAGGGTTGTAGGTCGCTCATAGGTCTTACCATCATGTTATATTTTCTAGGGTCGTAGGTCGCTTGTAGGTATTACCCTCCCAATATCTTTTATAGAATCGTAGGTCGCTCGTATGTCTTACCCTCACGTTATATTTTCTAAGGTTGTAGTTTGCTCGTAGGTCTTACCTTCACGTTATCTTTTATAGGGTCGTAAGTCAGCGTAGGTCTTACCCTCACGTTAAATTTTATAGGGTCGTAGGTCGCTCGTTAGCTTTCCGTCACGTTATCTTTTCTAGGGTCGTAGGTGGCTCATAGGTCTTACCCTCACGTTATCTTTTCTAGGGTTGTAGGTCACCCGTAAGTCTTACCCTCAAGTTATCTTTTTTAGGGTCGTAGTTCGCTAGTAGGTCTTACCCTCATGTTATCTTTTCTGGGGTCGTAGGTCGCTCGTAGGTATTAGACTCACGTTAGGTTTTATAGGGTCGTAGGTCGCTCATAGGTCTTACCCTCACATTATATTTCTAGGGTTGTAGGTCTTACCCTCACTTTAGGTTTTATAAGGTCGAAGTTCGCTCGTAGGTCTTACCCTCATGTTATCTTTCTACGGTCATAGGTCGCTCATAGGTCTTACCCTCACGTTATATTTTCTAAGGTCGTAGGTTGCCTATAGGTCTTACCCTCACGTTATCTTTTATAGGGTCGTAGGTCGCTCGTAGGTCGCTCGTAGGTCTTACCCTCACATTATCTTTTATCGGGTCGTAGGTAGCCCGTAGGTCTCACCCTCATTTTATCTTTTCTAGGGTCGTAGGTTTCCCGTAGGTCTTACCCTCACGTTATCTTTTATAGGGTCGTAGGTCGCTCGTAGGTCTTACCCTCATGTTATATTTCTAGGATTATAGGTCTCTCCTTGTTCTTACATTGATGTTATCTTTTATAGGGTTGTAGGTCGCTCATAGGTCTTACCCTCATGTTATATTTTCTAGGGTCGTAGGTCGCTTGTAGGTATTACCCTCCAAATATCTTTTATAGAATCATAGGTCGCTCGTATATCTTACCCTCACATTATATTTTCTAAGGTTGTAGTTCGCTCGTAGGTCTTACCCTCACGTTATCTTTTATAGGGTCGTAAGTCAGCGTAGGTCTTACTCTCACGTTATATTTTATAGGGTCGTAGGTCGCTCGTTAGCTTTCCATCACGTTATCTTTTCTAGGGTCGTAGGTGGCTCATAGGTCTTACCCTCACGTTATCTTTTCTAGGGTTGTAGGTCACCCGTAAGTCTTACCCTCAAGTTATCTTTTTTAGGGTCGTAGTTCGCTAGTAGGTCTTACCCTGTTGTTATCTTTTCTGGGGTCGTAGGTCGCTCGTAGTTCTTACACTCACGTTAGGTTTTATAGGGTCGTAGGTCGCTCATAGGTCTTACCCTCACGTTATATTTCTAGGGTTGTAGGTCTTACCCTCACGTTATGTTTTATAAGGTCGAAGTTCGCTCATAGGTCTTACCCTCATGTTATCTTTCTACGGTCATAGGTCGCTCGTAGGTCTTACCCTCACGTTATATTTTCTAGGGTCGTAGGTCACTTATAGGTCTTACCCTCACGTTATCTTTTATAGGGTCGTAAGTCAGCGTAGGTCTTACCCTCACATTATCTTTTATTGGGTCGTAGGTCGCCCGTAGGTCTTACCCTCATGTTATTTTTTCTAGGGTCGTAGGTCGCCCGCAGGTCTTACCCTTACGTTATCTTTTATAGGGTCGTAGGTCGCTCGTAGGTCTTACTCTCACGTTATATTTCTACGATCATAGGTCTCTCCTAGGTCTTACACTGACGTTATCTTTTATAGGGTTGTAGGTCGCTCATAGGTCTTACCCTCATGTTATCTTTTATAGGGTCATAGGTCGCTCGTATTTCTTACCCTGACATTATATTTTCTAAGGTTGTAGTTCGCTCGTAGGTCTTACCCTCATGTTATCATTTATAGGGTCGTAGGTCAGCGTAGGTCTTACCCTCATGTTATATATTATAAGGTCGTAGGTCTCTCGTTAGCTTTCCGTCACGTTATCTTTTCTAGGGTCGTAGGTGGCTCATAGGTCTTACCCTCACGTTATCTTTTCTAGGGTTGTAAGTCACCCGTAAGTCTTACCCTCAAGTTATCTTTTCTAGGGTCGTAGTTCGCTAGTAGGTCATACCCTCATGTTATCTTTTCTGGGGTCGTAGGTCGCTCGTAGGTCTTACACTCACGTTAGGTTTTATAGGGTCGTAGGTCGCTCATAGGTCTTACTCTTACATTATATTTCTAGGGTTGTAGGTCTTACCCTCACGTTATGTTTTATAAGGTCGAAGTTCGCACGTAGGTCTTACCCTCATGTTATCTTTCTACGGTCATAGGTCACTCGTAAGTCTTACCCTCACATTATATTTTCTAGGGTCGTAGGTCGCTTATAGGTCTTACCCTCACGATATCTTTTATAGGTTCGTAAGTCGCTCGTAGGTCTTACCCTCACATTATCTTTTATGAGGACGTTGGTCGACCGTAGGTCTTACCCTCACGTTATCTTTTATCGGGTCGTAGGTCGCTTGAAGGTCTTACCCTCATGTTATCTTTCTACGGTCATAGGTCGCTCATAGGTCTTACCCTCACGTTATATTTTCTAAGGTCGTAGGTTGCCTATAGGTCTTACCCTCACGTTATCTTTTATAGGGTCGTAGGTCGCTCGTAGGTCACTCGTAGGTCTTACCCTCACATTATCTTTTATCGGGTCGTAGGTAGCCCGTAGGTCTCACCCTCATTTTATCTTTTCTAGGGTCGTAGGTTTCCCGTAGGTCTTACCCTCACGTTATCTTTTATAGGGTCGTAGGTCGCTCGTAGGTCTTACCCTCATGTTATATTTCTAGGATTATAGGTCTCTCCTTGTTCTTACATTGATGTTATCTTTTATAGGGTTGTAGGTCGCTCATAGGTCTTACCCTCATGTTATATTTTCTAGGGTCGTAGGTCGCTTGTAGGTATTACCCTCCAAATATCTTTTATAGAAAAATAGGTCGCTCGTATATCTTACCCTCACGTTATATTTTCTAAGGTTGTAGTTCGCTCGTAGGTCTTACCCTCACGTTATCTTTTATAGGGTCGTAAGTCAGCGTAGGTCTTACTCTCACGTTATATTTTATAGGGTCGTAGGTCGCTCGTTAGCTTTCCATCACGTTATCTTTTCTAGGGTCGTAGGTGGCTCATAGGTCTTACCCTCACGTTATCTTTTCTAGGGTTGTAGGTCACCCGTAAGTCTTAACCTCAAGTTATCTTTTTTAGGGTCGTAGTTCGCTAGTAGGTCTTACCCTGTTGTTATCTTTTCTGGGGTCGTAGGTCGCTCGTAGTTCTTACACTCACGTTAGGTTTTATAGGGTCGTAGGTCGCTCATAGGTCTTACCCTCACGTTATATTTCTAGGGTTGTAGGTCTTACCCTCACGTTATGTTTTATAAGGTCGAAGTTCGCTCATAGGTCTTACCCTCATGTTATCTTTCTACGGTCATAGGTCGCTCGTAGGTCTTACCCTCACGTTATATTTTCTAGGGTCGTAGGTCACTTATAGGTCTTACCCTCACGTTATCTTTTATAGGGTCGTAAGTCAGCGTAGGTCTTACCCTCACATTATCTTTTATTGGGTCGTAGGTCGCCCGTAGGTCTTACCCTCATGTTATTTTTTCTAGGGTCGTAGGTTGCCCGCAGGTCTTACCCTTACGTTATCTTTTATAGGGTCGTAGGTCGCTCGTAGGTCTTACTCTCACGTTATATTTCTACGATCATAGGTCTCTCCTAGGTCTTACACTGACGTTATCTTTTATAGGGTTGTAGGTCGCTCATAGGTCTTACCCTCGTGTTATCTTTTATAGGGTCATAGGTCGCTCGTATTTCTTACCCTGACATTATATTTTCTAAGGTTGTAGTTCGCTCGTAGGTCTTACCCTCATGTTATCTTTTATAGGGTCGTAGGTCAGCGTAGTACTTACCCTCACGTTATATTTTATAAGGTCGTAGGTCTCTCGTTAGCTTTCCGTCACGTTATCTTTTCTAGGGTTGTAGGTGGCTCATAGGTCTTACCCTCACGTTATCTTTTCTAGGGTTGTAAGTCACCCGTAAGTCTTACCCTCAAGTTATCTTTTCTAGGGTCGTAGTTCGCTAGTAGGTCATACCCTCATGTTATCTTTTCTGGGGTCGTAGGTCGCTCGTAGGTCTTACACTCACGTTAGGTTTTATAGGGTCGTAGGTCGCTCATAGGTCTTACTCTTACATTATATTTCTAAGGTTGTAGGTCTTACCCTCACGTTATGTTTTATAAGGTCGAAGTTCGCACGTAGGTCTTACCCTCATGTTATCTTTCTACGGTCATAGGTCACTCGTAAGTCTTACCCTCACATTATATTTTCTAGGGTCGTAGGTCGCTTATAGGTCTTACCCTCACGTTATCTTTTATAGGTTCGTAAGTCGCTCGTAGGTCTTACCCTCACATTATCTTTTATGGGGACGTTGGTCGACCGTAGGTCTTACCCTCACGTTATCTTTTATCGGGTCGTAGGTCGCTTGAAGGTCTTACCCTCATGTTATCTTTCTACGGTCATAGGTCGCTCATAGGTCTTACCCTCACGTTATATTTTCTAAGGTCGTAGGTTTCCTATAGGTCTTACCCTCACGTTATCTTTTATAGGGTCGTAGGTCGCTCGTAGGTCACTCGTAGGTCTTACCCTCACATTATCTTTTATCGGGTCGTAGGTAGCCCGTAGGTGTCACCCTCATTTTATCTTTTCTAGGGTCGTAGGTTTCCCGTAGGTCTTACCCTCACGTTATCTTTTATAGGGTCGTAGGTCGCTCGTAGGTCTTACCCTCATGTTATATTTCTAGGATTATAGGTCTCTCCTTGTTCTTACATTGATGTTATCTTTTATAGGGTTGTAGGTCGCTCATAGGTCTTACCCTCATGTTATATTTTCTAGGGTCGTAGGTCGCTTGTAGGTATTACCCTCCAAATATCTTTTATAGAATCATAGGTCGCTCGTATATCTTACCCTCACGTTATATTTTCTAAGGTTGTAGTTCGCTCGTAGGTCTTACCCTCACGTTATCTTTTATAGGGTCGTAAGTCAGCGTAGGTCTTACTCTCACGTTATATTTTATAGGGTCGTAGGTCGCTCGTTAGCTTTCCATCACGTTATCTTTTCTAGGGTCGTAGGTGGCTCATAGGTCTTACCCTCACGTTATCTTTTCTAGGGTTGTAGGTCACCCGTAAGTCTTAACCTCAAGTTATCTTTTTTAGGGTCGTAGTTCGCTAGTAGGTCTTACCCTGTTGTTATCTTTTCTGGGGTCGTAGGTCGCTCGTAGTTCTTACACTCACGTTAGGTTTTATAGGGTCGTAGGTCGCTCATAGGTCTTACCCTCACGTTATATTTCTATGGTTGTAGGTCTTACCCTCACGTTATGTTTTATAAGGTCGAAGTTCGCTCATAGGTCTTACCCTCATGTTATCTTTCTACGGTCATAGGTCGCTCGTAGGTCTTACCCTCACGTTATATTTTCTAGGGTCGTAGGTCACTTATAGGTCTTACCCTCACGTTATCTTTTATAGGGTCGTAAGTCAGCGTAGGTCTTACCCTCACATTATCTTTTATTGGGTCGTAGGTCGCCCGTAGGTCTTACCCTCATGTTATTTTTTCTAGGGTCGTAGGTCGCCCGCAGGTCTTACCCTTACGTTATCTTTTATAGGGTCGTAGGTCGCTCGTAGGTCTTACTCTCACGTTATATTTCTACGATCATAGGTCTCTCCTAGGTCTTACACTGACGTTATCTTTTATAGGGTTGTAGGTCGCTCATAGGTCTTACCCTCATGTTATCTTTTATAGGGTCATAGGTCGCTCGTATTTCTTACCCTGACATTATATTTTCTAAGGTTGTAGTTCGCTCGTAGGTCTTACCCTCATGTTATCATTTATAGGGTCGTAGGTCAGCGTAGGTCTTACCCTCACGTTATATTTTATAAGGTCGTAGGTCTCTCGTTAGCTTTCCGTCACGTTATCTTTTCTAGGGTCGTAGGTGGCTCATAGGTCTTACCCTCACGTTATCTTTTCTAGGGTTGTAAGTCACCCGTAAGTCTTACCCTCAAGTTATCTTTTCTAGGGTCGTAGTTCGCTAGTAGGTCATACCCTCATGTTATCTTTTCTGGGGTCGTAGGTCGCTCGTAGGTCTTACACTCACGTTAGGTTTTATAGGGTCGTAGGTCGCTCATAGGTCTTACTCTTACATTATATTTCTAGGGTTGTAGGTCTTACCCTCACGTTATGTTTTATAAGGTCGAAGTTCGCACGTAGGTCTTACCCTCATGTTATCTTTCTACGGTCATAGGTCACTCGTAAGTCTTACCCTCACATTATATTTTCTAGGGTCGTAGGTCGCTTATAGGTCTTACCCTCACGTTATCTTTTATAGGTTCGTAAGTCGCTCGTAGGTCTTACCCTCACATTATCTTTTATGGGGACGTTGGTCGAACGTAGGTCTTACCCTCACGTTATCTTTTATCGGGTCGTAGGTCGCTTGAAGGTCTTACCCTCATGTTATCTTTCTACGGTCATAGGTCGCTCATAGGTCTTACCCTCACGTTATATTTTCTAAGGTCGTAGGTTGCCTATAGGTCTTACCCTCACGTTATCTTTTATAGGGTCGTAGGTCACTCGTAGGTCACTCGTAGGTCTTACCCTCACATTATCTTTTATCTGGTCGTAGGTAGCCCGTAGGTCTCACCCTCATTTTATCTTTTCTAGGGTCGTAGGTTTCCCGTAGGTCTTACCCTCACGTTATCTTTTTTAGGGTCGTAGGTCGCTCGTAGGTCTTACCCTCATGTTATATTTCTAGGATTATAGGTCTCTCCTTGTTCTTACATTGATGTTATCTTTTATAGGGTTGTAGGTCGCTCATAGGTCTTACCCTCATGTTATATTTTATAGGGTCGTAGGTCGCTTGTAGGTATTACCCTCCAAATATCTTTTATAGAATCATAGGTCGCTCGTATATCTTACCCTCACGTTATATTTTCTAAGGTTGTAGTTCGCTCGTAGGTCTTACCCTCACGTTATCTTTTATAGGGTCGTAAGTCAGCGTAGGTCTTACTCTCACGTTATATTTTATAGGGTCGTAGGTCGCTCGTTAGCTTTCCATCACGTTATCTTTTCTAGGGTCGTAGGTGGCTCATAGGTCTTACCCTCACGTTATCTTTTCTAGGGTTGTAGGTCACCCGTAAGTCTTAACCTCAAGTTATCTTTTTTAGGGTCGTAGTTCGCTAGTAGGTCTTACCCTGTTGTTATCTTTTCTGGGGTCGTAGGTCGCTCGTAGTTCTTACACTCACGTTAGGTTTTATAGGGTCGTAGGTCGCTCATAGGTCTTACCCTCACGTTATATTTCTAGGGTTGTAGGTCTTACCCTCACGTTATGTTTTATAAGGTCGAAGTTCGCTCATAGGTCTTACCCTCATGTTATCTTTCTACGGTCATAGGTCGCTCGTAGGTCTTACCCTCACGTTATATTTTCTAGGGTCGTAGGTCACTTATAGGTCTTACCCTCACATTATCTTTTATAGGGTCGTAAGTCAGCGTAGGTCTTACCCTCACATTATCTTTTATTGGGTCGTAGGTCGCCCGTAGGTCTTACCCTCATGTTATTTTTTCTAGGGTCGTAGGTCGCCCGCAGGTCTTACCCTTACGTTATCTTTTATAGGGTCGTAGGTCGCTCGTAGGTCTTACTCTCACGTTATATTTCTACGATCATAGGTCTCTCCTAGGTCTTACACTGACGTTATCTTTTATAGGGTTGTAGGTCGCTCATAGGTCTTACCCTCATGTTATCTTTTATAGGGTCATAGGTCGCTCGTATTTCTTACCCTGACATTATATTTTCTAAGGTTGTAGTTCGCTCGTAGGTCTTACCCTCATGTTATCTTTTATAGGGTCGTAGGTCAGCGTAGGTCTTACCCTCACGTTATATTTTATAAGGTCGTAGGTCTCTCGTTAGCTTTCCGTCACGTTATCTTTTCTAGGGTCGTAGGTGGCTCATAGGTCTTACCCTCACGTTATCTTTTCTAGGGTTGTAAGTCACCCGTAAGTCTTACCCTCAAGTTATCTTTTCTAGGGTCGTAGTTCGCTAGTAGGTCTTACCCTCATGTTATCTTTTCTGGGGTCGTAGGTCGCTCGTAGGTCTTACACTCACGTTAGGTTTTATAGGGTCGTAGGTCGCTCATAGGTCTTACTCTTACATTATATTTCTAGGGTTGTAGGTCTTACCCTCACGTTATGTTTTATAAGGTCGAAGTTTGCACGTAGGTCTTACCCTCATGTTATCTTTCTATGGTCATAGGTCACTCGTAAGTCTTACCCTCACATTATATTTTCTAGGGTCGTAGGTCGCTTATAGGTCTTACCCTCACGTTATCTTTTATAGGTTCGTAAGTCGCTCGTAGGTCTTACCCTCACATTATCTTTTATGGGGACGTTGGTCGACCGTAGGTCTTACCCTCACGTTATCTTTTATCGGGTCGTAGGTCGCTTGAAGGTCTTACCCTCATGTTATATTTCTATGATCATAGGTCTCTCCTAGTTCTTACACTGATGTTATCTTTTATAGGGTTGTAGGTCGCTCATAGGTCTTACCCTCATGTTATATTTTCTAGGGTCGTAGGTCGCTTGTAGGTATTACCCTCCCAATATCTTTTATAGAATCGTAGGTCACAAGTATGTCTTACCCTCACATTATATTTTCTAAGGTTGTAGTTTGCTCGTAGGTCTTACCTTCACGTTATCTTTTATAGGGTCGTAAGTCAGCGTAGGTCTTACCCTCACGTTAAATTTTATAGGGTCGTAGGTCGCTCGTTAGCTTTCCGTCACGTTATCTTTTCTAGGGTCGTAGGTGGCTCATAGGTCTTACCCTCACGTTATCTTTTCTAGGGTTGTAGGTCACCCGTAAGTCTTACCCTCAAGTTATCTTTTTTAGGGTCGTAGTTCGCTAGTAGGTCTTACCCTCATGTTATCTTTTCTGGGGTCGTAGGTCGCTCGAAGGTCTTACACTCACGTTAGGTTTTATAGGGTCGTAGGTCGCTCATAGGTCTTACCCTCACATTATATTTCTAGGGTTGTAGGTCTTACCCTCACGTTATGTTTTATAAGGTCGAAGTTCGCTCGTAGGTCTTACCCTCATGTTATCTTTCTACGGTCATAGGTCGCTCATAGGTCTTACCCTCACGTTATATTTTCTAAGGTCGTAGGTCGCTTATAGGTCTTACCCTCACGTTATCTTTTACAGGGTTGTAGGTCGCTCGTAGGTCTTACCCTCACGTTATCTTTTATAGGTTCGTAAGTCGCCCGTAGGTCTCACCCTCATGTTATCTTTTCTAGGGTCGTAGGTCGACCGTAGGTCTTACCCTCACGTTATCTTTTATCGGGTCGTAGGTCGCTTGAAGGTCTTACCCTCATGTTATATTTCTATGATCATAGGTCTCTCCTAGTTCTTACACTGATGTTATCTTTTATAGGGTTGTAGGTCGCTCATAGGTCTTACCCTCATGTTATATTTTCTAGGGTCGTAGGTCGCTTGTAGGTATTAACCTCCCAATATCTTTTATAGAATCGTAGGTCACAAGTATGTCTTACCCTCACGTTATATTTTCTAAGGTTGTAGTTTGCTTGTAGGTCTTACCTTCACGTTATCTTTTATAGGGTCGTAAGTCAGCGTAGGTCTTACCCTCACGTTAAATTTTATAGGGTCGTAGGTCGCTCGTTAGCTTTCCGTCACGTTATCTTTTCTAGGGTCGTAGGTGGCTCATAGGTCTTACCCTCACGTTATCTTTTCTAGGGTTGTAGGTCACCCGTAAGTCTTACCCTCAAGTTATCTTTTTTAGGGTCGTAGTTCGCTAGTAGGTCTTACCCTCATGTTATCTTTTCTAGGGTCGTAGGTCGCTCGAAGGTCTTACACTCACGTTAGGTTTTATAGGGTCGTAGGTCGCTCATAGGTCTTACCCTCACATTATATTTCTAGGGTTGTAGGTCTTACCCTCACGTTATGTTTTATAAGGTCGAAGTTCGCTCGTAGGTCTTACCCTCATGTTATCTTTCTACGGTCATAGGTCGCTCATAGGTCTTACCCTCACGTTATATTTTCTAAGGTCGTAGGTCGCTTATAGGTCTTACCCTCACGTTATCTTTTACAGGGTTGTAGGTCGCTCGTAGGTCTTACCCTTACATTATCTTTTATCAGGTCGTAGGTCGCCCGTAGGTCTCACCCTCATGTTATCTTTTCTAGGGTCATAGGTCGCCCGTAGGTCTTACCCTCATGTTATCTTTTATAGGGTCGTAGGTCGCTCGTAGGTCTTACCCTCACGTTATATTTCTACGATCATAGGTCTCTCCTAGTTCTTACACTAACATTATCTTTTATAGGGTTGTAGGTCGCTCATAGGTCTTACCCTCATGTTATATTTTCTAGGGTCGTAGGTCGCTTGTAGGTATTACCCTCCAAATATCTTTTATAGAATCGTAGGTCGCTCTTATGTCTTACCCTCACGTTATATTTTCTAAGGTTGTAGTTCGCTCGTAGGTCTTACCCTCACGTTATCTTTTATAGGGTCATAAGTCAGCGTAGGTGTTACCCTCACGTTATATTTTATAGGGTCGTAGGTCGCTCGTTAGCTTTCCGTCACGTTATCTTTTCTAGGGTCGTAGGTGGCTCATAGGTCTTACCCTCACGTTATCTTTTCTAGGGTTGTAGGTCACCCGTAAGTCTTACCCTCAAGTTATCTTTTTTAGGGTCGTAGTTCGCTAGTAGGTCTTACCCTCATGTTATCTTTTCTGGGTTCGTAGGTAGCTCGTAGGTCTTACACTCACGTTAGGTTATATAGGGTCGTAGGTCGCTCATAGGTCTTACCCTCACGTTATATTTCTAGGGTTGTAGGTCTTACCCTCACGTTATGTTTTATAAGGTCGAAGTTCGCTCGTAGGTCTTACCCTCATGTTATCTTTCTACGGTCATAGGTCGCTTGTAGGTCTTACCCTCACGTTATATTTTCTAGGGTCGTAGGTCGCTTATAGGTCTTACCCTCATGTTATCTTTTATAGGGTCGTAGGTCGCTCCTAGGTCTTACCCTCACATTATCTTTTACGGGGTCGTAGGTCGCCCGTAGGTCTCACCCTCATGTTATCTTTTCTAGGGTCGTATGTCGCCCGTAGGTCTTACCCTCACGTTATCTTTTATAGGGTCGTAGGTCGCTCGAAGGTCTTACCCTCATGTTATATTTCTATGATCATAGGTCTCTCCTAGTTCTTACACTGATGTTATCTTTTATAGGGTTGTAGGTCGCTCATAGGTCTTACCCTCATGTTATATTTTCTAGGGTCGTAGGTCGCTTGTAGGTATTACCCTCCCAATATCTTTTATAGAATCGTAGGTAGCTCGTATGTCTTACCCTCACGTTATATTTTCTAAGGTTGTAGTTTGCTCGTAGGTCTTACCTTCATGTTATCTTTTATAGGGTCGTAAGTCAGCGTAGGTCTTACCCTCACGTTAAATTTTATAGGGTCGTAGGTCGCTCGTTAGCTTTCCGTCACGTTATCTTTTCTAGGGTCGTAGGTGGCACATAGGTCTTACCCTCACGTTATCTTTTCTAGGGTTGTAGGTCACCCGTAAGTCTTACCCTCAAGTTATCTTTTTTAGGGTCGTAGTTCGCTAGTAGGTCTTACCCCCATGTTATCTTTTCTGGGGCGTAGGTCGCTCGTAGGTATTAGACTCACGTTAGGTTTTATAGGGTCGTAGGTCGCTCATAGGTCTTACCCTCACGTTATATTTCTAGGGTTGTAGGTCTTACCCTCACTTTATGTTTTATAAGGTCGAAGTTTGCTCGTAGGTCTTACCCTCATGTTATCTTTCTACGGTCATAGGTCGCTCATAGGTTTTACCCTCATGTTATATTTTCTAAGGTCGTAGGTCGCTTATAGGTCTTACCCTCACGTTATCTTTTATAGGGTCGTAGGTCGCTCGTAGGTCGCTCGTAGGTCTTATCCTCACATTATCTTTTATCGGGTCGTAGGTAGCCCGTAGGTCTCACTCTCATTTTATCTTTTCTAGGGTCGTAGGTTGCCCGTAGCTCTTACCCTCACGTTATCTTTTATAGGGTCGTAGGTCGCTCGTAGGTCTTACCCTCATGTTATATTTCTAGGATCATAGGTCTCTCCTTGTTCTTACACTGATGTTATCTTTTATAGGGTTGTAGGTCGCTCATAGGTCTTACCCTCATGTTATATTTTCTAGGGTCGTAGGTCGCTTGTAGGTATTACCCTCTAAATATCTTTTATAGAATCATAGGTCGCTCGTATATCTTACCCTCACGTTATATTTTCTAAGGTTGTAGTTCGCTCGTAGGTCTTACCCTCACGTTATCTTTTATAGGGTCGTAAGTCAGCGTAGGTCTTACTCTCACGTTATATTTTATAGGGTCGTAGGTCGCTCGTTAGCTTTCCGTCACGTTATCTTTTCTAGGGTCGTAGGTGGCTCATAGGTCTTACCCTCACGTTATCTTTTCTAGGGTTGTAGGTCACCCGTAAGTCTTACCCTCAAGTTATCTTTTTTAGGGTCGTAGTTCACTAGTAGGTCTTACCCTGTTGTTATCTTTTCTGGGGTCGTAGGTCGCTCGTAGGTCTTACACTCACGTTAGGTTTTATAGGGTCGTAGGTCGCTCATAGGTCTTACCCTCACGTTATATTTCTAGGGTTGTAGGTCTTACCCTCACGTTATGTTTTATAAGGTCGAAGTTCGCTCGTAGGTCTTACCCTCATGTTATCTTTCTACGGTCATAGGTCGCTCGTAGGTCTTACCCTCACGTTATATTTTCTAGGGTCGTAGGTCACTTATAGGTCTTACCCTCACGTTATCTTTTATAGGTTCGTAAGTCAGCGTAGGTCTTACCCTCACATTATCTTTTATTGGGTCGTAGGTCGCCCGTAGGTCTTACCCTCATTTTATTTTTTCTAGGGTCGTAGGTCGCCCGCAGGTCTTACCCTTACGTTATCTTTTATAGGGTCGTAGGTCGCTCGTAGGTCTTACTCTCACGTTATATTTCTACGATCATAGGTCTCTCCTAGGTCTTACACATACATTATCTTTTATAGGGTTGTAGGTCGCTCATAGGTCTTACCCTCATGTTATCTTTTATAGGGTCGTAGGTCGCTCGTATTTCTTACCCTCACATTATATTTTCTAAGGTTGTAGTTCACTCGTAGGTCTTACCCTCATGTTATCTTTTATAGGGTCGTAGGTCAGCGTAGGTCTTACCCTCACGTTATATTTTATAAGGTCGTAGGTCTCTCGTTAGCTTTCCGTCACGTTATCTTTTCTAGGGTCGTAGGTGGCTCATAGGTCTTACCCTCACGTTATCTTTTCTAGGGTTGTAAGTCACCCGTAAGTCTTACCCTCAAGTTATCTTTTCTAGGGTCGTAGTTCGCTAGTAGAGCTTACCCTCATGTTATCTTTTCTGGGGTCGTAGGTCGCTCGTAGGTCTTACACTCACGTTAGGTTTTATAGGGTCGTAGGTCGCTCATAGGTCTTACCCTTACATTATATTTCTAGGGTTGTAGGTCTTACCCTCACGTTATGTTTTATAAGGTCGAAGTTCGCTCGTAGGTCTTACCCTCATGTTATCTTTCTACGGTCATAGGTCGCTCGTAGGTCTTACCCTCACGTTATATTTTCTAGGGTCGTAGGTCGCTTATAGGTCTTACCCTCACGTTATCTTTTATAGGGTCGTAGGTCGCTCGTAGGTCTTACCCTCACATTATATTTTACGGGGTCGTAGGTCGCCCGTAGGTCTCACCCTCATGTTATCTTTTCTAGGGTCGTATGTCGCCCGTAGGTCTTACCCTCACGTTATCTTTTATAGGGTCGTAGGTCGCTCGAAGGTCTTACCCTCATGTTATATTTCTATGATCATAGGTCTCTCCTAGTTCTTACACTGATGTTATCTTTTATAGGGTTGTAGGTCGCTCATAGGTCTTACCCTCATGTTATATTTTCTAGGGTCGTAGGTCGCTTATAGGTATTACCCTCCCAATATCTTTTATAGAATCGTAGGTCGCTCGTATGTCTTACCCTCACGTTATATTTTCTAAGGTTGTAGTTTGCTCGTAGGTCTTACCTTCATGTTATCTTTTATAGGGTCGTAAGTCAGCGTAGGTCTTACCCTCACGTTAAATTTTATAGGGTCGTAGGTCGCTCGTTAGCTTTCCGTCACGTTATCTTTTCTAGGGTCGTAGGTGGCTCATAGGTCTTACCCTCACGTTATCTTTTCTAGGGTTGTAGGTCACCCGTAAGTCTTACCCTCAAGTTATCTTTTTTAGGGTCGTAGTTCGCTAGTAGGTCTTACCCTCATGTTATCTTTTCTGGGGTCGTAGGTCGCTCGTAGGTATTAGACTCACGTTAGGTTTTATAGGGTCGTAGGTCGCTCATAGGTCTTACCCTCACGTTATATTTCTAGGGTTGTAGGTCTTACCCTCACTTTATGTTTTATAAGGTCGAAGTTCGCTCGTAGGTCTTACCCTCATGTTATCTTTCTACGGTCATAGGTCGCTCGTAGGTCTTGCCCTCACGTTATATTTTCTAGGGTCGTAGGTCACTTATAGGTCTTACCCTCACGTTATCTTTTATAGGTTCGTAAGTCAACGTAGGTCTTACCCTCACATTATCTTTTATTGGGTCGTAGGTCGCCCGTAGGTCTTACCCTCATTTTATTTTTTCTAGGGTCGTAGGTTGCCCGCAGGTCTTACCCTTACGTTATCTTTTATAGGGTCGTAGGTCGCTCGTAGGTCTTACTCTCACGTTATATTTCTACGATCATAGGTCTCTCCTAGGTCTTACACTGACATTATCTTTTATAGGGTTGTAGGTCGCTCATAGGTCTTACCCTCATGTTATCTTTTATAGGGTTGTAGATCGCTCGTATTTCTTACCCTCACATTATATTTTCTAAGGTTGTAGTTCACTCGTAGGTCTTACCCTCATGTTATCTTTTATAGGGTCGTAGGTCAGCGTAGGTCTTACCCTCACGTTATATTTTATAAGGTCGTAGTTCTCTCGTTAGCTTTCCGTCACGTTATCTTTTCTAGGGTCGTAGGTGGCTTATAGGTCTTACCCTCACGTTATCTTTTCTAGGGTTGTAAGTCACCCGTAAGTCTTACCCTCAAGTTATCTTTTCTAGGGTCGTAGTTCGCTAGTAGAGCTTACCCTCATGTTATCTTTTCTGGGGTTGTAGGTCGCTCGTAGGTCTTACACTCACGTTAGGTTTTATAGGGTCGTAGGTCGCTCATAGGTCTTACCCTTACATTATATTTCTAGGGTTGTAGGTCTTACCCTCACGTTATGTTTTATAAGGTCGAAGTTCGCTCGTAGGTCTTACCCTCATGTTATCTTTCTACGGTCATAGGTCGCTCGTAGGTCTTACCCTCACGTTATATTTTCTAGGGTCGTAGGTCGCTTATAGGTCTTACCCTCACGTTATCTTTTATAGGGTCGTAGGTCGCTCGTAGGTCTTACCCTCACATTATCTTTTACGGGGTCGTAGGTCGCCCGTAGGTCTCACCCTCATGTTATCTTTTCTAGGGTCGTATGTCGCCCGTAGGTCTTACCCTCACGTTATCTTTTATAGGGTCGTAGGTCGCTCGAAGGTCTTACCCTCATGTTATATTTCTATGATCATAGGTCTCTCCTAGTTCTTACACTGATGTTATCTTTTATAGGGTTGTAGGTCTCTCATAGGTCTTACCCTCACGTTATATTTTCTAAGGTTGTAGTTTGCTCGTAGGTCTTACCTTCATGTTATCTTTTATAGGGTCGTAAGTCAGCGTAGGTCTTACCCTCACGTTAAATTTTATAGGGTCGTAGGTCGCTCGTTAGCTTTCCGTCACGTTATCTTTTCTAGGGTCGTAGGTGGCTCATAGGTCTTACCCTCACGTTATCTTTTCTAGGGTTGTAGGTCACCCGTAAGTCTTACCCTCAAGTTATCTTTTTTAGGGTCGTAGTTCGCTAGTAGGTCTTACCCTCATGTTATCTTTTCTGGAGTCGTAGGTCGCTCGTAGGTATTAGACTCACGTTAAGTTTTATAGGGTCGTAGGTCGCTCATAGGTCTTACCCTCACGTTATATTTCTAGGGTTGTAGGTCTTACCCTCACTTTATGTTTTATAAGGTCGAAGTTCGCTCGTAGGTCTTACCCTCATGTTATATTTTCTAAGGTCGTAGGTCGCTTATAGGTCTTACCCTCACGTTATCTTTTATAGGGTCGTAAGTCAGCGTAGGTCTTACCCTTACGTTATATTTTATAGGGTCGTAGGTCGCTCGTAGGTCTTACCCTTACATTATCTTTTATCAGGTCGTAGGTCGCCCGTAGGTCTCACCCTCATGTTATCTTTTCTAGGGTCGTAGGTCGCCCGTAGGTCTTACCCTCATGTTATCTTTTATAGGGTCGTAGGTCGCTCGTAGGTCTTACCCTCACGTTATATTTCTACGATCATAGGTCTCTCCTAGTTCTTACACTAACGTTATCTTTTATAGGGTTGTAGGTCGCTCATAGGTCTTACCCTCATGTTATATTTTCTAGGGTCGTAGGTCGCTTGTAGGTATTACCCTCCCAATATCTTTTATAGAATCGTAGGTTGCTCTTATGTCTTACCCTCACGTTATATTTTCTAAGGTTGTAGTTCGCTCGTAGGTCTTACCCTCGCGTTATCTTTTATAGGGTCGTAAGTCAGCGTAGGTCTTACCCTCACGTTATATTTTATACGGTCGTAGGTCGTTCGTTAGCTTTCCGTCACGTTATCTTTTCTAGGGTCGCAGGTGGCTCATAGGTCTTACCCTCACGTTATCTTTTCTAGGGTCGTAGGTCACCCGTAAGTCTTACCCTCAAGTTATCTTTTTTAGGGTCGTGGTTCGCTAGTAGGTCTTACCCTCATGTTATCTTTTCTGGGTTCGTAGGTCGCTCGTAGGTCTTACACTCACGTTAGGTTTTATAGGGTCGTAGGTCGCTCATAGGTCTTACCCTCACGTTATATTTCTAGGGTTATAGGTCTTACCCTCACGTTATGTTTTATAAGGTCGAAGTTCGCTCGTAGGTCTTACCCTCATGTTATCTTTCTATGGTCATAGGTCGCTCGTAGGTCTTACCCTCACGTTATATTTTCTAGGGTCGTAGGTCGCTTATAGGTCTTACCCTCACGTTATCTTTTATAGGGTCGTAGGTCGCTCGTAGGTCTTACCCTCACATTATCTTTTATCGGGTCGTAGGTCACCCGTAGGTCTCACCTTCATGTTATCTTTTCTAGGGTCGTAGGTCGCCCGTAGGTCTTACCCTCACATTATCTTTTATAGGGTCGTAGGTCGCTCGTAGGTATTACCCTCACGTTATATTTCGACGATCATAGGTCTCTCCTAGTTCTTACACTGACGTTATCTTTTATAGGGTTGTAAGTCGCTCATAGGTCTTACCCTCATGTTATATTTTATAGGGTCGTAGGTCGCTCGTATGTCTTACCCTCACGTTATATTTTCTAAGGTTGTAGTTCGCTCGTAGGTCTTACCCTCATGTTATCTTTTATAGGGTCGTAAGTCAGCGTAGGTCTTACCCTCATGTTATATTTTATAGGGTCGTAGGTTGCACGTTAGCTTTCCGTCACGTTATCTTTTCTAGTGTCTTAGGTGGCTCATAGGTCTTACCCTCACGTTATCTTTTCTAGGGTTGTAGGTCACCCGTAAGTCTTACCCTCAAGTTATCTTTTCTAGGGTCGTTGTTCGCTAGTAGGTCTTACCGTCATGATATCTTTTCTGGGGTCGTAGGTCGCTCATAGGTCTTACACTCACGTTAGGTTTTATTGGGTCGTAGGTCGCTCATAGGTCTTACCCTCACGTTATATTTCTAGGGTTGTTGGTCTTACCCTCACGTTATGTTTTCTAGGGTCATAGGTTGCTCGTAGGTCTTACCCTCATGTTATCTTTTCTAAGGTCGTAGGTCGCTCGTAGGTCTTTCCCTCACGTTATAATTTCTAGGGTCGTAGGTCGCTCGTAGGTCTTACCCTCATGTTATCTTTTCTAGGGTCGTAGTTCGCTAGTAGGTCTTACCCTTACGTTATCTTTTCTAGGGTCGTAGATCGCCCGTAGGTCTTACCCTCATGTTATCTTTTATTGGATCGTAGATCGCTCATATGTCTTACCCTCATATTGTCTTTTATAGGGTTGTAGGTCGCTCGTAGGTCTTACCCTCACGTTATATTTCTACGATCATAGGTCTCTTCTAGGTATTACACTGACGTTATCTTTTATAGGGTTGTAGGTCCCTTATAGGTGTTAGCCTCATGTAATCTTTTCTAGGGTCGTAGGTCGCTTGTAGGTATTACCCTCCCAATATCTTTTATAGGGTCGTAGGTCGCTCGTATGTCTTACCCTCACGTTATATTTTCTAAGGTTGTAGTTTTCTCGTAGGTCTTACCCCCACGTTATCTTTTATAGGGTCGTAGGTCAGTGTAGGTCTTACCCTCATGTTATATTTTATAGGGTCGTAGGTCGCTCGTTATCTTTCCGTCACGTTATCTTTTCTAGGGTCGTAGGTGGCTCATAGGTCTTACCCTCAAGTTATCTTTTCTAGGGTTGTAGGTTGCTCGTAAGTCTTACCCTTAAGTTATCTTTTCTAGGGTCGTAGTTCGCTAGTAGGTCTTACCCTCACGTTATCTTTTCTAGGGTTGTAGGTCGCTCGTAGGTCTTACACTCACGTTAGCTTTTATAGGGTCGTAGGTCGCTCATAGGTCTTACCATCACGTTATATTTCTAGGGTTGTAGTTCTTACCCTCACATTATGTTTTATAAGGTCGCACTTCGCTCGTAGGTCTTACCCTCATGTTATCTTTCTACGGTCATAGGTCGCTCGTAGGTCTTACCCTCACGTTATATTTTCTAGGGTTGTTGGTCGCTTATAGGTCTTACCCTCATGTAATCTTTTATAGGGTCGTTGGTCGCTCCTAGGTCTTACCCTCACATTATCTTTTATCGGGTCGTAGGTCGCCCGTAGGTCTTACCCTCATGTTATCTTTTCTAGGGTCGTAGGTCGCCCGTAGGTCTTACTCTTACGTTATCTTTTATAGGGTTGTAGGTCGCTCATAGGTCTTACCCTCATGTTATCTTTTCTAGGGTCGTAGGTCACTTGTAGGTATTACCCTTCCAATATCTTTAATAGGGTCGTAGGTCGCTCGTATGTCTTACCCTCACGTTATATTTTCTAAGGTTTTAGTTCGCTCGTAGGTCTTACCCTCACGTTATCTGTTATAGGGTCGTAGGTCAGCATAGGTCTTACCCTCACGTTATATTTTATAGGGTCGTAGGTCGCTCGTTATCTTTCCGTCACGTTATCTTTTATAAGGTCATAGGTGGCTCATAGGTCTTACCCTCACGTTATCTTTTCTAGGGTCGTAGGTCGCCCGTAGGTCTTTCCCTTATGTTATCTTTTATAGGGTCGTAGGTCGCTCGTAGGTCTTACCCTCACGTTATCTTTTCTGGGGTCGTAGGTCGCTCGTAGGTCTTACACTCACGTTAGCTTTTATAGGGTCGGAGGTCCCTCATAGGTCTTACCCTCACGTTATATTTCTAGGGTTGTAGGTCTTACCCTCACGTTATGTTTTATAAGGTCGAACTTCGCTCGTAGGTCTTACCCTCATGTTATCTTTCTACGGTCATAGGTCACTCGTAGGTCTTACCCTCACGTTATATTTTCTAGGGTCGTAGGTCGCTTATAAGTCTTACCCTCACGTAATCTTTTATAGGGTCGTTGGTCGCTCATAGGTCTTACCCTCACATTATCTTTTATCGGGTCGTCGGTCGCCCGTAGGTCTTACCCTCATGTTATCTTTTCTAGGGTCGTAGGTCTCCCGTAGGTCTTACGCTTACGTTATCTTTTATAGGGTTCTAGTTCACTCGTAGGTCTTACCCTCATGTTATATTTCTACTATCATAGGTCTCTTCTAGGTGTTACACTGACGTTATCTTTTATAGGGTTGTAGGTCGCTCATAGGTCTTACCCTCATGTTATCTTTTCTAGGGTCGTAGGTCGCTTGTAGGTATTACCCTTCCAATATCTATTATAGGGTCGTAGGTCGCTCGTATGCCTTACCCTCACGTTATATTTTCTAGGGTCGTTGGTCGCTCGTAGGTCTTACCGTCACATTAACTTTTATAGGGTCGTAGGTCAGCGTAGGTCTTACCCTCACGTTATATTTTATAGGGTCGTAGGTCACTCATTATCTTTCCGTCACGCTATCTTTTCTAGGGTCATAGGTGGCCCATAGGTCTTACCCTCACGTTATCTTTTCTAGGGTCGTAGGTCGCCCGTAGGTCTTACCCTCACGTTATATTTTCTAGGGTCGTAGATCGCTTATAAGTCTTACCCTCACGTAATCTTTTATAGGGTCGTTGGTGGCTCGTAGGTCTTACCCTCACATTATCTTTTATCGGGTCGTAGGTCGCCCGTAGGTCTTACCCTCATGTTATCTTTTCTAGGGTCGTAGTTCTCTAGTAGGTCTTACCCTTACGTTATCATTTATAGGGTCGCAGGTCACTCGTAGGTCTTACCCTCACGTTATATTTCTACGATCATAGGTCTCTCCTAGGTCTTACACTGACGTTATCTTTTATAGGGTTCTAGGTCCCTCAAAGGTCTTACCCTCATGTTATCTTTTCTAGGGTCGTAGGTCACTTGTAGGTATTACCCTTCCAATATCTTTAATAGGGCCGTAGGTCACTCGTATGTCTTACCCTCACGTTATATTTTCTAGGGTTGTAGTTAGCTCTTAGGTCTTACCATCACGTTATCTGTTATAGGGTCGTAGGTTAGCGTAGGTCTTACCCTCACGTTATATTTTATAGGGTCGTAGGTCGCTTGTTATCTTTCCGTCACGTTATCTTTTCTAGGGTCATAGGTGGCTCATAGGTCTTACCCTCACGTTATCTTTTCTAGGGTCGTAGGTCGCCCGTAGGTCTTACCCTTATGTTATCTTTTATAGGGTCGTAGGTCGCTCGTAGGTCTTACCCTCACGTTATCTTTTCTAGGGTCATAGGTCGCTCGTAGGTCTTACCCTCATGTTATATTTTCTAGGGTCATAGATCGCTTATAAGTCTTACCCTCACGTAATCTTTTATAGGGTCGTTGGTGGCTCGTAGGTCTTACCCTCACATTATATTTTATCGGGTCGTAGGTCGCCCGTAGGTCTTACCCTCATGTTATCTTTCTACGATCATAGGTCTCTTCTAGGTCTTAAACTGACGTTATCTTTTATAGGGTTGTAGGTCGCTCATAGGTCTTACCCTCATGTTATCTTTTCTAGGGTCGTAGGTCACTTGTAGGTATTACCCTTCCAATATCTTTAATAGGGTCGTAGGTCGCTCGTATGTCTTACCCTCACGTTATATTTTCTAAGGTTGTAGTTTGCTCGTAGGTCTTACCCTCACGTTATCTGTTATAGGGTCGTATGTCAGCGTAGGTCTTACCCTCACGTTATATTTTATAGGGTCGTAGGTCGCTCGTTATCTTTCTGTCACGTTATATTTTCTAGGGTCATAGGTGGCTCATAGGTCTTACCCTCACGTTATCTTTTCTAGGGTCGTAGGTCGCCCGTAGGTCTTACCCTTATGTTATCTTTTATAGGGTCGTAGGTCGCTCGTAGGTCTTACCCTCACGTTATCTTTTCTGGGTTCGTAGGTCGCTCATAGGTCTTACACTCACGTTAGCTTTTATATGGTCGGAGGTCCCTCATAGGTCTTACCCTCACGTTATATTTCTAGGGTTGTAGGTCTTACCCTCACGTTATGTTTTATAAGGTCGAACTTCGCTCGTAGGTCTTACCCTCAAGTTATCTTTCTACGGTCATAGGTCACTCGTAGGTCTTACCCTCACGTTATATTTTCTAGGGTCGTAGGTCGCTTATAAGTCTTACCCTCACGTAATATTTTATAGGGTCGTTGGTCGCTCATAGGTCTTACCCTCACATTATCTTTTATCGGGTCGTAGGTCGCCCGTAGGTCTTACCCTTATGTTATTTTTTCTAGGGTCGTAGGTCGCCCGTAGGTCTTACTCTTACCTTATCTTTTATAGGGTTCTAGTTCGCTCGTAGGTCTTACCCTCACGTTATATTTCTACTATCATAGGTCTCTTCTAGGTCTTACACTGACGTTATCTTTTATAGGGTTGTAGGTCGCTCATAGGTCTTACCCTCATGTTATCTTTTCTAGGGTCGTAGGTCGCTTGTAGGTATTACCCTTCCAATATCTTTTATAGGTTCGTAGGTCGCTCGTATGCCTTACCCTCATGTTATATTTTCTAAGGTTGTAGATCGCTCGTAGGTCTTACCCTCATGTTATCTTTTATAGGGTCGTAAGTCAGCGTAGGTCTTACCCTCACGTTATATTTTATAGGGTCGTAGGTCGCTCGTTAGCTTTCCGTCACGTTATCTTTTCTAGGGTCGTAGGTGGCTCATAGGTCTTACCCTCACGTTATCTTTTCTAGGGTCGTAGGTCACCCGTAAGTCTTATCCTCAAGTTATCTTTTTTAGGGTCGTAGTTCGCTAGTAGGTCTTACCCTCATGTTATCTTTTCTGGGTTCGTAGGTCGCTCGTAGGTCTTACACTCACGTTAGGTTTTATAGGGTCGTAGGTCGCTCATAGGTCTTACCCTCACGTTATATTTCTAAGGTTGTAGGTCGTACCCTCACGTTATGTTTTATAAGGTTGAAGTTCGCTCGTAGGTCTTACCCTCATGTTATCTTTCTATGGTCATAGGTCGCTCGTAGGTCTTACCCTCACGTTATATTTTCTAGGGTTGTAGGTCACTTATAGGTCTTACCCTCATGTAATCTTTTATCGGGTCGTAGGTCGCCCGAAGGTGTTACCCTCATGTTATCTTTTCTAGGGTCGTAGGTCGCCCGTAGGTCTTACTCTTAGGTTATCTTTTATAGGGTTGTAGGTCGCTCATAGGTCTTACCCTCATGTTATCTTTTCTATGGTCGTAGGTCACTCGTATGTCTTACCCTCACGTTATATTTTCTAAGGTTGTAGTTCACTCGTAGGTCTTACCCTCACGTTATCTGTTATAGGGTCGTAGGTCAGCGTAGGTCTTACCCTCACGTTATATTTTATAGGGTCGTAGGTCGCTCGTTATCTTTTCGTCACGTCATCTTTTCTAGGGTCATAGGTGGCTCATAGGTCTTACCCTCACGTTATCTTTTCTAGGGTCGTAGGTCGCCCGTAGGTCTTACCCTTATGTTATCTTTTATAGGGTCGTAGGTCGCTCGTAGGTCTTACCCTCACGTTATCTTTTCTGGGGTCGTAGGTCGCTCGTAGGTCTTACACTCACGTTAGCTTTTATAGGGTCGGAGGTCCCTCATAGGTCTTACCCTCACTTTCTATTTCTAGGGTTGAACGTCTTACCCTCATGTTATATTTTATAGGGTTGTAGGTTGCACGTTAGCTTTCCGTCACGTTATTTTTTGTAGTGTCTTAGGTGGCTCATAGGTCTTACCCTCACGTTATCTTTTCTAGGGTTGTAGGTCACCCGTAAGTCTTACCCTCAAGTTATCTTTTCTAGGGTCGTTGTTCGCTAGTAGGTCTTACCGTCATGATATCTTTTCTGGGGTCGTAGGTCGCTCGTAGGTCTTACACTCACGTTACGTTTTATTGGGTCGTAGGTCGCTCATAGGTCTTACCCTCACGTTATATTTCTAGGGTTGTAGGTCTTACCCTCACGTTATGTTTTCTAGGTTCGTAGGTTGCTCGTAGGTCTTACCCTCATGTTATCTTTTCTAAGGTCGTAGGTCGCTCGTAGTTCTTTCCCTCACGTTATAATTTGTAGGGTCGTAAGTCGCTCGTAGGTCTTACCCTCATGTTATCTTTTCTAGGGTCGTAGTTCGCTAGTAGGTCTTACCCTTACGTTATCTTTTCTAGGGTCGTAGATCGCCCGTAGGTCTTACCCTCATGTTATCTTTTATTGGGTCGTGGATCGCTCATAGGTCTTACCCTCATATTGTCTTTTATAGGGTCCTAGGTCGCTCGTAGGTCTTACCCTCACGTTATATTTCTACGATCATATGTCTCTTCTAGGTATTACACTGACGTTATCTTTTATAGGGTTGTAGGTCCGTTATAGGTCTTAGCCTCATGTAATCTTTTCTAGGGTCGTAGGTCGCTTGTAGGTATTACCCTCCCAATATCTTTTATAGGGTCGTAGGTCGCTCGTATGTCTTACCCTCATGTTATATTTTCTAAGGTTGCAGTTTGCTCGTAGGTCTTACCCTCACGTTATCTGTTATAGGGTCGTAGGTCAGCGTAGGTCTTACCCTCACGTTATATTTTATAGGGTCGTAGGTCGCCCGTAGGTCTTACCCTCATGTTATCTTTTCTAGGGACGTAGGTCGCCTGTAGGTCTTACTCTTACGTTATCTTTTATATGGTTCTAGTTCACTCGTAGGTCTTACCCTCACGTTATATTTCTACTATCATAGGTCTCTTCTAGGTCTTACACTAACGTTATCTTTTATAGGGTTGTAGGTCGCTCATAGGTCTTACCCTCATGTTATCTTTTCTAGGGTCGTAGGTCGCTTGTAGGTATTACCCTTCCAATATCTTTTATAGGGTCGTAGGTCGCTCGTATGCCTTACCCTCACGTTATATTTTCTAGGGTCGTAGGTCGCTCGTAGGTCTTACCGTCACATTATCTTTTATAGGCTCGTAGATCAGCGTAGGTCTTACCCTCACGTTATATTTTATAGGGTCGTAGGTCACTCGTTATCTTTCCGTCACGTTATCTTTTCTAGGGTCATAGGTGGCCCATAGGTCTTACCCTCACGTTATCTTTTCTACGGTCGTAGGTCGCCCGTAGGTCTTACCCTCACGTTATATTTTCTAGGGTCGTAGATCGCTTATAAGTCTTACCCTCACGTAATCTTTTATAGGGTCGTTGGTGGCTCGTAGGTCTTACCCTCACATTATCTTTTATAGGGTCGTAGGTTGCCCGTAGGTCTTACCCTCATGTTATCTTTTCTAGGGTCGTAGTTCTCTAGTAGGTCTTACCCTTACGTTATCATTTATAGGGTCGTAGGTCACTCGTAGGTCTTACCCTCACGTTATATTTCTACGATCATAGGTCTCTCCTAGGTCTTACACTGACGTTATCTTTTATAGGGTTGTAGGTCGCTCAAAGGTCTTACCCTCATGTAATCTTTTCTAGGGTCGTAGGTCACTTGTAGGTATTACCCTTCCAATATGTTTAATAGGGTCGTAGGTCGCTCGTATGTCTTACCCTCACGTTATATTTTCTAGGGTTGTAGTTCGCTCGTAGGTCTTACCCTCACGTTATCTGTTATAGGGTCGTAGGTCAGCGTAGGTCTTACCCTCACGTTATATTTTATAGGGTCGTAGGTCGCTCGTTATCTTTCCGTCACGTTATCTTTTCTAGGGTCATAGGTGGCTCATAGGTCTTACCCTCACGTTATCTTTTCTAGGGTCGTAGGTCGCCCGTAGGTCTTACCCTTATGTTATCTTTTATAGGGTCGTAGGTCGCTCGTAGGTCTTACCCTCACGTTATCTTTTCTGGGGTCGTAGGTCTCTCTTAGGTCTTACACTCACATTAGCTTTTATAGGGTCGGAGGTCCCTCATAGGTCTTACCCTCACGTTATATTTCTAGGGTTGTAGGTCTTACCCTCACGTTATATTTTATAAGGTCGAACTTCGCTTGTAGGTCTTACCCTCATGTTATCTTTCTACGGTCATAGGTCACTCGTAGGTCTTACCCTCACGTTATATTTTCTAGGGTCGTAGGTCGCTTATAAGTCTTACCCTCACGTAATATTTTATAGGGTCGTTGGTCGCTCATAGGTCTTACCCTCACATTATCTTTTATCGGGTCGTAGGTCGCCCGTAGGTCTTACCCTCATGTTATTTTTTCTAGGGTCGTAGGTCGCCCGTAGGTCTTACTCTTACCTTATCTTTTATAGGGTTCTAGTTCGCTCGTAGGTCTTACCCTCACGTTATATTTCTACTATCATAGGTCTCTTCTAGGTCTTACAATGACGTTATCTTTTATAGAGTTGTAGGTCGCTCATAGGTCTTACCCTCATGTTATCTTTTCTAGGGTCGTAGGTCGCTTGTAGGTATTACCCTTCCAATATCTTTTATAGGGTCGTAGGTCGCACGTATGCCTTACCCTCACGTTATATTTTCTAAGGTTGTAGATCGCTCGTAGGTCTTACCGTCACATTATCTTTTATAGGGTCGTAGGTCAGCGTAGGTCTTACCCTCACGTTATATTTTATAGGGTCGTAGGTCACTCGTTATCTTTCCGTCACGTTATCTTTTCTAGGGTCATAGGTGGCCCATAGGTCTTACCCTCACGTTATCTTTTCTAGGGTCGTAGGTCACCCGTAGGTCTTACCCTTACGTTATCTTTTATAGGGTCGTAGGTCTCTCGTAGGTCTTACCCTCACGTTATCTTTTCTGGGGTCATAGGTCGCTCGTAGGTCTTACACTCACGTTAGCTTTTATAGGGTCGTAGGTCCCTCATAGGTCTTACCCTCACGTTATATTTCTAGGGTTGTAGGTCTTACCCTCACGTTATGTTTTATAAGGTCGAACTTCGCTCGTAGGTCTTACCCTCATGTTATCTTTCTACGGTCATAGGTCGCTCGTAGGTCTTACCCTCACGTTATATTTTCTAGGGTCGTAGATCGCTTATAAGTCTTACCCTCGCGTAATCTTTTATAGGGTCGTTGGTGGCTCGTAGGTCTTACCCTCACATTATCTTTTATCGGGTCGTAGGTCGCCCGTAGGTCTTACCCTCATGTTATCTTTTCTAGGGTCGTAGTTCTCTAGTAGGTCTTACCATTACGTTATCATTTATAGGGTCGTAGGTCACTCGTAGGTCTTACCCTCACGTTATATTTCTACGATCATAGGTCTCTCCTAGGTCTTACACTGACGTTATCTTTTATAGGGTTGTAGGTCGCTCAAAGGTCTTACCCTCATGTTATCTTTTCTAGGGTCGTAGGTCACTTGTAGGTATTACCCTTCCAATATCTTTAATAGGGTCGTAGGTCGCTCGTATTTCTTACCCTCACGTTATATTTTCTAGGGTTGTAGTTCGCTCGTAGGTCTTACCCTCACGTTATCTGTTATAGGGTCGTAGGTCAGCGTAGGTCTTACCGTCACGTTATATTTTATAGGGTCGTAGGTCGCTCGTTATCTTTCCGTCACGTTATCTTTTCTAGGGTCATAGGTGGCTCAAAGGTCTTACCCTCACGTTATCTTTTCTAGGGTCGTAGGTCGCCCGTAGGTCTTACCCTTATGTTATCTTTTATAGGGTCGTAGGTCGCTCGTAGGTCTTATCCTCACGTTATCTTTTCTAGGGTCATAGGTCGCTCATAGGTCTTACCCTCACGTTATATTTTCTAGGGTCATAGATCGCTTATAAGTCTTACCCTCACGTAATCTTTTATAGGGTCGTTGGTGGCTCGTAGGTCTTACCCTCACATTATCTTTTATCGGGTCGTAGGTCGCCCGTAGGTCTTACCCTCATGTTATCTTTTCTAGGGTCGTAGTTCTCTAGTAGGTCTTGCCCTTACGTTATCATTTATAGGGTCGTAGGTCACTCGTAGGTCTTACCCTCACGTTATATTTCTACGATCATAGGTCTCTTCTAGGTCTTACACTGACGTTATCTTTTATAGGGTTGTAGGTCGCTCATAGGTCTTACCCTCATGTTATCTTTTCTAGGGTCGTAGGTCACTTGTAGGTATTACCCTTCCAATATCTTTAATAGGGTCGTAGGTCGCTCGTATGTCTTACCCTCACGTTATATTTTCTAAGGTTGTAGTTTGCTCGTAGGTCTTACCCTCACGTTATCTGTTATAGGGTCGTAGGTCAGCGTAGGTCTTACCCTCACGTTATATTTTATAGGGTCGTAGGTCGCTCGTTATCTTTCCGTCACGTTATCTTTTCTAGGGTCATAGGTGGATCATAGGTCTTACCCTCACGTTATCTTTTCTAGGGTCGTAGGTCACCCGTAGGTCTTACCCTTATGTTATCTTTTATAGGGTCGTAGGTCACTCGTAGGTCTTACACTCACGTTATCTTTTCTAGGGTCGTAGGTCGCTCGTAGGTCTTACACTCACTTTAGCTTTTATAGGGTCGGAGGTCCCTCATAGGTCTTACCCTCACGTTATATTTCTAGGGTTGTAGGTCTTACCCTCACGTTATGTTTTATAAGGTCGAACTTTGCTCGTAGGTCTTACCCTCATGTTATCTTTCTACGGTCATAGGTCACTCATAGGTCTTACCCTCACGTTATATTTTCTAGGGTCGTAGGTCGCTTATAAGTCTTACCCTCACGTAATATTTTATAGGGTCGTTGGTGGCTCATAGGTCTTACCCTCACATTATCTTTTATCGGGTCGTAGGTCGCCCGTAGGTCTTACCCTCATGTTATTTTTTCTAGGGTCGTAGGTCGCCCGTAGGTCTTACTCTTACCTTATCTTTTATAGGGTTCTAGTTCGCTCGTAGGTCTTACCTTCACGTTTTATTTCTACTATCATAGGTCTCTTCTAGGTCTTACACTGACGTTATCTTTTATAGGGTTGTAGGTCGCTCATAGGTCTTACCCTCATGTTATCTTTTCTAGGGTCGTAGGTCGCTTGTAGGTATTACCCTTCCATTATCTTTTATAGGGTCGTAGGTCAACGTAGGTCTTACCGTCACGTTATATTTTATAGGGTCGTAGGTCACTCGTTATCTTTCCGTCACGTTATCTTTTCTAGGGTCATAGGTGGCCCATAGGTCTTACCCTCACGTTATCTTTTCTAGGGTCGTAGGTCACCCGTAGGTCTTACCCTTACGTTATCTTTTATAGGGTCGTAGGTCTCTCGTAGGTCTTACCCTCACGTTATCTTTTCTGGGGTCGTAGGTCGCTCGTAGGTCTTACACTCACGTTAGCTTTTATAGGGTCGTAGGTCCCTCATAGGTCTTACCCTCACGTTATATTTCTAGGGTTGTAGGTCTTACCCTCACGTTATGTTTTATAAGGTCGAACTTCGCTCGTAGGTCTTACCCTCATGTTATCTTTCTACGGTCATAGGTCGCTCGTAGGTCTTACCCTCACGTTATATTTTCTAGGGTCGTAGATCGCTTATAAGTCTTACCCTCGCGTAATCTTTTATAGGGTCGTTGGTGGCTCGTAGGTCTTACCCTCACATTATCTTTTATCAGGTCGTAGGTCGCCCGTAGGTCTTACCCTCATGTTATCTTTTCTGGGGTCGTAGTTCTCTAGTAGGTCTTACCATTAAGTTATCATTTATAGGGCCGCAGGTCACTCGTAGGTCTTACCCTCACGTTATCTTTCTACGATCATAGGTCTCTCCTAGGTCTTACACTGACATTATCTTTTATAGGGTTGTAGGTCGCTCAAAGGTCTTACCCTCATGTTATCTTTTCTACGGTCGTAGGTCACTTGTAGATATTACCCTTCCAATATCTTAAATAGGGTCGTAGGTCGCTCGTATGTCTTACCCTCACGTTATATTTTCTAGGGTTGTAGTTCGCTCGTAGATCTTACCCTCACGTATCTGTTATAGGGTCGTAGGTCAGCGTAGGTCTTACCCTCACGTTATATTTTATAGGGTCGTAGGTCGCTCGTTATCTTTCCGTCACGTTATGTTTTCTAGGGTCATAGGTGGCTCATAGGTCTTACCCTCACGTTATCTTTTCTAAGGTCGTAGGTCGCCCGTAGGTCTTACCCTTATGTTATCTTTTATAGGGTCGTAGGTCGCTCGTAGGTCTTATCCTCACGTTATCTTTTTTAGGGTCATAGGTCGCTCATAGGTCTTACCCTCACGTTATATTTTCTAGGGTCATAGATCGCTTATAAGTCTTACCCTCACGTAATCTTTTAATAGGGTCATTGGTGGCTCGTAGGTCTTACCCTCACATTATCTTTTATCGGGTCGTAGGTCGCCCGTAGGTCTTACCCTCATGTTATCTTTTCTAGGGTCGTAGTTCTCTAGTAGGTCTTGCCCTTACGTTATCATTTATAGGGTCGTAGGTCACTCGTAGGTCTTACCCTCACGTTATATTTCTACGATCATAGGTCTCTTCTAGGTCTTACACTGACGTTATCTTTTATAGGGTTGTAGGTCGCTCATAGGTCTTACCCTCATGTTATCTTTTCTAGGGTCGTAGGTCACTTGTAGGTATTACCCTTCCAATATCTTTAATAGGGTCGTAGGTCACTCGTATGTCTTACCCTCACGTTATATTTTCTAAGGTTGTAGTTTGCTCGTAGGTCTTACCCTCACGTTATCTGTTATAGGGTCGTAGGTCAGCGTAGGTCTTACCCTCACGTTATATTTTATAGGGTCGTAGATCGCTCGTTATCTTTCCGTCACGTTATCTTTTCTAGGGTCATAGGTGGATCATAGGTCTTACCCTCACGTTATCTTTTCTAGGGTCGTAGGTCGCCCGTAGGTCTTACCCTTATGTTATCTTTTATAGGGTCGTAGGTCGCTCGTAGGTCTTACTCTCAAGTTATCTTTTCTGGGGTCGTAGGTCGCTCGTAGGTCTTACACTCACGTTAGCTTTTATAGGGTCGGAGGTCCCTCATAGGTCTTACCCTCACGTTATATTTCTAGGGTTGTAGGTCTTACCCTCACGTTATGTTTTATAAGGTCGAACTTCGCTCGTAGGACTTACCCTCATGTTATCTTTCTACGGTTATAGGTCACTCGTAGGTCTTACCCTCACGTTATATTTTCTAGGGTCGTAGGTCGCTTATAAGTCTTACCCTCACGTAATATTTTATAGGGTCGTTGGTCGCTCATAGGTCTTACCCTCACATTATCTTTTATCGGGTCGTAGGTCGCCCGTAGGTCTTACCCTCATGTTATTTTTTCTAGGGTCGTAGGTCGCCCGTAGGTCTTACTCTTACCTTATCTTTTATAGGGTTCTAGTTTGCTCATAGGTCTTACCCTCACGTTATATTTCTACTATCATAGGTCTCTTCTAGGTATTACACTGACGTTATCTTTTATAGGGTTGTAGGTCGCTCATAGGTCTTACCCTCATGTTATCTTTTCTAGGGTCGTAGGTCGCTTGTAGGTATTACCCTTCCAATATCTTTTATAGGGTCGTAGGTCGCTCGTATGCCTTACCCTCACGTTATATTTTCTAAGGTTGTAGATCGCTCGTAGGTCTTACCGTCACATTATCTTTTATAGGGTCGTAGGTCAACGTAGGTCTTACCCTCACGTTATATTTTATAGGGTCGTAGGTCACTCGTTATCTTTCCGTCACGTTATCTTTTCTAGGGTCATAGGTGGCCCATAGGTCTTACCCTCACGTTATCTTTTCTAGGGTCGTAGGTCGCCCGTAGGTCATACCCTTATGTTATCTTTTATAGGGTCGTAGGTCTCTCGTAGGTCTTACCCTCACGTTATCTTTTCTTGGGTCGTAGGTCGCTCGTAGGTCTAACACTCACGTTAGCTTTTATAGGGTCGTAGGTCCCTCATAGGTCTTACCCTCACGTTATATTTCTAGGGTTGTAGGTCTTACCCTCACGTTATGTTTTATAAGGTCGAACTTCCCTCGTAGGTCTTACCCTCATGTTACCTTTCTACGGTCATAGGTCGCTCATAGGTCTTACCCTCACGTTATATTTTCTAGGGTCGTAGATCGCTTATAAGTCTTACCCTCACGTAATCTTTTATAGGGTCGTTGGTGGCTCGTAGGTCTTACCCTCACATTATCTTTTATCAGGTCGTAGGTCGCCCGTAGGTCTTACCCTCATGTTATCTTTTCTGGGATCGTAGTTCTCTAGTAGGTCTTACCCTTACGTTATCATTTATAGGGTCGCAGGTCACTCGTAGGTCTTACCCTCACGTTATATTTCTACGATCATAGGTCTCTCCTAGGTCTTACACTGACGTTATCTTTTATAGGGTTGTAGGTCGCTCAAAGGTCTTACCCTCATGTTATCTTTTCTACGGTCGTAGGTCACTTGTAGATATTACCCTTCCAATATCTTAAATAGGGTCGTAGGTCGCTCATATGTCTTACCCTCACGTTATATTTTCTAGGGTTGTAGTTCGCTCGTAGATCTTACCCTCACGTTATCTGTTATAGGGTCGTAGGTCAGCGTAGGTCTTACCCTCACGTTATATTTTATAGGGTCGTAGGTCGCTCGTTATCTTTCCGTCACGTTATGTTTTCTAGGGTCATAGGTGGCTCATAGGTCTTACCCTCACGTTATCTTTTCTAGGGTCGTAGGTCGCCCGTAGGTCTTACCCTTATGTTATCTTTTATAGGGTCGTAGGTCGCTCGTAGGTCTTATCCTCACGTTATCTTTTCTAGGGTCATAGGTCGCTCATAGGTCTTACCCTCACGTTATATTTTCTAGGGTCATAGATCGCTTATAAGTCTTACCCTCACGTAATCTTTTATAGGGTCGTTGGTGGCTCGTAGGTCTTACCCTCACATTATCTTCTATCGGGTCGTAGGTCGCCCGTAGGTCTTACCCTCATGTTATCTTTTCTAGGGTCGTAGTTCTCTAGTAGGTCTTGCCCTTACGCTATCATTTATAGGGTCGTAGGTCACTCGTAGGTCTTACCCTCACGTTATATTTCTACGATCATAGGTCTCTTCTAGGTCTTACACTGACGTTATCTTTTATAGGGTTGTAGGTCGCTCATAGGTCTTACCCTCATGTTATCTTTTCTAGGGTCGTAGGTCACTTGTAGGTATTACCCTTCCAATATCTTTAATAGGGTCGTAGGTCGCTCGTATGTCTTACCCTCACGTTATATTTTCTAAGGTTGTAGTTTGCTCGGAGGTCTTACCCTCACGTTATCTGTTATAGGGTCGTAGGTCAGCGTAGGTCTTACCCTCACGTTATATTTTATAGGGTCGTAGGTCGCTCGTTATCTTTCCGTCACGTTATCTTTTCTAGGGTCATAGGTGGATCATAGGTCTTACCCTCACGTTATCTTTTCTAGGGTCGTAGGTCGCCCGTAGGTCTTACCCTTATGTTATCTTTTATAGGGTCTTAGGTCGCTCGTAGGTCTTACCCTCACGTTATCTTTTCTGGGGTCGTAGGTCGCTCGTAGGTCTTACACTCACGTTAGCTTTTATAGGGTCGGAGGTCCCTCATGGGTCTTACCCTCACGTTATATTTCTAGGGTTGTAGGTCTTACCCTCACGTTATGTTTTATAAGGTCGAACTTCACTCGTAGGACTTACCCTCATGTTATCTTTCTACGGTTATAGGTCACTCGTAGGTCTTACCCTCACGTTATATTTTCTAGGGTCGTAGGTCGCTTATAAGTCTTACCCTCACGTAATATTTTATAGGGTCGTTGGTCGCTCATAGGTCTTACCCTCACATTATCTTTTATCGAGTCGTAGGTCGCCCGTAGGTCTTACCCTCATGTTATTTTTTCTAGGGTCGTAGGTCGCCCGTAGGTCTTACTCTTACCTTATCTTTTATAGGGGTCTAGTTTGCTCATAGGTCTTACCCTCACGTTATATTTCTACTATCATAGGTCTCTTCTAGGTCTTACACTAACGTTATCTTTTATAGGGTTGTAGGTCGCTCATAGGTCTTACCCTCATGTTATCTTTTCTAGGGTCGTAGGTCGCTTGTAGGTATTACCCTTCCAATATCTTTTATAGGGTCGTAGGTCGCTCGTATGCCTTACCCTCACGTTATATTTTCTAAGGTTGTAGATCGCTCGTAGGTCTTACCGTCACATTATCTTTTATAGGGTCGTAGGTCAACGTAGGTCTTACCCTCACATTATATTTTATAGGGTCATAGGTCACTCGTTATCTTTCCGTCACGTTATCTTTTCTAGGGTCATAGGTGGCCCCTAGGTCTTACCCTCACGTTATCTTTTCTAGGGTCGTAGGTCGCCCGTAGGTCATACCCTTATGTTATCTTTTATAGGGTCGTAGGTCTCTCGTAGGTCTTACCCTCACGTTATCTTTTCTTGGGTCGTAGGTCGCTCGTAGGTCTAACACTCACGTTAGCTTTTATAGGGTCGTAGGTCCCTCATAGGTCTTACCCTCACGTTATATTTCTAGGGTTGTAGGTCTTACCCTCACGTTATGTTTTATAAGGTCGAACTTCCCTCGTAGGTCTTACCCTCATGTTACCTTTCTACGGTCATAGGTCGCTCATAGGTCTTACCCTCACGTTATATTTTCTAGGGTCGTAGATCGCTTATAAGTCTTACCCTCACGTAATCTTTTATAGGGTCCTTGGTGGCTCGTAGGTCTTACCCTCACATTATCTTTTATCAGGTCGTAGGTCGCCCGTAGGTCTTACCCTCATGTTATCTTTTCTGGGGTCGTAGTTCTCTAGTAGGTCTTACCCTTACGTTATCATTTATAGGGTCGCAGGTCACTCGTAGGTCTTACCCTCACGTTATATTTCTACGATCATAGGTCTCTCCTAGGTCTTACACTGACGTTATCTTTTATAGGGTTGTAGGTCGCTCAAAGGTCTTACCCTCATGTTATCTTTTCTATGGTCGTAGGTCACTTGTAGATATTACCCTTCCAATATCTTAAATAGGGTCGTAGGTCGCTCGTATGTCTTACCCTCACGTTATATTTTCTAGGGTTGTAGTTCGCTCGTAGATCTTACCCTCACGTTATCTGTTATAGGGTCGTAGGTCAGCGTAGGTCTTACCCTCACGTTATATTTTATAGGGTCGTAGGTCGCTCGTTATCTTTTCGTCACGTTATGTTTTCTAGGGTCATAGGTGGATCATAGGTCTTACCCTCACGTTATCTTTTCTAGGGTCGTAGGTCGCCCGTAGGTCTTACCCTTATGTTATCTTTTATAGGGTCATAGGTCGCTCTTAGGTCTTACCCTCACGTTATCTTTTCTGTGGTCGTAGGTCGCTCGTAGGACTTACACTCACGTTATATTTTCTAGGGTCGTAGATCGCTTATAAGTCTTACCCTCACGTAATCTTTTATAGGGTCGTTGGTGGCTCGTAGGTCTTACCCTCACATTATCTTTTATCGGGTCGTCGGTCGCCCGTAGGTCTTACCCTCATGTTATGTTTTCTAGGGTCGTAGTTCTCTAGTAGGTCTTACCCTTACGTTATCAGTTATAGGGTCGTAGGTCACTCGTAGGTATTACCCTCACGTTATATTTCTAAGATCATAGGTCTCTTCTAGGTCTTACACTGACGTTATCTTTTATAGGGTTGTAGGTCGCTCATAGGTCTTACCCTCATGTTATCTTTTCTAGGGTCGTAGGTCACTTGTAGGTATTACCCTTCCAATATCTTTAATAGGGTCGTAGGTCGCTCGTATGACTTACACTCACATTATATTTTCTAAGGTTGTAGTTCGCTCGTAGGTCTTACCCTCACGTTATCTGTTATAGGGTCGTAGGTCAGCGTAGGTCTTACCCTCACGTTATATTTTATAGGGTCGTAGGTCGCTCGTTATCTTTCCGTCACGTTATCTTTTCTAGGGTCGTAGGTGGCTCATAAGTCTTACCCTCACGTTATCTTTTCTAGGGTTGTAGGTCGCCCGTAGGTCTTACCCTCATGTTATCTTTTATAGGGTCGTAGGTCGCTCGTAGGTCTTACCCTCACGTTATATTTCTAGGGTTGTAGGTCTTACCCTCACGTTATGTTTTATAAGGTCGAAGTTCGCTCGTAGGTCTTACCCTCATGTTATCTTTCTACGGTCATAGATCGCTCATAGGTCTTACCCTCACGTTATATTTTCTAAGGTCGTAGGTCGCTAATAGGTCTTACCCTCGCGTTATCTTTTCTAGGGTCGTAGGTCGCTCGTAGGTCTTACCCTCATGTTATTCTTTATCGGGTCGTAGGTCGCCCGTAGGTCTCACCCTCATGTTATCTTTTCTAGGGTCGTAGGTCGCCCGTAGGTCTTACCCTCACGTTATCTTTTTTAGCGTCGTAGGTCGCTCGTAGGTCTTACCCTCATGTTATATTTCTATGATCATAGGTCTCTCCTTGTTCTTACACTGATGCTATCTTTTATAGGGTTGTAGGTCGCTCATAGGTCTTACCCTCATGTTATCTTTTCTAGGGTCGTAGGTCGCCCGTAGGTCTTACCCTTATGTTATCTTTTATAGGGTCGTAGGTCGCTCGTAGGTCTTACCCTCACGTTATATTTTCTAGGGTTGTAGGTTGCTTATAGGTCTTACCCTCACGTAATCTTTTATTGGGTCGTTGGTCGCTCGTAGGTCTTACCCTCACATTATTTTTTATCGGGTCATAGGTCGCCCGTAGGTCTTACCCTCATGTTATCCTTATGTTATCCTAAGGTCTTACCCTCGCGTTATCTTTTATAGGGTTGTAGGTCGCTCATAGGTCTTACCCTCATGTTATCTTTTCTAGGGTCGTAGGTCGCCCGTAGGTCTTACCCTTATGTTATCTTTCTACGGTCACAGTTCGCTCGTAGGTCTTACCCTCACGTTATATTTTCTAGGGTTGTAGGTTGCTTATAGGTCTTACCCTCACGTAATCTTTTATTGGGTCGTTGGTCGCTCGTAGGTCTTACCCTCACATTATCTTTTATCGGGTCATAGGTCGCCCGTAGGTCTTACCCTCATGTTATCTTTTCTAGGGTCGTAGGTCGCCCGTAGGTCTTACCCTTATGTTATCTTTTATAGGGTCGTAGGTCGCTTGTAGGTCTTACCCTCACGTTATGTTTCTACGATCATAGGTCTCTCCTAGGTCTTACACTGACGTTATCTTTTATAGGGTTGCAGGTCACTCATAGGTCTTACCCTCATGTTATCTTTTATAGGGTCGTAGGTCGCTCGTATGTCTTACCCTCACGTTATATTTTCTAAGGTTGTAGTTCGCTCGTAGGTCTTACCCTCACGTTATCTTTTATAGGGTCGTAGGTAAGCGTAGGTCTTACCCTTACGTTATATTTTATAGGGTCGTAGGTCGCTCGTTATCTTTCCGTCACGTTATCTTTTCTAGGGTCGTAGGTGGCTCATAGGTCTTACCCTCACGTTATCTTTTCTAGGGTTGTAGGTCGCCCGTAGGTCTTACCCTCAAGTTATCTTTTCTAGGGTCGTAGTTCGCTAGTAGGTCTTACCCTCATGTTATCTTTTCTAGGGTCGTAGGTCGCTCATAGGTCTTACCCTCACGTTATATTTCTAGGGTTATAGGTCTTACCCTCACGTTATGTTTTATAAGGTCGAAGATCGCTCGTAGGTCTTACCCTCATGTTATCTTTCTACGATCATAGGTCGCTCGTAGGTCTTACCCTCACCTTATATTTTCTAGGGTCGTAGGTCGCTTATAGGTCTTACCCTCACTTTATCTTTTATAGGGTCGTAGGTCGCTGGTAGGTCTTACCCTCACATTATCTTTTATCGGGTCGTAGGTCGCGCGTAGGTCTTACCCTCATGTTATCTTTTCTAGGGTCGTAGGTCGCCCGTAGTTCGTACCCTCACGTTATCTTTTATAGGGTCGTAGTTCTTACCCTCATGGTTATCTTTTATAGGGTTGTAGGAGGCGCGTAGGTCTTACCCTCATGTTATCTTTCTAGGGTCGTAGGTCGCTCGTAGGTCTAACCCTCATTTTATCTTTTCTAGGGTTGTAGGTCACTTGTAGGTTACCATCAAGTTATCTTTTATAGGGTCGTAGGTCGCTCGCAGGTCTTACCCACACGTTATATTTTTTAAGGTTATAGTTTACTCGTAGGTCTTAGCCTCACGTTATTTTTTATAGGGTCGTAAGTCGCCCATAGGTCTTACCCTTACGTTATCTTTTTTAGGGTCGTAGGTCGCCCATAGGTCTTACCCTCACGTTATGTTTTCTAGGGTTGTAGGTCGCTCATAGGTCTTACCCTGACGTTATCTTTTCTATGGTCGTAGGTCGCTCGTAAGTCTTACCCTCACGTTATATTTTCTAGGGTCATAGGTCGCTCGTAGGTCTTACCCTCATGTTATCTTTTCTAGGGTAGTAGGTCGCTCGTAGGTCGTACCCTCATGTTATATTTTCTAGGGTCCTAGGTCGCTCGTTATCTTACCGTCACATTATATATTCTAGGGTCGTAGGTCGCTCATAGGTCTTACCCTCATGTTATCTTTTCTAGGGTTGTAGGTCGCCCGTAAGTCTTACCCTCAAGTTATATCTTATAGGGTCGTAGTTCGCTAGTAGGTCTTACCCTTACGTTATATTTTCTAGGGACGTAGGTCGCCTGTAGGTCTTACTCTCACGTTATGTTATATAGGGTCATAGGTCGCTCGTAGGTCTTACCTTCAGGTTATCTTTTATAGGGTTATAGGTCGCTCGTAGGTCTTATCCTCACGTTATATTTTTAGGATCATAGGTCTCTCGTAGGTCTTACAAAGACGTTATATTTTCTAGGGTCGTAGGTCGCTCGTAGGTCTTACCCTCATGTTATCTTTTCTAGGGTCGTAGTTTGCTAGTAGGTCTTACCCTTATGTTATCTTTTCTAGGGTCGTAGTTCGCCCTTAGGTCTTACCCTGATGTTATCGTTTATTGGGTCGTAGATCACTCGTAGGTCTTACCCTCACGTTGTCTTTTATAGGGTTATAGGTCGCTCGTAGGTCTTACCCTCACGTTATATTTCTACGATCATAGGTCTCTCCTAGGTCTTACACTGAAGTTATCTTTAATAGGGTTGTAGGTCCCTCATAGGTCTTACCCTCATGTAATCTTTTCTATGGACATAGGTCCCTTGTAGGTATTACCCTTCCAATATCTTTTATAGGGTCGTAGGTCACTCGTATGTCTTACCCTCACGTTATATTTTCTAAGTTTGTAGTTCGCTCATAGGTCTTACCCTCACGTTATCTTTTATAGCGTCGTAGGTCAGCGTAGGTCTTACCCTCACGTTATATTTTATAGGGTCGTAGGTCGCTCGTTATCTTTCCCTCACGTTATCTTTTCTAGGGTCGTAGGTGGCTCATAGGTCTTACCCTCACGTTATCTTTTCTAGGGTTGTAGGTCGCCCGTAGGTCTTACCCTCAAGTTATCTTTTCTAGGGTCGTAGTTCGCTAGTAGGTCTTACCCTCATGTTATCTTTTCTAGGGTCGTAGGTCGCTCATAGGTCTTACCCTCACGTTATATTTCTAGGGTTATAGGTCTTACCCTCACCTTATGTTTTATAAGGTCGAAGATCGCTCGTAGGTCTTACCCTCATGTTATCTTTCTACGGTCATAGGTCGCTCGTAGGTCTTACCCTCACCTTATATTTTCTAGGGTCGTAGGTCGCTTATAGGTCTTACCCTCACTTTATCTTTTATAGGGTCGTAGGTCGCTCGTAGGTCTTACCCTCACATTATCTTTTATCGGGTCGTAGGTCGCGCGTAGGTCTTACCCTCATGTTATCTTTTCTAGGGTCGTAGGTCGCCCGTAGTTCTTACCCTCACGTTATCTTTTATAGGGTCGTAGGTCTTACCCTCATGGTTATCTTTTATAGGGTTGTAGGAGGCGCGTAGGTCTTACCCTCATGTTATCTTTCTAGGGTCGTAGGTCGCTCGTAGGTCTAACCCTCATTTTATCTTTTCTAGGGTTGTAGGTCACTTGTAGGTCTTACCATCAAGTTATCTTTTATAGGGTCGTAGGTCACTCGCAGGTCTTACCCACACGTTATACTTTTTAAGGTTATAGTTTACTCGTAGGTCTTAGCTTCACGTTATTTTTTATAGGGTCGTAAGTCGCCCATAGGTCTTACCCTTACGTTATCTTTTTTAGGGTCGTAGGTCGCCCATAGGTCTTAACCTCACGTTATGTTTTCTAGGGTTGTAGGTCGCTCATAGGTCTTACCCTGACGTTATCTTTTCTATGGTCGTAGGTCGCTCGTAAGTCTTACCCTCACGTTATATTTTCTAGGGTCATAGGTCGCTCGTAGGTCTTACCCTCATGTTATCTTTTCTAGGGTAGTAGGTCGCTCGTAGGTCGTACCCTCATGTTATATTTTCTAGGGTCCTAGGTCGCTCGTTATCTTACCGTCACATTATATATTCTAGGGTCGTAGGTCGCTCATAGGTCTTACCCTCACGTTATCTTTTCTAGGGTTGTAGGTCGCCCGTAAGTCTTACCCTCAAGTTATATCTTATAGGGTCGTAGTTCGCTAGTAGGTCTTACCCTTACGTTATATTTTCTAGGGACGTAGGTCGCCTGTAGGTCTTACTCTCACGTTATGTTATATAGGGTCATAGGTCGCTCGTAGGTCTTACCTTCAGGTTATCTTTTATAGGGTTATAGGTCGCTCGTAGGTCTTATCCTCACGTTATATTTTTAGGATCATAGGTCTCTCGTAGGTCTTACAAAGACGTTATATTTTCTAGGGTCGTAGGTCGCTCGTAGGTCTTACCCTCATGTTATCTTTTCTAGGGTCGTAGTTTGCTAGTAGGTCTTACCCTTATGTTATCTTTTCTAGGGTCGTAGTTCGCCCTTAGGTCTTACCCTGATGTTATTGTTTATTGGGTCGTAGATCGCTCGTAGGTCTTACCCTCACGTTGTCTTTTATAGGGTTATAGGTCGCTCGTAGGTCTTACCCTCACGTTATATTTCTACGATCATAGGTCTCTCCTAGGTCTTACACTGAAGTTATCTTTAATAGGGTTGTAGGTCCCTCATAGGTCTTACCCTCATGTAATCTTTTCTATGGACATAAGTCCCTTGTAGGTATTACCCTTCCAATATCTTTTATAGGGTCGTAGGTCACTCGTATGTCTTACCCTCACGTTATATTTTCTAAGGTTGTAGTTCGCTCGTAGGTCTTACCCTCACGTTATCTTTTATAGCGTCGTAGGTCAGCGTAGGTCTTACCCTCACGTTATATTTTATAGGGTCGTAGGTCGCTCGTTATCTTTCCGTCACGTTATATTTTCTAGGGTCGTAGGTGGCTCATAGGTCTTACCCTCACGTTATCTTTTCTAGGGTTGTAGGTCGCTCGTAAGTCTTACCCTCAAGTTATCTTTTCTAGGGCCGTAGTTCGCTAGTAGGTCTTACCCTCATGTTATCTTTTCTAGGGTCGTAGGTCGCTCATAGTTCTTACCCTCACATTATATTTCTAGGGTTATAGGTCTTACCCTCATGTTATGTTTTATAAGGTCGAAGATCGCTCGTAGGTCTTACCCTCATGTTATCTTTCTACGGTCATAGGTCGCTCGTAGGTCTTACCCTCACGTTATATTTTCTAGGGTCTTAGGTCACTTATAGGTCTTACCCTCACTTTATCTTTTATAGGGTCGTAGGTCGCTCGTAGGTTTTACCCTCACATTATCTTTTATCGGGTCGTAGGTCGCCCGTAGGTCTTACCCTCATGTTATCTTTTCTAGGGTCGTAGGTCGCCCGTAGTTCTTACCCTCACGTTATCTTTTATAGGGTCGTAGGTCTCTCGTAGATCTTACCCTCATGGTTATCTTTTATAGGGTTGTAGGAGGCGCGTAGGTCTTACCCTCATTATTGTACCCCAAAATTTGCCCTCCCATATTCTTCAAAGATTTACCAAAGATCAAGGTTCAAAGGCCACTCAAGGGTTGCACAGTTCAATGGCCTCCTAACAGTCAAAAATTAGGGTTTTGGTTCTGGCAAAGAAATTGAATTTCCCAAGGGTACAGACAAGTCCCATATGCCTACAAACATGGTCAAGCATCCATATGCTAAGTTTCAAGACTCACAGCACAAAATTGCACAGTCAAAAAACCCTAATTGCTCAACAGTCAACTATAGGGGCAAAATGGTCATTTGACAATCAAAAGTCCAAATTTTTGGTCAACATCTTATTTTGAAGCCACAAACATCATTTGATCAATTCTTGATCATGATTCTCAAGGCATGGCTCAAAAAGTCTCAAGATGCAAAAGTTTCCATATTTGGACAGTTGAAAAAGTCAACTGTAACTTGACCAAGGCATAACTTCCACATGGTTCATCAGAAAAATTCCATCCAAAGCTCATTTTGAAGAGAATGACATTTCCTACAACTCATCTTCACACTTCAAGTCCAAGAAATGCTCTGACAAAAAGTTATCAATCTCAACATTATAGGTCATTTTCAAAAGTCAACAAAAAGGGACTTTAAGTCAAAGACCATAACTTTAGATTGGTAAATCAAAATGACATGGGACCAAAGTAATTGGTTATAGGACTTCAAGACCTTTTCAAAATGTCCAAGAACATGATCAAAGCTTAAATATTGAGCAAGATATGCCTTGTGGAAGTTGGGAAATTTTTGGGAATTTTGAAAAGTCAACTTTGCTTCAAATGCCTCAAAATTGCTAATGGGCCTCAATTTCTTCCAAGAGTCATCACCCAAAAGCTATGCACGACCCATTGACCCAAAGGGGAGTTATTTTCCTATTTTTAATTAATTAATTGAATATTTATTATATTTAATTCATTTAATTAAAATTAATTATAAGAAAAATACTAAACACATGTTTCCAAATCTTTTTATGCAGCATATGCCCTCTTTAATCACTCAAGATTTCGTGCATCACTAAAAAGGCAAGATTTCTCATGATTGGCAATGGTTTTACATGAAAAAGATTGAAAAAGATTAAATTGAAAACCAAATATTGAAACATTGATTGCAAAGGTTTTTGGACTTGGATTCCTACCCTAATTCATTCCATATACATACACAAACCTAAACCTAAGGACAAAAACCTGGAAGCTGCGCTCAGAATAAAATACAAACTTTGTGTTTTTTGTCAAATTTTTCAAATCTGATTCCATAGCTAGAGCACTTTTCCAAGCCAAAGAACGATTCCATTACCTTCCTGACGCATCAAGGAAGCTTTCTGAATCAAAACCACAACCTCTAACCTCAAGAATCGGTAGAATGAAGCCGCCCTGTTCTTGATATTTTGCATATTCGTATTTACCTTTTCATGCCATATTAAAGCATTCTAATGATTGTTTTGCACTAACATGAACTCAATAAAGCTAGTGGTGCCATTGAATTGGATTAATAGCGCTTGTATAGAAAGATGCCATTGACGTTTTCTAGGTTTTCAGAGGTTTGAATTTGGGGCTTTCTTCTTCTGGAAAAATCAGACAACAAGACTTATGCCATTAGAATCAGAAGCTCATGACGATTCAAAGCCATGCCTCGCGCTCAATTTATGATGAACCAGGCCCTATTCGCTATTATTCGTGGCTTCATTTAGTGGGGGTTTAAAACCCCCGCTATCTAACGCGTTTTGTTACAGGAAAACGAAGAAGAAGATTAGGTGTCCTCAAGTGATAGGGTCATTCATATTCTGGCGCGCCTTTTACCACTAATCATTGTTTTACGTTATGTTATTTATTTTGCATTATATATTCCAAACGCGCTGAATGGTGTAGTGGTTGAAAGCAATAGTGATGAACGTTGGGACCTGGGTTCGATCCCCAGGTCCCCCATATTTCCTTCTATTTTTTCTCATAACATGATTAGGTACCCAACATGCCCAGAAGTCCACCAAATTCCCCAGCGCCAAAGCTTGCCACACATCCCAGAAGATCAATCCAGTGGCTATCACCAGCCATCCACCATACGCATCAGTCAACACATCCATATGCAAGCCAGAAAAGTCAAACGGTCTAGCATTTCATGGGCCAGATACTCACAACATACCTCCTCAATTTGGGTCAACAAACCCCCTTTGTTTGTATTTCTTTCCTTTATTCTTTTCCTTTTTATTTTGTTTTAATTGTTTTCTTTTAATTCTTCAAATTAATTTTAATAACATAAAAATATAAAAAAAAATCAGAAAAGTCAAAATAAAAACATATTTTATTATTTAATTCACTAATGTTTTATTTTGTTAATAAATTTTGTTAACTAATTTAGTTTTAATCTTAGGTTTAATTTTAATGTTTTTTTCAATAAACTAAAAAAATGTAGAAATTAGGGTTTTAACACTTTTATTCTTTTTTTCTTTTTTACCATTATTAAATATTAATTATTTTTGTAAATAAATATGCCTTTTTAAATAATTAGGGTTAAATTAGGTTACAAGTTAAACATTTTTTTAATAAATTAAAAACAATTAGAATTAGGGTTTCCTATAATAATTAAATTTCTCATTAAATTCCATAAATACAAAAACTCCAAAAAAATAAGTTCTTGCTTTTATTTAATTTAATTAATTTATGATTTCAATTTAATTTCTTTAAAAGGGTCCAACGCCCTCGCATTCCCGATTTTATTTCTTTTCTCACATTTACTTTTATTTCCTTTTTTAAGGTTCATGTAATTGCCCCAAAGCCTTGTAATAGATTAATTAGGATATTTACTTTCCGCATTTTATTTATTTCAAATCGGGTCTTGGTTTAATTTGGCGATGTAGTCCCGCGCCTTTGTAATAGCATAGGACTTTTAAATTCCGCACCTTTTAACTGTTAATAACCACATGAAAGAATGAATGTCAAAAATAAAAACAAAGCGTAGATCACCAATGCATGAACAAGACAAATATAACTGAAAATGACAGACAATTCACACATCACCCCTAGGGTACGTCTCACTGTTGCCTTGCCCCTAGAAACGTGGTCGTCGAGTAGAGGACGTTTTAGTAAGTCCTCATGTCCATGAACATGGCATGAGGGTAGCTTCTAAGGTGTCTTCCTATTGCTCTGGTGACCACAATGTCCCGAACCCTCGAATTGACCCGAATACCTCCAACGGTGGTGCTACCTACCTCTCAATGGTGGGATGGCACTATCTTAAGGACATTTACACAGACGAATTCCTTAGGGTAGGTAGATGACTCGTAGATACTTGCTCTAATTCAAAACAAATCAAAAACTTCTTTTCACACCGACACTTTTCAAAAAGCTTTCAAAAACAACTTTTCAAACACTCTTGAGGACTGATACAAGAGTCGAATTGAAATTTTAAACGAAACTTTTTTCAAACCCACTCACCTTGAAAAGCAAACAAACATTTTTGAAAACACAAATGAGCAAGTATCTAAGAGCCCATGGATAACCATGGATAGAAAGGGTGCTAACACCTTCCCTTTCTATAAATCTACCTCCCGAACCGAGAACTAATCTCAATAAGGAATTTTTCTGTGCTTTTGTCCTTTCCATTTGGAGAAAATAAAAGACGGTGGCGACTCTTGCTTCCGCGACATTTCGCGAACCAACGTTAAACAGTCAGTTCCAGATCCACCGATCACACTCATGTTATCTTTCTAGGGTCGTAGGTCGCTCGTAGGTCTAACCCTCATTTTATCTTTTCTAGGGTTGTAGGTCACTTGTAGGTCTTACCATCAAGTTATCTTTTACAGGGTCATAGGTCGCTCGCAGGTCTTACCCACACGTTATATTTTTTAAGGTTATAGTTTACTCGTAGGACTTAGCCTCACGTTATTTTTTATAGGGTCATAAGTCGCCCATAGGTCTTACCCTTACGTTATCTTTTTTAGGGTCGTAGGTCGCCCATAGGTCTTACCCTCACGTTATGTTTTCTAGGGTTGTAGGTCGCTCGTAGGTCTTACCCTGACGTTATCTTTTCTATGGTCGTAGGTCGCTCATAAGTCTTACCCTCACGTTATATTTTCTAGGGTCGTAGGTCGCTTGTAGGTCTTACCCTCATGTTATCTTTTCTAGGGTAGTAGGTCGCCCGTAGGTCGTACCCTCATGTTATATTTTCTAGGGTCCTAGGTCGCTCTTTATCTTACCGTCACATTATATATTCTAGGGTCGTAGGTCGCTCATAGGTCTTACCCTCACGTTATCTTTTCTAGGGTTGTAGGTCGCCCGTAAGTCTTACCCTCAAGTTATATCTTATAGGGTCGTAGTTCGCTAGTAGGTCTTACCCTTACGTTATATTTTCTAGGGTCGTAGGTCGCATGTAGGTCTTACCCTCACGTTATCTTATATAGGGTCATAGGTCGCTCGTAGGTCTTACCTTCAGGTTATCTTTTATAGGGTTATAGGTCGCTCGTAGGTCTTATCCTCACGTTATATTTTTAGGATCATAGGTCTCTCGTAGGTCTTACAAAGACGTTGTATTTTCTAGGGTCGTAGGTCGCTCGTAGGTCTTACCCTCATGTTATCTTTTCTAGGGTCGTAGTTCGCTAGTAGGTCTTACCCTTATATTATCTTTTCTAGGGTCGTAGTTCGCCCTTAGGTCTTACCCTCATGTTATCGTTTATTGGGTCGTAGATCGCTGGTAGGTCTTACCGTCACGTTGTCTTTTATAGGGTTGTAGGTCGCTCGTAGGTCTTACCCTCACTTTATATTTCTACGATCATTGGTCTCTCCTAGGTCTTACACTGAAGTTATCTTTAATAGGGTTGTAGGTCCCTCATAGGTCTTACCCTCATGTAATCTTTTCTAGGGACGTAGGTCCCTTGTAGGTATTACCCTTCCAATATCTTTTATAGGGTCGTAGGTTGCTCTTATGTCTTACCCTCACGTTATTTTTTCTAAGGTTGTAGTTCGCTCGAAGGTCTTACCCTCACATTATCTTTTATAGGGTCGTAGGTCAGCGTAGGTCTTACCCTCACGTTATATTTTATAGGGTCGTAGGTCGCTCGTTATCTTTCCGTCACGTTATCTTTTCTAGGGTCGTAGGTGGCTCATAGGTCTTACCCTCACGTTATCTTTTCTACGGTTGTAGGTTTCCCGTAAGTTTTACCCTCAAGTTATCTTTTCTAGGGTCGTAGGTCGCTCGTAGGTCTTACACTCACGTTAGCTTTTATAGGGTCGTAGGTTGCTCATAGGTCTTACCATCATGTTATATTTCTAGGGTTGTAGGTCTTACCCTCGCGTTATGTTTTATAAGGCCGTAGGTTGCTTGTAGGTCTTACCCTCATGTTATCTTTCTAGGGTCATAGGTCGCTCAGAGGTCTTACACTCACGTTATATTTTCTATGGTCGTAGGTCGCTTATAGGTCTTACCCTCACGTTATCTTTTATAGGGTCATAGGTCGTTCGTAGGTCTTACCCTCACATTATATTTTATCGGGTCGTAGGTCGCCTGTAGGTCTTACCCTCATGTTATCTTTTCTAGGGTCGTAGGTCGCCCATAGGTCTTACCCTTACATTATCTTTTATAGGGTCGTAGGTCGCTCGTAGGTCTTACCCTCATGTTATATTTCTACGATCATAGGTCTCTTCTAGGTCTTACACTGACGTTATCTTTTATAGGGTTGTAGGTCGCTCATAGGTCTTACCCTCATGTTATCTTTTCTAGGGTCGTAGGTCGCTTGTAGGAATTACCCTCCCAATATCTTTTATAGGGTCTTAGGTCGCTCGTATGTCTTACCCTCACGTTATATTTTATAGGGTTGTAGGTCAGTGTAGGTCTTACCCTCACATTATATTTTATAGGGTCGTAGGTCGCTAGTTATCTTTCCGTCACGTTATCTTTTCTAGGGTGATAGGTGGCTCATAGGTCTTACCCTCACGTTATCTTTTCTAGGGTTGTAGGTCGCCCGTAAGTCTTACCCTTAAGTTATCTTTTCTAGGGTCGTAGTTCGCTAGCAGGTCTTACCCTCATGTTATCTATTCTGGGGTCGTAGGTCGCTCGTAGGTCTTACACTCACGTTAGCTTTTATAGGGTCGTATGTCGCTCATAGGTCTTACCCTCACATAATATTTCTAGGGTTGTAGGTCTTACCCTCACGTTATGTTTTATAAGGTCGAAGTTCGCTAGTAGGTCTTACCCTCATGTTATCTTTCTACGGTCAAAGGTCGCTCATAGGTCTTACCCTCACGTTATATTTTCTAGGGTCGTAGGTCGCTTATAGGTCTTACCCTCACGTTATGTTTTATAGGGTCGTAGGTCGCTCGTAGGTCTTACCCTCACATTATCTTTTATCGGGTCGTAGGTCGCCCGTAGGTCTTACCCTCATGATATCTTTTCTAGGGTCGTAGGCCGCCCATAGGTCTTACCCTCACGTTATCTTTTATAATTTCTTAGGTCTCTCGTAGGTATTACCCTCATGGTTATCTTTTATAGGGTTGTAGGATGCGCGTAGGTCTTACCCTCATGTTATCTTTCTAGGGTCATAGGTCGCTCGTAGATCTTACCCTCATGTTATCTTTTCTAGGGTTGTAGGTCGCTTGTAGGTCTTACCCTCAAGTTATCTTTTATAGGGTTGTAGGTCGCTCGTAGCTCTTACCCACACGTTATGTTTTCTTGGGTCGTAGGACGCTCGTAGGTCTTACCCTCACGTTATCATTTCTAAGGTCGTAGGTCGCTCGTAGGTCTTACCCTCACGTTACATTTTCTAGGGTTTTAGGTAGCTCATAGGTCTTACCCTCATGTTATCTCTTCTAGGGTCGTAGTTCGCTAGTAGGTCTTACCCTTATGTTATCTTTTCTAGGGTCGTAGGGTGCCTGTAGGTCTTACCCTCATGTTGTCTTTTATAGGGTCGTAGGTCGCTCGTAGGTATTACCCTGAGGTTATCTTTTATAGGGTTGTAGGTCGCTCGTAGGTCTTACCCTCACGTTATATTTCTAGGATCATAGGTCTCTCGTAGGTCTTACACTGACGTTATCTTTTATAGGATTGTAGTTCACTCATAGGTCTTACCCTCATGTTATCTTTCTAGGGTCATAGGTCGCTCGTAGGTCTTACCCTCACGTTATATTTTTAGGGTTGTAGGTCTTACCTCCACGTTATGTTTTATAAGGTCGTAGGTCGCTCGTAGGCCTTTCTCTCATGTTATCTTTCTACGGTCGTAGGTCGCTCGTAGGTCTTACCCTCACGTTATATTTTCTAGGGTCGTAGGTCGCTTGTAGGTCTTACCCTCACGTTATCTTTTATAGGGTCGTAGGTCAACATATGTGTTGTACCCCAAAATTTTCCCTCCCATATTCTTCAAAGTTTTGACAAGCATCATCTCAATTTGCTCAAGTCTACTCAAGGGTTGCACAGTTCGAACACCCTCCTAAGCCATTCAAATTAGGGTTTTGGTTCTTGCAAGGAAGTTGAGGTTTTCAAGGGCTCAATCAAGTCCCATAGGCCTATACACATTGTCAAGCATCTACATGCCAAGTTTCAAGGCTCACAGGGTCAAGTTGCACAGTCAAAAGCCCTAGTTGCTCCACAATCAACTATAGGGGTAAAATGGTCATTTGGCAGTCAAAAGTTAAAAGTTTTGGTCAACATCTTATTTTGAAGCCACAATCATCATTTGATCAAGTCTTGATCATGATTCCACAAGAATGGCTCAAAAATCATCAAGATGCAAAAGTTTCCATTTTTGGACAGTTGAAAAGTCAACTGTAACTTGACCAAGGCATAACTTTTTCATGGTTCATCAAAAAAATCCTATCCAATGCTAATTTTGAAGGGTATGAAATTTCCTACAACTCATCTTCACATTTCAAGTCCAAGAAATGCTCTCACATAAAGCTATCAATTTCAACATTATAGGTCATTTTCAAAAGTCGACAAAAAGGCATTTTAAGTCAAAGACCATAACTTGAGATTGGTAAATCAAAATGACATGGGACCAAAGGCATTGGTTAGAGGACTTCAATACCTTTCCAAAATGTCCAAGAACATGTTCATATGATCAAAATTGAGCAAGATGTGCATTGGAGAAGTTAGGAAATTTTTGTGAAATGGCAAAAGTCAACTATCCTTGAAACTTCAATTTTTGACAAAAGGGCTCACTTTTTTCCACTTGATTCAGCCTTTTCATGCCACTCACGTGTCCCATGATTAATTTCAAGATCAAACATTTATTTTTCCATTTTATTTAATTTTTATTGATTTAATTCATTTTAAATCCTTAAAAATTCAAATAAAATTAAAAAATTAATTAAATGGCATCTTTGTGGTTAGAATGGCTTTCATACATCATATGTCAATTACCAATTTCGTGCCAAGCTATTTTGAGCACAAAATCATGGTTTTTGCTCCAAGTATGGAAAGCTTTTAATGGTGGTTAAGGGGAATCTCCAAACATCAATTCCATGGATCCTTGATTCAAATTTTAACCTAAATCTGTTCTACTATATGTGCATAACAAGAACCTAAAGCCTCACACGTGAAAAGGCTGCTGCAAACCCTTATGCCATTTTGAAAAAAAGTTAAGAAAATTCAAAACTGAAATCCACCTTCCAACGTAATTCCAAGCCTTTTTCCATTTCTAACACTTTGCTGGAACTCTCAGGGGTCTTTTGGAATCAAAGTCAAGGGCTGAAGCTTGAGAAATCACGCCAAACAAGATCACGGTTTGTCAATATTTTAAAAAAATCGAAACTCCCAATTCATGAAAATTTGATGTGATTTAAAGTTTTTTTTACATTGTTTGCATCCCTATAAAGCTGTTGGTATTACTTAATTGAATTATTATGCAGTGAAACAGAAACCACCATTGATGAAATCTAGGTTTTCAAAGCTTCCAATTTGGGGGTTTACAGCATAGGTAAAATTAGGACTAATGGCGCCTATGGTTGAATTCGTCAAGGCCAGACGAATCCAACCCAACCCTCGCGAACAATTTATGCTAATCAAGGGTCTATTCGCTATTTTCTTCGGTTGCAGGTTGTGGGGGTTTAAAACCCCCGCTAATTGTTTATCTTTTACAAGCATTCAGGGAAGAAGATGAGACGTGGAAGAGCATGATTGGCTTGTTCAAAAATGTGCGCTACTTTTTCTTTTGTTCAGCATAAACATGTTTATTTTATAATATATTTGTTTCTTGTTATTCTAACAAATGCGTTCAGTTGGTTCAGTGGTACAGGTGCTGGCAAATGATCATTGGGACCTGGGTTCGATTCCCAGGTCCCCCCAAATGCTTATTCATATTTTTTCTAACTCAATCACACGCAGGCTTCCTAAATGTATCCCACCATACGCCTCATCCTGATGCATGCCATGTGGCCACCACTATCAATCCAATGGCCAAATAATGAAGACCATGGTGCTCATATGTCAACCCAGGCGTGGGCAACCAGTAAAGTCAAAAGGGTTTGAATGTTCATGGGCCTCAGAAATTCCAGATCCACCTCCATTTTTGTTCAGCACCCTTGGTTTACTTTTTTTTCATTTTTCTTTTTTCCTTTTTATTTTCTTTAGTAATTATTCTTAGTATTATTTAATTAATTAGCATAATTAACATTTTTACAAATAAAAATTCAGAAAAACCAAAAAAAATATTTTATTATTTATTAACTTATTTTGTAAATAAATGTAAATTAAATTAAATTAGTTTAATTAATTAACTTTAATACTTTTTTACAATAAATAAAAACAATTTAGAATTAGGTTTTTGCTAACTTTTAATTTCTATTTATTTTCTCTTTATTTTCATTAAAAACACAAAAACACAAAAACATTTTTTTTCTTTAATTAAATAATTAATTAGTTAATTAGGTTTAATGTTTAATTTAATTCAAAAAAGGGTCAAAGCCCTAAGACGTTCCCGATTCAATCTTCTTTTGCGCTTTAATTTCTTTTGATTATATTTATGTATCTGTACAGAGTATGTAATAGTTAATTAGGATTTTATCGCCTTATTTAAATTCTCGCACTTTATTTTCCAAAACGGGTTTTTGTTTTTGGCGATGTATAGACCCGCGCCTTATAATAGCTAGATTTATCTTCCCGCAATTTATTTTCCGCACTCCTAACTGTTAATTATGCCTGAAAGAATGTTTGACAAATAAAATCAATCCGTAGCTCACAAATAACATGTACAAGACAAACATTAAACTGAAAAACAACACACATGCACATGCCACCCCTAGGGTACGCCTCACTGGTTGCCTCGAACGTGGTCATCAAGTATAGGGTATCTTAGAGGTCGCCCTTCTGTCTAAAGATCCAGTTGCCTCAAAACGGTTGCCTCGGATAAAAGGATCTAGGACATTAGGGTTACTTCTAAGGTGTCCTACTATTGCTTCGGTGACCACACTGTCCCTAATAATCGAATTGACCCGAACACCTCCAACGACGGTGCTACCTACCTCTCAATGGTGGGATAGCACTATCTGAAGGACTCTTACATAGCCTAATTCCTTAGAGTAGGTAGATTCTCATGGGTACTTGCTCTCTTAAACAAACAAAAACAACTTTCCACACCTCACACTTTCAAAAAGTCTTCAAACAAATTTTTCATACACTCTTGAGGACAGATACAAGAGTTACTTAGAAATCTTTCAAACGAAATTTTTTTAAACCCACGCACATTTGAAACCAAACAAATTTTGAAAACATAAGAGCAAGTACCTAAGAGCCCGTGGATAACCACGGATAGAAAGGGTGCTAACACCTTCCCTTTCTATAAACCTACCTCCCGAACCGAGAAACATTCTCAAAGAAGGAGTTTTGCTGTGCTTTTGTCCTTTCCATGTTGGAGAACATAAAATATGGTGGCGACTCTTGCTTACCGCGACATTTCGCGAAACCAGCTAAAAAACAGTCAGTTCTATTTCCACCGATCATAGAACTGGCGACTCTGCTGCGGAATACTTAAAAGTGAGGTGTACCTTAGGATTAGACCACTCTTATATCTTCAATTGCTTGTTTTGTTTGCTTTAATATTGTGGGCCTGTCTTGGAGATTCATAGATCCTAACTCGGATCTGGGGGATACCTCTTAGAAAGTAGCAACAAACTGTGAGGGAACTGTGCGGGTTATACCGACACGGTTGAAGCAGTTTGCTACGTTGATGTGGCACTTTGGTGAGTACCGGTAACCCTTGAGTCAAGTCAAGGAGAGTACGGGGCCGCCGCGTGGTGTCGTGAAGCATCAACTGACCTTAGGAACCTTACTTGACCATCCTGGCCTCTTTAGGGGTAGTGAGATGACCGACTTTGGTGCAGTCCGAAGTTGGTAGATACTCGATACTACACTCATTGAGGGTTGTTTTCTTGGAATATTTTGATCGCCAGTTCAGTGGCTAAATCAAAATAATGTACACAGAAAACAACCCAATGATATTGAGCTCCTTAGAACCTAGTTACTTTTGATAGGACAGGTTTTTGAGCCCATAAACCTCAAGAGGGTAGTACCCAAACTTCATGCTGGCCTGAACTCTAAGGGTTGTCTTGTGTGACTTGTGTGCCTTCAAACTTGACTACTTGCATGCTTGTTATATGACACTTGAGTTTCTTGCAAGTTTTGTTTACAGTCCTTGATCTGGACTCATAATAGGGTTTACCTACATTACTCCACGCATAGCATATCATCATACCATCATACCATTGCATACATCCTACATAAGGACTAATCCATTTCAAGGATCTCAAGGGTTTGTGATGCAGGTCATGATAAACCAACTGTCTAGCAAGGGGCAAAGGGGATTCATTTTCCTCTAGCCAAGGTTGATAACTTGATTCAGGGGCTATGACCCACTCGATATGGTGAGCCTTGACTCTTGAAGAAGGACTCTCAGCAACATGAAGTTCCTTCAGTCAAGCTACCCAAATTCAAATTCTAACAAGTTTCTCTGTTTACCCCGCGAGATCCTTGAAAACATCGCATGCATGCATATCATTGCATTACAGGTACTCTTTTCTACAGGTTGCTTAATTTTCTTTGCTGTTTATTTCAGCCATCATCATGAATCCTGAATCATCCAATGAACAAGCTATCAAGGCCCTCCAGGCCCAGAACGCCAAGTTCCAGGAGCTGGTCATGAGCTTAGCCCAGGGACAACAGGAATTGAAGACTTTGATTTTGAAGAAGAAGAAGAAAAGGACTGTTTTGTTCAACCCTAGACGCAGATCTGGGAATGGATCACAAAATAAGGCTGAGCTGACCACCCCATCTGCTGGGAAAGACAGCCCATAAGGGAGAGAGGTTCCTAGTCTCGTGGTCTCCGACAACGAGACAGATTTCAATGATGAACAGTACCCTCCTGCTGAGGACAGGTACAAGAAACTAGAGGATTGTCTAAATGCCATGTAGATTCAATAGGTGCCCAGGTTGGACTTTGGAGACCTAGGCTTATCTTCTGGGGTGGTGATCCCTCACAAGTTCAAGGCACCTGCCTTTGCAAAATACGACGGGGCTTCCTGTCCTAAGTTGCACCTCCGTTCATACGCAAGGAAGATCCAGCCCTACACGGCAGACAAGAATCTATGGATCCATTTCTTCCAGGAAAGTCTTTCAGGGACTCAGCTCGAATGGTTCTATCAGCTGGATGGAACCAGTATTCGTAACTGGGAGGACTTGGCAACTGCTTTTTATAAGCAGTATCAATATAATGCCGACCTCGCTCCTACGTGTACCTAACTCCAGGGTATATGACTGGGGACGGGTGAAGGTTTTAAGGAGTACGCGCAAAAGTGGAGAGACCTGGCTGGCAGGGTGCAGCCACCGTTGACTGACCGTGAGCTCGTTGACATGTTCTTAGGGACCCTGTCTGGTCCGTTCTTCAACCATCTGATTGGGAATTCTTCTGCTGGGTTCACAGATCTGATCTTGACTGGTGAGAGGATAGAAGCTGGTATCAAGTCTGGGAAGATACAAAAGGGTGACTCCTCGAACCCTGAGAAGAAACCATTCAAGAAAGAGTCCAATGCTGCGTACAGTCAGAAGAGTCGTCGTGACCAACATGTAGGGGCAGTCCTGATCTTTGGTTCTACACCACGCCGACAACAGCAGAAGGGAAATCAGCGAAGGCTGGACGAGCCTAAAAGACAGTTCACCAACATCAATATGCCGTTGTCACAAGCATTGCAGCACATGTTAAAGATGAACCTGATTCCGGTGATCAACCCTCCTGCAAATCCTAAGACTTCTTCTCCAAGTTACAACCCAGATGCGAGGTGTGCTTATCATTCTGGTAGCCCGGGGAATGATACTGAGGATTGTTGGGCGCTGAAATACAAGATCCAGAATATGACGCCAAAGAGATCGAGTTCGAGCCTGCCGAGACTCCCAACGTGATCACTGCTCCCTTGCCAAAATATTGCTAGGATGGAGAGACTCTTGTTCATTTAAATTCTGATATTGTATTTTTCTATGCTTATTCAAACAATTATCATGTCAAACTCTATTATTTCATTAATGCACTACACGTGTCTTTTTTGAAGTAATTGTGTTCTCTATATTCAAAATTGCTTTTATTTTATCTAGATGTTCAACTCTCGATTGAAAATTCTAAGCCTCTTGAGGGAGGATTACGAAAACGATACCACAATCTACAGTATGCTTTCGAACAAACCCCGCTGATGAGGTACATGCATTGTTTCAATTTCTAAACACCGGAGTTATAAGGAAGATAATCCCTCGTCAACCCCTTTGAGCCAAAGAAGTAGGAGTTTTTCTTTTCGAAAATTAAAACCCTTTATCATAACCTGGGGCAGGGTAGTTCTCTCAGTTGGTCCAGGTGCACAACGAATAACATTAAAGAAGTCCTTCCGAGACAAAAAGACAGTGATGTTTCTGTATGATCATAAAGACAGGCAATCATTATGTCTCAGAAATAAAAGCCCAATAAGTCGAAACCTATGAAGGAGACTTACAAAAACTGGGGCATCCCGCTGACTGTAATCACAAAGAAACAGTTCAGGCAAAAAACAGGGATAACAAAATCAAAAAGAGGTCCTATAAACCCTCAACATAAAAAGAAAATGACTGCCTATTTAAGATAAACTGTCAATATCCGAACCATCACTAGAATCTCCGAGCAAAGACTCAAACAAGGTCTAATGCACGATCAGCTGAGTTTAGGTTTGAAGAACATCACGAAGAGCGGGTGGGTACAAATAATTTGAGCCTTTATCCTTTGTTTCTTAAACCGTGAACAAGGCCATGTTATAACCCTTAAAAGTCCTAGCTGAAGCATGGGTTGGTTCGAAAGCATACTGTTACCAAAGGTATCCTGACTCCTTAAGGCTTGCGGTAAAATAACGAGTTGACATCACAGTTCAAAAAAAAATTCACTTGTTTTATGAAAAAATGCATTTTCAAAAAAAAAAAGACATAAGCTTTGCATTTTTAATATAACATTGCTTGCATATGACTATTTGTTTGAACAACATAGAAGTTTGCACGACGAATGTCTAATGAAAAAAAGCACCTCCAATCAAGGGGCATGGCATGATCATTGTCCAACATCTGGGGCAGTTAGGTCAAGATTCAGAGAATCTCTCAAAAGTCCAACCAGCTTGGGGCAAATCTCCATCTAAATCACTTGGGGCATTGGACGATCAAACGAAGATCTTCTGGTGGCATGGTAACACTGCACTACTGACAGTGACAACTCCCTACATCCTGAGAGCACGGACATAGTCGAAAAAAATACTGCGCATAATCAAAGACCCGCTAGGTTGACACACCTAGGCAAAATTAAGGGCTTCCCGGCGAACCAAAAGGGTTCGGGCAAAAATAAGGGATGAAATAGAAAAATCTGTACACCCGGCAAGTCGAAAACCTAAAAAGGAGGCTTGGGCAAAAATGGGTATCCCGATGGACTGAAAACCCAAAAGGGCGGTCCAGGCAAAAGTTAGGGATCAAAAGCGTACGACTACGTCCCGTCATCTCGTCACTTGCCTACCAGAAGAAGATTTGTCAATCGGCAGTTATCAAGCACCTCCACAAGGTATCTTCTTCTCCCACATTAGAAACAGGGGCAATAATGAGTTGTCCAAGCGATCTAGTTGCTCTGTCAACCAAGTTACCAAGGTAGGTTCGACTGAAGAACATAACCAAGAGGCCTCCACTCCCCTTGAGTAAGACAAGGTTCAACAATGCTCTCCTCCGAGCAGAGTTGGTCTCCCGTCAGCCCTAACAAGGCACAGTATCTCCAGCAAGTCAACAACGCTCTCCCCAAGCAGAGTTAGTCTACTGTCAGCCTTAAGGAAGTTGGGTATCCCCAGAAAATCTCAATATTCTCCAGCAGTGTGCAGATGTTCCTAAGCAAGCATCCCCGACCGTCTTAATATAAGATTATTCCCCGGCGGAATACAGACATCCAGCGGAGCCTCTTCCCAGTGCAGTCCAAAGTCTCCCCAGGAGAGTTGAATCAATCTCCCCAGTAGATTCTTGAAGCTCATCCCCAGTAGATTCTGGAAGCTTATCACCGACAGATTACAAATGCTTCTCCCTGGCTTTATTCAAAGTTATTCCCCACCAGAACTTATAACTGGGTTATCCTCAGCTAATTACCACAAAAAGATTGTCATCGGCGAAGCTCTTCCTACCCCCAGCGGAGTTCATCAGAATCCTCAACAAAACATATCAACGGAATTCCCAGTGGAGTTATCATCAAAACCTCAGCGAAGTATCTCTTCCCACAGAGTAGATTCCCCTCAGAGTAATATCTTCACCAGGATTATTCCCCAACGCAGTCATCTTCTCCTACTGGTTTGTTCTTGCAATCATCATCCCCAGCGGAAACAAAGAACTCTACTCTTCAACATCAGCCCAGGATTCAACAAACTCCTGGCATTCGTCAAGGATTTATTTTCCCAGACGAGAATACATTCATAAACATCACATCTTCATACATTATAGCATGCATACGCATCATACAACACAAATCTCATTTATTTTTGAGAACATCTTAAAATCATGCAGTTCATGCATCATGACATTGCATACGACTAATACTTTGCCTTTTCAGAAAAAAGTCAATCAAAAGATGATTACCATCTACCTTTACAGTTCCAGATCAACACCGGTAACAAGGAAGGAAAATTTTGTGGACGACTGATCGTGGGTTAATATCCGAAACCAAACAGGACAATTATCTACTTGATCATCCTCAGGCAACCCTACACCGGTTCCTTTTCTTTTAGAAGAAGTCTTACACGGGCTCATCAACATGCAACCCTACACCGGTTCCTTCTCAACCTCAGGTGTAGTTTTACACAAACTCATCATCAGGCAACCGTACACCGGTTCCTTCTTAACCTCAGGTGTAGTTTTACACTAACTCATCATCAAGCAACCTTACACCGGTTCCTTGTCAATTTTCAGACGAAGTCTTACACGGACTTATCATCAAAGTAACCCTACACCGGTTCCTTTTCTTTCAGAAGAAGTCTTACACGGACTTATCTCAAGATGACCTTACCCCGGTTCATCAAGAAGTTTTACACGAACTTATCCTGCAGTAACCTTACCCCGGTTCCTCCAGAAGTCTTACACGGACTTATCTCAAGATGACTTTACCCCGGTTCATCCAGAAGTTTTACACGGACTTATCCCGAAGTAACCTTACCCCAGTTCCTCCAGAAGTTTTACACGAACTTATCCCGAAGAAACCCTACACAGGTTCTCTCTTCCCAAAGATGCAGTTTTACACGGAATCGTCATCAGAAACCCTACCCAGGTTTTACTTCTTCCAGGATGCAGTTTTACATGGGCTCATCATCAAAGTAACCCCACACAGGTTCCCTTCTCAAACTCCAGACGTAGTTTTACACGGACTCGTCATCAGTAAACCCTACACAGGTTTCCTTCTCAGTTGTAGATGCGGTTTTACACGGACTTGTCATCAAAGTAACCCTAAACAGGTTCCTTCTCCATTTCAGATGCAGTCTTATACGGACTCATTATCAGTACACCCTACACAGGTTTCCTTCCTCCAAAGATGCAGTTTTACACGAGCTCATCATCAGTCAACCCTACACAGGTGTCCTTCTTTCCAAGATGCAGCTTTACACGAGCTCATCATCAGGCAACCCTACACAGGTTCCCTCTTCTAACTTACAAAAATTACAGTTCAACAGACCACCTCCAGATGGCATCTATAAGCCCATCCACCTATCAACAGTCTCCAAATGGCATCTATAAGCCCATTCCCGACAAGGTTCTGTCACATCTCCAGATGGAATCTGCAAGCCCGTCCTCTTATCCACCATCTCTCCAAATGGCATCTGTAAGCCCATTCCCGCCATCACCTTGCTGACATTCTACTATGCGAGTGCAAATTTCTGGGCACTCTAGTGTTCAATCATCTTCCACCCTCGGATCACGAAAGGCACACAAGCCAATCTACATCCTCAGGTCTAAGAAGATTGAACAGGGGAAACTGTTGTACCCCAAAATTTTCCCTCCCATATTCTTCAAAGTTTTGACAAGCATCATCTCAATTTGCTCAAGTCTACTCAAGGGTTGCACAATTCGAACACCCTCCTAAGCCAGTCAAATTAGGGTTTTGGTTCTTGCAAGGAAGTTGAGGTTTTCAAGGGCTCAATCAAGTCCCATAGGCCTATACACATTGTCAAGCATCTACATGCCAAGTTTCAAGGCTCACAGGGTCAAGTTGCACAGTCAAAAGCCCTAGTTGCTCCACAATCAACTGTAGGGGTAAAATGGTCATTTGGCAGTCAAAAGTCAAAAATTTTGGTCAACATATTATTTTGAAGCCACAATCATCATTTGATCAAGTCTTGATCATGATTCCACAAGAATGGCTCAAAAATCATCAAGATGCAAAAGTTTCCATTTTTGAACAGTTGAAAAGTCAACTGTAACTTGACCAAGGCATAACTTTTTCATGGTTCATCAGAAAATTCCCATCCAATGCTCATTTTGAAGGGGATGACATTTCATACAACTCATCTTCACATTCCAAGTCCAAGAAATGCTCTCACAGAAAGTTATCAATTTCAACATTATAGGTCATTTTCAAAAGTCAACAAAAAGGCATTTTAAGTCAAAGACCATAACTTGAGATTGGTAAATTAAAATGACATGGGACCAAAGGCATTGGTTATAGGACTTCAAGACCTTTCCAAAATGTCCAAGAACATGTTCATATGATCAAAATTGAGCAAGATATGCATTGGAGAAGTTGGGAAATTTTTGTGAAATGGCAAAAGTCAACTATCCTTGAAACTTCAATTTTTAAAAAAAGGGCCCACTTTTTTCCACTTGATTCAGCCTTTTCATGCCACCCACGTGTCCCATGATTAATTTCAAGATCAAACATTCATTTTTCCATTTTATTTAATTTTTATTGATTTAATTCATTTTAAATCCTTAAAAATTCAAATAAAATCAAAAAATTAATTAAATGGCATCTTTGTGGTTTGAATGGCTTTCATACAGCATATGCCAATTACCAATTTCATGCCAAGCTATTTTGAGCACAAAATCACGGTTTTTGCTCCAAGTATGGAAAGCTTTCAATGGTGGTTAAGGGGAATCTCCAAACATCAATTCCATGGATCCTTGATTCAAATTTTAACATAAATCTGTTCTACTATATGTGCATAACAAGAACCTAAAGCCTCACACGTGAAAAGGCTGTTGTAAACCCTTATGACATTTTGAAAAAAAGTCAAGAAAATTCAAAACTGAAATCCACCTTCCAACGTAATTCCAAGCCTTTTTCCATTTCTAACACTTTGCTGGAACTCTCAGGGGTCTTTTGGAATCAAAGTCAAGGGCTGAAGCTTGATAAATCACGCCAAACAAGATCACGGTTTGTCAATATTTTAAAAAAATCGAAACTCCCAATTCATGAACATTTGATGTGATTTAAAGCTTGTTTTACATTGTTTGCATCCCTATAAAGCTGTTGGTATTACTTAATTGAATTATTATGTAGTGAAACAGAAACCACCATTGATGAAATCTAGGTTTTCAAAGCTTCCAATTTGGGGGTTTACAGCATAGGTAAAATTAGGACTAATAGCGCCTATGGTTGAATTCGTCAAGGCCAGACGAATCCAACCCAACCCTCACGAACAATTTATGCTAATCAAGGGTCTATTCTCTATTTTCTTCTGTTGCAGGTTGTGGGGGTTTAAAACCCCCGCTAATTGTTTATCTTTTACAGGCATTCAGTGAAGAAGATGAGACGTGGAAGAGCATGATTGGCTTGTTCAAAAGTGCGCGCTACTTTTTCTTTTGTTCAGCATATAACATGTTTATTTTATAATATATTTGTTTCTTGTTATTCTAACAAATGCGTTCAGTTGGTTCAGTGGTACAGGTGCTGGCAAATGATCATTGGGACCTGGGTTCGATTCCCAGGTCCCCCCAAATGCTTATTCATATTTTTTCTAACTCAAGCACACGCAGGCTTCCTAAATGTATCCCACCATACGCCTCATCCTGATGCGTGCCATGTGGCCACCACTATCAATCCAATGGTCAAAGAATGAAGACCATGGTGCTCATGAGTCAACGCAGGCGCGGGCAACCAGGAAAGTCAAAAGGGTTTGAATGTTCATGGGCCTCAGAAATTCCAGATCCACCTCCATTTTTGTTCAGCACCCTTGGTTTACTTTTTTTTCATTTTTCTTTTTTCCTTTTTATTTTCTTTAGTAATTATTCTTAGTATTATTTAATTAATTAGCATAATTAACATTTTTACAAATAAAAATTCAGAAAAACCAAAAAAAACATTTTATTATTTATTAACTTATTTTGTAAATAAATGTAAAGTAAATTAAATTAGTTTAATTAATTAACTTTAATACTTTTTTACAATAAATAAAAACAATTTAGAATTAGGTTTTTGCTAACTTTTAATTTCTATTTATTTTCTCTTTATTTTCATTAAAAACACAAAAACACAAAAACATTTTTTTTTCTTTAATTAAATAATTAATTAGTTAATTAGGTTTAATGTTTAATTTAATTCAAAAAAGGGTCAAAGCCCTAAGACGTTCCTGATTCAATCTTCTTTCGCGCTTTAATTTCTTTTGATTATATTTATGTATTTGTACAGAGTATGTAATAGTTAATTAGGATTTTATCGCCTTATTTAAATTCTCGCACTTTATTTTCCAAAACGGGTTTTTGTTTTTGGCGATGTATAGACCCGTGCCTTATAATAGCTAGATTTATCTTCCCGCAATTTATTTTCCGCACTCCTAACTGTTAATTATGCCTGAAAGAATATATGACAAATAAAATCAATCCGTAGCTCAAAAATAACATGTACAAGACAAACATTAAACTAAAAAACAACACACATGCACATGCCACCCCTAGGGTACGCCTCACTGGTTGCCTCGAACGTGGTCATCAAGTATAGGGTATCTTAGAGGTCGCCCTTCGGTCTAAAGATCCAGTTGCCTCGAAACGGTTGCCTCGGATAAAAGGATCTAGGACATTAGGGTTACTTCTAAGGTGTCCTACTATTGCTTCGGTGACCACACTGTCCCTAATAATCGAATTGACCCGAACACCTCCAACGACAGATACAAGAGTTACTTAGAAATCTTTCAAACAAAATTTTTTTAAACCCACTCACATTTGAAAAGCAAAAAAATTTTGAAAACATAAGAGCAAGTACCTAAGAGCCCGTGGATAACCACGGATAGAAAGGGTGCTAACACCTTCCCTTTCTATAAATCTACCTCCCGAACCGAGAAACATTCTCAAAGAAGGAATTTTGCTGTGCTTTTGTCCTTTCCATGTTGGAGAACATAAAAGACGGTGGGGACTCTTGCTTACCGCGACATTTCGCGAAACGAGCTAAAAAACAGTCAGTTCTATTTCCACTGATCACAGTATGTCTTACCCTCACGTTATATTTTATAGGGTCATAGGTTGCTCGTTATCTTTGCGTCACGTTATCTTTTCTAGGGTCGTATGTGGCTCATAGGTCTTACCCTCACGTTATCTTTTATATGGTTGTAGGTCGCCCGTAAGTCTTACCCTCAAGTTATCTTTTCTAAGGTCATAGTTTGCTAGTAGGTCTTACCCTCACGTTATCTTTTCCAGGGTCGTAGGTCGCTTGTAGGTCTTACACACACGTTAGCTTTTATATGGTCGTAGGTCGCTCATAGGTCTTACCCTCACGTTATATTTCTAGGATTGTAGGTCTTACCCTCACGTTATATTTTCTAATGTTGTAGTTCGCTCGTAGGTCTTACCCTCACATTATCTTTTATACGGTCGTAGTTCGCCCGTAGGTCTTACCCTCATGTTATCTTTTCTAGGGTCGTAGGTCGCTCGTAGGTCTTACCCTCGCGTTATTTTTTATAGGGTCGTAGGTCTCTCGTAGGTCTTACCCTCTTGTTATCTTTTATAGGGCTGAAGGACGCGCGTAAGTCTTACCCTCATTTTATGTTTCTAGGGCCGTAGGTTGCTCGTAGGTCTTACCCTCATGTTATATTTTCTAAGGTTGTAAGTCGCTTGTAGGTCTTACCCTCACGTTAGCTTTTTTAGGGTCGTAGGTCGCCCATAGGTGTTACCCCCATGTTATGTTTTCTAGGTTCGTTGGTCGCTCGTAGGTCTTACCCTCATGTTATCTCTTCTAAGGTCATAGGTCGCTCGTAGTTCCTACCCTTATGTTATATTTTCTAGGGGTCAAAGGTCGCTCGTAGGTCTTACCCTCATGTTATATTTTCTAGGGTCGTAGTCCGCTAGTAGGTCTTACCCTCACGTTATCTTTTTTAGGGTCGTAGGTCGCCCCTAGGTCTTACCCTCATGTTATCTTTTCTAAGGTCGTAGGTCACTCATAGGTCTTACCCCCACGTTATCTTTTCTAAGGTCGTAGGTCACTCGTAGTTCTTACCCTCATGTTATATTTTCTAGGGTCGTAGGTCGCTCGTAGGTCTTACCCTCACATTATCTTTTCTAGGGTCGTAGGTCACCTGTAGGTCTTACCCTCACGTAATATTTTCTAGGGTCATAGGTCGCCTGTTATCTTACCGTCACGTTATCTTTTCTAGGGTCGTAGGTCGCTCATAGGTCTTACCCTCACGTTATCTTTTCTAGGGTTCTAGGTCGCCCGTAAGTCTTACCCTCAGTTATCTCTTCTAGGGTCGTAGCTCACTAGTAGGTCTTACCTTTACGTTATCTTTTCTAGGGTCGTAGGTCGCCTATAGGTCTTACCCTCATGTTGTCTTTTATAGGGTTGTAGGTCGCTCGTAGGCCTTACCCTCACGTTATATTTGTAGGATCATAGGGCTCTCGTAGGTCTTACACTGACGTTTTCTTTTATAGGATTGTAGGTCGCTCATAGGTCTTACCCCCATGTTATCTTTCTAGGGTCGTAGGTCGCTCGTAGGTCTTACCCTCACGTTATACTTTTAGGGTTGTAGGTCTTACCCTCACGTTATATTTTATAAGGTCATAGGTCGCTCGTAGGTCTTTCCCTCATGTTATCTTTCTACGGTCGTAGGTCGCTCGTAGGTCTTACCCTCACGTTTTCTTTTATAGGGAAGTAGGTCGCTCGTTGGTCTTACTCTCACATTATATTTTCTAAGGTTATAGTTCGCTCGTAGGTCTTACCCTCACATTATCTTTTATCGGGTCGTAGGTCGCCCGTAGGTCTTACCCTCATGTTATCTTTTCTAGGCTCGTATGTCGCTCGTAGGTCTTACCCTCATGTTATCTTTTATAGGGTCGTAGGTCTCTCGTAGGTCTTACCCGCACGTTATCTTTTATAGGGCTGAAGGATGCGCGTAGGTCATACCCTCATGTTATCTTTCTAGGGTCGTAGGTCGCTCGTAGGTCTTACTCTCATGTTATGTTTTCTAGGGTTTTAGGTCGCTTGTAGGTCTTACCCTCAAGTTATCTTTTATAGGGTCGTAGGTCGCTCGTAGGTCTTACCCTCACGTTATATTTTTAGGGTTGTATGTCTTACCCTCACGTTATGTTTTATAAGGTCGTAGGTCGCTCGTAGGCCTTTCTCTCATGTTATCTTTCTACGGTCGTAGGTCGCTCGTAGGTTTTACCCTCACGTTATATTTTCTAGGGTCGTAGGTCGCTCGTAGGTCTTACCCTCACGTTATATTTTTAGGGTTGTAGGTCTTACCCTCACGTTATGTTTTATAAGGTCGTAGGTCGCTCGTAGGCCTTTCTCTCATGTTATCTTTCTATGGTCGTAGGTCGCTCGTAGGTTTTACCCTCACGTTATATTTTCTAGGGTCGTAGGTCGCTTGTAGGTCTTACCGTCACCTTATCTTTTATAGGGTCGTAGGTCAGCGTAGGTCTTACCCTCACGTTATATTTTATAGGGTCGTAGGTTGCTCCTTATCTTTCCGTCACGTTATCTTTTCTAGGGTCGTATGTGGCTCATAGGGCTTACCCTCACGTTATCTTTTCTAGGGTCGTATGTGGCTCATAAGTCTTACCCTCACGTTATCTTTTCTAGGGTCGTAGGTCGCTTGTAGGTCTTACACACACGTTAGATTTTATAGGGTCGTAGGTCGCTCATAGGTCTTACCCTCACGTTATATTTTCTAAGGTTGTAGTTCGCTTGTAGGTCTTACCCTCACATAATCTTTTATCGGGTCGTAGTTCACCACGTAGGTGTTACCCTCATGTTATCTTTTCTAGGGTCGTAGGTCGCTCGTAGGTCTTACCCTCGCGTTATTTTTTATAGGGTCGAAGGTCTCTCGTAGGTCTTACCCTCTTGTTATCTTTTATAGGGGTGAAGGACGCGCGTAGGTCTTACCCTCATGTTATCTTTCTACGGTCGTAGGTCGCTCGTAGGTCTTACCCTCACGTTTTATTTTATAGGGAAGTAGGTCGCTCGTAGGTCTTACTCTCACATTATATTTTCTAAGGTTATAGTTCGCTCGTAGGTCTTACCCTCACATTATCTTTTATCGGGTCGTAGGTCGCCCGTAGGTCTTACCCTCATGTTATCTTTTCTAGGCTCGTATGTCGCTCGTAGGTCTTACCCTCATGTTATCTTTTATAGGGTCGTAGGTCTCTCGTAGGTCTTACCCGCACGTTATCTTTTATAGGGCTGAAGGATGCGCGTAGGTCATACCCTCATGTTATCTTTCTAGGGTCGTAGGTCGCTCGTAGGTCTTACCCTCATGTTATCTTTTCTAGGGTTTTAGGTTGCTTGTAGGTCATACCCTCAAGTTATCTTTTATAGGGTCGTAGGTCGCTCGTAGGTCTTACCCACACGTTATTTTTTCTTGGGTCGTAGGACACTCGTAGGTCTTACCGTCACGTTATCATTTCTAAGGTCGTAGGTCGCTCGTAGGTCTTACCCTCACGTTACATTTTCTAGGGTTGTAGGTAGCTCGTAGGTCTTACCCTCATGTTATCTCTTCTAGTGTCGTAGTTCGCTAGTAGGTCTTAACCTTACGTTATCTTTTCTATGGTCGTAGGGTGCCTGTAGGTCTTACCCTCACGTTGTCTTTTATAGGGTCGTAGGTCGCTCGTAGGTCTTACCCTCAGGTTATATTTTATAGGGTTGTAGGTCGCTCGTAGGTCTTACCCTCACGTTATATTTCTAGGATCATAGGTCTCTCGTAGGTCTTACACTGATGTTATCTTTTATAGGATTGTAGGTCGCTCATAGGTCTTACCCTCATGTTATCTTTCTAGGGTCGTAGGTCGCTCGTAGGTCTTACCCTCACGTTATATTTTTAGGGTTGTAGGTCTTACCCTCACGTTATGTTTTATAAGGTCGTAGGTCGCTCGTAGGCCTTTCTCTCATGTTATCTTTCTACGGTCGTAGGTCGCTCGTAGGTTTTACCCTCACGTTATATTTTCTAGGGTCGTAGGTCGCTTGTAGTTCTTACCGTCACGTTATCTTTTATAGGGTCGTAGGTCAGCGTAGGTCTTACCCTCACGTTATATTTTATAGGGTCGTAGGTTGCTCCTTATCTTTCCGTCACGTTATCTTTTCTAGGGTCGTATGTGGCTCATAGGTCTTACCCTCACGTTATCTTTTCTAGGGTCGTATGTGGCTCATAGGTCTTACCCTCACGTTATCTTTTCTATGGTTGTAGGTCGCCCGTAAGTCTTACCCTCAAGTTATCTTTTCTAGGGTCATAGTTCGCTAGTAGGTCTTACCCTCACGTTATCTTTTCTAGGGTCGTAGGTCGCTTGTAGGTCTTACACACACGTTAGATTTTATAGGGTCGTAGGTCGCTCATAGGTCTTACCCTCACGTTATATTTTCTAAGGTTGTAGTTCGCTCGTAGGTCTTACCCTCACATTATCTTTTATCGGGTCGTAGTTCGCCCGTAGGTGTTACCCTCATGTTATCTGATAACACGATTTTATATCGTATAAATCGAACTAATTAATGCAAATAATTCATGTTTTTATTTAATTTATTTTATTTTATTTCCATATTACGCTGGTATTTCTTTGTTTCAGGTATTTTGCCTCAAATAAGCTTATGTGAAGAAAAATGAAGAAATAGATGCAATTTAGTACAAAAATGAAGATAATTGATTAATGTGGTGCAGAATACTAAATGGGGGTGAAAAGAATGATTTTTTTCCAAGGCCCAAAAGACCAAGAACGCGCAAAGGCCCAAGGGAACACACGTTTCCCACTTCAGCTTGAAGGGACCGACTGGCCCACTAAGGGGAACGACCGGTCCGGACCACTTCAGCTGAGTGGAACGACCGTTCCCTTCCCTTTCCTATTCTCATGCCATTTCCTCCTCACACGGAACGACCGGTCCCAAGTCAATGAAGAAACCAACTTTTGCTATATTTCCGTACACGTCTTCAGCACGTTATGCAACAAAGTCCACTAGCAATATTTTTTGGATATTCAGTTTTACGTGGATTGACCTTTTGGGATACAGTTATTTTACAAGCATTATAAATAGAAGTGAAAGAAAAATCCCAAGGGTCGGAGAATTTTTGCAAGATCGTACTATTTTCAGCAGAGCAAATTTCCTTCCATTTTAATTTTTGTTCTGCCTTTTCTTTTATTTTTATTTCATCGCATTGTTTTTATTTTCTTTTCTTCTCTAGTTTTCTGCCTTTATTTTTCGTACAACAATTTCTACACCGGGAATTGTTGTGCAATTTTATCCGGTTTAACCTTACGTTAGATCCGGTATTTTTACTTTCCTTGTTGTTACGAAATTCAAGATTCGAAGGGTAGATCCAGCCGACTTGTGGTGGAATACTCGAAGGATTTGAAGAACGAATATTTAATTGAAGCTATTGAAGGATTTCTACATTTTCATCAGGTTTTCATTTATACGCTTTATTTAATATATTTGTATGACCTTTGTTCTGAGTATGTTTTTATTTCGCCGTTTCCTAATTAATAAACCTTGCATGATTAATTGTATGAACATGTCTGGCTAAACCGATTAAATATCGGTATGTGAATTAACCAAATAACGGGATCCAAAACAAACTGGCTTAAAATTATTTTGTAAAAGAAACTTCTTTCATGGTTTTAATATTCAATTAAATTGTTTAAGATTTTACAAACCAATAGAACGGAAGTGTGAGGTTTTGGAATTGATTAAGGTTTTTACTAATAAAACGGAAGTTTGAGGCTAAAACCAGATAGTGATTATTAGGCATTGTTTTTAAAGAGGCGGAAGCATTTTAAAAACAATTAAATTTTATTCTGTTTTCAAAAATTACTTTTGAATCCGGCGGAGTGACGAAAGCACACGTTAGGGTATTAATCGTATAACCTGAACTAATAGAACGGAAGTGTGAGGGGAAGGTTTTTAGACAAATAAAGTTTGCGTAAAGATAATTTTTGACCAATTTAAGTAAAGGCCAGTGGAAATTCGGAACCCAAAATTTAGGTGAAATACATACCGGTATTTATAATTAAAAATTTTATAACTAAATTTAGTAATTAGATCCCTTTCGTTAATTAAATTAATATTAGCCTTAGCTTTACCCAGTAACCAAAATTACGGTAGATCGATTCATAGTCCCTGTGGATTCGATATCTTTTAAGACTACGCGATAGGACTGTGCACTTGCAGTCTCCAGGTTTATAGACATAGAAAGTCGTGATCAAGCTTTTGGCGCCGTTGCCGGGGACTATTTAAGTCAATATCGTAACTCTTATAGTTACACCGTAGAGACTAAGGCATTCTTTCGTAAATTACAATGTATCACCCAAACTTTTTCTATAATTTCCAACCTCAGTATTTCGAGGTACCACAAGAATCCCATAAATCTGATCTCGAAATACTATTGGAAAGTTTCCATGCATCACAAATTCATTCTCACCCGAATTATCTCCCCAACTACCAATCCCAATATTCTGAGGGATCGCAAGAATCTTATACTTCCAACCTAACTTATTCTCAACCAAATTTCCTCTACAATCATCACGCCCAATATTCTGAGGAATCGTACGAGCCCCAATATCCAGTTCTCAACGCATTAATGAAAGATATGGATGAGACACTGCATCGCTCTAGGCTAGAGACTATGAAGATGAAGCATTTTGCGGAAACACTAAAAGCAAGGCAATTTCACTTTGAGGAACCACATGAATTCGATAATTTCGGCCTCACAACATCAATGGAGGATTTCGAAGAGACGCTAACTCACTCTAGACTAGAATCTATGGTAGAGAACTTTATAGAGACACAAACTATCCAAAATGAAGCGATAAGAAATCGAAGCCTTCAAAATGATCAAACCCTTAGGCAGCTAAACAATGTGGTTGAGTCCCTCGTGACTCACAACATGGCCATGGAGACCCAAATTTCCATGTTCGCACAAAACCCTCTAGGACCTTTCCCCGAGGAGCATGTGGATGTTGAAGCAACCGTTAGTGAAAAACAATTTGAAAGCCCTGAGAGTGATAATGAGTTTGAGGATAACGATATCTTAGTTGAGGAGAGTTCCGAAAATAACAATCCGCTAACGGAACCCAATAAGGAGGTTGATGAAGTTATAGAAGGAGAAGAAGCGCCTATTGTTATTCTAAATCACTACACCCCACTGATTCCTTCCCCAGAAAGTTTTAGGGAAACTCTGGTAAACTCCTAATCTAAAACATATGTAGAGATATGGAAAATCGTCCACACCAATGCACCATTATTCGAAGTCTCGCATAAATACAGAAAATCAGAAGACCATAAAACCAAGGAGATAATTACCGCTAAAAGGATAAGGTTAACCTTTGAGGTGGTGGATGAAATTACTAAGCCCAAACTTGAAAAGTTGATACTTAGGATAGATCCGGAACCACCACCACAAGCTCAAAAGAACGAACTACCCTATAGAAGAAAGAAAAGGAAAGGTGAGGGATATGTGAGATGGCTTGATAAGTGGCCATGGAAAATAATCATCACTAAAAGTTCGACTGAGGAGTCACTCTCGAGAGAACCACCATGAGCACTTATATTCCTGAACCGTCGAGCTGTTGACGTTAAACCAAGCGATGTGTGGGAGACAACCCACGAATTTTCTATTCCTTCTTAATTTCAAATTTTTAATTTCAGAATTTGAATTTCCAGAATTTAATTTTGTATCATTGCTTTTGTTTTCGGTATAATGCAACTTCTATTTCCCTTAATTTCATGCAATTTTATTTCCTACTATACTGTCTTAATTTTGGTTGTACTTATAGTGTCTATAATATACATTTCTATATAACACTAACGTGTGTATGTCACACGTATTAAAACCAGTGTTATTTTAGGACTGTTATATCTACTATTAAGACCTATCATTATTAAAATGGTTATATCATTATTAGAATGGTTATATCAAACCTGTCCCGTTAGAAAATGCATATATATATTTGTTCCCATATCTGCTCCTAAACCAAGGCACATGCATCTGTTCAAAGTGTGAGATTCTCTGCATGCATGCAGGAAAAGATACAAAGCATGAGATTCTCTGCATTGAGACGCCCGCCCCAAGGCTCTGAGACCCCCGTCTCAGATTTCCCATTGACTGAGGCGACCGTCCCCTGCTGTGAGGCGACCGTCCCCAATCAATGTCCCCTTGTCGTTTTCCTTTTTCACGCGTTATGCCTCGTACACCATTCATTTAATTCAAACACACTCATTCATTTCATTCAAACATTTTCAAAATATTCAAATAACTCTCAATTTCCAAACATCAATTCTTATTAACCGTTTCCCAACACACAATTACTACTATTTACCACCCTATTCATGCCACTCCACCATCACACCACTATAAAACCATAACACCTTTCTACCATTCACCACGCACTCTCATTCTACCACAAACATATTTCTACATCCTACATTCTCCTTTCTCTCCTATTTACCATATCACCTCCCCTACCATAAACCCCTCTCCTACATAACGCCATGCCTCCAAGAAATTCAAACCGACAAGTGCGACCGGAAAGGCCACCACCCGACCTCTCCAACGTCGTGTTTCGTGAAAATGACGACGGAGCTCAACAAACAAAGTACTTGGATTTTTACGCTCGCTCCGTTGTTCCCACGAAATATGTGGACACTGATAGTTTAGATATATTGGGTCTAACGGAAAGTGTGACATGGATGCTCAACAACACAGGCTTGTATGATTTAACCACCCAACCTACCCCAACATTCGAACCACTAGCGCTAGAATTTCTTAGTTCATTTTCCTACTCCACACCTTCCGACGATCTTTTTCAAACAGGCACAATAAATTTTCGAATGTTCAATCGAGAATATCATCTTGATCAGGAAGAAGTAGCTGCACTTCTGAATTTTCCTCGAGGAGAAAAATGTTTACTACAAACCTTTTGAAAATTATGAAGGAGCGCCATGGGAACATTTTGGATTCACGCTATGGAGAGATCTTACCGGTGAAGAAACCGACAGTTGGAGGAACCTTTACGCTTCCCACATCCATAACCCCGCTGTGCGTTACTTTCACCGTGTTTTAGCAAATATAATCTTTGGAAGAACCAACAATCACAAAGTAAACCAAATTGAAGTGTTCTTCCTACTATGTGCACTCAATGGTTTTCAAATCAACGCTGCACCTCTCATGCTGAGCCACTTCCACTCTTGCGTAAACTCAGCAGGTAAAAATTCTTTTTGTTTCGGTGGCATTATAACATCTTTAGCCTATGCCTTAGGTCTGGCCGACGAGCTTCTCACGCTTGCACCTTTCATGATGCCGTCCCAGACGCTAGATGTTATGTACTGCCGCGATTCACACCTAATTTCCCCAAGATTAGATGGAAGGTATACTCTAGTAATCAACAAAAATCTGATTCCCAATATAATACTTCCATGTCCAAATCAGATTAATGTGCAAAATTTCCAAAATTGGCGTTTCGATTTGAATGCACCAGTTAATGAAGGTAATGCACAAGAGGCAGTTGATGAAATGGAAAATGAAATGGATCACGGAAATCAACAACCAGAATTTCCTCAGCCGGCTGCACAACCAGATAATGCTCATCCTCCGGTTACTCTAGAAGCAATGTATGCTACGATTCTACAACAAGATCAACGTTTCCAAGCAATGGAAGCCGTTCAAAATGAAACATTGCGCCTAGTTCGAGAAATGCAACGCGACCAACACGATTACGCACATTGGAATAACTGCAATTACGAAGCGATATCAAATCAAATGGAGGATTTCAACGAGTCCATGCATGCCTTAAACCTTAGAATCGATGGATTGCATGATTACGACTCTGATAGTCGTAGAAGACCACGAACTAGAGGCCGAGGAAGCAGACGACATCCAAACGGTGGTGAATGATTTTTCCTTACATTGAGGACAATGTAAAGTTTTAGTATGGGGGAGGAAGTATTTCCATTTTACTAGTAGTTTTATTTCATTTGTAATTTCCCTTCCTGTTATTTCCCTTCTTGTTATTTCCATTCAAGTATTTTCCCTTCTAGTTATTTCCATTCAATAAAATTTTTGTTTTATCAAGTTATCTATGTAACAATTGTGTTGTTTTTCCGATTCCCCTATTTTATTGAGCCCCAACAAATTTTTTATGGTTTTATGCATAACTTGACTCACTCGACGAGTACGTAGGTTGCCAATTTTTAAACTAGTTAGAAACTTTAGCAAGATTAGACGAAATCACTATCGTCTTGACACTCTAGAACCCCAGAGTATAATAGACTAGTTAAAGTATCTATTATTCCGAAACCCCGAGTTTTAGTATTGGAGTAACCCTGAGTAGTTTATTTAGCAGTCAACACCGTCTCTTAAACACAAACTACGCAGAAAGTGGATGAATATAAGTGGATGATCTTAGTTAATTATTTAGAAAAATGTTACATGCTTTAAAGAAAATAGGTAATGCACCAATTAAATTGGACGATCCTCACACGATCGTTTAATCCAACGGACGCAAACCTTATTAAGTAACATAAGATTCCATTGTTAGGTGGTTCAGAAGCATCTGGTACTGAACTTGGTAGGGCAGATTACGGTCTGATCCCCCGCATCTTGGAATTGGATAGAAAAGGTTGCCACATTATTGTGCCAGAAACCATTATGCTAAAAGATCATAACCACTAATCGGCTGTTCTGCTATGTGCGTGTAAAGATAAAGGGCTTAATGTGATTGCGCCAGAATGAAATGGGTAAAACAAGATGATTACTTGGGGTGAGCTATGATAGCATCTGCAACCGGTTTATGTAGGACGGGATTATATAGTGTTGTTGCTGTAGTGCTGGAGTATAAATCAAGCTTTTGATTTTCTGACAAAAACACGATGCAACCGTGTACAAATTGATTTAAGTCATGTATATGCATCAGACCAATATTTAGAAAACATCGTACTGAGCATTTGCTTGAGGACAAACAAAAGTTTAAGTATGGGGGAGTTTGATAACACGTAATTGTATCGTATTTTTAGCTTGATTTACATTAATTATTTCCCTATTTTATTCTAATTTAATTATTTTTATATAGGTATTATGCTGGTATTTGTTTATTTTGCAGATTGTTGATTAATTAAGGGCTTTGTGAAGAAAGATGAAGAAATGGATGCAATTTAGTACAAAAATGAAGATAATTGAGCAATGTGGTGCAGATTAGTAAAAGGGGGGTGAAAAGAATGAAATTGCAAGGCCCAAAAGAAGAATGTACGTACAAAGGCCCAAGACTTCAGCTTGAAGGGACCGACCGGCCCACTAAGGGGAACGACCGGTCCAGCCCACTTCAGCTGAGTGGGACGACCGTTCCCACGCCCTTGCTATTTTCACGCCACTTCCCTCTTCAAACGGAACGACCGGTCCCACTTCCTTCCTTTATTTTCTCCTTGTATGCACGTTGAAGACCCACTCACCCCATGATTTTCTCAACATCCCCATGATCTCCACTACTTCACGTAATAAACTTCCAGAAGTTATCACTATATAAAGAGAGGAGTATTCATGTGAAAGGGGTTGGACATTTTCTATTCAACCGTTCAGAGCTCTTTTATTATTTTACTTCATAGTTTTTTTTTAGGCAGTTTCTTTTCTCACAATAGTTTCCACGCCGGAAACTATTGTGTATTTTTATTGGATCTAACCTTACGTTAGATCTTAGTATTTTATTTCTTTGTTGTTATTATTATTAAATTCAAGATTCGACGAGTAGATCCAACCGGCTTGTGGTGGAATACTCCAAGGTTTTTGAAGAACGCATTTAATTGAAGTTATTGAAGTTTTCTACATTTCCAGGTTTTTAATTTAATCGCTTTTATTTATTTATTATTATTACATGTTTGTTATTATGGATATGAATTTATATAATTGTTCGCAATTTAATTATCTATGCGTATTTAATTTAATAAACATGTCCGGCTAAACCGATTAAATATCGGTATGTAAATTAACCAAATAACGGGATCCGAGATAAATTGGCTTAATATTATTTTGTAAAAGAAATACCTTTCATGGTTTTAATATTCAATTGAATTGTTTAAGATTTTATAAATCAATAAAACCGAAGTTTGAGGTTTTGAAATTGATTAAGGTTTTTACTAATAGAACGGAAGTTTGAGGCTAAAACCAGATAGTGATTATTAGGCATTGTTTTTAAAGAGGCGGAAGCATTTTAAAAACAATTAAATTTTATTCTGTTTTCAAAAATTGCTTTTGAATCCGGCGGAGTGATGGAAGCACACGTTAGGGTATTAATTGGATAATCTGAACTAATAAAACGGAAGTGTGAGGGGAAGGTTTTTAAACAAATAAGGTTTGCTTAAAGGTAATTTTTGATCAACTTAAATGAAAGCCAATGGAAATTCGGAACCCAAAGTTAGGTGAAATACATACCGGTATTTATAATTAAATTTATAACTAGATTTAGTTTTTATTTCCCCCTTTACAATTAAATTATTATTAGCCTTAGCTTTACATAGTATCCTAAGAACGCGGTAGGTCGATTTATAGTCCCTTTGGATTCGATATCTTTAAAACTACGCGATAGGACTGTGCACTTGCAGTCTGCAGATTTATAGACATACAAAGTCGCGATCAAGTTTTTGAGTTTGATAACACGTAATTGTATCGTATTTTTAGCTTGATTTACATTAATTATTTCCCTATTTTATTCTAATTTAATTATTTTTATATAGGTATTATGCTGGTATTTGTTTATTTTGCAGATTGTTGATTAATTAAGGGCTTTGTGAAGAAAGATGAAGAAATGGATGCAATTTAGTACAAAAATGAAGATAATTGAGCAATGTGGTGCAGATTAGTAAAAGGGGGGTGAAAAGAATGAAATTGCAAGGCCCAAAAGAAGAATGTACATACAAAGGCCCAAGACTTCAGCTTGAAGGGACCGACCGGCCCACTAAGGGGAACGACCGGTCCAGCCCACTTCAGCTCAGTGGGACGACCGTTCCCACGCCCTTGCTATTTTCACGCCACTTCCCTCTTCAAACGGAACGACCGGTCCCACTTCCTTCCTTTATTTTCTCCTTGTATGCACGTTGAAGACCCACTCACCCCATGATTTTCTCAACTTCCCCATGATCTCCACTACTTCACGTAATAAACTTCCAGAAGTTATCACTATATAAAGAGAGGAGTATTCATGTGAAAGGGGTTGGACATTTTCTATTCAACCGTTCAGAGCTCTTTTATTATTTTATTTCATAGTTTTTTTTAGGCAGTTTCTTTTCTCACAATAGTTTCCACGCCGGAAACTATTGTGTATTTTTATTGGATCTAACCTTACGTTAGATCTTAGTATTTTATTTCTTTGTTGTTATTATTATTAAATTCAAGATTCGACGAGTAGATCCAACCGGCTTGTGGTGGAATACTCCAAGGTTTTTGAAGAACGCATTTAATTGAAGTTATTGAAGTTTTCTACATTTCCAGGTTTTTAATTTAATCGCTTTTATTTATTTATTATTATTACATGTTTGTTATTATGGATATGAATTTATATAATTGTTCGCAATTTAATTATCTATGCGTATTTAATTTAATAAACATGTCCGGCTAAACCGATTAAATATCGGTATGTAAATTAACCAAATAACGGGATCCGAGATAAATTGGCTTAATATTATTTTGTAAAAGAAATACCTTTCATGGTTTTAATATTCAATTGAATTGTTTAAGATTTTATAAATCAATAAAACCGAAGTTTGAGGTTTTGAAATTAATTAAGGTTTTTACTAATAGAACGGAAGTTTGAGGCTAAAACCAGATAGTGATTATTAGGCATTGTTTTTAAAGAGGCGGAAGCATTTTAAAAACAATTAAATTTTATTCTGTTTTCAAAAATTCCTTTTGAATCCGGCGGAGTGACGGAAGCACACGTTAGGGTATTAATTGCATAATCTGAACTAATAAAACGAAAGTGTGAGGGGAAGGTTTTTAAACAAATAAGGTTTGCTTAAAGGTAATTTTTGATCAACTTAAATGAAAGCCAATGGAAATTCGGAACCCAAAGTTAGGTGAAATACATACCGGTATTTATAATTAAATTTATAACTAGATTTAGTTTTTATTTCCCCCTTTACAATTAAATTATTATTAGCCTTAGCTTTACATAGTATCCTAAGAATGCGGTAGGTCGATTTATAGTCCCTGTGGATTCGATATCTTTAAAACTACGCGATAGGACTGTGCACTTGCAGTCTGCAGATTTATAGACATACAAAGTCGCGATCAAGTTTTTGGCGCCGTTGCCGGGGACTATTTAAGTCGATATCGTAACTCTTTTAGTTACATCGTAGAGACTAAGGCCTTCTTCTTTTCATCTCTTTCTGATTTGTATGCCAAACACTCGCTCTCAAGGCGAACCTTTGCATCTACAAATCAACGACATCGAACGTTATCTTCGATTGAGACGCCGAATTCAGGAATATCGTCTACTAAACAATTTACCCCCGACGAATATCCCTGATATAACTGATCTTAGACGAGCTGAGATGGCTGCGCCACGACCTCTAAAATCTTACGCAATCCCTTCTCAAGACGAACCTCATAACAGTATTGCCGCTCCGGCAATCGAGGCAAACAACTTCGAGCTGAAACCTTCGCTATTATCTGCAGTTCAACAAAACCAGTTTTCTGGAAATCCAACTGACGATCCGAACCTGCATTTATCTGTATTTCTACAATATGCAGATACCGTAAAAGCTAATGGGGTCAGCACGGAAGCTATTCGTTTACGATTATTTCCTTTTTCCCTTAGAGATAGAGCTAGAGCCTGGCTCTAATCTCTACCTTCTAATTCAATCACTACGTGGGATGAATTAAAGAAAGTTTTCCTAACCCGATATTTTCCACCAAGCAAAACGGCTATGCTTCGAGCTCAAATCAACGGATTTAGACAGAAAGACACCGAGTCTTTATTTGAAGCATGGGAACGATATAAAGACATGATAAGACTCTGTCCACATCATGGTCTGGAGGAATGGTTAGTGATACATACTTTCTACAATGGTATTTTGTACAACACGAGATTAACAATCGACGCTGCTGGTGGTGGTGCGCTAATGGAGAAACCTTATGTACAAGCCTACGAACTGATAGATAATATGGCCCAAAACCACTACCAGTGGGGAATCGAGAGAGCTGCCGTTGAAAAACCTCCGACGAAAGGAGGAATGTACGAAATTAGTAGCCTAGATCAAGTAAACGCTAAGGTAGACGCACTAACTCAGAAAATAGAAAACCTTACGTTAACTCCTGCAGCTACCGTAGCGGCAGTGACTCCTGACTGCGAAATATGCGGAACATCTGGTCACGCTCCCGCCGAATGTCAATTTCTGTTAGGTACTCCGACTGACCAAATAAACTACGCTCAGGGAAACCCTTATTCAAATACGTACAACCCAGGTTGGAGGAATCACCCAAATTTTTCCTACAAGAATAATAACGCAATGAACGCACCTGTTCAAGCGCAAACTGCTCCACCTGGATATCAAAAAGCACCCGCTGCCGCACCGAGCGCGCCTAGGAAATCTAATCTCGAAATAATGATGGAAAACTTTATAGCAAGCCAAGCGCAAACTAACAAAGAATTCCTAAACCGAGACATACACACTAACGAGCAAATTAAGCAACTATCGAACAAAATAGATGCCTTAGCCACTCACAATAAAATGTTAGAAACTCAAATCTCACAAGTGGCTCAACAACAAGCGCCTGCTGCCGCACCAGCCAATACTTTCCCTGGACAACCACAACCTAATCCGAAAGGACAAGCTCACGCAATTATATTACGAAGCGGTAAAGAAATAGAAGAACCATTAGATCCAAGAACTGAAAACCCGGCCATGCACCAAAACTCTGAAAACCAAGCCGAAGAGGATAACGAACCTAAAAGAAAGGAAGATGGAGAAACAATAGAACAAGAAAAACCTTATGTACCTCCACCTCCCTATAAACCACCTATTCCTTACCCTCAAAGACTAGTTAAAACAAAAGACATAGGGCAATTTAAGAAATTTGTAGAACTTCTCAAGCAATTAAACGTAACAATTCCTTTCACAGAAGTGATAACGCAAATGCCCTCATATGCTAAATTCTTAAAAGAAATTCTATCTAATAAGAAAAAGTTAGAAGAAAATGAAATAGTTACTCTTACAGCTGAATGCAGCGCAATAATCCAAAATAAGATGCCACCTAAACTGAAAGACCCTGGTAGTTTTTCTATACCATGTGTAATAGGAAAATTCGTCATAGACAAAGCTTTATGTGATTTAGGAGCAAGCATCAGTGTAATGCCTTTATCCATCAGTAAGAAACTCGAAATGGGAGAGTTGAGACCAACTAAAATGTCTGTTCAGTTAGCAGATCGTTCTGTCAAATACCCCATAGGAGTACTTGAAAACGTCCCCGTTCGAATAGGTCAATTCTACATCCCAACTGACTTTATAATAATGGATATTAAGGAAGATACGAACACACCTATCATTTTAGGAAGACCCTTCCTAGCAACTGCCGGTGCCATTATAGACGTTAAAAAAGGAAAACTCACCTTTGAGGTAGGCGAAGAAAAGATTGAATTCATTCTTTCCAAATTTCTAAAAGCACCAGCCATAGATGACAACTGCTACTTTATGGATATGATAGAAGAATGTATAAAAGAAGCAGAAGATCATCCAGATAAAACCTTAGATGAATGCTTAGCAATAACACCCGATCCTACACAAGGTTTACACAAACCAACCATTGAACTCAAAACGTTACCCAAAAACCTGAGATACGAATTCTTAGACCCAGAATTCGAACGACCAGTAATAATCAACGCAAATCTAGGAAAAATCGAGACTGAAAAATTACTACATATACTGAGGAAATATCCAACTGCTTTAGGATACAATTTAACTGATCTTAAAGGAATAAGTCCTTCCATCTGTATGCATCGCATAATGCTAGAGGAAGATAGTAAAACCTCTAGAGAACACCAAAGAAGACTTAATCCTATAATGAGTGAAGTAGTAAAGAAAGAGATATTAAAATTGTTAGAAGAAGGCATCATTTATCCAATATCTGATATAAATGGGTAAGCCCCGTTAATGTAGTCCCCAAGAAAGGAGGCGTAACGGTAATCGAAAACGACAAAGGAGAAACCATAACAAAGCGAATCGAATCAGGATGGAGGATGTGCATTGATTATAGGAAACTTAACAAAGCCACCCGGAAGGATCATTTCCCTTTACCATTCATTGATCAAATGCTGGAGCGTCTAGCCAGACACTCATATTTATGTTACTTGGACAGTTACTCCGGATTCTTTCAAATACCGATACACCCCGATGACCAAGAAAAGACTACCTTCACCTGTCCATTCGGAACCATCGCATATCGAAGAATGCCTTTTGGCTTATGCAATGCACCTGCAACTTTTCAAAGATGCATGATGGCAATCTTCGCAGACTTTCTTGATAATATTATGGAGGTATTCATGGACGAATTCTCCGTCTGCGGACGTAGCTTTGAAGGATGTCTTGCAAACTTAGAAAAAGTACTAGAAAAATGTGTAAAGGTAAACTTAGTATTAAATTGGGAAAAATGCCATTTTATGGTTCAAGAAGGTATTGTGTTAGGACATATTATATCTAATAGGGGAATCGAAGTAGACAAGGCAAAGATAGAAGTTATCGAAAACCTTCAACCCCCTAGAACTGTCAGAGAAATAAGAAGTTTCTTAGGACACGCCGGTTTTTATCGACGTTTTATTAAAGATTTCTCTAAAATTTCTAAGCCATTAACAGAACTCTTAATGAAAGATGCTGAATTCATATTTAACGAAAAATGCCTTGAAGCCTTCCAATCATTAAAGAAAGCATTAATTACTGCGCCAATCATGAAGACCCCAGATTGGAGTGAACCATTTGAGATAATGTGTGACCCAAGTGACTATGCCGTAGGAGCAGTCCTAGGACAAAGAAAAGATTAAAAATTACACGTCATATATTACGCTAGTAGAACCCTAGATGAAGCGCAAATGAATTATGCAACAACCGAAAAGGAACTCTTGGCTGTAGTCTTCGCACTCGATAAATTCCGATCTTATTTAGTAGGAGCTAAGATAATAATTTATACTGACCACGCTGCCATTAGATATCTCCTAACCAAAAAGGACGCTAAACCTAGACTGCTAAGATGGATCTTGTTGCTACAAGAATTTGATTTAGAAATCAAGGATAAAAAAGGAACTGAAAACGTAGTGGCCGATCATCTATCAAGAATCGAAAATCTAAAACAAGAACGAATTCCAATCAATGACGAATCTCAATATGATAAATTAATCGCCCACTTCGAAGCAAGTGAATCTCAAAACTATTCTGAAACAACCTTAGCAATCTCATCTGTCCCTTGGTATGCAGACTTCGTAAATTATCTAGCTGCCGGTGTATTACCACCAGAGTTAACGTACCAACAAAAGAAAAAATTCTTTCACGATCTCAAACAATATTACTGGGACGAACCTTTGTTATTCAAAAGAGGACCCGATGGAATTTTCCGTCGTTGCGTACCCGAAGAAGAAGTCGAAAGCGTGATTAAACATTGCCACTCCGCACCATACGGAGGACACACGAGTACTTCTAAAACATGTACGAAAATCCTACAATCAGGTCTTTATTGGCCAACACTATGGAAAGATGTTCATATCGCAGTCACTAAGTGCGACCGGTGCCAACGCACTGGTAACATTTCAAGACGCGACGAGATGCCACAGAAAGGCATTCTGGAAGTAGAGATTTTCGATGTATGGGGTATAGACTTTATGGGACCATTCCCGTCATCTTTTGGTAACAAATACATACTCGTGGCAGTTGACTATGTATCTAAATGGATAGAAGCTATAGCTTCTCCAACAAACGATACCCGAGTTGTATTAAGGCTCTTCAAAAACGTGATATTTCCGAGATTCGGTATACCAAGATTACTAATAAGCGATGGAGGTTCTCATTTTATTTCCAAGATATTCGAAAAACTCCTAAGGAAATACGGTGTCCGACATCGAGTAGCTACACCCTATCATCCACAAACGAGTGGACAAGTGGAAGTCTCTAATCGTGAAATCAAGCAAATATTAGAAAAGACTATAGCAACTTCGAGAAAGGATTGGTCCTCAAAACTATCTGAAGCTCTATGGGCATATAGGACTGCATTTAAGACACCAATAGGAACCACCCCGTTTAAGCTCATCTATGGAAAATCTTGCCATTTGCCGGTTGAATTAGAACACAAGGCCTATTGGGCTATTAAAAATATAAACTTGAATTACACAACGGCAAGCGAGAAGCGCATCCTTGATATAAACGAATTAGAGGAATTGAGACAAGATGCGTATGAGAACGCCAAGATTTATAAAGAACGAACGAAAACATGGCACGACAAAAGAATAAATAGAAAACATTTTAAAATAGGTGATATCGTACTACTGTTTAATTCAAGATTAAAATTATTTCCTGGAAAACTACGCAGCAGATGGTCTGGTCCGTTCACAATAACAAACACGTTTATTAACGGAGCGGTCGAAATCAAAGGAAAGATTTCCGAACCCTTTATAGTTAATGGACAATGTTTAAAACCATATCACAGCGCAGAGAGTAACGATTACTTTCAAGAAATAACTTTAATAGAGCCACCTGCTCAATTAGAAATTTAAAACTTTGATTTTATTTGTCGAGCTTACGACATAAAACAAAGCGCTTAGTGGGAGACAACCCACCTTTTTATGATTAATTATTATATTTACCTTTTTGTTTTATTATTCTTATTATCATTCTTACTATTATTATTATTATTATTTTTCTCTTTATTTCTCTCATTCATAATCACTTATACACATATCTTCTCTAATATTCTATTTCATCTATATTTCTTCTTCATTCTATCACTATTATGCTTATTCTTATTTTCTTCTTTTCGGCATCTGGCCAAAAATCTGATTAAATTTCCTGTATCTAATTAATTTCAGGCTAACTTAATTAATATAAAAATTAAGCTGACCAACTAACAATGGAAGATACTATGGAAATAGCTTTCAGAGGAAGAGGCCAAAGAGGCAGATACAATTTATTAGCTGCAAGGAATATGTCCCTGACATATTATCCTGATCTTTTTGCTATGACTACTTTGGGAATTCATGATAGTGTTTTGTTTCTGCTGAATCAAATTGGATGGGAAGATGCTCATATGTTGAGGCGGTTCAGTACCTACCGCAAATTGACTCTGGAATTTCTGAGCTCTTTTAACTACCTCCCACATTATGGGAAGGGCCTGAAGAGAGGTCTTATCTTCTTTAGGCTATTTGGAATGGAGTATAGGTATAATCTTCATGACTTTTCTGCTTTGCTGGGATTCCCAGATGGATTTGATACTTTTACATCAAAGCAGGAAGAATTGTTTGATTACCGCGAGCTCGACATATTCTGGGAATCATTGACTGGGTTGAGTAGCTTTGAGCATCCTGAGCCACATGCGATTATATTCATAATCCGGCGTTCCGCTATTTTCACCATATTCTGTCACATACCCTGTTTGGAAAGGAACAGAATAACACTATTGTTTCTCGAGATGAGTTGTTTATTATGCTTTGTGTTGTACAGAATCGGCCCGTGAACGGTGTCGCTTTTCTATTAGTTACCATTGAGAAAATGCTTCAAGATGATAATATGCCCATCGTGATGGGAGGAATGGTAACAATGATAGCGAATGCTTTGGGTTTGCGGCAACCACTGTTGAGTTGCCATCCTTACGGAGGTATCCGACCAATGGATCTCAGTTTTTGTTTCAACAGAAGATTAATTGGAAACCATGGTCCACGAGAGTTTGAATTGCTAATTAATAATGAGGTAGTTAACCTCTTTACCTTTCCTAGTCCACGCACCAGTGTTCACGATAAAGGTAATTGGCTGTATAATTTGGACGGTTTACCATCTCCTGCTCGCTCCACTGAAACAATCCAGGATTATGAGATACCTGAGATTTATGAAATTGAATCTGATCCTGAGACACCACCTGGGTACCATGACTTTCCTGAGCAACCTTTGTCACCACCTGTAACTCCGTTGATTGAAGAAAATAGGCAAGGATCTGAACCCATGAACCAAGAAGAAACAATTAAGGAATTGAAGGAAGAAGTGAAGAATCTGAAAGAAAACCTCACAGCTGCGAACAATGAAGTTAATACACTCCGGATGGATCATTCTGGATTCGTCGACACAGTAGCTATGCAATTTAATGAAGTGTTTCAACATATCTATTCCATGCAGAAGAATAAAGGAGACAATAATAATAAAAGTGGCTAATGAGAGAATTTATATAAATTAGTTAGTTTTAGTTAGTATTTATTTGATTTGCATTTGGATTTCATTTGAATTATGTTTTGCAATTTGGTTTATTTTATGTTCTTTGTAGTACAATTTGAATTATGCAATTTAAAGTTCAACATTATTTATCTTCTTGTTTTGTTTCAATGTTATTTATATTAGTTATTAGATTATTAAGTGGTATCAAATAAAGCTGAAATGATACTGTTCGCAAACACTATGCATTCTGTGCCTGAGATATACATTATAACGTACTGTATCAACAGAAAACAAAAGGAAAAGTTGAATTTCCCACGCAGGCACAGGACCGGACGGTCCCACGCACACCATGCACCCTGGACCGACCGGTCCCCTTTTTTGACTGAAAAGCAGGACCGACCGTCCCCCTGTCCTACCACTAAGGGGATCGACCGGCCCCCTGTAGCATGCTGTAAAGCGTGTCTCTTTGTCTCCCACGCCAAACTCCATTCATAACTCATTTTTACCATTTATCTTCTCCATAAAACAACTTCAAACCACTCTTAAATTCCCATTACTCCACTATCTCATTTTTTTTCAAATTTTTACCCTTTCCAACTCCCCCATTAACTCTCATTAAATTCTCATTATCACCATTCAAACACCCTCACCATATAAATACCCCTCATTTCTTACTATCTCTTCACACCATTTCTTACTTTCTACTACGTTTCTCTAATATTTATCTTCATCTTCTCTATCTTCCTTCTCCATCTACCACCATTTTCTTACCCTTACCATGCCTCCGAGAACCATCCGTCCCGAAAGGCAACAACCCGACCTTTCAAACATTATCTTCCGCGATGATAAGCAACGCACCATGTATCTCAACTTATACAAACGCTCGGTGGTTCCGACAAAGTATGTAGATATAAATTGTCTACAAACTTTAGGACTCACTGAAAGTGTGTCATGGTTGCTAAATAATACTGGTTTATACAATCTCTGTACCCAACCAAACCCAACCTTTGAACCTCTAGTGTTGGAGTTTTTGAGTTCTTTTTCTTACTCAACTAATATTGAAGATCCATACACTACGGGAACTGCTAGTTTCCGTACGTTCAACCGTGAGTATACGCTAGATCAAGAACAAATTGCTGAGGCACTAGGATTCTCACAAGGGGATGGTATTTATTACAATCCATTTGAAGCGGAAGATGATATTCCAGCCTGGGAGGAGCAAGGTTTACAATTCTGGGAGGAGATAAGTGGGGAAGCCGCAAATGGTTGGAGACTATTATATGCGTCCCACATTCATAATCCAGCAATACGGTATTTTCACCGTATTTTGGCTCACACTATCTTCGGACGCACCTACAACCATAAGGTAACCAAAAATGAGTTATTTTTCTTATATTGTGCCTTAACAGGGAGCCGTGTCAACGCCGCACCATTTATGCTATCACACTTTCAACTATGTGCTCAAACCGCCGGAAACAACCCTTTTCTTTTCGGTGGCATTATTACCGCGATAGCTTACTCGCTAGGATTGGCTGACGAGATCCTAACTCTTGCTCAACACCTCATGCCAGCCCAATTTCTAGATGAGGTATACTGCAGAGACTCCCATCTAATCCTCCCAAGGAAAGGTGAGAACAGATTTACTTTATTGGTCAATAAAGTTTTGGTACCAAGCATTATTCTCCCATGTCCCCATCTTATTAATGTGCAAAATCGAAGCCGTTGGTTATTCGATTTAATTGCACCCGAAGCTGAGAATAATGCTCCCGTGGATGAAATGGAAGAAGAAATGAATAACAATCAACAAAACCATCTCACCATGGAAACTCTCTACCAAACCATGCAACAGATGCAAAACCAACAAAACGCAACATTTGCATTGGTACAACAAATGCATAATAACTACAACTCCTTGAATGCAAATGTTATTGACCTTGGAGTTTCTATGCACTCACTTCACCTACGCTTGGACGAATTCGTACCTCCACAACGCCAAGATGAGCGCCGTCCAAGAACTCGAGGAAGAGGACGTCGTCCACATCGTAACGATTAGTTCTTAATATTTCTTTTCTTTTTATTTTTGTATTTTTCGATTCCCCATTTATAAGCATTGAGGACAATGCTCAGTTTAAGTGTAGGGGGGTCGAATTAACTATTGTTATCTTTCTTCAAGTAAGCAAATTTCCCTTTTGTAATTTCCCTTTTGTAATTTAAAATTTTAATTAATAAAAATTTGTTATTAAAATTAAGTCTTATATACATATATAAGTTCATGATTATCCGAATTCGCCAAATTCTTGAACCATAAAAAAAAAATTTATGGTCAGACGCACAATTATACACACTCAAAAAGTGTATCAAAGTTGCTTCTTTAGAAGAAAATATTTATAAATTGAACACGATTGAAATAATATCGTCGCCACTTCAACGCTTTAAAATCTCAGGAAAATGAATTAAAATTTTAGTACCCTTTATATACCGAAAATTTAAATTCTAGGTTTTAAAGTAACCTTTAGTAGTTTATACAAGCAGTCAGCACCGTCTAAATAGAAAACTACGTGGAGGATCGATGAATATAAGTGATTGATCGAAAATTAAAAAAAAAATAATATAAAAAAAAAAAAACAAAATTTTTTTGGAAACGCTCTAACTAAGTTAGATAGTCCTTACCAGACTATTTAGCCCAACGGTCGCGAACCTTATAAATTATCAATTAATGAATTCTTTGTAAATTGGTTTAGCGGTTTCTGGTGTTGGACTTGGTAGGGCGAACTACGGTTCGATTCCCCGCAATTTACAAAAGAACCAAAAGGAGTTACCAACTATTAAGTACCAGAACTCCTAGCAGGCTTAAAAGATCAAATTCACTAACCGGTCACTCCACTATGTGCGCGAAAGGGCAAAGGGCTTAATGTGATTGCGCCTGAATGAAAAAGGTGAAACAAAATGTAGGATTTAGAGTTAAGTTATAATGGCGTCACTAGAATTGTTCTTCGAACCTGAGTTTATTTAGTATTGTTACGGTGACTTTAGTATCGAAGTCGAGAGCTCAAGAGCAATGTGCAACTTAATACATTTTTGACTTGTGGCAATTTTTGTTGCGTCTGACCCGCATTTAGAGAGATATATATTTCTTGCTTGAGGACAAGCAAAGGTTCAAGTGTAGGGGAGTTTGATAACACGATTTTATATCGTATAAATCGAACTAATTAATGCAAATAATTCATGTTTTTATTTAATTTATTTTATTTTATTTCCATATTACGCTGGTATTTCTTTGTTTCAGGTATTTTGCCTCAAATAAGCTTATGTGAAGAAAAATGAAGAAATAGATGCAATTTAGTACAAAAATGAAGATAATTGATTAATGTGGTGCATAATACTAAATGGGGGTGAAAAGAATGATTTTTTTCCAAGGCCCAAAAGACCAAGAATGCGCAAAGGCCCAAGGGAACACACGTTTCCCACTTCATCTTGAAGGGACCGACCGGCCCACTAAGGGGAACGACCGGTCCAGACCACTTCAGCTGAGTGGAACGACCGTTCCCTTCCCTTTCCTATTCTCACGCCATTTCCTCCTCACACGGAACGACCGGTCCCAAGTCAATGAAGAAACCAACTTTTGCTATATTTCCGTACACGTCTTCAGCACGTTATGCAACAAAGTCCACTAGCAATATTTTTTGGATATTCAGTTTTACGTGGATTGACCTTTTGGGATACAGTTATTTTATAAGCATTATAAATAGAAGTGTAAGAAAAATCCCAAGGGTCGAAGAATTTTTGCAAGATCGTACTATTTTCAGCAGAGCAAATTTCCTTCCATTTTAATTTTTGTTCTGCCTTTTCTTTTATTTTTATTTCATCGCATTGTTTTTATTTTCTTTTCTTCTCCAGTTTTCTGCCTTTATTTTTCGTACAACAATTTCTACACCGGGAATTGTTGTGAAATTTTATCCGGTTTAACCTTACGTTAGATCCGGTATTTTTACTTTCCTTGTTGTTACGAAATTCAAGATTCGAAGGGTAGATCCAGCCGACTTGTGGTGGAATACTCGAAGGATTTGAAGAACGGATATTTAATTGAAGCTATTGAAGTATTTCTACATTTTCATCAGGTTTTCATTAATACGCTTTATTTAATATATTTGTATGACCTTTGTTCTGAGTATGTTTTTATTTCGCCGTTTCCTAATTAATAAACCTTGCATGATTAATTGTATGAACATGTCTGGCTAAACCGATTAAATATCGGTATGTGAATTAACCAAATAACGGGATCCGAAATAAACTGGCTTAAAATTATTTTGTAAAAGAAACTTCTTTCATGGTTTTAATATTCAATTAAATTGTTTAAGATTTTACAAACCAATAGAACAGAAGTGTGAGGTTTTGGAATTGATTAAGGTTTTTACTAATAAAACGGAAGTTTGAGGCTAAAACCAGATAGTGATTATTAGGCATTGTTTTTAAAGAGGCGGAAGCATTTTAAAAACAATTAAATTTTATTCTGTTTTCAAAAATTACTTTAGAATCCGGCGGAGTGACGGAAGCACACGTTAGGGTATTAATCGTATAACCTGAACTAATAGAACGGAAGTGTGAGGGGAAGGTTTTTAGACAAATAAAGTTTGCGTAAAGATAATTTTTGACCAATTTAAGTAAAGGCCAGTGGAAATTCGGAACCCAAAATTTAGGTGAAATACATACCGGTATTTATAATTAAAAATTTTATAACTAAATTTAGTAATTAGATCCCTTTCGTTAATTAAATTAATATTAGCCTTAGCTTTACCCAGTAACCAAAATTACGGTAGATCGATTCATAGTCCCTGTGGATTCGATATCTTTTAAGACTACGCGATAGGACTGTGCACTTGCAGTCTCCAGATTTATAAACATACAAAGTCGCGATCATTATCTTTTCTAGGGTCGTAGGTCGCTCGTAGGTCTTACCCTCGCGTTATTTTTTATAGGGTCGAAGGTCTCTCGTAGGTCTTACCCTCTTGTTATCTTTTATAGGGGTGAAGGACGCGCGTAGGTATTACCCTCATGTTATCTTTCTAGGGCCGTAGGTTGCTCGTATGTCTTACCCTCATTTTATATTTTCTAGGGTCGTAGTCCGCTAGTAGGTCTTACCCTCACGTTATCTTTTTTAGGGTCGTAGGTCGCCCCTAGGTCTTACCCTCACGTTATCTTTTCTAAGGTCGTAGGTCACTCCTAGGTCTTACCCTCATGTTATCTTTTCTAAGGTCGTAGGTCACTCGTAGGTCTTACCCTCAGGTTATATTTTCTATGGTCGTAGGTCGCTCGTAGGTCTTACCCTCACATTATCTTTTCTAGGGTCATAGGTCACTCGTAGGTCTTACCCTCACGTTATATTTTCTAGGGTCATAGGTCGCTAGTTATCTTACCGTCACGTTATCTTTTCTAGGGTCGTAGGTCGCTCATAGGTCTTACCCTCACATTATCTTTTCTAGGGTTCTAGGTCGCCCGTAAGTCCTACCCTCAAGTTATCTCTTCTAGGGTCGTAGCTAACTAGTAGGTCTTACCTTTACGTTATCTTTTCTAGGGTCGTAGGTCGCCTATAGGTCTTACCCTCATGTTGTCTTTTATAGGGTTGTAGGTCGCTCGTAGGTCTTACCCTCACGTTATATTTGTAGGATCATAGGTCTCTCGTAGGTCTTACACTGACGTTATCTTTTATAGGATTGTAGGTCGCTCATAGGTCTTACCCTCATGTTATCTTTCTAGGGCCGTAGGTCGCTCGTAGGTCTTACCCTCACTTTATATTTTTAGGGTTGTAGGTCTTACCCTCACGTTATATTTTATAAGGTCATAGGTCGCTCGTAGGTCTTTCCCTCATGTTATCTTTCTACGGTCGTAGGTCACTCGTAGGTCTTACCCTCACGTTATCTTTTATAGGGACGTAGGTCGCTCGTAGGTCTTACTCTCACGTTATATTTTCTAAGGTTGTAGTTCGCTCGTAGGTCTTACCCTCATGTTATCTTTTCTTTGCTCGTATGTCGCTCGTAGGTCTTACCCTCATGTTATCTTTTATAGGGTCGTAGGTCTCTCGTAGGTCTTACCCGCACGTTATCTTTTATAGGGCTGAAGGATGCGCGTAGGTCATACCCTCATGTTATCTTTCTAGGGTCGTAGGTCGCTCGTAGGTCTTACCTTCATGTTATCTTTTCTAGGGTTGTAGGTCGCTTGTAGGTCTTACCCTCAAGTTATCTCTTATAAGGTCGTAGGTCGCTCGTAGGTCTTACCCACACGTTTTGTTTTCTTGGGTCGTAGGACGCTCGTAGGTCTTACCGTCACGTTATCATTTCTAAGGTCGTAGGTCTTACCCTCACGTTACATTTTCTAGGGTTGTAGGTAGCTCGTAGGTTTTACCCTCATGTTATCTCTTCTAGTGTCGTAGTTCGCTAGTAGGTCTTACCCTTACGTTATCTTTTCTAGGGTCGTAGGGTGCCTGTAGGTCTTACCCTCACGTTGTCTTTTATAGGGTCATAGGTCGCTCGTAGGTCTTACCCTCAGGTTATATTTTATAGGGTTGTAGGTCGCTCGTAGGCCTTACCCTCACGTTATATTTCTAGGATCATAGGTCTCTCGTAGGTCTTACACTAACGTTATCTTTTATAGGATTGTAAGTCGCTCATAGGTCTTACCCTCATGTTATCTTTCTAGGGTCGTAGGTCGCTCGTAGGTCTTACCCTGACGTTATATTTTTAGGGTTGTAGGTCTTACCCTCACGTTATGTTTTATAAGGTCGTAGGTTGCTCGTAGGCCTTTCTCTCATGTTATCTTTCTACGGTTGTAGGTCGCTCGTAGGTCTTACCCTAACATTGTATTTTCTAGGGTCGTAGGTCGCTTGTAGGTCTTACCGTCACGTTATCTTTTATAGGGTCGTAGGTCAGCGTAGGTCTTACCCTCACGTTATATTTTATAGGGTCGTAGGTTGCTCCTTATCTATCTGTCACGTTATCTTTTCTAGGGTCTTATGTGGCTCATAGGTCTTACCCTCACGTTACATTTTCTAGGGTCATAGTTTGCTAGTAGGTCTTACCCTCACGTTATCTTTTCTAGGGTCGTAGGTCGCTTGTAGGTCTTACACACACGTTAGCTTTTATAGGGTCGTAGGTCGCTCATAGGTCTTACCCTCACGTTATATTTTCTAAGGTTGTAGTTCGCTCATAGGTCTTACCCTCACATTATCTTTTATCGGGTCGTAGTTCGCCCGTAGGTCTTACCCTCATGTTATCTTTTCTAGGGTCGTAGGTCGCTCGTAGGTCTTACCCTCGCGTTATTTTTGTTAGGGTCGTAGGTCTCTCGTAGGTCTTACCCTCTTGTTATCTTTTATAGGGCTGAAGGACGCGCATAGGTCTTACACTCATGTTATCTTTCTAGGGCCGTAGGTTGCTCGTATGTCTTACCCTCATGTTATCTTTTCTAAGGTTGTAAGTCGCTTGTAGGTCTTACCCTCACGTTATCTTTTTTAGGGTCGTAGGTCGCCCATAGGTCCTACCCTCATGTTATATTTTCTAGGGTCGTAGGTAGCTCGTAGGTCTTACCCTCATGTTATATTTTCTAGGGTCGTAGTCCGCTAGTAGGTCTTACCCTCATATTATCTTTTTTAGGGTCGTAGGTCGCCCCTAGGTCTTACCCTCATGTTATCTTTTCTAAGGTCGTAGGTCACTCGTAGGTCTTACCCTCACGTTATATTTTCTAGGGTCGTAGGTCGCTCGTAGGTCGCTCATTATCTTACCGTCACGTTATCTTTTCTAGGGTCGTAGGTCGCTCATAGGTCTTACCCTCACGTTATATTTTCTAGGGTTCTAGGTCGCCCGTAAGTCTTACCCTCAAGTTATCTCTTCTAGGGTCATAGTTCACTAGTATGTCTTACCTTTACGTTATCTTTTCTTGGGCCGTAGGTCGCCTATAAGTGTTACCCTCATGTTGTCTTTTATAGGGTCGTAGGTGGCTCGTAGATCTTACCCTCAGGTTGTCTTTTATAGGGTTGTAGGTTGCTCGTAGGTCTTACCCTCACGTTATATTTCTAGGATCATAGGTCTCTCGTAGGTCTTACACTAACGTTATCTTTTATAGGATTGTAGGTCGCTCATAGGTCTTACCCTCATGTTATCTTTCTAGGGTCGTAGGTTGATAGTAGGTCTTACCCTCACGTAATGTTTTATAAGGTTGTAGGTCGCTCGTAGGTCTTTCCCTCATGTTATCTATCTACGGTCGTAGCTCGCTCGTAGGTCTTACCCTCATGTTATCTATTATAGGGTCGTAGGTCGCTCGTAGGTCTTACCCTCATGTTATCTTTTCTAGGGTCATAGGTCACTTGTAGGTATTACCCTCCCAATATCTTTTATAGGGTCGTAGGTCGCTCGTATGTCTTACCCTCACGTTATATTTTCTAAGGTTATAGTTCGCTCGTAGGTCTAACCCTCACGTTATATTTTATAGGGCCGTAGGTCTCCCGTTATCTTTCTGTCACGTTATCTTTTCTAGTTTCGTAGGTGGCTCATAGGTCTTAACCTTATGTTACCTTTTCTAGGGTTGTAGGTTGCCCGTAAGTCTTACCCTCAAGTTATCTTTTCTAGGGTCGTAGTTCGCTAGTAGGTCTTACCCTCACGTTATCTTTTCTAGAGTCTTTGGTCGCTCGTAGGACTTACAATAACGTTAGCTTTTATAGGGTCGTAGGTCGCTCATAGGTGTTACCCTCTTGTTATATTTCTAGGGTTGTACGTCTTACCCTCATGTTATGTTTTATAAGGTCGTAGGTCGCTCGTAGGTCTTACCCTCATGTTATCTTTCTACGGTCATAGGTCGCTTGTAGGTCTTACCCTAACATTATATATTCTAGGGTCGTATGTCGCTTATAGGTCTTACCCTCATATTATCTTTTATAGGGTCGTAGGTCGCTCGTAGGTCTTACCCTCACATTATCTTTTATCGGGTCGTAGCTCGCCCGTAGGTCTTACCTTCATGTTATCTTTTCTAGGGTTGTAGGTCGCTCGTAGGTCTTACCCTCATGTTATCTTTTCTAGGGTTGTAGGTCGCTTGTAGGTCTTACCCTTAAGTTATCTTTTATAGGGTCTTAGGTCGCTCGTAGGTCTTACCCACACGTTATATTTTCAAAGGTTATAGTTTACTCGTAGGTCTTACCGTCACGTTATTTTTTATAGGGTCGTAGGTCGCCCATAGGTCTTACCCTCACGTTATCTTTTTTAGGGCCGTAGGTCGCCCCTAGGTCTTACCGTCAGGTTATCTTTTCTAAGGTCGTAGGTCACTCGTAGGTCTTACCCTCACGTTATCTTTTCTGAGGTCGTAGGTCACTCTTAGGTCTTACCCTCACTTTATATTTTCTAGGGTCGTAGGTCGCTCGTAGGTCTTACCCTCACATTATCTTTTTTAGGGTAATAGGTCACCCGTAGGTCTTACCCTCACGTTATATTTTCTAGGGTCGTAGGTCGCTCGTTATCTTACCATCACGTTATCTTTTCTAGGGTCGTAGGTCGCTCATAGGTCTTACCCTCAAGTTATATTTTCTAGGGTTCTAGGTCGCCCGTAAGTCTTACCCTCAAGTTATCTCTTCTAGGGTCGTAGTTCACTAGTAGGTCTTACCTTTACGTTATCTTTTCTAGGGTCGTAGGTCGCCTATAGGTCTCTCCCTTATGTAGTCTTTTATAGGGTCGTAGGTCGCTCGTAGATCTTACCCTCAAGTTATCTTTTATAGGGTTGTAGGTCTCTCGTAGGTCTTACCCTCACGTTATATTTCTAGGATCATAGGTCTCTCATAGGTCTTACACTGATGTTATCTTTTATAGGATTGTAGGTCGCTCATAGGTATTACCCTCATGTTATCTTTCTAGGGTCGTAGGTCGCTCGTAGGTCTTACCCTCACGTTATATTTTTAGGGTTGTAGGTCTTACCCTCATGTTATGTTTTATAAGGTCATAGGTCGCTCGTAGGTCTTTCCCTCATGTTTTCTTTCTACGGTCGTAGGTCGCTCGTAGGTCTTACCCTCACGTTATCTTTTATAGGGACGTAGGTCGCTCGTAGGTCTTACCCTCACGTTATATTTTCTAAGGTTGTAGTTCGCTCGTAGGTCTTACCCTCACATTATCTTTTATCGAGTCATAGGTCGCCCGTAGGTCTTACCCTCATGTTATCTTTTCTAGGCTCGTAGGTCTCTCATAGGTCTTATCCTCACGTTATCTTTTATAGGGTCATAGGTCGCTCGTAGGTCTTACCCTCACGTTATCTTTTATAGGGCTGAAGGATGCACGTAGGTCATACCCTCATGTTATCTTTCTAGGGTCGTAGGTCGCTCGTAGGTCTTACCCTCATGTTATCTTTTCTAGGGTTGTAGGTCGATTGTAGGTCTTACCCTCAAGTTATCTTTTATAGGGTCGTAGGTCGCACGTAGGTTTTACCTTCACGTTATCTTTTCTAAGGTCGTAGGTCGCTCGTAGGTCTTACCGTCACGTTACATTTTCTAGGGTTGTAGGTAGCTCGTAGGTCTTACCCTCATGTTATCTCTTCTAGGGTCGTAGTTCGCTAGTAGGTCTTACCCTTACGTTATCTTTTCTAGGGTCGTAGGTTGCCTGTAGGTCTTACCCTCATGTTGTCTTTTGTAGTGTCATAGGTCGCTCGTAGGTCTTACCCTCAGGTTATCTTTTATAGGGTTGTAGGTCGCTCGTAGTTCTTACCCTCACGTTATATTTCTAGGATCATAGGTCTCTCGTAGGTCTTGCACTGACGTTATCTTTTATAGGATTGTATGTCGCTCATAGGTCTTACCCTCATGTTATCTTTCTAGGGTCATAGGTCGCTCGTAGGTCTTACCCTCATGTTATATTTTTAGGGTTGTAGGTTTTACCCTCACGTTATGTTTTATAAGGTCGTAGGTCGCTTGTAGGCCTTTCCCTCATGTTATCTTTCTACGGTCGTAGGTCGCTCGTAGGTCTTACCCTCACGTTATCTTTTATAGGGTCGTAGGTCAACGTAGGTCTTACCCTCACGTTATATTTTATAGGGTCGTAGGTTGCTCGTTATCTTTCCGTCACGTTATCTTTTCTAGGATCATAGGTGGCTCATAGGTCTTACCCTCATGTTATCTTTTCTATGGTTGTAGTTCGCCCGTAATTCTTACCCTCGAGTTATCTTTTCTAGGGTCGTAGTTCGCTAGTAGGTCTTACCCTCACGTTATCTTTTCTAAGGTCGTAGGTCGCTTGTAGGTCTTACATACACATTAGCTTTTATAGGGTCGTAGGTTGCTGATAGGTCTTACCCTCACGTTATATTTCTAGGATTGTAGGTCTTACCCTCACGTTATGTTTTGTAAGTTCATAGGTCGCTCGTAGGTCTTACCCTCACATTATATTTTATTAGGTTGTAGTTCGCTCGTAGGTCTTACCCTCACATTATCTTTTATCAGGTCGTAGGTCGCCCATAGGTCTTACCCTCATGTTATCTTTTCTAGGGTCGTAGGTCGCTCGTAGGTCTTACCCTCGTGTTATCATTTATAGGGTCGTAGGTCTCTCGTAGGTCTTAACCCTCTTGTTATCTTTTATAGGGATGAAGAACGCGCGTAGGTCATACCCTCATGTTATTTTTCTAGAGCCGTAGGTTGCTCGTAGGTCTTACCCTCTTGTTATCTTTTCTAAGGTTGTAGGTGGCTTTGTAGGTCTTACCCTCAAGTTATTTTTTATAGGGTCGTAGGTCGCCCATAGGTCTTACCCTCATGTTATCTTTTTTAGGGTCGTAGGTCGCCCATAGGTCTTACCCTCACGTTATGTTTTATAGGGTCGTAGGTCGCTCGTAGGTCTTACCCTCATGTTATCTCTTCTAAGGTCGTACCTCGTTCGTAGGTCTTACCCTCATGTTATATTTTCTATGGTCGTAGGTCGCTCGTAGGTCTTACCCTCACGTTATCTTTTCTAGGGTCGTAGTTCGCTAGTAGTTCTTACAATTATGTTATCTTTTCTAGGGTCGTAGGTCGCCCGTAGGACTTACCCTCATGTTATCTTTTATAGGGTCGTAGGTCGCTCGTAGGTTTTACCCTCACGTTGTCTTATATAGCATTGTAGGTCGCTCGTAGGTCTTACCCTAACGTTATAATTCTATGATCATAGGTTGCTTGTAGGTCTTACCCTCACGTTATATTCTCTAACGTTGTAGTTCGCTCGTTGGTCTTACCCTCACGTTATATTTTCTAAGGTTGTAGTTCGCTCGTAGGTCTTACCCTCAGGTTATCTTTTATATTGTCGTAGGTCAAAGTAGGTCTTACCCTCACGTTATATTTTCTAAGGTTGTAGTTTGCTCGTAGTTCTTACCCTCACGTTATATTTTCTAGGGTCGTAGGTCGCTCGTAGGTCTTACCCTCATGTTATCTTTTCTAGGGTCATAGGTCACCCGTAGGTCTTACCCTCATGTTATATTTTCTAGGGTCGTAGGTCGCTCGTTATCTTACCGTCACGTTATCTTTTCTAGGGTCGTATGTCGCTCATAGGTCTTACCCTCATGTTATCTTTTCTAGGGTTCTAGGTTGCCCGTAAGTCTTACCCTCAAGTTATCTCTTCTAGGGTCATAGTTCACTAGTAGGTCTTCCCTTTACGTTATCTTTTCTAGGGTCGTAGGTCGCCTATAGGTATTACCCTCATGTTGTCTTTTATAGGGTCGTAGGTCGCTTGTAGATCTTACCCTCAGGTTATCTTTTATAGGGTTGTAGGTCGCTCGTAGGTCTTACCCTCACGTTATATTTCTAGGATCATAGGTCTCTCGTAGGTCTTACACTGACGTTATCTTTTATAGGATTGTAGGTCGCTCATAGGTCTTACCCTCATGTTATCTTTCTAGGGTCGTAGGTCGCTCGTAGGTCTTACCCTCACGTTATATTTTTAGGGTTGTAGGTCTTACCCTCACGTAATGTTTTATAAGGTTGTAGGTCGCTCATAGGTCTTTCCCTCATGTTATCTATCTACTTTCGTAGGTCGCTCCTAGGACTTACGCTCATGTTATCTATTATAGGGTCGTAGGTCGCTCGTTGTTCTTACCCTCATGTTATCTTTTCTAGGGTCGTAGGTCGCTTGTAGGTATTACCCTTCCAATATCTTTTATAGGGTCATAGGTCGCTCGTATGTCTTACCCTCACGTTATATTTTCTAAGGTTGTAGTTCGCTCGTAGGTCTTTCCCTCACGTTATATTTTATAGGGCCGTAGGTCGCTAGTTATCTTTCCGCCACGTTATCTTTTCTAGTTTCGTAGGTGGCTCATAGGTCTTACCCTCATGTTACCTTTTCTAGGGTTGTAGGTCGCCCGTAAGTCTTACCCTCAAGTTATCTTTTCTAGGGTCGTAGTTCGCTAGTAGGTCTTACCCTCACGTTATCTTTTCTAGGGTCGTAGGTCGCTCGTAGGTCTTACACTAACGTTAGCTTTTATAGGGTCGTAGGTCGATCATAGGTCTTACCCTCACGTTATATTTCTAGGGTTGTAGGTCTTACCCTTACGTTATGTTTTATAAGGTCGTAGGTCGCTCGTAGGTCTTACCCTCATGTTATCTTTCTACGGTCATAGGTCGCTCGTAGGTCTTACCCTTACATTATATTTTCTAGGGTCGTAGGTCCCTTATAGGTCTTACCCTCACATTATCTTTTATAGGGTCGTAGGTCGCTCGTAGGTCTTACCCTCACATTATCTTTTTTCAGGTCGTAGCTTGCCCGTAGGTCTTACCCTCATGTTATCTTTTCTAGGGTCGTAGGTCTCTCGTAGGTATTACCCTCACGTTATCTTTTATACTGCCGAAGGACACGTGTAGGTGTTACCCTCATGTTATCTTTCTAGGGTCGTAGGTCGCTCGTAGGTCTTACCCTCATGTTATGTTTTCTAGGGTTGTAGGTCGCTTATAGGTCTTACCCTTAAGTTATCTTTTATAGGGTCTTAGGTCGCTAGTAGGTCTTAACCCTCACGTTATTTTTTATAGGGTCGTAGGTCGCCCATAGGTCTTACCCTTATGTTATCTTTTTTAGGGCCGTAGGTCGCCCCTAGGTCTTACCGTCATGTTATCTTTTCTAAGGTCTTAGGTCACTCGTAGGTCTTACCCTCACGTTATCTTTTCTAAGGTCGTAGGTCACTCTTAGGTCTTACCCTCACGTTATATTTTCTAGGGCCGTAGGTCGCTCGTAGGTCTTACCCTCACGTTATCTTTTCTAGGGTCATAGGTCACCCGTAGGTCTTACCCTCACGTTATATTTTCTAGGGTCGTAGGTCGCTCGTTATCTTACCATCACGTTATCTTTTCTAGGGTCGTAGGTCGCTCATAGGTCTTACCCTCACTTTATCTTTTCGAGGGTTCTAGGTCGCCCGTAAGTCTTACCCTCAAGTTATCTCTTTTAGGGTCGTAGTTCACTAGTAGGTCTTACCTGTATGTTATCTTTTCTAGTGTCGTAGGTCACCTATAGGTCTCACCCTCATGTTGTCTTTTATAGGGTCGTAGGTCGCTCGTAGATCTTACCCTCAGGTTATCTTTTATAGGGTTGTAGGTCGATTGTAGGTCTTACCCTCAAGTTATCTTTTATAGGGTCGTAGGTCGCACGTAGGTTTTACCTTCACGTTATCTTTTCTAAGGTCGTAGGTCGCTCGTAGGTCTTACCCTCACGTTACATTTTCTAGGGTTGTAGGTAGCTCGTAGGTCTTACCCTCATGTTATCTCTTCTAGGGTCGTAGTTCGCTAGTAGGTCTTACCCTTACGTTATCTTTTCTAGGGTCGTAGGTTGCCTGTAGGTCTTACCCTCATGTTGTCTTTTGTAGTGTCATAGGTCGCTCGTAGGTCTTACCCTCAGGTTATCTTTTATAGGGTTGTAGGTCGCTCGTAGTTCTTACCCTCACATTATATTTCTAGGATCATAGGTCTCTCGTAGGTCTTGCACTGACGTTATCTTTTATAGGATTGTATGTCGCTCATAGGTCTTACCCTCATGTTATCTTTCTAGGGTCATAGGTCGCTCGTAGGTCTTACCCTCATGTTATATTTTTAGGGTTGTAGGTTTTACCCTCACGTTATGTTTTATAAGGTCGTAGGTCGCTTGTAGGCCTTTCCCTCATGTTATCTTTCTACGGTCGTAGGTCGCTCGTAGGTCTTACCCTCACGTTATCTTTTATAGGGTCGTAGGTCAACGTAGGTCTTACCCTCACGTTATATTTTATAGGGTCGTAGGTTGCTCGTTATCTTTCCGTCACGTTATCTTTTCTAGGATCATAGGTGGCTCATAGGTCTTACCCTCATGTTATCTTTTCTATGGTTGTAGTTCGCCCGTAATTCTTACCCTCGAGTTATCTTTTCTAGGGTCGTAGTTCGCTAGTAGGTCTTACCCTCACGTTATCTTTTCTAAGGTCGTAGGTCGCTTGTAGGTCTTACATACACATTAGCTTTTATAGGGTCGTAGGTTGCTGATAGGTCTTACCCTCACGCTATATTTCTAGGATTGTAGGTCTTACCCTCACGTTATGTTTTGTAAGTTCATAGGCGGCTCGTAGGTCTTACCCTCACGTTATATTTTCTAAGGTTATAGTTCGCTCGTAGGTCTTACCCTCACATTATCTTTTATCGGGTCGTAGGTCTCCCATAGGTCTTACCCTCATGTTATCTTTTCTAGGGTCGTAGGTCGCTCTAAGGTCTTACCCTCGCGTTATCATTTATAGGGTCGTAGGTCTCTCGTAGGTCTTAACCCTCTTGTTATCTTTTATAGGGATGAAGAACGCGCGTAGGTCTTACCCTCATGTTATCTTTCTAGAGCCGTAGGTTGCTCGTAGGTCTTACCCTCTTGTTATCTTTTCTATGGTTGTAGGTGGCTTTGTAGGTCTTACCCTCAAGTTATTTTTTATAGGGTCGTAGGTCGCCCATAGGTCTTACCCTCATGTTATCTTTTTTAGGGTCGTAGGTCGCCCATAGGTCTTACCCTCACGTTATGTTTTCTAGGGTCGTAGGTCGCTCGTAGGTCTTACCCTCATGTTATCTCTTCTAAGGTTGTACCTCGTTTGTAGGTCTTACCCTCATGTTATATTTTCTATGGTCGTAGGTCGCTCGTAGGTCTTACCCTCACGTTATCTTTTCTAGGGTCGTAGTTCGCTAGTAGGTCTTACAATTATGTTATCTTTTCTAGGGTCGTAGGTCGCCCGTAGGTCTTACCCTCATGTTATCTTTTATAGGGTCGTAGGTCGCTCGTAGGTTTTACCCTCACGTTGTCTTATATAGCATTGTAGGTCGCTCGTAGGTCTTACCCTAACGTTATAATTCTATGATCATAGGTTGCTTGTAGGTCTTACCCTCACGTTATATTTTCTAACGTTGTAGTTCGCTCGTTGGTCTTACCCTCACGTTATATTTTCTAAGGTTGTAGTTCGCTCGTAGGTCTTACCCTCAGGTTATCTTTTATATTGTCGTAGGTCAAAGTAGGTCTTACCCTCACGTTATATTTTCTAAGGTTGTAGTTTGCTCGTAGTTCTTACCCTCACGTTATATTTTCTAGGGTCGTAGGTCGCTCGTAGGTCTTACCCTCATGTTATCTTTTCTAGGGTCATAGGTCACCCGTAGGTCTTACCCTCATGTTATATTTTCTAGGGTCGTAGGTCGCTCGTTATCTTACCGTCACGTTATCTTTTCTAGGGTCGTATGTCGCTCATAGGTCTTACCCTCACGTTATCTTTTCTAGGGTTCTAGGTTGCCCGTAAGTCTTACCCTCAAGTTATCTCTTCTAGGGTCATAGTTCACTAGTAGGTCTTCCCTTTACGTTATCTTTTCTAGGGTCGTAGGTCGCCTATAGGTATTACCCTCATGTTGTCTTTTATAGGGTCGTAGGTCGCTTGTAGATCTTACCCTCAGGTTATCTTTTATAGGGTTGTAGGTCGCTCGTAGGTCTTACCCTCACGTTATATTTCTAGGATCATAGGTCTCTCGTAGGTCTTACACTGACGTTATCTTTTATAGGATTGTAGGTCGCTCATAGGTCTTACCCTCATGTTATCTTTCTAGGGTCGTAGGTCGCTCGTAGGTCTTACCCTCACGTTATATTTTTAGGGTTGTAGGTCTTACCCTCACGTAATGTTTTATAAGGTTGTAGGTCGCTCATAGGTCTTTCCCTCATGTTATCTATCTACTTTCGTAGGTCGCTCCTAGGACTTACGCTCATGTTATCTATTATAGGGTCGTAGGTCGCTCGTTGTTCTTACCCTCATGTTATCTTTTCTAGGGTCGTAGGTCGCTTGTAGGTATTACCCTCCCAATATCTTTTATAGGGTCATAGGTCGCTCGTATGTCTTACCCTCACGTTATATTTTCTAAGGTTGTAGTTCGCTCGTAGGTCTTTCCCTCACGTTATATTTTATAGGGCCGTAGGTCGCTAGTTATCTTTCCGTCACGTTATCTTTTCTAGTTTCGTAGGTGGCTCATAGGTCTTACCCTCATGTTACCTTTTCTAGGGTTGTAGGTCGCCCGTAAGTCTTACCCTCAAGTTATCTTTTCTAGGGTCGTAGTTCGCTAGTAGGTCTTACCCTCACGTTATCTTTTCTAGGGTCGTAGGTCGCTCGTAGGTCTTACACTAACGTTAGCTTTTATAGGGTCGTAGGTCGATCATAGGTCTTACCCTCACGTTATATTTCTAGGGTTGTAGGTCTTACCCTTACGTTATGTTTTATAAGGTCGTAGGTCGCTCGTAGGTCTTACCCTCATGTTATCTTTCTACGGTCATAGGTCGCTCGTAGGTCTTACCCTTACATTATATTTTCTAGGGTCGTAGGTCCCTTATAGGTCTTACCCTCACATTATCTTTTATAGGGTCGTAGGTCGCTCGTAGGTCTTACCCTCACATTATCTTTTTTCAGGTCGTAGCTTGCCCGTAGGTCTTACCCTCATGTTATCTTTTCTAGGGTCGTAGGTCTCTCGTAGGTATTACCCTCACGTTATCTTTTATACTGCCGAAGGACACGTGTAGGTGTTACCCTCATGTTATCTTTCTAGGGTCGTAGGTCGCTCGTAGGTCTTACCCTCATGTTATGTTTTCTAGGGTTGTAGGTCGCTTATAGGTCTTACCCTTAAGTTATCTTTTATAGGGTCTTAGGTCGCTAGTAGGTTTTAACCCTCACGTTATTTTTTATAGGGTCGTAGGTCGCCCATAGGTCTTACCCTCATGTTATCTTTTTTAGGGCCGTAGGTCGCCCCTAGGTCTTACCGTCACTTTTTCTTTTCTAAGGTCTTAGGTCACTCATAGGTCTTACCCTCACGTTATCTTTTCTAAGGTCGTAGGTCACTCTTAGGTCTTACCCTCACGTTATATTTTCTAGGGTCGTAGGTCGCTCGTAGGTCTTACCCTCACGTTATCTTTTCTAGGGTCATAGGTCACCCGTAGGTCTTACCCTCACGTTATATTTTCTAGGGTCGTAGGTCGCTCGTTATCTTACCGTCACGTTATCTTTTCTAGGGTCGTAGGTCGCTCATAGGTCTTACCCTCACGTTATCTTTTCGAGGGTTCTAGGTCGCCCGTAAGTCTTACCCTCAAGTTATCTCTTTTAGGGTCGTAGTTCACTAGTAGGTCTTACCTGTACGTTATCTTTTCTAGTGTCGTAGGTCACCTATAGGTCTCACCCTCATGTTGTCTTTTATAGGGTTGTAGGTCGCTCGTAGATCTTACCCTCAGGTTATCTTTTATAGGGTTGTAGGTCTCTCGTAGGTCTTACCCTCATGTTATATTTCTAGGAACATAGGTCTCTCGTAGGTCTTACACTGACGTTATCTTTTATAAGATTGTAGGTCGCTCATAGGTCTTACCCTCATGTTATCTTTCTAGGGTCGTAGGTCGCTCGTAGGTCTTACCCTCACGTTATATTTTTAGGGTTGTAGGTCTTACCCTCACGTAATGTTTTATAAGGTTGTAGGTCGCTCATAGGTCTTTCCCTCATGTTATCTATCTACAATCGTAGGTCGCTCGTAGGTCTTACCCTCATGTTATCTATTATAGGGTCGTATGTCGCTCGTAGGTCTTACCCTCATGTTATCTTTTCTAGGGTCGTAGGTCGCTTGTAGGTATTACCCTCCCAATATCTTTTATAGGGTCTTAGGTTGCTCGTATGTATTACCCTCACGTTTTATTTTCTAAGGTTGTAGTTTGCTCGTAGGTCTTACCCTCACGTTATATTTTATAGGGCCGTAGGTCGCTCGTTATCTTTCCGTCACGTTATCTTTTCTAGTTTCGTAGGTGGCTCATAGGTCTTACCCTCATGTTACCTTTTCTAGGGTTGTACGTCGCCCGTAAGGCTTACCCTCAAGTTATCTTTTCTAGGGTCGTAGTTCGCTAGTAGGTCTTACCCTCACGTTATCTTTTCTAGGGTCGTAGGTCGCTCGTAGGTCTTACACTAACGTTAGCTTTTATAGGGTCGTAGGTCGATCATAGGTCTTACCCTCATGTTATATTTCTAGGGTCGTAGGTCTTACCCTCATGTTATGTTTTATAAGGTCGTAGGTCTTACCCTCATGTTATCTTTCTACGGTCATAGGTCGCTCGTAGGTCTTACCCTTACATTATATTTTCTAGGGTCGTAGGTCGCTTATAGGTCTTACCCTCACATTATCTTTTATAGGGTCGTAAGTTGCTCGTAGGTCTTACCCTCACATTATCTTTTATCAGGTCGTAGCTTGCCCGTAGGTCTTACCCTCATGTTATCTTTTCTAGGGTCGTAGGTCTCTCGTAGGTATTACCCTCACGTTATCTTTTATACTGTCGTAGGACACGCGTAGGTCTTACCCTCATGTTATCTTTCTAGGGTCGTAGGTCGCTGGTAGGTCTTACCCTCATGTTATCCTTTCTAGGGTTGTAGGTCGCTTATAGGTCTTACCCTTAAGTTATCTTTTATAGGGTCCTAGGTTGCTCGTAGGTCTTACCCACACGTTATATTTTCAAAGGTTATAGTTTACTCGTAGGTCTTACCCTCACGTTATTTTTTATAGGGTCGTAGGCCGCCCATAGGTCTTACCCTGACGTTATCTTTTTTAGGGACGTAGGTCGCCCCTAGGTCTTACCGTCACGTTATCTTTTCTAAGGTCGTAGGTCACTCGTAGGTCTTACCCTCACGTTATCTTTTGTAAGGTCGTAGGTCACTCTTAGGTCTTACCCTCACGTTATATTTTCTAGGGTCGTAGGTCGCTCGTAGGTCTTACCCTCATGTTATCTTTTCTAGGGTCATAGGTCACCCGTAGGTCTTACCCTCACGTTATATTTTCTAGGGTCGTAGGTCGCTCGTTATCTTACTGTCACGTTATCTTTTCTTGGGTCGTAGGTCGCTCATAGGTCTTACCCTCACGTTATCTTTTCGAGGGTTCTAGGTCGCCCGTAAGTCTTACCCTTAAGTTATCTCTTATAGGGTCGTAGTTCACTAGTAGATCTTACCTTGCCGTTATCTTTTCTAGGGTCGTAGTTCGCCTATAGGTCTCACCCTCACGTTGTCTTTTATAGAGTCGTAGGTCGCTCGTAGATCTTACCCTCAGGTTATCTTTTATAGGGTTGTAGGTCTCTCGTAGGTCTTACCCTCACGTTATATTTCTAGGATCATAGGTCTCTCGTAGGTCTTACACTGACGTTATCTTTTATAAGATTGTAGGTCGCTCATAGGTCTTACCCTCATGTTATCTTTCTAGGGTCGTAGTTCGCTCGTAGGTCTTACCCTCACGTTATATTTTTAGGGTTGTAGGTCTTACCATCACGTTATGTTTTATAAGGTCATAGGTCGCTCGTAGGTCTTTCCCTCATGTTTTCTTTCTATGGTCGTAGGTCGCTCGTAGGTCTTACCCTCATGTTATCTTTTCTAGGCTCGTAGGTCGCTCATAGTTCTTACCCTCACGTTATCTTTTATAGGGTCGTAGGTCTCTCGTAGGTCTTACCCTCACGTTATCTTTTATAGGGCTGAAGGATGCGCATAGGTCATACCCTCATGTTATCTTTCTAGGGTCGTAGGTCACTCGTAGGTCTTACCCTCATGTTATCTTTTGTAGGGTTGTAGGTCGCTTGTAGGTCTTACAATCAAGTTATCTTTTATAGGGTCGTAGGTCGCTCGTAGGTTTTACCCACACGTTATGTTTTCTTGGGTCGTAGGACGCTCGTAGGTCTTACCCTCACGTTATATTTTCTAAGGTCGTAGGTCAGTCGTAGGTCTTACGCTTATGTTACATTTTCTAGGGTTTTAGGTAGCTCGTAGGTCTTACCCTCATATTATCTCTTCTAGGGTCGTAGTTCGCTAGAAGGTCTTACCCTTACGTTATCTTTTCTAGGGTCGTAGGTCACCTGTAGGTCTTACCCTCACGTTGTCTTTTATAGGGTCATAGGTCGCTCGTAGGTCTTACCCTCAAGTTATCTTTTATAGGGTTGTAAGTCACTCGTAGTTCTTACTCTCACGTTATATTTCTAGGATCATAGGTCTCTCGTAGGTCTTACACTGACGTTATCTTTTATAGGATTGTAGGTCGCTAATAGGTCTTACCTTCATGTTATCTTTCTAGGGTCGTAGGTCGCTCGTAGGTCTTACCCTAACGATATATTTTTAGGGTTGGAGGTCTTACCCTCATGTTATGTTTTAAAAGGTCGTAGGTCGCTCATAGGCCTTTCCCTCATGTTATCTTTCTACGGTCGTAGGTCGCTCGTAGGTCTTACCCTCACGTTATATTTTCTAGGGTCGTAGGTCGCTTGTAGGTCTTACCCTCACGTTATCTTTTATAGGGTCGTAGGTCAGCGTAGGTCTTACCCTCACGTTATATTTTATAGGGTCGTAGGTTGCTCGTTATCTTTCCATCATGTTATCTTTTCTAGGGTCGTAGGTGGCTCATAAGTCTTACCCTCACGTTATCTTGTCTATGGTTGTAGTTCGCCCATAATTCTTACCTTTAAGTTATCTTTTCTAGGGTCGTAGTTCGCTAGTAGGTCTTACCCTTACGTTATCTTTTCTAGGGTCGTAGGTCGCTTATAGGTCTTACACACACGTTAGCTTTTATAGGGTCGTAGGTCGCTCATAGGTCTTAGCCTCACGTTATATTTCTAGGATTGTAGGTCTTACCCTCATGTTATGTTTTGTAAGGTCTTAGGTCGCTCGTAGGTCTTACCCTCATGTTATCTTTCTACGAACAAAGGACACTCGTAGGTCTTACCCTCACGTTATCTTATATAGGGTCATAGGTCGCTCATAGGTCTTACCCTCACGTTATATTTTCTAAGGTTGTAGTTCGCTCGTAGGTCTTACCCTCGCGTTATCTTTTATAGGGTCGTAGGTCTCTCGTAGGTCTTAACCCTCTTGTTATCTTTTATAGGGCTGAAGAACGCGCGTAGGTCTTACCCTCATGTTATCTTTCTAGGGTCGTAGGTTGCTCGTAGGTCTTACCCTCATGTTATCTTTTCTAAGGTTGTAGGTCGCTTTGTAGGTCTTACCCTCAAGTAATTTTTTATAGGGTCGTAGGTCTCCCATAGGTCTTACCCTCACGTTAACTTTTTTAGGGTCGTAGGTTGCCCATAGGTCTTACCCTCACGTCATGTTTTCTAGGGTCGTAGGTCGCTCGTAGGTCTTACCCTCATGTTATCTCTTCTAAGGTCGTAGCTCGCTCGTAGGTCTTACCCTCATGTTATATTTTCTAGGGTCGTAGGTCGCTCGTAGGTATTACCCTCATGTTATCTTTTCTAGGGTCGTAGTTCGCTAGTAGATCTTACCCTTACGTTATCTTTTCTAGGGTCGTAGGTCGCCCATAGGTCTTACCCTCATGTTATCTTTTATACGGTCGTAGGTCGCTCGTAGGTCTTACCCTCACGTTGTCTTATATAGCGTTGTAGGTCGCTCGTAGGTCTTACCCTAACGTTATATTTTCTAAGGTTGTAGTTCGCTCGTAGGTCTTACCCTCACGTTATCTTTTATATTGTCGTAGGTCAATGTAGGTCTTACCCTCACGTTATCTTTTATATTGTCGCAGGTTGCTCGTAGGACTTTCCTTCACGTTATCTTTTCTAGGGTCATAGGTGGCTCATAGGTCTTACCCTCACATTATCTTTTCTAGGGTTGTAGGTCGCTCGTAAGTCTTACCCTCAAGTTACCTTTTCTAGGGTCGTAGTTCACTAGTAAGTCTCACCCTCACGTTATCTTTTCTAGGGTCATAGGTCGCTCGTAGTTCTTACACTCACGTTAGCTTTTATAGGGTCGTAGGTCGCTCATAGGTCTTACCCTCACGTTATATTTCTAGGGTTGTAGGTCTTACCCTCACGTTATGTTTTATAAAGTCATAGGTCGCTCGTAGGTCTTACCCTCATGTTATCTTTCTACGGTGATAGGTCGCTCGTAGGTCTTACGCTCACGTTATATTTTCTAGGGTCGTAGGTCATTATAGGTCTTAGCCTCATGTTATCTTTTATAGGGTCGTAGGTCGCTCGTAGGTCTTACCCTCACATTATATTTTAACGGGTTGTAGGTCGCCCGTAGGTCTTACCCTCATGTTATCTTTTCTAGGGTCGTAGGTCGCCTGTAGGTCTTAACCTCATGTTATCTTTTATAGGGTCGTAGGTATCTCGTAGGTCTTACCCTCATGTTATCTTTCTAGGGTCGTAGGTCGATCGTCGGTCTTACCCTCATGTTATCTTTTCTAGGGTTGTAGGTCACTTGTAGGTCTGACCCTCAAGTTATCTTTTATAGGGTCGTAGGTCGCTCGTAGGTCTTACCCACACGTTATATTTTCTAAGGTTATAGTTTACTCGTAGGTCTTACCCTCATGTTATTTTTTATAGGGTCGTAGGTCGCCCATAGGTCTTACCCTCATGTTATCTTTTCTAAGGTCGTAGGTCGCTCGTAGGTCTTACCCTCAAGTTATATTTTCTAGGGTCGTAGGTCACTCGTAGGTCTTAACCTCATTTTATCTTTTCTAGGGTCGTAGGTCGCCCGTAGGTCTTACCATCACGTTATATTTTCTAGGGTCATAGGTCACGCGTCATCTTACCATCACGTTATCTTTTCTAGGGTCGTAGGTCGCTCATAGGTCTTACCCTTATGTTATATTTCTAGGGTTGTAGGTCTTACACTCACGTTATGTTTTATAAGGTCGTAGGTCGCTCGTAGGTCTTACCCTCACGTTATCTTTCTACGGTCATAGGTCGCTCGTAGGTCTTACCGTCACATTATATTTCCTAGGGTCGTAGGTCATTATAGGTCTTAACCTCATGTTATCTTTTATAGGGTCATAGTTCGCTCGTAGGTCTTACCCTCACATTATCTTTTATCGGGTCGTAGGTCGCCCGTAGGTTATACCGTAATGTTATCTTTTCTAGGGTCGTAGGTCACCCTTAGGTCTTACCCTAACGTTATCTTTTATAGGGTCGCAGGTCTCTCGTAGGTATTACCCCCACGTTATCTTTTATAGGTTCGTAGGTCGCTCGTAGGGCTTACCCACATGTTATATTTTCTAAGGTTATAGTTTACTCGTAGGTCTTACCCTCACGTTATTTTTTATAGGGTCGTAGGTTGCCCATAGGTCTTACCCTCATGTTATCTTTTTTAGGGTCGTAGGTCGCCCGTAGGTCTTACCCTCATGTTATCTTTTCTAGGATCGTAGGTCGCTCGTAGGTCTTACCCTCGCGTTATCTTTTATAGGTTCGTAGGTCTCTCGTAGCTCTTACCCTCTTGTTATCTTTTATAGGGCTGAAGGTCACTCATAGGTCTTACCCTCACGATATATTTTCTAGGGTCGTAGGTCATTATAGGTCTTACCCTCCCGTTATCTTTTATAGCGTCGTAGGTCGCTCGTAGGTCTTACCCTCACATTATCTTTTATCGGGTCGTAGGTCGCCCGTAGGTCTTACCCTTATGTTATCTTTTCTAGGGTCGTAGGTCGCCTGTAGGTCTTACCCTCATGTTATCTTTTATAGGGTCGTAGGTCTCTCGTAGGTATTACCCTCACGTTATCTTTTATAGGGCTGTGGGACGCGCGTAGGTCTTACCCTCATGTTATCTTTCTAGGGTCGTAGGTCGCTCGTCGGTCTTACCCTCATGTTATCTTTTCTAGGGTTGTAGGTCACTTGTAGGTCTTACCCTCAAGTTATCTTTTATAGGGTTGTAGGTCGCTCGTATGTCTTACCCACACGTTATATTTTTTAAGGTTATAGTTTACTCGTTGGTCTTACCCTCACGTTATTTTTTATAGGGTCGTAGGTCGCCTATAGGTCTTACCCTCATGTTATCTTTTTTATGGTCGTAGGTCGCCCATAGGTCTTACCCTCACGTTATGTTTTCTAGGGTCGTAGGTCGCTCGTAGGTCTTACCCTCATGTTATCTTTTCTAAGGTCATAGGTCGCTCGTAGGTCTTACCCTCAAGTTATATTTTCTAGGATCGTAGGTCGCTCATAGGTCTTACCCTTATTTTATCTTTTCTAGGGTCATAGGTCGCCCATAGGTCTTACCCTCACGTTATATTTTCTAGGGTCATAGGTCACTCGTCATCTTACCATCACGTTATCTTTTCTAGGGTCGTAGGTCACTCATAGGTCTTACCCTCACGTTATATTTCTATGGTTGTAGGTGTTACACTCACGTTATGTTTTATAAGGTCGTAGGTCGCTCGTAGGTCTTACCCTCATGTTATCTTTCTACGCTCATAGGTCGCTCGTAGGTCTTACCCTCACATTATATTTCCTAGGGTCGTAGGTCATTATAGGTCTTACCCTCATGTTATCTTTTATAGGGTCATAGGTCGCTCGTAGGTCTTACCCTCACATTATCTTTTATCGGGTCGTAGGTCGCCCGTAGGTCTTACCCTCATGTTATCTTTTCTAGGGTCGTAGGTCACCCGTAGGTCTTACCCTCATGTTATCTTTTATAGGGTCGTAGGTCTCTCGTGGGTATTACCCTCACGTAATCTTTTATAGGTTCGTAGGTCGCTCGTAGGTCTACCCACACGTTATATTTCCTAAGGTTATAGTTTACTCATAGGTCTTACCCTCCCGTTATTTTTTATAGGGTCGTAGGTTGCCCATAGGTCTTACCCTCATGTTATCTTTTTTAGGTTCGTAGGTCGCCCATAAGTCTTACCCTCATGTTATGTTTTCTAGGGTCGTAGGTCGCTCGTAGGTCTTACCCTCACGATATCTTTTCTAAGGTCGTAGGTCGCTCGTAGGTCTTACCCTCATGTTATATTTTCTAGGGTCGTAGGTCGCTCGTAGGTCTTACCCTCATGTTATCTTTTCTAGGGTTGTAGGTCTTACCCTCACGTTATGGTTTATAAAGTCATAGGTCACTCGTAGGTCTTTCCCTCATGTTATCTTTCTACGGTGATAGGTCGCTCGTAGGTCTTACCCTCACGATATATTTTCTAGGGTCGTAGGTCATTATAGGTCTTACCCTCCCGTTATCTTTTATAGAGTCGTAGGTCGCTCGTAGGTCTTACCCTCACATTATCTTTTATCGGGTCGTAGGTCGCCCGTTGGTCTTACCCTCATGTTATCTTTTATAGGGTCGTAGGTCTCTCGTAGGTATTACCCTCACGTTATCTTTTATAGGGGTGTGGGACGCGCGTAGGTCTTACCCTCATGTTATCTTTCTAGGGTCGTAGGTCGCTCGTCGGTCTTACCCTCATGTTATCTTTTCTAGGGTTGTAGGTCACTTGTAGGTCTTACCCTCAAGTTATCTTTTATAGGGTCATAGGTCGCTCGTAGGTCTTACCCACACGTTATATTTTCTAAGGTTATAGTTTACTCATTGGTCTTACCCTCACGTTATTTTTTATAGGGTCGTAGGTTGCCCATAGGTCTTACCCTCATGTTATCTTTTTTAGGGTCGTAGGTCGCCCGTAGGTCTTACCCTCATGTTATCTTTTCTAGGATCGTAGGTCGCTCGTAGGTCTTACCCTCGCGTTATCTTTTATAGGTTCGTAGGTCTCTCGTAGCTCTTACCCTCTTGTTATCTTTTATAGGGCTGAAGGTCACTCATAGGTCTTACCCTCACGATATATTTTCTAGGGTCGTAGGTCATTATAGGTCTTACCCTCCCGTTATCTTTTATAGCGTCGTAGGTCGCTCGTAGGTCTTACCCTCACATTATCTTTTATCGGGTCGTAGGTCGCCCGTAGGTCTTACCCTTATGTTATCTTTTCTAGGGTCGTAGGTCGCCTGTAGGTCTTACCCTCATGTTATCTTTTATAGGGTCGTAGGTCTCTCGTAGGTATTACCCTCACGTTATCTTTTATAGGGCTGTGGGACGCGCGTAGGTCTTACCCTCATGTTATCTTTCTAGGGTCGTAGGTCGCTCGTCGGTCTTACCCTCATGTTATCTTTTCTAGGGTTGTAGGTCACTTGTAGGTCTTACCCTCAAGTTATCTTTTATAGGGTTGTAGGTCGCTCGTATGTCTTACCCACACGTTATATTTTTTAAGGTTATAGTTTACTCGTTGGTCTTACCCTCACGTTATTTTTTATAGGGTCGTAGGTCGCCTATAGGTCTTACCCTCATGTTATCTTTTTTATGGTCGTAGGTCGCCCATAGGTCTTACCCTCACGTTATGTTTTCTAGGGTCGTAGGTCGCTCGTAGGTCTTACCCTCATGTTATCTTTTCTAAGGTCATAGGTCGCTCGTAGGTCTTACCCTCAAGTTATATTTTCTAGGATCGTAGGTCGCTCATAGGTCTTACCCTTATTTTATCTTTTCTAGGGTCATAGGTCGCCCATAGGTCTTACCCTCACGTTATATTTTCTAGGGTCATAGGTCACTCGTCATCTTACCATCACGTTATCTTTTCTAGGGTCGTAGGTCGCTCATAGGTCTTACCCTCACGTTATATTTCTATGGTTGTAGGTGTTACACTCACGTTATGTTTTATAAGGTCGTAGGTCGCTCGTAGGTCTTACCCTCATGTTATCTTTCTACGGTCATAGGTCGCTCGTAGGTCTTACCCTCACATTATATTTCCTAGGGTCGTAGGTCATTATAGGTCTTACCCTCATGTTATCTTTTATAGGGTCATAGGTCGCTCGTAGGTCTTACCCTCACATTATCTTTTATCGGGTCGTAGGTCGCCCGTAGGTCTTACCCTCATGTTATCTTTTCTAGGGTCGTAGGTCACCCGTAGGTCTTACCCTCATGTTATCTTTTATAGGGTCGTAGGTCTCTCGTGGGTATTACCCTCACGTAATCTTTTATAGGTTCGTAGGTCGCTCGTAGGTCTACCCACACGTTATATTTCCTAAGGTTATAGTTTACTCATAGGTCTTACCCTCCCGTTATTTTTTATAGGGTCGTAGGTTGCCCATAGGTCTTACCCTCATGTTATCTTTTTTAGGTTCGTAGGTCGCCCATAAGTCTTACCCTCATGTTATGTTTTCTAGGGTCGTAGGTCGCTCGTAGGTCTTACCCTCACGATATCTTTTCTAAGGTCGTAGGTCGCTCGTAGGTCTTACCCTCATGTTATATTTTCTAGGGTCGTAGGTCGCTCGTAGGTCTTACCCTCATGTTATCTTTTCTAGGGTTGTAGGTCTTACCCTCACGTTATGGTTTATAAAGTCATAGGTCACTCGTAGGTCTTTCCCTCATGTTATCTTTCTACGGTGATAGGTCGCTCGTAGGTCTTACCCTCACGATATATTTTCTAGGGTCGTAGGTCATTATAGGTCTTACCCTCCCGTTATCTTTTATAGAGTCGTAGGTCGCTCGTAGGTCTTACCCTCACATTATCTTTTATCGGGTCGTAGGTCGCCCGTTGGTCTTACCCTCATGTTATCTTTTATAGGGTCGTAGGTCTCTCGTAGGTATTACCCTCACGTTATCTTTTATAGGGGTGTGGGACGCGCGTAGGTCTTACCCTCATGTTATCTTTCTAGGGTCGTAGGTCGCTCGTCGGTCTTACCCTCATGTTATCTTTTCTAGGGTTGTAGGTCACTTGTAGGTCTTACCCTCAAGTTATCTTTTATAGGGTCATAGGTCGCTCGTAGGTCTTACCCACACGTTATATTTTCTAAGGTTATAGTTTACTCATTGGTCTTACCCTCACGTTATTTTTTATAGGGTCGTAGGTTGCCCATAGGTCTTACCCTCATGTTATCTTTTTTAGGGTCGTAGGTCGCCCGTAGGTCTTACCCTCATGTTATCTTTTCTAGGATCGTAGGTCGCTCGTAGGTCTTACCCTCGCGTTATCTTTTATAGGTTCGTAGGTCTCTCGTAGCTCTTACCCTCTTGTTATCTTTTATAGGGCTGAAGGTCACTCATAGGTCTTACCCTCACGATATATTTTCTAGGGTCGTAGGTCATTATAGGTCTTACCCTCCCGTTATCTTTTATAGCGTCGTAGGTCGCTCGTAGGTCTTACCCTCACATTATCTTTTATCGGGTCGTAGGTCGCCCGTAGGTCTTACCCTTATGTTATCTTTTCTAGGGTCGTAGGTCGCCTGTAGGTCTTACCCTCATGTTATCTTTTATAGGGTCGTAGGTCTCTCGTAGGTATTACCCTCACGTTATCTTTTATAGGGCTGTGGGACGCGCGTAGGTCTTACCCTCATGTTATCTTTCTAGGGTCGTAGGTCGCTCGTCGGTCTTACCCTCATGTTATCTTTTCTAGGGTTGTAGGTCACTTGTAGGTCTTACCCTCAAGTTATCTTTTATAGGGTTGTAGGTCGCTCGTATGTCTTACCCACACGTTATATTTTTTAAGGTTATAGTTTACTCGTTGGTCTTACCCTCACGTTATTTTTTATAGGGTCGTAGGTCGCCTATAGGTCTTACCCTCATGTTATCTTTTTTATGGTCGTAGGTCGCCCATAGGTCTTACCCTCACGTTATGTTTTCTAGGGTCGTAGGTCGCTCGTAGGTCTTACCCTCATGTTATCTTTTCTAAGGTCATAGGTCGCTCGTAGGTCTTACCCTCAAGTTATATTTTCTAGGATCGTAGGTCGCTCATAGGTCTTACCCTTATTTTATCTTTTCTAGGGTCATAGGTCGCCCATAGGTCTTACCCTCACGTTATATTTTCTAGGGTCATAGGTCACTCGTCATCTTACCATCACGTTATCTTTTCTAGGGTCGTAGGTCGCTCATAGGTCTTACCCTCACGTTATATTTCTATGGTTGTAGGTGTTACACTCACGTTATGTTTTATAAGGTCGTAGGTCGCTCGTAGGTCTTACCCTCATGTTATCTTTCTACGGTCATAGGTCGCTCGTAGGTCTTACCCTCACATTATATTTCCTAGGGTCGTAGGTCATTATAGGTCTTACCCTCATGTTATCTTTTATAGGGTCATAGGTCGCTCGTAGGTCTTACCCTCACATTATCTTTTATCGGGTCGTAGGTCGCCCGTAGGTCTTACCCTCATGTTATCTTTTCTAGGGTCGTAGGTCACCCGTAGGTCTTACCCTCATGTTATCTTTTATAGGGTCGTAGGTCTCTCGTGGGTATTACCCTCACGTAATCTTTTATAGGTTCGTAGGTCGCTCGTAGGTCTACCCACACGTCATATTTCCTAAGGTTATAGTTTACTCATAGGTCTTACCCTCCCGTTATTTTTTATAGGGTCGTAGGTTGCCCATAGGTCTTACCCTCATGTTATCTTTTTTAGGTTCGTAGGTCGCCCATAAGTCTTACCCTCATGTTATGTTTTCTAGGTTCGTAGGTCGCTCGTAGGTCTTACCCTCACGATATCTTTTCTAAGGTCGTAGGTCGCTCGTAGGTCTTACCCTCATGTTATATTTTCTAGGGTCGTAGGTCGCTCGTAGGTCTTACCCTCATGTTATCTTTTCTAGGGTTGTAGGTCTTACCCTCACGTTATGGTTTATAAAGTCATAGGTCACTCGTAGGTCTTTCCCTCATGTTATCTTTCTACGGTGATAGGTCGCTCGTAGGTCTTACCCTCACGATATATTTTCTAGGGTCGTAGGTCATTATAGGTCTTACCCTCCCTTTATCTTTTATAGAGTCGTAGGTCGCTCGTAGGTCTTACCCTCACATTATCTTTTATTGGGTCGTAGGTCGCCCGTTGGTCTTACCCTCATGTTATCTTTTATAGGGTCGTAGGTCTCTCGTAGGTATTACCCTCACGTTATCTTTTATAGGGGTGTGGGACGCGCGTAGGTCTTACCCTCATGTTATCTTTCTAGGGTCGTAGGTCGCTCGTCGGTCTTACCCTCATGTTATCTTTTCTAGGGTTGTAGGTCACTTGTAGGTCTTACCCTCAAGTTATCTTTTATAGGGTCATAGGTCGCTCGTAGGTCTTACCCACACGTTATATTTTCTAAGGTTATAGTTTACTCATTGGTCTTACCCTCACGTTATTTTTTATAGGGTTGTAGGTCGCCTATAGGTCTTACCGTCATGTTATGTTTTCTAGGGTCGTAGGTCACTCGTAGGTCTTACCCTCATGTTATCTTTTCTAAGGTCGTAGGTCGCTCGTAGGTCTTACCCTTAACTTATATTTTTTAGGGTCGTAGGTCGCTCGTAGGTCTTACCCTCATTTTATCTTTTCTAGGGTCGTAGGTCGCCCGTAGGTCTTACGCACCTTATATTTCCTAGGGTCGTAGGTCACTCATCATCTTACCATTACGTTATCTTTTCTAGGGGCGTAGGTCGCTCATAGGTCTTACCCTCACGTTATATTTCTACGGTTGTAGGTCTTACACTCACGTTATGTTTTATAAGGTCGTAGGTCGCTCGTAGGTCTTACCCTCATGTTATCTTTCTACGGTCATAGGTCGCTCGTAGGTCTTACCCTCACATTATATTTCCTAGGGTCGTAGGTCATTATAGGTCTTACCCTCATGTTATCTTTTATAGGGTCATAGGTCGCTCGTAGGTCTTACCCTCACATTATCTTTTATCGGGTCGTAGGTCGCCCGTAGGTCTTACCCTCATGTTATCTTTTCTAGGGTCGTAGGTCACCCGTAGGTCTTACCCTCACGTTATCTTTTATAGGGTCGTAGGTCTGTCATAGGTATTACCCTCACGTAAACTTTTATAGGTTCGTAGGTCGCTCGTAGGTCTTACCCACACGTTATATTTTCTAAGGTTATAGTTTACTCGTAGGTCTTACCCTCAAGTTATTTTTTATAGGGTCGTAGGTTGCCCATAGGTCTTACCCTCATGTTATCTTTTTTAGGGTCGTAGGTCGCCCATAAGTCTTACCCTCACGTTATGTTTTCTAGGGTCGTAGGTCGCTCGTAGGTCTTACCCTCACGTTATATTTTCTAGGATCGTAGGTCGCTCGTAGGTCTTACCCTCATGTTATCTTTTCTAGGGTCGTAGGTCTCCCATAGATCTTACCCTCACGTTATATTTTCTAGGGTCATAGGTCGCTCGTTATCTTACCATCACGTTATCTTTTCTAGGGTCGTAGGTCGCTCATAGGTCTTACACTCACGTTATCTTTTCTAGGGTTGTAGGTCACCCGTAAGTCTTACCCTCAAGTTATCTTTTCAAGGGTGGTAGTTCGCTAGTAGGTCTTACCCTCACGTTATCTTTTCTAAGGTCGTAGGTCGCTCGTAGTTCTTACACTCACGTTAGCTTTTATAGGGTCGTAGGTCGCTCATAGGTCTTACCCTCACGTTATATTTATAGGGTTGTAGGTCTTACCCTCACGTTATGGATTATAAAGTCATAGGTCGCTCGTAGGTCTTACCCTCAAGTTATCTTTCTACGGTGATAGGTCGCTCGTAGGTCTTAACCTCACATTATATTTTCTAGGGTCGTAGGTCATTATAGGTCTTACCCTCATGTTATCTTTTATAGGGTCGTAGGTCTCTCGTAGGTATTACACTCACGTTATCTTTTATAGGGCTGTGGGACGCGCGTAGGTCTTTCCCTCATGTTATCTTTCTAGGGTCGTAGGTCGCTCGTTGGTCTTTCCCTCATGTTATTTTTTATAGGGTCGTAGGTCGCGTATATATCTTACCCTCATGTTATCTTTTTTATGGTCGTAGGTCGCCCATAGGTCTTACCCTCACGTTATGTTTTCTAGGGTCGTAGGTCGCTCGTAGGTCATACCCTCATTTTATCTTTTCTAGGGTCGTAGGTCGCCTGTAGGTCTTACCCTCACGTTATATTTTCTAGGGTCGTAGGTCACTCGTCATCTTACCATCACGTTATCTTTTCTAGGGTCGTAGGTCGCTCATAGGTCTTACCCTCACGTTATATTTCTAGGGTTGTAGGTCTTACACTCACGTTATGTTTTGTAAGGTCGTAGGTCGCTCATAGGTCTTACCGTCATGTTATCTTTCTACGGTTATAGGTCGCTCGTAGGTCTTACCCTCACATTATATTTCCTAGGGTCGTAGGTCATTATAGGTCTTACCCTCATGTTATCTTTTATAGGGTCATAGGTCGCTCGTAGGTCTTACCCTCACATTATATTTTATCGGGTCGTAGGTCACCCGTAGGTCTTACCCTCATGTTATCTTTTCTAGGGTCGTAGGTCACCCGTAGTTCTTACCCTCACGTTATCTTTTATAGGGTCGTAGGTCTCTCGTAGGTATTACCCTCACGTTATATTTTCTAAGGTTTTAGTTTACTCGTAGGTCTTACCCTCACGTTATTTTTTATAGGGTCGTAGGTTGCCCATAGGTCTTACCCTCATGTTATCTTTTTTAGGGTCGTAGGTCGCCCATAAGTCTTACCCTCACATTATGTTTTCTAGGGCCGTAGGTCGCTCGTAGGTCTTACCCTCACGTTATCTTTTCTAAGGTCGTAGGTGGCTCGTAGGTCTTACCCTCACGTTATATTTTCTAGGGTCGTAGGTCGCCCATAAATCTTACCCTCACGTTATATTTTCTAGGGTCATAGGTCGCTCGTTATCTTACCATCACGTTATCTTTTGTAGGGTCGTAGGTCGCTCATAGGTCTTACACTCACGTTTTTTTTTCTAGGGTTATAGGTCGCCCGTAAGTCTTACCCTAAAGTTATCTTTTCTAGGGTGGTAGTTCGCTAGTAGGTCTTACCCTCACGTTATCTTTTCTAAGGTCGTAGGTCACTCGTAGTTCTTACACTCACGTTAGCTTTTATAGGGTCGTAGGTCGCTCATAGGTCTTACCCTCACGTTATATTTATAGGGTTGTAGGTCTTACCCTCACGTTATGGATTATAAAGTCATAGGTCATTCGTAGGTCTTACCCTCATGTTATCTTTCTAGCTGATAGGTCGCTCGAAGATCTTTACCTCACGTTATATTTTCTAGGGTCGTAGGTCATTATAGGTCCTACCCTCACATTATCTTTTATAGGGTCGTAGGTCGCTCGTAGGTCTTACCCTTACATTATCTTTTATCGGGTCGTAGGTCGCCCGTAGGTCTTACCCTCATGTTATCTTTTCTAGGGTCGTAGGTCGCCTGTAGGTCTTACCCTCATGTTATCTTTTATAGGGTCGTAGGTCTCTCGTAGGTATTACACTCACGTTATCTTTTATAGGGCTGTGGGACGCGCGTAGGTCTTTCCCTCATGTTATCTTTCTAGGGTCGTAGGTCGCTCGTCGGTCTTACCCTCACGTTATTTTTTATAGGGTTGTAGGTCACTTGTAGGTTTTACCCTCAAGTTATCTTTTATAGGGTCGTAGGTCGCTCGTAGGTCTTACCCATACGTTATATTTTCTAAGGTTATAGTTTACTCGGTGGTCTTACCCTCACGTTATTTTTTATAGGGTCGTAGGTCGCCTATAGGTCTTACCCTCATGTTATGTTTTCTATGGTCGTAGGTCGCCCATAGCTCTTACCCTCACGTTATGTTTTCTAGGGTCGTAGGTCGCTCATAGGTTTTACCCTCATGTTATCTTTGCTAAGGTCGTAGGTCGCTCGTAGATCTTACCCTCAAGTTATATTTTCTAGGGTCGTAGGTCGCTCGTAGGTCTTACCCTCATTTTATCTTTTCTAGGGTCGTAGGTCTCCCGTAGGTCTTACCCTCACGTTATATTTTCTAGGGTTGTAGATCACTCATCATCTTACCATCACGTTATCTTTTCTAGGGTCGTAGGTCGCTCATAGGTCTTACCCTAACGTTATATTTCTAGGGTTGTAGGTCTTACACTCACGTTATGTTTTATAAGGTCGTAGGTCGCTCGTAGGTCTTACCCTCATGTTATCTTTCTACGGTCATAGGTCGCTAATAGGTCTTATCCTCACATTATATTTCCTAGGGTCGTAGGTCATTATAGGTCTTACCCTCATGTTATCTTTTATAGGGTCATAGGTCGCTCGTAGGTCTTACCCTCACATTATCTTTTATCGGGTCGTAGGTCACCCGTTGGTCTTACCCTCATGTTATCTTTTCTAGGGTCGTAGGTTACCCGTAGGTCTTACCCTCACGTTATCTTTTATAGGGTCGTAGGTCTCTCGTAGGTATTACCCTCACGTTATATTTTCTAAGGTTATAGTTTACTCGTAGGTCTTACCCTCACGTTATTTTTTATCGGGTCGTAGGTCGCCCATAGGTCTTACCCTCACGTTATGTTTTCTAGGGTCGTAGGTCGCTCGTAGGTCTTACCCTCACGTTATCTTTTCTAAGATCGTAGGTCGCTCGTAGGTCTTACCCTCACGTTATCTTTTCTAAGGTCGTAGGTGGCTCGTAGGTCTTACCCTCACGTTATATTTTCTAGGGTCGTAGGTCGCCCATAGATCTTACCCTCACGTTATATTTTCTAGGGTCATAGGTCGCTCGTTATCTTACCATCACGTTATCTTTTGTAGGGTCGTAGGTCGCTCATAGGTCTTACACTCACGTTATTTTTTCTAGGGTTATAGGTCGCCCGTAAGTCTTACCCTCAAGTTATCTTTTCTAGGGTGGTAGTTCGCTAGTAGGTCTTACCCTCACGTTATCTTTTCTAAGGTCGTAGGTCGCTCGTAGTTCTTACACTCACGTTAGCTTTTATAGGGTCGTAGGTCGCTCATAGGTCTTACCCTCACGTTATATTTATAGGGTTGTAGGTATTACCCTCACTTTATGGATTATAAAGTCATAGGTCACCCGTAGGTCTTACCCTCAAGTTATCTTTTATAGGGTCGTAGGTCGCTCGTAGGTCTTAACCTCACGTTATATTTTCTCGGGTCGTAGGTCATTATAGGTCTTACCCTCACGTTATCTTTTATAGGGTCGTAGGTCGCTCGTAGGTCTTACCCTCACATTATCTTTTATCGGGTCGTAGGTCGCCCGTAGGTCTTACCCTCTTGTTATCTTTTCTAGGGTCGTAGGTCGCCTGTAGGTCTTACCCTCATGTTATCTTTTATAGGGTCGTAGGTCACTCGTAGGTATTACACTCACATTATCTTTTATAGGGATGTGGGATGCGCGTAGGTCTTTCCCTCATGTTATCTTTCTAGGGTCGTAGGTCGCTCGTCGGTCTTACCCTCACGTTATTTTTTATAGGGTCGTAGGTCGCGTATATATCTTACCCTCGCGTTATGTTTTCTAGGGTCGTAGGTCGCTCCTAGGTCTTACCCTCATGTTATCTTTTCTAAGGTCGTAGGTCGCTCGTAGGTCTTCCCCTCAAGTTATATTTTCTAGAGTCGTAGGTCGCTCGTAGGTCTTACCCTCATTTTATCTTTTCTAGGGTCGTAGGTCGCCTGTAGGTCTTACCCTCACGTTATATTTTCTAGGGTCGTAGGTCACTCTTAATCTTACCATCAGGTTATCTTTTCTAGGGTCGTATGTCGCTCATAGGTCTTACCCTCATGTTATATTTCTAGGGTTGTAGGTCTTACACTCACGTTATGTTTTATAAGGTCGTAGGTCACTCATAGGTCTTACCGTCATGTTATCTTTCTACGGTCATAGGTCGCTCGTAGGTCTTACCCTCACATTATATTTCCTAGGGTCGTAGGTCATTATAGGTCTTACCCTCATGTTATCTTTTATAGGGTCATAGGTCGCTCGTAGCTCTTACCCTCACATTATCTTTTATCGGGTCGTAGGTCGCCCGTAGGTCTTACCCTCATGTTATCTTTTCTAGGGTCGTAGGTCACCCGTAGGTCTTACCCTCACGTTATCTTTTATAGGGTCGTAGGTCTCTCGTAGGTATTACTCTCACGTTATCTTTTATAGGTTCGTAGGTCGCTCGTAGGTCTTACCCACATGTTATATTTTCTAAGGTTATAGTTTACTCGTAGCTCTTACCATCACGTTATTTTTTATAGGGTCGTAGGTTTCCCATAGGTCTTACCCTCACGTTATCTTTTCTAGGGTCGTAGGTCATTCGTATGTCTTACCCTCACATTATCTTTTCTAAGGTCGTAGGTCGCTCGTAGGTCTTACGCTCACGTTATATTTTCTAGGGTTGTAGGTCTTACCCTCACGTTATGGTTTATAAAGTAATAGGTCACTCGTAGGTCTTACCCTCATGTTATCTTTCTATGGTGATAGGTCGCTCGTAGGTCTTACCCTCACGATATATTTTCTAGGGTCGTAGGTCATTATAGGTCTTACCCTCACGTTATCTTTTATATGGTCGTAGGTCGCTCGTAGGTCTTACCCTCACATTATCTTTTATCGGGTCGTAGGTCGCCTGTAGGTCTTACCCTCATGTTATCTTTTCTAGGGTCGTAGGTCGCCTATAGGTCTTACCCTCATGATATCTTTTATAGGGTCGTAGGTCTCTCGTAGGTATTACCCTCACGTTATCTTTTATAGGGTTGTGGGACGCGCGTAGGTCTTACCCTCATGTTATCTTTCTAGGGTCGTAGGTCGCTCATCGGTCTTACCCTCATGTTATCTTTTCTAGGGTTGTAGGTAACTTGTAGGTTTTACCCTCAAGTTATCTTTTATAGGGTCGTAGGTCCCTCGTAGGTCTTACCCACAGGTTATATTTTCTAAGGTTATAGTTTACTCGTTGGTCTTACCCTCACGTTATTTTTTATAGGGTCGTAGGTCGCTCATAGCTCTTACCCTCACATTATGTTTTCTAGGGTCGTAGGTCGCTCGTAGGTCGTACCCTCAAGTTATATTTTCTAGGGTCGTAGGTCGCTCGTAGGTCTTACCCTCATTTTATCTTTTCTAGGGTCGTAGGTCGCCCGTAGCTCTTACCCTCACGTTATATTTTCTAGGGTTGTAGATCACTCATCATCTTACCATCACGTTATCTTTTCTAGGGTCGTAGGTCGCTCAAAGGTCTTACCCTCGCGATATATTTCTAGGGTTGTAGGTCTTACACTCACGTTATGTTTTATAAGGTCGTAGGTCGCTCGTAGGTCTTACCCTCATGTTATCTTTCTACGGTCATAGGTCGCTCATAGGTCTTACCCTCACATTATATTTCCTAGGGTCGTAGGTCATTATAGGTCTTACCCTCATGATATCTTTTATAGGGTCATAGGTCGCTCGTAGGTCTTACCCTCACATTATCTTTTATCGGGTCGTAGGTCTTACCCTCATGTTATCTTTTCTAGGGTCATAGGTTACCCATAGGTCTTACCTTCACGTTATCTTTTATAGGGTCGTAGGTCTCTCGTAGGTATTACCCTCACGTTATATTTTCTAAGGTTATAGTTTACTCGTAGGTCTTACCCTCACATTATTTTTTATAGGGTCGTAGGTTGCCCATAAGTCTTACCCTCATGTTATCTTTTCTAGGGTTGTAGGTCGCTCGTAGGTCTTACCCTCACGTTATCTTTTCTAAGGTCGTAGGTCGCTCGTAGGTCTTACCCTCACGTTATCTTTTCTAGGGTCGTAGGTCGCCCATAGATCTTACCCTCACGTTATATTTTCTAGGGTCATAGGTCGCTCGTTATCTTACCATCACGTTATCTTTTCTAGGGTCGTAGGTCGCTCATAGGTCTTACACTCACGTTATCTTTTCTAGGGTTGTAGGTCGCGCATAAGTCTTACCCTCAAGTTATCTTCGCTAGTAGGTCTTACCCTCACGTTATCTTTTCTAAGATCGTAAGTCGCTCGTAGGTCTTACACTCACGTTAGCTTTTATAGGGTCGTAGGTCGCTCATAGGTCTTACCCTCACGTTATATTTCTAGGGTTGTAGGTCTTACCCTCACGTAATGTTTTATAAGGTCGTAGGTCACTCGAAGGTCTTACCCTCATGTTATCTTTCTACGGTCATAGGTCGCTCGTAGGTCTTACCCTTACGTTATATTTTCTAGGGTCGTAGGTCATTATAGCTCTTACCCTCACGTTATCTTTTATAGGGTCGTAGGTCTCTCGTAGGTCTTACCCTCACATTATCTTTTATCGGGTCATAGGTCGGCCGTAGGTCTTACCCTCATGTTATCTTTCTAGGGTCGTAGGTCGCTCGTAGGTCTTACCCTCATGTTATCTTTTCTAGGGTTGTAGGTCACTTGTAGGTCTTACCCTGAAGTTATCTTTTATAGGGTCGTAGGTCGCTCGTAAGTCTTACCCACACGTTGTATTTTCTAAGGTTATATTTTACTCGTAGGTCTTACCCTCACGTTATTTTTTATAGGGTCGTAGGTCACCCATAGGTCTTACCCTCATGTTATCTTTTTTAGGGCCGTAGGTCGCCCATAGGTCTTACCCTAATGTTATGTTTTCTAGGGTCGTAGGTCACTCATAGGTCTTACCCTCATGTTATCTTTTCTAAGGTCGTAGGTCGCTCGTAGGTCTTACCCTCAAGTTATATTTTCTATGGTCGTAGGTTGCTCGTAGGTCTTACCCTCATGTTATCTTTTCTAGGGTCGTAGGTCGCCCGTAGGTCTTACCCTCACGTTATAATTTCTAGGGTCGTTGGTCGCTCGTTATCCTACCGTCACATTATCTTTTCTAGGGTCGTAGGTCGCTCATAGGTCTTAAGCTCACGTTATCTTTTCTAGGGTTGTAGGTTGCCCGTAAGTCTTACCCTCAAGTTATCTTTTCTAGGTTGGTAGTTTGCTAGTAGGTCTTACCCTCACATTATCTTTTCTAGGGTCGTAGGTCCCTCGTAGGTCTTACACTCACGTTAGCTTTTATAGGGTCGTAGGTCGCTCATAGGTCTTACCCTCACGTTATAGTTCTAGGGTTGTAGGTATTACACTCACGTTATGTTTTATAAGGTCGTAGGTCGCTCGAAGGTCTTACCATTATGTTATCTTTCTACGGGCATAGGTCGCTCGTAGGTCTTACCCTCACGTTATATTTTCGAGGGTCGTAGGTCATTATTGGTCTTACCCTCATGTTATCTTTTATAGGGTGGTAGGTCGCTCGTAGGTTTTACCCTCACATTATCTTTTATCGGGTTGTAGGTCGCCCGTAGGTCTTACCCTCACGTTATCTTTTATAGGGTCGTAGGTCTCTCGCAAGTATTATCCTCATGTTATCTTTTATAGGGTTGTGGGACGCACGTAGGTCTTACCCTCATGTTATCTTTCTAGGGTCGTAGGTCGCTCGTAGGTCTTACCCTCACGTTTATTTTTATAGGGTCGTAGGTTGCCCATAGGTCTTACCCTCATGTTATCTTTTTTAGGGTCGTAGGTCGTCCATAAGTCTTACCCTCACGTTATGTTTTCTAGGGTCGTAGGTCACTCATAGGTCTTACCCTCATGTTACCTTTTCTAAGGTCATAGGTCGCTCGTAGGTCTTACCCTCACGTTATATTTTCTAGGGTCGTAGGTCACTCATAGGTCTTACGCTCACGTTATTTTTTCTAGGGTTTTAGGTCACCCGTATGTCTTACCCTCAAGTTATCTCTTCTAGGGTCGTAGTTCGCTAGTAGGTCTTACCCTTACGTTATCTTTTCTAGGGTCGTAGGTCGCCTGTAGGTCTTACCCTCACGTTATCTTTTATAGGGTCGTAGGTCGCCCGTAGGTCTTACCCTCAGGTTATATTTTATAGGGTTGTAGGTCGCTCGTAGGTCTTACCCTCACGTTATCTTTTATAGGGGCGTAGGTCGCCCGTAGGTCTTACCCTCATGTTATCTTTTCTAGGGTCGTAGGTCGCCCGTAAGTCTTACCCTCACGTTATATTTTCTAGGGTCGTAGGTCCCTCGATATCTTTCTGTCACGTTATCTTTTTTAGGATCGTAGGTCGCTCATACGTCTTACCCTCACGTTATCTTTTCTAGGGTTGTAGGTCACCCGTAAGTCTTACCGTACAGTTATCTTTTCCAGGATTGTAGTTCACTAGTAGGTCTTACCCTCACGATATCTTTTCTAGGGTCGTAGGTCGCTCATTTGTTTTACACTCGCGTTAGGTTTTATAGGGTCGTAGGTCGCTCGTAGGTCTTACCCTCATGTTATGTTTTATAAGGTCGTAGGTCAATCGTAGGTCTTTCCCGCATGTTATCTTTCTAAGGTCGTAGGTCGCTTGTAGGTCTTACCCTCACATTATATTTTCTAGGGTCGTAGGTCGCTCGTAGGTCTTACCCTCACGTTATCTTTTATAGGGTCGTAGGTCTCTCGCAGGTATTACCCTCACGTTATCTTTTATAGGGTTGTGGGACACGCGTAGGTCTTACCCTCACATTATCTTTTATCGGGTCGTAGGTCGCCCGTTGGTCTTACCCTCATGTTATCTTTTCTAGGGTCGTAGGTTACCCGTAGGTCTTACCCTCACGTTATCTTTTATAGGGTCGTAGGTCGCTCGTAGGTCTTACCCTCACATTATCTTTTATCGGGTCGTAGGTCGCTCGTAGGTCTTACCCTCATGTTATCTTTTCTAGGGTCATAGGTTACCCATAGGTCTTACCCTCACGTTATCTTTTATAGGGTCGTAGGTCTCTCGTAGGTATTACCCTCACGTTATATTTTCTAAGGTTATAGTTTACTCGTAGGTCTTACCCTCACATTATTTTTTATAGGGTCGTAGGTTGCCCATAAGTCTTACCCTCATGTTATCTTTTCTAGGGTTGTAGGTCGCTCGTAGGTCTTACCCTCACGTTATCTTTTCTAAGGTCGTAGGTCGCTCGTAGGTCTTACCCTCACGTTATCTTTTCTAGGGTCGTAGGTCGCCCATAGATCTTACCCTCACGTTATATTTTCTAGGGTCATAGGTCGCTCGTTATCTTACCATCACGTTATCTTTTCTAGGGTCGTAGGTCGCTCATAGGTCTTACACTCACGTTATCTTTTCTAGGGTTGTAGGTCGCGCATAAGTCTTACCCTCAAGTTATCTTCGCTAGTAGGTCTTACCCTCACGTTATCTTTTCTAAGATCGTAAGTCGCTCGTAGGTCTTACACTCACGTTAGCTTTTATAGGGTCGTAGGTCGCTCATTGGTCTTACCCTCACGTTATATTTCTAGGGTTGTAGGTCTTACCCTCACGTAATGTTTTATAAGGTCGTAGGTCACTCGAAGGTCTTACCCTCATGTTATCTTTCTACGGTCATAGGTCGCTCGTAGGTCTTACCCTTACGTTATATTTTCTAGGGTCGTAGGTCATTATAGCTCTTACCCTCACGTTATCTTTTATAGGGTCGTAGGTCTCTCGTAGGTCTTACCCTCACATTATCTTTTATCGGGTCGTAGGTCGGCCGTAGGTCTTACCCTCATGTTATCTTTCTAGGGTCGTAGGTCGCTCGTAGGTCTTACCCTCATGTTATCTTTTCTAGGGTTGTAGGTCACTTATAGGTCTTACCCTGTAGTTATCTTTTATAGGGTCGTAGGTCGCTCGTAAGTCTTACCCACACGTTGTATTTTCTAAGGTTATATTTTACTCGTAGGTCTTACCCTCACGTTATTTTTTATAGGGTCGTAGGTCACCCATAGGTCTTACCCTCATGTTATCTTTTTTAGGGCCGTAGGTCGCCCATAGGTCTTACCCTAATGTTATGTTTTCTAGGGTCGTAGGTCACTCATAGGTCTTACCCTCATGTTATCTTTTCTAAGGTCGTAGGTCGCTCGTAGGTCTTACCCTCAAGTTATATTTTCTATGGTCGTAGGTTGCTCGTAGGTCTTACCCTCATGTTATCTTTTCTAGGGTCGTAGGTCGCCCGTAGGTCTTACCCTCACGTTATAATTTCTAGGGTCGTTGGTCGCTCGTTATCCTACCGTCACGTTATCTTTTCTAGGGTCGTAGGTCGCTCATAGGTCTTAAGCTCACGTTATCTTTTCTAGGGTTGTAGGTTGCCCGTAAATCTTACCCTCAAGTTATCTTTTCTAGGTTGGTAGTTTGCTAGTAGGTCTTACCCTCACATTATCTTTTCTAGGGTCGTAGGTCCCTCGTAGGTCTTACACTCACGTTAGCTTTTATAGGGTCGTAGGTCGCTCATAGGTCTTACCCTCACGTTATAGTTCTAGGGTTGTAGGTATTACACTCACGTTATGTTTTATAAGGTCGTAGGTCGCTCGAAGGTCTTACCATTATGTTATCTTTCTACGGGCATAGGTCGCTCGTAGGTCTTACCCTCACGTTATATTTTCTAGGGTCGTAGGTCATTATTGGTCTTACCCTCATGTTATCTTTTATAGGGTGGTAGGTCGCTCGTAGGTTTTACCCTCACATTATCTTTTATCGGGTTGTAGGTCGCCCGTAGGTCTTACCCTCACGTTATCTTTTATAGGGTCGTAGGTCTCTCGCAAGTACTATCCTCATGTTATCTTTTATAGGGTTGTGGGACGCACGTAGGTCTTACCCTCATGTTATCTTTCTAGGGTCGTAGGTCGCTCGTAGGTCTTACCCTCACGTTTATTTTTATAGGGTCGTAGGTTGCCCATAGGTCTTACCCTCATGTTATCTTTTTTAGGGTCGTAGGTCGTCCATAAGTCTTACCCTCACGTTATGTTTTCTAGGGTCGTAGGTCACTCATAGGTCTTACCCTCATGTTACCTTTTCTAAGGTCATAGGTCGCTCGTAGGTCTTACCCTCACGTTATATTTTCTAGGGTCGTAGGTCACTCATAGGTCTTACGCTCACGTTATTTTTTCTAGGGTTTTAGGTCACCCGTATGTCTTACCCTCAAGTTATCTCTTCTAGGGTCGTAGTTCGCTAGTAGGTCTTACCCTTACGTTATCTTTTCTAGGGTCGTAGGTCGCCTGTAGGTCTTACCCTCACGTTATCTTTTATAGGGTCGTAGGTCGCCCGTAGGTCTTACCCTCAGGTTATATTTTATAGGGTTGTAGGTCGCTCGTAGGTCTTACCCTCACGTTATCTTTTATAGGGGCGTAGGTCGCCCGTAGGTCTTACCCTCATGTTATCTTTTCTAGGGTCGTAGGTCGCCCGTAAGTCTTACCCTCACGTTATATTTTCTAGGGTCGTAGGTCCCTCGATATCTTTCTGTCACGTTATCTTTTTTAGGATCGTAGGTCGCTCATACGTCTTACCCTCACGTTATCTTTTCTAGGGTTGTAGGTCACCCGTAAGTCTTACCGTACAGTTATCTTTTCTAGGATTGTAGTTCACTAGTAGGTCTTACCCTCACGATATCTTTTCTAGGGTCGTAGGTCGCTCATTTGTTTTACACTCGCGTTAGGTTTTATAGGGTCGTAGGTCGCTCGTAGGTCTTACCCTCATGTTATGTTTTATAAGGTCGTAGGTCAATCGTAGGTCTTTCCCGCATGTTATCTTTCTAAGGTCGTAGGTCGCTTGTAGGTCTTACCCTCACATTATATTTTCTAGGGTCGTAGGTCGCTCGTAGGTCTTACCCTCACGTTATCTTTTATAGGGTCGTAGGTCTCTCGCAGGTATTACCCTCATGTTATCTTTTATAGGGTTGTGGGACACGCGTAGGTCTTACCCTCACATTATCTTTTATCGGGTCGTAGGTCGCCCGTTGGTCTTACCCTCATGTTATCTTTTCTAGGGTCGTAGGTTACCCGTAGGTCTTACCCTCACGTTATCTTTTATAGGGTCGTAGGTCTCTCGTAGGTATTACCCTCACGTTATATTTTCTAAGGTTATAGTTTACTCGTAGGTCTTACCCTCACGTTATTTTTTATCGGGTCGTAGGTCGCCCATAGGTCTTACCCTCACGTTATGTTTTCTAGGGTCGTAGGTCGCTCGTAGGTCTTACCCTCATGTTATCTTTTCTAGGATCGTAGGTCCCTCGTAGGTCTTACCCTCACGTTATCTTTTCTAAGGTCGTAGGTGGCTCGTAGGTCTTACCCTCACGTTATATTTTCTAGGGTCGTAGGTCGCCCATAGATCTTACCCTCACGTTATATTTTCTAGGGTCATAGGTCGCTTGTTATCTTACCATCACGTTATCTTTTGTAGGGTCGTAGGTCGCTCATAGGTCTTACACTCACGTTATTTTTTCTAGGGTTATAGGTCGCCCGTAAGTCTTACCCTCAAGTTATCTTTTCTAGGGTGGTAGTTCGCTAGTAGGTCTTACCCTCACGTTATCTTTTCTAAGGTCGTAGGTCGCTCGTAGTTCTTACACTCACGTTAGCTTTTATAGGGTCGTAGGTCGCTCATAGGTCTTACCCTCACGTTATATTTATAGGGTTGTAGGTATTACCCTCACTTTATGGATTATAAAGTCATAGGTCACCCGTAGGTCTTACCCTCAAGTTATCTTTTATAGGGTCGTAGGTCGCTCGTAGGTCTTAACCTCACGTTATATTTTCTAGGGTCGTAGGTCATTATAGGTCTTACCCTCACATTATCTTTTATAGGGTCGTAGGTCGCTCGTAGGTCTTACCCTCACATTATCTTTTATCGGGTCGTAGGTCGCCCGTAGGTCTTACCCTCATGTTATCTTTTCTAGGGTCGTAGGTCGCCTGTAGGTCTTACCCTCATGTTATCTTTTATAGGGTCGTAGGTCTCTCGTAGGTATTACACTCACATTATCTTTTATAGGGATGTGGGACGCGCGTAGGTCTTTCCCTCATGTTATCTTTCTAGGGTCGTAGGTCGCTCGTCGGTCTTACCCTCACGTTATTTTTTATAGGGTCGTAGGTCGCGTATATATCTTACCCTCGCGTTATGTTTTCTAGGGTCGTATGTCGCTCCTAGGTCTTACCCTCATGTTATCTTTTCTAAGGTCGTAGGTCGCTCGTAGGTCTTCCCCTCAAGTTATATTTTCTAGAGTCGTAGGTCGCTCGTAGGTCTTACCCTCATTTTATCTTTTCTAGGGTCGTAGGTCGCCTGTAGGTCTTACCCTCACGTTATATTTTCTAGGGTCGTAGGTCACTCTTCATCTTACCATCACGTTATCTTTTCTAGGGTCGTATGTCGCTCATAGGTCTTACCCTCATGTTATATTTCTAGGGTTGTAGGTCTTACACTCACGTTATGTTTTATAAGGTCGTAGGTCACTCATAGGTCTTACCGTCATGTTATCTTTCTACGGTCATAGGTCGCTCGTAGGTCTTACCCTCACATTATATTTCCTAGGGTCGTAGGTCATTATAGGTCTTACCCTCATGTTATCTTTTATAGGGTCATAGGTCGCTCGTAGCTCTTACCCTCACATTATCTTTTATCGGGTCGTAGGTCGTCCGTAGGTCTTACCCTCATGTTATCTTTTCTAGGGTCGTAGGTCACCCGTAGGTCTTACCCTCACGTTATCTTTTATAGGGTCGTAGGTTTCTCGTAGGTATTACTCTCACGTTATCTTTTATAGATTCGTAGGTCGCTCGTAGGTCTTACCCACATGTTATATTTTCTAAGGTTATAGTTTACTCGTAGCTCTTACCCTCACGTTATTTTTTATAGGGTCGTAGGTTTCCCATAGGTCTTACCCTCATGTTATCTTTTTTAGGGTCGTAGGTCACCCATAAGTCTTACCCTCACGTTATCTTTTCTAGGGTCGTAGGTCACTCGTAGGTCTTACCCTCACATTATCTTTTCTAAGGTCGTAGGTCGCTCGTAGGTCTTACGCTCACGTTATATTTTCTAGGGTTGTAGGTCTTACCCTCACGTTATGGTTTATAAAGTAATAGGTCGCTCGTAGGTCTTACCCTCATGTTATCTTTCTATGGTGATAGGTCGCTCGTAGGTCTTACCCTCACGATATATTTTCTAGGGTCGTAGGTCATTATAGGTCTTACCCTCCCGTTATCTTTTATATGGTCGTAGGTCGCTCGTAGGTCTTACCCTCACATTATCTTTTATCGGGTCGTAGGTCGCCTGTAGGTCTTACCCTCATGTTATCTTTTCTAGGGTCGTAGGTCGCCTATAGGTCTTACCCTCATGATATCTTTTATAGGGTCGTAGGTCTCTCGTAGGTATTACCCTCACGTTATCTTTTATAGGGTTGTGGGACGCGCGTAGGTCTTACCCTCATGTTATCTTTCTAGGGTCGTAGGTCGCTCATCGGTCTTACCCTCATGTTATCTTTTCTAGGGTTGTAGGTCACTTGTAGGTTTTACCCTCAAGTTATCTTTTATAGGGTCGTAGGTCCCTCGTAGGTCTTACCCACAGGTTATATTTTCTAAGGTTATAGTTTACTCGTTGGTCTTACCCTCACGTTATTTTTTATAGGGTCGTAGGTCGCTCATAGCTCTTACCCTCACGTTATGTTTTCTAGGGTCGTAGGTCGCTCGTAGGTCTTACCCTCAAGTTATATTTTCTAGGGTCGTAGGTCGCTCGTAGGTCTTACCCTCATTTTATCTTTTCTAGGGTCGTAGGTCGCCCGTAGGTCTTACCCTCACGTTATATTTTCTAGGGTTGTAGATCACTCATCATCTTACCATCACGTTATCTTTTCTAGGGTCGTAGGTCGCTCAAAGGTCTTACCCTCGCGATATATTTCTAGGGTTGTAGGTCTTACACTCACGTTATGTTTTATAAGGTCGTAGGTCGCTCGTAGGTCTTACCCTCATGTTATCTTTCTACGGTCATAGGTCGCTCATAGGTCTTACCCTCACATTATATTTCCTAGGGTCGTAGGTCATTATAGGTCTTACCCTCATGATATCTTTTATAGGGTCATAGGTCGCTCGTAGGTCTTACCCTCACATTATCTTTTATCGGGTCGTAGGTCGCTCGTAGGTCTTACCCTCATGTTATCTTTTCTAGGGTCATAGGTTACCCATAGGTCTTACCCTCGCGTTATCTTTTATAGGGTCGTAGGTCTCTCGTAGGTATTACCCTCACGTTATATTTTCTAAGGTTATAGTTTACTCGTAGGTCTTACCCTCACATTATTTTTTATAGGGTCGTAGGTTGCCCATAAGTCTTACCCTCATGTTATCTTTTCTAGGGTTGTAGGTCGCTCGTAGGTCTTACCCTCACGTTATCTTTTCTAAGGTCGTAGGTCGCTCGTAGGTCTTACCCTCACGTTATCTTTTCTAGGGTCGTAGGTCGCCCATAGATCTTACCCTCACGTTATATTTTCTAGGGTCATAGGTCGCTCGTTATCTTACCATCACGTTATCTTTTCTAGGGTCGTAGGTCGCTCATAGGTCTTACACTCACGTTATCTTTTCTAGGGTTGTAGGTCGCGCATAAGTCTTACCCTCAAGTTATCTTCGCTAGTAGGTCTTACCCTCACGTTATCTTTTCTAAGATCGTAAGTCGCTCGTAGGTCTTACACTCACGTTAGCTTTTATAGGGTCGTAGGTCGCTCATAGGTCTTACCCTCACGTTATATTTCTAGGGTTGTAGGTCTTACCCTCACGTAATGTTTTATAAGGTCGTAGGTCACTCGAAGGTCTTACCCTCATGTTATCTTTCTACGGTCATAGGTCGCTCGTAGGTCTTACCCTTACGTTATATTTTCTAGGGTCGTAGGTCATTATAGCTCTTACCCTCACGTTATCTTTTATAGGGTCGTAGGTCTCTCGTAGGTCTTACCCTCACATTATCTTTTATCGGGTCGTAGGTCAGCCGTAGGTCTTACCCTCATGTTATCTTTCTAGGGTCGTAGGTCGCTCGTAGGTCTTACCCTCATGTTATCTTTTCTAGGGTTGTAGGTCACTTGTAGGTCTTACCCTGAAGTTATCTTTTATAGGGTCGTAGGTCGCTCGTAAGTCTTACCCACACGTTGTATTTTCTAAGGTTATATTTTACTCGTAGGTCTTACCCTCACGTTATTTTTTATAGGGTCGTAGGTCACCCATAGGTCTTACCCTCATGTTATCTTTTTTAGGGCCGTAGGTCGCCCATAGGTCTTACCCTAATGTTATGTTTTCTAGGGTCGTAGGTCACTCATAGGTCTTACCCTCATGTTATCTTTTCTAAGGTCGTAGGTCGCTCGTAGGTCTTACCCTCAAGTTATATTTTCTATGGTCGTAGGTTGCTCGTAGGTCTTACCCTCATGTTATCTTTTCTAGGGTCGTAGGTCGCCCGTAGGTCTTACCCTCACGTTATAATTTCTAGGGTCGTTGGTCGCTCGTTATCCTACCGTCACGTTATCTTTTCTAGGGTCGTAGGTCGCTCATAGGTCTTAAGCTCACGTTATCTTTTCTAGGGTTGTAGGTTGCCCGTAAGTCTTACCCTCAAGTTATCTTTTCTAGGTTGGTAGTTTGCTAGTAGGTCTTACCCTCACATTATCTTTTCTAGGGTCGTAGGTCCCTCGTAGGTCTTACACTCACGTTAGCTTTTATAGGGTCGTAGGTCGCTCATAGGTCTTACCCTCACGTTATAGTTCTAGGGTTGTAGGTATTACACTCACGTTATGTTTTATAAGGTCGTAGGTCGCTCGAAGGTCTTACCGTTATGTTATCTTTCTACGGGCATAGGTCGCTCGTAGGTCTTACCCTCACGTTATATTTTCTAGGGTCGTAGGTCATTATTGGTCTTACCCTCATGTTATCTTTTATAGGGTGGTAGGTCGCTCGTAGGTTTTACCCTCACATTATCTTTTATCGGGTTGTAGGTCGCCCGTAGGTCTTACCCTCACGTTATCTTTTATAGGGTCGTAGGTCTCTCGCAAGTATTATCCTCATGTTATCTTTTATAGGGTTGTGGGACGCACGTAGGTCTTACCCTCATGTTATCTTTCTAGGGTCGTAGGTCGCTCGTAGGTCTTACCCTCACGTTTATTTTTATAGGGTCGTAGGTTGCCCATAGGTCTTACCCTCATGTTATCTTTTTTAGGGTCGTAGGTCGTCCATAAGTCTTACCCTCACGTTATGTTTTCTAGGGTCGTAGGTCACTCATAGGTCTTACCCTCATGTTACCTTTTCTAAGGTCATAGGTCGCTCGTAGGTCTTACCCTCACGTTATATTTTCTAGGGTCGTAGGTCACTCATAGGTCTTACGCTCACGTTATTTTTTCTAGGGTTTTAGGTCACCCGTATGTCTTACCCTCAAGTTATCTCTTCTAGGGTCGTAGTTCGCTAGTAGGTCTTACCCTTACGTTATCTTTTCTAGGGTCGTAGGTCGCCTGTAGGTCTTACCCTCATGTTATCTTTTATAGGGTCGTAGGTCGCCCGTAGGTCTTACCCTCAGGTTATATTTTATAGGGTTGTAGGTCGCTCGTAGGTCTTACCATCACGTTATCTTTTATAGGGGCGTAGGTCGCCCGTAGGTCTTACCCTCATGTTATCTTTTCTAGGGTCGTAGGTCGCCCGTAAGTCTTACCCTCACGTTATATTTTCTAGGGTCGTAGGTCCCTCGATATCTTTCTGTCACGTTATCTTTTTTAGGATCGTAGGTCGCTCATACGTCTTACCCTCACGTTATCTTTTCTAGGGTTGTAGGTCACCCGTAAGTCTTACCATACAGTTATCTTTTCTAGGATCGTAGTTCGCTAGTAGGTCTTACCCTCACGATATCTTTTCTAGGGTCGTAGGTCGCTCATTTGTTTTACACTCGCGTTAGGTTTTATAGGGTCGTAGGTCGCTCGTAGGTCTTACCCTCATGTTATGTTTTATAAGGTCGTAGGTCAATCGTAGGTCTTTCCCGCATGTTATCTTTCTAAGGTCGTAGGTCGCTTGTAGGTCTTACCCTCACATTATATTTTCTAGGGTCGTAGGTCGCTCGTAGGTCTTACCCTCACGTTATCTTTTATAGGGTCGTAGGTCTCTCGCAGGTATTACCCTCACGTTATCTTTTATAGGGTTGTGGGACGCGCGTAGGTCTTACCCTGATGTTATCTTTCTAGGGTCGTAGGTCGCTCGTAGGTCTTACCCTCATGTTATCTTTTCTAGGGTTGTAGGTCACTTGTAGGTCTTACCCTCAAGTTATCTTTTATAGGGTCGTAGGTCACTCGTAGGTCCTACCCACACGTTATATTTTCTAAGGTTATAGTTTACTCGTAGGTCTTACCCTCACGTTATCTTTTCTGGGGTTGTAGGTCGCCCGTAAGTCTTACCCTCAAGTTATCTTTTCTAGGGTCATAGTTCGCTAATAGGTCTTACCTTCACATTATCTTTTCTAGGGTCGTGGGTCGCTCGTAGGTCTAACACTCACGTTAGATTTTTTAGGGTTGTGTGTCCCTCGTAGGTCTTACCCTCATGTTATATTTCTAGGGTTGTAGGTCTTACCCTCACGTTATGTTTTATAAGGTCGTAGGTCGCTCGTAGGTCTTACCATCATGTTATCATTCTACGGTGATATGTCGCTCATAGGTCTTACCCTCAAGTTATATTTTCTAGGGTCGTAGGTCGCTAGTTATCTTTCCATCATGTTATCATTTCTAGGATCGTAGGTGGCTCATAGGTCTTACCCTCACGTTATCTTTTCTGGGGTTGTAGGTCGCCCGTAAGTCTTACCCTCAAGTTATCTTTTCTAGGGTCATAGTTTGCTAATAGGTCTTACCCTCACGATATCTTTTCTAAGGTCGTAAGTCACTCGTAGGTCTTACACTCACGTTAGATTTTATAGGGTTGTAGGTCCCTCATAGGTCTTACCATCAAGTTATATTTATAGGGTTGTAGGTCTTACCCTCACGTTATATTTTATAAGGTCGTAGGTCGCTCGTAGGTCTTACCATCATGTTATCATTCTACGGTCATATGTCGCTCGTAGGTCTTACCCTCAAGTTATATTTTCTAGGGTCGTAGGTCGCTTATAGGTCTTACCCTCATGTTATCTTTATAGGGTCGTAGGTCGCTCATAGGTCTTACCCTCACATTATCTTTTATCGGGTCGTAGGTCGCCCTTAGGTCTTACCCTCATGTTATCTTTTCTAGGGTCGTAGGTCATCCGTAGGTCTTACCCTCATGTTATCCTTTATAGGGTCGTAGGTCGCTCGTAGCTCTTACCCTCAGCTTATCTTTTATAGGGTTGTAGGTCGCTCGTAGGTCTTACCCTCACGTTATATTTCTAGGATCATAGGTCTCTCGTAGGTCTTACACTGACATTATCTTTTATAGGATTATAGGTCGCTCATAGATCTTACCCTGATGTTGTCTTTCTAGGGACGTAGGTCGCTCGTAGGTCTTACCCCCATGTTATCTTTTCTAGGGTCGTAGGTCGCTTGTAGGTATTACCCTCACAATATCTTTTATAGGGTCGTAGGTCGCACGTAGGTCTTACCCTCATGTTATCTTTTTTAGGGTCGTAGGTCACCCATAGGTCTTACCCTCACGTTATGTTTTCTTGGGTCGTAGGTCGCCCGTAGGTATTACCCTCACATTATCTTTTCTAAGGTCGTAGGTCGCTAGTATGTCTTACCCTCACGTTATATTTTCTAGGGTCGTAGGTCGCTCGTAGGTCTTACCCTCACGTTATCTTTTCTAGGGTCGTAGGTCGCCCGTAGGTCTTACCCTCACGTTATATTTTCTAGGGTCGTAGGTCGCTCGTTATCTTACCGTCACGTTATCTTTTCTAGGGTCGTAGGTCGCTCATAGGTCTTAAACTCACGTTATCTTTTCTAGGGTTGTAGGTCGCCCGTAAATCTTACCCTCAAGTTATCTCTTATAAGGTCGTAGTTCGCTAGTAGGTCTTACCCTTACGTTATCTTTTCTAGGGTCGTAGGTCGCCTGTAGGTCTTACCCTCGCGTTATATTTTCTAAGGTTGTAGTTCGCTCGTAGGTCTTACCCTCACATTATCTTTTATCCGATCGTAGGTCGCCCATAGGTCTTACCCTCATGTTATCTTTTCTAGGGTCGTAGGTCGCTCGTAGGTCTTACCCTCACTTTATCTTTTATAGGGTTGTAGGCCTCTCGTAGGTATTACCTCCACGTTATATTTTATAGAGCTGTAGGTCACGCGTAGGTCTTACCCTCATGTTATATTTCGAGGGTTGTAGGTCGCTCGTAGGTCTTACCCTCATGTTATCTTTTCTAGGGTTGTAGGTCGCTTATAGGTCTTACCCTCAAGTTATCTTTTATAGGGCGAAGGTCGCTCGTAGGTCTTACCCACACGTTATATTTTCTAAGGTTATAGTTTACTCGTAGGTCTTACCCTCACGTTATCTTTTCTGGGGTTGTAGGTCGCCCGTAAGTCTTACCCTCACGGTATGTTTTCTAGGGTCGTAGCTCGCTCGTAGGTCTTACCCTCACGTTAGATTTTATAGGGTTGTAGGTCCCTCGTAGGTCTTACCCTCACGTTATATTTTCTAGGGTCATACGTCGCTCGTAGGTCTTACCCTCACGTTATCTTTTCTAGGGTCGTAGATCACCCGTAGGTCTTACCCTCACATTATATTTTCTAGGGTCATGGGTCGCTCGTTATCTTACCGTCACGTTATCTTTTCTAGGGTTGTAGGTCTCTCATAGGTCTTAACCTCACATTATCTTTTCTAGGGTTGTAGGTTTCCCGTAAGTCTTACCCTCAAGTTATATCTTCTAGGATCGTAGTTCGCTAGTAGGTCTTATCCTTACGTTATCTTTTCTAAGGTCGTAGGTCGCCTGTAGGTCTTACCCTCATGTTATCTTTTATAGGTTCATAGGTCGCTCGTAGGTCTTACCCTCACGTTATCTTTTATAGGGTTGTAGGTCACCCGTAGGTCTTACCCTCATGTTATATTTCTAGGATCATAGTACTCTTGTAGGTCTTACACTGATGTTATCCTTTACAGGATTATAGGTAGCTCGTAGGTCTTACCCCCATGTTATCTTTTCTAGGGTCGTAGGTCGCTTGTAGGTATTACCCTCACAATATCTTTTATCGGGTCGTAGGTCTCCCGTAGGTCTTACCCTCACGTTATATTTTCTATGGTTGTAGTTCGCTCGTAGGTCTTATCCTCACATTTTCTTTTATCGGATCGTAGTTAGCACATAGGTCTTACCCTCATGTTATCTTTTCTAGGGTCGTAGGTCGCCCGTAGGTCTTACCCTAACTTTATCTTTTATAGGGTTGTAGGTCTCTCGTAGGTATTACCCCCACGTTATATTTTATAGAGTTGTAGGTCACGCGTAGGTCTTACCCTCATGTTATATTTCTAGGGTTGTAGGTCGCTCGTAGGAATTACCCTCATGTTATCTTTTCTAGGGTTGTTTGTCGCTTGTAGGTCTTACCCTCAAGTTATCTTTTATAGGGCGAAGGTCGCTCGTAGGTCTTACCCACACGTTATATTTTCTAAGGTTATAGTTTACTCGTAGGTCTTACCCTCACGTTATTTTTTATAGGGTCGTAGGTCGCCCATAGGTCTTACCCTCATGTTATCTTTTTTAGGGTCGTAGGTCGACCATAAGTCTTACCCTAATGTTATCTTTTCTAGGGTCGTAGGTCACCCGTAGGTCTTACCCTCACATTATATTTTCTAGGGTCGTGGGTCGCTCGTTATCTTACCGTCACGTTATCTTTTCTAGGGTCGTAGGTCGCTCATAGGTCTTACCCTCACATTATCTTTTCTAGGGTTGTAGGTCGCCCGTAAGTCTTACCCTCAAGTTATATCTTCTAGGGTCGTAGTTCAATAGTAGGTCTTATCCTTACGTTATCTTCTCTAAGTTCGTAGGTCTCCTGTAGGTCTTACCCTCATGTTATCTTTTATAGGTTCGTAGGTCGCTCGTAGGTCTTACCCTCACGTTATCTTTTATAGGGTTGTAGGTCGCCCGTAGGTCTTACCCTCACGTTATATTTCTAGGATCATAGGTCTCTCGTAGGTCTTACACTGACGTTATCTTTTATAGGATTGTAGGTCGCTCGTAGGTCTTACCCCCATGTTATCTTTTCTAGGGTCGTAGGTCGCTTGTAGCTATTACCCTCACAATATCTTTTATCGGGTCGTAGGTCTCCCGAAGGTCTTACCCTCACGTTATATTTTCTAAGGTTGTAGTTCGCTCGTAGGTCTTACCCTCACATTATCTTTTATCGGATCGTAGTTAGCCCTTAGGTCTTACCCTCATGTTATCTTTTCTAGGGTCGTAGGTCGCCCGTAGGTCTTACCCTAACTTTATCTTTTATAGGGTTGTAGGTCTCTCGTAGGTATTACCCCCACGTTATATTTTATAGAGCTGTAGCTCACGCGTAGGTCTTACCCTCATGTTATAATTTTAGGGGTGTAGGTCGCTCGTAGGTCTTACACTCATGTTATCTTTTCTAGGGTTGTAGGTGGCTTGTAGGTCTTACCCTTAAGTTATCTTTTATAGGGCGAAGGTCGCTCATAGGTCTTACCCACACGTTATATTTTCTAAGGTTATAGTTTACTCGTAGGTCTTACCCTCACGTTATTTTTTATAGGGTCGTAGGTCGCCCATAGGTCCTACCCTCATGTTATCTTTTTTAGGGTTGTAGGTCGACCATAGTTCTTACCCTCACGTTATGTTTTCTAGGGTCGTAGCTCGCTCGTTGGTCTTACCTTCACGTTATCTTTTCTAAGGTCGTAGGTCGTTCGTAGGTCTTACCCTCACGTTATATTTTCTAGGGTCATAGGTCGCTCGTAGGTCTTACCCTCACGTTATCTTTTCTAGTGTCGTAGGTCACCCGTAGGTCTTACCCTCACATTATATTTTCTAGGGTCGTGGGTCGCTCGTTATCTTACCGTCACGTTATCTTTTCTAGGGTCGTAGGTCGCTCATAAGTCTTACCCTCACATTATCTTTTCTAGGGTTGTAGGTCGCCCGTAAGTCTTACCCTCAAGTTATCTCTTTTAGGGTCATAGTTCGCTAGTAGGTCTTACCCTTACGTTATCTTTTCTAGGGTGGTAGGTGGCCTGTAGGTCTTACCCTCATGTTATCTTTTATAGGGTCGTAGGTCGCTCGTAGGTCTTACCATCAGGTTATCTTATATAGGGTTGTAGGTCGCTCATAGGTCTTACCCTCACGTTATATTTCTAGGATCATAGGTATCTCGTAGGTCTTACACTGACATTATCTTTTATAGGATTGTAGGTCGCTTGTAGGACTTACCCCCATGTTATATTTTCTAGGGTCGTAGGTCGCTTGTAGGTATTACCCTCACAATATCTTTTATCGGGTCATAGGTCTCCCGTAGGTCTTACCCTCACGTTATATTTTCTAAGGTTGTAGTTCGCTCGTAGGTCTTACCCTCACATTATCTTTTATCGGATCGTAGTTCGCCCATAGGTCTTACCCTCATGTTATCTTTTCTAGGGTCGTAGGTCGCCCGTAGGTCTTACCCTAACTTTATCTTTTATAGGGTTGTAGGTCTCTCGTAGGTATTACCCCCACGTTATATTTTATAGAGCTGTAGCTCACGCGTAGGTCTTACCCTCATGTTATAATTTTAGGGTTGTAGGTCGCTCGTAGGTCTTACACTCATGTTATCTTTTCTAGGGTTGTAGGTGGCTTGTAGGTCTTACCCTCAAGTTATCTTTTATAGGGCGAAGGTCGCTCATAGGTCTTACCCACACGTTATATTTTCTAAGGTTATAGTTTACTCGTAGGTCTTACCCTCACGTTATTTTTTATAGGGTCGTAGGTCGCCCATAGGTCTTACCCTCATGTTATCTTTTTTAGGGTTGTAGGTCGACCATAGTTCTTACCCTCACGTTATGTTTTCTAGGGTCGTAGCTCGCTCGTAGGTCTTACCTTCACGTTATCTTTTCTAAGGTCGTAGGTCGTTCGTAGGTCTTACCCTCACGTTATATTTTCTAGGGTCATAGGTCGCTCGTAGGTCTTACCCTCACGTTATCTTTTCTAGTGTCGTAGGTCACCCGTAGGTCTTACCCTCACATTATATTTTCTAGGGTCGTGGGTCGCTCGTTATCTTACCGTCACGTTATCTTTTCTAGGGTCGTAGGTCGCTCATAAGTCTTACCCTCACATTATCTTTTCTAGGGTTGTAGGTCGCCCGTAAGTCTTACCCTCAAGTTATCTCTTTTAGGGTCATAGTTCGCTAGTAGGTCTTACCCTTACGTTATCTTTTCTACGGTGGTAGGTGGCCTGTAGGTCTTACCCTCATGTTATCTTTTATAGGGTCGTAGGTCGTTCGTAGGTCTTACCATCAGGTTATCTTATATAGGGTTGTAGGTCGCTCGTAGGTCTTACCCTCACGTTATATTTCTAGGATCATAGGTATCTCGTAGGTCTTACACTGACATTATCTTTTATAGGATCGTAGGTCGCTCGTAGGACATACCCCCATGTTATATTTTCTAGGGTCGTAGGTCGCTTGTAGGTATTACCCTCACAATATCTTTTATCGGGTCATAGGACTCCCGTAGGTCTTACCCTCACGTTATATTTTCTAAGGTTGTTGTTCGCTCGTAGGTCTTACCCTCACATTATCTTTTATCGGATCGTAGTTCGCCCATAGGTCTTACCCTCATGTTATCTTTTCTAGGGTCGTAGGTCGCCCGTAGGTCTTACCCTCACTTTATCTTTTATAGGGTTGTAGGCCTCTCGTAGGTATTACCCCCATGTTATATTTTATAGAGCTGTAGGTCACACGTAGGTCTTACCCTCATGTTATATTTCGAGGGTTGTAGGTCGCTCGTAGGTCTTACCCTCATGTTATCTTTTCTAGGGTTGTAGGTCGCTTGTAGGTCTTACCCTCAAGTTATCTTTTATAGGGCGAAGGTCCCTCGTAGGTCTTACCCACACGTTATATTTTCTAAGGTTATAGTTTACTCGTAGGTCTTACCCTCACGTTATCTTTTCTGGGGTTGTAGGTCGCCCGTAAGTCTTACCATGACGTTATCTTTTCTAGGGTCGTAGGTCGCCCATAGGTCTTACCCTCACGTTATGTTTTCCAGGGTCGTAGCTCACTCGTAGGTCTTACCCTCACGTTAGATTTTATAGGGTTGTAGGTCCCTCGTAGGTCTTACCCTCACGTTATATTTTCTAGGGTCATAGGTCGCTCGTAGTTCTTACCCTAATGTTATCTTTTCTAGGGACGTAGGTCACCCGTAGGTCTTACCCTCACATTATATTTTCTAGGGTCGTGGGTCGCTCGTTATCTTACCGTCACGTTATCTTTTCTAGGGTCGTAGGTCGCTCATAGGTCTTACCCTCACATTATCTTTTCTAGGGTTGTAGGTCGCCCGTAAGTCTTACCCTCAAGTTATATCTTCTAGGGTCGTAGTTCAATAGTAGGTCTTATCCTTACGTTATCTTTTCTAAGGTCGTAGGTCGCCTGTAGGTCTTACCCTCATGTTATCTTTTATAGGTTCGTAGGTCGCTCGTAGGTCTTACCCTCACGTTATCTTTTATAGGGTTATAGGTCGCCCGTAAGTCTTACCCTCACGTTATATTTCTAGGATCATAGGTCTCTCGTAGGTCTTACACTGACGTTATCTTTTATAGGATTGTAGGTCGCTCGTAGGTCTTACCCCCATGTTATCTTTTCTAGGGTCGTAGGTCGCTTGTAGGTATTACCCTCACAATATCTTTTATCGGGTCGTAGGTCTCCCGAACGTCTTACCCTCACGTTATATTTTCTAAGGTTGTAGTGCGCTCGTAGGTCTTACCCTCACATTATCTTTTATCGGATCGTAGTTAGCCCTTAGGTCTTACCCTCATGTTATCTTTTCTAGGGTCGTAGGTCGCCCGTAGGTCTTACCCTAACTTTATCTTTTATAGGGTTGTAGGTCTCTCGTAGGTATTACCCCCATGTTATATTTTATAGAGCTGTAGGTCACGCGTAGGTCTTACCCTCATGTTATAATTTTAGGGTTGTAGGTTGCTCGAAGGTCTTACACTCATGTTATCTTTTCTAGGGTTGTAGGTGGCTTGTAGGTCTTACCCTCAAGTTATCTTTTATAGGGTGAAGGTCGCTCGTAGGTCTTACCCACACGTTATATTTTCTAAGGTTATAGTTTACTCGTAGGTCTTACCCTCACGTTATTTTTTATAGGGTCGTAGGTCGCCCATAGGTCTTACCCTCATGTTATCTTTTTTAGGGTTGTAGGTCGACCATAGTTCTTACCCTCACGTTATGTTTTCTAGGGTCGTAGCTCGCTCGTAGGTCTTACCCTCACGTTATCTTTTCTAAGGTCGTAGGTCGTTCGTAGGTCTTACCCTCACGTTATATTTTATAGGGTCATCGGTCGCTCGTAGGTCTTACCCTCACGTTATCCTTTCTAGGGTCATAGGTCACCCGTAGGTCTTACCCTCACATTATATTTTCTAGGGTCGTGGGTCGCTCGTTATCTTACCGTCACGTTATCTTTTCTAGGGTCGTAGGTCGCTCATAGGTCTTACCCTCACATTATCTTTTCTAGGGTTGTAGGTCGCCCGTAAGTCTTACCCTCAAGTTATCTCTTTTAGGGTCATAGTTCGCTAGTAGGTCTTACCCTTACGTTATCTTTTCTAGGGTGGTAGGTGGCCTGTAGGTCTTACCCTCATGTTATCTTTTATAGGGTCGTAGGTCGCTCGTAGGTCTTACCATCAGGTTATCTTATATAGGGTTGTAGGTCGCTCGTAGGTCTTACCCTCACGTTATATTTCTAGGATCATAGGTATCTCGTAGGTCTTACACTGACATTATCTTTTACAGGATTGTAGGTCGCTCGTAGGACTTACCCCCATGTTATATTTTCTAGGGTCGTAGGTCGCTTGTAGGTATTACCCTCACAATATCTTTTATCGGGTCATAGGTCTCCCGTAGGTTTACCCTCACGTTATATTTTCTAAGGTTGTAGTTCGCTCGTAGGTCTTACCCTCACATTATCTTTTATCGGATCGTAGTTCGCCCATAGGTCTTACCCTCATGTTATCTTTTCTAGGGTCTTAGGTCGCCCGTAGGTCTTACCCTCACTTTATCTTTTATAGGGTTGTAGGCCTCTCGTAGGTATTACCCCTATGTTATATTTTATAGAGTTGTAGGTCACGCGTAGGTCTTACCCTCATGTTATATTTCGAGGGTTGTAGGTCGCTCGTAGGTCTTACCCTCATGTTATCTTTTCTAGGGTTGTAGGTCACTTGTAGGTATTACCCTCAAGTTATCTTTTATAGGGCGAAGGTCGCTCGTAGGTCTTACCCACACGTTATATTTTCTAAGGTTATAGTTTACTCGTAGGTCTTACCCTCACGTTATCTTTTCTGGGGTTGTAGGTCGCCCGTAAGTCTTACCATCACGTTATCTTTTCTAGGGTCGTAGGTCGCCCATAGGTCTTACCCTCACGTTATGTTTTCTAGGGTCGTAGCTCGCTCGTAGGTCTTACCCTCACGTTAGATTTTATAGGGTTGTAGGTCCCTCGTAGGTCTTACCCTCACGTTATATTTTCTAGGGTCATAGGTCGCTCATAGGTCTTACCCTAATGTTATCTTTTCTAGGGTCGTAGGTCACCCGTAGGTCTTACCCTCACATTATATTTTCTAGGGTCGTGGGTCGCTCGTTATCTTACCGTCACGTTATCTTTTCTAGGGTCGTAGGTCGCTCATAGGTCTTACCCTCACATTATCTTTTCTAGGGTTATAGGTCGCCCGTAAGTCTTACCCTCAAGTTATATCTTCTAGGGTCGTAGTTCAATAGTAGGTCTTATCCTTATGTTATCTTCTCTAAGTTCGTAGGTCGCCTGTAGGTCTTACCCTCATGTTATCTTTTATAGGTTCGTAGGTCGCTCGTAGGTCTTAGCCTCACGTTATCTTTTATAGGGTTGTAGGTCACCCGTAGGTATTACCCTCACGTTATATTTCTAGGATCATAGGTCTCTCGTAGGTCTTACACTGACGTTATCTTTTATAGGATTGTAGGTCACTCGTAGGTCTGACCCCCATGTTAGCTTTTCTAGGGTCGTAGGTCGCTTGTAGGTATTACCCTCACAATATCTTTTATCGGGTCGTAGGTCTCCCGTAGGTCTTACCCTCACGTTATATTTTCTAAGGTTGTAGTTCGCTCTTAGGTCTTACCCTCACATTATCTTTTATCGGATCGTAGTTAGCCCATAGGTCTTACCCTCATGTTATCTTTTCTAGGGTCGTAGGTCGCACGTAGGTCTTACCCTAACTTTATCTTTTATAGGGTTGTAGGTCTCTCGTAGGTATTACCCCCACGTTATATTTTATAGAGCTGTAGGTCACGCGTAGGTCTTACCCTCATGTTATAATTCTAGGGTTGTAGGTCGCTCGTAGGTCTTACCCTCATGTTATCTTTTCTAGGGTTGTAGGTGGCTTGTAGGTCTTACCCTCAAGTTATCTTTTATAGGGCGAAGGTCGCTCATAGGTCTTACCCACACGTTATATTTTCTAAGGTTATAGTTTACTCGTAGGTCTTACCCTCACGTTATTTTTTATAGGGTCGTAGGTCGCCCATAGGTCTTACCCTCATGTTATCTTTTTTAGGGTCGTAGGACGACCATAGGTCTTACCCTCACGTTATGTTTTCTAGGGTCGTAGCTCGCTCGTAGGTCTTACCCTCACGTTATCTTATTTAAGGTCGTAGGTCGTTCGTAGGTCTTACCCTCACGTTATATTTTCTAGGGTCATAGGTCGCTCGTAGGTCTTACCCTCACGTTATCTTTTCTAGGGTCATAGGTCACCCGTAGGTCTTACCCTCACATTATATTTTCTAGGGTCGTGGGTCGCTCGTTATCTTACCGTCACGTTATCTTTTCTAGGGTCGTAGGTCGCTCATAGCTCTTACCCTCACATTATCTTTTCTAGGGTTGTAGGTCGCCCATAAGTCTTACCCTCAAGTTATCTCTTTTAGGGTCGTAGTTCGCTAGTAGATCTTACCCTTACGTTATCTTTTCTAGGGTGGTAGGTGGCCTATAGGTCTTACCCTCATGTTATCTTTTATAGGGTCATAGGTCGCTCGTAGGTCTTACCATCAGGTTATCTTATATAGGGTTGTAGGTCGCTCGTAGGTCTTACCCTCACGTTATATTTCTAGGATCATAGGTCTCTCGTAGGTCTTACACTGGCATTATCTTTTATAGGATCGTAGGTGCCTCGATATCTTTCCGTCATGTTATCTTTTTTAGGGTCGTAGGTCGCTCATAGGTCTTACCCTCACATTATCTTTTATAGGGTTGTAGGTCACCCGTAAGTCTTACCCTCAAGTTATCTTTTCTAGGGTCGTAGTTCGCTAATAGGTCTTACCCTCATGATATCTTTTCTAGGGTCGTAGGTCGCTCATTGGTCTTACACTCACGTTAGCTTTTATAGGGTCGTAGGTCGCTCGTAGTTCTTACCCTCACGTTATATTTTTAGGGTTGTAGGTCTTACCCTAACGTTATGTTTTATAAGGTCGTCGGTCGCTTATAGATCTTTCCCTCATGTTATCTTTCTATGGTCGTAGGTCGCTTGTAGGTCTTTCCCTCACGTTATCTTTTATAGGGTCGTAGGTCAGCGTAGGTCTTACCCTCACGTTATATCTTATAGGGTCGTAGGTCGCTCGTTATCTTTCCGTCATGTTATCGTTTCTAGGATCGTAGGTGGCTCATAGGTCTTACCCTCATGTTATCTTTTCTAGGATTGTAAGTCACCCGTACCTCTTACCCTCAAGATATCTTTTCTAGGGTCGTAGTTCACTAGTAGTTCTTACCCTCACGTTATCTTTTCTAGGGTCGTAGGTCGCTCGTAGGTCTTACCCTCACGTTATATTTCTAGGGTAGTATGTCTTACCCTCACGTTATGTTTTATAAGGTCGTAGGTCGCTCGTAGGTCTTACCCTCATGTTATCTTTCTACGGTCATATGTCGCTCGTAGGTCTTACCCTCACGTTATATTTTCTAGGGTCGTAGGTCGGTTATAGGTCTTACCCTCACGTTATCTTTTATAGGGTCGTAGGTCGATCATAGGTCTTACCCTCACATTATCTTTTATCGGGTCGTAGGTCGCCCGTAGGTCTTACCCTCATGTTATCTTTTTTAGGGTCGTAGGTCGCCCGTAGGTCTTACCCTCACGTTATCTTTTATAGGGTCGTAGGTCTCTTGTAGGTATTACCCTAACGTTATCTTTTCTATGGATGTAGGACGCGCTTAGGTCTTACCCTCATGTTATCTTTCTATTGTCATAGGTCGCTTGTAGGTCTTACCCCCATGTTATCTTTTCTAGGGTCGTAGGTCACTTGTAGGTATTACCCTCACAATATCTTTTATAGGGTCATAGGTCGCCCATAGGTCTTACCCTCACGTTATATTTTCGAAGGTTGTAGTTCACTCGTAGGTCTTACCCTCACGTTATCTTCTATAGGGTCGTAGGTCGCCCGTAGATCTTACCCTCACGTTATCTTTCCGAGGGTCGTAGGTCGCCCATAGATCTTACCCTCACGTTATATTTTCTAGGGTCGTGGTTCGCTAATAGGTCTTACCCTCACGATATCTTTTCTAGGGTCGTAGGTCGCTCGTTGGTCTTACACTCATTTTAGCTTTTATAGGGTCGTAGGTCGCTCGTAGGTCTTACCCTCACGTTATATTTTTAGGGTTGTAGGTCTTTCCCTCATGTTATGTTTTATAAGGTCGTAGGTCGCTTGTAGGTCTTTCCCTCATGTTATCTTTCTACGGTTGTAGGTCGCTTGTAGGTCTTACCCTCACGTTATCTTTTATAGGGTCGTAGGTTAGCGTAGGTCTTTCCCTCACGTTATATCTTATAGGGTTGTAGGTCGCTCGTTATATTTCTGTCACGTTATCGTTTCTAGGATCGTAGGTGGATCATAGGTCTTACCCTCATGTTATCTTTTCTAGGGTTGTAGGTCGCCCGTAAGTCTTACCCTCAAGTTATCTTTTCAAGGGTCGTAGTTCACTAGTAGGTTTTACCCTCACATTATCTTTTATAGGGTCGTAGGTCTTACCCTCACGTTATCTTTCTAGGGTTGTAGGTCGCTCGTAGGACTTACCCTCATGTTATCTTTTCTAGGGTTGTAGATCGCTTGTAGGTCTTACCATCAAGTTATCTTTTATAGGGCGAAGGTCGCTCGTAGGTCTTACCCACACGTTATATTTTCTAAGGTTATAGTTTACTCGTAGGTCTTACCCTCACGTTATTTTTTAAAGGTTCGTAGGTCGCCCATAGGTCTTACCCTCACGTTATCTTTTTTAGGGTCGTAGGTCACCCATAGGTCTTACCCTCACTTTATGTTTTCTAGGCTCGTAGGTCGCTCGTAGGTCTTACCCTCACGTTATCTTTTCTAAGGTCGTAGGTCGCTCGTAGGTCTTACCCTCATGTTATATTTTCTAGGGTCGTAGGTCGCCCGTAGGTCTTACCCTCACGTTATCTTTTATAAGGTCGTAGGTCACCCGTAGGTCTTACCCTCATGTTATATTTTCTAGGGTCATGGGTCGCTCGTTATCTTACCGTCACGTTATCTTTTCTAGGGTCGTAGGTCGCTCATAGGTCTTACCCTCACGTTATCTTTTCTAGGGTTGTAGGTCTCCCGTAAGTCTTACCCTCAAGTTATCTCTTCTAGGGTCGTAGTTCGCTAGTAGGTCTTATCCTTTCGTTATCTTTTCTAAGGTCGTAGGTCGCCTATAGGTCTTACCCTCATGTTATCTTTTATAGGTTCGTAGGTCGCTCGTAGGTCTTACCCTCACGTTATCTTTTATAGGGTTGTAGGTCGCCCGTAGGTCTTACAATAACGTTATCTTTTCTAGGGTCGTAGGTCACTCGTAAGTCTTACCCTCACATTATATTTTCTAGGGTCGTAGGTGCCTCGATATCTTTTTGTCATGTTATCTTTTTTAGGGTCGTAGGTCGCTCATAGGTCTTACCCTCACATTATCTTTTCTAGGGTTGTAGGTCGCCCGTAATTCATACTCTCAAGTTATCTTTTCTATGGTCGTAGTTCGCTAATAGGTCTTACCCTCACGATATCTATTCTAGGGTCGTAGGTCGCTCATTGGTATTACACTGACGTTAGCTTTTATAGGGTCGTAGGTCGCTCGTAGGTCTTACCCTCACGTTTTATTTTTAGGGTTGTAGGTCTTACCCTCACGTTATGTTTTATAAGGTCGTAGGTCGCTTATAGATCTTTCCCTCATGTTATCTTTCTATGGCCGTAGGTCGCTTGTAGGTCTTTCCCTCATGTTATCTTTTATAGGTAGGTAGGTCAGCGTAGGTCTTACCCTCACGTTATATTTTATAGGGTCGTAGGTCGCTCGTTATCTTTCCGTCATGTTATCGTTTCTAGGATCGTAGGTGGCTCATAGGTCTTACCCTCACGTTATCTTTTCTAGGGTTGTAGGCACCCGTAATTCTTACCCTCAAGTTATCTTTTCTAGGGTCGTAGTTCACTAGTAGTTCTTACCCTTAGGTTATCATTTCTAGGGTCGTAGGTCGCTCATATGTCTTACCCTCATGTTATATTTCTAGGGTTGTAAGTCTTACCCTCAAGTTATGTTTTATAAGGTCGTAGGTCGCTCGTAGGTCTTCCCCTCATGTTATCTTTCTACGGTAATATGTCGCTCGTAGGTCTTACCCTCACGTTATATTTTCTAGGGCCGTGGGTCGTTTATAGGTCTTACCCTCACGTTATCTTTTATAGGGTCGTAGGTCGATCATAGGTCTTACCCTCACATTATCTTTTATCGGGTCGTAGGTCGCCCGTAGGTCTTACACTCATGTTATCTTTTTTAGGGTCGTAGTTCGCCCGTAGGTCTTACCCTCATGTTATCTTTTATAGGGTCGTAGTTCTCTCGTAGGTATTACACTCACGTTATCTTTTCTAGGGATGTAGGACGCACGTAGGTCTTACCCTCATGTTATCTTTCTATGGTCGTAGGTTGCTAGTAGGTCTTACCCCCATGTTATCTTTTCTAGGGTCGTAGGTCACTTGTAGGTATTACCCTCACAATATCTTTTATAGGGTCGTAGGTCGCCCGTAGGTCTTACCCTCACGTTATATTTTCGAAGGTTATAGTTCGTTTGTAGGTCTTACCCTCATGTTATCTTTTATAGGGTCGTAGGTCGCCCGTAGATCTTACCCTCACGTTATCTTTTCTAGGGTCGTAGGTCACCCATAGATCTTACCCTCACGTTATATTTTCTTGGGTCGTAGTTCGCTAATAGGTCTTACCCTCACGATATCTTTTCTTGGGTCGTAGGTCGCTCATTGGTCTTACACTCATTTTAGCTTTTATAGGGTCGTAGGTCGCTCGTAGGTCTTACCCTCGCGTTATATTTTTAGGGTTGTAGGTCTTTCCCTCATGTTATGTTTTATAAGGTCGTAGGTCGCTTGTACGTCTTTCCCTCATGTTATCTTTCTACGGTCGTAGGTCGCTTATAGGTCTTACCCTTACGATATCTTTTATAGGGTCGTAGGTTTGCGTAGGTCTTACCCTCACGTTATATTTTATAGGGTCGTAGGTCGCTCGTTATATTACTGTCACGTTATCGTTTCTAGGATCGTAGGTGGCTCATAGGTCTTACCCTCACGTTATCTTTTCTAGGGTTGTAGGTCGCCCGTAAGTCTTACCCTCAAGTTATCTTTTCTAGGGTCGTAGTTCACTAGTAGGTTTTACCCTCACGTTATCTTTTCTAGGGTCGTAGGTCGCTCGTAGGTCTTAGCCACACGTTATATTTTCTAAGTTTATAGGTCGCCCGTAGGTCTTACCCTCACATTATCTTTTATAGGGTCGTAGGTCAGCATAGGTCTTACCCTCACGTTATATTTTATAGGGTCGTAGGTCGCTCGTTATATTTCTGTCACGTTATTATTTCTAGGATCGTAGGTGGCTCATAGGTCTTACCCTCATGTTATCTTTCTAGGGTCGTAGGTCGCTCGTAGGTCTTACCATCATGTTATATTTTCTAGGGTTGTAGGTCACTTGTAGGTCTTACCCTCAAGTTATCTTTTATAGGGTCGTTGGTCGCTCGTAGGTCTTACCCACACGTTATATTTTCTAAGGTTATAGTTTACTCGTAGGTCTTACCCTCACGTTATTTTTTATAGGGTGGTAGGTCGCCCATTGGTCTTACCCCCATGTTATCTTTTTTAGGGTCGTAGGTCGCCCATAGGTCTTACCCTTATGTTATGTTTTCTAGGGTCGTAGGTCGCTCGTAGGTCTTACCCTCATGTTTTCTTTTCTAAGGTCGTAGGTCGCTCGTAGGTCGCTCGTAGGTCTTACCCTCATGTTATCTCTTCTAGGGTCGTAGTTCGCTAGTAGGTCTTATCCTTACGTTATCTTTCCTAAGGTCGTAGGTCGCCTGTAGGTCTTACCCTCATGTTATCTTTTATAGGTTCGTAGGTCGCTCGTAGGTCTTACCCTCACGTTATCTTTTATAGGGTTGTAGGTCGCCCGTAGGTCTTACCCTCACGTTATATTTCTAGGATGATAGGTCTCTCGTAGGTCTTACACTGACGTTATCTTTTATAGGGTCGTAGGTCGCTTGTAGGTATTACCCTCACAATATCTTTTATCGGGTCGTAGGTCTCACGTAGGTCTTACCCTCACGTTATATTTTCTAAGGTTGTAGTTCGCTCGTAGGTCTTACCCTCACATTATCTTTTATCGGATCGTAGGTCGCCCATAGGTCTTACCCTCATGTTATCTTTTCTAGGTTCGTAGGTCGCCCGTAGGTCTTACCCTCACTTTATCTTTTATAGGGTCGTAGGTCTCTCGTAGGTATTACCCCCACGTTATATTTTATAGAGCTGTAGGTCACGCGTAGGTCTTACCCTCATGTTATATTTCTAGGGTTGTAGGTCGCTCGTAGGTCTTACCCTCATGTTATCTTTTCTAGGGTTGTAGGTCGCTTGTAGGTCTTACCCTCAAGTTATCTTTTATAGGGCGAAGGTCGCTCATAGGTCTTACCCACACGTTATATTTTCTAAGGTTATAGTTTACTCGTAGGTCTTACCCTCACGTTTTTTTTATAGGGTCGTAGGTCGCCCATAGGTCTTACCCTCACGTTATCTTTTTTAGGGTCGTAGGTCGCCCATAGGTCTTACCCTCACGTTATGTTTTCTAGGGTCGTAGCTCGCTCGTAGGTCTTACCCTCACGTTATCTTATTTAAGGTCGTAGGTCGCTCGTAGGTCTTACCCTCACGTTATATTTTCTAGGGTCATAGGTCGCTCGTAGGTCTTACCCTCACGTTATCTTTTCTAGGGTCGTAGGTCACCCGTAGGTCTTACCCTCACATTATATTTTCTAGGGTCGTGGGTCGCTCGTTATCTTACCGTCACGTTATCTTTTCTAGGGTCGTAGGTCGCTCATAGATCTTACCCTCACATTATCTTTTCTAGGGTTGTAGGTCGCCCGGAAGTCTTACCCTCAAGTTATCTCTTCTAGGGTCGTAGTTCGCTAGTAGGTCTTATGCTTAGGTTATCTTTTCTAAGGTCGTAGGTCGCCTGTAGGTCTTACCCTCATGTTATCTTTTATAGGTCCGTAGGTCGCTCGTAGGTCTTACCCTCACGTTACCTTTTATAGGGTTGTAGGTCGCCCGTAGGTCTTACCCTAATGTTATCTTTTCTAGGTTCGTAGGTCACTCGTAAGTCTTACCCTCACATTATATTTTCTAGGGTCGTAGGTGCCTCGATATCTTTCCGTCACGTTATCTTTTTTAGGGTCGTAGGTCGCTCATAGGTCTTACCCTCACATTATCTTTTATAGGGTTGTAGGTCACCCGTAAGTCTTACCCTCAAGTTATCTTTTCTAGGGTCGTAGTTCGCTAATAGGTCTTACCCTCATGATATCTTTTCTAGGGTCGTAGGTCGCTCATTGGTCTTACACTCACGTTAGCTTTTATAGGGTCGTAGGTCGCTCGTAGTTCTTACCCTCACGTTATATTTTTAGGGTTGTAGGTCTTACCCTAACGTTATGTTTTATAAGGTCGTCGGTCGCTTATAGATCTTTCCCTCATGTTATCTTTCTATGGTCGTAGGTCGCTTGTAGGTCTTTCCCTCACGTTATCTTTTATAGGGTCGTAGGTCAGCGTAGGTCTTACCCTCACGTTATATCTTATAGGGTCGTAGGTCGCTCGTTATCTTTCCGTCATGTTATCGTTTCTAGGATCGTAGGTGGCTCATAGGTCTTACCCTCATGTTATCTTTTCTAGGATTGTAAGTCACCCGTACCTCTTACCCTCAAGATATCTTTTCTAGGGTCGTAGTTCACTAGTAGTTCTTACCCTCACGTTATCTTTTCTAGGGTCGTAGGTCGCTCGTAGGTCTTACCCTCACGTTATATTTCTAGGGTAGTATGTCTTACCCTCACGTTATGTTTTATAAGGTCGTAGGTCGCTCGTAGGTCTTACCCTCATGTTATCTTTCTACGGTCATATGTCGCTCGTAGGTCTTACCCTCACGTTATATTTTCTAGGGTCGTAGGTCGGTTATAGGTCTTACCCTCACGTTATCTTTTATAGGGTCGTAGGTCGATCATAGGTCTTACCCTCACATTATCTTTTATCGGGTCGTAGGTCGCCCGTAGGTCTTACCCTCATGTTATCTTTTTTAGGGTCGTAGGTCGCCCGTAGGTCTTACCCTCACGTTATCTTTTATAGGGTCGTAGGTCTCTTGTAGGTATTACCCTAACGTTATCTTTTCTATGGATGTAGGACGCGCTTAGGTCTTACCCTCATGTTATCTTTCTATTGTCATAGGTCGCTTGTAGGTCTTACCCCCATGTTATCTTTTCTAGGGTCGTAGGTCACTTGTAGGTATTACCCTCACAATATCTTTTATAGGGTCATAGGTCGCCCATAGGTCTTACCCTCACGTTATATTTTCGAAGGTTGTAGTTCACTCGTAGGTCTTACCCTCACGTTATCTTCTATAGGGTCGTAGGTCGCCCGTAGATCTTACCCTCACGTTATCTTTCCGAGGGTCGTAGGTCGCCCATAGATCTTACCCTCACGTTATATTTTCTAGGGTCGTGGTTCGCTAATAGGTCTTACCCTCACGATATCTTTTCTAGGGTCGTAGGTCGCTCGTTGGTCTTACACTCATTTTAGCTTTTATAGGGTCGTAGGTCGCTCGTAGGTCTTACCCTCACGTTATATTTTTAGGGTTGTAGGTCTTTCCCTCATGTTATGTTTTATAAGGTCGTAGGTCGCTTGTAGGTCTTTCCCTCATGTTATCTTTCTACGGTTGTAGGTCGCTTGTAGGTCTTACCCTCACGTTATCTTTTATAGGGTCGTAGGTTAGCGTAGGTCTTTCCCTCACGTTATATCTTATAGGGTTGTAGGTCGCTCGTTATATTTCTGTCACGTTATCGTTTCTAGGATCGTAGGTGGATCATAGGTCTTACCCTCATGTTATCTTTTCTAGGGTTGTAGGTCGCCCGTAAGTCTTACCCTCAAGTTATCTTTTCAAGGGTCGTAGTTCACTAGTAGGTTTTACCCTCACATTATCTTTTATAGGGTCGTAGGTCTTACCCTCACGTTATCTTTCTAGGGTTGTAGGTCGCTCGTAGGACTTACCCTCATGTTATCTTTTCTAGGGTTGTAGATTGCTTGTAGGTCTTACCATCAAGTTATCTTTTATAGGGCGAAGGTCGCTCGTAGGTCTTACCCACACGTTATATTTTCTAAGGTTATAGTTTACTCGTAGGTCTTACCCTCACGTTATTTTTTAAAGGTTCGTAGGTCGCCCATAGGTCTTACCCTCACGTTATCTTTTTTAGGGTCGTAGGTCACCCATAGGTCTTACCCTCACTTTATGTTTTCTAGGCTCGTAGGTCGCTCGTAGGTCTTACCCTCACGTTATCTTTTCTAAGGTCGTAGGTCGCTCGTAGGTCTTACCCTCATGTTATATTTTCTAGGGTCGTAGGTCGCCCGTAGGTCTTACCCTCACGTTATCTTTTATAAGGTCGTAGGTCACCCGTAGGTCTTACCCTCATGTTATATTTTCTAGGGTCATGGGTCGCTCGTTATCTTACCGTCACGTTATCTTTTCTAGGGTCGTAGGTCGCTCATAGGTCTTACCCTCACGTTATCTTTTCTAGGGTTGTAGGTCTCCCGTAAGTCTTACCCTCAAGTTATCTCTTCTAGGGTCGTAGTTCGCTAGTAGGTCTTATCCTTTCGTTATCTTTTCTAAGGTCGTAGGTCGCCTATAGGTCTTACCCTCATGTTATCTTTTATAGGTTCGTAGGTCGCTCGTAGGTCTTACCCTCACGTTATCTTTTATAGGGTTGTAGGTCGCCCGTAGGTCTTACAATAACGTTATCTTTTCTAGGGTCGTAGGTCACTCGTAAGTCTTACCCTCACATTATATTTTCTAGGGTCGTAGGTGCCTCGATATCTTTCTGTCATGTTATCTTTTTTAGGGTCGTAGGTCGCTCATAGGTCTTACCCTCACATTATCTTTTCTAGGGTTGTAGGTCGCCCGTAATTCATACTCTCAAGTTATCTTTTCTATGGTCGTAGTTCGCTAATAGGTCTTACCCTCACGATATCTATTCTAGGGTCGTAGGTCGCTCATTGGTATTACACTGACGTTAGCTTTTATAGGGTCGTAGGTCGCTCGTAGGTCTTACCCTCACGTTTTATTTTTAGGGTTGTAGGTCTTACCCTCACGTTATGTTTTATAAGGTCGTAGGTCGCTTATAGATCTTTCCCTCATGTTATCTTTCTATGGCCGTAGGTCGCTTGTAGGTCTTTCCCTCATGTTATCTTTTATAGGTAGGTAGGTCAGCGTAGGTCTTACCCTCACGTTATATTTTATAGGGTCGTAGGTCGCTCGTTATCTTTCCGTCATGTTATCGTTTCTAGGATCGTAGGTGGCTCATAGGTCTTACCCTCACGTTATCTTTTCTAGGGTTGTAGGCACCCGTAATTCTTACCCTCAAGTTATCTTTTCTAGGGTCGTAGTTCACTAGTAGTTCTTACCCTTAGGTTATCATTTCTAGGGTCGTAGGTCGCTCATATGTCTTACCCTCATGTTATATTTCTAGGGTTGTAAGTCTTACCCTCAAGTTATGTTTTATAAGGTCGTAGGTCGCTCGTAGGTCTTCCCCTCATGTTATCTTTCTACGGTAATATGTCGCTCGTAGGTCTTACCCTCACGTTATATTTTCTAGGGCCGTGGGTCGTTTATAGGTCTTACCCTCACGTTATCTTTTATAGGGTCGTAGGTCGATCATAGGTCTTACCCTCACATTATCTTTTATCGGGTCGTAGGTCGCCCGTAGGTCTTACACTCATGTTATCTTTTTTAGGGTCGTAGTTCGCCCGTAGGTCTTACCCTCATGTTATCTTTTATAGGGTCGTAGTTCTCTCGTAGGTATTACACTCACGTTATCTTTTCTAGGGATGTAGGACGCACGTAGGTCTTACCCTCATGTTATCTTTCTATGGTCGTAGGTTGCTAGTAGGTCTTACCCCCATGTTATCTTTTCTAGGGTCGTAGGTCACTTGTAGGTATTACCCTCACAATATCTTTTATAGGGTCGTAGGTCGCCCGTAGGTCTTACCCTCACGTTATATTTTCGAAGGTTATAGTTCGTTTGTAGGTCTTACCCTCATGTTATCTTTTATAGGGTCGTAGGTCGCCCGTAGATCTTACCCTCACGTTATCTTTTCTAGGGTCGTAGGTCACCCATAGATCTTACCCTCACGTTATATTTTCTTGGGTCGTAGTTCGCTAATAGGTCTTACCCTCACGATATCTTTTCTTGGGTCGTAGGTCGCTCATTGGTCTTACACTCATTTTAGCTTTTATAGGGTCGTAGGTCACTCGTAGGTCTTACCCTCGCGTTATATTTTTAGGGTTGTAGGTCTTTCCCTCATGTTATGTTTTATAAGGTCGTAGGTCGCTTGTACGTCTTTCCCTCATGTTATCTTTCTACGGTCGTAGGTCGCTTATAGGTCTTACCCTTACGATATCTTTTATAGGGTCGTAGGTTTGCGTAGGTCTTACCCTCACGTTATATTTTATAGGGTCGTAGGTCGCTCGTTATATTACTGTCACGTTATCGTTTCTAGGATCGTAGGTGGCTCATAGGTCTTACCCTCACGTTATCTTTTCTAGGGTTGTAGGTCGCCCGTAAGTCTTACCCTCAAGTTATCTTCTCTAGGGTCGTAGTTCACTAGTAGGTTTTACCCTCACGTTATCTTTTCTAGGGTCGTAGGTCGCTCGTAGGTCTTAGCCACACGTTATATTTTCTAAGTTTATAGGTCGCCCGTAGGTCTTACCCTCACATTATCTTTTATAGGGTCGTAGGTCAGCATAGGTCTTACCCTCACGTTATATTTTATAGGGTCGTAGGTCGCTCGTTATATTTCTGTCACGTTATTATTTCTAGGATCGTAGGTGGCTCATAGGTCTTACCCTCATGTTATCTTTCTAGGGTCGTAGGTCGCTCGTAGGTCTTACCATCATGTTATATTTTCTAGGGTTGTAGGTCACTTGTAGGTCTTACCCTCAAGTTATCTTTTATAGGGTCGTAGGTCGCTCGTAGGTCTTACCCACACGTTATATTTTCTAAGGTTATAGTTTACTCGTAGGTCTTACCCTCACGTTATTTTTTATAGGGTGGTAGGTCGCCCATTGGTCTTACCCCCATGTTATCTTTTTTAGGGTCGTAGGTCGCCCATAGGTCTTACCCTTATGTTATGTTTTCTAGGGTCGTAGGTCGCTCGTAGGTCTTACCCTCATGTTTTCTTTTCTAAGGTCGTAGGTCGCTCGTAGGTCGCTCGTAGGTCTTACCCTCATGTTATCTTTTCTAGGGCCGTAGGTCGCCCGTAGGTCTTACCCTCACGTTATATTTTCTAGGGTCGTAGGTCGCTCGTTATCTTACCGTCACGTTATCTTTTCTAGGTTCGTAGGTCGCTCATAGGTCTTAAGCTCACGTTATCTTTTCTAAGGTTGTAGGTCGCCCGTAAGTCTTACCCTAAAGTTATCTTTTCTAGGGCCGTAGTTCGTTAGTAGGTCTTACCCTCACGTTTTTTTTTCTAGGGTCGTAGGTCTTACACTCATGATAGCTTTTATAGGGTCGTAGGTCGCTCATAGGTCTTAACCTTACGTTTTATTTCTAGGGTTTTAGGTCTTACCCTCACGTTATGTTTTATAAGGTCGTAGGTCGCTCAAAGGTCTTACCCTCATGTTATCTTTCTATGGTCATAGGTCGCTCGTAGGTCTTACCCTCACGTTATATTTTCTAGGGTCGTAGGTCATTATAGGTCTTACCCTCATGTTATCTTTTATAGGGTCGTAGGTCACTCGTAGGTCTTACCCTCACATTATCTTTTATCGGGTCGTAGGTCGCCCGTAGGTCTTACCCTCACGATATCTTTTATAGGGTCGTAGGTCTCTCGCAGGTATTACCCTCACGTTATCTTTTATAGGGCTGTGGGACGCGCGTAGGTCTTACCCTCATGTTATCTTTCTAGGGTCGTAGGTCTTACACTCATGTTATCTTTTCTAGGGTTGTAGGTCACTTGTAGATCTTACCCTCAAGTTATCTTTTATAGGGTCGTCGGTCGCTCGTGGGTCTTACCCACACGTTATATTTTCTAGGGTCGTCGGTCGCTCGTTATCTTACCGTCACATTATCTTTTCTAGGGTCGTAGGTCGCTCATAGGTCTTAAGCTCACGTTATCTTTTCTAGGGTTGTAGGTCGCCCGTAAGTCTTACCCTCAAGTTATCTTTTCTAGGGTCGTAGTTCGATAGTAGGTCTTACCCTCACGTTATCTTTTCTAGGGTCGTAGGTCGTTCGTAGGTATTTCAATCACGTTAGCTTTTATAGGGTCGTACGTCGCTCAGAGGTCTTACCCTCAAGTTATATTTCTAGGGTTGTAGGTCTTACCCTCATGTTATGTTTTATAAGGTCGTAGGTCACTCGTCTGTCTTACCCTCATGTTATCTTTCTACGGTCATAGGTCGCTCGTAGGTCTTACCCTCACATTATATTTTCTAGGGTCGTAAGTCATTATAGGTCTTACCCTCACGTTATCTTTTATAGGGTCATAGGTCGCTCTTAGGTCTTACCCTCATATTATCTTTTATCGGGTTGTAGGTGGCCCGTAGGTCTTACCCTCATGTTAACTTTTCTAGGGTCATAGGTCGCTCGTACGTCTTACCCTCACGTTATCTTTTATAGGGTCGTAGTTCTCTCGTAGGTATTACCCTCACGTTATCTTTTATAGGGATGTAGGACGTGCGTAGGTATTACCCTCATGTTATCTTTCTAGGGTTGTAGGTCACTTATAGGTCTTACCCTCAAGTTATCTTTTCTAGGGTCGTAGGTCGCTCGTAGGTCTTACCCTCACGTTTATTTTTATAGGGTCGTAGGTTGCCCATAGGTATTACCCTCATGTTATCTTTTTTAGGGTCGTAGGTCGCCCATAAGTCTTACCCTCACGTTATCTTTTCTAAGGTCGTAGGTCGCTCGTAGGTCTTACCCTCATGTTATCTTTCTACAGTCATATGTCTCTCGTAGGTCTTACCCTCACGTTATATTTTCTAGGGTCGTAGGTCGCTTATAGGTCTTACTCTCACGTTATCTTTTATAGGGTCGTAGGTCGATCATAGGTCTTACCCTCACATTATCTTTTATCGGGTCGTAGGTCGCCCGTAGGTCTTACCCTCATGTTATCTTTTTTAGGGTCGTAGGTCGCCCGTAGGTCTTACCCTCACGTTATCTTTTATAGGGTCGTAGGTATTACACTCACGTTATCTTTTCTAGGGATGTAGGACGCGCGTAGGTCTTACCCTCATGTTATCTTTCTATGGTCGTAGGTCGCTTGTAGGTCTTACCCCCATGTTATCTTTTCTAGGGTCGTAAGTCACTTGTAGGTATTACCCTCACAATATCTTTTAGAGGGTCGTAGGTCGCTCGTAGATCTTACCCTCATGTTATCTTTTCTAGGGTCGTAGGTCGCCCATAGATCTTATCCTCACGTTATATTTTCTAGGGTCGTAGTTCGCTAATAGGTCTTACCCTCACGATATCTTTTTTAGGGTCGTAGGTCGCTCATTGGTCTTACACTCATTTTAGCTTTTATAGGGTCATAGGTCGCTCATAGGTCTTACCCTCACGTTATATTTTTAGGGTTGTAGGTCTTTCCCCCTAGTTATGTTTTATAAGGTCGTAGGTTGCTTGTAGGTCTTTCCCTCATGTTATCTTTTCTAGGGTTGTAGGTCGCCCGTAAGTCTTACCCTCAAGTTATCTTTTCTAGGGTCGTAGTTCACTAGTAGGTTTTACCCTCACGTTATCTTTTCTAGGGTCGTAGGTCGCTCGTAGGTCTTAGCCACACGTTATATTTTTTAAGGTTATAGTTTACTCGTAGGTGTTACCCTCACGTTATCTTTTATAGGGTCGTAGGTCAGCGTAGGTCTTACCCTCATGTTATACTTTACAGGGTCGTAGGTCGCTCGTCATATTTCTGTCACGTTATGGTTTCTAGGATCGTAGGTGGCTCATAGGTCTTACCCTCACGTTAACTTTTCTAGGGTTGTAGGTCGCTCGTAAGTCTTACCCTCAAGTTATCTTTTCTAGGGTCGTAGTTCACTAGTAGGTTTTACCCTCACGTTATCTTTTCTAGGGTCGTAGGTCGCTCGTAGGTCTTACCCACACGTTATATTTTCTAAGGTTATAGTTTACTCGTAGGTCTTACCCTCACGTTATCTTTTATAGGGTCGTTGGTCAGCGTAGGTCTTACCCTTACGTTATATTTTATAGGGTCGTAGGTCGCTCGTTATATTTCTGTCACGTTATTGTTTCTAGAATCGTAGGTGGCTCATAGGTCTTACCCTCATGTTATCTTTCTAGGGTCGTAGGTCTTACCATCATGTTATCTTTTCTAGGGTTGTAGGTCACTTGTAGGTCTTACCCTCTAGTTATCTTTTATAGGGTCGTAGGTCGCTCGTAGGTCTTACCCACACGTTATATTTTCTAAGGTTATAGTTTACTTGTAGGTTTTACTCTCATGTTATTTTTTATAGGGTGGTAGGTCGCCCATAGGTCTTACCCTCATGTTATCTTTTTTAGGGTCGTAGGTCGCCCATTGGTCTTACCCTCATGTTATGTTTTCTAGGGTCGTAGGTCGCTTGTAGGTCTTACCCTCATGTTAACTTTTCTAAGGTCGTAGGTCGCTCGTAGGTCTTACCCTCAAATTATATTTTCTAGAGTCGTAGGTCGCTCGTAGGTCTTACCCTCATGTTATCTTTTCTAGGGCCGTAGGTCGCCCGTAGGTCTTACCCTCACGTTATATTTTCTAGGGTCGTGGGTCGCTCGTTATCTTACCGTCACGTTATCTTTTCTAGGTTCGTAGGTCGCTCATAGGTCTTAAGCTCACGTTATCTTTTCTAGGTTTGTAGGTCGCCCGTAAGTCTTACCCTCGAGTTATCTTTTCTAGGGTCGTAGTTCGCTAGTAGGTCACACCCTCACGTTATCTTTTCTAGGGTCGTAGGTCGCTCGTAGGTCTTACAATCACGTTAGCTTTTATAGGGTCGTAGGTCGCTCATAGGTCTTACCCTCACGTTATATTTCTAGGGTTGTAGGTCTTACCCTCACGTTATGTTTTATAAGGTCGTAGGTCGCTCGTAGGTCTTACCCTCATGTTATCTTTCTACGATCATAAGTCGCTCGTAGGTCTTACCCTCACGTTATATTTTCTAGGGTCGTAGGTCATTATAGGTATTACCCTCACGTTATCTTTTATAGGGTCATAGGTCGCTCGTAGGTCTTACCCTCACATTATCTTTTATCGGGTCATAGGTCGCCCGTAGGTCTTACCCTCATGTTATCTTTTCTAGGGTCTTAGGTCGCCTGTAGGTCTTACCCTCACATTATCTTCTATAGGGTCGTAGGTCTCTCGTAGGTATTACCCTCACGTTATCTTTTATAGGGATGTAGGACGTGCGTGGGTCTTACCCTCATGTTATCTTTATAGGGTCGTAGGTCGCTCGTAGGTCTTACCCTCATGTTATCTTTTCTAGGGTTGTAGGTCACTTGTAGGTCTTACCCTCAAGTTATCTTTTATAGGGTCGTAGGTCGCCCGTAGGTCTTCCCCACACATTATATTTTCTAAGGTTATAGTTTACTCGTAGGTCTTACCCTCGTGTTTATTTTATAGGGTCGTAGGTTGCCCATAGGTCTTACCTTCATGTTATCTTTTTTAGGGTCGTAGGTCGCCCTTAAGTCTTACCCTCACGTTATCTTTTCTAGGGTCGTAGGTCGCTCGTAGGTCTTACCCTCAAGTTATCTTTTCTAAGATCGTAGGTCGCTCGTAAGTCTTACCCTCACGTTATGTTTTCTAGGGTCGTAGGTCGCTCGTAGGTCTTACCCTCACGTTATCTTTTCTAGGGTTGTAGGTCGCCCGTAAGTCTTACCCTCACGTTATATTTTCTAGGGTCGTAGTTCGCTCGTTATCTTACCATCATGTTATCTTTTCTAGGGTTGTAGGTCGCTCATAGGTCTTACGCTTACGTTATTTTTTCTAGGGTTGCAGGTCGCCTGTAAGTCTTACCCTCAAGTTATCTCTTCTAGGGTCGTAGTTCGCTAGTAGGTCTTACCCTTACGTTATCTTTTCTAGGGTCGTATGTCACCTGTAGGTCTTACCCTCACGTTATCTTTTCTAGGGTCGTAGGTCACTCGTAGGTCTTACCCTCACGTTTATTTTTATAGGGTTGTAGGTCGCTCGTAGGTCTTACCCTCACGTTATCTTTTATAGGGTTGTAGGTCGCTCGTAGTTCTTACCCTCACGTTATCTTTTCTAGGGTCGTAGGTCGCCCGTAAGTCTTACCCTCAAGTTATCTTTTATAGGATCGTAGTTCGCTAGTAGGTCTTACCCTCACGATATCTTTTCTAGGGTCGTAGGTCGCTCGTTGGTCTTACACTCACGTTAGCTTTTATAGGGTCGTAGGTCGCTCGTAGGTCTTACCCTCACGTTATGTTTTATAAGGTCGTAGGTCGCTCGTAGGTCTTTCCCTCACGTTATCTTTTATAGGGTCGTAGGTCGCTTGTAGGTCTTACCCTCACGTTATATTTTCTAGGGTCGTAGGTTGCTTGTAGGTCTTACCCTCACGTTATCTTTTATAGGGTCGTAGGTCAGCATAGGTCTTACCCTAACGTTATATTTTATAGGGCCGTAGGTCGCTCGTTATCATTCTGTCACGTTATCATTTCTAGGATCGTAGGTGGCTCATAGGTCTTACCCTCACGTTATCTTTTCTGGGGTCGTAGGTCGCCCGTAGGTCTTACCCTCACTTTATCTTTTCTAGGGTTGTAGGTCCCTCGTAGGTCTTACCCTCATGTTATATTTCTAGGGTTGTAGGTCTTACCCTCACGTTATGTTTTATAAGGTCGTAGGTCGCTCGTAAGTCTTACCATCATGTTATCATTCTACGGTCATATGTCGCTCGTAGGTCTTACCCTCAAGTTATATTTTCTAGGGTCGTAGGTCGCTTATAGGTCTTACCGTCATGTTATCTTTTATAGGGTCGTAGGTCGCTCGTAGGTCTTACCCTCACATTATCTTTTATCGGGTCGTAGGTTGCCCATATGTCTTACCCTCATGTTATCTTTTCTAGGGTCGTAGGTCATCCGTAGGTCTTACACTCATGTTATCTTTTATAGGGTGGTAGGTCACTCGTAGGTCTTACCCTCAGGTTATCTTTTATAGGGTTGTAGGTCGCTCGTAGCTCTTACCCTCACGTTATATTTCTAGGATCATAGGTCTCTCGTAGGTCTTACACTGACGTTATCTTTTATAGGATTGTAGGTCGCTCATAGATCTTACACTGATGTTATCTTTCTAGGGACGTAGGTCGCTTGTAGGTCTTACCCTCACAATATCTTTTATAGGGTCGTAGGTCGCTCGTAGGTCTTACCCTTACGTTATATTTTTTAGGGTTGTAGGTCACCCATAGGTCTTACCCTCACGTTATGTTTTCTTGGGTCATAGGTCGCTCGTAGGTCTTACCCTCACATTATCTTTTCTAAGGTCGTAGGTCGCTAGTAGGTCTTACACCACATTATATTTTCTAGAATCGTTGGTCGCTCGTAGGTCTTACCCTCACGTTATCTTTTCTAGGGTTGTAGGTCGCCCGTAGGTCTTACCCTCACATTATATTTTCTAGGGTCATAGGTCGCTCGTTATCTTACCGTCACGTTATCTTTTCTAGGGTCGTACGTCGCTCATAGGTCTTACGCTCACGTTATCTTTTCTAGGGTCGTAGTTCGCTAGTAGGTCTTACCCTCAGGTTATCTTTTATAGGGTTGTAGGTCGCTCGTATGTCTTACCCTCACGTTATATTTCTAGGATCATAGGTCTCTCGTAGGTCTTACACTGACGTTATCTTTTATAGGATTGTAGGTCGCTCATAGATCTTACACTGATGTTATCTTTCTAGGGACGTAGGTCGCTTGTAGGTCTTACCCTCACAATATCTTTTATAGGGTCGTAGGTCGCTCGTAGGTCTTACCCTTACGTTATATTTTTTAGGGTTGTAGGTCACCCATAGGTCTTACCCTCACGTTATGTTTTCTTGGGTCATAGGTCGCTCGTAGGTCTTACCCTCACGTTATCTTTTCTAAGGTCGTAGGTCGCTAGTAGGTCTTACACCACATTATATTTTCTAGAATCGTTGGTCGCTCGTAGGTCTTACCCTCACGTTATCTTTTCTAGGGTCGTAGGTCGCCCGTAGGTCTTACCCTCACATTATATTTTCTAGGGTCATAGGTCGCTCGTTATCTTACCGTCACGTTATCTATTCTAGGGTCGTAGGTCGCTTGTAGGTATTACCCTCTCAATATCTTTTATAGGGTCGTAGGCCGCCCGTAGGTCTTACCCTCACGTTATATTTTCTAAGGTTGTAGTTCGCTCGTAGGTCTTACCCTCACATTATCTTTTATCGGATCGTAGGTCGCCCGTAGGTCTAACCCTCATGTTATCTTTTCTATGGTCGTAGGTCGCCCGTAGGTCTTACCCTCACATTAACTTTTATAGGGTCGTAGGTCTCTCATAGGTATTACCCCCCACGTTATCTTTTATATGGTTGTAGGACGCGCGTAGGTCTTACCCTCATCTTATCTTTCTAGGGTCATAAGTCGCTCGTAGGTCTTACCCTCATGTTATCTTTTCTAGGGTTGTAGGTCGCTTATAGGTCTTACCCTCAAGTTATCTTTTATAGGGTCGAAGGTCGCTCGTAGGTCAAACCCACACGTTATATTTTCTAAGGTTATAGTTTACTCGTAGGTCTTACACTCACGTTATTTTTTATAGGGTCGTAGGTCGCCCATAGGTCTTACCCTCACGTTATCTTTTTTAGGGTCGTAGGTCACCCATAATTCTTACCCTCACGTTATGTTTTCTAGGGTTGTAGCTCACTCGTAGGTATTACCCTCACATTATATTTTCTAAGGTCGTAGGTCACTCGTAGGTCTTACCCTCAAGTTATATTTTCTAGGGTCGTAGGTCGCTCGTAGGTCTTACCCTCACGTTATCTTTTCTGGGGTTGTAGGTCGCCCGTAAGTCTTACCCTCAAGTTATCTTTTCTAGGGTCATAGTTCGCTAGTAGGTCTTACCCTCACGTTATCTTTTATAGGGTTGTAGGTCGCTCGTAGGTCTTACACTCACGTTAGATTTTATAGGGTTGTAGGTCCCTCGTAGGTCTTACCCTCATGTTATATTTCTAGGGTTGTAGGTCTTACCCTCACGTTATGTTTTATAAGGTCGTAGGTCGCTCGTAGATCTTACCATCATGTTATCATTCTACGGTCATATGTCGCTCGTAGGTCTTACCCTCAAGTTATATTTTCTAGGGTCGTAGGTCGCTTATAAGTCTTACCCTCATGTTATCTTTTATAGGGTCGTAGGTCGCTCATAGGTCTTACCCTCACATTATCTTTTATCGGGTCGTAGGTCGCCCGTAGGTCTTACCCTCATGTTATCTTTTCTAGGGTCGTAGGTCATCCATAGGTCTTACCCTCATGTTATCTTTTATAGGGTGGTAGGTCACTCGTAGGTCTTACCCTAACGTTATATTTCTAGGATCATAGGCCTCTCTTAGGTCTTACACTTACGTTATCTTTTATAGGATTGTAGGTCGCTCATAGATCTTACCCTGATGTTATCTTTCTAGGGACGTAGGTCGCTCGTAGGTCTTACCCCCATGTTATGTTTTCTAAGGTCGTAGGTCGCTTGTAGGTATTACCCTCACAATATCTTTTATAGGGTCGTAGGTCGCTCGTAGGTCTTACCCTTACGTTATATTTTTTAGGGTCGTAGGTCACTCATAGGTGTTACCCTCACGTTATGTTTTCTTGGGTCGTAGGTCGCTCGTAGGTCTTACCCTCATGTTATCTTTTCTAAGGTCGTAGGTCGCTAGTAGGTCTTACCCCATGTTATATTTTCTAGGTTCGTTGGTCGCTCGTAGGTCTTACCCTCACGTTATCTTTTCTAGGGTCGTAGGTCGCCCGTAGGTCTTACCCTCACGTTATATTTTCTAGGGTCGTCGGTCGCTCGTTATCTTACCGTCACGTTATCTTTTCTAGGGTCGTAGGTCACTCATAGGTCTTACGCTCACGTTATCTTTTCTAGGGTTATAGGTCGCCCGTAAGTCTTACCCTCAATTTATCTCTTCTAGGGTCGTAGTTCGCTAGTAGGTCTTACCCTTACGTTATCTTTTCTAGGGTCGTAGGACGCCAGTAGGTCTTACCCTCATGTTATCTTTTATATGGTCGTAGGTCGCTCGTAGGTCTTACCCTCAGGTTATCTTATATAGGGTTGTAGGTCGCTCGTAGGTCTTACCCTCACGTTATATTTCTAGGATCATAGGTCTCTCGTAGGTCTTACACTGACGTTATCTTTTATAGGATTGTAGGTCGCTCGTAGGTCTTACCCCAATGTTATCTTTTCTAGGGTCGTAGGTCGCTTGTAGGTATTACCCCCTTGTTATCTTTTCTAGGGTCGCAGGTCACTTGTAGGTATTACCATCACAATATCTTTTATAGGGTCGTAGGTGGCTCGTAGGTCTTACCCTTACGTTATATTTTTTAGGGTCGTAGGTCGCCCATAGGTCTTACCCTCACGTTATGTTTTCTTGGGTCGTAGGTCGCTCGTAGGTCTTACCCTCACGTTATCTTTTCTAAGGTCGTAGGTCGCTAGTAGGTCTTACCCCATGTTATATTTTCTAGGTTCGTTGGTCGCTCGTATGTCTTACCCTCACGTTATCTTTTCTAGGGTCGTAGGTCGCCCGTAGGTCTTACCCTCACGTTATATTTTCTAGAGTCGTAGGTCGCTCGTTATCTTACCGTCATGTTATCTTTTCTAGGGTCGTAGGTCGCTCATAGGTCTTACCCTCACATAATCTTTTCTAGGGTTGTAGGTCGCCCGTAAGTCTTACCCTCAAGTTATCTTTTCTAGGGTCGTAGTTCGCTAGTAGGTCTTACCTTTACGTTATCTTTTCTAGGGTCGTAGGTCGCCTGTAGGTCTTACCCTCATGTTATCTTTTATAGGGTCGTAGGTCGCTCGTAGGTCTTACCCTCAGGTTATCTTATATAGGGTTGTAGGTCGCTCGTAGGTCTTACCCTCACGTTATATTTCTAGTATCATAGGTCTCTCGTAGGTCTTACACTGACATTATCTTTTATAGGATTGTAGGTCACTCGTAGGTCTTACCCCCATGTTATCTTTTCTAGGGTCGTAGGTCGCTTGTAGGTATTATCCTCACAATATCTTTTATAGGGTCGTAGGTCGCCCGTAGGTCTTACCCTCACGTTATATTTTCTAAGGTTGTAGTTCGCTCGTAGGTCTTACCCTCACATTATCTTTTATCGGATCGTAGGTCGCCCCTAGGTCTTACCCTCATGTTATCTTTTCTAGGGTCGTAGGTCGCCCGTAGGTCTTACCCTTACATTATCTTTTATAGGGTCGTAGGTTTCTCGTAGGTATTACCCCCACGTTATCTTTTATACGGCTGTAGGACGCGCGTAGGTCTTACCCTCATGTTATCTTTCTAGGGTCGTAGGTCGCTCGTAGGTCTTACCCTCATGTTATCTTTTCTAGGGTTGTAGGTCGCTTGTAGGTCTTAACCTCAAGTTATCTTTTATAGGGTCGAAGGTTGCTCGTAGATCTTACTCACACGTTATATTTTCTAAGGTTATAGTTTACTCGTAGGTCTTATCCTCACGATATTTTTTATAGGGTCGTAGGTCGCCCATAGGTCTTACCCTCAAGTTATCTTTTTTAGGGTCGTAGGTCGTCCATAGGTCTTACCCTCATGTTATGTTTTCTTGGGTCGTAGCTCGCTCGTAGGTCTTACCCTCATGTTATCTTTTCTAGGGTCGTAGGTCACTCATAGGTCTTACCCTCACGTTATATTTTCTAGGGTCGTGGGTCGCTCGTTATCTTACAGTCACGTTATCTTTTCTAGGGTCGTAGGTCGCTCATAGGTCTTACCCTCACATTATCTTTTCTAGGGTTGTAGGTCGCCCGTAAGTCTTACCCTCAAGTTATCTCTTCTAGGGTCGTAGTTCGATAGTAGGTCTTATCCTTACGTTATCTTTTCTAAGGTCGTAGGTCGCCTGTAGGTCTTACCGTCATGTTATCTTTTATAGGTTCGTAGGTCGCTCATAGGTCTTACCCTCATGTTATCTTTTATAGGGTTGTAGGTCGCTCGTAGGTCTTACCCTCACGATATATTTCTAGGATCATAGCTCTCTCATAGGTCTTAAACTAAAGTTATCTTTTAAAGGGTTGTAGGTCGCCCGTAAGTCTTACCCTCAAGTTATCTTTTCTAGGGTCATAGTTTGCTAGTAGGTCTTACCCTCACGTTATCTTTTCTAGGATCGTAGGTCGCTCGTAGGTCTTACACTCACGTTAGATTTTATAGGGTTGTAGGTCCCTCATAGGTCTTACCCTCACGTTATATTTCTAGGGTTATAGGTGTTACCCTCACGTTATGTTTTATAAGGTCGTAGGTCGCTCGTAGGTCTTACCATCATTTTATCATTCTACAGTCATATGTCGCTCGTAGGTCTTACCCTCAAGTTATATTTTCTAGGGTCGTAGGTCGCTTATAGGTATTACCCTCATGTTATCTTTTATAGGGTCGTAGGTCGCTCGTAGGTCTTACCCTCACATTATCTTTTATCAGGTCGTAGGTCGCCCGTAGGTCTTACCCTCATGTTATCTTTTCTAGGGTCGTAGGTCATTCGTAGGTCTTACCCTTATGTTATCTTTTATAGGGTGGTAGGTCGCTCGTAGGTCTTACCATCAGGTTATATTTCTAGGATCATAGGTCTCTCGTAGGTCTTACACTGACGTTATCTTTTATAGGAATGTAGGTCGCTCATAGATCTTACCCGGATGTTATCTTTCTAGGGATGTAGGTCGCTCGTAGGTCTTACCCCCATGTTATCTTTTCTAGGGTCGTAGGTCGCTTGTAGGTATTACCCTTACAATATCTTTTATAGGGTCGTAGGTCGCTCGTAGGTCTTACCCTTACGTTATCTTTTTTAGGGTCGTAGGTCGCCCGTAGGTCTTACCCTCATGTTATCTTTTCTAGGGTCATAGGTCATCCGTAGGTCTTACCCTCATGTTATCTTTTATAGGGTGGTAGGTCGCTCGTAGGTCTTATCATCAGGTTATCTTTTATTGGGTTGTAGGTCACTCGCAGGTCTTACCCTCACGTTATATTTCTAGGATCATAGGTCTCTCGTAGGTCTTACACTGATGTTATCTTTTATAGGATTGTAGGTCGCTCATAGATCTTACCCTGATGTTATCTTTCTAGGGACGTAGGTCGCTCGTAGGTCTTACCCCCATGTTATCTTTTCTAGGGTCGTAGGTCGCTTGTAGGTATTACCCTCACAATATCTTTTATAGGGTCGTAGGTCGCTCGTAGGTCTTACCCTCACGTTATGTTTTCTTGGGTCGTAGGTCGCTCGTAGGTCTTACCCTCACGTTATCTTTTCTAAGGTCCTATGTCGCTAGTAGGTCTTACCCTCACGTTATATTTTCTAGGGTCGTAGGTCGCTCGTAGGTCTTACCCTCACGTTATCTTTTCTAGGGTCGTAGGTCGCCCGTAGGTCTTACCCTCACATTATATTTTCTAGGGTCGTAGGTCGCTCGTTATCTTACCGTCACGTTATCTTTTCTAGGGTCATAGGTCGCTCATAGGTCTTACGCTCACGTTATCTTTTCTAGGGTCGTAGGTCGCTAGTAGGTCTTACCCCACGTTATATTTTCTAGGGTCGTTGGTCGCTCGTAGGTCTTACCCTCACGTTATCTTTTCTAGGGTCGTAGGTCGCCCGTAGGTCTTACCCTCACGTTATATTTTCTAGGGTCGTAGGTCGCTCGTTATCTTACCATCACGTTATCTTTTCTAGGGTCGTAGGTCGCTCATAGGTCTTACGCTCACGTTATCTTTTCTAGGGTTATAGGTCGCCCGTAAGTCTTACCCTTAAGTTATCTCTTCTAGGGTCGTAGTTCGCTAGTAGGTCTTACCCTTACGTTATCTTTTCTCGGGTCGTAGGACGCCAGTAGGTCTTACCCTCATGTTATCTTTTATATGGTCGTAGGTCGCTCGTAGGTCTTACCCTCAGGTTATCTTATATAGGGTTGTAGGTCGCTCGTAGGTCTTACCCTCACGTTATATTTCTAGGATCATAGGTCTCTCGTAGGTCTTACACTGACGTTATCTTTTATAGGATTGTAGGTCGCTCGTAGGTCTTACCCCAATGTTATCTTTTCTAGGGTCGTAGGTCGCTTGTAGGTATTACCCCCTTGTTATCTTTTCTAGGGTCGCAGGTCACTTGTAGGTATTACCATCACAATATCTTTTATAGGGTCGTAGGTCGCTCGTAGGTCTTACCCTTACGTTATATTTTTTAGGGTCGTAGGTCGCCCATAGGTCTTACCCTCACGTTATGTTTTCTTGGGTCGTGGGTCGCTCGTAGGTCTTACCCTCACGTTATCTTTTCTAAGGTCGTAGGTTACTAGTAGGTCTTACCCCATGTTATATTTTCTAGGTTCGTTGGTCGCTCGTAGGTCTTACCCTCACGTTATCTTTTCTAGGGTCGTAGGTCGCCCGTAGGTCTTACCCTCACGTTATATTTTCTAGAGTCGTAGGTCGCTCGTTATCTTACCGTCATGTTATCTTTTCTAGGGTCGTAGGTCGCTCATAGGTCTTACCCTCACATTATCTTTTCTAGGGTTGTAGGTCGCCCGTAAGTCTTACCCTCAAGTTATCTTTTCTAGGGTCGTAGTTTGCTAGTAGGTCTTACCTTTACGTTATCTTTTCTAGGGTCGTAGGTCGCCTGTAGGTCTTACCCTCATGTTATCTTTTATAGGGTCGTAGGTCGCTCGTAGGTCTTACCCTCAGGTTATCTTATATAGGGTTGTAGGTCGCTCGTAGGTCTTACCCTCATGTTATATTTCTAGTATCATAGGTCTCTCGTAGGTCTTACACTGACATTATCTTTTATAGGATTGTAGGTCACTCGTAGGTCTTACCCCCATGTTATCTTTTCTAGGGTCGTAGGTCGCTTGTAGGTATTATCCTCACAATATCTTTTATAGGGTCGTAGGTAGCCCGTAGGTCTTACCCTCACGTTATATTTTCTAAGGTTGTAGTTCGCTCGTAGGTCTTACCCTCACATTATCTTTTATCGGATCGTAGGTCGCCCCTAGGCCTTACCCTCATGTTATCTTTTCTAGGGTCGTAGGTCGCTCGTAGGTCTTACCCTTACATTATCTTTTATAGGGTCGTAGGTTTCTCGTAGGTATTACCCCCACGTTATCTTTTATACGGCTGTAGGACGCGCGTAGGTCTTACCCTCATGTTATCTTTCTAGGGTCGTAGGTCGCTCGTAGGTCTTACCCTCATGTTATCTTTTCTAGGGTTGTAGGTCGCTTGTAGGTCTTACCCTCAAGTTATCTTTTATAGGGTCGAAGGTTGCTCGTAGATCTTACTCACACGTTATATTTTCTAAGGTTATAGTTTACTCGTAGATCTTACCCTCACGATATTTTTTATAGGGTCGTAGGTCGCCCATAGGTCTTACCCTCAAGTTATCTTTTTTAGGGTCGTAGGTCGCCCATAGGTCTTACCCTCATGTTATGTTTTCTTGGGTCGTAGCTCGCTCGTAGGTCATACCCTCATGTTATCTTTTCTAGGGTCGTAGGTCACTCATAGGTCTTACCCTCACGTTATATTTTCTAGGGTCGTGGGTCGCTCGTTATCTTACTGTCACGTTATCTTTTCTAGGGTCGTAGGTCGCTCATAGGTCTTACCCTCACATTATCATTTCTAGGGTTGTAGGTCGCCCGTAAGTCTTACCCTCAAGTTATCTCTTCTAGGGTCGTAGTTCGATAGTAGGTCTTATCCTTACGTTATCTTTTCTAAGGTCGTAGGTCGCCTGTAGGTCTTACCGTCATGTTATCTTTTATAGGTTCGTAGGTCACTCATAGGTCTTACACTCACATTATATTTTCTAAGGTCGTAGGTCGCTCGTAGGTCTTACCCTCAAGTTATATTTTCTAGGGTCGTAGGTCGCTCGTAGGTCTTACCCTCACGTTATCTTTTCTGGGGTTGTAGGTCGCCCGTAAGTCTTACCCTCAAGTTATCTTTTCTAGGGTCATAGTTCGCTAGTAGGTCTTACCCTCACGTTATCTTTTATAGGGTTGTAGGTCGCTCGTAGGTCTTACACTCACGTTAGATTTTATAGGGTTGTAAGTCCCTCGTAGGTCTTACCCTTATGTTATATTTCTAGGGTTGTAGGTCTTACCCTCACGTTATGTTTTATAAGGTCGTAGGTCGCTCGTAGATCTTACCATCATGTTATCATTCTACGGTCATATATCGCTCGTAGGTCTTACCCTCATGTTATCTTTTATAGGGTCGTAGGTCGCTCGTAGGTCTTACCCTCACATTATCTTTTATCGGGTCGTAGGTCGCCCGTAGGTCTTACCCTCATGTTATCTTTTCTAGGGTCGTAGGTCATCCATAGGTCTTACCCTCATGTTATCTTTTATAGGGTGGTAGGTCACTCGTAGGTCTTACCCTCAGGTTATCTTTTATAGGGTTGTAGGTCGCTGGTAGGTCTTACCCTAACGTTATATTTCTAGGATCATAGGCCTCTCTTAGGTCTTACACTTACGTTATCTTTTATAGGATTGTAGGTCGCTCATAGATCTTACCCTGATGTTATCTTTCTAGGGACGTAGGTCGCTCGTAGGTCTTACCCCCATGTTATGTTTTCTAAGGTCGTAGGTCGCTTGTAGGTATTACCCTCACAATATCTTTTATAGGGTCGTAGGTCGCTCGTAGGTCTTACCCTTACGTTATATTTTTTAGGGTCGTAGGTCACTCATAGGTGTTACCCTCACGTTATGTTTTCTTGGGTCGTAGGTCGCTCGTAGGTCTTACCCTCATGTTATCTTTTCTAAGGTCGTAGGTCGCTAGTAGGTCTTACCCCATGTTATATTTTCTAGGTTCGTTGGTCGCTCGTAGGTCTTACCCTCACGTTATCTTTTCTAGGGTCGTAGGTCGCCCGTAGGTCTTACCCTCACGTTATATTTTCTAGGGTCGTCGGTCGCTCGTTATCTTACCGTCACGTTATCTTTTCTAGGGTCGTAGGTCACTCATAGGTCTTACGCTCACGTTATCTTTTCTAGGGTTATAGGTCGCCCGTAAGTCTTACCCTCAAGTTATCTCTTCTAGGGTCGTAGTTCGCTAGTAGGTCTTACCCTTACGTTATCTTTTCTAGGGTCGTAGGACGCCAGTAGGTCTTACCCTCATGTTATCTTTTATATGGTCGTAGGTCGCTCGTAGGTCTTACCCTCAGGTTATCTTATATAGGGTTGTAGGTCGCTCGTAGGTCTTACCCTCACGTTATATTTCTAGGATCATAGGTCTCTCGTAGGTCTTACACTGAAGTTATCTTTTATAGGATTGTAGGTCGCTCGTAGGTCTTACCCCAATGTTATCTTTTCTAGGGTCGTAGGTCGCTTGTAGGTATTACCCCCTTGTTATCTTTTCTAGGGTCGCAGGTCACTTGTAGGTATTACCATCACAATATCTTTTATAGGGTCGTAGGTGGCTCGTAGGTCTTACCCTTACGTTATATTTTTTAGGGTCGTAGGTCGCCCATAGGTCTTACCCTCACGTTATGTTTTCTTGGGTCGTAGGTCGCTCGTAGGTCTTACCCTCACGTTATCTTTTCTAAGGTCGTAGGTCGCTAGTAGGTCTTACCCCATGTTATATTTTCTAGGTTCGTTGGTCGCTCGTATGTCTTACCCTCACGTTATCTTTTCTAGGGTCGTAGGTCGCCCGTAGGTCTTACCCTCACGTTATATTTTCTAGAGTCGTAGGTCGCTCGTTATCTTACCGTCATGTTATCTTTTCTAGGGTCGTAGGTCGCTCATAGGTCTTACCCTCACATAATCTTTTCTAGGGTTGTAGGTCGCCCGTAAGTCTTACCCTCAAGTTATCTTTTCTAGGGTCGTAGTTCGCTAGTAGGTCTTACCTTTACGTTATCTTTTCTAGGGTCGTAGGTCGCCTGTAGGTCTTACCCTCATGTTATCTTTTATAGGGTCGTAGGTCGCTCGTAGGTCTTACCCTCAGGTTATCTTATATAGGGTTGTAGGTCGCTCGTAGGTCTTACCCTCACGTTATATTTCTAGTATCATAGGTCTCTCGTAGGTCTTACACTGACATTATCTTTTATAGGATTGTAGGTCACTCGTAGGTCTTACCCCCATGTTATCTTTTCTAGGGTCGTAGGTCGCTTGTAGGTATTATCCTCACAATATCTTTTATAGGGTCGTAGGTCGCCCGTAGGTCTTACCCTCACGTTATATTTTCTAAGGTTGTAGTTCGCTCGTAGGTCTTACCCTCACATTATCTTTTATCGGATCGTAGGTCGCCCCTAGGTCTTACCCTCATGTTATCTTTTCTAGGGTCGTAGGTCGCCCGTAGGTCTTACCCTTACATTATCTTTTATAGGGTCGTAGGTTTCTCGTAGGTATTACCCCCACGTTATCTTTTATACGGCTGTAGGACGCGCGTAGGTCTTACCCTCATGTTATCTTTCTAGGGTCGTAGGTCGCTCGTAGGTCTTACCCTCATGTTATCTTTTCTAGGGTTGTAGGTCGCTTGTAGGTCTTAACCTCAAGTTATCTTTTATAGGGTCGAAGGTTGCTCGTAGATCTTACTCACACGTTATATTTTCTAAGGTTATAGTTTACTCGTAGGTCTTATCCTCACGATATTTTTTATAGGGTCGTAGGTCGCCCATAGGTCTTACCCTCAAGTTATCTTTTTTAGGGTCGTAGGTCGTCCATAGGTCTTACCCTCATGTTATGTTTTCTTGGGTCGTAGCTCGCTCGTAGGTCTTACCCTTATGTTATCTTTTCTAGGGTCGTAGGTCACTCATAGGTCTTACCCTCACGTTATATTTTCTAGGGTCGTGGGTCGCTCGTTATCTTACAGTCACGTTATCTTTTCTAGGGTCGTAGGTCGCTCATAGGTCTTACCCTCACATTATCTTTTCTAGGGTTGTAGGTCGCCCGTAAGTCTTACCCTCAAGTTATCTCTTCTAGGGTCGTAGTTCGATAGTAGGTCTTATCCTTACGTTATCTTTTCTAAGGTCGTAGGTCGCCTGTAGGTCTTACCGTCATGTTATCTTTTATAGGTTCGTAGGTCGCTCATAGGTCTTACCCTCATGTTATCTTTTATAGGGTTGTAGGTCGCTCGTAGGTCTTACCCTCACGATATATTTCTAGGATCATAGCTCTCTCATAGGTCTTAAACTAAAGTTATCTTTTAAAGGGTTGTAGGTCGCCCGTAAGTCTTACCCTCAAGTTATCTTTTCTAGGGTCATAGTTTGCTAGTAGGTCTTACCCTCACGTTATCTTTTCTAGGATCGTAGGTCGCTCGTAGGTCTTACACTCACGTTAGATTTTATAGGGTTGTAGGTCCCTCATAGGTCTTACCCTCACGTTATATTTCTAGGGTTATAGGTGTTACCCTCACGTTATGTTTTATAAGGTCGTAGGTCGCTCGTAGGTCTTACCATCATTTTATCATTCTACAGTCATATGTCGCTCGTAGGTCTTACCCTCAAGTTATATTTTCTAGGGTCGTAGGTCGCTTATAGGTATTACCCTCATGTTATCTTTTATAGGGTCGTAGGTCGCTCGTAGGTCTTACCCTCACATTATCTTTTATCAGGTCGTAGGTCGCCCGTAGGTCTTACCCTCATGTTATCTTTTCTAGGGTCGTAGGTCATTCGTAGGTCTTACCCTTATGTTATCTTTTATAGGGTGGTAGGTCGCTCGTAGGTCTTACCATCAGGTTATATTTCTAGGATCATAGGTCTCTCGTAGGTCTTACACTGACGTTATCTTTTATAGGAATGTAGGTCGCTCATAGATCTTACCCGGATGTTATCTTTCTAGGGATGTAGGTCGCTCGTAGGTCTTACCCCCATGTTATCTTTTCTAGGGTCGTAGGTCGCTTGTAGGTATTACCCTTACAATATCTTTTATAGGGTCGTAGGTCGCTCGTAGGTCTTACCCTTACGTTATCTTTTTTAGGGTCGTAGGTCGCCCGTAGGTCTTACCCTCATGTTATCTTTTCTAGGGTCATAGGTCATCCGTAGGTCTTACCCTCATGTTATCTTTTATAGGGTGGTAGGTCGCTCGTAGGTCTTATCATCAGGTTATCTTTTATTGGGTTGTAGGTCACTCGCAGGTCTTACCCTCACGTTATATTTCTAGGATCATAGGTCTCTCGTAGGTCTTACACTGATGTTATCTTTTATAGGATTGTAGGTCGCTCATAGATCTTACCCTGATGTTATCTTTCTAGGGACGTAGGTCGCTCGTAGGTCTTACCCCCATGTTATCTTTTCTAGGGTCGTAGGTCGCTTGTAGGTATTACCCTCACAATATCTTTTATAGGGTCGTAGGTCGCTCGTAGGTCTTACCCTCACGTTATGTTTTCTTGGGTCGTAGGTCGCTCGTAGGTCTTACCCTCACGTTATCTTTTCTAAGGTCGTATGTCGCTAGTAGGTCTTACCCTCACGTTATATTTTCTAGGGTCGTAGGTCGCTCGTAGGTCTTACCCTCACGTTATCTTTTCTAGGGTCGTAGGTCGCCCGTAGGTCTTACCCTCACATTATATTTTCTAGGGTCGTAGGTCGCTCGTTATCTTACCGTCACGTTATCTTTTCTAGGGTCATAGGTCGCTCATAGGTCTTACGCTCACGTTATCTTTTCTAGGGTCGTAGGTCGCTAGTAGGTCTTACCCCACGTTATATTTTCTAGGGTCGTTGGTCGCTCGTAGGTCTTACCCTCACGTTATCTTTTCTAGGGTCGTAGGTCGCCCGTAGGTCTTACCCTCACGTTATATTTTCTAGGGTCGTAGGTCGCTCGTTATCTTACCATCACGTTATCTTTTCTAGGGTCGTAGGTCGCTCATAGGTCTTACGCTCACGTTATCTTTTCTAGGGTTATAGGTCGCCCGTAAGTCTTACCCTTAAGTTATCTCTTCTAGGGTCGTAGTTCGCTAGTAGGTCTTACCCTTACGTTATCTTTTCTAGGGTCGTAGGACGCCAGTAGGTCTTACCCTCATGTTATCTTTTATATGGTCGTAGGTCGCTCGTAGGTCTTACCCTCAGGTTATCTTATATAGGGTTGTAGGTCGCTCGTAGGTCTTACCCTCACGTTATATTTCTAGGATCATAGGTCTCTCGTAGGTCTTACACTGACGTTATCTTTTATAGGATTGTAGGTCGCTCGTAGGTCTTACCCCAATGTTATCTTTTCTAGGGTCGTAGGTCGCTTGTAGGTATTACCCCCTTGTTATCTTTTCTAGGGTCGCAGGTCACTTGTAGGTATTACCATCACAATATCTTTTATAGGGTCGTAGGTCGCTCGTAGGTCTTACCCTTACGTTATATTTTTTAGGGTCGTAGGTCGCCCATAGGTCTTACCCTCACGTTATGTTTTCTTGGGTCGTGGGTCGCTCGTAGGTCTTACCCTCACGTTATCTTTTCTAAGGTCGTAGGTTACTAGTAGGTCTTACCCCATGTTATATTTTCTAGGTTCGTTGGTCGCTCGTAGGTCTTACCCTCACGTTATCTTTTCTAGGGTCGTAGGTCGCCCGTAGGTCTTACCCTCACGTTATATTTTCTAGAGTCGTAGGTCGCTCGTTATCTTACCGTCATGTTATCTTTTCTAGGGTCGTAGGTCGCTCATAGGTCTTACCCTCACATTATCTTTTCTAGGGTTGTAGGTCGCCCGTAAGTCTTACCCTCAAGTTATCTTTTCTAGGGTCGTAGTTTGCTAGTAGGTCTTACCTTTACGTTATCTTTTCTAGGGTCGTAGGTCGCCTGTAGGTCTTACCCTCATGTTATCTTTTATAGGGTCGTAGGTCGCTCGTAGGTCTTACCCTCAGGTTATCTTATATAGGGTTGTAGGTCGCTCGTAGGTCTTACCCTCATGTTATATTTCTAGTATCATAGGTCTCTCGTAGGTCTTACACTGACATTATCTTTTATAGGATTGTAGGTCACTCGTAGGTCTTACCCCCATGTTATCTTTTCTAGGGTCGTAGGTCGCTTGTAGGTATTATCCTCACAATATCTTTTATAGGGTCGTAGGTAGCCCGTAGGTCTTACCCTCACGTTATATTTTCTAAGGTTGTAGTTCGCTCGTAGGTCTTACCCTCACATTATCTTTTATCGGATCGTAGGTCGCCCCTAGGCCTTACCCTCATGTTATCTTTTCTAGGGTCGTAGGTCGCTCGTAGGTCTTACCCTTACATTATCTTTTATAGGGTCGTAGGTTTCTCGTAGGTATTACCCCCACGTTATCTTTTATACGGCTGTAGGACGCGCGTAGGTCTTACCCTCATGTTATCTTTCTAGGGTCGTAGGTCGCTCGTAGGTCTTACCCTCATGTTATCTTTTCTAGGGTTGTAGGTCGCTTGTAGGTCTTACCCTCAAGTTATCTTTTATAGGGTCGAAGGTTGCTCGTAGATCTTACTCACACGTTATATTTTCTAAGGTTATAGTTTACTCGTAGATCTTACCCTCACGATATTTTTTATAGGGTCGTAGGTCGCCCATAGGTCTTACCCTCAAGTTATCTTTTTTAGGGTCGTAGGTCGCCCATAGGTCTTACCCTCATGTTATGTTTTCTTGGGTCGTAGCTCGCTCGTAGGTCATACCCTCATGTTATCTTTTCTAGGGTCGTAGGTCACTCATAGGTCTTACCCTCACGTTATATTTTCTAGGGTCGTGGGTCGCTCGTTATCTTACTGTCACGTTATCTTTTCTAGGGTCGTAGGTCGCTCATAGGTCTTACCCTCACATTATCTTTTCTAGGGTTGTAGGTCGCCCGTAAGTCTTACCCTCAAGTTATCTCTTCTAGGGTCGTAGTTCGATAGTAGGTCTTATCCTTACGTTATCTTTTCTAAGGTCGTAGGTCGCCTGTAGGTCTTACCGTCATGTTATCTTTTATAGGTTCGTAGGTCACTCATAGGTCTTACACTCACATTATATTTTCTAAGGTCGTAGGTCGCTCGTAGGTCTTACCCTCAAGTTATATTTTCTAGGGTCGTAGGTCGCTCGTAGGTCTTACCCTCACGTTATCTTTTCTGGGGTTGTAGGTCGCCCATAAGTCTTACCCTCAAGTTATCTTTTCTAGGGTCATAGTTCGCTAGTAGGTCTTACCCTCACGTTATCTTTTATAGGGTTGTAGGTCGCTCGTAGGTCTTACACTCACGTTAGATTTTATAGGGTTGTAAGTCCCTCGTAGGTCTTACCCTTATGTTATATTTCTAGGGTTGTAGGTCTTACCCTCACGTTATGTTTTATAAGGTCGTAGGTCGCTCGTAGATCTTACCATCATGTTATCATTCTACGGTCATATGTCGCTCGTAGGTCTTACCCTCATGTTATCTTTTATAGGGTCGTAGGTCGCTCGTAGGTCTTACCCTCACATTATCTTTTATCGGGTCGTAGGTCGCCCGTAGGTCTTACCCTCATGTTATCTTTTCTAGGGTCGTAGGTCATCCATAGGTCTTACCCTCATGTTATCTTTTATAGGGTGGTAGGTCACTCGTAGGTCTTACCCTCAGGTTATCTTTTATAGGGTTGTAGGTCGCTGGTAGGTCTTACCCTAACGTTATATTTCTAGGATCATAGGCCTCTCTTAGGTCTTACACTTACGTTATCTTTTATAGGATTGTAGGTCGCTCATAGATCTTACCCTGATGTTATCTTTCTAGGGACGTAGGTCGCTCGTAGGTCTTACCCCCATGTTATCTTTTCTAAGGTCGTAGGTCGCTTTTAGGTATTACCCTCACAATATATTTTATATGGTCGTAGGTCGCTCGTAGGTCTTACCCTTACGTTATATTTTTTAGGGTCGTAGGTCGCCCATAGGTGTTACCCTCACGTTATGTTTTCTTGGGTCGTAGGTCGCTCGTAGGTCTTACCCTCACGTTATCTTTTCTAAGGTCGTAGGTCGCTAGTAGGTCTTACCCCACGTTATATTTTCTAGGGTCGTTGGTCGCTCGTAGGTCTTACCCTCACGTTATCTTTTCTAGGGTCGTAGGTCGCCCGTAGGTCTTACCCTCACGTTATATTTTCTAGGGTCGTAGGTCGCTCGTTATCTTACCGTCACGTTATCTTTTCTAGGGTCGTAGGTCGCTCATAGGTCTTACGCTCACGTTATCTTTTCTAGGGTTATAGGTCGCCCGTAAGTCTTACCCTCAAGTTATCTCTTCTAGGGTCGTAGTTCGCTAGTAGGTCTTACCCTTACGTTATCTTTTCTAGGGTCGTAGGTCGCCTGTAGGTCTTACCCTCATGTTATCTTTTATAGGGTCTTAGGTCGCTCGTAGGTCTTACCCTCAGGTTATCTTATATAGGGTTGTAGGTCGCTCGTAGGTCTTACCCTCACGTTATATTTCTAGGATCATAGGTCTCTCGTAGGTCTTACACTGACGTTATCTTTTATAGGATTGTAGGTCGCTCGTAGGTAATACCCCCATGTTATCTTTTCTAGGGTCGTAGGTCGCTTATAGGTATTACCTTCACAATATCTTTTACAGGGTCGTAGGTCGCCCGTAGGTCTTACCCTCACGTTATATTTTCTAAGGTTGTAGTTCGCTCGTAGGTCTTACCCTCACATTATCTTTTATCGGGTCGTAGGTCGCCCGTAGGTCTTACCCTCATGTTATCTTTTCTAGTGTCGTAGGTCATCCATAGGTCTTACCCTCATGTTATCTTTTATAGGGCGGTAGGTCGCTCGTAGGTCTTACCCTCAAGTTATCTTTTATAGGGTTGTAGGTCGCTCATAGGTCTTACCCTCACGTTATATTTCTAGGATCATAGGTCTCTCGTAGGTCTTACACTGATGTTATCTTTTATAGGATTGTAGGTCGCTCCTAGATCTTACCCTGATGTTATCTTTCTAGGGACGTAGGTCGCTCGTAGGTCTTACCCCCATGTTATCTTTTCTAGGGTCGTAGGTCACTTGTAGGTATTACCATCACAATATCTTTTATAGGGTCGTAGGTCGCTCGTAGGTCTTACCCTTACGTTATATTTTTTAGGGTCGTAGGTCGCCCATAGGTCTTACCCTCACGTTATCTTTTCTTGGGTTGTAGGTCGCTCGTAGATCTTAACCTCACGTTATCTTTTCTAAGTTCGTAGGTCGCTAGTAGGTCTTACATCATGTTTTATTTTCTAGGGTCGTTGGTCGCTCGTAGGTCTTACCCTCACGTTATCTTTTCTAGGGTCGTAGGTCGCCCGTAGGTCTCACCCTCACAATATATTTTCTAGAGTCGTCGGTCGCTCGTTATCTTTCCGTCACGTTATCTTTTCTAGGGTCGTAGGTCGCTCATAGGTCTTACCCTCACATTATCTTTTCTAGGATTGTAGGTCGCCTGTAAGTCTTACCCTCAAGTAATCTTTTCTAGGGTCGTAGTTCACTAGTAGGTCTTACCTTTACGTTATCTTTTCTAGGGTCGTAGGTCGCCTGTAGGTCTTACCCTCATGTTATCTTTTATAGGGTCGTAGGTCGCTCGTAGGTCTTACCCTCAGGTTATCTTATATAGGGTTGTAGGTCACTCGTAGGTCTTACCCTTACGTTATATTTCTAGGATCATAGGTCTCTCGTAGGTCTTACACTGACGTTATCTTTTATAGGATTGTAGGTCGCTCGTAGGTCTTACCCCCATGTTATCTTTTCTAGGGTCGTAGGTCGCTTGTAGGTATTACCCTCACAATATCTTTTATAGGGTTGTAGGTCGCCCGTAGGTCTTACCCTCATGTTATATTTTCTAAGGTTGTAGTTCGCTCGTAGGTCTTACCCTCACATTATCTTTTATCGAATCGTAGGTCGCCCGTAGGTCTTACCCTCATGTTATCTTTTCTAGGGTCGTAGGTCGCCCGTAGGTCTTAGCCTCACATTATCTTTTATAGGGTCGTAGGTCTCTCGTAGGTATTACCCCCATGTTATCTTTTATAGGGCTGTAGGACGCGCGTAGGTCTTACCCTCATGTTATCTTTCTAGGGTCGTAGGTCGCTCGTAGGTCTTACCCTCATGTTATCTTTTCTAGGGTTGTAGGTCGCTTGTAGGTCTTACCCTCAAGTTATCTTTTATAGGGTCGAAGGTTGCTCGTAGGTCTTACTCACACGTTATATTTTCTAAGGTTATAGTTTACTCGTAGGTCTTACCCTGACGTTATTTTTTATAGGGTCGTAGGTCGCCCATAGGTCTTACCCTCAAGTTATCTTTTTTAGGGTCGTAGGTCGCCCATAGGTCTTACCCTCACGTTATGTTTTCTTGGGTCGTAGCTCGCTCGTAGGTCTTACCCTCATGTTATCTTTTCTAGGGTCGTAGGTCACTCGTAGGTCTTACCCTCACGTTATATTTTCTAGGGTCGTGGGTCGCTCGTTATCTTACTGTCACGTTATCTTTTCTAGGGTCGTAGGTCGCTCATAGGTCTTACCCTCACATTATCTTTTCTAGGGTTATAGGTCGCCCGTAAGTCTTACCCTCAAGTTATCTCTTCTAGGGTCGTAGTTCGATAGTAGGTCTTATCCTTATGTTATCTTTTCTAAGGTCGTAGGTCGCCTGTAGGTCTTACCGTCATGTTATCTTTTATAGGTTCGTAGGTTGCTCATAGGTCTTACCCTCATGTTATCTTTTATAGGGTTGTAGGTCTTACCCTCACGATATATTTCTAGGATCATATGTCTCTCGTAGGTCTTACACTAAAGTTATCTTTTAAAGGGTTGTAGGTCGCCCGTAAGTCTTACCCTCAAGTTATCTTTTCTAGGGTCATAGTTTGCTAGTAGGTCTTACCCTCACGTTATCTTTTCTAGGATCGTAGGTCGCTCGTAGGTCTTACACTCACGTTAGATTTTATAGGGTTGTAGGTCCCTCGTAGGTCTTACCCTCACATTATATTTCTAGGGTTATAGGTGTTACCCTCACGTTATGTTTTATAAGGTCGTAGGTCGCTCGTAGGTCTTACCCCCATGTTATCTTTTCTAGGGTCGTAGGTCGCTTGTAGGTATTACCCTCACAATATCTTTTATAGGGTCGTAGGTCGCTCGTAGGTCTTACCCTCATGTTATCTTTTTTAGGGTCGTAGGTCGCCCGTAGGTCTTACCCTCATGTTATCTTTTCTAGGGTCATAGGTCATCCGTAGGTCTTACCCTCATGTTATCTTTTATAGGGTGGTAGGTCGCTCGTAGGTCTTTTCATCAGGTTATCTTTTATAGGGTTGTAGGTCGCTCGTAGGTCTTACCCTCACGTTATATTTCTAGGATCATAGGTCTCTCGTAGGTCTTACACTGATGTTATCTTTTATAGGATTGTAGGTCGCTCATAGATCTTACCCTGATGTTATCTTTCTAGGGACGTAGGTCGCTCGTAGGTCTTACCCCCATGTTATCTTTTCTAGGTTCGTAGGTCGCTTGTAGGTATTACCCTCACAATATCTTTTATAGGGTCGTAGGTCGCTCGTAGGTCTTACCCTCACGTTATGTTTTCTTGGGTCGTTGGTCGCTCGTAGGTCTTACCCTCACGTTATCTTTTCTAAGGTCGTATGTCGCTAGTAGGTCTTACCCTCACGTTATATTTTCTAGGGTCGTAGGTCACTTGTAGGTCTTACCCTCACGTTATCTTTTCTAGGGTCGTAGGTCGCCCGTAGGTCTTACCGTCACATTATATTTTCTAGGGTCGTAGGTCACGCGTTATCTTACCGTCACGTTATCTTTTCTAGGGTTGTAGGTCGCCCGTATGTCTTACCCTCAAGTTATCTCTTCTAGGGTCGTAGTTCGCTAGTAGGTCTTACCCTTACATTATCTTTTATAGGGTCGTAGGTCGCCTGTAGGTCTTACCCTTATGTTATCATTTATAGGGTCGTAGGTCGCTCGTAGGTCTTACCCTCACGTTATATTTCTAGGATCATAGGTCTCTCATAGGTCTTACACTAAAGTTATCTTTTATAGGGTTGTAGGTCGCCCGTAAGTCTTACCCTCAAGTTATATTTTCTAGGGTCATAGTTCGCTAGTAGGTCTTACCCTCACGTTATCTTTTCTAGGGTCGTAGGTCGCTCGTAGGTCTTACACTCACGTTAGATTTTATAGGGTTGTAGGTCCCTCGTATGTCTTACCCTCATATTATCTTTTATAGGGTCGTAGGTCTCTCGTAGGTATTACCCCCACGTTATCTTTTATAGGGTTGTAGGACGCGCGTAGGTGTTACCCTCATGTTATCTTTCTAGGGTCGTAGGTCGCTCGTAGGTCTTACCCTCACGTTATGTTTTCTAGGGTCGTAGCTCGCTCGTAGGTCTTACCCTCACGTTATCTTTTCTAAGGTCGTAGGTCGCTCGTAGGTCTTACCCTAACGTTATATTTTCTAGGGTCGTAGGTCGCTCGTAGGTCTTACCCTCAGGTTATCTTTTCTAGGGTCGTAGGTCACTAGTAGGTCTTACCCTCACGTTATATTTTCTAGGTTCATGGGTCGCCCATAGGTCTTACCCTGACGTTATTTTTTATAGGGTCGTAGGTCGCTCGTAGGTCTTACCCTCACGTTATCTTTTCTAAGGTCGTAGGTCGCTCGTAGATCTTACCCTCACGTTATATTTTCTAGGGTCGTAGGTCGCTCGTAGGTCTTACCCCCACGTTATCTTTTCTATGGTCGTAGGTCACCCGTAGGTCTTACCCTCACGTTATATTTTCTAGGGTCGTGGGTCGCTCGTTATCTTACTGTCACGTTATCTTTTCTAGGGTCGTAGGTCGCTCATAGGTCTTACCCTCACATTATCTTTTCTAGGGTTATAGGTCGCCCGTAAGTCTTACCCTCAAGTTATCTCTTCTAGGGTCGTAGTTCGATAGTAGGTCTTATCCTTATGTTATCTTTTCTAAGGTCGTAGGTCGCCTGTAGGTCTTACCGTCATGTTATCTTTTATAGGTTCGTAGGTTGCTCATAGGTCTTACCCTCATGTTATCTTTTATAGGGTTGTAGGTCGCTCGTAGGTCTTACCCTCACGATATATTTCTAGGATCATATGTCTCTCGTAGGTCTTACACTAAAGTTATCTTTTAAAGGGTTGTAGGTTGCCCGTAAGTCTTACCCTCAAGTTATCTTTTCTAGGGTCATAGTTTGCTAGTAGGTCTTACCCTCACGTTATCTTTACTAGGATCGTAGGTCGCTCGTAGGTCTTACACTCACGTTAGATTTTATAGGGTTGTAGGTCCCTCGTAGGTCTTACCCTCACATTATATTTCTAGGGTTATAGGTGTTACCCTCACGTTATGTTTTATAAGGTCGTAGGTCGCTCGTAGGTCTTACCCCCATGTTATCTTTTCTAGGGTCGTAGGTCGCTTGTAGGTATTACCCTCACAATATCTTTTATAGGGTCGTAGGTCGCTCGTAGGTCTTACCCTCATGTTATCTTTTTTAGGGTCGTAGGTCGCCCGTAGGTCTTACCCTCATGTTATCTTTTCTAGGGTCATAGGTCATCCGTAGGTCTTACCCTCATGTTATCTTTTATAGGGTGGTAGGTCGCTCGTAGGTCTTATCATCAGGTTATCTTTTATAGGGTTGTAGGTCGCTCGTAGGTCTTACCCTCACGTTATATTTCTAGGATCATAGGTCTCTCGTAGGTCTTACACTGATGTTATCTTTTATAGGATTGTAGGTCGGTCATAGATCTTACCCTGATGTTATCTTTCTAGGGACGTAGGTCGCTCGTAGGTCTTACCCCCATGTTATCTTTTCTAGGTTCGTAGGTCGCTTGTAGGTATTACCCTCACAATATCTTTTATAGGGTCGTAGGTCGCTCGTAGGTCTTACCCTCACGTTATGTTTTCTTGGGTCGTTGGTCGCTCGTAGGTCTTACCCTCACGTTATCTTTTCTAAGGTCGTATGTCGCTAGTAGGTCTTACCCTCACGTTATATTTTCTAGGGTCGTAGGTCACTTGTAGGTCTTACCCTCACGTTATCTTTTCTAGGGTCGTAGGTCGCCCATAGGTCTTACCGTCACATTATATTTTCTAGGGTCGTAGGTCACGCGTTATCTTACCGTCACGTTATCTTTTCTAGGGTTGTAGGTCGCCCGTATGTCTTACCCTCTAGTTATCTCTTCTAGGGTCATAGTTCGCTAGTAGGTCTTACCCTTACATTATCTTTTATAGGGTCGTAGGTCGCCTGTAGGTCTTACCCTTATGTTATCATTTATAGGGTCGTAGGTCGCTCGTAGGTCTTACCCTCACGTTATATTTCTAGGATCATAGGTCTCTCATAGGTCTTACACTAAAGTTATCTTTTATAGGGTTGTAGGTCGCCCGTAAGTCTTACCCTCAAGTTATATTTTCTAGGGTCATAGTTCGCTAGTAGGTCTTACCCTCACGTTATCTTTTCTAGGGTCGTAGGTCGCTCAGAGGTCTTACACTCACGTTAGATTTTATAGGGTTGTAGGTCCCTCGTATGTCTTACCCTCATATTATCTTTTATAGGGTCGTAGGTCTCTCGTATGTATTACCCCCACGTTATCTTTTATAGGGTTGTAGGACGCGCGTAGGTGTTACCCTCATGTTATCTTTCTAGGGTCGTAGGTCGCTCGTAGGTCTTACCCTCACGTTATGTTTTCTAGGGTCGTAGCTCGCTCGTAGGTCTTACCCTCACGTTATCTTTTCTAAGGTCGTAGGTCGCTCGTAGGTCTTACCCTAACGTTATATTTTCTAGGGTCGTAGGTCGCTCGTAGGTCTTACCCTCAGGTTATCTTTTCTAGGGTCGTAGGTCACTAGTAGGTCTTACCCTCACGTTATATTTTCTAGGTTCATGGGTCGCCCATAGGTCTTACCCTGACGTTATTTTTTATAGGGTCGTAGGTCGCTCGTAGGTCTTACCCTCACGTTATCTTTTCTAAGGTCGTAGGTCGCTCGTAGATCTTACCCTCACGTTATATTTTCTAGGGTCGTAGGTCGCTCGTAGGTCTTACCCCCATGTTATCTTTTCTATGGTCGTAGGTCACCCGTAGGTCTTACCCTCACGTTATATTTTCTAGGGTCGTGGGTCGCTCGTTATCTTACTGTCACGTTATCTTTTCTAGGGTCGTAGGTCGCTCATAGGTCTTACCCTCACATTATCTTTTCTAGGGTTATAGGTCGCCCGTAAGTCTTACCCTCAAGTTATCTCTTCTAGGGTCGTAGTTCGATAGTAGGTCTTATCCTTATGTTATCTTTTCTAAGGTCGTAGGTCGCCTGTAGGTCTTACCGTCATGTTATCTTTTATAGGTTCGTAGGTTGCTCATAGGTCTTACCCTCATGTTATCTTTTATAGGGTTGTAGGTCGCTCGTAGGTCTTACCCTCACGATATATTTCTAGGATCATATGTCTCTCGTAGGTCTTACACTAAAGTTATCTTTTAAAGGGTTGTAGGTCGCCCGTAAGTCTTACCCTCAAGTTATCTTTTCTAGGGTCATAGTTTGCTAGTAGGTCTTACCCTCACGTTATCTTTTCTAGGATCGTAGGTCGCTCGTAGGTCTTACACTCACGTTAGATTTTATAGGGTTGTAGGTCCCTCGTAGGTCTTACCCTCACATTATATTTCTAGGGTTATAGGTGTTACCCTCACGTTATGTTTTATAAGGTCGTAGGTCGCTCGTAGGTCTTACCCCCATGTTATCTTTTCTAGGGTCGTAGGTCGCTTGTAGGTATTACCCTCACAATATCTTTTATAGGGTCGTAGGTCGCTCGTAGGTCTTACCCTCATGTTATCTTTTTTAGGGTCGTAGGTCGCCCGTAGGGCTTACCCTCATGTTATCTTTTCTAGGGTCATAGGTCATCCGTAGGTCTTACCCTCATGTTATCTTTTATAGGGTGGTAGGTCGCTCGTAGGTCTTATCATCAGGTTATCTTTTATAGGGTTGTAGTTCGCTCGTAGGTCTTACCCTCACGTTATATTTCTAGGATCATAGGTCTCTCGTAGGTCTTACACTGATGTTATCTTTTATAGGATTGTAGGTCGCTCAAAGATCTTACCCTGATGTTATCTTTCTAGGGACGTAGGTCGCTCGTAGGTCTTACCCCCATGTTATCTTTTCTAGGTTCGTAGGTCGCTTGTAGGTATTACCCTCACAATATCTTTTATAGGGTCGTAGGTCGCTCGTAGGTCTTACCCTCACGTTATGTTTTCTTGGGTCGTTGGTCGCTCGTAGGTCTTACCCTCACGTTATCTTTTCTAAGGTCGTATGTCACTAGTAGGTCTTACCCTCACGTTATATTTTCTAGGGTCGTAGGTCACTTGTAGGTCTTACCCTCACGTTATCTTTTCTAGGGTCGTAGGTCGCCCGTAGGTCTTACCGTCACATTATATTTTCTAGGGTCGTAGGTCACGCGTTATCTTACCGTCACGTTATCTTTTCTAGGGTTGTAGGTCGCCCGTATGTCTTACCCTCAAGTTATCTCTTCTAGGGTCGTAGTTCGCTAGTAGGTCTTACCCTTACATTATCTTTTATAGGGTCGTAGGTCGCCTGTAGGTCTTACCCTTATGTTATCATTTATAGGGTCGTAGGTCGCTCGTAGGTCTTACCCTCACGTTATATTTCTAGGATCATAGGTCTCTCATAGGTCTTACACTAAAGTTATCTTTTATAGGGTTGTAGGTCGCCCGTAAGTCTTACCCTCAAGTTATATTTTCTAGGGTCATAGTTCGCTAGTAGGTCTTACCCTCACGTTATCTTTTCTAGGGTCGTAGGTCGCTCGTAGGTCTTACACTCACGTTAGATTTTATAGGGTTGTAGGTCCCTCGTATGTCTTACCATCATATTATCTTTTATAGGGTCGTAGGTCTCTCGTAGGTATTACCCCCACGTTATCTTTTATAGGGTTGTAGGACGCGCGTAGGTGTTACCCTCATGTTATCTTTCTAGGGTCGTAGGTCGCTCGTAGGTCTTACCCTCACGTTATGTTTTCTAGGGTCGTAGCTCCCTCGTAGGTCTTACCCTCACGTTATCTTTTCTAAGGTCGTAGGTCGCTCGTAGGTCTTACCCTAACGTTATATTTTCTAGGGTCGTAGGTCGCTCGTAGGTCTTACCCTCAGGTTATCTTTTCTAGGGTCGTAGGTCACTAGTAGGTCTTACCCTCACGTTATATTTTCTAGGTTCATGGGTCGCCCATAGGTCTTACCCTCACGTTATGTTTTCTATGGTCGTAGCTCGCTCGTAGGTCTTACCCTCATGTTATCTTTTCTAAGGTCGTAGGTCGCTCGTAGATCTTACCCTCACGTTATATTTTCTAGGGTCGTAGGTCGCTCGTAGGTCTTACCCCCACGTTATCTTTTCTAGGGTCGTAGGTCACCCGTAGGTCTTACCCTCACGTTATATTTTCTAGGGTCGTGGGTCGCTCGTTATCTTACCGTCACGTTATCTTTTCTAGGGTCGTAGTTCGCTCATAGGTCTTACCCTCACATTATCTTTTCTAGGGTTGTAGGTCGCCCGTAAGTCTTACCCTCAAGTTATCTCTTCTAGGGTCGTAGTTAGCTAGTAGGTCTTATCCGTACGTTATCTTTTCTAAGGTCATAGGTCACCTGTAGGTCTTACCCTCATGTTATCTTTTATAGGTTCGTAGGTTGCTCATAGGTCTTACCCTCACGTTATCTTTTATAGGGTTGTAGGTCGCTCGTAGGTCTTACCCTCACGTTATATTTCTAGGATCATAGGTCTCTCGTAGGTCTTACACTAAAGTTATCTTTTATAGGGTTGTAGGTCGCTCATAGGTCTTACCCCCATGTTATCTTTTCTAGGGACGTAGGTCACTTGTAGGTATTACCCTCACAATATCTTTTATAGGGTTGTAGGTCGCCCGTAAGTCTTACCCTCAAGTTATCTTTTCTAGGGTCATAGTTCACTAGTAGGTCTTACCCTCACGTTATCTTTTCTAGGGTCATAGGTCGCTCGTAGGTCTTACACTCACGTTAGATTTTATAGGGTTGTAGGTCCCTCGTAGGTATTACCCTCACGTTATATTTCTAGGGTTGTAGGTCTTACCCTCACGTTATGTTTTATAAGGTCGTAGGTCGCTCGTAGGTCTTACCATCATGTTATCATTCTACGGTCATATGTCGCTCGTAGGACTTACCCTCAAGTTATATTTTCTAGGGTCGTAGGTCGCTTATTGGTCTTACCCTCATGTTATCTTTTATAGGGTCGTAGGTCGCTCGTAGGTCTTACCCTCACATTATCTTTTATCGGGTCGTAGGTCGCCCGTAGGTCTTACCCTCGTGTTATGTTTTCTAGGGTCGTAGGTCATCCGTAGGTCTTACCCTCATGTTATCTTTTATAGGGTGGTAGGTCGCTCGTAGGTCTTACCCTCAGGTTATCTTTTATAGGGTTGTAGGTCGCTAGTAGGTCTTACCCTCACGTTATATTTCTAGGATCATAGGTCTCTCGTAGGTCTTACACTGACGTTATATTTTATAGGATTGTAGGTCGCTCATAGATCTTAACCTGATGTTATCTTTCTAAGGACGTAGGTCGCTCGTAGGTCTTACCCCCATGTTATCTTTTCTACGGTCGTAGGTTGCTTGTATGTATTACCCTCACAATATCTTTTATAGGGTCGTAGGTCGCCCGTAGGTCTTACCCTCACGTTATCTTTTTTAGGGTCGTAGGTCGCCCATAGGTCTTACCGTCACGTTATGTTTTCTTGGGTCGTAGGTCGCTCGTAGGGCTTACCCTCACGTTATGTTTTCTACGGTCGTAGGTCGCTCGTAGGTCTTACCATCACGTTATCTTTTCTAGGGTCGTAGGTCGCCCGTAGGTCTCACCCTCACGTTATATTTTCTAGAGTCGTCGGTCGCTCGTTATCTTTCCGTCACGTTATCTTTTCTAGGGTCGTAGGTCGCTCATAGGTCTTACCCTCACATTATCTTTTCTAGGATTGTAGGTCGCCTGTAAGTCTTACCCTCAAGTAATCTTTTCTAGGATCGTAGGTCTCTCGTAGGTCTTACACTGACGTTATCTTTTATAGGATTGTAGGTCGCTCGTAGGTCTTACCCCCATGTTATCTTTTCTAGGGTCGTAGGTCGCTTGTAGGTATTACCCTCACAATATCTTTTATAGGGTCGTAGGTCGCCCGTAGGTCTTACCCTCACGTTATATTTTCTAAGGTTGTAGTTCCCTCGTAGGTCTTACCCTCACATTATCTTTTATCGGATCGTAGGTCGCCCGTAGGTCTTACCCTCATGTTATCTTTTCTAGGGTCGTAGGTCACCCGTAGGTCTTAGCCTCACATTATCTTTTATAGGGTCGTAGGTCTCTCGTAGGTATTACCCCCATGTTATCTTTTATAGGGTTGTAGGACGCGCGTAGGTCTTACCATCATGTTATCTTTCTAGGGTCGTAGGTCGCTCGTAGGTCTTACCCTCATGTTATCTTTTCTAGGGTTGTAGGTCGCTTGGAGGTGTTACCCTCAAGTTATCTTTTATAGGGTCAAAGGTCGCTCATAGGTCTTACCCACACGTTATATTTTCTAAGGTTATAGTTTACTCATAGGTCTTTCCCTCACGTTATTTTTTATAGGGTCGTAGGTCGCCTATAGGTCTTACCCTCACGTTATCTTTTTTAGGGTCGTAGGTTGCCCATAGGTCTTACCCTCACGTTATGTTTTCTAGGGTCGTAGCTCGCTCGTAGGTCTTACCCTTACATTATCTTTTCTAAGGTCGTAGGTCGCTCGTAGATCTTACCCTCACGTTATATTTTCTAGGGACGTAGGTCGCTCGTAGGTCTTACCCTCACGTTATCTTTTCTAGGGTCGTAGGTCACCCGTAGGTCTTACCCTCACGTTATATTTTCTAGGGTCGTGGGTCACTTGTTATCTTACCGTCACGTAATCTTTTCTATGGTCGTAGGTCGCTCATAGGTCTTACCCTCACATTATCTTTTTTAGGGTTGTAGGTCACCCGTAAGTCTTATCCTCAAGTTATCTCTTCTAGGGTCGTAGTTCTCTAGTAGGTCTTATCCTTACATTATCTTTTCTAAGGTCGTAGGTCGCCTGTAGGTCTTACCCTCATGTTATCTTTTATAGGTTCGTAGGTCACTCCTAGGTCTTACCCTCACGTTATCTTTTATAGGGTTGTAGGTCGCTCGTAGGTCTTACCCTCACGTTATATTTCTAGGATCATAGGTCTCTCGTAGGTCTTACACTAAAGTTATCTTTTATAGGGTTGTAGGTCGTTCATAGGTCGTACCCCCATGTTATCTTTTCTAAGGACGTAGGTCACTTGTAGGTATTACCCTCACAATATCTTTTATAGGGTCGTAGGTCGCCCGTAAGTCTTACCCTCAAGTTATCTTTTCTAGGGTCATAGTTCGCTAGTAGGTCTTACCCTCACGTTATCTTTTCTAGGGTCGTAGGTCGCTCGTAGGTCTTACACTCACGTTAGATTTTATAGGGTTGTAGGTCCCTCGTAGGTTTCACCCTCACGTTATATTTCTAGGGTTGTAGGTCTTACCCTCATGTTATGTTTTATAAGGTCGTAGGTCGCTCGTATGTCTTACCCTCATGTTATCATTCTACGGTCATATGTCGCTCGTAGGTCTTACCCTCAAGTTATATTTTCTAGGGTCGTAGGTCGCTTATAGGTCTTACCCTCATGTTATCTTTTATAGCGTCGTAGGTCGCTCGTAGGTCTTACCCTCACATTATCTTTTATCGGGTCGTAGGTCACCCGTAGGTCTTACCCTCATGTTATCTTTTATAGGGTCGGAGGGCATCGGTAGGTCTTACCCTCGTGTTATCTTTTATAGGGTGGTAGGTCGCTCGTAGGTCTTACCCTCAGGTTATCTTTTATAGGTTTGTAGGTCGCTAGTAGGTCTTACCCTCACGTTATATTTCTAGGATCATAGGTCTCTTGTAGGTCTTACAATGACGTTATCTTTTATAGGATTGTAGCTTGCTCATAGATCTTACCCTGATGTTATCTTTCAAGGGACGTAGATCGCTCGTAGGTCTTACCCCCATGTTATATTTTCTAGGGTCGTAGGTCGCTTGTAGGTATTACCCTCACAATATCTTTTATAGGGTCGTAGGTCGCTCATAGGTCTTACCCTCACGTTATCTTTTTTAGGGTCGTAGGTCGCCCATAGGTCTTAACCTCACGTTGTGTTTTCTTGGGTCGTAGGTCGCTAGTAGGTCTTACCCTCACGTTATCTTTTCTAAGGTCGTAGGTCGCAAGTAGGTCTTACCCTCACGTTATATTTTCTAGGGTCGTAGGTCGCTCGTAGGTCGCTCGTAGATCTTACCCTCACGTTATCTTTTCTAGGTTCGTAGGTCGCCCGTAAGTCTTACCCTCACGTTATATTTTCTAGGGTCGTAGGTCGCTCGTTATCTTACCGTCACGTTATCTTTTCTAGGGTCGTAGGTCGCTCATAGGTCTTACGCTTAAGTTATCTTTTCTAGGGTTGTAGGTTGCCCGTAAGTCTTACCCTCAAGTTATCTCTTCTAGGGTCGTAGTTCGCTAGTAGGTTTTACCCTTAGGTTATCTTTTCTAGGGTCGTAAGTCGGATGTAGGTCTTACCCTCATGTTATCTTTTATAGGGTCGTAGGTCGCTCGTAGGTCTTAACCTCAGGTTATCTTATATAGGGTTGTAGGTCGCTCGTAGGTCTTACCCTCACGTTATATTTCTAGGATCATAGGTCTCTCGTAGGTCTTACATTGACGTTATCTTTTATAGGATTGTAGGTCGCTCGTAGGTCTTACCCCCATGTTAACTTTTCTAGGGTTGTAGCTCGCTTGTAGGTATTACCTTCACAATATCTTGTATAGGGTCGTAGGTCGCCCGTAGGTCTTACCCTCAAGTTATATTTTCTATGGTTGTAGTTCGCTCGTAGGTCTTACCCTCATGTTATCTTTTCTAGGGTCGTAGGTCTCTCGTAGGTCTTACCCTCATGTTATCTTTTCTAGGGTCGTAGGTCTCTCGTAGGTATTACCCCCACGTTATATATTATAGGGCTGTACGACGCGCGTAGGTCTTACCCTCATGTTATCTTTCTAGGGTCGTAGGTCGCTCGTAGGTCTTACCCTCATGTTATCTTTTCTAGGGTTGTAGGTCGCTTGTAGATCTTACCCTTAAGTTATCTTTTATAGGGTCGAATGTCGCTCGTAGGTCTTACCCACACGTTATATTTTCTAAGGTTATAGTTTACTCGTAGGTCTTACCCTCACGTTATTTTTATAGGGTCGTAGGTCGCCCATAGGTCTTACCCTCACGTTATCTTTTTTAGGGTCGAAGGTCGTCCATAGGTCTTACCCTCATGTTATGTTTTCTAGGGTCGTAGCTCGCTCGTAGGTCTTACCCTCACGTTATCTTTTCTAAGGTCGTAGGTCGCTCGTAGGTCTTACCCACACGTTATATTTTCTAGGGTCGTAGGTCGCTCATAGGTCTTACCCTCACGTTATCTTTTCTAGGGTCGTAGGTCACCTGTAGGTCTTACCCTCACGTTATATTTTCTAGGGTCGTGGGTCGCTCGTTATCTTACCGTCACGTTATCTTTTCTAGGGTCGTAGGTCGCTCATAGGTCTTACCCTCACATTATCTTTTTTAGGGTTGTAGGTCGCCCGTAAGTCTTACCCTCGAGTTATCTCTTCTAGGGTCGTAGTTCGCTAGTAGGTCTTATCCTTACGTTATCTTTTCTAAGGTCGTAGGTCGCCTGTAGGTCTTACCCTCATGTTATCTTTTATAGGTTTGTAGGTCGCTCATAGGTCTTACCCTCATGTTATCTTTTATAGGGTTGTAGGTCGCTCGTAGGTCTTACCCTCACGTTATATTTCTAGGATCATAGGTCTCTCGTAGGTCTTACACTAAAGTTATCTTTTATAGGGTTGTAGGTCGCTCATAGGTCTTACCCCCATGTTATCTTTTCTAGGGACGTAGGTCACTTGTAGGTATTACCCTCACAATATCTTTTATAGGGTCGTAGGTCTCCCGTAAGTCTTACCCTCAAGTTATCTTTTCTAGGGTCATAGTTCGCTAGTAGGTCTTACCCTCACGTTATCTTTTCTAGGGTCGTAGGTCGCTCGTAGGTCTTACACTCACGTTAGATTTTATAGGGTTGTAGGTCCCTCGTAGGTCTTACCCTCACATTATATTTCTAGGGTTGTAGGTCTTACCCTCATGTAATGTTTTATAAGGTCGTAGGTCGCTCGTAGGTCTTACCCTCATGTTATCATTCTACGGTCATATGTCGCTCGTAGGTCTTACCCTCAAGTTATACTTTCTAGGGTCGTAGGTCGCTTATAGGTCTTACCCTCATGTTATCTTTTATAGGGTCGTAGGTTACTCGTAGGTCTTACCCTCACATTATCTTTTATCGGGTCGTAGGTCGCCCGTAAGTCTTACCCTCAAGTTATCTCTTCTAGGGTCGTAGTTCGCTAGTAGGTCTTACCCTTACGTTATCTTTTCTAGGGTCGTAGGTCACATGTAGGTCTTACCCTCATGTTATCTTTTATAGGGTCGTAGGTCGCTCGTAGGTCTTACCCTCAGGTTACCTTATATAGGGTTGTAGGTCGCTCGTAGGTCTTACCCTCACGTTATATTTCTAGGATCATAGGTCTCTCGTAGGTCTTACGCTGACGTTATCTTTTATAGGATTGTAGGTCGTTCGTAGATATTACCCCCATGTTATCTTTTCTAGGGTTGTAGCTCGCTTGTAGGTATTACCCTCACGATATCTTTTATAGGGTCGTAGGTCGCCCGTAGGTCTTACCCTCACGTTATATTTTCTAAGGTTGTAGTTCGCTCGTAGGTTTTACCCTCACATTATCTTTTATTGGATCGTAGGTCGCCTGTAGGTCTTACCCTCATGTTATCTTTTCTAGGGTCGTAGGTCTCCCGTAGGTCTTACCCTCACATTATCTTTTATAGGGTCGTAGGTCTCTCGTAGGTATTACCCCCATGTTATATATTATAGGGCTGTACGACGTGCGTAGGTCTTACCCTCATGTTATCTTTCTAGGGTCGTAGGTCGCTCGTAGGTCTTACCCTCATGTTATCTTTTCTAGGGTTGTAGGTCGCTTGTAGGTCTTACCCTTAAGTTATCTTTTATAGGGTCGAATGTCGCTCGTAGGTCTTACCCACACGTTATATTTTCTAAGGTTATAGTTTACTCGTAGGTCTTACCCTCACGTTATTTTTATAGGGTCGTAGGTCGCCCATAGGTCTTACCCTCACGTTATCTTTTTTAGGGTCGAAGGTCGTCCATAGGTCTTACCCTCATGTTATGTTTTCTAGGGTCGTAGCTCGCTCGTAGGTCTTACCCTCACGTTATCTTTTCTAAGGTCGTAGGTCGCTCGTAGGTCTTACCCACACGTTATATTTTCTAGGGTCGTAGGTCGCTCATAGGTCTTACCCTCACGTTATCTTTTCTAGGGTCGTAGGTCACCTGTAGGTCTTACCCTCATGTTATATTTTCTAGGGTCGTGGGTCGCTCGTTATCTTACCGTCACATTATCTTTTCTAGGGTCGTAGGTCGCTCATAGGTCTTACGCTTAAGTTATCTTTTCTAGGATTGTAGGTCACCCGTAAGTCTTACCCTCAAGTTATCTCTTCTAGGGTCGTAGTTCGCTAGTAGGTCTTACCCTTAGGTTATCTTTTCTAGGGTCGTAGGTCACATGTAGGTCTTACCCTCATGTTATCTTTTATAGGGTCGTAGGTCGCTCGTAGGTCTTACCCTCAGGTTACCTTATATAGGGTTGTAGGTCGCTCGTAGGTCTTACCCTCACGTTATATTTCTAGGATCATAGGTCTCTCGTAGGTCTTACGCTGACGTTATCTTTTATAGGATTGTAGGTCGTTCGTAGATATTACCCCCATGTTATCTTTTCTAGGGTTGTAGCTCGCTTGTAGGTATTACCCTCACGATATCTTTTATAGGGTCGTAGGTCGCCCGTAGGTCTTACCCTCACGTTATATTTTCTAAGGTTGTAGTTCGCTCGTAGGTCTTACCCTCACATTATCTTTTATTGGATCGTAGGTCGCCTGTAGGTCTTACCCTCATGTTATCTTTTCTAGGGTCGTAGGTCTCCCGTAGGTCTTACCCTCACATTATCTTTTATAGGGTCGTAGGTCTCTCGTAGGTATTACCCCCACGTTATATATTATAGGGCTGTACGACGTGCGTAGGTCTTACCCTCATGTTATCTATCTAGGGTCGTAGGTCGCTCGTAGGTCTTACCCTCATGTTATCTTTTCTAGGGTTGTAGGTCGCTTGTAGGTCTTACCCTTAAGTTATCTTTTATAGGGTCGAATGTCGCTCGTAGGTCTTACCCACACGTTATATTTTCTAAGGTTATAGTTTACTCGTAGGTCTTACCCTCACGTTATTTTTATAGGGTCGTAGGTCGCCCATAGGTCTTACCCTCACGTTATCTTTTTTAGGGTCGAAGGTCGCCCATAGGTCTTACCCTCATGTTATGTTTTCTAGGGTCGTAGCTCGCTCGTAGGTATTACCCTCACGTTATCTTTTCTAAGATCGTAGGTCGCTCGTAGGTCTTACCCACGCGTTATATTTTCTAGGGTCGTAGGTCGCTCGTAGGTCTTACCCTCACGTTATCTTTTCTAGGGTCGTAGGTCACCTGTAGGTCTTACCCTCACGTTATATTTTCTAGGGTCGTGGGTCGCTCGTTATCTTACCGTCACGTTATCTTTTCTAGGGTCGTAGGTCGCTCATAGGTCTTACGCTTAAGTTATCTTTTCTAGGATTGTAGGTCGCCCGTAAGTCTTACCCTCAAGTTATCTCTTCTAGGGTCGTAGTTCGCTAGTAGGTCTTACCCTTACGTTATCTTTTCTAGGGTCGTAGGTCACATGTAGGTCTTACCCTCATGTTATCTTTTATAGGGTCGTAGGTCGCTCGTAGTTCTTACCCTCAGGTTACCTTATATAGGGTTGTAGGTCGCTCGTAGGTCTTACCCTGACGTTATATTTCTAGGATCATAGGTCTCTCGTAGGTCTTACGCTGACGTTATCTTTTATAGGATTGTAGGTCGTTCGTAGATATCACCCCCATGTTATCTTTTCTAGGGTTGTAGCTCGCTTGTAGGTATTACCCTCACGATATCTTTTATAGGGTCGTAGGTCGCCCGTAGGTCTTACCCTCACGTTATATTTTCTAAGGTTGTAGTTCGCTCGTAGGTTTTACCCTCAGATTATCTTTTATTGGATCGTAGGTCGCCTGTAGGTCTTACCCTCATGTTATCTTTTCTAGGGTCGTAGGTCTCCCGTAGGTCTTACCCTCACATTATCTTTTATAGGGTCGTAGGTCTCTCGTAGGTATTACCCCCATGTTATATATTATAGGGCTGTACGACGTGCGTAGGTCTTACCCTCATGTTATCTTTCTAGGGTCGTAGGTCGCTCGTAGGTCTTACCCTCATGTTATCTTTTCTAGGGTTGTAGGTCGCTTGTAGGTCTTACCCTTAAGTTATCTTTTATAGGGTCGAATGTTGCTCGTAGGTCTTACCCACACGTTATATTTTCTAAGGTTATAGTTTACTCGTAGGTCTTACCCTCACGTTATTTTTATAGGGTCGTAGGTCGCCCATAGGTCTTACCCTCACGTTATCTTTTTTAGGGTCGAAGGTCGCCCATAGGTCTTACACTCATTTTATGTTTTCTAGGGTCGTAGCTCGCTCGTAGGTATTACCCTCACGTTATCTTTTCTAAGGTCGTAGGTCGCTCGTAGGTCTTACCCACACGTTATATTTTCTAGGGTCGTAGGTCGCTCGTAGGTCTTACCCTCACGTTATCTTTTCTAGGGTCGTAGGTCACCTGTAGGTCTTACCCTCACGTTATATTTTCTAGGGTCGTGGGTCGCTCGTTATCTTAGCGTCACGTTATCTTTTCTAGGGTCGTAGGTCGCTCATAGGTCTTACGCTTAAGTTATCTTTTCTAGGATTGTAGGTCACCCGTAAGTCTTACCCTCAAGTTATCTCTTCTAGGGTCGTAGTTCGCTAGTAGGTCTTACCCTTAGGTTATCTTTTCTAGGGTCGTAGGTCACATGTAGGTCTTACCCTCATGTTATCTTTTATAGGGTCGTAGGTCGCTCGTAGGTCTTACCCTCAGGTTACCTTATATAGGGTTGTAGGTCGCTCGTAGGTCTTACCCTCACGTTATATTTCTAGGATCATAGGTCTCTCGTAGGTCTTACGCTGACGTTATCTTTTATAGGATTGTAGGTCGTTCGTAGATATTACCCCCATGTTATCTTTTCTAGGGTTGTAGCTCGCTTGTAGGTATTACCCTCACGATATCTTTTATAGGGTCGTAGGTCGCCCGTAGGTCTTACCCTCACGTTATATTTTCTAAGGTTGTAGTTCGCTCGTAGGTCTTACCCTCACATTATCTTTTATTGGATCGTAGGTCGCCTGTAGGTCTTACCCTCATGTTATCTTTTCTAGGGTCGTAGGTCTCCCGTAGGTCTTACCCTCACATTATCTTTTATAGGGTCGTAGGTCTCTCGTAGGTATTACCCCCACGTTATATATTATAGGGCTGTACGACGTGCGTAGGTCTTACCCTCATGTTATCTATCTAGGGTCGTAGGTCGCTCGTAGGTCTTACCCTCATGTTATCTTTTCTAGGGTTGTAGGTCGCTTGTAGGTCTTACCCTTAAGTTATCTTTTATAGGGTCGAATGTCGCTCGTAGGTCTTACCCACACGTTATATTTTCTAAGGTTATAGTTTACTCGTAGGTCTTACCCTCACGTTATTTTTATAGGGTCGTAGGTCGCCCATAGGTCTTACCCTCACGTTATCTTTTTTAGGGTCGAAGGTCGCCCATAGGTCTTACCCTCATGTTATGTTTTCTAGGGTCGTAGCTCGCTCGTAGGTATTACCCTCACGTTATCTTTTCTAAGGTCGTAGGTCGCTCGTAGGTCTTACCCACACGTTATATTTTCTAGGGTCGTAGGTCGCTCGTAGGTCTTACCCTCACGTTATCTTTTCTAGGGTCGTAGGTCACCTGTAGGTCTTACCCTCACGATATATTTTCTAGGGTCGTGGGTCGCTCGTTATCTTACCGTCACGTTATCTTTTCTAGGGTCGTAGGTCGCTCATAGGTCTTACGCTTAAGTTATCTTTTCTAGGATTGTAGGTCGCCCGTAAGTCTTACCCTCAAGTTATCTCTTCTAGGGTCGTAGTTCGCTAGTAGGTCTTACCCTTACGTTATCTTTTCTAGGGTCGTAGGTCACATGTAGGTCTTACCCTCATGTTATCTTTTATAGGGTCGTAGGTCGCTCGTAGTTCTTACCCTCAGGTTACCTTATATAGGGTTGTAGGTCGCTCGTAGGTCTTACCCTGACGTTATATTTCTAGGATCATAGGTCTCTCGTAGGTCTTACGCTGACGTTATCTTTTATAGGATTGTAGGTCGTTCGTAGATATCACCCCCATGTTATCTTTTCTAGGGTTGTAGCTCGCTTGTAGGTATTACCCTCACGATATCTTTTATAGGGTCGTAGGTCGCCCGTAGGTCTTACCCTCACGTTATATTTTCTAAGGTTGTAGTTCGCTCGTAGGTTTTACCCTCAGATTATCTTTTATTGGATCGTAGGTCGCCTGTAGGTCTTACCCTCATGTTATCTTTTCTAGGGTCGTAGGTCTCCCGTAGGTCTTACCCTCACATTATCTTTTATAGGGTCGTAGGTCTCTCGTAGGTATTACCCCCATGTTATATATTATAGGGCTGTACGACGTGCGTAGGTCTTACCCTCATGTTATCTTTCTAGGGTCGTAGGTCGCTCGTAGGTCTTACCCTCATGTTATCTTTTCTAGGGTTGTAGGTCGCTTGTAGGTCTTACCCTTAAGTTATCTTTTATAGGGTCGAATGTTGCTCGTAGGTCTTACCCACACGTTATATTTTCTAAGGTTATAGTTTACTCGTAGGTCTTACCCTCACGTTATTTTTATAGGGTCGTAGGTCGCCCATAGGTCTTACCCTCACGTTATCTTTTTTAGGGTCGAAGGTCGCCCATAGGTCTTACACTCATTTTATGTTTTCTAGGGTCGTAGCTCGCTCGTAGGTATTACCCTCACGTTATCTTTTCTAAGGTCGTAGGTCGCTCGTAGGTCTTACCCACACGTTATATTTTCTAGGGTCGTAGGTCGCTCGTAGGTCTTACCCTCACGTTATCTTTTCTAGGGTCGTAGGTCACCTGTAGGTCTTACCCTCACGTTATATTTTCTAGGGTCGTGGGTCGCTCGTTATCTTACCGTCACGTTATCTTTTCTAGGGTCGTAGGTCGCTCATAGGTCTTACGCTTAAGTTATCTTTTCTAGGATTGTAGGTCACCCGTAAGTCTTACCCTCAAGTTATCTCTTCTAGGGTCGTAGTTCGCTAGTAGGTCTTACCCTTAGGTTATCTTTTCTAGGGTCGTAGGTCACATGTAGGTCTTACCCTCATGTTATCTTTTATAGGGTCGTAGGTCGCTCGTAGGTCTTACCCTCAGGTTACCTTATATAGGGTTGTAGGTCGCTCGTAGGTCTTACCCTCACGTTATATTTCTAGGATCATAGGTCTCTCGTAGGTCTTACGCTGACGTTATCTTTTATAGGATTGTAGGTCGTTCGTAGATATTACCCCCATGTTATCTTTTCTAGGGTTGTAGCTCGCTTGTAGGTATTACCCTCACGATATCTTTTATAGGGTCGTAGGTCGCCCGTAGGTCTTACCCTCACGTTATATTTTCTAAGGTTGTAGTTCGCTCGTAGGTCTTACCCTCACATTATCTTTTATTGGATCGTAGGTCGCCTGTAGGTCTTACCCTCATGTTATCTTTTCTAGGGTCGTAGGTCTCCCGTAGGTCTTACCCTCACATTATCTTTTATAGGGTCGTAGGTCTCTCGTAGGTATTACCCCCACGTTATATATTATAGGGCTGTACGACGTGCGTAGGTCTTACCCTCATGTTATCTATCTAGGGTCGTAGGTCGCTCGTAGGTCTTACCCTCATGTTATCTTTTCTAGGGTTGTAGGTCGCTTGTAGGTCTTACCCTTAAGTTATCTTTTATAGGGTCGAATGTCGCTCGTAGGTCTTACCCACACGTTATATTTTCTAAGGTTATAGTTTACTCGTAGGTCTTACCCTCACGTTATTTTTATAGGGTCGTAGGTCGCCCATAGGTCTTACCCTCACGTTATCTTTTTTAGGGTCGAAGGTCGCCCATAGGTCTTACCCTCATGTTATGTTTTCTAGGGTCGTAGCTCGCTCGTAGGTATTACCCTCACGTTATCTTTTCTAAGGTCGTAGGTCGCTCGTAGGTCTTACCCACACGTTATATTTTCTAGGGTCGTAGGTCGCTCGTAGGTCTTACCCTCACGTTATCTTTTCTAGGGTCGTAGGTCACCTGTAGGTCTTACCCTCACGATATATTTTCTAGGGTCGTGGGTCGCTCGTTATCTTACCGTCACGTTATCTTTTCTAGGGTCGTAGGTCGCTCATAGGTCTTACGCTTAAGTTATCTTTTCTAGGATTGTAGGTCGCCCGTAAGTCTTACCCTCAAGTTATCTCTTCTAGGGTCGTAGTTCGCTAGTAGGTCTTACCCTTACGTTATCTTTTCTAGGGTCGTAGGTCACATGTAGGTCTTACCCTCATGTTATCTTTTATAGGGTCGTAGGTCGCTCGTAGGTCTTACCCTCAGGTTACCTTATATAGGGTTGTAGGTCGCTCGTAGGTCTTACCCTCACGTTATATTTCTAGGATCATAGGTCTCTCGTAGGTCTTACGCTGACGTTATCTTTTATAGGATTGTAGGTCGTTCGTAGATATCACCCCCATGTTATCTTTTCTAGGGTTGTAGCTCTCTTGTAGGTATTACCCTCACGATATCTTTTATAGGGTCGTAGGTCGCCCGTAGGTCTTACCCTCACGTTATATTTTCTAAGGTTGTAGTTCGCTCGTAGGTCTTACCCTCACATTATCTTTTATTGGATCGTAGGTCGCCTGTAGGTCTTACCCTCATGTTATCTTTTCTAGGGTCGTAGGTCTCCCGTAGGTCTTACCCTCACATTATCTTTTATAGGGTCGTAGGTCTCTCGTAGGTATTACCCCCACGTTATATATTATAGGGCTGTACGACGTGCGTAGGTCTTACCCTCATGTTATCTTTCTAGGGTCGTAGGTCGCTCGTAGGTCTTACCCTCAGGTTATCTTTTCTAGGGTTGTAGGTCGCTTGTAGGTCTTACCCTTAAGTTATCTTTTATAGGGTCGAATGTCGCTCGTAGGTCTTACCTACACGTTATACTTTCTAAGGTTATAGGTTACTCGTAGGTCTTACCCTCACGTTATTTTTATAGGGTCGTAGGTCGCCCATAGGTCTTACACTCACGTTATCTTTTTTAGGGTCAAAGGTCGCCCATAGGTCTTACCCTCATGTTATGTTTTCTAGGGTCGTAGCTCGCTCGTAGGTATTACCCTCACGTTATCTTTTCTAAGGTCGTAGGTCGCTCGTAGGTCTTACCCACACGTTATATTTTCTAGGGTCGTAGGTCGCTCGTAGGTCTTACCCTCACGTTATCTTTTCTAGGGTCGTAGGTCACCTGTAGGTCTTACCCCCACGTTATATTTTCTAGGGTCATGGGTCGCTCGTTATCTTACCGTCACGTTATCTTTTCTAGGGTCGTAGGTCGCTCATAGGTCTTGCGCTTAAGTTATCTTTTCTAGGATTGTAGGTCGCCCGTAAGTCTTACCCTCAAGTTATCTCTTCTAGGGTCGTAGTTCGCTAGTAGGTCTTACCCTTACGTTATCTTTTCTAGGGTCGTAGGTCACATGTAGGTCTTACCCTCATGTTATCTTTTATAGGGTCGTAGGTCGCTCGTAGGTCTTACCCTCAGGTTACCTTATATAGGGTTGTAGGTCGCTCGTAGGTCTTACCCTCACGTTATATTTCTAGGATCATAGGTCTCTCGTAGGTCTTACGCTGACGTTATCTTTTATAGGATTGTAGGTCGTTCGTAGATATTACCCCCATGTTATCTTTTCTAGGATTGTAGCTCGCTTGTAGGTATTACCCTCACGATATCTTTTATAGGGTCGTAGGTCGCCCGTAGGTCTTACCCTCACGTTATATTTTCTAAGGTTGTAGTTCGCTCGTAGGTCTTACCCTCACATTATCTTTTATTGGATCGTAGGTCGCCTGTAGGTCTTACCCTCATGTTATCTTTTCTAGGGTCGTAGGTCTCCCGTAGGTCTTACCCTCACATTATCTTTTATAGGGTCGTAGGTCTCTCGTAGGTATTACCCCCATGTTATATATTATAGGGCTGTACGACGTGCGTAGGTCTTACCCTCATGTTATCTTTCTAGGGTCGTAGGTCGCTCGTATGTCTTACCCTCATGTTATCTTTTCTAGGGTTGTAGGTCGCTTGTAGGTCTTACCCTTAAGTTATCTTTTATAGGGTCGAATGTCGCTCGTAGGTCTTACCCACACGTTATATTTTCTAAGGTTATAGTTTACTCGTAGGTCTTACCCTCACGTTGTTTTTATAGGGTAGTAGGTCGCCCATAGGTCTTACCCTCACGTTATCTTTTTTAGGGTCGAAGGTCGCCCATAGGTCTTACACTCATTTTATGTTTTCTAGGGTCGTAGCTCGCTCGTAGGTATTACCCTCACGTTATCTTTTCTAAGGTCGTAGGTCGCTCGTAGGTCTTACCCACACGTTATATTTTCTAGGGTCGTAGGTCGCTCGTAGGTCTTACCCTCACGTTATCTTTTCTAGGGTCGTAGGTCACCTGTAGGTCTTACCCTCACGTTATATTTTCTAGGGTCGTGGGTCGCTCGTTATCTTACCGTCACGTTATCTTTTCTAGGGTCGTAGGTCGCTCATAGGTCTTACGCTTAAGTTATCTTTTCTAGGATTGTAGGTCGCCCGTAAGTCTTACCCTCAAGTTATCTCTTCTAGGGTCGTAGTTCACTAGTAGGTCTTACCCTTACGTTATCTTTTCTAGGGTCGTAGGTCACATGTAGGTCTTACCCTCATGTTATCTTTTATAGGGTCGTAGGTCGCTCGTAGGTCTTACCCTCAGGTTACCTTATATAGGGTTGTAGGTCGCTCGTAGGTCTTACCCTCACGTTATATTTCTAGGATCATAGGTCTCTCGTAGGTCTTACGCTGACGTTATCTTTTATAGGATTGTAGGTCGTTCGTAGATATTACCCCCATGTTATCTTTTCTAGGATTGTAGCTCGCTTGTAGGTATTACCCTCACGATATCTTTTATAGGGTCGTAGGTCGCCCGTAGGTCTTACCCTCACGTTATATTTTCTAAGGTTGTAGTTCGCTCGTAGGTCTTACCCTCACATTATCTTTTATTGGATCGTAGGTCGCCTGTAGGTCTTACCCTCATGTTATCTTTTCTAGGGTCGTAGGTCTCCCGTAGGTCTTACCCTCACATTATCTTTTATAGGGTCGTAGGTCTCTCGTAGGTATTACCCCCATGTTATATATTATAGGGCTGTACGACGTGCGTAGGTCTTACCCTCATGTTATCTTTCTAGGGTCGTAGGTCGCTCGTAGGTCTTACCCTCACGTTATTTTTATAGGGTCGTAGGTCGCCCATAGGTCTTACCCTCACGTTATCTTTTTTAGGGTCGAAGGTCGCCCATAGGTCTTACACTCATTTTATGTTTTCTAGGGTCGTAGCTCGCTCGTAGGTATTACCCTCACGTTATCTTTTCTAAGGTCGTAGGTCGCTCGTAGGTCTTACCCACACGTTATATTTTCTAGGGTCGTAGGTCGCTCGTAGGTCTTACCCTCACGTTATCTTTTCTAGGGTCGTAGGTCACCTGTAGGTCTTACCCTCACGTTATATTTTCTAGGGTCGTGGGTCGCTCGTTATCTTACCGTCACGTTATCTTTTCTAGGGTCGTAGGTCGCTCATAGGTCTTACGCTTAAGTTATCTTTTCTAGGATTGTAGGTCGCCCGTAAGTCTTACCCTCAAGTTATCTCTTCTAGGGTCGTAGTTCGCTAGTAGGTCTTACCCTTAGGTTATCTTTTCTAGGGTCGTAGGTCACATGTAGGTCTTACCCTCATGTTATCTTTTATAGGGTCGTAGGTCGCTCGTAGGTCTTACCCTCAGGTTACCTTATATAGGGTTGTAGGTCGCTCGTAGGTCTTACCCTCACGTTATATTTCTAGGATCATAGGTCTCTCGTAGGTCTTACGCTGACGTTATCTTTTATAGGATTGTAGGTCGTTCGTAGATATTACCCCCATGTTATCTTTTCTAGGGTTGTAGCTCGCTTGTAGGTATTACCCTCACGATATCTTTTATAGGGTCGTAGGTCGCCCGTAGGTCTTACCCTCACGTTATATTTTCTAAGGTTGTAGTTCGCTCGTAGGTCTTACCCTCACATTATCTTTTATTGGATCGTAGGTCGCCTGTAGGTCTTACCCTCATGTTATCTTTTCTAGGGTCGTAGGTCTCCCGTAGGTCTTACCCTCACATTATCTTTTATAGGGTCGTAGGTCTCTCGTAGGTATTACCCCCACGTTATATATTATAGGGCTGTACGACGTGCGTAGGTCTTACCCTCATGTTATCTATCTAGGGTCGTAGGTCGCTCGTAGGTCTTACCCTCATGTTATCTTTTCTAGGGTTGTAGGTCGCTTGTAGGTCTTACCCTTAAGTTATCTTTTATAGGGTCGAATGTCGCTCGTAGGTCTTACCCACACGTTATATTTTCTAAGGTTATAGTTTACTCGTAGGTCTTACCCTCACGTTATTTTTATAGGGTCGTAGGTCGCCCATAGGTCTTACCCTCACGTTATCTTTTTTAGGGTCGAAGGTCGCCCATAGGTCTTACCCTCATGTTATGTTTTCTAGGGTCGTAGCTCGCTCGTAGGTATTACCCTCACGTTATCTTTTCTAAGGTCGTAGGTCTTACCCACACGTTATATTTTCTAGGGTCGTATGTCGCTCGTAGGTCTTACCCTCACGTTATCTTTTCTAGGGTCGTAGGTCACCTGTAGGTCTTACCCTCACGTTATATTTTCTAGGGTCGTGGGTCGCTCGTTATCTTACCGTCACGTTATCTTTTCTAGGGTCGTAGGTCGCTCATAGGTCTTACGCTTAAGTTATCTTTTCTAGGATTGTAGGTCGCCCGTAAGTCTTACCCTCAAGTTATCTCTTCTAGGGTCGTAGTTCGCTAGTAGGTCTTACCCTTACGTTATCTTTTCTAGGGTCGTAGGTCACATGTAGGTCTTACCCTCATGTTATCTTTTATAGGGTCGTAGGTCGCTCGTAGGTCTTACCCTCAGGTTACCTTATATAGGGTTGTAGGTCGCTCGTAGGTCTTACCCTCACGTTATATTTCTAGGATCATAGGTCTCTCGTAGTTCTTACGCTGACGTTATCTTTTATAGGATTGTAGGTCGTTCGTAGATATTACCCCCATGTTATCTTTTCTAGGATTGTAGCTCGCTTGTAGGTATTACCCTCACGATATCTTTTATAGGGTCGTAGGTCGCCCGTAGGTCTTACCCTCACGTTATATTTTCTAAGGTTGTAGTTCGCTCGTAGGTCTTACCCTCACATTATCTTTTATTGGATCGTAGGTCGCCTGTAGGTCTTACCCTCATGTTATCTTTTCTAGGGTCGTAGGTCTCCCGTAGGTCTTACCCTCACATTATCTTTTATAGGGTCGTAGGTCTCTCGTAGGTATTACCCCCATGTTATATATTATAGGGCTGTACGACGTGCGTAGGTCTTACCCTCATGTTATCTTTCTAGGGTCGTAGGTCGCTCGTAGGTCTTACCCTCATGTTATCTTTTCTAGGGTTGTAGGTCGCTTGTAGGTCTTACCCTTAAGTTATCTTTTATAGGGTCGAATGTCGCTCGTAGGTCTTACCCACACGTTATATTTTCTAAGGTTATAGTTTACTCGTAGGTCTTACCCTCACGTTATTTTTATAGGGTCGTAGGTCGCCCATAGGTCTTACCCTCACGTTATCTTTTTTAGGGTCGAAGGTCGCCCATAGGTCTTACACTCATTTTATGTTTTCTAGGGTCGTAGCTCGCTCGTAGGTATTACCCTCACGTTATCTTTTCTAAGGTCGTAGGTCGCTCGTAGGTCTTACCCACACGTTATATTTTCTAGGGTCGTAGGTCGCTCGTAGGTCTTACCCTCACGTTATCTTTTCTAGGGTCGTAGGTCACCTGTAGGTCTTACCCTCACGTTATATTTTCTAGGGTCGTGGGTCGCTCGTTATCTTACCGTCACGTTATCTTTTCTAGGGTCGTAGGTCGCTCATAGGTCTTACGCTTAAGTTATCTTTTCTAGGATTGTAGGTCGCCCGTAAGTCTTACCCTCAAGTTATCTCTTCTAGGGTCGTAGTTCGCTAGTAGGTCTTACCCTTAGGTTATCTTTTCTAGGGTCGTAGGTCACATGTAGGTCTTACCCTCATGTTATCTTTTATAGGGTCGTAGGTCGCTCGTAGGTCTTACCCTCAGGTTACCTTATATAGGGTTGTAGGTCGCTCGTAGGTCTTACCCTCACGTTATATTTCTAGGATCATAGGTCTCTCGTAGGTCTTACGCTGACGTTATCTTTTATAGGATTGTAGGTCGTTCGTAGATATTACCCCCATGTTATCTTTTCTAGGGTTGTAGCTCGCTTGTAGGTATTACCCTCACGATATCTTTTATAGGGTCGTAGGTCGCCCGTAGGTCTTACCCTCACGTTATATTTTCTAAGGTTGTAGTTCGCTCGTAGGTCTTACCCTCACATTATCTTTTATTGGATCGTAGGTCGCCTGTAGGTCTTACCCTCATGTTATCTTTTCTAGGGTCGTAGGTCTCTCGTAGGTCTTACCCTCACATTATCTTTTATAGGGTCGTAGGTCTCTCGTAGGTATTACCCCCACGTTATATATTATAGGGCTGTACGACGTGCGTAGGTCTTACCCTCATGTTATCTTTCTAGGGTCGTAGGTCGCTCGTAGGTCTTACCCTCATGTTATCTTTTCTAGGGTTGTAGGTCGCTTGTAGGTCTTACCCTTAAGTTATCTTTTATAGGGTCGAATGTCGCTCGTAGGTCTTACCCACACGTTATATTTTCTAAGGTTATAGTTTACTCGTAGGTCTTACCCTCACGTTATTTTTATAGGGTCGTAGGTCGCCCATAGGTCTTACCCTCACGTTATCTTTTTTAGGGTCGAAGGTCGCCCATAGGTCTTACCCTCATGTTATGTTTTCTAGGGTCGTAGCTCGCTCGTAGGTATTACCCTCACGTTATCTTTTCTAAGGTCGTAGGTCTTACCCACACGTTATATTTTCTAGGGTCGTAGGTCGCTCGTAGGTCTTACCCTCACGTTATCTTTTCTAGGGTCGTAGGTCACCTGTAGGTCTTACCCTCACGTTATATTTTCTAGGGTCGTGGGTCGCTCGTTATCTTACCGTCACGTTATCTTTTCTAGGGTCGTAGGTCGCTCATAGGTCTTACGCTTAAGTTATCTTTTCTAGGATTGTAGGTCGCCCGTAAGTCTTACCCTCAAGTTATCTCTTCTAGGGTCGTAGTTCGCTAGTAGGTCTTACCCTTACGTTATCTTTTCTAGGGTCGTAGGTCACATGTAGGTCTTACCCTCATGTTATCTTTTATAGGGTCGTAGGTCGCTCGTAGGTCTTACCCTCAGGTTACCTTATATAGGGTTGTAGGTCGCTCGTAGGTCTTACCCTCACGTTATATTTCTAGGATCATAGGTCTCTCGTAGGTCTTACGCTGACGTTATCTTTTATAGGATTGTAGGTCGTTCGTAGATATCACCCCCATGTTATCTTTTCTAGGGTTGTAGCTCGCTTGTAGGTATTACCCTCACGATATCTTTTATAGGGTCGTAGGTCGCCCGTAGGTCTTACCCTCACGTTATATTTTCTAAGGTTGTAGTTCGCTCGTAGGTCTTACCCTCACATTATCTTTTATTGGATCGTAGGTCGCCTGTAGGTCTTACCCTCATGTTATCTTTTCTAGGGTCGTAGGTCTCCCGTAGGTCTTACCCTCACATTATCTTTTATAGGGTCGTAGGTCTCTCGTAGGTATTACCCCCACGTTATATATTATAGGGTTGTACGACGTGCGTAGGTCTTACCCTCATGTTATCTTTCTAGGGTCGTAGGTCGCTCGTAGGTCTTACCCTCATGTTATCTTTTCTAGGGTTGTAGGTCGCTTGTAGGTCTTACCCTTAAGTTATCTTTTATAGGGTCGAATGTCGCTCGTAGGTCTTACCTACATGTTATATTTTCTAAGGTTATAGGTTACTCGTAGGTCTTACCCTCACGTTATTTTTATAGGGTCGTAGGTCGCCCATAGGTCTTACACTCACGTTATCTTTTTTAGGGTCGAAGGTCGCCCATAGGTCTTACCCTCATGTTATGTTTTCTAGGGTCGTAGCTCGCTCGTAGGTATTACCCTCACGTTATCTTTTCTAAGGTCGTAGGTCGCTCGTAGGTCTTACCCACACGTTATATTTTCTAGGGTCGTAGGTCGCTCGTAGGTCTTACCCTCACGTTATCTTTTCTAGGGTCGTAGGTCACCTGTAGGTCTTACCCTCACGTTATATTTTCTAGGGTCGTGGGTCGCTCGTTATCTTACCGTCACGTTATCTTTTCTAGGGTCGTAGGTCGACCATAGGTCTTACGCTTAAGTTATCTTTTCTAGGATTGTAGGTCGCCCGTAAGTCTTACCCTCAAGTTATCTCTTCTAGGGTCGTAGTTCGCTAGTAGGTCTTACCCTTAGGTTATCTTTTCTAGGGTCGTAGGTCACATGTAGGTCTTACCCTCATGTTATCTTTTATAGGGTCGTAGGTCGCTCGTAGGTCTTACCCTCAGGTTACCTTATATAGGGTTGTAGGTCGCTCGTAGGTCTTACCCTCACGTTATATTTCTAGGATCATAGGTCTCTCGTAGGTCTTACGCTGACGTTATCTTTTATAGGATTGTAGGTCGTTCGTAGATATTACCCCCATGTTATCTTTTCTAGGGTTGTAGCTCGCTTGTAGGTATTACCCTCACGATATCTTTTATAGGGTCGTAGGTCGCCCGTAGGTCTTACCCTCACGTTATATTTTCTAAGGTTGTAGTTCGCTCGTAGGTCTTACCCTCACATTATCTTTTATTGGATCGTAGGTCGCCTGTAGGTCTTACCCTCATGTTATCTTTTCTAGGGTCGTAGGTCTCCCGTAGGTCTTACCCTCACATTATCTTTTATAGGGTCGTAGGTCTCTCGTAGGTATTACCCCCACGTTATATATTATAGGGTTGTACGACGTGCGTAGGTCTTACCCTCATGTTATCTTTCTAGGGTCGTAGGTCGCTCGTAGGTCTTACCCTCATGTTATCTTTTCTAGGGTTGTAGGTCGCTTGTAGGTCTTACCCTTAAGTTATCTTTTATAGGGTCGAATGTCGCTCGTAGGTCTTACCTACACGTTATATTTTCTAAGGTTATAGGTTACTCGTAGGTCTTACCCTCACGTTATTTTTATAGGGTCGTAGGTCGCCCATAGGTCTTACACTCACGTTATCTTTTTTAGGGTCGAAGGTCGCCCATAGGTCTTACCCTCATGTTATGTTTTCTAGGGTCGTAGCTCGCTCGTAGGTATTACCCTCACGTTATCTTTTCTAAGGTCGTAGGTCGCTCGTAGGTCTTACCCACACGTTATATTTTCTAGGGTCGTAGGTCGCTCGTAGGTCTTACCCTCACGTTATCTTTTCTAGGGTCGTAGGTCACCTGTAGGTCTTACCCTCACGTTATATTTTCTAGGGTCGTGGGTCGCTCGTTATCTTACCGTCACGTTATCTTTTCTAGGGTCGTAGGTCGATCATAGGTCTTACGCTTAAGTTATCTTTTCTAGGATTGTAGGTCGCCCGTAAGTCTTACCCTCAAGTTATCTCTTCTAGGGTCGTAGTTCATTACTAGGTCTTACCCTTACGTTATCTTTTCTAGGGTCGTAGGTCACATGTAGGTCTTACCCTCATGTTATCTTTTATAGGGTCGTAGGTCGCTCGTAGGTCTTACCCTCAGGTTACCTTATATAGGGTTGTAGGTCGCTCGTAGGTCTTACCCTCATGTTATATTTCTAGGATCATAGGTCTCTCGTAGGTCTTACGTTGACGTTATCTTTTATAGGATTGTAGGTCGTTCGTAGATATTACCCCCATGTTATCTTTTCTAGGGTTGTAGCTCGCTTGTAGGTATTACCCTCACGATATCTTTTATAGGGTCGTAGGTCGCCCGTAAGTCGCCCGTAGGTCTTACCCTCGCGTTATATTTTCTAAGGTTGTAGTTCGCTCGTAGGTCTTACCCTCACATTATCTTTTATTGGATCGTAGGTCGCCTGTAGGTCTTACCCTCATGTTATCTTTTCTAGGATCGTAGGTCTCCCGTAGGTCTTACCCTCACATTATATTTTATAGGGTCGTAGGTCTCTCGTAGGTATTACCCCCACGTTATATATTATAGGGCTGTACGACGTGCGTAGGTCTTACCCTCATGTTATCTTTCTAGGGTCGTAGGTCGCTCGTAGGTCTTACCCTCATGTTATCTTTTCTAGGGTTGTAGGTCGCTTGTAGGTCTTACCCTTAAGTTATCTTTTATAGGGTCGAATGTCGCTCGTAGGTCTTACCTACACGTTATATTTTCTAAGGTTATAGGTTACTCGTAGGTCTTACCCTCACGTTATTTTTATAGGGTCGTAGGTCGCCCATAGGTCTTACACTCACGTTATCTTTTTTAGGGTCGAAGGTCGCCCATAGGTCTTACCCTCATGTTATGTTTTCTAGGGTCGTAGCTCGCTCGTAGGTATTACCCTCACGTTATCTTTTCTAAGGTCGTAGGTCGCTCGTAGGTCTTACCCACACGTTATATTTTCTAGGGTCGTAGGTCGCTCGTAGGTCTTACCCTCACGTTATCTTTTCTAGGGTCGTAGGTCACCTGTAGGTCTTACCCTCACGTTATATTTTCTAGGGTCGTGGGTCGCTCGTTATCTTACCGTCACGTTATCTTTTCTAGGGTCGTAGGTCGATCATAGGTCTTACGCTTAAGTTATCTTTTCTAGGATTGTAGGTCGCCCGTAAGTCTTACCCTCAAGTTATCTCTTCTAGGGTCGTAGTTCGCTAGTAGGTCTTACCCTTACGTTATCTTTTCTAGGGTCGTAGGTCACATGTAGGTCTTACCCTCATGTTATCTTTTATAGGGTCGTAGGTCGCTCGTAGGTCTTACCCTCAGGTTACCTTATATAGGGTTGTAGGTCGCTCGTAGGTCTTACCCTCACGTTATATTTCTAGGATCATAGGTCTCTCGTAGGTCTTACGCTGACGTTATCTTTTATAGGATTGTAGGTCGTTCGTAGATATTACCCCCATGTTATCTTTTCTAGGGTTGTAGCTCGCTTGTAGGTATTACCCTCACGATATCTTTTATAGGGTCGTAGGTCGCCCGTAAGTCGCCCGTAGGTCTTACCCTCGCGTTATATTTTCTAAGGTTGTAGTTCGCTCGTAGGTCTTACCCTCACATTATCTTTTATTGGATCGTAGGTCGCCTGTAGGTCTTACCCTCATGTTATCTTTTCTAGGGTCGTAGGTCTCCCGTAGGTCTTACCCTCACATTATCTTTTATAGGGTCGTAGGTCTCTCGTAGGTATTACCCCCACGTTATATATTATAGGGCTGTACGACGTGCGTAGGTCTTACCCTCATGTTATCTTTCTAGGGTCGTAGGTCGCTCGTAGGTCTTACCCTCATGTTATCTTTTCTAGGGTTGTAGGTCGCTTGTAGGTCTTACCCTTAAGTTATCTTTTATAGGGTCGAAGGTCGCTCGTAGGTCTTACCCACACGTTATATTTTCTAAGGTTATAGTTTACTCGTAGGTCTTACCCTCACGTTATTTTTTATAGGGTCGTAGGTCGCCCATAGTTCTTACCCTCACGTTATCTTTTTTAGGATCGTAGGTCGCCCATAGGTCTTACCCTCACGTTATATTTTCTAGGGTCGTAGCTCGCTCGTAGGTCTTACCCTCACGTTATCTTTTCTAAGGTCGTAGGTCGCTCGTAGGTCTTACCCTCACGTTATATTTTCTAGGGTCGTAGGTCGCTCGTAGGTCTTACCCTCACGTTATCTTTTCTAGGGTCGTAGGTCACCCGTAGGTCTTACCCTCACGTTATATTTTCTAGGGTTCTGGGTCGCTCGTTATCTTACCGTCACGTTATCTTTTCTAGGGTCGTAGGTCGCTCATAGGTCTTACCCTCACATTATCTTTTCTAGAGTTGTAGGTCGCCCCTAAGTCTTACCCTCAAGTTATCTCTTCTAGGGTCGTAGTTCGCTAGTAGGTCTTACCCTTACGTTATCTTTTCTAGGGTCGTAGGTCCCTTGTAGGTCTTACCCTCATGTTATCCTTTATAGGGTCGTAGGCCGCTCGTAGGTCTTACCCTCAGGTTATCTTATATAGGGTTGTAGGTCGCTCGTAGGTCTGGAAGAAGTGAAAAACACAAGAAGGGGAGTTGAATTGTAAAACTTAAAATCAAATGCAGACAAAATGTTATTTTTATCCTAGTTCGTTTGATCTCAAACTACTCCAGTCCACCCGTCAAGGTGATTTCGCCTCTCTCCAACGAGGTCTTAATCCACTATATTCAACTGAATACACAACTGCTTTAACAACTGTTAAAGCCTTCTTGAGTCTAACCACAGACCGGTTTGTCTCAAGGAATTTCTCTTACAGATAAATGAACAAATGTGTGTTTGATGTTTTCTAGAATAACTATATATCACAACTGTGATAATACACAATATGAAGCTTATGATTAACTAGACTGCTAATGTTATTAAGTAGGCGTGGTTGAAAGCTTTAGCAATTTGAGTGAGAGAGATTTCGTATGCGTGCGTGCGTAAAGAGTATTAGCCAATTCTTTTCTCACTGACTTGTTTAAGTAGCCTAGGAATAGATACGTTGCTGTCCATAAATTCATTTTAATGCTCATAACGTTCTTTCCTTTTTGAGAAGATCTTTGTCTTGGAATAAAGTCGTTGGTAATTAATCTGTCTTGAATGCATAGTAACGTTGACACTTCAGAGTGTTCTGCTAATCAGAGTGTTCTTGGCTTTAGCTTATTCTGGCGTTTCTGAGTGCTGATGACATGGTTAGGATCTTGATCAGAGTCAGAGTATGTTTTACGCAGATTCTGTTCATCAGGCTTCAGCATAGCACATGTTTGATCTTCTGATCTGACATATCTTCTGATGCTGATGTTGATACTAATATTCTGATGTTGATTCCATCAGAGTTTCTGTAAATACACAACATAATTTTAAGTAGCATATATGTCTTATAAATCTTACAATTTATTTAATCTTGTATTTTGTTATCATCAAAACTCTAACTAAGGGTTGTAGAATCAAAATATGTTCTAACAATCTCCCCCTTTTTGATGATGACAAAAACCAGATTTTTTCAATTAAAATAAAATGATGAAAGGTATCAGAGTTTTAAGGATAGAGAGGAAACGGTATCAGAGATAATCAATTAACGAATAGAAGGTATCAAAGATAAGAAGATAAGGAATAAAGAGTATCAAAGTAATGAAGAGAAAAAATCCCCCTGAGTTGATTACTTCCCTTTGATTCCTTGAGACCTTGAGCATCAGAACTTTACTGAACTTTCTTTGAGCATTAGAACTTTACTTTATCAGAGTTCATCAGATTCTTGTACCTGTAAGCTTTTCAGAAGAAGGAATTTCAAATATATCAGAATGTTAGAATGTTTGAGACTTTTGTCTCAGTAAACCGTTATTGAAAATATCATTCTTTCTCCCCCTTTTTGTCAGTTATCAAAAAGCATGAATAATCAGAGTTAAAATGATCAGAGCAAAAAATGTTTGTATTAAAAACAGAAGCAATGATAGTTTAGAACAAGTAAAAATGTTACAGACAAACATTTAAAGAAAATATGGAAAACACAGGAAAAATTCTAAGAAGAAGGAGGAAGTCGTGTGAACAGAGCTTCCAACATGCTCTTGATTTGATTGCTGGTTTCCTGTTGCTTAGATACCATGTTTGCTATAGAATCAATTTTGATGTCCTGCTTGTCCATCCTTTCATTCATCAGCATATCAGATCTCTTCAAATCCTCCAGAGTCTGCCTGTCAAGAGAGGAAGCTTGAGGATCTTCAGACACAATATGCTTCTCAGAGCTTTCTGCAGTAACTTATTCTTGACCCAAGTCTTCAACTTGAATTATCTGTGCTTCTGCAGGTTGAACTTTAGATGTTGGACGCTTTTCATACCAAGGCGCATTGTCCAGATGGAGAACTTCTTCCTTCAACAGCTTGCTCAGGACTGGACCTTCCATTTCCTTCAGTAGATTGCTGAAGTTTTGTTGACCCTGTCCATAGCTCTGGTCTTGCAACTTAAAGGTTTCAGCGCATACCCATCTTCGGAATTGTGTCAAGAGGAGGTCTGATACAGCAGGATCAACCAGTTCCAGACTTGCTTGTTTCAATGAAGTAATCCACTTCTGTATATCTGTTTCAAAGTTCAAAATGATGGGACCAACATCTGGTTGTTTTGGTTAGGGATAGCAGTTTTGTGGTTTATTGCAGCAAGGCGTTCAAAGACTGTTAGATCAATGACAGTCTTGCTGTGGTCATCTGAATTTTTCTTAGGCGAGGGAGTGGGAGAGTCAGAAATTATGATTGGACTTGATGGGGTATTTGGTGGAGTTATTTCTGGTGAAGAGGGAAGTTGAGGAATATTAACAGTGGTACCACAGGGCAATTGAATGGCCAAAGGTTATGGTTCAGGGGATTCAGAGGTTTGAGCCTCAGAGTTTTGAGTCTCAGGTTATGGAGATTGTGCATGTTGAGGAGAGGGTGGATTAATATCTGGTTGGGGAGATGAAGGTTGTGGGATTTCTGGTATTGGAGAGAGTGGAGTTTTTGGTAATGGTGAGATGGGAATATCAGGTTGTGGCGAGATGGGAATTTCTGTGTTTGGATTTGGATTTTCTGTTTGGGGAACGAAAGTGTGTTGGTCTATATCAGAAAGATCTTGTGCAAGTTCTGGTTCTGGTATGGTTGCAGTATTTGGATTTTGTGGTTTGGAGCGGGATCTTCTGAGGGTTAATGACTCAGAAGGGTCAAAGTCAACATCAAAATCATCGAAAGTTTGAGGTGTTGGGATTTCAGATGGAGTTGGAATAGGGATAGATGTGGAAACAAAAGTTGAATCTAAAATAGTTACAGAAACAAGATTACCTCTTTTCTTTGGAGTCTGTTGAGATGATCCTTCTGCAACGACTTTTCTTTTCTTTGTCTTCTTCAGAACAACCTCTGGTGCCTTCTGCTGAAGATCTTAAATATTCAGATTAGGTGTTGTACCATCAGCTTTACAAGCATCCAAATATCATAGAATGATTTGAGGCTTAGAGTCAATTTATGAGAACATAGGTAAGTCGTCCAGAGGGACTCTTCTGTAGGAGATTTCAGCAAAAAGAGTGACACTAGGCTCCTTCTTAATGTTCTCTATCAGCTTCATTTTCTTTAGATTTTTGGCATTCAGCTGCTTGCCAACAGAAGGTTCCAGGGTGCTGATTTCTTGAGCCTCTTGCAGATGATCAATCAGCCTATTCTCTGTCAGAATATCTGATATCAGTCTTCCCAAGGGTATCCAATCCCTTTTAGTACGTTCATCTTCTCTTGTTTCCTTGACACTTGTTCTGAGATGGTTGAACAGAAGATGAGCTAGATTAATCTTGACCTTCTGAGAGATAAAATAGATCATAAACTGTTGATCAATGTTTATGTAATCAGGAGAGCTGGTAGGCTTCCTATGGTTGAAACAGCCCAGAATGATCTTTGCCCAAATTTTGTGCTTGTCTTTCAAGTCCCTTATCTTGCTGGAGGGAAGCCCCAGCGTGAAAATTTCCCTTGCAAATTACAGCAACATCTGCATACCTTTCTGCCATATCAATACAGTGAATACCACCACCATTGTAGCCTATCAGTCTTGTAATCAGGTCTTCAGCAATCACAATCTTCTTCCCCATGATGTAGGATGTAACTCGGTGATTTGAAGAAGAAGCGTGAATCCAAAATTCCTTTACCAGAATAGGAAATGTTGGACCCACCGGTCTGTCAAAGTACTTTTCCCAACCTTGAGCTTGAAACTCTTCAGATAAATCAAAACCATTCTCCTTGAGACTGTTGAAATCCACTATTATTTCTGACAGAACTTCAAGGTTCTTGATTGGAGTGAGAAGCGTTCTGAGAGGAACTTCATATTGTTCAGATGATGCATCTTTCTGGGAACCTGAAGAAGGATTGCTGGAAGAAGCCATGTTCACATGAGGTTTTTGAAATAGATTGAAAGATTTTCTTGAGAAGGTAAGAACACAGAAATCAGAAATGTTGATAGAAAACGAAGGTGACGGTAAAAGTGTGTGAATGGTGTGAAGTGTTTAAATAGATTTCTAAAAAGTTTTTGAAAACCTAAACGTTTAAGAGAGAGAAATTAATAATGATTATTAGCATTAAATGATAGTTGATTTTAGGGGATTCAGAAAGATACTTAAACGGTTACCCATGACATGTGTCTCAATGCATCCAATTAGCGCTTTGCCTTTTCAGAAGCGTGAACGCGTGTTCAGCCTCAGGAAACAGCTGATGACTGGATGACACTTGTTTGCTTGAGTGAACAGCACATCTATTCTTGAACTGAAGCGCTCAGATCTTCATGGATAGATTCTGATACAATCTGCATTTCTAAAATTTCTCAAATATCTGGAAGTCCTCAAGTTTACTTTTCATCCAGAGCATTTGTGTGCTGCATCTAGCTGCTTCAATGTATTCAGCTTCTGCTGTTGATAGAGCAATTATGGATTGTCTTTTGCTGGACCATGAGATCAGATTTTCTCCCAGAAACTGGTAGCTTCCATAAGTGCTTTTACACTCTACTCTGTCTCCAGCAAAGTCAGCATCACAGTAACCTACTAAGCTGTAATCACTTGATTTTCTATAAGACAGACCCAGATTAGTAGTACCTTTCAGATACTTGAAAATTCGCTTAACAACTGTTAAGTGAGATTCTCTAGGATCTGATTGGAATCTTGCACAAATGGATACACTGAATAAAATATCAGGCCTTGAAGTTGTCAGATAAAGAAGAGAACCAATCATACATTTGTAGACCTTTTGTTCTACCTTTTTGCTTACCTCTTCTTTTTCTAGAATGCACGTGGGATGCATTGGAATCTTTGATGGCTTACATTCTGAGAGATCAAATTTCTTCAGAAGTTCTCTGACATATTTGCCCTGATGAATGTAAGTTCCTTCTGGGGTTTGATTGATTTGAATGCCCAAAAAGAATTTCAGTTCCCCCATTAGGCTCATCTCAAATTCTGCCTGCATACACTTAGCAAACTTTCTTCCCAGAGAGGGTTTAGTAGATCCAAAAATGATATCATCAACATAAATCTGACATACTAAAATGTCATTCTTAACTATCTTACAGAATAGAGTTGTGTCCACTTTCCCTATGGTGAATTCCTTTTCTAACAGGAAGTTACTCAGTCTTTCATACCAAGCTCTGGGAGCTTGTTTCAGACCATACAATGACTTCTTTAGTTTGAAAACATATTCTGGATTTTTTGAAATTTCAAAACCAGGGGGTTGGTGCACATATACCTCTTCTTCTATATAGCCATTTAAGAAGGAACTCTTAACATCCATCTGATACAGAGTGATGCCTTTATTAACAGCAAAAGAAATTAAAAGTCTGATAGATTCTAACCTGGCGACTGGAGCAAAGGTTTATGTATAGTTTATCCCCTCTTGCTGACTATAACCTTGTGCTACCAATCGGTCCTTGTTTCTGATGACTTCACCTTGTTCATTCAGTTTGTTTCTGAACACCCATTTTGTTCCAATGACGTTGAATCCTTTTGGTTTAGGAACTAGATCCCATACGTCATTTCTTGTGAATTGATTCAGCTCCTCTTGCATTGCTAGAATCCATTCATTGTCCAGAAGTGCTTCATCAATTGTTGATGGTTCAATTAGAGAGACAATTCCCATGAGGGATTCTTCAGAGTTTCTGAAGCTGGCTCTTGTTCTGATTGGATCTTACTTTCTTCCTAAGATTGTTTCTTCTGGGTGATCCATACTGCTTCTGGATGGTATTTTCTGAGGTAGATCAACAGAAGATGCTGGATTGCTTGTAGTGCCTCTTTCTGATGTTGAGGGAGTGTCTCTGTTAAGAGCTTCTGATGACTTGTCTTCAGTACCTGTGAATTCAACTTCCATACCTGCAAGTAATTCATTTTGCTTTGACTTTTGAGAGTCAAGCTTATCATCAAAACGAACACTGATTGATTCTTCCATAATCTGTGTTTATGTATTGTATACTCTGTACCCGCTTGAGCGTTCAGAGTATCCTAACATAATACACTTTTGTGCTTTAGAGTCAAACTTGTTCAAATAATTTTTAGTATTCAAAATAAAACAAGTACATCCAAATGGATGAAAATAAGAAATGTTGGGCTTTCTGTTCTTCCAAAATTCATATGGAGTCTTTTCAAGAATAGGTCTTATCGAGATTCTGTTCTGAATGTAGCACGCTGTGTTTATTGCCTCTGCCCAGAAGATCTTAGCAACGTTAGTTTCGTTGATCATGGTTCTGGCCATTTCTTCCAATCTTCTGTTCTTTCGTTCTACAACTCCATTTTGCTGGGGAGTTCTAGGACAAGAGAAATCATGCAGAATGCCTTTGTCATTAAAAAATGATTCAAAATCATTGTTTTCAAACTCTCCACCATGATCACTTATGACTTTGACGATTCTAAGATCCTTTTCATTCTGAACTTGGTTGCTGAAGGTGACAAACACAAAGTGTGACTCGTCCTTGTGTCTTAAGAACTTTACCCATGTCCATCTGCTATAGTCATCTACGATTACTAACCCATACTTCTTGCCACTGACTGAAGCAGTTTTAACTGGTCCAAATAAGTCAATGTGCAGAAGTTCTAATGGTTTAGAGGTTGAAACAATGTTTTTAGATTTGAAAGCTGGTTTTGCAAACTTGCCTTTCTGACATGCTTCACACAGAGCATCTGAATTGAACTTCAGGTTAGGAAGTCCTCTGACCAGATTGAGTTTGTTAATCTGAGATATTCTTCTCATACTAACATGCTCCAATCTTCTGTGCCAGATCCATTGCTCGTTGTTAATAGACATAAGACACTTTACATTCTGACTTTTTAGTTCAGAAAGTTTTATTTTATAAATTTTGTTTCTCCTCTTTCCATTAAACAGGAAAGTCCCATCTTTCTAACTAACAGCTTTGCATGAATTTTGATTAAAGATTATATCATAACCGTTTTCACTTAATTGACTTATGGAAAACAGGTTATGCATTAATCCATCTACTAATAAAATATTACTAATAGAGGGAAGATTTCCATTACCTACTGTTCCAAAGCCAATGATCTTTCCCCTCTGATTGCCTCCAAAGCCTACGTGGCCTCCAGGCTTAAGTTCTAGGCTTTGGAACATATGCCAGAGTCCAGGTACCATGACTGGTGTTTCTGCTTTGCTGCTAAAGATATCTGCAACATGTATTATTTTATCCTTAGGTACCCATATTTTCTTGGGTCCTGATTTGTTAGTTTTACCAAAACTATGGTTGAATTTTGGTTTGACAGAATAATTACTACTAGTATATTTGATGTCATGTGTGTGCCCATATACAAAGTCAGAATCAAGTGAGGTGCGTTTTATCACTAAATCCACGGCATTCTTTGGTGTAGGTACCTTACCTTGGTATCCTATTCATTTTCTTCCATTTCTGCTAACTCCAAAGATCATTGAAGCCATCTTTCTTCTATCTATGTTTTTAGCTAGAAACTTCTGAAAGTTGTGATCATACTCCTTGATGATCTCATCAGCACTGCTGGGAGTTTCAGGGATTGTTTCCTTCTGAGAGTTTTGTAATAGATTTTCTAATTTTGAAATTTTATTTTTCAACTCAGAATTCTCCAATTTTAGACTCTTAGTTTTATCAGAGTCAGAAGCAAGATTCCTTTTCAGGTTTCTGAATTTGACTCTGATCTGCTGATATCTTTCCAGAATTTCATTAAGGCTTTCAGCTAGTTCAGCCTTAGTAAAGTTAATAGCAAAGTCAGCAAATACCTCTTCTATGTCTAATTCAGAGTCTGATTCAGAAGCTTCACTGTCTTCTGTTATGTTTGCCATGAGAGCTATGTTTGCTCTCTCATCATCTGATTATGAGTCAGTTTCAGATGTGTCAGAGTCATCCCATGTAGCCATGAGACTTTTCCTCTTTTCCTTGCCAAACTTCTTTTTGGGCTTTTCCCTCTGAAGCTTTGGGAAGTCACTCTTGTAGTGTCCTTGCTCGTTACATTCATAGCAAATGATGTCTTTGTTGTTTGGCTTTCTACTTCCTGAAGAGCCTTCAGTTCTTCTGTGACCAGAGGAGAATTCTGACCTTCTGTATCTGGAGGAGGATTCATTCTGATTCTCTATTCTTCTTGGATTCCTGAACTTTCTTTGCCTCTGCTTCCACAGTTGGTTCATCCTTATGGAGAGGAGAGACAGTTCATCTTCTTCTGATGAGGACCCATCAGAGGTTTCTTCTACAGCCTGCAAAACTTTGGGGTCAGATTTTCTGTTAGATTTTAAAGCTAATGGCTTACTTTGCTTTTGAGGTTCATCAGCTTCTAGCTCTATCTCGTGACTTCTGAGGGAGCTGACAAGTTCCTCCAGAGAGATTTTGTTGAGATCCTTAGCTAGCTTTAGCGCTGTGACCATTGGCCTCCACTATTTTGGCAAGCTTCTGATGATCTTCTTAACATGATCAGCAGTAGAATACCCTTTGTCCAAAACTTTGAGACTAGCAACCAGAATTTGAAATCTTGAGAACATCGTTTCAATTGATTCACTTTCTTCCATCTTGAATGCCTCATACTTCTGAATGAGCGTAAGAGCTTTAGTTTCTTTAACTTGAATGTTGCCTTCATGCGTCATTCTCAGAGAGTCAAACATATTCTTTGCAGTGTCTCTGTTTGATATTTTTTCATATTCAGAGTAAGAGATGGCGCTGAGAAGAATTGTTCTGGCTTTGTGATGATTTCTGAAAACACGCTTTTGTTGATCAGACATTGATTTCCTGTCAATCATCTGACCACTTGCATTCACTGGGTGCGTGTATCCATCAGTCACCATATCCCACAGATCAGTATCGTGGGCCAGAAAGAAGCTTTCAATTTTGTCTTTCCAGTAATCAAAGTTCTCTCTATCAAAGACTGGAGGTTTGCCACTGAATCTGTCTCTTTCTTCATTGTTGTTATTGCTGATGTTTTGATGTGGTCCTGCCATAGTGTTTTTCTAACACTGGATCTTGTACTGACACGGTTAAGTGTTAAAAGCTCAGAACAATACGCTTTGATACCAATTGAAGAAGTGAAAAACACAAGAATGGGGGTTGAATTGTAAAACTTAAAATCAAATGAAGACAACACATTATTTTTATCCTGGTTCGTTTGATCTCAAACTACTCCAGTCCACCCGTCAAGGTGATTTCGCCTCTCTCCAACGAGGTCTTAATCCACTATATTCAACTGAATACACAACTACTTTAACAACTATTAAAGCCTTCTTGAGTCTAACCTCATACCGGTTTATGTCAAGGAATTTCTCTTACAAATAAATGAACAAATGTGTGTTTGATGTTTTCTAGAAAAACTATATATCACAACTGTGATAATACACAATATGAAGCTTATGATTAACTAGATTGCTAATGCTATTGAGTAGGCGTGGTTTAAAGCTTTAGCAATTTGAGTGAGAGAGATTTAGTATGCGTGCGTGAGTAAAGAGTATTAGCCAATTCTTTTCTCACTGACTTGTTTAAGTATCCTAGGAATAGATACATTGCTGTCCATAAATCTATTTCAATGCTTATAACGTTATTTCATTTTTGAGAGGATCTTTGTCTTGGAATAAATCCGTTGGTAATTAATCTGTCTTGAATGCATAGTAACGTTGACACTTCAGAGTGTTCTGCTAATCAGAGTGTTCTTGGCTTTAGCTTATTTTGGCGTTTCTGAGTGCTGATGACATGGTTAGGATCTTGATCAGAGTCAGAGTATGTTTTGCACAGATTCTGTTCATCAGGCTTCAACGTAGCACATGTTTGATCTTCTGATTTGACATATCTTCTGATGCTGATGTTGATATTGATATTCCGATGCTGATTCCATCAGAGTTTATGTAAATACACAACATAATTTTAAGTAGCATATATGTCTTATAAATCTTACAATTTATCTAATCTTGTATTTTTTTACCATCAAAAATCTAACTGAGGGTTGTAGAATCAAACTATGTTCTAACAGGTCTTACCCTCACGTTATATTTCTAGGATCATAGGTCTCTCGTAGGTCTTACACTGACGTTATCTTTTATAGGATTGTAGGTCGCTCGTAGGTCTTACCCCCATGTTATCTTTTCTAGGGTCGTAGGTCGCTTGTAGGTATTACCCTCACAATATCTTTTATAGGGTCGTAGGTCGCCCGTAGGTCTTACTCTCACGTTATATTTTATAAGGTTGTAGTTCGCTTGTAGGTCTTACCCTCACATTATATTTTATCGGATCGTAGGTCGCCCGTAGGTCTTACCCTCATGTTATCTTTTCTAGGGTCGTAGGTCGCCCGTAGGTCTTACCCTCACATTATCTTTTATAGGGTCGTAGATGTAATTTCAAGCTTCTCAAGTCATATTTAAAGCATGTGTTTTGATGAAGACAACATGGACATCAACATTCAAAGGATGTGCAAAAAGCTTATCAACATCAAATAAAAGTCTTGAAGATTATTGAAGAATTATTGAAGAATCATCAAATGTCAAATATGGTATAAATAATTCTTAAAATCTTGAATATAGATGTTCACAATATGCATTCATCAACATATACATATTCCATAACTTTAACATCAAGAAAACTTTGTTTGAAATATCTTTCAAAAAGTATTTTTGAAAATAACATTTTAGGAACCGGTTCCTCCCTAACAGGGAACCGGGTTCCAGAATTTCTTAAAAAACATGTCCCTGGTTTTTGTACCAGGAACCGGGTTGTACAAATAGGGGAACCGGTTCCTGCGTAATATTTTTGAATTCCAACTTATAACGTTCACTAAGAACCAGGTTCTGTCAGTGTCGGAACCGGTTCCTAGCGAACCAGTGCAGCTTTTATTTTGTTTTTTAAACATTTTTCAAGTGGTATCTTTTCATGAATGCATTGTAACTTTTCATATGAATTGGCATGATTGAAGAGGTTCTTATGACTTTATAAAATGCAGATTTTTTCAGTTTTTGAAAAAGAACACATATAACATTTTCAAACAACAAAAACCTTCTTCATATTAACAATTTTCTCATTAATTCAAATTTGCACATAAACTTTCATGTGTTCATAGTTTTGTGAAACTTGCCATATACACTTTCATTATCATTACAAGTTTCATTCATACATTGTGAACATTTATATACATTGTTGAGAATTGTTTTATCTTGAAGAAGAAGATCAATTGAAGATTGATAAAGCTCTCCATATACTTCAAACTAAATCATTGTATCACTTAAAGAAATTATTCCCTTACTATCCAGGATTGTTGGAAGTAAGTGTTGTGATTTGAAGAGGATTGTTCTTCATTCACATTAGTGTTTGTTTGGTCTTAAAGGTGTTAAGAACCTTTGATCACCCTATAGGTTAGATAGTAAGCATAGGCTGTACAATCATTCTAACTATAGTGAAATCTCTTTCGTGTTGGAAAGGGGACTGGAGTACTCTCGGATTGTGAGGGGAACCAGGATATATCACCGTGTTCTTTACTTTTCCGCATTTATCGCTTTCATCACCATAATCAGGAAAAGATAAAGATATAAACAAAACCTTCAAACACTTAACCAAAATTACTACCAAGCATTCTCATAAAACCGAATAAATTTTTATAAGACCTAATTCACCCCCCCCCCCCCCCCCCCCCCCCCTCTTAGGCACTCTGAGACTTACAATTGGCATCAGAGCAAATTATAGGTAACTTGTTCCTAAAGATCCAGAATGGATTCCGCAAATCATCAACCAGTTTTCAGAGATGGTGGTAGTAACAACAAGCCTCCTCTATTCTGTGGTGAATATTTTGACTTCTGGAAAATACGCATGAAGGCGCATTTAGAAGCACAAGGAGACGAAGTATGGGATGCTGTTGAAAATGGTCCATTTATTCCAATATCAGTAATCAATGGCATTGGTTCTACAAAGCCCAAAACTGCATGGGACGACGATGATAAAAAGAAAGTTCTCTATGACAAAAAGGCAATAAACCTTCTTCAAGGTGCACTCAGTACGGACGAATTTTTCCGTGTCTCGAACTGCAAGACAGCAAAAGAAATATGGGATACCCTGGTTCAAACTCATGAAGGAACGGCTGAAGTAAAAAGATCAAGGCTAAATACCTTGAGTCAAGAATATAAACTATTTCGAATGCAGCCCGGAGAATCCATTCTTGACTTACAAAAGAGATTTGTGCATTTGACAAATCACTTAAATGCTCTTGGTAAAACCTTGACAAATGATGAACTCAACTTGAAAATCCTTAGATTATTGACTAGGGAATGGCAACCAAAGGTAACGGCAATCTCGGAAAAGAAGAGTCTCTCCGCAATGACTTCCGCCACATTATTTGGCAAACTTCAAGAATACGAAACGGAACTCGGTAGACTTGAAAAACATGAAAATTTAGAGAAGAAATACAAAGGCATTGCTTTGAAAGTTGATTCAAAAGAAAGTCAAGATAAAGATGCATCGGAGGAAGACGAAAACTTATTACTTCTTGTAAAAAGGTTAGGAAAATATTTTGGTCATAAAAATAATCTTCATAATGCTAACTTTGTCAAGAGGAAGAAATTTTATAATCATAAAGATAAAGAAGCCTCCACATCAACACAAGATGTCACATGTTATGAATGTGGAAAACAAGGTCACATAAAGCCGGATTGTCCAAAACTCTCCAAGAAAAATGGATTCAAAGGCAAAAAGGAGTTCAAGAACAAAAAGGCTTATGTTGCATGGGAAGATAATGAGATAAGTTCTTCATCCGATTCCGAAAGTGAGGAATGTGAAAATCTAGCATTAATGGCTTCACATCACTCCAATGATGAAGAAGAGGTTAGTAATGAATTTAGTCTTTTTGATGATGATGTTCAAGATGCTATTGATGAACTCTTGAAAGAATGCAAAAGTTTATACAAAAAGGTGTCAAATCAAGAAAAAGAACTTTTATGTTGTTTAAAAAAAATTGACACCATGACTAAAGATTTTGAACTTCAAAAACAGAATTTTATTAAATAAAAAGAAAACTTTGCATGCTCCAAGTGTGAATCAAATGTCTTTCAAATTGTTCAATTGAAAAAGAGTCATTGAACGATATGAAAAAGGACAAATAGGATTGGAAGGATTACTAAGCCAACAACGTTATCCTAATGATAAAAGGGGTCTTGGTTATGTGAATTCTAAGAAACCAAGTAACAATCCCACTGTTTTTGTAAAGGCTAGTAATAGTTCCAAACCCAAGAAAGTAGAAAAGAAGCAAATTGTTCATAATCATCAAAAGAAAAAGGCTATTGTATCGAAAAACAAAACATTTCCTAAGAAGAAATCTTATCCTTCTAGATATAGAAGTAACTTTGAACCTACTTGTTTTTATTGTGGTATTAAAGGCCATACACCTAATGCTTGCTATGTTAGAAACTTTAGTATAGCAAGTGGGCATTATGTGTGGGTGAAAAAGGGAACTAACTATGAAGGACCCAAGGCAACTTGGGTACCTAACAAAGAATAATTTGTTTTTATAGGTATGCTTGAAATCCACATCAAATGTTTGGTATCTTGATAGTGGATGTTCAAAGCATATGACAGGAGATGTACACCAATTTTCATATCTAGTACATAAAGCCAAAGGGTATGTCACCTATGGAGACAACACCAAAGGAAAGATTCTTGGCGTTGGAATAGTTGGCACACCTCCATCCATTCAAATTGAGGATGTTCTTTATGTTGAAGGATTAAAGCACAATCTTCTTAGCATAAGTCAACTTTGCGATAGAGGGTTCAAGATCAAATTCAACAAAGATGAATGTCTCATTATGGATGAGGCAACCAATGAGGTAAAACTCAAAGGTATAAGAACTAACAATATTTTTATGATTAATTTAGATGATTTGTCTCTGAAGGTACAATGTCTTATGGTAAACAACAATGACGCTTGGTTATGGCACAAGAGGATCGCTCACATTCACATGGAGCACTTGAACAAATTGGTTAAGCATGACTTAGTTATTGGTCTACCAAAGATGAAGTTCATCAAAGACAAATTATGTAATGCATGCCAAAAGGGCAAACAGACCAAAACAACTTTCAAATCTAAGAATGTGGTGTCTACTACAAGGCCACTACAATTGTTACACATGGATCTCTTTGGTCCATCAAGAACAAAAAGCTTCAGAGGTAATGTATACGCTTTAGTCATTATTGATGATTTTTCTAGATACTCTTGTACTTTGTTTCTTGTGCAGAAAAGTGATTCTTTTAAAGCTTTTAAGAAGTATGCTAAGCAAATCCAAAATGAAAAATCACTAAAGATTGTATCCATAAGAAGTGATCATGGTGGAGAATTCCAAAATGCTCAATTTGAAGAATTTTGTGAAGAACATGGTATCTCTCATAATTTTTCAGCACCTAGAACTCCACAACAAAATGGAGTAGTTGAAAGAAAGAATAGGTTTCTAGTGGAACTTGCAAGAACAATGCTTAGTGATGCAAATCTTCCTAAATATTTTTGGGCGGATGCGGTTAGTACGGCATGTTATGTTGGAAATCGAGTTATCATTATACCTATAATAAAGAAGACTCCATATGAACTCTTCAAAGGAAGAAAGCCAAATATTGCTCACTTTCACATTTTTGGATGCAAGTGCTTTGTTCTTAATAATGACAAAGACAATCTCGGTAAGTTTGACGAGAAATCCGACGAAGGTATATTTCTTGGTTATTCGCTTTCTAGTAAAGCATATAGAATTTATAATAAAAGAACTTTAACTATTGAAGAATCTATGCATGTATCGTTTGATGAAACTAACCCCTCCAAGGAGGAAGTAGTTGTTTATGATGATGATGATCCTATAGATTTACCCCCGGAAGATCTTTCAATTGATCAAATTAAGAAATCACCGGAAAATCAAGAAAACATTGTACAACAAGATTCAAACACCAATGATCTACCAAAAGAATGGAGAACTCGTAGAGACCATCCTATTGACAAAATTATTGGTGACATTAGCCAAGGAGTATCAACAAGATTGAATCTAAAAGATGCTTGCTTAAACATGGCATTTGTTTCTCAAATTGAACCTACCAAAGTTGATGAAGCCTTAGGAGATGATCAATGGATTATTGCTATGCAAGAAGAATTAAATCAATTCGAGAGAAATCAAGTTTGGGAACTTGTTCCTAGACCAAGTGGTAAACACATCATAGGTACCCGATGGGTGTTTAAGAACAAACTTGATGAGAATGGTCTAATTTTTCGTAACAAAGCAAGGTTGGTTTCCCAAGGTTACAATCAAGAGGAAGGAATCGACTTTGAAGAAACATTTGCTCCGGTTGCAAGGTTAGAAGCTATACGTCTTTTACTTGCTTATGCTTGTTCATTAAATTTTCATCTTTTTCAAATGGACGTCAAAAGCGCATTCTTGAATGGATACATCAATGAAGAAGTCTATGTCAAACAACCCCCGGGATTTGAAGACTTCAAACATCCTTCACATGTCTTTAAGTTGAGAAAGGCTCTTTATGGCTTAAAGCAAGCACCAAGAGCATGGTATGATAGACTTAGCAATTTTTTGTGTGAAAAAGGTTTCGAAAAGGGTAAGGTTGATAAAACCTTGTTTATTAAGAAAATCCAAAGTAACACTTTATTGGTTCAAGTCTATGTTGATGATATCATTTTTGGATCGACTAACAAAGAAATGTGTGAGGAATTCTCATTGATGATGCAAGGAGAATTCGAGATGTCTATGATGGGAAAGATGAACTACTTTCTTGGACTACAAATCAAGCAACTAGAAGATGGAATCTTCATCAACCAATCTAAGTATTGCAAAGAATTATTGAAAAAGTTTGATATGGACAATTGTAAAGCCATGAATACTCCAATGGGTTCTGGTACATATGTTGATCAAGATGAATCCGGTACTCCAATTGATATTACAAAATACAGAGGTTTGATTGGCTCTTTATTATATTTGACGGCAAGCCGACCTGACATCATGTTTAGTGTTTGTCTTTGCACTCCCTTTCAAGCAAATCCAAAGGAATCACACCTCATGGCAGTTAAAAGGATCATGAAGTATCTTAAAGGAACAATCAATGTCGGCCTATGGTATCCAAAAGGTAGTACTTGCACTTTAATTGGTTATTCTGACGCGGATTATGCAGGTTGTAAAACGTATTGTAAAAGCACAAGTGGTACGTGTCACATTATTGGAAATGCATTAGTATCATGGGCTTGTAAAAAGCAAGCATGTGTTGCTCTTAGCACGGCCGAAGCAGAATACATAGCAGCGGGTAGTTGTTGTGCACAAATTCTTTGGCTCAAGCAACAACTCCGTGATTACGGACTTGATCTCGGATGCATTCCTCTTCGATGCGACAATACAAGTGCTATCAATATTACAAAGAATCCGGTCATGCATTCAAGAACCAAAAATATAGATATTTGACATCATTTTCTTCGTGATCATGTTCTTAAAGGAGATGTCAAAGTCACTTTTGTGGATACTCATAACCAACTCGCAGATATCTTCACTAAACCGCTTGCTCGAGAACCTTTCTTCAAAATCCGAAGAGAACTTGGTATTTTGGATGAAGGTGATATCTAATGTGTCTCTTAAGATGCACGTCTTAATTCTTCAACAAGAATTTTTATGTTTCAGTATGCTCTGCTTCTACTCCTTCTTTTATATGTTTCTAACGTCTTAATTTTTATATGTATCTATTTCACTCTTTTTCCCCATCCTTTTTGATGTTAACAAAGGGGGAGAAGAATATGCATATGTGTTGTTTTGTTTCAAAGAAACTGCAGGCCCATAAAATATCAAACTCACTCCAAAAATTCAAAGAATCATGGACTTAGGGGGAGCATATAATTTAGGGGGAGCCTTGCATTTGCTCAACATGTTTGCTATACAAAACAACATAAAAAATTCAAGAAATCATTTTCAAGACTTGGTTGTCATCATCAAAAAGGGGGAGAATGTAATTGCAAGCTTCTCAAGTCATATTTAAAGCATGTGTTTTGATGAAGACAACATGGACATCAACATTCAAAGGATGCGCAAAAAGCTTATCAACATCAAATAAAAGTCTTGAAGATTATTGAAGAATTATTGAAGAATCATCAAATGTCAAATATGGTATAAATAATTCTTAAAATCTTGAATATAGATGTTCACAATATGTATTCATCCACATATACATATTCCATAACTTTAACATCAAGAAAACTTTGTTTGAAATATCTTTCAAAAAGTATTTTTGAAAATAACCCTTTAGGAACCGGTTCCTCCCTAACAGGGAACCGGGTTCCAGAATTTCTCAAAAAACATGTCCCTGGTTTTTGTACCAGGAACCGGGTTGTACCAATAGGGGAACCGGTTCCTGCATAATATTTTTGAATTCCAACTTATAACGTTCACTAAGAACCGGGTTCTGTCAGTGTCGAAACCGGTTCCTAGCGAAACAGTGTAGCTTTTATTTTGTTTTTTAAACATTTTTCAAGTGGTATCTTTTCTTGAATGCATTGTAACTTTTCATATGAATTGGCATGATTGAAGAGGTTCTTATGACTTTATAAAATGCAGATTTTTTCAGTTTTTAAAAAAGAACACATATAACATTTTCAAACAACAAAAACCTTCTTCATATTAACAATTTTCTCATTCATTCAAATTTGCACATAAACTTTCATGTGTTCATAATTTTGTGAAACTTGCCATATACACTTTCATTATCATTACAAGTTTCATTCATACATTGTGAACATTTATATACATTGTTGAGAATTGTTTTATCTTGAAGAAGAAGATCAATTGAAGATTGATAAAGCTCTCCATATACTTCAAACTAAATCATTGTATTACTTAAAGAAATTATTCCCTTACTATCCAGGATTGTTGGAAGTAAGTGTTGTGATTTAAAGAGGATTGTTCTTCATTCACATTAGTGTTTGTTTGGTCTTAAAGGTGTTAAGAACTTTTGATCACCCTATAGGTTAGATAGTAAGCATAGGCTGTACAATCATTCTAACTATAGTGAAATCTCTTTCGTGTTGGAAAGGGGACTGGAGTACTCTCGGATTGTGAGGGGAACCAGGATATATCACCGTGTTCTTTACTTTTCCGCATTTATCGCTTTCATCACCATAATCAAGAAAAGATAAAGATATAAACAAAACCTTGAAACACTTAACCAAAATTACTACCAAGCATTCTCATAAAACCGAATAAATTTTTATAAGACCTAATTCACCCCCCCCCCCTCTTAGGCACTCTGAGACTTACAGTAGGTCTCTCGTAGGTATTACCCCCACGTTATCTTTTATAGGGTTGTAGGACGCGCGTAGGTCTTACCCTCATGTTATCTTTCTAGGGTCGTAGGTCGCTCATAGGTCTTACCCTCATGTTATCTTTTCTAGGGTTGTAGGTCGCTTGTAGGTCTTACCCTATCGTTATCTTTTATAGGGTCGAAGGTCGCTCGTAGGTCTTACCCACATGTTATATTTTCTAAGGTTATAGTTTACTCGTAGGTTTTACCCTCACGTTATTTTTTATAGGGTCGTAGGTCGCCCATAGGTCTTACCCTCACGTTATCTTTTTTAGGGTCGTAGGTCGCCCATAAGTCTTACCCTCACGTTATGTTTTCTAGGGTCGTAGGTCGCTCGTAGGTCTTACCCTCACATTATATTTTCTAGGGTCGTAGGTCGCTCGTAGGTCTTACCCTCACATTATCTTTTCTAGGGTTGTAGGTCGCCCGTAAGTCTTACCCTCAAGTTATCTCTTCTAGGGTCATAGTGCGCTAGTAGGTCTTATCCTTACGTTATCTTTTCTAAGGTCGTAGGTCGCCTGTAGGTCTCACCCTCATGTTATCTTTTATAGGTTCGTAGGTCGCTCATAGGTCTTACCCTCACGTTATCTTTTATAGGGTCGTAGGTCATACCCTGACGTTATATTTTCTAAGGTTGTAGGTCGCCCGTAGGTCTTACCCTCATGTTATCTTTTTTAGGGTCGTAGGTCGCCCGTAGGTCTTACCCTCACGTTATCTTTTATAGGGTCGTAGGTCACTCGTAAGTCTTACCCTCACATTATATTTTCTAGGGTCGTAGGTGCCTCGATATCTTTCCGTCACGTTATCTTTTTTAGGGTCGTAGGTCGCTCATAGGTCTTACCCTCACATTATCTTTTCTAGGGTTGTAGGTCACCCGTAAGTCTTACCCTCAAGTTATCTTTTCTAGGGTCGTAGTTCGGAAATAGGTCTTACCCTCACGATATCTTTTCCAGGGTCGTAGGTCGCTTATTGGTCTTACACTCACGTTAGCTTTTATAGGGTCGTAGGTCGCTCGTAGGTCTTACCCTCACGTTATATTTTTAGGGTTGTAGGTCTTACCCTCACGTTATGTTTTATAAGGTCGTAGGTCGCTTATAGATCTTTCCCTCATGTTATCTTTCTACGGTCGTAGGTCGCTTGTAGGTCTTTCCCTCATGTTATCTTTTATAGGGTTGTAGGTCAGCGTAGGTCTTACCCTCACGTTATATTTTATAGGGTCGTAGGTCGCTCGTTATCTTTCCGTCATGTTATCGTTTCTAGGATCGTAGGTGGCTCATAGGTCTTACCCTCACGTTATCTTTTCTAGGGTTGTAGGTCGCCCGTAAGTCTTACCCTGAAGTTAACTTTTCTAGGGTCTTAGTTCACTAGTAGTTCTTACCCTCACGTTATCTTTTCTAGGGTCGTAGGTCGCTCGTAGGTCTTACACTCACGTTAGCTTTTATAGGGTCGTAGGTCGGTCATAGGTCGCTCATAGGTCTTACCCTCATGTTATCTTTCTACGGTCATATGTCGCTCGTAGGTCTTACCCTCGCATTATATTTTCTAGGGTCGTACGTCGCTTATAGGTCTTACCCTCACGTTATCTTTTATAAGGTCGTAGGTCGATCATAGGTCTTACCCTCACATTATCTTTTATCGGGTCGTAGGTCGCCCGTAGGTCTTACCCTCATGTTATCTTTTTTAGGGTCGTAGGTCGCTCGTAGGTCTTACCCTCACGTTATCTTTTATAGGGTCGTAGGTCTCTCGTAGGTATTACCCTCACGTTATCTTTTCTAGGGATGTAGGACGTGCGTAGGTCTTACCCTCATGTTATCTTTCTAGGGTCGTAGGCCGTTGTAGGTCTTACCCCCATGTTATCTTTTCTAGGGTCGTAGGTCACTTGTAGGTATTACCCTCACAATATCTTTTATAGGGTTGTAGGTCGCCCGTAGGTCTTACCCTCACGTTATATTTTCGAAGGTTGTAGTTCGCCCGTAGATCTTACCCTCACGTTATCTTTTCTAGGGTCGTAGGTCGCCCGTAAGTCTTACCCTTACATTATATTTTCTAGGGTCGTAGGTCCCTCGATATCTTTCCGTCATGTTATCTTTTTTAGGGTCGTAGGTCGCTCATAGGTCTTACCCTCATGTTATCTTTTCTAGGGTTGTACGTCGCCCGTAAGTCTTACCCTCAAGTTATCTTTTCTAGGGTCGTAGTTCACTAATAGGTCTTACCCTCACGATATCTTTTCTAGGGTCTTCGGTCGCTCATTGGTCTTACACTCATTTTAGCTTTTATAGGGTCGTAGCTCGCTCGCAGGTCTTACCCTCACGTTATATTTTTAGCGTTGTAGGTCTTTCCCTCACGTTATGTTTTATAAGGTCGTAGGTCGCTTGTAGGTCTTTCCCTCATGTTATCTTTCTACGGTCGTAGGTCGCTTGTAGGTCTTACCTTCACGTTTTCTTTTATAGGGTCGTAGGTCAGCATAGGTCTTACCCTCACGTTATATTTTATAGGGTCGTAGGTCGCTCGTTATATATCTGTCACGTTATCGTTTCTAGGATCGTAGGTGGCTCATAGGTCTTACCCTCATGTTATCTTTTCTAGGGTTGTAGGTCGCCCATAAGTCTTACCCTCAAGTTATATTTTCTAGGGTCGTAGTTCACTAGTAGGTTTTACCCTCACGTTATCTTTTCTAGGGTCATAGGTCGCTCGTAGGTCTTACACTCACGTTAGCTTTTATAGGTTCTTAGTTCGCTCATAGGTCTTACCCTCACGTTATATTTCTAGGGTTGTAAGTCTTACCCTCATGTTATGTTTTATAAGGTCGTAGGTCGCTCGTAGGTCTTACCCTCATGTTAACTTTCTACGGTCATATGTCGCTCGTATGTCTTACCCTCACATTATATTTTCTAGGGTCGTAGGTCGCTTATAGGTCTTACCCTTACGTTATCTTTTATATGGTCGTAGGTCGATCGTAGGTCTTACCCTCACATTATCTTTTATCGGGTCGTAGGTCGCCCGTAGGTCTTACCCTCATGTTATCTTTTCTAGGGTCGTAGGTCGCCTGTAGGTCTTACCTTCATGTTATCTTTTATATGGTCATAGGTCTCTCATAGGTATTACCCTCACGTTATCTTTTATAAGGATGTAGGACGCGCGTAGGTCTTACCCTTATGTTATCTTTCTAGGGTCGTAGGTCGGTTGTAGGTCTTACCCTCATGTTATCTTTTCTAGGGTTGTAGGTCGCTTGTAGGACTTACCCTCAAGTTATCTTTTATAGGGTCGTAGGTCGCTCGTAGGTCTTAACCACACGTTATATTTTCTAAGGTTATAATTTACTCGTAGGTCTTACCCTCACGTTATTTTTTAAAGGGTCGTAGGTCGCCCATAGGTCTTACCCTCACGTTATCTTTTTGTGTCGTAGGCCGCCCATAGGTCTTACCCTCATGTTATCTTTTCTAAGGTCGTATGTCGCTCGTAGGTCTTACCCTCACGTTATGTTTTATAAGGTCGTAGGTCGCTCGTAGGTTTTTCCCTCATGTTATTTTTCTACGGTCGTAGGTCGCTTGTAGGTCTTACCCTCACGTTATATTTTCTAGGGACGTAGGTCGCTTTAGGTCTTACACTTACAATATCTTTTATAGGGTTATAGGTCAGTGTAGGTCTTACCCTCATGTTATATTTTATAGGGTCGTAGGTCGCTCGTTATCTTTTTGTAACGTTATCATTTCTAGGATCGTAGGTGGCTCATAGGTCTTACCCTCACATTATCTCTTCTAGGGTTGTAGGTCGCCCGTAAGTCTTACCCTCACGTTATCTTTTCTAGGGTCGTAGGTCGCTCGTATGTCTTACACTCACGTTAGCTTTTATAGGGTCGTAGGTCGCTCATAGTTCTTACCCTCACGTTATATTTCTAGGGTTGTATGTCTTACCCTCACGTTATGTTTCATAAGGTCGTAGGTCGCTCGTAGGTCTTACCCTCATGTTATCTTTCTACGGTCATATGCCGCTCGTTGGTCTTACCCTCATGTTATATTTTCTAGGGTCGTAGGTCGCTTATAGGGTCGTAGGTCGCGTAGGTCTTACCCTTATGTTATCTTTCTAGAGTCGTAGGTCGCTCGTAGGTCTTACGCTCATGTTATCTTTTCTAGGTTTGTAGGTGTCGTGTAGGTCTTATCCTCAAGTTATCTTTTATAGGGTCATAGGTCGCTCGTAGGATTACCCACACGTTATATTTTCTAAGTTTATAGTTTACTCGTAGGTCTTACCCTCACGTAATTTTTTATAGGGTTATAGGTCGCCCATAGGTCTTACGGTCATGTTATCTTTTTTAGGGTCGTAGGTCACCCATAGGTCTTACCCTCATGTTTTGTTTTCTAGGGTCGTAGGACGCTCGTAGGTCTTACCCTCACATTATCTTTTATCGAGTCGTAGGTCGCCCGTAGGTCTTATCCTCATGTTATCTTTTCTAGGGTCGTAGTTCTCCCGTAGGTCTTACCCTCACCTTATATTTCTAGGGTTGTAAGTCTTACCCTCACCTTATGTTTCATAAGGTCGTAGGTCGCTCGTAGGTCTTACCCTCATGTTATCTTTCTACGGTCATATGCCGCTCGTTGGTCTTACCCTCACGTTATATTTTCTAGGGTCGTAGGTCGCTTATAGGTCTTACCCTCACGTTATCCTTTATACGGTCGTAGGTCGCTCATAGGTCTTACCCTCACATTATCTTTTATCGGGTCGTTGGTCGCCCATAGGTCTTACCCTCATGTTATCTTTTCTAGGGTCGTAGGTCGCCTGTAGGTCTCACCCACACGTTATCTTTTATAGGGTCGTAGGTCTCTTGTAGCTATTACCCTCACGTTATCTTTTATAGGGCTGTAGGACGCGCGTAGGTCTTACCCTCATGTTATCTTTCTAGGGTCGTAGGTCCCTCGTAGGTCTTACGCTCATGTTATCTTTTCTAGGGTTGTAGGTCGTGTGTAGGTCTTACCCTCAAGTTATCTTTTATAGGGTCGTAGGTCGCTTGTAGGATTACCCACACGTTATATTTTCTAAGTTTATTGTTTACTCATAGGTCTTACCCTCACATTATTTTTTATAGGGTCGTAGGTCGCCCATAGGTCTTACGCTCATGTTATCTTTTTTAGGGTCGTAGGTCGCCCAAAAGTCTTACCCTCACATTATGTTTTCTAGGGTCGTAGGACGCTCATAGGTCTTACCCTCACATTATCTTTTGTCGATTCGTAGGTCGCCCGTAGGTCTTACCCTCATGTTATCTTTTCTAGGGTCATATTTCGCCCGTTGGTCTTACCCTCATGTTATCTTTTATTGGGTCGTAGGTCTCTCGTAGGTATTACCCTCACATTGTATTTAATAGGGCTGTAGGACGCCCGTAGGTCTTACCCTCATGTTATCTTTGTAGGGTCGTAGGTCACTCGTAGGTCTTACCCTCATGTTATCTTTTCTAGGGTTGTAGGTCGCTTGTAGGTCTTACCCTCAAGTTATCTCTTCTAGGGTCGTAGTTCGCTAGTAGGTCTTACCCTCACCTTATCTTTGATAGGGTCATAGGTCTCTCGTAGGTATTACCCTCATGTTATCTTTTCTAGGGTCGTAGGACGCGCGTAGGTCTTACCCTCACGTTATATCTCTAGGATCATAGGTCGCTCGTAGGTCTTACACTGACGTTATATTTTATAGGGTTGTAGGTCGCTCATAGGTCTTACCCCCATGTTATCTTTTCTAGGGTCGTAGGTCGCTCGTAGGTCTTACCCTCACGTTATATTTTCTAAGGTCGTAAGTCGCTCGTAGGTCTTACCCTCACCTTATCTTTTCTAGGGTCGTAGGTCGCCCTTAGGTCTTACCCTCACGTTATGTTTTCTAGGGTCGTAGGTCCCCCGACATCTTTCCGTCACGTTATCTTTTCTAGGGTCGTAGGTCACTCATAGGTGTTACCCTCACGTTATCTTTTCTAGGGTTATAGGTCGCCCGTAAGTCTTACCCTTAAGTTATCTTTTCTAGGGTCGTAGTTCGCTAGTAGGTCTTACCCTCACGATATCTTTTCTAGGGTCGTAGGTCGCTAATTTGTCTTACACTCACATTAGCTTTTAAAGGGTCCTAGGTCGCTTGTAGGTCTTACCCTCACGTTATATTTTTAGAATTATAGGACTTACCCTCACGTTATATTTTTAGAATTAAAGGGTCTTAGCTCGCTCGTAGGTCTTTCCCTCATTTTATCTTTCTACGGTCGTAGGTCGCTCATAGGTCTTACCCTCATGTTATATTTTCTAGGGTCGTAGGTCGCTTGTAGTTCTTATCCTCACGTTATCTTTTATAGGGTCGTAGGACGCTCATAGGTCTTACCCTCACATTATCTTTAATCGGGTCGTAGGTCGCCCGTAGGTCTTACCCTCATGTTATCCTTTCTAGGGTCGTAGGTCGCCGGTAGGTCTTACACTCACATTATCTTTTATAGGGTTGTAGGTCTCTCGTAGGTATTACCCTCACGTTATATTTTATAGGGCTGTAGGACGCGCGTAGGTGTTACCCTCATGTTATCTTTCTAGGGTCGTAGGTCGCTCGTAGGTCTTAACCTCATGATATCTCTTCTAGGGTCGTAGTTCTCTAGTAGGTCTTACCCTCACGTTATCTTTTATAGGGTCGTAGGTCGCTCGTAGGTCTTACCCTCACATTATCTTTTCTAAGGTTGTAGGACGCGCGTAGGTCTTACCCTCATGTTATCTTTCTAGGGTCGTAGGTCGCTCGTAGGTCTTACCCGTATGTTATCTTTTCTAGGGTTGTAGGTCGCTCGTAGGTCTTACCCTCATGTTATCTTTTCTAAGGTCGTAGGTCGCTCGTAGGTCTTACACTCACGTTATATTTTCTAGGGTTGTAGGTCGCTCGTAGGTCTTACCCTCATGTTATCTTTTCTAGGATCGTAGGTCGCCCTTAGGTCTTACCCTCACGTTATATTTTCTAGGGTCGTAGGTCACTTGTAGGTATTACCCTCATAATATCTTTTATAGGGTTTTAGTTCGCTCGTAGGTGTTACCCTCACGTTATCTTTTATAGGGTCGTAGGTCGCCCGTAGGTCTTACCCTCACGTTATCTTTTTTAGGGTCATAGGTCGCCCATAATTCTTAGCCTCACGTTATATTTTCTAGGGTCGTAGGTCCCTCGACATCTTACCCTCACATTATCTTTTCTAGGTTCGTAGGTCGCTCACAGGTCTTACACTCAAGATAGCTTTTATAGGGTCTTAGGTCGCTCATAGGTCTTACCCTCACGTAATATTTCTATGGTTGTAGGATGCTCGTAGGTCTTACCCTCACATTATCTTTTATCGGGTCGTAGGTCACCGGTAGGTCTTACCCTCATGTTATCTTTTCTAGGGTCGTAGGTCTCCCGTAGGTCTTACCCTCACGTTATCTTTTATAGGGTCGTAGGTCTCTCGTAGTTATTATCCTCGCATTATATTTTATAGGGTTGTAGGACGCGCGTAGTTCTTACCCTCATGTTATCTTTCTATGGTCATAGGTCGCTCGTAGGTCTTACCCACATGTTATCTTTTCTAGGGTTGTAGGTCTCTTGTAGGTCTTACCCTCAAGTTATCTCTTCTAGGGTTGTAGTTCACTAGTAGGTCTTACCCTCACATTATCTTTTATAAGGTCGTAGGTATCTCGTAGGTATTACCCTCACGTTATCTTTTATAGGGCTTTAGGACGCGCTTAGGTCTAACCCTCATGTTATCTTTCTAGGGTCGTAGGTCGCTCGTAGGTCTTACCCGCATGTTATCTTTTCTAGGGTTGTAGGTCGCTCGTAGGTATTACCCTCATGTTATCTTTTTTAAGGTCGTAGGTCTTACCCTCACGTTATATTTTCTAGGGTCATAGGTCGCTCGTAGGTCTTACCCTCATGTTATCTTTTCTAGGGTCGTAGGTCGCCCTTAGGTCTTACCCTAACGTTATATTTTCTTGGGTCGTAGGTCTCTCGTTATCTTACCATCACGTTATCTTTTCTAGGGTCGTAGGTCACTCATAGGTGTTACCCTCACATTATCTTTTCTAGGGTTGTAGGTCGCCCGTAAGTCTTACCCTCAAGTTATGTCTTCTAGGGTCGTAGTTCGCTCGTAGGTCTTACCCGCATGTTATCTTTTCTAGGGTTGTAGGTCGCCCGTAAGTCTTACCCTCAAGTTATGTCTTCTAGGGTCGTAGGTCGCTCGTAGGTCTTACCCCCACGTTATCTTTTATAGGGTTGTAGGTCGCTCGTAGGTCTTACCCTCACGTTATATTTATAGGATTATAGGTCTCTCGTAGGTCTTACACTAACGTTATCTTTTATAGGGTTGTAGGTCGCTCATAGGTCTTACCCCCATGTTATCTTTTCTAGGGTCGTAGGTCACTTGTAGGTATTACCCTCATAATATCTTTTATAGGGTCGTAGGTCACTCGTAGGTCTTACCCTCACGTTATAATTTCTAAGGTTGTAGTTCACTCATAGGTCTTACCCTCATGTTATCTTTTATAGGGTCGTAGGTCGCCCGTAGGTCTTACCCTAACGTTATCTTTTTTAGGGTCATAGGTCGCCCGCAATTCATACCCTCACGTTATATTTTCTAGGGTCGTAGGTTCCTCGATATCTTTCTGTCATGTTATCTTTTTTATGGTCGTATGTCACTCAGAGGTCTTACCCTCACGTTATTTTTCTAGGGTTGTAGGTCGCCCGTAAGTTATACCCTCAAGTTATCTTTTCTAGGGTCGTAGTTCACTAGTAGGTCTTACCCTCACGATATCCTTTCTAGGGTCGTAGGTCGCTAATTGGTCTTACACTCACGTTAGCTTTTATAGGGTGTTAGGTCGCTCCTAGGTCTTACCCTCACATTATATTTTCTAGGGTCGTAGGTCGCTTGTAGGTCTTACCCTCACGTTATCTTTTATAGGGTCGTAGGATGCTCATAGGTCTTACCCTCACATTATCTTTTATCGGGTCGTAGGTCGCCCGTAGGTCTTACCCTCACGTTATCTTTTCTAGGGTCATAGGTCGCCCGTAGGTCTTACCCTCACGATATCTTTTATAGGGTCGTAGGTCTCTCGAAGGTATTACCCTCACATTATATTTTATAGGGTTGTAGGACACGCGTAGGTCTTACCCTCATGTTATCTTTCTAGGGTCGTAGGTCGCTCGTAGGTCTTACCCTCATGTTATCTGTTCTAGGGTTGTAGGTCACTTGTAGGTCTTACTCTCAAGTTATCTTTTATAGGGTAGTAGGTCGCTCGTAGGTCCTATACTCACATTATCTTTTCTAAGGTTATAGTTTACTCGTAGGTCTTACCCTCGCGTTATTTTTTAAAGGGTCGTAGGTCGCCCATAGGTCTTACCCTGAAGTTATGTTTTCTAGGGTCATAGGCCGCTCGTAGGTCTTACCCACACGTTATCTTTTCTAAGGTTGTAGGTCGCTCGTAGGTCTTACCCTCATGTTATCTTTTCTAGGGTCGTAGGCCGCCCTTAGGTCTTACCCTAACATTATATTTTCTAGGGTCGTAGGTGGCTCGTTATCTTACCGTCACGTTATCTTATCCAGGGTCGTAGGTCACTCATAGGTGTTACCCTCACATTATCTTTTCTAGGGTTGTAGGTTGCCCGTAAGTCTTACCCTCGAGTTATGTCTTCTAGGGTTGTAGTTCGCTAGTAGGTCTTTGCCTTACGTTATCTTTTCTGGGGTCGTAGGTCGCCTGTAGGTCTTACCCTCACATTATCTTTTATAGGTCCGTAGGTCGCTCGTAGGTCTTACCCTCACGTTATCTTTTATAGGGTTGTAGGTCGCTCGTAGGTCTTACCCTCACGTTATATTTCTAGGATCATAGGTCTCTGGTAGATCTTACACTGACGTTATCTTTTATAGGGTTGTAGGTCGCTCATAGGTCTTACCCCCATGTTCTCATTTCTAGGGTCGTAGGACACTTGTAGGTATTACCCTTATAATATCTTTTATAGGGTTGTAGGTCGCTCGTAGGTCTTACCCTAACGTTATATTTTCTAAGGTTGTAGTTCGCTCGTAGGTGTTACCCTCACGTTATCTTTTATAGGGTCGTAGGTCGCCCGTAATTCTTAACCTCACGTTATATTTTCTAGGGTCGTAGGTCCCTCGACTTCTTTCCGTCATGTTATCTTTTTTAGGGTCGTAGGTCACTCATAGGTCTTACCCTCAGGTTATCTTTTCTATGGTTGTAGGTCGCCCGTAAGTCTTACCCTCTAGTTATCTTTTCTAGGGTCGTAGTTCGCTAGTAGGTCTTACCCTCACGATATCTTTTCTAGGGTCGTAGGTCACTAATTAGTGTTACACTCACGTTAGCTTTTATAGGGTCTTAGGTCGCTCGTAGGTCTTACCCTCACGTTATATTTTTATGGTTGTAGGTCTTACCCTCACGTTATGTTTTATAAGGTCGTAGGTCGCTCGTAGGTCTTTCCCTCATTTTATCTTTCTACGGTCGTAGGTCACTCAAAGGACTTACCCTCACGTTATATTTTTTAGGGTCGTAGGTTGCTCGTAGGTCTTACCCTCATGTTATCTTTTATAGGGTCGTAGGTCACCATAGGTCTTACCCTCATGTTATATTTTATAGGGTCGTAGGTCGCTCGTTATCATTCCGTCACGTTATCTTTTCTAGGGTCGTAGGTGGCTCATAGGTCATACCCTCGCAATTTCTTTTCTAGGGTTGTAGATCTCCCGTAAGTCTTACCCTCAAGTTATCTTTTTTGGGGTCGTAGTTCGGTAGTAGGTCTTACCCTCACGTTATCTTTTCTAGGTTCGTAGGTCGCTCGCAGGTCTTACACTCAGGTTAGCTTTTATAGGGTCGTAGGCCTCTCATAGGTCTTACCCTCACATTATATTTCTAGGGTTGTAGGTCTTACCTCCACGTAATCTTTTCTAGGGTTCTTAGGTCGCTCGTAGGTCTTACCCTCATGTTATCTTTCTACGGTCATAGGTCGCTCGTAGGTCTTACCCTCACGTTATATTTTCTAGGATCGTAGGTCGCTTATAGGTCTTACCCTCACCTTATCTTTTATAGGGTCGTAGGACGCTGGTAGGTCTTACCCTCACGTTATCTTTTCTAGGGTCGTAGGTCGCCCGTAGGTCTTACCCTCACGTTACCTTTTATAGGGTCGTAGGTCTCTCGTAGGTATTACCCTCATGTTATCTTTTATAGGGCTGTAGGACGTGCGTAGGTCATACCCTCACATTATCTTTTTTAGGGTTGTAGGTCGCTCATAGGTCTTACCCCCATGTTATCATTTCTAGGGTCGTAGGACACTTGTAGGTGTTACCCTCACGTTATCTTTTATAGGGTCGTAGGTCGCCCGTAGTTCTTACCCTCACGTTATCTTTTTTAGGGTCATAGTTCGCCCGTAATTCTTACCCTCGCGTTATATTTTCTAGGGTCGTAGGTCCCTCGACATTTTACCCTCACATTATCTTTTCTAGGTTCGTAGGTCGCTCATAGGTCTTAGACTCAGGATAACTTTTATAGGGTCTTAGGTCGCTCATAGGTCTTACCCTGACGTAATATTTCTAGGGTCGTAGTTCACTAGTAGGTCTTACCTCCACGTTATGTTTTATAAGGTCGTAGGTCGCTCGTAGGTCTTACCCTCATGTTATCTTTCTACGGTCATAGGTCGCTCGTAGGTATTACCCTCACGTTATATTTTATAGGATCGTAGGTCACTTATAGGTCTTACCCTCACGTTATCTTTTATAAGGTCGTAGGACGCTCGTAGGTCTTACCCTCACATTATCTTTTATCAGGTCGTAGGTCACCCGTAGGTCTTACCCTCATGTTATCTTTTTTAGGGTCGTAGGTAGCCCGTAGGTCTTACCCTCACGTTATCTTTTATAGGGTCGTAGGTCTCTCGTAGGTATTACCCTCACGTTATATTTTATAGGGTTGTAGGACGCGCGTAGGTATTTCCCTCATGTTATCTTTCTTTGGTCGAAGGTCGCTCGTAGGTCTTACCCTCATGTTATCTTTTCTTGGGTTGTAGGTCGCTTGTAGGTCTTACCCTCAAGTTATCTCTTCTAGGGTTGTAGTTCGCTAGTAGGTCTTACCGTCACATTATCTTTTTTTGGGTCGTAGGTCTCTCGTAGGTATTACCCTCACGTTATCTTTTATAGGGTTGTAGGACGCGCGTAGGTCTTACCCTCATGTTATCTTTCTAGGGTCGTAGGTCGCTCGTAGATCTTACCCGCATGTTATCTTTTCTAGGGTTGTAGGTCGCTCGTAGGTCTTACCCTCGTGTTATCTTTTCTAAGGTCGTAGGTCGCTCGTAGGTCTTACCCTCACGTTATATTTTCTAGGGTCGTAGGTCTCTCGTTATCTTACCGTCACGTTATCTTTTCCAGGGTCGTAGGTCACTCATAGGTGTTACCCTCACATTATCTTTTCTAGGTTTGTAGGTCGCCCGTAAGTCTTACCCTCAAGTTATCTCTTCTAGGGTCGTAGTTCGCTAGTAGGTCTTTGCCTTATGTTATCTTTTCTAGGGTCGTAGGTCGCCTGTAGGTCTTACCCTTACGTTATCTTTTATAGGTTCGTAGGTCGTTCGTAGGTCTTACCCCCACGTTATCTTTTATAGGGTTGTAGGTCGCTCGTAGGTCTTACCCTCACGTTATATTTATAGGATCATAGGTATCTCGTAGGTCTTACACTGACGTTATTTTTTATAGGGTTGTAGGTCGCTAGTAGGTCTTACCCTCATGATATCTTTTCTAGGGTCGTAGGTCACTAATTGGTGTTACACTTACGTTAGCTTTTATAGGGTCTTAGGTCGCTCGTAGGTCTTACCCTCACGTTATATTTTTAGGGTTGTAGGTCTTACCCTCACGTTATGTTTTATAAGGTCGTAGGTCGCTCGTAGGTCTTTCCCTCATTTTATCTTTCTACGGTCGTAGGTCACTCGTAGGTCTTACCCTCACGTTATATTTTCTAGGGTCGTAGGTTGCTCGTAGGTCTTACCCTCATGTTATCTTTTATAAGGTCGTAGGTCAGCGTAGGTCTTACCCTCATGTTATATTTTATAGGGTCGTAGGTCGCTTGTTATCTTTCTGTCACGTTATCTTTTCTAGGGTCGTAGGTGGCTCATAGGTCATACCCTCGCAATTTCTTTTCTAGGGTTGTAGGTCGCCCGTAAGTCTTACCCTCAAGTTATCTTTTCTGGGGTCGTAGTTCGCTAGTAGGTCTTACCCTCACGTTATCTTTTCTAGGTTCGTAGGTCGCTCGCAGGTCTTACACTCAGGTTAGCTTTTATAGGGTCGTAGGCCTCTCATAGGTCTTACCCTCACATTATATTTCTAGGGTTGTAGGTCTTACCTCCACGTAATATTTTCTAGGGTTCGTAGGTCGTTCGTAGGTCTTACCCTCATGTTATCTTTCTACGGTCATAGGTCGCTCGTAGGTCTTACCCTCACGTTATATTTTCTAGGATCGTAGGTCGCTTATAGGTCTTACCCTCACCTTATCTTTTATATGGTCGTAGGACGCTCGTAGGTCTTACCCTCACGTTATCATTTCTAGGGTCGTAGGTCGCGTAGGTCTTACCCTCACGTTACCTTTTATAGGGTCGTAGGTCTCTCGTAGGTATTACCCTCATGTTATCTTTTATAGGACTGTAGGACGCGCGTAGGTCATACCCTCACATTATCTTTTTTAGGGTTGTAGGTCGCTCATAGGTCTTACCCCCATGTTATCATTTCTAGGGTCGTAGGACACTTGTAGGTGTTATCCTCACGTTATCTTTTATAGGGTCGTAGGTCGCCCGTAGTTCTTACCCTCACGTTATCTTTTTTAGGGTCATAGTTCGCCCGTAATTCTTACCCTCGCGTTATATTTTCTAGTGTCGTAGGTCCCTCGACATCTTACCCTCACATTATCTTTTCTAGGTTCGTAGGTCGCTCATAGGTCTTACACTCAGGATAACTTTTATAGGGTCTTCGGTCGCTCATAGGTCTTACTCTGACGTAATATTTCTTGGGTCGTAGTTCACTAGTAGGTCTTACCTCTACGTTATGTTTTATAAGGTCGTAGGTCGCTCGTAGGTCTTACCCTCATGTTATCTTTCTACGGTCATAGGTCGCTCGTAGGTATTACCCTCACGTTATATTTTATAGGATCGTAGGTCACTTATAGGTCTTACCCTCACGTTATCTTTTATAAGGTCATAGGACGCTCGTAGGTCTTACCCTCACATTATCTTTTATCGGGTCGTAGGTCAGCCGTAGGTCTTACCCTCATGTTATCTTTTCTAGGGTCGTAGGTAGCCCGTAGGTCTTACCCTCACGTTATCTTTTATAGGGTCGTAGGTCTCTCGTAGATATTACCCTCACGTTATATTTTATAGGGTTGTAGGACGCGCGTAGGTATTACCCTCATGTTATCTTTCTATGGTCGTAGGTCGCTCGTAGGTCTTACCCTCATGTTATCTTTTCTTGGGTTGTAGGTCGCTTGTAGGTCTTACCCTCAAGTTATCTCTTCTAGGGTTGTAGTTCGCTAGTAGGTCTTACCGTCACATTATCTTTTATTGGGTCGTAGGTCTCTCGTAGGTATTACCCTCACGTTATCTTTTATAGGGCTGTAGGACGCGCGTAGGTCTTACCCTCATGTTATCTTTCTAGAGTCGTAGTTCGCTCGTAGGTCTTACCCGCATGTTATCTTTTCTAGGGTTGTAGGTCGCTCGTAGGTCTTACCCTCGTGTTATCTTTTCTAAGGTCGTAGGTCGCTCGTAGGTCTTACCCTCACGTTATATTTTCTAGGGTCGTAGGTCTCTCGTTATCTTACCGTCACGTTATCTTTTCCAGGGTCGTAGGTCACTCATAGGTGTTACCCTCACATTATCTTTTCTAGGTTTGTAGGTCGCCCGTAAGTCTTACCCTCAAGTTATCTCTTCTAGGGTCGTAGTTCGCTAGTAGGTCTTTGCCTTATGTTATCTTTTCTAGGGTCGTAGGTCGCCTGTAGGTCTTACCCTCACGTTATCTTTTATAGGTTCGTAGGTCGCTCGTAGGTCTTACCCCCACGTTATCTTTTATAGGGTTGTAGGTCGCTCGTAGGTCTTACCCTCACGTTATATTTATAGGATCATAGGTATCTCGTAGGTCTTACACTGACGTTATCTTTTATAGGGTTGTAGGTCGCTCATAGGTCTTACCCCCATGTTATCTTTTCTAGGGTCGTAGGTCACTTGTAGGTATTACCCTCATAATATCTTTTATAGGGTCGTAGGTCACTCGTAGGTCTTACCCTCACGTTATATTTTCTAAGGTTGTAGTTCACTCGTAGGTCTTACCCTCACGTTATCTTTTATAGGGTCGTAGGTCGGCCATAGGTCTTACCCTCACGTTATCTTTTTTAGGGTCATAGGTCGCCCGTAATTCTTACCCTCACGTTATATTTTCTAGAGTCGTAGGTCCCTCGACATCTTTCCGTCATGTTATCTTTTTTAGGGTCGTATGTCACTCATAGGTCTTACCCTCACGTTATCTTTTCTAGGGTTGTAGGTCGCCCATAAGTCTTACCCTCAAGTTATCTTTTCTAGGGTCGTAGTTCACTAATAGGTCTTACCCTCACGATGTCTTTTCTAGGGTCGTAGGTCGCTAATTGGTCTTACACTCACATTAGCTTTTATAGGGTCTTAGGTCGCTCGTAGGTCTTACCCTCACGTTATATTTTTAAAATTGTTGGTCTTACCCTGACGTTATTTTTTATAAGGTTGTAGGTCGCTCTTAGGTGTTTCCCTCATTTTATCTTTCTACGGTCGTAGGTCCTCGTAGGTCTTACCCTCACATTATATTTTCTAGGGTCGTAGGTCGCTTATAGGTCTTACCCTCACGTTATCTTTTATAGGGTTGTAGGTCAACGTAGGTCTTACCCTCACGTTATATTTTATAGGGTCGTAGGTCGCTCGTTATCTTTCCGTCACGTTATCTTTTCTAGGGTCGTTGGTGGCTCATATGTCATACCCTCACATTATCTTTTCTAGCGTTGTAGGTTTCCTGTAAGTCTTACCCTGAAGTTATCTTTTCTAGGGTCGTAGTTCGCTAGTAGGTCTTACCCTCACGTTATCTTTTCTAGGTTCGTAGGTCGCTCGTAGGTCTTACACTCAGGTTAGCTTTTATAGGGTCTTAGGTCGCTCATTGGTCTTACCCTCACGTTATATTTCTAGGGTTGTACGTCTTACCTCCACGTTATGTTTTATAAGGTCGTAGGTCGCTCGTAGGTCTTACCCACATGTTCTCTTTCTACGGTCATAGGTCGCTCGTAGGTCTTACCCTCATGTTATATTTTCTAGGATCGTAGGTCGCTTATAGGTCTTACCCTCATGTTATCTTTCTATGGTCGTTGGTCGCTCGTAGGTATTACCCTCATGTTATATTTTCTAGGGTTGTAGGTCGCTCGTAGGTCTTACCCTCATGTTATCTTTTATAAGGTCATAGGTCAGCGTAGGTCTTACCCTCATGTTATATTTTATAGGGTCGTAGGTCGCTTGTTATCTTTCTGTCACGTTATCTTTTCTAGGGTCGTAGGTGGCTCATAGGTCATACCCTCGCAATTTCTTTTCTAGGGTTGTAGGTCGCCCGTAAGTCTTACCCTCAAGTTATCTTTTCTGGGGTCGTAGTTCGCTAGTAGGTCTTACCCTCACGTTATCTTTTCTAGGTTCGTAGGTCGCTCGCAGGTCTTACACTCAGGTTAGCTTTTATAGGGTCGTAGGCCTCTCATAGGTCTTACCCTCACATTATATTTCTAGGGTTGTAGGTCTTACCTCCACGTAATATTTTCTAGGGTTCGTAGGTCGTTCGTAGGTCTTACCCTCATGTTATCTTTCTACGGTCATAGGTCGCTCGTAGGTCTTACCCTCACGTTATATTTTCTAGGATCGTAGGTCGCTTATAGGTCTTACCCTCACCTTATCTTTTATAGGGTCGTAGGACGCTCGTAGGTCTTACCCTCACGTTATCATTTCTAGGGTCGTAGGTCGCGTAGGTCTTACCCTCACGTTACCTTTTATAGGGTCGTAGGTCTCTCGTAGGTATTACCCTCATGTTATCTTTTATAGGACTGTAGGACGCGCGTAGGTCATACCCTCACATTATCTTTTTTAGGGTTGTAGGTCGCTCATAGGTCTTACCCCCATGTTATCATTTCTAGGGTCGTAGGACACTTGTAGGTGTTATCCTCACGTTATCTTTTATAGGGTCGTAGGTCGCCCGTAGTTCTTACCCTCACGTTATCTTTTTTAGGGTCATAGTTCGCCCGTAATTCTTACCCTCGCGTTATATTTTCTAGTGTCGTAGGTCCCTCGACATCTTACCCTCACATTATCTTTTCTAGGTTCGTAGGTCGCTCATAGGTCTTACACTCAGGATAACTTTTATAGGGTCTTCGGTCGCTCATAGGTCTTACTCTGACGTAATATTTCTTGGGTCGTAGTTCACTAGTAGGTCTTACCTCCACGTTATGTTTTATAAGGTCGTAGGTCGCTCGTAGGTCTTACCCTCATGTTATCTTTCTACGGTCATAGGTCACTCGTAGGTATTACCCTCACGTTATATTTTATAGGATCGTAGGTCACTTATAGGTCTTACCCTCACGTTATCCTTTATAAGGTCGTAGGACGCTCGTAGGTCTTACCCTCACATTATCTTTTATCGGGTCGTAGGTCAGCCGTAGGTCTTACCCTCACGTTATCTTTTATAGGGTCGTAGGTCTCTCGTAGATATTACCCTCACGTTATATTTTATAGGGTTGTAGGACGCGCGTAGGTATTACCCTCATGTTATCTTTCTATGGTCGTAGGTCGCTCGTAGGTCTTACCCTCATGTTATCTTTTCTTGGGTTGTAGGTCGCGTGTAGGTCTTACCCTCAAGTTATCTCTTCTAGGGTTGTAGTTCGCTAGTAGGTCTTACCGTCACATTATCTTTTATTGGGTCGTAGGTCTCTCGTAGGTATTACCCTCACGTTATCTTTTATAGGGCTGTAGGACGCGCGTAGGTCTTACCCTCATGTTATCTTTCTAGGGTCGTAGGTCGCTCGTAGGTCTTACCCGCATGTTATCTTTTCTAGGGTTGTAGGTCGCTCGTAGGTCTTACCCTCGTGTTATCTTTTCTAAGGTCGTAGGTCGCTCGTAGGTCTTACCCTCACATTTTATTTTCTAGGGTCGTAGGTCTCTCGTTATCTTACCGTCACGTTATCTTTTCCAGGGTCAAAGGTCACTCATAGGTGTTACCCTCACATTATCTTTTCTAGGTTTGTAGGTCGCCCGTAAGTCTTACCCTCAAGTTATCTCTTCTAGGGTCGTAGTTCGCTAGTAGGTCTTTGCCTTATGTTATCTTTTCTAGGGTCGTAGGTCGCCTGTAGGTCTTACCCTCACGTTATCTTTTATAGGTTCGTAGGTCGCTCGTAGGTCTTACCCCCACGTTATCTTTTATAGGGTTGTAGGTCGCTCGTAGGTCTTACCCTCATGTTATATTTATAGGATCATAGGTATCTCGTAGGTCTTACACTGACGTTATCTTTTATAGGGTTGTAGGTCGCTCATAGGTCTTACCCCCATGTTATCTTTTCTAGGGTCGTAGGTCACTTGTAGGTATTACCCTCATAATATCTTTTATAGGGTCGTAGGTCACTCGTAGGTCTTACCCTCACGTTATATTTTCTAAGGTTGTAGTTCACTCGTAGGTCTTACCCTCACGTTATCTTTTATAGGGTCGTAGGTCGGCCATAGGTCTTACCCTCACGTTATCTTTTTTAGGGTCATAGGTCGCCCGTAATTCTTACCCTCACGTTATATTTTCTAGAGTCGTAGGTCCCTCGACATCTTTCCGTCATGTTATCTTTTTTAGGGTCGTATGTCACTCATAGGTCTTACCCTCACGTTATCTTTTCTAGGGTTGTAGGTCGCCCATAAGTCTTACCCTCAAGTTATCTTTTCTAGGGTCGTAGTTCACTAGTAGGTCTTACCCTCACGATGTCTTTTCTAGGGTCATAGGTCGCCCGTAAATCTTACCCTCACGTTATATTTTCTAGGGTCGTAGGTCCCTCGACATCTTTCCGTCACGTTATCTTTTTTAGGGTCGTATGTCACTCATAGGTCTTACCCTCACGTTATCTTTTCTAGGGTTGTAGGTCGCCCATAAGTCTTACCCTCAAGTTATCTTTTCTAGGGTCGTAGTTCACTAGTAGGTCTTACCCTCACGATGTCATTTCTAGGGTCGTAGGTCGCTAATTGGTCTTACACTCACATTAGCTTTTATAGGGTCTTAGGTCGCTCGTAGGACTTACCCTCACGTTATATTTTTAAAATTGTTGGTCTTACCCTGACGTTATTTTTTATAAGGTTGTAGGTCGCTCGTAGGTGTTTCCCTCATTTTATCTTTCTACGGTCGTAGGTACTCGTAGGTCTTACCCTCACATTATATTTTCTAGGGTCGTAGGTCGCTTATAGGTCTTACCCTCACGTTATCTTTTATAGGGTTGTAGGTCAACGTAGGTCTTACCCTCACGTTATATTTTATAGGGTCGTAGGTCGCTCGTTATCTTTCCGTCACGTTATCTTTTCTAGGGTCGTTGGTGGCTCATATGTCATACCCTCACATTATCTTTTCTAGCGTTGTAGGTCGCCTGTAAGTCTTACCCTGAAGTTATCTTTTCTAGGGTCGTAGTTCGGTAGTAGGTCTTACCCTCACGTTATCTTTTCTAGGTTCGTAGGTCGCTCGTAGGTCTTACACTCAGGTTAGCTTTTATAGGGTCTTAGGTCGCTCATTGGTCTTACCCTCACGTTATATTTCTAGGGTTGTACGTCTTACCTCCACGTTATGTTTTATAAGGTCGTAGGTCGCTCGTAGGTCTTACCCACATGTTCTCTTTCTACGGTCATAGGTCGCTCGTAGGTCTTACCCTCATGTTATATTTTCTAGGATCGGAGGTCGCTTATAGGTCTTACCCTCATGTTATCTTTCTATTGTCGTTGGTCGCTCATAGGTATTACCCTCATGTTATATTTTCTAGGGTTGTAGGTCGCTTGTAGGTCTTACCCTTAAGTTATCTCTTTTAGGGTCGTAGTTCACTAGTAGGTCTTACCCTCACGTTGTCTTTTATAGGTTCTTAGGTCTCTCATAGGTATTACCCTCACGTTATATTTTCTAGGGTCGTAGGTCGCTCGTAGGTCTTACCCTCATGTTATCTTTTCTAGGGTCGTAGGTCGCCCTTAGATCTTACCCTCACGTTATATTTTCTAGGGTCGTAGGTCTCTCGTTATCTTACCGTCACGTTATCTTTTCTAGGGTCGTAGGTCACTCATAGGTGTTACCCTCACATTATCTTTTCTAGAGTTGTAGGTCGCCCGTAAGTCTTACCCTCAAGTTATATCTTCTAGGGTCGTAGTTCGCTAGTAGGTCTTTGCCTTACGTTATCTTTTCTAGGGTCGTAGGTCGCTTGTAGGTCTTACCCTCACGTTATCATTTATAGGTTCGAAGGTCGCTCGTAGGTCTCACCCTCACGGTATCTTTTATAGGGTTGTAGGTCGCTCGTAGGTCTTACACTGACGTTATCTTTTATAGGGTTGCAGGTCGCTCATAGGCCTTACCCCCATGTTATCTTTTCTAGGGTCGTAGGTCACTTGTAGGTATTACCCTCATAATATCTTTTATAGGGTCGTAGGTCGCTCGTAGGTCTTACCCTCACGTTATATTTTCTAAGGCTGTAGTTCACTCGTAGGTCTTACCCTCATGTTATCCTTTATACGGTCGTAGGTCGCCCGTATGTCTTACCCTCACGTTATCTTTTTTAGGGTCATAGGTCGCCCGTAATTCTTACCCTCACGTTATATTGTTTAGGGTCGTAGGTCCCTCGACATCTTTCTGTCACATTATCTTTTTTAGGGTTGTAGGTCGCCCAAAAGTCTTACCCTCAAGTTATCTTTTCTAGGTTCGTAGATCCCTAGTAGGTCTTACCCTCACGATATCTTTTCTAGGGTCGTAGGTCGCTAATTGGTCTTAAACTCACGTTAGCTTTTATAGGGTCGTAGTTTGCTCGTAGGTCTTACCCTCACGTTATATTTTTAGGGTTGTAGGTCTTACCCTCACGTTATGTTTTATAAGGTCGTAGGTGGCTCGTAGGTCTTTCCCTCATGTTATCTTTCTACGGTCATAGGTCGCTCATAGGTCTTACTCGCACGTTATATTTTCTAGGGTCGTAGGTCGCTCGTAGGTCTTACCCTAACGTTATATTTTCTAAGGTTGTAGTTCGCTCGTAGGTGTTACCCTCACGTTATCTTTTATAGGGTCGTAGGTCGCCCGTAATTCTTAACCTCACGTTATATTTTCTAGGGTCGTAGGTCCCTCGACATCTTTTCGTCACGTTATCTTTTTTAGGGTCGTAGGTCACTCATAGGTCTTACCCTCACGTTATCTTTTCTATGGTTGTAGGTCGCCCGTAAGTCTTACCCTCAAGTTATCTTTTCTAGGGTCGTAGTTTGCTAGTAGGTCTTACCCTCACGATATCTTTTCTAGGGTCGTAGGTCACTAATTGGTGTTACACTCACGTTAGCTTTTATAGGGTCTTAGGTCGCTCGTAGGTCTTACCCTCACGTTATATTTTTAGGGTTGTAGATCTTACCCTCACGTTATGTTTTATAAGGTCGTAGGTCGCTCGTAGGTCTTTCCCTCATTTTATCTTTCTACGGTCGTAGGTCACTCGTAGGTCTTACCCTCACGTTATATTTTCTAGGGTCGTAGGTTGCTCGTAGGTCTTACCCTCATGTTATCTTTTATAGGGTCGTAGGTCAGCGTAGGTCTTACCCTCATGTTATATTTATAGGGTCGTAGGTCGCTCGTTATCTTTCCGTCACGTTATCTTTTCTAGGGTCGTAGGTGGCTCATAGGTCATACCCTCGCAATTTCTTTTCTAGGGTTATAGGTCGCCCGTAAGTCTTACCCTCAAGTTATCTTTTCTAGGTTCGTAGCTCGCTCGCAGGTCTTACACTCAGGTTAGCTTTTATAGGGTTGTAGGCCTCTCATAGGTCTTACCCTCACATTATATTTCTAGGGTTGTAGGTCTTACCTCCACGTAATCTTTTCTAGGGTTCGTAGGTCGCTCGTAGCTCTTACCCTCATGTTATCTTTCTACGGTCATAGGTCGCTCGTAGGTCTTACTCTCACGTTATATTTTCTAGGAGCGTAGGTCGCTTATAGGTCTTACCCTAACCTTATCTTTTATAGGGTCGTAGGACGCTCGTAGGTCTTACCCTCACATTATCTTTTATTGGGTCGTAGGTCGCCCGTAGGTCTTACCCTCATGTTATCTTTTCTAGGGTCGTAGGTCGCCCGTAGGTCTTACCCTCACGTTACCTTTTATAGGGTCGTAGGTCTCTCGTAGGTCTTACCCTCATGTTATCTTTTATAGGGCTGTAGGACGCCCGTAGGTCATACCCTCACATTATCTTTTTTAGGGTTGTAGGTCGCTCATAGGTCTTACCCCCATGTTATCATTTCTAGGGTCGTAGGACACTTGTAGGTGTTACCCTCACGTTATCTTTTATAGGGTCATAGGTCGCCCGCAGTTCTTACCCTCACGTTATCTTTTTTAGGGTCATAGTTCGCCCGTAATTCTTACCCTCGTGTTATATTTTCTAGGGTCGTAGGTCCCTCGACATCTTACCCTCACATTATCTTTTCTAGGTTCGTAGGTCGCTCATAGATCTTACACTCAGGATAGCTTTTATAGGGTCTTAGGTCGCTCATAGGTCTTACCCTCACGTAATATTTCTAGGGTCGTAGTTCACTAGTAGGTCTTACCTCCACATTATGTTTTACAAGGTCGTAGGTTGCTCGTAGGTCTTACCCTCATGTTATCTTTCTACGGTCATAGGACGCTCGTAGGTATTACCCTCATGTTATATTTTATAGGATCGTAGGTCCCCCGTAGGTCTTACCCTCATGTTATCTTTTCTAGGGTCGTAGGTCGCCCGTAGGTCTTACCCTCACGTTATCTTTTATAGGGTCGTAGGTCTCTCGTAGGTATTACCCTCACGTTATATTTTATAGGGTTGTAGGACGCGCGTATGTATTACCCTCATGTTATCTTTCTATGGTCGTAGGTCGCTCGTATGTCTTACCCTCATGTTATCTTTTCTTCGGTTGTAGGTCGCTTGTAGGTCTTACCCTCAAGTTATCTCTTCTAGGGTTGTAGTTCGCTAGTAGGTCTTACCCTCACATTATCTTTTATTGGGTCGTAGGTCTCTCGTAGGTATTGCCCTCACGTTATCTTTTATAGGGCTGTAGGACGCGCGTAGGTCTTACACTCATGTTATCTTTCTAGGGTCGTAGGTCGCTCGTAGGTCTTACCCGCATGTTATCTTTTCTAGGGTTGTAGGTCGCTCGTAGGTCTTACCCTCATGTTATCTTTTCTAAGGTCGTAGGTCGCTCGTAGGTATTACCCTCACGTTATATTTTCTAGGGTCGTAGGTCTCTCGATATCTTACCGTCACGTTATCTTTTCCAGGGTCATAGGTCACTCATAGGTGTTACCCTCACATTATCTTTTCTAGGTTTGTAGGTCGTCCGTAAGTCTTACCCTCAAGTTATCTCTTCTAAGGTCGTAGTTCGCTAGTAGGTCTTTGCCTTATGTTATCTTTTTTAGGGTCGTAGGTCGCCTGTAGGTCTTACCCTCACGTTATCTTTTATAGGTTCGTAGGTCGCTCGTAGGTCTTACCCCCACGTTATATTTTATAGGGTTGTAGGTCGCTCGTAGGTCTTACCCTCACGTTATATTTATAGGATCATAGGTCTCTCGTAGGTCTTACACTGACGTTATCTTTTTTAGGGTTGTAGGTCGCTCATAGATCTTACCCCCATGTTATCTTTTCTAGGGTCGTAGGTCACTTGTAGGTATTACCCTCATAATATCTTTTATAGGGACGTAGGTCACTCGTAGGTCTTACCCTCACGTTATATTTTCTAAGGTTATAGTTCACTCGTAGGTCTTACCCTCACGTTATCTTTTATAGGGTCGTAGGTCGGGCGTAGATCTTACCCTCACGTTATCTTTTTTAGGGTCATAGGTCGCCCGTAATTCTTACCCTCACGTTATATTTTCTAGGGTAGTAGGTCCCTCGACATCTTTCCGTCACGTTATCTTTTTTAGGGTCGTATGTCACTCATAGGTCTTACCCTCACGTTATCTTTTCTAGGGTTGTAGGTCGCCCGTAAGTCTTACCCTTAAGTTATCTTTTCTAGGGTCGTAGTTCACTAGTAGGTCTTACCCTCACGATATCTTTTCTAGGGTCGTAGGTCGCTAATTGGTCTTACACTCACATTAGCTTTTATAGGGTCTTAGGCCGCTCGTAGGTCTTACCCTCACGTTATATTTTTTGAATTGTTGGTTTTACCCTGACGTTATTTTTTATAAGGTTGTAGGTTGCTCGTAGGTTTTTCCCTCATTTTATCTTTCTACGGTCGTAGGTCCTCGTAGGTCTTACCCTCACATTATATTTTCTAGGGTCGTAGGTCGCTTGTAGGTCTTACCTTCATGTTATCTTTTATAGGGTCGTAGGTCAGCGTAGGTCTTACCCTCACGTTATATTTTATAGGGTCGTAGGTCGCTCGTTATCTTTCCGTCACGTTATCTTTTCTAGGGTCGTTTGTGGCTCATATGTCATACCCTCACATTATCTTTTCTAGGGTTGTAGGTCTCCCGTAAGTCTTACCCTCAAGTTATCTTTTCTAGGGTCGTAGTTCGCTAGTAGGTCTTAACCTCACGTTATCTTTTCTAGGTTCGTAGGTCGCTCGTAGGTCTTACACTCAGGTTAGCTTTTATAGGGTCTTAGGTCGCTCATAGGTCTTACCCTCACGTTATATTTCTAGGGTTGTAGGTCTTACCTCCACGTTATGTTTTATAAGGTCGTAGGTCGCTCGTAGGTCTTACCCACATGTTCTCTTTCTACGGTCATAGGTCGCTCGTAGGTCTTACCCTCATGTTATATTTTCTAGGATCGTAGGTCGCTTATAGGTCTTACCCTCACGTTATCTTTTATAGGGTCATTGGTCTCTCGTAGGTATTACCCTCACGTTATATTTTATAGGGTTGTAGGACGCGCGTAGGTCTTACCCTCATGTTATCTTTCTATGGTCGTAGGTCGCTCGTAGGTCTTACCCTCATGTTATCTTTTCTAGGGTTGTAGTTCGCTTGTAGGTCTTACCCTTAAGTTATCTCTTTTAGGGTCGTAGTTCGCTAGTAGGTCTTACCCTCACGTTGTCTTTTATAGGGTCGTAGGTCTCTCGTAGGTATTACCCTCACGTTATATTTTCTAGGGTCGTAGGTCGCTCGTAAGTCTTACCCTCATGTTATCTTTTCTAGGGTCGTAGGTCGCCCTTAGATCTTACCCTCACGTTATATTTTCTAGGGTCGTAGGTCTCTCGTTATCTTACCGTCACGTTATCTTTTCTAGGGTCGTAGGTCACTCATAGGTGTTACCCTCACATTATCTTTTCTAGAGTTGTAGGTCGCCCGTAAGTCTTACCCTCAAGTTATATCTTCTACGGTCGTAGTTCGCTAGTAGGTCTTTGCCTTACGTTATCTTTTCTAGGGTCGTAGGTCGCCTGTAGGTCTTACCCTCACGTTATCATTTATAGGTTCGAAGGTCGCTCGTAGGTCTCACCCTCACGGTATCTTTTATAGGGTTGTAGGTCGCTCGTAGGTCTTACCCTCACGTTATATTTATAGGATCATAGGTCTCTCGTAGGTCTTACACTGACGTTATCTTTTATAGGGTCGTAGGTCGCCCGTAGGTCTTACCCTCATGTTATCTTTTTTAGGGTCATAGATCGCCCGTAATTCTTACCCTCACGTTATATTTTTTAGGGTCGTAGGTCCCTCGACATCTTTCTGTCACATTATCTTTTTTAGGGTCGTAGGTCACTCATAGGTCTTACCCTCACGTTATCTTTTCTAGGGTTGTAGGTCGCCCATAAGTCTTACCCTCAAGTTATCTTTTCTAGGGTCGTAGATCCCTAGTAGGTCTTACCCTCACGATATCTTTTCTAGGGTCGTAGGTCGCTAATTGGTCTTACACTCACGTTAGCTTTTATAGGGTCGTAGGTTGCTCGTAGGTCTTACCCTCACGTTATATTTTTAGGGTTGTAGGTCTTACCCTGACGTTATGTTTTATAAGGTCGTAGGTGGCTCGTAGGTCTTTCCCTCATGTTATCTTTCTACGGTCATAGGTCGCTCATAGGTCTTACCCTCACGTTATATTTTTTAGGGTCGTAGGTCGCTTGTAGGTCTTACCCTCACGTTATCTTTTATAGGGTCGTAGGATGCTCAAAGGTCTTACCCTCACATTATCTTTTATCGGGTCGTAGGTGGCCCGTAGGTCCTACCCTCACGTTATCTTTTCTAGGGTCGTAGGTCGCCCGTAGGTCTTACCCTCACGTTATCTTTTATAGGGTCGTAGGTCTCTCGAAGGTATTACCCTCACGTTATAGTTTATAGGGCTGTAGGACACGTGTAGGTCTTACCCTGATGTTATCTTTCTAGGGTCGTAGGTCGCTCGTAGGTCTTACCCTCATGTTATCTTTTCTAGGGTTGTAGGTCGCTTGTAGGTCTTACTCTCAAGTTATCTTTTATAGGGTAGTAGGTCGCTCGTTGGTCCTATACTCACATTATATTTTCTAAGGTTATAGTTTACTCGTAGGTCTTACCCTCACGTTATTTCTTATAGGGTCGTAGGTCACCCATAGGTCTTACCCTCAAGTTATGTTTTCTAGGGTCATTGGTCGCTCGTAGGTCTTACCCTCACGTTATCTTTTCTAAGGTCGTAGGTCGCTCGTAGGTCTTACCCTCACGTTATATTTTCTAGGGTCGTAGGTCGCTCGTAGGTCTTACCCTCATGTTATCTTTTCTAGGGTCGTAGGTCTCCCGTAGGTCTTACCCTCACATTATATTTTCTAGGGTCGTAAGTCGCTTGTTATCTTACCGTCACGTTATCTTTTCCAGGGTCGTAGGTCACTCATAGGTGTTACCCTCACATTATCTTTTCTAGGGTCGTAGGTCGCCCGTAAGTCTTACCCTCAAGTTATCTCTTCTATAGGTCTGTAGGTCGCTCGTAGGTCTTACCCTGACGTTATCTTTTATAGGGTTGTAGGTCGCTTGTAGGTCTTACCCCCATGTTATCATTTCTAGGGTCGTAGGACACTTGTAGGTATTACCCTTATAATATCTATTATAGGGTCGTAGGTCGCTCGTAGGTCTTACCCTCACATTATATTTTCTAAGGTTGTATTTCGCTCGTAGGTGTTACCCTCACGTTATCTTTTATAGGGTCGTAGGTCGCCCGTAGGTCTTACCCTCACGTTATCTTTTTCGGGTCATAGGTCGCCCGTAATTCTTAACCTCGCGTTATATTTTCTAGGGTCGTAGGTCCCTCGACATCTTTCTGTCACGTTATCTTTTTTGAGGTCGTAGGTCACTCATAGGTCTTACCCTCACGTTATCTTTTCTATGGTTGTAGGTCGCCCGTAAGTCTTACCCTCAAGTTATCTTTTCTAGAGTCATAGTTCGCTAGTAGGTCTTACCCTCACGATATCTTTTCTAGGGTCGTAGGTCGCTAATTGGTGTTACACTCACGTTAGCTTTTATAGGGTCTTAGGTCGCTCGTAGGTCTTACCCTCATGTTATATTTTTAGGGTTGGAGGTCTTACCCTCAGGTTATGTTTTATAAGGTCGTAGGTCGCTCGTAGGTCTTTCCCTCATTTTATCTTTCTACGGGTGTAGGTCGCTCGTAGGTCTTTCCCTCACGTTATATTTTCTAGGGTCGTAGGTTGCTCGTAGGTCTTACCCTCACGTTATCTTTTATAGGGTCGTAGGTCAGCGTAGGTCTTACCCTCATGTTATATTTTATAGGGTCGTAGGTCGCTCGTTATCTTTCCGTCACATTATCTTTTCTAGGGTCGTAGGTGGCTCATAGGTCATACCCTCAAATTTTCTTTTCTAGGGTTGTAGGTCGCTCGTAAGTCTTACCCTCAAGTTATCTTTTCTAGGGTCGTAGTTCGCTAGTAGGTCTTACCCTCACGTTATCTTTTCTAGGTTCGTAGGTCGCTCGTAGGTCTTACACTCAGGTTAGCTTTTATAGAGTCGTAGGCCGCTCATAGGTCTTACCCTCACGTTATCTTTTCTAAGGTAGTAGGTCGCTCGTAGGTCTTACCCACACGTTATATTTTCTAAGGTTATAGTTTACTCGTAGGTCTTACCCTCACGTTATTTTTATAGGGTCGTAGGTCGCCCATAGTCTTACCCTCACATTAACTTTTTTAGGGTCGTAGGTCGCCCATAGGTCTTACCCTCACGTTATGTTTTCTAGGGTCGTAGGTCCCCCGTAGGTCTTACCCTCACATTATATTTTCTCGGGTCATAGGTCGCTCATCATCTTACCGTCATGTTATCTTTTCTAGGGTCATAGGTCGCTCATAGGTCTTACCCTCACATTATATTTTTCTAGGGTTATAGGTCGCCCGTAAGTCTTACCCTCAAGTTATCTCTTCCAGGGTCGTAGTTCGCTAGTAGGTCTTACCCTTACGTTATCTTTTCTAGGGTCGTGGGTTTCCTGTAGGTCTTACCCTCACGTTATCTTTTATAGGTTTTTTAGGTCGCTCGTATGTCTTACCCTTACGTTATCTTTTATAGGGTCGTAGGTCAGCGTAGGTCTTACCCAGACGTTATATTTTATAGGGTCGTAGGTCGCTCGTTATGTTTCCGTCACGTTATCTTTTCTAGGGTCGTAGGTGGCTCATAGGTCATACCCTCACATTTTCTTTTCTAGGGTTAAAGGTCGCCTGTAAGTCTTACCCTCAAGTTATCTTTTCTATGGTTGTAGTTCGCTAGTAGGTCTTACCCTCACGTTATCTTTTCTAGGTTCGTAGGTCGCTCGTAGGTCTTACACTCAGGTTAGCTTTTATAGGGTCGTAGGCCGCTCATAGGTCTTACCCTCACGTTATATTTCTAGGGTTCTAGGTCTTACCTCCATGTTATCTTTTCTAGGGTTCGTAGGTCGCTCGTAGGTCTTACCCTCATGTTATCTTTTCTAATTTCGTAGGTCGCTCGTAGGTCTTACCCTCACGTTATCTTTTCTAAGGTAGTAGGTCGCTCGTAGGTCTTACCCACACGTTATATTTTCTAAGGTTATAGTTTACTCGTAGGTCTTACCCTCACGTTATTTTTTATAGGGTAGTAGGTCGCCCATAGGTCTTACCCTCACATTATCTTTTTTAGGGTCGTAGGTCGCCCATAGGTCTTACCCTCACGTTATGTTTTCTAGGGTCGTAGGTCGCTCGTAGGTCTTACGCTCACGTTATATTTTATAATTTCGTATGTCGCTCGTAGGTCTTACCCTCACGTTATCTTATCTAGGGTCGTAGGTCGCCCGTAGGTCTTACCCTCACGTTATATTTTCTCGTGTCATAGGTATCTCATCATCTTACCGTCACGTTATCTTTTCTAGGGTCATAGGTCGCTCATAGGTCTTACCCTCACATTATATTTTCTAGTGTTATGGGTCGCCCGTAAGTCTTACCCTCAATTTATCTTTTCTAGGGTCGTAGTTCGCTAGTAGGTCTTACCCTCACGATATCTTTTCTAGGGTCGTAGGTCGCTAATTGGTCTTACACTCACGTTAGCTTTTATAGCGTCTTAGGTCGCTCGTAGGTCTTACCCTCACGTTATATTTTTAGGGTTGAAGTTCTTACCCTCATGTTATATTTTAGAAGGTCGTAGGTCGCTCGTAGGTCTTTCCCTTATTTTATCTTTCTACGGTCGTAGGTCGCTCGTAGGTCTTACCCTCACATTGTATTTTCTAGGATCGTAGGTCGCTTATAGGTCTTACCCTCACGTTATCTTTTATAGGGTCGTAGGACGCTCGTAGGTCTTACCCTCATATTATCTTTTATCGGGTCGTCGGTCGCCCGTAGGTCTTACCCTCATGTTATCTTTTCTAGGGTCGTAAGTCGCCCGTAGGTCGTACCCTCACGTTATCTTTTACAGGGTCGTAGGTCTCTCATAGGTATTACCCTCATGTTATCTTTTATAGGGACGTAAGGAGCGCCTAGGTCTTACCCTCATGTTATCTTTCTAGGGTCGTAGGTCGCTCGTAGGTCTTACCCTCATGTTATCTTTTCTAATGTCGTAGGTCGCTCGTAGGTCTTACCCTCACGTTATCTTTTCTAAGGTAGTAGGTCGCTCGTAGGTCTTACCCACACGTTATATTTTCTAAGGTTATAGTTTACTCGTAGGTCTTACCATCACGTTATTTTTTATAGGGTCGTAGGTCGCCCATAGTCTTACCCTCACATTATCTTTTTTAGGGTCGTAGGCCGTCCATAGGTCTTACCCTCACGTTATATTTCTAGGGTTGTAGGTCTTACCTCCACATTATGTTTTATAAGGTTGTAGGTCGCTCGTAGGTCTTACCCTCATGTCATCTTTCTACGGTCATAGGTCGCTCGTAGGTCTTACCCACACGTTATATTTTCTAGGATCATAGGTCGCTTATAGGTCTTACCCTCACGTTATCTTTTATACGGTCGTAGGACACTCGTAGGTCTTACCCTCACATTATCTTTTATCGGGTTGTAGGTTTCCCATAGGTCTTACCCTCATGTTATCTTTTCTAGGTTCGTAGGTCGCCCGTAGGTCTTACCCTCACGTTATCTTTTATAGGGTTGTAGGTCTCTCGTAGGTATTACCCTCATGTTATCTTTTATAGGGCTGTAGGACGCGCATAGGTCTTACCCTCATGTTATCTTTCTAGGGTCGTAGGTCGCTCGTAGGTCTTACCCTCATGTTATCTTTTATAATGTCGTAGGTCGCTCGTAGGTCTTACCCTCATGTTATCTTTTCTAATGTAGTAGGTCGCTCGTACGTCTTACCCACACATTATATTTTCTAAGGTTATAGTTTACTCGTAGGTCTTACCCTCATGTTATTTTTTATAGGGTCGTAGGTCGCCCATAGGTCTTACCCTCAGATTATCTTTTTTAGGGTCGTAGGTCGCCCATAGGTCTTACCCTCACGTTATGTTTTCAAGGGTCGTAGATCGCTCGTAGGTCTTACCCTCATGTTATATTTTCTAGGTTTGTAGGTCACCCGTAAGTCTTACCCTCAAGTTATCTTTTCTAGGGTCGTAGTTCACTAGTAGGTCTTACCCTCATGATATCTTTTCTAGGGTCGTAGGTCGCTAATTGGTCTTACACTCACGTTAGCTTTTATAGCGTCTTAGGTCGCTCGTAGGTCTTACCCTCACGTTATATTTTTAGGGTTGTAGGTCTTACCCTCATGTTATATTTTATAAGGTCGTAGGTCGCTCGTAGGTCTTTCCCTCATTTTATCTTTCTACGGTCGTAGGTCGCTCGTAGGTCTTACCCTCACGTTGTATTTTCTAGGATCGTAGGTCGCTTATAGGTCTTACCCTCACGTTATCTTTTATAGGGTCGTAGGACGCTCGTAGGTCTTACCCTCATATTATCTTTTATCGGGTCGTAGGTCGCCCGTAGGTCTTACACTCATGTTATCTTTTCTAGGGTCGTAGGTCGCCCGTAGGTCTTACCCTCGCGTTATCTTTTATAGGGTCGTAGGTCTCTCATAGGTATTACCCTCATGTTATCTTTTATAGGGACGTAAGATACGCCTAGGTCTTACCCTCATGTTATCTTTCTAGGGTCAGAGGTCGCTCGTAGGTCTTACCCTCATGTTGTCTTTTCTAATGCCGTAGGTCGCTCGTAGGTCTTACTCTCACGTTATCTTTTCTAAGGTAGTAGGTCGCTCGTAGGTCTTACGCACACGTTATATTTTCTAAGGTTATAGTTTACTCGTAGGTCTTACCCTCACGTTATTTTTTATAGGGTCGTAGGTCGCCCATAGTCTTACCCTCACATTATCTTTTTTAGGGTCGTAGGTCGTCCATAGGTCTTACCCTCACGTTATGTTTTCTAGGGTCGTAGGTTGCTCGTAGGTCTTACCCTCACGTTATATTTTCTAAGGTTGTATGTCGTTCGTAGGTCTTACCCTCACGTTATCTTATCTAGGGTCGTAGGTCCCCCGTAGGTCTTACCCTCACAATATATTTTCTCGGGTCATAGGTTGCTCATCATCTTACCGTCATGTTATCTTTTCTAGGGTCATAGGTTGCTCATAGGTCTTACCCACACATTATATTTTTCTAGGGTTATAGGTCGCCCGTAAGACTTACCCTCAAGTTATCTCTTCCAGGGTCGTAGTTCGCTAGTAGGTCTTACCCTTACGTTATCTTTTCTAGGGTCGTAGGTTTCCTGTAGGTCTTACCCTCACGTTATCTTTTATAGGTTTGTAGGTCGCTCGTAAATCTTACCCTCACGTTATCTTTTATAGGGTCGTAGGTCAGCGTAGGTCTTACCCTCACGTTATATTTTATAGGGTCGTAGGACGCTCGTTATCTTTTCGTCACGTTATGTTTTCTAGGGTCGTAGGTGTCTCCTAGGTCATACCCTCACATGTTCTTTTCTAGGGTTGTAGGTTTCCCGTAAGTCTTACCCTCAAGTTATCTTTTCTAGGGTCGTTGTTCGCTAGTAGGTCTTACCCTCACGTTATCTTTTCTAGGTTCATAGGTCGCTCGTAGGTCTTACACTCAGGTTAGCTTGTATAGGGTCGTAGGCCGCTCATAGGTCTTACCCTCACGTTATATTTCTAGGGTTGTAGGTCTTACCTCCACGTTATCTTTTCTAGGGTTCGTAGGTCGCTCGTAGGTCTTACCCTCATGTTATCTTTTCTAATGTCGTAGGTCGTTCATAGGTCTTACCCTCACGTTATCTTTTCTAAGGTAGTAGGTCGCTCGTAGGTCTTACCCACACGTTATATTTTCTAAGGTTATAGTTTACTCGTAGGTCTTACCCTCACGTTATTTTTTATAGGGTTGTAGGTCGCCCATAGGTCTTACCCTCACATTATCTTTTTTAGGGTCGTAGGTCGCCCGTAGGTCTTACCCTCATGTTATGTTTTCTAGGGTCGTAGGTCGCTCGTAGGTCTTACGCTCACGTTATATTTTCTAAGGTCGTATGTCGCTCGTAGGTCTTACCCTCACGTTATCTTATCTAGGGTCGTAGGTCGCCCTTAGGTCTTACCCTCACGTTATATTTACTCGGGTCATAGGTCGCTCATCATCTTACCATCATGTTATCTTTTCTAGGGTCATAGGTCGCTCATAGGTCTTACCCTCACATTATATTTTCTAGGGTTATAGGTCCCCCGTAAGTCTTACCCTCAAGTTATCTCTTTTAGGGTCGTAGTTCGCTAGTAGGTCTTTCCCTCACGATATCTTTTCTAGGGTTGTAGGTCGCTAATTGGTCTTACACTCACGTTAGCTTTTATAGCGTCTTAGGTCACTCGTAGGTCTTACCCTCACGTTATATTTTTAGGGTTGTAGGTCTTACCCTCATGTTATATTTTATAAGGTCGTAGGTCGCTCGTAGGTCTTTCCCTCATTTTATCTTTCTACGGTCGTAGGTCGCTCGTAGGTCTTACCCTCACGTTGTATTTTCTAGGATCGTAGGTCGCTTATAGGTCTTACCCTCATGTTATCTTTTATAGGGTCGTAGGACGCTCGTAGGTCTTACCCTCATATTATCTTTTATCGGGTCGTAGGTCGCCCGTAGGTCTTACACTCATGTTATCTTTTATAGGGTCGTAGGTCTCTCATAGGTATTACCCTCATGTTATCTTTTATAGGGACGTAAGACGCGCCTAGGTCTTACCCTCATGTTATCTTTCTAGGGTTGTAGGTCGCTCGTAGGTCTTACCCTCATGTTATCTTTTCTAATGCCGTAGGTCGCTCGTAGGTCTTACCCTCACGTTATCTTTTCTAAGGTAGTAGGTCGCTCGTAGGTCTTACCCACACGTTATATTTTATAGGGTCGTAGGTCGCCCATAGTCTTACCCTCACATTATCTTTTTTAGGGTCGTAGGTCGTCCATAGGTCTTACCCTCACGTTATGTTTTCTAGGGTCGTAGGTCGCTCGTAGGTCTTACCCTCACGTTATATTTTCTAAGGTCGTAAGTCGTTCGTAGGTCTTACCCTCATGTTATCTTATCTAGGGTCGTAGGTCCCCCGTAGGTCTTACCCTCACATTATATTTTCTCGGGTCATAGTTCGCTCATCATCTTACCGTCATGTTATCTTTTCTAGGGTCATAGGTCGCTCATAGGTCTTACCCTCACATTATATTTTTCTAGGGTTATAGGTCGCCCGTAAGACTTACCCTCAAGTTATCTCTTCCAGGGTCGTAGTTCGCTAGTAGGTCTTACCCTTACGTTATCTTTTCTAGGGTCGTAGGTTTCTTGTAGGTCTTACCCTCACGTTATCTTTTATAGGTTTGTAGGTCGCTCGTAGGTCTTACCCTCACGTTATCTTTTATAGGGTCGTAGGTCAGCGTAGGTCTTACCCTCACGTTATATTTTATAGGGTGGTAGGTCGCTCGTTATCTTTCCGTCACGTTATCTCTTCTAGGGTCGTAGGTGTCTCATAGGTCTTACCCTCACATTTTCTTTTCTAGGTTTGTAGGTCGCCCGTAAGTCTTACCCTCAAGTTATCTTTTCTAGGGTCGTAGTTCGCTAGTAGGTCTTACCCTCACGTTATCTTTTATAGGTTCGTAGGTCGCTCGTAGGTCTTACACTCAGGTTAGCTTGTATAGGGTCGTAGGCCGCTCATAGGTCTTAACCTCACGTTATATTTCTAGGGTTGTAGGTCTTACCTCCATGTTATCTTTTCTGGGGATCGTAGGTCGCTCGTAGGTCTTACCCTCATGTTATCTTTTCTAATGTCGTAGGTCGCTCGTAGGCCTTACCCTCACGTTATCTTTTTTAAGGTAGTAGGTCGCTCGTAGGTCTTACCCACACGTTATATTTTCTAAGTTTATAGTTTACTCATAGGTCTTACCCTCATGTTATTTTTTATAGGGTCGTAGGTCGCCCATAGGTCTTACCCTCACATTATCTTTTTTAGGGTCGTAGGTCGCCCATAGGTCTTACCCTCACGTTATGTTTTCTAGGGTCGTAGGTCGCTCGTAGGTCTTACCCTCACGTTATATTTTCTAAGGTCGTATGTCGCTCGTAGGTCTTACCCTCACGTTATCTTATCTAGGGTCGTAGGTCGCCCGTAGGTCTTACCCTCACGTTATATTTTCTCGGGTCATAGGTCGCTCATCATCTTACCGTCATGTTATCTTTTCTAGGTTCATAGGTCGCTCATAGGTCTTACCCTCATATTATATTTTCTAGGGTTATAGGTCGCCCGTAAGTCTTACCCTCAAGTTATCTCTTCTAGGGTCGTAGTTTGCTAGTAGGTCTTACCCTTACGTTATCTTTTCTAGGGTCGTAGGTTTCCTGTAGGTCTTACCCTCACGTTATCTTTTATAGGTTTGTAGGTCGCTCGTAGGTCTTACCCTCACGTTATCTTTTATAGGGTCGTAGGTCAGCGTAGGTCTTACCCTCACGTTATATTTTATAGGGTCGTAGGCCGCTCGTTATCTTTCTGTCACGTTATCTTTTCTAGGGTCGTAGGTGGCTCATAGGTCATACCCTCACATTTTCTTTTCTAGGGTTGTAGGTCGCCCGTAAGTCTTACCCTCTAGTTATCTTTTCTAGGGTCGTAGTTTGCTAGTAGGTCTTACCCTCATGTTATCTTTTTTAGGGTTGTAGGTCAGCGTAGGTCTTACCCTCGCGTTATATTTTATAGGGTCGTAGGTCGCTCGTTATCTTTCCGTCACGTTATCTTTTCTAGGGTCGTAGGTGGCTCATAGGTCATACCCTCACATTTTCTTTTCTAGGGTTGTAGGTCGCCCGTAAGTCTTACCCTCAAGTTATCTTTTCTAGGGTCGTAGTTAGCTAGTAGGTCTTACCCTCACGTTATCTTTTCTAGGTTCGTAGGTCGCTCGTAGGTCTTACACTCAGGTTAGCTTTTATAGGGTCGTAGGCCGCTCATAGGTCTTACACTCACGTTATATTTCTAGGGTTGTAGGTCTTACCTCCACGTTATCTTTTCTAGGGTTCGTAGGTCGCTCGTAGGTCTTACCCTCATGTTATCTTTTCTAATGTCGTTGGTCGCTCGTAGGTCTTACCCTCACATTATCTTTTCTAATGTAGTAGGTCGCTCGTAGGTCTTACCCACACATTATATTTTCTAAGGTTATAGTTTACTCCTAGGTCTTACCCTCATGTTATTTTTTATAGGGTCGTAGGTCGCCCATAGGTCTTACCCTCACATTATCTTTTTTAGGGTCGTAGGTCGCCCATAGGTCTTACCCTCACGTTATGTTTTCTAGGGTCGTAGGTCGCTCGTAGGTCTTACCCTCACGTTATATTTTCTAAGGTCGTATGTCGCTCGTAGGTCTTACCCTCACGTTATCTTATCTAGGGTCGTAGGTCGCCCGTAGGTCTTACCCTCACGTTATATTTTCTCGGGTCATAGGTCGCTCATCATCTTACCGTCATGTTATCTTTTCTAGGTTCATAGGTCGCTCATAGGTCTTACCCTCATATTATATTTTCTAGGGTTATAGGTCTCCCGTAAGTCTTACCCTCAAGTTATCTCTTCTAGGGTCGTAGTTTGCTAGTAGGTCTTACCCTTACGTTATCTTTTCTAGGGTCGTAGGTTTCCTGTAGGTCTTACCCTCACGTTATCTTTTATAGGTTTGTAGGTCGCTCGTAGGTCTTACCCTCATGTTATCTTTTATAGGGTCGTAGGTCAGCGTAGGTCTTACCCTCACGTTATATTTTATAGGGTCGTAGGCCGCTCGTTATCTTTCTGTCACGTTATCTTTTCTAGGGTCGTAGGTGGCTCATAGGTCATACCCTCACATTTTCTTTTCTAGGGTTGTAGGTCGCCCGTAAGTCTTACCCTCTAGTTATCTTTTCTAGGGTCGTGGTTTGCTAGTAGGTCTTACCCTCATGTTATCTTTTATAGGGTTGTAGGTCAGCGTAGGTCTTACCCTCACGTTATATTTTATAGGGTCGTAGGTCGCTCGTTATCTTTCCGTCACGTTATCTTTTCTAGGGTCGTAGGTGGCTCATAGGTCATACCCTCACATTTTCTTTTCTAGGGTTGTAGGTCGCCCGTAAGTCTTACCCTCAAGTTATCTTTTCTAGGGTCGTAGTTAGCTAGTAGGTCTTACCCTCACGTTATCTTTTCTAGGTTCGTAGGTCGCTCGTAGGTCTTACACTCAGGTTAGATTTTATAGGGTCGTAGGCCGCTCATAGGTCTTACACTCACGTTATATTTCTAGGGTTGTAGGTCTTACCTCCACGTTATCTTTTCTAGGGTTCGTAGGTCGCTCGTAGGTCTTACCCTCATGTTATCTTTTCTAATGTCGTTGGTCGCTCGTAGGTCTTACCCTCACGTTATCTTTTCTAATGTAGTAGGTCGCTCGTAGGTCTTACCCACACATTATATTTTCTAAGGTTATAGTTTACTCCTAGGTCTTACCCTCACGTTATTTTTTATAGGGTCGTAGGTCGCCCATAGGTCTTACCCTCACATTATCTTTTTTAGGGTCGTAGGTCGCCCATAGGTCTTACCCTCATGTTATGTTTTCTAGGGTCGTAGGTCGCTCGTAGGTCTTACCCTCACGTTATATTTTCTAAGGTCGTATGTCGCTCGTAGGTCTTACCCTCACGTTATCTTATCTAGGGTCGTAGGTCGCCCGTAGGTCTTACCCTCACGTTATATTTTCTCGGGTCATAGGTCGCTCATCATCTTACCGTCATGTTATCTTTTCTAGGTTCATAGGTCGCTCATAGGTCTTACCCTCATATTATATTTTCTAGGGTTATAGGTCGCCCGTAAGTCTTACCCTCAAGTTATCTCTTCTAGGGTCGTAGTTCGCTAGTAGGTCTTACCCTCACGTTATATTTTATAGGGTCGTAGGTCTTACCTTAATGTTATATTTTCTAGGGTCGTAGGTCGCTTGTAGGTCTTACCCTCATGTTATCTTTTATAGGGTCGTAAGTAAGCGTAGGTCTAACCCTCACGTTATATTTTATAGGGTCGTAGGTCGCTCGTTATCTTTCTGTCACGTTATCTTTTCTAGGGTCGTAGGTGGCTCACAGGTCATACCCTCACATTATCTTTTCTAGGGTTCTAGGTCACCCGTAAGTCTTACCCTCAAGTTATCTTTTCTAGTGTCGTAGTTCGCTAGTAGGTCTTACCCTCACGTTATCTTTTCTAGGTACGTAGGTCGCTCGTAGGTCAAACACTCAGGTTAGCTTTTATAGGGTCGTAGGTCGCTCATAGGTCTTACCCTCACGTTATATTTCTATGGTCATAGGTCTTACCCTCATGTTATCTTTCTAGGGTCGTAGGTCGCTCGTAGGTTTTACCCTCATGTTATCTTTCTACGGTCATACGTCGCTCGTAGGTCTTACCCTCATGTTATATTTTCTAGGATCGAAGGTCGCTTATAGGTCTTACCCTCATGTTATCTTTTATAGGGTGGTAGGACGCTCATAGGTCTTACCCGCACATTATCTTTTATTGGGTCGTAGGTCGCCCGTATGTCTTACCCTCACGTTATTTTTTATATGGTCGTAGGTCTCCCATAGGTCTTACCCTCACATTATCTTTTTTAGGGTCGTAGGTCACCCATAGGTCTTACCCTCATGTTATGTTTTCTAGGGTCGTAGGTCGCTCGTAGGTCTTACCCTTACATTATATTTTCTAGGGTCGTATGTCGCTCGTAGGTCTTACCCTCATGTTAACTTATCTAGGGTCGTAGGTTGCTCGTAGGTCTTACCCTCATGTTATATTTTCTAGGGTCGTAGGTCACTCGTCATCTTACTGTCACGTTAGCTCTTCTAGGGTCGTAGTTCGCTAGTAGGTCTTACCGTTACGTTATCTTTTCTAGGGTCGTAGGTCGCCTGTAGGTCTTACCCTCACGTTATCTTTTATAGGTTTGTAGGTCGCTCGTAGGTCTTACCCTCACGTTATCTTTTATAGGGTTGTAGGTCGCTCGTAGGTCTTACCCTCATGTTATATTTCTAGGATCATAGGTCTCTCGTAGGTCTTACACTGACGTTATCTTTTCTAGGGTCATAGGTCGCCCGTAGGTCTTACCCTCATGTTATCTTTTATAGGGTCGTAGGTCTCTCGTAGGTATTTCCCTCACGTTATATTTTATAGGGCTGTAGGACGCACAAAGGTCTTACCCTCATGTTATCTTTCTAGGGTCGTAGGTCGCTCGTAGGTCTTACCCTCATGTTATCTTTTTTAAGGTTGTAGGTCGCTTGTAGGTCACTTGTATGTCTTACCCTCAAGTTATCTTTTATAGGGTAGTAGGTCGCTCGTAAGTGTTACCCTCACATTATCTTTTATCGGGTCGTAGGTCGCCCGTAGGTCTTTCCCCCATGTTATCTTTTATAGGGGTGTAGGACACGCGTAGGTCTTACCCTCATGTTATCTTTCTAGGGTCGTAGGTCGCTCGTACGTGTTACCCTCATGTTATCTTTTCTAGGGTCGTAGGTCGCTCGTAGGTCTTACCCTCACGTTATCTTTTCTAAGGTAGTAGGTCGCTCGTAGGTCTTACCCACACGTTATATTTTCTAAGGTTATAGTTTACTCGTAGGTCTTACCCTCACGTTTTTTTTATATGGTCGTAGGTCGCCCATAGGTCTTACCCTCACGTTATGTTTTCTAGGGTCATAGGTCGCTCGTAGGTCTTACCCTCACGTTATATTATCTAGGGTCATAGGTCTCCCGTAGGTATTACCCTAACGTTATATTTTCTAGGGTCATAGGTCACTCGTCATCTTACAATCACGTTATCTTTTCTAGGGTCATAGGTCGCTCATATGTCTTACCCTCACATTATCTTTTCTAGGGTTGTAGTTCGCCCGTAAGTCTTACCCTCAAGTTATCTCTTCTAGGGTCATAGTTCGCTAGTAGGTCTTACCCTTACGTTATATTATCTAGGGTCGTAGGTCACTTGTAGGTCTTACCCTCACGTTATCTTTTATAGGTTTGTGGGTCGCTCGTAGGTCTTACCCTTACGTTATCTTTTATAGGGTTGTAGGTCGCTCGTAGGTCTTACCCTCATGTTATATTTCTAGGATCATAGGTCTCTCGTAGGTCTTACACTGACGTTATCTTTTATAGGGTTGTAGGTATCTCATAGGTCTTACCCCAATGTTATCGTTTCTAGGGTCGTAGGTCACTTGTAGGTATTACCCTCACGTTATATTTTCTAAGGTTGTAGTTTGCTCGTAGGTCTTACCCTCACGTTATCTTTTATAGGGTCGTAGCTCGCCCGTAGGTCTTACCCTCATGTTATCTTTCTAGGGTCGTAGGTCCCTCGTAGGTCTTACCCTCATGTTATATTTTCTAGGGTTGTAGGTCGCTTGTAGGTCGCTTGTAGGTCGTACCCTTACGTTATGTTTTTTAGGGTCGTAGGTCGCCCATAGGTCTTACCCTCATGTTATGTTTTCTAGGGTCGTAGGTTGCTCGTAGGTCTTACCCGCATGTTATCTTTTCTAAGGTCGTAGGTCGCTCGTAGGTTTTACCCTCATGTTATATTTTCTAGGGTCGTAGGTCCTTCGTAGGTCTTACGCTCACGTTATCTTATCTATGGTCGTAGGTCGCCCATAGGTCTTACCCTCATGTTATATTTTCTAGGGTCGTAGGTCGCTCGTTATCTTACCGTCACGTTATCTTTTCTAGGGTCGTAGGTCGCTCATAGGTCTTACCCTCACATTATCTTTTCTAGGGTTGTAGGTCGCCCGTAAGTCTTACCCTCAAGTTATCTCTTCTAGGGTTGTAGTTCGCTAGTAGGTCTTACCCTTACGGTATCTTTTCTAGGGTCGTAGGTCGCCAGTAGTTCTTACCCTCACGTTATCTTTTATAGGTTTGTAGGTCGCTCGTAGGTCTTACCCTCACAATATCTTTTATAGGGTTGTAGGTCCCTCGTAGGTCTTACCCTCATGTTATATTTCTAGGATCATAGGTCTCTCGTAGGTCTTACACTAACGTTATCTTTTCTAGGGTCATAGGTCGCCCGTAGGTCTTACCCTCATGTTATCTTTTATAGGGTCGTAGGTCTCTCGTAGGTATTTCCCTCACGTTATATTTCATAGGGCTGTAGGACGCACATAGGTCTTACCCTAATGTTATCTTTCTAGGGTCGTTGGTCGCTCGTAGGTCTTACCCTCATGTTATCTTTTCTAAGGTTGTAGGTCGCTTGTAGGTCACTTGTATGTCTTACCCTCAAGTTATCTTTTATAGGGTAGTAGGTCGCTCGTAGGTGTTACCCTCACATTATCTTTTATCGGGTCGTAGGTCGCCCGTAGGTCTTTCCCCCATGTTATCTTTTATAGGGGTGTAGGACACGCGTAGGTCTTACCCTCATGTTATCTTTCTAGGGTCGTAGGTCGCTCGTACGTGTTACCCTCATGTTATCTTTTCTAGGGTCGTAGGTCGCTCGTAGGTCTTACCCTCACGTTATCTTTTCTAAGGTAGTAGGTCGCTCGTAGGTCTTACCCACACGTTATATTTTCTAAGGTTATAGTTTACTCGTAGGTCTTACCCTCACATTTTTTTTATATGGTCGTAGGTCGCCCATAGGTCTTACCCTCACGTTATGTTTTCTAGGGTCATAGGTCGCTCGTAGGTCTTACCCTCACGTTATATTATCTAGGGTCATAGGTCTCCCGTAGGTATTACCCTAACGTTATATTTTCTAGGGTCATAGGTCACTCGTCATCTTACCATCACGTTATCTTTTCTAGGGTCATAGGTCGCTCATATGTCTTACCCTCACATTATCTTTTCTAGGGTTGTAGTTCGCCCGTAAGTCTTACCCTCAAGTTATCTCTTCTAGGGTCATAGTTCGCTAGTAGGTCTTACCCTTACGTTATATTATCTAGGGTCGTAGGTCACTTGTAGGTCTTACCCTCACGTTATCTTTTATAGGTTTGTGGGTCGCTCGTAGGTCTTACCCTTACGTTATCTTTTATAGGGTTGTAGGTCGCTCGTAGGTCTTACCCTCATGTTATATTTCTAGGATCATAGGTCTCTCGTAGGTCTTACACTGACGTTATCTTTTATAGGGTTGTAGGTATCTCATAGGTCTTACCCCAATGTTATCGTTTCTAGGGTCGTAGGTCACTTGTAGGTATTACCCTCACGTTATATTTTCTAAGGTTGTAGTTCGCTCGTAGGTCTTACCCTCACGTTATCTTTTATAGGGTCGTAGCTCGCCCGTAGGTCTTACCCTCATGTTATCTTTCTAGGGTCGTAGGTCCCTCGTAGGTCTTACCCTCATGTTATATTTTCTAGGGTTGTAGGTCGCTTGTAGGTCGCTTGTAGGTCGTACCCTTACGTTATGTTTTTTAGGGTCGTAGGTCGCCCATAGGTCTTACCCTCATGTTATGTTTTCTAGGGTCGTAGGTTGCTCGTAGGTCTTACCCGCACGTTATCTTTTCTAAGGTCGTAGGTCGCTCGTAGGTTTTACCCTCATGTTATATTTTCTAGGGTCGTAGGTCCTTCGTAGGTCTTACGCTCACGTTATCTTATCTAGGGTCGTAGGTCGCCCATAGGTCTTACCCTCATGTTATATTTTCTAGGGTCGTAGGTCGCTCGTTATCTTACCGTCACGTTATCTTTTCTAGGGTCGTAGGTCGCTCATAGGTCTTACCCTCACATTATCTTTTCTAGGGTTGTAGGTCGCCCGTAAGTCTTACCCTCAAGTTATCTCTTCTAGGGTTGTAGTTCGCTAGTAGGTCTTACCCTTACGGTATCTTTTCTAGGGTCGTAGGTCGCCAGTAGTTCTTACCCTCACGTTATCTTTTATAGGTTCGTAGGAAGCTCGTAGGTCTTACCCTCACAATATCTTTTATAGGGTTGTAGGTCGCTCGTAGGTCTTACCCTCATGTTATATTTCTAGGATCATAGGTCTCTCGTAGGTCTTACACTAACGTTATCTTTTCTAGGGTCATAGGTCGCCCGTAGGTCTTACCCTCATGTTATCTTTTATAGGGTCATAGGTCTCTCGTAGGTATTTCCCTCACGTTATATTTCATAGGGCTGTAGGACGCACATAGGTCTTACCCTAATGTTATCTTTCTAGGGTCGTTGGTGGCTCGTAGGTCTTACCCTCATGTTATCTTTTCTAAGGTTGTAGGTCGCTTGTAGGTCACTTGTATGTCTTACCCTCAAGTTATCTTTTATAGGGTAGTAGGTCGCTCGTAGGTGTTACCCTCACATTATCTTTTATCGGGTCGTAGGTCGCCCGTAGGTCTTTCCCCCATGTTATCTTTTATAGGGGTGTAGGACACGCGTAGGTCTTACCCTCATGTTATCTTTCTAGGGTCGTAGGTCGCTCGTACGTGTTACCCTCATGTTATCTTTTCTAGGGTCGTAGGTCGCTCGTAGGTCTTACCCTCACGTTATCTTTTCTAAGGTAGTAGGTCGCTCGTAGGTCTTACCCACACGTTATATTATCTAAGGTTATAGTTTACTCGTAGGTCTTACCCTCACGTTTTTTTATATGGTCGTAGGTCGCCCATAGGTCTTACCCTCATGTTATGTTTTTTAGGGTCATAGGTCGCTCGTAGGTCTTACCCTCACGTTATATTATCTAGGGTCATAGGTCACCCGTAGGTATTACCCTCACGTTATATTTTTTAGGGTCATAGGTCACTCGTCATCTTACCATCACGTTATCTTTTCTAGGGTCATAGGTCGCTCATAGGTCTTACCCTCACATTATCTTTGCTAGGGTTGTAGTTCGCCCGTAAGTCTTACCCTCAAGTTATCTCTTCTAGGGTCATAGTTCGCTAGTAGGTCTTACCCTTACGTTATATTTTCTAGGGTCGTAGGTCGCCTGTAGGTCTTAGCCTCACGTTATATTTTATAGGTTTGTGGGTCGCTCGTAGGTCTTACCCTCACGTTATCTTTTATAGGGTTGTAGGCCGCTCGTAGGTCTTACCCTCATGTTATATTTCTAGGATCATAGGTCTCTCGTAGGTCTTACACTGACGTTATCTTTTATAGGGTTGTAGGTCGCTCATAGGTCTTACCCCAATGTTATCGTTTCTAGGGTCGTAGGTGACTTGTAGGTATTACCCTCACGTTATATTTTATAAGATTGTAGTTCGCTCGTAGATCTTACCCTCACGTTATCTTTTATAAGGTCGTAGCTCGCCCGTAGGTCTTACACTCATGTTATCTTTCTAGGGTCGTAGGTCGCTCGTAGGTCTTACCCTCATGTTATATTTTCTAGGGTTGTAGGTCGCTTGTAGGTCGTACCGTTATGTTATCTTTTTTAGGGTCGTAGGTCGCCCATGGGTCTTACCCTCATGTTATGTTTTCTAGGGTCGTAGGTCGCTCGTAGGTCTTACCCGCACGTTATCTTTTCTAAGGCCGTAGGTCGCTCGTAGGTCTTACCCTCATGTTATATTTTCTATGGTCGTAGGTCCTTCGCAGGTCTTACTCTCACGTTATCTTATCTAGGGTCGTAGGTCGCCCATAGGTCTTACCCTCATGTTATATTTTCTAGGGTCGTAGGTCGCTCGTTATCTTACCGTCACATTATCTTTTCTAGGGTCGTAGGTCGCTCATAGGTCTTACCCTCACATTATCTTTTCTAGGGTTGTAGGTCGCCCGTAAGTCTTACCCTCAAGTTATCTCTTCTAGGGTTGTAGTTCGCTAGTAGGTCTTACCCTTACGGTATCTTTTCTAGGGTCGTAGGTCGCCAGTAGTTCTTACCCTCACGTTATCTTTTATAGGTTTGTAGGTCGCTCGTAGGTCTTACCCTCACAATATCTTTTATAGGGTTGTAGGTCCCTCGTAGGTCTTACCCTCATGTTATATTTCTAGGATCATAGGTCTCTCGTAGGTCTTACACTAACGTTATCTTTTCTAGGGTCATAGGTCGCCCGTAGGTCTTACCCTCATGTTATCTTTTATAGGGTCGTAGGTCTCTCGTAGGTATTTCCCTCACGTTATATTTCATAGGGCTGTAGGACGCACATAGGTCTTACCCTAATGTTATCTTTCTAGGGTCGTTGGTCGCTCGTAGGTCTTACCCTCATGTTATCTTTTCTAAGGTTGTAGGTCGCTTGTAGGTCACTTGTATGTCTTACCCTCAAGTTATCTTTTATAGGGTAGTAGGTCGCTCGTAGGTGTTACCCTCACATTATCTTTTATCGGGTCGTAGGTCGCCCGTAGGTCTTTCCCCCATGTTATCTTTTATAGGGGTGTAGGACACGCGTAGGTCTTACCCTCATGTTATCTTTCTAGGGTCGTAGGTCGCTCGTACGTGTTACCCTCATGTTATCTTTTCTAGGGTCGTAGGTCGCTCGTAGGTCTTACCCTCACGTTATCTTTTCTAAGGTAGTAGGTCGCTCGTAGGTCTTACCCACACGTTATATTTTCTAAGGTTATAGTTTACTCGTAGGTCTTACCCTCACATTTTTTTTATATGGTCGTAGGTCGCCCATAGGTCTTACCCTCACGTTATGTTTTCTAGGGTCATAGGTCGCTCGTAGGTCTTACCCTCACGTTATATTATCTAGGGTCATAGGTCTCCCGTAGGTATTACCCTAACGTTATATTTTCTAGGGTCATAGGTCACTCGTCATCTTACCATCACGTTATCTTTTCTAGGGTCATAGGTCGCTCATATGTCTTACCCTCACATTATCTTTTCTAGGGTTGTAGTTCGCCTGTAAGTCTTACCCTCAAGTTATCTCTTCTAGGGTCATAGTTCGCTAGTAGGTCTTACCCTTACGTTATATTATCTAGGGTCGTAGGTCACTTGTAGGTCTTACCCTCACGTTATCTTTTATAGGTTTGTGGGTCGCTCGTAGGTCTTACCCTTACGTTATCTTTTATAGGGTTGTAGGTCGCTCGTAGGTCTTACCCTCATGTTATATTTCTAGGATCATAGGTCTCTCGTAGGTCTTACACTGACGTTATCTTTTATAGGGTTGTAGGTATCTCATAGGTCTTACCCCAATGTTATCGTTTCTAGGGTCGTAGGTCACTTGTAGGTATTACCCTCACGTTATATTTTCTAAGGTTGTAGTTCGCTCGTAGGTCTTACCCTCACGTTATCTTTTATAGGGTCGTAGCTCGCCCGTAGGTCTTACCCTCATGTTATCTTTCTAGGGTCGTAGGTCCCTCGTAGGTCTTACCCTCATGTTATATTTTCTAGGGTTGTAGGTCGCTTGTAGGTCGCTTGTAGGTCGTACCCTTACGTTATGTTTTTTAGGGTCGTAGGTCGCCCATAGGTCTTACCCTCATGTTATGTTTTCTAGGGTCGTAGGTTGCTCGTAGGTCTTACCCGCACGTTATCTTTTCTAAGGTCGTAGGTCGCTCGTAGGTTTTACCCTCATGTTATATTTTCTAGGGTCGTAGGTCCTTCGTAGGTCTTACGCTCACGTTATCTTATCTAGGGTCGTAGGTCGCCCATAGGTCTTACCCTCATGTTATATTTTCTAGGGTCGTAGGTCGCTCGTTATCTTACCGTCACGTTATCTTTTCTAGGGTCGTAGGTCGCTCATAGGTCTTACCCTCACATTATCTTTTCTAGGGTTGTAGGTCGCCCGTAAGTCTTACCCTCAAGTTATCTCTTCTAGGGTTGTAGTTCGCTAGTAGGTCTTACCCTTACGGTATCTTTTCTAGGGTCGTAGGTCGCCAGTAGTTCTTACCCTCACGTTATCTTTTATAGGTTCGTAGGAAGCTCGTAGGTCTTACCCTCACAATATCTTTTATAGGGTTGTAGGTCGCTCGTAGGTCTTACCCTCATGTTATATTTCTAGGATCATAGGTCTCTCGTAGGTCTTACACTAACGTTATCTTTTCTAGGGTCATAGGTCGCCCGTAGGTCTTACCCTCATGTTATCTTTTATAGGGTCATAGGTCTCTCGTAGGTATTTCCCTCACGTTATATTTCATAGGGCTGTAGGACGCACATAGGTCTTACCCTAATGTTATCTTTCTAGGGTCGTTGGTGGCTCGTAGGTCTTACCCTCATGTTATCTTTTCTAAGGTTGTAGGTCGCTTGTAGGTCACTTGTATGTCTTACCCTCAAGTTATCTTTTATAGGGTAGTAGGTCGCTCGTAGGTGTTACCCTCACATTATCTTTTATCGGGTCGTAGGTCGCCCGTAGGTCTTTCCCCCATGTTATCTTTTATAGGGGTGTAGGACACGCGTAGGTCTTACCCTCATGTTATCTTTCTAGGGTCGTAGGTCGCTCGTACGTGTTACCCTCATGTTATCTTTTCTAGGGTCGTAGGTCGCTCGTAGGTCTTACCCTCACGTTATCTTTTCTAAGGTAGTAGGTCGCTCGTAGGTCTTACCCACACGTTATATTATCTAAGGTTATAGTTTACTCGTAGGTCTTACCCTCACGTTTTTTTATATGGTCGTAGGTCGCCCATAGGTCTTACCCTCACGTTATGTTTTTTAGGGTCATAGGTCGCTCGTAGGTCTTACCCTCACGTTATATTATCTAGGGTCATAGGTCACCCGTAGGTATTACCCTCACGTTATATTTTTTAGGGTCATAGGTCACTCGTCATCTTACCATCACGTTATCTTTTCTAGGGTCATAGGTCGCTCATAGGTCTTACCCTCACATTATCTTTGCTAGGGTTGTAGTTCGCCCGTAAGTCTTACCCTCAAGTTATCTCTTCTAGGGTCATAGTTCGCTAGTAGGTCTTACCCTTACGTTATATTTTCTAGGGTCGTAGGTCGCCTGTAGGTCTTAGCCTCACGTTATATTTTATAGGTTTGTGGGTCGCTCGTAGGTCTTACCCTCACGTTATCTTTTATAGGGTTGTAGGCCGCTCGTAGGTCTTACCCCAATGTTATCGTTTCTAGGGTCGTAGGTGACTTGTAGGTATTACCCTCACGTTATATTTTATAAGATTGTAGTTCGCTCGTAGATCTTACCCTCACGTTATCTTTTATAGGGTCGTAGCTCGCCCGTAGGTCTTACACTCATGTTATCTTTCTAGGGTCGTAGGTCGCTCGTAGGTCTTACCCTCATGTTATATTTTCTAGGGTTGTAGGTCGCTTGTAGGTCGTACCGTTATGTTATCTTTTTTAGGGTCGTAGGTCGCCCATGGGTCTTACCCTCATGTTATGTTTTCTAGGGTCGTAGGTCGCTCGTAGGTCTTACCCGCACGTTATCTTTTCTAAGGCCGTAGGTCGCTCGTAGGTCTTACCCTCATGTTATATTTTCTATGGTCGTAGGTCCTTCGCAGGTCTTACTCTCACGTTATCTTATCTAGGGTCGTAGGTCGCCCATAGGTCTTACCCTCATGTTATATTTTCTAGGGTCGTAGGTCGCTCGTTATCTTACCGTCACATTATCTTTTCTAGGGTCGTAGGTCGCTCATAGGTCTTACCCTCACATTATCTTTTCTAGGGTTGTAGGTCGCCCGTAAGTCTTACCCTCAAGTTATCTCTTCTAGGGTTGTAGTTCGCTAGTAGGTCTTACCCTTACGGTATCTTTTCTAGGGTCGTAGGTCGCCAGTAGTTCTTACCCTCATGTTATCTTTTATAGGTTTGTAGGTCGCTCGTAGGTCTTACCCTCACATTATCTTTTATAGGGTTGTAGGTCGCTCGTAGGTCTTACCCTCATGTTATATTTCTAGGATCATAGGTCTCTCGTAGGTCTTACACTGAAGTTATCTTTTCTAGGGTCATAGGTCGCCCGTAGGTCTTACCCTCATGTTATCTTTTATAGGGTCGTAGGTCTCTCGTAGGTATTTCCCTCACGTTATATTTTATAGGGCTGTAGGACGCACATAGGTCTTACCCTCATGTTATCTTTCTAAGGTCGTAGGTCTTACCCTCATGTTATCTTTTCTAAGGTTGTAGGTCGCTTGTAGGTCACTTGTATGACTTACCCTCAAGTTATCTTTTATAGGGTAGTAGGTCGCTCGTAGGTGTTACCCTCACATTATCTTTTATCGGGTCGTAGGTCGCCCGTAGGTCTTTCCCCCATGTTATCTTTTATAAGGGTGTAGGACGCGCGTAGGTCTTACCCTCATGTTATCGTTCTAGGGTCGTAGGTCGCTCGTACGTGTTACCCTCATGTTATCTTTTCTAGGGTCGTAGGTCGCTCGTAGGTCTTACCCTCACGTTATCTTTTCTAAGGTAGTAGGTCGCTCGTAGGTCTTACCCACACGTTATATTTTCTAAGGTTATAGTTTACTCGTAGGTCTTACCCTCACGTTTTTTTTATATAGTCGTAGGTCGCCCATAGGTCTTACCCTCACGTTATGTTTTCTAGGGTCATAGGTCGCTCGTAGGTCTTACCCTCACGTTATATTATCTAGGGTCATAGGTCTCCCGTAGGTATTACCCTCACGTTATATTTTCTAGGGTCATAGGTCGCTCGTCATCTTACCATCACGTTATCTTTTCTAGGGTCATAGGTCGCTCATAGGTCTTACCCTCACATTATCTTTTCTAGGGTTGTAGTTCGCCCGTAAGTCTTACCCTCAAGTTATCTCTTCTAGGGTCATAGTTCGCTAGTAGGTCTTACCCTTACGTTATATTTTCTAGGGTCGTAGGTCGCCTATAGGTCTTACCCTCACGTTATCTTTTATAGGTTTGTGGGTCACTCGTAGGTCTTACCGTCACGTTATCTTTTATAGGGTTGTAGGCCGCTCGTAGGTCTTACCCTCATGTTATATTTCTAGGATCATAGGTCTCTCGTAGGTCTTACACTGACGTTATCTTTTATAGGGTTGTAGGTCGCTCATAGGTCTTACCCCAATGTTATCGTTTCTAGGGTCGTAGGTGACTTGTAGGTATTACCCTCACGTTATATTTTATAAGATTGTAGTTCGCTCGTAGATCTTACCCTCACGTTATCTTTTATAGGGTCGTAGCTCGCCCGTAAGTCTTACACTCATGTTATCTTTCTAGGGTCATAGGTCGCTCGTAGGTCTTACCCTCATGTTATATTTTCTAGGGTTGTAGGTCGCTTGTAGGTCGCTTGTAGGTCGTACCCTTACGTTATCTTTTTTAGGGTCGTAGGTCGCCCATAGGTCTTACCCTCATGTTATGTTTTCTAGGGTCGTAAGTCGCTCGTAGGTCTTACCCGCACGTTATCTTTTCTAAGGTCGTAGGTCGCTCGTAGGTCTTACCCTCATGTTATATTTTCTAGGGTCGTAGGTCCTTCGCAGGTCTTACTCTCACGTTATCTTATCTAGGGTCGTAGGTCGCCCATAGGTCTTACCCTCATGTTATATTTTCTAGGGTCGTAGGTCGCTCGTTATCTTACCGTCACGTTATCTTTTCTAGGGTCGTAGGTCGCTCATAGGTCTTACCCTCACATTATCTTTTCTAGGGTTGTAGGTCGCCCGTAAGTCTTACCCTCAAGTTATCTCTTCTAGGGTTGTAGTTCGCTAGTAGGTCTTACCGTTACGGTATCTTTTCTAGGGTCGTAGGTCGCCAATAGTTCTTACCCTCATGTTATCTTTTATAGGTTTGTAGGTTGCTCGTAGGTCTTACCCTCATGTTATCTTTTATAGGGTTGTAGGTCGCTCGTAGGTCTTACCCTCATGTTATATTTCTAGGATCATAGGTCTCTCGTAGGTCTTACACTGACGTTATCTTTTCTAGGGTCATAGGTAGCTCGTAGGTCTTACCCTCATGTTATCTTATATAGGGTCGTAGGTCTATCGTAGGTATTTCCCTCACGTTATATTTTATAGGGCTGTAGGACGCACATAGGTCTTACCCTCATGTTATCTTTCTAAGGTCGTAGGTCGCTCGTAGGTCTTACCCTCATGTTATCTTGTCTAAGGTTGTAGGTCGCTTGTAGGTCACTTGTATGTCTTACCCTCAAGTTATCTTTTATAGGGTAGTAGGTCGCTCGTAGGTGTTACCCTCACATTATCTTTTATCGTGTCGTAGGTCGCCCGTAGGTCTTTCCCCCATGTTATCTTTTATAGGGGTGTAGGACGCGCGTAGGTCTTACCCTCATGTTATCTTTCTAGGGTCGTAGGTCGCTCGTACGTGTTACCCTCATGTTATCTTTTCTAGGGTCGTAGGTCGCTCATAGGTCTTACCCTCACGTTATCTTTTCTAAGGTAGTAGGTCGCTCGTAGGTCTTACCCACACGTTATATTTTCTAAGGTTATAGTTTACTCGTAGGTCTTACCCTCACGTTTTTTTTATATAGTCGTAGGTCGCCCATAGGTCTTACCCTCACGTTATGTTTTCTAGGGTCATAGGTCGCTCGTAGGTCTTACCCTCACGTTATATTATCTAGGGTCATAGGTCTCCCGTAGGTATTACCCTCACGTTATATTTTCTAGGGTCATAGGTCGCACGTCATCTTACCATCACGTTATCTTTTCTAAGGTCATAGGTCGCTCATAGGTCTTACCCTCACATTATCTTTTCTAGGGTTGTAGTTCGCCCGTAAGTCTTACCCTCAAGTTATCTCTTCTAGGGTCATAGTTCGCTAGTAGGTCTTACCCTTACGTTATATTTTCTAGGGTCGTAGGTCGCCTATAGGTCTTACCCTCACGTTATCTTTTATAGGTTTGTGGGTCACTCGTAGGTCTTACCCTCACGTTATCTTTTATAGGGTTGTAGGTCGCTCGTAGGTCTTACCCTCATGTTATATTTCTAGGATCATAGGTCTCTCGTAGGTCTTACACTGACGTTATCTTTTATAGGGTTGTAGGTCGCTCATAGGTCTTACCCAAATGTTATCGTTTCTAGGGTCGTAGGTGACTTGTAGGTATTACCCTCACGTTATATTTTATAAGATTGTAGTTCGCTCGTAGGTCTTACCCTCACGTTATCTTTTATAGGGTCGTAGCTCGCCCGTAAGTCTTACCCTCATGTTATCTTTCTAGGGTCATAGGTCGCTCGTAGGTCTTACCCTCATGTTATATTTTCTAGGGTTGTAGGTCGCTTGTAGGTCGTACCCTTACGTTATCTTTTTTAGGGTCGTAGGTCGCCCATAGGTCTTACCCTCATGTTATATTTTCTAGGGTCGTAGGTCGCTCGTAGGTCTTACCCGCACGTTATCTTTTCTAAGGTCGTAGGTCGCTCGTAGGTCTTACCATCATGTTATATTTTCTAGGGTCGTAGGTCCTTCGTAGGTCTTACTCTCACGTTATCTTATCTAGGGTCGTAGGTCGCCTATAGGTCTTACCCTCATGTTATATTTTCTAGGGTCGTAGGTCGCTCGTTATCTTATCGTCACGTTATTTTTTTTCTAGGGTCGTAGGTCGCTCATAAGTCTTACCCTCACATTATCTTTTCTAGGGTTGTAGGTCGCCCGTAAGTCTTACCCTCAAGTTATCTCTTCTAGGGTTGTAGTTCGCTAGTAGGTCTTACCCTTACGGTATCTTTTCTAGGGTCGTAGGTCGCCAGTAGTTCTTACCCTCACGTTATCTTTTATAGGTTTGTAGGTCGCTCGTAGGTCTTATCCTCATGTTATCTTTTATAGGGTTGTAGGTCGCTCGTAGGTCTTACCCTCATGTTATATTTCTAGGATCTTAGGTCTCTCGTAGGTCTTAAACTGACGTTATCTTTTCTAGGGTCATAGGTCGCCCGTAGGTCTTACCCTCATGTTATCTTTTATAGGGTCGTAGGTCTCTCGTAGGTATTTCCCTCACGTTATATTTTATAGGGCTGTAGGACGCACATAGGTCTTACCCTCATGTTATCTTTCTAGGGTCGTAGGTCGCTCGTAGGTCTTACCATCATGTTATCTTTTCTAAGGTTGTACGTCGCTTGTAGGTTACTTGTATGTCTTATCCTCAAGTTATCTTTTATAGGGTAGTAGGTCGCTCGTAGGTGTTACCCTCACATTATCTTTTATCGGGTCGTAGGTCGCCCGTAGGTCTTTCCCCCATGTTATCTTTCATAGGGGTGTAGGACGCGCGTCAGTCTTACCCTCATGTTATCTTTCTAGGGTCGTAGGTCGCTCGTACGTGTTACCCTCATGTTATCTTTTCTAGGGTCGTAGGTCGCTCGTAGGTCTTACCCTCAAGTTATCTTTTCTAAGGTTGTAGGTCGCTCGTAGGTCTTACCCACACGTTATATTTTCTAAGGTTATAGTTTACTCGTAGGTCTTACCCTCACGTTTTTTTATATGGTCGTAGGTCGCCCATAGGTCTTACCCTCACGTTATGTTTTCTAGGGTCATAGGTCGCTCGTAGGTCTTACCCTCACGTTATATTATCTAGGGTCATAGGTCTCCCGTAGGTATTACCCTCACGTTATATTTTCTAGGGTCATAGGTCGCTCGTCATCTTACCATCACGTTATCTTTTCTAGGGTCATAGGTCGCTCATAGGTCTTACCCTCACATTATCTTTTCTAGGGTTGTAGTTCGCCCGTAAGTCTTACCCTCAAGTTATCTCTTCTAGGGTCATATTTCGCTAGTAGGTCTTACCCTTACATTATATTTTCTAGGGTCGTAGGTCGCCTGTAGGTCTTACCCTCATGTTATCTTTTATAAGTTTGTGGGTCGCTCGTAGGTCTTACCCTCACGTTATCTTTTATAGGGTTGTAGGTCGCTCGTAGGTCTTACCCTCATGTTATATTTCTAGGATCATAGGTCTCTCGTAGGTCTTACACTGACGTTATCTTTTATAGGGTTGTAGGTCGCTCATAGGTCTTACCCCAATGTTATCGTTTCTAGGGTCGTAGGTCACTTGTAGGTATTACCCTCACGTTATATTTTCTAAGGTTGTAGTTCGCTCGTAGGTCTTACCCTCACGTTATCTTTTATAGGGTCGTAGCTCGCCCGTAGGTCTTACCCTCATGTTATCTTTCTAGGATCGTAGGTCGCTCGTAGGTCTTACCCTCATGTTATATTTTCTAGGGTTGTAGGTCGCTTGTAGGTCGCTTGTAGGTCGTACCCTTACGTTATCTTTTTTAGGGTCGTAGGTCGCCCATAGGTCTTACCCTCATGTTATGTTTTCTAGGGTCGTAGGTCACTCGTAGGTCTTACCCGCACGTTATCTTTTCTAAGGTCGTAGTTCGCTCGTATGTCTTACCCTCATGTTATATTTTCTAGGGTCGTAGGTCCTTCGTAGGTCTTACTCTCACGTTATCTTATCTAGGGTCGTAGGTCGCCCATAGGTCTTACCCTCATGTTATATTTTCTAGGGTCGTAGGTCGCTCGTTATCTTACCGTCACGTTATTTTTTCTAGGGTCGTAGGTCGCTCATAGTGTTGTACCCCAAATTTTGACCTAAGATACCATCTCCCATCTGCATCATTACATTGCAAGCGTTCACAAGCGATTTGATCTATTTTATCAATTTTCAAAGCAGATTTTTAAAATTCATAACTTTTTCAAATTTCTACAGTTTTTTTTAAGTTGTTATTTTACCTATGATTGTCCTTGACAACTACAACTTTTCTTTAGAAGTCAAGAGCTGATTATTTTGAAACGCCAAGTTTATTAACTGATCAATGCTAAAACAATGTTTATTTAATTATTTATTATTCTGAGTTTAAATAGTTGGAATTTATTTTCAGTTATTATAATTTAAAGAATTATAAATAATAAAGTAAATAATTGAAAAGAAGTTTATTAATTGATCAATGCTAAAACAATGTTTATTTAATTATTTATTATTCTGAGTTTAAATAGTTGGAATTTATTTTCAATTATTATAATTTAAAGAATTATAAATAATAAAGTAAATAATTGAAAAGAAGTTTATTAATTGATCAATGCTAAAACAATGTTTATTTAATTATTTATTATTCTGAGTTTAAATAGTTGGAATTTATTTTCAATTATTATAATTTAAAGAATTATAAATAATAAAGTAAATAATTGAAAAGAAGAAAAGAATTAACCAGTAAAATAATAGAGTTTTATTCATCTTTATTCTCATTGTTACAATTGTTATTTAAATACCGTATTTATTTACAAAGTATTTACAATGATAATTTTACAAATGTTTAAAGTGAAATAAAAAACTATCCTAATTTTTCTAAGTTCTAAATCTTCATCTTCTATCCAATACTTCTTTGATGCACCTTTGATTTTATCTGCAAAGAATAATTAAAGAAAAAAATCAGAAATAGATATATAATTAAAAGCAGACAATTAATTTAGAATTCATCATTAAAAGCAAACGGCCGCAATCAATTTTTATCCTCTTTGCAAATCACGGGATTTCTCCCGGTTCACAAAAAGGGATGAATATTGCTTAATAAATATGAATGAACAAGTATTTGAAATGCACAAATTCATTTTTTGCCAAAATCAACTGCATAGTTCAAAACCAACAGCATGTGTAAAGTTTCAAATTGTCAAAACAAAGTCCAACGTCAACTGTCCAAAATATGGAAGTATGTCAATACAAAGGCTCCTCCATACTGTAACAGATGCAGGAAAGCTAAAGAAGGAAATATGCAGGTTAAGATCATATATGCAAGCCAACTATTTCCAGTTTCATCATTTCCCAGCCTTTGCTTTTTCAGAACTAAAGTACACATAACATTTTAATGTTTTAAGCTGTACTAAGGAGAGAGAAGAGAGAAAATAATTGGGCTTATAGGTTTTGGCTTTAGGCAGAAAAGATATAGAAAACAAAACTACAGTAACACAGTGGATAAAGAGGCATAGAAAAAGATAAACAAACTGAATGAAACAGTAGAGGGGGGCAGAAGTATCAAAGGGAAATTGACAAAACAACGAAAACCTGAACCATCAAAAGGCAGGCCAACAAACTGATATAAGAATAACACAAACTTTTCAAGCAAAGGCCTGAGTCAAGAACCTGTTTCATGCCTTAAACCATAACCTGTCAAACAAATACCACAAGCCTAAACTTGTACCAAAACCTTAACCATGTCAAGCCCTCAACCTGCCTGAAGCACAAACCATAAAACCATGGCCTGAAAACCAGTAAAACCGAACCTGCCTGAAGCATAACCTCTACGCCTGCAAACATTCAGAAAACCATAACCATTAAAACCTCACTTGTCCAACAGCCTGAAGCTATCAAACATAAACATGTCCAAACACTGCATAAACATTGATGGTCAAACCTGCTGAAAGCCATATCCCAAACAACATCAAGCCTAACCAGAAAACTATCTAAAGAAATAACATGCATAAGGCTTAAGCCTAAAACTGATTCAAGCCTATCAAGCTCAACCTTTTCAAACAAACCAGTGTCAACATTCAAATATCTGTAAAGAACCAGAAAAGCATACAAACCTTAACCATGTCAAGCCTTCTACCTGCCTGAAGCATAAACCAGTAAATCCATCAACCAACAACCTTAAAACTGTCAAGACCTCATAAGCCACTAACCTGCATTTCAGGCCACAAACCTGAAATCTTCGCCATAAACCATCAAGCTAAAGCGTGTTCAGGAACACACAGAATCAAATCATCTCAAAAGCCTCAGAGAATATTCATCCTAGGCAGGAAACTAAGGTCAACAGAAGAAGAAGATAAAGAAGTACTGAATCATACAAGGCAGGCAGCAGGGCAAACAGAGAAGAAGAAAAATATCACATAAGGGTTTTCAAAATCATCATCAAACCAAGAATCAAAAGACAAAGAATACACCAACCAGGAGTCCGAGCAAGTTCACGTCACTGCCTCCTCGCCATCCAGCCGCCTGAGCGCCTCCACCACCATTCATTCCCCTCCTCCGTCAAGGTAATATAACTTCTTTCCTTCCATTTCGTACACCTTGACAGAAATAACAATGTTAAAGCTAAAGTCAGAATCAAATGAATGTGAAATCATAAACATGCAAAATCATAAAACCCTAACGCATTGAGAGAACGAGATCGTCACCTTTGCACCATATCACCGAGCGATCCATGGGGAGGAAGAGATGCACTTGGTGGCGCTGGAAGCTTTGAGGCAAAGAGGTTCCTAAACGTTTTGGCTCAAGAGAAGCGGAGGAACGAACGAAGAAGACGAAGAGCAAGCGAACGGCGCCTCTGCATGTAAAACCCTGGCCGTTTTCCAAATGAAATAAAACAACGAACCCTAAAAAACATTGTTCCAAATAATGGGCCATAACCCGTTTCCCTTGCTTAAACCCATCTCGTTTCTTCTAGTTTCCCCCCCCCCCCTTTTTGATCAGTTTATCCCATACAAATTGCTTATTATCTACCCCCTTTAATTTTTTGATACCCCTCTTTCTATTTATTTTCTTTTAGCTTTTTTAGAATTTTATTAATTTAGTTTAATTAGTAAATTTAATCAAATAGATGTGTAGTTCTAATTAGACAAATTTTAATAATTTGACCAATTTTATTAATTTAAGTTTAGGATTAATTTAGTAATCTTAGTATTATTTTTAGTTAGATTTAAGTTAATAACTTTTAGAGTTTTAATTTAGTTTAGAATTATTTAGTAATCTTAGAATTTTAATTTAATTTAGATAACTTTGTTATATCTCTCTTTTACATTTAATTTTCTTTGTCTCTTCAATTGATTTCCTTATTGTTTATTTGTAATTGTTTCTTTGTTTACTCGGAATTATTTCGTTGTGATTTTTATTCTTGTGGATTCTTTGAGTATTTATATTTTAATATTCATCTTTTTTTGTGCCCAATCCAAGAGAAAAATGATTAAATTTGTTGACTTCATCTCCTCAAATCCAATCACGCGAATACCTTCATTTCATTGAAAACTTAAGATAATTTTCCCAAATATTCAATTTTTTCAAAACTCATACCTTTTAAGTGCAAACTTCGACATTAGGTCATCGTATCTTCAAAAAACCGTTCGTACCCCTTTTTGGCCAAAACAATTTATTTTTAATCAAACAAACAAATTTTAATAAACAGATATTTCAAAAGGTTCCTATAGAATACTATAGATACATTGGGTGCTAATACCTTCCCATTGTATAACCAACCCCCGAACTCTAGACCTCTTTTCAAAACGCCTTGTATTTTCATTACTTTCAAAGTATTATTTTACATTGCATATTTTAGGGTTTTATTTCTCTCTTTTCCCTTTTCCCTTGGAAATAATAAAGCGCGGTGGCGACTCTTGCTTTTGTGAGACGAATCAATTAATAATTCGATCTCCGATTTACCCCGCTACATTTTTTATCGCTACAGAATTGGCGACTCTGCTGGGGAAAGATTGACCTCTTGCTGGTCCATCCCTAAGTGGGTTAAGCCTAGTTTGTTTTATCTGTTTTATTATTTTTTTATTTGTTTGATTATGTGTTTAAATTGGGGTTGTTTGGGTTTTTTGCAAAGGACGAACCCTATACCCAGATTAAGTTACACTTAAGAATAGGACGGGCGGTATAGTCATGTTAACTTTGAGGGAGTAATCCCGAAGAAGGAGGCATGAGATCCCCCACTCAATGGAAGGCCCTTTTGAACATAATATTTGTTTACCGAGTAATCTGGAAGACATTATTATTTTCGACCTGGGAGCCCGAGAAATTTAGAACCGTAGAACCCTGACCCATCTTGGCCTTTCAGGTGTAGCGCGGAGACTATAACGGAGTAATTCAGAAGTAGTTGTTACGCGATGCTACGCTCGGATTAGTTTCTCTTGAGAATATTGCTAATTATTGAGTAATCAAGACGTTGGTAATATCCGAAAGAGGAACGTAGACTCTGGGAACTCTTAGAACCTTGTCTTACAGGTGTGATTAAATCGTAGTACATACCTTGGGGTGGGCTTTACCTTTGACTCCATGCTCGAAACGTTGATCCTTTGAACCCCATGTTTGTGAACTTATGTGTAATTGTTGCATTATCATTCATCCATGCATTCATCAACATTTTTTTGTAAAAACTTACTTTTCAAGGAACTTAAGAATGATTTTTGCAGACATCTCAGGTACTATTATTATGGAATTTGGAAGGAGAAACACTCGAAGTTTTAGTTTTATGGAGCCCGAGATTGAAGAACTGAAGAGTTTAATTCCTAAGATCAAAAACCCAACGGATTTTCAGAGAAAGTATGGGTCCATTATACCTCTCATGAAGCGCAAGATAAAGGAAGGCATCCTTGGTACGTTGGTCCAATTTTACGATCCTTTGTATCGATGTTTCACCTTTCCGGATTACCAGTTAATGCCCACCTTAGAAGAGTACTCATACATACTTGGTTTGCCGATCACCGACTGTGTTCCTTTTTCTGGCTTAGAAGAGGAACCCAAATCCCACGAGATAACGACCATCACCCACTTGAAGAAGTCAGAGATAGAGGAGAACATGACTACAAAAGGGGGAATCCGAGGCTTGTCTGCGCAGTTTCTGTTGAGGAAAGCTCGTCATTTCGCTGAGATAAAAGATACTATTGCCTTTGAAGACGTCTTTTCTCTACTCGCTTATGGTCTATTCTTGTTCCCTAACATTGATAAGTTTGTGGATATCAACGCCATCAGAATTTTCTTGATCGGAAATCCGGTCCCTACGCTGCTATGAGATACCTACTACTCCATCCATCTTTGAAACTCTTATCAAGGAAGGATGATTATTTGTTGTGCACAGTTGATGTATCAGTGGTATGTTTCTCATCTACCTAGGTATGATGTTTTCTGGGATCTCGAGAAGGAGCCGCGATGGGCGCCAAAAATTATGGCTCTCACTCATTTCGACATTGATTGGTATAATCGAGCTTACTATGACGTGAAGATCATCGATAGCTGTGGTGCTTTTCCTAACGTGCCTCTTCTTGGTACGAAAGGTGGAATTAACTATAATCCTGTTCTCGCGCGCCGTCAGTTTGGATACCCGATGAGGGACAAGCCAAACAACATCCATGTGAGTGGTTTCTTTCTACAAGAAGGACAAGATCACCAGGCAGCTAAGAGGGAGATCGAAGGAGCTTGGCGCCACATCCATAGGAAAGGGAGAGACATGTTAGGACATAGGGGTGCCGTTTCTTTGGAGCCTTACCTACAATGGGTCCAAGCTAGGGCTTGAGCTCTCAAGATGCCCTATAAACCTGAGAAACCTTTATTCCCTACCGTTGCATCATCATCTGTTGATATCCCTATCGTGAATATGGGAGAATACCAAGGAAATCTGGCTAGGATGAAGTCCGAGAGAGATGCTTGGAAAGAAAAGTATAATATGTCTGAATATGAGAATCGGGTCCTGGCTCGACAACTAAAGGAAAAGGAGGATTTGCTATTTATTCAAGACAGCTGGTTCATTGATCATGATGAGAAGCTTCGTCAAAAGGATGCTTTACTGAAGAAATATGCTAATGAAAGGAAGAGAAAGAAGGAAGTTTCGGTAAGCGTTGCTCTCGTTCCTAATCCACAAAAGGAAATCGTTGGTCGACTGGTAGCTGAGAAGAAAGAGATGGAAGACTTTTATGAAGAGAAGATCAGGAAGCTCCGGTTACGGTTGGCATTTGGTCCTTCATCTGATTATTCTGAGTGATCTTTAGTTCTTAATTTTATTTTACTGATGTCATTTTGTAAAACTCTGTAAAAGGGCTTCATGTTTCGAAGTTGTAATTTACTGCTTTTATTATGGGCTTCATGTTCCGAAGTTGTAGTTTACTGCTTTTATTATTGGGTTTTTATCCCAAAGTTGTAATTTATTGTTTTGTTGTTCCAAGGTTGTAAGTTGTAATTTACCGCTTTTGATTAATGAAGTGAGTTTTTGTTGTTCCAAATTCCTTTACCATTGATGTGTGCAAAATTATTGAAGTTCCTTGAAAAACTATTAACATGAATTATCATTTGCATCACATATCATGCATCATCCAACATTCCACTTCACATGTTTTCTAGAGTCTTATCCTTGTTTCTTTTTCCACTCGGATAGATTGTCAAGTTGTCTCATCGATATGATACCCGAGCCAATCGTCAGAGGAAGATGGAAGATCTGGAACAGGAAAACCACGAGCTTCGTGAGGAGGTCGCTACCCTTCGTGTCGGGATGGAAAAGTTAACTGCGCTAGTGGAAAGTTTGATGGCTGCTCAGAATCAGCCATCGACTACAGCTGCTGAGATTCAGACTTCAACTACTGTGGTTTCCGAGATTGTCACCGTTCCAACATCTGTGACTCAAGTCAACTCTCCGCTTCAACATCAGATGCCAAAAGGTTTTCCGTTGGGAATGCCTTACAACTTTGTGCAAGAGGGGTATCAGCCTGTCGTACAACCTTTGTTTCAACCTACTATGTCTTTTCCTCAACTAGAGACAACTGTCATGCCGACTGTAATCCCGTCTGTGGCACCCTTCCCTCAACCAGTGATGACAACTGTCGCTCCTGTGGTTCACTCTAAGCCATACTTGAATGAACCTACTTATCCTGCCGAGCCTGTTAAAAGTCCGGGTCTTTTTGATAGAATGGAAGAATTTCAAGACCAGTTCCAAGAAATGCAGAGAGAGATCAGAGCGTTAAAGGGGAAGGATTTGTTTGGAAAGAACACTCATGACCTGTGTTTAGTTCCGAATGTCAAGATTCCAGCAAAATTCAAAGTGCCAGACTTTGAAAGGTATAAAGGTGATTCGTGTCCTCGGAGTCATTTGACTATGTACGTGAGAAAGATGTCTACATATTCTGATGATCATGACTTGTTAATTCACTATTTTCAAGACAGTTTGACTGGTGCCGCTCTAAAGTGGTATATGGGTTTGGACACCACTCGGATCCGCAACTTCAATGATCTTAGTGAAGCTTTTGTTCACCAGTATAAGTACAGCGTCGACATGGCGCCGGACAGGGATCAACTTCGGGCGATGTCCCAGAGAGACAGAGAGTCCTTTAAGGAATACGCCCAGAGGTGGCGCGAAATTGCTGCTCAAATCTATCCTCCTCTTGAGGAGAATGAGATGACAAAGATATTATTGAAGACTTTAGGTTCCTTTTACTATGAAAGAATGATTGCCAGCGCACCCAGTGACTTCACCGAAATGGTAAGTATGGGCATGCGGTTGGAGGAAGGGATTCGTGAAGGACGTTTGGTTAAAGAAGGAAGTCCGTCTAGCAGTACCAAGAAGTTTGGAAGTGTTTTCCCAAAAATAAAAGAACAGGATGTCAACGTAATCTTCCCAGGGAGACCAAGGAGAGGTTACTCACATGTTGCGGAAGTCACTCCGGCTGTCTGCCCAACATTGGTGACCCCAACTCATCAAACCCCACCAACTCAGCAACGATCATTTCAGAAGCAGCCTCGACAGCAGGCTTATCAATTTAACAACCAGAACCGTTCACCGAGGAAACCGCAATTTGATGCCATTCCCATGACTTATACTAAGTTGTTCCCCGCTTTGATCAGAAAAAACCTCATAACGACGAAGCCTCCTCCTGTCGCACCAAATAGTACTTCTCCGTGGTACAAGGCAGATCAGTTTTGTGAATATCATCAAGGGTCGCCGGGGCACAACATTGAAAATTGTTTTGCTTTAATGGCAGACATGCAGAGGTTGATTAAGAACGGTATCTTGTCTTTCAAGGATGTTAACACAAATGTTAGAGATAATCCTTTGCCTCGACATGGGGCAGCATCAGTGAATATGGTGGAAGGTTGTCCAGGAAAGTTTCGAGTTTTTCAAGTTGAACACATAAGAGATTCATTGATCAGGTTACATCAGAGCTTAAGAAGACTTGCCTTTTTTAGGCATCATCATGATTATGATGTTTGTGAATTTTGTTCAAGAGAGGTTGATTGCCCTATTGTGAAGGAGGATATTCAAAAATTGTTAGACCAGAGGGTTATCACTATTACACATGACAGAGATACGGTGGATGAAGTGAATGTTATAATACCGCAATTCAACTTTCCTGAACCAATAAAGATCGTTTACGACAGTCAGACTGCACCTGTTGCTCGTTTGATCATTTATCCACCTGGTCCTGTGCCTTACAACTCAGACCAAGCTATACCGTATAAATATAATGCCACAATGATTGAGAATGGGGTAGAAGTCCCTATACCAACAAGGCCATCTTTTGTTAACATCGCTGATGTGAGTAGAGTTACGAGAAGCGGACGTGTCTTCGTAGCAGTACCTTTGAAGAGACCAGAAGTTCAAGTCAGGAGGCCAATACCGGCAGAAATTCTAGTGAGAAATGTTGAACCAAGGGTTGAGATAGGCCGATCCAGTGAACCTTTCCCACATCCCGATGACGATGAGATTCTGAGGCTCATCAAGAGAAGTGAATATAAGATTGTGGACCAACTATTGAAAACTCCTTCCAAGATTTCTTTGCTTGCTTTACTGAGAGATTCTGGTGCCCATAGAGAAGCTTTGATGAAGGTCTTGGACCAAGCATTCGTGGATCATGATGTGACGGTTGACCAATTTGATGGAATCGTGGGAAATATTACTTCGTGTAACAATCTTGGTTTCAGTGATGAAGAGCTTCCGGAGGAGGGAAGGAACCATAATATGGCTTTGCATATCTCAATAAGTTGTGGAAATGATACTTTATCAAGTGTATTGGTAGATACAAGTTCGTCGTTAAATGTAATGCCCAAAACTACATTATCTCGACTCTCATATCAAGGTGCTCCCATGAGACCTAGTGGGGTAATTGTCAAAGCGTTTGATGGTTCTAGGAAGACTGTCATTGGTGAAGTGGATCTTCCTATAATAATTGGTCCTCATATTTTTCAGATCACTTTTCAAGTAATGGATATTCGTGCCGCCTACAGTTGCCTATTGGGTCGTCCATGGATCCATGATGCAGGGGCAGTCACTTCCACGCTCCATCAAAGATTGAAGTTTGTAAGGCATGGAAAACTGGTAATGATTGGTGGAGAGCAGGCTATGGTGGTAAGCCATTTGTCATCTTTCTCTTTTATTGATGCTGATGAGGATGTTGGGACCCAATTCCAAGCTCTATCTGTTGCTAATAATGAAGTGAAGAAGCAAGGGACATCTATTTCTTCTTTTGAAGATGCGCGACGAGTGGTTGAAAGTGGTTCGACTGAAGGTTGGGGCCAGGTGTTGACTTTGCCCGAGAACAAGTCTAGAGAAGGTCTTGGTTTTCATCCTGTGTCTACCAGAGTCAAACAGGAAGTAGTTACCCGTCCGATGCAAGATGTTTTCTGAAGCGCAGGTTTTATCCATCCGACTCCTCCTGAAGTTGATGCTATAATAAGAGACGATTCTGAAGAGGATTTACCCGATTTTGTAACGCATGGAGTGGTTTGCCAGAACTGGATTGCTGTTGATGTTCCTGTTGTGATGCACATTTCTGAGTAATGTTTCGTTTTATTTTTGAAAAAAAAAACTTTCGCTCTGCCCAAGGCGAAAAGTATTTGTGTCGGGCTATGTTGAAAATAAATCCTTTTGCTCTGCCCAAGGCAAAAGAGAAAATGTCTGGGCTCTTTGTTTCAAGTATTTCCCCTCATGAATGAAAATGTTATTTTGTCCACTACTGTTTTATTTTTCAATTTTTCTGGGAAATAGTAATGAAAATTAATTGCTAGTAATAGGAAAATATAATAATATTTTGTTTCATTTGTACAACATTCATATTAATCGATCTCTAAAATAAAGCATAATCATATGTGCAGATTAATCCATGACTTAACCGTTGAAAACAATGATCCTATGCCCCCTCCCAACTTTGAATTCCTTGTGTTCAGAGCCGAAGAAGAGGATAGTGAAGAGATTCTTGATGAAATTTCCCGTTTACTTGAGCACGATGAAAAGACTATTCAGCCGTTTGAAGAGCCTATAGAGATGATCAATTTGGGTAATGAAGAAGATAAAAAGGAAGTCAAGGTCGGAGCATTGCTTATCCCAGAGGTCAAAGAGAAAATGTTGGAGCTTCTCAAAGAGTATGTTGATGTGTTTGCTTGGTCCTACCAAGATATGCCAGGTTTGGACAACAATATTGTGGAGCATCGTTTACCGTTGAGACCTGAATGTCCGTCGATTAAACAGAAGTTGAGAAGGACTCGTCTCGATATGGCTGACAAGATCAAAGAAGAAGTTCAAAAACAAATTAATGCAGGTTTCCTTGTTACATCGGTCAATCCTCAATGGTTAGCCAATATAGTGCCTGTTGCTAAGAAAGATGGCAAAGTTCGAATGTGTGTAGACTATAAAGATCTGAATAGAGCTAGCCCAAAGGATGACTTCCCATTACCGCATATTGACGTGTTGGTCGACAGTACCGCAAAGTTCAAAGTCTTTTCTTTCATGGATGGTTTCTCTGGTTACAATCAAATCAAGATGGCACCAGAAGATATGGAGAAGACAGCTTTCATTACACCTTGGGGAACATTTTGTTATCGGGTTATGCCGTTTGGTTTGAGGAATGCTGGTGCAACATACCAAAGGGCCATGACTGCTTTGTTCCATGATATGATGCATAAAGAGATAGAAGTGTATGTAGATGACATGATTGCCAAATCACAAACTGAAGAAGATCATTTGGAACATTTATTGAAGTTATTCCAGCGTTTGAGAAAGTATAAACTCCGTCTGAATCCCAACAAGTGCACTTTTGGTGTTCGTTCTGGAAGACTTCTGGGTTTCATTGTTAGTCAGAAAGGCATTGAGGTAGATCCTGATAAAGTCAAAGCTATTCGGGAAATGCCCGCACCCAAGATAGAAAAACAAGTAAGAGGATTCCTTGGGAGACTGAACTATATTTCTAGATTTATATCTCATATGACTGCTACCTGTGGGCCGATTTTCAAGCTTCTCCGAAAGAACCAAGGATGTGTATGGACAGAAGATTGTCAGAGAGCTTTTGATAGCATCAAAGAATATTTGCTTGAACCTCCCATTTTGATTCCTCCAGTGGAAGGAAGACCTTTGATTATGTACCTGACTATATTGGACGATTCCATGGGATGTGTGCTTGGTCAACAAGATGAGACTGGAAGAAAGGAACATGCTGTATATTATCTGAGTAAGAAGTTCACAGACTGTGAGTCTCGATACTCATTGCTTGAGAAAACCTGTTGTGCTTTAGCTTGGGCTGCTCGCCGTCTGCGCCAGTATATGATTAACCACACCACTTGGTTGATCTCCAAAATGGATCTGATCAAGTATATCTTTGAGAAGCCCGCCTTATCTGGAAGAATAGCCCGTTGGCAGATGTTGTTATCCTAATATGACATTGAGTATCACACTCAGAAAGCAATCAAAGGGGGTATTTTAGCCGACCATTTGGCTCACCAACCAATTGACGATTATCAATCCATCAAGTTTGATTTCCCAGATTAAGATGTTATGTACTTGAAAGCTAAAGATTGTGAAGAGCCGTTACCTGAAGAAGGACCTGATCTCGAATCCCATTGGGGTTTAATATTTGACGGAGCTGTGAACTCTTATGGAAGTGGAATTGGGGCAATCATCGTCACTCCCCAAGGTACTCATATCCCGTTCACGGCGAGATTGAAGTTTGACTGCACGAACAACATGGCTAAATATGAGGCATGTATTATGGGTCTCGAAGAAGCAGTGGATCTAAGGATTAAGATTCTTGATATTTACGGAGATTCGGCATTGGTAATTAATCAAATCAAAGGAGAATGGGAGACTCGTCATCCTGGTTTGATCCCTTACAGAGACTATGCTAGAAGATTGTTAACTTTCTTCAACAAAGTGGAATTACATCATATCCCTAGAGATGAAAACCAAATGGCTGATGCTTTAGCTACTTTGTCTTCAATGTTTCAAGTGAATGGTTGGAACGATGTGCCTACAATCCGGGTTATGCGCCTCGACAGACCTGCTCATATGTTCTTAGTATAATAGGTCACCGACGACAAACTGTGGTTCTATGACATTAAACGTGTTCCTCAAACTCAAGAGTACCCGCCTGGGGCATCCAATAAAGATAGGAAGACGTTGAGAAGATTAGCAAGCAGTTTCTTCCTCAATGAAGAAGTATTGTATAAGAGGAATTACGACATGGTCTTGCTCAGATGTGTAGACAGACATGAAGCAGACATGCTGATGCAAGAAGTACATGAAGGATCTTTTGGCACACATGCCAACGGACATGCAATGGCAAAAAAGATGTTGAGAGCTGGTTACTATTGGATGACAATGGAATCTGATTGCTGCAAATATGTGAAGAAATGTCATAAATGCCAGATTTATGCGGACAAGATACATGTGCCACCGACCCTCCTCAACGTTATCTCTTCACCTTGGCCTTTCTCTATGTGGGGCATTGATATGATTGGAATGATTGAACCCAAAGCTTCAAATGGTCATTGTTTCATCTTGGTAGCGATCGATTATTTTACTAAATGGGTGGAAGCAGCATCTTACGCTAATGTAACCAGACAGGTGGTAGTCAGATTTATCAAGAATCAGATCATTTGTCGATACGGTATCCCGAGCAAGATCATCACTGATAATGGTTCGAATTTGAATAACAAGATGATGAGAGAGCTTTGTGAAGAGTTCAAGATCGAACATCATAATTCTTCTCCTTACAGGCCGAAGATGAATGGGGTTGTTGAAGCTGCTAACAAGAACATCAAAAAGATTGTCCAGAAGATGGTGGTAACTTATAAAGATTGGCATGAAATGCTTCCGTTTGCTCTGCATGGATACCATACTTCAGTTCGAACTTCGACAGGTGCAACCCCATTTTCCCTAGTTTACAGTATGGAAGCAGTACTCCTCGTGAAGGTCGAGATTCCGTCTATGAGAGTTTTGATGGAAGCTAAACTTTCTGAGGCTGAATGGTGTCAAAGTAGATATGATCAGTTGAATTTAATTGAAGAAAAGAGATTGACAGCATTGTGTCACGGTCAATTATATCAGCAGAGAATGAAGAAGGCTTTTGATAAGAAGGTTCGACCACGCGAGTTCAGAGAAGGTGACCTTGTGCTCAAAAAGATATTATCTTTCCAACCTGATTCTAGGGACAAGTGGGCTCCGAATTATGAAGGACCGTATGTCGTTAAGAAAGTTTTCTCTCGGGGTGCCTTGATTCTCACAAATATTGACGGTGAAGAGCTCCCGCGCTCCATGAACGCCGATGCAGTCAAGAAGTATTTCGCTTATGTTTGAGTTGACAGTTTTCTAAGTTAAGAGCCCGAAGGGGAGGCTTAGGCAGGCTTTTGTTCATCCCGGCTGTGGCATATGAGCACATTTCGGAATTCAAAGTTGTTAGGGAGAATAGTGACCATTGTTTTTGTGTAACCCTTTCCTTCATGTACTATTTCCTAAACTTTTGTAAACCGTTGGAGTCGCGTTGTTAGCGAACTACCATCTTATTAATGAAATTTGAGCATTTACCTTTTGTGTGCAAAGTTTTAATTTTATGGAAATATTTTAAACAAAGTTATTTAAAGTATTCTTATTTTAAAAATGTGTCGTGAATAATGAAAGGAATATTAACAGTTGTTCCGAGGATGGTCAAGCCATGAAATGAAAAACAGTACAGTAATTTATCCTTGCATGATGAACATGTTTTATTTCAAAATCCTCATGAGGTGTTGGTTGTGTAAACTTGCGTTTCTCGTGGTACTAAGTTTGGTGACTCCCCGGTTGTTCCAGTTAAGCGTTGTTTTGGTTACCTTTATTTGGGCGATTTCTAAAGTGTGGTACGCTTTGTCTCATGCCAGTAGTCTATTGGAGATTAGAAGATTGGATTTGAATACTTTTCTCCTCAGAAGACTTGAGCCTTGTAGCGTGATATGCTCTGACGTTGCTTTGTGGTTCCAGTTCCAGTTATTTTCCGTCTTTTTTAAGATTGGCCGAGTATCTATTATGTCGTGACATCTTATTGTCTTTAATTTATTCCATCTGTTTGTTTTGTCAGCATAACATTCATTTACTCATTTACACTTATATCAGCATGCATATTCACATTTGTCGTTGATTTTGGGTTGTATACTCTGTTTATTCAAACAGCGTACATGTTTCTTTCCAAGTAGAATGTTAACTTAGGCAGGAAATGTGCTTCCTTTCTAAATTCCCCAACTGAGCTAATCCTCGTAGATGATTTTTTGATTTAGCCTACCTTGTCCATTTCTAGATAGGATGAATCCCCCGATCAAGTTACTTTCTCATTGGGTGGAGTCTTGTTTGACTGTTTTCTCTCTGGTTTATTCCTGGAGGGATTTGTTGTCTCTTGCATAGGCTATCTCATGATTTTCCCCAGTGAAGTCACTACCTAGACGAATGATGCATTTATTTTGCACATTTAAGTATGTGATCTCCTCGGGAAAGATTGATTCATGGTTCTCTTTGACGAAGATTTTATTCTCTGCCAATATCATCACAATTTCCTTCTGAGTTATTCTTCCGAAAACGACAAGCGGCAGCTCTGCACGAGCAACTTGTACGTTATTATTCTTCAGAAAACGACAAGCAGCAGCTCTTCATGAGCAACTTGTACGTTATTGTTTTTGGAAAACGACAAGCGGCAGCTCTTCATGAGCAACTTGTGCGTTATTATTTTTGGAAATACAGCAAGCGGCGGTCTCTTCATGAGCAACTTGCGCGTTATTGTTTTTTTCCTGGAATACAGCAAGTGGCAGCTTCTTTATTTGAGCAGCTTGTATGTCATAGTTTTGGAAGACAGCAAGTGGCGGCTTCTTTATTTGAGCAGCTTGTTTGTTATTGGTATTTTTTGGAAAACAGCAAGTGGCAGCTTCTTTATTTGAGCAGCTTGTATGTTATCGACATCCTTGGACGACAGCAAGTGGCAGCTTCTTTATTTGAGCAGCTTGAATGTCATAGTATTTCTGGAATACAGCAAGTGGCAGCTTCTTTATTTGAGCAGCTTGTGTATCTACAACAATATTATTATTTCCGCATTAATTGGTATCCCTCTGGAAAAATCTCGCAGAGAGGCTCGTTATGAATTTTTACCTTCAGAAGTCGGTAATCCATTATCAGCAAATTTGATACATCTTTTGTCTATCGTTGACCTTGAGATGTGAACTCGCCGTTATTTTGGGTCGATAATCTGTTTTGTGGCCTATGCAAGATGCCTTCTTTGTTAGGGTTAGAGGTCGTATTCTCTCAAATTTTATTCGAGGTTAAGAGTCTATTATTTGAAGTCGATGGCTCATTTCCCCAGTAGTGTATAATCTAGGTCCCTGTGTTTTGTTGGTGTTTGATTTCTCCAGCATTATCTTGTTTCATACAATATCTTTCTTTGTGAATTCAATTACTACATTCATATCACAAACATAATGGCGGAATCTTAGGGCAAAATTTGCGTATTATGTATTTAAGTACCTTCAATCTCGTCGAGACGAAGATTTTAACCTTCATATCTCCGGATAGAAGAAACTTAAATAGGGGCAGCTGTTGTACCCCAAATTTTGACCTAAGATACCATCTCCCATCCGCATCATTACATTGCAAGCGTTCACAAGCGATTTGACCTATTTTATCAATTTTCAAAGCAGATTTTTAAAATTCATAACTTTTTCAAATTTCGACAGTTTTTTTTAAGTTGTTATTTTACCAATGATTCTCCTTGACAACTACAACTTTTCTTTAGAAGTCAAGAGCTGATTATTTTGAAACGCCAAGTTTATTAACTGATCAATGCTAAAACAATGTTTATTTAATTATTTATTATTCTTAGTTTAAATAGTTGGAATTTATTTTCAGTTATTATAATTTAAAGAATTATAAATAATAAAGTAAATAATTGAAAAGAAGTTTATTAATTGATCAATGCTAAAACAATGTTTATTTAATTATTTATTATTCTGAGTTTAAATAGTTGGAATTTATTTTCAATTATTATAATTTAAAGAATTATAAATAATAAAGTAAATAATTGAAAAGAAGAAAAGAATTAACCGGTAAAATAATAGAGTTTTATTCATCTTTATTCTAATTGTTACAATTGTTGTTTAAATACCGTATTTATTTACAAAGTATTTACAATGATAATTTTACAAATGTTTAAAGTGAAATAAAAAACTATCCTAATTTTTCTAAGTTCTAAATCTTCATCTTCTATCCAATACTTCTTTGATGCACCTTTGATTTTATCTGCAAAGAATAATTAAAGAAAAAAATCAGAAATAGATATATAATTAAAAGCAGACAATTAATTTAGAATTCATCATTAAAAGCAAACGGCCGGAATCCGTTTTTATCCTCTTTGCAAATCACGGGATTTCTCCCGGTTCACAAAAAGGGATGAATATTGCTTAATAAATATGAATGCACAAGTATTTGAAATGCACAAATTCATTTTTTGCCAAAATCAACTGCATAGTTCAAAACCAACAGCATGTGTAAAGTTTCAAATTGTCAAAACAAAGTCCAACGTCAACTGTCCAAAATATGGAAGTATGTCAATACAAAGGCTCCTCCATACTGTAACAGATGCAGGAAAGCTAAAGAAGGAAATATGCAGGTTAAGACCATATATGCAATCCAACTATTTCCAGTTTCATCATTTCCCAGCCTTTGCTTTTTCAGAACTAAAGTACACATAACATTTTAATGTTTTAAGCTGTACTAAGGAGAGAGAAGAGAGAAAAGAATTGGGCTTACAGGTTTTGGCTTTAGGCAGAAAAGATATAGAAAACAAAACTGCAGTAACACAGTGGATAAAGAGGCATAGAAAAAAATAAACAAACTGAATGAAACAGTAGAGGGGGGCAGAAGTATCAAAGGGAAATTGACAAAACAACGAAAACCTGAACCATCAAAAGGCAGGCCAACAAACTAATATAAGAACAAGACAAACTTTTCAAGCAAAGGCCTGAGTTCAAAAACCTGTTTCAAGCCTTAAACCATAACCTGTCAAACAAATACCACAAGCCTAAACTTGTACCAAAACCTTAACCATGTCAAGCCCTCAACCTGCCTGAAGCACAAACCATAAAACCATGGCCTGAAAACCAGTAAAACCGAACCTGCCTGAAACATAACCTCTAAGCCTGCAAACATTCAAAAAACCATAACCATTAAAACCTCACTTGTCCAACAGCCCGAAGCTATCAAACATAAACATGTCCAAACACTGCATAAACATTTATGGTCAAACCTGCTGAAAGCCATATCCCAAACAACATCAAGCCTAACCAAAAAACTATCTAAACACATAACAAGCATAAGGCTTAAGCCTAAAACTGATTCAAGCCTATCAAGCTCAACCTTTTCAAACAAACCTGTGTCAATATTCAAATATCTGCAAAGAACCAAAAAAGCATACAAACCTTAACCATGTCAAGCCTTCAACCTGCCTGAAGCATAAACCAGTAAATCCATCAACCAACAACCTTAAAACAGTCAAGACCTCATAAGCCACTAACCTGCATTTCAGGCCACAAACCTGAAATCTTCGCCATAAACCATCAAGCTAAAGCGTGTTCAGGAACACACAATCAAATCATCTCAAAAGCCTCAGAGAATATTCATCCTAGGCAGGCAACTAAGGTCAACAGAAGAAGAAGATAAAGAAGTACTGAATCATACAAGGCAGGCAGTAGGGCAAACAGAGAAGAAGAAAAATATCACATAAGGGTTTTCAAAATCATCATCAAACCAAGAATCAAAAGACAAAGAATACACCAACCAGGAGTCCGAGCAAGTTCACGTCACTACCTCCTCGCAATCCAGCCGCCTGAGCGCCTCCACCACCATTCATTCCCCTCCTCTGTCAAGGTAATATAACTTCTTTCCTTCCATTTATCCACCTGGTCCTGTGATCATTTATCCACCTGGTCCTGTGCCTTACAACTCAGACTAAGCTATACCGTATAAATATAATGCCACAATGATTGAGAATGGAGTAGAAGTCCCTATACCAACAAGGCCATCTTTTGTTAACATCGCTGATGTGAGTAGAGTTACGAGAAGCGGACGTGTCTTCGCAGCAGTACCTTTGAAGAGACCAGAAGTTCAAGTCAGGAGGCCCATACTGGCAGAAATTCTAGCGAGAAATGTTGAACCAAGGGTTGAGATAGGCCGATCTAGTGAACCTTTCCCACATCCCGATGATGATGAGATTCTGAGGCTCATCAAGAGAAGTGAATATAAGATTGTGGACCAACTATTGCAAACTCCTTCCAAGATTTCTTTGCTTGATTTACTGAGAGATTCTGGTGCCCATAGAGAAGCTTTGATGAAGGTCTTGGACCAGGCATTCGTGGATCATGATGTGACGGTTGACCAATTTGATGGAATCGTGGGAAATATTACTTCGTGTAACAATCTTGGTTTCAGTGATGAAGAGCTTCCGGAGGAGGGAAGGAACCATAATATGGCTTTGCATATCTCAATAAGTTGTGGAAATGATACTTTATCAAGTGTATTGGTAGATACAGGTTCGTCGTTAAATGTAATGCCCAAAACTACATTATCTCGACTCTCATATCAAGGTGCTCCCATGAGACCTAGTGGGGTAATTGTCAAAGCGTTTGATGGTTCTAGGAAGACTGTCATTGGTGAAGTGGATCTTCCTATAGTAATTGGTCCTCATATTTTTCTGATCACTTTTCAAGTAATGGATATTCGTGCCGCCTACAGTTGCCTATTGGGTCGTCCATGGATCCATGATGCAGGGGCAGTCACTTCCACGCTCCATCAAAGATTGAAGTTTGTAAGGCATGGAAAACTGGTAATGATTGGTGGAGAGCAAGCTATGGTGGTAAGCCATTTGTCATCTTTCTCTTTTATTGATGCTGATGAGGATGTTGGAACCCAATTCCAAGCTCTATCTGTTGCTAATAATGAAGTGAAGAAGCAAGGGACATCTATTTCTTATTTTGAAGATGCGCGACGAGTGGTTGAAAGTGGTTCGGCTGAAGGTTGGGGCCAGGTGTTGACTTTGCCCGAGAACAAGTCTGGAAAAGGTCTTGATTTTCATCCCGTGTCTACCAGAGTCAAACAGGAAGTAGTTACCCGTCCGATGCAAGATGTTTTCTGAAGCGCAGGTTTTATCCATCCGACTCCTCCTGAAGTTGATGCTATAATAGGAGACGATTCTGAAGAGGATTTACCCGATTTTGTAAGGCATGGAGTGGTTTGCCAGAACTGGATTGCTGTTGATGTTCCTGTTGTGATGCATATTTCTGAGTAATGTTTCGTTTTATTTTTGAAAAAAAAAACTTTCGCTCTGCCCAAGGCGAAAAGTATTTGTGTCGAGTTATGTTGAAAATAAATCCTTTTGCTCTGCCCAAGGCAAAAGAGAAAATGTCTGGGCTCTTTGTTTCAAGTATTTCCCCTCATGAATGAAAATGTTATTTTGTCCACTACTGTTTTATTTTTCACTTTTTCTGGGAAATAGTAATGAAAATTAATTGGTAGTAATAGGAAAATATAATAATATTTTGTTTCATTTGTACAACATTCATATTAATCGATCTCTAAAATAAAGCATAATCATATGTGCAGATTAATCCATGACTTAACCGTTGAAAACAATGATCCTATGCCCCCTCCCAACTTTGAATTCCCTGTGTTCAGAGTCGAAGAAGAGGATAGTGAAGAGATTCTTGATGAAATTTCCCGTTTACTTGAGCACGATGAAAAGACTATTCAGCCGTTTGAAGAGCCTATAGAGATGATCAATTTGGGTAATGAAGAAGATAAAAAGGAAGTCAAGGTCGGAGCATTGCTTATCCCAGAGGTCAAAGAGAAAATGTTGGAGCTTCTAAAAGAGTATGTTGATGTGTTTGCTTGGTCCTACCAAGATATGCCAGGTTTGGACAACAATATTGTGGAGCATCGTTTACCGTTGAGACCTGAATGTCAGCCGATTAAACAGAAGTTGAGAAGGACTCGTCCCGATATGGCTGACAAGATCAAAGAAGAAGTTCAAAAACAAATTAATGTAGGTTTCCTTGTTACATCGGTCTATCCTCAATGGTTAGCCAATATAGTGCATGTTGCTAAGAAAGATGGCAAAGTTCGAATGTGTGTAGACTATAAAGATCTGAATAGATCTAGCCCAAAGGATGACTTCCCATTACCGCATATTGACGTGTTGGTCGACAGTACCGCAAAGTTCAAAGTCTTTTCTTTCATGGATGGTTTCTCTGGTTACAATCAAATCAAGATGGTACCAGAAGATATGGAGAAGACAGCTTTCATTACACCTTGGGGAACATTTTGTTATCGGGTTATGCCGTTTGGTTTGAGGAATGCTGGTGCAACATACCAAAGGGCCATGACTGCTTTGTTCCATGATATGATGCATAAAGAGATAGAAGTGTATGTAGATGACATGATTGCCAAATCACAAACTGAAGAAGATCATTTGGAACATTTATTGAAGTTATTCCAGCGTTTGAGAAAGTATAAACTCCGTCTGAATCCCAACAAGTGCACTTTTGGTGTTCGTTCTGGAACACTTCTGGGTTTCATTGTCAGTCAGAAAGGTATGGAGGTAGATCCTGATAAAGTCAAAGCTATTCGGGAAATGCCCGCACCCAAGACAGAAAAATAAGTAAGAGGATTCCTTGGGAGACTGAACTATATTTCTAGATTTATATCTCATATGACTGCTACCTGTGGGCCGATTTTCAAGCTTCTCCGAAAGAACCAAGGATGTGTATGGACAGAAGATTGTCAGAGAGCTTTTGATAGCATCAAAGAATATTTTCTTGAACCTCCCATTTTGATTCCTCCAGTGGAAGGAAGACCTTTGATTATGTACCTGACTATATTGGAAGATTCCATGGGATGTGTGCTTGGTCAACAAGATGAGACTGGAAGAAAGGAACATGTTGTATATTATCTGAGTAAGAAGTTCACAGACTGTGAGTCTCGATACTCATTGCTTGAGAAAACCTGTTGTGCTTTAGCTTGGGCTGCTCGCCGTCTGTGCCAGTATATGATTAACCACACCACTTGGTTGATCTCCAAAATGGATCCGATCAAGTATATCTTTAAGAAGCCCGCCTTATCTGGAAGAATAGCCCGTTGGCAGATGTTATTATCCGAATATGACATTGAGTATCACACTCAGAAAGCAATCAAAGGGAGTATTTTAGCCGACCATTTGGCTCACCAACCAATTGACGATTATCAATCCATCAAGTTTGATTTCCCAGATTAAGATGTTATGTACTTGAAAGCTAAAGATTGTGAAGAGCCGTTACCTGAAGAAGGACCTGATCCCGAATCCCATTGGGGTTTAATATTTGACGGAGCTGTGAACTCTTATGGAAGTGGAATTGGGGCAATCATCGTCACTCCCCGAGGTACTCATATCCCGTTCACGGCGAGATTGAAGTTTGACTGCACGAACAACATGGCTGAATATGAGGCATGTATTATGGGTCTCGAAGAAGCAGTGGATCTAAGGATTAAGATTCTTGATATTTACGGAGATTCGGCATTGGTAATTAATCAAATCAAAGGAGAATGGGAGACTCGTCATCCTGGTTTGATCCCTTACAGAGACTATGCTAGAAGATTGTTAACTTTCTTCAACAAAGTGGAATTACATCATATCCCTAGAGATGAAAACCAAATGGCTGATGCTTTAGCTACTTTGTCTTCAATGTTTCAAGTGAATGGTTGGAACGATGTGCCTACAATCCGGGTTATGCGCCTCGACAGACCTGCTCATATGTTCTCAGTAGAAGAGGTCACCGACGACAAACCGTGGTTCTATGACATTAAACGTGTTCTTCAAACTCAACAGTACCCGCCTGGGGCATCCAATAAAGATAGGAAGACGTTGAGAAGATTAGCAAGTAGTTTCTTCCTCAATGAAGAAGTATTGTATAAGAGGAATTACGACATGGTCTTGCTCAGATGTGTAGACAGACATGAAGCAGACATGCTGATGCAAGAAGTACATGAAGGATCCTTTGGCACACATGCCAACGGACATGCAATGGCAAAAAAGATGTTGAGAGCTGGTTACTATTGGATGACAATGGAATCTGATTGCTGCAAATATGTGAAGAAATGTCATAAATGCCAGATTTATGCGGACAAGATACATGTGCCACCGACCCTCCTCAACGTTATCTCTTCACCTTGTCCTTTCTCTATGTGGGGCATTGATATGATTGGAATGATTGAACCCAAAGCTTCAAATGGTCATTGTTTCATCTTGGTAGCGGTCGATTATTTTACTAAATGGGTGGAAGCATCATCTTACGCTAATGTAACCAGACAGGTGGTAGTCAGATTTATCAAGAATCAGATCATTTGTCGATACGGTATCCCGAGCAAGATCATCACTGATAATGGTTCGAATTTGAATAACAAGATGATGAGAGAGCTTTGTGAAGAGTTCAAGATCGAATATCATAATTCTTCTCCTTACAGGCCGAAGATGAATGGGGCTGTTGAAGATGCTAACAAGAACATCAAAAAGATTGTCCAGAAGATGGTGGTAACTTATAAAGATTGGCATGAAATGCTTCCGTTTGCTCTGCATGGATACCGTACTTCAGTTCGAACTTCGACAGGTGCAACCCCATTTTCCCTAGTTTACGGTATGGAAGCAGTACTCCCCGTGGAGGTCGAGATTCCGTCTATGAGAGTTTTGATGGAAGCTAAACTTTCTGAGGCTGAATGGTGTCAAAGTAGATATGATCAGTTGAATTTAATTAAAGAAAAGAGATTGACAGCATTGTGTCACGGTCAATTATATCAGCAGAGAATGAAGAAGGCTTTTGATAAGAAGGTTCGACCACGCGAGTTCATAGAAGGTGACCTTGTGCTCAAAAAGATATTATCTTTCCAACCTGATTCTAGGGGCAAGTGGGCTCCGAATTATGAAGGACCGTATATCGTTAAGAAAGTTTTCTCTGGGGGTGCCTTGATTCTCACAAATATGGACGGTGAAGAGCTCCCGCGCTCCATGAACGCCGATGCAGTCAAGAAGTATTTCGCTTAGGTTTGAGTTGACAGTTTGCTAAGTTGAGAGCCCGAAGGGGCGGCTTAGGCAGGCTTTTGGTCATCCCGGCTGTGGCATATGAGCATATTTCGGAATTCAAAGTTGTTAGGGAGAATAGTGACCATTGTTTTTGTTTAACCCTTTCCTTCATGTACTATTTCCCAAACTTTTGTAAACCGTTGGAGTCGCGTTGTTAACGAACTACCATCTTATTAATGAAATTTGAGCATTTACCTTTTGTGGGCAAAGTTTTAATTTTATGGAAATATTTGAAACAAAGTTATTTAAAGTATTCTTATTTTAAAAATGTGTCGTGAATAATGAAAGGAATATTAACAGTTGTTCCGAGGATGGTCAAGCCATGAAATGAAAAACAGTACAGTAATTTATCCTTGCATGATGAACATGTTTTATTTCAAAATCGTCATGAGGTGTTGGTTGTGTAAACTTGCGTTTCTCGTGGTACTAAGTTTGGTGACTCCCCGGTTGTTCCAGTTAAGCGTTGTTTTGGTTACCTTTATTTGGGCGATTTCTAAAGTGTGGTACGCTTTGTCTCATGCCAGTAGTCTATTGGAGATTAGAAGATTGGATTTGAATACTTTTCTCCTCAGAAGACTTGAGCCTTGTAGCGTGATACGCTCTGACGTTGCTTTCTGGTTCCAGTTCCAGTTATTTTCCGTCTTTTTTAAGATTGGCCGAGTATCTATTATGTTGTGACATCTTATTGTCTTCAATTTATTCCATCTGTTTGTTTTGTCAGCATAACATTCATTTACTCATTTACACTTATATCAGCATGCATATTCACATTTGTCGTTGATTTTGGGTTGTATACTCTGTTTATTCAAACAGCGTACATGTTTCTTTCCAAGTAGAATGTTAACTTAGGCAGGAAATGTGCTTCCTTTCTAAATTCCCCAACTGAGCTAATCCTCGTAGATGATTTTTTGATTTAGCCTACCTTGTCCATTTCTGGATAGGATGAATCCCCCGATCAAGTTACTTTCTCATTGGGTGGAGTCTTGTTTGACTGTTTTCTCTCTGGTTTATTCTTGGAGGGAGTTGTTGTCTCTTGCATAGGCTATCTCATGATTTTCCCCAGTGAAGTCGCTACCTAGACGAATGATGCATTTATTTTGCACATTTAAGTATGTGATCTCCTCGGGAAAGATTGATTCATGGTTCTCTTTGACGAAGATTTTATTCTCTGCCAGTATCATCGCAATTTCCTTCTGAGTTATTCTTCAGAAAATGACAAGCGGCAGCTCTGCACGAGCAAGTTGTACGTTATTATTCTTCGGAAAACGACAAGCAGCAGCTCTTCATGAGCAACTTGTACATTATTGTTTTTGGAAAACGACAAGTGGCAGCTCTTCATGAGCAACTTGTGCGTTATTATTTTTGGAAATACAGCAAGCGGCGGTCTCATCATGAGCAACTTGCACGTTATTGTTTTTTTCCTAGAATACAGCAAGTGGCAGCTTCTTTATTTGAGCAGCTTGTATGTCATAGTTTTTGGAAGACAGCAAGTGGCGGCTTCTTTATTTGAGCAGCTTGTTTGTTATTGGTATTTTTTGGAAAACAGCAAGTGGCAGCTTCTTTATTTGAGCAGCTTGTATGTTATCGACATCCTTGGACGACAGCAAGTGGCAGCTTCTTTATTTGAGCAGCTTGTATGTCATAGTATTTCTGGAATACAGCAAGTGGCAGCTTCTTTATTTGAGCAGCTTGTGTATCTACAACCATATTATTATTTCCGCATTAATTGGTATCCCTCTGGAAAAATCTCGCAGAGAGGCTCGTTATGAATTTTTACCTTCAGAAGTCGGTAATCCATTATCAACAAATTTGATACATCTTTTGCCTATCGTTGACCTTGAGATGTGAACTAGCCGTTATTTTGGGTCGATAATCTGTTTTGTGGCCTATGCAAGATGCCTTCTTTGTTAGGGTCAGAGGTCGTATTCTCTCAAATTTTATTCGAGGTTAAGAGTCTATTATTTGAAGTCGATGGCTCATTTCCCCAGTAGTGTATAATCTAGGTCCCTGTGTTTTGTTGGTGTTTGATTTCTCCAGCATTATCTTGTTTCATACAATATCTTTCTCTGTGAATTCAATTACTACATTCATATCACAAACATAATTGCGGAATCTTAGGGCAAAATTTGCGTATTATGTATTTAAGTACCTTCAATCTCGTCGAGACGAAGATTTTAACCTTCATATCTCCGGATAGAAGAAACTTAAATAGATGCAGCTGTTGTACCCCAAATTTTGACCTAAGATACCATCTCCCATCTGCATCATTACATTGCAAGCGTTCACAAGCGATTTGACCTATTTTATCAATTTTCAAAGCAGATTTTTAAAATTCATAACTTTTTCAAATTTCGACAGTTTTTTTTAAGTTGTTATTTTACCAATGATTCTCCTTGACAACTACAACTTTTCTTTAGAAGTCAAGAGCTGATTATTTTGAAACGCCAAGTTTATTAACTGATCAATGCTAAAACAATGTTTATTTAATTATTTATTATTCTGAGTTTAAATAGTTGGAATTTATTTTCCGTTATTATAATTTAAAGAATTATAAATAATAAAGTAAATAATTGAAAATAAGTTTATTAATTGATCAATGCTAAAACAATGTTTATTTAATTATTTATTATTCTGAGTTTAAATAGTTGGAATTTATTTTCAATTATTATAATTTAAAGAATTATAAATAATAAAGTAAATAATTGAAAAGAAGAAAAGAATTAACCGGTAAAATAATAGAGTTTTATTCATCTTTATTCTAATTGTTACAATTGTTGTTTAAATACCGTATTTATTTACAAAGTATTTACAATGATAATTTTACAAATGTTTAAAGTGAAATAAAAAACTATCCTAATTTTTCTAAGTTCTAAATCTTCATCTTCTATCCAATACTTCTTTGATGCAGCTTTGATTTTATCTGCAAAGAATAATTAAAGAAAAAAAAATCAGAAATAGATATATAATTAAAAGCAGACAATTAATTTCGAATTCATCATTAAAAGCAAACGGCCGGAATCAGTTTTTACCCTCTTTGCAAATCACGGGATTTCTCCCGGTTCACAAAAAGGGATGAATATTGCTTAATTAATATGAATGCACAAGTATTTGAAATGCACAAATTCATTTTTTGCCAAAATCAACTGCATAGTTCAAAACCAACAGCATGTGTAAAGTTTCAAATTGTCAAAACAAAGTCCAACGTCAACTGTCCAAAATATGGAAGTATGTCAATACAAAGGCTCCTCCATACTGTAACAGATGCAGGAAAGCTAAAGAAAGAAATATGCAGGTTAAGACAATATATGCAAGCCAACTATTTCCAGTTTCATCATTTCCCAGCCTTTGCTTTTTCAGAACTAAAGTACACATAACATTTTAATGTTTTAAGCTGTACTAAGGAGACAGAAGAGAGAAAAGAATTGGGCTTACAGGTTTTGGCTTTAGGCAGAAAAGATATAGAAAACAAAATTGCAGTAACACAGTGGATAAAGAGGCATAGAAAAAGATAAACAAACTGAATGAAACAGTAGAGGGGGGCAAAGTATCAAAGGGAAATTGACAAAACAACGAAAACCTGAACCATCAAAAGGCAGGCCAACAAATTGATATAAGAACAACACAAACTTTTCAAGAAAAGGCCTGAGTTCAAAAACCTGTTTCAAGCCTTAAACCATAACCTGTCAAACAAATACCACAAGCCTAAACTTGTACCAAAACCTTAACCATGTCAAGCCCTCAACCTTCCTGAAGCACAAACCATAAAACCATGGCCTGAAAACCAGTAAAATCGAACCTGCCTGAAGCATAACCTCTAAGCCTGCAAACATTCAGAAAACCATAACCATTAAAACCTCACTTGTCCAATAGCCCGAAGCTATCAAACATAAACATGTCCAAACACTGCATAAACATTGATGGTCAAACCTGCTGAAAGCCATATCCCAAACAACATCAAGCCTAACCAGAAAACTATCTAAACACATAACCTGCATAAGGCTTAAGCCTAAAACTGATTCAAGCCTATCAAGCTCAACCTTTTCAAACAAACCTGTGTCAATATTCAAATATCTGCAAAGAACCAGAAAAGCATACAAACCTTAACCATGTCAAGCCTTCAACCTGCCTGAAGCATAAACCAGTAAATCCATCAACCAACAACCTTAAAACTGTCAAGACCTCATAAGCCACTAACCTGCATTTCAGGCCACAAACCTGAAATCTTCGCCATAAACCATCAAGCTAAAGCGTGTTCAGGAACACACATAATCAAATCATCTCAAAAGCCTCAGAGAATATTCATCCTAGGCAGGCAACTAAGGTCAACAGAAGAAGAAGATAACGAAGTACTGAATCATACAAGGCAGGCAGCAGGGCAAACAGAGAAGAAGAAAAATATCACATAAGGGTTTTCAAAATCATCATCAAACCAAGAATCAAAAGACAAAGAATACACCAACTAGGAGTCCGAGCAAGTTCACGTCACTACCTCCTCGCCATCCAGCCGCCTGAGCGCCTCCACCACCATTCATTCCCCTCCTCCGTCAAGGTAATATAACTTCTTTCCTTCCATTTCGTACACCTTGACAGAAACAACAATGTTAAAGCTAAAGTCAGAATCAAATGAATGTGAAATCATAAACATGCAAAATCATAAAACCCTAATGCATTGAGAGAACGAGATCGTCACCTTTGCACCATATCACCGAGCGATCCATGGGGAGGAGGAGATGCAGTTGGTGGCGCTGGCAGCTTTGAGACAAAGAGGTTCCTAAACGTTTTGGCTCAAGAGAAGCGGAGGAACGAACGAAGAAGACGAAGAGCAAGCGAACGGCACCTCTGCATGTCAAACCCTGGCCGTTTTCCAAATGAAATAAAACAACGAACCCTAAAAAACATTGTTCCAAATAATGGGCCATAACCCGTTTCCCTTGCTTAAACCCATCTCGTTTCTGCTAGTTTCCCCCCCCCCCCCCCCTGTTTGATCAGTTTAGCCCATACAAATTGCTTATTATCTACCCCCTTTAATTTTTTGATACCCCTCTTTCTATTTATTTTTATTTAGCTTTTTTAGAATTTTATTAATTTAGTTTAATTAGTAAATTTAATCAAATAGATGTGTAGTTCTAATTAGACAAATTTTAATAATTTGACCAATTTTATTAGTTTAAGTTTAGGATTAATTTAGTAATTTTAGTATTATTTTTGGTTAGATTTAAGTTAATAACTTTTAGAGTTTTAATTTAGTTTAGAATTATTTAGTAATCTTAGAATTTTAATTTAATTTAGATAACTTTGTTATATCTCTCTTTTACATTTAATTTTCTTTTTCTCTTCAATTGATTTCCTTATTGTTTATTTGTAATTGTTTCTATGTTTACTCGGAATTATTTCGTTGTGATTTTTATTCTTGTGGATTCTTTGAGTATTTATATTTTAATATTCATCTTTTTTTGTGCCCAATCCAAGAGAAAAATGATTAAATTTGTTGACTTCATGTCCTCAAATCCAATCACGCGAATACCTTCATTTCATTGAAAACTTAAGATAATTTTCCCAAATATTCAATTTTTTCAAAACTCATACCTTTTAAGTGCAAACTTCGACATTAGGTCATCGTATCTTCAAAAAACCGTCCGTACCCCTTTTTGGCCAAAACAATTTATTTTTAATCAAACAAACAAATTTTAATAAAAAGATATTTCAAAAGGTTCCTATAGAATACTATAGATACATTGGGTGCTAATACCTTCCCATTGTATAACCAACCCCCCAACTCTAGACCTCTTTTCAAAACGCCTTGTATTTTCATTACTTTCAAAGTATTATTTTACATTGCATATTTTAGGGTTTTATTTCGCTCTTTTCCCTTTTCCCTTGGAAATAATAAAGCGCGATGGCGACTCTTGCTTTTGTGAGACGAATTAATTTATAATTCGATCTCCGATTTACCCCGCTACATTTTTTATCGCTACACATAGGTCTTACCCTCACATTATCTTTTCTAGGGTTGTAGGTCGCCCGTAAGTCTTACCCTCAAGTTATCTCTTCTAGGGTTGTAGTTCGCTAGTAGGTCTTACCCTTACGGTATCTTTTCTAGGGTCGTAGGTCGCCAGTAGTTCTTACCCTCACGTTATCTTTTATAGGTTTGTAGGTCGCTCGTAGGTCTTACCCTCACGTTATCTTTTATAGGGTTGTAGGTCGCTCGTAGGTCTTACCCTCATATTATATTTCTAGGATCATAGGTCTCTCGTAGGTCTTACACTGACGTTATCTTTTCTAGGGTCATAGGTCGCCCGTAGGTCTTACCCTCATGTTATCTTTTATAGGGTCGTAGGTCTCTCGTAGGTATTTCCCTCACGTTTTATTTTATAGGGCTGTAGGACGCACATAGGTCTTACCCTCATGTTATCGTTCTAGGGTCGTAGGTCGCTCGTAGGTCTTACCCTCATGTTATCTTTTCTAAGGTTGTAGGTCGCTTGTAGGTCACTTGTATGTCTTGCCCTCAAGTTATCTTTTATAGGGTAGTAGGTCTCTCGTAGGTGTTACCCTCACATTATCTTTTATCGGGTCGTAGGTCGCCTGTAGGTCTTTCCCCCATGTTATCTTTTATAGGGGTGTAGGACGCGCGTAGGTCTTACCCTCATGTTATCTTTCTAGGGTCGTAGGTCGCTCGTACGTGTTATCCTCATGTTATCTTTTCTAGGGTCGTATGTCGCTCGTAGGTCTTACCCTCACGTTATCTTTTCTAAGGTTGTAGGTCGCTCGTAGGTCTTACCCACACGTTATATTTTCTAAGGTTATAGCTTACTCGTAGGTCTTACCCTCACGTTTTTTTTATATGGTCGTAGGTCGCCCATAGGTCTTATCCTCACGTTATGTTTTCTAGGGTCATAGGTCGCTCGTAGGTCTTACCCTCACGTTATATTATCTAGGGGCATAGGTCTCCCGGAGGTATTACCCTCACGTTATATTTTCTAGGGTCATAGGTCGCTCGTCATCTTACCATCACGTTATCTTTTCTAGGGTCATAGGTCGCTCATAGGTCTTACCCTCACATTATCTTTTCTAGGGTTGTAGTTCGCCCGTAAGTCTTACCCTCAAGTTATCTCTTCTAGGGTCATAGTTCGCTAGGAGGTCTTACCCTTACGTTATATTTTCTAGGGTCGTAGGTCGCCTGTAGGTCTTACCCTCATGTTATCTTTTATAGGTTTGTGGGTCGCTCGTAGGTCTTACCCTCATGTTATCTTTTATAGGGTTGTAGGTCGCTCGTAGGTCTTACCCTCATGTTATATTTCTAGGATCATAGGTCTCTCGTAGGTCTTACACTGACATTATCTTTTATAGGGTTGTAGGTCGCTCATAGGTCTTACTCCAATGTTATCGTTTCTAGGGTCGTAGGTCACTCGTAGGTATTACCCTCATGTTATATTTTCTAAGGTTGTAGTTCGCTCGTAGGTCTTACCCTCACGTTATCCTTTATAGGGTCGTAGCTCGCCCGTAGGTCTTACCCTCATGTTATCTTTCTAGGGTCGTAGGTCGCTCGTAGGTCTTACCCTCATGTTATATTTTCTAGGGTTGTAGGTCGCTTGTAGGTCGCTTGTAGGTCCTACCCTTACGTTAACTTTTTTAGGGTCGTAGGTCGCCCATAGGTCTTACCCTCATGTTATGTTTTCTAGTGTCATAGGTCGCTCGTAGGTCTTACCCGCACGTTATCTTTTCTAAGGTCGTAGGTCGCTCGTAGGTCTTACCCTCATGTTATATTTTCTAGGGTCGTAGGTCTTTCGTAGGTCTTACTCTCACGTTAACTTATCTAGGGTCGTAGGTCGCCCATAGGTCTTACCATCATTTTATATTCTCTAGGGTCGTAGGTCGCTCGTTATCTTACGGTCACGTTATCTTTTCTAGGGTCGTAGGTTGCTCATAGGTCTTACCCTCACATTATCTTTTCTAGGGTTGTAGGTCGCCCGTAAGTCTTACCCTTAAGTTATCTCTTCTAGGGTTGTAGTTCGCTATTAGGTCATACCCTTACGGTATCTTTTCTAGGGTCGTAGGTCGCCAGTAGTTCTTACCCTCACGTTATCTTTTATAGGTTTGTAGGTCGCTCGTAGGCCTTACCCTCATGTTATCTTTTATAGGGATGTAGGTCGCTCGTAGGTCTTACCCTCACGATATATTTCTAAGATCATAGGTATCTCGTAGGTCTTACACTAAAGTTATCTTTTATAGGGTTGTAGGTTGCTCATTGGTCTTACCCTCATGTTATCTTTTTAGGGTCGTAGGTCACTCGTAGGTCTTACCCCCATGTTATCTTTTCTAGGGTCGTAGGTCGCTTGTAGGTATTACCCTCACAATATCTTTTATTGGGTCGTAGGTCGCTCGTAGGTCTTACCCTCACATTATCTTTTATAGGGTCGTAGGTTTCCCGTAGGTCTTACCCTCACGTTATCTTTTTAAGGGTTGTAGGTCGCCCATAGGTCTTACCCTCACATTATATTTTATATGGTTATAGGTTGCTCGTTATCTTTTCGTCACGTTATCTTTTTTAGGGTTGTAGGTCGCTCATAGGTCTTACCCTCACGTTATCTTTTCTAGGGTCGTAGTTCACTAGTAGGTCTTACCCTCACGTTATCTTTTCTAGGGTCGTAGGTCTGACACTCACATTAGCTTTTATAGGGTCGTAGGTCGCTCATAGGTCTTACCCTTACGTTATATTTCTAGGGTTATAAGTCTTACCCTCACGTTATGTTTTATAAGGTCGTAGGTCGCTCATAGGTCTTACCCTCACTTAATATTTCCTAGGGTCGTAGGTCGCTTATAGGTCTTACCCTCACGTTATCTTTTATAGGGTCGTAGGTCGCTCATAGGTCTTACCCGCACGTTATATTTTCTAAGGTTGTTGTTCGCTCGTAGGTCTTACCCTCAAATTATCTTTTATCGGGTCATAGGTCGCCCATAGGTCTTACCCTCATGTTATATTTCTAGGACCATAGGTCTCTCGTAGGTCTTACACTGACGTTATCTTTTTTAGGGTCATAAGTCGCCCGTAGGTCTTACCCTCACGTTATATTTTATAGGGTTGTAGGACGCGCGTAGCTCTTACCCTCATGTTATCTTTCTAGGGTCGTAGGTCGCTCGTAGGTCTTACCCTCATGTTATCTTTTCTAGGGTTATAGGTCGCTTGTAGCTCATACCCTCAAGTTATCTTTTATAGGGTAGTAGGTCGCTCGTAGGTGTTACCCTCACATTATCTTTTATCGGGTCGTAGGTCGCCCGTAGGTCTTTCCCCCATGTTATCTTTTATAGGGGTGTAGGACGCGCGTAGGTCTTACCCTCGTGTTATCTTTCTAGGGTCGTAGGTCGCTCGTACGTGTTACCCTCATGTTATCTTTTCTAGGGTCGTAGGTCGCTCATAGGTCTTACCCTCACGTTATCTTTTCTAAGGTTGTAGGTCGCTCGTAGGTCTTACCCACACGTTATATTTTCTAAGGTTATAGTTTACTCGTAGGTCTTACCCTCACGTTTTTTTTTATATGGTCGTAGGTCGCCCATAGGTCTTACCATCATGTTATGTTTTCTAGGGTCATAGGTCGCTCGTAGGTCTTACCCTCACGTTATATTATCTAGGGTCATAGATCTCCCGTAGGTATTACCCTCACGTTATATTTTCTAGGGTCATAGGTCGCTCGTCATCTTACCATCACGTTATCTTTTCTAGGGTCATAGGTCGCTCATAGGTCTTACCCTCACATTATCTTTTCTAGGGTTGTAGTTCGCCCGTAAGTCTTACCCTCAAGTTATCTCTTCTAGGGTCATAGTTCGCTAGTAGGTCTTACCCTTACGTTATATTTTCTAGGGTCGTAGGTCGCCTGTAGGTCTTACCCTCACGTTATCTTTTATAGGTTTGTGGGTCACTCGTAGGTCTTACCCTCACGTTATCTTTTATAGGGTTGTAGGTAGCTCGTATGTCTTACCCTCATGTTATATTTCTAGGATCATAGGTCTCTCGTAGGTCTTACACTGACGTTATCTTTTATAGGGTTGTAGGTCGCTCAGAGGTCTTACCCCAATGGTATCGTTTCTAGGGTCGTAGGTCACTTGTAGGTATTACCCTCACGTTATATTTTCTAAGGTTGTAGTTCGCTCGTAGGTCTTACCCTCACGTTATCTTTTATAGGGTCGTAGCTTGCCCGTATGTCTTACCCTCATGTTATCTTTCTAGGGTCGTAGGTCGCTCGTAGGTCTTACCCTCATGTTATATTTTCTAGGGTTGTAGGTCGCTTGTAGATCGCCTGTAGGTCGTACCCTTACGTTATCTTTTTTAGGGTCGTAGGTCGCCCATAGGTCTTACCCTCATGTTATGTTTTCTAGGGTCGTAGGTCGCTCGTAGGTCTTACCCGCACGTTATCTTTTCTAAGGTCGTAGGTCGCTAGTAGGTCTTACCCTCATGTTATATTTTCTAGGGTCGTAGGTCCTTCGTAGGTCTTACTCTCACGTTATCTTATCTAGGGTCGTAGGTCGCCCATAGGTCTTACCCTCATGTTATATTTTCTAGGGTCGTAGGTCGCTCGTTATCTTACCGTCACGTTATCTTTTCTAGGGTCGTAGGTCGCTCATAGGTCTTACCCTCACATTATCTTTTCTAGGGTTGTAGGTCGCCCGTAAGTCTTACCCTCAAGTTATCTCTTCTAGGGTTGTAGTTCGCTAGTAGGTCTTACCCTTACGGTATCTTTTCTAGGGTCGTAGGTCGCCAGTAGTTCTTACCCTCACGTTATCTTTTATAGGTTTGTAGGTCGCTCGTAGGTCTTACCCTCACGTTATCTTTTATAGGGTTGTAGGTCGCTCGTAGGTCTTACCCTCATGTTATATTTCTAGGATCATATGTCTCTCGTAGGTCTTACACTGACGTTATCTTTTCTAGGGTCATAGGTCGCCCGTAGGTCTTACCCTCATGTTATCTTTTATAGGGTCGTAGGTCTCTCGTAGGTATTTCCCTCACGTTATATTTTATAGGGCTGTAGGACGCACATAGGTCTTACCCTCATGTTATCGTTCTAGGGTCGTAGGTCGCTCGTAGGTCTTACCCTCATGTTATCTTTTCTAAGGTTGTAGGTCGCTTGTAGGTCACTTGTATGTCTTACCCTCAAGTTATCTTTTATAGGGTAGTAGGTCGCTCGTAGGTGTTACCCTCACATTATCTTTTATCGGGTTGTAGGTCGCCCGTAGGTCTTTCCCCCATGTTATCTTTTATAGGGGTGTAGGACGCCCGTAGGTCTTACCCTCATGTTATCTTTCTAGGGTCGTAGGTCGCTCGTACGTGTTACCCTCATGTTATCTTTTCTAGGGTCGTATGTCGCTCGTAGGTCTTACCCTCACGTTATCTTTTCTAAGGTTGTAGGTCGCTCGTAGGTCTTACCCACACGTTATATTTTCTAAGGTTATAGTTTACTCGTAGGTCTTACCCTCACGTTTTTTTTATATGGTCGTAGGTCGCCCATAGGTCTTACCCTCACGTTATGTTTTATAGTGTCGTAGGTCACTCGTAGGTCTTACCCCCATGTTATCTTTTCTAGGGTCGTAGGTCGCTTGTAGGTATTACCCTCACAATATCTTTTATTGGGTCGTAGGTCGCTCGTAGGTCTTACCCTCACATTATCTTTTATAGGGTCGTAGGTTTCCCGTAGGTCTTACCCTCACGTTATCTTTTTAAGGGTTGTAGGTCGCCCATAGGTCTTACCCTCACATTATATTTTATATGGTTATAGGTTGCTCGTTATCTTTTCGTCACGTTATCTTTTTTAGGGTTGTAGGTCGCTCATAGGTCTTACCCTCACGTTATCTTTTCTAGGGTCGTAGTTCACTAGTAGGTCTTACCCTCACGTTATCTTTTCTAGGGTCGTAGGTCTGACACTCACATTAGCTTTTATAGGGTCGTAGGTCGCTCATAGGTCTTACCCTTACGTTATATTTCTAGGGTTATAATTCTTACCCTCACGTTATGTTTTATAAGGTCGTAGGTCGCTCATAGGTCTTACCCTCACTTAATATTTCCTAGGGTCGTAGGTCGCTTATAGGTCTTACCCTCACGTTATCTTTTATAGGGTCGTAGGTCGCTCATAGGTCTTACCCGCACGTTATATTTTCTAAGGTTGTGGTTCGCTCGTAGGTCTTACCCTCAAATTATCTTTTATCGGGTCATAGGTCGCCCATAGGTCTTACCCTCATGTTATATTTCTAGGACCATAGGTCTCTCGTAGGTCTTACACTGACGTTATCTTTTTTAGGGTCATAAGTCGCCCGTAGGTCTTACCCTCACGTTATATTTGATAGGGTTGTAGGACGCGCGTAGCTCTTACCCTCATGTTATCTTTCTAGGGTCGTAGGTCGCTCATAGGTCTTACCCTCATGTTATCTTTTCTAGGGTTATAGGTCGCTTGTAGCTCATACCCTCAAGTTATCTTTTATAGGGTAGTAGGTCGCTCGTAGGTGTTACCCTCACATTATCTTTTATCGGATCGTAGGTCGCCCGTAGGTCTTTCCCCCATGTTATCTTTTATAGGGGTGTAGGACGCGCGTAGGTCTTACCCTCGTGTTATCTTTCTAGGGTCGTAGGTCGCTCGTACGTGTTACCCTCATGTTATCTTTTCTAGGGTCGTAGGTCGCTCATAGGTCTTACCCTCACGTTATCTTGTCTAAGGTTGTAGGTCGCTCGTAGGTCTTACCCACACGTTATATTTTCTAAGGTTATAGTTTACTCGTAGGTCTTACCCTCACGTTTTTTTTATATGGTTTGTAGGTCGCCCATAGGTCTTACCATCATGTTATGTTTTCTAGGGTCATAGGTCGCTCGTAGGTCTTAACCTCACGTTATATTATCTAGGGTCATAGATCTCCCGTAGGTATTACCCTCACGTTATATTTTCTAGGGTCATAGGTCGCTCGTCATCTTACCATCACGTTATCTTTTCTAGGGTCATAGGTCGCTCATAGGTCTTACCCTCACATTATCTTTTCTAGGGTTGTAGTTCGCCCGTAAGTCTTACCCTCAAGTTATCTCTTCTAGGGTCATAGTTCGCTAGTAGGTCTTACCCTTACGTTATATTTTCTAGGGTCGTAGGTCGCCTGTAGGTCTTACCCTCACGTTATCTTTTATAGGTTTGTGGGTCACTCGTAGGTCTTACCCTCATGTTATCTTTTATAGGGTTGTAGGTCGCTCGTAGGTCTTACCCTCATGTTATATTTCTAGGATCATAGGTCTCTCGTAGGTCTTACACTGACGTTATCTTTTATAGGGTTGTAGGTCGCTCATAGGTCTTACTCCAATGTTATCGTTTCTAGGGTCATAGGTCACTTGTAGGTATTACCGTCACGTTATATTTTCTAAGGTTGTAGTTCGCTCGTAGGTCTTACCCTCACGTTATCCTTTATAGGGTCGTAGCTCGCCTGTAGGTCTTACCCTCATGTTATCTTTCTAGGGTCGTAGGTCGCTCGTAGGTCTTACCCTCATGTTATATTTTCTAGGGATGTAGGTCGCTTGTAGGTCGCTTGTAGGTCCTACCCTTACGTTAACTTTTTTAGGGTCGTAGGTCGCCCATAGGTCTTACCCTCATGTTATGTTTTCTAGGGTCATAGGTCGCTCGTAGGTCTTACCCGCACGTTATCTTTTCTAAGGTCGTAGGTCGCTCGTAGGTCTTTCATAGGTCTTACTCTCACGTTAACTTATCTAGGGTCGTAGGTCGCCCATAGGTCTTACCCTCATTTTATATTCTCTAGGGTCGTAGGTCGCTCGTTATCTTACAGTCACGTTATCTTTTCTAGGGTCGTAGGTTGCTCATAGGTCTTACCCCCACATTATCTTTTCTAGGGTTGTAGGTCGCCCGTAAGTCTTACCTTTAAGTTATCTCTTCTAGGGTTGTAGTTCGCTATTAGGTCTTACCCTTACGGTATCTTTTCTAGGGTCGTAGGTCGCCAGTAGTTCTTACCCTCACGTTATCTTTTATAGGTTTGTAGGTCGCTCGTAGGTCTTACCCTCATGTTATCTTTTATAGGGATGTAGGTCGCTCGTAGGTCTTACCCTCACGTTATATTTCTAGGATCATAGGTATCTCGTAGGTCTTACACTAACGTTATCTTTTATAGGGTTGTAGGTTGCTCATTGGTCTTACCCTCATGTTATCTTTTTAGGGTCGTAGGTCACTCGTAGGTCTTACCCCCATGTTATCTTTTCTAGGGTCGTAGGTCGCTTGTAGGTATTACCCTCACAATATCTTTTATAGGGTCATAGGTCTCTCGTAGGTCTTACCCTCACATTATCTTTTATAGGGTCGTAGGTTTCCCGTAGGTCTTACCCTCACGTTATCTTTTTTAGGGTTGTAGGTCGCCCATAGGTCTTACCCTCACATTATATTTTATATGGTTTTAGGTTGCTCGTTATCTTTTTGTCACGTTATATTTTTTAGGGTTGTAGGTCGCTCATAGGTCTTACCCTCACGTTATCTTTTCTAGGGTCGTAGTTCACTAGTAGGTCTTACCCTCACGTTTTCTTTTCTAGGGTCGTAGGTCTGACACTCACATTAGCTTTTATAGGGTCGTAGGTCTCTCATAGTTCTTACCCTTACGTTATATTTCTATGGTTATAGGTCTTACCCTCACGTTATATTTTATAAGGTCGTAGGTCGCTCATAGGTCTTACCCTCACTTAATATTTTCTAGGGTCGTAGGTCGCTTATAGGTCTTACCCTCAGGTTATCTTTCATAGGGTCGTAGGTCGCTCATAGGTCTTACCCGCACGTTATATTTTCTAAGGTTGTAGTTCGCTCGTAGGTCTTACCTTCAAATTATCTTTTATTGGGTCATAGGTCGCCCGTAGGTCTTACCCTCATGTTATATTTTTAGGACCATAGGTCTCTCGTAGGTCTTACACTGACGTTATCTTTTTTAGGGTCGTAAGTCGCCCGTAGGTCTTACCCTCACGTTATCTTTTATAGGGTCGTAGGTCTCTCATAGGTATTACCCTCACGTTATATTTTATAGGGTTGTAGGACGCGCGTAGCTCTTACCCTCATGTTATCTTTCTAGGGTCGTAGGTCGCTCGTAGGTCTTATCCTCATGTTATCTTTTCTAGGGTTATAGGTCGCTTGTAGCTCTTACCCTCAAGTTATCTTTTATAGGGTAGTAGGTCGCTCGTAGGTGTTACCCTCACATTATCTTTTATCGGGTCGTAGGTCGCCCGTAGGTCTTTCCCCCATGTTATCTTTTATAGGGGTGTAGGACGCGCGTAGGTCTTACCCTCATGTTATCTTTCTAGGGTCGTAGGTCGCTCGTACGTGTTACCCTCATGTTATATTTTCTAGGGTCGTAGGTCGCTCGTAGGTCTTACCCTCACGTTATCTCTTTTAAGGTAGTAGGTCGCTCGTAGGTCTTACCCATACGTTATATTTTCTAAGGTTATAGTTTACTCGTAGGTCTTACCCTCTCGTTATTTTTTATATGGTCGTAGGTCGCCCATATGTCTTACCCTCATGTTATGTTTTCTAGGGTCGTTGGTCGCTCGTAGGTCTTACCCTCACATTATATTTTCTAGGGTCGTATGTCGCTCGTAGGTCTTACCCGCACGTTATCTTATCTAGGGTCGTAGATCGCCCGTATGTCTTACCCTCACGTTATATTTTTTCTAGGGTCGTAGGTCACTCGTCATCTTACCGTCACGTTATCTTTTCTAGGGTCATAGGTCGCTCATAGGTCTTACCCTCACATTATCTTTTCTAGGGTTGTAGTTCGCCCGTAAGTCTTACCCTCAAGTTATCTCTTCTAGGGTCGTAGTTCGCTAGTAGGTCTTACCCTTACGTTATCTTTTCTAGGGTCGTAGGTCGCCTGTAGGTCTTACCCTCACGTTATCTTTTATAGGTTTGTAGGTCGCTCGTAGGTCTTACCCTCACATTATCTTTTATAAGGTTGTAGGTCGCTCGTAGGTCTTACCCTCATGTTATATTTCTTGGATCATAGGTCTCTCGTAGGTCTTACACTGACGTTATCTTTTATAGGGTTTTAGGTCGCTCATAGGTCTTACCCCAATGTTATCGTTTCTAGGGTCGTAGGTCACTTGTAGTTATTACCCTCTCATTATATTTTCTAAGGTTGTAGTTCGCTCGTAGGTCTTACCCTCACGTTATCTTTTATAGGGTCGTAGCTCGCCCGTAGGTCTTACCCTCATGTTATCTTTCTAGGGTCGTAGGTCGCTCGTAGGTCTTACCCTCATGTTATATTTTCTAGGGTTGTAGGTCCTACCCTTACGTTATCTTTTTTTGGGTCGTAGGTCGCCCATAGGTCTTACCCTCATGTTATGTTTTCTAGGATCGTAGGTCGCTCGTAGGTCTTACCCGCACGGTATCTTTTCTAAGGTCGTAGGTCGCTCGTAGGTCTTACCCTCATGTTATATTTTCTAGGGTCGTAGGTCCTTCGTAGGTCTTACTCTCACGTTATCTTATCTAGGGTCGTAGGTCGCCCATAGGTCTTACCCTCATGTTATATTTTCTAGGGTCGTAGGTCGCTCGTTATCTTACTCTCACGTTATCTTTTCTAGGGTCGTAGGTCGCTCATAGGTCTTACCCTCACATTATCTTTTCTAGGGTTGTAGGTCGCCCGTAAGTCTTACCCTCAAGTTATCTCTTCTAGGGTTGTAGTTCGCTAGTAGGTCTTACCCTTACGGTATCTTTTCGAGGGTCGTAGGTCGCCAGTAGTTCTTACCCTCACGTTATCTTTTATAGGTTTGTAGGTCGCTCGTAGGTCTTACCCTCACATTATCTTATATAGGGATGTAGGTCGCTCGTAGGTCTTACCCTCACGTTATATTTCTAGGATCATAGGTCTCTCATAGGTCTTACACTAACATTATCTTTTATAGGGTTGTAGGTTGCTCATTGGTCTTACCCTCATGTTATCTTTTTAGGGTCGTAGGTCACTCGTAGGTCTTACCCCCATGTTATTTTTTCTAGGGTCGTAGGTCGCTTGTAGGTATTACCCTCACAATATCTTTTATAGGGATGTAGGTCGCTCGTAGGTCTTACCCTCACATTATCTTTTATAGGGTCGTAGGTTGCCCGTAGGTCTTACCCTCACGTTATCTTTTTTAGGGTTGTAGGTCGCCCATAGGTCTTACCCTCACGTTATATTTTATATGGTTGTAGGTTGCTTGTTATCTTTTCGTCATGTTATCCTTTTTAGGGTTGTAGGTCGCTCATAGGTCTTACCCTCACGTTATCTTTTCTAGGGTCGTAGTTCACTAGTAGGTCTTACCCTCACGTTATCTTTTCTAGGGTCGTAGGTCTGACACTCACATTAGCTTTTATAGGGTCGTAGGTCGCTCATAGGTCTTACCCTTACGTTATATTTCTATGGTTATAGGTCTTACCCTCACGTTATGTTTTATAAGGTCGTAGGTCTCTCATAGGTCTTACCCTCACGTAATATTTTCTAGGGTCGTAGGTCGCTTATAGGTCTTACCCTCACGTTATCTTTTATAGGGTCGTAGGTCGGTCATAGGTCTTACCCGCATGTTATATTTTCTAAGGTTGTAGTTCGCTCGTAGGTCTTACCCTCAAATTATCTTTTATCGGGTCATAGGTCGCCCGTAGGTCTTACCCTCATGTTATATTTCTAGGACCATAGGTCTCTCGTAGGTCTTACACTGACGTTATCTTTTTTAGGGTCGTAGGTCGCCCGTAGGTCTTACCCTCATGTTATCTTTTATAGGGTCATAGGTCTCTCGTATGTATTACCCTCACGTTATATTTTATAGGGTTGTAGGACGCGCGTAGGTCTTACCCTCATGTTATCTTTCTAGGGTCGTAGGTCGCTTGTAGGTCTTACCCTCATGTTATCTTTTCTAGGGTTATAGGTCGCTTGTAGGTCTTACCCTCAAGTTATCTTTTATAGGTTAGTAGGTCGCTCGTAGGTGTTACCCTCACATTATCTTTTATCGGGTCGTAGGTCGCCCATAGGTCTTTCCCCCATGTTAACTTTTATAGGGGTGTAGGACGCGCGTAGGTCTTACCCTCACGTTATCTTTCTAGGGTCGTAGGTCGCTCGTACGTGTTACCCTCATGTTATCTTTTCTAGGGTCGTAGGTCGCTCGTAGGTCTTACCCTCACGTTATCTCTTTTAAGGTAGTAGGTCGCTCGTAGGTCTTACCCTCATGTTATGTTTTCTAGGGTCGTAGGTCGCTCGTAGATCTTACCCTCACGTTATATTTTCTAGGGTCGTATGTCGCTCGTAGGTCTTACCCTCACGTTATCTTATCTAGGGTCTTAGGTCGCCCGTATGTCTTACCCTCACGTTATATTTTCTAGGGTCGTAAGTCACTCGTCATCTTACCGTCACGTTATCTTTTCTAGGGTCATAGGTCGCTCATAGGTCTTACCCTCACATTATCTTTTCTAGGGTTGTAGTTCGCCCGTAAGTCTTACCCTCAAGTTATCTCTTCTAGGGTCGTAGTTCGCTAGTAGGTCTTACCCTTACGTTATCTTTTCTAGGGTCGTAGGTCGCCTGTAGGTCTTACCCTCACGTTATCTTTTATAGGTTTGTAGGTCTCTCGTAGGTCTTACCCTCACGTTATCTTTTATAAGGTTGTAGGTCGCTTGTAGGTCCTACCCTCATGTTATATTTCTAGGATCATAGGTCTCTCGTAGGTCTTACACTGACGTTATCTTTTATAGGGTTGTAGGTCGCTCATAGGTCTTACCCCAATGTTATCTTTTCTAGGGTCGTAGGTCGCTCGTAGGTATTGCACTCACCTTATATTTTCTAAGGTTGTAGTTCACTCATAGGTTTTACCTTCACGTTATCTTTTATAGGGTCGTAGGTCGCCCGTAGTTCTTACCCTCAAGTTATCATTACTAGGGTCGTAGGTCACCCGTAAGTGTTACCCTCACGTTATATTTTCTAGGGTCGTAGGTCCCTCCATATCTTTCCGTCATGTTATCTTTTTTAGGGTCGTAGGTCGCTCATAGGTCTTACCCTCGTGTTATCTTTTCTAGGGTTGTAGGTCGCCCGTAAATCTTACCTTCAAGTTATCTTTTCTATGGTCGTATTTCACTAGTAGGTGTTACACTCACGATATCTTTTCTAGGGTCGTAGGTCGCTCATTGGTCTGACACTCACGTTAGGTTTTATAGGGTCGTAGGTCGCTCGTAGGTCTTATCCTCACGTTATATTTTTAGGGTTGTAGGTCTTACCCTCACGTTTTGTTTTATAAGGTCGTAGGTCGCTCGTAGGTCTTTCCCTCATGTTATCTTTCTACGGTCATAGTTCGCTCGTAGGTCTTACCCTCACGTTATATTTTCTAGGGTCGTAGGTCACATGTAGGTCTTACCCTCACGTTATCTTCTATAGGGTCATAGGTTAGCGTAGGTCTTACCCTCACGTTATATTTTATAGGGTCATAGGTCGCTCGTTATCTTTCCGTCACATTATCTTTTCTAGGGTCGTAGGTGGCTCATAGGTCTTACGCTCACATTATATTTTCTAAGGTTATAGTTCACTCTTAGGTCTTACCCTCATGTTATCTTTTATAGGGTCGTAGGTCACCCGTAGGTCTTACCCTCACGTTATCTTTTCTAGGGTCGTAGGTCACCCGTAAGTCTTACCCTCATGTTATATTTTCTACGGTCGTAGGCCGCTCGTCATCTTTCAGTCACGTTATCTTTTCTAGGATCGTAGGTGGCTCATATGTCATTCCCTCACGTTATCGTTTCTAGGGTTATAGGTCGCCCGTAAGTCTTACCGTCAAGTTATCTATTCTAGGTTCCTAGTTCGCTAGTAGGTCTTACCCTCACGTTATCTTTTCTAGGGTCGTAGGTCGCTCGTAGGTCTTACACTCATGTTAGCTTTTATAGGGTCGTAGGTCGCTCCTAGGTCTTACCCTCACGTTATATTTCTAGGGTTGTAGGTCTTACCCTCACGTTATGTTTTATAAGGTCGTAGGTCGCTCGTAGGTCTTACCCTCATGTTATCTTTCTACGGTCATAGGTCGCTCAAAGGTCTTACCCTCACGTTATATTTTCTAGGGTCGTAGGTCGCTTATATGTCTTACCCTTACGTTATCTTTTATAGGGTCGTAGTTCGCTCGTAGGTCTTACCCTCACATTATCTTTTATCAGGTCGTAGGTCGCTTGTAGGTCTTACCCTCATGTTATCTTTTATAGGGTCGTAGGTCAGCGTAGGTCTTACCCTCACGTTATATTTTATAGGGTCATAGGTTGCTCGTTATCTTTCTGTCACGTTATCTTTTCTAGGGTCGTAGGTGGCTCATATTTCATACCCTCACATTAAATTTTCTAGGGTTGTAGGTCGCCCGTAAGTCTTACCCTCAAGTTGTCTTTTCTAGCGTCGTAGTTCACTAGTAGGTCTTACCCTCACGTTATCTTTTCTAGGGTCGTAGGTCGCTCGTAGGTCTTACACTGATGTTAGCTTTTATAGGGTCGTAGGTCGCTCTTAGGTCTTACCCTCATGTTATATTTCTAGGGTTCTAGGTCTTACCTCCATGTTATTTTTATAAGGTTGTAGGTCGCTCGTAGGTCTTACCCTCATGTTATCTTTCTACAGTCATCGGTCGCTCGTAGGTATTACCCTAACGTTTTATTTTCTAGGGTCGTAGGTCGCGTATAGGTCTTACCCTCATGTTATCTTTTATAGGGTCGTAGGACGCTCATAGGTCTTACCCTCACATTATCTTTAATCGGGTCGTAGGTCACCCGTAGGTCTTAACCTCATGTTATCTTTTCTACGGTCGTAGGTCGCACGTAGGTCTTACCCTCACGTTATCTTTTATAGGGTCGTAGGTCTCTCGTAGGTATTAACCTCACGTTATATTTTATAGGGCTGTAGGATAAGCGTAGGTCTTACCCTCATGTTATATTTCTAGGGTCGTAGGTCGCTCGTAGGTCTTACCCTCATGTTATCTTTTCTATGGTTGTAGGTCGCTTATAGGTCTTACCCTTAAGTTATCTTTTATAGGGTAGTAGGTCGCTCGTAGGTCTTACCCTCACATTATCTTTTATCGAGTCATAGGTTGCCCGTAGGTCTTTACCTCATGTTATCTTTTATAGGGGTGTAGGACGCGCGTAAGTCTTACCCTCATGTTATCTTTCTAGGGTCGTAGGTCGCTCGTAGGGCTTACGCTCATGTTATCTTTTTAAGGATCGTAGGTCGGTCGTAGGGCTTACCCTCACGATATCTTTTCTAAGGTAGTAGGTCGCTCGTAGGTCTTACCCACACGTTATATTTTCTAAGGTTATAGTTTACTCCTACGTCTTATCCTCACGTTATTTTTTATATGGTCGTAGGTCACCCATAGGTCTTACCCTCACATTATCTTTTTTAGGGTCGTAGGTCGCCCATAGGTCTTACCCTCACGTTATGTTTTCAAGGGTCCTTGGTCGCTCGTAGGTCTTACCCTCATGTTATATTTTCTAGGGTCGTATGTCGCTCGTAGGTCTTACCCTTACGTTAACTTATCTAGGGTCGTAGGTCGCCCTTAGGTCTTACCCTCATGTTATATTTTCTAGGGTCGTAGGTCGCTCGTCATCTTACCGTCACATTATCTTTTCTAGGGTCATAGGTCGCTCATAGGTCTTACACTCACATTATCTTTTCTAGGGTTGTAGTTTGCCTGAAAGTCTTACCCTCAAGTTATCTCTTCTAGGGTCGTAGTTCGCTAGTAGGTCTTACCCTTACGTTATCTTTTCTAGGGTCGTAGGTCGCCTGTAGGTCTTACCCTCAAGTTATCTTTTATAGGTTTGTAGTTCGCTCATAGGTCTTACCCTTACGTTATCTTTTATAGGGTTGTAGGTCGCTCATAGGTCTTACCCTCATGTTATATTTCTAGGATCATAGGTCTCTCGTAGGTCTTACACTGACGTTATCTTTTCTACGGTCATAGGTCGCCCGTAGGTCTTACCCTCACGTTATCTTTTATAGGGCTGTAGGACGCGCGTAGGTCTTACCCTCATGTTATCTTTCTAGGGTCGTAGGTCGCTCGTAGGTCTTACCCTCATGTTATCTCTTCTAGGGTTGTAGGTTACTTGTAGGTCTTACCCTCAAGTTATCTTTTATAGGGTAGTAGGTCGCTCGTAGGTGTTACCCTTACATTATCTTTTATCGAGTCGGAGGTCGCCCGTAGGTCTTTCCCCCATGTTATCTTTTATAGGGGTGTAGGACTCGCGTAGGTCTTACCCTCATGTTATCTTTCTAGGGTCGTAGGTCGCTCGTACGTCTTACCCTCATGTTATCTTTTCTAGGGTCGTAGGTCGCTCGTAGGTCTTACCCTCACGTTATCTTTTCTAAGGTAGTAGGTCTCTTGTAGGTCTTACCCACACGTTATATTTTCTAGTTATAATTTACTCGTAGGTCTTACCCTCATGTTATTTTTTATATGATCGTAGGTCCCCCATAGGTCTTACCCTCACGCTATGTTTTCTAGCGTCGTAGGTCGCTTGTAGGTCTTACCCTCACGTTATATTTATAGGGTCGTAAGTCGCTTGTAGGTCTTACCCTCACGTTATCTTATATAGGGTCTTAGGTCGCCCGTAGGTCTTACCAACACGTTATATTTTCTAGGGTCGTAGGTCGCTCGTCATCTTACCGTCACGTTATCTTTTCTAGGGTCATAGGTTGCTCATAGGTCTTACCCTCACATTATCTTTTCTAGGGTTGTAGTTCGCCCGTAAGTCTTACCCTCAAGTTATCTCTTCTAGGGTCGTAGTTCGCTAGTAGGTCTTACCCTTACCTTATCTTTTCTAGAGTCGTAGGTTGCCTGTAGGTCTTACCCTCACGTTATCTTTTATAGGTTTATAGGTCGCTCGTAGGTCTTACCCTCATGTTATGTTTTATAGGGTCATAGGTTACTCGTAGGTCTTACACTCACGTTATATTTTCTAAGGTTGTAGTTCACTCGTAGGTCTTACCTTCACGTTATCTTTTATAGGGTCATAGGTCGCCCGTAGGTCTTACCCCCACGTTATCATTTCTAGGGTCGTAGGTCGCCCGTAAGTCTTACCCTCACGTTATATTTTATAGAGTCGTAGGTCCCTCCATATCTTTCCGTCAATTTATCTTTTCTAGGGTCGTAGGTGGCTCATAGGTTTTACGCTCAAGTTCTCTTTTCTAGGGTCGTAGTTCGCTAGTAGGTCTTACCCTCACGTTATCTTTTCTAGGGTCGCAGGTCTCCCGTAGGTCTTACACTCTCGTTAGCTTTTATAGGGTCGTAGGTCGCTCATATTTCTTACCCTCATGTTATCTTTCTAAGGTTGTAGGTCGCTCGTAAGCTTTACCCCCATGTTATCTTTTCTATGGTTGTAGGTCGCTTATAGCTATTACCCTCACAATATCTTTTATAGGGACGTAGGTCGCTCGTAGGTCTTAACCTCACGTTATATTTTCTAAGGTTATAGTTCGCTCGTAGGTCTTACCCCCACGTTATCTTTTATAGGGTCGTAGGTCGCCCGTAGGTCTTACCCTCATGATATCTTTTCTAGGGTCGTAGGTCGCCCGTAAGTCTTACCCTCCCGTTATATTTTCTACAGGCGTAGGTCGCTCGTTATCTTTCAGTCACGTTATCTTTTCTAGGGTCGTAGGTGGCTCATAGGTCATACCCTCACGTTATCCTTTCTAGGGTTGTAGGTCACCCGTAAGTCTTACCCTCGAGTTATCTTTTCTAGGGTCGTAGTTCACTAGTAGGTCTTACCCTCACGTTATCTTTTCTAGGATCGTAGGTGGCTCGTAGGTCTTACACTCACGTTAGCTTTTATAGGGTCGTAGGTCGCTCCTAGGTCTTACCCTCACGTTATATTTCTAGAGTTGTAGGTCTTACCCTCAAGTTATGTTTTATAAGGTCATAGGTCGCTCGTAGGTCTTACCCTCATGATATCTTTCTACGGTCATAGGTCGCTCGTAGGTCTTACCCTCACGTTATATTTTCTAGGGTCATTGGTCGCTTATAGGTCTTACCCTCACATTATATTTTATCGGGTCGTTGGTCGCCCGTAGGTCTTACCCTCATGTTATCTTTTCTAGGGTCGTAGGTCGCCCGTAGGTCTTACCCTCACGTTATCTTTTATAGGGTCGTAGGTCTCTCGTAGGTATTACCCTCACATTATCTTTTATAGGGCTGTAGGACATGGCATAGGTCTTACCATCACGTTATCTTTCTAGGGTCGTAGGTCGCTTGTAGGTCTTACCCTCATGTTATCTTTTCTAGGGTTGTAGGTTGCTTGTAGGTCTTACCCTCAAATTATCTTTTATAGGGTAGTAGGTCGCTCGTAGGTCTTACCCACACGTTATATTTTCTAAGGTTATAGTTTACTCGTAGGTCTTACCCTCATGTTATTTTTTATAGGGTCGTAGGTCACCCATAGGTCTTACCCATATGTTATCTTTTTTAGGGTCGTAGGTTGCCCATAGGTCTTACCCTCATGTTATGTTTTCTGGGGACGTAGGTCGCTCGTAGGTCTTACCCTCATGTTATCTTATCTAGGGTCGTAGGTCGCCCATAGGTCTTACCCTCATGTTATATTTTCTAGGGTCGTAGGTTGCTCGTTATCTTACCGTCACGTTATCTTTTCTAGGGTCGTAGGTCGCTCATAGGTCTTACCCTCACATTATCTTTTCTAGGGTTTTAGGTCGCCCGTAAGTCTTACCCTCTAGTTATCTCTTCTAGGGTCGTAGTTCGCTAGTAGGTCTTACCCTTATGGTATCTTTTCTACGGTCGTAGGTCGCCTGTAGTCTTACCCTCACGTTATCTTTTATAGGTTCGTAAGTCGCTCGTATGTCTTACCCTCACGTTATCTTTTATAGGGATGTAGTTCGCTCTTAGGTCTTACCCTCACGTTATATTTCTAGGATCATAGGTCTTTCGTAGGTCTTACACTAACGTTATCTTTTATAGGGTTGTAGGTCGCTCATAGGTCTTACCCTCATGTTATCTTTTTAGGGTCGTAGGTCACTCATAGGTCTTACCCCCATGTTATCTTTTCTAAGGTCGTAGGTCGCTGGTAGGTATTACCCTCACAATATCTTTTATAGGGTCGTAGGTCGCTCGTAGGTCTTACCCTCACATTATCTTTTATAGGGACGTAGGTTGCCCGTAGGTCTTACCCTCACGTTATCTTTTCTAGGGTCGTAGGTCGCACGTAGGTCTTACCCTCACGTTATATTTTATATGGTCGTAGGTTGCTCGTTATCTTTCCTTCACGTTATCTTTTGTTGGGTCGTAGGTCGCTCATACGTCTTACCCTCACGTTAGCTTTTCTAGGGTTGTAGGTCGCCCGTGAGGCTTACCATTAAGTTATCTTTTCTAGGGTCGTAGTTCACTAGTAGGTCTAACCCTCACGTTATCTTTTCTAGGGTCGTAGATCTTACACTCACATTAGCTTTTATAGGGTCGTAGGTCGCTCATTTGTCTTACCCTTACGTTATATTTCTAGGGTTATAGGTCTTACCCTCACATTATGTTTTATAAGGTCGTAGGTCGCTCATAGGTCTTACCCTCATGTAATATTTTCTAGGGTCATAGGTCGCTTATAGGTCTTACCCTCACGTTATCTTTTATAGGGTCGTAGGTTGCTCGTAGGTCTTACCCGCATGTTATATTTTCTAAGGTTGTAGTTCGCTCGTAGGTCTTACCCTCAAATTATCTTTTATCTGGTCATAGGTCGCCCGTAGGTCTTACCCTCATGTTATCTTTTCTAGGATCATATGTCGCGTGTAGGTCTTACTCTCATGTTATCTTTTATAGGGTCGTAGGTCTCTCGTAGGTATTACCCTCATGTTATCTTTTATAGGGTTGTAGGACGCCCGTAGGTCTTACCCTCACGTTATCTTTTGTAGGGTCGTAGGTCGTTCGTAGGTCTTAAGCACATGTTAGGTTTTATAGGGTCGTAGGTCGCTCGTAGGTCTTACCCACACGTTATATTTTCTAAGGTTATAGTTTGCTCTTAAGTCTTACCCTCACATTATCTTTTATAGGGACGTCGGTCTCCCATAGATATTACCCTCACGTTATATATTTTAGGGTCGTAGGTCGCCCATAGGTCTTACCCTCACGTCATGTTTTCTAGGGTTGTAGGTCGCTCGTAGATCTTACCCTCACGTTATATTTTCTAGGGTCATAGGTCGCTCGTAGGTCTTACCCTCACGTTATCTTTTCTAGGGTTGTAGGTCGCTTGTAGGTCTTACCCTCAAATTATCTTTTATAGGGTAGTAGGTCGCTCATAGGTCTTACCCACACGTTATATTTTCTAAGGTTATAGTTTACTCGTAGGTCTTACCCTCACGTTATTTTTTATAGGGTCATAGGTCACCCATAAGTCTTACCCATACGTTATCTTTTTTAGGGTCGTAGGTCGCCCATAGGTCTTACCCTCATGTTATGTTTTCTAGGGTCGTAGGTCGCTCGTAGGTCTTACCCTCACGTTATCTTTTCTAAGGTCGTAGGTCGCTCGTTGGTCTTACCCTCATGTTATATTTTCTAGGGTCGTAGGTCGCTCGTAGGTCTTACCCTCACGTTATCTTATCTAGGGTCCTAGGTCGCCCATAGGTCTTACCCTCATGTTATATTTTCTAGGGTCGTAGGTTGCTCGTTATATTACCGTCACGTTATCTTTTCTAGGGTCGTAGGTCGCTCATAGGTCTTACCCTCACATTATCTTTTCTAGGGTTTTAGGTCGCCCGTAATTCTTACCCTCTAGTTATCTCTTCAAGGGTCTTAGTTCGCTAGTAGGTCTTACCCTTACGGTATCTTTTCTAGGGTCGTAGGTCGCTTGTAGTTCTTACCCTCACGTTATCTTTTATAGGTTCGTAGGTCGCTCGTATGTCTTACCCCCACGTTATCTTTTATAGGGATGTAGTTCGCTCTTAGGTCTTACCCTCACGTTATATTTCTAGGATCATAGTTCTTTCGTAGGTCTTACCCTAACGTTATCTTTTATAGGGTTGTAGGTCGCTCATAGGTCATACCCTCATGTTATCTTTTTAGGGTCGTAGGTCACTCGTAGGTCTTACCCCTATGTTTTATTTTCTAAGGTCGTAGGTCGCTTGTAGGTATTACCCTCACAATATCTTTTATAGGGTCGTAGGTCGCTCGTAGGACTTACCCTCACATTATCTTTTATAGGGTCGTAGGTTTCCCGTAGGTCTTACCCTCACGTTATCTTTTCTAGGGTCGTAGGTCACCCGTAGGTCTTACCCTCGCGTTATATTTTATATGGTCGTTGGTTGCTCTTTATCTTTCTGCCACGTTATCTTTTTTAGGGTCGTAGGTCGCTCATACGTCTTACCCTCACATTATATTTTCTAGGGTTGTAGGTCGCCCGTAAGTCTTACCCTCAAGTTATCTTTTCTAGGGTCGTAGTTTACTAGTAGGTCTTACCCTCACGTTATCTTTTCTAGGGTCGTAGGTCTTACACTCACATTAGCTTTTATAGGGTCGTAGGTCGCTCATTGGTCTTACCCTTACGTTATATTTCTAAGGTTATAGTTCTTACCCTCACGTTATGTTTTATAAGGTCGTAGGTCGCTCATAGGTCTTACCCTCACGTAATATTTTCTAGGGTTGTAGGTCGCTTATAGGTCTTACCCTCACGTTATCTTTTATACGGTCGTAGGTCGCTCGTAGGTCTTACCCGCACGCTATATTTTCTAAGGTTGTAGTTCGCTCGTAGGTCTTACCCTCAAATTATCTTTTATCGGGTCATAGGTCGCCCGTAGGTCTTACCCTCATGTTATCTTTTCTAGGGTCGTAGGTCGCGCGTAGGTCTTACTCTCATGTTATCTTTTATAGGGTCGTAGGTCTCTCGTAGGTATTACCCTCATGTTATCTTTTATAGGGCTGTAGGACGCCCGTAGGTCTTACCCTCACGTTATCTTTCTAGGGTCGTAGGTCGCTCGTAGGTCTTACCCACATGTTAGGTTTTATAGGGTTGTAGGTCGCTCGTAGGTCTTACCCACACGTTTAATTTTCTAAGGTTATAGTTTCCTCGTAAGTCTTACCCTAAAGTTATTTTTTATAGGTTCGTAGGTCTCCCATAGATATTACCCTCACGTTATATATTTTAGGGTCGTAGGTCGCCCATAGGTCTTACCCTCACGTCATGTTTTTTAGGGTTGTACGTCGCTCGTAGGTCGCTCGTAGGTCTTACCCTCACGTTATATTTTCTAGGGTCGTAGGTCGCTCGTAGGTCTTACCCTCACGTTATCTTTTCTAGGGTCGTAGGTCGCCGTAGGTCTTACCCTTACGTTATATTTTCTAGGGTCGTAGGTCACTCGTTATCTTACCGTCATGTTATCTTTTCTAGGGTCGTAGGTCACTCATAGGTCTTACCCTCACGTTATCTATTTTAAGGTTGTAAGTCGCCCGTAAGTCTTACCCTCAAGTTATCTCTTCTAGAGTCGTAGTTTGCTAGTAGGTCTTACCCTTACGTTATCTTTTCTAGGGTCGTAGGTCGCCCGTAGGTCTTACCCTCACTTTATCTTTTATAGGGTCGTAGGTCGCTCGTAGGTCTTACCCTCACGTTATATTTCTAGGATCATAGGTCTCTCGTAGGTCTTACACTGACGTTATCTTTTATAGGGTTGTAGGTCGCTCATACGTCTTACCCTCATGTTATCTTTCTAAGGTCGTAGGTCACTCGTAGGTCTTACCCCCATGTTATCTTTTCTAGGGTCGTAAGTCGCTTGTAGGTATTACCCTGATAATACTTTTATAGGGTCGTAGGTCCCTCGTAGGTCTTACCCTCACGTTATATTTTCTAAGGTTGTAGTTCGCTCGTAGGTCTTACGCTCACGTTATCTTTTATAGGGTCGAAGGTCGCCCGTAGGTCTTACCCTCAAGTTATCTTTTCCAGGGTCGTAGGTCGCCCGTAGGTCTTACCCTCACATTATATTTTCTATGGTTCTAGGTCGCTTGTAGGTCTTACCCTCATGTTATCTTTTATAGGGTCGTATGTCGCCCGTAGGTCATACCCTCACGTTATATTTTCTAAGGTTGTAGTTCACTCGTAGGTCTTACCCTCACGTTATCTTTTATAGGATCGTAGGTCGCCCGTAGGTCTTAACCTCATGTTATCTTTTTTAGGGACGTAGGTCGCCCATAGATCTTACCCTCACTTTATATTTTCTAGGGTCGTAGGTCGCTCGTTATCTTACCGTAACATTATCTTTTCTAGGGTCGTAGGTCGCGCATAGGTCTAACCCTCACGTTATCTTATCTAGGGTGTTAGGTCGCCCGTAAGTCTTACCCTCAAGTTATCTTTTCTAGGGTCTTAGTTCGCTAGTAGGTTTTACCCTTACGTTATCTTTTCTAGGATCGTAGGTCGCCCGTAGGTCTTACCCTTATGTTATCTTTTATAGGGTCGTAGGTCCCTCGTAAGTCTTACCCTCACGTTATCTTTTATAGGGTTGAAGGTCGCTCGTAGATCTTACCCTCATGTTATATTTCTAGGATCATAGGTCTCTCGTAAGTCTTACGCTGAAGTTATCTTTTATAGGGTTGTAGGTCGCTCATAGGTTTTACCCTCACGTTATCTTTCTAGGGTGATAGGTCGCTCGTAGGTCTTACCCCCATGTTATCTTTTCTAGGTTCGTAGGTTGCTTGTAGGTATTACCCTCACAATATCTTTTATAGGGTCGTAGGTCGCCCGTAGGTCTTACCCTCACGTTATATTTTCTAAGGTTGTAGTTCCCTCGTTGTTCTTACCATCACATTATCTTTTATAGGGTCGTAGGTCGCCCGTGGGTCTTTCCCTCATGTTATCTTTTCTAGGGCTGTAGGTCACCCGTAGGTCTTACCCTCACGTTATATTTTCTGGGGTCCTAGATCCCTCAATATCTTTCTGTCGCGTTATCTTTTTTAGGATCGTAGGTCGGTCATAGATCTTACCCTCCTGTTATCTTTTCTAGGGATGTAGGTCACCCCTAAGTCTTACCCTCAAGTAATATTTTCTATGGTCGTAGTTCGCTAGTAGGTCTTACCCTCACGTCATCTTTTCTAGGGTCGTAGGTCGCTCATAGGTCTTAGACTCACGTAAGCTTTTATAGGGTCGTAGGTCGCTCGTAGGTCTTTCCCTAATGTTATCTTTCTACGACCGTAGGTTGCTCGTAGCTCTTACCCTCAAGTTATATTTTCTAGGGTCGTAGGTCGCTTGTAGGTCTTTACCTCATGTTATCTTTTATAGGGTCGTAGGTCTTACCCTTACGTTATATTTTCTAAGGTTGTAGTTCGCTCCTAGGTCTTACCCTCACGTTATCTTTTATCGGGTCGTACGTCGCCCGTAGGTCTTACCCTCACTTTATCTTTTTTAGGGTCGTAGGTCACTCATAGGTCTTACCCTCACGTTATCTTTTCTAGGGTTGTAGGTCATCCGTAAGTCTTACCCTCAAGTTATCTTTTCTAGGGTCGTAGTTCGCTAGTAGGTCTTACCCTCACGTTATCTTTTATAGGGCCATAGGTCTCTCATTGGGCTTACACTCACGTTAGCTTTTATAGGGTCGTAGGTCGCTCATAGGTCTTACCCTCATGTTATATTTTTAGGGTTGTAGGTCTTACCCTCACGTTATGTTTTACAAGGTCGTAGGTCGCTCGTAGGTCTCTCCCTCATGTTATCTTTCTACGGTCGTAGGTCGCTCGTAGGTCTTACTGTCACATTATATTTTCTAGGGTCGTAGGTCACCCGTAGGTCTAACCCTCACTTTATCTTTTCTAGGGTCGTAGGTCGCCTGTAGGTCTTACCCTCACGTTATATTTTCTAGGGTCGTAGGTCGCTCGTAGGTCTTACCCTCATGTTATCTTTTATAGGGCTGTAGATCACGCGTAGGTCTTACCCTCACCTTATCCTTTATAGGGTCGTACGTTGCTCGTAGGTCTTACCCTCATGTTAGATTTTATAGGGTGGTAGGTCGCTTATAGGTCTTACCCTCACGTTATATTTTGAGGGTTGTAGGTCTTACCCTCACGTTATGTTTTATAAGGTCGTAGCTCGCTCGTAGGTCTTACCCTCATGTTAAATTTTCTAGGGTCGTAGGTCGCTTGTATGTCTTACCCTCATGTTATCTTTTATAGGGTCGTAGGTCGCTCGTAGGTCTTACACTCACGTTATATTTTCTAAGGTTATAGTTTGCTCATAGGTCTTACCCTCACATTTCTTTTATCGTGTCGTAGGTCACCCGTAGTTCTTACCCTCACGTTATCTTTTCAAGGGTCGTAGGTCTACCGTAGGTCTTACCCTCATGTTATCTTTTATAGGGTCGTAGGTCCCTCGTAGGTCTTACCCACACGTTATAATTTCTAAGGTTATATTTTGCTCATAGGTCTTACCCTCACGTTATTTGTTATAGGTTCGTAGGTCGCCCATAGGTCTTACCCTCAGGTTATGATTTCTAGGGTCGTAGGTCGCTCGTAGGTCTTACCCTCACGTTATCTTTTCTATGGTCGTAGGTCGCTCGTAGGTCTTACCCTCACGTTATATTTTCTAGGGTCTTAGGTCGCTCGTAGGTCTTACCCTCATGTTATCTTTTCTTGTGTCGTACGTTGCTCGTAGGTCTTACCCCCACGTTATATTTTCTAAGGTTGTAGTTTGCTCGTAGGTCTTACCCTCACATTATCTTTTATAGGGTCGTAGGTCGCACATAGGTCTTACCTTCATGTTATCTTTTCTAGGGTCGTAGGTCGCCCGTAGGTCTTACCCTTAGTTATATTTTCTAGGTCGTAGGTCACTCGTTATCTTTCCGTCACGTTATCTTTTTTAGGGTCGTAGGTCGCTCATAGGTCCTACCCTCATGTTATCTTTTCTATGGTTGTAGGTCGCCAGTAAGTCTTACCCTCAAGTTATCTTTTCTAGGGTCGTAGTTCGCTAGTAGGTCTTACCCTCACGTTATCTTTTCTTGGGTCGTAGGTCGCTCATAGGTCTTACACTCACTTTAGCTTTTATAGGGTCGTAGGTCTCTCATAGGTCTTAAACTCATGTTATATTTCTAGTGTTGTAGGTCTTACCCTCACATTATGTTTTATAAGGTCTTTGGTCGCTCGTACGTCTTTCCCTCATGTTATCTTTCTACGGTCTTAGGTCGCTCGTAGGTCTTACCCTCACGTTATATTTTCTAGGGTCGTAGGTCACTTTTAGGTCTTACCCTCAAGTTATATTTTCTAGGGTCGTAGGTCGCTTGTAGGTCTTTACCTAACGTTATCTTTTATAGGGTCGTAGGTCGCTCGTAGGTCTTACCCTCACGTTATATTTTCTAGGGTCGTAGGTTGATCGTAGGTCTTACCCTCATGTTATCTTTTATAGTGCTGTAGGTCGCGCATAGGTCTTACCCTCATGTTATCTTTTATAGGGTCGTAGGTCGCTCGTAGGTCTTACCCTCATGTTAGCCTTTATAGGGTCGTAGTTCGCTAGTAGGTCTTACCCTCACGTTATCTTTTCTAGGGCCGTAGGTTGCTCATTGAGTTTACACTCACGTTAGCTTTTATAGGGTCGTAGGTCGCTCGTAGGTCTTACCCTCATGTTATATTTTTAGGGTTATAGGTCTTACCCTCATGTTACGTTTTATAAGGTCGTAGGTCGCTCGTAGGTCTCTCCCACATGTTATCTTTCTACGAACGTAGGTCGCTCGTAGGTCTTACCGTCACGTTATATTTTCTAGGGTCGTAGGTCTCCTGTAGGTCTTACCCTCACGTTATATTTTCTAGGGTCGTAGGTCGCTCGTAGGTCTTACCCTCATGTTACCTTTTATAGGGCTGTAGATCGCGCGTAGGTGTTACCCTCACGTTATCTTTTATAGGGTCGTACTTTACTCGTAGGTCTTACCCTCATGTTAGATTTTATAGGGTTGTAGGTCGCTTATAGGTCTTACCATCACGTTATATTTTGAGGGTTGTAGGTCTTACCCTCACGTTATGTTTTATAAGGTCGTAGCTCGCTCGTAGGTCTTACCCTCATGTTATATTTCTATGGTTATAGGTCGCTCGTAGGTCTTACCCTCACGTTAAATTTTCTAGGGTCGTAGGTCGCTTGTATGTCTTACCCTCATGTTATTTTTTATAGGGTCGTAGGTCGCTCGTAGGTCTTACCCTCACGTTATATTAACTAAGGTTTTAGTTTGCTCGTAGGTCTTACCCTCACATTTCTTTTATCGTGTCGTAGGTCACCCGTAGTTCTTACCCTCATGTTATCTTTTCAAGGGTCGTAGGTTGGCCGTAGGTCTTACCCTCATATTATCTTTTATAGGGTCGTAGGTCGCTCGTAGGTCTTACCCACACGTTATAATTTCTAAGGTTATATTTTGCTCGTAGGTCTTACCCTCACGTTATTTGTTATAGGTTCGTAGGTCGCCGATAGGTCTTACCCACAGGTTATGCTTTCTAGGGCCGTAGGTCGCTCGTAGGTCTTACCCTCACGTTATCTTTTATAAGGTCGTAGGTCGCTCGTAAGTCTTACCCTCATGTTATATTTTCTAGGGTCTTAGTTCGCTCGTATGTCTTACCCTCATGTTATCTTTTCTTGTGTCGTACGTTGCTTGTAGGTCTTACCCTCACATTATCTTTTATAGGGTCGTAGGTCGCACATAGGTTTTACCCTCATGTTATCTTTTATAGGGTCGTAGGTCGCCCGTAGGTCTTACCCTAAGTTATATTTTCTAGGTCGTAGGTCACTCGTTATCTTTCTGTCACGTTATCTTTTTTTGGGTCGTAGGACGCTCATAGGTCTTACCCTCACGTTATCTATTTTATGGTTGTAGGTCGCCAGTAAGTCTTACCCTCAAGTTATCTTTTCTAGCGTCGTAGATCTCTCGTAGGTCTTACCCTCATGTTATATTTCTAGGGTTGTAGGTCTTACCCTCACATTATGTTTTATAAGGTCTTTGGTCGCTCGTAGGTCTTTGCCTCATGTTATCTCTCTACGGTCGTAGGTCGCTCGTAGGTCTTACCCTCACGTTATATTTTCTAGGGTCGTAGGTCGTAGGTCGCTTGTAAGTCTTACCCTAAAGTTATATTTTCTAGGGTCGTAGGTCGCTTGTAGGTCTTTACCTCACGTTATCTTTTATATGGTCGTAGGTCGCTCGTAAGTCTTACCCTCACGTTATATTTTCTAGGGTCGTAGGTCGCTCGTAGGTCTTACCCTCAGGTTATCTTTTATAGGGCTGTAGGTCGCGCGTAGGTCTTACCCTCATGTTATCTTTTATAGGGTCATAGGTCGCTCGTAGGTCTTACCCTCATGTTAGCTTTTATAGGGTCGTAGGTCGCTCATAGGTCTTACCCTCACGTTATATTTATAGGGTTGTAGGTCTTACCCTCACATTATGTTTTGTAAGGTCGTAGCTCGCTCATAGGTCTTACACACAGTATACATTTCTACGGTCATAGGTCGCTCGTAGGTCTTACCCTCATGTTAAATTTTCTAGGTTCGTAGGTCACTTGTATGTCTTACCCTCATGTTATTTTTATAGGGTCGTAGGTCGCTCGTAGGTCTTACCCTCACGTTATATTTTCTAAGGTTGTAGTTCGCTCGTAGGTCTTAACTTCACATTTCTTTTATCGAGTCGTAGGTCGCCCATATGTCTTACCCTCATGTTATCTTTTCTAGGGTCGTAGGTCGTCCGTAGGTCTTACCCTCACGTTATATTTTATAGGGCCGTAGGTCGCTCTTAGGTCTTACCCACACGTTATAATTTCTAAGGTTATAGTTTGCTCGTAGGTCGCCCATAGGTCTTACCGTCACGTTATCTTTTTTAGGGTCGTAGGTCGCCCATAGGTCTTACCCTCACATTATGTTTTCTAGGGTCGTAGGTCGCTCGTAGGTCTTACCCTCATTTTATCTTTTCTAAGGTCGTAGGTCGCTCGTAGGTCTTAACCTCACGTTATATTTTCTAGGGTCGTAGGTTGCTCGTAGGTCTTACCCGCAGGTTATCTTTTATAGGTTCGTAGGTCGCTCGTAGGTCTTACACTCACGTTATATTTTCTTAGGTTGTAGTTCGCTCGTAGGTCTTACCCTCATGTTAATTTTTATTGGGTCGTAGGTCGCCCGTAGGTCTTACCCTCAGTTTATCTTTTCTAGGGTTGTAGGTCGCCCGTAGGTCTTACCCTCACGTTATATTTTCTAGGGTCGTAGGTCGCTCGTAGGTCTTACCCTCATGTTATCTTTTATAGGGTTGTAGGTCGCTTGTAGGTCTTTCCCTCAAGTTATCTTTTATAGGACCATAGGTCACTCGTAGGTCTTACCCTCACGTTATATTTTCTAAGGTTATAGTTTGCTCGTAGGTCTTACCCTCACGTTAGTTTTTTTAGGGTCGTAGGTCTCCCGTAGGTCTTACCCTCAGGTTATCTTTTTTAAGGTCGTAGGTCTCCCGTAGGTCTTAAACTCACGTTATGTTTTCAAGGGTAGTAGGTCGCTCGTAGGTCTTACCCTCATGTTATATTTTCTAAGGTCGTAGGTCGCTCGTAGGTCTTACCCTATCGTTATATTTTCTAGGGTCATAGGATGCTCGTAAGTCTTACCCTCACATTATCTTTTCTAGGGCCGTAGGTCGCCCGTAGGACTTACACTCATCTTATATTTTCTAGGGTCGTAGGTCGCTAGTTATCTTACCGTCACGTTATCTTTTCTAGGGTCGTAGGTCGCTCATAGGTCTTACCCTAACGTTATCTTTTCTAGGGTTGTAGGTCACCCGTAAGTCTTACCCTCAAGTTATCTCTTCTAGGGTCGTAGGTCGCCCATAGGTCTTACCCTCACGTTATCTTTTATAGGTTCGTAGGTCGCTCGTAGGTCTTACCCGCATGTTATGTTTCTAGGATTATAGGTCTCTCGTAGGTCTTACACTGACGTTATATTTTAAAGGTTTTAGGTCGCTCATAGGTCTTACCCTCATGTTATCTTTCTAGGGTCGTAGGTCACTCGTAGGTCTTACCCCCAATATATCTTTTCTAGGTTCCTAGGTCACTTGTAGGTATTACCCTCACAATATATTTTATAAGGTTGTAGGTCACTCATAGGTCTTACCCTCACGTTATATTTTCTGAGGTTGTAGTTCGCTCGTAGGTCTTACCCTCACGTTATCTTTTATAGGGTCGTAGGTCGCCCGTAGGTCTTACCCTCACATTATCTTTTCTAGGGTCGTAGGTCGCCCGTATGTCTTACCCTGACGTTATATTTTCTAGGGTCGTAGGTCCCTCGATATCTTTTCGTCACGTTATCTTTTTTAGGTTCATAGGTCGCTCATAGATCTTACCCTCACGTTATCTTTTCTAGGGTTGTAGGTCGTCCGTAAGTCTTACCCTCAAGTTATCTTTTCTAGGGTCGTAGGTCGCTCATTGTGCTTACACTCACGTTAGCTTTTATAGGGTCGTAGGTCGCTCATAGGTCTTACCCTCACGTTATATTTTTAGGGTTGTAGGTCTTACCCTCACGTTATGTTTTATAAGGTCGTAGGTCGCTCGTAGGTCTCTCCCTCATGTTATCTTTCTACGGTCATAGGTCACTTGTAGGTCTTACCGTCACGTTATATTTTCTACGGTCTTAGGTTGCTCGTAGGTCTAACCCTCACTTTATCTTTTCTAGTGTCGTAGGTCGCCTGTAGGTCTTACCATCACGTTATATTTTCTAGGGTCGTAGGTCGCTCGTAGTTCTTACCCTCATGTTATATTTTATAGGGTCGTAGGTCCCTCATAGGTCATACCCTCACGTTATATTTTGAGGGTTGTAGGTCTTACACTCACGTTATGTTTTATAAGGTCGTAGCTCGCTCGTAGGTCTTACCCTCATGTTATCTTTCTACGGTCATAGGTCTTGCGCTCACGTTAAATTTTCTAGGGTCGTAGGTCGCTTGTATGTCTTACCCTCATGTTATCTTTTATAGGGTCGTAGGTCGCTCGTAGGTTTTACCCTCACGTTATATTTTCTAAGGTTGTAGTTCGCTCGTAGGTCTTACCCTCACATTTCTTTTATCGGGTCGTAGGTCTCCCATAGTTCTTACCCTAATTTTATCTTTTCTAGGGTCGTAGGTTGCCCGTAGGTCTTACCCTCATGTTATCTTTTATAGGGTCGTAAGTCGCTCGTAAGTCTTACCCACACGTTATAATTTCTAAGGTTATATTTTGCTCGTAGGTCTTACCCTCACGTTATTTTTTATAGGTTCGTAGGTCGCCCATAGGTCTTACCCTCATGTTATGTTTTCTAGGGTCGTAGGTCGCTCGTAGGTCTTACCCTCACGTTATCATTTCTAAGGTTGTAGGTCACTTGTAGGTTTACCCTAACGTTATATTTTCTAGGGTCTTAGGCCGCTCGTAGGTCTTACCCTCATGTTATCTTTTCTAGTGTCGTAGGTTGCTCGTAGGTCTTACCCTCACGTTATATTTTCTAAGGTTGTAGTTCGCTCGTAGGTCTTACCCTCACGATATCTTTTATAGGGTCGTAGGTCGCCCATAGGTCTTACCCTCATGTTATCTTTTCTAGGGGTCGTAGGTCGCCCGTAGGTCTTACCCTTAGTTATATTTTCTTGGGTCGTAGGTCACTCGTTATCTTTCCATCACATTATCTTTTTTAGGGTCGTAGGTCGCTCATAGGTCGTAGCCTCACATTATCTTTTCTATGGTTGTAGGTCTCCCGTAAGTCTTACCCTCAAGTTATCTTTTCTAGGGTCGTAGTTCGCTCATAGTTCTTACACTCACGTTAGATTTTATACGGTCGTAGGTCTCTCGTAGGTCTTACCCTCATGTTATATTTCTAGGGTTGTAGCTCTTAGCCTCACATTATGTTTTATAAGGTCGTTGGTCGCTCGTAGGCCGTTCCCTCATGTTATCTTTCTATGGTCGTAGGTCGCTCGTAGGTCTTACCCTCACGTTATATTTTCTAGAGTCGTAGGTCGCTTGTAGGTCTTTACCTCACGTTATCTTTTATAGGGTCGTAGGTAGCTCGTAGGTCTTACCCTCACGTTGTATATTCTAGGGTCGTAGGTCGCTCGTAGGTCTTACCCTTATGTTATCTCTTATAGGGGTGTAGGTCCTGCGTAGGTCTTACCCTCATGTTATCTTTTTTAGGTTCGTAGGTCGCTCGTAGGTCTTACCCTCATGTTAGCTTTTATAGGGTCGTAGGTCGCTCGTAGGTCTTACCCTCACGTTATATTTCTAGGGTTGTAGGTCTTACCCTTACGTTATGTTTTATAAGGTCGTAGGTCGCTCGTAGGTCTTACCCTCACATTATCTATTATCGGGTCGTAGGTCGCCCGTAGGTCTTACCCTCACGTTAAATTTTCTAGGGTTGTAGGTCGCTTGTATGTCTTACCCTCATGTTATCTTTTATAGTGTCGTAGGTCGCTTATTGGTCTTACCCTCACGTTATATTTTCTAAGGTTGTAGTTCGCTCGTAGGTCTTCCCTTCACATTTCTTTTATCGGGTCGTAGGTCACCCGTAGGTCTTACCCTCATGTTATCTTTTCTAAGGTCGTAGGTCGCCCGTAGGTCTTACCCTCACGTTATCTTTTACAGGGTCGTAGGTCGCTCGTAGGTCTTACCCACATGTTATCATTTTTAGGGTCGTAGGTCGCCCATAGGTCTTACCCTAACGTTATGTTTTCTAGGGTCGTAGGTCGCTCGTAGGTCTTACCCTCACGTTATCTTTTCTAAGGTCGTAGGTCGCTCGTAGGTCTTACCCTCATGTTATCATTTCTAGTGTCGTAGGTTACTCCTAGATCTTAACCTCACGTTATATTTTCTAAGGTTGTAGTTCGCTCGTAGGTCTTACCCTCACGTTATCTTTTATAGGGTTGTAGGTCTCCCATAGGTCTTACCCTCATGTTATCTTTTCCAGGGTCGTAAGTCTTACCCTTTGTTATATTTTCTAGGGTCGTAGGTCGCTCGTTATCTTTCCGTCTTGTTATCTTTTTTAGGGTCGTAGGTCACTCATAGGTCTTACCCTCACGTTATTTTTTTTGTGGTTGTAGGTCGCCCGTAAGTCTTACCCTCAAGTTATCTTTTCTAGGGTCGTAGTTCGCTAGTAGGTCTTACCCTCACGTTATCTTTTCTAGGGTCGTAGGTCGCTCATAGGTCTTACACTCACGTTAGTTTTTATAGGGTTGAAGGTCTCTCGTAGGTCTTACCCTCATGTTATATTTCTAGGGTTGTAGGTCTTACCCTCGCATTATGTTTTATAAGGTCGTTGGTCGCTCGTAGGTCTTTCCCTCATGTTATCTTTCAACGGTCGTAGGTCGCTCGTAGGTCTTACCCTCACGTTATATTTTCTAGGTTCGTAGGTAGCTTGTAGGTCTTACCCTCATGTTATCTTTTCTAGTGTCGTAGGTTGCTCCTAGGTCTTACCCTCATGTTATATTTTCTAAGGTTGTAGTTCGCTCGTAGGTCTTACCCTCACATTATCGTTTATCAGGTCGTAGGTCGCCCGTAGGTCTTACCCTCACTTTATCTTTTCTAGGGTCGTAGGTCGCCCGTAGGTCTTACCCTCGCGTTATCTTTTCTAAGGTCGTAGGTCGCTCGTGGGTCTTACCCTCACGTTATATTTTCTAGGTTCCTAGGTCGCTTGTAGGTCTTACCCTCATGTTATCTTTTCTAGTGTCGTAGGTTGCTCCTAGGTCTTACCCTCACGTTATATTTTCTAAGGTTGTAGTTCGCTCGTAGGTCTTACCCTCACGGTATCTTTTATAGGGTCGTAAGTCGCCCATAGGTCTTACCCTCATGTTATTTTTTCTAGGGGTCGTAGGTCGCCCGTAGGTCTTACCCTTAGTTATATTTTCTAGGGTCGTAGGTCACTCGTTATCTTTCCGTCACATTATCTTTTTTAGGGTCGTAGGTCGCTCATAAGTCTTAGCCTCACGTTATCTTTTCTATGGTTGTAGGTCTCCCGTAAGTCTTACCCTCAAGTTATCTTTTCTAGGGTCGTAGTTCACTCATAGTTCTTACACTCACGTTAAATTTTATACGGTCGTAGGTCTCTCGTAGGTCTTACCCTCATGTTATATTTCTAGGGTAGTAGGTCTTACCCTCACATTATGTTTTATATGGTCGTAGGTCGCTCGTAGGTCTTACCCTCACGTTATATTTTCTAGGGTCGTAAGTCGCTTGTAGGTCTTACCCTTAAGTTATATTTTCTAGAGTCGTAGGTCGCTTGTAGGTCTTTACCTCACGTTATCTTTTATAGGGTCGTAGGTCGCTCGTAGGTCTTACCTTCACGTTATATTTTCTAGGGTCGTAGGTCGCTCGTAGGTCTTACCCTTATGTTATCTCTTATAGGGCTGTAGGTCGTGCGTAGGTCTTACCCTCATGTTATCTTTTTTAGGGTCGTAGGTCGCTCGTAGGTGTTACCCTTATGTTAGCTTTTATAGGGTCGTAGGTCGCTCGTAGGTCTTACCCTCACGTTATATTTCTAGGGTTGTAGGTGTTACCCTTACGTTATGTTTTATAAGGTCATAGGTCGCTCGTAGGTCTTACCCTCACATTATCTATTATCGGGTCGTAGGTCGCCCGTAGGTCTTACCCTCACGTTAAATTTTCTAGGGTCGTAGGTCGCTTGTATGTCTTACCCTAATGTTATCTTTTATAGTGTCGTAGGTCGCTCGTAGGTCTTACCCTCACGTTATATTTTCTAAGGTTGTAGTTCGCTCGTAGGTCTTCCCTTCACATTTCTTTTATCGGGTCGTAGGTCACCCGTAGGTCTTACCCTCATGTTATCTTTTCTATGGTCGTAGGTATTACCCTCACGTTATCTTTTACAGGGTCATAGGTCGCTCGTAGATCTTACCCACACGTTATATTTTCTAAGGTTATAGTTTGCTCGTAGGTCTTACCCTCATGTTATTTTTTATAGTTTTGTAGGTCGCCCATAGGTCTTACCCACACGTTATCATTTTTAGGGTCATAGGTCGCCCATAGGTCTTACCCTCACGTTATCTTTTCTAAGGTCGTAGGTCGCTCGTAGGTCTTACCCTCACGTTATCTTTTCTAAGGTCGTAGGTCGCTCGTAGGTCTTACCCTCACGTTATATTTTCTAGGGTCGTAGGTCGCTCGTAGGTCTTACCCTCATGTTATCTTTTCTAGTTTCGTAGGTTGCTCCTTGGTCTTAGCCTCACGTTATATTTTCTAAGGTTGCAGTTCGCTCGTAGGTCTTACCCTCACGTTATCTTTTACAGGGTTGTAGGTCGCCCATAGTTCTTACCCTCATGTTATCTTTTCCAGGGTCGTAGGTCTTACCCTTAGTTATATTTTCTAGGGTCGTAGGTCGCTCGTTATCTTTCCGTCACGTTATCTTTTTTAGGGTCGTAGGTCACTCATAGGTCTTACCCTCACGTTATCTTTTTTGTGGTTGTAGGTTGCCCGTAAGTCGTACCCTCAAGTTATCTTTTCTAGGGTCGTAGTTCGCTAGTAGGTCTTACCCTCACGTTATCTTTTCTAGGGTCGTAGGTCGCTCATAGGTCTTACACTCACGTTAGTTTTTATAGGGTCGAAGGTCTCTCGTAGGTCTTACCCTCATGTTATATTTCTAGGGTTGTAGGTCTTACCCTTGCATTATGTTTTATAAGGTCGTTGGTCGCTCGTAGGTCTTTCCCTCATGTTATCTTTCAACGGTCGTAGGTCGCTCGTAGGTCTTACCCTCACGTTATATTTGCTAGGGTCATAGGTCGCTTGTAGGTCTTACCCTCACGTTATCTTTTATAGGGTCGTAGGTCGCTCGTAGGTCTTACCCTCACGTTATATTTTCTAGGTTCGTAGGTCGCTTGTAGGTCTTACCCTCACGTTATCTTTTATAGGGTCATAGGTCGCTCGTAGGTCTTACCCTCGCGTTATATTTTCTAGGTTCGTAGGTCGCTTGTAGGTCTTACCCTCATGTTATCTTTTCTAGTGTCGTAGGTTGCTCCTAGGTCTTACCCTCACGTTATATTTTCTAAGGTTGTAGTTCGCTCGTAGGTCTTACCCTCACATTATCTTTTATCAGGTCATAGGTCGCCCGTAGGTCTTACCCTCACTTTATCTTTTCTAGGGTCGTAGTTCGCCCGTAGGTCTTAACCTCACGTTATCTTTTCTAAGGTCGTAGGTCGCTCGTGGGTCTTACCCTCACGTTATATTTTCTAGGTTTGTAGGTCGCTTGTAGGTCTTACCCTCATGTTATCTTTTCTAGTGTCGTAGGTTGCTCCTAGGTCTTACCCTCACGTTATATTTTCTAAGGTTGTAGTTCGCTCGTGGGTCTTACCCTCATGGTATCTTTTATAGGGTCGTAGGTCGCCCATAGGTCTTACCCTCATGTTATCTTTTCTAGGGGTCGTAGGTCGCCCGTAGGTCTTACCCTTAGTTATATTTTCTAGGGTCGTAGGTCACTCGTTATCTTTCCGTTACATTATCTTTTTTGGGGTCGTAGGTCGCTCATAAGTCTTAGCCTCACGTTATCTTTTCTATGGTTGTAGGTCTCCCGTAAGTCTTACCCTCAAGTTATCTTTTCTAGGGTCGTAGTTCACTCATAGTTCTTACACTCACGTGAAATTTTATACGGCCGTACGTCTCTCGTAGGTCTTACCCTCATGTTATATTTCTAGGGTTGTAGGTCTTACCCTCACATTATGTTTTATAAGGTCGTTGGTCGCTCGTAGGTCGTTCCCTCATGTTATCTTTCTATGGTCGTAGGTCGCTCGTAGGTCTTACCCTCACGTTATATTTTCTAGGGTCGTAGGTCGCTTGTAGGTCTTACCTTTAAATTATATTTTCTAGAGTCGTAGGTCGCTTGTAGGTCTTTACCTCATGTTATCTTTTATAGGGTTGTAGGTCGCTCGTAGGTCTTACCCTCACGTTATATTTTCTAGGGTCATAGGTCGCTCGTAGGTCTTACCCTTATGTTATCTCTTATAGGGCTGTAGGTCGTGCGTAGGTCTTACCCTCATGTTATCTTTTTTAGGGTCGTAGGTCGCTCGTAGGTCTTACCCTCATGTTAGCTTTTATAGGGTCGTAGGTCGCTCGTAGGTCTTACCCTCACGTTATATTTCTAGGGTTGTAGGTCTTACCCTTACGTTATGTTTTATAAGGTCGTAGGTCGCTCGTAGGTCTTACCCTCACATTATCTATTATCGGGTCGTAGGTCGCCCGTAGGTCTTACCCTCACGTTAAATTTTCTAGGGTCGTAGGTCGCTTGTATGTCTTACCCTCATGTTATCATTTATAGTGTCGTAGGTCGCTCGTAGGTCTTACCCTCACGTTATATTTTCTAAGGTTGTAGTTCGCTCGTAGGTCTTCCCTTCACATTTCTTTTATCGGGTCGTAGGTCACCCGTAGGTCTTACCCTCATGTTATCTTTTCTAAGGTCGTAGGTCGCCCGTAGGTCTTACCCTCACGTTATCTTTTACAGGGTCGTAGGTCGCTCGTAGATCTTACCCACACGTTATAATTTCTAAGGTTATAGTTTGCTCGTAGGTCTTACCCTCATGTTATTTTTTATAGGTTTGTAGGTCGCCCATAGGTCTTACCCACATGTTATCATTTTTAGGGTCATAGGTCGCCCATAGGTCTTACCCTAACGTTATGTTTTCTAGGGTCGTAGGTCGCTCGTAGGTCTTACCCTCACGTTATCTTTTCTAAGGTCGTAGGTCGATCGTAGGTCTTACCCTCACGTTATATTTTCTACGGTCGTAGGTCGCTCGTAGGTCTTACCCTCATGTTATCTTTTCTAGTGTCGTAGGTTGCTCCTAGGTCTTAGCCTCACGTTATATTTTCTAAGGTTGTAGTTCGCTCGTAGGTCTTACCCTCACGTTATCTTTTATAGGGTTGTAGGTCGCCCATAGGTCTTACCCTCACGTTATCTTTTTTGTGGTTGTAGGTTGCGCGTAAGTCTTACCCACAAGTTATCTTTTCTAGGGTCGTAGTTCGCTAGTAGGTCTTACCCTCATGTTATCTTTTCTAGGGTTGTAGGTCGCTCATAGGTCTTACACTCCCGTTAGTTTTTATAGGGTCGAAGGTCTCTCGTAGGTCTTACCCTCATGTTATATTTCTAGGGTTGTAGGTCTTACCCTCGCATTATGTTTTATAAGGTTGTTGGTCGCTCGTAGGTCTTTCCCTCATGTTATCTTTCAACGGTCGTAGGTCGCTCGTAGGTCTTACAATCACGTTATATTTCTATGGTTGTAGGTCTTACCCTTACGTTATGTTTTATAAGGTCGTAGGTCGCTCGTAGGTCTTACCCTCACATTATCTATTATCGGGTCGTAGGTCGCCCGTAGGTCTTACCCTCACGTTAAATTTTCTAGGGTCGTAGGTCGCTTGTATGTCTTACCCTCATGTTATCTTTTATAGTGTCGTAGGTCGCTCGTAGGTCTTACCCTCACGTTATATTTTCTAAGGTTGTAGTTCGCTCGTAGGTCTTCCCTTCACATTTCTTTTATCGGGTCGTAGGTCACCCGTAGGTCTTACCCTCATGTTATCTTTTCTAAGGTCGTAGGTCGCCCGTAGGTCTTACCCTCACGTTATCTTTTACAGGGTCGTAGGTCGCTCGTAGATCTTACCCACACGTTATAATTTCTAAGGTTATAGTTTGCTCGTAGGTCTTACCCTCATGTTATTTTTTATAGGTTTGTAGGTCGCCCATAGGTCTTACCCACACGTTATCATTTTTAGGGTCATAGGTCGCCCATAGGTCTTACCCTAACGTTATGTTTTCTAGGGTCGTAGGTCGCTCGTAGGTCTTACCCTCACGTTATCTTTTCTAAGGTCGTAGGTCGCTCGTAGGTCTTACCCTCACGTTATATTTTCTAGGGTCGTAGGTCGCTCGTAGGTCTTACCCTCATGTTATCTTTTCTAGTGTCGTAGGTTGCTCCTAGGTCTTAGCCTCACGTTATATTTTCTAAGGTTGTAGTTCGCTCGTAGGTCTTACCCTCACGTTATCTTTTATAGGGTTGTAGGTCGCCCATAGGTCTTACCCTCACGTTATCTTTTTTGTGGTTGTAGGTTGCGCGTAAGTCTTACCCTCAAGTTATCTTTTCTAGGGTCGTAGTTCGCTAGTAGGTCTTACCCTCACGTTATCTTTTCTAGGGTCGTAGGCCGCTCATAGGTCTTACACTCCCGTTAGTTTTTATAGGGTCGAAGGTCTCTCGTAGGTCTTACCCTCATGTTATATTTCTAGGGTTGTAGGTCTTACCCTCGCATTATGTTTTATAAGGTCGTTGGTCGCTCGTAGGTCTTTCCCTCATGTTATCTTTCAACGGTCGTAGGTTGCTCGTAGGTCTTACCCTCACGTTATATTTCTAGGGTTGTAGGTCTTACCCTTACGTTATGTTTTATAAGGTCGTAGGTCGCTCGTAGGTCTTACCCTCACGTTATCTTTTATAGGGTCGTAGGTCGCTCGTAGGTCTTACCCTCACGTTATATTTTCTAGGTTCGTAGGTCGCTTGTAGGTCTTACCCTCATGTTATCTTTTCTAGTGTCGTAGGTTGCTCCTAGGTCTTACCCTCACGTTATATTTTCTAAGGTTGTAGTTCGCTCGTAGGTCTTACCCTAACATTATCTTTTATCAGGTCGTAGGTCACCCGTAGGTCTTACCCTCACTTTATCTTTTCTAGGGTCGTAGGTCGCCCGTAGGTCTTACCCTCATGTTATCTTTTCTAAGGTCGTAGGTCGCTCGTGGGTCTTACCCTCACGTTATATTTTCTAGGTTCGTAGGTCGCTTGTAGGTCTTACCCTCATGTTATCTTTTCTAGTGCCGTAGGTTGCTCCTAGGTCTTACCCTCACGTTATATTTTCTAAGGTTGTAGTTCGCTCGTAGGTCTTACCCTCACGTTATCTTGTATAGGGTCGTAGGTCGCCCATAGGTCTTACCCTCATGTTATCTTTTCTAGGGTCGTAGCTCTTACCCTTAGTTATATTTTCTAGGGTCGTAGGTCGCTCGTTATCTTTCCGTCACGTTATCTTTTTTAGGGTCGTAGGTCGCTCATAGGTCTTACCCTCACGTTATGTTTTCTATGGTTATAGGTCGCCTGTAAGTCTTACCCTCAAGTTATCTTTTCTAGGGTCGTATTTCGCTAGTATGTCTTACCCTCACGTTATCTTTAATAGGGTCGTAGGTCGCTCATAGGTCTAACACTCACGTTAGCTTTTATAGGGTCGTAGGTCTCTCGTAGGTCTTACCCTCATGTTATATTTCTAGGGTTGTAGGTCTTACCCTCACATTATGTTTTATAAGGTCGTTGGTCGCTCGTAGGTCTTTCCCCCATGTTATCTTTCAACGGTCGTAGGTCGCTCGTAGGTCTTACCCTCATGTTATATTTTCTAGGGTCATAGGTCGCTGGTAGGTCTTACCCTCATGTTATCTTTTATAGGGTTGTAGGTCGCTCGTAGGTCTTACGCTCATGTTATATTTTCTAAGGTTGTTGTTCGCTCGTAGGTCTTACCCTCACATTATCTTTTATCGGGTCATAGGTCGCCTGTAGGTCTTACCCTAACTTTATCTTTTCTAGGGTCGCAGGTCGCCCGTAGGTCTTACCCTCACGTTATATTTTCTAGGGTCGTAGGTCGCTCGTAGGTCTTACCCTCATGTTATCTTTTCTAGGGTTGTAGGTCGCTTGTAGGTCTTACCCCCAAGTTATCTTTTATAGGGTCCTAGGTCGCTCGTAGGTCTTATCCTCACGTTATATTTTCTAAGGTTATAGTTTCCTCGTAGGTCTTACCCTCATGTTATTTTTTATAGGGTGGTAGGTCGCCCATAGGTCTTGCCCTCAGGTTATCTTTTTTAGGGTTGTAGGTCACCCGTAGGTTTTACACTCACGTTATGTTTTCTAGGGTAGTAGTTCGCTCGTAGGTCTTACCCTCAAGTTATCTTTTATAGGGTCGTAGGTCGCCTGTAGGTCTTACCCTCACGTTATCTTTTCTAGGGTCGTAGGTCATCCGTAGGTCTTACCCTCACGTTACATTTTCTAGGGTCGTAGGTCCCTCAATATCTGTCCATCACGTTATCTTTTCTAGGTTTCTAGGTCGCCCGTAAGTCTAACCCTTAAGTTATTTTTTCTAGGGTCGTAGGTCACTTGTAGGTATTACCCTCATGTTATATTTCTAGGGTTGTAGTTCTTACCCTCACATTATGTTTTATAAGGTCGTAGGTCGCTCGTAGGTCTTACGATCATGTTATATTTTCTAAGGTTGTAGTTTGCTCGTAGGTCTTACCCTCACATTATCTATTATCGGGTCGTAGGTCGCCTGTGGGTCTTACCCTCACTTTATCTTTTCTAGGGTCGTAGGTCTCCCATAGGTCTTACCCTCACGTTATATTTTCTAGGGTCATAGGTCTTACCCTCATGTTATCTTTTCTAGTGTGGTAGGTTGCTCGTAGGTCTTACCCTCACGTTATATTTTCTAAGGTTGTAGTTCGCTCGTAGGTCTTAGCCTCATGTTATCTTTTCTAAGGTCGTAGGTTGCCTGTAGGTCTTACCCTCATGTATCTTTTACAGGGTCGTAGGTCGCTCGTGGGTCTTACCCACACGTTATAATTTCTAAGGTTATAGTTTGCTTGTAGGTCATACCCTCATGTTATTTTTTATAGGTTCGTAGGTCGCCCATAGGTCTTACCCTCATGTTATCATTTTTAGGGTCGTAGGACGCCTATAGGTCTTACCCTAACGTTATGTTTTCTAGGGTCGTAGGTCGCTCGTAGGTCTTACCCTCATGTTATCTTTTCTAAGGTCGTAGGTCGCTCGTAGGTCTTACCCTCACGTTATATTTTCTAGGGTCGTAGGTCGCTCGTAGGTCTTACCCTCATGTTATCTTTTCTAGTGTCGTAGGTTGCTCCTAAGTCTTACCCTCACGTTATATTTTCTAAGGTTGTAGTTCGCTCGTAGGTCTTACCCTTACGTTATCTTTTATAGGGTCGTAGGTCGCCCATAGGTCTTACCCTCATGTTATCTTTTCCAGGGTCGTAGGTCTTACCCTTAGTTATATTTTCTAGGGTCGTAGGTCGCTTGTTATCTTTCCGTCATGTTATCTTTTTTAGGGTCGTAGGTCACTCATAGGTCTTACCCTCACGTTATGTTTTTTATGGTTGTAGGTCGCCCGTAAGTCTTATCCTCAAGTTATCTTTTCTAGGGTCGTAGTTCGCTAGTATGTCTTACCCTCACGTTATCTTTTCTAGGGTCGTAGGTCGCTCATAGGTCTTACACTCACGTTAGCTTTTATAGGGTCGTAGGTCTCTCGTAGGTCTTACCCTCATGTTATATTTATAGGGTTGTAGGTCTTACCCTCACATTATGTTTTATAAGGTCGTTGGTCGCTCGTAGGTCTTTCCCTCATGTTATCTTTCAACGGTCGTAGGTCGCTCGTAGGTCTTACCCTCACGTTATATTTTCTAGGGTCGTAGGTCGCATGTAGGTCTTACCCTCACGTTATCTTTTATAGGGTTGTAGGTCGCTCGTAGGTCTTACGCTCATGTTATATTTTCTAAAGTTGTAGTTCGCTCGTAGGTCTTACCCTCACATTATCTTTTATCGGGTCGTAGGTCGCCCGTAGGTCTTACCCTCACTTTATCTTTTCTAGGGTCGTAGGTCGCCCATAGGTCTTACCCTCACGTTATATTTTCTAGGGTCGTAGGTCGCTCGTAGGTCTTACCCTCATGTTATCTTTTCTAGGGTTGTAGTTTGCTCGTTGGTCTTACCCTCATGTTATTTTTTATAGGGTGGTAGGTCGCCCATAGGTCTTACCCTCATGTTATCTTTTTTAGGGTCGTAGGTTGCCCGTAGGTCTTACACTCACGTTATGTTTACTAGGGTAGTAGTTCGCTCGTAGATCTTACCCTCATTTTATCTTTTCTAAGGTCGTAGGTCGCTCATAGGTCTTACCCTCCCGTTATATTTTCTAGGGTTGTAGGTCCCCCGTAGGTCTTACCCTCTAGTTATATTTTCTAGGGTTGTAGGTCACTTGTAGGTATTACCCTCACAATATCTTTTATACGGTCGTAGGTCGCTCATAGGTCTTACGCTCATGTTATATTTTCTAAGGTTGTAGTTCGCTCGTAGATCTTACCCTCACATTATCTTTTATCGGGTCGTAGGTCGCCCGTAGGTCTTACCCTCACTTTATCTTTTCTAGGGTCATAGTTCGCCCGTAGGTCTTACCCTCACCTTATATTTTCTAGGTTCGTAGGTCGCTTGTAGGTCTTACCCTCATGTTATCTTTTCTAGTGTCGTAGGTTGCTCCTAGGTCTTACCCTCATGTTATATTTTCTAAGGTTGTAGTTCGCTCGTAGGTCTTACCCTTTCGTTATCTTTTATAGGGTTGTAGGTCGCCCATAGCTCTTACCCTCATGTTATCTTTTCTAGGGTCGTAGGTCGCTCGTTATCTTTCCGTCATGTTATCTTTTTTAGGGTCGTAGGTCGCTCATAGGTCTGACCCTCACGTTATGTTTTCTATGGTTGTAGGTTGCCCGTAAGTCTTACCCTCAAGTTATCTTTTCTAGGGTCGTAGTTCGCTATTATGTCTTACCCTCACGTTATCTTTTCTAGGGTCGTAGGTCGCTCATAGGTCTTACACTCACGTTAGCTTTTATAGGGCCGTAAGTCGCTCGTATGTCTTACCCTCATGTTATATTTCTAGGGTTGTAGGTCTTACCCTCACATTATGTTTTATAAGGTCGTAGGTCGCTCGTAGGTCTTTCCCTCATGTTATCTTTCTATGATCGTAGGTCGCTCGTAGGTCTTAGCCTCACGTTATAGTTTCTAGGGTCGTAGGTCACTTGTAGGTCTTACCCTCACGTTATCTTTTATAGGGTCGTAGGTCGCTCGTAGGTCTTACCCTCATGTTATATTTTCTAGGGTCGTAGGTCACTCGTAGGTCTTACCCTCATGTTATATTTTCTAAGGTTGTAGTTCGCTCGTAGGTCTTACCCTCATGTTATCTTTTATAGGGTCGTAGGACGCCCGTAGGATTTACCCTCACGTTACCTTTTCTAGGGTCGTAGATCGCCCGTAGGTCTTACCCTCATGTTATATTTTTTAGGGTCGTGTGTCGCTCATAGTTCTTACCCTCACGTTATATTTTCTAGGGTTGTAGGTCGTCTGTAAGTCTTACCCTCAAGTTATCTTTTCTAGGGTCGTAGGTCGCTCAGTGTTCTTACTCTCACGTTAGCTTTTATAGGGTCGTAGGTCACTCGTAGGTCTTACCCTCATGTTATATTTCTAGGGTTATAGGTCTTACCCTCACATTATGTTTTATAAGGTCGTAGGTCACTCGTAGGTCTTTCCCTCTTGTTATCTTTCTACAGTCGTTGGTCGCCCATAGGTCTTACCCTCACGTTATCATTTTTAGGGTCGTATGTTGCCCATAGGTCTTACCCTAACGTTATGTTTTCTAGGGTCGTAGGTCGCTCGTAGGTCTTACCCTCACGTTATCTTTTCTAAGGTCGTAGGTCGCTCGTAGGTCTTACCCTCACGTTATATTTTCTAGGGTCGTAGGTCGCTCGTAGTTCTTACCCTCACATTATCTTTTCTAAGGTTGTATGTCGCTCGTAGGTCTTACCCTCACGTTATATTTTCAAGGGTCGTAGGTCGCTCGTAGGTCTTACCCTCATGTTATCTTTTTTAGTGTCGTAGGATGCTCCTAAGTCTTACCCTCACGTTATATTGTCTAAGGTTGTAGTTCGCTCGTAGGTCTTACCCTCACGTTATCTCTTATAGGGTCGTAGGTCGCCCATAGGTCTTACACTCATGTTATCTTTTCCAGGGTCGTACGTCTTACCCTTAGTTATATTTTCTAGGGTCGTAGGTCGCTCATTATCTTTCCGTCACGTTATCTTTCTGAGGGTCGTAGGTCGCTCATAGGTCTTACCCTCACGTTATCTTTTCTGTGGTTGTAGGTCACCCGTAAGTCTTACCCTCAAGTTATCTTTTCTAGGGTCGTAGTTCGCTAGTAGGTCTTACCCTCACGTTATCTTTTCTAGGGTCGTAGGTCGCTCATAGGTCTTACACTCACGTTAATTTTTATAGGGTCGTAGGTCTCTCGTAGGTCTTACCCTCATGTTATATTTCTAGGGTTGTAGGTCTTACCCTCACATTATGTTTTATAAGGTCGTTGGTCGCTCAGAGGTCTTTCCCTCATGTTATCTTTCAACGGTCGTAGGTCCCTCGTAGGTCTTACCCTCACGTTATATTTTCTAGGGTCGTAGGTCGCTTGTAGGTCTTACCCTCACGTTATCTTTTATAGGGTTGTAGGTCTCTCATAGGTCTTACGCTCATCTTATATTTTCTAAGGTTGTAGTTCGCTCGTAGGTCTTACCCTCACATTATCTTTTATCGGGTCATAGGTCGCCCGTAAGTCTTACCCTCACTTTATCTTTTCTAGGGTGGTAGGTCGTGCGTAGGTCTTACCCTCACGTTATATTTTATAGGGTCATAAGTCGCTCGTGGGTCTTACCCTCACTTTATCTTTTCTAGGGTCATAGGTCGCCCGTAGGTCTTACCCTCATGTTATATTTTCTAGGGTCCTAGGTCGCTCGTAGGTCTTACCCTCATGTTATTTTTTCTAGGGTTATAGTTTCCTCGTAGGTCTTACCCTCATGTTATTTTTTATAGGGTGGTAGGTCGCCCATAGGTCTTACCCTCAGGTTATCTTTTTTAGGGTCATAGGTTGCCCGTAGGTCTAACACTCACGTTATGTTTTCTAGGGTAGTAGTTCGCTCGTAGATCTTACCCTCATGTTATCTTTTCTAAGGTCGTAGGTCGCTCATAGGTCTTACCCTCGCGTTATATTTTCTAGGGTTGTAGCTCCCCCGTAGGTCTTACCCTCTAGTTATATTTTCTAGGGTTGTAGGTCACTTGTAGGTATTACGCTCACAATATCTTTTATAGGGTCGTAGGTCGCTCGTAGGTCTTACCCCCATGTTATATTTTCTAGGGTTGTAGGTCGCCCGTAGGTCTTACCCTCTCGTAATATTTTCTAGGGTTGTAGGTCCCTTGTAGGTATTACCCTCACAATATCTTTTATAGGGTCGTAGGTCGCTCGTATGTCTTACCCTCATGTTATATTTTCTAAGGTTATAGTTCGCTCGTAGGTCTTACCCTCATGTTATCTTTTATAGGGTCGTAGGTCACCCGTAGGTCTTACCCTCACGTTATTTTTCTAGGGTCATAGGTCATCCGTAGGTCTTACCCTGACGTTACATTTTCTAGGGTCGTAGGTCCCTCGATATCTGTCCATCACGTTATCTTTTCTAGGTTTGTAGGTCGCCCGTAAGTCTTACCCTCAAGTTATCTTTTCTACGGCCGTAAATCGCTAGTAGGTCTTACCCTCACGTTATCTTTTATAGGGTCGTAGGACGCCCGTAGGACTTACCCTCACGTTACTTTTTCTAGGGTCGTAGATCGCCCGTAGGTCTTACCCTCATGTTATATTTTTTAGGGTCGTATGTCGCTCATAGTTCTTACCCTCACGTTATATTTTCTAGGGTTGTAGGTCGTCTGTAAGTCTTACCCTCAAGTTATCTTTTCTAGGGTCGTAGGTCGCTCAGTGTTCTTACTCTCACGTTAGCTTTTATAGGGTCGTAGGTCACTCGTAGGTCTTACCCTCATGTTATATTTCTAGGGTTATAGGTCTTACCCTCACATTATGTTTTATAAGGTCGTAGGTCGCTCGTAGGTCTTTCCCTCTTGTTATCTTTCTACAGTCGTAGGTCGCTCGTAGGTCTTAACCACACGTTATAATTTCTAAGGTTATAGTTTGCTCGTAGGTCTTACCCTCATGTTATTTTTTATAGGTTCGTAGGTCGCCCATAGGTCTTACCCTCACGTTATCATTTTTAGGGTCGTAGGTCGCCCATAGGTCTTACCCTAACGTTATGTTTTCTAGGGTCGTAGGTCACTCGTAGGTCTTACCCTCACGTTATATTTTCTAAGGTCGTAGGTCGCTCGTAGGTCTTACCCTCATGTTATCTTTTCTAGTGTCGTAGGTTTCTCCTAGGTCTTACCCTCATGTTATATTTTCTAAGGTTGTAGTTCGCTCATAGGTCTTACCCTCACTTTATCTTTTATAGGGTCGTAGGTCGCCCATAGGTCTTACCCTGATGTTATCTTTTCCAGGGTCGTAGGTCTTACCCTTAGTTATATTTTCTAGGGTCATAGGTCGCTCGTTATCTTTCCGTCACGTTATCTTTTTTAGGGTCATAGGTCGCTCATAGGTCTTGCCCTCACGTTATCTTTTTTGTGGTTGTAGGTCGCCCAAAAGTCTTACCCTCAAGTTATCTTTTCTAGGGTCGAAGTTCGCTAGTAGGTTTTACCCTCACGTTATCTTTTCTAGGGTCGTAGGTCGCTCATAGGTCTTACACTCACGTTAGTTTTTATAGGGTCGTAGGTCTCTCGTAGGTCTTACCCTCATGTTATATTTCTAGGGTTGTAGGTCTTACCCTCACATTATGTTTTATAAAGTCATTGGTCGCTCGTAGGTCTTTCCCTCATGTTATCTTTCAACGGTCGTAGGTCGCTCGTAGGTCTTACCCTCACATTATATTTTCTAGGGTCGTAGGTCACTTGTAGGTCTTACCCTCACGTTATCTTTTATAGGGTCGTAGGTCGCTCGTAGGTCTTACGCTCATGTTATATTTTTTAAGGTTGTAGTTCGCTCGTAGATCTTACCCTCACATTATCTTTTTTCGGGTGGTAGGTCGCCCTTAGGTCTTACCCTCACTTTATCTTTTCTAGGGTCGTAGGTCGCCCGTAGGTCTTACCCTCATGTTATCTTTTCTAAGGTCGTAGGTCGCTCGTGGGTCTTACCCTCACGTTATATTTTCTAGGTTCGTAGGTCGCTTATTGGTCTTACCCTCATGTTATCTTTTCTAGTGTCGTAGGTTGCTCCTAGGTCTTACCCTCACATTATATTTTCTAAGGTTGTAGTTCGCTCGTAGGTCTTACCCTTACGTTATCTTTTATAGGGTCGTAGGTCGCCCATAGGTCTTACCCTCATGTTATCATTTCTTGGGTCGTAGGTCTTACCCTTAGTTATATTTTCTAGGGTCGTAGGTCGCTCGTTATCTTTCCGTCATGTTATCTTTTTTAGGGACGTAGGTCGCTCATAGGTCTTACCCTCACGTTATGTTTTCTATGGTTGTAGGTCGCCCGTAAGTCTTACCCTCAAGTTATCTTTTCTAGGGTCGTAGTTCGCTAGTATGTCTTACCCTCACGTTATCTTTTCTAGGGTAGTAGGTCGCTCATAGGTCTTACACTCACGTTAGCTTTTATAGGGTCGTACGTCTCTCGTAGGTCTTACCCTCATGTTATATTTCTAGGGTTGTAGGTCTTACCCTCACATTATGTTTTATAAGGTCGTTGGTCGCTCGTAGGTCTTTCCCTCATGTTATCTTTCAACGGTCTTAGGTCGCTCGTAGGTCTTACCCTCACGTTATATTTTCTAGGGTCGTAGGTCGCTTGTAGGTCTTACCCTCACGTTATCTTTTATAGGGTTGTAGGTCGCTCGTAGGTCTTACGCTCATGTTATATTTTCTAAGGTTGTAGTTCGCTCGTAGGTCTTACCCTCACATTATCTTTTATCGGGTCGTAGGTCGCCCGTAGGTCTTACCCTCACTTTATCTTTTCTAGGGTCGTAGGTCGCCCGTAGGTCTTACCCTGACATTATATTTTATAGGGTCGTAGGTCGCTCGTAGGTCTTACCCTCATGTTATCTTTTCTAGGGTTGTAGTTTGCTCGTAGGTCTTACCCTCATGTTATATTTTATAGGGTGGTAGGTCGCCCATAGATCTTACCCTCATGTTATCTTTTTTAGGGTCGTAGGTTGCCCGTAGGTCTTACACTCACGTTATGTTTTCTAGGGTAGTAGTTCGCTCGTAGATCTTACCCTCATTTTATCTTTTCTAAGGTCGTAGGTCGCTCATAGGTCTTACCCTCGCGTTATATTTTCTAGGGTTGTAGGTCCCCCGTAGGTCTTACCCTCTAGTTATATTTTCTAGGGTTGTAGGTCGCTCATAGGTCTTACGCTCATGTTATATTTTCTAAGGTTATAGTTCGCTCGTAGATCTTACCCTCACATTATCTTTTATCGGGTCGTAGGTCGCCCGTAGGTCTTAACCTCACTTTATCTTTTCTAGGGTCGTAGGTCGCCCGTAGGTCTTACCCTCACGTTATCTTTTCTAAGGTCGTAGGTCGCTCGTGGGTCTTACCCTCACGTTATATTTTCTAGGTTCGTAGGTCGCTGGTATGTCTTACCCTCATGTTATCTTTTCTAGTGTCGTAGGTTGCTCCTAGGTCTTACCCTCACGATATATTTTCTAAGGTTGTAGTTCGCTCGTAGGTCTTACCCTTACGTTATCTTTTATAGGGTCGTAGGTCGCCCATAGGTCTTACCCTCATGTTATCTTTTCTAGGGTCTTAGGTCTTACCCTTAGTTATATTTTCTAGGGTCGTAGGTCGCTCGTTAACTTTCCGTCATGTTATCTTTTTTAGGGTCGTAGGTCGCTCATAGGTCTTACCCTCACGTTATGTTTTCTATGGTTGTAGGTCGCCCGTAAGTCTTACCCTTAAGTTATCTTTTCTAGGGTCGTAGTTCGCTAGTATGTCTTACCCTCACGTTATCTTTTCTAGGGTCGTAGGTTGCTCATAGGACTTACACTCACGTTAGCTTTTATAAGGTCGTAGGTCTCTCGTAGGTCTTACCCTCATGTTATATTTCCAGGGTTGTAGGTCTTACCCTCACATTATGTTTTATAAGGTCGTTGGTCGCTCGTAGGTCTTTCCCTCATGTTATCTTTCAACGGTCGTAGGTCGCTCGTAGGTCTTACCCTCACGTTATATTTTCTAGGGTCGTAGGTCGCTTGTAGGTCTTACCCTCACGTTATCTTTTATAGGGTTGTAGGTCTCTCGTAGGTCTTACGCTCATGCGATATTTTCTAAGGTTGTAGTTCGCTCGTAGGTCTTACCCTCACATTATCTTTTATCGGGTCGTAGGTCGCCCGTAGGTCTTACCCTCACTTTATCTTTTCTAGGGTCGTAGGTCGCCCGTAGGTCTTACCCTCACGTTATATTTTCTAGGGTCGTAGGTCGCTCGTAGGTCTTACCCTCATGTTATCTTTTCTAGGGTTGTAGTTTGCTCGTAGGTCTTACCCTCATGTTATTTTTTATAGGGTGGTAGGTCGCCCATAGGTCTTACCCTCATGTTATCTTTTTTAGGGTCGAAGGTCGCCCGTAGGTCTTACACTCACGTTATGTTTTCTAGGGTAGTAGTTCGCTCGTAGATCTTACCCTCATTTTATCTTTTCTAAGGTCGTAGGTCGCTCGTAGGTCTTACCCTCGAGTTATATTTTCTAGGGTTGTAGGTCCCCGGTAGGTCTTACCCTCTAGTTATATTTTCTAGGGTTGTAGGTCACTTGTAGGTATTACCCTCACAATATCTTTTATAGGGTCGTAGGTCGCTCGTAGGTCTTACCCTCATGTTATATTTTCTAGGGTTGTAGGTCGCTCGTACGTCTTACCCTCTCGTTATATTTTCTAAGGTTGTAGGTCACTTGTAGTTATTACCCTCACAATATCTTTTATAGGGTCATAGGTCGCTCGTAGGTCTTACCCTCATGTTATATTTTCTAAGGTTGTAGTTCGCTCGTAGGTCTTACCCCCACGTTATCCTTTATAGGGTCGTAGGTCTCCCGTAGGTATTACCCTCACGTTATCTTTTCTAGGGTCGTAGGTCATCCGTAGTTCTTACCCTCATGTTACATTTTCTAGGGTCGTAGGTCCCTCGATATCTATCCATCACGTTATCTTTTCTAGGTTTGTAGGTCGCCCCTAAGTCTTACCCTAAAGTTATCTTTTCTAGGGTCGTAAATCACTAGTAGGTCTTACCCTCACGTTATCTTTTCTAGGGTCGTAGGTCGCTCATTGGTCTTACTCTCACGTTAGCTTTTATAGGGTCGTAGGTCACTTGTAGGTCTTACCCTCGTGTTATATTTCTAGGGTTGTAGGTCTTACCCTCACATTATGTTTTATAAGGTCATAGGTCGCTCGTAGGTCTTTCCCTCATGTTATCTTTCTACGGTCGTAGGTCGCTTGTAGGTTTTACCCTCATGTTATATTTTCTAGGGTCGTAGGTCTCTTGTAAGGTTTACCCTCACGTTATCTTTAATAGGGTCGTAGGTCTCTCGTAGGTCTTACCCTCATGTTATATTTTCTAAGGTTGTAGTTCGCTCATAGGTCTTACCCTCACATTATCTATTATCGGGTCGTAGGTCGCCCCTAGGTCTTACCCTCACTTTATCTTTTCTAGGGTCGTAGGTCTCCCGTAGGTTTTACCCTCACGTTATATTTTCTAGGGTCGTAGGTCTTACCCTCATGTTATCTTTTCTAGTGTGGTAGGTTGCTCGTAGGTCTTCCCTCAAGTTATATTTTCTAAGGTTGTAGTTCGCTCGTAGGTCTTACACTCACGTTATCTTTTATAGGGTCGCAGGTCGCCCGTAGGTATTACCCTCATGTTATCTTTTCTAGGGTCGTAGGTCGCCCGTAGGTCTTACCCACACGTTATATTTTCTAGGGTCTTCGGTCGCTCGTTATCTTTACATCACGTTATCTTTTTTAGGGTCGTAGGTCGCTCATAGGTCTTACCCTCATGTTATCTTTTCTATAGTTGTAGGTCGCCCGTAAGTCTTACCCCCAAGTTATCTTTTCTAGGGTCGTAAATCGCTAGTAGGTCTTACCCTCATGTTATATTTTATAGGGTCGTAGGTCGCTCATAGGTCTTACACTCACGTTAGCTTTTATAGGGTCGTAGGTCGCTCGTAGGTCTTACCCTCATGTTATATTTCTAGGGTTGTAGTTCTTACCCACACATTATGTTTTATAAGGTCGTAGGTCGCTCGTAGGTCTTTCCCTCATGTTATATTTCTATAATCGTAGGTCGCTCGTGGGTCTTAGCCTCACGTTATAGTTTCTAGAGTCGTAGGTCACTTGTAGGTCTTACCCTCATGTTATCTTTTATAGGGCCGTAGGTCGCTCGTAGGTCTTACCCTCGTGTTATATTTTCTAGGGTCGTAGGTCGCTCGTAGGTCTTACCCTCATGTTATATTTTCTAAGGTTGTAGTTCGCTCGTAGGTCTTACCCTCTTGTTATCTTTTATAGGGTCGTAGGAAGCCCGTAGGACTTACCCTCACGTTACCTTTTCTAGGGTCGTAGGTCGCCCGTAGGGGTTACCCTCATGTTATATTTTTTAGGGTCGTAGGTCGCTCATAGGTCTTACCCTCACGTTATATTTTCTAGGGTTGTAGGTCGTCTGTAAGTCTTACCCTCAAGTTATCTTTTCTAGGTTCGTAGGTCGCTCATTCTTCTTACTCTCACGTTAGCTTTTATAGGGTCGTAGGTCACTCGTAGGTCTTACCTTCATGTTATATTTCTAGGGTTATAGGTCTTACCCTCACATTATGTTTTATAAGGTCGTAGGTCGCTCGTAGGTCTTTCCCTCATGTTATCTTTCTACAATCGTAGGTCGCTCGTAGGTCTTACCCTCACGTTATATTTTCTAGGGTCGTAAGTCGCTTGTAGGTCTTACCCTCACGTTATCTTTTATAGGGTCGTAGGTCGCTCATAGGTCTTACACTCATGTTATATTTTCTAAGGTTGTAGTTCGCTCGTAGGTCTTACCCTCACATTATCTATTATCGGGTCGTAGGTCGCCCGTAGGTCTTACCCTCACTTTATCTTTTCTAGGGTTGTAGGTCGCCCGTAGGTCTTACCCTCACGTTATATTTTCTAGGGTCGTAGGTCATACCCTCATGTTATCTTTTCTAGTGTCGTAGGTTGCTCGTAGGTCTTACCCTCACGTTATATTTTCTAAGGTTGTAGTTCGCTCTTAGGTCTTACACTCACATTATCTTTTATAGGGTCATAGGTGGGCCGTAGGTCTTACCCTCATGTTATCTTTTTTAGGGCTGTAGGTAGCCCGTAGGTCTTACCCTCAAGTTATATTTTCTAGGGTCGTAGGTCGCTCGTTATCTTTCCGTCACGTTATATTTTTTAGGGTCGTAGGTCGCTCATAGGTCTTACGCTCACGTTATCTTTTCTAGGGTTGTAGGTCGGCCGTAAGTCTTACGCTAAATTTATATTTTCTAGGGTCGTAAATCGCTAGTAGGTCTTACCCTCATGTTATCTTTTATAGGGTCGTAGGTCGCTCATTGGTCTTACACTCACGTTAGCTTTTATAGGGTCGTAGGTCGTTCGTAGGTCTTACCCTCATGTTATATTTCTATGGTTGTAGGTCTTACCCTCACATTATGTTTTATAAGGTCGTAGGTCGCCCGTAGGTCTTTCCCTCATGTCATCTTTCTACGATCGTAGGTCGCTCGTAGGTCTTAGCCTCATTTTATATTTTCTCGGGTCGTAGGTCACTTGTAGGTCTTACCCTCATGTTATCTTTTATAGGGTCGTAGGTCGCTCGTAGGTCTTACCCTCATGTTATATTTTCTAAGGTTGTAGTTCGCTCGTAGGTCTTACCCTCACATTATCTGTTATCGGGTCGTACGTCGCCCGTAGGTCTTACCTTCACTTTATCTTTTCTAGGGTCGTAGGTTGCCCATAGGTCTTACCCTAACGTTATATTTTCTAGGGTCGTAGGTCGCTTGTAGGTCTTATCTTCAGGTTATCTTTTCTAGGGTTGTAGGTCACGTGTAGGTCTTACCCTCACGTTATCCTTTATAGGGTTGTAGGTCGCTCGTAGGTCTTACGCTCATGTTATCTTTTCTATGGATGTAGGTTGCTTGTAGGTCTTACCCTCACGTTATCTTTTATAGGGTCGCAGGTCGCCCGTAGGTCTTACCCTCATGTTATATTTTCTAGGGTCGTAGGTCGCCCGTAGGTCTTACCCTCACGTTATATTTTCTAGGGTCGTCGGTCGCTCGTTATCTTTCCATCACGTTATCTTTTTTAGGGTCGTAGGTCGCTCATAGGTCTAACCCTCATGTTATCTTTTCTAGAGTTGTAGGTTGCCCGTAAGTCTTACCCTCAAGTTATCTTTTCTAGGGTGGTAAATCGCTAGTAGGTCTAACCCTCATGTTATCTTTTATAGGGTCGTAGGTCGCTCATAGGTCTTACACTCACGTTAGCTTTTATAGGGCCGTAGGTCGCTCGTAGGTCTTACCCTCATGTTAAATTTCTAGGGTTGTAGTTCTTACCCTCACATTATGTTTTATATAGTCGTAGGTCGCTCGTAGGTCTTTCCCTCATGTTATCTTTCTATGATCGTAGGTCGCTCGTAGGTCTTAGCCCCACGTTATAGTTTCTAGAGTCGTAGGTCACTTGTAGGTCTTACCCTCACGTTATCTTTTATAGGGTCGTAGGTCGCTCGTAGGTCTTACCCTCGTGTTATATTTTCTAGGGTCGTAGGTCGCTCGTAGGTCTTACCCTCATGTTATATTTTCTATGGTTGTAGTTCGCTCGTAGATCTTACCCTCACGTTATCTTTTATAGGGTCGTAGGTCGCTCGTAGGTCTTACCCTCACGTTATATTTTCTAAGGTCGTAGGTCGCTCGTAGGTCTTACCCTCGCGTTATAATTTTTAGGGTCGTAGGTCGCCCGTAGTTCTTAACCTCTCGTTATATTTTTTAGGGTTGTAGGTCACTTGTAGGTATTACCCTCTTAATATCTTTTATAGGGTCGTAGGTCGCTCGTAGGTCTTACCCTCATGTTATATTTTCTAAGGTTGTAGTTCGCTCGTAGGTCTTACCCTCACGTTATCTTTTATAGGGTCGTAGGTCTCCCGTAGGTCTTATACTCATGTTATCTTTTCTATGATCGTAGGTCGCCCGTAGGTCTTACCCTCATGTTATATTTTTTAGGGTCGTAGGTCCCTCGATATCTTTCCATCATATTATCTTTTTTAGGGTCGTAGAACGCTCATAGGTCTTACCCTCACGTTATATTTTCTAGGGTTGTAGGTCATCTGTAAGTCTTACCCTCAAGTTATATTTTCTAGGGTCGTAGGTCTCTCATTGTTCTTACTCTCACGTTAGCTTTTATAGGGTCGTAGGTCACTCGTAGGTCTTACCCTCCTGTTATATTTCTAGGGTTATAGGTCTTACCCTCGAATTATGTTTTATAAGGTCGTAGGTTGCTCGTAGGTCTTTCACTCATGTTATCTTTCTACAGTCGTAGGTCGCTCGTAGGTCCTACCCTCACGTTATCTTTTATAGGGTCTTAGGTCGCTCGTAGGTCTTACCCTCATGTTATAGTTTCTAAGGTTGTAGTTCGCTCGTAGGTCTTACCCTCACATTATCTATTATCGGGTCGTAGGTCGCCCGTAGGTCTTACCCTCACTTTATCTTTTCTAGGGTCGTAGGTCTTACCCCCACGATATATTTTCTAGGGTCGTAGGTCATACCGTCATGTTATATTTTCTAGTGTCGTAGGTTGCTCGTAGGTCTTACCCTCACGTTATATTTTCTAAGGTTGTAGTTCGCTCGTAGGTCTTACACTCACGTTATCTTTTAGAGGGTCGCAGGTGGCCCATAGGTCTTATCCTCGTGTTATCTTTTCTAGGGTCGTATGTCGCCCGTAGGTCTTACCCTCATGTTATATTTTCTAGGGTCGTAGGTCGCTCGTTATCTTTCCGTCACGTTATTTTTTTAGGGTCGTAGGTCGCTCATAGGTCTTACCCTCACGTTATCTTTTCTATGGTTGTAGGTCGCCCGTAAGTCTTACCCTCAAGTTATATTTTCTAGGGTCGTAAATCGATAGTAGGTCTTACCCTCACGTTATCTTTTATAGGGTCGTAGGTCGCTCATAGGTATTACACTCACGTTAACTTTTATAGGGCCGTAGGTCGTTCGTAGGTCTTACCCTCATGTTATATTTCTAGGGTTGTAGGTCTTACCCTCACATTATGTTTTATAAGGTCGTAGCTCGCTCGTAGGTCTTTCCCTCATGTTATCTTTCTATGATCGTAGGTCGCTCGTAGGTCTTAGCCTCACATTATAGTTTCTATAGTCGTAGGTCACTTGTAGGTCTTACCCTCACGTTATCTTTTATAGGGTCGTAGGTCGCTCGTAGGTCTTACCCTCGTGTTATACTTTCTAAGGTTGTAGTTCGCTCGTAGGTCTTACACTCACGTTATCTTTTATAGGGTCGCAGGTCACCCGTAGGTCTTACCCTCATGTTATATTTTCTAGGGTCGTAGGTCGCCCGTAGGTCTTACCCTCACGTTATATTTTCTAGGGTCGTCGGTCGCTCGTTATCTTTCCATCACGTTATCTTTTTTAGGGTCGTAGGTCGCTCATAGGTCTTACCCTCATGTTATCTTTTCTAGAGTTTTATGTCGCCCGTAAGTCTTACCCTGAAGTTATCTTTTCTAGGGTCGTAAATCGCTAGTAGGTCTTACCCTCATGTTATCTTTTATAGGGTCGTAGGTCGCTCATAGGTCTTACACTCACGTTAGCTTTTATAGGGCCGTAGGTCGCTCGTAGGTCTTACCCTCATGTTATATTTCTATGGTTGTAGTTCTTACCCTCACATTATGTTTTATAAGGTCGTAGGTCGCTCGTAGGTCTTTCCCTCATGTTATCTTTCTATGATCGTAGGTCGCTCGTAGGTCTTATCCCCACGTTATAGTTTCTAGAGTCGTAGGTCACTTGTAGGTCTTACCCTCATGTTATCTTTTATAGGGTCGTAGGTCGCTCGTAGGTCTTACCCTCGTGTTATATTTTCTAGGGTCGTAGGTCGCTCGTAGGTCTTACCCTCATGTTATATTTTCTAAGGTTGTAGTTCGCTCGTAGGTCTTACCCTCACGTTATCTTTTATAGGGTCGTAGGACGCCCATAGGACTTACCCTCACGTTACCTTTTCTAGGGTCATAGGTCTCCCGTAGGTCTTACCCTCATGTTATATTTTTTAGGGTCGTAGGTCGCTCATAGGTCTTACCCTCACGTTATATTTTCTAGGGTTGTAGGTCGTCTGTAAGTCTTACCCTCAAGTTATCTTTTCTAGGTTCGTAGGTCGCTCATTGTTCTTACTCTCACGTTAGCTTTTATAGGGTCGTAGGTCAACCGTAGGTCTTACCTTCATGTTATATTTCTAGGGTTATAGGTCTTACCCTCACATTATATTTTATAGGGTCGTAGGTCGCTCGTAGGTCTTACCCTCATGTTATATTTTCTAAGGCTGTAGTTCGCTCGTAGGTCTTACCTTCACGTTATCTTTTATAGGGTCGTAGGTCTCCCGTAGGTCTTACCCTCACGTTATCTTTTCTATGGTCGTAGGTCGCCCGTAGGTCTTACCCTCATGTTATATTTTTTAGGGTCGTAGGTCCCTCGATATCTTTCTATCATGTTATCTTTTTTAGGGTCGTATATCGCTCATAGGTCTTACCCTCACGTTATATTTTTTAGGGTTGTAGGTCATCTGTAAGTCTTACCTTCAAGTTAACTTTTCTAGGGTTGTAGGTCGCTCATTGTTCTTACTCTCACGTTAGCTTTTATAGGGTCGTAGGTCACTCGTAGGTCTTACCCTCATGTTATATTTCTAGGGTTATGGGTCTTAACCTCACATTATGTTTTATAAGGTCGTAGGTCGCTCGTAGGTCTTTCACTCATGTTATCTTTCTACAGTCGTAGGTCGCTCGTAGGTCTTACCCTCAGGTTATATTTTCTAGGGTTGTAGGTCGCTTGTAGGTCTTACCCTCACGTTATCTTTTATAGGGTTGTAGTTCACTCGTAGGTCTTACCCTCATGTTATATTTTCTAAGGTTGTAGTTCGCTCGTAGGTCTTACCCTCACATTATCTATTATCGGGTCGTAGGTCGCCCGTAGGTCTTACCCTCACTTTATCTTTTCTAGGGTCGTAGGTCGCCCGTAGGTCTTACCCTCAGGATATATTTTCTATGGTCGTAGGTCATACCCTCATGTTATCTTTTCTAGTGTCGTAGGTTGCTCGTAGGTCTTACCCTCACGTTATATTTTCTAAGGTTGTAGTTCGCTCGTAGGTCTTACACTCACGTTATCTTTTATAGGGTCGCAGGTGGCCCGTAGGTCTTACCCTCATGTTATCTTTTCTAGGGTCGTAGGTCGCCCGTAGGTCTTACCCTCACGTTATATTTTCTAGGGTCGTAGGTTGCTTGTTATCTTTCCGTCACGTTATCTTTTTTAGGGTCGTAGGTCGCTCATAGGTCTTACCCTCACGTTATCTTTTATAGGGTCATAGGTCTCTCATAGGTCTTACACTCACGTTAGCTTTTATAGGGCCGTAGGTCGCTCGTAGGTCTTACCCTCATGTTATATTTCTAGGGTTGTAGTTCTTACCCTCACATTATGTTTTATAAGGTCGTAGGTCGCCCGTAGATCTTTCCCTCATGTTATCTTTCTACGATCGTAGGTCGCTCGTAGGTCTTAGCCTCATTTTATATTTTCTAGGGTCGTAGGTCACTTATAGGTCTTACCCTCACGTTATATTTTCTAAGGTTGTAGTTCGCTCGTAGGTCTTACACTCACCTTATCTTTTAGAGGGTCGCAGGTGGCCCATAGGTCTTACCCTCGTGTTATCTTTTCAAGGGTCGTAGGTCGCCCGTAGGTCTTACCCTCATGTTATATTTTCTAGGGTCGTAGGTCGCTCGTTATCTTTCCGTCACGTTATTTTTTTAGGGTCGTAGGTCGCTCATAGGTCTTACCCTCACGTTATCTTTTCTATGGTTGTAGGTCGCCCGTAAGTCTTACCCTCAAGTTATATTTTCTAGGGTCGTAAATTGATAGTAGGTCTTACCCTCACGTTATCTTTTATAGGGTCGTAGGTCGCTCATAGGTCTTACACTCACGTTAACTTTTATAGGGCCGTAGGTCGTTCGTAGGTCTTACCCTCATGTTATATTTCTAGGGTTGTAGGTCTTACCCTCACATTATGTTTTATAAGGTCGTAGCTCGCTCGTAGGTCTTTCCCTCATGTTATCTTTCTATGATCGTAGGTCGCTCGTAGGTCTTAGCCTCACGTTATAGTTTCTAGAGTCGTAGGTCACTTGTAGGTCTTACCCTCATGTTATCTTTTATAGGGTCGTAGGTCGCTCGTAGGTCTTACCCTCGTGTTATACTTTCTAAGGTTGTAGTTCGCTCGTAGGTCTTACACTCACGTTATCTTTTATAAGGTCTCAGGTCACCCGTAGGTCTTACCCTCATGTTATATTTTCTAGGGTCGTAGGTCGCCCGTAGGTCTTACCCTCACGTTATATTTTCTAGGGTCGTCGGTCGCTCGTTATCTTTCCATCACGTTATCTTTTTTAGGGTCGTAGGTCGCTCATAGGTCTTACCCTCATGTTATCTTTTCTAGAGTTTTATGTCGCCCGTAAGTCTTACCCTTAAGTTATCTTTTCTAGGGTCGTAAATCGCTAGTAGGTCTTACCCTCATGTTATCTTTTATAGGGTCGTAGGTCGCTCATAGGTCTTACACTCACGTTAGCTTTTATAGGGCCGTAGGTCGCTCGTAGGTCTTACCCTCATGTTATATTTCTATGGTTGTAGTTCTTACCCTCACATTATGTTTTATAAGGTCGTAGGTCGCTCGTAGGTCTTTCCCTCATGTTATCTTTCTATGATCGTAGGTCGCTCGTAGGTCTTATCCCCACGTTATAGTTTCTAGAGTCGTAGGTCACTTGTAGGTCTTACCCTCATGTTATCTTTTATAGGGTCGTAGGTCGCTCGTAGGTCTTACCCTCGTGTTATATTTTCTAGGGTCGTAGGTCGCTCGTAGGTCTTACCCTCATGTTATATTTTCTAAGGTTGTAGTTCGCTCGTAGGTCTTACCCTCACGTTATCTTTTATAGGGTCGTAGGACGCCCATAGGACTTACCCTCACGTTACCTTTTCTAGGGTCATAGGTCTCCCGTAGGTCTTACCCTCATGTTATATTTTTTAGGGTCGTAGGTCGCTCATAGGTCTTACCCTCACGTTATATTTTCTAGGGTTGTAGGTCGTCTGTAAGTCTTACCCTCAAGTTATCTTTTCTAGGTTCGTAGGTCGCTCATTGTTCTTACTCTCACGTTAGCTTTTATAGGGTCGTAGGTCAACCGTAGGTCTTACCTTCATGTTATATTTCTAGGGTTATAGGTCTTACCCTCACATTATATTTTATAGGGTCGTAGGTCGCTCGTAGGTCTTACCCTCATGTTATATTTTCTAAGGCTGTAGTTCGCTCGTAGGTCTTACCTTCACGTTATCTTTTATAGGGTCGTAGGTCTCCCGTAGGTCTTACCCTCACGTTATCTTTTCTATGGTCGTAGGTCGCCCGTAGGTCTTACCCTCATGTTATATTTTTTAGGGTCGTAGGTCCCTCGATATCTTTCTATCATGTTATCTTTTTTAGGGTCGTATATCGCTCAAAGGTCTTACCCTCACGTTATATTTTCTAGGGTTGTAGGTCATCTATAAGTCTTACCTTCAAGTTAACTTTTCTAGGGTTGTAGGTCGCTCATTGTTCTTACTCTCACGTTAGCTTTTATAGGGTCGTAGGTCACTCGTAGGTCTTACCCTCATGTTATATTTCTAGGGTTATGGGTCTTACCCTCACATTATGTTTTATAAGGTCGTAGGTCGCTCGTAGGTCTTTCACTCATGTTATCTTTCTACAGTCGTAGGTCGCTCGTAGGTCTTACCCTCACGTTATATTTTCTAGGGTTGTAGGTCGCTTGTAGGTCTTACCCTCACGTTATCTTTTATAGGGTCGTAGTTCACTCGTAGGTCTTACCCTCATGTTATATTTTCTAAGGTTGTAGTTCGCTCGTAGGTCTTACCCTCACATTATCTATTATCGGGTCGTAGGTTGCCCGTAGGTCTTACCCTCACTTTATCTTTTCTAGGGTCGTAGGTCGCCCGTAGGTCTTACCCTCACGATATATTTTCTATGGTCGTAGGTCATACCCTCATGTTATCTTTTCTAGTGTCGTAGGTTGCTCGTAGGTCTTACCCTCACGTTATATTTTCTAAGGTTGTAGTTCGCTCGTAGGTCTTACACTCACGTTATCTTTTATAGGGTCGCAGGTGGCCCGTAGGTATTACCCTCATGTTATCTTTTCTAGGGTCGTAGGTCGCCCGTAGGTGTTACCCTCACGTTATATTTTCTAGGGTCGTAGGTTGCTCGTTATCTTTCCGTCACGTTATCTTTTTTAGGGTCGTAGGTCGCTCATAGGTCTTACCCTCACGTTATCTTTTATAGGGTCATAGGTCTCTCATAGGTCTTACACTCACGTTAGCTTTTATAGGGCCGTAGGTCGCTCGTAGGTCTTACCCTCATGTTATATTTCTAGGGTTGTAGTTCTTACCCTCACATTATGTTTTATAAGGTCGTAGGTCGCCCGTAGATCTTTCCCTCATGTTATCTTTCTACGATCGTAGGTCGCTCGTAGGTCTTAGCCTCATTTTATATTTTCTAGGGTCGTAGGTCACTTATAGGTCTTACCCTCACGTTATATTTTCTAAGGTTGTAGTTCGCTCGTAGGTCTTACACTCACGTTATCTTTTATAGGGTCGCAGGTCTCCCGTAGGTCTTACCCTCATGTTATATTTTCTAGGGTCGTAGGTCGCCCGTAAGTCTTACCCTCATGTTATATTTTCTAGGGTCGTCGGTCGCTCGTTATCTTTCCATCACGTTATCTTTTTTAGGGTCGTAGGTCGCTCATAGGTCTTACACTCATGTTATCTTTTCTAGAGTTGTAGGTCGCCCGTAAGTCTTACCATCACGTTATATTTTCTAGGGTCGTAAATCGCTAGTAGGTCTTACCCTCACGTTATCTTTTATAGGGTCGTAGGACGCTCATAGGTCTTACACTCACGTTAGCTTTTATAGGGCCGTAGGTCGTTCGTAGGTCTTACCCTCATGTTATATTTCTAGGGTTGTAGGTCTTAACCTCACATTATGTTTTATAAGGTCGTAGGTCGCCCGTAGATCTTTCCCTCATGTTATCTTTCTACGATCGTAGGTCGCTCGTAGGTCTTAGCCTCATTTTATATTTTCTAGGGTCGTAGGTCACTTATAGGTCTTACCCTCACGTTATATTTTCTAAGGTTGTAGTTCGCTCATAGGTCTTACACTCACGTTATCTTTTATAGGGTCGCAGGTCGCCCGTAGGTCTTACCCTCATGTTATATTTTCTAGGGTCGTAGATCGCCCGTAGGTCTTACCCTCACGTTATATTTTCTAGGGTCGTCGGTCGCTCGTTATCTTTCCATCACGTTATCTTTTTTAGGGTCGTAGGTCGCTCATAGGTCTTACCCTCATGTTATCTTTTCTAGAGTTGTAGGTCGCCCGTAAGTCTTACCCTCAAGTTATCTTTTCTAGGGTCGTAAATCGCTAGTAGGTCTTACCCTCGTGTTATCTTTTATAGGGTCGTAGGTCGCTCATAGGTCTTACACTCACCTTAGCTTTTATAGGGCCGTAGGTCGCTCGTAGGTCTTACCCTCATGTTATATTTCTAGGGTTGTAGTTCTTACCCTCACATTATGTTTTATAAGGTCGTAGGTCGCTCGTAGGTCTTTCCCTTATGTTATCTTTCTATGATTGTAGGTCACTCGTAGGTCTTAGCCCCATGTTATAATTTCTAGAGTCGTAGGTCACTTGTAGGTCTTACCCTCACGTTATCTTTTATAGGGTCGTAGGTCACTCGTAGGTCTTACCCTCGTGTTATATTTTCTAAGGTTGTAGTTCGCTCGTAGGTCTTACCCTCACGTTATCTTTTATAGGGTCGTAGGACACCCGTAGGACTTACCTTCACGTTATCTTTTCTAGGGTCGTAGGTCTTACCCTCATGTTATATTTTTTAGGGTCGTAGGTCGCTCATAGGTCTTACCCTCACGTTATATTTTCTAGGGTTGTAGGTCGTCTGTAAGTCTTACCCTCAAGTTATCTTTTCTAGGTTCGTAGGTCGCTCATTGTTCTTACTCTCACGTTAGCTTTTATAGGGTCGTAGGTCAATCGTAGGTCTTACCCTCATGTTATATTTCTAGGGTTATAGGTCTTACCCTCACATTATATTTTATAGGGTCGTAGGTCGCTCGTAGGTCTTACCCTTATGTTATATTTTCTAAGGTTGTAGTTCGCTCGTAGGTCTTACCCTCACGTTATCTTTTATAGGGTCGTAGGTCTCCCGTAGGTCTTACCCTCATGTTATCTTTTCTATGGTCGTAGGTCGCCCGTAGGTCTTACCCTCATGTTATATTTTTTAGGGTCGTAGGTCCCTCGATATCTTTCTATCATGTTAACTTTTTTAGGGTCGTATATCGCTCATAGGTCTTACCCTCACGTTAAATTTTCTAGGGTTGTAGGTCATCTGTAAGTCTTACCTTCAAGTTATCTTTTCTAAGGTTGTAGGTCGCTCATTGTTCTTACTCTCACGTTAGCTTTTATAGGGTCGTAGGTCACTCGTAGGTCTTACCCTCATGTTATATTTCTAGGGTTATAGGTCTTACCCTCACATTATGTTTTATAAGGTCGTAGGTCGCTCGTAGGTCTTTCACTCATGTAATCTTTCTACAATCGTAGGTCGCACGTAGGTCTTACCCTCACGTTATATTTTCTAGGGTCGTAGGTCGCTTGTAGGTCTTACCCTCACGTTATCTTTTATAGGGTCATAGGTCGCTCGTAGGTCTTACCCTCATGTTATATTTTCTAAGGTTGTAGTTCGCCCGTAGGTCTTACCCTCACATTATCTTTTCTAGGGTCGTAGGTCGCCCGTAGGTCTTACCCTCACGATAAATTTTCTATGGTCGAAGGTCATACCCTCATGTTATCTTTTCTAGTGTCGTAGTATGCTCGTACGTCTTACCCTCACGTTATATTTTCTAAGGTTGTAGTTCGCTCGTAGGTCTTACACTCACGTTATCTTTTATAGGGTCGTAGGTGGCCCGTAGGTCTTACCATCATGTTATCTTTTCTAGGGTCGTAGGTCGCCCGTAGGTCTTACCCTCACGTTATATTTTCTAGGGTCGTAGGTCGCTCGTTATCTTTCCGTCACGTTATCTTTTTTAGGGTTGTAGGTCCCTCATAGGTGTAACCCTCACGTTATCTTTTCTAGGGTTGTAGGTCGCCCGTAAGTCTTACCCTCAAGTTATATTTTCTAGGGTCGTAAATCGCTAGTAGGTCTTACCCTCACGTTATCCTTTATAGGGTCGTAGGTGTCTCATAGGTCTTACACTCACGTTAGCCTGTATAGGGCCGTAGGTCGTTCGTAGGTCTTACCCTCATGTTATATTTCTAGGGTTGTAGGTCTTACCCTCACATTATGTTTTATAAGGTCGTAGGTCGCCCGTAGGTCTTTCCCTCATGTTATCTTTCTACGATCGTAGGTCGCTCGTAGGTCTTAGCCTCATTTTATATTTTCTAAGGTCGTAGGTCACTTGTAGGTCTTACCCTCACGTTATCTTTTATAGGGTCGTAGGTCGCTCCAAGGTCTTACCCTCATGTTATATTTTCTAAGGTTGTAGTTCGCTCGTAGGTCTTACCCTCACATTATCTGTTATCGGGTCGTACGTCGCCCGTAGGTCTTACCTTCACTTTATCTTTTCTAGGTTCGTAGGTTACCCATAGGTCTTACCCTCACGTTATATTTTCTAGGGTCGTAGGTCGCTTGTAAGTCTTACCTTCAGGTTATCTTTTCTAGGGTTGTAGGTCACGTGTAGGTCTTACCCTCACGTTATCTTTTATAGGGTTATAGGTCGCTCGTAGGTCTTACCCTCATGTTATGTTTTCTATGGATGTAGGTCGCTTGTAGGTCTTACCCTCAAGTTATCTTTTATAGGGTCGTAGGTCGCTCGTAGGTCTTACCCTCACGTTATATTTTCTAAGGTCGTAGGTCGCTCGTAGGTCTTACCCTCGCGTTATAATTTTTAGGGTCGTAGGTCGCCCGTAGTTCTTATCCTCTTGTTATATTTTCTAGGGTTGTAGGCCACTTGTAGGTATTACCCTCTTAATATCTTTTATAGGGTCGTAGGTCGCTCGTAGGTCTTACCCTCATGTTATATTTTCTAAGGTTTTAGTTCGCTCGTAGGTCTTACCTTCACGTTATCTTTTATAGGGTCGTAGGTCTCCCGTAGGTCTTACCCTCACGTTATCTTTTCTATGGTCGTAGGTCGCCCGTAGGTCTTACCCTCATGTTATATTTTTTAGGGTCGTAGGTCCCTCGATATCTTTCCATCATGTTATCTTTTTTAGGGTCGTAGATCGCTCATAGGTCTTACCCTCACGTTATATTTTACTAGGGTTGTAGGTCGTCTGTAAGTCTTACCCTCAAGTTATCTTTTCTAGGGTCGTAGGTCGCTCATTGTTCTTATCCTCACGTTATCTTTTATAGGGTCGTAGGTCACTCGTAGGTCTTACCCTCATGTTATATTTCTAGGGTTATAGGTCTTACCCTCACATTATGTTTTATAAGGTCGTAGGTCGCTCGTAGGTCTTTCCCTCATGTTATCTTTCTATAGTCGTAGGTCGCTCGTAAGTCTTACCCTCACGTTATATTTTCCAGGGTCGTAGGTCGCTTGTAGGTCTTACCCTCACGTTATCTTTCATAGGGTCGTAGGTCGCTCGTAGGTCTTACCCTCATGTTATATTTTCTAAGGTTGTAGTTCGCTCGTAGGTCTTACCCTCACATTATCTAATATTGGGTCGTAGGTCGCCGATAGGTCTTACCCTCGCTTTATCTTTTCTAGGGTCGTAGGTCGCCCGTAGGTATTACCCTCACATTATATTTTCTAGGGTCGTAGGTCATTCCCTCATGTTATCTTTTCTAGTGTCGTAGGTCTTACCCTCACGTTATATTTTCTAAGGTTGTAGTTCGCTCGTAGGTCTTACACTCACGTTATCTTTTATAGGGTCGCAGGTGGCCCGTAGGTCTTACCGTCATGTTATCTTTTCTAGGGTCGTAGGTCGCCCGTAGGTCTTACCCTCATGTTATATTTTCTAGGGTCGTAGGTCGCTCGTTATCTTTCCGTCACGTTATCTTTTTTAGGGTCGTAGGTCGCTCATAGGTCTTACCCTCACGTTATCTTTTCTAGGGTTGTAGGTCGCCCGTAAGTATTTCCCTCAAGTTATATTTTCTAGGGTGGTAAATCGCTAGTAGGTCTTACCCTCATGTTATCTTTTATAATGTCGTAGGTCGCTCATAGGTCTTACACTAACATTAACTTTTATAGGGCCGTAGGTCGTTCGTAGGTCTTACCCTAATGTTATATTTCTAGGGTTGTAGGTCTTACCCTCACATTATGTTTTATAAGGTCATAGGTCGCCCGTAGGTCTTTCCCTCATGTTATCTTTCTACGATCGTAGGTCGCTCGTAGGTCTTAGCCTCATGTGATATTTTCTTGGGTCGTAGGTCACTTGTAGGTTTTACCCTCAGGTTATCTTTTATAGGGTCGTAGGTCGCTCGTAGGTCTTACCCTCATGTTATATATTCTAAGGTTGTAGTTCATCGTAGGTCTTACCCTCACATTATCTGTTATCGTTTCGTACGTCGCCCGTAGGTCTTACCCTCACGTTATATTTTCTAGGGTCGTAGGTCGCTTGTAGGTCTTGCCTTCAGGTTATCTTTTCTAGGGTTGTAGGTCATGTGTAGGTCTTACCCTCACGTTATCTTTTATAGGGTTGTAGGTCGCTCGTAGGTCTTACCCTCATGTTATCTTTTCTAGGGATGTAGGTCGCTTGTAGGTCTTACCCTCACGTTATATTTTCTAAGGTCGTAGGTTGCTCGTAGGTCTTACCCTCATGTTATTTTTTATAGGGTCGTAGGTCGCCCATAGGTCTTACCCTCAGGTTATCTTTTTTAGGGTCGTAGGACGCCCGTAGGTCTTACACTCACGTTATGTTTTCTAGGGTAGTAGGTCACTCGTAGGTCTTACCCTGAAGTTATCTTTTCTAAGGTCGTAGGTCACTCGTAGGTGTTACCCTCGCGTTATATTTTTTAGGGTCGTAGGTCGCCCGTAGGTCTTACCCTCTCGTTATATTCTCTAGGGTTGTAGGTTACTTGTAGGTATTACCCTCTTAATATCTTTTATAGGGTCGTCGGTCGCTCATGGGTCTTACCCTCATGTTATATTTTCTAAGGTTGTAGTTCGCTCGTAGGTCTTACCCTCACGTTATCTTTTATAGGGTCGTAGGTCGCCCGTAGGTCTTACCCTCACGTTATCTTTTATAGGGTCGTAGGTCGCCTGTAGGTCTTACCCTCACGTTATATTTTTTAGGGTCGTAGGTCACTCGATATCTTTCCATCATGTTATCTTTTTTAGGGTCGTAGGTCGCGCATAGGTCTTACCTTCACGTTATATTTTCTAGGGTTGTGGGTCGTCTGTAAGTCATACCCTCATGTTATCTTTTCTAGGGTCGTAGGTCACTCATTGGTCTTACTCTCACGTTAGCTTTTATAGGGTCGTAGGTCACTTGTAGGTCTTACCCTCACATTATGTTTTATAAGGTCGTAGGTCGCTCGTAGGTCTTTCCATCATGTTATCTTTCTACAGTCGTAGGTCGCTCGTAGGTCTTACCCTCACGGTATATTTTCTAGGGTCGTAGGTCGCTTGTAGGTCTTACCCTCACGTTATCTTTTATATGGTCGTAGGTCGCTCGTAGGTCTTACCCTCATGTTATATTTTCTCAGGTTGTAGTTCGCTCGTAGGTCTTACCCTCACATTATCTATTATCGGGACGTAGGTCGCCCGTAGGTCTTACCCTCACTTTATCTTTTCTAGGGTCGTAGGTCGCCCGTAGGTCTTACCCTCACGTTATATTTTCTAGGGCCGTAGGTCTTACCCTCATGTTATATTTTCTAGTGTCGTAGGTTGCTCGTAGGTCTTACCCTCACGTTTTATTTTCTAAGGTTGTAGTTCGCTCGTAGGTTTTACGCTCACGTTATCTTTTATAGGGTCGCAGGTCTCCCGTAGGTCTTACCCTCATGTTATCTTTTCTAGGGTCGTAGGTCTCCCGTAGGTCTTACCCTCACGTTATATTTGCTAGGGTCGTAGGTCGCTCGTTATCTTTCCGTAACGTTATCTTTTTTAGGGTCGTAGGTCGCTCATAGGTCTTACCCTCACGTTATCTTTTCTAGGGTTGTAGGTCGCCCGTAAGTCTTACCCTTAAGTTATCTTTTCTAGGGTCATAGTTCGCTAGTAGGTCTTACCCTCACGTTATCTTTTATAGGGTCGTAGGTCGCTCATAGGTCTTACACTCATGTTACCTTTTATAGGGCCGTAGGTTGCTCGTAGGTCTTACCCTCATGTTATATTTCTAGGGTTGTAGGTCTTACCCTCACATTATGTTTTATAATGTCGTAGGTCGCTCGTAGGTCTTTCCCTCATGTTATCTTTCTACGATCGAAGGTCGCTCATAGGTCTTAGCCTCACGTTATATTTTCTAGGGTCGTAGGTCACCTGTAGGTCTTACCCTCACGTTGTCTTTTATAGAGTCGTAGGTAGCTCGTAGGTCTTACCCTCATGTTATATTTTCTAAGGTTGTAGTTCGCTCGTAGGTCTTATGCTCACATTATCTTTAATCGGGTCGTACGTCGCCCGTAGGTCTTACCTTCAATTTATCTTTTCTAGGGTCGTAGGTTGCCCGTAGGTCTTACCCTCACGTTATATTTTCTAGGGTCATAGGTCGCTTGAAGGTCTTACCTTCATGTTATCCTTTCTAGGGTTGTAGGTCGCGCTTAGGTCTTCCCCTCAATCTATCTTTTATAGGGTTGTAGGTCACTCATAGGTCTTACCCTCATGTTATCTTTTCTAGGGTTGTAGGTCGCTTGTAGGTCTTATGCTCAAGTTATCTTTTATAGGGTCGTAGGTCGCTCATAGGTCTTACCCTCACGTTATCTTTTATAAGGTCGTAGGTCGCTCGTAGGTCTTACCCTCACGTTATATTTTTTAGGGTCGTAGGTCGCCCGTAGGTGTTACCCTCTCGTTATATTTTCTAGGGTTGTAGGTCACTTGTAGGTATTACCCTCTTAATATCTTTTATAGGGTCGTAGGTCACTCGTAGGTCTTACCCTCACATTATGTTTTATAAGGTTGTAGTTCGCTCGTAGGTCTTTAACTCACGTTATCTTTTATAGGGTCGCAGGTCGCCCGTAGGTCTTACCCTCATGTTTTCTTTTCTAGGGTCGTAAGTCTCCCGTAGGTCTTACCCTTACGTTATCTTTTATAGGGTCATAGGTCGCTCGTAGGCCTTAGCCTCATGTTATATTTTGTAAGGTTGTAGTTCGCTGGAAGGTCTTACCCTCACGTTATCTTTTCTAGGGTCGTAGGTTGCCCGTAGGTCTTACCCTCACGTTATATTTTCTACGGTCGTAGGTCGCTTGTAGGTCTTACCTTCATGTTATCTTTTCTAGGGTTGTAGGCCGCGCTTAGGTATTACCGTCACGTTATCTTTTATAGGGTTGTAGGTCGCTCATAGGTCTTACCCTCATGTTATCTTTTCAAGGGTTGTAGGTCGCTTGTAGGTCTTACCCTCAAGTTATCTTTTATAGGGTCGTAGGTCGCTCGTAGGTCTTACCCTCACGTTATATTTTCTAAGGTTATAGTTTGCTCGTAGGTCTTACCCTCATGTTATTTTTTATAGGGTCGTAGGTCGCCCATAGGTCTTACCCTCAGGTTATCTTTTTTAGGGTCGTAGGTCGCTCATAGGTCTTACACTCACGTTATGTTTTCTAGGGTAGTAGGTCGCTCATAGGTCTTACCCTCACGTTATCTTTTCTAAGGTCGTAGGTCGTTTGTAGGTCTTACCCTCGCGTTATATTTTTTAGGGTCGTAGGTCGCCCGTAGGTCTTACCCTCTCGTTATATTTTCTAGGGTTGTAGGTCACTTCTAGGTATTACCCTCTTAATATCTTTTATAGGGTCGTAGGTCGCTCGTAGGTCTTACCCTCACATTATGTTTTATAAGGTTGTAGTTCGCTCGTAGGTCTTACACTCACGTTATCTTTTATAGGGTCGCAGGTCGCCCGTAGGTCTTACCCTCATGTTATCTTTTCTAGGGTCGTAGGTCGCCCGTAGGTCTTACCCTCACGTTATATTTTCTAGGGTCGTAGGTCCCTCGATATCTTTCCGTCACGTTATATTTTTTAGGGTCGTAGGTCGCTCATAGGTCTTACCCTCACAATATCTTTTCTAGGGTTGTAGGTCACACGTATGTCTTACCCTCAAGTTATCTTTTCTAGGGTCGTAGTTCGCTAGTAGGTCTTACCCTCACGTTATCTTTTATAGGGTCCTAGGTCGCTCAAAGGTCTTACACTCATGTTAGCTTTTATAGGGCCGTAGGTCGCTCGTAGGTCTTACCCTCATGTTATATTTCTAGGGTTGTAGGTCTTACCCTCACATTATGTTTTATAAGGTCGTAGGTCGCTCGTAGGTCTTTCCCTCATGTTATCTACCTATGATCGTAGGTCGCTCGTAGGTCTTAGCCTCACGTTATATTTTCTTGGGTCGTAGGTCACTTGTAGGTCATACCCTCACGTTATATTTTATAGGGTCGTAGGTCGCTCATAGGTCTTACCCTCATGTTATATTTACTAAGGTTGTAGTTCGCTTGTAGGTTTTACCCTCACATTATCTTTTATCGGGTCGTACGTCGCCCGTAGGTCTTACCTTCACTTTATCTTTTCTATGGTCATAGGTTGCCCATAGGTCTTACCCTCACTTATATTTTCTAGGGTCATAGGTCTTTTGTAGGTCTTACCTTCATGTTATCTTTTCTAGGGTTGTAGGTCGCGCGTAGGTCTTACCCTTACGTTATCTTTTATAGGGTTGTAGGTCGCTCGTAGATCTTACACTCACGTTATCTTTTATAGGGTCGCAGGTCTCCCGTAGGTCTTACCCTCATGTTATCTTTTCTAGGATCGTAGGTCTCCCGTAGGTCTTACCCTCATGTTATATTTTCTAGGGTCGTAGGTCGGTCGTTATCTTTCCGTAACGGTATCTTTTTTAGGGTCGTAGGTCGCTCATAGGTCTTACCCTCACGTTATCTTTTCTAGGGTTGTAGGTCACCCGTAAGTCATACCCTTAAGTTATCTTTTATAGGGTCGTAGTTCGCTAGTAGGTCTTACCCTCACGTTATCTTTTATAGGGTCGTAGGTCGCTCATAGGTCTTACACTCACGTTACCTTTTATAGGGCCGTAGGTCGCTCGTAGGTCTTACCTTCATGTTATATTTCTAGGGTTGTAGGTCTTACCCTCAAATTATGTTTTATAAGGTCGTAGGTCGCTCGTAGGTCTTTCCCTCATGTTATCATTCTACGATCGAAGGTCTCTCATAGGTCTTAGCCTCACGTTATATTTTCTAGGGTTGTAGGTGATCTGTAGGTCTTACCCTCACGTTATCTTTTATAGAGTCGTAGGTCGCTCGTAGGTCTTACCCTCATGTTATATTTTCTAAGGTTGTAGTTCGCTCGTAGGTCTTATGCTCACATTATCTTTTATCGGGTCGTACGTCGCCCGTAGGTCTTACCTTCACTTTATCTTTTCTAGGGTCGTAGGTTGCCCGTAGGTCTTACCCTCACGTTATATTTTTTAGGGTCGTAGGTCCCTTGTAGTTATTACCTTCATGTTATCCTTTCTAGGGTTGTAGGTCGCTAATAGGTCTTCCCCTCAATCTATCTTTTATAGGGTTGTAGGTCACTCATAGGTCTTACCCTCATGTTATCTTTTCTAGGGTTGTAGGTCGCTTGTAGGTCTTACGCTCAAGTTATCTTTTATAGGGCCGTAGGTCGCTCATAGGTCTTACCCTCACGTTATCTTTTATAAGGTCGTAGGTCGCTTGTAGGTCTTACCCTCACGTTATATTTTTTAGGGTCGTAGGTCGCCCGTAGGTGTTACCCTCTCGTTATATTTTCTAGGGTTGTAGGTCACTTGTAGGTATTACCCTCTTAATATCTTTTATAGGGTCGTAGGTCGCTCGTAGGTCTTACCCTCACATTATGTTTTATAAGGTTGTAGTTCGCTTGTAGGTCTTACACTCACGTTATCTTTTATAGGGTCGCAGGTCGCCCGTAGATCTTACCCTCATGTTTTCTTTTCTAGGGTCGTAAGTCTCCCGTAGGTCTTACCCTTACGTTATCTTTTATAGGGTCATAGGTCGCTCGTAGGCCTTAACCTCATGTTATATTTTGTAAGGTTGTAGTTTGCTGGTAGGTCTTACCCTCACATTATCTTTTATCGGGTCATACGTAGCCCGTAGGTCTTACCTTCACTTTATCTTTTCTAGGGTCGTAGGTTGCCCGTAGGTCTTACCCTCACGTTATATTTTCTACGGTTGTAGGTCGCGCTTACGTATTACCGTCACGTTATCTTTTCTAGGGTTGTAGGTCGCGCTTACGTATTACCGTCACGTTATCTTTTATAGGGTTGTAGGTCACTCATAGGTCTTACCCTCATGTTATCTTTTCAAGGGTTGTAGGTCGCTTGTAGGTCTTACCCTCAAGTTATCTTTTATAGGGTCGTAGGTCGCTCGTAGGTCTTACCCTCACGTTATATTTTCTAAGGTTATAGTTTGCTCGTAGGTCTTACCCTCATGTTATTTTTTATAGGGTCGTAGGTCGCCCATAGGTCTTACCCTCAGGTAATCTTTTTCAGGGTCGTAGGACGCCCGTAGGTCTTACACTCACGTTATGTTTTCTAGGGTAGTAGGTCGCTCATAGGTCTTACCCTCATGTTATCTTTTCTAAGGTCGTAGGTCGTTCGTAGGTCTTACCCTCGCGTTATATTTTTTAGGGTCGTAGGTCGCCCGTAGGTCTTACCCTCTCGTTATATTTTCTAGGGTTGTAGGTCACTTGTAGGTATTACCCTCTTAATATCTTTTATAGGGTCGTAGGTCGCTCGTAGGTCTTACCCTCACATTATGTTTTATAAGGTTGTAGTTCGCTCGTAGGTCTTACACTCTTGTTATCTTTTATAGGGTCGCAGGTCGCCCGTAGGTCTTACCCTCACGTTATATTTTCTAGGGTCGTAGGTCCCTCGATATCTTTCCGTCACTATATATTTTTTAGGGTCGTAGGTCGCTCATAGGTTTTACCCTCACGTTATCTTTTCTAGGGTTGTAGGTCACACGTATGTCTTACCCTCAAGTTATCTTTTCTAGGGTCGTAGTTCGCTAGTAGGTCTTACCCTCACGTTATCTTTTATAGGGTCGTAGGTCGCTCAAAGGTCTTACACTCACGTTAGCTTTTATAGGGCCGTAGGTCGCTCGTAGGTCTTACCCTCATGTTATATTTCTAGGGTTGTAGGTTTTACCCTCACATAATGTTTTATAAGGTCGTAGGTCGCTCGTAGGTCTTTCCCTCATGTTATCTACCTATGATCGTAGGTCGCTCGTAGGTCTTAGCCTCACGTTATATTTTCTAGGGTCGTAGGTCACTTGAAGGTCATACCCTCACGTTATCTTTTATAGGGTCGTAGGTCGCTCATAGGTCTTACCCTCATGTTATATTTACTAAGGTTGTAGTTCGCTCGTAGGTTTTACCCTCACATTATCTTTTATCGGGTCGTACGTCGCCCCTAGGTCTTACCTTCACTTTATCTTTTCTATGGTCATAGGTTGCCCATAGGTCTTACCCTCACTTATATTTTCTAGGGTCGTAGGTGTTTTGTAGGTCTTACCTTCATGTTATCTTTTCTAGGGTTGTAGGTCGCGCGTATGTCTTACCCTTACGTTATCTTTTATAGGGTTGTAGGTCGCTCGTAGGTCTTACACTCACGTTATCTTTTATAGGGTCGCAGGTCGCCCGTAGGTCTTACCCTCATGTTATCTTTTCTTGGATCGTAGGTCTCCCGTAGGTCTTACCCTCATGTTATATTTTCTAGGGTTGTATGTCGCTCGTTATCTTTCCGTAACGTTATCTTTTTTAGGGTCGTAGGTCGCTCATAGGTCTTACCCTCACGTTATCTTTTCTAGGGTTGTAGGTCGCCCGTAAGTCTTACCCTTAAGTTATCTTTTCTAGGGTCGTAGTTCGCTAGTAGGTCTTACCCTCACGTTATCTTTTATAGGTTCGTAGGTCGCTCATAGGTCTTACACTCACGTTACCTTTTATAGGGCCGTAGGTCGCTCGAAGGTCTTACCCTCATGTTATATTTCTAGGGTTGTAGGTCTTACCCTCACATTATTTTTTAAAAGGTCGTAGGTCGCTCGTAGGTCTTTCCCTCATGTTATCTTTCTACGATCGAAGGTCGCTCATAGGTCTTAGCCTCACGTTATATTTTCTGGGGTCGTAGGTCACCTGTAGGTCTTTCCCTCACGTTATCTTTTATAGAGTCGTAGGTCGCTCGTAGGTCTTACCCTCATGTTATATTTTCTAAGGTTGTAGTTCGCTCGTAGGTCTTATGCTCACATTATCTTTTATTGGGTCGTACGTCGCCCGTAGGTCTTACCTTCACTTTATCTTTTCTAGGGTCGTAGGTTGCCCGTAGGTCTTACCCTCACTTTATATTTTCTAGGGTCGTAGGTCGCTTGTAGGTCTTACCTTCATGTTATCCTTTCTAGGGTTGTAGGTCGCGCATAGGTCTTCCCCTCAATCTATCTTTTATAGGGTTATAGGTCACTCATAGGTCTTACCCTCATGTTATCTTTTCTAGGGTTGTAGGTCGCTTGTAGGTCTTATGCTCAAGTTATCTTTTATAGGGTCGTAGGTCGCTCATAGGTCTTACCCTCAGGTTATCTTTTATAAGGTCGTAGGTCGCTCGTAGGTCTTACCCTCACGTTATATTTTTTAGGGTCGTAGGTCGCTCGTAGGTGTTACCCTCTCGTTATATTTTCTAGGGTTGTAGGTCACTTGTAGGTATTACCCTCTTAATATCTTTTATAGGGTCGTAGGTCGCTCATAGGTCTTACCCTCACATTATGTTTTATAAGGTTGTAGTCCGCTCGTAGGTCTTACACTCACGTTATCTTTTATAGGGTCGCAGGTCGCCCGTAGGTCTTACCCTCATGTTTTCTTTTCTAGGGTCGTAAGTCTCCCGTAGGTCTTACCCTTACGTTATCTTTTATAGGGTCATAGGTCGCTCGTAGGCCTTAGCCTCATGTAAAATTTTGTAAGGTTGTAGTTCGCTGGTAGGTCTTACCCTCACATTATCTTTTATCGGGTCGTACGTAGCCCGTAGGTCTTACCTTCACTTTATCTTTTCTAGGGTCGTAGGTTGCCCGTAGGTCTTACCCTCACGTTATATTTTCTACGGTCGTAGGTCGCTTGTAGGTCTTACCTTCATGTTATCTTTTCTAGGGTTGTAGGCCGCGCTTAGGTATTACCGTCACGTTATCTTTTATAGGGTTGTAGGTCGCTCATAGGTCTTACCCTCATGTTATCTTTTCAAGGGTTGTAGGTCGCTTATAGGTCTTACCCTCAAGTTATCTTTTATAGGGTCGTAGGTCGCTCGTAGGTCTTATCCTCACGTTATATTTTCTAAGGTTATAGTTTGCTCGTAGGTCTTACCCTCATGTTATTTTTTATAGGGTCGTAGGTCGCCCATAGGTCTTACCCTCAGGTTATCTTTTTTAGGGTCGTAGGTCGCCCGTAGGTCTTACACTCACGTTATGTTTTCTAGGGTAGTAGGTCGTTCATAGGTCTTACCCTCACGTTATCTTTTCTAAGGTCGTAGGTCGTTTGTAGGTCTTACCCTCGCGTTATATTTTTTAGGGTCGTAGGTCGCCCGTAGGTCTTACCCTCTCGTTATATTTTCTAGGGTTGTAGGTCACTTGTAGGTATTACCCTCTTAATATCTTTTATAGGGTCGTAGGTCGCTCGTAGGTCTTACCCTCACATTATGTTTTATAAGGTTGTAGTTCGCTCGTAGGTCTTACACTCACGTTATCTTTTATAGGGTCGCAGGTTGACCGTAGGTCTTACCCTCATGTTATCTTTTCTAGGGTCGTAGGTCGCCCGTAGGTCTTACCCTCACGTTATATTTTCTAGGGTCGTAGGTCCCTCGATATCTTTCCGTAACGTTATCTTTTTTAGGGTCGTAGGTCGCTCATAGGTCTTACCCTCACGTTATCTTTTCTAGGGTTGTAGGTCGCCCGTAAGTCTTACCCTTAAGTTATCTTTTCTAGGGTCGTAGTTCGCTAGTAGGTCTTACCCTCACGTTATCTTTTATAGGGTCGTAGGTCGCTCATAGGTCTTACACTCACGTTACCTTTTATAGGGCCGTAGGTCGCTCGTAGGTCTTACCCTCATGTTATATTTCTAGGGTTGTAGGTCTTACCCTCACATTATGTTTTATAAGGTCGTAGGTCGCTCGTTGATCTTTCCCTCATGTTATCTTTCTACGATCGAAGGTCGCTCATAGGTCTTAGCCTCACGTTATATTTTCTAGGGTCGTAGGTCACCTGTAGGTCTTACCCTCACGTTATCTTTTATAGAGTCGTAGGTCGCTCGTAGGTCTTACCCTCATGTTATATTTTCTAAGGTTGTAGTTCGCTCGTAGGTCTTATGCTCACATTATCTTTTATCGGGTCGTACGTCGCCCGTAGGTCTTACCTTCACTTTATCTTTTCTAGGGTCGTAGGTTGCCCGTAGGTCTTACCCTCATGTTATATTTTCTAGGGTCGTAGGTCGCTTGTAGTTCTTACCTTCATGTTATCCTTTCTAGGGTTGTAGGTCGCGCATAGGTCTTCCCCTGAATCTATCTTTTATAGGGTTGTAGGTTACTCATAGGTCTTACCCTCATGTTATCTTTTCTAGGGTTGTAGGTCGCTTGTAGGTCTTACGCTCAAGTTATCTTTTATAGGGCCGTAGGTCGCTCATAGGTCTTACCCTCACGTTATCTTTTATAAGGTCGTAGGTCGCTCGTAGGTCTTACCCTCATGTTATATTTTTTAGGGTCGTAGGTCGCCCGTAGGTGTTACCCTCTCGTTATATTTTCTAGGGTTGTAGGTCACTTGTAGGTATTACCCTCTTAATATCTTTTATAGGGTCGTAGGTCACTCGTAGGTCTTACCCTCACATTATGTTTTATAAGGTTGTAGTTCGCTCGTAGGTCTTACACTCATGTTATCTTTTATAGGGTCGCAGGTCGCCCGTAGGTCTTACCCTCATGTTTTCTTTTCTAGGGTCGTAAGTCTCCCGTAGGTCTTACCCTTTTGTTATCTTTTATAGGGTCATAGGTCGCACGTAGGCCTTAGCCTCATGTTATATTTTGTAAGGTTGTAGTTCACTGGTAGGTCTTACCCTCACATTATCTTTTATCGGGTCGTACGTAGCCCGTAGGTCTTACCTTCACTTTATCTTTTCTAGGGTCGTAGGTTGCCCGTAGGTCTTACCCTCACGTTATATTTTCTACGGTCGTAGGTCGCTTGTAGGTCTTACCTTCATGTTATCTTTTCTAGGGTTGTATGCCGCGCTTAGGTATTACCGTCACGTTATCTTTTATAGGGTTGTAGGTCGCTCATAGGTCTTACCCTCATGTTATCTTTTCAAGGGTTGTAGGTCGCTTGTAGGTCTTACCCTCAAGTTATCTTTTATAGGGCCGTAGGTCGCTCGTATGTCTTACCGTCACGTTATATTTTCTAAGGTTATAGTTTGCTCGTAGGTCTTACCCTCATGTTATTTTTTATAGGGTCGTAGGTCGCCCATAGGTCTTACCCTCAGGTTATCTTTTTTAGGGTCGTAGGTCTCCCGTAGGTCTTACACTCACGTTATGTTTTATAGGGTAGTAGGTCGCTCATAGGTCTTACCCTCACGTTATCTTTTCTAAGGTCGTAGGTCGTTCGTAGGTCTTACCCTCGCGTTATATTTTTTAGGGTTGTAAGTCGCCCGTAAGTCTTACCCTCTCGTTATATTTTCTAGGGTTGTAGGTCACTTGTAGGTATTACCCTCTTAATATCTTTTATAGGGTCGTAGGTCGCTCGTAGGTCTTACCCTCACATTATGTTTTATAAGGTTGTATTTCGCTCGTAGGTCTTACACTCACGTTATCTTTTATAGGGTCGCAGGTCGCCTGTAGGTCTTACCCTCATGTTATCTTTTCTAGGGTCGTAGGTCGCCCGTAGGTCTTACCCTCACGTTATATTTTCTAGGGTCGTATGTCCCTCGATATCTTTCCGTCACGTTATATTTTTTAGGGTCGTAGGTCTCTCATAGGTCTTACCCTCACGTTATCTTTTCTAGGGTTGTAGGTCACACGTATCTCTTACCCTCAAGTTATCTTTTCTATGGTCGTAGTTCGTTAGTAGGTCTTACCCTCACGTTATCTTTTATAGGGGCGTAGGTCGCTCAAAGGTCTTACACTCACGTTAGCTTTTATAGGGCCGTAGGTCGCTCGTAGGTCTTACCCTTATGTTATATTTCTAGGGTTGTAGGTGTTACCCTCACATTATGTTTTATAAGGTCGTAGGTCGCTCGTAGGTCTTTCCCTCATGTTATTTACCTATGATCGTAGGTCGCTCGTAGGTCTTAGCCTCACGTTATATTTTCAAGGGTCGTAGGTCACTTGTAGGTCATACCCTCACGTTATCTTTTATAGGGTCGTAGGTCGCTCATAGGTCTTACCCTCATGTTATATTTACTAAGGTTGTAGTTCGCTCGTAGGTTTTACCCTCACATTATCTTTTATCGGGTCGTACGTCGCCCGTAGGTCTTACCTTCACTTTATCTTTTCTATGGTTATAGGTTGCCCATAGGTCTTACCGTCACTTATATTTTCTAGGGTCGTAGGTCTTTTGTAGGTCTTACCTTCATGTTATCTTTTCTAGGGTTGTAGGTCGCGCGTAGGTCTTACCCTTACGTTATCTTTTATAGGGTTGTAGGTCGCTCGTAGGTCTTACCCTCATGTTATCTTTTCTAGGTTTGTAGGTCGCTTGTAGGTCTTACCCTCAAGTTATCTTTTATAGGGTCGTAGGTCGCTCGTAGGTCTTACCCTCGCGTTATATTTTCTAAGGTTATAGTTTGCTCGTAGGTCTTACCCTCACGTTATCTTTTATAGGGTCGTAGGTAGCTCGTAGGTCTTACCCTCATGTTATATTTTCTATGGTTGTAGTTCGCTCGTAGGTCTTACCCTCACATTATCTCTTATCGTGTCGTAGGTCTCCCGTAGGTCCTACCCTCATGTTATCTTTTCTAGGGTTGTAGGTCGCTTGTAGGTCTTACCCTTAAGTTATCTTTTACATGGTCGTAGGTCGCTCGTAGGTCTTACCCTCACATTATATTTTCTAAGGTTATAGTTTGCTCGTAGGTCTTACCCTCATGCTATTTTTTATAGGGTCGTAGGTCGCCCATAGGTCTTACCCTCAGGTTATCTTTTTTAGGGTCGTAGGTCGCCCGTAGGTCTTACACTCACATTATGTTTTCTAGGGTAGTAGTTCGCTCGTAGGTCTTACCCTCATGTTATCTTTTCTAAGGTCGTAGGTCGCTCGTAGGTCTTACCCTCGCGTTATATTTTCTAGGGTCGTAGGTCGCCCATAGGTCTTACCCTCTCGTTATATTTTCTAGGGTTGTAGGTAACTTGTAGGTATTACCCTCCCAATATCTTTTATAGGGTCGTAGGTCGCTCGTAGGTCTTACCCTCATGTTAGATTTTATAAGGTCGTAGGTCGCTCATTGGTCTTACTCTCACGTTACCTTTTCTAGGGTCTCAGGTCGTCCGTAGGTCTTACCCTCACGTTATATTTTCTAGGGTCGTAGGTCCCTCGATATCTGCCCATCACGTTATCTTTTTTAGTGTCGTAGGTCGCTCAAAGGTCGTACCCTCAGATTATCTTTTCTAGGGTTGTAGGTCGTCTGTAAGTCTTACCCTCAAGTTATCTTTTCTAGGGTCGTAGGTCGCTCATTGGTCTTACTCTCACGTTAGCTTTTATAGGGTCGTAGGTCACTCGTAGTTCTTACCCTCATGTTATATTTCTAGGGTTGTAGGTCTTACCCTCACATTATGTTTTATAAGGTCGTAGGTCCTTCGAAGGTCTTTCCCTCATGTTATCTTTCTTCGATCGTAGGTCGCTCGTAGGTCTTAGCCTCACGTTATATTTTCTAGGGTCATAGGTCACTTGTAGGTCTTACCCTCACGTTATCTTTTATAGGGTCGTAGGTCGCTCGTAGGTCTTACCCTCATGTTATATTTTCCAATGTTGTAGTTCGCTCAAAGGTCTTACCCTCACATTATCTTTTATCGAGTCGTACATCGGCCGTAGGTCTTACCTTCACTTTATCTTTTCTAGGGTCGTAGGTTGCTCGTAGGTCTTACCCTCATGTTAAATTTTCTAGGGTTGTAGGTCTCTTGTAGGTCTTACCTTCGTGTTATCTTTTCTAGGGTTGTAGGTCGCGTGTAGGTCTTACCCTCACGTTATCTTTTATAGGGTTGTAGGTTGCTCGTAGGTCTTACCCTCATTTTATATTTTCTAGTGTTGTAGGTCGCTTGTAGGTCTTACCCTCAAGTAATATTTTATAGGGTCGTAGGTCGCTCGTAGGTCTTAACCTCACGCTATATTGTCTAAGGTTATAGTTTGCTCGTAGGTCTTACCCTCATGTTATTTTTTATAGGGTCGTAGGTCGCCCATAGGTCTTACCCTTATGTTATCTTTTTTAGGGTCGTAGGTTGTCCGTAGGTCTTACACTCACGTTATTTTTTCTAGGGTAGTAGGTCGCTCGTAGGTCTTACCCTCACGTTATCTTTTCTAAGGTCGTAGGTCGCTCGAAGGTCTTACCCTCGCGTTATATTTTTTAGGGTCGTAGGTCGCCCGTAGGTCTTACCCTCTCGTTGTATTTTCTAGGGTTGTAGGTCACTTGTAGGTTTTACCCTCTTAATATCTTTTATAGGGTCGTAGGTCGCTCGTAGGTCTTACCCTCATGTTATATATTCTAAGGTTGTAGTTCGCTCGTAGGTCTTACCCTCACGTTATCTTTTATAGGCTCGTAGGTCGCCCGTAGGTCTTACCCTCACGTTATGTTTTCTAGGGTCGTAGGTCGTCCGTAGGTCTTACCCTCACGTTATATTTTCTAGGTTCATAGGTCCCTCGATATCTGTATATCACGTTATCCTTTTTAGGGTCGTAGGCCGCTCATAGGTCTTACCCTCACGTTATCTTTTCTAGGGTTGTCGGTCGTCTGTAAGTCTTACCCTCAAGTTATCTTTTCTAGGGACGTAGATCACTCATTGGTCTTACTCTCACGTTAGCTTTTATAGGGTCGTAGGTCACTCGTAGGTCTTACCCTCATGTTATATTTCTAGGGTTGTAGGTCTTACCCTCACATTATGTTTTATAAGGTCGTAGTTTGCTCGTAGGTCTTTCCCTCATGTTATCTTTCTACGATCGTAGGTCGCTCGTATGTCTTAGCCTCACGTTATATTTTCTAGGGTCGTAGGTCACTTATAGGTCTTACCCTTACGTTATCTTTTATAGGGTCGTAGGTCGCTCGTAGGTCTTACTCTCATGTTATATTTTCTAAGGTTGTAGTTCGCTCGTAGGTCTTACCCTCACATTATCTTTTATCGGGTCGTACGTCGCCCGTAGGTCTTACCTTCACTTTATCTTTCCTAGGGTCGTAGGTTGCCCGTAAGTCTTATCCTCACGTTATATTTTCTAGGGTCGTAGGTCGCTTGTAGGTTTTACCTTCATGTTATCTTTTCTAGGGTTGTAGGTCGCGTGTAGGTCTTACCCTCCCGTTATCTTTTATAGGGTTGTAGGTCACTCGTAGGTCTTACCCACATGTTATCTTTTTCTAGGGTTGTAGGTCACTTGTAGGTCTTACCCTCAAGTTATCTTTTATAGGGTCGTAGGTCGCTCGTAGGTCTTACCCTCATGTTATATTTTCTAAGGTTATAGTTTGCTCGTAGGTCTTACCCTCATGTTATTTTTATAGGGTCGTAGGTCGCCCATAGGTCATACCCTCAAGTTATCTTTTTTAGGGTCGTAGGTCGCCCGTAGGTCTTACACTCACGTTATTTTTTCTTGGGTCCTAGGTCGCTCGTAGGTATTACCCTCACATTATCTTTTCTAAGCTCGTAGGTCGCTCGTATATCTTACCCTCGCATTATATTTTTTAGGGTCATAGGTCGCCCGTAGGTCTTACCCTCTCGTTATATTTTCTAGGGTTGTAGGTCACTTGTAGGGTCGTAGGTCGGTCGTAGGTCATACGCTCATGTTATATTTTCTAAGGTTGTAGTTCGCTCGTAGGTCTTACCCTCACGTTATCTTTTCTAGGGTCGTAGGTCGCCCATAGATCTTACCCTCACGTTATATTTTTTAGGGTCGTAGGTCCCTCGATATCTTTCCATCATGTTATCTTTTTTAGGGTCGTAGGTCGCTCATAGATCTTACCCTCACGATATCTTTGCTAGGGTTGTAGGTCGTCCGTAATTCTTACCCTCAAGTTATCTTTTCTAGGTCGTCGCTCATTGGTCTTACTCTCACGTTAGGTTTTATAGGGTCGTGGGTCGCTCGTAGGTCTCTCCCTCATGTTATCTTTCTATGGTCGTAGGTCGCTCGTAGGTCTTACCCTTACGTTATATTTTCTAGGGTCGTAGGCCGCTTATAGGTTTTACACTCACGTTATCTTTTATAGGGTCGTAGGTCGCTCGTAGGTCTTACCCTCATGTTATATTTTCTATGGTTGTAGTTCGCTCGTAGGTCTTACCCTCACATTATCTTTTATCGTGTCGTAGGTCGCCCGTAGGTCTTACCCTCATGTTATCTTTTCTAGGGTTGTAGGTCGCTTGTAGGTCTTACCCGCAAGTTATCTTTTCTAGGGTCGTAGGTCGTCCATAGGTCTTACCCTCACGTTATATTTTCTAGGGTCGTAGGTCCCTCGATATCTGTCCATCACGTTATCTTTTTTAGTGTCGTAGGTCGCTCATAGGTCTTACCCTCACGTTATCTTTTATAGGGTTGTAGGTCGTCTGTAAGTCTTACCCCCAAGTTATCTTTTCTAGGGTCGTAGGTCGCTCATTGGTCTTACTATCACGTTAGCTTTTATATGGTTGTAGGTCACTCATAGGTCTTACCCTCATGTTATATTTCTAGGGTTGTAGGTCTTACCCTCACATTATGTTTTATAAGGTCGTAGGTCGCTCGTAGGTCTTTCCCTCATGTTATCTTTCTACGATCGTAGGTCGCTCGTAGGTCTTATCCTTACGTTATATCTTCTAGGGTCGTAGGTCACTTGTAGGTCTTACCCTCAAGTTATCTTTTATAGGGTCGTAGGTCGCTCGTAGGTCTTACCCTCATGTTATATTTTCTAAGGTTATAGTTTGCTCGTAGGTCTTACCCTCATGTTATTTTTATAGGGTCGTAGGTCGCCCATTGGTCATACCCTCAAGTTATCTTTTTTAGGGTCGTAGGTCGCCCGTAGGTCTTACACTCACGTTATTTTTTCTTGGGTCCTAGGTCGCTCGTAGGTATTACCCTCACATTATCTTTTCTAAGCTCGTAGGTCGCTCGTATATCTTACCCTCGCATTATATTTTTTAGGGTCATAGGTCGCCCGTAGGTCTTACCCTCTCGTTATATTTTCTAGGGTTGTAGGTCACTTGTAGGGTCGTAGGTCGGTCGTAGGTCTTACGCTCATGTTATATTTTCTAAGGTTGTAGTTCGCTCGTAGGTCTTACCCTCACGTTATCTTTTCTAGGGTCGTAGGTCGCCCATAGATCTTACCCTCACGTTATATTTTTTAGGGTCGTAGGTCCCTCGATATCTTTCCATCATGTTATCTTTTTTAGGGTCGTAGGTCGCTCATAGATCTTACCCTCACGATATCTTTGCTAGGGTTGTAGGTCGTCCGTAATTCTTACCCTCAAGTTATCTTTTCTAGGTCGTCGCTCATTGGTCTTACTCTCACGTTAGGTTTTATAGGGTCGTGGGTCGCTCGTAGGTCTCTCCCTCATGTTATCTTTCTATGGTCGTAGGTCGCTCGTAGGTCTTACCCTTACGTTATATTTTCTAGGGTCGTAGGCCGCTTATAGGTTTTACACTCACGTTATCTTTTATAGGGTCGTAGGTCGCTCGTAGGTCTTACCCTCATGTTATATTTTCTATGGTTGTAATTCGCTCGTAGGTCTTACCCTCACATTATCTTTTATCGTGTCGTAGGTCGCCCGTAGGTCTTACCCTCATGTTATCTTTTCTAGGGTTGTAGGTCGCTTGTAGGTCTTACCCGCAAGTTATCTTTTCTAGGGTCGTAGGTCGTCCATAGGTCTTACCCTCACGTTATATTTTCTAGGGTCGTAGGTCCCTCGATATCTGTCCATCACGTTATCTTTTTTAGTGTCGTAGGTCGCTCATAGGTCTTACCCTCACGTTATCTTTTATAGGGTTGTAGGTCGTCTGTAAGTCTTACCCCCAAGTTATCTTTTCTAGGGTCGTAGGTCGCTCATTGGTCTTACTATCACGTTAGCTTTTATATGGTTGTAGGTCACTCATAGGTCTTACCCTCATGTTATATTTCTAGGGTTGTAGGTCTTACCCTCACATTATGTTTTATAAGGTCGTAGGTCGCTCGTAGGTCTTTCCCTCATGTTATCTTTCTACGATCGTAGGTCGCTCGTAGGTCTTATCCTTACATTATATCTTCTAGGATCATAGGTCACTTGTAGGTCTTACCCTCACGTTACCTTTTATAGGGTCGTAGGTCGTTCGTAGGTCTTACCCTCATGTTATATTTTCTAAGGTTGTAGTTCGCTCGTAGGTCTTACCTTCACTTTATCTTTTCTAGGGTCGTAGGTTGCCCGTAGGTCTTACCCTCACGTTATATTTTCTAAGGTCGTAGGTCTCTTGTAGGTCTTACCTTTATGTTATCTTTTCTATGGTTGTAGGTCGCGCGTAGGTCTTACCCTCATGTTATATTTCTAGGGTTGTAGGTCGCTTGTAGGTCTTACCCTCAAGTAATATTTTATAGGGTCGTAGGTCGGTCGTAGGTCTTACCCTCACGTTATATTTTCTAGGGTCGTAGGCCGCTTATAGGTTTTACCCTCACGTTATCTTTTATAGGGTCGTAGGTCGCTCGTAGGTCTTACCCTCATGTTATATTTTCTATGGTTGTAGTTCGCTCGTAGGTCTTACCCTCACATTATCTTTTATCGTGTTGTAGGTCGCCCGTAGGTCTTACCCTCATGTTATCTTTTCTAGGGTTGTAGGTCGCTTGTAGGTCTTACCCTCAAGTTATCTTTTCTAGGGTCGTATGTCATCCATAGGTCTTACTCTCACGTTATATTTTCTAGGGTCGTAGGTCCCTCGATATCTGTCCATCACGTTATATTTTTTAGTGTCGTAGGTCGCTCATAGGTCTTACCCTCACGTTATCTTTTATAGGGTTGTAGGTCGTGTGTAAGTCTTACCCTCAAGTTATCTTTTCTAGGGTCGTAGGTCGCTCATTGGTCTTTCTATCACGTTAGCTTTTATATGGTTGTAGGTCACTCATAGGTCTTACCCTCATGTTATATTTCTAGGGTTGTAGGTCTTACCCTCACATTATGTTTTATAAGGTCGTAGGTCGCTCGTAGGTCTTTCCCTCATGTTATCTTTCTATGATCGTAGGTCGCTCGTAGGTCTTAGCCTCACGTTATATTTTCTAGGGTCGTAGGTCACTTGTAGGTCTTACCCTCACGTTATCTTTTATAGGGTCGTAGGTCGCTCGTAGGTTATACCCTCATGTTATATTTTCTAAGGTTGTAGTTCGCTCGTAGGTCTTACAATCACATTATCTTTTATCGGGTCGTACGTAGCCCGTAGGTCTTACCTTCACTTTATCTTTTCTAGGGTCGTAGGTTGCCCGTAGGTCTTACCCTCACGTCATATTTCTAGGGTCGTAGGTCTCTTGTAGGTCTTACCTTTATGTTATCTTTTCTAGGGTTGTAGGTCGCGCGTAGGTCTTACCCTCATGTTATCTTTTATAGGGTTGTAGGTTGCTCGTAGGTCTTACCCTCATGTTATATTTTCTACGGTTGTAGGTCTCTTGTAGTTCTTACCCTCAAGTAATATTTTATAGGGTCGTAGGTCGGTCGTAGGTCTTACCCTCACGTTAGCATTTATAGGGTCGTAGGTCGCCTGTAGGTCTTACACTAACGTTATGTTTTCTAGGGTAGTAGGTCGCTCGTAGGTCTTACACTCACGTTATCTTTTCTAAGGTCGTAGGTCGATCGTAGGTCTTACCCTCGCGTTATATCTTTTAGGGTCGTAGGTCGCCCGTAGGTCTTACCCTCTCATTATATTTTCTAGGGCTGTAGGTCACTTGTAGGTATTACACTTTTAATATCATTTATAGGGTCGTACGTCGCTCGTAGGTCTTACCCTCATGTTATATATTCTAAGGTTGTAGTTCGCTCGTAGGTCTTACCCTCACGTTATCTTTTGTAGGGTCGTAGGTCGCTCGTACGTCTTACCCTCACGTTATCTTTTCTAGGGTCGTAAGTCATCCGTAGGTCTTAACCTCATGTTATATTTTCTACGGTCGTAGGTCCCTCGATATCTGTCCATCATGTAATCCTTTTTAGGGTTGTAGGTCGCTCATTGGTCTTAGCCTCACGTTATCTTTTCTAGGGTTGTAGGTCGTCTGTAAGTCTTACCCTCAAGTTATCTTTTCTAGGGACGTACGTCGCTCATTGGTCTTACTCTCACGTTAGCTTTTATAGGGTCGTAGGTCACTCGTAGGTCTTACCCTCACATTATGTTTTATAAGGTCGTAGGTCGCTCGTAGGTCTTTCCCTCATGTTATCTTTCTACGATCGTAGGTCGCTCGTAGGTCTTAGGCTCACGTTATATTTTCTAGGGTCGTAGGTCACTTGTAGGTCTTACCCTTACGTTATCTTTTATAGGGTCGTAGGTCGCTCGTAGGTCTTACCCTCATGTTATATTTTCTAAGGTTGTAGTTCTCTCGTAGGTCTTACCCTCACGTTATCTTTTATAGGGTTGTAGGTCACTCGTTGGTCTTACCCTCATGTTATCTTTTCTAGGGTTGTAGGTCACTTGTAGGTCTTACCCTCAAGTTATCTTTTATAGGGTCGTAGGTCGCTTGTAGGTTTTACCCTCACGTTATATTTTCTAAGGTTATAGTTTGCTCGTAGGTCTTACCCTCATGTTATTTTTTATAGGGTCGTAGGTCGCCCGTAGGGCTTACCATCTCGTTATAATTTCTAGGGTTGTAGGTCACTTGTAGGTATTACCCTCTTAATATCTTTTATTGGGTCGTAGGTCGCTCGTAGGTCTTACCCTCATGTTATATATTCTAAGGTTGTAGTTCACTCGTAGGTCTTACCCCCACGTTATCTTTTATAGGGTCGTAGGTCGCCCGTAGGTCTTACCCTCACGTTATCTTTTCTAGGGTCGTAGGTCATCCGTAGGTCTTAACCTCACGTTATATTTTCTAGTGTCGTAGGTCCCTCGATATCTGTCCATCACATTATCCTTTTTAGGGTCGTAGGTCGCTCATAGGCCTTAACCTCATGTTATCTTTTATAGGGTTGTAGGTCGTTTGTATGTCTTACCCTAAAGTTATCTTTTCTAGGGTCGTAGGTCGCTCATTGGTCTTACTCTCACGTTAACTTTTATATGGTTGTAGGTCACTCATAGGTCTTACCCTCATGTTATATTTCTAGGGTTGTAGGTCTTACCATCACATTATGTTTTATAAGTTCGTAGGTCGATCGTAGGTCTTTCCCTCATTTATCTTTCTACGATCGTAGGTCGCTCATAGGTCTTAGCCTCACGTTATATTTTCTAGGGTCGTAGGTCACTTGTAGGTCTTACCTTCATGTTATCTTTTCTAGGGTTGTAGGTCGCGCGTAGGTCTTACCCTCACGTTATATTTTCTAGGGTCGTAGGTCTCTTGTAGGTCTTACCTTCATGTTATCTTTTCTAGGGTTATAGGTCGCGCGTAGGTCTTACCCTCACGTTATCTTTTATAGGGTTGTAGGTTGCTCGGAGGTCTTACCCTCATGTTATATTTTCTAGGGTTGTAGGTCGCTTGTAGGTCTTACCCTCACGTTATCTTTTCTAGGGTTGTGGATTATCTGTAAGTCTTACCCTCAAGTTATCTTTTCTAGGGACGTAGGTCGCTCATTGGTCTTACTCTCACGTTATCTTTTATAGGGTCGTAGTTCACTCGTAGGTCTTACCCTCATGTTATATTTCTAGGGTTGTAGGTCTTACCCTCACATTATGTTTTATAAGGTCGTAGGTCGCTCGTAGGTCTTTCCCTCATGTTATCTTTCTACGATCGTAGGTCGCCCATAGGTCTTACCCTCAGGTTATCTTTTTTAGGGTCGTAGGTCGCCCGTAGGTCTTACACTCACGTTATGTTTTCTAGGGTAATAGGTCGCTCGTAGGTCTTACCCTCACGTTATGTTTTCTAGGGTAATAGGTCACCCGTAGGTCTTATCCTCTCGTTAAATTTTCTAGGGTTGTAGGTCACTTATAGGTATTACCCTCTTAATATATTTTGTAGGGTCGTAGGTCGCTCGTAGGTCTTACCCTCAAGTTATTTTTTCTAAGGTTGTAGTTTGCTCGTAGGTCTTACCCTCACGTTATCTTTTATAGGGTCGTAGGTCGCCTGTAGGTCTTACCCTCACGTAATCTTTTCTAGGGTCGTAGGTCGAACGTAGGTATTTCCCTCATGTTATATTTTTTAGGGTCGCAGGTCCGTCGATATCTTTCCATCATGTTATCTTTTTTAGGGTCGTAGGTCGCTCATAGATCTTACCCTCATGATATATTTTCTAGGGTTGTAGGTCGTCCGTAAGTCTTACCCTCACGTTATCTTTTCTAGGGTCGTAGGTCGCTCATTGGTCTTACTCTCATGTTAGCTTTTATAGGGTCGTGGCTTGCTCGTAGGTCTTACCCTCATGTTATATTTCTAGGGTTATAGGTCTTACCCTCACATTATGTTTTATAAGGTCGTAGGTCGCTTGTAGGTCTTTCCCTCATGTTATCTTTCTACGGTCGTAGGTCGCTCGTATGTCTTACCCTCACGTTATATTTTCTAGGGTCGTAGGTCGCTTGTAGGTCTTACCCTCGCGTTATCTTTTATAGGGTCGTAGGTCGCTCGGAGGTCTTACCCTCACATTATCTTTTATCGTGTCGTAGGTCGCCCGTAGGTCTTACCCTCATGTTATCTTTTCTAGGGTTGTAGGTCGCTTGTAGGTCTTACCCTCACGTTATATTTTCTAGGGTCGTAGGTCTCTTGTAGGTCTTACCTTCATGTTATCTTTTCTAGGGTTGTAGGTCATGCGTAGGTCTTACCCTCACGTTATCTTTTATAGGGTTGTAGGTCACTCGTAGGTCTTACCCTCTTGTTATATTTTCTAGGGTTGTAGGTCACTTGTAGGTCTTACCCTCAAGTTATCTTTTATAGGGTCGTAGGTCACTCGTAGGTCTTACCCTCAAGTTATATTTTCTAAGGATATAGTTTGCTCGTAGGTCTTACCCTCATGTTATTTTTTATAGGGTCGTAGGTCGCCCATAGGTCTTACCCTCAGGTTATCTTTTTTAGGGTCGTAGATCGCCCGTAGGTCTTACACTCACGTTATATTTTCTAGGGAAATAGGTCGCTCATAGGTCTTACCCTCACGTTATCTTTTCTAAGGTCGTAGGTTGCTTGTAGGTCTTACCCTCACATTATGTTTTCAAAGGTAATAGGTTGCCCGTAGATCTTACCCTCTCGTTAAATTTTCTAGGGTTGTAGGTTACTTGTAGGTATTACCCTCTTAATATATTTTATAGGGTCGTAGGTCGCTCGTAGGTCTTACCCTCATGTTATATTTTCTAAGGTTGTAGTTCGCTCGTAGGTCTTACTCTCACGTTATCTATTATAGGGTCGTAGGTCGCCTGTAGGTCTTACCCTCACGTTATCTTTTCTAGGGTCGTAGGTCCCCCGTAAGTCTTACCCTCATGTTATATTTTTTAGGGTCGTAGGTCCCTTGATATCTTTCCATCACGTTATTTTTTTTAGGGTCGTAGGTCGCTCATAGATCTTACCCTCACGATATATTTTCTAGGGTTGTAGGTCGTCCGTAAGTCTTACCCTCAAGTTATCTTTTCTAGGGTCGTAGTTCGCTGGTAGGTCTTACCCTCACGTTATCTTTTCTAGGGTCGTAGGTCGCTCATTGGTCTTACTCTCACGTTAGCCTTTATAGGGTCGTGGGTTGCTCGTAGGTCTTACCCTTATGTTATATTTCTAGGGTTATAGGTCTTACCCTCACATTATGTTTTATAAGGTCGTAGGTCGCTCGTAGGTCTTTCCCTCATGTTATCTTTCTATGGTCGTAGGTCGCTCGTACGTCTTACCCTCACGTTATATTTTCTAGGGTCGTAGGTCGCTTGTAGGTCTTACCCTCACGTTATCTTTTTAGGGTCGTAGGTCGCTCGTAGGTCTTACCCTCACATTATCTTTTATCGTGTCGTAGGTCGCCCGTAGGTCTTACCCTCATGTTATCTTTTCTAGGGTTGTAGATCGCTTGTAGGTCTTACCCTCACGTTATATTTTCTAGGGTCGTATGTCTCTAGTAGGTCTTACCTTCATGTTATCTTTTCTAGGGTTGTAGGTCACGCGTAGGTCTTACCCTCATGTTATATTTTCTAGGGTTGTAGGTCGCTTGTAGGTCTTACCCTCAAGTAATCATTTATAGGGTCGTAGGTCTTACCCTCACGTTATATTTTCTAAGGTTATAGTTTGCTCGTAGGTCTTACCCTCATGTTATTTTTTATAGGGTCGTAGGTTGCCCATAGGTCTTACCCTCAGGTTATCTTTTTTAGGGTCGTAGGTTGCCCGTAGGTCTTACACTCACGTTATGTTTTATAGGGTAATAGGTCGCTCGTAGGTCTTACCCTCACGTTATGTTTTCTAGGGTAATAGGTCACCCGTAGGTCTTATCCTCTCGTTAAATTTTCTATGGTTGTAGGTCACTTGTAGGTATTACCCTCTTAATATATTTTATAGGGTTGTAGGTCGCTCGTAGGTCTTACCCTCATGTTATATTTTCTAAGGTTGTAGTTTGCTCGTAGGTCTTACCCTCACGTTATATTTTATAGGCTCGTAGGTCGCCTGTAGGTCTTACCCTCATGTAATCTTTTCTAGGGTCGTAGGTCGAACGTAGGTCTTACCCTCACGTTATATTTTTTAGGGTCGCAGGTCCCTCGATATCTTTCCATCATGTTATCTTTTTTAGGGTCGTAGGTCGCTCATAGATCTTACCCTCACGATATATTTTCTAGGGTTGTAGGTCGTCCGTAAGTCTTACCCTCAAGTTATCTTTTCTAAGGTCGTAGTTCGCTAGTAGGTCTTACCCTCACGTTATCTTTTCTAGGGTCGTAGGTCGCTCATTGGTCTTACTCTCATGTTAGCTTTTATAGGGTCGTGGCTTGCTCGTAGGTCTTACCCTCATGTTATATTTCTAGGGTTATAGGTCTTACCCTCACATTATGTTTTATAAGGTCGTAGGTCGCTCGTAGGTCTTTCCCTCATGTTATCTTTCTACGGTCGTAGGTCGCTCGTACGTCTTACCCTCACGTTATATTTTCTAGGGTCGTAGGTCACTTGTAGGTCTTACCCTCACGTTATCTTTTATAGGGTCGTAGGTCGCTCAGAGGTCTTACCCTCAAATTATCTTTTATCGCGTCGTAGGTCGCCCGTAGGTCTTACCCTCATGTTATCTTTTCTAGGGTTGTAGGTCGCTTGTAGGTCTTACCCTCACGTTATATTTTCTAGGGTCGTAGGTCTCTTGTAGGTCTTACCTTCATGTTATCTTTTCTAGGGTTGTAGGTCATGCGTAGGTCTTACCCTCACATTATCTTTTATAGGGTTGTAGGTCACTCGTAGGTCTTACCCTCATGTTATATTTTCTAGGGTTGTAGGTCACTAGTAGGTCTTACCCTCAAGTTATCTTTTATAGGGTCGTAGGTCGCTCGTAGGTCTTACCCTCACGTTATATTTTCTAAGGATATAGTTTGCTCGTAGGTCTTACCCTCATGTTATTTTTGATAGGGTCGTAGGTCGCCCATAGGTCTTACCCTCAGGTTATCTTTTTTATGGTCGTAGGTCGCCGGTAGGTCTTACACTCACGTTATGTTTTCTAGGGTAATAGGTCGCTCATAGGTCTTACCCTCACGTTATGTTTTCTAGTGTAATAGGTCGCCCGTAGGTCTTACCCTCTCGTTAAATTTTCTAGGGTTGTAGGTCACTTGTAGGTATTACCCTCTTAATATATTTTATAGGGTCGTAGGTCGCTCGTAGGTCTTACCCTCATGTTATATTTTCTAAGGTTGTAGTTTGCTCGTAGGTCTTACCCTCACGTTATCTATTATAGGGTCGTAGGTCACCTGTAGGTCTTACCCTCACGTTATCTTTTCTAAGGTCGTAGGTCCCCCGTAGGTCTTACCCTCATGTTATATTTTTTAGGGTCGTAGGTCCCTTGATATCTTTCCATCACGTTATATTTTTTAGGGTCGTAGGTCGCTCATAGATCTTACCCTCACGATATATTTTATAGGGTTGTAGGTCATCCGTAAGTCTTACCCTCAAGTTATCTTTTCTAGGGTCGTAGTTCGCTAGTAGGTCTTACCCTCACGTTATCTTTTCTAGGGTCGTAGGTCGCTCATTGGTCTTACTCTCACGTTAGCCTTTATAGGGTCGTGGGTTGCTCGTAGGTCTTACCCTTATGTTATATTTCTAAGGTTATAGGTCTTACCCTCACATTATGTTTTATAAGGTCGTAGGTCGCTCGTAGGTCTTTCCCTCATGTTATCTTTCTATGGTCGGAGGTCGCTCGTACGTCTTACCCTCACGTTATATTTTCTAGGGTCGTAGGTCGCTTGTAGGTCTTACCCTCACGTTATCTTTTTAGGGTCGTAGGTCGCTCGTAGGTCTTACCCTCACATTATCTTTTATCGTGTCGTAGGTCGCTCGTAGGTCTTACCCTCATGTTATCTTTTCTAGGGTTATAGGTCGCTTGTAGGTCTTACCCTCACGTTATATTTTCTAGGGTCGTATGTCTCTTGTAGGTCTTACCTTCATGTTATCTTTTCTAGGGTTGTAGGTCACGCGTAGGTCTTACCCTCATGTTATATTTTCTAGGGTTGTAGGTCGCTTGTAGGTCTTACCCTCAAGTAATCATTTATAGGGTCGTAGGTCGCTTGTAGGTCTTACCCTCACGTTATATTTTCTAAGGTTATAGTTTGCTCGTAGGTCTTACCCTCATGTTATTTTTTATAGGGTCGTAGGTCGCCCATAGGTCTTACCCTCAGGTTATCTTTTTTAGGGTCGTAGGTTGCCCGTAGGTCTTAACTCACGTTATGTTTTCTAGGGTAATAGGTCGCTCGTAGGTCTTACCCTCACGTTATGTTTTCTAGGGTAATAGGTCACCCGTAGGTCTTATCCTCTCGTTAAATTTTCTAGGGTTGTAGGTCACTTGTAGGTATTAAACTCTTAATATATTTTATAGGGTCGTAGGTCGCTCGTAGGTCTTACCCTCATGTTATATTTTCTAAGGTTGTAGTTTGCTCGTAGGTCTTACCCTCACGTTATATTTTATAGGGTCGTAGGTCGCCTGTAGGTCTTACCCTCATGTAATCTTTTCTAGGGTCGTAGGTCGAACGTAGGTCTTACCCTCACGTTATATTTTTTAGGGTCGCAGATCCCTCGATATCTTTCCATCACGTTATCTTTTTTAGGGTCGTAGGTCGCTCATAGATCTTACCCTCACGATATATTTTCTAGGGTTGTAGGTCGTCCGTAAGTCTTACCCTCAAGTTATCTTTTCTAAGGTCGTAGTTCGCTAGTAGGTCTTACCCTCACGTTATCTTTTCTAGGGTCGTAGGTCGCTCATTGGTCTTACTCTCATGTTAGCTTTTATAGGGTCGTGGCTTGCTCGTAGGTCTTACCCTCATGTTATATTTCTAGGGTTATAGGTCTTACCCTCACATTATGTTTTATAAGGTCGTAGGTCGCTCGTAGGTCTTTCCCTCATGTTATCTTTCTACGGTCGTAGGTTGCTCGTACGTCTTACCCTCACGTTATATTTTCTAGGGTCGTAGGTCACTTGTAGGTCTTACCCTCACGTTTTCTTTTATAGGGTCATAGGTCGCTCAGAGGTCTTACCCTCAAATTATCTTTTATCGCGTCGTAGGTCGCCCGTAGGTCTTACCCTCATGTTATCTTTTCTAGGGTTGTAGGTCGCTTGTAGGTCTTACCCTCACGTTATATTTTCTAGGGTCGTAGGTCTCTTGTAGGTCTTACCTTCATGTTATCTTTTCTAGGGTTGTAGGTCATGCGTAGGTCTTACCCTCACATTATCTTTTATAGGGTTGTAGGTCACTCGTAGGTCTTACCCTCATGTTATATTTTCTAGGGTTGTAGGTCACTAGTAGGTCTTACCCTCAAGTTATCTTTTATAGGGTCGTAGGTCGCTCGTAGGTCTTACCCTCACGTTATATTTTCTAAGGATATAGTTTGCTCGTAGGTCTTACCCTCATGTTATTTTTGATAGGGTCGTAGGTCGCCCATAGGTCTTACCCTCAGGTTATCTTTTTTATGGTCGTAGGTCGCCGGTAGGTCTTACACTCACGTTATGTTTTCTAGGGTAATAGGTCGCTCATAGGTCTTACCCTCACATTATGTTTTCTAGTGTAATAGGTCGCCCGTAGGTCTTACCCTCTCGTTAAATTTTCTAGGGTTGTAGGTCACTTGTAGGTATTACCCTCTTAATATATTTTATAGGGTCGTAGGTCGCTCGTAGGTCTTACCCTCATGTTATATTTTCTAAGGTTGTAGTTTGCTCGTAGGTCTTACCCTCACGTTATCTATTATAGGGTCGTAGGTCGCCTGTAGGTCTTACCCTCACGTTATCTTTTCTAGGGTCGTAGGTCCCCCGTAGGTCTTACCCTCATGTTATATTTTTTAGGGTCGTAGGTCCCTTGATATGTTTCCATCACGTTATATTTTTTATGGTCGTAGGTCGCTCATAGATCTTACCCTCACGATATATTTTATAGGGTTGTAGGTCATCCGTAAGTCTTACCCTCAAGTTATCTTTTCTAGGGTCGTAGTTCGCTAGTAGGTCTTACCCTCACGTTATCTTTTCTAGGGTCGTAGGTCGCTCATTGGTCTTACTCTCACGTTATCCTTTATAGGGTCGTGGGTTGCTCGTAGGTCTTACCCTTATGTTATATTTCTAAGGTTATAGGTCTTACCCTCACATTATGTTTTATAAGGTCGTAGGTCGCTCGTAGGTCTTTCCCTCATGTTATCTTTCTATGGTCGTAGGTCGCTCGTACGTCTTACCCTCACGTTATATTTTCTAGGGTCGTAGGTCGCTTGTAGGTCTTACCCTCACGTTATCTTTTTAGGGTCGTAGGTCGCTCGTAGGTCTTACCCTCACATTATCTTTTATCGTGTCGTAGGTCGCCCGTAGGTCTTACCCTCATGTTATCTTTTCTAGGGTTGTAGGTCGCTTGTAGGTCTTACCCTCACGTTATATTTTCTAGGGTCGTATGTCTCTTGTAGGTCTTACCTTCATGTTTTCTTTTCTAGGGTTGTAGGTCACGCGTAGGTCTTACCCTCATGTTATATTTTCTAGGGTTGTAGGTCGCTTGTAGGTCTTACCCTCAAGTAATCATTTATAGGGTCGTAGGTCGCTCGTAGTTCTTACCCTCACGTTATATTTTCTAAGGTTATAGTTTGCTCGTAGGTCTTACCCTCATGTTATTTTTTATAGGGTCGTAGGTCGCCCATAGGTCTTACCCTCAGGTTATCTTTTTTAGGGTCGTAGTTTGCCCGTAGGTCTTAACTCACGTTATGTTTTCTAAGGTAATAGGTCGCTCGTAGGTCTTACCCTCACGTTATGTTTTCTAGGGTAATAGGTCACCCGTAGGTCTTATCCTCTCGTTAAATTTTCTAGGGTTGTAGGTCACTTGTAGGTATTACACTCTTAATATATTTTATAGGGTCGTAGGTCGCTCGTAGGTCTTACCCTCATGTTATATTTTCTAAGGTTGTAGTTTGCTCGTAGGTCTTACCCTCACGTTATCTTTTATAGGGTCGTAGGTCGCCTGTAGGTCTTACCCTCACGTAATCTTTTCTAGGGTCGTAGGTCGAACGTAGGTCTTACCCTCACGTTATATTTTTTAGGGTCGCAGGTCCCTCGATATCTTTCCATCACGGTATCTTTTTTAGGGTCGTAGGTCGCTCATAGATCTTACCCTCACGATATATTTTCTAGGGTTGTAGGTCGTCCGTAAGTCTTACCCTCAAGTTATCTTTTCTAAGGTCGTAGTTCGCTAGTAGGTCTTACCCTCACGTTATCTTTTCTAGGGTCGTAGGTCGCTCATTGGTCTTACTCTCATGTTAGCTTTTATAGGGTCGTGGCTTGCTCGTAGGTCTTACCCTCATGTTATATTTCTAGGGTTATAGGTCTTACCCTCACATTATGTTTTATAAGGTCGTAGGTCGCTCGTAGGTCTTTCCCTCATGTTATCTTTCTACGGTCGTAGGTCGCTCGTACGTCTTACCCTCACGTTATATTTTCTAGGGTCGTAGGTCGCTTGTAGGTCTTACCCTCACGTTATCTTTTATAGGGTCGTAGGTCGCTCGGAGGTCTTACCCTCACATTATCTTTTATCGCGTCGTATGTCGCCCGTAGGTCTTACCCTCATGTTATCTTTTCTAGGGTTGTAGGTCGCTTGTAGGTCTTACCCTCACGTTATATTTTCTAGGGTCGTAGGTCTCTTGTAGGTCTTACCTTCATGTTATCTTTTCTAGGGTTGTAGGTCATGCGTAGGTCTTACCCTCACGTTATCTTTTATAGGGTTGTAGGTCACTCGTAGGTCTTACCCTCATGTTATATTTTCTAGGGTTGTAGGTCACTTGTAGGTCTTACCCTCAAGTAATCTTTTATAGGGTCGTAGGTCGCTCGTAGGTCTTACCCTCACGTTATATTTTCTAAGGTTATAGTTTGCTCGTAGGTCTTACCCTCATGTTATTTTTTATAGGGTCGTAGGTCGCCCATAGGTCTTACCCTCAGGTTATCTTTTTTAGGGTCGTAGGTTGCCCGTAGGTCTTAACTCACGATATGTTTTCTAGGGTAATAGGTCGCTCGTAGGTCTTACCCTCACGTTATGTTTTCTAGGGTAATAGGTCACCCATAGGTCTTATCCTCTCGTTAAATTTTCTAGGGTTGTAGGTCACTTGTAGGTATTACCCTCTTAATATATTTTATAGGGTCGTAGGTCGCTCGTAGGTCTTACCCTCATGTTATATTTTCTAAGATTGTAGTTTGCTCGTAGGTCTTACCCTCACGTTATCTTTTATAGGGTCGTAGGTCGCCTGTAGGTCTTACCCTCACGTAATCTTTTCTAGGGTCGTAGGTCGAACGTAGGTCTTACCCTCACGTTATATTTTTTAGGGTCGCAGGTCCCTCGATATCTTTCCATCACGGTATCTTTTTTAGGGTCGTAGGTCGCTCATAGATCTTACCCTCACGATATATTTTCTAGGGTTGTAGGTCGTCCGTAAGTCTTACCCTCAAGTTATCTTTTCTAAGGTCGTAGTTCGCTAGTAGGTCTTACCCTCACGTTATCTTTTCTAGGGTCGTAGGTCGCTCATTGGTCTTACTCTCATGTTAGCTTTTATAGGGTCGTGGCTTGCTCGTAGGTCTTACCCTCATGTTATATTTCTAGGGTTATAGGTCTTACCCTCACATTATGTTTTATAAGGTCGTAGGTCGCTCGTAGGTCTTTCCCTCATGTTATCTTTCTACGGTCGTAGGTCGCTCGTACGTCTTACCCTCACGTTATATTTTCTAGGGTCGTAGGTCGCTTGTAGGTCTTACCCTCACGTTATCTTTTATAGGGTCGTAGGTCGCTCGGAGGTCTTACCCTCACATTATCTTTTATCGCGTCGTAGGTCGCCCGTAGGTCTTACCCTCATGTTATCTTTTCTAGGGTTGTAGGTCGCTTGTAGGTCTTACCCTCACGTTATATTTTTTAGGGTCGTAGGTCTCTTGTAGGTCTTACCTTCATGTTATCTTTTCTAGGGTTGTAGGTCACGCGTAGGTCTTACCCTCATGTTATATTTTCTAGGGTTGTAGGTCGCTTGTAGGTCTTACCCTCAAGTAATCATTTATAGGGTCGTAGGTCGCTCGTAGTTCTTACCCTCACGTTATATTTTCTAAGGTTATAGTTTGCTCGTAGGTCTTACCCTCATGTTATTTTTTATAGGGTCGTAGGTCGCCCATAGGTCTTACCCTCAGGTTATCTTTTTTAGGGTCGTAGTTTGCCCGTAGGTCTTAACTCACGTTATGTTTTCTAGGGTAATAGGTCGCTCGTAGGTCTTACCCTCACGTTATGTTTTCTAGGGTAATAGGTCACCCGTAGGTCTTATCCTCTCGTTAAATTTTCTAGGGTTGTAGGTCACTTGTAGGTATTACACTCTTAATATATTTTATAGGGTCGTAGGTCGCTCGTAGGTCTTACCCTCATGTTATATTTTCTAAGGTTGTAGTTTGCTCGTAGGTCTTACCCTCACGTTATCTTTTATAGGGTCGTAGGTCGCCTGTAGGTCTTACCCTCACGTAATCTTTTCTAGGGTCGTAGGTCGAACGTAGGTCTTACCCTCACGTTATATTTTTTAGGGTCGCAGGTCCCTCGATATCTTTCCATCACGGTATCTTTTTTAGGGTCGTAGGTCGCTCATAGATCTTACCCTCACGATATATTTTCTAGGGTTGTAGGTCGTCCGTAAGTCTTACCCTCAAGTTATCTTTTCTAAGGTCGTAGTTCGCTAGTAGGTCTTACCCTCACGTTATCTTTTCTAGGGTCGTAGGTCGCTCATTGGTCTTACTCTCATGTTAGCTTTTATAGGGTCGTGGCTTGCTCGTAGGTCTTACCCTCATGTTATATTTCTAGGGTTATAGGTCTTACCCTCACATTATGTTTTATAAGGTCGTAGGTCGCTCGTAGGTCTTTCCCTCATGTTATCTTTCTACGGTCGTAGGTCGCTCGTACGTCTTACCCTCACGTTATATTTTCTAGGGTCGTAGGTCGCTTGTAGGTCTTACCCTCACGTTATCTTTTATAGGGTCGTAGGTCGCTCGGAGGTCTTACCCTCACATTATCTTTTATCGCGTCGTAGGTCGCCCGTAGGTCTTACCCTCATGTTATCTTTTCTAGGGTTGTAGGTCGCTTGTAGGTCTTACCCTCACGTTATATTTTCTAGGGTCGTAGGTCTCTTGTAGGTCTTACCTTCATGTTATCTTTTCTAGGGTTGTAGGTCATGCGTAGGTCTTACCCTCACGTTATCTTTTATAGGGTTGTAGGTCACTCGTAGGTCTTACCCTCATGTTATATTTTCTAGGGTTGTAGGTCACTTGTAGGTCTTACCCTCAAGTAATCTTTTATAGGGTCGTAGGTCGCTCGTAGGTCTTACCCTCACGTTATATTTTCTAAGGTTATAGTTTGCTCGTAGGTCTTACCCTCATGTTATTTTTTATAGGGTCGTAGGTCGCCCATAGGTCTTACCCTCAGGTTATCTTTTTTAGGGTCGTAGGTTGCCCGTAGGTCTTAACTCACGATATGTTTTCTAGGGTAATAGGTCGCTCGTAGGTCTTACCCTCACGTTATGTTTTCTAGGGTAATAGGTCACCCATAGGTCTTATCCTCTCGTTAAATTTTCTAGGGTTGTAGGTCACTTGTAGGTATTACCCTCTTAATATATTTTATAGGGTCGTAGGTCGCTCGTAGGTCTTACCCTCATGTTATATTTTCTAAGATTGTAGTTTGCTCGTAGGTCTTACCCTCACGTTATCTTTTATAGGGTCGTAGGTCGCCTGTAGGTCTTACCCTCACGTAATCTTTTCTAGGGTCGTAGGTCGAACGTAGGTCTTACCCTCACGTTATATTTTTTAGGGTCGCAGGTCCCTCGATATCTTTCCATCACGGTATCTTTTTTAGGGTCGTAGGTCGCTCATAGATCTTACCCTCACGATATATTTTCTAGGGTTGTAGGTCGTCCGTAAGTCTTACCCTCAAGTTATCTTTTCTAAGGTCGTAGTTCGCTAGTAGGTCTTACCCTCACGTTATCTTTTCTAGGGTCGTAGGTCGCTCATTGGTCTTACTCTCATGTTAGCTTTTATAGGGTCGTGGCTTGCTCGTAGGTCTTACCCTCATGTTATATTTCTAGGGTTATAGGTCTTACCCTCACATTATGTTTTATAAGGTCGTAGGTCGCTCGTAGGTCTTTCCCTCATGTTATCTTTCTACGGTCGTAGGTCGCTCGTACGTCTTACCCTCACGTTATATTTTCTAGGGTCGTAGGTCGCTTGTAGGTCTTACCCTCACGTTATCTTTTATAGGGTCGTAGGTCGCTCGGAGGTCTTACCCTCACATTATCTTTTATCGCGTCGTAGGTCGCCCGTAGGTCTTACCCTCATGTTATCTTTTCTAGGGTTGTAGGTCGCTTGTAGGTCTTACCCTCACGTTATATTTTTTAGGGTCGTAGGTCTCTTGTAGGTCTTACCTTCATGTTATCTTTTCTAGGGTTGTAGGTCATGCGTAGGTCTTACCCTCACGTTATCTTTTATAGGGTTGTAGGTCACTCGTAGGTCTTACCCTCATGTTATATTTTCTAGGATTGTAGGTCACTTGTAGGTCTTACCCTCAAGTTATCTTTTATAGGGTCGTAGGTCGCTCGTAGGTCTTACCCTCACGTTATATTTTCTAAGGATATAGTTTGCTCGTAGGTCTTACCCTCATGTTATTTTTGATAGGGTCGTAGGTCGCCCATAGGTCTTACCCTCAGGTTATCTTTTTTATGGTTGTAGGTCGCCGGTAGGTCTTACAATCACGTTATGTTTTCTAGGGTAATAGGTCGCTCATAGGTCTTACCCTCACGTTATGTTTTCTAGGGTAATAGGTCGCCCGTAAGTCTTACCCTCTCGTTAAATTTTCTAGGGTTGTAGGTCACTTTTAGGTATTACCCTCTTAATATATTTTATAGGGTCGTAGGTCGCTCGTAGGTCTTACCCTCATGTTATATTTTCTAAGGTTGTAGTTTGCTCGTAGGTCTTACCCTCACGTTATCTATTATAGGGTCGTAGGTCGCCTGTAGGTATTACCCTCATGTTATCTTTTCTAGGGTCGTAGGTCGCCCGTAGGTCTTACCCTCACGTTATATTTTTTAGGGTCGTAGGTCCCTTGATATCTTTCCATCATGTTATCTTTTTTAGGGTCGTAGGTCGCTCATAGATCTTGCCCTCACGATATATTTTCTAGGGTTGTAGGTCGTCCGTAAGTCTTACCCTCAAGTTATCTTTTCTAGGGTCGTAGTTCGCTAGTAGTTCTTACCCTCACGTTATATTTTCTAGGGTCGTAGGTCGCTCATTGGTGTTACTCTCACGTTAGCCTTTATAGTGTCGTAGGTCGCTCGTAGGTCTTTCCCTCATGTTATCTTTCTATGGTCGTAGGTCGCTCGTACGTCTTACCCTCACGTTATATTTTCTAGGGTCGTAGGTCGCTTGTAGGTCTTACCCTCACGTTATCTTTTATAGGGTCGTAGGTCGCTCGTAGGTCTTACCCTCACATTATCTTTTATCGTGTCGTAGGTCGCCCGTAGGTCTTTCCCTCATGTTATCTTTTCTAGGGTTGTAGGTGGCTTGTAGGTCTTACCCTCACGTTATATTTTCTAGGGTCGTATGTCTCTTGTAGGTCTTACCTTCATGTTATCTTTTCTAGGGTTGTAGGTCACGCATAGGTCATACCCTCATGTTATATTTTCTAGGGTTGTAGGTCGCTTGTAGGTCTTACCCTCAAGTAATCTTTTATATGGTCGTAGGTCGCTCGTAGGTCTTACCCTCACGTTATATTTTCTAAGGTTATAGTTTGCTCGTAGGTCTTACCCTCATGTTATTTTTTATAGGGTCGTAGGTCGCCCATAGGTCTTACCCTCAGGTTATCTTTTTTAGGGTCGTAGGTTGCCCGTAGGTCTTAACTCACGTTATGTTTTCTAGGGTAATAGGTCGCTCATAGGTCTTACCCTCACGTTATGTTTTCTAGGGTAATAGGTCACCCATAGGTCTTATCCTCTCGTTAAATTTTCTAGGGTTGTAGGTCACTTGTAGGTATTACCCTCTTAATATATTTTATAGGGTCGTAGGTCGCTCGTAGGTCTTACCCTCATGTTATATTTTCTAAGGTTGTAGTTTGCTCGTAGGTCTTACCCTCACGTTATCTTTTATAGGGTCGTAGGTCGCCTGTAGGTCTTACCCTCACGTAATCTTTTCTAGGGTCGTAGGTCGAACGTAGGTCTTACCCTCACGTTATATTTTTTAGGGTCGCAGGTCCCTCGATATCTTTCCATCACGTTATCTTTTTTAGGGTCGTAGGTCGCTCATAGATCTTACCCTCACGATATATTTTCTAGGGTTGTAGGTCGTCCGTAAGTCTTACCCTCAAGTTATCTTTTCTAAGGTCGTAGTTCGCTAGTAGGTCTTACCCTCACGTTATCTTTTCTAGGGTCGTAGGTCGCTCATTGGTCTTACTCTCATGTTAGCTTTTATAGGGTCGTGGCTTGCTCGTAGGTCTTACCCTCATGTTATATTTCTAGGGTTATAGGTCTTACCCTCACATTATGTTTTATAAGGTCGTAGGTCGCTCGTAGGTCTTTCCCTCATGTTATCTTTCTACGGTCGTAGGTCGCTCGTACGTCTTACCCTCACGTTATATTTTCTAGGGTCGTAGGTCACTTGTAGGTCTTACCCTCACGTTATATTTTATAGGGTCGTAGGTCGCTCAGAGGTCTTACCCTCAAATTATCTTTTATCGCGTCGTAGGTCGCCCGTAGGTCTTACCCTCATGTTATCTTTTCTAGGGTTGTAGGTCGCTTGTAGGTCTTACCCTCACGTTATATTTTCTAGGGTCGTAGGTCTCTTGTAGGTCTTACCTTCATGTTATCTTTTCTAGGGTTGTAGGTCATGCGTAGGTCTTACCCTCACATTATCTTTTATAGGGTTGTAGGTCACTCGTAGGTCTTACCCTCATGTTATATTTTCTAGGGTTGTAGGTCACTAGTAGGTCTTACCCTCAAGTTATCTTTTATAGGGTCGTAGGTCGCTCGTAGGTCTTACCCTCACGTTATATTTTCTAAGGATATAGTTTGCTCGTAGGTCTTACCCTCATGTTATTTTTGATAGGGTCGTAGGTCGCCCATAGGTCTTACCCTCAGGTTATCTTTTTTATGGTCGTAGGTCGCCGGTAGGTCTTACACTCACGTTATGTTTTCTAGGGTAATAGGTCGCTCATAGGTCTTACCCTCACGTTATGTTTTCTAGTGTAATAGGTCGCCCGTAGGTCTTACCCTCTCGTTAAATTTTCTAGGGTTGTAGGTCACTTGTAGGTATTACCCTCTTAATATATTTTATAGGGTCGTAGGTCGCTCGTAGGTCTTACCCTCATGTTATATTTTCTAAGGTTGTAGTTTGCTCGTAGGTCTTACCCTCACGTTATCTATTATAGGGTCGTAGGTCGCCTGTAGGTCTTACCCTCACGTTATCTTTTCTAGGGCGTAGGTCCCCCGTAGGTCTTACCCTCATGTTATATTTTTTAGGGTCGTAGGTCCCTTGATATGTTTCCATCACGTTATATTTTTTATGGTCGTAGGTCGCTCATAGATCTTACCCTCACGATATATTTTATAGGGTTGTAGGTCATCCGTAAGTCTTACCCTCAAGTTATCTTTTCTAGGGTCGTAGTTCGCTAGTAGGTCTTACCCTCACGTTATCTTTTCTAGGGTCGTAGGTCGCTCATTGGTCTTACTCTCACGTTAGCCTTTATAGGGTCGTGGGTTGCTCGTAGGTCTTACCCTTATGTTATATTTGTAAGGTTATAGGTCTTACCCTCACATTATGTTTTATAAGGTCGTAGGTCGCTCGTAGGTCTTTCCCTCATGTTATCTTTCTATGGTCGTAGGTCGCTCGTACGTCTTACCCTCACGTTATATTTTCTAGGGTCGTAGGTCGCTTGTAGGTCTTACCCTCACGTTATCTTTTTAGGGTCGTAGGTCGCTCGTAGGTCTTACCCTCACATTATCTTTTATCGTGTCGTAGGTCGCCCGTAGGTCTTACCCTCATGTTATCTTTTCTAGGGTTGTAGGTCGCTTGTAGGTCTTACCCTCACGTTATATTTTCTAGGGTCGTATGTCTCTTGTAGGTCTTACCTTCATGTTATCTTTTCTAGGGTTGTAGGTCACGCGTAGGTCTTACCCTCATGTTATATTTTCTAGGGTTGTAGGTCGCTTGTAGGTCTTACCCTCAAGTAATCATTTATAGGGTCGTAGGTCGCTCGTAGTTCTTACCCTCACGTTATATTTTCTAAGGTTATAGTTTGCTCGTAGGTCTTACCCTCATGTTATTTTTTATAGGGTCGTAGGTCGCCCATAGGTCTTACCCTCAGGTTATCTTTTTTAGGGTCGTAGTTTGCCCGTAGGTCTTAACTCACGTTATGTTTTCTAGGGTAATAGGTCGCTCGTAGGTCTTACCCTCACGTTATGTTTTCTAGGGTAATAGGTCACCCGTAGGTCTTATCCTCTCGTTAAATTTTCTAGGGTTGTAGGTCACTTGTAGGTATTACACTCTTAATATATTTTATAGGGTCGTAGGTCGCTCGTAGGTCTTACCCTCATGTTATATTTTCTAAGGTTGTAGTTTGCTCGTAGGTCTTACCCTCACGTTATCTTTTATAGGGTCGTAGGTCGCCTGTAGGTCTTACCCTCACGTAATCTTTTCTAGGGTCGTAGGTCGAACGTAGGTCTTACCCTCACGTTATATTTTTTAGGGTCGCAGGTCCCTTGATATCTTTCCATCACGGTATCTTTTTTAGGGTCGTAGGTCGCTCATAGATCTTACCCTCACGATATATTTTCTAGGGTTGTAGGTCGTCCGTAAGTCTTACCCTCAAGTTATCTTTTCTAAGGTCGTAGTTCGCTAGTAGGTCTTACCCTCACGTTATCTTTTCTAGGGTCGTAGGTCGCTCATTGGTCTTACTCTCATGTTAGCTTTTATAGGGTCGTGGCTTGCTCGTAGGTCTTACCCTCATGTTATATTTCTAGGGTTATAGGTCTTACCCTCACATTATGTTTTATAAGGTCGTAGGTCGCTCGTAGGTCTTTCCCTCATGTTATCTTTCTACGGTCGTAGGTCGCTCGTACGTCTTACCCTCACGTTATATTTTCTAGGGTCGTAGGTCGCTTGTAGGTCTTACCCTCACGTTATCTTTTATAGGGTCGTAGGTCGCTCGGAGGTCTTACCCTCACATTATCTTTTATCGCGTCGTAGGTCGCCCGTAGGTCTTACCCTCATGTTATCTTTTCTAGGGTTGTAGGTCGCTTGTAGGTCTTACCCTCACGTTATATTTTCTAGGGTCGTAGGTCTCTTGTAGGTCTTACCTTCATGTTATCTTTTCTAGGGTTGTAGGTCATGCGTAGGTCTTACCCTCACGTTATCTTTTATAGGGTTGTAGGTCACTCGTAGGTCTTACCCTCATGTTATATTTTCTAGGGTTGTAGGTCACTTGTAGGTCTTACCCTCAAGTAATCTTTTATAGGGTCGTAGGTCGCTCGTAGGTCTTACCCTCACGTTATATTTTCTAAGGTTATAGTTTGCTCGTAGGTCTTACCCTCATGTTATTTTTTATAGGGTCGTAGGTCGCCCATAGGTCTTACCCTCAGGTTATCTTTTTTAGGGTCGTAGGTTGCCCGTAGGTCTTAAATCACGATATGTTTTCTAGGGTAATAGGTCGCTCGTAGGTCTTACCCTCACGTTATGTTTTCTAGGGTAATAGGTCACCCATAGGTCTTATCCTCTCGTTAAATTTTCTAGGGTTGTAGGTCACTTGTAGGTATTACCCTCTTAATATATTTTATAGGGTCGTAGGTCGCTCGTAGGTCTTACCCTCATGTTATATTTTCTAAGATTGTAGTTTGCTCGTAGGTCTTACCCTCACGTTATCTTTTATAGGGTCGTAGGTCGCCTGTAGGTCTTACCCTCACGTAATCTTTTCTAGGGTCGTAGGTCGAACGTAGGTCTTACCCTCACGTTATATTTTTTAGGGTCGCAGGTCCCTCGATATCTTTCCATCACGGTATCTTTTTTAGGGTCGTAGGTCGCTCATAGATCTTACCCTCACGATATATTTTCTAGGGTTGTAGGTCGTCCGTAAGTCTTACCCTCAAGTTATCTTTTCTAGGGTCTTAGTTCGCTAGTAGTTCTTACCCTCACGTTATCTTTTCTAGGGTCGTAGGTCGCTCATTGGTCTTACTCTCACGTTAGCCTTTATAGGGTCGTAGGTCGCTCGTAGGTCTTTCCCTCATGTTATCTTTCTATGGTCGTAGGTCGCTCGTACGTCTTACCCTCACGTTATATTTTCTAGGGTCGTAGGTCGCTTGTAGGTCTTACCCTCACGTTATCTTTTATAGGGTCGTAGGTCGCTCGTAGGTCTTACCCTCACATTATCTTTTATCGTGTCGTAGGTCGCCCGTAGGTCTTACCCTCATGTTATCTTTTCTAGGGTTGTAGGTGGCTTGTAGGTCTTACCCTCACGTTATATTTTCTAGGGTCATATGTCTCTTGTAGGTCTTACCTTCATGTTATCTTTTCTAGGGTTGTAGGTCTCGCGTAGGTCATACCCTCATGTTATATTTTCTAGGGTTGTAGGTCGCTTGTAGGTCTTACCCTCAAGTAATCTTTTATAGGGTCGTAGGTCGCTCGTAAGTCTTACCCTCACGTTATATTTTGTAAGGTTATAGTTTGCTCGTAGGTCTTACCCTCATGTTATTTTTTATAGGGTCGTAGGTCGCCCATAGGTCTTACCCTCAGGTTATCTTTTTTAGGGTCGTAGGTTGCCCGTAGGTCTTAACTCACGTTATGTTTTCTAGGGTAATAGGTCGCTCGTAGGTCTTACCCTGACGTTATGTTTTCTAGGGTAATAGGTCACCCATAGGTCTTATCCTCTCGTTAAATTTTCTAGGGTTGTAGGTCACTTGTAGGTATTACCCTCTTAATATATTTTATAGGGTCGTAGGTCGCTCGTAGGTCTTACCCTCATGTTATATTTTCTAAGGTTGTAGTTTCCTCGTAGGTCTTACCCTCACGTTATCTTTTATAGGGTCGTAGGTCGCCAGTAGGTCTTACCCTCACGTAATCTTTTCTAGGGTCGTAGGTCGAACGTAGGTCTTACCCTCACGTTATATTTTTTAGGGTCGCAGGTCCCTCGATATCTTTCCATCACGTTATCTTTTTTAGGGTCGTAGGTCGCTCATAGATCTTACCCTCACGATATATTTTCTAGGGTTGTAGGTCGTCCGTAAATCTTACCCTCAAGTTTTCTTTTCTAAGGTCGTAGTTCGCTAGTAGGTCTTACCCTCACGTTATCTTTTCTAGGGTCGTAGGTCGCTCATTGGTCTTACTCTCATGTTAGCTTTTATAGGGTCGTGGCTTGCTCGTAGGTCTTACCCTCATGTTATATTTCTAGGGTTATAGGTCTTACCCTCACATTATGTTTTATAAGGTCGTAGGTCGCTCGTAGGTCTTTCCCTCATGTTATCTTTCTACGGTCGTAGGTCGCTCGTACGTCTTACCCTCACGTTATATTTTCTAGGGTCGTAGGTCGCTTGTAGGTCTTACCCTCACGTTATCTTTTATAGGGTCGTAGGTCGCTCGGAGGTCTTACCCTCACATTATCTTTTATCGCGTCGTAGGTCGCCCGTAGGTCTTACCCTCATGTTATCTTTTCTAGGGTTGTAGGTCGCTTGTAGGTCTTACCCTCACGTTATATTTTCTAGGGTTGTAGGTCTCTTGTAGGTCTTACCTTCATGTTATCTTTTCTAGGGTTGTAGGTCATGCGTAGGTCTTACCCTCATGTTATCTTTTATAGGGTTGTAGGTCACTCGTAGGTCTTACCCTCATGTTATATTTTCTAGGGTTGTAGGTCACTTGTAGGTCTTACCCTCAAATTATCTTTTATAGGGTCGTAGGTCGCTCGTAGGTCTTACCCTCACGTTATATTTTCTAAGGATATAGTTTGCTCGTAGGTCTTACCCTCATGTTATTTTTTATAGGGTCGTAGGTCGCCCATAGGTCTTACCCTCAGGTTATCTTTTTTAGGGTTGTAGGTCGCCCGTAGATCTTACACTCACGTTATATTTTCTAGGGTAATAGGTCTCTCATAGGTCTTACCCTCACGTTATCTTTTCTAAGGTCGTAGGTTGCTTGTAGGTCTTACCCTCACATTAGGGTAATAGGTTGCCCGTTGGTCTTACCCTCTCGTTAAATTTTCGAGGGTTGTAGGTTACTTGTAGGTATTACCCTCTTAATATATTTTATAGGGTTGTAGGTCCCTCGTAGGTCTTACCCTCATGTTATATTTTCTAGGGTTGTAGGTCACTTGTAGGTCTTACCCTCAAGTTATCTTTTATAGGGTCGTAGGTCGCTCGTAGGTGTTACCCTCACGTTATATTTTCTAAGGTTATAGTTTGCTCGTAGGTCTTACCCTCATGTTATTTTTTATAGGGTCGTAGGTCGCCCATAGGTCTTACCCTCAGGTTATCTTTTTTAGGGACGTAGGTCGCCCATAGGTCTTACACTCACGTTATATTTTCTAGGGTAATAGGTCGCTCATAGGTCTTACCCTCATGTTATCTTTTCTAAGGTCGTAGGTTGCTTGTAGGTCTTACCCTCGCATTATATTTTTTTGGGTCGTAGGTCGCCCGTAGGTCTTACCCTCTCGTTGTATTTTCTAGGGTTGTAGGTCACTTGTAGGTATTACCCTCTTAATATATTTTATAGGGTTGTAGGTCGCTCGTAGGTCTTACCCTCATGTTATATTTTCTAAGGTTGTAGTTCGCTCGTAGGTCTTACCCTCACGTTATCTTTTATCGGGTCGTAGGTTGCCTGTAGGTCTTACCCTCACATTATCTTTTCTAGGGTCGTAGGTCGCCCGTATGTCTTACCCTCATGTTATATTTTTTAGGGTCGTAGGTCCCTCGATATCTTTCCATCACGTTATCTTTTTTAGGGTCGTAGGTCGCTCATAGATCTTACCCTCACGATATCTTTTCTAGGGTTGTAGGTCGTCCGTAAGTCTTACCCTCAAGTTATCTTTTCTAGGGTCGTAGTTCGCTAGTAGGTCTTACCCTCACGTTATCTTTTCTAGGGTCGTAGGTCGCTCATTGGTCTTACTCTCATGTTAGCTTTTATAAGGTCGTGGCTTGCTCGTAGGTCTTACCCTCATGTTATATTTCTAGGGTTATAGGTCTTACCCTCACATTAAGTTTTATAAGGTCATAGGTCGCTTGTATGTCTTTCCCTCATGTTATCTTTCTACGGTCGTAGGTCGCTCATATGTCTTACCCTCACGTTATATTTTCTAGGGTCGAAGGTCGCTTGTAGGTCTTACCCTCATGTTATCTTTTATAGGGTCATAGGTCGCTCGTAGGTCTTACCCCCACATTATCTTTTATCGTGTCGTAGGTCACCCGTAGGTCTTACCCTCATGTTATCTTTTCTAGGGTTGTAGGTCGCTTGTAGGTCTTACCCTCACGTTATATTTTCTAGGGTCGTAGGTCTCTTGTAGGTCTTACCTTCATGTTATCTTTTCTAAGGTTGTAGGTCACGCGTAGGTCTTACCCTCACGTTATCTTTTATAGGGTTGTAGGTCACTCGTAGGTCTTACCCTCATGTTATATTTTCTAGGGTTATAGGTCACTTGAAGGTCTTACCCTCAAGTAATCTTTTATAGGGTCGTATGTCGCTCGTAGGTCTTACCCTCACGTTATATTTTCTAAGGTTATAGTTTACTCGTACGTCTTACCCTCATGTTATTTTTTATAGGGTTGTAGGTCGCCCATAGGTCTTACCCTCAGGTTATCTTTTTTAGGGTCGTAGGTCGCCCGTAGGTCTTACACTCACGTTATGTTTTCTAGGGTAATAGGTCGCTCATATGTCTTACCCTCACATTATCTTTTCTAGGGTAATAGGTCGCCCGTAGGTCTTACCCTCTCGTTAAAATTTCTAGGGTTGTAGGTCACTTGTAAGTATTACCCTCTTAATATATTTTATAGGGTCGTAGGTCGCTCGTAGGTCTTACCCTCATGTTATATTTTCTAAGGTTGTAGTTTGCTCGTAGGTCTTACCCTCACGTTATCTTTTATAGGGTTGTAAGGCGCCTGTAGGTCTTACCCTCACGTTATCTTTTATAGGGTCGTAGGTCGCCCGTAGGTCTTACCCTCACGTTATATTTTAGGGTCGTAGGTCCCTTGATATCTTTCCATCACGTTATCTTTTTTAGGGTCGTAGGTCGCTCATAGATCTTAACCTCACGATATATTTTCTAGGGTTGTAGGTCGTCCGTATGTCTTACCCTCAAGTTATCTTTTCTAGGGTCGTAGTTTGCTAGTAGGTCTTACCCTCACGTTAGCTTTTATAGGGTCGTGGCTTGCTCGTAGGTCTTACCCTCATGTTATATTTCTAGGGTTATAGGTCTTACCCTCACATTATGTTTTATAAGGTCGTAGGTCGCTTGTAGGTCTTTCCCTCATGTTATCTTTCTACGGTCGTAGGTCGCTTGTAGGTCTTACCCTCATGTTATCTTTTATAGGGTCGTAGGTCGCTCGTAGGTCTTACCCTCACATTATCTTTTATCGTGTCGTAGGTCGCCCGTAGGTCTTACCCTCATGTTATCTTTTCTAGGGTTGTAGGTCATGCGTAGGTCTTACCCTCAGGTTATCTTTTATAGGGTTGTAGGTCACTCGTAGGTCTTACCCTCATGTTATATTTTCTAGGGTTGTAGGTCACTTTTAGGTCTTACCCTCAAGTTATCTTTTATAGGGTCGTAGGTCGCTCGTAGGTCTTACCCTCACGTTATATTTTCTAAGGTTATAGTTTGCTCGTAGGTCTTACCCTCATGTTATTTTTTATAGGGTCGTAGGTCGCCCAAAGGTGTTACCCTCAGGTTATCTTTTTTAGGGTCGTAAGTCGCCCGTAGGTCTTACACTCACGTTATATTTTCTAGGGTAATAGGTCGCTCATAGGTCTTACCCTCACGTTATCTTTTTTATGGTCGTAGGTCGCTCGTAGGTCTTACACTCACGTTATATTTTCTAGGGTAATAGGTCGCTCATAGGTCTTACCCTCACGTTATCTTTTCTAAGGTCGTAGGTTGCGTGTAGGTCTTACCCATGCATTATATTTTTTTGGGTCGTAGGTCGCCCGTAGGTCTTACCCTCTCATTATATTTTCTAGGGTTGTAGGTCACTTGTAGGTATTACCCTCTTAATATATTTTATAGGGTTGTAGGTCGCTCGTAGGTCTTACCCTCATGTTATATTTTCTAAGGTTGTAGTTCGCTCATAGGTCTTACCCTCACGTTAGCTTTTATAGGGTTGTGGCTTGCTCGTAGGTCTTACCCTCATCTTATATTTCTAGGGTTATAGGTCTTACCCTCACATTATGTTTTATAAGGTCATAGGTCGCTTGTATGTCTTTCCCTCATGTTATCTTTCTATGGTTGTAGGTCGCTCGTACGTCTTACCCTCATGTTATATTTTCTAAGGTAGTAGGTCGCTTGTAGGTCTTACCCTCACGTTATCTTTTATAGGGTTGTAGGTCGCTCGTAGGTCTTACCCTCACATTATCTTTTATCGTGTCGTAGGTCGCCCGTAGGTCTTACCCTCATGTTATCTTTTCTAGGGTTGTAGGTCGCTGGTAGGTCTTACCCTCACGTAATATTTTCTAGGGTCGTAGGTCTCTTGTAGGTCTTACCTTCATGTTATCTTTTCTAGGGTTGTAGGTCATGCGTAGGTCTTACCCTCACGTTATCTTTTATAGGGTTGTAGGTCACTCGTAGGTCTTACCCTCATGTTATATTTTCTAGGGTTGTAGGTCACTTGTAGGTCTTACCCTCAAGTTATCTTTTATATGGTCGTAGGTCACTCGTAGGTCTTACCCTGACGTTATATTTTCTAAGGTTATAATTTGCTCGTAGGTCTTACCCTCATGTTATTTTTTATAGGGTCGTAGGTCGCCCATAGGTCTTACCCTCCGGTTATCTTTTTTAGGGTCGTAGGTCGCCCATAGGTCTTACACTCACGTTATATTTTCTAGGGTAATAGGTCGCTCATAGGTCTTACCCTCACGTTATCTTTTCTAAGGTCGTAGTTTGCTTGTAGGTCTTACCCTCGCATTATATTTTTTTGGGTCGTAGGTCGCCCGTAGGTCTTACCCTCTCGTTATATTTTCTATGGTTGTAGGTCACTTTAAGGTATTACCCACTTAATATATTTTATAGTGTTGTAGGTCGCTCGTAGGTCTTACCCTCATGTTATATTTTCTAAGGTTGTAGTTCGCTCGTAGGTCTTACCCTCACGTTATCTTTTATAGGGTCGTAGGGCGCCTGTAGGTCTTACCCTCACGTTATCTTTTATAGGGTCGTAGGTCGCCCGTAGGTCTTACCCTCACGTTATCTTTTATTGTGTCGTAGGTCGCCCGTAGGTCTTACTCTCATGTTATCTTTTCTAGGGTTGTAGGTCGCTTGTAGGTCTTACCCTCACGTTATATTTTCTATGGTCGTAGGTCTCTTGTAAGTCTTACCTTCATGTTATCTTTTCTAGGGTTGTAGGTCATGCGTAGGTCTTACCCTCACGTTATCTTTTATAGGGTTGTAGGTCACTCGTAGGTCTTACCCTCATGTTATATTTTCTAGGGTTGTAGGTCACTTGTAGGTCTTACCCTCAAGTTATCTTTTATAGGGTCGTAGGTCGCTCGTAGGTCTTACCCTCACGTTATATTTTCTAAGGTTATAGTTTGCTCGTAGGTCTTTCCCTCATGTTATTTTTTATAGGGTCGTAGGTCGCCCATAGGTCTTACCCTCAGGTTATCTTTTTTAGGGTCGTAGGTCGCTCGTAGGTCTTACACTCACGTTATATTTTCTAGGGTAATAGGTCGCTCATAGGTCTTACCCTCACGTTATCTTTTCTAAGGTCGTAGGTTGCGTGTAGGTCTTACCCATGCATTATATTTTTTTGGGTCGTAGGTCGCCCGTAGGTCTTACCCTCTCGTTATATTTTCTATGGTTGTAGGTCACTTGTAGGTATTACCCTCTTAATATATTTTATAGGGTTGTAGGTCGCTCGTAGGTCTTACCCTCATGTTATATTTTCTAAGGTTGTAGTTCGCTCATAGGTCTTACCCTCACGTTAGCTTTTATAGGGTTGTGGCTTGCTCGTAGGTCTTACCCTCATCTTATATTTCTAGGGTTATAGGTCTTACCCTCACATTATGTTTTATAAGGTCATAGGTCGCTTGTATGTCTTTCCCTCATGTTATCTTTCTATGGTTGTAGGTCGCTCGTACGTCTTACCCTCACGTTATATTTTCTAAGGTAGTAGGTCGCTTGTAGGTCTTACCCTCACGTTATCTTTTATAGGGTTGTAGGTCGCTCGTAGGTCTTACCCTCACATTATCTTTTATCGTGTCGTAGGTCGCCCGTAGGTCTTACCCTCATGTTATCTTTTCTAGGGTTGTAGGTCGCTGGTAGGTCTTACCCTCACGTTATATTTTCTAGGGTCGTAGGTCTCTTGTAGGTCTTACCTTCATGTTATCTTTTCTAGGGTTGTAGGTCATGCGTAGGTTTTACCCTCACGTTATCTTTTATAGGGTTGTAGGTCACTCGTAGGTCTTACCCTCATGTTATATTTTCTAGGGTTGTAGGTCACTTGTAGGTCTTACCCTCAAGTTATCTTTTATAGGGTCGTAGGTCGCTCGTAGGTCTTACCCTGACGTTATATTTTCTAAGGTTATAATTTTCTCGTAGGTCTTACCCTCTTGTTATTTTTTATAGGGTCGTAGGTCGCCCATAGGTCTTACCCTCCGGTTATCTTTTTTAGGGTCGTAGGTCGCCCATAGGTCTTACACTCACGTTATATTTTCTAGGGTAATAGGTCGCTCATAGGTCTTACCCTCACGTTATCTTTTCTAAGGTCGTAGTTTGCTTGTAGGTCTTACCCTCGCATTATATTTTTTTGGGTCGTAGGTCGCCCGTAGGTCTTACCCTCTCGTTATATTTTCTATGGTTGTAGGTCACTTGTAGGTATTACCCACTTAATATATTTTATAGTGTTGTAGGTCGCTCGTAGGTCTTACCCTCATGTTATATTTTCTAAGGTTGTAGTTCGCTCGTAGGTCTTACCCTCATGTTATCTTTTATAGGGTCGTAGGGCGCCTGTAGGTCTTACCCTCACGTTATCTTTTATAGGGTCGTAGGTCGCCCGTAGGTCTTACCCTCACGTTATATTTTTTAGGGTCGTAGGTCCCTCGATATCTTTCCATCACGTTATCTTTTTTAGGGTCGTAGGTCGCTCATAGATCTTACCCTCACGATATCTTTTTTAGGGTTGTAGGTTGTCCGTAAGTCTTACCCTCAAGTTATCTTTTCTAGGGTCGTAGTTCGCTAGTAGGTCTTACCCTCACGTTATATTTTCTAGGGTCGTAGGTCGCTCATTGGTCTTACTCTCACGTTAGCTTGTATAGGGTCGTGGCTTGCTCGTAGGTCTTACCCTCATGTTATATTTCTAGCGTTATAGGTCTTACCCTCACATTATGTTTTATAAGGTCGTAGGTCGCTTGTAGGTCTTTCCCTCATGTTATCTTTCTACGGTCGTAGGTCGCTCGTACGTCTTACCCTCACGTTATATTTTCTAGGGTAGTAGGTTGCTTATAGGTCTTACCCTCACGTTATCTTTTATAGGGTCGTAGGTCGCTCGTAGGTCTTACCCTCACATTATCTTTTATCGTGTCGTAGGTCGCTCGTAGGTCTTACCCTCATGTTATCTTTTATAGGGTTGTAGGTCTCTTGTAGGTCTTACCTTCATGTTATCTTTTCTAGGGTTGTAGGTCATGCGTAGGTCTTACCCTTACGTTATCTTTTATAGGGTTGTAGGTCACTCGTAGGTCTTACCCTCATGTTATATTTTCTAGGGTTGTAGGTCACTTGTAGGTCTTACCCTCAAGTTATCTTTTATAGGGTCGTAGGTCGCTCGTAGGTCTTACCCTCACGTTATATTTTCTAAGGTTATAGTTTGCTCGTAGGTCTTACCCTCAGGTTATTTTTTATAGGGTCGTAGGTCGCCCATAGGTGTTACCCTCAGGTTATCTTTTTTAGGGTCGTAGGTCGCCTGTAGGTCTTACACTCACGTTATATTTTCTAGGGTAATAGGTCGCTCATAGGTCTTACCCTCACGTTATCTTTTCTAAGGTCGTAGGTTGCTTGTAGGTCTTACCCTCGCATTATATTTTTTTGGGTCGTAGGTCGCCCGTAGGTCTTACCCTCTCGTTATATTTTCTAGGGTTGTAGGTCACTTGTAGGTATTACCCTCTTAATATATTTTATAGGGTTGTAGGTCGCTCGTAGGTCTTACCCTAATGTTATATTTTCTAAGGTTGTAGTTCGCTCGTAGGTCTTACCCTCACGTTATCTTTTATAGGGTCGTAGGTCGCCTGTAGGTCTTACCCTCACAGTATCTTTTCTAGGTTCGTAGGTCGCCCGTATGTCTTACCCTTACGTTATATTTTTTAGGGTCGTAGGTCCCTCGATATCTTTCCATCACGTTATCTTTTTTAGGGTCGTAGGTCACTCATAGATCTTACCCTCACGATATCTTTTCTAGGGTTGTAGGTCGTCCGTAAGTCTTACCCTCAAGTTATCTTTTCTAGGGTCGTAGTTCGCTAGTAGGTCTTACCCTCACGTTATCTTTTCTAGAGTCGTAGGTTGCTCATTGGTCTTACTCTCACGTTAGCTTTTATAGGGTCGTGGCTTGCTCGTAGGTCTTACCCTCATGTTATATTTCAAGGGTTATAGGTCTTACCCTCACATTATGTTTTATAAGGTCATAGGTCGCTTGTATGTCTTTCCCTCATGTTATTTTTCGACGGTCGTAGGTCGCTCGTATGTCTTACCCTCATGTTATCTTTTCTAGGGTTGTAGGTCGCTTGTAGGTCTTACCCTCATGTTATATTTTCTATGGTCGTAGGTCTCTTGTAGGTCTTACCTTCATGTTATCTTTTCTAGGGTTGTAGGTCACGCGTAGGTCTTACCCTCATGTTATCTTTTATAGGGTTGTAGGTCACTCGTAGGTCTTACCCTCATGTTATATTTTCTAGGGTTGTAGGTCACTTGTAGGTCTTACCCTCAAGTAATCTTTTATAGGGTCGTAGGTCGCTCGTAGGTCTTACCCTCACGTTATATTTTCTAAGGTTATAGTTTGCTCGTAGGTCTTACCCTCATGTTATTTTTTATAGGGTCGTAGGTCGCCCATAGGTCTTACCCTCAGGTTATCTTTTTTAGGGTCGTTGGTCGCCCGTAGGTCTTACACTCACGTTATGTTTTCTAGGGTAATAGGTCGCTCATAGGTCTTACCCTCACGTTATCTTTTCTAGGGTAATAGGTCGCCCGTAGGTCTTACCCTCTCGTTAAATTTTCTAGGGTTGTGGGTCACTTGTAGGTATTACCCTCTTAATATATTTTATAGGGTTGTAGGTCGCTCGTAGGTCTTACCCTCATGTTATATTTTCTAAGGTTGTAGTTTGCTCGTAGGTCTTACACTCACGTTATCTTTTATAGGGTTGTAGGTCGCCTGTAGGTCTTACTCTCACGTTATCTTTTATAGGGTCGTAGGTCGCCCGTAGGTCTTACCCTCACATTATATTTTAGGGTCGTAGGTCCCTTGATATCTTTCCATCATGTTATCTTTTTTACGGTCGTAGGTCGCTCATAGATCTTACCCTCACGATATATTTTCTAGGGTTGTAGGTCGTCCGTAAGTCTTACCCTCAAGTTATCTTTTCTAGGGTCGTAGTTCGCTAGTAGGTCTTACCCTCACGTTATCTTTTCTAGGGTCGTAGGTCGCTCATTGGTCTTACTCTCACGTTAGCTTGTATAGGTTCGTGGCTTGCTCGTAGGTCTTACCCTCATGTTATATTTCTAGGGTTATAGGTCTTACCCTCACATTATGTTTTATTAGGTCGTAGGTCGCTTGTAGGACTTTCCCTCATGCTATCTTTCTACGGTCGTAGGTCGCTCGTACGTCTTACCCTCACGTTATATTTTCTAGGGTCGTAGGTTGCTTGTAGGTCTTACCCTCACGTTACCTTTTATAGGGTCGTAGTTCGCTCGTAGGTCTTACCCTCACATTATCTTTTATCGTGTCGTAGGTCGCTCGTAGGTCTTACCCTCATGTTATCTTTTCTAGGGTTGTAGCTTGCTTGTAGGTCTTACCCTCACGTTATATTTTCTAGGGTCGTAGGTCTTTTGTAAGTCTTACCTTCATGTTATCTTTTCTAGGGTTGTAGGTCATGCGTAGGTCTTACCCTCACGTTATCTTTTATAGGGTTGTAGGTCACTCGTAGGTCTTACCCTCATGTTATATTTTCTAGGGTTGTAGGTCACTTGTAGGTCTTACCCTCAAGTTATCTTTTATAGGGTCGTAGGTCGCTCGTAGGTCTTACCCTCACGTTATATTTTCTAAGGTTATAGTTTGCTCGTAGGTCTTACCCTCATGTTATTTTTTATAGGGTCGTAGGTCGCCCATAGGTCTTACCCTCAGGTTATCTTTTTTAGGGTCGTTGGTCGCCCGTAGGTCTTACACTCACGTTATGTTTTCTAGGGTAATAGGTCGCTCATAGGTCTTACCCTCACGTTATCTTTTCTAGGGTAATAGGTCGCCCGTAGGTCTTACCCTCTCGTTAAATTTTCTAGGGTTGTGGGTCACTTGTAGGTATTACCCTCTTAATATATTTTATAGGGTCGTAGGTCGCTCGTAGGTCTTACCCTCATGTTATATTTTCTAAGGTTGTAGTTTGCTCGTAGTTCTTACCCTCACATTATCTTTTATAGGGTTGTAGGTCGCCTGTAGGTCTTACCCTCACGTTATCTTTTATAGGGTCGTAGGTCGCCCGTAGGTCTTACCCTCACATTATATTTTAGGGTCGTAGGTCCCTTGATATCTTTCCATCACGTTATCTTTTTTAGGGTCGTAGGTCGCTCATAGATCTTACCCTCACGATATATTTTCTAGGGTTGTAGGTCGTCCGTAAGTCTTACCCTCAAGTTATCTTTTCTAGGGTCGTAGTTCGCTAGTAGGTCTTACCCTCACGTTATCTTTTCTAGGGTCGTAGGTCGCTCATTGGTCTTACTCTCACGTTAGCTTGTATAGGTTCGTGGCTTGCTCGTAGGTCTTACCCTCATGTTATATTTCTAGGGTTATAGGTCTTACCCTCACATTATGTTTTATTAGGTCGTAGGTCGCTTGTAGGTCTTTCCCTCATGTTATCTTTCTACGGTCGTAGGTCGCTCGTACGTCTTACCCTCACGTTATATTTTCTAGGGTCGTAGGTTGCTTGTAGGTCTTACCCTCACGTTACCTTTTATAGGGTCGTAGTTCGCTCGTAGGTCTTACCCTCACATTATCTTTTATCGTGTCGTAGGTCGCCCGTAGGTCTTGCCCTCATGTTATCTTTTCTAGGGTTGTAGGTCGCTTGTAGGTCTTACCCTCACGTTATATTTTCTAGGGTCGTAGGTCTCTTGTAAGTCTTACCTTCATGTTATCTTTTCTAGGGTTGTAGGTCATGCGTAGGTCTTACCCTCACGTTATCTTTTATAGGGTTGTAGGTCACTCATAGGTCTTACCCTCATTTTATATTTTCTAGGGTTGTAGGTCACTTGTAGGTCTTACCCTCAAGTAATCTTTTATAGGGTCGTAGGTCGCTCATAGGTCTTACCCTCACGTTATAATTTCTAAGGTTATAGTTTGCTTGTAGGTCTTACCCTCATGTTATTTTTTATAGGGTTGTAGGTCGCCCATAGGTCTTACCCTCAGGTTATCTTTCTTAGGGTCGTAGGTCGCCCGTAGGTCTTACACTCACGTTATATTTTCTAGGGTAATAGGTCGCTCATAGGTCTTACCCTCACGTTATCTTTTCTAAGGTCGTAGGTTGCGTGTAGGTCTTACCCTCACATTATATTTTTTTGGGTCGTAGGTCGCCCGTAGGTCTTACCCTCTCGTTATATTTTCTAGGGTTGTAGGTAACTTGTAGGTATTACCCTCTTAATATATTTTATAGGGTTGTAGGTCGCTCGTAGGTCCTACCCTCATGTTATATTTTCTAAGGTTGTAGTTCGCTCGTAGGTCTTACCCTCACGTTATCTTTTATAGGGTCGTAGGTCACCTGTAGGTCTTACCCTCACATTATCTTTTCTAGGGTCGTAGGTCGCCCGTATGTCATAGCCTCACGTTATATTTTTTAGGGTCGTAGGTCCCTCGATATCTTTCCATCACGTTATCTTTTTTAGGGTCGTAGGTCGCTCATAGATCTTACCCTCACGATATCTTTTCTAGGGTTGTAGGTCGTCCGTAAGTCTTACCCTCAAGTTATCTTTTCTAGGGTCGTAGTTCACTAGTAGGTCTTACCCTCACGTTATCTTTTCTAGGGTCGTAGGTCGCTCATTGGTCTTACTCTCACGTTAGCTTTTATAGGGTCGTGGCTTGCTCGTAGGTCTTACCCTCATGTTATATTTCTAGGGTTATAGGTCTTACCCTCACATTATGTTTTATAAGGTCATAGGTCGCTTGTATGTCTTTCCCTCATGTTATCTTTCTATGGTTGTAGGTCGCTCGTACGTCTTACCCTCACGTTATATTTTCTAGGGTTGCAGGTCTCTTGTAGGTCTTACCCTCACGTTATCTTTTATAGGGTTGTAGGTCGCTCGTAGGTCTTACCCTCACATTATCTTTTATCGTGTCGTAGGTCGCCCGTAGGTCTTACCCTCATGTTATCTTTTCAAGGGTTGTAGGTCGCTTGTAGGTCTTACCCTCACGTTATATTTTCTAGGGTCGTAGGTCTCTTATAGGTCTTACCTTCATGTTATCTTTTCTAGGGTTGTAGGTCATGTGTAGGTCTTACCCTCACGTTATCTTTTATAGGGTTGTAGGTCACTCGTAGGTCTTACCCTCATGTTATATTTTCTAGGGTTGGAGGTCACTTGTAGGTCTTACCCTCAAGTTATCTTTTATAGGGTCGTAGGTCGCTCGTAGGTCTTACACTCACGTTTTATTTTCTAAGGTTATAATTTGCTCGTAGGTCTTACCCTCATGTTATTTTTTATAGGGTCGTAGGTCGCCCATAGGTCTTACCCTCAGGTTATCTTTTTTAGGGTCGTAGGTCGCCCGTAGGTCTTACACTCACGTTATATTTTCTAGGGTAATAGGTCGCTCATAGGTCTTACCCTCACGTTATCTTTTCTAAGGTCGTAGGTTGCTTGTAGGTCTTACCCTCGCATTATATTTTTTTGGGTCGTAGGTCGCCCGTAGGTCTTACCCTCTCGTTATATTTTCTAGGGTTGTAGGTCACTTGTAGGTATTACCCTCTTAATATATTTTATAGGGTTGTAGGTCGCTCGTAGGTCTTACCCTAATGTTATATTTTCTAAGGTTGTAGTTCGCTCGTAGGTCTTACCCTCACGTTATCTTTTATAGGGTCGTAGGTCGCCTGTAGGTCTTACCCTCACAGTATCTTTTCTAGGTTCGTAGGTCGCCCGTATGTCTTACCCTTACGTTATATTTTTTAGGGTCGTAGGTCCCTCGATATCTTTCCATCACGTTATCTTTTTTAGGGTCGTAGGTCGCTCATAGATCTTACCCTCACGATATCTTTTCTAGGGTTGTAGGTCGTCCGTAAGTCTTACCCTCAAGTTATCTTTTCTAGGGTCGTAGTTCGCTAGTAGGTCTTACCCTCACGTTATCTTTTCTAGAGTCGTAGGTCGCTCATTGGTCTTACTCTCACGTTAGCTTTTATAGGGTCGTGGCTTGCTCGTAGGTCTTACCCTCATGTTATATTTCAAGGGTTATAGGTCTTACCCTCACATTATGTTTTATAAGGTCATAGGTCGCTTGTATGTCTTTCCCTCATGTTATTTTTCGACGGTCGTAGGTCGCTCGTATGTCTTACCCTCATGTTATCTTTTCTAGGGTTGTAGGTCGCTTGTAGGTCTTACCCTCATGTTATATTTTCTATGGTCGTAGGTCTCTTGTAGGTCTTACCTTCATGTTATCTTTTCTAGGGTTGTAGGTCACGCGTAGGTCTTACCCTCATGTTATCTTTTATAGGGTTGTAGGTCACTCGTAGGTCTTACCCTCATGTTATATTTTCTAGGGTTGTAGGTCACTTGTAGGTCTTACCCTCAAGTAATCTTTTATAGGGTCGTAGGTCGCTCGTAGGTCTTACCCTCACGTTATATTTTCTAAGGTTATTGTTTGCTCGTAGGTCTTACCCTCATGTTATTTTTTATAGGGTCGTAGGTCGCCCATAGGTCTTACCCTCAGGTTATCTTTTTTAGGGTCGTTGGTCGCCCGTAGGTCTTACACTCACGTTATGTTTTCTAGGGTAATAGGTCGCTCATAGGTCTTACCCTCACGTTATCTTTTCTAGGGTAATAGGTCGCCCGTAGGTCTTACCCTCTCGTTAAATTTTCTAGGGTTGTGGGTCACTTGTAGGTATTACCCTCTTAATATATTTTATAGGGTCGTAGGTCGCTCGTAGGTCTTACCCTCATGTTATATTTTCTAAGGTTGTAGTTTGCTCGTAGGTCTTACCCTCACGTTATCTTTTATAGGGTTGTAGGTCGCCTGTAGGTCTTACTCTCACGTTATCTTTTATAGGGTCGTAGGTCGCCCATAGGTCTTACCCTCACATTATATTTTAGGGTCGTAGGTCCCTTGATATCTTTCCATCATGTTATCTTTTTTACGGTCGTAGGTCGCTCATAGATCTTACCCTCACGATATATTTTCTAGGGTTGTAGGTCGTCCGTAAGTCTTAACCTCAAGTTATCTTTTCTAGGGTCGTAGTTCGCTAGTAGGTCTTACCCTCACGTTATCTTTTCTAGGGTCGTAGGTCGCTCATTGGTCTTACTCTCACATTAGCTTGTATAGGTTCGTGGCTTGCTCGTAGGTCTTACCCTCATGTTATATTTCTAGGGTTATAGGTCTTACCCTCACATTATGTTTTATTAGGTCGTAGGTCGCTTGTAGGTCTTTCCCTCATGTTATCTTTCTACGGTCGTAGGTCGCTCGTACGTCTTACCCTCACGTTATATTTTCTAGGGTCGTAGGTTGCTTGTAGGTCTTACCCTCACGTTACCTTTTATAGGGTCGTAGTTCGCTCGTAGGTCTTACCCTCACATTATCTTTTATCGTGTCGTAGGTCGCCCGTAGGTCTTGCCCTCATGTTATCTTTTCTAGGGTTGTAGGTCGCTTGTAGGTCTTACCCTCACGTTATATTTTCTAGGGTCGTAGGTCTCTTGTAAGTCTTACCTTCATGTTATCTTTTCTAGGGTTGTAGGTCATGCGTAGGTCTTACCCTCACGTTATCTTTTATAGGGTTGTAGGTCACTCGTAGGTCTTACCCTCATTTTATATTTTCTAGGGTTGTAGGTCACTTGTAGGTCTTACCCTCAAGTAATCTTTTATAGGGTCGTAGGTCGCTCATAGGTCTTACCCTCACGTTATAATTTCTAAGGTTATAGTTTGCTCGTAGGTCTTACCCTCATGTTATTTTTTATAGGGTTGTAGGTCGCCCATAGGTCTTACCCTCAGGTTATCTTTCTTAGGGTCGTAGGTCGCGCGTAGGTCTTACACTCACGTTATATTTTCTAGGGTAATAGGTCGCTCATAGGTCTTACCCTCACGTTATCTTTTCTAAGGTCGTAGGTTGCGTGTAGGTCTTACCCTCGCATTATATTTTTTTGGGTCGTAGGTCGCCCGTAGGTCTTACCCTCTCGTTATATTTTCTAGGGTTGTAGGTCACTTGTAGGTATTACCCTCTTAATATATTTTATAGGGTTGTAGGTCGCTCGTAGGTCCTACCCTCATGTTATATTTTCTAAGGTTGTAGTTCACTCGTAGGTCTTACCCTCACGTTATCTTTTATAGGGTCGTAGGTCGCCTGTAGGTCTTACCCTCACATTATCTTTTCTAGGGTCGTAGGTCGCCCGTATGTCTTACCCTCACGTTATATTTTTTAGGGTCGTAGGTCCCTCGATATCTTTCCATCATGTTATCTTTTTTAGGGTCGTAGGTCGCTCATAGATCTTACCCTCACGATATCTTTTCTAGGGTTGTAGGTCGTCCGTAAGTCTTACCCTCAAGTTATCTTTTCTAGGGTCGTAGTTCACTAGTAGGTCTTACCCTCACGTAATCTTTTCTAGGGTCGTAGGTCGCTCATTGGTCTTACTCTCACGTTAGCTTTTATAGGGTCGTGGCTTGCTCGTAGGTCTTACCCTCATGTTATATTTCTAGGGTTATAGGTCTTACCCTCACATTATGTTTTATAAGGTCATAGGTCGCTTGTATGTCTTTCCCTCATGTTATCTTTCTATGGTTGTAGGTCGCTCGTACGTCTTACCCTTACGTTATATTTTCTAGGGTTGCAGGTCTCTTGTAGGTCTTACCCTCACGTTATCTTTTATAGGGTTGTAGGTCGCTCGTAGGTCTTACCCTCACATTACTTTTATCGTGTCGTAGGTCGCCCGTAGGTCTTACCCTCATGTTATCTTTTCTAGGGTTGTAGGTCGCTTGTAGGTCTTACCCTCACGTTAAATTTTCTAGGGTCGTAGGTCTCTTGTAGGTCTTACCTTCATGTTATCTTTTCTAGGGTTGTAGGTCATGTGTAGGTCTTACCCTCACGTTATCTTTTATAGGGTTGTAGGTCACTCGTAGGTCTTACCCTCAAGTTATATTTTCTAGGGTTGTAGGTCACTTGTAGGTCTTACCCTCAAGTTATCTTTTATAGGGTCGTAGGTCGCTCGTAGGTCTTACACTCACGTTATATTTTCTAAGGTTATAATTTGCTCGTAGGTCTTACCCTCATGTTATTTTTTATAGGGTCGTAGGTCGCCCATAGGTCTTACCCTCAGGTTATCTTTTTTAGGGTCGTAGGTCGCCCATAGGTCTTACACTCACGTTATCTTTTCTAAGGTCGTAGTTTGCTTGTAGGTCTTACCCTCGCATTATATTTTTTTGGATCGTAGGTCGCCCGTAGGTCTTACCCTCTCGTTATATTTTCTAGGGTTGTAGGTAACTTGTAGGTATTACCCACTTAATAAATTTTATAGTGTTGTAGGTCGCTCGTAGGTCTTACCCTCATGTTATATTTTCTAAGGTTGTAGTTCGCTCATAGGTCTTACCCTCACGTTATCTTTTATAGGGTCGTAGGTCGCCTGTAGGTCTTACCCTTACATTATCTTTTCTAGGGTCGTAGGTCGCCCGTAGGTCTTACCCTCACGTTATATTTTTTTAGGGTCGTAGGTCCCTCGATATCTTTCCATCACGTTATCTTTTTTAGGGTCGTAGGTTGCTCATAGATCTTACCCTCACGATATCTTTTCTAGGGTTGTAGGTCGTCCGTAAGTCTTACCCTCAAGTTATCTTTTCTAGGGTCGTAGTTCGCTAGTAGGTCTTACCCTCACGTTATATTTTCTAGGGTTGTAGGTCGCTCATTGGTCTTACTCTCACGTTAGCTTGTATAGGGTCGTGGCTTACTCGTAGGTCTTACCCTCATGTTATATTTCTAGCGTTATAGGTCTTACCCTCACATTATGTTTTATAAGGTCGTAGGTCGCTTGTAGGTCTTTCCCTCATGTTATCTTTCTACGGTCGTAGGTCGCTCGTACGTCTTACCCTCACGTTATATTTTCTAGGGTCGTAGGTTGCTTATAGGTCTTACCCTCATGTTTTCTTTTATAGGGTCGTAGGTCGCTCGTACGTCTTACCCTCACGTTATATTTTCTAGGGCCGTAGGTTGCTTGTAGGTCTTACCCTCACGTTACCTTTTATAGGGTCGTAGTTCGCTCGTAGGTCTTACCCTCACATTATCTTTTATCGTGTCGTAGGTCGCCCGTAGGTCTTACCCTCATGTTATGTTTTCTAGGGTTGTAGGTCGCTTGTAGGTCTTACCCTCACGTTATATTTTCTAGGGTCGTAGGTCTCTTGTAAGTCTTACCTTTATGTTATCTTTTCTAGGGTTGTAGATCATGCGTAGGTCTTACCCTCACGTTATCTTTTATAGGGTTGTAGGTCACTCGTAGGTCTTACCCTCATGTTATATTTTCTAGGGTTGTAGGTCACTTGTAGTTCTTACCCTCAAGTTATCTTTTATGGGTCGTAGGTCGCTCGTAGGTCTTACCCTCACGTTATATTTTCTAAGGTTATAGTTTGCTCGTAGGTCTTACCCTCATGTTATTTTTTATAGGGTTGTAGGTCGCCCATAGGTCTTACCCTCAGGTTATCTTTTTTAGGGTCGTAGGTCGCCCGTAGGTCTTACACTCACGTTATATTTTCTAGGCTAATAGGTCGCTCATAGGTCTTACCCTCACGTTATCTTTTCTAAGGTCGTAGGTTGCGTGTAGGTCTTACCCTCGCATTATATTTTTTTGGGTCGTAGGTCGCCTGTAGGTCTTACCCTCTCGTTATATTTTCTAGGGTTGTAGGTCACTTGTAGGTATTACCCTCTTAATATATTTTATAGGGTTGTAGGTCGCTCGTAGGTCCTACCCTCATGTTATATTTTCTAAGGTTGTAGTTCGCTCGTAGGTCTTACCCTCACGTTATCTTTTATAGGGTCGTAGGTCGCCTGTAGGTCTTACCCTCACATTATCTTTTCTAGGGTCGTAGGTCGCCCGTATGTCTTACCCTCACGTTATACTTTTTAGGGTCGTAGGTCCCTCGATATCTTTCCATCACGTTATCTTTTTTAGGGTCGTAGGTCGCTCATAGATCTTACCCTCACGATATCTTTTGTAGGGTTGTAGGTCGTCCGTAAGTCTTACCCTCAAGTTATCTTTTCTAGGGTCGTAGTTCGCTAGTAGGTCTTACCCTCACGTTATCTTTTCTAGGGTCGTAGGTCGCTCATTGGTCTTACTCTCACGTTAGCTTTTATAGGGTCGTGGCTTGCTCGTAGGTCTTACCCTCATGTTATATTTCTAGGGTTATAGGTCTTACCCTCACATTATGTTTTATAAGGTCATAGGTCGCTTGTATGTCTTTCCTTCATGTTATCTTTCTATGGTTGTAGGTCGCTCGTACGTCTTACCCTCACGTTATATTTTCTAGGGCCGTAGGTTGCTTGTAGGTCTTACCCTCACGTTACCTTTTATAGGGTCGTAGTTCGCTCGTAGGTCTTACCCTCACATTATCTTTTATCGTGTCGTAGGTCGCCCGTAGGTCTTACCCTCATGTTATGTTTTCTAGGGTTGTAGGTCGCTTGTAGGTCTTACCCTCACGTTATATTTTCTAGGGTCGTAGGTCTCTTGTAAGTCTTACCTTTATGTTATCTTTTCTAGGGTTGTAGATCAAGTGTAGGTCTTACCCTCACGTTATCTTTTATAGGGTTGTAGGTCACTCGTAGGTCTTACCCTCATGTTATATTTTCTAGGGTTGTAGGTCACTTGTAGGTCTTACCCTCAAGTTATCTTTTATGGGTCGTAGGTCGCTCGTAGGTCTTACCCTCACGTTATATTTTCTAAGGTTATAGTTTGCTCGTAGGTCTTACCCTCATGTTATTTTTTATAGGGTTGTAGGTCGCCCATAGGTCTTACCCTCAGGTTATCTTTTTTAGGGTCGTAGGTCGCTCGTAGGTCTTACACTCACGTTATATTTTCTAGGCTAATAGGTCGCTCATAGGTCTTACCCTCACGTTATCTTTTCTAAGGTCGTAGGTTGCGTGTAGGTCTTACCCTCGCATTATATTTTTTTGGGTCGTAGGTCGCCCGTAGGTCTTACCCTCTCGTTATATTTTCTAGGGTTGTAGGTCACTTGTAGGTATTACCCTCTTAATATATTTTATAGGGTTGTAGGTCGCTCGTAGGTCCTACCCTCATGTTATATTTTCTAAGGTTGTAGTTCGCTCGTAGGTCTTACCCTCACGTTATCTTTTATAGGGTCGTAGGTCGCCTGTAGGTCTTACCCTCACATTATCTTTTCTAGGGTCGTAGGTCGCCCGTATGTCTTACCCTCACGTTATACTTTTTAGGGTCGTAGGTCCCTCGATATCTTTCCATCACGTTATCTTTTTTAGGGTCGTAGGTCGCTCATAGATCTTACCCTCACGATATCTTTTCTAGGGTTGTAGGTCGTCCGTAAGTCTTACCCTCAAGTTATCTTTTCTAGGGTCGTAGTTCGCTAGTAGGTCTTACCCTCACGTTATCTTTTCTAGGGTCGTAGGTCGCTCATTGGTCTTACTCTCACGTTAGCTTTTATAGGGTCGTGGCTTGCTCGTAGGTCTTACCCTCATGTTATATTTTTAGGGTTATAGGTCTTACCCTCACATTATGTTTTATAAGGTCATAGGTCGCTTGTATGTCTTTCCTTCATGTTATCTTTCTATGGTTGTAGGTCGCTCGTACGTCTTACCCTCACGTTATATTTTCTAGGGCCGTAGGTTGCTTGTAGGTCTTACCCTCACGTTAACTTTTATAGGGTCGTAGTTCGCTCGTAGGTCTTACCCTCACATTATCTTTTATCGTGTCGTAGGTCGCCCGTAGGTCTTACCCTCATGTTATGTTTTCTAGGGTTGTAGGTCGCTTGTAGGTCTTACCCTCACGTTATATTTTCTAGGGTCGTAGGTCTCTTGTAAGTCTTACCTTTATGTTATCTTTTCTAGGGTTGTAGATCATGCGTAGGTCTTACCCTCACGTTATCTTTTATAGGGTTGTAGGTCACTCGTAGGTCTTACCCTCATGTTATATTTTCTAGGGTTGTAGGTCACTTGTAGGTCTTACCCTCAAGTTATCTTTTATGGGTCGTAGGTCGCTCGTAGGTCTTACCCTCACGTTATATTTTCTAAGGTTATAGTTTGCTCGTAGGTCTTACCCTCATGTTATTTTTTATAGGGTTGTAGGTCGCCCATAGGTCTTACCCTCAGGTTATCTTTTTTAGGGTCGTAGGTCGCCCGTAGGTCTTACACTCACGTTATATTTTCTAGGCTAATAGGTCGCTCATAGGTCTTACCCTCACGTTATCTTTTCTAAGGTCGTAGGTTGCGTGTAGGTCTTACCCTCGCATTATATTTTTTTGGGTCGTAGGTCGCCCGTAGGTCTTACCCTCTCGTTATATTTTCTAGGGTTGTAGGTCACATGTAGGTATTACCCTCTTAATATATTTTATAGGGTTGTAGGTCGCTCGTAGGTCCTACCCTCATGTTATATTTTCTAAGGTTGTAGTTCGCTCGTAGGTCTTACCCTCACGTTATCTTTTATAGGGTCGTAGGTCGCCTGTAGGTCTTACCCTCACATTATCTTTTCTAGGGTCGTAGGTCGCCCGTATGTCTTACCCTCACGTTATACTTTTTAGGGTCGTAGGTCCCTCGATATCTTTCCATCACGTTATCTTTTTTAGGGTCGTAGGTCGCTCATAGATCTTACCCTCACGATATGTTTTCTAGGGTTGTAGGTCGTCCGTAAGTCTTACCCTCAAGTTATCTTTTCTAGGGTCATAGTTCGCTAGTAGGTCTTACCCTCACGTTATCTTTTCTAGGGTCGTAGGTCGCTCATTGGTCTTACTCTCACGTTAGCTTTTATAGGGTCGTGGCTTGCTCGTAGGTCTTACCCTCATGTTATATTTCTAGGGTTATAGGTCTTACCCTCACATTATGTTTTATAAGGTCATAGGTCGCTTGTATGTCTTTCCCTCATGTTATCTTTCTACGGTTGTAGGTCGCTCGTACGTCTTACCCTCACGTTATATTTTCTAGGGTCGTAGGTCGCTTGTAGGTCTTACCCTCACGTTATCTTTTATAGGGTTGTAGGTCGCTCGTAGGTCTTACCCTCATATTATCTTTTATCGTGTCGTAGGTCGCCCGTAGGTCTTACCCTCATGTTATCTTTTCTAGGGTTGTAGGTCGCTTGTAGGTCTTACCCTCACGTTATATTTTCTAGGGTCGTACGTCTCTTGTAGGTCTTACCTTTATGTTATCTTTTCTAGGGTTGTAGGTCATGCGTAGGTCTTACCCTCACGTTATCTTTTATAGGGTTGTAGGTCACTCGTAGGTCTTACCCTCATGTTATATTTTCTAGGGTTGTAGGTCACTTGTAGGTCTTTCCTTCAAGTTATCTTTTATAGGGTCGTAGGTCGCTCGTAGGTCTTACCCTCACGTTATATTTTCTAAGGTTATAATTTGCTCGTAGGTCTTACCCTCATGTTATTTTTTATAGGGTCGTAGGTCGCCCATAGGTCTTAACCTCAGGTTATCTTTTTTAGTGTAGTAGGTCGCCCGTAGGTCTTACACTCACGTTATATTTTCTATGGTAATAGCTCGCTCATAGGTCTGACCCTCACGTTATCTTTTCTAAGGTCGTAGTTTGCTTGTAGGTCTTACCCTCGCATTATATTTTTTTGGGTCGTAGGTCGCCCGTAGGTCTTACCCTCTCGTTATATTTTCTAGGGTTGTAGGTCACTTGTAGGTATTACCCTCTTAATATATTTTATAGGGTTGTAGGTCGCTCGTAGGTCTTACCCTCATGTTATACTTTCTAAGGTTGTAGTTCGCTCATAGGTCTTACCCTCACGTTATCTTTTATAGGGTCGTAGGTCGCCTGTAGGTCTTACCCTTACATTATCTTTTCTAGGGTCGTAGGTCGCCCGTAGGTCTTACCCTCACGTTATATTTTTTTAGGGTCGTAGGTCCCTCGATATCTTTCCATCAGGTTATCTTTTTTAGGGTCGTAGGTCGCTCATAGATCTTACCCACACGATATCTTTTCTAGGGTTGTAGGTTGTCCGTAAGTCTTACCCTCAAGTTATCTTTTCTAGGGTCGTAGTTCGCTAGTAGGTCTTACCCTCACGTTATATTTTCTAGGATCGTAGGTCGCTCATTGGTCTTACTCTCACGTTAGCTTTTATAGGGTCGTGGGTTGCTCGTAGTTCTTACCCTCATGTTATATTTCTAGGGTTATAGGTCTTACCCTCACATTATGTTTTATAAGGTCGTAGGTCGCTCGTAGGTCTTTCCCTCATGTTATCTTTCTACAGTCGTAGGTCGCTCGTACGTCTTACCCTCACGTTATATTTTCTAGGGTCGTAGATCGCTTGTAGGTCTTACCCTCACGTTATCTTTTATAGGGTCGTAGGTCACTCGTAGGTCTTACCCTCACATTATCTTTTATCGTGTCCTAGGTCATCCGTAGGTCTTACCCTCATGTTATCTTTTCTAGGGTTGTAGGTCGCTTTAGGTCTTGCCCTCACGTTATATTTTCTAGGGCCGTAGGTCTCTTGTAGGTCTTACCTTCATGTTATCTTTTCTAGGTTTGTAGGTCACGCGTAGGTCTTACCCTCACGTTATCTTTTATAGAGTTGTAGGTCACTCGTAGGTCTTACCCTCACATTATCTTTTATCGTGTCGTAGGTCGCCCGTAGGTCATACCCTCATGTTATCTTTTCTAGGGTTGTAGGTCGCTTTAGGTCTTACCCTCACGTTATATTTTCTAGGGCCGTAGGTCGCCTGTAGGTCTTACCATCACATTATCTTTTCTAGGGTTGTAGGTCGTCCGTAAGTCTTACACTCAAGTTATCTTTTCTAGGGTTGTAGGTCGTCTATAAGTCTTACCCTCAAGTTATCTTTTCTAGGGTCGTAGGTCGCTCATTGGTCTTACTCCCACGTTATCTTTTATAGGGTCGTAGGTCACTCGTACGTCTTACCCTCATGTTATATTCCTAGGGTTGTAGGTCTTACCCTCACATTATGTTTTATAAGGAAGTAGGTCGCTCGTAGGTCTTTCCCTCATGTTATCTTTCTACGATCGTAGGTCGCTCGTAGGTCTTAGCCTCACGTTATATTTTCTAGGGCCGTAGGTCTCTTGTAGGTCTTACCTTCATGTTATCTTTTCTAGGTTTGTAGGTCACGCGTAGGTCTTACCCTCACGTTATCTTTTATAGGGTTGTAGGTCACTCGTAGGTCTTACCCTCATGTTATATTTTCTAGGGTTGTAGGTCGCTTGTAGGTCTTACCCTCAAGTAATATTTTATAGGGTCGTAGGTCGCTCATAGGTCTTACCCTCACGTTATATTTTCTAAGATTATAGTTTGCTCGTAGGTCTTACACTCATGTTATTTTTATAGGGTCGTAGGTCGCCCATAGGTCTTACCCTCAGGTTATCTTTTTTAGGGTCGTAGGTCGCCCGTAGGTCTTACACTCACGTTATATTTTCTAGGGTAATAGGTCGCTCGTAGGTCTTACCCTCATGTTATCTTTTCTAAGGTCGTAGGTTGCTTTTCCGTTTTACCCTCGCATTATATGTTTTTGGGTCGTAGGACGCCCGTAGGTCTTACCCTATCGTTATATTTTCTAGGGTTGTAGGTCACTTGTAGGTATTACCCTCTTAATATATTTTATAGGGTCGTAGGTCGCTCGTAGGTCTTACCCTCATGTTATATTTTCTAAGGTTGTAGTTCGCCGGTAGGTCCTACCCTCACGTTATCTTTTATAGGGTCGTAGGTCGCCTGTAGGTCTTACCATCACATTATCTTTTCTAGGGTCGTAGGTCGCCCGTAGGTCTTACCCAAACGTTATATTTTTTAGGGTCGTAGGTCCCTCAATATCTTTCCATCATGTTGTCTTTTTTCGGGTCGTAGGTCGCTCATAGATCTTACCCTCATGATATCTTTTCTAGGGTTGTAGGTCGTCTGTAAGTCTTACCCTCAAGTTATCTTTTCTAGGGTCGTAGTTCGCTAGTAGGTCATACCCTCAAGGTATCTTTTCTAGGGTCGTAGGTTGCTCATTGGTCTTACTCTCACGTTAGCTTTTATAGGGTCGTGGGTTGCTCGTAGGTCTTACCCTCATGTTATATTTCTAGGGTTGTAGGTCTTACCCTCACATTATGTTTTATAAGGTCGTAGGTCACTCGTAGGTCTTTCCCTCATGTTATCTTTCTACGGTCGTAGTTCGCTCGTAGGTTTTACCCTCACGTTACATTTTCTAGGGGCGTAGGTCGCTTGTAGGTCTTACCCTCACGTTATCTTTTATAGGGTCGTAAGTCGCTCGTAGGTCTTACCCTCATGTTATATTTTATAAGGTTGTAGTTCGCTCGTAGGTCTTACCCTCACATTATCTTTTATCGTGTCGTAGGTCGCCCGCAGGTCTTACCCTCATGTTATCTTTTCAATGGTTGTAGGTCGCTTGTAGGTCTTACCCTCAAGTTATCTTTTTTATGGTCGTAGGTCGTCCGTAGGTCTTACCCTCACGTTATATTTTCTAGGGTCGTAGGTCCCTCGATATCTGTTGATCACGTTATCTTTTTTAGTGTCGTAGGTCGCTCATAGGTCTTACCCTCACGTTATCTTTTCTAGGGTTGTAGGTCTTCTATAAGTCTTACCCTCAAGTTATCTTTTCTAGGGTCGTAGGTCGCTCATTGGTCTTACTCTCACGTTATCTTTTATAGGGTCGTAGGTCACTCGTAGGTCTTACCCTCATGTTATATTTCTAGGGTTGTAGGTCTTACCCTCACATTATGTTTTATAAGGTCGTACGTCGCTCGTAGGTCTTTCCGTCATGTTATCTTTCTACGATCGTAGGTCGCTCGTAGGTCTTAGCCTCACGTTATATTTTCTAGGGTCGTAGGTCACTTGTAGGTCTTACCCTCACGTTATCTTTTATAGGGTCGTAGGTCGCTCGTAGGTCTTACCCTCATGTTATATTTTCTAAGGTTGTAGTTCGCTCGTAGGTCTTACCCTCACATTTTCTTTTAACGGGTCGTACATCGCCCGTAGGTCTTACCTTCACTTTATCATTTCTAGGGTTGTAGGTTGCCCGTAGTTCTTACCCTCACGTTATAATTTCTAGGGTCGTAGGTATCTTGTAGGTCTTACCTTCATGTTATCTTTTCTAGGGTTGTAGGTCGCACATAGGTCTTACCCTCACGTTATCTTTTATAGGGTTGTAGGTTGCTCGTAGGTCTTACCCTCATGTTAAATTTTCCAGGGTTGTAGATCGCTTGTAGGTCTTACCCTCAAGTAATCTTTTATAGGGTCGTAGGTCGCTCGTAGGTCTTACCCTCACGTTATATTTTCTTAGGTTATAGTTTGCTCGTAGGTCTTACCCTCATGTTATTTTTTATAGGGTCGTAGGTAGCCCATAGGTCTTACCCTCAGGTTATCTTTTTTAAGGTCGTAGGTCGCCCGTAGGTCTTACACTCACGTTATGATATCTAGGGTACTAGGTCGCTCGTAGGTCTTACCCTCACGTTATCTTTTCTAAGGTCGTAGTTCACTCGTAGGTCTTACCCTCACATTATATTTTTTTGGGTCGTATGTCGCCCGTAGGTCTTACCCTCTCGTTATATTTTCTTGGGTTGTTGGTCACTTTTAGGTATTACCCTCTTAATATATTTTCTAGGGTCGTAGGTCGCTCGTAGGTCTTACCCTCATGTTATATTTTCTAAGGTAGTAGTTCGCTCGTAGGTCTTACCCTCACATTATCTTTTATCGTGTCGTAGGTCGCCCGCAGGTCTTACCCTCATGTTATCTTTTCAAGGGTTGTAGGTCGCTTGTAGGTCTTACCCTCAAGTTATCTCTTTTATGGTCGTAGGTCGTCCGTAGGTCTTACCCTCACGTTATATTTTCTAGGGTCGTAGGTCCCTCGATATCTGTCGATCACGTTATCTTTTTTAGTGTCGTAGGTCGCTCATAGGTCTTACCCTCACGTTATCTTTTCTAGGGTTGTAGGTCTTCTATAAGTCTTACCCTCAAGTTATCTTTTCTAGGGTCGTAGGTCGCTCATTGGTCTTACTCTCACGTTATCTTTTATAGGGTCGTAGGTCACTCGTAGGTCTTACCCTCATGTTATATTTCTAGGGTTGTAGGTCTTACCCTCACATTATGTTTTATAAGGTCGTAGGTCGCTCGTAGGTCTTTCCGTCATGTTATCTTTCTACGATCGTAGGTCGCTCGTAGGTCTTAGCCTCACGTTATATTTTCTAGGGTCGTAGGTCACTTGTAGGTTCTACCCTCACGTTATCTTTTATAGGGTCGTAGGTCGCTCGTAGGTCTTACCCTCATGTTATATTTTCTAAGGTTGTAGTTCGCTCGTAGGTCTTACCCTCACATTATCTTTTAACGGGTCGTACATCGCCCGTAGGTCTTACCTTCACTTTATCATTTCTAGGGTTGTAGGTTGCCCGTAGTTCTTACCCTCACGTTATATTTTCTAGGGTCGTAGGTATCTTGTAGGTCTTACCTTCATGTTATCTTTTCTAGGGTTGTAGGTCGCACATAGGTCTTACCCTCACGTTATCTTTTATAGGGTTGTAGGTTGCTCGTAGGTCTTACCCTCATGTTAAATTTTCCAGGGTTGTAGATCGCTTGTAGGTCTTACCCTCAAGTAATCTTTTATAGGGTCGTAGGTCGCTCGTAGGTCTTACCCTCACATTATATTTTCTTAGGTTATAGTTTGCTCGTAGGTCTTACCCTCATGTTATTTTTTATAGGGTCGTAGGTCGCCCATAGGTCTTACCCTCAGGTTATCTTTTTTAAGGTCGTAGGTCGCCCGTAGGTCTTACACTCACGTTATGATATCTAGGGTACTAGGTCGCTCGTAGGTCTTACCCTCACGTTATCTTTTCTAAGGTCGTAGTTCACTCGTAGGTCTTACCCTCACATTATATTTTTTTGGGTCGTATGTCGCCCGTAGGTCTTACCCTCTCGTTATATTTTCTAGGGTTGTAGGTCACTTGTAGGTATTACCCTCTTAATATATTTTCTAGGGTCGTAGGTCGCTCGTAGGTCTTACCCTCATGTTATATTTTCTAAGGTTGTAGTTCGCTCGTAGGTCTTACCCTCACGTTATCTTTTATAGGGCCGTAGGGCGCTTGAAGGTCTTACCCTCAGTTATCTTTTCTAGCGTCGTAGCCCGTAGGTCTTACCCTCACGTTATTTTTTTCATGGTCGTAGGTCCCTGGATATCTTTCCATCACGTTATCTTTTTTAGGGTCGTAGGTCGCTAATAGATCTTACCCGCACGATATCTTTTCTAGGGTTGTAGGTCGTCCGTAAGTCTTACCCTCAAGTTATCTTTTCTAGGGTTGTAGGTCATCTATAAGTCTTACCCTCGAGTTATCTTTTCTAGGGTCATAGGTCGCTCATTGGTCTTACTCCCACGTTATCTTTTATAGGGTCGTAGGTCACTCGTACGTCTTACCCTTATGTTATATTCCTAGGGTTGTAGGTCTTACCCTCACATTATGTTTTATAAGGTCGTAGGTCGCTCGTAGGTCTTTCCCTCATGTTATCTTTCTACGATCGTAGGTCGCTCGTAGGTCTTAGCCTCACGTTATATTTTCTAGGGTCGTAGGTCACTTGTAGGTCTTACCCTCACGTTATCTTTTATAGGGTCGTAGGTCGCTCGTAGGTCTTACCCTCATGTTATATTTTCTAAGGTTGTAGTTCGCTCGTAGGTCATACCCTCACAATATCTTTTATCGGGTCGTACATCGCCCGTAGGTCTTACCTTCACTTTATCAATTCTAGGGTTGTAGGTTCCCCGTAGTTCTTACCCTCACATTATATTTTCTAGGGTCGTAGGTATCTTGTAAGTCTTACCTTCATGTTATCTTTTCTAGGGTTGTAGGTCGCACATAGGTCTTACCCTCATGTTATCTTTTATAGGGTTGTAGGTTGCTCGTAGGTCTTACCCTCATGTTAAATTTTCCAGGGTTGTAGGTCGCTCGTAGGTCTTACCCTCAAGTAATCTTTTATAGGGTCGTAGGTCGCCCATAGGTCTAACCCTCAGGTTATCTTTTTTAAGGTCGTAGGTCGCCCGTAGGTCTTACACTCACGTTATGATATCTAGGGTACTAGGTCGCTCGTAGGTCTTACCCTCACGTTATCTTTTCTTAGGTCGTAATTCGCTCGTAGGTCTTACCCTCGCATTATATTTTTTTGGGTCGTATGTCGCCCGTAGGTCTTACCCTCTCGTTATATTTTCTAGGGTTGTAGGTCAGTTGTAGGTATTACCCTCTTAATATATTTTCTAGGGTCGTAGGTCGCTCGTAGGTCTTACCCTCATGTTATATTTTCTAAGGTTGTAGTTCGCTCGTAGGTCTTACCCTCACGTTATCTTTTATAGGGCCGTAGGGCGCTTGTAGGTCTTACCCTCAGTTATCTTTTCTAGCGTCGTAGGTCGCCCGTAGGTCTTACCCTCACGTTATTTTTTTTATGGTCGTAGGTCCCTGGATATCTTTCCATCACGTTATCTTTTTTAGGGTCGTAGGTCGCTAATAGATCTTACCCGCACGATATCTTTTCTAGGGTTGTAGGTCGTCCGTAAGTCTTACCCTCAAGTTATCTTTTCTAGGGTTGTAGGTCGTCTATAAGTCTTACCCTCGAGTTATCTTTTCTAGGGTCGTAGGTCGCTCATTGGTCTTACTCCCACGTTATCTTTTATGGGGTCGTAGGTCACTCGTACGTCTTACCCTTATGTTATATTCCTAGGGTTGTAGGTCTTACCCTCACATTATGTTTTATAAGGTCGTAGGTCGCTCGTAGGTCTTTCCCTCATGTTATCTTTCTACGATCGTAGGTCGCTCGTAGGTCTTAGCCTCACGTTATATTTTCTAGGGTCGTAGGTCACTTGTAGGTCTTACCCTCACGTTATCTTTTATAGGGTCGTAGGTCGCTCGTAGGTCTTACCCTCATGTTATATTTTCTAAGGTTGTAGTTCGCTCGTAGGTCATACCCTCACAATATCTTTTATCGGGTCGTACATCGCCCGTAGGTCTTACCTTCACTTTATCATTTCTAGGGTTGTAGGTTCCCCGTAGTTCTTACCCTCACATTATATTTTCTAGGGTCGTACGTATCTTGTAGGTCTTACCTTCATGTTATCTTTTCTAGGGTTGTAGGTCGCACATAGGTCTTACCCTGATGTTATCTTTTATAGGGTTGTAGGTTGCTCGTAGGTCTTACCCTCATGTTAAATTTTCCAGGGTTGTAGGTCGCTCGTAGGTCTTACCCTCAAGTAATCTTTTATAGGGTCGTAGGTCGCCCATAGGTCTAACCCTCAGGTTATCTTTTTTAAGGTCGTAGGTCGCCCGTAGGTCTTACACTCACGTTATGATATCTAGGGTACTAGGTCGCTCGTAGGTCTTACCGTCACTTTATCTTTTCTTAGGTCGTAATTCGCTCGTAGGTCTTACCCTCGCATTATATTTTTTTGGGTCGTATGTCGCCCGTAGGTCTTACCCTGTCGTTATATTTTCTAGGGTTGTAGGTCAGTTGTAGGTATTACCCTCTTAATATATTTTCTAGGGTCGTAGGTCGCTCGTAGGTCTTACCCTCATGTTATATTTTCTAAGGTTGTAGTTCGCTCGTAGGTCTTACCCTCACGTTATGTTTTATAGGGCCGTAGGGCGCCTGTAGGTCTTACCCTCAGTTATCTTTTCTAGCGCCATAGGTCGCCCGTAGGTCTTACCCTCACGTTATTTTTTTTATGGTCGTAGGTCCCTCGATATCTTTCCATCATGTTATCTTTTTTAGGGTCGTTGGTCGCTCATAGATCTTACCCTCACGATATCTTTTCTAGGGTTGTAGGTCGTCCGTAAGTCTTACCCTCAAGTTATCTTTTCTAGGGTTGTAGGTCGTCTGTAGGTCTTACACTCAAGTTATCTTTTCTAGGGTTGTAGGTCGCTCATTGGTCTTACTCTCACGTTATCTTTTATAGGGCCGTAGGTCACTCGTAGGTCTTACCCTCATGTTATATTTCTAGGGTTGTAGGGCTTACCCTAACATTATGTTTTATAAGGTTGTAGGTCAACCGTAGGTCTTTCCCTGATGTTATCTTTCTACGGTCGTAGGTTGCTCGTAGGTCTTAGACTCACGTTATATTTTCTAGGGTCGTAGGTCACTTGTAGGTCTTACCCTCATGTTATCTTTTATAGGGTCGTTGGTCGCTCGTAAGTCTTACCCTCATGTTATATTTTCTAAGGTTGTAGTTCGCTCGTAGGTCTTACCCTCACATTATCTTTTATCGGGTCGTACGTCGCCCGTACGTCTTACCTTCACTTTATCTTTTCTAGGGTCGTAGGTTTCCCATAGGTCTTACCCTCACGTTATGTTTTCTAGGGTCGTAGGTCGCTTATAGGTCTTACCTTTATGTTATCTTTTCTAGGGTTGTAGGTCGCGCGTAGGTTTTACCCTCACGTTATCTTTTATACGGTTTTAGGTCGCTCGTAGGTCTTACCCACATGTTATCTTTTCTAGGGTTGTAGGTCGCTTGTAGGTCTTACCCTCAATTTATCTTTTATAGGGTCGTAGGTCGCTCGTAGGTCTTACCCTCACGTTATATTTCCTAAGGTTATAGTTTGCTCGTAGGTCTTACCCTCATGTTATTTTTTATAGGGTCGTAGGTCGCCCATAGATCTTACCCTTAGGTTATCTTTTTTAGGGTCGTAGGTCGCCCGTAGGTCTTACACTCACGTTATGTTTTCTAGGGTAGTAGGTCACTCGTAGGTCTTACCCTCACATTATCTTTTCTAAGGTCGTAGGTCGCTCGTAGGTCTTACCCTGGCGTTATATTTTTAGGGTCGTAGGTCGCTCGTAGGTCTTACCCTTTCGTTATATTTTCTAGGGTTGTAGGTCACTTGTAGGTATTACCCTCTTAATATATTTTATAGGGTCGTAGGTCGCTCGTAGGTCTTACCCTCATGTTATATATTCTAATGTTGTAGTTCGCTCGTAGGTCTTACCCTCACGTTATCTTTTATAGGGTCGTTGGTCGCCCGTAGGTCTTACCCTCACGTTATCTTTTCTAGGGTCGTAGGTCGTCCGTAGGTCTTACCCTCACGTTATATTTTCTAGGGTCGTAGGTCCCTCGATATCTGTCCATCATGTTATCTTTCTTAGGGTCGTAGGTCTCTCATAGGTCTTACCGTTACGTTATCTTTCCTAGGGTTGTAGGTCGTTTGTAAGTCTTACCCTTAAGTTATCTTTTCTAGGGACGTAGGTCTCTCATTGGTCTTACTCTCACGTTAGCTTTTATAGGGTCGTAGCTCACTCGTAGGTCTTACCCTCATGTTATATTTCTAGGGTTGTCGGTGTTACCCTTACATTATGTTTTATAAGGTCGTAGGTCGCTCGTAGGTCTTTCCCTCATGTTATCTTTCTACGCTCGTAGGTCTTAGCCTCACGTTATATTTTCTAGGGTCGTAGGTAACTTGTAGGTCTTACCCTTACGTTATCTTTTATAGGGCCGTAGGTCTTACCCTCACGTTATATTTTCTAGGGCCGTAGGTCTCTTGTAGGTCTTACCTTCATGTTATCTTTTCTAGGTTTGTAGGTCACACGTAGGTCTTACCCTCACGTTATCTTTTATAGGGTTGTAGGTCACTCGTAGGTCTTACACTCATGTTGTATTTTCTAGGGTTGTAGGTCGCTTGTAGGTCTTACCCTCAAGTAATCTTTTATAGGGTCGTAGGTCGCTCATAGGTCTTACCCTCACGTTATATTTTCTAAGGTTATAGTTTGCTCGTAGGTCTTACACTCATGTTATTTTTATAGGGTCGTAGGTCGCCCATAGGTCTTACCCTTAGGTTATCTTTTTTAGGGTCGTAGGTCGCCCGTAGGTCTTACACTCACGTTATATTTTCTAGGGTAATAGGTCGCTCGTAGGTCTTACACTCATGTTATCTTTTCTAAGGTCGTAGGTTGCTTGTCGGTTTTACCCTCGCATTATATGTTTTTGGGTCGTAGGACGCCCGTAGGTCTTACCCTATCGTTATATTTTCTAGGGTTGTAGGTCACTTGTAGGTATTACCCTCTTAATATATTTTATAGGGTCGTAGGTCGCTCGTAGGTCTTACCCTCATGTTATATTTTCTAAGGTTGTAGTTCGCCCGTAGGTCCTACCCTCACGTTATCTTTTATAGGGTCTTAGGTCGCCGGTAGGTCTTACCATCACATTATCTTTTCTAGGGTCGTAGGTCGCCCATAGGTCTTACCCAAACGTTATATTTTTTAGGGTCGTAGGTCCCTCAATATCTTTCCATCATGTTGTCTTTTTTAGGGTCGTAGGTCGCTCATAGATCTTACCCTCATGATATCTTTTCTAGGGTTGTAGGTCGTCCGTAAGTCTTACCCTCAAGTTATCTTTTCTAGGGTCGTAGTTCGCTAGTAGGTCATACCCTCAAGGTATCTTTTCTAGGGTCGTAGGTTGCTCATTGGTCTTACTCTCACGTTAGCTTTTATAGGGTCGTGGGTTGCTCATAGGTCTTACCCTCACATTATGTTTTATAAGGTCGTAGGTCACTCGTAGGTCTTTCCCTCATGTAATCTTTCTACGGTCGTAGTTCGCTCGTAGGTTTTACCCTCACGTTACATTTTCTAGGGGCATAGGTCGCTTGTAGGTCTTACCCTCACGTTATCTTTTATAGGGTCGTAGGTCGCTCGTAGGTGTTACCCTCATGTTATATTTTCTATGGTTGTAGTTCGCTCGTAGGTCTTACCCTCACATTATCTTTTATCGTGTCGTAGGTCACCCGCAGGTCTTACCCTCATGTTATCTTTTCAAGGGTTGTAGGTCGCTTGTAGGTCTTACCCTCAAGTTATCTTTTTTATAGTCGTAGGTCGTCCGTAGGTCTTACCCTCACGTTATATTTTCTAGGGTCGTAGGTCCCTCGATATCTGTCCATCACGTTATCTTTTTTAGTGTCGTAGGTCGCTCATAGGTCTTACCCTCACGTTATCTTTTCTAGGGTTGTAGGTCGTCTATAAGTCTTACCCTTAAGTTATCTTTTCTAGGGTCGTAGGTCGCTCATTGGTCTTACTCTCACGTTATCTTTTATAGGGTCGTAGGTCACTCGTAGGTCTTACCCTCATGTTATATTTCTAGGGTTGTAGGTCTTACCCTCACATTATGTTTTATAAGGTCGTAGGTTGCTCGTAGGTCTTTCCGTCATGTTATCTTTCTACGATCGTAGGTCGCTCGTAGGTCTTAGCCTCACGTTATATTTTCTAGGGTCGTAGGTCACTTGTAGGTCTTACCCTCACATTATCTTTTATAGGGTCGTAGGTCGCTCGTAGGTCTTACCATCATGTTATATTTTCTAAGGTTGTAGTTCGCTCGTAGGTCTTACCCTCACATTATCTTTTATCGGGTCGTACATCGCCCGTAGGTCTTACCTTCACTTTATCATTTCTAGGGTTGTAGGTTGCCCGTAGTTCTTACCCTCACGTTATATTTTCTAGGGTCGTAGGTATCTTGTAGGTCTTACCTTCATGTTATCTTTTCTAGGGTTGTAGGTCGCACATAGGTCTTACCCTCACGTTATCTTTTATAGGGTTGTAGGTTACTCGTAGGTCTTACCCTCATGTTAAATTTTCCAGGGTTGTAGGTCGCTTGTAGGTCTTACCCTCAAGTAATCTTTTATAGGGTCGTAGGTCGCTCGTAGGTCTTACCCTGACGTTATATTTTCTTAGGTTATAGTTTGCTCGTAGGTCTTACCCTCATGTTATTTTTTATAGGGTCGTAGGTCTCCCATAGGTCTTACCCTCAGGTTATCTTTTTTAAGGTCGTAGGTCGCCCGTAGGTCTTACACTCACGTTATGATATCTAGGGTACTAGGTCGCTCGTAGGTCTTACCCTCACGTTATCTTTTCTAAGGTCGTAGTTCACTTGTAGGTCTTACCCTCACATTATATTTTTTTGGGTCGTATGTCGCCCGTAGGTCTTACCCTCTCGTTATATTTTCTAGGGTTGTAGGTCACTCGTAGGTATTACCCTCTTAATATATTTTCTAGGGTCGTAGGTCGCTCGTAGGTCTTACCCTCATGTTATATTTTCTAAGGTTGTAGTTCGCTCGTAGGTCTTACCCTCACGTTATCTTTTATAGGGCCGTAGGGCGCTTGTAGGTCTTACCCTCAGTTATCTTTTCTAGCGTCGTAGGTCGCCGGTAGGTCTTACCCTCACGTTATTTTTTTTATGGTCGTAGGTCCCTGGATATCTTTCCATCACGTTATCTTTTTTAGGGTCGTAGGTCGCTAATAGATCTTACCCGCACGATATCTTTTCTAGGGTTGTAGGTCGTCCGTAAGTCTTACCCTCAAGTTATCTTTTCAAGGTTGTAGGTCGTCTATAAGTCTTACCCTCGAGTTATCTTTTCTAGGGTCGTAGGTCGCTCATTGGTCTTACTCCCACGTTATCTTTTATAGGGTCGTATGTCACTCGTACGTCTTACCCTCATGTTATATTCCTAGGGTTGTAGGTCTTACCCTCACATTATGTTTTATAAGGTCGTAGGTCGCTCGTAGGTCTTTCCCTCATGTTATCTTTCTACGATCGTAGGTCGCTCGTAGGTCTTAGCCTCACGTTATATTTTCTAGGGTCGTAGGTCACTTGTAGGTCTTACCCTCACGTTATCTTTTATAAGGTCGTAGGTCGCTCGTAGGTCTTACCCTCGTGTTATATTTTCTAAGGTTGTAGTTCGCTCGTAGGTCTTACCCTCACATTATCTTTTATCGGGTCGTACATCGCCCATAAGTCTTACCTTCACTTTATCATTTCTAGGGTTGTAGGTTCCCCGTAGTTCTTACCCTCACATTATATTTTCTAGGGTCGTATGTATCTTGTAGGTCTTACCTTCATGTTATCTTTTCTAGGGTTGTAGGTCGCACATAGGTCTTACCCTCATGTTATCTTTTATAGGGTTGTAGGTTGCTCGTAGGTCTTACCCTCATGTTAAATTTTCCAGGGTTGTAGGTCGCTTGTAGGTCTTACCCTCAAGTAATCTTTTATAGGGTCGTAGGTCGCTCGTAGGTCTTACCCTCACTTTACATTTTCTTAGGTTATAGTTTGCTCGTAGGTCTTACCCTCATGTTATTTTTTATAGGGTCGTAGGTCGCCCATAGGTCTAACCCTCAAGTTATCTTTTTTAAGGTCGTAGGTCGCCCGTAGGTCTTACCCTCACGTTATTTTTTTTATGGTCGTAGGTCCCTCGATATCTTTCCATCACGTTATCTTTTTTAGGGTCGTAGGTCGCTCATAGATCTTACCCTCACGATATCTTTTCTAGGGTTGTAGGTCGTTTGTAGGTCTTACACTCAAGTTATCTTTTCTAGGGTTGTAGGTCGCTCATTGGTCTTACTCTCACGTAATCTTTTATAGGGCCGTAGGTCACTCGTAGGTCTTACCCTCATGTTATATTTTTAGGGTTGTAGGGCTTACCCTAACATTATGTTTTATAAGGTTGTAGGTCACTCGTAGGTCTTTCCCTGATGTTATCTTTCTACGGTCGTAGGTTGCTCGTAGGTCTTAGACTCACGTTATATTTTCTAGGGTCGTAGGTCACTTGTAGGTCTTACCCTCATGTTATCTTTTATAGGGTCGTTGGTCGCTCGTAAGTCTTACCCTCATGTTATATTTTCTAAGGTTGTAGTTCGCTCGTAGGTCTTACCCTCACATTATCTTTTATTGGGTCGTACGTCGCCCGTACGTCTTACCTTCACTTTATCTTTTCCAGGGTCGTAGGTTGCCCATAGGTCTTACCCTCACGTTATATTTTCTAGGGTCGTAGGTCGCTTATAGGTCTTACCTTTATGTTATCTTTTCTAGGGTTGTAGGTCGCGCGTAGGTTTTACCCTCACGTTATCTTTTATACGATTTTAGGTCGCTCGTAGGTCTTACCCACATGTTATCTTTTCTAGGGTTGTAGGTCGCTTGTAGGTCTTACCCTCAATTTATCTTTTATAGGGTCGTAGGTCGCTCATAGGTCTTACCCTCACGTTATATTTCCTAAGGTTATAGTTTGCTCGTAGGTCTTACCCTCATGTTATTTTTTATAGGGTCGTAGGTCGCCCATAGATCTAACCCTTAGGTTATCTTTTTTAGGGTCGTAGGTCGCCCGTAGGTCTTACACTCACGTTATGTTTTCTAGGGTAGTAGGTCACTTGTAGGTCTTACCCTCACATTATCTTTTCTAAGGTCGTAGGTCGCTCGTAGGTCTTACCCTGGCGTTATATTTTTTAGGGTCATAGGTCGCTCGTAGGTCTTACCCTTTCGTTATATTTTCTAGGGTTGTAGGTCACTTGTAGGTATTACCCTCTTAATATCTTTTATAGGGTCGTAGGTCACTCGTAGGTCTTACCCTCATGTTATATATTCTAATGTTGTAGTTCGCTCGTAGGTCTTACCCTCACGTTATCTTTTATAGGGTCGTTGGTCGCCCGTAGGTCTTACCCTCACGTTATCTTTTCTAGGGTCGTATGTCGTCCGTAGGTCTTACCCTCACGTTATATTTTCTAGGGTCGTAGGTCCCTCGATATCTGTCCATCATGTTATCTTTCTTAGGGTCGTAGGTCTCTCATAGGTCTTACCGTTACGTTATATTTCCTAGGGTTGTAGGCGGTTTGTAAGTCTTACCCTTAAGTTATCTTTTCTAGGGACGTAGGTCTCTCATTGGTCTTACTCTCACGTTAGCTTTTATAGGGTCGTAGCTCACTCGTAGGTATTACCCTCATGTTATATTTCTAGGGTTGTAGGTGTTACCCTTACATTATGTTTTATAAGGTCGTAGGTCGCTCGTAGGTCTTTCCCTCATGTTATCTTTCTACGCTCGTAGGTCTTAGCCTCACGTTATATTTTCTAGGGTCGTAGGTAACTTGTAGGTCTTACCCTTACGTTATCTTTTATAGGGCTCGTAGGTCGCTCGTAGGTCTTACCCTCATGTTATATTTTCTAAGGTTGTAGTTCACTCGCAGGTCTTACCCTCACATTATCTTTTATCGGGTCGTACGTCGCCCATAGGTCTTACCCTCATGTTATATTTTCTAGGGTCGTAGGTCGCTTGTAGGTCCTACCTTCATGTTATCTTTTCTAGGGTTGTAGGTCGCACGTAGGTCTTACCCTCACGTTAGCTTTTATAGGGTTGTAGGTCGCTCCTAGAGCTTACCCTCATGTTATATTTCTAGGGTTGTAGGTCTTATCCTCACATTATGTTTTATAAGGTCGTAGGCCGCTCGTAGGTCATTCCCTCATGTTATCTTTCTATGGTCGTAGGTCGCTCGTAGGTCTTACCCTCACATTATATTTTCTAGGGTCGTAGGTCACTTGTAGGTCTTACCCTCATGTTATCTTTTATAGGGTCATAGGTCGCTCGTAGGTCTTACCCTCATGTTATGTTTTCTATGGTTGTAGTTCGCTCGTAGGTCTTACCCTCACATTATCTTTTATCGGGTCGTAGGTCGCCCATAGGTGTTACCCTCACTTTATCTTTTCTAGGGTTGTAGGTCACCTGTAGGTCTTACCCTCACGTTATATTTTCGAGGGTCGTATGTCTTACCCGCATGTTATCTTTTCTAGTGTCGTAGGTTGCTCGTTGGTATTACCCTCACGTTATATTTACTAAGGTTGTAGTTCACTCGTAGGTCTTACCCTCACGTTATCTTTTATAGGGTCGTAGGTCGCCTGTAGGTCTTACCCTCACGTTATCTTTTCTATGGTCGTAGGTCGCCCGTAGGTCTTACACTCACGTTATATTTTCTAGGGTCGTAGGTCCCTCGATATCTTTCCACCACGTTATCTTTTTTAGGGTCGTAGGTCGCTCGTAGGTCTTACCCTCACGTTATATTTTCTAAGGTTATAGTTTGCTCGTAGGTCTTACCCTCATGTTATTTTTTATAGGGTCATAGGTCGCCCATAGGTCTTACCCTTAGGTTATCTTTTTAAGGGTCGTAGGTCGCCCGTAGGTCTTACACTGACGTTATGTTTTCTAGGGTAGTAGGTTGCTCGTAGGTCTTACCCTCAGGTTATCTTTTCTAAGGTCGTAGGTCGCTCATAGGTCTTACCCTCGCGTTATATTTTTTAGGGTCGTAGGTCGCCCGTAGGTCTTACCCTCTCGTTATATTTTCTAGGGTTGTAGGTCACTTGTAGGTATTAGCCTCTTAATATCTTTTATAGGGTCGTAGGTCGCTCGTAGGTCTTACCCTCATGTTATATATTCTAAGCTTGTAGTTCGCTCGTAGCTCTTACCCTCACGTTATCTTTTATAGGATCGTAGGTCGCTCGTAGGTCATACCCTCACGTTATATTTTCTAGGGTCGTAGGTCGTCCGTATGTCTTACCCTCACGTTATATTTTCTAGGGTCGGAGGTCCCTCGATATCTGTCCATCACGTTATCTTTTTTAGGGTCGTAGGTCGCTCATAGGTCTTACCCTCACGTTATCTTTTCTAGGGTTGTAGGTCGTCTGTAAGTCTTACCCTCAAGTTAACTTTTCTAAGGACGTAGGTCGCTCATTGGTCTTACTCTCACGTTAGCGTTTATAGGGTCGTAGGTCACTCTTAGGTCTTACCCTCATGTTATATTTCTAGGGTTGTAGGTGTTACCCTCACATTATGTTTTGTAAGGTCGTAGGTCGCTCGTAGGTCTTTCCCTCATGTTATCTTTCTACGATCGTAGGTCGTTCGTAGGTCTTACCCTCACGTTATATTTTCTAGGGTCGTAGGTAACTTGTAGGTCTTACCCTTACGTTATCTTTTATAGGGTTGTAGGTCGCTCGTAGGTCTTACCCTCATGTATATTTTCTAAGGTTGTAGTTCGCTCGTAGGTCTTACCCTCACATTATCTTTTACGGGGTCGTACGTCGCCCGTAGTTCTTACCTTCACTTTATCTTTTCTAGGGTCGTAGGTGGCCCGTAGGTCTTACCCTCACGTTATATTTTGTAGGGTCGTAGATCTTACCCTCATGTTATCTTTTCTAGTGTCGTAGGTTGCTTGTACGTCTTACCCTCACGTTATATTTTATAAGGTTGTAGTTCGCTCGTAGGTCTTACCCTCACGTTATCTTTTATAGGGTCGTAGGTCGCCTGTAGGTCTTACCCTCACGTTATCTTTTCTAGGGTCGTAGGTCGCCCGTAGGTCTTACCCTCACGTTATATTTTCTAGGGTCGTAGGTCCCTCGATATCTTTTCATCACGTTATATTTTTTAGGGTCGTATGTCGCTCATAGGTCTTACCATCATGTTATATTTTCTAGGGTTGTAGGTCGTCCGTAAGTCTTACCCTCAAGTTATCTTTTCTAGGGTCCTGGTTCACTAGTAGGTCTTACCCTCACATTATCTTTTCTAGGGTCGTAGGTCGCTCATTGGTCTTACTCTCACGTTAGCTTTTATAGGATCGTGGGTCGCTCGTAGGTCTTACCCTCATGTTATATTTCTAGGGTTGTAGGTCTTACCCTCACATTATGTTTTATAAGGTCGTAGGCCGCTCGTAGGTCTTTTCCTCATGTTATCTTTCTATGGTCGTAGGTCGCTCGTAGGTCTTACCCTCATGTTATATTTTCTAGGGTCGTAGGTCCCTCGATATCTTTCCATAACGTTATCTTTTTTAGGGTCGAAGGTCGCTCATAGATCTTACCCTCACGATATCTTTTCTAGGGTTGTAGGTCGTCCATAAGTCTTACCCTCAAGTTATCTTTTCTAGGGTCAAAGTTGGCTAGTAGGTCTTACCCTCACGTTATCTTTTCTAGGGTCGTAGGTCGCTCATTGGTCTTACTCTCACGTTAGATTTTATAGGGTTGTAGGTCGTCCATAAGTCTTACCCTCGAGTTATCTTTTCTAGGGTCAAAGTTGGCTAGTAGGTCTTACCCTCACGTTATCTTTTCTAGGGTCGTAGGTCGCTCATTGGTCTTACTCTCACGTTAGCTTTTATAGGGTCGTAGGTCACTCGTAGGTCTTACCCTTATGTTATATTTCTAGGGTTGTAGGTCTTACCCTCACATTATGTTTTATAAGGTCGTAGGTCGCTCGTAGGTCTTTCCCTCATGTTATCTTTCTACGGTTGTAGGTCGACTGTAGGTCTTACCCTCACATTATATTTTCTAGGGTCGTAGGTCACTTGTAGGTCTTACCCTCATTTTATCTTTTATAAGGTCGTAGGTCACTCATAGGTCTAACCCTCATGTTATATTTTCTATGGTTGTAGTTCGCTCGTAGGAATTACCCTCACATTATCTTTTATCGGGTCGTAGGTCGCCCGTAGGTCTTACCCTCACTTTATCTTTTCTAGGGTCGTAGGTTTCCCGTAGGTCTTACCCTCACGTTATATTTTGTAGGGTCGTAGGTCTTACCCTCAAGTTATCTTTTCTAGTGTCGTAGGTTGCTTGTAGGTCTTACCCTCACGTTATATTTTCTAAGGTTGTAGTTCGCTCGTAGGTCTTACCCTCAGGTTATCTTTTATAGGGTCGTAGGTCGCCCGTAGGTCTTACCCTCACGTTATCTTTTCTAGGGTCGTAGGTCACACGTAGGTCTTACACTCATGTTATGTTTTCTAGGGTAGTAGGTCGCTCGTAGGTCTTACCCTCACGTTATCTTTTCTAAGGTCGTAGGTCGCTCGTAGGTCTTACCCTCGCGTTATATTTTTTAGGGTTGTAGGACGCCCGTAGGTCTTACCCTTTCGTTATATTTTCTAGGGTTATAGGTCACTTGTAGGTATTACCCTCACAATATCTTTTATAGGGTCGTAGGTCGCTCGTAGGTCTTACCCTCATGTTATATTTTCTAAGGTTGTAGTTTGCTCGTAGGTCTTACCCTCACGTTATATGTTATAGGGTCCTAGGTAGCCCGTAGGTCTTACCCTCACGTTATCTTTTCTAGGGTCGTAGGTCGCCCGTAGGTCTTACGCTCATGTTATATTTTTTTGGGTCATAGGTCGTTCGATATCTTTCCATCATGTTATCTGTTTTAGGGTCGTAGGTCGCTCATAGATGTTACCCTCACGTTATCTTTTCTAGGGTTGTAGGTCGGCCATAATTCTTACCCTCAAGTTATCTTTTCTAGGGTCAAAGTTGGCTAGTAGGTCTTACCCTCACGTTAGCTTTTATAGGGTCGTAGGTCGCTCGTAGGTGTTACCCTCATGTTATATTTCTAGGGTTGTAGGTCTTACCCTCACATTATGTTTTTTAAGGTGGTAGGTCGCTCGTAGGTCTTTCCCTCATGTTATCTTTCTATGGTCGTAGGTCGCTTGTAGGTCTTACCCTCATGTTATATTTTCTAGGGTCGTAGGTCGCTTGTAGGTCTTACCCTCGTCTTATATTTTCTAAGGTTGTAGTTCGCTCGTAGGTCTTACCCTCACATTATCTTTTATCGGGTCGTAGGTCGCCCGTAGGTCTTACCCTCACATTATCTTTTCTAGGGTTGTAGTTCGCTCGTAGGTCTTACCCTCACATTATCTTTTATCAGGTTGTAGGTCGCCCGTAGGTCTTACCCTCACTTTATCTTTTCTAGGGTCGTAGGTCGCCCGTAGGTCTTACCCTCACGTTATATTTTGTAGGGTCGTAGGTCTTACCCTCATGTTATCTTTTCTAGTGTCGTAGGTTGCTTGTAGGTCTTACCCTCACGTTATATTTTCTAAGGTTGTAGTTCGCTCATAGGTCTTACCCTCATGTTATCTTTTATAGGGTCCTAGGTCGCCCGTAGGTCTTACCCTCACGTTATATTTTTTTGGGTCGTAGGTCCCTCGATATCTTTCCATCATGTTATCTTTTTTAGGGTCGTAGTCGCTCATAGATGTTACCCTCATGTTATCTTTTCTAGGGTTGTAGGTCATCCATAAGTCTTACCCTCAAGTTATCTTTTCTAGGGTCAAAGTTGGCTAGTGGGTCTTACCCTCACGTTATCTTTTCTAGGGTCGTAGGTCGCTCATTGGTCTTACTCTCACGTTAGCTTTTATAGGGTCGTAGGTCGCTCATAGGTCTTACCCTCATGTTATATTTCTAGGGTTGTAGGTCTTACCCTCATGTTATCTTTCTATGGTCGTAGGTCGCTTGTAGGTCTTACCCTCATGTTATATTTTCTAGGGTCGTAGGTCACTTGTAGGTCTTACCCTCGTTTTATATTTTCTAAGGTTGTAGTTCGCTCGTAGGTCTTACCCTCACATTATCTTTTATCGGTTCGTAGGTCGCCCGTAGGTCTTACCCTCACATTATCTTTTCTAGGGTTGTAGTTTGCTCGTAGGTCTTACCCTCACATTATCTTTTATCAGGTTGTAGGTCGCCCGTAGGTCTTACCCTCACTTTATCTTTTCTAGGGTCGTAGGTCGCCCGTAGGTCTTACCCTCACGTTTTATTTTGTAGGGTCGTAGGTCTTACACTCATGTTATCTTTTCTAGGGTCGTAGGTCGCTCATAGGTCTTACCCTCACGTTATCTTTTCTAGGGTTGTAGGTCGTCTGTAAGTCTTATCCTCAAGTTATCTTTTCTAAGGACGTAGGTCGCTCATTGGTCTTACTCTCACGTTAGCGTTTATAGGGTCGTAGGTCACTCTTAGGTCTTACCCTCATGTTATATTTCTAGGGTTGTAGGTGTTACCCTCACATTATGTTTTATAAGGTCGTAGGTCGCTCGTAGGTCTTTCCCTCATGTTATCTTTCTACGATCGTAGGTCGTTCGTAGGTCTTAGCCTCACGTTATATTTTCTAGGGTCGTAGGTAACTTGTAGGTCTTACCCTTACGTTATCTTTTATAGGGTTGTAGGTCGCTCGTAGGTCTTACCCTCATGTATATTTTCTAAGGTTGTAGTTCGCTCGTAGGTCTTACCCTCACTTTATCTTTTCTAGGGTCGTAGGTCGCCCGTAGGTCTTACCCAAACGTTATATTTTGTAGGGTCGTAAGTCTTACCCTCATGTTATCTTTTCTAGTGTCGTAGGTTGCTTGTAGGTCTTACCCTCACGTTATATTTTCTAAGGTTGTAGTTCGCTCATAGGTCTTACCCTCATGTTATCTTTTATAGGGTCCTAGGTCGCCCGTAGGTCTTACCCTCACGTTATATTTTTTTGGGTCGTAGGTCCCTCGATATCTTTCCATCATGTTTTCTTTTTTAGGGTCGTAGTCGCTCATAGATGTTACCCTCATGTTATCTTTTCTAGGGTTGTAGGTCATCCATAAGTCTTACCCTCAAGTTATCTTTTCTAGGGTCAAAGTTGGCTAGTAGGTCTTACCCTCACGTTATCTTTTCTAGGGTCGTAGGTCGCTCATTGGTCTTACTCTCACGTTAGCTTTTATAGGGTCGTAGGTCGCTCGTAGGTCTTACCCTCATGTTATATTTCTAGGGTTGTAGGTCTTACCCTCACATTATGTTTAATAAGGTCGTAGGTCGCTCGTAGGTCTTTCCCTCTGTTATCTTTCTATGGTCGTAGGTCGCTTGTAGATCTTACCCTCACGTTATATTTTCTAGGGTCATAGGTCGCTTGTAGGTCTTACCCTCGTGTTATATTTTCTAAAGTTGAAGTTCGCTCGTAGGTCTTAGCCTCACATTATCTTTTATTGGGTCGTAGGTCGCCCGTAGGTCTTACCCTCACATTATCTTTTCTAGGGTTGTAGTTCGCTCGTAGGTCTTACCCTCACATTATCTTTTATTGGGTCGTAGGTCGCCCGTATGTCTTACCCTCACTTTATCTTTTCTAGGGTTGTAGTTCGCTCGTAGGTCTTACCCTCACATTATCTTTTATCGGGTCGTAGGTCGCCCGTAGGTCTTACCCTAACTTTATCTTTTCTAGGGTCGTAGGTCGCCTGTAGGTCTTACCCTAACTTTATCTTTTCTAGGGTCGTAGGACGCCCGTAGGTCTTACCCTCTCGTTATATTTTCTAGGGTTGTAGGTCACTTGTAGGTATTACCCTCACAATATCTTTTATAGGGTCGTAGGTCGCTCGTAGGTCTTACCCTCATGTTATATTTTCTAAGGTTGTAGTTCGCTCGTAGGTCTTACCCTCACGTTATCTGTTATAGGGTCCTAGGTCGCCCGTAGGTCTTACCCTCACGTTATCTTTTCTAGGGTCGTAGGTCGCCCGTAGGTCTTACCCTCACGTTATATTTTTTTGGGTCGTAGGTCCTTCGATATCTTTCCATCATGTTATCTTTTTGAGGGTCGTAGGTCGCTCATAGATGTTACCCTCACGTTATCTTTTATAGGGTTGTATGTCAGCCATAAGTCTTACCCTCAAGTTATCTTTTCTAGGGTCAAAGTTGGCTAGTAGGTCTTACCCTCACATTATCTTTTCTAGGGTAGTAGGTTGCTCATTGGTCTTACTCTCACGTTAGCTTTTATAGGGTCGTAGGTCGCTCGTAGGTCTTACCCTCATGTTATATTTCAAGGGTTGTAGGTCTTACCCTCACATTATGTTTTTTAAGGTGGTAGGTCGCACGTAGGTCTTTCCCCCATGTTATCTTTCTATGGTCGTAGGTCGCTTGTAGGTCTTACCCTCATGTTATATTTTCTAGGGTCGTAGGTCGCTTGTAGGTCTTACCCTCGTTTTATATTTTCTAAGGTTGTAGTTCGCTCGTAGGTCTTACCGTCACATTATCTTTTCTCGGGTCGTAGGTCGCCCGTAGGTCTTACCCTCACATTATCTTTTTTAGGGTTGTAGTTCGCTCGTAGGTCTTACCCTCACATTATCTTTTATCAGGTTGTAGGTCGCCCGTAGGTCTTACCCTCACTTTATCTTTTCTAGGGTCGTTGGTCGCCCGTAGGTCTTACCCTCACGTTTTATTTTGTAGGGTCGTAGGTCTTACCCTCATGTTATCTTTTCTAGGGTCGTAGGTCGCTCATAGGTCTTACCCTCACGTTATCTTTTCTAGGGTTGTAGGTCGTCTGTAAGTCTTACCCTCAAGTTATCTTTTCTAAGGACGTAGGTCGCTCATTGGTCTTACTCTCACGTTAGCGTTTATAAGGTCGTAGGTCACTCTTAGGTCTTACCCTCATGTTATATTTCTAGGGTTGTAGGTGTTACCCTCACATTATGTTTTATAAGGTCGTAGGTCGCTCGTAGGTCTTTCCCTCATGTTATCTTTCTACGATCGTAGGTCGTTCGTAGGTCTTAGCCTCACGTTATATTTTCTAGGGTCGTAGGTAACTTGTAGGTCTTACCCTTACGTTATCTTTTATAGGGTTGTAGGTCGCTCGTAGGTCTTACCCTCATGTATATTTTCTAAGGTTGTAGTTCGCTCGTAGGTCTTACCCTCACATTATCTTTTATGGGGTCGTACGTCGCCCGTAGTTCTTACCTTCACTTTATCTTTTCTAGGGTCGTAGGTCGCCCGTAGGTCTTACCCTCACGTTATATTTTGTAGGGTCGTAGATCTTACCCACATGTTATCTTTTCTAGTGTCGTAGGTTGCTTGTACGTCTTACCCTCATGTTATATTTTATAAGGTTGTAGTTCGCTCGTAGGTCTTACCCTCACGTTATCTTTTATAGGGTCGTAGGTCGCCTGTAGGTCTTACCCTCACGTTATCTTTTCTAGGGTCGTAGGTCGCCCGTAGGTCTTACCCTCACGTTATATTTTCTAGGGTCGTAGGTCCCTCGATATCTTTTCATCACGTTATATTTTTTAGGGTCGTATGTCGCTCATAGGTCTTACCATCATGTTATCTTTTCTAGGGTTGTAGGTCGTCCGTAAGTCTTACCCTCAAGTTATCTTTTCTAGGGTCCTGGTTCACTAGTAGGTCTTACCTTCACATTATCTTTTCTAGGGTCGTAGGTCGCTCATTGGTCTTACTCTCACGTTAGCTTTTATAGGATCGTGGGTCGCTCGTAGGTCTTACCCTCATGTTATATTTCTAGGGTTGTAGGTCTTGCCCTCACATTATGTTTTATAAGGTCGTAGGCCGCTCGTAGGTCTTTTCCTCATGTTATCTTTCTACGATCGTAGGTCGCTCGTAGGTCTTACCCTCATGTTATATTTTCTAGGGTCGTAGGTCCCTCGATATCTTTCCATAACGTTATCTTTTTTAGGGTCGAAGGTCGCTCATAGATCTTACCCTCACGATATCTTTTCTAGGGTTGTAGGTCGTCCATAAGTCTTACCCTCAAGTTATCTTTTCTAGGGTCAAAGTTGGCTAGTAGGTCTTACCCTCACGTTATCTTTTCTAGGGTCGTAGGTCGCTCATTGGTCTTACTCTCACGTTAGATTTTATAGGGTTGTAGGTCGTCCATAAGTCTTACCCTCAAGTTATCTTTTCTAGGGTCAAAGTTGGCTAGTAGGTCTTACCCTCACGTTATCTTTTCTAGGGTCGTAGGTCGCTCATTGGTCTTACTCTCACGTTAGCTTTTATAGGGTCGTAGGTCACTCGTAGGTCTTACCCTTATGTTATATTTCTAGGGTTGCAGGTCTTACCCTCACATTATGTTTTATAAGGTCGTAGGTCTCTCGTAGGTCTTTCCCTCATGTTATCTTTCTACGGTTGTAGGTCGACTGTAGGTCTTACCCTCACATTATATTTTCTAGGGTCGTAGGTCACTTGTAGGTCTTACCCTCATTTTATCTTTTATAAGGTCGTAGGTCACTCATAGGTCTAACCCTCATGTTATATTTTCTATGGTTGTAGTTCGCTCGTAGGAATTACCCTCACATTATCTTTTATCGGGTCGTAGGTCGCCCGTAGGTCTTACCCTCACTTTATCTTTTCTAGGGACGTAGGTTGCCCGTAGGTCTTACCCTCACGTTATATTTTGTAGGGTCGTAGGTCTTACCCTCAAGTTATCTTTTCTAGTGTCGTAGGTTGCTTGTAGGTCTTACCCTCACGTTATATTTTCTAAGGTTGTAGTTCGCTCGTAGGTCTTACCCTCAGGTTATCTTTTATAGGGTCGTAGGTCGCCCGTAGGTCTTACCCTCACGTTATCTTTTCTAGGGTCGTAGGTCACACGTAGGTCTTACACTCATGTTATGTTTTCTAGGGTAGTAGGTCGCTCGTAGGTCTTACCCTCACATTATCTTTTCTAAGGTCGTAGGTCGCTCGTAGGTCTTACCCTCGCGTTATATTTTTTAGGGTTGTAGGACGCCCGTAGGTCTTACCCTCTCGTTATATTTTCTAGGGTTATAGGTCACTTGTAGGTATTACCCTCACAATATCTTTTATAGGGTCGTAGGTCGCTCGTAGGTCTTACCCTCATGTTATATTTTCTAAGGTTGTAGTTTGCTCGTAGGTCTTACCCTCACGTTATCTGTTATAGGGTCCTAGGTAGCCCGTAGGTCTTACCCTCACGTTATCTTTTCTAGGGTCGTAGGTCGCCCGTAGGTCTTACCCTCATGTTATATTTTTTTGGGTCATAGGTCCTTCGATATCTTTCCATCATGTTATCTGTTTTAGGGTCGTAGGTCGCTCATAGATGTTACCCTCACGTTATCTTTTCTAGGGTTGTAGGTCGGCCATAAGTCTTACCCTCAAGTTATCTTTTCTAGGGTCAAAGTTGGCTAGTAGGTCTTACCCTCACGTTAGCTTTTATAGGGTCGTAGGTCGCTCGTAGGTCTTACCCTCATGTTATATTTCTAGGGTTGTAGGTCTTACCCTCACATTATGTTTTTTAAAGTGGTAGGTCGCTCGTAGGTCTTTCCCTCATGTTATCTTTCTATGGTCGTAGGTCGCTTGTAGGTCTTAACCTCACGTTATATTTTCTAGGGTCGTAGGTCGCTTGTAGGTCTTACCCTCGTGTTATATTTTCTAAGGTTGTAGTTCGCTCGTAGGTCTTACCCTCACATTATCTTTTATCGGGTCGTAGGTCGCCCGTAGGTCTTACCCTCACATTATCTTTTCTAGGGTTGTAGTTCGCTTGTAGGTCTTACCCTCACATTATCTTTTATCGGGTCGTAGGTCGCCCGTAGGTCTTAACCTCACTTTATCTTCTCTAGGGTCGTAGGTCACCCGTAGGTCTTACCCTCACGTTATATTTTGTAGGGTCGTAGGTCTTACCCTCATGTTATCTTTTCTAGTGTCGTAGGTTGCTTGTAGGTCTTACCCTCACATTATATTTTCTAAGGTTGTAGTTCGCTCATAGGTCTTACCCTCATGTTATCTTTTATAGGGTCCTAGGTCGCCCGTAGGTCTTACCCTCACGTTATATTTTTTTGGGTCGTAGGTCCCTCGATATCTTTCCATCATGATATCTTTTTTAGGGTCGTAGGTCGCTCATAGATGTTACCCTCATGTTATCTTTTCTAGGGTTGTAGGTCGTCCATAAGTCTTACCCTCAAGTTATCTCTTCTAGGGTCAAAGTTGGCTAGTAGGTCTTACCCTAACGTTATCTTTTCTAGGGTCGTAGGTCGCTCATTGGTCTTACTCTCACGTTAGCTTTTATAGGGTCGTAGGTCGCTCGTAGGTCTTACCCTCATGTTATATTTCTAGGGTTGTAGGTCTTACCCTCACATTATGTTTTTTAAAGTGGTAGGTCGCTCGTAGGTCTTTCCCTCATGTTATCTTTCTATGGTCGTAGGTCGCTTGTAGGTCTTAACCTCACGTTATATTTTCTAGGGTCGTAGGTCGCTTGTAGGTCTTACCCTCGTGTTATATTTTCTAAGGTTGTAGTTCGCTCGTAGGTCTTACCCTCACATTATCTTTTATCGGGTCGTAGGTCGCCCGTAGGTCTTACCCTCACATTATCTTTTCTAGGGTTGTAGTTCGCTTGTAGGTCTTACCCTCACATTATCTTTTATCGGGTCGTAGGTCGCCCGTAGGTCTTAACCTCACTTTATCTTCTCTAGGGTCGTAGGTCACCCGTAGGTCTTACCCTCACGTTATATTTTGTAGGGTCGTAGGTCTTACCCTCATGTTATCTTTTCTAGTGTCGTAGGTTGCTTGTAGGTCTTACCCTCACATTATATTTTCTAAGGTTGTAGTTCGCTCATAGGTCTTACCCTCATGTTATCTTTTATAGGGTCCTAGGTCGCCCGTAGGTCTTACCCTCACGTTATATTTTTTTGGGTCGTAGGTCCCTCGATATCTTTCCATCATGATATCTTTTTTAGGGTCGTAGGTCGCTCATAGATGTTACCCTCATGTTATCTTTTCTAGGGTTGTAGGTCGTCCATAAGTCTTACCCTCAAGTTATCTCTTCTAGGGTCAAAGTTGGCTAGTAGGTCTTACCCTAACGTTATCTTTTCTAGGGTCGTAGGTCGCTCATTGGTCTTACTCACACGTTAGCTTTTATAGGGTCGTAGGTCGCTCGTAGGTCTTACCCTCATGTTATATTTCTAGGGTTGTAGGTCTTACCCTCACATTATGTTTTATAAGGTCGTAGGCCGCTCGTAGGTCTTTCCCTCTGTTATCTTTCTATGGTCGTAGGTCGCTTGTAGGTTTTACCCTCACGTTATATTTTCTAGGGTCGTAGGTCGCTTGTAGGTCTTACCCTCGTGTTATATTTTCTAAGGTTGAAGTTCGCTCGTAGGTCTTACCCTCACATTATCTTTTATTGGGTCGTAGGTCGCCCGTAGGTCTTACCCTCACTTTATCTTTTCTAGGGTTGTAGTTCGCTCGTAGGTCTTACCCTCACATTATCTTTTATCGGGTCGTAGGTCGCCCGTAGGTCTTACCCTCACTTTATCTTTTCTAGGGTCGTAGGTCGCCCGTAGGTCTTACCCTCACGTTATATTTTGTAGGGTCGTAGGTCTTACCCTCATGTTATCTTTTCTAGTGTCGTAGGTTGCTTGTAGGTCTTACCCTCATGTTATATTTTCTAAGGTTGTAGTTCGCTCATAGGTCTTACCCTCATGTTATCTTTTATAGGGTCCTAGGTCGCCCGTAGGTCTTACCCTCACGTTATATTTTTTTGGGTCGTAGGTCCCTCGATATCTTTCTATCATGTTATCTTTTTTAGGGTCGTAGGTCGCTCATAGATGTTACCCTCATGTTATCTTTTCTAGGGTTGTAGGTCGTCCATAAGTCTTACCCTCAAGTTATCTTTTCTAGGGTCAACGTTGGCTAGTAGGTCTTACCCTCACGTTATCTTTTCTAGGGTCGTAGGTCGCTCATTGGTCTTACTCTCACGTTAGCTTTTATAGGGTCGTAGGTCGCTCGTAGGTCTTACCCTCATGTTATATTTCTAGGGTTGTAGGTCTTACCATCACATTATGTTTAATAAGGTCGTAGGTCGCTCGTAGGTATTTCCCTCTGTTATCTTTCTATGGTCGTAGGTCGCTTGTAGATCTTACCCTCACGTTATATTTTCTAGGGTCATAGGTCGCTTGTAGGTCTTACCCTCGTGTTATATTTTCTAAGGTTGAAGTTCGCTCGTAGGTCTTACCCTCACATTATCTTTTATTGGGTCGTAGGTCGCCCGTATGTCTTACCCTCACTTTATCTTTTCTAGGGTTGTAGTTCGCTCGTAGGTCTTACCCTCACATTATCTTTTATCGGGTCGTAGGTCGCCCGTAGGTCTTACCCTAACTTTATCTTTTCTAGGGTCGTAGGTCGCCTGTAGGTCTTACCCTAACTTTATCTTTTCTAGGGTCGTAGGACGCCCGTAGGTCTTACCCTCTCGTTATATTTTCTAGGGTTGTAGGTCACTTGTAGGTATTACCCTCACAATATCTTTTATAGGGTCGTAGGTCGCCCGTAGGTCTTACCCTCACGTTATCTTTTCTAGGGTCGTAGGTCGCCCGTAGGTCTTACCCTCACGTTATATTTTTTTGGGTCGTAGGTCCTTCGATATCTTTCCATCATGTTATCTTTTTGAGGGTCGTAGGTCGCTCATAGATGTTACCCTCACGTTATCTTTTCTAGGGTTGTAGGTCGGCCATAAGTCTTACCCTCAAGTTATCTTTTCTAGGGTCAAAGTTGGCTAGTAGGTCTTACCCTCACGTTATCTTTTCTAGGGTAGTTGGTTGCTCATTGGTCTTACTCTCACGTTAGCTTTTATAGGGTCGTAGGTCGCTCGTAGGTCTTACCCTCATGTTATATTTCTAGGGTTGTAGGTCTTACCCTCACATTATGTTTTTTAAGGTGGTAGGTCGCTCGTAGGTCTTTCCCTCATGTTATCTTTCTATGGTCGTAGGTCGCTTGTAGGTCTTACCCTCATGTTATATTTTCCAGGGTCGTAGGTCGCTTGTAGGTCTTACCCTCGTGTTATATTTTCTAAGGTTGTAGTTCGCTCGTAGGTCTTACCCTCACATTATCTTTTATCGGGTCGTAGGTTGCCCGTAGGTCTTACCCTCACATTATCTTTTCTAGGGTTGTAGTTCGCTCGTAGGTCTTACCCTCACATTATCTTTTATCAGGTTGTAGGTCGCCCGTAGGTCTTACCCTCACTTTATCTTTTCTAGGGTCGTTGGTCGCCCGTAGGTCTTACCCTCACGTTTTATTTTGTAGGGTCGTAGGTCTTACCCTCATGTTATCTTTTCTAGTGTCGTAGGTTGCTTGTAGGTCTTACCCTCACGTTATATTTTCTAAGGTTGTAGTTCGCTCATAGGTCTTACCGTCATGTTATCTTTTATAGGGTCCTAGGTCGCCCGTAGGTCTTACCCTCACGTTATATTTTTTTGGGTCGTAGGTCCCTCGATATCTTTCCATCATGTTATCTTTTTTAGGGTCGTAGGTCGCTCATAGATGTTACCCTCATGTTATCTTTTCTAGGGTTGTAGGTCGTCCATAAGTCTTACCCTCAAGTTATCTTTTCTAGGGTCAACGTTGGCTAGTAGGTCTTACCCTCACGTTATCTTTTCTAGGGTCGTAGGTCGCTCATTGGTCTTACTCTCACGTTAGCTTTTATAGGGTCGTAGGTCGCTCGTAGGTCTTACCCTCATGTTATATTTCTAGGGTTGTAGGTCTTACCATCACATTATGTTTAATAAGGTCGTAGGTCGCTCGTAGGTCTTTCCCTCTGTTATCTTTCTATGGTCGTAGGTCGCTTGTAGATCTTACCCTCACGTTATATTTTCTAGGGTCATAGGTAGCTTGTAGGTCTTACCCTCGTGTTATATTTTCTAAGGTTGAAGTTCGCTCGTAGGTCTTACCCTCACATTATCTTTTATTGGGTCGTAGGTCGCCCGTATGTCTTACCCTCACTTTATCTTTTCTAGGGTTGTAGTTCGCTCGTAGGTCTTACCCTCACATTATCTTTTATCGGGTCGTAGGTCGCCCGTAGGTCTTACCCTAACTTTATCTTTTCTAGGGTCGTAGGTCGCCCGTAGGTCTTACCCTAACTTTATCTTTTCTAGGGTCGTAGGACGCCCGTAGGTCTTACACTCTCGTTATATTTTCTAGGGTTGTAGGTCACTTGTAGGTATTATCCTCACAATATCTTTTATAGGGTCGTAGGTCACTCGTAGGTCTTACCCTCATGTTATATTTTCTAAGGTTGTAGTTCGCTCGTAGGTCTTACCCTCACGTTATCTGTTATAGGGTCCTAGGTCGCCCGTAGGTCTTACCCTCATGTTATCTTTTCTAGGGTCGTAGGTCGCCCGTAGGTCTTACCATCACTTTATCTTTTCTAGGGTCGTAGGTCGCCCGTAGGTCTTACCCTTACATTATATTTTCTAGGGCCTAAGATCGCTTGTAGGTCTTACCTTCATGTTATCTTTTCTAGGGTTGTAGGTCGCGCGTAGGTCTTACCCTAACGTTATCTTTTATTGGGTTATAGGTCGCTCGTAGGTATTACCCTCATGTTATCTTTTCGAGGGTTGTAAGTCGCTTGTAGGTCTTACCCTAAAGTTATCTTTTATAGGGTCGTAGGTCGCTCGTAGGTCTTACCCTCACGTTATATTTTCTAAGGTTATAGTTTGCTCGTAGGTCTTACCCTCATGTTAATTTTTATAGGGTCATAGGTCGCCCATAGCTCTTACCCTCAAGTTATCTTTTTTAGGGTCGTAGGTCACCTGTAGGTCTTACACTCTTGTTATGTTTTCTAGGGTAGTAGGTCGCTCGTAGGTCTTACCCTCACGTTATCTTTTCTAAGGTCGTAGGTCGCTCGTAGGTCTTACCCTCGCGTTATATTTTTTAGGGTCGTAGGACGCCCGTAGGTCTTACCCTCTCGTTATATTTTCTAGGGTTGTAGGTCACTTGTAGGTATTACCCTCACAATATCTTTTATAGGTTCGTAGGTCGCTCGTAGGTCTTACCCTCATGTTATATTTTCTAAGGTTGTAGTTCGCTCGTAGGTCTTACCCTCACGTTATCTGTTATAGGGTCCTAGGTCGCCCGTAGGTCTTACCCTCACGTTATCTTTTCTAGGGTCGTAGGTCGCCCGTAGGTCTTACCCTCACGTTATATTTTTTTGGGTCGTAGGTCCTTCGATATCTTTCCATCATGTTATCTTTTTGAGGGTCGTAGGTCCCTCATAGATGTTACCCTCACGTTATCTTTTCTAGGGTTGTAGGTCGGCCATAAGTCTTACCCTCAAGTTATCTTTTCTAGGGTCAAAGTTGGCTAGTAGTTCTTACCCTCACGTTATCTTTTCTAGGGTAGTTGGTTGCTCATTGGTCTTACTCTCACGTTAGCTTTTATAGGGTCGTAGGTCGCTCGTAGGTCTTACCCTCATGTTATATTTCTAGGGTTGTAGGTCTTACCCTCACATTATGTTTTTTAAGGTGGTAGGTCGCTCGTAGGTCTTTCCCTCATGCTATCTTTCTATGGTCGTAGGTCGCTTGTAGGTCTTACCCTCATGTTATATTTTCCAGGGTCATAGGTCGCTTGTAGGTCTTACCCTCGTGTTATATTTTCTAAGGTTGTAGTTCGCTCGTAGGTCTTACCCTCACATTATCTTTTATCGGGTCGTAGGTCGCCCGTAGGTCTTACCCTCACATTATCTTTTCTAGGGTTGTAGTTCGCTCGTAGGTCTTACCCTCACATTATCTTTTATCAGGTTGTAGGTCGCCCGTAGGTCTTACCCTCACTTTATCTTTTCTAGGGTCGTAGGTCGCCCGTAGGTCTTACCCTCACGTTATATTTTGTAGGGTCGTAGGTCTTACCCTCATGTTATCTTTTCTAGTGTCGTAGGTTGCTTGTAGGTCTTATCCTCACGTTACATTTTCTAAGGTTGTAGTTCGCTCATAGGTCTTACCCTCATGTTATCTTTTATAGGGTCCTAGGTCGCCCGTAGGTCTTACCTTCACGTTATATTTTTTTGGGTCGTAGGTCCCTCGATATCTTTCCATCATGTTATCTTTTTTAGGGTCGTAGGTCGCTCATAGATGTTACCCTCATGTTATCTTTTCTAGGGTTGTAGGTCGTCCATAAGTCTTACCCTCAAGTTATCTTTTCTAGGGTCAACGTTGGCTAGTAGGTCTTACCCTCACGTTATCTTTTCTAGGGTCGTAGGTCGCTCATTGGTCTTACTCTCACGTTAGCTTTTATAGGGTCGTAGGTCGCTCGTAGGTCTTACCCTCATGTTATATTTCTAGGGTTGTAGGTCTTACCATCACATTATGTTTAATAAGGTCGTAGGTCGCTCGTAGGTCTTTCCCTCTGTTATCTTTCTATGGTCGTAGGTCGCTTGTAGATCTTACCCTCACGTTATATTTTCTAGGGTCATAGGTCGCTTGTAGGTCTTACCCTCGTGTTATATTTTCTAAGGTTGAAGTTCGCTCGTAGGTCTTACCCTCACATTATCTTTTATTGGGTCGTAGGTCGCCCGTATGTCTTACCCTCACTTTATCTTTTCTAGGGTTGTAGTTCGCTCGTAGGTCTTACCCTCACATTATCTTTTATCGGGTCGTAGGTCGCCCGTAGGTCTTACCCTAACTTTATCTTTTCTAGGGTCGTAGGTCGCCCGTAGGTCTTACCCTAACTTTATCTTTTCTAGGGTCGTAAGACGCCCGTAGGTCTTACCCTCTCGTTATATTTTCTAGGGTTGTAGGTCACTTGTAGGTATTACCCTCACAATATCTTTTATAGGGTCGTAGGTCACTCGTAGGTCTTACCCTCATGTTATATTTTCTAAGGTTGTAGTTCGCTCGTAGGTCTTACCCTCACGTTACCTGTTATAGGGTCCTAGGTCGCCCGTAGGTCTTACCCTCACGTTATCTTTTCTAGGGTCGTAGGTCGCCCGTAGGTCTTACCCTCACGTTATATTTTTTTGGGTCGTAGGTCCTTCGATATCTTTCCATCATGTTATCTTTTTGAGGTTCGTAGGTCGCTCATAGATGTTACCCTCACGTTATCTTTTATAGGGTTGTATGTCGGCCATAAGTCTTACCCTCAAGTTATCTTTTCTAGGGTCAAAGTTGGCTAGTAGGTCTTACCCTCACGTTATCTTTTCTAGGGTAGTAGGTTGCTCATTGGTCTTACTCTCACGTTAGCTTTTATAGGGTCGTAGGTCGCTCGTAGGTCTTACCCTCATGTTATATTTCTAGGGTTGTAGGTCTTACCCTCACATTATGTTTTTTAAGGTGGTAGGTCGCTCGTAGGTCTTTCCCTCATGTTATCTTTCTATGGTCGTAGGTCGCTTGTAGGTCTTACCCTCATGTTATATTTTCTAGGGTCGTAGGTCGCTTGTAGGTCTTACCCTCGTGTTATATTTTCTAAGGTTGTAGTTCGCTCGTAGGTCTTACCCTCACATTATCTTTTATCGGGTCGTAGGTCGCCCGTAGGTCTTACCCTAACATTATCTTTTCTAGGGTTGTAGTTCGCTCGTAGGTCTTACCCTCACATTATCTTTTATCAGGTTGTAGGTCACCCGTAGGTCTTACCCTCACTTTATCTTTTCTAGGGTCGTAGGTCGCCCGTAGGTCTTACCCTCACGTTATATTTTGTAGGGTCGTAGGTCTTACCCTCATGTTATCTTTTCTAGTGTCGTAGGTTGCTTGTAGGTCTTACCCTCACGTTATATTTTCTAAGGTTGTAGTTCGCTCATAGGTCTTACCCTCATGTTATCTTTTATAGGGTCCTAGGTCGCCTGTAGGTCTTACCCTCACGTTATATTTTTTTGGGTCGTAGGTCCCTTGATATCTTTCCATCATGTTATCTTTTTTAGGGTCGTAGGTCGCTCATAGATGTTACCCTCATGTTATCTTTTCTAGGGTTGTAGGTCGTCCATAAGTCTTACCCTCAAGTTATCTTTTCTAGGGTCAAAGTTGGCTAGTAGGTCTTACCCTCACGTTATCTTTTCTAGGGTCGTAGGTCGCTCATTGGTCTTACTCTCACGTTAGCTTTTATAGGGTCGTAGGTCGCTCGTAGGTCTTACCCTCATGTTATATTTCTAGGGTTGTAGGTCTTACCATCACATTATGTTTAATAAGGTCGTAGGTCGCTCGTAGGTCTTTCCCTCTGTTATCTTTCTATGGTCGTAGGTCGCTTGTAGATCTTACCCTCACGTTATATTTTCTAGGGTCATAGGTCGCTTGTAGGTCTTACCCTCGTGTTATATTTTCTAAGGTTGAAGTTCGCTCGTAGGTCTTACCCTCACATTATCTTTTATTGGGTCGTAGGTCGCCCGTATGTCTTACCCTCACTTTATCTTTTCTAGGGTTGTAGTTCGCTCGTAGGTCTTACCCTCACATTATCTTTTATCGGGTCGTAGGTCGCCCGTAGGTCTTACCCTAACTTTATCTTTTCTAGGGTCGTAGGTCGCCCGTAGGTCTTACCCTAACTTTATCTTTTCTAGGGTCGTAGGACGCCCGTAGGTCTTACCCTCTCGTTATATTTTCTAGGGTTGTAGGTCACTTGTAGGTATTACCCTCACAATATCTTTTATAGGGTCGTAGGTCGCTCGTAGGTCTTACCCTCATGTTATATTTTCTAAGGTTGTAGTTCGCTCGTAGGTCTTACCCTCACGTTATCTGTTATAGGGTCCTAGGTCGCCCGTAGGTCTTACCCTCACGTTATCTTTTCTAGGGTCGTAGGTCGCCCGTAGGTCTTACCCTCACATTATATTTTTTTGGGTCGTAGGTCCTTCGATATCTTTCCATCATGTTATCTTTTTGAGGGTCGTAGGTCGCTCATAGATGTTACCCTCACGTTATCTTTTATAGGGTTGTATGTCGGCCATAAGTCTTACCCTCAAGTTATCTTTTCTAGGGTCAAAGTTAGCTAGTAGGTCTTACCCTCACGTTATCTTTTCTAGGGTAGTAGGTTGCTCATTGGTCTTACTCTCACGTTAGCTTTTATAGGGTCGTAGGTCGCTCGTAGGTCTTACCCTACTGTTATATTTCTAGGGTTGTAGGTCTTACCCTCACATTATGTTTTTTAAGGTGGTAGGTCGCTCGTAGGTCTTTCCCTCATGTTATCTTTCTATGGTCGTAGGTCGCTTGTAGGTCTTACCCTCATGTTATATTTTCTAGGGTCGCAGGTCGCTTGTAGGTCTTACCCTCGTGTTATATTTTCTAAGGTTGTAGTTCGCTCGTAGGTCTTACCCTCACATTATCTTTTATCGGGTCGTAGGTCGCCCGTAGGTCTTACCCTCACATTATCTTTTCTAGGGTTGTAGTTCGCTCGTAGGTCTTACCCTCACATTATCTTTTATCAGCTTGTAGGTCGCCCGTAGGTCTTACCCTCACTTTATCTTTTCTAGGGTCGTAGGTCGCCCGTAGGTCTTACCCTCACGTTATATTTTGTAGGGTCGTAGGTCTTACCCTAATGTTATCTTTTCTAGTGTCGTAGGTTGCTTGTAGGTCTTACCCTCACGTTATATTTTCTAAGGTTGTAGTTCGCTCATAGGTCTTACCCTCATGTTATCTTTTATAGGGTCCTAGGTCGCCCGTAGGTCTTACCCTCACGTTATATTTTTTTGGGTCGTAGGTCCCTCGATATCTTTCCATCATGTTATCTTTTTTAGGGTCGTAGGTCGTTCATAGATGTTACCCTCAAGTTATCTTTTCTAGGGTTAAAGTTGGCTAGTAGGTCTTACCCTCACATTATCTTTTCTAGGGTCGTAGGTCGCTCATTGGTCTTACTCTCACGTTAGCTTTTATAGGGTCGTAGGTCGCTCGTAGGTCTTACCCTCATGTTATATTTCTAGGGTTGTAGGTCTTACCCTCACATTATGTTTAATATGGTCGTAGGTCGCTCGTAGGTCTTTCCCTCTGTTATCTTTCTATGGTCGTAGGTCGCTTGTAGATCTTACCCTCACGTTATATTTTCTAGGGTCATAGGTCGCTTGTAGGTCTTACCCTCGTGTTATATTTTCTAAGGTTGAAGTTCGCTCGTAGGTCTTACCCTCACATTATCTTTTATTGGGTCGTAGGTCGCCCGTATGTCTTACCCTCACTTTATCTTTTCTAGGGTTGTAGTTCGCTCGTAGGTCTTACCCTCACATTATCTTTTATCGGGTCGTAGGTCGCCCGTAGGTCTTACCGTAACTTTATCTTTTCTAGGGTCGTAGGTCGCCCGTAGGTCTTACCCTCACGTTATATTTTGTAGGGTCATAGGTCTTACCCTCATGTTATCTTTTCTAGTGTCGTAGGTTTCTTGTAGGTCTTACCCTCACGTTATATTTTCTAAGGTTGTAGTTCGCTCGTAGGTCTTACCCTCACGTTATCTTTTATAGGGTCGTAGGTCGCCCGTAGGTCTTACCCTCACGTTATCTTTTCTAGGGTCGTAGGTCACCCGTAGGTCTTACCCTCACGTTATATTTTCTAGGGTCGTAGGTCCCTCGATATCTTTTCCTCACGTTATATTTTTTAGGTTCGTAGGTTGCTCATAGGTCTTACCCTCACATTATCTTTTCTAGGGTTGTAGGTCGTCCGTAAGTCTTACCCTCTAGTTATCTTTTCTTGGGTCGTAGTTCACTAGTAGGTCTTACCCTCACATTATCTTTTCTAGGGTCGTAGGTCGCTCATTGATCTTACTCTCACGTTAGCTTTTATAGGGTTGTGGGTCGCTCGTAGGTCTTACCCTCATGTTATATTTCTAGGGTTGTAGGTCTTACCCTCACATTATGTTTTATAAGGTCGTAGGTCGCTGGTAGGTCTTTTCCTCATGTTATCTTTCTACAGTCGTAGGTCACTCGTAGGTCTTACCCTCACGTTATATTTTCTAAGGTTGTAGTTCGCTCGTAGGTCTTACCCTCATGTTATCTTTAATAGGGTCGTAGGTCACTCGTAGGTCTTACCCTCATGTTATATTTTCTATGATTGTAGTTCGCTCGTAGGTCTTACCCTCACATTATCTTTTATCGTGTCGTAGGTCGCCCGTAGGTCTTACCCTCACTTTATCTTTTCTAGGGTCGTAGGTCGCCCGTAGGTCTTACCCTCACATTATATTTTCTAGGGTCGTAGGTCGCTTGTATGTCTTACCTTCATGTTATCTTTTCCTGGGTTTAGGTCGTGCGTAGGTCTTACCCTAACGTTATCTTTTATTGGGTTGTAGGTCGCTCGTAGGTATTACCCTCATGTTATCTTTTCTAGGGTTGTAAGTCGCTTGTAGGTCTTACCCTAAAGTTATCTTTTATAGGGTCGTAGGTCGCCCGTAGGTCTTACCCTCACATTATATTTTCTAGGGTCGTAGGTCGCTTGTATGTCTTACCTTCATGTTATCTTTTCCTGGGTTTAGGTCGTGCGTAGGTCTTACCCTAACGTTATCTTTTATTGGGTTGTAGGTCGCTCGTAGGTATTACCCTCATGTTATCTTTTCTAGGGTTGTAAGTCGCTTGTAGGTCTTACCCTAAAGTTATCTTTTATAGGGTCGTAGGTCGCTCGTAGGTCTTACCCTCACGTTATATTTTCTAAGGTTATAGTTTGCTCGTAGGTCTTACACTCATGTTATTTTTTATAGGGTCGTAGGTCGCCCATAGCTCTTACCCTCAGGTTATCTTTTTTAGGGTCGTAGGTCACCCGTAGGTCTTACACTCATGTTATGTTTTCTAGGGTAGTAGGTTGCTCGTAGGTCTTACCCTCATGTTATCTTTTCTAAGGTCGTAGGTTGCTCGTAGACTTACCCTCGTGTTTTATTTTTTAGGGTCGTAGGTCGCCCGTAGGTCTTACCCTCTCGTTATATTTTCTAGGGTTGTAGGTCACTTGTAGGTATTACCCTCATAATATTTTTTATAGGGTCGTGAGTCGCTCGTAAGTCTTACCCTCATGTTATATTTTCTAAGGTTGTAGTTCGCTCGTAGGTCTTACCCTCACGTTATATTTTCTAGGGTCCTAGGTCGCCCGTAGGTCTTACCCTCACGTTATCTTTTCTAGGGTCGTAGGTCGGCCGTAGGTCTTACCCTCACGTTATATTTTTTTGGGTCGTAGGTCCCTCGATATCTTTCCATCATGTTTTCTTTTTTAGGGTCGTAGGTCGCTCATAGATCTTACCCTCACGTTATCTTTTCTAGGGTTGTAGGTCATCCATAAGTCTTACCCTCGAGTTATCTTTTCTAGGGTCAAAGTTCGCTAGTAGGTCTTACCCTCACGTTATGTTTTCTAGGGTCGTAGGTCGCTCATTGGTCTTACTCTCACGTTAGCTTTTATAGGGCCGTAGGTCGCTCGTAGGTCTTACCCTTATGTTATATTTCTAGGGTTGTAGGTCTTACCCTCACATTTTGTTTTATAAGGTCGTAGGTAGCTCGTAGGTCTTTCCCTCATGTTATCTTTCTACGGTCGTAGGTCACTTGTAGGTCTTACCCTCACATTATATTTTCTAGGACCGTATGTCACTTGTTGGTCTTACCCTCATGTTATCTTTTATAAGGTCGTAGGTCGCTCGTAGGTCTTACCCTCATGTTATATTTTCTATGGTTGTAGTTCGCTCGTAGGTCTTACCCTCACATTATCTTTTATCGGGTCGTAGGTCGTCCGTAGGTCTTACCCTCACTTTATCTTTTCTAGGGTTGTAGGTCGCCCGTAGGTCTTACCCTCACGTTATATTTTGTAGGGTCGTAGGTCTTACCCTCATGTTACCTTTTCTAGTGTCGTAGGTTGCTTGTAGGTCTTACCCTCACGTTATATTTTCTAAGGTTGTAGTTCGCTCGTAGGTCTTACCCTCACGTTATCTTTTATAGGGTCGTAGGTCGCCCGTAGGTCTTACCCTCACGTTATCTTTTCTAGGGTCAGAGGTCGCCCGTAGGTCTTACCCTCACGTTATATTTTCTAGGGTCGTAGGTCCCTCGATATCTTTTCATCACGTTATATTTTTTAGGGTCGTAGGTCGCTCATAGGTCTTACCCTTATGTTATCTTTTCTAGGGTTGTAGGTCGTCCGTAAGTCTTACCCTCAAGTTATATTTTCTAGGGTCGTAGTTCACTAGTAGGTCTTACCCTAACATTATCTTTTCTGGGGTCGTAGGTTGCTTATTGGTCTTACTCTCACGTTAGCTTTTATAGGGTCGTGGGTCGCTCGTAGGTCTTACCCTCATGTTATATTTCTAGGGTTGTAGGTCTTACCCTCACATTATGTTTTATAAGGTCGTAGGTTGCTCGTAGGTCTTTTCCTCATGTTATCTTTCTACAGTCGTAGGTCGCTCGTAGGTCTTACCCTCACGTTAAATTTTCTAGGGTCGTAGGTCGCTTGTAGGTCTTACCCTCACGTTATCTTTTATAGGGTCGTAGGTCGCTCGTAGGTCTTACCCTCATGTTATATTTTCTAGGGTCGTAGGTCCCTCGATATCTTTCCATCACATTATCTTTTTTAGGGTCATAGGTGGCTCATAGATCTTACCCTCACGATATCTTTTCTAGGGTTGTAGGTCGTCCATAAGTCTTACCCTCAAGTTATCTTTTCTAGGATCAAAGTTGGCTAGTAGGTCTTACCTTCACGTTATCTTTTCTAGGGTCGTAGGTCGCTCATTGGTCTTACTCTCACGTTACCTTTTATAGGGTCGTAGGTCACTTGTAGGTCTTACCCTTATGTTATATTTCTAGGGTTTTAGGTCTTACCCTCACATTATGTTTTATAAGGTCGTAGGTCGCTCGTAGGTCTTTCCCTCATGTTATCTTTCTATGATCGTGGGTCGCTTGCAGGTCTTACCCTCACATTATATTTTCTAGGGTCGTAGGTCACTTGTAGGTCTTACCCTCATGTTATCTTTTATAAGGTCGTAGGTCGCCCGTAGGTCTTACCCTCACTTTATCTTTTCTAGGGTTGTAGTTCGCCCGTAGGTCTTACCCTCACATTATCTTTTATCGGGTCGTAGGTCACCCGTAGGTCTTACCCTCACTTTATCTTTTCTAGGGTCGTAGGTCGCCCGTAGGTCTTACCCTCACGTTATATTTTGTAGGGTCGTAGGTCTTACCCTCATGTTATCTTTTCTAGTGTCGTAGGTTGCTTGTAGGTCTTACCCTCACGTTATATTTTCTAAGGTTGTAGTTCGCTGGTAGGTCTTACCCTCACGTTATCTTTTATAGGGTCGTAGGTCGCCCGTAGGTCTTACCCTCACGTTATCTTTTCTAGGGTCGTAGGTCGCCCCAAAGTCTTACCCTCACGTTATATTTTCTAGGGTCGTAGGTCCCTCGATATCTTTTCATCACGTTATATTTTTTAGGGTCGTAGGTTGCTCATAGGTCTTACCCTCACATTATCTTTTCTAGGGTTGTAGGTCATCCGTAAGTCTCACCCTCAAGTTATCTTTTCTGGGGTCGTAGTTCACTAGTAGGTCTTACCCTCACTTTATCTTTTCTAGGGTCGTAGGTCGCTCGTTGATCTTACTCTCACGTTAGCTTTTATAGGGTTGTGGGTCGCTCGTAGGTCTTACCCTCATGTTATATTTCTAGGGTTGTAGGTCTTACCCTCACATTATGTTTTATAAGGTCGTAGGTCGCTGGTAGGTCTTTTCCTCATGTTATCTTTCTACAGTCGTAGGTCACTCGTAGGTCTTACCCTCACGTTATATTTTCTAGGGTCGTAGGTCGGTCGTAGGTCTTACCCTCATGTTATCTTTTATAGGGTCGTAGGTCACTCATAGGTCTTACCCTCATGTTATATTTTCTATGGTTGTAGTTCGCTCGTAGGTCTTACCCTCACATTATCTTTTAATGTGTCGTAGGTCGCCCGTAGGTCTTACCCTCACTTTATATTTTCTAGGGCCGTAGGTCGCCCGTAGGTCTTACCCTCACAATATATTTTCTATGGTCGTAGGTCGCTTGTAGGTCTTACCTTCATGTTATCTTTTCTAGGGTTGTAGGTCGCACGTAGGTCTTACCCTAACGTTATCTTTTATTGGGTTGTAGGTCGCTCGTAGGTATTACCCTTATGTTATCTTTTCTAGGGTCGTAGGTCTCCCGTAGGTCTTACCCTCACGTTATATTTTTTTGGGTCGTAGGTCCCTCGATATCTTTCCATCATGTTTTCTTTTTTAGGGTCGTAGGTCGCTCATATATTTTACCCACACGTTATCTTTTCTAGGGTTGTAGGTCATCCATAAGTCTTACCCTCGAGTTATCTTTTCTAGGGTCAAAATTGGCTAGTAGGTCTTACCCTCACGTCATGTTTTCTAGGGTCGTAGGTCGCTCATTGGTCTTACTCTCACGTTAGCTTTTATAGGGCCGTAGGTCGCTTGTAGGTCTTACCCTTATGTTACATTTCTAGGGTTGTAGGTCTTACCCTCACATTATGTTTTATAAGGTCGTAGGTCGCTCGTAGGTCTTTCCCTCATGTTATCTTTCTATGGTCGTAGGTTGCTTGTAGGTCTTACCCTCACGTTATATTTTCTAGGGTCGTAGGTCGCTTGTAGGTCTTACCCTCGTGTTATATTTTCTAAGGTTGTAGTTCGCTCGTAGGTCTTACCCTCACACTATCTTTTATCGGGTCGTAGGTCTCCCGTAGGTCTTACCCTCACTTTATCTTTTCTAGGGTTGTAGTTCGCTCGTAGGTCTTACCCTCACATTATCTTTTATCGGGTCGTAGGTCGCCCGTAGGTCTTACCCTCACTTTATCTTTTCTAGGGTCGTAGGTCACCCGTAGGTCTTACCCTCACGTTATATTTTGTAGGGTCGTAGGTTTTACCCTCATGTTATCTTTTCTAGTGTCGTAGGTTGCTTGTAGGTCTTACCCTCACGTTATATTTTATAAGGTTGTAGTTCGCTCGTAGGTCTTACCCTCACGTTATCTTTTATGGGGTCGTAGGTCGCCCGAAGGTCTTACCCTCTCGTTATCTTTTCTAGGGTCGTAGGTCGCCCGTAGGTCTTACCCTTACGTTATATTTTCTAGGGTCGTAGGTCCCTCGATATCTTTTCATCACGTTATATTTTTTAGGGTCGTAGGTCGCTCATAGGTCTTACCCTCACGTTATCTTTTCTAGGGTTGTAGGTCGTCCGTAAGTCTTACCCTCAAGTTATCTTTTCTAGGGTCGTAGTTCACTAGTAGGTCTTACCCTCACATTATCTTTTCTAGGTTCGTAGGTCTCTCATTGATCTTACTCTCACGTTAGCTTTCATAGGGTCGTGGGTCGCTCGTAGGTCTTACCCTCATGTTATATTTCTAGGGTTGTAGGTCTTACCCTCACATTATGTTTTATAAGGTCCTAGGTCGCTCGTAGGTCTTTTCCTCATGTTATCTTTCTAAGGTCGTAGGTCACTCGTAGGTCTTACCCTCACGTTATATTTTCTAGGGTCGTAGGTCGCTTGTAGGTCTTACCCTCACGTTATCTTTTATAGGGTCGTAGGTCGCTCGTAGTTCTTACCCTCATGATATATTTTCTATGGTTGTAGTTCGCTCGTAGGTCTTACCCTCACATTATCTTTTATCGTGTCGTAGGTCGCCCGTAGGTCTTACCCTCACTTTATCTTTTCTAGGGTCGTAGGTCGCCCGTAGGTCTTACCCTCACGTTATATTTTCTAGGTTCGTAGGTCGCTTGTAGGTCTTACGTTCATGTTATCTTTTCTAGGGTTGTAGGTCGCGCATAGGTCTTACCCTAACGTTATCTTTTATTGGGTTGTAGGTCGCTCGTAGGTCTTACCCTCATGTTATCTTTTCTAGGGTTGTAGGTTGCTTGTAGGTCTTACCCTAAAGTTATCTTTTATAGGGTCGTAGGTCGCTCGTAGGTCTTACCCTCATGTTATATTTTCTAAGGTTGTAGTTCGCTCGTACGTCTTACCCTCACGTTATCTTTTATAGGGTCCTAGGTCGCCCATTAGGTCTTACCCTCACGTTATCTTTTCTAGGGTCGTAGGTCGCCCGTAGGTCTTACCCTCACGTTATATTTTTTTGGGTCGTAGGTCCCTCGATATCTTTCCATCATGTTTTCTTTTTTAGCGTCGTAGGTCGCTCATAGATCTTACCCTCACGTTATCTTTTCTAGGGTTGTAGGTCATCCATAAGTCTTACCCTCGAGTTATCTTTTCTAGGGTCAAAGTTGGCTAGTAGGTCTTACCCTCACGTTATGTTTTCTAGGGTCGTAGGTCGCATATTGGTCTTACTCTCACGTTAGCTTTTATAGGGCCGTAGGTCGCTCGTAGGTCTTACGCTTATGTTATATTTCTAGGGTTGTAGGTCTTACCCTCACATTATGTTTTATAAGGTCGTAGGTCGCTCGTAGGTCTTTCCCTCATGTTATCTTTCTACGGTCGTAGGTCACTTGTAGGTCTTACCCTCACATTATATTTTCTAGGGACGTATGTCACTTGTAGGTCTTACCCTCATGTTATCTTTTATAAGGTCGTAGGTCGCTCGTAGGTCTTACCCTCATGTTATATTTTCTATGGTTGTAGTTCGCGCGTAGGTCTTACCCTCACATTATCTTTTATCGGGTCGTAGGTCGCCCATAGGTCTTACCCTCACTTTATCTTTTCTAGGGTTGTAGGTCGCCCGTAGGTCTTACCCTCACGTTATATTTTGTAAGGTCATAGGTCTTACCCTCATGTTATCTTTTATAGGGTCGTAGGTCGCTCGTAGGTCTTACCCTCATGTTATATTTTCTAAGGTTGTAGTTCGCTCGTAGGTCTTACCCTCACGTTATCTTTTATAGGGTCCTAGGTCGCCCGTAGGTCTTACCCTCACGTTATCTTTTATAGGGTTGTAGGTCGCTCGTAGGTCTTACCCTCATGTTATATTTTCTAGGGTCGTAGGTCCCTCGATATCTTTCCATCATGTTATCTTTTTTAGGGTCATAGGTGGCTCATAGATCTTACCCTCACGATATCTTTTCTAGGGTTGTAGGTCGTCCATAAGTCTTACACTCAAGTTATCTTTTCTAGGGTCAAAGTTGGCTAGTAGGTCTTACCCTCACGTTATCTTTTCTAGGGTCGTAGGTCGCTCATTGGTCTTACTCTCACGTTAACTTTTATAGGGTCGTAGGTCACTCGTAGGTCTTACCCTTATGTTATATTTCTAGGGTTTTAGGTCTTACCCTCACATTATGTTTTATAAGGTCGTAGGTCGCTCGTAGGTCTTTCCATCATGTTATCTTTCTTTGATCGTGGGTCGCTTGTAGGTCTTACCCTCACATTATATTTTCTAGGGTCGTAGGTCAGTTGTAGGTCTTACCCTCATGTTATCTTTTATAAGGTCGTAGGTCACTCGTAGGTCTTACCCTCATGTTATATTTTCTATGGTTGTAGTTCGCTCGTAGGTCTTACCCTCACATTATCTTTTATCGGGTCGTAGGTCGCCCGTAGGTCTTACCCTCACTTTATCTTTTCTAGGGTCGTAGGTCGCCCGTAGGTCTTACCCTCACGTTATATTTTGTAGGGTCGTAGGTCTTACCCTCATGTTATCTTTTCTAGTGTCGTAGGTTGCTTGTAGGTCTTACCCTCAGGTTATATTTTCTAAGGTTGTAGTTCGCTCGTAGGTCTTACCCTCACGTTATCTTTTTTAGGGTCGTAGGTCGCCCATAGGTCTTACCCTCACGTTATCTTTTCTAGGGTCGTAGGTCACCCGTAGGTCTTACACTCATGTTATGTTTTCTAGGGTAGTAGATCGCTCGTAGGTCTTACCCTCACGTTATCTTTTCTAAGGTCGTAGGTCGCTCGTAGGTCTTACCCTCGTGTTATATTTTTTAGGGTCGTAGGTCGCCCGTAGGTCTTACCCTCTCGTTATATTTTTATAGGGTTGTAGGTCACTTGTAAGTATTACCCTCACAAAATCTTTTATAGGGTCGTAGGTCGCTCGTAGGTCTTACCCTCATGTTATATTTTCTAAGGTTGTAGTTCGCTCGTAGGTCTTACCCTCACATTATCTTTTATAGGGTCGTAGGTCGCTCGTAGGTCTTACCCTCACGTTATCTTTTCTAGGGTCGTAGGTCGCCCGTAGGTCTTACCCTCACGTTATATTTCTTTATGTCGTAGGTCCTTCGATATCTTTCCATCATGTTATTTTTTTCAGGGTGTTAGGTCGCTCATAGATGTTACCCTCATGTTATCTTTTCTAGGGTTGTAGGTTGTCCATAAGTCTTACCCTCAAGTTATCTTTTCTGGGGTCAAAGTTGGATAGTAGGTCTTACCCTTACGTTATCTTTTCTAGGGTCGTAGGTCGCTCATTGATCTTACTCTCACGTTAGCTTTTATAGGGTCGTAGGTCGGTCGTAGGTCTTACCCTCACATTATGTTTTATAAGGTCGTAGGTCGCTCGTAGGTCTTTCCCTCATGTTATCTTTCTATTGTCGTAGGTCGCTTGTAGGTCTTACCCTTACGTTATATTTTCTAGGGTCGTAGTTCGCTTGTAGGTCTTACCCTCGTGTTATATTTTCTAAGGTTGTAGTTCGCTCGTAGGTCTTACCCTCACATTATCTTTTATCGGGTCGTAGGTCACCCGTAGGTCTTACCCTCACTTTAACTTTTCTAGGGTTGTAGTTCGCTCGTGGGTCTTACCCTCACATTATCTTTTATCGGGTCGTAGGTCGCCCGTAGGTCTTACCCTCACTTTATCTTTTCTAGGGTCGTAGGTCGCCCGTAGGTCTTACCCTCACGTTAAATTTTCTAAGGTTGTAGTTCAATCGTAGGTCTTACCCTCACGTTATCTTTTATAGGGTCGTAGGTCACCAGTAGGTCTTACCCTCGCGTTATCTTTTCTAGGGTCGTAGGTCGCCCGTATGTCTTACCCTCACGTTATATTTTCTAGGGTCGTAGGTCCCTCGATATCTTTTCATCACGTTATATTTTATAGGGTCGTAGGTCGCTCATAGGTCTTACCCTCACGTTATCTTTTCTAGGGTTGTAGGTCATCATAAGTCTTACCCTCAAGTTATCTTTTCTAGGGTCGTAGTTCACTAGTAGGTCTTACCCTCACATTATCTTTTCTAGGGTCGTAGGTCGCTCATTGATCTTACTCTCACGTTAGCTTTTATAGGGTCGTGGGTCGCTCGTAGGTCTTACCCTCATGTTATATTTCTAGGGTTGTAGGTCTTACCCTCACATTATGTTTTATAAGGTCGTAGGTCGGTCGTAGGTCTTTTCCTCATGTTATCTTTCTACGGTCCTAGGTCAATCGTAGGTCTTACCCTCACGTTATATTTTCTAGGGTCGTAGGTCGCTTGTAGGTCTTACCCTCATGTTATCTTTTCTAGTGTCGTAGGTTGCTTGTAGGTGTTAACCGCACGTTATATTTTCTAAGGTTGTAGTTCGCTCGTAGGTCTTACCCTCACGTTATCTTTTATAGGGTCGTAGGTCGCCCGTAGGTCTTACCCTCACTTTATCTTTTCTAGGGTCGTAGGTCGCCCGTATGTCTTACCCTCACATTATATTTTCTAGGGTCGTAGGTCGCTTGTAGGTCTTACCTTCATGTTATCTTTTTTAGGGTTGTAGGTTGCGCGTAGGTCTTACCCTAACGTTATCTTTTATTGGGTTGTAGGTCGCTCGTAGGTCTTACCCTCATGTTATCTTTTCTAGGGTTGTAGGTCTCTTGTAGGTCTTACCCTATAGTTATGTTTTATAGGGTCGTAGGTCGCTCGTAGGTCTTACCCTCACGTTATATTTTCTAAGGTTATAGTTTGCTCGTAGGTCTTACCCTCATGTTATTTTTTATAGGGTCATAGGTCTCCCATAGGTCTTACCCTCAGGTTATCTTTTTTAGGGTCGTAGGTCACCCGTAGGTCTTACACTCATGTTATGTTTTCTAGGGTAGTAGGTCGCTCGTAGGTCTTACCCTCATGTTATCTTTTCTAAGGTCGTAGGTCGCTCGTAGGTCTTTCCCTTGCGTTATATTTTTTAGGGTCGTAGGTCGCCCGTAGGTCTTACCCTCTCGTTATATTTTCTAGGGTTGTAGGTCACTTTTAGGTATTACCATCACAATATCTTTTATAGGGTCGTAGGTCGCTCGTAGGTATTACCCTCATGTTATATTTTCTAAGGTTGTAGTTCGCTCATAGGTCTTACCCTAACGTTATATTTTGTAGGGTCGTAGGTCTTACCGTCATGTTATCTTTTCTAGTGTCGTAGGTTGCTTGTAGGTCTTACCCTCACGTTATATTTTCTAAGGTTGTAGTTCGCTCGTAGGTCTTACCCTCACGTTATCTTTTATAGGGTCGTAGGTCGCCCGTAGGTCTTACCCTCATGTTATCTCTTCAAGGGTCGTAGGTCGCTCGTAGGTCTTACCCTCACGTTATATTTTTTTCGGTCGTAGATCCCTCGATATCTTTCCATCATGTTTTTTTTACGGCCGCAGGTTCCTTATAGATCTTACCCTCACGTTATCTTTTCTAGGGTTGTAGGTCGTCCATAAGTCTTACCATCGAGTTAGCTTTTCTAGGGTCAAAGTAGGCTAGTAGGTCTTACCCTCACGTTATCTTTTCTAGGGTCGTAGGTCACTCATTGGTCTTACTCTCACGTTAGCTTTTATAGGGTCGTAGGTCGCTCGTAGGTCTTACCCTCATGTTATATTTTTAGGGGTTTAGGTCTTACCCTCACATTATGTTTTATAAGGTCGTAGGTCGCTCGTAGGTCTTTCCCTCATGTTATCTTTCTATGGTCGTAGGTCGCTTCTAGGTCTTACCCTCACGTTATATTTTCTAGGGTCGTAGGTCGCTTGTAGGTCTTACCCTCGTGTTATATTTTCTAAGGTTGTAGTTCGCTCGTAGGTCTTACCCTCACATTATCTTTTATCGGGTCGTAGGTCGCCCGTAGGTCTTACCCTCACTTTATCTTTCCTAGGGTTGTAGTTCGCTCGTAGGTCTTACCCTCACATTATCTTTTATCGGGTCGTAGGTCGCCCGTAGGTCTTACCCTCACTTTATCTTTTCTAGGGTCGTAGGTCGCCCGTAGGTCTTACCCTCACGTTATATTTTGTAGGGTCGTAGGTCTTACCCTCATGTTATCTTTTCTAGTGTCGTAGGTTTCTTGTAGGTCTTACCCTTACGTTATATTTTCTAAGGTTGTAGTTTGCTCGTAGGTCTTACCCTCACGTTATCTTTTATAGGGTCGTAGGTCGCCCGTAGGTCTTACCCTCCCGTTATCTTTTCTAGGGTCGTAGGTCGCCCGTAGGTCTTACCCTCGCGTTATATTTTCTAGGGTCGTAGGTCCCTCGACATCTTTTCATCACGTTATATTTTTTTGGGTCGTAGGTCGCTCATAGGTCTTACCCTCACGTTATCTTTTCTAGGGTTGTAGGCCGTCCGTAAGTCTTACCCTCAAGTTATCTTTTTTAGGGTCGTAGGTCGCTCATTGATCTTACCCTCACGTTAGCTTTTACAGGCTCGTGGGTTGCTCGTAGGTCTTACCCTCATGATATATTTCTAGGATTGTAGGTATTACCCTCACATTATGTTTTATAAGGTCGTAGGTCGCTCGTAGGTCTTTTCCTCATGTTATCTTTCTACGGTCGTAGGTCACTCGTAGGTCTTACCCTCACGTTATATTTTCTAGGGTCGTAGGTCGCTTGTAAGTCTTACCCTCACGTTATCTTTTATAGGGTCGTAGGTCGCTCGTAGGTCTTACCCTCATGTTATATTTTCTATGGTTGTAGTTCGCTCGTAGGTCTTACCCTTACATTATCTTTTATCGTGTCATAGGTCGCCCGTAGGTCTTACCCTCACTTTATCTTTTCTAGGGTCGTAGGTCGCCCGTAGGTCTTACCCTCACATTATATTTTCTAGGGTCGTAGGTCGCTTGTAGGTCTTACCTTCATGTTATCTTTTTTAGGGTTATAGGTAGCACGTAGGTCTTACCCTAACGTTATCTTTTATTGGGTTATAGGTCGCTCGTAGGTCTTACCCTCATGTTATCTTTTCTAGGGTTGTAGTTCGCTTGTAGGTCTTACCCTAGAGTTATCTTTTATAGGTTCGTAGGTCGCTCGTAGGTCTTACCCTCACGTTATATTTTCTAAGGTTATAGTTTGCTCGTAGGTCTTACCCTCATGTTATTTTTTATAGGGTCGTAGGTCGCCCATAGGTATTACCCTCAGGTTATGTTTTTTAGGGTCGTAGGTCACCCGTAGGTCTTACACTCATGTTATGTTTTCTAGGGTTGTAGGTCACTCGTAGGTCTTACCCACACGTTATCTTTTCTAAGGTCGTAGGTCGCTCGTAGGTCTTACCCTTGCGTTATATTTTTTAGGGTCGTAGGTCGCCCGTAGGTCTTATCCTCTCGTTATATTTTCTAGGGTTGTAGGTCACTTGTAGGTATTACCCTCACAATAACTTTTATAGGGTCGTAGGTCGCTCGTAGGTCTTACCCTCATGTTATATTTTCTAAGGTTGTAGTTCGCTCGTAGGTCTTACCCTCACGTTATATTTTGTAGGGTCGTAGGTCTTACCCTCATGTTATCTTTTCTAGTGTCGTAGGTTGCTTGTAGGTCTTACCCTCATGTTATATTTTCTAAGGTTATAGTACGCTCGTAGATCTTACCCTCATGTTATCTTTTATAGGGTCGTAGGTCGCCCGTAGGTCTTACCCTCATGTTATCTTTTCTAGGGTCGTAGGTCGCTCATATGTCTTACCCTCACGTTATATTTTTTTCGGTCATAGGTCCCTCGATATCTTTCCATCATGTTTTCTTTTTTAGGGTCGTAGGTTGCTCATAGATCTTACCCTCACGTTATCTTTTCTAGGGTTGTAGGTCGTCCATAAGTCTTATCCTCGAGTTATCTTTTCTAGGGTCAAAGTTTGCTAGTAGGTCTTACCCTCACGTTATCTTTTCTAGGGTCGTAGGTCGCTCATTGGTCTTACTCTCACGTTAGCTTTTATAGGGTCATAGGTCGCTCGTACGTCTTACCCTCGTGTTATATTTTTAGGGTTGTAGGTCTTACCCTCACATTATGTTTTATAAGGTCGTAGGTCGCTTGTAGGTCTTTCCCTCATGTTATCTTTCTATGGTCGTAGGTCGCTTGTAGGTCTTACCCTCACGTTATATTTTCTAGGGTCGTAGGTCGCTTGTAGGTCTTACCCTCGTGTTATATTTTCTAAGGTTGTAGTTCGTTCGTAGGTCTTACCATTACATTACCTTTTATCGGGTCGTAGGTCGCCCGTAGGTCTTACCCTCACTTTATCTTTTCTAGGTTTGTAGTTCGCTCGTAGGTCTTACCCTCACATTATCTTTTATCGGGTCGTAGGTCGCCTGTAGGTCTTACCCTCACTTTATCTTTTCTAGGGTCGTAGGTCTCCCATAGGTCTTACCCTCACGTTATATTTTGTAGGGTCGTAGGTCTTACCCTCATGTTATCTTTTCTAGTGTCGTAGGTTGCTTGTAGGTGTTAACCTCACGTTATATTTTCTAAGGTTGTAGTTCGCTCGTAGGTCTTACCCTCACGTTATCTTTTATAGGGTCGTAGGTCGCCCGTAGGTCTTACCCTCATGTTATCTTTTCTAGGGTCGTAGGTCGCCCGTAGGTCTTACCCTCACGTTATATTTTTTAGGGTCGTAGCTCCCTCGATATCTTTTCAAAACGTTATATTTTCTAGGGTCGTAGGTCGCTCATAGGTCTTACCCTCACGTTATCTTTTCTAGGGTTGTAGGTCGTCCGTAAGTCTTACCCTCAAGTTATCTTTTCTAGGCTCGTAGTTCACTAGTAGGTCTTACCCTCACATTATCTTTTCTAGGGTCGTAGGTCACTCATTGATCTTACTCTCACGTTAGCTTTTATAGGATCGTGGGTTGCTCGTAGGTCTTACCCTCATTTTATATTTCTAGGGTTGTAGGTCTTACCCTCACATTATGTTTTATAAGGTCGTAGGTCGCTCGTAGGTCTTTTCCTCATGTTATCTTTCTATGGTCATAGGTCACTCGTAGGTCCTACCCTCACGTTATATTTTCTAGGGTCGTAGGTCGCTTGTAGGACTTACCGTCATGTTATCTTTTATAGGGTCGTAGGTCGCTCGTAGGTCTTACCCTCATGTTATATTTTCTATGGTTGTAGTTCGCTCGTAGGTCTTACCCTCACATTATCTTTTATCGTGTCATAGATCGCCCATAGGTCTTACCCTCACTTTATCTTTTCTAGGGTCGTAGTTCACCCGTAGGTCTTACCCTCACATTATATTTTCTAGGGTCGTAGGTCGCTTGTACGTCTTACCTTCATGTTATCTTTTTTAGGGTCGTAGGTCGCGCGTAGGTCTTACCCTAACGTTATCTTTTATTGGGTTGCAGGTCGCTCGTAGGTCTTACCCTCATGTTATCTTTTCTAGGGCTGTAGGTTGCTTGTAGGTCTTACCCTAAAGTTATCTTTTATAGGGTCGTAGGTCGCTTGTAGGTCTTACCCTCACGTTATATTTTCTAAGGTTATAGTTTGCTTGTAGGTCTTACACTCATGTTATTTTTTATAGGGTCGTAGGTCGCCCATAGGTCTTACCCTCAGGTTATCTTTTTTAGGGTCGTAGGTCACCCGTAGGTCTTACACTCATGTTATATTTTCTAGGGTAGTAGGTCGCTCGTAGGTCTTACCCTCATGTTATCTTTTCTAAGGTCGTAGGTCGCTCGTAGGTCTTACCCTCGCGTTATATTTTTTAGGGTAGTAGGTCGCCCGTAGGTCTTACCCTCTCGTTATATTTTCTAGGGTTGTATGTCACCTGTAGGTATTACCCTCACAATATCTTTTATAGGGTCGTAGGTCGCTCGTAGGTCTTACCCTCATGTTATATTTTCTAAGGTTGTTGTTCGCTCGTAGGTCTTACCCTCAGATTATATTTTGTAGGGTCGTAGGTCTTACCCTCATGTTATCTTTTCTAGTGTCGTAGGTTGCTTGTAGGTCTTACCCTCACGTTATATTTTCTAAGGTTGTAGTTCGCTCGTAGGTCTTACCCTCACGTTATCTTTTATAGGGTCGTAGGTCCCCCGTAGGTCTTACACTCACGTTATCTTTTCTAGGGTCGTAGGACGCCCGTAGGTCTTACCCTCACGTTATATTTTCTAGGGTCGTAGGTCCCTCGATATCTTTTCATCACGTTATATTTTTTAGGGTCGTAGGTCGCTCATAGGTCTTACCCTCACGTTATCTTTTCTAGGGTTGTAGGTCGTCCGTAAGTGTTACCCTCAAGTTATCTTTTCTAGGGTCGTAGTTCACTAGTAGGTCTTACCCTCACATTATATTTTCTAGGGTCGTAGGTCGCTCATTGATCTTACTCTCACGTTAGCTTTTATAGGGTCGTGGGTCGCTCGTAGGTCTTACCCTCATGTTATATTTCTACGGTTGTAGGTCTTACCCTCATATTATGTTTTATAAGGTCGTAGGTCTCTCGTAGGTCTTTTCCTCATGTTATCTTTCTACGGTCGTAGGTCACTCGTAGGTCTTACCCTCACGTTATATTTTCTAGGGTCGTAGGTCGCTTGTAGGTCTTACCCTCACGTTATCTTTTATAGGGTCGTAGGTCTCCCGTAGGTCTTAACCTCACGTTATATTTTGTAGGGTCGTAGGTCTTACCCTCGTGTTATCTTTTCTAGTGTCGTAGGTTGCTTGTACGTCTTACCCTCACGTTATATTTTCTAAGGTTGTAGTTCGCTCGTAGGTCTTACCCTCATGTTATCTTTTATAGGGTCGTAGGTCGCCCGTAGGTCTTACCCTCACGTTATCTTTTCTAGGGTCGTAGGTCGCCCGTAGGTCTTACCCTCACATTATATTTTCTAGGTTCGTAGGTCCCTCGATATCTTTTCAACACGTTATATTTTTTAGGGTCGTAGGTCGCTCATAGGTCTTACCCTCACGTTATCTTTTCTAGGGTTGTAGGTCGTCCGTAAGTCTTACCCTCAAGTTATCTTTTCTAGGGTCGTAGTTAACTAGTAGGTCTTACCCTCACATTATCTTTTCTAGGGTCGTAGGTCGCTCATTGATCTTACTCTCACGTTAGCTTTTATAGGGTCGTAGGTCGCTCGTAGGTCTTACCCTCATGTTATATTTTTACGGTTGTAGGTCTTACCCTCACATTATGTTTTATAAGGTCGTAATTCGCTCGTAGGTCTTTCCCTCATGTTATCTTTCTATGGTCGTAGGTCGCTTGTAGGTCTTACCCTCACGATATATTTTCTAGGGTCGTAGTTCGCTCGTAGGTCTTACCCTCACATTATCTTTTATCGGGTCGTAGGTCGCCCGTAGGTCTTACCCTCACTTTATCTTTTCGAGGGTCGTAGGTCGCCCATAGGTCTTACCCTCACGTTATATTTTCTAGGGTCGTAGGTCTTACCCTCATGTTATCTTTTCTAGTGTCGTAGGTTGCTCGTAGTTCTTACCCTCATGTTATATTTTCTAAGGATGTAGTTCGCTCGTAAGTCTTACCCTCACGTTATGTTTTATAAGGTTGTAGGTCGCTCGTAGGTCTTTCCCTCATGTTATCTTTATACGGTCGTAGGTCTTACCCTCACGTTATATTTTCTAAGGTCGTAGGTCGCTTGTAATTCTTACCCTCACGTTATCTTTTATTGGGTCGTAGGTCGCTCGTAGGTCTTACCCTCATGTTATATTTTCTAAGGTTGTAGTTCGCTCGTAGGTCTTACCCTCACATTATCTTTTATTGGGTCGTAGGTTGCCCGTAGGTCTTACCCTCACTTTATCTTTTTTAGGGTCGTAGGTTTCCCGTAGGTCTTACCCTCACGTTATATTTTCTAGGGTCGTAGGTCGCTTGTAGGTCTTACCCTCATGTTATCTTTTCTAGGGTTGTAGGTCGCGCGTAGGTCTTACCCTCACGTTATCTTTTATAGGGTCGTAGGTCACCCGTAGATCTTACCCTCACTTTATCATTTCTAGGGTCGTAGGTCTCCCATTGGTCTTACCGTCACGTTATATTTTGTAAGGTCGTAGGTCTTACCCTCATGTTATCTTTTCTAGTGTCATAGGTTGCTTGTAGGTCTTACCCTCAGGTTATATTTTCTAAGGTTGTAGTTCTCTCGTAGGTCTTACCCTCATGTTATCTTTTCTAGGGTTGTAGGTCGCGCGTAGGTCTTACCCTCACGTTATCTTTTATAGGGTCGTAGGTCGCCCGTAGATCTTACCCTCACTTTATCATTTCTAGGGTCGTAGGTCTCCCATAGGTCTTACCCTCACGTTATATTTTGTAAGGTCGTAGGTCTTACCCTCATGTTATCTTTTCTAGTGTCGTAGGTTGCTTGTAGGTCTTACCCTCAGGTTATATTTTCTAAGGTTGTAGTTCTCTCGTAGGTCTTACCCTCACGTTATCTTTTATAGGGTCGTAGGTCGCCCGTAGGTCTTACCCTCACGTTATCTTTTCTAGGGTCGTAGGTCGCCCGTAGGTCTTACCCTCACTTTATCATTTCTAGGGTCGTAGGTCTCCCATAGGTCTTACCCTCACGTTATATTTTGTAAGGTCGTAGGTCTTACCCTCATGTTATCTTTTCTAGTGTCGTAGGATGCTTGTAGGTCTTACCCTCACGTTATATTTTCTAAGGTTGTAGTTCTTTCGTAGGTCTTACCCTCACGTTATCTTTTATAGGGTCGTAGGTCGCCCGTAGGTCTTACCCTCACGTTATTTTTTCTAGGGTCGTAGGTCGCTCATTGATCTTACTCTCACGTTAGCTTTTATATGGTCGTAGGTCGCTCGTAGGTCTTACCCTCATGTTATATTTTTACGGTTGTAGGTCTTACCCTCACATTATGTTTTATAAGGTCGTAGGTCGCTCGTAGGTCTTACCCTCATGTTATCTTTCTATGGTCGTAGGTCGCTTGTAGGTCTTACCCTCACGATATATTTTCTAGGGTCGTAGGTCACTTGTAGGTCTTACCCTCGTGTTATATTTTCTAAGGTTGTAGTTCGCTCGTAGGTCTTACCCTCACATTATCTTTTATCGGGTCGTAGGTCGCCCGTAGGTCTTACCCTCAATTTATCTTTTCTAGGGTCGTAGGTCACCCGTAGGTCTTACCCTCACGTTATATTTTCTAGGGTCGTAGGTCTTACCCTCATGTTATCTTTTCTAGTGTCGTAGGTTGCTCGTAGTTCTTACCCTCATGTTATATTTTCTAAGGATGTAGTTCGCTCGTAAGTCTTACCCTCACGTTATCTTTTATAGGTTCGTAGGTCGCCCATAGGTCTTTCCCTTATGTTATCTTTTCTAGGGTCGTAGGTCGCCCGTAAGTCTTACCCTCACGTTATATTTTCTAGGGTCGTAGGTCGCTCGTTATCTTTCCATCACGTTATCTTTTTTAGGCTCACAGGTCGCTCATAGGTCTTACCCCCATGTTATCTTTTCTAGGGTTGTAGGTCGTCTGTAAGTCTTACCCTCACGTTATCTTTCCTAGGGTCGTAGGTCGCTCATAGGTCTTACACTCATGTTAGCTTTTATAGGGTCGTAGCTCGCTCGTAGGTCTTACCCTCATGTTATATTTCTAGGGTTATAGGTCTTACCCTCACGTTATGTTTTATAAGGTTGTAGGTTGCTCGTAGGTCTTACCCTCATGTTATCTTTATACGGTCGTAGGTCTTACCCTCACGTTATATTTTCTATGGTCGTAGGTCGTTTGTAATTCTTACCCTCACGTTATCTTTTATTGGGTCGTAGGTCGCTCGTAGGTCTTACCTCATGTTATATTTTCTAAGGTTGTAGTTCGCTCGTAGGTCTTACCCTCACATTATCTTTTATCGGGTCGTAGGTCACCCGTAGGTCTTACCCTCACTTTATCTTTTCTAGGGTCGTAGGTCGCCCGTAGGTCTTTCCCTCACGTTATATTTTCTAGGGTCGTAGGTCTTACCCTCACGTTAGCTTTTATAGGTTCGTGGGTTGCTCGTAGGACTTACCCTCATGTTATATTTCTAGGTTTGTAGGTCTTACCCTCACATTATGTTTTATAAGGTCGTAGGTCGCTCGTAGGTCTTTTCCTCATGTTATCTTTCTACGGTCGTAGGTCGCTCGTAGGTCTTACCCTCACGTTATATTTTCTAAGGTCGTAGGTCGCTTGTAATTCTTACCCTCATGTTATCTTTTATTGGGTCGTAGGTCGCTCGTAGGTCTTACCCTCATGTTATATTTTCTAAGGTTGTAGTTCGCTCGTAGGTCTTACCCTCACATTATCTTTTATCGGGTCGTAGGTTGCCCGTAGGTCTTACCCTCACTTTATCTTTTCTAGGGTCGCAGGTTTCCCGTAGGTCTTACCCTCATGTTATATTTTCTAGGGTCGTAGGTCTTACCCTCATGTTATCTTTTCTAGGGTTGTAGGTCGCGCGTAGGTCTTACCCTCATGTTATCTTTTATAGGGTCGTAGGTCGCCCGTAGATCTTACCCTCACTTTATCATTTCTAGGGTCGTAGGTCTCCCGTAGGTCTTACCCTCACGTTATATTTTGTAGGGTCGTAGGTCTTACCCTTATGTTATCTTTTCTAGTGTTGTAGGTTGCTTGTAGGTCTTACCCTCACGTTACATTTTCTAAGGTTGTAGTTCGCTCGTAGGACTTACCCTCACGTTATCTTTTATAGGGTCATAGGTCGCCCGTAGGTCTTACCCTCACGTTATCTTTTCTAGGGTCGTAGGTCGCCCGTAGGTCTTACCCTCACGTTATATTTTCTAGGGTCGTAGGTCCCTCGATATCTTTTCAACACGTTATATTTTTTAGGGTCGTAGGTCGCTCATAGGTCTTACCCTCACGTTATCTTTTCTAGGGTTGTAGGTCGTCCGTAAGTCTTACCCCCAAGTTATCTTTTCTAGGGTCGTAGTTCACTAATAGGTCTTACCTCACATTATCTTTTCTAGGGTCGTAGGTCGCTCATTGATCTTACTCTCACGTTAGCTTTTATAGGGTCGTGGGTTGCTCATAGGTCTTACCCTCATGTTATAGTTCTAGGGTTGTAGGTCTTACCCTCACATTATGTTTTATAAGGTCGTAGGTCTCTCGTAGGTCTTTTCCTCATGTTATCTTTCTACGGTCGTAGGTCACTCGTAGGTCTTACCCTCACGTTATATTTTCTAGGGTCGTAGTTCGCTTGTAGGTCTTACCCTCACGTTATCTTTTATAGGGTCGTAGGTCGCTCGTAGGTCTTACCCTCATGTTATATTTTTAGGGTTGTAGGTATTACCCTCACATTATGTTTTATAAGGTCGTAGGTCGCTCATAGGTCTTTCCCTCATGTTATCTTTCTATGGTCGTAGGTCGCTTGTAGGTCTTACCCTCACGATATATTTTCTATGGTCGTAGGTCGCTTGTAGGTCTTACCCTCGTGTTATATTTTCTAAAGTTGTAGTTCGCTCGTAGGTCTTACCCTCACATTATCTTTTATCGGGTCGTAGGTCGCCCGTAGGTCTTACCCTCACTTTATCTTTTCTAGGGTCGTAGGTCGCCCGTAGGTCTTACCCTCACGTTATATTTTCTAGGGTCATAGGTCTTACCCTCATGTTATCATTTCTAGTGTCGTAGGTTGCTCGTAGTTCTTACCCTCATGTTATATTTTCTAAGGATGTAGTTTGCTCGTAAGTCTTACCCTCACGTTATCTTTTATAGGTTCGTAGGTCGCCCATAGGTCTTACCCTGATGTTATCTTTTCTAGGGTCATAGGTCGCCCGTAAGTCTTACCCTCACGTTATATTTTCTAGGTTCGTAGGTCACTCGTTATCTTTCCATCACGTTATCTTTTTTAGGGTCGTAGGTCGCTCATAGGTGTTACCCCCATGTTATCTTTTCTCGGGTTGTAGGTCATCCGTAAGTCTTACCCTCACGTTATCTTTTCTAGGGTCGTAGGTCGCTCATAGGTCTTACACTCATGTTAGCTTTTATAGGGTCGTAGCTCGCTCGTAGGTCTTACCCTCATGTTATATTTCTAGGGTTGTAGGTCTTACCCTCACGGTATGTTTTATAAGGATGTAGGTCGCTCGTAGGTCTTTCCCTCATGTTATCTTTATACGGTCGTAGGTCGCTCGTAGGTCTTACCCTCACGTTATATTTTCTAAGGCCGTAGGTCACTTGTAGGTCTTATCCTCACGTTATCTATTATTGGGTCGTAGGTCGCTCGTAGGTCTTACCCTCATGTTATATTTTCTAAGGTTGTAGTTCGCTCGTAGGTCTTACCCTCACATTATCTTTTATCGGGTCCTAGGTTGCCCGTAGGTCTTACCCTCACTTTATCTTTTCTAGGGTCACAGTTTTCCCGTAGGTCTTACCCTCACGTTATTTTTTCTAGGGTCGTAGGTCGCTTGTAGGTCTTACCCTCATGTTATCTTTTCTAGGTTTGTAGGTCGCGCGTAGGTCTTACCCTCACGTTATCTTTTATAGGGTCGTAGGTCGCCCGTAGATCTTACCCTCACTTTATCATTTCTAGGGTCATAGGTCGCCCGTAGGTCTTACCCTCATGTTATCTTTTCTAGGGTTGTAGGTCGCTTGTAGGTTTTACCTTCAAGTTATCTTTTATAGGGTCGTAGGACGCTCGTAGGTCTTACACTCACGTTATATTTTCTAAGGTTATAGTTTGCTCATAGGTCATACCCTCGTGTTATTTTTTATAGGGTCGTAGGTCGCCCATAAGTCTTACCCTCAGGTTATCTTTTTTAGAGTCGTAGGTCGCCCGTAGGTCTTACACTCACGTTATATTTTCTAGGGTAGTAGGTCGCTCCTAGGTCTTACACTCACGTTATATTTTCTAAGGTTATAGTTTGCTCATAGGTCATACCCTCATGTTATTTTTTATAGGGTGGTAGGTCGTCCATAGGTCTTACCCTCAGGTTATCTTTTTTAGAGTCGTAGGTCGCTCGTACGTCTTACCCTCACGTTATATTTTCTAAGGTTATAGGTTGCTCGTAGGTCCTTCCCTCATGTTATTTTTTATAGGGTCGTAGGTCGCCCATAGGTCTTACCCTCAGGTAATTTTTTTTAGGGTCGTAGGTCGCTTGTAGGTCTTACACTCACGTTATGTTTTCTAGGGTAGTAGGTCGCTCGTAGGTCTTACCCACACATTATCTTTTCTAAGGTCGTAGGTCGCTCGTAGGTCTTACCCTCGCGTTATATTTTTTAGGGTACTAGGTCGCCCGTAGGTCTTACCCTCTCATTATATTTTCTAGGGTTGTATGTCACTTGTAGTTATTACCCTCACAATATCTTTTATAGGGTCGTAGGTCGCTCGTAGGTCTTACCCTCATGTTATATTTTCTAAAGTTGTAGTCCGCTCGTAGGTCTTACCCTCACATTATATTTTGTAGGGTCGTAGGTCTTACCCTCATGTTATCTTTTCTAGTGTCGTAGGTTGCTTGTAGGTCTTACCCTCATGTTATATTTTCTAAGGTTGTAGTTCGCTCGTAGGTACTACCCTCACGTTATCTTTTATAGGGTCGTAGGTCCCCCGTAGGTCTTACACTCACGTTATCTTTTCTAGGGTCGTAGGTCGCCCGTTGGTCTTACCATCACATTATATTTTCTAGGGTCGTAGGTCGCTTGTAGGTCTTACCTTCAAGTTATCTTTTCTAGGGTTGTAGGTCGCGCGTAGGTCTTACCCTAACGTTATCTTTTATTGGGTTGTAGGTCGCTCGTAGGTCTTACCCTCATGTTATCTTTTCTAGGATTGTAGGTCGCTTGTAGGTCTTGCCCTAAAGTTATCTTTTATAGGGTCATAGGTCGCTCGTAGGTCTTACCCTCACGTTATATTTTCTATGGTTATAGTTTGCTCGTAGGTCTTACCCTCATGTTATTTTTTATAGGATCGTAGGTCGCCCATAGGTCTTACCCTCAGGTTATCTTTTTTAGGGTCGTAGGTCACCCGTAGGTCTTACACTCATGTTATGTTTTCTAGGATAGTAGGTCGCTCGTAGGTCTTACCTTCATGTTATCTTTTCTAAGGTCGTAGGTCGCTCGAAGGTCTTACCCTCGCGTTATATTTTTTAGGGTCGTAGGTCGCCCGTAGGTTTTACCCTCTCGTTATATTTTCTAGGGTTGTAGGTCACTTGTAGGTATTACCCTCACAATATCTTTTATAGGGTCGTAGGTCGCTCGTAGGTCTTACCCTCATGTTATCTTTTCTAGGGTCGAAGGTTGCCCGTAGGTCTTACCCTCACGTTATATTTTTTTGGGTCGTAGGTCCCTTGATATCTTTCCATCATGTTTTCTTTTTTAGGGTCATAGGTCGCTCATAGATCTTACCCTCATGTTATCTTTTCTAAGGTTGTAAGTCGTCCATAAGTCTTACCCTCGAGTTATCTTTTCTAGGGTCAAAGTTGGCTAGTAGGTCTTACCCTCGCGTTATCTTTTCTAGGGTCATAGGTCGCTCATTGGTCTTACTCTCACGTTAGCCTTTATAGGGTCGTAGGTCGCTCGTAGGTCTTACCCTCATGTTATATTTTTAGGGTTGTAGGTCTTACCCTCACATTATGTTTTATAAGGTCGTAGGTCGCTCGTAGGTCTTTCCCTCATGTTATCTTTCTATGGTCGTAGGTCACTTGTAGGTCTTACCCTCACGATATATTTTCTAGGTTCGTAGGTCGCTTCTAGGTCTTATCCTCGTGTTATATTTTCTAAGGTTGTAGTTCGCTCGTAGGTCTTACCCTCACATTATCTTTTATCGGGTCGTAGGTCGCCCGTAGGTCTTACCCTCACTTTATCTTTTCTAGGGTTGTAGGTCGCCCGTAGGTCTTACCCTCACGTTATATTTTCTAGGGTCGTAGGTCTTACCCTCATGTTATCTTTTCTAGTGTCGTAGGTTGCTCGTAGTTCTTACCCTCACGTTATATTTTCTAAGGATGTAGTTCACTCGTAAGTCTTACCCTCACGTTATCTTTTATAGGTTCGTAGGTCGCCAATAGGTCTTACCCTGATGTTATCTTTTCTAGGGTCGTAGGTCGCCCGTAAGTCTTACCCTCACGTTATATTTTCTAGGGTCGTAGGTCGCTCGTTATCTTACCATCACGTTATCTTTTTTAGGGTCGTAGGTCGCTCATAGGTCTTATCCCCATGTTATCTTTTCTAGGGTTGTAGGTCGTCCGTAAGTCTTACCCCCATGTTATCTTTTCTAGGGTCGTAGGTCGCTCATAGGTCTTACACTCATGTTAGCTTTTATAGGGTCGTAGCTCGCTCGTAGGTCTTACCCTCATGTTATATTTCTAGGGTTATAGGTCTTACCCTCACGGTATGTTTTATAAGGTTGTGGGTCGCTCGTAGGTCTTTCCCTCATGTTATCTTTATACGGTCGTAGGTCGCTCGTAGGTCTTACCCTCACGTTATATTTTCTAAGGTCGTAGGTCGCTTGTAGGTCTTACCCTCACATTATCTTTTATTGGGTCGTAGGTCGCTCGTAGGTCTTACCCTCGTGTTATATTTTCTAAGGTTGTAGTTCGCTAGTAGGTCTTACCCTCACATTATCTTTTATCGGGTCGTAGGTTGCTCGTAGGCCTGACCCTCACTTTATCTTTTCTAGGGTCGTAGGTTTCCCGTAGGTCTTACCCTCACGTTATATTTTCTAGGGTTGTAAGTTGCTTGTAGGTCTTACCCTCATGTTATTTTTTATAGGGTCGTAGGTCGCCCATAGGTCTTACCCTCAGGTTATCTTTTTTAGAATCGTAGGTCGCCCGTAGGTCTTACACTCACGTTATGTTTTCTAGGGTAGTAGGTCGCTCCTAGGTCTTACACTCACGTTATATTTTCTAAGGTTATAGTTTGCTCATAGGTCATACCCTCATGTTATTTTTTATAGGGTCGTAGGTCGTCCATAGGTCTTACCCTCAGGTTATCTTTTTTAGAGTCGTAGGTCGCTCGTTCGTCTTACCCTCACGTTATATTTTCTAAGGTTATAGTTTGCTCGTAGGTCTTACCCTCATGTTATTTTTTATAGGGTCGTAGGTCGCCAATAGGTCTTACCCTCAGGTTATTTTTTTAAGGGTCATAGGTTGCCCGTAGGTCTTAAACTCACGTTATGTTTTCTAGGGTAGTAGGTCGCTCGTAGGTCTTACCCACACGTTATCTTTTCTAAGGTTGTAGGTCGCTCGTAGGTCTTACCCTCTCGTTATATTTTCTAGGGTTGTAGGTCACTTGTAGGTATTACCCTCACAATATCTTTTATAGGGTCGTAGGTCGCTCGTAGGTCTTACCCTCATGTTATATTTTCTAAGGTTGTAGTTCGCTCGTAGGTCCTACCCTCACGTTATATTTTATAGGGTCGTAGGTCACCCGTAGGTCTTACCCTCACATTATCTTTTCTAGGGACTTAGGTCGCCGGTAGGTCTTACCCTCACGTTATATTTTCTAGGTTCATAGGTCCCTCGATATCTATCCATCACGTTATCTTTTTTAGGGTCGTAGGTCGCTCATAGGTCTTACCCTCACGTTATTTTTTCTAGGGTTGTAGGTCGTCCGTAAGTCTTACCCTCAAGATATCTTTTCTAGGATAGTAGTTTTCTAGTAGGTCTTACCCTCACGTTATCTTTTCTAGGGTCGTAGGTCGCTCATTGGTGTTACTCTCACGTTCGTTTTATAGGGTCGTAGGTCGCTCGTAGGTCTTACCCTCATGTTATATTTCTAGGGTTGTAGTTCACTCGTAGGTCTTACCCTAACATTATCTTTTATCGGGTCATAGGTCGCCCGTAGGTCTTACCCTCACTTTATCTTTTCTAGGATTGTAGGTCACTTGTAGGTCTTAACCTCAAGTTATCTTTTATAGGGTCGTAGGTCGCCCATAGGTCTTACCCTTAGGTTATCTTTTTTAGTGTCGTAGGTCGCCCGTAGGTCTTACATTCACATTAGGTTTTCTAGGGTAGTAGGTCGCTCGTAGGTCTTACCCTAACGTTATCTTTTCTAAGGTCGTAGGTCGCTCGTAGGTCTTACCCTAGCGTTATATTTTCTAGGGTCGTAGGTCGCCCGTAGGTCTTACCCTCGTTATATTTTCTAGGGTTGTAGGTCACTTGTAGGTATTACCCTTACAATATCTTTTATAGGGTTGTAGGTCGCTCGTAGGTCTTACACTCATGTTATATTTTCTAAGGTTGTGGTTCGCTCGTAGGTCTTACCGTCACGTTATGTTTTATAGGGTCGTAGGTCGCCCGTAGGTCTTACCCTCACGTTATCTTTTCTAGGGTCGTAGGTCTCCCGTAGGTCTTACCCTCACATTATATTTTCCAGGGTCGTAGGTCCCTCGATATCTTTCCACCATGTTATCTATTTTAGGGTCGTAGGTAGCTCATAGGTCTTACCCTCGCGTTATTTTTTCTAGGGTTGTAGGTCGTCCGTAAGTATTACCCTCAAGTTATCTTTTCTAGGATAGTAGTTCGCTAGTAGGTCTTACCCTCACGTTATCTTTTCTAGGGTCATAGGTCGCTCATTGGTCTTACTCTCACGTTAGTTTTATAGGGTCGTAGGTCGCTCGTAGGTCTTACCCTCATGTTTTATTTCTAGGGTTGTAGGTCTTACCGTCACATTATGTTTTATAAGGTCGTAGGTCGCTCGTAGGTCGTTCCCTCATGTTATCTTTCTTTGGTCGTAGGTCGTACGTAGGTCTTACCCTCACGTTATATTTTCTAGGGTCGAAGGTCGCTTGTAGGTCTTACCCTCATGTTATCTTTTATAGGGTCGTAGGTCGCTCGTAGGTCTTACCTTCATGTTATATTTTCTAAGGTTGTAGTTCGCTCGTAGGTCTTACCCTCACATTATCTTTTATCGGGTCGTAGGTCGCCCATAGGTCTTACCCTCACTTTATCTTTTCTAGGGCCGTAGGTCGCCCGTAGGTCTTACCCTCACATTATATTTTCTAGGGTTGTAGATCGCTCGTAGGTCTTACCCTCATGTTTTCTTTTATTGGGTTGTAGGTTGCGCGTAGGTCTTACCCTAACGTTATCTTTTATAGGGTCGTAGGTAGCTCGTAGGTCTTACCCTCATGTTATATTTTCTAAAATTGTAGTTCACTCGTAGGTCTTACCCTCACATTATCTTTTATCATGTCTTAGGTCGCTCGTAGCTCTTACCCTCACTTTATCTTTTCTAGGGTCATTGGTCACCCGTAGGACTTACCCTCATGTTATCTTTTCTAGGATTGTAGGTCACTTGTAGGTCTTACCCTCAAGTTATCTTTTATAGGGTCGTAGGTCGCTCGTAGGTCTTACCCTCACGTTATATTTTCTAAGGTTATAGTTTTCTCATAAGTCTTACCATAATGATATTTTTATAGGGTCGTAGGTCGCCATAGGTCTAACCCTCAGGTTATCTTTTTTAGGGTCGTAGGTTGCCCGTAGGTCTTACACTCACATTATGTTTTCTAGTGTAGTAGGTCGCTCATAGGTCTTACCCTAACGTTATCTTTTCTAAGGTCGTAGGTCGCTCGTAGGTCTTACACTCGCGTTATATTTTCTAGGGTCGTAGGTCGCCAGTAGATGTTACCCTCGTTATATGTTCTAGGGTTGTAGGTCACTTGTAGGTATTATCCTTATAATATCTTTTATAGGGTCGTAGGTCGCCCGTAGGTCTTACCCTCATGTTATCTCTTCTAGAGTCGTAAGTCCCCCGTAGGTCTTACCCTCACGTTATATTTTCTAGGGTCGTAGGTCCCTCGATATCATTCCATCACGTTATCTTTTTTAGGGTCATAGGTCGCTCATAGGTCTTACCCTCACGTTATTTTTTATAGGGTTGTATGTCATCTGTAAGTCTTACCCTCAAGTTATCTTTTCTAGGATTGTAGTTCGTTAGTAGGTCTTACCCTCACGTTATCTTTTGGGTTAATACCTATTTTCACCCCTGACATATGGGGTGTATTTGAAAAACCCCCCTGCCAAAAAAAAAGTTCCAATTGTTACCTTGACAAATTTTAAAAGTTTCAGTTTTTACCTTCAGGATGCCACATCACCTAAAAAGTTTCAATTGTTACCTTGACAAATTTTAAAAGTTTCAGTTTTTACCTTGACAAATTTTAAAAGTTTCAGTTTTTACCTTGAGGATGCCACAAAAATATAAGCCACATTAGCCTTTTAGGTGATGTGGCATCCTCAAGGTAAAAACTGAAACTTTTAAAATTTGTCAAGGTAACAATTGGAACTTTTTTTTTGGCAGGGGGAATTTTCAAATACACCCCATATGTCAGGGGTGAAAATAGGTATTAACCCTTAACTAGGGTCGTAGGTCGCTCATTGGTCTTACTCTCACGTTAGCTTTTATAGGGTCGTAGGTCGCTCGTAGGTATTACCCTCATGTTTTATTTCTAGGGTTGTAGGTCTTACCCTCACATTATGTTTTATAAGTTCGTAGGTCGCTCGTATGTTTTTCCCTCATGTTATATTTCTACGGTCGTAGGTCGTACGTAGGTCTTACACTCACGTTATATTTTCTAGGGTCGTAGGTCGCTTGTAGGTCTTACCGTCACGTTATCTTTTATAGGATCGTAGGTCGCTCGTAGGTCTTACCCTCATGTTATATTTTCTAAGGTTGTAGTTCGCTCGTAGGTCTTACCCTCACATTATCTTTTATCGGGTCGTAGGTCGCTCGTAGGTCTTACCCTCACTTTATCTTTTCTAGGGCCGTACGTCGCCCGTAGGTCTTACCCTCACATTATCTTTTCTAGGGTCGTAGGTCGCTCGTAGATCTTACCCTCATGTTATCTTTTATAGGGTTGTAGGTCGCGCGTAGGTCTTACCCTCATGTTATATTTCCTAAGGTTGTAGTTCACTCGTAGGTCTTACCCTCACATTATCTTTTATCGGGTCGTAGGTCGTCCGTAGGTCTTACACTCACTTTATCTTTTCTAGGGTCGTTGGTCGCCCGTAGGTCTTACCCTCATGTTATCTTTTCTAGGATTGTTTGTCACTTGTAGGTCTTACCTTCAACTTATCTTTTATAGGGTCGTAGGTCGCACGTAAGTCTTACCCTCATGTTATATTTTCTAAGGTAATAGTTTTCTCGTAGGTTTTACCCTAATGTTATTTTTTATAGGGTCGTAGGTTGCCCATAGGTCTTACCCTCAAGTTATCTTTTTTAGTGTCGTAGGTCGCTCGTAGGTCTTACATTCACATTATGTTATCTAGGGTAGTAGGTCGCTCGTAGGTCTTACCCTAACGTTATCTTTTCTAAGGTCGTAGGTCGCTCGTAGGTCTTACCCTAGCGTTATATTTTCAAGGGTCGTAGGTCGCCCGTAGGTCTTACCCTCGTTATATTTTCTAGGGTTGTAGATCACTTATAGGTATTACCCTTACAATATCTTTTATAGGGCCGTAGGACGCTCGTAGGTCTTACCCTCATGTTATATTTTCTAAGGTTGTAGTTCGCTCGTAGGTCTTACCCTCACGTTATCTTTTATAGGGTCGTAGGTCGCCCGTAGGTCTTACCCTCACGTTAACTTTTCTAGAGTCGTAGGTCCCCCGTAGGTCTTACCCTCACGTTATATTTTCTAGGGACGTAGGTCCCTCGATATCATTCCATCACATTATCTTTTTTAGGGTCGTAGTTCGCTCATAGGTCTTACCCTCACGTTATTTTTTCTAGGGTTATAGGTCGTCTGTAAGTCTTACCCTCAAGTTATCTTTTCTAGGATAGTAGTTCGTTAGTACGTCTTACCCTCACGTTATAATTTCTCGGGTCGTAGCTCGCTCGTAGGTCTTACTCTCACGTTAGCATTTATAGGGTCGTAGGTTGCTCGTAGGTCTTACCCTCACGTTATATTTTTAAGGTTGTCTGTCTTACCTTCACGTTATGTTTTATAAGGTCGTAGGTTGCTCGTAGGTCTTTCCCTCATGTTATCTTTCTACGGTCGTAGGTAGCTCGTAGGTCTTACCCTTATGTTATGTTTTCTAGGTTCGTAGGTCGCTTGTAGGTCTTACCCTCACATTATCTTTTATAGGGTCGTAGGTTGCTTGTAGGTCTTACACTCACGTTATATTTTCTAAGGTTGTAGTTCGCTCATAGGTCTTACCCTCACATTATCCTTTATTGGGTCGTAGGTCGCCTGTAGGTCTTACCCTTACTTTATCTTTTCTAGGGTCGTAGGTTGCCCGAAGGTCTTACCCTCACGTTATATTTTCTAGGGTCGTAGGTCGCTTGTAGGTCTTACCCTCATGTTATCTTTTCTAGGGTTGTAGGTCGCGTGTAGGTCTTACCCTCACGTTATCTTTTATAGGGTCAAAGGTCGCTCGTAGGTCTTACCCTCATGTTATCTTTTCTAGGGTTGTAGGTCGCTTGTAGGTCTTACCCTCAAGTTATCTTTCATAGGGTTGTAGGTCACAAGTAGGTCTTACCCTCATGTTATATTTTCTAAGGTTATAGTTTGCTCATAGGTCTTACCCTTAGGTTATTTTTTATAGGGTCGTAGGTCGCCCATAGGTCTAACCCTCAAGTTATGTTTTATTAGGTCGTAGGTCGCTCGTAGGTCTTTCCCTCATGTTATCTTTCTGCGGTCGTAGGTCACTCGTAGGTCTTACCCTCACGTTATATTTTCAAGGGTCATAGGTCGCTTGTAGGTCTTACCCTCACGTTATCTTTTATAGGGTCGTAGGTCGCTCGTAGGTCTTACCCTCACGTTATATTTTCCAAGGTTGTAGTTCGCTCGTACGTCTTACCCTCACATTATCTTTTATCGGGTCGTAGGTCGCCCATAAGTCTTACCCTCACTTTATCTTTTCTAGGGTCGTAGGTCACCTGTAGGTCTTGCCGTCACGTTATATTTTCTAGGGTTGTAGGTCGCTTGTAGGTCTTACCCTCAAGTTATCTTTTGCAGGGTCGTAGGTCGCTCGTAGGTCTTACACCCATGTTACATTTTCTAAGGTTATAGTTTGCTCGTAGGTCTTACCCTCATGTTATTTTTTATAGGATCGTAGGTCGCCCATAGGTCTTACCCTCAGGTTATCTTTTTTAGAGTCGTAGGTCGCCCGTAATTCTTACACTCACGTTATATTTTCTAGGGTAATAGATCGCTCGTAGGTCTTACCCTCATGTTATCTTTTCTAAGGTCGTAGGTAGCTCGTAGGTCTTACCCTCGCGTTATATTTTCTAGAGTCGTAGGTCGCCCGTAGGTCACCCTCTCGTTATATTTTCTAGGGTTGTAGGTCGCTTAGAGGTATTACCCTCACAATATCTTTTATAGGATCCTAGGTCGCTCGTAGGTCTTACCCTCATGTTATATTTTCTAAGGTTGTAGTTCGCTCGTAGGTCTTACCCTCACATTATCCTTTATTGGGTCGTAGGTCGCCTGTAGGTCTTACCCTTACTTTATCTTTTCTAGGGTCGTAGGTTGCCCGAAGGTCTTACCCTCACGTTATATTTTCTAGGGTCGTAGGTCGCTTGTAGGTCTTACCCTCATGTTATCTTTTCTAGGGTTGTAGGTCGCGTGTAGGTCTTACCCTCACGTTATCTTTTATAGGGTCGTAGGTCTTACCCTCATGTTATCTTTTCTAGAGTCGTAGGTCCCCTGTAGGTCTTACCCTCACGTTTTATTTTCTAGGGTCGTAGGTCCCTCGATATCATTCCATCACGTTATCTTTTTTAGGGTCATAGGTCGCTCATAGGTCTTACCCTCACGTTATTTTTTATAGGGTTGTAGGTCATCTGTAAGTCTTACCCTCAAGTTATCTTTTCTAGGATTGTAGTTCGTTAGTAGGTCTTACCCTCACGTTATCTTTTCTAGGGTCGTAGGTCGCTCATTGGTCTTACTCTCACGTTAGCTTTTATAGGGTCGTAGGTCGCTCGTAGGTCTTACCCTCATGTTATATTTCTAGGGTTGTAGGTCTTACCCTCACATTATGTTTTATAAGGTCGTAGGTCGCTCGTATGTTTTTCCCTCATGTTATATTTCTACGGTCGTAGGTCGTACGTAGGTCTTACACTCACGTTATATTTTCTAGGGTCGTAGGTCGCTTGTAGGTCTTACCGTCACGTTATCTTTTATAGGATCGTAGGTCGCTCGTAGGTCTTACCCTCATGTTATATTTTCTAAGGTTGTAGTTCGCTCGTAGGTCTTACCCTCACATTATCTTTTATCGGGTCGTAGGTCGCCCGTAGGTCTTACCCTCACTTTATCTTTTCTAGGGCCGTACGTCGCCCGTAGGTCTTACCCTCACATTATCTTTTCTAGGGTCGTAGGTCGCTCGTAGATCTTACCCTCATGTTATCTTTTATAGGGTTGTAGGTCGCGCGTAGGTCTTACCCTCATGTTATATTTCCTAAGGTTGTAGTTCACTCGTAGGTCTTACCCTCACATTATCTTTTATCGGGTCGTAGGTCGTCCGTAGGTCTTACACTCACTTTATCTTTTCTAGGGTCGTTGGTCGCCCGTAGGTCTTACCCTCATGTTATCTTTTCTAGGATTGTTTGTCACTTGTAGGTCTTACCTTCAAGTTATCTTTTATAGGGTCGTAGGTCGCACGTAAGTCTTACCCTCATGTTATATTTTCTAAGGTAATAGTTTTCTCGTAGGTTTTACCCTAATGTTATTTTTTATAGGGTCGTAGGTTGCCCATAGGTCTTACCCTCAAGTTATCTTTTTTAGTGTCGTAGGTCGCTCGTAGGTCTTACATTCACATTATGTTATCTAGGGTAGTAGGTCGCTCGTAGGTCTTACCCTAACGTTATCTTTTCTAAGGTCGTAGGTCGCTCGTAGGTCTTACCCTAGCGTTATATTTTCAAGGGTCGTAGGTCGCCCGTAGGTCTTACCCTCGTTATATTTTCTAGGGTTGTAGGTCACTTATAGGTATTACCCTTACAATATCTTTTATAGGGCCGTAGGACGCTCGTAGGTCTTACCCTCATGTTATATTTTCTAAGGTTGTAGTTCGCTCGTAGGTCTTACCCTCACGTTATCTTTTATAGGGTCGTAGGTCGCCCGTAGGTCTTACCCTCACGTTAACTTTTCTAGAGTCGTAGGTCCCCCGTAGGTCTTACCCTCACGTTATATTTTCTAGGGACGTAGGTCCCTCGATATCATTCCATCACATTATCTTTTTTAGGGTCGTAGTTCGCTCATAGGTCTTACCCTCACGTTATTTTTTCTAGGGTTATAGGTCGTCTGTAAGTCTTACCCTCAAGTTATCTTTTCTAGGATAGTAGTTCGTTAGTACGTCTTACCCTCACGTTATATTTTCTCGGGTCGTAGGTCGCTCGTAGGTCTTACTCTCACGTTAGCATTTATAGGGTCGTAGGTTGCTCGTAGGTCTTACCCTCACGTTATATTTTTAAGGTTGTCTGTCTTACCTTCACGTTATGTTTTATAAGGTCGTAGGTTGCTCGTAGGTCTTTCCCTCATGTTATCTTTCTACGGTCGTAGGTAGCTCGTAGGTCTTACCCTTATGTTATGATTTCTAGGGTCGTAGGTCGCTTGTAGGTCTTACCCTCACATTATCTTTTATAGGGTCGTAGGTCGCTTGTAGGTCTTACCCTCACGTTATATTTTCTAAGGTTGTAGTTCGCTCGTAGGTCTTCCCCTCACATTATCCTTTATTGGGTCGTAGGTCGCCTGTAGGTCTTACCCTTACTTTATCTTTTCTAGGGTCGTAGGTTGCCCGAAGGTCTTACCCTCACGTTATATTTTCTAGGGTCGTAGGTCGCTTGTAGGTCTTACCCTCACGTTATCTTTTCTAGGGTTGTAGGTCGCGTGTAGGTCTTACCCTCACGTTATCTTTTATAGGGTCAAAGGTCGCTCGTAGGTCTTACCCTCATGTTATCTTTTCTAGGGTTGTAGGTCACTTGTAGGTCTTACCCTCAAGTTATCTTTCATAGGGTTGTAGGTCACTCGTAGGTCTTACCCTCATGTTATATTTTCTAAGGTTATAGTTTGCTCATAGGTCTTACCCTTAGGTTATTTTTTATAGGGTCGTAGGTCGCCCATAGGTCTAACCCTCAAGTTATGTTTTATTAGGTCGTAGGTCGCTCGTAGGTCTTTCCCTCATGTTATCTTTCTACGGTCGTAGGTCACTCGTAGGTCTTACCCTCACGTTATATTTTCAAGGGTCATAGGTCGCTTGTAGGTCTTACCCTCACGTTATCTTTTATAGGGTCGTAGGTCGCTCGTAGGTCTTACCCTCACGTTATATTTTCCAAGGTTGTAGTTCGCTCGTACGTCTTACCCTCACATTATCTTTTATCGGGTCGTAGGTCGCCCATAAGTCTTACCCTCACTTTATCTTTTCTAGGGTCGTAGGTCACCTGTAGGTCTTGCCGTCACGTTATATTTTCTAGGGTTGTAGGTCGCTTGTAGGTCTTACCCTCAAGTTATCTTTTGCAGGGTCGTAGGTCGCTCGTAGGTCTTACACCCATGTTACATTTTCTAAGGTTATAGTTTGCTCGTAGGTCTTACCCTCATGTTATTTTTTATAGGATCGTAGGTCGCCCATAGGTCTTACCCTCAGGTTATCTTTTTTAGAGTCGTAGGTCGCCCGTAATTCTTACACTCACGTTATATTTTCTAGGGTAATAGATCGCTCGTAGGTCTTACCCTCATGTTATCTTTTCTAAGGTCGTAGGTAGCTCGTAGGTCTTACCCTCGCGTTATATTTTCTAGAGTCGTAGGTCGCCCGTAGGTCTTACCCTCTCGTTATATTTTCTAGGGTTGTAGGTCGCTTAGAGGTATTACCCTCACAATATCTTTTATAGGATCCTAGGTCGCTCGTAGGTCTTACCCTCATGTTATATTTTCTAAGGTTGTAGTTCGCTCGTAGGTCTTACCCTCACATTATCCTTTATTGGGTCGTAGGTCGCCTGTAGGTCTTACCCTTACTTTATCTTTTCTAGGGTCGTAGGTTGCCCGAAGGTCTTACCCTCACGTTATATTTTCTAGGGTCGTAGGTCGCTTGTAGGTCTTACCCTCATGTTATCTTTTCTAGGGTTGTAGGTCGCGTGTAGGTCTTACCCTCACGTTATCTTTTATAGGGTCGTAGGTCGCTCGTAGGTCTTACCCTCATGTTATCTTTTCTAGAGTCGTAGGTCCCCCGTAGGTCTTACCCTCACGTTTTATTTTCTAGGGTCGTAGGTCCCTCGATATCATTCCATCACGTTATCTTTTTTAGGGTCATAGGTCGCTCATAGGTCTTACCCTACGTTATTTTTTATAGGGTTGTAGGTCATCTGTAAGTCTTACCCTCAAGTTATCTTTTCTAGGATTGTAGTTCGTTAGTAGGTCTTACCCTCACGTTATCTTTTCTAGGGTCGTAGGTCGCTCATTGGTCTTACTCTCACGTTAGCTTTTATAGGGTCGTAGGTCGCTCGTAGGTCTTACCCTCATGTTATATTTCTAGGGTTGTAGGTCTTACCCTCACATTATGTTTTATAAGGTCGTAGGTCGCTCGTATGTTTTTCCCTCATGTTATATTTCTACGGTCGTAGGTCGTACGTAGGTCTTACACTCACGTTATATTTTCTAGGGTCGTAGGTCGCTTGTAGGTCTTACCGTCACGTTATCTTTTATAGGATCGTAGGTCGCTCGTAGGTCTTACCCTCATGTTATATTTTCTAAGGTTGTAGTTCGCTCGTAGGTCTTACCCTCACATTATCTTTTATCGGGTCGTAGGTCGCCCGTAGGTCTTACCCTCACTTTATCTTTTCTAGGGCCGTACGTCGCCCGTAGGTCTTACCCTCACATTATCTTTTCTAGGGTCGTAGGTCGCTCGTAGATCTTACCCTCATGTTATCTTTTATAGGGTTGTAGGTCGCGCGTAGGTCTTACCCTCATGTTATATTTCCTAAGGTTGTAGTTCACTCGTAGGTCTTACCCTTACATTATCTTTTATCGGGTCGTAGGTCGTCCGTAGGTCTTACACTCACTTTATCTTTTCTAGGGTCGTTGGTCGCCCGTAGGTCTTACCCTCATGTTATCTTTTCTAGGATTGTTTGTCACTTGTAGGTCTTACCTTCAAGTTATCTTTTATAGGGTCGTAGGTCGCACGTAAGTCTTACCCTCATGTTATATTTTCTAAGGTAATAGTTTTCTCGTAGGTTTTACCCTAATGTTATTTTTTATAGGGTCGTAGTTTGCCCATAGGTCTTACCCTCAAGTTATCTTTTTTAGTGTCGTAGGTCGCTCGTAGGTCTTACATTCACATTATGTTATCTAGGGTAGTCGGTCGCTCGTAGGTCTTACCCTAACGTTATCTTTTCTAAGGTCGTAGGTCGCTCGTAGGTCTTACCCTAGCGTTATATTTTCTAGGGTCGTAGGTCGCCCGTAGGTATTACCCTCGTTATATTTTCTAGGGTTGTAGGTCACTTGTAGGTATTACGCTTACAATATCTTTTATAGGGCCATAGGTCGCTCGTAGGTCTTACCCTCATGTTATATTTTCTAAGGGTTATAGGTCGTTTGTAAGTCTTACCCTCAAGTTATCTTTTCTAGGATAGTAGTTCGTTAGTACTTCTTACACTCACGTTATATTTTCTCGGGTCGTAGGTCGCTCATTGGTCTTACTCTCACGTTAGCTTTTATAGGGTCGTAGGATGCCCGTAGGTCTTACCCTCGTTATATTTTCTGGGGTTGTAGGTCACTTGTAGGTATTACCCTTAAAATATCTTTTATAGGGTCGTAGGTCGCTCGTAGGTCTTACCCTCATGTTATATTTTCTAAGGTTGTAGTTCGCTCGTAGGTCTTACCCTTACGTTATCTTTTATAGGGTCGTAGGTCGCCCGTAGGTCTTACCCTCACGTTATCTTTTCTAGGTTCGTAGGTCGCCCATACGTCTTACCCTCATGTTATATTTTCTAGGGTCGTAGGTCCCTCCATATCCTTCCACTACGTTATCTTTTTTAGGGTTGTAGGTCGCTCAAAGGTCTTACCCTCACGTTATTTTTTCTAGGGTTGTAGGTCGTCCGTAAGTCTTACCCTCAAGATATCTTTTCTAGGATAGTAGTTTGCTAGTAGGTCTTACCCTCACGTTATCTTTTCTAGGGTCGTAGGTCGCTCATTGGTGTTACTCGCACGTTCGTTTTATAGGGTCGTAGGTCGCTCGTAGGTCTTACCCTCATGTTATAATGGTAGGATTGTAGGTCTTACCCTCACATTATGTTTTATAAGGTCGTAGGTTGCTCGTATGTCTTTCCCTCATGTTATCTTTCTACGGTCGTAGGTCGTACGTAGGTCTTACCCTCACGTTATATTTTCTAGGGTCGTAGGTCACTTGTAGGACTTAACGTCACGTTATCTTTTATAGGATCGTAGGTCGCTCGTAGGTCTTACCCTCATGTTATATTTTCTAAGGTTGTAGTTCGCTCGTATGTCTTACCCTCACATTATCTTTTATCGGGTCGTAGGTCGCCCGTAGGTCTTACCCTCAATTTATCTTTTCTAGGGCCGTAGGTCTCCCGTAGGTCTTACCCTCACATTATATTTTCTAGGGTCGTAGGTCGCTCGTAGGTCTTACCCTCATGTTATCTTTTATAGGGTTGTAGGTCGCACGTAGGTCTTACCCTCACATTATCTTTTATAGGGTCGTAGGTCTCTCGTAGGTCTTACCCTCATGTTATCTTTTATAGGTTGTAGTTCACTCTTAGGTCTTACCCTCACATTATCTTTTATCGGGTCGTAGGTCGCCCGTAGTTGTTACCCTCACTTTATCGTTTCTAGGGTCGTTGGTCGCCCGTAGGTCTTACCCTCATGTTATCTTTTCAAGGATTGTAGGTCACTTGTAGGTCTTACCCTCAAGTTATCTTTTATAGGGTCGTAGGTCGCTCGTAGGTCTTACCCTCATGTTATATTTTCTAAGGTTATAGTTTGCTCGTAGGTCTTACCCTCGTGTTATTTTTTATAGGGTCGTAGGTCGCCCATAGGTCTTACCCTCAGGTTATCTTTTTTAGTGTTGTAGGTCGCCCGTAGGTCTTACACTCACGTTATGTTTTCTAGGGTAGTAGGTTGCACGTAGGTCTTACCTTCATGTTATCTTTTCTAAGGTCGTAGGTCGCTCGTTGGTCTTACCTTAGCGTTATATTTTCTAGGGTCATAGGTCGCCCATAGGTCTTACCCTCTCGTTATATTTTCTAGGGTTACAGATCGCTTGTAGGTATTACCCTCACATTATCTTTTATAGGGTCGTAGGTCGCTCGTAGGTCTTACCCTCATGTTATATTTTCTAAGGTTGTAGTTCGCTCGTAGGTCTTACCCTCACGTTATCTTTTTTAGGGTCGTAGGTCTCCTGTAGGTCTTACCCTCACGTTATCTTTTCTAGGGTCGTAGGTCGCCCATAGTTCTTTCCCTCCTGTTATATTTTCTAGGGTCGTAGGTCCCTCGATATCTTTCCATCACGTTATCTTTTTTAGGGTCGTAGGTCGCTCATAGGTCTTACCCTCATGTTATTTTTCTAGGGTTGTAGGTCGTCCGTAAGTCTTACCCTCAAGTTATCTTTTCTAGGGTCATAGTTCGCTAGTAGGTCTTACCCTCACGTTATCTTTTCTAGGGTCATAGGTCGCTCATTGGTCTTACTCTCACGTTAGCATTTATAGGGTCGTAGGTTGCTCGTAGGTCTTACCCTCACGTTATATTTTTAAGGTTGTCTGTCTTACCTTCACGTTATGTTTTATAAGGTCGTAGGTTGCTCGTAGGTCTTTCCCTCATGTTATCTTTCTACGGTCGTAGGTAGCTCGTAGGTCTTACCCTTATGTTATGTTTTCTAGGGTCGTAGGTCGCTTGTAGGTCTTACCCTCACATTATCTTTTATAGGGTCGTAGATCGCTTGTAGGTCTTACCCTCACGTTATATTTTCTAAGGTTGTAGTTCGCTCGTAGGTCTTACCCTCACATTATCCTTTATTGGGTCGTAGGTCGCCTGTAGGTCTTACCCTTACTTTATCTTTTCTAGGGTCGTAGGTTGCCCGAAGGTCTTACCCTCATGTTATATTTTCTAGGGTCGTAGGTCGCTTGTAGGTCTTACCCTCACGTTATCTTTTCTAGGGTTGTAGGTCGCATGTAGGTCTTACCCTCACGTTATCTTTTATAGGGTCAAAGGTCGCTCGTAGGTCTTACCCTCATGTTATCTTTTCTAGGGTTGTAGGTCGCTTGTAGGTCTTACCCTCAAGTTATCTTTCATAGGGTTGTAGGTCACTCGTAGGTCTTACCCTCATGTTATATTTTCTAAGGTTATAGTTTGCTCATAGGTCTTACCCTTAGGTTATTTTTTATAGGGTCGTAGGTCGGCCATAGGTCTAACCCTCAAGTTATGTTTTATAAGGTCGTAGGTCGCTCGTAGGTCTTTCCCTCATGTTATCTTTCTGCGGTCGTAGGTCACTTGTAGGTCTTACCCTCACGTTATATTTTCAAGGGTCATAGGTCGCTTGTAGGTCTTACCCTCACGTTATCTTTTATAGGGTCGTAGGTCGCTCGTAGGTCTTACCCTCACGTTATATTTTCTAAGGTTGTAGTTCGCTCGTACGTCTTAGCCTCACATTATCTTTTATCGGGTCGTAGGTCGCCCATAAGTCTTACCCTCACTTTATCTTTTCTAGGGTCGTAGGTCACCCGTAGGTCTTGCCGTCACGTTATATTTTCTAGGGTTGTAGGTCGCTTGTAGGTCTTACCCTCAAGTTATCTTTTGCAGGGTCGTAGGTCGCTGGTAGGTCTTACACCCATGTTACATTTTCTAAGGTTATAGTTTGCTCGTAGGTCTTACCCTCATGTTATTTTTTATAGGATCGTAGGTCGCCCATAGGTCTTACCCTCAGGTTATCTTTTTTAGAGTCGTAGGTCGCCCGTAATTCTTACACTCACGTTATATTTTCTAGGGTAATAGGTCGCTCGTAGGTCTTACCCTCATGTTATCTTTTCTAAGGTCGTAGGTAGCTCGTAGGTCTTACCCTCGCGTTATATTTTCTAGAGTCGTAGGTCGCCCGTAGGTCTTACCCTCTCGTTATATTTTCTAGGGTTGTAGGTCGCTTAGAGGTATTACCCTCACAATATCTTTTATAGGATCCTAGGTCGCTCGTAGGTCTTACCCTCATGTTATATTTTCTAAGGTTGTAGTTTGCTCGTAGGTCTTACCCTCGCATTATCCTTTATTGGGTCGTAGGTCGCCTGTAGGTCTTACCCTTACTTTATCTTTTCTAGGGTCGTAGGTTGCCCGAAGGTCTTACCCTCACGTTATATTTTCTAGGGTCGTAGGTCGCTTGTAGGTCTTACCCTCATGTTATCTTTTCTAGGGTTGTAGGTCGCGTGTAGGTCTTACCCTCACGTTATCTTTTATAGGGTCGTAGGTCGCTCTTAGGTCTTACCCTCATGTTATCTTTTCTAGGGTTGTAGGTCTCTTGTAGGTCTTACCCTCAAGTTATCTTTCATAGGGTTGTAGGTCGCTCGTAGGTCTTACCCTCATGTTATATTTTCTAAGGTTATAGTTTGCTCATAGGTCTTACCCTTAGGTAATTTTTTATAGGGTCGTAGGTCGCCCATAGGTCTAACCCTCAAGTTATGTTTTATAAGGTCGTAGGTCGCTCGTAGGTCTTTCCCTCATGTTATCTTTCTGCGGTCGTAGGTCACTCGTAGGTCTTACCCTCACGTTATATTTTCAAGGGTCATAGGTCGCTTGTAGGTCTTACCCTCACGTTATCTTTTATAGGGTCGTAGGTCGCTCGTAGGTCTTACCCTCACGTTATATTTTCTAAGGTTGTAGTTCGCTCGTACGTCTTACCCTAACATTATCTTTTATCGGGTCGTAGGTCGCCCATAAGTCTTACCCTCACTTTATCTTTTCTAGGGTCGTAGGTCACCCGTAGGTCTTACCGTCACGTTATATTTTCTAGGGTTGTAGGTCGCTTGTAGGTCTTACCCTTATGTTATCTTTTATAGGGTTGTAGGTCGCGTGTAGGTCTTACCCTCACGTTATCTTTTATTGGGTCGTAGGTCGGTCGTAGGTCTTACCCTCATGTTATCTTTTCTAGGGTTATAGGTCGCTTGTAGGTCTTACCCTCACGTTATCTTTTATTGGGTCGTAGGTCGGTCGTAGGTCTTACCCTCAAGTTATCATTTGCAGGGTCGTAGGTCGCTCGTAGGTCTTACACCCATGTTACATTTTCTAAGGTTATAGTTTGCTCGTAGGTCTTACCCTCATGTTATTTTTTATAGGGTCGTAGGTTGCCCATAGGTCTTACCCTCAGGTTATCTTTTTTAGAGTCGTAGGTCGCCCGTAATTCTTACACTCACGTTATGTTTTCTAGGGTAATAGGTCGCTCGTAGGTCTTACCCTCATGTTATCTTTTCTAAGGTCGTAGGTAGCTCGTAGGTCTTACCCTCGCGTTATATTTTCTAGAGTCGTAGGTCGCCCGTAGGTCTTACCCTCTCGTTATATTTTCTAGGGTTGTAGGTCGCTTAGAGGTATTACCCTCACAATATCTTTTATAGGATCCTAGGTCGCTCGTAGGTCTTACCCTCATGTTATATTTTTTAAGGTTGTAGTTCGCTCGTAGGTCTTACCCTCACGTTATCTTTTATAGGGTCGTAGGTCGCCCATAGGTCTTACCCTCACGTTATCTTTTCTAGGGTCGTAGGTCGCCCGTAGGTCTTACCCTCATGTTATATTTTCTAGGGTCGTAGGTCGCTTGTAGGTCTTACCCTCATGTTATCTTTTATAAGGTCGTAGGTCGCTCGTAGGTCTTACCTTCATGTTATATTTTCTAAGGTTGTAGTTCGCTCGTAGGTCTTACCCTCACATTATCTTTTATCGGGTCGTAGGTCGCCCATAGGTCTTACCCTCACTTTATCTTTTCTAGGGCCGTAGGTCGCCCGTAGGTCTTACCCTCACATTATATTTTCTAGGGTCGTAGATCGCTCGTAGGTCTTACCCACATGTTATCTTTTATAGGGTTGTAGGTTGCGCGTAGGTCTTACCCTCACGTTATCTTTTATAGGGTCGTAGGTAGCTCGTAGGTCTTACCCTCATGTTATATTTTCTAAAATTGTAGTTCACTCGTAGGTCTTACCCTCACATTATCTTTTATCATGTCTTAGGTCTCTCGTAGCTCTTACCCTCACTTTATCTTTTCTAGGGTCATTGGTCACCCGTAGGACTTACCCTCATGTTATCTTTTCTAGGATTGTAGGTCACTTTTAGGTCTTACCCTCAAGTTATCTTTTATAGGGTCGTAGGTCGCTCGTAGGTCTTACCCTCACGTTATATTTTCTAAGGTTATAGTTTTCTCATAAGTCTTACCATCATGATATTTTTATAGGGTCGTAGGTCGCCATAGGTCTAACCCTCAGGTTATCTTTTTTAGGGTCATAGGTTGCCCGTAGGTCTTACACTCACATTATGTTTTCTAGGGTAGTAGGTCGCTCATAGGTCTTACCCTAACGTTATATTTTCTAAGGTCGTAGGTCGCTCGTAGGTCTTACCCTCGCGTTATATTTTCTAGGGTCGTAGGTCGCCAGTAGGTCTTACCCTCGTTATATGTTCTAGGGTTGTAGGTCACTTGTAGGTATTATCCTTATAATATCTTTTATAGGGTTGTAGGTCGCCCGTAGGTCTTACCCTCATGTTATCTTTTCTAGAGTCGTAGGTCCCCCGTAGGTCTTACCCTCACGTTATATTTTCTAGGGTCGTAGGTCCCTCGATATCATTCCATCATGTTATCTTTTTTAGGGTCATAGGTCGCTCATAGGTCTTACCCTCACGTTATTTTTTATAGGGTTGTAGGTCATCTGTAAGTCTTACCCTCAAGTTATCTTTTCTAGGATTGTAGTTCGTTAGTAGGTCTTACCCTCACGTTATCTTTTCTAGGGTCGTAGGTCGCTCATTGGTCTTACTCTCACGTTAGCATTTATAGGGTCGTAGGTTGCTCGTAGGTCTAACCCTCACGTTATATTTTTAAGGTTGTTTGTCTTACCTTCACGTTATGTTTTATAAGGTCGTAGGTTGCTCGTAGGTCTTTCCCTCATGTTATCTTTCTACGGTCGTAGGTAGCTCGTAGGTCTTACCCTTATGTTATGTTTTCTAGGGTCGTAGGTCGCTTGTAGGTCTTACCCTCACGTTATCTTTTATAGGGTCGTAAGTCGCTTGTAGGTCTTACCCTCACGTTATATTTTCTAAGGTTGTAGTTCGCTCGTAGGTATTACCCTCACATTATCCTTTATTGGGTCGTAGGTCGCCTGTAGGTCTTACCCTTACTTTATCTTTTATAGGGTCGTAGGTTGCCCGAAGGTCTTACCCTCACGTTATATTTTCTAGGGTCGTAGGTCGCTTGTAGGTCTTACCCTCATGTTATCTTTTCTAGGGTTGTAGGTCGCGTGTAGGTCTTACCCTCACGTTATCTTTTATAGGGTCGTAGGTCGCTCGTAGGTCTTACCCTCATGTTATCTTTTCTAGGGTTGTAGGTCGCTTGTAGGTCTTACCCTCAAGTTATCTTTCATAGGGTTGTAGGTCGCTCGTAGGTCTTACCCTCATGTTATATTTTCTAAGGTTATAGTTTGCTCATAGGTCTTACCCTTAGGTTATTTTTTATAGGGTCGTAGGTCGCCCATAGGTCTAACCCTTAAGTTATGTTTTATAAGGTCGTAGGTCGCTCGTAGGTCTTTCCCTCATGTTATCTTTCTGCGGTCGTAGGTCACTCGTAGGTCTTAACCTCACGTTATATTTTCAAGGGTCATAGGTCGCTTGTAGGTCTTACCCTCACGTTATCTTTTATAGGGTCGTAGGTCGCTCGTAGGTCTTACCCTCACGTTATATTTTCTAAGGTTGTAGTTCGCTCGTACGTCTTACCCTCACATTATCTTTTATCGGGTCGTAGGTCGCCCATAAGTCTTACCCTCACTTTATCTTTTCTAGGGTCGTAGGTCACCCGTAGGTCTTGCCGTCACGTTATATTTTCTAGGGTTGTAGGTTGCTTGTAGGTCTTACCCTCAAGTTATCTTTTGCAGGGTCGTAGGTCGCTCGTAGGTCTTACACCCATGTTACATTTTCTAAGGTTATAGTTTGCTCGTAGGTCTTACCCTCATGTTATTTTTTATAGGGTCGTAGGTCGCCCATAGGTCTTACCCTCAGGTTATCTTTTTTAGAGTCGTAGGTCGCCCGTAATTCTTACACTCACGTTATATTTTCTAGGGTAATAGGTCGCTCGTAGGTCTTACCCTCATGTTATCTTTTCTAAGGTCGTAGGTAGCTCGTAGGTCTTACCCTCGCGTTATATTTTCTAGAGTCGTAGGTCGCCCGTAGGTCTTACCCTCTCGTTATATTTTCTAGGGTTGTAGGTCGCTTAGAGGTATTACCCTCACAATATCTTTTATAGGATCCTAGGTCGCTCGTAGGTCTTACCCTCATGTTATATTTTCTAAGGTTGTAGTTCGCTCGTAGGTCTTACCCTCACATTATCCTTTATTGGGTGGTAGGTCGCCTGTAGGTCTTACCCTTACTTTATCTTTTCTAGGGTCGTAGGTTGCCCGAAGGTCTTACCCTCACGTTATATTTTCTAGGGTCGTAGGTCGCTTGTAGGTCTTACCCTCATGTTATCTTTTCTAGGGTTGTAGGTCGCGTGTAGGTCTTACCCTCACGTTATCTTTTATAGGGTCGTAGGTCGCTCGTAGGTCTTACCCTCATGTTATCTTTTCTAGGGTTGTAGGTCGCTTGTAGGTCTTACCCTCAAGTTATCTTTCATAGGGTTGTAGGTCGCTCGTAGGTCTTACCCTCATGTTATATTTTCTAAGGTTATAGTTTGCTCATAGGTCTTACCCTTAGGTTATTTTTTATAGGGTCGTAGGTCGCCCATAGGTCTAACCCTCAAGTTATGTTTTATAAGGTCGTAGGTCGCTCGTAGGTCTTTCCCTCATGTTATGTTTCTGCGGTCGTAGGTCACTCGTAGGTGTTACCCTCACGTTATATTTTCAAGGGTCATAGGTCGCTTGTAGGTCTTACCCTCACGTTATATTTTCTAAGGTTGTAGTTCGCTCGTACGTCTTACCCTCACATTATCTTTTATCAGGTCGTAGGTCGCCCATAAGTCTTACCCTCACTTTATCTTTTCTAGGGTCGTAGGTCACCCGTAGGTCTTACCGTCACGTTATATTTTCTAGCGTTGTAGGTCGCTTGTAGGTCTTACCCTCATGTTATCTTTTATAGGGTTGTAGGTCGCGTGTAGGTCTTACCCTCACGTTATCTTTTATTGGGTCGTAGGTCGGTCATAGGTCTTACCCTCATGTTATCTTTTCTAGGGTTATAGGTCGCTTGTAGGTCTTACCCTCACGTTATCTTTTATTGGGTCGTAGGTCGGTCGTAGGTCTTACCCTCAAGTTATCATTTGCAGGGTCGTAGGTCGCTCGTAGGTCTTACACCCATGTTACATTTTCTAAGGTTATAGTTTGCTCGTAGGTCTTACCCTCATGTTATTTTTTATAGGGTCGTAGGTCGCCCATAGGTCTTACCCTCAGGTTATCTTTTTTAGAGTCGTAGGTCGCCCGTAATTCTTACACTCACATTATGTTTTCTAGGGTAATAGGTCGCTCGTAGGTCTTACCCTCATGTTATCTTTTCTAAGGTCGTAGGTAGCTCGTAGGTCTTACCCTCGTGTTATATTTTCTAGAGTCGTAGGTCGCCCGTAGGTCTTACCCTCTCAATATTTTTTCTAGGGTTGTAGGTCTCTTAGAGGTATTACCCTCACAATATCTTTTATAGGATCCTAGGTCGCTCGTAGGTCTTACCCTCATGTTATATTTTTTAAGGTTGTAGTTCGCTCGTAGGTCTTACCCTCACGTTATCTTTTATAGGGTCGTAGGTCGCCCATAGGTCTTACCCTCACGTTATCTTTTCTAGGGTCGTAGGTCGTCCGTAGGTCTTACCCTCATGTTATATTTTCTAGGGTCGTAGGTCGCTTGTAGGTCTTACCCTCATGTTATCTTTTATAAGGTCGTAGGTCACTCGTAGGTCTTACCTTCATGTTATATTTTCTAAGGTTGTAGTTCACTCGTAGGTCTTACCCTCACATTATCTTTTATCGGGTCGTAGGTCGCCCATAGGTCTTACCCTCACTTTATCTTTTCTAAGGCCGTAGGTCGCCCGTAGGTCTTACCCTCACATTATATTTTCTAGGGTCGTAGGTCGCTCGTAGGTCTTACCCTCATGTTTTGTTTTATAGGGTTGTAGGTTGCGCGTAGGTCTTACCCTCACGTTATCTTTTATAGGGTCGTAGGTAGCTCGTAGGTCTTACCCTCATGTTATATTTTCTAAAATTGTAGTTCACTCGTAGGTCTTACCCTCACATTATCTTTTATCATGTCTTAGGTCGCTCGTAGCTCTTACCCGCACTTTATCTTTTCTAGGGTCATTGGTCACCCGTAGGACTTACCCTCATGTTATCTTTTCTAGGATTGTAGGTCACTTGTAGGTCTTACCCTCAAGTTATCTTTTATAGGGTCGTAGGTCGCTCGTAGGTCTTACCCTCACGTTATATTTTCTAAGGTTATAATTTTCTCATAAGTCTTACCATCATGATATTTTTATAGGGTCGTAGGTCGCCATAGGTCTAACCCTCAGGTTATCTTTTTTAGGGTCGTAGGTTGCCCGTAGGTCTTAGACTCACATTATGTTTTCTAGGGTAGTAGGTCGCTCATAGGTCTTACCCTAACGTTATCTTTTCTAAGGTCGTAGGTCGCTCATAGGTCTTACCCCCGCGTTATATTTTCTAGGGTCGTAGGTCGCCAGTAGGTCTTACCCTCGTTATATGTTCTAGGGTTGTAGGTCACTTGTAGGTATTATCCTTATAATATCTTTTATAGGGTCGTAGGTCGCCCGTAGGTCTTACCCTCATGTTATCTTTTCTAGAGTCGTAGGTCCCCCGTAGGTCTTACCCTCACGTTATATTTTCTAGGGTCGTAGGTCCCTCGATATCATTCCATCATGTTATCTTTTTTAGGGTCATAGGTCGCTCATAGGTCTTACCCTCACGTTATTTTTTATAGGGTTGTAGGTCATCTGTAAGTCTTACCCTCAAGTTATCTTTTCTAGGATTGTAGTTCGTTAGTAGGTCTTACCCTCACGTTATCTTTTCTAGGGTCGTAGGTCGCTCATTGGTCTTACTCTCACATTAGCTTTTATAGGGTCGTAGGTCGCTCGTAGGTCTTACCCTCATGTTATATTTCTAGGGTTGTAGGTCTTACCCTCACATTATGTTTTATAAGGTCGTAGGTCGCTCGTATGTTTTTCCCTCATGTTATATTTCTACGGTCGTAGGTCGTACGTAGGTCTTACCCTCACGTTATATTTTCTAGGGTCGTAGGTCGCTTGTAGGTCTTACCCTCACGTTATCTTTTATAGGGTCGTAGGTCGCTTGTAGGTCTTACCCTCACGTTATATTTTCTAAGGTTGTAGTTCGCTCGTAGGTCTTACCCTCACATTATCCTTTATTGGGTCGTAGGTCGCCTGTAGGTCTTACCCTTACTTTATCTTTTATAGGGTCGTAGGTTGCCCGAAGGTCTTACCCTCACGTTATATTTTCTAGGGTCGTAGGTCGCTTGTAGGTCTTACCCTCATGTTATCTTTTCTAGGGTTGTAGGTCGCGTGTAGGTCTTACCCTCACGTTATCTTTTATAGGGTCGTAGGTAGCTCGTAGGTCTTACCTTCATGTTATCTTTTCTAGGGTTGTAGGTCGCTTGTAGGTCTTAACCTCAAGTTATCTTTCATAGGGTTGTAGGTCGCTCGTAGGTCTTACCCTCATGTTATATTTTCTAAGGTTATAGTTTGCTCATAGGTCTTACCCTTAGGTTATTTTTTATAGGGTCGTAGGTCGCCCATAGGTCTAACCCTCAAGTTATGTTTTATAAGGTCGTAGGTCGCTCGTAGGTCTTTCCCTCATGTTATCTTTCTGCGGTCGTGGTCACTCGTAGGTCTTACCCTCACGTTATATTTTCAAGGGTCATAGGTCACTTGTAGGTCTTACCCTCACGTTATCTTTTATAGGGTCGTAGGTCGCTCGTAGGTCTTACCCTCACGTTATATTTTCTAAGGTTGTAGTTCGCTCGTACGTCTTACCCTCACATTATCTTTTATCGGGTCGTAGGTCGCCCATAAGTCTTACCCTCACTTTATCTTTTCTAGGGTCGTAGGTCACCCGTAGGTCTTACCGTCATGTTATATTTTCTAGGGTTGTAGGTCGCTTGTAGGTCTTACCCTCAAGTTATCTTTTGCAGGGTCGTAGGTCGCTCGTAGGTCTTACACCCATGTTACATTTTCTAAGGTTATAGTTTGCTCGTAGGTCTTACCCTCATGTTATTTTTTATAGGGTCGTAGGTCGCCCATAGGTCTTACCCTCAAGTTATCTTTTTTAGAGTCATAGGTCGCCCGTAATTCTTACACTCACGTTATGTTTTCTAGGGTAATAGGTCGCTCGTAGGTCTTACCCTCATGTTATCTTTTCTAAGGTCGTAGGTAGCTCGTAGGTCTTACCCTCGTGTTATATTTTCTAGAGTCGTAGGTCTCCTGTAGGTCTTACCCTCTCGTTATATTTTCTAGGGTTGTAGGTCGCTTAGAGGTATTACCCTCACAATATCTTTTATAGGATCCTAGGTCGCTCGTAGGTCTTACCCTCATGTTATATTTTCTAAGGTTGTAGTTCGCTCGTAGGTCTTACCCTCACGTTATCTTTTATAGGGTCGTAGGTCTCCCATAGGTCTTACCCTCACGTTATCTTTTCTAGGGTCGTAGGTCGCCCGTAGGTCTTACCCTCATGTTATATTTTCTAGGGTCGTAGGTCGCTTGTAGGTCTTACCCTCATGTTATCTTTTATAAGGTCGTAAGTCGCTCGTAGGTCTTACCTTCATGTTATATTTTCTAAGGTTGTAGTTCGCTCGTAGGTCTTACCCTCACATTATCTTTTATCGGGTCGTAGGTCGCCCATAGGTCTTACCCTCACTTTATCTTTTCTAGGGCCGTAGGGCGCCCGTAGGTCTTACCCTCACATTATATTTTCTAGGGTCGTAGGTCGCTCGTAGGTCTTACCCTCATGTTTTGTTTTATAGGGTTGTAGGTTGCGCGTAGGTCTTACCCTCACGTTATCTTTTATAGGGTCGTAGGTAGCTCGTAGGTCTTACCCTCATGTTATATTTTCTAAAATTGTAGTTCACTCGTAGGTCTTACCCTCACATTATCTTTTATCATGTCTTAGGTCGCTCGTAGCTCTTACCCTCACTTTATCTTTTCTAGGGTCATTGGTCACCCGTAGGACTTACCCTCATGTTATCTTTTCTAGGATTGTAGGTCACTTGTAGGTCTTACCCTCAAGTTATCTTTTATAGGGTCGTAGGTCGCTCGTAGGTCTTACCCTCACGTTATATTTTCTAAGGTTATAATTTTCTCATAAGTCTTACCATCATGATATTTTTATAGGGTCGTAGGTCGCCATAGGTCTAACCCTCAGGTTATCTTTTTTAGGGTCGTAGGTTGCCCGTAGGTCTTAGACTCACATTATGTTTTCTAGGGTAGTAGGTCGCTCATAGGTCTTACCCTAACGTTATCTTTTCTAAGGTCGTAGGTCGCTCATAGGTCTTACCCCCGCGTTATATTTTCTAGGGTCGTAGGTCGCCAGTAGGTCTTACCCTCGTTATATGTTCTAGGGTTGTAGGTCACTTGTAGGTATTATCCTTATAATATCTTTTATAGGGTCGTAGGTCGCCCGTAGGTCTTACCCTCATGTTATCTTTTCTAGAGTCGTAGGTCCCCCGTAGGTCTTACCCTCACGTTATATTTTCTAGGGTCGTAGGTCCCTCGATATCATTCCATCATGTTATCTTTTTTAGGGTCATAGGTCGCTCATAGGTCTTACCCTCACGTTATTTTTTATAGGGTTGTAGGTCATCTGTAAGTCTTACCCTCAAGTTATCTTTTCTAGGATTGTAGTTCGTTAGTAGGTCTTACCCTCACGTTATCTTTTCTAGGGTCGTAGGTCGCTCATTGGTCTTACTCTCACATTAGCTTTTATAGGGTCGTAGGTCGCTCGTAGGTCTTACCCTCATGTTATATTTCTAGGGTTGTAGGTCTTACCCTCACATTATGTTTTATAAGGTCGTAGGTCGCTCGTATGTTTTTCCCTCATGTTATATTTCTACGGTCGTAGGTCGTACGTAGGTCTTACCCTCACGTTATATTTTCTAGGGTCGTAGGTCGCTTGTAGGTCTTACCCTCACGTTATCTTTTATAGGGTCGTAGGTCGCTTGTAGGTCTTACCCTCACGTTATATTTTCTAAGGTTGTAGTTCGCTCGTAGGTCTTACCCTCACATTATCCTTTATTGGGTCGTAGGTCGCCTGTAGGTCTTACCCTTACTTTATCTTTTATAGGGTCGTAGGTTGCCCGAAGGTCTTACCCTCACGTTATATTTTCTAGGGTCGTAGGTCGCTTGTAGGTCTTACCCTCATGTTATCTTTTCTAGGGTTGTAGGTCGCGTGTAGGTCTTACCCTCACGTTATCTTTTATAGGGTCGTAGGTAGCTCGTAGGTCTTACCTTCATGTTATCTTTTCTAGGGTTGTAGGTCGCTTGTAGGTCTTAACCTCAAGTTATCTTTCATAGGGTTGTAGGTCGCTCGTAGGTCTTACCCTCATGTTATATTTTCTAAGGTTATAGTTTGCTCATAGGTCTTACCCTTAGGTTATTTTTTATAGGGTCGTAGGTCGCCCATAGGTCTAACCCTCAAGTTATGTTTTATAAGGTCGTAGGTCGCTCGTAGGTCTTTCCCTCATGTTATCTTTCTGCGGTCGTGGTCACTCGTAGGTCTTACCCTCACGTTATATTTTCAAGGGTCATAGGTCACTTGTAGGTCTTACCCTCACGTTATCTTTTATAGGGTCGTAGGTCGCTCGTAGGTCTTACCCTCACGTTATATTTTCTAAGGTTGTAGTTCGCTCGTACGTCTTACCCTCACATTATCTTTTATCGGGTCGTAGGTCGCCCATAAGTCTTACCCTCACTTTATCTTTTCTAGGGTCGTAGGTCACCCGTAGGTCTTACCGTCATGTTATATTTTCTAGGGTTGTAGGTCGCTTGTAGGTCTTACCCTCAAGTTATCTTTTGCAGGGTCGTAGGTCGCTCGTAGGTCTTACACCCATGTTACATTTTCTAAGGTTATAGTTTGCTCGTAGGTCTTACCCTCATGTTATTTTTTATAGGGTCGTAGGTCGCCCATAGGTCTTACCCTCAAGTTATCTTTTTTAGAGTCATAGGTCGCCCGTAATTCTTACACTCACGTTATGTTTTCTAGGGTAATAGGTCGCTCGTAGGTCTTACCCTCATGTTATCTTTTCTAAGGTCGTAGGTAGCTCGTAGGTCTTACCCTCGTGTTATATTTTCTAGAGTCGTAGGTCTCCTGTAGGTCTTACCCTCTCGTTATATTTTCTAGGGTTGTAGGTCGCTTAGAGGTATTACCCTCACAATATCTTTTATAGGATCCTAGGTCGCTCGTAGGTCTTACCCTCATGTTATATTTTCTAAGGTTGTAGTTCGCTCGTAGGTCTTACCCTCACGTTATCTTTTATAGGGTCGTAGGTCTCCCATAGGTCTTACCCTCACGTTATCTTTTCTAGGGTCGTAGGTCGCCCGTAGGTCTTACCCTCATGTTATATTTTCTAGGGTCGTAGGTCGCTTGTAGGTCTTACCCTCATGTTATCTTTTATAAGGTCGTAAGTCGCTCGTAGGTCTTACCTTCATGTTATATTTTCTAAGGTTGTAGTTCGCTCGTAGGTCTTACCCTCACATTATCTTTTATCGGGTCGTAGGTCGCCCATAGGTCTTACCCTCACTTTATCTTTTCTAGGGCCGTAGGGCGCCCGTAGGTCTTACCCTCACATTATATTTTCTAGGGTCGTAGATCGCTCGTAGGTCTTACCCTCATGTTATCTTTTATAGGGTTGTAGGTTGCGCGTAGGTCTTACCCTCACGTTATCTTTTATAGGGTCGTAGGTAGCTCGTAGGTCTTACCCTCATGTTATATTTTCTAAAATTGTAGTTCACTCGTAGGTCTTACCCTCACATTATCTTTTATCATGTCTTAGGTCGCTCGTAGCTCTTACCCTCACTTTATCTTTTCTAGGGTCATTGGTCACCCGTAGGACTTACCCTCATGTTATCTTTTCTAGGATTGTAGGTCACTTGTAGGTCTTACCCTCAAGTTATCTTTTATAGGGTCGTAGGTCGCTCGTAGGTCTTACCCTCACGTTATATTTTCTAAGGTTATAGTTTTCTCATAAGTCTTACCATCATGATATTTTTATAGGGTCGTAGGTCGCCATAGGTCTAACCCTCAGGTTATCTTTTTTGGGGTCGTAGGTTGCCCGTAGGACTTACACTCACATTATGTTTTCTAGGGTAGTAGGTCGCTCATAGGTCTTACCCTAACGTTATCTTTTCTAAGGTCGTAGGTCGCTCGTAGGTCTTACCCTCGCGTTATATTTTCTAGGGTCGTAGGTCGCCAGTAGGTCTTACCCTCGTTATATGTTCTAGGGTTGTAGGTCACTTGTAGGTATTATCCTTATAATATCTTTTATAGGGTCGTAGGTCGCCCGTAGGTCTTACCCTCATGTTACCTTTTCTAGAGTCGTAGGTCCCCCGTAGGTCATACCCTCAGGTTATATTTTCTAGGGTCGTAGGTCCCTCGATATCATTCCATCACGTTATCTTTTTTAGGGTCATAGGTCGCTCATAGGTCTTACCCTCACGTTATTTTTTATAGGGTTGTAGGTCATCTGTAAGTCTTACCCTCAAGTTATCTTTTCTAGGATTGTAGTTCGTTAGTAGGTCTTACCCTCACGTTATCTTTTCTAGGGTCGTAGGTCGCTCATTGGTCTTACTCTCACGTTAGCTTTTATAGGGTCGTAGGTCGCTCGTAGGTCTTACCCTCATGTTATATTTTTAGGGTTGTAGGTCTTACCCTCACATTATTTTTTATAAGGTCGTAGGTCGCTCGTATGTTTTTCCCTCATGTTATATTTCTACGGTCGTAGGTCGTACGTAGGTCTTACCCTCACGTTATATTTTCTAGGGTCGTAGGTCGCTTGTAGGTCTTACCGTCACGTTATCTTTTATAGGGTCGTAGGTCGCTCGTAGGTCTTACCCTCATGTTATATTTTCTAAGGTTGTAGTTCGCTCGTAGGTCTTACCCTCACATTATCTTTTATCAGGTCGTAGGTCGCCCGTAGGTCTTACCCTCACTTTATCTTTTCTAAGGCCGTACGTCGCCCGTAGGTCTTACCCTCATGTTATCTTTTCTAGGATTTTTTGTCACTTGTAGGTCTTACCTTTAAGTTATCTTTTATAGGGTCGTAGGTCGCACGTAAGTCTTACCCTCATGTTATATTTTCTAAGGTAATAGTTTTCTCGTAGGTTTTACCCTAATGTTATTTTTTATAGGGTCGTAGGTCGCCCATAGGTCTTACCCTCAAGTTATCTTTTTTAGTGTCGTAGGTCGCTCGTAGGTCTTACATTCACATTATGTTATCTAGGGTAGTAGGTCGCTCGTAGGTCTTACCCTAACGTTATCTTTTCTAAGGTCGTAGGTCGCTCGTAGGTCTTACCCTAGCGTTATATTTTCTAGGGTCGTAGGTCGCCCGTAGGTATTACCCTCGTTATATTTTCTAGGGTTGTAGGTCACTTGTAGGTATTACCCTTACAATATCTTTTATAGGGCCGTAGGACGCTCGTAGGTCTTACCCTCATGTTATATTTTCTAAGGTTCTAGTTCGCTCGTAGGTCTTACCCTCACGTTATCTTTTATAGGGTCGTAGGTCGCCCGTAGGTCTTACCCTCACGTTAACTTTTCTAGAGTCGTAGGTCCCCCGTAGGTCTTACCCTCACGTTATATTTTCTAGGGTCGTAGGTCCCTCGATATCATTCCATCATGTTATCTTTTTTAGGGTCGTAGTTCGCTCATAGGTCTTACCCTCACGTTATTTTTTCTAGGTTTATAGGTCGTTTGTAAGTCTTACCCTCAAGTTATCTTTTCTAGGATAGTAGTTCGTTAGTACGTCTTACCCTCACGTTATATTTTCTCGGGTCGTAGGTCGCTCATTGGTCTTACTCTCACGTTAGCTTTTATAGGGTCGTAGGACGCCCGTAGGTCTTACCCTCGTTATATTTTCTGGGGTTGTAGGTCACTTGTAGGTATTACCCTTAAAATATCTTTTATAGGGTCGTAGGTCGCTCGTAGGTCTTACCCTCATGTTATATTTTCTAAGGTTGTAGTTCGCTCGTAGGTCTTACCCTCACGTTATCTTTTATAGGGTCGTAGGTCGCCCGTAGGTCTTACCCTCACGTTATCTTTTCTAGGTTCGTAGGTCGCCCATACGTCTTACCCTCATGTTATATTTTCTAGGGTCGTAGGTCCCTCCATATCCTTCCACTACGTTATCTTTTTTAGGGTTGTAGGTCGCTCATAGGTCTTACCCTCACGTTATCTTTTATAGGGTCGTAGGTCGCTCGTAGGTCTTACCCTCACGTTATATTTTCTAAGGTTGTAGTTCGCTCGTACGTCTTACCCTCACATTATCTTTTATCGGGTCGTAGGTCGCCCATAAGTCTTACCCTCACTTTATCTTTTCTAGGGTCGTAGGTCACCCGTAGGTCTTACCGTCATGTTATATTTTCTAGGGTTGTAGGTCCCTTGTAGGTCTTACCCTCAAGTTATCTTTTGCAGGGTCGTAGGTCGCTCGTAGGTCTTACACCCATGTTACATTTTCTAAGGTTATAGTTTGCTCGTAGGTCTTACCCTCATGTTATTTTTTATAGGGTCGTAGGTCGCCCATAGGTCTTACCCTCAAGTTATCTTTTTTAGAGTCGTAGGTCGCCCGTAATTCTTACACTCACGTTATGTTTTCTAGGGTAATAGGTCGCTCGTAGGTCTTACCCTCATGTTATCTTTTCTAAGGTCGTAGGTATCTCGTAGGTCTTACCCTCGTGTTATATTTTCTAGAGTCGTAGGTCTCCTGTAGGTCTTACCCTCTCGTTATATTTTCTAGGGTTGTAGGTCGCTTAGAGGTATTACCCTCACAATATCTTTTATAGGATCCTAGGTCGCTCGTAGGTCTTACCCTCATGTTATATTTTCTAAGGTTGTAGTTCGCTCGTAGGTCTTACCCTCACGTTATCTTTTATAGGGTCGTAGGTCTCCCATAGGTCTTACCCTCACGTTATCTTTTCTAGGGTCGTAGGTCGCCCGTAGGTCTTACCCTCATGTTATATTTTCTAGGGTCGTAGGTCGCTTGTAGGTCTTACCCTCATGTTATCTTTTATAAGGTCGTAGGTCGCTCGTAGGTCTTACCTTCATGTTATATTTTCTAAGGTTGTAGTTCGCTCGTAGGTCTTACCCTCACATTATCTTTTATCGGGTCGTAGGTCGCCCATAGGTCTTACCCTCACTTTATCTTTTCTAGGGCCGTAGGGCGCCCGTAGGTCTTACCCTCACATTATATTTTCTAGGGTCGTAGATCGCTCGTAGGTCTTACCCTCATGTTATCTTTTATAGGGTTGTAGGTTGCGCGTAGGTCTTACCCTCACGTTATCTTTTATAGGGTCGTAGGTAGCTTGTAGGTCTTACCCTCATGTTATATTTTCTAAAATTGTAGTTCACTCGTAGGTCTTACCCTCACATTATCTTTTATCATGTCTTAGGTCGCTCGTAGCTCTTACCCTCACTTTATCTTTTCTAGGGTCATTGGTCACCCGTAGGACTTACCCTCATGTTATCTTTTCTAGGATTGTAGGTCACTTGTAGGTCTTACCCTCAAGTTATCTTTTATAGGGTCGTAGGTCGCTCGTAGGTCTTACCCTCACGTTATATTTTCTAAGGTTATAGTTTTCTCATAAGTCTTACCATCATGATATTTTTATAGGGTCGTAGGTCGCCATAGGTCTAACCCTCAGGTTATCTTTTTTAGGGTCGTAGGTTGCCCGTAGGACTTACACTCACATTATGTTTTCTAGGGTAGTAGGTCGCTCATAGGTCTTACCCTAACGTTATCTTTTCTAAGGTCGTAGGTCGCTCGTAGGTCTTACCCTCGCGTTATATTTTCTAGGGTCGTAGGTCGCCAGTAGGTCTTACCCTCGTTATATGTTCTAGGGTTGTAGGTCACTTGTAGGTATTATCCTTATAATATCTTTTATAGGGTCGTAGGTCGCCCGTAGGTCTTACCCTCATGTTACCTTTTCTAGAGTCGTAGGTCCCCCGTAGGTCATACCCTCACGTTATATTTTCTAGGGTCGTAGGTCCCTCGATATCATTCCATCACGTTATCTTTTTTAGGGTCATAGGTCGCTCATAGGTCTTACCCTCACGTTATTTTTTATAGGGTTGTAGGTCATCTGTAAGTCTTACCCTCAAGTTATCTTTTCTAGGATTGTAGTTCGTTAGTAGGTCTTACCCTCACGTTATCTTTTCTAGGGTCGTAGGTCGCTCATTGGTCTTACTCTCACGTTAGCTTTTATAGGGTCGTAGGTCGCTCGTAGGTCTTACCCTCATGTTATATTTTTAGGGTTGTAGGTCTTACCCTCACATTATTTTTTATAAGGTCGTAGGTCGCTCGTATGTTTTTCCCTCATGTTATATTTCTACGGTCGTAGGTCGTACGTAGGTCTTACCCTCACGTTATATTTTCTAGGTTTGTAGGTCGCTTGTAGGTCTTACCGTCACGTTATCTTTTATAGGGTCGTAGGTCGCTCGTAGGTCTTACCCTCATGTTATATTTTCTAAGGTTGTAGTTCGCTCGTAGGTCTTACCCTCACATTATCTTTTATCAGGTCGTAGGTCGCCCGTAGGTCTTACCCTCACTTTATCTTTTCTAGGGCCGTAGGTCTTACCCTCATGTTATCTTTTCTAGGATTTTTTGTCACTTGTAGGTCTTACCTTCAAGTTATCTTTTATAGGGTCGTAGGTCGCACGTAAGTCTTACCCTCATGTTATATTTTCTAAGGTAATAGTTTTCTCGTAGGTTTTACCCTAATGTTATTTTTTATAGGGTTGTAGGTCGCCCATAGGTCTTACCCTCAAGTTATCTTTTTTAGTGTCGTAGGTCGCTCGTAGGTCTTACATTCACATTATGTTATCTAGGGTAGTAGGTCGCTCGTAGGTCTTACCCTAACGTTATCTTTTCTAAGGTCGTAGGTCGCTCGTAGGTCTTACCCTAGCGTTATATTTTCTAGGGTCGTAGGTCACCCGTAGGTATTACCCTCGTTATATTTTCTAGGGTTGTAGGTCACTTGTAGGTATTACCCTTACAATATCTTTTATAGGGCCGTAGGACGCTCGTAGGTCTTACCCTCATGTTATATTTTCTAAGGTTCTAGTTCGCTCGTAGGTCTTACCCTCACGTTATCTTTTATAGGGTCGTAGGTCGCCCGTAGGTCTTACCCTCACGTTAACTTTTCTAGAGTCGTAGGTCCCCCGTAGGTCTTACCCTCATGTTATATTTTCTAGGGTCGTAGGTCCCTCGATATCATTCCATCATGTTATCTTTTTTAGGGTCGTAGTTCGCTCATAGGTCTTACCCTCACGTTATTTATTCTAGGTTTATAGGTCGTTTGTAAGTCTTACCCTCAAGTTATCTTTTCTAGGATAGTAGTTCGTCAGTACGTCTTACCCTCACGTTATATTTTCTCGGGTCGTAGGTCGCTCATTGGTCTTACTCTCACGTTAGCTTTTATAGGGTCGTAGGACGCCCGTAGGTCTTACCCTCGTTATATTTTCTGGGGTTGTAGGTCACTTGTAGGTATTACCCTTAAAATATCTTTTATAGGGTCGTAGGTCGCTCGTAGGTCTTACCCTCATGTTATATTTTCTAAGGCTGTAGTTCGCTCGTAGGTCTTACCCTCACGTTATCTTTTATAGGGTCGTAGGTCGCCCGTAGGTCTTACCCTCACGTTATCTTTTCTAGGTTCGTAGGTCGCCCATACGTCTTACCCTCATGTTATATTTTCTAGGGTCGTAGGTCCCTCCATATCCTTCCACTACGTTATCTTTTTTAGGGTTGTAGGTCGCTCATAGGTCTTACCCTCACGTTATTTTTTCTAGGGTTGTAGGTCGTCCGTAAGTCTTACCCTCAAGATATCTTTTCTAGGATAGTAGTTTGCTAGTAGGTCTTACCCTCACGTTATCTTTTCTAGGGTCATAGGTCGCTCATTGGTGTTACTCGCACGTTCGTTTTATAGGGTCGTAGGTCGCTCGTAGGTCTTACCCTCATGTTATAATGGTAGGATTGTAGGTCTTACCCTCACATTATGTTTTATAAGGTCGTAGGTTGCTCGTATGTCTTTCCCTCATGTTATCTTTCTACGGTCGTAGGTCGTACGTAGGTCTTACCCTCACGTTATATTTTCTAGGGTCATAGGTCGCTTGTAGGACTTACCGTCACGTTATCTTTTATAGGATCATAGGTCGCTCGTAGGTCTTACCCTCATGTTATATTTTCTAAGGTTGTAGTTCGCTCGTATGTCTTACCCTCACATTATCTTTTATCGGGTGGTAGGTCGCCCGTAGGTCTTACCCTCAATTTATCTTTTCTAGGGCCGTAGGTCTCCCGTAGGTCTTACCCTCACATTATATTTTCTAGGGTCGTAGGTCGCTCGTAGGTCTTACCCTCATGTTATTTTTTATAGGGTTGTAGGTCGGACGTAGGTCTTACCCTCACATTATCTTTTATAGGGTCGTAGGTCTCTCGTAGGTCTTACCCTCATGTTATCTTTTATAGGTTGTAGTTCACTCTTAGGTCTTACCCTCACATTATCTTTTATCGGGTCGTAGGTCGCCCGTAGGTGTTACCCTCACTTTATCGTTTCTAGGGTCGTTGGTCGCCCGTAGGTCTTACCCTCATGTTATCTTTTCTAGGATTGTAGGTCACTTGTAGGTCTTACCCTCAAGTTATCTTTTATAGGGTCGTAGGTCGCTCGTAGGTCTTACCCTCATGTTATATTTTCTAAAGTTATAGTTTGCTCGTAGGTCTTACCCTCGTGTTATTTTTTATAGGGTCGTAGGTCGCCCATAGGTCTTACCCTCAGGTTATCTTTTTTAGTGTTGTAGGTCGCCCGTAGGTCTTACACTCACGTTATGTTTTCTAGGGTAGTAGGTTGCTCGTAAGTCTTACCTTTATGTTATCTTTTCTAAGGTCGTAGGTCGCTCGTAGGTCTTACCTTAGTGTTATATTTTCTAGGGTCATAGGTCGCCCATAGGTCTTACCCTCTCGTTATATTTTCTAGGGTTACAGGTCGCTTGTAGGTATTACCCTCACATTATCTTTTATAGGGTCGTAGGTCGCTCGTAGGTCTTACCCTCATGTTATATTTTCTAAGGTTGTAGTTCGCTCGTAGGTCTTACCCTCACTTTATCTTTTATAGGGTCGTAGGTCTCCTGTAGGTCTTACCCTCACGTTATCTTTTCTAGGGTCGTAGGTCGCCCATAGTTCTTTCCCTCCTGTTATATTTTCTAGGGTCATAGGTCCCTCGATATCTTTCCATCACGTTATCTTTTTTAGGGTCGTAGGTCGCTCATAGGTCTTACCCTCACGTTATTTTTCTAAGGTTGTATGTCGTCCGTAAGTCTTACCCTCAAGTTATCTTTTCTAGGGTCATAGTTCGATAGTAGGTCTTACCCTCACGTTATCTTTTCTAGGGTCATAGGTCGCTCATTGGTCTTACTCTCACGTTAGCATTTATAGGGTCGTAGGTTGCTCGTAGGTCTTACCCTCACGTTATATTTTTAAGGTTGTCTGTCTTACCTTCACGTTATGTTTTATAAGGTCGTAGGTTGCTCGTAGGTCTTTCCCTCATGTTATCTTTCTACGGTCGTAGGTAGCTCGTAGGTCTTACCCTTATGTTATGTTTTCTAGGGTCGTGGGTCGCTTGTAGGTCTTACCCTCACATTATCTTTTATAGGGTCGTAGGTCGCTTGTAGGTCTTACCCTCACGTTATATTTTCTAAGGTTGTAGTTCGCTCGTAGGTCTTACCCTCACATTATCCTTTATTGGGTCGTAGGTCGCCTGTAGGTCTTACCCTTACTTTATCTTTTCTAGGGTCGTAGGTTTCCCGAAGGTCTTACCCTCACGTTATATTTTATAGGGTCGTAGGTCGCTTGTAGGTCTTACCCTCACGTTATCTTTTCTAGGGTTGTAGGTCGCGTGTAGGTCTTACCCTCACGTTATCTTTTATAGGGTCGTAGGTCGCTCGTAGGTCTTACCCTCATGTTATCTTTTCTAGGGTTGTAGGTCGCTTGTAGGTCTTACCCTCAAGTTATCTTTCATAGGGTTGTAGGTCGCTCGTAGGTCTTACCCTCATGTTATATTTTCTAAGGTTATAGTTTGCTCATAGGTCTTACCCTTAGGTTATTTTTTATAGGGTTGTAGGTCGCCCATAGGTCTAACCCTCAAGTTATGTTTTATAAGGTCGTAGGTCGCTCGTAGGTCTTTCCCTCATGTTATCTTTCTGCGGTCGTAGGTCACTCGTAGGTCTTACCCTCACGTTATATTTTCAAGGGTCATAGGTCGCTTGTAGGTCTTACCCTCACGTTATCTTTTATAGGGTCGTAGGTCGCTCGTAGGTCTTACCCTCACGTTATATTTTCTAAGGTTGTAGTTCGCTCGTACGTCTTACCCTCACATTATCTTTTATCGGGTCGTAGGTCGCCCATAAGTCTTACCCTCACTTTATCTTTTCTAGGGTCGTAGGTCACCCGTAGGTCTTGCCGTCACGTTATATTTTCTAGGGTTGTAGGTCGCTTGTAGGTCTTACCCTCAAGTTATCTTTTGCAGGGTCATAGGTCGCTCGTAGGTCTTACACCCATGTTACATTTTCTAAGTTTATAGTTTGCTCGTAGGTCTTACCCTCATGTTATTTTTTATAGGGTCGTAGGTCGCCCATAGGTCTTACCCTCAGGTTATCTTTTTTAGAGTCGTAGGTCGCCCGTAATTCTTACACTCACGTTATATTTTCTAGGGTAATAGGTCGCTCGTAGGTCTTACCCTCATGTTATCTTTTCTAAGGTCGTAGGTAGCTCGTAGGTCTTACCCTCGCGTTATATTTTCTAGAGTCGTAGGTCGCCCGTAGGTCTTACCCTCATGTTATATTTTCTAGGGTTGTAGGTCGCTTAGAGGTATTACCCTCACAATATCTTTTATAGGATCCTAGGTCGCTCGTAGGTCTTACCCTCATTTTATATTTTCTAAGGTTGTAGTTCGCTCGTAGGTCTTACCCTCATGTTATCTTTTATAGGGTCGTAGGTCTCCTGTAGGTCTTACCCTCACGTTATCTTTTCTAGGGTCGTAGGTCGCCCATAGTTCTTTCCCTCACGTTATATTTTCTAGGGTCGTAGGTCCCTCGATATCTTTCCATCATGTTATCTTTTTTAGGGTCGTAGGTCGCTCATAGGTCTTACCCTCACGTTATTTTTCTAGGGTTGTAGGTCGTCCGTAAGTCTTACCCTCAAGTTATCTTTTCTAGGGTCATAGTTCGCTAGTAGGTCTTACCCTCACGTTATCTTTTCTAGGGTCATAGGTCGCTCATTGGTCTTACTCTCACGTTAGCATTTATAGGGTCGTAGGTTGCTCGTAGGTCTTACCCTCACGTTATATTTTTAAGGTTGTCTGTCTTACCTTCACGTTATGTTTTATAAGGTCGTAGGCTGCTCGTAGGTCTTTCCCTCATGTTATCTTTCTACGGTCGTAGGTAGCTCGTAGGTCTTACCCTTACGTTATGTTTTCTAGGGTCGTAGGTCGCTTGTAGGTCTTACCCTCACGTTATCTTTTATAGGGTCGTAGGTCGCTTGTAGGTCTTACCCTCACGTTATATTTTCCAAGGTTGTAGTTCGCTCGTAGGTCTTACCGTCACATTATCCTTTATTGGGTCGTAGGTCACCTGTAGGTCTTACCCTTACTTTATCTTTTCTAGGGTCGTAGGTTGCCCGAAGGTCTTACCCTCACGTTATATTTTCTAGGGTCGTAGGTCGCTTGTAGGTCTTACCCTCATGTTATCTTTTCTAGGGTTGTAGGTCGCATGTAGGTCTTACCCTCACGTTATCTTTTATAGGGTCTTAGGTCGCTCGTAGGTCTTACCCTCATGTTATCTTTTCTAGGGTTGTAGGTCGCTTGTAGGTCTTACCCTCAAGTTATCTTTCATAGAGTTGTAGGTCGCTAGTAGGTCATACCCTCATGTTATATTTTCTAAGGTTATAGTTTGCTCATAGGTCTTACCCTTAGGTTATTTTTTATAGGGTCGTAGGTCGCCCATAGGTCTAACCCTCAAGTTATGTTTTATAAGGTCGTAGGTCGCTCGTAGGTCTTTCCCTCATGTTATCTTTCTGCGGTCGTAGGTCACTCGTAGGTCTTACCCTCACGTTATATTTTCAAGGGTCATAGGTCACTTGTAGGTCTTACCCTCACGTTATCTTTTATAGGGTCGTAGGTCGCTCGTAGGTCTTACCCTCACGTTATATTTTCAAAGGTTGTAGTTCGCTCGTACGTCTTACCCTCACATTATCTATTATCGGGTCGTAGGTCGCCCATAAGTCTTACCCTCACTTTATCTTTTCTAGGGTCGTAGGTCACCCGTAGGTCTTACCGTCACGTTATATTTTCTAGGGTTGTAGGTCGCTTGTAGGTCTTACCCTCAAGTTATCTTTTGCAGGGTCGTAGGTCGCTCGTAGGTCTTACACCCATGTTACATTTTCTAAGGTTATAGTTTGCTCGTAGGTCTTACCCTCATGTTATTTTTTATAGGGTCGTAGGTCGCCCATAGGTCTTACCCTCAGGTTATCTTTTTTAGAGTCGTAGGTCGCCCGTAATTCTTACACTCACGTTATGTTTTCTAGGGTAATAGGTCGCTCGTAGGTCTTACCCTCATGTTATCTTTTCTAAGGTCGTAGGTAGCTCGTAGGTCTTACCCTCGTGTTATATTTTCTAGAGTCGTAGGTCGCCCGTAGGTCTTACCCTCTCGTTATATTTTCTAGGTTTGTAGGTCGCTTAGAGGTATTACCCTCACAATATCTTTTATAGGATCCTAGGTCGCTCGTAGGTCTTACCCTCATGTTATATTTTCTAAGGTTGTAGTTCGCTCGTAGGTCTTACCCTCACGTTATCTTTTATAGGGTCGTAGGTCGCCCATAGGTCTTACCCTCACGTTGTCTTTTCTAGGGTCGTAGGTCGCCCGTAGGTCTTACCCTCATGTTATATTTTCTAGGGTCGTAGGTCCCTCGATATCTTTCCATCACGTTGTCTTTTTTAGGGTCGTAGGTCGCTCAAAGGTCTTACCCTCACGTTATCTTTTTTAGGGTTGTAGGTCGTCTGTAAGTCTTACCCTCAAGTTATCTTTTCTAGGGTCATAGTTCGCTAGTAGGTCTTACCCTCACGTTAACTTTTCTAGGGTCGTAGGTCGCTCATTGGTCTTACTCTCACGTTAGCTTTTATAGGGTTGTAGGTCGCTCGTAGGTGTTACCCTCATGTTATATTTCTAAGGTTGTAGGTCTTACCCTCACATTATGTTTTATAAGGTCGTAGGTCGCTCGTAGGTCTTTCCCTCATGTTATCTTTCTACCGTCGTAGGTCGCTCGTAGGTCTTACCCTCATGTTATATTTTCAAGGGTCGTAGGTCGCTTGTAGGTCTTACCCTCATGTTATCTTTTATAGGGTCGTAGGTCGCTCGTAGGTCTTACCCTCATGTTATATTTTCTAAGGATGTAGTTCGCTCGTAGGTCTTACCCTCACATTATCTTTTATCAAGTCATAGGTCGCCCGTATGTCTTTCCCTCATGTTATCTTTTCTAGGATTGTAGGTCGCTTGTAGGTCTTACCCTCAAGTTATCTTTTATAGGGTCGTAGATCGCTCATAGGTCTTACCCTCATGTTATATTTTCTAAGGTTATAGTTCGCTCGTAGGTCTTACCCTCACATTATCTTTTATCGAGTCGTAGGTCACGCGTATGTCTTACCCTCACCTTATCTTTTCTAGGGTCGTAGGTCGCCCGTAGGTCTTACCCTCACTTTATCTTTTCTAGGGTCGTTGGTCGCCCGTAGGTATTTCCCTCATGTTATCTTTTCTAGGATTGTAGTTCGCTTGTAGGTCTTACCCTCAAGTTATCTTTTATAGGGTCATAGGTCGCTCGTAGGTTTTAATCTCACATTATATTTTCTAAGGTTATAGTTTGCTCGTAGGTCTTACCCTCGTGTTATTTTTTATAGGGTCGTAGGTCGCCCATAGATCTTACCCTCAGGTTATCTTTTTTAGGGTCATAGGTCACCCGTAGGTCTTACACTCATGTTATGTTTTCCTAGGGTAATAGGTCACTCGTAGGTCTTACCCCCACGTTATCTTTTCTAAGGTCGTAGGTCGCTCAGAGGTCTTACCCTCGCGTTATATTTTCTAGGGTCCTAGGTCGCCCGTAGGTCTTACCCTCTCGTTATATTTTCTATTGTTGTAGGTCGCTTGTAGGTATTACCCTCACAATATCTTTTATAGGGTCGTAGGTCGCTCGTAGGTCTTACCCTCATGTTATCTTTTCTAGGATTGTAGGTCGTCCGTAAGTCTTACCCTCAAGTTATCTTTTCTAGGGTCGTAGTTCGCTAGTAGGTCTTACCCTCACGTTAACTTTTCTAGGGTCGTAGGTCGCTCATTGGTCTTACTCTCACGTTAGCTTTTATAGGGTTGATGGTCGCTCGTAGGTCTTACCCTCATGTTATATTTCTAGGGTTGTAGGTCTTACCCTCACATTATGTTTTATAAGGTCGTAGGTCGCTCGTAGGTCTTTCCCTCATGTTATCTTTCTACGGTCGTAGGTCACTCGTAGTTCTTACCCTCACGTTATATTTTCTAGGGTCGTAGGTCCCTTGTAGGTCTTACCCTCACGTTATCTTTTATAGGGTCGTAGGTCCCTTGTAGGTCTTACCCTCATGTTATCTTTTATAGGGTCGTAGGTCGCTCGTAGGTCTTACCCTCATGTTATATTTTCTAAGGTTGTAGTTCGCTCGTAGGTCTTACCCTCACATTATCTTTTATCGAGTCGTAGGTCACGCGTATGTCTTACCCTCACCTTATCTTTTCTAGGGTCGTAGGTCGCCCGTAGGTCTTACCCTCACTTTATCTTTTCTAGGGTCGTTGGTCGCCCGTAGGTCTTTCCCTCATGTTATCTTTTCTAGGATTGTAGGTCGCTTGTAGGTCTTACCCTCAAGTTATCTTTTATAGAGTCGTAGGTCGCTCGTAGGTCTTACCCTCACGTTATATTTTCTAAGGTTATAGTTTGCTCGTAGGTCTTACCATCATGTAATTTTTTATAGGGTCGTAGGTCGCCCATAGGTCTTACCCTCAGGTTATCTTTTTTAGGGACGTAGGTCACCCGTAGGTCTTACACTCACGTTATGTTTTCTAGGGTAGTAGGTCGCTCGTAGGTCTTACCCTCATGTTATATTTACTAAGGTCGTAGGTCACTCATAGGTCTTACCCTCGCGTTATATTTTCTTGGGTCGTAGATCGCCCGTAGGTCTTACCCTCTCGTAATATTTTCTAGGGTTGTAGGTCGCTTGTAGGTATTACCCTCACAATATCTTTTATAGGGTCGTAGGTCGCTCGTAGGTCTTACCCTCATGTTATCTTTTCTAGGATTATAGGTCGCTTGTAGGTCTTACCCTCAAGTTATCTTTTATAGGGGCGTAGGTTGCTCGTAGGTCTTACCCTCATGTTATATTTTCTAAGGTTATAGTTTGCTCGTAGGTCTTACGCTCATGTTATTTTTTATAGGGTCGTAGGTCTCCCATAGGTCTTACCCTCAGTTTATCTTTAATAGGTTTGTGGGTCACCCGTAGGTCTTACATTCACGTTATGTTTTCTAGGGTAGTTGGTCGCCCGTAGGTCTTACCCTCACGTTATATTTTCTAGGGTTGTAGGTAACTTGTAGGTATTACCCTCACAATATCTTTTATAGGGTCGTAGGTCGTTCGTAGGTCTTACCCTCATGTTATATTTTCTAAGGTTATAGTTCGCTCGTAGGTCTCACCCTCACGTTATCTTTTATAGGGTCGTAGGTCGCCCGTAGGTCTTACCCTCGCGTTATCTTTTCTGGGGTCGTAGGTCGCCCGTAGGTCTTACCCTCACCTTATATTTTCTAGGGTCGTAGGTCCCTCGATATCTTTCAATTACGTTATATATTTTAGGGTCGTAGGTCGCTCAAAGGTCTTACCCTCACGTTATCTTTTCTAGGGTTGTAGGTCGCTCGTAGGTCTTACCCTCATGTTATCTTTTCTAGGGTCGTAGTTCGCTAGTAGGTCTTACCCTCACGTTATCTTTTCTAGGGTTGTAGGTCGCTCGTAGGTCTTACCATCACGTTATATTTTCTAAGGTTGTAGTTCGCTTGTAGGTCTTACCCTCACATTATCTTTTATCGAGTCGTAGGTCGCCCGTATGTCTTACCCTTACTTTATCTTTTCTAGGGTCGTAGGTCGCCTGTAGGTCTTTCCCTCACGTTATATTTTCTAGGGTCGTAGGTCGCTCGTAGGTCTTACCCTCGTGTTAGGTTTTATAGGGTCGCAGGTCGCTCATAGGTCTTACCCTCACGTTATATTTCTAGGGTTGTAGGTCTTACCCTCACGTTATGTTTTATAAGGTCGTAGCTCGCTCGTAGGTCTTACCCTCATGTTATATTTCTACGGTCATAGGTCGCTCGTATGTCTTACCCTCATGTTATATTTTCAAGGGTCGTAGGTAGCTTGTAGGACTTACCCTCATCTTATCTTTTATAGGGTGGTAGGTCGCTCGTAGGTCTTACCCTCACGTTATACTTTCTAACGTTATAGTTCGCTCGTAGGACTTACCCTCATATTATCTTTTATCGGGTCGCAGGTCGCCCATAGGTCTTACCCTCATGTTATCTTTTCTAGGATTGTAGGTCGTCCGTAAGTCTTACCCTCAAGTTATCTTTTCTAGGGTCGTAGTTCGCTAGTAGGTCTTACCCTCACGTTAACTTTTCTAGGGTCGTAGGTCGCTCATTGGTCTTACTCTCACGTTAGCTTTTATAGGGTTGTAGGTCGCTCGTAGGTCTTACCCTCATGTTATATTTCTAGGGTTGTAGGTCTTACCCTCACATTATGTTTTATAAGGTCGTAGGTCGCTCGTAGGTCTTTCCCTCATGTTATCTTTCTACGGTCGTAGGTCACTCGTAGTTCTTACCCTCACGTTATATTTTCTAGGGTCGTAGTTCCCTTGTAGGTCTTACCCTCACGTTATCTTTTATAGGGTCATAGGTCGCTCGTAGGTCTTACCCTCATGTTATATTTTCTAAGGTTGTAGTTCGCTCGTAGGTCTTACCCTCACATTATCTTTTATTGAGTCGTAGGTCACCCATATGTCTTACGCTCACCTTATCTTTTCTAGGGTCGTAGGTCGCCCGTAGGTCTTACCCTCACTTTATCTTTTCTAGGGTCGTTGGTCGCCCGTAGGTCTTTCCCTCATGTTATCTTTTCTAGGATTGTAGGTCGCTTGTAGGTCTTACCCTCAAGTTATCTTTTATAGGGTCGTAGGTCGCTCGTAGGTCTTACCCTCACGTTATATGTTCTAAGGTTATAGTTTGCTCGTAGGTCTTACCCTCATGTTATTTTTTATAGGGTCGCAGGTCGCCCATAGGTCTTACCCTCAGGTTATCTTTTTTAGGGACGTAGGTCACCCGTAGGTCTTACACTCACGTTATGTTTTCTAGGGTAGTAGGTCGCTCGTAGGTCTTACCCTCATGTTATCTTTTCAAAGTGTAGCGATAAAAAATGTAGCGGGGTAAATCGGAGATCGAACTATTAATTAATTCGTCTCACAAAAGCAAGAGTCGCCACCGCGCTTTATTATTTCCAAGGGAAAAGGGGAAAGAGCGAAATAAAACCCTAAAATATGCAATGTAAATTAATACTTTTAAAAGTAATGAAAATACAAGGCATTTTGAAAAGAGGTCTAGAGTTCGGGGGTTGGTTATACAATGGGAAGGTATTAGCACTCAATGTATCTATAGTATTCTATAGGAACCTTTTGAAATATCTGTTTATTAAGATGTTTGTTTGATTAAAAATAAATTGTTTTGGCCGAAAAGGGGTACATACGGGTTTTTGAAGGTACGACGACCTAATGTCGAAGTTTTGGCTTAAAAGGTATAAGTTTTGAAAAGATTGAATATTTGAGGAAAAATTGTCTTAAGTTTTAATGAGATGAAGATATTCGCGTGATTGGACTTGAGGACATGAAGTCAACAAATTTAATCATTTTTCTCTTGGATTTAGACATAAACGGAATAATCAAATAAAGATGAAATAAATCAAACTGAAAATCAGATAGATAATGATTAAATAGCTAAATGATATATAACCACAACAATGATTAAATAACAGACTAAATGGTGAACATACATTTTTGTATTTTGGTTTAATATTAATTAAAGCAAGGGAATTAATTAAAGAAAATAAAATGTTTTTTAAGTTTTTCTATTTTTATACGTTTTTTAGTATTAATATAAAGTATTATTTTAAGAATTATTAAATAATTTTAAATTAAATTAAAACTTTAAAAGTTACTAACTTAAATCTAATTAAGAAAAGAATACTAACAATTACTAAATTAATCCTAAAGTTAAACTAATAAAAATTGGTCAAATCATTAAAATTTGTTTTAATTAAATTACACCTCCATTTAATTAAACTTACTAATTAACTAAATTAATAATATTCTAAAAAAAAGCTAAAAGAAAATAGAAAGAGAAGTGTCCAAGGAATAAAGGGGGGTGGATAAGCAATCATATGGGCCAAAGAGCGTTAAGGAGCCAAATCAAAACAAACAGAAATGGGGGGGTGCTATAATGGGATTCGTTGGGCTTGGCTAAGGGAAACGGGTTGAGCCCAATTTCATAATTTGTTTAGGGTTAAAACAAATTGTCTTGGTTTAGTTGAATTAGGGTTAGCAAAGGGGTTAAGGTTACAGCGCCGCTGCTCTTCGTTCACGCGTTCCTCTTCATTCTTGATTCATCTTCTTCGTTCGTCAAAGGTCTCTGCCTCTGAGTTCCTTGCCCATGGCCACCGGCATCTCCAAACTCCTCTTCCCTCCAACGAGACGCTAGGGCGACAGATTCACGGTAACAATTTTCATTTTTATTTCGTTAGGGTTTTCATTACTGCATGTTATGATCTTTCATCCATTTGATTCTGACTTCAAACTATTAATGGTTATTTGAGGTATTTGAAAGAAAGAGAGGGAGAAATCGTTACCTTTGGAGATGGAGGAAGAAAGGTTGGGGGTGCTGTGGCGGCCAAGACGGCGGGGAAGACGGCGGAGGCGCGCTAGCTTGCTTTGGCCCTGGTATTCCTTTTCTTATTTTCTTTGATTTGTGGTTTGATGATGTTGTTGAAAACCTCTATGTGATATTTTCCTTCTTCTTCCGTCGACCCTGCCTTTGCCTATGCACGCTTCTTTTCCTTCTTCTTTCTGTGGACTTGATGCTTGAATACTTTTCCTCTCTTCTTCTTTGCTGTGCTTCTGTTGCTTTTGCCAAGTGATGATATTGTCTGAAGGCTTACTGTATGCTCGAATATGCTACTGTTGAAATATTTGTTTTGACTAGCTTGACAATGTTGATGCTTGACTGCTGCCTTCGTTTGTATGCTTTTTCCTCTTCTTCTTCTTGCCTTGATACCGTTACTTTCTTTGTATGTTGGCCTATGATGATGTATTTCTGAGGCCTGATGGGTTTGGACATTGGTTAGATAAGTTTGTATTGTTCTGGTTTTTGGCTTTGACGAGGTTCACAGGTTTTATGGTCTAGGCCATATTGGTTGTTGCTTCGGTGAGGCTTTTCTGGTTTATGCTATGTGTTTATGGTTTCGGTCATGGTTTTATGGTTTAGCTTCAGGCAGGTGGAAGGTTTGACATGGTTTAAAGTTTTTGGTGATGGCTTTGGCTAGGCAACAAGTTTGTGCAGGTTATGTTGGGCATATGCTGGTTGTGCAGGTTATGTTGGGCATATGCTGGTTGTGCAGGTTATGGCCTTGGATAGGCAACAGGTTTGTGTAGGTTATTAGACTTTGACAAGGTTCACAGGTTTTATGGTTTAGGCCATATTGGTTGAGGCTTTTCTGGTTTTCTGGTTAGGCTGGACAGTTTTGTGTTTTACTGATTTTTTTTAGGTCATGGTTTTGGTTTTTAGATAGCAGGTTCTACTGGTTTTTTTCTTTGAGACTTCGATAATTTGCTCCTTGTATTTGTTTTTGACAGTTTGTTTTTGAAGGCTTCAAAAACAGGTTATCAACTCTGAACTCTTTTGAAGGGTTTGATGTTGTTATAACAGTTGGCTGCTTTGAGGTTTAGGTTCTGAATATTTTACTATATTTTTTTATACTTCTGCACTCTATACTGTTTTATTCAGTTTGTTTATCCTTTTTCCATGCTTTCCTTTTCTTCACTGTGTTATTGCTGTTTTGTTTTATATCCCTTTTCTGCCTAAGGCCAAAACCTGTAAACCCACACTCTTTCTCTCTTCTCTCTCCTTAGTACAGTTTGACATTAAAATGTGATGTTATGTACTTGTTCTGAAAAAGTAAAAGCTGGAAAATGATGAGAATTAGAAAATACTTTGCTTGCATATTTGGTTTTAAAACTGCACATGTTTCTCTTTGTCATCTGCATTGTACAGCATGGAGCCTTTGTATTTTGACTTCTTCCCACATGCTGGATAGTTTACGTTGGACTTGTGTTGAAAATTGCATATGCTGTTGAACTATGCATTTTATTTGAAATATGCAGTTGGCTTTTGAAAATGTGCAATGGATTTTGGCTTATGCAGTTTACAATTAAAATGTGCAATTTTGACAAAACTGAATTTGTGCATATTTTTAACTTGTGCATTCATATTTATCAATAAAATTTCATCCCTTTTTGTGAACCGGGAGAAATCCCGTGATTTGCAAAAAGGGTAAAAACTGATTCCAGCCGTTTACTTTTAATGATGAACGCTAAATTAATTTTCTGCTTTTAATTATATATTCATTTTTGACTTTTCTTGTAATTCTTTGCAGGTAAAATCAAATGAGCATTAAAGAAGTATTGGATAGAAGATGAAGATTTAGGATCTTAGAAAAATTAAAATAGTTTTTATTTTACTTTAAACATTTTATATAATTGTCATTGTAAATACTTTGTACATAATACAGTATTTAAACAACAATTGTAATAATTAGAATAAAGATGAATAAAATTCTATTATTTTACCAGTTAATTCTTTTCTTCTTTCCAATTATTTATTTTATCATTTATAATTCTTTAAATTATATAATAACTGAAAATCAATTCCAATTATTTAAATTTAGAATGATAAATAATTAAATAAACATCATTGATCAATTAACTTCTCTTCAATTATTTACTTCATTATTTATAATTCTTCTAAATTATAATAACTGAAAATAAAATTTCAACTATTTAAACTTAGAATAATAAATAATTATATAAACATTGTTGATCAATTAACAAACTTCTTTTCAAATATTTACTTTATTATTCATAATTCTTTTATTTATATAATAATTGGAAATAAATTCCAATTATTTAAATTCAGAATAATAAATAATTAAATAAACATCATTGATCAATTAACAAACTTCTTTTCAAATATTTACTTTATTATTTATAATTCTTTAATTTATATAATAACTGAAAATAAATTCCAATTATTTAAATTCAGAATAATAAATAATTAAATAAACATTGTTTTAGCATTGATCAATTAATAAAATTAGCGTTTCAAAAATAAACAGCTCTTGACTTGAAAAAGTTATGAATTTAAAAAACTGCTTTGAAAGTTGATAAAAATAGGTCAAAACCCTTGCAATGTAATGATGCAGATGGGAGATGGTATCTTAGGTCAAAATTTGGGGTACAACAACTGCCCCTATTTAAGTTTCTTCTATCCGGAGATATGAAGAGTAAAATCTTCGTTTCGACGAGATTGAAGGTACTTAAATACATAATACGCAAATTTTTGCCCTAAGATACCGCCATTATGTTTGATATTGTATGAAACAAGACAATGCTGGAGAAATCAAACACCAACAAAACACAGGGACAAGGACTATACAATACTGGGGAAATAAACCATCGATTTCAAGTATATAGACTCTTGACGGCGAATAAAACTTTGAGCGAATACGGACTCTGACCCTAACAAAGAAGGTATCTTGCATAGGCCATAAAACAGATTATTGACCCAAAAGAACATCGGTGAGCTCACAACTCAAGGTCAAAGATAGACAGAGAGTATCAAATTTGCTGGCGACGGATTACCGACTTCTGAAGGTAAAGATTCATAACAAACTTCTCTGCGAGATTTCCGGAGATATACTCATTAATGCTGAAATAATAATAAGATTGGAGATACACAAGTTGCCTCAAATAAAGAAGCTGCCACTTGCCGTCTTCCAAAAAATATTATGACATACAAGCTGCTCAAATAAAGAGGCTGCCACTTGCAATCGTCCAGGGATGTCAATAACATGCAAGCTGCTCAAATAAAGAAGTTGCCGCTTGCTGTCCTCCAAAAATATTATGACATATAAGCTGCTCAAATAAAGAAGCTGCCCCTTGCTGTCGTTCAAAGATGTTAATAGCATACAAGCTGCTCAAATAAAGAAGCCGCCACTTGCTGTTTCCCAGAAAAATAATAGTAACGTACAAGTTGCTCGAATAAAGAGACTGCCGCTTGCCGTTTTCCAAAAATAATGACGTACAAGTTGCTCATGAAGAGACCGCCGCTTGTCGTTTTCCAAAAATAATAACGTACAAGTTGCTCATGAAGAGACCGCCACTTGTCGTTTTCCAAAAATAATACGTACAAGTTGCTCATGAAGAGACCGCCGCTTGTCGTTTTCCGATGTCTATAACATACAAGTTGCTCATGAAGAGACCGCCGCTTGTCGTTTTCCAAAAATAATAACGTACAAGTTGCTCATGAAGAGACCGCCGCTTGTCGTTTTCCGATGTCTATAACGTACAAGTTGCTCATGAAGAGACTGCCGCTTGTCGTTTTCCAAAAATAATAACGTACAAGTTGCTCATGAAGAGACCGCCGCTTGTCGTTTTCTTAAAATAACTCAGAAGGGAATTGCGATGACACTGGCAGAGAATAAAATCTTCGTCAAAGAGAATCATGAATCAATCCTTCCCGAGGAGATCACATACTAAAATGTGCAAAATAAATGCACCATTCGTCTAGGTCGCGACTTCACTGGGGAAATCATGAGAAAGCCTATGCAAGAGACAACAACTTCATCCAGGAATAAACTAGAGAGAAAACAGTCAAACAAGACTCCACCCAATGAGAAAGTAACTCGATTGGGGATTCATCCTATCCAGAAATGGATAAGGTAGGCTGAATCAAAAATCATCCACGAGGATTAGCTCAGTTGGGGAATTTAGAAAGGAAGCACATTTTCTGCCTAAGCTAACCTTCTACTTGGAAAGAACGTGTACATTGTATTAAAACAAAGTAAAACAATCCAAAATCAACAGCAAATGTGAATATGCATACTGATGTAAGTGTAAATGAGTAAATGAATGTTATGCTGACAAAATGAACAGATGGAATAACTTGAAGACAATAAGATGTCACAACATAATAGATACTCGGCCAATCTTAAAAAGACGGAAAATAACTGGAACCGGAACCATAAAGCAACGTCAGAGCGTAACACGCTACAAGGCCCAAGTCTTCTGAGGAGAAAAGTATTCAAATCCAATCTTCTAATACTAATAGACCACTGGCATGAGACAAAGCGTACCACACTTTAGAAATCGCCCAAATAAAGGTAACCAAAACAACGCTTAACTGGAACAACTGGGGAGTCACCAAACTTAGTACCACGAGAGACGCAAGTTTACACTACCAACACCTCATGACAATTTTGAAAGAAGACATGTTCATCATGCAAGGATAAAATACTGTATTATTTTGCATTTCATGGCCTGACCATCCTCGGAACAACTGTTAATATTCCTTTCATTATTCACGACACATTTTTAAAATAAGAATACTTTAAATAACTTTGTTTCAAATATTTCCGAAAAAATTAAAATTTTGCCCACAAAAGGTAAATGCTCAAATTTCATTAATAAGATGGTAGTTCGCTAACAACGCGACTCCAACGGTTTACAAAAGTTTGGGAAATAGTACATGAAAGAAAAAGGTTACACAAAAACAATGATCACTATTCTCCCTAACAACTTCGAATTTCGAAATGTTCTCAAATATCGAGACTGGTCTGACCAAAAGCTTGCCTAAGTCGCCCTTTCGGGTTTTCAACTTAGCAAACTGTCAACTCAAACCTAAGCGAAATACTTCTTGACTGCATCGGCGTTCATGGAGCACGGGAGCTCTTCACCGTCCATATTGGTGAGAATCAAGGCACCTCCAGAGAAAACTTTCTTAACGACATACGGTCCTTCATAATTCGGAGCCCACTTGCCCCTAGAATCAGGTTGGAAAGATAATATCTTCTTGAGTACAAGATCACCTTCCCTGAACTCGCGTGGTCGAACCTTCTTATCAAAAGCCTTCTTCATTCTCTGCTGATATAATTGACTGTGACACAAAGCTGTCAATCTCTTTTCTTCAATTAAATTCAACTGATCATATCTACTTTGACACCACTCAGCCTCAGAAAGTTTAGCTTCCATCAACACCCTCATAGACGGAATCTCGACCTCCACGGGGAGTACTGCTTCCATACCGTAAACTAGGGAAAATGGGGTTGCACCTGTTGAAGTTCAAACTGAAGTACGGTATCCATGCAGAGCAAACGGAAGCATTTCATGCCAATCTTTATAAGTTACCACCATCTTCTGGACAATCTTTTTGATGTTCTTGTTAGCAGCCTCAACAGCCCCATTCATCTTCGGTCTGTAAGGAGAAGAATTATGATGTTCGATCTTGAACTCCTCACAAAGCTCTCTCATCATCTTGTTATTCAAATTCGAACCATTATCAGTGATGATCTTGCTCGGGATGCCGTATCGACAAATGATCTGATTCTTGATAAATCTGACTACCACCTGTCTGGTTACATTAGCATAAGATGCTGCTTCCACCCATTTAGTAAAATAATCAATTGCTACCAAGATGAAACGATGACCATTTGAAGCTTTGGGTTCAATCATTCCAATCATATCAATGCCCCACATAGAGAAAGGCCAAGGTGAAGAGATAACGTTGAGGAGGGTCGGTGGCACATGTATCTTGTCCGCATAAATCTGGCATTTATGACATTTCTTCACATATTTGTAGCAATCAGATTCCATTGTCATCCAATAGTAACTAGCTCTCAACATCTTTCTAGCCATTGCATGTCCGTTGGCATGAGTGCCAAAGGATCCTTCATGTACTTCTTGCATCAGCATGTTTGCTTCATGTCTGTCTACATATATGAGTAGGACCATGTCGTAATTCCTCTTATACAAAACTTCTTCATTGAGGAAGAAACTTCTTGCTAATCTCCTCAACGTCTTCCTATCTTTATCGGATGCCCCAGGCGGGTACTCTTGAGTTTGAAGAACACGTTTAATGTCATAGAACCACGGTTTGTCGTCGGTGACCTCTTCTACTGAAAACACATGAGCAGGTTTGTCGAGGCGCATAACTCGGATTGTAGGCACGTCGTTCCAACCATTCACTTGAAACATTGAAGACAAAGTAGCTAAAGCATCAGCCATTTGGTTCTCATCTCTAGGGATATGATGTAATTCCACTTTGTTGAATAAAGTTAACAATCTTCTAGCATAGTCTCTGTAAAGGATAAAAACCAGGATGACGAGTCTCCCATTCTCCTTTGATTTGATTAATTACCAATGCCGAATCTCCGTAAATATCAAGAATCTTAATCCTTAGATCCACTGCTTCTTCGAGACCCATAATACATGCCTCATATTCATCAATGTTGTTTGTGCAGTCAAACTTCAATCTCGCCGTGAACGGGATATGAGTACCTCGGGGAGTGACGATGATTGTCCCAATTCCATTTCCATAAGAATTCACAGCTCCGTCAAAAATTAAACCCCAATGCTATTCAGGATCAGGTCCTTCTTCAGGTAACGGCTCTTCACAATCTTTAGCTTTCAAGTACATAACATCTTCATCTCAGAAATCAAACTTGATGGATTGATAATCGTCAATTGGTTGGTGAGCCAAATGGTCGGCTAAAATACTCCCTTTGATTGCTTTCTGAGTGTGATACTCAATGTCATATTCAGATAACAACATCTGCCAACGGGCTATTCTTCCTGATAAGGCAGGCTTCTCAAAGATATACTTGATCGGATCCATTTTGGAGATCAACCAAGTGGTGTGGTTAATCATATACTGGCGCAGACGGCGAGCAGCCCAAGCTAAAGCACAACAGGTTTTCTCAAGAAATGAGTATCGAGACTCATAGTCTGTGAATTTCTTACTCAGATAATATACAACATGTTCCTTTCTTCCAGTCTCATCTTGTTGACCAAACACACATCCCATGGAATCTTCCAATATAGTCAGGTACATAATCAAAGGTCTTCCTTCCACCGGAGGAATCAATATGGGAGATTCAAGCAAATATTCTTTGATGCTATCAAAAGCTCTCTGACAATCTTCTGTCCACACACATCCTTGGTTCTTTCGGAGAAGCTTGAAAATCGGCCCACAGATAGCAGTCATATGAGATATAAATCTAGAAATATAGTTCAGTCTCCCAAGGAATCCTCTTACTTGTTTTTCCGTCTTGGGTGCGGGCATTTCCCGAATAGCTTTGACTTTATCAGGATCTACCTCAATACCTTTCTGACTGACAATGAAACCCATAAGTCTTCCAGAACGAACACCAAAAGTGAATTTGTTGGGATTCAAACGGAGTTTATACTTTCTCAAGCGCTGGAATAACTTCAATAAATGTTCCAAATGATCTTCTTCAGTTTGTGATTTGGCAATCATGTCATCTACATACACTTCTATCTCTTTATGCATCATGTCATGGAACAAAGCAGTCATGGCCCTTTGGTATGTTGCACCAGCATTCCTTAAACCAAACGGCATAACCCGATAACAAAATGTTCCCCAAGGTGTAATGAAAGTTGTCTTCTCCATATCTTCTGGTGCCATCTTGATTTGATTGTACCCAGAGAAACCATCCATGAAAGAAAAGACTTTGAACTTTGCGGTACTGTCGACCAATACGTCAATGTGCGGTAATGGGAAGTCATCCTTTGGGCTAGCTCTATTCAGATCTCTATAGTCTACACACATTCGAACTTTGCCATCCTTCTTAGCAACAGGCACTATATTGGCTAACCATTGAGGATAGACCGATGTAACAAGGAAACCCGCATTAATATGTTTTTGAACTTCTTCTTTGATCTTGTCAGCCATATCGGGACGAGTCCTTCTCAACTTCTTCTTAATCGGCGGACATTCAGGTCTCAACGGTAAACGATGCTCCACAATATTGTTGTCCAAACCTGGCATATCTTGGTAGGACCAAGCAAACACATCAACATACTCTCTGAGAAGCTCCAACATTTTATATTTGACCTCTGGGATAAGCAATGCTCCGACCTTGACTTCCTTCTTATCTTCTTCATCACCCAAATTGATCATCTCTATAGGTTCTTCAAACGGCTGAATAATCTTTTCATCATGCTCAAGCAAACGGGAAATTTCATCAGGAATCTCTTCACTATCCTCTTCTTCGGCTCTGAACACAGGGAATTCAAAGTTGGGAGAGGGCATAGGATCATTGTTTTCAATGGTTAAGTCATGGATTAATCTGCACATATGATTATGCTTTATTTTAGAAATCCATTTGTACAAATAAAACCAAAAGTTATTATATTTTCCTATTACTACCAATTAATTTTTATTACCATTTCCCAGAAAAAGTGAAAAAATAAAACAGTAGTGGACAAAATAACATTTTTATTCATGACGGGAAATACTTGAAACAAAGAGCCCAAACATTTCTCTTTTTCCTTGGGCAGAGCAAAAGGATTTATTTTCATCATAGCCCGACACAAATACTTTTCGCCTTGGGCAGAGCGAAAGTTTTTTTCAAAAATAAAACAAAACATTACTCAGAAACGTGCATCACAACAGGAACATCAACAGCAATCCAGTTCTGGCAAACCACTCCATGCGTTACAAAATCGGGTAATTCCTCTTCAGAATCGTCTCCTATTATAGCATCAACTTCAGGAGGAGTCGGATGGATAAAACCTGCACTTCAGAAAACCTCTTGTATCGGACGAGTGACTACTTCCAGCTTGACTCTTGTAGACACGGGATGAAAACCAAGACCTTCTCCAGACTTGTTCTCGGGCAGAGTCAACACCTGGCCCCAACCTTCAGCCGAACCACTTTCAACCACTCGTCGCGCATCCTCAAAAGAAGAAATAGATGTCCCTTGGTTCTTCACTTCATTATTAGCAACAGATAGAGCTTGGAATTGGGTTCCAACATCCTCATCAGCATCGATAAAAGAGAAAGATGACAAATGGATTACCACCATAGCCTGCTCTCCACCAATCATTACCAGCTTTCCATGCCTTACAAACTTCAATCTCTGATGGAGCATGGAAGTGACTGCCCCCGCATCATGGATCCATGGACGACCCAATAGACAACTGTAGGCAACACTAATATCCATTACTTGAAAAGTGATTTGAAAAGTATGAGGACCAATTACTATAGGAAGATCTACTTCACCAATGACAGTCTTCCTAGAACCATCAAACGCTTTGACAATTACTCCACTAGGTCTCATGGGAGCACCTTGATATGAGAGTCGAGATAATGTAGTTTGGGGCATTACATTTAACGACGAACCTGTATCTACAAACACACTTGATAAAGTATCATTTCCACAACTTATTGAGATATGCAAAGCCATATTATGGTTCCTTCCCTCCTCCGGAAGCTCTTCATCACTGAAACCAAGATTGTTACACGAAGTAATATTTCCCACAATTCCATCAAATTGGTCAACCGTCACATCATGATCCACGAATGCCTGGTCCAAGACCTTCATCAAAGCTTCTCTATGGGCACCGGAATCTCTCAGTAAAGCAAGCAAAGAAATCTTGGAAGGTGTTTGCAATAGTTGGTCCACAATCTTATATTCACTTCTCTTGATGAGCTTCAGAATCTCATCATCCTCAGGATGTGGTATAGGTTCATTGGATCGGCCTATCTCAACCCTTGGTTCAACATTTCTCGCTGGAATTTCTTCCGGTATGGGTCTACTGACTTGAACTTCTGGTCTCTTCAAAGGTACTGCTGCAAAGTCGCGTCCGCTTCTCGTAACTCTACTCACAACAACGATGTTAACAAAAGATGGCCTTGTTGGTATAGGGACTTCTACCCCATTCTCAATCATTGTGGCATTATACTTATATGGTATAGCTTGGTCTGAGTTGTAAGGAACAGGACTAGGTGGGTAAATGATCAAAGGAGCAACAGGTGCAGTCTGACTGTCGTAAACGATCTCTACTGATTCAGGCAAATTGAATTGTGGTATTATAACATTCACTTCATCCTCCGGATCTCTGTCATATGTAATGGTGATAACCCTCTGGTCTAACAACTTTTGAATATCCTCCTTCACAATAGGGCAATCAACCTCTCTTGAACAAAATTCACAAACATCATAATCATGCTGATGCCTAACAAAGGCAAGTCTTCTTAAGCTCTGATGTAACCTGATTAACGACTCTCTTATGTGTTCAACTTGAAAAACTCGAAACTTTCCCAGACAACCTTCCACCATATTCACTGATGCTGCCCCATGTCGAGGCAAAGGATTATCTCTAACATTTTTGTTAACATCCTTGAAAGACAAGATACCATTCTTAATCAACCTCTGCACATCCGCCTTTAGAGCAAAACAATTTTCAAGGTTGTGCCCCGGCGACCCCTGATGATATTCACAAAACTGATCCGCCTTGTACCACGGAGAAGTACTATTCGGTGCGACAGGAGGAGGCTTCTTCGTTATGAGGTTCTTTCTGATAAGAGCAGGGAACAATTCAGTATAAGTCATAGGAATGGCATCGAATTGCGGTTTTCTTGGTGAACGGTTCTGGTTGTTGAATGGATAAGCTTGTTGTCGAGGTTGCTGCTGAAATGGCCGTTGTTGAGTTGGAGGGGTTTGATGAGTTGGGGTCATCAAAGCTGGGCGAACAGCCGGAGTGACTGCCGCAACGTGTGAGTAAATTCTCCTTGGTCTCCCTGAGAAGATTGTGCTGACATCCTGTTCTTTTCTTTTCGGGAAAACACTTCCAAACTTCTTGATACTGCTAGACGGACTTCCTTCTTTAACCAAACGCCCTTCACGAATCCCTTCCTCCAACCGCATGCCCATGCTTACCATTTCGGTGAAGTCACTGGGTGCGCTGACGATCATTATTTCATAGTAAAAGGAACCTAAAGTCTTCAAGAATATCCTCGTCATCTCTTTCTCCTCAAGAGGAGGATAGATTTGAGCAGCAATTTCACGCCACCTCTGGGCGTATTCCTTAAAAGATTCTCTGTCTCTTTGGGACATCGCCCGGAGTTGATCCCTGTCTGGCGCCATGTTAACGTTGTACTTATACTGGTGGACAAAAGCTTCGCTAAGATCGTTGAAGTTGCGGATCTGAATGCTGTCTAAACCCATATACCACTTTAGAGCAGCACCCATCAAACTGTCTTGAAAATAGTGAATCAACAAGTCATGATCATCAGAATATGTAGACATCTTTCTCACGTACATAGTCAAGTGACTCCGAGGACACAAATCACCCTTATATCTTTCAAAGTATGGCACTTTGAATTTTGCTGGAATCTTGACATTCGGAACTAAACAAAGGTCATGCGTGTTCTTTCCAAACAAATCCTTCCCCTTTAACGCTCTGAGCTCCCTCTGCATTTCTTGGAATTGGTCTTGAAATTCTTCCATTCTATCAAAAAGACCCAAACATTCAGCAGGCTCGGCAGAATAAGTAGGTTCATTCAAGTATGGCACAAAATGAACCACATGAGCGACAGTTGTCATCACCGGTTGCGGGAAAGGTGTTACAGACGGGATTACCGGCGGCATGGCAGTTGTCTCTGGTTGAGGAAGAGACAAAGTAGGTTGAAACAAAGGCTGTACGACAGGCTGATACCCCTCTGGCACAAAGTTGTAAGGCATTCCCCACGGAAAACCTTTTGGCATCTGATGCTGAAGCAGAGAGTTGATTTGAGTCACAGATGTTAGAATGGTGACAATCTCTGAAACCACAGTAGTTGAAGTCTGAATCTCGGCAGCTGTAGTCGATGGCTGATTCTGAGCAGCCATCAAACTTTCCACTAGCGCAGTTAACTTTTCCATACCGACACGAAGGGTAGCGACCTCCTCACGAAGCTCGTGGTTTTCCTGTTCCATATCTTCCATCTTCCTCTGACGATTGGCTCGAGTATCGTATCGATGAGATAGCTTAACAATTTATCGGAGTGGAAAAAGAAACAAGGATAAGACTCTAGAAAACATGTGAAGTGGAATGTTGGATGATGCATGATATGTGATGCAAATGATGATTCATTTTGATAATTTTTCAAGGAACTTCAATAATTTTGCACACATCAATGGTAAAAGAATTTGGAACAACAAAAACTCACTTCATTAATGAAAAAGCGGTAAATTACAACTTACAACTTTGGAACAACAAAATAAATTACATCTTTGGGATAACAACCCAATAATAAAGCAGTAAACTACAACTTTGGAACATGAAGCCCATAATAAAAGCAGTAAATTATAACTTCGGAACATGAAGCCCATAATAAAAGCAGTAAATTACAACTTTGGAACATGAAGCCCTTTATAAAAGCAGTAAATTACAACTTTGGAACATGAAGCCCTTTTACAGAGTTTTACAAAATGACATCAGCAAAATAAAACTAAAAGCTAAAGATCACTCAGAATCATCAGATGAAGGACCAAATGCCAACTGTAACCGGAGCTTCCTGATCTTTTCTTCATAAAAGTCTTCCATCTCTTTCTTCTCAGCTACCAGTCGATCAATGATTTCCTTTTGTGGATTAGGAACAAGAGCAACGCTTACCGAACCTTCCTTCTTTCTCTTCCTTTCACTAGCATACTTATTCAGTAAAGCATCCTTTTGACGAAGCTTCTCATCATGATCAATGAACCAGCCGTCTTGAATAAATAGCAAATCATCCTTTTCCTTTAGTTGTCAAGCCAGGACCCGATTCTCATATTCAGACATATTATACTTTTCTTTCCAAGCATCTCTCTCGGACTTCATCCTAGCCAGATTTCCTTGGTATTCTCCCATATTCTCGATAGGGATATCAACAGATGATGATGCAACGGTAGGGAATAAAGGTTTCTCAGGTTTATAGGGCATTTTGAGAGCACAAGCCCTAGCACAGACCCATTGTAGGTAAGGCTCCTAAGAAACGGCACCCCTATGTCCTAACATATCTCTCCCTTTCCTATGGATGTGGCGCCAAGCTCCTTCGATCTCCCTCTTAGCTGCCTGATGATCTTGTCCTTCTTGTAGAAAGAAACCACTCACATGGATGTTGTTCGGCTTGTCCCTCATCGGGTATCCAAACTGACGGTGCGCGAGAACAGGGTTATAGTTAATTCCTCCTTTCGTACCAAGAAGAGGCACGTTAGGAAAAGCACCACAGCTATCGATGATCTTCACGTTATAATAAACTCGATTATACCAATCAATGTCAAAATGGGTGAGAGCCATAATTTTTGGCGCCCATCGCGGCTCCTTCTCGAGATCCCAAAAAACATCAGACCTAGGTAGATGAGAAACATACCAGTGGTACAGCAACGGTGCACAACAAATGATCATCCCTCCTTGATAAGAGTTTCGAAGATGGATGGAGTAGTAGGTATCTCCTAGCAACGTAGGGACCGGATTTCCAATCAAGAAAATTCTGATGGCGTTGATATCCACAAACTTATCAACATTAGGGAACAAGAATAGACCATAAGCGAGTAAAGCAAAGACGTCTTCAAAGGCAATAGTATCTTTTATCTCAGCGAAGTGACGAGCTTTCCTCAACAAAAACTGCGCAGACAAACCTCGGATTCCCCCTTTTGTAGTCATGTTCTCCTCTATCTCTGATTTCTTCAAGTGGGTGATGGTCGCTATCTCGTGAGATTTGGGTTCCTCTTCTAAGCCAGAAAAAGGAATACAGTCGGTGATCGGCAAACCAAGTATGTAGGAGTACTCTTCTAAGGTGGGCATTAACTGGTAATCCGGAAAGGTGAAACATCGATACAAAGGATCGTAGAATTGGACCAACGTACTAAGGATGCCTTCCTTCATCTTGCGCTTCATGAGAGGTATAATGGACCCATACTTTTTCTGAAAATCCGTCGGGTTCTTGATCTTAGGAATTAAACTCTTTAGTTCTTCAATCTCGGGCTCCTTAAAACTAAAACTTCGAGTGTTTCTCCTTCCAAATTCCATAATAATAGTACCTGAGATGTCTGCAAAAATCATTCTTAAGTCCCTTGAAAAACAAGTTTTTTACAAAAAGGTTGATGAATGCATGAATGAATGATAATGCAACAATTACACACAAGTTCATAAACATGGGGTTCAAAGGTTCAACGTTTCAGCATGGAGTCGAGGGTAAAGCCCACCCCAAGGTATGTACTAACGGTTCAATCACACCTGTAAGACAAGGTTCTAAGAGTTCCCATAGTCTACATTCCTCCTTCGGATATTGCCAACGTCTTGATTACTCAATAATTAGCAATATTCTCAAGAGAAACTCATCTGAGCGTAGCATCGCGTAACAACTACTTCCGAATTACTCTGTTATAGTCTCCGCGCTACACCTAAAAAGGCCAAGATGGGTTAGGGTTCTATGGTTCTCAATTTCTCTGGCTCCCAGGTCGAAAATAACAATGTCTTCCCGATTACTCGGTAAACAAATATTACGTTCAAGAGGGCCTTCCATTGAGTGGGGGATCTCATGCCTCCTTCTTCGGGATTACTCCCTCGAAGTTAACATGATTGTACCGCCCGTCCTATTCCTTAAGTGTAACTTAATCCGAGTATAGGATTCGTCCTTTGCAAAAAACCCAAACAACCCCAATTTAAACACATAATCAAACAAATCAAATAATAAAACATATAAGACAAATTAGGCTTAACCCACTTAGGGATGGACCAGCAAGAGGTCAATCTTTCCCCAGCAGAGTCGCCAATTCTGTAGCGATAAAAAATGTAGCGGGGTCAATCGGAGATCGAACTATTAATTAATTCGTCTCACAAAAGCAAGAGTCGCCACCGCGCTTTATTATTTCCAAGGGAAAAGGGGAAAGAGCGAAATAAAACCCTAAAATATGCAATGTAAATTAATACTTTTAAAAGTAATGAAAATACAAGGCGTTTTGAAAAGAGGTCTAGAGTTCGGGGGTTGGTTATACAATGGGAAGGTATTAGCACCCAATGTATCTATAGTATTTTATAGGAACCTTTTGAAATATCTGTTTATTAAGATGTTTGTTTGATTAAAAATAAATTGTTTTGGCCGAAAAGGGGTACGGACGGGCTTTTGAAGGTACGACGACCTAATGTCGAAGTTTTGGCTTAAAAGGTATAAGTTTTGAAAAGATTGAATATTTGAGGAAAAATTGTCTTAAGTTTTAATGAGATGAAGATATTCGCGTGATTGGACTTGAGGACATGAAGTCAACAAATTTAATCATTTTTCTCTTGGATTTAGACATAAACGGAATAATCAAATAAAGATGAAATAAATTAAACTGAAAATCAGATAGATAATGATTAAATAGCTAAATGATATATAACCACAACAATGATTAAATAACAGACTAAATGGTGAACATACATTTTTGTATTTTTGTTTAATATTAATTAAAGCAAGGGAATTAATTAAAGAAAATAAAATGTTTTTTAAGTTTTTCTATTTTTATACGTTTTTTAGTATTAATATAAAGTATTATTTTAAGAATTATTAAATAATTTTAAATTAAATTAAAACTTTAAAAGTTACTAACTTAAATCTAATTAAGAAAAGAATACTAACAATTACTAAATTAATCCTAAAGTTAAAATAATAAAAATTGGTCAAATCATTAAAATTTGTTTTAATTAAATTACACCTCCATTTAATTAAACTTACTAATTAACTAAATTAATAATATTCTAAAAAAAAGCTAAAAGAAAATAGAAAGAGAAGTTTCCAAGGAATAAAGGGGGGGTGGATAAACAATCATATGGGCCAAAGAGCGTTAAGGAGCCAAATCAAAACAAACAGAAATGGGGGGGTGCTATAATGGGATTCGTTGGGCTTGGCTAAGGGAAACGGGTTGAGCCCAATTTCATAATTTGTTTAGGGTTAAAACAAATTGTCTTGGTTTAGTTGAATTAGGGTTAGCAAAGGGGTTAAGGTTACAGCGCCGCTGCTCTTCGTTCACGCGTTCCTCTTCGTTCTTGATTCATCTTCTTCGTTCGTCAAAGGTCTCTGCCTCTGAGTTCCTTGCCCATGGCCACCGGCATCTCCAAACTCCTCTTCCCTCCAACGAGACGCTAGGGCGACAGATTCACGGTAACAATTTTCATTTTATTTCGTTAGGGTTTTCATTACTGCATGTTATGATCTTTCATCCATTTGATTCTGACTTCAAACTATTAACAGTTATTTGAGGTATTTGAAAGAAAGAGAGGGAGAAATCATTACCTTTGGAGACGGAGGAAGAAAGGTTGGGGGTGCTGTGGCGGCCAAGACGTTGGGGAAGACGGCGGAGGCGCGCTAGCTTGCTTTGGCCCTGGTATTCCTTTTCTTATTTTCTTTGATTTGTGGTTTGATGATGTTGTTGAAAACCTCTATGTGATATTTTCCTTCTTCTTCCGTCGACCCTGCCTTTGCCTATGCACGCTTCTTTTCCTTCTTCTTTCTGTGGACTTGATGCTTGAATACTTTTCCTCTCTTCTTCTTTGCTGTGCTTCTGTTGCTTTTGCCCAGTGATGATATTGTCTGAGGGCTTACTGTATGCTCGAATATGCTACTGTTGAAATATTTGTTTTGACTAGCTTGACAATGTTGATGCTTGACTGCTGCCTTCGTTTATATGCTTTTTCCTCTTCTTCTTCTTGCCTTGCTATCATTACTTTCTTTGTATGTTGGCCTATGATGATGTATTTCTGAGGCCTGATGGGTTTGGACATTGGTTAAGTAAGTTTGTATTGTTCTGGTTTTTGGCTTTGACGAGGTTCACAGGTTTTATGGTTTAGGCCATATTGGTTGTTGCTTTGGTGAGGCTTTTCTGGTTTATGCTATGTGTTTATGGTTTCGGTCATGGTTTTATGGTTTAGCTTCAGGCAGGTGGAAGGTTTGACATGGTTTAAAGTTTTTGGTGATGGCTTTGGCTAGGCAACAAGTTTGTGCAGGTTATGTTGGGCATATGCTGGTTGTGCCGGTTATGTTGGGCATATGCTGGTTGTGCAGGTTATGGCCTTGGATAGGCAACAGGTTTGTGCAGGTTATTAGGCTTTGACAAGGTTCACAGGTTTTATGGTTTAGGCCATATTGGTTGAGGCTTTTCTGGTTTTCTGGTTAGGCTTGACAGTTTTGTGTTTTACTGATTTTTTTAGGCCATGGTTTTGGTTTTTAGATAGCAGGTTCTACTGGTTTTTTGCTTTGAGACTTTGATAATTTTCTCCTTGTATTTGTTTTTGACAGTTTGTTTTTGAAGGCTTCAAAAACAGGTTATCAACTCTGAACTCTTTTGAAGGGTTTGTTGTTGTTATAACAGTTGGCTGCTTTGAGGTTTAGGTTCTGAATACTTTACTATATTTTTTGATACTTCTGCACTCTATACTGTTTTATTCAGTTTGTTTATCCTTTTTCCATGCTTTCCTTTTCTTCACTGTGTTACTGCTGTTTTGTTTTATATCCCTTTTCTGCCTAAGGCCAAAACCTGTAAACCCACACTCTTTCTCTCTTCTCTCTCCTTAGTACAGTTTGACATTAAAATGTGATGTTATGTACTTGTTCTGAAAAAGTAAAAGCTGGAAAATGATGAGAATTAGAAAATACTTTGCTTGCATATTTGGTTTTAAAACTGCACATGTTTCTCTTTGTCATCTGCATTGTACAGCATGGAGCCTTTGTATTTTGACTTCTTCCCACATGCTGGATAGTTTACGTTGGACTTGTGTTGAAAATTGCATATGCTGTTGAACTATGCATTTTATTTGAAATATGCAGTTGGCTTTTGAAAATGTGCAATGGATTTTGGCTTATGCAGTTTACAATTAAAATGTGCAATTTTGACAAAACTGAATTTGTGCATATTTTTAACTTGTGCATTCATATTTATCAATAAAATTTCATCCCTTTTTGTGAACCGGGAGAAATCCCGTGATTTGCAAAAAGGGTAAAAACTGATTCCAGCCGTTTGCTTTTAATGATGAACGCTAAATTAATTTTCTGCTTTTAATTATATATTCATTTCTGACTTTTCTTGTAATTCTTTGCAGGTAAAATCAAATGAGCATTAAAGAAGTATTGGATAGAAGATGAAGATTTAGGATCTTAGAAAAATTAAAATAGTTTTTATTTTACTTTAAACATTTTATATAATTGTCATTGTAAATACTTTGTACATAATACAGTATTTAAACAACAATTGTAATAATTAGAATAAAGATGAATAAAATTCTATTATTTTACCAGTTAATTCTTTTCTTCTTTCCAATTATTTATTTTATCATTTATAATTCTTTAAATTATATAATAACTGAAAATCAATTCCAATTATTTAAATTTAGAATGATAAATAATTAAACAAACATCATTGATCAATTAACTTCTCTTCAATTATTTACTTCATTATTTATAATTCTTCTAAATTATAATAACTGAAAATAAAATTTCAACTATTTAAACTTAGAATGATAAATAATTATATAAACATTGTTGATCAATTAACAAACTTCTTTTCAAATATTTACTTTATTATTCATAATTCTTTAATTTATATAATAATTGAAAATAAATTCCAATTATTTAAATTCAGAATAATAAATAATTAAATAAACATCATTGATCAATTAACAAACTTCTTTTCAAATATTTACTTTATTATTTATAATTCTTTAATTTATATAATAACTGAAAATAAATTCCAATTATTTAAATTCAGAATAATAAATAATTAAATAAACATTGTTTTAGCATTGATCAATTAATAAATTTAGCGTTTCAAAAATAAACAGCTCTTGACTTGAAAAAGTTATGAATTTAAAAAACTGCTTTGAAAGTTGATAAAAATAGGTCAAAACCCTTGCAATGTAATGATGCAGATGGGAGATGGTATCTTAGGTCAAAATTTGGGGTACAACACTAAGGTCGTAGGTCACTCGTAGGTCTTACCCTCGCGTCATATTTTCTTGGGTCGTAGATCGCCCGTAGGTCTTACCCTCTCGTTATATTTTCTAGGGTTGTAGGTCGCTTGTAGGTATTACCCTCACAATATCTTTTATAGGGTCGTAGGTCGCTCGTAGGTCTTACCCTCAAGTTATCTTTTCTAGGATTATAGGTCGCTTGTAGGTCTTACCCTCAAGTTATCTTTTATAGGGGCGTAGGTTGCTCGTAGGTCTTACCCTCATGTTATATTTTCTAAGGTTATAGTTTGCTCGTAGGTCTTACCCTCATGTTATTTTTTATAGTGTCGTAGGTCTCCCATAGGTCTTACCCTCAGGTTATCTTTTTTAGGTTTGTGGGTCACCCGTAGGTCTTACATTCAAGTTATGTTTTCTAGGGTAGTTGGTCGCCCGTAGGTCTTACCCTCACGTTATATTTTCTAGGGTTGTAGGTCACTTGTAGGTATTACCCTCACAATATCTTTTATAGGGTCGTAGGTCGTTCGTAGGTCTTACCCTCATGTTATATTTTCTAAGGTTATAGTCCGCTCGTAGGTATTACCCTCACGTTATCTTTTATAGGGTCGTAGGTCGCCCGTAGGTCTTACCCTCACATTATCTTTTCTGGGGTCGTAGGTCGCCCGTAGGTCTTACCCTCACGTTATATTTTCTAGTGTCGTAGGTCCCTCGATATCTTTCAATTATGTTATATATTTTAGGGTCGTAGGTCGCTCATAGGTCTTACCCTCACGTTATCTTTTCTAGGGTTGTAGGTCGCTCGTAGGTCTTACCCTCATGTTATCTTTTCTAGGGTTGTAGTTCGCTAGTAGGTCTTACCCTCACGTTATCTTTTCTAGGGTCGTAGGTCGCTCGTAGGTCTTACCCTCACGTTATATTTTCTAAGGTTGTAGTTCGCTTGTAGGTCTTACCCTCACATTATATTTTATCGAGTCGTAGGTCGCCCGTATGTCTTACCCTCACTTTATCTTTTCTAGGGTCGTAGGTCGCTTGTAGGTCTTACCCTCACGTTATATTTTCTAGGGTCGTAGGTCGCTCGTAGGTCTTACCCTCATGTTAGGTTTTATAGGGTCGCAGGTCGCTCATAGGTCTTACCCTCAGGTTATATTTCTAGGGTTGTAGGGCTTACCCTCACGTTATGTTTTATAAGGTCGTAGCTCGCTCGTAGGTCTTACCCTCATGTTATATTTCTACGGTCATAGGTCGCTCGTATGTCTTACCCTCATGTTATATTTTCAAGGGTCGTAGGTCGCTTGTAGGACTTACCCTCATGTTATCTTTTATCGGGTGGTAGGTCGCCCATAGGTCTTACCCTCATGTTATCTTTTCTAGGGTTGTAGGTCATCCGTAAGTCTTACTCACAAGTTATCTTTTCTAGGGTCGTAGTTCGCTAGAAGGTCTTACCCTCATGTTATCTTTTTTAGGGTCGTAGGTCGCTCATTGGTCTTACTCTCACGTTAGCATTTATTGGGTCGTAGGTCGCTCGTAGGTCTTACCCTCACGTTATATTTTTAAGGGTGTCGGTCTTACCCTCGCGTTATGTTTTATAAGGTCGTAGGTCGCTCGTAGGTTTTTCCCTCATGTTATATTTTATTGGGTCGTAGGTCGCTCGTAGGTCTTACCCTCACGTTATATTGTCTAAAGTTGTAGTTCGCTCGTAGGTCTTACCCTCACATTATCTTTTATCGGGTCGTAGGTCGCCCATAAGTCCTACCCTCATTTTATCTTTTCTAGGGTCGTAGGTTTCACGTAGGTCTTACCCTCACGTTATATTTTCTATGGTCGTAGGTCGCTTGATGATCTTACCCTCATGTTATCTTTTATAGGGTTGTAGGTCGCGTGTAGGTCTTACCCTCACGTTATCTTTTATAGGGTCGTAGGTCGCTTGTAGGTTTTACCCTCATGTTATCCTTTCTAGGGTTGTAGGTCACTTGTAGGTCTTACCCTTAAGTTATCTTTTATAGGGTCGTTGGTCGCTCGTAGGTCTTACCCTCATGTTATTTTTTATAGGGTCGTAGGTCGCCCATAGGTCTAACCCTCAGGTTATCATTTTTATGGTCGTAGGTCACCCGTAGGTCTTACACTCACGTTATGTTTTCTAGGGTAGTAGGTCGCTCATAGGTCTTACCCTAACGTTATCTTTTCTAAGGTCATAGGTCGCTCGTAGGTCATACCCTCGCGTTATATTTTCTAGGGTCTTAGGTCACCCGTAGGTCTTACCTTCTCGTTATATTTTCTAGGGGTTGTAGGTCACTTGTAGGTATTACCCTCATAATATCTTTTATAGGGTCGTAGGTCACTCGTAGGTCTTACCCTCACGTAATATTTTCTAGGTTCGTAGGTCGCTTGTAGGTCTTACCCTTATGTTATCTTTTATAGGGTCGTAGGTCGCTTGTAGGTCTGACCCTCATGTTATATTTTTTAAGGTTGTAGTTCGCTCGTAGGTCTTACCCTCACATTATCTTTTATCGGGTCGTAAGTCGCCCGTAGGTCTTACCCTCACATTATCTTTTATTGGGCCATAGGTCGCCCGTAGGTCTTACCCTCACTTTATCTTTTCTAGGGTTGTAGGTCGTCCGTAAGTCTTACCCTCAAGTTATCTTTTCTAGGGTCGTAGTTCGCTAGTAGGTCTTACCCTCACGTTATCTTTTTTAGGGTCGTAGGTCGCTCATTGGTCTTACTCTCACGTTATATTTTATAAGGTCGTAGGTCTCTCGTAGGTTTTTCCCTCATGTTATATTTTATTGGGTCGTAGGTCGCTCGTAGGTCTTACCCTCACGTTATATTGTCTAAGGTTGTAGTTCGCTCGTAGGTCTTACCCTCACATTATCTTTTATCTGGTCGTAGGTCGCCCGTTAGTCTTACACTCACTTTATCTTTTCTAGGGTCGTAGGTTTCACGTAGCTCTTACCCTCATGTTATATTTTTTATGGTCGTAGGTCGCTTTTTGGTCTTACCCTCATGTTATCTTTTATAGGGTTGTAGGTCGCGTGTAGGTCTTACCCTCACGTTATCTTTTATAGGGTCGTAGGTCGCTTTTAGGTTTTACCCTCATGTTATCTTGTCTAGGGTTGTAGGTCACTTGTAGGTCTTACACTTAAGTTATCTTTTATAGGTTCGTAGGTCGCTCGTAGGTCTTACCCTCATGTTATTTTTTTTAGGGTCGTAGCTCGCCCATAGGTCTAACCCTCAGGTTATTATTTTTAGGGTCGTAGGTCACCCGTAGGTCTTACACTCACGTTATGTTTTCTAGGGTAGTAGGTCGCTCATAGGTCTTACCCTAATGTTATCTTTTCTAAGGTTGTACGTCGCTCGTAGGTCTTACCCTCGCGTTATATTTTCTAGGGTCTTAGGTCGCCCGTAGGTCTTACCCTCTCGTTATTTTTTCTAGGGGTTGTAGGTCACTTGTAGGTATTACCCTCATAATATCTTTTATAGGGTCGTAGGTCACTTGTAGGTCTTACCCTCATGTTATATTTTCTAGGTTCGTAGGTCGCTCGTAGGTCTGACCCTCATGTTATATTTTTTAAGGTTGTAGTTCACTCGTAGGTCTTACCCTCACATTATCTTTTATCGGGTCGTATGTCGCTCGTAGGTCCTACCCTCACATTTTCTTTTATTGGGCCGTAGGTCGCCCGTAGGTCTTACCCTCACTTTATCTTTTTTAGGGTTGTAGGTCGTCCGTAAGTCTTACCCTCAAGTTATCTTTTCTAGGGTCGTAGTTCGCTAGTAGGTCTTACCCTCACGTTATCTTTTTTAGGATCGTAGGTCGCTCATTGGTCTTACTCTCACGTCAGCATTTATAGGGTCGTAGGTCGCTCGTAGGTCTTACCCTCACGTTATATTTTTAAGATTGTCGGTCTTACCCTCACGTTATGTTTTATAAGGTCGTAGGTCGCTCGTACGTCTTTCCCTCATGTTATCTTTCTACGGTCATAGGTCGCTCGTAGGTCTTACCCTCACGTTATATTTTCTAGGGTCGTAGGTCGCTTGTAGGTCTTACCCTCACGTTATCTTTTATAGGGTCGTAGGTCGCTCGTAGGTCTTACCCTCATGTTATATTGTCTAAGGTTGTAGTTCACTCATAGGTCTTACCCTCACATTATCCTTTATCGGGTCATAGGTCGCCCGTATGTCTTACCCTCACTTTATCTTTTCTAGGGTCGTAGGTCGCTCGTAGGTCTTACCCTCACATTATATTTTCTAGGGTCGTAGGTCGCTCGTAGGTCTTACCCTCACGTTATATTTTCTAGGGTTGTAGGTCGTCCGTAAGTCTTACCCTCAAGTTATCCTTTCTAGGGTCGTAGTTCGCTAGTAGGTCTTACCCTCACGTTGTCTTTTCTAGGGTCGTAGGTCACTCATTGGTCTTACTCTCACGTTAGCATTTATAGGATCGTAGGTCTCTCGTAGGTCTTACCCTCATGTTATATTTTTAAGGTTGTCAGTCTTACCCTCATGTTATGTTTTATAAGGTCGTAGGTCGCTCGTACGTCTTTCCCTCATGTTATCTTTCTACGGTCGTAGGTCGCTCGTAGGTCTTACCCTCATGTTATATTTTCTAGGGTCGTAGGTCGCTTGTAGGTCTTACCCTCACGTTATCTTTTATAGGGTCGTAGGTCGCTCGTAGGTCTTACCCTCACGTTATATTTTCTAAGGTTGTAGTTCGCTCGTAGGTCTTACCCTCACATTATTTTTTATCAGGTCGTAGGTCGCCCGTAGATCTTACCCTCACTTTATCTTTTCTAGGGTTGTAGGTTTCACATAGGTCTTACGCTCACGTTATATTTTCTATGGTCGTAGGTCGCTTGTAGGTCTTACCTTTATGTTATCTTTTATAGGGTTGTAGGTCGCGTGTAGGTCTTACCCTCACATTATCTTTTATAGGGTCGTAGGTCGCTCGTAGGTATTACCCTCACGTTATATTTTCTAAGGTTATAGTTTGCTCATAGGTCTTGCCCTCATGTTATTTTTTATAGGGTCGTAGGTCGCCCATAGGTCTAACCCTCAGGTTATCATTTTTAGGGTCATAGTTCGCCCTTAGGTATTACACTTACGTTATGTTTTCTAGGGTAGTAGGTCGCTCATAGGTCTTACCCTAACGTTATCTTTTCTAAGGTCAAAGGTCGCTCGTAGGTCTTACCCTCACGTTGTATTTTCTAGGGTCATAATTCTCCCGTAGGTCTTACCCTCTCGTTATATTTTCTAGGGGTTGTAGGTCAGTTGTAGTTATTACCCTCACAACATCTTTTATAGGGTTGCAGGTCACTCGTAGGTCTTACCCTCACGTTATATTTTCTAGGGTCGTAGGTCGCTTGTAGGTCTTACCCTTACATTATCTTTTATAGGGTCGTAGGTCGCTCGTAGGTCTGACCCTCATGTTATATTTTCTAAGGTTGTAGTTCGCTCGTAGGTCTTACCCTCACAATATCTTTTATCTGGTCGTAGGTCGCCCGTAGGTCTTACCCTCACATTATCTTTTATTGAGTCATAGGTCGCCCGTAGGTCTTACCCTTACTTTATCTTTTCTAGGGTCATAGGTTGCCCGTAGGTCTTACCCTCACGTTATATTTTCTAAGGTTATAGTTTGCTCATATGTCTTTCCCTCTTGTTATTTTTTATAGGGTCGTAGGTCGCCCATAGGTCTAACCGTCAGGTTATCATTTTCAGGGTCGTAGGTGCCTGTAGGGCTTACACTCACGTTATGTTTTCTAGGGTAGTAGGTCGCTCATAGGTCTTACCCTAACGTTTTCTTTTCTAAGGTCGTAGGTCGCTCGTAGGTCTTACCCTCACGTTATATTTTCTAGGGTCTTAGGTCGCCCGTAGGTCTTACCCTCTCGTTATATTTTCTAGGGGTCGTAGGTCACTCGTAGGTCTTACCCTCACCTTTTTTTTATGGTCGTAGGTCACTTGTAGGTATTACCCTCACAATATCTTTTATAAGGTCGTAGGTCACTCGTAGGTCTTACCCTCACGTTATATTTTCTAGGGTCGTAGGTCGCTTGTAGGTCTTACCCTTACGTTATCTTTTATAGGGTCGTAGGTCGCTCGTAGGTCTGACCCTCGTGTTATATTTTCTAAGGTTGTAGTTCGCTCGTAGGTCTTACCCACACAATATCTTTTATCTGGTCGTAGGTCGCCCGTAGGTCTTACCCACACATTATCTTTTATTGAGTCATAGGTCGCCCGTAGGTCTTACCCTTACTTTATCTTTTCTAGGGTCGTAGTTTGCCCGTAGGTCTTACCCTCATGTTATATTTTCTATGGTTATAGTTTGCTCATAGGTCTTTCCCTCTTGTTATTTTTATAGGGTCGTAGGTCGCCCATAGGTCTAACCCTCAGGTTATCATTTTTAGGGTCGTAGGTCGCCCGTAGGGCTTACACTCACGTTATGTTTTCTAGGGTAGTAGGTCGCTCATAGGTCTTACCCTAACGTTTTCTTTTCTAAGGTCGTAGGTCGCTCGTAGGTCTTACCCTCACCTTATATTTTCTAGGGTCTTAGGTCGCCCGTAGGTCTTACCCTCTCGTTATATTTTCTAGGGATCGTAGGTCACTCGTAGGTCTTACCCTCACCTTTTTTGTTATGGTCGTAGGTCCCTTGTAGGTCTTACCCTCACGTTATCTTTTATAGGGTCGTAGGTCACTCGTAGGTCTTACCCTCACGTTATATTTTATTAGGTTGTATTTCGCTCGTAGGTCTTACCCTCACATTATCTTTTATCGGGTCATAGGTCACCCGTAGATCTTACCCTCACTTTATCTTTTCTAGGGTTGTAGGTTTCACGTAGGTCTTACCTCACGTTATATTTTCTATGGTCGTAGGTCGCTTGTAGGTCTTACCCTTATGTTATCTTTTATAGGGTTGTAGGTCGCGTGTAGGTCTTACCCTCACGTTATCTTTTATTGGGTCGTAGTTCCCTCGTAGGTCTTACCCTCATGTTATCTTTTCTAGGGTTGTAGGTCTCTTGTTGGTCTTACCCTCAAGTTATCTTTTATAGGGTCGTAGGTCGCTAGTAGGTCTTACCCTCACGTTATATTTTCTAAGGTTATAGTTTGCTCATAGGTCTTGCCCTCATGTTATTTTTTATAGGGTCGTAGGTCTCCCATAGGTCTAACCCTCAGGTTATCATTTTTAGGGTCGTAGTTCGCCCGTAGGTCTTACACTCACGTTATGTTTTCTAGGGTAGTAGGTCGCTCATAGGTCTAACCCTAACCTTATCTTTTCTAAGGTCGTAGGTCGCTCGTAGTTCTTACCCTCGCGTTATATTTTCTAGGGTCTTAGGTCGCCCGTAGGTCTTACCCTCTCGTTATATTTTCTAGGGGTTGTAGGTCACTTGTAGGTATTACCCTCATAATATCTTTTATAGGGTCATAGGTCACTCGTAGGTCTTACCCTCACGTTATATTTTCTAGGTTCGTAGGTCGCTTGTAGGTCTTACCCTTACGTTATCTTTAATAGGGTCGTAGGTCGCCCGTAGGTCCTACCCTCACATTATCTTTTATTGGGCCGTAGGTCGCCCGTAGGTCTTACCCTCACTTTATCTTTTCTAGGGTTTTAGGTCGTCCGTAAGTCTTACCCTCAAGTTATCATTTCTGGGGTCGTAGTTCGCAAGTAGGTCTTACCCTCACGTTATCTTTTTTAGGATCGTAGGTCGCTCATTGGTCTTACTCTCACGTTAGCATTTATAGGGTTGTAGGTCGCTCGTAGGTCTTACCGTCACGTTATATTTTTAAGATTGTCGGTCTTACCCTCACGTTATGTTTTATAAGGTCGTAGGTCGCTCGTACGTCTTTCCCTCATGTTATCTTTCTACGGTCGTAGGTCGCTCGTAGGTCTAACCCTCACGTTATATTTTCTAGGGTTGTAGGTCGCTTGTAGGTCTTACCCTCACGTTATCTTTTATAGGGTCGTAGGTCGCTCGTAGGTCTTACCCTCACGTTATATTTTCTAAGGTTGTAGTTCGCTCGTATGTCTTACCCTCACATTATCTTTTATCGGGTCGTAGGTCGACCGTAGATCTTACCCTCACTTTATCTTTTCTAGGGTTGTAGGTTTCACGTAGGTCTTACGCTCACGTTATATTTTCTATGGTCGTAGGTCGCTTGTAGGTCTTACCTTTATGTTATCTTTTATAGGGTTGTAGGTCGCGTGTAGGTCTTACCCTCACATTATCTTTTATAGGGTCGTAGGTCGCTCGTAGTTCTTACCGTCACGTTATATTTTCTAAGGTTATAGTTTGCTCATAGGTCTTGCCCTCATGTTATTTTTTATAGGGTCGTAGGTCGCCCATAGGTCTAACCCTCAAGTTATCATTTTTAGGGTCGTAGTTCGCCCGTAGGTCTTACACTCACGTTATGTTTTCTAGGGTAGTAGGTCGCTCATAGGTTTAACCCTAACGTTATCTTTTCTAAGGTCGTAGGTCGCTCGAAGGTCTTACCCTCACGTTATACTTTCTAGGGTCGTAGGTCGCCCGTAGGTCTTACCCTCTCGTTATATTTTCAAGGGGTTATAGGTCACTTGTAGGTATTACGCTCACAATATCTTTTATAGGGTCGTAGGTCACTCGTAGGTCTTACCCTCACGTTATATTTTCTAGGGTCGTAGGTCGCTTGTAGGTCTTACCCTTACGTTATCTTTTATAGGGCCGTAGGTCGCTCGTAGGTCTGACCCTCATGTTATATTTTCTAAGGTTGTAGTTCACTCGTAGGTCTTACCCTCACAATATCTTTTATCTGGTCGTAGGTCGCCCGTAGGTCTTACCCTCACATTATCTTTTATTGAGTCATAGGTCGCCCGTAGGTCTTACCCTTACTTTATCTTTTCTAGGGTCGTAGGTTGCCCGTAGGTCTTACCCTCACGTTATATTTTCTAAAGTTATAGTTTGCTCATAGGTCTTTCCCTCTTGTTATTTTTATAGGGTCGTAGGTCGCCCATAGGTCTAACCCTCAGGTTATCATTTTTAGGGTCGTAGGTCGCCCGTAGGGCTTACACTCACGTTATGTTTTCTAGGGTAGTAGGTCGCTCATAGGTCTTACCCTAACGTTTTCTTTTCTAAGGTCGTAGGTCGCTCGTAGGTCTTACCCTCACCTTATATTTTCTAGGGTCTTAGGTCGCCCGTAGGTCTTACCCTCTCGTTATATTTTCTAGGGATCGTAGGTCACTCGTAGGTCTTACCCTCACCTTTTTTGTTATGGTCGTAGGTCCCTTGTAGGTCTTACCCTCACGTTATCTTTTATAGGGTCGTAGGTCACTCGTAGGTCTTACCCTCACGTTATATTTTATTAGGTTGTAGTTCGCTCGTAGGTCTTACCCTCACATTATCTTTTATCGGGTCGTAGGTCACCCGTAGATCTTACCCTCACTTTATTTTTTCTAGGGTTGTAGGTTTCACGTAGGTCTTACCTCACGTTATATTTTCTATGGTCGTAGGTCGCTTGTAGGTCTTACCCTTATGTTATCTTTTATAGGGTTGTAGGTCGCGTGTAGGTCTTACCCTCACGTTATCTTTTATTGGGTCGTAGTTCCCTCGTAGGTCTTACCCTCATGTTATCTTTTCTAGGGTTGTAGGTCTCTTGTTGGTCTTACCCTCAAGTTATCTTTTATAGGGTCGTAGGTCGCTAGTAGGTCTTACCCTCACGTTATATTTTCTAAGGTTATAGTTTGCTCATAGGTCTTGCCCTCATGTTATTTTTTATAGGGTCGTAGGTCTCCCATAGGTCTAACCCTCAGGTTATCATTTTTAGGGTCGTAGTTCGCCCGTAGGTCTTACACTCACGTTATGTTTTCTAGGGTAGTAGGTCGCTCATAGGTCTAACCCTAACCTTATCTTTTCTAAGGTCGTAGGTCGCTTGTAGTTCTTACCCTCACGTTATATTTTCTAGGGTCGTAGGTCGCCCGTAGGTCTTACCCTCTCGTTATATTTTCTAGGGGTTGTAGGTCACTTGTAGGTATTACCCTCACAATATCTTTCATAGGGTCGTAGTTCACTCGTAGGTCTTACCCTCACGTTATATTTTCTAGGCTCGTAGGTCACTTGTAGGTCTTACCCTAACGTTATCTTTTCTAAAGTCGTAGGTCGCCCGTAGGTCTTACCCTCGCGTTATATTTTCTAGGGTATTAGGTCGCCCGTAGGTCTTACCCTCTCATTATATTTTCTAGGGGTTGTAGGTCACTTGTAGGTATTACCCTCATAATATCTTTTATAGGGTCGTAGGTCACTCGTAGGTCTTACCCTCACGTTATATTTTCTAGGGTCGTAGGTCGCTTGTAGGTCTTACCCTTACGTTATCTTTTATAGGGTCGTAGGTCGCTCGTAGGTCTGACCCTCATGTTATATTTTTTAAGGTTGTAGTTCTCTCATAGGTCTTACCATTACATTATCTTTTATCGGGTCGTAGGTCGCCCGTAGGTCTTACCCTCACATTATCTTTTATTGGGTCGTAGGTCGCCTGTAGGTCTTACCCTCACTTTATCTTTTCTAGGGTTGTAGGTCGTCCATAAGTCTTACCCTCAAGTTATCTATTTTAGGGTCGTAGTTCGCTAGTAGGTCTCACCCTCACGTTATCTTTTTTAGGGTCGTAGGTCACTCATTGGTCTTACGCTCACGTTAGCATTTATAGGGTCGTAGGTCGCTCGTAGGTCTTACCCTCAACTTATATTTTAAGGGTGTCGGTCTTACCCTGACGTTATGTTTTATAATGTCGTAGGTCGCTCGTAGGTCTTTCCCTCATGTTATCTTTTATAGGGTCGTAGGTCGCTCGTAGGTCTTACCTTCACGTTATATTGTCTAAAGTTGTAGTTCGCTCGTAGGTCTTACCCTCACATTATCTTTTATCGTGTCATAGGTCGCTCGTATGTCTTACCCTCACTTTATCTTTTCTAGGGTCGTAGGTTTCCCGTAGGTCTTACCCTCACATTATATTTTCTATAGTCGTAGGTCGCTCGTAGGTCTTACCCTCACGTTATATTTTCTAGGGTTGTAGGTCGTCCGTAAGTCTTACCCTCAAGTTATCCATTCTAGGGTCGTAGTTCGCTAGTAGGTCTTACCCTCACGTTGTCTTTTCTAGGGTCGTAGGCCACTCATTGGTCTTACTCTCTCGTTAGCATTTATAGGGTCGTAGGTCGCTCGTAGGTCTTACCCTCACGTTATGTTTTTTAAGGTCGTAGGTCAATCGTACGTCTTTCCCTCATGTTATCTTTCTACGGTCGTAGGTCGCTCGTAGGTCTTACCCTCACGTTATATTTTCTAGGGTCGTAGGTCGTTTGTAGGTCTTACCCACACGTTTCCTTTTATAGGGTCGTAGGTCTCTCGTAGGTCTTACCCTCACGTTATATTTTCTAAGGTTATAGTTTGCTCATAGGTCTTTCCCTCTTGTTATTTTTTATAGGGTCGTAGGTCGCCCATAGGTCTAACCCTCAGGTTATCATTTTTAGGGTCGTAGGTCGCCCGTAGGGCTTACACTCACGTTATGTTTTCTAGGGTAGTAGGTCTCTCATAGGTCTTACCCTAACGTTTTCTTTTCTAAGGTCGTAGGTCGCTCGTAGGTCTTACCCTCACGTTATATTTTCTAGGGTCTTAGGTTGCCCGTAGGTCTTACCCTCTCGTTATATTTTCTAGGGGTCGTAGGTCACTCGTAGGTCTTACCCTTACCTTTTTTTTTTTAGGGTCGTAGGTCGCTTGTAGGTCTTACCCTCACGTTATATTTTATAGGGTCGTAGGTCGCTCGTAGGTCTTACCCTCACGTTATATTTTATTAGGTTGTAGTTCGCTCGTAGGTCTTACCCTCACATTATCTTTTATCGGGTCGTAGGTCGCCCGTAGATCTTATCCTCACTTTATCTTTTCTAGGGTTGTAGGTTTCACATAGGTCTTACCTCACGTTATATTTTCTATGGTCGTAGGTCGCTTGTAGGTCTTACCCTTATGTTATCTTTTATAGGGTTGTAGGTCGCGTGTAGGTCTTACCCTCACGTTATCTTTTATTGGGTCGTAGGTCGCTCGTAGGTCTAGCCGTCATGTTATCTTTTCTAGGGTTGTAGGTCTCTTGTAGGTCTTACCCTCATGTTATGATTTTTAGGGTCGTAGTTCGCCCGTAGGTCTTACACTCACGTTATGTTTTCTAGGGTAGTAGGTCGCTCATATGTCTAACCCTAACGTTATCTTTTCTAAGGTCGTAGGTCGCTCGTAGGTCTTACCCTCACGTTATATTTTCTAGGGTCGTAGGTCGCCCGTAGGTCTTACCCTCTCGTTATATTTTCTAGGGGTTGTAAGTCACTTGTAGGTATTAACGTCACAATATCTTTCATAGGGTCGTGATCACTCGTAGGTCTTACCCTCACGTTATATTTTCTAGGGTCGTAGGTCGCTTGTAGGTCTTACCCTTACGTTATCTTTTATAGGGTCGTAGGTCGCTCGTAGGGCTGACCCTTATGTTATATTTTCTAAGGTTGTAGTTCGCTCGTAGGTCTTACCCTCGCGTTATATTTTCTAGGGTCTTAGGTCGCCCGTAGGTCTTACCCTCTCGTTATATTTTCTAGGGGTTGTAGGTAACTTGTAGGTATTACCCTCATAATATCTTTTATAGGGTCGTAGGTCACTCGTAGGTCTTACCCTCGCGTTATATTTTCTAGGGTCGTAGGTCGCTTGTAGGTCTTACCCTTACGTTATCTTTTACAGGGTCGTAGGTCGCTCGTAGGTCTGACCCTCATGTTATATTTTTTAAGGTTGTAGTTCACTCGTAGGTCTTACCTTTACATTATCTTTTATCGGGTCGTAGGTCGCCCGTAGGTCTTACCCTCACATTATCTTTTATTGGGTCGTAGGTCGCCCGTAGGTCTTACCCTCACTTTATCTTTTCTATGGTTGTAGGTCATCCATAAGTCTTACCCTCAAGTTATCTTTTTTAGGGTCGTAGTTCGCTAGTAGGTCTTACCCTCACGTTATCTTTTTTAGGGTCGTAGGTCACTCATTGGTCTTACTCTCACGTTAGCATTTATAGGGTCGTAGGTCGCTCGTAGGTCTTACCCTCAAGTTATATTTTTAAGGGTGTCGGTCTTACCCTGACGTTATGTTTTATAAGGTCGTAGGTCGCTCATAGGTCTTTCCCTCATGTTATCTTTTATAGGGTCGTAGGTCGCTCATAGGTCTTACCTTCACGTTATATTGTCTAAGGTTGTAGTTCGCTCGTAGGTCTTACCCTCACATTATCTTTTATCGGGTCATAGGTCGCACGTATGTCTTACCCTCACTTTATCTTTTCTAGGGTCGTAGGTTGCCCGTAGGTCTTACCCTCACGTTATATTTTCTAAGGTCGTAGGTCGCTCGTAGGTCTTACCCTCACGTTATATTTTCTAGGGTTGTAGGTCGTCCGTAAGTCTTACCCTCAAGTTATCCTTTCTAGGGTTATTGTTCGCTACTAGGTCTTACCCTCACGTTGTCTTTTCTAGGGTCGTAGGCAACTCATTGGTCTTACTCTCTTGTTAGCATTTATAGGGTCGTAGGTCGCTCGTAGGTCTTACCCTCACGTTATATTTTTAAGGTTGTCGGTATTACCCTCACGTTATGTTTTTTAAGGTCGTTGGTCGCTCGTACGTCTTTCCCTCATGTTATCTTTCTACGGTCGTAGGTCGCTTGTAGGTCTTACCCTCACGTTATATTTTCTAGGGTCGTAGGTCGCTTGTAGGTCTTACCCTCACGTTTCCTTTTATAGGGTCGTAGGTCGCTCGTAGGTCTTACCCTGACGTTATATTTTCTAAGGTTATAGTTTGCTCATAGGTCTTGCCCTCATGTTATTTTTTATAGGGTCGTAGGTCGCCCATAGGTCTAACCCTCAGGTTATCATTTTTAGGGTCATAGTTCGCCCGTAGGTCTTACACTCACGTTATGTTTTCTAGGGTAGTAGGTCCCTCATAGCTCTTACCCTAACGTTATCTTTTCTAAGGTCGTAGGTCGCTCTTTGGTCTTACCCTCACGTTATATTTTCTAGGGTCGTAGGTCGCCCGTAGGTCTTACCCTCTCGTTATATTTTCTAGGGGTTATAGGTCACTTGTAGGTATTACCCTCACAATATCTTTTATAGGGCGTAGGTCACTCGTAGGTCTTACCCTCACGTTATATTTATTAGGGTCGTAGGTCGCTTGTAGGTTTTACCCTTACGTTATCTTTTATAGGGTCGTAGGTCGCTCATAGGTTTGACCCTCATGTTATATTTTCTAAGGTTGTAGTTCGCTCGTAGGTCTTACCCTCACATTATCTTTTATCTGGTCGGAGGTCGCCCGTAGGTCTTACCCTCACATTATCTTTTATTGGGTCATAGGTCGCCCGTAGGTCTTACCCTTACATTATCTTTTCTAGGGTCGTAGGTTGCCCGTAGGTCTTACCCTCACGTTATATTTTCTAAGGTTATAGTTTGTTCATAGGTCTTTCCCTCTTGTTATTTTTTATAGGGTCGTAGGTCGCCCATAGGTCTAACCCTCAGGTTATCATTTTTAGGGTCGTAGGTCGCCTGTAGGGCTTACACTCACGTTATGTTTTCTAGGGTAGTAGGTCGCTCATAGGTCTTACCCTAACTTTATCTTTTCTAAGGTCGTAGGTCGCTCGTAGGTCTTACCCTCGCGTTATATTTTCTTGGGTCTTAGGTCGCTCGTAGGTCTTACCCTCTCGTTATATTTTCTAGGGGTCGTAGGTCACTCGTAGGTCTTAGCCTCATGTTATATTTTCTAGGGTTGTAGTTCGCTTGTAGGTCTTACCCTTACGTTATATTTTCTAGGGGTTGTAGGTCACTTGTAGGTATTACCCTCATAATATCTTTTATAGGGTCGTAGGTCACTCGTAGGTCTTACACTCACGTTATGTTTTCTAGGGTACTAGGTCACTCATAGGTCTTACCCTAACGTTATCTTTTATAAGGTCGTAGGTCCCTCGTAGGTCTTACCCTCGCGTTATATTTTCTAGGGTCTTAGGTCGCCCGTGGGTGTTACCCTCTCGTTATGTTTTCTAGGGGTTGTAGGTCTCTTGTAGGTATTACCCTCATAATATCTTTTATAGGGTCGTAGGTCACTCGTAGGTCTTACCCTCACGCTATATTTTCTAGGGTCGTAGGTCGCTTGTAGGTCTTACCCTTACGTTATCTTTTATAGGGTCGTAGGTCGCTCGTAGGTCTGACCCTCATGTTATATTTTTTAAGGTTGTAGTTCGCTCATAGGTCTTATCCTCACATTATCTTTTATCGGGTTGTAGGTCGCCCGTAGGTCTTACCCTCACATTATCTTTTATTGGGTCGTAGGTCGCCTGTAGGTCTTACCCTCACTTTATCTTTTCTAGGGTTGTAGGTCGTCCATAAGTCTTACCCTCAAGTTATCTTTTTTAGGGTCGTAGTTCGCTAGTAGGTCTTACCCTCACGTTGTCTTTTTTAGGGTCGTAGGTCACTCATTGGTTTTACTCTCACGTTAGCATTTATAGGGTCGTAGGTCGCTCGTAGGTCTTACCCTCAAGTTATATTTTTAAGGGTGTCGGTCTTACCCTGACGTTATGTTTTATAAGGTCGTAGGTCGCTCGTAGGTCTTTCCCTCATGTTATCTTTTATAGAGTCGTAGGTCTTACCTTCACGTTATATTTTCTAAGGTTGTAGTTCGCTCATAGGTCTTACCCTCACATTATCTTTTATCGGGTCATAGGTCGCCCGTTTGTCTTACCCTCACTTTATCTTTTCTAGGGTCGTAGGTCGCCCGTAGGTCTTACCCTCACGTTATATTTTCTAGGGTCGTAGGTCGCTCGTAGGTCTTACCCTCACGTTATATTTTCTAGGGTTGTAGGTCGTCCGTAAGTCTTACCCTCAAGTTATCCTTTCTAGGGTCGTAGTTCGCTAGTAGGTCTTACCCTCACGTTGTATTTTCTACGGTCGTAGGCCACTCATTGGTCTTACTCTCACGTTAACATTTATAGGGTCGTAGGTCGCTCGTAGGTCTTACCCTCACGTTATATTTTTAAGGTTGTCGGTCTTACCCTCATGTTATGTTTTTTAAGGTCGTAGGTCGCTCGTAGGTCTTACCCTCACGTTATCTTTTATTGGGTCGTAGGTCACTCGTAGGTCTTACCCTCACGTTATCTTTTCTAGGGTCGTAGGTCGCTTGTAGGTCTTACCCTCACATTTCCTTTTATAGGGTCGTAGGTCGCTCGTAGGTATTACCCTCACGTTATATTTTCTAAGGTTATAGTTTGCTCATAGGTCTTGCCCTCATGTTATTTTTTATAGGGTCGTAGGTCGCCCATAGGTCTAACCCTCAGGTTATCATTTTTAAGGTTATAGTTCGCCCGTAGGTCTTACACTTACGTTATGTTTTCTAGGGTAGTAGGTCGCTCATAGATCTTACCCTAACGTTATCTTTTCTAAGGTCGTAGGTCGCTCCTAGGTCTTACCCTCAAGTTGTATTTTCTAGGGTCGTAGATCGCCCGTAGGTCTTACCCTCTCGTTATATTTTCTAGGGGTTGTAGGTCACTTGTAGGTATTACCCTTACAATATCTTTTATAGGGTCGTAGGTCACTCATAGGTCTTACCCTCACGTTATATTTTCTAGGGTCGTAGGTCGCTTGTAGGTCTTACCCTTACGTTATCTTTTATAGGGTCGTAGGACGCTCGTAGGTCTGACCCTCATGTTATATTTTCTAAGGTTGTAGTTCGCTCGTAGGTCTTACCCTCACATTATCTTTTATCTGGTCGTAGGTCGCCCGTAGGTCTTACCCTCACATTATCTTTTATTGGGTCATAGGTCGCCCGTAGGTCTTACCCTTACATTATCTTTTCTAGGGTCGTAGGTTGCTCGTAGGTCTTACCCTCACGTTATATTTTCTAAGGTTATAGTTTGCTCATAGGTCTTGCCCTCTTGTTATTTTTTATAGGGTCGTAGGTCGCCCATAGTTCTAACCCTCAAGTTATCATTTTTAGGGTCGTAGGTCGCCCGTAGGTCTTACCCTCACATTATCTTTTATTAGGTCGTAGGTCGCCTGTAGGTCTTACCCTCACTTTCTCTTTTCTAGGGTCGTAGTTCGCTAGTAGGTCTTACCCTCACGTTATCTTTTTTAGGGTCGTAGGTCGCTCATTGGTCTTACTATCACGTTAGCATTTATAGGGTCGTAGGTCGCTCGTAGGTCTTACCCTCAAGTTATATTTTTAAGTGTGTCGGTCTTACCCTCACGTTATGTTTTATAAGGTCGTAGGTCGCTCGTAGGTCTTTCCCTCATGTTATCTTTTATAGGGTCGTAGGTCGCTCCTAGGTCTTACCCTCACGTTATATTGTCTAAGGTTGTAGTTCGCTCGTAGATCTTACCCTCACATTATCTTTTATCGGGTCATAGGTTGCCCGTATGTCTTACCCTCACTTTACATTTTCTAGGGTCGTAGGTCGCCCGTAGGTCTTACCCTGACGTTATATTTTCTAGGGTCGTAGGTCGCACATAGGTCTTACCCTCACGTTATATTTTCTAGGGTTGTAGGTCGTCCGTAAGTCTTACCCTCAAGTTATCCTTTCTAGGGTCGTAGTTCGCTAGTAGGTCTTACCCTCACGTTGTCTTTTCTAGGGTCGTAGGTCACTCATTGGTCTTACTCTCACGTTAGCATTTATAGGGTCGTAGGTCGCTCGTAGGTCTTACCTTCACGTTATATTTTTAAGGTTGTCGGTCTTACCCTCAAGTTATGTTTTATAAGGTCGTAGGTCGCTCGTACGTCTTTCTCTCATGTTATATTTATACGGTCGTAGGTTGCTCGTAGGTCTTACCCTCACGTTATATTTTCTAGGGTCGTAGGTCGCTTGTAGGTCTTACCCTCATGTTTCCTTTTATAGGGTCGTAGGTCGCTCGTAGGTCTTACCCTCACGTTATATTTTCTATGGTCGTAGGTCGCTTGTAGGTCTAACCCTCATTTTATCTTTTGTAGGGTTGTAGGTCGCGTGTAGGTCTTACCCTCATGTTATATTTTATTGGGTCGTAGGTTGCTCATAGGTCTTACCCTCATGTTATCTTTTCTAGGGTTGTAGGTCGCTTGTAGGTCTTACCCTCAAGTTATCTTTTATAGGGTTGTAGGTCGCTCATAGGTCTTCCCCTCACGTTATATTTTCTAAGGTTATAGTTTGCTCATAGGTCTTTCCCTCATGTTATTTTTTATAGGGTCGTAGGTCGCCCATAGGTCTAACCCTCAGGTTATCATTTTTAGGGTCGTAGGTCGCCCGTAGGTCTTACCCTCACGTTATGTTTTCTAGGGTAGTAGGTCGCTCATAAGTCTTGCCCTCTTGTTATTTTTTATAGGGTCGTAGGTCACCTATAGGTCTAACCCTCAGGTTATCATTTTTAGTGTCGTAGGTCGCCCGTAGGTCTTACACTCACGATATGATTTCTAGGGGAGTAGGTCACTCATAGGTCTTACCCTAATGTTATCTTTTCTAAGGTCGTAGGTCGCTCGTAGGTCTTACCCTCGCGTTATATTTTCTAGGGTCGTAAATCGCTTGTAGGTCTTACCCTCACATTATCTTTTATTGGGGTTGTAGGTCACTTGTAGGTATTACCCTCATAATATCTTTTATAGGGTCGTATGTCACTCGTAGGTCTTACCCTCACGTTATATTTTCTAGGGTCGTAGGTCGCTTGTAGGTCTTACCCTTACGTTATCTTTTATTGGGTCGTAGGTCACTCGTAGGTCTGACCCTCATGTTATATTTTTTAAGGTTGTAGTTCACTCGTAGGTCTTACCCTCACATTATCTTTTATCGGGTCATAGGTCGCCCGTAGGTCTTACCCTCACATTACCTTTTATTGGGTCGTAGGTCGCCCGTAGGTCTTACCCTCACTTTATCTTTTCTAGGGTTGTAGGTCGTCCGTAAATCTTACCCTCAAGTTATCTTTTCTAGGGTCGTAGTTCGCTAGTAGGTCTTACCCTCATGTTATGTTTTATAAGGTCGTAGGTCGCTCGTAGGTCTTTCCCTCATGTTATCTTTTATAGGGTCGTAGGTCGCTCGTAGGGCTTACCCTCATGTTATATTTTCTAGGGTCGTAGGTCGCTTGTAGGTCTTACCCTCACGTTATCTTTTATAGGGTGGTAGGTCGCTCGTAGGTCTTACCCTCACGTTATATTTTCTAAGGTTGTAGTTCGCTCGTAGGTCTTACCCTCACATTATCTTTTATGGGGTCGTAGGTCGCCCGTAGATCTTACCCTCACTTTATCTTTTCTATGGTTGTAGGTTTCACGTAGGTCTTACGCTCACGTTATATTTTCTGTGGTCGTAGGACGCTTGTAGGTCTTACCTTTATGTTATCTTTTATAGGGTTGTAGGTCGCGTGTAGGTCTTACCCTCACGTTATCTTTTATGGGGTCGTATGCCGCTCGTAGGTCTTACCGTCACGTTATATTTTCTAAGGTTATAGTTTGCTCATAGTTCTTGCCCTCATGTTATTTTTTATAGGTTCGTAGGTCGCCCATAGGTTTAACCCTCAGGTTATCATTTTTAGGGTCGTGGTTCGCCGGTAGGTCTTACACTCACGTTATGTTTTCTAGGGTAGTAGGTCGCTCATAGGTTTAACCCTAACGTTATCTTTTCTAAGGTCGTAGGTCGCTCGTAGGTCTTACCCTCACGTTATACTTTCTAGGGTCGTAGGTCGCCCGTAGGTCTTACCCTCTCGTTATATTTTCTAGGGGGTGTAGGTCACTTGTAGGTATTACCCTCACAATATCTTTTATAGGGTCGTAGGTCACTCGTAGGTCTTACCCTCACGTTATATTTTCTAGGGTCGTAGGTCGCTTGTAGGTCTTACCCTTACGTTATCTTTTATAGGGTCGTAGTTCGCTCGTAGGTCTGACCCTCATGTTATATTTTCTAAGGTTGTAGTTCGCTCGTAGGTCTTACCCTCACAATATCTTTTATCTGGTCGTAGGTCGCCCGTAGGTCTTACCCTCACATTATCTTTTATTGAGTCATAGGTCGCCCGTAGGTCTTACCCTTACTTTATCTTTTCTAGGGTCGTAGGTTGCCCGTAGGTATTACCCTCACGTTATATTTTCTAAGGTTATAGTTTGCTCATAGGTCTTTCCCTCTTGTTATTTTTTATAGGGTTGTAGGTCGCCCATAGGTCTAACCCTCAGGATATCATTTTTAGGGTCGTAGGTCGCCCATAGGGCTTACACTCACGTTATGTTTTCTAGGGTAGTAGGTCGCTCATAGGTCTTACCCTAACGTTTTCTTTTCTAAGGTCGTAGGTCGCTCGTAGGTCTTACCCTCACGTTATATTTTCTAGGGTCTTAGGTCGCCCGTAGGTCTTACCCTCTCGTTATATTTTCTAGGGGTCGTAGGTCACTCGTAGGTCTTACCCTCACCTTTTTTTTGGGGTCGTAGGTCACTTGTCGGTCTTACCCTCACATTATATTTTATTAGGTTGTAGTTCGCTCGTAGGTCTTACCCTCACATTATCTTTTATCGGGTCGTAGGTCGCCCGTAGATCTTACCCTCACTTTATCTTTTCTAGGGTTGCAGGTTTCACGTAGGTCTTACCTCACGTTATATTTTCTATGGTCGTAGGTCGCTTGTAGGTCTTACCCTTATGTTATCTTTTATAGGGTTGTAGGTCGCGTGTAGGTCTTACCCTCACGTTATCTTTTATTGGGTCGTAGGTCGCTCGTAGGTCTTACCCTCATGTTATCTTTTCTAGGGTTGTAGGTCTCTTGTAGGTCTTACCCTCAAGTTACCTTTTATAGGGTCATAGGTAGCTCGTAGGTCTTACCCTCACGTTATATTTTCTAAGGTTATAGTTTGCTCATAGGTCTTGCCCTCATGTTATGTTTTATAGGGTCGTAGGTCGCCCATAGGTCTAACCCTTAGGTTATCATTTTTAGGGTCGTAGTTCGCCCGTAGGTCTTACACTCACGTTATGTTTTTTAGGATAGTAGGTCGCTCATAGGTCTAACCCTAACGTTATCTTTTTTAAGGTCGTAGGTCGCTCGTAGGTCTTACCCTCACGTTATATTTTCTAGGGTCGTAGGTCGCCCGTAGGTCTTACCCTCTCGTTATATTTTCTAGGGGTTGTAGGTCACTTGTAGGTATTACCCTCACAATATCTTTCATAGGGTCGTAGGTCACTCGTAGGACTTACCCTCACGTTATATTTTCTAGGGTCGTAGGTCGCTTGTAGGTCTTACCCTAATGTTATCTTTTCTAAAGTCGTAGGTCGCTCGTAGGTCTTACCCTCGCGTTATATTTTCTAGGGTCTTAGGTCGCCCGTAGGTCTTACCCTCTCGTTATATTTTCTAGGGGTTGTAGGTCACTTGTAGGTATTACCCTCATAATATCTTTTATAGGGTCGTAGGTCACTCGTAGGTCTTACCCTCACGTTATATTTTCTAGGGTCGTAGGTCGCTTGTAGGTCTTACCCTTACGTTATCTTTTATAGGGTCGTAGATCGCTCGTAGGTCTGACCCTCATGTTATATTTTTTAAGGTTGTAGTTCGCTCGTAGGTCTTACCATTACATTATCTTTTATCGGGTCGTACGTGGCCCGTAGGTCTTACCCTCACATTATCTTTTATTGCGTCGTAGGTCGCCCGTAGGTCTTACCCTCACTTTATCTTTTCTAGGGTTGTAGGTCGTCCATAAGTCTTACCCTCAAGTTATCTTTTTTAGGGTCGTAGTTCGCTAGTAGGTCTTACCCTCACGTTATCTTTTTTAGGTTCGTAGGTCACTCATTGGTCTTACACTCACGTTAGCATTTATAGAGTCGTAGGTCGCTCGTAGGTCTTACCCTCAAGTTATATTTTTAAGGGTGTCGGTCTTACCCTGACGTTATGTTTTATAAGGTCGTAGGTCGCTCGTAGGTCTTTCCCTCATGTTATCTTTTATAGGGTCGTAGGTCGCTCGTAGGTCTTACCTTCACGTTATATTGTCTAAGGTTGTAGTTCGCTCGTAGGTCTTACCCTCACATTATCTTTTATCGGGTCATAGGTCGCCCGTATGTCTTACCCTCACTTTATCTTTCCTAGGGTCGTAGGTTTCCCGTAGGTCTTACCCTCACATTATATTTTCTATAGTCGTAGGTCGCTCGTAGGTCTTACCCTCATGTTATATTTTCTAGGGTTGTAGGTCGTCCGTAAGTCTTACCCTCAAGTTATCCTTTCTAGGGTCGTAGTTCGCTAGTAGGTCTTACCCTCATGTTGTCTTTTCTAGGGTCGTAGGCCACTCATTGGTCTTACTCTCTCGTTAGCATTTATAGGGTCGTAGGTCGCTCTTAGGTCTTACCCTCACGTTATGTTTTTTAAGGTCGTAGGTCACTCGAACGTCTTTCCCTCATGTTATCTTTCTACGGTCGTAGGTCGCTCGTAGGTCTTACCCCCACGTTATATTTTCTAGGGTCGTAGGTCGTTTGTATGTCTTACCCTCACGTTTCCTTTTATAGGGTCAGAGGTCGCTCGTAGGTCTTACCCTCACGTTATATTTTCTAAGGTTATAGTTTGCTCATAGGTCTTTCCCTCTTGTTATTTTTTATAGGGTCGTAGGTCGCCCATAGGTCTAACCCTCAGGTTATCATTTTTAGGGTCGTAGGTCGCCCGTAGGGCTTACACTAACGTTATGTTTTCTAAGGTCGTAGGTTGCTCGTAGGTCTTACCCTCACGTTATATTTTCTAGGGTCTTAGGTTGCCCGTAGGTCTTACCCTCTCGTTATATTTTCTAGGGGTCGTAGGTCACTCGTAGGTCTTACCCTTACCTTTTTTTTTTAGGGTCGTAGGTCGCTTATAGGTCTTACCCTCACGTTATCTTTTATAGGGTCGTAGGTCGCTCGTAGGTCTTACCCCCACGTTATATTTTTTAGGTTGTAGTTCGCTCGTAGGTCTTACCCTCACATTATCTTTTATCGGGTCGTAGGTCGCCCGTAGATCTTACCCTCACTTTATCTTTTCTAGGGTTGTAGGTTTCACGTAGGTCTTACCTCACGTTATATTTTCTATGGTCGTAGGTCGCTTGTAGGTCTTACCCTTATGTTATCTTTTATAGGGTTGTAGGTCGCGTGTAGGTCTTACCCTCACGTTATCTTTTATTGGGTCGTAGGTCACTCGTAGGTCTAGCCCTCATGTTATATTTTCTATGGTCGTAGGTCGCTTGTAGGTCTTACCCTTATGTTATCTTTTATAGGGTCGTAGGTCGCTCGTAGGTCTTACCCTCACGTTATATTTTCTAAGGTTATAGTTTGCTCATAGGTCTTGCCCTCATGTTATTTTTTATAGGGTCGTAGGTCGCCCATAGGTCTAACCCTCAGGTTATCATTTTTAGGGTCGTAGTTCGACCGTAGGTCTTACACTCACGTTATGTTTTCTAGGGTAGTAGGTCGCTCATAGGTCTAACCCTAACGTTATCTTTTCTAAGGTCGTAGGTCGCTCGTAGGTCTTACCCTCACGTTATATTTTCTAGGGTCATAGGTTGCCCGTAGGTCTTACCCTCTCGTTATATTTTCTAGGGGTCGTAGGTCACTTGTAGGTATTACCCTCACAATATCTTTCATAGGGTCGTAGGTCACTCGTAGGTCTTACCCTCACATTATATTTTCTAGGGTCGTAGGTCGCTTGTAGGTCTTACCCTTACGTTATCTTTTATAGGGTCGTAGGTCGCTCGTAGGTCTGACCCTCATCTTATATTTTCTAAGGTTGTAGTTTGCTCGTAGGTCTTACCCTCACATTATCTTTTATCTGGTCGTAGGTCGCCCGTAGGTCTTACCCTCACATTATCTTTTATTGGGTCATAGGTCGCCCGTAGGTCTTACCCTTACATTATCTTTTCTAGGGTCGTAGGTTGCCCGTAGGTCTTACCCTCATGTTATATTTTCTAAGGTTATAGTTTGCTCATAGGTCTTACCCTCTTGTTATTTTTCATAGGGTCGTAGGTCGCCCATAGGTCTAACCCTCAGGTTATCATTTTTAGGGTCGTAGGTCACCCGTAGGGCTTACACTCACGTTATGTTTTCTAGGGCAGTAGGTCGCTCATAGGTCTTACCCTAAGGTTATCTTTTCTAAGATCGTAGGTCGCTCGTAGGTCTTACCCTCGCGTTATATTTTCTAGGGTCTTAGGTCGCCCGTAGGTCTTACCCTCTCGTTATATTTTCTAGGGGTCGTAGGTCACTCGTAGGTCTTAGCCTCATGTTATATTTTCTAGGGTTGTAGTTCGCTTGTAGGTCTTACCCTTACATTATATTTTCTAGGGGTTGTAGGTCACTTGTAGGTATTACCCTCATAATATCTTTTATAGGGTCGTAGGTCACTCGTAGGTCTTACACTCACGTTATGTTTTCTAGGGTACTAGGTCACTCATAGGTCTTACCCTAACGTTATCTTTTCTAAGGTCGTAGGTCCCTCGTAGGTCTTACGCTCGCGTTATATTTTCTAGGGTCTTAGGTCGCCCGTAGGTCTTAACCTCTCGTTATATTTTCTAGGGGTTGTAGGTCACTTGTAGGTATTACCCTCATAATATCTTTTATAGGGTCGTAGGTCACTCGTAGGTCTTACCCTCACGTTATATTTTCTAGGGTCGTAGGTCGCTTGTAGGTCTTACCCTTACGTTATCTTTTATAGGGTCGTAGGTCGCTCGTAGGTCTGACCCTCATGTTATATTTTTTAAGGTTGTAGTTCGCTCTTAGGTCTTACCCTCACATTATCTTTTATTGGGTCGTAGGTCGCCCGTAGGTCTTACCCTCGCAATATCTTTTATTGGGTCGTAGGTCGCCCGTAGGTCTTACCCTCACTTTATCTTTTCTAGGGTTGTAGGTCGTCCATAAGTCTTACCCTCAAGTTATCTTTTTTAGGGTCGTAGTTCGCTAGTAGGTCTTACCCTCACGTTGTCTTTTTTAGGGTCGTAGGTCACTCATTGGTCTTACTCTCACGTTAGCATTTATAGGGTCGTAGGTCGCTCGTAGGTCTTACCCTCAAGTAATATTTTTAAGGGTGTCGGTCTTACCCTGACGTTATGTTTTATAAGGTCATAGGTCGCTCGTAGGTCTTTCCCTCATGTTATCTTTTATAGAGTCGTAGGTCTTACCTTCACGTTATATTGTCTAAGGTTGTAGTTCGCGCATAGGTCTTACCCTCACATTATCTTTTATCGGGTCATAGGTCTCCCGTATGTCTTACCCTCACTTTATCTTTTCTAGGGTCGTAGGTCGCCCGTAGGTCTTACCCTCACGTTATATTTTCTAGGGTCGTAGGTCGCTCGTAGGTCTTACCCTCACGTTATATTTTCTAGGGTTGTAGGTCGTCCGTAAGTCTTACCCTCAAGTTATCCTTTCTAGGGTCGTAGTTCGCTAGTAGGTCTTACCCTCACGTTGTCTTTTCTACGGTCGTAGGCCACTCATTGGTCTTACTCTCACGTTAACATTTATAGGGTCGTAGGTCGCTCGTAGGTCTCACCCTCACGTTATATTTTTAAGGTTGTCGGTCTTACCCTCATGTTATGTTTTTTAAGGTCGTAGGTCGCTCGTACGTCTTTCCCTTATGTTATCTTTGTACGGTCGTAGGTTGCTCGTAAGTCTTACCCTCACGTTATATTTTCTAGGGTCGTAGGTCGCTTGTAGATCTTACCCTCACGTTTCCTTTTATAGGGTCGTAGGTCGCTCGTAGGTATTACCCTCACGTTATATTTTCTAAGGTTATAGTTTGCTCATAGGTCTTGCCCTCATGTTATTTTTTATAGGGTCGTAGGTCGCCCATAGGTCTAACCCTCAGGTTATAATTTTTAGGGTCATAGTTCGCCCGTAGGTATTACACTTACGTTATGTTTTCTAGGGTAGTAGGTCGCTCATAGGTCTTACCCTAACGTTATCTTTTCTAAGGTCAAAGGTCGCTCGTAGGTCTTACCCTCACGTTGTATTTTCTAGGGTCGTAATTCTCCCGTAGGTCTTACCCTCTCGTTATATTTTCTAGGGGTTGTAGGTCACTTGTAGGTATTACCCTCACAACATCTTTTATAGGGTCGTAGGTCACTCGTAGGTCTTACCCTCACGTTATATTTTCTAGGGTCGTAGGTCGCTTGTAGGTCTTACCCTTACATTATCTTTTATAGGGTCGTAGGTCGCTCGTAGGTCTAACCCTCATGTTATATTTTCTAAGGTTGTAGTTCGCTCTTAGGTCTTACCCTCACATTATCTTTTATCTGGTCGTAGGTCAATCGTAGGTCTTACCCTCACATTATCTTTTATTGGGTCATAGGTCGCCCGTAGGTCTTACCCTTAGATTATCTTTTTTAGGGTCGTAGGTTGCTCGTAGGTCTTACCCTCACGTTATATTTTCTAGGGTCTTAGGTCGCCCGTAGGTCTTACCCTCTCGTTATATTTTCTAGGGTCGTAGGTCGCTTGTAGGTCTTACCCTTACGTTATATTTTCTAGGGGTGTTAGGTCACTTGTAGGTATTACCCTCATAATATCTTTTATAGGGTCGTAGGTCACTTGTAGGTCTTACACTCATGTTATGTTTTTTAGGGTAGTAGGTCACTCGTAGGTCTTACCCTAATGTTATCTTTTCTAAGGTCGTAGGTCGCTCGTAGGTCTTACCCTCGCATTATATTTTCTAGGGTCTTAGGTCGCCCATAGGTCTTACCCTCTCGTTATATTTTCTAGGGGTTGTAGGTCACTTGTAGGTATTACCCTCATAATATCTTTTATAGGGTCGTAGGTCACTCGTAGGTCTTACCCTCATGTTATATTTTCTAGGGTCGTAGGTCTTACCCTTACGTTCTTTTATAGGGTCGTAGGTCGCTCGTAGTTCTGACCCTCATGTTATATTTTTTAAGGTTGTAGTTCGCTCGTAGGTCTTACCCTCACATTATCTTTTATTGGGTCGTAGGTCGCCCGTAGGTCTTACCCTCACATTATCTTTTATTGGGTCGTAGGTCGCCCGTAGGTCTTACCCTCACTTTATCTTTTCTAGGGATGTAGGTCGTCCATAAGTCTTACCCTCAAGTTATCTTTTTTAGGGTCGTAGTTCGCTAGTAGGTCTTACCCTCACGTTATCTTTTTTAGGGTCGTAGGTCACTCATTGGTCTTACTCTCACGTTAGCATTTATAGGGTCGTAGCTCGCTCGTAGGTCTTACCCTCAAGTTATATTTATAAGGGTGTCGGTCTTACCCTGAGGTTATGTTTTATAAGGTCGAAGGTCGCTCGTAGGTCTTTCCCTCATGTTATCTTTTATAGGGTCGTAGGTCGCTCGTAGGTCTTACCTTCACGTTATATTGTTTAAGGTTGTAGTTCGCTCGTAGGCCTTACCCTCACATTATCTTTTATCGGGTCATAGGTCGCCCGTATGTCTCACCCTCACTTTATCTTTTCTAGGGTCGTAGGTCGCCCGTAGGTCTTACCCTCACGTTATATTTTCTAGGGTCGTAGGTCGCTCGTAGGTCTTAACCTCACGTTATATTTTCTAGGGTTGTAGGTCGCCCGTAAGTCTTACCCTCAAGTTATCCTTTCTAGGGTCGTAGTTCGCTAGTAGGTCTTACCCTCACGTTGTCTTTTCTAGGGTCGTAGGCCACTCATTGGTCTTACTCTCACGTTAGCATTTATAGGGTCGTAGGTCGCTCGTAGGTCTTACCCTCATGTTATATTTTTAAGGTTGTCGGTCTTACCCTCACGTTATGTTTTTTAAGGTCGTAGGTCGCTCGTACGTCTTTCCCTCATGTTATCTTTCTACGGTCGTAGGTCGCTCATAGGTCTTACCCTCACGTTATATTTTCTATGGTCGTAGGTCGCTTGTAGGTCTTACCCTAACGTTTCCTTTTATAGGGTCGTAGGTCGCTCGTAGGTCTTACCCTCACGTTATATTTTCTAAGGTTGTAGTTAGCTCGTAGGTCTTACCCTCACATTATCTTTTATCGGGTCGTAGGTCGCCCGTAAGTCTTACCCTCACTTTATATTTTCTAGGGTCGTAGGTTTCACGTAGGTCTTACCATTACGTTATATTTTCTATGGTCGTAGGTCGCTTGTAGGTCTTACCGTCATGTTATCTTTTATAGGGTTGTAGGTCGCGTGTAGGTCTTACCCTCACGTTATCTTTTATTGGGTCGTAGGTCGCTCGTAGGTATTACCCTCATGTTATCTTTTCTAGGGTTGTAGGTCGCTTGTAGGTCTTACCCTCACGTTTCCTTTTATAGGGTCGTAGGTCGCTCGTAGGTATTACCCTCACGTTATATTTTCTAAGGTTATAGTTTGCTCATAGGTCTTGCCCTCATGTTATATTTTATAGGGTCGTAGGTCGCCCATAGGTCTAACCCTCAGGTTATCATTTTTAGGGTTATAGTTCGCCCGAAGGTCTTACACTTACGTTATGTTTTCTAGGGTAGTAGGTCGCTCATAGGTCTTACCCTAACGTTATCTTTTCTAAGGTCGTAGGTCGCTCGTAGGTCTTACCCTCACGTTGTATTTTCTAGGGTCGTAGGTCGCCCGTAGGTCTTACCCTCTCGTTATATTTTCTAGGGGTTGTAGGTAACTTGTAGGTATTACCCTTACAATATCTTTTATAGGGTCGTAGGTCACTCTTAGGTCTTACCGTCACGTTATATTTTCTAGGGTCGTAGGTCGCTTGTAGGTCTTACCCTTACGTTATCTTTTATAGGGTCGTAGGTCACTCGTAGGTCTGACCCTCATGTTATATTTTCTAAGGTTGTAGTTCGCTCGTAGGTCTTACCCTCACATTATCTTTTATCTGATCGTAGGTCGCCCGTAGGTCTTACCCTCACATTATCTTTTATTGGGTCATAGGTCGCCCGTAGGTCTTACCCTTACATTATCTTTTCTAGGGTCGTATGTTGCTCGTAGGTCTTACCCTCAAGTTATATTTTCTAAGGTTATAGTTTGCTCATAGGTCTTGCCCTCTTGTTATTTTTTATATGGTCGTAGGTCGCCCATAGGTCTAACCCTCAGGTTATCATTTTTAGGGTCGTAGGTCGCCCGTAGGTCTTACCCTCACATTATCTTTTATTAGGTCGTAGGTCGCCCGTAGGTCTTACCCTCACTTTATCATTTATAGGGTTGTAGGTCGTCCGTAAGTCTTACCCTTAAGTTCTCTTTTCTAGGGTCGTAGTTCGCTAGTAGGTCTTACCCTCACGTTATCTTTTTTAGGGTCGTAGGTCGCTCATTGGTCTTACTATCACGTTAGCATTTATAGGGTCGTAGGTCGCTCGTAGGTCTTACCCTCAAGTTATATTTTTAAGTGTGTCGGTCTTACCCTCACGTTATGTTTTATAAGGTCGTAGGTCGCTCGTAGGTCTTTCCCTTATGTTATCTTTTATAGGGTCGTAGGTCGCTCGTAGGTCTTACCCTCACGTTATATTATCTAAAGTTGTAGTTCGCTCGTAGGTCTTACCCTCACATTATCTTTTATCGGGTCATAGGTTGCCCGTATGTCTTACCCTCACTTTACATTTTCTAGGGTCGTAGGTCGCCCATAGGTCTTACCCTCATGTTATATTTTCTAGGGTCGTAGGTCGCACATAGGTCTTAGCCTCACGTTATATTTTCTAGGGTTGTAGGTCGTCCGTAAGTCTTACCCTCAAGTTATCCTTTCTAGGGTCGTAGTTCGCTAGTAGGTCTTACCCTCACGTTGTCTTTTCTAGGGTCGTAGGTCACTCATTGGTCTTACTCTCACGTTAGCATTTATAGGGTCGTAGGTCGCTCGTAGGTCTTACCTTCACGTTATATTTTTAAGGTTGTCGGTCTTACCCTCAAGTTATGTTTTATAAGGTCGTAGGTCGCTGGTACGTCTTTCTCTCATGTTATATTTATACGTTCGTAGGTTGCTCGTAGGTCTTACCCTCACGTTATATTTTCTAGGGTCGTAGGTCGCTTGTAGGTCTTACCCTCAGGTTTCGTTTTATAGGGTCGTAGGTCGCTCGTAGGTCTTACCCTCAGGTTATATTTTCTATGGTCGTAGGTCGCTTGTATGTCTTACCCTCATTTTATCTTTTGCAGGGTTGTAGGTCGCGTGTAGGTCTTACCCTCACGTTATATTTTATTGGGTCGTAGGTCGCTCGTAGGTCTTACCCTCATGTTATCTTTTCTAGGGTTGTAGGTCGCTTGTAGATCTTACCCTCAAGTTATCTTTTATAGGGTTGTAGGTCGCTCATAGGTCTTCCCCTCACGTTATATTTTCTAAGGTTATAGTTTGCTCATAGGTCTTTCCCTCATGTTATTTTTTATAGGGTCGTAGGTCGCCCATAGGTCTAACCCCCAGGTTATCATTTTTAGGGTCGTAGGTCGCCCGTAGGTCTTACCCTCACGTTATGTTTTCTAGGGTAGTAGGTCGCTCATAAGTCTTGCCCTCTTGTTATTTTTTATAGGGTCGTAGGTCACCTGTAGGTCTAACCCTCAGGTTATCATTTTTAGTGTCGTAGGTCGCCCGTAGGTCTTACACTCGCGTTATGTTTTCTAGGGTAGTAGGTCGCTCATAGGTCTTACCCTAATGTTATCTTTTCTAAGGTCGTAGGTCGCTCGTAGGTCTTACCCTCGCGTTATATTTTCTAGGGTCGTAAATCGCTTGTAGGTCTTACCCTCACATTATCTTTTATTGGGGTTGTAGGTCACTTGTAGGTATTACCCTTATAATATCTTTTATAGGGTCGTAGGTCACTCGTAGCTCTTATCCTCACGTTATATTTTCTAGGGTCGTAGTTCACTCGTAGGTCTTACCCTCACATTATCTTTTATCGGGTCATAGGTCGCCCGTAGGTCTTACCCTCACATTATCTTTTATTGGGTCGTAGGTCGCCCGTAGGTCTTACCCTCACTTTATCTTTTCTAGGGTTGTAGGTCGTCCGTAAGTCTTACCCTCAAGTTATCTTTTCTAGGGTCGTAGTTCGCTAGTAGGTCTTACCCTCACGTTATCTTTTTTAGGATCGTAGGTCGCTCATTGGTCTTACTCTCACGTTAGCATTTCTAGGGTCGTAGGTCGCTCGTAGGACTTACCCTCAAGTTATATTTTTAAGGGTGTCGGTCTTACCCTCACGTTATGTTTTATAAGGTCGTAGGTCGCTCGTAGGTCTTTCCATCATGTTATCTTTTATAGGGTCGTAGGTCGCTCGTAGGTCTTACCCTCACGTTATATTGTCTAAGGTTGTAGTTCGCTCGTAGGTCTTACCCTCACATTATCTTTTATCGGGTCATAGGTCGCCCGTATGTCTTACCCTCACTTTATCTTTTCAAGGGTCGTAGGTCACCCATAGGTCTTACCATCACGTTATATTTTCTAGGGTCGTAGGTCGCTCGTAGGTCTTACCCTCATGTTATATTTTCTAGGGTTGTAGGTCTTCCGTAAGTCTTACCCTCAAGTTATCCTTTCTAGGGTCGTAGTTCGCTAGTAGGTCTTACCCTCACGTTGTCTTTTCTAGGGTCTTAGGCCACTCATTGGTCTTACTATCACGTTAGCATTTATAGGGTCGTAGGTCGCTCGTAGGTCTTACCCTCACGTTATATTTTTAAGGTTGTCGGTCTTACCCTCACGTTATGTTTTTTAAGGTCGTAGGTCGCTCGTACGTCTTTCCCTCATGTTATCTTTCTACGGTCGTAGGTCGCTCGTAGGTCTTACCCTCATGTTATATTTTCTAGGGTCGTAGGTCACTTGTAGGTCTTACCCTCACGTTTCCTTTTATAGGGTCGTAGGTCGCTCGTAGGTCTTACCCTCACGTTATATTTTCTAAGGTTGTAGTTCGCTCGTAGGTCTTACCCTCACGTTATATTTTATTGGGTCGTAGGTCGCTCGTAGGTCTTACCCTCATGTTATCTTTTCTAGGGTTGTAGGTCGCTTGTAGATCTTACCCTCAAGTTATCTTTTATAGGGTTGTAGGTCGCTCATAGGTCTTCCCCTCACGTTATATTTTCTAAGGTTATAGTTTGCTCATAGGTCTTTCCCTCATGTTATTTTTTATAGGGTCGTAGGTCGCCCATAGGTCTAACCCCCAGGTTATCATTTTTAGGGTCGTAGGTCGCCTGTAGGTCTTACCCTCACGTTATGTTTTCTAGGGTAGTAGGTCGCTCATAAGTCTTGCCCTCTTGTTATTTTTTATAGGGTCGTAGGTCACCTGTAGGTCTAACCCTCAGGTTATCATTTTTAGTGTCGTAGGTCGCCCGTAGGTCTTACACTCACGTTATGTTTTCTAGGGTAGTAGGTCGCTCATAGGTCTTACCCTAATGTTATCTTTTCTAAGGTCGTAGGTCGCTCGTAGGTCTTACCCTCACGTTATATTTTCTAGGGTCGTAAGTCGCTTGTAGGTCTTACCCTCACATTATCTTTTATTGGGGTTGTAGGTCACTTGTAGGTATTACCCTCATAATATCTTTTATAGGGTCGTAGGTCACTCGTAGGTCTTATCCTCACGTTATATTTTCTAGGGTCGTAGTTCACTCGTAGGTCTTACCCTCACATTATCTTTCATCGGGTCATAGGTCGCCCGTAGGTCTTACCCTCACATTATCTTTTATTGGGTCGTAGGTCGCCCGTAGGTCTTACCCTCACTTTATCTTTTCTAGGGTTGTAGGTCGTCCGTAAGTCTTACCCTCAAGTTATCTTTTCTAGGGTCGTAGTTCGCTAGTAGGTCTTACCCTCACGTTATCTTTTTTAGGATCGTAGGTCGCTCATTGGTCTTACTCTCACGTTAGCATTTCTAGGGTCGTAGGTCGCTCGTAGGACTTACCCTCAAGTTATATTTTTAAGGGTGTCGGTCTAACCCTCACGTTATGTTTTATAAGGTCGTAGGTCGCTCGTAGGTCTTTCCATCATGTTATCTTTTATAGGGTCGTAGGTCGCTCGTAGGTCTTACCCTCACGTTATATTGTCTAAGGTTGTAGTTCGCTCGTAGGTCTTACCCTCACATTATCTTTTATCGGGTCATAGGTCGCCCGTATGTCTTACCCTCACTTTATCTTTTCAAGGGTCGTAGGTCACCCATAGGTCTTACCATCACGTTATATTTTCTAGGGTCGTAGGTCGCTCGTAGGTCTTACCCTCATGTTATATTTTCTAGGGTTGTAGGTCTTCCGTAAGTCTTACCCTCAAGTTATCCTTTCTAGAGTCGTAGTTCGCTAGTAGGTCTTACCCTCACGTTGTCTTTTCTAGGCTCTTAGGCCACTCATTGGTCTTACTATCACGTTAGCATTTATAGGGTCGTAGGTCGCTCGTAGGTCTTACCCTCACGTTATATTTTTAAGGTTGTCGGTCTTACCCTCACGTTATGTTTTTTAAGGTCGTAGGTCGCTCGTACGTCTTTCCCTCATGTTATCTTTCTACGGTCATAGGTCGCTCGTAGGTCTTACCCTCATGTTATATTTTCTAGGGTCGTAGGTCACTTGTAGGTCTTACCCTCACGTTTCCTTTTATAGGGTCGTAGGTCACTCGTAGGTCTTACCCTCACGTTATATTTTCTAAGGTTGTAGTTCGCTCGTTGGTCTTACCCTCACGTTATATTTTATTGGGTCGTAGGTCGCTCGTAGGTCTTACCCTCATGTTATCTTTTCTAGGGTTGTAGGTCGCTTGTAGATCTTACCCTCAAGTTATCTTTTATAGGGTCGTAGGTCGCTCATAGGTCTTCCCCTCACGTTATATTTTCTAAGGTTATAGTTTACTCATAGGTCTTGCCCTCATGTTATTTTTTATAGGGTCGTAGGTCGCCCATAGGTCTAACCCTCAGGTTATCATTTTTAGGGTTATAGTTCGCCCGAAGGTCTTACACTTACGTTATGTTTTCTAGGGTAGTAGGTCGCTCATAGGTCTTACCCTAACGTTATCTTTTCTAAGGTCGTAGGTCGCTCGTAGGTCTTACCCTCACGTTGTATTTTCTAGGGTCGTAGGTCGCCCGTAGGTCTTACCCTCTCGTTATATTTTCTAGGGGTTGTAGGTAACTTGTAGGTATTACCCTTACAATATCTTTTATAGGGTCGTAGGTCACTCGTAGGTCTTACCCTCACGTTATATTTTCTAGGGTCGTAGGTCGCTTGTAGGTCTTACCCTTACGTTATCTTTTATAGGGTCGTAGGTCGCTCGTAGGTCTGACCCTCATGTTATATTTTCTAAGGTTGTAGTTCGCTCGTAGGTCTTACCCTCACATTATCTTTTATCTGGTCGTAGGTCGCCCGTAGGTCTTACCCTCACATTATCTTTTATTGGGTCATAGGTCGCCCGTAGGTCTTACCCTTACATTATCTTTTCTAGGGTCGTAGGTTGCTCGTAGGTCTTACCCTCAAGTTATATTTTCTAAGGTTATAGTTTGCTCATAGGTCTTTCCCTCTTGTTATTTTTTATAGGGTCGTAGGTCGCCCATAGGTCTAACCCTCAGGTTATCATTTTTAGGGTCGTAGGTCGCCCGTAGGTCTTACCCTCACATTATCTTTTATTAGGTCGTAGGTCGCCCGTAGGTCTTACCCTCACTTTATCATTTCTAGGGTTGTAGGTCGTCCGTAAGTCTTACCCTTAAGTTCTCTTTTCTAGGGTCGTAGTTCGCTAGTAGGTCTTACCCTCACGTTATCTTTTTTAGGGTCGTAGGTCGCTCATTGGTCTTACTATCACGTTAGCATTTATAGGGTCGTAGGTCGCTCGTAGGTCTTACCCTCAAGTTATATTTTTAAGTGTGTCGGTTTTACCCTCACGTTATGTTTTATAAGGTCGTAGGTCGCTCGTAGGTCTTTCCCTCATGTTATCTTTTATAGGGTCGTAGGTCGCTCGTAGGTCTTACCCTCACGTTATATTATCTAAAGTTGTAGTTCGCTCGTAGGTCTTACCCTCACATTATCTTTTATCGGGTCATAGGTTGCCCGTATGTCTTACCCTCACTTTACATTTTCTAGGGTCGTAGGTCGCCCGTAGGTTTTACCCTCACGTTATATTTTCTAGGGTCGTAGGTCGCACATAGGTCTTAGCCTCACGTTATATTTTCTAGGGTTGTAGGTCGTCCGTAAGTCTTACCCTCAAGTTATCCTTTCTAGGGTCGTAGTTCGCTAGTAGGTCTATCCCTCACGTTGTCTTTTCTAGGGTCGTAGGTCACTCATTGGTCTTACTCTCACGTTAGCATTTATAGGGTCGTAGGTCGCTCGTAGGTCTTACCTTCACGTTATATTTTTAAGGTTGTCGGTCTTACCCTCAAGTTATGTTTTATAAGGTCGTAGGTCGCTGGTACGTCTTTCTCTCATGTTATATTTATACGTTCGTAGGTTGCTCGTAGGTCTTACCCTCACGTTATATTTTCTAGGGTCGTAGGTCGCTTGTAGGTCTTACCCTCAGGTTTCCTTTTATAGGGTCGTAGGTCGCTCGTAGGTCTTACCCTCACGTTATATTTTCTATGGTCGTAGGTCGCTTGTATGTCTTACCCTCATTTTATCTTTTGCAGGGTTGTAGGTCGCGTGTAGGTCTTACCCTCACGTTATATTTTATTGGGTCGTAGGTCGCTCGTAGGTCTTACCCTCATGTTATCTTTTCTAGGGTTGTAGGTCGCTTGTAGATCTTACCCTCAAGTTATCTTTTATAGGGTTGTAGGTCGCTCATAGGTCTTCCCCTCACGTTATATTTTCTAAGGTTATAGTTTGCTCATAGGTCTTTCCCTCATGTTATTTTTTATAGGGTCGTAGGTCGCCCATAGGTCTAACCCCCAGGTTATCATTTTTAGGGTCGTAGGTCGCCCGTAGGTCTTACCCTCATGTTATGTTTTCTAGGGTAGTAGGTCGCTCATAAGTCTTGCCCTCTTGTTATTTTTTATAGGGTCGTAGGTCACCTGTAGGTCTAACCCTCAGGTTATCATTTTTAGTGTCGTAGGTCGCCCGTAGGTCTTACACTCACGTTATGTTTTCTAGGCTAGTAGGTCGCTCATAGGTCTTACCCTAATGATATCTTTTCTAAGGTCGTAGGTCGCTCGTAGGTCTTACCCTCGCGTTATATTTTCTAGGGTCGTAAATCGCTTGTAGGTCTTACCCTCACATTATCTTTTATTGGGGTTGTAGGTCACTTGTAGGTATTACCCTTATAATATCTTTTATAGGGTCGTAGGTCACTCGTAGGTCTTATCCTCACGTTATATTTTCTAGGGTCGTAGTTCACTCGTAGGTCTTACCCTCACATTATCTTTTATCGGGTCATAGGTCGCCCGTAGGTCTTACCCTCACATTATCTTTTATTGGGTCGTAGGTCGCCCGTAGGTCTTACCCTCACTTTATCTTTTCTAGGGTTGTAGGTCGTCCGTAAGTCTTACCCTCAAGTTATCTTTTCTAGGGTCGTAGTTCGCTAGTAGGTCTTACCCTCACGTTATCTTTTTTAGGATCGTAGGTCGCTCATTGGTCTTACTCTCACGTTAGCATTTCTAGGGTCGTAGGTCGCTCGTAGGACTTACCCTCAAGTTATATTTTTAAGGGTGTCGGTCTTACCCTCACGTTATGTTTTATAAGGTCGTAGGTCGCTCGTAGGTCTTTCCATCATGTTATCTTTTATAGGGTCGTAGGTCGCTCGTAGGTCTTACCCTCACGTTATATTGTCTAAGGTTGTAGTTCGCTCGTAGGTCTTACCCTTACATTATCTTTTATCGGGTCATAGGTCGCCCGTATGTCTTACCCTCACTTTATCTTTTCAAGGGTCGTAGGTCACCCATAGGTCTTACTATCACGTTATATTTTCTAGGGTCGTAGGTCGCTCGTAGGTCTTACCCTCATGTTATATTTTCTAGGGTTGTAGGTCTTCCGTAAGTCTTACCCTCAAGTTATCCTTTCTAGGGTCGTAGTTCGCTAGTAGGTCTTACCCTCACGTTGTCTTTTCTAGGGTCTTAGGCCACTCATTGGTCTTACTATCACGTTAGCATTTATAGGGTCGTACGTCGCTCGTAGGTCTTACCCTCACGTTATATTTTTAAGGTTGTCGGTCTTACCCTCACGTTATGTTTTTTAAGGTCGTAGGTCGCTCGTACGTCTTTCCCTCATGTTATCTTTCTACGGTCGTAGGTCGCTCGTAGGTCTTACCCTCATGTTATATTTTCTAGGGTCGTAGGTCACTTGTAGGTCTTACCCTCACGTTTCCTTTTATAGGGTCGTAGGTCGCTCGTAGGTCTTACCCTCACGTTATATTTTCTAAGGTTGTAGTTCGCTCGTAGGTCTTACCCTCACGTTATATTTTATTGGGTCGTAGGTCGCTCGTAGGTCTTACCCTCATGTTATCTTTTCTAGGGTTGTAGGTCGCTTGTAGATCTTACCCTCAAGTTATCTTTTATAGGGTTGTAGGTCGCTCATAGGTCTTCCCCTCACGTTATATTTTCTAAGGTTATAGTTTGCTCATAGGTCTTTCCCTCATGTTATTTTTTATAGGGTCGTAGGTCGCCCATAGGTCTAACCCTCAGGTTATCATTTTTAGGGTCGTAGGTCGCCCGTAGGTCTTACCCTCACGTTATGTTTTCTAGGGTAGTAGGTCGCTCATAAGTCTTTCCCTCTTGTTATTTTTTATAGGGTCGTAGGTCACCTGTAGGTCTAACCCTCAGGTTATCATTTTTAGTGTCGTAGGTCGCCCGTAGGTCTTACACTCACGTTATGTTTTCTAGGGTAGTAGGTCGCTCATAGGTCTTACCCTAATGTTATCTTTTCTAAGGTCGTAGGTCGCTCGTAGGTCTTACCCTCGCGTTATATTTTCTAGGGTCGTAAATCGCTTGTAGGTCTTACCCTCACATTATCTTTTATTGGGGTTGTAGGTCACTTGTAGGTATTACCCTTATAATATCTTTTATAGGGTCGTAGGTCTTATCCTCACGTTATATTTTCTAGGGTCGTAGTTCACTCGTAGGTCTTACCCTCACATTATCTTTTATCGGGTCATAGGTCGCCCGTAGGTCTTACCCTCACATTATCTTTTATTGGGTCGTAGGTCGCCCGTAGGTCTTACCCTCACTTTATCTTTTCTAGGGTTGTAGGTCGTCCGTAAGTCTTACCCTCAAGTTATCTTTTCTAGGGTCGTAGTTCGCTAGTAGGTCTTACCCTCACGTTATCTTTTTTAGGATCGTAGGTCGCTCATTGGTCTTACTCTCACGTTAGCATTTCTAGGGTCGTAGGTCGCTCGTAGGACTTACCCTCAAGTTATATTTTTAAGGGTGTCGGTCTTACCCTCACGTTATGTTTTATAAGGTCGTAGGTCGCTCGTAGGTCTTTCCATCATGTTATCTTTTATAGGGTCGTAGGTCGCTCGTAGGTCTTACCCTCACGTTATATTGTTTAAGGTTGTAGTTCGCTCGTAGGTCTTACCCTCACATTATCTTTTATCGGGTCATAGGTCGCCCGTATGTCTTACCCTCACTTTATCTTTTCAAGGGTCGTAGGTCACCCATAGGTCTTACCATCACGTTATATTTTCTAGGGTCGTAGGTCGCTCGTAGGTCTTACCCTCATGTTATATTTTCTAGGGTTGTAGGTCTTCCGTAAGTCTTACCCTCAAGTTATCCTTTCTAGGGTCGTAGTTCGCTAGTAGGTCTTACCCTCACGTTGTCTTTTCTAGGGTCTTAGGCCACTCATTGGTCTTACTATCACGTTAGCATTTATAGGGTCGTAGGTCGCTCGTAGGTCTTATCCTCACGTTATATTTTTAAGGTTGTCGGTCTTACCCTCACGTTATGTTTTTTAAGGTCGTAGGTCGCTCGTACGTCTTTCCCTCATGTTATCTTTCTACGGTCGTAGGTCGCTCGTAGGTCTTACCCTCATGTTATATTTTCTAGGGTCGTAGGTCACTTGTAGGTCTTATTCTCACGTTTCCTTTTATAGGGTCGTAGGTCGCTCGTAGGTCTTACCCTCACGTTATATTTTCTAAGGTTGTAGTTCGCTCGTAGGTCTTACCCTCAAGTTATATTTTTAAGGGTGTCGGTCTTACCCTGAGGTTATGTTTTATAAGGTCGTAGGTCGCTCGTAGGTCTTTCCCTCATGTTATCTTTTATAGGGTCGTAGGTCTCTCGTAGGTCTTACCTTCACGTTATATTGTTTAAGGTTGTAGTTCGCTCGTAGGTCTTACCCTCACATTATCTTTTATCGGGTCATAGGTCGCCCGTATGTCTTACCCTCACTTTATCTTTTCTAGGGTCGTAGGTCGCCCGTAGGTCTTATCCTCACGTTATATTTTCTAGGGTTGTAGGTTGCTCGTAGGTCTTAACCTCACGTTATATTTTCTAGGGTTGTAGGTCGTCCGTAAGTCTTACCCTCAAGTTATCCTTTCTAGGGTCGTAGTTGGCTAGTAGGTCTTACCCTCACGTTGTCTTTTCTAGGTTCGTAGGCCACTTATTGGTCTTACTCTCACATTAGCATTTATAGGGTCGTAGGTCGCTCGTAGGTCTTACCCTCACGTTATATTTTTAAGGTTGTCGGAATTACCCTCGCGTTATGTTTTTTAAGGTCGTAGGTCGCTCGTACGTCTTTCCCTCCTGTTATCTTTCTACGGTCGTTGGTCGCTCATAGGTCTTACCCTCACGTTATATTTTCTAGGGTCGTAGGTCGCTTGTAGGTCTTACCCTCACGTTTCCTTTTATAGGGTCGTAGGTCGCTCGTAGGTCTTACCCTCACGTTATATTTTCTAAGGTTGTAGTTTGCTCGTAGGTCTTACCCTCACATTATCTTTTATCGGGTCGTAGGTCGCCCGTAAGTCTTACCCTCACTTTATATTTTCTAGGGTCGTAGGTTTCACGTAGGTCTTACCCTTACGTTATATTTTCTATGGTCGTAGGTCGCTTGTAGGTCTTACCCTCATGTTATCTTTTATAGGGTTTTAGGTCGCGTGTAGGTCTTACCCTCACGTTATCTTTTATTGGGTCGTAGGTCGCTCGTAGGTCTTACCCTCATGTTATCTTTTCTAGGGTTGTAGGTCGCTTGTAGGTCTTACCCTTAAGTTATCTTTTATAGGGTCGTAGGTCCCTCGTAGGTATTACCCTCACGTTATATTTTCTAAGGTTATAGTTTGCTCATAGGTCTTGCCCTCATGTTATTTTTTATAGGGTCGTAGGTCGCCCATAGGTCTAACCCTCAGGTTATCATTTTTAGGGTCGTAGGTCTCCCGTAGGTCTTACCCTCACGTTATATTTTCTAAGGTTATAGTTTGCTCATAGGTCTTGCCCTCTTGTTATTTTTTATAGGGTCGTAGGTCGCTCATAGGTCTAACCATCAGGTTATCATTTTTAGGGTCGTAGGTCGCATGTAGGTCTTACACTCACGTTATGTTTTCTAGGGTAGTAGGTCGCTCATAGGTCTTACCCTACCGTTATCTTTTCTAAGGTCGTAGGTCGCTCGTAGGTCTTACCCTCGCGTTATATTTTCTAGGGTATTAGGTCGCTCGTAGGTCTTACCCTCTCGTTATATTTTCTAGGGGTCGTATGTCACTCGTAGGTCTTACCCTCATGTTATATTTTCTAGGGTCGTAGGTCGCTTGTAGGTCTTACCCTTACGTTATCTTTTATAGGGTCGTAGGTCACTCATAGGTCTGACCCTCATGTTATATTTTTAAAGGTTGTAGTTCGCTCGTAGGTCTTACCCTCACATTATCTTTTATCGGGTAATAGGTCGCCCGTAGGTCTTACCCTCACATTATCTTTTTTTAGGTCGTAGGTCGCCCGTAGGTCTTACCCTCACTTTATCTTTTCTAGGGTTATAGGTCGTCCGTAAGTCTTTCCCTTAAGTTCTCTTTTCTAGGGTCGTATTTCGCTAGTAGGTCTTACCGTCACGTTATCTTTTTTAGGGTCGTAGGTCGCTCATTGGTCTTACTATCACGTTAGCATTTATAGGGTCGTAGGTCGCTCGTAGGTCTTACCCTCAAGTTATATTTTTAAGTGTGTCGGTCTTACCCTCACGTTATGTTTTATAAGGTCGTAGGTCGCTCGTAGGTCTTTCCCTCATGTTATCTTTTATAGGGTCGTAGGTCGCTCGTAGGTCTTACCCTCACGTTATATTGTCTAAGGTTGTAGTTCGCTCGTAGGTCTTACCCTCACATTATATTTTATCGGGTCATAGGTTGCCCGTATGTCTTACCCTCACTTTACATTTTCTAGGGTCGTAGGTCGCCCGTAGGTCTTACCCTCACGTTATATTTTCTAGGGTCGTAGGTTGCACATAGGTCTTACCCTCACGTTATATTTTCTAGGGTTGTAGGTCGACGGTAAGTCTTACCCTCAAGTTATCCTTTCTAGGGTCGTAGTTCGCTAGTAGGTCTTACCCTCACGTTGTCTTTTCTAGGGTCGTAGGTCACTCATTGGTCTTACTCTCACGTTAGCATTTATAGGGTCGTAGGTCGCTCGTAGGTCTTACCTTCACGTTATATTTTTAAGGTTGTCGGTCTTACCCTCAAGTTATGTTTTATAAGGTCGTAGGTCGCTCGTACGTCTTTCCCTCATGTTATATTTATACAGTCGTAGGTTGCTCGTAGGTCTTACCCTCACGTTATATTTTCTAGGGTCGTAGGTAGCTTGTAGGTCTTACCCTCACGTTTCCTTTTATAGGGTCGTAGGTCGCTCGTAGGTCTTACCCTCACGTTATATTTTCTATGGTCGTAGGTCGCTTGTAGGTCTTACCCTCATTTTTTCTTTTGTAGGGTTGTAGGTCGCGTGTAGGTCTTACCCTCACGTTATATTTTATTGGGTCGTAGGTCGCTCGTAGGTCTTACCCTCATGTTATCTTTTCTAGGGTTGTAGGTCGCTTGTAGGTCTTACCCTCATGTTATCATTTTTAGTGTCGTAGGTCGCCCGTAGGTCTTACACTCACGTTATGTTTTCTAGGGTAGTAGGTCGCTCATAGGTCTTACCCTAATGTTATCTTTTCTAAGGTCGTAGGTCGCTCGTAGGTCTTACCCTCGTGTTATATTTTCTAGGGTCGTAAGTCGCTTGTAGGTCTTACCCTCACATTATCTTTTATTGGGGTTGTAGGTCACTTGTAGGTATTACCCTCATAATATCTTTTATAGGGTCGTATGTCACTCGTAGGTCTTACCCTCACGTTATATTTTCTAGGGTCGTAGGTCGCTTGTAGGTCTTACCCTTACGTTATCTTTTATAGGGTCGTAGGTCACTCGTAGGTCTGACCCTCATGTTATATTTTTTAAGGTTGTAGTTCACTCGTAGGTCTTACCCTCACATTATCTTTTATCGGGTCATAGGTCGCCCGTAGGTCTTACCCTCACATTATCTTTTATTGGGTCGTAGGTCGCCCGTAGGTCTTACCCTCACTTTATCTTTTCTAGGGTTGTAGGTCGTCCGTAAGTCTTACCCTCAAGTTATCTTTTCTAGGGTCGTAGTTCGCTAGTAGGTCTTACCCTCACGTTATCTTTTTTAGGATCGTAGGTCGCTCATTGGTCTTACTCTCACGTTAGCATTTCTAGGGTCGTAGGTCGCTCGTAGGACTTACCCTCAAGTTATATTTTTAAGGGTGTCGGTCTTACCCTCACGTTATGTTTTATAAGGTCGTAGGTCGCTCGTAGGTCTTTCCCTCATGTTATCTTTTATAGGGTCGTAGGTCGCTCGTAGGTCTTACCCTCACGTTATATTGTCTAAGGTTGTAGTTCGCTCGTAGGTCTTACCCTCACATTATCTTTTATCGGGTCATAGGTCGCCCGTATGTCTTACCCTCACTTTATCTTTTCTAGGGTCGTAGGTCACCCATAGGTCTTACCATCACGTTATATTTTCTAGGGTCGTAGGTCGCTCGTAGGTCTTACCCTCCACGTTATATTTTCTAGGGTTGTAGGTCGTCCGTAAGTCTTACCCTCAAGTTATCCTTTCTAGGGTCATAGTTCGCTAGTAGGTCTTTCCCTCACGTTGTCTTTTCTAGGGTCGTAGGACACTCATTGGTCTTACTCTCACGTTAGCATTTATAGGGTCGTAGGTCGCTCATAGGTTTTACCGTCACGTTATATTTTTAAGGTTGTCGGTCTTACCCTCAAGTTATGTTTTATAAGGTCGTAGGTCGCTCGTACGTCTTTCCCTCATGTTATCTTTATACGGTCGTAGGTCGCTCGTAGGTCTTACCCTCACGTTATATTTTCTAGGGTCGTAGGTCCCTTGTAGGTCTTACCCTCACGTTTCCTTTTATAGGGTCGTAGGTCGCTCGTAGGTTTTACCCTCACGTTATATTTTCTAAGGTTGTAGTTCGCTCGTAGGTCTTACCCTCACATTATCTTTTATCGGGTCGTAGGTCGCCCGTAGGTCTTATCCTCACTTTATATTTTCTAGGGTCGTAGGTTTCTCGTAGGTCTTACCCTCACGTTATATTTTCTATGGTCGTAGGTCGCTTGTAGGTCTTACCCTCATGTTATCTTTTATAGGGTTGTAGGTCGCGTGTAGGTCTTACCCTCACGTTATATTTTATTGGGTCGTAGGTCGCTCGAAGGTCTTACCCTCATGTTATCTTTTCTAGGGTTGTAGGTCTCTTGTAGGTCTTACCCTCAAGTTATCTTTTATAGGGTCGTAGGTCGCTCGTAGGTCTTACCCTCACGTTATATTTTCTAAGGTTATAGTTTGCTCATAGGTCTTGCCCTCACTTATCATTTTTAGGGTCGTAGGTCGCCCGTAGGTATTACCCTCACAATATCTTTTATAGGGTCGTAGGTCAATCGGAGGTGTTACCCTCACGTTATATTTTCTAGGGTCGTAAGTCGCTTGTAGGTCTTACCCTTATGTTATCTTTTATAGGGTGGTAGGTGGCTCGTAGGTCTGACCCTCACATTATCTTTTATCGGGTCCTAGGTCGCCCGTAGGTCTTACCCTCACATTATCTTTTATTGGGTCGTAGGTCGCCCGTAGGTCTAACCCTCACTTTATCTTTTCTAGGGTCGTAGGTTGCCTGTAGGTCTTACCCTCACGTTATATTTTCTAAGTTTATAGTTTGCTCATAGGTTTTGCCCTCTTGTTATTTTTTTTAGGGTCGTAGGTCGCCCATAGTCTAACCCTCAGGTTATCATTTTTAGGGTCGTAGGTCGCCCGTAGGTCTTACACTCACGTTATGTTTTCTAGGGTAGTAGGTCGCTCATAGGTCTTACCCTAACGTTATCTTTTCTAAGGTCGTAGGTCACTCGTAGGTCTTACCCTCACATTATCTTTTATCGGGTCGTAGGTCTCCCTTAGGTCTTACCCTCACATTATCTTTTATTGGTTCGTAGGTCACCCGTAGGTCTTACCCTCACTTTATCTTTTCAAGGGTTGTAGGTCGTCCTTAAGTCTTACCCTCAAGTTATCTTTTCTAGGGTCGTAGTTCGCTAGTAGGTCTTACCCTCACGTTATCTTTTTTAGGATCGTAGGTCGCTCATTGGTCTTACTCTCACGTTATGTTTTTTAAGGTCGTAGGTCGCTCGTACGTCTTTCCCTCATGTTATCTTTCTACGGTCGTAGGTCGCTCGTAGGTCTTACCCTCATGTTATATTTTCTAGGGTCGTAGGTCACTTGTAGGTCTTACCCTCACGTTTCCTTTTATAGGGTCGTAGGTCGCTCGTAGGTCTTACCCTCACGTTATATTTTCTAAGGTTGTAGTTCGCTCGTAGGTCTTACCCTCACGTTATATTTTATTGGGTCGTAGGTCGCTCGTAGGTCTTACCCTCATGTTATCTTTTCTAGGGTTGTAGGTCGCTTGTAGATCTTACCCTCAAGTTATCTTTTATAGGGTTGTAGGTCGCTCATAGGTCTTCCCCTCACGTTATATTTTCTAAGGTTATAGTTTGCTCATAGGTCTTTCCCTCATGTTATTTTTTATAGGGTCGTAGGTCGCCCATAGGTCTAACCCTCAGGTTATCATTTTTAGGGTCGTAGGTCGCCCGTAGGTCTTACCCTCACGTTATGTTTTCTAGGGTAGTAGGTCGCTCATAAGTCTTTCCCTCTTGTTATTTTTTATAGGGTCGTAGGTCACCTGTAGGTCTAACCCTCAGGTTATCATTTTTAGTGTCGTAGGTCGCCCGTAGGTCTTACACTCACGTTATGTTTTCTAGGGTAGTAGGTCGCTCATAGGTCTTACCCTAATGTTATCTTTTCTAAGGTCGTAGGTCGCTCGTAGGTCTTACCCTCGCGTTATATTTTCTAGGGTCGTAAATCGCTTGTAGGTCTTACCCTCACATTATCTTTTATTGGGGTTGTAGGTCACTTGTAGGTATTACCCTTATAATATCTTTTATAGGGTCGTAGGTCTTATCCTCACGTTATATTTTCTAGGGTCGTAGTTCACTCGTAGGTCTTACCCTCACATTATCTTTTATCGGGTCATAGGTCGCCCGTAGGTCTTACCCTCACATTATCTTTTATTGGGTCGTAGGTCGCCCGTAGGTCTTACCCTCACTTTATCTTTTCTAGGGTTGTAGGTCGTCCGTAAGTCTTACCCTCAAGTTATCTTTTCTAGGGTCGTAGTTCGCTAGTAGGTCTTACCCTCACGTTATCTTTTTTAGGATCGTAGGTCGCTCATTGGTCTTACTCTCACGTTAGCATTTCTAGGGTCGTAGGTCGCTCGTAGGACTTACCCTCAAGTTATATTTTTAAAGGTGTCGGTCTTACCCTCACGTTATGTTTTATAAGGTCGTAGGTCGCTCGTAGGTCTTTCCATCATGTTATCTTTTATAGGGTCGTAGGTCGCTCGTACGTCTTACCCTCACGTTATATTGTCTAAGGTTGTAGTTCGCTCGTAGGTCTTACCCTCACATTATCTTTTATCGGGTCATAGGTCGCCCGTATGTCTTACCCTCACTTTATCTTTTCTAGGGTCGTAGGTCACCCATAGGTCTTACCATCACGTTATATTTTCTAGGGTCGTAGGTCGCTCGTAGGTCTTACCCTCATGTTATATTTTCTAGGGTTGTAGGTCTTCCGTAAGTCTTACCCTCAAGTTATCCTTTCTAGGGTCGTAGTTCGCTAGTAGGTCTTACCCTCACGTTGTCTTTTCTAGGGTCTTAGGCCACTCATTGGTCTTACTATCACGTTAGCATTTATAGGGTCGTAGGTCGCTCGTAGGTCTTACCCTCACGTTATATTTTTAAGGTTGTCGGTCTTACCCTCACGTTATGTTTTTTAAGGTCGTAGGTCGCTCGTACGTCTTTCCCTCATGTTATCTTTCTACGGTCGTAGGTCGCTCGTAGGTCTTACCCTCATGTTATATTTTCTAGGGTCGTAGGTCACTTGTAGGTCTTATTCTCACGTTTCCTTTTATAGGGTCGTAGGTCGCTCGTAGGTCTTACCCTCACGTTATATTTTCTAAGGTTGTAGTTCGCTCGTAGGTCTTACCCTCAAGTTATATTTTTAAGGGTGTCGGTCTTACCCTGAGGTTATGTTTTATAAGGTCGTAGGTCGCTCGTAGGTCTTTCCCTCATGTTATCTTTTATAGGGTCGTAGGTCGCTCGTAGGTCTTACCTTCACGTTATATTGTTTAAGGTTGTAGTTCGCTCGTAGGTCTTACCCTCACATTATCTTTTATCGGGTCATAGGTCGCCCGTATGTCTTACCCTCACTTTATCTTTTCTAGGGTCGTAGGTCGCCCGTAGGTCTTATCCTCACGTTATATTTTCTAGGGTTGTAGGTTGCTCGTAGGTCTTAACCTCACGTTATATTTTCTAGGGTTGTAGGTCGTCCGTAAGTCTTACCCTCAAGTTATCCTTTCTAGGGTCGTAGTTGGCTAGTAGGTCTTACCCTCACGTTGTCTTTTCTAGGTTCGTAGGCCACTTATTGGTCTTACTCTCACATTAGCATTTATAGGGTTGTAGGTCGTCCGTAGGTCTTACCCTCGCGTTATATTTTCTAGGGTCGTAGGTCGCTTGTAGGTCTTACCCTCACGTTTCCTTTTATAGGGTCGTAGGTCGCTCGTAGGTCTTACCCTCACGTTATATTTTCTAAGGTTGTAGTTTGCTCGTAGGTCTTACCCTCACATTATCTTTTATCGGGTCGTAGGTCGCCCGTAAGTCTTACCCTCACTTTATATTTTCTAGGGTCGTAGGTTTCACGTAGGTCTTACCCTTACGTTATATTTTCTATGGTCGTAGGTCGCTTGTAGGTCTTACCCTCATGTTATCTTTTATAGGGTTTTAGGTCGCGTGTAGGTCTTACCCTCACGTTATCTTTTATTGGGTCGTAGGTCGCTCGTAGGTCTTACCATCATGTTATCTTTTCTAGGGTTGTAGGTCGCTTGTAGGTCTTACCCTTAAGTTATCTTTTATAGGGTCGTAGGTCCCTCGTAGGTATTACCCTCACGTTATATTTTCTAAGGTTATAGTTTGCTCATAGGTCTTGCCCTCATGTTATTTTTTATAGGGTCGTAGGTCGCCCATAGGTCTAACCCTCAGGTTATCATTTTTAGGGTCGTAGGTCTCCCGTAGGTCTTACCCTCACGTTATATTTTCTAAGGTTATAGTTTGCTCATAGGTCTTGCCCTCTTGTTATTTTTTATAGGGTCGTAGGTCGCTCATAGGTCTAACCATCAGGTTATCATTTTTAGGGTCGTAGGTCGCATGTAGGTCTTACACTCACGTTATGTTTTCTAGGGTAGTAGGTCGCTCATAGGTCTTACCCTACCGTTATCTTTTCTAAGGTCGTAGGTCGCTCGTAGGTCTTACCCTCGCGTTATATTTTCTAGGGTATTAGGTCGCTCGTAGGTCTTACCCTCTCGTTATATTTTCTAGGGGTCGTATGTCACTCGTAGGTCTTACCCTCACATTATCTTTTATCGGGTCGTAGGTCGCCCTTAGGTCTTACCCTCACATTATCTTTTATTGGTTCGTAGGTCACCCGTAGGTCTTACCCTCACTTTATCTTTTCAAGGGTTGTAGGTCGTCCTTAAGTCTTACCCTCAAGTTATCTTTTCTAGGGTCGTAGTTCGCTAGTAGGTCTTACCCTCACGTTATCTTTTTTAGGATCGTAGGTCGCTCATTGGTCTTACTCTCACGTTAGCATTTGTAGGGTCGTAGGTCGCTCGTAGGTCTTACCTTCACGTTATATTTTTAAGGTTGTCGGTCTTACCCTCACGTTATATTTTATTGGGTCGTAGGTCGCTCGTAGGTCTTACCCTCAGGTTATCTTTTCTAGGGTTGTAGGTCGCTTGTAGGTCTTACCCTCAAGTTATCTTTTATAGGGTCGTAGGTCGCTCGTAGGTCTTACCCTCACGTTATATTTTCTAAGGTTATAGTTTGCTCATAGGTCTTGCCCTCATGTTATTTTTTATAGGGTCGTAGGTCGCACATAGGTCTAACCCTCAGGTTATCATTTTTAGGGTCGTAGGTCGCCCGTAGGTATTACCCTCACAATATCTTTTATAGGGTCGTAGGTTAATCGGAGGTCTTATCCTCACGTTATATTTTCCAGGGGCGTAAGTAGCTTGTAGGTCTTACCCTTACGTTATCTTTTATAGGGTCGTAGGTGGCTCGTAGGTCTGACCCTCATGTTATATTTTCTAAGGTTGTAGTTTGCTCGTAGGTCTTACCCTCACATTATCTATTATCGGATCATAGGTCGCCCGTAGGTCTTACCCTCACATTATCTTTTATTGGGTCGTAGGTCGCCCGTAGGTCTTACCCTCACTTTATATTTTCTAAGGTTATAGTTTGCTCATAGGTTTTGCCGTCTTGTTATTTTTTATAGGGTCGTAGGTCGCCCATAGGTCTAACCCTCAGGTTATCATTTTTAGGGTCGTAGGTTGCCCGTAGGTCTTACACTCACGTTATGTTTTCTAGGGTAGGTCGCTCATAGGTCTTACCCTAACGTTATCTTTTCTAAGGTCGTAGGTCACTCGTAGGTCTTACCCTCGCGTTATATTTTCTAGGGTCTTAGGTCACCCGTAGGTCTTACCCTCTCATTATATTTTCTAGGGGTTGTAGGTCACTTGTAGGTATTACCCTCATAATATCTTTTATAGGGTCGTAGGTCACTCGTAGGTCTTACCCTTAGGTTATATTTTCTAGGGTCGTAGGTCGCTTGTAGGTCTTACCCTTACGTTATCTTTTATAGGGTCGTAGGTCGCTCGTAGGTCTTACCCTCATGTTATATTGTCTAAGGTTGTAGTTCGCTCGTAGGTCTTACCCTCACATTATCTTTTATCGAGTCATAGGTCGCTCTTATGTCTTACCCTCACTTTATCTTTTCTAGGGTCGTAGGTCGCCCGTAGGTCTTACCCTCATGTTATATTTTCTAGGGTCGTAGGTCGCTCATTGGTCTTACCCTCATGTTATATTTTCTAGGGTTGTAGGTCGTCCGTAAGTCTTACCCTCAAGTTATCCTTTCTAGGGTCGCAATTCGCTAGTAGGTCTTACCCTCACGTTATCTTTTCTAGGGTCGTAGGTCGCTCATTGGTCTTACTCTCACGTTCGCATTTATAGGGTTGTAGGTCGCTCGTAGGTCTTACCCTCACGTTATATTTTTAAGGTTGTCGGTCTTACCCTCACGTTATGTTTTATAAGGTCGTAGGTCACTCGTAGGTCTTTCCCTCATGTTATCTTTCTCCGGACGTAGGTCGCTCGTGGGTCTTACCCTGACGTTATATTTTCTAGGGTCGTAGGTCGGTTGTAGGTCTTACCCTCACGTTATCTTTTATAGGGTCGTAGGTCGCTCGTAGGCCTTACCCTCACGTTATATTTTCTAAGGTTGTAGTTCGCTCGTAGGTCTTACCGTCACATTATATTTTATCGGGTCGTAGGTCGCGCATAGGTCATACCCTCACTTTATCTTTTCTATGGTCGTTGGTTTCACGTAGGTCTTAACCTCACGTTATATTTTCTATGGTCGTAGGTCGCTTGTAGGTCTTACCCTCATGTTATCATTTATAGGGTTGTAGGTCGCGTGTAGGTCTTACCCTCACATTATCTTTTATTGGGTCGTAGGTAGGTCATAGGTCTTACCCTCATGTTATCTTTTCTAGGGTTATAGGTCGCTTGTAGGTCTTACCCTCAAGTTATCTTTTATAGGGTCGTAGGTCGCTCGTAGGTCTTACCCTCACGTTATATTTTCTAAGGTTATAGTTTGCTCATAGGTCTTGCCCTCATGTTATTTTTTATAGGGTCGTAGGTCGCCCATAGGTCTAACCCTCAGGTTATCATTTTTAGGATCGTAGGTCGCCCGTAGGTCTTACACTCAAGTTATGTTTTCTACGGTAGTAGGTCGCACATAGGTCTTACCCTAACATTATCTTTTCTAAGGTCGTAGGTCGCTCGTAGGTCTTACCCCCGCGTTATATTTTTCTAGGGTTGTAGGTCGCCTGTAGTTCTTACCCTCTCGTTATATTTTCTAGGGATTGTAGGTCACTTGTAGGTATTACCCTCACAATATATTTTATAGGGTCGTAGGTCACTCGTAGGTCTTACCCTCACGTTATATTTTCTAGGGTCGTAGGTCGCTTGTAGGTCTTACCCTTACGTTATCTTTTATAGGGTCGTAGGTCGCTCGTAGGTCTGACCCTCATATTATATTTTATAAGGTTGTAGTTCGCTCGTAGGTCTTACCCTTACATTATCTTTTATCAGGTCGTAGTTCGCCCGTAGGTCTTACCCTCACATTATCTTTTATTGGGTCGTAGGTCGCCCGTAGGTCTTACCCTCACTGTATCTTTTCTAGGGTCGTAGGTTGCCTGTAGGTCTTACCCTGACGTTATATTTTCTAGGGTCGTAGGTCGCTTGTAGGTCTTATCCTCATGTTATCTTTTCTAGGGTTGTAGGTCGCGTGTAGGTCTTACCCTCATGTTATCTTTTATAGGGTCGTAGGTTGCTCGTAGGTCTTACCCTCATGTTATCTTTTCTAGGGTTGTAGGTCGCTTGTAGGTCTTTCCCTTAAGTTATCTTTTATAGGGTCGTAGGTAGCTTGTAGGTCTTACCCTCACGTTATATTTTCTAAGGTTATAGTTTGCTCATAGGTCTTGCCCTCATGTTATTTTTTATAGGGTCGTAGGTCGCCCATAGGTCTAACCCTCAAGTTATCATTTTTAGGGTCGTAGGTCGCCCGTAGGTCTTGCACTCACGTTATGTTTTCTAGGGTAGTAGGTCGCTCATAGGTATTACCCTAACGTTATCTTTTCTAAGGTCATAGATTGCTTGTAGGTCTTACCCTCGCGTTATATTTTCTAGGGTCGTAGGTCGCCCGTAGGTCTTACTGTCTCGTTATATTTTCTACGGTTGTAGGTCACTTGTAGGTATTACCCTCACAGTATCTTTTATAGGGTCGTAGGTCGTTCGTAGGTATTTCACTCATGTTATCTTTCTACGGTCTTAGGTCGCTCGTAGGTCTTACCCTCACGTTATATTTTCTAGGGTCGTAGGTCGCTTGTAGGTCTTACCCTCATGTTATCTTTTCTAGGGTTGTAGGTCGCGTGTAGCTCTTACCCTCACGTTATCTTTTATAGGGTCGTAGGTCGCTCGTAGGTCTTACCCTCATGTTATCTTTTCTAGGGTTGTAGGTCGCTTGTAGGTCTTACCCTCAAGTTATCTTTTATAGGGTCGTAGGTCGCTCGTATGTCTTACCCTCACGTTATATTTTCTAAGGTTATAGTTTGCTCATAGGTCTTACCCTCATGTTATTTTTTATAGGGTCGTAGGTCGCCCATAGGTCTAACCCTCAAGTTATCATTTTTAGGGTCGTAGGTCGCCCGTAGGTCTTACACTCACGTTATGTTTTCTAGGGTAGTAGATCGCTCATAGGTCTTACCCTAATGTTATCTTTTCTAAGGTCGTAGGTCGTTTGTAGGTCTTACCCTCGCGTTATATTTTCTAGGGTCGTAGGTCTCTCGTAGGTCTTACACTCTCGTTATTTTCTAGGGTTGTAGGTCACTTGTAGGTATTACCCTGACAATATCTTTCATAGGGTCATAGGTCGCTCGTAGGTCTTACCCTCATGTTATATTTTCTAAGGTTGTAGTACGCTCATAGGTCTTACCCTCATGTTATGTTTTATAGGGTCGTAGGTCGCCTGTAGGTCTTACCCTAACGTTATCTTTTCCACGGTTGTAGGTCGCTTGTAGGTCTTACCCCCCTGTTATCTTTTCTAGGGTTGTAGGTCACGTGTAGGTCTTACCCTCACGTTATCTTTTATAGGGTCGTTGGTTGCTCGTAGGTCATACCCTCATGTTATCTTTTCTAGGGTTGTAGGTCGCTTGTAGGTCTTTCCCTTAAGTTATCTTTTATAGGGTCGTAGGTAGCTCGTAGGTCTTACCCTCATGTTATATTTTCTAAGGTTATAGTTTGCTCATAGGTCTTGCCCTCATGTTATTTTTTATAGGGTCGTAGGTCGCCCATAGGTCTAACCCTCAGGTTATCGTTTTTAGGGTCGTAGGTCTCCCGTAGGTCTTACACTCACGTTATGTTTTCTAGGGTAGTAGTTCGCTCATAGGTCTTACCCTAACGTTTTCTTTTCTAAGGTCATAGGTCGCTCGTAGGTCTTACCCTCGTGTTATATTTTCTAGGGTCGTAGGTCGCCCGTAGGTCTTACCGTCTCGTTATATTTTCTACGGTTGTAGGTCACTTGTAGGTATTACCCTCACAATATCTTTTAAAGGGTCTTAGGTCATTCGTAGGTCTTTCACTCATGTTATCTTTTTACGGCTGGTGGTCGCTCCTAGGTCTTACCCTCACATTATATTTTCTAGGGTCGTAGGTCGCTTGTAGGTCTTACCTTCATGTTATCTTTTCTAGGGTTGTAGCTCCCGTGTAGGTCTTACCCTCATGTTATCTTTTATAGGGCCGTAGGCCGCTCGTAGGTCTTACCCTCATGTTATCTTTTCTAGGGTTGTAGGTCGCTTGTAGGTCTTACCCTCCTGTTATCTTTTCTAGGGTTGTAGGTCACGTGTAGGTCTTACCCTCACGTTATCTTTTATAGGGTCGTAGGTTGCATATAGGTCTTACCCTCATGTTATCTTTTCTAGGGTTGTAGGTCGCTTGTAGGTCTTTCCCTTAAGTTATCTTTTATAGGGTCGTTGGTATCTCGTAGGTCTTACCCTCACGTTATATTTTCTAAGGTTATAGTTTGCTCATAGGTCTTGCCCTCACGTTATTTTTTATAGGGTCGTAGGTCGCCCATAGGTCTAACCCTCAGGTTATCGTTTTTAGGGTCGTAGGTCGCCCGTAGGTCTTACACTCACGTTATGTTTTCTAGGGTAGTAGGTCGCTCATAGGTGTTACCCTAACGTTATCTTTTCTAAGGTCATAGGTCGCTTGTAGGTCTTACCCTCGCGTTATATTATCTAGGGTCGTAGGTCGCCCGTAGGTCTTACCGTCTTGTTATATTTTCTACGGTTGTAGGTCACTTGTAGGTATTACCCTCACAATATCTTTTATAGGGTCGTAGGTCATTCGTAGGTCTTTCACTCATGTTATCTTTCTACGGTTTTAGGTCGCTCGTAGGTCTTACCCTCACGTTATATTTTCTAGGGTCGTAGGTCGCTTGTAGGTCTTACCCTCATGTTATCTTTTCTAGGGTTTTAGGTCGCGTGTAGCTCTTACCCTCATGTTATCTTTTATAAGGTCGTAGGTCGCTCGTAGGTCTTACCCTCATGTTATCTTTTCTAGGGTTGCAGGTCGCTTGTAGTTCTTACCCTCCAGTTATCTTTTATAGGGTCGTAGGTCGCTCGTAGGTCTTACCCTCACGATATATTTTCTAAGGTTATAGTTTGCTCATAGGTCTTACCCTCATGTTATTTTTTATAGGGTCGTAGGTCGCCCATAGGTCTAACCCTTAAGTTATCATTTTAAGGGTCGTAGGTCGCCCGTAGATCTTACACTCACGTTATGTTTTCTAGGGTAGTAGGTCGCTCATAAGTCTTACCCTAATGTTATCTTTTCTTAGGTCGTAGGTCGCTCGTAGGTCTTACCCTCGCGTTATATTTTCTAGGGTCGTAGGTCGCTCGTAGGTCTTACCCTCTCGTTATTTTCTAGGGTTGTAGGTCACTTGTAGGTATTACCCTGACAATATCTTTCATAGGGTCATAGGTCGCTCGTAGGTGTTACCCTCATGTTATATTTTCTAAGGTTGTAGTACGCTCATAGGTCTTACCCTCACGTTATCTTTTATAGGGTCGTAGGTCGGCCGTAGGTCTTACCCTCATGTTATCTTTTCTACTGTCATAGGTCCCTTGTAGGTCTTACCCTCCTATTATCTTTTCTAGGGTTGTAGGTCGCGTGTAGGTCTTACCCTCACGTTGTCTTTTATAGAGTCGTAGGTTGCTCGTAGGTCTTACCCTCATGTTATCTTTTCTAGGGTTGTAGGTCACTTGTAGGTCTTTCCCTTAAGTTATTATTTATAGGGTCGTAGGTAGCTCGTAGGTCTTACCCTCACGTTATATTTTCTAAGGTTATAGTTTGCTCATAGGTCTTGCCCTCATGTTATTTTTTATAGGGTCGTAGGTCGCCCATTGGTGTAACCCTCAAGTTATCGTTTTTAGGGTCGTAGGTCACCCGTAGGTCTTACACTCACGTTATGTTTTCTAGGGTAGTAGGTCGCTCATAGGTCTTACCCTAACATTTTCTTTTCTAAGGTCATAGGTCTCTCGTAGGTCTTACCCTCGCGTTATATTTTTTAGGGTCGTAGGTCGCCCGTAGGTCTTACCGTCTCGTTATATTTTCTACGGTTGTAGGTCACTTGTAGGTATTACCCTCACAATATCTTTTAAAGGGTTGTAGGTCGTTCGTAGGTCTTTCACTCATGTTATCTTTTTACGGTCGTAGGTCGCTCCTAGGTCTTACCCTCACACTATATTTTCTAGGGTCGTAAGTCGCTTGTAGGTCTTACCTTCATGTTATCTTTTATAGGGTTGTAGGTCCCGTGTAGGTCTTACCCTCATGTTATCTTTTATAGGGTCGTAGGTCGCTCGTAGGTCTTACCCTCATGTTATCTTTTCTAGGGTTGTAGGTTGCTTGTAGGTCTTACCCTTAAGTTATCTTTTATAGGGTGGTAGGTCGCTCGTAGGTCTTACCCTCACGTTATATTTTCTAAGGTTATAGTTTGCTCATAGGTCTTACCCTCATGTTATTTTTTATAGGGTCGTAGGTCGCCCATAGGTCTTACCCTCAGGTTATCTTTTTTAGGATCGTAGGTCGCCCGTAGGTCTTTCACTCACGTTATGTTTTCTAGGGTAGTAGGTTGCTCGTAGGTCTTACCATCACATTATCTTTTCTAAGGTCGTAGGTCGCTCATAGGTCTTACCCTCGCGTTTTATTTTCTAGGGTCGTAGGTCGCCCGTAGGTCTTACCCTCTCGTTATATTTTCTAGGGTTGTAGGTCACTTGTATGTATTACCCTCACAATATATTTTATAGGGTCGTAGGTCACTCGTAGGGCTTACCCTCACGTTATATTTTGTAGAGTCGTAGGTCGCTCATAGGTCTTACCCTTACGTTATCTTTTATAGGGTCGTAGGTCTGACCCTCATGTTATATTTTCTAAGGTCGTAGGTCGCTTGTAGGTCTTACCATCATGTTATCTTTTCTAGGGTTATAGGTCGCTCCTAGGTCTTACCCTCACATTATCTTTTATCGGGTCGTAGGTCGCCCGTAGGTCTTACCCTCACATTATCTTTTATTGGGTCGTAGGTCGCCCGTAGGTCTTACCTCACTTTATCTTTTCTAGGGTCGTAGGTTGCCCGTAGGTCTTACCCTCATGTTATATTTTCTAGGGACGTAGGTCGCTTGTAGGTCTTACCCTCATGTTATCTTTTCTAGGGTTGTAGGTCCAGTGTGGGTCTTACCCTCACGTTATCTTTTATAGGGTCGTAGGTCGCTCGTAGGTCTTACCCTCATGTTATCTTTTCTAGCGTTGTAGGTCGCTTGTAGGTCTTACCCTCCAGTTATCTTTTATAGGGTCGTAGGTCGCTCGTAGGTCTTACCCTCATGTTATATTTTCTAAGGTTATAGTTTTCTCATAGGTCTTACCCTCATGTTATTTTTTATAGGGTCGTAGGTCGCCCATAGGTCTAACCCTCAAGTTATCATTTTTAGGGTTGTAGGTCGCCCGTAGGTCTTACACTCACGTTATGTTTTCTAGGGTAGTAGGTCACTCATAGGTCTTACCCTAATGTTATATTTTCTAAGGTCGTAGGTTGCTCGTAGGTCTTACCCTCGCGTTATATTTTCTAGGGTCGTAGGTCGCTCGTAGGTCTTACCCTTTCGTTATTTTCTAGGGTTGTAGGTCACTTATAGGTATTACCCTGACAATATCTTTCATAGGGTCATAGGTCGCTCATAGGTTTTACCCTCATGTTATATTTTCTAAGGTTGTAGTACGCTCATAGGTCTTACCCTCACGTTATCTTTTATAGGGTCGTAGGTCGGCCGTAGGTCTTACCCTCATGTTATCTTTTCTACGGTCATAGGTCCCTTGTAGGTCTTACCCTCCTGTTATCTTTTCTAGGGTTGTAGGTCGCGTGTAGGTCTTACCCTCACGTTATCTTTTATAGAGTCGTAGGTTGCTCGTAGGTCTTACCCTCATGTTATCTTTTCTAGGGTTGTAGGTCGCTTGTAGGTCTTTCCCTTAAGTTATTATTTATAGGGTCGTAGGTAGCTCGTAGGTCTTACCCTCACGTTATATTTTCTAAGGTTATAGTTTGCTCATAGGTCTTGCCCTCATGTTATTTTTTATATTGTCGTAGGTCGCCCATTGGTGTAACCCTTAGGTTATCGTTTTTAGGGTCGTAGGTCGCCCGTAGGTCTTACACTCACGTTATGTTTTCTAGGGTAGTAGGTCGCTCATAGGTCTTACCCTAACATTTTCTTTTCTAAGGTCATAGGTCTCTCGTAGGTCTTACCCTCGCGTTATATTTTTTAGGGTCGTAGGTCGCCCGTAGGTCTTACCGTCTCGTTATATTTTCTACAGTTGTAGGTCACTTGTAGGTATTACCCTCACAATATCTTTTAAAGGGTCGTAGGTCGTTCGTAGGTCTTTCACTCATGTTATCTTTTTACGGTCGTAGGTCACTCCTAGGTCTTACCCTCACACTATATTTTCTAGGGTCGTAGGTCGCTTGTAAGTCTTACCTTCATGTTATCTTTTCTAGGGTTGTAGGTCCCGTGTAGGTCTTACCCTCATGTTATCTTTTATAGGGTCGTAGGTCGCTCGTAGGTCTTACCCTCATGTTATCTTTTCTAGGGTTGTAGGTTGCTTGTAGGTCTTACCCTTAAGTTATCTTTTATAGGGTGGTAGGTCGCTCGTAGGTCTTACCCTCACGTTATATTTTCTAAGGTTATAGTTTGCTCATAGGTCTTACCCTCATGTTATTTTTTATAGGGTCGTAGGTCGCCCATAGGTCTAACCCTTAAGTTATCATTTTAAGGGTCGTAGGTCGCCCGTAGATCTTACACTCACGTTATGTTTTCTAGGGTAGTAGGTCGCTCATAAGTCTTACCCTAATGTTATCTTTTCTTAGGTCGTAGGTCGCTCGTAGGTCTTACCCTCGCGTTATATTTTCTAGGGTCGTAGGTCGCTCGTAGGTCTTACCCTCTCGTTATTTTCTAGGGTTGTAGGTCACTTGTAGGTATTACCCTGACAATATCTTTCATAGGGTCATAGGTCGCTCGTAGGTGTTACCCTCATGTTATATTTTCTAAGGTTGTAGTACGCTCATAGGTCTTACCCTCACGTTATCTTTTATAGGGTCGTAGGTCGGCCGTAGGTCTTACCCTCATGTTATCTTTTCTACTGTCATAGGTCCCTTGTAGGTCTTACCCTCCTATTATCTTTTCTAGGGTTGTAGGTCGCGTGTAGGTCTTACCCTCACGTTGTCTTTTATAGAGTCGTAGGTTGCTCGTAGGTCTTACCCTCATGTTATCTTTTCTAGGGTTGTAGGTCACTTGTAGGTCTTTCCCTTAAGTTATTATTTATAGGGTCGTAGGTAGCTCGTAGGTCTTACCCTCACGTTATATTTTCTAAGGTTATAGTTTGCTCATAGGTCTTGCCCTCATGTTATTTTTTATAGGGTCGTAGGTCGCCCATTGGTGTAACCCTCAAGTTATCGTTTTTAGGGTCGTAGGTCACCCGTAGGTCTTACACTCACGTTATGTTTTCTAGGGTAGTAGGTCGCTCATAGGTCTTACCCTAACATTTTCTTTTCTAAGGTCATAGGTCTCTCGTAGGTCTTACCCTCGCGTTATATTTTTTAGGGTCGTAGGTCGCCCGTAGGTCTTACCGTCTCGTTATATTTTCTACGGTTGTAGGTCACTTGTAGGTATTACCCTCACAATATCTTTTAAAGGGTTGTAGGTCGTTCGTAGGTCTTTCACTCATGTTATATTTTTACGGTCGTAGGTCGCTCCTAGGTCTTACCCTCACACTATATTTTCTAGGGTCGTAGGTCGCTTGTAGGTCTTACCTTCATGTTATCTTTTATAGGGTTGTAGGTCCCGTGTAGGTCTTACCCTCATGTTATCTTTTATAGGGTCGTAGGTCGCTCGTAGGTCTTACCCTCATGTTATCTTTTCTAGGGTTGTAGGTTGCTTGTAGGTCTTACCCTTAAGTTATCTTTTATAGGGTGGTAGGTCGCTCGTAGGTCTTACCCTCACGTTATATTTTCTAAGGTTATAGTTTGCTCATAGGTCTTACCCTCATGTTATTTTTTATAGGGTCGTAGGTCGCCCATAGGTCTTACCCTCAGGTTATCTTTTTTAGGATCGTAGGTCGCCCGTAGGTCTTTCACTCACGTTATGTTTTCTAGGGTAGTAGGTTGCTCGTAGGTCTTACCATCACATTATCTTTTCTAAGGTCGTAGGTCGCTCATAGGTCTTACCCTCGCGTTTTATTTTCTAGGGTCGTAGGTCGCCCGTAGGTCTTACCCTCTCGTTATATTTTCTAGGGTTGTAGGTCACTTGTATGTATTACCCTCACAATATATTTTATAGGGTCGTAGGTCACTCGTAGGGCTTACCCTCACGTTATATTTTGTAGAGTCGTAGGTCGCTCATAGGTCTTACCCTTACGTTATCTTTTATAGGGTCGTAGGTCTGACCCTCATGTTATATTTTCTAAGGTCGTAGGTCGCTTGTAGGTCTTACCATCATGTTATCTTTTCTAGGGTTATAGGTCGCTCCTAGGTCTTACCCTCACATTATCTTTTATCGGGTCGTAGGTCGCCCGTAGGTCTTACCCTCACATTATCTTTTATTGGGTCGTAGGTCGCCCGTAGGTCTTACCTCACTTTATCTTTTCTAGGGTCGTAGGTTGCCCGTAGGTCTTACCCTCATGTTATATTTTTTAGGGACGTAGGTCGCTTGTAGGTCTTACCCTCATGTTATCTTTTCTAGGGTTGTAGGTCCAGTGTGGGTCTTACCCTCACGTTATCTTTTATAGGGTCGTAGGTCGCTCGTAGGTCTTACCCTCATGTTATCTTTTCTAGCGTTGTAGGTCGCTTGTAGGTCTTACCCTCCAGTTATCTTTTATAGGGTCGTAGGTCGCTCGTAGGTCTTACCCTCATGTTATATTTTCTAAGGTTATAGTTTTCTCATAGGTCTTACCCTCATGTTATTTTTTATAGGGTCGTAGGTCGCCCATAGGTCTAACCCTCAAGTTATCATTTTTAGGGTTGTAGGTCGCCCGTAGGTCTTACACTCACGTTATGTTTTCTAGGGTAGTAGGTCACTCATAGGTCTTACCCTAATGTTATATTTTCTAAGGTCGTAGGTTGCTCGTAGGTCTTACCCTCGCGTTATATTTTCTAGGGTCGTAGGTCGCTCGTAGGTCTTACCCTTTCGTTATTTTCTAGGGTTGTAGGTCACTTATAGGTATTACCCTGACAATATCTTTCATAGGGTCATAGGTCGCTCATAGGTTTTACCCTCATGTTATATTTTCTAAGGTTGTAGTACGCTCATAGGTCTTACCCTCACGTTATCTTTTATAGGGTCGTAGGTCGGCCGTAGGTCTTACCCTCATGTTATCTTTTCTACGGTCATAGGTCCCTTGTAGGTCTTACCCTCCTGTTATCTTTTCTAGGGTTGTAGGTCGCGTGTAGGTCTTACCCTCACGTTATCTTTTATAGAGTCGTAGGTTGCTCGTAGGTCTTACCCTCATGTTATCTTTTCTAGGGTTGTAGGTCGCTTGTAGGTCTTTCCCTTAAGTTATTATTTATAGGGTCGTAGGTAGCTCGTAGGTCTTACCCTCACGTTATATTTTCTAAGGTTATAGTTTGCTCATAGGTCTTGCCCTCATGTTATTTTTTATATTGTCGTAGGTCGCCCATTGGTGTAACCCTTAGGTTATCGTTTTTAGGGTCGTAGGTCGCCTGTAGGTCTTACACTCACGTTATGTTTTCTAGGGTAGTAGGTCGCTCATAGGTCTTACCCTAACATTTTCTTTTCTAAGGTCATAGGTCTCTCGTAGGTCTTACCCTCGCGTTATATTTTTTAGGGTCGTAGGTCGCCCGTAGGTCTTACCGTCTCGTTATATTTTCTACAGTTGTAGGTCACTTGTAGGTATTACCCTCACAATATCTTTTAAAGGGTCGTAGGTCGTTCGTAGGTCTTTCACTCATGTTATATTTTTACGGTCGTAGGTCACTCCTAGGTCTTACCCTCACACTATATTTTCTAGGGTCGTAGGTCGCTTGTAAGTCTTACCTTCATGTTATCTTTTCTAGGGTTGTAGGTCCCGTGTAGGTCTTACCCTCATGTTATCTTTTATAGGGTCGTAGGTCGCTCGTAGGTCTTACCCTCATGTTATCTTTTCTAGGGTTGTAGGTTGCTTGTAGGTCTTACCCTTAAGTTATCTTTTATAGGGTGGTAGGTCGCTCGTAGGTCTTACCCTCACGTTATATTTTCTAAGGTTATAGTTTGCTCATAGGTCTTACCCTCATGTTATTTTTTATAGGGTCGTAGGTCGCCCATAGGTCTTACCCTCAGATTATCTTTTTTAGGATCGTAGGTCGCCCGTAGGTCTTTCACTCACGTTATGTTTTCTAGGGTAGTAGGTCGCTCGTAGGTCTTACCATCACATTATCTTTTCTAAGGTCGTAGGTCGCTCATAGGTCTTACCCTCGCGTTATATTTTCTAGGGTCGTAGGTCGCCCGTAGGTCTTACCGTCTCGTTATATTTTCTAGGGTTGTAGGTCACTTGTAGGTATTACCCTCACAATATATTTTATAGGGTCGTAGGTCACTCGTAGGTCTTACCCTCACGTTATATTTTCTAGAGTCGTAGGTCGCTCATAGGTCTTACCCTTACGTTATCTTTTATAGGGTCGTAGGTCTGACCCTCATGTTATATTTTCTAAGGTCGTAGGTCGCTTGTAGGTCTTACCCTCATGTTATCTTTTCTAGGGTTATAGGTCGCTCCTAGGTCTTACCCTCACATTATCTTTTATCGGGTCGTAGGTCGCCCGTAGGTCTTACCCTCACATTATCTTTTATTGGGTCGTAGGTCGCCCGTAGGTCTTACCTCACTTTATCTTTTCTAGGGTCGTAGGTTGCCCGTAGGTCTTACCCTCATGTTATATTTTCTAGGGACGTAGGTCGCTTGTAGGTCTTACCCTCATGTTATCTTTTCTAGGGTTGTAGGTCCAGTGTGGGTCTTACCCTCACGTTATCTTTTATAGGCTCGTAGGTCGCTCGTAGGTCTTACCCTTATGTTATCTTTTCTAGGGTTGTAGGTCGCTTGTAGGTCTTACCCTCCAGTTATCTTTTATATGGTCGTAGGTCGCTCGTAGGTCTTACCCTCATGTTATATTTTATAAGGTTATAGTTTTTTCATAGGTCTTACCCTCATGTTATTTTTTATAGGGTCGTAGATCGCCCATTGGTCTAACCCTCAAGTTATCATTTTTAGGGTTGTAGGTCGCCCGTAGGTCTTACACTCACGTTATGTTTTCTAGGGTAGTAGGTTGCTCATAGATCTTACCCTAACGTTATCTTTTCTAAGGTCGTAGGTCGCTCATAGGTCTTACCCTCGCGTTATATTTTCTAGGGTCGTAGGTCTTCCGTAGGTCTTACCCTCTGGTTATATTTTCTAGGGTTGTAGGTCAATTGTAGGTATTACCCTCACAATATCTTTTATAGGGTCGTAGGTCGCTCGTAGGTCTTACCCTCATGTTATATTTTCTAAGGTTATAGTTCGGTCATAGGTCTTAGCCTCATGTTATCTTTTATAGTGTCGTAGGTCGCCCGTAGGTCTTACCCTCACGTTATCTTTTCTAGGGTCGTAGGTCGCTTGTAGGTCTTACCCTCATGTTATCTTTTCTAGGGTTGTAGGTCGCGTGTAGGTCTTACCCTCATGTTATGTTTTATAGGGTCGTAGGTTGCTCGTAGGTTTTACTTTCATGTTATCTTTTCTAGGGTTGTAGGTCGCTTGTAGGTCTTTCCCTCAAGTTATCTTTTATAGGGTCGTAGGTAGCTCGTAGGTCTTACCCTCACGTTATATTTTCTAAGGTTATAGTTTGCTAATAGGTCTTGCTCTGATGTTATTTTTTATAGGGTCGTAGGTCGCCCATAGGTCTAAACCTCAGGTTATCATTTTTAGGGTCGTAGGTCGCCCGTAGGTCTTACACTCACGTTATGTTTTCTAGGGTAGTAGGTCGCTCATAGGTCTTACCCTAACGTTATCTTTTCTAAGGTCGTAGGTCGCTCGAAGGTCTTACCCTCGCATTATATTTTCTAGGGTCGTAGGTTGCCCGTAGGTCTTACCCTCTTGTTATATTTTCTACGGTTGTAGGTCACTTGTAGGTATTACCCTTACAATATCTTTTATAGGGTCGTAGGTCGCTCGTAGGTCTTTCCCTCATGTTATCTTTCTACGGTCATAGGTCGCTCGTACGTCTTACCCTCACATTATATTTTCTAGGGTCGTGGGTCGCTTGTAGGTCTTACCCTTACGTTATCTTATAGGGTCGTAGGTCGCTTGTAGGTCTTACCCTCATGTTATCTTTTCTAGGGTTATAGTTCGCTCCTAGGTCTTACCCTCACATTATCTTTTATCGGGTCGTAGGTCGCCCGTAGGTCTTACCCTCACATTATATTTTATTGGGTCGTAGGTCGCCCGAAGGTCTTACCCTCACTTTATCTTTTCTAGGGTCGTAGGTTGCCCGTAGGTCTTACCCTCATGTTATATTTTCTAGGGACGTAGGTCGCTTGTAGGTCTTACCCTCATGTTATCTTTTCTAGGGTTGTAGGTCCAGTGTGGGTCTTACCCTCACGTTATCTTTTATAGGGTCGTAGGTCGCTCGTAGGTCTTACCCTCATGTTATCTTTTCTAGGGTTGTAGGTCGCTTGTAGGTCTTACCCTCCAGTTATCTTTTATAGGGTCGTAGGTCGCTCGGAGGTCTTACGCTCATGTTATATTTTCTAAGGTTATAGTTTTCTGATAGGTCTTACCCTCATGTTATTTTTATAGGGTCGTAGGTCACCCATAGGTCTAACCCTCAAGTTATCTTTTTTAGGGTCGCAGGTCGCCCGTAGGTCTTACCCTCACGTTATGTTTTATAAGGTCATAGCTCGCTCGTAGGTCTTACCCTCATCTAATCTTTCTACGGTCATAGGTCAGTCGTATATCTTACTCTTACTTTATATTTTCAAGGGTCGTAGGTCGCCCGTAGGTCTTACCCTCTGGTTATATTTTCTAGGGTTGTAGGTCACTTGTAGTTATTACCCTCACAATATCTTTTATAGGGTCGTAGGTCGCTCGTAGGTCTTACCCTCATGTTATATTTTCTAAGGTTGTAGTTCGGTCATAGGTCTTACCCTCACGTTATCTTTTATAGTGTCGTAGGTCGCCCGTAGGTCTTACCCTCACGTTATCTTTTCTAGGGTCGTAGGTCGCTTGTAGGTCTTACCCTCATGTTATCTTTTCTAGGGATGTAGGTCGCATGTAGGTCTTACCCTCATGTTATGTTTTATAGGGTCGTAGGTTACTCGTAGGTTTTACCCTCATGTTATCTTTTCTAGGGTTGTAGGTCGCTTGTAGGTCTTTCCCTCAAGTTATCTTTTATAGGGTCGTAGGTAGCTCTAGGTCTTACCCTCACGTTATATTTTCTAAGGTTATAGTTTGCTAATAGGTCTTGCTCTCATGTTATTTTTTATAGGGTCGTAGGTCGCCCATAGGTCTAACCCTCAAGTTATCATTTTTAGGGTTGTAGGTCGCCCGTAGGTCTTACACTCACGTTATGTTTTCTAGGGTAGTAGGTCACTCATAGGTCTTACCCTAATGTTATATTTTCTAAGGTCGTAGGTTGCTCGTAGGTCTTACCCTCGCGTTATATTTTCTAGGGTCGTAGGTCGCTCGTAGGTCTTACCCTTTCGTTATTTTCTAGGGTTGTAGGTCACTTATAGGTATTACCCTGACAATATCTTTCATAGGGTCATAGGTCGCTCATAGGTTTTACCCTCATGTTATATTTTCTAAGGTTGTAGTACGCTCATAGGTCTTACCCTCACGTTATCTTTTATAGGGTCGTAGGTCGGCCGTAGGTCTTACCCTCATGTTATCTTTTCTACGGTCATAGGTCCCTTGTAGGTCTTACCCTCCTGTTATCTTTTCTAGGGTTGTAGGTCGCGTGTAGGTCTTACCCTCACGTTATCTTTTATAGAGTCGTAGGTTGCTCGTAGGTCTTACCCTCATGTTATCTTTTCTAGGGTTGTAGGTCGCTTGTAGGTCTTTCCCTTAAGTTATTATTTATAGGGTCGTAGGTAGCTCGTAGGTCTTACCCTCACGTTATATTTTCTAAGGTTATAGTTTGCTCATAGGTCTTGCCCTCATGTTATTTTTTATAGGGTCGTAGGTCGCCCATTGGTGTAACCCTTAGGTTATCGTTTTTAGGGTCGTAGGTCGCCCGTAGGTCTTACACTCACGTTATGTTTTCTAGGGTAGTAGGTCGCTCATAGGTCTTACCCTAACATTTTCTTTTCTAAGGTCATAGGTCTCTCGTAGGTCTTACCCTCGCGTTATATTTTTTAGGGTCGTAGGTCGCCCGTAGGTCTTACCGTCTCGTTATATTTTCTACAGTTGTAGGTCACTTGTAGGTATTACCCTCACAATATCTTTTAAAGGGTCGTAGGTCGTTCGTAGGTCTTTCACTCATGTTATCTTTTTACGGTCGTAGGTCACTCCTAGGTCTTACCCTCACACTATATTTTCTAGGTTCGTAGGTCGCTTGTAAGTCTTACCTTCATGTTATCTTTTCTAGGGTTGTAGGTCCCGTGTAGGTCTTACCCTCATGTTATCTTTTATAGGGTCGTAGGTCGCTCGTAGGTCTTACCCTCATGTTATCTTTTCTAGGGTTGTAGGTTGCTTGTAGGTCTTACCCTTAAGTTATCTTTTATAGGGTGGTAGGTCGCTCGTAGGTCTTACCCTCACGTTATATTTTCTAAGGTTATAGTTTGCTCATAGGTCTTACCCTCATGTTATTTTTTATAGGGTCGTAGGTCGCCCATAGGTCTTACCCTCAGATTATCTTTTTTAGGATCGTAGGTCGCCCGTAGGTCTTTCACTCACGTTATGTTTTCTAGGGTAGTAGGTCGCTCGTAGGTCTTACCATCACATTATCTTTTCTAAGGTCGTAGGTCGCTCATAGGTCTTACCCTCGCGTTATATTTTCTAGGGTCGTAGGTCGCCCGTAGGTCTTACCGTCTCGTTATATTTTCTAGGGTTGTAGGTCACTTGTAGGTATTACCCTCACAATATATTTTATAGGGTCGTAGGTCACTCGTAGGTCTTACCCTCACGTTATATTTTCTAGAGTCGTAGGTCGCTCATAGGTCTTACCCTTACGTTATCTTTTATAGGGTCGTAGGTCTGACCCTCATGTTATATTTTCTAAGGTCGTAGGTCGCTTGTAGGTCTTACCCTCATGTTATCTTTTCTAGGGTTATAGGTCGCTCCTAGGTCTTACCCTCACATTATCTTTTATCGGGTCGTAGGTCGCCCGTAGGTCTTACCCTCACATTATCTTTTATTGGGTCGTAGGTCACCCGTAGGTCTTACCTCACTTTATCTTTTCTAGGGTCGTAGGTTGCCCGTAGGTCTTACCCTCATGTTATATTTTCTAGGGACGTAGGTCGCTTGTAGGTCTTACCCTCATGTTATCTTTTCTAGGGTTGTAGGTCCAGTGTGGGTCTTACCCTCACGTTATCTTTTATAGGGTCGTAGGTCGCTCGTAGGTCTTACCCTTATGTTATCTTTTCTAGGGTTGTAGGTCGCTTGTAGGTCTTACCCTCCAGTTATCTTTTATATGGTCGTAGGTCGCTCGTAGGTCTTACCCTCATGTTATATTTTATAAGGTTATAGTTTTCTCATAGGTCTTACCCTCATGTTATTTTTTATAGGGTCGTAGATCGCCCATTGGTCTAACCCTCAAGTTATCATTTTTAGGGTTGTAGGTCGCCCGTAGGTCTTACACTCACGTTATGTTTTCTAGGGTAGTAGGTCGCTCATAGATCTTACCCTAACGTTATCTTTTCTAAGGTCGTAGGTCGCTCATAGGTCTTACCCTCGCGTTATATTTTCTAGGGTCGTAGGTCTTCCGTAGGTCTTACCCTCTGGTTATATTTTCTAGGGTTGTAGGTCAATTGTAGGTATTACCCTCACAATATCTTTTATAGGGTCGTAGGTCGCTCGTAGGTCTTACCCTCATGTTATATTTTCTAAGGTTATAGTTCGGTCATAGGTCTTAGCCTCATGTTATCTTTTATAGTGTCGTAGGTCGCCTGTAGGTCTTACCCTCACGTTATCTTTTCTAGGGTCGTAGGTCGCTTGTAGGTCTTACCCTAATGTTATCTTTTCTAGGGTTGTAGGTCGCGTGTAGGTCTTACCCTCATGTTATGTTTTATAGGGTCGTAGGTTGCTCGTAGGTTTTACTTTCATGTTATCTTTTCTAGGGTTGTAGGTCGCTTGTAGGTCTTTCCCTCAAGTTATCTTTTATAGGGTCGTAGGTAGCTCGTAGGTCTTACCCTCACGTTATATTTTCTAAGGTTATAGTTTGCTAATAGGTCTTGCTCTGATGTTATTTTTTATAGGGTCGTAGGTCGCCCATAGGTCTAAACCTCAGGTTATCATTTTTAGGGTCGTAGGTCGCCCGTAGGTCTTACACTCACGTTATGTTTTCTAGGGTAGTAGGTCGCTCATAGGTCTTACCCTAACGTTATCTTTTCTAAGGTCGTAGGTCGCTCGAAGGTCTTACCCTCGCATTATATTTTCTAGGGTCGTAGGTTGCCCGTAGGTCTTACCCTCTTGTTATATTTTCTACGGTTGTAGGTCACTTGTAGGTATTACCCTTACAATATCTTTTATAGGGTCGTAGGTCGCTCGTAGGTCTTTCCCTCATGTTATCTTTCTACGGTCATAGGTCGCTCGTACGTCTTACCCTCACATTATATTTTCTAGGGTCGTGGGTCGCTTGTAGGTCTTACCCTTACGTTATCTTTATAGGGTCGTAGGTCGCTTGTAGGTCTTACCCTCATGTTATCTTTTCTAGGGTTATAGTTCGCTCCTAGGTCTTACCCTCACATTATCTTTTATCGGGTCGTAGGTCGCCCGTAGGTCTTACCCTCACATTATATTTTATTGGGTCGTAGGTCGCCCGAAGGTCTTACCCTCACTTTATCTTTTCTAGGGTCGTAGGTTGCCCGTAGGTCTTACCCTCATGTTATATTTTCTAGGGACGTAGGTCGCTTGTAGGTCTTACCCTCATGTTATCTTTTCTAGGGTTGTAGGTCCAGTGTGGGTCTTACCCTCACGTTATCTTTTATAGGGTCGTAGGTCGCTCGTAGGTCTTACCCTCATGTTATCTTTTCTAGGGTTGTAGGTCGCTTGTAGGTCTTACCCTCCAGTTATCTTTTATAGGGTCGTAGGTCGCTCGGAGGTCTTACGCTCATGTTATATTTTCTAAGGTTATAGTTTTCTGATAGGTCTTACCCTCATGTTATTTTTATAGGGTCGTAGGTCACCCATAGGTCTAACCCTCAAGTTATCTTTTTTAGGGTCGCAGGTCGCCCGTAGGTCTTACCCTCACGTTATGTTTTATAAGGTCATAGCTCGCTCGTAGGTCTTACCCTCATCTAATCTTTCTACGGTCATAGGTCAGTCGTATATCTTACTCTTACTTTATATTTTCAAGGGTCGTAGGTCGCCCGTAGGTCTTACCCTCTGGTTATATTTTCTAGGGTTGTAGGTCACTTGTAGTTATTACCCTCACAATATCTTTTATAGGGTCGTAGGTCGCTCGTAGGTCTTACCCTCATGTTATATTTTCTAAGGTTGTAGTTCGGTCATAGGTCTTACCCTCACGTTATCTTTTATAGTGTCGTAGGTCGCCCGTAGGTCTTACCCTCACGTTATCTTTTCTAGGGTCGTAGGTCGCTTGTAGGTCTTACCCTCATGTTATCTTTTCTAGGGATGTAGGTCGCATGTAGGTCTTACCCTCATGTTATGTTTTATAGGGTCGTAGGTTACTCGTAGGTTTTACCCTCATGTTATCTTTTCTAGGGTTGTAGGTCGCTTGTAGGTCTTTCCCTCAAGTTATCTTTTATAGGGTCGTAGGTAGCTCTAGGTCTTACCCTCACGTTATATTTTCTAAGGTTATAGTTTGCTAATAGGTCTTGCTCTCATGTTATTTTTTATAGGGTCGTAGGTCGCCCATAGGTCTAACCCTCAGGTTACCATTTTTAGGGTCGTAGGTCGCCCGTAGGTCTTACACTTACGTTATGTTTTCTAGGGTAGTAGGTCGCTCATAGGTCTTACCCTAATGTTATCTTTTCTAAGGTCGTAGGTTTCCCGTAGGTCTTACCCTCTCGTTATATTTTCTACGGTTGTAGGTCACTTGTAGGTATTACCCTTACAATATCTTTTATAGGGTCGTAGGTCGCTCGTAGGTCTTTCCCTGATGTTATCTTTCTACCGTCAGAGGTCGCTCGTAGGTCTTACCCTCACATTATATTTTCTAGGGTCGTAGGTCGCTTGTAGGTCTTACCCTTACGTTATCTTTATAGGGTCGTAGGTCGGTCGTAGGTCTTACCCTCACGTTATATTTTCTAAGGTTGTAGTTCGCTCGTAGGTCTTACCCTCACATTATCTTTTATCGAGTCGCAGGTCGCCCGTAGGTCTTACCCTAATGTTATCTTTTCTAGGGTCGTAGGTCGCCCGTAGGTCTTACCCTCACGTTATCTTTTATAGGGTCGTAGGTCTCTCGTAGGTCTTACCCTCATGTTATCTTTTATAGGGCTGTAGGACACGTATAGGTCTTACCCTTATGTTATCTTTCTAGGGTCGTAGGTCACTCGTAGGTCTTACCCTCATGCTATCTTTTCTAGGGTTCTAGGTCGCTTGTAGGTCTTACCCTCACGTTATCTTTTATAGGGTCGTAGGTAGCTCGTAGGTCTTACCCTCACGTTATATTTTCTAAGGTTATAGTTTTCTCATAGGTCTTGCCCTCATGTTATTTTTTATAGGGTCGTAGGTCGCCCATAGGTGTAACCCTCAGGTTATCGTTTTTAGGGTCGTAGGTCGCCCGTAGGTCTTACACTCACGTTATGTTTTCTAGGGTAGTAGGTCGCTCATAGGTCTTACCCTAACGTTTTCTTTTCTAAGGTCATAGGTCGCTCGTAGGTCTTACCCTCGCGTTATATTTTTTAGGGTCGTAGTTCGCCCGTAGGTCTTACCGTCTCGTTATATTTTCTACGGTTGTAGGTCACTTGTAGGTATTACCCTCACAATATCTTTTAAAGGGTCGTAGGTCGTTCGTAGGTCTTTCACTCATGTTATCTTTCTACAGTCGTAGGTCGCTCCTAGGTCTTACCCTCACACTATATTTTCTAGGGTCGTAGGTCGCTTGTAGGTCTTACCTTCATGTTATCTTTTCTAGGGTTGTAGGCTCTCGTGTAGGTCTTACCCTCATGTTATCTTTTATAGGGTCGTAGGTCGCTCGTAGGTCTTACCCTCATGTTATCTTTTCTAGGGTTGTAGGTCACTTGTAGGTCTTACCCTTAAGTTATCTTTTATAGGGTGGTAGGTCGCTCGTAGGTCTTACCCTCACGTTATATTTTCTAAGGTTATAGTTTGCTCATAGGTCTTACCCTCATGTTATTTTTTATAGGGTCGTAGGTCGCCGATAGGTCTTACCCTCAGGTTATCTTTTTTAGGGTCGTAGGTCTTTCACTCACGTTATGTTTTCTAGGGTAGTAGGTCCCTCATAGGTCTTACCATCACATTATCTTTTCTAAGGTCGTAGGTCGCTCATAGGTCTTACCCTCGCGTTATATTTTCTAGGGTCGTAGGTCGCCCGTAGGTCTTACCCTCTCATTATATTTTCTAGGGTTGTAGGTCACTTGTAGGTATTACCCTCATAATATATTTTATAGGGTCGTAGGTCACTCGTAGGTCTTACCCTCATGTTATATTTTCTAGGGTCGTAGGTCGCTCATAGGTCTTACCCTTATGTTATCTTTTATAGGGTCGTAGGTCTGACCCTCATGTTATATTTTCTAAGGTCGTAGGTCGCTTGTAGGTCTTACCCTCATGTTATCTTTTCTAGGGTTATAGGTCGCTCCTAGGTCTTACCCTCACATTATCTTTTATCGGTCGTAGGTCGCCCGTAGGTCTTACCCTCACATTATCTTTTATTGGGTCGTAGGTCGCCCGTAGGTCTTACCTCACTTTATCTTTTCTAGGGTCGTAGGTTGCCCGTGGGTCTTACCCTCACGTTATCTTTTATAGGGTCGTAGGTCGCTCGTAGGTCTTACCCTCATGTTATCTTTTCTAGGGTTGTAGGTCGCTTGTAGGTCTTACCCTCCAGTTATCTTTTTTAGGGTCGTAAGTCGCTCGTAGGTCTTACTCTCATGTTATATTTTCTAAGGTTATAGTTTGCTCATAGGTCTTACCCTCATGTTATTTTTTATAGGGTCGTAGGTCGCCCATAGGTCTAACCCTCAAGTTATCTTTTTTAGGGTCGTAGGTCGCCCGTAGGTGTTACACTCACGTTACGTTTTCTAGGGTAGTAGGTCGCTCATAGATCTTACCCTAACGTTATCTTTTCTAAGGTCGTAGGTCGCTCATAGGTCTTACCCTCGCGTTATATTTTCTAGGGCCGTAGGTCGCCCGTAGGTCTTACCCTCTGGTTATATTTTCTAGGGTTGTAGGTCACTTGTAGGTATTACCCTCACAATATCTTTTATAGGGTCGTAGGTCGCTCGTAGGTCTTACCCTCATGTTATATTTTCTAAGGTTATAGTTTGGTGATAGGTCTTACCCTCACGTTATCTTTTATAGTGTCGTAGGTCGCCCGTAGGTCTTACCCTCACGTTATCTTTTCTAGGGTCGTTGGTCGTTTGTAGCTCTTACCCTCATGTTATCTTTTCTAGGGTTGTAGGTCGCGTGTAGGTCTTACCCTCATGTTATGTTTTATAGGGTCGTAGGTTGCTCGTAGGTTTTACCCTCATGTTATCTTTTCTAGGGTTGTAGGTCGCTTGTAGGTCTTTCCCTCAAGTTATCTTTTATAGGGTCGTAGGTAGCTCGTAGGTCTTACCCTCACGTTATATTTTCTAAGGTTATAGTTTGCTAATAGGTCTTTCTCTCATGTTGTTTTTTATAGGGTCGTAGGTCGCCCATAGGTCTAACACTTAGGTTATCATTTTTAGGTTCGTAGGTCGCCCGTAGGTCTTACACTAACGTTATCTTTTCTAAGGTCGTAGGTCGCTCGAAGGTCTTACCCTCGCATTATAATTTCTAGGGTCGTAGGTTGCCCGTAGGTCTTACCCTCTCGTTATATTTTCTACGGTTGTAGGTCACTTGTAGGTATTACCCTTACAATATCTTTTATAGGGTCGTAGGTCGCTCGTAGGTCTTACCCTTACATTATATTTTCTAGGGTCGTAGGTCGCTTGTAGGTCTTACCCTTATGTTATCTTTATAGGGTCGTAGGTCGCTCGTAGGTCTTACCCTCACGTTATATTTTCTAAGGTTGTAGTTCGCTCGTAGGGCTTACCCTCACATTATCTTTTATCGAGTCGTAGGTCGCCCGTAGGTCTTACCCTAATGTTATCTTTTCTAGGGTCGTAGGTCGCCCGTAAGTCTTACCCTCACGTTATCTTTTATAGGGTCGTAGGTCTCTCGTACGTCTTACCCTCATGTTATCTTTTATAGGGCTGTAGGACACGTATAGGTCTTACCCTTATGTTATCTTTCTAGGGTCGTAGGTCTCTCGTAGGTCTTACCCTCATGTTATCTTTTCTAGGGTTCTAGGTCGCTTGTAGTTCTTACCCTCACGTTATCTTTTATAGGGTCATAGGTCGCCCGTAGGTCTTAACCTCACGTTATATTTTCTAGGGTCGTAGGTCCCTCGATATCTTTCCATCACGTTATATATTTTAGGGTCGTAGGTCGCTCATAGGTCTTACCCTTACATTATCTTTTCTAGGGTTGTAGGTCGTCCTTAAGTCTTACCCTCAAGTTATCTTTTCTAGGGTCGTAGTTTGCTAGTAGGTCTTTCTCTCATGTTATCTTTCTACGGTCGTAGGTCGGTCGTAGGTCTTACCCTCACGTTATATTTTCTAGGGTCGTAGGTCTCTTTTAGGTCTTACCCTCACGTTATCTTTTATAGGGTCATAGGTCACTCGTAGGTCTTACCCTCATGTTATATTTTCTAAGCTTGTAGTTCGCCCGTAGGTCTTACCCTCACATTATCTTTTATCGAGTCGTACGTCGCCCGTATATCTTACCCTCATGTTATCTTTTATAAGGTCGTAGGTTGCCTGTAGGTCTTACCCTCACGTTATATTTTCTAAGGTTGTAGTTCGCTCGTAGGTCTTACCCTCACATTAACTTTTATCGAGTCGTAGGTCGCCCGTAGTTCTTACCCTAATGTTATCTTTTCTAGGGTCGTAGGTCACCCGTAGGTCTTACCCTCACTTTATCTTTTATAGGGTCGTAGGTCTCTCGTAGGTCTTACCCTCATGTTATCTTTTATAGGGCTGTAGGACACGTATAGGTCTTGCCCTCATGTTATCTTTCTAGGGTCGTAGGTCTCTCGTAGGTCTTACCCTCATGTTATCTTTTCTAGGGTTCTAGGTTGCTTGTAGGTCTTACCCTTATGTTATCTTTTATCGGGTCGTAGGTCGCCCGTAGGTCTTACCCTCACGTTATATTTTCTATGGTCATATGTCCCTCGATATCTTTCCATCACGTTATATATTTTAGGGTCGTAGGTCGCTCATAGGTCTTACCCTCACGTTATATTTTCTAGGGTTGTATGTCGTCCGTAAGTCTTACCCTCAAGTTTTCTTTTCTAGGGTCGTAGTTCGCTAGTAGGTCTTACCCTCACGTTATCTTTGCTAGGGTCGTAGGTCGCACATTGGTCTTACTCTCACGTTAGCATTTATAGGGTCATAGGTCGCTTGTAGTTCTTTCCCTCATGTTATCTTTCTACGGTCGTAGGTCGCTTGTAGGTCTTACCCTGACGTTATACTTTCTAGGGTCGTAGGTCGCTTGTAGGTCTTACCCTTACGTTATCTTTTATAGGGTCGTAGGTCGCTCGTAGGTCTTACCCTCACGTTATCTTTTCTAAGGGCGTAGGTCGCTCGTAGGTCTTACCCTCGCGTTATATTTTCTAGGGTCGTAGGTCGCCCGGAGGTCTTACCCTCTCGTAATATTTTCTAGGGTTGTAGGTCGCTTGTAGGTATTACCCTCACAATATCTTTTAAAGGGTCGTAGGTCGCTCGTAGGTCTTACCCTCATGTTATATTTTCTAAGGTTGTAGTTCGCACGTAGGTCTTACCCTCACGTTATCTTTTATAGGGTCGTAGGTCGCCCGTAGGTCTTACCCTCATGTTATATTTTCTAGGGTCATAGGTCCCTCGATATCTTTCCATCACATTATATATTTTAGGGTCGTAGGTCGCTCATAGGTCTTACCCTTACATTATCTTTTCTAGGGTTGTAGGTCGTCCTTAAGTCTTACCGTCAAGTTATCTTTTCTAGGGTCGTAGTTCGCTAGTAGGTCTTTCCCTCATGTTATCTTTCTACGGTCGTAGGTCGGTCGTAGGTCTTACCCTCATGTTATATTTTCTAGGGTCGTAGGTCGCTTGTAGGTCTTACCCTCACGTTATCTTTTATAGGGTCGTAGGTCGCTCGTAGATCTTACCCTCATGTTATATTTTCTAAGGTTGTAGTTCGCTCGTAGGTCTTACCCTCAGATTATCTTTTATCGAGTCGTAGGTCGCCTGTATATCTTACCCTCACTTTATCTTTTCTAGGGTCATAGGTTGCCCGTAGGTCTTACCCTCATGTTCTATTTTCTAGGGTCGTAGGTCACTCGTAGGTCTTACCCTCACGTTATATTTTCTAGGGTCATAGGTCGCTTGTAGGTGTTACCCTCATGTTATCTTTTATAGGGTCGTAGGTCGCTCGTAGGTCTTACCCTCAGGTTATCTTTTCTAAGGTCGTAGGTCGCTCGTAGGTCTTTCCCTCGCGTTATATTTTCTAGCGTCGTAGGTCTCCCGTAGGTCTTTCCCTCTCGTTATATTTTCTAGGGTTGTAGGTCGCTTGTAGGTATTACCCTCACAATATCTTTTATAGGGTCGTAGGTCGCTCGTAGGTCTTACCTTCATGTTATATTTTCTAAGGTTGTAGTTCGCTCGTAGGTCTTACCCTTACGTTATGTTTTATAAGGTCGTAAGTCGCTCGTAGGTCTTTCCCTCATGTTATCTTTCTACGGTCGTAGGTCGCTCGTAGGTCTTACCCTCACGTTATATTTTCTAGGGTCGTAGGTCGCTTGTAGGTCTTACCCTCACGTTATCTTTTATAGGGTCGTAGGTCACTCGTAGGTCTTACCCTCATGTTATATTTTCTAAGGTTGTAGTTCGCTCGTAGGTCTTACCCTCACATTATCTTTTATCGAGTCGTAGGTTGCCCTTATATCTTACCCTCACTTTATCTTTTCTAGGGTCGTAGGTCGCCCGTAGGTCTTACCCTCACGTTATATTTTCTAGGTTCGTAGGTCGCTCGTAGGTCTTACCCTCATGTTATCTTTTCTAGGGTTGTAGGTCGTGCGCAGGTCTTACCCTCATGTTATCTTTTATAGGGTCGTAGGTTGCTCGTAGGTCTTACCCTCATGTTAGGTTTTATAGGGTCGCAGGTTGCTGATAGCTCTTACCCTCACATTATATTTCTAGGGTTGTATGTCTTACCCTCACATTATATTTTCTAGGGTCATAGGTCGCTTGTAGGTCTTACCCTAACGTTATCTTTTCTAAGGTCGTAGGTCGCTCGTAGGTCTTACCCTCGCATTATATTTTCTAGGATCGTAGGTCGCCCGTAGGTCTTACCCTCTCGTTCTATTTTCTAGGGTTGTAGGTCACTTGTAGGTATTACCCTCAAAATATATTTTATAGGGTCGTAGGTCACTCGTAGGTCTTACCCTCATGTTATATTTTCTAAGGTAGTAGGTCACTCATATGTCTTACCCTAACGTTATCTTTTCTAAGGTCGTAGCTCGCTCGTAGGTCTTACCCTCGCGTTATATTTTCTAGGGTCGTAGGTCAATTAGAGGTATTACCCTCATAATATCTTTTATAGGGTCGTAGGTCGCTCATAGGTCTTACCCTCACGTTATATTTTCTAGGGTCGTAGGTCGCTTGTAGGTCTTACCCTTACGTTATCTTTTATAGGGTCATAGGTCGCTCGTAGGTCTTATCCTCATGTTATATTTTCTAAGGTTATAGTTCGCTCGTAGGTCTTACCCTCACATTATCTTTTATCGGGTCGTAGGTCGCCCGTAGGTCTTACCCTCACATTATCTTTTACTGGATCGTAGGTCTCCCGTAGGTCTTACCCTCACTTTATCTTTTCTAGGGACATAGGTTTCCCGTAGGTCTTACCTTCATGTTATATTTTCTAGGGTTGTAGGTCGCTTGTAGGTCTTACCCTTATGTTATCTTTTCTAGGGTTGTAGGTCGCGTGTAGGTCTTACCCTCACGTTATCTTTTATAGGGTCGTAGGTTGCTCGTAGGTCTTACCCTCATGTTATCTTTTCTAGGGTTGTAGGTCGCTTGTAGGTCTTTCCCTGAAGTTATGTTTTATAGGGTCGTAGGTAGCTCGTAGGTCTTACCCTCACGTTATATTTTCTAAGGTTATAGTTTACTCATAGGTCTTGCCCTCATGTTATTTTTTATAGGATCGTAGGTCGCAAATAGGTCTAACCTTCAGGTTATCGTTTTTAGGGTCGTAGGTCGCACGTAGGTCTTACACTCAAGTTATGTTTTCTAGGGTAGTAGGTCGCTCATAGGTCTTACCCTAACATTATCTTTTCTAAGGACGTAGGTCGCTCGTACGTCTTCCCCTCGCGATATATTTTCTAGGGTCGTAGGTCGCCCGTAGGTCTTACCCTCTCGTTATATTTTATAGGTTTGTAGGTCACTTGTAGGTATTACCCTCACAATATCTTTTATAGGGTCTTAGGTCGCTCGTAGGTCTTTCCCTCATGTTATCTTTCTACGGTCGTAGGTCGCTCGTAGGTCTTACCCTCACGTTATATTTTCTAGGGTCGTAGGTCGCTCGTAGGTCTTACCCTGGCGTTATATTTTCTAGGGTCGTAGGTTGCCCGTAGGTCTTACCCTCTCCTTATATTTTCTAGGGTTGTAGGTCACTTGTAGGTATTACCCTCATAATATCTTTTATAGTGTCGTAGGTATTACCCTCACATTATATTTTCTAGGGTCATAGGTCGCTTGTAGGTCTTACCCTAACTTTATCTTTTCTAAGGTCGTAGGTTTCTTGTAGGTCTTACCCTCACATTATATTTTCCAGGGTCGTAGGTCGCCCGTAGGTCTTACCCTCTCGTTCAATTTTCTAGGGTTGTAGGTCACTTGTAGGTATTACCCTCACAATATCTTTTATAGGGTCGTAGGTCACTCGTAGGTCTTACCCTCATGTTATATATTCTAAGGTTGTAGTTCGCCCATAGGTCTAACCCTCAGGTTATCGTTTTTAGGGTCGTAGGTCGCCCGTAGGTCTTACACTAAACGTTATGTTTTCAAGGGTAGTAGGTCGCTCATATGTCTTACCCTAACGTTATCTTTTCTAAGGTCGTAGGTCGCTCGTAGGTCTTACCCTCGCGTTATATTTTCTAGGGTCGTAGGTCGCCCGTAGGTCTTACCCTCTCGTTATATTTTCTAGGGTTGTAGGTCACTTAGAGGTATTACCCTCACAATATCTTTTATAGGGTCGTAGGTCGCTCATAGGTCTTACCCTCACATTATATTTTCCAGGGTCGTAGGTCGCTTGTAGGTCTTACCCTTACGTTATCTTTTATAGGGTCGTAGGTCGCTCGTAGTTATTACCCTCATGTTATATTTTCTAAGGTTGTAGTTCGCTCGTATGTCTTACCCTCACATTATCTTTTAACGGGTCGTAGGTCGCCCGTAGGTCTTACCCTCACATTATCTTTTATAGGGTCGTACGTTGCTCGTAGGTCTTACCCTCATGTTATCTTTTCTAGGGTTTTAGGTCGCTTATAGGTCTTTCCCTCAAGTTATCTTTTATATGGTCGTAGGTAGCTCGTAGGTCTTACCCTCACGTTTTATTTTCTAAGGTTATAGTTTACTCATAGGTCTTGCCCTCATGTTATTTTTTATAGGGTCGTAGGTCGCAAATAGGTCTAACCTTCAGGTTATCGTTTTTAGGGTCGTAGGTCGCACGTAGGTCTTACACTCACATTATGTTCTCTAGGGTAGTAGGTCGCTCATAGGTCTTACCCTAACGTTATCTTTTCTAAGGTCGTAGGTCGCTCGTACGTCTTACCCTCGGGCTATATTTTCTAGGGTCGTAGGTCGCCCGTAGGTCTTACCCTCTCGTTATATTTTCTAGGTTTGTAGGTCACTTGTAGGTATTACCCTCACAATATCTTTTATAGGTTCTTAGGTCGCTCGTAGGTTTTTCCCTCATGTTATCTTTCTACGGTCGTAGGTCGCTCGTAGTTCTTACCCTCATGTTATATTTTCTAGGGTCGTAGGTCGCTCGTAGGTCTTACCCTCGCGTTATATTTTCTAGGGTCGTAGGTTGCCCATAGGTCTTACCCTCTCGTTATATTTTCTAGGGTTGTAGGTCACTTGTAGGTATTACCCTCACAATATCTTTTATAGGGTCGTAGGTATTACCCTCACATTATATTTTCTAGGTTCATAGGTCGCTTGTAGGTCTTACCCTAACGTTATCTTTTCTAAGGTCGTAGGTCGCTCGTAGGTCTTACACTCGCATTATATTTTCTAGGGTCGTAGGTCGCCAGTGGGTCTTACCCTCTCGTTCTATTTTCTAAGGTTGTAGGCCACTTGTAGGTATTACCCTCACAATATCTTTTATAGGGTCGTAGGTCACTCGTAGGTCTTACCCTCATGTTATATATTCTAAGGTTATAGTTCGCTCATAGGTCTAACCCTCAGGTTATCGTTTTTAGGGTCGTAGGTCGCCCGTAAGTCTTACACTAAACGTTATGTTTTCTAGGGTAGTAGGTCGCTCATATGTCTTACCCTAACGTTATCTTTTCTAAGGTCGTAGGTCGCTCGTAGGTCTTACCCTCGCGTTATATTTTCTAGGGTCGTAGGTCGCCCGTAGGTCTTACCCTCTCGTTATATTTTCTAGGGTTGTAGGTCACATAGAGGTATTACCCTCACAATATCTTTTATAGGGTCGTAGGTCGCTCATAGGTCTTACCCTCACATTATATTTTCTAGGGTCGTAGGTCGCTTTTAGGTCTTACCCTTACGTTATCTTTTATAGGGTCGTAAGTCGCTCGTAGGTCTTACCCTCACGTTATATTTTCTAAGGTTGTAGTTCGCTCGTAGGTCTTACCCTCACATTATCTTTTATCGGGTCGTAGGTCGCCCGTAGTTCTTACCCTCACATTATCTTTTACTGGGTCGTAGGTCGCCCGTAGGTCTTACCCTCACTTTATCTTTTCTAGGGACATAGGTTTCCTGTAGGTCTTACCTTCATGTTATATTTTGTAGGGTAGTAGGTCGCTCGTAGGTATTACCCTCACTTTATCTTTTCTAGGGACATAGGTTTCCCGTAGGTCTTACCTTCATGTTATATTTTGTAGGGTCGTAGGTTGCTCGTAGGTCTTACCCTCATCTTATCTTTTCTAGGGTTGTAGGTCGCTTATAGGTCTTTCCATCATGTTATCTTTTATAGGGTCGTAGGTAGCTCGTAGGTCTTACCCTCACGTTATATTTTCTAAGGTTATAGTTTACTCATAGGTCTTGCCCTCATGTTATTTTTTATAGGGTCGTAGGTCGCAAATAGGTCTATCCTTCTGGTTATCGTTTTTAGGGTCGTAGGTCGCACGTAGGTCTTACACTCACATTATGTTTTCTAGGGTAGTAGATCGCTCATAGGTCTTACCCTAACGTTATCTTTTCTAAGGTCTTAGGTCGCTCGTACGTCTTACCCTCGCGATATATTTTCTAGGGTCGTAGGTCGCCCGTAGGTCTTACCCTCTCGTTATATTTTCTAGGTTTGTAGGTCACTTGTAGGTATTACCCTCACAATATCTTTTATAGGGTCTTAGGTCACTCGTAGGTCTTTCCCTCATGTTATCTTTCTACAGTCGTAGGTCGCTCGTAGTTCTTACCCTCACGTTATATTTTCTAGGGTCGTAGGTCGCTCGTAGGTCTTACCGTCGCGTTATATTTTCTAGGGTCGTAGGTTGCCCGTAGGTCTTACCCTCTCGTTATATTTTCTAGGGTTGTAGGTCACTTGTAGGTATTACCCTCACAATATCTTTTATAGGGTCGTAGGTATTACCCTCACATTATATTTTCTAGGGTCATAGGTCGCTTGTAGGTCTTACCCTAACGTTATCTTTTCTATGGTCGAAGGTCGCTCGTAGGTCTTACCCTCGCAATATATTTTCTAGGGTCGTAGGTTAGGTCGCCCGTAGGTCTTACCCTCTCGTTCTATTTTCTAAGGTTGTAGGTCACTCGTAGGTATTACCCTCACAATATCTTTTATAGGGTCGTAGGTCACTCGTAGGTCTTACCCTCATGTTATATATTCTAAGGTTGTAGTTCGCTCATAGGTCTAACCCTCAGGTTATCGTTTTTAGGGTCGTAGGTCGCCCGTAAGTCTTACACTAAACGTTATGTTTTCTAGGGTAGTAGGTCGCTCATATGTCTTACCCTAACGTTATCTTTTCTAAGGTCGTAGGTCACTCGTAGGTCTTACCCTCGCATTATATTTTCTAGGGTCATAGGTCACTTGTAGGTCTTACCCTAACGTTATCTTTTCTAAGGTTGTAGGTCACTTAGAGGTATTAGCCTCACAATATCTTTTATAGGGTCGTAGGTCGCTCATAGGTCTTACCCTCACATGATATTTTCTAGGGTCGTAGGTCGTTTGTAGGTCTTACCCTTACGTTATCTTTTATAGGGTCGTAAGTCGCTCGTAGGTCTTACCCTCATGTTATATTTTCTAAGGTTGTAGTTCGCTCGTAGGTCTTACCCTCACATTATCTTTTATCGGGTCGTAGATCGCCCGTAGGTCTTACCCTCACATTATCTTTTACTGGGTCGTAGGTCGCCCGTAGGTCTTTCCCTCACTTTATCTTTTCTAGGGACATAGGTTTCCCGTAGGTCTTACCTTCATGTTATATTTTGTAGGGTCGTAGGTAGCTTGTAGGTCTTACCCTTATGTTATCTTTTCTATGGTTGTAGGTCGCGTGTAGGTCTTACCCTCACGTTATCTTTTATAGGGTCGTAGGTTGCTCGTAGGTCTTACCCTCATCTTATCTTTTCTGTGAATGTAGGTCGCTTATAGGTCTTTCCCTCAAGTTATCTTTTATAGGGTCGTAGGTAGCTCGTAGGTCTTACCCTCACGTTATATTTTCTAAGGTTATAGTTTACTCATAGGTCTTGCCCTCATGTTATTTTTTATAGGGTCGTAGGTCGCAAATAGGTCTAACCTTCAGGTTATCGTTTTTAGGGTCGTAGGTCGCACGTAGGTCTTACACTCACGTTATGTTTTCTAGGGTAGTAGGTCGCTCATAGGTCTTACCCTAACGTTATCTTTTCTAAGGTCTTAGGTCGCTCGTACGTCTTACCCTCGCGATATATTTTCTAGGGTCGTAGGTCGCCCGTAGGTCTTACCCTCTCGTTATATTTTCTAGGTTTGTAGGTCACTTGTAGGTATTACCCTCACAATATCTTTTATAGGGTCTTAGGTCGCTCGTAGGTCATTCCCTCATGTTATCTTTCTACGGTCGTAGGTCGCTCGTAGTTCTTACCCTCACGTTATATTTTCTAGGGTCGAAGGTCGCTCGTAGGTCTTACCCTCGCGTTATATTTTCTAGGGTCGTAGGTTGCCCGTAGGTCTTACCCTTTCGTTATATTTTCTAGGGTTGTAGGTCACTTGTAGGTATTACCCTCACAATATCTTTTATAGGGTCGTAGGTATTACCCTCACATTATATTTTCTAGGGTCATAGGTCGCTTGTAGGTCTTACCCTAACGTTATCTTTTCTATGGTCGAAGGTCGCTCGTAGGTCTTACCCTCGCAATATATTTTCTAGGGTCGTAGGTTAGGTCGCCCGTAGGTCTTACCCTCTCGTTCTATTTTCTAAGGTTGTAGGTCACTCGTAGGTATTACCCTCACAATATCTTTTATAGGGTCGTAGGTCACTCGTAGGTCTTACCCTCATGTTATATATTCTAAGGTTGTAGTTCGCTCATAGGTCTAACCCTCAGGTTATCGTTTTTAGGGTCGTAGGTCGCCCGTAAGTCTTACACTAAACGTTATGTTTTCTAGGGTAGTAGGTCGCTCATATGTCTTACCCTAACGTTATCTTTTCTAAGGTCGTAGGTCACTCGTAGGTCTTACCCTCGCATTATATTTTCTAGGGTCATAGGTCACTTGTAGGTCTTACCCTAACGTTATCTTTTCTAAGGTTGTAGGTCACTTAGAGGTATTAGCCTCACAATATCTTTTATAGGGTCGTAGGTCGCTCATAGGTCTTACCCTCACATGATATTTTCTAGGGTCGTAGGTCGTTTGTAGGTCTTACCCTTACGTTATCTTTTATAGGGTCGTAAGTCGCTCGTAGGTCTTACCCTCATGTTATATTTTCTAAGGTTGTAGTTCGCTCGTAGGTCTTACCCTCACATTATCTTTTATCGGGTCGTAGATCGCCCGTAGGTCTTACCCTCACATTATCTTTTACTGGGTCGTAGGTCGCCCGTAGGTCTTTCCCTCACTTTATCTTTTCTAGGGACATAGGTTTCCCGTAGGTCTTACCTTCATGTTATATTTTGTAGGGTCGTAGGTAGCTTTTAGGTCTTACCCTTATGTTATCTTTTCTATGGTTGTAGGTCGCGTGTAGGTCTTACCCTCACGTTATCTTTTATAGGGTCATAGGTTGCTCGTAGGTCTTACCCTCATCTTATCTTTTCTGTGAATGTAGGTCGCTTATAGGTCTTTCCCTCAAGTTATCTTTTATAGGGTCGTAGGTAGCTCGTAGGTCTTACCCTCACGTTATATTTTCTAAGGTTATAGTTTACTCATAGGTCTTGCCCTCATGTTATTTTTTATAGGGTCGTAGGTCGCAAATAGGTCTAACCTCCAGGTTATCGTTTTTAGGGTCGTAGGTCGCACGTAGGTCTTACACTCACGTTATGTTTTCTAGGGTAGTAGGTCGCTCATAGGTCTTACCCTAACGTTATCTTTTCTAAGGTCTTAGGTCGCTCGTACGTCTTACCCTCGCGATATATTTTCTAGGGTCGTAGGTCGCCCGTAGGTCTTACCCTCTCGTTATATTTTCTAGGTTTGTAGGTCACTTGTAGGTATTACCCTCACAATATCTTTTATAGGGTCTTAGGTCGCTCGTAGGTCATTCCCTCATGTTATCTTTCTACGGTCGTAGGTCGCTCGTAGTTCTTACCCTCACGTTATATTTTCTAGGGTCGTAGGTCTTACCCTCGCGTTATATTTTATAGGGTCGTAGGTTTCCCGTAGGTCTTACCCTCTCGTTATATTTTCTAGGGTTGTAGGTCACTTCTAGGTATTACCCTCACAATATCTTTTATAGGGTCATAGGTATTACCCTCACATTATATTTTCTAGGGTCATAGGTCGCTTGTAGGTCTTACCCTAACGTTATCTTTTCTAAGGTCGTAGGTCGCTCGTAGGTCTTACCCTCGCATTATATTTCCTAGGGTCGTAGGTCGCTCGTAGGTCTTACCCTCTCGTTTTATTTTCTAGGGTTGTAGGTCACTTGTAGGTATTACCCTCACAATATCTTTTATAGGGTCGTAGGTCACTCGTAGGTCTTACCCTCATGTTATATATTCTAAGGTTGTAGTTCGCTCATAGGTCTAACCCTCAGGTTATCGTTTTTAGGGTCGTAGGTCGCCCGTAAGTCTTACACTAAAAGTTATGTTTTCTAGCGTAGTTGGTCGCTCATATGTCTTACCCTAACGTTATCTTTTCTAAGGTCGTAGGTCGCTTGTAGGTCTTACCCTCGCGTTATATTTTCTAGGGTCGTAGGTCGCCCGTAGTTCTTACCCTCTCGTTATATTTTCTAGGGTTGTAGGTCACTTAGAGGTATTACCCTCACAATATCTTTTATATGGTCGTAGGTCGCTCATAGGTCTTACCCTCATATTATATTTTCTAGGGTCGTAGGTCGCTTGTAGGTCTTACCCTTACGTTATCTTTTATAGGGTCGTAGGTCGCTCGGAGGTCTTACCCTCATGTTATATTTTCTAAGGTTGTAGTTCGCTCGTAGGTCTTACCCTCACATTATCTTTTATCGGGTCGTAGGTCGCCCGTAGTTCTTACCCTCACATTATCTTTTACTGGGTCGTAGGTCGCCCGTAGGTCTTACCCTCACTTTATCTTTTCTAGGGACATAGGTTTCCCGTAGGTCTTACCTTCATGTTATATTTTGTAGGGTCGTAGGTAGCTTGTAGGTCTTACCCTTATGTTATCTTTTCTAGGGTTGTAGGTCGCGTGTAGGTCTTACCCTCATGTTATCTTTTATAGGGTCGTAGGTTGCTCGTAGGTCTTACCCTCATGTTATCTTTTCTAGGGTTGTAGGTCGCTTATAGGTCTTTCCCTCAAGTTATCTTTTATAGGGTCGTAGGTAGCTCGTAGGTCTTACCCTTACGTTATATTTTCTAAGGTTATAGTTTACTCATAGGTCTTGCCCTCATGTTATTTTTTATAGGGTCGTAGGTCGCAAATAGGTCTAACCTTCAGGTTATCGTTTTTAGGGTCGTAGGTCGCACGTAGGTCTTACACTCACGTTATGTTTTCTAGGGTAGTAGGTCGCTCATAGGTCTTACCCTAATGTTATCTTTTCTAAGTTCGTAGGTCGCTCGTAGGTCTTAGCCTCGCGTGATATTTTCTAGGGTCGTAGGTCGCCCGTAGGTCTTACCCTCTCGTTATATTTTCTAGGGTTGTAGGTCACTTGTAGGTATTACCCTCACAATATCTTTTATAGGGTCTTAGGTCGCTCGTAGGTCTTTCCCTCATGTTATCTTTCTACGGTCGTAGGTCGCTCGTAGGTCTTACCCCCACATTATATTTTCTAGGGTCGTAGGTCGCTCGTAGGTCTTACCCTCGCGTTATATTTTCTAGGGTCGTAGGTTGCCCGTAGGTCTTACCCTCTCGTTATATTTTCTAGGGTTGTAGGTCACTTGTAGGTATTACCCTCAAAATATCTTTTATAGGGTCGTAGGTATTAGCCTCACATTATATTTTCTAAGGTCATAGGTCGCTTGTAGGTCTTACACTAACGTTATCTTTTACAAGTTCGTAGGTCGCTCGTAGGTCTTACCCTCACATTATATTTTCTAGGGTCGTAGGTCGCCCGTAGGTCTTACCCTCTCGTTCTATTTTCTAGGGTTGTAGGTCACATGTAGGTATTACCCTCACAATATCTTTTATAGGGTCGTAGGTCACTCGTAGGTCTTACCCTCATGTTATATATTCTAAGGTTGTAGTTCGCTCATAGGTCTAACCCTCAGGTTATCGTTTTTAGGGTCGTAGGTCGCCCATAGGTCTTACACTAAACGTTATGTTTTCTAGGGTAGTAGGTTGCTCATATGTCTTACCCTAACGTTATCTTTTCTAAGGTCGTAGGTCGCTCGTAGGTCTTACCCTCGCGTTATATTTTCTTGGGTTGTAGGTCGCCCGTAGGTCTTACCCTCTCGTTATATTTTCTAGGGTTGTAGGTAACTTAGAGGTATTATCCTCACAATATCTTTTATAGGGTCGTAGGTCGCTCATAGGTCTTACCCTCACATGATATTTTCTAGGGTCGTAGGTCGCTTGTAGGTCTTACCCTTACGTTATCTTTTATAGGGTCGTAAGTCGCTCGTAGGTCTTACCCTCATGTTATATTTTCTAAGGTTGTAGTTCGCTCGTAGGTCTTACCCTCACATTATCTTTTATCGGGTCGTAGGTCGCCCCTAGGTCTTACCCTCACATTATCTTTTACTGGGTCGTAGGTCGCCCGTAGGTCTTACCCTCACTTTATCTTTTCTAGGGACATAGGTTTCCCGTAGGTCTTACCTTCATGTTATATTTTGTAGGGTCGTAGGTAGCTTGTAGGTCTTATGCTTATGTAATCTTTTCTAGGGTTGTAGGTCGCGTGTAGGTCTTACCCTCACGTTATCTTTTATAGGGTCGTATGTTGCTCGTAGGTCTTACCCTCATGTTATCTTTTTTAGGGTTGTAGGTTGCTTATAGGTCTTTCCCTCAAGTTATCTTTTAAAGGGTCGTAGGTAGCTCGTAGGTCTTTCCCTCATGTTATTTTTTATAGGGTCGTAGGTCGCAAATAGGTCTAATCTTCAGGTTATTGTTTTTAGGGTCGTAGGTCGCACGTAGGTCTTACACTCACGTTATGTTTTCTAGGGTAGTAGGTCGCTCATAGGTCTTACCCTAATGTTATCTTTTCTATGTTCGTAGGTCGCTCGTAGGTCTTACCCTCGCATTATATTTTCTAGGGTCGTAGGTCGCCCGTAGGTTTTACCCTCTCATTATATTTTCTAGGGTTGTAGGTCACTTGTAGGTCTTACCCTCACGTTATGTTTTATAAGGTCGTAGGTCGCTCGTAGGTCTTTCCCTCATGTTATCTTTCTACGGTCGTAGGTCGCTCATAGGTCTTACCTTCATGTTATATTTTCTAGGGACGTAGGTCGCTCGTAGGTCTTTCCCTCATGTTATCTTTTATAGGGTCGTAGGTCGCCCATAGGTCTTACCCTCATGTTATATTTTCTAAGGTTGTAGTTCGCCCGTAGGTCTTACCCTCACGTTATATTTTCTAGGGTCGTAGGTCGCTCGTAGGTCTTACCCTCATGTTATCTTTTCTAGGGCTGTAGGCCGCGCGTAGGTCTTACCCTCAAGTTATCTTTTATAGGGTCGTAGGTTGCCCGTATGTCTTACCCTCACGTTAGGTTTTATAGGGTCGCAGGTCGCTCATAGGTCTTACCCTCATGTTATCTTTTCTAGGGTTGTAGGTCGCATGTAGGTCTTACCGTCACATAATCTTTTATAGGGTTGTACGTCGCTCGTAGGTCTTACCCTCATGTTATCTTTTGTAGGGTTGTAGGTCACTTGTAGGTCTTACCCTCAAGTTATCTTTTATAGGGTCGTAGGTCGCTCGTAGGTCTTACCCTCACGTTATATTTTCTAAGTTTATAGTTTGCTCATAGGTCTTACCCTCATGTTATTTTTTATAGGATCGTAGGCCGCCCATAGGTCTTACCCTCAGGTTATATTTTTTAGGGTCGTAGGTCGCCCGTAGGTCTTTCACTCACGATATGTTTTCTAGGGTGTAGGTCGCTCGTAGGTCTTACCCTCACGTTATCTTTTCTAAGGTCGTAGTTCGCTCGTAGGTCTTACCCTCGCGTTATATTTTCTAGGGTTGTTGGTCGCCCGTAGGTCTTACCCTCTCGTTATATTTTCTAGGGTTATAGGTTGCTTGTAGGTATTACCCTCACAATATCTTGTATAGGGTCGTATGTCGGTCGTAGGTCTTACCCTCATGTTATATTTTCTAAGGTTGTAGTTCGCTCGTAGGTCTTACCCTCACGTTATCTTTTATAGGGTCGTAGGTCGCCCATAGGTCTTACCCTCACGTTATCTTATCTAGGGTCGTAGGTCACCCGTAGGTCTTACCCTCACGTTATATTTTCTAGGGTCGTAGGTGCCTCGATATCTTTCCATCACGTTATATACTTTACGGTCGTAGGTCGCTCATAGGTCTTACCCTTACGTTATCTTTTCTAGGGTTGTAGGTTGTCCGTAAGTCTTACCCTAAAGTTATCTTTTCTAGGGTCGTAGTTCGCTAATAGGTCTTACCCTCATGTTATCTTTTCAAGGGTCGTAGATCGCTCATTGGTCTTACTCTCACATTAGCATTATAGGGTCGTAGGTCGCTCGTAGGTCTTACCCTCACGTTATATTTTTAAGGGTGTCGGTCTTACCCTCACATTATGTTTTATAAGGTCGTAGGTCGCTCGTAGGTCTTTCCCTCATGTTATCTTTCTACGGTCGTAGGTCGCTCGTAGGTCTTACCCTCCCGTTATATTTTCTAGGGTCGTAGGTCGCTTGTAGGTCTTACCCTCATGTTATCTTTTATAGGGTCGTAGGTCGCTCATAAGTCTTACCCTCATGTTATCTTTTCTAGGGCTGTAGGTTGCGCGTAGGTCTTACCCTCATGTTATCTTTTATAGGGTCGTAGGTCGCTCGTAGGTCTTACCCTCACGTTAGGTTTTATAGGGTCGCAGGTCGCCCGTAGGTCTTACCCTCATGTTATTATTTATAGTGTCGTAGGTTTCTCGTAGGTCTTACCCTCATGTTATATTTTCTAAGGTTGTAGTTCGCTCGTAGGTCTTACCCTCCCATTATCTTTTATCGAGTCGTAGGTCGCCCGTATGTCTTACCCTCACTTTATCTTTTCTAGGGTCGTAGGTCGCCCGTAGGTCTTACCCTCACGTTATATTTTCTAGGGTCATAGGTCGCTAGTAGGTCTTACCCTCATGTTATCTTTTCTAGGGTTCTAGGTCGCGCGTAGGTCTTACCCTCATGTTATCTTTTATAGGGTAGTAGGTTGCCGATATGTCTTACCCTCATGTTAGGTTTTATAGGGTCGCAGGTCGCTCATAGGTCTTACCCTCATGTTATCTTTTCTAGGGTTGTAGGTCGCGCGTAGGTCTTACCCTCATGTTATCTTTTATAGGGCCGTAGGTCGCGCGTAGGTCTTACCCTCATGTTATCTTTTCTAGGGTTGTAGGTCGCTTGTAGGTCTTACCCTCAAGATATCTTTTATAGGGTCGTAGGTCGCTCGTAGGTCTTACCCTCACGTTATATTTTCTAAGGTTATAGTTTGCTCATAGGTCTTACCCTCGTGTTATTTTTTATAGGATCGTAGGTCGCCCATAGGTCTTACCCTCAGGTTATCTTTTTTAGGGTCGTAGGTCGCCTGTAGGTCTTTCACTCACGTTATGTTTTCTAGGGTGTAGGTCGCTCGTAGGTCTTACCCTCACGTTATCTTTTCTAAGGTCGTAGGTCGCTCGTAGGTCTTACCCTCGCGTTATATTTTCTAGGGTCGTTGTTCGCCCGTAGGTCTTACCCTCTCGTTATATTTTCTAGGGTTGTAGGTCGCTTGTAGGTATTACCCTCACAATATCTATTATAGGGTCGTATGTCGCTCGTAGGTCTTACCCTCATCTTATATTTTCTAAGGTTGTAGTTCGCTCGTAGGTCTTACCCTCATGTTATCTTTTATAGGGTCGTAGGTCGCCCATAAGTCTTACCCTCACGTTATCTTTTCTAGGGTCGTAGGTCGCCCGTAGGTCTTACCCTCACATTATATTTTCTAGGGTCGTAGGTCCCTCGATATCTTTCCATCACGTTATATATTTTAGGGTCGTAGGTCGCTCATAGGTCTTACCCTTACGTTATCTTTTCTAGGGTTGTAGGTCGTCCGTAAGTCTAACCCTCAAGTAATATTTTCTAGAGTCGTAGTTCGCTAGTAGATCTTACCCTCACGTTATCTTTTCAAGGGTCGTAGGCCGCTCAGTGGTCTTACTCTCACGTTAGCATTTATAGGGTCGTAGGTCGCTCGTAGGTCTTACCCTCACGTTATATTTTTAAGGGTGTCGGTCTTACCCTCACGTTATGTTTTATAAGGTCGTAGGTCGCTCGTAGGTCTTTCCCTCATGTTATCTTTCTATGGTCGTAGGTCGCTCGTAGGTCTTACCCTCCCGTTATATTTTCTAGGGTCGTAGGTCGCTTGTAGGTCTTACCCTCACGTTATCTTTTATAGGGTCGTAGGTCGCTCATAAGTCTTACCCTCATGTTATCTTTTCTAGGGCTGTAGGTTGCGCGTAGGTCTTACCCTCATGTTATCTTTTATAGGGTCGTAGGTCGCTCGTAGGTCTTACCCTCACGTTAGGTTTTATAGGGTCGCAGGTCGCTCGTAGGCTTACCCTCACGTTATATTTTCTAGGGTCGTAGGTCGCTCGTAGGTCTTACCCTCATGGTTATCTTTTCTACGGCTGTAGGTCGCGCGTTGGTCTTACCCTCATGTTATATTTTATAGGGTCGTAGGTTGCCCGTAGGTCTTACCCTCATGTTAGGTTTTATAGGGTCGCTGGTGGCTCATAGGTCTTACCCTCATGTTATCTTTTCTAGGGTTGTAGGTCGCTCGTAGGTCTTACCCTCATGTTATCTTTTCTAGGGTTGTAGGTCGTGCGTAGGTCTTACCCTCAAGTTATCTTTTATAGGGTCGTAGGTTGCCCTTAGGTCTTACCCTCACGTTAGGTTTTATAGGGTCGCAGGTCGCTCATAGGTCTTACCCTCATGTTATCTTTTCTAGGGTTGTAGGTCGCGCGTAGGTCTTACCCTCACGTTATCTTTTATAGGGTCGCAGGTCGCTCGTAGGTCTTACCCTCATGTTATCTTTTCTAGGGTTGAAGGTCGCTTGTAGGTCTTACCCTCAAGATATCTTTTATAGGGTTGTAGGTCGCTCGTAGGTCTTACCCTCACGTTATATTTTCTAAGGTTATAGTTTTCTCATAGGTCTTACCCTCATGTTATTTTTTATAGGATCGTAGGTCGCCCATAGGTCTTACCTTAGGGTATCTTTTTTAGGGTCGTAGGTCACCCGTAGGTCTTTCACTCATGTTATGTTTTCTAGGGTGTAGGTCGCTCGTAGGTCTTATCCTCGCGTTATCTTTTCTAAGGTCGTAGGTCGTTCGTAGGTCCTACCCTCGCGTTATATTTTCTAGGGTCGTTTGTCGGCCGTAGGTCTTACCCTCTCGTTATATTTTCTAGGGTTGTAGGTCGCTTGTAGGTATTACCCTCACAATATCTTTTATAGGGTCGTATGTCGCTCGTAGGTCTTACCCTCATGTTATATTTTCTAAGGTTGTAGTTCGCTTGTAGGTCTTTCCCTCATGTTATCTTTTATAGGGTCGTAGGTCGCCCATAGGTCATACTGTCACGTTATCTTTTCTAGGGTCGTAGGTCGCCCGTAGGTCTTACCCTCACGTTATATTTTCTAGGGTCATAGGTCCCTCAATATCTTTCCATCACGTTATATATTTTAGGGTCGTAGGTCGCTCATAGGTCTTACCCTTACGTTATCTTTTCTAGGGTTGTAGGTCGTCCGTAATTCTAACCCTCAAGTTATCTTTTCTAGGGTCGTAGTTCGCTAGTAGGTCTTACCCTCACGTTATCTTTTCAAGGGTTGTAGGTCGCTCATTGGTCTTACTCTCATGTTAGCATTTATAGGGTCGTAGGTCGCTCGTTGGTCTTACCCTCACGTTATATTTTTAAGGGTGTCGATCTTACCCTCACGTTATGTTTTATAAGGTCGTAGGTCGCTCGTAGGTCTTTCCCTCATGTTATCTTTCTACGGTCGTAGGTCGCTCGTAGGTCTTACCCTCGCGTTATATTTTCTAGGGTCGTAGGTCGCTTGTAGGTCTTACCCTCACGTTATCTTTTATAGGGTCGTAGGTCGCTCGTAGGTCTTACCCTCATTATATCTTTTCTAGGGCTGTAGGTCGCGCGTAGGTCTTACCCTCACGTTATCTTTTATAGGGTCGTAGGTTTCCCGTAGGTCTTACCCTCACGTTAGGTTTTATAGGGTCGCAGGTTGCTCGTAGGTCTTACCCTCAGGTTATATTTTCTAGGGTCGTAGGTCGCTCGTAGGTCTTACCCTAATTGTTATCTTTTCTAGGGCTGTAGGTCGCGCGTAGGTCTTACCCTCACGTTATCTTTTATAGGGTCGTAGGTTGCCCGTAAGTCATACCCTCATGTTAGGTTTTATAGGGTCGCAGGTCACTCATAGGTCTTACCCTCATGTTATCTTTTCTCGGGTTGTAAGTTGCGTGTAGGTCTTACCCTCACGTTATCTTTTATAGGGTCGTAGGCCGCTCGTGGGTCTTACCCTCATGTTATCTTTTCTAGGGTTGTAGGTCGCTTGTAGGTCTTACCCTCAAGTTTTCTTTTATAGGGTCGTAGGTCGCTCGTACGTCTTACCCTCACGTTATATTTTCTAAGGTTATTGTTTGCTCATAGGTCTTACCCTCATGTTATTTTTTATAGGGTCGTAGGTCGCCCATAGGTCTTACCCTCAGGTTATCTTTTTTAGGGTCGTAGGTCGCCCGTAGGTCTTTCACTCGCGTTATGTTTTCTAGGGTAGTAGGTCGCTCGTAGGTCTTACCCTCACATTATTTTTTCTAAGGTCGTAGGTCACTCGTAAGTCTTACCCTCGCGTTATATATTCTAGTGTCGTAGGTCGCCTGTAGGTCTTACCCTCTCGTTATATTTTCTAGGGTTGTAGGTTGCTTGTAGGTATTACCCTCACAATATCTTTTATAGGGTCATAGGTCGCTCGTAGGTCTTACCCTCATGTTATATTTTCTAAGGTTGTAGTTCGCTCGTAGGTCTTACACTCACATTATCTTTTATCGAGTCACAGGTCGCCCGTATGTCTTACCCTCACTTTATCTTTTCTAGGGTCGTAGGTCACCCGTATGTCTTACCCTCACGTTATATTTTCTAGGGTCGTAGGTCGCTCGTAGGTCTTACCCTCATGTTATCTTTTCTAGGGTTGTAGGTCACGCGTAGGTCTTACCCTCACGTTATCTTTTATAGGGTCGTAGGTTGCCCTTAGGTCTTACCCTCACGTTAGGTTTTATAGGGTCGCAGGTCGCTCATAGGTCTTACCCTCATGTTATCTTTTCTAGGGTTGTAGGTCGCGCGTAGGTCTTACCCTCACGTTATCTTTTATAGGGTCGCAGGTCGCTCGTAAGTCTTACCCTCATGTTATCTTTTTTAGGGTTGAAGGTCGCTTGTAGGTCTTACCCTCAAGATATCTTTTATAGGGTTGTAGGTCGCTCGTAGGTCTTACCCTCACGTTATATTTTCTAAGGTTATAGTTTGCTCATAGGTCTTACCCTCATGTTATTTTTTATAGGATCGTAGGTCGCCCATAGGTCTTACCTTAGGGTATCTTTTTTAGGGTCGTAGGTCACCCGTAGGTCTTTCACTCATGTTATGTTTTCTAGGGTGTAGGTCGCTCGTAGGTCTTATCCTCGCGTTATCTTTTCTAAGGTCGTAGGTCGTTCGTAGGTCTTACCCTCGCGTTATATTTTCAAGGGTTGTTTGTCGGCCGTAGGTCTTACCCTCTCGTTATATTTTCTAGGGTTGTAGGTCGCTTATAGGTATTACCCTCACAATATCTTTTATAGGGTCGTATGTCGCTTGTAAGTCTTACCCTCATGTTATATTTTCTAAGGTTGTAGTTCGCTTGTAGGTCTTTCCCTCATGTTATCTTTTATAGGGTCGTAGGTCGCCCATAGGTCATACTGTCACGTTATCTTTTCTAGGGTCGTAGGTCGCCCGTAGGTCTTACCCTCACGTTATATTTTCTAGGGTCATTGGTCCCTCAATATCTTTCCATCACGTTATATATTTTAGGGTCGTAGGTCGCTCATAGGTCTTACCCTTACGTTATCTTTTCTAGGGTTGTAGGTCGTCCGTAATTCTAACCCTCAAGTTATCTTTTCTAGGGTCGTAGTTCGCTAGTAGGTCTTACCCTCACGTTATCTTTTCAAGGGTTGTAGGTCGCTCATTGGTCTTACTCTCATGTTAGCATTTATAGGGTCGTAGGTCGCTCATTGGTCTTACCCTCACGTTATATTTTTAAGGGTGTCGGTCTTACCCTCACGTTATGTTTTATAAGGTCGTAGGTCGCTCGTAGGTCTTTCCTTCATGTTATCTTTCTACGGTCGTAAGTCGCTCGTAGGTCTTACCCTCGCGTTATATTTTCTAGGATCGTAGGTCGCTTGTAGGTCTTACCCTCACGTTATCTTTTATAGGGTCGTAGGTCGCTCGTAGGTCTTACCCTCATGTTATTTTTTATAGGGTCGTAGGTCGCCTATAGGTCTTACCCTCAGGTTATCTTTTTTAGGGTCGTAGGTCGCCCGTAGGTCTTTCACTCGCGTTATGTTTTCTAGGGTAGTAGGTCGCTCGTAGGTCTTACCCTCACATTATTTTTTCTAAGGTCGTAGGTCACTCGTAAGTCTTACCCTCGCGTTATATATTCTAGTGTCGTAGGTCGCCTGTAGGTCTTACCCTCTCGTTATATTTTCTAGGGTTGTAGGTTGCTTGTAGGTATTACCCTCACAATATCTTTTATAGGGTCATAGGTCGCTCGTAGGTCTTACCCTCATGTTATATTTTCTAAGGTTGTAGTTCGCTCGTAGGTCTTACCCTCACATTATCTTTTATCGAGTCACAGGTCGCCCGTATGTCTTACCCTCACTTTATCTTTTCTAGGGTCGTAGGTCACCCGTATGTCTTACCCTCACGTTATATTTTCTAGGGTCGTAGGTCGCTCGTAGGTCTTACCCTCATGTTATCTTTTCTAGGGTTGTAGGTCGCGCGTAGGTCTTACCCTCATGTTATCTTTTATAGGGTCGTAGGTTGCCCTTAGGTCTTACCCTCACGTTAGGTTTTATAGGGTCGCAGGTCGCTCATAGGTCTTACCCTCATGTTATCTTTTCTAGGGTTGTAGGTCGCGCGTAGGTCTTACCCTCACGTTATCTTTTATAGGGTCGCAGGTCGCTCGTAAGTCTTACCCTCATGTTATCTTTTTTAGGGTTGAAGGTCGCTTGTAGGTCTTACCCTCAAGATATCTTTTATAGGGTTGTAGGTCGCTCGTAGGTCTTACCCTCACGTTATATTTTCTAAGGTTATAGTTTGCTCATAGGTCTTACCCTCATGTTATTTTTTATAGGATCGTAGGTCGCCCATAGGTCTTACCTTAGGGTATCTTTTTTAGGGTCGTAGGTCACCCGTAGGTCTTTCACTCATGTTATGTTTTCTAGGGTGTAGGTCGCTCGTAGGTCTTATCCTCGCGTTATCTTTTCTAAGGTCGTAGGTCGTTCGTAGGTCTTACCCTCGCGTTATATTTTCAAGGGTCGTTTGTCGGCCGTAGGTCTTACCCTCTCGTTATATTTGCTAGGGTTGTAGGTCGTTTATAGGTATTACCCTCACAATATCTTTTATAGGGTCGTATGTCGCTTGTAGGTCTTACCCTCATGTTATATTTTCTAAGGTTGTAGTTCGCTTGTAGGTCTTTCCCTCATGTTATCTTTTATAGGGTCGTAGGTCGCCCATAGGTCATACTGTCACGTTATCTTTTCTAGGGTCGTAGGTCGCCCGTAGGTCTTACCCTCACGTTATATTTTCTAGGGTCATTGGTCCCTCAATATCTTTCCATCACGTTATATATTTTAGGGTCGTAGGTCGCTCATAGGTCTTACCCTTACGTTATCTTTTCTAGGGTTGTAGGTCGTCCGTAATTCTAACCCTCAAGTTATCTTTTCTAGGGTCGTAGTTCGCTAGTAGGTCTTACCCTCACGTTATCTTTTCAAGGGTTGTAGGTCGCTCATTGGTCTTACTCTCATGTTAGCATTTATAGGGTCGTAGGTCGCTCATTGGTCTTACCCTCACGTTATATTTTTAAGGGTGTCGGTCTTACCCTCACGTTATGTTTTATAAGGTCGTAGGTCGCTCGTAGGTCTTTCCCTCATGTTATCTTTCTACGGTCGTAGGTCGCTCGTAGGTCTTACCCTCGCGTTATATTTTCTAGGATCGTAGGTCGCTTGTAGGTCTTACCCTCACGTTATCTTTTATAGGGTCGTAGGTCGCTCATAGGTCTTACCCTCATGTTATCTTTTCTAGGGTTGTAGGTCGCGCGTAGGTCCTTCCCTCACGTTATCTTTTATAGGGTCGTAGTGTTCCCATAGGTCTTACCCTCACGTTAGGTTTTATAGGGTCGCAGGTTGCTCGTAGGTCTTACCCTCATGTTATATTTTCTAGGGTCGTAGGTCGCTCGTAGGTCTTACCCTCATTGTTATCTTTTCTAGGGCTGTAGGTCGCGCGTAGGTCTTACCCTCACGTTATCTTTTATAGGGTTGTAGGTTGCCCGTAGGCCATACCCTCATGTTAGGTTTTATAGGGTCGCAGGTCACTCATAGGTCTTACCTTCATGTTATCTTTTCTAGGGTTGTAAGTTGCGTGTAGGTCTTACCCTCACGTTATCTTTTATAGGGTCGTAGGTCGCTCGTGGGTCTTACCCTCATGTTATCTTTTCTAGGGTTGTAGGTCGCTTGTAGGTCTTACCCTCAAGTTTTCTTTTATAGGGTCGTAGGTCGCTCGTAGGTCTTACCCTCACATTATATTTTCTAAGGTTATTGTTTGCTCATAGGTCTTACCCTCATGTTATTTTTTATAGGGTCGTAGGTCGCCCATAGGTCTTACCCTCAGGTTATCTTTTTTAGGGTCGTAGGTCGCCCGTAGGTCTTTCACTCGCGTTATGTTTTCTAGGGTAGTAGGTCGCTCGTAGGTCTTACCATCACGTTATTTTTTCTAAGGTCGTAGGTCACTCGTAGGTCTTACCCTCGCGTTATATATTCTAGGGTCGTAGGTCGCCTGTAGGTCTTACCCTCTCGTTATATTTTCTAGGGTTGTAGGTTGCTTGTAGGTATTACCCTCACAATATGTTTTATAGGGTCATAGGTCGCTCGTAGGTCTTACCCTCATGTTATATTTTCTAAGGTTGTAGTTCGCTCGTAGGTCTTACCCTCACATTATCTTTTATCTAGTCGTAGGTCGCCCGTATGTCTTACCCTCACTTTATCTTTTCTAGGGTCGTAGTTAGCCCGTAGGTCTTACCCTTACGTTATATTTTCTAGGGTCGTAGGTCGCTCGTAGGTCTTACCCTCATGTTATCTTTTCTAGGGCTGTAGGTCGCGCGTAGGTCTTACCCTCACGTTATCTTTTATAGGGTCGTAGGTTTCCCGTAGGTCTTACCCTCATGTTAGGTTTTATAGGGTCGCAGGTCGCTCATAGGTCTTACCCTCACGTTATCTTTTATAGGTTCATAGGTCGCTCGTAGGTCTTACCCTCATGTTACCTTTTCTAGAGTTGAAGGTTGCATGTAGGTCTTACCCTCAAGATATCTTTTATAGGGTTGTAGGTCGCTCGTAGGTCTTACCCTCATGTTATATTTTCTAAGGTTATAGTTTGCTCATAGGTCTCACCCTCATGTTATTTTTTGTAGGATCGTAGGTCGCCCATAGGTCTTACCTCAGGGTATCTTTTTTAGGGTCGTAGGTCGCCCGTAGGTCTTTCACTCACGTTATGTTTTCTAGGGTGTACGTCGCTCGTAGGTCTTACCCTCACGTTATCTTTTCTAAGGTCGTAGGTTGCTCGTAGGTCTTACTCTCGTGTTATATTTTCTAGGGTCGTTGGTCGCCCATAGGTCTTAGCCTCTCGTTATATTTTCTAGGGTTGTAGGTCGCTTGTAGGTATTACCCTCACAATATCTTTTATAGGGTCGTATGTCGCTCGTAGGTCTTACCCTCATGTTATATTTTCTAAGGTTGTAGTTCGCTTGTAGGTCTTTCCCTCATGTTATCTTTTATAGGGTCGTAGGTTGCCCATAGGTCTTACCGTCACGTTATCTTTTCTAGGGTCGTAGGTCGCCCGTATGTCTTACCCTCACGTTATATTTTCTAGGTTCGTAGGTCGCTCGATAAATATCCATCACGTTATATATTTTAGGGTCATTGGTCGCTCATAGGTCTTACCCTTTCGTTATCTTTTCTAGGGTTGTAGGTCGTCCGTAAGTCTAACCCTCAAGTTATCTTTTCTAGGGTCGTAGTTCGCTAGTAGGTCTTACCCTCACGTTATCTTTTCAAGGGTCGTAGGTCGCTCATTGGTCTTACTCTCACGTTAGCATTTATAGGGTCGTAGGTCACTCGTAGGTCTTACCCTCACGTTATATTTTTAAGGGAGTCGGTCTTACCCTCACGTTATGTTTTATAAGGTCGTAGACCACTCGTAGGTCTTTCCCTCGTGTTATCTTTCTACGGTTGTAGGTCACTCGTAGGTCTTACCCTCATGTTATATTTTCTAGGGTCGTAGGTCGCTTGTAGGTCTTACCCTCACGTTATCTTTTATAGGGTCGTAGGTCGCTCGTAGGTCTTACACTCATGTTATCTTATCTAGGGCTGTAGGTCGCGCGCATGTCTTACCCTCACGTTATCTTTTATAGGGTCGTAGGTTGCCCGTAGGTCTTACCCTCACGTTAGGTTTTATAGGGTCGCAGGTCGCTCGTAGGTCTTACCCTCATGTTATATTTTCTAGGGTCGTAGGTCGCTCGTAGGTCTTACCCTCATTGTTATCTTTTCTAGGGATGTAGGTCGCGCGTAGGTCTTACACTCACGTTATCTTTTATAGGGTCGTAGGTTGCCCGTAGGTCATACCCTCATGTTAGGTTTTATAGGGTCGCATGTCACTCATAGGTCTTACCCTCATGTTATCTTTTCTAGGGTTGTAGGTCGTGTGTAGGTCTTACCCTCACGTTATCTTTTATAGGGTCGTAGGTCGCTCGTAGGTCTTACCCTCATGTTATCTTTTCTAGGGTTGTAGGTCGCTTGTAGGTCTTACCCTCAATTTATCTTTTATAGGGTCGTAGGTCGCTCGTAGGTATTACCCTCACGTTATATTTTCTAAGGTTATAGTTTGCTCATAGGTCTTACCCTCATGTTATTTTTTATAGGGTCGTAGGTCGGCCATAGGTCTTACCCCCAGGTTATCTTTTTTATGGTCGTAGGTCGCCCGTAGGTCTTTCACTCACGTTATGTTTTCTAGGACAGTAGGTCGCTCGTAGGTCTTACCCTCACGTTATCTTTTCTAATGTCGTAGGTCACTCGTAGGTCTTACCCTCGCGTTATATATTCTAGGGTCGTAGGTCGCCTGTAGATCTTACCCTCTCGTTATATTTTCTATGGTTGTAGGTTGCTTGTAGGTATTACCCTCACAATATCTTTTATAGGGTCATAGGTCGCTCGTAGGTCTTACCCTCATGTTATATTTTCTAAGGTTGTAGTTCGCTCGTAGGTCTTACCCTCCCGTTATCTTTTATAGGGTCGTAGGTCGCCTGTAGGTCTTACCCTCACGTTATCTTTTATAGGGTCGTAGGTCGCCTGTAGGTCTTACCCTCACGTTATCTTTTCTAGGGTTGTAGGTCGCCCGTAGGTCTTACCCTCACGTTATATTTTCTAAGGTCGTAGGTCCCTCGATATGCTTCCATCAAGTTATATATTTTAGGGTCGTAGGTCGCTCATAGGTCTTACCCTTACGTTATCTTTTCTAGGGTTGTAGGTCATCCGTAAGTCTTACCCTCAAGTAATCTTTTCTAGGGTCGTAGTTCACTAGTAGTTCTTACCCTCACGTTATCTTTTCTAGGGTCGTAGGTCGCTCATTGGTCTTACTCTCACGTTAGCATTTATAGGGTTGTAGGTCGCTCGTAGGTCTTACCCTCACATTATATTTTTAAGGGTGTCGGTCTTACCCTCACGTTATGTTTTATAAAGTCGTAGGTTGCTCGTAGGTCTTTCCCTCATGTTATCTTTCTACGGTCGTAGGTCGCTCATAGGTCTTACCCTCACGTAATATTTTCTTGGGTCGTAAGTCGCTTGTAGGTCTTACCCTCACGTTATATTTTATAGGGTCGTAGGTCGCTCGTAGGTCTTACCCTCATGTTATATTTTCTAAGGTTGTAGTTCGCTCGTATGTCTTACCCTCACATTATCTTTTATCGAGTCATAGGTCGCCCGTATGTCTTACCCTCACTTTATCTTTTCTAGGGATGTAGGTTTCCCGTAGGTCTTACCCTCATGTTAGGTTTTATAGGGTCGCAGGTCGCTCATAGGTCTTACCCTCATGTTATCTTTTCTAGGGTTGTAGGTCGCGTGTAGGTCTTACCCTCATGTTATCTTTTCTAGGGTTGTAGGTCGCTTGTAGGTCTTTACCTCAAGTTATCTTTTATAGGGTCGAAGGTCGCTTGTAGGTCTTACCCTCATGTTATATTTTCTAAGGTTGTAGTTCGCTTGTAGGTCTTTCCCTCATGTTATCTTTTATAGGGTCGTAGGTCTCCTGTAGGTCTTACCGTCACGTTATCTTTTTTAGGGTCGTAGGTCGCCCGTAGATCTTACCCTCACGTTATATTTTCTAGGGTCGTAGGTCCCTCGATATCTTTCCATCATGTTATATATTTTAGGGTCGTAGGTCGCTCATAGGTCTTACCCTTTCGTTATCTTTTCTAGGGTTGTAGGTCGTCCGTAAGTCTAACCCTCAAGTTATCTTTTCTAGGGTCGTAGTTCACTAGTAGGTCTTACCCTCATGTTATCTTTTTAAGGGTCGTAGGTCGCTCATTGGTCTTACTCTCACGTTAGCATTTATAGGGTCGTAGGTCGCTCGTAGGTCTTACCCCCACATTATATTTTTAAGGGTGTCGGTCTTACCCTCACGTTATGTTTTATAAGGTCGTAGGTCGCTCGTAGGTCTTTCCCTCATGTTATCTTTCTACGGTCGTAGGTCACTCGTAGGTCTTACCCTCATGTTATATTTTCTAGGGTCGTAGGTCGCTTGTAGGTCTTACCCTCACGTTATCTTTTATAGGGTCGTAGGTCGCTCGTAGGTCTTACCCTCATGTTATCTTTTCTAGGGCTGTAGGTTGCACGTAGGTCTTACCCTCACGTTATCTTTTATAGGGTCGTAGGTTGCCCGTAGGTCTTACCCTCATGTTAGGTTTTATAGGGTCACAGGTCGCTCGTAGGTCTTACCCTCACGTTATAGTTTCTAGGGTCGTAGGTCGCTCGTAGGTCTTACCCTCATTTTTAACTTTTCAAGGGTTGTAGGTCGCGCGTAGGTCTTACCCTCATGTTATCTTTTATAGGGTCGTAGGTTTCCCATATGTCATACCCTCATGTTAGGTTTTATAGGGTCTCAGGTCACTTATAGGTCTTACCCTCATGTTATCTTTTCTAGGGTTGTAGGTCGCGTGTAGGTCTTACCCTGACGTTATCTTTTATAGGGTCGTAGGTCTCTCGTAGGTCTTACCCTCATGTTATCTTTTCTAGGGTTGTAGGTCGCTTGTAGGTCTTACCCTCAAGTTATCTTTTATAGGGTCGTAGGTCGCTCGTAGGTCTTACCCTCATGTTATATTTTCTAAGGTTATAGTTTGCTCATAAGTCTTTCCCTCATGTTATTTTTTATAGGGTCGTAGGTCGCCCATAGGTCTTACCCTCAGGTTATCTTTTTTAGGGTCGTAGGTCGCCCGTAGGTCTTTCACTCACGTTATGTTTTCTAGGGTAGTAGGTCGCTCGTAGGTCTTTCACTCACGTTATGTTTTCTAGGGTAGTAGGTCGCTCGTAGGTCTTACCCTCACGTTATATTTTTAAGGGTGTCGGTCTTACCCTCACGTTATGTTTTATAAGGTCGTAGGTCGCTCGTAGGTCTTTCCCTGATGTTATCTTTCTATGGTCGTAGGTCGCTCGTAGGTCTTACCCTCGCATTATATTTTCTAGGGTCGTAGGTCGCTTGTAGGTCTTACCCTCACGTTATCTTTTATAGGGTCGTAGGTCGCTCATAAGTCTTACCCTCATGTTATCTTTTCTAGGGCTGTAGGTTGCGCGTAGGTCTTACCCTCACGTTATCTTTTATAGGGTCGTAGGTTTCCCGTAGGTCTTACCCTCACGTTAGGTTTTATAGGGTCGCAGGTCGCTCGTAGGCTTACCCTCACGTTATATTTTCGAGGGTCGTAGGTCGCTCGTAGGTCTTACCCTCATTGTTATCTTTTCTAGGGTTGTAGGTCGCGCGTTGGTCTTACCCTCACGTTATATTTTATAGGGTCGTAGGTTGCCCGTAGGTCTTACCCTCATGTTAGGTTTTATAGGGTCGCTGGTGGCTCATAGGTCTTACCCTCATGTTATCTTTTCTAGGGTTGTAGGTCGCTCGTAGGTCTTTCCCTCATGTTATCTTTTATAGGGTCGTAGGTCGCTCGTAGGTCTTACCCTCGCATTATATTTTCTAGGGTGGTAGGTTGCTTGTAGGTCTTACTCTCATGTTATCTTTTATAGGGTCGTAGGTCGCTCGTAGGTCTTACCCTCATGTTATATTTTCTAAGGTTGTAGTTCGCTCGTAGGTCTTACCCTCACATTATCTTTTATCGAATCGTAGGTCGCTCGTATGTCTTACCCTCACTTTATCTTTTCTAGGGTCGTAGGTCACCCGTATGTCTTACCCTCGCGTTATATTTTCTAGGGTCGTAGGTCGCTCGTAGGTCTTACCCTCATGTTATCTTTTCTAGGGTTGTAGGTCGCGCGTAGGTCTTACCTTCACGTTATCTTTTATAGGGTCGTAGGTTGCCCTTAGGTCTTACCCTCACGTTAGGTTTTATAGGGTCGCAGGTCGCTCATAGGTCTTACCCTCATGTTATCTTTTCTAGGGTTGTAGGTCGCGCGTAGGTCTTACCCTCACGTTATCTTTTATAGGGTCGCATGTCGCTCGTAGGTCTTACCCTCATGTTATCTTTTCTAGGGTTGAAGGTCGCGCGTAGGTCTTACCCTCAAGATATCTTTTATAGGGTTGTAGGTCGCTCGTAGGTCTTACCCTCACGTTATATTTTCTAAGGTTATAATTTGCTCATAGGTCTTACCCTCATGTTATTTTTTATAGGATCGTAGGTCGCCCATAGGTCTTACCTTAGGGTATCTTTTTTAGGGTCGTAGGTCACCCGTAGGTCTTTCACTCATCTTATGTTTTCTAGGGTGTAGGTCGCTCGTAGGTCTTATCCTCGCGTTATCTTTTCTAAGGTCGTAGGTCGCTCGTAGGTCTTACCCTCGCGTTATATTTTCTAGGGTCGTTTGTTGCCCGTAGGTCTTACCCTCTCGTTATATTTTCTAGGGTTGTAGGTCGCTTGTAGGTATTACCCTCACAATATCTTTTATAGGGTCGTATGTCGCTCGTAGGTCTTACCCTCATGTTATATTTTCTAAGGTTGTAGTTTGCTTGTAGGTCTTTCCCTCATGTTATCTTTTATAGGGTCGTAGGTCGCCCATAGGTCATACTGTCACGTTATCTTTTCTAGGGTCGTAGGTCGCCCGTAGGTCTTACCCTCACGTTATATTTTCTAGGGTCGTAGGTCCCTCAATATCTTTCCATCACGTTATATATTTTAGGGTCGTAGGTCGCTCATAGGTCTTACCCTTACGTTATCTTTTCTAGGGTTGTAGGTCGTCCGTAATTCTAACCCTCAAGTTAACTTTTCTAGGGTCGTAGTTCGCTAGTAGGTCTTACCCTCACGTTATCTTTTCAAGGGTTGTAGGTCGCTCATTGGTCTTACTCTCATGTTAGCATTTATAGGGTCGTAGGTCGCTCGTTGGTCTTACCCTCACGTTATATTTTTAAGGGTGTCGATCTTACCCTCACGTTATGTTTTATAAGGTCGTAGGTCGCTCGTAGGTCTTTCGCTCATGTTATCTTTCTACGGTCGTAGGTCGCTCGTAGGTCTTACCCTCGCGTTATATTTTCTAGGGTCGTAGGTCGCTTGTAGGTCTTACCCTCATGTTATCTTTTATAGGGTCGTAGGTCGCTCGTAGGTCTTACCCTCATGTTATCTTTTCTAGGGCTGTAGGTCGTGCGTAGGTCTTACCCTCATGTTATCTTTTATAGGGTCGTAGGTTTCCCGTAGGTCTTACCCTCACGTTAGGTTTTATAGGGTCGCAGGTTGCTCGTAGGTCTTACCCTCAGGTTATATTTTCTAGGGTCGTAGCTCGCTCGTAGGTCTTACCCTCATTGTTATCTTTTCTAGGGCTGTAGGTCGGGCGTAGGTCTTACCCTCACGTTATCTTTTATAGGGTCGTAGGTTACCCGTAGGTCATACCCTCATGTTAGGTTTTATAGGGTCGCAGGTCACTCATAGGTCTTACCCTCATGTTATCTTTTCTAGGGTTGTAAGTTGCGTGTAGGTCTTACCCTCACGTTATCTTTTATAGGGTCGTAGGTCGCTCGTGGGTCTTACCCTCATGTTATCTTTTCTAGGTTGTAGGTCGCTTGTAGGTCTTACCCTCAAGTTTTCTTTTATAGGGTCGTAGGTCGCTCGTAGGTCTTACCCTCACGTTATATTTTCTAAGGTTATTGTTCACTCATAGGTCTTACCCTCATGTTAATTTTTATAGGGTCGTAGGTCGCCCATAGGTCTTACCCTCAGGTTATCTTTTTTAGGGTCGTAGGTCGCCCGTAGGTCTTTCACTCGCGTTATGTTTTCTAGGGTAGTAGGTCGCTCGTAGGTCTTACCCTCACGTTATTTTTTCTAAGGTCGTAGGTCACTCGTAGGTCTTACCCTCGCATTATATATTCTAGGGTCGTAGGTCGCCTGTAGGTCTTACCCTCTCGTTATATTTTCTAGGGTTGTAGGTTGCTTGTACGTATTACCCTCACAATATCTTTTATAGGGTCATAGGTCGCTCGTAGGTCTTACCCTCATGTTATATTTTCTAAGGTTGTAGTTCGCTCGTAGGTCTTACCCTCACATTATCTTTTATCGAGTCGTAGGTCGCCCGTATGTCTTACCCTCACTTTATCTTTTCTAGGGTCGTAGGTAGCCCGTAGGTCTTACCCTCACGTTATATTTTCTAGGGTCGTAGGTCGCTCGTAGGTCTTACCCTCATGTTATCTTTTCTAGGGCTGTAGGTCGCGCATAGGTCTTACCCTCACGTTATCTTTTATAGGGTCGTAGGTTGCCCGTAGGTCTTACCCTCACGTTAGGTTTTATAGGGTCGCAGGTCGCTCATAGGTCTTACGCTCATGTTATCTTTTCTAGGGTTATAGGTCGCGTGTAGGTCTTACCCTCACGTTATCTTTTATAGGTTCGTAGGTCGCTCGTAGGTCTTACCCTCATGTTACCTTTTCTAGGGTTGAAGGTCGCATGTAGGTCTTACCCTCAAGATATCTTTTATAGGGTTGTAGGTCGCTCGTAGGTCTTACCCTCACGTTATATTTTCTAAGGTTATAGTTTGCTCATAGGTCTTACCCTCATGTTATTTTTTATAGGATCGTAGGTCGCCCATAGGTCTTACCTCAGGGTATCTTTTTTAGGGTCGTAGGTCGCCCGTAGGTCTTTCACTCACGTTATGTTTTCTAGGGTGTAGGTCGCTCGTAGGTCTTACCCTCACGTTATCTTTTCTAAGGTCGTAGGTTTCTCGTAGGTCTTACCCTCGTGTTATATTTTCTAGGGTCGTTGGTCGCCCGTAGGTCTTACCCTCTCGTTATATTTTCTAGGTTTGTAGGTCGCTTGTAGGTATTACCCTCACGATATCTTTTATAGGGTCGTATGTCGCTCGTAGGTCTTACCCTCATGTTATATTTTTTAAGGTTGTAGTTCGCTTGTAGGTCTTTCCCTCATGTTATCTTTTATAGGGTCGTAGGTCGCCTATAGGTCTTACCGTCACGTTATCTTTTCTAGGGTCGTAGGTCGCCCGTATGTCTTACCCTCACGTTATATTTTCTAGGTTCGTAGGTCCCTCGATAAATATCCATCACGTTATATATTTTAGGGTCATTGGTCTCTCATAGGTCTTACCCTTTCGTTATCTTTTCTCGGGTTGTAGGTCGTCCGTATGTCTAACCCTCAAGTTATCTTTTCTAGGGTCGTAGTTCGCTAGTAGGTCTTACCCTCACGTTATCTTTTCAAGGGTCGTAGGCCGCTCATTGGTCTTACTCTCATGTTAGCATTTATAGGGTCGTAGGTCGCTCGTAGGTCTTGCCCTCAAGTTATATTTTTAAGGGAGTCGGTCTTACCCTCACGTTATGTTTTATAAGGTCGTAGGTCGCTCGTAGGTCTTTCCCTCGTGTTATCTTTCTACGGTTGTAGGTCACTCGTAGGTCTTACCCTCACGTTATATTTTCTAGGGTCGTAGGTCGCTTGTAGGTCTTACCCTCACGTTACCTTTTATAGGGTCGTAGGTCGCTCGTAGGTCTTACCCTCATGTTATCTTTTCTAGGGCTGTAGGTCGCGCGCAGGTCTTACCCTCACGTTATCTTTTAAAGGGTCGTAGGTTGCCCGTAGGTCTTACCCTCACGTTAGGTTTAGTAGGGTCGCAGGTCGCTCGTAGGTCTTACCCTCACATTATATTTTCTAGGGTCGTAGGTCTCTCGTCGGTCTTACCCTCATTGTTATCTTTTCTAGGGGAGTAGGTCGCGCGTAGGTCTTACACTCACGTTATCTTTTATAGGGTCGTAGGTTTCCGGTAGGTCATACCCTCATGTTAGGTTTTATAGGGTCACAGGTCACTCATAAGTCTTACCCTCATGTTATCTTTTCTAGGGTAGAAGGTCGCGTGTAGGTCTTACCCTCACGTTATCTTTTATAGGGTCGTAGGTCGCTCGTAGGTCTTACCCTCATGTTATCTTTTCTAGGGTTGTAGGTCGCTTGTAGGTCTTACCCTCAAGTTATTATTTATAGGGTCGTAGGTCGCTCGTAGGTCTTACCCTCACGTTATATTTTCTAAGGTTATAGTTTGCTCATAGGTCTTACCCTCATGTTATTTTTTATAGGGTCGTAGGTCGCCCATAGGTCTTACCCTCAGGTTATCTTTTTTAGGGTCGTAGGTCGCCCGTAGGTCTTTCACTCACGTTATGTTTTCTAGGGTAGTAGGTCACTCGTAGGTCTTACCCTCACGTTATCTTTTCTAAGGTCGTAGGTCACTTGTAGGTCTTACCCTCGCATTATATATTCTAGGGCCGTAGGTCGCTTGTAGGTATTACCCTCACAATATCTTTTATAGGGTCATAGGTCTCTCGTAGGTCTTACCCTCATGTTATATTTTCTAAGGTTGTAGTTCGCTCGTAGGTCTTACCCTCCCGTTATCTTTTATAGGGTCGTAGGTCGCCCGTAGGCCTTACCCTCACGTTATCTTTTCTAGGGTTGTAGGTCGCCCGTAGGTCTTACCCTCACGTTATATTTTCTAGGGTCGTAGGTCCCTCGATATCCTTCCATCATGTTATATATTTTAGGGTCGTAGGTCGCTCATAGGTCTTACCCTTACGTTATCTTTTCTAGGGTTGTAGGTCATCCGTAAGTCTTACCCTCAAGTAATCTTTTCTAGGGTCGTAGTTCACTAGTAGTTCTTACCCTCACGTTATCTTTTCTAGGGTCGTAGGTCGCTCATTGGTCTTACTCTCACGTTAGCATTTATAGGGTCGTAGGTCGCTCGTAGATCTTACCCTCACATTATATTTTTAAGGGTGTCGGTCTTACCCTCACGTTATGTTTTATAAAGTTGTAGGTTGCTCGTAGGTCTTTCCCTCATGTTATCTTTCTACGGTCGTAGGTCGCTCATAGGTCTTACCCTCACGTTATATTTTCTTGGGTCGTAAGTCGCTTGTAGGTCTTACCCTAACGTTATATTTTATAGGGTCGTAGGTCGCTCGTAGATCTTACCCTCATGTTATATTTTCTAAGGTTGTAGTTCGCTCGTATGTCTTACCCTCACATTATCTTTTATCGAGTCATAGGTCGCCCATATGTCTTACCCTCACTTTATCTTTTTTAGGGATGTAGGTTGCCCGTAGGTCTTACCCTCATGTTAGGTTTTATAGGGTCGCAGGTCGCTCATAGGTCTTACCCTCATGTTATCTTTTCTAGGGTTGTAGGTCGCGTGTAGGTCTTACCCTCATGTTATCTTTTCTAGGGTTGTAGGTCGCTTGTAGGTCTTTACCTCAAGTTATCTTTTATAGGGTCGAAGGTCGCTTGTAGGTCTTACCCTCATGTTATATTTTCTAAGGTTGTAGTTCGCTTGTAGGTCTTTCCCTCATGTTATCTTTTATAGGGTCGTAGGTCGCCTGTAGGTCTTACCGTCACGTTTTCTTTTCTAGGGTCGTAGGTCGCCCGTAGGTCTTACCCTCAAGTTATATTTTCTAGGGTCGTAGGTCCCTCGATATCTTTCCATCTTGTTATATATTTTAGGGTCGTAGGTCGCTCATAGGTCTTACCCTTTCGTTATCTTTTCTAGGGTTGTAGGCCGTCCGTAAGTCTAACCCTCATGTTATCTTTTCTAGGGTCGTAATTCGCTAGTAGGTCTTACCCTCACGTTAGCATTTATAGGGTCGTAGGTTGTTCGTAGGTCTTACCCCCACGTTATATTTTTAAGGGTGTCGGTCTTACCCTCACGTTATGTTTTATAAGGTCGTAGGTCGCTCGTAGGTCTTTCCCTCATGTTATCTTTCTACGGTCGTAGGTCACTCGTAGGTCTTACCCTCACGTTATATTTTCTAGGGTCGTAGGTCGCTTGTAGGTCTTACCCTCACGTTATCTTTTATAGGGTCGTAGGTCGCTCGTAGGTCTTACCCTCATGTTATCTTTTCTAGGGCTGTAGGTTGCGCGTAGGTCTTACCCTCACGTTATCCTTTATAGGGTCGTAGGTTGCCCGTAGGTCTTACCCTCACGTTAGGTTTTATAGGGTCACAGGTCGCTCGTAGGTCTTACCCTCACGTTATATTTTCTAGGGTCATAGGTCGCTCGTAGGTCTTACCCTCATTTTTAACTTTTCAAGGGCTGTAGGTCGCGCGTAGGTCTTACCCTCATGTTATCTTTTATAGGGTCATAGGTTTCCCATAGGTCATACCCTCATGTTAGGTTTTATAGGGTCGCAGGTCACTCATAGGTCTTACCCTCATGTTATCTTTTCTAGGGTTGTAGGTCGCGTGTAGGTCTTACCCTGACGTTATCTTTTATAGGGTCGTAGGTCGCTCATAGGTCTTACCCTCATGTTATCTTTTCTAGGGTTGTAGGTCGCTTGTAGATCTTACCCTCAAGTTATCTTTTATAGGGTCGTAGGTCGCTCGTAGGTCTTACCCTCACGTTATATTTTCTAAGGTTATAGTTTGCTCACAGGTCTTTCCCTCATGTTATTTTTTATAGGGTCGTAGGTCGCCCATAGGTCTTACCCTCAGATTATCTTTTTTAGGGTCGTAGGTCGCCCGTAGGTCTTTCACTCACGTTATGTTTTCTAGGGTAGTAGGTCGCTTGTAGGTCTTACCTTCACGTTATCTTTTCTAAGGTCGTAGGTCACTTGTAGGTCTTACCCTCGCATTATATATTCTAGGGTCGTAGGTCGCCTGTAGGTCTTACCCTCTCGTTATATTTTCTAGGGTTGTAGGTTGCTTGTAGGTATTACCCTCACAATATCTTTTATAGGGTCATAGGTCGCTCGTAGGTCTTACCCTCATGTTATATTTTCTAAGGTTGTAGTTCGCTTGTAGGTCTTACCCTCCCGTTACCTTTTATAGGGTCGTAGGTCGCCCGTAGGTCTTACCCTCACGTTATCTTTTCTAGGGTTGTAGGTCGCCCGTAGGTCTTACCCTCACGTTATATTTTCTAGGGTCGTAGGTCCCTCGATATCCTTCCATCACGTTATATATTTTAGGGTCGTAGGTCGCTCATAGGTCTTACCCTTACGTTATCTTTTCTAGGGTTTTAGGTCATCCGTAAGTCTTACCCTTAAGTTATCTTTTTTAGGGTCGTAGTTCGCTAGTAGTTCTTACCCTCACGTTATCTTTTCTAGGGTCGTAGGTCGCTCATTGGTCTTACACTCACGTTAGCATTTATAGGGTCGTAGGTCGCTCGTAGGTCTTACCCTCACATTATATTTTTAAGGGTGTCGGTCTTACCCTCACGTTATGTTTTATAAAGTCGTAGGTTGCTCGTAGGTCTTTCCCTCATGTTATCTTTCTACGGTCGTAGGTCGCTCTTAGGTCTTACCCTCACGTTATATTTTCTTGGGTCGTAGGTCGCTTGTAGGTCTTACCCTCACGTTATCTTTTATAGGGTTGTAGGTCGCTCGTAGGTCTTACCCTCATGTTATATTTTCTAAGGTTGTAGTTCGCTCGTATGTCTTACCCTCACATTATCTTTTATCGAGTCGTAGGTCGCCCGTATGTCTTACCCTCACTTTATCTTTTCTAGGGATGTAGGTTGCCCGTAGGTCTTACCCTCATGTTAGGTTTTATAGGGTCGCAAGTCGCTCATAGGTCTTACCCTCATGTTATCTTTTCTAGGGTTGTAGGTCGCGTGTAGGTCTTACCCTCATGTTATCTTTTCTAGGGTTGTAGGTCGCTTGTAGGTCTTTACCTCAAGTTATCTTTTATAGGGTCGAAGGTCGCTTGTAGGTCTTACCCTCATGTTATATTTTCTAAGGTTGTAGTTCGCTTGTAGGTCTTTCCCTCATGTTATCTTTTATAGGGTCGTAGGTCGCCTGTAGGTCTTACCGTCACGTTTTCTTTTCTAGGGTCGTAGGTCGCCCGTAGGTCTTACCCTCAAGTTATATTTTCTAGGGTCGTAGGTCCCTCGATATCTTTCCATCTTGTTATATATTTTAGGGTCGTAGGTCGCTCATAGGTCTTACCCTTTCGTTATCTTTTCTAGGGTTGTAGGCCGTCCGTAAGTCTAACCCTCATGTTATCTTTTCTAGGGTCGTAATTCGCTAGTAGGTCTTACCCTCACGTTAGCATTTATAGGGTCGTAGGTTGTTCGTAGGTCTTACCCCCACGTTATATTTTTAAGGGTGTCGGTCTTACCCTCACGTTATGTTTTATAAGGTCGTAGCTCGCTCGTAGGTCTTTCCCTCATGTTATCTTTCTACGGTCGTAGGTCACTCGTAGGTCTTACCCTCACGTTATATTTTCTAGGGTCGTAGGTCGCTTGTAGGTCTTACCCTCACGTTATCTTTTATAGGGTCGTAGGTCGCTCGTAGGTCTTACCCTCATGTTATCTTTTCTAGGGCTGTAGGTTGCGCGTAGGTCTTACCCTCACGTTATCCTTTATAGGGTCGTAGGTTGCCCGTAGGTCTTACCCTCACGTTAGGTTTTATAGGGTCACAGGTCGCTCGTAGGTCTTACCCTCACGTTATATTTTCTAGGGTCATAGGTCGCTCGTAGGTCTTACCCTCATTTTTAACTTTTCAAGGGCTGTAGGTCGCGCGTAGGTCTTACCCTCATGTTATCTTTTATAGGGTCATAGGTTTCCCATAGGTCATACCCTCATGTTAGGTTTTATAGGGTCGCAGGTCACTCATAGGTCTTACCCTCATGTTATCTTTTCTAGGGTTGTAGGTCGCGTGTAGGTCTTACCCTGACGTTATCTTTTATAGGGTCGTAGGTCGCTCGTAGGTCTTACCCTCATGTTATCTTTTCTAGGGTTGTAGGTCGCTTGTAGATCTTACCCTCAAGTTATCTTTTATAGGGTCGTAGGTCGCTCGTAGGTCTTACCCTCACGTTATATTTTCTAAGGTTATAGTTTGCTCACAGGTCTTTCCCTCATGTTATTTTTTATAGGGTCGTAGGTCGCCCATAGGTCTTACCCTCAGATTATCTTTTTTAGGGTCGTAGGTCGCCCGTAGGTCTTTCACTCACGTTATGTTTTCTAGGGTAGTAGGTCGCTTGTAGGTCTTACCTTCACGTTATCTTTTCTAAGGTCGTAGGTCACTTGTAGGTCTTACCCTCGCATTATATATTCTAGGGTCGTAGGTCGCCTGTAGGTCTTACCCTCTCGTTATATTTTCTAGGGTTGTAGGTTGCTTGTAGGTATTACCCTCACAATATCTTTTATAGGGTCATAGGTCGCTCGTAGGTCTTACCCTCATGTTATATTTTCTAAGGTTGTAGTTCGCTTGTAGGTCTTACCCTCCCGTTACCTTTTATAGGGTCGTAGGTCGCCCGTAGGTCTTACCCTCACGTTATCTTTTCTAGGGTTGTAGGTCGCCCGTAGGTCTTACCCTCACGTTATATTTTCTAGGGTCGTAGGTCCCTCGATATCCTTCCATCACGTTATATATTTTAGGGTCGTAGGTCGCTCATAGGTCTTACCCTTACGTTATCTTTTCTAGGGTTTTAGGTCATCCGTAAGTCTTACCCTTAAGTTATCTTTTTTAGGGTCGTAGTTCGCTAGTAGTTCTTACCCTCACGTTATCTTTTCTAGGGTCGTAGGTCGCTCATTGGTCTTACACTCACGTTAGCATTTATAGGGTCGTAGGTCGCTCGTAGGTCTTACCCTCACATTATATTTTTAAGGGTGTCGGTCTTACCCTCACGTTATGTTTTATAAAGTCGTAGGTTGCTCGTAGGTCTTTCCCTCATGTTATCTTTCTACGGTCGTAGGTCGCTCTTAGGTCTTACCCTCACGTTATATTTTCTTGGGTCGTAGGTCGCTTGTAGGTCTTACCCTCACGTTATCTTTTATAGGGTTGTAGGTCGCTCGTAGGTCTTACCCTCATGTTATATTTTCTAAGGTTGTAGTTCGCTCGTATGTCTTACCCTCACATTATCTTTTATCGAGTCGTAGGTCGCCCGTATGTCTTACCCTCACTTTATCTTTTCTAGGGATGTAGGTTGCCCGTAGGTCTTACCCTCATGTTAGGTTTTATAGGGTCGCAAGTCGCTCATAGGTCTTACCCTCATGTTATCTTTTCTAGGGTTGTAGGTCGCGTGTAGGTCTTACCCTCATGTTATCTTTTCTAGGGTTGTAGGTCGCTTGTAGGTCTTACCCTCAAGTTATCTTTTATAGGGTCGAAGGTCGCTTTTAGGTCTTACCCTCATGTTATATTTTCTAAGGTTGTAGTTCGCTCGTAGGACTTACCCTCCCATTATCTTTTATAGGGTCGTAGGTCGCCCATAGGTCTTACCCTTACATTATCTTTTCTAGGGTCGTAGGTCGCCCGTAGGTCTTACCCTCACGTTATATTTTCTAGGGTCGTAGGTCCCTCGATATCTTTCCATCACGTTATATATTTTAGGTTGTTAGGTCGCTCATAGGTCTTACCCTTACGTTATCTTTTCTAGGTTTGTAGGTCGTCCTTAAGTCTTACCCTCAAGTTATCTTTCCTAGAGTCGTAGTTCGCTAGTAGGTCTTACCCTCACGTTATCTTTTCTAGGGTCGTAGGTCGCTCATTGGTCTTACTCTCACGTTAGCATTTATAGGGTCGTAGGTCGCTCGTAGGTCTTACCCTCACGTTATATTTTTAAGGGTGTCGGTCTTACCCTCACGTTATGTTTTATAAGGTCTTAGGTCGCTCGTAGGTCTTTCCCTCATGTTATCTTTCTACGGTCGTAGGTCGCTCGTAGGTCTTACCCTCACGATATATTTTCTAGCGTCGTAGGTCGCTTGTAGGTCTTACCCTCATGTTATCTTTTATAGGGTCGTAGGTCGCTCGTAGGTCTTACCCTCGTGTTATATTTTCTAAGGTTGTAGTTCGCTCGTAGGTCTTACCCTCAGATTATCTTTTATCGAGTCGTAGGTCGCCCGTATGTCTTACCCTCACTTTATCTTTTCTAGGGTCGTAGGTCGCACGTAGGTCTTACCCTCACGTTATATTTTCTAGGGTCGTAGGTCGCTCGTAGGTCTTACCCTCATGTTATCTGTTCTAGGGATGTAGGTCGCGCGTAGGTCTTACCCTCACATTTACTTTTATAGGGTCGTAGGTTGCTCGTAGGTCTTACCCTCATGTTAGGTTTTATAGGGTCGCAGGTCTCTCATAGGTCTTACCCTCACGTTATATTTCTAGGGTTGTAGGTCTTACCCTCACGTTATGTTTTATAAAGTCGTAGCTCGCTCGTAGGTCTTACCCTCATGTTATCTTTCTACAGTCATAGGTCGCTCGTAGGTCTTACCCTCACGTTATATTTTCAAGGGTCACAGGTCGCTTGTAGGTCTTAGCCTCATGTTATCTTTTATAGGGTGGTAGGTCGCTCGAAGGTCTTACCTTCACGTTATATTTTCTAAGGTTGTAGTTTGCTCGTAGGTCTTACCCTCACATTATCTTTTATCGAGTCGTAGGTCGCCCGTAGGTCTTACCCTAATGTTTTATTTTCTAGGGTCATAGGTCGCCCGTAGGTCTTACCCTCACGTTATATTTTCTAGGGTCGTAGGTCCCTCGATATCTTTCCATCACGTTATATATTTTAGGGTCGTAGGTCGCTCATAGGTCTTACCCTTACGTTATCTTTCTAGGGTTGTAGGTCGTCCGTAAGTCTTACCCTCAAGTTATCTTTTCTAGGGTCGTAGTTCGCTAGTAGGTCTTACCCTCACATTATCTTTTCTAGGGTCGTAGGTCGCTCATTGGTCTTACTCTCACGTTAGCATTTATAGGGTCGTAGGTCGCTCGTAGTTCTTACCCTCATGTTATATTTTTAAGGGTGTTAGTCTCACCCTCACGTTATGTTTTATAAGGTCGCAGGTCGCTCGTAGGTCTTTCCCTCATGTTATCTCTCTACGGTCGTAGGTCGCTTGTAGGTCTTACCCTCACGTTATCTTTTATAGGGTCGTAGGTCGCTCGTAGGTCTTACCCTCATGTTATATTTTTTAAGGTTGTAGTTCGCCAGTAGGTCTTACCCTCACATTATCTTTTATTGAGTCGTAGGTCGCTCGTATGTCTTACCCTCACTTTATCTTTTCTAGGGATGTAGGTCGCGCGTAGGTCTTACCATCATGTTATCTTTTATAGGGTCGTAGGTTGCTCGTAGGTCTTACCCTCATGTTAGGGTTTATAGGGTCGCAGGTCGCTCATAGGTCATACCCTCATGTTATCTTTTCTAGGGTTGTAGGTCGCATGTAGGTCTTACCCTCATGTTATCTTTTCTAGGGTTGTAGGTCGCTTGTAGGTTTTACCCTCTAGTTATCTTTTATAGGGTCGTAGGTCGCTCGTAGGTCTTACCCTCATGTTATATTTTCTAACGTTATAGTTTGCTCATAGGTCTTACCCTCATGTTATTTTTTATAGGGTCGTAGGTCGCCCATAGGTCTTACCCTCGGGTTATCTTTTTTAGGGTCGTAGGTCGCCCGTAGGTCTTTCACTCACGTTATGTTTTCTAGGGTAGTAGGTCGCTCGTAGGTCTTACCCTCATGTTATCTTTTCTAAGGTCGTAGGTCCCTCGTAGGTCTTACCCTCAAGTTATATTTTCTAGGGTTGTAGGTCGCCTGTAGGTCTTACCCTCTCGTTATATTTTCTAGGGTTGTACGTCGCTTGTAGGTATTCCCCTCACAATATTATTTATAGGGTCGTAGGTCGCTCGTAGGTCTTACCCTCATGTTATATTTTCTAAGGTTGTAGTTCGCTCTTAGGACTTACCCTCTCGTTATCTTTTATAGGGTCGTAGGTCGCCCGTAGCTGTTACCCTCACATTATCTTTTCTAGGGTCGTAGGTCGCCCGTAGGTCTTACACTTACGTTATATTTTCTAGGGTCGTAGGTCCTTCGATATCTTTCCATCATTTTATATATTTTAGGGTGTTAGGTCGCTCATAGGTCTTACCCTTACGTTATCTTTTCTAGGGTTGTAGGTCGTCCGTAAGTCTTACCCTCAAGTTATCTTTTCTAGGGTCGTAGTTCGCTAGTAGTTCTTACCCTCACGTTATCTTCTCTAGGGTCGTAGGTCGCTCATTGGTCTTACTCTCACGTTAGCATTTATAGGGTCGTAGGTCTTACCCTCACGTTATATTTTTAAGGGTGTCGGTCTTACCCTCACGTTATGTTTTATAAGGTCGTAGGTCGCTAGTAGGTCTTTCCCTCATGTTATCTTTCTACGGTCGTAGGTCGCTCGTAGGTCTTACCCTCACGTTATATTTTCTAGGGTCGTAGGTCGCTTGTAGGTCTTACCCTCACGTTATCTTTTATAGGGTCGTAGGTCACTCGTAGGTCTTACCCTCATGTTATATTTTCTAAGGTTGTAGTTCGCTCGTAGGTCATACCCTCACATTATCTTTTATCGAGTCGTAGGTCGCCCGTATGTCTTACACTCACTTTATCTTTTCTAGGGTCGTAGGTCGCCCGTAGGTCTTACCCTCACGTTATATTTTCTAGGGTCGTAGGTCACTTGTAGGTCTTACCCTCATGTTATGTTTTCTAGGGCTGTAGGTCGCGCGTAGGTCTTACCCTCACGTTATCTTTTATAGGGTCGTAGGTTGCTCGTAGGTCTTACCCTTACGTTAGGTTTTATAGGGTCACAGGTCGCTCATAGGTCTTACCCTCATGTTATCTTTTCTAGGGTTGTAGATCACCTGTAGGTCTTACCCTGATGTTATCTTTTATAGGGTCGTAGGTCGCTTGTAGGTCTTACCCTCACGTTATCTTTTATCGAGTCGTAGGTCGCCCGTATGTCTTACCCTCACTTTATGTTTTCTAGGTTCGTAGGTCGCCCGTAGGTCTTACCCTCACGTTATATTTTCTAGGGTCGTAGGTCGCTCGTAGGTCTTACCCTCACATTATATTTTCTCAGGTTGTAGTTTGCTAGTAGGTCTTACCCTCACATTATCTTTTATCGTGTCGTAGTTCACCCGTAGGTCTTACCCTAATGTTATCTTTTCTAGGGTCATAGGTCGCCCGTAGGTCTTACCCTCACGTTATATTTTCTAGGGTCGTAGGTCCCTCGATATCTTTCCATCACGTTATATATTTTAGGGTCGTAGGTCGCTCATAGGTCTTACCCTTACGTTATCTTTCTAGGGTTGTAGGTCGTCCGTAAGTCTTACCCTCAAGTTATCTTTTCTAGGGTCGTAGTTCGCTAGTAGGTCTTACCCTCACATTATCTTTTCTAGGGTCGTAGGTCGCTCATTGGTCTTACTCTCACGTTAGCATTTATAGGGTCGTAGGTCGCTCGTAGTTCTTACCCTCATGTTATATTTTTAAGGGTGTTAGTCTCACCCTCACGTTATGTTTTATAAGGTCGCAGGTCGCTCGTAGGTCTTTCCCTCATGTTATCTCTCTACGGTCGTAGGTCGCTTGTAGGTCTTACCCTCACGTTATCTTTTATAGGGTCGTAGGTCGCTCGTAGGTCTTACCCTCATGTTATATTTTTTAAGGTTGTAGTTCGCCAGTAGGTCTTACCCTCACATTATCTTTTATTGAGTCGTAGGTCGCTCGTATGTCTTACCCTCACTTTATCTTTTCTAGGGATGTAGGTCGCGCGTAGGTCTTACCATCATGTTATCTTTTATAGGGTCGTAGGTTGCTCGTAGGTCTTACCCTCATGTTAGGGTTTATAGGGTCGCAGGTCGCTCATAGGTCATACCCTCATGTTATCTTTTCTAGGGTTGTAGGTCGCATGTAGGTCTTACCCTCATGTTATCTTTTCTAGGGTTGTAGGTCGCTTGTAGGTTTTACCCTCTAGTTATCTTTTATAGGGTCGTAGGTCGCTCGTAGGTCTTACCCTCATGTTATATTTTCTAACGTTATAGTTTGCTCATAGGTCTTACCCTCATGTTATTTTTTATAGGGTCGTAGGTCGCCCATAGGTCTTACCCTCGGGTTATCTTTTTTAGGGTCGTAGGTCGCCCGTAGGTCTTTCACTCACGTTATGTTTTCTAGGGTAGTAGGTCGCTCGTAGGTCTTACCCTCATGTTATCTTTTCTAAGGTCGTAGGTCCCTCGTAGGTCTTACCCTCAAGTTATATTTTCTAGGGTTGTAGGTCGCCTGTAGGTCTTACCCTCTCGTTATATTTTCTAGGGTTGTACGTCGCTTGTAGGTATTCCCCTCACAATATTATTTATAGGGTCGTAGGTCGCTCGTAGGTCTTACCCTCATGTTATATTTTCTAAGGTTGTAGTTCGCTCTTAGGACTTACCCTCTCGTTATCTTTTATAGGGTCGTAGGTCGCCCGTAGCTGTTACCCTCACATTATCTTTTCTAGGGTCGTAGGTCGCCCGTAGGTCTTACACTTACGTTATATTTTCTAGGGTCGTAGGTCCTTCGATATCTTTCCATCATTTTATATATTTTAGGGTGTTAGGTCGCTCATAGGTCTTACCCTTACGTTATCTTTTCTAGGGTTGTAGGTCGTCCGTAAGTCTTACCCTCAAGTTATCTTTTCTAGGGTCGTAGTTCGCTAGTAGTTCTTACCCTCACGTTATCTTCTCTAGGGTCGTAGGTCGCTCATTGGTCTTACTCTCACGTTAGCATTTATAGGGTCGTAGGTCTTACCCTCACGTTATATTTTTAAGGGTGTCGGTCTTACCCTCACGTTATGTTTTATAAGGTCGTAGGTCGCTAGTAGGTCTTTCCCTCATGTTATCTTTCTACGGTCGTAGGTCGCTCGTAGGTCTTACCCTCACGTTATATTTTCTAGGGTCGTAGGTCGCTTGTAGGTCTTACCCTCACGTTATCTTTTATAGGGTCGTAGGTCACTCGTAGGTCTTACCCTCATGTTATATTTTCTAAGGTTGTAGTTCGCTCGTAGGTCATACCCTCACATTATCTTTTATCGAGTCGTAGGTCGCCCGTATGTCTTACACTCACTTTATCTTTTCTAGGGTCGTAGGTCGCCCGTAGGTCTTACCCTCACGTTATATTTTCTAGGGTCGTAGGTCACTTGTAGGTCTTACCCTCATGTTATGTTTTCTAGGGCTGTAGGTCGCGCGTAGGTCTTACCCTCACGTTATCTTTTATAGGGTCGTAGGTTGCTCGTAGGTCTTACCCTTACGTTAGGTTTTATAGGGTCACAGGTCGCTCATAGGTCTTACCCTCATGTTATCTTTTCTAGGGTTGTAGATCACCTGTAGGTCTTACCCTGATGTTATCTTTTATAGGGTCGTAGGTCGCTTGTAGGTCTTACCCTCACGTTATCTTTTATCGAGTCGTAGGTCGCCCGTATGTCTTACCCTCACTTTATGTTTTCTAGGTTCGTAGGTCGCCCGTAGGTCTTACCCTCACGTTATATTTTCTAGGGTCGTAGGTCGCTCGTAGGTCTTACCCTCACATTATATTTTCTCAGGTTGTAGTTTGCTAGTAGGTCTTACCCTCACATTATCTTTTATCGTGTCGTAGTTCACCCGTAGGTCTTACCCTAATGTTATCTTTTCTAGGGTCATAGGTCGCCCGTAGGTCTTACCCTCACGTTATATTTTCTAGGGTCGTAGGTCCCTCGATATCTTTCCATCACGTTATATATTTTAGGGTCGTAGGTCGCTCATAGGTCTTACCCTTACGTTATCTTTCTAGGGTTGTAGGTCGTCCGTAAGTCTTACCCTCAAGTTATCTTTTCTAGGGTCGTAGTTCGCTAGTAGGTCTTACCCTCACATTATCTTTTCTAGGGTCGTAGGTCGCTCATTGGTCTTACTCTCACGTTAGCATTTATAGGGTCGTAGGTCGCTCGTAGTTCTTACCCTCATGTTATATTTTTAAGGGTGTTAGTCTCACCCTCACGTTATGTTTTATAAGGTCGCAGGTCGCTCATAGGTCTTTCCCTCATGTTATCTCTCTACGGTCGTAGGTCGCTTGTAGGTCTTACCCTCACGTTATCTTTTATAGGGTCGTAGGTCGCTCGTAGGTCTTACCCTCATGTTATATTTTTTAAGGTTGTAGTTCGCCAGTAGGTCTTACCCTCACATTATCTTTTATTGAGTCGTAGGTCGCTCGTATGTCTTACCCTCACTTTATCTTTTCTAGGGATGTAGGTCGCGCGTAGGTCTTACCATCATGTTATCTTTTATAGGGTCGTAGGTTGCTCGTAGGTCTTACCCTCATGTTAGGGTTTATAGGGTCGCAGGTCGCTCATAGGTCATACCCTCATGTTATCTTTTCTAGGGTTGTAGGTCGCATGTAGGTCTTACCCTCATGTTATCTTTTCTAGGGTTGTAGGTCGCTTGTAGGTTTTACCCTCTAGTTATCTTTTATAGGGTCGTAGGTCGCTCGTAGGTCTTACCCTCATGTTATATTTTCTAACGTTATAGTTTGCTCATAGGTCTTACCCTCATGTTATTTTTTATAGGGTCGTAGGTCGCCCATAGGTCTTACCCTCGGGTTATCTTTTTTAGGGTCGTAGGTCGCCCGTAGGTCTTTCACTCACGTTATGTTTTCTAGGGTAGTAGGTCGCTCGTAGGTCTTACCCTCATGTTATCTTTTCTAAGGTCGTAGGTCCCTCGTAGGTCTTACCCTCAAGTTATATTTTCTAGGGTTGTAGGTCGCCTGTAGGTCTTACCCTCTCGTTATATTTTCTAGGGTTGTACGTCGCTTGTAGGTATTCCCCTCACAATATTATTTATAGGGTCGTAGGTCGCTCGTAGGTCTTACCCTCATGTTATATTTTCTAAGGTTGTAGTTCGCTCTTAGGACTTACCCTCTCGTTATCTTTTATAGGGTCGTAGGTCGCCCGTAGCTGTTACCCTCACATTATCTTTTCTAGGGTCGTAGGTCGCCCGTAGGTCTTACACTTACGTTATATTTTCTAGGGTCGTAGGTCCTTCGATATCTTTCCATCATTTTATATATTTTAGGGTGTTAGGTCGCTCATAGGTCTTACCCTTACGTTATCTTTTCTAGGGTTGTAGGTCGTCCGTAAGTCTTACCCTCAAGTTATCTTTTCTAGGGTCGTAGTTCGCTAGTAGTTCTTACCCTCACGTTATCTTCTCTAGGGTCGTAGGTCGCTCATTGGTCTTACTCTCACGTTAGCATTTATAGGGTCGTAGGTCTTACCCTCACGTTATATTTTTAAGGGTGTCGGTCTTACCCTCACGTTATGTTTTATAAGGTCGTAGGTCGCTAGTAGGTCTTTCCCTCATGTTATCTTTCTACGGTCGTAGGTCGCTCGTAGGTCTTACCCTCACGTTATATTTTCTAGGGTCGTAGGTCGCTTGTAGGTCTTACCCTCACGTTATCTTTTATAGGGTCGTAGGTCACTCGTAGGTCTTACCCTCATGTTATATTTTCTAAGGTTGTAGTTCGCTCGTAGGTCATACCCTCACATTATCTTTTATCGAGTCGTAGGTCGCCCGTATGTCTTACACTCACTTTATCTTTTCTAGGGTCGTAGGTCGCCCGTAGGTCTTACCCTCACGTTATATTTTCTAGGGTCGTAGGTCACTTGTAGGTCTTACCCTCATGTTATGTTTTCTAGGGCTGTAGGTCGCGCGTAGGTCTTACCCTCACGTTATCTTTTATAGGGTCGTAGGTTGCTCGTAGGTCTTACCCTTACGTTAGGTTTTATAGGGTCACAGGTCGCTCATAGGTCTTACCCTCATGTTATCTTTTCTAGGGTTGTAGATCACCTGTAGGTCTTACCCTGATGTTATCTTTTATAGGGTCGTAGGTCGCTTGTAGGTCTTACCCTCACGTTATCTTTTATCGAGTCGTAGGTCGCCCGTATGTCTTACCCTCACTTTATGTTTTCTAGGTTCGTAGGTCGCCCGTAGGTCTTACCCTCACGTTATATTTTCTAGGGTCGTAGGTCGCTCGTAGGTCTTACCCTCACATTATATTTTCTCAGGTTGTAGTTTGCTAGTAGGTCTTACCCTCACATTATCTTTTATCGTGTCGTAGTTCACCCGTAGGTCTTACCCTAATGTTATCTTTTCTAGGGTCATAGGTCGCCCGTAGGTCTTACCCTCACGTTATATTTTCTAGGGTCGTAGGTCCCTCGATATCTTTCCATCACGTTATATATTTTAGGGTCGTAGGTCGCTCATAGGTCTTACCCTTACGTTATCTTTTCTAGGGTTGTAGGTCATCGGTAACTCTTACCCTCAAGTTATATTTTCTAGGGTCGTAGTTCGCTAGTAGTTCTTACCCTCAAGTTATCTTTTCTAGGTCGTAGGTCGCTCATTGGTCTTACTCTAAAGTTAGCATTTATAGGGTTGTAGGTCGCTCGTAGGTCTTACCCTCACGTTATATATTTAAGGATGTCCGTCTTACCCTCACGTTATGTTTTATAAGGTCGTAGGTCGCTCGTAGGTCTTTCCCTCATGTTATCTTTATACGGTCGTAGGTCCCTCGTAGGTCTTACCCTCACGTTATATTTTCTAGGGTCGTAGGTTGCTTGTAGGTCTTACCCTTACGTTATCTTTTATAGGGTCGTAGGTCGCTCGTAGGTCTTACCCTCATGTTATATTTTCTAAGGTTGTAGTTCGCTCGTAGGTCTTACCATCACATTATCTTTTATCGAGTCGTAGGTCGCTCTTATGTCTTACCCTCATGTTATCTTTGATAGGGTCGTAGGTCGCTCATAGGTTTTACCCTTACGTTATCTTTTCTAGGGTTGTAGGTCGTCTGTAAGTCTTACCCTCAAGTTATCTTTTCTAGGGTCGTAGTTTGCTAGTAGGTCTTACCCTCACGTTATCTTTTCTAGGGTCGTAAGTCGCTCATTGGTCTTACTCTCACATTAGCATTTATAGGGTCGTAGGTCGCTCGTAGGTCTTACCCTCATGTTATATTTTTAAGGGTGTCGGTCTTACCCTCATGTTATGTTTTATAAGGTCGTAGGTCGCTCGTAAGTCTTTCCCTGATGTTATCTTTCTACGGTCGTAGGTCGCTCGTAGGTCTTACCCTCATGTTATATTTTCTAGGGTCGTAGGTCGCTTGTAGGTCTTACCCTCACATTATCTTTTATAGGGTCGTAGGTCGCTCGTAGGTCTTACCCTCATGTTATATTTTCTAGGGTCGTAGGTCGCTCGTAGGTCTTACCCTCATGTTATCTTTTCTAGGGATGTAGGTCGCGCGTAGGTCTTACCCTCATGTTATCTTTTATAGGGTCGTAGGTTGCTCGTAGGTCTTACCCTCATGTTAGGTTTTATAGGGTCGCAGGTAGCTCATAGGTCTTACCCTCACGTTATATTTCTAGGTTTGTAGGTCTTACCCTCACATTATGTTTCATAAGGTCGTAGCTCGCTCGTAGGTCTTACCTTCATGTTATCTTTCTACGGTCATAGGTCGCTCGTATATCTTACCCTCACGTTATATTTTCAAGGGTCATAGGTCGCTTGTACGTCTTAGCCTCATGTTATCTTTTATAGGGTGTTAGGTCGCTCCTAGGTCTTACCCTCACGTTATATTTTCTAAGGTTGTAGTTTGCTTGTAGGTCTTACCCTCACATTATCTTTTATCGAGTCGTAGGTCGCCCGTAGGTCTTACCCTAATGTTATCTTTTCTAGGGTCGTAGGTCGCCCGTAGGTCTTACCATAATGTTATCTTTTCTAGGGTCATAGGTCGCCCGTAGGTCTTACCCTCACGTTATATTTTCTAGCGTCGTAGGTCCCTCGATATCTTTCCATCACGTTATATATTTTAGGGTCGTAGGTGGCTCATATGTCATACCCTCACGTTATCTTTTCTAGGGTTGAAGGTCGTCCGTAAGTCTTACCCTCAAGTTATCTTTTCTAAGGTCGTAGTTCGCTAGTAGGTCTTACCCTCACGTTATCTTTTCTAGGGTCGTAGGTCGCCCATTGGTCTTACTCTCACGTTAGCATTTATAGGGTCGTAGGTCGCTCGTAGGTCTTACCCTTACGTTATATTTTTAAGGGTGTCGGTCTTACCCTCACGTTATGTTTTATAAGGTCGTAGGTCGCTCGTAGGTCTTTCCCTCATGTTATCTTTATACGGTCGTAGGTCGCTCGTAGGTCTTACCCTCACGTTATATTTTCTAGGGTCGTAGGTTGCTTGTAGGTCATACCCTTACGCTATCTTTTATAGGGTCGTAGGTCGCTCGTAGGTCTTACCCTCATGTTATATTTTCTAAGGTTGTAGTTCGCTCGTAGGTCTTACCCTCACATTATGTTTTATTGAGTCGTAGGTCGCTCGTATGACTTACCCTCACTTTATCTTTTCTAGGGATGTAGGTCGCGCGTAGGTCTTACCCTCATGTTATCTTTGATAGGGTCGTAGGTTGCTCGTAGGTATTACCCTCATGTTATCTTTTCTAGGGTTCTAGGTCGCTCGTAGGTCTTACCCTCACGTTATATTTTTTAGGGTCGTAGGTCTCTCTATATCTTTCCATCACGTTATATATTTTAGGGTCGTAGGTCGCTCATAGGTCTTACCGTTACATTATATTTTCTTGGGTTTTAGGTCGTTCGTAAGTCTTACCCTCAAGTTATCTTTCCTAGGGTCGTAGTTCGCTAGTAGGTCTTACCCTCACGTTATCGTTTCTAGGGTCGTAGGTCGCTCATTGGTCTTACTCTCACGTTAGCATTTATAGGGTCGTAGGTCGCTCGTAGGTCTTACCCTCATGTTATATTTTCAAGGGTGTCGGTCTTACCCTCACGTTATGTTTTATAAGGTCTTAGGTCGCTCGTAGGTCTTTCCCTCATGTTATCTTTCTACGGTCGTAGGTCGCTCATAGGTCTTACCCTCACGTTATATTTTCTAGCGTCGTAGGTTGCTTGTAGGTCTTACCCTCATGTTATCTTTTATAGGGTCGTAGGTCGCTCGTAGGTCTTACCCTCGTGTTATATTTTCTAAGGTTGTAGTTCGCTCGTAGGTCTTACACTCACATTATCTTTTATCGAGTCGTAGGTCGCCCGTATGTCTTACCCTCACTTTATCTTTTCTAGGGTCGTAAGTCGCCCGTAGGTCTTACCCTCACGTTATATTTTCTAGGGTCGTAGGTCGCTCGTAGGTCTTACCCTCATGTTATTTGTTCTAGGGATGTAGGTCGCACGTAGGTCTTACCCTCACATTATCTTTTATAGGGTCGTAGGTTGCTCGTAGGTCTTACCCTCATGTTAGGTTTTATAGGGTCGCAGGTCCCTCATAGGTCTTACCCTCATGTTATATTTCTAGGGTTGTAGGTCTTACCCTCACATTATGTTTTATAAGGTCGTAGCTCGCTCGTAGGTCTTACCCTCATGTTATCTTTCTACGGTCATAGGTCGCTCGTAGGTCTTACCCTCACGTTATTTTCAAGGGTCACAGGTCGCTTGTAGGTCTTAGCCTCATGTTATCTTTTATAGGGTGGTAGGTCGCTCGTAGGTCTTACCTTCACGTTATATTTTCTAAGGTTATAGTTTGCTCGTATGTCTTACCCTCACGTTATATTTTCTAGGGTCATAGGTCGCCCGTAGGTCTTACCCTCACGTTATGTTTTATAAGGTCGTAGGTCGCTCATAGGTCTTTCCCTCATGTTATCTCTTTACAGTCATAGTTCGCTTGTAGGTCTTACCCTCACGTTATCTTTTATACGGTCATAGGTCGCTCGTAGGTCTTACCCTCATGTTATAGTTTTTAAGGTTGTAGTTCGCTCGTAGGTCTTACCCTCACATTATCTTTTATTGAGTCGTAGGTCGCTCGTATGTCTTACCCTCACTTTATCTTTTCTAGGGATGTAGGTCGCGCGTAGGTCTTACCCTCATGTTATCTTTTATAGGGTCGTAGGTTGCTCGTAGGTCTTACCCTCATGTTAGGGTTTATAGGGTCGCAGTTCGCTCATAGGTCATACCCTCATGTTATCTTTTCTATGGTTGTAGGTCGCGTGTAGGTCTTACCCTCATGTTATCTTTTCTATGGTTGTAGGTCGCTTGTAGGTTTTACCCACTAGTTATCTTTTATAGGGTCGTAGGTCGCTCGTAGGTCTTACCCTCACGTTATATTTTCTAACGTTATAGTTTGCTCATAGGTCTTACCCTCATGTTATTTTTTATAGGGTCGTAGGTCGCCCATAGGTCTTACCCTCAGGTTATCTTTTTTAGGGTCGTAGGTCGCCCGTAGGTCTTTCACTCACGTTATGTTTTCTAGGGTAGTAGGTCGCTCGTAGGTCTTACCCTCACGTTATCTTTTCTAAGGTCGTAGGTCCCTCGTAGGTCCTACCCACGCGTTTTATTTTCTAGGGTTGTAGGTCGCCTGTAGGTCTTACCCTCTCGTTATATTTTCTAGGGTTGTAGGTCGCTTGTAGGTATTCCCCTCACAATATTATTTATAGGGTCGTAGGTCGCTCGTAGGTCTTACCCTCATGTTATATTTTCTAAGGTTGTAGTTCGCTCGTAGGACTTACCCTCCCGTTATCTTTTATAGGGTCGTAGGTCGCCCGTAGGTCTTACCCTCACATTATCATTTCTAGGGTCGTAGGTCGCCCGTAGGTCTTACCCTTACGTTATATTTTCTAGGGTCGTAGGTCCCTCGATATCTTTCCATCAAGTTATATATTTTAGGGCGTTAGGTCGCTCATAGGTCTTACCCTTACGTTATCTTTTCTAGGGTTGTAGGTCGTCCGTAAGTCTTACCCTCAAGTTATCTTTTCTAGGGTCGTAGTTCTCTAGAAGGTCTTACCCTCACGTTATCTTCTCTAGGGTCGTAGGTCGCTCATTGGTCTTACTCTCACGTTAGCATTTATAGGTTCGTAGGTCCCTCGTAGGTCTTACCCTCACGTTATATTTTTAAGGGTGTCGGTCTTACCCTCACGTTATGTTTTATAAGGTCGTAGGTCGCTAGTAGGTCTTTCCCTCATGTTATCTTTCTATGGTCGTAGGTCGCTCGTAGGTCTTACCCTCACGTTATATTTTCTATGGTCGTAGGTCGCTTGTAGGTCTCACCCTCATGTTATCTTTTATAGGGTCGTATGTCGCTCGTAGGTCTTACCCTCATGTTATATATTCGAAGGTTGTAGTTCGCTCGTAGGTCATACCCTCACATTATCTTTTATCGAGTCGAAGGTCGCCCGTATGTCTTACACTCACTTTATCTTTTCTAGGGTCGTAGGTCGCCCGTAGGTCTTACCCTCACGTTATATTTTCTAGGGTCGTAGGTCACTCGTAGGTCTTATCCTCATGTTATCTTTTCTAGGGCTGTAGGTCGCGCGTAGGTCTTACCCTCACGTTATCTTTTATAGGGTTGTAGGTTGCTCGTAGGTCTTACCCTCACGTTAGGTTTTATAGGGTCACAGGTTGCTCATAGGTCTTACCCTTATGTTATCTTTTCTAGGGTTGTAGGTCGCGTGTAGGTCTTACCCTGATGTTATCTTTTACAGGGTCGTAGGTCACTTGTAGGTCTTACCCTCATCTTATCTTTTCTAGGGTTGTAGGTCGCTTGTAGGTCTTACCCTCAAGTTATCTTTTATAGGGTCGTAGGTCGCTCATAGGTCTTACCCTCACGTTATATTTTCTAAGGTTATAGTTTGCTCGTAGGTCTTACCCTCACATTATCTTTTATCGAGTCGTAGGTCGCCCGTATGTCTTACCCTCACTTTATCTTTTCTAGGGTCGTAGGTCGCCTGTAGGTCTTACCCTCACGTTATATTTTCTAGGGTCGTAGGTTTCTCATAGGTCTTACCCTCACGTTATATTTTCAAGGGTTATAGTTTGCTAGTAGGTCTTACCCTCACATTATCTTTTATCGAGTCGTAGGTCGCCCGTTGGTCTTACCCTAATGTTATCTTTTCTATGGTCATAGGTCGCCTGTAGGTCTTACCCTCACGTTATATTTTCTAGGGTCGTAGGTCCCTCGATATCTTTCCATCACGTTATATATTTTAGGGTCGTAGGTCGCTCATAGGTCTTACCCTTACGTTATCTTTTCTAGGGTTGTAGGTCGTCGGTAAGTCTTACCCTCAAGTTATCTTTTCTAGGGTCGTAGTTCGCTAGTAGGTCTTACCCTCTCGTTATATTTTCTAGGGTTGTAGGTCGCTTGTAGGTATTCCCCTCACAATATTATTTATAGGGTCGTAGGTCGCTCGTAGGTCTTACCCTCATGTTATATTTTCTAAGGTTGTAGTTCGCTCGTAGGACTTACCCTCCCGTTATCTTTTATAGGGTCGTAGGTCGCCCGTAGGTCTTACCCTCACATTATCATTTCTAGGGTCGTAGGTTGCCCGTAGGTCTTACCCTTACGTTATATTTTCTAGGGTCGTAGGTCCCTCGATATCTTTCCATCAAGTTATATATTTTAGGGTGTTAGGTCGCTCATAGGTCTTACCCTTACGTTATCTTTTCTAGGGTTGTAGGTCGTCCGTAAGTCTTACCCTCAAGTTATCTTTTCTAGGGTCGTAGTTCTCTAGAAGGTCTTACCCTCACGTTATCTTCTCTAGGGTTGTAGGTCGCTCATTGGTCTTACTCTCACGTTAGCATTTATAGGTTCGTAGGTCCCTCGTAGGTCTTACCCTCACGTTATATTTTTAAGGGTGTCGGTCTTACCCTCACGTTATGTTTTATAAGGTCGTAGGTCGCTAGTAGGTCTTTCCCTCATGTTATCTTTCTATGGTCGTAGGTCGCTCGTAGGTCTTACCCTCACGTTATATTTTCTATGGTCGTAGGTCGCTTGTAGGTCTCACCCTCATGTTATCTTTTATAGGGTCGTATGTCGCTCGTAGGTCTTACCCTCATGTTATATTTTCGAAGGTTGTAGTTCGCTCGTAGGTCATACCCTCACATTATCTTTTATTGAGTCGAAGGTCGCCCGTATGTCTTACACTCACTTTATCTTTTCTAGGGTCGTAGGTCGCCCGTAGGTCTTACCCTCACGTTATATTTTCTAGGGTCGTAGGTCACTCGTAGGTCTTATCCTCATGTTATCTTTTCTAGGGCTGTAGGTCGCGCGTAGGTCTTACCCTCACGTTATCTTTTATAGGGTTGTAGGTTGCTCGTAGGTCTTACCCCCACGTTAGGTTTTATAGGGTCACAGGTTGCTCATAGGTCTTACCCTTATGTTATCTTTTCTAGGGTTGTAGGTCGCGTGTAGGTCTTACCCTGATGTTATCTTTTATAGGGTCGTAGGTCACTTGTAGGTCTTACCCTCATCTTATCTTTTCTAGGGTTGTAGGTCGCTTGTAGGTCTTACCCTCAAGTTATCTTTTATAGGGTCGTAGGTCGCTCATAGGTCTTACCCTCACGTTATATTTTCTAAGGTTATAGTTTGCTCGTAGGTCTTACCCTCACATTATCTTTTATCGAGTCGTAGGTCGCCCGTATGTCTTACCCTCACTTTATCTTTTCTAGGGTCGTAGGTCGCCTGTAGGTCTTACCCTCACGTTATATTTTCTAGGGTCGTAGGTCGCTCATAGGTCTTACCCTCACGTTATATTTTCAAGGGTTATAGTTTGCTAGTAGGTCTTACCCTCACATTATCTTTTATCGAGTCGTAGGTCGCCCGTTGGTCTTACCCTAATGTTATCTTTTCTAGGGTCATAGGTCGCCCGTAGGTCTTACCCTCACGTTATATTTTCTAGGGTCGTAGGTCCCTCGATATCTTTCCATCACGTTATATATTTTAGGGTCGTAGGTCGCTCATAGGTCTTACCCTTACGTTATCTTTTCTAGGGTTGTAGGTCGTCGGTAAGTCTTACCCTCAAGCTATCTTTTCTAGGGTCGTAGTTCGCTAGTAGGTCTTACCCTCAAGTTATCTTTTCTAGGTCGTAGGTCGCTCATTGGTCTTACTCTCACGTTAGCATTTATAGGGTCGTAGGTCGCTCGTAGGTCTTACCCTCATGTTATATTTTTAAGGGTGTCGGTCTTACCCTCACGTTATGTTTTATAAGGTCGTAGGCCGCTCATAGGTCTTTCCCTCATGTTATCTTTAGACGGTCGTAGGTCGCTCGTAGGTCTTACCCTCACGTTATATTTTCTAGGGTCGTAGGTTGCTTGTAGGTCTTACCCTTACGTTATCTTTTATAGGGTCGTAGGTCGCTTGTAGGTCTTACCCTCATGTTATATTTTCTAAGGTTGTAGTTCGCTCGTAGGTCTTACCCTCACATTATCTTTTATCGAGTCGTAGCTCGCTCGTATGTCTTACCCTCACTTTATCTTTTCTAGGGATGTAAGTCGCACGTAGGTCTTACCCTCATGTTATCTTTTATAGGGTCGTAGGTTGCTCGTAGGTCTTACCCTCATGTTAGGTTTTATAGTGTTGCAGGTCTCTCATAGGTCTTACCCTCACGTTATATTTCTAGGGTTGTAGGTCTTACCCTCACGTTATGTTTTATAAGGTCGTAGCTCGCTCATAGGTCTTACCCTCATGTTATCTTTCTACGGTCATAGGTCGCTCGTATGTCTTACCCTCACGTTATATTTTCAAGGGTAACAGGTCTCTTGTAGGTCTTAGCCTCATGTTATCTTTTATAGGGTGGTAGGTCGCTCGTAGGTCTTACCCTCAGGTTATATTTTCTAAGGTTGTAGTTTGCTAGTAGGTCTTACCCTCACATTATCTTTTATCGAGTCGTAGGTCGCCCGTAGGTCTTACCCTAATGTTATCTTTTCTAGGGTCATAGGTCGCCCGTAGGTCTTACCCTCACGTTATATTTTCTAGGGTCGTAGGTCCCTCGATATCTTTCCATCACGTTATATATTTTAGGGTCGTAGGTCGCTCATAGGTCTTACCCTTACGTTATCTTTTCTAGGGTTGTAGGTCGTCTGTAAGTCTTACCCTCAAGTTATCTTTTCTAGGGTCGTAGTTCGCTAGTAGGTCTTACCCTCACGTTATCTTTTCTAGGGTCGTAGGTCGCTCATTGGTCTTACTCTCACGTTAGCATTTATAGGGTCGTAGGTCGCTCGTAGGTCTTACCCTCATGTTATATTTTTAGGGTGTCGGTCTTACCCTCACGTTATGTTTTATAAGGTCGTAGGTCGCTCGTAGGTCTTTCCCTCGTGTTATCTTTCTACGGTCGTAGGTCGCTCGTAGGTCTTACCCTCATGTTATATTTTCTAGGGTCGTAGGTCGCTTGTAGGTCTTACCCTCACATTATCTTTTATAGGGTCGTAGGTCGCTCGTAGGTCTTACCCTCATGTTATATTTTCTAAGGTTGTAGTTCGCTCGTAGGTCTTACCCTCACATTATCTTTTATCGAGTCGTAGGTCGCCCGTTAGTCTTACCCTAATGTTATCTTTTCTAGGGTCATAGGTCGCCTGTAGGTCTTACCCTCAGGTTATATTTTCTAGGGTCGTAGATCCCTCGATATCTTTCCATCATGTTATATATTTTAGGGTCGTAGGTCGCTCATAGGTCTTACCCTTACGTTATCTTTTCTAGGGTTGTAGGTCGTCGGTAAGTCTTACCCTCAAGTTATCTTTTCTAGGGTCGTAGTTCGCTAGTAGGTCTTACCCTCAAGTTATCTTTTCTAGGTCGTAGGTCGCTCATTGGTCTTACTCTCACGTTAGCATTTATAGGGTCGTAGGTCGCTCGTAGGTCTTACCCTCATGTTATATTTTTAAGGGTGTCGGTCTTACCCTCACGTTATGTTTTATAAGGTCGTAGGTCGCTCATAGGTCTTTCCCTCATGTTATCTTTAGACGGTCGTAGGTCGCTCGTAGGTCTTACCCTCACGTTATATTTTCTAGGGTCGTAGGTTGCTTGTAGGTCTTACCCTTACGTTATCTTTTATAGGGTCGTAGGTCGCTCGTAGGTCTTACCCTCATGTTATATTTTCTAAGGTTGTAGTTCGCTCGTAGGTCTTACCCTCACATTATCTTTTATCGAGTCGTAGGTCGCTCGTATGTCTTACCCTCACTTTATCTTTTCTAGGGATGTAAGTCGCACGTAGGTCTTACCCTCACGTTATCTTTTATAGGGTCGTAGGTTGCTCGTAGGTCTTACCCTCATGTTAGGTTTTATAGGGTTGCAGGTCTCTCATAGGTCTTACCCTCACGTTATATTTCTAGGGTTGTAGGTCTTACCCTCACGTTATGTTTGATAAGGTCGTAGCTCGCTCGTAGGTCTTACCCTCATGTTATCTTTCTACGGTCATAGGTCGCTCGTATGTCTTACCCTCACGTTATATTTTCAAGGGTAACAGGTCTCTTGTAGGTCTTAGCCTCATGTTATCTTTTATAGGGTGGTAGGTCGCTTGTAGGTCTTACCCTCAGGTTATATTTTCTAAGGTTGTAGTTTGCTAGTAGGTCTTACCCTCACATTATCTTTTATCGAGCCGTAGGTCGCCCGTAGGTCTTACCCTAATGTTATCTTTTCTAGGGTCATAGGTCGCATGTAGGTCTTACCCTCACGTTATTTTTTCTAGGGTCGTAGGTCCCTCGATATCTTTCCATCATGTTATATATTTTAGGGTCGTAGGTCGCTCATAGGTCTTACCCTTACGTTATCTTTTCTAGGGTTGTAGGTCGTCTGTAAGTCTTACCCTCAAGTTATCTTTTCTAGGGTCGTAGTTCGCTAGTAGGTCTTACCCTCACGTTATCTTTTCTAGGGTCGTAGGTCGCTCATTGGTCTTACTCTCACGTTAGCATTTATAGGGTCGTAGGTCGCTCGTAGGTCTTACCCTCATGTTATATTTTTAGGGTGTCGGTCTTACCCTCACGTTATGTTTTATAAGGTCGTAGGTCGCTCGTAGGTCTTTCCCTCGTGTTATCTTTCTACGGTCGTAGGTCGCTCGTAGGTCTTACCCTCATGTTATATTTTCTAGGGTCGTAGGTCGCTTGTAGGTCTTACTCTCACATTATCTTTTATAGGGTCGTAGGTCGCTCGTAGGTCTTACCCTCATGTTATATTTTCTAAGGTTGTAGTTCGCTCGTAGGTCTTACCCTCACATTATCTTTTATCGAGTCGTAGGTCGCTCGTATGTCTTACCCTCACTTTATCTTTTCTAGGGTCGTAGGTCGCCCGTAGGTCTTACCCTTACGTTATATTTTCTAGGGTTGTAGGTCGCTCGTAGGTCTTACCCTCATGTTATCTTTTCTTGGGTTGTAGGTCACGTGTAGGTCTTACCCTCACGTTATCTTTTATAGGGTCGTAGGTTTCCTGTAGGTCTTACCCTCATGTTATCTTTTTTAGGGTTATAGGTCGCATGTAGGTCTTACCCTCACGTTATCTTTTATAGGGTCGTTGGTCGCTCGTAGGTCTTACCCTCATGTTATCTTTTCCAGGGTTGTAGGTCGCTTGTAGGTCTCACCCTCATGTTATCTTTTATAGAGTCGTAGGTCGCTCGTAGGTCTTACCCTCATGTTATATTTTCTAAGGTTGTAGTTCGCTCGCAGGTCTTACCCTCACATTATCTTTTATCGAGTCGTAGGTCGCCCGTATGTCGTACCCTCACTTCATATTTTCTAGGGTCGTAGGTCGCCAGTAGGTATTACCCTCTCGTTATATTTTCTAGGGTCGTAGGTCGCTCGTAGGTCTTACCCTCATGTTTTCTTTTCTAGGGATATAGGTCGCGCGTAGGTCTTACCCTCACGTTATCTTTTATAGGGTCGTAGGTTTCCCGTAGGTCTTACCCTCATGTTAGGTTTTATAGGGTCGCAGGTCGCTCATAGGTCTTACCCTCATGTTATCTTTTCTAGGGTTGTAGGTCGCGTGTAGGTCTTACCCTCACGTTATCTTTTATAGGATCGTAGGTCGCTCGTAGGTCTTACCCTCATGTTATCTTTTCTAGGGTTGTAGGTCGCTTGTAGGTCTTACCCTCAAGTTATCTTTTATAGGGTCGTAGGTCGCTCGTAGGTCTTACCCTCACGTTATATTTTCTAAGGTTATAGTTTGTTCATAGGTCTTACCCTCATGTTATTTTTTATAGGGTCGTAGATCGCCCATAGGGCTTACCCTCAGGTTATCTTTTTTAGGGTCGTAGGTCGCCCGTAGGTCTTTCACTCATGTTATGTTTCTAGGGTAGTAGGTCGCTCGTAGGTCATACCCTCACGTTATCTTTTCTAAGGTCGTAGGTCGCTCGTAGGTCTTACCCTCGCGTTATATTTTCTAGGATCGTAGGTCGCCTGTAGGTCTTACCCTCTCGTTATATTTTCTAGGGTTGTAGGTCGCTTGTAGGTATTACCCTCACAATATCTTTTATAGGGTCGTAGGTCGCTCGTAGGTCTTGCCCTCACGTTATATTTTCTAAGGTTGTAGTTCGCTCGTAGGTCTTACCCTCCCGTTATCTTTTATAGGGTCGTAGGTCGCCCGTAGGTCTTACCCTCACATTATCTTTTCTAGGGTCGTAGGTCGCACGTAGGTCTTACCCTCACGTTATATTTTCTAGAGTCGTAGGTCCCTCGATATCTTTCCATCACGTTATATATTTTAGGGTCGTAGCTCGCTCATAGGTCTTACCCTTACATTATCTTTTCTAGGGTTGTAGGTCATCCGTAAGTCTTACCCTCAGGTTATCTTTTCTAGGGTCGTAGTTTGCTAGTAGGTCTTACCCTCACGTTATATTTTCTAGGGTCGTAGGTCGCTCGTTGGTCTTACTCTCACGTTAGCATTTATAGGGTCGTAGGTCGCTCGTAGGTCTTACACTCACGTTATATTTTTAAGGGTGTCGGTCTTACCCTCACGTTATGTTTTATAAGGTCCTAGGTCGCTCGTAGGTCTTTCCCTCATGTTATCTTTCTAAGGTCGTATGTCGCTCGTAGGTCTTACCCTTACGTTATATTTTCTAAGGTTATAATTTGCTCATAGGTCTTACCCTCATGTTCTTTTTTATAGGGTCGTAGGTCGCCCATAAGTCTTACCCTCAGGTTATCTTTTTTAGGGTCGTAGGTCGCCCGTAGGGCTTTCACTAACGTTATGTTTTCTATGGTAGTAGGTCGCTCGTAGGTCTTAGCCTCACGTTATCTTTTCTAAGGTCGTAGGTCGCTCGTAGGTCTTACCCTTACGTTATATTTTCTAGGGTCGTAGGTTGCTTGTAGGTCTTACCCTTACGTTATCTTTTATAGGGTCGTAGGTCGCTCGTAGGTCTTACCCTCATGTTATATTTTCTAAGGTTGTAGTTCGCTCGTAGGTCTTACCCTCACATTATCTTTTATCGAGTCGTAGGTCGCTCGTATGTCTTACCCTCACTATATCTTTTCTAGGGATGTAAGTCGCACGTAGGTCTTACCCTCACGTTATCTTTTATAGGGTCGTAGGTTGCTCGTAGGTCTTACCCTCATGTTAGGTTTTATAGGGTTGCAGGTCTCTCATAGGTCTTACCCTCACGTTATATTTCTAGGGTTGTAGGTCTTACCCTCACGTTATGTTTTATAAGGTCGTAGCTCGCTCGTAGGTCTTACCCTCATGTTATCTTTCTACGATCATAGGTCGCTCGTATGTCTTACCCTCACGTTATATTTTCAAGGGTAACAGGTCTCTTGTAGGTCTTAGCCTTATGTTATCTTTTATAGGGTGGTAGGTCGCTCGTAGGTCTTACCCTCAGGTTATATTTTCTAAGGTTGTAGTTTGCTAGTAGGTCTTACCCTCACATTATCTTTTATCGAGCCGTAGGTCGCCCGTAGGTCTTACCCTAATGTTATCTTTTCTAGGGTCATAGTTCGCCCGTAGGTCTTACCCTCACGTTATATTTTCTAGGGTCGTAGGTCCCTCGATATCTTTCCATCACGTTATATATTTTAGGGTCGTAGGTCGCTCATAGGTCTTACCCTTATGTTATCTTTTCTAGGGTTGTAGGTCGTCTGTAAGTCTTACCCTCAAGTTATCTTTTCTAGGGTCGTAGTTCGCTAGTAGGTCTTACCCTCATGTTATCTTTTCTAGGGTCGTAGGTCGCTCATTGGTATTACTCTCACGTTAGCATTTATAGGGTCGTAGGTCACTCGTAGGTCTTACCCTCATGTTATATTTTTAAGGGTGTCAGTCTTACCCTCACATTATGTTTTATAAGGTCGTAGGTCGCTCGTAGGTCTTTCCCTTATGATATCTTTCTACGGTCGTAGGTCGCTCGTAGGTCTTACCCTCATGTTATATTTTCTAGGGTCGTAGGTCGCTTGTAGGTCTTACCCTCACATTATCTTTTATAGGGTCGTAGGTCGCTCGTAGGTCTTACCCTCATGTTATATTTTCTAAGGTTGTAGTTCGCTCGTAGGTCTTACCCTCACATTATCTTTTATCGAGTCGTAGGTCGCCCGTTGGTCTTACCCTAATGTTATCTTTTCTAGGGTCATAGGTCGCCCGTAGGTCTTACCCTCACGTTATATTTTCTAGGGTCGTAGGTCCCTCGATATCTTTCCATCATGTTATATATTTTAGGGTCGTAGGTCGCTCATAGGTCTTACCCTTACGTTATATTTTCTAGGGTTGTAGGTCGTCGGTAAGTCTTACCCTCAAGTTATCTTTTCTAGGGTCGTAGTTCGCTAGTAGGTCTTACCCTCAAGTTATCTTTTCTAGGTCGTAGGTCGCTCATTGGTCTTACTCTCACGTTAGCATTTATAGGGTCGTAGGTCGCTCGTAGGTCTTACCCTCATGTTATATTTTTAAGGGTTTCAGTCTTACCCTCACGTTATGTTTTATAAGGTCGTAGGTCGCTCATAGGTCTTTCCCTCATGTTATCTTTAGACGGTCGTAGGTCGCTCGTAGGTCTTACCCTCATGTTATATTTTCTAGGGTCGTAGGTTGCTTGTAGGTCTTACCCTTACGTTATCTTTTATAGGGTCGTAGGTCGCTCGTAGGTCTTACCCTCATGTTATATTTTCTAAGGTTGTAGTTCGCTCGTAGGTCTTACCCTCACATTATCTTTTATCGAGTCGTAGGTCGCTCGTATGTCTTACCCTCACTTTATCTTTTCTAGGGATGTAAGTCGCACGTAGGTCTTACCCTCATGTTATCTTTTATAGGATCGTAGGTTGCTCGTAGGTCTTACCCTCATGTTAGGTTTTATAGGGTTGCAGGTCTCTCATAGGTCTTACCCTCACGTTATATTTCTAGGGTTGTAGGTCTTACCCTCACGTTATGTTTTATAAGGTCGTAGCTCGCTCGTAGGTCTTACCCTCATGTTATCTTTCTACGGTCATAGGGCGCTCGTATGTCTTACCCTCACGTTATATTTTCAAGGGTAACAGGTCTCTTGTAGGTCTTAGCCTCATGTTATCTTTTATAGGGTGGTAGGTCGCTCGTAGGTCTTACCCTCAGGTTATATTTTCTAAGGTTGTAGTTTGCTAGTAGGTCTTACCCTCACATTATCTTTTATCAAGCCGTAGGTCGCCCGTAGGTCTTACCCTAATGTTATCTTTTCTAGGGTCATAGGTCGCCCGTAGGTCTTACCCTCACGTTATATTTTCTAGGGTCGTAGGTCCCTCGATATCTTTCCATCACATTATATATTTTAGGGTCGTAGGTCGTTCATAGGTCTTACCCTTACGTTATCTTTTCTAGGGTTGTAGGTCGTCTGTAAGTCTTACCCTCAAGTTATCTTTTCTAGGGTCGTAGTTCGCTAGTAGGTCTTACCCTCACGTTATTTTTTCTAGGGTCGTAGGTGGCTCATTGGTCTTACTCTCACGTTAGCATTTATAGGGTCGTAGGTCGCTCGTAGGTCTTACCCTCATGTTATATTTTTAAGGGTTTCAGTCTTACCCTCACGTTATGTTTTATAAGGTCGTAGGTCGCTCATAGGTCTTTCCCTCATGTTATCTTTAGACGGTCGTAGGTCGCTCGTAGGTCTTACCCTCATGTTATATTTTCTAGGGTCGTAGGTTGCTTGTAGGTCTTACCCTTACGTTATCTTTTATAGGGTCGTAGGTCGCTCGTAGGTCTTACCCTCATGTTATATTTTCTAAGGTTGTAGTTCGCTCGTAGGTCTTACCCTCACATTATCTTTTATCGAGTCGTAGGTCGCTCGTATGTCTTACCCTCACTTTATCTTTTCTAGGGATGTAAGTCGCACGTAGGTCTTACCCTCATGTTATCTTTTATAGGATCGTAGGTTGCTCGTAGGTCTTACCCTCATGTTAGGTTTTATAGGGTTGCAGGTCTCTCATAGGTCTTACCCTCACGTTATATTTCTAGGGTTGTAGGTCTTACCCTCACGTTATGTTTTATAAGGTCGTAGCTCGCTCGTAGGTCTTACCCTCATGTTATCTTTCTACGGTCATAGGGCGCTCGTATGTCTTACCCTCACGTTATATTTTCAAGGGTAACAGGTCTCTTGTAGGTCTTAGCCTCATGTTATCTTTTATAGGGTGGTAGGTCGCTCGTAGGTCTTACCCTCAGGTTATATTTTCTAAGGTTGTAGTTTGCTAGTAGGTCTTACCCTCACATTATCTTTTATCAAGCCGTAGGTCGCCCGTAGGTCTTACCCTAATGTTATCTTTTCTAGGGTCATAGGTCGCCCGTAGGTCTTACCCTCACGTTATATTTTCTAGGGTCGTAGGTCCCTCGATATCTTTCCATCACATTATATATTTTAGGGTCGTAGGTCGTTCATAGGTCTTACCCTTACGTTATCTTTTCTAGGGTTGTAGGTCGTCTGTAAGTCTTACCCTCAAGTTATCTTTTCTAGGGTCGTAGTTCGCTAGTAGGTCTTACCCTCACGTTATTTTTTCTAGGGTCGTAGGTGGCTCATTGGTCTTACTCTCACGTTAGCATTTATAGGGTCGTAGGTCGCTCGTAGGTCTTACCCTCATGTTATATTTTTAGGGTGTCGGTCTTACCCTCACGTTATGTTTTATAAGGTCGTAGGTCGCTCGTAGGTCTTTCCCTCGTGTTATCTTTCTACGGTCGTAGGTTGCTCGTAGGTCTTACCCTCATGTTATATTTTCTAGGGTCGTAGGTCGCTTGTAGGTCTTACCCTCACATTATCTTTTATAGGGTCGTAGGTCGCTCGTAGGTCTTACCCTCATGTTATATTTTCTAAGGTTGTAGTTCGCTCGTAGGTCTTACCCTCACATTATCTTTTATCGAGTCGTAGGTCGCTCGTATGTCTTACCCTCACTTTATCTTTTCTAGGGTCGTAGGTCGCCCGTAGGTCTTACCCTAACGTTATATTTTCTAGGGTTGTAGGTCGCTCGTAGGTCTTACCCTCATGTTATCTTTTCTTGGGTTGTAGGTCACGTGTAGGTCTTACCCTCACGTTATCTTTTATAGGGTCGTAGGTTTCCTGTAGGTCTTACCCTCATGTTATCTTTTTTAGGGTTATAGGTCGCATGTAGGTCTTACCCTCACGTTATCTTTTATAGGGTCGTTGGTCGCTCGTAGGTCTTACCCTCATGTTATCTTTTCCAGGGTTGTAGGTCGCTTGTAGGTCTCACCCTCATGTTATCTTTTATAGAGTCGTAGGTCGCTCGTAGGTCTTAGCCTCATGTTATATTTTCTAAGGTTGTAGTTCGCTCGCAGGTCTTACCCTCACATTATCTTTTATCGAGTCGTAGGTCGCCCATATTTCGTACCCTCACTTCATCTTTTCTAGGGTCATAGGTCGCCCGTAGGTATTACCCTCTCGTTATATTTTCTAGGGTCGTAGGTCGCTCATAGGTCTTACCCTCATGTTTTCTTTTCTAGGGATATAGGTCGCGCGTAGGTCTTACCCTCACGTAATCTTTTATAGGGTCGTAGGTTTCCCGTAGGTCTTACCCTCATGTTAGGTTTTATAGGGTCGCAGGTCGCTCATAGGTCTTACGCTCATGTTATCTTTTCTAGGGTTGTAGGTCGCGTGTAGGTCTTACCCTCACGTTATCTTTTATAGGGTCGTAGGTCGCTCGTAGGTCTTACCCTCATGTTATCTTTTCTAGGGTTGTAGGTCGCTTGTAGGTCTTACCCTCAAGTTATCTTTTATAGGGTCGTAGGTCGCTCGTAGGTCTTACCCTCACGTTATATTTTCTAAGGTTATAGTTTGTTCATAGGTCTTACCCTCATGTTATTTTTTATAGGGTCGTAGATCGCCCATAGGGCTTACCCTCAGGTTATCTTTTTTAGGGTCGTAGGTCGCCCGTAGGTCTTTCACTCACGTTATGTTTTCTAGGGTAGTAGGTCGCTCGCAGGTCATACCCTCACGTTATCTTTTCTAAGGTCGTAGGTCGCTCGTAGGTCTTACCCTCGCGTTATATTTTCTAGGATCGTAGGTCGCCTGTAGGTCTTACCCTCTCGTTATATTTTCTAGGGTTGTAGGTCGCTTGTAGGTATTACCCTCACAATATCTTTTATAGGGTCGTAGGTCGCTCGTAGGTCTTGCCCTCACGTTATATTTTCTAAGGTTGTAGTTCGCTCGTAGGTCTTACCCTCCCGTTATCTTTTATAGGGTCGTAGGTCGCCCGTAGGTCTTACCCTCACATTATCTTTTCTAGGGTCGTAGGTCACACGTACGTCTTACCCTCACGTTATATTTTCTAGAGTCGTAGGTCCCTCGATATCATTCCATCACGTTATATATTTTAAGGTCGTAGCTCGCTCATAGGTCTTACCCTTACATTATCTTTTCTAGGGATGTAGGTCGTCCGTAAGTCTTACCCTCAGGTTATCTTTTCTAGGGTCGTAGTTTGCTAGTAGGTCTTACACTCACGTTATATTTTCTAGGGTCGTAGGTCGCTCGTTGGTCTTACTCTCACGTTAGCATTTATAGGGTCGTAGGTCGCTCGTAGGTCTTACACTCACGTTATATTTTTAAGGGTGTCGGTCTTACCCTCACGTTATGTTTTATAAGGTCCTAGGTCGCTCGTAGGTCTTTCCCTCATGTTATCTTTCTAAGGTCGTATGTCGCTCGTAGGTCTTACACTTTTGTTATATTTTCTAAGGTTATAGTTTGCTCATAGGTCTTACCCTCATGTTATTTTTTATAGGGTCGTAGGTCGCCCATATGTCTTACCCTCACGTTATCTTTTTTAGGGTCGTAGGTCACCCGTAGGTCTTTCACTCACGTTATGTTTTCTATGGTAGTAGGTCGCTCGTAGGTCTTAGCCTCACGTTATCTTTTCTAAGGTCGTAGGTCGCTCGTAGGTCTTACCCTCATGTTATATTTTCTAGGGTCGTAGATCGCCTGTAGGTCTTACCCTCTCGTTATATTTTCTAGGGTTATAGGTCGCTTGTAGGTATTACCCTCACAATATCTTTTATAGGGTCGTAGGTCGCTCGTAGGTCTTACCATCATGTTATATTTTCTAAGGTTGTAGTTCGCTCGTAGGTCTTACCCTCCCGTTATCTTTTATAGGGTCGTAGGTCGCCCGTAGGTCTTACCCTCACATTATCTTTTCTAGGGTCGTAGGTCGCCCGTAGGTCTTACCGTCACGTTATATTTTCTAGGGTCGTAGATCCCTCGATATCTTTCCATCGCGTTATATATTTTAGGGTCGTAGGTTACTCATAGGTCTTACCCTTACCTTATCTTTTCAAGGGTTGTAGGTCGTTTGTAAGTCTTACCCTCAAGTTATCTTTTCTATGGTTGTAGTTTGCTAGTAGGTCTTACCCTCACGTTATCTTTTCTAGGGTCGTAGGTCGCTCCTTGGTCTTACTCTCACGTTAGCATTTATAGGGTCGTAGGTCGCTCGTAGGTCTTACACTCACGTTATATTTTTAAGGGTGTCGGTCTTACCCTCACGTTATGTTTTATAAGGTCCTAGGTCGCTCGTAGGTCTTTCCCTCATGTTATCTTTCTACAGTCGTATGTCGCTCGTAGGTCTTACCCTTACGTTATATTTTCTAAGGTTATAGTTTGCTCATAGGTCTTACCCTCATGTTATTTTTTATAGGGTCATAGGTCGCCCATATGTCTTACCCTCAGGTTATCTTTTTTAGGGTCGTAGGTCGCCCGTAGGGCTTTCACTCACGTTATGTTTTCTATGGTAGTAGGTCGCTCGTAGGTCTTAGCCTCACGTTATATTTTCTAAGGTCGTAGGTCGCTCGTAGGTCTTACCCTCACGTTATATTTTCTAGGGTCGTAGGTCGCCTATAGGTCTTACCCTCTCGTTATATTTTCTAGGGTTGTAGGTATTACCCTCACAATATCTTTTATAGGGTCGTAGGTCGCTCGTAGGTCTTACCATCACGTTATATTTTCTAAGGTTGTAGTTCACTCGTAGGTCTTACCCTCCCGTTATCTTTTATAGGGTCGTAGGTCGCCCGTAGGTCTTACCCTCACATTATCTTTTCTAGGGTCGTAGGTCGCCCGTAGGTCTTACCCTCACGTTATATTTTCTAGGGTCGTAGGTCCCTCGATATCTTTCCATCACGTTATATATTTTAGGGTCTTACCCTTACCTTATCTTTTCAAGGGTTGTAGGTCGTCTGTAAGTCTTACCCTCAAGTTATCTTTTCTAGGGTTGTAGTTTGCTAGTAGGTCTTACACTCACGTTATCTTTTCTAGGGTCGTAGGTCGCTCGTTGGTCTTACTCTCACGTTAGCATTTATAGGGTCGTAGGTCGCTCATAGGTCTTACACTCACGTTATATTTTTAAGGGTGTTGGTCTTACCCTCACGTTATGTTTTATAAGGTCCTAGGTCGCTCGTAGGTCTTTCCCTCATGTTATCTTTCTACGGTCGTATGTCGCTCGTAGGTCTTACCCATACGTTATATTTTCTAAGGTTATAGTTTGCTCATAGGTCTTACCCTCACGTTATCTTTTATAATGTCGTAGGTCGCTCGTACGTCTTACCCTCATGTTATATTTTCTAAGATTGTAGTTCGCTCATAGGTCTTACCCTCACATTATCTTTTATCGAATCGTAGGTCGCCCGTATGTCGTACCCTCACTTCATCTTTTCTAGGGTCGTAGGTCGCCCGTAGGTCTTATCCTCACGTTATGTTTTCTAGGGTCGTAGGTCGCTCGTAGGTCTTACCCTTATGTTATCTTTTCTGGGGATATAGGTCGCGCGTAGGTCTTACCCTCATGTTATCTTTTATAGGGTCGTAGGTTGCCCGTAGGTCTTACCCTCATGTTAGGTTTTATAGGGTCTCAGGTCGCTCATAGGTCTTACCCTCGTGTTATCTTTTCTAGGGTTGTAGGTCGCGTGTAGGTCTTACCCTCACGTTATCTTTTATAGGGTCGTAGGTCGCTCGTAGGTCTTACCCTTATGTTATCTTTTCTAGGGTTGTAGGTCGCTTGTAGGTCTTACCCTCAAGTTATCTTTTATAGGGTCGTAGGTCGCTCGTAGGTCTTACCCTCATGTTATATTTTCTAAGGTTATAGTTTGTTCATAGGTCTTACCCTCATGTTATTTTTTATAGGGTCGTAGGTCGCCCATAGGTCTTACCCTCAGGTTATCTTTTTTAGGGTCCTAGGTCGCCCGTAGGTCTTTCACTCACGTTATGTTTTCTAGGGTAGTAGGTCACTCATAGGTCTTACCCTCACGTTATCTTTTCTAAGGTCGTAGGTCGCTAGTAGGTCTTACCCTCGCGTTATATTTTCTAGGGTTGTAGGTCATACCCTCTCGTTATATTTTCGAGGTTTGTAGGTCACTTGTAGGTATTACCCTCACAATATCTTTTATATGGTCGTAGGTCGCTCGTAGGTCTTACCCTCACGTTATATTTTCTAAGGTTATAGTTTGCTCGTAGGTCTTACCCTCACGTTATATTTTCTAGGTTCGTAGGTCCCTCAATATCTTTCCATCACGTTATATATTTTAGGGTCGTAGGTCGCTCGTAGGTCTTACCCTCACGTTATATTTTCTAGGGTCGTAGGTCGCTAGTAGGTCTTACCCTCACGTTATCTTTTATAGGGTCGTAGGTCGCTCGTAGGTCTTACCCTCGTGTTATATTTTCTAAGGTTGTAGTTCGCTCATAGGTCTTACCCTCACATTATCTTTTATCGAATCGTAGGTCGCCCGTATGTCGTACCCTCACTTCATCTATTCTAGGGTCGTAGGTCGCCCGTAGGTCTTACCCTCACGTTATATTTTCTAGGGTCATAGGTTGCTCGTAGGTCTTACCCTCATGTTATCTTTTCTAGGGATATAGGTCGCGCGTAGGTCTTACCCTCACGTTATCTTTTATAGGGTCGTAGGTTGCCCGTAGGTCTTACCCTCATGTTATTTTTTATAGGGTCGTAGGTCGCCCATAGGTCTTACCCCCAGGTTATCTTTTTTAGGGTCCTAGGTCGCCCGTAGGTCTTTCACTCACGTTATGTTTTCAAGGGTAGTAGGTCGCTCGTAGGTCTTACCCTCACGTTATCTTTTCTAAGGTCGTAGGTCGCTCGTAGGTCTTACCCTCGCGTTATATTTTCTAGGGTTATAGGTCTTACCCTCTCGTTATAATTTCTAGGGTTGTAGGTCACTTGTAGGTATTACACTCACAATATCTTTTATATGGTCGTAGTTCGCTCGTAGGTCTTACCCTCCCGTTATCTTTTATAGGGTCGTAGGTCGACCGTAGGTCTTACCCTCACATTATCTTTTCTAGGGTCGTAGTTCGCCCGTAGGTCTTACCCTCACGTTATATTTTCTAGGTTCGTAGGTCCCTCGATATCTTTCCATCACGTTATATATTTTAGGGTCGTAGGTCGCTAATAGGTCTTACCCTTACGTTATCTTTTCTAGGGTTGTAGGTCGTCCGTAAGTCTTACCCTCAAGTTATCTTTTCTAGGGTCGTAGTTCGCTAGTAGGTCTTACCGTCACAATATCTTTTCTAGGATCGTAGGTCGCTCGTTGGTCTTACTCTCACGTTAGCATTTATAGGGTCGTAGGTCGCTCGTAGATCTTACCATCACGTTATATTTTTAAGGGTGTCGGTCTTACCCTCACGTTATGTTTTATAAGGTCGTAAGTCGCTCGTAGGTCTTTCCCTCATGTTATCTTTCTACGGTCGTAGGTCGCTCGTAGGTCTTACCCTCACGTTATATTTTCTAGGGTCGTAGGTCGCCCGTAGGTCTTACCCTCACGTTATATTTTCTATGGTCGTAGGTCGCTCGTAGGTCTTACATTCATGTTATCTTTTCTAGGGATATAGGTCGCGCGTAGGTCTTACCCTCATGTTAACTTATATAGGGTCGTAGGTTGCCCGTAGGTCTTACCCTCGTGTTAGGTTTTATAGGGTCGCAGGTCGCTCATAGGTCTTACCCTCATGTTATCTTTTCTAGGGTTGTATGTCACGTGTAGGTCTTACCCTCATGTTATCTTTTATAGGGTCGTAGGTCGCTCGTAGGTCTTACCCTCATGTTATCTTTTCTAGGGTTTTAGGTCGCGTGTGGGTCTTATCCTCACGTTATCTTTTATAGGGTTGTAGGTCCCTCGTAGGTCTTACCCTCATGTTATCTTTTCTAGGGTTGTAGGTCGCTTGTAGGTCTTACCCTCAAGTTATCTTTTATAGGGTCGTAGGTCGCTCGTAGGTCTTTCCCTCATGTTAGTTTTATAGGGTCGTAGGTCGCCCATAGGTCTTATCCTCAGGTTATCTTTTTTTGAGTCGTAGGTCGCCCGTAGGTCTTTCACTCACGTTATGTTTTCTAGGGTAGTAGGTCGCTCGTAGGTCTTACCCTGACATTATCTTTTCTAAGGTCGTAGGTCGCTCGTAGGTCGCTCGTAGGTCTTACCCTTGCGTTATATTTTCTAGGGTTGTAGGTCGCTTGTAGGTATTACCCTCACGCTATCTTTTCTAAGGTCGTAGGTCGCTTGTAGGTCTTACCCTCGCATTATATTTCCTAGGGTCGTAGGTCGTCTGTAGGTATTACCCTCTCGTTATATTTTCTAGGGTTGTAGGTCGCTTGTAGGTATTACCCTCACAATATCTTTTATAGGGTCGTAGGTCGCTCGTAGGTCTTACCCTCAGGTTAAATTTTCTAAGGTTGTAGTTCGCTCGTAGGTCTTACCATCCCGTTATCTTTTATAAGGTCGTAGGTCGCCCGTAGGTTATACCCTCACATTATCTGTTCTAGGGTCGTAGGTCGCCCGTAGGTCTTACCCTCACGTTATATTTTCTAGGGTCGTAGGTCCCTCGATATCTTTCCATCATGTTATATATTTTAGGGTCGTAGGTGGCTCATATGTCATACCCTCACGTTATCTTTTCTAGGGTTGTAGGTCATCCATAAGTCTTACCCTCAAGTTATCTTTTCTAGGGTCGTAGTTCGCTAGTAGGTCTTACCCTCACGTTATCTTTTCTAGGGTCGTAGGTCGCTCATTAGTCTTACTCTCACGTTAGCATTTATAGGGTCCTAGGTTGCTCGTAGGTCTTACGCTCACGTTATATTTTTAAGGGTGTCGGTCTTACCCTCACGTTATGTTTTATAAGGTCGTAGGTCTCTCGTAGGTCTTTCCCTCATGTTATCTTTCTACGCTCGTAGGTCTTACCCTCACGTTATATTTTTTAGGGTCGTAGGTCGCTTGTAGGTCTTACCCTCACGTTATCTTTTATAGGGTCGTAGGTCGCTCGTAGGTCTTACCCTCATGTTATATTTTCTAAGGTTGTAGTTTGCTCGTAGGTCTTACCCTCACATTATCTTTTATCGAGTCGTAGGTCGCCCGTATGTCTTACCCTCACTTTATCTTTTCTAGGGTCATAGGTCGCCCGTAGGTCTTACCCTCATGGTATCTTTTCTAGGGTTGTAGGTCGCGCATAGGTGTTACCCTCACGTTATCTTTTATAGGGTCGTAGGTTGCTCGTAGGTGTTACCGTCATGTTAGGTTCTATAGGGTCGCAGGTCGCTCATAGGTCTTACCCTCATGTTATCTTTTCTAGGGTTGTAGGTCGCGTGTAGGTCTTACCCTCACGTTATCTTTTATAGGGTCGTAGGTCTTACCCTCATATTATCTTTTCTAGGGTTGTAGATCGCTTGTAGGTCTTACCCTCAAGTTATCTTTTATAGGGTCGTAGGTTGCTCGTAGGTGTTACCCTCATGTTATTTTTTATAGGATCGTAGGTTGCCCATAGGTCTTACCCTCAGGTTATCTTTTTTAGGGTCGTAGGTCGCCCGTAGGTCTTTCACTCACGTAATGTTTTCTAGGGTAGTAGGTCGCTCGTAGCTCTTACCCTCACGTTATCTTTTCTAAGGTCGTAGGTCGCTCGTAGGTCTTACCCTCACGTTACATGTTCTAAGGTTATAGTTTGTTCATAGGTCTTACCCTCATGTTATTTTTTATAGGGTCGTAGGTCGCCCATAGGTCTTACCCTCAGGTTATCTTTTTTAGGGTCGTAGGTCGCCCGTAGGTCTTTCACTCACGTTATGTTTTCTAGGGTAGTAGGTTGCTCGTAGCTCTTACCCTCATGTTATCTTTTCTAAGGTCGTAGGTCGCTCGTAGGTCTTACCCTCACGTTATATGTTCTAAGGTTATAGTTTGTTCATAGGTCTTACCCTCATGTTATTTTTTATAGGGTCGTAGGTCGCCCATAGGTCTTACCCTCAGGTTATCTTTTTTAGAGTCGTAGGTCGCCCGTAGGTCTTTCACTCACGTTATGATTTCTAGGGTAGTAGGCCGCTCGTAGGTCTTACCCTCACATTATTTGTTCTAGGGTCGTAGGTTGCCCGTAGGTCTTACCCTCACGTTATATTTTCTAGGGTCGTAGGTCCCTCGATATCTTTCCATCACGTTATATATTTTAGGGTCGTAGGTGGCTCATATGTCATACCCTTACGTTGTCTTTTCTAGGGTTGTAGGTCGTCCGTAAGTCTTACCCTCAAGTTATCTTTTCTAGGGTCGTAGTTCGCTAGTAGGTCTTACCCTCACGTTATCTTTTCTAGGGTCGTAGGTCGCTCATTAGTCTTACTCTCACGTTAGCATTTATAGGGTCCTAGGTTGCTCGTAGGTCTTACGCTCACGTTATATTTTTAAGGGTGTCGGTCTTACCCTCACGTTATGTTTTATAAGGTCGTAGGTCGCTCGTAGGTCTTTCCCTCATGTTATCTTTCTACGCTCGTAGGTCTTACCCTCACGTTATATTTTTTAGGGTCGTAGGTCGCTTGTAGGTCTTACCCTCACGTTATCTTTTATAGGGTCGTAGGTCGCTCGTAGGTCTTACCCTCATGTTATATTTTCTAAGGTTGTAGTTCGCTCGTAGGTCTTACCCTCACATTATCTTTTATCGAGTCGTAGGTCGCCCGTATGTCTTACCCTCACTTTATCTTTTCTAGGGTCATAGGTTGCTCGTAGGTCTTACCCTCATGTTAGGTTTTATAGGGTCGCAGGTCGCTCATAGGTCTTACCCTCATGTTATCTTTTCTAGGGTTGTAGGTCGCGTGTAGGTCTTACCCTCACGTTATCTTTTATAGGGTCGTAGGTCTTACCCTCATATTATCTTTTCTAGGGTTGTAGATCGCTTGTAGGTCTTACCCTCAAGTTATCTTTTATAGGGTCGTAGGTTGCTCGTAGGTGTTACCCTCATGTTATTTTTTATAGGGTCGTAGGTTGCCCATAGGTCTTACCCTCAGGTTATCTTTTTTAGGGTCGTAGGTCGCCCGTAGGTCTTTCACTCACGTTATGTTTTCTAGGGTAGTAGGTCGCTCGTAGCTCTTACCCTCACGTTATCTTTTCTAAGGTCGTAGGTCGCTCGTAGCTCTTACCCTCACGTTATATGTTCTAAGGTTATAGTTTGTTCATTGGTCTTACCCTCATGTTATTTTTTATAGGGTCGTAGGTCGCCCATAGGTCTTACCCTCAGGTTATCTTTTTTAGAGTCGTAGGTCGCCCGTAGGTCTTTCACTCACGTTATGTTTTCTAGGGTAGTAGGCCGCTCGTAGGCCTTACCCTCACATTATCTTTTCTAAGGTCGTAGGTCACCTGTAGGTCTTACCCTCGCGTTATATTTTCTAGGGTTGTAGGTCGCTTGTAGGTATTACCCTCACAATATCTTTTATAGGGTCGTAGGTCGCTCGTAGGTCTTACCCTCAGGTTATATTTTCTAAGGTTGTAGTTCGCTCGTAGGTCTTACCCTCCCGTTATCTTTTATAGAGTCGTAGGTTGCCCGTAGGTCTTACCCTCACATTATCTGTTCTAGGGTCGTAGGTCGCCCGTAGGTCTTACCCTCACGTTATATTTTCTAGGGTCGTAGGTCCCTCGATATCTTTCCATCACGTTATATATTTTAGGGTCGTAGGTGGCTCATATGTCATACCCTTACGTTATCTTTTCTAGGGTTGTAGGTCGTCCGTAAGTCTTACCCTCAAGTTATCTTTTCTAGGGTCGTAGTTCGCTAGTAGGTCTTACCCTCACGTTATCTTTTCTAGGGTCGTAGGTCGCTCATCGGTCTTACTCTCACGTTAGCATTTATAGGGTCATAGGTTGCTCGTAGGTCTTACGCTCACGTTATATTTTTAAGGGTGTCGGTCTTACCCTCAAGTTATGTTTTATAAGGTCGTAGGTCGCTCGTAGGTCTTTCCCTCATGTTATCTTTCTACGCTCGTAGGTCTTACCCTCACGTTATATTTTTTATGGTCGTAGGTCGCTTGTAGGTCTTACCCTCACGTTATCTTTTATAGGGTCGTAGGTCGCTCGTAGGTCTTACCCTCATGTTATATTTTCTAAGGTTGTAGTTCACTTGTAGGTCTTACCCTCACATTATCTTTTATCGAGTCGTAGGTCGCCCATATATCTTACCCTCACTTTATCTTTTCTAGGGTCATAGGTCGCCCGTAGGTCTTACCCTCATGTTATCTTTTCTAGGGATGTAGGTCGCGCGTAGGTCTTACCCTCACGTTATCTTTTATAGGGTTGTAGGTTGCTCGTAGGTCTTACCCTAATGTTAGGTTTTATAGGGTCGCAGGTCTCTCATAGGTCTTACCCTCTTGTTATCTTTTCTAGGGTTGTAGGTCGCGTGTAGGTCTTACCCTCATGTTATCTTTTATAGGGTCGTAGGTCTTACCCTCATATTATCTTTTCTAGGGTTGTAGGTGGCTTGTAGGTCTTACCCTCACATTATCTTTTATAGGGTCGTAGGTTGCTCGTAGGTCTTACCCTCATGTTATTTTTTATAGGGTCGTAGGTCGCCCATAGGTCTTACCCTCAGGTTATCTTTTTTAGGGTCGTAGGTCTTTCACTCACGTTATGTTTTCTAGGGTAGTAGGTCGCTCGTAGCTCTTACCCTCACGTTATGTTTTCTAAGGTCGTAGGTCGCTCGTAGGTCTTACCCTCGCTTTATATTTTCTAGGGTCGTAGGTCGCCCAAAGGTCTTACCCTCTCGTTATATTTTCTAGGGTTGTAGGTCACTTGTAGGTATTACCCTCACAATATCTTTTATAGGGTCGTAGGTCGCTCGTAGGTCTTACCCTCATGTTATATTTTCTAATGTTGTAGTTCGCTCGTAGGTCTTACCCTCCCATTATCTTTTATAGGGTCGTAGGTCACCCGTAGGTCTTACCCTCACATTATCTTTTCTAGGGTCGTAGGTCGCCCGTAGGTCTTACCCTCAAGCTATATTTTCTAGGATCGTAGGTCCCTCGATATCTTTCCATCACGTTATATATTTTAGGGTCGTAGGTCGTTCATAGGTCTTACCCTTACGTTATCTTTTCTAGGGTTGTAGGTCGTACGTAAGTCTTACCCTCAAGGTATGTTTTCTAGGGTCGTAGTTCACTAGTAGGTCTTACCCTCACGTTATCTTTTCTAGGGTCGTAGGTCGCTCATTGGTCTTACTCTCACGTTAGCATTTATAGGGTCGTAGGTCACTCGTAGGTCTTACCCTCACATTATATTTTTAAGGGTGTCGGTCTTACCCTCACGTTATGTTTTATAAGGTCGTAGGTCGCTCGTAGGTCTTTCCCTCGTGTTATCTTTCTACGGTCGTAGGTCGCTCGTAGGTCTTACCCTCACGTTATATTTTCTAGGGTCGTAGGTCGCTAGTAGGTCTTACCCTCACGTTATCTTTTATAGGGTCGTAGGTCGCTCGTAGGTCTTACCCTCATGTTATATTTTCTAAGGTTGTAGTTCTGTCATAGGTCTTACCCTCACATTATCTTTTATCGAGTCATAGGTCGCCCGTATGTCTTACCCTCACTTTATCTTTTCTAGGGTCGTAGGTCGCCCGTAGGTCTTACCCTCATGTTATATTTTCTAGGGTCGTAGGTCGCTCATAGGTCTTACCCTCATGTTATCTTTTTTAGGGCTGTAGGTCACGCGTAGGTCTTACCCTCACGTTATCTTTTATATGGTCGTAGGTTGCTCGTAGGTCTTACCCTGATGTTAGGTTTTATAGGGTCATAGGTCGCTCATAGGTCTTACCCTCATGTTATCTTTTCTAGGGTTGTAGGTCGCGTGTAGTTCTTACCCTCACGTTATCTTTTATAGGGTCGTAGGTCTTACCCTCATATTATCTTTTCTAGGGTTGTAGGTCGCTTCTAGGTCTTACCCTCAAGTTATCTTTTATAGGGTCGTAAGTTGCTCGTAGGTCTTACCCTCATGTTATATTTTCTAAGGTTATAGTTTGCTCATAGGTCTTACCCTCATGTTATTTTTTATAGGGTCGTAGGTTGCCCATAGGTCTTACTTTCAGGTTATCTTTTTTAGGGTCGTAGGTCTCCCGTAGGTCTTTCACTCACGTTATGTTTTCTAGGGTAGTTGGTCGCTCGTAGCTCTTACCCTCATGTTATCTTTTCTAAGGTCGTAGGTCGCTCGTAGGTCTTACCCTCGCGTTATATTTTCTAGGGTCGTAGGTCGCCTGTAGGTCTTACCCTCTCGTTATATTTTATAAGGTTGTAGGTCGCTTGTAGGTATTACCCTCACAATATCTTTTATAGGGTCGTAGGTCACTCGTAGGTCTTACCCTCATGTTATATTTTCTAAGGTGGTAGTTCGCTCGTAGGTCTTACCCACCCGTTATCTTTTATAGGGTCGTAGGTCGCCCGTAGGTCTTACCCTCACGTTATCTTTTCTAGGGTCGTAGGTCGCCCGTAGGTCTTACCCTCAAGTTATATTTTCTAGGGTCGTAGGTCCCTCGATATCTTTCCATCACGTTATATATTTTAGGGTCGTAGGTCGCTTATAGGTCTTACCCTTACATTATCTTTTCTAGGGTTGTAGGTCGTCCGTAAGTCTTACCCTCAAGTTATCTTTTCTAGGGTCGTAGTTCGCTAGTAGGTCTTACCCTCACGTTATCTTTTCTAGGGTCGTAGGTCGCTCATTGGTCTTACTCTCACGTTAGCATTTATAGGGTCGTAGGTCGCTCGTAGGTCTTACCCTTACGTTATATTTTTAAGGGTCTCAGTCTTACCCTTACGTTATGTTTTATAAGGTCGTAGGTCGCTCGTAGGTCTTTCCCTCATGTTTTCTTTCTACGGTTGTAGGTCGCTCGTAGGTCTTACCCTCACGTTATATTTTCTAGGGTTGTAGGTCGCTTGTAGGTCTTACCCTCATGTTATCTTTTATAGGGTCGTAGGTCGCTCGTAGGTCGTACCCTCATGTTATATTTTCTAAGGTTGTAGTTCGCTCGTTGGTCTTACCCTCACATTATCTTTTATAGAGTCGTAGGTCGCCCGTATGTCTTACCCTCACTTTATCTTTTCTAGGGTCGTAGGTCTCCCGTAGGTCTTACCCTCACGTTATATTTTCTAGGGTTGTAGGTCGCTCATAGGTCTTACCCTCATGTTATCTTTTCTAGGGTTGTAGGTCACGCGTAAGTCTTACCCTCACGTTATCTTTTATAGGGTCGTAGGTTCCTCGTTGGTCTTACCCTCATGTTAGGTTTTATCGGGTCGCAGGTCGCTCATAGGTCTTACCCGCATGTTATCTTTTCTAGGGTTGTAGGTCGCGTGTAGGTCTTACCCTCACGTTATCTTTTATAGGGTCGTAGGTCTTACCCTCATATTATCTATTCTAGGGTTGTAGGTCGCTTGTAGGTCTTACCCTCAAGTTATCTTTTATAGGGTCTTAGGTTTCTCGTAGGTCTTACCCTTACGTTATATTTCTAAGGTTATAGTTTGCTCATTGGTCATACCCTCATGTTATTTTTTATAGGGTCTTAGGTCGCCCATAGGTCTTACCCTCTGGTTATCTTTTTTAGGGTTGTAGGTCGCCCGTAGGTCTTTCACTCACGTTATGTTTTCTAGGGTAGTAGGTCGCTCGTAGCTCTTACCCTCATGTTATCTTTTCTAAGGTCGTAGGTCGCTCGTAGGTCTTACCCTCCCGTTATATTTTCTAGGGTCGTAGTTCGCCTGTAGGTCTTATGCTCTCGTTATATTTTCTATGGTTGTAGGTCGCTTGTAGGTATTACCCTCACAATATCTTTTATAGGGTCGTAGGTCGCTCGTAGGTCTTACCCTCATGTTATATTTTCTAAGGTTGTAGTTCGCTCGTAGGTCTTACCCTCCCGTTAACTTTTATAGAGTCGTAGGTCGCCCGTAGGTCTTACCCTCCCGTTAACTTTTATAGAGTCGTAGGTCCCTCGATATCTTTCCATCACGTTATATATTTTAGGGTCGTAGGTCGCTCATAGGTCTTACCCTTACGTTATCTTTTTAGGGTTGTAGGTCGTCCGTAAGTCTTACCCTCAAGTTATCTTTTCTAGGGTCGTAGTCCGCTAGTAGGTCATACCCTCACGTTATCTTTTCTAGGGTCGTAGGTCGCTCATTGGTCTTATTCTCACGTTAGCATTTAGAGGGTCGTTGGTCGCTCGTAGGTCTTACCCTCACGTTATATTTTTAAGGGTGTAGGTCTTACCCTCAAGTTATGTTTTATTAGGTCCTAGGTCGCTCGTAGGTCTTTCCCTCATGTTATCTTTCTACGGTCGTAGGTCGCTCGTAGGTCTTACCCTCACGTTATATTTTCTAGGGTCGTAGGTCGCTTGTAGGTCTTACCCTCACGTTATCTTTTATAGGGTCGTAGGTCGCTCGTAGGTCTTACCCTCATGTTATATTTTCTAAGGTTGTAGTTCGCTCGTAGGTCTTACCCTCACATTATCTTTTATCGAGTTGTAGGTCGCCCGTATGTCTTACCCTCACTTTATCTTTTCTAGGGTTGTAGGTCGCCCGTAGGTCTTACCCTCACGTTATATTTTCTAGGGTCGTAGTTCGCTAGTAGGTGTTACCCTCACGTTATCTTTTCTAGGGTCGTAGGTCGCTCATTGGTCTTACTCTCACGTTAGCATTTATAGGGTCGTAGGTCGCTCGTAGGTCTTACCCTTACGTTATATTTTTAAGGGTCTCAGTCTTACCCTCACGTTATGTTTTATAAGGTCGTAGGTCGCTCGTAGGTCTTTCCCTCACGTTTTCCTTCTACGGTTGTAGGTCGCTCGTAGGTCTTACCCTCACGTTATATTTTCTAGGGTCGTAGGTCGCTTGTAGGTCTTACCCTCATGTTATCTTTTATAGGGTCGTAGGTCGCTCGTAGGTCTTACCCTCATGTTATATTTTCTAAGGTTGTAGTTCGCTCGTAGGTCTTACCCTCACATTATCTTTTATAGAGTCGTAGGTCGCCCGTATGTCTTACCCTCACTTTATCTTTTCTAGGGTCGTAGGTCTCCCATAGGTCTTACCCTCACGTTATATTTTCTAGGGTTGTAGGTCGCTCATAGGTCTTACCCTCATGTTATCTTTTCTAGGGTTGTAGGTCACGCGTAGGTCTTACCCTCACGTTATCTTTTATAGGGTCGTAGGTTCCTCGTTGGTCTTACCCTCATGTTAGGTTTTATCGGGTCGCAGGTCGCTCATAGGTCTTACCCGCATGTTATCTTTTCTAGGGTTGTAGGTCGCGTGTAGGTCTTACCCTCACGTTATCTTTTATAGGGTCGTAGGTCTTACCCTCATATTATCTATTCTAGGGTTGTAGGTCGCTTGTAGGTCTTACCCTCAAGTTATCTTTTATAGGGTCTTAGGTTTCTCGTAGGTCTTACCCTTACGTTATATTTCTAAGGTTATAGTTTGCTCATTGGTCATACCCTCATGTTATTTTTTATAGGGTCTTAGGTCGCCCATAGGTCTTACCCTCTGGTTATCTTTTTTAGGGTTGTAGGTCGCCCGTAGGACTTTCACTCACGTTATGTTTTCTAGGGTAGTAGGTCGCTCGTAGCTCTTACCCTCATGTTATCTTTTCTAAGGTCGTAGGTCGCTCGTAGGTCTTACCCTCGCGTTATATTTTCTAGGGTCGTAGTTCGCCTGTAGGTCTTATGCTGTCGTTATATTTTCTATGGTTGTAGGTCGCTTGTAGGTATTACCCTCACAATATCTTTTATAGGGTCGTAGGTCGCTCGTAGGTCTTACCCTCATGTTATATTTTCTAAGGTTGTAGTTCGCTCGTAGGTCTTACCCTCCCGTTAACTTTTATAGAGTCGTAGGTCGCCCGTAGGTCTTACCCTCCCGTTAACTTTTATAGAGTCGTAGGTCCCTCGATATCTTTCCATCACGTTATATATTTTAGGGTCGTAGGTCGCTCATAGGTCTTACCCTTACGTTATCTTTTTTAGGGTTGTAGGTCGTCCGTAAGTCTTACCCTCAAGTTATCTTTTCTAGGGTCGTAGTCCGCTAGTAGGTCATACCCTCACGTTATCTTTTCTAGGGTCGTAGGTCGCTCATTGGTCTTATTCTCACGTTAGCATTTAGAGGGTCGTTGGTCGCTCGTAGGTCTTACCCTCACGTTATATTTTTAAGGGTGTAGGTCTTACCCTCAAGTTATGTTTTATAAGGTCCTAGGTCGCTCGTAGGTCTTTCCCTCATGTTATCTTTCTACGGTCGTAGGTCGCTCGTAGGTCTTACCCTCACGTTATATTTTCTAGGGTCGTAGGTCGCTTGTAGGTCTTACCCTCACGTTATCTTTTATAGGGTCGTAGGTCGCTCGTAGGTCTTACCCTCATTTTATATTTTCTAAGGTTGTAGTTCGCTCGTAGGTCTTACCCTCACATTATCTTTTATCGAGTTGTAGGTCGCCCGTATGTCTTACCCTCACTTTATCTTTTCTAGGGTTGTAGGTCGCCCGTAGGTCTTACCCTCACGTTATATTTTCTAGGGTCGTAGGTCGCTCGTAGGTCTTACCCTCATGTTATCTTTTCTAGGGTTGTAGGTCGCGTGTAGGTCTTATCCTCACGTTATCTTTTATAGGGTCGTAGGTTGGTCGTAGGTCTTACCCTCATGTTAGGTTTTATAGGGTCGCAAGTCGCTAATAGGTCTTACCCTCACGCTATATTTCTAGGGTTGTAGGTCTTACCCTCACGTTATGTTTTATAAGGTCGTAGCTCGCTCGTAGGTCTTACCCTCATGTTATCTTTCTACGGTCATAGGTCGCTCGTATGTCTTACCCACACGTTATATTTTCAAGGGTCATAGGTCTCTTATAGGTCTTAGCCACATGTTATCTTTTATAAGGTGGTAGGTCACTCGTAGGTCTTACCCTCATGTTATATTTTCTAAGGTTGTAGTTCGCTCGTAGGTCTTACCCTCACATTATCTTTTATCGAGTCGTAGGTCGCCCGTAGGTCTTACCCTAATGTTATCTTTTCTAGGGTCGTATGTCGCCTGTAGGTCTTACCCTCATGTTATCTTTTATAGGGTCGTAGGTCTTACTCTCACGTTATCTTTTATAGGGCTATAGGACGCGTATAGGTCTTACCCTCATGTTATATTTCTAGGGTCGTAGGTCTCTCGTAGGTCTTACCCTCATGTTATCTTTTCTAGGGTTCTAGGTCGCTTGTAGGTCTTACCCTCATGTTATCTTTTATCGGGTCGTAGGTCGCCCGTAGGTCTTACCCTCACGTTATATTTTCTAGGATCGTAGGTCCCTCGATATCTTTCCATCACGTTATATATTTTAGGGTCGTAGGTCGCTCATAGGTGTTACCCTCAGGTTATCTTTTCTAGGGTTGTAGGTCGTCCGTAAGTCTTACCGTCAAGTTATCTTTTCTAGGGTCGTAGTTCGCTAGTAGGTCTTACCCTCACGTTATCTTTTCTAGGGTCGTAGGTCGCTCATTGGTCTTACTCTCAGGTTAGCATTTATAGGGCCGTAGGTCGCTCGTAGGTCTTACACTCACGTTATGTTTTCTAGTGTAATAGGTCGCCCGTAGGTCTTACACTCACGTTATGTTTTATAAGGTCGTAGGTCGCTCGTAGGTCTTTCCCTCATGTTATCTTTCTACGGTTGTAGGTCGCTCGTAGGTCTTACCCTCACGTTATATTTTCTAGGGTCGTAGGTCGCTTGTAGGTCTTACCCTCTATTTACCGTGAAAAATAGTAAACAATCGCTGATCTTCCAAAAGGTAACTTATTTGGTGACTCGCAGGATCAATCAGATTGATCCTAAGACATGGCTGATTTTTATCGTTTATATGCTTTAAAATAGAGAGTTTTGACTAATCCTAATGGTGATTAACGCCAGTAAGGTAGAGACACTTTAAGTAAATTGCATGGAGAAAAGCTTGGTAAAGTAAATAAAAAGAATTAAAGTCTTGTTAAATAAATGACTTCGACTGAGATAAATAAGTGAAAGCGATAAATTGCTTGAATGTAAAAGATTTCGATTAAGGTAAATGGTGTTTCACACATACATTCTCAATGATTCTTTCTCTCACGCTGGGTACAAAATCTAAATGAGTGACTTCTATACAATGATGAACACACCTAATAACTATGTGAACACTTAGTATTTATACTAAAAATCCTAAGTAATTGCTGGCCAGTTACATCGCTTTGTGGTGACGCCACATGGTATGTTCACAACCCTCGACGCCTACTTCCACGCCACGTTGCGCTTGGTAACTGCTGGGAACTGTTTTCCCTCCAACAATTGGAAATTCAAACCATTCGATCTTGGGCATCAGGGACCTTGGTCGAAAGGTTGCTCCTTCGACGTTGAAAATAACATGATTCCAACTTAGAGAAATTTCTCTAAGTATCTTGTCATTCTTTGATAAGCCTTCGATGTGATCAGCTGATCAAAGCCTTCTTGTGTAGGAAACTCTTCTAACTCATAATTAATGATCTATATGATAATATAACGTGGGTGTCGAATTTAGGAGCCAACAAATTGCCCCCCAAGAATGTCTTATTTCGACGCTTAGAAGAAAGAGGCATTCTTTGATATTCCATTCGACACCTGTCCTTCACTCTCAGCCACAAATTAGTTTGTGCGATTTTCGTCTCCCACCAACCATCTGACAATCTCAAAAAATCATCATTTCAACTTTTCCCCAGATGTCACTTCAGTAAGGCACTTCGCACGCACGATGGCCTTTCATACGCTGTCATCATGACCATTCTCTGAAATCGAGGAAGCGTGCTGCAACGTTTCCGTTTTTCAGAACGGTTACAACGCCAATGCGTGCCACGTGCCCCACTCTCGTCTGGGGCATTAAATGACCTCGAGCCCTGTGATTTTCCAATCACTCTAAATAGCCCTAAGTGCTTCATTTGGACTCTTTATGCTTTCTCGCATCCAAACCTTCGATCGAATGAAATCTTCTGCAAACATCCCTTTGCTTCCTCCTCTCCAAACCCAGTAATCTTTATTCTTCACTCACCCTCATTTAAACCAAAAATGGCTTCACGTACTCGTGCTCCCAATGCCCCAAGAGCTAGCATTCTCTCCAAGACTGCTCAACCAGAAACCTTCTCAACTGCTCCGGTAGTTAATTCTATGGGAATGTGAAGGGTTCCTGAACCCATGGGTGATGTTGAGCACAAAACCTATGGCTCTCAACTGCTGATTCCCGTTGGGTATTCCAACCAGGTTTTTTCCATGTTAGGCCCTCTTTCAACATGCATTACTGACCCCACAAAAATTGAGGGTTTCTTCCCCGCGCATGAGGCACTCAAACCCATTGGGTGCTCAAAGAAGGCGAAAGATGATATTGAAGATCCTGCGAAAGAGAAAATAGATCTTCGGTTTTTTAATAGGGGGTTAGGGTTTTTCGATCTAGCCCTAGCCTTACACCAGAATATACCGCTTGGCTCAACAAGATGGAGGAGTGCCAGGCTTCGATTTGGAAAGGCATTGGCATTTATGACCTGGTCATGTTATCCAAAACTGGTCTTAACTACTGTCCCGACATGCTGGTAGCTTCATTGCTGTTTTGGGACTACACTCATTATACCTTCCACTTGCCTTGTGGAATGGTTACGCCCACTCTCTTCGATGTGGCCGCAATTTCTGGTCTTCGATCAACTGGGGACTACTTCGACCCAGAGGCAATGTTTGAAGACCAAATTTGGTTTTCTACTACAAAACCCACCTACACCACTTACACCAATCATTACCACGACAAATTGACGGTTGCGGTGACTGATGTGGAGCACATCGCGTTTCTAGCCCTTTGGCTGTCGCGCTTCGTGTTCTGCACGAAATCCCTACAGGTGACAAAGAAGATGGTCACCCTCGCTACTCAGCTTCATCACGGCCAAAACATCTATTTGGCCGAACTAATATTGGCGAACTTGTGCGAGTCGATAAGCAGTGGAGCGGCTCAATTAAAAGTAATCAAAAATAGAGCCAGCCTGCTGCTTGCTGGTCCCTTCTGGCTACTTCAACTCTGGCTGAATGCCACTTTCGAGTCTTTTCTACCCCAGAAGACTCAAATAAATGAAAAGGCTCCTGAGATAGCCAAAAGGCGTGTTGAAGGCACCAGGATCGCCTTATTGACTCCTATTGAGGATGGGCTAGAACTACAAAAGACCTTCGCAAACTTCGTTCAGATGTTTGCGGGGAGGAAGGAATTCACTTCGACCATGGCCCCTTTCGCCGGTCGAAAGTATGGTCAAGGATGGTTTACCAGGCCCCATCCTAAATCACCAGAGGATCCTCACTTCGAAGAGCATACAACAATGTGGGAAGCGTTTCTCACCCCAAGGATAATGCCGTTGCATTTCAAGAGTTTGAAAAATAAGCTGAGCCTGATTGCCTACCAGCCGAATCTTGTCTCTCGACAATTTGGCATTATCCAATCGCTTCCTTCTCCGATTTATCCTCGTGAGATATCATTGTTGTTCTTTTCTAATGACTACTCTGAAGACGCCGCTACTAGGCATATTAGTAGGTACGTTGGTCGGACCGTATTATCATTGTTCGACTACCAACTCAACTTCCTCTGTTCATCAGCCTTTGAAGACTGGTGGAAGAGATATTACATCGAAGAGTTCTTCGATGAAAAGGACTTTGCAGACGAACTCAAGAAGTCCTTCGTCAGGGTCCTCGATAAAATAAAGAAATGTACGTTCCCTCTTCAAATTAGATTTGTCTTTTCATTTTGACTTATATCTGTCAATTATAACTTGTGAATGTTTCTCTTTCAGTTGTTCGAAAACCTATGGCTAAGAAGGCCACAGACAACAATCAGGGTGGAGGTCCCTCTGCAAAACCTCCAGTACAGGTAACAATTTTTCCTTGTTTCCCTCTTTGGTTTTAAACATCCTAGTTTTCGATGTTGTGTTTTAAATCGACTCTGTTTGGGATTTTCAGAAACCTGCGCCTAAGAAGCGACCCATATAAACGGTCGAAACTTCGAGTGGCGAAGAGGAGGAATCTCCTCCTATTCCTCTCAAACATAGAAAGCTGAAAAAGGCTGCTCCTGCTCCTGAACCTCGACCTGCGATAAGAACTAAAGTCACAGGGAATAAACCCAGGCCGCCCCCTGTGATTATCAAAGAACCCACAGAGGAGGAGCTAAATGTCTTGCTCAGTAATCTTGTTGAGAGCGACAACTCTAGCCATGGGGCTGAGGTTCCTTTACACGTAATGTCTCTGACCACTTTTAACGTAAGTGTCGATGATCACCTTCAATTGTGCATCTCTCTAATCAGAGTTTTTTTCTACTTTCAGGAAACGGTTGGCACTTCAGCGCCAGCTGGGCATCCTGTCAAAGGTTCCAGTACCTTCATAAACAGCGCAGAGGAACCCACCTGCAATCCTTCTTCTTTCGTCAGTTCTGCTAACAAAGTGAATCAAACTTCAGTCCAAGCAGCAGAACTCTTTCCATGCAGCGTTTCGAGTTGGTTGTTGAACCCCCTTCGACGATTGTAATCCATTTGTTTACCGTGAAAAATGGTAAACAACTACTGATCTTCCAAAAGGTAACTTATTTGGTGACTCGCAGGATCGATCAGATTGATCCTAAGACATGGCTGATTTTTATGGTTTAAATGCTTTAAAATAGAGAGTTTCGACTAATCCTAATGGTGATTAACGTAAGTAAGGTAGAGACACTTTAAGTAAATTGCATGGAGAAAAGCTTGGTAAAGTAAATAAAAGCATTAAAGGCTTGTTAAATAAATGACTTCGACTGAGATAAATAAGTGAAAGCGATAAATTGCTTGAATGTAAAAGATTTCGATTAAGGTAAATGGTGTTTCACACATACACGTTATCTTTTATAAGGTTGTAGGTCTTACCCTCACATTATCTTTTATAGGGTCGTAGGTCGCTCATAGGTCTTACCCTCATGTTATATTGTCTAAGGTTGTAGTTTGCTCATAGGTCTTACCCTCACGTTATCTTTTATAGGGTCGTAGGTCTCTCATAGGTCTTACCCTCATGTTATCTTTTATAGGGTTGTAGGACGCGCATAGGTCTTACCCTCATGTTATCTTTCTAGGGTCGTAGGTCGCTCGTAGGTCTTACCCTCATGTTATCTTTTCTAGGGTTGTAGGTCACTTGTAGTTTTTACCGTCATGTTATCTTTTATAGGGTCGTAGGTCGCTCGTAGGTCTTACCCACACATTTTAATTTCTGAGGTTATAGTTTGCTCGTAGGACTTACCCTCACGTTATTTTTTATAGGGTCGTAGGTCGCCCATAGGTCTTACCCTCATGTTATCTTTTTTAGGGTCGTAGGTCGCCCATAGGTCTTACCCTCATGTTATGTTTTCTAGGGTTGTAGGTCGCTCGTAGGTCTTACCCTCACATTATATTTTCTAGGGTCGTAGGTCGCTTGTAGGTCTTACCCTCACGTTATCTTTTATGGGGTCATAGGTCGCTCGTAGGTCTTACTGTCACGTTATATTTTCTAAGGTTGTAGTTCGCTCGTAGGTCTTACCCACACATTATCTTTTATCTATTCGTAGGTCTCCCGTAGGTCTTACCCTCACTTTATCTTTTCCAGGGTCGTAGGTCGCCCGTAGGTCTTACCCTCACGTTATATTTTCTAGGGTCGTAGGTCGCTCGAAAGTCTTACCCTCATGTTATCTTTTCTAGGGTTGTTGGTCGCGCGTAGGTCTTACCCTCACGTTATCTTTTATAGGGTCGTAGGTCACTCATAGGTCTTACCGTCACATGATATTTTCTAAGGTCATAGTTTGCTCGTAGGTCTTACCCTCACGTTATTTTTATAGGGTCGTAGGTCGCTCCTAGGTCTTAACTTCATGTTATCTTATTATGGTTGTAGGTCTCTCGTAGGTCTTACCCTCATGTTATATTTTCTAGGGTCGTAGGTCGCTTGTAGGTCTTACCCTCACGTTATCTTTTATAGGGTCGTAGGTCGCTCGTAGGTCTTACCCTCACGTTATATTTTCTAAGGTTGTAGTTTGCTCGTAGGTCTTACCCTCACATTTTCTTTTATTCGGTCGTAGGTCGCCCGTAGGTCTTAACCTCAAGTTATCTTTTCCAGGGTCGTAGGTCGCCCGTAGGTCTTACCCTCACGTTAACTTTTATAGGGTCGTAGGTCTCTCGTAGGTCTTACCCTCAAGTTATCTTTTATATGGTTGTAGGACACGCGTAGGTCTTACCCTCAGGTTATCTTTCTAGGGTCGTAGCTCGCTCGTAGTTCTTACCCTCATGTTATCTTTACTAGGGTTGTAGCTCGATTATAGGTCTTACCATCAAGTTATCTTTTATAGGGTCGTAGGCCGCTCGTAGATCTTACCCTCACGTTATATTTTCTAAGGTTATAGTTTGCTCGTAGGTCTTACCCTCACGTTATTTTTTATAGGGTCGTAGGTCACCCAAAGTTGTTACCCTCATGTTAACTTTTTTAGGGTCGTAGGTCGCCTGTAGGTCTTACCCTCACGTTATGTTTTCTAGGGTCGTAGGTCGCTCGTAGGTCTTACCCTCATGTTATCTTTTCTAAGGTCGTAGGTCGCCTATAGGTCTTAGCCTCACGTTATATTTTCTAGGGTCGTAGGTCGCTTGTAGGTCTTATCCTCATGTTATCATTTCTAGCATTGTAGGTCTTACCCTCACGTTATGTTTTATAAGGTCGTAGCTCAGTCGTAGGTCTTACCCTCATGTTATCTTTCTACGGTCAGAGGTCGCTCGTATGTCTTTCCCTCACATTATATTTTCAAGGGTCGTAGGTCGCCTGTAGGTCTTACCCTCATGTTATATTTTCTAAGGTTATAGTTCGCTCGTAGGTCTTACCCTCACGTTATCTTTTATAGGGTCATAGGTCTTACCCTCACGTTATCTTTTATAGGGTTGTAAGACGCGCGTAGGTCTTACCCTCATGTTATCTTTCTAGGGTCGTAGGTCGCTCGTAGGTCTTACCCTCATGTTATCTTTTCTAGGGTTGTAGGTCACTTGTAGTTCTTACCGTCATGTTATCTTTTATAGGGTCGTAGGTCGCTCGTAGGTCTTACCTACACGTTATATTTTCTAAGGTTATAGTTTGCTCGTAGGACTTACCCTCACCTTATTCTTTATAGGGTCGTAGGTCGCCCATAGGTCTTACCCTCATGTTATTTTTATTAGGGTCGTAGGTTGCCCATAGGTCTTACCCTCATGTTATGTTTTCTAGGGTTGTAGGTCGCTCGTAGGTCTTACCCTCACATTATATTTTCTAGGGTCGTAGGTCGCTTGTAGGTCTTACCCTCAAGTTATCTTTTATAGGGTCATAGGTCGCTTGTAGGTCTTACTGTCACGTTATATTTTCTAAGGTTGTAGTTCGCTCGTAGGTCTTACCCTCACATTATCTTTTATCTGTTCGTAGGTCTCCCGTAGGTCTTACCCTCACTTTATATTTTCTGGGGTCGTAGGTCGCCCGTAGGTCTTACCCTCACGTTATATTTTCAAGGGTCGTAGGTCGCTCGTAGGTCTTACCCTTATGATATCTTTTCTAGGGTTGTCGGTCGCGCGTAGGTCTTACCCTCATGTTATCTTTTATAGGGTCGTAGGTCACTCATAGGTCTTACCGTCACGTGATATTTTCTAAGGTTATAGTTTGCTCGTAGGTCTTACCCTCACGTTATTTTTTATTTGGTCGTAGGTCGCTCCTAGGTCTTAACATCATGTTATCTTATTATGGTTGTAGGTCGCTCGTAGGTCTTACCCTCACGTTATATTTTCTACGGTCATATGTCGCTCGTATGTCTTACCCTCACGTTATATTTTCAATGCTCGTAGGTTGCTTGTAGGTCTTACCCTCATGTTATATTTTCTAAGGTTGTGATTCGCTCGTAGGTCTTACCCTCACATTATCTCTTATCGGGTCGTAGGTCTACCGTACGTCTTACCCTCATGTTATCTTTTCTAGGGTCGTAGGTCGCCCGTAGGTCTTACCCTTACGTTATCTTTTATAGAGTCGTAGGTCTCTCGTTGGTCTTACCCTCAAGTTATCTTTTATAGGATTGTAGGATGCGCGTTGGTCTTACCCTCATGTTATCTTTCTAGGGTCGTAGGTCTCTCGTAGGTCTTACCCTCATGTTATCTTTTCTAGGGTTCTAGGTCGCTTGTAGGTCTTACCCTCATGTTATCTTTTTTAGGGTCGTAGGTCGCCCATAGGTCTTACCCTCATGTTATATTTTCTAGGGTTGTAGGTCGCTCGTTGGTCTTACCCTCGCATTATATTTTCTAGGGTCGTAGGTCGCTTGTAGGTCTTACCCTCACGTTATCTTTTATAGGGTCATAGGTCGCTCGTAGGTCTTACTGTCACGTTATATTTTCTAAGGTTGTAGTTCGCTCGTAGGTCTTACCCTCACATTATCTTTTATCCGTTCGTAGGTCTCCTGTAGGTATTACCCTCACTTTATCTTTTCTAGGGTCGTAGGTCGCCCGTAGGTCTTACCCTCACGTTATATTTTCTAGGGTCGTAGGTCGCTCGTAGGTCTTACCCTCATGTTATCTTTTCTAGGGTTGTCAGCCGCACATAGGTCTTACCCTCATGTTATCTTTTATAGGGTCGTAGATCACTCATAGGTCTTACCGTCATGTGATATTTTCTAAGGTTATAGTTTGCTCGTAGGTCTTACCCTCACGTTATTTTTTATAGGGTCGTAGGTCGCTCCTAGGTCTTAACTTCATGTTATCTTATTATGGTTGTAGGTCGCTCGTAGGTCTTACACTCACGTTATATTTTCTAGGGTCGTAGGTCGCTTGTAGGTCTTACCCTCACGTTATCTTTTATAGGGTCGTAGGTCGCTCGTAGGTCTTACCCTCACGTTATATTTTCTAAGGTTGTAGTTTGCTCGTAGGTCTTACCCTCACATTTTCTTTTATTAGGTCGTAGGTCGCCCGTAGGTCTTAACCTCAAGTTATCTTTTCCAGGGTCGTAGGTCGCCCGTAGGTCTTACCCTCACGTTAACTTTTATAGGGTCGTAGGTCTCTCGTAGGGCTTACCCTCAAGTTATCTTTTATATGGTTGTAGGACACGCGTAGGTCTTACCCTCATGTTATCTTTCTAGGGTCGTAGCTCGCTCGTAGTTTTTACCCTCATGTTATCTTTACTAGGGTTGTAGCTCACATATAGGTCTTACCATCAAGTTATCTTTTATAGGGTCGTAGGCCGCTCGTAGGTCTTACCCTCACGTTATATTTTCTAAGGTTATAGTTTGCTCGTAGGTCTTACCCTCACGTTATTTTTTATAGGGTCGTAGGTCACCCAAAGCTGTTACCCTCATGTTAACTTTTTTAGGGTCGTAGGTCGCCCGTAGGTCTTACCCTCACGTTATGTTTTCTAGGGTCGTAGGTCGCTCGTAGGTCTTACCCTCATGTTATCTTTTCTAAGGTCGTAGGTCGCCTATAGGTCTTAGCCTCACGTTATATTTTCTAGGGTCGTAGGTCGCTCGTAGGTCTTATCCTCATGTTATCATTTCTAGCGTTGTAGGTCTTACCCTCACGTTATGTTTTATAAGGTCGTAGCTCAGTCGTAGGTCTTACCCTCATGTTATCTTTCTACGGTCATAGGTCGCTCGTATGTCTTACCCTCACGTTATATTTTCAAGGGTCGTAGGTCGCCTGTAGGTCTTACCCTCATGTTATATTTTCTAAGGTTGTAGTTCGCTCGTAGGTCTTACCCTCACGTTATCTTTTATAGGGTCGTAGGTGTTACCCTCACGTTATCTTTTATAGGGTTGTAAGACGCGCGTAGGTCTTACCCTCATGTTATCTTTCTAGGGTCGTAGGTCGCTCGTAGGTCTTACCCTCATGTTATCTTTTCTAGGGTTGTAGGTCGCTCGTAGGTCTTACCCACACGTTATATTTTCTAAGGTTATGGTTTGCTCGTAGGACTTACCCTCACGTTATTTTTTATAGGGTCGTAGGTCGCCCATAGGTCTTACCCTCATGTTATTTTTATTAGGGTCGTAGGTAGCCCATAGGTCTTACCCTCATGTTATGTTTTCTAGGGTTATAGGTCGCTCGTAGGTCTTACCCTCACATTATATTTTCTAGGGTCGTAGGTCGCTTGTAGGTCTTACCCTCAAGTTATCTTTTATAGGGTCATAGGTCGCTCGTAGGTCTTACTGTCACGTTATATTTTCTAAGGTTGTAGTTCGCTCGTAGGTCTTACCCTCACATTATCTTTTATTTGTTCGTAGGTCTCCCGTACGTCTTACCCTCACTTTATATTTTCTGGGGTCGTAGGCCGCCCGTAGGTCTTACCCTCACGTTATATTTTCAAGGATCGTAGGTCGCTCGTAGGTCTTACCCTCATGTTATCTTTTCTAGGGTTGTCGGTCGCGCGTAGGTCTTACCCTCAGGTTATCTTTTATAGGGTTGTAGGACGCCCGTAGGTCTTACCCCATGTTATCTTTCTAGGGTCGTAGGTCGCTCGTAGGTCTTACCCTCATGTTATCTTTTCTAGGGTTGTAGGTCGCTTGTAGTTCTTACCGTCATGTTATCTTTTATAGGGTCGTAGGTCGCTCGTAGGTCTTACCCACACGTTATATTTTCTAAGGTTATAGTTTGCTCGTAGGACTTACCCTCACGTTATTTTTTATAGGGTCGTAGGTCGCCCATAGGTCTTACCCTCATGTTATCTTTTTTAGGGTCGTAGGTCGCCCATATGTCTTATCCTCATGTTATGTTTTCTAGGGTTGTAGGTCGCTCGTAAGTCTTACCCTCACATTATATTTTCTAGGGTCGTAGGTCGCTTGTAGGTCTTACCCTCACGTTATCTTTTATAGGGTCATAGGTTGCTCGTAGGTCTTACTGTCACGTTATATTTTTTAAGGTTGTAGTTCGCTCGTAGGTCTTACCCTCACATTATCTTTTATTTGTTCGTATGTCTCCCATAGGTCTTACCCTCACTTTATCTTTTCTAGGGTCGTAGGTCGCCCATAGGTCTTACCCTCACGTTACATTTTCTAGGGTCGTAGGTCGCTCGTAGCTCTTACCCTCATGTTATCTTTTATAGGGTTGTCGGTCGTGCGAAGGTCTTACCGTCACATTATCTTTTATAGGGTCGTAGGTCACTCATAGGTCTTACCTTCACGTGATATTTTCTCAGGTTATAGTTTGCTCGTAGGTCTTACCCTCACGCTATTTTTTATAGGGTCGTAGGTCGCTCCTAGGTCTTAACTTCATGTTATCTTATTATGGTTGTAGGTCGCTCGTATGTCTTACCCTCATGTTATATTTTCTAGGGTCGTAGGTCGCTTGTAGGTCTTACCCTCATGTTATCTTTTATGGGGTCGTAGGTCGCTCGTAGGTCTTACCCTCACGTTATATTTTCTAAGGTTGTAGTTCGCTCGTAGGTCTTACCCTCACATTATCTTTTATCGGGTCGTAGGTCGCCCGTAGGTCTTAACCTCAAGTTATCTTTTCTAGGGTCGTAGGTCGCCCGTAGGTCTTACCCTCACGTTAAGTTTTATAGGGTCGTAGGTCTGTCGTAGGTCTTACCCTCAAGTTATCTTTTATATGGTTGTAGGACGCGCGTAGGTCATGAAGGGGTGAAAAACACAAGAAGGGGGGGTTGAATTGTAAAACTGAAATCTAAAGCAATGAACACGATATTTTTATCCTGGTTCGTTTGATCTCAAACTACTCCAGTCCACCCGTCAAGGTGATTTCGCCTCTCTCCAACGAGGTCTTAATTCACTATATTCAACTGAATATTACAGACTGCTTTAACAACTGCTAAAGCCTTCTTGATTCAAACCACAACCCGGTTTGTCAAGGCAACACTTTCTTACAAAGAGATAAAACTATGTGTGTGGATGTTTTCTACAAAACTGTATCACAACTGTGATGTATACACAAATTGAAGCTTAGAAACTAGATTGCTAAACAGTAATGGAATATCAGAGTGTGTGGTTTAGCAAAACTCAGAGAACTAAGATTATGGTTCAGCTTTTGTGCGTGTAGAGATTTTGAGAGCATTAGCCATTATAATCTTCAAAGCCTTGTTTATATAGCACTTGAGATGATGAACGTTGAATGCAATATTCTTAATTCAATGCTAATAACAAGCTTTCCTTTTTGAGCAGATCTTGTCTGGAATGAGGCCGTTGGAATTGATTAGCTTTCAATGCACAGTACCGTTGCTTACTTAATGCAAGTTCTGGCTTGGCTCATTCTGATTCTGCTTCGCTGCTGATGAACTATTGTGTTTCTGTATCAGAGTGTTTGAGCGCAGTTCTGTTCATCAAGCTTCAGCATGTTCGTGAGTTGATCATCTGATTTTGACGTTCTGATATAGCAACTTCTGATGCTGGTGTCTGAAGTCAAGTTCTGATGCTGAATAGTCGTGATCTTGCTTATATCCATCAGAGTATCTGCAAGTCAGAACATAATAATTTTAGGCAGCAGATAGTTCAAACATGAAACTTATAAATACTATATCTTTTCACTTTGTTATCATCAAAACTCAAATATAGGGTAGTAGATTCAAACATTGTTCTAACAATCTCCCCCTTTTTGATGATGACAAAAACTAGATATTTTAAATGAAAATAACGTGAAAAGGTATCTGGAAAATGTATCAGAGTAAGAAGTACGGAGAAGTCAGAGTTAAGAGATACTCCCCCTGAGTTTATTACTTCCCTTTGATTTATACGTGTTCTTCAGGATCAGATCTTTTTCTTTCTTTGAACATCAGATTATCAGAGTCTTTGACTTATCAGAGAGCAGAGCTTCAGAACTTTTCCTGTCAGAGCTTTGCTTTGGATCAGAGTATTAGGACGATCAGAACTTCATATTGATCAGAGCAACATTGATCAGAGCTTCTAGTCTTCAGAGTGTCCAGGAGCTTCCTTGTGCCTGTAGAATTTAAACAAAACAGAGAAAACATTTCAAGTAATAAAGTTAGAATGTTTGAGAATTTCTGTCTAGTTAGCCCGTTATTGATTTAAATATCATTCTTGTTCTCCCCCTTTTTGTCAGCAATCAAAAAGTGTTGGTGATGTGCTAAAACAATTAAGATCAGAAAAACTAATTATATTAAGATAGTTCATAATCAGAGAAAGAAAATATTACAAAACATAATCAAAACAGTACATCAGAAAATCAGGGAAAACAAAAAAAGGTCATGCATGAAAGAAAAGATTTAAGGTTGAGGAGGCAAGCGTGTGAACAGGCGCTCCAGCATCGCTTGAATATTTTCAGAAGTTTCATTTTGCTTATGAACCATGCTGACAACAGTGTCAATCTTGCTGTCCTGCACATCCATTCTTGCTTTCATCTTCTGATCGTTTTCATCCATCCGCTGCTGTAGACGCATGTCATTCAGCCTTAGTTCTTCCAGAGTCTGCCTGTCCAAGGCAGCTTGAGAAGCATCAGAAGGAGGAGGCTTCTCAGAACTTTCAGCAACATCTTCTGCTTGATTTTCTTCAGCCTGAATGGTCTTGTCTTCTTCTGATGGTTGCACCTTTGCAGCTTGCTGTTTCTCAGACCAAGGTTCACTGTCCAGAGGGAGCACGTCCTTTTTCAGAAGCATACTTTCAGCTTCATTCAGAAGTTTGCTGAAATTTTGTTGTGCCTGCTCATAGTTGATATCCTGCAACTTGAGGGCTTCAGCACGTACCCAAGATCTGAACTGTGACCAGAGCTGATCAGAAGCAGCTGGGTTAATCATCCCAGGACAGACTTGCTTCAAAGAAGCAATCCATTGCAGCACACCTGTTTCAAAATTCAAAATACCAGAGCCAACATCTGGTTGCTTTGGTTTTGGGATGGCAATTTTGTGTTTTAGATCAGCAAGACGGTCAAGACTAGTTAAGTCAATGAAAGTCCTGCTGGGGTTTTCAGTGGTTTTCTGAGCAGCTGTTTGTTTTGGAGGAGGGGTATCAGAGTCAGATATTTCGATTGGAGTGGGTGGTGTTTTGGGAGTCTTTGGTGGTGTTGATTCTTCTGAGGATGGTAACTGGGGCATGATAACAGTGGTTCCACATGGCAACTGCATTGCCAGCGGTGATGGTTGAGGTGAGTGAGGGTCAGATTGAGGTGAAGGTGGATTATTTTCTGGTTGGGGAGAGGGAGGTGGAATCTCTGATTGCTCAGGGATCAGAGGTTCTTATGAGAGTGGTTGTTGTTGTGGTTCTGGTTCTGGTTGTTGTTGTTGTTCTGGTTGTGGAGGAGGAACATTTGGTGGTTCAGAGTTTGGTTTAGCAGAGGCATGTTGACGCTCAATATCAGCCAGCACTTGGTCAAGTGCTGTTGTTGTTGAAATTGTTGGTTGTTTGGGTTGCTTGGTTCTAGGTCTTCTGAGTTTTAATGCCTCAGAAGGGTCTTCTTCTTGTATGGTTTCATCAATGGTAGGGATGGGAATTGATATTCTGTGAGAGGTTTGAGGAGGGATAGATGCTAGAATAGTAAAAGATTTTGAAATAGGGGCAGCAGATGAAATACCTCTTTTCTTTGGAGTCTGCTGAGATGCTCCTTCTGATGGCGCTTTCCTCTTCTTTGTCTTCTTCAGAGTCACTTCTGGTTGGGGTTGACTCAGATCTTTGATATTCAGCTTTGAATCTGTATCATCTGCCTTGTACGCATCTGGGTACCAGAGAAACATCTCTGGTTTGGATTCCATTTCAGAAAATACCGGAAAATCACTCAGAGGCACTCTTCTGTTGGAGATATCAGCAGTGGAAGTAGCTCTGGGTTCCTTCTGAATATTTTCTATCAGCTTCATCTTTTTCAGATTCTTTGCGTTCAGAGGTTTCCCAATTGTTGGTTCAATAATGCTCAGCTCCTGAGCTTCTATCAGATGTTCAATCAGCCTATTCTCTGTCAGAATATCTGATATTAGCCTTCCAAACGGTATCCAGTCCCTCTTGGTTCTTTCTTCTTCCCTTGTTTCTTTCACACTGGTTTTGAGATGGTTGAACAAGAAGTGAGCCAGATTTATCTTTATCTTCTGATCAATAAAGTAGATCAGAAACTGCTGATCCACATTTATATCATCAGGAGAACTTGTTGGTTTCCTGTGGTTGAAGCATCCCAGAACAATCTTAGCCCATACTCTGCAATGATCCTTCAGATCCTTAATCTTGCTGCTGGGCATCCCAAGAGTGAAAATCCTATTAGCTACCACACCTGTATCAGCACATCTTTCAGCCATGTCCACACAACGGACGCCACCACCACTTTGACCGATTAGCCTTGCAATGAGATCTTCAGAAATCACAATCTTCTTCCCCATAACGGAGGAGATGACTAGATGTTTTGAAACTTTGGCGTGAATCCAAAATTCCTTGACCAGCGCTGGGAATGTTGGTCCAACCAACCTATCGAAATACCTTTCCCACTTTTGAGCCCTAATTTCCTCAGTTAGGTCAAAGCCATTTTCCTTCAAGCTTTCAAAGTCAATGATTAACTCAGATAGCACTTCAAGGTTCTTCACCGGAGTGAGGAGAGTTCTGAGTGGCACTTGATATTGCTCAGAAGTTGCTTTCTTCTGATTACCTGCAGAAACGCTGCTGGAGGATGCCATTGTTCACACTAAAAAGGGTTTTGAGAATGAGTTGAAGAAAAAGGTTTGCAAGAGATGAACTCAGAAATATGCAGAAAATGCTTGAGTGATAATGAGAAAGCGTAAAGAATAAGAATGAGAGATTAATGTTCTTAAATAGAGTTTTCAAAATTATTTTGAAAAGATAAACGTTTTTAAGAGAGAGAAAAAATCATGATTGCCAATTAAAAGCATGATTACTTTTCATTAAATGCTTGCTGATTTTGGGGGATTTGAGAAAGATACTTAAAAACGGTTACCAGACATGTGTCTCAATGCACCCAATCAGCGTTTTTCCTTCTCAGAAGCGTGCACGCGTTCTGCTTCAGAGATATGCTGATGATTGGATGACACTTGTTTGATATAGTGATCAGCACGTCTGTCTTTGAGAGTAGATTCTCAGATCTTTAGACTTGCATCTGATACAATCTGCATGTTCTATCTTTCTGAAAGGAGATTGATCAGAAGTTCACAGTAAAATAATTACATTCTGAAAGTGAATATATGGAATTAAAACATTTTCACTCTGGGCACACTTTCATGCTGAGATGTTTCAGAATGAAATTAAACCTATCTTCTGAAAGGGGTTTAGTAAAGATATCATCCCATTGATGGTCTGTATATATAAATTTTAAGTTCAAAATACCTTTCTGAATATAGTCCCTAATGAAGTGATGTTTTATTTCTATATGCTTAGCTCTAGAATGTAAAATGGGATTCTTACTTAAGCAAATAGCAGAAGTATTATCACAAAGTATAGGAATGTTACTCTCAAAAATCTGGAAGTCTTCAAGCTGACTTTTCATCCAGAGCATTTGTGTGCTACATCCTACTGCTGCTATGTACTCAGCTTCTGCTGTTGACAGAGCAATTGTTGATTGCCTTTTGCTGGACCAAGAGATCAGATTTTCTCCCAGAAACTGGAAGCTTCCAGAAGTACTTTTACGTTCCACTCTGTCTCCAGCAAAATCAGCATCACAGTAGCCTACTAAGCTGTAATCACTAGATTTTCTATAAAACAAACCCAGATTAGTAGTACCTTTCAGATACTTGAAAATTCGCTTAACAGCTGTTAAGTGAGATTCTCTAGGATCTGATTGGAATCTAGCACAGATACAAACACTGAATAATATGTCAGGTCTTGAAGCAGTCAGATAGAGGAGAGAACCAATCATACCTCTGTAGACTTTCTGTTCTACCCTTTTGCTTACCTCTTCTCTTTCCAGAATGCACGTGGGATGCATTGGAATCTTTGATGGCTTACATTCTGAGAGGTCAAATTTCTTCAGAAGATCTCTGATGTATTTGCTCTGATGAATGTAAGTTCCTTCTGGAGTTTGATTGATCTGAATTCCTAGAAAGAATTTCAGTTCCCCCATGAGGCTCATCTCAAATTCTGCCTGCATACACTTAGCAAATTTTCTTCCAAGAGAAGGATTAGTAGAACCAAAAATGATATCATCAACATAAATTTGACAGACTAAGATGTCACTCTTAACTGTTTTACAGAATAGAGTAGTGTCCACTTTCCCTCTGGTGAATTCATTTTCAAGCAGAAAGTTACTTAGCCTTTCATACCAAGCTCTGGGAGCTTGTTTCAGACCATACAGTGACTTCTTTAGTTTGAAAACATGTTCTGGATGTTTTGTATTTTCAAAACCTGAGGGTTGGTGAACATAAACTTCTTCTTCTATATAACCATTTAAGAATGCACTTTTGACATCCATCTGATACAGAGTGATGCCTCTATTAACAGCAAATGAGATTAAAAGTCTGATAGATTCTAACCTGGCGACTGGGGCAAAGGTTTCTGTATAGTCTATCCCCTCTTGCTGACTATAACCTTGTGCAACCAGTCGTGCCTTGTTTCTGATGACTTCACCTTGTTCATTTAGCTTGTTTCTGAACACCCATCTTGTTCCAATGACGTTGAATCCTTTTGGTCTGGGAACGAGATCCCATACGTCGTTTCTGGTGAATTGATTCAGCTCTTCTTGCATTGCCAAAATCCATTCATTATCCAGAAGTGCTTCATCAATAGAAGAAGGTTCAATCAGAGACACCAGTCCCATAAGAGTTTCTTCAGAGTTTCTGAAGCTTGCTCTTGTTCTGATTGGATCTTCCTTTCTTCCTAGGATAGTCTCTTCTGGGTGATCCAGGCTGCTTCTGGGTAATCTCTTCTGAGGTTGATCAGCAGCTGTTGTAGGATTTCTAGCAGTGCTCCTTTCAGACGTTGAAGGAATGTCTGTGTTGAGAGCTTCTGATGACTTGTCTTCAGAACCTGCAAATTCAATTTCTATACCTGCAAAAATTTCATTCTGCTTTGACTTTTCAGAGTCAAGCTTATCATCAAAACGAACACTGATTGATTCTTCCACAATCTGTGTTTCTGTATTGTATACTCTGTACCCTCTTGAGCGTTCAAAGTATCCTAACATAATACACTTCTGTGCCTTAGAGTCAAACTTGTTCAAATAATTCTTTGTATTTAATATAAAGCAAGTACATCCAAATGGATGAAAATATGAAATGTTGGGCTTTCTGTTCTTCCACAATTCATATGGAGTCTTTTCCAGAATAGGTCTTATTGAGATTCTATTCTGAATGTAGCACGCTGTGTTTATTGCCTCTGCCCAGAAAGTCTTAGCAACGTTTGTCTCATTGATCATGGTTCTGGCCATTTCTTGCAATGTTCTGTTCTTTCGTTCTACAACTCCATTTTGTTGGGGAGTTCTAGGACAAGAGAAATCATGCAGAATGCCTTTCTCATTAAAGAATGACTCAAAATCTTTATTTTCAAATTCTCCACCATGATCACTTCTGACTTTAACGATTCTAAGATCTTTTTCATTCTGAACTTGGTTACAGAAGGTAACAAACACAGAATGTGACTCGTCCTTGTGTCTTAAGAACTTTACCCATGTCCATCTGCTATAGTCATCTACGATTACTAACCCATACTTCTTACCACTGACTGAAGCAGTTTTAACTGGTCCAAATAAGTCAATGTGCAGAAGTTCTAATGGCTTAGAGGTAGAAACAACATTTTTGGATTTAAAAGAAGGTTTTGCAAATTTTCCTTTCTGACATGCTTCACACAGAGCATCTGAATTGAACTTCAAATTAGGAAGTCCTCTGACCAGATTGAGTTTGTTAATCTGAGATATTCTTCTCATACTAACATGCCCCAATCTTCTGTGCCAGATCCACTGCTCGTTGTTAACAGACAGAAGTCATTTTACATTCTGACTTTTTAGTTCAGAAAGTTTGATTTTGTAAATGTTGTTTTTCCTCTTACCATTAAACAGGATAGTCCCATCTTTCTGACTAACAGCTTTACATGATTTTTGATTAAAGATTATATCATAACCGTTATCACTTAATTGACTTATGGATAACAGATTATGCATCAATCCATCTACTAGCAGAACATTATTAATAGAGGGAAGATTTCCATTACCTACAGTTCCAGAGCCAATTATCTTTCCCCTCTGATTGCCTCCAAAGCCAACATGGCCTCCAGGCTTAAGTTTCAGGCTTTGGAACATATGCCTTCTTCCCGTCATGTGTCGTGAGCAGCCAGAGTCCAGGTACCATGACTGGTGTTTCTGACTTGCTGCTAAAGATATCTGCAACATGTATTATTTTGTCCTTAGGTACCCAGATTTTCTTGGGTCCTGACTTGTTAGTTTTACCAAAACTCTGGTTGAATTTTGGTTTCACAGAGTGCTTACTGCTAGTATATTTGATATCATGTGTGTGACCATACACAAAGTGTGAATTTAAAGGAGTGTGTTTAATGGTTAAGTCCATGACATTCTTTGGTGTAGGAACCTTACCTTGGTATCCTATTCCTTTCCTGCCGTTTCTGCTAACTCCATAGATCATTGAAGCCATTCTGCTTCTATCTATGCTTTTAGCTAGGAACTTCTGGAAACTGTGATCATACTCCTTGATGATCTCATCAGCGTTGCTGGGAGTTTCAGAAATTGGTTCCTTCTGAGAGTTTTGTAAAGTGTTTTCTAATTTTGAAATCTTATCTCTCAGCTCAGAATTTTCCAATTTGAGACTCTCAGACTTATTAGAGTCAGATTCAAGATTCCTTTTCAGGTCTCTGAATTTAGCTCTAATCTGCTGATAACGTTCCAGAATCTCATTGAGGCTTTCAGCAAGTTCAGCCTTTGTAAAGTTAACAGCGAAGTTAGGAAATACCTCTTCTGTGTCTGATTCTGAGTCTGATTCAGAAGCTTCACTATCTTCTGAAATGTTTGCCATGAGAGCTATGTTTGCCCTTTCATCATCTGATTCTGAGTCAGCTTCAGACGAGTCAGAGTCATCCCATGTGGCCATGAGACTTTTCTTCTTCTCTCTTCCAAACTTCTTTTTGGGCTTTTCCCTCTGAAGCTTTGGGCAGTCACTTTTGTAGTGTCCTTGCTCATTGCACTCGTAGCAGATGATGTCTTTGGTGTTTGGCTTCTTGCTACTGGAGGAGCCTTCAGATCTTCTGTATCCAGAGGAAGAGTCTGTCCTTCTGTATCTGGAAGAAGACTCATTCTGATCAGATCTTCTGGGATTCCTGAACTTCCTTTGTCTTTGCTTCCACAATTGATTAACTCTTCTGGAGAGAAGGGAAAGTTCGTCTTCTTCTGATGAGGATCCATCAGATGTTTCTTCAACTGCCTGCAAAACTTTAGACTCAAATTTTCTGTTAGATTTTAATGCTAAAGGCTTACCTTGCTTCTGAGGCTCATCAGCTTCTAGCTCTATCTCATGACTTCTGAGGGAGCTTATAAGTTCCTCCAGAGTGATTTTGTTGAGATCTTTAGCTAGCTTCAGAGCAGTAACCATAGGTCTCCACTGCTTGGGTAAACTTCTGATTATTTTCTTGACATGGTCAGCAGTAGAGTATCCTTTGTCCAGAACTTTGAGACCAGCTACCAGAATCTGGAATCTAGAGAACATAGTTTCAATGGATTCAGATTCTTCCATTTTGAACGCCTCATACTTCTGAATAAGCGCCAGAGCTTTTGTTTCTTTGACTTGAACGTTGCCCTCATGCGTCATTCTGAGAGAATCAAAGATGTTCTTTGCTGTGTCTCTGTTGGAGATCTTTTCATACTCAGTATAGGAAATGGCACTGAGGAGGATGGTTCTGGCCTTGTGGTGATTCTTGAAGTCACGCTTTTGTTGATCAGACATTGATTTTCTATCAATCTTCTTACCACTTGCATTCACAGGGTGCGTGTATCCATCTGTCGCCATATCCCACAGATCAGCATCATGTGCTAGAAAGAAGCTTTCAATTCTGTCTTTCCAGTAATCAAAGTTTTCTCCATCAAAGACTGGAGGTTTGCCACTGAATCTGTCTCTGTCCTCATTGTTGTCATTGCTGATGTGAGAATTGTTTCCTGCCATTGTGTTTTTCTGACGCTGGATCTTGTACTGACACGGTTAAGTGTTTTAGCTCAGAACCAGGCGCTCTGATGCCAATTGAAGGGGTGAAAAACACAATAAGGGGGGGTTGAATTGTAAAACTGAAATCTAAAGCAATGAACACGATATTTTTATCCTGGTTCGTTTGATCTCAAACTACTCCAGTCCACCCGTCAAGGTGATTTCGCCTCTCTCCAACGAGGTCTTAATTCACTATATTCAACTGAATATTACAGACTGCTTTAACAACTGCTAAAGCCTTCTTGATTCAAACCACAACCCGGTTTGTCAAGGCAACACTTTCTTACAAAGAGATAAAACTATGTGTGTGGATGTTTTCTACAAAACTGTATCACAACTATGATGTATACACAAATTGAAGCTTAGAAACTAGATTGCTAAACAGTAATGGAATATCAGAGTGTGTGGTTTAGCAAAACTCAGAGAACTAAGATTATGGTTCAGCTTTTGTGCGTGTAGAGATTTTGAGAGCATTAGCCATTATAATCTTCAAAGCCTTGTTTATATAGCACTTGAGATGATGAACGTTGAATGCAATATTCTTGATTCAATGCTAATAACAAGCTTTCCTTTTTGAGCAGATATTGTCTGGAATGAGGCCGTTGGAATTGATTAGCTTTCAATGCACAGTACCGTTGCTTACTTAATGCAAGTTCTGGCTTGGCTCATTCTGATTCTGCTTCGCTGCTGATGAACTATTGTGTTTCTGTATCAGAGTGTTTGAGCGCAGTTCTGTTCATCAAGCTTCAGCATGTTCGTGAGTTGATCATCTGATTTTGACGTTCTGATATAGCAACTTCTGATGCTGGTGTCTGAAGTCAAGTTCTGATGCTGAATAGTCGTGATCTTGCTTATATCCATCAGAGTATCTGCAAGTCAGAACATAATAATTTTAGGCAGCAGATAGTTCAAACATGAAACTTATAAATACTATATCTTTTCACTTTGTTATCATCAAAACTCAAATATAGGGTAGTAGATTCAAACATTGTTCTAACAGGTCTTACCCTCATGTTATCTTTCTGGGGTCGTAGTTCGCTCGTAGTTCTTACCCTCATGTTATCTTTACTAGGGTTGTAGCTTGCTTGTAGGTCTTACCATCAAGTTATCTTTTATAGGGTCGTAGGCCGCTCGTAGGTCTTACCCTCACGTTATATTTTCTAAGGTTATAGTTTGCTCGTAGGTCTTACCCTCACGTTATTTTTTATAGGGTCGTAGGTCACCCAAAGGTGTTACCCTCATGTTATCTTTTTTAGGGTCGTAGGTCGCCCGTAGGTCTTACCCTCAAGTTATGTTTTCTAGGGTCGTAGGTCGCTCGTAGGTCTTACCCTCATGTTATCTTTTCTAAGGTCGTAGGTCGCCTATAGGTCTTAGCCTCACATTATATTTTCTAGGGTCGTAGGTCGCTCGTAGGTCTTATCCTCATGTTATCATTTCTAATGTTGTAGGTCTTACCCTCACGTTATGTTTTATAAGGTCGTAGCTCAATCGTAGGTCTTACCCTCATGTTATCTTTCTATGGTCATAGGAGGCTCGTATGTCTTACCCTCACGTTATATTTTCAAGGGTCGTAGGTCGCTTGTAGGTCTTACCCTCATGTTATATTTTCTAAGGTTGTAGTTCGCTCACAGGTCTTTCCCTCACATTATCTCTTATCGGGTCGTAGGTCTCCCGTAGGTCTTACCCTCATGTTATCTTTTCTAGGGTCGTAGGTCGCCCGTAGGTCTGACCCTCAGGTTATCTTTTATAGAGTCGTAGGTCTCTCGTAGGTCTTACCCTCAAGTTATCTAATATAGGATTGTAGGACGCGCTTAGGTCTTACCCTCATGTTATCTTTCTAAGGTCGTACGTCTCTCGTAGGTTTTATGCTCATGTTATCTTTTCTAGGGTTCTAGGTCGCTTCTAGGTCTTACCCTCATGTTATCTTTTTTAGGGTCGTAGGTCGCCCATATGTCTTACCCTCATGTTATGTTTTCTAGGGTTGTAGGTCGCTCCTAGGTCTTACCCTCACATTATATTTTCTAGGGTCGTAGGTCGCTTGTAGGTCTTACCCTCACGTTATCTTTTATAGGGTCATAGGTCACTCGTAGGTCTTACTGTCACGTTATATTTTCTAAGGTTGTAGTTCGCTTGTAAGTCTCACCCTCACATCATCTTTTATCTGTTCGTAGGTCTCCCGTAGGTCTTACCCTCACTTTATCTTTTCTAGGGTCGTAGGTTGCCCGTAGGTCTTACCCTTACGTTATATTTTCTAGGTTCGTAGGTCGCTCGTAGGTTTTACCCTCATGTTATCTTTTTTAGGGTTGTCGGTCGCGCGTAGGTCTTACCCTCATGTTATCCTTTATAGGGTCGTAGGTCACTCATAGGTCTTACCGTCACGTGATATTTTCTAAGGTTATAGTTTGCTCGTAAGTCTTACCCTCACGTTATTTTTTATAGGGTCGTAGGTCGGTCTTAGGTCTTAACTTCATGTTATCTTATTATGGTTGTAGGTCGCTCGTAGGTCTTACCCTCATGTTATATTTTCTAGGGTCGTAGGTCACTTGTAGGTCTTACCCTCATGTTATCGTTTATAGGGTCGTAGGTCGCTCGTAGGTCTTACCCTCACGTTATATTTTCTAAGGTTGTAGTTCGCTCGTAGGTCTTACCCTCACATTATCTTTTATCGGGTCGTAGGTCGCCCGTAGGTCTTAACCTCAAGTTTTCTTTTCTAGGGTCGTAGGTCGCCCGTAGGTCTTACCCTCACGTTATATTTTCTAAGGTTATAGTTTTCTCGTAGGTCTTACCCTCACGTTATTTTTTATAGGGTCGTAGGTCACCCAAAGGTGTTACCCTCATGTTAACTTTTATAGGGTCGTAGGTCTCTCATAGGTCTTACCCTCAAGTTATCTTTTATTTGGTTGTAGGACGCGCGTAGGTCTTACCCTCATGTTATCTTTCTAGGGTCGTAGTTCGCTCGTAGTTCTTACCCTCATGTTATCTTTACTAGGGTTGTAGCTCGCTTATAGGTCTTACAATCAAGTTAGCTTTTATAGGGTCGCCCGCCGCTCGTAGGTCTTACCCTCACGTTATATTTTCTAAGGTTATAGTTTTCTCGTAGGTCTTACCCTCACGTTATTTTTTATAGGGTCGTAGGTCACCCAAAGGTGTTACCCTCATGTTATCTTTTTTAGGGTCGTAGGTCGCCCGTAGGTCTTACCCTCACGTTATGTTTTCTAGGGTCATAGGTCGCTCGTAGGTCTTACCCTCATGTTATCTTTTCTAAGGTCGTTGGTCGCCTATAGGTCTTATCCTCATGTTATCTTTTCTAGCGTTGTAGGTCTTACCCTCACGTTATGTTTTATAAGGTCGTAGCTCATTCGTAGGTCTTACCCTCATGTTATCTTTCTACGGTCATAGGTCGCTCGTATGTCTTACCCTCACGTTATATTTTCAAGGATCGTAGGTCGCTTGTAGGTCTTTCCCTCATGTTATATTTTCTAAGGTTGTAGTTCGCTCATAGGTCTTACCCTCACATTATCTCATATCGGGTCGTAGGTCTCCCGTAGGTCTTACCCTCATGTTATCTTTTCTAGGGTCGTAGGTCACCCGTAGGTCTTACCCTCATGTTATCTTTTATAGAGTCGAAGGTCTCTCGTAGGTCTTACCCTCACATTATCTTTTATCGAGTCGTAGGTCGCCCGTAGGTCTTACCCTAATGTTATCTTTTCTATGGTCGTAGGTCGCCCGTAGATCTTACCCTCACGTTATCTTTTATAGGGTCGTTGGTCTCTCGTAGGTCTTACCCTCACGTTATCTTTTATAGGGTTGTAGGACGCGTATAGGTCTTACCCTCATGTTATCTTTCTAGGGTCGTAGGTCTCTCGTAGGTCTTACCCTCATGTTATCTTTTCTAGGGTTCTAGGTCGCTTGTAGGTCTTACCCTCATGTTATCTTTTATCGGGTCGTAGGCCGCCCGTAGGTCTTACCCTCACGTTATATTTTCTAGGGTCATAGGTCCCTCGATATCTTTCCATCACGTTATATTTTTTTGGGTCATAGGTCTTACCCTCACGTTATCTTTTCGAGGGTTGTAGGTCTTAGCCTCACTTTATCTTTTCTAGGGTCGTAGGTCGCTCATTGGTCTTACTCTCACGTTAGCATTTATGGGGTCGTAGGTCGCTCGTAGGTCTTACCCTCACGTTATATTTTTAAGGGTGTCGGTCTTACCCTCATGTTATGTTTTATAAGGTCGTAGGTCGCTCGTAGGTCTTTCCCTCATGTTATCTTTCTACGGTCGTAGGTCACTCGTAGGTCTTACCCTCATGTTATATTTTATAAGGTTGTAGTTCGCTCGTAGGTCTTACCCTCACATTATCTTTTATCGGGTCGTAGGTCGCCCGTATGTCTTACCCTCACTTTATCTTTTCTAGGGTCGTAGGTCACCCCTAGGTCTTACCGTCACGTTATGTTTTTTAGGGTCGTAGGTCGCTCGTAGGTCTTACCCTCATGTTATCTTTTCTAGGGCTGTAGGTCGCGCGTAGGTCTTACCCTCATGTTATCTTTTATAGGGTCGTAGGTTGCTCGTAGGTCTTACCCTCATGTTAGGTTTTATAGGGTCGCAGGTCGCTCATAGGTCTTACCCTCACGTTATATTTCTAGGGTTGTAGGTCTTACCCTCACGTTATGTTTTATAAGGTCGTAGCTCGCTCGTAGGTCTTACCCTCATGTTATCTTTCTACGGTCATAGGTCGCTCGTATGTCTTACCCTCACGTTATATTTTCAAGGGTCGTAGGTCGCTTGTAAGTCTTACCCTCATGTTATCTTTTATAGGGTGGTAGGTCTCTAGTAGGTCTTACCCTCACGTTATATTTTCTAAGGTTGTAGTTCGCTCGTAGGTCTTACCCTCACATTATCTTTTATCGAGTCGTAGGTCGTCCGTAGGTCTTACCCTAATGTTATCTTTTCTATGGTCGTAGGTCGCCCGTAGATCTTACCCTCACGTTATCTTTTATAGGGTCGTCGGTCTCTCGTAGGTCTTACCCTCACGTTATCTTTTATAGGGTTGTAGGACGCGTATAGGTCTTACCCTCATGTTATCTTTCTGGGGTCGTAGGTCTCTCGTAGGTCTTACCCTCATGTTATCTTTTCTAGGGTTCTAGGTCGCTTGTAGGTCTTACCCTCATGTTATCTTTTATCGGGTCGTAGGCCGCCCGTAGGTCTTACCCTCACGTTATATTTTCTAGGGTCATAGGTCCCTCGATATCTTTCCATCATGTTATATATTTTTGGGTCATAGGTGGCTCATAGGTCTTACCCTCACGTTATCTTTTCGAGGGTTGTAGGTCGTCGGTAAGTCTTACCCTCAAGTTATCTTTTCTAGGGTCGTAGTTTGTTAGTAGGTCTTACCCTCACTTTATCTTTTCTAGGGTCGTAGGTCGCTCATTGTTCTTACTCTCAAGTTAGCATTTATGGGGTTGTAGGTCGCTCGTAGGTCTTACCCTCATGTTATATTTTTAAGGGTGTCGGTCTTACCCTCATGTTATGTTTTATAAGGTCGTAGGTCGCTCGTAGGTCTTTCCCTCATGTTATCTTTCTACGGTCGTAGGTCACTCGTAGGTCTTACCCTCACGTTATATTTTATAAGGTTGTAGTTCGCTCGTAGGTCGTACCCTCACATTATCTTTTATCGGGTCGTAGGTCGCCCGTATGTCTTACCATCACTTTATCTTTTCTAGGGTCGTAGGTCACCCCTAGGTCTTACCGTCACGTTATGTTTTTTAGGGTCGTAGGTCGCTCGTAGGTCTTACCCTCATGTTATCTTTTCTAGGGCTGTAGGTCGCGCGTAGGTCTTACCCTCACGTTATCTTTTATAGGGTCGTAGGTTGCTCGTAGGTCTTACCCTCATGTTAGGTTTTATAGGGTCGCAGGTCGCTCATAGGTCTTACCCTCACGTTATATTTCTAGGGTTGTAGGTCTTACCCTCACGTTATGTTTTATAAGGTCGTAGCTCGCTCGTAGGTCTTACCCTCATGTTATCTTTCTACGGTCATAGGTCTCTCGTATGTCTTACCCTCACGTTATATTTTCAAGGGTCGTAGGTCGCTTGTAGGTCTTACCCTCATGTTATCTTTTATAGGGTGGTAGGTCGCTAGTAGGTCTTACCCTCACGTTATATTTTCTAAGGTTGTAGTTCGCTCGTAGGTCTTACCCTCACATTATCTTTTATCGAGTCGTAGGTCGTCCGTAGGTCTTACCCTAATGTTATCTTTTCCATGGTCGTAGGTCGCCCGTAGATCTTACCCTCACGTTATCTTTTATAGGGTCGTCGGTCTCTCGTAGGTCTTACCCTCACGTTATCTTTTATAGGGTTGTAGGACGCGTATAGGTCTTACCCTCATGTTATCTTTCTGGGGTCGTAGGTCTCTCGTAGGTCTTACCCTCATGTTATCTTTTCTAGGGTTCTAGGTCGCTTGTAGGTCATACCCTCATGTTATCTTTTATCGGGTCGTAGGCCGCCAGTAGGTCTTACCCTCACGTTATATTTTCTAGGGTCATAGGTCCCTCGATATCTTTCCATCACGTTATATATTTTTGGGTCATAGGTGGCTCATAGGTCTTACCCTCACGTTATCTTTTCGAGGGTTGTAGGTCGTCGGTAAGTCTTACCCTCAAGTTATCTTTTCTAGGGTCGTAGTTCGTTAGTAGGTCTTACCCTCACTTTATCTTTTCTAGGGTCGTAGGTCGCTCATTGTTCTTACTCTCAAGTTAGCATTTATGGGGTCGTAGGTCGCTCGTAGGTCTTACCCTCACGTTATATTTTTAAGGGTGTCGGTCTTACCCTCATGTTATGTTTTATAAGGTCGTAGGTCGCTCGTAGGTCTTTCCCTCATGTTATCTTTCTACGGTCGTAGGTCACTCGTAGGTCTTACCCTCACGTTATATTTTATAAGGTTGTAGTTCGCTCGTAGGTCTTACCCTCACATTATCTTTTATCGGGTCGTAGGTCGCCCGTATGTCTTACCATCACTTTATCTTTTCTAGGGTCGTAGGTCGCCCCTAGGTCTTACCGTCACGTTATGTTTTTTAGGGTCGTAGGTCGCTCGTAGGTCTTACCCTCATGTTATCTTTTCTAGGGCTGTAGGTCGCGCGTAGGTCTTACCCTCACGTTATCTTTTATAGGGTCGTAGGTTGCTCGTAGGTCTTACCCTCATGTTAGGTTTTATAGGGTCGCAGGTCGCTCATAGGTCTTACCCTCACGTTATATTTCTAGGGTTGTAGGTCTTACCCTCACGTTATGTTTTATAAGGTCGTAGCTCGCTCGTAGGTCTTACCCTCATGTTATCTTTCTACGGTCATAGGTCGCTCGTATGTCTTACCCTCACGTTATATTTTCAAGGGTCGTAGGTCGCTTGTAGGTCTTACCCTCATGTTATCTTTTATAGGGTGGTAGGTCGCTAGTAGGTCTTACCCTCACGTTATATTTTCTAAGGTTGTAGTTCGCTCGTAGGTCTTACCCTCACATTATCTTTTATCGAGTCGTAGGTCGTCCGTAGGTCTTACCCTAATGTTATCTTTTCCATGGTCGTAGGTCGCCCGTAGATCTTACCCTCACGTTATCTTTTATAGGGTCGTCGGTCTCTCGTAGGTCTTACCCTCACGTTATCTTTTATAGGGTTGTAGGACGCGTATAGGTCTTACCCTCATGTTATCTTTCTGGGGTCGTAGGTCTCTCGTAGGTCTTACCCTCATGTTATCTTTTCTAGGGTTCTAGGTCGCTTGTAGGTCATACCCTCATGTTATCTTTTATCGGGTCGTAGGCCGCCAGTAGGTCTTACCCTCACGTTATATTTTCTAGGGTCATAGGTCCCTCGATATCTTTCCATCACGTTATATATTTTTGGGTCATAGGTGGCTCATAGGTCTTACCCTCACGTTATCTTTTCGAGGGTTGTAGGTCGTCGGTAAGTCATACCCTCAAGTTATCTTTTCTAGGGTCGTAGTTCGTTAGTAGGTCTTACCCTCACTTTATCTTTTCTAGGGTCGTAGGTCGCTCATTGTTCTTACTCTCAAGTTAGCATTTATGGGGTCGTAGGTCGCTCATAGGTCTTACCCTCACGTTATATTTTTAAGGGTCTCGGTCTTACCCTCATGTTATGTTTTATAAGGTCGTAGGTCGCTCGTAGGTCTTTCCCTCATGTTATCTTTCTACGGTCGTAGGTCACTCGTAGGTCTTACCCTCACGTTATATTTTATAAGGTTGTAGTTCGCTCGTAGGTCTTACCCTCACATTATCTTTTATCGGGTCGTAGGTCGCCCGTATGTCTTACCCTCACTTTATCTTTTCTAGGGTCGTAGGTCGCCCCTAGGTCTTACCCTCACGTTATGTTTTTTAGGGTCGTAGGTCGCTTGTAGGTCTTACCCTCATGTTAACTTTTCTAGGGCTATAGGTCGCGCGTAGGTCTTACCCTCACGTTATCTTTTATAGGGTCGTAGGTTGCTCGTAGGTCTTACCCTCATGTTAGGTTTTATAGGGTCGCAGGTCGCTCATAGGTCTTACCCTCACGTTATATTTCTAGGGTTGTAGGTCTTACCCTCACGTTATATTTTCAAGGGTCGTAGCTCGCTCGTAGGTCTTACCCTCATGTTATCTTTTATAGGGTGGTAGGTCGCTCGTAGGTCTTACCCTCACGTTATATTTTCTAAGGTTGTAGTTCGCTCGTAGGTCTTACCCTCACATTATCTTTTATCGAGTCGTAGGTCGCCCATAGGTTTTACCCTAATGTTATCTTTTCTATGGCCGTAGGTCGCCCGTAGATCTTACCCTCACGTTATCTTTTATAGGGTCGTAGGTCTCTCGTAGGTCTTACCCTCACGTTATCTTTTATAGGGTTATATGACGCGTATAGGTCTTACCCTCATGTTATCTTTCTAGGGTCGTAGGTCTCTCGTAGGTCTTACCCTTATGTTATCTTTTATCGGGTCGTAGGTCGCCCGTAGGTCTTACCCTCACGTTATATTTTCTAGGGTCGTAGGTCCCTCGATATCTTTGCATCACGTTATATATTTTTGGGTCGTCGGTCGCTCATAGGTCTTACCCTCACGTTATGTTTTCCAGGGTTGTAGGTCGTCGGTAATTCTTACCCTCAAGTTATCTTTTCTAGGGTCGTAGTTCGCTAGTACGTCTTACCCTCACATTATATTTTCTAGGGTCGTAGGTCTCTTGTAGGTCTTACCCTCACGTTATCTTTTATACGGTCGTAGGTCGCTCGTAGGTCTTCCTGTCACGTTATATTTTCTAAGGTTGTAGTTCGCTCGTAGGTCTTACCCTCACATTATCTTTTATTTGTTCGTAGGTCTCTCGTAGGTCTTACCCACACTTTATCTTTTCTAGGGTCGTAGGTCACCCGTAGGTCTTACCCTCACGTTATATTTTCTAGGGTCGTAGGTCGCTCGTAGGTCTTACCCTCATGTTATCTTTTCTAGGGCTGTCGGTCGCGCTTAGGTCTTACCCTCACGTTATATTTTATAGGGTCGTAGGTCACTCGTAGGTCTTACCCTCAAGTGCTATTTTCTAAGGTTATAGTTTGCTCGTAGGTCTTACCCTAACGTTATTTTTTATAGGGTCGTAGGTCGCTCGTAGGTCTTAACTTCATGTTATCTTTCTACGGTTGTAGGTCGCTCGTAGGTCTTACCCTCACGTTATATTTTTTAGGGTCGTAGGTCGCTTGTAGGTCTTACCCTCACGTTATCTTTTATAGGGTCGTAGGTCGCTCATAGGTCTTACCCTCACGTTATATTTTCTAAGGTTGTAGTTCGCTCGTACATCTTACCCTCACATTATCTTTTATCGGGTCGTAGGTCGCCCGTAGGTCTTAACCTCAAGTTATCTTTGCTAGGGAAGTAGGTCGCCCGTAGGTCTTACCCACACGTTAACTTTTATATGGTCGTAGGTCTCTCGTAGGTCTTACCCTCAAGTTATCTTTTATATGGTTGTAGGACGCGCATAGGTCTTACCCTCATGTTATCTTTCTAGGGTCGTAGGTTGCTCGTAGTTCTTACCCTCATGTTATCTTTACTAGAGTTGTAGGTCGCTTATAGGTCTTACCATCAAGTTTTCTTTTATAGGGTCGTAGGTCGCTCGTAGGTCTTACCCTCACATTATCTTTTATAGGGTCGTAGGTCTCTCGTAGGACTTACCCTAACGTTATCTTTTATAGGGTTGTAGGACGCGCGTAGGTCTTACCCTTATGTTATCTTTCTAGGGTCGTAGGTCGCTCGTATGTCTTACCCTCATGTTATCTTTTCTAGGGTTGTAGGTCGCTTGTAGGTTTTACCCTCATGTTATCTTTTATAGGGTCGTAGGTCGCTTGTAGGTCTTACCGACACGTTATATTTTCTAAGGTTATAGTTTGCTCGTAGGTCTTACCTCACATTATTTTTTATAGGGTCGTAGGTCGGCCATAGGTCTTACCCTCACGTTATCTCTTATAGGGTCGTAGGTCACTCGTATGTCTTACCCTCACGTGATATTTTCTAAGGTTATAGTTTTCTCGTAGGTCTTACCCTCACGTTATTTTTTATAGGGTCGTAGGTCGCTCGTAGGTCTTAACTTCATGTTATCTTTCTACGGTTGTAGGTTGCTCGTAGGTTTTACCCCCATGTTATATTTTCTAGGGTCGTAGGTCGCTTGTAGGTCTTACCCTCACGTTATCTTTTATAGGGTCGTAGGTCGCTCGTAGGTCTTACCCGCACGTTATATTGTCTAAGGTTGTAGTTCGCTCGTAGGTCTTACCCTTACATTATCTTTTATCGGGTCGTAGGTCGCCCGTATGTCTTACCCTCACTTTATCTTTTCTAGGGTCGTAGGTCGCCCGTATGTTTTACCCTCACTTTATCTTTTCTAGGGTCGTAGGTCGCTCGTAGGTCTTACCCTCATGTTATCTTTTATAGGGCTGTAGGTCACGCGTAGGTCTTACCCTCGCGTTAACTTTTCTAGGGTCGTAGGTTGCTCGTAGGTCTTACCCTCATTTTAGGTTTGATAGGGTCGCAGGTCGTTCATAGGTCTTACCCTCACGTTATATTTCTAGCGTTGTAGGTCTTACCCTCACATTATGTTTTATAAGGTCGTAGCTCGCTCGTAGGTCTTACCCTCATGTTATCTTTCTACAGTCATAGGTCGCTCGTATGTCTTACCCTCACGTTAAATTTTCAAGGGTCGTAGGTCGCTTGTAGGTCTTACCCTCATGTTATCTTTTATAGGGTGGTAGGTTGGTCGTAGGTCTTACCCTCACGTTATATTTTCTAAGGTTGTAGTTCGCTCGTAGGTCTAACCTTTACATTATATTTTCTAAGGTTGTAGTTCGCTCGTACATCTTACCCAAACATTATCTTTTATCGGGTCGTAGGTCGCTCGTAGGTCTTAACCTCAAGTTATCTTTGCTAGGGAAGTAGGTCTCTCGTAGGTCTTGCCCACACGTAAACTTTTATAGGGTCGTAGGTCTCTCGTAGGTCTTACCCTCAAGTTATCTTTTATATGGTTGTAGGACGCGCATAGGTCTTACCCTCATGTTATCTTTCTAAGGTCGTAGGTTGCTCGTAGTTCTTACCCTCATGTTATCTTTACTAGGGTTGTAGGTCGCTTATAGGTCTTACCATCAAGTTATCTTTTATAGGGTCGTAGGTCGCTCGTAGGTCTTACCCTCACGTTATCTTTTATAGGGTTGTAGGTCTCTCGTAGGACTTACCCTCATGTTATCTTTTATAGGGTTATAGGACGCGCGTAGGTCTTACCCTCATGTCATCTTTCTAGGGTCGTAGGTCGCTCGTATGTATTACCCTCATGTTATCTTTTCTAGGGTTGTAGGTCGCTTGTAGGTCTTACCCTCATGTTATCTTTTATAGGGTCGTAGGTCGCTTGTAGGTCTTACCGACACGTTATATTTTCTAAGGTTATAGTTTGCTCGTAGGTCTTACCCTCACATTATTTTTTATAGGGTCGTAGGTCGCCCATAGGTCTTACCCTCATGTTATCTTTTTTAGGGTCGTAGGTCGCCCATAGGTCTTACCCTCACGTTATGTTTTCTAGGGTTGTAGGTCGCTCGTAGGTCTTACCCTCACATTATATTTTCTAGGGTCGTAGGTCGCTTGTATGTCTTACCCTAACATTATCTTTTATACGGTCGTAGGTCACACGTAGGTCTTACCCTCACGTTATATTTTCTAGGGTCGTAGGTCGCTCGTAGGTCTTACCCTCATGTTATCTTTTCTAGGGTTGTCGGTCGCGCGTAGGTCTTACCCTGACGTTATCTTTTATAGGGTCGTAGGTCACTCGTATGTCTTACCCTCACGTGATATTTTCTAAGGTTATAGTTTTCTCGTAGGTCTTACCCTCACGTTATTTTTTATAGGGTCGTAGGTCGCTCGTAGGTCTTAACTTCATGTTATCTTTCTACGGTTGTAGGTCGCTCGTAGGTCTTACCCTCACGTTATATTTTCTAGGGTCGTAGGTCGCTTGTAGGTCTTACCCTCACGTTATCTTTTATAGGGTCGTAGGTCGCTCGTAGGTTTTAACCTCACGTTATATTTTCTAAGGTTGTAGTTCGCTCGTACGTCTTACCCTCACATTATCTTTTATCGGGTCGTAGGTCGCTCGTAGGTCTTAACATCAAGTTATCTTTTCTAGGGTCGTAGGTCGCCCGTAGGTATTACCCTCACGTTAACTTTTATATGGTCGTAGGTCTCTCGTAGGTCTTACCCTCAAGTTATCTTTTATATGGTAGTAGTACGCGCGTAGGTCTTACCCTCGTGTTATCTTTCTAGGGTCATAGGTAGCTCGTAGTTCTTACCCTCATGTTATCTTTACTAGGGTTGTAGGTCGCTTATAGGTCTTACCATCAAGTTATCTTTTATAGGGTCGTAGGTCGCTCGTAGGTCTTACCCTCACGTTATATTTTCTAAGGTTATAGTTTGCTCGTAGGTCTTACCCTCACGTTATTATTTATAGGGTCGTAGGTCACCCAAAGGTCTTACCCTCGTGTTATCTTTTTTAGGGTCGTAGGTCGCCCGTAGGTCTTACCCTCATGTTATGTTTTCTAGGGTCGTAGGTCGCTCATATGTCTTAGCCTCACGTTATATTTTCTAGGGTCGTAGGTCGCTCGTAGGTCTTATCCTCATGTTATCATTTATAGGGTAGTAGGTCGCCTATAGGTCTTACTCTCATGTTATCTTTTCTAGGGTCGTAGTTCACTCGTATGTCTTATTCTCATGTTATCTTTTCTAGGGTCGTAGTTCTCTGGTAGATCTTACCCTCACGACAGCTTTTGTAGGCTTGTAAGACGCTCGTAGGTCTTACCCTCACGTTATCTTTCTAGGGTCGTAGGTCTTAACCTCACGTTATCTTTTATAAGTTTGTAGGTCGCTGGTAGGTCCTCTCCTTATGTTATCTTTCTAGGGTCGTAGGTCTTACCCCCATGTTATCTTTTATAGGGTCGTAGGTCGCATGTCGGTCTTACCCTCACATTATTTTTTATAGGGTCATAGGTCACTCGTAGGTCGCTCGTAGGTCTTACACTCACGTTATATTTTATGGGGTTGTAGGTCGCACGTAAGTCTTACCCTCACGTTCCTTTTCTAGGTTCGTAGGTCGCCCGTAGGTCTTACCCTAACGTTATCATTTCTAGGGTTGTAGGTCGCCCGTAGGTTTTACCCTCACGTTATCTTTTCTAGGGTCAGAGTTTACTCGTAGGTCTTACCCTCACGTTATCTTTTCTAGGGTCGTAGGTCGCTCATAGGTCGTACCCTTATGTTATATTTTCTAGGGTCGTAGGTCTTACCCTCACGTTATCTTTTATAGGGTTGTAGGTCGCTCTTAGGTCTTACTGTCACGATATATTTCTAGGATCATAGGTCTCTCGTAGGACTTACACTGACGTTATATTTTATAGGGTCATAGGTTGCTCATAGGTCTTACCCTCATGTTATCTTTCTAGGGTCGTAGGTCGCTCGTAGGTCTTACCATCATGTTGTCTTTTCTATGGTCATAGGTCCCTTGTAGGTATTACCCTCACAATATCTTTTATAAGGTCGTAGGTCGCTCGTAGGTTTTACCCTCATGTTATATTTTCTAAGGTTGTAGTTCGCTCGTATGTCTTACCCTCACGTTATCTTTTACAGGGTTGTAGGTCACTCGTAGGTCTTACCCTCACGTTATATTTCTAGGATCATAGGTCTGTCGTAGGTCTTACACTAACGTTATCTTTAATAGGGTCGTAGGTCGCTCATAGGTCTTACCCTCATGTTATCTTTCTAGGGTCGTAGGTCGCTCATAGGTCTTACCCTTACGTTATATTTTCTAGGGTCGTAAGTCGCTTGTAGGTCTTACCCTCACGTTATCTTTTATAGGGTTGTAGGTCGCTCGTAGGTCTTACCCTCATGTTATATTTTTTAAGGTTGTAGCTCGCTCGTAGGTCTTACCCTCACATCATCTTTTATTGGGTCGTAGGTCGCTCGTAGGTCTTACCCTCACTTTATCATTTCTAGGGTCGTAGGTCGCCCGTAGGTCTTTTCCTCACGTTATATTTTCTAGGGTCGTGGGTCTTACCCTCATGTTATCTTTTCTAGTGTCGTAGGTTGCTCGTAGGTCTTACCCTCACGTTATATTTTCTAAGGTTGTAGTTCGCTCGTAGGTCTTACCCTCACGTTATGTTTTTTAGGGTCGTAGGTCGCTCATAGGTCTTACCCTCACGTTATCTTTTCTAGGGTTGTAGGTCGCCCGTAAGTCTTACCCTCAAGTTATCTTTTCTAGGGTCGTAGTTCGCTAGTAGGTCTTACCCTCACGTTATCTTTTCTAGGGTCGTAGGTCGCTCATAGGTCTTACAATCATGTTAGCTTTTATAGGTCTTACCCTCATGTTATATTTCTAGGGTTGTAGGTCTTACCCTCACATTATGTTTTATAAGGTCCTAGGTCGCTCGTAAGTCTTTCCCTCATGTTATCTTTCTACGGTCGTAGGTCGCACGTAAGTCTTACCCTCACGTTCCTTTTCTAGGTTCGTAGGTCGCCCGTAGGTATTACCCTAACGTTATCATTTCTAGGGTTGTAGGTCGCCCGTAGGTTTAACCCTCACGTTATCTTTTCTAGGGTCGTAGTTTGCTCGTAGGTCTTACCCTCACTTTATATTTTTTAGGGTCGTAGGTTGCCCGTAGTTCTTACCCTCACGTTATATTTTCTAGGGTCGTAGGTCTCTTGTAGGTCTTACCCTCATGTTATCTTTTCTAAGGTTGTAGGTCATACGTAGGTCTTACCCTCATGTTATCTTTTATAGGGTCGTAGGTCGCTCGTAGGTCTTACCCTCATGTTATCATTTCTAGGGTTGTAGGTCGCTTGTAGGTCTTACCCTCAAGTTATCTTTTATAGGGTCGTAGGTCGCTCGTAGGTCTTACCCTCACGTTATATTTTTTATGGTTATAGTTTGCTCGTAGGTCTTACCCTCCTATTATTTTTTATAGGGTCGTAGGTCGTCCATAGGTCTTACCCTCAGGTTATTTTTTTAGGGTCGTAGGTCGCCCATAGGTCTTACACTCACCTTATGTTTTCTAGGGTTGTAGGTCGCTCATAGGTCTTACCCTCGCGTTATATTTTCTAGGGTCGTAGGTCACCCGTAGGTCTTACCCTCTCGTTATATTTTCTAAGGTTGTAGGTCACTTGTAGGTATTACCCTCACAATATCTTTTATAGGGTCGTAGGTCACTCGTAGGTCTTACCCTCATGTTATATTTTCTAAGGTTGTAGTTCCCTCGTAGGTCTTACCCTCACGTTATCTTTTATAGGGTCGTAGGTCATACCCTCACGTTATATTTTCTAGGGTCGTATGTCCCTCGATATCTTTCCATCGCGTTATCTTTTTTAGGGTCGTAGGTCGCTCATAGGTCTTACCCTCACGTTATCTTTTCTAGGGTCGTAGGTCTCTCATTGGTCTTACTCTCACGTTAGCTTTTATAGGGTCGTGGGTCGCTCGTAGGTGTTACCCTCATGTTATATTTCTAGGGTTGTAGGTCTTACCCCCACATTATGTTTTATAAGGTCGTAGGTCGCTCGTAGGTCTTTCCCTCATGTTATCTTTCTATGGTCGTAGGTCGCTCGTAGGTCTTACCCTCAGGTTATATTTTCTATGGTCGTAGGTCGCTTGTAGGTCATACCCTCACATTATCTTTTATAGGGTCGTAGGTCGCTCGTAGGTCTTACCCTCATGTTATATTTTCTAAGGTTGTAGTTCGCTAGTAGGTCTTACCCTCACATTATCTTTTATCAGGTCGTAGGTCGCCCGTAGGTCTTACCCTCACTTTATCTTTTCTAGGATCGTAGGTCTCCCGTAGGTCTTACCCTCACGTTGTATTTTCTAGGGTCGTAGGTCTTACATTCATTTTATCTTTTCTAGTGTCGTAGGTTCCTCGTAGGTCTTACCCTCATGTTATATTTTCTAAGGTTGTAGTTTTCTCGTAGGTCTTACCCTCACGTTATCCTTTATAGGGTCGTAGGTCGCCCATAGGTCTTAGCCTCATGTTATCTTTTCTAGGGTCATAGGTCGCCTATAGGTCTTATCCTCACGTTATATTTTCTAGGGTCGTAGGTCGCTCGTTATCTTTTCGTCATGTTATCTTTTTTAGGGTCGTAGGTCGCTCATAGGTCTTACCCTCACGTTATCTTTTCTAGGGTTGTAGGTCGCCCGTAAGTCTTTCCCTGAAGTTATATTTTCTAGGGTCGTAGTTCGCTAGTAGGTCTTACCCTCACGTTATCTTTTCTAGGGTCGTAGGTCGCTCATAGGTCTTACACTCACGTTAGCTTTTATAGGGTCGTAGGTCGCTTGTAGGTCTTACCCTCATGTTATATTTCTAGGGTTGAAGGTCTTACACTCACATTATGTTTTCTAAGGTCGTAGGTTGCTCGTAGGTCTTTCCCTCATGTTATCTTTCTATTGTCGTAGGTCGCTCGTAGGTCTTACCCTCACATTATATTTTCTAGGGTCGTAGGTCGCTTGTAGGTCTTACCCTCACGTTATCTTTTATAGGGTCGTAGGTCGCTCGTAGGTCTTACCCTCATGTTTTATTTTTTAAGGTTGTAGTTCGCTCGTAGGTCTTACCCTCACATTATCTTTTATCGGGTCGTAGGTCGCCCGTAGGTCTTACCCTCACTTTATCTTTTCTAGGGTCGTAGGTCGCCCATAGGTCTTACCCTCACGTTATGTTTTCTAGGGTCGTAGGTCGCTCGTAGGACTTACCCTCACGTTATCTTTTCTAAGGTCGTAGGTCGCTCATAGGTCTTAGCCTCACGTTATATTTTCTAGGGTCGTAGGTCGCTCGTAGGTCTTATCCTCATGTTATCATTTCTATGGTTGTAGGTCGCCCGTAGGTCTTACTTTCACGTTATCTTTTCTAGGGTCGTAGTTCGCTGGTATGTCTTATTCTCACGTTATCTTTTCTAGGGTCGTAGTTCTCCGATAGCTCTTACCCTCACGTCAGCTTTTGTAGGGTCGTAAGTAGCTCGTAGGTCTTACCCTCATGTTATCTTTCTAGGTTCGTAGGTCTTACCCTCACGTTATCTTTTATAAGTTTGTAGGTCGCTGGTAGGTCCTCTCCTTATGTTATCTTTCTAGGGTCGTAGGTCTTACCCCCATGTTATCTTTTATAGGGTCGTAGGTCGCTTGTAGTTCTTACCCTCACATTATTTTTTATAGGTTCGGAGGTCACTCGTAGGTTGCTCGTAGGTCTTACACTCGCGTTATATTTTATAGGGTCGTAGGTCGCACGTAAGTCTTACCCTCACGTTCCTTTTCTAGGTTCGTAGGTCGCCCGTAGGTCTTACCCTAATGTTATCATTTCTAGGGTTGTAGGTCGCCCGTAGGTTTTACCCTCACGTTATCTTTTCTAGGGTCGTAGTTTGCTCGTAGGTCTTACCCTCACGTTATCTTTTCTAGGGTCGTAGGTCGCTCATAGGTCGTACCCTCATGTTATATTTTCTAGGGTCGTAGGTCTTACCCTCAAGTTATCTTTTATAGGGTTGTAGGTCGCTCTTAGGTCTTACCGACACGTTATATTTCTAGGATCATAGGTCTCTCGTAGGTCTTACACTGATTTTATATTTTATAGGGTCATAGGTTGCTCATAGGTCTTACCCTCATGTTATCTTTCTAGGGTCGTAGGTCGCTCGTAGGTCTTACCCTCATGTTGTCTTTTCTATGGTCGTAGGTCGCTTATAGGTATTACCCTCACAATATCTTTTATAAGGTCGTAGGTCGCTCGTAGGTTTTACCCTCATGTTATATTTTCTAAGGTTGTAGTTCGCTCGTAGGTCTTACCCTCACGTTATCTTTTACAGGGTTGTAGGTCGCTCGTAGGTCTTACCCTCACGTTATATTTCTAGGATCATAGGTCTGTCGTAGTTCTTACACTAACGTTATCTTTAATAGGGTTGTAGGTCGCTCATAGGTCTTACCCTCATGTTATCTTTCTAGGGTCGTAGGTCGCTCATAGGTCTTACCCTCACGTTATATTTTCTAGGGTCGTAAGTCGCTTGTAGGTCTTACCCTCACGTTATCTTTTATAGGGTCGTAGGTTGCTCGTAGGTCTAACCCTCATGTTATATTTTTTAAGGTTGTAGTTCGCTCGTAGGTCTTACCCTCACATCATCTTTTATTGAGTCGTAGGTCACTCGTAGGTCTTACCCTCACTTTATCATTTCTAGGGTCGTAGGTCGCCCGTAGGTCTTTATCTCACGTTATATTTTCTAGGGTCGTGGGTCTTACCCTCATGTTATCTTTTCTAGTGTCGTAGGTTGCTCGTAGGTCATACCCTCACGTTATATTTTCTAAGGTTGTAGTTCGCTCGTAGGTCTTACCCTCACGTTATGTTTTTTAGGGTCGTAGGTCGCTCATAGGTCTTACCCTCACGTTATCTTTTCTACGGTTATAGGTCGCCCGTATGTCTTACCCTCATGTTGTCTTTTCTAGGGTCGTAGGTGTAGCGATAAAAAATGTAGCTAGGTAAATCGGAGATTGAATTATTGATTAATTGGTCTCACAAAAGCAAGAGTCGCCACCGCGCTTTATTATTTCCAAGGGAAAAGGGGAAAGAGCAAAATAAAACCCTAAATATGCAATGTAAAATAATACTTTTAAAAGTAACAAAAATACACGGCGTTTTTGAAAAGAGATCTATGGTTCGGGGGTTGGTTATACAGTGGGAAGGTATTAGCACCCAATGTGTCTATAGTACTCTATAGGAACCTTTTGAAATATCTGTTTATTATAATTGATCGTTTGATTAAAAAAAAATTGTTTTGGCCGAAGAGGGTACAAACGAGTTTTTGAAGATACGACGACCTAATGTCGAAGTTTTTGCTTAAAAGGTATAAGTTTTGAAAAGATTGAATATTTGAGTAAAAATTATCCTAAGTTTTAATGAAATGCGAATGTTCGCGTGATCGGACTTGAGGACATGAAGTCAACAAATTTAATCGTTTTTCCCTTGGATTTAAACGTAAACGGAATAAGCAAGTAACGACAAAATAATTAAACAGAAATTTATGCGGGTGATGATTAAATAGCAACAATTAAATAATAGACTAAATGGTGTAAAATATGCATTTTTGGATTTTTGTTTAATATTAATGAAAAGAAAATGTTTTAATTCTTGAATTCTATTTTTTTATATATTTGTTTCTATATATTTTTGATATTAATAAAAGCATTATTTAAGAATTAATAAATAAATCTAAACTAAGTTAAAACTTAAAGGTTATTAACTTAAATCTAAAGAAAATGGTATTAAAATTCTAAATTAAACCTAAAGTTAAACTAAAATAGGTCACATTATTTAAAAGTTTTAATTAAATTTCATCTCTCTTTTTTTTATTAAATCTTTACTAATTAACTAATGTAATAATAATTAAAAAAAAAACTAAAAGAAAACAAAATAGAAAAAGGATGTGTATCAAAGGAAAAAAAGTGGACAAGTAAATAAATGGGTTAAAGATTTTAAAAGGCCCAAACAAAACTGAAAACAGGGGGTGCACAAAGGGTTTCCCTGGGCTTAGGCGTAAAAGGGGTGAGGTCCAACATTATCCCATAATTTGTTTTTTTTAGGGTTAAACATTGTTGTTAGTTGAATTAGGGTTAAGCCAAAGGTTTACAGCGCCGTTCTCTCTTGTTCACGCGTTCGTCTTCTTCGTTCCATCTTCTTCTCTGATCGTCCTCGTCGCCTTTGCTTCGCTTCCAAGCTCTTTGCCACGGCCACCAGCTTCTCCACTTTCTTCTTCCCTCCAATGGACGCTAGGGGGCGAGGATTTACGATATAGTCGTTTTCTATTTCGATTAGCGTTTTGTTACAATGCATGTTTGTGATTTGATTCTGTTTTGATTCTTACTTCATTTTTTCTCACATGATTATTGAGGTATTATGAAAGAAAACAAAGAGGGTGAAAATGCTACCTGGATAAGGAGGAGGGAGGTAGGGGCGAGCTAGGAGGCCGGGGCGAGGAAAGTTGACGCCGTGAGCTTGCTTCGGACCACCGGTACTTCGTTCTTATTATCTCTGATTTGTGGCTTGATGATGACCTCTGCGTGATATTTTCTTCTTCTTCCGTTGCCTCTTTGTATGCTTCTGTTGACTTTGAAAACTTTTCCTATCTCAGTTGCCTTGAATTTGTCCTATGATGAATGTTCTGATGCTTGATAGTTGCCTTGTTGCTACTGTTGAAATAATTTTTGTTTTGAATAGTTTCTTTTCTTCTTCTTCTTCTGTGATTCCGTATGCTTGAATTTGCTCGCCTATGATGACATAATCTGAGGCCCCCCTTTTTTGTGGGTTTGGAAATTGGTTTATGAGCTGTATAGTTCTGGTTTTTTTTGCTTTGGTTGGATTGGTAGGTTTTATGGTTTAGGCCATGGTTTTGACAGTTTTTATGGTTCTTTAGGCCATAAGGTTTTGATGTTTTTCCTGGTTTATGCTATATGTTTGTGTATGGTTTAGGCCGGTGTTACTGGTGTATGCAGATTTGGGAATGGTTTTAGGCCATGGTTGTAACTGGTATATGCAGGTTAATGGTTTTAGGCCATGTTATCTGATGGTTTATGCTATATGTAGGGTTTGAAATGGTTATGGTGTTTGTTTGACAGTAGGTGGAAGGTTTTGGTAATGGTTATGCAGGTTAATGGTTTTGGGCCATGATTGACAGTAGGTGGAAAGTTTTGGTAATGGCTATGGTTTAATCGTTTAGGCCATATGTTTTACTAGTTTTAATGCAGTAGGCTATGGTTTAACTGGTTTTTATGTAGTAGGCTATGGTTTAACTGGTTTGTATGTAGTAGGCTATGGTTTTACTGGTTTTTATGCAGTAGGCTATGGTTTTGATTTTGACAGCGCTTTTGAATGCAGGTTGTATCTTTTTTTTTATGTTGTAGTTTTTTTGAGTTTTTGAACGCTTTAGGCAGGTTGAACTCTCTTATGTTTTTGAAAGGGGTTTGTGTTGTTATAACAGCTTGCTTGGCCTTTGTTTACGTTACAGGTTGTATATCTTCATATCTTTCTTGATACTCTGCACCACACTGCTCCAACAATTTGTTTGTATTCCTTTCTTATGCTTTCTTATTTCCTACTGTATGCTGCTGCAGTTTGTTTTGTATCTCTTCCTGCCTAAACCAAAACCTGCAAAACCATACTTCTATCTCTCTTCTCTCTCCTCAATGCAAATTTGACATAAAAATGATATGTTATGCATTTGTTCTGAAAAAGCAATACTGCTGGAAAATGATGTAAATGGAAATGTTTTCATGCTTGCATATTGATTTTAAACTGCACACTTCTTTTGTCTACTGCATGGGAGCCTAAGTTTTTGACTTCTTCCTATGTTGTTGCATGTTTACGTTTCCTTTTGTTTGTGTACATTGCATATGCTGTTTGAAATTATGCATATGATGCTGATTTTGAAATATACTGTGGACTTTTAAAAATGCAGTTGATTTTTAATTATGCAGTTTTTGAAAACAAAATGAATTTGTGCATGTTTTTAAATTGGGCATTCATTTTTGAAAATAAAAATCCATCCCTTTTTGTGAACCGGCAGAAATCCCGCGATTTGCAAAAAGGGTAAAAAACTGATTCCAGCCGTTTGCTTTTAATGATGAACACTAAAATAATTTTCTGCTTTTAATTATTTATTTATTTCTGACTTTTTCTTTTAATTGTTTCGCAGGTAAAATTAAACGAGCATACAAAGAAGCATTGAATAGAAGATGGAGATTTAGAATTTAGGAAAAATTAGAATAATTTTTATCTTACTTTAAGTATTTTATATAATTGTTATTGTAAATATTTTTGTAAATAATACAATATTTAAATAACAATTGTAATAATTAGAATAAAGTAAATAAAATTCCAATATTTTACCAATTAATTCTTTCTTCTTTCCAATTATTTATTTATCGTTTATAATTCTTTAAATTATATAGTAACTGAAGATCAATTTCAATTACTTAAATTCAGAATAATAAACAAATAAATAAACATCATTGATCAATTAATAACTTCAATTATTTACTTCATTATTTTCAATTCTTCTAAATTATAATAACTGAAAATAAAATTTCAACTATTTAAACTTAGAACAGTAAATATTTAAATAAACATTGCTTGATCAATTAATAAACCTTGTTTCAAATATTTATTTCATTATTCATAAATCTTTAAATTATATAATAACTGAAACCAAATTTCAATTATTTAAATTTAGGATAATAAATAATTAATAAACATTGTTTGATCAATTAATAAACCTTTTTCAAATATTTATTTTATTATTTATAAATCTTTAAATTATCTAATATTTGAAAATAAATTCCAATTATTTAGATTTAAGATAATAAATAATTAATAAACATTGCTTTAGCATTGATCGATTAATAAATTTAGCGTTCAAAAATAAACAGCTCTCGACTCGAAAAAGTTATGAATTTTAAAAATCAATAGATCAAAACGCTTGCAATGTAATGATGTAGATGGCGAGATGGTATCTTAGGTCAAAATTTGGGGTACAACAGTTGCCCCTATTTAAGTTTCTTCTATCCGGAGATATGAAGATTAAAATCTTCGTTTCGACGGGATTGAAGGTACTTAAATACATAATACGCAAATTTTTACCCTAAGATACCGCCATTATGTTTGATATGAATGCAGTGATTGAATTCACAGAGAAAGATATTGTATGAAACAAGAAAATGCTGGAGAAATCAAACACCAGCAAAACACAGAGACATGGATTATACACTACTGGGGAAACGAGCTATCGATTTCAAACGACAGACTCTTGACGGCGAATAAAATTGAGGGAATACGACCTCCGACCCTAACAAAGAAGGCATCTTGCGTAGGCCATAAAACAGATTATTGACCCAAAACAGTGAGTTCACAACTCAAAGTCAAAGATAGACAGAGAGTATCAAATTTGCTGGCGACAGATTACCGACTTCTGAAGGTAAAGATTCATAACAAACTTTCTCTGCGAGATTTCCGGAGATATACTCATTAATGATGAGATAATAATAAGATTGTAGATACGCAAGCTGCTCAAATAAAGAAGCTGCCACTTGCCGTCTTCCCAAAATATTATGACATACAAGCTACTCAAATAAAGAGGCTGCCACTTGCTGTCGTCCAAAGAAAATACCAATAACATACAAGCTGCTCAAATAAAGAAGTTGCCGCTTGCTGTATTCCAGAAAAATCATAACGTACAAGTTACTCGTGAAGAGCTGCCGCTTGTCGTTTTCCGAAAATAATAATAACGCACAAGTTGCTCGTGAAGAGCTGCCGCTTGTCGTTTTCCAACGATGTCTATAACGTACAAGTTGCTCATGAAGAGACCGCCGCTTGTCGTTTTCCCAAAATAATAATAACGCACAAGTTACTCGTGAAGAGCTGCCGCTTGTCGTTTTCCAACGATGTCTATAACGTACAAGTTGCTCATGAAGAGACCACCGCTTGTCGTTTTCCCAAAATAATAATAACGCACAAGTTGCTCGTGAAGAGCTGCCGCTTGTCGTTTTCCAACAATGTCTATAACGTACAAGTTGCTCGTGAAGAGCTGCCGCTTGTCGTTTTCCGATGAGTAACTCAGAAAGAAGTTGCGATGACACTGGCAGAGAATAAAAATCTTTGTCAAAGAGAATCATGAATCAGTCCTTCCCGAGGAGATCACATACTTAAATGTGCAAAATAAATGCACCACTCGTCTAGGTCGCGACTTCACTGGGGAAAATCATGAGATAGCCTACGCAAGAGACAACAACTTCATCCAGGAATAACTAGAGAGAAAACATTCAAACAAGACTCTACCCAATGAGAAAGCAATTCGATTGGGGAATTCATCCTATCCAGAAATGGACAAGGTGAGCTAAATCAAAAATCATCCATGAGGATTAGCTCAGTTGGCGAATTTAGAAAGGAAGCACATTTTCTGCCTAAGCTAACCTTCTACTTGGAAAGAAACATGTACGTTATTTGAATAAACAATGTACAACCCAAAATCGATGGAAAATGTGAATATGTATGCGTGATATAAGTGTAAATGGGTAAATGAATGTTATGCTGACAAAACAAACAGATGGAATATCCTGAAGACGATAAGATGTCACGACAAGATAGATACTCGGCCAATCTTAAAAAGACGGAAGATAACTGGAACTGGAAACACAAAGCAACGTCGGAGCGTAACATGCCACAAGGCTCAAGTCTTCTGAGGAGAAAAGCACTCAAATCCAATCTTACAATACCAATAGACCACTGGCAAGAGACAAAGCATACCACACTTCTGAAATCTGCTCAAACAAAGGTAGCCAAAACAACACTTAACTGGAACAACTGGGGAGTCACCAAACTTAGCACCACTAGAACCAAGAGTGTACACAACCAACACCTCATGACAGTTTTGAAAGAAAACAAGTTCATCATGCAAGGATAAATTACTGTACTGTTTTGCATTTCATGGCTTGACCATCCTTGGAACAAACTGTTAATATTCCTTTCGTTATTCACGACACATTTTTAAAATAAGAATACTTTAAGTAAATTTGTTTCAAGTATTTCCACAAAAATTAAAATTTTGCCCACAAAAGGTAAATGCTCAAATTTCATTAATAATATTGTAGTTCGCTAACAATGCGACTCCAACGGTTTACAAAAGTTTGGGAAATAGTACATGAAATAAAAAGGTTACACAAAAAACCATGATCACTATTCTCCCTAACAACTTCGAATTCCGAAATGTGCTCAAGTGCCAGGACTGGTCTGACCAAAAGCCTGCCTAAGCCGCCCCTTCGGGTTTTCAACTTAGCAAACTGTCAACTCAAACCTAAGCGAAATACTTCTTGACTGCGTCGGCGTTCATGGGACGCGGGAGCTCATCACCGTCCATATTGGTGAGAATCAAGGCACCTCCAGAGAAAACTCTCTTAACGACATACGGTCCTTCATAATTCGGAGCCCACTTTCCCCTAGAATCAGGTTGGAAAGATAATATCTTCTTGAGCACAAGGTCACCTTCTCTGAACTCGCGTGGTCGAACCTTCTTATCAAAAGCCTTCTTCATTCTCTGCTGATACAATTGACCGTGACACAAAGCTGTCAATCTCTTCTCTTCGATTAAATTCAACTGATCATATCTACTTTGACACCACTCAGCCTCAGAAAGTTTAGCTTCCATCAACACTCTCAGAGACGGAATCTCGACCTCCACGGGGAGTACTGCTTCCATACCATAAACTAAGGAAAATGGGGTTGCACCTGTTGAAGTTCGAACTGAAGTACGGTACCCGTGTAAAGAAAACGGAAGCATTTCATGCCAATCTTTATAAGTTACCACCATCTTCTGGACAATCTTTTTGATGTTCTTGTTAGCAGCTTCAACAGCCCAATTCATCTTCGGTCTGTAAGGAGAAGAATTATGATGTTCGATTTTGAACTCTTCATAAAGCTCTCTCATCATCTTGTTATTCAAATTTGAACCATTATCAGTGATGATTTTGCTCGGGATACCGTATCGACAAATGATCAGATTCTTGATAAATCTGACTACCACCTATCTGGTTACATTAGCATAAGATGCTGCTTCCACCCATTTAGTAAAATAATCGATTGCTACCAAGATGAAACGATGACCATTTGAAGCTTTGGGTTCAATCATTCCAATCATATCAATGCCCCACATAGAGAAAGGCCAAGGTGAAGAGATGACGTTGAGGAGAGTCGGTGGCACATGTATCTTGTCCGCATAAATCTGACATTTATGACATTTCTTCACATACTTACAGCAATCAGATTCCAATGTCATCCAATAGTAACCAGCTCTCAACATCTTTCTAGCCATTGCATGTCCATTGGCATGTGTGCCAAAGGATCCTTCATGTACTTCTTGCATCAGCATGTCTGCTTCACGTCTGTCTACGCATCTGAGCAAGACCATGTCATAATTCCTCTTATATAAAACTTCTTCATTGAGGAAGAAACTGCTTGCTAATCTTCTCAACGTCTTCCTATCTTTATTGGATGCCCCAGGCGGGTACTCTTGAGTCTGAAGAACACGTTTAATGTCATAGAACCACGGTTTGTCGTCGGTAACCTCTTCTACTGAGAACACATGAGCAGGTCTATCGAGGCGCATAACCCAGACTGTAGGCACATCATTCCAACCATTCACTTGAAACATTGAAGAAAAAGTAGCTAAAGCATCAGCCATCTGGTTCTCGTCTCTAGGGATATGATGTAATTCCACTTTGTTGAAGAAAGTTAACAATCTTCTAGCATAGTCTCTGTAAGGGATCAAACCAGGATGACGATTCTCCCATTCTCCTTTGATTTGATTAATTACCAATGCCGAATCTCCGTAAATATCAAGAATCTTAATCCTTAGATCCACCGCCTCTTCGAGACCCATAATACATGCCTCATATTCAGCCATGTTGTTCGTGCAGTCAAACTTCAATCTCGCCGTGAACGGGATATGAGTACCTCAGGGAGTGACGATGATTGCCCCAATTCCATTTCCATAAGAGTTCACGGCTCCGTCAAATATTAAACCCCAATGCGATTCGGGATCAGGTCCTTCTTCAGGTAACGGCTCTTCACAATCTTTAGCTTTCAAGTACATAACATCTTCATCTGGGAAATCAAACTTGATGGATTGATAATCTTCAATTGGTTGGTGAGCCAAATGATCGGCTAAAATACTCCCTTTGATTGCTTTCTGAGTGTGATACTCAATGTCATATTTAGATAACAACATCTGCCAACGGGCTATTCTTCCAGATAAGGCGGGTTTCTCAAAGATATACGATCGGGTCCATTTTGGAGATCAACCAAGTGGTGTGGTTAATCATATACTGGCGCAGACGGCGAGCAGCCCAAGCCAAAGCACAACAGGTTTTCTCAAGCAATGAGTATCGAGACTCACAGTCTGTGAATTTCTTACTCAGATAATATACGGCATGTTCCTTTCTTCCAGTCTCATCTTGTTGACCAAGCACACATCCCATAAAGTCTTCCAATATAGTCAGGTACATAATCAAAGGTCTTCCTTCCACCGGAGGAATCAAAATGGGAGGTTCAAGCAAATATTCTTTGATGCTATCAAAATCTCTCTGACAATCTTCTGTCCACACACATCCTTGGTTCTTTCGGAGAAGCTTGAAAATCGGCCCACAGGTAGCAGTCATATGAGATATAAATCTAGAAATATAGTTCAGTCTCCCAAGGAATCCTCTTACTTGTTTTTCCGTCTTGGGTGCGGGCATTTCCCGAATAGCTTTGACTTTATCAAGATCTACCTCAATACCTTTCTGACTGACAATGAAACCCAGAAGTCTTCCAGAACGAACACCAAAAGTGCACTTGTTGGGATTCAGATGGAGTTTATACTTTCTCAAACGCTGGAATAACTTCAATAAATGTTCCAAATGATCTTCTTCAGTTTGTGATTTGGCAATCATGTCATCTACATACACTTCGATCTCCTTATGCATCATGTCATGAAACAAAGCAGTCATGGCTCTTTGGTATGTTGCGCCAGCATTCCTCAAACCAAACGGCATAACCCGATAACAAAAAGTTCCCCAAGGTGTAATGAAAGCGGTCTTCTCCATATCTTCTGGTGCCATCTTGATTTGATTGTAACCAGAGAAACCGTCCATGAAAGAAAAGATTTTGAACTTTGCAGTACTGTCGACCAATACGTCAATGTGAGGTAATGGGAAGTCATCCTTTGGGCTAGCTCTATTCAGATCTCTGTAGTCTACACACATCCGAACTTTGCCATCTTTCTTTGCAACATGCACTATGTTGGCTAACCACTGAGGATAGACCGATGTAACAAGGAAACCTGCATTAATCTGCTTTTGAACTTCTTCTTTGATCTTGTCAGCCATATCGGGACGAGTCCTTCTCAGTTTCTGCTTAATCGGCAGACATTCAGGTTTCAACGGTAAACGATGCTCCACAATATCGTTGTCCAAACCCGGCATATCTTGGTAGGACCAAGCAAACACATCAACATACTCTTTGAGAAGCTCCAACATTTTCTCTTTGACTTCCGGGATAAGCAATGCTCCGACTTTGACTTCCTTTCTATCTTCTTCATCACCCAAATTGACCAACTCTATAGGTTCTTCAAACGGTTGAATAATCTTTTCATCATGCTCAAGCAAACGGGAAATTTCAACAGGAATCTCTTCATCATCCTCTTCTTTGGCTCTGAACACAGGGAATTCAAAGTTGGGAGAGGGCATAGGATCATTGTTTTCGATGGTTAAGTCATGGATTAATCTGCACATATGATTATGCTTTATTTTAGAAATCGATTTGTGCAAATAAAACAAAAAATTATTATATTTCCTATTACTACCAATTAATTTTCATTATCATTTCCCAGAAAAAGTAAAAAAAATAGAACAGTAGTGGACAAAATAACATTTTATTCATTGGCGGGAAATACTTGAAACAAAGGGCCCAGACATTTCCCTTTTGCCTTGGGCAGAGCAAAAGGAATTATTTTTCATAGCCCGACACAAAATGCTTTTCGCCTTGGGCAGAGCGAATTTTTTCAAAGAAAAACAAAACAAAACATTACTCAAAAATGTGCATAACAATAGGAACATCAACAGCTATCCAGTTTTGGCAAGCCAATCCAGGCGTCACAAAATCGGGCAAATCTTCCTCAGAATCGTCTTCTATGATAGCATCAACCTCATGATGTATAAACCCTGCACTTCGGAATACCTCTTGAATCGGACGAACAACCAACTCCTTCTTGACTCTTGCAGACACTGGATGAAAACCAAGACCTTCTCCAGATTTGTTCTCGGGCAAAGTCAACACCTGGCCCCATCCTTTGGCCGAACCACTTTCCACCACTCGTCGCGCATCCTCAAAAGAAGAATTGGATGCCCCTTGCTTCTTCACTTCATTCTTAACAACAGATAGACCTTGGAACTGGGTTCCAACATCCTCATCAGCATCAATAAAAGAGAATGATGATAAATGGCTTACCACCATAGCCTGCTCTCCACCGATCATTACTAGCTTCCCATGCCTCACAAACTTCAGTCTCTGATGGAGCATGGAAGTGACTGCCCCCGCATCATGGATCCATGGACGACCCAATAAGCAACTGTAGGCAGCACAAATATCCATCACTTGGAAAGTGATTTGAAAAGTATGAGGACCAATTACTATAGGAAGATCCACTTCACCAATGACAATCTTCCTAGAACCATCAAACGCTTTGACAATTACCCCACTAGGTCTCATGGGAGCACCTGGATATGAGAGCCGAGATAAAGTAGTTTTGGGCATCACATTCAACGACGAACCTGTATCTACCAACACACTTGATAAGGTATCATTTCCGCAACTTATCGAGATATGCAAATCCATATTATGGTTCCTTCCCTCTTCTGGGAGTTCTTCATCACTGAAACCAAGATTGTTACACGAAGTAATATTTCCCACAATTCCATCAAATTGGTAAACCGTCACATCATGATCCATGAATGCCTGGTCCAAGACCTTCTTCAAACCTTCTCTATGGGCACCAAAATCTCTCAGTAAAGCAAGCAAAGAAATCTTGGAAGGTGTTTGCAAAAGTTGGTCCACAATCTTATATTCACTTCTCTTGATAAGCTTCAGAATCTCATCGTCCTCAGGGCGAGGGATAGGTTCACTGGATCGGCCTATCTCAACCCTTGGTTCAACATTTCTCACTGGAATTTCTGCCGGTATGGGCCTCCTGACTTGAACTTCTGGTCTCTTCAAAGGTACTGCTGCAAAGACACGTCCACTCCTCGTAACTCTACTCACATCAGCAATGTTAACAAAGGATGGCCTTGTCGGTATAGGGACTTCTACCCCATTCTCAATCATTGTGGCATTATACTTATACGGTACAGCTTGGTCTGAGTTGTAAGGCACAGGACCAGGTGGGTAAATAATCAAAGGATCAACAGGTGCAGTCTGACTGTCGTAAACGATCTCTACTGATTCAGGCAAATTAAATTGTGGTATTATAACATTCACTTCATCCTCCGGATCTCTGTCATACGTAATAGTGATAACTCTTGGGTCTAACAACTTTTGAATATCCTCCTTCACAATAGGACAATCAACCTCTCTTGAACAAAACTCACAAACATCATAATCATGCTGGTGCTTAACAAAGGCAAGTCTTCTCAAACTCTGATGTAACCTGATCAACGATTCTCTTATGTGTTCAACTTGAAAAACTCAAAACTTTCCCGGACAACCTTCCACCATATTCACCGAAGCTGCCCCATGTCGAGGCAAAGGATTATCTCTAACATTTGGATTAACATCCTTGAAAGACAAGATACTATTATTAATCAACCTCTGCACGTCTGCCTTCAAAGCAAAACATTTTTCAAGGTTGTGCCCCGGCGACCCTTAATGATATTCACAAAACTGATCCGCCTTGTACCACAGAGAAGTACTATTCGGTGCGACAGGAGGAGGCTTTGTCGTTATGAGATTCTTTCTGATAAGAGCAGGGAACAATTTAGTATAAGTCATAGGAATGGCATCGAACTGCGGTTTTCTGGGTGAACGATTCTGATTGTGGAATGGATAAGCCTGTTGTCGAGGCTGCTGCTGAAATGGCCGTTGTTGAGTTGGTGGGGTTTGATGAGCTGGGGTCATCAAAGCTGGGCGGACAGCCGGGGTGACTGCCGCAACGTGAGAGTAACCTCTCCTTGGTCTCCCTAGGAATAATGCGCTGACATCCTGCTCTTTTCTTTTCGGGAAAACACTTCCAAACTTCTTAGTACTGCTAGACGGACTTCCTTCTTTAACCAAACGCCCTTCACGAATCCCTTCCTCTAACCGCATGCCCATGCTTACCATTTCGGTGAAGTCACTGGGTGCGCTGGCGATCATTATTTCATAGTAAAAGGAACCTAAAGTCTTCAAGAATATCTTCGTCATCTCTTTCTCCTCAAGAGGTGGATAGATTTGAGCAGCAATTTCACGCCACCTCTGGGCGTATTCCTTAAAAGATTCTCTATCTCTTTGCGACATCGCTCGGAGTTGATCCCTGTCCGGCGCCATGTAAACGTTGTACTTATACTGGTGGACAAAAGCTTCGCTAAGATCGTTGAAGTTGCGGATCCGAATACTGTCTAAACCCATATACCACTTTAGAGCAGCACCCGTCAAACTATCTTGAAAATAATGAATCAATAAGTCATGATCATCGGAATACGTAGACATCTTTCTCACGTACATAGTCAAATGACTTATAGGACACGAATCACCCTTATATCTCTCAAAGTCTGGCACTTTGAATTTTGCTGGAATCTTGACATTCGGAACCAAACAAAGGTCATGCGTGTTCTTCCCAAACAGATCCTTCCCCTTTAACGCTCTAAGCTCCTTCTGCATTTCTTGGAACTGATCTTGAAATTCTTCCATTATATCAAAAAGACCCAAACTTTCAGCAGGCTCGGCAGGATAAGTAGGTTCATTCAAGTATGGCACGGAGTGGACCACAGGAGCGACAGTTGTCATTACCGGTTGCGGAAAAGGTGTTACAGACGGGATTACTGGCGGCAAAGCAGTTGTCTCTGGCTGAGGAAGAGACAAAGCAGGTTGAAATAAAGGTTGTACGGCAGGCTGATACCCCTCTGGCACAAAGTTGTAAGGCATTCCCCACGGAAAACCTTTCGGCATCTGATGTTGAAGCGGAGAGTTGATTTGAGTCACAGATGTTGGAACAGTGACAATCTCGGAAACCACTGGAGTTGAAGTCTGAATTTCAGCTGCTGTAGTCGATGGCTGATTTTGAACAGCCACCAAACTTTCCACTAACGCAACTAACTTTTCCATCTCGATACAAAGGGTAGCAACTTCCCCACGAAGCTCATGGTTTTCCTGTTCCAGATCTTCCATCTTCCTCTGACGATTGGCTCGAGTGTCGTATCGGTGAGACAGCTTGACAACCTTTTAGAGTGGAAAAAGAAACAAGGATAAGACTCTAGAAAACATGTGAAGTGGAATGTCGGATGATGCATGATGTGCGATGCAAATGATGATTCATTTTAATAGTTTTTCAAGGAACTTCGATAATTTTGCACACATCAATGGTAAAGGAATTTGGAATAACAAAAACTTAATCCATTAATCAAAAACAGTAAATTACAACTTACAACTTTGGAATAACAAAACAATAAATTACAACTTTGGGATAACAACCCAATAATAAAAGCAGTAAATTACAACTTTGAAACATGAAGTCCATAATAAAGCAATAAATTACAACTTTGGAGCATGAAGCCCTTAATAAAACAGTAAATTACAACTTTGGAGCATGAAGCCCATAATAAAGCAATAAATTACAACTTCGAAGCATGAAGCCCTTAATAAAACAGTAAATTACAACTTCGGAGCATGAAGCCCATAATAAAGCAATAAATTACAACTTCGAAGCATGAAGCCCTTAATAAAACAGTAAATTACAACTTCGGAGCATGAAGCCCTTTTAGAGAGTTTTACAAAATGACATCAATAAAATAAAACTAAAAGCTAAAGATCACTCAGAATCACCAGATGATGGACCAAACACAAACTGTAACCGGAGCTTCCTGATCTTCTCTTCATAAAAGTCTTCCATCTCTTTCTTCTCAGCTACCAGTCGATCAATGATTTCCTTCTGTGGGTTAGGAACGAGAGCCACGCTTACCGAACCTTCCTTCGTTCTCTTCCTTTTGCTAGCATACTTCTTCAGTAAAGCATCCTTTTGACGAAGTTTCTCATCGTCATCAACGAACCAGCCGTCTTGAATAAAGAGTAAATCCTCCTTTTCCTTTAGCTGTCGAGTCAGGACTCGATTCTCATATTCAGACATATTATACTTTTCTTTCCAAGCATCTCTCTCGGACTTCATCCTGGCCAGATTTCCTTGGTATTCTCCTATATTCGCGATAGGGATAACAATAGATGACGATGCAATGGTAGGGAATAAAGGTTTCTCAAGTTTATGGGGAATCTTGAGAGCACGAGCCCAAGCACGGACCCACTGTAGGTAAGGTTCCAAAGAAACGGCACCCCTATGTCCTAACATCTCTCTCCCTTTCCTATGGATGTGGCGCCAAGCTCCTTCGATCTCCCTCTTAGCTGCCTGATGATCTTGTCCTTCTTGTAGAAAGAAACCACTCACATGGATGTTGTTTGGCTTGTCCCTCATCGGGTACCCAAACTGACGGCGCGCGAGAACAGGGTTATAGTTGATTCCACCTTTCGTACCAAGAAGAGGCACGTTAGGAAAAGCACCACAGCTATCGATGATCTTCACGTCACAGTAAACTCGATTATACCAATCAATTTCGAAATGAGTGAGAGCCATAATTTTTGGAGCCCAACGCGACTCCTTCTCGAGATCCCAGAAAACATCAGACCCAGGTAGATGCGAGACATACCACTGATACATCAACAGTGCACAACAAATAATCATCCCTCCTTGATAAGAGTTTCGAAGATGGATGGAGTAGTAGGTATCTCCGAGCAGCGTAGGAACCGGATTTCCAATCAAGAAGATTCTGATGGCGTTGATATCCACAAACTTATCAACGTTAGGGAGCAAGAATAGACCATAGGCGAGTAAAGCAAACACGTCTTCAAAGGCAATAGTATCTTTTATCTCAGCGAAATGACGAGCTTTCCTCAACAAAAACTGCGCAGACAAACCTCGGATTCCCCCTTTTGTAGTCATGTTCTCCTCTATCTCTGACTTCTTCAAGTGGGTGATGGTCGCTATCTCGTGAGATTTGGGCTCCTCTTCTAAGCCAGAAAAAGGAACACGGTCGGTGATCGGCAGACCAAGTATGTAGGAGTACTCTTCTAAGGTGGGCATCAACTGGTAATCCGGAAAGGTGAAACATCGGTACAAAGGATCGTAGAATTGAACCAACGTATTAAGAATGCCTTCCTTCATCTTGCGCTTCATGAGAGGTATAATGGACCCATACTTTCTCTAAAAATCCGTCGGGTTCTCAATCTTAGGAATCAAACTCTTCAGCTCTTCGATCTCGGGCTCCTTAAAACTAAAACTCCGAGTGTTTCTCCTTCCAAATTCCATAATAACCTAAGATGTCTGGAGAAATCATTCCGAAGTTCCTTGAAAAACAAGTTTTTTACAAAAATGTTGATGAATGCATGAATGAATGATAATGCAACAGTTACACACAAGTTTGCAAACATGGGGTTCAAAGGTTCAACGTTCAGCATGGAGTCGAGGGTAAAGCCCACCTAAAGGTATGTACTAATGGTTCAATCACACCTGTAAGACAAGGTTCTAAGAGTTCCCAGAGTCTACATTCCTCCTTCGGATATTGCCAACGTCTTGATTACTCGATAATTAACAAGATTCTCAAGAGAAACTCATCTGAGTGTAGCATCGCGTAACAACTACTTCCGAATTACTCTGTTATAGTCTCCGCGCTACACCTAAAAAGGCCAAGATGGGTTAGGGTTCTACGGTCCTCAACTTCTCGGGCTCCTAGGTCGAAAATAATAATGTCCTCCCGATTACTCGGTAAACAAATATTAAGTTCAAGAGGGCCTTCCATTGAGTGGGGGATCTCATGCCTCCTTCTTCGGGATTACTCCCTCAAAGTTAACATGACTGTACCGCCCGTCCTATTCCTTAAGTGTTACTTAATCCGGGTATAGGATTCGTCCTTTGCAAAAAACCCAAACACCCCAATTTAAACACATAATCAAGAAAATCAAATAATAATAAAACAGATAAAACAAATTAGGCTTAACCCACTTGGGGATGGACCAGCAAGAGGTCAATCTTTCCCCAGCAGAGTCGCCAATTCTGTAGCGATAAAAAATGTAGCGGGGTAAATCGGAGATTGAATTATTGATTAATTGGTCTCACAAAAGCAAGAGTCGCCACCGCGCTTTATTATTTCCAAGGGAAAAGGGGAAAGAGCGAAATAAAACCCTAAATATGCAATGTAAAATAATACTTTTAAAAGTAACAAAAATACACGGCGTTTTTGAAAAGAGATCTATGGTTCGGTGGTTGGTTATACAGTGGGAAGTTATTAGCACCCAATGTATCTATAGTACTCTATAGGAACCTTTTGAAATATCTTTTTATTAAAATTGATCGTTTGATTAAAAAAAAAATTGTTTTTGCCGAAGAGGGGTACTGACGAGTTTTTGAAGATACGACGACCTAATGTCGAAGTTTTTGCTTAAAAGGTATAAGTTTTGAAAAGATTGAATATTTGAGGAAAAATTATCCTAAGTTTTAATGAATTGCGAATGTTCGCGTGATCGGACTTGAGGACATGAAGTCAACAAATTTAATCGTTTTTCCCTTGGATTTAAACGTAAACAGAATAAGCAAGTAACGACAAAATAATTAAACAGAAATTTATGCGGGTGATGATTAAATAGCAACAATTAAATAATATACTAAATGGTGTAAAATATGCATTTTTGGATTTTTGTTTAATATTAATGAAAAGAAAATGTTTTAATTCTTGAATTCTATTTTTTTATATATTTGTTTCTATATATTTTTGATATTAATAAAAGCATTATTTAAGAATTAATAAATAAATCTAAACTAAGTTAAAACTTAAAGGTTATTAACTTAAATCTAAAGAAAATGGTATTAAAATTCTAAATTAAACCTAAAGTTAAACTAAAATAGGTCACATTATTTAAAAGTTTTAATTAAATTTCATCTCTCTTTTTTTTATTAAATCTTTACTAATTAACTAATGTAATAATAATTTAAAAAAAAACTAAAAGAAAACAAAATAGAAAAAGGATGTGTATAAAAGCAAAAAAAGTGGACAAGTAAATAAATGGGTTAAAGATTTTAAAAGGCCCAAACAAAACTGAAAACGGGGGGTGCACAAAGGGTTTCGCTGGGCTTAGGCGTAAAAGGAGTGAGGTCCAACATTATCCCATAATTTGTTTTTTTTAGGGTTAAACATTGTTGTTAGTTGAATTAGGGTTAAGCCAAAGGTTTACAGCGCCGTTCTCTCTTGTTCACGCGTTCGTCTTCTTCGTTCCATCTTCTTCTCCGATCGTCCTCGTCGCCTTTGCTTCGCTTCCGAGCTCTTTGCCACGGCCACCAGCTTCTCCACTTTCTTCTTCCCTCCAATGGACGCTAGGGGGCGAGGATTTACGGTATAGTCGTTTTCTATTTCGATTAGGGTTTTGTTACAATGCATGTTTGTGATTTGATTCTGTTTTGATTCTTACTTCATTTTTTTCTCACATGATTATTGAGGTATTATGAAAGAAAACAAAGAGGGTGAAAATGATACCTGGAGAAGGATGAGGGAGGTAGGGGCGAGCTAGGAGGCCGGGGCGAGGAAAGTTGACGCCGTGAGCTTGCTTCGGACCACCGGTACTTCGTTCTTATTATCTCTGATTTGTGGCTTGATGATCACCTCTGCGTGATATTTTCTTCTTCTTCTGTTGCCTCTTTGTATGCTTCTGTTGACTTTGAAAACTTTTCCTATCTCAGTTGCCTTGAATTTGTCCTATGATGAATGTTCTGATGCTTGATAGTTGCCTTGTTGCTACTGTTGAAATAATTTTTGTTTTGACTAGTTTCTTTTATTCTTCTTCTTATGTGATTCCGTATGCTTGAATTTGCTCGCCTATGATGACATAATCTGAGGGCCCCCTTTTTTGTGGGTTTGGAAATTGGTTTATGAGCTGTATAGTTCTGGTCTTTTTTGCTTTGGTTGGATTGGTAGGTTTTATGGTTTAGGCCATGGTTTTGACAGTTTTTATGGTTCTTTAGGCCATAAGGTTTTGATGTTTTTCCTGGTTTATGCTATATGTTTGTGTATGGTTTAGGCCGGTGTTACTGGTGTATGCAGATTTGGGAATGGTTTTAGGCCATGGTTGTAACTGGTATATGCAGGTTAATGGTTTTAGGCCATGTTATCTGATGGTTTATGCTATATGTAGGGTTTGAAATGGTTATGGTGTTTGTTTGACAGTAGGTGGAAGGTTTTGGTAATGGTTATGCAGGTTAATGGTTTTGGGCCATGATTGACAGTAGGTGGAAGGTTTTGGTAATGGCTATGGTTTAATCGTTTAGGCCATATGTTTTACTGGTTTTAATGCAGTAGGCTATGGTTTAACTGGTTTTTATGCAGTAGGCTATGGTTTAACTGGTTTTTATGCAGTAGGCTATGGTTTTACTGGTTTTTATGCAGTAGGCTATGGTTTTGATTTTGACAGCGCTTTTGAATGCAGGTTGTATCTTTTTTTTATGTTGTAGTTTTTTTTAGTTTTTGAACGCTTTAGGCAGGTTGAACTCTCTTATGTTTTTGAAAGGGGTTTGTGTTGTTATAACAGCTTGCTTGGCCTTTGTTTACGTTACAGGTTGTATATCTTGGTATCTTTCTTGATACTCTGCACCACACTGCTCCAACAGTTTGTTTGTATTCCTTTCTTATGCTTTCTTATTTCCTACTGTATGCTGCTGCAGTTTGTTTTGTATCTCTTCCTTCCTAAACCAAAACCTGCAAAACCATACTTCTATCTCTCTTCTCTCTCCTCAATGCAAATTTGACATAAAAATGATATGTTATGCATTTGTTCTGAAAAAGCAATACTGCTGGAAAATGATGTAAATGGAAATGTTTTCATGCTTGCATATTGATTTTAAATTGCACACTTCTTTTGTCTACTGCATGGGAGCCTAAGTTTTTGACTTCTTCCTATGTTGTTGCATGTTTACGTTGGCTTTTGTTTGTGTACATTGCATATGCTATTTGAAATTATGCATATGATGCTGATTTTGAAATATGCTGTGGACTTTTAAAAATGCAATTGATTTTTAATTATGCAGTTTTTGAAAACAAAATGAATTTGTGCATGTTTTTAAATTGTGCATTCATTTTTGAAAACAAAAATCCATCCCTTTTTGTGAACCGGGAGAAATCCCGCGATTTGCAAAAAGGGTAAAAAACTGATTCCAGCCGTTTGCTTTTAATGATGAACACTAAAATAATTTTCTGCTTTTAATTATTTATTTATTTCTGACTTTTTCTTTTAATTGTTTCGCAGGTAAAATTAAACGAGCAGACAAAGAAGCATTAGATAGAAGATGGAGATTTAGAATTTAGGAAAAATTAGAATAATTTTTATTTTACTTTAAGCATTTTATATAATTGTTATTGTAAATATTTTTGTAAATAATACAATATTTAAATAACAATTGTAATAATTAGAATAAAGTAAATAAAATTCCAATATTTTACCAATTAATTCTTTCTTCTTTCCAATTATTTATTTATCGTTTATAATTCTTTAAATTATATAGTAACTGAAGATCAATTTCAATTACTTAAATTCAGAATAATAAACAAATAAATAAACATCATTGATCAATTAATAACTTCAATTATTTACTTCATTATTTTCAATTCTTCTAAATTATAATAACTGAAAATAAAATTTCAACTATTTAAACTTAGAACAGTAAATAATTAAATAAACATTGCTTGATCAATTAATAAACCTCTTTTCAAATATTTATTTCATTATTCATAAATCTTTAAATTATATAATAACTGAAAACAAATTTCAATTATTTAAATTTAGGATAATAAATAATTAATAAACATTGTTTGATCAATTAATAAACCTTTTTCAAATATTTATTTTATTATTTATAAATCTTTAAATTATCTAATAATTGAAAATAAATTCCAATTATTTAGATTTAAGATAATAAATAATTAATAAACATTGCTTTAGCATTGATCGATTAATAAATTTAGCGTTCAAAAATAAACAGCTCTCGACTCGAAAAAGTTATGAATTTTAAAAATCAATAGATCAAAACGCTTGCAATGTAATGATGCAGATGGAGAGATGGTATCTTAGGTTAAAATTTGGGGTACAACAGTAGGTCGCTCATAGGTCTTACAATCATGTTAGCTTTTATAGGTCTTACCCTCATGTTATATTTCTAGGGTTGTAGGTCTTACCCTCACATTATGTTTTATAAGGTCGTAGGTCGCTCGTAAGTATTTCCCTCATGTTATCTTTCTACGGTCGTAGGTCGCTCGTAGGAGTTACCCTCACGTTATATTTTCTAGGGTCGTAGGTCGCTTGTAGGTCTTACCCTCACATTATCTTTTATAAGGTCGTGGGTTGCTCGTAAGTCTTACCCTCATGTTATATTTTCTAAGGTTGTAGTTCGCTCGTAGGTCTTACCCTCACATTATCTTTTATCGGGTCGTAGGTCGCCCGTATGTCTTACCCTCACTTTATCTTTTCTAGGGTCGTAGGTTGCCCGTAGGTCTTACCCTCACATTATATTTTCTAGGGTTGTAGGTCTCTTGTAGGTCTTACCCTCATGTTATCTTTTCTAGGGTTATTGGTCGCGCGTAGGTCTTACCCTCACGTTATCTTTTATAGGGTCGTAGGTCGCTCGTAGGTGTTACCCTCATGTTACCATTTCTAGGGTTGTAGGTCGCTTGTAGGTCTTACCCTCAAGTTATCTTTTATAGGGTCGTAGGTCGCTCGTAGGTCTTACCCTCACGTTATATTTTCTATGGTTATAGTTTGCTCGTAGGTCTTACCCTCTTGTTATTTTTTATAGGGTCGTAGGTCGTCCATAGGTCTTACCCTCAGGTTATTTTTTTTAGGGTCGTAGGTCGCCCATAGGTCTTACACTCACGTTATGTTTTCTAGGGTAGTAGGTTGCTCGTAGGTCTTACCCTCGCGTTATATTTTCTAGGGTCGTAGGTCGCCCGTAGGTCTTACCCTCTCGTTATATTTTCTAGGGTTGTAGGTCACTTGTAGGTATTACCCTCACAATATCTTTTTTAGGGTCGTAGGTCACTCGTAGGTCTTACCCTCATGTTATATTTTCTAAGGTTGTAGTTCCCTCGTAGGTCTTACCCTCACGTTATCTTTTATAGGGTCGTAGGTCTTACCCTCACGTTATATTTTCTAGGGTCGTATGTCCCTCGATATCTTTCCATCGCGTTATCTTTTTTAGGGTCGTAGGTCGCTCATAGGTCTTACCCTCACGTTATCTTTTCTAGGGTCGTAGGTCGCTCATTGGTCTTACTCTCACGTTAGCTTTTATAGGGTCGTGGGTCGCTCGAAGGTCTTACCCTCATGTTATATTTCTAGGGTTGTAGGTCTTACCCTCACATTATGTTTTATAAGGTCGTAGGTCTCTCGTAGGTCTTTCCCTCATGTTATCTTTCTACGGTCGTAGGTCGCTCGTAGGTGTTACCCTCACGTTATATTTTCTAGGGTCGTAGGTCGCTTGTAGGTCTTACCCTCACATTATCTTTTATAGGGTCGTGGGTTGCTCGTAAGTCTTACCCTCATGTTATATTTTCTAAGGTTGTAGTTCGCTCGTAGGTCTTACCCTCACATTATCTTTTATCGGGTCGTAGGTCGCCCGTATGTCTTACCCTCACTTTATCTTTTCTAGGGTCGTTGGTTGCCCGTAGGTCTTACCCTCACGTTATATTTTCTAGGGTCGTAGGTCTCTTGTAGGTCTTACCCTCATGTTATCTTTTCTAGGGTTGCAGGTCACGCGTAGGTCTTACCCTCACGTTATCTTTTATAGGGTCGTAGGTCGCTCGTAGGTGTTACCCTCATGTTATCATTTCTAGGGTTGTAGGTCGCTTGCAGGTCTTACCCTCAAGTTATCTTTTATAGGGTCGTAGGTCGCTCGTAGGTCTTACCCTCATGTTATATTTTCTATGGTTATAGTTTGCTCGTAGGTCTTACCCTCCTGTTATTTTTTATAGGGTCGTAGGTCGTCCATAGGTCTTACCCTCAGGTTATTTTTTTTAGGGTCGTAGGTCGCCCATAGGTCTTACACTCACGTTATGTTTTCTAGGGTAGTAGGTCGCTCGTAGGTCTTACCCTCGCGTTATATTTTCTAGGGTCGTAGGTCGCCCGTAGGTCTTACCCTCTCGTTATTATTTCTAGGGTTGTAGGTCACTTGTAGGTATTACCCTCACAATATCTTTTATAGTGTCGTTGGTCACTCGTAGGTATTACCCTCATGTTATATTTTCTAAGGTTGTAGTTCCCTCGTAGATCTTACCCTCACGTTATCTTTTATAGGGTCGTAGGTCTTACCCTCACGTTATATTTTCTAGGGTCGTATGTCCCTCGATATCTTTCCATCGCATTATCTTTTTTAGGGTCGTAGGTAGCTCATAGGTCTTACCCTCACGTTATCTTTTCTAGGGTCGTAGGTCGCTCATTGGTCTTACTCTTACGTTAGCTTTTATAGGGTCGTGGGTCGCTCGTAGGTCTTACCCTCGTGTTATATTTCTAGGGTCGTAGGTCGATCGTAGGTCTTACCCTCACATTATGTTTTATAAGGTCGTAGGTCGCTCGTAGGTCTTTCCCTCATGTTATCTTTCTACGGTCATAGGTCGCTCGTAGGTCTTACCCTCAGGTTATATTTTCTATGGTCGTAGGTCACTTGTAGGTCATACCCTCACGTTATCTTTTATAGGGTCGTAGGTCGCTCGTAGGTCTTACCCTCATGTTATATTTTCTAAGGTTGTAGTTCGCTAGTAGGTCTTACCCTCACATTATCTTTTATCAGGTCGTAGGTCGCCCGTAGGTCTTACCCTCACTTTATCTTTTCTAGGGTCGTAGGTCTCTAGTAGGTCTTACCCTCACGTTATATTTTCTAGTGTCGTAGGTCTTACATTCATTTTATCTTTTCTAGTGTCGTAGGTTGCTCGTAGGTCTTACCCTCACGTTATATTTTCTAAGGTTGTAGTTTGCTCATAGGTCTTACCCTCACGTTATCCTTTATAGGGTCGTAGGTCGCCCATAGGTCTTACCCTCATGTTATCTTTAATAGGGTCATAGGTCGCCCATAGGTCTTACCCTCACGTTATATTTTCTAGGGTCGTAGGTCGCTCGTTATCTTTTCGTCATGTTATCTTTTTTAGGGTCGTAGGTCGCTCATAGGTCTTACCCTCACGTTATCTTTTCTAGGGTCGTAGGTCGCCCATTGGTCTTACTCTCACGTTAGCTTTTATAGGGTCGTAGGTCGCTTGTAGGTCTTACCCTCATGTTATATTTCTAGGGTTGAAGGTCTTACCCTCACATTATGTTTTATAAGGTCGTAGGTTGCTCGTAGGTCTTTCCCTCATGTTATCTTTCTACGGTCGTAGGTCGCTCGTAGGTCTTACCCTCACATTATTTTTTCTAGGGTCGTAGGTCGCTTGTAGGTCTTACCCTCATGTTATCTTTTATAGGGTCGTAGGTCGCTCGTAGGTCTTACCCTCATGTTATATTTTTTAAGGTTGTAGTTCGCTCGTAGGTCTTACCCTCACATTATCTTTTATCGGGTCGTAGGTCGCCCGTAGGTCTTACCCTCACTTTATCTTTTCTAGGGTCGTAGGTCGCCCGTAGGTCTTACCCTCACATTATATTTTCTAGGGTCGTAGGTCGCTTGTAGGTCTTACCCTCATGTTATCTTTTCTAGGGTTGTAGGTCACACGTAGGTCTTACCCTCAAGTTATCTTTTATAGGGTCGTAGGTCGCTCGTAGGTCTTACCCTCATGTTATCTTTTCTAGGGTTGTAGGTCGCTTGTAGGTCTTACCCTCAAGTTATCTTTTATAGGGTCGTAGTTAGTTCGTAGGTCTTACCCTCACGTTATATTTTCTAAGGTTATAGTTTGCTCGTAGGTCTTACCCTCATGTTATTTTTTATAGGGTCATAGGTCGCCCATAGGTCTTACCCTCAAGTTATTTTTTTTAGGGTCGTAGGTTGCCCGTAGGTCTTACACTCACGTTATGTTTTCTAGGGTAGTAGGTCGCTCGTAGGTCTTACCCTCACGTTATCTTTTCTAAGGTCCTAGGTCGCTCGTAGGTCTTACCCTCGCGTTATATTTCCCAGGGTCGTAGGTCGCCCGTAGGTCTTACCCTCTTGTTATATTTTCTAAGGTTGTAGGTCACTTGTAGGTAATACTCTCATAATATCTTTTATAGGGTCGTAGGTCGCTCGTAGGTCTTACCGTCATGTTATATTTTCTAAGGTTGTAGTTCCCTCATAGGTCTTACCCTCACATCATCTTTTATTGGGTCGTAGGTCGCTCGTAGGTCTTACCCTCACTTTATCTTTTCTAGGGTCGTAGGTCGCTCGTAGGTCTTACCCTCACTTTATCTTTTCTATGGTTGTAGGTCATCCGTAAGTCTTACCCTCAAGATATCTTTTCTAGGGTCGTAGTTCGCCAGTAGGTCTTACCCTCGCGTTATCTTTTCTAGGGTCGTAGGTCGCTCATTGGTCTTACTCTCACGTTAGATTTTATAGGGTCGTGGTTCGCTCGTAGGTCTTACCCTCATGTTATATTTCTAGGGTTGTAGGTCTTATCCTCACATTATGTTTTATAATGTCGTAGGACGCTCGTAGGTCTTTCCCTCAAGTTATCTTTCTACGGTCGTAGGTCACTCGTAAGTCTTACCCTCACGTTATATTTTCTAGGGTCGTAGGTCTTACCCTCATGTTATCTTTTCTAGTGTCGTAGGTTGCTCATAGGTCTTACCGTCACGTTATATTTTCTAAGGTTGTAGTTCGCTCATAGGTCTTACCCTCACGTTATATTTCATAGGGTCGTAGGTCGCCCATAGGTCTTACCCTCATGTTATATTTTCTAGGGTCGTAGCTCGCCCGTAGGTCTTACCCTCACGTTATATTTTCTAGGGTCGTAAGTCGCTCGTTATCTTTTTGTCACGTTATCTTTTTTAGGGTCGTAGGTCTTTCATAGGTCTTACCCTCATGTTATCTTTTCTAGGTTTGTAGGTCTCCTGTAAGTCTTACCCTCAAGTTATCTTTTCTAGGGTCGTAGTTCGCTAGTAGGTCTTATCCTCACGTTATTTTTTCTAGGGTCGTAGGTCGCTCATAGGTCTTACACTCACGTTAGCTTTTAAAGGGTCGTAGGTCGCTCGTAGGTCTTACCCTCATGTTATATTTCTAGGGTTGAAGGTCTTACCCTCACATTATGTTTTATAAGGTCGTAGGTCGCTCGTAGGTCTTTCCCTCATGTTATCTTTCTACGGTTGTAGATCCCTCGTAGGTCTTACCCTCACGTTATCTTTTATAGGGTCGTAGGTCGCCTCTAGGTCTTACCCTCATGTTATATTTTCTAAGGTTGTAGTTCGCTCGTAGGTCTTACCCTCACATTATCTTTTATCGGGTCATAGGTCGCACGTAGGTCTTACCCTCACTTTATCTTTTCTAGGGTCGTAGGTTTCCCGTAGGTCATACCCTCACGTTATATTTTCTAGGGTCGTAGATCGCTTGGAGGTGTTACACTCATGTTATCTTTTCTAGGGTTGTAGGTCGCGCGTAGGTCATACCCTCACGTTATCTTTTATAGGGTCGTAGGTCGCTCGTAGGTCTTACCCTCATGTTATCTTTTTGAGGGTTGTAGGTCACTTATAGATCTTACCGTCACGTTTTATTTTCGAAGGTTATAGTTTGCTCGTAGGTCTTAAACTCATGTTATTTTTTATAGGGTCGTAGGTCGCCCATAAGTCTTACGCTCAGGTTATTTTTTTTAGGGTCGTAGGTCGCCCGTAGGTCTTACACTCACGTTATGTTTTCTAGGGTAGTAGGTCGCTCGTAGGTCTTAACCTCATGTTATCTTTTCTAAGGTCGTTTGTCGCTCGTAGGTTTTACCCTCACGATATATTTTCTAGGATCGTAGGTCGCCCGTAGGTCTTACCCTCTCGTTATATTTTCTAGGGTTGTAGGTCACTTGTAGGTCTTACTCTCACGTTAGATTTTATAGGGTCGTGGTTCACTCGTAGGTCTTAACCTCATGTTATATTTCTAGGGTTGTAGGTCTTATCCTCACATTATGTTTTATAATGTCGTAGGACGCTCGTAGGTCTTTCCCTCATGTTATCTTTCTACGGTCGTAGGTTGCTCATAGGTCTTACCCTCACGTTATATTTTCTAGGGTCGTAGGTCTTACCCTCATGTTACTTTTCTAGTGTCGTAGGTTGCTCGTAGGTCTTAACCTCATGTTATATTTTCAAAGGTTGTAGTTCTCTCATAGGTCTTACCCTCACGTTATCTTTCATAGGGTCGTAGGTCGCCCATAGGTCTTACCCTCACGTTATATTTTCTAGGGTCGTAGGTCACTCGTTATCTTTCTGTCACATTATCTTTTTTAGGGTCGTAGGTCTCTCATAGGTCTTACCCTCATGTTATCTTTTCTAGGTTTGTAGGTCGCCTGTAAGTCTTACCCTCAAGTTATCTTTTCTAGGGTCGTAGTTCGCTAGTAGGTCTTATCCTCACATTATATTTTCTAGGGTCGTAAGTCGCTCATAGGTCTTACACTCACGTTAGCTTTTATAGGGTCGTAGGTCGCTCGTAGGTCTTACCCCCATGTTATATTTCTAGGGTTGAAGGTCTTACCCTCATATTATGTTTTATAAGGTCGTAGGTTGCTCGTAGGTATTTCCCTCATGTTATCTTTCTACGGTCGTAGGTCGCTCGTAGGTCTTACCCTCACATTATATTTTCTAGGGTCGTAGGTCGCTTGTAGATCTTACCCTCATGTTATCTTTTATAGGGTCGTAGGTCGCTCGTAGGTCTTACATTTATGTTATATTTTTTATGGTTGTAGTTCGCTCGTAGGTCTTACCCTCACATTATCTTTTATCGGGACGTAGGTCGCCCGTAGGTCTTACCCTCACTTTGTCTTTTCTAGGGTCATAGGTCACCCATAGGTCTTACCCTCACGTTATATTTTCTAGGGTCGTAGGTCGCTTGTAGATCTTACCCTCATGTTATCTTTTCTAGGGTTGTAGGTCACACGTAGGTCTTACCCTCACGTTATCTTTTATAGGGTCGTAGGTCGCTCGTAGGTCTTACCCTCATGTTATCTTTTCTAGGGTTCTAGGTCGCTTGTAGGTCTGACCCTCAAGTTATCTTTTATAGGGTCGTAGTTAGCTCGTAGGTCTTACCCTCACGTTATATTTTCTAAGGTTATAGTTTTCTCGTAGGTCTAACCCTCATGTTATTTTTTATAGGGTCGTAGGTCACCCATAGGTCTTACCCTCAAGTTATTTTTTTTAGGTTCGTAGGTCGCCCGTAGGTCTTACACTCACGTTATGTTTTCTAGGGTAGTAGGTATCTCGTAGGTCTTACCCTCACGTTATCTTTTCTAAGGTCGTACGTCGCTCGTAGGTCTTCCCCTCGCGTTATATTTTCTAGGGTCGTAGGTCGCCCGTAGGTCTTACCCTCTCATTATATTTTCTAGGGTTGTAAGTCACTTGTAGGTATTACCCTCACAATATCTTTTATAGGGTCGTAGATCTCTCGTAGGTCTTACCCTCATGTTATATTTTCTAAGGTTTTAGTTCGCTCGTAGGTCTTCCCCTCACATCATCTTTTATTGGGTCGTAGGTCGCTCGTAGGTCTTTTCCTCACGTTATATTTTCTAGGGTCGTGGGTCTTACCCTCACGTTATCTTTTATAGGGTCGTAGGTCGCCCGTAGGTCTTACCCTTGTGTTATCTTTTCTAGGGTCGTAGGTCGCCCGTAGGTCTTACCCTCACGTTATATTTTCTAGGGTCGTAGGTCCCTCGATATCTTTCCATCAGGTTATCGTTTTTAGGGTCGTAGGTCGCTGATAGTTCTTACCCTCACGTTATCTTTTCTAGGGTTATAGGTCATCCGTAAGTCTTACCCTCAAGTTATCTTTTCTAGGGTCGTAGTTCGCCAGTAGGTCTTACCCTCGCGTTATCTTTTCTAGGGTCGTAGGTCGCTCATTGGTCTTACTCTCACATTAGATTTTATAGGGTCGTGGTTCACTCGTAGGTCTTACCCTCATGTTATATTTTTAGGGTTGTAGGTCTTATCCTCACATTATGTTTTATAATGTCGTACGACGCTCGTAGGTCTTTCCCTCAAGTTATCATTCTACGGTCGTAGGTCGCTCATAGGTCTTACCCTCACGTTATATTTTCTAGGGTCGTAGGTCTTACACTCATGTTATCTTTTCTAGTGTCGTAGGTTGCTCGTAGGTTTTACCGTCACGTTATATTTTCTAAGGTTATAGTTCACTCATAGGTCTTACCCTCATGTTATCTTTCATAGGTTCGTAGGTCGCCCATAGGTCTTACCCTCATGTTATCTTTTCTAGGGTCGTAGCTCGCCTGTAGGTCTTACCCTCACGTTATATTTTCTAGGGTCGTAAGTCGCTCGTTATCTTTCTGTCACGTTATCTTTTTTAGGGATGTAGGTCTCTCATAGGTCTTAGCCTCATGTTATCTTTTCTAGGTTTGTAGGTCGCCTGTAAGTCTTACCCTCAAGTTATCTTTTCTAGGGTCGTAGTTCGCTAGTAGGTCTTATCCTCACGTTATCTTTTCTAGGGTCGTAGGTCGCTCATAGGTCTTCCACTCACGTTAGCTTTTATAGGGTCATAGGTCCCTCGTAGGTCTTACCCTCATGTTATATTTCTAGGGTTGAAGGTCTTACCCTCACATTATGTTTTATAAGGTCGTAGGTCGCTCGTAGGTCTTTCCCTCATGTTATCTTTCTACGGTTGTAGATCGCTCGTAGGTCTTCCCCTCACGTTATCTTTTATAGGGTCGTAGGTCGCCTCTAGGTCTTACCCTCATGTTATATTTTTCTAAGGTTGTAGTTCGCTCGTAGGTCTTACCCTCACATTATCTTTTATCGGGTCGTAGGTCGCCCGTAGGTCTTACCCTCACTTTATCTTTTCTAGGGTCGTAGGTTTCCCGTAGGTCATACCCTCACGTTATATTTTCTAGGGTCGTAGGTCGCTTGTAGGTCTTACCCTCATGTTATCTTTTCTAGGGTTGTAGGTCGCGCGTAGGTCATACCCTCACGTTATCTTTTATAGGATCGTAGGTCGCTCGTAGGTCTTACCCTCATGTTATCTTTTCTAGGGTTGTAGGTCACTTATAGATCTTACCGTCACGTTTTATTTTCGAAGGTTATAGTTTGCTCGTAGGTCTTACCCTCATGTTATTTTTTATAGGGTCGTAGGTCGCCCATAGGTCATACCCTCAGGTTATTTTTTTTAGGGTCGTAAGTCGCCCGTAGGTCTTACACTCACGTTATGTTTTCTAGGGTAGTAGGTCGCTCGTAGGTCTTAACCTCATGTTATCTTTTCTAAGGTCGTTTGTCGCTCGTAGGTCTTACCCTCACGATATATTTTCTAGGATCGTAGGTCGCCCGTAGGTCTTACCCTCTCGTTATATTTTCTAGGGTTGTAAGTCACTTGTAGGTATTACCCTCACAATATCTTTTATAGGGTCGTAGGTCGCTCGTAGGTCTTACCCTCATGTTATATTTTCTAAGGTTGTAGTTCGCTCGTAGGTCTTACCCTCACGTTATATTTTATAAGGTCGTAGGTCTTACCCTCACTTTATATTTTCTAGGGTCGTATGTCCCTCGATATCTTTCCATCACGTTATCTTTTCTAGGGTCGTAGGTCGTCCGTAAGTCTTACCCTCAAGTTATCTTTTCTAGGGTCGTAGTTCGCTAGTAGGTCTTACCCTCACATTATCTTTTATAGGGTTGTAAATCGCTCGTAGGTCTTACCCTCATGTTATATTTTCTAAGGTTGTAGTTCGCTCGTAGGTCTTACCCTCACATTATCTTTTATCAGGTCGTAGGTCTTACCCTCACTTTATCTTTTCTAGGGTCGTAGGTTTCCCGTAGGTCTTTCCCTCACGTTATATTTTCTAGGGTCGTAGGTCGCTTGTAGGTCTTACCCTCATGTTATATTTTCTAGGGTTGTAGGTCACGCGTAGGTCTTACCCTCACGTTATCTTTTATAGGGTCGTAGGTCGCTCGTAGGTCTTACGCTCTTGTTATCTTTTCCAAGGTTGTAGGTCGCTTGTAGGACTTACCCTTAAGTTATCTTTTATAGGGTCGTAGTTAGCTCGTAGGTCTTACCCTCACGTTATATTTTCTGAGGTTATGGTTTGATCGTAGGTCTTACCCTCATGTTATTTTTTATAGGGTCGTAGGTCGCCCATAGGTCTTACCCTCAGGTTATTTTTTTTAGGGTCGTAGGTCGCCCGTAGGTCTTACACTCACGTTATGTTTTCTAGGGTAGTAGGTTGCTCGTAGGTCTTACCCTTACGTTGTCTTTTCTAAGGTCGTAGGTCGCTCGTAGGTCATACCCTAGCGTTATATTTTCTAGGGTCGTAGGTCGCCCGTAGGTCTTACCCTCTCGTTATATTTTCTAAGGTTGTAGGTCACTTGTAGGTATTACCCTCACAATATCTTTTATAGGGTCGTAGATCGCTCGTAGGTCTTACCCTCATGTTATATTTTCTAAGGTTGTAGTTCGCTCGTAGGTCTTACCCTTACGTTATCTTTTATAGGGTCGTAGGTCGCCCGTAGGTCTTACCCTCATGTTATCTTTTCTAGGGTCGTAGGTCGCCCGTAGGTCTTACCCTCACGTTATCTTTTCTAGGGTTGTAGGTCATCCGTAAGTCTTACCCTCAAGTTATCTTTTCTAGGGTCGTTGTTCGCTAGTAGGTCTTATCCTCACGTTATCTTTTCTAGGGTCGTAGGTCGCTCATAGGTCTTACACTCACGTTAGCTTTTATAGGGTCATAGGTCGCTTGTAGGTCTTACCCTCATGTTATATTTCTAGGGTTGAAGGTCTTACCCTCACATTATGTTTTATAAGGTCGTAGGTCGCTCGTAGGTCTTTCCCTCATGTTATCTTTCTACGGTTGTAGATCGCTCGTAGGTCTTCCCCTCACGTTATCTTTTATAGGGTCGTAGGTCGCCTCTAGGTCTTACCCTCATGTGATATTTTCTAAGGTTGTAGTTCGGTCGTAGGTCTTACCCTCACATTATCTTTTATCGGGTCGTAGGTCGCCCGTAGGTCTTACACTCACTTTATCTTTTCTAGGGTTGTAGGTTTCCCGTAGGTCATACCCTCACGTTATATTTTCTAGGGTCGTAGGTCGCTTGTAGGTCTTACCCTCATGTTATCTTTTCTAGGGTTGTAGGTCGCGCGTAGGTCATACCCTCACGTTATCTTTTATAGGATCGTAGGTCGCTCGTAGGTCTTACCCTCATGTTATCTTTTCTAGGGTTGTAGGTCACTTATAGATCTTACCGTCACGTTTTATTTTCAAAGGTTATAGTTTGCTCGTAGGACTTACCCTCATGTTATTTTTTATAGGGTCGTAGGTCGCCCATAGGTCTTACCCTCAGGTTATTTTTTTTAGGTCGTAGGTCGCCCGTAGGTCTTACACTCACGTTATGTTTTCTAGGGTAGTAGGTCGCTCGTAGGTCTTAACCTCATGTTATCTTTTCTAAGGTCGTTTGTCGCTCGTAGGTCTTACCCTCACGATATATTTTCTAGGATCATAGGTCGCTCGTAGGTCTTACCCTCTCGTTATATTTTCTAGGGTTGTAGGTCACTTGTAGGTATTACCCTCACAATATCTTTTATAGGGTCGTAGGTCGCTCGTAGGTCTTACCCTCATGTTATATTTTCTAAGGTTGTAGTTCGCTCGTAGGTCTTACCCTTACGTTATCTTTTATAGGGTCGTAGGTCGCCCATAGGTCTTACCCTCATGTTATCTTTTCTAGGGTCGTAGGTCGCCCGTAGGTCTTACCCTCACGTTATCTTTTCTAGGGTTGTAGGTCGTCCGTAAGTCTTACCCTCAAGTTATCTTTTCTAGGGTCGTAGTTCGCTAGTAGGTCTTATCCTCACGTTATCTTTTCTAGGGTCGTAGGTCGCTCATAGGTCTTACACTCACGTTAGCTTTTATAGGGTCATAGGTCGCTCGTAGGTCTTACCCTCATGTTATATTTCTAGGGTTGAAGGTCTTACCCTCACATTATGTTTTATAAGGTCGTAGGTCGCTCGTAGGTCTTTCCCTCATGTTATCTTTCTACGGTTGTAGATCGCTCGTAGGTCTTCCCCTCACGTTATCTTTTATAGGGTCGTAGGTCGCCTCTAGGTCTTACCCTCATGTGATATTTTCTAAGGTTGTAGTTCGGTCGTAGGTCTTACCCTCACATTATCTTTTATCGGGTCGTAGGTCGCCCGTAGGTCTTACACTCACTTTATCTTTTCTAGGGTCGTAGATTTCCCGTAGGTCATACCCTCACGTTATATTTTCTAGGGTCGTAGGTCGCTTGTAGGTCTTACCCTCATGTTATCTTTTCTAGGGTTGTAGGTCGCGCGTAGGTCATACCCTCACGTTATCTTTTATAGGATCGTAGGTCACTCGTAGGTCTTACCCTCATGTTATCTTTTCTAGGGTTGTAGGTCACTTATAGATCTTACCGTCACGTTTTATTTTTGAAGGTTATAGTTTGCTCGTAGGTCTTACCCTCATGTTATTTTTTATAGGGTCGTAGGTCGCCCATAGGTCTTACCCTCAGGTTATTTTTTTTAGGTCGTAGGTCGCCCGTAGGTCTTACACTCACGTTATGTTTTCTAGGGTAGTAGGTCGCTCGTAGGTCTTAACCTCATGTTATCTTTTCTAAGGTCGTTTGTCGCTCGTAGGTCTTACCCTCACGATATATTTTCTAGGATAGTAGGTCGCTCGTAGGTCTTACCCTCTCGTTATATTTTCTAGGGTTGTAGGTCACTTGTAGGTATTACCCTCACAATATCTTTTATAGGTTCGTAGGTCGCTCGTAGGTCTTACCCTCATGTTATATTTTCTAAGGTTGTAGTTCGCTCGTAGGTCTTACCCTCACGTTATCTTTTATAAGGTCGTAGGTCTTACCCTCACTTTATATTTTCTAGGGTCGTATGTCCCTCGATATCTTTCCATCATATTATCTTTTTTAGGGTCGTAGGTCGCTCATAGGTCTTACCCTCACGTTATCTTTTCTAGGGTTGTAGGTCGTCCGTAAGTCTTACCCTCAAGATATCTTTTCTAGGGTCGTAGTTCGCTAGTAGGTCTTACCCTCACGTTATCTTTTATAGGGTCGTAGGTCGCTTGTAGGTCTTACCCCATGTTATATTTTCTAAGGTTGTAGTTCGCTCGTAGGTCTTACCCTCACATTATCTTTTATCAGGTTGTAGGTCTTACCCTCACTTTATCTTTTCTAGGGTCGTAGGTTTCCCGTAGGTCTTTCCCTCACGTTATATTTTCTAGGGTCGTAGGTCGCTTGTAGGTCTTACCCTCATGTTATCTTTTCTAGGGTTGTAGGTCACGCGTAGGTCTTACCCTCACGTTATCTTTTATAGGGTCGTAGGTCGCTCGTAGATCTTACGCTCTTGTTATCTTTTCTAGGGTTGTAGGTCGCTTGTAGGTCTTACCCTCAAGTTATCTTTTATAGGGTCGTAGTTAGCTCGTAGGTCTTACCCTCACGTTATATTTTCTAAGGTTATGGTTTGCTCGTAGGTCTTACCCTCATGTTATTTTTTATAGGGTCGTAGGTCGCCCATAGGTCTTACCCTCAGGTTATTTTTTTTAGGGTCGTAGGTCGCCCGTAGGTCTTACACTCACGTTATGTTTTCTAGGGTAGTAGGTTGCTCGTAGGTCTTACCCTTACGTTATCTTTTCTAAGATCGTAGGTCGCTCGTAGGTCATACCCTAGCATTATATTTTCTAGGGTCGTAGGTCGCCCGTAAGTCTTACCCTCTCGTTATATTTTCTAGGGTTGTAGGTCACTTATAGGTATTACCCTCACAATATATTTTATAGGGTCGTAGGTCGCTCGTAGGTCTTACCCTCATGTTATATTTTCTAAGGTTGTAGTTCGCTCGTAGGTCTTACCCTCACGTTATCTTTTATAGGGTCGTAGGTCGCCCGTAGGTCTTACCCTCATGTTATCTTTTCTAGGGATGTAGGTCGCCCGTAGGTCTTACCCTCACGTTATCTTTTCTAGGGTTGTAGGTCGTCCGTAAGTCTTACCCTCAAGTTATCTTTTCTAGGGTCGTAGTTCGCTAGTAGGTCTTACCCTCATGTTATCTTTTCTAGAGTCGTAGGTCGCTCATTGGTCTTACTCTCACGTTAGCTTTTATAGGGTCGTGGGTCGCTCGTGGGTCCTACCCTCATGTTATATTTCTAGGGTTGTAGGTCTTACCCTGAAATTATGTTTTATAAGGTCGTAGGTCGCTCGTTGGTCTTTCCCTCATGTTATCTTTCTACGGTCGTAGGTCCCTCGTAGGTCTTACCCTCACGTTATATTTTCTATGGTCGTAGGTTGCTTGTAGGTCTTACCCTTATGTTATCTTTTATAGGGTCGTAAGTCGCTCGTAGGTCTTAACCTCATGTTATATTTTCTAAGGTTGTAGTTTGCTAGTAGGTCTTACCCTCACATTATCTTTTATCGGGTCGTAGGTCGCCCGTAGGTCTTACCCTCACTTTATCTTTTCTAGGGTCGTAGGTCGCCCGTAGGTCTTACCCTCATGTTATATTTTCTAGGGTCGTAGGTCTTACATTCATGTTATCATTTCTAGTGTCGTAGGTTGCTCGTAGGTCTTACCCTCACGTTATATTTTGTAAGGTTGTAGTTCAGTTGTAGGTCTTAGCCTCACGTTATCCTTTATAGGGTCGTAGGTCTCCCATAGGTCTTACCCTCATGTTATGTTTACTAGGGTCGTAGGTCGCCTGTAGGTCTTACCCTCACGTTATATTATCTAGGGTCGTAGGTCGCTCGTTATCTTTCCGTCATGTTATGTTTTTTAGGGTCGTAGGTCGCTCATAGGTCTTACCCTCGCGTTATATTTTCTAGGGTTGTAGGTCGCGCGTAAGTCTTACCCTGAAGTTATCTTTTCTAGGGTCGTAGTTCGCTAGTAGGTCTTACCCTCACGTTATCTTTTCTAGGGTAGTAGGTCGCTCATAGGTCTTACACTAACGTTAGCTTTTATAGGGTCGTAGGTCGCTCGTAGGTCATACCCTCATGTTATATTTCTAGGGTTGTAGATCTTACCCTCACATTATGTTTTATAAGGTCGTAGGTCGCTCGTAGGTCTTTCCCTCATGTTATCTTTCTACGGTCGTAGGTCGCTCATAGGTCTTACCCTCACATTAATTTTCTAGGGTCGTAGGTCGCTTATAGGTCTTACCCTCACGTTATCTTTTATAGGGTCGTAGGTCGCTCGTAGGTCTTACCCTCATGTTATATTTTCTAAGGTTGTAGTTCGCTCGTAGGTCTTACCCTCACATTATCTTTTATCGGGTCGTAGGTCACCTGTAGGTCTTACCCTCACTTTATCTTTTCTAGGGTCGTAGGTTTCCCATAGGTCTTAACCTCACGTTATATTTTTTAAGGTCGTAGGTCGCTCGTAGGTCTTACCCTTGCGTTACATTTTCTAGGGTCGTAGGTCGCTGTAAGTCTTACCCTCTCGTTATATTTTCTAGGGTTGTAGGTCACTTGTAGGAATTACCCTCACAATATCTTTTATAGGGTCGTAGGTCGCTCGTAGGTCTTACCCTCATGTTATATTTTCTAAGGTTGTAGTTTGCTCATAGGTCTTACCCTCACATTATCTTTTATAGGGTCGTAGGTCGCCCGTAGGTCTTACCCTCACGTTATCTTTTCTAGGGTCGTAGGTCACCCGTAGGACTTACCCTCACGTTATATTTTCTAGGGTCGTAGGTCCCTCGATATCTTTCTATCACATTATCTTTTTTAGGGTCGTAGATCTTTCAAAGGTCTTACCCTCATGTCATATTTTCTAGGGTTGTAGGTCATACGTAAGTCTTACCCTCAAGTTATCTTTTCTAGGGTCGTAGTTCGCTAGTAGGTCTTACCCACACGTTATCTTTTCTAGGGTCGTAGGTCGCTCATTGGTCTTACTCTCACGTTAGCTTTTATAGGGTCGTGGGTCGCTCGTAGGTCTTACCCTCATGTGATATTTCTAGGGTTGTAGGTCTTAACCTCACATTATGTTTTATAAGGTCGTAGGTCGCTCGTAGGTCTTTCCCTCATGTTATCTTTCTACGGTCGTAGGTCGCTCGTAGGTCTTATCCTCACATTATATTTTCTAGGGTCGTAGGTCTTACCCTCATGTTATCTTCTCTAGTGTCATAGGTTGTTCGTAGGTCTTACCCTCACGTTATATTTTCTAAGGTTGTAGTTCGCTCATAGGTCTTACCCTTACGTTATCTTTTATAGGGTCGTAGGTCGCCCATAGGTCTTACCCTCATGTTATCTTTTCTAGGGTCGTAGGTCGATCGTAGGTCTTACCCTCACGTTATATTTTCTAGGGTCGTTGGTCGCTCATTATCTTTCTGTCACGTTATCTTTTTTAGGGTCGTAGGTCTCTCATAGGTCTTACCCTCATGTTATCTTTTCTAGGTTTGTAGGACGCCTGTAAGTCTTACCCTCAAGTTATCTATTCTAGGGTCGTAGTTCGCTAGTAGGTCTTACCCTCACGTTATCTTTTCTAGGGTCATAGGTCACTCATAGGTCTTACCCTCATGTTATATTTTCTAAGGTTGTAGTTCGCTCGTAGGTCTTACCCTCACATTATCTTTTATCGGGTCGTAGGTCGCCTGTAGGTCTTTCCCTCACTTTATCTTTTCTAGAGTCGTAGGTTTCCCGTAGGTCTTACCCTCACGTTATATTTTCTAAGGTCGTAGGTCGCTCGTAGGTCTTACCCTCGCGTTACATTTTCTAGGGTCGTAGGTCGCCGTAAGTCTTACCCTCTCGTTATATTTTCTAGGGTTGTAGGTCACTTGTAGGTATTACCCTCACAATATCTTTTATAGAGTCGTAGGTTGCTCGTTGGTCTTACCCTCATATTATATTTTCTAAGGTTGTAGTTCGCTCATAGGTCTTACCCTCACGTTATCTTTTATAGGGTCGTAGGTCGCTCGTAGGTCTTACCCTCATGTTATCTTTTCTAGGGTCGTAGGTCGCCCGTAGGTCTTACCCTCACGTTATATTTTCTAGGGTCGTAGGTCCCTCGATATCTTTCCATCACATTATCTTTTTTAGGGTCGTAGATCTTTCAAAGGTCTTACCCTCATGTCATATTTTCTAGGGTTGTAGGTCATACGTAAGTCTTACCCTCAAGTTATCTTTTCTAGGGTCGTAGTTCGCTAGTAGGTCTTACCCACACGTTATCTTTTCTAGGGTCGTAGGTCGCTCATTGGTCTTACTCTCACGTTAGCTTTTATAGGGTCGTGGGTCGCTCGTAGGTCTTACCCTCATGTGATATTTCTAGGGTTGTAGGTCTTAACCTCACATTATGTTTTATAAGGTCGTAGGTCGCTCGTAGTCTTTCCCTCATGTTATCTTTCTACGGTCGTAGGTCGCTCGTAGGTCTTATCCTCACATTATATTTTCTAGGGTCGTAGGTCTTACCCTCATGTTATCTTCTCTAGTGTCGTAGGTTGTTCGTAGGTCTTACCCTCACGTTATATTTTCTAAGGTTGTAGTTCGCTCATAGGTCTTACCCTTACGTTATCTTTTATAGGGTCGTAGGTCGCCCATAGGTCTTACCCTCATGTTATCTTTTCTAGGGTCGTAGGTCGATCGTAGGTCTTACCCTCACGTTATATTTTCTAGGGTCGTTGGTCGCTCATTATCTTTCTGTCACGTTATCTTTTTTAGGGTCGTAGGTCTCTCATAGGTCTTACCCTCATGTTATCTTTTCTAGGTTTGTAGGACGCCTGTAAGTCTTACCCTCAAGTTATCTATTCTAGGGTCGTAGTTCGCTAGTAGGTCTTACCCTCACGTTATCTTTTCTAGGGTCATAGGTCACTCATAGGTCTTACCCTCATGTTATATTTTCTAAGGTTGTAGTTCGCTCGTAGGTCTTACCCTCACATTATCTTTTATCGGGTCGTAGGTCGCCTGTAGGTCTTTCCCTCACTTTATCTTTTCTAGAGTCGTAGGTTTCCCGTAGGTCTTACCCTCACGTTATATTTTCTAAGGTCGTAGGTCGCTCGTAGGTCTTACCCTCGCGTTACATTTTCTAGGGTCGTAGGTCGCCGTAAGTCTTACCCTCTCGTTATATTTTCTAGGGTTGTAGGTCACTTGTAGGTATTACCCTCACAATATCTTTTATAGAGTCGTAGGTTGCTCGTTGGTCTTACCCTCATATTATATTTTCTAAGGTTGTAGTTCGCTCATAGGTCTTACCCTCACGTTATCTTTTATAGGGTCGTAGGTCGCTCGTAGGTCTTACCCTCATGTTATCTTTTCTAGGGTCGTAGGTCGCCCGTAGGTCTTACCCTCACGTTATATTTTCTAGGGTCGTAGGTCCCTCGATATCTTTCCATCACATTATCTTTTTTAGGGTCGTAGATCTTTCAAAGGTCTTACCCTCATGTTATCTTTTCTAGGGTTGTAGGTCATACGTAAGTCTTACCCTCAAGTTATATTTTCTAGGGTCGTAGTTCGCTAGTAGGTCTTACCCACACGTTATCTTTTCTAGGGTCGTAGGTCGCTCATTGGTCTTACTCTCACGTTAGCTTTTATAGGGTCGTGGGTCGCTCGTAGGTCTTACCCTCATGTTATATTTCTAGGGTTGTAGGTCTTAACCTCACATTATGTTTTATAAGGTCGTAGGTTGCTCGTAGGTCTTTCCCTCATGTTATCTTTCTACGGTCGTAGGTCGCTCGTAGGTCTTATCCTCACATTATATTTTCTAGGGTCGTAGGTCTTACCCTCATGTTATCTTCTCTAGTGTCGTAGGTTGTTCGTAGGTCTTACCCTCACGTTATATTTTCTAAGGTTGTAGTTCGCTCATAGGTCTTACCCTTACGTTATCTTTTATAGGGTCGTAGGTCGCCCATAGGTCTTACCCTCATGTTATCTTTTCTAGGGTCGTAGGTCGATCGTAGGTCTTACCCTCACGTTATATTTTCTAGGGTCGTTGGTCGCTCATTATCTTTCTGTCACGTTATCTTTTTTAGGGTCGTAGGTTTCTCATAGGTCTTACCCTCATGTTATCTTTTCTAGGTTTGTAGGTCGCCTGTAAGTCTTACCCTCAAGTTATCTATTCTAGGGTCGTAGTTCTCTAGTAGGTCTTACCCTCACGTTATCTTTTCTAGGGTCATAGGTCACTCATAGGTCTTACCCTCATGTTATATTTTCTAAGGTTGTAGTGCGCTCGTAGGTCTTACCCTCACATTATCTTTTATCGGGTCGTAGGTCGCCTGTAGGTCTTTCCCTCACTTTATCTTTTCTATAGTCGTAGGTTTCCCGTAGGTCTTACCCTCACGTTATATTTTCTAAGGTCGTAGGTCGCTCGTAGGTCTTACCCTCGCGTTACATTTTCTAGGGTCGTAGGTCGCCGTAAGTCTTACCCTCTCGTTATATTTTCTAGGGTTGTAGGTCACTTGTAGGTATTACCCTCACAATATCTTTTATAGAGTCGTAGGTTGCTCGTTGGTCTTACCCTCATATTATATTTTCTAAGGTTGTAGTTCGCTCATAGGTCTTACCCTCACGTTATCTTTTATAGGGTCGTAGGTCGCTCGTAGGTCTTACCCTCACGTTATCTTTTCTAGGGTCGTAGGTCGCCCGTAGGTCTTACCCTCACGTTATATTTTCTAGGGTCGTAGGTCCCTCGATATCTTTCCATCACATTATCTTTTTTAGGGTCGTAGATCTTTCAAAGGTCTTACCCTCATGTTATCTTTTCTAGGGTTGTAGGTCATACGTAAGTCTTACCCTCAAGTTATATTTTCTAGGGTCGTAGTTCGCTAGTAGGTCTTACCCACACGTTATCTTTTCTAGGGTCGTAGGTCGCTCATTGGTCTTACTCTCACGTTAGCTTTTATAGGGTCGTGGGTCGCTCGTAGGTCTTACCCTCATGTTATATTTCTAGGGTTGTAGGTCTTAACCTCACATTATGTTTTATAAGGTCGTAGGTTGCTCGTAGGTCTTTCCCTCATGTTATCTTTCTACGGTCGTAGGTCGCTCGTAGGTCTTATCCTCACATTATATTTTCTAGGGTCGTAGGTCTTACCCTCATGTTATCTTCTCTAGTGTCGTAGGTTGTTCGTAGGTCTTACCCTCACGTTATATTTTCTAAGGTTGTAGTTCGCTCATAGGTCTTACCCTTACGTTATCTTTTATAGGGTCGTAGGTCGCCCATAGGTCTTACCCTCATGTTATCTTTTCTAGGGTCGTAGGTCGATCGTAGGTCTTACCCTCACGTTATATTTTCTAGGGTCGTTGGTCGCTCATTATCTTTCTGTCACGTTATCTTTTTTAGGGTCGTAGGTTTCTCATAGGTCTTACCCTCATGTTATCTTTTCTAGGTTTGTAGGTCGCCTGTAAGTCTTACCCTCAAGTTATATATTCTAGGGTCGTAGTTCGCTAGTAGGTCTTACCCTCACGTTATCTTTTCTAGGGTCGTAGGTCACTCATAGGTCTTACCCTCATGTTATATTTTCTAAGGTTGTAGTTCGCTCGTAGGTCTTACCCTCACATTATCTTTTATCGGGTCGTAGGTCGCCTGTAGGTCTTTCCCTTACTTTATCTTTTCTAGAGTCGTAGGTTTCCCGTAGGTCTTACCCTCACGTTATATTTTCTAAGGTCGTAGGTCGCTCGTAGGTCTTACCCTCGCGTTACATTTTCTAGGGTCGTAGGTCGCCGTAAGTCTTACCCTATCATTATATTTTCTAGGGTTGTAGGTCACTTGTAGGTATTACCCTCACAATATCTTTTATAGGGTCGTAGGTTGCTCGTTGGTCTTACCCTCATATTATATTTTCTAAAGTTGTAGTTCGCTCATAGGTCTTACCCTCACGTTATCTTTTATAGGGTCATAGGTCGCTCGTAGGTCTTACCCTCACGTTATCTTTTCTAGGGTCGTAGGTCGCCCATAGGTCTTACCCTCACGTTATATTTTCTAGGGTCGTAGGTCCCTCGATATCTTTCCATCACATTATCTTTTTTAGGGTTGTAGGTCATTCATAGGTCTTACCCTCATGTTATCTTTTCTAGGGTTGTAGGTCGAACGTAAGTCTTACCCTCAAGTTATCTTTTCTAGGGTCGTAGTTCGCTAGTAGGTCTTACCCTCACGTTATCTTTTCTAGGGTCGTTGGTCGCTCATTGGTCTTACTCTCATGTTAGCTTTTATAGGGTCGTGGGTCGCTCGTAGGTCTTACCCTCATCTTATATTTCTAGGGTTGTAGGTCTTACCCTCACATTATGTTTTATAAGGTCGTAGGTCGCTCGTAGGTCTTTCCCTCATGTTATCTTTCTACGATCGTAGGTCGTTCGTAGGTCTTACCCTCACGTTATATTTTCTAGGGTCGTAGGTCATTTGTAGGTCTTACCCTCATGTTATCTTTTATAGGGTCGTAGGTCGCTCGTAGGTCTTACCCTCATGTTATATTTTCTAAGGTTGTAGTTCGCTGGTAGTTCTTACCCTCACATTATCTTTTATTGGGTCGTAGGTCGCCTGTAGGTCTTACCCTCGCGTTACATTTTCTAGGGTCGTAGGTCGCGGTAAGTCTTACCCTCTCGTTATATTTTCTAGGGTTGTAGGTCACTTGTAGGTATTACCCTAACAATATCTTTTATAGGGTCGTAGGTTGCTCGTTGGTCTTACCCTCATATTATATTTTCTAAGGTTGTAGTTCGCTTATAGGTCTTACCCTCACGTTATCTTTTATATGGTCGTAGGTCGCCCGTAGGTCTTACCCTCACGTTATCTTTTTATGGTCGTAGGTCGCCCGTAGGTCTTACCCTTACGTTATATTTTATAGGGTCATAGGTCCCTCGTTATCTTTCCATCACATTATCTTTTTTAGGGTCGTAGGTCGTTCATATGTCTTACCCTCATGTTATCTTTTCTAGGGTTGTAGGTCGTCCGTAAGTCTTACCCTCAAGTTATCTTTTCTAGGGGCGTAGTTTGCTAGTAGGTCTTACGCTCACGTTATCTTTTCTAGGGTCGTAGGTCGCTCATTGGTATTACTCTCACGTTAGATTTTATAGGGTCGTGGGTCGCTCGTAGGTCTTACCCTCATGTTATATTTCTAGGGTTGTAGGTCTTATCCTCACATTATGTTTTATAAGGTCGTAGGTCGCTCGTAGGTCTTTCCCTCATGTTATCTTTCTATGGTCGTAGGTCGCTAATAGGTCTTACCCTCACGTTATATTTTCTAGGGCCGTAGGTCTTACCCTCATGTTATCTTCTCTAGTGTCGTAGGTTGTTCGTAGGTTTTACCCTCACGTTATATTTTCTAAGGTTGTAGTTCGCTCATAGGTCTTACCCTCACGTTATCTTTTATAGGGTCGTAGGTCGCCCATAGGTCTTACTCTCATGTTATCTTTTCTAGGGTCGTAGGTCGATCGTAGGTCTTACCCTCACGTTATATTTTCTAGGGTCGTAGGTCGCTCATTATCTTTCTGTCACATTATCTTTTTTAGGGTCGTAGGTCTCTCATAGGTCTTACCCTCATGTTATCTTTTCTAGGTTTGTAGGTCGCCTGTAAGTCTTACCCTCAAGTTATCTATTCTAGGGTCGTAGTTCGCTAGTAGGTCTTACCCTCACGTTATCTTTTCTAGGGTCGTAGGTCGCTCATAGGTCTTACACTCATGTTAGCTTTTATAGGGTCGTAGGTCACTCGTAGGTCTTACCCAAATGTGATATTTCTAGGGTTGTAGGTCTTACCCTCACATTATGTTTTATAAGGTCGTAGGTTGATCGTAGGTCTGTCCCTCATGTTATCTTTCTACATTCGTAGGTCGCTTGTAGGTCTTACCCTCACATTATCTTTTCTAGGGTCGTAGGTCGCTCGTAGGTCTTACCCTCATGTTATATTTTCTAAGGTTGTAGTTCGCTCGTAGGTCTTACCCTCACATTATCTTTTATCGGGTCGTAGGTCGCCTGTAGGTCTTTCCCTTACTTTATCTTTTCTAGAGTCGTAGGTTTCCTGTAGGTCTTACCCTCAAGTTATATTTTCTAGGGTCGTAGTTCGCTAGTAGGTCTTACCCACACGTTATCTTTTCTAGGGTCGTAGGTCGCTCATTGGTCTTACTCTCACGTTAGCTTTTATAGGGTCGTGGGTCGCTCGTAGGTCTTACCCTCATGTTATATTTCTAGGGTTGTAGGTCTTAACCTCACATTATGTTTTATAAGGTCGTAGGTTGCTCGTAGGTCTTTCCCTCATGTTATCTTTCTACGGTCGTAGGTCGCTCGTAGGTCTTATCCTCACATTATATTTTCTAGGGTCGTAGGTCTTACCCTCATGTTATCTTCTCTAGTGTCGTAGGTTGTTCGTAGGTCTTACCCTCACGTTATATTTTCTAAGGTTGTAGTTCGCTCATAGGTCTTACCCTTACGTTATCTTTTATAGGGTCGTAGGTCGCCCATAGGTCTTACCCTCATGTTATCTTTTCTAGGGTCGTAGGTCGATCGTAGGTCTTACCCTCACGTTATATTTTCTAGGGTCGTTGGTCGCTCATTATCTTTCTGTCACGTTATCTTTTTTAGGGTCGTAGGTTTCTCATAGGTCTTACCCTCATGTTATCTTTTCTAGGTTTGTAGGTCGCCTGTAAGTCTTACCCTCAAGTTATATATTCTAGGGTCGTAGTTCGCTAGTAGGTCTTACCCTCACGTTATCTTTTCTAGGGTCGTAGGTCACTCATAGGTCTTACCCTCATGTTATATTTTCTAAGGTTGTAGTTCGCTCGTAGGTCTTACCCTCACATTATCTTTTATCGGGTCGTAGGTCGCCTGTAGGTCTTTCCCTTACTTTATCTTTTCTAGAGTCGTAGGTTTCCCGTAGGTCTTACCCTCACGTTATATTTTCTAAGGTCGTAGGTCGCTCGTAGGTCTTACCCTCGCGTTACATTTTCTAGGGTCGTAGGTCGCCGTAAGTCTTACCCTATCATTATATTTTCTAGGGTTGTAGGTCACTTGTAGGTATTACCCTCACAATATCTTTTATAGGGTCGTAGGTTGCTCGTTGGTCTTACCCTCATATTATATTTTCTAAGGTTGTAGTTCGCTCATAGGTCTTACCCTCACGTTATCTTTTATAGGGTCATAGGTCGCTCGTAGGTCTTACCCTCACGTTATCTTTTCTAGGGTCGTAGGTCGCCCGTAGGTCTTACCCTCACGTTATATTTTCTAGGGTCGTAGGTCCCTCGATATCTTTCCATCACATTATCTTTTTTAGGGTTGTAGGTCATTCATAGGTCTTACCCTCATGTTATCTTTTCTAGGGTTGTAGGTCGAACGTAAGTCTTACCCTCAAGTTATCTTTTCTAGGGTCGTAGTTCGCTAGTAGGTCTTACCCTCACGTTATCTTTTCTAGGGTCGTTGGTCGCTCATTGGTCTTACTCTCATGTTAGCTTTTATAGGGTCGTGGGTCGCTCGTAGGTCTTACCCTCATCTTATATTTCTAGGGTTGTAGGTCTTACCCTCACATTATGTTTTATAAGGTCGTAGGTCGCTCGTAGGTCTTTCCCTCATGTTATCTTTCTATGATCGTAGGTCGTTCGTAGGTCTTACCCTCACGTTATATTTTCTAGGGTCGTAGGTCATTTGTAGGTCTTACCCTCATGTTATCTTTTATAGGGTCGTAGGTCGCTCGTAGGTCTTACCCTCATGTTATATTTTCTAAGGTTGTAGTTCGCTGGTAGTTCTTACCCTCACATTATCTTTTATTGGGTCGTAGGTCGCCTGTAGGTCTTACCCTCGCGTTACATTTTCTAGGGTCGTAGGTCGCGGTAAGTCTTACCCTCTCGTTATATTTTCTAGGGTTGTAGGTCACTTGTAGGTATTACCCTAACAATATCTTTTATAGGGTCGTAGGTTGCTCGTTGGTCTTACCCTCATATTATATTTTCTAAGGTTGTAGTTCGCTTATAGGTCTTACCCTCACGTTATCTTTTATATGGTCGTAGGTCGCCCGTAGGTCTTACCCTCACGTTATCTTTTTATGGTCGTAGGTCGCCCGTAGGTCTTACCCTTACGTTATATTTTATAGGGTCATAGGTCCCTCGTTATCTTTCCATCACATTATCTTTTTTAGGGTCGTAGGTCGTTCATATGTCTTACCCTCATGTTATCTTTTCTAGGGTTGTAGGTCGTCCGTAAGTCTTACCCTCAAGTTATCTTTTCTAGGGGCGTAGTTTGCTAGTAGGTCTTACGCTCACGTTATCTTTTCTAGGGTCGTAGGTCGCTCATTGGTATTACTCTCACGTTAGATTTTATAGGGTCGTGGGTCGCTCGTAGGTCTTACCCTCATGTTATATTTCTAGGGTTGTAGGTCTTATCCTCACATTATGTTTTATAAGGTCGTAGGTCGCTCGTAGGTCTTTCCCTCATGTTATCTTTCTATGGTCGTAGGTCGCTAATAGGTCTTACCCTCACGTTATATTTTCTAGGGCCGTAGGTCTTACCCTCATGTTATCTTCTCTAGTGTCGTAGGTTGTTCGTAGGTTTTACCCTCACGTTATATTTTCTAAGGTTGTAGTTCGCTCATAGGTCTTACCCTCACGTTATCTTTTATAGGGTCGTAGGTCGCCCATAGGTCTTACTCTCATGTTATCTTTTCTAGGGTCGTAGGTCGATCGTAGGTCTTACCCTCACGTTATATTTTCTAGGGTCGTAGGTCGCTCATTATCTTTCTGTCACATTATCTTTTTTAGGGTCGTAGGTCTCTCATAGGTCTTACCCTCATGTTATCTTTTCTAGGTTTGTAGGTCGCCTGTAAGTCTTACCCTCAAGTTATCTATTCTAGGGTCGTAGTTCGCTAGTAGGTCTTACCCTCACGTTATCTTTTCTAGGGTCGTAGGTCGCTCATAGGTCTTACACTCATGTTAGCTTTTATAGGGTCGTAGGTCACTCGTAGGTCTTACCCAAATGTGATATTTCTAGGGTTGTAGGTCTTACCCTCACATTATGTTTTATAAGGTCGTAGGTTGATCGTAGGTCTGTCCCTCATGTTATCTTTCTACATTCGTAGGTCGCTTGTAGGTCTTACCCTCACATTATCTTTTCTAGGGTCGTAGGTCGCTCGTAGGTCTTACCCTCATGTTATATTTTCTAAGGTTGTAGTTCGCTCGTAGGTCTTACCCTCACATTATCTTTTATCGGGTCGTAGGTCGCCTGTAGGTCTTTCCCTTACTTTATCTTTTCTAGAGTCGTAGGTTTCCTGTAGGTCTTACCCTCACGTTATATTTTCTAAGGTCGTAGGTCGCTCGTAGGTCTTACCCTCGCGTTACATTTTCTAGGGTCGTAGGTCTCGGTAAGTCTTACCCTCTCGTTATATTTTCTAGGGTTGTAGGTCACTTGTAGGTATTACCCTAACAATATCTTTTATAGGGTCGTAGGTTGCTCGTTGGTCTTACCCTCACGTTATCTTTTCTAGGGTCGTAGGTCGCTCATATGTCTTACACTCACGTTAGCTTTTATAGGGTCGTAGGTCGCTCGTAGGACTTTCCCTCATGTTATCTTTCTACGGTCGTAGGTCGCTCGTAGGTCTTACCCTCACATTATATTTTCTAGGGTCGTAGGTCGCTCATAGGTCTTTCCTTGATGTTATCCTTTATAGGGTTGTAGGTCGCTCGTAGGTCTTACCCTCATGTTATATTTTCTAAGGTTGTAGTTTGCTCGTAGGTCTTACCCTCACATTATCTTTTCTCGGGTCGTAGGTCACCCGTAGGTCTTAACCTCAATTTATCTTTTCTAGGGTCGTAGGTTGCCCGTAGGTCTTACCCTCATGTTATATTTTCTAGGGTCGTAGGTCGCTTGTAGGTCTTACCCTCATGTTATCTTTTCTAGGGTTGTAGGTCACGCGTAGGTCTTACCCTCATGTTATCTTTAATAGGGTCGTAGGTCGCTCGTAGGTCTTACCCTCATGTTATCTTTTCTAGGGTTGTAGGTCGCTTGTAGGTCTTACCCTCAAGTTATCTTTTATAGGGTCGTAGGTCGCTCGTAGTTCTTACCCTCACGTTATATTTTCTAAGGTTATAGTTTGCTCGTAGGTCTTACCCTCATGTTATTTTTTATTGGGTCGTAGGTCGCCCATAGGTCTTACCCTCAGGTTATTTTTTTTAGGGCCGTAGGTCGCCCGTAGGTCTTACACTCACGTTATGTTTTCTAGGGTAGTAGGTCGCTCGTAGGTCTTACCCTCATGTTATATTTTCTAAGGTCGTAGGTCGCTCGTAGGTCTTACCCTCGCGTTATATTTTCTAGGGTCGTAGTTCGCCGGTAGGTCTTACCCTCTCGTTATATTTTCTAGGGTTGTAGGTCACTTGTAGGTATTACTCTCACAATATCTTTTATAGGGTCGTAGGTCGCTCGTAGGTCTTACCCTCATGTTATATGTTCTAAGGTTGTAGTTCGCTCGTAGGTCTTACCCTCACGTTATCTTTTATAGGGTCGTAGGTCGCCCGTAGGTCTTACCCTCATGTTATCTTTTCTAGGGTCGTAGGTCGCCCGTAGGTCTTACCCTCACGTTATATTTTCTAGGGTCGTAGGTCCATCGATATCTTTCCACCACGTTATCTTTTCTAGGGTTGTAGGTCGTCCGTAAGTCTTACCCTCAAGTTATCTTTTCTAGGGTTGTAGGTCGTCCGTAAGTCTTACCCTCAAGTAATTTTTTCTAGGGTCGTAGTTTGCTAGTAGGTCTTAGCCTCACGTTATCTTTTCTAGGGTCGTAGGTCGCTCATTGGTCTTACTCTCACGTTAGCTTTTATAGGGTCGTGGGTCGCATGTTATATTTCTAGGGTTGTAGGTTTTACCCTCACATTATGTTTTATAAGGTCGAAGGTCGCTCGTAGATCTTTCCCTCATGTTATCTTTCTACGCTCGTAGGTCGCTCGTAGGTCTTACCCTCACGTTATATTTTCTATGGTCGTAGGTCGCTTGTAGGTCTTACTCTCATGTTATCTTTTATAGGGTCGTAGGTCGCTCGTAGGTCTTACCCTCATGTTATATTTTCTAAGGTTGTAGTTCCCTAGTAGGTCTTACCCTCACATTATCTTTTATCGGGTCGTAGGTCGCCCATAGGTCTTACCCTCATTTTATCTTTTCTAGGGTCGTAGGTCGCCCGTAGGTCTTACCCTCACGTTTTATTTTCTAGGGTCGTAGGTCTTACATTCATGTTATCTTTTCTAGTGTTGTAAGTTGCTCGTAGGTCTTACCCTCACGTTATATTTTCTAAGGTTGTAGTTCACTCGTATGTCTTACCCTCATGTTATCCTTTATAGGGTCGTAGGTCGCCCATAGGTCTTACCCTCATGTTATCTTTTCTAGGGTCATAGGTCGCCTGTAGTCTTACCCTCACGTTATATTTTCTAGGGTCGTAGGTCACTCGTTATCTTTCCGTCATGTTATCTTTTTTAGGGTCGTAGGTCGCTCATAGGTCTTACCCTCGCGTTATCTTTTCTAGGGTTGTAGGTCGCCCCTAAGTCTTACCCTGAAGTTATATTTTCTAGGGTCGTAGTTCGCTAGTAGGTCTTACCCTCACGTTATCTTTTCTAGGGTCGTAGGTCGCTCATAGGTCTTACACTCACGTTAGGTTTTATAGGGTCGTAGGTCGCTCGTTGGTCTTACCCTCATGTTATATTTCTAGGGTTGTAGGTCTTACCCTCACATTATGTTTTATAAGGTTGTAGGTCGCTCGTAGGTCTTTCCCTCATGTTATCTTTCTACGGTCGTAGTTCGCTCGTAGGTCTTACCCTCACGTTATATTTTCTATGGTCGTAGGTCGCTTGTAGGTCTTACCCTCACGTTATCTTTTATAGGTTCGTAGGTCGCTCGTAGGTGTTACCCTCATGTTATATTTTCTAAGGTGGTAGTTCGCTAGTAGGTGTTACCCTCACATTATCTTTTATCGGGTCGTAGGTCTTACCCTCACTTTATCTTTTATAGGGTCGTAGGTCGCCCGTAGGTCTTACCCTCACGTTATATTTTCTAGGGTCGTAGGTCTTACATTCATGTTATCTTTTCTACTGTCGTAGGTTTCTCGTAGGTCTTACCCTCACGTTATATTTTCTAAGGTTGTAAGTCGCTCGTAGGTCTTACCTTCACGTTATCCTTTATAAGGTTGTAGGTCTCCCATAGGTTTTACCCTCATGTTATCTTTTCTAGGGTCGTAGGTCGCCCGTAGGTCTTACCCTCACGTTATATTTTCTAGGGTCGTAGGTTGCTCGTTATCTTTCCGTCATGTTATCTTTTTTAGGGTCGTAGGTCGCTCATAGGTCATACCCTCACGTTATATTTTCTAGGGTCGTAGGTCGCTCATATGTCTTACACTCACGTTAGCTTTTATAGGGTCGTAGGTCGCTCGTAGGTCTTACCCTAATGTTATATTTTCTAGGGTCTTAGGTCGCTTGTAGGTCTTACCCTCACATTATGTTTTATAAGGTCATAGGTTGTTCGTAGGTCTTTCCCTCATGTTATCTTTCTACGGTCGTAGGTCGCTCGTAGGTCTTACCCTCACATTATATTTACTAGGGTCGTAGGTCGCTCGTAGGTCTTTCCCTCACGTTATCTTTTATAGGGTCGTAGGTCGCTCGTAGGTCTTACCCTCATGTTATATTTTCTAAGGTTGTAATTTGCTCGTAGGTCTTACCCTCACATTATCTTTTCTCGGGTCGTAGGTCGCCCGTAGGTCTTACCCTCAATTTATCTTTTCTAGGGTCGTAGGTTGCCCGTAGGTCTTACCCTCATGTTATATTTTCAAGGGTCGTAGGTCGCTTGTAGGTCTTACCCTCACGTTATCTTTTATAGGGTCGTAGGTCGCCCGTAGGTCTTACCCTCATGTTATCTTTTCTAGGGTCGTAGGTCGCCTGTAGGTCTTACCCTCACGTTATATTTTCTAGGTTCATAGGTCCATCGATATCTTTCCATCACGTTATCTTTTTTAGGGTCGTAGGTCGCTCATAGGTCTTACCCTTACGTTATCTTTTCTAGGGTTGTAGGTCATCCGTAAGTCTTACCCTTAAGTTATCTTTTCTAGGGTCGTAGTTCTCTAGTAGGTCTTACCCTCACGTTATCTTTTCTAGGGTCGTAGTTCGCTCATTGGTCTTACTCTCATGTTAGCTTTTATAGGGTCGTGGGTCGCATGTTATATTTATAGGGTTGTAGGTTTTACCCTCACATTATGTTTTATAAGGTCGTAGGTCGCTCGTAGATCTTTCCCTCATGTTATCTTTCTACGCTCGTAGGTCGCTCGTAGGTCTTACCCTCACGTTATAATTTCTATGGTCGTAGGTCGCTTGTAGGTCTTACTCTCATGTTATCTTTTATAGGGTCGTAGGTCGCTCGTAGGTCTTACCCTCATGTTATATTTTCTAAGGTTGTAGTTCGCTAGTAGGTCTTACCTTCACATTATCTTTTATCGGGTCGTAGGTCGCCCGTAGGTCTTACCCTCATTTTATCTTTTCTAGGGTCGTAGGTCGCCCGTAGGTCTTACCCTCACGTTATATTTTCTAGGGTCGTAGGTCTTACATTCATGTTATCTTTTCTAGTGTCGTAGGTTGCTCGTAGGTCTTACCCTCATGTTATCTTTTCTAGGGTCGTAGGTCGCCTGTAGGTCTTACCCTCATGTTATATTTTCTAGGGTCGTAGGTTGCTCGTTATCTTTCCGTCATGTTATCTTTTTTAGGGTCGTAGGTCGCTCATAGGTCTTACCCTCGCGTTATCTTTTCTAGGGTTGTAGGTCGCCCGTAAGTCTTACCCTGAAGTTATCTTTTATAGGGTCATAGTTCGCTAGTAGGTCTTACCCTCACGTTATCTTTTCTAGGGTCGTAGGTCGCTCATAGGTCTTACACTCACGTTAGCTTTTATAGGGTCGTAGGTCGCTCGTAGGTCTTACCCTCATGTTATATTTCTAGGGTTGTAGGTCTTACCATCACATTATGTTTTTTAAGGTCGTAGGTTGCTCGTAGGTCCTTCCCTCATGTTATCTTTCTACGGTCGTAGGTCGCTCGTAGGTCTTACCCTAACATTATATTTTCTAGGGTCGTAGGTCGCTTGTAGGTCTTACCCTCACGTTATCTTTTATAGGGTCGTAGGTCGCTCGTAGGTCTTACCCTCATGTTATATTTTCTAAGGTTGTAGTTCGCTCGTAGGTCTTACCCTCACATTATCTTTTATCGTGTCGTAGGTCGCCCGTAGGTCTTACCGTCACTTTATCTTTTCTAGTGTCGTAGGTTGCCCGTAGGTCTTACCCTCACGTTATATTTTCTAAGGTCGTAGGTCGCTCGTAGGTCTTACCCTCGCGTTACATTCTCTAGGGTCGTAGGACGCCGTAAGTCTTACCCTCTCGTTATATTTTCTAGGGTTGTAGTTCACTTGTAGGTATTACCCTCACAATATCTTTTATAGTGTCGTAGGTCGCTTGTAGGTCTTACCCTCATGTTTTATTTTCTAAGGTTGTTGTTCTCACGTAGGTCTTACCCTCACGTTATCTTTTATAGGGCCGTAGGTCGCCCGTAGGTCTTACCCTCACGTTATCTTTTCTAGGGTCGTAGGTCGCCTCTAGGTCTTACCCTCCCGTTATATTTTCTAGGGTCGTAGGTCCCTCGATATCTTTCCATCACATTATCTTTTTTAGGGTCGTAGGTCGTTCATAGGTCTTACCCTCATGTTATCTTTTCTAGGGTTGTAGGTCGTCCGTAAGTCTTACCCTCAAGTTATCTTTTCTAGGGTCGTAGTTCGCTAGTAGGTCTTACCCTCACGTTATCTTTTCTAAGGTCGTAGGTCGCTCATTGGTCTTACCCTCACGTTATCTTTTCTAGGGTCGTAGGTCGCTCATTGGTCTTACTCTCACGTTAGCTTTTATAGGGTCGTGGGTCGCATGTTATATTTCTAGGGTTGTAGGTTTTACCCTCACATTATGTTTTATAAGGTCGTAGGTCGCTCGTAGATCTTTCCCTCATGTTATCTTTCAACGCTCATAGGTCGCTCGTAGGTCTTACCATCACATTATATTTTCTATGGTCGTAGGTCCCTTGTAGGTCTTACTCTCATGTTATCTTTTATAGGGACGTAGGTCGCTCGTAGGTCTTACCCTCATGTTATATTTTCTAAGGTTGTAGTTCCCTAGTAGGTCTTACCCTCACATTATCTTTTATCGGGTCGTAGGTCGCCCGTAGGTCTTACCCTCATTTTATCTTTTCTAGGGTCGTAGGTCGCCCGTAGGTCTTACCCTCACGTTTTATTTTCTAGGGTCGTAGGTCTTACATTCATGTTATCTTTTCTATTGTTGTAGGTTGCTCGTAGGTCTTACCCTCACGTTATATTTTCTAAGGTTGTAGTTCACTCGTATGTCTTACCCTCATGTTATCCTTTATAGGGTCTTAGGTCGCCCATAGGTCTTACCCTCATGTTATCTTTTCTAGGGTCGTAGGTCTCTTGTAGGTCTTACCCTCACGTTATATTTTCTAGGGTCGTAGGTCACTCGTTATCTTTCCGTCATGTTATCTTTTTTTGGGTCGTAGGTCGCTCATAGGTCTTACCCTCGCGTTATCTTTTCTAGGGTTGTAGGTCGCCCCTAAGTCTTACCCTGAAGTTATATTTTCTAGGGTCGTAGTTTGCTAGTAGGTCTTACCCTCACGTTTCTTTTCTAGGGTCGTAGGTCGCTTATAGGTCTTACACTCACGTTAGCTTTTATAGGGTCGTAGATCGCTCGTTGGTCTTACCCTCATGTTATATTTCTAGGGTTGTAGGTCTTACCCTCACATTATGTTTTATAAGGTTGTAGGTCGCTCGTAGGTCTTTCCCTCATGTTATCTTTCTACGGTCGTAGGTCGCTCGTAGGTCTTACCCTCACGTTAGATTTTCTATGGTCGTAGGTCGCTTGTAGGTTTTACCCTCACGTTATCTTTTATAGGTTCGTAGGTCGCTCGTAGGTCTTACCCTCATGTTATATTTTCTAAGGTTGTAGTTCGCTAGTAGGTGTTACCCTCACATTATCTTTTATCGGGTCGTAGGTCTTACCCTCACTTTATCTTTTATAGGTTCGTAGGTCGCCCGTAGGTCTTACCCTCACGTTATATTTTCTAGGGTCGTAGGTCTTACATTCATGTTATCTTTTCTACTGTCGTAGGTTTCTCGTAGGTCTTACCCTCACGTTATATTTTCTAAGGTTATAGCTCGCTCGTAGGTCTTACCCTCACATTATCCTTTATAAGGTTGTAGGTCGCCCATAGGTTTTACCCTCATGTTATCTTTTCTAGGGTCGTAGGTCGCCCGTAGGTCTTACCCTCACGTTATATTTTCAAGGGTCGTAGGTCGCTCGTTATCTTTCCGTCATGTTATCTTTTTTAGGGTCGTAGGTCGCTCATAGGTCATACCCTCACGTTATCTTTTCTAGGGTCGTAGGTCGCTCATATGTCTTACACTCACGTTAGCCTTTATAGGGTCGTAGGTCGCTCGTAGGTCTTACCCTCATGTTATATTTTCTAGGGTCGTAGGTCGCTTGTAGGTCTTACCCTCACATTATGTTTTATAAGGTCATAGGTTGTTCGTAGGTCTTTCCCTCATGTTATCTTTCTACGGTCGTAGGTTGCTCGTAGGTCTTACCCTCACATTATATTTTCTAGGGTCGTAGGTCGCTCGTAGGTCTTTCCCTCACGTTATATTTTATAGGGTCGTAGGTCGCTCGTAGGTCTTACCCTCATGTTATATTTTCTAAGGATGTAGTTTGCTCGTAGGTCTTACCCTCACATTATCTTTTCTCGGGTCGTAGGTCGCCCGTAGGTCTTACCCTCAATTTATCTTTTCTAGGGTCGTAGGTTGCCCGTAGGTCTTACCCTCATGTTATATTTTCTAGGGTCGTAGGTCGCTTGTAGGTCTTACCCTCATGTTATCTTTTCTAGGGTTGTAGGTCACGCGTAGGTCTTACCCTCACGTTATCTTTTATAGGGTCGTAGGTCGCTCGTAGGTCTTACCCTCATGTTATCTTTTATAGGGTTGTAGGTCGCTTGTAGGTCTTATCCTCAAGTTATCTTTTATAGGGTCGTAGGTCGCTCGTAGTTCTTACCCTCACGTTATATTTTCTAAGGTTATAGTTTGCTCGTAGGTGTTACCATCATGTTATTCTTTATAGGGTCGTAGGTCGCACATATGTCTTACCCTCAGGTTATTTTTTTAGGGTCGTAGGTCGCCCGTAGGTCTTACACTCACGTTATGTTTTCTAGGGTAGTAGGTCGCTCGTAGGTCTTACCCTCACGTTATCTTTTCTAAGGTCGTAGGTCGCTCGTAGGTCTTACCCTCGCGTTATATTTTCTAGGGTCGTAGGTCGCCCGTAGGTCTTACCCTCTCGTTATATTTTCTAGGGTTGTAGGTAACTTGTAGGTATTACCCTCACAATATCTTTTATAGGGTCGTAGGTCGCTCGTAGGTCTTACATTCATGTTATATGTTCTAAGGTTGTAGTTCTCTCGTAGGTCTTACCCTCACGTTATCTTTTATAGGGTCGTAGGTCGCACGTAGGTCTTACCCTCATGTTATCTTTTCTAGGGTCGTAGGTCGCCCGTAGGTCTTACCCTCACGTTATATTTTCTAGGGTCGTAGTTCTCTAGTAGGTCTTACCCTCACGTTATCTTTTCTAGGGTCGTAGTTCGCTCATTGGTCTTACTCTCATGTTAGCTTTTATAGGGTCGTGGGTCGCATGTTATATTTATAGGGTTGTAGGTTTTACCCTCACATTATGTTTTATAAGGTCGTAGGTCGCTCGTAGATCTTTCCCTCATGTTATCTTTCTACGCTCGTAGGTCTTACCCTCACGTTATAATTTCTATGGTCGTAGGTCGCTTGTAGGTCTTACTCTCATGTTATCTTTTATAGGGTTGTAGGTCGCTCGTAGGTCTTACCCTCATGTTATATTTTCTAAGGTTGTAGTTCGCTAGTAGGTCTTACCCTCACATTATCTTTTATCGGGTCGTAGGTCGCCCGTAGGTCTTACCCTCATTTTATCTTTTCTAGGGTCGTAGGTCGCCCGTAGGTCTTACCCTCACGTTATATTTTCTAGGGTCGTAGGTCTTACATTCATGTTATCTTTTCTAGTGTCGTAGGTTACTCGTAGGTCTTACCCTCACGTTATATTTTCTAAGGTTGTAGTTCACTCGTATGTCTTACCCTCATGTTATCCTTTATAGGGTGGTAGGTCGCCCATAGGTCTTACCCTCATGTTATCTTTTCTAGGGTCGTAGGTCGCCTGTAGGTCTTACCCTCATGTTATATTTTCTAGGGTCGTAGGTCGCTCGTTATCTTTCCGTCATGTTATCTTTTTTAGGGTCGTAGGTCGCACATAGGTCTTACCCTCGCGTTATCTTTTCTAGGGTTGTAGGTCGCCCGTAAGTCTTACCCTGAAGTTATCTTTTCTAGGGTCATAGTTCGCTAGTAGGTCTTACCCTCACGTTATCTTTTCTAGGGTCGTAGGTCGCTCATAGGTCTTACACTCACGTTAGCTTTTATAGGGTCGTAGGTCGCTCGTAGGTCTTACCCTCATGTTATATTTCTAGGGTTGTAGGTCTTACCATCACATTATGTTTTTTAAGGTCGTAGGTTGCTCGTAGGTCCTTCCCTCATGTTATCTTTCTACGGTCGTAGGTCGCTCGTAGGTCTTACCCTAACATTATATTTTCTAGGGTCGTAGGTCGCTTGTAGGTCTTACCCTCACGTTATCTTTTATAGGGTCGTAGGTCGCTCGTAGGTCTTACCCTCATGTTATATTTTCTAAGGTTGTAGTTCGCTCGTAGGTCTTACCCTCACATTATCTTTTATCGTGTCGTAGGTCGCCCGTAGGTCTTACCGTCACTTTATCTTTTCTAGGGTCGTAGGTTGCCCGTAGGCCTTACCCTCACGTTATATTTTCTAAGGTCGTAGGTCGCTCGTAGGTCTTACCCTCACGTTACATTCTCTAGGGTCGTAGGACGCCGTAAGTCTTACCCTCTCGTTATATTTTCTAGGGTTGTAGTTCACTTGTAGGTATTACCCTCACAATATCTTTTATAGTGTCGTAGGTCGCTTGTAGGTCTTACCATCATGTTATATTTTCTAAGGTTGTAGTTCGCTCGTAGGTCTTACCCTCACGTTATCTTTTATAGGGCCGTAGGTCGCCCGTAGGTCTTACCCTAACGTTATCTTTTCTAGGGTCGTAGGTCGCCTCTAGGTCTTACCCTCCCGTTATATTTTCTAGGGTCGTAGGTCCCTCGATATCTTTCCATCACATTATCTTTTTTAGGATTGAAGGTCGTTCATAGGTCTTACCCTCATGTTATCTTTTCTAGGGTTGTAGGTCGTCCGTAAGTCTTACCCTCAAGTTATCTTTTCTAGGGTCGTAGTTCGCTAGTAGGTCTTACCCTCACGTTATCTTTTCTAGGGTCGTAGGTCGCTCATTGGTCTTACCCTCACGTTATCTTTTCTAGGGTCGTAGGTCGCTCATTGGTCTTACTCTCACGTTAGCTTTTATAGGGTCGTGGGTCGCATGTTATATTTCTAGGGTTGTAGGTTTTACCCTCACATTATGTTTTATAAGGTAGTAGGTCGCTCGTAGATCTTTCCCTCATGTTATCTTTCTACGCTCGTAGGTCGCTCGTAGGTCTTACCATCACGTTATATTTTCTATGGTCGTAGGTCCCTTGTAGGTCTTACTCTCATGTTATCTTTTATAGGGTCGTAGGTCGCTCGTAGGTCTTACCCTCATGTTATTTTTTCTAAGGTTGTAGTTCCCTAGTAGGTCTTACCCTCACATTATCTTTTATCGGGTCGTAGGTCGCCCGTAGGTCTTACCCTCATTTTATCTTTTCTAGGGTCGTAGGTCGCCCGTAGGTCTTACCCTCACGTTTTATTTTCTAGGGTCGTAGGTCTTACATTCATGTTATCTTTTCTAGTGTTGTAGGTTGCTCGTAGGTCTTACCCTCACATTATCTTTTATAGGGTCGTAGGTCGCTCGTAGGTCTTACCCTCATGTTATCCTTTATAGGGTCTTAGGTCGCCCATAGGTCTTACCCTCATGTTATCTTTTCTAGGGTCGTAGTTCGCCTGTAGGTCTTACCCTCACATTATATTTTCTAGGGTCGTAGGTCGCTCGTTATCTTTCCGTCATGTTATCTTTTTTAGGGTCGTAGGTCGCTCATAGGTCTTACCCTCGCGTTATCTTTTCTAGGGTTGTAGGTCGCCCCTAAGTCTTACCCTGAAGTTATATTTTCTAGGGTCGTAGTTCGCTAGTAGGTCTTACCCTCACGTTTCTTTTCTAGGGTCGTAGGCCGCTCATAGGTCTTACACTCACGTTAGCTTTTATAGGGTCGTAGGTCGCTCGTTGGTCTTACCCTCATGTTATATTTCTAGGGTTGTAGGTCTTACCCTCACATTATGTTTTATAAGGTTGTAGGTCGCTCGTAGGTCTTTCCCTCATGTTATCTTTCTACGGTCGTAGGTCGCTCGTAGGTCTTACCCTCACGTTAGATTTTCTATCGTCGTAGGTCGCTTGTAGGTCTTACCCTCACGTTATCTTTTATAGGTTCGTAGGTCGCTCGTAGGTCTTACCCTCATGTTATATTTTCTAAGGTTGTAGTTCGCTAGTAGGTGTTACCCTCACATTATCTTTTATCGGGTCGTAGGTCTTACCCTCACTTTATCTTTTATAGGTTCGTAGGTCGCCCGTAGGTCTTACCCTCACGTTATATTTTCTAGGGTCGTAGGTCTTACATTTATGTTATCTTTTCTACTGTCGTAGGTTTCTCGTAGGTCTTACCCTCACGTTATATTTTCTAAGGTTGTAGTTCGCTCGTAGGTCTTACCCTCACGTTATCCTTTATAAGGTTGTAGGTCGCCCATAGGTTTTACCCTTATGTTATCTTTTCTAGGGTCGTAGGTCGCCCGTAGGTCTTACCCTCACGTTATATTTGCTAGGGTCGTAGGTCGCTCGTTATCTTTCCGTCATGTTATCTTTTTTAGGGTCGTAGGTCGCTCATAGGTCATACCCTCACGTTATCTTTTCTAGGTTCGTAGGTCGCTCATATGTCTTACACTCACGTTAGCCTTTATAGGGTCGTAGGTCGCTCGTAGGTCTTACCCTCATGTTATATTTTCTAGGGTCGTAGGTCGCTTGTAGGTCTTACCCTCACATTATGTTTTATAAGGTCATAGGTTGTTCGTAGGTCTTTCCCTCATGTTATCTTTCTACGGTCGTAGGTCGCTCGTAGGTCTTAACCTCACATTATATTTTCTAGGGTCGTAGGTCGCTCGTAGGTCTTTCCCTCACGTTATATTTTATAGGGTCGTAGGTCGCTCGTAGGTCTTACCCTCATGTTATATTTTCTAAGGTTGTAGTTTGCTCGTAGGTCTTACCCTCACATTATCTTTTCTCGGGTCGTAGGTCGCCCGTAGGTCTTACCCTCAATTTATCTTTTCTAGGGTCGTAGGTTGCCCGTAGGTCTTACCCTCATGTTATATTTTCTAGGGTCGTAGATCGCTTGTAGGTCTTACCCTCATGTTATCTTTTCTAGGGTTGTAGGTCACGCGTAGGTCTTACCCTCACGTTATCTTTTATAGGGTCGTAGGTCGCTTGTAGTTCTTACCCTCATGTTATCTTTTATAGGGTTGTAGGTCGCTTGTAGGTCTTACCCTCAAGTTATCTTTTATAGGGTCGTAGGTCGCTCGTAGTTCTTACCCTCACGTTATATTTTTTAAGGTTATAGTTTGCTCGTAGGTCTTACCATCATGTTATTTTTTATAGGGTCGTAGGTCGCCCATAGGTCTTACCCTCAGGTTATTTTTTTAGGGTCGTAGGTCGCCCGTAGGTCTTACACTCACGTTATGTTTTCTAGGGTAGTAGGTCGCTCGTAGGTCTTACCCTCATGTTATCTTTTCTAAGGTCGTAGGTCGCTCGTAGGTCTTACCCTCGCGTTATATTTTCTAGGGTCGTAGGTCGCCCGTAGGTCTTACCCTCTCGTTATATTTTCTAGGGTTGTAGGTAACTTGTAGGTATTACCCTCACAATATCTTTTATAGGGTCGTAGGTCGCTCGTAGGTCTTACCCTCATGTTATATGTTCTAAGGTTGTAGTTCGCTCGTAGGTCTTACCCTCACGTTATCTTTTATAGGGCCGTAGGTCGCACGTAGGTCTTACCCTCACGTTATCTTTTCTAGGGTCGTAGGTCGCCTCTAGGTCTTACCCTCACGTTATATTTTCTAGGGTCGTAGGTCCCTCGATATCTTTCCATCACATTATCTTTTTTAGGATTGTAGGTCGTTCATAGGTCTTACCCTCATGTTATCTTTTCTAGGGTTGTAGGTCGTCCGTAAGTCTTACCCTCAAGTTATCTTTTCTAGGGTCGTAGTTCGCTAGTAGGTCTTACCCTCACGTTATCTTTTCTAGGGTCGTAGGTCGCTCATTGGTCTTACTCTCACGTTATCTTTTATAGGGTCGTGGGTCGCTCGTAGGTCTTACCCTCATGTTATATTTCTATGGTTGTAGGTCTTACCCTCACATTATGTTTTATAAGGTCGAAGGTCGCTCATAGGTCTTTCCCTCATGTTATCTTTCTACGGTCGTAGGTCGCTCGTAGGTCTTACCCTCACGTTATATTTTCTAGGGTCATAGGTCGCTTATAGGTCTTACCCTCATGTTATCTTTTATAGGGTCGTAGGTCGCTCGTAGGTATTACCCTCATGTTATATTTCCTAAGGATGTAGTTCGCTCATAGGTCTTACCCTCACATTATCTTTTATCGGCTTGTAGGTCGCTCGTAGGTCTTACCCTCACTTTATCTTTTCTAGGGTCATAGGTTTCCCATAGGTCTTACCCTCACGTTATATTTTCTAGGGTCGTAGGTCGCTCGTAGGTCTTACCCTCGCGTTATATTTTCTAGGGTCGTAGGTCGCCTGTAAGTCTTACCCTCTCGTTATATTTTCTAGGGTCGTAGGTCGCCCGTAGGTCTTACCCTCACGTTATATTTTCTAGGGTCGTAGGTCCATCGATATCTTTCCATCACGTTATCTTTTTTAGGGTCGTAGGTCGCTCATAGGTCTTACCCTTACGTTATCTTTTCTAGGGTTGTAGGTCGTCCGTAAGTCTTACCCTCAAGTTATCTTTTCTAGGGTCGTAGTTCGCTAGTAGGTCTTACCCTCATGTTATCTTTTCTAGGGTCGTAGGTCGCTCATTGGTCTTACGCTCACGTTAGCTTTTATAGGGTCGTAGGACGCTCGTAGGTCATACCCTCATGTTATCTTTTATAGGGGCGTAGGTCGCCTCTAGGTCTTACCCTCATGTTATATTTTCTAAGGTTGTAGTTCGCTCGTAGGTCTTACCCTCACATTATCTTTTATCGGATCGTAGGTCGCCCGTAGGTCTTACCCTCACTTTATCTTTTTTAGGGTCGTAGGTTTCCCGTAGGTCATACCCTCACGTTATATTTTCTACGTTCGTAAGTCGCTTGTAGGTCTTACCCTCATGTTATCTTTTCTAGGGTTGTAGGTCGCGCGTAGGTCTTACCCTCATGTTATCTTTTATAGGGTCGTAGGTCGCTCGTAGGTCTTACCCTCGTGTTATCTTTTCTAGGGTTGTAGGTCGCTTGTAGGTCTTACCCTCAAGTTATATCTTATAGGGTCATAGGTCGCTCGTAGGTCTTACCGTCACGTTTTATTTTCTAAGGTTATAGTTTGCTCGTAGGTCTTACCCTCATGTTATTTTTTATTTGGTCGTAGATCGCCCATAGGTCTTACACTCACGTTATGTTTTCTAGGGTAGTAGGTCGCTCGTAGGTCTTACCCTTACGTTATCTTTTCTATGGTCGTAGGTCGCTCGTAGGTCTTACCCTCACGTTATATTTTCTAGGATCGTAGGTCGCCCGTAGGTCTTACCCTCTCGTTATATTTTCTAGGGTTGTAGGTCCCTTGTAGGTATTACCCTCACAATATCTTTTATAGGGTCGTAGGTCGCTCGTAGGTCTTACCCTCATGTTATATTTTCTAAGGTTGTAGTTCGCTTGTAGGTCTTACCCTTATGTTATCTTTTATAGGGTCGTAGGTCGCCCGTAGGTCTTACCCTCACGTTATAATTTCTAGGGTCGTAGGTCCCTCAATATCTTTCCATCATGTAATCTTTTTTAGGGTTGTAGGTTGCTCATAGGTCTTACCCTAACGTTATCTTTTCTAGGGTTGTAGGTCGTCCGTAAGTCTTACCCTCAAGTTATCTTTTCTAAGGTCATAGTTCGTTAGTAGGTCTTACCCTCACGTTATCTTTTCTAGGGTCGTAGGTCGCTCATTGGTCTTACTCTCACATTAGCTTTTATAAGGTCGTAGGTCGCTCGTAGGTCTTTCCCTCATGTTATCTTTCTACCGTTGTAGGTCGCTCATAGGTCTTACCCTCACATTATATTTTCTAGGGTCGTAGGTCGCTTGTAGGTCTTACCCTCACGTTATCTTTTATAGGGTCGTTGGTCGCTCGTAGGTCTTACCCTCATGTTATATTTTCTAAGGTTGTAGATCGCTCGTAGGTCTTACCCTCACATTATCTTTTATCGGGTCGTAGGTCGCCCGTAGGTCTTACCCTCACTTTATCTTTTCTAGGGTCGTAGGTTTCCCATTGGTCTTACCCTCATGTTATATTTTATAGGGTCGTAGGTCGCTTGTAGGTCTTACCCTCATGTTATCTTTTCTAGGGTTGTAGGTCGCGCGTAGGTCTTACCCTCATGTTATCTTTTATAGGGTCCTAGGTCGCTCGTAGGTCTTACCCTCATGTTATCTTTTCTAGGGTTGTAGGTCACTTGTAGGTCTTACCCTCGAGTTATCTTTTATAGGGTCGTAGGTCGCTCGTAGGTCGTACCCTCATGTTATCTTTTCTAAGGTTATAGTTTGCTCGTAGGTCTTACCCTCTCGTTATTTTTATAGGGTCGTAGGTCGTCCATAGGTCTTACCCTCAGGTTATTTTTTTTAGGGTCGTAGGTCACCCGTAGGTCTTACACTCACGTTATGTTTTCTAGGGTAGTAGGTCGCTCGTAGGTCTTACCCTCACGTTATCTTTTCTAAGGTCGTAGGTCGCCCGTAGGTCTTACCGTTGCGTTATATTTTCTAGGGTCATAGGTCGCCCGTAGGTCTTAGCCTCACATTATATTTTCTAGGGTCGTAGGTCCCTCGATATCTTTCCATCACATTATCTTTTTTAGGGCCGTAGGTCGCTCATAGGTCTTACCCTCGTGATATCTTTTATAGGGTCGTAGGTCACTCGTAGGTCTTACCCTCAAGTTATCTTTTCTAGGGTCGTAGCTCGCTAGTAGGTCTTACCCTCACGTTATCTTTTCTAGGGACGTAGGTTGCTCATTGGTCTTACTCTCACGTTAGCTTTTATAGGTTCTTGGGTCGCTCGTAGGTCTTACCCTCATGTTATATTTCTAAGGTTGTAGGTCTTACCCTCACATTATGTTTTACAAGGTCGTAAGTCGCTCGTAGGTCATTCCCTCATGTTTTCTTTCTACGGTCGTAGGTCTCCCGTAGGTCTTACCCTCACGTTATATTTTCTAGGGTCGTAGTTCGTTAGTAGGTCTTACCCTCACGTTATCTTTTATAGGGTCGTAGGTCGCTCGTAGGTCTCACCCTCATGTTATATTTTCTATGGTTGTAGTTCGCTCGTAGGTCTTACCCTCACATTATCTTTTATCGGGTCGTAGGGCGCTCGTAGGTCTTTCCCTCATGTTATCTTTCTACGGTCGTAGGTCGCTCGTAGGTCTTACCCTCACGTTATATTTTTTAGGGTCGTAGGTCGCCCGTAGGTCTTACACTCACGTAATGTTTTCTAGGGTAGTAGGTCGCTCGTAGGTCTTACCCTCACGTTATCTTTTCTAAAGTTGTAGGTCGCTCGTAGGTCTTACCCCCGCGTTATATTTTCTAGGGTCTTAGGTCGCCTGTAGGTCTTACCCTCTCGTTATATTTTCTAGGGTTGTAGGTCACTTATATGTATTACCCTCACAATATCTTTTATAGGGTCGTAGGTCGCTTGTAGGTCTTACCCTCATGTTATCTTTTCTAGGGTTGTAGGTCACGCGTAGGTCTTACCCTCACGTTATATTTTATAGGGTCCTAGGTCGCTCGTAGGTCTTACCCTCACGTTATATTTTCTAGGGTCGTAGGTCGCTTGTAGGTCTTACCCTCACATTATCTTTTATAGGGTCGTAGGTCGCTCGTAGGTCTTACCCTCATGTTATATTTTCTAAGGTTGTAGATAACTCATAGGTCTTACCCTCACATTATCTTTTATCGGGTCATAGGTCACCCGTAGGTCTTACCCTCACTTTATCTTTTCTATGGTCATAGGTTTCCCGTAGGTCTTACCCTCACGTTATATTTTCTAGGGTCGTAGGTCGCTTGTAGGTCTTACCCTCTTGTTATCTTTTCTAGGGTTGAAGGTCGCGCGTAGGTCTTACCCTCACGTTATCTTTTATAAGGTCCTAGGTCGCTCGTAGGTCTTACCCTCATGTTATCTTTTCTAGGATTGTAGGTCACTTGTAGGTCTTACCCTCAAGTTATCTTTTATAGGGTCGTAGGTCGCTCGTAGGTCGTACCCTCATGTTATCTTTTCTAAGGTTATAGTTTGCTCGTAGGTCTTACCCTGACGTTATTTTTTATAGGGTCGTAGGTTGCCCGTAGGTCTTACCCTCAGGTTATTTTTTTTAGGGTCGTAGGTCGCCCGTAGGACTTACACTCATGTTATGTTTTCTAGGGTAGTAGGTCGCTCGTAGGTCTTACCCTCACGTTATCTTTTCTAAGGTCGTAAGTCGCCCGTAGGTCTTACCCTCGCGTTATATTTTCTAGGGTCGTAGGTCGCCAATAGGTCTTAGCCTCACGTTATATTTTCTAGGGTCGTAGGTCCCTCGATATCTTTCCATCACATTATCTTTTTTAGGGCCGTAGGTCACTCATAGGTCTTACCCTCATGTTATCTTTTCTAGGGTTGTAGGTCATCCGTAAGTCTTAACCTCAAGTTATCTTTTTTAGGGTCGTAGTTCGCTAGTAGGTCTTACGCTCATGTTATCTTTTCTAGGGACGTAGGTCGCTCATTGGTCTTACTCTCACGTTAGCTTTTATAGGGTCGTGGGTCGCTCGTAGGTCTTACCCTCATGTTATATTTCTATGGTTTTAGGTCTTACCCTCACATTACGTTTTATAAGGTCGTAAGTCGCTCGTAGGTCTTTCCCTCATGTTATCTTTCTATGGTCGTAGGTCGCTTGTAGGTCTTACCCTCCCGTTATCTTTTATAGGGTTGTAGGTCGCTCGTAGGTCATACCCTCATGTTATACTTTCTAAGGTTGTAGTTCGCTCGTAGGTCTTACCCTCGCATTATCTTTTATCGGGTCGTAGGTCGCCCGTAGGTCTTACCCTCACTTTTTCTTTTCTAGGGTCGTAGGTCGCCTGTAGGTCTTATCCTCACGTTATATTTTCTAGGGTCGTAGGTCGCGGTAGGTCTTACCCTCATTTTATCTTTTCTAGGGTTGTAGGTCACCCGTAGGTCTTACCCTCATGATATCTTTTATAGGGTCGTAGGTCACTCGTAGGTCTTACCCTCATGTTATCTTTTATAGGGTCGTAGGTCGCTCGTAGGTCTTACCCTCATGTTATATTTTCTAAGGTTATAGTTTGCTCATAGATCTTACCCTCAAGTTATTTTTTTAGGGTCGTAGGTCGCCCAGGTCTTACACGAACATTATGTTTTCTAGGGTCGTAGCTCTCCCGTAGGTCTTACACTCACGTTATATTTTCTAAGGTCGTAGGTCGTTCGTATCTCTACCCCTCGCGTTATATTTTCTAGGGTCTTAGGTCGCATGTTGGTCTTACCCTCTCGTTATATTTTCTAGGGTTGTAGGTCACTTGTAGGTATTACCCTCACAATATCTTTTATAGGGTTGTAGGTCGCTCGTAGGTCTTACCCTCATGTTATATTTTCTTAGGTTGTAGTTCTCTCGTAGGTCTTACCCTCACGTTATCTTTTATAGGGTCGTAGGTCGCCCGTAGGTCTTACCATCACGTTATCTTAGCTAGGGTCGTAGGTCGCTCGTAGGTCTTAGCCTCACGTTATATTTTCTAGGGTCGTAGGTCCCTCGATATCTTTCCATCACATTATCTTTTTTAGGGCCGTAGGTCGCTCATAGGTCTTATCCTCACGTTATCTTTTATAGGGTTGTAGGTCACTCGTAGGTCTTACCCTCAAGTTATCTTTTCTAGGGTCGTAGTTCGCTAGTAGGTCTTACCCTCACGTTATCTTTTCTAGGGACGTAGGTCGCTCATTGGTCTTACTCTCACGTTAGCTTTTATAGGGTCGTGGGTCGCTCGTAGGTCTTACCCTCATGTTATATTTCTAAGGTTGTAGGTCTTACCCTCACATTATGTTTTATAAGGTCGTAGGTCGCCCGTAGGTCTTACACTCACGTTATGTTTTCTAGGGTAGTAGGTCGCTCGTAGGTCTTACCCTCACGTTATATTTTCTAGGGTCGTAGGTCGCTTGTAGGTCTTACCCTCACGTTATCTTTTATAGGGTCGTAGGTCGCTCATAGGTCTTACCCTCGTGTTATATTTTCTAAGGTTGTAGTTCGCTCGTAGGTCTTACCCTCGTATTATATTTTATCGAGTCATAGGTCGCCCGTAGGTCTTACCCTCACTTTTTCTTTTCTATGGTCTTAGGTCGCCCGTAGGTCTTACCCTCACGTTATATTTTCTAGGGTCGTAGGTCACTCGTAGGTCTTACCCTCGCGTTATATTTTATAGGGTCGTAGGTCGCTCGTAGGTCTTACCCTCACGTTATATTTTCTAAGGTTATAGCTTGCTCGTAGGTCTTACCCTCAGGCTATTTTTTTAGGGTCGTAGGTCGCCCAGGTCTTACACTCACGTTATGTTTTCTAGGGTCGTAGGTCGCCCGTAGGTCTTACACTCACGTTATGTTTTCTAAGGTCGTAGGTCGCTCGTAGGTCTTACCCTCGCGTTATATTTTCTAGGGTCTTAGGTCGCATGGAGGTCTTACCCTCTCGTTATATTTTCTAGGGTTGTAGGTCACTTGTAGGTATTACCCTCACAATATCTTTTATAGGGTCGTAGGTCGCTCGTAGGTCTTACCCTCATGTTATATTTTCTAAGGTTTTAGTTCGCTCGTAGGTCTTACCCTCAAGTTATCTTTTATAGGGTCGTAGGTCGCCCGTAGGTCTTACCCTCACTTTATCTTTTCTAGAGTCGTAGGTCTCCCGTAGGTCTTACCCTCATGGTATCTTTTCTAGGGTTGTAGGTCGCTTGTAGGTCTTACCCTCAACTTATCTTTTATAGGGTTGTAGGTCTTACACTCACGTTATATTTTCTAAGGTTATAGTTTGCTCGTAGGTCTTACCCTCATGTTATTTTTTATAGGGTCGTAGGTCGCCCATAGGTCTTACCCTCATGTTATCTTTTTTAGGGTCGTAGGTCGCCCGTAGGTCTTACACTCATGTTATCTTTTCTAAGGTCGTAGGTCGCTCGTAGGTTTTACCCTCACGTTATCTTTTCTAAGGTCGTAGGTCGCTCGTAGGTTTTACCCTCGCGTTATATTTTCTAGGGTCGTAGGTAGCCCGTAGGTCTTACCCTCTCGGTATATTTTATAGGGTTGTAGGTCGCTTGTAGGTATTACCCTCACAATATCTTTTATAGGGTCGTAGGTCAATCGTAGGTCTTACCCTCATGTTATATTTTCTAAGGTTGTAGTTCGCTCGTAGGTCTTACCCTCATGTTATCTTTTATAGGGTCGTAGGTCGCCCGTAGGTCTTACCCTCACGTTATCTTTTCTAGGGTCGTAGGTCGCCCGTAGGTCTTACACTCACGTTATATTTTCTAGGGTCGTAGGTCCCTCGATATCTTTCCATCATGTTATCTTTTTTAGGGTCATAGGTCGCTCATAGGTCTTACCCTCACGTTATCTTTTCTAGGGTTGTAGGTCGTCCGTAAGTCTTACCCTCAAGTTATCTTTTCTAGGGTCGTAGTTCGCTAGAAGGTCTTACCCTCACGTTATCTTTTCTAGGGTCTTAGGTCGCTCATTGGTCTTACTCTCACGTTAGCTTTTATACGGTCGTAGGTCGCTCGTAGGTTTTACCCTGACGTTATATTTTTAAGGTTGTCGGTCTTACCCTCCTGTTATGTTTTATAAGGTCGTAGGTCGCTCATAGGTCTTTCCCTCATGTTATCTTATTACGGTCGTAGGTTGCTCATAGGTCTTACCCTCACGTTATATTTTCTAGGGCCGTAGGTCACTTGTAGTTCTTACCCTCACGTTATCTTTTATAGGGTCGTAGGTCGCTCGTAGGGCTTACCCTCACGTTTTATTTTCTAAGATTGTAGTTCGCTCGTAGGTCTTACCCTCACATTATCTTTTATCGTGTCGTAGGTCGCCCTTAGATCTTACCCTCACGTTATATTTTCTAGGGTCGTAGGTCGCTTGTAGGTCTTACCCTCACGTTATCTTTTATAGGTTCGTAGGTCGCCCGTAGGTCTGACCCTCACGTTATCTTTTCTAGGGTCGTAGGTCGCCCGTAGGTCTTACCCTCACGTTATATTTTCTAGAGTCGTAGGTTGCTCGTAGGTCTTACCCTCATGTTATGTTTTCTAGGGTTGTAGGTCACTCGTAGGTCTTACCCTCACGTTATCTTTTCTAAGGTCGTAGGTCGCTCGTAGGTCTTACCCTCGCGTTATATTTTCTAGGGTCGTAGGTAGCCCGTAGGTCTTACCCTCTCGGTATATTTTATAGGGTTGTAGGTCGCTTGTAGGTATTACCCTCATAATATCTTTTATAGAGTCGTAGGTCGATCGTAGGTCTTACCCTCATGTTACATTTTCTAAGGTTGTAGTTCGCTCGTAGGTCTTACCCTCATGTTATCTTTTATAGGGTCGTAGGTCGCCCATAGGTCTTACCCTCACGTTATCTTTTCTAGGGTCGTAGGTCGCCCTTAGGTCTTACCCTCACGTTATATTTTCTAGGGTCGTAGGTCCCTCGATATCTTTCCATCATGTTATCTTTTTTAGGGTCATAGGTCGCTCATAGGTCTTACCCTCACGTTATCTTTTCTAGGGTTGTAGGTCGTCCGTAAGTCTTACCCTCAAGTTATCTTTTCTAGGGTCGTAGTTCACTAGTAGGTCTTACCCTCACGTTATCTTTTCTAGGGTCTTAGGTCGCTCATTGGTCTTACTCTCACGTTAGCTTTTATACGGTCATAGGTCGCTCGTAGGTCTTACCCTTACGTTATATTTTTAAGGTTGTCGGTCTTACCCTCACGTTATGTTTTATAAGGTCGTAGGTCGCTCATAGGTCTTTCCCTCATGTTATCTTATTACGGTCGTAGGTCGGTCATAGGTGTTACCCTCACGTTATATTTTCTAGGGCCGTAGGTCACTTGTAGTTCTTACCCTCACGTTATCTTTTATAGGGTCGTAGGTCGCTCGTAGGGCTTACCCTCATGTTATATTTTCTAAGATTGTAGTTCGCTCGTAGGTCTTACCCTCACATTATCTTTTATCGTGTCGTAGGTCTCCCTTAGGTCTTACCCTCACGTTATATTTTCTAGGGTCGTAGGTTACCCGTAGGTCTTACCCTCACGTTATATTTTCTAGGGTCGTAGGTCGATTGTAGGTCTTACCCTCACGTTATCTTTTATAGGTTCGTAGGTCGCCCGTAGGTCTGACCCTCACGTTATCTTTTCTAGGGTCGTAGGTCGCCCGTAGGTCTTACCCTCATGTTATCTTTTCTAGGGTTGTATGTCGCTTGTAGGTCTTACCCTCAAGTTATCTTTTATAGGGTTGTAGGTCGCTCGTAGGTATTACACTCACGTTATATTTTCTAAGGTTATAGTTTGCTCGTCGGTCTTACCCTCATGTTATTTTTTATAGGGTCGTAGGTCGCCCATAGGTCTTACCATCAGGTTATCTTTTTTAGGGTCGTAGGTCGCCCGTAGGTCTTACACTCACGTTATGTTTTCTAGGGTAGTAGGTCGCTCGTAGGTCTTACCCTCACGTTATCTTTTCTAAGGTCGTAGGTCGCTCGTAGGTCTTACCCTCGCGTTATATTTTCTAGGGTCGTAGGTCGCCCGTAGGTCTTACCCTCTCAGTATATTTTATAGGGTTGTAGGTCGCTTGTAGGTATTACCCTCACAATATCTTTTATAGGGTCGTAGGTCGATTGTAGGTCTTACCCTCATGTTATATTTTCTAAGGTTGTAGTTCGCTCGTAGGTCTTACCCTCATGTTCTCTTTTATAGGGTCGTAGGTCGCCCGTAGGTCTTACCCTCACGTTATCTTTTCTAGGGTCGTAGGTCGCCCGTAGGTCTTACCCTCACGTTATATTTTCTAGGGTCCTAGGTCCCTCGATATCTTTCTATCATGTTATCTTTTTTAGGGTCATAGGTCGCTCATAGGTCTTACCCTCACGTTATCTTTTCTAGGGTTGTAGGTCGTCCGTAAGTCTTACCCTCAAGTTATCTTTTCTAGGGTCGTAGTTCGCTAGTAGGTCTTACCCTCACGTTATCTTTTCTAGGGTCTTATGTCGCTCATTGGTCTTACTCTCACGTTAGCTTTTATACGGTCGTAGGTCGCTCGTAGGTCTTACCCTCACGTTATGTTTTTAAGGTTGTCGGTCTTACCCTCACGTTATGTTTTATAAGGTCGTAGGTCGCTCGTAGGTCTTTCCCTCATGTTATCTTATTACGGTCGTAGGTCGCTCATAGGTCTTACCCTCACGTTATATTTTCTAGGGTCGTAGGTCACCTGTAGTTCTTACCCTCACGTTATCTTTTATAGGGTCGTAGGTCGCTCGTAGGGCTTACCCTCACGTTATATTTTCTAAGATTGTAGTTCGCTCGTCGGTCTTACCCTCACATTATCTTTTATCGTGTCGTAGGTCGCCCTTAGGTCTTACCCTCACGTTATATTTTCTAGGGTCGTAGGTTACCTGTAGGTCTTACCCTCACATTATATTTTCTAGGGTCTTAGGTCGCTTGTAGGTCTTACCCTCACGTTATCTTTTATAGGGTCGTAGGTCGCCCGTAGGTCTGACCCTCACGTTATCTTTTCTAGGGTCGTAGGTCGCCCGTAGCTCTTACCCTCACGTTATATTTTCTAGAGTCGTAGGTCGCTCGTAGGTTTTACCCTCACGTTATCTTTTCTAAGGTCGTAGGTCGCTCGTAGGTTTTACCCTCGCGTTATATTTTCTAGGGTCGTAGGTAGCCCGTAGGTCTTACCCTCTCGGTATATTTTATAGGGTTGTAGGTCGCTTGTAGGTATTACCCTCACAATATCTTTTATAGGGTCGTAGGTCAATCGTAGGTCTTACCCTCATGTTATATTTTCTAAGGTTGTAGTTCGCTCGTAGGTCTTACCCTCATGTTATCTTTTATAGGGTCGTAGGTCGCCCGTAGGTCTTACCCTCACGTTATCTTTTCTAGGGTCGTAGGTCTCCCGTAGGTCTTACACTCACGTTATATTTTCTAGGGTCGTAGGTCCCTCGATATCTTTCCATCATGTTATCTTTTTTAGGGTCATAGGTCGCTCATAGGTCTTACCCTCACGTTATCTTTTCTAGGGTTGTAGGTCGTCCGTAAGTCTTACCCTCAAGTTATCTTTTCTAGGGTCGTAGTTTGCTAGAAGGTCTTACCCTCACGTTATCTTTTCTAGGGTCTTAGGTCGCTCATTGGTCTTACTCTCACGTTAGCTTTTATACGGTCGTAGGTCGCTCGTAGGTTTTACCCTGACGTTATATTTTTAAGGTTGTCGGTCTTACCCTCACGTTATGTTTTATACGGTCGTAGGTCGCTCATAGGTCTTTCCCTCATGTTATCTTATTACGGTCGTAGGTCGCTCATAGGTCTTACCCTCACGTTATATTTTCTAGGGTCGTAGGTCACTTGTAGTTCTTACCCTCACGTTATCTTTTATAGGGTCGTAGGTCGCTCGTAGGGCTTACCCTCACGTTTTATTTTCTAAGATTGTAGTTCGCTCGTAGGTCTTACCCTCACATTATCTTTTATCGTGTCGTAGGTCTCCCTTAGGTCTTACCCTCACGTTATATTTTCTAGGGTCGTAGGTTACCCGTAGGTCTTACCCTCACGTTATATTTTCTAGGGTCGTAGGTCGATTGTAGGTCTTACCCTCACGTTATCTTTTATAGGTTCGTAGGTCGCCCGTAGGTCTGACCCTCACGTTATCTTTTCTAGGGTCGTAGGTCGCCCGTAGGTCTTACCCTCACGTTATATTTTCTAGAGTCGTAGGTTGCTCGTAGGTCTTACCCTCATGTTATCTTTTATAGGGTTGTATGTCGCTTGTAGGTCTTACCCTCAAGTTATCTTTTATAGGGTTGTAGGTCGCTCGTAGGTATTACACTCACGTTATATTTTCTAAGGTTATAGTTTGCTCGTCGGTCTTACCCTCATGTTATTTTTTATAGGGTCGTAGGTCGCCCATAGGTCTTACCCTCAGGTTATCTTTTTTAGGGTCGTAGGTCGCCCGTAGGTCTTACACTCACGTTATGTTTTCTAGGGTAGTAGGTCGCTCGTAGGTCTTACCCTCACGTTATCTTTTCTAAGGTCGTAGGTCGCTCGTAGGTCTTACCCTCGCGTTATATTTTCTAGGGTCGTAGGTCGCCCGTAGGTCTTACCCTCTCGGTATATTTTATAGGGTTGTAGGTCGCTTGTAGGTATTACCCTCACAATATCTTTTATAGGGTCGTAGGTCGATTGTAGGTCTTACCCTCATGTTATATTTTCTAAGGTTGTAGTTCGCTCGTAGGTCTTACCCTCATGTTCTCTTTTATAGGGTCGTAGGTCGCCCGTAGGTCTTACCCTCACGTTATCTTTTCTAGGGTCGTAGGTCGCCCGTAGGTCTTACCCTCACGTTATATTTTCTAGGGTCCTAGGTCCCTCGATATCTTTCTATCATGTTATCTTTTTTAGGGTCATAGGTCGCTCATAGGTCTTACCCTCACGTTATCTTTTCTAGGGTTGTAGGTCGTCCGTAAGTCTTACCCTCAAGTTATCTTTTCTAGGGTCGTAGTTCGCTAGTAGGTCTTACCCTCACGTTATCTTTTCTAGGGTCTTATGTCGCTCATTGGTCTTACTCTCACGTTAGCTTTTATACGGTCGTAGGTCGCTCGTAGGTCTTACCCTCACGTTATGTTTTTAAGGTTGTCGGTCTTACCCTCACGTTATGTTTTATAAGGTCGTAGGTCGCTCGTAGGTCTTTCCCTCATGTTATCTTATTACGGTCGTAGGTCGCTCATAGGTCTTACCCTCACGTTATATTTTCTAGGGTCGTAGGTCACCTGTAGTTCTTACCCTCACGTTATCTTTTATAGGGTCGTAGGTCGCTCGTAGGGCTTACCCTCACGTTATATTTTCTAAGATTGTAGTTCGCTCGTCGGTCTTACCCTCACATTATCTTTTATCGTGTCGTAGGTCGCCCTTAGGTCTTACCCTCACGTTATATTTTCTAGGGTCGTAGGTTACCCGTAGGTCTTACCCTCACGTTATATTTTCTAGGGTCTTAGGTCGCTTGTAGGTCTTACCCTCACGTTGTCTTTTATAGGGTCGTAGGTCGCCCGTAGGTCTGACCCTCACGTTATCTTTTCTAGGGTCGTAGGTCGCCCGTAGGTCTTACCCTCACGTTATATTTTCTAGAGTCGTAGGTCGCTCGTAGGTCTTACCCTCATGTTATCTTTTCTAGGGTTGTATGTCGCGCGTAAGTCTTACTCTCACATTATCTTTTATCGGGTCGTAGGTCGCCCGTAGGTCTTACCCTCACTTTATCTTTTCTAGAGTCGTAGGTCGCCCGTAGGTCTTACCCTCATGTTATCTATTCTAGGGTTGTAGGTTTCTTGTAGGTCTTACCCTCAAGTTATCTTTTATAGGGTCGTAGGTCGCTCGTAGGTCTTACACTCACGTTATATTTTCTAAGGTTATAGTTTGCTCGTAGGTCTTACCCTCATGTTATTTTTTATAGGGTCGTAGGTCACCCATAGGTCTTACCCTCAGGTTATCTTTTTTAGGGTCGTAGGTCGCCCGTAGGTCTTACACTCACGTTATGTTTTATAGGGTAGTAGGTCGCTCGTAGGTCTTACCCTCACGTTATCTTTTCTAAGGTCGTAGGTCGCTCGTAGGTCTTACCCTCGCGTTATATTTTCTAGGGTCGTAGGTCGCCCGTAGGTCTTACCCTCTCGTTATATTTTATAGGGTTGTAGGTCGCTTGTAGGTATTACCCTCACAATATCTTTTATAGGGTCGTAGGTCGATCGTAGGTCTTACCCTCATGTTATATTTTCTAAGGTTGTAGTTCGCTCGTAGGTCTTACCCTCACGTTATCTTTTATATGGTCGTAGGTCGCCTGTAGGTCTTACCCTCACGTTATCTTTTCTATGGTCGTAGGTCACCCGTAGGTCTTACCCTCACGTTATATTTTCTAGGGTCGTAGATCCCTTGACATCTTTCCATCATGTTATCTTTTTTAGTGTCGTACGTCGCTCATTGGTCTTACTCTCACGTTAGCTTTTATACGGTCGTAGGTCGCTCGTAGGTCTTACCCTCACCTTATATTTTTAAGGTTGTCAGTCTTACCCTCACGTTATGTTTTATAAGGTTGTAGGTCGCTCGTAGGTCTTTCCCTCATGTTATCTTATTACGGTCGTAGGTCGCTCATAGGTATTACCCTCACGTTATATTTTCTAGGATCGTAGGTCACTTGTAGGTCTTACCCCCACGTTATCTTTTATAGGGTCGTAGGTTGCTCCTAGGGCTAACCCTCACGTTATATTTTCTAAGATTATAGTTCGCTCGTAGGTCTTACCCTCACATTATCTTTTATCATGTCGTAGGTCACCCTTAGGTCTTACCCTCACTTTATCTTTTCTAGGGTCGTAGGTTACCCGTAGGTCTTACCCTCACGTTATATTTTCTAGGGTCGTAGGTCGTTTGTAGGTCTTACCCTCATGTTATCTTTTCTAGGGATGTAGGTCGCGTGTAGGTCTTACCCTCACGTTATCTTTTATAGGGTCGTAGGTCGCTCGTAGGTCTTACCCTCACGTCATATTTTCTAAGGTTATAGTTTGCTCCTAGGTCTTACCCTCAGGTTATTTTTTTGGGGTCAAAGGTCGCCCGTAGGTCTTACACTCACGTTATGTTTTCTAGTGTAGTAGGTCGCACGTAGGTCTTACACTCACGTTATCTTTTCTAAGGTCGTAGGTCGCTTGAAGGTCTTACCCTCACGTAATCTTTTATAGGGTCGTAGGTCGCTCGTAGGTCTTACCCTCATGTTATATTTTCTAAGGTTGTAGTTCGCTCGTAGGTCTTACCCTCACATTATCTTTTATCGGGTCGTAGGTCGCCCGTAGGTCTTACCCTCACTTTATCTTTTCTAGGGTCGTAGGTTTCCCGTAGGTCTTACCCTCACGTTATATTTTCTAGGGTCGTAGGTCGCTTGTAGGTCTTTCCCTCATGTTATCTTTTCTAGGGTTGTAGGTCGCGCGTAGGTCTGACCCTCACGTTTTCTTTTATAGGGTCCTAGGTCGCTCGTAGGTCTTACCCTCTCGTTATTTTTTTATGGTTGTAGGTCACTTATAGGTATTACCCTCACAATATCTTTTATAGGGTCGTAGGTCGCTCGTAGGTCTTACCCTCATGTTATATTTTCTAAGGTTGTAGTTTGCTCGTACGTCTTACCCTTACGTTATCTTTTATAGGGTCGTAGGTCGCCCGTAGGTCTTACCCTCACGTTATCTTTTCTAGGGTCGTACGTCGCCCGTAGGTCTTAGCCTCACGTTATATTTTCTAGGGTCGTAGGTCCCTCGATATCTTTCGATCACCTTATCTTTTTTAGGGTCGTAGGTCACTCATAGGTCTTACCCTCACGTTATATTTTCTAGGGTTGTAGGTCGTCCGAAAGTCTTAACCTCAAGTTATCTTTTCTAGGGTCGTAGTTCGCTAGTAGGTCTTACCCTCACGTTATCTTTTATAGGGTCATAGGTCGCTCATTGGTCTTACTCTCACGTTAGCTTTTATAGGGTCGTGGGTCGCTCGTAGGCCTTACCCTCATGTTATATTTCTAAGGTTGTAGGTCTTACCCTCACATTATGATTTATAAGGTCGTAGCTCGCTCGTAGGTCTTTCCCTCATGTTATCTTTCTACGGTCGTAGGTCGCTCGTAGGTCTTACCCTCACGTTATATTTTCTAGGGTCGTAGGTCGCTTGTAGGTCTTACCCTCACATTATCTTTTATAGGGTCGCAGGTCGCTCGTAGGTCATACCCTCATGTTATATTTTCTAAGGTTGTAGTTTGCTCGTAGGTCTTACCCTCCCATTATCTTTTATCGGGTCGTAGGTCGCCCGTAGGTCTTACCCTCACTTTTTCTTTTCTAGGGTCGTAGGTCGCCCGTAGGTCTTACCCTCACGTTATATTTTCTAGGGTCGTAGGTCACCCGTAGGTCTTACCCTCACGTTATATTTTCTAGGGTCGTAGGTCCCTCGATATCTTTCCATCATGTTATCTTTTTTAGGGTCATAGGTCGCTCATAGGTCTTACCCTCACGTTATCTTTTCTAGGGTTGTAGGTCGTCCGTAAGTCTTACCCTCAAGTTATCTTTTCTAGGGTCGTAGTTCGCTAGTAGGTCTTACCCTCACGTTATCTTTTCTAGGGTCTTAGGTCGCTCATTTGTCTTACTCTCACGTTAGCTTTTATACGGTCGTAGGTCGCTCGTAGGTCTTACCCTCACGTTATATTTTTAAGGTTGTCGGTCTTACCCTCACGTTATGTTTTATAAGGTCGTAGGTCGCTCGTAGGTCTTTCCCTCGTGTTATCCTATTAAGGTCGTAGGTCGCTCATAGGTCTTACCCTCACGTTATATTTTCTAGGATCGTAGGTCACTTGTAGGTCTTACCCTCATGTTATCTTTTATAGGGTCATAGGTCGCTCGTAGGGCTAACCCTCACTCTATATTTTCTAAGATTGTAGTTCGCTCGTAGGTCTTACCCTCACATTATCTTTTATCGTGTCGTAGGTCGCCCATAGGTCTTACCCTCACGTTATATTTTCTAGGGTCGTAGGTTACCCGTAGGTCTTACCCTCACGTTATATTTTCTAGGGTCGTAGGTCGCTTGTAGGTCTTACCCTCATGTTTTCTTTTCTAGGGTTGTAGGTCGCGTGTAGGTCTTACCCTCACGTTATCTTTTATAGGGTCGTAGATCGCTCGTAGGTCTTACCAACACGTTATATTTTCTCAGGTTATAGTTTGCTCGTAGGTCTTACCCTCAGATTATTTTTTTTAGGGTCATAGGTCGCCCGTAGGTCTTACACTCACGTTATGTTTTCTAGTGTAGTAGGTCGCCCGTAGGTCTTACACTTACGTTATCTTTTCTAAGGTCGTAGGTCGCTTGTAGGTCTTACCCTCACATTATCTTTTATAGGGTCGTAGGTCGCTCGTAGGTCTTACCCTCATGTTATATTTTCTAAGGTTGTAGTTCGCTCGTAGGTCTTACCCTCACATTATCTTTTATCGGGTCGTTGGTCGCCCATAGGTCTTACCCTCACTTTATCTTTTCTAGGGTCGTAGGTTTCCCGTAGGTCTTACCCTCACGTTATATTTTCTAGGGTCGTAGGTCGCTTGTAGGTCTTACCCTCATGTTATCTTTTCTAGGGTTGTAGGTCGCGCGTAGGTCTTACCCTCCCGTTATATTTTCTAGGGTCTTAGGTCGCATGTAGGTCTTACCCTCTCGTTATATTTTCTATGGTTGTAGGTCACTTATAGGTATTACCCTCACAATATCTTTTATAGGGTCGTAGGTCGCTCGTAGGTCTTACCCTCATGTTATATTTTCTAAGGTTGTAGTTTGTTCGTACATCTTACCCTTACGTTATCTTTTATAGGGTCGTAGGTCGCCCGTAGGTCTTACCCTCATGTTATCTTTTCTAGGGTCGTAGGTTGCCCGTAGGTCTTAGCCTCACGTTATATTTTCTAGGGTCATTGTTCGCTACTAGGTCTTACCCTCACGTTATCTTTTATAGGGTCATAGGTCGCTCATTGGTCTTACTCTCACGTTAGCTTTTATAGGGTCGTGGGTCGCTCGTAGGTCTTACCCTCATGTTATATTTCTAAGGTTGTAGGTCTTACCCTCACATTATGATTTATAAGGTCGTAGGTCGCTCGTAGGTCTTTCCCTCATGTTATCTTTCTACGGTCGTAGGTCGCTCGTAGATCTTACCCTCACGTTATATTTTCTAGGGTCGTAGGTCGCTTGTAGGTCTTACCCTCCCATTATCTTTTATCGGGTCGTAGGTCGCCCGTAGGTCTTACCCTCACTTTTTCTTTTCTAGGGTCGTAGGTCGCCCGTAGGTCTTACCCTCACGTTATATTTTCTAGGGTCGTAGGTCACCCGTAGGTCTTACCCTCACGTTATATTTTCTAGGGTCGTAGGTCCCTCAATATCTTTCCATCATGTTATCTTTTTTAGGGTCATAGGTCGCTCATAGGTCTTACCCTCACGTTATCTTTTCTAGGGTTGTAGGTCGTCCGTAGGTCTTACCCTCAAGTTATCTTTTCTAGGGTCGTAGTTCGCTAGTAGGTCTTACCCTCACGTTATCTTTTCTAGGGTCTTAGGTCGCTCATTGGTCTTACCCTCACGTTATATTTTTAAGGTTGTCGGTCTTACCCTCACGTTATGTTTTATAAGGTCGTAGGTCGCTCGTAGGTCTTTCCCTCGTGTTATCCTATTAAGGTCGTAGGTCACTCATAGGTCTTACCCTCACGTTATATTTTCTAGGATCGTAGGTCACTTGTAGGTCTTACCCTCATGTTATCTTTTATAGGGTCATAGGTCGCTCGTAGGGCTAACCCTCACTCTATATTTTCTAAGATTGTAGTTCGCTCGTAGGTCTTACCCTCACATTATCTTTTATCGTGTCGTAGGTCGCCCATAGGTCTTACCCTCACGTTATATTTTCTAGGGTCGTAGGTTACCCGTAGGTCTTACCCTCACGTTATATTTTCTAGGGTCGTAGGTCGCTTGTAGGTCTTACCCTCATGTTTTCTTTTCTAGGGTTGTAGGTCGCGTGTAGGTCTTACCCTCACGTTATCTTTTATAGGGTCGTAGATCGCTCATAGGTCTTACCAACATGTTATATTTTCTCAGTTTATAGTTTGCTCGTAGGTCTTACCCTCAGATTATTTTTTTTAGGGTCATAGGTCGCCCGTAGGTCTTACACTCACGTTATGTTTTCTAGTGTAGTAGGTCGCCCGTAGGTCTTACACTTACGTTATCTTTTCTAAGGTCGTAGGTCGCTTGTAGGTCTTACCCTCACATTATCTTTTATAGGGTCGTAGGTCACTCGTAGGTCTTACCCTCATGTTATATTTTCTAAGGTTGTAGTTCGCTGGTAGGTCTTACCCTCACATTATCTTTTATCGGGTCGTTGGTCGCCCATAGGTCTTACCCTCACTTTATCTTTTCTAGGGTCGTAGGTCGCCCGTAGGTCTTACCCTCACGTTATATTTTCTAGGGTCGTAGGTCCCTCGATATCTTTCCATCATGTTATCTTTTTTAGGGTCGTAGGTCGCTCATAGGTCTTACCCTCACGTTATCTTTTCTAGGGTTGTAGGTCGTCCGTAAGTCTTACCCTCAAGTTATCTTTTCTAGGGTCGTAGTTCGCTAGTAGGTCTTACATTCACGTTATCTTTTCTAGGGTCTTAGGTCGCTCATTGGTCTTACTCTCACGTTAGTTTTTATACGGTCGTAGGTCGCTCGTAGGTCTTACCCTCACATTAAATTTTTAAGGTTGTCAGTCTTACCCTCACGTTATGTTTTATAAGGTCGTAGGTCGCTCGTAGGTCTTTCCCTCATGTTATCTTATTACGGTCGTAGGTCGCTCATAGGTCTTACCCTCACGTTATATTTTCTAGGGTCGTAGGTCACTTGTAGGTCTTACCCTCATGTTATCTTTTATAGGGTCGTAGGTCGCTCGTAGGACTTACCCTCACCTTATATTTTCTAAGATTGTAGTTCGCTCGTAGGTCTTACCCTCACATTATCTTTTATCGTGTCGTAGGTCACCCTTAGGTCTTACCCTCACTTTATCTTTTCTAGGGTCATAGGTTACCCGTAGGTCTTACCCTCACATTATATTTTCTAGGGTCGTAGGTCGCTTGTAGGTCTTACTCTCATGTTTTCTTTTCTAGGGATGTAGGTCGCTTGTAGGTCTTACCCTCACATTATCTTTTATGGGGTCGTAGGTCGCTCGTAGGTCTTACCCTCACGTTATATTTTCTAAGGTTATAGTTTGCTCCTAGGTCTTACCCTCAGGTTTTTTTTTAGGGTCAAAGGTCGCCCATAGGTCTTACACTCACGTTATGTTTTCTAGTGTAGTAGGTCGCACATAGGTCTTACACTCACGTTATCTTTTCTAAGGTCGTAGGTCGCTTGTAGGTCTTACCCTCACGTTATCTTTTATAGGGTCGTAGGTCGCTCGTAGGTCTTACCCTCATGTTATATTTTCTAAGGTTGTAGTTCGCTCGTAGGTCTTACCCCCACATTATCTTTTATCGGGTCGTAGGTCGCCCGTAGGTCTTACCCTCACTTTATCTTTTCTAGGGTCGTAGGTTTCCCGTAGGTCTTACCCTCACGTTATATTTTCTAGGGTCGTAGGTCGCTTGTAGGTCTTACCCTCATGTTATCTTTTCTAGGGTTGTAGGTCGCGCGTAGGTCTTACCCTCGCGTTATATTTTCTAGTGTCTTAGGTCGCATGTAGGTCTTACCCTCTCGTTATATTTTCTATGGTTGTAGGTCACTTGTAGGTATTACCCTCACAATATCTTTTATAGGGTCGTAGGTCTTACCCTCATGTTATATTTTCTAAGGTTGTAGTTTGTTCGTACATCTTACCCTTACGTTATCTTTTATAGGGTCGTAGGTCGCCCGTAGGTCTTACCCTCACGTTATCTTTTCTAGGGTCGTAGGTTGCCCGTAGGTCTTAGCCTCACGTTATATTTTCTAGGGTCATAGTTCGCTAGTAGGTCTTACCCTCACGTTATCTTTTATAGGGTCATAGGTCGCTCATTGGTCTTACTCTCACGTTAGATTTTATAGGGTCGTGGGTCGCTCGTAGGTCTTACCCTCATGTTATATTTCTAAGGTTGTAGGTCTTACCCTCACATTATGTTTTATAAGGTCGTAGGTCGCTCGTAGGTCTTTCCCTCATGTTATCTTTCTACGGTCGTAGGTTGCTCGTAGGTCTTACCCTCACGTTATATTTTCTAGGGTCGTAGGTCGCTTGTAAGTCTTACCCTCACGTTATCTTTTATAGGGTTGTAGGTCGCTCGTAGGTCATACCCTCATGTTACATTTTCTAAGGTTATAGTTTGCTCGTAGGTCTTACCCTCCCATTATCTTTTATCGGGTCGTAGGTCGCCCGTAGGTATTAGCCTCACTTTTTCTTTTCTAGGGTCGTAGGTCGCCCGTAGGTCTTACCCTCACGTTATATTTTCTAGGGTCGTAGGTCGCTCGTAGGTCTTACCCTCATGTTATCTTTTCTATGGTTGTGGGTCGCGTGTAGGTCTTACCCTCACATTATCTTTTATCGGGTCGTAGGTCGCCCGTAGGTTTTACCCTCACTTTATCTTTTCTAGGGTCGTAGGTCACCCTTAGGTCTTACCCTCATGATATCTTTTATAGGGTCGTAGGTCACTCGTAGGTCTTACCCTCATGTTTTATTTTCTAAGGTTGTAGTTCTCTCGTAGGTCTTACCCTCACGTTATCTTTTATAGGGTCGTAGGTCGCCCGTAGGTCTTACCCTCATGTTATCTTAACTAGGGTCGTAGGTTGCCTGTAGGTCTTACACACACGTTATATTTTCTAAGGTCGTAGGTCCCTCGATATCTTTCCATCACATTAACTTTTTTTGGGTCGTAGCTCGCTCATAGGTCTTACCCTCACGTTATCTTTTCTAGGGTTGCAGGTCGTCTGTAAGTCTTATCCTCAAGTTATCTTTTCTAGGGTCTTAGTTTGCTAGTAGGTCTTACCCTCACGTTATCTTTTCTAGGGTCGTAGGTCGCTCATTGGTCTTACTCTCATGTTAGTTTTTATAGGGTCGTGGGTCGCTCGGAGGTCTTACCCTCATGTTATATTTCTAAGGTTATAGGTCTTACCCTCACATTATGTTTTATAAGGTCGTAGGTCGCTCGTAGGTCTTTCCCTCATGTTATCTTTCTATGGTCGTAGGTCGCTCGTAGGTCTTACCCTCACGTTATATTTTCTAGGGTCGTAGGTCGCCTGTAGGACTTACCCTCATGTTATCATTTATAGGGTCGTAGGTCGCTCGTAGGTCTTACCCTCATGTTATATTTTCTAAGGTTGTACTTCGCTCGTAGGTCTTACCCTCACATTATCTTTTATCGGGTCGTAGGTCGCCCGTAGGTCTTACCCTCACTTTATCTTTTCTAGGGTCGTAGGTCGCCCGTAGGTCTTACCCTCACTTTATATTTTCTAGGGTCGTAGGTCGCTTGTAAGTCTTACCCTCATGTTATCTTTTCTAGGGTTGTAGGTCGCGTGTAGGTCTTACCCTCACGTTATCTTTTATAGGGTCGTAGGTCGCTCGTAGGTCTTACCCTCACGTTATATTTTCTAAGGTTATAGTTTGCTAGTAGGTCTTACCCTCAGGTTATTTTTTTTAGGGTCGTAGGTCACCTGTAGGTCTTACACTCACGTTATGTTTTCTAGGGTCGTAGGTCGCCCGTAAGTCTTACACTCACTTTATGTCTTCTAAGGTCGTAGGTCGCTCGTAGGTCATACCCTCGCGTTATATTTTCTAGGGTCTTAGGTCTCCTGTAGGTCTTACCCTCTCGTTATATTTTATAGGGTTTTAGGTGACTTGTAGGTATTACCCTCACAATATCTTTTATAGGGTCGTAGGTCGCTCGTAGGTCTTACCCTCATGTTATATTTTCTAAGGATTTAGTTTTCTCGTAGGTCTTACCCTCACGTTATCTTTTATAGGGTCGTAGGTCGCCCGTAGGTCTTACCCTCACGTTATATTTTCTAGTGTCGTAGGTCGCCCGTAGTTCTTACCCTCACGTTACATTTTCTAGGGTCGTAGGTCGCTCGTATGTCTTACCCTCATGTTATCTTTTCTAGGGTTATAGGTCGCGCGTAGGTCTTACTCTCACATTTTCTTTTATCGGGTCATAGGTCGCCCGTAGGTCTTACCCTCACTTTACCTTTTGTAGGGTCGTAGGTCGCCCGTAGGTCTTACCCTCATGTTATCTTTTCTAGGGTTGTAGGTCGCTTGTAGGTCTTACCCTCAAGTTATCTTTTATAGGGTCGTAGGTCGCTCGTAGGTCTTACACTCATGTTATATTTTCTAAGGTTATAGTTTGCTCGTAGGTCTTACCCTCATGTTATTTTGAATAGGGTTGTAGGTCGCCCATAGGTCTTACCCTCAGGTTATCTTTTTTAGGGTCGTAGGTCGCCCGTAGGTCTTACACTCACGTTATGTTTTCTAGGGTAGTAGGTTGCTCATAGGTCTTACCCTCACGTTATCTTTTCAAAGGTCGTAGGTCGCTCGTAGGTCTTACCCTCGCGTTATATTTTCTAAGGTCTTAGGTCGCCCGTAGGTCTTACCCTCTCGTTATATTTTCTAGGGTTGTAGGTCACTCGTAGGTCTTACCCTCACGTTATATTTTCTAAGATTATAGTTCGCTCGTAGGTCTTACCCTCACATTATATTTTATCGTTTCGTAGTTCGCCCGTAGGTCTTACCCTCACTTTATCTTTTCTAGGGTCGTAGGTTGCCCGTAGGTCTTACCCTCACGTTATATTTTCTAGGGTCGTAGGTCGCTTGTAGGTCTTACCCTCATGTTTTCTTTTCTAGGGTTGTAGGTCGCGTGTAGGTCTTACCCTCATGTTATCTTTTATAGGGTTGTAGGTCGCTCGTAGGTCTTACCCTCACGTTATCTTTTCTAAGGTCGTAGGTCGCTCGTAGGTCTTACCCTCGCGTTATATTTTCTAGCGTCGTAGGTCCCCTGTAGGTCTTAACCTCTCGTTATATTTTCTAGGGTTGTAGGTCGCTCGTAGGTCTTACCCTCACGTTATATTTTCTAGGATTGTAGTTCGCTCGTAGGTCTTACCCTCACATTATATTTTTTCGTGTCGTAGGTCGCCCGTAGGTCTTACCCTAACTTTATCTTTTCTAGGGTCGTAGGTTGCCCGTAGGTCTTACCCTCACGTTATATTTTCTAGGGTCGTAGGTCGCTTGTAGGTCTTACCCTCATGTTTTCTTTTCTAGGGTTGTAGGTCCCGTGTAGGTCTTACCCTCACGTTATCTTTTATAGGGTTGTAGGTCGCTCGTAGGTCTTTCCCTTACGTTATATTTTCTAAGGTTATAGTTTGCTCGTAGATCTTACCCTCAGGTTATTTTTTTAAGGGTCATAGGTCGCCCGTAGGTATTACACTCACGTTATGTTTTCTAGTGTAGTAGGTCGCCCGTAGGTCTTACACTCACGTTATCTCTTATAAGATCGTAGGTCGCGTGTAGGTCTTACCCTCACGTTATCTTTTATAGGGTGGTAGGTTGCTCGTAGGTCTTACCCTCGTGTTATATTTTCTAAGGTTGTAGTTCGCTCGTAGGTCTTACCCTCACATTATCTTTTATCGGGTCGTAGGTCTTACCCTCACTTTATCTTTTCTAGGGTCGTAGGTTTCCCGTAGGTGTTACCCTCACGTTATGTTTTCTAGGGTCGTAGGTCGCTTGTAGGTCTTACCCTCATGTTTTCTTTTCTAGGGTTGTAGGTCGTGCGTAGGTCTTACCCTCATGTTATCTTTTATAGGGTCCTAGGTCACTCGTAGGTCTTACCCTCTCATTATATTTTCTAGGGTTGTAGGTCACTTGAAGGTATTACCCTCACAATATCTTTTATAGCGTTGTAGGTCGCTCGTAGGTCTTACGCTCATGTTGTATTTTCTAAGGTTGTAGTTTGCTCGTACGTCTTACCCTTACGTTATCTTTTATAGGGTCGTATGTCGCCCGTAGGTCTTACCCTCACGTTATATTTTCTAGGGTCGTAGGTCGCCCGTATGTCTTAGGCTCACGTTATATTATCTATGGTTATAGGTCCCTCAATATCTTTCCATCACATTATCTTTTTTAGGGTCTTAGGTCGCTCATAGGTCTTACCCTCACGTTATCTTTTCTAGGGTTGTAGGTCGTATGTAAGTCTTACCCTCAAGTTATCTTTTCTAGGGTCGTAGTTTGCTAGTAGGTCTTACCCTCACGTTATCTTTTCTAGGGTCATAGGTCGCTCGTTGGTCTTACTCTCACGTTAGCTTTTATAGGGTTGTGGGTTGCTCGTAGGTCTTACCCTCATGTTATATTTCTAAGGTTGTAGGTCTTACCCTCACATTATGTTTTATAAGGTCGTAGGTCGCTCGTAGGTCTTTCCCTCATGTTATCTTTCTACGGTCGTAGGTCTTACCCTCACGTTATATTTTCTAGGCTCGTAGGTTGCTTGTAGGTCTTACCCTCACGTTATCTTTTATAGGGTCGTAGGTCGCTCGTAGGTGATACCCTCATGTTATATTTTCTAAGGTTGTAGGTCGCGCGTAGGTCTTACCCTCACGTTATCTTTTATCTGGTCGTAGGTGGCCCGTAGGTCTTACCCTCACTTTATCTTTTCTAGGGTCGTAGGTCACCCGAAGGTCTTACCCTCATGATATCTTTTATAGGGTCGCGGGTCACTGGTAGGTCTTACCCTCACGTTATCTTTTATAGGGTCGTAGGTCGCTCGTAGGTCTTGCCCTCACGTTATATTTTCTAAGGTTATAGTTTGCTCGTAGGTCTTACCCTCAGGTTATTTTTTTTAGGGTCGTAGGTCGCCCGTAGGTCTTACACTCACGTTATGTTTCCTAGGGTCGTAGGTCGCCCGTAGGTCTTACACTCACGTTATGTTTTTTAAGGTCGTAGGTCGCTCGTAGGTTTTATCCTCGCGTTATATTTTCTAGGGTCTTAGGTCGCATGTAGGTGTTACCCTCTCGTTATATTTTCTAGGGTTGTAGGTCACTTGTAGGTATTACCCTCACAATATCTTTTATAGGGTCGTAGGTCGCTCGTAGGTCTTACCCTCATTTTATATTTTCTAAGGTTGTAGTTCTCTCGTAGGTCTTACACTCACGTTTTCTTTTCTAGGGTTGTAGGTTGCGTGTAGGTCTTACCCTCACGTTATCTTTTATAGGATCGTAGGTCGCTCGTAGGTCTTTCCCTTACGTTATATTTTCTAAGGTTATAGTTTGCTCGTAGGTCTTACCCTCAGGTTATTTTTTTAAAGGGTCATAGGTCGCCCGTAGGTATTACACTCACGTTATGTTTTCTAGTGTAGTAGGTAGCCCGTAGGTCTTACACTCACGTTATCTCTTCTAAGGTCGTACGTCGCTTGTAGGTCTTACCCTCACGTTATCTTTTATAGGGTCATAGGTTGCTCGTAGGTCTTACCCTCGTGTTATATTTTCTAAGGTTGTAGTTCGCTCGTAGGTCTTACCCTCAGATTATCTTTTATCGGGTCGTAGGTCTTACCCTCACTTTATCTTTTCTAGGGTCGTAGGTTTCCCGTAGGTGTTACCCTCACGTTATATTTTCTAGGGTCGTAGGTCGCTTATAGGTCTTACCCTCATGTTTTCTTTTCTAGGGTTGTAGGTCGCGCGTAGGTCTTACCCTCATGTTATCTTTTATAGGGTCCTAGGTTGCTCGTAGGTCATACCCTCTCGTTATATTTTCTATGGTTGTAGGTCACTTGAAGGTATTACCAACACAATATCTTTTATAGCATCGTAGGTCGCTCGTAGGTCTTACCCTCATGTTATATTTTCTAAGGTTGTAGTTTGCTCATACGTCTTACCCTAACGTTTTCTTTTATAAGGTCGTATGTCGCACGTAGGTCTTACCCTCACGTTATATTTTCTAGGGTCGTAGGTCGCCCGAAGGTCTTAGCCTCACGTTATATTTTCTAGGGTCGTAGGTCCCCCGATATCTTTCCATCACATTATCTTTTTTAGGGTCGTAGGTCGCTCATAGGTCTTACCCTCACGTTATCTTTTCTAGGGTTGTAGGTCGTCCATAAGTCTTACCCTCAAGTTATCTTTTCTAGGGTCGTAGTTCGCTAGTAGGTCTTACCCTCACGTTATCTTTTCTAGGGTCGTAGGTCGCTCATTGGTCTTACTCTCACGTTAGCTTTTATAGGGTCGTGGGTCGCTCGTAGGTCTTACCCTCATGTTATATTTTTAAGGTTATAGGTCTTACCCTCACATTATGTTTTATAAGGTCGTAGGTCGCTCGTACGTCTTTCCCTCATGTTATCTTTCTACGGTCGTAGGTCTTACCCTCACGTTATATTTTCTAGGCTCGTAGGTTGCTTGTAGGTCTTACCCTCACGTTATCTTTTATAGGGTCGTAGGTCGCTCGTAGGTGATACCCTCATGTTATATTTTCTAAGGTTGTAGTTCGCTCGTAGGTCTTACCCTCCCATTATCTTTTATTGGGTCGTAGGTCGCCCGTAGGTCTTACCCTCACTTTTTTTTTCTAGGGTCGTAGGTCGCCCATTGGTCTTACCCTCACGTTATATTTTCTAGGTTCGTAGGTCGCTCGTAGGTCTTACCCTCATTTTATCTTTTCTAGGGTCGTAGGTCGCCCGTAGGTCTTACACTCACGTTATGTTTTTTAAGGTCGTAGGTCGCTCGTAGGTTTTATCCTCGCGTTATATTTTCTAGGGTCTTAGGTCGCATGTAGGTGTTACCCTCTCGTTATATTTTCTAGGGTTGTAGGTCACTTGTAGGTATTACCCTCACAATATCTTTTATAGGGTCGTAGGTCGCTCGTAGGTCTTACCCTCATTTTATATTTTCTAAGGTTGTAGTTCTCTCGTAGGTCTTACCCTCACGTTTTCTTTTCTAGGGTTGTAGGTTGCGTGTAGGTCTTACCCTCACGTTATCTTTTATAGGATCGTAGGTCGCTCGTAGGTCTTTCCCTTACGTTATATTTTCTAAGGTTATAGTTTGCTCGTAGGTCTTACCCTCAGGTTATTTTTTTAAGGGTCATAGGTCGCCCGTAGGTATTACACTCACGTTATGTTTTCTAGTGTAGTAGGTAGCCCGTAGGTCTTACACTCACGTTATCTCTTCTAAGGTCGTACGTCGCTTGTAGGTCTTACCCTCACGTTATCTTTTATAGGGTCGTAGGTTGCTCGTAGGTCTTACCCTCGTGTTATATTTTCTAAGGTTGTAGTTCGCTCGTAGGTCTTACCCTCAGATTATCTTTTATCGGGTCGTAGGTCTTACCCTCACTTTATCTTTTCTAGGGTCGTAGGTTTCCCGTAGGTGTTACCCTCACGTTATATTTTCTAGGGTCGTAGGTCGCTTGTAGGTCTTACCCTCATGTTTTATTTTCTAGGGTTGTAGGTCGTGCGTAGGTCTTACCCTCACGTTATCTTTTATAGGGTCCTAGGTCACTCGTAGGTCTTACCCTCTCATTATATTTTCTAGGGTTGTAGGTCACTTGAAGGTATTACCCTCACAATGTCTTTTATAGCGTTGTAGGTCGCTCGTAGGTCTTACGCTCATGTTATATTTTCTAAGGTTGTAGTTTGCTCGTACGTCTTACCCTTACGTTATCTTTTATAGGGTCGTATGTCGCCCGTAGGTCTTACCCTCACGTTATATTTTCTAGGGTCGTAGGTCGCCCGTATGTCTTAGGCTCATGTTATATTATCTATGGTTGTAGGTCCCTCAATATCTTTCCATCACATTATCTTTTTTAGGGTCTTAGGTCGCTCATAGGTCTTACCCTCACGTTATCTTTTCTAGGGTTGTAGGTCGTATGTAAGTCTTACCCTCAAGTTATCTTTTATAGGGTCGTAGTTCGCTAGTAGGTCTTACCCTCACGTTATCTTTTCTAGGGTCATAGGTCGCTCGTTGGTCTTACTCTCACGTTAGCTTTTATAGGGTTGTGGGTCGCTCGTAGGTCTTACCCTCATGTTATATTTCTAAGGTTGTAGGTCTTACCCTCACATTATGTTTTATAAGGTCGTAGGTCGCTCGTAGGTCTTTCCCTCATGTTATCTTTCTACGGTCGTAGGTCTTACCCTCACGTTATATTTTCTAGGCTCGTAGGTTGCTTGTAGGTCTTACCCTCACATTATCTTTTATAGGGCCGTAGGTCGCTCGTAGGTGATACCCTCATGTTATATTTTCTAAGATTGTAGGTCGCGCGTAGGTCTTACCCTCACGTTATCTTTTATCTGGTTGTAGGTGGCCCGTAGGTCTTACCCTCACTTTATCTTTTCTAGGGTCGTAGGTCACCCGAAGGTCTTACCCTCATGATATCTTTTATAGGGTCGCGGGTCACTGGTAGGTCTTACCCTCACGTTATCTTTTATAGGGTCGTAGGTCGCTCGTAGGTCTTACCCTCACGTTATATTTTCTAAGGTTATAGTTTGCTCGTAGGTCTTACCCTCAGGTTATTTTTTTTAGGGTCGTAGGTCGCCCGTAGGTCTTACACTCACGTTATGTTTCCTAGGGTTGTAGGTCGCCCGTAGGTCTTACACTCACGTTATGTTTTTTAAGGTTGTAGGTCGCTCGTAGGTTTTATCCTCGCGTTATATTTTCTAGGGTCTTAGGTCGCATGTAGGTGTTACCCTCTCGTTATATTTTCTAGGGTTGTAGGTCACTTGTAGGTATTACCCTCACAATATCTTTTATAGGGTCGTAGGTCGCTCGTAGGTCTTACCCTCATTTTATATTTTCTAAGGTTGTAGTTCTCTCGTAGGTCTTACCCTCACGTTTTCTTTTCTAGGGTTGTAGGTTGCGTGTAGGTCTTACCCTCACGTTATCTTTTATAGGATCGTAGGTCGCTCGTAGGTCTTTCCCTTACGTTATATTTTCTAAGGTTATAGTTTGCTCGTAGGTCTTACCCTCAGGTTATTTTTTTAAGGGTCATAGGTCGCCCGTAGGTATTACACTCACGTTATGTTTTCTAGTGTAGTAGGTAGCCCGTAGGTCTTACACTCACGTTATCTCTTCTAAGGTCGTACGTCGCTCGTAGGTCTTACCCTCATGTTATCTTTTATAGGGTCGTAGGTTGCTCGTAGGTCTTACCCTCGTGTTATATTTTCTAAGGTTGTAGTTCGCTCGTAGGTCTTACCCTCAGATTATCTTTTATCGGGTCGTAGGTCTTACCCTCACTTTATCTTTTCTAGGGTCGTAGGTTTCCCGTAGGTGTTACCCTCACGTTATATTTTCTAGGGTCGTAGGTCGCTTGTAGGTCTTACCCTCATGTTTTCTTTTCTAGGGTTGTAGGTCGCGCGTAGGTCTTACCCTCATGTTATCTTTTATAGGGTCCTAGGTTGCTCGTAGGTCTTACCCTCTCGTTATATTTTCTAGGGTTGTAGGTCACTTGAAGGTATTACCAACACAATATCTTTTATAGCATCGTAGGTCGCTCGTAGGTCTTACCCTCATGTTATATTTTCTAAGGTTGTAGTTTGCTCGTACGTCTTACCCTTACGTTTTCTTTTATAAGGTCGTATGTCGCACGTAGGTCTTACCCTCACGTTATATTTTCTAGGGTTGTAGGTCGCCCGTAGGTCTTAGCCTCACGTTATATTTTCTAGGGTCGTAGGTCCCTCGATATCTTTCCATCACATTATCTTTTTTAGGGTCGTAGGTCGCTCATAGGTCTTACCCTCACGTTATCTTTTCTAGGGTTGTAGGTCGTCCGTAAGTCTTACCCTCAAGTTATCTTTTCTAGGGTCGTAGTTCGCTAGTAGGTCTTACCCTCACGTTATCTTTTCTAGGGTCGTAGGTCGCTCATTGGTCTTACTCTCACGTTAGCTTTTATAGGGTCGTGGGTCGCTCGTAGGTCTTACCCTCATGTTATATTTTTAAGGTTATAGGTCTTACCCTCACATTATGTTTTATAAGGTCGTAGGTCGCTCGTACGTCTTTCCCTCATGTTATCTTTCTACGGTCGTAGGTCTTACCCTCACGTTATATTTTCTAGGCTCGTAGGTTGCTTGTAGGTCTTACCCTCACGTTATCTTTTATAGGGTCGTAGGTCGCTCGTAGGTGATACCCTCATGTTATATTTTCTAAGGTTGTAGTTCGCTCGTAGGTCTTACCCTCCCATTATCTTTTATTGGGTCGTTGGTCGCCCGTAGGTCTTACCCTCACTTTTTCTTTTCTAGGGTCGTAGGTCGCCCATTGGTCTTACCCTCACGTTATATTTTCTAGGTTCGTAGGTCGCTCGTAGGTCTTACCCTCATTTTATCTTTTCTAGGGTTCTAGGTCGCGCGTAGGTCTTACCCTCACATTATCTTTTATCGGGTCGTAGGTGGCCCGTAGGTCTTATCCTCACTTTATCTTTTCTAGGGTCGTAGGTCACCCGTAGGTCTTACCCTCATGATATCTTTTATAGGGTCGCAGGTCACTGGTAGGTCTTACCCTCACGTTATCTTTTATAGGGTCGTAGGTCGCTCGTAGGTCTTACCCTCACGTTATATTTTCTAATGTTATAGTTTGCTCGTAGGTCTTACCCTCAGGTTATTTTTTGTAAGGTCGTAGGTCACCCGTAGGTCTTACACTCACGTTATGTTTCCTAGGGTCGTAGGTCGCCCGTAGGTCTTAACTCACGTTATGTTTTTTAAGGTCGTAGGTCGCTCGTAGGTCTTATCCTCGCGTTATATTTTCTAGGGTCTTAGGTCGCATGTAGGTGTTACCCTCTCGTTATATTTTCTAGGGTTGTAGGTCACTTGTAGGTATTACCCTCACAATATATTTTATAGGGTCATAGGTCGCTCGTAGGTCTTACCCTCATTTTATATTTTCTAAGGTTGTAGTTCTCTCGTAGGTCTTACCCTCACGTTATCTTTTATAGGGTCGTAGATCGCCCATAGGTCTTACCCTCATTTTATCTTAGCTAGGGTCGTAGGTCACCCGTAGGTCTTACCCTCACGTTATATTTTCTAGGGTCGTAGGTCCCTCGATATCTTTCCATCACATAATCTTTTTTAGGGTCGTAGGTCGCTCATAGGTCTTACCCTAACGTTATCTTTTTTAGGGCTGTAGGTCGTCAGTAAGTCTTACCCTCAAGTTATCTTTTCTAGGGTCGTAGTTCGCTAGTAGGTCTTAACCTCACGTTATCTTTTCTAGGGTCGTAGGTCACTCATTGGTCTTACTCTCACGTTAGCTTTTATAGGGTCGTGGGTCGCTCGAAGGTCTTACCCTCATGTTATATTTCTAAGGTTATAGGTCTTACCCTCACATTATGTTTTATAAGGTCGTAGGTCGCTCGTAGGTCTTTCCCTCATGTTATCTTTCTACGGTCGTATGTCGCTCGTAGGTCTTACCCTCACGTTATATTTTCTAGGGTCCTAGGTCGCTTGTAGGTCTTACCCTCACGTTATCTTTTATAGGGTCGTAGGTTGCTCGTAGGTCTTACCCTCATGTTATATTTTCTAAGGTTGTAGTTCGCTCGTAGGTCTTACCCTCATATTATCTTTTATCGTGTCGTAGGTCGCCCATAGGTCTTACCCTCACTTTTTCTTTTCTAGGGTCGTAGGTCTCCCGTAGGTCTTACCCTCATGTTATTTTTTCTAGGGTTGTTGGTCACTTGTAGGTCTTACCCTCAAGTTATCTTTTATAGGGTCGTAGGTTTCTCGTAGGTCTTACACTCACGTTATATTTTCTAAGGTTATAGTTTGCTCGTAGGTCTTACCCTCATGTTATATTTTCTAAGGTTATAGTTTTCTCGTAGGTCTTACCCTCAGGTTATTTTATTTAGGTTCGTAGGTCGCCCGTAGGTCTTACACTCACGTTATGTTTTCTAGGGTAGTAGGTCCCCCGTAGGTCTTACACTCACGTTATCTTTTCTAAGGTCGTAGGTCGCTCGTAGGTCTTACCCTCGCGTTATATTTTCTAGTGACGTAGGTCACCCGTAGGTCTTACGCTCACGTTATATTTTCTAGGGTCGTAGGTCCCTCGATATCTTTCCATCATATTAACTTTTTTAGGGTCGTAGGTCGCTCATAGGTCTTACCCTCACGTTATCTTTTCTAGGGTTGTAGGACGTCCGTAAGTCTTACCCTCAAGTTATCTTTTCTGGGGTCGTAGTTCGCTAGTAGGTCTTACCCTCACGTTATCTTTTCTAGGGTCGTAGTTCGCTCATTGGTCTTAGTCTCACGTTAGCTTTTATAGGGTCGTGGGTCGCTCGTAGGTCTTACCCTCATGTTATATTTCTAAGGTTGTAGGTCTTACACTCACGTTATGTTTTCTAGGGTAGTAGGTTGCTCGTAGGTCTTACCCTCATGTTATCTATTCTAAGGTCGTAGGTCGCTTGTAGGTCTTACCCTCATGTTTTCTTTTCTAGGGTTGTAGGTCGCGTGTAGGTCTTACCCTCACGTTATCTTTTATAGGGTCGTAGGTCTTACACTCAGGTTATTTTTTTCTAAGGTTGTAGGTCGCCCGTAGGTCTTACCCTCACGTTATCTTTTCTAGGGTCGTAGGTCGCCCGTAGGTCTTACCCTCACCTTATATTTTCTAGGGTCGTAGGTCGCTCGTAGGTCTTACCCTCATGTTATCTTTTCTAGGGTTGTAGGTCTCGCGTAGGTCTTACTCTCACATTATCTTTTATCGGGTCGTAGGTCGCCCGTAGGTCTTACCCTCACTTTATCTTTTCTAGGGTCGTAGGTCGCTTATAGGTCTTACACTCATGTTATCTTTTCTAGGGTTGTAGGTCGCTTGTAGGTCTTACCCTCAAGTTATCTTTTATAAGGTCGTAGGTCGCTCGTAGGTCTTACACTCACGTTATATTTTCTAAGGTTATAGTTTGCTCGTAGGTCTTACCCTCATGTTATTTTGAATAGGGTCGTAGGTCGCCCAAAGGTCTTACCCTCAGGTTATCTTTTTTAGGGTCGTAGGTCGCCCGTAGGTCTTACACTAACGTTATGTTTTCTAGGGTAGTAGGTTGCTCGTAGGTCTTAGCCTCACGTTATCTTTTCTAAGGTCGTAGGTCGCTCGTAGGTCTTACCCTCGCGTTATATTTTCTAGGGTCGTAGTTCGCCCGTAGGTCTTACCCTCTCGTTATATTTTCTAGGGTTGTAGGTTGCTCGTAGGCCTTACCCTCACGTTATATTTTCTAAGATTGTAGTTCGCTCGTAGGTCTTACCCTCACATTATATTTTATCGTGTCGTAGGTCGCCCGTAGGTCTTACCCTCACTTTATCTTTTCTAGGGTCGTAGGTTGCCCGTAGGTCTTACCCTCAAGTTATAATTTCTAGGGCCGTAGGTCGCTTGTAAGTCTTACCCTCATGTTTTCTTTTCTAGGGTTGTAGGTCACGTGTAGGTCTTACCCTCACGTTATCTTTTATAGGGTCGTAGGTCGCTCGTAGGTCTTACCCTCACGTTATATTTTCTAAGGTTATAGTTTGCTCGTAGGTCTTACCCTCAGGTTATTTTTTTAAGGGTCATCAGTCGCCCGTAGGTCTTACACTCACGTTATGTTTCCTAGTGTAGTAGGTCGCCCGTAGGTCTTACACTCACGTTATCTTTTCTAAGGTCGTAGGTCGCTTGTAGGTTTTACCCTCACGTTATCTTTTATAGGGTCGTAGGTCGCTCGTAAGTCTTACCCTCGTGTTATATTTTCTAAGGTTGTAGTTCGCTCGTAGTTCTTACCCTCACATTATCTTTTATCGGGTAGTAAGTCTTACCCTCACTTTATCTTTTCTAGGGTCGTAGGTTTCCCGTAGGTCTTACCCTCACGTTATATTTTGTAGGGACATAGGTCGCTTGTAGGTCTTACACTTATGTAATCTTTTCTAGGGTTGTAGGTAGCGCGTAGGTCTTACCCTCACGTTATCTTTTATAGGGTCCTAGGTCGCTCGTAGGTCTTACACTCTAATTAAATTTTCTAGGGTTGTAGGTCCCTTGTAGGTATTACCCTCACAATATCTTTTATAGCGTCGTAGGTCGCTCGTAGGTCTTACCCTCATGTTATATTTTCTAAGGTTATAGTTTGCTCGTACGTCTTACCCTTACGTTATATTTTATAGGGTCGTAGGTCGCCCATAGGTCTTACCCTCACCTTTTATTTTCTAGGGTCGTAGGTCGCCTGTAGGTCTTAGCCTTACGTTATATTTTCTAGGGTCGTAGGTCCCTCGATATCTTTCCATCACATTATCTTTTTTAGGGTCGTAGGTCGCTCCTAGGACTTACCCTCACATTATCTTTTCTAGGGTTGTAGGTCGTCCGTAAGTCTTACCCTCAAGTTATCTTTTCTAGGGTCGTAGTTCGCTAGTAGGTCTTACCCTCATGTTATCTTTTCTAGGGTCGTAGGTCGCTCATTGGTCTTACTCTCATGTTAGCTTTTATAGGGTCGTGGGTCGCTCGTAGGTCTTACCCTCTTGTTATATTTTCTAAGGTTGTAGGTCTTACCCTCACATTATGTTTTATAAGGTCGTAGGTGGCTCGTAGGTCTTTCCCTCATGTTATCTTTCGACGGTCGTAGGTCACTCGTAGGTCTTACCCTCACGTTATATTTTCTAGGGTCGTAGGTTGCTTGTAGGTCTTACCCTCATGTTATCTTTTTTAGGGTCGTAGGTCGCTCGTAGGTGATACCCTCATGTTATATTTTCAAAGGTTGTAGTTCGCTCGTAGGTCTTACCCTCACTTTTTCTTTTCTAGGGTCGTAGGTCGCCCGTTGGTCTTACCCTCATGTTATATTTTCTACGGTTGTAGGTCGCGCGTAGGTCTTACCCTCACGTTATCTTTTATCGGGTCGTAGGTCGCCCGTAGGTCTTACGCTCACTTTATCTTTTCTTGGGTCGTAGGTCACCCGTAGGTCTTACCCTCATGATATGTTTTATAGGGTCACTGGTAGGTCTTACCCTCACGTTATCTTTTATAGGGTCGTAGGTCGCTCGTAGGTCTTCCCGTCACGTTATATTTTCTAAGGTTATAGTTTTCTCGTAGGTCTTACCCTCAGGTTATGTTTTTTAAGGTCGTAGGTCGCGCGTAGGTCTTAGCCTCGCGTTATATTTTCTAGGGTCTTAGGTCACATGTAGGTCTTACCCTCTCGTTATATTTTCTAGGGTTGTAAGTCACTTGTAGGTATTACCCTCACAATATCTTTTATAGGGTCGTAGGTCGCTCGTAGGTCTTACCCTCATGTTATATTTTCTAAGGTTGTAGTTCTCTTGTAGGTCTTACCCTCATGTTATCTTTTATAGGGTCATAGGTCGCCCATAGGTCTTACCCTCACGTTATCTTAGCTAGGGTCGTAGGTCGCCCGTAGGTCTTACCCTCACGTTATATTTTCTAGGGTCATAGGTCGCTCATAGGTCTTACCCTCACATTATCTTTTCTAGGGTTGTAGGTCGTCCGTAAGTCTTACCCTCAAGTAATCTTTTCTAGGGTCGTAGTTCGCTAGTAGGTCTTACCCTCACGTTATCTTTTCCAGGGTCGTAGGTCGCTTATTGGTCTTACTCTCACGTTAGCTTTTATAGGGTCGTGGGTCGCTCGTAGGTCTTACCCTCATGTTATATTTCTAAGGTTGTAGGTCTTACCCTCACATTATGTTTTATAAGGTCGTAGGTCACTCATAGGTCTTTCCCTCATGTTATCTGATGGGGTCTGTAACGTATAGCCTAAATATAGTACTGCAAGTGCACAGCCTATCGAAGTAATATATACGATTATCGAACCACAGAGACCAATTGTCAATCTATCAACTCTATTGCTAAGGTGCTTATCTAAGGTGAACAAGAATATTGATGTGAGTGCAGTGCAACAAAGTAAATGAGCGAGGTAAATAACAGTTTAAAAGACAGGTTGGAATGTAAATCATGTAATCAGATATTGGTCCGGTCATGCGTAGATGAAACTACTTATGGGGCAGTATTTTCTATTGATAGCAAAGAATCAATATAACGGGAACTTGTAGCTTTTGACTACTAAGAACCGAATTTACTCTTTAAATTAAATTCCTTTATTGTCACATATAAAGGGTGCCTTCCGCGTTAAAGAGGTAAACCTATTTTTAAGAAATTGATAGTTTTGACTTAACAGAAAAGTAATTTTACTTGGAAAGATTAACTTAAAGAGACTTTTGGCTTTTGACCAAGAGTCAGATTTCAAACCTACAAACGCGTCCGAAAATAGTTTCAAAATCATTTTCTAAAAAGGTCAATGATTCCTATTTAACCAATCAACGGCTTTCGCTCTTTTTGTTTGGTTAAATAATAATCAAGTCGTATCATTAGTTTGGACGGCTTTCGATCTTACCCAATAAACATTTAAACATAATTGACTTAAGTTAAAAGCAAAACATCCCCAGATTATTTTCACTAGCATGATAATTGGAACACGACCATGATGACAATCATTACATCCAAACCTTTATAGTTTAGCCAGACATAATAAGTGCGAGTCTATAAAACGTGTAGACTATGGTAAGAGCATTTAGAGTCTATAAAACGTGTAGACTATGGTAAGAGAATTTAGAGTCTATAAAACGTGTAGACTATGGTAAGAGCATTTAGAGTCTATAAAACGTGTAGACTATGGTAAGAGCAATTATAAGTAAAGAGATGCAATAAAATAGAACCTTGCTCCAGTCGGAGACTTGAATCTGATACAAATCTACGGAATGGTAAGGCTGGTATGATGAACTTCAACCAAAGTGCTCCAAGACTCGATTACAACTCAATCTACACCATAATAACTCCCCGATGTGAAGAGATTATTACTTTACAGAAACTGATAGTATATGGCTTAAGATTGTACTAAGCTTGGATGAAACTAAAAAATGAAAATCGAAAACTATTTATAGAGGATCCTTGAGATGCGTAAAGACCAGCATGCCCCTCAACTTCTTCTGAGCGGGAAGCTTTTTGTGAAGGCCGCGGGTGCGGTGGCAGTGGCCGCGGGCGCGGTGGCTGGAACTGCCAGATCATGGGAACGTGGCAGTTGGTCTCTGGGTGAAAGTGGGCCACGTCATCGCATTCCCTATAGCCGGCGCGGCGCTGAACGCCATAAGTGCAGAATATCTTGAAAAACCCTAATTTCTTGGCGTTTTGGCTCGTTTCTTCACAGAAGGCTCTGAAATAACAAGAATCCTGAAAACAAAGGAAAAAGAAACATAATACGAGAAAATGACAATAAAAACTAAGGAAAACATGTGATAGTTGAGTCAGAAACATAGTGCGATTTAGTGCGATCAAATCCTCCCACGCTTAGACCTTTGCTTGTCCTCAAGCAACAACTCTTAGAAGTAGATGAAAGAAAATTATGGTGTATACAGGTTTTGGGCAAAGAGGGCTTCTAAGTTCGAGTAAGGGTGTGTTGTCAGGCACTAACTATCTGAACCAAGGGTATCGTAATTACACTACTCGCACAAATGTGGACGTAAACCTCATAAGTATACAGATCGATCCTAATATCCTTACTATGCTAAGACTTCTTTTTGTACGAGGTCCTTTTTCATTCAGGCGCAATCACATTAAGCCTGTTATCCGTACATACTCATGGTGTAGTGACCGGTTAGTGACTCTGATCTCAAGTGATGGGATTCTGGTACAAGAGTTGGTTTAACCCCTTTTTATTTTACCCATTTGCAGTTGCGGGGGATCGGACCGTAGTCTGCCCTACCAAGTCCAGCACCAGATACCTCTGGACCAACTACAACGGATGTGCCTTATATATATATATATTTTTTTCTTTGTTTTTATTAGTGCTTACAACTTTCTTGAGTTGAGTAATCTTTGTGAGGATCACCCAACTCGTAGTCGTATTCATACTTTATTTTATAAACTTTTAAGGCAAAATAGAGATCATCCACTTATATTCATCGATCCTACACTTAGAGCATGCTTAGGCCGGAGCTGACTGCTAAGATAAACTACTTGAAGACCTATTTGTACAGTTTTATTCAAAATCATAGCATATTGGGAAGAAAGGATCTAATCTAAATGTTCAAAAAGGCTTACGGTGTTAAAACGATAACGAATTTTTCAAAAAGTGAGTGCCCAAGAAATAGACCCTATCTAGGACCTGTCTCATAGCCCAAATCCTTAAAAACAACCACAATTCTTTGAAAAAGATTTTGTAAAATTTTTGTAAGGCTAAAAAGTGGGGGAAATGAAAGGGTACACTACGCAGAAAGACTCGCCTATCACATGCATTTTATTAACTACGAATATAACATACCTAAAAGGAAAAATGCGGAAGGGAAATAAAAGCAGGAAAAACGGGAAATAAAAGCGATAAATGCTCCTCCCACACTTAAATCGGACATTGTCCTCAATGTTCCAAAATAAGGTAGGAGGAGGTACCTGAAAACGCTAGTGGGGGCCACTAGGACCTTCACCATCCTGGTTGGTACGACCGGAACAGCGGCTACGGCTGCGACGGCGGCTCTCTCGGTCCAAAACTAGCTGCTCCAGTCTCTCTGTCAAGGCGCCATTTGCCGCTTGTAGCTCTTGGGTCCTACCAATGAGGGTGCCTTGGGTTGCCTCCATCAATTGGAAGTGACGAGCGTATGTGGTCTGGTTAAGGTGCTGGTCTCTCTGGAAAGCCAGCTGACTTTCCATAATAGTGCGTAGAGAGCTAGCATTTTGCTGTTGGGATGCTTGCATGAAGGCCATGTTATCGGTCGCCTGTTGCGGCAAAGTAGCAAGGAGGGTGTCCCTCTGGGCCTCTCGGGCCATATGCTCACGCCACATGTCCTCAGTGACATGGAAACTAGGAGCTGTACCTGCATGTGGGTTAGAAGTAGATGGTGTCGTGTGTGGTGGTTAAAAGTGGGGTGGTTCTTCCGTACGGAAATCGTACTCATCATCAGTGTTGTTACCCTCATTTAAAGGTAGATTTGGGGGAAACGGACCAATAAAAGCAGGAGCGTTGAGATCGTAGGTCCAGTTACGCTCAAATCTGATATCAGTACGACGGGTGCAAGGAATAACAACACTGGGTACACCGGCACCTCCAACCATGAGGAAGTAACCACCTTCCCTCCTCGTCTTGCATAAACGCATATCCTTTAAAAATTTAAGATTTGCAATACGAGGAGGAAGTGGCTCAAGGGTGGCAAGTTCTGTATCCAATCCTATGGCACGGGCAATAGTAGTAATCAGTCCACCAAAGGAAATCGGCCCACCTTTTCTTAAAACATGGTGCATGTGGGCAATCATAAATGGGACTGGATTAACTTTGGTGTCTGTGAGGCAGCTCTGCATGATAATTAATTCTTTAGCATTCACCTTGTTTGGGTTTTCCCGAGCAAAGATGGTGGATGCTAAAAGAAATCTAAAAACACGAAGGGCAGGATTATGGATATGAGAAGCAAGTAGGCCATCAAAAGATGTTGCATTTTGTTTAGTAATCCTGGCCCAAAATGCTTCAAATGCCCAATCCGTGTCTAAAGGTGCTTCACAAACGGCACCATCCCCATAAGGCCATCCTAACATGGCAGCTAGACCGTCAGTGGAGTAGTCATATTCAACATTAAACATTCTAAATTTTACTCCACCTACGGTGCTAGCAGTGTTAGGAGAGACGTTATAAATTAAAGAACTCAAAAATTCGAACGTCAGCCTAGGGTAGGTTGGTGCTTGAGTAGCAAAAATATCATGCATGCCTAGTTTTTCGAGAAGGAAAAATAAACTATGGTATATACCTAATGAATATAGACAGTTTTCATCGATATACCTGGTAGAGTGTATTGGTGTTGTCAGCAATTTCTCAAGCCGCTTTTGTTGTCTTTCTCCGGGTTGGCCATCTCGCAAAATGTAGCCGTGATACTCCATAGGATTTTCTTGTGGATGAATATAAAGAGAAAGAATGGGATGTAGAAGTAGTGAAGGTGTGAGGAAGAAAATGAAATAGTGGTGGTATTTATAGGTAGTGAAGAAAAATGGTGGTTGATGAATATTTATGATGGGAATAAATGTAGTGGGGTAGGTATGGATAATAAAGGAAGTTATGGGGGGTTAAGAATGGAAGAAAATGGGATTGGAAGTGGAAAAAGAGGCAAAATGGGGGGAAAACCGAGCCACTAGCCGTTAGGTGACCGTTACGTCACCGCGGGCGCGGCAGGGATCACCGCGGGCGCGGTCAGGGCGAGCCAAGTTGGGCCGGTCTTGCTTCCTTTCCATTGGGCTTTTCCTTCCTTGCCATTAGCTTCAATTTTTGGAGGTGTACCTATTTTTCTTACGAACGTGCATATATGTATGTGAATACATATATTTATTTATTTTTATATCAAAATTTTCATTATGGTGACCAGAAAAACAAAAACATTAGTAAATGAAAGATATATATAGAGAAAAAAAAACACATATGCACATATATATATATAGGTACGGACATCGGGTCACCAAAATAGTTATTAATAATGCAGGAAACAGATAATGCAAATAAAAATGAGTCTGAAAAGGAAATCAACATAATACTAATAATACTAGAACTAGAGATCTTGTGAATAACACAGATCTATCGCCAACCGGGAGGATGCTCTGCAGGAGTGTCTGGGCCACGCAGCTCAGTCAGCTGGCGTCGAATCTCTGCCACCTCGTGAGCTAATTCATCTAACTCACCAGCAAAGGTAACATCATTCAGTTCCAACTGTAAATGAAGGTCAGCCACCTCATTGCGGAGAGTGGCTATCTCAGTGCGCATAGCAGTCAACAGAGTGCGAATATCAGGTTCCTGCAAGCTGAGGTTATTAGTAAGAACAGTAGTACGTGTAACCTCGGGTCGGGATGTGTGATCTGGAGTAGAGTCCTCGGGAGCAGGAGTGTATTCAGGAGTAGGATCTTCAGAAGCAGGAGTGTATTCTGGAGTGGGATCTTCGGAAGCAGGAGTATATTTTGGAGTGGGATCTTCGGAAGCAGGAGTATATTCTGGAGTGGGATCTTCGGAAGCAGGAGCATATTCTGGGGCATACTCTGATATCTCACCCCAACCTTCTACAGAATAGTTCCAATTAGCAGGGTTGGAAACACAAGTCATCTGAGGGTCTAGCAGTGTGAAGGTGTAAACTGTATGGTCATCGATGAGCAATCTGTACTGATATGGGTGGAAAGAGGCCCTCCTCATGAGCCCACGATCCATGCAAAAGTCTAAATCCAGGAAAGTATATCCACAGTATGGGGTCAGCTGTGCTATCATACTGTCCAAACCCAAAGCAGAAGCTATCTGTGTCACATTCCCTCCGGAATGAATGAGTCCTACAGCGGATCGAGCAGTCTGCTCGAGGCTCTCTATCACAAAACCTCCACTAGCTATAGGTCTGGACTGACTGGCACAGTATAGGAAAAGGATCTCCTCAGCGGTGACTAAGTGGTCACAGTAACTCCTCCCAAAGAAAGTGTGGCACAGAATCATCTCGAAGTATCGGAAAGTCGGGTTATGGATCTTCCTGGACAGCTGGGTAGAGGGGTCAAGGCTGGCTCCATCAGTAATGTCCTGCCAAAATTTATCAATATCTCTGTCCATATAGTAACTCAATGGAAACTCAGTGATAACGGTCGGTCCAGTTTGGAAACCAAGCAAATCCCCAAATTCTTTGATGGTCAGGGTATACTCGGTACCAAACAATCTGAAACTTAGGCATCCTCGTTCATCTCCTTCACCCACCCATGGGTTATAATCCACAGTGCTAAGAAACTCCAGAGTAAGGTTCCTATAGGTTTTGTGGACATCATCAGCATAATAATCCCAGCCAAGTTGGTTGCACAGATACCTAATACTTGGCTCAATCCTGAGTGCCTCAATGTAGCTCTGATTGGGGTACCTAGTGGGTACCATAGGTCTAGCAGATAAGGTAGCAAATCGGGCTTTTTGTGCTTCATCCCTGAAAATCACAACCATACCATCGGGGTAATGCATCCTGAAAATATAAACACAAGAAATTAGTCCAGATAAAACATATATAAATTAATAAAATTAAATAAAATTAAGAATAAACCATGGGTTGCCTCCCATGCAGCGCTTGTTTAACGTATTTAGCTTGACGATTAGATCTTACTTTATGTGGGTATTGGTGGGTCTATAAGAATATGCCTAGAGTAGTCAACAGACAAATCGCCTCCTTTGTATAGCTTCAGTCTTTGTCCATTTACCACAAATGGAGCGCATGAATTGTTTTTGATTTCTACTGCTCCAGACTTTAGAACTTTTGACACTTCAAATGGACCTGTCCATCTTGAATGAAGCTTACCAGGAAAAAGTCGTAACCTTGAGTTAAATAGGAGAACAGGGTCACCAATGTTGAAATCTTTCTTGATGATTTTTTTATCATGCCACATCTTGGTTCTTTCCTTATATATGATGGCATTCTCATAGGCATTCAAGCGAAGCTCTTCCAGCTTGTGAATGTCCAGGATACGTTTTTCTCCGGCTTTTAGGTAATCTAGATTCAAGGATTTAATGGCCCAATAGGCTTTATGTTCTAGTTCGAAGGGTAAATGACAGGACTTTCCATAAACCAATTGATAAGGAGTTGTTCCAATAGGGGTTTTATAAGTCGTTCTATAAGCCCATAAGGCGTCTTTAAGTTTTCCAGACCAGTCTTTTCTGGATAATGATACGGTTTTCTCTAGGATCTGCTTAATCTCCCTATTCGATACTTCTACTTGGCCACTGGTTTGCGGGTGATATGGTGTTGCTACTCTATGTTTTACTCCGTATTTGCTTAGAAGCTTGTCAAATATCTTAGATATAAAATGCGATCCTCCATCACTTATGACTAACCTCGGGGTTCCAAACCTAGGAAAAATAATATTCTTAAACAGTTTGATAACTACCTTGGTATCGTTTGTGGGTGATGCAACAGCTTCTATCCACTTTGAGACATAATCGACAGCTACTAGGATATACTTGTTACCCATTGAGGAAGGAAAAGGTCCCATGAAATCTATACCCCAAACATCAAATATTTCCACTTCTTGGATGTTACTTAAAGGCATTTCATCATGTCTTGAGATGTTCCCAGTGCGTTGGCATCGGTCACATTTTGTAATGTAAGTGTGGACATCGCGCCATACAGTAGGCCAATAAAAACCTGCTTGAAATATTTTGGCGCATGTTTTAGATGTGCTTGCATGTCCACCATAAGGTGCAGCATGACAATGTTTAATGACGTTGCCTACTTCTTCTTCCGGCACACATCATCTGAATATGTTATCTATTCCTCTTTTGAATAGGAGGGGTTCATCCCAAAAGAAGTGTTTAACATCACTAAAAAACTTCTTCTTCTGTTGGTAGCTTAAGTCAGGGGGTATGATATCAGCGGCCAGATAATTCACAATATCTGCGTACCATGGTATGTTGTTCAAGGTTGAGATTTCCTCATAGGTCTCTTCTTCAGTTGAGTTTATCCCAGCTATTAATCTTTCATAAGTAGAGTGATCGTCTATAGGTATAAGTTCAGGTTTAAGGTGTTCTAACCTAGAGAGATGATCAGCTACTAAGTTTTCAGCTCCTTTTTTATCCTTAATATCCAAGTCAAATTCTTGGAGTAAAAGAACCCATCTGAGCAATCTAGGCTTAGCATCTTTCTTACTTAACAAGTACCAGATTGCTGCATGATCTGTGTATACTATTATTTTTGCTCCCACCAAATAAGATCGAAATTTATCAATAGCAAAAACTACGGCTAGCAATTCCTTTTCTGTGGTTGTATAATTTAGCTGGGAAGCGTCTAGTGTTCTACTAGCGTAGTAAATAGCATGCAGTTTCTTGTCTTTTCTTTGCCCTAGTACAGCTCCTACAGCGAAATCACTAGCATCACATATGATTTCAAAGGGTTGTGTCCAATCAGGTGGTCTTATGATAGGTGCTGAAATAAGATCTTGCTTTAAAACTTCAAAGGCCTCAAGACATTTTTGGTCGAATTCAAACTCGACATCCTTCATCAATAAGTTAGTTAAAGGTTTTGTTATTCCGGAAAAATTCTTGATGAAACGTCGGTAGAACCCGGCATGTCCTAGAAAACTTCTTACTTCCCTAACGGTCTTAGGTGGGTTTAGGTTTTCTATAACTTCTATCTTGGCCTTATCTACTTCTATACCTCTTTCAGAAATAATGTGTCCCAAGACTATCCCTTCATTTACCATAAAGTGGCACTTTTCCCAATTCAACACAAGGTTTACTTCCACACATCTTTTTAAGATTTTCTCTAAGTTTGAGAGGCAGTTTTTGAAATGAAACCCACACACTGAAAAATCGTCCATAAATACTTCCATAATTCCATCTAGGTAGTCTGCGAAAATTGACATCATACAACGTTGGAAAGTGGCAGGTGCATTACAGAGTCCAAAGGGCATTCGTCTATAAGCGAATGTTCCATAAGGGCAAGTAAATGTGGTTTTTTCTTGGTCCTCTGGGTGAATAGGGATTTGGAAAAACCCCGAATACCCATCAAGATAGCAGAAATATGAGTGTCTTGCTAGACGTTCAAGCATCTGATCTATAAATGGGAGAGGGAAATGGTCTTTTCTCGTTGCCTTATTCAACTTTCTGTAATCTATACACATACGCCATCCTCTTTCTGTTTGTTTTGCCACATGCTCACCTTTCTCATTTTCCATAACAGTGATACCTCCTTTCTTGGGTACCACATGGAGTGGGCTTACCCATTCACTATCCGAAATTTGGTATATGATACCAGCTTCTAATAACTTAAGAACTTCTTTCTTGACTACATCACTCATGATAGGGTTTATTCTTCTTTGATGTTCTCTTGAGGGTTTTGAATCTTCTTCTAGCATAATCCGATGCATGCATACGGATGGGCTTATACCTTTTAAATCTGAAACTTTATACCCTAAAGCTGAGGGATATTTTCGCAAGGTATCTAAGAGTTGATTTGTTTCTATTTGGTTTAGAGCGGCGCTAATTATAACAGGTCTATTCATCTCCTCATCCAAAAACTCATATCTTAGATTCTTGGGTAGTTCCTTAAGTTCTATAGTGGGTTTCTCAGTACGCGACGTAAGGTCAGGGGTAAGAGCTAAGCATTCGAAAAGGTTGTCGTCAATGTACGGTTCGATACTCTTAAATCCGTCATCCTCTAAAATAGGGGTTGATGGTAATTTGATTAAAGATTCGTTTTATTCGAGCTCATTTACACATTCGTCAATGACGTCGATGGCATAGCACGCATCTCCTATCACTGGTGCCATTAGAAACTTTGATAAAATGAACTCAATCTTTTCATCTCCTACCTCGAAAGTCAGTTTCCCTTTCTTAACATCAATTATAGCTCCGACGGTCGATAGGAAGGGTCTTCCTAAGAGGATTGGGATGTCTTCATCTTCTTTAATATCCATTACGACAAAGTCGGTCGGAATGTACAATTGACCAATCTTGACAGGTATGTCTTCTAAAATACCCATGGGATATTTGACAGATCTATCAGCTAGTTGTAAGGACATCTTAGTAGGTTGAAGTTCTCCTAATTTTAACCTCTTACAGACGACCAGAGGCATCAGACTTACGCTTGCTCCTAAGTCTAAAAATGCTTTGTCTATCATATGGTTACCTAGGATGCAAGGGATAGAAAAACTTCCAGGGTCTTTATCATTCTTGGCGAGTTTATTTTCGGATATAGAATGACATTCTAAAGGCTTGGGATCATCGAGTCGCCGTTTATTGGTCAAAATATCATTCAAGAACTTAGCATATGATGGTATCTGGGTTATAGCTTCAGTAAAAGGAATCTCTACATGGAGTTTCTCTATTACCTTAATAAACTTTTGGTACTGGTTTTCTACTTTGGTGTTTTTCAGCCTCTGTGGGAACGGAATGGGTGGTTTATAAGGTTGTTGAGTGTTATTCCCTGGTTCTGGTTTTGATTGCTTTTCTGGTTTCTCTGGTTCCTCTACCTGGTCTTTAGGTGTAGCATCTTCCATAGGTTTTTCTGATGTGCTTAAGTTAGGATTTCTAGGCCCTTCATAAGCAGTTCCACTTCTTAAGGTGATAGAATTTGCTTGGCCTTTTGGATTTGGTTGAGTTTGTCCAGGAAATTGTCCTCCAGGTGCAACTTGTACAGAGGTGTTTTGTGCTACTTGGGAAATCTGAGTCTCAAGCATTTTGGTGTGGGTTATCATCTGGTCAAACTTGGTTGCCAGTTGAGTAACTAGTTCGTTCGTGTGAATGTGTTGGTTCATAAACTCCTTATTTTGCTGAGTTTGAGTCTGAATAAAGGTGTCTATGGTTTCTTTAAGGTTTGGTCTTGGGGGCACTATTTGCATAGGTTGGTTTTGTTTTTGCGTTTGGAATCCTTGAGGTCTCGAAGGTCCGGGATTTTGGATAGGGTTATTGTTTTTGTAAGAGAAATTCGGGTGGTTCCTCCATCCAGGATTGTAGGTATTCGAGAAAGGGTTCCCTTGGGTATAGTTAACTTGGTCTGAGCTAGATTCGTTCAAAAGGTTACAGTCAACGGTTTGATGTCCTTGAGTTCCACAAAGCTCGCATTCCGATTGGATTGCTGCTACTGTGGTTGGGTGTTGAGACATGTTCTCGACTCTCAAAGCTAGGGCGTCCATCTTGGCATTAATCATGTCCATGCAACTTACCTCATGCTTTCCTCCATGGCTCTCCTTTTTCTCTACTGTCGCTCGTTCTAATCCCCACAGGGCGTGGTTTTGGGCCATGTCCTCTATTAGGGCACAAGCGTCGGGGTAAGGTTTGTTCATCAACGCTCCTCCAGCGGCAGCGTCTATGGACATCTTCGTGTTGTAATGGAGTCCATTATAGAAGGTATGTATGATTAACCATTGCTCCAGGCCATGGTGCGGACAAGCTCTTAAAAGTTCTTTATATCTCTCCCAGGCATCAAAAAGTGATTCGCCTTGGTTTTGGGTGAAACAAGTGATCAGGTTCCTAAGAACAGCGGTCTTGCTTGGTGGAAAATATCTCGCAAGAAAAGCTCTCCTAAGGTCTTCCCAAGTTGTTATTGAGTTAGCTGGAAGGGCGTCTAACCAGTCGTGAGCTTTACCTCTAAGGGAAAATGGAAACAGTCTTAAACAGATAGCTTCGGGTGTGGCTCCATTTGCCTTAAGGGTGTCAGCTAACTGGATAAATACCTTTAAATGTTGATTCGGGTTCTCGGTAGCGAGACCATCGAATTGGTTTTGTTGTACTAATTGTAATAATGAGGGCTTTAGTTCAAAGTTGTTGGTAGTTATAGTAGGGTTTACTATACTAGAACGAGGTTCCTCGTTAGATGGTTGGGCGAATTCCTTGAGTGGTCTTTGGTTACGATCTTCTGCCATAGCTCTTCTTATCTTGCGAATAAAAAGACGGGCACGAGCGTAACGTTCAGGTTCTACTAAAGGATCTATTAGGTTACCGGTGCTACGATTTCTACGCATCTACCGGCTAGAATAGCCTTAGTCTAAACGGGATAACAATAGGGTACGAAATTTGACGAAGTTGGTCCCCGGCAATGGCGCCAAAAACTTGATGGGGTCTGTAACGTATAGCCTAAATATAGTACTGCAAGTGCACAGCCTATCGAAGTAATATATAAGATTATCGAACCACAGAGACCAATTGTCAATCTATCAACTCTATTGCTAAGGTGCTTATCTAAGGTGAACAAGAATATTGATGTGAGTGCAGTGCAACAAAGTAAATGAGCGAGGTAAATAACAGTTTAAAAGACAGGTTGGAATGTAAATCATGTAATCAGATATTGGTCCGGTCATGCGTAGATGAAACTACTTATGGGGCAGTATTTTCTATTGATAGCAAAGAATCAATTTAACGGGAACTTGTAGCTTTTGACTACTAAGAACCGAATTTACTCTTTAAATTAAATTCCTTTATTGTAACATATAAAGGGTGCCTTCCGCGTTAAAGAGGTAAACCTATTTTTAAGAAATTGATAGTTTTGACTTAACAGAAAAGTAATTTTACTTGGAAAGATTAACTTAAAGAGACTTTTGGCTTTTGACCAAGAGTCAGATTTCAAACCTACAAACGCGTCCGAAAATAGTTTCAAAATCGTTTTCTAAAAAGGTCAATGATTCCTATTTAACCAATCAACGGCTTTCGCTCTTTTTGTTTGGTTAAATAATAATCAAGTCGTATCATTAGTTTGGACGGCTTTCGATCTTACCCAATAAACATTTAAACATAATTGACTTAAGTTAAAAGCAAAACATCCCCAGAGTATTTTCACTAGCATGATAATTGGAACACGACCATGATGACAATCATTACATCCAAACCTTTATAGTTTAGCCAGACATAATAAGTGCGAGTCTATAAAACGTGTAGACTATGGTAAGAGCATTTAGAGTCTATAAAACGTGTAGACTATGGTAAGAGCATTTAGAGTCTATAAAACGTGTAGACTATGGTAAGAGCATTTAGAGTCTATAAAACGTGTAGACTATGGTAAGCGCATTTAGAGTCTATAAAACGTGTAGACTATGGTAAGAGCATTTAGAGTCTATAAAACGTGTAGACTATGGTAAGAGAAATTATAAGTAAAGAGATGCAATAAAATAGAACCTTGCTCCAGTCGGAGACTTGAATCTGATACAAATCTGCGGAATGGTAAGGCTGGTATGATGAACTTCAACCAAAGTGCTCCAAGACTCGATTACAACTCAATCTACACCGCAATAACTCCCCGATGTGAAGACATTATTACTTTACAGAAACTGATAGTATATGGCTTAAGATTGTACCAAGCTTGGATGAAACTAAAAAATGAAAATCGAAAACTATTTATAGAGGATCCTTGAGATGCGTAAAGACCAGCATGCCCCTCAACTTCTTCTGAGCGGGAAGCTTTTTGTGAAGGCCGCGGGCGCGGGGGCTGGAACTGCCAGATCATGGGAACGTGGCAGTTGGTCTCTGGGTGAAAGTGGGCCACGTCATCGCGTTCCCTGTAGCCGGCGCGGCGCTGAACGCCATAAGTGCAGAATATCTTGAAAAACCCTAATTTCTTGGCGTTTTGGCTCGTTTCTTCACAGAAGGCTCTGAAATGACAAGAATCCTGAAAACAAAGGAAAAAGAAACATAATACGAGAAAATGATAATAAAAACTAAGGAAAACATGTGATAGTTGAGTCAGAAACATAGTGCGATTTAGTGCGATCATTATCTTTCTACGGTCGTAGGTCACTCGTAGGTCTTACCCTCACGTTATATTTTCTAGGGTCGTAGGTTGCTTGTAGGTATTACCCTCACGTTATCTTTTATAGGGTTGTAGTTCGCTCGTAGGTCTTACCCTCATGTTATATTTTCTAAGGTTGTAGTTCGCTCATAGGTCTTACCCTCACATTATCTTTTATCGGGTCGTAGGTCGCCCGTAGGTCTTACCCTCACTTATTCTTTTCTAGGGTCGTAGGTCGCCCGTAGGTCTTACCCTCACGTTATATTTTCTAGGGTCATAGGTCCCTCGATATCTTTCCATCACATTATCTTTTTTAGGGTCGTAGGTCATTCAAAGGTCTTACCCTCATGTTATCTTTTCTAGGGTTGTAGGTCGTACGTAAGTCTTACCCTCAAGTTATCTTTTCTAGGGTCGTAGTTCGCTAGTAGGTATTACCCTCACGTTATATTTTCTAGGGTCGTAGGTCGCTCATTGGTCTTACTCTCATGTTAGCTTTTATAGGGTCGTGGGTCGCTCGTAGGTCTTACCCCGACATTATCTTTTATCGGGTCTTAGGTCTTACCCTCACTTTATCTTTTCTAGGGTCGTAGGTTTCCCGTAGGTCTTACCTTCACGTTATATTTTCTAGGGACGTAGCTCACTTGTAGGTCTTACCCTCATGTTATCTTTTCTAGGGTTGTCGGTCGCGCGTAGGTCTTACCCTCATGTTATCTTTTATAGGGTCCTAGGTCGCTCGTAGGTCTTACCCTCTAATTAAATTTTCTAGGGTTGTAGGTCCCTTGTAGGTATTACCCTCACAATATCTTTTATAGCGTTGTAGCTCACTCATAGGTCTTACCCTCATGTTATATTTTCTAAGGTTATAATTTGCTCGTACGTCTTACCCTTACGTTATCTTTTATAGGGTCGTAGCTAGACCATAGGTCTTACCCTCACGTTATATTTTCTAGGGTCGTAGGTCGCCTGTAGGTCTTAGCCTCACGTTATATTTTCTAGGGTGGTAGGTCCCTCAATATCTTTCCATCATATTATCTTTTTTAGGGCGGTAGGTCGCTCATAGGTCTTACCCTCACGTTATCTTTTCTAGGGTTGTAGGTCGTCTGTAAGTCTTACCCTCAAGTTATCTTTTCTAGGGTCGTAGTTCGCTAGTAGGTCTTACCCTCACGTTATCTTTTCTAGGATCGTAGGTCGCTCATAGGTCTTACTCTCACGTTAGCTTTTATAAGGTCGTGGGTCGCTCGTAGGTCTTACCCTCATGTTATATTTCTAAGGTTGTAGGTCTTACCCTCACATTATGTTTTATAAGGTCGTAGGTGGCTCGTAGGTCTTTCCCTTATGTTATCTTTCTACGGTCGTAGGTCGCTCGTAGGTCTTACCCTCACGTTATATTTTCTAGGGTCGTAGGTTGCTTGTAGGTCTTACCCTCATGTTATCTTTTATAGGGTCGTAGGTCGCTCGTAGGTGATACCCTCATGTTATATTTTCTAAGGTTGTAGTTCGCTCATAGGTCTTACCCTCCCATTATCTTTTATCGAGTCGTAGGTCGCCCGTAGGTCTTTCCCTCACTTTTTCTTTTCTAGGGGCGTAGGTCGCCCGTTGGTCTTACCCTCACTTTATATTTTCTAGGTTCGTAGGTCGCTCGTAGGTCTTACCCTCATGTTATCTTTTCTAGGGTTGTAGGTTGCGCGTAGGTCTTACCCTCACATTATCTTTTATCGGGTCGTAGGTCGCCCGTAGGTCTTACCCTCACTTTATCTTTTCTAGGGTCGTAGGTCACCCGTAGGTCTTACCCTCATGATATCTTTTATAGGGTCGCAGGTCACTGGTAGGTGTTACCCTCACGTTATCTTTTATAGTGTCGTAGGTCGCTCGTAGGTCTTACCCTCACGTTATATTTTCTAAGGTTATAGTTTTCTCGTAGGTCTTACCCTCAGGTTTTTTTTAGGATCGTAGGTCGCCCGTAGGTCTTACACTCACGTTATGTTTTCTAGGGTCGTAGGTCGCCCGTAGGTCTTACACTCACGTTATGTTTTTTAAGGTCGTAGGTCGCGCGTAGGTCTTACCCTCGCGTTATATTGTCTAGGGTCTTAGGTCGCATGTAGGTCTTGCCCTCTCATTATATTTTCTAGGGTTGTAGGTCACTTCTAGGTATTACCCTCACAATATCTTTTATAGGGTCGTAGGTCGCTCGTAGGTCTTACCCTCATGTTATATTTTCTAAGGTTGTAGTTCTCTCGTAGGTCTTACCCTCACGTTATCTTTTATAGGGTCATAGGTCGCCCATAGGTCTTACCCTCACGTTATCTTAGCTAGGGTCGTAGGTTGCCCGTAGGTCTTACCCTCACGTTATATTTTCTAGGGCCGTAGGTCCCTCGATATGTTTCCATCACATTATCTTTTTTAGGGTCGTAGGTCGCTCATAGGTCTTACCCTCACGTTATCTTTTCTAGGGTTGTAGGTCGTCCGTAAGTCTTACCCTTAAGTTATCTTTTCTAGGGTCGTAGTTTGCTAGTAGGTCTTACCCTCACGTTGTCTTTTCTAGGGTCGTAGGTCGCTTATTGGTCTTACTCTCACGTTAGCTTTTATAGGGTCGTGGGTCGCTCGTAGGTCTTACCCTCATGTTATATTTCTAAGGTTGTAGGTCTTACCCTCACATTATCTTTTATAAGGTCGTAGGTCGCTCATAGGTCTTTCCCTCATGTTATCTTTCTACGGTCGTAGGTCGCTCGTAGGTCTTACCCTCATGTTATATTTTCTAGGGTCGTAGGTCGCTTGTAGGTCTTACCCTCACGTTATCTTTTATAGGGTTGTAGGTCGCTCATAGGTCTTACCCTCATGTTATATTTTCTAAGGTTGTAGTTCGCTCGTAGGTCTTACCCTCACATTATCTTTTATCGGGTCGTAGGTCGCCCGTAGGTCTTACCCTCACTTTTTCTTTTCTAGGTTCGTAGGTCGCCCGTAGGTCTTAACCTCACGTTATATTTTCTAGGGTCGTAGGTCCCTCGATATCTTTCCATCACATTATCTTTTTTAGGGTCGTAGTTCATTCATAGGTCTTACCCTCATGTTATCTTTTCTAGCGTTGTAGGTCGTACGTAAGTCTTACCCTCAAGTTATCTTTTCTAGGGTCATAGTTCGCTAGTAGGTCTTACCCTCACGTTATCTTTTCTAGGGTCGTAGGTTGCTCATTGGTCTTACTCTCATGTTAGCTTTTATAGGGTCGTGGGTCGCTCGTAGGTCTTACCCTCACATTATCTTTTATCGGGTCGTAGGTCTTACCCTCACTTTATCTTTTCTAGGGTCGTAGGTTTCCCGTAGGTCTTACCCTCACGTTATATTTTCTAGGGATGTAGCTCGCTTGTAGGACTTACCCTCATGTTATCTTTTCTAGGGTTGTCGGTCACGCGTAGGTCTTACCCTCACGTTATCTTTTATAGGGTCCTAGGTCGCTCGTAGGTCTTACCCTCTCATTAAATTTTCTAGTGTTGTAGGTCCCTTGTAGGTATTACCCTCACAATATCTTTTATAGCGTCGTAGGTCGCTCGTAGGTCTTACCCTCATGTTATATTTTCTAAGGTTATAGTTTGCTCGTACGTCTTACCCTTACGTTATCTTTTATAGGGTCGTAGGTCGCCCATAGGTCTTACCCTCACGTTATATTTTCTAGGGTCGTAGGTCACCTGTAGGTCTTAGTCTCACGTTATATTTTCTAGGGTGCTAGGTCCCTCGATATCTTTCCATCACATTATCTTTTTTAGGGTCGTAGGTCGCTCATAGGTCTTACCCTCACGTTATCTTTTCTAGGGTTGTAGGTCGTCCGTAAGTCTTACCCTCAAGTTATCTTTTCTAGGGTCGTAGTTCGCTAGTAGGTCTTACCCTCACGTTATCTTTTCTAGGGTCGTAGGTCGCTCATTGGTCTTACACTCACGTTAGCTTTTATAGGGTCGTGGGTCGCTCGTAGGTCTTACCCTCATGTTATATTTCTAAGCTTGTAGGTCTTACCCTCACATTATGTTTTATAAGGTCGTAGGTGGCTCGTAGGTCTTTCCCTTATGTTATCTTTCTACGGTCGTAGGTCGCTCGTAGGTCTTACCCTCACGTTATATTTTCTAGGGTCAGAGGTTGCTTGTAGGTCTTACCCTCACGTTATCTTTTATAGGGTCGTAGGTCGCTCGTAGGTGATACCCTCATGTTATATTTTCTAAGGTTGTAGTTCGCTCATAGGTCTTACCCTCCCATTATCTTTTATCGAGTCGTAGGTCACCCGTAGGTCTTACCCTCACTTTTTCTTTTCTAGGGGCGTAGGTCGCCCGTTGGTCTTACCCTCACGTGATATTTTCTAGGGTCGTAGGTCGCTCGTAGGTCTTACCCTCATGTTATCTTTTCTAGGGTTGTAGGTCGCGCGTAGGTCTTACCCTCACATTATCTTTTATCGGGTCGTAGGTCGCCCGTAGGTCTTACCCTCACTTTATCTTTTCTAGGGTCGTAGGTCACCTCTAGGTCTTACCCTCATGATATCTTTTATAGGGTCGCAGGTCACTGGTAGGTCTTACCCTCACGTTATCTTTTATAGTGTCGTAGGTCGCTCGTAGGTCTTACCCTCACGTTATATTTCCTAAGGTTATAGTTAGCTCGTAGGTCTTACCCTCAGGTTTTTTTTTAGGGTCGTAGGTCGCCCGTAGGTCTTACACTCACGTTATGTTTTCTAGGGTCGTAGGTCGCGCGTAGGTCTTACCCTCGCGTTATATTTTCTAGGGTCTTAGGTCGCATGTAGGTCTTACCCTCTCATTATATTTTCTAGGGTTGTAGGTCACTTGTAGGTATTACCCTCACAATATCTTTTATAGGGTCGTAGGTCGCTCGTAGGTCTTACCCTCATGTTATATTTTCTAAGGTTGTAGTTCTCTCGTAGGTCTTACCCTCACGTTATCTTTTATAGGGTCATAGGTCGCCCATAGGTCTTACACTCACGTTATCTTAGCTAGGGTCGTAGGTCGCCCGTAGGTGTTACCCTCACGTTATATTTTCTAGGGTCGTAGGTCCCTCGATATCTTTCCATCACATTATCTTTTTTAGGGTAGTAGGTCGTACGTAAGTCTTACCCTCAAGTTATCTTTTCTAGGGTCGTAGTTCGCTAGTAGGTCTTACCCTCACGTTATATTTTCTAGGGTCGTAAGTCGCTCATTGGTCTTACTCTCATGTTAGATTTTATAGGGTCGTGGGTCGCTCGTAGGTCTTACCCTCACATTATCTTTTATCGGGTCGTAGGTCTTACCCTCACTTTATCTTTTCTAGGGTCGGAGGTTTCCCGTAGGTCTTACCCTCACGTTATATTTTCTAGGGACGTAGCTCGCTTGTAGGTCTTACCCTCATGTTATCTTTTCTAGGGTTGTCGGTCGCGCGTAGGTCTTACCCTCACGTTATCTTTTATAGGGTCCTAGGTCGCTCGTAGGTCTTACCCTCATGTTATATTTTCTAAGGTTGTAGTTCGCTCGTAGGTCTTACCTCACATTATCTTTTATCGGGTCGTAGGTCGCCCGTAGGTCTTACCCTCACTTTTTCTTTTCTAGGGTCGTAGGTAGCCCGTAGGTCTTACCCTCACGTTATATTTTCTAGGGTCGTAGGTCCCTCGATATCTTTCCATCACATTATCTTTATTAGGGTCGTAGGTCATTCATAGGTCTTACCCTCATGTTATCTTTTCTAGGGTTGTAGGTCGTACGTAAGTCTTACCCTCAAGTTATCTTTTCTAGGGTCGTAGTTCGCTAGTAGGTCTTACCCTCACGTTATCTTTTCTAGGGTCGTAGGTCGCTCATTGGTCTTACTCTCATGTTAGCTTTTATAAGGTCGTGGGTCGCTCGTACGTCTTACCCTCACATTATCTTTTATCGGGTCGTAGGTCTTACCCTCACTTTATCTTTTCTAGGGTCGTAGGTTTCCTGTAGGTCTTACCCTCACGTTATATTTTCTAGGAACGTAGGTCGCTTGTAGGTCTTACCCTCATGTTATCTTTTCTAGGGTTGTCGGTCGCGCGTAGGTCTTACCCTCTCATTACATTTTCTAGGGTTGTAGGTCCCTTGTAGGTAATACCCTCACAATATCTTTTATAGCATCGTAGGTCACTCGTAGGTCTTACCCTAATGTTATATTTTCTAAGGTTATAGTTTGTTCGTACATCTTACCCATACGTTATCTTTTATAGGGTCGTAGGTCGCCCATAGGTCTTACCCTCACATTATATTTTCTAGGGTCGTAGGTCGCCTGTAGGTCTTAGCCTCACGTTATATTTTCTAGGGTGGTAGGTCCCTCGATATCTTTCCATCACATTATCTTTTTTAGGGTCGTAGGTCGCTCATAGGTCTTACCCTCACGTTATCTTTTCTAGGGTTGTAGGTCGTCTGTATGTGTTACCCTCAAGTTATCTTTTCTAGGGTCGTGGTTCGCTAGTAGGTCTTACCCTCACGTTATCTTTTCTAGGGTCGTAGGTCGCTCATTGGTCTTACTCTCACGTTAGCTTTTATAGGGTAGTGGGTCGCTCGTAGGTCTTACCCTCATGTTATATTTCTAAGGTTGTAGGTCTTACCCTCACATTATGTTTTATAAGGTCGTAGGTGGCTCGTAGGTCTTTCCCTTATGTTATCTTTCTACGCTCGTAGGTCGCTCGTAGGTCTTACCCTCACGTTATATTTTCTAGGGTCGTAGGTTGCATGTAGGTCTTACCCTCACGTTATCTTTTATAGGGTCGTAGGTCGCTCGTAGGTGATACCCTCATGTTATATTTTCTAAGGTTGTTGTTCACTCGTAGGTCTTACCCTCCCATTATCTTTTATCGGGTCGTAGGTCACCCGTAGGTCTTACCCTCACTTTTTCTTTTCTAGGGGCGTAGGTCGCCCGTTGGTCTTACCCTCACGTTATATTTTCCAGGGTCGTAGGTCGCTCGTAGGTCTTACCCTCATGTTATCTTTTCTAGGGTTGTAGGTCGCGCGTAGGTCTTACCCTCACGTTATATTTTATCGGGTCGTAGGTCGCCCGTAGGTCTTACCCTCACTTTATCTTTTCTAGGGTCGTAGGTCACCCGTAGGTCTTACCCTCATGATATCTTTTATAGGGTCGTAGGTCACTGGTAGGTCTTACCCTCACGTTATCTTTTATAGGGTCGTAGGTCGCTCGTTGGTCTTACCCTCACGTTATATTTTCTAAGGTTATAGTTTGCTCGTAGGTCTTACCCTCAGGTTTTTTTTAGGGTCGTAGGTCGCCCGTAGGTCTTACACTCACGTTATGTTTTCTAGGGTCGTAGGTCGCCCGTAGGTCTTACACTCACGTTATATTTTCTAGGGTCGTAGGTCGCATGTAGGTCTTACCCTCTCATTATATTTTCTAGGGTTGTAGGTCACTTGTAGGTATTACCCTCACAATATCTTTTATAGGGTCGTAGGTCGCTCGTAGGTCTTACCCTCATGTTATATTTTCTAAGGTTGTAGTTCTCTCGTAGGTCGTACCCTCACGTTATCTTTTATAGGGTCATAGGTCGCCCGTAGGTCTTACCCTCACGTTATCTTAGGTAGGGTCATAGGTCACCCGTAGGTCTTACCCTCACGTTATATTTTCTTGGGTCGTAGGTCCCTCGATATCTTTCCATCAAATTATCTTTTTTAGGGTCGTAGGTCGCTCATAGGTCTTACCCTCACGTTATCTTTTCTAGGGTTGTAGGTCGTCCATAAGGCTTACCCTCAAGTTATCTTTTCTAGGGTCGTAGTTCGCTAGTAGGTCTTACCCTCACGTTATCTTTTCTAGGTTCGTAGGTCGCTCATTGGTCTTACTCTCACGTTAGCTTTTATAGGGTCATGGGTCGCTCGTAGGTCTTACCCCCATTTTATATTTCTAAGGTTGTAGGTCTTACCCACACATTATTTTTATAAGGTCGTAGGTCGCTCGTAGGTCTTTCCCTCATGTTATCTTTTTACGGTCGTAGGTCGCTCGTATGTCTTACCCTCACGTTATATTTTCTAGGGTCGTAGGTCGCATGTAGTTCTTACCCTCACGTTATCTTTTACAGGGTCGTAGGTCGCTCGTAGGTCTTACCCTCATGTTATATTTTCTAAGGTTGTAGTTTACTCGTAGGTCTTACCCTCACATTATCTTTTATCAGGTCGTAGGTCACCCATAGGTCTTACCCTCACTTTTTCTTTTCTAGGGTCGTAGGTGGCCCGTAGGTCTTACCCTCATGTTATTTTTTCAAGGGTTGTAGGTCGCTTGTAGGTCTTACCCTCAAGTTATCTTTTATAGGGTCGTAGGTCGCTCGTAGGTCTTACACTTACGTTATATTTTCTAAGGTTATAGTTTGCTCGTAGGTCTTACCCTCATGTTATATCTTCTAAGGTTATAGTTTGCTCGTAGGTCTTACCCTCAGGTTATTTTTTTTAGGGTCGTAGGTCGCCCGTAGGTCTTACACTCACGTTATGTTTTCTAGGGTAGTAGGTCTCCCGTAGGTCTTACACTCACGTTATCTTTTCTAAGGTCGTAGGTCGTTCGTAGGTCTTACCCTCGCGTTATATTTTCTTGTGACGTAGGTCACCCGTAGGTCTTACCCTCTCGTTATATTTTCTAGGGTTGTAGGTCGTTTGTAGGTATTACCCTCACAATATCTTTTATAGGGTCGTAGGTTGCTCGTAGGTCTTACCCTCATGTTATATTTTCTAAGGTTGTAGTTCACTCGTAGGTCTTACCCTCACGTTATCTTTTATAGGGTTGTAGGTCGCCCGTAGGTCTTACCCTCACGTTATCTTTTCTAGCGTCGTAGGTCACCCGTAGGTCTTACCCTCACGTTATATTTTCTAGGGTCGTAGGTCCCTCGATATCTTTCCATCATGTTATCTTTTTTAGGGTCGTAGGTCGCTCATAGGTCTTACCCTCACGTTATCTTTTCTAGGGTTGTAGGTCGTGCGTAAGTCTTACCCACAAGTTATCTTTTCTAGGGTCGTAGTTCGCTAGTAGGTCTTACCCTCACGTTATCTTTTCTAGGGTCGTAGGTCACTCATAGGTCTTACCATCACGTTATCTTTTATGGGGTCGTAGCTCGCTCGTAGGTGTTACCCTCACGTTATATTTTCTAAGGTTATAGTTTGCTCGTAGGTCTTACCCTCAGGTTATTTTTTTTAGGGTCGTAGGTCGCCCGTAGGTCTTACACTCACGTTATGTTTTCTAGGGTCGTAGGTCGCCCGTAGGTCTTACACTCATGTTATGTTTTTTAAGGTCGTAGGTCGCGCGTAGGTCTTACCCTCACGTTATATTTTCTAGGGTCTTAGGTCGCATGTAGGTCTTACCCTCTCATTATATTTTCTAGGGTTGTAGGTCACTTGTAGGTATTACCCTCACAATATCTTTTATAGGGTCGTAGGTCGCTCGTAGGTCTTACCCTCATGTTATATTTTCTAAGGTTGTAGTTCTCTCGTAGGTCGTACCCTCACGTTATCTTTTATAGGGTCATAGGTCGCCCGTAGGTCTTACCCTCACGTTATCTTAGCTAGGGTCGTAGGTCACCCGTAGGTCTTACCCTCACGTTATATTTTCTTGGGTCGTAGGTTCCTCGATATCTTTCCATCACATTATCTTTTTTAGGGTCGTAGGTCGCTCATAGGTCTTACCCTCACGTTATCTTTTCTAGGGTTGTAGGTCGTCCATAAGTCTTACCCTCAAGTTATCTTTTCTAGGGTCGTAGTTCGCTAGTAGGTCTTACCCTCACGTTATCTTTTCTAGGTTCGTAGGTCGCTCATTGGTCTTACTCTCACGTTAGCTTTTATAGGGTCGTGGGTCGCTCGTAGGTCTTACCCCCATGTTATATTTCTAAGGTTGTAGGTCTTACCCACACATTATTTTTATAAGGTCGTAGGTCGCTCGTAGGTCTTTCCCTCATGTTATCTTTCTACGGTCGTAGGTCGCATGTATGTCTTACCCTCACGTTATATTTTCTAGGGTCGTAGGTCGCATGTAGGTCTTACCCTCACGTTATCTTTTACAGGGTCGTAGGTCGCTCGTAGGTCTTACCCTCATGTTATATTTTCTAAGGTTGTAGTTTGCTCGTAGGTCTTACCGTCACATTATCTTTTATCAGGTCGTAGGTCACCCGTAGGTCTTACCCTCACTTTTTCTTTTCTAGGGTCGTAGGTCGCCCGTAGGTCTTACCCTCATGTTATTTTTTCAAGGGTTGTAGGTCGCTTGTAGGTCTTACCCTCAAGTTATCTTTTATAGGGTCGTAGGTCGCTCGTAGGTCTTACATTTACGTTATATTTTCTAAGGTTATAGTTTGCTCGTAGGTCTTACCCTCATGTTATATCTTCTAAGGTTATAGTTTGCTCGTAGGTCTTACCCTCAGGTTATTTTTTTTAGGGTCGTAGGTCGCCCGTAGGTTTTACACTCACATTATGTTTTCTAGGGTAGTAGGTCGCCCGTAGGTCTTACACTCACGTTATCTTTTCTAAGGTCGTAGGTCGTTCGTAGGTCTTACCCTCGCGTTATATTTTCTAGTGACGTAGGTCACCCGTAGGTCTTACCCTCTCATTATATTTTCTAGGGTTGTAGGTCGCTTGTAGGTATTACCCTCACAATATCTTTTATAGGGTCATAGGTTGCTCGTAGGTCTTACCCTCATGTTATATTTTCTAAGGTTGTAGTTCACTCGTAGGTCTTACCCTCACGTTATCTTTTATAGGGTTGTAGGTCGCCCATAGGTCTTACCCTCACGTTATCTTTTCTAGGGTCGTAGGTCACCCGTAGGTCTTACCCTCACGTTATATTTTCTAGGGTCGTAGGTCCCTCGATATCTTTCCATCATGTTATCTTTTTTAGGGTCGTAGGTCGCTCATAGGTCTTACCCTCACGTTATCTTTTCTAGGGTTGTAGGTCGTGCGTAAGTCTTACCCACAAGTTATCTTTTCTAGGGTCGTAGTTCGCTAGTAGGTCTTACCCTCACGTTATCTTTTCTAGGGTCGTAGGTCACTCATAGGTCTTACCCTCACGTTATATTTTCTAAGGTTATAGTTTGCTCGTAGGTCTTACCCTCAGGTTATTTTTTTTAGGGTCGTAGGTCGCCCGTAGGTCTTACACTCATGTTATGTTTTCTAGGGTCGTAGGTCGCCCGTAGGTCTTACACTCACGTTATGTTTTCTAAGGTCGTAGGTCGCTCGTGGACTTATCCTCGCGTTATATTTTCTAGGGTCCTAGGTCGCTTGCAGGTCTTACCCTCACGTTATCTTTTATAGGGTCGTAGGTCGCTCGTAGGTCTTACACTCACGTTATATTTTCTAAGGTTGTATATCGCTCGTAGGTCTTACCCTCATGTTATATTTTCTAAGCTTATAGTTTGCTCGTAGGTCTTACCCTCAGGTTATTTTTTTTAGGGTCGTAGGTCGCCCGTAGGTCTTACACTTACGTTTTGTTTTCTAGGGTAGTAGGTCGCCCGTAGGTCTTAAACTCACGTTATCTTTTCTAAGGTCGTAGGTCACTCGTAGGTCTTACCCTCGCGTTATCTTTTCTAGGGTTGTAGGTCGCCCGTAGGTCTTACCCTCTCGTTATAGTTTCTAGGGTTGTACGTCGCTTGTAGGTATTACCCTCACAATATCTTTTATAGGGTCGTAGGTCGCTCGTAGGTCTTACCCTCATGTTATATTTTCTAAGGTTGTAGTTCTCTCGTAGGTCGTACCCTCACGTTATCTTTTATAGGGTCATAGGTCGCCCGTAGGTCTTACCCTCACGTTATCTTAGCTAGGGTCGTAGGTCACCCGTAGGTCTTACCCTCACAGTATATTTTCTTGGGTCGTAGGTCCCTCGATATCTTTCCATCACATTATCTTTTTTAGGGTCGTAGGTCGCTCATAGGTCTGACCCTCACGTTATCTTTTCTAGGGTTATAGGTCATCCATAAGTCTTACCCTCCAGTTATCTTTTCTAGGGTCGTAGCTCGCTAGTAGGTCTTACCCTCACGTTATCTTTTCTAGGTTCGTAGGTCGCTCATTGGTCTTACTCTCACGTTAGCTTTTCTAGGGTCGTGGGTCGCTTGTAGGTCTTACCCACACATTATGTTTTATAAGGTCGTAGGTCGCTCGTAGGTCTTTCCCTCATGTTATCTTTCTACGGTCGTAGGTCGCTCGTATGTCTTACCCTCACGTTATATTTTCTAGGGTCGTAGGTCGCATGTAGGTCTTACCCTCACGTTATCTTTTACAGGGTCGTAGGTCGCTCGTAGGTCTTACCCTCATGTTATATTTTCTAAGGTTGTAGTTTGCTCGTAGGTCTTACCCTCACATTATATTTTATCGGGTCGTAGGTCACCCGTAGGTCTTACCCTCACTTTTTCTTTTCTAGGGTCGTAGGTCGCCTGTAGGTCTTACCCTCATGTTATTTTTTCTAGGGTTGTAGGTCGCTTGTAGGTCTTACCCTCAAGTTATCTTTTATAGGGTCGTAGGTCGCTCGTAGGTCTTACACTTAGGTTATATTTTCTAAGGTTATAGTTTGCTCGTAGGTCTTACCCTCATGTTATATCTTCTAAGGTTATAGTTTGCTCGTAGGTCTTACCCTCAGGTTATTTTTTTTAGGGTCGTAGGTCGCCCATAGGTCTTACACTCACGTTATGTTTTCTAGGGTAGTAGGTCGCCCGTAGGTCTTACACTCACGTTATCTTTTCTAAGGTCGTAGGTCGCTCGTAGGTGTTACCCTCCCGTTATATTTTCTAGTGACGTAGGTCACTCGTAGGTGTTACCCTCTCGTTATATTTTCTAGGGTTGTAAGTCGCTTGTAGGTATTACCCTCACAATATCTTTTATAGGGTCGTAGGTCGCTCGTAGGTCTTACCCTCATGTTATATTTTCTAAGGTTGTAGTTCCCTCGTAGGTCTTACCCTCACGTTATCTTTTATAGGGTTGTAGGTCGCCCGTAGGTCTTACCCTCACGTTATCTTTTCTAGGGTCGTAGGTCACCCGTAGGTCTTACCCTCACGTTATATTTTCTAGGGTCGTAGGTCCCTCAATATCTTTCCATCATGTTATCTTTTTTAGGGTCGTAGGTCGCTCATAGGTCTTACCCTCACGTTATCTTTTCTAGGGTTGTAGGTCGTGCGTAAGTCTTACCCACAAGTTATCTTTTCTAGTGTGTAGTTCGCTAGTAGGTCTTACCCTCACGTTATCTTTTCTAGGGTCGTAGGTCACTCGTAGGTCTTACCCTCATGTTATCTTTTATGGGGTCGTAGCTCGCTCGTAGGTGTCACCCTCACGTTATATTTTCTAAGGTTATAGTTTGCTCGTAGGTCTTACCCTCAGGTTATTTTTTTTAGGGTCGTAGGTCGCCCGTAAGTCTTACACTCATGTTATGGTTTCTAGGGTCGTAGGTCGCCCGTAGGTCTTACACTCACGTTATGTTTTCTAAGGTCGTAGGTCGCTCGTAGGTCTTATCCTCGCGTTATATTTTCTAGGGTTGTAGGTCGCTTGTAGGTCTTACCCTCATGTTATCTTTTATAGGGTCGTAGGTCGCTCGTAGGTCTTACACTCACGTTATATTTTCTAAGGTTGTAGTTCGCCCGTAGGTCTTACCCTCATGTTATATTTTCTAAGCTTATAGTTTGCTCGTAGGTCTTACCCTCAGGTTATTTTTTTTAGGGTCGTAGGTCGCTCGTAGGTCTTACACTCACGTTTTGTTTTCAAGGGTAGTAGGTCGCCCGTAGGTCTTAAACTCACGTTATCTTTTCTAAGGTCGTAGGTCACTCGTAGGTCTTACACTCGCGTTATCTTTTCTAGGGTTGTAGGTCGCCCGTAGGTCTTACCCTCTCGTTATAGTTTCTAGGGTTGTAGGTCGCTTGTAGGTATTACCCTCACAATATCTTTTAAAGGGTCGTAGGTCGCCCGTAGGTCTTACCCTCACGTTATCTTTTCTAAGGTTATAGTTTGCTCGTAGGTCTTACCCTCATGTTATTTTTAATAGGGTCGTAGGTCGCCCATAGGTCTTACACTCACGTTATGTTTTCTAGGGTAGTAGGTCGCTCGTAGGTCTTACCCTCATGTTATCTTTTCTAAGGTCGTAGGTCGCTCGTAGGTCTTACCCTCGCGTTATATTTTCTAGGGTCGTAGCTTGCACGTAGGTCTTACCCTCTCGTCATATTTTCTAGGGTGGTAGGTCACTTGTAGGTATTACCCTCACAATATCTTTTATAGGGTCGTAGGTCGCTCATAGGTCTTACCCTCATGTTATATTTTCTAAGGTTGTAGTTCGGTCATAGGTCTTACCCTTACGTTATCTTTTCTAGGGTCGTAGGTCGCTCATAAGTGTTACCCACATGATATCTTTTATAGGGTCGTAGGTCGCTCATAGATCTTATGCTCATGTTATCTTTCTAGGGTCATATTTCGCTCGTAGGTCTTACCCTCACGTTATGATTTCTAGGGTCTAGGTCGCTCGTAGGTCTTACCCTCATGTTATCTTTTCTAAGGTCGTAGGTCGCTCGGAGGTCTTACCCTCACATTATCTTTTCTAGGGTCGTAGGTCCCTCATAGGTCTTATCCTCACGTTATCTTTTCTAGGGTTGTAGGTCTTACCCTCACGTTATATTTTATAAGGTCGTAGGTCGCTCGTATGTCTTACCCTTATGTTATCTTTCTAGGATCGTAGGTCGCTCTTAGGTCTTAACCCCATGTTATCTTTTATAGGGTCGTAGGTCGCATGTAGGTCTTACCCTCACATTATCTTTTATAGGGTCGGAGGTCGCTCGTAGGTCCTACACTCACGTTATATTTTCTAGGGTCATAGTTCGCTCGTAGGTCTTACCATGATGTTATCATTTCTAGGGTTGTAGGTCGCCCGTAGGTCTTACCCTCATGTTATCTTTTCTAGGGTCGTAGGTTACCCGTAGGTCTTACCCTCATGTTATCTATTTAAAGGTTGTAGGTCGCTCGTAGGTCTTACCCTCGTGTTATCTTTTATAGGGTTGTAGGTCGCTCGTAGGTGTTACCCTCACGTTATATTTCTAGGATCATAGGTGTCTCATAGGTCTTACACTGACGTTATCTTTTATAGAGTCGTAGGTCGCCCATAGGTCTTACCCTCATGTTATCTTTCAAGAGTCGTAGGTCGCTTATAGGTCTTACCCTTATGTTATCTTTTCTAGGTTGATAGGTCGATTGTGGGTATTACCCTCACAATATCTTTTATAGGGTCGTAGGTCGCTCATAGGTCTTACACTCACGTTATACTTTCTAAGGTTGTTGTTCGCTGGTAGGTCTTACCCTCACGTTATCTTTTATAGGGTCGTAGGTCGCCCGTAGGTCTTACCCTCACATTATCTTTTCTAGGGTCATAGTTCGCTCGTAGGTCTTACCCTCATGATATATATTATAGGGTCGTAGGTCGCTCATAGATCTTACCCTCATGTTATCTTTCTAGGGTCATAGGTCGCTCGTAGGTCTTACCCTCACGTTATCTTTTCTAAGGTCGTAGGTCGCTCGGAGGTCTTACCCTCACATTATCTTTTCTAGGGTCGTAGGTCGCTCGTAGGTCTTATCCTCACGTTATCTTTTCTAGGGTTGTAGGTCTTACCCTCACGTTATCTTTTATAAGGTCGTAGGTCGCTCGTATGTCTTACCCTTATGTTACCTTTCTAGGATCATATGTCGCTCTTAGGTCTTAACCCCATGTTATCTTTTATAGTGTCGTAGGTCGCATGTAGGTCTTACCCTCACATTATCTTTTATAGGGTCGGAGGTAACTCGTAGGTCGCTCGTAGGTCTTACACTCACGTTATATTTTATAGGGTCGTAGGTCGCCCGTAGGTCTTACCCTTACGTTATCATTTCTAGGGTTGTAGGTCACCTGTAGGTCTTACCCTCATGTTATCTTTTCTAGGGTCATAGTCTGCTCGTAGGTCTTACCCTGATGTTACCTTTTCTAGGGTCGTAGGTCGCTAATAGGTCTTACACTCACGTTATACTTTCTAAGGTTGTTGTTCGTTCGTAGGTCTTACCCTCACGTTATGTTTTCTAGGGTCGTAGGTCACCCGTAGGTCTTACCCTCATGTTATCTATTTAAAGGTCGTAGTTCGCTCGTAGGTCTTACCCTCGTGTTATCTTTTATAGGGTTGTAGGTCGCTCGTAGGTCTTACCCTCACATTATATTTCTAGGATCATAGGTGTCTCATAGGTCTTACACTGACGTTATCTTTTATAGTGTCCTAGGTCGCTCATAGGTCTTACCCTCATGTTATCTTTCTAGAGTCGTAGGTCGCTTATAGGTCTTACCCTTATGTTATCTTTTCTAGGTTTCTAGGTCGATTGTAGGTATTACCCTCACAATATCTTTTATAGGGTCGTAGGTCGCTCATAGGTCTTACACTCACGTTATACTTTCTAAGGTTGTTGTTCGCTGGTAGGTCTTACCCTCACGTTATCTTTTATAGGGTCGTAGAACGCCCGTAGGTCTTACCCTCACATTATCTTTTCTAGGGTCGTAGTTCGCCCGTAGGTCTTACCCTCACGTTATCTTTTCTAGGGGCGTAGGTCGCTCATAGATCTTACCCTCACGTTATCTTTTCTAGGGTCGTAGGTCACTCATAAGTCTTACCCACACGATATCTTTTATAGGGTCGTAGGTCGCTCATAGGTCTTACCCTCATGTTATCTTTCTAGGGTCATAGGTCGCTCGTAGGTCTTACCCTCACGTTATGATTTCTAGGGTCTAGGTCGCTCGTAGGTCTTACCCTCACGTTATCTTTTCTAAGGTCGTAGGTCGCTCGGAGGTCTTACCCTCACATTATCTTTTCTAGGGTCGTAGGTCGCTCGTAGGTCTTATCCTCACGTTATCTTTTGTAGGGTTGTAGGTATTACCCTCACGTTATCTTTTATAAGGTCGTAGGTCGCTCGTATGTCTTACCCTTATGTTATCTTTCTAGGATCGTAGGTCGCTCTTAGGTCTTAACCCCATGTTATCTTTTATAGAGTCGTAGGTCGCATGTAGGTCTTACCCTCACATTATCTTTTATAGGGTCGGAGGTCACTCGTAGGTCGCTCGTAGGTCTTACACTCACGTTATCTTTTATAGGGTCGTAGGTCGCCCGTAGGACTTACCCTTACGTTATCATTTCTAGGGTTGTAGGTCGCCCGTAGGTCTTGCCCTCATGTTATCTTTTCTAGGGTCATAGTCTGCTCGTAGGTCTTACCCTGATGTTACCTTTTATAGGGCCGTAGGTCGCTCATAGGTCTTACACTCACGTTATACTTTCTAAGGTTGTTGTTCGCTCGTAGGTCTTACCCTCACATTATCTTTTCTAGGGTCGTAGTTCGCTTGTAGGTCTTACCCTCACATTATCTTTTCTAGGGGCATAGGTTGCTCATAGGTCTTACCCTCACGTTATCTTTTCTAGGGTCGTAGGTCGCTCATAAGTCTTACCCACACGATATCTTTTATAGGGTCGTAGGTCGCTCATAGGTCTTACCCTCATGTTATCTTTCTAGGGTCATAGGTCGCTCGTAGGTCTTACCCTCACGTTATGATTTCTAGGGTCTAGGTCGCTCGTAGGTCTTACCCTCACGTTATCTTTTCTAAGGTCGTAGGTCGCTCGGAGGTCTTACCCTCACATTATCTTTTCTAGGGTCGTAGGTCACTCGTAGGTCTTATCCTCACGTTATCTTTTCTAGGGTTATAGGTCTTACCCTCACGTTATCTTTTATAAGGTCGTAGGTCGCTCGTATGTCTTACCCTTATGTTATCTTTCTAGGATCGTAGGTCGCTCTTAGGTCTTAACCCCATGTTATCTTTTATAGGGCCGTAGGTCGCATGTAGGTCTTACCCTCACATTATCTTTTATAGGGTCGGAGGTCACTCGTAGGTCGCTCGTAGGTGTTACACTCACGTTATCTTTTATAGGGTCGTAGGTCGCCCGTAGGTCTTACCCTTACGTTATCATTTCTATGGTTTTAGGTCACCCGTAGGTCTTACCCTCATGTTATCTTTTCTAGGGTCATAGTCTGCTCGTAGGTCTTACCTTGATGTTACCTTTTCTAGGGTCGTAGGTCGCTCATAGGTCTTACACTCACGTTATACTTTCTAAGGTTGTTATTCGTTCGTAGGTCTTACCCTCACGTTCTCTTTTCTAGGGTCGTAGGTCACCCGTAGGTCTTACCCTCATGTTATCTATTTAAAGGTCGTAGGTCGCTCGTAGGTCTTACCCTCGTGTTATCTTTTATAGGGTTGTAGGTCGCTCGTAGGTCTTACCCTCACGTTATATTTCTAGGATCATAGGTGTCTCATAGGTCTTACACTGATGTTATCTTTTATAGAGTCATAGGTCGCCCATAGGTCTTACCCTCATGTTATCTTTCTAGAGTCGTAGGTCGCTTATAGGTCTTACCCTTATGTTATCTTTTCTAGGTTGATAGGTCGATTGTAGGTATTACCCTCACAATATCTTTTATAGGCTCGTAGGTCGCTCATAGGTCTTACACTCACGTTACACTTTCTAAGGTTGTTGTTCGCTGGTAGGTCTTACCCTCACGTTATCTTTTATAGGGTCGTAGGTCGCCCGTAGGTCTTACCCTCACATTATCTTTTCTAGGGTCGTAGTTCACCCGTAGGTCTTACCCTCACGATATCTTTTATAGGGTCATAGGTCGCTCATAGGTCTTACCCTCATGTTATCTTTCTCGGGTCATAGGTCGCTCGTAGGTCTTACCCTCACGTTATGATTTCTAGGGTCTAGGTCGCTCGTAGGTCTTACCCTCACGTTATCTTTTATAAGGTCGTAGGTCGCTCGGATGTCTTACCCTCACATTATCTTTTCTAGGGTCGTAGGTCGCTCGTAGGTCTTATCCTCACGTTATCTTTTCTAGGGTTGTAGGTCTTACCCTCACGTTATCTTTTATAAGGTCGTAGGTCGCTCGTATGTCTTACCCTTATGTTATCTTTCTAGGATCGTAGGTCGCTTTTAGGTCTTAACCCCATGTTATCTTTTATAGGGTCGTAGGTCGCATGTAGGTCTTACCCTCACATTATCTTTTATAGGGTCGGAGGTCACTCGTAGGTCGCTCGTAGGTCTTACACTCACGTTATATTTTATAGGGTCGTAGGTCGCCCGTAGGTCTTACCCTTACGTTATCATTTCTAGGGTTGTAGGTCACCTGTAGGTCTTACCCTCATGTTATCTTTTCTAGGGTCATAGTCTGCTCGTAGGTCTTACCCTGATGTTACCTTTTCTAGGGTCGTAGGTCGCTCATAGGTCTTACACTCACGTTATACTTTCTAAGGTTGTTGTTCGTTCGTAGGTCTTACCCTCACGTTATGTTTTCTAGGGTCGTAGGTCACCCGTAGGTCTTACCCTCATGTTATCTATTTAAAGGTCGTAGGTCGCTCGTAGGTCTTACCCTCGTGTTATCTTTTATAGGGTTGTAGGTCGCTCGTAGGTCTTACCCTCACATTATATTTCTAGGATCATAGGTGTCTCATAGGTCTTACACTGACGTTATCTTTTATAGTGTCCTAGGTCGCTCATAGGTCTTACCCTCATGTTATCTTTCTAGAGTCGTAGGTCGCTTATAGGTCTTACCCTTATGTTATCTTTTCTAGGTTTGTAGGTCGATTGTAGGTATTACCCTCACAATATCTTTTATAGGGTCGTAGGTCGCTCATAGGTCTTACACTCACGTTATACTTTCTAAGGTTGTTGTTCGCTGGTTGGTCTTACCCTCACGTTATCTTTTATAGGGTCGTAGAACGCCCGTAGGTCTTACCCTCACATTATCTTTTCTAGGGTCGTAGTTCGCCCGTAGGTCTTACCCTCACGTTATCTTTTCTAGGGGCGTAGGTCGCTCATAGATCTTACCCTCACGTTATCTTTTCTAGGGTCGTAGGTCACTCATAAGTCTTACCCACACGATATCTTTTATAGGGTCGTAGGTCGCTCATAGGTCTTACCCTCATGTTATCTTTCTAGGGTCATAGGTCGCTCGTAGGTCTTACCCTCACGTTATGATTTCTAGGGTCTAGGTCGCTCGTAGGTCTTACCCTCACGTTATCTTTTCTAAGGTCGTAGGTCGCTCGGAGGTCTTACCCTCATATTATCTTTTCTAGGGTCGTAGGTCGCTCGTAGGTCTTATCCTCACGTTATCTTTTCTAGGGTTGTAGGTATTACCCTCACGTTATCTTTTATAAGGTCGTAGGTCGCTCGTATGTCTTACCCTTATGTTATCTTTCTAGGATCGTAGGTCGCTCTTAGGTCTTAACCCCATGTTATCTTTTATAGGGCCGTAGGTCGCATGTAGGTCTTACCCTCACATTATCTTTTATAGGGTCGGAGGTCACTCGTAGGTCGCTCGTAGGTGTTACACTCACGTTATCTTTTATAGGGTCGTAGGTCGCCCGTAGGTCTTACCCTTACGTTATCATTTCTATGGTTTTAGGTCACCCGTAGGTCTTACCCTCATGTTATCTTTTCTAGGGTCATAGTCTGCTCGTAGGTCTTACCTTGATGTTACCTTTTCTAGGGTCGTAGGTCGCTCATAGGTCTTACACTCACGTTATACTTTCTAAGGTTGTTATTCGTTCGTAGGTCTTACCCTCACGTTCTCTTTTCTAGGGTCGTAGGTCACCCGTAGGTCTTACCCTCATGTTATCTATTTAAAGGTCGTAGGTCGCTCGTAGGTCTTACCCTCGTGTTATCTTTTATAGGGTTGTAGGTCGCTCGTAGGTCTTACCCTCACGTTATATTTCTAGGATCATAGGTGTCTCATAGGTCTTACACTGATGTTATCTTTTATAGAGTCGTAGGTCGCCCATAGGTCTTACCCTCATGTTATCTTTCTAGAGTCGTAGGTCGCTTATAGGTCTTACCCTTATGTTATCTTTTCTAGGTTGATAGGTCGATTGTAGGTATTACCCTCACAATATCTTTTATAGGCTCGTAGGTCGCTCATAGGTCTTACACTCACGTTATACTTTCTAAGGTTGTTGTTCGCTGGTAGGTCTTACCCTCACGTTATCTTTATAGGGTCGTAGGTCGCCCGTAGGTCTTACCCTCACATTATCTTTTCTAGGGTCGTAGTTCACCCGTAGGTCTTACCCTCACGATATCTTTTATAGGGTCATAGGTCGCTCATAGGTCTTACCCTCATGTTATCTTTCTCGGGTCATAGGTCGCTCGTAGGTCTTACCCTCACGTTATGATTTCTAGGGTCTAGGTCGCTCGTAGGTCTTACCCTCACGTTATCTTTTATAAGGTCGTAGGTCGCTCGGATGTCTTACCCTCACATTATCTTTTCTAGGGTCGTAGGTCGCTCGTAGGTCTTATCCTCACGTTATCTTTTCTAGGGTTGTAGGTCTTACCCTCACGTTATCTTTTATAAGGTCGTAGGTCGCTCGTATGTCTTACCCTTATGTTATCTTTCTAGGATCGTAGGTCGCTTTAAGGTCTTAACCCCATGTTATCTTTTATAGGGTCGTAGGTCGCATGTAGGTCTTACCCTCACATTATCTTTTATAGGGTCGGAGGTCACTCGTAGGTCGCTCGTAGGTCTTACACTCACGTTATATTTTATAGGGTCGTAGGTCGCCCGTAGGTCTTACCCTTACGTTATCATTTCTAGGGTTGTAGGTCACCTGTAGGTCTTACCCTCATGTTATCTTTTCTAGGGTCATAGTCTGCTCGTAGGTCTTACCCTGATATTACCTTTTCTAGGGTCGTAGGTCGCTCATAGGTCTTACACTCACGTTATACTTTCTAAGGTTGTTGTTCGTTCGTAGGTCTTACCCTCACGTTATGTTTTCTAGGGTCGTAGGTCACCCGTAGGTCTTACCCTCATGTTATCTATTTAAAGGTCGTAGGTCGCTCGTAGGTCTTACCCTCGTGTTATCTTTTATAGGGTTGTAGGTCGCTCGTAGGTCTTACCCTCACATTATATTTCTAGGATCATAGGTGTCTCATAGGTCTTACACTGACGTTATCTTTTATAGTGTCCTAGGTCGCTCATAGGTCTTACCCTCATGTTATCTTTCTAGAGTCGTAGGTCGCTTATAGGTCTTACCCTTATGTTATCTTTTCTAGGTTTGTAGGTCGATTGTAGGTATTACCCTCACAATATCTTTTATAGGGTCGTAGGTCGCTCATAGGTCTTACACTCACGTTATACTTTCTAAGGTTGTTGTTCGCTGGTTGGTCTTACCCTCACGTTATCTTTTATAGGGTCGTAGAACGCCCGTAGGTCTTACCCTCACATTATCTTTTCTAGGGTCGTAGTTCGCCCGTAGGTCTTACCCTCACGTTATCTTTTCTAGGGGCGTAGGTCGCTCATAGATCTTACCCTCACGTTATCTTTTCTAGGGTCGTAGGTCACTCATAAGTCTTACCCACACGATATCTTTTATAGGGTCGTAGGTCGCTCATAGGTCTTACCCTCATGTTATCTTTCTAGGGTCATAGGTCGCTCGTAGGTCTTACCCTCACGTTATGATTTCTAGGGTCTAGGTCGCTCGTAGGTCTTACCCTCACGTTATCTTTTCTAAGGTCGTAGGTCGCTCGGAGGTCTTACCCTCACATTATCTTTTCTAGGGTCGTAGGTCGCTCGTAGGTCTTATCCTCACGTTATCTTTTCTAGGGTTGTAGGTATTACCCTCACGTTATCTTTTATAAGGTCGTAGGTCGCTCGTATGTCTTACCCTTATGTTATCTTTCTAGGATCGTAGGTCGCCCTTAGGTCTTAACCCCATGTTATCTTTTATAGAGTCGTAGGTCGCATGTAGGTCTTACCCTCACATTATCTTTTATAGGGTCGGAGGTCACTCGTAGGTCCCTCGTAGGTCTTACACTCACGTTATCTTTTATAGGGTCGTAGGTCGCCCGTAGGACTTACCCTTACGTTATCAGTTCTAGGGTTGTAGGTCGCCCGTAGGTCTTGCCCTCATGTTATATTTTCTAGGGTCATAGTCTGCTCGTAGGTCTTACCCTGATGTTACCTTTTCTAGGGCCGTAGGTCGCTCATAGGTCTTACACTCACGTTATACTTTCTAAGGTTGTTGTTCGCTCGTAGGTCTTACCCTCACATTATCTTTTCTAGGGGCATAGGTTGCTCATAGGTCTTACCCTCACGGTATCTTTTCTAGGGTCGTAGGTCGCTCATAAGTCTTACCCACACGATATCTTTTATAGGGTCGTAGGTCGCTCATAGGTCTTACCCTCATGTTATCTTTCTAGGGTCATAGGTCGCTCGTAGGTCTTACCCTCACGTTATGATTTCTAGGGTCTAGGTCGCTCGTAGGTCTTACCCTCACGTTATCTTTTCTAAGGTCGTAGGTCGCTCGGAGGTCTTACCCTCACATTATCTTTTCTAGGGTCGTAGGTCGCTCGTAGGTCTTATCCTCACGTTATCTTTTCTAGGGTTATAGGTCTTACCCTCACGTTATCTTTTATAAGGTCGTAGGTCGCTCGTATGTCTTACCCTTATGTTATCTTTCTAGGATCGTAGGTCGCTCTTAGGTCTTAACCCCATGTTATCTTTTATAGGGTCGTAGGTCGCATGTAGGTCTTACCCTCACATTATCTTTTATAGGGTCGGAGGTCACTCGTAGGTGGCTCGTAGGTGTTACACTCACGTTATCTTTTATAGGGTCGTAGGTCGCCCGTAGGTCTTACCCGTACGTTATCATTTCTATGGTTTTAGGTCACCCGTTGGTCTTACCCTCATGTTATCTTTTCTAGGGTCATAGTCTGCTCGTAGGTCTTACCTTGATGTTACCTTTTCTAGGGTCGTAGGTCGCTCATAGGTCTTACACTCACGTTATACTTTCTAAGGTTGTTATTCGTTCGTAGGTCTTACCCTCACGTTCTCTTTTCTAGGGTCGTAGGTCACCCGTAGGTCTTACCCTCATGTTATCTATTTAAAGGTCGTAGGTCGCTCGTAGGTCTTACCCTCGTGTTATCTTTTATAGGGTTGTAGGTCGCTCGTAGGTCTTACCCTCACGTTATATTTCTAGGATCATAGGTGTCTCATAGGTCTTACACTGATGTTATCTTTTATAGAGTCGTAGGTCGCCCATAGGTCTTACCCTCATGTTATCTTTCTAGAGTCGTAGGTCGCTTATAGGTCTTACCCTTATGTTATCTTTTCTATGTTGATAGGTCGATTGTAGGTATTACCCTCACAATATCTTTTATAGGCTCGTAGGTCGCTCATAGGTCTTACACTCACGTTATACTTTCTAAGGTTGTTGTTCGCTGGTAGGTCTTACCCTCACGTTATCTTTTATAGGGTCGTAGGTCGCCCGTAGGTCTTACCCTCACATTATCTTTTCTAGGGTCGTAGTTCACCCGTAGGTCTTACCCTCACGATATCTTTTATAGGGTCGTAGGTCGCTCATAGGTCTTACCCTCATGTTATCTTTCTAGGGTCATAGGTCGCTCGTAGGTCTTACCCTCACGTTATGATTTCTAGGGTCTAGGTCGCTCGTAGGTCTTACCCTCACGTTATCTTTTATAAGGTCGTAGGTCGCTCGGATGTCTTACCCTCACATTATCTTTTCTAGGGTCGTAGGTCGCTCGTAGGTCTTATCCTCATGTTATCTTTTCTAGGGTTGTAGGTCTTACCCTCACATTATCTTTTATAAGGTCGTAGGTCGCTCGTATGTCTTACCCTTATGTTATCTTTCTAGGATCGTAGGTCGCTTTTAGGTCTTAACCCCATGTTATCTTTTATAGGGTCGTAGGTCGCATGTAGGTCTTACCCTCACATTATCTTTTATAGGGTCGGAGGTCACTCGTAGGTCGCTCGTAGGTCTTACACTCACGTTATCTTTTATAGGGTCGTAGGTCTCCCGTAGGTCTTACCCTTACGTTATCATTTCTAGGGTTGTAGGTCACCTGTAGGTCTTACCCTCATGTTATCTTTTCTAGGGTCATAGTCTGCTCGTAGGTCTTACCCTGATGTTACCTTTTCTAGGGTCGTAGGTCGCTCATAGGTCTTACACTCACGTTATACTTTCTAAGGTTGTTGTTCGTTCGTAGGTCTTACCCTCACGTTATCTTTTCTAGGGTCGTAGGTCACCCGTGGGTCTTACCCTCATGTTATCTATTTAAAGGTCGTAGGTCGCTCGTAGGTCTTACCCTCGTGTTATCTTTTATAGGGTTGTAGGTCGCTCGTAGGTCTTACCCTCACATTATATTTCTAGGATCATAGGTGTCTCATAGGTCTTACACTGACGTTATCTTTTATAGTGTCCTAGGTCGCTCATAGGTCTTACCCTCATGTTATCTTTCTAGAGTCGTAGGTCGCTTATAGGTCTTACCCTTATGTTATCTTTTCTAGGTTTGTAGGTCGATTGTAGGTATTACCCTCACAATATCTTTTATAGGGTCGTAGGTCGCTCATAGGTCTTACACTCACGTTATACTTTCTAAGGTTGTTATTCGTTGGTAGGTCTTACCCTCACGTTATCTTTTATAGGGTCGTAGAACGCCCGTAGGTCTTACCCTCACATTATCTTTTCTAGGGTCGTAGTTCGCCTGTATGTCTTACCCTCACGTTATCTTTTCTAGGGGCGTAGGTCGCTTATAGATCTTACCCTCAAGTTATCTTTTCTAGGGTCGTAGGTCGCTCATAAATCTTACCCACACGATATCTTTTATAGGGTCGTAGGTCGCTCATAAGTCTTACCCTCATGTCTTCTTTCTAGGGTCATAGGTCGCTCGTAGGTCTTACCCTCACGTTATGATTTCTAGGGTCTAGGTCGCTCGTAGGTCTTAACCTCATGTTATCTTTTCTAAGGTCGTAGGTCGCTCGGAGGTCTTACCCTCACATCATCTTTTCTAGGGTCGTAGGTCGCTCGTAGGTCTTATCCTCACGTTATCTTTTCTAGGGTTGTAGGTCTTACCCTCACGTTATCTTTTATAAGGTCGTAGGTCGCTCGTATGTCTTACCCTTATGTTATCTTTCTAGGATCGTAGGTCGCTCTTAGGTCTTAACCCCTTGTTATCTTTTATAGAGTCGTAGGTCGCATGTAGGTCTTACCATCACATTATCTTTTATAGGGCCGGAGGTCACTCGTAGGTCGCTCGTAGGTCTTACACTCACGTAATCTTTTATAGGGTCGTAGGTCGCCCGTAGGACTTACCCTTACGTTATCATTTCTAGGGTTGTAGGTCACCCGTAGGTCTTACCCTCATGTTATCTTTTCTAGGGTCATAGTCTGCTCGTAGGTCTTACCCTGATGTTACCTTTTCTAGGGCCGTAGGTCGCTCATAGTTCTTACACTCACGTTATACTTTTTAAGGTTGTTGTTCGCTCGTAGGTCTTACCCTCACATTATCTTTTCTAGGGTCGTAGTTCGCCTGTAGGTCTTACCCTCACATTATCTTTTCTAGGGGCATAGGTTGCTCATAGGTCTAACCCTCACGTTATCTTTTCTAGGGTCGTAGGTAGCTCATAAGTCTTACCCACACGATATCTTTTATAGGGTCGTAGGTTGCTCATAGGTCTTACCCTCATGTTATCTTTCTAGGGTCATAGGTCGCTCGTAGGTCTTACCCTCACGTTATGATTTCTAGGGTCTAGGTCGCTCATAGGTCTTACCCTCACGTTATCTTTTCTAAGGTCGTAGGTCGCTCAGAGGTCTTACCCTCACATTATCTTTTCTAGGGTCGTAGGTCTTATCCTCACGTTATCATTTCTAGGGTTGTAGGTCTTACCCTCACGTTATCTTTTATAAGGTCGTAGGTCGCTCGTATGTCTTACCCTTATGTTATCTTTCTAGGATCGTAGGTCGATCTTAGGTCTTAACCCCATGTTATCTTTTATAGGGTCGTAGGTCGCATGTAGGTCTTACCCTCACATTATATTTTATAGGGTCGGAGGTCACTCGTAGGTCGCTCGTAGGTGTTACACTCACGTTATCTTTTATAGGGTCGTAGGTCGCCCGTAGGTCTTACCCTTACGTTATCATTTCTAGGGTTGTAGGTCACCCGTAGGTCTTACCCTCATGTTATCTTTTCTAGGGTCATAGTCTGCTCATAGGTCTTACCCTGATGTTACCTTTTCTAGGGTCGTAGGTCGCTCATAGGTCTTACACTCACGTTATACTTTCTAAGGTTGTTGTTCGTTCGTAGGTCTTACCCTCGCGTTCTCTTTTCTAGGGTCGTATGTCACCCGTAGGTCTTACCCTCATGTTATCTATTTAAAGGTCGTAGGTCGCACGTAGGTCTTACCCTCGTGTTATCTTTTATAGGGTTGTAGGTCGCTTGTAGGTCTTACCGTCACATTATATTTCTAGGATCATAGGTGTCTCATAGGTCTTACACTGACGTTATCTTTTATAGGGTTCGTAGGTCGCTCATAGGTCTTACCCTCATGTTATCTTTCTAGAGTCGTAGGTCGCTTATAGGTCTTACCCTTATGTTATCTTTTCTAGGTTTGTAGGTCGATTGTAAGTATTACCCTCACAATATCTTTTATAGGGTCGTAGGTCGCTCATAGGTCTTACACTCACGTTATACTTTCTAAGGTTGTTGTTCGCTGGTAGGTCTTACCCTCACGTTATCTTTTATAGGGTCGTAGGTCGCCCGTAGGTCTTACCGTCACATTATCTTTTCTAGGGTCGTAGTTCGCCCGTAGGTCTTACCCTCACGTTATCTTTTCTAGGGGCGTAGGTTGCTCATAGGTCTTACCCTCACGTTATCTTTTCTAGGGTCGTAGGTCGCTCATAAGTCTTACCCACACGATATCTTTTATAGGGTCGTAGGTCGCTCATAGTTCTTACCCTCATGTTATCTTTCTAGGGTCATAGGTCGCTCGTAGGTCTTACCCTCACGTTATGATTTCTAGGGTCTAGGTCGCTCGTAGGTCTTACCCTCATGTTACCTATTCTAAGGTCGTAGGTCGCTCGGAGGTCTTACCCTCACGTTATCTTTTCTAGGGTCGTAGGTCGCTCGTAGGTCTTATCCTCATGTTATCTTTTCTAGGGTTATAGGTATTACCCTCACGTTATCTTTTATAAGGTCGTAGGTCGCTCGTATGTCTTACCCTTATGTTATCTTTCTAGGATCGTAGGTCGCTCTTAGGTCTTAGCCCCATGTTATCTTTTATAGGGTCGTAGGTCGCATGTAGGTCTTACCCTCACATTATCTTTTATAGGGTCGGAGGTCACTCGTAGGTCGCTCGTAGGTCTTACACTCACGTTATCTTTTATAGGGTCGTAGGTCGCCCGTAGGTCTTACCCTTACGTTATCATTTCTATGGTTGTAGGTCGCCCGTAGGTCTTACCGTCATGTTATCTTTTCTAGGGTCATAGTCTGCTCGTAGGTCTTACCCTGATGTTACCTTTTCTAGGGTCGTAGGTCGCTCATAGGTCTTACACTCACGTTATACTTTCTAAGGTTGTTGTTCGCTCGTAGGTCTTACCCTCACGTTATCTTTTATAGGGTCGTAGGTTGCCCGTAGGTCTTACCCTCACATTATCTTTTCTAGGGTCGTAGGTTGCTCATAGGTCTTACCCACACGATATCTTTTATAGGGTCGTAGGTCGCTCATAGGTATTACCCTCATGTTATCTTTCTAGGGTCATAGGTCGCTTCTAGGTCTTACCCCCACGTTATCTTTTATATGGTCATTGGTCGCTCGTAGGTCTTACCCTCACATTATGATTTCTAGGGTCTAGGTCGCCCGTAGGTATTACCCTCATGTTATCATTTCTAGGTTTGTAGTTTGCTCGTAGGTCTTACCCTCACGTTATCTTTTCTAGGGTCGTAGGTCGCTCAAAGGTCTTACCCTCACATTATCTTTTCTAGGGTCGTAGGTCGTTCATAGGTCTTACCCACACGATATCCTTTATAGGGTCGTACTTCGCTCGTAGGTTATACCCTCGTGTTATCTTTCTAGGGTCATGGGTCGCTTTTAGGTCTTACTCACATGTTATATTTTATAGGGTCGTAGGTCGCTCGTAGGTCTTACCCTCACGTTATTTTTTATTGGGTCGTAGGTCACTCGTAGGTCTTACACTCACGTTATCTTTTATAGGGTCATAGGTCCCTCGTAGGACTTACCCTCACGTTATATTTTATAAGGTCGTAGGTCGCTCGTAGGTCTTACCCTCATGTTATCTTTTCTAGGGTCGTTGGTCGCTCGTAGGCCTTATCCTCGCGTTATCTTTTCTAGGGTTGTAGGTTTTACCCTCACGTTATCTTTTATAAGGTGGTAGGTCGCTCGTAGGACTTACCCTTATGTTATCTTCCTAGGGTCGTAGGTCACTCATAGGTCTTACCCCAATGTTTTCTTTTATAGGGCCGTAGGTCGCTTGTAGGTCTTACCCTCGCATTATCTTTTATAGGGTCGAAGTTCACTCATAGGTCTTACCCTCACGTTATCTTTTATAGGGTTGTAGGTCGCTCGTAGGTCTTACCCTCACGTTATATTTCTAGGATCATAGGTCTCTCGTAGGTCTTACACTGACGTTATCTTTATAGGGTCGTAGGTCGCTCATAGGTCTTACCCTTATGTTATCTTTCTAGGGTTGTAGGTCGCTCGTACGTCTTACCCTTATGTTATCTTTTCTAGGGTCGTAGGTCGCTCGTAGGTCTTACCCTCACGTTATATTTTCTAAGGTAGTAGTTTACTCGTATGTCTTACCCTGAAGATACCTTTTATACGGTCGTAGGTCGCCCGTAGGTCTTACCCTCACGTTATCTTTTCTAGGGTCTTAGGTCGCTCGTAGGTCCTTTCCTCACGTTATCTTTTATAGCGTCGTAGGTTGCCCGTAGGTCTTACCCTCATGTTATCTTTTCTAGGGTCGTAGGTCGCTCATAGGTCTTACCCTCATATTATCTCTCTAGGGTCATAGGTCACTTGTAGGTCTTACCCGCATGTTATCTTTTATAGGGTCGTAGGTGGCTCGTAGATCTTACCCTCACGTTATCTTTTATAGGGTTGTAGATCTTACACCCACGTTATATTTTATAGGGTCGTAGGTCGCTCGTAGGTCTTTCCCTCACATTTGTTTTATAGGGTTGTAGGTCGCTCGTAGGTCTGACCCTTATGTTATCTATTCTAAGGTCATAGGTTGCTCGTAGGTCTTACCCTCACATTCTATTTTCTAGGGTCGTAGGTCGCTCATAGGTCTTACCCTCACGTTATCTTTGCTAGGGTCGTAGGTCGCTCATAAGTCTTACCCACACGATATCTTTTATAGGGTCGTAGGTCGCTCGTAGGTCTTACCCTCATGTTATCTTTTATAGGGTCGTAGGTCGCTCGTAGGTCTTACCCTCGCGTTATGATTTCTAGGGTCTAGGTCGCCCGTAGGTATTACCCTCATGTTATCTTTTCTAGGGGCGTAGTTCGCTCGTAGGTCTTACACTCACGTTATCTTTTCTGGGGTCGTAGGTCGCTCATAGGTCTTACCCTTACATTATCTTTTCTAGGGCCGTAGGTCACTCATAGGTCTTACCCACATAATATCTTTTATAGGGTCGTAGGTCGCTCGTAGGTCTTACCCTTATGTTATCTTTCTAGGGTCATAGTTCGCTTTTAGGTCTTACCCTCACGCTATCTTTTATAGGGTCGTAGGTCGCTCGTAGGTCTTACCCTCACGTTATGATATCTAGGGTCTAAGTCGCTCGTAGGTCTTACCCTCAAGTTATATTTTCTAAGGTCATAGGTCGCTCGGAGGTCTTACCCTTATGTTATCTTTTCTAGGGTCATATGTTGCTCGTAGGTCTTATCCTCATGTTATCTTTTCTAGGTTTGTAGGTCTTACCCTCACGTTATCTTTTATAAGGTCGTGGGTTGCTCGTAGGTCTTACCCTTATGTTATCCTTCTAGGGTCGTTGGTCGCTCGTAGGTCTTAGCCTCACGTTATATTTTATAGGGTCGTAGGTCGCTTGTAGGTCTTACCCTCATATTATCTATTATAGGGTCGGAGGTCACAAGTAGGTCGCTCGTAGGTTTTACACTCATGTTATCTTTCTAGGGTCATAGGTCGCTCGTAGGTCTTACCCTCACGTTATGATTTCTAGGGTCTAGGTCGCTCGTAGGTCTTACCCTCACGTTATCTTTTCTAAGGTCGTAGGTCGCTCGAAGGTCTTACCCTCACATTATCTTTTCTAGGGTCGTAGGTCACTCGTAGGTCTTATCCTCACGTTATCTTTTTTAGGGTTATAGGTCTTACCCTCACGTTATCTTTTATAAGGTCGTAGGTCGCTCGTATGTCTTACCCTTATGTTATCTTTCTAGGATCGTAGGTCGCTCTTAGGTCTTAACCCCATGTTATCTTTTATAGGGCCGTAGGTCGCATGTAGGTCTTACCCTCACATTATCTTTTATAGGGTCGGAGGTCACTCGTAGGTCGCTCGTAGGTGTTAGACTCACGTTATCTTTTATAGGGTCGTAGGTCGCCCGTAGGTCTTACCCTTACGTTATCATTTCTATGGTTTTAGGTCACCCGTAGGTCTTACCCTCATGTTATCTTTTCTAGGGTCATAGTCTGCTCGTAGGTCTTACCTTGATGTTACCTTTTCTAGGGTCGTAGGTCGCTCATAGGTCTTACACTCACGTTATACTTTCTAAGGTTGTTATTCGTTCGTAGGTCTTACCCTCACGTTCTCTTTTCTAGGGTCGTAGGTCACCCGTAGGTCTTACCCTCATGTTATCTATTTAAAGGTCATAGGTCGCTCGTAGGTCTTACCCTCGTGTTATCTTTTATAGGGTTGTAGGTCGCTCGTAGGTCTTACCCTCACGTTATATTTCTAGGATCATAGGTGTCTCATAGGTCTTACACTGATGTTATCTTTTATAGAGTCGTAGGTCGCCCATAGGTCTTACCCTCATGTTATCTTTCTAGAGTCGTAGGTCGCTTATAGGTCTTACCCTTATGTTATCTTTTCTAGGTTGATAGGTCGATTGTAGGTATTACCCTCACAATATCTTTTATAGGCTCGTAGGTCGCTCATAGGTCTTACACTCACGTTATACTTTCTAAGGTTGTTGTTCGCTGGTAGGTCTTACCCTCACGTTATCTTTTATAGGGTCGTAGGTCGCCCGTAGGTCTTACCCTCACATTATCTTTTCTAGGGTCGTAGTTCACCCGTAGGTCTTACCCTCACGATATCTTTTATAGGGTCATAGGTCGCTCATAGGTCTTACCCTCATGTTATCTTTCTCGGGTCATAGGTCGCTCGTAGGTCTTACCCTCACGTTATGATTTCTAGGGTCTAGGTCGCTCGTAGGTCTTACCCTCACGTTATCTTTTATAAGGTCGTAGGTCGCTCGGATGTCTTACCCTCACATTATCTTTTCTAGGGTCGTAGGTCGCTCGTAGGTCTTATCCTCACGTTATCTTTTCTAGGGTTGTAGGTCTTACCATCACGTTATCTTTTATAAGGTCGTAGGTCGCTCGTATGTCTTACCCTTATGTTATCTTTCTAGGATCGTAGGTCGCTTTTAGGTCTTAACCCCATGTTATCTTTTATAGGGTCGTAGGTCGCATGTAGGTCTTACCCTCACATTATCTTTTATAGGGTCGGAGGTCACTCGTAGGTCGCTCGTAGGTCTTACACTCACGTTATATTTTATAGGGTCGTAGGTCGCCCGTAGGTCTTACCCTTACGTTATCATTTCTAGGGTTGTAGGTCACCTGTAGGTCTTACCCTCATGTTATCTTTTCTAGGGTCATAGTCTGCTCGTAGGTCTTACCCTGATGTTACCTTTTCTAGGGTCGTAGGTCGCTCATAGGTCTTACACTCACGTTATACTTTCTAAGGTTGTTGTTCGTTCGTAGGTCTTACCCTCACGTTATGTTTTCTAGGGTCGTAGGTCACCCGTAGGTCTTACCCTCATGTTATCTATTTAAAGGTCGTAGGTCGCTCGTAGGTCTTACCCTCGTGTTATCTTTTATAGGGTTGTAGGTCGCTCGTAGGTCTTACCCTCACATTATATTTCTAGGATCATAGGTGTCTCATAGGTCTTACACTGACGTTATCTTTTATAGTGTCCTAGGTCGCTCATAGGTCTTACCCTCATGTTATCTTTCTAGAGTCGTAGGTCGCTTATAGGTCTTACCCTTATGTTATCTTTTCTAGGTTTGTAGGTCGATTGTAGGTATTACCCTCACAATATCTTTTATAGGGTCGTAGGTCGCTCATAGGTCTTACACTCACGTTATACTTTCTAAGGTTGTTGTTCGCTGGTTGGTCTTACCCTCACGTTATCTTTTATAGGGTCGTAGAACGCCCGTAGGTCTTACCCTCACATTGTCTTTTCTAGGGTCGTAGTTCGCTCATAGGTCTTACCCTCATGTTATCTTTCTAGGGTCATAGGTCGCTCGTAGGTCTTACCCTCACGTTATGATTTCTAGGGTCTAGGTCGCTCGTAGGTCTTACCCTCACGTTATCTTTTCTAAGGTCGTAGGTCGCTCGGAGGTCTTACCCTCACATTATCTTTTCTAGGGTCGTAGGTCACTCGTAGGTCTTATCCTCACGTTATCTTTTCTAGGGTTATAGGTCTTACCCTCACGTTATCTTTTATAAGGTCGTAGGTCGCTCGTATGTCTTACCCTTATGTTATCTTTCTAGGATCGTAGGTCGCTCTTAGGTCTTAACCCCATGTTATCTTTTATAGGGCCGTAGGTCGCATGTAGGTCTTACCCTCACATTATCTTTTATAGGGTCGGAGGTCACTCGTAGGTCGCTCGTAGGTGTTACACTCACGTTATCTTTTATAGGGTCGTAGGTCGCCCGTAGGTCTTACCCTTACGTTATCATTTCTATGGTTTTAGGTCACCCGTAGGTCTTACCCTCATGTTATCTTTTCTAGGGTCATAGTCTGCTCGTAGGTCTTACCTTGATGTTACCTTTTCTAGGGTCGTAGGTCGCTCATAGGTCTTACACTCACGTTATACTTTCTAAGGTTGTTATTCGTTCGTAGGTCTTACCCTCACGTTCTCTTTTCTAGGGTCGTAGGTCACCCGTAGGTCTTACCCTCATGTTATCTATTTAAAGGTCGTAGGTCGCTCGTAGGTCTTACCCTCGTGTTATCTTTTATAGGGTTGTAGGTCGCTCGTAGGTCTTACCCTCACGTTATATTTCTAGGATCATAGGTGTCTCATAGGTCTTACACTGATGTTATCTTTTATAGAGTCGTAGGTCGCCCATAGGTCTTACCCTCATGTTATCTTTCTAGAGTCGTAGGTCACTTATAGGTCTTACCCTTATGTTATCTTTTCTAGGTTGATAGGTCGATTGTAGGTATTACCCTCACAATATCTTTTATAGGCTCGTAGGTCGCTCATAGGTCTTACACTCACGTTATACTTTCTAAGGTTGTTGTTCGCTGGTAGGTCTTACCCTCACGTTATCTTTTATAGGGTCGTAGGTCGCCCGTAGGTCTTACCCTCACATTATCTTTTCTAGGGTCGTAGTTCACCCGTAGGTCTTACCCACACGATATCTTTTATAGGGTCGTAGGTCGCTCATAGGTCTTACCCTCATGTTATCTTTCTAGGGTCATAGGTCGCTCGTAGGTCTTACCCTCACGTTATGATTTCTAGGGTCTAGGTCGCTCGTAGGTCTTACCCTCACGTTATCTTTTCTAAGGTCGTAGGTCGCTCGGAGGTCTTACCCTCACATTATCTTTTCTAGGGTCGTAGGTCGCTCGTAGGTCTTATCCTCACGTTATCTTTTCTAGGGTTGTAGGTATTACCCTCACGTTATCTTTTATAAGGTCGTAGGTCGCTCGTATGTCTTACCCTTATGTTATCTTTCTAGGATCGTAGGTCGCCCTTAGGTCTTAACCCCATGTTATCTTTTATAGAGTCGTAGGTCGCATGTAGGTCTTACCCTCACATTATCTTTTATAGGGTCGGAGGTCACTCGTAGGTCGCTCGTAGGTCTTACACTCACGTTATCTTTTATAGGGTCGTAGGTCGCCCGTAGGACTTACCCTTACGTTATCAGTTCTAGGGTTGTAGGTCGCCCGTAGGTCTTGCCCTCATGTTATCTTTTCTAGGGTCATAGTCTGCTCGTAGGTCTTACCCTGATGTTACCTTTTCTAGGGCCGTAGGTCGCTCATAGGTCTTACACTCACGTTATACTTTCTAAGGTTGTTGTTCGCTCGTAGGTCTTACCCTCACATTATCTTTTCTAGGGTCGTAGTTCGCTTGTAGGTCTTACCCTCACATTATCTTTTCTAGGGGCATAGGTTGCTCATAGGTCTTACCCTCACGTTATCTTTTCTAGGGTCGTAGGTCGCTCATAAGTCTTACCCACACGATATCTTTTATAGGGTCGTAGGTCGCTCATAGGTCTTACCCTCATGTTATCTTTCTAGGGTCATAGGTCGCTCGTAGGTCTTACCCTCATGTTATGATTTCTAGGGTCTAGGTCGCTCGTAGGTCTTACCCTCACGTTATCTTTTCTAAGGTCGTAGGTCGCTCGGAGGTCTTACCCTCACATTATCTTTTCTAGGGTCGTAGGTCGCTCGTAGGTCTTATCCTCACGTTATCTTTTCTAGGGTTATAGGTCTTACCCTCACGTTATCTTTTATAAGGTCGTAGGTCGCTCGTATGTCTTACCCTTATGTTATCTTTCTAGGATCGTAGGTCGCTCTTAGGTCTTAACCCCATGTTATCTTTTATAGGGTCGTAGGTCGCATGTAGGTCTTACCCTCACATTATCTTTTATAGGGTCGGAGGTCACTCGTAGGTGGCTCGTAGGTGTTACACTCACGTTATCTTTTATAGGGTCGTAGGTCGCCCGTAGGTCTTACCCGTACGTTATCATTTCTATGGTTTTAGGTCACCCGTAGGTCTTACCCTCATGTTATCTTTTCTAGGGTCATAGTCTGCTCGTAGGTCTTACCTTGATGTTACCTTTTCTAGGGTCGTAGGTCTCTCATAGGTCTTACACTCACGTTATACTTTCTAAGGTTGTTATTCGTTCGTAGGTCTTACCCTCACGTTCTCTTTTCTAGGGTCGTAGGTCACCCGTAGGTCTTACCCTCATGTTATCTTTTTAAAGGTCGTAGGTCGCTCGTAGGTCTTACCCTCGTGTTATCTTTTATAGGGTTGTAGGTCGCTCATAGGTCTTACCCTCACGTTATATTTCTAGGATCATAGGTGTCTCATAGGTCTTACACTGATGTTATCTTTTATAGAGTCGTAGGTCGCCCATAGGTCTTACCCTCATGTTATCTTTCTAGAGTCGTAGGTCGCTTATAGGTCTTACCCTTATGTTATCTTTTCTATGTTGATAGGTCGATTGTAGGTATTACCCTCACAATATCTTTTATAGGCTCGTAGGTCGCTCATAGGTCTTACACTCACGTTATACTTTCTAAGGTTGTTGTTCGCTGGTAGGTCTTACCCTCACGTTATCTTTTATAGGGTCGTAGGTCGCCCGTAGGTCTTACCCTCACATTATCTTTTCTAGGGTCGTAGTTCACCCGTAGGTCTTACCCTCACGATATCTTTTATAGGGTCGTAGGTCGCTCATAGGTCTTACCCTCATGTTATCTTTCTAGGGTCATAGGTCGCTCGTAGGTCTTACCCTCACGTTATGATTTCTAGGGTCTAGGTCGCTCGTAGGTCTTACCCTCACGTTATCTTTTATAAGGTCGTAGGTCGCTCGGATGTCTTACCCTCACATTATCTTTTCTAGGGTCGTAGGTCGCTCGTAGGTCTTATCCTCACGTTATCTTTTCTAGGGTTGTAGGTCTTACCCTCACGTTATCTTTTATAAGGTCGTAGGTCGCTCGTATGTCTTACCCTTATGTTATCTTTCTAGGATCGTAGGTCGCTTTTAGGTCTTAACCCCATGTTATCTTTTATAGGGTCGTAGGTCGCATGTAGGTCTTACCCTCACATTATCTTTTATAGGGTCGGAGGTCACTCGTAGGTCGCTCGTAGGTCTTACACTCACGTTATCTTTTATAGGGTCGTAGGTCTCCCGTAGGTCTTACCCTTACGTTATCATTTCTAGGGTTGTAGGTCACCTGTAGGTCTTACCCTCATGTTATCTTTTCTAGGGTCATAGTCTGCTCGTAGGTCTTACCCTGATGTTACCTTTTCTAGGGTCGTAGGTCGCTCATAGGTCTTACACTCACGTTATACTTTCTAAGGTTGTTGTTCGTTCGTAGGTCTTACCCTCACGTTATCTTTTCTAGGGTCGTAGGTCACCCGTGGGTCTTACCCTCATGTTATCTATTTAAAGGTCGTAGGTCGCTCGTAGGTCTTACCCTCGTGTTATCTTTTATAGGGTTGTAGGTCACTCGTAGGTCTTACCCTCACATTATATTTCTAGGATCATAGGTGTCTCATAGGTCTTACACTGACGTTATCTTTTATAGTGTCCTAGGTCGCTCATAGGTCTTACCCTCATGTTATCTTTCTAGAGTCGTAGGTCGCTTATAGGTCTTACCCTTATGTTATCTTTTCTAGGTTTGTAGGTCGATTGTAGGTATTACCCTCACAATATCTTTTATAGGGTCGTAGGTCGCTCATAGGTCTTACACTCACGTTATACTTTCTAAGGTTGTTATTCGTTGGTAGGTCTTACCCTCACGTTATCTTTTATAGGGTCGTAGAACGCCCGTAGGTCTTACCCTCACATTATCTTTTCTAGGGTCGTAGTTCGCCTGTATGTCTTACCCTCACGTTATCTTTTCTAGGGGCGTAGGTCGCTTATAGATCTTACCCTCACGTTATCTTTTCTAGGGTCGTAGGTCGCTCATAAATCTTACCCACACGATATCTTTTATAGGGTCGTAGGTCGCTCATAAGTCTTACCCTCATGTTTTCTTTCTAGGGTCATAGGTCGCTCGTAGGTCTTACCCTCACGTTATGATTTCTAGGGTCTAGGTCGCTCGTAGGTCTTACCCTCATGTTATCTTTTCTAAGGTCGTAGGTCGCTCGGAGGTCTTACCCTCACATCATCTTTTCTAGGGTCGTAGGTCGCTCGTAGGTCTTATCCTCACGTTATCTTTTCTAGGGTTGTAGGTCTTACCCTCACGTTATCTTTTATAAGGTCGTAGGTCGCTCGTATGTCTTACCCTTATGTTATCTTTCTAGGATCGTAGGTCGCTCTTAGGTCTTAACCCCTTGTTATCTTTTATAGAGTCGTAGGTCGCATGTAGGTCTTAACATCACATTATCTTTTATAGGGCCGGAGGTCACTCGTAGGTCGCTCGTAGGTCTTACACTCACGTAATCTTTTATAGGGTCGTAGGTCGCCCGTAGGACTTACCCTTACGTTATCATTTCTAGGGTTGTAGGTCACCCGTAGGTCTTACCGTCATGTTATCTTTTCTAGGGTCATAGTCTGCTCGTAGGTCTTACCCTGATGTTACCTTTTCTAGGGCCGTAGGTCGCTCATAGGTCTTACACTCACGTTATACTTTTTAAGGTTGTTGTTCGCTCGTAGGTCTTACCCTCACATTATCTTTTCTAGGGTCGTAGTTCGCCTGTAGGTCTTACCCTCACATTATCTTTTCTAGGGGCATAGGTTGCTCATAGGTCTTACCCTCACGTTATCTTTTCTAGGGTCGTAGGTAGCTCATAAGTCTTACCCACACGATATCTTTTATAGGGTCGTAGGTTGCTCATAGGTCTTACCCTCATGTTATCTTTCTAGGGTCATAGGTCGCTCGTAGGTCTTACCCTCACGTTATGATTTCTAGGGTCTAGGTCGCTCATAGGTCTTACCCTCACGTTATCTTTTCTAAGGTCGTAGGTCGCTCAGAGGTCTTACCCTCACATTATCTTTTCTAGGGTCGTAGGTCTTATCCTCACGTTATCTTTTCTAGGGTTGTAGGTCTTACCCTCACGTTATCTTTTATAAGGTCGTAGGTCGCTCGTATGTCTTACCCTTATGTTATCTTTCTAGGATCGTAGGTCGATCTTAGGTCTTAACCCCATGTTATCTTTTATAGGGTCGTAGGTCGCATGTAGGTCTTACCCTCACATTATATTTTATAGGGTCGGAGGTCACTCGTAGGTCGCTCGTAGGTTTTACACTCACGTTATCTTTTATAGGGTCGTAGGTCGCCCGTAGGTCTTACCCTTACGTTATCATTTCTAGGGTTGTAGGTCACCCGTAGGTCTTACCCTCATGTTATCTTTTCTAGGGTCATAGTCTGCTCATAGGTCTTACCCTGATGTTACCTTTTCTAGGGTCGTAGGTCGCTCATAGGTCTTACACTCACGTTATACTTTCTAAGGTTGTTGTTCGTTCGTAGGTCTTACCCTCGCGTTCTCTTTTCTAGGGTCGTATGTCACCCGTAGGTCTTACCCTCATGTTATCTATTTAAAGGTCGTAGGTCGCACGTAGGTCTTACCCTCGTGTTATCTTTTATAGGGTTGTAGGTCGCTCGTAGGTCTTACCGTCACATTATATTTCTAGGATCATAGGTGTCTCATAGGTCTTACACTGACGTTATCTTTTATAGGGTTCGTAGGTCGCTCATAGGTCTTACCCTCATGTTATCTTTCTAGAGTCGTAGGTCGCTTATAGGTCTTACCCTTATGTTATCTTTTCTAGGTTTGTAGGTCGATTGTAAGTATTACCCTCACAATATCTTTTATAGGGTCGTAGGTCGCTCATAGGTCTTACACTCACGTTATACTTTCTAAGGTTGTTGTTCGCTGGTAGGTCTTACCCTCACGTTATCTTTTATAGGGTCGTAGGTCGCCCGTAGGTCTTACCGTCACATTATCTTTTCTAGGGTCGTAGTTCGCCCGTAGGTCTTACCCTCACGTTATCTTTTCTAGGGGCGTAGGTTGCTCATAGGTCTTACCCTCACGTTATCTTTTCTAGGGTCGTAGGTCGCTCATAAGTCTTACCCACACGATATCTTTTATAGGGTCGTAGGTCGCTCATAGTTCTTACCCTAATGTTATCTTTCTAGGGTCATAGGTCGCTCGTAGGTCTTACCCTCACGTTATGATTTCTAGGGTCTAGGTCGCTCGTAGGTCTTACCCTCATGTTATCTATTCTAAGGTCGTAGGTCGCTCGGAGGTCTTACCCTCAAGTTATCTTTTCTAGGGTCGTAGGTCGCTCGTAGGTCTTATCCTCATGTTATCTTTTCTAGGGTTATAGGTATTACCCTCACGTTATCTTTTATAAGGTCGTAGGTCGCTCGTATGTCTTACCCTTATGTTATCTTTCTAGGATCGTAGGTCGCTCTTAGGTCTTAGCCCCATGTTATCTTTTATAGGGTCGTAGGTCGCATGTAGGTCTTACCCTCACATTATCTTTTATAGGGTCGGAGGTCACTCGTAGGTCGCTCGTAGGTCTTACACTCACGTTATCTTTTATAGGGTCGTAGGTCGCCCGTAGGTCTTACCCTTACGTTATCATTTCTATGGTTGTAGGTCGCCCGTAGGTCTTACCGTCATGTTATCTTTTCTAGGGTCATAGTCTGCTCGTAGGTCTTACCCTGATGTTACCTTTTCTAGGGTCGTAGGTCGCTCATAGGTCTTACACTCACGTTATACTTTCTAAGGTTGTTGTTCGCTCGTAGGTCTTACCCTCACGTTATCTTTTATAGGGTCGTAGGTTGCCCGTAGGTCTTACCCTCACATTATCTTTTCTAGGGTCGTAGGTTGCTCATAGGTCTTACCCACACGATATCTTTTATAGGGTCGTAGGTCGCTCATAGGTATTACCCTCATGTTATCTTTCTAGGGTCATAGGTCGCTTCTAGGTCTTACCCCCACGTTATCTTTTATATGGTCATTGGTCGCTCGTAGGTCTTACCCTCACATTATGATTTCTAGGGTCTAGGTCGCCCGTAGGTATTACCCTCATGTTATCATTTCTAGGTTTGTAGTTTGCTCGTAGGTCTTACCCTCACGTTATCTTTTCTAGGGTCGTAGGTCGCTCAAAGGTCTTACCCTCACATTATCTTTTCTAGGGTCGTAGGTCTTTCATAGGTCTTACCCACACGATATCCTTTATAGGGTCGTACTTCGCTCGTAGGTTATACCCTCGTGTTATCTTTCTAGGGTCATGGGTCGCTTTTAGGTCTTACTCACATGTTATATTTTATAGGGTCGTAGGTCGCTCGTAGGTCTTACCCTCACGTTATTTTTTATTGGGTCGTAGGTCACTCGTAGGTCTTACACTCACGTTATCTTTTATAGGGTCGTTGGTCGCTCGTAGGCCTTATCCTCGCGTTATCTTTTCTAGGGTTGTAGGTTTTACCCTCACGTTATCTTTTATAAGGTGGTAGGTCGCTCGTAGGACTTACCCTTATGTTATCTTCCTAGGGTCGTAGGTCACTCATAGGTCTTACCCCAATGTTTTCTTTTATAGGGCCGTAGGTCGCTTGTAGGTCTTACCCTCGCATTATCTTTTATAGGGTCGAATTTCACTCATAGGTCTTACCCTCACGTTATCTTTTATAGGGTTGTAGGTCGCTCGTAGGTCTTACCCTCACGTTATATTTCTAGGATCATAGGTCTCTCGTAGGTCTTACACTGACGTTATCTTTATAGGGTCGTAGGTCGCTCATAGGTCTTACCCTTATGTTATCTTTCTAGGGTTGTAGGTCGCTCGTACGTCTTACCCTTATGTTATCTTTTCTAGGGTCGTAGGTCGCTCGTAGGTCTTACCCTCACGTTATATTTTCTAAGGTAGTAGTTTACTCGTATGTCTTACCCTGAAGATACCTTTTATACGGTCGTAGGTCGCCCGTAGGTCTTACCCTCACGTTATCTTTTCTAGGGTCTTAGGTCGCTCGTGGGTCCTTTCCTCACGTTATCTTTTATAGCGTCGTAGGTTGCCCGTAGGTCTTACCCTCATGTTATCTTTTCTAGGGTCGTAGGTCGCTCATAGGTCTTACCCTCATGTTATCTCTCTAGGGTCATAGGTCACTTGTAGGTCTTACCCGCATGTTATCTTTTATAGGGTCGTAGGTGGCTCGTAGATCTTACCCTCACGTTATCTTTTATAGGGTTGTAGATCTTACACCCACGTTATATTTTATAGGGTCGTAGGTCGCTCGTAGGTCTTTCCCTCACATTTGTTTTATAGGGTTGTAGGTCGCTCGTAGGTCTGACCCTTATGTTATCTATTCTAAGGTCATAGGTTGCTCGTAGGTCTTACCCTCACATTCTATTTTCTAGGGTCGTAGGTCGCTCATAGGTCTTACCCTCACGTTATCTTTTCTAGGGTCGTAGGTCGCTCATAAGTCTTACCCACACGATATCTTTTATAGGGTCGTAGGTCGCTCGTAGGTCTTACCCTCATGTTATCTTTTATAGGGTCGTAGGTCGCTCGTAGGTCTTACCCTCGCGTTATGATTTCTAGGGTCTAGGTCGACCGTAGGTATTACCCTCATGTTATCTTTTCTAGGGGCATAGTTCGCTCGTAGGTCTTACACTCACGTTATCTTTTCTGGGGTCGTAGGTCGCTCATAGGTCTTACCCTTACATTATCTTTTCTAGGGCCGTAGGTCACTCATAGGTCTTACCCACATAATATCTTTTATAGGGTCGTAGGTCGCTCGTAGGTCTTACCCTTATGTTATCTTTCTAGGGTCATAGTTCGCTTTTAGGTCTTACCCTCACGCTATCTTTTATAGGGTCGTAGGTCGCTCGTAGGTCTTACCCTCACGTTATGATATCTAGGGTCTAAGTCGCTCGTAGGTCTTACCCTCAAGTTATATTTTCTAAGGTCATAGGTCGCTCGGAGGTCTTACCCTTATGTTATCTTTTCTATGGTCATATGTTGCTCGTAGGTCTTATCCTCATGTTATCTTTTCTAGGTTTGTAGGTCTTACCCTCACGTTATCTTTTATAAGGTCGTGGGTCGCTCGTAGGTCTTACCCTTATGTTATCCTTCTAGGGTAGTTGGTCGCTCGTAGGTCTTAGCCTCACGTTATATTTTATAGGGTCGTAGGTCGCTTGTAGGTCTTACCCTCATATTATCTATTATAGGGTCGGAGGTCACAAGTAGGTCGCTCGTAGGTTTTACACTCAACTTATCTTTTATAGGTTCGTAGGTCGCACGTAGGTCTTACCCTCACGTTCTCTTTTCTAGGTTCGTAGTTCGCTCGTAGGTCTGACCCTCATGTTATCATTTCTAGGGTTGTAGGTCACCCGTAGGTCTTACCCTTATTTTATCTTTTCTAGGGTCGTAATTCGCTTGTAGGTCTTACCCTCATGTTATCTTTTCTAGGGTCGTAGGTTGCTCATAGGTCTTACCCTCATGTTATCTTTTCTAGGGTCGTAAGTCGCCCGTAGGTCTTACCCTTACGTTATCTATTCTAAGGTTGTAGGTCACTCGTAGGTCTTACCCTCATGTTATCTTTTATAGGGTTGTAGGTCGCTCGTAGGTCTTACCCTCACGTTATATTTCTAGGATCATAGGTCTCTCGTGGGTCTTACACTAACGTTATCTTTTATAGGGTCGTAGGTCGCTCATAGGTCTTACCCTCATGTTATCTTTCAAGGGTCGTAGGTCGCTCGTAGGTCATACCCTCATGTTATCTTTTCTAGGGTCGTAGGTCACTTGTAGGTATTACCCTCATAATATCTTTTATAGGGTCGTAGGTCTTACCCTCACGTTATATTTTCTAAGGTTGTACTTCACTCGTAGGTCTTACACTCACATTATCTTTTATAGGGTCGTAGGTCCCTCATAGGACTTACCCTCACGTTATATTTTATAGGTTCGTAGGTCGCTCGTAGGTCTTACCCTCATGTTATGATTTCTATGGTCTAGGTCGCTCGTAGGCCTTACCCTCATGTTATCTTTTCTAAGGTCGTAGGTCGCTCGGAGGTCTTACCCTCATGTTATCTTTTCTTGGATCGTAGGTTTCTCGTAAGTCTTATCCTCGCGTTATCTTTTCTAGGGTTGTAGTTTTTACCCTCATGTTATCTTTTATAAGGTCGCTCGTAGGTCTTACGCTTATGTTATCTTTCTAGGGTCGCAGGTCACTCATAGGTCTTACCCCAACGTTATCTTTTATAGGGTCGTAGGTCGCTTATAGGTCTTACCCTCACATTATCTTTTATAGGGTCGTAGTTCACTCGTAGGTCTTACCATGACGTTACCTTTTGTAGGGTCGTAGGTCACTCATAGGTCTTACCCTCACGTTATCTTTTCTAGGGTCGTAGGTCACGCGTAGGTCTTACCCTCACGTTATCTATTCTAAGGTCGTAGGTCACTCATAGGTCTTACCCTCACGTTATCTTTTATAAGGTCGTAGGTCGCTCGTAAGTCTTACCCTCACGTTATATTTCTAGGATCATAGGTCTCTCGTAGGTCTTACACTAATGTTATCTTTTATAGGGTCGTAGGTCGCTCATAGGTCTTACCCTCATGTTACCTTTCTAGATTTATAGGTCACTCGTAGGTCTTACCCTTATGTTATCTTTTTTAGGGACATATGTCGCTTGTAGGTATTACCCTAACAATATCTTTTATAGGGTCATAGGTCGCTCGTAGTTCTAACCCTCATGTTATATTATCTAAGGTTCTAGTTTGCTCGTAGGTCTTACCCTCACGTTATCTTTTATAGGGTTGTAGGTCTCCCGTAGGTCTTACCCTCATGTTATCTTTTCTAAGGTCATAGGTCGCTCATAGGTCTTACCCTCATGTTATCTTTCTAGGGTCATAGGTCGCTTGTAGGTCTTACCCGCATGTTATCTTTTATAGGGTCGTAGGTCGCTCGTAGGTCTTACCCTCACGTTATCTTTTATAGGGTTGTAGGTCGCCCGTAGGTCTTACACTCATGTTATCTTTTATAGGGTTATAGGTCGCTCGTAAGACATTCCCTCACATTATCTTTAATAGGGTCGTAGGTTGCTCGTAGGTCTTACCCTCACGTTATGATTTCTAGGGTCTAGGTCGCTCGTAGGTATTACCCTCACGTTATTTTTTCTAGGGTCATAGTTCGCTCGTAGGTCTTACCCTCACGTTATTTTTTCTAGAGTCGTAGGTCGCTCATAGGTCTTACCCTCACATTATCTTTTCTAGGGTCGTAGGTCGCTCATAGGTCTTACCCACACGTTATCTTTTATAGGGTCGTAGGTCACTCGTAGTTCTTACCCTTACGTTATCTTTTATAGGGATGTAGGTCGTTCGTAGGTCTTACACTCACGTTATCTTTTATAGAGTCATAGGTCGCTCAGAGGTCTAACCCTTATTTTATCTTTTCTAGGGTCGTAGGTCGCTCGTAAGTCTTACCCTCACATTGTCTTTTCTAGGATCCTAAGAGCTCATAGGTCTTACCCTCATGTTATCTTTTCTAGGGTCGTAGGTCGCTCATAAGTCTTACTCACACGATATCTTTTATAGAGTCATAGGTTGCTTGTAGGTCTTACACTCACCTTATCTTTTATAGGGTCATAGGTCGCTCGTAGGTCTTACCCTCGCATTATCTTTTCTAGGGTCGTAGGTTGCTCATAGGTCTTACCCTCCTGTTATCCTTTCTAGGGTTGTAGGTCGCCCGTAGGTCTTACCCTCACGTTATCTATTCTAAGGTTGTAGGTCACTCGTATGTCTTACCCCCACCTTATATTTTATAGGGTTGTAGGTCGCTCGTAGGTCTTACCCTCACGTTATATTTCTCGGATCATAGGTCTCTTGTGGGTCTTATACTAGCGTTATCTTTTATAGGGTCATATGTTGCTCGTAGGTCTTACCCTCATGTTATCTTTTCTAGGGTCGTAGGTCACTTGTAGGTATTACCCTCACAATATCTTTTATAGGGCAGTAGGTCTTACCCTCACATTATATTTTCTAAGGTTGTAGTTCTCTCGTAGGTCTTACCCTCACGTTATATTTTATAGGGTCGTAGGTTGCCCGTAGGTCTTACCCTCACATTATCTTTTCTAGGGTCGTAGTTCGCCCGTAGGTTTTACCCTCACGTAATCTTTTCTAGTGGCGTAGGCCGCTCATAGGTGTTACCCACACGTTATCTTTTCTAGGGTCGCAGATCGCTCATAAGTCTTACCCACACGATATCTTTTATAGGGTCGTAGGTCGCTCATAGGTCTTACCCTCATGTTATCTTTCTAGGGTCATAGGTTTCTCGTAGGTCTTACCCTCACGTTATCTTTTATAGGGTCGTAGGTCGCTCGTTGGTCTTACCCTCACGTTATGATTTCTAGGGTCTAGGTCGCTCGTAGGTCTTACCCTCACGTTATCTTTTCTAAGGTCGTAGGTCGCTCGTAGGTCGCTCGTAGGTCTTAACCTTACGTTATCTTTTCTAGGGTTGTAGGTCTTACCCTCACGTTATCTCTTATAAGGTCGTAGGTCGCTCGTTTGTCTTACCCTTATGTTATCTTTCTAGGATCATAGGTCGCTCTTAGGTCTTAACCCCATGTTATCTTTTATAGGGTCGTATGTCGCATGTAGGCCTTACCCTCACATTATCTTTTATAGGGTCGGAGGTCACTCGTAGGTTGCTCGTAGGTCTTACACTCACGTTATCTTGTCAAGGGTCGTAGGTCACCCGTAGGTCTTACCCTTACGTTATCATTTCTAGGTTTGTAGGTTGCCCATAGGTCTTACCCTCACATTATCTTTTCTAGGGTCGTAGTTCGCCCGTAATTCTTACCCTCACATTATCTTTTCTAGGGGCGTAGGTCGCTCATAGGTCTTACCCTCACGTTATCTTTTCTAGGGTCATAGGTCGCTTGTAGGTCTTACCCTCACGTTATCTTTTATAGGGTCGTAGGTCGCTCGTAGGTCTTACCCTCACGTTATGATTTCTAGGGTCTAGGTAGCTCGTAGGTATTACCCTCACGTTATCATTTCTAGGGTTGTAGTTTGCTCGTAGGTCTTACCCTCTTGTTATCTTTTCTAGGGTCGTAGGTCGCTCAAAGGTCTTACCCTCACATTATATTTTCTAGGGTCATAGATCGTTCATATGTCTTAGCCACACGATATCCTTTATAGGATCGTAGGTCGCTCGTAAGTCATACCCTCATGTTATATTTCTAGGGTCATGGGTCGCTTTTAGGTCTTACTCACATGTTATCTTTTATAGGGTCGTAGGTCGCTTGTAGGTCCTACCCTCACGTTATCTTTTATTGGGTCGTTGGTCTTACACTCATGTTATCTTTTATAGGGTCATAAGTCCCTCATAGGTCTTACCCTTACGTTATCTTTTCTAGGGTCGAAGGTCACTCGTAGGTCTTACACTCACGTTATCTTTTATAGGGTCATAGGTCCCTCGTAGGACTTACCCTCACGTTATATTTTATAGGGTTATAGGTCGCTCGTAGGTCTTACGCTCATGTTATATTTTCTAAGGTTGTAGTTTTCTCATAGGTCTTACCCTGACGTTACCTTTTATAGGGTCGTAGGTCGCCCGTAGCTCTTACCCTCACGTTATATTTTCTAGGGTCTTAGGTCGCTCGTAGGTCTTTCCCTCACGTTATCTTTTATAGGGTCATAGTTTGCCCGTAGGTCTTACCCTCATGTTATCTTTTCTAGGGTCGTAGGTCACTCATAAGTCTTACCCTCATGTTATCTTTCTAGGGTAATAGGTCGCTTGTAGGTCTTACCCGCACGTTATCTTTTATAGGGTCGTAGGTCGCTCGTAGGTCTTACCCTCACGTTATCTTTTATAGGGTTGTAGATCTTACATTCACGTTATATTTTATAGGGTCGTAGGTCGCTCGTAGGTCTTTCCCTCACATTATCTTTTATAGGGTCGTAGGTCGCTCGTAGGTCTGACCCTTATGTTATCTTTTCTAAGGTCATAGGTCGCTCGTAGGTCTTACCCTCACATTCTATTTTCTAGGGTCGTAGGTCGCTCATAGGTCTCACCCTCACGTTATCTTTTCTAGGGTCGTAGGTCGCTCATAAGTCTTACCCACACGATATCTTTTATAAGGTCGTAGGTCACTCGTAGGTCTTACCCTCAAGCTATCTTTTATAGGGTCGTAGGTCGCTCGTAGGTCTTACCCTCACGTTATGATTTCTACGGTCTAGGTCGCTCGTAGGTCTTACCCTCATGTTATCTTTTCTAATGTCATAGGTCGCTCGGAGGTCTTACCCTCATGTTATCTTTTCTAGGGTCATAGGTCACTCGTAGGTCTTATCCTCATGTTATATTTTTTAGGTTTGTAGGTCTTACCCTCATGTTATCTTTTATAAGGTCGTAGGTCGCTCGTAGGTCTTACCCTTATGTTATCCTTCTAGGGTCGTTGGTCGCTCGTAGGTGTTACCCCAACGTTATCTTTTATAGGGTCGTAGGTCGCTTGTAGGTCTTACCCTCATATTATCTTTTATAGGGTCGGAGGTCACAGGTAGGTCGCTCGTAGGTCTTACACTCACGTTATCTTTTATAGGTTCGTAGGTCGCACGTAGGTCTTACCCTCACGTTCTCTTTTCTAGGTTCGTAGGTCGCTCGTAGGTCTGACCCTCACGTTATCATTTCTAGGGTTGTAGGTCGCCCGTAGGTCTTACCCTTATGTTATCTTTTCTAGGGTCGTAATTCGTTTGTAGGTATTACCCTCTGTTGTACCCCAAAATTTTCCCTCTCATGTTTCCCAAAGTATTCCCCCTGCATGGTTGATCGAAACTCTTGCCTAAGGAAAAGGAAATTTTTGAGTGGTGCTTTAAGGACATTTAGATTTGCATTCTGAAAGACCCTTCGATTGGTGTTCTGAAGGAGCCTTTTGATTGGCATTTTGTCAAGCTCTTTCGATTGGCATTCTGGACAAGCGCTTTGATTTGCATTCTGAAAGACCCTTCGATTGGTGTTCTAAAGGAGCCTTTCAATTGGAATTCTGGACAAGCACTTCGATTGGCATTCTGAAAGACCCTTCGATTGGTGTTCTGAAGGAGACTTTCGATTGGCATTACGGACAAGTACTTCGATTGGCATTATAGCAGTGTCCTTCGATTGGAATTCCAAAAAGGTCCATTCGAAGAAGCATTCAAAGGGTCAATTAGAAGAAGCTTTGGAAAGAATTCGAAGGAGTCCATCAACCCATTCGAAAGGGAGCATTCGAAGGAGGCCATCAGCTCATTCGAAAGGGAGCATTCGAAGGCCAGTTACATGTCATTCAAAATTCAAAAAGGGACAGCATCCCATGTGTTTAGCCAACGTTACAAACTCTCATTCATGGCTTTCAAACACATAATTAACGTTACAAATTCTCATTCATGGCTGTCAAACATTAATCAAAGTCATTTAAACCTTTGTCTTCCTGTCCCCTCCACCCCCTCTATATAAAGAAATCACAAATGCTGCAAAAGACACACAAAAAATATACAGAAAAATAGAGAACTTGGAGATACGCTTCCAAAAGTCATCAGCACTTCCAGGAAGCGATACCCAATCCTTGCACAAGCCAAAGCTTCCACCCAGCGAACACCTCCACCCTCAGAACTACAGATCGAAGCACCTCTGTTGGTAAAAAAGGATCTAATCCCAAACTCATTTTTTAAATTCATTTTTGATTGCATATTCATATTATTACTGCTGTTTATGGATGATTTAATGTGCTACATATAAGCTACAGCGCAGAGATGAGATTGTGCCATGCTTGGGCATAATCTGAGTTCCTCCTTCGAATCCCAGGATAAAACAAACCCAGACCCAGATTCAGCAGGTGCGAATAAGGGGGAGATTTGAACCAGGGTGTAAAATCCCCCCCTGGACCTTTAACATGTGTTTCGTTTCTTGCAGGAAATACATTCTCAGGATCCTGTTCAGACTTTCGAAGCTCAGCAGCTTAGCTTCGAACTGGACCCATGACTTCCAGATCGAAGGATGGCATATCCGGATCAAACACCCTCAGAGTGCAGCCCCTCATGCACCTTCGATCCAGCCTCTTCACTGGGTCGAAAGACAGCCTGCACAACTTTCGACCCAGACCTCCAGAATTATATTTTTATTTTCTTCTTGTTTTACTGCCTGGCCCATTTGTACTTTGTTTACTTTGTTTTTGTTTATTTCCTTTAGTTTGTTTTTTTTAATCAACATAAAAATCATAAAAATAAATAACTTAGAATTAAGATTTAATTTAGTTAATTATTTTAACTTATTTTCTTCAATTTTAAAATTAGTAGACTTAGGATTTATTTGAATTCAATCCTTTTCATAAACACAAAAATGCAAAAAATATTAGGTATGTTTTAGAGTTAATTTTAATCATTTTTTAATTAATTAAATTTGATTTAATTGAACATTTAGCATTTTCCCAAGAATAAAATAAAACAACAAAAAGATCATATGCTTAGGATTTTTTAAGATTCACGCGCGTTTATTTTATTGTAACTACTTTTATTCCCCCAATTTTGGACATGTAAATAATCCCCCTCCCCGAAGCCTTGTAATAGCGTAGGATTTACAACTTCCGCACTTTAAATTCCTGTATATATATTAACTGCTTAGATGTATACTAACTAGGATTGTATGACAAGATCTAAACACAAATGGTAGAACACCTAAAAATACAAAGATGATATAAATTGAAAATTGACACACTTGCACATGCCACTCCTAGGGTACACCTCACTTGGTTGCCTCAAATGTGGTCATTAAGTATAGGATGTTTTAGAGGTCATCCTTCTGTCCAAAGATCAAAGTTGCCTCGAAATTGTTGCCTCGATAAAAATGATCTAAGACATTAGGGTTACCACTAAGGCGTCCTAACGTTGCTTTAGTGACCACACGTCCCTTAAACAGAATTGACCCGAAAACTCCAACGACGATGCTACCTACTCCTCAATAGTGGGATAGCATTGTCTAAAGGACTTTAGCACAATTTAATTCCTTTTTGAGTAGGTAGAGGTTCTTAAGTACTTGCTCCTTTAAAAAAAACAAACTTTTCTCACTTACACTTTCTTCAAAAAAACAAAACTCTTTTCAAAACCCACAAACACAAAGAAAATCATACTTTTGAAAACATAGAGATCAAGTACCTAAGAGCCCGTGGATAACCACGGATAGAAAGGGTAATAATACCTTCCCTTTCTATAATCTACCTCCCGAACCCGAAAAACAATCTCGAAAAGGAATTTTTTCTGTGCTTTTGTCCTTTCCTTGTTGGATAAAATAAAAGAGGGTGGCGACTCTTGCTTACCGCGACACTTTGCAAAAACAAACGCAAATGTGAACCAACATTAAAAAACAGTCAGTTCTCATTCCCACCGATCACACCCTCACGTTATCTTTTCTAGGGTCGTAGGTCGCTCATAGGTCTTACCCTCACGTTATCTTTTCTAGGGTCGTAGGTCGCTTATAAGTCTTACCCACACGATATCTTTTATAGGGTTGTAGGTCGCTCGAAGGTCTTACCCTCATGTTATATTTTCTAAGGTTGTATTTCGCTCATAGGTCTTACCCTCGCGTTATGATTTCTAGGGTCTAGGTCGTCCGTAGGTATTACCCTCATGTTATCTTTTCTAGGGTCGTAGTTCCCTCGTAGGTCTTACCCTCACGTTATCTTTTCTGGGGTCGTAGGTCGCTCATGGGTCTTACCCTTGCATTATCTTTTCTAGGGTCGTAGGTCACTCAAAGGTCTTACCCACACAATATCTTTTATAGGCTCGTAGGTATTACCCTTATGTTATATTTCTAGGGTCATAGGTCTCTTTTAGGTCTTACCCTCACGCTATCTTTTATAGGGTCGTAGGTCGCTCGTAGGTCTTACCCTCATGTTATGATTTCTAGGGTCTAGGTCGCTCGTAGGTCTTACCCTCATGTTATCTTTTCTAAGGTCATAGGTCGCTCGGAGGTCTTACCCTCATGTTATCTTTTCTACGGTCATAGGTCGCTCGTAGGTCTTATCCTCATGTTATCTTTTTTAGGTTTGTAGGTCTTACCCTCACGTTATCTTTTATAAGGTCGTAGATCGCTCGTAGGTCTTACCCTTATGTTATCCTTCTAGGGTCGTTGGTCGCTCGTAGGTCTTACCCCAACGTTAACTTTTATAGGGTCGTAGGTCGCTTGTAGGTCTTACCCTCATATTATCTTTTATAGGGTCGGAGGTCACAAGTAGGTCGCTCGTAGGTCTTACACTCACCTTATCTTTTATAGGTTCGTAGGTCGCACGTAGGTCTTACCCTCACGTTCTCTTTTCTAGGTTCGTAGGTCGCTCGTAGGTCTGACCCTCACGTTATCATTTCTGGGGTTATAGGTCGCCCGTAGGTCTTACCTTATGTTATCTTTTCTAGGGTCGTAATTCGCTTGTAGATCTTACCCTCAGGTTATCTTTTCTAGGGTCGTAGGTTGCTCATAGGTCTTACCCTCACGTTATCTTTTCTAGGGTCGTAGGTCGCCCGTAGGTCTTACCCTTACGTTATTTATTCTAAGGTTGTAGGTCACTCGTAGGTCTTACCCTCACGTTATTTTTAATAGGGTTGTAGGTCGCTCGTAGGTCTTACCCTCACGTTATATTTCTAGGATCATAGGTCTCTCGTGGGTCTTAGACTAACGTTATCTTTTACAGGGTCGTAGGTCGCTCATAGGTCTTACCCTCATGTTATCTTTCTAGGGTCGTAGGTCGCTCGTAGGTCATACCCTCATGTTATCTTTTTTAGGGTCGTAGGTCACTTGTAGGTATTACACTCACAATATCTTTTATAGGGTCGTAGGTCTTACCCTCACATTATCTTTTATAGGGTCGTAGGCCACTCATAGGACTTACCCTCATGTTATACTTTATAGGGTCGTAGGTCGCTCGTAGGTCTTACACTCATGTTATGATTTCTATGGTCTAGGTCGCTCGTAGGTCTTACCCTCACGTTTTCTTTTCTAAGGTCGTAGGTTGCTCGGAGGTCTTACCCTCATGTTATCTTTTCTTGGATCATAGGTTTCTCGTAATTCTTATCCTCGCGTTATCTTTTCTAGGGTTGTAGGTTTTACCCTCATGTTATCTTTTATAAGGTCGTAGGTCGCTCGTTGGTCTTACCCTTATGTTATCTTTCTAGGGTCGTAGGTCACTCATAGGTCTTACCCCAATGTTATCTTTTATAGGGTCGTAGGTCGCTTGTAGGTCTTACCCTCACATTATCTTTTATAGGGTCGTAGTTCGCTCGTAGGTCGTACCCTCACATTACCTTTTCTAGGGTCGTAGGTCGCTCATAGGTCTTACCCTCACGTTATCTTTTCTAGGGTCGTAGGTCGCCCGTAGGTCTTACCCTCACGTTATCTATTCTAAGGTCATAGGTCGCTCGTAGGTCTTACCCTCACGTTATATTTTATAAGGTCGTAGGTTGCTCGTAAGTCTTATCCTCACGTTATATTTCTAGGATCATAGGTCTCTCGTAGGTCTTACACTGATGTTATCTTTTATAGGGTCGTAGGTCGCTTATAGGTCTTACCCTAATGTTATCTTTCTAGATTTGTAGGTCACTCGTAGGTCTTACCCTTATGTCATCTTTCTAGATTTGTTTGTCGCTTGTAGGTATTACCCTCATAATATCTTTTATATGGCGTAGGTCGCTAGTAGGTCTAACCCTCACATTATATTATCTAAGGTTGTAGTTTGCTCGTAGGTGTTACCCTGATGTTATCTTTTATAGGGTCGTAGGTCGCCCGTAGGTCTTACCCTCATGTTATCTTTTCTAGGGTTGTAGGTCGCTCATAGGTCTTACCCTAATGTTATCTTTCTAGGGTCATAGGTCGCTTCTAGGTCTTACTCGCACGTTATCTTTTATAGGGTCGTAGGTCGCTCGTAGGTCTTACCCTCACGTTATCTTTTATGGGGTTGTAGGTCGCCCGTAGGTCTTACACTCACGTTATCTTTTATAAGGTTATAGGTCGCACGTAGGACTTTCCCTCACATTATCTTTAATAGGGTCGTAGGTCGCTCGTAGGTCTTACCATAATGTTATGATTTCTAGGGTCTAGGACGCCCGTAGGTATTACCCTCACATTATCTTTTCTAGGGTCATAGTTCGCTCGTAGGTCTTACCCTCGTGTTATTTTTTCTAGAGTCGTAGGTCGCTCATAGGTCTTACCCACACAATATCTTTTATTGGGTCATAGGTCGCTCGTAGGTCTTACCCTCATGTTATCTTTCTAGGGGCATAGGTCACTTTTAATTCTTACCCACACGTTATCTTTTTTAGGGTCGTAGGTCACTCGTAGTTCTTACCCTTACGTTATCTTTTATAGGGTTGTAGGTCATTTGTAGGTCTTACACTCATGTTATCTTTCATAGAGTCATAGGTCGCTCGGAGGTCTTACCCTTATTTTATCTTTTCTATGGTTGTAGGTCGCTCGTAAGACTTACCATCACATTGTCTTTTCTAGGGTCCTAGGCGCTCATAGGTCTTACCCTCATGTTATCTTTTCTAGGGTCGTAGGTCGCTCATAACTCTTACTCACACGATATCTTTTATAGGGTCGTAGGTCGCTCGTAGGTCTTACACTCACCTTATCTTTTATAGGGTCGTAGGTCGCTCGTAGGTCTTAACCTCGCGTTATCTTTGCTAGGGTCGTAGGTTGCTCATAGGTCTTACCCTCACGTTATCTTTTCTAGGGTTGTAGGTCGCCCAAAGGTCTTACCCTCACGTTATTTATTCTAAGGTTGTAGGTCACTCGTAGGTCTTACCCTCACCTTATCTTTTATAGGGTTGTAGGTTACTCGTAGGTCTTACCCTCACGTTATATTTCTAGGATCATAGGTCTCTCGTGGGTCTAGCACTGGCGTTATCTTTTATAGGGTCGTATGTCGCTCATAGGTCTTACCCTCATGTTATCTTTCTAGGTTCGTAGGTCATACCCTCATGTTATCTTTTCACGGGTCGTAGGTAACTTGTAGGCATTACCCTCGCAATATCTTTTATAGGGTCGTAGGTCTTACCCTCACGTTATATTTTCTTAGGTTGTAGTTCTCTCGTAGGTCTTACCCTCATGTTATCTTTTATAGGGTCGTAGGTCGCTCGTAGGTCTTACCCTCACATTATATTTTCTAAGGTTGTAGTTTGCTCGTAGGTCTTACCATGACGTTACCTTTTATAGGGTCGTAGGTCGCCCGTAGGTCATACCCTCATGTTATCTTTTCTAGGGTCTTAGGTCGCTCGTAGGTCTTCCCCTCATGTTATCTTTTATAGGGTCGTAGGTCGCCCGTAGGTCTTACCCTCATGTTATCTTTTCTAGGGTCGTAGGTCGCTCGTAGGTCTTACCCTCATGTTATGTTTCTAGGGGCATAGGTCGCTTTTAGGTCTTACCCACACGTTATCTTTTATAGGGTCGTAGGTCACTCGTAGTTCTTACCCTTACGTTATCTTTTATAGGGTTGTAGGTCGTTGGTAGGTCTTAACTCACGTTATCTTTCATAGAGTCATAGGTCGCTCGGAGGTCTTACCCTTATTTTATCTTTTCTAAGGTCGTAGGTCTCTCGTAGGTCTTAAACTCACATTCTATTTTCTAGGGTCGTAGGTCGCTCATAGGTCTTACCCTCACGTTATCTTTTCTAGGGTCCTAGGTTGCTCATAAGTCTTACCCACACAATATCTTTTATAGGGTCGTAGGTCGCTCGTAGGTCTTACCCTCATGTTATCTTTTATAGGGTCGTAGGCCGCTTGTAGGTCTTACCCTCACGTTATCTATTCTAAGGTCATAGGTCGCTCGTAGGTCTTACCCTCATGTTATCTTTTCTAGGGTGGTAGTTCGCTCGTAGGTCTTACCCTCACGTTATCTTTTCTAGGGTCGTAGGTCGCTCATAAGTCTTACCCTTACATTATGTTTTCTAGGGTCGTAGGTCACTCATAGGTCTTACCCACACAGTATCTTTTATAGGGTTGTAGGTCGCTCGTAGGTCTTACCCTTATGTTATATTTCTAGGGTCATAGGTCGCTTTTAGGTATTACCCTCACGCTATCTTTTATATGGTCGTAGGTTGCTCGTAGGTCTTACCCTCACGTTATGATTTCTAGGGTCTAGGTCGCTCGTAGGTCTTACCCTCATGTTATCTTTTCTAAGGTCATAGGTCGCTCGGAGGTCTTACCCTCATGTTATCTTTTCTACGGTCATAGGTCGCTCGTAGGTCTTATCCTCATGTTATCTTTTTTAGGTTTGTAGGTCTTACCCTCACATTATCTTTTATAAGGTCGTAGGTCGCTCGTAGGTCTTACCCTTATGTTATCCTTCTAGGGTCGTTGGTCGCTCGTAGGTCTTACCCTCACGTTATCTTTTCTGGGGTCGTAGGTCGCTCATGGGTCTTACCCTTGCATTATCTTTTCTAGGGTCGTAGGTCACTCAAAGGTCTTACCCACACAATATCTTTTATAGGCTCGTAGGTATTACCCTTATGTTATATTTCTAGGGTCATAGATCTCTTTTAGGTCTTACCCTCACGCTATCTTTTATAGGGTCGTAGGTCGCTCGTAGGTCTTACCCTCATGTTATGATTTCTAGGGTCTAGGTCGCTCGTAGGTCTTACCCTCATGTTATCTTTTCTAAGGTCATAGGTCGCTCGGAGGTCTTACCCTCATGTTATCTTTTCTACGGTCATAGGTCGCTCGTAGGTCTTATCCTCATGTTATCTTTTTTAGGTTTGTAGGTCTTACCCTCACGTTATCTTTTATAAGGTCGTAGATCGCTCGTAGGTCTTACCCTTATGTTATCCTTCTAGGGTCGTTGGTCGCTCGTAGGTCTTACCCCAAAGTTAACTTTTATAGGGTCGTAGGTCGCTTGTAGGTCTTACCCTCATATTATCTTTTATAGGGTCGGAGGTCACAAGTAGGTCGCTCGTAGGTCTTACACTCACCTTATCTTTTATAGGTTCGTAGGTCGCACGTAGGTCTTACCCTCACGTTCTCTTTTCTAGGTTCGTAGGTCGCTCGTAGGTCTGACCCTCACGATATCATTTCTGGGGTTATAGGTCGCCCGTAGGTCTTACCTTATGTTATCTTTTCTAGGGTCGTAATTCGCTTGTAGATCTTACCCTCAGGTTATCTTTTCTAGGGTCGTAGGTTGCTCATAGGTCTTACCCTCACGTTATCTTTTCTAGGGTCGTAGGTCGCCCGTAGGTCTTACCCTTACGTTATTTATTTTAAGGTTGTAGGTCACTCGTAGGTCTTACCCTCACGTTATTTTTAATAGGGTTGTAGGTCGCTCGTAGGTCTTACCCTCACGTTATATTTCTAGGATCATAGGTCTCTCGTGGGTCTTAGACTAACGTTATCTTTTACAGGGTCGTAGGTCGCTCATAGGTCTTACCCTCATGTTATCTTTCTAGGGTCGTAGGTCGCTCGTAGGTCATACCCTCATGTTATCTTTTTTAGGGTCGTAGGTCACTTGTAGGTATTACACTCACAATATCTTTTATAGGGTCGTAGGTCTTACCCTCACATTATCTTTTATAGGGTCGTAGGCCACTCATAGGACTTACCCTCATGTTATACTTTATAGGGTCGTAGGTCGCTCGTAGGTCTTACACTCATGTTATGATTTCTATGGTCTAGGTCGCTCGTAGGTCTTACCCTCACGTTTTCTTTTCTAAGGTCGTAGGTTGCTCGGAGGTCTTACCCTCATGTTATCTTTTCTTGGATCATAGGTTTCTCGTAATTCTTATCCTCGCGTTATCTTTTCTAGGGTTGTAGGTTTTACCCTCATGTTATCTTTTATAAGGTCGTAGGTCGCTCGTTAGTCTTACCCTTATGTTATCTTTCTAGGGTCGTAGGTCACTCATAGGTCTTACCCCAATGTTATCTTTTATAGGGTCGTAGGTCGCTTGTAGGTCTTACCCTCACATTATCTTTTATAGGGTCGTAGTTCGCTCGTAGGTCGTACCCTCACATTACCTTTTCTAGGGTCGTAGGTCGCTCATAGGTCTTACCCTCACGTTATCTTTTCTAGGGTCGTAGGTCGCCCGTAGGTCTTACCCTCACGTTATCTATTCTAAGGTCATAGGTCGCTCGTAGGTCTTACCCTCACGTTATATTTTATAAGGTCGTAGGTTGCTCGTAAGTCTTATCCTCACGTTATATTTCTAGGATCATAGGTCTCTCGTAGGTCTTACACTGATGTTATCTTTTATAGGGTCGTAGGTCGCTTATAGGTCTTACCCTAATGTTATCTTTCTAGATTTGTAGGTCACTCGTAGGTCTTACCCTTATGTCATCTTTCTAGATTTGTTTGTCGCTTGTAGGTATTACCCTCATAATATCTTTTATATGGCGTAGGTCGCTAGTAGGTCTAACCCTCACATTATATTATCTAAGGTTGTAGTTTGCTCGTAGGTGTTACCCTGATGTTATCTTTTATAGGGTCGTAGGTCGCCCGTAGGTCTTACCCTCATGTTATCTTTTCTAGGGTCGTAGGTCGCTCATAGGTCTTACCCTAATGTTATCTTTCTAGGGTCATAGGTCGCTTCTAGGTCTTACTCGCACGTTATCTTTTATAGGGTCGTAGGTCGCTCGTAGGTCTTACCCTCACGTTATCTTTTATGGGGTTGTAGGTCGCCCGTAGGTCTTACACTCACGTTATCTTTTATAAGGTTATAGGTCGCACGTAGGACTTTCCCTCACATTATCTTTAATAGGGTCGTAGGTCGCTCGTAGGTCTTACCCTAATGTTATGATTTCTAGGGTCTAGGACGCCCGTAGGTATTACCCTCACATTATCTTTTCTAGGGTCATAGTTCGCTCGTAGGTCTTACCCTCGTGTTATTTTTTCTAGAGTCGTAGGTCGCTCATAGGTCTTACCCACACAATATCTTTTATTGGGTCATAGGTCGCTCGTAGGCTTACCCTCATGTTATCTTTCTAGGGGCATAGGTCACTTTTAATTCTTACCCACACGTTATCTTTTTTAGGGTCGTAGGTCACTCGTAGTTCTTACCCTTACGTTATCTTTTATAGGGTTGTAGGTCATTTGTAGGTCTTACACTCACGTTATCTTTCATAGAGTCATAGGTCGCTCGGAGGTCTTACCCTTATTTTATCTTTTCTATGGTTGTAGGTCGCTCGTAAGACTTACCATCACATTGTCTTTTCTAGGGTCCTAGGCGCTCATAGGTCTTACCCTCATGTTATCTTTTCTAGGGTCGTAGGTCGCTCATAACTCTTACTCACACGATATCTTTTATAGGGTCGTAGGTCGCTCGTAGGTCTTACACTCACCTTATCTTTTATAGGGTCGTAGGTCGCTCGTAGGTCTTAACCTCGCGTTATCTTTGCTAGGGTCGTAGGTTGCTCATAGGTCTTACCCTCACGTTATCTTTTCTAGGGTTGTAGGTCGCCCAAAGGTCTTACCCTCACGTTATTTATTCTAAGGTTGTAGGTCACTCGTAGGTCTTACCCTCACCTTATCTTTTATAGGGTTGTAGGTTACTCGTAGGTCTTACCCTCACGTTATATTTCTAGGATCATAGGTCTCTCGTGGGTCTAGCACTGGCGTTATCTTTTATAGGGTCGTATGTCGCTCATAGGTCTTACCCTCATGTTATCTTTCTAGGTTCGTAGGTCACTCGTAGGTCATACCCTCATGTTATCTTTTCACGGGTCGTAGGTAACTTGTAGGCATTACCCTCGCAATATCTTTTATAGGGTCGTAGGTCTTACCCTCACGTTATATTTTCTTAGGTTGTAGTTCTCTCGTAGGTCTTACCCTCATGTTATCTTTTATAGGGTCGTAGGTCGCTCGTAGGTCTTACCCTCACATTATATTTTCTAAGGTTGTAGTTTGCTCGTAGATCTTACCATGACGTTACCTTTTATAGGGTCGTAGGTCGCCCGTAGGTCATACCCTCATGTTATCTTTTCTAGGGTCTTAGGTCGCTCGTAGGTCTTCCCCTCATGTTATCTTTTATAGGGTCGTAGGTCGCCCGTAGGTCTTACCCTCATGTTATCTTTTCTAGGGTCGTAGGTCGCTCGTAGGTCTTACCCTCATGTTATGTTTCTAGGGGCATAGGTCGCTTTTAGGTCTTACCCACACGTTATCTTTTATAGGGTCGTAGGTCACTCGTAGTTCTTACCCTTACGTTATCTTTTATAGGGTTGTAGGTCGTTGCTAGGTCTTAACTCACGTTATCTTTCATAGAGTCATAGGTCGCTCGGAGGTCTTACCCTTATTTTATCTTTTCTAAGGTCGTAGGTCTCTCGTAGGTCTTAAACTCACATTCTATTTTCTAGGGTCGTAGGTCGCTCATAGGTCTTACCCTCACGTTATCTTTTCTAGGGTCCTAGGTCGCTCATAAGTCTTACCCACACAATATCTTTTATAGGGTCGTAGGTCGCTCGTAGGTCTTACCCTCATGTTATCTTTTATAGGGTCGTAGGCCGCTTGTAGGTCTTACCCTCACGTTATCTATTCTAAGGTCATAGGTCGCTCGTAGGTCTTACCCTCATGTTATCTTTTCTAGGGTGGTAGTTCGCTCGTAGGTCTTACCCTCACATTATCTTTTCTAGGGTCGTAGGTCGCTCATAAGTCTTACCCTTACATTATGTTTTCTAGGGTCGTAGGTCACTCATAGGTCTTACCCACACAGTATCTTTTATAGGGTTGTAGGTCGCTCGTAGGTCTTACCCTTATGTTATATTTCTAGGGTCATAGGTCGCTTTTAGGTATTACCCTCACGCTATCTTTTATATGGTCGTAGGTCGCTCGTAGGTCTTACCCTCACGTTATGATTTCTAGGGTCTAGGTCGCTCGTAGGTCTTACCCTCATGTTATCTTTTCTAAGGTCATAGGTCGCTCGGAGGTCTTACCCTCATGTTATCTTTTCTACGGTCATAGGTCGCTCGTAGGTCTTATCCTCATGTTATCTTTTTTAGGTTTGTAGGTCTTACCCTCACATTATCTTTTATAAGGTCGTAGGTCGCTCGTAGGTCTTACCCTTATGTTATCCTTCTAGGGTCGTTGGTCGCTCGTAGGTCTTACCCCAACGTTATCTTTTATAGGGTCGTAGGTCGCTTGTAGGTCTTACCCTCATGTTATGATTTCTAATGTCTAGGTCGCTTGTAGGTCTTACCCTCACGTTTTATTTTCTAAGGTCGTAGGTTGCTCGGAGGTCTTACCCTCATGTTATCTTTTCTTGGATCGTAGGTTTCTCTTAATTCTTATCCTAGCGTTATCTTTTCTAGGGTTGTAGGTTTTACCCTCATGTTATCTTTTATAAGGTCGTAGGTCGCTCGTTGGTCATACCCTTATGTTATCTTTCTAGGGTCGTAGGTCACTCATAGGTCTTACCCCAACGTTATCTTTTATAGGGTCGTAGGTCGCTTGTAGGTCTTACCCTCACATTATCTTTTTTGGGGTCGTAGTTTGCTCGTAGGTCTTACCCTCACATTACCTTTTCTAGGGTCGTAGGTCGCTAATAGGTCTTACCCTCAAGTTATCTTTTCTAGGGTCGTAGGTCGCCCGTAGGTCTTACCCTCACGTTATATTTTATAAGGTCGTAGGACGCTCGTAAGTCTTACCCTTACGTTATATTTCTAGGATCATAGGTCTCTCGTAGGTCTTACACTGATGTTATCGTTTATAGGGTCGTAGGTCGCTCATAGGTCTTACCCTAATGTTATCTTTCTAGATTTGTAGGTCACTCGTAGGTCTTACCCTTATGTTATCTTTCTAGATTTGTAGGTCGCTTGTAGGTATTACCCTCATAATATCTTTTATAGGGCGTAGGTCGCTCGTAGTTCTAACCCTCACGTTATATTATCTAAGGTTGTAGTTTGCTCGTAGGTCTTACCCTGATGTTATCTTTTATAGGGTCGTAGGTCACCCATAGGTCTTACCCTCATGTTATCTTTTCTAGGGTCGTAGGTCGCTCATAGGTCTTACCCTAATGTTATCTTTCTAGGGTCATAGGTCGCTTGTAGGTCTTACTCGCACGTTATCTTTTATAGGGTCGTAGGTCGCTCGTAGGTCTTACCCTCACGTTATATTTTATAGGGTTGTAGGTCGCCCGTAGGTCTTACACTCACGTTATCTTTTATAAGGTTGTAGGTCGTTCGTAGGACTTTCCCTCATATTATCTTTAATAGGGTCGTAGGTCGCTCGTAGGTCTTACCCTCACGTATTGATTTCTAGGGTCTAGGACGCCCGTAGGTATTACCCTCACGTTATCTTTTCTAGGGTCATAGTTCGCTCGTAGGTCTTACACTCATGTTATTTTTTCTAGAGTCGTAGGTCGCTCATAGGTTTTACCCACACGATATCTTTTATTGGGTCGTAGGTCGCTCGTAGGTCTTACCCTCATGTTATCTTTCTAGGGGCATAGGTCGCTTTTAGGTCTTACCCACACGTTATCTTTTATAGGGTCGTAGGTCACTCGTAGTTCTTACCCTTACGTTATCTTTTATATGGTTGTAGGTCGTTCGTAGGTCTTAAACTCACGTTATATTTCATAGAGTCATAGGTCGCTCGGAGGTCTTACCCTTATTTTATCTTTTCTAAGGTCGTAGGTCTCTCGTAGGTCTTAACCTCACATTCTATTTTCTAGGGTCATAGGTCGCTCATAGGTCTTACCCCCACGTTATCTTTTCTAGGGTCGTAGGTCGCTCATAAGTCTTACCCACACAATATCTTTTATAGGGTCGTAGGTCGCTCGTAGGTCTTACCCTCATGTTATCTTTTATAGGGTCGTAGGCCGCTCGTAGGTCTTACCCTCGCATTATGATTTCTAGGGTCTAGGTCGCCCGTAGGTATTACCCTCACGTTATCTTTTCTAGGGTCGTAGTTCGCTCGTAGGTCTTACCCTCACGTTATCTTTTCTAGGGTCGTAGGTCGCTCATAAGTCTTACCCATACATTATCTTTTCTAGGGTCGTAGGTCACTCACAGGTCTTACCCACACAATATATTTTATAGGGTCGTAGGTCGCTCGTAGGTCTTACCCTCATGTTATCTTTCTAGGGTCATAGGTCGCTTTTAGGTATTACACTCACGCTATCTTTTATAGGGTCGAAGGTCGCTCGTAGGTCTTACCCTCACGTTATGATTTCTAGGGTCTAGGTCGCTCGTAGGTCTTACCCTCACGTTATCTTTTATAAAGTCGTAGGTCGCTCGTAGGTCTTACCCTTATGTTATCCTTCTAGGGTCGTTGGTCGCTCGTAGGTCTTACCCCAACATTATCTTTTATAGGGCCGTAGGTCGCTTGTAGGTCTTACCCTCATATTATCTATAATAGGTTCGGAGGTCACAAGTAGGTCGCTCGTAGGTCTTACACTCACCTTATCTTTTATAGGTTCGTAAGTCGCACGTATGTCATACCCTCACGTTCTCTTTTCTAGGTTTGTAGGTCGCCCATAGGTCTTACCCTTATGTTATCTTTTCTAGGGTCGTAATTCGCTTATAGGTCTTACCCTCACGTTATCTTTTCTAGCGTCGTAGGTTTCTCATAGGTCTTACCCTCACATTATCTTTTCTAGGGTCGTAGGTCACCCGTAGGTCTTACCCTTATGTTATCTATTATAAGGTTGTAGGTCACTCGTAGGTCTTACCCTCACGTTATCTTTTATAGGGTTGTAGGTCGCTCGTAGGTCTTACCCTCACGTTATATTTCTAGGATCATAGGTCTCTCGTGGGTCTTACACTAAAGTTCTCTTTTATAGGTTCGTAGGTCGCTCATAGGTCTTACCCTCATGTTATCTTTCTAGGGTCGTAGGTCGCTGGTAGGTTCAACCCTCATGTTATCTTTTCAAGGGTCGTAGGTCACTTGTAGGTATTACCCTCACAATATCTTTTATAGGGTCGTAGGTCTTACCCTCACGTTATATTTTCTAAGGTTGTAGTTCGCTCATAGGTCTTAAACTCACGTTATATTTTATAGGGTCGTAGGTCCCTCATTGGACTTACCCTCACGTTATATTTTATAGGGTCGTAGGTCACTCGTAGGTCTTACCCGCACGTTATCTTTTCTAAGCTCGTAGGTCCCTCGGAGGTCTTACCCTCATGTTATCTTTTCTTGGATCGTAGGTTGCACGTAAGTCTTATCCTCGCGTTATCTTTTCTAGGGTTGTAGGTTTTACCCTCATGTTATCTTTTATAAGGTCGTAGGTCGCTCGTAGATCTTACCCTTATGTTATCTTTCTAGGGTCGTAGGTCACTCATAGGTCTTACCCCCAATGTTATCTTTTATAGGGTCGTAGGTCGCTTGTAGGTCTTACCCTCACATTATCTTTTATAGGGTCGTAGTTCGCTCGTAGGTCTTACCCTCACATTACCTTTTCTAGGGTCGTAGGTCGCTCATAGGTCTTACCCTTATGTTATCTTTTCTAGGGTCGTAGGTTGTCCGTATGTCTTACCCTCAAGTTATCTATTCTAAGGTCGTAGGTCGCTCGTAGGTCTTACTCTCATGTTATCTTTTATAGGGTCGTAGGTCGCCCGTAGGTCTTACCCTCATGTTATCTTTTCTAGGATCATAGGTCTCTCGTAGGTCTTACACTCATGTTATCTTTCTAGGGTCATAGGTCACTTGTAGGTCTTACCCGCACGTTATCTTTTATAGGGTCGTAGGTCGCTCGTAGGTCTAACCCTCACTTTATCTTTTATAGGGTTGTAGGTCGCTCGTAGGTCTTACCCTCACGTTATCTTTTATAGGGTTATAGGTCGCTCGTAAGACTTCCCCTCACATTATCTTTAATAGGGTCGTATGTCGCTCGTAGGTCTTACCCTCATGTTATGATTTCTAGGGTCTAGGTAACCCATAGGTATTACCCTCACGTTATCTTTTATAGGGTCATAGTTCGCTCGTAGGTCTTACCCGCATGTTATCTTTTCTGGGGTCGTAGGTCGCTCATAGGTCTTACCCTTACATTATCTTTTCTAGGGTCGTAGGTCACTCATAGGTCTTACCCACACAGTATCTTTTATAGGGTCGTAGGTCGCTCGTATGTCTTACCCTTATGTTATATTTCTAGGGTCATAGGTCGCTTTTAGGTCTTACCCTCATGCTATCTTTTATAGGGTCATAGGTCGCTCGTAGGTCTTACCCTCACGCTATGATTTCTAGGGTCTAGGTTGCTCGTAGGTCTTACCCTCATGTTATCTTTTCTAAGGTCATAGGTCGCTCGGAGGTCTTACCCTCATGTTATCTATTCTAGGGTCATAGGTCGCTCGTAGGTCTTATCCTCATGTTATCTTTTTTAGGTTTGTAGGTCTTACCCTCACGTTATCTTTTATAAGGTCGTAGTTCGCTCGTAGTTCTTACCCTTATGTTATCCTTCTAGGATCGTTGGTCGCTCGTAGGTCTTACCCCAATGTTATCTTTTATAGGGTCGTAGGTCACTTGTAGGTCTTACCCTCATATTATCTTTTATAGGGTCGGAGGTCACAAGTAGGTCGCTCGTAGGTCTTACACTCACCTTATCTTTTATAGGTTCATAGGTCGCACGTAGGTCTTACCCTCACGTTCTCTTTTCTAGGTTCGTAGGTCGCTTGTAGGTCTGACCCTCACGTTATCATTTCTGGGGTTGTAGGTAGCCCGTAGGTCTTACCCTCGCGATATGATTTCTAGGGTCTAGGTCGCCCATAGGTATTACCCTCACGTTATATTTTCTAGGGTCGTAGTTCGCTCGTAGGTCTTTACCTCACGTTATCTTTTCTAGGGTCGTAGGTCGCTCATAAGTCTTACCCTTACATTATCTTTTCTAGGGTCGTAGGTCACTCATAGGTCTTACCTACACAATATCTTTTATAGGGTCGTAGGTCACTCGTAGATCTTACCCTCATGTTATATTTCTAGGGTCATAGGTCGCTTTTAGGTCTTACCCTCACGCTATCTTTTATAAGGTCGTAGGTCGCTCGTAGGTCTTACCCTCACGTTATGATTTCTAGGGTCTAGGTCGCTCGTATGTCTTACCCTCACGTTATCTTTTCTAAGGTCATAGGTCGCTCGGAGGTCTTACACTCATGTTATCTTTTCTAGGGTCATAGGTCGCTCGTAGGTCTTATCCTCAAGTTATCTTTTCTAGGTTTGTAGGTCGTACCCTCACGTTATCTTTTATAAGGTCGTAGGTCGCTCGTAGGTCTTACCCTTATGTTATCCTTCTAGGGTCGTTGGTCGCTCGTAGGTCTTACCCCAATGTTATCTTTTATAGGGTCGTAGGTCGCTTGTAGGTCTTACCCTCATATTTTCTTTTATAGGTTCGGAGGTCACATGTAGGTCGCTCGTAGGTCTTACACTCACCTTATCTTTTATAGGTTCATAGGTCGCAGGTAGGTCTTACCCTCACGTTCTCTTTTCTAGGTTCGTAGGTCGCTCGTAGGTCGGACCCTCACGTTATCATTTCTAGGGTTGTAGGTCCCCATAGGTCTTACCCTTATGTTATCTTTTCTAGGGTCGTAATTTGCTTGTAGGTCTTACCCTCACGTTATCTTTTCTAGGGTCGTAGGTTGCTCATAGGTCTTACCCTCATGTTATCTTTTCTAGGGTCGTAGGTCACCCGTAGGTCTTACCCTTATGTTATCTATTCTAAGGTTGTAGGTCACTCGTAGGTCTTACCCTCACGTTATCTTTTATAGGGTTGTAGGTCGGTCGTAGGTCTTACCCTCACGTTATCTTTTCTAGGGTCGTAGGTCGCTCAAAAGTCTTACCCTTACATTATGTTTTCTAGGGTCGTAGGTCACTCATAGGTCTTACCCACACAATATCTTTTATAGGGTCGTAGGTCACTCGTAGGTCTTACCTTCATGTTATCTTTCTAGGGTCATAGGTCGCTTTTAGGTCTTACCCTCACGTTATCTTTTATAGGGTCGTAGGTCGCTCGTAGGTCTTACCCTCACGTTATGATTTCTAGGGTCTAGGTCGCTCGTAGGTCTTACCCTCACGTTATCTCTTCTAAGGTCATAGGTCGCTCGGAGGTCTTAAACTCATGTTATCTTTTCTAGGGTCATAGGTCGCTCGTAGGTCTTATCCTCAAGTTATATTTTCTAGGTTTGTAGGTCTTACCCTCATGTTATATTTTATAAGGTCGTAGGTCTTACCGTTATGTTATCCTTCTAGGGTCGTTGGTCGATCGTAGGTCTTACCCCAACGTTATCTTTTATAGGTTCGTAGGTCGCTTGTAGGTCTTACCCTCATATTATCTTTTATAGGTTCGGAGGTCACATGTAGGTCGCTCGTAGGTGTTACACTCACCTTATCTTTTATAGGTTCATAGGTCGCACGTAGGTCTTACCCTCACGTTCTCTTTTCTAGGTTCGTAGGTCGCTCGTAGGTCGGACCCTCACGTTATCATTTCTAGGGTTGTAGGTCCCCATAGGTCTTACCCTTATGTTATCTTTTCTAGGGTCGTAATTCGCTTGTAGGTCTTACCCTCACGTTATCTTTTCTAAGGTCGTAGGTTGCTCATAGGTCTTACCCTCATGTTATCTTTTCTAGGGTCGTAGGTCACCCGTAGGTCTTACCCTTATGTTATCTATTCTAAGGTTGTAGGTCACTCGTAGGTCTTACCCTCACGTTATCTTTTATAGGGTTTTAGGTCGCTCGTAGGTCTTACCCTGACGTTATATTTCTAGGATCATAGGTCTCTCGTGGGTCTTACACTAACACTCTCTTTTATAGGGTCGTAGGTCGCTCATAGGTCTTACCCTCATGTTATCTTTCTAGGGTCGTAGGTCGCTCTTAGGTCATACCCTCATGTTATCTTTTCTAGGGTCGTAGGTCACTGGTAGGTATTACCCGTAGGTCGCTTGTAGGTCTTACCCTCACATTGTCTTTTATTGGGTCAGAGGTCACTCGTAGGTCGCATGTAGGTCTTGCCCTCATGTTCTCTTTTCTAGGTTCGTAGGTCGCCTGTAGGTCTTACCCTCATGTTATTATTTCTTGGGTTGTAGGTCGAATGTTGGTCTTACCCTCATGTTATCTTTTCTAGGGTCGTAGTTTGCTCGTGGGTCTTACACTCGCGTTATATTTTCTAGGGTCGTAGGTCGCTCATGGGTCGTACCCTCACGTTAACTTTTCTAGGGTCGTAGGTCGCCCGTAGGTCTTACCCTCACTTTATCTATTCTAAAGTCGTTGGTCACTCATAGGTCTTACCCTCACGTTATCTTTTATAGGTTTATAGGTCGCTCATAGGTCTTACCCTCACGTTATATTTCTAGGATAATAGGTATCTCGTAGGTCTTACACTGTCGTTATCATTTATAGGGTCGTAGGTCGCTCATAGTTCCTACCCTCATGTTATCTTTCTGGGCTCGCAGGTCTCTCGTAGGTCTTACCCTCATGCTTTCTTTTCTAGGGTCGTAGATCGCTTGTAGGTTTTACCCTCACAATATCTTTTATAAGGTCGTAGGTCGCTCGTAGGTCTTACCCTCACGTTATATTTTCTAAGGTTGTTGTTCTCTCGTAGGTCTTACCCTCACGTTATCTTTTATAGGGTCGTTGGTCGCCCGTAGGTCTTACACTCACGTTGTCTTTTATAGGGTCGTAGGTCGCTCGTAGGTCTTACCCTCATGTTATCTTTTATATGGTCATAGTTCGCTCGTAGGTCTTACCCTAATGTTATCTTTTCTAGGGTCGTAGGTCGCTCATAGGTCTTACCCTCACGTTATCTTTTCTAGGGTTGTAGGTCGCTCATAAGTCTCACCCACACGATATCTTTTATACGGTCGTAGGTTGCTCGTATGTCTTACCCTCATGTTAACTTTTAGGGTCATAGGTCGCTTGTAGGTCTTACCCACACATTATCTTTTATAGGGTCGTAGGTCGCTCGTAGGTCTTACCCTTACCTTATCTTTTATAGGGTTGTAGGTCGCTGGTAGGTCTTACACTCATGTTGTCTTTTATAGGGTCGTAGGTCGCTCGTAGGTCTTACCCTCATGTTATCTTTTATAGGGTCATAGGTCGCTTGTAGGTCTTACCCGCACGTTATCTTTTATAGGGTCGTAGGTCGCTTGTAGATCTTACCCTCACGTTATCTTTTATAGGGTTGTAGATCTTACACTCACGTTATATTTTATAGGGTCGTAGGTCGCTCGTAGGTCTTTCCCTCACATTATCTTTTATAGGGTCGTAGGTCACTCGTAGGTCTTACCCTTATATTATCTTTTCTAAGGTCGTAGGTCGCTCGTAGGTCTTACCCTCACATTCTATTTTCTAGGGTCGTAGGTCGCTCATAGGTCTTACCCTCATGTTATCTTTTCTAGGGTCGTAGGTCGCTCATAAGTCTTACCCACACGATATATTTTATAGGGTTCTAGGTCGCTTGTAGGTCTTACCCTGATGTTATCTTTTATAGGGTCGTAGGTCGCTCGTAGGTCATACCGTCACATTATGATTTCTAGGGTCTAGGTCTCCTGTATGTATTACCCTCACGTTATCTTTTCTAGGGTTGTAGTTTGCTCGTATGTGTTACCCTCACGTTATCTTTTCTAGGGTCGTCGGTCGATCATAGGTCTTACCGTCACATTATCTTTTCTAGGTTCCTAGGTCACTCATAGGTCTTACCCACACAATATCTTTTATATGGTTGTAGGTCGCTTGTAGGTCTTACCCTAATGTTATCTTTCTAGGGTCATAGGTCGCTTTTAGGTCTTACCCTCACGCTATCTTTTATAGGGTCGTAGGTCGCTCGTAGGTCTTACCCTCATGTTATGATTTCTAGGGTCTAGGTCGCTCGTAGGTCATACCCTCACGTTATCTTTTATAGGGTCGTAGGTCGCTCGTAGGTCTTACCCTCACCTTATCTTTTATAGGCTTGTAGGTTGCTCGTAGGTCTTACACTCACGTTGTCTTTTTTAGGGTCGTAGGTCGCTCGTAGGTCTTACCCTCATGTTATCTTTTCTAAGGTCATAGGTGGCTCGGAGGTCTTACCCTCACATTATCTTTTATAGGGTCGTAAATTGCTCGTAGGTTTTACCCTCATGTTATCTTTCTAGGGTCATAGGTCCCTTATAGGTCTTACCCACATGTTATCTTTTATACTATTGTAGGTCGCTCGTAGGTCTTACCCTCGCGTTATCTTTTATAGTGTTATAGGTCGCTCGTAGGTCTTACACTCAAGTTATCTTTTATAGGTTCGTAGGTCGCTCGTAAGTCTTACTCTCACGTTATCTTTTATAGGATCGTAGGTCGTTCATAGGTCTTACCCTCAGGTTATCTTTTCTAGGGTCGTAGGTCGCTCTTAGGTCTTACCCACAGGATATCTTTTATAGGGTTGTAGGTCGCTCATAGGTCTTACCCTCATGTTATCTTTCTAGATTTGTAGGTCACTCGTAGGTCTTACTCTTATGTTATCTTTTCTAGGGTCATATGTCGCTTGTAGGTATTACCCTCACAATATCTTTTATAGGGTCGTAGGTCGCTCGTAGGTCTTACCCTAACATTATCTTTTATAAGGTCGTAGGTCGCCCGTAGGTCTTAAACTCATGTTATCTTTTCTAGGGTCGTAGGTCGCTCGTAGGTCTTACCCTCACGTTATGATTTATATGGTCTAGGTCGCTCGGAGGTCTTACCCTCACGTTATCTTTTCTAGGGTCGTAGGTCACTCGTAGGTCTTACCCTCACGTTATCTTTTATAGGGATGTAGGTCGCTCGTAGGTCTTACCCTCATGTTATATTTCTAGGATCATAGGTCTCTCGTAGGTCTTACACTGACGTTATCTTTTATAGGGTCATAGGTCGCTCATAGGTCCTACCCTCATGTTATCTTTCTGGGGTCGTAGGTCGCTCGTAGGTCTTACCCTCATGCTTTCTTTTCTAGGGTCGTAGATCGCTTGTAGGTATTACCCTCACAATATCTTTTATAAGGTCGTAGGTCGCCCGTAGGTCTTACCCTCATGTTATCTTTTCTAGGGTCATAGTTTGCTCGTAGGTCTTACCCTCATGTTATCTTTTCTAGGGTTGTAGGACGCTCATAGGTCTTACCCTGACGTTATCTTTTCTAGGGGCGTAGGTCGCTCATAAGTCTCACCCACACAATATCTTTTATAGGGTTGTAATTTGCTCGTAGGTCTTACCCTCATGTTATCTTTCTAGGGTCGTAGGTTGCTCGTAGGTCTTACCCACACATTATTTTTTATAGGGTTGTAGGTCGCTCGTAGGTATTACACTAACTTTGTCTTTTATAGGGTCGTAGGTCGCTCGTAGGTCTTACCCTCATGTTATCTTTTATAGGGTCATAGGTCGCTTGTAGGTCTTACCCGCACGTTATCTTTTATAGGGTCGTAGCTCGCTCGTAGGTTTTACCCTCACGTTATCTTTTATAGGGTTGTAGATATTACACTCACGTTATATTTTATAGGGTCGTAGGTCGCTCGTAGGTCTTTCCCTCACATTATCTTTTATAGGGTCGTAGGTCGCTCGTAGGTTTTACCCTTATGTTATCTTTTCTAAGGTCGTAGGTCGCTCGTAGGTCTTACCCTCACATTCTATTTTCTAGGGTCGTAGGTCGCTCATAGGTCTTACCCTCACGTTATCTTTTCTAGGGACGTATGTCGCTCATAAGTCTTACCCGTGCGTTATGATTTCTAGGGTCTAGGTCGCCCGTAGGTATTACCCTCGTGTTATCTTTTCTATGGTCGTAGTTCGCTCGTAGGTCTTACCCTCATGTTATCTTTTCTAGGGTCGTAGATCGCTCATAGGTCTTACCCTCACATTATCTTTTCTAGGTTCGTAGGTCACTCATAGGTCTTACCCACATAATATCTTTTATAGGGTTGTAGGTCGCTCGTAGGTCTTACCCTCATGTTATCTTTCTAGGGTCATAGGTCTCTTTTAGGTCTTACCCTCACGCTATCTTTTATAGGGTTGTAGGTCGCTCGTAGGTCTTACCCTCACGTTATGATTTCTAGGTTCTAGGTCTCTCGTAGGTCTTACCCTCACGTTATCTTTTCTAAGGTCGTAGGTGGCTCGGAGGTCTTAACCTCACCTTATCTTTTCTAGGGTCGTAGGTCGCTCGTAGGTCTTATCCTGACATTATCTTTTCTAGGTTCCTAGGTCACTCATAGGTCTTACCCACACAATATCTTTTATATGGTTGTAGGTCGCTTGTAGGTCTTACCCTAATGTTATCTTTCTAGGGTCATAGGTCGCTTTTAGGTCTTACCCTCACGCTATCTTTTATAGGGTCGTAGGTCGCTCGTAGGTCTTACCCTCATGTTATGATTTCTAGGGTCTAGGTCGCTCGTAGGTCATACCCTCACGTTATCTTTTATAGGGTCGTAGGTCGCTCGTAGGTCTTACCCTCACCTTATCTTTTATAGGGTTGTAGGTTGCTCGTAGGTCTTACACTCACGTTGTTTTTTTAGGGTGGTAGGTCGCTCGTAGGTCTTACCCTCATGTTATCTTTTCTAAGGTCATAGGTGGCTCGGAGGTCTTACCCTCACATTATCTTTTATAGGGTCGTAAATTGCTCGTAGGTTTTACCCTCATGTTATCTTTCTAGGGTCATAGGTCGCTTATAGGTCTTACCCACACGTTATCTTTTATACTATTGTAGGTCGCTCGTAGGTCTTACCCTCGCGTTATCTTTTATAGTGTTATAGGTCGCTCGTAGGTCTTACACTCAAGTTATCTTTTATAGGTTCGTAGGTCGCTCGTAAGTCTTACTCTCACGTTATCTTTTATAGGATCGTAGGTCGTTCATAGGTCTTACCCTCAGGTTATATTTTCTAGGGTCGTAGGTCGCTCTTAGGTCTTACCCACAGGATATCTTTTATAGGGTTGTAGGTCGCTCATAGGTCTTACCCTCATGTTATCTTTCTAGATTTGTAGGTCACTCGTAGGTCTTACTCTTATGTTATCTTTTCTAGGGTCATATGTCGCTTGTAGGTATTACCCTCACAATATCTTTTATAGGGTCGTAGGTCGCTCGTAGGTCTTACCCTAACGTTATCTTTTATAAGGTCGTAGGTCGCCCGTAGGTCTTAAACTCATGTTATCTTTTCTAGGGTCGTAGGTCGCTCGTAGGTCTTACCCTCACGTTATGATTTATATGGTCTAGGTCGCTCGGAGGTCTTACCCTCACGTTATCTTTTCTAGGGTCGTAGGTCACTCGTAGGTCTTACCCTCACGTTATCTTTTATAGGGATGTAGGTCGCTCGTAGGTCTTACCCTCATGTTATATTTCTAGGATCATAGGTCTCTCGTAGGTCTTACACTGACGTTATCTTTTATAGGGTCATAGGTCGCTCATAGGTCCTACCCTCATGTTATCTTTCTGGGGTCGTAGGTCGCTCGTAGGTCTTACCCTCATGCTTTCTTTTCTAGGGTTGTAGATCGCTTGTAGGTATTACCCTCACAATATCTTTTATAAGGTCGTAGGTCGCCCGTAGGTCTTACCCTCATGTTATATTTTCTAGGGTCATAGTTTGCTCGTAGGTCTTACCCTCATGTTATCTTTTCTAGGGTTGTAGGTCACTCATAGGTCTTACCCTGACGTTATCTTTTCTAGGGTCGTAGGTTGCTCATAAGTCTCACCCACACAATATCTTTTATAGGGTTGTAGTTTGCTCGTAGGTCTTACCCTCATGTTATCTTTCTAGGGTCGTAGGTTGCTCGTAGGTCTTACCCACACATTATTTTTTATAGGGTTGTAGGTCGCTCGTAGGTATTACACTAACTTTGTCTTTTATAGGGTCGTAGGTCGCTCGTAGGTCTTACCCTCATGTTATCTTTTATAGGGTCATAGGTCGCTTGTAGGTCTTACCCGCACGTTATCTTTTATAGGGTCGTAGCTCGCTCGTAGGTTTTACCCTCACGTTATCTTTTATAGGGTTGTAGATATTACACTCACGTTATATTTTATAGGGTCGTAGGTCGCTCGTAGGTCTTTCCCTCACATTATCTTTTATAGGGTCGTAGGTCGCTCGTAGGTTTTACCCTTATGTTATCTTTTCTAAGGTCGTAGGTCGCTCGTAGGTCTTACCCTCACATTCTATTTTCTAGGGTCGTAGGTCGCTCAAAGGTCTTACCCTCACGTTATCTTTTCTAGGGACGTAGGTCGCTCATAAGTCTTACCCTCGCGTTATGATTTCTAGGGTCTAGGTCGCCCGTAGGTATTACCCTCATGTTATCTTTTCTATGGTCGTAGTTCGCTCGTAGGTCTTACCCTCATGTTATCTTTTCTAGGGTCGTAGATCGCTCATAGGTCTTACCCTCACATTATCTTTTCTAGGTTCGTAGGTCACTCATAGGTCTTACCCACATAATATCTTTTATAGGGTTGTAGGTCGCTCGTAGGTCTTACCCTCATGTTATCTTTCTAGGGTCATAGGTCTCTTTTAGGTCTTACCCTCACGCTATCTTTTATAGGGTTGTAGGTCGCTCGTAGGTCTTACCCTCACGTTATGATTTCTAGGTTCTAGGTCTCTCGTAGGTCTTACCCTCACGTTATCTTTTCTAAGGTCGTAGGTGGCTCGGAGGTCTTAACCTCACATTATCTTTTCTAGGGTCGTAGGTCGCTCGTAGGTCTTATCCTGACATTATCTTTTCTTGGGTTGTAGGTCTTACCCTCACGTTAACTTTTATAAGGTCGTAGGTTGCTCGTAGGTCTTACCCTTATGATATCTTTCTAAGATCGTAGATCACTCTTAGGTCTTACCCCCATGTTATCTTTTATAGAGTCATAGGTCGTTTGTAGGTCTTACCCTCACATTATCTTTTATAGGGTCAGAGGTCACTCGTAGGTCTTACACTCACGTTATCTTTTATAGGGCCGTAGGTCGCACGTAGGTCTTACCCTCACGTTCTCTTTTCTAGGTTTGTAGGTCGCCCGTAGGTCTTACCCTCATGTTATCATTTCTAGGGTTGTAGGTCGCCCGTAGGTCTTACCCTCATGTTATCTTTTCTAGGGCCATAGTTTGCTCGTAGGTCTAACCCTGACGTTATATTTTCTAAGGTTGTATTTCGCTCGTAGGTCTTACCCTCACGTTATCTGTTAGGTGGTCGTAGGTCGCCCGTAGGTCTTACCCTCATGTTATCTTTTCTAGGGTCGTAGTTTGCTCGTAGGTCTTACCCTCATGTTATCTTTTCTAGGGTCGTAGGTCGCTCATAGGTCTTACCCTGACGTTATCTTTTCTAGGGTCGTAGGTCGCTCATAAGTCTCACCCATAGAATATCTTTTATAGGGTCGTAGGTTGCTCGTAGGTCTTACCCTCATGTTATCTTTCTAGGGTCGTAGGTTGCTCGTAGGTCTTACCCACACAATATCTTTTATAGGGTTGTAGGTCGCTCATAGGTCTTACACTAACTTTGTCTTTTCTAGGGGCGTAGGTCTCTCATAGGTCTTACTCTCACGTTATCTTTTCTAGGGTCGTAGGTCGCTCATAAGTCTTACCCACATGTTATCTTTTATAGGGTCGTAGGTCACTCTTAGGTCTTACCCTTATGTTATCTTTCTAGGTTCGTAGGTCGCTCGTAGGTCTTACCCCCATATTATCTTTTATAGGGTCATAGGTCACTTGAAGGTCTTACCCTCACATTGTCTTTTATAGGGTCGAAGGTCACTCGTAGTTCACACGTAGGTCTTACCGTCACGTACTCTTTTCTAGGTTCGTAGGTCGCCTGTAGGTCTTACCCTCACGTTATTATTTCTTGGGTTATAGGTCGCTCGTTGGTCGTACCCTCGTGTTATCCTTTCTAGGGCCGTAGTTTGCTCGTGGGTCTTACACTCACGTTATGTTTTCTAGGGTCGTAGGTCGCTCATAGGTCGTACCCTCACGTTAACTTTTCTAGGGTCGTCGGTCTCTCATAGGTCTTACCCTCATGTTATCTTTTCTTGGGTCGTAGGTCGGTCATAAGTCTCACCCACACGATATCTTTATAGGGTTGTAGGTTGCTCGTAGGTCTTACACTCATGTTATCTTTCTAGGGTCATAGGTCGCTTGTAGGTCTTACCCACACATTATCTTTTATAGGGTCGTAGGTCGCTCGTTGGTCTTACCTTCACCTTATCTTTTATAGGGTTGTAGGTTACTCATAGGTCTTACACTCAAGTTGTGTTTTATAGGGTCGTAGGTCGCTCGTAGGTCTTACCCTCATGTTATCTTTTATAGGATTGCATGTCACTCGTAGGTCTTACCCTCATGTTATGATTTCTAGGGTCTAGGTCTCTCGTAGTTCTTACCATCACGTTATCTTTTCTAAGGTCGTAGGTGGCTCGGAGGTCTTACCCTCACATTATCTTTTCTAGTGTTGTAGGTCGTTCGTAGGTCTTATCCTGACGTTATCTTTTCTAGGGTTGTAGGTCATACCCTCACGTTATCTTTTATAAGGTCGTAGGTCGCTCGTAGGTCTTACCCTTATGTTATCTTTCTAGGATCGTTGGTCACTCTTAGGTCTTACCCCCCACGTTATCTTTTATATGGTCGTAGGTCGTTTGTAGGTCTTACCTTCACATTATCTTTTATAGGGTCGGAGGTCACTCGTAGGTCGGTCGTAGGTCTTACACTCATATTATCTTTTATAGGGTCGTAGGTCGCACGTAGGTCTTACCCTCACGTTCTCTTTTCTAGGTTCGTAGTTCGCTCGTAGGTCTTACCCTCATGTTACCTTTTCTAGGGTTGTAGGTCGCTCATGGGTCTTACCCTCATGTTATCTTTCCTAGGGCCGTAGGTTGCCCATAGGTCTTACCCTCGTGTTATCTATTCTAAGGTCGTAGGTCACTCGTAGGTCTTACCCTCATGTTATCTTTTATAAGGTTGTAGGTCGCCCGTAGGTCTTACCCTCATGTTATATTTCTAGGATCATAGATCTCTCGTAGGTCTTACACTGATGTTATCTTTTATAGGGTCGTAGGTCGCTCATAGGTCTTACCCTCATGTTATTTTCTAGAGTCATAGGTCGCTAGTAGGTCTTACCCTTATGTTATCTTTTCTAGGGTCGTAGGTCGCTTGTAGGTATTACCCTCACAATATCTTTTATAGGGTCGTAGGTCGCTCGTAGATCTTACCCTCATGTTATCTTTTATAGGGTCGTAGGTCGCCCGTAGGTCTTTACCCTCATGTTATCTTTTCTAGGGTCGTAGTTCGCTCGTAGGTCTTACCCTCATGTTATCTTTTCTAGGGGCATAGGTCACTCATAGGTCTTACTCTCACGTTATCTTTTCTAGGGTCGTAGGTCGCTCATAAGTCTTACCCACATGTTATCTTTTATAGGGTCGTAGGTCACTCTTAGGTCTTACCCTTATGTTATCTTTCTAGGTTCGTAGGTCGCTCGTAGGTCTTACCCCCATATTATCTTTTATAGGGTCGTAGGTCGCTTGAAGGTCTTACCCTCACATTGTCTTTTATAGGGTCAGAGGTCACTCGTAGTTCACACGTAGGTCTTACCGTCACGTACTCTTTTCTAGGTTCGTAGGTCGCCTGTAGGTCTTACCCTCACGTTATTATTTCTTGGGTTATAGGTCGCTCGTTGGTCGTACCCTCATGTTATCCTTTCTAGGGTCGTAGTTTGCTCGTGGGTCTTACACTCACGTTATGTTTTCTAGGGTCGTAGGTCGCTCATAGGTCGTACCCTCACGTTAACTTTTCTAGGGTCGTACGTCGCCTGTAGGTCTTACCCTCACTTTATCTATTCTAAGGTCGTAGGTCGCTCATAGGTCTTACCCTCATGTTATCTTTTATAGGGTTATAGGTCGCTCGTACTTCTTACCCTCGCGTTATATTTCTAGGATCATAAGTCTCTCGTAGGTCTTACACTGACGTTATCTTTTATAGGGTCGTAGGTCGCTCATAGGTCATACCCTCATGTTATCTTTCTGGGGTCGTAGGTCCCTCGTAGGTCCTACCCTCATGCTTTCTTTTCTAGGGTCGTGGATCACTTGTAAGTATTACCCTCACAATATCTTTTATAAGGTCATAGGCCTTACCCTTACGTTATATTTTCTAAGGTTGTAGTTCTCTCGTAGGTCTTACCCCCATGTTATCTTTTATAGGGTCCTAGGTCGCCCGTAGGTCTTACCCTAATGTTATCTTTTCTAGGGTCGTATTTCACTCGTAGGTCTTACCCTCATGCTATCTTTTCTAGGGTCGTCGGTCTCTCATAGGTCTTACCCTCATGTTATCTTTTCTAGGGTCGTAGGTCGTTCATAAGTCTCACCCACACGATATCTTTTATAGGGTCGTAGGTTGCTCGTAGGTCTTACACCCATGTTATCTTTCTAGGGTCATAGGTCGCTTGTAGGTCTTACCCACACATTATCTTTTATAGGGTCGTAGGTCGCTCGTTGGTCTTACGATTACCTTATCTTTTATATGGTTGTAGGTTGCTCGTAGGTATTACACTCACGTTGTCTTTTATAGGGTCGTAGGTCGCTCGTAGGTCTTACCCTCATGTTATCTTTTATAGGGTTGCAGGTCACTCGTAGGTCTTACCCTCACGTTATGATTTCTAGGGTCTAGGTCTCTCGTAGGTCTTACCATCATGTTATCTTTTCTAAGGTCGTAGGTGGCTCGGAGGTCTTACCCTCACATTACCTTTTCTAGGGTCGTAGGTCGTTCGTAGGTCTTATCCTGACGATATCTTTTCTAGGGTTGTAGGTCATACCCTGACGTTATCTTTTATAAGGTCGTAGGTCGCTCGTAGGTCTTACCCTTATGTTATCTTTATAGGATCGTAGGTCACTCTTACGTCTTACCCCCCATGTCATCTTTTATAGGGTCGTAGGTCGTTTGTAGGTCTTACCTTCACATTATCTTTTATAGGGTCGGAGGTCACTGGTAGGTCGGTCGTAGGTCTTACACTCACATTATCTTTTATAGGGTCGTAGGTCGCACGTAGGTCTTACCCTCACGTTCTCTTTTCTAGGTTCGTAGTTCGCTCGTAGGTCTTACCCTCACGTTACCTTTTCTAGGGTTGTAGGTCGCTCATGGGTCTTACCCTTATGTTATCTTTCCTAGTGTCGTTGGTCGCCCGTAGGTCTTACCCTCGTATTATCTATTCTAAGGTCGTAGGTCACTCGTAGGTCTTACCCTCACATTATCTTTTATAGGGTTGTAGGTCGCTCGTAGGTCTTACCCTCACGTTATATTTCTAGGATCATAGATCTCTCGTAGGTCTTACACTGACGTTATCTTTTATAGGGTCGTAGGTCGCTCATAGGTCTTACCCTCATGTTATTTTCTAGAGTCATAGGTCGCTCGTAGGTCTTACCCTTATGTTATCTTTTCTAGGGTCGTAGGTCGCTTGTAGGTATTACCCTCACAATATCTTTTATAGGGTCGTAGGTCGCTCGTAGATCTTACCCTCAAGTTGTATTTCTAAGGTTGTATTTCGCTCGTATGTCTTACCCTCATGTTATCTTTTATAGGGTCGTAGGTCGCCCGTAGGTCTTTACCCTCATGTTATCTTTTCTAGGGTCGTAGTTCGCTCGTAGGTCTTACCCTCATGTTATCTTTTCTAGGGGCGTAGGTCGCTCATAGGTCTTACTCTCACGTTATCTTTTCTAGGGTCGTAGGTTGCTCATAAGTCTTACCCACATGTTATCTTTTATAGGGTCGTAGGTCACTCTTAGGTCTTACCCTTATGTTATCTTTCTAGGTTCGTAGGTCGCTCGTAGGTCTTACCCCCATATTATCTTTTATAGGGTCGTAGGTCGCTTGAAGGTCTTACCCTCACATTGTCTTTTATAGGGTCGGAGGTCACTCGTAGTTCACACGTAGGTCTTACAGTCACGTACTCTTTTCTAGGTTCGTAGGTCGCCTGTAGGTCTTACCCTCACGTTATTATTTCTTTGGTTATAGGTCGCTCGTTGGTCGTACCCTCGTGTTATCCTTTCTAGGGTCGTAGTTTGCTCGTGGGTCTTACACTCACGTTATGTTTTCTAGGGTCGTAGGTCGCTCATAGGTCGTACCCTCACGTTAACTTTTCTAGGGTCGTCGGTCTCTCATAGGTCTTACCCTCATGTTATCTTTTCTTGGGTCGTAGGTCGGTCATAAGTCTCACCCACATGATATCTTTATAGGGTTGTAGGTTGTTCGTAGGTCTTACACTCATGTTATCTTTCTAGGGTCATAGGTCGCTTGTAGGTCTTACCCACACATTATCTTTTATAGGGTCGTAGGTCGCTCGTTGGTCTTACCTTCACCTTATCTTTTATAGGGTTGTAGGTTACTCATAGGTCTTACACTCAAGTTGTGGTTTATAGGGTCGTAGGTCGCTCGTAGGTCTTACCCTCATGTTATCTTTTATAGGATTGCATGTCACTCGTAGGTCTTACCCTCACGTTATGATTTCTAGGGTCTAGGTCTCTCGTAGTTCTTACCATCACGTTATCTTTTCTAAGGTCGTAGGTGGCTCGGAGGTCTTACCCTCACATTATCTTTTCTAGGGTTGTATGTCGTTCGTAGGTCTTATCCTGACGTTATCTTTTCTAGGGTTGTAGGTCATACCCTCACGTTATCTTTTATAAGGTCGTAGGTCGCTCGTAGGTCTTACCCTTATGTTATCTTTCTAGGATCGTTGGTCACTCTTAGGTCTTACCCCCCACGTTATCTTTTATATGGTCGTAGGTCGTTTGTAGGTCTTACCTTCACATTATCTTTTATAGGGTCGGAGGTCACTTGTAGGTCGGTCGTAGGTCTTACACTCATATTATCTTTTATAGGGTCGTAGGTCGCACGTAGGTCTTACCCTCACGTTCTCTTTTCTAGGTTCGTAGTTCGCTCGTAGGTCTTACCCTCACGTTACCTTTTCTAGGGTTGTAGGTCGCTCATGGGTCTTACCCTCATGTTATATTTCCTAGGGTCGTAGGTCGCCCATAGGTCTTACCCTCGTGTTATCTATTCTAAGGTCGTAGGTCACTCGTAGGTCTTACCCTCATGTTATCTTTTATAAGGTTGTAGGTCGCCCGTAGGTCTTACCCTCACGTTATATTTCTAGGATCATAGATCTCTCGTAGGTCTTACACTGATGTTATCTTTTATAGGGTCGTAGGTCGCTCATAGGTCTTACCCTCGTGTTATTTTCTAGAGTCATAGGTCGCTTGTAGGTATTACCCTCACAATATCTTTTATAGGGTCGTAGGTCGCTCGTAGATCTTACCCTCAAGTTGTATTTTCTAAGGTTGTATTTCGCTCATAGGTCTTACCCTCATGTTATCTTTTATAGGGTCGTAGGTCGCCCGTAGGTCTTACCCTCATGTTATCTTTTCTAGGGTCGTAGTTCGCTCGTAGGTCTTACCCTCATGTTATCTTTTCTAGGGGCGTAGGTCGATCATAGGTCTTACTCTCACGTTATCTTTTCTAGGGTCGTTGGTCGTTCATAAGTCTTACCCACATGATATCTTTTATAGGGTCGTAGGTCACTCTTAGGTCGTACCCTTATGTTATCTTTCTAGGTTCGTAGGTCGCTCGTAGGTCTTACCCCCATATTATCTTTTATAGGGTCGTAGGTCGCTTGTAGGTCTTACCCTCACATTGTCTTTTATAGGGTCAGAGGTCACTCGTAGTTCGCACGTAGGTCTTACCATCACGTTCTCTTTTCTAGGTTCGTAGGTCGCCTGTGGGTCTTACCCTCACGTTATTATTTCTTGAGTTATAGGTCGCCCGTTGGTCTTACCCTCATGTTATCGTTTCTAGGGTCGTAGTTTGCTCGTGGGTCTTACACTCACGTTATCTTTTCTAGGGTCGTAGGTCGCTCATAGGTCGTACCCTCACGTTAACTTTTCTAGGGTCGTAGGTCGCCTGTAGGTCTTACCCTCACTTTATCTATTCTAAGGTCGTAGGTCGCTCATAGGTCTTACCCTAATGTTAGCTTTTATAGGGTTATAGGTCGCTCGTACTTCTTACCCTCACGTTATATTTCTAGGATCATAGGTCTCTCGTAGGTCTTACATTGACGTTATCTTTTATAGGGTCGTAGGTCGTTCATAGGTCCTACCCTCATGTTATCTTTCTGGGGTCGTAGGTCGCTCATAGGTCCTACCCTCATGCTTTCTTTTCTAGGGTCGTAGATCGCTTGTAGGTATTCCCCTCACAATATCTTTTATAAGGTCGTAGGTCTTACCCTTACGTTATATTTTCTAAGGTTGTAGTTCTCTCGTAGGTCTTACCCCCAAGTTATCTTTTATAGGGTCCTAGGTCGCCCGTAGGTCTTACCCTCATGTTATGTTTTCTGGGGTCGTAGTCCGCTCGTAGGTCTTACCCTCATGTTATCTTTTCTAGGGTCGTCGGTCGCTCATAGGTCTTACCCTCATGTTATCTTTTCTAGGGTCGTAGGTCGCTCATAAGTCTCACCCACACGATATCTTTTATAGGGTCGTAGGTTGCTCGTAGGTCTTACACTCATGTTATCTTTCTAGGGTCATAGGTCGCTTGTAGGTCTTACCTACACATTATCTTTTATAGGGTCGTAGGCCGCTCGTAGGTCTTACCTTCACCTTATCTTTTATAGGGTTGTAGGTCGTTCATAGGTCTTACACTCACGTTGTCTTTTATAGGGTCGTAGGTCACTCGTAGGTCTTACCCTCATGTTATCTTTTACAGGGTTGCAGGTCCCTCGTAGGTCTTACCCTCACGTTATGATTTCTAGGGTCTAGGTCTCTCGTAGGTCTTACCCTCACGTTATCTTTTCTACGGTCGTAGGTGGCTTGGAGGTCTTACCCTCACATTATCTTTTCAAGGGTCGTAGGTCGCTCGTAGGTCTTTTCCTGATGTTATCTTTTCTAGGGTTGTAGGTCATACCCTCAAGTTATCTTTTATAAGGTCGTTGGTCGCTCGTAGGTCTTACCCTTATGTTATCTTTCTAGGATCGTAGGTCACTCTTAGGTCTTACCCCCCACGTTATCTTTTATAGGGTCGTAGGTCGTTTGTAGGTCTTACCCTCACATTATCTTTTATAGGGTCGGAGGTCACTCGTAGGTTGCTCGTAAGTCTTACACTCACATTATCTTTTATAGGGTCGTAGGTCGCACGTAGGTCTTACCCTCACGTTCTCTTTTCTAGGTTCGTAGTTTGCTCGTAGGTCTTACCCCCAAGTTATCTTTTATAGGGTCCTAGGTCGCCCGTAGGTCTTACCCTCAAGTTATCTTTTCTAGGGTCGTATTTCACTCGTAGGTCTTACCCTCATGTTATCTTTTCTAGGGTCGTCGGTCACTCTTAGGTCCTACCCTCATCTTATCTTTTCTAGGGTCGTAGGTCGCTCATAAGTCTCACCCACACGATATCTTTTATAGGGTCGTAGGTTGCTCGTAGGTCTTACACTCATGTTATCTTTCTAGGGTCATAGGTCGCTTGTAGGTCTTATCCACACATTATCTTTTATAGGGTCGTAGGTCGCTCGTTGGTCTTACCTTCACCTTATCTTTTATAGGGTTGTAGGTTGCTCGTAGGTCTTACACTCAAGTTGTCTTTTATAGGGTCGTAGGTCATTCGTAGGTCTTACCCTCATGTTATCTTTTATAGGGTTGCAGGTCACTCGTAGGTCTTACCCTCACGTTATGATTTCTAGGGTCTAGGTCTCTCGTAGGTCTTACCATCACGTTATCTTTTCTAAGGTCGTAGGTGGCTCGGAGGTCTTACCCTCACATTATCTTTTCTAGGGTTGTAGGTCATTCGTAGGTCTTATCCTGACGTTATCTTTTCTAGGTTTGTACGTCATACCCTCACGTTATCTTTTATAAGGTCGTAGGTCGCACGTAGGTCTTACCCTTATATTATCTTTCTAGGATCGTTGGTCACTCTTAGGTCTTACCCCCCACGTTATCTTTTATATGGTCGTAGGTCGTTTATAGGTCTTACCTTCACATTATCTTTTATAGGGTCGGAGGTCACTCGTAGGCCGGTCGTAGGTCTTACACTCACATTATCTTTTATAGGGTCACAGGTCGCACGTAGGTCTTACCCTCACGTTCTCTTTTCTAGGTTCGTAGTTCGCTCGTAGGTCTTACCCTCACGTTACCTTTTCTAGGGTTGTAGGTCGCTCATGGGTCTTACCCTTATGTTATTTTTCCTAGGGTCGTAGGTCGCCCGTAGGTCTTACCCTCGTGTTATCTATTCTAAGGTCGTAGGTCACTCGTAGGTCTTACCCTCACGTTATCTTTTATAGGGTTGTAGGTCGCTCGTAGGTCTTACCCTCACGTAATATTTCTAGGATCATAGATCTCTCGTAGGTCTTACACTAAAGTTATCTTTTATAGGGTCGTAGGTCGCTCATAGGTCTTACCCTCGTGTTATTTTCTATAGTCATAGGTCGCTCGTAGGTCTTACCCTTATGTTATCTTTTCTAGGGTCGTAGGTCGCTTGTAGGTATTACGCTCACAATATCTTTTATAGGGTCGTAGGTCGCTCGTAGATCTTACCCTCAAGTTGTATTTTCTAAGGTTGTATTTCGCTCGTAAGTCTTACCCTCATGTTATCTTTTATAGGGTCGTAGGTCGCCCGTAGGTCTTACCCTCATGTTATCTTTTCTAGGGTCGTAGTTCGCTCGTAGGTCTTACCCTCATGTTATCTTTTCTAGGGGCGTTGGTCGCTCATAGGTCTTACTCTCACGTTATCTTTTCTAGGGTCGTAGGCAGCTCATAAGTCTTACCCACATGATATCTTTTATAGGGTCGTAGGTCACTCTTAGGTCTTACCCTTATGTTATCTTTCTAGGTTCGTAGGTCGCTCGTAGGTCTTACCCCCATATTATCTTTTATAGGGTCGTATGTCGCTTGTAGGTCTTACCCTCACATTGTCTTTTATAGGTTTGGAGGTCACTCGTAGTTCGCACGTAGGTCTTACCCTCACGTTATTTTTTCTAGGTTCGTAGGCCGCCCGTAGGTCTTACCCTCACAATATCATTTCTAGGGTTGTAGGTCGCCCGTAGGTCTTACCCTCACGTTATCTTTTCTAGGGTCGTAGTCCACTCGCAGGTCTTACCCTCACCTTACCTTTTCTAGGGTCGTAGGTTACTCATAGGTCTTACCCTCATGTTATCTTTTCTAGGGTTGTAGGTCGCACGTAGGTCTTACACTCTTGTTATCTATTCTAAGGTCAAAGGTCGCTCGTAGGTCTTATGCTGATGTTATCTTTTATATGGTTATAGGTCGCTCGTACTTCTTACCCTCATGTTATATTTCTAGGATCATAGGTCACTCGTAGGTCTTACACTGACGTTATCTTTTATAGGATCGTAGGTCGCTCATAGGTCCTACCCTCATGTTATCTTTCTGGGGTCGTAGGTCGCTGGTAGGTCCTACCCTCATGCTTTCTTTTCTAGGGTCGTAGATCGCTTGTAGGTATTACCCTCACAATATCTTTTATAAGGTCGTGGGTCTTACCCTTACGTTATATTTTCTAAGGTTGTAGTTCTCTCGTAGGTCTTACCCCCATGTTATCTTTTATAGGGTCCTAGGTCGCCCATAGGTCTTACCCTCATGTTATCTTTTCTAGGGTCGTAGTTCGCTCGTAGGTCTTACCCTCATCTTATATTTTCTAGGGTCGTCGGTCGCTCATAAGTCTCACCCACACGATATCTTTTATAGGGTCGTAGGTTGCTCGTAGGTCTTACACTCATGTTATCTTTCTAGGGTCATAGGTCGCTTGTAGGTCTTACCCACACATTATCTTTTATAGGGTCGTAGGTCTCTCTTAGGTCTTACCTTCACCTTATCTTTTATAGGGTTGTAGGTTGCTCGTAGGTCTTACACTCACGTTGACTTTTATAGGGTTGTAGGTCGCTCGTAGGTCTTACCCTCATGTTATCTTTTATAGGGTTGCAGGTCGCTCTTAGGCCTTACCCTCACGTTATGATTTCTAGGGTCTAGGTCTCTCGTTGGTCTTACCCTCATGTTATATTTTTTAAGGTCGTAGGTGGCTCGGAGGTCTTACCCTCACATTATCTTTTCTAGGGTCGTAGGTCGCTCGTAGGTATTATCCCGACGTTATCTTTTCTAGGGTTGTAGGTCATACCCTCACGTTATCTTTTATAAGGTCGTAGGTCGCTCGTAGGTCTTACCCTTATGTTATGATTTTTAGGGTCTAGGTCTTACCCTCATGTTATCTTTTATGAGGTCGTAGGTCTTACCCCAACGTTATCTTTTATAGGGTCGTAGGATGCTTGTAGGTCTTACCCTCACATTATCTTTTATAGGGTCAAAGCTCGCTCGTAGGTCTTACCCTCACGTTATTTTTTCTAGGTTCGTAGGTCGCCCGTAGGTCTTACCCTCACGTTATCATTTCTAGGGTTGTAGGTCGCCCGTAGGTCTTACCCTCACGTTATCTTTTCTAGGGTCGTAGTTCGCTCGTAGGTCTTACCCTCACGTTACCTTTTCTAGGGTCGTAGGTTACTCATAGGTCTTACCCTCATGTTATCTTTTCTAGGGTCATAGGTCGCACGTAGGTCTTACACTCTTGTTATCTATTCTAAGGTCGTAGGTCGCTCGTAGGTCTTACGCTGACGTTATCTTTTATAGGGTTATATGTCGCTCGTAGGTCTTACACTGACGTTATCTTTTCTAGGATCATAGGTCACTCGTAGGTCTTACACTGACGTTATCTTTTATAGGATCATAGGTCGCTCATAGGTCCTACCCTCATGTTATCTTTCTGGGGTCGTAGGTCGCTCGTAGGTCCTACCCTCATGGTTTCTTTTCTAGGGTCGTAGATCGCTTGTAGGTATTACCCTCACAATATCTTTTATAAGGTCGTAGGTCCTACCCTTACGTTATATTTTCTAAGGTTGTAGTTCTCTCGTAGGTGTTACCCGCACGTTATCTTTTATAGGATCCTAGGTCGCCCATAGGTCTTACCCTCATGTTATCTTTTCTAGGGTCGTAGTTCGCTCGTAGGTCTTACCCTCATGTTATCTTTTCTAAGGTCGTAGGTCGCTCATAAGTCTCACCCACACGATATCTTTTATAGGGTCGTAGGTTGCTCGTAGGTCTTACACTCATGTTATCTTTCTAGGGTCATAGGTCTCTTGTAGGTCTTACCCACACATTATCTTTTATAAGGTCGTAGGTCGCTCATAGGTCTTACCTTCACCTTATCTTTTATAGGGTTGTAGGTTGCTCGTAGGTCTTACACTCACGTTGTCTTTTATAGGGTCGTAGGTCGCTCGTAGGTCTTACCCTCATGTTATCTTTTATAGGGTTGCAGGTCACTCGTAGGTCTTACCCTCATGTTATGATTTCTAGGGTCTAGGTCTCTCGTTGGTCTTACCCTCACGTTATCTTTTCTAAGGTCGTAGGTGGCTCGGAAGTCTTACCCTCACATTATCTTTTCTAGGGTCGTAGGTCGTTCGTAGGTCTTACCCTCACGTTATCTTTTATAAGGTCGTAGGTCCCTCGTAGGTCTTAACCTTATGTTATCTTTTATAGGGTCGTAGGTCGTTTGTAGGTCTTACCCTCACATTATCTTTTATAGGGTCAGAGGTCACTCGTAGGTCGCTCGTAGGTCTTACACTCACATTATCTTTTATAGGGTTGTAGGTCGCACGTAGGTCTTACCCTCACATTCTCTTTTCTAGGTTCGTAGTTCGCTCGTAGGTCTTACCCTCACGTTACCTTTTCTAGGGTTGTAGGTCGCTCATGGGTCTTACCCTAATGTTATCTTTCCTAGGGTCGTAGGTCGCCCGTAGGTCTTACCATCGTGTTATCTATTCTAAGGTCGTAGGTCACTCGTAGGTCTTGCCCTCATGTTATGTTTTATAGGGTTGTAGGTCGCTCGTAGGTCTTACCCTCACGTTATATTTCTAGGATCATAGATCTCTCGTAGGTCTTACACTGATGTTATCTTTTATAGGGTCGTAGGTCGCTCGTATGTCTTACCCTCATGTTATTTTCTAGAGTTATTGATTGCTCGTAGGTCTTACAATTATGTTATCTTTTCTATGGTCGTAGGTCGCTTGTAGGTATTACCCTTACAATATCTTTTATAGGGTCGTAGGTCGCTCGTAGATCTTACCCTCAAGTTATATTTTCTATGGTTGTATTTCTCTCGTAGCACTTACCCACACGTTATCTTTTATAGGGTCGTTGGTCGCTCGTAGGTCTTACCCTCACGTTATCTTTTATAGGGTCGTAGTTCGCTCGCAGGTCTTACCCTCACGTTATGAATTCTAGGGTCTAGGTCGCCCGTATGTATTACCCTCATGTTATCTTTTCTAGGGTCGTAGTTTGCTCGTAGGTCTTACCCTCACGTTATCTTTTCTAGGGTCGTAGGTCGCTCATAGGTCTTACCCTCACATTATCTTTTCTAGGGTCGTAGGTTGCTCATAGGAATTACCCACACGATATCTTTTATAGGGTCGTAGGTCGCTCGTAGGTCTTACCCTCTGGTTATCTTTCTAGGGTCATAGGTCGCTTTTAGGTCTTACCCACACGTTATCTTTTATAGGGTCATAGGTCCCTCGAAGGACTTACCCTCATGTTATCTTTTATAGGGTCGTAGGTCGCTCGTAGGTCTTACCCTCATGTTATGATTTCTAGGGTCTAGGTCGCTCATAGGTCTTACCTTCATGTTATCTTTTCTAAGGTCGTAGGACGCTCGGAGGTCTTACCCAAATGTTATGTTTTCTAGGGTCGTAGGTCTCTCGTAGGTCTTATCATCACGTTCTTTTCTAGGGTTGTAGGTCTTACCCTCATGTTATCTTTTATAAGGTCGTAGGTCGCTCGTAGGTCTTACCCTTATGTTATCTTTCTAGGGTCGTAGGTCGCTCGTAGGTCTTACCCCAACGTTATCTTTTATAGGGTCGTAGGATGCTTGTAGGTCATACCCTCACATTATCTTTTATAGGGTCGAAGTTCGCTCGTAGGTCTTACCCTCACGTTACCTTTTCTAGGGTCGTAGGTCACTCATAGGTCTTACCCTCATGTTACCTTTTCTAGGGTCGTAGGTCGCACGTAGGTCTTACCCTCTTGTTATCTATTCTAAGGTCGTAGATAGCTCGTAGGTCTTACGCTCACGTTATCTTTTATAGGGTTGTAGGTCTCTCGTAGGTCTTACCCTCATGTTATATTTCTAGGATCATAAGTCTCTCGTAGGTCTTACACTGATGTTATCTTTTATAGGGTCGTAGGTCGCTCATATGTCTTACCCTCATGTTATATTTCTAGGGTCATAGGTCGCTCGTAGGTCTTACACTTATGTTATCTTTTGTAGGGTCGTAGGTCGCTTGTTGGTATTACCCTCACAATATCTTTTATAGGGTCGTAGGTCGCTCGTAGGTCTTACCCTCACGTTATATTTTCTAAGGTTGTATTTCGCTCATAGGTCTTACCCTCACATTATCTTTTATAGGGTCGTAGGTCGCCCGTAGATCTTACCCCCACGTTATCTTTTCTAGGGTCGTAGTTCGCTCGTAGGTCTTACCCTCACGTTATCTTTTCTAGGGGCGTAGGTCGCTCATAGATCTTACATTCACATTATATTTTCTAGGGTCGTAGGTCGCTCATAAGTCTTACCCATATGATATGTTTTATAGGGTTGTAGGTCACTCGTAGGTCTTACCCGCATGTTATCTTTCTAGAGTCATAGGTCACTCGTAGGTCTTACCCACACGTTATCTTTTATAGGATCGTAGGTCGCTCGTAGGTCTTACCACACGTTATCTTTTATAGGGTCGTAGGTTGCTCATAGGTCTTACACTCACGTTATCTTTTATAGGGTCATAGGTCGCTCGTAGGTCTTACACTCATGTTATCTTTTATAGGGTCGTAGGTCGCTCGTAGGTCTTACCCTCATGTTATGATTTCTAGGGTCTAGGTCGCTCGTAGGTCTTACCCTCACGTTAATTTTTCTAAGGTCGTAGGACGCTCGGAGGTCTTACCTAAATGTTATATTTTCTAGGGTCGTAGGTCGCTCGTAGGTCTTATCCTATCGTTCTTTTCTAGGGTTGTAGGTCTTACCCTCACGTTATCTTTTATAAGGTCCTAGGTCGCTCGTAGTTCTTACCTATATGTTATCTTTCTAGGGTCGTGGTCGCTCGTAGGTCTTACCCCAATGTTATCTTTTATAGGGTCATACGACGCTTGTAGGTCTTACCCTCACATTATCTTTTATAGGGTCGAAGTTCGCTCGTAGGTCTTACCCTCACGTTACCTTTTCTAGGGTCGTAGGTCACTCATAGGTCTTACCCTCATGTTATCTTTTCTAGGGTCGTAGGTCGCCCATAGGTCTTACCCTCATGTTATCTATTCTAAGGTCGTAGGTCGCTCGTATGTCTTACCCTCACAATATCTTTTATAGGGTTGTAGGTCACTCGTAGGTCTTACCCTCACTTATATTTTCTAAGGTTGTATTTCGCTCATAGGTCTTACCCTCACGTTATCTTTTATAGGGTCGTAGGTCGCCCGTAGGTCTTACCCTCACCTTATCTTTTCTAAGGTCGTAGTTCGCTCATAGGTCTTACCCTCACGTTATCTTTTCTAGGGGCGTAGGTCGCTCATAGGTCTTACCCTCATGTTATCTTTTCTAGGGTCGTAGGTCGCTCATAAGTCTTACCCACACGATATCTTTTATAAGGTCATAGGTCACTCGTAGGTCTTACCCTCACGCTATCTTTTATAGGGTCGTAGGTCGCTCATAGGTCTTACCCTTACGTTATGAATTCTAGGGTCTAGGTCACCCGTAGGTATTACCCTCATGTTATCTTTTCTAGGGTCGTAGTTCGCTCGTAGGTCTTACCCTCATGTTATCTTTTCTAGTGTCGTAGGTCGCTCATAGGTCTTACCCTCACATTATCTTTTCTAGGGTCGTAGGTCGCTCATAGGACTTACCCATACGATATCTTTTATAGGGACGTATGTCGCTCGTAGGTCTTACCCTCATGTTATCTTTCTAGGGTCATAGGTCGCTTTTAGGTCTTACCCATAAGTTATCTTTTATAGGGTCGTAGGTTGCTCGTTGGTCTTACCCTCATGTTATCTTTTATAGGGTCGTAGGTCGCTCGTAGGTCTTACACTCACGTTATCTTTTATAGGGTCATATGTCCCTCTAAGGACTTACCCTCATGTTATCTTTTATAGGGTCGTAGGTCGCTCATAGGTCTTACCCTCACGTTATGATTTCTAGGGTCTAGGTCGCTCGTAGGTCTTACCCTAATGTTATCTTTTCTAAGGTCGTAGGTCGCTCGGAGGTCTTACCCAAATGTTATATTTTCTAGGGTCGTAGGTCGCTCGTAGGTCTTATCCTCACGTTCTTTTCTAGGGTTGTAGGTCTTACCCTCACGTTATCTTTTATAAGGTCCTAGGTCGCTCGTAGGTCTTACCCTTATGTTATCTTTCTAGGGTCGTAGGTCGCTCGTAGCTCTTACCCCAATGTTATCTTTTATAGGGTCATACGATGCTTGTAGGTCTTACCCTCACATTATCTTTTATAGGGTTGAAGTTCGCTCGTAGGTCTTACCCTCACGTTACCTTTTCTAGGGTCGTAGGTCACTCATAGGTCTTACCCTCATATTATCTTTTCTAGGGTCGTAGGTCGCCCGTAGGTCTTACCCTCACGTTATCTATTTTAAGGTCGTAGGTCGCTCGTATGTCTTACCCTCACGTTATAATTTACAGGGTTGTAGGTCTCTCGTAGGTCTTACCCTCATGTTATATTTCTAGGATCATAGGTCTCTCGTAGGTCTTACACTTACGTTATCTTTTAGGGTCCTAGGTCGCTCATAGGTCTTACCCTAACGTTATATTTCTAGGGTCGTAGGTCGGTCATAGGTCTCTCGTAGGTCTTACACTTATGTTATCTTTTCTAGGGTCGTAGGTCGCTTATAGGTATTACCCTCACAATATCTTTTATAGGGTCGTAGGTCATTCGTAGGTCTTACCCTCACGTTATATTTTCTAAGGTTGTAGTATGTTCGTAGGTCTTACCCTCACGTTATCTTTTATAGGGTCGTAGGTCGCTAGTAGGTATTACCCTCACGTTATCTTTTCAAGGGTCGTAGTTCACTCGTAGATCTTACCCTCACGTTATCTTTTCTAGGGTCGTAGGTCACTCAAACATCTTACCCTCACGTTATCTTTTCTAGGGTCGTAGGTCGCTCGTAGGTCTTACCCACACGATATCTTTATAGGGCCGTAGGTCACTCGTAGGTCTTACCCTCATGTTATCTTACTAGGGGCATAGTTCGCTTCTAGGTCTTACCCACACGTTATCTTTTATAGGGTCGTAGGTCACTCGTAGGTCTTACCCCCACGTTATGAATTCTAGGGTCTAGGTCGCCCATATGTAATACCCTCATGTTATCTTTTCTTGGGTCGTAGTTCGCTCGTAGGTCTTACCCTCATGTTATCTTTTCTAGGGTCGTAGGTAGCTCATAGGTCTTACCCTCACATTATCTTTTCTAGGGTCGTAGGTCACTCATAGGACTTACCCACACGATATCTTTTATAGGGTCGTAGGTCGCTCGGAGGTCTTACCCAAATGTTATATTTTCTAGGGTCGTAGGTCGCTCGTAGGTCTTATCCTCACGTTCTTTTCTAGGGTTGTAGGTCTTACCCTCATGTTATCTTTTATAAGGTCGTAGGTCGCTCGTAGGTCTTACCCTTATGTTATCTTTCTAGGGTCGTAGGTCACTCGTAGGTCTTACCCCAATGTTATCTTTTATAGGGTCGTAGGATGTTTGTAGGTCTTACCCTCACATTATCTTTTATAGGGTCGAAGTTTGCTCGTAGGTCTTACCCTCACGTTACCTTTTAAAAGGTCGTAGGTCGCTCATAGGTCTTACCCTCATGTTATCTTTTCTAGGGTCGTATGTCGCCCGTAGGTCTTACCCTCACGTTATTTAATCTAAGGTCGTAGGCCGCTTGTAGGTCTTACCCTCACGTTATCTTTTATAGGATTGTAGGTCTCTCGTAGGTCTTAACCTCATGTAATATTTCTAGGATCATAGGTCTCTCGTAGGTCTTACACTGACGTTATCTTTTATAGGGTCGTAGGTCGCTCATAGGTCTTGCCCTCATGTTATATTTCTAGGGTCGTAGGTCGCTCGTAGGTCTTACACTTACGTTATCTTTTCTAGGCTCGTAGGTTGCTTGTAGGTATTACCCTCACAATATCTTTTATAGGGTCGTAGTTCGCTCTTAGGTCTTACCCTCACGTTATATGTTCTAAGTATGTAGTTCACGCGTAGTTCTTACCCTCTGATAACGAGAAAACGTATCGTATAATTACTATTCTTTTTACCGATTTTATATTACATTAAGTCGTCTAACCCCCGATTATTCCGAGTTTATTTGTCTTTTTACAGGTATAACATTTGTCAACTCAAACCAATGGAAAAGGACAACATGAAGAAGGCTAGACAATAGACAAATAGAAAAAGAACCAAAAATACAATGTTTGGATTTTTTCACCTGTGACGACCGTCACACCCTTTGATGATTGTCACGCCTCCCCAACTAGAAATAACGCTCGTAACACATTGTTGATGTGCGTAATGCGCTATTTAAGCGCATTACGACCGTCACCCACCTGTGACGACCGTCACGCGCGTAAAGAGGAACGTTATGCTTTAGTGGAGACGTGGGCAACGTGAGGAAGAATCCTTCTCCAATATTTCCTCCACTCAGTGACCATGCATCCTATTTTTACGCCACTCAAGCCTCTTCTCAAGACACTTTCAACTGCCATTTCCTCTACTATATATATGTGTGGTAGTGCAAAGCTGCAGGGGTCGAAGAATTTTCTACAGACCAAATTTCTATTCTTTCGCAATTATTTTCCATTTCCTTGTTTTGGAATATTGTTTTCACGTTCCTATAATTTTCATTTCAAGTTTTAGTTTTTAGTTTTAAGTGTTAATTCTTCCTTCAAGAATTAACACAAATTATTTACTGCAATCAAGCTCAAGGATTATTGTAATACTTCAAGATTACCATAGCAACTTTGATTCCAGGTTTTTATTGCAATTAATATTTATTCAGTTTTTATATTATGCCAATTGTTGTTATGAATTATATTTTGAGTTGTATTGCTTTCAAGTTAATTATGTCCGGCTAAATTATTAATACTGGTATGTGACCCGTAAGAACTGAAAGAATTCAGTGATACCTTGGCCAAAAATATTTATAAAACAATTTCTGGTTTCCAATTTCCAAGATTAATTTAACTATCCTTGTCACGAGAGTGAGAGGTTAATTAACACGATTTTGCCACGAGAGTGGGAAATTAATTAAGGCAAGAACCTGCATGCGAGAGCTGGGGTTCAACCCAGATAGTGGTAACGAAGCATTGATTTTTAAATACACGAGAGTGTTTTAATAAATTAATTAAATTCAAATTGTTTTCAAAAAGTGTTATTAAATTTAAAGTGCATCCACTAGGTTTAGTAGCATGACTTATTTCATAAACACGAGAGTGTATGTCTCAGGTTTTTAAACAATTAGCTTTTACCGAAATACTTTATAGGCCAAGCGATTCACCGAATTCCCTAAGTCCGATTATCACATACCGGTATAATTAGTACTATTACTTTTAATTAAACTGTTTCCCCCAAAAATCGAATATTCATCGCTTAGTTAGACAAACTGTAGCATTAGATCGTATGTGATTGATCCTCAGTCTCTGTGGGTTCGATAATCTTTTAAAACCAAAACGACTGAACTGTATACTTGCAGTTAGTATCCCGATAGACTCATAAAGTCTCGATCAAGTTTTTGGCGCCGTTGCCGGGGACTGATTAATCAATTAAGTACGATCCTTTTGTTGCACGTTTAGACTAGGCAACAGAAACCCTCTTTCGATTTGTATGCCAAATACTCACTCCCGAAGCGAGTCTTTGCATCTACGAATCTTGTCCTAATTACTATGTATCACCCAAATTTTTTCTACAACCCCCACTCTGAGTATTTCGAGGAATCACAAGAATTCCATAAATCCGACCTCGAAATACTATTGGAGAATTTCAATGCATCACAGACTCATTCTCACCCGAATTACCTTTCCAACTATCAATCCCAAAATTTTGAGGAATCGCAAGAATATTATAGATCCAACCAAACTTATCCTCAACCAAATTTCCCCTACAATCACTACACCCGATATTTCGAGAAGACGCAAGTATCCTATAAATCCGACCTCGAAATATTAATGGGAAATTTTAATGAAATATCAATGATGACAAAGCGCTTTACGGAAACACAAAATGCGACTCTAACTCAATTTGAAGAATCATAAGAATCGCATGGTTTCGACTTCGAAACATCAATGGAGGATTCCGACGCGACGCTAATTCACTCTAGGTTAGAATCTCTGATGGAGCACTTTGTAGAGACACAAACTATCCAGAACGAGGAGTTTAGAAAACAAAGTCTTCAAAACAGTGAAAACCTTAGGCAACTGACCATTGTGGTTGAGTCGCTCGCGACCCACAACATAGCCTTAGAGACTCAAACCTCCCAACTTGAACAAAACCCTCTAGGACCCTTCCCTGAGGAGAAATTGGATGTTGTAACAACCAGTAGTGAAAAACAAGTTGAAAATCCTAAGGAGAGTGATAATGAGTTTGAGGAAAGTAATGATGTGGACAAGGAGAGTTCAGACAAGAAAAGAGTAAAGATTGATAAAAATCCTCCAACACCATCTAAAAGGGAGGTTGTAGAAGAGGTAGAAAAGGGAGCACCTATTGTTATGCCTCACCCCTATACCCCACCGTTTCCTTTCTCGAAAAGTTTTATGGAAGCCCAGATAGACTCCCAATCTAAAACATATGTGGAGGTATTGGAAAATAACCACACTAATGCACCCTTGTTGGAAGTCTGGCATAAAAAGAGAAAATTAGAGGACCATGAAACTAGGGATATAATTATTATTAAGAAGGTAAGGTTAACCTTTGAGGTGGTGGATGAAATAACTAAGCCCAAACTTGAAAAGTTGATACTTAGGATAGATCCAGAACCACCACCACAAGTTCAGAAGAATGAACCACCCCACAGAAGAAAGAAAAGAAAAGCTGAGGGATATGTGAGATGGCTTGATAAGTGGCCATGGAAAATGACAACTACTAAAAGTTCAACCGAGGAGTCATCCTCGAGAGAACCACCATGAGCGCTTGCACTCCTGTTCGTCAGGCTTATGACGTTAAACAAAGTGCTGCATGGGAGGCGACCCACCTGTTTGTTTCTATTTGTTTTTTTTTGTCTTTGACTTTCTATTCCGTTTCTATATCTATTTTCTTTTAAAGCATTATTTTCATTATTTTCTCTTTCATCTTTTCTATAAAAAAAATTTTAGGCAACTGCTGCTGATTTTCAATCAACTTTACAGGTTTTCTGAAAAAGTCTTTTTCTATCCTACCTTCTCCCCTGATTTGCTTTCCCTCTTTGCTATTTACTATGGAAACCACTTTTAGAGGCAGGAACCAAATGAGGAGGTTTGAGGAATTATCACATAGAAATATTGGTATGACCTTATATTATGATGAACCCACAATGGACACTTTAGGCATTAAGGATAGTGTCCATTATCTGTTTAGCCAGTTGGGATGGGACAAAGCCCACATTACATCTAGGTTTGTTACATACCGCGAGCTCACCCTTGAGTTTCTGAGCTCTTTAGTTCATATACCCGAGCGCGGTTTCGGAACTAGAAAGGGATTTATAGCCTTCGGGTTGTTTGGTATTAAATTTGCTTATACCCATGAAGAATTAGACAACCTTCTAGGATTCCCTTGCGGACCTTTTGCTTTTTCTACCACCCAGGAAAAGTTAATGGATTTTGAGCTAGACTACTTTTGGAGGACTTAAACCGGCAACTACCACCCTGAGCCGAATAGCATGGATAATAATGAAATACACAACCCTGCTATCAGCTATTTCCATAAGATTCTAGCACATACCATTTTCGGAAAAGAACAGAACCGCATTGTCGTATCTAAAGATGGGATATTTTTGCTGCAGTGCATGACCCAGGGCCGACCTATAAATGCAGTGCCATTCCTGATGCAGACATTTACCCGCATTGCTGAGAACCCTAGCGAGCCAATCATCATAGGAGGCCTTGTTACCATGATTGCTAACACCCTCAGACTTAGATACCAGCTACATAGGTGCATACAATTTGTTTCAATCCTCCCTATAAACATTGATTTTTGTTTCCACCTACGAATAATAGGTAACCTAGGTCCTGCACCCTTCGATTACTTGATAAGGGACGAAGTAGTCACGGTATTTACACTTCCTAACCATGCCAAAACAAGTCCCCAAAATCGCGACAATTGGCTGTAGGAGCTTAACCCTCCCGACCACCCTTCGACACCTGAGACACCATAATCCTACCAAGTTTATTATACCACAATGTCTGATGAGAGTGACCCCGAGACCTCTCCTGGTTACCATGATGGTAACAACATCGTAGAGGAAGTTGATGCCCCTGCAATAACGAAAGGGGAATATGCTGAAAATTTGAATAAAATCTTTTCTACGCTGGATGTTTATCAGACGGACATCAATGGAATCAAGAACAAGTTGAAGGGTATGCGTATGGACGTGATAAGCTTAACTGATATAACTGTGGAACAGTTTTATCACATACATGCAGCTTTCGAAGACTTGAAGACGTGAATGGGATGAAGCAACAGAATCATCACTTATTTTTACCTTGTTTTTTATGTTTCTAGGCAGTTTATGATTTCATTTTAAACAAGTCTACTTTTTACAGTTTTTAAATGAGCGCAGCGCTTGAAAGAAGACAGTAGGAGCAATATGAGTATTTGTGCGCTCAAAACGCTCAGATCTTGACTGGGCAGCGCAACATGAATGAGAGGTTAGATGAGGCCCTGTCAGAGCTTAATGCCTTAAGGATGGACGTCAGCACCCTTAGTTTCCAAGATACTGACACAGAAGCCACTCCTACCAGACGCTCTCGCACCAGGAGTAGAGGACGTGGTCACTAGTAGTTTTTCTTTATTTTCTATGTAGTTTACTTTTTTTTCTGTTTCATTTCCTTTCTGTTTGTTTTTGTAATTGTACTTCCTCGCCTATATACCGCAACATTGAGGACAATGTCGGATTTAGTGTGGGAGAGGTACCTTTCCATCTTTTATAAACTAGTAAATTTTTACGATATGTCTCGATTCAAATTCTTCGCTTTATTTAGCCATACCGAAATTTTTTATCTTCGCATTAGCCCGACATACCTATTTTAACGAAATCCCAGTTGAGGAAGCCGAAAACGACATAACAAGATTGATACGGTTATGACATTGTAGACTTCCTATTTATGCGATCTGTTTCAATAACCATTATACCGATATCTGGAGTTTTAAGTTCTAGAGTAACCCCTAGTAGTTTATACTAGCAGTCAGCACCGTCTTGACACAAACCACGTGGAGAATCGATGAATATAAGTGTTTGACGCCTGATTCTAAAAATATCCTTCCTATCTCGCTGCTAAAAGAAAAGAAATTTTGTGCACCAATATATACGGTCACATATAAGAGCTGAGCAAATAATGAAGGAATCCAGTGTTGATTGGTTCAGAGGTATCTGGTTCTGAACTCGGTAGGGCGTGCTACGGCCTGATCCCCCACAACCTCCAACTTGGATAACATATGTAGGGTTGCCACATTCATGTACCAGACCCCGTGCTAAAAGGATCAAAGTCACTAACCGGTTACTCCACTACATGCGTGCTAAGACAAAGGGCTTAATGTGATTGCGCCAGAACGAAACCGGGTGAAATAGATACGAGGAACTCTGGGCAGAATTATAATGGAACTGTTGGATAGCTCGTTTTAAATGGAAGCCTACGAATAAGCTTATTGCTTGTGTCATTAGCGTATCTTTAGTGTTTCAGTCAAATATTGGCCGAACCGATGAGGATTTCCCGAAATTGCTTTAAAAATCCAAGGTATGTCATGCATATGCGCTTGACAAAACTTGTCCGACCTTTTGAATGACTATTTGCTTGAGGACAAGCAAAGGTTTAAGTATGGGGGAATTTGATAACGAGAAAATGTATCGTATAATTACTACGCTTTTTACCGATTTTATATTACATTAAGTCGTCTAACCCCCGATTATTCCGAGGTTATTTGTCTTTTTACAGGTATAACATTTGTCAAATCAAACCAATGGAAAAGGACAACATGAAGAAGGCTAGACAATAGACAAAGAGAAAAAGAACTAAAAATACAAAGTTTGGATTTTTGCACCTGTGACGACCGTCACACCCTGTGATGACCGTCACGCCTCCCCAACTAGAAATAACGCTCGTAACACATTGTTGACGAGCGTAATGCGCTATTTAAGCGCATTACGACCGTCACCCACCTGTGACGAACGTCACGTGCATAAAGAGGAACGTTATGCTTTGGTGGAGACGTGGGCAACGTGAGGAAGAATCCTTCTCCAATATTTCGTCCACTCAGTGACCATGCATCCTATTTTTACGCCACTCAAGCCTCTTCTCAAGACACTTTCAACTGCCATTTCCTCTGCTATATATATGTGTGGTAGTGCAAAGCTGCAGGGTTCGAAGAATTTTCTACAGACCAAATTTCTATTCTTTCGCAATTATTTTCCATTTCCTTGTTTTGGAATATTGTTTTCACGTTCCTGTAATTTTCATTTCAACTTTTAGTTTTTAGTTTTAAGTGTTAATTCTTCCTTCAAGAATTAACACAAATTATTTACTGCAATCAAGCTCAAGGATTATTGTAATACTTCAAGATTACCATAGCAACTTTGATTCCAGGTTTTTATTGCAATTAATATTTATTCAGTTTTTATATTATGCCAATTGTTGTTATGAATTATATTTTGAATTGTATTGCTTTCAAGTTAATTATGTCCGGCTAAATTTTTAATACCGGTATGTGACCCGTAAGAACTGAAAGAATTCAGTGATACCTTGGCCAAAAATATTTATAAAACAATTTCTGGTTTCCAATTTCCAAGATTAATTTAACTATCCTTGTCACGAGAGTGAGAGGTTAATTAACACGATTTTGCCACGAGAGTGGGAAATTAATTAAGGCAAGAACCTGCATGCGAGAGCTGGGGTTCAACCGAGATAGTGGTAACGAAGCATTGATTTTTAAATACACGAGAGTGTTTTAATAAATTAATTAAATTCAAATTGTTTTCAAAAAGTGTTATTAAATTTAAAGTGCATCCACTAGGTTTAGTAGCATGACTTATTTCATAAACAGGAGAGTGTATGTCTCAGGTTTTTAAACAATTAGCTTTTACCGAAATACTTTATAGGCCAAGCGATTCACCGAATTCCCTAAGTCCGATTATCACATACCGGTATAATTAGTACTATTACTTTTAATTAAACTGTTTCCCCCTAAAATTGAATATTCATCGCTTAGTTAGACAAACTGTAGCATTAGATCGTATGCGATTGATCCTCAGTCTCTGTGGGTTCGATAATCTTTTAAAACTAGAACGACTGAACTGTATACTTGCAGTTAGTATCCCAACAGACTCATAAAGTCTTGATCAGCCTTGCGTTATCTTTTATAGGGTCATAGTTCGCCCGTAGGTATTACCCTCACGTTATCTTTTCAAGGGTTGTAGTTCGCTTGTAGGTCTTACCCTCATGTTATCTTTTCTAACATCGTAGATCGCTCATAGGTCTTGCCCTCATGTTATATTTCTAGGGTCATAGGTCGCTCGTAGATCTTACCCTTATGTTATCTTTCAAGGGTCGCAGGTCGCTCATAGGTCTTACCCCAATGTTATCTTTTATAGGGTCGTAGGATGCTTGTAGGTCTTACCCTCACATTATCTTTTATAGGGTCGAAGTTTGCTCGAGGGTCTTACCCTTATGTTACCTTTTCTAGGGTCGTAGGTCGCTCATAGGTCTTACCCTCATGTTATCTTTTCTAGAGTCGTAGGTCGCCCGTAGCTCTTACCCTCACGTTATCTATTCTAAGGTCGTAGGTCGCTCGTAGGTCTTACCCTCACGTTATCTTTTACAGGGTTGTAGGTCTCTCGTAGGTCTTACCCTCATGTTATATTTCTAGGATCTTAGGTCTCTCGTAGGTCTTACAGTGACGTTATCTTTTAGGGTCCTAGGTCGCTCATAGGTCTTACCCTCATGTTATATTTCTAGGGTCGTAGGTCGGTCGTAGGTCGTTCGTAGGTCTTACACTTATGTTATGTTTTCTAGGGTCGTAGGTCGCTTGTAGGTATTACCCTCACAATATCTTTTATAGGGTCGTAGGTCACTCGTAGGTCTTACCCTCACGTTATATTTTCTAAGGTTGTAGTTTGCTCGTAGGTCTTACCCTCACGTTATCTTTTATAGGGTCGTAGTCACCCATAGGTATTACCCTCACGTTATCTTTTCAAGGGTCGTTGTTCACTCGTAGGTCTTACCCTCATGTTATCTTTTCTAGGGTCGTAGGTCGCTCATAGGTCTTACCCACACGATATCTTTATAGGGCCGTAGGTCACTCGTAGGTCTTACCCTCATGTTATCTTTCTAGGGGCATAGGTCGCTTTTAGGTCTTACCCATGTGTTATCTTTTATAGGGCCGTAGGTCACTCATAGGTCTTACCATCACGTTATGAATTCTATGGTCTAGGTCACCCATAGGTAATACCCTCATGTTATCTTTTCTAGGGTCGTAGTTCGCTCGTAGGTCTTACCCTCACGTTATCTTTTCTAGGGTCGTAGGTAGCTCATAGGTCTTACCCTCACATTATCTTTTCTAGGGTCGTAGGTCACTCATAGGACTTACCCACACGATATCTTTTATAAGGTCGTAGGTCGCTCGGAGGTCTTACCCAAATGTTATATTTTCTAGGGTCGTAGGTCGCTCATAGGTCTTATCCTCACGTTCTTTTCTACGGTTGTAGGTCTTACCCTAATGTTATCTTTTATAAGGTCGTAGGTCGCTCGTAGGTCTTACCCTTATGTTATCTTTCTAGGGTCGTAGGTCGCTCGTAGGTCTTACCCCAATGTTATCTTTTATAGGGTTGTAGGATGTTTGTAGGTCTTACCCTCACATTATCTTTTATAGGGTCGAAGTTAGCTCGTAGGTTCTACCCTCACTTAACCTTTTATAAGGTCGTAGGTCGCTCATAGGTCTTACCCTCATGTTATCATTTCTAGGGTCGTAGGTCGCCCGTAGGTCTTACCCTCACGTTATCTAATCTAAGGTCGTAGTTCGCTTGTAGGTCTTACCCTCACGTTATCTTTTATAGGGTTGTAGGTCTCTCGTAGGTCTTAACCTCATGTAATATTTCTAGGATCATAGGTCTCTCGTAGGTCTTACACTGACGTTATCTTTTATAGGGTCGTAGGTCGCTCATAGGTCTTACCCTCATGTTATATTTCTAGGGTTGTAGGTCACTCGTAGGTCTTACACTTACGTTATCTATTCTATGGTCGTGGCTCGCTCGTAGGTCTTACCCTCACGTTATCTTTTAAAGGGTTGTAGGTCTCTCGTAGGTCTTACCCTCACGTTATATTTCTAGGATCATAGGTCTCTCAAAGGTCTTACACTGTCGTTATCTTTTAGGGTCCTAGGTCTCTCATAGGTCTTACCCTTATGTTATATTTCGTGGGTCTAGGTCGGTCGTAGGTCGCTCGTAGGTGTTACACTTATGTTATCTTTTCTAGGGTCGTAGGTCGCTTGTAGGTATTACACTCACAATATCTTTTATAGGGTCGTAGGTCACTCGTAGGTCTTACCCTCGCGTTATATTTTCTAAGGTTGTAGTTCGCTCGTAGGTCTTACCCTCACGTTATCTTTAATAGGATCGTAGGTCGCCCGTAGGTATTACCCTCACGTTATCTTTTCAAGGGTCGTAGTTCACTCGTAGGTCTTACCCTCACATTATATTTTCTAGGGTCGTAGGTCGCTCATAGGTCTTACCCTCACGTTATCTTTTCTAGGGTCGTAGGTCGCTCATAGGTCTTACCCACATGATATCTTTATAGGGTCGTAGGTCACTCGTAGGTCTTACCCTCATGTTATATTTCTAGGGGCATAGGTCTCTTTTAGGTCTTACCCACACGTAATCCTTTATAGGGTCGTAGGTCACTCGTAGGTCTTACCCTCACGTTATGAATTCTAGGGTCTAGGTCGCCCATAGGTAATACCCTCATGTTATCTTTTCTAGGGTCGTAGTTCGCTCGTAGGTCTTACCCTCATGTTATCTTTTCTAGGGTCATAGGTCTTACCCTCACAGTATCTTTTCTAGGGTTGTAGGTCACTCATAGGACTTACCCACACGATATCTTTTATAGGGTCGTAGGTCGCTCGAAGGTCTTACCCAAATGTTATATTTTCTAGTATCCTAGGTCGCTCGTAGGTCTTATCCTCACGTTCTTTTCTAGGGTTGTAGGTCTTACCCTCACGTTATCTTTTATAAGGTCGTAGGTCGCTCGTAGGTCTAACCCTTATGTTATCTTTCTAGGGTCGTAGGTCACTCGTAGGTCTTACCCCAATGTTATCTTTTATAGGGTCGTAGGATGCTTGTAGGTCTTACCCTCACATTATCTTTTATAGGGTCGAAGTTTGCTCGTAGGTCTTACCCTCACGTTACCTTTTATAGGGTCGTAGGTCGCTCATAGGTCTTACCCTCATGTTATCTTTTCTAGGGTCGTAGGTCGCCCGTAGGTCTTACCCTCACGTTATCTAATCTAAGGTCGTAGGTCGCTTGTAGGTCTTACCCTCACGTTATCTTTTATAGGGTTGTAGGTCTCTCGTAGGTCTTAACCTCATGTAATATTTCTAGGATCATAGGTCTCTCGTATGTCTTTCACTGATGTTATCTTTTATAGGTTCGTATGTCGCTCATAGGTCTTGCCCTCATGTTATATTTCTAGGGTCGTAGGTCGATCATAGGTCTTACACTTATGTTATCTTTTCTAGGGTCGTAGGTCGTTTGTAGGTATTACCCTCACAATATTTTTTATAGGGTCGTAGGTCGCTCGTAGGTCTTTCCCTCATGTTATATGTTCTAAGAATGTAGTTCACGCGTAGTTCTTACCCTCGCGTTATCTTTTACAGGGTCATAGGTCGCCCGTAGGTATTACCGTCACGTTATCTTTTCAAGGGTTGTAGTTCGCTTGTAGGTCTTACCCTCACGTTATCTTTTCTAAGGTCGTAGGTCGCTCATAGGTCTTGCCCTCATGTTATTTTTCTAGGGTCGTAGGTAACTCATAGGTCTTACCCTCGTGTTATCTTTCTAGGGGCATAGGTCGCTCATAGGTCTTACCCCAATGTTATCTTTTATAGGGTCGTAGGATGCTTGTAGGTCTTACCCTCACATTATCTTTTATAGGGTCGAAGTTTGCTCGAGGGTCTTACCCTCAAGTTACCTTTTCTAGGGTCGTAGGTCGCTCGTAGGTCTTACCCTCATGTTATCTTTTCTAGGGTCTTTGGTCGCCCGTAGCTCTTACCCTCACGTTATCTATTCTAAGGTTGTAGGTCTTACCCTCCCCTTATCTTTTAAAGGGTTATAGGTCTCTCGTAGGTCTTACCTTCATGTTATATTTCTAGGATCATAGGTCCCTCAAAGGTCTTACGCTGACGTTATCTATTAGGGTCCTAGGTCGCTCATAGGTCTTACCCTCATTTTATATTTTGTGGGTCGTAGGTTGGTCGTAGGTCGCTCGTAGGTCTTACACTTATGTTATCTTTTCTAGGGTCGTAGGTCGCTTGTAGGTATTACACTCACAATATCTTTTATAGGGTCGTAGGTCACTCGTAGGTCTTACCCTCGCGTTATATTTTCTAAGGTTGTAGTTCGCTCGTAGGTCTTACCCTCACGTTATCTTTAATAGGATCGTAGGTCGCCCGTAGGTATTACCCTCACGTTATCTTTTCAAGGGTCGTAGTTCACTCGTAGGTCTTACCCTCACATTATCTTTTCTAGGGTCGTAGGTCGCTCATAGGTCTTACCCACATGATATCTTTATAGGGTCGTAGGTCACTCGTAGGTCTTACCCTCATGTTATATTTCTAGGGGCATAGGTCGCTTTTAGGTCTTACCCACACGTAATCCTTTATAGGGTCGTAGGTCACTCGTAGGTCTTACCCTCACGTTATGAATTCTAGGGTCTAGGTCGCCCATAGGTAATACCCTCATGTTATCTTTTCTAGGGTCGTAGTTCGCTCGTAGGTCTTACCCTCATGTTATCTTTTCTAGGGTCATAGGTCTTACCCTCACAGTATCTTTTCTAGGGTTGTAGGTCACTCATAGGACTTACCCACACGATATCTTTTATAGGGTCGTAGGTCGCTCGAAGGTCTTACCCAAATGTTATATTTTCTAGGGTCCTAGGTCGCTCGTAGGTCTTATCCTCACGTTCTTTTCTAGGATTGTAGGTCTTACCCTCACGTTATCTTTTATAAGGTCGTAGGTCGCTCGTAGGTCTAACCCTTATGTTATCTTTCTAGGGTCGTAGGTCACTCGTAGGTCTTACCCCAATGTTATCTTTTATAGGGTCGTAGGATGCTTGTAGGTCTTACCCTCACATTATCTTTTATAGGGTCGAAGTTTGCTCGTAGGTCTTACCCTCACGTTACCTTTTATAGGGTCGTAGGTCGCTCATAGGTCTTACCCTCATGTTATCTTTTCTAGGGTCGTAGGTCGCCCGTAGGTCTTACCCTCACGTTATCTAATCTAAGGTCGTAGGTCGCTTGTAGGTCTTACCCTCACGTTATCTTTTATAGGGTTGTAGGTCTCTCGTAGGTCTTAACCTCATGTAATATTTCTAGGATCATAGGTCTCTCGTAGGTCTTTCACTGATGTTATCTTTTATAGGTTCGTATGTCGCTCATAGGTCTTGCCCTCATGTTATATTTCTAGGGTCGTAGGTCGATCGTAGGTCTTACACTTATGTTATCTTTTCTAGGGTCGTAGGTCGTTTGTAGGTATTACCCTCACAATATCTTTTATAGGGTCGTAGGTCGCTCGTAGGTCTTTCCCTCATGTTATATGTTCTAAGAATGTAGTTCACGCGTAGTTCTTACCCTCGCGTTATCTTTTACAGGGTCATAGGTCGCCCGTAGGTATTACCGTCACGTTATCTTTTCAAGGGTTGTAGTTCGCTTGTAGGTCTTACCCTCACGTTATCTTTTCTAAGGTCGTAGGTCGCTCATAGGTCTTGCCCTCATGTTATATTTCTAGGGTCGTAGGTAACTCATAGGTCTTACCCTCGTGTTATCTTTCTAGGGGCATAGGTCGCTCATAGGTCTTACCCCAATGTTATCTTTTATAGGGTCGTAGGATGCTTGTAGGTCTTACCCTCACATTATCTTTTATAGGGTCGAAGTTTGCTCGAGGGTCTTACCCTCAAGTTACCTTTTCTAGGGTCGTAGGTCGCTCGTAGGTCTTACCCTCATGTTATCTTTTCTAGGGTCTTTGGTCGCCCGTAGCTCTTACCCTCACGTTATCTATTCTAAGGTCGTAGGTCTTACCCTCCCCTTATCTTTTAAAGAGTTATAGGTCTCTCGTAGGTCTTACCTTCATGTTATATTTCTAGGATCATAGGTCCCTCAAAGGTCTTACGCTGACGTTATCTATTAGGGTCCTAGGTCGCTCATAGGTCTTACCCTCATTTTATATTTTGTGGGTCATAGGTCGGTCGTAGGTCGCTCGTAGGTCTTACACTTATGTTATCTTTTCTAGGGTCGTAGGTCGCTTGTAGGTATTACACTCACAATATCTTTTATAGGGTCGTAGGTCACTCGTAGGTCTAACCCTCGCGTTATATTTTCTAAGGTTGTAGTTCGCTCGTAGGTCTTACCCTCACGTTATCTTTAATAGGATCGTAGGTCGCCCGTAGGTATTACCCTCACGTTATCTTTTCAAGGGTCGTAGTTCACTCGTAGGTCTTACCCTCACATTATCTTTTCTAGGGTCGTAGGTCGCTCATAGGTCTTACCCTCACGTTATCTTTTCTAGGGTCGTAGGTCGCTCATAGGTCTTACCCACATGATATCTTTATAGGGTCGTAGGTCACTCGTAGGTCTTACCCTCATGTTATATTTCTAGGGGCATAGGTCGCTTTTAGGTCTTACCCACACGTAATCCTTTATAGGGTCGTAGGTCACTCGTAGGTCTTACCCTCACGTTATGAATTCTAGGGTCTAGGTCGCCCATAGGTAATACCCTCATGTTATCTTTTCTAGGGTCGTAGTTCGCTCGTAGGTCTTACCCTCATGTTATCTTTTCTAGGGTCATAGGTCTTACCCTCACAGTATCTTTTCTAGGGTTGTAGGTCACTCATAGGACTTACCCACACGATATCTTTTATAGGGTCGTAGGTCGCTCGAAGGTCTTACCCAAATGTTATATTTTCTAGGGTCCTAGGTCGCTCGTAGGTCTTATCCTCACGTTCTTTTCTAGGATTGTAGGTCTTACCCTCACGTTATCTTTTATAAGGTCGTAGGTCGCTCGTAGGTCTAACCCTTATGTTATCTTACTAGGGTCGTAGGTCACTCGTAGGTCTTACCCCAATGTTATCTTTTATACGGTCGTAGGATGCTTGTAGGTCTTACCCTCACATTATCTTTTATAGGGTCGAAGTTTGCTCGTAGGTCTTACCCTCACGTTACCTTTTATAGGGTCGTAGGTCGCTCATAGGTCTTACCCTCATGTTATCTTTTCTAGGGTCGTAGGTCGCCCGTAGGTCTTACCCTCACGTTATCTAATCTAAGGTCGTAGGTCGCTTGTAGGTCTTACCCTCACGTTATCTTTTATAGGGTTGTAGGTCTCTCGTAGGTCTTAACCTCATGTAATATTTCTAGGATCATAGGTCTCTCGTAGGTCTTTCACTGATGTTATCTTTTATAGGTTCGTATGTCGCTCATAGGTCTTGCCCTCATGTTATATTTCTAGGGTCGTAGGTCGATCGTAGGTCTTACACTTATGTTATCTTTTCTAGGGTCGTAGGTCGTTTGTAGGTATTACCCTCACAATATCTTTTATAGGGTCGTAGGTCGCTCGTAGGTCTTTCCCTCATGTTATATGTTCTAAGAATGTAGTTCACGCGTAGTTCTTACCCTCGCGTTATCTTTTACAGGGTCATAGGTCGCCCGTAGGTATTACCCTCACGTTATCTTTTCAAGGGTTGTAGTTCGCTTGTAGGTCATACCCTCACGTTATCTTTTCTAAGGTCGTAGGTCGCTCATAGGTCTTGCCCTCATGTTATATTTCTAGGGTCGTAGGTAACTCATAGGTCTTACCCTCATGTTATCTTTCTAGGGGCATAGGTCGCTCATAGGTCTTACCCCAATGTTATCTTTTATAGGGTCGTAGGATGCTTGTAGGTCTTACCCTCACATTATCTTTTATAGGGTCGAAGTTTGCTCGAGGGTCTTACCCTCAAGTTACCTTTTCTAGGGTCGTAGGTCGCTCGTAGGTCTTACCCTCATGTTATCTTTTCTAGGGTCTTTGGTCGCCCGTAGCTCTTACCCTCACGTTATCTATTCTAAGGTCGTAGGTCTTACCCTCCCCTTATCTTTTAAAGGGTTATAGGTCTCTCGTAGGTCTTACCTTCATGTTATATTTCTAGGATCATAGGTCCCTCAAAGGTCTTACGCTGACGTTATCTATTAGGGTCCTAGGTCGCTCATAGGTCTTACCCTCATTTTATATTTTGTGGGTCGTAGGTCGGTCGTAGGTCGCTCGTAGGTCTTACACTTATGTTATCTTTTCTAGGGTCGTAGGTCGCTTGTAGGTATTACACTCACAATATCTTTTATAGGGTCGTAGGTCACTCGTAGGTCTTACCCTCGCGTTATATTTTCTAAGGTTGTAGTTCGCTCGTAGGTCTTACCCTCACGTTATCTTTAATAGGATCGTAGGTCGCCCGTAGGTATTACCCTCACGTTATCTTTTCAAGGGTCGTAGTTCACTCGTAGGTCTTACCCTCACATTATCTTTTCTAGGGTCGTAGGTCGCTCATAGGTCTTACCCTCACGTTATCTTTTCTAGGGTCGTAGGTCGCTCATAGGTCTTACCCACATGATATCTTTATAGGGTCGTAGGTCACTCGTAGGTCTTACCCTCATGTTATATTTCTAGGGGCATAGGTCGCTTTTAGGTCTTACCCACACGTAATCCTTTATAGGGTCGTAGGTCACTCGTAGGTCTTACCCTCACGTTATGAATTCTAGGGTCTAGGTCGCCCATAGGTAATACCCTCATGTTATCTTTTCTAGGGTCGTAGTTCGCTCGTAGGTCTTACCCTCATGTTATCTTTTCTAGGGTCATAGGTCTTACCCTCACAGTATCTTTTCTAGGGTTGTAGGTCACTCATAGGACTTACCCACACGATATCTTTTATAGGGTCGTAGGTCGCTCGAAGGTCTTACCCAAATGTTATATTTTCTAGGGTCCTAGGTCGCTCGTAGGTCTTATCCTCACGTTCTTTTCTAGGATTGTAGGTCTTACCCTCACGTTATCTTTTATAAGGTCGTAGGTCGCTCGTAGGTCTAACCCTTATGTTATCTTTCTAGGGTCGTAGGTCACTCGTAGGTCTTACCCCAATGTTATCTTTTATAGGGTCGTAGGATGCTTGTAGGTCTTACCCTCACATTATCTTTTATAGGGTCGAAGTTTGCTCGTAGGTCTTACCCTCACGTTACCTTTTATAGGGTCGTAGGTCGCTCATAGGTCTTACCCTCATGTTATCTTTTCTAGGGTCGTAGGTCGCCCGTAGGTCTTACCCTCACGTTATCTAATCTAAGGTCGTAGGTCGCTTGTAGGTCTTACCCTCACGTTATCTTTTATAGGGTTGTAGGTCTCTCGTAGGTCTTAACCTCATGTAATATTTCTAGGATCATAGGTCTCTCGTAGGTCTTTCACAGATGTTATCTTTTATAGGTTTGTATGTCGCTCATAGGTCTTGCCCTCATGTTATATTTCTAGGGTCGTAGGTCGATCGTAGGTCTTACACTTATGTTATCTTTTCTAGGGTCGTAGGTCGTTTGTAGGTATTACCCTCACAATATCTTTTATAGGGTCGTAGGTCGCTCGTAGGTCTTTCCCTCATGTTATATATTCTAAGAATGTAGTTCACGCGTAGTTCTTACCCTCGCGTTATCTTTTACAGGGTCATAGGTCGCCCGTAGGTATTACCCTCACGTTATCTTTTCAAGGGTTGTAGTTCGCTTGTAGGTCTTACCCTCACGTTATCTTTTCTAAGGTCGTAGGTCGCTCATAGGTCTTGCCCTCATGTTATATTTCTAGGGTCGTAGGTAACTCATAGGTCTTACCCTCGTGTTATCTTTCTAGGGGCATAGGTCGCTCATAGGTCTTACCCCAATGTTATCTTTTATAGGGTCGTAGGATGCTTGTAGGTCTTACCCTCACATTATCTTTTATAGGGTCGAAGTTTGCTCGAGGGTCTTACCCTCAAGTTACCTTTTCTAGGGTCGTAGGTCGCTCGTAGGTCTTACCCTCATGTTATCTTTTCTAGGGTCTTTGGTCGCCCGTAGCTCTTACCCTCACGTTATCAATTCTAAGGTCGTAGGTCTTACCCTCCCCTTATCTTTTAAAGGGTTATAGGTCTCTCGTAGGTCTTACCTTCATGTTATATTTCTAGGATCATAGGTCCCTCAAAGGTCTTACGCTGACGTTATCTATTAGGGTCCTAGGTCGCTCATAGGTCTTACCTTCATTTTATATTTTGTGGGTCATAGGTCGGTCGTAGGTCGCTCGTAGGTCTTACACTTATGTTATCTTTTCTAGGGTCGTAGGTCGCTTGTAGGTATTACACTCACAATATCTTTTATAGGGTCGTAGGTCACTCGTCGGGTCTTACCCTCACGTTATATTTTCTAAGGTTGTAGTTCGCTCGTAGGTCTTACCCTCACGTTATCTTTAATAGGATCGTAGGTCGCCCGTAGGTATTACCCTCACGTTATCTTTTCAAGGGTCGTAGTTCACTCGTAGGTCTTACCCTCACATTATCTTTTCTAGGGTCGTAGGTCGCTCATAGGTCTTACCCTCACGTTATCTTTTCTAGGGTCGTTGGTCGCTCATAGGTCTTACCCACATGATATCTTTATAGGGCCGTAGGTCACTCGTAGGTCTTACCCTCATGTTATATTTCTAGGGGAATAGGTCACTTTTAGGTCTTACCCACACGTAATCCTTTATAGGGTCGTAGGTCACTCGTAGGTCTTACCCTCACGTTTTGAATTCGAGGGTCTAGGTCGCCCATAGGTAATACCCTCATGTTATCTTTTCTAGGGTCGTAGTTCGCTCGTAGGTCTTACCCTCATGTTATCTTTTCTAGGGTCGTAGGTACCTCATAGGTCTTACCCTCACAGTATCTTTTCTAGGGTTGTAGGTCACTCATAGGACTTACCCACACGATATCTTTTATAGGGTCGTAGGTCGCTCGAAGGTCTTACCCAAATGTTATATTTTCTAGGGTCCTAGGTCGCTCGTAGGTCTTATCCTCACGTTCTTTTCTAGGGTTGTAGGTCGTACCCTCACGTTATCTTTTATAAGGTCGTAGGTCGCTCGTAGGTCTAACCCTTATGTTATCTTTCTAGGGTCATAGGTCACTCGTAGGTCTTACCCCAACGTTATCTTTTATAGGGTCGTAGGATGCTTGTAGGTCTTATCCTCACATTATCTTTTATAGGGTCGAAGTTTGCTCGTAGGTCTTACCGTCACGTTACCTTTTCTAGGGTCGTAGGTCACTCATAGGTCTTACCCTTATGTTATCTTTTCTAGGGTCGTAGGTCGCCCGTATGTCTTACCCTCATGTTATCTAATCTAAGGTCGTAGGTCGCTTGTAGGTCTTACCCTCACGTTATCTTTTATAGGGTTGTAGGTCTCTCGTAGGTCTTAACCTAGTGTAATATTTCTAGGATCATAGGTCTCTCGTAGGTCTTACACTGACGTTATCTTTTATAAGGTCGTAGGTCGCTCATAGGTCTTGCCCTCATGTTATTTTTTCTAGGGTCGTAGGTACCTCATAGGTATTACCCTCATATTATCTTTTCTAGGGTCGTAGGTCACTCATAGGACTTAGCCACACGATATCTTTTATAGGGTCGTAGGTTGCTCGGAGGTCTTACCCAAATGTTATGTTTTCTAGGGTCGTAGGTCGCTCGTAGGTCACTCATACGTCGCCCGTAGGTATTACCCTCATGTTATCTTTTCAAGGGTTGTAGTTCGCTTGTAGGTCTTACCCTCACGTTATCTTTTCTAGGGTCATAGGTCGCTCATACGTCTTACCCTCATGTTATCTTTTCTAGGGTCATAGGTCGCTCATAGGTCTTATCCACACGATATCTTTTATAGGGTCGTAGGTCACTCATAGGTCTTACCCTCATGTTATCTTTCTATGGGCATAGGTCGCTTTTTGGTCTTACCCACATGATATCTTTTATAGGGTCGTAGTTTGCTCGTAGGTCTTACCCTCATGTTATCTTTTATAGGGTCGTAGGTCTCCCCTAGGTCTTAACCTCATGTTATCCTTTCTAGGGTCATAGTTCTCTCGTAGGTCTTATACTCACGTTATCTTTTCTAGGGTCGTAGGTCACTCATAAGTCTCACCCTCACGATATCTTTTATAGGGTCGTAGGTCTCCCGTAGGTCTTACCCTCACGTTATCTTTTATAGGGTCGTAGGTCGCACGTAGGTCTTACGCTCACGTTCTCTTTTCTAGGTTTGTAGGTCGCACATAAGTCTCACCCACACGATATCTTTTATAGGGTCGTAGGTTGCCCGTAGGTCTTACCCTCACGTTATCTTTTATAGGGTCGTAGGTCGCCCGTAGGTCTTACCCTCACATTATCTATTCTAAGGTCGTAGGTCGCTCGTAGTTCTTACCCTCACGTTATCTTTTATATGGTTGTAGGTCTCTCGTAGGTCTTACCCTCATGTTATATTTCTAAGGTCGTAGGTCGCCCGTAGGTCTTACACTTATGTAATCTTTTCTAGGGTCATAGGTCGCTTGTAGGTATTACCCTCACAATATCTTTTATAGGGTCGTAGGTCGCACGTAGTTCTTACGCTCACGTTCTCTTTTCTAGGTTCGTAGGTCGCTCATAAGTCTCACCCACACGATATCTTTTATAGGGTCGTAGGTTGCCCGTAGGTCTTACCCTCACGTTATCTTTTATAGGGTCGTAGGTCGCACGTAGGTCTTACCCTCACGTTCTCTTTTCTAGGTTCGTAGGTCGCCCGTAGGTCTTACCCTCATGTTATCTTTTCTAGGATTGTAGGTCGCCCGTAGGTCTTACCCTCACATTATCTATTCTAAGGTCGTAGGTCGCTCGTAGTTCTTACCCTCACGTTATCTTTTATATGGTTGTAGGTCTCTCGTAGGTCTTACCCTCATGTTATATTTCTAAGGTCGTAGGTCGCCCGTAGGTCTTACACTTATGTAATCTTTTCTAGGGTCGTAGGTCGCATGTAGGTATTACCCTCACAATATCTTTTATAGGGTCGTAGGTCAGTCGTAGGTCTTACCCTCATGTTATGTTTTCTAAGGTTCTAGTTCGCTCGTAGGTCTTACCCTCACGTTATCTTTTATAGGGTCGTAGGTCGCCCGTAGGTATTACCCTCACGTTATTATTTCAAGGGTCGTAGTTCACTCGTAGGTCTTACCCTCACGTTATCTTTTCTAGGGTCGTAGGTCGCTCATAGGTCTTACCCTCAGAGTATCTTTTCTAGGGTCGTAGGTCGCTCATAGGTCTTAACCACACGATATCTTTATAGGGTCGTAGGTCACTCGTAGGTCTTACCCTCATGTTATCTTTCTAGGGGCATAGGACGCTTTTAGGTCTTACCTACACGTAATCTTTTATAGGGTCGTATGTCACTCGTAGGTCCTACCCTCACGTTATGAATTCTAGGTTCTAGGTCGCCCATAGGTAATACCCTCATGTTATCTTTTCTAGGGTCGTAGTTCGCTCGTAGGTCTTACCCTCATGTTATCTTTTCTAGGGTCGTAGGTACCTCATAGGTATTACCCTCATATTATCTTTTCTAGGGTCGTAGGTCACTCATAGGACTTAGCCACACGATATCTTTTATAGGGTCGTAGGTTGCTCGGAGGTCTTACCCAAATGTTATGTTTTCTAGGGTCGTAGGTCGCTCGTAGGTCTTATCCTCACGTTCTTTTCTAGGGTTGTAGGTCTTACCCTCACGTTATCTTTTATAAGGTCGTAGGTCGCTCGTAGGTCTTACCCTTATGTTATCTTTCTAGGGTCGTAGGTCGCTCGTAGGTCTTACCCCAACGTTATCTTTTATAGGGTCGTAGGATGCTTGTAGGTCTTATCCTCACATTATCTTTTATAGGGTCGAAGTTTGCTCGTAGGTCTTACCCTCATGTTATCTAATCTAAGGTCGTAGGTCGCTTGTAGGTCTTACCCTCACGTTATCTTTTATAGGGTTGTAGGTCTCTCGTAGGTCTTAACCTAGTGTAATATTTCTAGGATCATAGGTCTCTCGTAGGTCTTACACTGACGTTATCTTTTATAAGGTCGTAGGTCGCTCATAGGTCTTGCCCTCATGTTATATTTCTAGGGTCGTAGGTCGCTCTTAGGTCTTACACTTATGTTATCTTTTCTAGGGTCGTAGGTCACTTGTAGGTATTACCCTCACAATATCTTTTATAGGGTCGTTGGTTGCTCGTTGGTCTTACCCTCAGGTTATATTTTCTAAGTATGTAGTTCGCGCGTAGTTCTTACCCTCGCGTTATCTTTTATAGGGTCATAGGTCGCCCGTAGGTATTACCCTCACGTTATCTTTTCAAGGGTTGTAGTTCGCTTGTATGTCTTACCCTCATGTTATCTTTTCTAGGGTCGTATGTCGCTCATAGGTCTTACCCTCATGTTATCTTTTCTAGGGTCATAGGTCGCTCATAGGTCTTACGCACACGATATCGTTTATAGGATCGTAGGTCACTCATAGGTCTTACCCTCATGTTATCTTTCTAGGGGCATAGGTCGCTTTTTGGTCTTACCCACACGATATCTTTTATAGGGTCGTAGATCCCTCGTATGTCTTACCCTCATGTTATCTTTTATAGGGTCGTAGGTCTCCCCTAGGTCTTACCCTCACGTTATCCTTTCTAGGGTCATAGTTCTCTCGTAGGTCTTATACTCATGTTATCTTTTCTAGGGTCGTAGGTCGCTCATAGGTCTTACCCTCACGTTATCTTTTCTAGGGTCGTAGGTCGCTCATAAGTCTCACCCACACGATATCTTTTATAGGGTCGTAGGTCGCCCGAAGGTCTTACCCTCAGGTTATCTTTTATAGGGTCGTAGGTCGAACGTAGTTCTTACCCTCACGTTCTCTTTTCTAGGTTCGTAGGTGGCTCATAAGTCTCACCCACACGATCTCTTTTATAGGGTCGTAGGTCGCCCGTAGGTCTTACCCTCACGTTATCTTTTATAGGGCCGTAGGTCACACGTAGGTCTTACCCTCACGTTCTCTTTTCTAGGTTCATAGGTCGCCCGTAGGTCTTACCCTCATGTTATCTTTTCTAGGATCGTAGGTCGCCCTTAGGTCTTACCCTCACATTATATATTCTAAGGTCGTGGGTCGCTCGTAGTTCTTACCCTCACGTTATCTTTTATATGGTTGTAGGTCTCTCGTAGGTCTTACCCTCATGTTATATTTCTAAGGTTGTAGGTCGCCCGTAGGTCTTACACTTATGTAATCTTTTCTAGGGTCGTAGGTCGCTTTTAGGTATTACCCTCACAATATCTTATATAGGGTCATAGGTCGCTCGTAGGTCTACCCTCACGTTATATTTTCTAAGGTTGTAGTTCGCTCGTAGGTCTTACCCTCACGTTATCTTTTATAGGGCCGTAGGTCGCCCGTAGGTATTACCCTCACGTTATATTTTCAAGGGTCATAGTTTGCTCGTAGGTCTTACCCTCATGTTATCTTTTCTAGGGTCGTATGTCGCTCATAGGTCTTACCCTCATGTTATCTTTTCTAGGGTCATAGGTCGCTCATAGGTCTTACGCACACGATATCGTTTATAGGATCGTAGGTCACTCATAGGTCTTACCCTCATGTTATCTTTCTAGGGGCATAGGTCGCTTTTTGGTCTTACCCACACGATATCTTTTATAGGGTCGTAGATCCCTCGTATGTCTTACCCTCATGTTATCTTTTATAGGGTCGTAGGTCTCCCCTAGGTCTTACCCTCACGTTATCCTTTCTAGGGTCATAGTTCTCTCGTAGGTCTTATACTCATGTTATCTTTTCTAGGGTCGTAGGTCGCTCATAGGTCTTACCCTCACGTTATCTTTTCTAGGGTCGTAGGTCGCTCATAAGTCTCACCCACACGATATCTTTTATAGGGTCGTAGGTCGCCCGAAGGTCTTACCCTCAGGTTATCTTTTATAGGGTCGTAGGTCGAACGTAGTTCTTACCCTCACGTTCTCTTTTCTAGGTTCGTAGGTGGCTCATAAGTCTCACCCACACGATATCTTTTATAGGGTCGTAGGTCGCCCGTAGGTCTTACCCTCACGTTATCTTTTATAGGGCCGTAGGTCACACGTAGGTCTTACCCTCACGTTCTCTTTTCTAGGTTCATAGGTCGCCCGTAGGTCTTACCCTCATGTTATCTTTTCTAGGATCGTAGGTCGCCCTTAGGTCTTACCCTCACATTATATATTCTAAGGTCGTGGGTCGCTCGTAGTTCTTACCCTCACGTTATCTTTTATATGGTTGTAGGTCTCTCGTAGGTCTTACCCTCATGTTATATTTCTAAGGTTGTAGGTCGCCCGTAGGTCTTACACTTATGTAATCTTTTCTAGGGTCGTAGGTCGCTTTTAGGTATTACCCTCACAATATCTTATATAGGGTCATAGGTCGCTCGTAGGTCTTACCCTCACGTTATATTTTCTAAGGTTGTAGTTCGCTCGTAGGTCTTACCCTCACGTTATCTTTTATAGGGCCGTAGGTCGCCCGTAGGTATTACCCTCACGTTATATTTTCAAGGGTCATAGTTTGCTCGTAGGTCTTACCCTCACGTTATCTTTTCTAGGTTCGTAGGTCGCCCATAGGTCTTACCCGCATGTTATCTTTTCTAGGGTCGTAGGTCGCTCATAGGTCTTACCCACACGATATCTTTTGTAGGGTTGTAGGTCACTCGTAGGTCTTACCCTCATGTTTCTTTCTAGGGGTATAGGTCGCTTTTAGGTCTTACCCACACGTTATCTTTTATAGGGTTGTAGGTTGCTCGTAGGTCTTACACTCACGTTATCTTTTATAGGGTCGTAGGTCGCACGTAGGTCTTACCCTCACGTTCTCTTTTCTAGGTTCGTAGGTTGCCCTTAGGTCTTACCCTCACGTTATCATTTTTAGGGTTGTAGGTCGCCCGTAGGTCTTACCCTCACGTTATCTTTTCTAGGGTCGTAGTTCGCTCGTAGGTCTTACCCTGACGTTAACTTTTCTAGGATCGTAGGTCGCTCATAGGTCTTATCCTCACGTTATCTTTTCTAGGGTCGTAGGTCGCCCATAAGTCTTACCCACACGATATCTTTTTTAGGGTTGTAGGTCGCTCGTAGGTCTTACCCTCATGTTATCTTTCTAGGGTCAAAGGTCGCTTGTAGTTCTTACCCACACGTTATCATTTATAGGGTCGTAGGTCTTACCCTCACGTTATCTTTTATAGGGTCGTAGGTTGCTCATAGGTCTTACCCTCACGTTATGAATTCTAGTGTTTAGGTCGCCCGTAGGTATTACCCTCATGTTATCTTTTCTAGGGTTGAAGTACACTCGTAGGTCTTACCATCACGTTATCTTTTCTAGGGTCGTAGGTCGCTCATAGGTCTTACCCTCACATTATCTTTTCTAGGGTCGTAGGTCACTCATAGGACTTGCCCACACGATATCTTTTATAGGTTCGTAGGTCGCTCGCAGGTCTTACCCTCATGTTATCTTTCTAGTGTCACAGGTCGCTTTTAGGTCTTACCCACAGGTTATCTTTTATAGGGTCGTAGGTTGCTCGTAGGTCTTACCCTCATGTTATCTTTTATAGGGTCGTAGGTCGCTCGTAGTGAAGATGTGAAAAACACAAGAAGGGGGGTTGAATTGTAAAACTTTAAATCAAATGCAGACAACACTGTATTTTTATCCTGGTTCGTTTGATCTCAAACTACTCCAGTCCACCCGTCAAGGTGATTTCGTCTCTCTCCAATGATGTCTTAATCCACTATATTCAACTGAATACACAATTACTTTAACAACTGTTAAAGCCTTCTTGAGTCTAACCATAGACCGGTTTATCTCAAGGAAATTCTCTTACAGATAAATGAACAAAAGTGTGTGTTAATGTTTTCTAACAAAACTATATATCACAACTGTGATATTACACAATATTAAGCTTAGAATGAAAACTGGGTTGCTAATGCTTTTGAGTAGGCGTGGTTGAAAGCTGTAGCAAATTGTATGAATGAGTTCGTTTACGTAGGCGTGTATGCGTGAAGATTATTAACCTTTTCTTTTCTCACACAATCTTGTTTAAATAGCCACGGAAGAGATAGGTTGGTTGTCCATAAATCCATTTCAATGCTAATAATGTTCTTTCCTTTTTGAGAAGATCTTTGTCTTGGAATAAAGCCGTTGGTAATAAATCTTTCTTGAATGCTTAGTAACATTGACACTTCAGAGTCTTCTCTGCTTATGGTAATCAGAGTGTTCTTTCCTTTATGCTGACGCTTCTGAGTGCTGATGACTTGGTTAGGATCTTGATCAGAGTCAGAGTATTTTATGCGCAGATTCTGTTCATCAGGCTTCAGCGTATAGCACATGTTATTTGATCTTCTGCTGCTGACAAATCTTCCGATGCTGATGTTAATACTGATATTCTGATGCTAATTCCATCAGAGTTTCTGTAAATACACAACATAATTTTAAGTAGCATATATGTATTATATAAATCTTACAATTTATTTAATCTTGTATTTTGTTATCATCAAAACTCTAACTGAGGGTTGTAGAATCAAACTATGTTCTAACACGTAGGTCTTACACTCACGTTATCTTTTATAGGGTCGTAGGTCCCTCGTAGGACTTACCCTCACGTTATCTTTTATAGGGTCGTAGGTCGCTCATAGGTCTTACCCTCACGTTATGATTTCTAGGGTCTAGGTCGCTCGTAGGTCTTACCCTCACGTTATATTTTCTAAGGTCGTAGGTCACTCGAACGTCTTACGCAAATGTTATATTTTCTAGGGTCATAGGTTGCTCATAGGTCTTATCATCATGTTATCTTTTCTAGGGTTGTAGGTTTTACCCTCACGTTATCTTTTATAAGGTCGTAGGTCGCACATAGGTCTTACCCTTATGTTATCTTTCTAGGGTCGTAGGTAGGTCGTAGGTCTTACCCTCACGTTATCTTTTCTAGGGTCGTAGTTCGCTCGTAGGTCTTACCCTCACGTTATCTTTTCTAGGGGAGTAGGTCGCTCATAGGTCTTACCCTCACGTTATCTTTTCTAGGGTCGTGGGTCGCTCATAGGTCTTACCCACATGTTATATTTTCTAAGGTTGTAGTTCGCTCGTAGGTCTTATCCTCACGTTATCTTTTATAGGGTCGTAGGTCCCTCGAAGGACTTACCCTCATGTTATCTTTTATAGGGTCGTAGGTCACTCGTAGGTATTACCCTCATGTTATGATTTCTAGGGTCTAGGTTGCTCGTAGGTCTTACGCTGAAGTTATCTTTAATAGGGTCGTAGGTCGCTCATAGGTCTTACCCTTATGTTATCTTTCTAGGTTCGTAGGTCGCTCGTAGGTCTTACACTTATGTTATCTTTTCTTGGGTCGTAGGTTGCTTGTAGGTATTACCCTCACGTTATCTTTTCTAGGGTCGTAGTTCGCTCGTAGGTCTTACCCTCATGTTATCTTTTCTAGGGTCGTAGGTCGCTCATAGGTCTTACCCTCATGTTATCTTTTATAAGGTCGTAGTTCGCTCATAAGTCTCACCCACACGATGTCTTTTATTGGGTCGTACGTTGCTCGTAGGTCTTACCCTCATGTTATATTTTAAGGGTCATAGGTTGCTTGTAGGTCTTACCCACACATTATCTTTTATAGGGTTGTAGGTCACTCGTAGTTCTTACCCTCACGTTATCTTTTATAGGGTTGTAGGTCGCTCGTAGGTCTTACAATCACGTTGTCTTTTATAGGGTCGTAGGCCGCTCGTAGGTCTTACCCTCATGTTATCTTTTATAGGGTCGTAGGTCGCTCGTAGGTCTTACCCTCACGTTATCTTTTCTAAGTTCGTAGGTCGCTCGGAGGTCTTACCCTCACATTATCTTTTCTAGGGTCGTAGGTCGCTCGTAGGTCTTATCCTGACGTTATCTTTTCTAGGGTTGTAGGTCTTACCCTTACGTTATCTTTTTTAAGGTCGTAGTCGCTCTTAGATCTTACCCTTATGTTATCTTTCTAGGATCGTAGGTCGCTCGTAGGTCTTACCCCCACATTATCTATTATAGGGTCGTAGGTCATTTGTAGGTCTTACCCTCACATTATCTTTTATAGGGTCAGAGATCACTCGTAGGTCACTCATAGGTCGCTCGTAGGTCTTACACTCACGTTATCTTTTATAGGGTCATAGGTCACACGTAGGACTTACCCTCACGTTCTCTTTTCTAGGTTCGTAGGTCGCCCGTAGGTCTTAGCCTCACGTTATCATTTCTAGGGTTGTAGGTTTCACGTAGGTCTTAACCTCACGTTATCTTTTCTAGGGTCGTAGTTCGCTCGTAGGTCTTACCCTCACGTTACCTTTTCTAGGATCGTAGGTCGCTCATGGGTCTTACCCTCACGTTATCTTTTCTAGGGTCGTAGGTCGCCCGTAGGTCTTACCCTCACGTTATCTATTCTAAGGTCGTAGGTTACTCGTAGGTCTTACAATCACGTTATCTTTTATAGGGTTTTAGGTCGCTCGTAGGTCTTACCCTCACGTTATATTTCTAGGATCATAGGTCTCTCGTAGGTCTTAAACTAACGTTATCTTTTATAGGGTCGTAGGTCGCTCATAGGTCTTACCCTCATGTTATCTTTCTAGAGTCGTAGGTCACTCGTAGATCTTACCCTTATGTTATCTTTTATAGGGTCGTAGGTCTCTCATAGGTCTTACCCTCGCGTTATCTTTTCTAGGGTCTTAGGTCGCTCATAAGTCTTACCCACATGATATCTTTTATAGGGTCGTAGGTCGCTCGTAGGTCTTACCCTCATGTTATCTTTCTAGGGTCAAAGGTCGCTTGTAGGTCTTACCCACACGTTATCATTTATAGGGTCGTAGGTCGCTCGTAGGTCTTACCCTCACGTTATCTTTTATAGGGTCGTAGGTTGCTCGTAGGTCCTACCCTCATGTTATGAATTCTAGGGTTTAGGTCGCCCGTAGGTATTACCCTCATGTTATCTTTTCTAGGGTGGTAGTACGCTCATAGGTCTTACCCTCATGTTATCTTTTCTAGGGTCGTAGGTCGCTCATAAGTCTTACCCTCACATTATCTTTTCTAGGGTCGTAGGTCACTCATAGGACTTACCCACACGATATCTTTTATAGGGTCGTAGGTCACTCGCAGGTCTTACCCTCATGTTATATTTCTAGGGTCATAGGTCGCTTTTAGGTCCTACCCACACGTTATCTTTTATAAGGTCGTAGGTTGCTCGTAGGTCTTACCCTCATGTTATCTTTTATAGGGTCGTAGGTCGCTCGTAGGTCTTACACTCACGTTAACCTTTATAGGGTCGTAGGTCCCTCGTAGGACTTACCCTCACGTTATCTTTTCTAGGGTTGTAGGTTTTACCCTCACATTATCTTTTATAAGGTCGTAGGTCGCACATAGGTTTTACCCTTATGTTATCTTTCTAGGGTCGTAGGTCGCTCGTAGGTCTTACCCTCACGTTATCTTTTCTAGGGTCGTAGTTCGCTCGTAGGTCTTACCCTCATGTTATCTTTTCTAGGGGTGTAGGTCGCTCATAGGTCTTACCCTCATGTTATCTTTTCTAGGGTCGTAGGTCACTCGTAGGTCTTACCCACACGTTATATTTTCTAAGGTTGTAGTTCGCTCGTAGGTCTTACCCTCATGTTATCTTTTATAGGGTCGTAGGTCCCTCGAAGGACTTACCCTCACGTTATCTTTTATAGGGTCGTAGGTCGCTCGTAGGTCTTACCCTCATGTTATGATTTCTAGGGTCTAGGTCGCTCGTAGGTCTTAAACTGAAGTTATCTTTTATAGGGCCGTAGGTCGCTCATAGGTCTTACCCTTATGTTATCTTTCTAGGTTCGTAGGTCGCACGTAGGTCTTACACTTATGTTATCTTTTCTAGGGTCGTAGGTCGCTTGTAGGTATTACCCTGACAATATCTTTTATAGGGTCATAGGTCGCTCGTAGGTCTTACCCACATGTTTTATTTTCTAAGGTTGTAGTTCGCTCATAGGTCTTACCCTCAAGTTATCTTTTATAGGGTCGTAGGTCCCTCGAAGGACTTACCCTCATGTTATCTTTTATAGGGTCGTAGGTCGCTCGTAGGTCTTACCCTCATGTCATGATTTCTATGGTCTAGGTCGCTCGTAGGTCTTACACTGACGTTATTTTTATAGGGCCGTAGGTCGCTCATAGGTCTTACCCTTATGTTGTCTTTCTACGTTCGTAGGTCGCTCGTAGGTCTTACACTTATGTTATCTTTTTTAGGGTCGTAGGTCACTTGTAGGTATTACCCTCACATTATCTTTTCTAGGGTCGTAGGTCGCTCATAGGTCTTACCCTCACGTTATCCTTTGTAGGGTCGTAGTTCACTCATAAGTCTCACCCACACGATGTCTTTTATAGGGTTGTAGGTTGCTCGTAGGTCTTACCCTCATGTTATCTTTCGAGGGTCATAGGTTGCTTGTAGGTCTTACCCATACATTATCTTTTATAGGGTTGTAGGTCACTCGTAGTTCTTACCCTCACGTTATCTTTTATAGGGTTGTAGGTCGCTCGTAGGTCTTACACTCACGTTGTCTTTTATAGGGTCGTAGGCCGCTCGTAGGTCTTACCCTCATGTTATCTTTTATAGGGTCGTAGGTCGCTCGTAGGTCTTACCCTCACGTTTTGATTTCTATGGTCTAGGTCGCTCGTAGGTCTTACCCTCACGTTATCTTTTCTGTGTTCGTAGGTCGCTCGGAGGTCTTACCCTCACATTATCTTTTCTAGGGTCGTAGGTCACTCGTAGGTCTTATCCTGACGTTATCTTTTCTAGGGTTGTAGGTCTTACACTCACGTTATCTTTTTTAAAGTCGTACGTGGCTCGTAGGTCTTACCCTTATGTTATCTTTCTAGGATCATAGGTCGCTCTTAGGTCTTACCCTCACATTATCTTTTATAGGGTCGCAGATCACTCGTAGGTCACTCGTAGGTCGCTCGTAGGTCTTACACTCACGTTATCTTTTATAGGGTCGTAGGTCGCACGTAGGTCTTACCCTCACGTTCTCTTTTCTAGGTTCGTAGCTCGCCCGTAGGTCTTACCCTCACGTTATCATTTCTAGGGTTGTAGGTCGCTCGTAGGTCTTACCCTCACGTTATCTTTTCTAGGGTCGTAGTTCGCTCGTAGGTCTTACCCTCATGTTACCTTTTCTAGGATCGTAGGTTGCTCATGGGTCTTACCCTCACGTTATCTTTTCTAGGGTCGTAGGTTGCCCGTAGGTCTTACCCTCATGTTATCTATTCTAAGGTCGTAGGTCACTCGTAGGTATTACCCTCACGTTATTTTTTATAGGGTTTTAGGTCACTCGTAGGTCTTACGCTCACGTTTTATTTCTAGGATCATAGGTCTCTCGTAGGTCTTAAACTAACGTTATCTTTTATAGGGTCGTAGGTCGCTCATAAGTCTTACCCTCATGTTATCTTTCTAGAGTCGTAGGTCACTCGTAGATCTAACACTTATGTTATCTTTTCTAGGGTCGTAGGTCGCATGTAGGTATTACCCTCACAATATCTTTTATAGGGTCGTAGGTCGCTCGTAGGTCTTACCCTCACGTTCTAATTTCTAATGTTTTGTTTCGCTCGTAGGTCTTACCCTCATGTTATCTTTTATAGGGTCGTAGGTCGCCTGTAGGTCTTACCCTCACGTTATCTTTTCTAAGGTCGTAGTTCGCTCGTAGTTCTTACCCTTATGTTATATTTTCTAGGGGCGTATGTCGCTCATAGGTCTTACCCTTATGTTATCTTTTCTAGGGTCGTAGGTCGCTCATAAGTCTTACCCATACGATATCTTTTATAGGGTCGTAGGTCACTCGTAGGTCTTACCCTCATGTTATCTTTCTATGGTCATAGGTCGCTTGTAGGTCTTACCCACACGTTATCATTTGTAGGGTCGTAGGTCGCTCGTAGGTCTTACCTTCACGTTATCTTTTATAGGGTCGTAGGTTGCACGTAGGTCTTACCCTCACGATATGAATTTTAGGGTTTAGGTCGCCCGTAGGTATTACCCTCATGTTATCTTTTCTAGGGTGGTAGTACGCTCGTAGGTCTTACCCCCACGTTATCTTTTCTAGGGTCGTAGGTCGCTCATAGGTCTTACTCTCACATTATCTTTTCTAGGGTCGTAGGTCACTCATAGGACTTACCCACACGATTTCTTTTATAGGGTCGTAGGTCGCTCGCAGGTCTTACCCTCATGTTATATTTCTAGGGTCATAGGTCGCTTTTAGGTCCTACCCACACGTTATCTTTTATAAGGTCGTAGGTTGCTCGTAGGTCTTACCCTCATGTTATCTTTTATAGGGTCGTAGGTCGCTCGTAGGTCTTACACTCACGTTAACCTTTATAGGGTCGTAGGTCCCTCGTAGGACTTACCCTCACGTTATCTTTTCTAGGGTTGTAGGTTTTACCCTCACATTATCTTTTATAAGGTCGTAGGTCGCACATAGGTTTTACCCTTATGTTATCTTTCTAGGGTCGTAGGTCGCTCGTAGGTCTTACCCTCACGTTATCTTTTCTAGGGTCGTAGTTCGCTCGTAGGTCTTACCCTCATGTTATCTTTTCTAGGGGTGTAGGTCGCTCATAGGTCTTACCCTCATGTTATCTTTTCTAGGGTCGTAGGTCACTCGTAGGTCTTACCCACACGTTATATTTTCTAAGGTTGTAGTTCGCTCGTAGGTCTTACCCTCATGTTATCTTTTATAGGGTCGTAGGTCCCTCGAAGGACTTACCCTCACGTTATCTTTTATAGGGTCGTAGGTCGCTCGTAGGTCTTACCCTCATGTTATGATTTCTAGGGTCTAGGTCGCTCGTAGGTCTTAAACTGAAGTTATCTTTTATAGGGCCGTAGGTCGCTCATAGGTCTTACCCTTATGTTATCTTTCTAGGTTCGTAGGTCGCTCGTAGGTCTTACACTTATGTTATCTTTTCTAGGGTCGTAGGTCGCTTGTAGGTATTACCCTGACAATATCTTTTATAGGGTCATAGGTCGCTCGTAGGTCTTACCCACATGTTTTATTTTCTAAGGTTGTAGTTCGCTCATAGGTCTTACCCTCAAGTTATCTTTTATAGGGTCGTAGGTCCCTCGAAGGACTTACCCTCATGTTATCTTTTATAGGGTCGTAGGTCGCTCGTAGGTCTTACCCTCATGTCATGATTTCTATGGTCTAGGTCGCTCGTAGGTCTTACACTGACGTTATTTTTATAGGGCCGTAGGTCGCTCATAGGTCTTACCCTTATGTTGTCTTTCTACGTTCGTAGGTCGCTCGTAGGTCTTACACTTATGTTATCTTTTTTAGGGTCGTAGGTCACTTGTAGGTATTACCCTCACATTATCTTTTCTAGGGTCGTAGGTCGCTCATAGGTCTTACCCTCACGTTATCCTTTGTAGGGTCGTAGTTCACTCATAAGTCTCACCCACACGATGTCTTTTATAGGGTTGTAGGTTGCTCGTAGGTCTTACCCTCATGTTATCTTTCGAGGGTCATAGGTTGCTTGTAGGTCTTACCCATACATTATCTTTTATAGGGTTGTAGGTCACTCGTAGTTCTTACCCTCACGTTATCTTTTATAGGGTTGTAGGTCGCTCGTAGGTCTTACACTCACGTTGTCTTTTATAGGGTCGTAGGCCGCTCGTAGGTCTTACCCTCATGTTATCTTTTATAGGGTCGTAGGTCGCTCGTAGGTCTTACCCTCACGTTTTGATTTCTATGGTCTAGGTCGCTCGTAGGTCTTACCCTCACGTTATCTTTTCTGTGTTCGTAGGTCGCTCGGAGGTCTTACCCTCACATTATCTTTTCTAGGGTCGTAGGTCACTCGTAGGTCTTATCCTGACGTTATCTTTTCTAGGGTTGTAGGTCTTACACTCACGTTATCTTTTTTAAAGTCGTACGTGGCTCGTAGGTCTTACCCTTATGTTATCTTTCTAGGATCATAGGTCGCTCTTAGGTCTTACCCTCACATTATCTTTTATAGGGTCGCAGATCACTCGTAGGTCACTCGTAGGTCGCTCGTAGGTCTTACACTCACGTTATCTTTTATAGGGTCGTAGGTCGCACGTAGGTCTTACCCTCACGTTCTCTTTTCTAGGTTCGTAGCTCGCCCGTAGGTCTTACCCTCACGTTATCATTTCTAGGGTTGTAGGTCGCTCGTAGGTCTTACCCTCACGTTATCTTTTCTAGGGTCGTAGTTCGCTCGTAGGTCTTACCCTCATGTTACCTTTTCTAGGATCGTAGGTTGCTCATGGGTCTTACCCTCACGTTATCTTTTCTAGGGTCGTAGGTTGCCCGTAGGTCTTACCCTCATGTTATCTATTCTAAGGTCGTAGGTCACTCGTAGGTATTACCCTCACGTTATTTTTTATAGGGTTTTAGGTCACTCGTAGGTCTTACGCTCACGTTTTATTTCTAGGATCATAGGTCTCTCGTAGGTCTTAAACTAACGTTATCTTTTATAGGGTCGTAGGTCGCTCATAAGTCTTACCCTCATGTTATCTTTCTAGAGTCGTAGGTCACTCGTAGATCTAACACTTATGTTATCTTTTCTAGGGTCGTAGGTCGCATGTAGGTATTACCCTCACAATATCTTTTATAGGGTCGTAGGTCGCTCGTAGGTCTTACCCTCACGTTCTAATTTCTAATGTTTTGTTTCGCTCGTAGGTCTTACCCTCATGTTATCTTTTATAGGGTCGTAGGTCGCCTGTAGGTCTTACCCTCACGTTATCTTTTCTAAGGTCGTAGTTCGCTCGTAGTTCTTACCCTTATGTTATATTTTCTAGGGGCGTATGTCGCTCATAGGTCTTACCCTTATGTTATCTTTTCTAGGGTCGTAGGTCGCTCATAAGTCTTACCCATACGATATCTTTTATAGGGTCGTAGGTCACTCGTAGGTCTTACCCTCATGTTATCTTTCTATGGTCATAGGTCGCTTGTAGGTCTTACCCACACGTTATCATTTGTAGGGTCGTAGGTCGCTCGTAGGTCTTACCTTCACGTTATCTTTTATAGGGTCGTAGGTTGCACGTAGGTCTTACCCTCACGATATGAATTTTAGGGTTTAGGTCGCCCGTAGGTATTACCCTCATGTTATCTTTTCTAGGGTGGTAGTACGCTCGTAGGTCTTACCCCCACGTTATCTTTTCTAGGGTCGTAGGTCGCTCATAGGTCTTACTCTCACATTATCTTTTCTAGGGTCGTAGGTCACTCATAGGACTTACCCACACGATTTCTTTTATAGGGTCGTAGGTCGCTCGCAGGTCTTACCCTCATGTTATATTTCTAGGGTCATAGGTCGCTTTTAGGTCCTACCCACACGTTATCTTTTATAAGGTCGTAGGTTGCTCGTAGGTCTTACCCTCATGTTATCTTTTATAGGGTCGTAGGTCGCTCGTAGGTCTTACACTCACGTTAACCTTTATAGGGTCGTAGGTCCCTCGTAGGACTTACCCTCACGTTATCTTTTCTAGGGTTATAGGTTTTACCCTCACATTATCTTTTATAAGGTCGTAGGTCGCACATAGGTTTTACCCTTATGTTATCTTTCTAGGGTCGTAGGTCGCTCGTAGGTCTTACCCTCACGTTATCTTTTCTAGGGTCGTAGTTCGCTCGTAGGTCTTACCCTCATGTTATCTTTTCTAGGGGTGTAGGTCGCTCATAGGTCTTACCCTCATGTTATCTTTTCTAGGGTCGTAGGTCACTCGTAGGTCTTACCCACACGTTATATTTTCTAAGGTTGTAGTTCGCTCGTAGGTCTTACCCTCATGTTATCTTTTATAGGGTCGTAGGTCCCTCGAAGGACTTACCCTCACGTTATCTTTTATAGGGTCGTAGGTCGCTCGTAGGTCTTACCCTCATGTTATGATTTCTAGGGTCTAGGTCGCTCGTAGGTCTTAAACTGAAGTTATCTTTTATAGGGCCGTAGGTCGCTCATAGGTCTTACCCTTATGTTATCTTTCTAGGTTCGTAGGTCGCTCGTAGGTCTTACACTTATGTTATCTTTTCTAGGGTCGTAGGTCGCTTGTAGGTATTACCCTGACAATATCTTTTATAGGGTCATAGGTCGCTCGTAGGTCTTACCCACATGTTTTATTTTCTAAGGTTGTAGTTCGCTCATAGGTCTTACCCTCAAGTTATCTTTTATAGGGTCGTAGGTCCCTCGAAGGACTTACCCTCATGTTATCTTTTATAGGGTCGTAGGTCGCTCGTAGGTCTTACCCTCATGTCATGATTTCTATGGTCTAGGTCGCTCGTAGGTCTTACACTGACGTTATTTTTATAGGGTCGTAGGTCGCTCATAGGTCTTACCCTTATGTTGTCTTTCTACGTTCGTAGGTCGCTCGTAGGTCTTACACTTATGTTATCTTTTTTAGGGTCGTAGGTCACTTGTAGGTATTACCCTCACATTATCTTTTCTAGGGTCGTAGGTCGCTCATAGGTCTTACCCTCACGTTATCCTTTGTAGGGTCGTAGTTCACTCATAAGTCTCACCCACACGATGTCTTTTATAGGGTTGTAGGTTGCTCGTAGGTCTTACCCTCATGTTATCTTTCGAGGGTCATAGGTTGCTTGTAGGTCTTACCCATACATTATCTTTTATAGGGTTGTAGGTCACTCGTAGTTCTTACCCTCACGTTATCTTTTATAGGGTTGTAGGTCGCTCGTAGGTCTTACACTCACGTTGTCTTTTATAGGGTCGTAGGCCGCTCGTAGGTCTTACCCTCATGTTATCTTTTATAGGGTCGTAGGTCGCTCGTAGGTCTTACCCTCACGTTTTGATTTCTATGGTCTAGGTCGCTCGTAGGTCTTACCCTCACGTTATCTTTTCTGTGTTCGTAGGTCGCTCGGAGGTCTTACCCTCACATTATCTTTTCTAGGGTCGTAGGTCACTCGTAGGTCTTATCCTGACGTTATCTTTTCTAGGGTTGTAGGTCTTACACTCACGTTATCTTTTTTAAAGTCGTACGTGGCTCGTAGGTCTTACCCTTATGTTATCTTTCTAGGATCATAGGTCGCTCTTAGGTCTTACCCTCACATTATCTTTTATAGGGTCGCAGATCACTCGTAGGTCACTCGTAGGTCGCTCGTAGGTCTTACACTCACGTTATCTTTTATAGGGTCGTAGGTCGCACGTAGGTCTTACCCTCACGTTCTCTTTTCTAGGTTCGTAGCTCGCCCGTAGGTCTTACCCTCACGTTATCATTTCTAGGGTTGTAGGTCGCTCGTAGGTCTTACCCTCACGTTATCTTTTCTAGGGTCGTAGTTCGCTCGTAGGTCTTACCCTCATGTTACCTTTTCTAGGATCGTAGGTTGCTCATGGGTCTTACCCTCACGTTATCTTTTCTAGGGTCGTAGGTTGCCCGTAGGTCTTACCCTCATGTTATCTATTCTAAGGTCGTAGGTCACTCGTAGGTATTACCCTCACGTTATTTTTTATAGGGTTTTAGGTCACTCGTAGGTCTTACTCTCACGTTTTATTTCTAGGATCATAGGTCTCTCGTAGGTCTTAAACTAACGTTATCTTTTATAGGGTCGTAGGTCGCTCATAAGTCTTACCCTCATGTTATCTTTCTAGAGTCGTAGGTCACTCGTAGATCTAACACTTATGTTATCTTTTCTAGGGTCGTAGGTCGCATGTAGGTATTACCCTCACAATATCTTTTATAGGGTCGTAGGTCGCTCGTAGGTCTTACCCTCACGTTCTAATTTCTAATGTTTTGTTTCGCTCGTAGGTCTTACCCTCATGTTATCTTTTATAGGGTCGTAGGTCGCCTGTAGGTCTTACCCTCACGTTATCTTTTCTAAGGTCGTAGTTCGCTCGTAGTTCTTACCCTTATGTTATATTTTCTAGGGGCGTATGTCGCTCATAGGTCTTACCCTTATGTTATCTTTTCTAGGGTCGTAGGTCGCTCATAAGTCTTACCCATACGATATCTTTTATAGGGTCGTAGGTCACTCGTAGGTCTTACCCTCATGTTATCTTTCTATGGTCATAGGTCGCTTGTAGGTCTTACCCACACGTTATCATTTGTAGGGTCGTAGGTCGCTCGTAGGTCTTACCTTCACGTTATCTTTTATAGGGTCGTAGGTTGCACGTAGGTCTTACCCTCACGATATGAATTTTAGGGTTTAGGTCGCCCGTAGGTATTACCCTCATGTTATCTTTTCTAGGGTGGTAGTACGCTCGTAGGTCTTACCCCCACGTTATCTTTTCTAGGGTCGTAGGTCGCTCATAGGTCTTACTCTCACATTATCTTTTCTAGGGTCGTAGGTCACTCATAGGACTTACCCACACGATTTCTTTTATAGGGTCGTAGGTCGCTCGTAGGTCTTACCCTCATGTTAGCTTTCTAGAGTCATAGGTCGCTTTTAGGTCTTACCCACACGTTATCTTTTATAAGGTCATAGGTTCCTCGTCGGTCTTACCCTCACGTTATCTTTTATAGGGTCGTAGTTTGCTCATAGGTCTTACCCTCATGTTATCTTTTCTAGGGTCGTAGTTCGCTCATAGGTCTTACCCTCATGTTATCTTTTCTAGGGTCGTAGTTCGCTCATAGGTGTTACCCTCATGTTATCTTTTCTAGGGTCGTAGGTCGCTCATAGGTCTTACCCTCACGTTATCTTTTGTAGGGTCGTAGTTCTCTCATAAGTCTCACCCACACGATGTCTTTTATAGGGTCGTAGGTTGCTCGTATGTATTACCCTCATGTTATCTTTCGAGGGTCATAAGTTGCTTGTAGGTCTTACCCACACATTATCTTTTATAGGGTCGTAGGTCGCTCGTAGGTCTTACACTCACGTTGTCTTTTATAGGGTCGTAGGGCGCTCGTAGGTCTTACCCTCACGTTTTGATTTCTCGGGTCTAGGTCGCTCGTAGGTCTTACCCTCATGTTATCTTTTCTAAGGTCGTAGGTCGCTCGGAGGTCTTACCCTCACATTATCTTTCCTAGGGTCGTAGGTCGCGCGTAGGTCTTGTCTTGATGTTATCTTTTCTAGAGTTGTTGGTCTTACCCTCACGTTATCTTTTTTAAAGTCGTAGGTCGCTTGTAGGTCCTACCATTATGTTATCTTTCTAGGATCGTAGGTCGCTCTTAGGTCTTACCCCCGCGTTATCTTTTATAGGGTCGTAGATCGTTTGTAGGTCTTACCCTCACATAATCTTTTATAGGGTCGGAGGTCACTCGTAGGTCGCTCGTAGGTATTACACTCACGTTATCTTTTATAGGGTCGTAGGTCGCACGTAGGTCTTACCCTCACGTTCTCTTTTCTAGGTTCGTAGGTCGCCCGTAAGTCTTACCCTCATGTTATCATTTTTAGGGTTGTAGGTCGCCCGTAGGTCTTACCCTCACGTTATCTTTTCTAGGGTCGTAGTTCGCTCGTAGGTCTTACCCTCACGTTAATTTTTCTAGGATCGTAGGTCGCTCATGGGTCTTACCCTCACATTATCTTTTCTAGGGTCGTAGGTCGCCCGTAGGTCTTACCCTCATGTTATCTATTCTAAGGTCGTAGGTCACTCGTAGGTCTTACCCTCATGTTATCTTTTATAGGGTTGTAGGTCGCTCGTAAGTCTTATCCTCACCTTATATTTCTAGGATCGTAGGTCTCTCGTAGGTCTTACACTAACGTTATCTTTTATAGGGTCGTAGGTCGCTCATAGGTCTTACCCTCATGTTATCTTTCTAGAGTCGTAGATCGCTCGTAGATCTTACCCTTATGTTATCTTTTCAAGGGTCGTAGGTCGCTTGTAGGTCTTACCCTCATGTTATCTTTTATAGGGTCGTAGGTCGCCCGTAGGTCTTACCCTCATGTTATCTTTTCTAGGGTCGTAGTTCGCTCGTAGGTCTTACCCTCACGTTATATTTTCTAGGGGCGTAGGTCGCTAATAGGTCTTACCCTCACGTTATCTTTTCTAAGGTCGTAGGTCGCTCGGAGGTCTTACACAAATGTTATATTTTCTATGGTCGTAGGTTGCTCATAGGTCTTATCCTCAAGATATCTTTTCTAGGGTTGTAGGTCGCTCGTAGGTCTTACCCTTACGTTATATTCCTAGGATCATAGGTCTCTCGTAGGTCTACCACTAACATTATCTTTTATAGGGTCGTAGGTCGCTTATAGGTCTTACCCTCATGTTATCTTTCTAGAGTCGTAGGTCACTCGTAGATCTTACCCTTATGTTATCTTTTCTAGGGTCGTAGGTCGCTTGTAGGTATTTCCCTCATAATATCTTTTATCGGGTCGTAGGTTTCTCGTAGGTCTTACCCTTACGTTATATTTTGTAAGGTTTTATTTTGCTAGTAGGTCTTACCCACACGTTATCTTTTATAAGGTCGTAGGTTACTCGTAGATCTTACCCTCATGTTATCTTTTATAGGGTCGTAGGTCGCTCGTAGGTCTTACCCTCACGTTATATTTTCTAAGGTTTTATTTCACTCGTAGGTCTTACCCTCATGTTATCTTTTATAGGGTCGTAGGTTGCCCGTAGGTCTTACCCTCATGTTATCTTTTCTAGGGTCGTAGGTCACTCGTAGGTCTTGCCCTCATGTTATATTTTCTAGGGTCTAGGTCGCTCGTAGGTATTACCCTCACGTTATCTATTCTAAGGTCGTAGGTCGCTCGGAGGTCTTACGCAAATGTTATATTTTCTAGGGTCGTAGGTTGCTCATAGGTCTTATCCTCACGATATCTTTTCTAGGGTTGTAGGTCGCTCGTAGGTCTTACCCTCACATTATATTTCTAGGATCATAGGTCTCTCGTAGGTCTTACACTAACGTTATCTTTTATAGGGTCGTAGGTCGCTCATAGGTCTTACCCTCATGTTATCTTTCTAGAGTCGTAGGTCACTCGTAGATCTTACCCTTATGTTATCTTTTCTAGGGTCGTAGGTCGCTTGTAGGTATTACCCTCACAATATCTTTTATAGGGTCGTAGGTTGCTCGTAGGTCTTACCCTCACGTTATATTTTCTAAGGTTTTATTTTGCTCGTAGGTCTTACCTTCACGTTATCTTTTATAAGGTCGTAGGTCGCTCGTAGGTCTTACACTCACGTTATCTTTTATAGGGTCGTAGGCCGCTCGTAGGTCTTACCCTCATGTTATCTTTTATAGGGTCGTAGGTCGCTCGCAGGTCTTACACTCATGTTTTGATTTCTAGGGTCTAGGTCGCTCGTAGGTCTTACCCTCACATTATCTTTTCTAGGGTCGTAGGTCGCTCGTAGGTCTTATCCTGACGTTATCTTTTCTAGGGTTGTAGGTCTTACCCTCACGTTATATTTTTTAAGGTTGTACGTTGCTCGTAGGTCTTACCCTTATGTAATCTTTCTAAGATCGTAGTTCACTCTTAGGTCTTACCCCCAAATTATCTTTTATAGGGCCGTAGGTCGTTTGTAGGTCTTACCCTCACATTATCTTTTATAGGGTCGGAGATCACTCGTAGGTCGTTCGTAGGTGTTACACTCACGTTATCTTTTATATGCTCGTAGGTCGCACGTAGGTCTTACCCTCACGTTCTCTTTTCTAGGTTCGTAGGTCGCCCGTAGGTCTTACCCTCACGTTATCATTTCTAGGGTTGTAGGTCGCCCGTAGGTCTTACCCTCACGTTATCTTTTTTAGGGTCGTAGTTTGCTCGTCGGTCTTACCCTCACGTTACCTTTACTGGGATCATAGGTCGCTCATGGGTCTTACCCTCACGTTATCTTTTCTAGGGTCGTAGGTCGCCCGTAGGTCTTACCCTCACGTTATCTATTCTAAGGTCGTAGGTCACTCGTAGTTATTACCCTCACGTTATCTTTTATAGGGTTTTAGGTCGCTCGTAGGTCTTACCCTCACGTTATATTTCTAGGATCACAGGTCTCTCGTATGTCTTAAACTAACATTATCTTTTATAGTGTCGTAGGTCGCTCATAGGTCTTACCCTCATGTTATCTTTCTAGAGTCGTAGGTCACTCGTAGATCTTACCCTTATGTTATCTTTTCTAGGGTCGTAGGTCGCTTGTAGGTATTACCCTCACAATATCTTTTATAGGGTCGTAGGTCGCTCGTAGGTCTTACCCTCACGTTATATTTTCTAAGGTTTTATTTCGCTCGTAGGTCTTACCCTTATGTTATCTTTTATAGGGTCGTAGGTCGCCTGTAGGTCTTACCCTCACGTTATCTTTTCTAGGGTCGTAATTCGCTCGTAGGTCTTACCCTCATGTTATATTTTCTAGGGGCGTAGGTCGCTCATAGGTCTTACCCTCACGTTATCTTTTCTAGGGTCGTAGGTCACTCATAAGTCTTACCCACACGATATCTTTTATAGGGTCGTAGGTCGCTCGTAGGTCTTACCCTCATGTTATCTTTCTATGGTCATAGGTCGCTTGTAGGTCTTACCCACACGTTATCATTTGTAGGGTCGTAGGTCGCTCGTAGGTCTTACCCTCACATTATCTTTTATAGGGTCGTAGGTTGCTCATAAGTCTTACCCTCACGGTATGAATTTTAGGGTTTAGGTCGCCCGTAGGTATTACCCTCATGTTATCTTTTATAGAGTGGTCGTACGCTCGTAGGTCTTACCCTCACGTTATCTTTTCTAGGGTCGTAGGTCGCTCATAGGTCTTACCCTCAAATTATCTTTTCTAGGGTCGTAGGTCACTCATAGGACTTACCCACACGATTTCTTTTATAGGGTCGTAGGTCGCTCGTAGGTCTTACCCTCATGTTATCTTTCTAGGGTCATAGATCACTTTTAGGTCTTACCCACACGTTATATTTTATAAGGTCGTAGGTTGCTCGTAGGTGTTACCCTCACGTTATCTTTTATAGGGTCGTAGGTCTCCCGTAGGTCTTACCCTTATGTTATCATTTCTATGGTCGTAGTTCGCTCATAGGTCTTACCCTCATGTTATATTTTCTAGGGTTGTAGGTCGCTCATAGGTCTTACCCTCAGGTTATCTTTTGTAGGGTCGTAGTTCGCTCATAAGTCTCACCCACACGATGTCTTTTATAGGGTCGTAGGTTGCTCGTAGGTCTTACCCTCATGTTATCTTTCGAGGGTCATAAGTTGCTTATAGGTCTTAACCACACATTATCTTTTATAGGGTCGTAGGTCGCTCGTAGTTCTTACCCTCACGTTATCTTTTATAGGGTTGTAGGTCCCTCGTAGGTCTTACACTCACGTTGTCTTTTATAGGGTCGTAGGCCGCTCGTAGGTCTTACCCTCACGTTATCTTTTATAGGGTCGTAGGTCGCTCGTAGGTCTTACCCTAACATTTTGATTTCTCGGGTCTAGGTTGCTCGTAGGTCTTACCCTCACGTTATCTTTTCTAAGGTCGTAGGTCGCTCGGAGGATTTACCCTCATATTATCTTTTCTAGGGTCGTAGGTCGCTCGTAGGTCTTATCTTGACGTTATCTTTTCTAGAGTTGTAGGTATTACCCTCACATTATCTTTTTTAAGGTCGTAGGTCGCTCGTAGGTCTTACCCTTATGTTATCTTTCTAGGATCGTAGGTCGCACTTAGGTCTTACCCCTGCATTATCTTTTATAGGGTCGTAGATCGTTTGTAGGTCTTACCCTCACATAATCTTTTATAGGGTCGGAGGTCACTCGTAGGTCGCTCGTAGGTATTACACTCACGTTATCTTTTATAGGGTCGTAGGTCGCACGTAGGTCTTACCCTCATGTTCTCTTTTCTAGGTTCGTAGGTCGTCCGTAGTTTTTACCCTCACGTTATCATTTTTAGGGTTGTAGGTCGCCCGTAGGTTTTACCCTCACGTTATCTTTTCTAGGGTCGTAGTTCGCTCGTAGGTCTTACCCTCACGTTAACTTTTCTAGGATCGTAGGTCGCTTATGGGTCTTACCCTCACGTTATCTTTTCTAGGGTCGTAGGTCGCCCGTAGGTCTTACCCTCACGTTATCTATTCTAAGGTCGTAGGTCACTCGTAGGTATTACCCTCACGTTATCTTTTATAGGGTTTTAGGTCGCTCGTAGGTCTTACCCTCACGTTATATTTCTAGGATCACAGGTCTCTCGTATGTCTTAAACTAACATTATCTTTTATAGTGTCGTAGGTCGCTCATAGGTCTTACCCTCATGTTATCTTTTTAGAGTCGTAGGTCACTCGTAGATCTTACCCTTATGTTATCTTTTCTAAGGTCGTAGGTCGCTTGTAGGTATTACCCTCACAATATCTTTTATAGGGTCGTAGGTCGCTCGTAGGTCTTACCCTCACGTTATATTTTCTAAGGTTTTATTTCGCTCGTAGGTCTTACCCTTATGTTATCTTTTATAGGGTCGTAGGTCGCCTGTAGGTCTTACCCTCACGTTATCTTTTCTAGGGTCGTAATTCGCTCGTAGGTCTTACCCTCATGTTATATTTTCTAGGGGCGTAGGTCGCTCATAGGTCTTACCCTCACGTTATCTTTTCTAGGGTCGTAGGTCACTCATAAGTCTTACCCACACGATATCTTTTATAGGGTCGTAGGTCGCTCGTAGGTCTTACCCTCATGTTATCTTTCTATGGTCATAGGTCGCTTGTAGGTCTTACCCACACGTTATCATTTGTAGGGTCGTAGGTCGCTCGTAGGTCTTACCCTCACATTATCTTTTATAGGGTCGTAGGTTGCTCATAAGTCTTACCCTCACGGTATGAATTTTAGGGTTTAGGTCGCCCGTAGGTATTACCCTCATGTTATCTTTTATAGAGTGGTCGTACGCTCGTAGGTCTTACCCTCACGTTATCTTTTCTAGGGTCGTAGGTCGCTCATAGGTCTTACCCTCAAATTATCTTTTCTAGGGTCGTAGGTCACTCATAGGACTTACCCACACGATTTCTTTTATAGGGTCGTAGGTCGCTCGTAGGTCTTACCCTCATGTTATCTTTCTAGGGTCATAGGTCGCTTTTAGGTCTTACCCACACGTTATATTTTATAAGGTCGTAGGTTGCTCGTAGGTCTTACCCTCACGTTATCTTTTATAGGGTCGTAGGTCTCCCGTAGGTCTTACCCTTATGTTATCATTTCTATGGTCGTAGTTCGCTCATAGGTCTTACCCTCATGTTATATTTTCTAGGGTTGTAGGTCGCTCATAGGTCTTACCCTCAGGTTATCTTTTGTAGGGTCGTAGTTCGCTCATAAGTCTCACCCACACGATGTCTTTTATAGGGTCGTAGGTTGCTCGTAGGTCTTACCCTCATGTTATCTTTCGAGGGTCATAAGTTGCTTATAGGTCTTAACCACACATTATCTTTTATAGGGTCGTAGGTCGCTCGTAGTTCTTACCCTCACGTTATCTTTTATAGGGTTGTAGGTCCCTCGTAGGTCTTACACTCACGTTGTCTTTTATAGGGTCGTAGGCCGCTCGTAGGTCTTACCCTCACGTTATCTTTTATAGGGTCGTAGGTCGCTCGTAGGTCTTACCCTAACATTTTGATTTCTCGGGTCTAGGTTGCTCGTAGGTCTTACCCTCACGTTATCTTTTCTAAGGTCGTAGGTCGCTCGGAGGATTTACCCTCATATTATCTTTTCTAGGGTCGTAGGTCGCTCGTAGGTCTTATCTTGACGTTATCTTTTCTAGAGTTGTAGGTATTACCCTCACATTATCTTTTTTAAGGTCGTAGGTCGCTCGTAGGTCTTACCCTTATGTTATCTTTCTAGGATCGTAGGTCGCACTTAGGTCTTACCCCTGCATTATCTTTTATAGGGTCGTAGATCGTTTGTAGGTCTTACCCTCACATAATCTTTTATAGGGTCGGAGGTCACTCGTAGGTCGCTCGTAGGTATTACACTCACGTTATCTTTTATAGGGTTGTAGGTCGCACGTAGGTCTTACCCTCATGTTCTCTTTTCTAGGTTCGTAGGTCGTCCATAGTTTTTACCCTCACGTTATCATTTTTAGGGTTGTAGGTCGCCCGTAGGTTTTACCCTCACGTTATCTTTTCTAGGGTCGTAGTTCGCTCGTAGGTGTTACCCTCACGTTAACTTTTCTAGGATCGTAGGTCGCTTATGGGTCTTACCCTCACGTTATCTTTTCTAGGGTCGTAGGTCGCCCGTAGGTCTTACCCTCACGTTATCTATTCTAAGGTCGTAGGTCACTCGTAGGTATTACCCTCACGTTATCTTTTATAGGGTTTTAGGTCGCTCGTAGGTCTTACCCTCACGTTATATTTCTAGGATCACAGGTCTCTCGTATGTCTTAAACTAACGTTATCTTTTATAGTGTCGTAGGTCGCTCATAGGTCTTACCCTCATGTTATCTTTCTAGAGTCGTAGGTCACTCGTAGATCTTACCCTTATGTTATCTTTTCTAGGATCGTAGGTCGCTTGTAGGTATTACCCTCACAATATCTTTTATAGGGTCGTAGGTCGCTCGTAGGTCTTACCCTCACGTTATATTTTCTAAGGTTTTATTTCGCTCGTAGGTCTTACCCTTATGTTATCTTTTATAGGGTCGTAGGTCGCCTGTAGGTCTTACCCTCACGTTATCTTTTCTAGGGTCGTAGTTCGCTCGTAGGTCTTACCCTCATGTTATATTTTCTAGGGGCGTAGGTCGCTCATAGGTCTTACCCTCACGTTATCTTTTCTAGGGTCGTAGGTCACTCATAAGTCTTACCCACACGATATCTTTTATAGGGTCGTAGGTCGCTCGTAGGTCTTACCCTCATGTTATCTTTCTATGGTCATAGGTCGCTTGTAGGTCTTACCCACACGTTATCATTTGTAGGGTCGTAGGTCGCTCGTAGGTCTTACCCTCACATTATCTTTTATAGGGTCGTAGGTTGCTCATAAGTCTTACCCTCACGGTATGAATTTTAGGGTTTAGGTCGCCCGTAGGTATTACCCTCATGTTATCTTTTATAGAGTGGTCGTACGCTCGTAGGTCTTACCCTCACGTTATCTTTTCTAGGGTCGTAGGTCGCTCATAGGTCTTACCCTCAAATTATCTTTTCTAGGGTCGTAGGTCACTCATAGGACTTACCCACACGATTTCTTTTATAGGGTCGTAGGTCGCTCGTAGGTCTTACCCTCATGTTATCTTTCTAGGGTCATAGGTCACTTTTAGGTCTTACCCACATGTTATATTTTATAAGGTCGTAGGTTGCTCGTAGGTCTTACCCTCACGTTATCTTTTATAGGGTCGTAGGTCTCCCGTAGGTCTTACCCTTATGTTATCATTTCTATGGTCGTAGTTCGCTCATAGGTCTTACCCTCATGTTATATTTTCTAGGGTTGTAGGTCGCTCATAGGTCTTACCCTCAGGTTATCTTTTGTAGGGTCGTAGTTCGCTCATAAGTCTCACCCACACGATGTCTTTTATAGGGTCGTAGGTTGCTCGTAGGTCTTACCCTCATGTTATCTTTCGAGGGTCATAAGTTGCTTGTAGGTCTTAACCACACATTATCTTTTATAGGGTCGTAGGTCGCTCGTAGTTCTTACCCTCACGTTATCTTTTATAGGGTTGTAGGTCCCTCGTAGGTCTTACACTCACGTTGTCTTTTATAGGGTCGTAGGCCGCTCGTAGGTCTTACCCTCACGTTATCTTTTATAGTGTCGTAGGTCGCTCGTAGGTCTTACCCTAACATTTTGATTTCTCGGGTCTAGGTTGCTCGTAGGTCTTCCCCTCACGTTATCTTTTCTAAGGTCGTAGGTCGCTCGGAGGATTTACCCTCATATTATCTTTTCTAGGGTCGTAGGTCGCTCGTAGGTCTTATCTTGATGTTATCTTTTCTAGAGTTGTAGGTATTACCCTCACATTATCTTTTTTAAGGTCGTAGGTCGCTCGTAGGTCTTACCCTTATGTTATCTTTCTAGGATCGTAGGTCGCTCTTAGGTCTTACCCCTGCATTATCTTTTATAGGGTCGTAGATCGTTTGTAGGTCTTACCCTCACATAATCTTTTATAGGGTCGGAGGTCACTCGTAGGTCGCTCGTAGGTATTACACTCACGTTATCTTTTATAGGGTCGTAGGTCGCACGTAGGTCTTACCCTCATGTTCTCTTTTCTAGGTTCGTAGGTCGTCCTGAGTTTTTACCCTCACGTTATCATTTTTAGGGTTGTAGGTCGCCCGTAGGTTTTACCCTCACGTTATCATTTCTAGGGTCGTAGTTCGCTCGTAGGTCTTACCCTCACGTTAACTTTTCTAGGATCGTAGGTCGCTTATGGGTCTTACCCTCACGTTATCTTTTCTAGGGTCGTAGGTCGCCCGTAGGTCCTACCCTCACGTTATCTATTCTAAGGTCGTAGGTCACTCGTAGGTCTTACCCTCACGTTATCTTTTATAGGGTTGTAGGTCGCTCGTAGGTCTTACCCTCACGTTATATTTCTAGGATCGTAGGTCTCTCGTAGGTCTTACACTAACGTTATCTTTTATAGGGCCGTAGGTCGCTCATAGGTCTTACCCTTATGTTATATTTCTAGAGTCGTAGGTCGCTCGTAGATCTTACCCTTATGTTATCTTTTCAAGGGTCGTAGGTCGCTTGTAGGTCTTACCCTCATGTTATCTTTTATAGGGTCGTAGGTTGCCCGTAGGTATTACCCTCATGTTATCTTTTCTAGGGTCGTAGTTCGCTCGTAGGTCTTACCCTCACGTTATATTTTCTAGGGGCGTAGGTCGCTAATAGGTCTTACCCTCACGTTATCTTTTCTAAGGTCAGAGGACGCTCGGAGGACTTACGCAAATGTTATATTTTCTAGGGTCGTAGGTAGCTCATAGGTCTTATCCTCAAGATATCTTTTCTAGGGTTGTAGGTCGCTCGTAGGTCTTACCCTCACGTTATATTTCTAGGATCATAGGTCTCTCGTAGGTCTTACACTAACATTATCTTTTATAGGGTTGTAGGTCGCTCATAGGTCTTACCCTCATGTTATCTTTCTAGAGTCGTAGTTCTTACCCTTATGTTATCTTTTCTAGGGTCGTAGGTCACGTGTAGGTATTACCCTCACAATATCTTTTATAGGGTCGTAGGTTGCTCGTAGGTCTTACCCTCACGTTATATTTTCTAAGGTTTTATTTTGCTCGTAGGTCTTACCCTCATGTTATCTTTTATAGGGTCGTAGTTCGCTCGTAGGTCTTACCCTCAAGTTATCTTTTCTAGGGTCGTAGGTCACTCATAGGACTTACCCACACGATTTCTTTTATAGGGTCGTAGGTCGCTCGTAGATCTTACCCTCATGTTAGCTTTCTAGAGTCATAGGTCACTTTTAGGTCTTACCCACACGTTATCTTTTATAAGGTCGTAGGTTCCTCGTAGGTGTTACCCTCACGTTATCTTTTATAGGGTCATAGGTCGCCCGTAGGTCTTACCCTCACGTTATCTTTTGTAGGGTCGTAGTTCTCTCATAAGTCTCACCCACACGATGTCTTTTATAGGGTCGTAGGTTGCTCGTATGTATTACCCTCATGTTATCTTTCGAGGGTCATAACTTGCTTGTAGGTCTTACCCACATATTATCTTTTATAGGGTCGTAGGTTGCTCGTAGGTCTTACACTCACGTTGTCTTTTATAGGGTCGTAGGGCGCTCGTAGGTCTTACCCTCACGTTTTGATTTCTCGGGTCTAGGTCGCTCGTAGGTCTTACCCTCATGTTATCTTTTCTAAGGTCGTAGGTCGCTCGGAGGTCTTACCCTCACATTATCTTTTCTAGGGTCATAGGTCGCGCGTAGGTCTTATCTTGATGTTATCTTTTCTAGAGTTGTAGGTCTTACCCTCACGTTATCTTTTTTAAAGTCGTAGGTCGCTTGTAGGTCCTACCCTTATGTTATCTTTCTAGGATCGTAGGTCGCTCTTAGGTCTTACCCCCGCGTTATCTTTTATAGGGTCGTAGATCGTTTGTAGGTCTTACCCTCACATAATCTTTTATAGGGTCGGAGGTCACTCGTAGGTCGCTCGTAGGTATTACACTCACGTTATCTTTTATAGGGTCGTAGGTCGCACGTAGGTCTTACCCTCACCTTCTCTTTTCTAGGTTCGTAGGTCGCCCGTAGGTCTTACCCTCACGTTATCATTTGTAGGGTTGTAGGTCGCCCGTAGGTCTTACCCTCACGTTATCTTTTCTAGGGTCGTAGTTCGCTTGTAGGTCTTACCCTCACGTTAACTTTTCTAGGATCGTAGGTCGCTTATGGGTCTTACCCTCACGTTATCTTTTCTAGGGTCGTAGGTCGCCCGTAGGTCCTACCCTCATGTTATCTATTCTAAGGTCGTAGGTCACTCATAGGTCTTACCCTCACGTTATCTTTTATAGGGTTGTAGGTCGCTCGTAAGTCTTATCCTCACCTTATATTTCTAGGATCGTAGGTCTCTCGAAGGTCTTACACTAATGTTATCTTTTATAGGTTCGTAGGTCGCTCACAGGTCTTACCCTCATGTTATCTTTCTAGAGTCGTAGGTCGCTCGTAGATCTTACCCTTATGTTATCTTTTCAAGGGTCGTAAGTCGCTTGTAGGTCTTACCCTCATGTTATCTTTTATAGGGTCGTAGGTCGCCCGTAGGTCTTACCCTCACGTTATATTTCTAGGATCATAGGTCTCTCGTAGGTCTTACACTAACATTATCTTTTATAGGGTCGTAGGTCGCTCATAGGTCTTACCCTCATGTTATCTTTCTAGAGTCGTAGGTCACTCGTAGATCTTACCCTTATGTTATCTTTTCTAGGGTCGTAGGTCGCTTGTAGGTATTACCCTCACAATATCTTTTATCGGGTCGTAGGTTGCTCGTAGGTCTTACCCTCACGTTATATTTTGTAAGGTTTTATTTTGCTAGTAGGTCTTACCCACACGTTATCTTTTATAAGGTCGTAGGTTACTCGTAGATCTTACCCTCACGTTATCTTTTATAGGGTCGTAGGTCGCTCGTAGGTCTTACCCTCACGTTATATTTTCTAAGGTTTTATTTCACTCGTAGGTCTTACCCTCATGTTATCTTTTATAGGGTCGTAGGTTGCCCGTAGCTCTTACCCTCATGTTATCTTTTCTAGGGTCGTAGGTCACTCGGAGGTCTTGCCCTCACGTTATATTTTCTAGGGTCTAGGTCGCTCGTAGGTATTACCCTCACGTTATCTTTTCTAAGGTCGTAGGTCGCTCGGAGGTCTTATGCAAATGTTATATTTTCTAGGGTCGTAGGTTGCTCATATGTCTTATCCTCACGATATCTTTTCTAGGGTTGTAGGTCGCTCGTAGGTCTTACCCTCACGTTATATTTCTAGGATCATAGGTCTCTCGTAGGTCTTACACTAACATTATCTTTTATAGGGTCGTAGGTCGCTCATAGGTCTTACCCTCATGTTATCTTTCTAGAGTCGTAGGTCACTAGTAGATCTTACCCTTATGTTATCTTTTCTAGGGTCGTAGGTCGCTTGTAGGTATTACCCTCACAATATCTTTTATAGGGTCGTAGGTTGCTCGTAGGTCTTACCCTCACGTTATATTTTCTAAGGTTTTATTTTGCTCGTAGGTCTTACCCTCACATTATCTTTTATAGGGTCGTAGGTCGCTCGTAGGTCTTACACTCACGTTATCTTTTATAGGGTCGTAGGCCGCTCGTAGGTCTTACCCTCATGTTATCTTTTATAGGGTCGTAGGTCGCTCGCAGGTCTTACCCTCACGTTTTGATTTCTAGGGTCTAGGTCGCTCGTAGGTCTTACCCTCACATTATCTTTTCTAGGGTCGTAGGTCGCTCGTAGGTCTTATCCTGACGTTATCTTTTCTAGGGTTGTAGGTCTTACCCTCACGTTATATTTTTTAAGGTTGTACGTCGCTCGTAGGTCTTACCCTTATGTAATCTTTCTAAGATCGTAGGTCGCTCTTAGGTCTTACCCCCAAATTATCTTTTATAGGGCCGTAGGTCGTTTGTAGGTCTTACCCTCACATTATCTTTTATAGGGTCGGAGATCACTCGTAGGTCACTCGTAGGTCGTTCGTAGGTGTTACACTCACGTTATCTTTTATATGCTCGTAGGTCGCACGTAGGTCTTACCCTCACGTTCTCTTTTCTAGGTTCGTAGGTCGCCCGTAGGTCTTACCCTCACGTTATCATTTCTAGGGTTGTAGGTCGCCCGTAGGTCTTACCCTCACGTTATCTTTTTTAGGGTCGTAGTTTGCTCCTCGGTCTTACCCTCACGTTACCTTTTCTGGGATCATAGGTCGCTCATGGGTCTTACCCTCACGTTATCTTTTCTAGGGTCGTAGGTCGCCCGTAGGTCTTACCCTCACGTTATCTATTCTAAGGTCGTAGGTCACTCGTAGGTATTACCCTCACGTTATCTTTTATAGGGTTTTAGGTCGCTCGTAGGTCTTACCCTCACGTTATATTTCTAGGATCACAGGTCTCTCGTATGTCTTAAACTAACGTTATCTTTTATAGGGTCGTAGGTCGCTCATAGGTCTTACCCTCATGTTATCTTTCTAGAGTCTTAGGTCACTCGTAGATCTTACCCTTATGTTATCTTTTCTAGGGTCGTAGGTCGCTTGTAGGTATTACCCTCACAATATCTTTTATAGGGTCGTAGGTCGCTCGTAGGTCTTACCCTCACGTTATATTTTCTAAGGTTTTATTTCGCTCGTAGGTCTTACCCTTATGTTATCTTTTATAGGGTCGTAGGTCGCCTGTAGGTCTTACCCTCACATTATCTTTTCTAGGGTCGTAGTTCGCTCGTAGGTCTTACCTTCATGTTATATTTTCTAGGGGCGTGGGTCGCTCATAGGTCTTACCCTCACGTTATCTTTTCTAGGGTCGTAGGTCGCTCATAAGTCTTACCCACACGATATCTTTTATAGGGTCGTAGGTCGCTCGTAGGTCTTACCCTCATGTTATCTTTCTATGGTCATAGGTCGCTTGTAGGTCTTACCCACACGTTATCATTTGTAGGGTCGTAGGTCGCTCGTAGGTCTTACCCTCACGTTATCTTTTATAGGGTCGTAGGTTGCTCATAAGTCTTACCCTCATGGTATGAATTTTAGGGTTTAGGTCGCCCGTAGGTATTACCCTCATGTTATCTTTTATAGAGTGGTCGTACGCTCGTAGGTCTTACCCTCACGTTATCTTTTCTAGGGTCGTAGGTCGCTCATAGGTCTTACCCTCAAATTATCTTTTCTAGGGTCGTAGGTCCCTCATAGGACTTACCCACACGATTTCTTTTATAGGGTCGTAGGTCGCTCGTAGGTCTTACCCTCATGTTATCTTTCTAGGGTCATAGGTCGCTTTTAGGTCTTACCCACACGTTATATTTTATAAGGTCGTAGGTTGCTCGTAGGTCTTACCCTCACGTTATCTTTTATAGGGTCGTAGGTCTCCCGTAGGTCTTACCCTCATGTTATCATTTCTATGGTCGTAGTTCGCTCATAGGTCTTACCCTCATGTTATATTTTCTAGGGTTATAGGTCGCTCATAGGTCTTACCCTCAGGTTATCTTTTGTAGGGTCGTAGTTCGCTCATAAGTCTCACCCACACGATGTCTTTTATAGGGTCGTAGGTTGCTCGTAGGTCTTACCCTCATGTTATCTTTCGAGGGTCATAAGTTGCTTGTAGGTCTTACCCACACATTATCTTTTATAGGGTCGTAGGTCGCTCGTAGTTCTTACCCTCACGTTATCTTTTATAGGGTTGTAGGTCCCTCGTAGGTCTTACACGCACGTTGTCTTTTATAGGGTCGTAGGCCGCTCGTAGGTCTTACCCTCATGTTATCTTTTATAGGGTCGTAGGTCGCTCGTAGGTCTTACCCTAACATTTTGATTTCTCGGGTCTAGGTTGCTCGTAGGTCTTACCCTCACGTTATCTTTTCTAAGGTCGTAGGTCGCTCGGAGGATTTACCCTCATATTATCTTTTCTAGGGTCGTAGGTCGCTCGTAGGTCTTATCTTGACGTTATCTTTTCTAGAGTTGTAGGTCTTACCCTCACATTATCTTTTTTAAGGTCGTAGGTCGCTCGTAGGTCTTACCCTTATGTTATCTTTCTAGGATCGTAGGTCGCTCTTAGGTCTTACCCCTGCATTATCTTTTATAGGGTCGTAGATCGTTTGTAGGTCTTACCCTCACATAATCTTTTATAGGGTCGGAGGTCACTCGTAGGTCGCTCGTAGGTATTACACTCACGTTATCTTTTATAGGGTCGTAGGTCGCACGTAGGTCTTACCCTAATGTTCTCTTTTCTAGGTTTGTAGGTCGTCCATAGTTTTTACCCTCACGTTATCATTTGTAGGGTTGTAGGTCGCCCGTAGGTCTTACCCTCACGTTATCTTTTCTAGGGTCGTAGTTCGCTCGTAGGTCTTACCCTCACGTTAACTTTTCTAGGATCGTAGGTCGCTTATGGGTCTTACCCTCACGTTATCTTTTCTAGGGTCGTAGGTCGCTCGGAGGACTTACCCTCATATTATCTTTTCTAGGGTCGTAGGTCGCTCGTAGGTCTTATCTTGACGTTATCTTTTCTAGAGTTGTAGGTCTTACCCTCACATTATCTTTTTTAAGGTCGTAGGTCACTCGTAGGTCTTACCCTTATGTTATCTTTCTAGGATCGTAGGTCGCTCTTAGATCTTACCCCTGCATTATCTTTTATAGGGTCGTAGATCGTTTGTAGGTCTTACCCTCACATAATCTTTTATAGGGTCGGAGGTCACTCGTAGGTCGCTCGTAGGTATTACACTCACGTTATCTTTTATAGGGTCGTAGGTCGCACGTAGGTCTTACCCTCATGTTCTCTTTTCTAGGTTCGTAGGTCGCCCGTAGGTCTTACCCTCATGTTATCATTTTTAGGGTTGTAGGTCGCCCGTAGGTCTTACCCTCATGTTATCTTTTATAGTGTCGTAGTTCGCTCGTAGTTCTTACCCTCAGGTTATCTTTTCTATGGTCGTAGGTCGCTCGTAGGTCTTACCCTCACGTTATATTTTCTAAGGTTTTATTTCCCTCGTAGGTCTTACCCTCATGTTATCTTTTATAGGGTCGTAGGTCGCCTGTAGGTCTTACCCTCATGTTATCTTTTCTAGGGTCGTAGTTCGCTCGTAGGTCTTATCTCACGTCATATTTTCTAGGGTCTAGGTCGCTCGTAGGTCTTACCCTCACGTTATCTTTTCTAAGGTCGTAGGTCGCTCGGAGGTCTTACGCAAATGTTATATTTTCTAGGGTCGTAGGTTCCTCATAGATCTTATCCTCACGATATCTTTTCTAGAGTTGTAGGTCGCTCGTAGGTCTTACCCTCACGTTATATTTCTAGGATCATAGGTCTCTCGTAGGTCTTACACTAACGTTATCTTTTATAGGGTCGTAGGTCGCTCATAGTTCTTACCCTTATGTTATCTTTCTAGAGTCGTAGGTCACTCGTAGATCTTACCCTTATGTTATCTTTTCTAGGGTCGTAGGTCGCTTGTAGGTATTACCCTCACAATATCTTTTATAGGGTCGTAGGTTGCTCGTAGGTCTTACCCTCACGTTATATTTTCTAAGGATTTATTTTGCTCGTAGGTCTTACCCTCATGTTATCTTTTATAGGGTCTTAGTTCGCTCGTAGGTCTTACCCTCACGTTATCTTTTCTAGGGTCGTAGGTCGCTCGTAGGTCTTACCCTCACGTTATATTTTCTAAGGTTTTATTTCGCTCGTAGGTCTTACTCTCGTGTTATCTTTTATAGGGTCGTAGGTCGCCCGTAGGTCTAACCCTCACGTTATCTTTTCTAGGGTCGTAGTTCGCTCGTTGGTCTTACCCTCACGTTATATTTTCTAGGGTCTAGGTCGCTCGTAGGTCTTACCCTCACGTTATCTTTTCTAAGGTCGTAGGTCGCTCGGATGTCTTACGCAAATGTTATATTTTCTAGGGTCATAGGTTGCTCATAGGTCTTATCCTTACGATATATTTTCTAGGGTTGTAGGTCGCTCGTAGGTCTTACCCTCACGATATATTTCTAGGATCATTGGTTTCTCGTAGGTCTTACACTAACGTTATCTTTTATAGGGTCGTAGGTCGCTTATAGGTCTTACCCTCATGTTATCTTTCTAGAGTCGTAGGTCACTCGAAGATCTTACCCTTATGTTATCTTTTCTAGGGTCGTAGGTCGCTTGTAGGTATTACCCTCACAATATCTTTTATAGGGTCGTAGGTCTTACCCTCACGTTATATTTTCTAAGGTTTTATTTCGCTCGTAGGTCTTACCCTCACGTTATATTTCTAGGATCGTAGGTCTCGCGTAGGTCTTACACTAACGTTATCTTTTATAGGGTCGTAGGTCGCTCATAGGTCTTACCCTCATGTTATCTTTCTAGAGTCGTAGGTCGCTCGTAGATCTTACCCTTATGTTATCTTTTTAAGGGTCGTAGGTCACTTGTAGGTCTTACCCTCATGTTATCTTTTATAGGGTCGTAGGTCGATCGTAGGTCTTACCCTCATGTTATCTTTTCTAGGGTCGTAGTTCGCTCGTAGGTCTTACCCTCATGTTATCTTTCTAGAGTCGTAGATCTTACCCTTATGTTATCTTTTCTAGGGTCGTAGGTCGCTTGTAGGTATTACCCTCACAATATCTTTTATAGGGTCGTAGGTTGCTCGTAGGTCTTACCCTCACGTTATATTTTCTAAGCTTTTATTTTGCTCGTAGGTCTTACCCTCATGTTATCTTTTATAGGGTCGTAGTTCGCTCGTAGGTCTTACCCTCACGTTATCTTTTCTAGGGTCGTAGGTCGCTCGTAGGTCTTACCCTCACATTATATTTTCTAAGGTTTTATTTCGCTCGTAGGTCTTACCCTCATGTTATCTTTTATAGGGTCAAAGGTCGCCCTTAGGTCTAACCCTCACGTTATCTTTTCTAGGGTCGTAGTTCGCTCGTAGGTCTTGCCCTCACGTTATATTTTCTAGGGCCTAGGTCGCTCGTAGGTCTTACCCTCACGTTATCTTTTCTAAGGTCGTAGATCGCTCGGAGGTCTTACGCAAATGTTATATTTTCTAGGGTCGTAGGTTGCTCATAGGTCTTATCCTCACGATATCTTTTCTAGGGTTGTAGGTCGCTCGTAGGTCTTACCCTCACGTTATATTTCTAGGATCATAGGTCTCTCGTAGGTCTTACACTAACGTTATCTTTTATACGGTCGTAGGTCGCTTATAGGTCTTACCCTCATGTTATCTTTCTAGAGTCGTAGGTCACTCGAAGATCTTACCCTTATGTTATCTTTTCTAGGGTCGTAGGTCGCTTGTAGGTATTACCCTCACAATATCTTTTATAGGGTCGTAGGTCTTACCCTCACATTATATTTTCTAAGGTTTTATTTCGCTCGTAGGTCTTACCCTCATGTTATCTTTTATAGGGTCGTTGGTCACCCATAGATCTTACCCTCACATTATCATTTCTAGGGTCGTAGTTCGCTCGTAGGTCTTACCCTCACGTTATATTTTCTAGGGGCGTAGGTCACTCATACGTCTTACCCTCACGTTATCTATTCTAGGATCGTAGGTCGCTCATAAGTCTTACCCACATGATATCTTTTATAGGGTCGTAGGTCGCTCGTAGGTCTTACCCTCATGTTATCTTTCTAGGGTCATAGGTCGCTTTTAGGTCTTACCCACACGTTATCTTTTATAAGGTCGTAGGTTCCTCGTAGGTCTTACCCTCATGTTATCTTTTATACGGTCGTAGGTCGCTCGTAAGTCTTACACTCACGTTATCTTTTATAGGTTCGTAGGTCCCTCATAGGACTTACCCTCATGTTATCTTTTATAGGGCCGTAGGTCGCTCGTAGGTCTTACCCTCATGTTATGATTTCTAGGGTCTAGGTCGCTCGTAGGTCTTACCCTTACGTTATCTTTTCTAAGGTCGTAGGTCGCTTGGAGGTCTTACGCAAATGTTATATTTTCTAGGGTCGTAGGTTGCTCATAGGTCTTATCCTCACGTTATCTTTTCTAGGGTTGTAGGTTTTACCCTCACGTTATCTTTTATAAGGTCGTAGGTCGCACATAGGTCTTACCCTTATGTTATCTTTCTAGGGTCGTAGGTCGCTCGTAGTTCTTACCCCAACGTTATCTTTTATAGGGTCGTAGGATGCTTGTAGGTCTTACCCTCACATTATCTTTTATAGGGACGAAGTTCGCTCGTAGGTCTTACCCCCACGTTACCTTTTCTAGGGTCTTAGGTTACTCGTAGGTCTTACCATCACGTTATCTATTCTACGGTTGTAGGTTGCTCGTAGGTCTTACCCTCATGTTATATTTCTAGGATCATAGGTCTCTCGTAGGTCTTACACTGATGTTATCTTTTATAGGGCTGTAGGTCGCTCATAGGTCTTAGCCTTATGTTATCTTTCTAGGTTTGTATGTCGCTCGTATGTCTTACACTTATGTTATTTTTTCTAGGGTCGTAGGTCGCTTGTAGGTATTACCCTCACATTATCTTTTGTAGGGTCGTAGGTCGCTCGTAGGTCTTACCCACACGTTATATTTTCCAAGGTTGTAGTTCGCTCGTAGGTCTTACCCTCATGTTATCTTTTATAGGGTCGTAGGTCCCTCGAAGGACTTACCCTCACGTTATCTTTTATAGGGTCGTAGGTCATTCGTAGGTCTTACCCTCATGTTATGATTTCTATGGTCTAGGTCGCTCGTAGGTCTTACACTGACGTTATCTTTTATAGGGCCCTAGGTCACTCATAGGTCTTACCCTTATGTTATCTTTCTAGGTTCGCAGGTCGCTCGTAGGTCTTACACTTATGTAATCTTTTCTAGGGTCGTAGGTCGCTTATAGGTATTACCCTCACGTTATCTTTTCTAGGGTCGTAGTTCGCTCGTAGGTCTTACCCTCATGTTATCTTTTCTAGGGTCGTAGGTCGCTCATAGGTCTTACCCTCAAGTTATCTTTTGGAGGGTCATAGTTCGCTCATAAGTCTCACCCACACGATGTCTTTTACAGGGTCGTAGGTTACTTGTAGGTCTTACCCTTATGTTATCTTTCGAGGGTCATAGGTTGCTTGTAGTTCTTACCCACACATTATCTTTTATAGGGTCGTAGGTCACTCGTAGTTCTTACCCTCACATTATCTTTTATAGGGTTGTAGGTCTCTCGTAGGTCTTACACTCACGTTGTCTTTTATATGGTCGTAGGCCGCTCGTAGGTCTTACCCTCATGTTATCTTTTATAGGGTCGTAGGTCGCTCGTAGGTCTTACCCTCATGTTTTGATTTCTAGGGTCTAGGTCGCTCGTAGGTCTTACCCTCACGTTATCTTTTCTAAGGTCATAGGTCGCTCGGAGGTCTTACCCTCACATTATATTTTCTAGGGTCGTAGGTTTCTCGTAGGTCTTATCCTGACGTTATCTTTTCTAGGGTTGTAGGTCTTACCCTCATGTTATCTTTTTTAAGGTCGTACGTCACTCGTAGGTCTTACCCTTATGTTATCTTTCTAGGATCGTAGGTCGCTCTTAGGTCTTACCTCCATGCTATCTTTTATAGAGTCGTATGTCGTTTGTAGGTCTTACCCTCACATTATCTTTTATAGGGTCGGAGATCACTCGTAGGTCACTCGTAGGTCGTTTGTAGGTGTTACACTCACGTTCTCTTTTCTAGGTTCGTAGGTCGCCTGTAGGTCTTACCCTCACGTTATCATTTTTAGGGTTGTAAGTCGCTCGTAGGTCTTACCCTTATGTTATCTTTTCTAGGGTCGTAGTTAGCTCGTAGGTCTTACCCTCACGTTACCTTTTCTAGGATCGTAGGTCACTCATGGGACTTACCCTCATGTTATCTTTTCTAGGGTCGTAGGTCGCCCGTAGGTCTTACCCTCACGTTATCTATTCTAAGGTCGTAGGTCACTCGTAGGTCTTACCCTCATGTTATCTTTTAAAGGGTTGTAGGTCGCCCGTAGGTCTTACCCTCACGTTATATTTCTAGGATCATAGGTCTCTCGTAGGTCCTACACTAACGTTATCTTTTATAGGGTCGTAGGTCGCTCATAGGTCTTACCCTCATGTTATCTTTCTAGAGTCGTATGTCACTCGTAGATCTTACCCTTATGTTATCTTTTCTAGGGTCGTAGGTCGCTTGTAGGTATTACCCTCACAATATTTTTTATAGGGTCGTAGGTCACTCGTAGGTCTTACCCTCACGTTATATTTTCTAAGGTTTTATTTTGCTCTTAGGTCTTACCCTCATGTTATCTTTTATAGGATCGTAGGTCGCCCGTAGGTCATACCCTCACGTTATCTTTTCTAGGGTCATAGTTCGCTCGTAGGTCTTACCCTCACGTTATATTTTCTAGGGGCGTAGGTCGCTCATAGGTCTTACCCTCACGTTATCTTTTCTAGGGTCGTAGGTCGCTCATAAGTCTTACCCACATGATATCTTTTATAGGTTCGTAGGTCGCTCGTAGGTCTTACCCTCATGTTATCTTTCTAGGGTCATAGGTCGCTTTTAGGTCTTACCCACACGTTATCTTTTATAAGGTCGTAGGTTACTCGTAGGTCTTACCCTCATGTTATCTTTTATAGGGTCGTAGGACGCTCGTAGGTCTTACACTCACGTTATCTTTTATAGGGTCGTAGGTCCCTCGTAGGACTTACCCTCACGTTATCTTTTATAGGGCCGTAGGTCGCTCGTAGGTCTTACCCTCACGTTATGATTTCTAGGGTCTAGGTCGCTCGTAGGTCTTACCCTCACGTTATATTTTCTAAGGTCGTAGGTCACTCGGAGGTCTTACGCAAATGTTATATTTTCTAGGGTCATAGGTTGCTCAAAGGTCTTATCCTCACGTTATCTTTTCTAGGGTTGTAGGTTTTACCCTCACGTTATCTTTTATAAGGTCGTAGGTCGCACATAGGTCTTACCCTTATGTTATCTTTGTAGGGTCGTAGGTCGCTCGTAGGTCTTACCACAACATTATCTTTTATAGGGTCGTAGGATGCTTGTAGGTCTTACCCTCACATTATCTTTTATAGGGTCGAAGTTCGCTCGTAGGTCTTACCCTCACGTTACCTTTTCTAGGGTCGTAGGTCACTCATAGGTCTTACCCTCATGTTATATTTTATAGGGTTGTAGGTCACTCGTAGGTCTTACCCTCATGTTATATTTCTAGGATCATAGGTCTCTCATAGGTCTTACACTGACGTTATCTTTTATAGGGCCGTAGGTCGCTCATAGGTCTTACCCTTATGTTATCTTTCTTGGGTCGTAGGTCGCTCGTAGGTCTTATCCTGATGTTATCTTTTCTAGGGTTGTAGGTCTTACCCTCACGCTATCTTTTTTAAGGTCGTACATTGCTCGTAGGTCTTACCCTTATGTTATCTTTCTAGGATCGTAGGTCACTCTTAGGTCTTACCCCCACGTTATCTTTTATAGGGTCGTAGGTCGTTTGTAGGTCTTACCCTCACATTATCTTTTATAGGGTCGGAGATCACTCGTAGGTCACTCGTAGGTCGCTCATAGGTCTTACACTCACGTTATCTTTTATAGGGTCGTAGGTCGCACGAAGGTCTTACCCTCATGTTCTCTTTTCTAGGTTCGTAGGTCACCCATAGGTCTTACCCTCATGTTATCATTTCTAGGGTTGTAGGCCACCCGTAGGTCTTACCCTCACGTTATCTTTTCTAGGGTCTTAGTTCGATTGTAGGTCTTACCCTCACGTTACCTTTTCTAGGATCGTAGGTCGCTCATGGATCTTACCCTCACGTTATCTTTTCTAGGGTCGTAGGTCGCCCGTAGGTCTTACCCTCACGTTATCTATTCTAAGGTCGTAGGTCACTCGAAGGTCTTAACCTCACGTTATCTTTTATAGGGTTGTAGGTCACTCGTAGATCTAACCCTCACGTTATATTTCTAGGATCATATGTCTCTCGTAGGTCTTACACTAAGTTATCTTTTATAGGGTCGTAGGTCGCTCATAGGTCTTACCCTCATGTTATCTTTCTTGAGTCGTAGGTCACTCGTAGATGTTACACTTATGTTATCTTTTCTAGGGTCGTAGGTCGCTTGTAGGTATTACCCTCACAATATCTTTTATAGGGTCGTAGGTCGCTCGTAGGTCTTACCCTCACGTTATATTTTCAAATGTTTTATTTCGCTCGTAGGTCTTACCCTCATGTTATCTTTTATAGGGTCGTAGGTCGCCCTCAGGTCTTACCCTCACGTTATCTTTTCTAGGGTCATAGTTCGCTCGTAGGTCTTACCCTCACGTTATATTTTCTAGGGGCGTAGGTCACTCATAGGTCTTACCCTCACGTTATCTTTTCTAGGGTCGTAGGACGCTCATAAGTCTTACCCACATGATATCTTTTATAGGGTCGTAGGTCGCTCGTAGGTCTTACCCTCATGTTATCTTGCTATGGTCATCGGTCGCTTGTAGGTCTTACCCACACGTTATCATTTATAGGGTCGTAGGTTGCTCGTAGGTCTTACCCTCACGTTATGAATTTTAGGGTTTAGGTCGCCCGTAGGTATTAACCTTTTATCTTTTCTAGGGTGGTAGTACGCTCGTAGGTCTTACCCTCACATTATCTTTTTTAGGGTCGTAGGTCGCTCATAGGTCTTACCCTCACATTATCTTTTCTAGAGTCGTAGGTCACTCATAGGACTTACCCACATGATATCTTTTATAGGGCCGTAGGTCGCTCATAGGTCTTACCCTCATGTTATCTTTCTAGGGTCGTAGGTCGCTCGTAGGTCTTACACTCATGTTATCTTTTATAGGGTCGTAGGTCGCTCGTAGGTCTTACACTCACGTTATCTTTTATAGGGTCGTAGGTCGCTCGTAGGTCTTACCCTCACGTTATGATTTCTAGGGTCTAGGTCGCTCGTAGGTCTTACCCTCATGTTATCTTTTATAAGGTCGTAGGTCGCTCTGAGGTCTTACGCAAATGTTATATTTTCTAGGGTCATAGGTTGCTCAAAGGTCTTATCCTCACGTTATCTTTTCTAGGGTTATAGGTTTTACCCTCACGTTATCTTTTATAAGGTCGTAGGTAGCACATAGGTCTTACCCTTATGTTATCTTTCTAGGGTCGTAGGTCGCTCGTAGGTCTTACCCCAATGTTATCTTTTATAGGGTCGTAGGATGCTCGTAGGTCTTACCCTCACGTTACCTTTTCTAGGGTCGTAGGTCACTCATAGGTCTTACCCTCATGTTATCTTTTCTAAGGTCGTAGGTCGCCCATAGGTCTTACCCTCATGTTATCTATTCTAAGGTTGTAGGTTGCTCGTAGGTCTTACCCTCATGTTATCTTTTATAGGGTTGTAGGTCGCTCGTAGGTCTTACCCTCTTGTTATATTTCTAGGATCATAGGTCTCTCGTAGGTCTTACACTGATGTTATCTTTTATAGGGTCGCAGGTCTCTCATAGGTCTTACCCTTATCTTATCTTTCTAGGTTCGTAGGTCGCTCGTAGGTCTTACACTTATGTTATCTTTTCTAGGGTCGTAGGTCACTTGTAGGTATTACCCTCACAATATCTTTTATAGGGTCGTAGGTCACTCCTAGGTCTTACCCACACGTTATATTTTCTAACTATGTAGTTCGCTTGTAGGTCTTACCCTCACGTTATCTTTTATAGGGTCGTAGGTCCCTCGAAGTACTTACCCTCATGTTATCTTTTATAGGTTCGTAGGTCGCTCGTAGGTCTTACCCTCATGTTACGATTTCTAGGGTCTAGGTCGCTCGTAGGTCTTACCCTCACGTTATCTTTTCTAAGTACATAGGTCGCTCGGAGGTCTTATCCTCACGTTCTTTTCTAGGGTTGTAGGTCTCACCCTCACGTTATCTTTTATAAGGTCATAGGTCGCTCGGAGGTCTTACCCTTTATGTTATCTTTCTAGGGTCGTAGGATACTCGTAGGTCTTACCCCAACGTTATCTTTTATAGGGTAGTAGGATGCTCGTAGGTCTTACCCTCACATTATCTTTTATAGGGTCGAAGTTTGCTCGTAGGTCTTAGCCTCACGTTACCTTTTCTAGGGTCTAAGGTCGCTCATAGGTCTTACCCTCATGTTATCTTTTCTAGCATCGTAGGTCGCCCGTAGGTCTTACCCTCACGTTATCTATTTTAAGGTCGTAGGTCGCTCGTAGGTCTTACCCCCACGTTATCTTTTATAGGGTTGTAGGTCTCTCGTAGGTCTTACCCTCATGTTATATTTCTAAGGTCGTAGGTCGCTCGTAGGTCTTACATTATGTTATCTTTTCTAGGGTCGTAGGTCGCTTGTAGGTATTACCCTCATAATATCTTTTATAGGGCCGTAGGTCGCTCGTAGGTCTTTCCCTCACGTTATATTTTCTAAGGTTGTAGTTCGCTCGTAGGTCTTACCCTCATATTATCTTTTATAGGGTCATAGTTCGCTCATAGTACTTACACTCACGTTATCTTTTATAGGGTCCTAGGTCCCTCGTAGGACTTACCCTCACGTTATCTTTTATAGGGCCGTAGGTCGCTCGTAGGTCTTACCCTTACGTTATGATTTCTAGGGTCTAGGTCGCTCGTAGGTCTTACCCTCATGCTATCATTTCTAAGGTCATAGGTCGCTCAGAGGTCTTACGCAAATGTTATATTTTCTAGGATCGTAGGTTGCTCATAGGTCTTATCCTCATGTTATCTTTTCTAGGGTTGTAGGTTTTACCCTCACGTTATCTTTTATAAGGTCGTAGGTCGCACATAGGTATTACCTTTATCTTATCTTTCTCGGGTCGTAGGTCGCTCGTAGGACTTACCCCAATGTTATCTTTTATAGGGTCGTAGGATACTCATAGGTCTTACCCTCATGTTATCTTTTATGGGGTCGATGTTCCCTCGTAGGTCTTACCCTCACGTTACCTTTTCTAGGGTCGTAGGTCACTCATAGGTCTTACCCTCATGTTATCTTTTCTAGGGTCGTAGGTCGCCCATAGGTCTTACCCTCATGTTATCTATTCTAAGGTCGTAGGTTGCTCGTAGGTCTTACCCTCATGTTATCTTTTATAGGGTTGTAGGTCGCTCGTAGGTCTTACCCTCATGTTATATTTCTAGGATCATAGGTCTCTCGTAGGTCTTACAATGACGTTATCTTTTATAGGGTCGTAGGTCGCTCATAGGTCTTACCCTCATGTTATCTTTCTAGGGTCGTAGGTCACTCGTAGGTTTTACTCTTATGTTATCTTTTCTATGGTCGTAGGTCGCTTGTAGGTATTACCCTCACAATATCATTTATAGGGTCGTAGGTTGCTCGTAGGTCTTACCCACACGTTATATTTTCTAAGGTTGTAGTTCGCTCGTAGGTCTTACCCACACGTTATCTTTTATAGGGTCGTAGGTCCCTCGAAGGACTTACCCTCACGTTATCTTTTATAGGGTCGTAGGTTGCTCGTAGGTCTTACCCTAACGTAATCATTTCTAGGGTCTAGGTCCCACGTAGGTCTTACCCTCATGTTATCTTTTCTAAGGTCGTAGGTCGCTCGGAGGTCTTACCCAAATGTTATATTTTCTAGGGTCGTAGGTCGCTCGTAGGTCTTATCCTCACGTTCTTTTCTAGGTTTGTAGGTCTTACCCTCACATTATCTTTTATAAGGTCGTAGGTCGCTCGTAAGTCTTACCCTTAAGTTAAATTTCTAGGGTCGTAGGTCTTACCCCAACGTTATCTTTTATAGGGTCGTAGGATGCTTATAGGTCTTACCCTCACATCATCTTTTATAGGGTTGAAGTTTGCTCGTAGGTCTTACCCTCACGTTACCTTTTCTAGGGTCCTAGGTCGCTCATAGGTCTTACCCTCATGTTATCTTTTCTAGGGTTGTAGGTCGCCCATAGGTCTTACCCTCATGTTATCTATTCTAAGGTCGTAGGTCGCTTGTAGGTCTTACCCTCACGTTATATTTTATAGGGTTGTAGGTCTCTCGTAGGTCTTACCCTCATGTTATATTTCTAAGATCATAGGTCTCTCGTATGTCTTACACTGATGTTGTCTTTTACAGGGTCGTAGGTCGCTCATAAGTCTTACCCTCATGTTATATTTCTAGGGTCGTAGGTCGGTCGTAGGTCGCTCATAGGTCTTACCCTCATGTTGTATTTCTAGGGTCGTAGGTCCCTCGTAGGTCTTAAACTTATGTTATCTTTTCTAGGGTCGTAGGTTGCTTGTAGGTATTACCCTCACAATATCTTTTATAGGGTCGTAGGTCGCTCGTAGGTCTTACCCTCACGTTATATTTTCTAAGGTTTTATTTCGCTCGTAGGTCTTACCCTCATGTTATCTTTTATAGGGTCGTAGGTCGCCCGTAGGTCTTACCCTTATGTTATCTTTTCTATGGTGGTAGTTCGCTCATAGGTCTTACCCTCACGTTATCTTTTCTAGGGTTGTAGGTTGCTCATAAATCTTACCCACACGATATCTTTTATAGGGTCGTAGGTCACTCGTAGGTCTTACCCTCATGTTATCTTTCTAGGGTCATAGGTCGCTTGTAGGTCTTACCCACACGTTATCTTTTATAGGGTCGTAGGTCGCTCTTAGGTCTTACCCTCACGTTATCTTTTATAGGGTCGTTGGTCGCTCGAAGGTCTTACCCTCGCATTATGAATTCTAGGGTCTAGGTCGCCCGTAGGTATTACCCTCATGTTATCTTTTCTAGGGTCGTAGTACGCTCGTAGGTCTTACCCTCAGGTTATCTTTTCTAGGGTCATAGGTCGCTCATAGGACTTACCCACACGATATCTTTTATAGGGTCGTAGGTCGCTCGTAGGACTTACCCTCATGTTATCTTTTATAGGGTCGTAGGTTGCTCGTAGGTCTTACCCTCATGTTATGATTTCTAGGGTCTAGGTCGCTCGTAGGTCTTACCCTCATGTTATCTTTTCTAAGGTCGTAGGTCGCTCGGAGGTCTTACGCAAATGTTATATTTTCTAGGGTCGTAGGTCGCTCATAGGTCTTATCCTCACGTTATCTTTTCAAGGGTTGTAGGTCTTACCCTCACGTTATCTTTTATAAGGTCGTAGGTCGCACATAGGTCTTACCCTTACGTTATCTTACTAGGGTCGTAGTTCACTCATAGGTCTTACCCCAATGTTATCTTTTATAAGGTCGTAGGATGCTTATAGGTCTTACCCTCACATTATCTTTTATAGGGTCGAAGTTCGCTCGTAGGTCTTACCCTCACGTTACCTTTTCTAGGGTCGTAGGTCGCTCATAGGTTTTACCCTCATGTTATCTTTTCTAGGGTCGTAGGCCGCCTGTAGGTCTTACCCTCATGTTATCTATTCTAAGGTCGTAGGTTGCTCGTAGGTCTTACCCTCACGTTATCTTTTATAGGGTTATAGGTCACTCGTAGGTCTTACCCTCATGTTATATTTCTAGGATCATAGGTCTCTCGTAGGTCTTACACTGACGTTATCTTTTATAGGGTCGTAGGTCGCTCGTAGGTCTTACACTTATGTTATCTTTTCTAGGGTCATAGGTCGCTTGTAGGTGTTACCCTCACAATATCTTTTATAGGGTCGTAGGTCGCTCGTAGGTCTTACCCCCATGTTATATTTTCTAAGGTTGTAGTTCGCTCGTAGGTCTTACCCTCACGTTATCTTTTATAGGGTCGTAGGTCCCTCGAAGGACTTACCCTCACGTTATCTTTTATAGGGCCGTAGGTTGCTCGTAGGTCTTACCCTCACGTTATCATTTCTAAGGTCTAGGTCGCTCGTAGGTCTTACCCAAATGTTATCTTTTCTAAGGTCGTAGGTCACTCGGAGGTCTTATCCTCACGTTCTTTTCTAGGGTTGTAGGTCTTACCCTTGCGTTATCTTTTATAAGGTCGTAGGATCCACGTAGGTCTTACCCTCATGTTATCTTTTATAGGGACGTAGGTCGCCCGTAGGTCTTACCCTCATGTTATTCTTTCTAGGGTCGTAGTTCGCTCATAGGTCTTACCCTCACATTATCTTTTCTAGGGGCGTAGGTCGCTCATAGGTCTTACCCTCATGTTATCTTTTTTAGGGTCGTAGGTCGCTCATAAGTCTTACCCACACGATATCTTTTATAGGGTCGTAGGTCACTCGTAGGTCTTACCCTCATGTTATATTTCTAGGGTCATAAGTCGCTTGTAGATCTTACCCACACGTTATCAGTTATAGGGTCGTAGGTCGCTCGTAGGTCTTACCCTCATGTTATCTTTTATAGGGTCGTAGGTCACTCGTAGGTCTTACCCTACGTTATGAATTCTAGGGTCTAGGTCGCCCGTAGGTATTACCCTCATGTTATCTTTTCTAGGGTCGTAGTACGCTCGTAGGTCTTACCCTCACGTTATCTTTTCTAGGGTCATAGGTCGCTCATAGGTTTTACCCTCACATTATCTTTTCAAGATCGTAGGTCGCTCATTGGACTTACCCACACGATATCTTTTATAAGGTCATAGGTCGCTCGTAGGACTTACTCTCACGTTATCTTTTATAGGGTTGTAGGTCGCTCGAAGGTCTTACCCTCACGTTATGATTTCTAGGGTCTAGGTCGCTCGTACCTCTTACCCTCACGTTATCTTTTCTAAGGTCGTACGTCGCTCGAAGGTCTTACGCAAATGTTATATTTTCTAGGTTTGTAGGTTGCTCATAGGTCTTATGCTCATGTTAACTTTTCCAGGGTTGTAGGTCTTACCCTAACGTTATCTTTTATAAGGTCGTAGGTCGCACATAGGTCTTACCCTTATGTTATCTTGTAGGTCTTACCCTCACATTATCTTTTATAGGGTCAGAGGTTACTCGTAGGTCACACGTAGGTCGCTCGTAGGTCTTAACTCACGTTATCCTTTATAGGGTCGTAGGTCGCACGTAGATCTTACCCTCACGTTCTCTTTTCTAGGTTCGTAGGTCGCCCATAGTTCTTACCCTCATGTTATATTTTCTAAGGTTGTAGTTCGCTCGTAGGTCTTACCCTCATGTTATCTTGTATAGGGTCGTAGGTCGCCCGTAGGTATTACCCTCACGTTATCTTTTCAAGGGTTATAGTTCGCTCATAGGTCTTACCCTCACGTTATCTTTTCTAGGGTCGTAGGTCTCTCATTAGTCTTACCCACACGATATCTTTTATAGGGTAGTAGGTCACTCGTAGGTCTTACCCTCATGTTATCTTTCTAGGGGTATAGGTCGCTTTTAGGTCTTACCCACACGTTATCTTTTATAGGGACGTAGGTCACTTGTAGGTCTTACCCGCACGTTATCTTTTATAGGGTCGTAGGTCGCCCGTAGGTCTTACCCTCACGTTATCTTTTCTAGGCTCGTAGTTCACTCGTAGGTCTTACCCTCATGTTATCTTTTCTAGGGTCATAGGTCGCTCATAGGTCTTACCCTCACGTTATCTTTTGTAGGGTCGTAGTTCGCTCATAAGTCTCACCCACACGATGTCTTTTATAGGGACGTAGGTTGCTCGTAGGTCTTACCTTCATGTTATCTTTCGAGGGTCATAGGTTGCTTGTAGGTCTTACCCACACATTATCTTTTATAGGGTCGTAGGTCACTCGTAGTTCTTACCATCATGTTATCTTTTATAGGGTTGTAGGTCGCTCGTAGGTCTTACACTCACGTTTTCTTTTATAGGGTCGTAGGTCGCTCGTAGGTCTTACCCTCATGTTATCTTTTATAGGGTCGTAGGTCGCTCGTAGGTCTTACCCTCATGTTTTAATTTCTAGGGTCTAGGTCCCTCGTAGGTCTTACCCTCACGTTATCTTTTCTAAGGTTGTAGGTCGCCCAGAGGTCTTACCCTCACATTATCTTTTCTAGGGTCGTAGGTCGCTCGTAGGTCTTATCTTGACGTCATCTTTTCTAGGGTTGTAGGTCTTACCCTTATGTTATCTTTTTTAAGGTCATAGGTCGCACGTAGGTCTTACCCTCATGTTCTCTTTTCTAGGTACGTAGGTCGCCCGTAGGTCTTACCCTCATGTTATGATTTCTAGGGTCTAGGTCGCTCGTAGCTCTTACCGTCATGTTATCTTTTCTAAGTTCGTGGGTCTCTCGAAGGTCTTACGCTAATGTTATATTTTCTAGGTTCGTAGGTTGCTCATAGGTCTTATCCTCACGTTAACTTTTCCAGGGTCGTAGGTCTTACCCTCACGTTATCTTTTATAAGGTCGTAGGTCGCACATAGGTCTTACCCTTTTGTTATCTTTCTAGGGTCGTAGGTCGCTCGTAGGTCTTACCATAATGTTATCTTTTATAGGGTCGTAGGATGCTTGTAGGTCTTACCCTCACATTATCTTTTATATGGTCGGAGGTTTCTCGTAGGTCACTCGTAGGTCGCTCGTAGGTCTTACACTCACGTTATCTTTTATAGGGTCGTAGGTCGCACGTAGGTCTTACCCTCACGTTCTCTTTTCTAGGTTCGTAGGTCGCCCGTAGGTCTTACCCTCACGTTATCATTTCTATGGTTGTATGTCGCTCGTAGGTCTTACCCTCACGTTACCTTTTCTAGGGTCGTAGTTCGCTCGTAGGTCTTACCCTCACGTTACCTTTTCTAGGATCGTAGGTCGCTCATGGGTCTTACCCTCACGTTATCTTTTCTAAGGTCGTAGGTCGCCCGTAGGTCTTACCCTCACGTTATCTATTTTAAGGTCATAGGTCACTCGTAGGTCTTACCCTCACGTTATCCTTTATAGGGTTCTAGGTCGCTCGTAGGTCTTACCCTCATGTTATATTTCTAGGATCATAGGTCTCTTGTAGGTCTTACACTAACGTTATCTTTTATAGGGTCGTAGGTCGCTCATAGGTCTTACCCTCATGTTATCTTTCTAGAGTCGTAGGTTGCTCGTAGATCTTACCCTTATGTTATCTTTTCTAGGGTCGTAGGTCTCTTGTAGTTATTACCCTCACAATATCTTTTATAGGGTCGTAGGTCGCTCGTAAGTCTTACCCTCACGTTATATTTTCTAAGGTTTTATTTCGCTTTTAGGTCTTACCCTCATGTTATCTTTTATAGAGTCGTAGGTTGCCCGTAGGTCTTACCCTCACGTTATCTTTTCTAGGGTCGTAGGTCTCTCATTAGTCTTACCCACACGATATCTTTTATAGGGTCGTAGGTCACTCGTAGGTCTTACCCTCATGTTATCTTTCTAGGGGTATAGGTCGCTTTTAGGTCTTACCCACACGTTATCTTTTATAGGGACGTAGGTCACTTGTAGGTCTTACCCGCACGTTATCTTTTATAGGGTCGTAGGTTGCCCGTAGGTCTTACCCTCACGTTATCTTTTCTAGGGTCTTAGTTCACTCGTAGGTCTTACCCTCATGTTATCTTTTCTAGGGTCATAGGTCGCTCATAGGTCTTACCCTTACGTTATCTTTTGTAGGGTCGTAGTTCGCTCATAAGTCTCACCCACACGATGTCTTTTATAGGGATGTAGGTTGCTCGTAGGTCTTACCCTCATGTTATCTTTCGAGGGTCATAGGTTGCTTGTAGGTCTTACCCACACATTATCTTTTATAGGGTCGTAGGTCACTCGTAGTTCTTACCATCATGTTATCTTTTATAGGGTTGTAGGTCGCTCGTAGGTCTTACACTGACGTTTTCTTTTATAGGGTCGTAGGTCGCTCGTAGGTCTTACCCTCATGTTATCTTTTATAGGGTCGTAAGTCGCTCGTAGGTCTTACCCTCACGTTTTAATTTCTAGGGTCTAGGTCCCTCGTAGGTCTTACCCTCACGTTATCTTTTCTAAGGTTGTAGGTCGCCCGGAGGTCTTACCCTCACATTATCTTTTCTAGGGTCGTAGGTCGCTCGTAGGTCTTATCTTGACGTTATCTTTTCTAGGGTTGTAGGTCTTACCCTTATGTTATCTTTTTTAAGGTCATAGGTCGCACGTAGGTCTTACCCTCACGTTCTCTTTTCTAGGTTCGTAGGTCGCCCGTAGGTCTTACCCTCATGTTATGATTTCTAGGGTCTAGGTCGCTCGTAGCTCTTACCCTCATGTTATCTTTTCTAAGGTCGTGGGTCTCTCGAAGGTCTTACGCAAATGTTATATTTTCTAGGTTCGTAGGTTGCTCATAGGTCTTATCCTCACGTTATCTTTTCTAGGGTTTTAGGTCTTACCCTCACGTTATCTTTTATAAGGTCGTAAGTCGCACATAGGTCTTACCCTTTTGTTATCTTTCTAGGGTCGTAGGTCGCTCGTAGGTCTTACCACAATGTTATCTTTTATAGGGTCGTAGGATGCTTGTAGGTCTTACCCTCACATTATCTTTTATAGGGTCGGAGGTTTCTCGTAGGTCACTCGTAGGTCGCTCGTAGGTCTTACACTCACGTTATCTTTTATAGGGTCGTAGGTCGCACGTAGGTCTTACCCTCACGTTCTCTTTTCTAGGTTCGTAGGTCGCCCGTAGGTCTTACCCTCACGTTATCATTTCTAGGGTTGTATGTCGCTCGTAGGTCTTACCCTCACGTTACCTCTTCTAGGGTCGTAGTTCGCTCGTAGGTCTTACCCTCACGTTACCTTTTCTAGGATCGTAGGTCGCTCATGGGTCTTACCCTCACGTTATCTTTTCTAAGGTCGTAGGTCGCCCGTAGGTCTTACCCTCACGTTATCTATTTTAAGGTCATAGGTCACTCGTAGGTCTTACCCTCACGTTATCTTTTATAGGGTTCTAGGTCGCTCGTAGGTCTTACCCTCATGTTATATTTCTAGGATCATAGGTCTCTTGTAGGTCTTACACTAACGTTATCTTTTATAGGGTCGTAGGTCGCTCATAGGTCTTACCCTCATGTTATCTTTCTAGAGTCGTAGGTTGCTCGTAGATCTTACCCTTATGTTATCTTTTCTAGGGTCGTAGGTCTCTTGTAGTTATTACCCTTACAATATCTTTTATAGGGTCGTAGGTCGCTCGTAAGTCTTACCCTCACGTTATATTTTCTAAGGTTTTATTTCGCTTTTAGGTCTTACCCTCATGTTATCTTTTATAGAGTCGTAGGTTGCCCGTAGGTCTTACCCTCACGTTATCTTTTCTAGGGCCGTAGTTCGCTCGTAGTTCTTACCCTCACGTTATCTTTTCTAGGGGCGTATGTCGCTCATAGGTGTTACCCTCACGTTATCTTTTCTAGGGTCGTAGGTCGCTCATAAGTCTTACCCACACGATATCTTTTATAGGGTCGTAGGTCGCTCGTAGGACTTACCCTCATGTTATCTTTTATAGGGTCGTAGGTCGCTCGTAGGTCTTACCCTCGCGTTATGATTTCTAGGGTCTAGGTCGCTCGTAGGTCTTACCCTCACGTTATCTTTTCTAAGGTCGTAGGTCGCTCAGAGGTCTTACACAAATGTTATATTTTCTAGGTTCGTAGGTCACTCATAGGTCTTATCCTCACGTTATCTTTTCAAGGGTTTTAGGTCTTACCCTCACGTTATCTTTTATAAGGTCGTAAGTCGCACATAGGTCTTACCCTTATGTTATCTTTCTAGGGTCGTAGTTCACTCGTAGGTCTTACCCCAATGTTATCTTTTATAGGGTCATAGGATGCTTGTAGGTCTTACCCTCACATTATCTTTTATAGGGTCGAAGTTTGCTCGTAGGTCTTACCCTCACGTTACCTTTTCTAGGGTCGTAGGTCGCTCAGAGGTCTTACCCTCATGTTATCTTTTCTAGGGCCGTAGGTCGCCCGTAGGTCTTACCCTCATGTTATCTATTCTAAGGTTGTAGGTTGCTCGTAGGTCTTACCCTCACGTTATCTTTTATAGGGTTGTAGGTCACTCTTAGGTCTTACCCTCATGTTATATTTCTAGGATCATAGGTCTCTCGTAGGTCTTACTGTGACGTTATCTTTTATAGGGTCGTAGGTCGCTCATAGGTCTTACCCTCATGTTATCTTTCTAGGGTCGTAGGTCGCTCGTAGGTCTTACACTTATGTTATCTTTTCTAGGGTCGTAGGTCGCTTGTAGGTATTACCCTCACAATATCTTTTATAGGGTCGTAGGTCGCTCATAGGTCTTACCCACACGTTAAATTTCTAAGGTTGTAGTTCGCTCGTAGGTCTTACCCTCACGTTAACTTTTATAGGGTTGTAGGTGTAACACCCCAGTTTCAATTATTTGATTTATTTAAATTTGGGAAATTATTTTATTAGAATTAATAAAATAAAAAGGAATTATTTATTTTGAAATATGGAGGAAAATAAAAGAAATAAGAAATATGGATTTCTTTTAAGTTATTGGGCTTGGATGTTGTTAGTAAAGAGTGGGGGTGCAAAAGAAGTAAGGATATGTTTTGGAACTCAAGTTATTTTTTTCTCATTATTCACGATAACACAGAAGTTGGGATTTTGGGAAGCAGAGCTCTGAAGGTACGAAGAACGAAGAACGAAGAACATCGCTCAAAAAGTTCAAAGCTGCTAATTGATAAGGTAAGGGGGGCTATTACTCGATTTACCTTTGTTTATGGGTTTATGTACGGTTGATTTGGGTAATCGTAGGAAAAAACCCCAATTGTTAGATGTTAGTAGGGATCAATACCCTTAGGATTGAACTTTGTTAAACAGGGTTTAGGTTCTCAATTTTATGAAATCAATTAACGATTTTAGGTTCCTAATGGTGGATTGGGAGTATATCTGCATGATCGTGAATTTACCTTAGAAGTTATAGGGATAACCCCAATGTTAGCATATTTCCCCAAAATGAACGACTAATCGCTTCTAAAGGTTACTATAATGATTGTTGGTAATTAGGAAAATGAGGTGTTGTTTTGAATTATACAAACTCGATGTCGTTAGGTACCGAAATGCGCGTTTAGACTGGCATTTTTCCGCGTTTGGCTGCTGTTCTGAGCTGTTGCAGGTACAGGAAAATTTTGTACGCGCTCAGCAACACGGGCCGTGTTGCACAACACGGGCACCCGTGTTGTTCTTCTGTGTTGGTGAGGTAATGTGTTTTCTGGACAAATTACAACACGGGCCGTGTTGCACAACACGGGCACCCGTGTTGCTCCCTCTGTATTGACAAAGATAAATGGTTTTCTGGACACCTTACAACACGGGCCGTGTTGCACAACACGGGTACCCGTGTTGAGCCCCTGTGTTGGCTTCTGAATTTTGTTGTCTGTGCTTCGTTGTGATGTACAGGAATGATTTTGTTTAATGTGCAGTGTTTGTTAGTTTTGAACATGCTGCTTAATGATATGTATAGTGCTGTGGAGGCTTGTATCGAATAATGTTTGTATGTATGATTACCAACATTGTGTGGATTTTATTGTCATGCTTTAGATAATGTTATCAAGCATGAATTATGATATGACTTGATATGATTGATGTTTAAATAGTATGCTGAGTGATTACATGCTATCCATATCCTGTTATGATTGATGTTGTAGATTGTTGCATGATATGTCGATTGATGTTAATAGTATGCTGAGTGTTACATACTTACATATCATGTTGCATTTGTTAATTCCCATTGTGTGGAATTAACATGGTGGCCAATATACGTGTCCGCGATTTAATGGAACGTTGAGGTGGTAGCCGTGTCCGCGATATAATGGAACGGTGAGTTATCCGTGACCCGAGATTTAATGGGGCGGTAAAGTGGTACCACATGCATGGGTGTGTTGCATTACCTTGAATATAACATGAATGGATGATTTTTCCAATGTTGTATTTGATTGTTTGTATGCACGTATGGTTGCTAAATGGTTGACGATGTTTGATGTTAATTGCAAATATGAAAAGCAATATACTATGGGTATATGAATTGTAAAGGTTTTTGTAAACTATGAAATATGCTAATCGTTGGGTGATGCTTATGGTTTCCTGAATTGATTGTTATGAACGTATAATCAAATGTATAATTGAGATGCTCACCCTTACTGTTGAATATTTCAGATTGAGGAGCTTCGTTCAGGTGCTTGGCGAAGGCTTGTCGTTTCTAGTTTATTTTCGTTTTAGTATTGTCCGGGTCATGCTCTGATAGTTGTAACTCCGGGAACGTTTGTTTGTCGAGCTGTTTTAGTCAGACTCGTTTAATTCCTTATGTTTTGTTATAATATGATGTTGACAGTTTCCAGGTGTTAATCCCTGATGATTTTGAAAATATTATAACATTGATTTTATTAATTAAATTATTCCGCTGTGTAAACATGTATGAGTTACTACTACGTTATGCATGACAGGAATTTGTTTTATTGAAAGAAAATTGTAGCACCCTCGATTATACATGTACTCTGAAATTATGATTTTAATATTTGCGAAAATTTATTCGGGGTTTTAGAGGGTATTACAGTAGGTCTCTCGTAGGTCTTACCCTCATGTTATATTTCTAAGGTCGTAGGTCGCTCGTAGGTCTTACACTTATGTTATCTTTTCTAGGGTCGTAGGTCGCTTTTAGGTATTACCCTCAAAATATCTTTTATAGGGTCGTAGGTCGCTCGTAAGTCTTACCCTCATGTTATATTTTCTAAGGTTGTAGTTTGCTCGTAGGTCTTACCCTCATGTTATCTTTTATAGGGTCGTAGGTCGCCCGTAGGTATTACCCTCACGTTATCTTTTCTAGGGTCGTAGGTCTCTCATTAGTCTTACCCACACGATATCTTTTATAGGGTCGTAGGTCACTCGTAGGTCTTACCCTCATGTTATCTTTCTAGGGGTATAGGTCGCTTTTAGGTCTTACCCACACGTTATCTTTTATAGGGTCGTAGGTCACTCGTAGGTCGTACCCGCACGTTATCTTTTATAGGGTCGTAGGTCGCCCGTAGGTCTTACCCTCACGTTATCTTTTCTAGGGTCGTAGTTCGCTCGTAGGTCTTACCCTCATGTTATCTTTTCTATGGTCGTAGGTCGCTCATAGGTCTTACCCTCACGTAATCTTTGTAGGGTCGTAGTTCGCTCATAAGTCTCACCCACTCGATGTCTTTTATAGGGTCGTAAGTTGCTCGTAGGTCTTACCCTCATGTTATCTTTCGAGGGTCATTGGTTGCTTGTAGGTTTTACCCACACATTATCTTCTTTAGGGTCGTAGGTCACTCGTAGTTCTCACCATCATGTTATCTTTTAAAGGGTTGTAGGTCGCTCGTAGGTCTTACACTCATGTTTTCTTTTATAGGGTCGTAGGTCGCTCGTAGGTCTTACCCTCATGTTTTGATTTCTAGGGTCTAGGGTGCTCGTAGGTCTTACCCTCACGTTATCTTTTCTAAGGTTGTAGGTCGCTCAGAGGTCTTACCCTCACATTATCTTTTCCAGGGTCGTAGGCCGCTCATAGGTCTTATCTTGACGTTATCTTTTCTAGGGTTGTAGGTCTTACCCTCATGTTATCTTTTTTAAGGTCGTAGGCCGCTCGTAGCTCTTACCCTTATGTTATCTTTCTAGGATCGTAGGTCGCTCTTAGGTCTTACCCCCATGTTATCTTTTATAGGGTCGTAGGTCATTTGTAGGTCTTACCCTCACGTTATCTTTTATAAGGTCGTAGGTCTCACATCGATCTTACCCTTTTGTTATCTTTCTAGGGTCGTAGGTCGCTCGTAGGTCTTACCACAATGTTATCTTTTATAGGGTCGTAGGATGCTTGTAGGTCTTACCCTCACATTATCTTTTATAGGGTCGGAGGTTTCTCGTACGTCACTCGTAGGTCGCTCGTAGGTCTTACACTCACGTTATCTTTTATAGGGTCGTAGGTCTCACGTAGGTCTTACCCTCACGTTCTCTTTTCTAGGTTCGTAGGTCGCCCGTAGTTCTTATCCTCACGTTATCATTTCTAGGGTTGTATGTCGCTCGTAGGTCTTACCCTCACGTTACCTTTTCTAGGGTCGTAGTTCGCTCGTAGGTCTTACCCTCACGTTACCTTTTCTAGGATCATAGGTCGCTCATGGGTCTTACCCTCACGTTATCTTTTCTAAGGTCGTAGGTCGCCCGTAGGTCTTACCCTCACGTTATCTATTTTAAGGTCGTAGGTCACTCGTAGGTCTTACCCTCACGTTATCTTTTATAGGGTTCTAGGTCGCTCGTAGGTCTTACCCTCATGTTATATTTCTAGGATCATAGGTCTCTTGTAGGTCTTACACTAACGTTATCTTTTATAGGGTCGTAGGTCGCTCATAGGTCTTACCCTCATGTTATCTTTCTAGAGTCGTAGGTTGCTCGTAGATCTTACCCTTATGTTATCTTTTCTAGGGTCGTAGGTCTCTTGTAGTTATTACCCTTACAATATCTTTTATAGGGTCGTAGGTCGCTCGTAAGTCTTACCCTCACGTTATATTTTCTAAGGTTTTATTTCACTTTTAGGTCTTACCCTCATGTTATCTTTTATAGAGTCGTAGGTTGCCCGTAGGTCTTACCCTCACGTTATCTTTTCTAGGGCCGTAGTTCGCTCGTAGTTCTTACCCTCGCGTTATCTTTTCTAGGGGCGTATGTCGCTCATAGGTGTTACCCTCACGTTATCTTTTCTAGGGTCGTAGGTCGCTCATAAGTCTTACCCACACGATATCTTTTATAGGGTCGTAGGTCGCTCGTAGGACTTACCCTCATGTTATCTTTTATAGGGTCGTAGGTCGCTCGTAGGTCTTACCCTCGCGTTATGATTTCTAGGGTCTAGGTCGCTCGTAGGTCTTACCCTCACGTTATCTTTTCTAAGGTCGTAGGTCGCTCAGAGGTCTTACGCAAATGTTATATTTTCTAGGTTCGTAGGTCACTCATAGGTCTTATCCTCACGTTATCTTTTCAAGGGTTTTAGGTCTTACCCTCATGTTATCTTTTATAAGGTCGTAAGTCGCACATAGGTCTTACCCTTATGTTATCTTTCTAGGGTCGTAGTTCACTCGTAGGTCTTACCCCAATGTTATCTTTTATAGGGTCATAGGATGCTTGTAGGTCTTACCCTCACATTATCTTTTATAGGGTCGAAGTTTGCTCGTAGGTCTTACCCTCACCTTACCTTTTCTAGGGTCGTAGGTCGCTCAGAGGTCTTACCCTCATGTTATCTTTTCTAGGGCCGTAGGTCGCCCGTAGGTCTTACCCTCATGTTATCTATTCTAAGGTTGTAGGTTGCTCGTAGGTCTTACCCTCACGTTATCTTTTATAGGGTTGTAGGTCACTCGTAGGTCTTACCCTCATGTTATATTTCTAGGATCATAGGTCTCTCGTAGGTCTTACTGTGACGTTATCTTTTATAGGGTCGTAGGTCGCTCATAGGTCTTACCCTCATGTTATCTTTCTAGGGTCGTAGGTCGCTCGTAGGTCTTACACTTATGTTATCTTTTCTAGGGTCGTAGGTCGCTTGTAGGTATTACCCTCACAATATCTTTTATAGGGTCGTAGGTCGCTCGTAGGTCTTACCCACACGTTAAATTTCTAAGGTTGTAGTTCGCTCGTAGGTCTTACCCTCACGTTAACTTTTATAGGGTTGTAGGTGTAACACCCCAGTTTCAATTATTTGATTTATTTAAATTTGGGAAATTATTTTATTAGAATTAATAAAATAAAAAGGAATTATTTATTTTGAAATATGGAGGAAAATAAAAGAAATAAGAAATATGGATTTCTTTTAAGTTATTGGGCTTGGATGTTGTTAGTAAAGAGTGGGGGTGCAAAAGAAGTAAGGATATGTTTTGGAACTCAAGTTATTTTTTTCTCATTATTCACGATAACACAGAAGTTGGGATTTTGGGAAGCAGAGCTCTGAAGGTACGAAGAACGAAGAACGAAGAACATCGCTCAAAAAGTTCAAAGCTGCTAATTGATAAGGTAAGGGGGGCTATTACTCGATTTACCTTTGTTTATGGGTTTATGTACGGTTGATTTGGGTAATCGTAGGAAAAAACCCCAATTGTTAGATGTTAGTAGGGATCGATACCCTTAGGATTGAACTTTGTTAAACAGGGTTTAGGTTCTCAATTTTATGAAATCAATTAACGACTTTAGGTTCCTAATGGTGGATTGGGAGTATATCTGCATGATCGTGAATTTACCTTAGAAGTTATAGGGATAACCCCAATGTTAGCATATTTCCCCAAAATGAACGACTAATCGCTTCTAAAGGTTACTATAATGATTGTTGGTAATTAGGAAAATGAGGTGTTGTTTTGAATTATACAAACTCGATGTCGTTAGGTACCGAAATGCGCGTTTAGACTGGCATTTTTCCGCGTTTGGCTGCTGTTCTGAGCTGCTGCAGGTACAGGAAAATTTTGTACGCGCTCAGCAACACGGGCCGTGTTGCACAACACGGGCACCCGTGTTGTTCTTCTGTGTTGGTGAGGTAATGTGTTTTCTGGACACATTACAACACGGGCCGTGTTGCACAACACGGGCACCCGTGTTGCTCCCTCTGTATTGACAAAGATAAATGGTTTTCTGGACACCTTACAACACGGGCCGTGTTGCACAACACGGGTACCCGTGTTGAGCCCCTGTGTTGGCTTCTGAATTTTGTTGTCTGTGCTTCGTTGTGATGTACAGGAATGATTTTGTTTAATGTGCAGTGTTTGTTAGTTTTGAACATGCTGCTTAATGATATGTATAGTGCTGTGGAGGCTTGTATCGAATAATGTTTGTATGTATGATTACCAACATTGTGTGGATTTTATTGTCATGCTTTAGATAATGTTATCAAGCATGAATTATGATATGACTTGATATGATTGATGTTTAAATAGTATGCTGAGTGATTACATGCTATCCATATCCTGTTATGATTGATGTTGTAGATTGTTGCATGATATGTCGATTGATGTTAATAGTATGCTGAGTGTTACATACTTACATATCATGTTGCATTTGTTAATTCCCATTGTGTGGAATTAACATGGTGGCCAATATACGTGTCCGCGATTTAATGGAACGTTGAGGTGGTAGCCGTGTCCGCGATATAATGGAACGGTGAGTTATCCGTGACCCGAGATTTAATGGGGCGGTAAAGTGGTACCACATGCATGGGTGTGTTGCATTACCTTGAATATAACATGAATGGATGATTTTTCCAATGTTGTATTTGATTGTTTGTATGCACGTATGGTTGCTAAATGGTTGACGATGTTTGATGTTAATTGCAAATATGAAAAGCAATATACTATGGGTATATGAATTGTAAAGGTTTTTGTAAACTATGAAATATGCTAATCGTTGGGTGATGCTTATGGTTTCCTGAATTGATTGTTATGAACGTATAATCAAATGTATAATTGAGATGCTCACCCTTACTGTTGAATATTTCAGATTGAGGAGCTTCGTTCAGGTGCTTGGCGAAGGCTTGTCGTTTCTAGTTTATTTTCGTTTTAGTATTGTCCGGGTCATGCTCTGATAGTTGTAACTCCGGGAACGTTTGTTTGTCGAGATGTTTTAGTCAGACTCGTTTAATTCCTTATGTTTTGTTATAATATGATGTTGACAGTTTCCAGGTGTTAATCCCTGATGATTTTGAAAATATTATAACATTGATTTTATTAATTAAATTATTCCGCTGTGTAAACATGTATGAGTTACTACTACGTTATGCATGACAGGAATTTGTTTTATTGAAAGAAAATTGTAGCACCCTCGATTATACATGTACTCTGAAATTATGATTTTAATATTTGCGAAAATTTATTCGGGGTTTTAGAGGGTATTACAGTAGGTCTCTCGTAGGTCTTACCCTCATGTTATATTTCTAAGGTCGTAGGTCGCTCGTAGGTCTTACACTTATGTTATCTTTTCTAGGGTCGTAGGTCGCTTTTAGGTATTACCCTCAAAATATCTTTTATAGGGTCGTAGGTCGCTCGTAAGTCTTACCCTCATGTTATATTTTCTAAGGTTGTAGTTTGCTCGTAGGTCTTACCCTCATGTTATCTTTTATAGGGTCGTAGGTCGCCCGTAGGTATTACCCTCACGCTATCTTTTCTAGGGTCGTAGGTATCTCATTAGTCTTACCCACACGATATCTTTTATAGGGTCGTAGGTCACTCGTAGGTCTTACCCTCATGTTATCTTTCTAGGGGTATAGGTCGCTTTTAGGTCTTACCCACACGTTATCTTTTATAGGGTCGTAGGTCACTCGTAGGTCGTACCCGCACGTTATCTTTTATAGGGTCGTAGGTCGCCCGTAGGTCTTACCCTCACGTTATCTTTTCTAGGGTCGTAGTTCGCTCGTAGGTCTTACCCTCATGTTATCTTTTCTATGGTCGTAGGTCGCTCATAGGTCTTACCCTCACGTAATCTTTGTAGGGTCGTAGTTCGCTCATAAGTCTCACCCACTCGATGTCTTTTATAGGGTCGTAAGTTGCTCGTAGGTCTTACCCTCATGTTATCTTTCGAGGGTCATTGGTTGCTTGTAGGTTTTACCCACACATTATCTTCTTTAGGGTCGTAGGTCACTCGTAGTTCTCACCATCATGTTATCTTTTAAAGGGTTGTAGGTCGCTCGTAGGTCTTACACTCATGTTTTCTTTTATAGGGTCGTAGGTCGCTCGTAGGTCTTACCCTCATGTTTTGATTTCTAGGGTCTAGGGTGCTCGTAGGTCTTACCCTCACGTTATCTTTTCTAAGGTTGTAGGTCGCTCAGAGGTCTTACCCTCACATTATCTTTTCCAGGGTCGTAGGCCGCTCATAGGTCTTATCTTGACGTTATCTTTTCTAGGGTTGTAGGTCTTACCCTCATGTTATCTTTTTTAAGGTCGTAGGCCGCTCGTAGCTCTTACCCTTATGTTATCTTTCTAGGATCGTAGGTCGCTCTTAGGTCTTACCCCCATGTTATCTTTTATAGGGTCGTAGGTCATTTGTAGGTCTTACCCTCACGTTATCTTTTATAAGGTCGTAGGTCTCACATCGATCTTACCCTTTTGTTATCTTTCTAGGGTCGTAGGTCGCTCGTAGGTCTTACCACAATGTTATCTTTTATAGGGTCGTAGGATGCTTGTAGGTCTTACCCTCACATTATCTTTTATAGGGTCGGAGGTTACTCGTAGGTCACTCATAGGTCGCTCGTAGGTCTTACACTCACGTTATCTTTTATAGGGTCGTAGGTCTCACGTAGGTCTTACCCTCACGTTCTCTTTTCTAGGTTCGTAGGTCGCCCGTAGTTCTTATCCTCACGTTATCATTTCTAGGGTTGTATGTCGCTCGTAGGTCTTACCCTCACGTTACCTTTTCTAGGGTCGTAGTTCGCTCGTAGGTCTTACCCTCACGTTACCTTTTCTAGGATCATAGGTCGCTCATGGGTCTTACCCTCACGTTATCTTTTCTAAGGTCGTAGGTCGCCCGTAGGTCTTACCCTCACGTTATCTATTTTAAGGTCGTAGGTCACTCGTAGGTCTTACCCTCACGTTATCTTTTATAGGGTTGTAAGTCGCTCGTAGGTCTTACCCTCATGTTATATTTCTAGGATCATAGGTCTCTCGTAGGTCTTACACTAAAGTTATCTTTTATAGGGTCGTAGGTCGCTCATAGGTCTTACCCTCATGTTATCTTTCTAGAGTCGTAGGTTGCTCGTAGATCTTACCCTTATGTTATCTTTTCTAGGGTCGTAGGTCTCTTATAGTTATTACCCTCACAATATCTTTTATAGAGTCGTAGGTCGCTCGTAAGTCTTACCCTCACGTTATATTTTCTAAGGTTTTATTTCGCTTTTAGGTCTTACCCTCATGTTATCTTTTATAGAGTCGTAGGTCGCCCGTAGGTCTTACCCTCACGTTATCTTTTCTAGGGGCGTAGTTCGCTCGTAGTTCTTACCCTCGCGTTATCTTTTCTAGGGGCGTATGTCGCTCATAGGTGTTACCCTCACGTTATCTTTTCTAGGGTCGTAGGTCGCTCATAAGTCTTACCCACACGATATCTTTTATAGGGTCGTAGGTCGCTCGTAGGACTTACCCTCATGTTATCTTTTATAGGGTCGTAGGTCGCTCGTAGGTCTTACCCTCGCGTTATGATTTCTAGGGTCTAGGTCGCTCGTAGGTCTTACCCTCACGTTATCTTTTCTAAGGTCGTAGGTCGCTCAGAGGTCTTACGCAAATGTTATATTTTCTAGGTTCGTAGGTCACTCATAGGTCTTATCCTCACGTTATCTTTTCAAGGGTTTTAGGTCTTACCCTCACGTTATCTTTTATAAGGTCGTAAGTCGCACATAGGTCTTACCCTTATGTTATCTTTCTAGGGTCGTAGTTCGCTCGTAGGTCTTACCCCAATGTTATCTTTTATAGGGTCATAGGATGCTTGTAGGTCTTACCCTCACATTATCTTTTATAGGGTCGAAGTTTGCTCGTAGGTCTTACCCTCACGTTACCTTTTCTAGGGTCGTAGGTCGCTCAGAGGTCTTACCCTCATGTTATCTTTTCTAGGGCCGTTGGTCGCCCGTAGGTCTTACCCTCATGTTATCTATTCTAAGGTTGTAGGTTGCTCGTAGGTCTTACCCTCACGTTATCTTTTATAGGGTTGTAGGTCACTCGTAGGTCTTACCCTCATGTTATATTTCTAGGATCATAGGTCTCTCGTAGGTCTTACTGTGACGTTATCTTTTATAGGGTCGTAAGTCGCTCATAGGTCTTACCCTCATGTTATCTTTCTAGGGTCGTAGGTCGCTCGTAGGTCTTACACTTATGTTATCTTTTCTAGGGTCGTAGGTCGCTTGTAGGTATTACCCTCACAATATCTTTTATAGGGTCGTAGGTCGCTCGTAGGTCTTACCCACACGTTATATTTTCTAAGGTTGTAGTTCGCTTGTAGGTCTTACCCTCACGTTAACTTTTATAGGGTTGTAGGTCTCTCGTAGGTCTTACCCTCATGTTATATTTCTAAGGTCGTAGGTCGCTCGTAGGTCTTACTCTTATGTTATCTTTTCTAGGGTCGTAGGTCGCTTGTAGGTATTACCCTCAAAATATCTTTTATAGGGTCGTAGGTCGCTCGTAAGTCTTACCCTCATGTTATATTTTCTAAGGTTGTAGTTTGCTCGTAGGTCTTACCCTCATGTTATCTTTTATAGGGTCGTAGGTCGCCCGTAGGTATTACCCTCACGTTATCTTTTCTAGGGTCGTAGGTCTCTCATTAGTCTTACCCACACGATATCTTTTATAGGGTCGTAGGTCACTCGTAGGTCTTACCCTCATGTTATCTTTCTAGGGGTATAGGTCGCTTTTAGGTCTTACCCACACGTTATCTTTGATAGGGTCGTAGGTCACTCGTAGGTCTTACCCGCACGTTATCTTTTATAGGGTCGTAGGTCTCCCGTAGGTCTTACCCTCACGTTATCTTTTCTAGGGGCGTAGTTCGCTCGTAGGTCTTACCCTCGCGTTATCTTTTCTAGGGGCGTAGGTCGCTCATAGGTGTTACCCTCACGTTATCTTTTCTAGGGTCGTAGGTCGCTCATAAGTCTTACCCACACTATATCTTTTATAGGGTCGTAGGTCGCTCGTAGGACTTACCCTCATGTTATCTTTTATAGGGTCGTAGGTCGCTCGTAGGTCTTACCCTCGCGTTATGATTTCTAGGGTCTAGGTCGCTCGTAGGTCTTACCCTCACGTTATCTTTTCTAAGGTCGTAGGTCGCTCAGAGGTCTTACGCAAATGTTATATTTTCTAGGTTCGTAGGTCACTCATAGGTCTTATCCTCATGTTATCTTTTCAAGGGTTTTAGGTCTTACCCTCACGTTATCTTTTATAAGGTCGTAAGTCGCACATAGGTCTTACCCTTATGTTATCTTTCTAGGGTCGTAGTTCGCTCGTAGGTCTTACCCCAATGTTATCTTTTATAGGGTCATAGGATGCTTGTAGGTCTTACCCTCACATTATCTTTTATAGGGTCGAAGTTTGCTCGTAGGTCTTACCCTCACGTTACCTTTTCTAGGGTCGTAGGTCGCTCAGAGGTCTTACCCTCATGTTATCTTTTCTAGGGCCGTTGGTCGCCCGTAGGTCTTACCCTCATGTTATCTATTCTAAGGTTGTAGGTTGCTCATAGGTCTTACCCTCACGTTATCTTTTATAGGGTTGTAGGTCACTCGTAGGTCTTACCCTCATGTTATATTTCTAGGATCATAGGTCTCTCGAAGGTCTTACTGTGACGTTATCTTTTATAGGGTCGTAAGTCGCTCATAGGTCTTACCCTCATGTTATCTTTCTAGGGTCGTAGGTCGCTCGTAGGTCTTACACTTATGTTATCTTTTCTAGGGTCGTAGGTCGCTTGTAGGTATTACCCTCACAATATCTTTTATAGGGTCGTAGGTCGCTCGTAGGTCTTACCCACACGTTATATTTTCTAAGGTTGTAGTTCGCTTGTAGGTCTTACCCTCACGTTAACTTTTATAGGGTTGTAGGTCTCTCGTAGGTCTTACCCTCATGTTATATTTCTAAGGTCGTAGGTTGCTCGTAGGTCTTACTCTTATGTTATCTTTTCTAGGGTCGTAGGTCGCTTGTAGGTATTACCCTCAAAATATCTTTTATAGGGTCGTAGGTCGCTCGTAAGTCTTACCCTCATGTTATATTTTCTAAGGTTGTAGTTTGCTCGTAGGTCTTACCCTCATGTTATCTTTTATAGGGTCGTAGGTCGCCCGTAGGTATTACCCTCACGTTATCTTTTCTAGGGTCGTAGGTCTCTCATTAGTCTTACCCACACGATATCTTTTATAGGGTCGTAGGTCACTCGTAGGTCTTACCCTCATGTTATCTTTCTAGGGGTATAGGTCGCTTTTAGGTCTTACCCACACGTTATCTTTTATAGGGTCGTAGGTCACTCGTAGGTCTTACCCGCACGTTATCTTTTATAGGGTCGTAGGTCTCCCGTAGGTCTTACCCTCACGTTATCTTTTCTAGGGTCGTAGTTCGCTCGTAGGTCTTACCCTCATGTTATCTTTTCTATGGTCGTAGGTCGCTCATAGGTCTTACCCTCACGTTATCTTTGTAGGGTCGTAGTTCGCTCATAAGTCTCACCCACTCGATGTCTTTTATAGGGTCGTAGGTTGCTCGTAGGTCTTACCCTCATGTTATCTTTCGAGGGTCATTGGTTGCTTGTAGGTTTTACCCACACATTATCTTCTTTAGGGTCGTAGGTCACTCGTAGTTCTCACCATCATGTTATCTTTTAAAGGGTTGTAGGTCGCTCGTAGGTCTTACACTCATGTTTTCTTTTATAGGGTCGTAGGTCGCTCGTAGGTCTTACCCTCATGTTTTGATTTCTAGGGTCTAGGGTGCTCGTAGGTCTTACCCTCACGTCATCTTTTCTAAGGTTGTAGGTCACTCAGAGGTCTTACCCTCACATTATCTTTTCCAGGGTCGTAGGCCGCTCATAGGTCTTATCTTGACGTTATCTTTTCTAGGGTTGTAGGTCTTACCCTCATGTTATCTTTTTTAAGGTCGTAGGTCGCTCGTAGCTCTTACCCTTATGTTATCTTTCTAGGATCGTAGGTCGCTCTTAGGTCTTACCCCCATGTTATCTTTTATAGGGTCGTAGGTCGTTTGTAGGTCTTACCCTCACGTTATCTTTTATAAGGTCGTAGGTCTCACATCGATCTTACCCTTTTGTTATCTTTCTAGGGTCGTAGGTCGCTCGTAGGTCTTACCACAATGTTATCTTTTATAGGGTCGTAGGATGCTTGTAGGTCTTACCCTCACATTATCTTTTATAGGGTCGGAGGTTACTCGTAGGTCACTCATAGGTCGCTCGTAGGTCTTACACTCACGTTATCTTTTATAGGGTCGTAGGTCTCACGTAGGTCTTACCCTCACGTTCTCTTTTCTAGGTTCGTAGGTCGCCCGTAGTTCTTATCCTCACGTTATCATTTCTAGGGTTGTATGTCGCTCGTAGGTCTTACCCTCACGTTACCTTTTCTAGGGTCGTAGTTCGCTCGTAGGTCTTACCCTCACGTTACCTTTTCTAGGATCATAGGTCGCTCATGGGTCTTACCCTCACGTTATCTTTTCTAAGGTCGTAGGTCGCCCGTAGGTCTTACCCTCACGTTATCTATTTTAAGGTCATAGGTCACTCGTAGGTCTTACCCTCACGTTATCTTTTATAGGGTTGTAAGTCGCTCGTAGGTCTTACCCTCATGTTATATTTCTAGGATCATAGGTCTCTCGTAGGTCTTACACTAAAGTTATCTTTTATAGGGTCGTAGGTCGCTCATAGGTCTTACCCTCATGTTATCTTTCTAGAGTCGTAGGTTGCTCGTAGATCTTACCCTTATGTTATCTTTTCTAGGGTCGTAGGTCTCTTATAGTTATTACCCTCACAATATCTTTTATAGAGTCGTAGGTCGCTCGTAAGTCTTACCCTCACGTTATATTTTCTAAGGTTTTATTTCGCTTTTAGGTCTTACCCTCATGTTATCTTTTATAGAGTCGTAGGTCGCCCGTAGGTCTTACCCTCACGTTATCTTTTCTAGGGGCGTAGTTCGCTCGTAGTTCTTACCCTCGCGTTATCTTTTCTAGGGGCGTATGTCGCTCATAGGTGTTACCCTCACGTTATCTTTTCTAGGGTCGTAGGTCGCTCATAAGTCTTACCCACACGATATCTTTTATAGGGTCGTAGGTCGCTCGTAGGACTTACCCTCATGTTATCTTTTATAGGGTCGTAGGTCGCTCGTAGGTCTTACCCTCGCGTTATGATTTCTAGGGTCTAGGTCGCTCGTAGGTCTTACCCTCACGTTATCTTTTCTAAGGTCGTAGGTCGCTCAGAGGTCTTACGCAAATGTTATATTTTCTAGGTTCGTAGGTCACTCATAGGTCTTATCCTCACGTTATCTTTTCAAGGGTTTTAGGTCTTACCCTCACGTTATCTTTTATAAGGTCGTAAGTCGCACATAGGTCTTACCCTTATGTTATCTTTCTAGGGTCGTAGTTCGCTCGTAGGTCTTACCCCAATGTTATCTTTTATAGGGTCATAGGATGCTTGTAGGTCTTACCCTCACATTATCTTTTATAGGGTCGAAGTTTGCTCGTAGGTCTTACCCTCACGTTACCTTTTCTAGGGTCGTAGGTCGCTCAGAGGTCTTACCCTCATGTTATCTTTTCTAGGGTCGTTGGTCGCCCGTAGGTCTTACCCTCATGTTATCTATTCTAAGGTTGTAGGTTGCTCGTAGGTCTTACCCTCACGTTATCTTTTATAGGGTTGTAGGTCACTCGTAGGTCTTACCCTCATGTTATATTTCTAGGATCATAGGTCTCTCGTAGGTCTTACTGTGACGTTATCTTTTATAGGGTCGTAAGTCGCTCATAGGTCTTACCCTCATGTTATCTTTCTAGGGTCGTAGGTCGCTCGTAGGTCTTACACTTATGTTATCTTTTCTAGGGTCGTAGGTCGCTTGTAGGTATTACCCTCACAATATCTTTTATAGGGTCGTAGGTCGCTCGTAGGTCTTACCCACACGTTATATTTTCTAAGGTTGTAGTTCGCTTGTAGGTCTTACCCTCACGTTAACTTTTATAGGGTTGTAGGTCTCTCGTAGGTCTTACCCTCATGTTATATTTCTAAGGTCGTAGGTCGCTCGTAGGTCTTACTCTTATGTTATCTTTTCTAGGGTCGTAGGTCGCTTGTAGGTATTACCCTCAAAATATCTTTTATAGGGTCGTAGGTCGCTCGTAAGTCTTACCCTCATGTTATATTTTCTAAGGTTGTAGTTTGCTCGTAGGTCTTACCCTCATGTTATCTTTTATAGGGTCGTAGGTCGCCCGTAGGTATTACCCTCACGTTATCTTTTCTAGGGTCGTAGGTCTCTCATTAGTCTTACCCACACGATATCTTTTATAGGGTCGTAGGTCACTCGTAGGTCTTACCCTCATGTTATCTTTCTAGGGGTATAGGTCGCTTTTAGGTCTTACCCACACGTTATCTTTGATAGGGTCGTAGGTCACTCGTAGGTCTTACCCGCACGTTATCTTTTATAGGGTCGTAGGTCTCCCGTAGGTCTTACCCTCACGTTATCTTTTCTAGGGGCGTAGTTCGCTCGTAGGTCTTACCCTCGCGTTATCTTTTCTAGGGGCGTAGGTCGCTCATAGGTGTTACCCTCACGTTATCTTTTCTAGGGTCGTAGGTCGCTCATAAGTCTTACCCACACTATATCTTTTATAGGGTCGTAGGTCGCTCGTAGGACTTACCCTCATGTTATCTTTTATAGGGTCGTAGGTCGCTCGTAGGTCTTACCCTCGCGTTATGATTTCTAGGGTCTAGGTCGCTCGTAGGTCTTACCCTCACGTTATCTTTTCTAAGGTCGTAGGTCGCTCAGAGGTCTTACGCAAATGTTATATTTTCTAGGTTCGTAGGTCACTCATAGGTCTTATCCTCATGTTATCTTTTCAAGGGTTTTAGGTCTTACCCTCACGTTATCTTTTATAAGGTCGTAAGTCGCACATAGGTCTTACCCTTATGTTATCTTTCTAGGGTCGTAGTTCGCTCGTAGGTCTTACCCCAATGTTATCTTTTATAGGGTCATAGGATGCTTGTAGGTCTTACCCTCACATTATCTTTTATAGGGTCGAAGTTTGCTCGTAGGTCTTACCCTCACGTTACCTTTTCTAGGGTCGTAGGTCGCTCAGAGGTCTTACCCTCATGTTATCTTTTCTAGGGCCGTTGGTCGCCCGTAGGTCTTACCCTCATGTTATCTATTCTAAGGTTGTAGGTTGCTCGTAGGTCTTGCCCTCACGTTATCTTTTATAGGGTTGTAGGTCACTCGTAGGTCTTACCCTCATGTTATATTTCTAGGATCATAGGTCTCTCGAAGGTCTTACTGTGACGTTATCTTTTATAGGGTCGTAAGTCGCTCATAGGTCTTACCCTCATGTTATCTTTCTAGGGTCGTAGGTCGCTCGTAGGTCTTACACTTATGTTATCTTTTCTAGGGTCGTAGGTCGCTTGTAGGTATTACCCTCACAATATCTTTTATAGGGTCGTAGGTCGCTCGTAGGTCTTACCCACACGTTATATTTTCTAAGGTTGTAGTTCGCTTGTAGGTCTTACCCTCACGTTAACTTTTATAGGGTTGTAGGTCTCTCGTAGGTCTTACCCTCATGTTATATTTCTAAGGTCGTAGGTTGCTCGTAGGTCTTACTCTTATGTTATCTTTTCTAGGGTCGTAGGTCGCTTGTAGGTATTACCCTCAAAATATCTTTTATAGGGTCGTAGGTCGCTCGTAAGTCTTACCCTCATGTTATATTTTCTAAGGTTGTAGTTTGCTCGTAGGTCTTACCCTCATGTTATCTTTTATAGGGTCGTAGGTCGCCCGTAGGTATTACCCTCACGTTATCTTTTCTAGGGTCGTAGGTCTCTCATTAGTCTTACCCACACGATATCTTTTATAGGGTCGTAGGTCACTCGTAGGTCTTACCCTCATGTTATCTTTCTAGGGGTATAGGTCGCTTTTAGGTCTTACCCACACGTTATCTTTTATAGGGTCGTAGGTCACTCGTAGGTCTTACCCGCACGTTATCTTTTATAGGGTCGTAGGTCTCCCGTAGGTCTTACCCTCACGTTATCTTTTCTAGGGTCGTAGTTCGCTCGTAGGTCTTACCCTCATGTTATCTTTTCTATGGTCGTAGGTCGCTCATAGGTCTTACCCTCACGTTATCTTTGTAGGGTCGTAGTTCGCTCATAAGTCTCACCCACTCGATGTCTTTTATAGGGTCGTAGGTTGCTCGTAGGTCTTACCCTCATGTTATCTTTCGAGGGTCATTGGTTGCTTGTAGGTTTTACCCACACATTATCTTCTTTAGGGTCGTAGGTCACTCGTAGTTCTCACCATCATGTTATCTTTTAAAGGGTTGTAGGTCGCTCGTAGGTCTTACACTCATGTTTTATTTTATAGGGTCGTAGGTCGCTCGTAGGTCTTACCCTCATGTTTTGATTTCTAGGGTCTAGGGTGCTCGTAGGTCTTACCCTCACGTCATCTTTTCTAAGGTTGTAGGTCACTCAGAGGTCTTACCCTCACATTATCTTTTCCAGGGTCGTAGGCCGCTCATAGGTCTTATCTTGACGTTATCTTTTCTAGGGTTGTAGGTCTTACCCTCATGTTATCTTTTTTAAGGTCGTAGGTCGCTCGTAGCTCTTACCCTTATGTTATCTTTCTAGGATCGTAGGTCGCTCTTAGGTCTTACCCCCATGTTATCTTTTATAGGGTCGTAGGTCGTTTGTAGGTCTTACCCTCACGTTATCTTTTATAAGGTCGTAGGTCTCACATCGATCTTACCCTTTTGTTATCTTTCTAGGGTCGTAGGTCGCTCGTAGGTCTTACCACAATGTTATCTTTTATAGGGTCGTAGGATGCTTGTAGGTCTTACCCTCACATTATCTTTTATAGGGTCGGAGGTTACTCGTAGGTCACTCATAGGTCGCTCGTAGGTCTTACACTCACGTTATCTTTTATAGGGTCGTAGGTCTCACGTAGGTCTTACCCTCACGTTCTCTTTTCTAGGTTCGTAGGTCGCCCGTAGTTCTTATCCTCACGTTATCATTTCTAGGGTTGTATGTCGCTCGTAGGTCTTACCCTCACGTTACCTTTTCTAGGGTCGTAGTTCGCTCGTAGGTCTTACCCTCACGTTACCTTTTCTAGGATCATAGGTCGCTCATGGGTCTTACCCTCACGTTATCTTTTCTAAGGTCGTAGGTCGCCCGTAGGTCTTACCCTCACGTTATCTATTTTAAGGTCATAGGTCACTCGTAGGTCTTACCCTCACGTTATCTTTTATAGGGTTGTAAGTCGCTCGTAGGTCTTACCCTCATGTTATATTTCTAGGATCATAGGTCTCTCGTAGGTCTTACACTAAAGTTATCTTTTATAGGGTCGTAGGTCGCTCATAGGTCTTACCCTCATGTTATCTTTCTAGAGTCGTAGGTTGCTCGTAGATCTTACCCTTATGTTATCTTTTCTAGGGTCGTAGGTCTCTTATAGTTATTACCCTCACAATATCTTTTATAGGGTCGTAGGTCGCTCGTAAGTCTTACCCTCACGTTATATTTTCTAAGGTTTTATTTCGATTTTAGGTCTTACCCTCATGTTATCTTTTATAGAGTCGTAGGTCGCCCGTAGGTCTTACCCTCACGTTATCTTTTCTAGGGGCGTAGTTCGCTCGTAGTTCTTACCCTCGCGTTATCTTTTCTAGGGGCGTATTTCGCTCATAGGTGTTACCCTCACGTTATCTTTTCTAGGGTCGTAGGTCGCTCATAAGTCTTACCCACATGATATCTTTTATAGGGTCGTAGGTCGCTCGTAGGACATACCCTCATGTTATCTTTTATAGGGTCGTAGGTCGCTCGTAGGTCTTACCCTCGCGTTATGATTTCTAGGGTCTAGGTCGCTCGTAGGTCTTACCCTCACGTTATCTTTTCTAAGGTCGTAGGTCGCTCAGAGGTCTTACGCAAATGTTATATTTTCTAGGTTCGTAGGTCGCTCATAGGTCTTATCCTCACGTTATCTTTTCAAGGGTTTTAGGTCTTACCCTCATGTTATCTTTTATAAGGTCGTAAGTCGCACATAGGTCTTACCCTTATGTTATCTTTCTAGGGTCGTAGTTCGCTCGTAGGTCTTACCCCAATGTTATCTTTTATAGGGTCATAGGATGCTTGTAGGTCTTACCCTCACATTATCTTTTATAGGGTCGAAGTTTGCTCGTAGGTCTTACCCTCACGTTTTCTTTTCTAGGGTCGTAGGTCGCTCAGAGGTCTTACCCTAATGTTATCTTTTCTAGGGCCGTAGGTCGCCCGTAGGTCTTACCCTCATGTTATCTATTCTAAGGTTGTAGGTTGCTAGTAGTTCTTACCCTCACGTTATCTTTTATAGGGTTGTAGGTCACTCGTAGGTCTTACCCTCATGTTATATTTCTAGGATCATAGGTCTCTCGTAGGTCTTACTGTGACGTTATCTTTTATAGGGTCGTAGGTCGCTCATAGGTCTTACCCTCATGTTATCTTTCTAGGGTCGTAGGTCGCTCGTAGGTCTTACACTTATGTTATCTTTTCTAGGGTCGTAGGTCGCTTGTAGGTATTACCCTCACAATATCTTTTATAGGGTCGTAGGTCGCTCGTAGGTCTTACCCACACGTTATATTTTCTAAGGTTGTAGTTCGCTCGTAGGTTTTACCCTCACGTTAACTTTTATAGGGTTGTAGGTCTCTCGTAGGTCTTACCCTCATGTTATATTTCTAAGGTCGTAGGTCGCTCGTAGGTCTTACACTTAGGTTATCTTTTCTAGGGTCGTAGGTCGCTTGTAGGTATTACCCTCAAAATATCTTTTATAGGGTCGTAGGTCGCTCGTAAGTCTTACCCTCATGTTATATTTTCTAAGGTTGTAGTTTGCTCGTAGGTCTTACCCTCATGTTATCTTTTATAGGGTCGTAGGTCGCCCGTAGGTATTACCCTCACGTTATCTTTTCTAGGGTCGTAGGTCTCTCATTAGTCTTACCCACACGATATCTTTTATAGGGTCGTAGGTCACTCGTAGGTCTTACCCTCATGTTATCTTTCTAGGGGTATAGGTCGCTTTTAGGTCTTACCCACACGTTATCTTTTATAGGGTCGTAGGTCACTCGTAGGTCTTACCCGCACGTTATCTTTTATAGGGTCGTAGGTCGCCCGTAGGTCTTACCCTCACGTTATCTTTTCTAGGGTCGTAGTTCGCTCGTAGTTCTTACCCTCATGTTATCTTTTCTATGGTCGTAGGTCGCTCATATGTCTTACCCTCACGTTATCTTTGTAGGGTCGTAGTTCGCTCATAAGTCTCACCCACTCGATGTCTTTTATAGGGTCGTAGGTTGCTCGTAGGTCTTACCCTCATGTTATCTTTCGAGGGTCATTGGTTGCTTGTAGGTTTTACCCACACATTATCTTCTTTAGGGTCGTAGGTCACTCGTAGTTCTCACCATCATGTTATCTTTTAAAGGGTTGTAGGTCGCTCGTAGGTCTTACACTCATGTTTTCTTTTATAGGGTCGTAGGTCGCTCGTAGGTCTTACCCTCATGTTTTGATTTCTAGGGTCTAGGGTGCTCGTAGGTCTTACCCTCACGTTATCTTTTCTAAGGTTGTAGGTCGCTCAGAGGTCTTACCCTCACATTATCTTTTCCAGGGTCGTAGGCCGCTCATAGGTCTTATCTTGACGTTATCTTTTCTAGGGTTGTAGGTCTTACCCTCATGTTATCTTTTTTAAGGTCGTAGGCTGCTCGTAGCTCTTACCTTTATGTTATCTTTCTAGGATCGTAGGTCGCTCTTAGGTGTTACCCCCATGTTATCTTTTATAGGGTCGTAGGTCGTTTGTAGGTCTTACCCTCACATTATCTTTTATAGGGTCGGAGGTCACTCGTAGGTCACTCGTAGGTCGATCGTAGGTCTTACACTTATGTTATCTTTTATAGGGTCGTAGGTCGCACGTAGGTCTTACCCTCACGTTCTTTTTTCTAGGTTCGTAGGTCGCCCGTAGGTCTTACCCTCACGTTATCATTTCTAGGTTTGTAGGTCGCCCGTAGGTCTTACGCTCACGTTATCTTTTCTAGGGTCGTAGTTTGCTCGTAGGTCTTACCCTCACATTACCTTTTCTAGGATCGTAGGTCGCTCAAGGGTCTTACCCTCACATTATCTTTTCTAGAGTCGTAGGTCGCCCGTAGGTATTACCCTCACGTTATCTATTCTAAGGTCGTAGGTCACTCGTAGGTCTTACCCTCACGTTATCTTTTATAGGGTTGTAGGTCGCTCGTAGGTCTTACCCTCACGTTATATTTCAAGGATCATAGGTCTCTCGTAGGTCTTACACTAACGTTATCTTTTATAGTGTTGTAGGTCGCTCATAGGTCTTACACTCATGTTATCTTTCTAGAGTCGTAGGTATCTCGTAGATCTTACCCTTATGTTATCTTTTCTAGGGTCGTAGGTCGCTTGTAGGTATTACCCTTATAATATCTTTTATAGGTTCGTAGGCCGCTCGTAAGTCTTACCCTCATGTTATCTTTTATAGGGTCGTAGGTCGCCTGTACGTCTTACCCTCATGTTATCTTTTCTAGGGTCGTAGTTCACTCATAGGTCTTACCCTAACGTTATCTTTTCTAGGGGCCTAGGTCACTCATAGGTCTTACCCTCACGTTATCTTTTCTAGGGTCGTAGGTCGCTCATAAGTCTTACCCACACGATATCTTTTATAGGGTCGTAGGTCACTCGTAGGTCTTACCCTCATGTTATCTTTCTAAGGTCATAGGTCGCTTGTAGGTCTTACCCACACATTATCATTTATAGGGTCGTAGGTCGCTCGTATGTCTTACCCTCATGTTATCTTTTATAGGGTCGTAGGTCGCTCGTAGGTCTTACCCTCACGTTATGAATTCTAGGAACTAGGTTGCCCGTAGGTATTACCGTCATGTTATCTTTTCTAGGGTCATAGTACGCTCGTGGGTCTTACCTTCATCTTATCGTTTCTAGGATCGTAGGTTGCCCGTAGGTCTTACCATCACGTTATCTATTATAAGGTCGTAGGTCACTCGTAGGTCTTACCCTCATGTTATCTTTTATAGGGTTGTAGGTCTCTCGTAGGTCTTACCCTCATGTTATATTTCTAAGGTCGGAGGTCGCTCGTAGGTCTTACACTTATGTTATCTTTTCTAGGGTCGTAGGTCGCTTGTAGGTATTAACCTCACAGTATCTTTTATAGGGTCGTAGGTCGCTCGTAGGTCTTACCCTAATGTTATAATTTATAAGGATGTAGTTCACTCTTAGGTCTTACCCTCATGTTATCTTTTATAGGGTCGTAGGTCGCCCGTAGGTATTACCCTCACGTTATCTTTTCTAGGGTCGTAGGTCTCTCATTAGTCTTACCCACACGATATCTTTTATAGGGTCGTAGGTCACTCGTAGGTCTTACCCTCATGTTATCTTTCTAGGGGTATAGGTCGCTTTTAGATCTTACCCACACGTTATCTTTTATATGGTCGCAGGTCACTCGTAGGTCTTACCCGCACGTTATCTTTTAGAGGGTCGTAGGTCGCCCATAGGTCTTACCCTCATGTTATCTTTTCTAGGGTCGTAGTTCGCTTGTAGGTCTTCCCCTCATGTTATCTTTTCTATGGTCGTAGGTCGCTCATAGGTCTTACCCTCACGTTATCTTTGTAGGGTCGTAGTTCTCTCATAAGTCTCACCCACTCGATGTCTTTTATAGGGTTGTAGGTTGCTCGTAGGTCTTACCCTCATGTTATCTTTCGAGGGTCATAGGTTGCTTGTAGGTCTTACCCGCACATTATCTTTTATAGGGTCGTAGGTCACTCGTAGTTCTTACCATCATGTTATCTTTTAAGGGGTTGTAGGTCGCTCATAGGTCTTACACTCACGTTTTCTTTTATAGGGTCGTAGGTCGCTCGTAGGTCTTACCCTCACGTTATCTTTTATAGGGTCGTAGGTCACTCGTAGGTCTTACCCTCACATTTTGATTTCTAGTGTCTAGGGTGCTCGTAGGTCTTACCCTCATGTTATCTTTTCTAAGGTTGTAGGTCGCTCAGAGGTCTTACCCTCACATTATATTTTCTAGGGTCGTAGGTCGCTCATAGGTCTTATCTTGACGTTATCTTTTCTAGGGTTGTAGGTCTTACCCTCATGTTATCTTTTTTAAGGTCGTAGGTCGCTCGTAGCTCTTACTCTTATGTTATCTTTCTAGGATCGTAGGTCGCTCTTAGGTCTTACCCCCATGTTATCTTTTATAGGGTCGTAGGTCGTTTGTAGGTCTTACCCTCACATTATCTTTTATAGGGTCGGAGGTCACTCGTAGGTCACTCGTAGGTCGCTCGTAGGTCTTACACTCACGTTATCTTTTATAGGGTCGTAGGTCGCACGTAGGTCTTACCCTCACGTTCTCTTTTCTAGGTTCGTAGGTCTCCCGTAGGTCTTACCCTCACGTTATCATTTCTAGGTTTGTAGGTCGCCCGTAGGTCTTACCCTCACGTTATCTTTTCTAGGGTCGTAGTTTACTCGTAGGTCTTACCCTCACGTTACCTTTTCTAGGATCGTAGGTCGCTCAAGGGTCTTACCCTCACATTATATTTTCTAGAGTCGTAGGTCGCCCGTAGGTCTTACCCTCACGTTATCTATTCTAAGGTCGTAGGTCACTTGTTGGTCTTACCCTCACGTTATCTTTTATAGGGTTGTAGGTCGCTCGTAGGTCTTACCCTCACGTTATATTTCAAGGATCATAGGTTTCTCGTAGGTCTTACACTAACGTTATCTTTTATAGGCCCGTAGGTTCTACCCTCATGTTATCTTTCTAGAGTCGTAGGTTGCTCGTAGATCTTACCCTTATGTTATCTTTTCTAGGGTAGTAGGTCGCTTGTAGGTATTACCCTCACAATATCTTTTATAGGGTCGTAGGTCGCTCGTAGGTCTTACCCTCACGTTATATTTTCTAAGGTTTTATTTCGCTCATAGGTCTTACCCTCATGTAATCTTTTATAGGGTCGTAGGTCACCCGTACGTCATACCCTCATGTTATCTTTTCTAGGGTCGTAGTTCACTCGTAGGTCTTACCCTAACGTTATCTTTTCTAGGGGCCTAGGTCGCTCATAGGTCTTACCCTCACGTTATCTTTTCTAGGGTCGTAGGTTGCTCATAAGTCTTACCCACACGATATCTTTTATAGGGACGTAGGTAACTCGTAGGTCTTACCCTCATGTTGTCTTTCTAAGGTCATAGGTCGCTTGTAGGTCTTACCCACATGTTATCAAATATAAGGTCGTAGGTCGCTTGTAGGTCTTACCCTCATGTTATCTTTTATAGGGTCGTAGGTCGCTCATAGGTCTTACCCTCACGTTATGAATTCTAGGGTCCAGGTTTCCCGTAGGTATTACCGTCATGTTATCTTTTCTAGGGTCGTAGTACGTTCGTGGGTCTTACCCTCGCGTTATCGTTTTTTGGGTCGTAGGTCGCTCATAAGTATTACCCTCACATTATCTTTGCTAGGGTCGTAGGTCGCTCGTAGGACTTACCCACATGATATCTTTTATAGGGTCGTAGGTCGCTCGTAGGACTTACCCTCACGTTATCTTTTATAGGGTCGTAGGTCGCTTGTAGGTCTTACCCTCACGTTATGATTTCTAGGGTCTAGGTCGCTCGCAGCTCTTACCCTCACCTTATCTTTTCTAAGGCCGTAGGTCGCTCGGAGGTCTTACGCAAATGTTATATTTTCAAGGTTCGTAGGTCGCTCATAGGTCTTATCCTCAGGTTATCTTTTCTAGGGTTGTAGGTCTTACCATCACGTTATCTTTTATATGGTCGTAGGTCGCACATATGTCTTACCTTATGTTATCTTTCTAGGGTCGTAGGTCGCTCGTAGGTATTACCCCAACGTTATCTTTTATAGGGTCGTAGGATGCTTGTAGGTCTTACCCTCACATTATCTTTTATAGTGTCAGAGGTCAATCGTAGGTCACTCGTAGGTCGCTCGTAGGTCTTACACTCACATTATCTTTTATAGGGTCGTAGGTCGCACATAGGTCTTACCCTCACGTTTTCTTTTCGAGGTTCGTAGGTCGCCCATAGGTCTTACCCTCACGTTATCATTTCTAGGGTTGTAGGTCGCCCGTAGGTCTTACCCTCATGTTATCTTTTCTAGGGTCGTAGTTCGCTCGTAGGTCTTACCCTCACGTTACCTTTTCTAGTATCGTAGGTCGCTCATGGGTCTTACCCTCAAGTTATCTTTTCTAGGGTCATAGTTCACCCGTAGGTCTTACCCTCACGTTATCTATTCTAAGGTCGTAGGTCACTCGTAGGTCTTACCCTCATGTTATCTTTTATAGGGTTGTAGGTCGCTCGTAGGTCTTACCCTCACGTTATATTTCTAGGATCATAGGTCTCTTGAAGGTCTTACACTAACGTTATCTTTTATAGGGTCGTAGGTCGCTCATAGGTCTTACCGTCATGTTATCCATCTAGAGTTGTAGGTCGCTCGTAGATCTTACCCTTATGTTATCTTTTCTAGGGTTGTAGGTCGCTTGTAGGTATTACCCTAACAATATCTTTTATAGGGTCGTAGGTCGCTCGTAGGTCTTACCCTCACGTTATATTTTCTAAGGTTTTATTTCGCTCGTAGGTCTTACCCTCATACAATCTTTTATAAGGTCGTAGCTCGCCCGTAGGTCTTACCCTCACGTTATCTTTTCTAGGGTCGTAGTTCGCTCGTAGGTCTTACCCTCACGTTATCTTTTCTAGGGGCGTAGGTCGCTCATAAAACTTAACCTCATGTTATCTTTTCTAGGGTCGTAGGTCGCTCATAAGTCTTACACATGCGATTTCTTTTATAGGGTCGTAGGTCACTCGTAGGTCTTACCCTCATGTTATCTTTCTAGTGTCATAGGTCGCTTGTAGGTCTTACCCACACGTTAGCATTTATAGGGTCGTAGGTCGCTCGTAGGTCTTACCCTCACTTTATCTTTTATAGCGTCGTAGGTCGCTCGTAGGTCTTACCCTCACATTATGAATTCTAGGGTCTAGGTCGCCCGTAGGTATTACCCTCATGTTATCTTTTCTGAGGCCGTAGTACGCTCGTAGGTCTTACCCTCACGTTATCTTTTCTAGGGTCGTAGGTCACTCATAGGTATTACCCTCACATTATCTTTTCTAGGGTCGTAGGTCGCTCAAAGGACTTACCCGCACGATATCTTTTATAGGGTCGTAGGTCGCTCGTAGGACTTACCCTCACATTATCTTTTATAGGGTCGTAGGTTGCTCGTAGGTCTTACCCTCACTTTATGTTTTCTAGGGTCTAGGTCGCTCGCAGGTCTTACCCTCACGTTATCTTTTCTAAGGTCGTAGGTCGCTCCGAGGTCTTACCCAAATGTTATATTTTCTAGGTTCGTAGGTTGCTCATAGGTCTTATCCTCACGTTATCTTTTCTAGGGTTGTAGGTCTTACCCTCACGTTATCTTTTATAAGGTCGTAGGTCGCACATAGGTCTTACCCTTATGTTATTATTCTAGGGTCGTAGTTCGCTCGTAGGTCTTACCCCAATGTTATCTTTTATAGGGTCGTAGGATGCTTGTAGGTCTTACCCTCACATTATCTTTTATTGGGTCGAAGTTTTCTCATAGGTCTTACCCTCACGTTACCTTTTCTAGGGTTGTAGGTTGCTCATAGGTCTTACCCTCATGTTATCTTTTCTAGGGTTGTAGGTCTCCCTTAGGTCTTACCCTCAAGTTATCTATTCTAAGGTTGTAGGTCGCTCGTAGGTCTTAACCTCACGTTATCTTTTATAGGGTTGTAGGTCACTCGTAGGTCTTACCCTCATTTTATATTTCTAGGATCATAGGTCTCTCGTAGGACTTACACTGACGTTATCTTTTATTGGGTCGTAGGTCGCTCATAGGTCTTACCCTCATGTTATCTTTTCTAGGTTCGTAGGTCGCTTGTAGGTATTACCCTCACAATATATTTTATAGGGTTGTAGGTCGCTCGTAGGTCTTACCCTCAAGTTATATTTTCTAAGGTTGTAGTTCGCTCGTAGGTCTTACCCTCACGTTATATTTTATATGGACGTAGGTCGCCCATAGGTATTACCCTCACGTTATGTTTTCAATGGTCGTAGTTCGCTTGTAGGTCTTACCCTCACATTATCTTTTCTAGGTTCGTAGGACGCTCATAGGTCTTACCCTCATGTTATCTTTTTTAGGGTCGTAGGTCGCTCATAGGTCTTACCCACACGATATCTTTTATAGGGTCGTAGGTCACTCATGTGTCTTACCCTCAAGTTATCTTTCTAGGGGCATAGGTCGCTTTTAGGTCTTACCCACACGTTATCTTTTTTAGGGTCGTAGGTCACTCGTAGGTCTTACCCTCATGTTATCTTTTATAGGGTCGTAGGTCGCCCGTAGGTCTTACCCTCAGGTTATCTTTTCTAGGTTCGTAGTTCACTCGTAGGTCTTACCCCCATGTTATCTTTTCTAGGGTCGTAGGTCGCTCATAGGTCTTACCCTCATGTTATCTTTTCTAGGGTCGTAGGTCGCTTATAAGTCTCACTCACACGATATCTTTTATAGGGTCGTAGGTTGCTCGTAGGTCTTACCCTCATGTTATCTTTTGAGGGTCATAGGTTGCTTGTAGGTCTTACCCACACATTATCTTTTATAGGGTCGTAGGTCGCTCGTAGGTCTTACCCTCATGTTATCTTTTCTTGGGTCGTAGGTCGCCCGTAGGTCTTACCCGCGTGTTATCTATTCTAAGGTCGTAGGTCGCTCGTAGGTCTTACACTCACGTTATCTTTTATAGGGATGTAGGTCTTACCCTCATGTTATATTTCTAGGATCATAGGTCTCTCGTAGGTCTTACACTGACGATATCTTTTATAGGGTCGTAGATCGCTCATAGGTCTTACCCTCATGTTATATTTCTAGGGTCGTAGATCGCTCGTAGGTCTTACACTTATGTTATCTTTTCTAGGGTCGTCGGTAGCTTGTAGTTATTACCCTCACAATATCTTTTATAGGGTCGTAGGTCGCTCGTAGGTCTTACCCTCACGTTATATTTTCTAAGGTTGTACTTCGCTCGTAGGTCTTACCCTCATGTTATCTTTTATAGGGTCGTAGGTCGCCCGTAGGTATTACCCTCACGTTATCTTTTCAAGGGTCGTAGTTTGCTCCTAGGTCTTACCCTCACGTTATCTTTTCTAGGATCGTAGGTCGCTCATAGGTCTTACCCTCATGTTATCTTTTCTAGGGTCGTAGGTCGCTCATAAATCTTACCCACACGATATCTTTTATAGGGTCATAGGTCACTCGTAGGTCTTACCCTCTTGTTATCTTTCTAGGGGCATAGGGTGCTTTTAGGTCTTACCCACACGTTATCTTTTTTAGGGTCGTAGGTCACTCGTAGATCTTACCCTCACATTATCTTTTCTAGGGTCGTAGGTCGCCCGTAGGTCTTACCCTCACTTTATCTTTTCTAGGGTCGTAGCTCACTCGTAGGTCTTACCCTCATGTTATCTTTTCTAGGGTCGTAGGTCGCTCATAGGTCATACCCTCACGTTATCTTTTGTAGGGTCGTAGGTCGCTCATAAGTGTCACCCACACGATATCTTTTATAGGGTCGTAGGTTGCTCGTAGTTCTTACCCTCACGTTATCTTTTCTAAGGTCGTAGGTCGCTCGGAGGTCTTACAAATGTTATATTTTCTAGGTTCGTAGGTCGCTCATAGGTCTTATCCTCACGTTATCTTTTCTAGGGTTGTAGGTCTTACCCTCACGTTATCTTTTATAAGGTCGTAGGTCGCACATAGGTCTTACCCTTATGTTATCTTTCTAGGGTCGTAGTTCGCTCGTAGGTCTTACCCCAACGTTATCTTTTATAGGGTCGTAGGATGCTTGTAGGTCTTACCCTCACATTATCTTTTATAGGGTCGAAGTTCGCTCATAGGTCTTACCCTCACGTTATCTTTTCTAGGTTCGTAGGACGCTGTTGTACCCCAAAATTTGCCCTCCCATATTCTTCAAGGTTTGACAATCATCATCCTCAAATGGTTCAAGATTACTCAAGGATTGCAAAGTCCAAGTGCCTCCTAAGCCAGTCAAAATTAGGGTTTTGGTTCTTACAAAGAATTTGAGGTTTTCAATGGTCCAATCAAGTCCCATAGGCCTATACACATTGTCAAGCATCTACATACCAAGTTGCAAGACTCACAACATCAAATTGCACAGTCAAAAGTCATATTTGGTTCACAATCAACTGCAGAGGCAAAATGGTCATTTTACAGTCAAAAGTCAGAATTTTTGGTCAACATCTTATTTTGAGGCCACAATCATCATTTGATCAAGTCTTGATCATGATTCCACAAGCATGGCTCAAAAATCATCAAGATGCCAAAAGTTACTATTTTTGGACAGCAGAAAAGTCAACTGTACCTTGACCAAGGCATAACTTTTTCATGGTTCATCAGAAAAATCCCATCCAATGCTCATTTTGAAGGGGATGACATTTCCTACAACTCATCTTCACATTCCAAGTCCAAGAAATGCTCTCACAAAAAGTTATCAATTTCTACATTATAGGTCAATTTCAAAAGTCAACAAAAATGCACTTTAAGTCAAAGACCATAACTTGAGATTGGTAAATCCAAATGACATGGTACCAAAGGCATTAGTTAGAGGACTTCAAGACCTTTCCAAAATGTCCAAGAACATGTTCATATGAATAAAATTGAGCAAGATATGCATTGGAGAAGTTGGGAAATTTTCATGAATTTGCAAAAGTCAACTATCCTTAAAACTTCAATTTTAGACAAAAGGGCCCACTTTCTTCCACTTGATTCAGCCTTGCCATTCCACACACGTGTCCCATGATTAATTTCAAGATCAAACATTTATTTTTCTATTTTATTTAATTTTTATTGATTTAATTCATTTTAAATCTATAATAATTCAAATAAAATCTAAAAATCAATGGAATAATATCTTATGATTTGAAACAGCTTTCATACATCATGTGCCAGCTAACAAATTCGTGCTAGGGCTATTTTGTGCATGAAATCTTAGATTTGCTTCAAATATGGAAAGTTTGTCAATGGTGGAAAGGGTAAACTTAATTCTCCCATACACATGGATTAAGGCCCAAACTTTGACCTAGCTTCATTCCATTATATGCACACAACCTAACCCTAATGCAAAACACGTGAAAACTCTGCAAGAAAGCCATATTCAAGGAAAAAGTGAAAACTGTTTGCTATCTTCCAAGCTAATTCAAGGCGTTTCAGTGATTCACACACATTGCAGGAACTCTCAGTAACATTTTGCAATCAAATTCGCACGCCAGAACTCAAGAAATCGTTGCATACAGATCAACGGTTTGCGTTTTTTTCTTGAAATCATATTGATGAATTCACGCATAATTAACATGTTTTATTGATTGTGTTGCATTGCCAGAGATCATACCAAGCTCATGATATCATTCAATTGGATTAAAACACCCTGAAACAGAAATTGCCATTGATGAATGTTAGGGTTTCCAAGGTCTTAAATTGGGGCTTTGTGATATAGGAAAAATTAGACCTCAAGAGACCTATGATTGAAACCGTCAGGACCAGACGAAGCCAATGTAATACTCGCGAAATATTTCTGTAGCCTGCAGGGCTAATCGTTATTTTTCACCGTCCTGTTTTGTGGGGGTTAAAAACCCCCGCTATCTCTTTGTCTTTTTCACAGATAAACGAGGAAGATGATGAGTTGTACGTGTATGGTTGGACCATTCAAAAAGCGCACGTGATTGTGTTTTGTCCAGCTTATTGTTTGTTTTATTAATAATATATTTGTTTGTTATTATAATATCAAAGGCGTTCAGTTGGCTTAGTGGTTAGTGAGTTGGCATGCAACCATTGGGACCTGGGTTCGATTCACAGGTCCCCCAAACCTTTGTTTCTATTTTTTCTAACATGATTGTGTGCAGATTCCTAACAGTGTCCCACCATGGACTCCAAGCATCAGCCTGCCAAGTGGCCACTAACGTCAATCTGATGGCCAGGAGGTGATAGTCCTCATGATCCCCAGTCAACGCTTGCACACCTGATCAAGAAAGTCCAACGTGGCTGAGAGCTTAATGGGCCAGAACTGCCAAATTCACCTCCTATGGGCCCAACACCCCCTTGGTTAAATATTTTTCTTTTATTTTTCTTTTACTAATTTCTAACCATTATTATAATTATTTATTTAACTAACATAATTAATATTATTTTCACAATAAAATTCAGAAAATCAAAATGTAAATATTTTTATATTATTTATTAATTTCACCTTAGTTTATTTTTGTAAATAAAATGCTAGCAAATTAATTTAGTATAATTAGGTTTAATTTTGATTTTTTTTCATAATAAATAAATAAATTAGAATTAGGTTTTTTTCTTTTGACCATTTTAATTTATTTTATTTCTATTTTCATTAAAACATAAAAATATAAAAACATAAAAAATAATTTCTTTTTTCTTTTAATTACTTAATTAATTAGTAAATTAGGTTTAATATTTAATTAAATTGCAAAAAAGGACCAAATTTCATTCTTTTCTCAAAAAGGGTCAAAACCCTAAGGACGTCCCGATTCAATTCTTTCGCGCGCATATTTATTTTTAATTCATTATTTTGATTATATTGATGTATCTGCTTCGAGAATGTAATAGATAATTAGGACTTTTATCGCTTTCTTTATTTCTCGCATTTATTTTCAAGGGTTATGTTTTTGGCGATGTAAATACCCACGCCTTGTAATAGCGTAGATTCACTTTCCGCAATTTATTTTCCCGCAAATTATTAACCGTTAATTATGCATGCAAGACTTACCTGAAAAATAAAATCAACTCGTAGCTCACAATGATGCATGTTCAAAGACAATTAATATGAAACCTGACACACTCGCACATGCCACTCTTAGGGTACGCCTCACTTGGTTGCCTCGAGGTGGTCGTCAAGTATAGGGTGTTTTAGAGGTCGCCCTCCTGTCTAAAGATCCATTTGCCTCGAAACGGTTGCCTCGGATAAAAAGGATCTAGGACATTAGGGTTACCGCTAAGGCGTCCTACTATTGCTTTGGTGACCACACATGTCCCTAATAATCGAATTGACCCGAATAACTCCAACGAAGGTGCTACCTACTTCTCAATAGTGGGATAGTACTATCTAAAGGATTCTTACACAGCTTAATTCCTTAGAGTAGGTAGATTTCTCCTGGGTACTTGCTCTTTCAAAAAACAAAAACATCTTTTCGCACCTACACTTTCAAAGAGTTTTCATACAAATACTTCATACACTCTTGAGGACTGATACAAGAGTTACGTAGAAGTTTTTTCAAACTAAACTTTTTCGAAACCCACAAACACAAGAAAAGCAAAACTCTTTTAAAAACATAGTGAGCAAGTACCTAAGAGCCCGTGGATAACCACAGATAGAAAGGGTGCTAACACCTTCCCTTTCTATAATCTACCTCCCGAACCGAGAAACATCTCGAAAAGGAATTTTGTTGTGCTTTTGTCCTTTCATTGTTGGAGAAAATAAAAGACGGTGGCGACTCTTGCTTACCGCGACATTTCGCGAACCAGCATCCCAAAACAGTCAGTTCTCATTCCCACCGATCACAGAACTGGCGACTCTGCTGGGGGTCTTAATTAGTGAGGTGTACCTTAGGATTAGACCACTCTTGTTTTCAATTGATTGCTTTGTTTGGTTTAATATTGTGGGCTTGTCTTGGAGTTTCATAGATCCTAACCCGGATCTGGGGGATACCTTTTAGATGTAGCAACAAACTGTGAGGGAACTGTGCGGGGTATACCGACACGGTTGAAGCAGTTGCTACGTTGATGTGGCACTTTGGTGAGTACCGGTAACCCTTGAGTCAAGTCAAGGAGAGTACGGGGCCGCCGTGTGGTGTCGTGAAGCATCAACTGACCTTAGGAACCTTACTTGACCATCTTGGCCTCTTTAGGGGTAGTGAGATGACCGACTTTGGTGCAGTCCGAAGTTGGTAGATACTCGATACTACACTCATTGAGGGTTGTTTTCTTGGAATATTTTGATCGCCAGTTCAGTGGCTGAATCAAAACAATGAACATAGAAAACAATCCAATGATATTGAGCTCCTTAGAACCCAGTTACTATTTTCTAGGACAGGTTTGAGCCAACTAACTTCAAGAGGGTAGTACCTAAACTTCATGCTGGCCTAAACTCTAAGGGTTGTCTTGTGTGACTTGTGTGCCTTCGAAATTGAACTACTTGCACATTCTTGTTATCTGACACATGAGTTTCTTGCAGGTTTTGTTTACAGTCCTTGATCGGGACTTATAACAGGGTTTACTTACATCACTCCATGCATAGCATACACATCATAACATCATACCATAGCATTTCCCTAACCCATTTCAAGGATCTCAAGGGTTTGTGATGCAGGTCATGATGAACCAAAATGTCTAGCAAGGGGCAAAGGGGATTTATTTTCCTCTAGCCAAGGTTGTTTGGAGATCAAAACACGATGACTTGAGTCAGGGGCTATGACCCACTCGATATGGTGAGCTTTGACTCTTGAAGAAGGACTCTCAACAACATGAAGTTCCTTCAATCAAGCTACCGTATTCAACTTCTAAGAAGTTTATCTGTTTACCCTGCGAGATCCTTGAAAACATTGCATGCATAAATCATACGCATTTCATGTCATCATTGCATTACAGGTACCCTTGTTACAGGTCACTTATCTTCTTCGCTGTTTATTTCAGCAATCATCATGCCTACCGAACCTTCCACTGAGCAAGCTATCAAGGCCCTCCAAGCCCAGAATGCCCAGTTCCAGAAGTTGGTTATGAGCCTAGCCCAGGGTCAACAGGACTTGAAAACTCTGATTTTGAAAGAGAGGAAGAAGAAGAAGAAGAGGATTGTTTTGTTCAACACTAGACGCAGATCTGGGGATGGATTACAGAATGAGGCTGAGCTGACTACCTCATTTGTAGGCAAAGACAGTCCCTAAGAGAGAAGGGTTCCTAGTCCCGTGGTCTCCGACAACGAGACAAATTATAATGATGAACAGTAACCTCCTGCTGAGGACAGGTACAAACAGCTGGAAGACCGCTTAAGTGCCATGGAAATTCAACATGTGCCCGGGTTGGATTTTGGAGACCTACGCTTATCCTCTGGGGTGGTGATCCCTCACAAGTTCAAGGCGCCTGCTTTTGCAAAGTACGACAGGGCTTCCTGTCCTAAGCTGCATCTCAGATCATATGTAAGGAAGATCAAACCTTATATCGCTGACAAGAACTTATGGATCCATTTCTTCCAGGATAGTCTTTCAGGGACTCAACTCGAATGGTTCTATCAGCTGGATGGAGCCCGTATTCGTAACTGAGAGGACTTGGCTACTGCGTTCAATAAGCAGTATCAGTATAATTCCGACCTCGCTCCTACGCGTACCCAACTCCAGGGTATGTCACTAGGGACGGGTGAAGGATTCAAGGAGTATGCGCAAAAGTGGAGAGACCTGGCTGGAAGGGTGCAGCCACCTTTGACTGACCGTGAGCTCGTTGATATGTTCCTGGGGACCCTATCCGGTCCGTTGTTTAACCATCTGATTGGAAGTTCTTCTGCTGGGTTTACAGACCTTATCTTGACTGGGGAAAGAATTGAAGCTGGCATCAAAAGTGGGAAGATTCCAGAAGCTGCACCTTCTGATTCTCATAAAAAGCCTTACACTGGGAAGAAAAAGTCCAATGCTGCGTACAGTCAAAAGAGTCGTCGTGACTAACATGCAGGGGCAGTTCTGATCTGTGGTTCTACACCACGCCGACAACAGCAAAAGGGAAATCAGCGAAGGTCGGACGAGCCTAAAAGACGGTTCACTAACATCAACATGCCACTGTCACAAGCATTGCAACACATGTTGAAGATGAATCTGATTGCGGTGATAAACCCTCCTTCGAACCCCAAGACTTCTTCTCTAAACTATAACCCAGATGCGAGGTGCGCTTACCATTCCGGTCGCCCGGGGAATGATACTGATGATTGTTGGGCGCTGAAATACAAGATCCAGAATATGATTAATGCTAAGGAGATCGAATTCGAGCCTTCTGAGACTCCTAATGTGATCACTGCTCCCTTGCCAAAACATGGCTAGGATTGAGAAACTTTTGTTCATTCGAATGTTCAAGTTGTATTTTTCTTTGATTGTTCAAACATTTTATTCATGTCAAACGTTGTTATTTCATTAATGCATTACACGTGTCTGTTTTGAAGTAATTATGTTCACTATGCTTAAAAACTGCTTTCATTTTTTGATGTTCAACTCTCGAAAAAATTCTAAACCTTTTGAGGGAGGATGACGAAAACGATACCACGATCTTTACAGTATGCTTTTGAACAGACCCCGCTGATGAAGTACATGCATTGTTTCAAATCCTAAACAGTGGAGTTATAAGGAAGATAATCCCTCGTCAACCCCTTCGAGCCAAAGAAGTAGGAGTTTTCTGTTTAAACACGAATTGAAACCCTAAATTATAACCTGGGGCAGGGTAGTTCTCTCAGTTGATCCAAGTGCACAATGACATCAAAGGAGTCCTTCCAAAGCAAAAGACAATGATGGTTCCGAATAATCATAAAGACAGGCGGTCATTAACAAAAAAAAACTAAAGCCCAACAAGTCAAAACCTATAAAGGAGACTTACAAAACTGGGGCATCCCGCTGACTGTAATCACAAAAGAAACAGTTCAGGCAAAAAACAGGGATAACAATAAAAAAGAAAGAGGGCCTACAAACCCTCAACAAAAAGAAATGACTGCCTATTCAAAATAAACTATCAATATTCGAACCATCACCGGAATATCAGAGCAAAGACTCAACAAGATCTAATGCACGATTAGCTGAGTTTAGGTTTGAAGAACATCACGAAGAGCGGGTGGGTACAAATAAATTTTGAGCCTTTATCCTTCGTTTCTTAAATCGTGAACCAGGTCGCGTTATAACCCTTAAAAGTCCTAGCTGAAGCATGGGTTAGTTCGAAATCATACTGTTACAAAAGGTATCCTGACTCCTGTAAGGCTCGCTGTAAAATCTTGAGTTGACATCACATTTTACAAAAATTCACTGGTTTTACTGAAAAATGCATTTTCAAAAACTTCAAGACAGACATAAGCTTTGCATTCTTAAAATAACATTGCTTGCATATGATTATTTGTTCGAACAGCAGAGAAATTCGCACGATGAATATCTTGTGAGCAAAAATCTTCTCAACAAAAAGGTCACCTCAAATGGAAAAACACTTCCAACCAAGGGGCAGACATGATCATGGTCCGTCATCTGGGGCAGTCCAGTCAAGATTCAAGGAATCTCTCAAAAATTCCAAATAGCCAGGGGCAGATCTCCATCTGAATCAACTGGGGCATGGGGCATGAATTCCAGCTACGAATCTTGCATGATCAAACATCTTCTCGTGGTATGGCAACACAACACTACCAACAACGACAACTCCCTACATTCTGAGAACGTGGACATAGTCGAAAAAACACTACGCATAATCAAAGACTCGCTAGGTCGACCGGCCTAGGCAAAAATAAGGGTTTCCCGGCGAACCAAAAGGGTTCGGGCAGAAATAAGGGATGAAATGGAAAAAATCTGTACACCCGGCAAGTCGAAAACCTGAAAAGGCGGCTTGGGCAAAAAAGGGTATCCCGGTGGACTGAAAACCCGAAAGGGCGGTCCAGGCAAAAGTTAGGGATCACAGTGTACGACTATGTCCCAGCATCTCGTCACTTACCTACCAAAAGAGGATTTGCCAATCGGCAGTTGTCAAGCCCCTCCACAAGTACCTGCTCCCGCAGAAACTGGGGAAATAAGAGTTGTCTGAACTGCACAAACTGCTCTGTCAACCAGGTACAAGGTAGATTCAGCTGAAGAACACGACCAAGATAACTTCACTCCCCGTAGAGTAAGACAAGATTCGGCAATACTCTCCCCAAGCAGAGTTGGCCTCTCATCATCCCCAAAAAGGCACAGTATCCCCAGCAAGGCAGCATCACTCTCCCCAAGCAGAGTTAGGCTACTGTCAGCCCTAAGGAAGTTGGGTATCCCCAGAAGATCTCAACATTCCCCAGCGGAGTATACAGATGTTCCCAAGCAAGCATCCCTGGCAGTCTTAATATAAGATTGTTCCCCGGTGGAATACCAGACACCCCAGTGGAGCCACTTCTCCGGTACAGTTCAAAAGTTTCCCCGGGAGAGTGGAATCAACCTCCCCAGTAGATTCTGGAAGCTTATCCCCAGTAGATTTTGGAAGCTTATCCCCAGTAGATTCTGGAAGCTTATCCCCCGCAGAGTGCAAAAGCATCTCCCCGGCTTTATTCAGAAGGTTATCCCCCACCAGAGCTTATAACTGGGTTATCCTCAGTTAATTACAACGGAAAGATCGTCCTCAGTGAAGTTCTTCCTATCCCCCAGCGGAGTTCATCAAATTCCTCAACAGAACTCATCAACAGAATCCCCAGCGGAGTTATCATAAAATCTCAGCCCACAAAGTAATTCCCTGCAGAGTAATCTCTTCGCCAGGTTTATTCCCCAACGGAGTCATCTTCTCCTACCGGTTTATTCTTGCAATCATCGTCCCCAGCAGAAATAAAGAACTCTACTCTTCAACATCAGCCCAGGATTTAACAAACTCCCGGCATTCGTCAAGGATTTATTTTCCCTGACGAAAATACATTCATAAACATATCACATTGTACATCATACATGATAAAGTGCATACGACACAATCTCATTTATTTTTGAGAACATCATGACATCATGCATTTCATACATCATGACATTGCATATAACTAATACTTTGCCTTTTCAGGAACAGGTCAATCAAAGGATGATTACCATCTACCTTTGCAGTTCCAGATCAACACCTGTAACGAGCCAGGAAAATTCTGTGGACGACTGATCGTGGGTTAATACCTGAAACCAGACAGGACAATTATCTACCTGATCATCATGAAGCAACCCTACACCGGTTCCTTCTCCCTTTCAGATGAAGTTTTACACGGACTCATCATCAGGAAACCCTACACCGGTTCCTTCTCAATCTCGGATGTAGTTTTACACGGATTCATCCTCAGGTAACCCTACACCGGTTCCTCCTCAGTTCCAAGACGAAGTTTTACACGAACTCATCGTCAAGATAACCTTACCCCGGTTCATCCAGAAGTCTTACACGGGATTTTCTCAAAGTAACCTTACCCCGGTTCATCCTGAAGTTTTACACGAACTTATCCCGAAGAAACCCTACACCGGTTCTTTCTCAACTCTAGATGCAGTTTTACACGGACTCGCCATCAAAAAACCCTACACAGGTTTTCTTTCTTCCAGGATGCAGTTTTACACGGACTCATCATAAGGTGACCCTACACCGGTTCCCTTCCTCTTTCCAGACGTAGTTTTACACGGACTCGTCATCAGTAAACCCTACACAGGTTTCCTTCTCAAACTCCAGACGTAGTTTTACACGGACTCGTCATCAGTAAACCCTACACAGGTTTCCTTCTCAACTCCAAACGTAGTTTTACACGGACTCGTCGTTAAAGAAACCCCACACAGGTTATCTCTTTCCAAAGATGAAGTTTTACACGGACTCATCATCAGTAAACCCTACACAGGTTTCCTTCTCAAACTCCAGACGTAGTTTTACACGGACTCGTCACCAGTAAACCCTACACAGGTTTCCTTCTCAACTCCAGACGTAGTTTTACACGGACTCATCGTTAAAGAAACCCCACACAGGTTATCTCTTTCCAAAGATGAAGTTTCACACAGACTCATCATCAGTAAATCCTACACAGGTTTCCTTCTCAAACTCCAGACGTAGTTTTACACGGACTCGTCATCAGTAAACCCTACACAGGTTTCCTTCTCAACTCCAGACGTAGTTTTACACGGACTCGTCGTTAAAGAAACCCCACACAGGTTATCTCTTTCCAAAGATGAAGTTTCATACAGACTCATCATCAGTAAACCCTACACAGGTTTCCTTCTCAAACTCCAGACGTAGTCTGACACGGACTCGTCATCAGTAAACCCTACACAGGTTTCCTTCTCGAACTCCAGACGTAGTTTTACACGGACTCGTCATCAAGAAACCCTACACAGGTTCTCTCTTTTCAGATGCAGTTTTACACGGACTCGTCGTCAGTTAACCCTACACAGGTTCTCTCTTCCGGATGCAGTTTTACACGGGCTCATCATCAGTCAACCCTACACAGGTTTCCTTCATTCCAAGATGCAGCTTCACACAGGCTCATCATCAGTCAACCCTACACAGGTTTCCTTCCTTCAAAAATGCAGTTTTACACGAGCTCATCATCAGGGAACCCTACACAGGTTTCCTTCCTTCAAAAATGCAGTTTTACATGAGCTCATCATCAGGGAACCCTACACAGGTTCCCTCTTTCAACTTACAAAATTACAATTCAACAGACGATCTCCATATGGCATCTATAAGCCCATCCATCTACCAACAGTCTCCAAATGGCATCTATAAGTCCATTCCCGACAAGATTCTGTTACATCTCCAAATGGAATCTATAAGCCCATTCCCGACATCACATTGCTGATACTCCACTATGCGAGTGCAAATTTCTGGGCACTCTAGTGTTCAATCATCTTCCACCTTCAGATCACGAAAGGCACGCAAGCCAATCTACATCCTCAGGTTTAAGAAGATTGAACAGGGGCAACTGTTGTACCCCAAAATTTGCCCTCCCATATTCTTCAAGTTTTGACAAGAATCATCCTCAAATGGTTCAAGATTACTCAAGGATTGCACAGTCCAAATGCCTCATAAGCCAGTCAAAATTAGGGTTTTGGTTCTTACAAATAATTTGAGGTTTTCAATGGTCCAATAAAGTCCCATAGGCCTATACACATTGTCAAGCATCTACATACCAAGTTGCAAGACTCACAACATCAAATTGCACAGTCAAAAGTCCTATTTGGTTTACAATCAACTTCAGGGGAAAAATGGTCATTTTATAGTCAAAAGTCAGAATTTTTGGTCAACATCTTATTTTGAGGCCACAATCATCATTTTATCAAGTCTTGATCATGATTCCACAAGCATGGCTCAAAAATCATCAAGATGCCAAAAGTTACTATTTTTGGACAGCAGAAAAGTCAACTGTACCTTGACCAAGGCATAACTTTTTCATGGTTCATCAGAAAAATCCCATCCAATGCTCATTTTGAAGGGGATGACATTTCCTACAACTCATCTTCACATTCCAAGTCCAAGAAATTCTCTCACAAAAAGTTATCAATTTCTACATTATAGGTCAATTTCAAAAGTCAACAAAAATGCACTTTATGTCAAAGACCATAACTTGAGATTGGTAAATCCAAATGACATGGTACCAAAGGCATTGGTTAGAGGACTTCAAGACCTTTCCAAAATGTCCAAGAACATGTTCATATGAATAAAATTGAGCAAGATATGCATTGGAGAAGTTGGGAAATTTTCATGAATTTGCAAAAGTCAACTATCCTTAAAACTTCAATTTTAGACAAAAGGGCCCACTTTCTTCCACTTGATTCAGCCTTGCCATTCCACACACGTGTCCCATGATTAATTTCAAGATCAAACATTTATTTTTCTATTTTATTTAATTTTTATTGATTTAATTCATTTTAAATCTATAATAATTCAAATAAAATCTAAAAATCAATGGAATAATATCTTATGATTTGAAACAGCTTTCATACATCATGTGCCAGCTAACAAATTCGTGCTAGGTCTATTTTGTGCATGAAATCTTAGATTTGCTTCAAATATGGAAAGTTTGTCAATGGTGGAAAGGGTAAACTTAATTCTCCCATACACATGGATTAAGGCCCAAACTTTGACCTAGCTTCATTCCATTATATGCACACAACCTAACCCTAATGAAAAACACGTGAAAACTCTGCAAGAAAGCCATAATCACATTCAAAAAATCCAAGGAAAAAGTGAAAACTGTTTGCTATCTTCCAAGCCAATTCAAGGCGTTTCAGTGATTCACACACATTGCAGGAACTCTCAGTAACATTTTGCAAACAAATTCGCACGCCAGAACTCAAGAAATCGTTGCATATAGATCCACGGTTTGCGTTTTTTCTTTAAATCATATTGATGAATTCACGCATAATTAATATGTTTTATTGATTGTGTTGCATTGCCAGAGATCATACCAAGCTCATGATATCATTCAATTGGATTAAAACACCCTGAAATAGAAATTGCCATTGATGAATGTTAGGGTTTCCAAGTTCTTAAATTGGGGCTTTGTGATATAGGAAAAATTAGACCTCAAGAGACCTATGATTGAAACCGTCAGGACCAGACGAAGCCAATGCAATACTTGCGAAATATTTCTGTAGCCTGCAGGGCTAATCGTTATTTTTCGCCGTCCTGTTTTGTGGGGGTTAAAAACCCCCACTATCTCTTTGTCCTTTTCACAGGTAAACGAGGAAGATGATGAGCTGTACGTGTATGGTTGGACCATTCAAAAAGCGTGCGTGATTGTGTTTTGTCCAGCATATTGTTTGTTTTCTTAATAATATATTTGTTTGTTATTATAATATCAAAGGCGTTCAGTTGGCTTAGTGGTTAGTGAGTTGGCATGCAACCATTGGGACCTGGGTTCGATTCACAGGTCCCCCAAACCTTTGTTTCTATTTTTTCTAACATGATTGTGTGCAGATTCTTAACAGCGTCCCACCATGGACTCCAAGCATCAGCCTGCCAAGTGGCCACTAACGTCAATCTGATGGCCATGAGGTGATAGTCCTCATGATCCCCAGTCAACGCTTGCACACCTGATCCAGAAAGTCCAACGTGGCTGAGAGCTTAATGGGCCAGAACTGCCAAATTCACCTCCTATGGGCCCAACACCCCCCTAGTTAAATATTTTTCTTTTATTTTTCTTTTACTAATTTCTAACCATTATTATTATTATTTATTTAACTAACATAATTAATATTATTTTCACAATAAAATTCAGAAAATCAAAATGTAAATATTTTTATATTATTTATTAATTTCACCTTAGTTTATTTTTGTAAATAAAATGCTAACAAATTAATTTAGTATAATTAGGTTTAATTTTGATTTTTTTTCATAATAAATAAATAAATTAGAATGAGTTTTTTTTCTTTTGACCATTTTAATTTATTTTATTTCTATTTTCATTAAAACATAAAAACAATAAAAATAATTTCTTTTTTCTTTTAATTACTTAATTAATTAGTAAATTAGGTTTAATATTTAATTAAATTGCAAAAAAGGACCAAATTTCATTCTTTTCTCAAAAAGGGTCAAAACCCTAAGGACGTCCCAATTCAATTCTTTCGCGCGCATATTTATTTTTAATTCATTATTTTGATTATATTGATGTATCTGCTTCGAGAATGTAATAGATAATTAGGACTTTTATCGCTTTCTTTATTTCTCGCATTTATTTTCAAGGGTTGTGTTTTTGGCGATGTAAATACCCGACGCCTTGTAATAGCATAGATTCACTTTCCACAATTTATTTTCCCGCAAATTATTAACTGTTAATTATGCATGCAAGACTTATCTGAAAAATAAAATCAACTCGTAGCTCACAATGATGCATGTTCAAAGACAATTAATATGAAACCTGACACACTTGCACATGCCACTCCTAGGGTACGCCTCACTTGGTTGCCTCAAGGTGGTCGTCAAGTATAGGGTGTTTTAGAGGTCGCCCTCCTGTCTAAAGATCTAGTTGCCTCGAAACGGTTGCCTAGGATAAATAGGATCTAGGACATTAGGGTTACCACTAAGGCGTCCTACTATTGCTTTGGTGACCACAGATGTCCCTAATAATCGAATTGACCCGGATAACTCCAACGACGGTGCTACCTACTTCTCAATAGTGGGATAGTACTGTCTAAAGGATTCTTACACAGCTTAATTCCTTAGAGTAGGTAGATATCTCCTGGGTACTTGCTTTTTCAAAAAACAAAAACATCTTTTCGCACCTACACTTTCAAAAAGTTTTCAAACAAATACTTCATAAACTCTTGAGGACTGATACAAGAGTTACCTAGAAGTTTTTTCAAACTAAACTTTTTTGAAACCAACAAACACAAAAAAAAGCAAAAACTCTTTTAAAAACATAGTGAGCAAGTACCTAAGAGCCCGTGGATAACCACGGATAGAAAGGGTGCTAACACCTTCCCTTTCTATAATCTACCTCCCGAATCGAGAAACATCTCGAAAAGGAATTTTGTTGTGCTTTTGTCCTTTCCTTGTTGGAGAAAATAAAAGACGGTGGCGACTCTTGCTTACCGCGACATTTCGCGAACCAGCATTCCAAAACAGTCAGTTCTCATTCCCACCGATCACAGACACTCATAGGTTTTACCCTCACGTTATCTTTTTTAGGGTCGTAGGTCGCTCATAGGTCTTACCCACACGATATCTTTTATAGGGTCGTAGGTCACTCTAATGTCTTACCCTCAAGTTATCTTTCTAGGGGCATAGGTCGCTTTTAGGACTTACCCACATGTTATCTTTTATAGGGTTGTAGGTCACTCGTAGGTCTTACCCTCACGTTATCTTTTATAGGGTAGTAGGTCGCCCGTAGGTCTTACCCTCACGTTATCTTTTCTAGGTTCATAGTTCGCTCGTTGGTCTTACCCTCATGTTATCTTTTCTAGGGTCGTAGGTCGCTCATAGGTCTTACCCTCATGTTATCTTTTCTAGGGTCGTAGGTCGCTTATAAGTCTCACCCACACGATATCTTTTATAGGGTCGTAGGTTGCTCGTAGGTCTTACCCTCATGTTATCTTTCGAGGGTCATAGGTTGCTTGTAGGTCTTACCCACACATTATCTTTTATAGGGTCGTAGGTCGCTCGTAGGTCTTACCCTCATGTTATCTTTTCTTGGGTCGTAGGTCGCCCGTAGGTCTTACCCGCATGTTATCTATTCTAAGGTCATAGGTCTCTCGTAGGTCTTACACTCACGTTATCTTTTATAGGGTTGTAGGTCTCTCGTAGGTCTTACCCTCATGTTATATTTCTAGGATCATAGGTATCTCATAGGTCTTACACTGACGTTATCTTTTATAGGGTCGTAGGTCGCTCGTAGGTCATACCCTCATGTTATATTTCTGGGGTCGTAGGTCGCTCGTAGGACTTACACTTATGTTATATTTTCTAGTGTCGTAGGTCGCTTGTAGTTATTACCCTCACAATATCTTTTATAGGGTCGTAGGTCGCTTGTAGGTCTTACCCTCACGTTATATTTTCTAAGGTTGTAGTTCGCTCGTAGGTCTTACCCTCATGTTATCTTTTCTAGGGTCGTAGGTCGCTCATAGGTTTTACCCACACGATATCTTTTATAGGGTCGTAGGTCACTCATAGGTCTTACCCTCATGTTATCTTTCTAGGGGCATAGGGTGCTTTTAGGTCTTACCCACATGTTATCTTTTATAGGGACGTAGGTCACTCGTAGATCTTACCCTCACATTATCTTTTATAGGGTCGTAGTTCGCTCGTAGGTCTTACCCTCATGTTATCTTTTCTAAGGTCGTAGGTCGCTCATAGATCTTACCCTCACGTTATCTTTTGTAGGGTCGTAGGTCGCTCATAAGTGTCACCCACACGATATCTTTTATAGGGTCGTAGGTTGCTCGTAGGTCTTACCCTCGCGTTATCTTTTCTAAGGTCGTAGGTCGCTCGGAGGTCTTACGCAAATGTTATATTTTCTAGGTTCGTAGGTCGCTCATAGGTCTTATCCTCGCGTTATCTTTTCTAGGGTTGTAGGTCTTACCCTCACGTTATCTTTTATAAGGTTGTAGGTCGCACATAGGTCTTACCCTTATGTTATCTTTCTAGGGTTGTAGTTCGCTCGTAGGTCTTACCCCAACGTTATCTTTTATAGGGTCGTAGGATGCTTGTAGGTCTTACCCTCACATTATCTTTTATAGGGTCGAAGTTCGCTCGTAGGTCTTACCCTCACGTTATCATTTCTAGGGTCATAGGATTCTTGTAGGTCTTACCCTCACATTATCTTTTATAGGGTCGAATTCGCTCATAGGTCTTACCCTCATGTTATCTTTTCTAGGGTCGTAGGTCGCCCGTAGTTCTTACCCTCACGTTATCTATTCTAAGGTCGTAGGTTGCTCGTAGGTCTTACCCTCACGTTATCTTTTATAGGGTTGTAGGTCACTCGTAGGTCTTACCCTCATGTTATATTTCTAGGATCATAGGTCTCTCGAAGGTCTTACACTGACGTTATCTTTTATATGGTTGTAGATCGCTTATAGGTCTTACCCTCATGTTATCTTTCTAGGGTCGTAGGTCACTCGTAGGTCTTTCACTTATGTTATCTTAACTAGGGTCTTAGGTCGCTTGTAGGTATTACCCTCACAATATCTTTTATAGGGTCGTAGGTCGCTCGTAGGTCTTACCCACACGTTATATTTTCTAAGGTTGTAGCTCGCTTGTAGGTCTTACCCTCACATTATCTTTTATACGGTCCTAGGTCCCTCGAAGGACTTACCCTCATGTTATCTTTTATAGGGTCATAAGTTTCTCGTAAGTCTTACCCTCACGTTATCATTTCTAGGGTCTAGGTCGCTCGTAGGTCTTACCCTCATGTTATCTTTTCTAAGGTCGTAGGTCGCTCAGAGGTCTTACCCAAATGTTATATTTTCAAGGGTCGTAGGTTGCTCATAGGTCTTAACCTCACAATCTTTTCTAGGGTTGTAGGTCTTACCCTCACGTTATCTTTTATAAGGTCGTAGGTTGCTCGTAGGTCTTACCCTTATGTTATCTTTCTAGGGTCGTCGGTCGCTCGTAGGTCTTACCCCAATGTTATCTTTTATAGGGTCATAGGATGCTTGTAGGTCTTACCCTCACATTATCTTTTATAGGGTCGAAGTTTGCTCGTAGGTCTTACCCTCACGTTACCTTTTCTAGGGTCGTAGGTCGCTCATAGGTCTTACCCTCATGTTATCTTTTTTAGGGTCGTAGGTCGCCCGTAGGTCTTACCCTCATGTTATCTATTCTAAGGTCGTAGGTCGCTCGTAGGTCTTACCCTCACGTTATATTTTATAGGGTTGTAGGTCTCTGGTATGTCTTACCCTCATGTTATATTTCTAGGATCATACGTCTCTCGTAGGTCTTACACTGACGTTATCTTTTATAGGGTCGTAGGTCGCTCATAGGTCTTACCCTCATGTTATATTTCTATGATCGTAGGTCGCTCGTAGGTCTTACACTTATGTTATCTTTTCTAGGGTCGTAGGTCGCTTGTAGGTATTACCCTCACAATATCTTTTATAGGGTCGTAGGTCGCTCGTAGGTCTTACCCTCACGTTATATTTTCTAAGGTTGTAGTTCGTTCGTAGGTCTTGCACTCACGTTATCTTTTACATGGTCGTAGGTCGCTCGTAGGTATTACTCTCACGTTATGTTTTCAATGGTCGTAGATCACTTGTAGGTCTTACCCTCACGTTATCTTTTCTAGGTACGTAGGACGCTCATAGGTCTTACCCTCATGTTATCTTTTTTAGGGTCGTAGGTCGCTCATAGGTCTTACCCACACGATATCTTTTATAGGGTCGTAGGTCACTCATATGTCTTACCCTCAAGTTATCTTTCTAGGGGCATAGGTCGCTTTTAGGTGTTACCTACACGTTATCTTTTATAGGGTCGTAGGTCACTCGTAGGTCTTACCCTCACGTTATCTTTTATAGGGTCGTAGGTCGCCCGTAGGTCTTACCCTCATGTTATCTTTTCTAGGGTCGTAGTTCGCTCGTAGGTCTTACCCTTATGTTATCTTTTCTAGAGTCGTAGGTCGCTCATAGGTCTTACCCTCATGTTATCTTTTCTAGGGTCGTAGGTCGCTCATAAGTCTCACCCACATGATATCTTTTATAGGGTCGTAAGTTGCTCGTAGGTCTTACCCTCATGTTATCTTTCGAGGGTCATAGGTTGCTTGTAGGTCTTACCCACACATTATCTTTTATAGGGTCGTAACTCGCTCATAGGTCTTACCCTCATGCTATCTTTTCTTGGGTCGTAGGTCGCCCGTAGGTCTTACCCTCACGTTATGTATTCTAAGGTCGTAGGTTGCTCGTAGGTCTTACACTCACGTTATCTTTTATAGGGTTGTAGGTCTCTCGTAGGTCTTACACTGACGTTATCTTTTATAGGGTCGTAGGTCGCTCGTAGGTCTTACCCTCATGTTATCTTTTCTAAGGTCGTAGGTCGCTCAGAGGTCTTACCCAAATGTTATATTTTATAGGGTCGTAGGTCGCTCGTAGGTCTTATCCTCACGTTCTTTTCTAGGGTTATAGGTCTTACCCTCACGTTATCTTTTATAAGGTCGTAGTTCGCACATAGGTCTTACCCTTATGTTATCTTTCTAGGGTCGCAGTTCGCACGTGGGTCTTACCCCAATGTTATCTTTTATAGGGTCGTAGGATGCTTGTAGGTCTTACACTCACATTATCTTTTATAGGGTCGAAGTTCGCTCGTAGGTCTTACCCTCACGTTACCTTTTCTAGGGTCGTAGGTCGCTCATAGGTCTTACCCTCATGTTATCTTTTCTAGGGTCATAGGTCGCCCGTACGTCTTACCCTCATGTTATATATTCTAAGGTCGTAGTTTGTTCGTAGCTCTTACCTTCACGCTATCATTTATAGGGTTGTAGGTCACTCGTAGTTCTTACCCCCATGTTATATTTCTAGGATCATAGGTCTCTCGTAGGTCTTAAACTGACGTTATCTTTTATAGGGTCGTAGATCGCTCATAGGTCTTACCCTCATGTTATCTTTCTAGGGTCATAGGTCACTCGTAGGTCTTTCACTTATGTTATCTTAACTAGGGTCTTAGGTCGCTTGTAGGTATTACCCTCACAATATCTTTTATAGGGTCGTAGGTCGCTCGTAGGTCTTACCCACACGTTATATTTTCTAAGGTTGTAGCTCGCTTGTAGGTCTTACCCTCACATTATCTTTTATACGGTCCTAGGTCCCTCGAAGGACTTACCCTCATGTTATCTTTTATAGGGTCATAAGTTTCTCGTAAGTCTTACCCTCACGTTATCATTTCTAGGGTCTAGGTCGCTCGTAGGTCTTACCCTCATGTTATCTTTTCTAAGGTCGTAGGTCGCTCAGAGGTCTTACCCAAATGTTATATTTTCAAGGGTCGTAGGTTGCTCATAGGTCTTAACCTCACAATCTTTTCTAGGGTTGTAGGTCTTACCCTCACGTTATCTTTTATAAGGTCGTAGGTTGCTCGTAGGTCTTACCCTTATGTTATCTTTCTAGGGTCGTCGGTCGCTCGTAGGTCTTACCCCAATGTTATCTTTTATAGGGTCATAGGATGCTTGTAGGTCTTACCCTCACATTATCTTTTATAGGGTCGAAGTTTGCTCGTAGGTCTTACCCTCACGTTACCTTTTCTAGGGTCGTAGGTCGCTCATAGGTCTTACCCTCATGTTATCTTTTTTAGGGTCGTAGGTCGCCCGTAGGTCTTACCCTCATGTTATCTATTCTAAGGTCGTAGGTCGCTCGTAGGTCTTACCCTCACGTTATATTTTATAGGGTTGTAGGTCTCTGGTATGTCTTACCCTCATGTTATATTTCTAGGATCATACGTCTCTCGTAGGTCTTACACTGACGTTATCTTTTATAGGGTCGTAGGTCGCTCATAGGTCTTACCCTCATGTTATATTTCTATGATCGTAGGTCGCTCGTAGGTCTTACACTTATGTTATCTTTTCTAGGGTCGTAGGTCGCTTGTAGGTATTACCCTCACAATATCTTTTATAGGGTCGTAGGTCGCTCGTAGGTCTTACCCTCACGTTATATTTTCTAAGGTTGTAGTTCGTTCGTAGGTCTTGCACTCACGTTATCTTTTACATGGTCGTAGGTCGCTCGTAGGTATTACTCTCACGTTATGTTTTCAATGGTCGTAGATCACTTGTAGGTCTTACCCTCACGTTATCTTTTCTAGGTACGTAGGACGCTCATAGGTCTTACCCTCATGTTATCTTTTTTAGGGTCGTAGGTCGCTCATAGGTCTTACCCACACGATATCTTTTATAGGGTCGTAGGTCACTCATATGTCTTACCCTCAAGTTATCTTTCTAGGGGCATAGGTCGCTTTTAGGTGTTACCTACACGTTATCTTTTATAGGGTCGTAGGTCACTCGTAGGTCTTACCCTCACGTTATCTTTTATAGGGTCGTAGGTCGCCCGTAGGTCTTACCCTCATGTTATCTTTTCTAGGGTCGTAGTTCGCTCGTAGGTCTTACCCTTATGTTATCTTTTCTAGAGTCGTAGGTCGCTCATAGGTCTTACCCTCATGTTATCTTTTCTAGGGTCGTAGGTCGCTCATAAGTCTCACCCACATGATATCTTTTATAGGGTCGTAAGTTGCTCGTAGGTCTTACCCTCATGTTATCTTTCGAGGGTCATAGGTTGCTTGTAGGTCTTACCCACACATTATCTTTTATAGGGTCGTAACTCGCTCATAGGTCTTACCCTCATGCTATCTTTTCTTGGGTCGTAGGTCGCCCGTAGGTCTTACCCTCACGTTATGTATTCTAAGGTCGTAGGTTGCTCGTAGGTCTTACACTCACGTTATCTTTTATAGGGTTGTAGGTCTCTCGTAGGTCTTACACTGACGTTATCTTTTATAGGGTCGTAGGTCGCTCGTAGGTCTTACCCTCATGTTATCTTTTCTAAGGTCGTAGGTCGCTCAGAGGTCTTACCCAAATGTTATATTTTATAGGGTCGTAGGTCGCTCGTAGGTCTTATCCTCACGTTCTTTTCTAGGGTTATAGGTCTTACCCTCACGTTATCTTTTATAAGGTCGTAGTTCGCACATAGGTCTTACCCTTATGTTATCTTTCTAGGGTCGCAGTTCGCACGTGGGTCTTACCCCAATGTTATCTTTTATAGGGTCGTAGGATGCTTGTAGGTCTTACACTCACATTATCTTTTATAGGGTCGAAGTTCGCTCGTAGGTCTTACCCTCACGTTACCTTTTCTAGGGTCGTAGGTCGCTCATAGGTCTTACCCTCATGTTATCTTTTCTAGGGTCATAGGTCGCCCGTACGTCTTACCCTCATGTTATATATTCTAAGGTCGTAGTTTGTTCGTAGCTCTTACCTTCACGCTATCATTTATAGGGTTGTAGGTCACTCGTAGTTCTTACCCCCATGTTATATTTCTAGGATCATAGGTCTCTCGTAGGTCTTAAACTGACGTTATCTTTTATAGGGTCGTAGATCGCTCATAGGTCTTACCCTCATGTTATCTTTCTAGGGTCATAGGTCACTCGTAGGTCTTTCACTTATGTTATCTTAACTAGGGTCTTAGGTCGCTTGTAGGTATTACCCTCACAATATCTTTTATAGGGTCGTAGGTCGCTCGTAGGTCTTACCCACACGTTATATTTTCTAAGGTTGTAGCTCGCTTGTAGGTCTTACCCTCACGTTATCTTTTATAGGGTCCTAGGTCCCTCGAAGGACTTACCCTCATGTTATCTTTTATAGGGTCATAAGTTTCTCGTAAGTCTTACCCTCACGTTATCATTTCTAGGGTCTAGGTCGCTCGTAGGTCTTACCCTCATGTTATCTTTTCAAAGGTCGTAGGTCGCTCAGAGGTCTTACCCAAATGTTATATTTTCAAGGGTCGTAGGTTGCTCATAGGTCTTAACCTCACAATCTTTTCTAGGGTTGTAGGTCTTACCCTCACGTTATCTTTTATAAGGTCGTAGGTTGCTCGTAGGTCTTACCCTTATGTTATCTTTCTAGGGTCGTCGGTCGCTCGTAGGTCTTACCCCAATGTTATCTTTTATAGGGTCGTAGGATGCTTGTAGGTCTTACCCTCACATTATCTTTTATAGGGTCGAAGTTTGCTCGTAGGTCTTACCCTCACGTTACCTTTTCTAGGGTCGTAGGTCGCTCATAGGTCTTACCCTCATGTTATCTTTTTTAGGGTCGTAGGTCGCCCGTAGGTCTTACCCTCATGTTATCTATTCTAAGGTCGTAGGTCGCTCGTAGGTCTTACCCTCACGTTATATTTTATAGGGTTGTAGGTCTCTGGTATGTCTTACCCTCATGTTATATTTCTAGGATCATACGTCTCTCGTAGGTCTTACACTGACGTTATCTTTTATAGGGTCGTAGGTCGCTCATAGGTCTTACCCTCATGTTATATTTCTATGGTCGTAGGTCGCTCGTAGGTCTTACACTTATGTTATCTTTTCTAGGGTCGTAGGTCGCTTGTAGGTATTACCCTCACAATATCTTTTATAGGGTCGTAGGTCGCTCGTAGGTCTTACCCTCACGTTATATTTTCTAAGGTTGTAGTTCGTTCGTAGGTCTTACACTCACGTTATCTTTTACATGGTCGTAGGTCGCTCGTAGGTATTACTCTCACGTTATGTTTTCAATGGTCGTAGATCACTTGTAGGTCTTACCCTCACGTTATCTTTTCTAGGTTCGTAGGACGCTCATAGGTCTTACCCTCATGTTATCTTTTTTAGGGTTGTAGGTCGCTCATAGGTCTTACCCACATGATATCTTTTATAGGGTCGTAGGTCACTCATATGTCTTACCCTCAAGTTATCTTTCTAGGGGCATAGGTCGCTTTTAGGTGTTACCTACACGTTATCTTTTATAGGGTCGTAGGTCACTCGTAGGTCTTACCCTCACGTTATCTTTTATAGGGTCGTAGGTCGCCCGTAGGTCTTACCCTCATGTTATCTTTTCTAGGGTCGTAGTTCGCTCGTAGGTCTTACCCTTATGTTATCTTTTCTAGGGTCGTAGGTCGCTCATAGGTCTTACCCTCATGTTATCTTTTCTAGGGTCGTAGGTCACTCATAAGTCTCACCCACACGATATCTTTTATAGGGTCGTAAGTTGCTCGTAGTCCTTACCCTCATGTTATCTTTCGAGGGTCATAGGTCGCTTGTAGGTTTTACCCACACATTATCTTTTATAGGGTCGTAACTCACTCGTAGGTCTTACCCTCATGTTATCTTTTCTTGGGTCGTAGGTCGCCCGTAGGTCTTACCCTCACGTTATGTATTCTAAGGTCGTAGGTCGCTCGTAGGTCTTACACTCACGTTATCTTTTATAGGGTTGTAGGTCTCTCGTAGGTCTTACACTGACGTTATCTTTTATAGGGTCGTAGGTCGCTCGTAGGTCTTACCCTCACGTTATCTTTTCTAAGGTCGTAGGTCGCTCAGAGGTCTTACCCAAATGTTATATTTTATAGGGTCGTAGGTCGCTCGTAGGTCTTATCCTCACGTTCTTTTCTAGGGTTATAGGTCTTACCCTCACGTTATCTTTTATAAGGTCGTAGTTCGCACATAGGTCTTACCCTTATGTTATCTTTCTAGGGTCGCAGTTCGCTCGTGGGTCTTACCCCAATGTTATCTTTTATAGGGTCGTAGGATGCTTTTAGGTCTTACACTCACATTATCTTTTATAGGGTCGAAGTTCGCTCGTAGGTCTTACCCTCACGTTACCTTTTCTAGGGTCGTAGGTCGCTCATAGGTCTTACCCTCATGTTATCTTTTCTAGGGTCATAGGTCGCCCGTACGTCTTACCCTCATGTTATATATTCTAAGGTCGTAGTTTGTTCGTAGCTCTTACCTTCACGCTATCATTTATAGGGTTGTAGGTCACTCGTAGTTCTTACCCCCATGTTATATTTCTAGGATCATAGGTCTCTCGTAGGTCTTAAACTGACGTTATCTTTTATAGGGTCGTAGATCGCTCATAGGTCTTACCCTCATGTTATCTTTCTAGGGTCATAGGTCACTCGTAGGTCTTTCACTTATGTTATCTTAACTAGGGTCTTAGGTCGCTTGTAGGTATTACCCTCACAATATCTTTTATAGGGTCGTAGGTCGCTCGTAGGTCTTACCCACACGTTATATTTTCTAAGGTTGTAGCTCGCTTGTAGGTCTTACCCTCACGTTATCTTTTATAGGGTCCTAGGTCCCTCGAAGGACTTACCCTCATGTTATCTTTTATAGGGTCATAAGTTTCTCGTAAGTCTTACCCTCACGTTATCATTTCTAGGGTCTAGGTCGCTCGTAGGTCTTACCCTCATGTTATCTTTTCAAAGGTCGTAGGTCGCTCAGAGGTCTTACCCAAATGTTATATTTTCAAGGGTCGTAGGTTGCTCATAGGTCTTAACCTCACAATCTTTTCTAGGGTTGTAGGTCTTACCCTCACGTTATCTTTTATAAGGTCGTAGGTTGCTCGTAGGTCTTACCCTTATGTTATCTTTCTAGGGTCGTCGGTCGCTCGTAGGTCTTACCCCAATGTTATCTTTTATAGGGTCGTAGGATGCTTGTAGGTCTTACCCTCACATTATCTTTTATAGGGTCGAAGTTTGCTCGTAGGTCTTACCCTCACGTTACCTTTTCTAGGGTCGTAGGTCGCTCATAGGTCTTACCCTCATGTTATCTTTTTTAGGGTCGTAGGTCGCCCGTAGGTCTTACCCTCATGTTATCTATTCTAAGGTCGTAGGTCGCTCGTAGGTCTTACCCTCACGTTATATTTTATAGGGTTGTAGGTCTCTGGTATGTCTTACCCTCATGTTATATTTCTAGGATCATACGTCTCTCGTAGGTCTTACACTGACGTTATCTTTTATAGGGTCGTAGGTCGCTCATAGGTCTTACCCTCATGTTATATTTCTATGGTCGTAGGTCGCTCGTAGGTCTTACACTTATGTTATCTTTTCTAGGGTCGTAGGTCGCTTGTAGGTATTACCCTCACAATATCTTTTATAGGGTCGTAGGTCGCTCGTAGGTCTTACCCTCACGTTATATTTTCTAAGGTTGTAGTTCGTTCGTAGGTCTTACACTCACGTTATCTTTTACATGGTCGTAGGTCGCTCGTAGGTATTACTCTCACGTTATGTTTTCAATGGTCGTAGATCACTTGTAGGTCTTACCCTCACGTTATCTTTTCTAGGTTCGTAGGACGCTCATAGGTCTTACCCTCATGTTATCTTTTTTAGGGTTGTAGGTCGCTCATAGGTCTTACCCACATGATATCTTTTATAGGGTCGTAGGTCACTCATATGTCTTACCCTCAAGTTATCTTTCTAGGGGCATAGGTCGCTTTTAGGTGTTACCTACACGTTATCTTTTATAGGGTCGTAGGTCACTCGTAGGTCTTACCCTCACGTTATCTTTTATAGGGTCGTAGGTCGCCCGTAGGTCTTACCCTCATGTTATCTTTTCTAGGGTCGTAGTTCGCTCGTAGGTCTTACCCTTATGTTATCTTTTCTAGGGTCGTAGGTCGCTCATAGGTCTTACCCTCATGTTATCTTTTCTAGGGTCGTAGGTCACTCATAAGTCTCACCCACACGATATCTTTTATAGGGTCGTAAGTTGCTCGTAGTCCTTACCCTCATGTTATCTTTCGAGGGTCATAGGTCGCTTGTAGGTTTTACCCACACATTATCTTTTATAGGGTCGTAACTCACTCGTAGGTCTTACCCTCATGTTATCTTTTCTTGGGTCGTAGGTCGCCCGTAGGTCTTACCCTCACGTTATGTATTCTAAGGTCGTAGGTCGCTCGTAGGTCTTACACTCACGTTATCTTTTATAGGGTTGTAGGTCTCTCGTAGGTCTTACACTGACGTTATCTTTTATAGGGTCGTAGGTCGCTCGTAGGTCTTACCCTCACGTTATCTTTTCTAAGGTCGTAGGTCGCTCAGAGGTCTTACCCAAATGTTATATTTTATAGGGTCGTAGGTCGCTCGTAGGTCTTATCCTCACGTTCTTTTCTAGGGTTATAGGTCTTACCCTCACGTTATCTTTTATAAGGTCGTAGTTCGCACATAGGTCTTACCCTTATGTTATCTTTCTAGGGTCGCAGTTCGCTCGTGGGTCTTACCCCAATGTTATCTTTTATAGGGTCGTAGGATGCTTTTAGGTCTTACACTCACATTATCTTTTATAGGGTCGAAGTTCGCTCGTAGGTCTTACCCTCACGTTACCTTTTCTAGGGTCGTAGGTCGCTCATAGGTCTTACCCTCATGTTATCTTTTCTAGGGTCATAGGTCGCCCGTACGTCTTACCCTCATGTTATATATTCTAAGGTCGTAGTTTGTTCGTAGCTCTTACCTTCACGCTATCATTTATAGGGTTGTAGGTCACTCGTAGTTCTTACCCCCATGTTATATTTCTAGGATCATAGGTCTCTCGTAGGTCTTAAACTGACGTTATCTTTTATAGGGTCGTAGATCGCTCATAGGTCTTACCCTCATGTTATCTTTCTAGGGTCATAGGTCACTCGTAGGTCTTTCACTTATGTTATCTTAACTAGGGTCTTAGGTCGCTTGTAGGTATTACCCTCACAATATCTTTTATAGGGTCGTAGGTCGCTCGTAGGTCTTACCCACACGTTATATTTTCTAAGGTTGTAGCTCGCTTGTAGGTCTTACCCTCACGTTATCTTTTATAGGGTCCTAGGTCCCTCGAAGGACTTACCCTCATGTTATCTTTTATAGGGTCATAAGTTTCTCGTAAGTCTTACCCTCACGTTATCATTTCTAGGGTCTAGGTCGCTCGTAGGTCTTACCCTCATGTTATCTTTTCAAAGGTCGTAGGTCGCTCAGAGGTCTTACCCAAATGTTATATTTTCAAGGGTCGTAGGTTGCTCATAGGTCTTAACCTCACAATCTTTTCTAGGGTTGTAGGTCTTACCCTCACGTTATCTTTTATAAGGTCGTAGGTTGCTCGTAGGTCTTACCCTTATGTTATCTTTCTAGGGTCGTCGGTCGCTCGTAGGTCTTACCCCAATGTTATCTTTTATAGGGTCGTAGGATGCTTGTAGGTCTTACCCTCACATTATCTTTTATAGGGTCGAAGTTTGCTCGTAGGTCTTACCCTCACGTTACCTTTTCTAGGGTCGTAGGTCGCTCATAGGTCTTACCCTCATGTTATCTTTTTTAGGGTCGTAGGTCGCCCGTAGGTCTTACCCTCATGTTATCTATTCTAAGGTCGTAGGTCGCTCGTAGGTCTTACCCTCACGTTATATTTTATAGGGTTGTAGGTCTCTGGTATGTCTTACCCTCATGTTATATTTCTAGGATCATACGTCTCTCGTAGGTCTTACACTGACGTTATCTTTTATAGGGTCGTAGGTCGCTCATAGGTCTTACCCTCATGTTATATTTCTATGGTCGTAGGTCGCTCGTAGGTCTTACACTTATGTTATCTTTTCTAGGGTCGTAGGTCGCTTGTAGGTATTACCCTCACAATATCTTTTATAGGGTCGTAGGTCGCTCGTAGGTCTTACCCTCACGTTATATTTTCTAAGGTTGTAGTTCGTTCGTAGGTCTTACACTCACGTTATCTTTTACATGGTCGTAGGTCGCTCGTAGGTATTACTCTCACGTTATGTTTTCAATGGTCGTAGATCACTTGTAGGTCTTACCCTCACGTTATCTTTTCTAGGTTCGTAGGACGCTCATAGGTCTTACCCTCATGTTATCTTTTTTAGGGTTGTAGGTCGCTCATAGGTCTTACCCACATGATATCTTTTATAGGGTCGTAGGTCACTCATATGTCTTACCCTCAAGTTATCTTTCTAGGGGCATAGGTCGCTTTTAGGTGTTACCTACACGTTATCTTTTATAGGGTCGTAGGTCACTCGTAGGTCTTACCCTCACGTTATCTTTTATAGGGTCGTAGGTCGCCCGTAGGTCTTACCCTCATGTTATCTTTTCTAGGGTCGTAGTTCGCTCGTAGGTCTTACCCTTATGTTATCTTTTCTAGGGTCGTAGGTCGCTCATAGGTCTTACCCTCATGTTATCTTTTCTAGGGTCGTAGGTCACTCATAAGTCTCACCCACACGATATCTTTTATAGGGTCGTAAGTTGCTCGTAGTCCTTACCCTCATGTTATCTTTCGAGGGTCATAGGTCGCTTGTAGGTTTTACCCACACATTATCTTTTATAGGGTCGTAACTCACTCGTAGGTCTTACCCTCATGTTATCTTTTCTTGGGTCGTAGGTCGCCCGTAGGTCTTACCCTCACGTTATGTATTCTAAGGTCGTAGGTCGCTCGTAGGTCTTACACTCACGTTATCTTTTATAGGGTTGTAGGTCTCTCGTAGGTCTTACACTGACGTTATCTTTTATAGGGTCGTAGGTCGCTCGTAGGTCTTACCCTCACGTTATCTTTTCTAAGGTCGTAGGTCGCTCAGAGGTCTTACCCAAATGTTATATTTTATAGGGTCGTAGGTCGCTCGTAGGTCTTATCCTCACGTTCTTTTCTAGGGTTATAGGTCTTACCCTCACGTTATCTTTTATAAGGTCGTAGTTCGCACATAGGTCTTACCCTTATGTTATCTTTCTAGGGTCGCAGTTCGCTCGTGGGTCTTACCCCAATGTTATCTTTTATAGGGTCGTAGGATGCTTTTAGGTCTTACACTCACATTATCTTTTATAGGGTCGAAGTTCGCTCGTAGGTCTTACCCTCACGTTACCTTTTCTAGGGTCGTAGGTCGCTCATAGGTCTTACCCTCATGTTATCTTTTCTAGGGTCATAGGTCGCCCGTACGTCTTACCCTCATGTTATATATTCTAAGGTCGTAGTTTGTTCGTAGGTCTTACCTTCACGCTATCATTTATAGGGTTGTAGGTCACTTGTAGTTCTTACCCTCATGTTATATTTCTAGGATCATAGGTCTCTCGTAGGTCTTAAACTGACGTTATCTTTTATAGGGTCGTAGATCGCTCATAGGTCTTACCCTCATGTTATCTTTCTAGGGTCATAGGTCACTCATAGGTCTTTCACTTATGTTATCTTAACTAGGGTCTTAGGTCGCTTGTAGGTATTACCCTCACAATATCTTTTATAGGGTCGTAGGTCGCTCGTAGGTCTTACCCACACGTTATATTTTCTAAGGTTGTAGCTCGCTTGTAGGTCTTACCCTCACGTTATCTTTTATAGGGTCCTAGGTCCCTCGAAGGACTTACCCTCATGTTATCTTTTATAGGGTCATAAGTTTCTCGTAAGTCTTACCCTCACGTTATCATTTCTAGGGTCTAGGTCGCTCGTAGGTCTTACCCTCATGTTATCTTTTCAAAGGTCGTAGGTCGCTCAGAGGTCTTACCCAAATGTTATATTTTCAAGGGTCGTAGGTTGCTCATAGGTCTTAACCTCACAATCTTTTCTAGGGTTGTAGGTCTTACCCTCACGTTATCTTTTATAAGGTCGTAGGTTGCTCGTAGGTCTTACCCTTATGTTATCTTTCTAGGGTCGTCGGTCGCTCGTAGGTCTTACCCCAATGTTATCTTTTATATGGTCGTAGGATGCTTGTAGGTCTTACCCTCACATTATCTTTTATAGGGTCGAAGTTTGCTCGTAGGTCTTACCCTCACGTTACCTTTTCTAGGGTCGTAGGTCGCTCATAGGTCTTACCCTCATGTTATCTTTTTTAGGGTCGTAGGTCGCCCGTAGGTCTTACCCTCATGTTATCTATTCTAAGGTCGTAGGTCGCTCGTAGGTCTTACCCTCACGTTATATTTTATAGGGTTGTAGGTCTCTGGTATGTCTTACCCTCATGTTATATTTCTAGGATCATACGTCTCTCGTAGGTCTTACACTGACGTTATCTTTTATAGGGTCGTAGGTCGCTCATAGGTCTTACCCTCATGTTATATTTCTATGGTCGTAGGTCACTCGTAGGTCTTACACTTATGTTATCTTTTCTAGGGTCGTAGGTCGCTTGTAGGTATTACCCTCACAATATCTTTTATAGGTTCGTAGGTCGCTCGTAGGTCTTACCCTCACGTTATATTTTCATGGTTGTAGTTCGTTCGTAGGTCTTACACTCACGTTATCTTTTACATGGTCGTAGGTCGCTCGTAGGTATTACTCTCACGTTATGTTTTCAATGGTCGTAGATCACTTGTAGGTCTTACCCTCACGTTATCTTTTCTAGGTTCGTAGGACGCTCATAGGTCTTACCCTCATGTTATCTTTTTTAGGGTCGTAGGTCGCTCATAGGTCTTACCCACACGATATCTTTTATAGGGTCGTAGGTCACTCATATGTCTTACCCTCAAGTTATCTTTCTAGGGGCATAGGTCGCTTTTAGGTGTTACCTACACGTTATCTTTTATAGGGTCGTAGGTCACTCGTAGGTCTTACCCTCACGTTATCTTTTATAGGGTCGTAGGTCGCCCGTAGGTCTTACCCTCATGTTATCTTTTCTAGGGTCGTAGTTCGCTCGTAGGTCTTACCCTTATGTTATCTTTTCTAGGGTCGTAGGTCGCTCATAGGTCTTACCCTCATGTTATCTTTTCTAGGGTCGTAGGTCACTCATAAGTCTCACCCACACGATATCTTTTATAGGGTCGTAAGTTGCTCGTAGTCCTTACCCTCATGTTATCTTTCGAGGGTCATAGGTCGCTTGTAGGTCTTACCCACACATTATCTTTTATAGGGTCGTAACTCGCTCGTAGGTCTTACCCTCATGTTATCTTTTCTTGGGTCGTAGGTCGCCCGTAGGTCTTACCCTCACGTTATGTATTCTAAGGTCGTAGGTCGCTCGTAGGTCTTACACTCACGTTATCTTTTATAGGGTTGTAGGTCTCTCGTAGGTCTTACACTGACGTTATCTTTTATAGGGTCGTAAGTCCCTCGTAGGTCTTACCCTCACGTTATCTTTTCTAAGGTCGTAGGTCGCTCGTAGGTCTTATCCTCACGTTCTTTTCTAGGGTTATAGGTCTTACCCTCACGTTATCTTTTATAAGGTCGTAGTTCGCACATAGGTCTTACCCTTATGTTATCTTTCTAGGGTCGCAGTTCGCTCGTGGGTCTTACCCCAATGTTATCTTTTATAGGGTCGTAGGATGCTTGTAGGTCTTACACTCACATTATCTTTTATAGGGTCGAAGTTCGCTCGTAGGTCTTACCCTCACGTTACCTTTTCTAGGGTCGTAGGTCGCTCAAAGGACTTACCCTCATGTTATCTTTTCTAGGGTCGTAGGTCGCCCGTACGTCTTACCCTCACGTTATATATTCTAAGGTCGTAGGCTGTTCGTAGGTCTTACCCTCACGCTATCATTTATAGGGTTGTAGGTCACTCGTAGGTCTTACCCTCATGTTATATTTCTAGGATCATAGGTCTCTCGTAGGTCTTAAACTGACGTTATCTTTTATAGGGTCGTAGATCGCTCATAGGTCTTACCCTCATGTTATCTTTCTAGGGTCGTAGATCATTCGTAGGTCTTACACTTATGTTATCTTTTCTCGGGTCGTAGGTCGCTTGTAGGTATTACCCTCACAATATCTTTTATAGGGTCGTAGGTCGCTCGTAGGTCTTACCCACACGTTATATTTTCTAAGGTTGTAGTTCGCTCGTAGGTCTTACCCTCACGTTATCTTTTATAGGGTCCTAGGTCCCTCGAAGGACTTACCCTCACGTTATCTTTTATACGGTCGTAAGTTTCTCGTAGGTCTTACCCTCACGTTATCATTTCTAGGGTCTAGGTCGCTCGTTGGTCTTACCCTCACGTTATCTTTTCTAAGGTCGTAGGTCGCTCGGAGGTCTTAACCTCACGTTCTTTTCTAGGGTTGTAAGTCTTACCCTCACATTATCTTTTATAAGGTCGTAGGTCGCTCGTAGGTCTTACCCTTATGTTATCTTTCTAGGGTCGTAGGTCGCTCGTAGGTCTTACCCCAATGTTATCTTTTATAGGGTCGTAGGATGCTTGTAGGTCTAACCCTCACATTATCTTTTATAGGGTCGAAGTTTGCTCGTAGGTCTTACCCTCACGTTACCTGTTCTAGGGTCGTAGGTCGCTCATAGGTCTTACCCTCATGTTATCTTTTCTAGGGTCGTAGGTCGCCCGTAGGTCTTACCCTCACGTTATCTATTCTAAGGTCGTAGGTCACTCATATGTCTTACCCTCAAGTTATCTTTCTAGGGGCGTAGGTCGCTTTTAGGTCTTACCCACACGTTATCTTTTATAGGGTCATAGGTCTTACCCTCACGTTATATTTTCTAACATTGTAGTTCGCTCGTAGGTCTTACCCTCATGTTATCTTTTATAGGGTCGTAGGTCGCCTGTAGGTATTACCTTCACGTTATCTTTTCAAGGGTCGTAGTTCGCTCGTAGGTCTTACCCTCACAATATCTTTTCTAGGGTCGTAGGTCGCTCATAGGTCTTACCCTCACGTTATCTTTTCTAGGGTCGTAGGTCGCTCATAGGTCTTACCCATACGATATCTTTCGAGGGTCATAGGTTGCTTGTAGGTCTTACCCATACATTATCTTTTATAGGGTCGTAGGTCGCTCGTAGGTCTTACCCTCATGTTATCTTTTCTAGGGTCGTAGGTCGCCCGTAGGTCTTACCCTCACGTTATCTATTCTAAGGTCGTAGGTTGCTCGTAGGTCTTACCCTCACGCTATCTTTTATAGGGTTGTAGGTCACTCGTAGGTCTTACCCTCATGTTATATTTCTAGGATCATAGGTCTCTCGTAGGTCTTACACTGACGTTAGCTTTTATAGTGTCGTAGATTGCTCATATGTCTTACCCTCATGTTATCTTTCTAGGGACGTAGGTCATTCGTAGGTCTTACACTTATATTATCTTTTCTAGGGTCGTAGGTCGCTTGTAGGTATTACCCTCACAATATCTTTTATAGGGTCGTAGGTCGCTCGTAGGTCTTACGCACAGGTTATATTTTCTAAGGTTGTAGTTCGCTCGTAGGTCTTACCCTCGCGTTATCTTTTATAAGGTCCTAGGTCCCTCGAAGGGCTTACCCTCACGTTATCTTTTCTAAGGTCGTAGGTCGCTTGGAGGTCTTACACAAATGTTATATTTTCAAGGGTCGTAGATCGCTCGTAGGTCTTAACCTCACGTTCTTTTCTAGGGTTATAGGTCCTACCCTCACGTTATCTTTTATAAGGTCCTAGGTCGCTCGTAGGTCTTACCCCAATGTTATCTTTTATAGGGTCGTAGGATGCTTGTAGGTCTTACCCTCACATTATCTTTTATAGGGTCGAAGTTTGCTCGTAGGTCTTACCCTCACGTTACCTTTTCTAGGGTCGTAGGTCGCTCATAGGTGTTACCCTCATGTTATCTTTTCTAGGGTCGTAGGTCGCCCGTAGGTCTTACCCTCACGTTATCTATTCTAAGGTCGTATGTCGCTCGTTAGTCTTACCCTCACGTTATATTTTATAGGGTTGTAGGTCTCTCGTATGTCTTACCCTCATGTTATATTTCTAGGATCATAGGTCTCTCGTAGGTCTTACACTGACGTTATATTTTATAGGGTCGTAGATCGCTCGTAGGTCTTACCCTCACGTTATCTTTTCTAAGGTCATAGGTCGCTCGGAGGCCTTACCCAAATGTTATATTTTCTAGGGTCGTAGGTTGCTCGTAGGTCTTATCCTCACGTTCTTTTCTAGGGTTGTAGGTCTTACCCTCACGTTATCTTTTATACGGTCGTAGGTCGCTCGTAGGTCTTACCCTTATGTTATCTTTCTAGGGTCGTAGGTTTCTTGTAGGTCTTACCCCAATGTTATCTTTTATAGGGTCATAGGAAGCTTGTAGGTCTTACCCTCACATTATCTTTTATAGGGTTGAAGTTTTCTCGTAGGTCTTACCCTCACATTACCTTTTCTAGGGTCGTAGGTCGCTCATAGGTCTTACCCTCATGTTATCTTTTCTAGGGTCGTAGGTCGCCCGTAGGTCTTACCCTCACGTTATCTATTCTAAGGTCGTAGGTCGCTCGTAGGTCTTACCCTCACGTTATATTTTATAGGGTTGTAGGTCTCTCGTATGTCTTACCCTCATGTTATATTTCGAGGATCATAAGTCTCTCGTAGGTCTTACACTTACGTTATATTTTATAGGGTCGTAGATCGCTCGTAGGTCTTACCCTAATGTTATCTTTTCTAAGGTCGTAGGTCGCTCGGAGGTCTTACCCAAATGTTATATTTTCTGGGGTCGTAGGTTGCTCGTAGGTCTTATCCTCACGTTCTTTTCTAGGGTTGTAGGTCTTACCCTCAAGTTATCTTTTATACGGTCGTAGGTCGCTCGTAGGTCTTACCCTTATGTTATCTTTCTAGGGTCGTAGGTTTCTTGTAGGTCTTACCCCAATGTTATCTTTTATAGGGTCATAGGATGCTTGTAGGTCTTACCCTCACATTATCTTTTATAGGATCGAAGTTTGCTCGTAGGTCTTACCCTCACATTATCTTTTCTAGGGTCGTAGGTCGCTCATAGGTCTTACCCTCGTGTTATTTTTTCTAAGGTCGTAGGTCGCCCGTAGGTCTTACCCTTAGGTTATCTATTCTAACGTCGTAGGTCGCTCGTAGGTCTTACCCTCACGTTATATTTTATAGGGTTGTAGGTCTCTCGTAGGTCTTACCCTCATGTTATATTTATAGGATCATAGGTCTCTCGTAGGTCTTACACTGACGTTATCTTTTATAGGGTCGTAGGTCGCTCATAGGACTTAGCCTCATGTTATATTTCTAGGGTCGTAGGTCGCTCGTAGGTCTTACACTTATGTTATCTTTTCTAGGGTCGTAGGTCGCTTGAAGGTATTACCCTCACAATATCTTTTATAGGGTCGTAGGTCGCTCGTAGGTCTTACCCTCACGTTATATTTTCGAAGGTTGTAGTTCGCTCGTAGGTCTTACCCTCACGTTATCTTTTATATGGTCGTAGGTCGCTCGTAGGTATTACCCTCACGTTATGTTTTCAATGGTCGTAGTTCGCTTGTAGGTCTTACCCTCACGTTATCTTTTCTAGGTTCGTAGGACGCTCATAGGTCTTACCCTCAAGTTATCTTTTTTAGGGTCATTGGTCGCTCATAGGTCTTACCCACACGATATCTTTTATAGGGTCGTAGGTCACTCATATGTCTTACCCTTAAGTTATCTTTCTAGGGGCATAGGTCGCTTTTAGGTCTTACCCACACGTTATCTTTTATAGGGTCGTAGGTCTTACCCTCACGTTATCTTTTATAGGGTTGTATGTCGCCCGTAGGTCTTACCCTCACGTTATCTTTTCTAGGGTCGTAGTTCGCTCGTAGTTCTTACCCTCATGTTATCTTTTCTAGGGTCGTAAGTCGCTCATAGGTCTTACCCTCATGTTATCTTTTCTAGGATCGTAGGTCGCTCATAAGTCTCACCCACACGATATCTTTTATAGGGTCATAGGTTGCTCGTAGGTCTTACCCTTACGTTATCTTTCGAGGGTCATAGGTTGCTTGTAGGTCTTACCCACACATTATCTTTTATAGGGTAGTAGGTCGCTCGTAGGTCTTACCCTCATGTTATCTTTTCTTGGGTCGTAGGTCGCTCGTAGGTCTTACCCTCACGTTATCTATTCTAAGGTCATAGGTCGCTCGTAGGTCTTACACTCACATTATCTTTTATAGGGTTGTAGGTCTCTCGTAGGTCTTACGCTCATGTTATATTTCTAGGATCATAGGTCTCTCGTAGGTCTTACACTGACGTTATCTTTTATAGGGTCGTAGGTCGCTCATAGGTCTTACCCTCATGTTATATTTCTAGGGTCGTCGGTCGCTCGTAGGACTTACACTTATGTTATCTTTTCTAGGGTCATAGGTCGCTTGTAGTTATTACCCTCACAATATCTTTTATAGGGTCGTAGGTCGCTCGTATGTCTTACCCTCACGTTATATTTTCTAACGTTGTAGTTCGCTCGTAGGTCTTACCCTCATGTTATCTTTTATAGGGTCGTAGGTCGTCTATAGGTATTACCTTCACGTTATCTTTTCAAGGGTCGTAGTTCGCTCGTAGGTCTTACCCTCACGTTATCTTTTCTAGGGTCGTAGGTCGCTCATAGGTCTTACCCTCACGTTATCTTTTCTAGGGTCGTAGGTCGCTCATAGGTCTTACCCACACGATATCTTTCGAGGGTCATAGGTTGCTTGTAGGTCTTACCCACACATTATCTTTTATAGGGTCGTAGGTCGCTCGTAGGTCTTACCCTCATGTTATCTTTTCTAGGGTCGTAGGTCGCCCGTAGGTCTTACCCTCACGTTATCTATTATAAGGTCGTAGGTCACTCGTAGGTCTTACACTCACATTATCTTTTATAGGGTTGTAGGTCTCTCGTAGGTCTTACCCTCATGTTATATTTCTAGGATCATAGGTCTCTCGTAGGTCTTACCCTGACGTTATCTTTTATAGGGTCGTAGGTCGCTCATAGGTCTTACCCTCACGTTATCTTTTCTAGGGTCGTAGGTCGCTCATAGGTCTTACCCTCATGTTATCTTTTCTAGGGTCGTAGGTCGCCCGTAGGTCTTACCCTCATGTTATTTATTCTAAGGTCGTAGGTTGCTCGTAGGTCTTACCCTCACGCTATCTTTTATAGGGTTGTAGGTCACTCGTAGGTCTTACCCTCATGTTATATTTCTAGGATCATAGGTCTCTCGTAGGTCTTACACTGACGTTAGCTTTTATAGGGTCGTAGATCGCTCATATGTCTTACCCTCACGTTATCTTTCTAGGGTCGTAGGTCATTCGTAGGTCTTACACTTATGTTATCTTTTCTAGGGTCGTAGGTCGCTTGTAGGTATTACCCTCACAATATCTTTTATAGGGTCGTAGGTCGCTCGTAGGTCTTACCCACACGTTATATTTTCTGAGGTTGTTGTTCTCTCGTAGGTCTTACCCTCATGTTATCTTTTATAGGGTCCTAGGTCCCTCGAAGGACTTACCCTCATGTTATCTTTTCTAAGGTCGTAGGTCGCTCGGAGGTCTTACCCAAATGTTATATTTTCAAGGGTCGTAGATCGCTCGTAGGTCTTAACCTCACGTTCTTTTCTAGGTTTATAGGTCCTACCCTCACGTTATCTTTTATAAGGTCGTAGGTCGCTCGTAGGTCTTACCCTTATGTTATCTTTATAGGGTCGTAGGTCGCTCGTAGGTCTTACCCCAATGTTATCTTTTATAGGGTCGTAGGATGCTTGTAGGTCTTACCCTCACATTATCTTTTATAGGTTCGAAGTTTGCTCGTAGGTCTTACCCTCACGTTACCTTTTCTAGGGTCGTAGGTCGCTCATAGGTGTTACCCTCATGTTATCTTTTCTAGGGTCGTAGGTCGCCCGTAGGTCTTACCCTCACGTTATCTATTCTAAGGACGTAGGTCGCTCGTAGGTCTTACCCTCACGTTATATTTTATAGGGTTGTAGGTCTCTCGTATGTCTTACCCTCATATTATATTTCTAGGATCATAGGTCTCTCGTAGGTCTTACACTTAAGTTATATTTTATAGGGTCGTAGATCGCTCGTAGGTCTTACCCTCACGTTATCTTTTCTAAGGTCGTAGGTCGCTCGGAGGTCTTACCCAAATGTTATATTTTCTAGGGTCGTAGGTTGCTCGTAGGTCTTATCCTCACGTTCTTTTCTAGGGTTGTAGGTCTTACCCTCACGTTATCTTTTATACGGTCGTAGGTCGCTCGTAGGTCTTACCCTTATGTTATCTTTCTAGGGTCGTAGGTTTCTTGTAGGTCTTACCCCAATGTTATCTTTTATAGGGTCATAGGAAGCTTGTAGGTCTTACCGTCACATAATCTTTTATAGGGTTGAAGTTTGCTCGTAGGTCTTACCCTCACGTTACCTTTTCTAGGGTCGTAGGTCGCTTATAGGTCTTACCCTCATGTTATCTTTTCTAGGGTCGTAGGTCGCCCGTAGGTCTTACCCTCACGTTATCTATTCTAAGGTCGTAGGTCCCTCGTAGGTCTTACCCTCACGTTATATTTTATAGGGTTGTAGGTCTCTCTTATGTCTTACCCTCATGTTATATTTCTAGGATCATATGTCTCTCGTAGGTCTTACACTGGCGTTATATTTTATATAGTCGTAGATCGCTCGTAGGTCTTACCCTCACGTTATCTTTTCTAAGGTCGTAGATCGCTCGGAAGTCTTACCCAAATGTTATATTTTCTGGGGTCGTAGGTTGCTCGTAGGTCTTATCCTCACGTTCTTTTCTAGGGTTGTAGGTCTTACCCTCATGTTATCTTTTATACGGTCGTATGTCGCTCGTAGGGCTTACCCTTATGTTATCTTTCTAGGGTCGTAGGTTTCTTGTAGGTCTTACCCCAATTTTATCTTTTATAGGGTCATAGGATGCTTGTAGGTCTTACCCTCACATTATCTTTTATAGGGTCGAAGTTTGCTCGTAGGTCTTACCCTCACGTTATCTTTTCTAGGGTCGTAGGTTGCTCATAGGTCTTACCCTTGTGTTATTTTTTCTAGGGTCGTAGATCGCCCGTAGGTCTTACCCTCAGGTTATCTATTCTTAGGTCGTAGGTCGCTCGTAGGTCTTACCCTCACGTTATATTTTATAGGGTTGTAGGTCTCTCGTAGGTCTTACCCTCATGTTATATTTATAGGATCATAGGTCTCTCGTAGGTCTTACACTGACGTTATCTTTTATAGGGTCGTAGGTCGCTCATAGGTCTTACCCTCATGTTATATTTCTATGGTCGTAGGTCGCTTGTAGGTATTACCCTCACATTTTATTTTCTAAGGTTGTAGTTTGCTCGTAGGTCTTACCCTCACGTTATCTTTTATATGGTCGTAGGTCCCTCGTAGGTATTACCCTCATGTTATGTTTTCAATGGTCGTAGTTCGCTTGTAGGTCTTACCCTCACGTTATCTTTTCTAGGTTCGTAGGACGCTCATAGGTGTTACCCTCATGTTATCTTTTTTAGGGTCGTAGGTCGCTCATAGGTCTTACCCACTTGATATCTTTTATAGGGTCGTAGGTCACTCATATGTCTTACCCTCAAGTTATCTTTCTAGGGGCATAGGTCGCTTTTAGGTCTTACCCACCACTTATCTTTTATAGGGTCGTAGGTCACTCGAAAGTCTTACCCTCATGTTATCTTTTCTTGGGTCGTAGGTCGCCCGTAGGTCTTACCCTCACTTTATCTATTATAAGGTCGTAGGTCGCTCGTAGGTCTTACACTCACGTTATCTTTTATATGGTTGTAGGTCTCTCGTAGGTCTTACACTCAAGTTATCTTTTATAGGGTCGTAGGTCGCTCGTAGGTCTTACCCTCATGTTATCTTTTCTAAGGTCGTAGGTCGCTCGGAGGTCTTACCCAAATGTTATATTTTCTAGGGTCGTAGGTCGCTCGTAGGTCTTATCCTCACGTTCTTTTCTAGGGTTGTAGGTCTTACCCTCACATTATCTTTTATAAGGTCGTAGTTCGCTCGTAGGTCTTACCCTTATGTTATCTTTCTAGGGTCGTAGGTCACTCGTAGGTCTTACCCCAATGTTATCTTTTATAGGGTCGTAGGATGCTTGTAGGTCTTACCCTCACATTATCTTTTATAGGGTCGAAGTTTGCTCGTAGGTCTTACCCTCACGTTACCTTTTCTAGGTTCGTAGGTCGCTCATTGGTCTTACCCTCATGTTATCTTTTCTAGGGTCGTAGGTCGCCCGTAGGTCTTACCCTCATGTTATCTATTCTATGGTCGTAGTTCGCACGTAGGTCTTACCCTCACGTTATATTTTATAGGGTTGTAGGTTTCTCGTAGGTCTTACCCTCATGTTATATTTCTAGGATCATAGGTCTCTCGTAGGTCTTACACTGACGTTATCTTTTATAGGGTCGTAGGTCGCTCATAGGTCTTACCCTCATGTTATATTTCTAGGGTCGTAGGTCGTTCTTAGGTCTTACACTTATGTTATCTTTTCTAGGATCGTAGGTCGCTTGAAGGTATTACCCTCACAATATCTTTTATAGGGTCGTAGGTCGCTCGTATGTCTTACCCTCACGTTATATTTTCTAAGGTTGTAGTTCGCTTGTAGGTCTTACCCTCATGTTATCTTTTATATGGTCATAGGTCCCTCGTAGGTATTACCCTCACGTTATGTTTTCAATGGTCGTAGTTCGCTTGTAGGTCTTACCCTTACCTTATCTTTTCTAGGTTCGTAGGATGCTCATAGGTCTTACCCTCACGTTATCTTTTTTAGGGTCGTAGGACGCTTATAAGTCTTTCCCACATGATATCTTTTATAGGGTCATAGGTCACTCATATGTCTTACCCTCAAGTTATCTTTCTAGGGGCATAGGTCGCTTTTAGGTCTTACCCACACGTTATCTTTTATAGGGTCGTAGGTCACTCGTAGGTCTTACCCTCATGTTATCTTTTATAGGGTCGTAGGTCGCCCGTAGGTCTTACCCTCACGTTATATTTTCTAGGGCCGTAGTTCGCTCGTAGGTCTTACCCTCTTGTTATCTTTTCTAGGGTCGTAGGTCGCTCTTAGGTCTTACCCTCATGTTATCTTTTCTAGGGTAGTAGGTCGCTCATAAGTCTCACCCACACGATATCTTTTATTGGGTCGTAGGTTGCTCGTAGGTCTTACCCTCATGTTATCTTTTCAGGGTCATAGGTTGCTTGTAGGTCTTACCCACACATTATCTTTTATAGGGTCGTAGGTCGCTCGTAGGTCTTACCCTCATGTTATCTTTTCTTGGGTCGTAGGTATCCCATAGGTCTTACCCTCACGTTATCTATTCTAAGGTCGAAGGTCGCTCGTAGGTCTTACACTCACGTTATATTTTATAGGGTTGTAGGTCTCTCGTAGGTCTTACACTCACGTTATCTTTTATAGGGTCGTAGGTCGCTCGTAGTTCTTACCCTCACGTTATCTTTTCTAAGGTCGTAGGTCGCTCGGAGGTCTTACCCAAATTTTATATTTTCTAGGGTCGTAGGTCGCTCGTAGGTCTTACACTTATGTTATCTTTTCTAGGGTCGTAGGTCGCTTGAAGGTATTACCCTCACAATATCTTTTATAGGGTCGTAGGTCGCTCGTAGGTCTTACCCTCACGTTATATTTTCGAAGGTTGTAGTTCGCTCGTAGGTCTTACCCTCACGTTATCTTTTATATGGTCGTAGGTCGCTCGTAGGTATTACCTGCACGTTATGTTTTCAATGGTCGTAGTTCGCTTGTAGGTCTTACCCACACGTTATCTTTTCTAGGTTCGTAGGACGCTCATAGGTCTTACCCTCAAGTTATCTTTTTTAGGGTCATTGGTCGCTCATAGGTCTTACCCACACGATATCTTTTATAGGGTCGTAGGTCACTCATATGTCTTACCTTCAAGTTATCTTTCTACGGGCATAGGTCACTTTTAGGTCTTACCCACATGTTATCTTTTATAGGGTCGTAGGTCTTACCCTCACGTTATCTTTTATAGGGTTGTATGTCGCCCGTAGGTCTTACCCTCACGTTATCTTTTCTAGGGTCGTAGTTCGCTCGTAGGTCTTACCCTCATGTTATCTTTTCTAGGGTCGTAATTCGCTCATAGGTCTTACCCTCATGTTATCTTTTCTAGGATCGTAGGTCGCTCATAAGTCTCACCCACACGATATCTTTTATAGGGTCATAGGTTGCTCGTAGGTCTTACCCTTACGTTATCTTTCGAGGGTTATAGGTTGCTTGTAGGTCTTACCCACACATTATCTTTTATAGGGTAGTAGGTCGCTCGTAGGTCTTACCCTCATGTTATCTTTTCTTGGGTCGTAGGTCGCCCGTAGGTCTTACCCTTACGTTATCTATTCTAAGGTCATAGGTCGCTCGTAGGTCTTACACTCACATTATCTTTTATAGGGTTGTAGGTCTCTCGTAGGTCTTACGCTCATGTTATATTTCTAGGATCATAGGTCTCTCGTAGGTCTTACACTGATGTTATCTTTTATAGGGTCGTAGGTCGCTCATAGGTCTTACCCTCATGTTATATTTCTAGGGTCGTAGGTCGCTCGTAGGACTTACACTTATGTTATCTTTTCTAGGGTCGTAGGTCGCTTGTAGTTATTACCCTCACAATATCTTTTATAGGGTCGTAGGTCGCTCGTATGTCTTACCCTCACGTTATATTTTCTAACGTTGTAGTTCGCTCGTAGGTCTTACCCTCATGTTATCTTTTATAGGGTCGTAGGTCGCCTATAGGTATTACCTTCACGTTATCTTTTCAAGGGTCGTAGTTCGCTCGTAGGTCTTACCCTCACGTTATCTTTTCTAGGGTCGTAGATCGCTCATAGGTCTTACCCTCACGTTATCTTTTCTAGGGTCGTAGGTCGCTCATAGGTCTTACCCACACGATATCTTTCGAGGGTCATAGGTTGCTTGTAGGTCTTACCCACACATTATCTTTTATAGGGTCGTAGGTCGCTCGTAGGTCTTACCCTCATGTTATCTTTTCTAGGGTCGTAGGTCGCCCGTAGGTCTTACCCTCACGTTATCTATTCTAAGGTCGTAGGTCACTCGTAGGTCTTACACTCACATTATCTTTTATAGGGTTGTAGGTCTCTCGTAGGTCTTACCCTCATGTTATATTTCTAGGATCATAGGTCTCTCGTAGGTCTTACCCTGACGTTATCTTTTATAGGGTCGTAGGTCGCTCATAGGTCTTACCCTCACGTTATCTTTTCTAGGGTCGTAGGTCGCTCATAGGTCTTACCCTCATGTTATCTTTTCTAGGGTCGTAGGTCGCCCGTAGGTCTTACCCTCATGTTATTTATTCTAAGGTCGTAGGTTGCTCGTAGGTCTTACCCTCACGCTATCTTTTATAGGGTTGTAGGTCACTCGTAGGTCTTACCCTCATGTTATATTTCTAGGATCATAGGTCTCTCGTAGGTCTTACACTGACGTTAGCTTTTATAGGGTCGTAGATCGCTCATATGTCTTACCCTCACGTTATCTTTCTAGGGTCGTAGGTCATTCGTAGGTCTTACACTTATGTTATCTTTTCTAGGGTCGTAGGTCGCTTGTAGGTATTACCCTCACAATATCTTTTATAGGGTCGTAGGTCGCTCGTAGGTCTTACCCACACGTTATATTTTCTGAGGTTGTTGTTCGCTCGTAGGTCTTACCCTCATGTTATCTTTTATAGGGTCCTAGGTCCCTCGAAGGACTTACCCTCATGTTATCTTTTCTAAGGTCGTAGGTCGCTCGGAGGTCTTACCCAAATGTTATATTTTCAAGGGTCGTAGATCGCTCGTAGGTCTTAACCTCACGTTCTTTTCTAGGGTTATAGGTCCTACCCTCACGTTATCTTTTATAAGGTCGTAGGTCGCTCGTAGGTCTTACCCTTATGTTATCTTTATAGGGTCGTAGGTCGCTCGTAGGTCTTACCCCAATGTTATCTTTTATAGGGTCGTAGGATGCTTGTAGGTCTTACCCTCACATTATCTTTTATAGGTTCGAAGTTTGCTCGTAGGTCTTACCCTCACGTTACCTTTTCCAGGGTCGTAGGTCGCTCATAGGTGTTACCCTCATGTTATCTTTTCTAGGGTCGTAGGTCGCCCGTAGGTCTTACCCTCACGTTATCTATTCTAAGGACGTAGGTCGCTCGTAGGTCTTACCCTCACGTTATATTTTATAGGGTTGTAGGTCTCTCGTATGTCTTACCCTCATGTTATATTTCTAGGATCATAGGTCTCTCGTAGGTCTTACACTTAAGTTATATTTTATAGGGTCGTAGATCGCTCGTAGGTCTTACCCTCACGTTATCTTTTCTAAGGTCGTAGGTCGCTCGGAGGTCTTACCCAAATGTTATATTTTCTAGGGTCGTGGGTTGCTCGTAGGTCTTATCCTCACGTTCTTTTCTAGGGTTGTAGGTCTTACCCTCACGTTATCTTTTATACGGTCGTAGGTCGCTCGTAGGTCTTACCCTTATGTTATCTTTCTAGGGTCGTAGGTTTCTTGTAGGTCTTACCCCAATGTTATCTTTTATAGGGTCATAGGAAGCTTGTAGGTCTTACCGTCACATAATCTTTTATAGGGTTGAAGTTTGCTCGTAGGTCTTACCCTCACGTTACCTTTTCTAGGGTCGTAGGTCGCTTATAGGTCTTACCCTCATGTTATCTTTTCGAGGGTCGTAGGTCGCCCGTAGGTCTTACCCTCACGTTATCTATTCTAAGGTCGTAGGTCCCTCGTAGGTCTTACCCTCACGTTATATTTTATAGGGTTGTAGGTCTCTCTTATGTCTTACCCTCATGTTATATTTCTAGGATCATAGGTCTCTCGTAGGTCTTACACTGGCGTTATATTTTATAGGGTCGTAGATCGCTCGTAGGTCTTACCCTCACGTTATCTTTTCTAAGGTCGTAGATCGCTCGGAGGTCTTACCCAAATGTTATATTTTCTGGGGTCGTAGGTTGCTCGTAGGTCTTATCCTCACGTTCTTTTCTAGGGTTGTAGGTCTTACCCTCACGTTATCTTTTATACGGTCGTATGTCGCTCGTAGGGCTTACCCTTATGTTATCTTTCTAGGGTCGTAGGTTTCTTGTAGGTCTTACCCCAATTTTATCTTTTATAGGGTCATAGGATGCTTGTAGGTCTTACCCTCACATTATCTTTTATAGGGTCGAAGTTTTCTCGTAGGTCTTACCCTCACGTTATCTTTTCTAGGGTCGTAGGTCGCTCATAGGTCTTACCCTTGTGTTATTTTTTCTAGGGTCCTAGATCGCCCGTAGGTCTTACCCTCAGGTTATCTATTCTAAGGTCGTAGGTCGCTCGTAGGTCTTACCCTCACGTTATATTTTATAGGGTTGTAGGTCTCTCGTAGGTCTTACCCTCATGTTATATTTCTAGGATCATAGGTCTCTCGTAGGTCTTACCCTGACGTTATCTTTTATAGGGTCGTAGGTCGCTCATAGGTCTTACCCTCGCGTTATCTTTTCTAGGGTCGTAGGTCGCTCATAGGTCTTACCCTCATGTTATCTTTTCTAGGGTCGTAGGTCGCCCGTAGGTCTTACCCTCATGTTATTTATTCTAAGGTCGTAGGTTGCTCGTAGGTCTTACCCTCACGCTATCTTTTATAGGGTTGTAGGTCACTCGTAGGTCTTACCCTCATGTTATATTTCTAGGATCATAGGTCTCTCGTAGGTCTTACACTGACGTTAGCTTTTATAGGGTCGTAGATCGCTCATATGTCTTACCCTCACGTTATCTTTCTAGGGTCGTAGGTCATTCGTAGGTCTTACACTTATGTTATCTTTTCTAGGGTCGTAGGTCGCTTGTAGGTATTACCCTCACAATATCTTTTATAGGGTCGTAGGTCGCTCGTAGGTCTTACCCACACGTTATATTTTCTGAGGTTGTTGTTCGCTCGTAGGTCTTACCCTCATGTTATCTTTTATAGGGTCCTAGGTCCCTCGAAGGACTTACCCTCATGTTATCTTTTCTAAGGTCGTAGGTCGCTCGGAGGTCTTACCCAAATGTTATATTTTCAAGGGTCGTAGATCGCTCGTAGGTCTTAACCTCACGTTCTTTTCTAGGGTTATAGGTCCTACCCTCACGTTATCTTTTATAAGGTCGTAGGTCGCTCGTAGGTCTTACCCTTATGTTATCTTTATAGGGTCGTAGGTCGCTCGTAGGTCTTACCCCAATGTTATCTTTTATAGGGTCGTAGGATGCTTGTAGGTCTTACCCTCACATTATCTTTTATAGGTTCGAAGTTTGCTCGTAGGTCTTACCCTCACGTTACCTTTTCTAGGGTCGTAGGTCGCTCATAGGTGTTACCCTCATGTTATCTTTTCTAGGGTCGTAGGTCGCCCGTAGGTCTTACCCTCACGTTATCTATTCTAAGGACGTAGGTCGCTCGTAGGTCTTACCCTCACGTTATATTTTATAGGGTTGTAGGTCTCTCGTATGTCTTACCCTCATGTTATATTTCTAGGATCATAGGTCTCTCGTAGGTCTTACACTTAAGTTATATTTTATAGGGTCGTAGATCGCTCGTAGGTCTTACCCTCACGTTATCTTTTCTAAGGTCGTAGGTCGCTCGGAGGTCTTACCCAAATGTTATATTTTCTAGGGTCGTGGGTTGCTCGTAGGTCTTATCCTCACGTTCTTTTCTAGGGTTGTAGGTCTTACCCTCACGTTATCTTTTATACGGTCGTAGGTCGCTCGTAGGTCTTACCCTTATGTTATCTTTCTAGGGTCGTAGGTTTCTTGTAGGTCTTACCCCAATGTTATCTTTTATAGGGTCATAGGAAGCTTGTAGGTCTTACCGTCACATAATCTTTTATAGGGTTGAAGTTTGCTCGTAGGTCTTACCCTCACGTTACCTTTTCTAGGGTCGTAGGTCGCTTATAGGTCTTACCCTCATGTTATCTTTTCGAGGGTCGTAGGTCGCCCGTAGGTCTTACCCTCACGTTATCTATTCTAAGGTCGTAGGTCCCTCGTAGGTCTTACCCTCACGTTATATTTTATAGGGTTGTAGGTCTCTCTTATGTCTTACCCTCATGTTATATTTCTAGGATCATAGGTCTCTCGTAGGTCTTACACTGGCGTTATATTTTATAGGGTCGTAGATCGCTCGTAGGTCTTACCCTCACGTTATCTTTTCTAAGGTCGTAGATCGCTCGGAGGTCTTACCCAAATGTTATATTTTCTGGGGTCGTAGGTTGCTCGTAGGTCTTATCCTCACGTTCTTTTCTAGGGTTGTAGGTCTTACCCTCACGTTATCTTTTATACGGTCGTATGTCGCTCGTAGGGCTTACCCTTATGTTATCTTTCTAGGGTCGTAGGTTTCTTGTAGGTCTTACCCCAATTTTATCTTTTATAGGGTCATAGGATGCTTGTAGGTCTTACCCTCACATTATCTTTTATAGGGTCGAAGTTTTCTCGTAGGTCTTACCCTCACGTTATCTTTTCTAGGGTCGTAGGTCGCTCATAGGTCTTACCCTTGTGTTATTTTTTCTAGGGTCCTAGATCGCCCGTAGGTCTTACCCTCAGGTTATCTATTCTAAGGTCGTAGGTCGCTCGTAGGTCTTACCCTCACGTTATATTTTATAGGGTTGTAGGTCTCTCGTAGGTCTTACCCTCATGTTATATTTATAGGATCATAGGTCTCTCGTAAGTCTTACACTGATGTTATCTTTTATAGGGTCGTAGGTCGCTCATAGGTCTTACCCTCATGTTATATTTCTATGGTCGTAGGTCGCTTGTAGGTATTACCCTCACATTTTATACCCTCGTAGGTATTACCCTCATGTTATGTTTTCAATGGTCGTAGTTCGCTTGTAGGTCTTACCCTCACGTTATCTTTTCTAGGTTCGTAGGACGCTCATAGGTGTTACCCTCATGTTATCTTTTTTAGGGTCGTAGGTCGCTCATAGGTCTTACCCACTTGATATCTTTTATAGGGTCGTAGGTCACTCATATGTCTTACCCTCAAGTTATCTTTCTAGGGGCATAGGTCGCTTTTAGGTCTTACCCACCACTTATCTTTTATAGGGTCGTAGGTCACTCGAAAGTCTTACCCTCATGTTATCTTTTCTTGGGTCGTAGGTCGCCCGTAGGTCTTACCCTCACTTTATCTATTATAAGGTCGTAGGTCGCTCGTAGGTCTTACACTCACGTTATCTTTTATATGGTTGTAGGTCTCTCGTAGGTCTTACACTCAAGTTATCTTTTATAGGGTCGTAGGTCGCTCGTAGGTCTTACCCTCATGTTATCTTTTCTAAGGTCGTAGGTCGCTCGGAGGTCTTACCCAAATGTTATATTTTCTAGGGTCGTAGGTCGCTCGTAGGTCTTATCCTCACGTTCTTTTCTAGGGTTGTAGGTCTTACCCTCACATTATCTTTTATAAGGTCGTAGTTCGCTCGTAGGTCTTACCCTTATGTTATCTTTCTAGGGTCGTAGGTCACTCGTAGGTCTTACCCCAATGTTATCTTTTATAGGGTCGTAGGATGCTTGTAGGTCTTACCCTCACATTATCTTTTATAGGGTCGAAGTTTGCTCGTAGGTCTTACCCTCACGTTACCTTTTCTAGGTTCGTAGGTCGCTCATTGGTCTTACCCTCATGTTATCTTTTCTAGGGTCGTAGGTCGCCCGTAGGTCTTACCCTCATGTTATCTATTCTATGGTCGTAGTTCGCACGTAGGTCTTACCCTCACGTTATATTTTATTGGGTTGTAGGTTTCTCGTAGGTCTTACCCTCATGTTATATTTCTAGGATCATAGGTCTCTCGTAGGTCTTACACTGACGTTATCTTTTATAGGGTCGTAGGTCGCTCATAGGTCTTACCCTCATGTTATATTTCTAGGGTCGTAGGTCGTTCTTAGGTCTTACACTTATGTTATCTTTTCTAGGATCGTAGGTCGCTTGAAGGTATTACCCTCACAATATCTTTTATAGGGTCGTAGGTCGCTCGTATGTCTTACCCTCACGTTATATTTTCTAAGGTTGTAGTTCGCTTGTAGGTCTTACCCTCATGTTATCTTTTATATGGTCATAGGTCCCTCGTAGGTATTACCCTCACGTTATGTTTTCAATGGTCGTAGTTCGCTTGTAGGTCTTACCCTTACCTTATCTTTTCTAGGTTCGTAGGATGCTCATAGGTCTTACCCTCACGTTATCTTTTTTAGGGTCGTAGGACGCTTATAAGTCTTTCCCACATGATATCTTTTATAGGGTCATAGGTCACTCATATGTCTTACCCTCAAGTTATCTTTCTAGGGGCATAGGTCGCTTTTAGGTCTTACCCACACGTTATCTTTTATAGGGTCGTAGGTCACTCGTAGGTCTTACCCTCATGTTATCTTTTATAGGGTCGTAGGTCGCCCGTAGGTCTTACCCTCACGTTATATTTTCTAGGGCCGTAGTTCGCTCGTAGGTCTTACCCTCTTGTTATCTTTTCTAGGGTCGTAGGTCGCTCATAGGTCTTACCCTCATGTTATCTTTTCTAGGGTAGTAGGTCGCTCATAAGTCTCACCCACACGATATCTTTTATTGGGTCGTAGGTTGCTCGTAGGTCTTACCCTCATGTTATCTTTTCAGGGTCATAGGTTGCTTGTAGGTCTTACCCACACATTATCTTTTATAGGGTCGTAGGTCGCTCGTAGGTCTTACCCTCATGTTATCTTTTCTTGGGTCGTAGGTATCCCATAGGTCTTACCCTCACGTTATCTATTCTAAGGTCGAAGGTCGCTCGTAGGTCTTACACTCACGTTATATTTTATAGGGTTGTAGGTCTCTCGTAGGTCTTACACTCACGTTATCTTTTATAGGGTCGTAGGTCGCTCGTAGTTCTTACCCTCACGTTATCTTTTCTAAGGTCGTAGGTCGCTCGGAGGTCTTACCCAAATTTTATATTTTCTAGGGTCGTAGGTCGCTCGTAGGTCTTACACTTATGTTATCTTTTCTAGGGTCGTAGGTCGCTTGAAGGTATTACCCTCACAATATCTTTTATAGGGTCGTAGGTCGCTCGTAGGTCTTACCCTCACGTTATATTTTCGAAGGTTGTAGTTCGCTCGTAGGTCTTACCCTCACGTTATCTTTTATATGGTCGTAGGTCGCTCGTAGGTATTACCCGCACGTTATGTTTTCAATGGTCGTAGTTCGCTTGTAGGTCTTACCCACACGTTATCTTTTCTAGGTTCGTAGGACGCTCATAGGTCTTACCCTCAAGTTATCTTTTTTAGGGTCATTGGTCGCTCATAGGTCTTACCCACACGATATCTTTTATAGGGTCGTAGGTCACTCATATGTCTTACCTTCAAGTTATCTTTCTACGGGCATAGGTCACTTTTAGGTCTTACCCACATGTTATCTTTTATAGGGTCGTAGGTCTTACCCTCACGTTATCTTTTATAGGGTTGTATGTCGCCCGTAGGTCTTACCCTCACGTTATCTTTTCTAGGGTCGTAGTTCGCTCGTAGGTCTTACCCTCATGTTATCTTTTCTAGGGTCGTAATTCGCTCATAGGTCTTACCCTCATGTTATCTTTTCTAGGATCGTAGGTCGCTCATAAGTCTCACCCACACGATATCTTTTATAGGGTCATAGGTTGCTCGTAGGTCTTACCCTTACGTTATCTTTCGAGGGTTATAGGTTGCTTGTAGGTCTTACCCACACATTATCTTTTATAGGGTAGTAGGTCGCTCGTAGGTCTTACCCTCATGTTATCTTTTCTTGGGTCGTAGGTCGCCCGTAGGTCTTACCCTTACGTTATCTATTCTAAGGTCATAGGTCGCTCGTAGGTCTTACACTCACATTATCTTTTATAGGGTTGTAGGTCTCTCGTAGGTCTTACGCTCATGTTATATTTCTAGGATCATAGGTCTCTCGTAGGTCTTACACTGATGTTATCTTTTATAGGGTCGTAGGTCGCTCATAGGTCTTACCCTCATGTTATATTTCTAGGGTCGTAGGTCGCTCGTAGGACTTACACTTATGTTATCTTTTCTAGGGTCGTAGGTCGCTTGTAGTTATTACCCTCACAATATCTTTTATAGGGTCGTAGGTCGCTCGTATGTCTTACCCTCACGTTATATTTTCTAACATTGTAGTTCGCTCGTAGGTCTTACCCTCATGTTATCTTTTATAGGGTCGTAGGTCGCCTATAGGTATTACCTTCACGTTATCTTTTCAAGGGTCGTAGTTCGCTCGTAGGTCTTACCCTCACGTTATCTTTTCTAGGGTCGTAGGTCGCTCATAGGTCTTACCCTCACGTTATCTTTTCTAGGGTCGTAGGTCGCTCATAGGTCTTACCCACACGATATCTTTCGAGGGTCATAGGTTGCTTGTAGGTCTTACCCACACATTATCTTTTATAGGGTCGTAGGTCGCTCGTAGGTCTTACCCTCATGTTATCTTTTCTAGGGTCGTAGGTCGCCCGTAGGTCTTACCCTCACGTTATCTATTCTAAGGTCGTAGGTCACTCGTAGGTCTTACACTCACATTATCTTTTATAGGGTTGTAGGTCTCTCGTAGGTCTTACCCTCATGTTATATTTCTAGGATCATAGGTCTCTCGTAGGTCTTACCCTGACGTTATCTTTTATAGGGTCGTAGGTCGCTCATAGGTCTTACCCTCACGTTATCTTTTCTAGGGTCGTAGGTCGCTCATAGGTCTTACCCTCATGTTATCTTTTCTAGAGTCGTAGGTCGCCCGTAGGTCTTACCCTCACGTTATTTATTCTAAGGTCGTAGGTTGCTCGTAGGTCTTACCCTCACGCTATCTTTTATAGGGTTGTAGGTCACTCGTAGGTCTTACCCTCATGTTATATTTCTAGGATCATAGGTCTCTCGTAGGTCTTACACTGACGTTAGCTTTTATAGGGTCGTAGATCGCTCATATGTCTTACCCTCACGTTATCTTTCTAGGGTCGTAGGTCATTCGTAGGTCTTACACTTATGTTATCTTTTCTAGGGTCGTAGGTCGCTTGTAGGTATTACCCTCACAATATCTTTTATAGGGTCGTAGGTCGCTCGTAGGTCTTACCCACACGTTATATTTTCTGAGGTTGTTGTTCGCTCGTAGGTCTTACCCTCATGTTATCTTTTATAGGGTCCTAGGTCCCTCGAAGGACTTACCCTCATGTTATCTTTTCTAAGGTCGTAGGTCGCTCGGAGGTCTTACCCAAATGTTATATTTTCAAGGGTCGTAGATCGCTCGTAGGTCTTAACCTCACGTTCTTTTCTAGGGTTATAGGTCCTACCCTCACGTTATCTTTTATAAGGTCGTAGGTCGCTCGTAGGTCTTACCCTTATGTTATCTTTATAGGGTCGTAGGTCGCTCATAGGTCTTACCCCAATGTTATCTTTTATAGGGTTGTAGGATGCTTGTAGGTCTTACCATCACATTATCTTTTATAGGTTCGAAGTTTGCTCGTAGGTCTTACCCTCACGTTACCTTTTCTAGGGTCGTAGGTCGCTCATAGGTGTTACCCTCATGTTATCTTTTCTAGGGTCGTAGGTCGCCCGTAGGTCTTACCCTCACGTTATCTATTCTAAGGACGTAGGTCGCTCGTAGGTCTTACCCTCACGTTATATTTTATAGGGTTGTAGGTCTCTCGTATGTCTTACCCTCATGTTATATTTCTAGGATCATAGGTCTCTCGTAGGTCTTACACTGAAGTTATATTTTATAGGGTCGTAGATCGCTCGTAGGTCTTACCCTCACGTTATCTTTTCAAAGGTCGTAGGTCGCTCGGAGGTCTTACCCAAATGTTATATTTTCTAGGGTCGTGGGTTGCTCGTAGGTCTTATCCTCACGTTCTTTTCTAGGGTTGTAGGTCTTACCCTCACGTTATCTTTTATACGGTCGTAGGTCGCTCGTAGGTCTTACCCTTATGTTATCTTTCTAGGGTCGTAGGTTTCTTGTAGGTCTTACCCCAATGTTATCTTTTATAGGGTCATAGGAAGCTTGTAGGTCTTACCGTCACATAATCTTTTATAGGGTTGAAGTTTGCTCGTAGGTCTTACCCTCACGTTACCTTTTCTAGGGTCGTAGGTCGCTTATAGGTCTTACCCTCATGTTATCTTTTCTAGGGTCGTAGGTCGCCCGTAGGTCTTACCCTCACGTTATCTATTCTAAGGTCGTAGGTCCCTCGTAGGTCTTACCCTCACGTTATATTTTATAGGGTTGTAGGTCTCTCTTATGTCTTACCCTCATGTTATATTTCTAGGATCATAGGTCTCTCGTAGGTCTTACACTGGCGTTATATTTTATAGGGTCGTAGATCGCTCGTAGGTCTTACCCTCACGTTATCTTTTCTAAGGTCGTAGATCGCTCGGAGGTCTTACCCAAATGTTATATTTTCTGGGGTCGTAGGTTGCTCGTAGGTCTTATCCTCACGTTCTTTTCTAGGGTTGTAGGTCTTACCCTCACGTTATCTTTTATACGGTCGTATGTCGCTCGTAGGGCTTACCCTTATGTTATCTTTCTAGGGTCGTAGGTTTCTTGTAGGTCTTACCCCAATTTTATCTTTTATAGGGTCATAGGATGCTTGTAGGTCTTACCCTCACATTATCTTTTATAGGGTCGAAGTTTTCTCGTAGGTCTTACCCTCACGTTATCTTTTCTAGGGTCGTAGGTCGCTCATAGGTCTTACCCTTGTGTTATTTTTTCTAGGGTCCTAGATCGCCCGTAGGTCTTACCCTCAGGTTATCTATTCTAAGGTCGTAGGTCGCTCGTAGGTCTTACCCTCACGTTATATTTTATAGGGTTGTAGGTCTCTCGTAGGTCTTACCCTCATGTTATATTTATAGGATCATAGGTCTCTCGTAAGTCTTACACTGACGTTATCTTTTATAGGGTCGTAGGTCGCTCATAGGTCTTACCCTCATGTTATATTTCTATGGTCGTAGGTCGCTTGTAGGTATTACCCTCACAATATCTTTTATAGGGTCGTAGGTCGCTCGTAGGTCTTACCCTCACATTTTATTTTCTAAGGTTGTAGTTCGCTCGTAGGTCTTACCCTCACGTTATCTTTTATATGGTCGTAGGTCCCTCGTAGGTATTACCCTCATGTTATGTTTTCAATGGTCGTAGTTCGCTTGTAGGTCTTACCCTCACGTTATCTTTTCTAGGTTCGTAGGACGCTCATAGGTGTTACCCTCATGTTATCTTTTTTAGGGTCGTAGGTCGCTCATAGGTCTTACCCACTTGATATCTTTTATAGGGTCGTAGGTCACTCATATGTCTTACCCTCAAGTTATCTTTCTAGGGGCATAGGTCGCTTTTAGGTCTTACCCACCACTTATCTTTTATAGGGTCGTAGGTCACTCGAAAGTCTTACCCTCATGTTATCTTTTCTTGGGTCGTAGGTCGCCCGTAGGTCTTACCCTCACTTTATCTATTATAAGGTCGTAGGTCGCTCGTAGGTCTTACACTCACGTTATCTTTTATATGGTTGTAGGTCTCTCGTAGGTCTTACACTCACGTTATCTTTTATAGGGTCGTAGGTCGCTCGTAGGTCTTACCCTCACGTTATCTTTTCTAAGGTCGTAGTCGCTCGGAGGTCTTACCCAAATGTTATATTTTCTAGGGTCGTAGGTCGCTCGTAGGTCTTATCCTCACGTTCTTTTCTAGGGTTGTAGGTCTTACCCTAACATTATCTTTTATAAGGTCGTAGTTCGCTCGTAGGTCTTACCCTTATGTTATCTTTCTAGGGTCGTAGGTCACTCGTAGGTCTTACCCCAATGTTATCTTTTATAGGGTCGTAGGATGCCTGTAGGTCTTACCCTCACATTATCTTTTATAGGGTCGAAGTTTGCTCGTAGGTCTTACCCTCACGTTACCTTTTCTAGGTTCATAGGTTGCTCATTGGTCTTACCCTCATGTTATCTTTTCTAGGGTTGTAGGTCGCCCGTAGGTCTTACCCTCATGTTATCTATTCTATGGTCGTAGTTCGCACGTAGGTCTTACCCTCACGTTATATTTTATAGGGTTGTAGGTCTCTCGTAGGTCTTACCCTCATGTTATATTTCTAGGATCATAGGTCTCTCGTAGGTCTTACACTGACGTTATCTTTTATAGGGTCGTAGGTCGCTCATAGGTCTTACCCTCATGTTATATTTCTAGGGTCGTAGGTCGTTCTTAGGTCTTACACTTATGTTATCTTTTCTAGGATCGTAGGTCGCTTGAAGGTATTACCCTCACAATATCTTTTATAGGGTCGTAGGTCGCTCGTATGTCTTACCCTCACGTTATATTTTCTAAGGTTGTAGTTCGCTTGTAGGTCTTACCCTCATGTTATCTTTTATATGGTCATAGGTCCCTCGTAGGTATTACCCTCACGTTATGTTTTCAATGGTCGTAGTTCGCTTGTAGTTCTTACCCTTACCTTATCTTTTCTAGGTTTGTAGGATGCTCATAGGTCTTACCCTCACGTTATCTTTTTTAGGGTCGTAGGACGCTTATAAGTCTTACCCACATGATATCTTTTATAGGGTCATAGGTCACTCATATGTCTTACCCTCAAGTTATCTTTCTAGGGGCATAGGTCGCTTTTAGGTCTTACCCACACGTTATCTTTTATAGGGTCGTAGGTCACTCGTAGGTCTTACCCTCATGTTATCTTTTATAGGGTCGTAGGTCGCCCGTAGGTCTTACCCTCACGTTATATTTTCTAGGGTCGTAGTTCGCTCGTAGGTCTTACCCTCATGTTATCTTTTCTAGGGTCGTAGGTCGCTCATAGGTCTTACCCTCATGTTATCTTTTCTAGGGTAGTAGGTCGCTCATAAGTCTCACCCACACGATATCTTTTATAGGGTCGTAGGTTGCTCGTAGGTCTTACCCTCATGTTATCTTTTCAGGGTCATAGGGTGCTTGTAGGTCTTACCCACACATTATCTTTTATAGGGTCGTAGGTCGCTCGTAGGTCTTACCCTCATGTTATCTTTTCTTGGGTCGTAGGTATCCCATAGGTCTTACCCTCACGTTATCTATTCTAAGGTCGTAGGTCGCTCGTAGGTCTTACACTCACGTTATATTTTATAGGGTTGTAGGTCTCTCGTAGGTCTTACACTCACGTTATCTTTTATAGGGTCGTAGGTCGCTCGTAGTTCTTACCCTCACGTTATCTTTTCTAAGGTCGTAGGTCGCTCGGAGGTCTTACCCAAATTTTATATTTTCTAGGGTCGTAGGTCGCTCGTAGGTCTTAACCTCATGTTCTTTTCTAGGGTTATAGGTCTTACCCTCACGTTATCTTTTATAAGGTCGTAGGTCGCTCGTAGGTCTTACCCTTATGTTATCTTTCTAGGGTTGTAGGTCGCTCGTAGGTCTTACCCCAATGTTATCTTTTATAGGGTCATAGGATGCTTGTAGGTCTTACCCTCACATTATCTTTTATAGGGTCGAAGTTTTCTCGTAGCTCTTACCCTCACGTTACCTTTTCTAGGGTCGTAGGTCGCTCATAGGTCTTACCCTCATGTTATCTTTTCTAGGGTCGTAGGTCTTACCCTCATGTTATCTATTCTAAGGTCGTAGGTCGCTCGTAGGTCTTACCCTCACGTTATATTTTATAGGGTTGTAGGTCTCTCGTATGTCTTACCCTCATCTTATATTTCTAGGATCATAGGTCTCTCGTAGGTCTTACACTATCGTTATATTTTATAGGGTCGTAGATCGCTCGTAGGTCTTACCCTCACGTAATCTTTTCTAAGGTCGTAGGTCGCTCGTAGGTCTTACCCAAATGTTATATTTTCTAAGGTTGTAGTTCGGTAGTAGGTCTTACCCTCACGTTACCTTTTATATGGTCGTAGGTCCCTCGTAGGTATTACCCTCATGTTATGTTTTCAATGGTCGTAGTTCGCTTGTAGGTCTTACCCTCACGTTATATTTTCTAGGTTCGTAGGACGCTCATAGGTCTTACCCTCACGTTATCTTTTTTAGGGTCGTAGGTTGCTTATAGGTCTTACCCACATGATATCTTTTATAGGGTCGTAGGTCACTCATATGTCTTACCCTCAAGTTATCTTTCTAGGGGCATAGGTCGCTTTTAGGTCTTACCCACACGTTATGTTTTATAGGGTCGTAGTTCACTCGTAGGTCTTACCCTCATGTTATCTTTTTTAGGGTCGTAGGTCGTCCGTAGGTCTTACCCTCACGTTATCTATTCTAAGGTCGTAGGTCGCTCGTAGGTCTTACCCTCACGTTATATTTTATAGGGTTGTAGGTCTCTCGTATGTCTTACCCTCATGTTATATTTCTAGGATCATAGGTCTATCGTAGGTCTTACACTGACGTTATATTTTATAGGGTCGTAGATCGCTCGTAGGTCTTACCCTCACGTTATCTTTTCTAATGTCGTAGGTCGCTCGGAGGTCTTACCCAAATGTTATATTTTCTAGGGTCGTAGGTTGCTCGTAGGTCTTATCCTCACGTTCTTTTCTAGGGTTGTAGGTCTTACCCTCATGTTATCTTTTATAAGGTCGTAGGTCGCTCGTAGGTCTTACCCTTATGTTATCTTTCTAGGGTCGTAGGTCGCTTGTAGGTCTTACCCCAATGTTATCTTTTATAGGGTCGTAGGATGCTTGTAGGTCTTACCCTCACATTATCTTTTATAGGGTCGAAGTTTGCTCGTAGGTCTTACCCTCACGTTACCTTTTCTAGGGTCGTAGGTCGCTCATAGGTCTTACCCTCATGTTATCTTTTCTAGGGTCGTAGGTTGCCCGTAGGTCTTACCCTCAGGTTATCTACTCTAAGGTCGTAGGTCGCTCGTAGGTCTTACCCTCACGTTATATTTTATAGGGTTGTAGGTCTCTCGTAGGTCTTACCCTCATGTTATATTTCAAGGATCATAGGTCTCTCGTAGGTCTTACACTGATGTTATCCTTTATAGGGTCGTAGGTCCCTCATAGGTCTTACCCTCAAGTTATATTTCTAGGGTCGTAGGTCGCTCGTAGGTCTTACACTTATGTTATCTTTTCTAGGGTCGTAGGTCGCTTGAAGGTATTACCCTCACAATATCTTTTATAGGGTCGTAGGTCGCTCGTAGGTCTTACCCTCACGTTATATTTTCTAAGGTTGTAGTTCGGTCGTAGGTCTTACCCTCACGTTATCTTTTATATGGTCGTAGGTCCCTAGTAGGTATTACCCTCATGTTATGTTTTCAATGGTCGTAGTTCGCTTGTAGGTCTTACCCTCACGTTATCTTTTCTAGGTTCGTAGGACGCTCATAGGTCTTACCCTCACATTATCTTTTTTAGGGTCGTAGGTCGCTTATAGGTCTTACCCACATGATATCTTTTATAGGGTCGTAGGTCACTCATATGTCTTACCCTCAAGTTATCTTTCTAGGGGCATAGGTCACTTTTAGGTCTTACCCACACGTTATGTTTTATAGGGTCGTAGGTCACTCGTAGGTCTTACCCTCACGTTATCTTTTATAGGGTCGCAGGTTGCCCGTAGGTCTTACCCTCACGTTATCTTTTCTAGGGTCGTAGTTCGCTCCGAGGTCTTACCCTCATGTTATCTTTTCTAGGGTCGTAGGTCGCTCATAGGTCTTACCCTCATGTTATCTTTTCTAGGGTAGTAGGTCGCTCATAAGTGTCACCCACACGATATCTTTTATAGGATCGTAGGTTGCTCGTAGGTCTTACCCTCATGTTATCTTTCGAGGGTCATAGGTTGCTTGTAGGTCTTACCCACATATTATCTTTTATAGGGTCGTAGGTCACTCGTAGGTCTTACCCTCATGTTATCTTTTCTTGGGTTGTAGGTCGCCCGTAGGTCTTACCCTCATGTTATCTATTCTAAGGTCGTAGGTCGCTGGTAGGTCTTACACTCACGTTTTCTTTTATACAGTTGTAGGTCTCTCGTAGGTCTTACACTCATGTTATCTTTTATAGGGTCGTAGGTCGCTCGTAGGTCTTACCCTCACGTTATCTTTTCTAAGGTCGTAGGTCGCTCGGAGGTCTTACCCAAATGTTATATTTTCTAGGGTCGTAGGTCGCTCGTAGGTCTTATCCTCACGTTCTTTTCTAGGGTTGTAGGTCTTACCCTCACGTTATCTTTTATAAGGTCGTAGTTCGCTCGTAGGTCTTACCCTTATGTTACCTTTCTGGGGTCGTAGGTCGCTCGTAGGTCTTACCCCAATGTTATCTTTTATTGGGTCGTGCATGCTTGTAGGTCTTACCCTCACATTATCTTTTATAGGGTCGAAGTTTGCTAGTAGGTCTTTTCCTCACGTTACCTTTTCTAGGGTCGTAGGTCGCTCATCGGTCTTACCATCATGTTATCTTTTCTAGGGTCGTAGGTCGTCCGTAGGTCTTACCCTCACGTTATCTATTATAAGGTCATAGGTCGCTCGTAGGTCTTACACTTACATTATCTTTTATAGGGTTGTAGGTCTCTCGTAGGTCTTACCCTCATGTTATATTTCTAGAATCATAGGTTTCTCGTAGGTCTTACACTGACGTTATCTTTTATAGGGTCGTAGGTCACTCAAAGGTCTTACCCTCATGTTATATTTCTAGTGTCGTAGGTCGCTCGTAGGTATTACACTTATGTTATCTTTTCTAGGGTCGTAGGTCTCTTGTAGTTATTACCCTCACAATATCTTTTATAGGGTCGTAGGTCGCTCATAGGTCTTACCCTCACGTTATATTTTATAAGGTTGTAATTCGCTCATAGGTCTTACCCTCATGTTATCTTTTATAGGGTCGTAGGTCGCCCATAGGTATTACCCTCACGTTATGTTTTCAAGGGTCGTAGTTCGCTCGTAGGTCTTACCCTCACGTTATCTTTTCTAGGGTCGTAGGTCGCTCATAGGTCTTACCCTCACGTTCTCTTTTCTAGGGTCGTAGGTCGCTCATAGGTCTTTCCCACACGATATCTTTTATAGGGTCGTAGGTCACTCGTAGGTCTTACCCTCATGTTAACTTTCTAGGGGCATAGGGTGCTTTTAGGTCTTACCCACATGTTATCTTTTATAGGGTCGTAGGTCACTCGTAGATCTTACCCTCACATTATCTTTTATAGCGTCGTAGGTCGCCCGTAGGTCTTACCCTCACTTTATCTTTTCTAGGGTCGTAGTTCGCTTGTAGGTCTTACCCTCATGTTATCTTTTCTAGGGTAGTAGGTCGCTCATAGGTCTTACCCTCACGTTATCTTTTGTAGGGTCGTAGGTCGCTCATAAGTCTCACCCATACGATATCTTTTATAGGGTCGAAGGTTGCTCGTAGGTCTTACCCTCACGTTATCTTTTCTAAGGCCGTAGGTCGCTCGGAGGTCTTACGCAAATGTTATATTTTCTAGGTTCGTAGGACGCTCATAGGTCTTATCACCACGTTATCTTTTCTAGGGTTTTAGGTCTTACCCTCACATTATCTTTTATAAGGTCGTAGGTCGCACATAGGTCTTACCCTTATGTTATCTTTCTAGGGTCGTAGTTCGCTCGTAGGTCTTACCCCAATGTTATCTTTTATAGGGTCGTAGGATGCTTGTAGGTCTTACCCTCACATTATCTTTTATAGGGTCGAAGTTCGCTCGTAGGTCTTACCCTCATGTTACCTTTTCTAGGGTCGTAGGTCGCTCATAGGTCTTACCCTCATGTTATCTTTTCTAGGGTCGTAGGTCGCCCGTAGGTCTTACCGTTACGTTATCTATTCTAAGGTCATAGGTTGCTCGTAGGTCTTACCCTCACGTTATCTTTTATAGGGTTGTAGGTCACTCGTTGGTCTTACCCTCATGTTATATTTCTAGGATCATAGGTCTCTCGTAGGTCTTACACTGACGTTAACTTTTATGGGGTCGTAGGTCACTCATAGGTCTTACCCTCATGTTATCTTTCTAGGGTCGTAGGTCGCTCGTAGGTCTTACACTTATGTTATCTTTTCTAGGGTCGTAGGTCGCTTGTAGGTATTACCCACACAATATCTTTTATAGGGTCGTAGGTCGCTCGTAGGTCTTACCCACACGTTATATTTTCTAAGGTTTTAGTTCGCTCGTAGGTCTTACCCTCACATTATCTTTTATAGGGTCGTAGGTCCCTTGAAGGACTTACCCTCATGTTATCTTTTATAGGGTCGTAGGTTTCTTGTAGGTCTTACCCTCATGTTATCATTTCCAGGGTCTAGGTCGCTCGTAGGTCTTACCGTTACGTTATCTTTTCTAAGGTCGTAGGTCGCTCGGAGGTCTTACCCAAATGTTATATTTTCTAGGGTCGTAGGTCGCTCGTAGGTCTTATCCTCACGTTCTTTTCTAGGGTTGTAGGTCTTACCCTCACGTTATCTTTTATAAGGTCGTAGTTTGCTCGTAGGTCTTACCCTTATGTTACCTTTCTAGGGTCGTAGGTCGCTCGTAGGTCTTACCCCAATGTTATCTTTTATTGGGTCGTAGGATGCTTGTAGGTCTTACCCTCACATTATCTTTTATAGGGTCGAAGTTTGCTCGTAGGTCTTTTCCTCACGTTACCTTTTCTAGGGCCGTAGGTCGCTCATCGGTCTTACCATCATGTTATCTTTTCTAGGGTCGTAGGTCGTCCGTAGGTCTTACCCTCACGTTATCTATTATAAGGTCGTAGGTCGCTCGTAGGTCTTACACTTACATTATCTTTTATAGGGTTGTAGGTCTCTCGTAGGTCTTACCCTCATGTTATATTTCTAGAATCATAGGTCTCTCGTAGGTCTTACACTGACGTTATCTTTTATAGGGTCGTAGGTCACTCAAAGGTCTTACCCTCATGTTATATTTCTAGTGTCGTAGGTCGCTCGTAGGTATTACACTTATGTTATCTTTTCTAGGGTCGTAGGTCTCTTGTAGTTATTACCCTCACAATATCTTTTATAGGGTCGTAGGTCGCTCGTAGGTCTTACCCTCACGTTATATTTTCTAAGGTTGTAATTCGCTCGTAGGTCTTACCCTCATGTTATCTTTTATAGGGTCGTAGGTCGCCCGTAGGTATTACCCTCACGTTATGTTTTCAAGGGTCGTAGTTCGCTCGTAGGTCTTACCCTCACGTTATCTTTTCTAGGGTCGTAGGTCGCTCATAGGTCTTACCCTCACGTTCTCTTTTTTAGGGTCGTAGGTCGCTCATAGGTCTTTCCCACACGATATCTTTTATAGGGTCGTAGGTCACTCGTAGGTCTTACCCTCATGTTAACTTTCTAGGGGCATAGGGTGCTTTTAGGTCTTACCAACATGTTATCTTTTATAGGGTCGTAGGTCACTCGTAGATCTTACCCTCACATTATCTTTTATAGCGTCGTAGGTCGCCCGTAGGTCTTACCCTCACTTTATCTTTTCTAGGGTCGTAGTTCGCTCGTAGGTCTTACCCTCATGTTATCTTTTCTAGGGTAGTAGGTCGCTCATAGGTCTTACCCTCACGTTATCTTTTGTAGGGTCGTAGGTCGCTCATAAGTCTCACCCATACGATATCTTTTATAGGGTCGAAGGTTGCTCGTAGGTCTTACCCTCATGTTATCTTTTCTAAGGTCGTAGGTCGCTCGGAGGTCTTACGCAAATGTTATATTTTCTAGGTTCGTAGGACGCTCATAGGTCTTATCCCCACGTTATCTTTTCTAGGGTTTTAGGTCTTACCCTCACATTATCTTTTATAAGGTCGTAGGTCGCACATAGGTCTTACCCTTATGTTATCTTTCTAGGGTCGTAGTTCGCTCGTAGGTCTTACCCCAATGTTATCTTTTATAGGGTCGTAGGATGCTTGTAGGTCTTACCCTCACATTATCTTTTATAGGGTCGAAGTTCGCTCGTAGGTCTTACCCTCATGTTACCTTTTCTAGGGTCGTAGGTCTCTCATAGGTCTTACCCTCATGTTATCTTTTCTAGGGTCGTAGGTCTTACCGTTACGTTATCTATTCTAAGGTCATAGGTTGCTCGTAGGTCTTACCCTCACGTTATCTTTTATAGGGTTGTAGGTCACTCGTTGGTCTTACCCTCATGTTATATTTCTAGGATCATAGGTCTCTCGTAGGTCTTACACTGACGTTAACTTTTATGGGGTCGTAGGTCACTCATAGGTCTTACCCTCGTGTTATCTTTCTAGGGTCGTAGGTCGCTCGTTGGTCTTACACTTATGTTATCTTTTCTAGGGTCGTAGGTCGCTTGTAGGTATTACCCACACAATATCTTTTATAGGGTCGTAGGTCGCTCGTAGGTCTTACCCACACGTTATATTTTCTAAGGTTTTAGTTCGCTCGTAGGTCTTACCCTCACCTTATCTTTTATAGGGTCGTAGGCCCCTTGAAGGACTTACCCTCACATTATCTTTTATAGGGTCGTAGGTTTCTCGTAGGTCTTACCCTCATGTTATCATTTCCAGGGTCTAGGTCGCTCGTAGGTCTTACTGTTACGTTATCTTTTCTAAGGTCGTAGGTCGCTCGGAGGTCTTATCCAAAAGTTATATTTTCTAGGGTCGTAGGTCGCTCGTAGGTCTTATCCTCACGTTCTTTTCTAGGGTTGTAGGTCTTACCCTCACGTTATCTTTTATAAGGTCGTAGTTCGCTCGTAGGTCTTACCCTTATGTTACCTTTCTAGGGTCGTAGGTCGCTCGTAGGTCTTACCCCAATGTTATCTTTTATTGGGTCGTAGGATGCTTGTAGGTCTTACCCTCACATTATCTTTTATAGGGTCGAAGTTTGCTCGTAGGTCTTTTCCTCACGTTACCTTTTCTAGGGCCGTAGGTCGCTCATCGGTCTTACCATCATGTTATCTTTTCTAGGGTCGTAGGTCGTCCGTAGGTCTTACCCTCACGTTATCTATTATAAGGTCGTAGGTCGCTCGTAGTTCTTACACTTACATTATCTTTTATAGGGTTGTAGGTCTCTCGTAGGTCTTACCCTCATGTTATATTTCTAGAATCATAGGTCTCTCGTAGGTCTTACACTGACGTTATCTTTTATAGGGTCGTAGGTCACTCAAAGGTCTTACCCTCATGTTATATTTCTAGTGTCGTAGGTCGCTCGTAGGTATTACACTTATGTTATCTTTTCTAGGGTCGTAGGTCTCTTGTAGTTATTACCCTCACAATATCTTTTATAGGGTCCTAGGTCGCTCGTAGGTCTTACCCTCACGTTATATTTTCTAAGGTTGTAATTCGCTCGTAGGTCTTACCCTCATGTTATCTTTTATAGGGTCGTAGGTCGCCCGTAGGTATTACCCTCACGTTATGTTTTCAAGGGTCGTAGTTCGCTCGTAGGTCTTACCCTCACGTTATCTTTTCTAGGGTCGTAGGTCGCTCATAGGTCTTACCCTCACGTTCTCTTTTTTAGGGTCGTAGGTCGCTCATAGGTCTTTCCCACACGATATCTTTTATAGGGTCGTAGGTCACTCGTAGGTCTTACCCTCATGTTAACTTTCTAGGGGCATAGGGTGCTTTTAGGTCTTACCAACATGTTATCTTTTATAGGGTCGTAGGTCACTCGTAGATCTTACCCTCACATTATCTTTTATAGCGTCGTAGGTCGCCCGTAGGTCTTACCCTCACTTTATCTTTTCTAGGGTCGTAGTTCGCTCGTAGGTCTTACCCTCATGTTATCTTTTCTAGGGTAGTAGGTCGCTCATAGGTCTTACCCTCACGTTATCTTTTGTAGGGTCGTAGGTCGCTCATAAGTCTCACCCATACGATATCTTTTATAGGGTCGAAGGTTGCTCGTAGGTCTTACCCTCACGTTATCTTTTCTAAGGCCGTAGGTCGCTCGGAGGTCTTACGCAAATGTTATATTTTCTAGGTTCGTAGGACGCTCATAGGTCTTATCACCACGTTATCTTTTCTAGGGTTTTAGGTCTTACCCTCACATTATCTTTTATAAGGTCGTAGGTCGCACATAGGTCTTACCCTTATGTTATCTTTCTAGGGTCGTAGTTCGCTCGTAGGTCTTACCCCAATGTTATCTTTTATAGGGTCGTAGGATGCTTGTAGGTCTTACCCTCACATTATCTTTTATAGGGTCGAAGTTCGCTCGTAGGTCTTACCCTCATGTTACCTTTTCTAGGGTCGTAGGTCGCTCATAGGTCTTACCCTCATGTTATCTTTTCTAGGGTCGTAGGTCGCCCGTAGGTCTTACCGTTACGTTATCTATTCTAAGGTCATAGGTTGCTCGTAGGTCTTACCCTCACGTTATCTTTTATAGGGTTGTAGGTCACTCGTTGGTCTTACCCTCATGTTATATTTCTAGGATCATAGGTCTCTCGTAGGTCTTACACTGACGTTAACTTTTATGGGGTCGTAGGTCACTCATAGGTCTTACCCTCATGTTATCTTTCTAGGGTCGTAGGTCGCTCGTAGGTCTTACACTTATGTTATCTTTTCTAGGGTCGTAGGTCGCTTGTAGGTATTACCCACACAATATCTTTTATAGGGTCGTAGGTCGCTCGTAGGTCTTACCCACACGTTATATTTTCTAAGGTTTTAGTTCGCTCGTAGGTCTTACCCTCACATTATCTTTTATAGGGTCGTAGGTCCCTTGAAGGACTTACCCTCATGTTATCTTTTATAGGGTCGTAGGTTTCTTGTAGGTCTTACCCTCATGTTATCATTTCCAGGGTCTAGGTCGCTCGTAGGTCTTACCGTTACGTTATCTTTTCTAAGGTCGTAGGTCGCTCGGAGGTCTTACCCAAATGTTATATTTTCTAGGGTCGTAGGTCGCTCGTAGGTCTTATCCTCACGTTCTTTTCTAGGGTTGTAGGTCTTACCCTCACGTTATCTTTTATAAGGTCGTAGTTTGCTCGTAGGTCTTACCCTTATGTTACCTTTCTAGGGTCGTAGGTCGCTCGTAGGTCTTACCCCAATGTTATCTTTTATTGGGTCGTAGGATGCTTGTAGGTCTTACCCTCACATTATCTTTTATAGGGTCGAAGTTTGCTCGTAGGTCTTTTCCTCACGTTACCTTTTCTAGGGCCGTAGGTCGCTCATCGGTCTTACCATCATGTTATCTTTTCTAGGGTCGTAGGTCGTCCGTAGGTCTTACCCTCACGTTATCTATTATAAGGTCGTAGGTCGCTCGTAGGTCTTACACTTACATTATCTTTTATAGGGTTGTAGGTCTCTCGTAGGTCTTACCCTCATGTTATATTTCTAGAATCATAGGTCTCTCGTAGGTCTTACACTGACGTTATCTTTTATAGGGTCGTAGGTCACTCAAAGGTCTTACCCTCATGTTATATTTCTAGTGTCGTAGGTCGCTCGTAGGTATTACACTTATGTTATCTTTTCTAGGGTCGTAGGTCTCTTGTAGTTATTACCCTCACAATATCTTTTATAGGGTCGTAGGTCGCTCGTAGGTCTTACCCTCACGTTATATTTTCTAAGGTTGTAATTCGCTCGTAGGTCTTACCCTCATGTTATCTTTTATAGGGTCGTAGGTCGCCCGTAGGTATTACCCTCACGTTATGTTTTCAAGGGTCGTAGTTCGCTCGTAGGTCTTACCCTCACGTTATCTTTTCTAGGGTCGTAGGTCGCTCATAGGTCTTACCCTCACGTTCTCTTTTTTAGGGTCGTAGGTCGCTCATAGGTCTTTCCCACACGATATCTTTTATAGGGTCGTAGGTCACTCGTAGGTCTTACCCTCATGTTAACTTTCTAGGGGCATAGGGTGCTTTTAGGTCTTACCAACATGTTATCTTTTATAGGGTCGTAGGTCACTCGTAGATCTTACCCTCACATTATCTTTTATAGCGTCGTAGGTCGCCCGTAGGTCTTACCCTCACTTTATCTTTTCTAGGGTCGTAGTTCGCTCGTAGGTCTTACCCTCATGTTATCTTTTCTAGGGTAGTAGGTCGCTCATAGGTCTTACCCTCACGTTATCTTTTGTAGGGTCGTAGGTCGCTCATAAGTCTCACCCATACGATATCTTTTATAGGGTCGAAGGTTGCTCGTAGGTCTTACCCTCATGTTATCTTTTCTAAGGTCGTAGGTCGCTCGGAGGTCTTACGCAAATGTTATATTTTCTAGGTTCGTAGGACGCTCATAGGTCTTATCCCCACGTTATCTTTTCTAGGGTTTTAGGTCTTACCCTCACATTATCTTTTATAAGGTCGTAGGTCGCACATAGGTCTTACCCTTATGTTATCTTTCTAGGGTCGTAGTTCGCTCGTAGGTCTTACCCCAATGTTATCTTTTATAGGGTCGTAGGATGCTTGTAGGTCTTACCCTCACATTATCTTTTATAGGGTCGAAGTTCGCTCGTAGGTCTTACCCTCATGTTACCTTTTCTAGGGTCGTAGGTCTCTCATAGGTCTTACCCTCATGTTATCTTTTCTAGGGTCGTAGGTCTTACCGTTACGTTATCTATTCTAAGGTCATAGGTTGCTCGTAGGTCTTACCCTCACGTTATCTTTTATAGGGTTGTAGGTCACTCGTTGGTCTTACCCTCATGTTATATTTCTAGGATCATAGGTCTCTCGTAGGTCTTACACTGACGTTAACTTTTATGGGGTCGTAGGTCACTCATAGGTCTTACCCTCGTGTTATCTTTCTAGGGTCGTAGGTCGCTCGTTGGTCTTACACTTATGTTATCTTTTCTAGGGTCGTAGGTCGCTTGTAGGTATTACCCACACAATATCTTTTATAGGGTCGTAGGTCGCTCGTAGGTCTTACCCACACGTTATATTTTCTAAGGTTTTAGTTCGCTCGTAGGTCTTACCCTCACCTTATCTTTTATAGGGTCGTAGGCCCCTTGAAGGACTTACCCTCACATTATCTTTTATAGGGTCGTAGGTTTCTCGTAGGTCTTACCCTCATGTTATCATTTCCAGGGTCTAGGTCGCTCGTAGGTCTTACTGTTACGTTATCTTTTCTAAGGTCGTAGGTCGCTCGGAGGTCTTATCCAAAAGTTATATTTTCTAGGGTCGTAGGTCGCTCGTAGGTCTTATCCTCACGTTCTTTTCTAGGGTTGTAGGTCTTACCCTCACGTTATCTTTTATAAGGTCGTAGTTCGCTCGTAGGTCTTACCCTTATGTTACCTTTCTAGGGTCGTAGGTCGCTCGTAGGTCTTACCCCAATGTTATCTTTTATTGGGTCGTAGGATGCTTGTAGGTCTTACCCTCACATTATCTTTTATAGGGTCGAAGTTTGCTCGTAGGTCTTTTCCTCACGTTACCTTTTCTAGGGCCGTAGGTCGCTCATCGGTCTTACCATCATGTTATCTTTTCTAGGGTCGTAGGTCGTCCGTAGGTCTTACCCTCACGTTATCTATTATAAGGTCGTAGGTCGCTCGTAGTTCTTACACTTACATTATCTTTTATAGGGTTGTAGGTCTCTCGTAGGTCTTACCCTCATGTTATATTTCTAGAATCATAGGTCTCTCGTAGGTCTTACACTGACGTTATCTTTTATAGGGTCGTAGGTCACTCAAAGGTCTTACCCTCATGTTATATTTCTAGTGTCGTAGGTCGCTCGTAGGTATTACACTTATGTTATCTTTTCTAGGGTCGTAGGTCTCTTGTAGTTATTACCCTCACAATATCTTTTATAGGGTCCTAGGTCGCTCGTAGGTCTTACCCTCACGTTATATTTTCTAAGGTTGTAATTCGCTCGTAGGTCTTACCCTCATGTTATCTTTTATAGGGTCGTAGGTCGCCCGTAGGTATTACCCTCACGTTATGTTTTCAAGGGTCGTAGTTCGCTCGTAGGTCTTACCCTCACGTTATCTTTTCTAGGGTCGTAGGTCGCTCATAGGTCTTACCCTCACGTTCTCTTTTTTAGGGTCGTAGGTCGCTCATAGGTCTTTCCCACACGATATCTTTTATAGGGTCGTAGGTCACTCGTAGGTCTTACCCTCATGTTAACTTTCTAGGGGCATAGGGTGCTTTTAGGTCTTACCAACATGTTATCTTTTATAGGGTCGTAGGTCACTCGTAGATCTTACCCTCACATTATCTTTTATAGCGTCGTAGGTCGCCCGTAGGTCTTACCCTCACTTTATCTTTTCTAGGGTCGTAGTTCGCTCGTAGGTCTTACCCTCATGTTATCTTTTCTAGGGTAGTAGGTCGCTCATAGGTCTTACCCTCACGTTATCTTTTGTAGGGTCGTAGGTCGCTCATAAGTCTCACCCATACGATATCTTTTATAGGGTCGAAGGTTGCTCGTAGGTCTTACCCTCATGTTATCTTTTCTAAGGTCGTAGGTCGCTCGGAGGTCTTACGCAAATGTTATATTTTCTAGGTTCGTAGGACGCTCATAGGTCTTATCCCCACGTTATCTTTTCTAGGGTTTTAGGTCTTACCCTCACATTATCTTTTATAAGGTCGTAGGTCGCACATAGGTCTTACCCTTATGTTATCTTTCTAGGGTCGTAGTTCGCTCGTAGGTCTTACCCCAATGTTATCTTTTATAGGGTCGTAGGATGCTTGTAGGTCTTACCCTCACATTATCTTTTATAGGGTCGAAGTTCGCTCGTAGGTCTTACCCTCATGTTACCTTTTCTAGGGTCGTAGGTCGCTCATAGGTCTTACCCTCATGTTATCTTTTCTAGGGTCGTAGGTCTTACCGTTACGTTATCTATTCTAAGGTCATAGGTTGCTCGTAGGTCTTACCCTCACGTTATCTTTTATAGGGTTGTAGGTCACTCGTTGGTCTTACCCTCATGTTATATTTCTAGGATCATAGGTCTCTCGTAGGTCTTACACTGACGTTAACTTTTATGGGGTCGTAGGTCACTCATAGGTCTTACCCTCATGTTATCTTTCTAGGGTCGTAGGTCGCTCGTTGGTCTTACACTTATGTTATCTTTTCTAGGGTCGTAGGTCGCTTGTAGGTATTACCCACACAATATCTTTTATAGGGTCGTAGGTCGCTCGTAGGTCTTACCCACACGTTATATTTTCTAAGGTTTTAGTTCGCTCGTAGGTCTTACCCTCACCTTATCTTTTATAGGGTCGTAGGCCCCTTGAAGGACTTACCCTCACATTATCTTTTATAGGGTCGTAGGTTTCTCGTAGGTCTTACCCTCATGTTATCATTTCCAGGGTCTAGGTCGCTCGTAGGTCTTACTGTTACGTTATCTTTTCTAAGGTCGTAGGTCGCTCGGAGGTCTTATCCAAAAGTTATATTTTCTAGGGTCGTAGGTCGCTCGTAGGTCTTATCCTCACGTTCTTTTCTAGGGTTGTAGGTCTTACCCTCACGTTATCTTTTATAAGGTCGTAGTTCGCTCGTAGGTCTTACCCTTATGTTACCTTTCTAGGGTCGTAGGTCGCTCGTAGGTCTTACCCCAATGTTATCTTTTATTGGGTCGTAGGATGCTTGTAGGTCTTACCCTCACATTATCTTTTATAGGGTCGAAGTTTGCTCGTAGGTCTTTTCCTCACGTTACCTTTTCTAGGGTCGTAGGTCGCTCATCGGTCTTACCATCATGTTATCTTTTCTAGGGTCGTAGGTCGTCCGTAGGTCTTACCCTCACGTTATCTATTATAAGGTCGTAGGTCGCTCGTAGGTCTTACACTTACATTATCTTTTATAGGGTTGTAGGTCTCTCGTAGGTCTTACCCTCATGTTATATTTCTAGAATCATAGGTCTCTCGTAGGTCTTACACTGACGTTATCTTTTATAGGGTCGTAGGTCACTCAAAGGTCTTACCCTCATGTTATATTTCTAGTGTCGTAGGTCGCTCGTAGGTATTACACTTATGTTATCTTTTCTAGGGTCGTAGGTCTCTTGTAGTTATTACCCTCACAATATCTTTTATAGGGTCGTAGGTCGCTCGTAGGTCTTACCCTCACGTTATATTTTCTAAGGTTGTAATTCGCTCGTAGGTCTTACCCTCATGTTATCTTTTATAGGGTCGTAGGTCGCCCATAGGTATTACCCTCACGTTATGTTTTCAAGGGTCGTAGTTCGCTCGTAGGTCTTACCCTCACGTTATCTTTTCTAGGGTCGTAGGTCGCTCATAGGTCTTACCCTCACGTTCTCTTTTATAGGGTCGTAGGTCGCTCATAGGTCTTTCCCACACGATATCTTTTATAGGGTCGTAGGTCACTCGTAGGTCTTACCCTCATGTTAACTTTCTAGGGGCATAGGGTGCTTTTAGGTCTTACCAACATGTTATCTTTTATAGGGTCGTAGGTCACTCGAAGATCTTACCCTCACATTATCTTTTATAGCGTCGTAGGTCGCCCGTAGGTCTTACCCTCACTTTATCTTTTCTAGGGTCGTAGTTCGCTCGTAGGTCTTACCCTCATGTTTCCTTTTCTAGGGTAGTAGGTCGCTCATAGATCTTACCCTCACGTTATCTTTTGTAGGGTCGTAGGTCGCTCATAAGTCTCACCCATACGATATCTTTTATAGGGTCGAAGGTTGCTCGTAGGTCTTACCCTCATGTTATCTTTTCTAAGGTCGTAGGTCGCTCGGAGGTCTTACGCAAATGTTATATTTTCTAGGTTCGTAGGACGCTCATAGGTCTTATCCCCACGTTATCTTTTCTAGGGTTTTAGGTCTTACCCTCACATTATCTTTTATAAGGTCGTAGGTCGCACATAGGTCTTACCCTTATGTTATCTTTCTAGGGTCGTAGTTCGCTCGTAGGTCTTACCCTAATGTTATCTTTTATAGGGTCGTAGGATGCTTGTAGGTCTTACCCTCACATTATCTTTTATGGGGTCGAAGTTCGCTCGTAGGTCTTACCCTCATGTTACCTTTTCTAGGGTCGTAGGTTGCTCATAGGTCTTACCCTCATGTTATCTTTTCTAGGGTCGTAGGTCTTACCGTTACGTTATCTATTCTAAGGTCATAGGTTGCTCGTAGGTCTTACCCTCACGTTATCTTTTATAGGGTTGTAGGTCACTCGTTGGTCTTACCCTCATGTTATATTTCTAGGATCATAGGTCTCTCGTAGGTCTTACACTGACGTTAACTTTTATGGGGTCGTAGGTCACTCATAGGTCTTACCCTCATGTTATCTTTCTAGGGTCGTAGGTCGCTCGTAGGTCTTACACTTATGTTATCTTTTCTAGGGTCGTAGGTCGCTTGTAGGTATTACCCACACAATATCTTTTATAGGGTCGTAGGTCGCTCGTAGGTCTTACCCACACGTTATATTTTCTAAGGTTTTAGTTCGCTCGTAGGTCTTACCCTCACGTTATCTTTTATAGGGTCGTAGGTCCCTTGAAGGACTTACCCTCACGTTATCTTTTATAGGGTCGTATGTAAGTGCCTTCGTTTGGGATTGGCTCATCTCTTGTAAAACAAATAGCAACAACAATAATGTAATGTAATGTACAATAGGAACAGCCTGAAAATTCTATTGTAAATGCCTAAACATGTTGATCAACATCTGGAACAACATGTCTCAAGAGATGTCATAACATCATACCAGACATCAAGCTACTGAACTGTCAAGACTGATGCAGTTCTGTTCCTAAAGTTATGCAGAATATTCTGCCAAATAGAATGCATAACAAGTAGCGAAAATTGAAGGCATATGTGGAGCCCTAGAAGATTCAATCAGAAGCTAAGGATAAGGAGAAAAGCTCGATTGAAGACCTAACTTGTAGCAGAAGTTTTCTGCTTATTTTATGCAGGTTGTTAAAGCTGCATATGAAGGCCCAAATCCAGTTGGGTAAAAGGGGTTATAAATAGAAGCATTGTAACCTAATTTAAGTGATCGCTGATTGACAAGATGTAATGATTTAGGGCTAGTTTTGTTGTGAACCACCCGGGCTGTGGGATGGTCACCATACTCCTTGAAACCTGTAGGTAAAAGGATGTATGCATTGTACTTGATTGAAGCTTTTAAGCATGATTAAGATGTGTAATGGAAGTGTATCTTCTGAACAGTTTATGTACTGTAGAAAGTTATCACTGCGGTGATTGAGGGGGAGTGAGAGGGGTCTCATATCTAGGATTGGATCTTAGGTAAAAGTGTCATTGGGTAGTGATTAAGTGAGAAGGCTGTCAACGGGTGTGTTGGCTGTAGGGTCTTTGAATTGATACTACTAATAGTGAACTTTATCCCTGGCTTGGAAGCCCCCAGATGTAGGTTGGTTGAACCGAACTGGGTGAACAATTCTGTGTGTTATTTACCTTCTGCATTGGTTATGTGTTTGATGTTACAGCATTCCTCGTGACATCAATGTATTTGATTAAACTTAACTATTCTGAACTTCAGTAAATCAGAACCTGCGTTTGTCAAAAGGTGTTGCAGGCTCTGGTATGATAGTCCAGTGACTGTTGTAGAACAGATATCAAAAGTACAGCCTATTCTACCTGTACAGCGCTTAATGTCAGATCAGATGTCTTAACATTCCATTAGACATCCTGAGTCTGTGACATATCAGGAATTTCAATTGGTATCAGAGCAGGCATCCTGTCTGTCTCTGGATGAGATCCATGGGGGATACTTTCCTGTTGTGTACAAGGTAGAACATTGTTTGAACCAGTAGTTTTTTTTTGGTCCCTAGGAGTGGAGGATGGACCAATTTGGGAGAAACTAGATCAATCTGATCAGCTATGTTGAAGGAAGGTGAAAATGTTTGAACAAATTCAAAGACCTCATGCGGGAGTGAAGATTTTGGAGAGCATTGTTCAACCTATATTCAGTATTATCAAAACCTTCATGCGGGAGTGAAGATATTGATAAGGCATCATATGTACTTATAAAGCTTCCTTTTAACAGGGCTGTAGAGTTGGGTCTAGAAAGTTGCTTGGTGAAGAAGCAAACAACTTGAAGGATTAATTTAAGCAGGTTCTACTGCTATTCCGCTGCACAACTTCTGATACAACCCCTAAAGTGAAAGAAGAACTCTAGGGTTATTATTTTCAACAGAATTTGTAAGCAGATTTTGCAATCTATCAATAATGTCAAAGATACTTGAGAATTCCTCAAGTCCACTCATAAAGGCTTTTATTGTAAGTGTTGATGAGTATCAATTGATCAATGATTCTCATATACATCTGCAAGCTGCTTGAAGACCTTGAAGATTATCAAGGATAATGTGTTCCAAGGAGATGGAATTGATGTTCTTAAGGATGTTAGAACATCATGCAACTGCCAGTTGAAGAACAGATGTTCTGGGTGCTAAACACATGTAATGTGAGTACATATGTTTGGAACCTACTCCTGATCTGGAAGAGGAGACATCTGTTTTGGAATAATTGATCAGGACACGATCAACAGGTCATCTACTCCAGTTATGAGTTTAAGGGAGTATATGTACTGAGCTAAATGCACTTAAAAGGACTTTAAAGCTGTGATTTCCAGGTTTTCCCTCATGTGATGGATGATGGAACATCATTTCTGGATCTTCAGTCAAGTAAATATGCTTAGCAAGCATGAAGAAGTAATCAGTCAGGAACATCTAGTGTGATTAAATAATTCTGTGATAAATATGTGGAAATCAGAATCAAAAGCTCGTGATGAAAAAGGATGTACAACATCACAACTATTGAAGACTTCAGTTGTTCCAGACTTATCAAACATCCTCATGATTGATAATGAAGTTTCTTCTAGTACAAGTTACAGAATGTGGCAATTTGAAACTTGTACAGCAAGCAAACTAAGGACTCTTAATTTGAAACCTGTGGCAAATTCCAAATAAAGAGTACTTACTATGTGTCTAAAGTAAAGAGCTCAACAATGTATCCATAAAGAGGGAAGTTGGATAACCCTTTGTTCAGAGGCAGTAATATGATCAAGCTGATGTGAAAGGGAGTTCATCTTACCTTGTTCTGTAAGATGCTTGGGTTTATTTCTCATGATCTTAGTGATTTCCAAGGAGGATAGGAATAAGAACAGGTTATGTGGTTGTTATGGATCTGATCATAAAGGATGATTAGCTTCTGGTGTACTCTTGTATCCTCTACAAGAAAAGTGTGCTTGGGATCAATGTTGCAACATCATCTCAAACGAAGGGTCTCTTCAGCAGAGGAAACTTGTAAGGACCAGTTGGTTCTTCATGCATGGAGTAATTATACTACCTTGAGAAGATGGCATAATCTAACTAATAATGAATACTTTGACGGGAGACTAAGTATTCATTAGGATCTTGGATAAAGATATATATAAGCACCTTGATGGGAGACTAAGTGCATGCAAGGCTGTATTCTGAACCTATTTCTCAGAACTTGGTAGAGAGTTTATTTTTCTCTAAGAGTATTCTGGTGAGTAATTATTGCTGAAAATGAAGATCATACCTTCTTATGGGGAATATAAAAGGGCATCAATCCCCTGGATGTTAACTTCAGAACCCAAGCAAATAGATTCATGCTGTAACATCATTATTGTTAGAAGTCAGTGGCAGAGACTTGGGTCTGTGAAACTTAATATTCTATTGCCTCATTCAGAAGTGGCAGTTCTATTGTTGGTTTGGAATAAGTAGATTCTACTTGTGTTTAAAAGTAGTATGCTTAACAATGCATAACTACTGTTGTGGTCTGAAGAACTTACTAGTATTAGCAACTACTAGTAAATATATTATACATGATCAAAGGATAATCCTTCTAGAAAGTCTGAATCTTAGTAAAAGCTTGTAAGCACACTAAGAAGGTTGGAGGTTGGTTTCAGACTATGGCTACATGATTTCTCAGCCATCCAAAGAGTCATGATAACTGTGGAAGTGCAAGGTCATGAATCAGAGATATCCTTACTATTCTACGACTAGTTCAGGGTGCTTGAAGTTACTACCTCAGAGCTAGTTCTACTGGTTTCCACGCTACGGTTTTGATTGGCCTTAACAAGGGGAGTCACTGAGAGTTGCACTTTCCCCAATTACAATATACATTAAAGGGAGACTTTGTATGTGTATTGTTGAACTTGATCTGAAGATCAGAAGTCAGAAGAGGACGGTTGTATACTGATGTTTATGTGTTCTGATAATATGACATTGTGAACTTCTAAGTGAAGTCATGAATAATGTCTCAACATCAGGAGATTGAAGAATTGCTCTTGTTATCTGTCTGGGTTCAGGAAGAAAATCTCAGAGATTCTTAAAAATCTCATAAGTGGCAGTTTTGATACTTTGAAGCAATTTGGAAGATTCAGATCTTATCAATAACAACTTGGTCTGGCAAATCAGAAATGCTTTTGTGGTAAAGACTTCACTAGCTCTAGCTACTACTAGTGAATGGTAGATCAGAAGAAGTAAATCAGATTAAGAAATCTGATATATTCAGCATATGTTCAAGGGGTCCTTTTACTACAAGAAATTGACGTGGCATCTAAATTTTGTGTATTAGAACTAATCTGTGATGTCTTGTGAAGCATTTTGGAGTTAAGAAAGCATGATTGATGGCCATGCTTAATGTTACTAGTCTCTTGTTACTAGCTGTTTAAAGTGTCCTTCTCTGTGCCTAACTGAGAGAAGTAAAAAGAAGGCTGCTGTTGTTGAAGAATGTCTAAGTAAGTGTCATGACATTACCAACGACATTACATCCTTGGAGAAATCAAGAAGAATACGTGGAAAATAACGTCACCACGTAATTGTAGCTATTCAGAAGCTATATTTGGTATTCTGTTTCCCAAAAGAATCTTCAACCTTAAAAGTCGGTCAAAGGCTGATTTTATTCAGGAATTACTTTGACCAAAATTTATGCATGTATTAGGACTGGATCTTTTTGTGGTATTGACAGAAACAAACAATACATGCACAGTCAGTCTGAAATGTGCACATGCTCTAACAGGTATCCTTGACCAAGATTTTATATTACCATCTTTTTGAACCTGGTATCTCCTTATATAACCTCCTGTCACACATTCTTTTCTCTCACAACCATCATGGGGTTTATACGGATTTGGGAAAACTGTTCTTGGATCTGGTTTTGTGAGGGCTTTCTTTGGCAATTTTTGGCCAAAAAGGGGGAGAAAGGAGTACTGTTAGAAACTGTCCTCGTTGCAGCAGCTACTACTCAAAATTTTGATCACAAAGACTTGTCACAAACTCAGCAGAAATTCAAATGGCGTGAATTTCTTTGTGACTTGTGATCTGAGTTATGAACACAGTTGTGACCTGTGTTCTGAGTTACAAGGGAGATATTCTGGTCACTCCTTAAAGGTTCTCTGATGCCTCTGAAAGGATAGTTTATCTCCCACGGTCCTCTTTTTCCACCATCAGTGACAAGAAATGGTTCGTGGTCTAAAAGGGAATGAGGTGCATCCTCTTCCTCCTGTGCCACAAGAGGTCCTGAATGGTGAGTATTATTGTTGTATTTGTTTTAGCCAAAATTAGCCAAAGGGGGAGATTGTAAGTGCCTTCGTTTGGGATTGGCTCATCTCTTGTAAAACAAATAGCAACAACAATAATGTAATGTAATGTACAATAGGAACAGCCTGAAAATTCTATTGTAAATGCCTAAACATGTTGATCAACATCTGGAACAACATGTCTCAAGAGATGTCATAACATCATACCAGACATCAAGCTACTGAACTGTCAAGACTGATGCAGTTCTGTTCCTAAAGTTATGCAGAATATTCTGCCAAATAGAATGCATAACAAGTAGCGAAAATTGAAGGCATATGTGGAGCCCTAGAAGATTCAATCAGAAGCTAAGGATAAGGAGAAAAGCTCGATTGAAGACCTAACTTGTAGCAGAAGTTTTCTGCTTATTTTATGCAGGTTGTTAAAGCTGCATATGAAGGCCCAAATCCAGTTGGGTAAAAGGGGTTATAAATAGAAGCATTGTAACCTAATTTAAGTGATCGCTGATTGACAAGATGTAATGATTTAGGGCTAGTTTTGTTGTGAACCACCCGGGCTGTGGGATGGTCACCATACTCCTTGAAACCTGTAGGTAAAAGGATGTATGCATTGTACTTGATTGAAGCTTTTAAGCATGATTAAGATGTGTAATGGAAGTGTATCTTCTGAACAGTTTATGTACTGTAGAAAGTTATCACTGCGGTGATTGAGGGGGAGTGAGAGGGGTCTCATATCTAGGATTGGATCTTAGGTAAAAGTGTCATTGGGTAGTGATTAAGTGAGAAGGCTGTCAACGGGTGTGTTGGCTGTAGGGTCTTTGAATTGATACTACTAATAGTGAACTTTATCCCTGGCTTGGAAGCCCCCAGATGTAGGTTGGTTGAACCGAACTGGGTGAACAATTCTGTGTGTTATTTACCTTCTGCATTGGTTATGTGTTTGATGTTACAGCATTCCTCGTGACATCAATGTATTTGATTAAACTTAACTATTCTGAACTTCAGTAAATCAGAACCTGCGTTTGTCAAAAGGTGTTGCAGGCTCTGGTATGATAGTCCAGTGACTGTTGTAGAACAGATATCAAAAGTACAGCCTATTCTACCTGTACAGCGCTTAATGTCAGATCAGATGTCTTAACATTCCATTAGACATCCTGAGTCTGTGACATATCAGGAATTTCATCGTAGGTTTCTCGTAGGTCTTACCCTCATGTTATCATTTCTAGGGTCTAGGTCGCTCGTAGGTCTTACCGTTACGTTATCTTTTCTAAGGTCGTAGGTCGCTCGGAGGTCTTACCCAAATGTTATATTTTCTAGGGTCGTAGGTCGCTCGTAGGTCTTATCCTCACGTTCTTTTCTAGGGTTGTAGGTCTTACCCTCACGTTATCTTTCATAAGGACGTAGGTCGCTCGTAGGTCTTACCCTTATGTTATCTTTCTAGGGTCGTAGGTCGCTCGTAGGTCTTACCCTAATGTTATCTTTTATAGGGTCATAGGATGCTTGTAGGTCTTACCCTCACATTATATTTTATAGGGTTGAAGTTTGCTCGTAGGTCATACCCTCACGTTACCTTTTCTAGGGTCGTAGATCGCTCACAGGTCTTACCCTCATGTTATCTTTTCTAGGGTCGCAGGTCGCCCGTAGGTCTTACCCTCATGTTATCTATTCTAAAGTCGTAGGTCGCTCGTAGGTCTTACCCTCATGTTATATTTTATAGGGTTGTAGGTCTCTCGTAGGTCTTACCCTCATGTTATATTTCTAGGATCATAGGTCTCTCGTAGGTCTTACAATGAGGTTATCTTTTATAGGGTCGTAGTTCACTCATAGGTCTTACCCTCATGTTATATTTCTAGGGTCGTAGGTCGCTCGTAGGTCTTATACTTATGTTATCTTTTCTAGGGTCGTAGGTCGCTTGTAGGTATTACCCTCACAATATATTTATAGGGTCGTAGGTCGCTCGTAGGTCTTACCCTCACGTTATATTTTCTAAGGTTTTAGTTCGCTCGTAAGTCTTACCCTCACGTTAACTTTTATATGGTCGTAGGTCGCCCATAGGAATTCCCCTCACGTTATCTTTTCAAGGGTCGTAGTTCGCTCGTAGGTCTTACCCTCACGTTATCTTTTCTAGGGTCATAGGTCGCTCATAGGTCTTACCCTCACGTTATCGTTTCTAGGGTCGTAGGTCGCTCATAGATCTTTCCCACACGATATCTTTTATAGGGTCGCAGGTCACTCGTAGGTCTTACCCTCATGTTATCTTTCTAGGGGCATAGGGTGCTTTTAAGTCTTACCCACATGTTATCTTTTATAGGGTCGTAGGTCACTCGTAGATCTTACCCTCACATTATCTTTTATAGGGTCGTAGGTCGCCCGTAGGTCTTACCCTCATGTTATCTTTTCTAGGGTCGTAGGTCGCTCATAGGTCTTACCCTCATGTTATCTTTTGTAGGGTCGTAGGTCGCTCATAAGTCTCACCCATACGATATCTTTTATAGGGTCGAAGGTTGCTCGTAGGTCTTACCCCCACGTTATCTTTTCTAAGGTCGTAGGTCGCTCGGAGCTCTTACGCAAATGTTATATTTTCTAGGTTCGTAGGTCGCTCATAGGTCTTATCCTCACGTTATCTTTTCTAGGGTTGTAGGTCTTACCCTCACGTTATCTTTTATAAGGTCGTAGGTCGCACATAGGTCTTACCCTTATGTTATCTTTCTAGGGTCGTAGGTCGCTCATAGGTCTTACCCACACAATATCTTTTATAGGGTCGTAGGTCACTCATATGTCTTACCCTCAAGTTATCTTTCTAGAGGCATACGTCGCTTTTAGGTCTTACCCACACGTTATCTTTTATGGGGTCGTAGGTCACTCGTAGGTCTTACCCTCACGTTATCTTTTATAGGGTCGTAGGTCGTTCATAGGTCTTACCCTCATGTTATATTTCTAGGGTCGTAGGTCGCTCGTAGGTCTTATACTTATGTTATCTTTTCTAGGGTCGTAGGTCGCTTGTAGGTATTACCCTCAAAATATATTTTATAGGGTCGTAGGTCGCTCGTAGGTCTTACCCTCACGTTATATTTTCTAAGGTTTTAGTTCGCTCGTAGGTCTTACCCTCATGTTAACTTTTATATGGTCATAGGTCGCCCATAGATATTACCCTCATGTTATGTTTTCAATGGTCGTAGTTCTCTTGTAGGTCTTACCCTCACGTTATCTTTTCTAGGTTCGTAGGACCCTCATAGGTCTTACCCTCACGTTATCTTTTTTAGGGTCGTAGGTCGCTCATAGGTCTTACCCGCACGATATCTTTTATAGGGTCGTAGGTCACTAATATGTCTTACCCTCAAGTTATCTTTCTAGAGGCATACGTCGCTTTTAGGTCTTACCCACACGTTATCTTTTATAGGGTCGTAGGTCACTCGTAGGTCTTACCCTCACGTTATCTTTTATGGGGTCGTAGGTCGCCCGTAGGTCTTACCCTCACGTTATCTTTTCTAGGGTCCTAGTTTGCTCGTAGGTCTTACCCTCATGTTATCTTTTCTAGGGTTGTAGGTCGCTAATAGGTCTTACCCTCATGTTATCTTTTCTAGGGTCGTAGGTCGCTCATAAGTCTCACCCACACGATATCTTTTATATGGTCGTAGGTCGCCCATAGATATTACCCTCATGTTATGTTTTCAATAGTCATAGTTCGCTTGTAGGTCTTACCCTCACATTATATTTTCTAGGTTCGTAGGATGCTCATAGGTCTTACCCTCATGTTATCTTTTTTAGGGTCGTCGGTCGCTCATAGGTCTTACCCACACGATATCTTTTATAGGGCGTAGGTCACTCATATGTCTTACCCTCAAGTTATCTTTCTAGAGGCATAGGTCGCTTTTATGTCTTACCCACACGTTATCTTTTATAGGGTTGTAGGTCACTCATAGGTCTTTCCCTCATGTTATCTTTTATAGGGTCGTAGGTCGCCCGTAGGTATTACCCTCACGTTATCTTTTCAAGGGTCGTAGTTCGCTCGTAGGTCTTACACTCACGTTATCTTTTATAGGGTCGTAGGTCGCTCATAGGTCTTACCCACACGATATCTTTTATAGGGTCGTAGGTCACTCGTAGGTCTTACCCTCATGTTATCTTTCTAGGGGCATAGGGTGCTTTTAGGTCTTACCCACACGTTATCTTTTTTAGGGTCGTAGGTCGCTCGTAGATCTTACCCTCACATTATCTTTTATAAGGTCGTAGGTCGTCCGTAGGTCTTACCCTCACTTTATCTTTTCTAGGGTCATAGTTCGCTCGTAGGTCTTACCCTCATGTTATCTTTTCTAGGGTCGTAGGTCGCTCATAGGTCTTACACTCACGTTATCTTTTGTAGGGTCGTAGGTCGCTCATAAGTCTCACCCACACGATATCTTTTATAGGGTCGTAGGTTGCTCGTAGGTCTTACCCTCACGTTATCTTTTCCAAGGTCGTAGGTCGCTCGGAGGTCTTACGCAAATGTTATATTTTCTAGGTTCGTAGGTCGCTCATAGGTCTTATCCTCACGTTCTCTTTTCTAGGGTTGTAGGTCTTACCCTCATGTTATCTTTTATAAGGTCGTAGGTCTCACATAGGTCTTACCCTTATGTTATCTTTCTAAGGTCGTAGTTCGCTCGTAGGTCTTACCCCAACGTTACCTTTTTTAGGGTCGTAGGTCGCTCATAGGTCTTACCCTCGTGTTATCTTTTCTAGGGTAGTAGGTCGCCCGTAGTTCTTACCCTCATGTTATCTATTCTAAGGTCGTAGGTTGCTCATAGGTCTTACCCTCACGTTATCTTTTATAGGGTTGTAGGTCACTCGTAGGTCTTAGCCTCATTTTATATTTCTAGGATCATAGGTCTCTCGTAGGTCTTACACTGACGTTATCTTTTATAGGGCCGTAGGTCGCTCATAGGTCTTTCCCTCATGTTATCTTTCTAGGGTCTTAGGTCGCTCGTAGGTCTTACACTTATGTTATCTTTTCTATGGTCGTAGGTCGCTTGTAGGTATTACCCTCACAATATCTTTTATAGGGTCGTAGGTCGCTCGTAGGTCTTACCCATACGTTATATTTTCTAAGGTTGTAGGTCGCTCATAGGTCTTACCCTCACGTTATCTTTTATAGGGTCCTAGGTCCCTCGAAGGACTTACCCTCACGTTATCTTTTATAGGGTCATAGGTTGCTCGTAGGTCTTACCCTCACGTTATAATTTCTAGGGTCTAGGTCGCTCGTAGGTCTTACCCTCACGTTATCTTTTCTAAGGTCGTAGGTCGCTCGGAGGTCTTACCCAAATGTTATATTTTCTAGGGTCCTAGGTCGCTCGTAGGTCTTATCCTCACGTTCTTTTCTAGGGTTGTAGGTCTTACCCTCACGTTATCTTTTATAAGGTTGTAGCTCGCTCGTAGGTCTTACCCTTATGTTATCTTTATAGGGTCGTAGGTCGCTCGTAGGTCTTACCCCAATGTTATCTTTTATAGGGTCGTAGGATGCTTGTAGGTCTTACCCTCACATTATCTTTTATAGGGTCGAAGTTTGCTCGTAGGTCTTACCCTCATGTTACCTTTTCTAGGGTCGTAGGTCGCTCATAGGTCTTACCCTCATGTTATCATTTCTAGGGTCATAGGTCACCCGTAGGTCTTACCCTCACGTTATCTATTCTAAGGTCGTAGGTCGCTCGTAGATCTTACCCTCACGTTATATTTTATAGGGTTGTAGGTCTCTCGTAGGTCTTACCCTCATGTTATATTTCTAGGATCATAGGTCTCTCGTAATTCTTACACTGACGTTATCTTTTATAGGGTCGTAGGTCGCTCATAGGTCTTACCCTCGTGTTATCCTTTCTAGGGTCGTAGGTCTCCCGTAGGTCTTACCCTCATGTTATCTATTCTAAGGTCGTAGGTCGCTCATATGTCTTACCCTCATGTTATATTTTATAGGGTTATTGGTCTCTCGTAGGTCTTACCCTCATGTTATATTTCTAGGATCATAGGTCTCTCGTAGGTTTTACCCTCACAATATCTTTTATAGGGTCGTAGGTCGCTCGTAGGTCTTACCCTCACGTTATAATTTCTAAGGTCTAGGTCGCTCGTAGGTCTTACCCTCACGTTATCTTTACTAAGGTCGTAGGTCCCTCGGAGGTCTTACCCAAATGTTATATTTTCTAGGGTCGTAGGTCGCTCGTAGGTCTTATCCTCACGTTCTTTTCTAGGGTTGTAGGTCTTACCCTCACGTTATCTTTTATAAGGTCATAGGTCGCTCGTAGGTCTTACCCTTATGTTATCTTTTATAAGGTCGTAGGTCGCACATAGGTCTTACCCTTATGTTATCTTTCTAAGGTCGTAGTTCGCTCGTAGGTCTTACCCCAACGTTACCTTTTCTAGGGTCGTAGGTCGCTCATAGGTCTTACCCTCACGTTATCTTTTATAGGGTCCTAGGTCCCTCGAAGGACTTACCCTCACGTTATCTTTTATAGGGTCATAGGTTGCTCGTAGGTCTTACCCTCATGTTATAATTTCTAGGGTCTAGGTCGCTCGTAGGTCTTACCCTCACGTTATCTTTTCTAAGGTCGTAGGTCGCTCGGAGGTCTTACCCAAATGTTATATTTTCTTGGGTCATAGGTCGCTCGTAGGTCTTATCCTCACGTTCTTTTCTAGGGTTGTAGGTCTTACCCTCACGTTATCTTTTATAAGGTCGTAGGTCGCTCGTAGGTCTTACCCTTATGTTATCTTTATAGGGTCGTAGGTCGCTCGTAGGTCTTACCCCAATGTTATCTTTTATTGGGTCGATGTTTGCTCATAGGTCTTACCCTCACGTTACCTTTTCTAGGGTCGTAGGTCGCTCATAGGTCTTACCCTCATGTTATCTTTTCTAGGGTCGTAGGTCGCCCGTAGGTCTTACCTTCACGTTATCTATTCTAAGGTCGTAGGTCGCTCGTAGGTCTTACCCTCACGTTATATTTTATAGGGTTGTAGGTCTCTCGTAGGTCTTACCCTCTTGTTATATTTCTAGGATCATAGGTCTCTCGTAGGTCTTACACTGACGTTATCTTTTATAGGGTCGTAGGTCGCTCGTAGGTCTTACCCTCACGTTATCTTTTCTATGGTCGTAGGTCACTCGGAGGTCTTACCCAAATGTTATATTTTCTAGGGTCCTAGGTCGCTCGTAGGTCTTATCCTCACGTTCTTTTCTAGGGTTGTAGGTATTACCCTCACGTTATCTTTTATAAGGTTGTAGCTCGCTCGTAGGTCTTACCCTTATGTTATCTTTCTAGGGTCATAGGTCGCTCGTAGGTCTTACCCAATGTTATCTTTTATAGGGTCGTAGGATGCTTGTAGGTCTTACCCTCACATTATCTTTTATAGGGTCGAAGTTTGCTCGTAGGTCTTACCCTCATGTTACCTTTTCTAGGGTCGTAGGTCGCTCATAGGTCTTACCCTCATGTTATCATTTCTAGGGTCATAGGTCACCCGTAGGTCTTACCCTCACGTTATCTATTCTAAGGTCGTAGGTCGCTCGTAGATCTTACCCTCACGTTATATTTTATAGGGTTGTAGGTCTCTCGTAGGTCTTACCCTCATGTTATATTTCTAGGATCATAGGTCTCTCGTAATTCTTTCACTGACGTTATCTTTTATAGGGACGTAGGTCGCTCATAGGTCTTACCCTCGTGTTATCCTTTCTAGGGTCGTAGGTCTCCCGTAGGTCTTACCCTCATGTTATCTATTCTAAGGTCGTAGGTCGCTCATATGTCTTACCCTCATGTTATATTTTATAGGGTTATTGGTCTCTCGTAGGTCTTACCCTCATGTTATATTTCTAGGATCATAGGTCTCTCGTAGGTCTTACCCTCACAATATCTTTTATAGGGTCGTAGGTCGCTCGTAGGTCTTACCCTCACGTTATAATTTCTAAGGTCTAGGTCGCTCGTATGTCTTACCCTCACGTTATCTTTACTAAGGTCGTAGGTCCCTCGGAGGTCTTACCCAAATGTTATATTTTCTAGTGTCGTAGGTCGCTCGTAGGTCTTATCCTCACGTTCTTTTCTAGGGTTGTAGGTCTTACCCTCACGTTATCTTTTATAAGGTCGTAGGTCGCTCGTAGGTCTTACCCTTATGTTATCTTTCTAGGGTCGTAGGTTGCTCGTAGGTCTTACCCCAATGTTATCTTTTATAGGGTCGTAGGATGCTTGTAGGTCTTTCCCTCACATTATCTTTTGTAGGGTCGAAGTTTGCTCGTAGGTCTTACCCTCACGTTACCTTTTCTAGGGTCGTAGATCGCTCATAGGTCTTACCCTCATGTTATATTTTCTAGGGTCGTAGGTCGCCCGTAGGTCTTACCCTCACGTTATCTATTCTAAGGTCGTAGGTCGCTCATAGGTCTTACCCTCACGTTATATTTTATAGGGTTATAGGTCTCTCGTAGGTCTTACCCTCATGTTATATTTCTAGGATCATAGGTCTCTCGTAGGTCTTACACTGACGTTATCTTTTATAGGGTCGTAGGTCACTCGTAGGTCTTACCCTCACGTTATCTTTTCTATGGTCGTAGGTCACTCGGAGGTCTTACCCAAATGTTATATTTTCTAGGGTCGTAGGTCGCTCGTAGGTCTTATCCTCACGTTCTTTTCTAGGGTTGTAGGTATTACCCTCACGTTATCTTTTATAAGGTCGTAGCTCGCTCGTAGGTCTTACCCTTATGTTATCTTTCTAGGGTCATAGGTCGCTCGTAGGTCTTACCCAATGTTATCTGTTATAGGGTCGTAGGATGCTTGTAGGTCTTACCCTCACATTATCTTTAATAGGGTCGAAGTTTGCTCGTAGGTCTTACCCTCATGTTACCTTTTCTAGGGTCGTAGGTCGCTCATAGGTCTTACCCTCATGTTATCTTTTCTAGGGTCATAGGTCACCCGTAGGTCTTACCCTCACGTTATCTATTCTAAGGTCGTAGGTCGCTCGTAGATCTTACCCTCACGTTATATTTTATAGGGTTGTAGGTCTCTCGTAGGTCTTACCCTCATGTTATATTTCTAGGATCATAGGTCTCTCGTAATTCTTACACTGACGTTATCTTTTATAGGGTCGTAGGTCGCTCATAGGTCTTACCCTCGTGTTATCCTTTCTAGGGTCGTAGGTCTCCCATAGGTCTTACCCTCATGTTATCTATTCTAAGGTCGTAGGTCGCTCATATGTCTTACCCTCATGTTATATTTTATAGGGTTATTGGTCTCTCGTAGGTCTTACCCTCATGTTATATTTCTAGGATCATAGGTCTCTCGTAGGTCTTACCCTCACAATATCTTTTATAGGGTCGTAGGTCGCTCGTAGGTCTTACCCTCACGTTATAATTTCTAAGGTCTAGGTCGCTCGTAGGTCTTACCCTCACGTTATCTTTACTAAGGTCGTAGGTCCCTCGGAGGTCTTACCCAAATGTTATATTTTCTAGGGTCGTAGGTCGCTCGTAGGTCTTATCCTCACGTTCTTTTCTAGGGTTGTAGGTCTTACCCTCACGTTATCTTTTATAAGGTCGTAGGTCGCTCGTAGGTCTTACCCTTATGTTATCTTTTATAAGGTCGTAGGTCGCACATAGGTCTTACCCTTATGTTATCTTTCTAAGGTCGTAGTTCGCTCGTAGGTCTTACCCCAACGTTACCTTTTCTAGGGTCGTAGGTCGCTCATAGGTCTTACCCTCGTGTTATCTTTTCTAGGGTAGTAGGTCGCCCGTAGTTCTTACCCTCATGTTATCTATTCTAAGGTCGTAGGTTGCTCGTAGGTCTTACCCTCACGTTATCTTTTATAGGGTTGTAGGTCACTCGTAGGTCTTAGCCTCATGTTATATTTCTAGGATCATAGGTCTCTCGTAGGTCTTACACTGACGTTATCTTTTATAGGGCCGTAGGTCGCTCATAGGTCTTACCCTCATGTTATCTTTCTAGGGTCTTAGGTCGCTCGTAGGTCTTACACTTATGTTATCTTTTCTATGGTCGTAGGTCGCTTGTAGGTATTACCCTCACAATATCTTTTATATGGTCGTAGGTCGCTCGTAGGTCTTACCCATACGTTATATTTTCTAAGGTTGTAGGTCGCTCATAGGTCTTACCCTCACGTTATCTTTTATAGGGTCCTAGGTCCCTCGAAGGACTTACCCTCACGTTATCTTTTATAGGGTCATAGGTTGCTCGTAGGTCTTACCCTCACGTTATCATTTCTAGGGTCTAGGTCGCTCGTAGGTCTTACCCTCACGTTATCTTTTCTAAGGTCGTAGGTCGCTCGGAGGTCTTACCCAAATGTTATATTTTCTTGGGTCATAGGTCGCTCGTAGGTCTTATCCTCACGTTCTTTTCTAGGGTTGTAGGTCTTACCCTCACGTTATCTTTTATAAGGTCGTAGGTCGCTCGTAGGTCTTACCCTTATGTTATCTTTATAGGGTCGTAGGTCGCTCGTAGGTCTTACCCCAATGTTATCTTTTATAGGGTCGATGTTTGCTCATAGGTCTTACCCTCACGTTACCTTTTCTAGGGTCGTAGGTCGCTCATAGGTCTTACCCTCATGTTATCTTTTCTAGGGTCGTAGGTCGCCCGTAGGTCTTACCTTCACGTTATCTATTCTAAGGTCGTAGGTCGCTCGTAGGTCTTACCCTCACGTTATATTTTATAGGGTTGTAGGTCTCTCGTAGGTCTTACCCTCTTGTTATATTTCTAGGATCATAGGTCTCTCGTAGGTCTTACACTGACGTTATCTTTTATAGGGTCGTAGGTCGCTCGTAGGTCTTACCCTCACGTTATCTTTTCTATGGTCGTAGGTCACTCGGAGGTCTTACCCAAATGTTATATTTTCTAGGGTCCTAGGTCGCTCGTAGGTCTTATCCTCACGTTCTTTTCTAGGGTTGTAGGTATTACCCTCACGTTATCTTTTATAAGGTTGTAGCTCGCTCGTAGGTCTTACCCTTATGTTATCTTTCTAGGGTCATAGGTCGCTCGTAGGTCTTACCCAATGTTATCTTTTATAGGGTCGTAGGATGCTTGTAGGTCTTACCCTCACATTATCTTTTATAGGGTCGAAGTTTGCTCGTAGGTCTTACCCTCATGTTACCTTTTCTAGGGTGGTAGGTCGCTCATAGGTCTTACCCTCATGTTATCATTTCTAGGGTCATAGGTCACCCGTAGGTCTTACCCTCACGTTATCTTTTCTAAGGTCGTAGGTCGCTCGTAGATCTTACCCTCACGTTATATTTTATAGGGTTGTAGGTCTCTCGTAGGTCTTACCCTCATGTTATATTTCTAGGATCATAGGTCTCTCGTAATTCTTACACTGACGTTATCTTTTATAGGGTCGTAGGTCGCTCATAGGTCTTACCCTCGTGTTATCCTTTCTAGGGTCGTAGGTCTCCCGTAGGTCTTACCCTCATGTTATCTATTCTAAGGTCGTAGGTCGCTCATATGTCTTACCCTCATGTTATATTTTATAGGGTTATTGGTCTCTCGTAGGTCTTACCCTCATGTTATATTTTTAGGATCATAGGTCTCTCGTAGGTCTTACCCTCACAATATCTTTTATAGGGTCGTAGGTCGCTCGTAGGTCTTACCCTCACGTTATAATTTCTAAGGTCTAGGTCGCTCGTATGTCTTACCCTCACGTTATCTTTACTAAGGTCGTAGGTCCCTCGGAGGTCTTACCCAAATGTTATATTTTCTAGGGTCGTAAGTCGCTCGTAGGTCTTATCCTCACGTTCTTTTCTAGGGTTGTAGGTATTACCCTCACGTTATCTTTTATAAGGTCGTAGCTCGCTCGTAGGTCTTACCCTTATGTTATCTTTCTAGGGTCATAGGTCGCTCGTAGGTCTTACCCAATGTTATCTGTTATAGGGTCGTAGGATGCTTGTAGGTCTTACCCTCACATTATCTTTTATAGGGTCGAAGTTTGCTCGTAGGTCTTACCCTCATGTTACCTTTTCTAGGGTCGTAGGTCGCTCATAGGTCTTACCCTCATGTTATCTTTTCTAGGGTCATAGGTCACCCGTAGGTCTTACCCTCACGTTATCTATTCTAAGGTCGTAGGTCGCTCGTAGATCTTACCCTCACGTTATATTTTATAGGGTTGTAGGTCTCTCGTAGGTCTTACCCTCATGTTATATTTCTAGGATCATAGGTCTCTCGTACTTCTTACACTGACGTTATCTTTTATAGGGTCGTAGGTCGCTCATAGGTCTTACCCTCGTGTTATCCTTTCTAGGGTCGTAGGTCTCCCGTAGGTCTTACCCTCATGTTATCTATTCTAAGGTCGTAGGTCGCTCATATGTCTTACCCTCATGTTATATTTTATAGGGTTATTGGTCTCTCGTAGGTCTTACCCTCATGTTATATTTCTAGGATCATAGGTCTCTCGTAGGTCTTACCCTCACAATATCTTTTATAGGGTCATAGGTCGCTCGTAGGTCTTACCTTCACGTTATAATTTCTAAGGTCCAGGTCGCTCGTATGTCTTACCCTCACGTTATCTTTACTAAGGTCGTAGGTCCCTCGGAGGTCTTACCCAAATGTTATATTTTCTAGTGTCGTAGGTCGCTCGTAGGTCTTATCCTCACGTTCTTTTCTAGGGTTGTAGGTCTTACCCTCACGTTATCTTTTATAAGGTCGTAGGTCGCTCGTAGGTCTTACCCTTATGTTATCTTTCTAGGGTCGTAGGTTGCTCGTAGGTCTTACCCCAATGTTATCTTTTATAGGGTCGTAGGATGCTTGTAGGTCTTTCCCTCACATTATCTTTTGTAGGGTCGAAGTTTGCTCGTAGGTCTTACCCTCACGTTACCTTTTCTAGGGTCGTAGATCGCTCATAGGTCTTACCCTCATGTTATATTTTCTAGGGTCGTAGGTCGCCCGTAGGTCTTACCCTCACGTTATCTATTCTAAGGTCGTAGGTCGCTCATAGGTCTTACCCTCACGTTATATTTTATAGGGTTATAGGTCTCTCGTAGGTCTTACCCTCATGTTATATTTCTAGGATCATAGGTCTCTCGTAGGTCTTACACTGACGTTATCTTTTATAGGGTCGTAGGTCACTCGTAGGTCTTACCCTCACGTTATCTTTTCTATGGTCGTAGGTCACTCGGAGGTCTTACCCAAATGTTATATTTTCTAGGGTCGTAGGTCGCTCGTAGGTCTTATCCTCACGTTCTTTTCTAGGGTTGTAGGTATAACCCTCACGTTATCTTTTATAAGGTCGTAGCTCGCTCGTAGGTCTTACCCTTATGTTATCTTTCTAGGGTCATAGGTCGCTCGTAGGTCTTACCCAATGTTATCTGTTATAGGGTCGTAGGATGCTTGTAGGTCTTACCCTCACATTATCTTTTATAGGGTCGAAGTTTGCTCGTAGGTCTTACCCTCATGTTACCTTTTCTAGGGTCGTAGGTCGCTCATAGGTCTTACCCTCATGTTATCTTTTCTAGGGTCATAGGTCACCCGTAGGTCTTACCCTCACGTTATCTATTCTAAGGTCGTAGGTCGCTCGTAGATCTTACCCTCACGTTATATTTTATAGGGTTGTAGGTCTCTCGTAGGTCTTACCCTCATGTTATATTTCTAGGATCATAGGTCTCTCGTACTTCTTACACTGACGTTATCTTTTATAGGGTCGTAGGTCGCTCATAGGTCTTACCCTCGTGTTATCCTTTCTAGGGTCGTAGGTCTCCCGTAGGTCTTACCCTCATGTTATCTATTCTAAGGTCGTAGGTCGCTCATATGTCTTACCCTCATGTTATATTTTATAGGGTTATTGGTCTCTCGTAGGTCTTACCCTCATGTTATATTTCTAGGATCATAGGTCTCTCGTAGGTCTTACCCTCACAATATCTTTTATAGGGTCGTAGGTCGCTCGTAGGTCTTACCCTCACGTTATAATTTCTAAGGTCTAGGTCGCTCGTAGGTCTTACCCTCACGTTATCTTTACTAAGGTCGTAGGTCCCTCGGGGGTCTTACCCAAATGTTATATTTTCTAGGGTCGTAGGTCGCTCGTAGGTCTTATCCTCACGTTCTTTTCTAGGGTTGTAGGTCTTACCCTCACGTTATCTTTTATAAGGTCGTAGGTCGCTCGTAGGTCTTACCCTTATGTTATCTTTCTAGGGTCGTAGGTTGCTCGTAGGTCTTACCCCAATGTTATCTTTTATAGGGTCGTAGGATACTTGTAGGTCTTTCCCTCACATTATCTTTTGTAGGGTCGAAGTTTGCTCGTAGGTCTTACCCTCACGTTACCTTTTCTAGGGTCGTAGATCGCTCATAGGTCTTACCCTCATGTTATATTTTCTAGGGTCGTAGGTCGCCCGTAGGTCTTACCCTCACGTTATCTATTCTAAGGTCGTAGGTCGCTCATAGGTCTTACCATCACGTTATATTTTATAGGCTTGTAGGTCTCTCGTAGGTCTTACCCTCATGTTATATTTCTAGGATCATAGGTCTCTCGTAGGTCTTACACTTACGTTATCTTTTATAGGGTCGTAGGTCGCTCATAGGTCTTACCCTCGTGTTATCCTTTCTAGGGTCGTAGGTCTCCCGTAGGTCTTACCCTCATGTTATCTATTCTAAGGTCGTAGGTCGCTCATATATCTTACCCTCATGTTATATTTTATAGGGTTATTGGTCTCTTGTAGGTCTTACCCTCATGTTATATTTCTAGGATCATAGGTCTCTCGTAGGTCTTACCCTCACAATATCTTTTATAGGGTCGTAGGTCGCTCGTAGGTCTTACCCTCACGTTATAATTTCTAAGGTCTAGGTCGCTCGTAGGTCTTACCCTCACGTTATCTTTACTAAGGTCGTAGGTCCCTCGGAGGTCTTACCCAAATTTTATATTTTCTAGGGTCGTAGGTCGCTCGTAGGTCTTGTCCTCGCGTTCTTTTCTAGGGTTGTAGGTCTTACCCTCACGTTATCTTTTATAAGGTCGTAGGTCGCTCGTAGGTCTTACCCTTATGTTATCTTTCTAGGGTCGTAGGTTGCTCGTAGGTCTTACCCCAATGTTATCTTTTATAGGGTCGTAGGATGCTTGTAGGTCTTTCCCTCACATTATCTTTTGTAGGGTCGAAGTTTGCTCGTAGGTCTTACCCTCACGTTACCTTTTCTAGGGTCGTAGATCGCTCATAGGTCTTACCCTCATGTTATATTTTCTAGGGTCGTAGGTCGCCCGTTGGTCTTACCCTCACGTTATCTATTCTAAGGTCGTAGGTCGCTCATAGGTCTTACCCTCGCGTTATATTTTATAGGGTTATAGGTCTCTCGTAGGTCTTACCCTCATGTTATATTTCTAGGATCATAGGTCTCTCGTAGGTCTTACACTGACGTTATCTTTTATAGGGTCGTAGGTCACTCGTAGGTCTTACTCTCATGTTATCTTTTCTATGGTCGTAGGTCACTCGGAGGTCTTACCCAAATGTTATATTTTCTAGGGTCGTAGGTCGCTCGTAGGTCTTATCCTCACGTTCTTTTCTAGGGTTGTAGGTATTACCCTCACGTTATCTTTTATAAGGTCGTAGCTCGCTCGTAGGTCTTACCCTTATGTTATCTTTCTAGGGTCATAGGTTGCTCGTAGGTCTTACCCAATGTTATCTGTTATAGGGTCGTAGGATGCTTGTAGGTCTTACCCTCACATTATCTTTTATAGGGTCGAAGTTTGCTCGTAGGTCTTACCCTCATGTTACCTTTTCTAGGGTCGTAGGTCGCTCATAGGTCTTACCCTCATGTTATCTTTTCTAGGGTCATAGGTTACCCATAGGTCTTACCCTCACGTTATCTATTCTAAGGTCGTAGGTCGCTCGTAGATCTTACCCTCACGTTATATTTTATAGGGTTGTATGTCTCTCGTAGGTCTTACCCTCATGTTATATTTCTAGGATCATAGTTCTCTCGTAATTCTTACACTGACGTTATCTTTTATAGGGTCGTAGGTCGCTCATAGGTCTTACCCTCATGTTATCCTTTCTAGGGTCGTAGGTCTCCCGTAGGTCTTACCCTCGTGTTATCTATTCTAAGGTCGTAGGTCGCTCATATGTCTTACCCTCATGTTATATTTTATAGGGTTATTGGTCTCTCGTAGGTCTTACCCTCATGTTATATTTCTAGGATCATAGGTCTCTCGTAGGTCTTACCCTCACAATATCTTTTATAGGGTCGTAGGTCGCTCGTAGGTCTTACCCTCACGTTATAATTTCTAAGGTCTAGGTCGCTCGTAGGTCTTACCCTCACGTTATCTTTACTAAGGTCGTAGGTCCCTCGGAGGTCTTACCCAAATGTTATATTTTCTAGGGTCATAGGTCGCTCGTAGGTCTTATCCTCACGTTCTTTTCTAGGGTTGTAGGTCTTACCCTCACGTTATCTTTTATAAGGTCGTAGGTCGCTCGTAGGTCTTACCCTTATGTTATCTTTCTAGGGTCGTTGGTTGCTCGTAGGTCTTACCCCAATGTTATATTTTATATGGTCGTAGGATGCTTGTAGGTCTTACCCTCACATTATCTTTTGTAGGGTCGAAGTTTGCTCGTAGGTCTTACCCTCACGTTACCTTTTCTAGGGTCGTAGATCGCTCATAGGTCTTACCCTCATGTTATATTTTCTAGGGTCGTAGGTCGCCCGTAGGTCTTACCCTCACATTATCTATTCTAAGGTCGTAGGTCGCTCATAGGTCTTACCCTCACGTTATATTTTATAGGGTTATAGGTCTCTCGTAGGTCTTACCCTCATGTTATATTTCTAGGATCATAGGTCTCTCGTAGGTCTTACACTGACGTTGTCTTTTATAGGGTCGTAGGTCGCTCATAGGTCTTACCCTCATGTTATATTTCTAGGGTCGTAGGTCGCTCGTAGGTCTTACACTTATGTTTTCTTTTCTAGGGTCGTAGGTCTCTTGTAGGTATTACCCTCACAATATATTTTATAGTGTCGTAGGTCGATCGTAGGTCTTACCCTCACGTTATATTTTCTAAGGTTGTATATCGCTCGTAGGTCATACCTTCACGTTATCTTTTATATGGTCGTAGGTCGCCCGTAGATATTACCCTCACGTTATGTTTTCAGCGGTCGTAGTTCGCTTGTAGGTCTTACCCTCACGTTATCTTTTCTAGGTTCGTAGGACGCTCATAGGTCTTACCCTCACGTTATCTTTTTTATGGTCGTAGGTCGCTCATAGGTCTTACACACACGATATCTTTTATAGGGTCGTAGGTCACTCGTAGGTCTTACCCTCACGATATCTTTTATGGGGTCGTAGGTCGCCCGTAGGTCTTACCCTCATTTTATCTTTTCTAGGGTCCTAGTTTGCTCGTAGGTCTTACCCTCATGTTATCTTTTCTAGGGTCGTAGGTCGCTCATAGGTTTTACCCTCATGTTATCTTTTCTAGGGTCGTAGGTCGTTCATAAGTCTCACCCACATGATATCTTTTATAGGATCGTAGGTTGCTCATAGGTCATACCCTCATGTTATCTTTCGAGGGTCATAGGTTGCTTGTAGGTCTTACCCACACATTATCTTTTATAGGGTCGTAGGTCGCTCGTAGGTCTTACCCTCATGTTATCTTTACATGGGTCTTAGGTCTCCCGTAGGTCTTACCCTCATGTTATCTATTCTAAGGTCGTAGGTCGCTCGTGGGTCTTACACTCACGTTATCTTTTATAGGGTTGTAGGTCTCTCGTAGGTCTTACCCTCATGTTATATTTCTAGGAGCATAGGTCTCTCGTAGGTCTTACACTGATGTTATCTTTTATAGGGTCGTAGGTCGCTCATAGGTCTTATCCTTATGTTATATTTCTAGGGTCGTAGGTCGCTTGTAGGTCCTACACTTATGTTATCTTTTCTAGGGTCATAGGTCGCTTGTAGTTATTACTCTCACAAAATCTTTTATAGGGTCGTAGGTCGCTCATAAGTCTTACCCTCATGTTATATTTCTAAGGTTGTAGTTCGCTCGTAGGTCTTACCCTCACGTTATCTATTATAGGGTCCTAGGTCCCTCGAAGGACTTACCCTCACGTTATCTTTTATAGGGTCATAGGTTGCTCGTAGGTCTTATCCTCACGTTATCATTTCTAGGGTCTAGGTCGCTCGTAGGTCTTACCCTCACGTTATCTTTTCTAAGGTTGTAGGTTGGTAGGAGGTCTTACGCAAATGTTATATTTTCTAGGGTCGTAGGTCGCTCGTAGGTCTTATCCTCATGTTCTTTTCTAGGGTCGTAGGTCTTACACTGACGTTATCTTTTATAGGGTCGTAGGTCGCTCATAGGTCTTACCCTCATGTTATATTTCTAGGGTCGTAGGTCGCTTGTAGGTCTTACACTTAGGTTATCTTTTCTAGGGTTGTAGGTCGCTTGTAGTTATTACCCTCACAATATCTTTTATAGGGTCGTAGGTCGCTCGTAGGTCTTACCCTCACGTTATATTTTCTAAGGTTGTAGTTCGCTCGTAGGTCTTACCCTCATGAGATCTTTTATAGGGTCGTAGGTCGCCCGTGGTATTACCCTCATGTTATCTTTTCAAGGGTCGTAGTTCGCTCGTTGGTCTTACCCTCACGTTATCTTTTCTAGGGTTGTAGTTCGCTCATAGGTCTGACCCTCACGTTATCTTTTCTAGGGTCGTAGGTCGCTCATAGGTCTTACCCACACGATATCTTTTATAGGGTCGTAGGTCCCTCGTAGTTCTTACCCTCGTGTCATCTTTCTAGGGGCATAGGGTGCTTTTAGGTCTTACCCACACGTTATCTTTTATAGGGTCGTAGGTCACTCGTAGATCTTACCCTCACATTATCTTTTATAAGGTCGTAGGTCGCCCATAGGTCTTACCCTCACTTTATCTTTTCTAGGGTCGTAGTTCGCTCGTAGGTCTTACCCTCATGTTATCTTTTCTTGGGTCGTAGGTCACTCATAGGTCTTACCCTCACGTTATCTTTTGTAGGGTCATAGGTCGCTCATAAGTCTCACCCACACGATATCTTTTATAGGGTCGTAGGTTGCTCGTAGGTCTTACCCTCATGTTATCTTTTCTAAGGTCGTAGGTCGCTCAGAGGTTTTACGCAAATGTTATATTTTCTAGGTTCGTAGGTCGCTCATAGGTCTTATCCTTACATTATCTTTTCTAGGGTTGTAGGTCTTACGCTCACGTTATCTTTTATAAGGTCGTAGGTCGCACATAGGTCTTACCCTTATGTTATCTTTCTAGGGTCGTAGTTCACTCGTAGGTCTTACCCCAACGTTACCTTTTTAGGGTCGTAGGTCGCTCATAGGTCTTACCTTCATGTTATCTTTTCTAGGGTCGTAGGTCGCCCGTAGGTCTTACCCTCACGTTATCTATTCTAAGGTCGTAGGTCGCTCGTAAGTCTTACCCTCAGGTTATATTTTATAGGGTTGTAGGTCACTCGTAGGTCTTACACTCATGTTATATTTCTAGGATCATAGGTCTCTCATAGGTCTTACACTGACGTTATCTTTTATAGGGTCGTAGGTCGCTCATAGGTCTTACCCCCATGTTATCTTTCTAGGGTCTTAGGTCACTCGTAGGTCTTAAACTTATGTTATCTTTTCTAGGGTCGTAGGTCTCTTGTAGGTATTAACCTCACAATATCTTTTATAGGGTCGTAGTTCGCTCGTAGGTCTTACCCACACGTTATATTTTCTAAGGTTGTAGTTCGCTCGTAGGTCTTACCCTCACGTTATCTTTTATAGGGTCCTATGTCCCTCGAAGGACTTACCCTCACGTTATCATTTCTAGGGTCTAGGTCGCTCGTAGGTCTTACCCTCACGTTATCTTTTCTAAGGTCGTAGGATGCTCGGAGGTCTTACCCAAATGTTATATTTTCTAGGGTCGTAGGTCGCTCGTAGGTCTTATCCTCACGTTCTTTTCTAGGGTTGTAGGTATTACCCTCATGTTATCTTTTATAAGGTCGTAGCTCGCTCGTAGGTCTTACCCTTATGTTATCTTTCTAGGGTCATAGGTCGCTCGTAGGTCTTACCCAATGTTATCTGTTATAGGGTCGTAGGATGCTTGTAGGTCTTACCCTCACATTATCTTTTATAGGGTCGAAGTTTGCTCGTAGGTCTTACCCTCATGTTACCTTTTCTAGGGTCGTAGGTCGCTCATAGGTCTTACCCTCATGTTATCTTTTCTAGGGTCATAGGTCACCCATAGGTCTTACCCTCACGTTATCTATTCTAAGGTCGTAGGTCGCTCGTAGATCTTACCCTCACGTTATATTTTATAGGGTTGTATGTCTCTCGTAGGTCTTACCCTCATGTTATATTTCTAGGATCATAGTTCTCTCGTAATTCTTACACTGACGTTATCTTTTATAGGGTCGTAGGTCGCTCATAGGTCTTACCCTCATTTTATCCTTTCTAGGGTCGTAGGTCTCCCGTAGGTCTTACCCTCGTGTTATCTATTCTAAGGTCGTAGGTCGCTCATATGTCTTACCCTCATGTTATATTTTATAGGGTTATTGTTCTCTCGTAGGTCTTACCCTCATGTTATATTTCTAGGATCATAGGTCTCTCGTAGGTCTTACCCTCACAATATCTTTTATAGGGTCGTAGGTCGCTCGTAGGTCTTACCCTCACGTTATAATTTCTAAGGTCTAGGTCGCTCGTAGGTCTTACCCTCACGTTATCTTTACTAAGGTCGTAGGTCCCTCGGAGGTCTTACCCAAATGTTATATTTTCTAGGGTCGTAGGTCGCTCGTAGGTCTTATCCTCACGTTCTTTTCTAGGGTTGTAGGTCTTACCCTCACGTTATCTTTTATAAGGTCGTAGGTCGCTCGTAGGTCTTACCCTTATGTTATCTTTCTAGGGTCATAGGTTGCTCGTAGGTCTTACCCCAATGTTATATTTTATATGGTCGTAGGATGCTTGTAGGTCTTACCCTCACATTATCTTTTGTAGGGTCGAAGTTTGCTCGTAGGTCTTACCCTCACGTTACCTTTTCTAGGGTCGTAGATCGCTCATAGGTCTTACCCTCACGTTATATTTTATAGGGATATAGGTCTCTCGTAGGTCTTACCCTCATGTTATATTTCTAGGATCATAGGTCTCTCGTAGGTCTTACACTGACGTTGTCTTTTATAGGGTCGTAGGTCGCTCATAGGTCTTACGCTCATGTTATATTTCTAGGGTCGTAGGTCGCTCGTAGGTCTTACACTTATGTTGTCTTTTCTAGGGTCGTAGGTCTCTTGTAGGTATTACCCTCACAATATATTTTATAGGGTCGTAGGTCGATCGTAGGTCTTACCCTCACGTTATATTTTCTAAGGTTGTAGTTCGCTCGTAGGTCATACCTTCACGTTATCTTTTATATGGTCGTAGGTCGCCCGTAGATATTACCCTCACGTTATGTTTTCAACGGTCGTAGTTCGCTTGTAGGTCTTACCCTCACGTTATCTTTTCTAGGTTCGTAGGACGCTCATAGGTCTTACCCTCACGTTATCTTTTTTATGGTCGTAGGTCGCTCATAGGTCTTACACACACGATATCTTTTATAGGGTCGTAGGTCACTCGTAGGTCTTACCCTGACGATATCTTTTATGGGGTCGTAGGTCGCCCGTAGGTCTTACCCTCATGTTATCTTTTCTAGGGTCCTAGTTTGCTCGTAGGTCTTACCCTCATGTTATCTTTTCTAGGGTCGTAGGTCGCTCATAGGTTTTACCCTCATGTTATCTTTTCTAGGGTCGTAGGTCGTTCATAAGTCTCACCCACATGATATCTTTTATAGGATCGTAGGTTGCTCATAGGTCATACCCTCATGTTATCTTTCGAGGGTCATAGGTTGCTTGTAGGTCTTACCCACACATTATCTTTTATAGGGTCGTAGGTCGCTCGTAGGTCTTACCCTCATGTTATCTTTTCATGGGTCTTAGGTCTCCCGTAGGTCTTACCCTCATGTTATCTATTCTAAGGTCGTAGGTCGCTCGTAGGTCTTACACTCACGTTATCTTTTATAGGGTTGTAGGTCTCTCGTAGGTCTTACCCTCATGTAATATTTCTAGGATCATAGGTCTCTCGTAGGTCTTACACTGATGTTATCTTTTATAGGGTCGTAGGTCGCTCATAGGTCTTATCCTCATGTTATATTTCTAGGGTCGTAGGTCGCTTGTAGGTCTTACACTTATGTTATCTTTTCTAGGGTCATAGGTCGCTTGTAGTTATTACTCTCACAAAATCTTTTATAGGATCGTAGGTCGCTCATAAGTCTTACCCTCATGTTATATTTCTAAGGTTGTAGTTCGCTCGTAGGTCTTACCCTCACGTTATCTATTATAGGGTCCTAGGTCCCTCGAAGGACTTACCCTCATGTTATCTTTTATAGGGTCATAGTTTGCTCGTAGGTCTTATCCTCACGTTATCATTTCTAGGGTCTAGGTCGCTCGTAGGTCTTACCCTCACGTTATCTTTTCTAAGGTCGTAGGTTGGTAGGAGGTCTTACGCAAATGTTATATTTTCTAGGGTCGTAGGTCGCTCGTAGGTCTTATCCTCATGTTCTTTTCTAGGGTCGTAGGTCTTACACTGACGTTATCTTGTATAGGGTCGTAGGTCGCTCATAGGTCTTACCCTCATGTTATATTTCTAGGGTCGTAGGTCGCTTGTAGGTCTTACACTTAGGTTATCTTTTTTAGGGTCGTAGGTCGCTTGTAGTTATTACCCTCACAATATCTTTTATAGGGTCGTAGGTCACTCGTAGGTCTTACCCTCACGTTATATTTTCTAAGGTTGTAGTTCGCTCGTAGGTCTTACCCTCATGAGATCTTTTATAGGGTCGTAGGTCGCCCGTGGTATTACCCTCATGTTATCTTTTCAAGGGTCGTAGTTCGCTCGTTGGTCTTACCCTCGCGTTATCTTTTCTAGGGTTGTAGTTCGCTCATAGGTCTTACCCTCACGTTATCTTTTCTAGGGTCGTAGGTCGCTCATAGGTCTTACCCACACGATATCTTTTATAGGGTCGTAGGTCCCTCGTAGTTCTTACCCTCGTGTCATCTTTCTAGGGGCATAGGGTGCTTTTAGGTCTTACCCACACGTTATCTTTTATAGGGTCGTAGGTCACTCGTAGATCTTACCCTCACATTATCTTTTATAAGGTCGTAGGTCGCCCGTAGGTCTTACCCTCACTTTATCTTTTCTAGGGTCGTAGTTCGCTCATAGGTCTTACCCTCATGTTATCTTTTCTTGGGTCGTAGGTCACTCATAGGTCTTACCCTCACGTTATCTTTTGTAGGGTCATAGGTCGCTCATAAGTCTCACCCACACGATATCTTTTATAGGGTCGTAGGTTGCTCGTAGGTCTTACCCTCACGTTATCTTTTCTAAGGTCGTAGGTCGCTCGGAGGTCTTACGTAAATGTTATATTTTCTAGGTTCGTAGGTCGCTCATAGGTCTTATCCTTACATTATCTTTTCTAGGGTTGTAGGTCTTACGCTCACGTTATCTTTTATAAGGTCGTAGGTCGCACATAGGTCTTACCCTTATGTTATCTTTCTAGGGTCGTAGTTCACTCGTAGGTCTTACCCCAACGTTACCTTTTTAGGGTCGTAGGTCGCTCATAGGTCTTACCTTCATGTTATCTTTTCTAGGGTCGTAGGTCGCCCGTAGGTCTTACCCTCACGTTATCTATTCTAAGGTCGTAGGTCGCTCGTAGGTCTTACCCTCAGGTTATATTTTATAGGGTTGTAGGTCACTCGTAGGTCTTACCCTCATGTTATATTTCTAGGATCATAGGTCTCTCATAGGTCTTACACTGACGTTATCTTTTATAGGGTCGTAGGTCGCTCATAGGTCTTACCCCCATGTTATCTTTCTAGGGTCTTAGGTCACTCGTAAGTCTTAAACTTATGTTATCTTTTCTAGGGTCGTAGGTCTCTTGTAGGTATTAACCTCACAATATCTTTTATTGGGTCGTAGTTCGCTCGTAGGTCTTACCCACACGTTATATTTTCTAAGGTTGTAGTTCGCTCGTAGGTCTTACCCTCATGTTATCTTTTATAGGGTCCTAGGTCCCTCGAAGGACTTACCCTCATGTTATCTTTTATAGGGTCATAGGTTGCTCGTAGGTCTTACCCTCACGTTATCATTTCTAGGGTCTAGGTCGCTCGTAGGTCTTACCCTCACGTTATCTTTTCTAAGGTCGTAGGTTGCTCGGAGGTCTTACCCAAATGTTATATTTTCTAGGGCCGTAGGTCGCTCGTAGGTCTTATCCTCACGTTCTTTTCTAGGGTTGCAGGTCTTACCCTCATGTTATCTTTTATAAGGTCGTAGGTCGCTCGTAGGTCTTACCCTTATGTTATCTTTATAGGGTCGTAGGTCGCTCGTAGGACTTACCCCAATGTTATCTTTTATAGGGTCGTAGGATGCTTGTAGGTCTTACCCTCACATTATCTTTTATAGGGTCGATGTTTGCTCGTAGGTCTTACCCTCATGTTATCTTTTCTAGGTTCGTAGGTCGCCCGTAGGTCTTACCTTCACATTATCTATTCTAAGGTCGTAGGTCGCTCATAGGTCTTACCCTCACGTTATATTTTATAGGGTTGTAGGTCTCTCGTAGGTCTTACCCTCGTGTTATATTTCTAGGATCATAGGTCTCTCGTAGGTCTTACACTGACATTATCTTTTATTGGGTCGTAGGTCGCTCGTAGGTCTTACCCTCACGTTATCTTTTCTAAGGTCATAGGTCACACGGAGGTCTTACCCAAATGTTATATTTTCTAGGGTCGTAGGTCGCTCGTAGGTCTTATCCTCACATTCTTTTCTAGGGTTGTAGGTCTTACCCTCACGTTATCTTTTATAAGGTCGTAGGTCGCTCGTAGGTCTTACCCTTATGTTATCTTTCTAGGGTCGTAGGTTGCTCGTAGGTCTTACCCCAATGTTATCTTTTATAGGGTCGTAGGATGCTAGTAGGTCTTACCCTCACATTATCTTTTATAGGGTCGAAGTTTGCTCGTAGATCTTACCCTCATGTTACCTTTTCTAGGGTCGTAGGTCGCTCATAGGTCTTACCCTCATGTTATCTTTTCTAGGGTCGTAGGTCACCCGTAGGTCTTACCCTCACGTTATCTATTCTAAGGTCGTTGGTCGCTCGTAGGTGTTACCCTCACGTTATATTTTATAGGGTTGTAGGTCTCTCGTAGGTCTTAACCTCATGTTATATTTCTAGGATCATAGGTCTCTCGTAGGTCTTACACTGACGTTATCTTTTATAGGGTCGTAGGTCGCTCATAGGTCTTACCCTCATGTTATCTTTTCTAGGGTCATAGGTCTCCCGTAGGTCTTACCCTCACGTTATCTATTCTAAGGTCGTAGGTCGCTCATAGGTCTTACCCTCATGTTATATTTTATAGGGTTATAGGTCTCTCGTAGGTCTTACCCTCATGTTATATTTCTAGGATCATAGGTATCTCGTAGGTCTTACCCTCACAATATCTTTTATAGGGTCGTAGGTCGCTCGTAGGTCTTACCCTTACGTTATATTTTCTAAGGTTATAGTTCGCTCGTAGGTCTTACCCTCATGAGATCTTTTATAGGGTCGTAGGTCGCCTGTGGTATTACCCTCATGTTATCTTTTCAAGGGTCGTAGTTCGCTCGTTGGTCTTACCCTCACGTTATCTTTTCTAGGGTTGTAGTTCGCTCATAGGTGTTACACTCACGTTATCTTTTCTAGGGTCGTAGGTCGCTCATAGGTCTTACCCACACGATATCTTTTATAGGGTCGTAGGTCCCTCGTAGTTCTTACCCTCGTGTTATCTTTCTAGGGGCATAGGGTGCTTTTAGGTCTTACCCACACGTTATCTTTTATAGGGTCGTAGGTCACTCGTAGATCTTACCCTCACATTATCTTTTATAAGGTCGTAGGTCGCCCGTAGGTCTTACCCTCACTTTATCTTTTCTAGGGTCGTAGTTCGCTCGTAGGTCTTACCCTCATGTTATCTTTTCTTGGGTCGTAGGTCACTCATAGGTCTTACCCTCACGTTATCTTTTGTAGGGTCATAGGTCGCTCATAAGTCTCACCCACACGATATCTTTTATAGGGTCGTAGGTTGCTCGTAGGTCTTACCCTCACGTTATCTTTTCTAAGGTCGTAGGTCGCTCGGAGGTCTTACGCAAATGTTATATTTTCTAGGTTCGTAGGTCGCTCATAGGTCTTATCCTTACATTATCTTTTCTAGGGTTGTAGGTCTTACGCTCACGTTATCTTTTATAAGGTTGTAGGTCGCACATAGGTCTTACCCTTATGTTATCTTTCTAGGGTCGTAGTTCACTCGTAGGTCTTACCCCAACGTTACCTTTTTAGGGTCGTAGGTCGCTTATAGGTCTTACCTTCATGTTATCTTTTCTAAGGTCGTAGGTCGCCCGTAGGTCTTACCCTCACGTTATCTATTCTAAGGTCGTAGGTCGCTCGTAGGTCTTACCCTCATGTTATATTTCTAGGATCATAGGTCTCTCATAGGTCATACACTGACGTTATCTTTTATAGGGCCGTAGGTCGCTCATAGGTCTTACCCCCATGTTATCTTTCTAGGGTCTTAGGTCACTCGTAGGTCTTAAACTTATGTTATCTTTTCTAGGGTTGTAGGTCTCTTGTAGGTATTAACCTCACAATATCTTTTATAGGGTCGTAGTTCGCTCGTAGGTCTTACCCACACGTTATATTTTCTAAGGTTGTAGTTCGCTCGTAGGTCTTACCCTCACGTTATCTTTTATAGGGTCCTAGGTCCCTCGAAGGACTTACCCTCATGTTATCTTTTATAGGGTCATAGGTTGCTCGTAGGTCTTACCCTCAGGTTATCATTTCTAGGGTCTAGGTCGCTCGTAGCTCTTACCCTCACGTTATCTTTTCTAAGGTCGTAGGTTGCTCGGAGGTCTTACCCAAATGTTATATTTTCTAGGGTCGTAGGTCGCTCGTAGGTCTTATCCTCACGTTCTTTTCTAGGGTTGTAGGTCTTACCCTCACGTTATCTTTTATAAGGTCGTAGGTCGCTCGTAGGTCTTACCCTTATGTTATCTTTATAGGGTCGTAGGTCGCTCGTAGGACTTACCTCAATGTTATCTTTTATAGGGTCGTAGGATGCTTGTAGGTCTTACCCTCACATTATCTTTTATAGGGTCGATGTTTTCTCGTAGGTCTTACCCTCATGTTATCTTTTCTAGGTTCGTAGGTCGCCCGTAGGTCTTAGCTTCACGTTATCTATTCTAAGGTCGTAGGTCGCTCATAGGTCTTACCCTCACGTTATATTTTATAGGGTTGTAGGTCTTACCCTCGTGTTATATTTCTAGGATCATAGGTCTCTCGTAGGTCTTACACTGACATTATCTTTTATAGGGTCGTAGGTCGCTCGTAGGTCTTACCCTCACGTTATCTTTTCTAAGATCATAGGTCACACGGAGGTCTTACCCAAATGTTATATTTTCTAGGGTCGTAGGTCGCTCGTAGGTCTTATCCTCACATTCTTTTCTAGGGTTGTAGGTCTTACCCTCACGTTATCTTTTATAAGGTCGTAGGTCGCTCGTAGGTCTTACCCTTATGTTATCTTTCTAGGGTCGTAGGTCGCTCGTAGGTCTTACCCCAATGTTATCTTTTATAGGGTCGTAGGATGCTAGTAGGTCTTACCCTCACATTATCTTTTATAGGGTCGAAGTTAGCTCGTAGGTCTTACCCTCATGTTACCTTTTCTAGGGTCGTAGGTCGCTCATAGGTCTTACCCTCATGTTATCTTTTCTAGGGTCGTAGGTCACCCGTAGGTCTTACCCTCACGTTATCTATTCTAAGGTCGTAGGTCGCTCGTAGGTGTTACCCTCACGTTATATTTTATAGGGTTGTAGGTCTCTCGTAGGTCTTAACCTCATGTTATATTTCTAGGATCATAGGTCTCTCGTAGGTCTTACACTGACGTTATCTTTTATAGGGTCGTAGGTCGCTCATAGGTCTTACCCTCATGTTATCTTTTCTAGGGTCGTAGGTCTCCCGTAGGTCTTACCCTCACGTTATCTATTCTAAGGTCGTAGGTCGCTCATAGGTCTTACCCTCATGTTATATTTTATAGGGTTATAGATCTCTCGTAGGTCTTACCCTCATGTTATATTTCTAGGATCATAGCTCTCTCGTAGGTCTTACCCTCACAATATCTTTTATAGGGTCGTAGGTCTCTCGTATGTCTTACCCTCACGTTATAATTTCTAAGGTCTAGGTCCCTCGTAGGTCTTACCCTCACGTTATCTTTTCTAAGGTCGTAGGTCCCTCAGAGGTCTTACCCAAATGTTATATTTTCTAGGGTCGTAGGTCGCTCGTAAGTCTTATCCTCACGTTCTTTTCTAGGGTTGTAGGTCTTACCCTCACGTTATCTTTAATAAGGTCGTAGGTCGCTCGTAGGTCTTACCCTTATGTTATCTTTCTAGGGTCGTAGGTCGCTCGTAGGTCTTACCCCAATGTTATCTTTTATAGGGTCGTAGGATGCTTGTAGGTCTTACCCTCACATTATCTTTTGTAGGGTCGAAGTTTGCTCGTAGGTCTTACCCTCATGTTACCTTTTCTAGGGTTGTGGATCGCTCATAGGTCTTACCCTCATGTTATCTTTTCTAGGGTCGTAGGTCGCCCGTAGGTCTTACCCTCATGTTATCTATTCTAAGGTCGTAGGTGTCTCATAGGTCTTACCCTCACGTTATATTTTATAGGGTTGTTGGTCTCTCGTAGGTCTTACCCTCATGTTATATTTCTAGGATCATAGGTCTTTCATAGGTCTTACACTGAGGTTATCTTTTATAGGGTCGTAGGTCGCTCATAGGTCTTACCTTCATGTTATATTTCTAGGGTCGTAGGTCGCTCGTAGGTCTTACACTTATGTTATCTTTTCTAGGGTCGTAGGTCGCTTGTAGGTATTACGCTCACAATATATTTTATAGGGTCGTAGGTCGCTCGTAGGTCTTACCCTCACGTTATATTTTCTAAGGTTGTATTTCACTCGTAGGTCTTACCCTCACGTTATCTTTTATATGGTCGTATGTCGCCCGTAGATATTACCCTCACGTTATGTTTTCAATGGTCGTAGTTCGCTCGTAGGTCTTACCCTCACGTTATCTTTTCTAGGTTCGTAGGACGCTCATAGGTCTTACCCTCATGTTATCTTTTTTAGGGTCGTAGGTCACTCATAGGTCTTACCCACACGATATCTTTTATAGGGTCATAGGTCACTCATATGTCTTACCCTCAAGTTATCTTTCTAGAGGCATAGGTCGCTTTTAGGTTTTACCCACATGTTATCTTTTATAGGGTCGTAGATCACTCGTAGGTCTTACCTTCACATTATCTTTTATGGGGTCGTAGGTCGCTCGTAGGTCTTACCCTCACGTTATCTTTTCTAGGGTCCTAGTTTGCTCGTATGTCTTACCCTCATGTTATCTTTTCTAGGGTCGTAGGTCGCTCATTGGTCTTACCCTCATGTTATCTTTTCTAGGGTCGTAGGTCGCTCATAAGTCTCACCCATACGATATCTTTTATAGGGTCGTAGGTTGCTGGTAGGTCTTACCCTCTTGTTATCTTTCGAGGGTCATAGGTTGCTTGTAGGTCTTACCCACACATTATCTTTTATAGGGTCATAGGTCGCTCGTAGGTCTTACCCTCATGTTATCTTTTCTTGGGTCTTAGGTCTCCCGTAGGTCTTACCCTCACGTTATCTATTCTAAGGTCGTAGGTCGCTCGTAGGTCTTACACTCACGTTATCTTTTATAGGGTTGTAGGTCTCTCGTAGGTCTTACCCTCATGTTATATTTCTAGGATCATAAGTCTCTCGTAAGTCTTACACTGACGTTATCTTTTATACGGTCGTAGGTCGCTCATAGGTCTTACCCTCATGTTATATTTCTAGGGTCGTAGGTCGCTTGTAGGTCTTACACTTATGTTATCTTTTCTAGGGTCGTAGGTCGCTTGTAGTTATTACCCTCACAATATCTTTTATAGGATCGTAGGTCGCTCGTAGGTCTTACCCACATGTTATATTTTCTAAGGTTGTAGTTCGCTCGTAGGTCTTACCCTCACGTTATCTTTTATAGGGTCCTAGGTCCCTCGAAGGACTTACCCTCACGTTATCTTTTATAGGGTCATAGGTTGCTCGTAGGTCTTACCCTCACGTTATCATTTCTAGGGTCTAGGTCGCTCGTAGGTCTTACCCTCACGTTATCTTTTCTAAGGTCGTAGGTTGCTCTGATGTCTTACCCAAATTTTATATTTTCTAGGGTCTTAGGTCGCTCGTAGGTCTTATCCTCACATTCTTTTCTAGGGTTGTAGGTCTTACCCTCACGTTATCTTTTATAAGGTCCTAGGTCGCTCGTAGGTCTTACCCTTATGTTATCTTTCTAGGGTCGTAGGTCGCTCGTAGGTATTACCCCAATGTTATCTTTTATAGGGTCGTAGGATGCTTGTAGGTCTTACCCTCACATTATCTTTTGTAGGGTCGAAGTTTGCTCGTAGGTCTTACCATCATGTTACCTTTTCTAGGGTCGTAGATCGCTCATAGGTCTTACCCTCATGTTATCTTTTCTAGGGTCGTAGGTCGCCCGTAGGTCTTACCCTCATGTTATCTATTCTAAGGTCGTAGGTCTCTCGTAGGTCTTACCCTCACATTATATTTTATTGGGTTGTAGGTCTCTCGTAGGTCTTACCCTAATGTTATATTTCTAGGATCATAGGTCTCTCATAGGTCTTACACTGAGGTTATCTTTTATAGGGTCGTAGGTCGCTCATAGGTCTTACCTTCATGTTATATTTCTAGGGTCGTAGGTCGCTCGTAGGTCTTACACTTATGTTATCTTTTCTAGGGTCGTAGGTCGCTTGTAGGTATTACCCTCACAATATATTTTATAGGGTCGTAGGTCGCTCATAGGTCTTACCCTCATGTTATATTTTCTAAGGTAGTAGTTCGCTCGTAGGTCTTACCCTCACGTTATCTTTTATATGGTCGTAGGTCGCCGGTAGATATTACCCTCACGTTATGTTTTCAATGGTCGTAGTTCGCTCGTAGGTCTTACCCTCACGTTATCTTTTCTAGGTTCGTAGGACGCTCATAGGTCTTACCCTCATGTTATCTTTTTTATGGTCGTAGGTCGCTCATAGGTCTTACCCACACGATATCTTTTATAGGGTCGTAGGTCACTCATATGTCTTACCCTCAAGTTATCTTTCTAGAGGCATAGGTCGCTTTTAGGTTTTACCCACATGTTATCTTTTATAGGGTCGTAGATCACTCGTAGGTCTTACATTCACGTCATCTTTTATGGGGTCGTAGGTCGCCCGTAGGTCTTACCCTCACGTTATCTTTTCTAGGGTCCTAGTTTGCTCGTATGTCTTACCCTCATGTTATCTTTTCTAGGGTCGTAGGTCGCTCATAGGTCTTACCCTCATGTTATCTTTTTTAGGGTCGTAGGTCGCTCATAAGTCTCACCCACCCGATATCTTTTATAGGGTCATAGGTTGCTGGTAGGTCTTACCCTCTTGTTATCTTTCGAGGGTCATAGGTTGCTCTTAGGTCTTACCCACACATTATCTTTTATAGGGTCATAGGTCGCTCGTAGGTCTTACCCTCATGTTATCTTTTCTTGGGTCTTAGGTCTCCCGTAGGTCTTACCCTCACGATATCTATTCTAAGGTCGTAGGTCGCTCGTAGGTCTTACACTCACGTTATCTTTTATAGGGTTGTAGGTCTCTCGTAGGTCTTACCCTCATGTTATATTTCTAGGATCATAAGTCTCTCGTAGGTCTTACACTGACGTTATCTTTTATACGGTCGTAGGTCGCTCATAGGTCTTACCCTCATGTTATATTTCTAGGGTCGTAGGTCGCTTGTAGGTCTTACACTTATGTTATCTTTTCTAGGGTCGTAGGTCGCTTGTAGTTATTACCCTCACAATATCTTTTATAGGATCGTAGGTCGCTCGTAGGTCTTACCCACACGTTATATTTTCTAAGGTTGTAGTTCGCTCGTAGGTCTTACCCTCACGTTATCTTTTATAGGGTCCTAGGTCCCTCGAAGGACTTACCCTCACGTTATCTTTTATAGGGTCATAGGTTGCTCGTAGGTCTTACCCTCACGTTATCATTTCTAGGGTCTAGGTCGCTCGTAGGTCTTACCCTCACGTTATCTTTTCTAAGGTCGTAGGTTGTTCAGAGGTCTTACCCAAATTTTATATTTTCTAGGGTCTTAGGTCGCTCGTAGGTCTTATCCTCACATTCTTTTCTAGGGTTGTAGGTCTTACCCTCACGTTATCTTTTATAAGGTCGTAGGTCGCTCGTAGGTCTTACCCTTATGTTATCTTTCTAGGGTCGTAGGTCGCTCGTAGGTCTTACCCCAATGTTATCTTTTATATGGTCGTAGGATGCTTGTAGGTCTTACCCTCACATTATCTTTTGTAGTGTCGAAGTTTGCTCGTAGGTCTTACCATCATGTTACCTTTTCTAGGGTCGTAGATCGCTCATAGGTCTTACCCTCATGTTATCTTTTCTAGGGTCGTAGGTCGCCCGTAGGTCTTACCCTCATGTTATCTATTCTAAGGTCGTAGGTCTCTCGTAGGTCTTACCCTCACATTATATTTTATTGGGTTGTAGGTCTCTCGTAGGTCTTACCCTCATGTTATATTTCTAGGATCATAGGTCTCTCATAGGTCTTACACTGAGGTTATCTTTGATAGGGTCGTAGGTCGCTCATAGGTCTTACCTTCATGTTATATTTCTAGGGTCGTAGGTCGCTCGTAGGTCTTAAACTTATTTTATCTTTTCTAGGGTCGTAGGTCGCTTGTAGGTATTACCCTCACAATATATTTTATAGGGTCGTAGGTCGCTCATAGGTCTTACCCTCACGTTATATTTTCTAAGGTTGTAGTTCGCTCGTAGGTCTTACCCTCACGTTATCTTTTATATGTCATAGGTCGCCCGTAGATATTACCCTCACGTTATGTTTTCAATGGTCGTAGTTCGCTCGTAGGTCTTACCCTCACGTTATGTTTTCTAGGTTCGTAGGACGCTCATAGGTCTTACCCTCATGTTATCTTTTTTAGGGTCGTAGGTCGCTCATAGGTCTTACCCACACGATATCTTTTATAGGGCTGTAGGTCACTCATATGTCTTACCCTCAAGTTATCTTTCTAGGGGCATAGGTCGCTTTTAGGTCTTACCCACACGTTATCTTTTATAGGGTCGTAGGTCACTCGTAGGTCTTACCTTCAAGTTATCTTTTATGGGGTCGTAGGTCGCCCGTAGGTCTTACCCTCACGTTATCTTTTCTAGGGTCCTAGTTTGCTCGTATGTCTTACCCTCATGTTATCTTTTCTAGGGTCGTAGGTCGCTCATAGGTCTTACCCTCACGTTATCTTTTATAAGGTCGTAGGTCGCTGATAGGTCTTACCCTTACGTTATCTTTATAGGGTCGTAGGTCGCTCGTAGGTCTTACCCCAATGTTATCTTTTATAGGAACGTAGGATGCTTGTAAATCTTACCCTCACATTATCTTTTATAGGGTCGATGTATGCTCGTAGGTCTTACCCTCATGTTATCTTTTCTAGGTTCCTAGGTCGCCCGTAGGTGTTACCTTCACGTTATCTGTTCTAAGGTCATAGGTCGCTCATAGGTCTTACCCTCACGTTTTATTTTATAGTGTTGTAGGTCTCTCGTAGGTCTTACCCTCGTGTTATATTTCTAGGATCATAGGTCTCTCGTAGGTCTTACACTGACGTTATCTTTTATAGGGTCGTAGGTCGCTCGTAGGTCTTACCCTCATGTTATCTTTTCTAAGGTCGTAGGTCCCTCGGAGGTCTTACCCAAATGTTATATTTTCTAGGGTCGTAGGTCGCTCGTAGGTCTTATCCTCACGTTCTTTTCTAGGGTTGTAGGTCTTACCCTCACGTTATCTTTTATAAGGTCATAGGTCGCTCGTAGGTCTTACCCTTATGTTATCTTTCTAGGGTCGTAGGTCGCTCGTAGGTCTTACCCCAATGTTATCTTTTATAGGGTCGTAGGATGCTTGTAGGTCTTACCCTCACATTATCTTTTGTAGGGTCGAAGTTTGCTCGTAGGTCTTACCCTCATGTTACCTTTTCTAGGGTCGTAGATCGCTCATAGGTCTTACCCTCGTGTTATCTTTTCTAGGATCGTAGGTCGCCCGTAGGTCTTACCCTCACATTATCTATTCTAAGGTCGTAGGTCTCTCGTAGATCTTACCCTCACGTTATATTTTATAGGGTTGTAGATCTTTCGTAGGTCTTACCCTCATGTTATATTTCTAGGATCATAGGTCTCTCGTAGGTCTTACACTGAGGTTATCTTTTATAGGGTCGTAGGTTGCTCATAGGTCTTACCCTCATGTTATATTTCTAGGGTCGTAGGTCGCCCGTAGGTCTTACACTTATGTTATCTTTTCTAGGGTCGTAGGTCGCTTGTAGATATTACCCTCACAATATATTTTATAGGGTCGTAGGTCGCTCGTAGGTCTTACCCTCACGTTATATTTTCTAAGGTTGTAGTTCGCTCGTAGGTCTTACCTTCACGTTATCTTTTATATAGTCGTAGGTCGCCCGTAGATATTACCCTCACATTATGTTTTCAATGGTCTTAGTTCGCTTGTAGGTCTTACCCTCATGTTATCTTTTCTAGGTTCGTAGGACGCTCATAGGTCTTACCCACACGTTATCTTTTTTAGGGTCGTAGGTCGCTCATAGGTCTTACCCAAACGATATCTTTTATAGGGTCGTAGGTCACTCATATGTCTTACCCTCAAGTTATCTTTCTAGGGGCATAGGTCGCTTTTAGGTCTTACCCACACGTTATCTTTTATAGGGTCGTAGGTCACTTGTAGGTCTTACCCTCACGTTATCTTTTATGGGGTCGTAGGTCGCCCGTAGGTCTTACCGTCACGTTATCTTTTTTAGGGTCCTAGTTTGCTCGAAGGTCTTACCCTCATGTTATCTTTTCTAGGGTCGTAGGTCGCTCATAGGTCTTACCCTCATGTTATCTTTTCTAGGGTCGTAGGTCGCTCATAAGTCTCACCCACACGATATCTTTTATAGGGTCGTAGGTTTTTCGTAGGTCTTACCCTCATGTTATCTTTTGAGGGTCATAGGTTGCTTGTAGGTCTTACCCACACATTATCTTTTATAGGGTCGTAGGTCGCTCGTAGGTCTTACCCTCATGTTATCTTTTCTTAGGTGTTAGATCTCCCGTAGGTCTTACCCTCACATTATCTATTCTAAGGTCGTAGGTCGCTCGTAGGTCTTACACTCACGTTATCTTTTATAGGGTTGTAGGTCTCTCGTAGGTCTTACCCTCATGTTATATTTCTAGGATCATAGGTCTCTCGTAGGTCTTACACTGACGTTATATTTTATACGGTCGTAGGTTGCTCATAGGTCTTACCCTCATGTTATATTTCTAGGGTCGTAGGCCGCTTGTAGGTCTTACACTTATGTTATCTTTTCTAGGGTCGTAGGTCGCTTGTAGTTATTACCCTCACAATATCTTTTATAAGGTCGTAGGTCGCTCGTAGGTCTTACCTGAAGGAAAATTTACTAAAGGAAAATTGCGATCATTACGCAGCGGAATATAAAATTTTCCTTTAGAGATCCTTACGAATGAGCATGGTCAGTGATAGAAAGTTTTACCTCTTGTGGCGATTCAGACTTTTGATGTCGTGATCACGAGCGTTGATGAAGAACAACGCCTCTACTCAGTCCACACGAACAGATCGCTTCCGGTCACAGTGCTAGCTGATCACGAACGGAAACCTTGAGTGAGAGAGAGAGAGTCAAAAACGAAAATGCATCAAGTGAAAAAACTTCATCACAAGGGATCTATTTATAGAATCACTCGTGTGGGCTACAAGCTAAAAGCCCAATTAAGGCTATAAGCTAAAAGCCCAATTAAGCTTATGGACATCATACCTTATGATGTACCATATATCACTTATCCACGTGGTACCTTACCACTTTCCGTATTACACTTAAGTGCACCGTACCTTACGGTGTTCCTTATTTATTCTATCTCTCATCAACCTGTCCTTATGTGTGTGACCCTGTAGGTTTTCGCGACATTGGAAATTATATTAAATTACACATTTAATATAATAAACAGTGAGCGGTATCTAGCAACACATCACTGTTACCCAAGTCACGAAAATGTCATGTGATCTGACCAAACCTTTTCCGTGATAATATTTGTGTTGTACAATTACCCTTTTGCCCTCATGTCTATATTGAACATAAGGCATACATTGTGTCACCCTTGTCCAGTTCAATATTGGGCCCTTAGACATTTATCCTGTTATGCAGGATGAGCAAATTCCATCTAGGTCACTCATGTCCCTTAGCATGCTTTGTGAAGTACCCATCAACCATCTTTATAGTCATCCAGTTACGGATGACGTTTGATCAGCAATAAAGTACTTGACTCTACATCTAGGGTCCATAGTGGTTTCAGGTCGAAGGGTGGTATACACCATTATCATCATGAGAATAACTTATGACACTTTGTATAACATTCTATGTAGTATTCTCATAACGGGTCAATCCAGTATAAATATTACTCCTAATATTCATACCTATGTCAAGACTTGATAACTCCTTATTTATGATCCATGAGATGTGATCATCAATCTATCTTCATAATAATCTTAATGCTTTAATTTTATCCCACTTCACATTAAAGCTTGACTACGGATACTTTAAGAATAGTTTCTTATGTTTAATGGGATCTCATGATTAAGTCACACTTAACATTTCATTAAACCAATAAACCATTCTAGGGACTTTATTATTTTGGAAAACATAATAAAGAAATGCCTTTTATTATTAATAAATAATTCGATACAAGTACCAAAAGTATTGGCCTCTAGGGCTTACACCAACATTACCCTCATGTTATATTTTCTAAGGTTGTAGTTCGCTCGTAGGTCTTACCCTCACGTTATCTTTTATAGGGTCGTAGGTCGCCCGTAGGTATTACCCTCATGTTATCTTTTCAAGGGTCGTAGTTCGCTCGTAGGTCTTACCCTCACGTTATCTTTTCTAGGGTCGTAGGTCGCTCATAGGTCTTACGCTCACGTTATCTTTTCTAGGGTCGTAGGTCGCTCATAGGTCTTACCCACACGATATCTTTTATAGGGTCGTAGGTCACTCGTAGGTCTTACCCTCGTGTTATCTTTCTAGGGGCATAGGGTGCTTTTAGGTCTTACCCACATGTTATCTTTTATAGGGTCGTAGGTCACTCGTAGATCTTACCCTCACATTATCTTTTATAAGGTCGTAGGTCGCCCTTAGGTCTTACCCTCACTTAATCTTTTCTAGGGTCGTAGTTCGCTCGTAGGTCTTACCCTCGTGTTATCTTTTCTAGGGTCGTAAGTCGCTCATAGGTCTTACCCTCACGTTATCTTTTGTAGGGTCATAGGTCGCTCATAAGTCTCACCCATACGATATCTTTTATAGGGTCGTAGGTTGCTCGTAGGTCTTACCCACACGTTATCTTTTCTAAGGTCGTAGGTCGCTCGGAGGTCTTACGCAAATGTTATATTTTCTAGGTTCGTAGGTCGCTCATAGGTCTTATCCTCACATTATCTTTTCTAGGGTTGCAGGTCTTACCCTCACGTTATCTTTTATAAGGTTGTAGGTCGCACATAGGTCTTACCCTTATGTTATCTTTCTAAGGTCGTAGTTCACTCGTAGGTCTTACCCCAACGTTACCTTTTCTAGGGTCGTAGGTCGCTCATAGGTCTTATCCTCACGTTATCTATTCTAAGGTCGTATGTTGCTCGTAGGTCTTACCCTCATGTTATCTTTTATAGGGTTGTAGGTCACTCGTAGGTCTTACCCTCATGTTATATTTCTAGGATCATAGGTCTCTCGTAGGTGTTACACTGACGTTATCTTTTATAGGGTCGTAGGTCGCTCATAGGTCTTACCCTCATGTTATCTTTCTAGGGTCTTAGGTCACTCGTAGGTCTTACACTTATGTTATCTTTTCTAGGGTCGTAGGTCTCTTGTAGGTATTACCCTCACAATATCTTTTATAGGGTCGTAGGTCGCTCGTAGGTCTTACCCACACGTTATATTTTCTAAGGTTGTAGTTCGCTCGTAGGTCTTACCCTCACGTTATCTTTTATAAGGTCCTAGGTCCCTCGAAGGACTTACCCTCATGTTATCTTTTATAGGGTCATAGGTTGTTCGTAGGTCTTACCCTCACGTTATCATTTCTAGGGTCTAGGTCGCTCGTAGGTCTTACCCTCACGTTATCTTTTCTAAGGTCGTAGGTTGCTCGGAGGTCTTACCCAAATGTTAAATTTTCTAGGGTCGTAGGTCGCTCGTAGGTCTTATCCTCACGTTCTTTTTTAAGGTTGTAGGTCTTACCCTCACGTTATCTTTTATAAGGTCGTAGGTCGCTCGTAGGACTTACCCTTATGTTATCTTTATAGGGTCGTAGATCGCTCGTAGGTCTTACCCCAATGTTATCTTTTATAGGGTCGTAGGATGCTTGTAGGTCTTACCCTCACATTATCTTTTATAGGGTCGATGTTTGCTCGTAGGTCTTACCCTCATGATATCTTTTCTAGGTTCGTAGGTCGCCCATAGGTCTTACCTTCACGTTATCTATTATAAGGTCGTAGGTCGCTCATAGGTCTTACCCTCACGTTATATTTTATAGGGTTGTAGGTCTCTCGTAGGTCTTACCCTCGTGTTATATTTCTAGGATTATAGGTCTCTCGTAGGTCTTACACTGACGTTATCTTTTATAGGGTCGTAGGTCGCTCGTAGATCTTACCCTCACGTTATCTTTTCTAAGGTCATAGGTCACACGGAGGTCTTACCCAAATGTTATATTTTCTAAGGTCGTAGGTCGCTCGTAGGTCTTATCCTCACATTCTTTTCTAGGGCTGTAGGTCTTACCCTCACGTTATCTTTTATAAGGTCGTAGGTCGCTCGTAGGTCTTACCCTTATGTTATCTTACTAGGGTCGTAGGTCGCTCGTAGGTCTTACCCCAATGTTATCTTTTATAGGGTCGTAGGATGCTAGTAGGTCTTACCCTCACATTATCTTTAATAGGGACGAAGTTTGCTCGTAGGTCTTACCCTCATGTTACCTTTTCTAGGGTCGTAGGTCGCTCATAGGTCTTACCCTCATGTTATCTTTTCTAGGGTCGTAGGTCACCCGTAGGTCTTACCCTCATGTTATATATTCTAAGGTCGTAGGTCGCTCGTAGGTCTTACCCTCACGTTATATTTTATAGGGTTGTAGGTCTTTCGTGGGTCTTAACCTCATGTTATATTTCTAGGATCATAGGTCTCTCGTAGGTCTTACACGGACGTTATCTTTTATAGGGTCATAGGTCGCTCATAGGTCTTACCCTCATGTTATCTTTTCTATGGTCGTAGGTCGCCCGTAGGTCTTATCCTCACGTTATCTATTCTAAGGTCGTATATTGCTCGTAGGTCTTACCCTCATGTTATATTTTATAGGGTTATAGGTATCTCGTAGGTCTTACCCTCATGTTATATTTCTAGGATCATAGGTATCTCGTAGGTCTTACCCTCACAATATCTTTTATAGGGTCGTAGGTCGCTCGTAGGTCTTACCCTCATGTTATAATTTCTAAGGTCTAGGTCGCTCGTAGGTCTTACCCTCATGTTATCTTTTCTAAGGTCGTAGGTCCCTCGGAGGTCTTACCCAAATGTTATATTTTCTAGGGTCGTGGGTCGCTCGTAGGTCTTATCCTCACGTTCTTTTCTAGGGTTGTAGGTCTTACCCTCACGTTATCTATTCTAAGGTCGTAGGTCGCTCGTAGGTCTTACCCTCACGTTATATTTTATAGGGTCGTAGGTCGCTCGTAGGTCTTACCCCAATGTTATCTTTTATAGGGTCGTAGGATGCTTGTAGGTCTTACCTTCACATTATCTTTTATAGGGTCGAAGTTTGCTTGTAGGTCTTACCCTCACGTTACCTTTTCTAGGGTCGTAGGTCCCTCATAGGTCTTACCCTCATGTTATCTTTTCTAGGGTCGTAGGTCGCCCGTAGGTCTTACCCTCATGTTATCTATTCTAAGGTTGTAGGTTGCTCGTAGGTCTTACCCTCACGTTATCTTTTATAGGGTTGTAGGTCACTCGTAGGTCTTACCCTCGTGTTATATTTCTAGGATCATAGGTCTCTCACAGGTCCTACACTGACGTTATCTTTTATAGAGTCGTAGGTCGCTCATAGGTCTTACCCTCATGTTATCTTTCTAGGGTCTTAGGTCGCTCGTAGGTCTTACACTTATGTTATCTTTTCTAGGATCGTAGGTCGCTCGTAGGTCTTACCCACACGTTATATTTTCTAAGTTTGTAGTTCGCTCGTAGGTTTTACCCTCACGTTATCTTTTATAGGGTCTTAGGTCCCTCGAAGGACTTACCCTCACGTTATCTTTTATAGGGTCATAGGTTACTCGTAGGTCTTACCCTTACGTTATCATTTCTAGGGTCTAAGTCGCTCGTAGGTCTTACCCTCACGTTATCTTTTCTAAGGTCGTAGGTCGCTCGGAGGTCTTACCCAAATGTTATATTTTCTAGGGTCGTAGGTCGCTCGTAGGTCTTATCCTCACGTTCTTTTCTAGGGTTGTAGGTCTTACCCTCACGTTATCTTTTATAAGGTCGTAGGTCGCTCGTAGGTCTTACCCTTATGTTATCTTTATAGGGTCGTAGGTCGCTCGTAGGTCTTACCCCGATGTTTTTTATTATAGGGTCGTAGGATGCTAGTAGGTCTTACCCTCACATTATCTTTTATAGGGACGGAGTTTGCTCGTAGGTCTTACCCTCATGTTACCTTTTCTAGGGTCGTAGGTCGCTCATAGGTCTTACCCTCATGTTATCTTTTCTAGGGTCGTAGGTCACCCGTAGGTCTTACCCTCACGTTATCTATTCTAAGGTCGTAGGTCGCTCGTAGGTCTTACCCTCACGTTATATTTTATAGGGTTGTAGGTCTCTCGTAGGTCTTAACCTCATGTTATATTTCTAGGATCATAGGTCTCTCGTAGGTCTTACACTGAAGTTATCTTTTATAGGGTCGTAGGTCGCTAATAGGTCTTACCCTCATGTTATCTTTTCTAGGGTCGTAGGTCTCCCGTAGGTCTCACCCTCACGTTATCTATTCTAAGGTCGTAGGTCGCTCATAGGACTTACCCTCATGTTATATTTTATAGGGTTATAGGTCTCTCGTAGGTTTTACCCTCATGTTATATTTCTAGGATCATAGGTCTCTCGTAGGTCTTACCCTCACAATATCTTTTATAGGGTCATAGGTCGCTCGTAGGTCTTACCCTCACGTTATAATTTCTAAGGTCTAGGTCGCTCGTAGGTCTTACCCTCACGTTATCTTTTCTAAGGTCGTAGGTCCCTCGGAGGTCTTACCCAAATGTTATATTTTCTATGGTCGTAGGTCGCTTGTAGGTCTTATCCTCACGTTCTTTTCTAGGGTTGTTGGTCTTACCCTCATGTTATCTTTTATAAGGTCGTAGCTCGCTCGTAGGTCTTACCCTTATGTTATATATCTAGGGTCGTAGGTCGCTTGTAGGTCTTACCCCAATGTTATATTTTATAGGGTCGTAGGATGCTTATAGGTCTTACCTTCACATTATCTTTTATAGGGTCGAAGTTTGCTTGTAGGTCTTACCCTCACGTTACCTTTTCTAGGGTCGTAGGTCACTCATAGGTCTTACCCTCATGTTATCTTTTCTAGGGTCGTAGGTCGCCCGTAGGTCTTACCCTCATGTTATCTATTCTAAGGTTGTAGGTTGCTCGTAGGTCTTACCCTCACGTTAACTTTTATAGGGTTGTAGGTCACTCGTAGGTCTTACCCTCATGTTATATTTCTAGGATCATAGGTCTCTCGTAGGTCTTACACTGAAGTTATCTTTTATAGGGTCGTAGGTCGCTCATAGGTCTTACCCTCATGTTATCTTTCTAGGATCTTAGGTCACTCGTAGGTCTTATACTTATGTTATCTTTACTAGGGTCGTAGGTCGCTTGTTGGTATTACCCTCACAATATCTTTTATAGGGTCGTTTTTTCGCTCGTAGGTCTTACCCACACGTTATATTTTCTAAGGTTGTAGTTCTCTTGTAGGTTTTACCCTCACGTTATCTTTTATAGGGTCTTAGGTCCCTCGAAGGACTTACCCTAATGTTATCTTTTGTAGGGTCATAGGTTACTCGTAGGTCTTACCCTCACGTTATCATTTCTAGGGTCTAGGTCGCTCGTAGGTCTTACCCTCACGTTATCTTTTCTAAGGTCGTAGGTCGCTCGGAGGTCTTACCCAAATGTTATATTTTCTAGGGTCGTAGGTCGCTCGTAGGTCTTATCCTCACGTTCTTTTCTAGGGTTGTAGGTCTTACCCTCACGTTATCTTTGATAAGTTTGTAGGTCGCTCGTAGGTCTTACCCTTATGTTATCTTTATAGGGTCATAGGCCGCTCGTAGGTCTTACCCCGATGTTATCTTTTATAGGGTCGTAGGATTCTTGTAGGTCTTACCCTCACATTATCTTTTATAGGGTCGATGTTTGCTCGTAGGTCTTACCCTCACGTTACCTTTTCTAGGGTCGTAGGTCGCTCATAGGTCTTACCCTCATAATATCTTTTCTAGGGTCGTAGGTCGCCCGTAGGTCTTACCCTCATGTTATCTATTCTAAGGTCGTAGGTCGCTCGTAGGTCTTACCCTCACGTTAAATTTTATAGGGTTGTAGGTCTCTCGTAGGTCTTACCCTCATGTTATATTTCTAGGATCATAGGTCTCTCGTAGGTCTTACACTGATGTTATCTATTATAGGGTCGTAGGTCGCTCATAGGTCTTACCCTCATGTTATCTATTCTAGGGTCGTAGGTCTCCCGTAGGTCATACCCTCACGTTATCTATTCTAAGGTCGTAGGTCGCTCATAGGTCTTACCCTCATGTTATATTTTATAGGGTTATAGGTCTCTCGTAGGTCTTACCCTCATGTTATATTTCTAGGATCATAGGTCTCTCGTAGGTCTTACCCTCACAATATCTTTTATAGGGTCGTAGGTCGCTCGTAGGTCTTACCCTCACGTTATAATTTCTAAGGTCTAGGTCGCTCGTAGGTCTTACCCTCACGTTATCTTTTCTAAGGTCGTAGGTCCCTCGGAGGTCTTACCCAAATGTTATATTTTCTAGGGTCGTAGGTCGCTTGTAGGTCTTATCCTCACGTTCTTTTCTAGGGTTGTAGGTCTTACCCTCGTGTTATCTTTTATAAGGTCGTAGCTCGCTCGTAGGTCTTACCCTTATGTTATATTTCTAGGATCGTAGGTCACTTGTAGGTCTTACCCCAATGTTATCTTTTATAGGGTCGTAGGATGCTTGTAGGTCTTACCTTCACATTATCTTTTATAGGGTCTAAGTTTGCTTGTAGGTCTTACCCTCAGGTTACCTTTTCTAGGGTCGTAGGTCGCTCATAGGTCTTACCCTCATGTTATCTTTTCTAGGGTCGTAGGTCACCCGCAGGTCTTACCCTCATGTTATCTATTCTAAGGTTGTAGGTTGGTCGTAGGTCTTACCCTCACGTTATCTTTTATAGGGTTGTAGGTCACTCGTAGGTCTTACCCTCATGTTATATTTCTAGGATCATAGGTCTCTCGTAGGTCTTACACTGACGTTATCTTTTATAGGGTCGTAGGTCGCTCATAGGTCTTACCCTCATGTTATCTTTCTAGGGTCTTAGGTCACTCGTAGGTCTTAAACTTATGTTATCTTTTCTAGGGTCGTAGGTCCCTTGTAGGTATTACCCTCACAATATCTTTTATAGGGTCGTTGGTCGCTCGTAGGTCTTACCCACACGTTATATTTTCTAAGGTTGTAGTTCGCTCGTAGGTTTTACACTCACGTTATCTTTTATAGGGTCTTAGGTCCCTCGAAGGACTTACCCTCACGTTATCTTTTATAGGGTCATAGGTTACTCGTAGGTCTTACCCTCATGTTATCATTTCTAGGGTCTAGGTCGCTCGTAGGTCTTACCCTCACGTTATCTTTTCTAAGGTCGTAGGTCGCTCGGAGGTCTTACCCAAATGTTATATTTTCTAGGGTTGTAGGTCGCTCGTAGGTCTTATCCTCATGTTCTTTTCTAGGGTTGTAGGTCTTACCCTCACGTTATCTTTTATAAGGTCGTAGGTCGCTCGTAGGTCTTACCCTTATGTTATCTCTATAGGGTCGTAGGTCGCTCGTAGGTCTTACCCCGATGTTATCTTTTATAGGGTCGTAGGATGCTTGTAGGTCTTACCCTCACATTATCTTTTATAGGGTTGATGTTTGCTCATAGGTCTTACCCTCACGTTACCTTTTCTAGGGTCGTAGGTCGCTCATAGGTCTTACCCTCATGTTATCTTTTCTGGGGTCATAGGTCGCCCGTAGGTCTTACCTTCACGTTATCTATTCTAAGATCATAGGTCTCTCGTAGGTCTTACCCTCACGTTATATTTTATAGGGTTATAGGTCTCTCGTAGGTCTTACCCTCATGTTATATTTCTAGGATCATATGGAAGAAGTGAAAAACACAAGAAGGGGGGTTGAATTGTAAAAACTGGAAATTAATTGCAGTCAACACAGTATTTTTATCCTGGTTCGTTTGATCTCAAACTACTCCAGTCCACCCGTCAAGGTGATTTCGCCTCTCTCCAACGAGGTCTTAATCCACTATATTCAACTGAATATTACAACTACTTTAACAACTGCTAAAGCCTTCTTGAGTCAAACCACAAACCGGTTTCTCAAGGAAATACTTTCTTACAAAGAAATCAAATCTAGGTGTGTGAATGTTTTCTACAAAAACTGTTTATCACAACTGTGATACTACACAAATTAAGCTTATGAGAACTAGAGTGCTAAAAATAATTGAGTAAGGAATTGAGAGCTTTTAGCAAACTGAGAGTGAGGAAGATGATGAATAGCTTTAGGCGTATAGATTGTTGTAGAGCATTAGCCAATTCAATCTTCATTGACTTGTTTATATAGCATTGGAAGTAGTGTACGTTGGAGTAATAATTCTGTTTCAATGCCAATAACATTCTTTCCTTATTAAGCAGATCTTGTCTGGAATGATGCCGTTGGTAATAAATCATCTTGAATGCACAGTACCGTTGCCACTTAAGCGTGTTCTGGCTTTGGCTCATTCTGACGCTGCTTAGGTGCTAATGAACTGTTGTTGTCTTTATCAGAGTTCAGATGATTAAGCGTAGATCTGTTCATCAAGCTTCAGCATAAGCGCAAGTTGATCTTCTGATTCTGGTATCTGATATAACATCTTCTGATGCTGATGTTGATATCCAATTTTCTGATGTTGATGATGATGTTCTCTTGCTGATACCCATCAGAGTTTCTGTAAAACAGAATGTAATGTTTAGATAGCATATGTGTCTTACATGAATCATACAATTAATGTATCTTAGCATTTTGTTATCATCAAAACTTAAACTTAGGGTAGTAGATTCAAACTTTGTTCTAACAATCTCCCCCTTTTTGGTGATGACAAAAACTAGATATTTTTTAATTGAAAATTAGCGAAAAGTATCAGAGATAACTAAATAATAAGTTGTATCAGAATTAATTAGGAAGTTATCAAAGATAAGGGATAAAGAGATATCGGAGTTTAGATTGGAGATACTCCCCCTGAATTTATTACTTCCCCTTTTTAATTCCAAGAGTTCTTCAGGATCAGATCTTTATTGACTTTCTTTGAACATCAGAATATCATAGCTTCAGATCAGAATATCAGAGCTTCAGTGTATCAGAGGTGGTTAACTTCTTGTACCTGTAAACTTATGCAAAAACAGAAAACATTCAAGTATATCAGAGTGTTAGAATGTTTGATACTTTTTGTCTCAGTAATCCGTTATTGAAAAATATCATTCTTGTTCTCCCCCTTTTTGTCAGCAATCAAAAAGTGTAAGTAATAAAAGCTAAAACGATCAGAGCAGAAAAACTTGTTATATTAAATTCAGAGCCAGGCAAACAGTACAGATGATATGCAAAGAAAACAATGAAAATATCATGAATGAAAATCTAAGGTTAGGGTGGAAAGCGTGTGAACAGAGTCTCTAGCATTGTCTTAATCTAATCAGCAGTTTCATTCTGCTTGTGCACCATGCTGACTACTGTATCTATCTTGTTGTCTTGCACATCCATCCTTTCCTTCATCTTCTGATCATTTTCATCCATTCTTTGCTGTAGACGAATATCATTCTGCTTCAACTCTTCCAGAGTCTGCCTGTCCAAGGCAGCTTGAGAAACGTCAGAAGCAGGATGCTTCTGAGAGCTTTCTGCAACATCTTCAGCTTGACCGACCTCTTCAGCTTGAATAGTCTGACCTTCTGCTGGCTGCACTTTTGAAGTTGGACGCTTCACAGAGCATGGCTCACTATCTATAAAGAGCACTTCGTCCTGTGGCAGCTGACTTTCAACTTCCTTCAGCAGCTTGCTGAAGTTCTGTTGTGCCTACTCATAATTGATGTCTTGCAACTTGAGGGCTTCAGCGCGTACCCACATTCTGAAACGTGTCCAGAGTTGGTCTGAGGCAGCAGGATCAATCATTCCAGGACAAACTTGCTTTAGAGAAGCAATCCACTGCTGCAAGCCTGTTTCAAAATTCACAATGCCAGAGCCAACATCTAGCTGTTTTGGTTTGGGAATGGCTATTTTGTGTTTAAGGTCAGCAAGACGGTCAAGGATTGTTAAATCAATGAAGGTCCTGCTGTGGTCTTCAGTATTTTGTTTGGGAGATGGAGTGGGAGAATCAGAAATGATAATTGGACTGTTTGGAGTGTTTGGAGTGTTTGGAGGGGTAGTTTCTAGTGAGGATGGCAGCTGGGGTATGTTTATAGTTGTACCACATGGCAGCTGAATTGCCAAGGGTTGTGGATCAGAGGATTGAGGAGAATGAGGTTCAGGTGATGAAGTTTCAGAGTGATGAAACTCAGGTTGTAGAGGTGATGGTTGAGGTGAAAGTGGATGAAGTTCTGGTTGTGGAGAGGGAGGAGGAATTGCTGGTTGTGGAGAAGGAGGTGGAATTTTTGGTTGTTCAGGAATTTGTGGTTCTTCTGGTATGGGTGAGAGAGTATGTTCTGGTTGAGGAGAGTGGGCAATTTCTGGTTGAGTGTTTGGATTTTCTGAGAGGGGAGCGAAAACACGTTGATCAATTTCAGAAAGAACTTTGTCAAGTTCTGATTCTGTTGATGGTGTGGGTTTTGGATTTTTGGTTCGGGATCTCCTGAGAGTCAGTGACTCAGAAGGGTCATCCTCTGGTTCGGTTTCATCAATGGTTGGTATGGGGATTGGAAGTTCATGTGAAGCTGGGGTTGGGATTGATGTTGGAATAGCAGAAGAATTTAAAACATTAGCAGCAGATAGATTACCTCTCTTCTTAGGGGTCTGCTGGGATGGTCCTTCTGAAGGGGCCTTTCTTTCCTTCGTCTTCTTCACAGTAACTTCTGGATTTTGCTGGTGCAGATCTTTAATGTTCAGTTTGGGATCTGTACCATCAGCCTTGCAAGCGTCCAAGTATCTGAGAACAATGACCGGTTTGGATTCAATCTCAGAAAATAGTGGAAAGTCGTCTAGAGGGACTCTTCTGCTGGTGATGTCAGCAAGAGGAGTAACGTTGGGCTCCTTTCTGATATTCTCTATCAGTTTCATTTTCTTCAGATTCTTGGCGTTCAGAGGCTTGCCAACAGTAGGTTCAATAGAACTTAATTCCTGTGCTTCTGTAAGGTGTTCTATCAGCCTCTTCTTAGTCAGAATATCTGATATTAACCTGCCAAAGGGTATCCAATCCCTTTTTGTCCTTTCTTCTTCCCTTGTCTCCTTGACGCTGGTCCTGAGGTGATTAAACAGAAGATGATCCAAGTTAATCTTTACCTTCTGATTAATAAAATAGATCAGAAACTGTTGATCAATATTTATATAATCAGGAGAGCTTGTGGGCTTCCTGTGATTAAAGCACCCCAGAATAATCTTCGCCCATATTATGTGTTGATCCTTTAAGTCTCTGATTTTGCTGCTGGGAACCCCATGGGTGAAAATCTGCCTTGCAATGACAGCAACATCTGAACATCTTTCTGCCATGTCGATACAGCGGATACCACCACCACTGTATCCGATCAATCTTGCAATGTGATCCTCAGTGATCACAATCTTCTTTCCAATTATGTAGGAGGTAACTTGATGTGTTGATGAGTACGCATGAATCCAGAACTCCTTGACCAATACTGGGAACGTTGGTCCCACCAACCTATCAAAATATCTCTCCCATCCTTGTGCCCTAACTTCTTCTGTCAAATCGAATCCATTTTCTTTCAGACTGGAGAAATCAACAATCAGTTCAGACAGCACTTCCAAATTCTTCACTGGTGTAAGGAGTGTTCTGAAGGGAACTTGGTATTGTTCAGATGAAGCCTCCTTCTGGGAACCTGCAGAAACATTGCTAGAGGTTTCCATGTTCACACTTAGGGTTTTCGGAGAAAAATTTTGAGAAAAAGGGTTTCTTTTGAGAAGGATGATTGCACAAGTAAAAATGCAGAAAATCTTTGGATGATTGTAAGAAACGGTAAAAGTTTAATGAATGATGTTAATGTGCTTAAATAGATTTCAAAATGATTTTTGAAAACGTAAACGGTTTTAAGAAAGAGAAATAATTCATGATTATATTTTAAAACATGATAACGTGCATTTAATGCTTGCTGATTTTGGGGGATTTGAGAAAGATACTTAAAACGGTTACCAGACATGTGTCTCAATGCACCCAATCAGCGTTTTGCCTTCTCAGAAGCGTGCACGCGTGTTCTGCTTCAGAGATTTGCTGATGATTGGATGACACTTGTTTGATTTAGTGAGCAGCACGTCTATCCTTGAGCTGAAACGCTCAGATCTTTAAGAATAGAATCTGATACGATCTGCATGTCTATCTTTCTGAAGGATAATATATAGAATTAAAACATTTTCACTCTGGGCAGATTTTCATGCTGAGATGATTCAGAATGAAATTGAACCTATCTTCAGAAAGAGGTTTAGTGAAGATATCAGCACATTGATGGTCTGTATCAATAAATTTTAAGTTCAAAATTCCTTTCTGAATATAGTCCCTAATGAAGTGATGTTTTATTTCTATATGCTTAGCCCTAGAATGCAAAATAGGATTTTTACTTAAGCAAATAGCAGAAGTATTGTCACAAAGTATAGGGATGTTACTCTCAAAAATCTAGAAGTCTTCAAGCTGACTTTTCATCCAGAGCATTTGTGTGCTACATCCTGCTGCTGCTATGTACTCAGCTTCTGCTGTTGATAGCGCAATTGTGGATTTCCTTTTGCTGGACCAAGAGATCAGATTTTCTCCCAGAAACTGGCAGCTTCCAGAAGTACTTTTACGCTCTACTCTGTCTCCAGCAAAGTCAGCATCGCAGTAGCCTACTAAGCTCTGTAGACCTTCTGTTCTACCTTTTTGCTTACCTCTTCTCTTTCCAGAATGCACGTGGGATGCATTGGAATCTTTGATGGCTTACATTCTGAGAGGTCAAATTTCTTCAGAAGATCTCTGACATATTTGCTCTGATGAATGTAAGTTCCCTCTGGAGTTTGATTGATCTGAATTCCTAGAAAGAATTTCAGTTCCCCCATGAGGCTCATCTCAAATTCTGCCTGCATACACTTAGCAAATTTTCTTCCAAGAGAAGGATTAGTAGATCCAAAAATAATATCATCAACATAAATTTGACAGACTAAGATGTCATTCTTAACTGACTTACAGAATAAGGTAGTGTCCACCTTCCCTCTGGTGAATTCATTTTCTAACAGAAAGTTACTTAGTCTTTCATACCAAGCTCTGGGAGCTTGTTTCAGACCATATAGTGACTTCTTTAGTTTGAAAACATGTTCTGGATGTTTTGTACTTTCAAAACCAGGGGGTTGGTGAACATAAACCTCTTCTTCTATATAACCATTTAAGAATGCACTCTTGACATCCATCTGATACAGAGTGATGCCTCTATTAACAGCAAATGAAATTAAAAGTATGATAGATTCTAACCTGGCGACTGGAGCAAAGGTTTCTGTATAGTCTATTCCCTCTTTCTGACTATAACCTTGTGCTACCAGTCGTGCTTTGTTTCTGATGACTTCACCTTGTTCATTTAGCTTGTTTCTGAACACCCATCTTGTTCCAATGACGTTGAATCCTTTTGGTCTGGGAACAAGATCCCATACGTCATTTCTGGTGAATTGATTCAGCTCTTCTTGCATTGCTAGAATCCAGTCGTTGTCCAGAAGTGCTTCATCAATAGAAGAAGGTTCAATCAGAGATACAAGTCCCATGAGGGATTCTTCAGAGTTTCTGAAGCTTGCTCTTGTTCTGATTGGATCTTCCTTTCTTCCTAAGATAGTTTCTTCTGGGTGATCCAAGCTGCTTCTGGGTAGTCTCTTCTGAGGTTGATCAGCAGCTGTTGTAGGATTGCTAGCAGTGCTCCTTTCAGATGTTCAAGGAGTGTCTTTGTTGAGAGCTTCTGATGACTTGTCTTCAGAACCTGTAAATTCAATTTCCATACCTGCAAAAACTTCATTCTGCTTTGACTTTTCAGAGTCAAGCTTATCATCAAAACGAACACTGGTTGATTCTTCCACAATCTGTGTTTCTGTATTGTATACTCTGTACCCTCTTGAGCGTTTAGAGTATCCTAAGATAATATTCTTCTGTGCTTTAGAGTCAAACTTGTTCAAATAATTTTTTGTATTTAACATAAAACAAGTACATCCAAATGGATGAAAATATGAAATGTTGGGCTTTCTGTTCTTCCACAATTCATATGGAGTCTTTTCCAGAATAGGTCTTATTGAGATTCTATTCTGAATGTAGCATGTTGTGTTTATTGCCTCTGCCCAGAAGATCTTAGCAATGTTTGTCTCATTGATCATGGTTCTGGCCATTTCTTGCAATGTTCTGTTCTTTCGTTCTACAACTCCATTTTGTTGGGGAGTTCTAGGACAAGAGAAATCATGCAGAATGCCTCTGCCATTAAAGAATGACTCAAAATCTTTGTTTTCAAACTCTCCACTATGATCACTTCTGACTTTAACGATTCTAAGATCCTTTTCATTCTGAACTTGGTTACAGAAGGTAACAAACACAGAGTGTGACTCGTCCTTGTGTCTTAAGAACTTTACCCATGTCCATCTGCTATAGTCATCTACGATTACTAACCCATACTTCTTGCCACTGACTGAAGCAGTTTTAACTGGTCCAAATAAGTCAATGTGCAGAAGTTCTAATGGCTTAGAGGTAGAAACAACATTTTTAGATTTGAAAGAAGGTTTTGTAAACTTTCCTTTCTGGCATGCTTCACACAGAGCATCTGAATTGAACTTCAAATTAGGAAGTCCTCTGACCAGATTGAGTTTGTTAATCTGAGATATTCTTCTCATACTAACATGCCCCAATCTTCTGTGCCAGATCCACTGCTTGTTGTTAACAGACAGAAGACACTTTACATTCTGACTTTTCAGTTCAGAAAGTTTGATTTTATAGATGTTGTTTTTCCTCTTTCCATTAAATAGGATAGTCCCATCTTTCTGACTAACAGCTTTACATGATTTTTGATTAAAGATTATATCATAACCGTTATCACTTAATTAACTTATGGATAACAGATTATGCATTAATCCATCTACTAGCAGAACATTATTTATAGAGGGAATATTTCCATTAGCTACAGTTCCAGAGCCAATGATCTTTCCCCTCTGATTGCCCCCAAAGCCAACGTGGCCTCCAGGCTTAAGTTCCAGGCTTTGGAACATATGCCTTCTTCCCGTCATGTGTCGCGAGCAACCAGAGTCCAGGTACCATGACTGGTGATTCCTGATTTGCTGCTAAAGATATCTGCAACATGTATTATTTTATCCTTAGGTACCCAGATTTTCTTGGGTCCTGATTTGTTAGATTTACCAAAACTCTGGTTGAATTTTGGTTTCACGGAATACTTACTGCTAGTGTATTTAATATCATGTGTGTGACCATACACAAAATGTGAGTTCAGAGGAGTGTATTTAATGGTTAAATCCATGGCATTCTTTGGTGTAGGAACCTTACCTTGGTATCCTATTCCCTTCCTGCCATTTCTGCTAACTCCATAGATCATTGAAGCCATTTTGCTTCTATCTATGCTTTTAGCAAGGAACTTCTGGAAACTATGATCATACTCCTTGATGATCTCATCAGCGCTGCTGGGAGTTTCAGAAATTGGTTCCTTCTGAGAGTTTTGTAAAACATTTTCTAATTTTGAAATTTTATTTCTCAGCTCAGAATTTTCCAATTTAAGACTCTCAGTCTTATCAGAGTCAGATTCAAGATTCCTTTTCAGGTTTCTGAATTTAACTCTAATCTGCTGGTACCTTTCCAGAATTTCGTTGAGGCTTTCAGCAAGTTCAGCCTTAGTAAAATTAATTGCAAAGTCAGGAAATACCTCTTCAGTGTCTGATTCTGAGTCTGATTCAGAAGCTTCACTGTCTTTTGAAATGTTAGCCATGAGAGCTATGTTTGCTCTCTCATCATCTGATTCTGAGTCAGCTTCAGACGATTCAGAGTCATCCCATGTAGCCATGAGACTTTTCTTCTTTTCTCTTCCAAACTTCTTTTTGGGCTTTTCCCTATGAAGCTTTGGGCAGTCACTCTTGTAGTGTCCTTGCTCATTGCACTCATAGCAGATGATGTCCTTCGTGTTTGGCTTTCTGCTTCTTGAGGAGCCTTCAGATCTTCTGTATCTAGAGGAAGAATCTGTCCTTCTGTATCTGGAAGAAGACTCATTCTGATCAGATCTTTTGGGATTCCTGAACTTCCTTTGCCTCTGCTTTAACAGTTGGTTCTCTCTTCTAGAGAGGAGAGAAAGTTCGTCTTCTCCTGATGAGGATCCATCAGATGTTTCTTCAACTGCCTGCAAAACTTTAGACTCAGATTTTTTGTTAGATTTTAATGCCAAAGGCTTACCTTGCTTCTGAGGTTCATCAGCTTCTATCTCTATCTCATGACTTCTGAGGGAGCTGATAAGTTCCTCCAGAGAAATTTTGTTGAGATCTTTTGCTAGCTTCAGAGCTGTAACCATTGGCCTCCACTGCTTTGGTAAGCTTTTGATGATCTTCTTGACATGATCAACAGTAGAGTATCCTTTTTCCAGAACCTTGAGACCAGCCACCAGAATTTGGAATCTTGAGAACATTGTTTCAATGGATTCACTTTCTTCCATTTTGAATGCTTCATACTTCATGCGTCATTCTGAGTGAGTCAAACATGTTCTTTGATGTGTCTTTGTTAGAGATCTTTTCATATTCAGCGTAAGAGATGGCGCTGAGAAGAATGGTTCTGGCCTTGTGGTGATTTTTGAAGTCACGCTTTTGTTGGTCAGACATTGCTTTCCTGTCAATCTTCTGACCGCTTGCATTCACTGGGTGCGTGTATCCATCTGTCACCATGTCCCACAGATCAGCATCATGTGCCAGAAAGAAGCTTTCAATTCTGTCTTTCCAGTAATCAAAATTTTCTCCATCAAAGACTGGAGGTTTGCCGCTGAATCTGTCTATGTATTCATTGTTGTCATTGCTGGTGTGTTAATAAGTTCCTGCCATTGTGTTTTTCTGACGCTGGATCTTGTACTGACACGGTTAAGTGTTTTAGCTCAGAACCAGGCGCTCTGATGCCAATTGAAGAAGTGAAAAATACAAGCAGGTAGGTTGAATTGTAAAAACTGGAAATCAATTGCAGTCAACACGGTATTTTTATCCTGGTTCGTTTGATCTCAAACTACTCCAGTCCACCCGTCAAGGTGATTTCGTCTCTCTCCAACGAGGTCTTAATCCACTATATTCAACTGAATATTACAACTGCTATAAAAACTTCTAAAGCCTTCTTGAGTCAAACCACAAACCGGTTTCTCAAGGAAATACTTTCTTACAAAGAATTGAAATCTAGGTGTGTGAATGTTTTCTACAAAAACTGTTTATCACAACTGTGATACTACACAAATTAAGCTTATGAGAACTAGAGTGCTAAAAATAATTTAGTAAGGAATTGAGAGCTTTTAGCAAACTGAGAGTGAGGAAGATGATGAATAGCTTTAGGTGTATAGATTGTTGTAGAGCATTAGCCAATTCAATCTTCATTGACTTGTTTATATAGCATTGGAAGTAGTGTATGTTGGAGTAATAATTCTGTTTCAATGCCAATAACATTCTTTCCTTATTAAGCAGATCTTGTCTTGAATGATGTCGTTGGTGATAAATCATCTTAAATGCACAGTACCGTTGCCACTTAAGCGTGTTCTGGCTTTGGCTCATTCTGGCGCTGCTTAGGTGCTGATGAACTGTTATTGTCTTTATCAGAGTTCAGATGATTAAGCGCAGATCTGTTCATCAAGCTTCAGCATAAGCGCAAGTTGATCTTCTGATTCTGGTATCTGATATAACATCTTCTGATGCTGATGTTGATATCCAATTTTCTGATGCTGATGATGATGTTCTCTTGCTGATACCCATCAGAGTTTCTATAAAACAGAATGTAATGTTTAGATAGAATATGTGTCTTACATGAATCATACAATTAATGTATCTTAGCATTTTGTTATCATCAAAACTTAAACTTAGGGTAGTAGATTAAAACTTTGTTCTAACACATAGGTCTCTCGTAGGTCTTACACTGGCGTTATCTTTTATAGGGTCGTAGGTTGCTCGTAGGTCTTACCCTCACGTTATCTTTTCTAAGGTCGTAGGTCACTCGGAGGTCTTACACAAATGTTATGTTTTCTAGGGTCGTAGATCGCTCCTAGGTCTTATCCTCACGTTCTTTTCTAGGGTTGTAGGTCTTTCCCTTACGTTATCTTTTATAAGGTCGTAGGTCGCTCGTAGGTCTTACCCTTATGTTATCTTTCTAGGGTCATAGGTCACTCGTAGGTCTTACCCAATGTTATCTTTTATAGGGTCGTAGGATGCTTGTAGGTCTTACCCTCACATTATCTTTTATATGGTCGAAGTTTGCTCGTAGGTCTTACCCTCATGTTACCTTTTCTAGGGTCGTAGGTCGCTCATAGGTCTTACCCTCATGTTATCTTTTCTAGGGTCGTAGGTCACCCATAGGTCTTACCATCATGTTATCTATTCTAAGGTCATAGGTCGCTCGTAGGTCTTACCCTCACGTTATATTTTATAGGGTTGTAGGTCTCTCGTAGGTCTTACCCTCATGTTATATTTCTAGGATCATAGGTCTCTCGTAGGTCTTACACTGGCGTTATCTTTTATAGGGTCGTAGGTCTCTCATAGGTCTTACCCTCATGTTATCTTTTTTAGGGTCGTAGGTCTCCCGTAGGTCATACCCTCACGTTATCTATTCTAAGGTCGTAGGTCGCTCATATGTCTTACCCTCATGTTATATTTTATAGGGTTATAGGTCTCTCGTAGGTCTTACCCTCATGTTATATTTCTAGGATCATAGGTCAATCGTAGGTCTTACCCTCACAATATCTTTTATAGGGTCGTAGTTCGCTCGTAGGTCTTACCCTCACGTTATAATTTCTAAGGTCTAGGTCGCTCGTAGGTCTTACCCTCACGTTATCTTTTCTAAGGTCGTAGGTCCCTCGGAGGTCTTACCCAAATGTTATATTTTCTAGGGTCGTAGGTCGCTCGTAGGTCTTATCCTCACGTTCTTTTCTAGGGTTGTAGGTCTTACCCAAATGTTATCTTTTATAGGGTCGTAGGATGCTTGTAGGTCTTACCCTCACATTATCTTTTATAGGGTCGGAGGTCACTCGTAGGTCTTACCCTCATGTTATATTTTATAGGGTTGTAGGTCACTCGTAGGTCTTACCCTCATGTTATATTTCTAGGATCATAGGTGTCTCGTAGGTCTTACACTGACGTTATCTTTTATAGGGGCGTAGGTCGCTCATAGGTCTTACCCTCATGTTATCTTTTCTAGGGTCGTAGGTCGCCCGTAGGTCTTACCCTCACGTTATCTATTATAAGGTCTTAGGTCGCTCGTAGGTCTTACCCTCACGTTATATTTTATAGGGTTGTAGGTCTCTTGTAGGTCTTACCCTCATGTTATATTTCTAGGATCATAGGTCTCTCGTAGGTCTTACACTGAGGTTATCTTTTATAGGGTCGTAGGTCGCCCATAGGTCTTACCCTCATGTTATATTTCTAGGGTCGTTGGTCGCTCGTAGGTCTTACACTTATGTTATCTTTTCTAGGGTCGTAGGTCTCTTGTAGGTATTACCCTCACAATATATTTTAGAGGGTCGTAGGTTGCTCGTAGGTCTTACCCTCACGTTATATTTTCTAAGGTTGTAGTTCCCTCGTCGGTCTTACCATCACGTTATCTTTTATATGGTCGTAGGTCGCATGTAGATATTACCCTCATGTTATGTTTTCAATGGTCGTAGTTCGCTTGTAGGTCTTACCCTCACGTTATCTTTTCTAGGTTCGTAGGATTATCATAGGTCTTACCCTCATGTTATCTTTTTTGGGGTCGTAGGTCGCTCATAGGTCTTACCCACACGATATCTTTGATAGGGTCGTAGGTCACTCATATGTCTTACCCTCAAGGTATCTTTCTAGGGGCATAGGTCGCTTTTAGGTCTTACCCACACGTTATCTTTTATAGGGTCATAGGTCACTCATAGGTCTTACCCTCACGTTATCTTTTATAGGGTCCTAGGTCGCATGTAGGTCTTACCCTCACGTTATCTTTTCTAGGGTCGTAGTTCGCTCGTAGGTCTTACCCTCATGTTATCTTTTCTAGGGTCGTAGGTCTCTCATAGGTCTTACCCTTATGTTATCTTTTCTAGGGTCGTAGGTCGCTCATAAGTCTCACCCACACGATATCTTTTATAGGGTCGTAGGTTGCTCGTAGGTCTTACCCTCATATTATCTTTCGAGGGTCATAGGTTTCTTGTAGGTCTTACGCACACATTATCTTTTATAGGGTCGTAGGTCGCTCATAGGTCTTACACTCATGTTATCTTTTCTTGGGTCTTAGGTCGCCCGTAGGTCTTACCCTCATGTTATCTATTCTAAGGTCGTAGGTCGCTCGTAGGTCTTACACTCACGTTATCTTTTATAGGGTTGTAGGTCTCTCGTAGGTCTTACCCACATGTTATATTTCTAGGATCATAGGTCTCTCGTAGGTCTTACACTGACGTTATCTTTTATAGGGTCGTAGGTCGCTCATAGGTCTTACCCTCATGTTATATTTCTAGGGTTGTATGTCGCTCGTAGGTCTTACGCTTATGTTATCTTTTCTAGGGTCGTAGGTCGCTTGTAGTTATTACCCTCACAATATCATTTATAGGGTCGTAGGTCGCTCGTAGGTCTTACCCTCACGTTATATTTTCTAAGGTTGTAGTTCGCTCGTAGGTCGTACCCTCACGTTATCTTTTATAGGGTCGTAGGTCGCCCATAGGTATTACCCTCATGTTATCTTATCAACGGTCGTAGTTCGCTCGTAGGTCTTACCCTCACATTATCTTTTCTAGGGTCGTAGGTCGCTCATAGGTCTTACCCTCACGTTATCTTTTCTAGGGTCGTAGGTCGCTCATAGGTCTTACCCACACGATATCTTTTTTAGGGTCGTAGGTCACTCGTAGGTCTTACCCTCATGTTATCTTTCTAGGGGCATAGGCCGCTTTTAGGTCTTACCCACATGTTATCTTTTATAGGGTCATAGGTCACTCGTAGATCTTACCCTCACATTATCTTTTATAGGGTCGTAGGTCGCCTGTAGGTCTTACCCTCACTTTATCTTTTCTAGGGTCGTAGTTCGCTCGTAGGTCTTACCCTCATGTTATCTTTTCCAGGGTCGTAGGTCACTCATAGGTCTTACCTTCACGTTATCTTTTCGAGGGTCGTAGGTTGCTCATAAGTCTCACCCACACGATATCTTTTAAAGGGTCGTAGGTTGCTCGTAGGTCTTACCCTCACGTTATCTTTTCTAAGGTCGTAGGTCGCTCGGAGGTCTTACGCAAATGTTATATTTTCTAGGTTCGTAGGTCACTCATTGGTCTTATCCTCACGTTATTGTTTCTAGGGTCGTAGGTTGCTCGTAGGTCTTACCCTGACGTTATATTTTATAGGGTCGTAGGTCGCTCGTAGGTCTTATACTCATGTTATCTTTTATAGGGCCGTAGGTCCCTCGTAGGACTTACCCACACGTTTTCTTTTATAGGGTCGTAGGTCGCTCGTAGGTCTTACCCTCACGTTATGATTTTTAGGGTCTAGGTTGCTCATAGGTCTTACCCTCACGTTATCTTTTCTAAGGTCGTAGGTCGCTCGGAGGTCTTACGCAAATGATATATTTTCTAGGGTCGTAGGTCACTCGTAGGTCTTATCCTCACATTATCTTTTCTAGGGTTATAGGTCTTACCCTCACGTTATCTTTTATAAGGTCGTAGGTCGCCCATAGGTCTTACCCTTATGTTATCTTTCTAGGGTCGTAGGTTGCTCGTAGGTCTTACCCAAACGTTATCTTTTATAGGGTCGTAGGATGCTTGTAAGTCTTACCCTCACATTATCTTTTATAGGGTCGGAGGTCACTTGTAGGTCTTACCCTCATGTTATCTTTTATAGGGTTGTAGGTCACTCGTAGGTCTTACCCTCATGTTATATTTCTAGGATCATAGGTGTCTCGTAGGTCTTACACTGACGTTATCTTTTATAGGGTCGTAGGTCGCTCATAGGTCTTACCCCCATGTTATCTTTTCTAGGGTAGTAGGTCGCCCGTAGGTCTTACCCTCATGTTATCTATTATAAGGTCTTAGGTCGCTTGTAGGTCTTACCCTCACGTTATATTTTATAGGGTTGTAGGTCTCTCGTAGGTCTTACCCTCATGTTATATTTCTAGGATCATAGGTCTCTCGTAGGTCTTACACTGAGGTTATCTTTTATAGGGTCGTAGGTCGCCCATAGGTCTTACCCTCATGTTATATTTCTAGGGTCGTTGGTCGCTCGTAGGTCTTACACTTATGTTATCTTTTTTAGGGTCGTAGGTCGCTCGTAGGTCTTACCCTCACGTTATATTTTCTAAGGTTGTAGTTCGCTCATCGGTCTTACCCTCACGTTATCTTTTATATGGTCGTAGGTCGCCCGTAGATATTACCCTCATGTTATGTTTTCAATGGTCGTAGGTCGCCCGTAGATATTACCCTCATGTTATCTTTCTAGGGGCATAGGCCGCTTTTAGGTCTTACCCACATGTTATCTTTTATAGGGTCATAGGTCACTCGTAGATCTTACCCTCACATTATCTTTTATAGGGTCGTAGGTCGCCCGTAGGTCTTACCCTCACTTTATCTTTTCTAGGGTCGTAGTTCGCTCGTAGGTCTTACCCTCATGTTATCTTTTCCAGGTTCGTAGGTCGCTCATAGGTCTTACCCTCACGTTATCTTTTCGAGGGTCGTAGGTTGCTCATAAGTCTCACCCACACGATATCTTTTATAGGGTCGTAGGTTGCTCGTAGGTCTTACCCCCATGTTATCTTTTCTAAGGTCGTAGGTCGCTCGGAGGTGTTACGCAAATGTTATATTTTCTAGGTTCGTAGGTTGCTCATTTTTCTTATCCTCACGTTATCTTTTCTAGGGTCGTAGGTTGCTCGTAGGTCTTACCCTGACGTTATATTTTATAGGGTCGTAGGTCGCTCGTAGGTCTTATACTCACGTTATCTTTTATAGGGTCGTAGGTCCCTCGTACGACTTACCCACACATTTTCTTTTATAGGGTCGTAGGTCGCTCGTAGGTCTTACCCTCACGTTATGATTTCTAGGGACTAGGTTACTCATAGGTCTTACCCTCTAGTTATCTTTTCTAAGGTCGTAGGTCGCTCGGAGGTCTTACGCAAATGATATATTTTCTAGGGTCGTAGGTCACTCGTAAGTCTTATCCTCACATTATATTTTCTAGGGTTGTAGGTCTTACCCTCACGTTATCTTTTATAAGGTCGTAGGTCGCCCATAGGTCTTACCCTTATGTTATCTTTCTAGGGTCGTAGGTCGCTCGTAGGTCTTACCCCAACGTTATCTTTTATAAGGTTGTAGGATGCTTGTAGGTCTTACCCTCACATTATCTTTTATAGGGTCGGAGTTCACTCGTAGGTCTTACCCTCATGTTATCTTTTATAGGGTTGTAGGTCACTCGTAGGTCTTACCCTCATGTTATATTTCTAGGATCATAGGTGTCTCGTAGGTCTTACACTGACGTTATCTTTTATAGGGTCGTAAGTCGCTCATAGGTCTTACCCTCATGTTATCTTTCTAGGGTCGTAGGTCACTCGTAGGTCTTACATTTATGTTATCTTTTCTAGGGTCGTAGGTCGCTGGTAGGTATTATCATCACAATATCTTTTATAGGGTCTTAGGTCGCTCGTAGGTCTTATCCACATGTTATATTTTCTAAGGTTGTAGTTCGCTCGTAGGTCTTACCCTCACGTTATCTTTTATAGGGTCGTAGGTCCCTCGAAGGACTTACCCTCATGTTATCTTTTATAGGGTCGTAGGTTGCTCGTAGGTCTTACCCTCACATTATCATTTCTAGGGTCTAGGTCGCTTGTAGGTCTTACCCTCATGTTACCTTTTCTAAGGTAATAGGTCGCTCGGAGGTCTTACCCAAATGTTATATTTTCTTGGGTCGTAGGTCGCTCGTAGGTCTTAGCCTCACATTATGAATTGTAGGGTCTAGGTCGCCCGTAGGTATTACCCTCATGTTATCTTTTCTAGGGTCGTAGTACGCTCGTAGGTCTTACCCTCACGTAATTTTTTCTAGGGTCGTAGGTCGCTTATAGGTATTACCCTCACATTATCTTTTCTAGGGTCGTAGGTCGCTCATAGGACTTACCTACATGATATCTTTTATAGGGTCGTAGGTCGCTCGTAGGACTTACCCTCATGTTATCTTTTATAGGGTCGTAGGTCGCTCGTTGGTCTTACCCTCATGGTATGATTTCTAGGGTCCAAGTCGCTCCTAGGTCTTACCCTCACGTTATCTTTTCTAAGGGCGTAGGTCGCTCGGAGGTCTTACGCAAATGTTATATTTTCTAGGTTCGTAGGTCGCTCATAGGTCTTATCCTAACATTATCTTTTCTAAGGTTGTAGGTCTTACCCTCATGTTATCTTTCTAGGGTCGTAGGTCGCTCGTAGGTCTTACCCCAATGTTATCTTTTATGGGGTAGTAGGATGCTTGTAGGTCTTACCCTCACATTATCTTTTATAGGGTCGAAGGTCACTCGTAGGTCTTACCCTCACGTTATCTTTTATAGGGTTGTAGCTCACTCGTAGGTCTTACCCTCATGTTATATTTCTAGGATCATAGGTCTCTCATAGGTCTTACACTGACGTTATCTTTTATAGGGTCGTAGGTAGCTCATAGGTCTTACCCTCATGTTATCTTTCTACGGTCCTAGGTCGCTCATAGGTCTTACCCTCACGTTATCATTTCTAGGGTTGTAGGTCGCCCGTAGGTCTTACCCTCACGTTAGCTTTTCTAGGGTCGTAGTTCGCTCGTATGTCTTACCCTTACGTTACCTTTTCTAGGGTCGTAGGTCACTCATGGGTCTTACCCTCACGTTATCTTTTCTAGGGTCGTAGGTCGCCCGTAGGTCTTACCCTCATGTTATATATTCTAAGGTCGTAGCTCACTCGTAGGTCTTACCCTCATGTTATCTTTTATACGGTTGTAGTTCGCTCGTAGGTCATACCCTCATGTTATATTTCTAGGATCATAGGTCTCTCGTAGGTGTTACACTGACGTTATCTTTTATAGGGTCGTAGGTCTCTCATAGGTCTTACCGTCATGTTATCTTTCTAGGGTCTTAGGTCACTCGTAGGTCTTACACTTATGTTATTTTTTCTAGGGTCGTAGGTCTCTTGTAGGTATTACCCTCACAATATCTTTTATAGGGTCGTAGGTCGCTCGTAGGTCTTACCCACACGTTATATTTTCTAAGGTTGTAGTTCGCTCGTAGGTCTTACCCTCACGTTATCTTTTATAGGGTCCTAGGTCCCTCGAAGGACTTACCCTCATGTTATCTTTTATAGGGTCATAGGTTGCTCGTAGGTCTTACCCTCACGTTATCATTTCTAGGGACTAGGTCGCTCGTAGGTCTTACCCTCATGTTATCTTTTCTAAGGTCGTAGGTTGCTCGGAGGTCTTACCCAAATGTTATATTTTCTAGGGTCGTAGGTGGCTCGTAGGTCTTATCCTCACGTTCTTTTCTAGGTTTGTAGGTCTTACCCTCACGTTATCTTTTATAAGGTCGTAGGTCGCTCGTAGGTCTTACCCTTTTGTTATCTTTATAGGGTCTTAGGTCGCTCGTAGGTCTTACCCCAATGTTATCTTTTATAGGGTCGTAGGATGCTTGTAGGTCTTACCCTCACATTATCTTTTATAGGGTCGATGTTTGCTCGTAGGTCTTACCCTCATGTTATCTTTTCTAGGGTCGTAGGTCGCCCGAAGGTCTTACCTTCACGTTATCTATTCTAAGGTCGTAGGTCTCTCATAGGTCTTACCCTCACGTTATATTTTATAGGGTTGTAGGTCTCTCGTAGGTCTTACCCTCATGTTATATTTCTAGGATCATAGGTCTCTCGTAGGTCTTACACTGACGTTATCTTTTATAGGGTCGTAGGTCGCTCGTAGGTCTTACCCTCACGTTATCTTTTCTAAGGTCGTAGGTCACTCGGAGGTCTTACCCAAATGTTATATTTTCTAGGGTCGTAGGTCGCTCGTAGGTCTTATCCTTACATTCTTTTCTAGAGTTGTAGGTCTTACCCTCATGTTATCTTATATAAGGTCGTAGGTCGCTCGTAGGTCTTACCCTTGTGTTATCTTTCTAGGGTCGTAGGTCGCTCGTAGGTCTTACCCCAATGTTATCTTTTATAGGGTCGTAGGATGCTAGTAGGTCTTACCCTCACATTATCTTTTATAGGGTCGAAGTTTGCTCGTAGGTCTTACCCTCATGTTACCTTTTCTAGGGTCGTTGGTCGCTCATACGTCTTACCCTCATGTTATCTTTTCAAGGGTCGTAGGTCACCCGTAGGTCTTACCCTCATGTTATCTATTCTAAGGTCGTAGGTCGCTCGTAGGTCTTACCCTCACGTTATATTTTATAGGGTTGTAGGTCTCTCGTAGGTCTTACCCTCATGTTATATTTCTAGGATCATAGGTCTCTCGTAGGTCTTACACTGACGTTATCTATTCTAAGTTCGTAGGTCGCTCATAGGTCTTACCCTCATGTTATATTTTATAGGGTTATAGGTCTCTCGTAGGTCTTACCCTCATGTTATATTTCTAGGATTATAGGTCTCTCGTAGGTCTTACCCTCACAATATCTTTTATAGGGTCGTAGGTCACTCGTAGGTCTTACCCTCACGTTATAATTTCTAAGGTCTAGGTCGCTCGTAGGTCTTACCCCCATGTTATCTTTTCTAAGGTCGTAGGTCCCTTGGAGGTCTTACCCAAATGTCATATTTTCTAGGGTCGTAGGTCGCTCGTAGGTCTTATCCTCACGTTCTTTTCTAGGGTTGTAGGTCTTACCCTCACGTTATCTTTTATAAGGTCGTAGCTTGCTCGTAGGTCTTACCCTTATGTTATATTTCTAGGGGCGTAGGTCGCTCGTAGGTCTTACCCCAATGTTATCTTTTATAGGGTCGTAGGATGCTAGTAGGTCTTACCCTCACATTATCTTTTATAGGGTCGAAGTTTGCTCGTAGGTCTTACCCTCATGTTACCTTTTCTAGGGTCGTTGGTCGCTCATACGTCTTACCCTCATGTTATCTTTTCAAGGGTCGTAGGTCACCCGTAGGTCTTACCCTCATGTTATCTATTCTAAGGTCGTAGGTCGCTCGTAGGTCTTACCCTCACGTTATATTTTATAGGGTTGTAGGTCTCTCGTAGGTCTTACCCTCATGTTATATTTCTAGGATCATAGGTCTCTCGTAGGTCTTACACTGACGTTATCTATTCTAAGTTCGTAGGTCGCTCATAGGTCTTACCCTCATGTTATATTTTATAGGGTTATAGGTCTCTCGTAGGTCTTACCCTCATGTTATATTTCTAGGATCATAGGTCTCTCGTAGGTCTTACCCTCACAATATCTTTTATAGGGTCGTAGGTCACTCGTAGGTCTTACCCTCACGTTATAATTTCTAAGGTCTAGGTCGCTCGTAGGTCTTACCCCCATGTTATCTTTTCTAAGGTCGTAGGTCCCTTGGAGGTCTTACCCAAATGTCATATTTTCTAGGGTCGTAGGTCGCTCGTAGGTCTTATCCTCACATTCTTTTCTAGGGTTGTAGGTCTTACCCTCACGTTATCTTTTATAAGGTCGTAGCTCGCTCGTAGGTCTTACCCTTATGTTATATTTCTAGGGGCGTAGGTCGCTCGTAGGTCTTTCCCCAATGTTATCTTTTATAAGGTCGTAGGATGCTTGTAGGTCTTACCCTCACATTATCTTTTATAGGGTAGAAGTTTGCTTGTAGGTCTTACCCTCACGATACCTTTTCTAGGGTCATAGGTCGCTCATAGGTCTTACCCTCATGTTATCTTTTCTAGGGTCGTAGGTCGCCCGTAGGTCTTACCCTCATGTTATATATTCTAAGGTTGTAGGTTGCTCGTAGGTTTTACCCTCACGTTATCTTTTATAGGGTCTTAGGTCCCTCGAAGGACTAACCCTCACGTTATCTTTTATAGGGTCATAGGTTACTCGTAGGTCTTACCCTCATGTTATCATTTCTAGGGTCTAGGTCGCTAGTAGGTCTTACCCTCACGTTATCTTTTCTAAGGTCGTAGGTCGCTCGGAGGTCTTACCCAAATGTTATATTTTCTAGGGTCGTAGGTCGCTCGTAGGTCTTATCCTCACGTTCTTTTCTAGGGTTGTAGGTCTTACCCTCACGTTATCTTTTATAAGGTCGTAGGTCGCTCGTAGGTCTTACCCTTATGTTATCTTTATAGGGTCGTAGGTCGCTCGTAGGTCTTACCCCAATGTTATCTTTTATAGGGTCGTAGGATGCTTGTAGGTCTTACCCTCACATTATCTTTTATAGGGTCGATGTTTGCTCGTAGGTCTTACCCTCACGTTACCTTTTCTAGGGTCGTAGGTCGCTCATAGGTCTTACCCTCATGTTATCTTTTCTAGGGTTGTAGGTCGACCGTAGGTCTTACCTTCACGTTATCTATTCTAAGGTCATAGGTCGCTCGTAGGTCTTACCCTCATGTTATATTTTATAGGGTTATAGGTCTCTCGTTGGTCTTACCCTCATGTTATATTTCTAAAATTATAGGTCTCTCGTAGGTCTTACACTGACGTTATCTTTAATAGGGTCGTAGGTCGCTCGTAGGTCTTACCCTCACGTTATCTTTTCTAAGGTCGTAGGTCACTCGGAGGTCTTACCCAAATGTTATATTTTCTAGGGTCGTAGGTCGCTCGTAGGTCTTATCCTCACGTTCTTTTCTAGGGTTGTAGGTCTTACCCTTACGTTATCTTTTATAAGGTCGTAGGTCGCTTGTAGGTCTTACCCTTATGTTATCTTTCTAGGGTCATAGGTCGCTCGTAGGTCTTACCCAATGTTATCTTTTATAGGGTCGTAGGATGCTTGTAGGTCTTACCCTCACATTATCTTTTATATGGTCGAAGTTTGCTCGTAGGTCTTACCCTCATGTTACCTTTTCTCGGGTCATAGGTCGCTCATAGGTCTTACCCTCACGTTATCTTTTCTAGGGTCATAGGTCGCCCGTAGGTCTTACCCTCACGTTATATATTCTAAGGTCGTAGCTCACTCGTAGGTCTTACCCTCAAGTTATCTTTTATAGGGTTGTAGGTCGCTCAAAGGTCATACCCTCATGTTATATTTCTAGGATCATAGGTCTCTCGTAGGTGTTACACTGATGTTATCTTTTATAGGGTCGTAGGTCTCTCATAGGTCTTATCGTCATGTTATCTTTCTAGGGTCTTAGGTCACTCGTAGGTCTTACACTTATGTTATTTTTTCTAGGGTCGTAGGTCTCTTGTAGGTATTACCCTCACAATATCTTTTATAGGGTCGTAGGTCGCTCGTAGGTCTTACCCACACGTTATATTTTCTAAGGTTGTAGTACGCTCGTAGGTCTTACCCTCACGTTATCTTTTATAGGGTCCTAGGTCCCTCGAAGGACTTACCCTCATGTTATCTTTTATAGGGTCATAGGTTGCTCGTAGGTCTTACCCTCACGTTATCATTTCTAGGGACTAGGTCGCTCGTAGGTCTTACCCTCATGTTATCTTTTCTAAGGTCGTAGGTTGCTCGGAGGTCTTACCCAAATGTTATATTTTCTAGGGTCGTAGGTGGCTCGTAGGTCTTATCCTCACGTTCTTTTCTAGGTTTGTAGGTCTTATCCTCACGTTATCTTTTATAAGGTCGTAGGTCGCTCGTAGGTCTTACCCTTTTGTTATCTTTATAGGGTCTTAGGTCGCTCGTAGGTCTTACCCCAATGTTATCTTTTATAGGGTCGTAGGATGCTTGTAGGTCTTACCCTCACATTATCTTTTATAGGGTCGATGTTTGCTCGTAGGTCTTACCCTCATGTTATCTTTTCTAGGGTCGTAGGTCGCCCGTAGGTCTTACCTTCACGTTATCTATTCTAAGGTCGTAGGTCTCTCATAGGTCTTACCCTCACGTTATATTTTATAGGGTTGTAGGTCTCTCGTAGGTCTTACCCTCATGTTATATTTCTAGGATCATAGGTCTCTCGTAGGTCTTACACTGACGTTATCTTTTATAGGGTCGTAGGTCGCTCGTAGGTCTTACCCTCACGTTATCTTTTCTAAGGTCGTAGGTCACTCGGAGGTCTTACCCAAATGTTATATTTTCTAGGGTCGTAGGTCGCTCGTAGGTCTTATCCTTACATTCTTTTCTAGAGTTGTAGGTCTTACCCTCATGTTATCTTATATAAGGTCGTAGGTCGCTCGTAGGTCTTACCCTTGTGTTATCTTTCTAGGGTCGTAGGTCGCTCGTAGGTCTTACCCCAATGTTATCTTTTATAGGGTCGTAGGATGCTAGTAGGTCTTACCCTCACATTATCTTTTATAGGGTCGAAGTTTGCTCGTAGGTCTTACCCTCATGTTACCTTTTCTAGGGTCGTTGGTCGCTCATACGTCTTACCCTCATGTTATCTTTTCAAGGGTCGTAGGTCACCCATAGGTCTTACCCTCATGTTATCTATTCTAAGGTCGTAGGTCGCTCGTAGGTCTTACCCTCACGTTATATTTTATAGGGTTGTAGGTCTCTCGTAGGTCTTACCCTCATGTTATATTTCTAGGATCATAGGTCTCTCGTAGGTCTTACACTGACGTTATCTATTCTAAGTTCGTAGGTCGCTCATAGGTCTTACCCTCATGTTATATTTTATAGGGTTATAGGTCTCTCGTAGGTCTTACCCTCATGTTATATTTCTAGGATCATAGGTCTCTCGTAGGTCTTACCCTCACAATATCTTTTATAGGGTCGTAGGTCACTCGTAGGTCTTACCCTCACGTTATAATTTCTAAGGTCTAGGTCGCTCGTAGGTCTTACCCCCATGTTATCTTTTCTAAGGTCGTAGGTCCCTTGGAGGTCTTACCCAAATGTCATATTTTCTAGGGTCGTAGGTCGCTCGTAGGTCTTATCCTCACGTTCTTTTCTAGGGTTGTAGGTCTTACCCTCACGTTATCTTTTATAAGGTCGTAGCTTGCTCGTAGGTCTTACCCTTATGTTATATTTCTAGGGCCGTAGGTCGCTCGTAGGTCTTACCCCAATGTTATCTTTTATAAGGTCGTAGGATGCTTGTAGGTCTTACCCTCACATTATCTTTTATAGGGTAGAAGTTTGCTTGTAGGTCTTACCCTCACGATACCTTTTCTAGGGTCATAGGTCGCTCATAGGTCTTACCCTCATGTTATCTTTTCTAGGGTCGTAGGTCGCCCGTAGGTCTTACCCTCATGTTATATATTCTAAGGTTGTAGGTTGCTCGTAGGTTTTACCCTCACGTTATCTTTTATAGGGTCTTAGGTCCCTCGAAGGACTAACCCTCACGTTATCTTTTATAGGGTCATAGGTTACTCGTAGGTCTTACCCTCATGTTATCATTTCTAGGGTCTAGGTCGCTAGTAGGTCTTACCCTCACGTTATCTTTTCTAAGGTCGTAGGTCGCTCGGAGGTCTTACCCAAATGTTATATTTTCTAGGGTCGTAGGTCGCTCGTAGGTCTTATCCTCACGTTCTTTTCTAGGGTTGTAGGTCTTACCCTCACGTTATCTTTTATAAGGTCGTAGGTCGCTCGTAGGTCTTACCCTTATGTTATCTTTATAGGGTCGTAGGTCGCTCGTAGGTCTTACCCCAATGTTATCTTTTATAGGGTCGTAGGATGCTTGTAGGTCTTACCCTCACATTATCTTTTATAGGGTCGATGTTTGCTCGTAGGTCTTACCCTCACGTTACCTTTTCTAGGGTCGTAGGTCGCTCATAGGTCTTACCCTCATGTTATCTTTTCTAGGGTTGTAGGTCGACCGTAGGTCTTACCTTCACGTTATCTATTCTAAGGTCATAGGTCGCTCGTAGGTCTTACCCTCATGTTATATTTTATAGGGTTATAGGTCTCTCGTTGGTCTTACCCTCATGTTATATTTCTAAAATTATAGGTCTCTCGTAGGTCTTACACTGACGTTATCTTTAATAGGGTCGTAGGTCGCTCGTAGGTCTTACCCTCACGTTATCTTTTCTAAGGTCGTAGGTCACTCGGAGGTCTTACCCAAATGTTATATTTTCTAGGGTCGTAGGTCGCTCGTAGGTCTTATCCTCACGTTCTTTTCTAGGGTTGTAGGTCTTACCCTTACGTTATCTTTTATAAGGTCGTAGGTCGCTTGTAGGTCTTACCCTTATGTTATCTTTCTAGGGTCATAGGTCGCTCGTAGGTCTTACCCAATGTTATCTTTTATAGGGTCGTAGGATGCTTGTAGGTCTTACCCTCACATTATCTTTTATATGGTCGAAGTTTGCTCGTAGGTCTTACCCTCATGTTACCTTTTCTCGGGTCATAGGTCGCTCATAGGTCTTACCCTCACGTTATCTTTTCTAGGGTCATAGGTCGCCCGTAGGTCTTACCCTCACGTTATATATTCTAAGGTCGTAGCTCACTCGTAGGTCTTACCCTCAAGTTATCTTTTATAGGGTTGTAGGTCGCTCAAAGGTCATACCCTCATGTTATATTTCTAGGATCATAGGTCTCTCGTAGGTGTTACACTGATGTTATCTTTTATAGGGTCGTAGGTCTCTCATAGGTCTTATCGTCATGTTATCTTTCTAGGGTCTTAGGTCACTCGTAGGTCTTACACTTATGTTATTTTTTCTAGGGTCGTAGGTCTCTTGTAGGTATTACCCTCACAATATCTTTTATAGGGTCGTAGGTCGCTCGTAGGTCTTACCCACACGTTATATTTTCTAAGGTTGTAGTACGCTCGTAGGTCTTACCCTCACGTTATCTTTTATAGGGTCCTAGGTCCCTCGAAGGACTTACCCTCATGTTATCTTTTATAGGGTCATAGGTTGCTCGTAGGTCTTACCCTCACGTTATCATTTCTAGGGACTAGGTCGCTCGTAGGTCTTACCCTCATGTTATCTTTTCTAAGGTCGTAGGTTGCTCGGAGGTCTTACCCAAATGTTATATTTTCTAGGGTCGTAGGTGGCTCGTAGGTCTTATCCTCACGTTCTTTTCTAGGTTTGTAGGTCTTATCCTCACGTTATCTTTTATAAGGTCGTAGGTCGCTCGTAGGTCTTACCCTTTTGTTATCTTTATAGGGTCTTAGGTCGCTCGTAGGTCTTACCCCAATGTTATCTTTTATAGGGTCGTAGGATGCTTGTAGGTCTTACCCTCACATTATCTTTTATAGGGTCGATGTTTGCTCGTAGGTCTTACCCTCATGTTATCTTTTCTAGGGTCGTAGGTCGCCCGTAGGTCTTACCTTCACGTTATCTATTCTAAGGTCGTAGGTCTCTCATAGGTCTTACCCTCACGTTATATTTTATAGGGTTGTAGGTCTCTCGTAGGTCTTACCCTCATGTTATATTTCTAGGATCATAGGTCTCTCGTAGGTCTTACACTGACGTTATCTTTTATAGGGTCGTAGGTCGCTCGTAGGTCTTACCCTCACGTTATCTTTTCTAAGGTCGTAGGTCACTCGGAGGTCTTACCCAAATGTTATATTTTCTAGGGTCGTAGGTCGCTCGTAGGTCTTATCCTTACATTCTTTTCTAGAGTTGTAGGTCTTACCCTCATGTTATCTTATATAAGGTCGTAGGTCGCTCGTAGGTCTTACCCTTGTGTTATCTTTCTAGGGTCGTAGGTCGCTCGTAGGTCTTACCCCAATGTTATCTTTTATAGGGTCGTAGGATGCTAGTAGGTCTTACCCTCACATTATCTTTTATAGGGTCGAAGTTTGCTCGTAGGTCTTACCCTCATGTTACCTTTTCTAGGGTCGTTGGTCGCTCATACGTCTTACCCTCATGTTATCTTTTCAAGGGTCGTAGGTCACCCATAGGTCTTACCCTCATGTTATCTATTCTAAGGTCGTAGGTCGCTCGTAGGTCTTACCCTCACGTTATATTTTATAGGGTTGTAGGTCTCTCGTAGGTCTTACCCTCATGTTATATTTCTAGGATCATAGGTCTCTCGTAGGTCTTACACTGACGTTATCTATTCTAAGTTCGTAGGTCGCTCATAGGTCTTACCCTCATGTTATATTTTATAGGGTTATAGGTCTCTCGTAGGTCTTACCCTCATGTTATATTTCTAGGATCATAGGTCTCTCGTAGGTCTTACCCTCACAATATCTTTTATAGGGTCGTAGGTCACTCGTAGGTCTTACCCTCACGTTATAATTTCTAAGGTCTAGGTCGCTCGTAGGTCTTACCCCCATGTTATCTTTTCTAAGGTCGTAGGTCCCTTGGAGGTCTTACCCAAATGTCATATTTTCTAGGGTCGTAGGTCGCTCGTAGGTCTTATCCTCACGTTCTTTTCTAGGGTTGTAGGTCTTACCCTCACGTTATCTTTTATAAGGTCGTAGCTTGCTCGTAGGTCTTACCCTTATGTTATATTTCTAGGGCCGTAGGTCGCTCGTAGGTCTTACCCCAATGTTATCTTTTATAAGGTCGTAGGATGCTTGTAGGTCTTACCCTCACATTATCTTTTATAGGGTAGAAGTTTGCTTGTAGGTCTTACCCTCACGATACCTTTTCTAGGGTCATAGGTCGCTCATAGGTCTTACCCTCATGTTATCTTTTCTAGGGTCGTAGGTCGCCCGTAGGTCTTACCCTCATGTTATATATTCTAAGGTTGTAGGTTGCTCGTAGGTTTTACCCTCACGTTATCTTTTATAGGGTCTTAGGTCCCTCGAAGGACTAACCCTCACGTTATCTTTTATAGGGTCATAGGTTACTCGTAGGTCTTACCCTCATGTTATCATTTCTAGGGTCTAGGTCGCTAGTAGGTCTTACCCTCACGTTATCTTTTCTAAGGTCGTAGGTCGCTCGGAGGTCTTACCCAAATGTTATATTTTCTAGGGTCGTAGGTCGCTCGTAGGTCTTATCCTCACGTTCTTTTCTAGGGTTGTAGGTCTTACCCTCACGTTATCTTTTATAAGGTCGTAGGTCGCTCGTAGGTCTTACCCTTATGTTATCTTTATAGGGTCGTAGGTCGCTCGTAGGTCTTACCCCAATGTTATCTTTTATAGGGTCGTAGGATGCTTGTAGGTCTTACCCTCACATTATCTTTTATAGGGTCGATGTTTGCTCGTAGGTCTTACCCTCACGTTACCTTTTCTAGGGTCGTAGGTCGCTCATAGGTCTTACCCTCATGTTATATTTTCTAGGGTTGTAGGTCGACCGTAGGTCTTACCTTCACGTTATCTATTTTAAGGTCATAGGTCACTCGTAGGTCTTACCCTCATGTTATATTTTATAGGGTTATAGGTCTCTCGTTGGTCTTACCCTCATGTTATATTTCTAAAATTATAGGTCTCTCGTAGGTCTTACACTGACGTTATCTTTAATAGGGTCGTAGGTCGCTCGTAGGTCTTACCCTCACGTTATCTTTTCTAAGGTCGTAGGTCACTCGGAGGTCTTACCCAAATGTTATATTTTCTAGGGTCGTAGGTCGCTCGTAGGTCTTATCCTCACGTTCTTTTCTAGGGTTGTAGGTCTTACCCTTACGTTATCTTTTATAAGGTCGTAGGTCGCTTGTAGGTCTTACCCTTATGTTATCTTTCTAGGGTCATAGGTCGCTCGTAGGTCTTACCCAATGTTATCTTTTATAGGGTCGTAGGATGCTTGTAGGTCTTACCCTCACATTATCTTTTATATGGTCGAAGTTTGCTCGTAGGTCTTACCCTCATGTTACCTTTTCTCGGGTCATAGGTCGCTCATAGGTCTTACCCTCACGTTATCTTTTCTAGGGTCATAGGTCGCCCGTAGGTCTTACCCTCACGTTATATATTCTAAGGTCGTAGCTCACTCGTAGGTCTTACCCTCACGTTATCTTTTATAGGGTTGTAGGTCGCTCAAAGGTCATACCCTCATGTTATATTTCTAGGATCATAGGTCTCTCGTAGGTGTTACACTGATGTTATCTTTTATAGGGTCGTAGGTCTCTCATAGGTCTTACCGTCATGTTATCTTTCTAGGGTCTTAGGTCACTCGTAGGTCTTACACTTATGTTATTTTTTCTAGGGTCGTAGGTCTCTTGTAGGTATTACCCTCACAATATCTTTTATAGGGTCGTAGGTCGCTCGTAGGTCTTACCCACACGTTATATTTTCTAAGGTTGTAGTTCGCTCGTAGGTCTTACCCTCACGTTATCTTTTATAGGGTCCTAGGTCCCTCGAAGGACTTACCCTCATGTTATCTTTTATAGGGTCATAGGTTGCTCGTAGGTCTTACCCTCACGTTATCATTTCTAGGGACTAGGTCGCTCGTAGGTCTTACCCTCATGTTATCTTTTCTAAGGTCGTAGGTTGCTCGGAGGTCTTACCCAAATGTTATATTTTCTAGGGTCGTAGGTCGCTCGTAGGTCTTATCCTCACGTTCTTTTCTAGGTTTGTAGGTCTTACCCTCACGTTATCTTTTATAAGGTCGTAGGTCGCTCGTAGGTCTTACCCTTTTGTTATCTTTATAGGGTCTTAGGTCCCTCGTAGGTCTTACCCCAATGTTATCTTTTATAGGGTCGTATGATGCTTGTAGGGCTTACCCTCACATTATCTTTTATAGGGTCGATGTTTGCTCGTAGGTCTTACCCTCATGTTATCTTTTCTAGGGTCGTAGGTCGCCCGTAGGTCTTACCTTCATGTTATCTATTCTAAGGTCGTAGGTCGCTCATAGGTCTTACCCTCACGTTATATTTTATAGGGTTGTAGGTCTCTCGTAGGTCTTACCCTCGTGTTATATTTCTAGGATCATAGGTCTCTCGTAGGTCTTACACTGACGTTATCTTTTATAGGGTCGTAGGTCGCTCGTAGGTCTTACCCTCACGTTATCTTTTCTAAGGTCGAAGGTCACTCGGAGGTCTTACCCAAATGTTATATTTTCTAGGGTCGTAGGTCGCTCTTAGGTCTTATCCTTACATTCTTTTCTAGGGTTGTAGGTCTTACCCTCACGTTATCTTTTATAAGGTCGTAGGTCGCTCGTAGGGTCTTACCCTTGTGTTATTTTTCTAGGGTCGTAGGTCGCTCGTAGGTCTTACCCCAATGTTATCTTTTATAGGGTCGTAGGATGCTAGTAGGTCTTACCCTCACATTATCTTTTATAGGGTCGAAGTTTGCTCGTAGGTCTTACCCTCATGTTAACTTTTCTAGGGTCGTAGATCGCTCATACGTCTTACCCTCATGTTATCTTTTCAAGGGTCGTAGGTCACCCGTAGGTCTTACGCTCATGTTATCTATTCTAAGGTCGTAGGTCGCTCGTAGGTCTTACCCTCACGTTATATTTTATAGGGTTAAAGGTCTCTCGTAGGTCTTACCCTCATGTTATATTTCTAGGATCATAGGTCTCTCGTAGGTCTTACACTGACGTTATCTATTCTAAGTTCGTAGGTCGCTCATAGGTCTTACCCTCATGTTATATTTTATAGGGTTATAGGTCTCTCGTAGGTCTTACCCTCATGTTATATTTCTAGGATCATAGGTCTCTCGTAGGTCTTACCCTCACAATATCTTTTATAGGGTCGTAGGTCGCTCGTAGGTCTTACCCTCACGTTATAATTTCTAAGGTCTAGGTCGCTCGTAGGTCTTACCCCCATGTTATCTTTTCTAAGGTCGTAGGCCCCTCGGAGGTCTTACCCAAATGTCATATTTTCTAGGGTCGTAGGTCGCTCGTAGGTCTTATCCTCACGTTCTTTTCTAGGGTTGTAGGTCTTACCCTCACGTTATCTTTTATAAGGTCGTAGCTCGCTCGTAGGTCTTACCCTTATGTTATATTTCTAGGGTCGTAGGTCGCTCGTAGGTCTTACCCCAATGTTATCTTTTATAGGGTCGTAGGATGCTTGTAGGTCTTACCCTCACATTATCTTTTATAGGGTAGAAGTTTGCTTGTAGGTCTTACCCTCACGATACCTTTTCTAGGGTCATAAGTCGCTCATAGGTCTTACCCTCACGTTATCTTTTCTAGGGTCGTAGGTCGCCCGTAGGTTTTACCCTCATGTTATATATTCTAAGGTTGTAGGTTACTCGTAGGTTTTACCCTCACGTTATCTTTTATAGGGTCTTAGGTCCCTCGAAGGACTTACCCTCACGTTATCTTTTATAGGGTCATAGGTTACTCGTAGGTCTTACCCTCATGTTATCATTTCTAGGGTCTAGGTCGCTAGTAGGTCTTACCCTCACGTTATCTTTTCTAAGGTCGTAGGTCGCTCGGAGGTCTTACCCAAATGTTATATTTTCTAGGGTCGTAGGTCGCTCGTAGGTCTTATCCTCACAATCTTTTCTAGGGTTGTAGGTCTTACCCTCACGTTATCTTTTATAAGGTCGTAGGTCGCTCGTAGGTCTTACCCTTATGTTATCTTTATAGGGTCGTAGGTCGCTCGTAGGTCTTACCCCAATGTTATCTTTTATAGGGTCGTAGGATGCTTGTAGGTCTTACCCTCACATTATCTTTTATAGGGTCGTTGTTTGCTCGTAGGTCTTACCTTCACGTTACCTTTTCTAGGGTCGTAGGTCGCTCATAGGTCTTACCCTCATGTTATCTTTTCTAGGGTCGTAGGTCGACCGTAGGTCTTACCTTCACGTTATCTATTCTAAGGTCATAGGTCGCTCGTAGGTCTTACCCTCACGTTATATTTTATAGGGTTATAGGTCTCTCGTTGGTCTTACCCTCATGTTATATTTCTAAGATTATAGGTCTCTCGTAGGTCTTACACTGACGTTATCTTTAATAGGGTCGTAGGTCGCTCGTAGGTCTTACCCTCACGTTATCTTTTCTAAGGTCGTAGGTCACTCGGAGGTCTTACCCAAATGTTATATTTTCTAGGGTCGTAGGTCGCTCGTAGGTCTTATCCTCACGTTCTTTTCTAGGGTTGTAGGTCTTACCCTTACGTTATCTTTTATAAGGTCGTAGGTCGCTCGTAGGTCTTACCCTTATGTAATCTTTCTAGGGTCATAGGTCGCTCGTAGGTCTTACCCAATGTCATCTTTTATAGGGTCGTTGGATGCTTGTAGGTCTTACCCTCACATTATCTTTTATATGGTCGAAGTTTGCTCGTAGGTCTTACCCTCATGTTACCTTTTCTAGGGTCGTAGGTCGCTCATAGATCTTACCCTCATGTTATCTTTTCTAGGGTCGTAGGTCACCCATAGGTCTTACCCTCACGTTATCTATTCTAAGGTCGTAGGTCGCTCGTAGGTCTTACCCTCACGTTATATTTTATAGGGTTGTAGGTCTCTCGTAGGTCTTACCCTCATGTTATATTTCTAGGATCATAGGTCTCTCGTAGGTCTTACACTGACGTTATCTATTCTAAGTTCGTAGGTCGCTCATAGGTCTTACCCTCATGTTATATTTTATAGGGTTATAGGTCTCTCGTAGGTCTTACCCTCACGTTATCTATTCTAAGGTTGTAGGTCGCTTATAGGTCTTACCCTCAAGTTATATTTAATAGGGTTATAGGTCTCTCGTAGGTCTTACACTCATGTTATATTTCTAGGATCATAGGTCTCTCGTAGGTCTTACCCTCACAATAACTTTTATAGGGTCGTAGGTCGCTCGTAGGTCTTACCCTCACGTAATAATTTTTAAGGTCTAGGTCGCTCGTAGGTCTTACCCTCACGTTATCTTTTCTAAGGTCGTAGGTCCCTCGGAGGTCTTACCCAAATGTTATATTTTCTAGGTTCGTAGGTCGCTCGTAGGTCTTATCCTCACGTTCTTTTCTAGGGTTGTAGGTCTTACCCTCACGTTATCTTTTATAAGGTCGTAGGTCGCTCGTAGGTCTTACCCTTATGTTATCTTTCTAGGGTCGTAGGTCGCTCATAGGTCTTACCCCAATGTTATCTTTTATAGGGTCGTAGGATGCTTGTAGGTCTTACCCTCACATTATCTTTTATAGGGTCGAAGTTTGCTTGTAGGTCTTACCCTCACGTTACCTTTTCTAGGGTCGTAGGTCGCTCATAGGTCTTACCCTCATGTTATCTTTTCTAGGTTCGTAGGTCGCCCGTAGGTCTTACCCTCACGTTATCTATTCTAAGGTCGTAGGTCGCTCGTAGGTCTTACCCTCACGTTATATTTTATAGGGTTGTAGGTCTCTCGTAGGTCTTACCCTCATGTTATATTTCTAGGATCATAGGTCTCTCATAGGTCTTACACTGAGGTTATCTTTTATAGGGTCGTAGGTTACCCATAGGTCTTACCCTCATGTTATATTTCTAGGGTCGTTGGTCGCTCGTAGGTCTTAAACTTATGTTATCTTTTCTAGGGTTGTAGGTCGCTTGTAGGTATTACCCTCACAATATATTTTATAGGGTCGTAGGTCACTCGTAGGTCTTACCCTCACGTTATATTTTCTAACGTTGTAGTTCGCTCGTAGGTCTTACCCTCACCTTATCTTTTATATGGTCGTAGGTCGCCCGTTGATATTACCCTCACGTTATGTTTTCAATGGTCGTAGTTCGCTTGTAGGTCTTACCCTCACGTTATCTTTTCTAGGTTCGCAGGATGCTCATAGGTCTTACCCTCATGTTATCTTTTTTGGGGTCGTAGGTCGCTCATAGATCTTACCCACACGATATCTTTTATAGGGTCGTAGGTCACTCATATGTCTTACCCTCAAGTTATCTTTCTAGGGGCATAGGTCGCTTTTAGGTCTTACCCACAAGTTATCTTTTATAGGGTCGTAGGTCACTCGTAGGTCTTACCCTCACGTTATCTTTTATAGGGTCGTAGGTCTCCCGTAGGTCTTACCCTCACGATATCTTTTCTAGGGTCGTAGTTCGCTCGTAGGTCATACCCTCATGTTATCTTTTCTAGGGTCGTAGGTTGCTCATAGGTCTTACCCTCATGTTATCTTTTCTAGGGTCGTAGGTCGCTCATAAGTCTCACCCACACGATATCTTTTCTAGGGTCGTAGGTTGCTCGTAGGTCTTACCCTCATGTTATCTTTCGAGGATCATAGGTTTCTTGTAGGTCTTACCCACACATTATCTTTTATATGGTCGTAGGTCGCTCGTAGGTCTTACCCTCATGTTATCTTTTCTTGGGTCTTAGGTGACCCGTAGGTCTTACCCTCACGTTATCTATTCTAAGGTCGTAGGTCGCTCATAGGTCTTACACTCACGTTATCTTTTATAGGGTTGTAGGTCTCTTGTAGGTCTTACCCACATGTTATATTTCTAGGATCATATGTCTCTCGTAGGTCTTACACTGACGTTATCTTTTATAGGGTCGTAGGTCGCTCATAGGTCTTACCCTCATGTTATATTTCTAGGGTCGTAGGTCGCTCGTAGGTCTTACACTTATGTTATCTTTTCTAGGGTCGTTGGTCGCTTGTAGTTATTACCCTCACAATATCTTTTATAGGGTCGTAGGTCGCTCGTAGGTCTTACCCTCACGTTATTTTTTCTAAGGTTGTAGTTCGCTCGTAGGTCTTACCCTCATGTTATCTTTTATAGGGTAGTAGGTGGCCCGTAGGTATTACCCTCACGTTATCTTTTAAAGGGTCGTAGTTCACTCGTAGGTCTTACCCTCACGTTATCTTTTCTAGGGTCGTAGGTCGCTCATAGGTCTTACCCTCACGTTATCTTTTCTAGGGTCATAGGTCACTCATAGGTCTTACCCACACGATATCTTTTATAGTGTCGTAGGTCACTCGTAGGTCTTACCCTCATGTTATCTTTCTAGGGGCATAGGCCGCTTTTAGGTCTTACCCACATGTTATCTTTTATAGGGTCATAGGTCACTCGTAGATCTTACCCTCACATTATCTTGTATAGGGTCGTAGGTCACCCGTAGGTCTTACCCTCACTTTATGTTTTCTAGGGTCATAGTTCGTCGTAGGTCTTACCCTCATGTTATATTTTCCAGGGTCGTAGGTCGCTCATAGGTCTTACCCTTACGTTATCTTTTCGAGGGTCGTAGGTCGCTCATAAGTCTCACCCACACGATATATTTTATAGGGTCGTAGGTTGCTCGTAGGTCTTACCCTCACGTTATCTTTTCTAAGGTCGTAGGTCACTCGGAGGTCTTACGCAAATGTTATATTTTCTAGGTTCGTAGGTCGCTCATTGGTCTTATCCTCACGTTATCTTTTCTAGGGTCATAGGTTGCTCGTAGATCTTACCCTGACGTTATCTTTTATAGGGTTGTAGGTCGCTCGTAGGTCTTACACTCACGTTATCTTTTATAGGGTCGTAGGTCCCTCGTAAGACTTACCCTCATGTTATCTTTTATAGGGTCGTAGGTCACTCGTAGGTCTTACCCTCACGTTATGATTTCGTAGGTCGCTTGGAGGTCTTACGCAAATGATATATTTTCTAGGGTCGTAGGTCGCTCGTAGGTCTTATCCTCACATTATCTTTTCTAGGGTTGTAGGTCTTACCCTCACGTTATCTTCAATAAGGTCGTAGGTCGACCATAGGTCTTACCCTTATGTTATCTTTCTAGGGTCGTAGGTCGCTCGTAGGTCTTACCCCGACGTTATCTTTTATAGGGTCGTATGATACCTGTAAGTCTTACCCTCACATTATATTTTATAGGGTCGAAGGTCACTCGTAAGTCTTACCCTCACGTTATCTTTTATAGGGTTGTAGGTCACTCGTAGGTCTTACCCTCATGTTATATTTCTAGGATCATAGGTGTCTCGTAGGTCTTACACTGACGTTATCTTGTATAGGGTCGTAGGTCGCTCATAGGTCTTACCCTCATGTTATCTTTCTAGGGTCGTAGGTCGCTCGTAGGTCTTACACTTATGTTATCTTTTCTAGGGTCGTAGGTCCCTTGTAGGTATTATCCTCACAATATCTTTTATAGGGTCGTAGGTCACTCGTAGGTCTTATCCACACGTTATATTTTCTAAGGTTGTAGTTCGCTCGTAGGTCTTACCCTCACGTTATCTTTTATAGGGTCGTAGGTCCCTCGAAGGACTTACCCTCATGTTATCTTTTATAGGGTCATAGGTTGCTCGTAGGTCTTACCCTCACGTTATCATTTCTAGGGTCTAGGTCGCTCGTAGGTCTTACCCTCATGTTACCTTTTCTAAGGTCATAGGTCGCTCGGAGGTCTTACCCAAATGTTATATTTTCTAGGGTCGTAGGTCGCTCGTAGGTCTTACCCTCACATTTTGAATTCTAGGGTCTAGGTCGCCTTAGGTATTACCCTCATGTTATCTTTTCTAGGGTCGTAGTACGCTCGTAGGTCTTACCCTCACGTTATCTTTTCTAGGGTCGTAGGTCGCTCATAGGTATTACCCTCACATTATCTTTTCTAGGGTCGTAGGTCGCTCATAGGACTTACCCACAAGATATCTTTTATAGGGTCGTAGGTCCATCGTAGGACTTACCCTCACGTTATCTTTTATAGGGTCGTAGGTCGCTCGTAGGTGTTACCCTCACGTTATGATTTCTAGGGTCTAGGTCACTCATAGGTCTTACCCTCACGTTATCTTTTCTAAGGTCGTAGGTCGCTCGGAGGTCTTACGCAAATGATATATTTTCTAGGGTCGTAGGTCGCTCGTAGGTCTTATCCTCACATTATCTTTTCTAGGGTTGTAGGTCTTACCCTCACGTTATCTTTTATAAGGTCGTAGGTCGCCCATAGGTCTTACCCTTATGTTATCTTTCGAGGGTCGTAGGTCGCTCGTAGGTCTTACCCCAACGTTATCTTTTATAGGGTCGTATGATGCTTGTAGGTCTTACCCTCACATTATCTTTTATAGGATAGGAGGTCACTCATAGGTCTTACCCTCACGTTATCTTTTATAGGGTTGTAGGTCACTCGTAGGTCTTACCCTCATGTTATATTTCTAGGATCATAGGTGTCTCGTAGGTCTTACACTGACGTTATCTTTTATAGGGTCGTAGGTTGCTCATAGGTCTTACCCTCATGTTATCTTTCTAGGGTCGTAGGTCGCTCGTAGGTCTTACACTTATGTTATCTTTTCTAGGGTCGTAGGTCGCTTGTAGGTATTATCATCACAATATCTTTTATAGGGTCGTAGGTCGCTCGTAGGTCTTATCAACACGTTATATTTTCAAAGGTTGTAGTTCGCTCGTAGGTCTTACCCTCATGTTATCTTTTATAGGGTCGTAGGTCCCTCGAAGGACTTACCCTCATGTTATCTTTTATAGGGTCGTAGGTTACTCATACGTCTTACCCTCACGTTATCATTTCTAGGGTCTAGGTCGCTCGTGGGTCTTACCCTCATGTTACCTTTTCTAAGGTCATAGGTCGCTCGGAGGTCTTACCCAAATGTTATATTTTCTAGGGTCGTAGGTCGCTCGTAGGTCTTACCCTCACATTATGAATTCTAGGGTCTAGGTCGCCCGTAGGTATTACCCTCATGTTATCTTTTCTAGGGTCGTAGTACGCTCGTAGGTCTTACCCTCACGTTATCTTTTCTAGGGTCGTAGGTCGCTCATAGGTATTACCCTTAAATTATCTTTTCTAGGGTCGTAGGTCGCTCATAGGACTTACCCACATGATATCTTTTATAGGGTCGTAGGTCGCTCGTAGGACTTACCCTCACGTTATCTTTTATAGGGTCGTAGGTCGCCCGTAGGTCTTACCCTCACGTTATGATTTCTAGGGTCCAGGTCGCTCCTAGGTCTTACCCTCACGTTATCTTTTCTAAGGTCGTAGGTCGCTCGGAGGTCTTACGCAAATGTTATATTTTCTAGGTTCGTAGGTCGCTCATAGGTCTTATCCTCACATTATCTTTTCTAGGGTTGTAGGTCTTACCCTCACGTTATCTTTTATAAGGTCGTAGGTCGCCCATAGGTCTTACCCTTATGTTATCTTTCTAGGGTCTTAGGTCGCTCGTAGGTCTTACCCCAATGTTATCTTTTATAGGGTAGTAGGATGCTTGTAGGTCTTACCCTCACATTATGTTTTATAGGGTCGAAGGTCACTCGTAGGTCTTACCCTCACGTTATCTTTTATAGGGTTCTAGCTCACTCGTAGGTCTTACCCTCATGTTATATTTTTAGGATCATAGGTCTCTCGTACGTCTTACACTGATGTTATCTTTTATAGGGTCGTAGGTCGCTCATAGGTCTTACCCTCATGTTATCTTTCTAGGGTCGTAGCTCCCTCGTAGGTCTTACCCTCACGTTATCATTTCGGGGGTTGTAGGTCGCTCGTAGGTCTTACCCTCACGTTAGCTTTTCTAGGGTCGTAGTTCGCTCGTATGTCTTACCCTTACGTTACCTTTTGTAGGGTCATAGGTCGCTCATGGGTCTTACCGTCACGTTATCTTTTCTAGGGTCGTAGGTCGCCCGTAGGTCTTACCCTCACGTTATATATTCTAAGGTCGTAGGTCACTCGTAGATCTTACCCTCATGTTATCTTTTATAGGGTCGTAGGTCACTCGTAGATCTTACCCTCACGTTATCTTTTATAGGGTTGTAGGTCTCTCGTAGGTCTTACACTGACGTTATCTTTTATACGGTCGTAGGTCGCTCATAGGTCTTACCCTCATGTTATCATTCTAGAGTCGTAGGTCGCTCGTAGGTCTTACCCTTATTTTATCTTTTCTAGGGTCGTAGGTCACTTGTAGGTATTACCCTCACAATATCTTTTATAGGGTCGTAGGTCACTCGTAGGTCTTACCCTCTTGTTATATTTTCTAAGGTTTTATTTCGCTCGTAGGTCTTACCCTCACGTTATATTTTATAGGGTCGTAGGTCGCCCGTAGGTCTTACCCTCACGTTATCTTTTCTCGGGTCGTAGTTCGCTCGTAGGTCTTACCCTCACGTAATCGTTTCTAGGGGCGTAGGTCGCCCATAGGTCTTACCCTCATGTTATCTTTTCTAGGGTCGTAGGTCGCTCATAAATCTTACCCACACGATATCTTTTATAGGGTCGTAGGTCGCTCGTATGTCTTATCCTCATGTTATCTTTCTAGGGTCATAGGTCACTTGTAGGTCTTACCCACACGTTATCATTTATAGGGTCGTAGGTCGCTCGTAGGTCATACCCTCATGTTATCTTTTCTTGGGTCGTAGGTCGCCCGTAGGTCTAACCCTCATGTTATCTATTCTAAGGTCGTAGGTCGCTCGTAGGTCTTACACTCACGTTATCTTTTATAGGGTTGTAGGTCTCTCGTAGGTCTTACCCTCATGTAAGATTTCTAGGATCATATGTCTCTCGTAGGTCTTACACGGACATTATCTTTTATAGGGTTGTAGGTCGCTCATAGGTCTTACCATCATGTTATATTTCTAGGGTCGTAGGTCCCTCATAGGACTTACACTTATGTTATCTTTTCTAGGGTCGTAGGTCGCTTGTAGTTATTACCCTCACAATATCTTTTATAGGGTCGTAGGTCGCTCGTAGGTCTTACCCTCACGTTATATTTTCTAAGGTTGTAGTTCGCTCGTAGGTCTTACCCTCACGTTATCTTTTATAGTGTCGTAGGTCGCTCGTAGGTCTTACCCTCACGTTATATTTTATAGGGTTGTAGGTCTCTCGTAGGTCTTACCCTCATGTTATATTTCTAGGATCATAGGTCTCTCGTAGGTCTTACACTGACGTTATCTTTTATAGGGTCGTAGGTCGCTCATAGGTCATACCCTCATGTTATCTTTTCTAGGGTCGTAGGTCTCCCGTAGGTCTTACCCTCATGTTATCTATTCTAAGGTCGTAGGTCGCTCATAGGTCTTACCCTCATGTTATATTTTATAGGGTTATAGGTCTCTCGTAGGTCTTACCCTCATGTTATATTTCTAGGATCATAGGTCTCTCGTAGGTCTTACCCTCACAATAACTTTTATAGGGTCGTAGGTCGCTCGTAGGTCTTACCCTCACGTTATAATTTCTAAGGTTTAGGTCGCTCGTAGGTCTTACCCTCACGTTATCTTTTCTAAGGTCGTAGGTCCCTCGGAGGTCTTACCCAAATGTTATATTTTCTAGGGTCGTAGCTCGCTCGTAGGTCTTATCCTCACGTTCTTTTCTAGGGTTGTAGGTCTTACCCTCATGTTATCTTTTATAAGGTCGTAGGTCGCTCGTAGGTCTTACCCTTATGTTATCTTTCTAGGGTCGTAGGTCGCTCGTAGGTCTTACCCCAATGTTATCTTTTATAGGGTCGTAGGATGCTTGTAGGTCTTACCCTCACATTATCTATTATAGGGTCTAAATTTGCTTGTAGGTCTTACCCTCACGTTACCTTTTCTAGGGTCGTAGGTCGCTCATAGGTCTTACCCTCGTGTTATCTTTTCTAGGGTCGTAGGTCGCCCGTAGGTCTTACCCTCGCGTTATCTATTCTAAGGTCGTAGGTCGCTCGTAGGTCTTACGCTCACGTTATATTTTATAGGGTTGTAGGTCTCTCGTAGGTCTTACACTGAGGTTATCTTTTATAGGGTCGTAGGTCGCCGATATGTCTTACCCTCATGTTATATTTCTAGGGTCGTTGGTCGCTCGTAGGTCTTACACTTATGTTATCTTTTCTAGGGTCGTAGGTCGCTTGTAGGTATTACCCTCACAATATATTTTATTGGGTCGTAGGTCGCTCCCATGTCTTACCCTCACGTTATATTTTCTAAAGTTGTAGTTCGCTCGTAGGTCTTACCCTCACCTTATCTTTTATATGGTCGTAGGTCGCCCGTAGATACTACCCTCACGTTATGTTTTCAATGGTCGTAGTTCGCTTGTAGGTCTTACCCTCACGTTATCTTTTCTAGGTTCGTAGGATGCTCATAGGTCTTACCCTCACGTTATCTTTTTTGGGGTCGTAAGTCGCTCATAGGTCTTACCCACACGATATGTTTTATCGGGTCGTAGGTCACTCATATGTCTTACCCTCAAGTTATCATTCTAGGGGCATATGTCACTTTTAAGTCTTACCCACACGTTATCTTTTATAGGGTCGTAGGTCACTCGTAGGTCTTACCCTCACGTTATCTTTTATAGGGCCGTAGGTCGCCCGTAGGTCTTACCCTCACGATATCTTTTCTAGGGTCGTAGTTCGCTCGTAGGTCTTACCCTCATGTTATCTTTTCTAGGGTCGTAGGTCGCTCATAGGTCTTACCCTCATGTTATCTTTTCTAGGGTCGTAGGTCGCTCATAAGTCTCACCCACACGATATCTTTTATAGGGTCGTAGGTTGCTCGTAGGTCTTACCCTCATGTTATCTTTCGAGGGTCATAGGTTTCTTGTAGGTCTTACCCACACATTATATTTTATATGGTCGTAGGTCGCTCGTTGGTCTTACCCTCATGTTATCTTTTCTTGGGTCTTAGGTCTCCCGTTGGTCTTACCCTCACGTTATCTATTCTAAGGTCGTAGGTCGCTCGTAGGTCTTACACTCTCGTTATCTTTTATAGGGTTATAGGTCTCTCATAGGTCTTACCCACATGTTATATTTCTAGGATCATAGGTCTCTCGTAGGTCTTACACTGACGTTATCTTTTATAGGGTCGTAGGTCACTCATAGGTCTTACCCTCATGTTATATTTCTAGGGTCGTAGTTTGCTCGTAGGTCTTTCACTTATGTTATCTTTTCTAGGGTCGTTGGTCGCTTGTAGTTATTACCCTCACGTTATCTTTTATAGGGTCGTAGGTCGCCCATAGGTATTACCCTCACGTTATCTTTTCAAGGGTCGTAGTTCGCTCGTAGGTCTTACCCACACGATATCTTTTATAGGGTCGTAGGTCACTCGTAGGTCTTACCCTCATGTTATCTTTCTAGTGGCATAGGCCGCTTTTAGTTCTTACCCACATGTTATCTTTTATAGGGTCATAGGTCACTCATAGATCTTACCCTCACATTATCTTTTATAGGGTCGTAGGTCGCCCGTAGGTCTTACCCTCACTTTATCTTTTCTAGGGTCGTAGTTCGCTCGTAGGTCTTACCCTCATGTTATCTTTTCCAGGGTCGTAGGTCGCTCATAGGTCTTACCCTTACATTATCTTTTCGAGGGTCGTAGGTCGCTCATAAGTCTCACCCACACGATATCTTTTATAGGGTCATAGGTTGCTCGTAGGTCTTACCCTCACGTTATCTTTTCTAAGGTCGTAGGTCGCTCGGAGGTCTTATGCAAATGTTATATTTTCTAGGTTCGTTGGTCGCTCATTGGTCTTATCCTCACGTTATCTTTTCTAGGGTCGTAGGTTGCTCGTAGGTCTTACCCTGACGTTATCTTTTATAGGGTCGTAGGTCGCTCGTAGGTCTTATACTCACGTTATCTTTTATAGGGTCGTAGGTCCCTCGTAAGACTTACCCTCACGTTATCTTTTATAGGGTCGTAGGTCGCTCGTAGGTCATACCCTCACGTTATGATTTCTAGGGTCTAGGTCGCTCATAGGTCTTACCCTCACGTTATCTTTTCTAAGGTCGTAGGTCGCTCGGAGGTCTTACGCAAATGATATATTTTCTAGGGTCGTAGGTTGCTCGTAGGTCTTATCCTCACATTATCTTTTCTAGGGTTGTAGGTCTTACCCTCACGTTTTCTTTTATAAGGTCGTAGGTCGCCCATAGGTCTTACCCTTATGTTATCTTTCTAGGGTCGTAGGTCGCTCGTAGGTCTTACCCCAACGTTATCTTTTATAGGGTCGTATGATGCTTGTAGGTCTTACCCTCACATTATCTTTTATAGGGTCGGAGGTCACTCGTAGGTCTTACCCTCACGTTATCATTTATAGGGTTGTAGGTCACTCGTAGGTCTTACCCTCATGTTATATTTCTAGGACCATAGGTGTCTCGTAGGTCTTACACTGATGTTATCTTGTATAGGGTCGTAGGTCGCTCATAGGTCTTACCCTCATGTTATCTTTCTAGGGTCGAAGGTCGCTCGTAGGTCTTACACTTATGTTATCTTTTCTAGGGTTGTAGGTCGTTTGTAGGTATTATCCTCACAATATCTTTTATAGGGTCGTAGGTCACTCGTAGGTCTTATCCACACGTTATATTTTCTAAGGTTGTAGTTCGCTCGTAGGTCTTACCCTCACGTTATATTTTATAGGTTCGTAGGTCCCTCGAAGGACTTACCCTCATGTTATCTTTTATAGGGTCGTAGGTTGCTCGTAGGTCTTAGCCTCACGTTATCATTTCTAGGGTCTAGGTCGCTCGTAGGTCTTACCCTCATGTTAACTTTTCTAAGGTCATAGGTCGCTCAGAGGTCTTACCCAAATGTTATATTTTCTAGGGTCGTAGGTCGCTCGTAGGTCTTACCCTCACATTTAGAATTCTAGGGTCTAGGTCGCCCGTAGGTATTACCCTCATGTTATCTTTTCTAGGATCGTAGTATGCTCGTAGGTCTTACCCTCACGTTATATTTTCTAGGGTCGTAGGTCGCTCATAGGTGTTACCCTCACATTATCTTTTCTAGGGTCGTAGGTCGCTCATAGGACTTACCCACATGATATCTTTTATAGGGTCGTAGCTTGCTCGTAGGACTTACCCTCACGTTATCTTTTATAGGGTCGTAGGTCGCTCGTAGGTCTTACCCTCACGTTATGATTTCTAGGGTCCAGGTCGCTACTTTGTCTTACCCTCATGTTATCTTTTCTAAGGTCGTAGGTCTCTCGGAGGTCTTACGCAAATGTTATATTTTCTAGGTTTGTAGGTCGCTCATAGGTCTTATCCTCACATTATCTTTTCTAGGGTTGTAGGTCTTACCCTCACGTTATCTTTTATAAGGTCGTAGGTCGCCCATAGGTCATACCCTTATGTTATCTTTCTAGGGTCGTAGGTCGCTCGTAGGTCTTACCCCAACGTTATCTTTTATAGGGTCGTAGCATGCTTGTAGGTCTTACCCTCACATTATCTTTTATACGGTCGGAGGTCACTCGTAGGTCTTACCCTCACGTTATCTTTTATAGGGTTGTAGGTCACTCGTAGGTCTTACCCTCATGTTATATTTCTAGGATCATAGGTGTCTCGTAGGTCTTACACTGACGTTATCTTTTATAGGGTTGTAGGTCACTCATAGGTCTTACCCTCATGTTATCTTTCTAGGGTCGTAGGTCGCTCGTAGGTCTTACACTTATGTTATCTTTTCTAAGGTCGTAGGTCGATTGTAGGTATTATCATCACAATATCATTTATAGGTTCGTAGGTCGCCCGTAGGTCTTATCCACACGTTATATTTTCTAAGGTTCTAGTTCACTCATAGGTCTTACCCTCACGTTATCTTTTATAGGGTCATAGGTCCGTCGAAGGACTTACCCTCATGTTATCTTTTATAGGGTCGTAGGTTGCTCGTAGGTCTTACCCTCACGTTATCATTTCTAGGGTCTAGGTCGCTCGTGGGTCTTACCCTCATGTTACCTTTTCTAAGGTCATAGGTCGCTCGAATGTCTTACCAAAATTTTATATTTTCTAGGGTCGTAGGTCGCTCGTAGGTCTTACCCTCACATTATGAATTCTAGGGTCTAGGTCGCCCGTAGGTATTAACCTCATGTTATCTTTTCTAGGGTTGTAGTACGCTCGTAGGTCTTACCCTCACGTTATCTTTTCTAGGGTCGTAGGTCGCTCATAGGTATTACCCTCACATTATCTTTTCTAGGGTCGTAGGTCGCTCATAGGACTTACCCACATGATATCTATTATAGGGTCGTAGGTCGCTCGTAGAACTTACCCTGACGTTATCTTTTATAGGGTCGTTGGTCGCCCGTAGGTCTTACCCTCATGTTATGATTTCTAGGGTCCAGGTCGCTCCTAGGTCTTACCCTCATGTTATCTTTTCTAAGGTCGTAGGTCGCTCGGAGGTCTTACGCAAATGTTATATTTTCTAGGTTCGTAGGCCGCTCATAGGTCTTATCCTCACATTATCTTTTCTAGGGTTGTAGGTCTTACCCTCACGTTATCTTTTATAAGGTCGTAGGTCGCCCATAGGTCTTACCCTTATGTTATCTTTCTAGGGTCGTAGGTCGCTCGTAGGTCTTACCCCAACGTTATCTTTTATAGGGTAGTAGGATGCTCGTAGGTCTTACCCTCACATTATGTTTTATAGGGTCGAAGGTCACTCGTAGGTCTTACCCTCACGTTATCTTTTATGGGGTTGTAGCTCACTCGTAGGTCTTACCCTCATGTTATATTTCTAGGATCATAGGTCTCTCGTAGGTCTTACACTGGCGTTATCTTTTATAGGGTCGTAGGTCGCTCATAGGTCTTACCCTCATGATATCTTTCTAGGGTCGTAGGTCGCTCAAGAGTCTTTCCCTCACGTTATCATTTCTAGGGTTGTAGGTCGCCCGTAGGTCTTACCCTCACGTTAGCTTTTCTAGGGTCGTAGTTCGCTCGTATGTCTTACCCTTACGTTACCTTTTGTAGGGTCGTAGGTCGCTCATGGGTCTTACCGTCACGTTATCTTTTCTAGGGTCGTAGGTCGCCCGTAGGTGTTACCCTCACATTATATATTCTAAGGTCGTAGGTCACTCGTAGGTCTTACCCTCACGTTATCTTTTATAGGGTTGTAGGTCGCTCGTAGGTCTTACCCTCACGTTATATTTCTAGGATCATAGGTCTCTCGTAGGTCTTACACTGACGTTATCTTTTATAGGGCCGTAGGTCGCTCGTAGGTCTTACCCTCATGTTATCATTCTAGAGTCGTAGGTCGCTCGTAGGTCTTACCCTTATGTTATCATTTCTAGGGTCGTAGGTCACTTGTAGGTATTACCCTCACAATATCTTTTATAGGGTCGTAGGTCTTACCCTCTCGTTATATTTTCTAAGGTTTTATTTCGCTCGTAGGTCTTGCCCTCACGTTATATTTTATAGGGTCGTAGGTCGCCCGTAGGTCTTACCCTCATGTTATCTTTTCTAGGGTCGTAGTTCACTCGTAGGTCTTACCCTCACGTTATCTTTTCTAGGGGCGTAGGTCGCCCATAGGTCTTACCCTCATGTTATCTTTTTTAGGGTCGTAGGTCGCTCATAAATCTTACCCACACGATATCTTTTATAGGGTCGTAGGTCGCTCGTATGTCTTATCCTCATGTTATCTTTCTAGGGTCATAGGTCGCTTGTAGGTCTTACACATACGTTATCATTTATAGGGTCGTAGGTCGCTCGTAGGTCTTACCCTCATGTTATCTTTTCTTGGGTCGTAGGTCGCCCGTAGGTCTAACCCTCACGTTATCTTTTATAAGGTCGTAGGTCGCTCATAGGTCTTACTCTTATGTTATCTTTCTAGGATCGTAGGTCGCTCTTAGGTCTTACCCCCACGTTATCTTTTAGAGGTTCGTAAGTCGTTTGTAGGTCTTACCCTCACATTATATTTTAAAGGGTCGGAGGTCACTCGTGGGTCACTCGTAGGTCGCTCGTAGGTCTTACCCTCACGTTCTCTTTTCTAGGGTTGTAGGTCGCTCGTAGGTCTTACCCTCACGTTATCATTTCTAGGGTTGTAGGTCGCCCGTAGGACTTACCCTCATGTTAGCTTTTCTAGGGTCGTAGTTCGCTCGTATGTCTTACCCTTACGTTACCTTTTCTAGGGTCTGAGTTCGCTCATGGGTCTTACCCTCGCGTTATCTTTTCTAGGGTCGTAGGTCGCCCGTAGCTCTTACCCTCACGTTATATATTCTAAGGTCGTAGGTCACTCGTAGGTCTTACCCTCACGTTATCTTTTATAGGGTTGTAGGTCGCTCGTAGGTATTACCCTCACGTTATATTTCTAGGATCATAGGTCTCTCGTAGGTCTCACACTGACGTTATCTTTTATAGGGTCGTAGGTCGCTCATAGGTCTTACCCTCATGTTATCATTCTAGAGTCATACTTCGCTCGTAGGTCTTACCCTTATGTTATCTTTTCTAGGGTCGTAGGTCACTTATAGGTATTACCCTCACAATATCTTTTATAGGGTCGTAGGTCACTCGTTGGTCTTACCCTCTCGTTATATTTTCTAAGGTTTTATTTCGCTCGTAGGTCTTACCCTCAAGTTATATTTTATAGGGTCGTAGGTCGCCCGTAGGTCTTACCCTCACGTTATCTTTTCTAGGGTCGTAGGTCTTACCCTCACGTTATCTTTTCTAGGGGCGTAGGTCGCCCATAGGTCTTACCCTCATGTTATCTTTTCTAGGGTCGTAGGTCGCTCATAAATCTTACCCACACGATATCTTTTATAGGATCGTAGGTCGCTCGTAGATCTTATCCTCATGTTATCTTTCTAGGGTCATAGGTCGCTTGTAGGTCTTACCCACACGTTATCATTTATAGGGTCGTAGATCGCTCGTAGGTCTTACCCTCATGTTATCTTTTCTTGGGTCGTAGGTCGCCCGTAGGTCTAACCCTCACGTTATCTATTCTAAGGTCCTAGGTCGCTCGTAGGTCTTACTCTCACGTTATCTTTTATAGGGTTGTAGGTCTCTCGTAGGTCTTACCCTCGTGTAATCTTTCTAGGATCATAGGTCTCTCTTAGGTCTTACACTGACATTATCTTTTATAGGGTTGTAGGTCGCTCATAGGTCTTACCCTCATGTTATATTTCTAGGGTCGTAGGTCCCTCATAGGTCTTACACTTATGTTATCTTTTCTAGGGTCGTAGGTCGCTTGTAGTTATTACCCTCACAATATCTTTTATAGGATCGTAGGTCGCTCGTAGGTCTTACCCTCACGTTATATTTTCTAAGGTTGTAGTTCGCTTGTAGGTCTTACCCTCAGGTTATCTTTTATAGTGTCGTAGGTCACTCGTAGGTCTTACCCTCACGTTATGATTTCTTGGGTCTAGGTCTCTTGTAGGTCTTAGCCTCACGTTTTCTTTTCTAAGGTCATAGGTCGCTCGGAAGTCTTAACCTCATGTTATTTTTTCTAGGGTCGTAGGTCGCTCGTAGGTCTTATCCTCACACTATCTTTTCTAGGGTTTAGGTCACTCGTAGGTCTTACCCTCATGTTATCTTTCTAGGGGCATAGGTCGCTTTTAGGTCTTACCCACACGTTATCTTTTATAGGGTCGTAGGTCACTCGTAGATCTTACCCTCACGTTATCTTTAATAGGGTCGTAGGTCGCCCGTAGGTCTTACCTTTACTTTATCTTTTGTAGGGTCGTAGGTTGCTCATAAGTCTCACCCACACGATATATTTTATAGGGTCGTAGGTTGCTCGTAGGTCTTACCCTCATGTTATCTTTCGACGGTCATAGGTTGCTTGTAGGTCTTACCCACACATTATCTTTTATAGGGTCGTAGGTCGCTCGTAGGTCTTACCCTCACGTTATCTTTTATAGGGTTATAGGTCGCTCGTAGGTCTTACACTCACGTTATCTTTTATAGGGTAGTAGGTCGCTCGTAGGTCTTAACCTCACGTTATCTTTTATAGGGTCGTAGGTCGCTCGTAGGTCTTTCCCTCACGTTTTGATTTCTAGGGTCTAGGTCGCTCGTAGGTCTTGGCTTCATGTTATCTTTTCTAAGGTCGTAGGTCGCTCGGAGGTCTTACCCTCACATTATCTTTTCTAGGGTCGTTGGTCGCTCGTAGGTCTTATCCTGACGTTATCTTTACTAGGGTCGTAGTTTGCTCGTAGGTCTTACCCTCACGTTATCTTTTCTAGGGTCATAGGTCGCTCGTAGGTCTTACCCTCATGTTATCTTTCTAGGGTCATAGGTCGCTTTTAGGTCTTACCCACAGGTTATGTTTTATAGGGTAGTAGGTTGCTCGTAGGTCTTACCCTGACGTTATCTTTTATAGGGTCGTAGGTCGCTCGTAGGTCTTACACTCACGTTATCTTTTATAGGGTCGTAGGTCCCTCATAGGACTTACCCTCACGTTATCTTTTATAGGGTTGTAGGTCGCTCGTAGGTCTTACCCTTATGTTATATTTTTAGGGTCGTAGGTCGCTCGTCGGTTTTACCCCAACGTTATCTTTTATAGCGTCGTAGGATGCTTGTAGGTGTTACCCTCACATCATCTTTTATAGGGTCGAATTTCACTCTTAGGTCTTACCCTCACGTTACCTTTTCTTGGGTCATAGGCCGCTCATAGGTCTTACCTTAATGTTATCTTTTATAGGGTCGTAGGTCGCCCGTAGGTCTTACCCTCACGTTATCTATTCTAAGGTCGTAGGTTGCTCGTAGGTCTTACCCTCACGTTATCTTTTATAGGGTTGTAGGTCGCTCGTAGGTCTTACCCTCATGTTATATTTCTAGGATCATAGGTCTCTCATAGGTCTTACACTGAAGTTATCTTTTATAGGGTCGTAGGTCGCTCATAGGTCTTACCCTCATGTTATCTTTCTAGGGTCGTAGGTCGCTCGTAAGTCTTACACTTATGTTATCTTTTCTAGGTTCGTAGGTTGCTTGTAGGTATTACCCTCACAATATCTTTTATAGGTTCGTAGGTCAGTCGTAGGTCTTACCCACACGTTATAATTTCTATGGTTGTAGTTCGCTCATAGGTCTTACCCTCACGTTATCTTTTATAGAGTCGTAGGTCGCACGTAGGTATTACCCTCATGTTATCTTTTCTAGGGTCGTAGTTCGCTCGTAGGTCTTACCCTCATGTTATCTTTTCTAGGTTCGTAGGTCGCTCATAGGTCTTACCCTCACGTTATCTTTTCTAGGGTCGTAGGTCGCTCATAGGTCTTACCCACATGATATCTTTTATAGGGTCGTAGGTCACTCGTAGGTCTTACCCTCATGTTACCTTTTCTAGGGTCGTAGGTCGCTCATAGGTCTTACCCATACGTTATCTTTTATAGGGTCGTAGGTCACACGTAGGTCTTACCCTCACGTTATCTTTTATAGTGTCGTAGGTCGCTCGTAGGTCTTACCCTCACGTTATGATTTATTGGGTCTAGGTCTCTCGTAGGTCTTAGCCTCACGTTATCTTTTCTAAGGTCATAGGTCGCTCGGAAGTCTTAACCTCATGTTATCTTTTCTAGGGTCGTAGGTCGCTCGTAGGTCTTATCCTCACGTTATCTTTTCTAGGGTTTAGGTTTTACCCTGACGTTATCTTTTATAAGGTCATAAGTCACTCGTAGGTCTTACCCTTATGTTATCTTTCTAGGGTCGTAGATCTTACCCCAACGTTATCTTTTATAGGGTCGTAGGTCGCTTGTAGGTCTTACCCTCACATTATCTTTTATAGGGTCGGAGGTCACTCATAGGTCGCTCGTAGGTCTTACACTCACGTTATATTTTATAGAGTCGTAGGTCACTCATAGGTCTTACGCACGCGATATCTTTTATAGGGTCGTAGGTCGCTCGTAGGTCTTACTGTCATGTTATCTTTCTATGGTCATAGGTCACTTTTAGGTTTTACCCACACGTTATCTTTTATAGGGTCGTAGGTCGGTCATAGGCCTTACCCTCACGTTATCATGTATAGGGTTGTAGGCCGCTTGTAGGTCTTACACTCACGTTATCTTTTATAGGGTCGTAGGTCGCTCGTAGGACTTACCCTCACATTATCTTTTATAGGGTCGTAGGTCACTCGTAGGTTTTACCCTCACGTTATGATTTCTAGGGTCTAGGTCGCTCGTAGGTCTTACCCTCACCTTATATTTTCTAAGGTCGTAGGTCGCTCGGAGGTCTTACCTTCATGTTATCTTTTCTAGGGTCGTAGGTCGCTCGTAGGTCTTACCCTCTCCTAGGTCTATGATTTCAGTATAAATCAACCAAAAGATTCATCCTGATACCTCCCCCAGTCACCCTAAATGGCATCTTTAGGCCCATTCCCTACACAATCAACAACCACATCATTGAGTGCAAGTTTCTGGGCACTTTAGTTAAACCTGAAGAGTTTGATTGGTGAGCCCGCCATTCGTGACTTGAAGGTGGAAGATGATTGAACAGTATCCCTCTCGAGTGGCAAAGAAGGACACAAAAGAAAAATATTTTGAGAAATTTATCAAAATCTTCAAAAAGCTAGAGATCCACATACCGTTATTTGAAGCGCTCGACAAAATGCCTTTGTATCAAAAATTTATGAAGGAGGTATTATCAAAGAAGAGATCAACAAGAGAGGGATTGGTACCCATTGATGAGAAATTCTGTACAATTGTGCCCGAGAGAAAAATACGTGTCAAGCAGAGGGATCTGAGGTCAGTTGAAATACCATGCACGATAAAAGACAGATCTTTCAAGAAGGTTTTGGTTGATTCTGGCTCTAGTGTGAGTTTAATTCCATTATTAATTTTCAAGAAGCTCAGTATTAAGAAGATAAGCGGGAGTATGACAAAATTGAAATTTGTTGATCACACTATCAAGCAGTCATTTGGAATAGCTGAAGATGTTTTAGTAGAAATTGATAATTTTGTTTTCCTAGTTGATTTTCAGATCATGGACATGCCTGAAGATGAAGAGACTCCTATCATTCTTGGTCGACCATTTATGTTGATTAGTCGATGTAATTTTGATATTGAGATAGGTAATCTGATGCTAGAATCATTTGATGAGGATATAACCTTGAAGGTGTTGGAAATCAGGAAGCAAGGTGCAGGTGGAAAGGATAAATCTTTGGTCGGAATGATCAAAGTAAAAGGAGAAGGCAACAACTCAAAATCACAACCGAAAGAAGTTTTAGGAAAAATCTCTCAGGTGGCATCATTAAAAATTCATAAATACAGTCAACAAGGAAAGAAAGGAAAGAAAGGAAAGAAGAAGGAACACTAAGCTGAAAAGATGGAAGTTGGAAGTGGCTGGAAGCATAAATGGGTTGAGACTTTTGATATGAATGGGTTCTGGATTATCAAAGAAACAAGAAATATGGTGTGGAAGAGGAAGTACCCCCATAAGGGGATGAACCGTCGAGCCATGCGACGTTAAACAAAGCACTTCTTGGGAGGCAACCCATGCTTTTAATAACTTAGTTTTTCTTTTTGTTTTGTTTGTAGGTAATAAAAAAGAGAGTCTTACTGGTGAGAGCTAGGAAGCTGCAGCATGAGTTGCATTACCCTCTGTGAGTCACCTTCTCGAACCTATTCCGAAACATTTTGGTCAATGTTTAGTTCAAGTTTGGGGGTGGAGGGGGGGGGGGGGGTTATTGCCTTTCTTATTTTCAAATTATTTGTTAGTTCTCTTTGAATTGCTATGTAAATCCAAATCCACTAGTTGAAGTCCTCTAAATTTGGCCGAACATTTTGGAAAAAATTTGTTTTGATCAAGAACTTGGTTCTCATAGAGTTTGGGAATAGTATATAGAGACAAAGGGATGGTTGTTCAAGGATAGGAAGTTAAAAATAATGTGACATGGATACTAGTCTAACGTGTAGATTTGTAACATAGTGCTTGAATCCTCAGAAGTACTCCTGAAGTAGTTTATCATCGCAGTCTGGCGTAACATAGATTCATATGCATGTATGATTGAAGGAGAAAGAAATAAATTTGGAACCAAATGATGAAAAGGCGGTAAAAGGAAACTGGTTCGCTAAGTTGGGTAGCCCTCAACAGGTTATTCAGCCCAAAGGGGTTGATCCCCAAATGTCGTCCATAAAGGACAATATATAAACTGAAAAGTTTTGAAAAATTCATCTGAATTTATAAAGGAGAAAAAGCTCTTATTTGGTGCCTGAGCAAAAATTTCTCTTGATCAGTCTTGTTTGTGTGATGATCATCAATAATTATCATTGCCTTAATTTGACTATCCGAATGAAAAAGGAGTAAAATTGGAAAGAGACTTATGTATAAAGCATAGTTAGAGAGGTATCTGAAGAGGAAACTCTAAATTTAAAGATTCTTAAGCGAACGATTCGCGTCATGTGAACATCAGACGAACTATTGTTTGATAAATTTGAACGGATGTCTTACGTATGAGTATCTAGCTACTATGATTTTCATGAATTCTTGTAATGGTCGCTTGAGGTCAAGCCACGATTTAAGTTTGAGGGAGTTTGACCAATGGTTTTTATATAGCAATTTTGCGTCTATTTTAGTCATCGTTTCTTTTAATTGACTGGGGTTTTATTTAATTTTACCGTATTTTATGCTTTGGTTTGGAATTTTAGTATTTTCAGGGTTAAAAGAATGAAATAGGACAAATCATGGTAGAAAAGTGCAGAATTCAGAAGTTCATAAAGAAGTGTTTCAGAAGCCCTGACACGGGTGGTCGTGTCACCTCACACGGGTCGTGTTAGGGGGAAGACTAGAAAAAATGAAGTTAAAAGTAAGACAGCAAGCAACAAAGGAGCATGTGTCACACGACACGGCCCGTGTCAAGTCAGCTGAAGCATACGATTTTGGAGGAAGATTCACAGAAGCTGACACGGGTGCTCGTGTCCACTAACACGGCATGTGTCAGCTCAGGCATTGAAAACTCTTAACTTTGGGAATTTTTAGTGTTTTTTAACCCTAGAGGATACTTTGGACTTTTGGCATCAACTAGGAAAAATGAGCTACTTAAACCTATTTTTGAGAAGGAAAAAAGGGCTTTTTGTGTACGGGAGAATAATTTCACGAGAGAAGATTGAAGTCTATGCAAGTTTTGGGAGAACAAAGACCTTTCATGAGCGAAAGCAATAGAAGATCAGAGTTCACCATCAATTTGTGTAACATATATCTTTATTTTTATTGAAATTTCCTTGAACATTATGTGCGGCTAAACCTCCCAATGTTAGGGGTGTCCCTGATTTTTGATGTTAAGAATACTGATCTCTTTGTTTTATTAAACATAACAGTTTTTATGCCTAAATTTGAATTTTAGAAGGATTTATAGTTTTACCCTATGGGACCATAGGGTTTCACTGTTTTTAACATATTAGAACCGGGCGGTCGTGTTAAGGTTTTCTAAATAATGATATTGTAGATGATTTTGCCTAGGACTAGGGGAATCCTATGATAACCAGAATAGTTCTTGATATTTACATGCTTAACCTCAAAACTAATTTAAATGGAAATTGAAATTAGGGTAGAAGTTAAAGATTTTTTACTAAGGACTTAGGGAAAGATAATCTTAAGAATCGGTAATTGAGGTTGATGAACTTATTGAAAAGATCAAAGAGTGAAGGTTATTTCATGGCAAATCATACACTCAACCCTAGCAGCTTTTAATCAAACAGAAAAAGTCACATTTTACTTTCAGCATTTAATCTTTCGCAAAGATATTTTTGAATCAAACCATAAACTATTGTTTTTGTTTAATTGAATTAATAATAAAACTTAGTATTTCCTATGTAGTCCTCTTGATCGATACTTGGGGTAAAACCCATTATTACTACAGCGGTGAAATTAGTACACTTGCTATTTTTCCAATCATTCAGCTCCAAACATTTCTTCTCACTAGCATAGAACTGAGTCTCAAAGGTGTCCCTTTCTTCTTTCAATTGAATCCAAGACTTCAGTAGTTCTTCAAGGTCATTAAGGCATATCTGGATGAAAAATGGTATGTGGAATATCTCCTTCAACAATAGGCTTCACAATTATTGGTAGGATAGCAGGATATGGCATTATAAGATTTTGAGCACGAGATCGCACCCATATGAGGTAGGGATCCAAAGGGATGAATTTTTCTGTCCCAAAGTCTTGTTATCAATCTTATTCACCATGCCCCAAGCATGTATAAACTTTTGATGGTAACCTTGAGGATCATTCTCGTAATCGAATATAATACCCTAGATAAGCATATCATGAGGACCATTTCTTTGAGCATAACCAAATTGACGTAGAAATAGAGAAGGGTTATAAGTAATACCTCCCTTATGCCAAGGATTGGCACATTAGGGAATTCCCCACAACGGTCAATAAGAGTGATGTCCTCCCAAAATCTGGAACACCAATAGATATCTAAATGAGAGTGTGACATAATCCTTCGAGACCACTTCAAACCTTGTTCATTCTTCATCACTGATCAGGGAAGGTGCGAAATAAACCACCTGGATAGTAAAGGTATGAAACACATGAGAGTCCCTCGCTCTCTCATAGTACGAGTGTGAAGAGGGTGCAAAATATCTCCAAGAAAAGTAAGCACGTGATTATGAGTAAGAAATATTTTGATGGTGTTCACATCTATGAGTTGGTCTGGATTACGTAATAGTACCAAACCATAGATCAACAGAGCCAAGATCTCATCAAGAGCATGAAAACTCATAGAATCTAGAAACAACTGAGCCTTATCTATCAGAAATTTAGCAAGAAGACCTTTAACTCCGCTTCTTATTTCCCAATTAGACACAATGTCTGGCTGCTTCAGATGTAAGGCTGTTGAAATAAATTCAGGTTTTGGAACTTTCTCTAAACCAGTGAAGGGTGTCTGATCAAGAATAGGTACTCCGAGTAGTTTAGAAAACTCTTCCATTGTGGGTACCAATTGATAATCTGGGAAGCTAAAACAGTGATGCTTAGGATCAAAGAATTGGAACAGAACACTCATTATGTCTTCTTCAAAACCTGAGGTAACCAAACTGAGTAGATAACCCTGCCTCTTGGTGAATGGAGAGTTTTCGGGAACCTTTGAGACTAACTCCTTAAGCTTGGAAGGTACCCTTACAAAGTTGATTCGAATAGTATTTCTGCGAGTGGAGGCCATAATCTGCAATAAGGAACAAAGATAAATCCCTAGGTCCTTGAAATGGTTAGTGAAAATGTTATGTTATGATGATGTGATGTTATGATGTTATGTTCATGTTAATTAAGTAGCAAACACAAACAAGTAATACAAGATCCTTAGGTTTAAAGACTTTCATGAAGTCTATAGGTAAATACCCTTCCCCACTAAAGTTAAGTTGGCTTCATTTGTCCTAAAATAGTAACTGGGTTCTAAGAATCTCATATCACAGATCTTTCTCGAAGGCTTTATTTTAGCACGGCAGCTGACTTGCCACCAATACATCCCGAAATTTGAATCTCAATGAGTGTAGCCTCGAATATCAACCAACTTCATATTGCACCAAAGTCGACTATCTCACTACTTTCTAATGTCCAAGATGGGTCAATTAAGGTTCTAAAAGTAAGTTAGTGTTAACGACACCACACAGAACCTAATGTTATCCTTTACTGACTCAAGGAGCATCAGTATAAACCAAAGTGTCACACTAACTATAGCTATCATGTTAACCATATCGGTATACGCCGTACAGCCTTTATGATCTATTGCTACTTACCTAAGTAATCACTAGATTCGGGTGTAGGATCTTTCACACAAGCAATACCCAAACAAGCCCTTAAATTTAAAGCAAACAATTCAAATAATTAAATAAAGTAAAAGTGATCTAAACTCTAAGGTAAACCCTCTTTTTTATGAACGTCTCCAGCAGAGTCTCCAGTTCTGTAATACGGTGGGAGAACTGACTTTTTTGGTTTTATTGCAAATGTTGCGGTTAGCAAGAGTCGCCACCGGCTTTTCTTTTATCCAATATTTAGGAAAGGTGAAAAGAACAGGAAAGACCTTTGATAGATTTTTAGTTTGGGGGGTAAGTTATGAAAAGGGGAGGTGTTAGCATCCTTTTCATTCGTAGTTATCTACGGGCTCTTAATTGCTTAGCTCACTTTAAACTTGTTTTGTGTGTGCGTGTGTGTGATTTGTTTGAAAATATTTTGAAAATCCCAATGTAAGGATAACTTTGTAATAATCCTTGTGTCGGTCCTCAAGAATGTATACAAAGTGTTTTTGAAAATATTTGTTTTAAAAGTGTAGTGTGAAAAATGTTTTGTTTGTGAGCAAGCACTCAAGAGTCCTACCCACTAAGTCTTTCTTGTTATTTTCCTTCTCCTTTGGAGATAGTATTATTCATACCATTATTTGGTAGGTAATCATATATATTAGATGTGAAGGGACAAGCATATATATTAGATGTGAAGGGTCATCGTATGGTTATAGAAGGAAACATGTAAGCATACTTTAGAAATTGTATCGAAGGGACTATCATCATTTCGCTCTTAGGGTCATCGAAGGAGCCACATCACTTTGTAGATAACTTGAAGGGTCATCGAGGGATTATGATCTTTATTCGAAAGGGACCATGATGATATTGTTAAATCAAGGGTCTTTTGCTAAAGTATCCCCACTTTCAGGGGACATGACCAATTGTATCGTAAGGTAATAAGAGAGGTTACCGTAGAGGTGAAGTGTGAAAAGTGTATAAGTTTCAGTTATTTAGTCTTCAATTAGGGTTTTCTAGATTTTCTTTTAGTCTTGCAATAAAAACCCTATTTTACTAGCAATTAAATATGTACAGAAAATTAAAGTGTGGAATGTAAAGTTCATACGTTATTACATGGCTTTGGGAGAGATACATAATAGGAAAAAGATGCAAGAAAATAAATCTACACTATTACATCGGAGATTGAGACCTATATAATTTTCTAGGAAATTAAATAGCAAAAAGAAATAAGAAAAATGTTAGAAAAATATTTAAATGCCCTAAAAACTGTGTTAGAAAAGATATTTTTGGTGTTTTTGTAGAAAATAATTTAGGTTAAAAAATAGTAATTAAAAACTAATTCTAATTAATTTTAATATTAAGAAAAGGCTAATTAACTTAATTAATTAATAAATAAAAATATGTCAAAATTTTAATTACTAACTAATAAACCTAATCCTAATTTGTTATGGTTTTGAAAAAAGTTTAAGGTTTATTAATGGTTAATTAGAAAATAGATTAATTAAGAAAATGGAATAAAAACTAGGGTTAGTAAATTAGGAAAACAAAATTCATGGGGTGAGAGTTAAACTGATACCCTCAGCCTCAAAGGTATGCCCTTCTATCCACTGCGCCATGTTGTTATTGTGTTTCAGAATGAGAACCAATCACCATATGATGAACCTGCCTGTTATCCTGAAAAAAAACAAAATTATTTGACAAGAGGAGGGATCAAACCCACCCCTCTATTGTTAACACACATCACACTTACCACTCGCCCATCAGTTGTTACGCGTTCATATTACCACTGTCATTCAATATATAATAAAACTTAATTCAACAAATATGAAATCAAATAAATTAAATATGTGCGTGTTAGTGGGGTCTGGGGTTTTGAATGGACCAATGGGAGAATTCCATGCCTAGGTTGCCTGATTCAGGAGAGTCAAACCACCGTGGAGGATGGTCAACTTCATCTTCTCCGATGAAGGGGTTTTGAAAGCCTACAAAAACGCGTGAGTTGGATCATAACAGGGACCTTATCCCTCTAATTTGACCCTTGCGAATCCAATGGTAGTATTGATTTGACTTGAAAATATCTGTAGCGTGACATTCGATGAAAATATTTCAAACTGCCCTAACAATGGCAGATCTCCATTCTTGTGTCAAACCTCACAAGTAATGCATCAAAACAGTTTCACACATCAATATGAACATGAATGTATGCATCAAATTCATTTAAATTGCATGAATTAAAAGTTTGAAATCGAAAAGAATTATCAAACTAGAGCAACTTTGTAGGCACGTTCTGGGATTGCTTGAGCTTGAATGATGGTTGGTATGAACTCTTGGAGGTCTCAGGAGACTGATGGAATGCTTGGAATCGATTGAGAATGGCTGCACACGAGGGTTTGAGTCTGCCCTAGTTTCTTGAAAATTTGAACATTTTAGGGTTGTTTATATGATGCAGCATGTGTGTCCTTAGCTTGTGGAATGCTTCTTGTATTTATAATAGAAGAATTAGGTCAACAAAAGTGGATAAAATCTTGTGTGATCAATGGTGTAATATTTGATTTGGAATTTGCAGGAAAAGTTTCTTTTTTAAGCTCAATCTTGTGCCAATCAGCCTCACGCAGTTTCGGCAAGTTGTCATGAGCTTTTTGGGCCTCCAATTTGATCAAAACAAAAGCCTTGCGCCTTAATCCATTAGTTTTTGTATTTTATTTGATTTATTTTGAATTTAATTGAATAAAATCAAAACAAAAAGAAATAAAAATCACAAAAATATATGAAGGGACTTAGAGGTCTAATATGAGGTCATGAACACGTTTGAACCCAAAAAATTAGGCCCATTAGCCCAAAAATTCAACTTTGCTCAAAGTGGACTTCATGCATTTTCTCAAAATTTCTCAACTTGCACCCATCATAACTCTCTCAATTTTTGTCATATGAAGATGATCTTGTAATTTTTGGAAACCTCAAGATGTCTCCCACAACTTTCATGTTTGTCATTTTTTCATTTGAAGTCTTTAACTTGATGTAAATTGCTTCGAAAAAAGATGTCTTTTTGTTGACTTTCAAAATGACATGTAAAGTTTTGGCTCATATCTCTCAAATGAAGCTTTTTTGGCCTTGATCTTAGAGAGACAAAGTTGTAGAGAATTGAATTTTCTTCAAGGTAGGCTTAGGTTGAGGAATTTCTGGTGAAGTATGCAAAAGTTATGCTTGGTCAAAGTTCAGTTGACTTCTCCTTAAGAAAACCCTAATTTAGTAACTTTTGACTTTTGATGAATCTTGAGTTTTCTTGATGAATCATGATCAGACCTTGGTCAAATGATGAATCTGACTTCAAAATATTGACATTTACAAAAAGTGTTGAAATTTGAATGTCAATTGGTCAAAGTTTACTTTTTGTTCAATACAATTAATTTTCAATCATCTGACTAATTGACTGAGCAAACTTGTGATGTAAGGCTTTAAATTTGGCATGAGGATACTTTGAGACATATGAGAAACCATGAAATCCATTTTAGGCATTAGAAACTCAATTTCCTTTTAGAGAAGCAAAATCCTAGTTATAGGTCAATTGCTTAGGAGGAGAGTCCATCTGATCAATCTTTGATAAGTCTTGAGCAATTGAGACCTTCATGAGCATGAGGATGTGTCTTGAATTAATTTGTCTTGAAAATGGGAGGGAAGATTTTTAGGTACAACATCATCCAATTTCCTTTTTCTCATTCGATTGGGAGCAATGTGGGGCTTATTATTGATCACTAGTGATCGATCAAGCAAAAAGTTTGGAAATCCTATCACCGGAATTTGTCTCTCCTTTAAATCTGATGTACTTAGTTCCTCAAGATCTTGTATTTCTTCTCCATTTTTCAGACCAAGATATCTTAGGGTAATTCCATTTATGGAGGCTTCGGTGATCACATTTGAATCTTGAGTGTTCAGAGAGTCAAAAAGATGACTTTCCACAAGAATGTCTGAAATAAGTCTTCCAAAAGGAACATTCATCTTCTTTTTGGATCCTCTATCCCTTGATTCAGTAACAGTGGTTTTCATATGATTGAAGAGAATTATTGGAAGGTTGATTCTCTCAGAGGTTTGAATGGCATGCAGAAGATACTTCTGGTCAGTATTGACATGATCAGGAGAGTTTGTTGGATAGCGGTGAGTGAAACTACCCAAAAATACTCTTGTATACCTCTATTGACATGTTAATTATAGTAGATCACGGTCTATCAAGACTATAGAGCATGGCTATGTCTTCTTTTATAATGAAGATCTTCTTCCCATGGGCGCTCAAACACACATGTCCACTTACCGAGACATATGTGTGTATCCAAAAGTCTTTAACTAGATTAGTGAAGACTATCCCATGGAGACGATCAAATTATTTTGCCCATTTTTGAAAGCTAATGACATCCTGTAGATCGAAATCGTTTGCAGCAAGATTTCCGAAATCCACCAAAGCTTCAGCAAGGACTACCAACTCATTCACATGGGTAGAAAGGAATACTTTAGGATGTTTCTCAGAAGGTGATAGATCCAAATTAGCGGTTACATGCTGAGATGCCATAGATGAGGAAGAGCAGATGCAAATTGAAGGAGTTTTAGGGTTTTCGAGAGTTTGGGGCTGCGAGAATTAAAAAATTGTGGAAAAGAGAATGATAGAGGGTGTGAAATTATGTGAGTAGGTTTTAAATTCCCTTTTGAAGTAATGACAAAAACTTAAAATAGAGCAAGAATCTGACACAGAATAAATTAAAAATATTTTTTCACTTATTCTCAAGATCATCTCACTTCTCAATGTATCACATCAATCGCCAGGCATGGCTTAGAAATGGCATCTTTCATAAATTAAAGCAAAATCCCTTTCCATTTTTGACAACACATTTAATTGTTATAAACTCTTTAGATTCTATACAATAGAAGCGATAAATTTTTCTTCCTTAAGTACTATTAATAGGAGTGACCATCATTAGATCAAAAAGCTAAACATTTCAAAGGATTGTAATGATAAGCATTTAAAAACTTACCTTGTTGTAGTAATGCCATGAGATTTTCTTTAGAAGTTCTTTTATTATCAGAAGTATATTTAGTCATATCCCTCAGAATCGGTTTTTCAAAAATGTGATGGACTTGTTTGAGCCTTTTTCAGAGGAGTATGAGCATTAGAAATTTCTCGTTATGCATCTTCTGATTCCTTTACTTTTCGTACTTCTGTAACAGTTATATAGCTTTCAGATTTTGAATTGGAATCTTCATATGGAATCTTTATCTTATCAACTCAAATTTTCTTGAGTGCAAACAATAGAGAATATTAAGTGTGACTTATCCTTGAATTTTGCAAGCTGCATTCATGTCCATTGATCTACTATTCCGAAGTCTATGATTTTTCTTTATTAGACCATCTTCGAAACCCATGACATTTCCAGGCTTTGGAACATATGCATTTTTCCCATCATGTGTTGAAAGCAGCCAGAGACCAGGTACTAAGACAGGTGTTTCAATTGCACTTCTAATGATGTATGGAACATAGATTATCTTATCTTTTGGTACTCATAATTTCTTGGGTCCTTTTTTATTAGTTCTACCAGAGTTGTGAACAACTTTGGTTTCAGAAGTAGAATAATCATATTTACAAGTGTTAAAACTATTTGGTTTAGCCAATTGATTATCATCGGATTTAGAATCAAATTTATCTTCATCTTTTCCATCTTCTTTTGGCACAAACCCAGCATACAAAAAATTAGAGTGTAAGGTGGTTGGTATGTTTTCCTTATTTGATTTAGATTTTTCATGAGGATCATAACCAATACCTTTAACTCCATTTCTGCTTACACCATAGATCATAAAAGCTAGCATGTTTCTCCCTATGCTCTTAGCTAGAAATTTCCTGAAAGCTTTGTCATATTTCTTAATGGCATCATCAGTACCTTTAGAGGCTTCTTGAAGAGTTCTCGTGCCTTTAAGGGAAAAGTTTTCACCTTTTAATAAAAAGTTTTCTTCATTTAAAACAAAAAAAATCTTCCTTAAGCTTATTGTTTTCAACAGATACAGATTCATGGGTCTTTTTAAGATCCTTGAACCAAATCTTGAGTAACTCATGTTTCTCCATAATTTCAACTAAGGAATATGTTAATTTATAATGACTAAGATCAGAGAATACCTCTTTGCAGAATATTTCTTCAGTTCTAAATCAGCTTCATCTTCTGGAGGGATTACTTCACTTGATGTTCCAACATGAGCCATCAGCGCCATGTTAGCATGTTCTTCGTTTGAGTCATCTTCGGAAGAGTCTGAGTCATCCCATGTTTCCATTAGCCCTTTCTTATTGCCTTTAAGAGCTTTATTTTTGGGCTTGTTCTCCAGAAGATTAGGACAATCAAACTTGTAGTGTCCTGACTCATTGCACTCATAACAAGTGTCTTCATTGCCACTAGACTTCCTTTGACCAGAAGTTGATTCGAAGTGACCTCCATTCCTTCTTGAACTTATGAACTTGTTTCCTTGATTTCTCATCCAAGAAGGTTAACCCTTCTGGACAGCAGAGACACCTCATCTTCTTCATCATCAAGATCTTCTTCTTAATCATCTATCTCTTCTGCTTCAAGAGCTTTGGATTTCTCACATTTCTTGATGGACTTGAGCGCAACAGATTTTATCTTCTTCTGCGGTTCATCTTGTTCTAGCTTAATCTCATGACTTCTTAAATAACTTATCAGTTCTTCTAGAGAAGTGTTGTTCAGATCCTTTGCAAGCTTGAGTGCAGTTACCATAGACCTCTATTAGGATGGCAAGCTTCTGATAATGTTCTTTGCATGATCTTCCGTTGAATAGCCTTTGTTCAAAACTCTCAGTTCTTCAACCAAGGTTTGAAATCTTGAGAACATGACTTTAACGCTTTCATTACCCTCCATCTTGAAGGCTTCATATTTCTGAATCAAGGTCGACGCCTTGGTTTCTTTGACATTATCATTTCCTTCATGAGTCATTTTAAGAGAGTCAAATATAAACTTAGGCGGAGTCTTTATTTGTGACCTTTTGATACTCACTATAAGAAATTGCATTCAGCAAGATAGCTCTTGCTTTATGATGACTCTTATATTCTTTCTTTTGTTGATTATTCATAGCTCTCCTGGCTATCTCTTTTCTATAAGCATTTGTGGGAGGTACATAGCCATTAACTACTATATCCCAAAGATCAACATCATGACCTAGAAAGAAGCTCTCTAGTTTATCATTCCAGTATTCAAACTACCATCAAAGATGGGAGGTCTTACATTGTAGCTTTTATCATTTGAATTTGAAGCAGCGTTAGTTGGTATGGGTTTAACCATTATGTTTCTTCAAAGAAAAACTCATGTGGATCTTATCTGACACAGTTAAGTGTTTGATAACTATAAATACCAGAATCAGAGCTTTGATGCCAATTGAAGGTGTGAGAAACACAAGAAGGGGGTTTGAATTGGGTTTCACCAAAAATAAATTTAAATCTTTTCGCTGATGAAAGACCAAGTTAACTTAGAACATAAAAATAAATTAACACAATTATTTTTATCATGGTTCACTGTTAACTAAGCTACTCCAGTCCATCCCTCAAGGTGATTTGCCTTCAACAAGGACTTAATCAACTATAACTAAATGGATTATAGACAACCCACAATAATTCAGAACAACCTTATTGGTACCCCCAATAAGTCATTCAATCCTTATTACGAATCCACTCAAACCGTAACAAGACTCTTCTTGAGATCAGATCTTCACTTGGTCACTCAAGGAATCAATCAACTGTCGTTGAATACTTTTAGTGTATAAAAGTTTGATTATTTTAAGCAGATTACAAAAATGTTTCAGTACAAAGAAAAACACCTAATTGTTTTACAGTAAGATACGAGAAACAACTCCTTGCCTATTTACAAAACTATACACAGAAGATTTCTCTAAAGAGTTGCACAACGCTTTGGTGTAGTTTTGTTTGAGCTTGGTTTAATCCTATAGGATTTTTGTTTTAATGTTGATTCTTACTTTTGTTCAGATTTCAAGTCTTCCTTTTATTGCTTGTAAAAGAAATCCATTGAAGGGGTAGAAAGGTAATCGGAAATCCAGTTGTTTGTTCCCAACGGTCATAATGAGAGTGGTTGACAATACAGTACGAATGGATTGTCCTTATGCCACCTTAGAGGGTAGAGGTCACAGAGCACTTTTTTTACCTTTTGTACACCATCACACGTTAACCATTTTGAACTTCTTCTACTCTTCAGATGCTTCAGATGATTTGAATGTTTAAAGCTTTTTGTATATGAATCACTCTTAAGTCTTAGAACCTAAGTCTTGGAGTCTTCAGAACTTGTCCCATCAGAACCTTGTCTTCAGAGTCTTCAGCACTTGTTCGTAAGAACTTGTTTTTCTTTAGATCATCAGAACTTGTTTAGCAGAACCTCTTCTTCATAATCTTCAGAACTTGGAACACATAAAAGAAAAGCTTTAGAAGTCCTCCAAACTTAACCATAAATTCATAATCATAACCTCTTGTACTAACGTTCTTAAGAACTGTTGCATAAGACAAATTCCAGAATCTTGACTTCAACTGTAACACGTAACCAAATGTTTTCTTCCAGTAGTGTTTATGTTCAGAACCTGATGACATCACACACCTTAATACCAGATTTAGAACATTACAGTAGCAGCTACACACTAGAACGAAACCATTAGAGTATATAATTGTTCTTTATGATACCATGTAAAGTTATCATCAAAATCCTAAGGCCAGATGTAGAAACACTTCTTGTTCTTACACTCGAAACTCTGGACATCAAACACACTCTAAACCAGTGATGAATACAAAGATGTGTTTAAAGGCAAATTTGTGTCTAAAAGATGTGTTTAAAGTCAACTCTTGAAAGGATCTTATAAAAAATGACTCTGACGATTCAAGACTATAAATTCTCAACATTCTCAAGATTTGAATACCAACTCTTATCAAGCTTCAACAACTTATTCTCAGAAGCCTCTGACCCAAGAAGATAATTATGAAGAGACATATTGACTCTGACCTTTGATAAATCTTCATCTAATTTTATCTAAAGCGTCTGACTCAAGATATTAGCTTAAAAGGAAGATAGTGTCGAAATATTAAAATAGTACAAAATCATTATCCTCTACACTACGATGCAAAAAGTAATGTATGTCAGTACCAAAATTTTCAATATGTCTCATCCTTCATCTCACTATGTTGCTAGTGTAATTCTAATAATGTGCATCAAACGTCTTCAAGCAGCTATGATTTGAGAAATACCAATTTCAACCTCCAACAAATTTATTCATCATCTATATAAATGAGACCTTAAAGCAATGGAAAAGAAGAACAATAACATACAAAACAAAGACATAAAAACCAAGTGAAGAGCACTGAGAGCAAAAAGTTAAGAAACTACACCAAGAAGAAATTAGTTATCATCTTGAAAGCATTATAACTTTCATTCTTTGTAAATCTTATCGTATTGAAAATGTGTGTATCATCTTTCTAAGAAGCACTTTGTAAACATAAAACCTTGTAAGAAGCACTCTAGAAGTCATTGACAGGTTGTATTTGAGGTGTATTTCCTTGAGGGACTAGGGTATAGTCATAATCCCTGATAAGACATTTATTGCGGCCTTTGTGGTTGTAATTAAAACATTTGATTAGTGGATTAAGTCCTTATTGATAAGGCAAAGTCACCTTGGTAGGTGGACTAGAGGTAGCCTAGATGATAGTGAACCAGGATAAAATACTTTTGTTCTTTATCATTGTCAGTATTGTGTTTTATTTCTTTGGGTTATCGAAATAGCATTAAATCTAGAAACACAATTCACCCCCCCCCCCCCCCTTCTTGTATTTCATTGTACCTTAAATTGGTATCAGAGTTCCATTTTTGGTATTAATTATTTTCAAACACTTAAAAGTGTCAGATAAAGATCCAGTACTTGAAACATAATGTCAGATGTTCCACCTGCAAATATCAACAATTTTAAAAATAATTTTTCTACTAAACCACCAGTTTTTGATGGTGATAAGTTTTAGTATTGGAAGGATAGAATTAAATGTTTCTTCCTTGGATTTGATGTTGATCTATGGGATATGGTAAAAAATGGTTATACACATCCTTTACATGTAAATGGTGTCAAAATTGAAAGAAATGCTATGAGTGATCAACATAAAAGGACAACAAAAATCACCATAGATCAAGAACCACTCTCTTGAATGCTATCTCATACTTATGAAAAGATAACAAATAGAGACTCTGCAAAGTCTACATTTAATTCTCTTAGACTGGATCATGAAGGAAATGAGCAAGTCAAAGAAACCAAGGTTTTAGCCTTGATTCAAAAATATGAATCCTTCAAGATGAAACATGATGAAACTATTGAGAGTATATTCTCAAGGTTTCAGACTCTTGTAGTAAGGATGAAAGTTATAAACAAAGTCTCCATTACTGAAGATCAGGTGAAAAGGATCATCAGAAGTCTTCCAAAAAACTGGAGGCCTATGGTGACTTCACTAAAGGTGTCAAAGAATATGAACAGTACAAATCTATAAGAACTTATAAGTTCTTTGAGAAGTGGTGAAATAGAGCTTGAGGAAGATAAGCTTCTGAAGAAAGAAAAGTTTATTTCTTTGAAATCCAAAAGTAAATCTGAAAAGACTAGATCTTTTCAAGATAAAGAAGAAGAATCTGAAGAAGAATCTGATGATGAGGAAGAACTGTCTCTGCTGTCCAAAATAATTAACCAACTCTGGAAGCAAATACAGAAGAAGAAGTTCAGAGTCTACAGAAGATCAGATGGGTATTTTGAGTCAACATCTAGGCAGAAGAAGTCTGGAGCTGAAAGAGAGGTTATTTGTTTTAAATGTAAATTGTCTGGTCATTTCAAGAACGAGTGTCCCAGACTCAACAAATAAAGGCCAAAGAAGAAGTTTTTCATATATAAGAAGAAAGGTCGGATGGCAACGCGGGATGACTCTGACTCTTCAGATGATGAATCTAAAGAAGAACAAGCAAACATGGCAGTGATGGAAAAGGCATAAGCAAGTAAATCTGAGTTAGAAAAAGAATCAGACATCGAAGAGGTATTTTCTGATCTATTTCGTTCTCAACTTGAAACTTCCTTAGCTAAGTTTCTTAAAAAGAATCAGAATCTTAAAAGAAGATGTAAGTCTCTAAAAAATATTCTTGTAACTCATTTTAAAACACATAATGAGCTAATGAGAGAAAACATCTTTTTAAAAGAAAAATTAATTACTTTGAAAAATAAAACTCTGCTCTCAAAATCAAGATTGGTCTTTTGGGTAAATAAATTCTCATTAATGCTCCTATGAATTCAAAATGTGCTTCAAAGAAGTATGAAACTTCTTTTCAAAATTTTCTATCCAAACACATAGATAGAAGAAAGATGGCTTCTATGATCTATGGAGTTAGTGGAAATGGGATAAAAGGCATGTGTTACATTAAACCAAGAGGTGAAATATTTGACCCTAAACCAGTATATGATATGATGATTAAACCAACACCTTTATACTCTCACTTAATCTATGGTCCCACACATGACACTGATTATGCTTAAGGACTCTTGGTTGATAAAACCTTTCAGAAAACTAACCATAAAGGACCCAAAAAGATATGGGTACATAAAGATGAGATAATATATGTTACAAACATCCTTAGCAACCAATTTAAAACACCAGTCATGGTACTTGGACTATGGATGCTCATGACACATGATAGGAAGAAGACATATGTTCCAAAGCCTGGAACTTTAGCCTAGAGGATCTGTTGGTTTCGAAGGAGATTAGAAAGGAAAAATTATTGGCTCTGGAACTATTGGTAACAATTCTCTACCTTCTATCTCTAATGTTTTGTTAGTTGAAGGATTAATTCATAATATCTTGTCATAAGTCAATTAAGTGACAATGGTTATGATATTATCTTCAATCAAGAGTCATGTAAAGTTGTTCTTCAAAAGGGTAAGTCATTAATACTCCTTCATTAGTAAGAAGTATGGACTAGTTACTGTTGATAACTACAGCAGATGGACATTGTGATGCGGTGGGAGAACTGACTTGATGGTTTTGCGTTTTATCGCAAATGTTGCGGTTTAGCAAGAGTCACCACCGACTTTTCTTTTATCCAAAAGGAAAGGTAAAAAAGCACAGGAAAGACCTTTGAGATTGTTTCTTGAGTTCGGGGGATATTATGAAAAGGGAAGGTATTATCACCCTTTTCATCCATGGTTTTCCATGGGATCTTAGTTACTTGCTAGATCACTTGCTTTTTGTTTTAAAATTGTGCTTTGTGTGGTTTTGAAAGTATTTTGTAAAACAGACCATTTGTTTAGGCAATCTTTGTAATGATTCTCGTTCGTAAGAATGTATTCAAAGATGTTTGTCTTTTTGAAAATGTTTTCAATGTTTGTAAAATGTTTGGAAATGTGTGTGTTTGTTTTGAAAATAGCAAGGATACTTGTTTGGAAATAGAGCAAGTAACTAGAAGTAATCTACCTACTCAAATGTCTTTCTTGTTCATTTTCTATTCCTTTGACATTGTTGTCTTGCCATTGATTTGGTAAGCAACCCTATCTTTGGATGTAAACGGGACGGGCGTGGGTCATCGTATAACCATGATTAGCAATGTTGCAAAGTATCTTTAGCATTTTTGAGGGACTAATATCATCTTTGTAAGGCAACTTTATATAGAGTCATCGAGGGACTATGATCTTATACTTGTTTGTTTTGCCAAGATACTTCGCATGCGTAATATGGCCATTTTTGTATAAAGCAACCAAGTGGAGAAACCCTAAGGATGCTTGTGTGCAAGTGTGTTATTTTCATGCTTGGTTTTGTCTTGGATTAGGGTTTTCTATTTGATTTGTTTTAATCTTGTCATACAAACCCTAATTACTAGCATGGTATATAAAAATGGTAAATTGCGTAATTTAAATATTACTACGCTATTACAACACTTTATGGGAGGGGGCTATAAAAATTATGAATGGGGATTTGCAATAAGGTAAATCTAATTAAGCTATTACAACCAAATCGAATTTCTACAAATATTGGAATATACAATATAATTTAAATATGCAATGTGTGTATATGCAAGAAAAAAGATTTTTGTTTTGTTTTTATGTGAAAAGGAGTTTTAACCTAATCCTAAAAATAAACCAAAATTGAACTTAAATTAATTAAGAAAGAAAAATTATTTTTTAGAAAAGATTTTGATTAACCCTAATTTTAATTTGTTAAAAGAAAATAAGGATTCTTTAACTATTATTTTTTGTGTTTTTTGTATTAAAAATAATAAATAATATTTTTATGAAAATATTTAGTTTTTATATGTCAAAATAAATATTTACAAGTATGAAATGAAAAGGAATAAAATAATTAACCTAATTCTATTTTCTTATATTTTTACAAGTTTATTTAAGAAAGATAATTAATATATATAGTTTAATAAAAAATATTTTTTTATGTGAAAATAAAAATAAAATAAACAAAATGCAATATTTATCATGTTTATATTTTTTATGAATTTTAAGTGTTAGAGAAAATATTTTAATAAAACAAATATGAAAATAAAATAAATAATAAAAAGATTGGGCCAGGGGTGCTGCAAGCAAGTAGAGGGTAAGCTTTAGAAAAAAATCACAAGCCCAATGGAACAAAAAGCCCAGCGCTGCATAGTGAGAAAAATGACAAAAAATGTGAGAAAATAGGCAAAAGGCAGGCACCAAGGCTCGAACCCATGACCTTAGCAATTTCAGCGCGCTGCCTTGCCACTGGGGTGGTTGTACATCCGTTAGTTTATATGAAACAATAAAAACATAACATAAGAAGCTTCCTTGCCCTGTACTTCATCTTCTTCCTCAAGCTGGCCAGAACTCCTGTATCTTTCTCATTTCTCCATGAAAATGAAAACTTCCAACATGAAAATGATAGTACTCATTCCCACGATTTCAACCATGTAATTTATGGGAACTAACAATCAAAGATTAAAACGAATTTTGAAAGCCCTAATTTTAAACCTAATTCTTACAGAAATTTGAACTTCAAAATTCTCTACACATAATGAACAGAAATGGAATCTATGCACATGGTTGGCTTCAACACTATAATACCTACATTTTTCTTTCACAAATTGTGGCCAATGGATGCCTGTATGAAGAGATAAAAGTTGGAGTTCTTACCTCTTTCAGCTGAGATCGTGAATGGAGTTTGAGTGAGATTTATGAAGGCCTGAAGGTTCCTTTAGCTTGCTTGAACCTCCCTGAGTGTGTTCTAATCCTTGCCTTGCTTTGGAAGTGTCTGAAACTCTCTATCCAAGTCAACCTGCAAGCTTGGAGAACAAAAATGGAAGATGAAGAAGAAGGAGTTACAGTGTAGGGATGATGGTCTGGATCACTTAGATATGAGGTAAGTAAAGTGTTTGAATGGTTAAAACTTGAAACGCACGAGCCAATTTGTGGATTGATATGCTTATGCTCAAACTGCAAGTTTTTGACAGGTTTTTGGTGAGAGGGTGTTCTGGAGTGTTTTAGGCCTTTTGCAATCCTGTCCTAAACTGTAATATGTTTGTGTATTAGTATGGAAAAGGTTTCAAATCAGCTCTTCAACATATTTTTGAGTTGTAGGCTTTTTGCACACTTTCTTGGTTTAGAAGCAAAGTGAAGCGACAAGTCTCCACATGCTTGTACTGGCCTTCTTGGAGTTGGTATAAACTCTATAAAACTTGCTTTAGGTCTGTAGGACTTGTGTGTGCAGAGAAGACAGGTCCAATGCTCAAGAATTGAAAAGTTGCAAAAGTTAAGCTTTTCCAAAATGGCAATGGCAACTTTGTGCCATTTATGGAATTAAAGCTTGGAAAAAGACCCTTGGGCTTGGATTAAGGCTTTGTCAACCGATTAAGCATTAAATTATGAAGTGAGAAACAAGTTTGAGACCTGTAAAGCAAGAATTAGGCAGCATAGGTTCAAATTTGAATTTTGTTCTTCATGAAATGGCTTGAATTCAAAGTGAGAAATTGCCAATTTCATCTCTTCGATTCTCTCTACTCAAAAATGATCTCAAGGAGTTCTTTGACATTTTGGAAAGCTTGCAATATGCTCTATAACTCATATTTGAAATTCATTTCAATATTCCTCTTGGAACTAGGTGAAAAATTTCCATGAACTTGGGTCCAAAACCTGCCTAAATTAAGGCAAAATTTCACTAAGTTATTTTAGTTCATGGGCATGTATTCACAAAATTATATCTTTAGTTCCAAGCATATTTATGGAAAAATGTGTGAAGAAAAGTTGTAGATTTCATGGATATATACAACTTTCATGTTGGGAACTTTCTTTGAATCATCTTGTATCATGGTGAAAAAATGGCTTAAAGTTGAGAAAAAAATAAGAAATTTTCTATATTTAGAAAATTTTCTAAGTTAAGAAAATTCCAAATTTTAAAATCAAAACTTCAAACTTTAGTTTCTTGATGAAAAAGTTCCACATTTTGACATGTTTTGATGAATTGTGATCCTTGGCACTTGATTTTGACCAAAAAGTCAAAGTTTGACTTTTCAGTATACAGTTGACTTTTGATCAGTTGACTGCAAATTTCATATGTCTATCCAATGAATTTGAAATGTTTTGAACCATGTAATTAGGTCAAGATGATGCAATTGAACCCTTGAAACCATGCTTCAAATCAATTGGTCATTTCCTAGGTCAAAAAATCAGAAATTCCCCTTTCTCAGTCAAAACCCTAATTTTGACCATTTTTCCCTTTTGATGATTTGATCAAATTTCTTGAGGAATTATGGTCCAAACTTGATAAAGTGATAAATATGAGTCTAAAATGTTGACGTGGATCAAAAATTATGAATTTTGACTTTAAATTGGCCATGGTTGACTTTTTCTCCAACACGGCTGATTTTTAGGTCAATTGTGAAATTGACTGATCAAAAATGGGGTTCAAGGCTTGAAACTTGTCATGAGCAATCTTAGGGGTCCATAATGATATTTGAAAGTCATATGAAGTATTGATAGTCCAAAAATCCTTGTGCAAACTCAAACCCTAATTTTGGGTCATCAGTGTAATATGAGATATCTTGAGCTGATCAAACCCTAACTTTGTCTGGAGTCAAAGAGATCTTGTGAGAAAATATAGATAAATGAGAGGGCAAATTTTGGGGTACAACAGCTTCCCTTGTTAAATCTTCTTATACCTGAAGAGTTAGATTGGCGAGTTTTTCCATTCGTGATTCGAAGGTGAGAGAATGATTGGACACTAGAATGCCCAGAAATTTGCACTCGACGATGTGTAGTTGAGGGAATGGGCTTAAAGATGCCATTTGGAGAAGTGATAGAATCTTGTTGGAGATGGGCTTGTAGATACCATCTGAAAGTGTTTGTTGAATTGTAAGTTGTAAGCTGAGAGAATGAGTATCAGAACGGAGTCTGTGTTTGGAGCGTGTCTGAACTGTATCTGGAAGGTTAAATCTGAATGAGTATTAGAATGGCATCCGTGTCTGGAGCGTATCCGTACTGTATCTGAATTCTAAATTTGAATGAGTATCAGAAAGGCATTTGTGTCTGGAGCATATCTGTGTTATATCTGAAAGTTGAATCTGAATGAGTATTAGAATGGCATCCATGTCTGGAGCGTATTCGTACTGTATCTGAAGGTTGAATCTGAATGAGTATCAGAATGGCATCTGTGTCTGGAGCGTATCCATACTGTATCTGAAAGTTGAATCTGAATGAGTATCAGAATGGCATCCGTGTCTGGAGCGTATCCGTACTGTATCTGAAAGTTGAATCTGAATGAGTATCAGAATGGCATCTGTGATTAGAGCATATCTGTACTGTATCTGAAAGTTGAATCTGAATGAGTATCAGAATGGCATCCGTGTCTGGAGCGTATCTGTACTGTATCTGAAAGTTGAATCTGAATAAGTATCAAAATGGCATCTGTGTCTGGAGCGTATCTGTACTGTATCTGATTGTATATTGTTAATGATAATTGTTAATCTTATCCTGAAAAGGGTAAAATGTTAGCCGAAACACAAAGTTATGTTGCATGAAATGTATGATGCAATATATTTGCTTTATCAATGTTTATGATATATGGATGAAACGTACGTGCATGTAAGTTGATCTGTTGTATTGTTGTTTGATTGAGGGAAATAAATCCTTGAAAGCTGTTGAGGATATGTTGAACTTTCACGTCTTGAAGTTGAAGTACTGACGAACTTTTGTTGAGAGAAGTATATTTTGTCGTGAGGGCAATGCCATGTACTGCTTGTAAGATCTGTTTGGGGAATCCTGAGAAATTCGACGATTTCTACTGGGGATTAATAATTTGAAATCTTGTTCCGCTGGGGGGTTCAAATGACGTACTGTGGGGATTACTTATGGAATAGCCTAGAGATGTTTTCCTGTCCTTTCAACCTATCAGTAATTATCTTTCTCATTTTGTTTATTTATAAACAGTAATTATGTTCAAATGCATATGTTCATCAATGAATCATTGGACGTTTTTGCAAACAAAACACAATTGTAAAGAAAAGACAAATATTTTTTTGCACTTTCAAAGGGGTAGCTTTGTATTGAATTTGAATAAGTATTTTGTACAAAGGAGACAAAACATTCTAGTAAGAGAATGGTGCCATAAAACAAGAAAAATTTATACAAATAAAGATAGATATGTGTAATAATTCCATGGGGTTCCCATTCTGCTATAGCCTTCATATCTCTGAATATCTTGTCTATTTGTTGCTTCGTTCGAAGATGATTGAATTGATCAGAAACTCTAAGTTTATCAGTAGGAGCCAAAGGTTGTCCGTCAAGTGATCCGACAGGACATAGTCATATGCTTTAATTCCCTAACTTTTGCCTGGACCGCCCTTTCGGGTTTTCAATCCACCGGGAAACCCTTTTTTGTCCAAGTCGCCCTTTCGGGTTTTCAACTTGCCGGTTGTACAGATTTTTTTATTTTATCCCTAATTTTTGCCCGAACCTTTTTGGTTCGCCGGGATGCCCTTGTTTTGCCTAGATGTGTCAACCTAGCCGGTCTCTTATGCGTAGTATCTTTTGACTATGTCCGTGTTCGCAGGGTGTGGCAGGTCCTTGCCATCCATGGTGGTCAAGATAATTGCCCCACCGGAGAATATGTTCTTGATTACAAATGGTCCTTCATAGGTATGAGTCCATTTGCCCCTGGGATCACTTTGTGGCAAACTGATATGTTTGATCACTAGATCCCCAAATTGATATACTTGGCGCCTGACTTTCTTGTTGAAAAACTTGATCATCCGTTTTTGATACATTTGACCATGGCAAACAGCAGTAAGTCTCTTTTCATCAATCAAGTTCAGTTGATCAAGTCGAGTTTGGATACAATCATCTTCATTCAAACCTGCATCCTTCATAATCCTTAGAGAGGGGATTTGGACCTCAATAGGCAAGACATTCTCCATGCCGTAAACCAAAGAATAGGGTGTTGCCCCAGTTGATGTGCGAGTCGTGGTACGGTACCCGTGGAGATCGAATGGTAGAATCTCATGCCAGTCTTTGTATGTTATTGTCATCTTTTGTATGATCTTTTTAATGTTTTTATTTGCAGCTTCGACAGCACCATTCATCTTTGGCCAGTAGGGAGAAGAATTGTGATGCTGAATCTTGAATTGCTCGTACAAGGTGGTGATCATAGTGTTGTTAAGATTTGTACCATTGTCAGTGATGATCCTTTCCGGGATACCGTACCGGAAAATGAGATTTTACTTGATGAAGCGGGAAACAACAATCTTAGTAACAGAAGCGAAGGAAGCTTCTTCGACCCACTTTGTAAAATAGTCGATGGCCACTAGGACGAAGCGGTGTCCATTGGAGGCTTAGACTTGATCTCTCCAATCATATCAATTCCCCACATAGCAAAGGGCCAAGGAGTCGTCAAGACATTCAGAGGAACCGGAGGTACGTGCACCTTATCAGCATAAATTTGACACTTATGACAGGTCCGAGAGTGTTGATAGCAATCTGCTTCCATGGTAGACCAATAATAGCCTGTCCATAGGATTTTCTTCGCCATCGTATGCCCACTGGAGCGGTTGCAAAAAGTACCTTCATGTAATTCAGTCATGATCTTTTCAACCTCAATCTTATCCACACACCTAAGTAGAATGGAGTCATGATTATGTTTATATAGGATGCCATTACTAAGGAAGAACTTAGCAGAGAATCTCCTTAAGAACTTTTTATCATTGATTGAAGCTCCTTCTGGATATTCTTGAGCCTCGAGATACCTCTTGACTTCATGAAACCAAGGCTGGTCCACTACCTCTTCAGTATTAATCTCGTGACAATGTGCTTGTTTATCCATTCGTTCGATGGTGATCTGGGGAGCCTCGTTATCCCAATTAAGTTTAAACATAGATGACATTGTGGCTAGAGCGTCTGCTAGCTGATTTTCTTCTCGCAGAAAATGCTCGAAGGTAATCTTCTCAAAATGTGGTAGCAATGTCAAAACATGTTCTTTGTAAGGGATAAGGTTTGGGTTCTTAGTGTCCCATTCCCCTTTGATCTGACTGATGACCAAAGCTGAATCTCCAAATACATCTAAAGAGTTGATTCCCAAGTTTATGGCAGCTTTGAGACCAAAGATGCATGCTTCGTACTCCGACATGTTGTTTGTACAATTGAAGCAAAGTATGGCAGTAAAAGGAGTATGACACCCTTCCAGAGATATGAGTACAGCGTTGATACCATTACCAAGTGCATTGGATGCCCCATCAAAGAACAGTGTCCATCGGGATCCTTGTTCAGGTCCGTCGTATGGCCCTATTCCTTCATAATTGTCTAATGTCATGATGTCTTCATCCGGGAATTCAAACTTCATGGACTGATAGTCTTCTACAGCTTGGTGAGCAAGATGATCAGCTAGCACACTGCCCTTTATGGCTTTCTAGGTAGTATACTGTATGTCATATTCTGTTAGGATCATCTACCACCTAGCTATTCTCCCAAACAAAGTAGGCTTTTCGAAGATGTATTTTATCGGATCCATCTTAGATATCAATAAAATAGTATGAGTCAGCATATACTGTCTTATCTGGCGAGCAGCCCATGCCAGAGCGTAGCAAGTTTTCTCGACCAGTGAATATCTAGTTTCACAATCGGTAAACTTTTTGCTCAGGTAGTAAATAGCGTGCTCTTTTCGGCCAAACTCGTCATGTTGCCCCAATACACACCCCATTGAGTTGTCTAAAACAGTCAGATACATGATCAGTGGTCTTCCCTCGACTGGTGGCATCAAAACAGGAGGCTCTTGTAAGTACTCCTTGATCTTGTCAAAAGCAACCTGGCATTCATTATTCCATCTGACTACTTGATCTTTCTTCAATAGTTTGAAGATTGGCTCACAAGTAGCCGTTAGGTGAGAAATGAATCTGGCAATATAGTTCAGGCGTCCCAAGAATCCTCTGACTTCCTTCTCAGTACGAGGAGCAGGCATTTCTTGTAATGCTTTGACTTTGGCAGGATCGACTTCAATACCTTTGTTACTGACGATAAAACCTAAGAGTTTACCAGACCGTACTCCGAATGTGCACTTGTTTGGATTCAACCTTAGTTTATACTTCTTCAATCTCTCAAACAACTTTTGCAAGTGATCAAGGTGCTCTTCTTCTGTTTGTGATATGGATATCATATCGTCTATGTAGACCTCTATTTCATGATGTATCATGTCATGAAACAAAGCTACCATGGCACGCTGATAGGTTACCCAAGCATTCTTCAGTCTGAATGGCATCACTTTGTAGCAGAATGTGCCCCACTGTGTGACAAATGTAGTTTTCTCCATGTCCTCAGGTGCCATTTTGATTTGGTTATAACCTGAGAATCTGTCCATGAAGCAAAACACTTTGTGTTGGGCTGTATTGTCAACTAGGATATCGATGTGGGGTAGTGGAAAACCATCTTTAGGGATGGCCCTATTCAAATCTCTATAGTCCATGCACATTCGTACTTTGCCGTCCTTTTTAGGCACGGGAACAATGTTGGCAACCCATTGGGATAGGAAGTGACAGCCAAGAATCCGGCATTGAATTGTTTCATGACTTCCGCTTTGATCTTCTCTGACATATCAGGTCTCATGTGGTGGACTTTTTGTTTTACTGGTGGACAGTCCTCTCTTGTAGGTAGACGATGTACCACGATGTCTGTATCGAGTCCCGGCATGTCTTCATATGACCAGGCAAAGATCTCAACATAATCATGCAATAGCTAAATCAGACGCTCCTTGACACTGGCCTCTAGATTGGCACCCACCTTGATTTCTTTTTTATCCTCCTCGGTACCCAGGTTGATTGTATCCACCGGTTCCTCATGAGGATGAATAGCTCTTTCCTCTTGTTGTAGTAGTCTGGCCAGTTCCCCTGGTACTTCAAAATCTTCCTCACCTTCGTCTTCGGCTTGGTAGATTAGATCCTCAGAGTCATAAAAGGCCATAGCAGTATCGTTACCCATGGGATCCGGAATGGAGGGGTACCTGCATTTGTGAGTGTGGGTGTGTGTAAGGGTATAGCCATCCTTAAAAATAAAATGTAAAAAAGAAAAATAATGAGCACAAAAGTTTGTATGTGAAAAACGTCCATGATTCATTGAATGTCATATGAAGATGAAATAAAAACCCTTACAAATGGACCATTGTGCCTCGGGCAAGACACAAGGTTTTAAATGTGTGAATTGTTTGTGAATATTACAAGTCCAACAGAAATGCAAAGATAAATTACTGAGGGATGAAAGTTATTGGAACAAAGTCTCTGGCTTCCCAATTGTGAAGTCCTCCGTTGACAGTAGGAAAGATCCAATCCTCCAAGCTGCAATCCTCTTCACCATCTTCTACCGCACTGACATCTCGGTTGCTAATCTTTAAGGGTGGCCCTCCAGCACGGGCACGGCGCACAGCCTTCTGAGCATTTGAAGTGAACCCTAGACAAAACTTGTCAGATTTATACGGAATATCTGGAAGTTTCCCCCAGATGGTGCATCCACCCTCCTCTACTACTGCCTTGGCGTCCTTCAGAGATGACATCTGGAGTGGAGGTCTTGTAATCTTGGGAATCAGGGACACAGTCTTGGTTACTGCTACCTCTTGAGAGACTTCTTCGAAATGTTGAAAAGGAGTTTCAATGAACTCGACATCCAATTCCACATACCTGAAGGAATTGAGGTGGCTAATCATATATTCTTCCTCTCCGTGGACAGTGATAATTTTTCCCTGGACCGGATATTTCAGCATCTGGTGCAATGTAGAGGTGACAGCGCCGGCATTATGGATCCACGGTCGTCCTAGAAGACAGGAGTAAGAGGGGCGGATGTCCATTACATAGAAGTTTGAGTTGAAAGTTTGAGTCCCAACCTTTATGGGGATATCCACCTCCCCGTGCACCATCCTCTTTGAGCCATCAAATGCTCTCACGACTATGTTACTGAGTTTCAACGTCAGCCTTCGCAGTCTAGTCTGTCAAGAGCTTTCTTCGAAAAAACATTCAAAGATGAACCAGTGTCCACCAAGACATGGGCCAGAGTTGTTCCTCAACATTCCATAGAGACATGCAATGCCTCGTTGTGCTTTCTTCCCCTTGGTGTCAGATCAGCATCTGAGAAGCCTAGGCCATTATCCACCGTCAAACTGGCCACACAATCTTGAAATTGGTCAGTAGACATCTCTTGAGGCACATGGGCTATCTTTAGGAACTTCACCAGGGCTTTCACATGTGCCTCGGAGCACAGTAACAATGCCATCATGGAGATTTTGGAGGGAGTTTGCCCCAACTGTTCGACTACGTCGTAGTCTCTCTTCTTTATTATTCTCAGGATCTCCTCCATTTCTTTCTTGGAGGTTTCGGGGATAGTCAGTGGTTGAGCCTTCGTCCGGACAGGCTCTTCTTGAATACTTTTTCCTCGAGTTTCAACAGTAGGAGTGTTGGTAGGGATAACAGCAGGGGTTGTGTCGTCTTCGTTAATAGGAGCACTTGCGGAGATGATTATTGGTACGGAGGTAACCTTTGGAGCAGCCACGGGTCCAAAAACTGCCTTTGGGGGTGCAATTTCTGGAGAGAAGATTCTACCGCTTCGGGTAATCTTATTGGTTCCGGCAATATTGCTAATGTCGGAGTCTTCTTCTTCGGAGCTTATTTCTTCGGCGGCCAGCCCATCTTGTTTTATGCCATGGTAATAGATGTCCCCACCATAATTCCACGGCACAGTTTTGTCTGATTCATACGGGACTGGCCCAGGCATTGTGATTATAAGAGGAGTACTTTTTGGAACCGATGTAATCCTAACGGGTATTTTGGGGACCCTGGAAGAATTGGCAGAGATGGTTATGATTGAAGTGTCTTCAACAGGAATAGGTGAAACACGAGTACTTTCAAAAAAATCTCTTTGTTGTCTATAAAGCGTTGAATGCCTATTTTCAACAAAGGGCAAACAGTTGGTGAGGATAAGCAGAGATGGCAATCTTCATTACAACCCGGGAATACACTGGCTTTTAACAAATTTATCTTAATGATTGGGAGTGGAGTCAAAAGTTCATCGACTGTGGTAACAAACAAATCTTCTTCAATTGCATTGGTGTTGTGACCATGTCTAGGCATAGGAGCAGAAATGACGTTTGGCTCCTCGGGCGCATCAAACTCAATCTCTTTTGCCTCTATAATGTCTTGAATTTTTTTTTTCAGGGCCCAACAGTTGTTAGTGTCATGACCCGGACTTTCGGAATGATATGCGCATCTGGCATTTGGGTAATAATGAGGGGATGCTGTGTTGGGGTTCTTTGGAGCTTCTTTAAAAGTTACCAAATTGGATTTCAGAAGGTGCGGTAAAACCTGGGATAGAGTCATATTGATTCTGGTGAATTGTCGTATTGGCCTTTCCACTCTCGGTTGATTACTTCTTGGTTAATCAGATGTAGGCTTTGGGATCATAACAGCTCCTACCATTGGTCGGCGTTCATCTCTCCCTTGGTTCCTTTGTGGATAAACAACAGATACCTCCTTCTTCCCAATAAAAGGCTTTCTCACAACTGTAGAGGCATATGAATCCTTCTAAATCTTTCCACTTTTTATGCCAGCTTCCACCCTTTCTCTGGTTAGTATTAACTCAGTAAATCCTGCAGATGAGCTCCCAATCAGATGGTTGATGAAAGGGCTCGATAGAGTGCCTAAGAACATGTCCACCAACTCCCTTTCAGACAGAGGGGGTTGCACTCTCCCAGCTAGGTCCCTCCACTTCTGCGCGTAATCCTGGAAACCCTCATTGGAAGCTATGGTCATACTCTGAAGTTGAGTACGGGTAGGCGCCAAATCAGCGTTATATTGGTATTGCTTATAGAAAGTTGAGGCAAGATCTTCCTAGTTGTGGACGTTGGCCCTTTCCAATTGGTAAAACCAATCGAGTTGTGTTCCAGATAGGCTATCTTGAAAAAAATGGACCCACAGGTCTTTATCGGTGGAGTGCGGCTGGATCTTTCTCACATATGATTGGAGGTGCATCTCAGGACATGACACCCCATCATATTTTGCAAACAACGGCAGTTTGAACTTTGGTGAGATCACAATTCCCGACACTAGTCCCAATTCTTCAAAGTCTAGACCTGGCACCTTTTGTATTTCCATAGCTCTCAAACGCTCTTCAAGATGTTTGTACTTATCATCTGCTGGAGGATACTGTTCCTCGGAGTAGTCTTCCTCTTCTTCCTCCTCTTCATATTCTGACGGAATCGCTGTTTCCTTTCCTTTCCCTTCTCTTTCACCAAATGTTGTTGCGAAATTCAAGGTTCTTATAGTCTGTACTTGAAACCTTCTCCCCATGTTCAAAACCCCAGTGACCTTCTTTGTTTTCTTCTTTCTTTCTTCAGCTAACAGAGTCTTCAACTCTTCTTGCCCCTTGGCTAGGCTCATGAGTAACTGTTGAAACTGCGTGTTTTGAACTTGAATATCTTTGATTGTCTGTTCGAGATCCATCTTACTGAAATAAACAGTAGACAGATGAGGAAACTCGTTGCAAAAGACTTGTTTATGTTATGATGAATGATATGTGCATATGTAATGTTTTCAAGGATTTTTAAAGATTCAAGTTTGTTTTAGACCCAAAAAAGAAACACACGTTATATTAATAAGATAAAGTTTGAGTACATCAATGCTTTTTGGGCAAAATAATACAAAACTCTAAGATAAAAAATTAGTGTGCATCCTCTTTGGTGCTATGTAGGCATTTAGAGTCTGCTCCTCATTAAGTAGCCTAGTGAGTTCCAAAACCTTCTTCTCGCTTGCGTAGAATTGGGCTTCGAAAGTATCTCGCTCTCCTTTGATCTGTATCCAATCCCTTTGTAGGTCTTCAAGAGATGTGGGCATGTCAGGATATAGGATAGTGTATGGAACTTATCCCTCCTTAACAGGATCAATGATCACCGGGAGGATGGAAGGATAAGGCATCATAAGACTTTGAGCATGGGTTCGTACCCATTTGAGGTAAGGCTCAATAGGGATGGAATTCTTGTGTCCCAAAGTCTTGCTATCCACCTTGTTTAGCATGCTCCAAGCTCGGATGAATCTCTGGCGAAGAACTTGATCGTCGTTGTCGTAGTCGAATACCAAGCCTTGAATCAACATCTCATGCGGGCCATCCCTTTGGGCATAACCAAACTAAACATGGGTTGTAGGTGATGCCTCCCCTAATTCCAAGTAGAGGGACATTAGGGAATTCCCCACAACGGTCAACAATGATAACATTCTCTTTGGATCGGGAACACCAATGAATATCTGAATGTTTGAGTGTCATTAACCTTTGTGACTACCTTAATCCTTACTCATTCTTTAAGACTGATTGGGGAAGATGAGAAATAAACCATCTTGCCAGGAGAGAAGTGCAACACATAAGGACACCTCTTTTCCTCATTGTGCGAGTGTGAAAAGAGTGTAGGATATCCCCTAGCAATGTAGGCACCGGATTGCGTGACATGAAGATTTTGACGGCACTCACATCTATGAGTTGGTCAGGATTGGGGAACAAGACCATCCCATAGATAAGAATAGCCACAATTTCCTCAAAATCTTGCAAGTCTAAGGAATTCCAACAGCTTTGGGCTTTCTCAAATAGGAACTTTGCTAAAAAGCCTTTGACACCACTTCTAGTTTCCCAATGGGTTGTGACATCAGATGAGTGCAAGTGTAGAGCTTGAGCAATCTCTTCTAGCTTTGGTTCTCTTTCCGTACCATTGAAAGGTAGTTGATTGAGAATGGGAATCCTCAAGAGTTGAGAGAATTCTTCCAAAGTGGGCACAAGCTGATAGTCGGGAAACGTGAAGCAATGGTGCGAAGGATCAAAGAATTGGAAGACCACCTTCATCATATCCTCATCTGTGTTGGAGGTGACCAAGTTGAGTAGACGACCATGTCTCTCGGTGAATAGAGAGTTCTCAGGGATCCTTGAAGCTAGCTCCTTGAGTTGTGGAGGAATTCTTACAAGGTTGACTTGGATATTTTTCCTGCGAAGTGAATCCATATCCTACAAAACAAGAACAAAGATGAATCTCCAAAATCCTTGAAATGGTTAGTGGATACATATGATGCTCATGATGTCCATAATGTTCTGTACAAGTATGCATATACAAGCAAAACAAACAAGTTCTTAGTTTAGGCTTGCATGGGGTTTTATAGGTAAGTACCCTCTTGAAGTTTAGTTGGCTTAAACATGTCCTAGTAATAGTAACCGGGTTCTAAGGAGCTCAATATCACTGGATTGTTTCCTTGGTCATTGTTTCAGCTCAAGCCTCTTAAATGGCGACTGAAATATCCCAAGAAACCAACCCTCAATGAGTGTAGTATCGAGTATCTACCAACTTCGGACTGCACCAAATCCGGTCATCTCACTACATCCTAAAGGCCAAGTTGGTCAAGTAAAGGGTTCTAGAAGTTCATTAGTGCTTCATGACATCACTCAGCGGCCTCGTATTCTCTTTGATTGACTCAAAGGCTACCGGTACCCATAAATATGTCACACTAACATAGCTATTGCTTAGACCATATCGGTATACCCCGCACAGTTTCCACAACGTATTGCTATTTACCTATAATGTATCCCAAATCCGGGTAGAGGAGTTCAAACCCAAACAAAGAACCATAATGTAAAGCAAACAAGTCAAACAATGTAAGAAAATAAATGTGATCTAGCCCTAAGGTAACCCCACTTTTATAAAACTCCCAGCAGAGTCTCCAGTTCTGTGATGTGGCGGGAGAACTGACTTGAGGGATTTGCATTTTATCGCAAATGTTGCGGTTTAGCAAGAGTCGCCACAGACTTTTCTTTTATCCAAAAGGAAAGGTGAAAAAGCACATGAAAGACCTTTGATATTGTTTCTTGAGTTCGGGGGGTAGATTATGAAAAGGGAAGGTATTAGCACCCTTTTCATCCATGGTTTTCCATGGGCTCTTAGTTACTTGCTAGATCACTTGCTTTTTGTTTTAAAATTGTGCTTTGTTTGGTTTTGGAAGTATTTTGTAAAAGAAGCCATTTGTTTAGGCAATCTTTGTAATGATTCTCATTCGTAAGAATGTATACAAAGATGTTTGTCTTTTTGAAAATGTTTTCAATGTTTGTAAAATGTTTGGAAATGTGTGTGTTTGTTTTGAAAATAGCAAGGATAGTTGTTTGGAAATAGAGCAAGTAACTAGAAGTAATCTACCAACTCAGATGTCTTTCTTGTTCATTTTCTATTCCTTTAACATTGTTGTCTTACCATTGATTTCGTAAGAAACCCTATCTTTGGATGTAAACGGGACGGGCGTGGGACATCGTATAACCATCATTAGCAATGTTGCAAAGTATCTTTAGCATTTTTGAGGGACTAAGATCATCTTTGTAAGGCAACTTTAGATAGCGTCATCGAGGGACTATGATCTTATACTTGTTTGTTTTGCCAAGATACTTCGCATGCGTAATATGGCCATTTTTGTATAAGGCAACCAAGTGGAGAAACCCTAAGGATGCTTGTGTGCAAGTGTGTTATTTTCATGCTTGGTTTTGTCTTGGATTAGGGTTTTCTATTTGATTTGTTTTTATCTTGCCATACAAACCCTAATTACTAGCATGGTATATAAAAACGGTAAATTGCGTAATTTAAAGATTATTACGCTATTACAACACTTTATGGGAGGGGGCATACAAATTATGAATGGGGATTTGCAATAAGGTAAATCTAATTAAGTTATTACAACCAAATCGAATTTGTACAAATATTGGAATATACAATATAATTTAAATATGCATGTGTGTATATGCAAGAAAAAAGATTTTTGTTTTGTTTTTATGTGAAAAGGAGTTTTAACCTAATCCTAAAAATAAACCAAAATTGAACTTAAATTAATTAAGAAAGAAAAATTATTTTTTAGAAAATATTTTGATTAACCCTAATTTTAATTTGTTAAAAGAAAATAAGGATTCTTTAACTATTATTTTTTGTATTTTTTGTACTAAAAATAATAAATAATATTTTTATGAAAATATTTAGTTTTTATATGTCGAAATAAATATTTACAAGTATGAAATGAAAAGGAATAAAATAATTAACCTAATTCTATTTTCTTATATTTTTACAAGTTTATTTAAGAAAGATAATTAATATATATAGTTTAATAAAAAAATATTTTTTTATGTGAAAATAAAAATAAAATAAACAAAATGCAATATTTATCATGTTTATATTTTTTATGATTTTTAAGTGTTAGAGAAAATATTTAAATAAAAAAATATGAAAATAAAATAAATAATAAAAAGATTAGGCCAGGGGTGCTGCAAGTAAGCAGAGGGTAAGCTTTAGAAAAAAAATCACAAGCCCAATGGAACAAAAAGCCCAGCGCTGCATAGTGAGAAAAATGACAAAAAATGTGAAAAAATAGGCAAAAGGCAGGCACCAAGGCTCGAACCCGTGACCTTAGCAATTTCAGTGCGCTGCCTTGCCACTGGGGTGGCTGTACATCCGTTAGTTTATATGAAATAATAAAAACATAACATAAGAAGCTTCCTTGCCCTGTACTTCATCTTCTTCCTCAAGCTGGCCAGAACTCCTGTATCTTTCTCATTTCTCCATGAAAATGAAAACTTCCAACATGAAAATGATAGTACTCATTCCCACGATTTCAACCATGTAATTTATGGAAACTAACAATCAAAGATTAAAACGAATTTTGAACACCCTAATTTTAAACCTAATTTTTACAGAAATTTGAACTTCAAAATTCTTTACACATAATGAACAGAAATGGAATCTATGCACATGGTTGGCTTCAGCACTATAATATCTACATTTTTCTTTCACAAATCGTGGCCAATGGATACATGTATGAAGAGATAAAAGTTAAAGTTCTTACCTCTTTCATCTAAGATCGTGAATGGAGTTTGAGTGGGATTTATGAAGGCCTGGAGGTTCCTTTAGCTTGCTTGAACCTCCCTGAGTGTGTTCCAATCCTTGCCTTGCTTTGGTAGTGTCTGAAACTCTCTATCCAAGTCAACCTGCAAGCTTGGAAAACAAAAATGGCAGATGAAGAAGAAGGAGTTACAGTGTAGGGATGATGGTCTAGATCACTTAGATATGAGGTAAGTAAAGTGTTTGAATGATTAAAACTTGAAACGCACGAGCCAATTTGTGGATTACTATGCTTATGCTCAAACTGCAAGTTTTTGACAGGTTTTTGGTGAGAGGGTGTTCTGGAGTGTTTTAGGCCTTTTGAAATCTTTTTCTAAACTGTAATATGTTTGTGTATTTGTATGGAAAAGGTTTCAAATCAGCTCTTCAACAGATTTTTGAGTTGTAGGCTTTTTGCACACTTTCTTGCTTTTGAAGCAAAGTGAAGGGACAAGTCTCCACATGCTTGTACTGGCCTGCTTGGAGTTGGTATAAACTCTATACCACTTGCTTTAGGTCTGTAGGACTTGTGTGTGCAGAGAAGACATGTCCAATGCTCAAGAATTGAAAAGTTGCAAAAGTTAAGCTTTTCCAAAATGGCAATGGCAACTTTGTGCCATTTATGGAATTAAAGCTTGGACAAAGACCCTTGGGCTTGGATTAAGGCTTTGTCAACTGAGTAATCATTAAATTATGAAGTGAGAAACAATTTTGAGACCTGTAAATCAAGAATTAGGCAGCATAGGTTCAAATTTGAATTTTGTTCTTCATGAAATGGCTTGAATTCAAAGTGAGAAATTGCCAATTTCATCTCTTCGATTCTCTCTACTGAAAAATGATCTCAACGAGTTCTTAGACATTTTGAAAATCTTGCAATGTGCTATATAACTCGTCTTTGAAATTCATTTCAAGATTCCTCTTGGAACTAGGTGAAAAATTTCCATGAAGTTGGGTCCAAAACCTGCCTAAATTAGGGCAAAATTTCACTAAGTTATTTTAGTTCATGGGCATGTATTCACAAAATTATATCTTTAGATCAAAGCATCTTTAGGGAACAATGTGTGAAGAAAAGTTTTAGATTTCATGGAGATCTACAACTTTCATGTTGGGAACTTTCTTTGAATCTTCTTGTATCATGGTGAAAAAATGGCTTAAAGTTGAGAAAAAAATAAGAAATTTTCTATACTTAGAAAAATTTCTAAGTTAAGAAAATTCCAAATTTTAAAATCAAAACTTCAAACTTTAGTTTCTTGATGAACAAGTTTCACATTTTGACATGTTTTGATGAATTGTGATCCTTGGCACTTGATTTTGACCAAAAAGTCAAATTTTGACTTTTCAGTATACAGTTGACTTTTGATCAGTTGACTGCAAATTTCATTTGTCTATCCAATAAATTTGCAATGTTTTGAACCATGTAATTAGGTCAAGATGATGCAATTGAACCCTTGAAACCATGATTCAAATCAATTGGTTATTTGCTAGGTCAAAAATCAGAAATTCCCCTTTCTCAATCAAAACCCTAATTTTGACCATTTTGCCCTTTCGATGATTTAATCAAATTTCTTGAGGAATTATGGTCCAAACTTGATCAAATGATACATATGAGTCTAAAATTTTGATGTGGGTCAAAAATTATGAAGTTTGACTGTAAATTGGCCATGGTTGACTTTTTCCCCAACACAGCTGATTTTTAGGTCAACTGTCCAATTGACTGATGAAAAATGTGGTTCAAGGCTTGAAACTTGTCATGAGTAATATTAAGGGTCCATAATGATGTTTGAAAGTCATATGAAGCATTGATAGTCCAAAAATCCTTGTGCAAACTCAAACCCTAATTTTGGGTCATCAGTGTAAGATGAGATATCTTGAGCTGATCAAACCCTAACTTTGTCTAGAGTCAAAGAGATCTTGTGAGAAAATCTTGATAAATGAGAGGGAAAATTTTTGGATACAACAGACATGAGTAAAATTCTTAAGACACAAGGATAAGTCACACTCCATTTTTGCTACTTTCTAATCTCAAGTGTAAAATGAAAAGGATTTCAATATTGTCAGAGTTAGAAGTGATCATGGTGGGGAATTTGAAAATTAATATTTTGAAAAACTTTTTGATGAAAATGGAATTTCTCATGATTTCTCTTGTCTGAGAAATCATCAACAAAATGGAGCTGTAGAAATAAAAAATTGTACCTTACAAGAAATGGCTAAAACCAGGATCAATGAGACTAATGTGGCAAAACACTTCTTGGCAGAAGCAGTCAATACAACTTGTTACATGCAGAACAGGATCTCAATAAGACCCGTTCTAAATAAGACTCCCTATGAATTGTAAAATAATATAAGGCCTAACATCTATTACTTTCATCCTTTTGGTTGTATCTGTTATATTCTCAATACCAAATATACCCTTAACAAGTTTGATTCTAAGGAACAAAAATGTATCGTGTTAGGATAATCCAAATGCTCAAAAGGATATAGAGTGTAAAACACTCAAACACAGATTATTGAAGAATTAATTCATGTTAAGTTTGATGATAAGCTTGACCCTAAAAAGTCAAAACTAGTTGAAAATTTTTGCAGATTTGGAGATTACATATTCTAACTCTAAAGACAAGGATTATCGGACCAAAAACTCTAGACGTGCTCAACTAGAGGCTACTAACACTCCCACACCTCTGAAGAAGCATAGGAAAAGGTTATCACATCCTGAGGAATTGATTCTGGGTAACAAAATGGAACTTGTCAAAACCACATCTTCATTCAGACAAGATGAAGAATCACTTTCGGGTCTGGTGTCCATTATAGAACCAACAACCATCAATGAAGCTCTTCTAGGCTATGAGTAGATCCTGGCTATGCAAGAAGAATTAAATTAATTCTCCAGAAATAATGTATGAGATCTAGTACCTAGACCAAAAGGAACATATATTATTGGAACCAAATGAGTATTTAGAAACAAGCTGAATGAGCAAGAAGAAGTGGTAAGAAATAAAGCCATACTGGTTGCACAAGGATATAGTCAACAAGAGGGAATTGACTATAATAAAACCTTTGCACCAGAGGCTAGGTTCAAATCTATTTATCTTCTTATTTCCTCTGAAGTAATCATAACATCACTTTATATCAAATGGATGTATTCTTGAATGGTACATTATTGAAGAAGTTTACGTTCATCAACCTCCTGGATTTGAAAATCATAAAAATCCTAATTTTGTTTATAAACTAAATTAATCTTTGTATGGTCTAAAACAGGCTCCAAGATCATGGTATTAGAGACAAAGCAATTTTATTTTGAAAAATTATATTACAAGAGGGATGGTCGATACAACTATGTTTTGAAAATCATTCAAAAATGATATTATGATAGTTAAAATTTATGTTGATGATATTATTTTTGGTTCTGTTAATACTTCTCTTTGCAAGGAATCTTTTAAGTATATGCAGGCAGAGTTTGAGATGAGTCTGATGGGAGAACTAAATTTCTTTCTGGGGATTCAAATCAACTAAAGTTCGGAAGGAACCTACATTCATCAGAGCAAGTATACGAGAGGACTTATGAAGACGTTTGAACTATTAGAACACAAGACATCTAAGACTCAAATGCATCCAACATGTATTCTTAAGGAGGATGAATCAGGTAAAAAGGTAGAGCAAAAATGATACAGAGGTATGACTAGTTCTCTTCTATATATAACTTCTTTTAGACATGACATTCTCTTTAGTGTTTTCTTATGTACTAGATTCCTAGATCCTAAAGAATCACACTTGAAAGTTATTAGGAGAATCTTTAGATATCTGAAAGATACTACTAACATTGTGCTAATATATAAAAAATCAAAAGAATACAAGAGGCAACCCACAATAGCACTATCAGCAGCAGAAGCTGAATATATTGTAGCCTATATATGTAGCATGCAAATACTATGGATGAAAAGCCATCTAGAAGACTATCATATTAAGGAAGGTAACATTCATATCTTATGTGATAACACCTCTACTATTTGTTTATCCTATAATCCTATTTTACATTCAAGGGCAAAACATATTGAAATTAAACATGATTTTATAATGGATTATGTTCAGAAGGGTATTCTAAATTTAAATTTTATTAATATAGACTATTAATAGGCTGATATCTTTACAAAACCCCTTGTTGAAGACAGGTTCATATTTATTTTGAAAAATCTTAAAATGGAAATATGTCCATAATAATAAATGCTTTTGCCTTTGACTGTGTAAAATTAGACTTTGGGTTAAGACTCTGAAATAGTTAGCCATCTGAATATTAGAAGGTTCTCTAGTTCAGATTGATAAAAATCATAATCCCGTGGGGAAAATCTTGTCTTTGGACTCTAAGAAAAATAAAAAGTCAAACAAAAGTTGTTTTGAGACTCTGAAGTATGATAGGTGTCATGCATGCAGCTATCAAAATGTTTGAAGTGACCTTTTGGGAGCTCTATGTCTTGGAAACAGATGAAATTATTTTGCTCTCCTAAGTGATTAATCCCTCGGCATGTTAATGTCATTTATTATGGTCATTTTCAAAAATTATGTCTTCAATTCATTCGTCTATTCTTTGAACCGAGTCTTATCCTAAATCTTTTTAAGTGTCTCGCATTCTTCCTTTTATTTTATATTTAAAGACTTGTCCCCTCTTAAAAATTTCATCCATCTCTCTCATTCTTTCGTATTTCAAATCTTTTCTCATCTACCTCTTTCAAAATGCCTTCAAGAACTTTTATTGGTGGCGATGAACATCTCTTTGTGATTAATGAGAAAATGGTCAAATTCACATTACTGAAATCTCAAGGATTTAATTTGATAAAAGTTGTTCTCAGACAAAAATGGATAACCTATTTCAATATGCTAAATGGTCCCATATATCGTAATTGTGTCAAAGAGTTTTGGATATATACTTTTGTGGGGCATAATGTTTTTAACATTCGTTCTTACATATGTGGCTTCCCAATCATGGCCACTCTTTCCCTTATTGTTGCTGCAATAAGGTGTAAGGAAAAAGGTTCTACTGTGAAACAATACCATTTCAACTCCACCTTCTTTGAGAAACTCATTCTCAACATCTATGACAACCTTGACATGATCAACAGTCTAGAAACTCTTCATCTTGTTGCTAGTGTATGGCATCAACTTATGATGGATAACCTACCTCCAAGAGATATAGGATTGGAATTCCTTACCTATGAAGACAAGAATATTCTAAACTTCCTACTCTATAATGTCCATGTTAGCCTTCCCTTAACCATATTCAACTATCTTAAGGGAACGATCATTGCCTCTTACAGAAAAATGTCTTTCCTTATATCATATGTAAGAGTTCTCTCTGAAATTTTTTTAGGGTTGGAGTTGTTGGTAGGATTAGAAGGGAAAGGTCAATTGAGGCCCTGGTTGAGGAAGGTTGTGAGATGTTTGAGTTTTCTGGGTAAATGGTTAGGTGTTTAGTCCTTTGTTGTTTTTGTCTCTATTCCATCTCTTTTTTGTAATCTTAGTTTTCTTTTATTAATGAAAGTTTCTTCTTCTTTTCTTTATTCAATCTTGCTGCTTATTATTCATTCTTTTATATTGATTACAAAGGGGGGAAATAAAATGATTTTTACATATTTGTTTTCCTAAATAGAACCCAAACATGTGATATATCTTATGATAATGTCTAGACAAATATATTGCAATGTCTATTTGCTTTTATCTAAAAATATAATTATGATAACTCTAGTAAATATGATGCAATGAATCTATAGTTAACCAGGCTCTTTTACTCTGATTAAGTTTTTTTGGAAAATCAAAATCTTCTAAGTTTTACTCTCAGGGGGAGCTTGTAAACCTCACTCTGAAGAAGTCATGAAATTTTTTACAATATTCTTATGGGGGCTTACAAACCTCACTATGATGAAGTTGAAAATTTTAATAAGTTTAAACTCAGGGGGAGCTTACAAACCTAACTCTGATATTTTAAAATATTGTGCGTTTATCAAAGAAAAATTATTCATCAAAATACATGGATTTGTCATCATCAAAAAGGGTGAGATTGTTGGAACAAGTTTGGTTCTGTAAATATCTTTAATTTTGATGATAACAAAATATAAAATGTATGAAGAACAATTTTTTACTCTAGAAGTTTGTTAAGTGCATGGGATCTCATAAATAGTTCTAGACTTTGGGCTACCAAGTTGTGGAATCTGGACTAGTGAAAGTTTTGGACTTTGAATGAGCACCTATGAACTTTAGACATTAAACGCACTCTGAACCAATGATGAATATAAATATGCGTTTACAAGCAAATCTGAATCTGAAAGCATCATGTTAACTCTTGAAAGGATCTTATGCATAATAGCTCTGATGATTCAAGACTCTGAAGTCTCAACGTTCTCAAGATCTGAAGACCAAATCTGATCAAGCTTCAACAACTTATTCTCAGAAGCCTCTAACTCAAGAAGTTAACTATGAAGAGAGATGGTGACTCTAACCTCAGGTCAAGCTTCATCTAATTTTATCAGAAGCCTCTGACTCAAGATATTAGCTGAGAAGGAAGATAGTGTGGAAATATTAAAATAGTACAAAATCATTATCCTTTACACTACTCTGCAAAAAGGACGGTATGCCAGTACCAACTTTTTCAATATGTCCCATCCTTCCTCTCACTGTGATGCTAGTGCCATTCTACTATTTTTCATCAAACAACTTCATGCAACTATGATTTGAGAAATTCGACATTCAGCCTCCAACGAATATATTCATCATCTATATAAAGGATACCTTGAAGTAATGTAAAAGAAGAACAATAGCATACAAAACAAAGAGAGATAAATCAAGTGAAGAGGACTGCGAATAAAAAGTTGAGAAACTACACAAATAAGAAATTCGTTGTCATCTTGAGAACTTTATAACTTTCATTCTTTGTAAATCTTTTTGTATTAAAATTGTGTGTATCATCTCTCTAAGAATCATTTTGTAAACAAAAAACATCTTAACCAGTTGGTTAATTTCCTTGAGCGACTAAGTGTTAGTCGGAATACTCTAGAAGTTATTGACATGTTATCTTTGATATGTATTTCCTTGAGGGACTAGGGTATAGTGAGAATCCTTGAGAATACAATGATTTTGTTCTTTGTGGTTTAAATCAAAGTTGTTGATTAGTGGATTAAGTCCTTGTTGATAAGACGAAATCACCTTAATGGATGGATAGGAGGTAACCTAGTTAATAGTGAACCAGAATAAAATACTTGTGTTCTTTATCATTGTCAGTATTGTGTTGTTTGTCTTTGGAATATCAAAAAGCTTTAATTCTAGAAACCCAATTCAACTTCGCCTTTTAGGTAACCTAAGAGGGACCATATATGAGAAGAGATAAAGTTTATGGTCATATATAAGGGTGTTTAAAACCAACCGGCCCAATATAAAACCACAAAATTGAACCAAACCAAACTGAAACCACCAAAACCCGCATTTGGTTCGGATGTGTTTGGGTGATTTTTTATCAAAACTGCACGGTTTGGTTCAGTTTTCAATTTGTATTTTACAAATCGAACTAAACAGCATTATGTTACAACCCAAACTTCACTTAACCCACATCCAACCCATACTCAAACCTTTTATTCCTTAGCCTTATGATTACGAATTAGTTTCTCTTCCTCCCACTTAAAGTTTTCAGTTTAAGTCTTCTCAAATCTCTCATAATGTTATCACACCTTCTTCCAATCTTCTTTTTAAAGTACATCTCATCTCTTCTTTTCTAGTATTTAATATATTATGTTCTTTCTTTTTCATCTCATTATTTTTATTATATTGTTCTCTCTTTTAGTTACGCTTTAAATGCATATTTTCTTCTCTAATTTCTCCTCTCTTCTGCTCTTTCTTTTTCATCTTCTCTAATCTTTCATCTCCTCTATATTTTCTATTTCATTATAATATTTTTGATATTGTTTTATGCTACTATTTTATGTTTTTTGTTCCACTTTTCTCTAATCTTATTTTGTATATTAAATGGAAAGTTGTTGTCCAAATATGATGAATTTTATTGTTATTTGATAGTGCATAAATTACTAAATACAAAGTTATGTTGTCATCTATATGTGTATGTATAACTCAATATTTTTTTGTAAAAAACTGAACCAACCAAACTAATCCAAACCGCATTTGTTTTATTTTGTTTTATTTCTAAAAGCCAACTGAACCAAACCGAACCGCACACTTTTTACTCTTGCGGTTCGGATGACTTTTTACGTCAAAGTCATTCAAACCTCAATGCGAAGACCCCTAGTCATATATAGATTGATTCACCCAGGTCTCTATTAACATGGTAAATGGAAGGTAAAATTCATCCAAAAATGTTAACCATGGATAAGCCATACACGATCTTGGAAGAGAAACTAGTTATGCATTGGATAATCCTACCTATGCCGACCCTCACTCTAATCTCCCGGTCGGGAAGGAGTCCCACCAGTGTTAGGATGATCCTAATTGAGGAATGCTAGGTAAGTACAACAAGTACACTCCTTTGACACACTCCCGTGAGAAGATCTATCAAGACTATGTAAATACTGAATTCTGGAAAGCATGAGTCCAACCCCCATACCCTGTTAGAGAGTCATTTCGGACAGACTAATCAAAATATTGTCTCTTCTATAGAAACCACAACCAGGATATTGATAATTGTATCCAGTTGGAAGATGTCATCAAAGAGTTGATAAAGAGGGGCTGACTTTCCTAATATGTGAAAGGAGACAAGCGGTATAGAGAGAAGTCACCTAACGGTAAGTCTCCCTCGAAGACCGCAACTGCCACGACAAGTGGGGAAATTGAGGAGGAAAGCAAAGGCAAACACCTACACATTATTTCCATAACCAGAGGAGCACCGCAGGAAAACCTCTTGCCCAAAGGTACCTTGAAGAGAAAAAACGCAAATATGATAGTATTCTACCACAAGGAGAGAAACACGTCTACAAAAGTCCCCGACAATCCCATGTTGGAATTTCAGGACTCTGAAAAAATCATAGGAATTCCTAACAAAAAATTTCCACTTGTGATCATTGCTACAGTTGGGAAGTTTGACATATCCCAGATTCTCATCAACAGGGACAGTTCCTGGGACATCATTTACTCATATTTATTCAAAAAATGGACCTGAACTGAAGGATCTTGCTACCATATAAAGACTCAGACCTCAAAGCATTAAACGAGACAGAAACATGTCCTTATGGATATGTGGAACTAATAGTTTTTGTTGGCAGTGGAGAGGATATCAGAGTGGTAAATTCTTAATTTCTTGTTGTTCCTTGCAGGAATGTTTACAACTATATCTTGGGACTATGGATCCATGTGCTTCCAGGGTGAAATTTTAGCACTTTACAAAACAGATATCGAATACAATGTTAAGACATCACAGACCAAACAGTTAACAAAATAAGGAATAATATAGGAAGTAAATAGCAAAGATCAATTGTTAACCCTGTTTGGTGCAACATCGCCTACATCTGGAGGCATCCAATCCAGAAAGGAAATCCACTTAATAGTATTAGTTTAAAGTTTTAAACAACACATGTTTTACAAACTTCTCACCTAATCACTACCCATGCAATTTCTGTTAGAGCTAGAAAGCTTCTAACCATTTCTAAGTTTTGATGATAACAATTATATGCGAAATTATACGTGTGCATGTCAAGTATTATAAAATGCATGTGTATCTAATGAAACATCAAAAGTTCCACACAGACAAAATCAGAAGCATTCTAGCAAAGTTAAAGAAATCTCAACATCAAAAACAACGCTGACCAAAAACTCTAAAAACTATCAGTATAAAATCATGTAATCAGAAATACATTCAAAAGATACATTCATAAGCATCAGATGAGAAATCACCATTCTAGAGGCAAATACAATGATTACTTATCTCAAAAAGTACCTTGGAAACATGGAAAGAAGTAAACATGCCCTCCAAAAGTAAAAATCATTATATATATATATATATATATATATATATATATATATATATATATATATATATATATATATATATATATATATATATATATATATATATATATATATATATATATATATATATATATATATATATATATATATATATATATATATATATATATATATATATATATATATATATATGAGGAAACATATATTGAGGAATGGTCTCAAAGTGCCTAGCTAGCCCAATGGGACTTTTCAAAATGGATATAAAAGGATCCCCACAATGTGTGTGAAAAATACAACTACAAGAACAACAATAACAAAAAATCGTCCTACAACCTTTCATACTCATGCTCAAATTCTCAATCAGTTACAAATTTGTTTACACTGAGTTGTTGCTCAAAAGTGTAACTTCATTAGATAGAAAATTTAGTGTTTATCAGCTTTATAGAAGCACAATTTTGTAAACACAAAACACTATTCTACGTGTAAGTTTGTACATTTCCTCAAGTGACTTTCTAGTTTGTATACTTGAGAGGGCTAAGAGGTCTTTCTAGACTCTTAGAGGTTATTGTGTAATCTTTTTAGATTAGTGAATTAAGTCCTTGTTGAAGGTGAAATCACCTTGGCGGGTGGACAAGAGGTAGCCTTAGTTTTAAGGTGAACTTGTATAAAAATAACTGTGTTATTTTTATTTGGTTTTCCTTTACAATAACTACTTATCATTGTGTGCTAGTGACAAAAAAAAATTTTATTTAAGAAATTTTAGAAAACCCAATTCAACCCCCTTACTTATGTTTTCTCTAGCCTTCAATTGGTATCAGAGCTTCAGCTCCATCATTGATTTTCAAATCAAACACTTAATCGTGTAGAGAGATTCAGGAAGTTGGAGAAACTTCTTTTCAAAATGACATCTACTAGCACAAATGAAAATGATAGTTATAAAGCTAAACCACCTGTTTACGATGATGAAAATTTTGACTACTGGAAAGATTTGTTAGAAAGCTAGTTTCTTAGTTATGATTTGGATCTGTGGGATCTAGTTATAGACGGGTATACACCACCTGTAACAAAAGAAGGAAATCTAGTTCCTAGAAGTGAGATGAAAGAAGAACATAAGCAAATGCTCAGAAAACATCACAAATCCAGAACCATTCTTCTGAACGCCATCTCATTCTACGAGTACGTGAAGATCATAAACAAAGAATCTGCAAAAGAGATTTTTTATTCTCTCAGAATGACAATGAAGGAAACTCAAAAGTAAAAGAAACAAAAGTTGTGGCATTAGTCCAGAAATATGAAGCCTTCAAGATGGAAGATGATGAGAACATAGAAACCATGCTCTCCAGATTTCAAACACTTATAGATGGATTAAAAGTTATGAATAAAGGCTATACAATTGCTGATCACTTTAAGAAGATCTTCAAAAGTCTTCCAAAGAAATGGAGACCAATGGTCACTGCTCTAAAACTGGCTAAAGATCTGGATAATATAAGTCTTGAAGAACTAATCGGCTCTCTCAGGAGCCATGAAATAGAACTGGAGGAAGATGAACCTCATAAGTAAGGAAAAAAGTAGCACTCAAATCCAGATCAGAATGATTGAAGCCAGGTAAGAACAAAGCATTCCAAGCTGAAGAACGACTCACAGAAAGGTCTGAGGACGAAGATTCTTATGATGATGAGGACGAGCTTTCTCTTATCTCCAAAATAATCAAACAACTCTGGAAGAAAAACAGAATAGTTCTAGAAAATTCAGAAATCACGATGATTAACGATACTCCTTCTCTCGAAGCAAAAATAGCAGGGAAGTGACATGCTATGAATGCAAGGAATATGGACATTATAGAAATGTTTGTCCAGAATTAAACAAGGAGAATTCCAGAAGAGACCAATTGTGATACGGTGGGAGAACTTACTTGAGGTGTTTTGCGTTTGTGTTCGCAAATATTGTGGTTTAGCAAGAGTCTCCACCGACTTTTTTATCCAATAAGGAAAGGTGAAAAAGCACAGGAAATACATTTAGAGATGTTTTCTTGAGTTCGGGGGGTAGATTATGAAAAGGGAAGGTATTAGCACCCTTTTCATCCATGGTTTTCCATGGGCTCTTAGTTACTTGCTAGATCACTTGCTTTTGTTTGAAAATGTGCTTTGTGTGTTTTTTGAAAGTATTTTGAAAAGGCGCCATCGTTTAGGAAAACTTTTGTAATGATCCTCGTTCGTAAGAATGCATACAAAAGTGTTGAGCTTTTGAAAATATTTCACGTTTTGGAAAGTGTTTTGAAAGTGTTTTGAAAGTGTTTTGAAAGTGTTTTGAAAGTGTATGTGATTGTTTTTTAAAATAGCAAGGATGTTTGTTTTGAAATTGAGCAAGCAACTAAAAGTAATCTACCTACTCAAAAGGTCTTAGATGTGCTTTTCCTCCTCCTTTAGATGTTGCTATCTTACCATTGATTTGGTAAGAAGCCCCATCGTTTGATGTGAAGGGACGGGCGTTGGGTCATCGTATGACCATGTAAGCAATGTTGTTAGGTATCTTAGCATTTCTTTTTTAGGGACTACGATCATTTTGAAAGGCAACATTTATAGCGTCATCGAGGGACTATGATCTTGTATTTTGATTTTGTTTGTGCTAAGACATCCCACATGCATAACATGGCCATTTTTAGGCAACAAGTGGAGTTAACCTTAAGGGTGCTAGTGTGCAAGGGTGTTTGATTACATGAATTTAGTCTTGATTAGGGTGATCTATTTGTCAATTTCATGTCTTGCCATACACACCCTAATTACTAGCATATACATTTGAAAGCGGTAAGTTGCAGAAATGTAAAGTCCTACGCTATTACAATATTTAGGGGATGGGGGTACATATTTATGAATGGGGATAGCAAGGAATTTAAGTCCTAATTATCTATTACAACCATATTGAAATGCATAATATAAGAAAGAAATGGACTTGTTTAGAAAATGTTTTTGTCTTAAGGAAATAAATTAAAAGGAAAATATTTTTATGTTTTTTATGTTAAAATTAAAAATGATGAAAAGGAAAATAAATGCAAGATAGAAACAGCGCTGCTGCAAGCAAAATAACAAGGATCAGAAGTTCTGAAGCCAGACGCGTGATGACTCAGCAGGAAACGTCAGTGGGTATCAGAAGTTCTAGATTGGTAAACTCTGAGGTCCTACAAGAAACATTAGAGGGAAAACACAGAAGTTTGGGTGGTATTCAGACAGTGAGCCATAAGTCAGAAGTTTTGTATTACACTAAAACAGTGAGCAAACCTCAGCAGTTCAGTGCGTTATCATCATGTAAAAATCAGAAACTCTAAGTGTTAAAACAGTGAGTGGAAACATCAGAAGTTCAGTGTATTTGACATGCAAGGAGAACTCAGAGGTTCTGTTTTGTGTTAAAACAGTGAGTGAATCATCAGAAGTTATGTATTGTGTTGAGCCAGTGAGTGAACATTAGCAATTCAATGCGTTATCAGCATGTAAGCATCAGAAGTTCAGTGTGTGTTAACAGTGAGGAAAATCATAGAAGTTTGGTGTGTTAAAACAGTGAAGAGAACTCGGATGTTCTGTGTGTGTTTAACATTGAGGAAAATCCTAGAAGTTCTGTATGTTAAAACTATGAATGAACATCAGAAGTTTTATTCCATATTTCAACTCTTTATCAGCACATCCGCAATCTATTCAGTTTTCAACAATCAGCAAGTCAGAAGGATAACAGCACAACAGTTTATAGAAGTTTTAATCTTAAATCTGAGTCTAGCCCTAATCAAGAAACTTTGATCCACAGTTTTTCTACTTAAGCAATGATATGTACAACATTAATACTATGATATTTACATGTTAATGATGTTCAGAATGACAAACAAGCAAAGTCAGAAAGACTTACCTTGAACCTGGAGCGTGCTTGAAGCTTTGAGTGGCTGCCTTTGGATGTTCTGGAATCAGCAAGAGTAACAGAAGAGTGGTTGTGTTCTTTGATTCAAAGGGGGGAGCAAAAGGCTTTGTTTTTTATTTGCGAAGGTTGTCCCTGTTTCCTCTTCTCTCATTTGGACTCTTGGAATTTTAGCAGGGGTTCAGCTCTTTTCTTTCTCAAATTTCCCCCCTTTCCAGTTGCCAATGGAGTTCTATTTATAGGTAAAGGTTTTGTATTTTGGAGATGCCGAGTGGCGCCAACGTCATATGCTAGAAGCTGACTTACTCTTGAAGTAAGTTTAAACAAGCATGGTTCAATGCATCAAGTAGGATGGTTAGCAACGCCTAAGCTGAATTTGTCAGCATGAATTAAGGGAAAGTAGAAGCAGCGCATGGGCTTAGCATACTTTTGCACAAAATTTTGTCTTCCCTAGGCAGTAGGGGTACACGTGGTGAAAATCCTTTGGATAAAGACTCAGAAAGTGGTTGTGAGCATTAATGACGATGAGACTTATCACAACCAGAAATTCTGCCACGTGAGATTCTACACCAAGGCTTAGTTCTGGATCAGAAGTTCTGCTTCAGCGTAGCATCCATCCTATGATCTTCTTATCTTCTGGCTCTAGCATGTTCTGAAGGAGAACATTTCTTCCACATGTTCTAATTAAAGCATCATGTTCTAAACCATGTTTGCAACCTCTGACTGAAGCTTTTTGTGAAAACCTGCCCAGAAGTTCTGACCAAACTCTGCCTTGAGTGTGTCCAGAATTTGCTGAGCGTTATGGTGATAACCTGGTCAAAGAAGATCAGAAGTGTAACCTCTATGTGCTGAAGAGTGGCTGCACCCTTCCAGCCAGGTCTCTCCACTTTTGGGCATATTCCTTAAATCCTTCACCCATCCCTAGTGACATACCCTGGAGTTAGGTACGCGTAGGAGCGAGGTCGGAATTATACTGATATTGCTTATAAAACGCAGCAGCCAAGTCCTCCCAGTTATGGATACTGGCTCCATCTAGCTGATAGAACCATTTGAGTTGGGTCCCTGAAAGACTATCCTGGAAGAAATGGATCCAAAGATTCTTGTCTGCAGTGTACGGTTGGATCTTCCTTACATACGACCGAAGGTGTAGCTTAGGACAGGAAGCTCCGTCGTACTTTGCAAAAGCAGGTGCCTTGAACTTATGTGGGATTACCACCCCCGAGGATAAGCCTAAGTCTCCAAAATCCAACCCGGGCACATGTTAAATCTCCATAGCACTTAAGTGGTCCTCCAGCTGTTTGTACCTATCCTCGGCGGGAGGGTACTGCTCATCATTATAATCCGTCTCGTTGTCGGAGACCACGGGACTAGGGACCCCTCTCTCTTGTGGGCTGTCTTTCCCAACAGATGGGGTAGTCAGCTCAACCTCATTCTGCAGTGCATTCCCATATATGCGTCCAGTATTGAACAAGACAGTCCTCTTCTTCTTCTTCTTCAAAAGCAGAGTCTTCAACTCCTGTTGACCCTGGGCTAGGCTCATAACCATCTCTTGGAACTGGGCATTCTGGGCCTGGAGGGCCTTGATAGCTTGTTCATTAGTAGGTTCAGAAGTCATGATGATTGCTGAAATAAACAGCGAAGAAGATAAGCGACCTGTAAAAAAGTGTACCTGTTATGCATATGATGCATGGTATGCTATTTATGCAATGCATTCAAGGGTTCGAAAGTTCAAATTCGTTGTAAACAAAAAAGGAACACACGTTATATTAAGAAATAAATTGTTTAGTACATCAGTGCCTCGTGGGAGAAATATTACAAAATACTTAATGCCAAAAGATACTGCGCATCCTCTTTGGAGCGATGTAGGTCTTAAGGGTCTTTTCCTCGTGAAGTAGGCGGGTGAGCTCCAAGACCTTCTTCTCACTGGCATGTAGATTGGCTTCAAGAGAATTCCGCTCTTCCTTTAGTTGGATCCAGCTCTTTTGCATTTCTTCCCAAGACGTTGGCATGTCAGGATGTAGAATGGTGTACGGAACCTCTCCTTCCATAACTGGCTCTTTGATCACGGGGAGCATGTGAGGATATGGCATCATAAGCTTCTGGGAGCGGGCTCGTATCCACTTGAGGTAAGGCTCAAGTGGAATGGAATTCTTGTGCCCTAGGGTCTTACTATCCACCTTGTTAGGCATCCTCCAAGCTCTGATGAATCTCTGCCGAAGTCCTTGCGTATCGTTGTCGAAGTCAAAAACTATGTCAAGAATCAACATGTCATGAGGGCCATCCCTCCGAGCATATCCAAATTGTCTCAAAGCCAGACATGGGTTATAAGTAATGCCCCCTCTAATTCCAAGTAAAGGAACATTAGGAAATTCTCCGCAACGGTCAATGATAGTGACATTTTCTCTGGACCGAGAACACAAATGTATATCAGAATGTGTAAGAGTCATTAACCATTGTGACCATCTCAAACCCCGCTCGTTCTTCAAAACTGATTGTGGAAGGTGCGAAATAAACCACCTTGCCAGGAGAGGAGTGCAGCACATGAGAACACCTCTCTTTCTCATTGTTCGAGTGTAAAATGAGTGGAGGATGTCCCCAAGCAATGTAGGTATGGGATTCCTGGACATGAAAATCTTGACAGCATTTATATCTATCAGTTGATCAGGATTTGGGAACAACACCAACCCATAGACAAGGAGTGCCACAATTTCTTCAAAGGCTTGTAGGTCAATAGAATTCCAACATTCTTGTGCCTTCTCAAACAGGAACTTTGCCAAGAATCCTTTGATACCACTTCTGATTTCCCAATGCCCCTTGATGTTAGATGGTTGCATACGTAATGCTTTAGCAACCTCTTCAAGTTTTGGTTCCTTTTCCGTACCGTTGTAGGGTAGTTGACTAAGAATAGGAATTTTCAGAAGTTGAGAAAACTCTTCCAAAGTAGGCACCAATTGATAATCCGGGAAAGTAAAATAGTAGTGTAAGGGGTCAAAGAACTGGAACAACACTTTCACCATATCCTCTTCAATGCTGGTATTGACCAAGCTGATGAGTCTACCATATCTTTCACTGAAGGAAGAGTTCTCGGGAATCCTGGATGTGAGCTCCTTGAGCTGAGGAGGGATCCTTACAAGGTTGACCTGAATTGTTTTCCTGCGGATAGTCTCCATGTCCTACAAAACAAGAACAAAGATGAAGATTCGAACCCTTGAAGTGGTTAGTAAATGCATATGATGCTTTATGATGTTATGATGTTATGATAAAGACACACCACATGTATTCACAAAAATCAAACATGATAAGGCACACAAGTCACACCAGACAGCCCTTAGAGTTTAGGCCAGCATGAAGTTTAGGTACTACCCTCTTGAAGTTGGTTGGCTCAAACCTGTCCTATCAATAGTAACCGGGTTCTAAGGAGCTCAATATCATTGGGTTGTTTTCTATGTTCATTATTTTGATTTAGCCACTTAACTGGCGACCAAAATATTCCAAGAAAACAACCCTCAATGAGTGTAGTATCGAGTATCTACCAACTTCGGACTGCACCAAAGTCGGTCATCTCACTACCCCTAAAGAGGCCAGGATGGTCAAGTAAGGTTCCTAAGGTCAGTTGATGTTTCACGACACCACGCAGCGGCCCCGTACTCTCCTTGACTTGACTCAAGGGTTACCGGTACTCACCAAAGTGCCACATCAACGTAGCAACTGCTTCAACCGTGTCGGTATACCCCGCACAGTTCCCTCACAGTTTGTTGCTACCTCTAAAAGGGTATCCCCAGATCCGGGTTAGGATCTATAGAACTTCGATGCAAGCCCACAATATTAAAGCAAACAAAGCATACAATTGAAAACAAGAGTGGTCTAATCCTAAGGTACACCTCACTTATATAAAGATCCCCAGCAGAGTCACCAGTTCTGTGATCGGTGGAAATAGAACTGACTGTTTTGAAATGCTGGTTCGCGAAATGTCGCGGTAAGCAAGAGTCTCCACCGTCTTTTATGTTCTCCAGCAAGGAAAGGACAAAAGCACAGCAAAATTCCTTTTCGAGATGTCTCTCGGTTCGGGAGGTAGATTATAGAAAGGGAAGGTGTTAGAACCCTTTCTATCTGTGGTTATCCACGGGCTCTTAGGTACTTGCTCACTATGTTTTCAAAAAATTGTTTGCCTTTCTTGTGTTTGTGGGTTTTGAAAAAGTTTAGTTTGAAAACTTATAGGTAACTCTTGTATCAGTCCTCAAGAGTGTATGAAGTGTTTGTTTGAAAACTTTTGTTTGAAAGTGTAAGTGCGAAAAGTTTGTTTTTTTTGAAAGAGCAAGTACCCAGGAGAAATCTACCTACTCTAAGGAATTAAGCTGTGTAAATGTCCTTTAGACAGTACTATCCTACTATTGAGAAGTAGGTAGCACCGTCATTGGATTTATTCGGGTCAATTCGATTATAGGGACATGTGGTCACCAAAGCAATAGTAGGACGCCTTAGCGGTAACCCTAATGTCCTAGATCCTTTTTTATCCGAGGCAATTGTTTCGAGGCAACTGGATCTTTAGACAGGAGGGCGACCTCTAAAACACCCTATACTTAATGACCACGTCGAGGCAACCAAGTGAGGCGTACCCTAGGAGTGGCATGTGCACGTGTGTCAGGATTCAGTTTATATTATCTTTGCACATGTATCATAGTGAGCTACGGGTTGATTTTAATTTTTCAGGCAAGTCTTGTCATGCATAGTTAACAGTTAATAATTGTGCGGAAAATAAATTGCAGAAAGTAAATCTACGCTATTACAAGGCGTCGGGTATTTACATCGCCAAAAACATAACCCTTGAAAAATAAATGCGAGAAAATAAAGAAAGCGATAAAAAGGGTCCTAATTATCTATTACATCCTTGGAACAGTTACATAAATATGATTAAAATAATAATAATGCGCGAAAGAAATTAAATCGGGAAAAGTCTTAGGGTTTTGACCCTTTTTTTGAGAAAAGAATGGAATTTTGGTCCTTTTGCAATTAATTAAATTAATCCTAAAACTAATTAATTAATTAAAAGAAATGTTTTTTAATGTCTTAATGAAAATATAAAAAAATAAAAGAAATTAAAAGTTGTCAAGAAAACCCTAATTCTAAATTTATTTTATTTATTATGAAAAAGTCAAAATTAAACCTAATTAAACTAAATTAATTTGTTAGAATTTATTTACAAAAAATAAAGTGAAATTAATAAATAATAATAATAATAATAAAATTTTAGGTTTCTGAATTTAAAAGTGCTACAATCTCCTCAAAATCTCGTAGACCAACCATAGGTTAAAAGTGCTACAATCTCCTCAAAAGCTTGTAGATCTAGAGAATTCCAGCAGTCTTGTGCCTTCTCAAATAGAAACTTTGCCAAGAAACCCTTGACACCACTTCTGGTTTCCCAATGACCTTTGATATCAGATGGTTGCAAGTGTAGGGCTTGAGCAACATCTTCAGGTTTTGGTTCTCTTTCCGTACCGTTGTAGGGTAGTTGATGAAGAATAGGAATTCTCAGGAGATGAGAAAATTCCTCCAAAGTAGGTACTAGTTGGTAATCAGGGAATGTGAAACAGTGGTGTAGGGGGTCAAAGAACTGGAAGAGAACTTTCACCATGTCTTCTTCAATGTTGGAGTTGACCAAGTTGAGGAGTCTACCATGTCTTTCACTGAAGAGAGAACTCTCTGGAATCTTGGAAGCAAGCTCCTTGAGTTGAGGAGGGATTCTCACAAGGTTGACTTGAATTGTTTTCCTGCGAAGAGATTCCATGACCTACAAAACAAGAACAAATATGAAGATCCAAACCCTTGAAATGGTTAGTGGATGCATATGATGCTTTATGATGTTAATGATGTATGCACAAGCATATGTACAAACAAGTCACACAAAATCCTAGTTTCAGGCTTGTATGAGGTTTCAAAGGTAAATACCCTCTTGAAGTTAGTTGGCTCAACCTTTCCTATAAATAGCAACCGGGTTCTAAGGAGCTCAATATCACTGGATTATTTTCTGTGTTCATTGTTTCAGTTTAGCCACTTAACTGGCGACCGAAATATTCCAAGAAAACAACCCTCAATGAGTGTAGTATCGAGTATCTACCAACTTCGGACTGCACCAAAGTCGGTCATCTCACTACCCCTAATAAGGCCAAGATGGTCAACTAAGGTTCTAAAAGTTCATTAGTGCTTCATGACATCACTCAGCGGCCCCGTATTCTCTTTGATTAACTCAAAGGCTACCGGTACCCACAAATATGTCGCATTAATATAGCTATTGCTTCAACCATGTCGGTATACCCCACACAGCTTCCACAACATGTTGTTATTTACCTATGAATGTTTTCCAAATCCGGGTGGAGGATTCAAATCCAAACAAGAGAACCAAATGTAAAGCAATCAAAGCAAACAAGATAAGCATGCAAAGGTGATCTAAACCCTAAGGTTACTCCATTTTTAGTATTCCCCCCAGCAGAGTCGCCAGTTCTGTGATACGGTGGGAGAACTGACTTGGGATTTTGCGTTTGTGTTCGCAAATGTTTCGGTTTAGTAAGAGTCACCGCCGACTTTTTATTTTATCCTAAGGAATGGTCAAAAAGCATAGGAAAGACCTTTGAGATATTTTCTTGGGTTCGGGGAGTAGATTATGAAAAGGGAAGGTGCGAGCACCCTTTTCATCCATGGTTATCCATGGGCTCTTAGTTACTTGTTTAGATCACTTGCTTTTGCTTTTCAATTGTTTGAAATGGTGCTTTGTATGTGGTTTTGAAAGATGTTTTGAAAAGAGGCCATCGTTGTGGCAACCTTTGTAATGATTCTTGTTTGAATGTATACAAAGGTATTTTTGTCTTTTGAAAAGATTTCAATGTTTGAAAGTTTGTTTTGGGAAATGTTTTGAAATTGTGTTGTGAAGTGTGTTTGAAAGTAGCAAGGATGTTTTTTGCAAGTTTTGATCAAGTAACTAAGAGTTATCTACCCTATTTTACTCAAAGATCTTTCCTATATGTTTTTAACCCTTTTGACAGTGTTGTTTCACCATTACATTTGGTGAACAACCTTGTGTTAGGATGTTAAACGGGACAGGCGCGGGTCATCGTATAGACCATGATAGCAATTGTGTTAGGTATTTTTGGCAAATTTTTGAGGGACTTGATCATTTTTGTTTAGGCAACCAAGATAGCGTCATCGAGGGACTATGATCTTTTGTTTTGTTTTTGTTTTGCCAAAATACCCAACATGCATAACATGGCCCATTTTTTAGGCAACAAGTGGATTGTAACCCTAGGGGTGCAAGTGTGCATTGTGCTTGATTTTCATGCATTTTGTCTTTTGATTAGGTCAAGCTACTTGTTGATTGGGATTTTTGCATACAAACCCTAATTCTCTAATCATGGCATAATTGAAAGCGTAAAGTGCGAGAATTAAAAGTATAGGATATTACAACATGATTATGGGGATGGGGGTACAACTTTTGAATGGGGGGTATTTGACAAGAAATATAAACCCTAATTTACTATTACATCCAAATTGAATTCACAATGTATAAATATAAAATGGACAATATTTAAATAAACAAAATAAATAAATATATCAAATAATATGAATTATGCAAAAAAAGGTTTTTGTGTTTATTTATGCATGTAAAAATATTTAATGTAAAAAATAAAGAAATAAATAACAGATTAATTTTATTTGTTTAAGGGTAAAACCCTAATTTCTTTAAGAAAATAAATACATTATATTATTTACATACAATAAAATATATTAATATATACTAAATAAAATATACTTAGGAAAAGCATTTTTCAGTATGAATAATAATAAAATTAAAAAATGTAATATTTTTTATTTTTTATTTTAAGGTATTTAATAAAATAAAAGTATATATTTATATATGTATTTTTTATATTAAATATGATAAACTAAAATAAAATATGTACAAAAATAAAATATATTTAGAAAAATATTTTTAGTGTGAATAAAAATAAAGGAAAAAAATAAAAGTATAAATATAAATTATATATATATTTTTCAAGTTTTATTAAATAAGATAAAAGTATTTAAAATGTTTTCTATGTTAGAAAAATAAAAATAAAACGCAAAATAAATGTGAAAAAAATTATGAAAATATTTTTGAGCATTTTTTATATTTGGAAATAAATAAACAAAATTAGAAATGAAAACAAAAATGCAAAAATATAAAAATACAAGAAATTGGGCCAGGGGGTGCAAAAAAGAAAAGGGGGTGTCAAAAGCAGTCGGGCCAAGCCCAGCCCAAAACTTCATCTTCAACCTCTGGCTTTTGAAAAAACGCGTGCATGCCCTATACAAACTACCAGATCCTGTATACGAGCTCTATTGCAAAAACACATAACATCAAACTTGTAGAGAATTTCAAGACGATTCCAACCATATAAACAACTAGTCTTAACTCTCAAAGACCAGAGAGAATTTCTCTGGCCCTAAAATCTGACCTAGTTTTTTCAGTATGTTCATGGATGAAATTCTCTTAGCATGCTTAATATAAATGAAAACTGAGCATATGTACAGCTTCATGGCAATGAATACTACATTTTTTATTCACAAACCTAAAGCTAAATGTTCCTAAATAGAGAGATAGGAAGTGGACAGAAACCTGTTTCAGCTGACTTCGTGTAGGGTAATATAGTGCTTTTCAACAAGGCTTGAGATGTCTGGGAGCTTGCTTGAACTTCACTTGACCTTCTCCAATAGCCTGCTTGCCTTGAATGTACTTGAATCAGCCTATAGAACTTAACTTGCACAAGCTCAAAATGAAAATGGAAAACACTGTAAATGAAGTTACAGTTGGTATTTGAGGTTTGGGATAGCTTGGATGAGTTGAATGGAAAGTGTTTGAAGCAACTTGGGGCAAAACGCACGAGCCAAATGAGCTATGGAACTCAAGTTGCAGATTCTGCCCTGTTTTGCCAAGGGAGTGTGATTTCTGGATATAGGGTGTTTAGAGGCTCAAGCAATCGTGTTTCTGGCTCAAAGGGGTGTGAGAAAGATGTTCAAAATGCTTGCATAAGTTTATCTTGGCTGATGTTCAAGTTCTAAGATTTTGGACAAGTTTCTTGTTTTTGAAGTAAAATGTGGAAGTGATGAAAACAGGCATGTACAGGCTACCCTTATGCTTGCATACTTTGCTCTTGGCCCATCTAACTTGTGGATTTGATTTGCTCTCTGAGATATGGACCAATGCTCAAGGGATTGTGGTTTGACATAAAGCACATTATGGCAAAAATGGAAATATGCATTTTTCTACTTAGGGCTTAATTTTGTGTACAATGTCCAAATGACCAAAACAAAAGCTTAGACTGATGGATTTACATTTAATTATGGAGTGTGAAGTGGTTTAGAGGCCTGTAAAATAGTGTAAGGCATGCTGATTTGAAAATGCAATTTGTATGAACATGAATATGCCATGGATGAAAAGTGAGTTTTTGCCAACTTCAAGCCTTCGATTCTCCCTAACCACAAATGTGTTTGAGGAGTTCATGGATAATTTGGAAAGCTTGCAACATGATCTATAATCCATATTTGAAATGCAACTTGAGATTCCAAGTGGAACTATGTGAAAAATGGCCAACAAGATAGGTCAAAATCCTGCCTAAATTAGGGCAAAATTTCACTAAGTTAAAAGTTTTAGGGACCCTTGTTCCAAAAATCATAACTTGAGATACAAGCTTCTTTTGAGAAAACTTTGTGAATAAAAGTTGTAGATTTTGTGGAGGACTACAACTTTCATGTTGTAAGTTTTGTTTGAATCAAATTTGCATCATGGTGAAAATGTGGGGCAAAGTTAGGAAAAATTAAGAAAATTTCATAACTTAGAAAAATTCTAAGTTATGAAATTTTTCAACTTTAAACCCTAATTTGCAATTTTGGGTTTCTTGATGAAAAAGTTCCACATTTTGACACATCTTGATGAAAAATGACCCTTGGCACTTGGTTTTGACCAAAAAGTCAAAGTTTAACTTTTCAGTGTACAGTCAAATTTTGATCAGTTGATTGAAAAATTCATTTGTCAATCCAATGCAATTGAGATCTTTTGGACTTGTTGAATAGGTAAAGATGATTCCATTGAGTCCTTGAGTCCATGGTTGAGCCTAATTTGCCATTGGATAGGTCAAAAGTCAGAAATTGCCTTTGTACAGTCAAAACCCTAAAAATGACCATTTTGCCCTTTTGGTGATCTGATCAAATTTCTTGTGGAGTTGTGGTCCAAACTTGATCAAATGATTCATCTGAGTTCATAATGTTGATGTGGGTCAAAATTCATGAGGTTTGACTGTAAATTGGCCACAGTTGACTTTTTCCCCAATACAGTTGATTTCTAGGTCAACTGTCCAATTGACTGGGCAAAAATTTGATTCAAGGCTTGAAACTTGGTATGGACAAACTTACGAGTCCAATATGAAGTATGAGAGTCAATTTGAGAATTGAAGGTCCAAAAATCTTTGTGCAAACTCAAACCCTAATTTAGGTCATCAGTGCAAGGAGATGTCTTGGGCAGAGCAAACCTTGGCTTGATCTTGAGTCCAAAGAGTCTTGTGATGAGAAATGTTGATAAAATGAGAGGGAAAATTTTGGGGTACAAAACCTAGTTTGAGAATGTTCATTTATTTTGGCACGAGAAGAATTTTACCTCCTCAACAAGAGTATGTTGGCATTTCCCCAGGAAGTTATATCTCTTTCCACAGGAAGCCGTATTTCTTTCCCCATGAAGTCATTTTTACAATCCTTCCCATAACAGCAAGTAGCATGTCTCTTTATTTAAGCAACTTGTACTTCCCCGTAAAAGTCGACATTACTTTTTGCTATCTTCCCTATGAGTGGGTAGTTTGCAGTTCGTTGTCAAATTACTCCAATGGATGGCAAGTCTTTTCAATATGACAGAGATAGTTCATTATGAAATCTTTACAAGTGGCAGTCTCTTTATTTGAGACAGCTTATATATTACCCTTTCCAAGCGGAATTCCTTGGTTAAAGAAAAAGTTAAGACTCGTTCTGGATGAAATTCCATGATTTTGGGAAACTTGTTATTATCAATATGTTCTTTTTCACCTTCAATGAACGTTGGTGTTATGTTTTTTCTCTCTACCTTCAGCGAACATTGGTATTTCACCTTCAGTGAATGTTGGTGTTATGTTTTTTCTCTCTACCTTCAGTGGATGTTGGTAGTTCACCTTCATTGAATGTTGGTGTTATGTTTTTTCTCTCTACCTTCAGTGAACATTGGTAGTTCATCTTCAGTGAACGTTGGTGTTATGTTTTTTCTTTCTACCTTCAGTGAATGTTGGTAGTTCACCTTCAGTGAATGTTGGTGTTATGTTTTTTCCCTCTACCTTCAGTGAATGTTGGTAGTTCACCTTCAGTGAATGTTGTGTTATGTTTTTTCTCTCTACCTTCAGTGAAACTCGGTAGTTCACCTTCAGTGAATGTTGGTGTTATGTTTTCTCTCTCTAACTTCAGTGAACATCGGTAGTTTCACCTTCAGTGAACGTCGGTGTCGTTTTTTCTACCTTCACTGAACATTGGAAATTCACCTTCAGTGAACATTGGTAGTTCACCTTCAGTGAAAGTTGGTGTTATTGTTCTCTCTCTCTCTCTCTACCTTCATTGAACATCGGTAGTTTCACCTTCACTGAATGATGGTGTCGTTTTTTCTACCTTTAGTGAACGTTGTTAGTTTCACCTTTAGTGAATGTTGGTGTAATTTTTTCTACCTTCAGTGAACGTTGGTAGTTCACCTTCAGTGAACGTTGGTGTTATTATTCTTTTATCTCTACCTTTAGTGAACGTTAGTAGTTCACCTTCAGTGAACGTTGGTGTTATTATTTCCTCTCTACATTCAGTGAACATTGGTAGTTTCACCTTCAGTGAATGTTGGTGTTATGTTTTCTTTTTCTACCTTCAGTGAAATTTGGTAGCTTCACCTTCAGTAAAAGTTGGTGTATCCTTTAATCTTTTACCGTCATCTGTGAGTCGGTATCTTTTTTATCTTCTACCTTCAACTATTGAGTTGGTAGTTCACAATTATCGGTCGATCACTTTTATCCTTTATTGTCTTTCCTCATTGGCTGAGTTGATGCTTTATCTCCTCTTTAGGTTTTACCTCAATAGAGTCGAGTCTTTTGTTCACAAGTGAGTTATTTTCCTGGTCGGGTTTCTCTTTTGATTCTTGTTTCCTTTGCTACATCCCTAGTGGTGTCTTCCGTCCTTTTGAATTTGTTCATCTGCATTTGCAATCATAAGCATTGCATGGTATCTTAGGGCCAAAAATAGGGCTTATTTTATATTTAAGTATCTTCAATCGCGTCAACACAAAGATTTTTAATCTTCACATCTCCGGATAGAAGACACTTAAATAAGGGCAGCTGTTGTACCCCAATTTTTCCCCTAAGATTCCCCTATCATATCATATCAACTCGATCATAACAAGATCACATTAGGGTTGGTTCTTCATTTTTTTCTCTATCTCCTATCTTTAAGTTTGCTCTTGAGGAATCTCCAAGAACCTTAGTTGTGTATTTTATATATGTGTTTTTGACTAATTTCTAATCAAAATACAAAAAATATTTGTCATTGTCTTTGTATATTTTTGTTTTGTAGGTACTGAGTCAAAGCATCTGACAAATAAGGTTTTTCGGTATTATTTCCCTAAAATCTCTATTTGCAAAAATAAAAATTTAAAATTTTCATTTTTTTCATTGTACAATCGATTTCTCTTAGAGTGAAATCGATTGCATGGAGTGCATTTTTCACAATATTTGAAAAAAACATTGATGCAATCGATTGCTCCCAGAGTGCAACCGATTGCACATAGTGAAATTTTGAAAAAATATTAGCAATTTAGAGCTTATCAAATTTCGGCTCCAATTTTTCTTCATTTTTTTAAAGATATATCATTAATTCAAATTTTGGCTCCAAGAATTAATTACCAAGCCTAATTTCATTTCCCAAACCAAACTCTAAACCACCACTAATCCAAGGCCTAAACTCTATAAATAGAGCCCTCATTTCATTCAAACCTCAAGCTTTTGATAGACAAATTCACTTTGCTAAAAAAACTCCCAATTCCATCCATCTACCAAATTCACTCAAAGCTCCATTTTCAAAAAAAAAAACTAGTAAGCTTTGCATTTAAGCTTACTAATCTTTGAGCTAAACCTTCATCCAAACACTTTTTCTCTATCAATTCTCTACATCCAAGCTTGGGAAATTTATTCTTGGGGATGAATTGAAGCAAATTCTTGAAGTTGTTTTGATAATTCTCTAGATCTACCTTTGGTAAGTTGGATCTTCATCTTTCACAATGTGATCTCTTGTTGATCTTTGGATTTGATTCATTGAGCATTGTTTTATAATTCCATTGGTGCTATTTTCTCATAATTTTATGGAATTTTCATGCTCAATTTAAATTCATGATCATAAGGTGTTTGATAGAAAGTTTGAACAATAATTTGGCCTTTTAAAATGATGATTTATTTTTTTTAACAGGGTGCAATTGATTGCTTCCAGAGCGCAATCGGTTGTCACAGAATGATTTTACGTATTTTTTGAAAAAAAGCACTGACGCAATTGATTGCTCTCAGAGTGCAATCGATTGTAACAGATCCAAAATGTGTTTTCTGCCTTGTTTTAGGGTTGTTTTGATCCATCTCTCTTTTTCTACTCACTCCTTTTGATTGTTGATTTGGATTGCAAATTTAAATGTCCAATTTCTCTTTAAATTAAATGGACTTTGGGTGTAGATGAAGTTGTATAAATGTTCAATAATTCAAATCTACCTAAGAGTGAATTATTTAATTATTTTTTGGTTCTTTGGACTAATGATATGTTTAGTACTTTAATCCATCGAGATGAGTGATTGAATTTAAAGATGAAAGAAATTTAATTTAAGGTAGTGATCCAAATTAGCTTATCATTCCCCTTCCTCTTCATCTTATCCCTTTCTTTTTTTATTTGTGATACATGTTAAGGGATAATGATCTCTATATCATTTACCCAAAAAATGAAGTACATACATTGCTATTGACTGGCCTCAAAATAGGTGCGACTTCTACATAATTACACTTACGATTGCTTAACATAGCGCTAAATTTTGTCCCAATTTGAGAAAATGATCATTAGTGGCCAAAACTTATGTTTTCAAGCCCAAGTATGTTAATTTGTACCCTTTGATCGAATAACCTTGAGATTAATTGTTAGGAGGCTTTGGTTCTACCAATCCTCCAATGGATCTTCATCAATTTTGGTCAACGCGGATCACTTAAACATCATTGATCATTAAATGTTGTCTTGAGGATCTTAAATGGATGATATACTTGACAAAAATAAAATGAAAATTGTTGTTAAGAGGCTTTGGTTCTACCAATCCTCTAATGAGTTCCAAATGAAAGTTTTAAGATGGTCATCCAACTAACCATTAACTTCTAACAATTGACTTTATTTTATGCTTTTATTTTATGCTTTTTATTTATGCCCCATTTACTTTAGCATTTACATTTCATGCTATTTTCATCTTTGCTCATTTGAGCATTTACTTTTATGCCATTTTTATTTTGCTCACGTGAGCTTTTCTTTTCCTTTTGAAGATACTTAATAATCAACATGAACCATAAAAAACATTAATGATACTTTGACTATTTGGTTACTATCCTTGGCATTATGGAGTATTGGACTTCTTGAACTTAGGAATAGAAACCTTGATCTTATGTTGGAGACCTTGTGACCTTAATTGATATTTTGTCTGGAGTTCTTGGGGTTTACCTCAAGACATTAGCTTGTTTGTTTGTTTTGTGTGCAGGTTATTGTGATTACATACTTTGTCTATAATATGGAATTCATTTGTATACAGTCGTTACTCTGCCCAATTTTTTTGTGAAGACTTAATACATTTGAAGTTTGGTCTTCCGAAGAGGTTTAGTATCCTTTCTTGGTTTCAATCCAAAGAGTGGGAATTCTATCTTGACTCATAATGTCAAGTGTTGGCTTCTTGTTAGTTAGATGGTTCTCTTCCCTAGCTTTTACCTTATGCTTTAGGATAGTCCTTTCATCTCCTCCCATCTTCTTTAATTTCAAAAATCTTCTCCCTCCTTTTGAAAACTCTTCTTGTTTCTAAACTTGAACTACTTTCATAATAAACTTGGACTTAGATCCATGCATTTTTAAAACGTTTTATTAAACAAACTTCAATCAACTTAATCATACCTTGACATTTTTGTGAGAAGACTAAAAGTCAATCAATCTCATTCAAACCATTTTTCCATTTTGTCTCTTATCCTTAAAATTTTCTCAAAAAAGATTAGACTCTTGTCAATCCTTGTAGTGATGCAAACAACTATACCTCTACAATATGTAGTGGAGCGATATATTTTCCACTTGGGTGTTGAGTAAGGTTTTGTTGATTTTGAAATATAAGCCATATCCTCCACTTTGAGATGGTGCAAATTCTCCTTTCTCATGATTGTGGTTAGTAAGTATGTTTTCCACACGGACAATGACGATGATGTCTTATCTCATAAAATTAGCCAACACACGTGTTTTAAATTTTTAAAGGTGAACTACGAGAACCCTGATCCCATATTGCATGGAAGGTGGTACATAGGCACTAAAGGTTCGCAACCGCGGCGGGTGCAAAAATCATAAAAAAAATATTTCTTTTCTCACCTCTACCGTCTATTTTTATACAACATTTTATAGCCAAAATATACAGATTTTACAAAGAGGTTCTTGCGGAGTACCATAGATGTTTAGGGTGATAATACCTTCCCTTTGCATAACCTACCCCCTTACCTTGAATATTTCCCCCTCTTTTGGGTTATTCTCTCTTTTCCCATTCCTTTGGAAACAATAAAGCGCGGTGGAGATTTTTATTTTGATCTGCACAAGTCAAGTCAATCCAATGGCTTAGTCTCAACATTTCTACCGCTACACTACCACTCAGAAAGTCCTGAAGATTTTTGAAGCATCTCCCACCAAGAATCAAACCTCAATCTCTAAAACTTCAAGTAAGCCTCCTACATCAAAAATTCTTGCTCGCTCTGTTGAAATTGCTAAATTCATCCTTCCTACTCCACCTTCACAAACTTCAACCATAGTGACAACTTCATCCACTGCACCATACTTTATATACACTTTTGCTCCCACCGAAAAATCCAAATTGCCTCAATTATAAATTGAACAATCTTCACCTCCACCACAATAATAATCTCAAACTCCTCCTAAAACTCAATCATAATCATCACCCTTCTATCCATCGTTCAAGGCATTCCTTCTACCAAACCAACACCATTTACGTGTCTTTCACCACCAACCTCCTTACCCACTCAAACCTTAGAAGTTTCCTCTCCTCCAATCACCTTATACATTCCAAAAGGCAACAACTTTTCAGATCTTTCTGACCACAATCCCATGAACCAAGCGGGATCTGCTGAAGCTCACTCTAATTCTAAAGCTACTCATTCTATAGAAGCTTCATCCATTCAGTCTCAGTCCACTTCTTCAAACAGTCTGAAAGAACTGCTCTCCAAGCTCTCCACCAAAGCCACACAGAAACTGATAAAACTTCATGAAGACTCAAGCTCAAGGCTTAACACATATGAAGTTAAAACTAGTTGGGATATGTTTCAGAACTTTCTAGATAAGAATATTCTTAGAATTAAGAATGCTTATGTTGATGTTCAAACCAAATATGCTACTGAATCCCTTCAGCGCTATCAAAAAGCTGAAGCTCAGAAAGCAGCTCTAAAAGCAGCCGAAGAAGCAGCTCTAAAAGCAGCTGAAGAAGCAGCTCTAAAGACAGCTAAAGAAGCAGATCATAAAGCTCTTGAAGAGAAATCAAGGAAGAGGTTGGAAGAATCCAACGCACCCCCAGACAGTTTTGTGGTTTTACGTCAGCTTTTAAGTTCTATGGATGAACTAAGGAAGGATCAGAAGGAAATTCAGAAAGATCAGAAGGAAGTCAAGGAAAGACTTGACAAGTAAGATGAAGTTAATTCTAATCTCCAAAATCTACTTGCCCAGCTTATGAAGAGCGCCTTAGCAAAAACTCCTTAAACTTCTCTTGTTTTTAGTCTTATCTCTTTTCTGTCCTTGTACCTTCTACCTTTTCAAATGATAAATTTTATCTTTTTTTTTTATTATGACAAAAAGGGGCAGTAACAGATGATTTTGACATATACATATTCTCGCATAACTCTATTCTCACATTTTATCTAATCTTTTCTGCCTAAAAGTGTTTCTAAAAATATTGTAGGAAAAGCGAAGAAATATCAAACCCAAATTATGTAAAAGAGAAATCACTCTCAGAAAGAAGCAAATATTAGACTCAGGGGGAGTTTGTAATCTTAAGGGAGTTCTCTAAATATAATTTCAAATCATAATGTACTATTTTATCATCATCAAAAGGGGGGAGAATCTTAGAGCAAGAAAGCTTCTAACCATTTCTAAGTTTTGATGATAACAATTATATGTGATATTATATGTGTGCATGTCAAGTATTATAAAATGCAGGTGTGTCTTATGAAACATCAAAAGTTCCATACGGACCAAATTAGAAGCATTCTAGCAAAGTTAAAGAAAGCTCACCATCAAAAACAACTCTAACTAAAAACTCTAGAAACTATCAGTATAAAATCATGTGATCAAAAACACATTCAAAAGATACATTCATAAGCATCAGATGAGAGATCACTATTCTCGAGGCAAACACAATGATTACTTATCTCAAACAGTACCTTGGAAACATGGAAAGAAGTAAATAAGCCCTCCAAAAGTAAAAATCATTATATCTATGAGGAAACGTGTATTGAGGAATGGTCTCAACGTGCCTAGCTAGCCCAACGGCACTTTTCACAATGGATATAAAAGGATCCCCACACCGTGTGTGAAAAATAAAACTATAAGAACAACAATAACAAAAAACCGTGCTACAACATTTCATACTCACGCTTAAATTCTTAATCAGTTACAAATTTGTTTACACTGAGTTGTTGCTCAAAAGTGTAACTTCATTAGATAGAAAGTTTAGTGTTTATCAGTTTTATAGAAGCACAATTTTGTAAACATAAAACACTGGTCTACGTGTAAGTTTGTACATTTCCTCAAGTGACTTTCTAGAATGTTTACTTGAGAGGGCTAAGAGGTCTTTCTAGAATCTTAGAGGTTATTATGTAATCTTTTGAGATTAGGGAATTAAGTCCTTGTTGAAGGCGAAATCACCTTGGTGGATGGACAAGAGGTAGCCTTAGTTTTAAGGTGAACTTGTATAAAAATAATTGTGTTACTTTTATTTAGTTTTCCTTTATAATATTTACTTATTATTGTGTGTTAGTGATAAAATAAGTTTTTTTTAAAGAAATTTTAGAAAACCCAATTCAACCCCCCTTACTTGTGTTTTCTCTAACGTTCAATTTCTACCTAGGAACTCTTAGATATGAGATCCCTCTCACTTCCCTTCAATCACACACTTGTAATAATAACAACAAAGACAATAAAATATAATATACACTTCCAATTAAACAAAACACATTGTTGCCTCACTACTTATGAGTGGTTCACAAATTACAACTCAAAATACATTCCATCTCAGTATCAAGGTGATACATGAGAGGCTCACAATTAACAATGATCAAAGAATAAGCTAAACCCTAATATTTTCATTCACATGTGTCACACTTTGACTAGGTTTTTAGGCTTTCATTTTAAGGTAAGAGAGTGCTTGGGCTTGGATAATAAATCTGGTTTAAACATCCTGCAAATCAAATTAGATAAAATCAAATCAAATCAAATCTTCTGTTGCAAGGCATAATATTTTGGCATCCAATCTTGTGAATCAAATGTTCTGATATCTTCAGCTTGAAACAAATCTTCAGAGAATCCAACCTTCAAATGTGCAACTTGATCCACACGAAACCAAAATCAAATCTTCTGAAAATACCAGAAATAAATCTTCTAAAACGGAAACAATACATGTTGTGATATCGTAGCAACATGTCACGACATTTTGTCCAACATCTTGCTGAACATGTTGTTTTACCAAAATACAACCAACAAACCAAAACCTAACAATATTCCTCTTGGGTAATATTTTGGCTAAAACAATCTTTGCACAAAACATCCAAAGACAAATAACAAATAGGAGAGATAAATAATCAACATTATTTCAAAGAAACATCTTCATAATAATGCACAAAAATAGGAACTATACTAGTTCACACATCAGAGGCATACGCAACAGGAAAAGGAACACAACCTCAGAAAAGATAGAGAGAGATAAACTCTCACAAATAAAATCAAAGAGAGAAAAAATTCTCTTGTATAGAGTGTCACATACGTGGTGTCAGAACATCTTGTATGGCACCTCGCACAGCTTCAGAAAAAACAAAGAACCAAAAATTCTCCCAACAGATAATCCAAACTAGATGTCTAGAAAACAGATGTGACATCAAGCACACATTGCTCCCCCTTAATCTCATATCAGCAACACATACAAAAATAATACTAAGGAAGAACAAAATGTTCCCCCAACACAGTTGCACACACACAAAAAAACAATACTACTCCCCCTCAAGTAGTACAAATGCAGCAGCAATACCAAGAAACAGTAACAACCCCAATACCAAGCTACCCAAACTACTCCCCTTTTTAATCCAAAAAATGACAAAAACAACCATGCATTAACCAATCAGTTAATCTTTCTGTCATCTTCACACGTTTACCTCTATCAAAAATCCTCATGTACTCCTTGCTCGTTGTATTGTTACATTTCTTAGGAATATGAACAATGAATTCCTTCACCATCCCTTTAGAACAATTCCCACAACCATCATCACTCTTCATCTCAACAGCTTTCTTCCTTGTCATGATAGTAGGAGCCATAACTTTGCTTCACCCTTGTAATTGCTATAATTCTTCAAAAGTGAAGATACCCAAAGCACCCCTTAATTTTTCAAACTGGTTTGCATCCAAAGCCTTTGTAAATATGTCTTCCAGTTGTTTCTCAATACCCACATTCTCAACAAACACAATTTTGTCTTCTACAATATCCCTAATAAAATAATGACGAATGTCAATATCCTTTGTCCTACTATGTTGGATGGGATTCTTGGATATGTTGATAGCACTCAGATCGTCACAATATAATGTCATGGTATCCTGTTCTACATTATATTCCTTTAACATTTATTTGATCCAAATCAATTGATAGCAACTGCTTCTTGCTGCAATATATTTCTCCTCAACAATAGACAATGAAACATAATTTTTCTTTTTCATGAACCAATATATAAGATTGTTTCCTAAGAAAAAACATCCTCCATAAGTGCTTTTTCTATCATCGGCACTACCTTCCCAATTTGCATTACAATATCCTACAAGCATGGAATTTGTACTATGAGAGTACGACATACCATAATCACTAGCTCCATTGATTTATTTTAAGATTCTTTTCACTTGAGTAATATGGCTTATTTTAGGTTCATTCTGATATCTTTCACAAACTCTTATAGCAAAGGCAATGTCAGTTTTATGGGCTGTAAGATACAATAGGTTACAAATCATAATCCTGTATAACTTTTGATCCACATTGATACCTTTTTCATCTTTAGATAATTCTAAGTGAGTTGGTACAGATGTTCTTTTGTGACTGGCATTTTCCAGGCAAAACTTCTTTACTATATTCTTTGCATACTTTCTTTGAGATATGAAGATAGCATCATACATTTGTTTAACTTGAAGACTAAGAAAATAAGTTAGTTCACCAACAAGACTCATCTCAAATCCATATTGCATTTGTTTGACAAAATGTTGAACCATCTAGTTTGACATTCCTCCAAATACAATGTCATCAACATATAACTACGATATCATGAGTTTACCATCTTCTTCCTTAACAAACAAGGTTTAGTATATTGCCCCTTTATTGTATCCATTATTGACAAGAAAATCAGTTAACCTTTCATACCATTCCCTTGGAGCTTGCTTCAAACCATACAAAGCTTTCCTTAGTTTGTAAACATGATTTGTAAAGTTGGAATCAATGAATCCTTTTTATTGTTCAACATATACTTCTTCATTTAAGTATCCATTCAAGAAAGAACTTTTCACATCCATCTGAAATAACTTGAATTTTATCATGCAAGCCACTCCCAAGATAAATATTATGGATTCAAGACGAGCTACAGGAGAAAAAGTCTCATCAAAATCAACTTATTATACTTGAGTGTATCCTTGAGCTACAAGTCTGGCCTTGTTTCTGGTCACAATACCTTTTTCATCATATTTTTTCTTATAGATCCATTTTGTACAAATCACATTCATTCCTTAGGCCTAGGTACGAAGTCACATACTTCATTTCTTTTGAACTTACCTAGTTCTTCTTGCATAGCATTAATCCAAAATTCATTAGTTAATGCTTCCTTCACATTTTTAGGTTCAATCTTAGAGACAAAACAAGATTGAATATCACATCTCTTGACCTAGTGGTTACCTCTTCATCAAGATTTCCTATAATGTGTTCCTTTGGATGATATTTCCAAATTATAATAGAGGGACCTTTATTTATTTGAGAGTTATATGTTTTAGTACCTGCTAGCTCAATGTTAGACTCAATGTCCGCCTCATTTTCTAGATCATAAGTCTGCAGAGAAGATGTTCCAACACCGTCTTCAACATCAACCCCTCTTTCAATGATTAAATCATCAACCACAAAATTAATAAATTCCATCATGACTTTGGTTCTGGAGTTAAACACTCTATAAGCTCTGCTTTTGGTAGAGTAACCCATAAATATCCCTCTGTCACTTTTGGGGTCCATCTTGATTTTCTTCCCAATTTAACATTCACCACAGACCTTACCCTCCTCAATTTTGAGAGTTGGTAGGCATCTAATAGCTTCTCAAGATATAATCTTCTTGATTCCTTTGAGATTCATATGTCCATGCTTTTGGTGCCACAACTTGACTTCATTTTCTTTTGTCATTAAACATTTGGAAGTCTGATACGGTGGCAGAACTGGACTGTTTTTGGAAAATGTTGGTTTGCATTTTGCGTTTGTGTTTGCAAAATGTCGCGGTAAGCAAGAGTCGCCACTGACTTTTATTTTATCCAACTGGAAAGGAAAAAATCACAGAAAAATTCCTTTTTTGAGATTTTGAGTACGGGGGGTGGATTATAGAAAGGGAAGGTATTAGCACCCTTTCTATCCGTAGTTTTCTACGGGCTCTTAGGTACTTGCTCATCATTTTAAAAAATTGCTTCCGTGTTTGTGTGTTTGTTTTGAAAAGTTTTTGTTTTACTTTGTTTTAACCCTTGTATCAGTCCTCAAGAGTGTTACGAAGTCGTTTTGAAAACTTTGTTTGAAAAAAGGTGTAAGTGTGAAAAAGTTTATTTTTTGAGCAAGTACCTACTAGCATCTACCTACTCGAAAAAAGAATGTTTATGTTCTTGTTTCCTTTAGACAGTGTTATCCCACTATTAGTGAGTAGGTAGCACCGTCGTTGGAGTTGTAAGGGTCAATTCGAAAGGGACATACAATCACTAAAGCAATGTTAGGACGTCTTAGTAATAACCCTAGTGTCTTAAGATCATATTCGAGGCAACATTTCCGAGGCAACCTTTTCGAGGCAACATTTCCGAACGGGACATTTGATCTTTGTTTAGACAATAGGGAAACCACTAAGACACCCTATACTTAATGATCGTTTACCGAAGGCAACCGAAGTGAGAGTATACCCTAAGAGTGCGCATGTGCGAGTGATTTGATTTCAGTTATTATCTTTGCACATTAGGGTTTGCTGGCCATTTTAAATTAACATACAGTCTTGTCATGCAATCCTATTATCATACATCTAACAGTTAATATTTACGAAAATTAAAATGCGAGAAATAAAACTATGCTATTACAAGGCTTCGGGGAGGGGGATTAATTACATAGCCAAAAACCCGTAAAACGATAAATAAAAGAAAAATCCTAATTAAACTATTACATCCCATGAGCAGTTACATTAATATTTGCAAAACAAAATAGTAAATGTGCACGATGAAACGAGAAGGAGAAAAATTAGGATTTTGACCCCGTCTAAACCTAGTTGAAAGAAAAATCATATTTTTGTTGTTTTTGATTATTTTGAGAAAATAAGGTTTTAATTGAATAAATACAAACCTAATTACTAATTAATTTAAATTAATAAAATAATTAATTTGACCTATTTTTGTATTTTTGTTTTATTGAGAAAAGAATTAAAAATTAAATCAAGAACAAACCTAATTTTCTAATTGATTTTAAATTATTTACAAAAAAAGTTAGAATTATCCTAAAATTAAATTTAACTAATTATTAAATTAAATTTGATAAAAATAAAACCTAAATCTAAATTTGTGAAATTGATTTTATGATTTTGTAAAAAAAATGAATTTAATTTTGTGTTAGAAAATAAACAAAATAATTTAAATAAAGGAAAAAATTTAATTTTGTGTCAATTGCATTTTTTGGGCCCAAAACTCCTTGATCCGTTTTGACTTTCCAGATCCCATGTTGCAAGCTTGACTAGGCCTATGGTAGACCTTCATGTGATAGGCGTTAGATTTGGCATGCTGGAGATCTGGTTGGCTGGACACTGAGGGCGTATAGTGGTCTCCTTGTATGCACGTGTACCTGGTGATGTAAAAGAAAATAATATTGACAAATATGGGGACCTGGGGATCAAACCCAGGCCCTTTGGCAATTTCCCTTGTCCACTGACCATCTGAGCTAGCGCGCTTTGTTGTATATGGAACAACAAACAATTATTATATTGGAAAAACAAAGTGATATATGACAAACGCGCGAATTTTTGAATGGGCGAATCACAGGGTGTCACGCTACCCTTCTTCTTCCTCCCACTGTTGCTAAAAGTCCATAACTTTTACCTACGGACAAAGGGTGTAGGTATAACCCTTGTCCATTCCAAAACCTCATCCCTGCATGATAAATCAATACCAGTGGTACCAATCAACTCGTTGCAACCTCACGAGCATCATGGTACCACTTTCCATGGCTAATTGTTCCTGCAAGAAAAATCCCTAAAAACGAAACCTAAACCCTAATCATGGCAACTTTCTGTATGGTTAACAAAAATGCAATTAAGTATTATCATTAGCTTGCAAATGTTTCAAGGATTCAGAATATATAAACAAATCATGCTAAGAGTGCCAGGATTATGATATGCGATCTCAAAAAAGCATGGAGGTCGTGGGATACTTACAGCACGTATCTGGGCACGAAAATGCTTGATAATGATTGGGATAGAGTCCTTGGATGCCCAGCAAACGAATGGTATGCTTGGAATGGCTTGAGGAAGCTTGGAACTATGAAATCGAATTGCCACTTTTCTATGAAATTTTGAGATTTGTTCTTCTCTTCTCACGCCTCCAAAACCTCCTGTTTTTTATCTGCATTTGTCCTATATGTACCCTAGAATGAATTAGGTTACAAACTTGCTTCAAATCTTTCTCAATTAAGATGATTGAATAATGATTTGATTCTTATGTAAATCTTTCCAAATCAAGCCAAATCTGATCTTTTTGTATCCTAATGAAGCTTGCATGATTTTATTTCCTTTCCAGCTGTATAAGAGGCCTAAACATGCACAAAATCTCAAGCTTTGATTAGTTTTGATATTTTCATGATTTTATTTTGATTTTATTTAATTTAATTGAAATAAAAATCAAAACAAATGATAAAAATAAGATAAAGACAAGTGGGGAGTATCATGGGTCATGGATCATGTTACAAACTCAATGCAAACACAAAAGGTTGGGCTTATTTGACAAAAATTGCAATTTGAGACACATTTGACTTTTGGCAATTTTGCAAAAAGGGTCAACTTCACCAATACATAACTCCTTCAATTTTGACCCTAGAGATGTGCTCTTGGACTTTTTTGAAATCTTAAGATGTCATATAAGTAACCCTTTTGGTCTCTACTCAATTTGGTCTTCCATGTTCATGTATGAAGCTTTGACAAAAAAGGTGTTTTTGTTGACTTTTCAAAATGACATATAATGTCCAAATTTATATCTTCTTGTGAGTGCATACTTTGAACTTTGGAGCTGAAGATGAATTGTAGGGAATTGCATCCTCTTCAAAATGAGCTTTGGATGGGTCATTTTTGATAAATTATGAGAACGTTATGCTTGGTCAAAGTTGAGTTGAATTTTCCTACAAAACCCTAATTTAGCAACTTTTGGGTTTTGATGAATTGTGAGCAATCCTTGAGGAATCATGATCAAACCTTGATAAAATGATGAATAATACTTCAAAATGAGGATGTTGACCAAAAATCTTGAAGTTTGACTGTATGTAGGACACAGTTGACTTTTGCCTAGCACAGTTGATTTTAAGCCCTTTGAGCAATTGACTGGGCAAATTTCCTCTGCAAGGCTTGAAACTTGACATGGATGATCTTGAGAACATATTAGGACAATGGTGAGAATTTGGGATTGTGATGCGGTGGGACAACTGACTTGAGGTTTTGCATTTTTTTGTTCGCAAATGTTTCGGTTTAGCAAGAGTCGTCACCAACTTTTATTTTATCCAAAAGGAAAGGTAAAAAAAGCATAGGAAAGACCTTTGAGATTTTTTTTGGGTTAGGGGGTAGATTATGAAAAGGGAAGGTTCTAACACCCTTTTCATCCATGGTTTTCCATGGGCTCTTAGTTACTTGTTTTAGATCACTTGCTTTTGGTTTTCAATTGTTTGAAATGGTGCTTTTGTGTGTGGTTTTGAAAATATTTTGAAAAGAGGCCTTTGTCTAGGAAACCTTTGTAATGATTCTTGTTTGAATATATACAAAGGTGTTTGTCTTTTAAAAAATGTTTCAATGTTTGAAAGTTTGCTTGGAAATTGTTTGGAAATTGTTTTGAAATTGTGTTGTGTATTTTTGAAAATAGCAAGGATGGTTTGCAATTTGATCAAGTAACTAGGAGTTGTCTACCCTACTCAAAGATCTTTCCTATACATTTTTATTCCTTTGACATTGTTGTTTTACCATTTCATTTGGTAAACAACCTTGTCTTTGGATGTTAAACGGGACAGGCGTGGGTCATCGTATGACCATGATAGCAATGGTGCTAAGTATCTTAGCAAGTTTTTTGAGGGACTAGATCATTTTGTATAGGCAACCAAGATAGCGTCATCGAGGGACTATGATCTTTTGTTTGATTTGTTTTGCCAAGATACCTAGCATGCATACCATGGCCATTTTTAAGCAACAAGTGAATGAAACCCTAGGGGTGCTTTATGCATTGTGTTGTCATTTTTCATGAATTTTTGTCTTGTGTTTAGTCAAACTATTTGTTTGATTTTGGTCTTTTGCATACAAGCCCTAGTTTTACTATCATGGCATTTGAAAGCGATAAAATGCGTAAAAGTAAATCTAAGACTATTACAACATTATTATGGGGAGAGGGATACAAGTTTGAATAGGGGGATATTTGCAAGAAAATAAAACCCTAATTCAACTATTACAACCAAATTGAATTCATTGTACAAATAATAAATTGACAATATTTAAATATGAAATTAAATATAAATATGCAAAATGTTTTTGTATTTATTTTATGTATGTAAAATAAATTATTTAATGTCTCAAAAATAAGAAAAATATTAATGATTATTTTTGGAAAGGGTGGAAACCCTAATTTTTAGTTTTAAAAGAAAATGCATTATATTATTTATTTAGTCATTTTTATGTACAATAAATAAATAAAAATAAATACAAAAATGTTAAAAATTAATATTTGTGAGAAAATAATATTTTAAGTGTATAATATAATAAAATAAAAATATGTAAGTATTTTAATTTTATTTACAAATTTATTTAAGAAAATAAAAGTATTTAACCTAATAAACTATTTTTTGTCATAAAAAATAATAAAATAAAAATGTGAAAATTTAAGAAAATATTTTTAGTGATTTTTAATATTTAGAAAAAATAAATAAAAGTCAGAAATGTAAAAGAAATAAAAAATATACAAAAATAAAGCAAATGGGCCAAGGGGGTGCAAGAAGTAGGATGGGGGTGCAAATAGCCAGAACAATCCAAGCCCAGCCCATTTCCACTTCATCCCTAACCTCTGGAAACAGAAAACACGTGTATCCTTGTTTAAACTTCTAACTCCTGCATACGTGCTTAAAAACAAAAACTTGTAACATGAAAGTTATAGCTCATCATCACACGATTCTAACCATATAAAAAACTTAATCTAACTCTCAAAGACTAGAGAGAATTTCATTGGCCCTAAATTCTGACCTAGTTTTTTCAGCATGTTCATCATCCAAATTCTCCTAGCTCAGTTAACATAAATGAATTCTAAGCATATGTACAGTTCAAGGACAATGAGGACTACATTTTTGCTTCACAAACCTAAGCCTAATTATTCTTAAATAAGGAGATAGAAAGTTGGAAAATACCTATTTCAGTCAAGCTCGAGTATGGCAATGTAGGGGTTGTGAGTGAGGCATGAGATACTTGTGAGCTTGCTTGAAGTTCCTTTTAGCTTTCCCAATGCTTAGCTTGCTTTGAACTTGCCTGAATCTCCCTATAGAACTCAACCTGCAAACTCAGAAATTGAAAATGGTGAAGCTTGAAAATGGAGTTACAGTTGCTTGAGAATGGTCTAAACAGCTTAGGTGTATTGTATTGAATGTGTTTGAAGTGGTTTGGGACAAAACGCACGAGTGGATTTTGTTTTGGAAGTGAATCTGTAGAACCTGCCCTGTTTTTGCAAGAACTTGTGATTTTTGTACTTAAGGGTGTTTGAGAGGCTTAGAGCTCGTGTTTTGGACTTGGTATATTGTGTAAAACTTGTTTGAAATGAACACCACACTTGCTCTTATCAGATTACCAAGTTATGGACCTTTTGCAAGTTGACTTGGTTTTGAAGCAAAAGTTCATTTTGAAAATGCCAAGGCCTGTACAGGCCTGCTTCTTAGCTGCACATATTTGGTTTACTTTTCCCCAAGTTTGTGGACTTTGTTTGCATAAAGAAATCAGGTCCATGGCTCAAGACAAACAAAATTGCATAAAGTGACCTTTATCAAAATGGCATTGTTATCTTTTTGCCAAAAATGGATTAATCCTTTGTATAATGCTTCATAGATCAGAACAAAGCCTTAATCCAATGTGTTTGCATTTAATTTATGAGTGTATAAAGGATTAGAACCTGTAAACCAATTACAAGCAAGGTTTGGACAGATTTGCAACTTGTATCAACATGAAAAATGCCATGGACAAAAGTGAGAAATGGCCATTTTCTTTTCTTTGATTCTCCCTAACCATAAATGATTTTGGAGAGTTCTTGGACATTTTGTAAAGCTTGTAACATTATCTACAATCCATCTTTGAAATTCATTTTGAGATTCCAATTGGAACTATGTGAAAAATTTCCATGAAGATAGGTCAAAATCCTGCCTAAACTAGGGCAAAATTTCACTAAGTTAGAAAGTTTTTGGACCTCTATTCACAAAATAATAACTTGAGATCCAAGCATCTTTTGGGAAAACTTTGTGAATAAAAGTTGTAGATTTTGTGGAGGACTACAACTTTCATGTTGGCAGTTTTGTTTGAATCCAATTGCATCATGGTGAAAAAGTTTGGCAATGTTGGGAAAAAATAAGAAATTTTCATAACTTAGAAAATTTCTAAGTTATGAAAATTTTCCATTTTAAACCCTAATTTTCAAAATTAGGTTTCTTGGTGAACAAGTTTCATGTTTTGACACATCTTGATGAAAAATGACCCTTGACACTTGATTTTGACCAAAAAGTCAAAGTTTGACTTTTCAGTGTACAGTTGATTTTGATCAGTTGATTGGAAAATTCATCTGTCAATCCAATGCATTTTAGATCTTTTGGACCTTGTGATTAGGTCAAGATGATTCCATTGAGTCCTTGAAAACATGCTTGAATCCAATTTGCCATTGGCTAGGTTAAAAATCAGAAATTGCCCTTCTGCAGTCAAAACCCTAAAAATGACCATTTTGCCCTTTTAATGATTTGATCAAATTTCTTGAGGAGTTGTGGTCCAAACTTGATCAAATGGTTCATATGAGTCTATAATGTTGATGTGGATCAAAAATTATGAGGTTTGACTGTAAATTGGCCACAATTGACTTTTTCCCTAATACAGCTGCTTTTTAGGTCAACTGTCCAATTGACTGGGCAGAAATTTGATTCAAGGCTTGAAACTTGGTATGGGCAATCTTATAAGTCCAACATGAAGTATGAAAGTCACATGGGGCATTGAAAGTCCAAAAATACATGTGCAAACTCAGACCCTAATTTCAGGCTATCAGTGCAAGGAGGGGTCTTGAGCAGAGCAAACTCTAATCCTTTCTGGAGTCCAAAGAGTCTTGTGAGGGGAAATATTGATAAAATGAGAGGGAAAATTTTGGGGTACAACAGCTGCCCCTGTTCAATCTTCTTGAACCTGAAGAGTTAGATTGGCGAGCTTGTCGTTCGTGACTCGAAGGTAAAAGATGATTGGACACTAGAGTGCCCGTAAATTTGCACTCGCCAAAGTATAGTTGAGGGAATGGGCTTAAAGATGCCATTTGGAGATGTGAGAATCTTGTTGGAGATGGGCTTAAAGATGCCATCCAAGACTGTTTGTTGAATTGAATGTTGTAAGTCAGAAGAATGAGTATCAGAATGGTATTCGTGTCTGGAACGTATCTGAACTGTATCTGGAGACTGAATCTGTATGAGCAAGGGAATGGCGTCCGTGTCTGGAGCGTATCCGAGTTGTAACTGTATTTGATTCTGAATGAAAAGCAGGATGATTTCCGTGTCTGGAGTGTATTTGTATTGTATCTGAATCTAAAATCTGAATAAGCGACAGAATGACATCCGTGTCTGGAGCATCTCTGAGCTGGGGAAAAAGTCAGAATAAGTGACAGCATGGCAACCGTGTCTGGAGCGTATCTGGACTGTATCTGAATCTTGTATTTGAATAAGCGATAGAATAGCATCCATGTCTAGAGCATCTCTGAGTTGTATCTGAATAAGCAATAGAATAGCATCCGTGTCTGAAGCATCTCTAAGCTGGGGAAAAAGTCAGAATAAGTGACAGCATGGTAACCGTGTCTGGAGCGTATCTGGAGTGTATCTTAATCTTGTATTTGAATAAGCGACAGAATAGCATCTGTGTCTGGAGCATCTCTGAGCTGTATCTAAATAAGCAATAGAATAGCATCCGTGTCTGGAGCATCTCTAATATGTTTTCTGAGCTTTGAAACTGAATAAGCAATAGAATAGCATCCACGTCTGGAGCATCTCTAAGCTATTTTCTGAGCTTTGAGTCTGAATAAGAAATAGAATAGCATCCGTTTTTGGAGCATCTCTAAGTTGTTTTTTGAGCTTTGAATCTGAATAAGCAATAGAATAGCATCCGTGTCTGGAGCATCTCTAAGCTATTTTCTAAGATTTGAATCTGAATAAGCAATAGAATAGCATATGTGTCTGGAGCATCTCTAAGTTGTTTTCTGAGCTTTGAATCTGAATAAGCAATAGAATAGCATCCGTGTCTGGAGCATCTCTAAGCTGTTTTCTGAGCTTTGAATCTGAATAAGCAATAGAATAGCATCTGAGTCTGGAGCATCTCTAAGGTGTTTTCTGATTGTAGCTTGTTAATCTTATCCTGAAAAGGGTAAAAGGTTAGCTGAAACATAAAGTTATGTTGCATGAAATGTATGATGCAATATATGTGTTTTATCAATGTTTATGATATATGAATGTAATGTATACGCATGTAAGCTGATTCGCTTGTATTGCTGAAGAAAATAAATCCTTGGTAGCTGGGGATAATAAAATCTTCTTCGACTGCTGTCGGGGAAAATAAATCCTTGACCGCTGCTGGAGATTCAAAATCTTTGATTTCTGAGGATGAGAAATCCTTGCTGACTACTGTTGGGGATAGAAAATCCTTGGCAACTCGCGGGGATTATCAAAAACTTTGACAACTTCTGTGGGGATGTGAGAATCCTTCATGACTTTCCTGCGGATGTAGGGATCCTTCAAGTCTGCTTGAGAAACCTGCTTGGGGGATCCAGAGAACTCTGAAGACTTCTACTGGGGGTTAATTAATGGGACTCCTTACTCGGCTGGGGAATAGGGAAAACTTTGACGATCTCTATTGGGGATCAGACAAAAGAAAAACCTTGATCTGCTGGAGAATAAGGAAAACTCTGATGGCTTCTGAGGGGAACTGAGAATGAGAATCTTCATTCTGCTAGGAGAATTTGAATCCTTTGGGACTTCAAGCTAAGGAGTCAAGAATGAAAATCTTCGATCTGCAGGGGATTAAAAATTATGACAAATTCATGTTGGGGAGTAATGAAGACTCTGGAAACTTCACTGGGGAATCAAGAATGAGAATCTTCATTCTGTTGGGGAGTAAAACTCTGTGGGGAATAGCTATACTACTGGAGAGTAGCTATCCTTCTAGAAAGTAAGTTCAAGACTCTTTGGGAAAAAGGTTATTCCTGTTTGGAAAAAGTTCAGGAGTTTGGGTTGTATGCCAATCTACTGGGGAATTATCCGGAGGTTGGGGACAAAAGCTAACTGTTATCTGGTTGATTCTCAGACTTTAAGACAACTTACTGGGGAATCTGGGGAAGCTGAATGGTTTCTGCTGGGGATTGATAGTTTTGACTTGAGTGGGGAAGAAGGTTTCATCTCTGCTGAGGGTCTGTAGTTCAAAGTTTTTGCTCCGCTGAGGATTGGGAGTTTGAAGTTTTGACTCTGGCGGGGATTTTGAAATTTAATTCCGCTGGGGATATGTATTTCAAGGTTGTAGCTCCGCTGGGGATCTAGATGATGTACTGCAGGGGATTTCTCTTGGAATAGCTTAAAGGCATTTTCCTATCCTTTCAACCTGTCAGTAATTGTTCTTTCCCACTTTGTTTGTTTGTAAATAGTGATTATATTCAAATGTATATGCTCATTAAATAAATCATTGGACGTTTTCAAATAAAACACAAGTGTAAAAAGGAAAAGACAAATAGTTTTCTACACTTTGAAGTATCTTTGTATTAACTTTGTGTAAGTATTTTGTACAAAGGAGACAGACATCCTAGTAAGAGAATGTTGTCATAAAAAATGAGAAAAATTTATACAAAGAAAGATGGCTATGTGTGAAAATTCCATGGGATTCCCATTCTGCTATAGCCTTCGTAACTCTAAATATCTTGTCCATTTGTTGCTTCGTCCGAAGATGATGGGATTGATCATAAGCCTGGAGTTTGTCTGTGAAGAGATTGTCCTCAAGGTGATCCGACGAGACATAGTTATACGCTTTAATTCCCTAACTTTTGCCTGGACCGCCCTTTCGGGTTTTCGATCCACCGGGAAACCCTTTTTTGCCCAAGTCTCCCTTTCGGGTTTTCAACTTGCCGGGTGTACAGATTTTTTTTATTTATCCCTAATTTTAGCCTGAATCGCCCTTTCGGGTTTTCGATTCACCGGGATGCCCTTTTTTGCCCAAGTCGCCCTGTTGGGTTTTCAACTTGCCGGGTCGTTTATGCGTAGTATCTTTTGACTATGTCTGCGTTTGCAGGGTGCGGAAGGTCGTCGCCGTCCATGGTGGTTAAGATCATTGCCCCACCAGAAAAGATGTTTTTGATCACAAATGGTCCTTTGTAGGTAGGTGTCCATTTGCCCCTGGGATCACTTTGCGGCAAGATGATCCGCTTGATTACAGGATCCCCGACTTGATATACCTGGCGTCTGACTTTCTTGTTGAATGCCTTGATCATCCGTTTCTGATACGCCTGACCATGGCAAACAGCAGTTAGTCGCTTTTCGTTAATCAAGTTAAGTTGATCAAGCCGGGTCTAAATCCAATCGTCTTAACTCAAACCAACATCTTTCATGATTCTCAAGGAGGGAATCTGAACCTCGATAGGTAAAACAGCTTCCATGCCATATACCAAAGAATAGGGTGTTGCCCCAGTTGATGTACGCGTCGTGGTACGGTACCCGTGTAGAGCAAACAGTAACATCTCATGCCAGTCCTTGTAGGTGACTGTCATCTTTTGAATGATCTTCTTGATATTTTTGTTTGCAGCTTCGACAGCACCGTTCATCTTTGGCCGATAGGGAGATGAATTATGATGTTGAATCTGGAACTGCTCACACAAAGCGGTAATCATAGTATTGTTAAGGTTTGTATCGTTGTCAGTGATGATCTTTTCGGGGATGCCGTACCGACAGATAAGGTTCTGCTTGATGAAGCGGGCAACAACATTCTTTGTGAAGGATACGAAGGACGCTGCTTCAACCCACTTGGTGAAGTAATCAATGGCCACTAGGATAAAGCGGTGTCCATTGGATGTTGTAGGTTTGATCTCTCCAATCATGTCGATTCCCCACATAGCGAATGGCCAAGGAGCTGTTAAGACATTGAGAGGAACTGGAGGTATATGTACCTTGTCCACATAGATTTAACATTTGTGACAAGTACGGGAATGTTGATAGCAGTCAGCTTCCATGGTAGACCAGTAATAGCCTTCCCGCATAATCTTCTTAGCCATCGTATGTCCACTAGAGTGAGTGCCAAAGGTACCATTGTGCAGTTCAGCCATGATCTGTTCAGCTTCAACCTTGTCCACACAATGGAGCAGAATGCAATCTTGATTGCGCTTGTATAGGATGCCATTGCTCAAGAAGAACTTAGCTGAGAATCTACTTAAGAACTTTTTGTCGTTGACTGAAGCTCCTTCAGGGTATTCTTGCGCTTCGAGATACCTTTTGACTTCGTGAAACCAAGTTCGGTCCACTACTTCTTCGGTATTAATCTCGTGACAATGTGTAGGTTCGTCCATCCGTTCAACGGTGATTTGGGGAGCCTCATTATCCCAGTTAAGTTTAAAAATGGAGGACATTGTAGCTAGAGCATCTGCTAGCTGATTTTCTTCTCGCGAAAAGTGCTCGAAGGTAATCTGCTCGAAATGAGGTAACAATGTCAAGATATGTTCTTTGTAAGGGATGAGGTTTAGATGTTTAGTATCCCACTCTCCTTTGATCTGACTGATGACCAAAGTTGAGTCCCCAAACACAATCAAAGATTTGATTCCCAAGTCAATTGCAGCCTTGAGACCAAAGATACAAGCTTCATACTCGGCCATGTTATTGGTACAGCTAAAGCAAAGTATGGCGGTGAAAGGTGTATGGAAACCTTCTGGAGAGATAAGTACAGCTCTGATACCGTTGCCAAGTGCGTTGGAGGCACCATCAAAGTACAGGGTCCATCGGGATCCTTGTTCAGGTCCGTCATACGGTCTGTTCTCTTCAATGTTATCCAAAGTCATGATATCCTCGTCGGGGAAGTCAAACCACATGGATTGGTAATCTTCGACAGCTTGATGGGCCATATGATCGGCTAGCACACTCCCCTTTATAGCTTTTTGGGTCGTGTACTGTATATCGTATTCCCTCAAGATCATCTGCCATCTAGCTATTCTTCCAGATAAAGCAGGCTTCTCAAAGATGTACTTGATTGAATCCATCTTAGATATCAGCAGAGTGGTATGAGTCAACATATACTGCCTTAGTCGACGGGCATCCCATACCAAAGCGCAGCAAGTTTTCTCGAGCAGTGAGTATCGGGTCTCACAGTCGGTAAACTTTTTGCTAAGGTAATAAATGGCATGCTCTTTTCGGACAGACTCGTCATGTTGGCCCAGTACGCACTCCATTGAATTCTCCAGGACAGTCAGATACATGATTAGCGGTCTTCCTTCAACGAGAGGCATCAAGATAGGAGGTTCTAGAAAATACTCCTTGATTCTATCGAAAGCAACTTGACAGTCATCATTCCATTTAACCACCTGATCTTTCTTCAACGGCTTGAAGATTGGTTCACAGGTAGATGTTAGGTGAGAAATGAACCTTGCAATGTAGTTTAGACATCCCAAGAAACCTATGACCTCCTTCTCAGTGCGAGGGGCAGGCATTTCTCGTATAGCTTTGACTTTGGCAGGATCAACCTCGATGCCTTTGTTACTGACAATGAAACCCAAGAGTTTACTGGACCTGACTCCGAAAGTGCACTTGTTAGGGTTCAGTCTGAGCTTGTATTCCTTCAACCTGACAAACAGCTTTTGCAAATGGTCGAGGTGTTCTTCTTCTGTTTGTGAACGGGCTATCATGTCGTCTACGTAGACCTCTATCTCATGATGTATCATATCATGAAACAAAGCTACCATGGCGCGTTGATAGGTTGCCCCATCATTCTTCAGTCTGAATGGCATCACTTTGTAGCAGAACATACCCCACTGTGTAACGAAAGTAGTTTTCTCCATGTCTTCGGGTTCCATTTTGATCTGGTTGTAACCCGAAAATCCGTCCATGAAAGAAAATACCTTGTGCTGAGTTATACTGTCAACCAAGATGTCAATGTGCGGAAGTGGAAAGTCGTCTTTAGGGCTGGCCCTGTTTAAGTCTCTGTAATCCACGCACATTCTGACTTTGCCGTCTTTCTTAGGCATGGGCACAATGTTAGCAACCCATTGTGGATAGGAAGTAACAGCAAGAAACCCAGCATTGAACTGCTTCATAACTTCAGCTTTGATCTTTTCAGACATGTCGGGCCTTATGCGGCGAACTTTCTGTTTAACTGGTGGACAGTCTTCTCTTGTGGGTAGACGGTGTACCACAATGTCTGTATCAAGTCCCGGCATGTCTTCGTATGACCAGGCGAAGATCTCAACATATTCATTCAACAGCTGAACTAGGCGCTCTTTGACACTTGGCTCTAGGTTGGCACCCACTCTGATTTCTTTTCTGTCTTCCTCAGTTCCCAAGTTGATTGTCTCTAACAACTCCTCGTGAGGTAGAATAGCCCTTTCTTCCTGTTGTAGCAGCCTAGCCAATTCTCCCGGCACTTCAGAGTCTTCATCACCTTCGTATTCGGCATGGTAGAACAGATCTTTAGAGTCACTGAAGGCCATAGCAGAATTGTTACCCCTGGAATCCAGAATGGAAGGGTACCTGCATTTGTAAGTGTGGGTGTGTGTAAGGGATAGCCACCTTTAAACAAATAAAATGCAAAAAATAAATACAATGAACACAAAATTTTATATGTGAAAACGTCCATGATTCATTAAAATGGCATATGAAGATGAAAAATCAAACCCTTACAAATGGACCTATGTGCCTCGGGTAAGACACAAGGCTAAAAGTGTATGAATTGTCTGAGAATTATTACAAACCAACAGAAATGTTTGAAAGATAAATTACTGATTCATGAAAGTAATGAGAACAAAGTCTTTTGCCTCCCAATTGCATAGTCCTCCTTCCACAGTAGGGAAAATCCAGTCTTCCAAGTTACTCTCCTATTCACTATCCTCCAAAGCATTGACTCCATGATGGGTGATCTTCACTGGTTACCCTCCATCCCGGGAGCGATGCACAGCCTTTTGACTAACCGAAGTGAAACCCAAGCCGAATTTATCTTCCTTGAAAGGAATGTCAGGAAGCTACCCCCAGATTGTGCTTCCTCTTTCTTCAATCACAGCCTTTGCATCTTTTAAAGAAGACATCCGAGGCGGAGGTCTTGTAATCATGGGTACAGAAGGCACTGCCTTGGTTGCCGCAATCTCCTGAGCTACCTCTTCAAAATGCTGAAAGGGGGTTTCGATGAATTCACCATCCAATTCCACATAGCGGAAAGAATTTAGATGGCTTATCATGTATTCCTCTTCACCGTGAACAGTTACAATTTTCCCCTGGACAGGGTACTTGAGCTTTTGATGCAGAGTTGAGGTGACAGCTCCAGCATGGTGAATCCAGGGTCTTCCCAACAAGCAAGAATAGGAGGGATGGATGTCCATGACATGGAATGTGGAGTTGAAGATTTCAGTTCCCACTTTAATCGGGATGTCCACCTCCCCATGGACCATCCTTTTAGAACTATCAAAGGCTCTGACAATGATGTTGCTGGGCTTCAAGGTTAAACCTTCACAATCTAGCCTATCCAATGCTTTCTTTGGCAAGACGTTCAGCGATGAACCAGTGTCTACCAAAACGTGTGCTAGAGTAGTCCCTCTATATTCCACCGAGACATGCAAAGCATCATTATGTTTTCTCCCTTTGATTGTTAGATCAGCATCAGAGAATCCTAGGCCGTTGTCAGCTGTTAGGCTAGCTACATATTCCTGGAACTGATCCGCGGAGGTTTCCTGGGGCACATGGGCCGTTTTCAAGAATCTGATCAAAGCTTTGGCATGAGCCTCTGAACAAAGCAGCAAAACCAACATAGAGATCTTTGAGGGGGTTTGCCCCAGTTGCTCTACAACATTATAATCGCTTTTCTTAATTATTTTCAAAATCTCTTTCATTTCTTTTTGAGAGGTTTCAGGGATGATCAACGGCTGAGCCCTCGTCCTGACGGGTTCTTCTTGGATCCCTTTCCCTCTATCATCAGCAGCAGTAGAGGGGACAACCACAGGAGTCACAACTTCTTCAATAACTGGATTTCTCGCATATATGTTGACCGGCATATGAGTGACCTTGGGAGCAACTGAGGATCCGAAGATTGCCTTTGGAGGCGCAATCTCCGGAGAGAAAATTCTTCCACTGCGGGTGATTTTACTCATTACAGCAATGTTTCCAATGTCGGAAGTCTCTTCATCAGAACTTTCTTCAATTGATTTAATTTGTTTAACACCGTGGTAAAAGATCTCTCCCCCATAGTTCCACGGTATTGATTTGTTGAACTCGTATGGGATGGGCCCCGGCATGGTTATCTTCAAAGGTGAAATCTTCGGATCGGATGTAATCTTAACAGGTCTTTTGGAGACCTTGGAAAGATTGGCGGATATGGTAATTATCGAAACATCATTGACAGGAGTCGGTGTGACAGGAGTCTTTTCAAGAAGGATTTCTTGGTTATCCATTAGGCGCTGGATGCCTAACTTCAACAACGGACAGTCGATTGGTAAGGATGAACAAAGGCAGCAATCTTTATCACTGTCTGGGAAAATCCTAGCCTTCAGCAAATTCAACTTGATTATCGGTAGCGGAGTCATCAAATCATCAACAGTAGCAACAAAAAGATCTTCTTCAACAGCATGGGCATTATGACCATGTTTTGGCATTGGAGCAGAGATCACATTTGGCTTTTCAGGGGCATCGAATTCAACTTCTTTAGAATCTATTAAATCCTGGATCTTATTCCTGAGGGCCCAACAATTATTGGTGTCGTGCCCCAGGTTGTCTGAATGATAAGCACACTTGGCATTGGGATGGTAGTGCGGTGACGAAGTGTTAGGGTTTTTAGGGGCCTCCCTCAAACTGACAAGGTTTAACTTCAAGAGATGGGGTAAAACCTGAGCAGGAGTCATGTTTATCTGGGTGTATTGCCGTGCAAGCCTTTCCACTCTTGCTTGGTTGGTTCTGGGTTGATTGTTTCTAGGTTGATCAGTTGTAGACTTCTGAATCATTACAGCCCCTACCACTGGCTGGGGCTCAACTCTTCCTTGACTTCTTTGGGAGTAGACAGCTGATACTTCTTTCTTTGCTGGAAAAGTCTTTTTGATGGCAGCGGAAGCAGATGTATCCTTTTGGATTTTCCCGCTCTTGATTCCGGCTTCAACTCTCTCACCAGTCAGAATTAACGTGGTGAACCCCGCAAACGAACTTCCAATCAGGTGATTGAAAAAGGGACCTGACAGTGTACCCAAGAACATATCAACTAGCTCCCTCTCAGATAGAGGTGGTTGTACTCGTCCCGCCAAGTCTCTCCATTTCTGGGCATACTCTTTGAAACCTTCATTTGAGACCATGCCCATACTCTGTAATTGAGTACGGGTTGGTGCTAAGTCCGTATTATATTGATATTGTCTGTAAAAGGCGGCCGCCAAATCCTCTCAATTATGCACATCAGACCTCTCTAGCTGGTAAAACCAATCTAACTGCGTCCCCTAAAGACTGTTCTGGAAGAAATGGACCCACAGATCCTTGTCAGAAGAATGCGGTTGGATTTTTCTAACGTAAGATCGCAGATGCATCTTTGGACAAGACAAACCATCGTACTTAGAAAATATAGGCACCTTAAACTTAGGGGGAATGACAATTCTAGAGACCAGCCCTAGATCTTCAAAGTCCCGTCCAGGCACTCTCTGTACCTCCATAGCTTCCAGAAGTTCTTCCAGATTCTTGTATTTGTCGTCTGCAGGAGGGTACTGCTGCTCAGAATAGTCTTCATCCTCTTCTTCTTCTTCTTCTTCCTCAGACTCAGTTGGCACTGCAGCTCCTTTTCCTTTTCCTACAATTCATCATATATTGAGGGGAAATCCAGGACCCTTCTAGCTTGACCTTCAAATCTTCTACCCAAGGTAGCCACACCAACTCTTTTCTTTTTCTTTTTCTCCTTTTCCTTTTCCAGCAAGGTTTTGAGCTCCTCCTGCCCCTTTGCCAAGGTCAGAAGTAGCTGTTGAAACTGGGATTTTTGCGCTTGTAAGTCTTTAGCCGTCTGCTCAATATCCATCTTGCTGAAATAAATAGTAGAGAGATAAGGAAATCTGGTGTGACGACTTGTTTATGCATATGATGAATGATATGTATTCATGTAATGCATTCAAGGATTCAGAAATTCAAATTTGCTTTAAACAAAAAAGAACACACGTCATATTAATAAGATAGAATTTGTTAGTACATCAAAGCCCCATGGGAAAAATAATACAAAATTCTAATGTAAAAAGATGTTGCGCATCCACTTTAGTTCAATGTAGGTGTTAAGAGTCTACTCTTCATGAAGTTGATGAGTAAGTTCCAAAACCTTCGTCTCACTGGCATAAAATTGGGCTTCAAAAGTATTACGTTCTCCCTTGAGCTGTATCCAACTCCTTTGTAAATCTTCTAGTGATGTTGGCATGTCAGGATGTAGGAGGGTGTATGGAACCTCTCATTCCATAACAGGCTCTTTGATCACGGGCAGAATGTAGGGGTAAGGCATCATAAGACTTTGGGAGCGGGTTCGTACCCACTTGAGGTAAGGCTCAAGGGGGATGGAATTCTTGTGTCCCAAGGTCTTACTGTCCACCTTGTTGGGCATCCTCCAAGCTCGGATAAACCTTTGTCTAAGTCCTTGATCGTCGTTGTCGAAGTCAAAAACCAAGTCTGGAATCAGCATGTCATGTGGGCTATCCCTTCGGGCATACCCAAACTGTCTCAGAGCCAAGCAAGGGTTGTAGGTAATGCCTCATCTAATGCCAAGTAGAGGGACATTAGGGAATTCCCCACAACGATCAATGATGATAACATTCTCTTTTGATCGAGAACACCAATGAACATCTGAATGTGTAAGAGTCATCAATCGTTGTGACCACCTCAAACCTTGCTCATTCTTCAAAACCGATTGGGGAAGATGAGAAATAAACCATCTTGCCAGTAGAGGAGTACAGCACATGAGAACACCTCTTTTCCTCATTGTTCGAGTGTGAAAAGAGTGGAGGATATCCCCAAGCAATGTAGGCACCGGGTTGCGAGCCATGAAAATTTTGACAGCACTTACATATATAAGTTGGTCAGGATTTGGGAACAAGACCAACCCATAGATGAGAAGAGCTACAATATCCTCAAAAGCTTGTAAGTCCAATGAGTTCCAGCAGCTTTGGGCCTTCTCAAACAGAAACTTCGCCAAGAAACCCTTGACACCACTTCTGGTTTCCCAATGACCTATGACATCAGATGGTTGCAAGTGTAGGGCTTGAGCAACATCCTCAGACTTTGGATCCATTTCCGTACCGTTGTAGGGTAGTTGATGGAGAATAGGAATCCTCAGAAGTTGAGAAAATTCCTCCAAAGTAGGCACAAGCTAGTAGTCAGGAAATGTAAAGCAATGGTGTAGGGGGTCAAAGAACTGGAAGAGAACTTTCACCATGTCTTCCTCGGTGTTGGTGTTGACTAAGTTGAGAAGACTACCATGCCTCTCAGTGAATGGAGAATTCTCGGGAATCCTTGAAGCTAGCTCCTTGAGTTGAGGAGGAATTCTCACAAGGTTGACTTGAATTGTTTTCCTGCGAAGTGAATCAATTACCTACAAAATAGGAACAAAGATGAAGATCCAAACCCTTGAAATGGTTAGTGGATGCATATGATGCTTCATGATGTCCATGATGTTATGCACAAGTATATATGTACAAACAAATCACACAAGTTCCTAGTTTCAGGCTTGCATGGGGTTTCATAGGTAAGTACCCTCTTGAAGTTTAGTTGGCTTAACATGTCCTATAAATAGTAACCGGGTTCTAAGGAGCTCAATATCACTGGATTATTTTCTGTGTTCATTGTTTCAGTTTAGCCACTTTACTGGCGATCGAAATATTCTAAGAAAACAACCCTTAATGAGTGTAGTATCGAGTATCTACCAACTTCAGACTGCACCAAAGCCGGTCATCTCACTACCCCTAAAAAGGCCAAGTTGGTAAAGTAAAGGTTCTAAAAGTCCATTAGTTCTTCATGACTTCACTCAGCGGCCTCGCATTCTCTTTGATTAACTCAAAGGCTACCGGTACCCACAAATATGTCGCACTAATATATCTATTGCTTCAACCATGTCGGTATACCCCGCACAGTTTCCATAACGTATTGCTATTTACCTATGAATGTTTCCCAAATCTGGGTAGAGGATTCAAACCCAAACAATAGAACAAAAGTGTAAAGCATACAAGTCAAGCAAGATAAGCATGTAAAGGTGATCTAAAACCCTAAGGTAACCCCACTTTTAGATTTAGTCCCCAGCAGAGTCTCCAGTTCTGTGATGCGGTGGGAGAACTGACTTGAGGTTTTACGTTTTTTTGTTCACAAATGTTTCGGTTTAGCAAGAGTCGCCACCGACTTTTATTTTATCCAAAAGGAAAGGTAAAAAAGCACAGGAAAGACCTTTGAGATTATTTTTAGGTTCGGGGGTTAGATTATGAAAAGGGAAGGTGCTAGCACCCTTTTCATCCATGGTTTTCCATGGGCTCTTAGTTACTTGTTTTAGATCACTTGCTTTTGGTTTTCAATTGTTTGAAATGGTGCTTTTGTGTGTGGTTTTAAAAATATTTTGAAAAGAGGCCTTTGTCTAGGAAACCTTTGTAATGATTCTTGTTTGAATATATACGAAGGTGTTTGTCTTTTAAAAAATATTTCAATGTTTGAAAGTTTGTTTGGAAATTGTTTTGAAATTGTGTTGTGTGTTTTTGAAAATGGCAAGGATGGTTTGCAATTTGATCAAGTAACTAGGAGTTGTCTACCCTACTCAAAGATCTTTCCTACACATTTTTATTCCTTTGACATAGTTGTTTTACCATTGCATTTGGTAAACAACCTTGTCTTTGGATGTTAAACGGGACAGGCGTGGGTCATCGTATGACCATGATAGCAATGGTGCTAAGTATCTTAGCAAGTTTTTTGAGGGACTAGATCATTTTGTATAGGCAACCAAGATAGCGTCATCGAGGGACTATGATCTTTTGTTTAATTTGTTTTGCCAAGATACCTAGCATGCATACCATGGCCATTTTTAAGGCAACAAGTGGATGAAACCCTAGGGGTGCTTGTGTGCATTGTGTTGTCATTTTTCATGCATTTTTGTCTTGTGTTTAGTCAAACTATTTGTGTGATTTTGGTCTTTTGCATACAAGCCCTAGTTTTACTATCATGGCATTTGAAAGCGATAAAATGCGTAAAAGTAAATCTAAGACTATTACAACATTATTATGGGGAGAGGGATACAAGTTTGAATAGGGGGATATTTGCAAGAAAATAAAACCCTAATTCAACTATTACAACCAAATTGAATTCAATGTACAAATAATAAATTGACAATATTTAAATATGCAATTAAATATAAATATGCAAAATGTTTTTGTATTTATTTTATGTATGTAAAATAAATTATTTAATGTCTCAAAAATAAGAAAAATATTAATGATTATTTTTGGAAAGGGTGGAAACCCTAATTTTAGTTTTAAAAGAAAATGCATTATATTATTTATTTATTCATTTTTATGTACAAAAAATAAATAAAAATATATACAAAAATGTTAAAAATTAATATTTGTGAGAAAATAAGACTTTAAGTGTATAATATAATAAAATAAAAATATGTAAGTATTTTAATTTTATTTACAAATTTATTTAAGAAAATAAAAGTATTTAACCTAATAAACTATTTTTTGTCATAAAAAATAATAAAAATAATAAAATAAAAATGTGAAAATTTAAGAAAATATTTTTAGTGATTTTTAATATTTAGAAAAAATAAATAAAAGTCAGAAATGTAAAAGAAATAAAAAATATACAAAAATAAAGCAAATGGGCCAATGGGGTGCAAGAAGAAGGATGGGGGGTGCAAATAGTCAGAACAATCCAAGCCCAGCCCATTTCCACTTCATCCCTAACCTCTGGAAACAGAAAACGCGCGTATCCTTCTTCAAACTTGTAACTCCTGCATACGTGCTTAAAAACAAAAACTTGCAACATGAAAGTTATAGCTCATCATCACACGATTCTAACCATATAAAAAACTTGATCTAACTCTCAAAGACCAGAGAGAATTTCATTGGCCCTAAATTCTGACCTAATTTTTTCAGCATGTTCATCATCCAAATTCTCCTAGCTCAGTTAACATAAATGAATTCTAAGAATATGTACAGTTCAAGGACAATGAGGAATACATTTTTGCTTCACAAACCTAAGCCTAATGATTCCTAAATAAGGAGATAGAAAGTTGGAAAATACCTGTTTCAGTCAAGCTCGAGTATGGCAATGTAGGGGTTGTGAGTGAGGCATGAGATACTTGTGAGCTTGCTTGAAGTTCCTTTGAGCTTTCCCAATGCTTAACTTGCTTTGAACTTGCCTGAATCTCCCTATAGAACTCAACCTGCAAACTCAGAAATTGAAAATGGTGAAGCTTGAAAATGGAGTTACAGTTGCTTGAGAATGGTCTGGACAGCTTAGGTGTATTGTATTGAATGTGTTTGAAGTGGTTTGGGACAAAACGCACGAGTGGATTTTGTTTTGGAAGTGAATCTGCAGAACCTGCCCTATTTTTGCAAGAACTTGTGATTTTTGTGCTTAAGGGTGGTTGAGAGGCTTAGAGCTCGTGTTTTGGACTTGGTATATTGTGTAAAACTTGTTTGAAATGAATACCACACTTGCTCTTATCAGATTACCAAGTTATAGACCTTTTGCAAGTTGACTTGGTTTTGAAGCAAAAGTTGATTTGGACAATTCCAAGGCATGTACAGGCCTGCTTCTTAGCTGCACATAGTTGGTGTATTTTGCCCCAAGTTTGTGGACTTTGTTTGCGTAAAGAAATCAGGTCCATGGCTCAAGACAAACAAAATTGCATAAAGTGACCTTTATCAAAATGGCATTGTTATCTTTTTGCCAAAAATGGATTAATCCTTTGTATAATGCTTCATATATCAGAACAAAGCCTTAATCCAATGTGTTTGCATTTAATTTATGAGTGTATAAAGGATTAGAACCTGTAAACCAAGTACAAGCAAGGTTTGGACAGATTTGCAACTTGTATCAACATGAAAAATGCCATGGACAAAAGTGAGAAATGACCATTTTCTTTTCTTCGATTCTCCCTAACCATAAATGATTTTGGAGAGTATTGGACATTTTATAAACCTTGTAACATGCTCTACAATCCATCTTTGAATTCATTTTGAGATTACAATTGGAACTATGTGAAAAATTGCCATGAAGATAGGTCAAAATCCTGCCTAAACTAGGGCAAAATTTCACTAAGTTAGAAAGTTTTTGGACCTCTATTCACAAAATAATAACTTGAGATCTAAGCATCTTTTGGGAAAACTTTGTGAATAAAAGTTGTATATTTTGTGGAGGAATACAACTTTCATGTTGGAAGTTTTATTTTAATCCAATTGCATCATGGTGAAAAAGTTGGGCAATGTTGGGAAAAAATAAGAAATTTTCATAACTTAATTTCTAAGTTATGAAAATTTTCCATTTTAAACCCTAATTTTCAAAATTAGGTTTCTTGGTGAACAAGTTTCATGTTTTGACACATCTTGATAAAAAATGACCCTTGGCACTTGATTTTGACCAAAAAGTCAAAGTTTGACTTTTCAGTGTACAATTGATTTTGATCAGTTGACTAGAAAATTCATCTGTCAATCTAATGCATTTGAGATCTTTTGGACCTTGTGATTAGGTCAAGATGATGCCATTGAGTCCTTGAAACCATGCTTGAATCCAATTTGCCATTGGCTAGGTTAAAAATCAGAAATTTCCCTTCTGCAGTCAAAACCCTAAAAATGACCATTTTGCCCTTTTAATGATCTGATCAAATTTCTTGAGGAGTTGTGGTCCAAACTTGATCAAATGGTTCATATGAGTCTATTATGTTGATGTGGATCAAAAATTATGAGGTTTGACTGTAAATTGGCCACAGTTGACTTTTTCCCCAATACAGCTGATTTTTAGGTCAACTGTCTAATTGACTGTGCAGAAATTTGATTCAAGGCTTGAAACTTGGTTTGGGCAATCTTATAATTCCAACATGAAGTATTAAAGTCACATGGGGCATTGAAAGTCCAAAAATCCCTGTGCAAACTCAAACCCTAATTTCAGGCTATCAGTGCAAGGAGGGGTCTTGAGCAGAGCAAACTCTAATCCTGTCTGGAGTCCAAAGAGTCTTGTGAGGGGAAATCTTGATAAAATGAGAGGGAAAATTTTGGGGTACAACAGGGATCCTTTGGGCTCAAGTACCTTAGTGAAAAATGAAACCCTAATTTGAGGTAGACTGCCTTAGGAGAGAGTTTGTCTGGTCAACTCTTGGACTTCCTTGAGCAATTTGAGGACCTCTCTTGAAATGTATTGAGAGATATGGGAGGGAAAATTTTAGGGTACAACAGGAAGAGTAGGTAGTTTCTTGAGGTACCCATAAATAACAATTTTCTTTAAACCTAACTCCCTTCATCAGAACATCATCCTTCTCATTGGTAGCCAAACATTATAATTTGTTAAAATTAACTTTTAGGCCTTGATCATACAATTGAGTGATACTAATCAGATTTGCAATCAGTCCTTTCACCAGAAGCACATCATCTAGTCTTAGAAGTTCAGTAAAAACTAAATTTCCTAATCCCTTGATTTCACCTTTATCTCCATCACCAAATGTGACAAAACTAATGGAATAAGGTCTGATATCCACCAAATACTTCTGAACCCCTGTCATATGTCTAGAACATCCACTGTCAAAATAACAATATTCTCTAGATGAAGCTCTCAGAGAAGTATGAGATATAAGATTAACATCCTCATATTATATTTTCCTCTTCTTACTAGTTTTCATCCTCGTATGATTGGCCCTAGAATGAGCTGGAAGTTTTTGAATCCCATACATTTTGTAACATAAAGGCTTTATGTGACCATACTCACCATAGTGATGACATTTACAAGGTAAAGTCTTAGCTTGATATTCCTAATGTGTGTTAGGATGTTTAAACCTTTGGTTGGACATTGTTATCACTTTCTTCCTTTCAGAGAGGATAAACCTATCCATATGGACTTGATGACTAGGAGATGAGTAATTAAACCCTATATTTGTTAAGTTTCCAGCTCCTTCCAATATATCAGTTCCTTTGTTCATGTTGTAAAGTTTGGAATTTAACATAGTTACCTCATTTTGAAGATCAGATATAGTAGATACTAGTTTCTCATTTTCATTCTCTAGTTAAACTATGATTCGCTTATGTTTTTCGTTGCTTTACAACTTTCTTCACATATGACACGTGGATCCTTATAAGACACATCCAATTCTTCACAAATGACATCCTTATCACAAGATTCTTCTTCAGATCCCCATCTTCCAGTGAGAGCAGTAACATCCTTAGCAGTCTCAACATCATGTTCATCTTCAGATTCATCATCATCAGATTAAGACACGGAAAACCCCGTTTTTTGTTTCTTGAGGTAAGTGGGACATTCTGACCTAATGTGACCAAAACCTTCAAATTCATAAAACTCAATCCCTTTACCTTGGTTAGGCTTCTCCTCTGCTCTTGACTTCCCTTAAAACTCATTATTCTTACTGATGTCGAATGACATGTTCTTAACATTTGGTCTTGACTGCCTATCCATTCTCTTCAAAACCCTATTAAATTGCTTCCCAATAAGAACAATAGCATTAAAAAGACCCTCATCGGTCTCCATATCATATTGGTATTCTTTATCATTACTGTTAAAGATAAAAGCTATGCATTTGTTCTTCTTTTTTTATTTATCATTCACAACCGGTTCAAAAGTTTGGAGTGACCCAATCAGCTCTTCCACTTTCAAGTTGAAAATTATGTGGGCTTTCTCAATAGCTCTGACTTTCATGTCAAACTTCTTAGGCAATGACCTGAGTATTTTTCTAACCAGCTTCTCTTCTGACATTTTTCTCCCAAAGCACTAGCTGAATTGGCAATATCAATAATACTCATGTGAAAGTCATGACGGCATTAATCATCCTTCATCCTAAGATTCTCAAACTTGGTGGTGAGAAGTTGAACTCTTGACATTTTAACTTTTCATGTTCCTTCATGAGTGGTTCTGAGAATTTCCCAAGCATCTTTAGCCACAATACAAATATTTATTAACCTGGACATATTATTATCAACGCCATTGAACAAGGCATTCAAAGCTTTGTAGTTACCAAGAGCAAGTTCATCTTCTTCCTTACCAATATTCTTATGGTTTTAATTCAGTGGTGTCCTTCCCATCTTTTTCTTTCAACACGGGATGTTTCCAGCCCTTGATTACAACTTTCTAATTATCTATCCATAGATTTTAGAAAGTCCACCATATGTGCTTTCCAGTAGTCATAACTGGTGTCATCCAAAACAGGTGGTCTATTAGTATTTCCTCCTTCCTTTTCCATATTGCCAGAAAATATCTTCCCTTGAGCTCACCCTAAAACAAAATAGGGTGCCTGCTCTGATGCCAATTGAAATTGTGGAACTTTATAAAACAAATGTCGAATACAATATTAAGACATCACAGACCAGACAGTTAACAAAATAAGGAATAATTCAAGAAGTAAATAACACAGATAAATTGTTAACTCAGTTCGATGTGATGTCACCTACTTCTGGGGGAATCCAAGCCAGGAAGGAAATCCACTATAATACTATTAGTTTGAAGTTCTGAACAACCCCTGTTTTACAAACTTCTCACCTAATCACTACCCATGCAATTTCTACCTAGGAACTCCTAGATATGAGACCCCTCTCACTTCCCTTAAATCACACACTATGATAATAACAACAAAGACAATAAAATAGAAGATATACTTCCAATTAAACAAAACACACTACTTCTTCACAGCTTATGAGTGGTTCATAAATTACAACTCAAAATTCAGTCCATCTCAGTATCAAAGTGATACATGATAGGCTCATAATTAACAATTAACAAGAACAAACTAAACTCTAATATTTTCATTCACATGTGTCATACTTTGCTTAGGTTTAGAGGCTTTCTTTTTATATAAAATAGAGCTCTTGGTCTTGGATAATTAGTATGGTTTAAACATCCTACAAATCAAATCAGATAAAATCAAATCAAATATTTTGTTGCAAGGCATAATATTTTGACATCCAATATTGTGAATCAAATCTTATGATATCTTCAGCTTGAAACAAATATTTAGAGAATCCAATCTTTAAATGCGTAGCTTGATCCACATGAAACCAAAATCAAGTCTTCTGAAAATACCATAAACAAATCTTCTAAAACAGAAACAATACAGGCTGGGATGTTGTAGCAACATGTCACGACATTTTGTCCAACATCTTGCTGAATATATTGTTTTACCAAAATGAAGCCAACAAACTAAAACCTAACACATGGTTTGAAGTTGAAATTCCTGCAGAAGATTCATCTGAAGTTTTGATGACAACAATGATAATTAAAGTCGGTTGCAATAACTTTCAACCTTGATGATGGTAACCTAACCATAGAAATATACCATGCCTAATAACTTTCAACCTTGATGATGGTGACTCAATATTAAAGATCTTATATGATCAAGAGAAAACCATCAAAGAATTTTGAAGACTTAGATAAAATGTGAAAGCTCTCCAAGTCGTGTCTGTTTTCCTATTTGAGTGATCTGTGTTTTGTAAAAGTAAGGAATAACTTTTAAATTACTAAGGTAACTCACACACACCTTAAAAATCCTTTTAAAATTTTGTTATCATGAAAATTGTTTTCTAGGCCATGCAAAGTGATTAAGAAGTTGTCTAATCTCTTTCCAAAGCTTTTTTGAACTAGCCAATCAATTGGATACTTAATCAAATCGATTGGTAAAAGATTTTCTATCGGCCAATGGATTGGAACATTATGCTAATATATTGGATAATGGCTAATTGATTAACTAAGGGATTAGGACAACACCTTAATGACCTACATAAAACTGCATATCCCTAGGGGAAGACTAAAGTTACGTGTCCTAAACACATTCAGGAGGATCACCTCTAATATGGTTAATTTGTTTATTGTCTTATTGCTTTCGCTTATTATCGTTTATTGAGTCTCCTTCGTGATTTCACATTTCTGAATCATTTTTGAATTGATTCATTTTAGCATGTATAAATCAATGGTTATATTTGAGATTGATCATGATGCTTCTAGTCAATTGCATGAGTTCTTGGAATAAAAGCCATATGTGTTTGAGATTGATCATCAAGCTTGATCATCAAGAATCAAGGAGATCAAGAAAGTCAACAAAAGTCAAAGTTGGAAGATTTTCAAGTGCTTAGAAAAAATTTCAAGTATTTTGTGCTTAGAAAACCCTAACTTCACAAACAAATTTACTCAAGATACAAGTTGATTCAAGGAAAACTCTCAACATGAAAGTTGTAAGGAATGAGGAATTTTATAACTTTGTAAATGTGGGATGATCCTCAAAAAGTTCTTAGATTAAGAGATATGGGCCCATGAAGTTCTGATATTTTTATCCAACACTTAGAAATATTTTTAATCAGTTTTTCACCTCAACTTCTTGGCCAATTTTCACCAATTTACCATTTGATTCAGCCAAAGTGGTAAACATGAAAGTTGTAGATATTGATTCAATCTTTCTAAAATTTCCAAGAGTGTGAAAAGATCATACTTGAGCTGAGATATTTGAAGAGACGAAGTTGGCCATTTTTTGCTTGAATTAGAGGTCATTTCTATGATAACCATAAGACAAAATCTTCATGCCATGCCTTTTAATATCACTTTGTAGGCCTCTAAACCCACAAATATCTCCATAATCAGTTTATTTCACTTTCATTATGGCTATTATCCACTTGATTCAAGCTTTATCCAAGATAATTTCCCTACACCATCCTGAAGTGAAGAAGCAACCTCCATGCACCCAACAAACATCAGAGCACACTTGTAACTCTCCATGGAAACCACCATTTTCACATAACTTGTTATTTTCATTAGAACCAAACCATAACTTGCTATCTTAAGAATCTGGTTATTTCAACTTCCCAAACCTTTTGCCTATAAATAGTGAGTTCATTTGGAACCTAAAACGAATTCACAAGCCCTCAAGCCCTCTCAAACTCTCCCAAATCCGAATTGGCCTCAAAAACTCCAGTTTTGAGCCTTGAAGTTCAAATCTTCGAATCTCTCAAACCTTGCAACTTTTGTCCAAACAAATTATCCAAAAACTTATACATCATGTATAAGTGATCCAAACATCTATTTTGCCATTGTAACTCTATTATCAACATCCACCATTTTCAAAAATCCAACTTTGCAACTTGACTTGAGTAGACCGACCCAGACACTTTCAAGACAAAGTAAAGGTTGTAACACACTTACCAAGGTCACAGGAAGCTAAAGCAAGCATCACAGTGCTTCTGAAAATCGTGTAGAGGGCATTGGATTTCTCATCAAGAGGTATGTTTTTTCAAACTTTGAAATCTTGATACAAACATCATTAGCATATACTTTCTGAAGATAAAATGTAGACATCATGTTACTAAAACTATCCATGTCCTTTAATTTCATTTTAATTGATTGTGTGATGAGAATTTTGAAACTGGGTTTTTTGAAATGTTAGGGTTTCAGTTTGGTACCAAACAAAATTCGTCCTAACCGTTGATTTATAGATTTTAAAAAATACATGATTGAATTCCTTGTCAAAAGTTAAGCAAGATTGATGTTTATGTATTTCAATTTGGTTGAGAAACGATCATTTTAAAAAATTAAAAAACAAATGGTGAAGTTATGTTGTTGTTGTTACTGCTTGCGTGCGGGGAAGAAGAAGGGTGTGCTGGCATTTTCAAAACATCACATTTTGGATCATAATATATTTAATGGGTATTATTTCATAACCAGATGAAACAGTCATCCCAGTAGTATACATAGTGCGCCTATAACCTCTAGGTCTGGGGTTCGAATCCCCCTCGCCCCAGACCTTTTGGTTTTATTTTTCTTTTTTTAAACTTCAATTTTCTACTTCATTTTTCACTATTTTCACTTAATTCTTTTTGCAATCAAACTTAGTATTTTAAGCTAATATTTTTCACACTATTAGTTTATCAAGTCTATTTTATGAATATAAAAAAATATCACAAAAATATTTTTTATTTCATTATTTTCCAATTAAATCAAAGTAATCACTTTTAGGGTTTTAAAGTGACCTTTTGTGATCCTTTGATCAATTTTGGAACTTTTCTCATAAGCTTGACTACCATGATAGGTCTTAATTCCCATAAGATATCTTGACACTTGAGTATGCATTTCATGATAGCTTGAGCCATTCAAGAACATTTCTCAACCAAATTCACTTTAAACCATGAAACATGTCCAAAATCAAAGTTATGCTCCATGACTTTCAATTCTAATTGTGATGCATACACATGTTTCAAACATTCAAAACATTAATGTTCTCACAAGCTTGCTTTATTTTTGAACATATTTCCTTCATAAACTCTTTTAAAGCATAAACCACAAAATAACAAAAAACATGCTTTCAACTTCATTTCTTTTGTCATAACTTTTAGCAAATAAACCCATGGACTCTCATCCACTCGTCTTATCATTGCTTGTGTGAATAACATGTTACCTTAAGCTTTCTTGGTTCATCTTAAACCCTTGATGAAATTTGAACCAAGGTAAACATTAAGAATTCAATCCAAGCATGACAATTGTAGGATATAATTCCCCCTCAATCCAAACCCTAAGTCCATCATGGCATAATAACATTAACTTAGATCCCCCCAAAATTTCAACTATAGGATCAATCTTGGCATGACAAAAATTAAGATCACAAGTCTCCCCATTAGACTTTTATTTTGCATTGCATCATTAAGACTAAAATCTTTCTCAATCAAAAACTCTAAAACACTTAACAATATTTAAAACCCTTTCAAAACTAACGCTATGAAGGTGATGGGTGTCTCCTTGGATGAGGGTCTAATTAAAAACTTCTTCCTAACAAAAACACCAACCAAATCCAAATCATTTTGCCTTAGGGATTTTTCAATTTAAAACATTTTCAAAAAGGATATATTAATTCCACTCTACATAAAATAATGATGCATAGTCTCCAATGGTCGAGTGGCAACGTTAACTGTTAGAATGCAAATTTAATATTCATCCATAAAAATCACACAACAAACAAAACATTTTTAAGAAGAACTACGACGTTTTGATTCTCTTGTGGATACATAGGCATGGAGTTTCAATTACTCACGCGAATGCACTAATAAAACCTTTTTCTTTTCCCAACGAATAAATGCATACATTTCTCTTTAGCAAGATAAATCTTAGATAAACACACCCATTGAATAGAATAATAAGAGTGGATCCCATGGAATACCACTGACGTGAGGGGTGCTAATACCTTCCCCTTGTATAATCAACTCCATTACCCAATATTTGGTTGTGAGACCACGTTCTTTTCCCGATACTAAAGGTTTTCTCTATATTTTCATTTTCCTATATTCTTTGGGATAAATAAAGTTAGGTGGAGATTATATTTGTTTCATCCAAGGTTATTTCGTTTTTTCGAGTAGCTTCAGTTACTAGTTCACGTTAGGTGGAAAGAAAAATCTCAAAGTGTCTTGAAAATTATGAAAAATTGAGATTTTGTGTGCATGATTCGAATCAATCACATATCCCGACTCAAATCAAATTGAATAGATGAAAGAATAGTTTTTGAAACACCTTAATTTGAATCAGAATTTTACACTTGATTCAAATCAACCATATCTGGGTTACCTCTGTTTCATTTGATTTGAGTTAAACTTTACACCTGATTCAAATCAGTAAGTTTTTCTCACATTTCTCTTTTGGCTTTGTTTGAATTGGTTCAAATCAAAATTTACATTTGATTCAAATCACAAGCTTTCTGATTCGAGTTATACTTTACACTTGATTTGAATTAGACAAGAAATGGGTTAAAATTTGTATGCTTTCATATTCCACTTCACTTGCTCATTTGACTAAAACCATTAAATGATTTTGATTCGAATATAACTAACGTTTTCCATTCATTTTTGTGCTTAATATCATGCACATATAAAATTATTTTGTCATCATTTTGACATAAAAGTTTACACAACTTTGCAACTGAAGTTCCTTTTGGACTTTCTGTATTATGCCAAAAAAATGCGGAGTTTATTCAAGCTAGTTCTGGTGCAAAAGAGACACATATGGAACTCAATATTCTAATATGTGTTGCAACATATGGCCTCTTAAATCAGAAAGATGTTATTGCAGTTATGATTTGAGTTATTCTATCCAAGATTCATTAAACAAAGAACATGTACAGATTCAAGCTGAAGAGTTAATTTGTATGTACTGGTGCAACATATTATACACGATGCTTCAACATGTGTGCAGCGTAACATCTTACCTTGAATACAAGTGATATGGATGCTGCTTGGTGCACAAGTTCTGAGTGGGATTGGATCATATTTACTATAGTTATTTTAGCAATACTTTGTTTGGTTTGTTTGACATTTAGAGAAGTTCAAATCAGATTTAAATGTAAATTTGAATTTGAAATATAACAAATCATATCTTATTCCTGGAGACAATTATAGAGAAGATCATATCCAACTAAATTAGATATTCCCTATACTAGATCAAATCAGATGTCCAAGGAAGAAAAGTTAATAAGACATTGTTATATAAGGAGGCACAGTCTCACGTTTGAGACATGCATTTTGTGTGCAAGGTTTATAATCTTTGTGCTAGGATTTGAGTCTTTGTAGCTGATTTTCCATGCTAATGTCATAATAAGGGTCAGGGTAGAATATGTGTGTAAAGCATTCTAGGTTTCAGTAATTTGGCATAGTTGCTGGTTGTTCTTAGTTGAGTTGTAATATTCAATATTCAATAGGTTTGTTATTGAAGTTTATCACTTGGGATTAGCAATTAAAAGAAAGTGAGATGGGTTCTCATATTTAGGGGGAGTCCTAGAAAGTCACTAGAATTAAGAAGAGACGTTGAACAACATGGGTTTGTTGTTCATAGAAGACTAAGTGTACTAATTCGAAGTAGTGAATTTTTTCTTTTATTTATAGAGTGTTCTCCAGACGTATGAGTTGTTTGCACCGAACTAGATTACCAATGTCTAGTGTTATTTATTGCTCTTATATTTACTTATTACTATCCATTTGTGTGTTAAATCTTGTTTAACTTGGTGGATCATTTATTTCAACATTGTGTCTAACATCTGTCCCCTCAAAAACATAAATTTATTCTTAGTTTCCAAATCATCTTTTAGCAAAAGAATCTTATTTAAGTCCATTTCATCGTAATACCAAAAGTTTTTCACAGTTTAGTAACGTAATCTTTTCAATCATTCAAAACTTTAAAATAATTCCAATAATCAAGATCAATAACACAAATCCTCTTGTAAAATCTTTGTAACCTAACTTGGTGAACTTAGAAAACTCCTTCCTCCCCCTATGCACAATACAGTCAAACCTCATATCTACGACCTATTTAAGCCAAATAATGTAAACGAATGAGTAAGGAAAAAGTTGACATTTTTAGCAAGCTTGAGTTGAGTACTCATACCTTTTGAAGATAAACTGATTCAGTGAAGTCTTCAAATGTGATGGAGATGAATGGTGGAGGTCTTCGCTTTAAATATAATTATAGTTCATTTTTCTTCAACTCTTTGATTTCTGAATTTTGCCTCTTCGTTAAATGCAATGAAACTCAAGAGAGCTAGAGCTTGTGTTTGAAAGTGAAAATGAAATGTACTAAGACTTGTGTTTCAGCTTCTAATGAATAAAACATTTTGTCATCTATTGTTTTTTAATTTTAAATTAATGTTTAATGAAATAAATATTTCATATCAATTAAAACAATTTCATGTTAACTAAACTTATACCAGCTGAAGTGTCACGACTGTCCAACTTAACATATATTGACAATTTAATATAAATAACCAATGTGATTAACAGAAAGTGATTAGAGGGATTTCAATGAACGTTTAATGAATAAGGAATGAAAATGTAACCTGAAATTAAGTTAAGGAACCAAAAGATGCATCAGACCTTAAATTAATATATTTCTGATAAAAATAGTATAGTTGAAACTCGTGATTTTATCCTGACACCCCCATGTTGACATGGCACCCCCATATATTTTAATAATGGCGAAAATGCCCTTATCAAAATTTATCCAAATTAGAGCAAACGAAAAAGTTTGATAGTGCAATTGAAAAATTCATTATGAATTAAAAAATCCGGTAGTGTATTTTAAAAAGTCTTGTATGCATTTTTATCGGCTTTTAGAAAAATGAATTTAACACTCCATTTTTTTTTTATAAATACAGTACGTTTCGTAATTTTCCTTATTTTTTTAAAAATTTATAGTTCATTTTTTATTGATAAAAAAATTGAAATTAACACTATTGGACTTTTCGAAAAATTTGGTACAATACTAGATTTTTTAAAATATCTGATAAAAACTCTTAGATTTTTGAAAAATCCAATATAAATTCATAAATTTTTTAAAAATCTTGTAAAAACTCATAGATTTTCAAAAAAAATTGGTTGTGTATTAGATAAATCTAATAGTGTATTTAAAAAATCTGATAAAAACTCATGAAATCTCTCAAAAATCTAATAAAAACTCAACAATCTACAAATTTTTTAAAAATCCTAAAAACACTTTATTTTTTAAAAACAAAAAAAAATCACAAAGGATATTATTATAAAAACGTACCTCGTGTGGAGGTGTCAGGTCAAGATGGGGGTGTCAGCATTAAATAAAATCTCTTGAAAATAGTTGACATTGGAAAGTTGCATCCAAATTTTTTAAGAGCAACTAATCGCCTGAATTTCAAATTGATCTTCAAGGAAATGGCAAGAGAATTTGGTGACTGAGTTTAAACTTAGCTACCAAAATATTGCTCCTCAAGTATTTTTTTTTTAATTTATTTATTATGAGCTTCTGCTTATAATTGCAAGTAGAATGTCTGTGGGAAAGTGTAGCTTGTTCTCCCTTTTGTATTCCAGTTATAACTTTCATTTTCATATGGAAAGAAAATTCTCTTCAAAGAGATTTTAAATAAGGGTACACATGTTTAGGAGTAAGGAAAACATTAGAACACTGAAAGTCCCAACTAATTTCACCTTATCAAGGCAGGGAAATAATAGTCCAAATATATTTATTGTTATTATTATAATTATCATCATTATTGTTATACATACATCTATAAGACAAATACAACAATTTGCAAAATATATTATTATCTTCTAGCCAAACCACCGGAACCCTTGCTCAGCCTTTTCCCAAACACAAGATGTAGGGCTGAACCAACCAGTGGCCAACTTGTGTTGATAGCAATATAAACCAGCAACCAGATAGACCATCGATTTTGACGAGATAACTGGCCTACGTATCTTTTGAAAGGCGCTATTAAATCTAGAGGTACTGGGTTATGGGCACTAGCTGTTTCGGAAATACATGCCGAATCGCCACTCTCCATTTTAGTCACAAACTCGTCTTGCTTATTTTCTTCTCTAACCTTGTCATGACCATCATCATGTGTATCCTGTTTTACATGTATTTCTTCCTCATTGTCTGTTGTTGGCTCATTGTTGGATGCAGCTACCATTCCATCCTCGGTGACATTGACGTAAGGGCCCTGATCAATTGCCGAGTCCAATAGTTTGTTTGGTGGAGAGATCTGCAGTCCCATTAGCAGGGGAAACAACAGTTTCAACCAAAAGAAATACAACACATAGTACTCGGAGATAAAGATAAGACAGCCGAAATCAGTCTTGATTATAATATCTTTTATGCCATCCCAATGCATATTAATTATTTACATTACAGATAGCACAGAACCAGAAGATGAATATACATTGTCAATAAGCAAAATATGTAAATGTAAAAGCATATTGCTTACTTTTTTCTGAACATGCATATACTTGCTAGCGAGTAGTACATCAAGGAATTCATTAGAAGCTCTTACCCACCTGTAACAGGGAAGAAAGTTACTGCACATTTCTTTTATATATAATAGTGACTTCTTAACTTGAATTTTAGTGATACCATGAATACTATATTCAACATGAACCAATCAAAAAGTTATATCAAACACATCATAATCTTTCAACGAATAACCCCCCACCCTAGGGAAAGAAAAATGAAAGAATGTTGCAACAATTGAAGACAGCTAAAAGCATGAGATGGGAGATATGACAAAATGGATGAGTCAGATGTACAAAAGTTACCATAGGCTAGATCCAGTTATCCCTTCAAAGAAGGCCAGATGTCCTCCATGCTTTATAGTGGCCAATACAACATTTTTATTTGCCCTATGAAAACAGTAAATAAAAAACAGCTGAAGTAATGCAAAAGAAAGCAAATTAATCAGAATAAGGGGGAAAAAATAAAAATAAAGCAGCATACCTGCATTCATCCCAAGGAATGGCTTCCCTGGTACATAATGGATCATCCAGCGCACTAATACAGAGAAGTGGAATCGATACAGATGGCACATAAATAGAACTGCTACATCGTCTATAGTATGTATCAACACTCTAAAGAAACAAGATCATTTTTATAACCAGCATAAGGAAGTATAACAAGAGATAAGGCAAGAAAATAGAAGATCATAAATCCTACGTGCCGCATATGTACCTCATATTTCCCAACAATGCGGGTGGCATGGTTATCAAAATCTCGAACAGAAACTGACTGCAAAACATCACAGAATACATATGCACTCAGAATTTATTAAAACCTAAAAACTTTAGCAAATCGATAATATAATATCAGACACAGCATTTAAGAATGTGGTACATATTAGAATAATGTAGTCATTTGGGTTAAGGGAAAAGTGGTAACTTATATCCAACCAAATAAATGGGCAGCAACTAATTGGCTTCTAAAAGCAACATGCATCATTCAATCACTTGCATGGTATCCTTGACTTGTAACATGTAAACATGACCATTATAAAATAACAGAATCAAGAGTAGTAAGTAGTAACAAAAAAAAGACCTCTGCTAGTCGTGGGTCAATAACACCCTTCATGCATCTTCCTCATTTACTAATGTAGGTTTAATTTATCATGGTCGCTAAACTAAAATACCATGAAAAAGGAATGAAATCCAGGCTTACTTAGGAGATATATATCAATCCTAACTTTAGGAGATTTAGGTATTTGAATTGTGAATAGTTTTATCATAAAATTGAGTGCTGAGAGAGCTTCCCTCTAGCAATCCAAACAATTCAACCACTAATAGAGATTAGTAACTTGCCACAAAACCACAATAAAAACATAGCTTTATTTTTTATTTTTGAATGTAAATTAACCAAAAAAAGTTTACCAGAAAACAGAATGAAAAGGGAATATACATTAAACATTGCTTAGAGCCATACAACTGTAGAATAATCGTTTGATTTTGAAATTATACCAACAGCGGTAATAAATAATGAAATTATGAAGCAGAAGGCAACCTTTTCTATCCCTTCCCAATTAGCTAGGCGAGTAAAGTGAGGCTGGTGTCTGCGTGCAATGAATATTGGGAAAAAATGTCAAATAAAAACTGATTACGAACTACACGGAAAATTCTTAATTTTTACATGTTTGTCTGCAAATAAAGAATTTTCTAGATGAAAAACAAATAACTTATCAAAAAAAAAAATGTTTAAACCCCAAATGGGAAGATACAAACTTACAATTTTGCATAACCTGTAAGTCCAATTGCTAGTGCTTTATCATAAAACTTCTGCACACGCTTACGGGTTATAAATCGGTCCCCTATCTGCAAATGTAAATACATTTTACAGGTAACATAACATCCGGTAAAGGTACAATAGTAGCCAGAATGCAAAACAATTCAAACTTTTAAGTAACGTTCAGTGCTAGTGAAATTCAATTCAACTGCATCAATCATATCAAATATAGTGTGCAAAACAATTTCAAACGAGAAAAACATATCTTGTTTGCATGCTAAAGGCCTATAAGCATCCCAAACTCAAATCTTCAAGATGCTTTCCAATATGTCCAAGACCATTCAAACTAACATGTCTTCAACTTTCTCAGAAACACCTACCTTTACTCCCAAACCTACTCTCCCCATTTAAGAAATATTTTGAAAATCTTACAACAATAGAGAAATGCATGACTTGTAAAGTTGAGTATAACTTAGAGCTATAAACCAAGAAAACCAATAAACTGATCTATGGGAAAAACGGAAATGGCATCATTATTTACAAGTTACTCAATTGAGTAAGCTATGATTAATCGAGAATTATATAACAGAGAAGTCACATAAACGTTAACAACTGATGAAAAAATTTGTTAGATGGAGGACTACTTAATTAAAGATTTAGGTGACGTTTGGAAGAATATGTTTTAGACTTATCTCATAACTTAAGCACTTATATATGAGTGTTTGGATATAATAATAAAAATAACTTTTGGGATGTTTATAATTTTTTAGTTTTAGTTTATTTTAATAAACTCCCCGAAATAGTTTATTCTAGGGTGATATTAATAGATCAATCTAGAAGGGAACTCTTGGGGAAATATACTACGTAGTAAAAAGGAAATACAATGGTTGGATGATAACTCTTCTTGCAATAATGGAAAATTAAAGATAACAGAAATGATATTCTCAATACGAGAATACCCCCTTACTTAGATTGTTGGGAGGAGATTATTAGGAGCATTGATGCATAGTGTAGGAACAAGCACCTTTGTGAGAGGCACACCACTTATCCACCTAAAACCTTAAGGTGATAGGTGAGTGGCACTTATATATGCTTAAGTCTCCACATTCCTATCCAATGTGGGACTATTTCCCCACTTACTCACACTTGCTATATTATTCCAACACTCCCCCTCAAGTGTGAGTCCACAATGCTCCCCCACTTGTACCGCCATTGACATCTTGCAATGGAAGACCATTTCTTGGGCGCATTTTGATACAAGTCTCTTCCGGTCCCTTTCTCAAACCAAAGACTATGATACCACTTGTTGGGGGGAGATACTAGGAGCATTGATACATAGTGTAGGAATAATATAGCAAGTGTGAGTAAGTAGGGAAATAGTCTCACATTGCATAGGAATGTGGAGACTTAAGCATATATAAGTGGGAGAACCCACTCACCTATCACCTTAAGGTTTTAGGTGGATAAGTGGTGTGCCTCTCACAAAGGTGCTTATTCCTACACTATGCGTCAATGCTCCTAATAATCTCCCCCCAACAAGTGGTATCATATCCCCCCAACAATAATATAGTGAGGGGGAGTGTTGGAATAACTTAGCAAGTATAAGTGGGAAAATAGTCCCACATTAGATAGGAATGTGGAGACTTAAGCATATATAAGTGCCACTCACCTATCACCTTAAGGTTTTAGGTGGATAAGTGGTGTACCTCTCACAAAGGTGCTTGTTCCTACACTATGCATCAATGCTCCTAATAATCTCCCCCCAACATGTAACCTCACTTCTTTCACCTTCTCAGCGATGAAACCTCTAAGCTTCCTCTTGGCCTTTTCAATGGCCTTCTGGTAATCGGGACTAACGGTAGGGTAAGATTTTCCCATAGCTAACGATTCTTGAAATCTAAGACGAAGAAATGCCAAAGTTAAACCCTAGTGACACGAGAGCACGAGCCACTCCTCACTCCTCAGCCCAAACTCACAAAGAGGATGTATGAACTGCTTCAGCCCAAACTCCACTCCAAAACCAACTTCCCCTCTCTTCTGCATGATTTCCCCTAAATGCATACTCTCCTCTTTCTCTTCACCGATTCCCTCAATCGCCATCACCACTCTAAGATGCCACATGCACAGTTATTCCCCCTCTTAGTTCATCATTCCCCTCATTTTCTTCATCACTTTCCTCATTCTCTGCTGCCACATACACAGTTATTCTCCCTCTTAATTCATCATTCCCCGCATTTTCTTCATCACTTTCCTCATTCTCTGCTGCTACCCGTCGTCCTAGCACACCCACTCACTCTATTTCCTTGCTCATTCTGCCCTTCCGTACACATTTATGAACAAGTGCTTGATTAAACAACAAAGAATAACTTATTAAATACATGCTAATTCAATTCTGTTGCCCAAATGCAGCCTTTGCATACTGTGTTAATGTTAATGTTCCTTGATGATAAAAATGATTTGGAAATAATTCTTATAATTTGTTTCAACTGGATCCAGAAACAAATAAACTGGATCCAAATTCAGATGAAAGACGGATAGTCACGATTTTCCATAATATATGTGCACATCAATAAATGCCAACTGAACTTCAAACGTTATACTTTGAAATCAAAATACTGACCAAAAGGTCCCAAGGAGAGCAAACTGCTACAGCTCCGGCTACAGGAATATTCTCCCCATCCTCACCAAGATACTTTATCTGCACACAAATTTTCAAATGAAACAGTGCTGTTCCGAAAACAAGCTCTTTACACATGTCAGAATAAGTTAATATTCGTCAAATACCTAGTTTAACTGTTGTTCGAAAAGCAGATAGTGTATGCCCCAAATGTTATGAGTTATGACAAGTAAAATTGTTAGGTTCTTTAGATAGCCATTACAAAGCATAAAACATAACCGATGAATCAAGGAGCAAATACACTAGGTGTATATCTAAAGCTACAAATTAGATCTTCAAATGGACATGCATATGAAGCCATTATACCACAGTTCCAAACAAATTGTAAAACGACAAGAAACAAATTTACATGAACAGCAAAACTTTGAATAACCAGTCTCAAACAAAAATTAATATAAATATATGTGAACAAAGGGGAGTATCAAAAGGTTATGCTTAATCAGTAAAGAGGATTAGAAAAGGATCCAATTGTGAAAGAGCATTTTGTGAAGAAATTCAGGTCAATGTGATGAAGGATGAAATGTCAAACAACTAAATATATGTGAACAAGCTCCAGCCAGAATAGAGCATATTTCAGGTGAAATGAAGGTCAATCTGAGGATGCTAACTCCCTAGCAATTAGAACTTGAAAATGTATGTAGTTAGTTATATGGAAATTTTTAGGTTTGGATTAGCAATTTAATTAATTAATTGCATGAAATGTTAAGACATTTAATGTAAGCACTGCATAAGACTCAAGCTATGAATTTACCAGAATATTAGCTCCAATACTAGTTCCAATAAGAAACAAAGGTGCCTTGGGATTTTCTTTGTGAACATAATTAACCACTGTGCGGGAATCCTCAGTCCACCCAGCATTGTAGAAACAATCAGACTGCAACAGTTTTAATAAGAAATTATGTTACTATAGGAAAAAACAATAAGCTGTTAAACTACACGATATTCATAGTATTGTGATGCACACCAATCCAAGCATTATAATAAAATGGAATGCAAAAAAAAAAAAAATCAAGGACACTTTGCTGCTGCCATTTCCATGTTCTAAAAAGACTCATTAAAACTAGTTATTATTCTCAGACAACGGTTGTTTCAAAAATTTGTTTTTTGACATGCAAATAGGTAGATACCTGATGGAAAATCTAACGAATATATGAAACTAATCTTAAGATTCACCTAATAACTTCAAATTTCCGGTTGATAGGATGATATTAGGGAACTACAATAAAGATGCTGGTGATTTTTCATATGGAACAATGTTATTCAAGTTACTCCCTGTTGGCTCCTAAATTCGACACCTTTGTTTTGATTGATGACAGCCATTAAAAGCTGAAAGATGCTTTCGACTGGCTAAGCCTGTCGAAGTGCCCGTCGAAAGATGGCCAAATACTTAGAAGATTTCTTCCAAGGAAGAAGGCTATTGCCTTCGACGTCGAAGGAGTTTTCGTCGAAGGCGTCTCTTGACGAACGTGTTCGATGGTCCAGAGTGGAGCAGTTTGAAATTCAAAGCTTTGGAGGGAAAACGGTTTCCAGCAGTTACTACGTGCAAACGTGCAAAGATCTGGAGCGTCGAGCATGGAGAACGTGACAAGTGGCTTGATCTCGAAGCAGTGTAACTGCCCGACTGTTACTTGGAATGTTTTTGTATAAATAGGAGTAGACGTGTAGTTTCTCGCGTGTGTTCACAATAGATACATAGTCACTCATTTAGATTCAAGTACCCAGTGTGAGCGAACGAATTGTTGAGAAATGTATGTGTGAAACACCAATTTATTAATTCAAGTCATTTACTTTTCCAGTATTTTACATGCTTTTTCCCTTTAAGATTCCTGTCGAACCTTTACATTCAAGCCTTGTTTATTTTACCAAGCCTTTCCTTTATGCAATTTACTTTAAACAATTTACTTAAAGCCTTATCCACATTAATTAAACTTCAAAATCAACCTATGTCCATAGGATCAATCTGATCGATCCTGCGAGTAACCAAATAAGTAACCATTTGGAGGATCAGCGGTTGTTTACCAAATCCCTAGGTAAACAAATTGGCACACCCGGTGGGACTGTGTGTTGATTGATTGAAAAATAATCTCATCTTTTCGAGTTGTATGTTATTGAGGAGTGGTAGAATATACACCAACGATAATAATACTGCCAGGAGAAGGGAAGAGATGGCGAATCCGCCAAACAACAATGAAATTCCACCACCGAGTGTGGGAGCAACGGTTAATATGACCGTTAGTGAAGCGACGAATGTTGGTTCGATGCCAGCAGTGTCAGTCACAACCACGGGGCCAATAACTTCGTTAACAGGCCCCAGAATGCCTTTGGGAACCCCCCCTCCAAGGGGAAATACTGGTCCAAGGCCAGTGGTTCCCCCAGGATTTATTCCATTCTATGGTATGCCAACTTCTGAATTGGCAAGCCTGACGAATGCTGCGTCCACTTATTCAGACCCTTTCGTGAGTGCCACTTCGCCACTCCAAGGCTCTGGAGTAGGCATGGCGAATAGAAATAGGACCCAACTCTTAGGAGGAACGTCCCAAGTAGCCCATGGCCTTACAAATGCCTCGACAGCAGTCTTGAGGCAACAGATGGACGAAAGCAACCATGACATGGTGCAAATGTTGGCACAAACTTTGAGTACAGTGCTAAATCCTCTAATACAAAATACTACTCAGTCGAATCAGCAAGTTACAGCGCAAATGACGCGTTTGGCTGACTTCTTTGGAGTACCCCCACCTATTCGACAGCCCCAAAGGGCGCAAATAAGAGGAAATCAGGGGATATTTGTAGAGGAAGAAACCACCATCAATCAGGCTCAACAGCCTGTAGAACAACCTGTCGAAGAACCTAGGGTAATAGCCCCAGAGGTAAGGTTAGTTAACAGAAACCAAAATGCTGACGAAGTGGTTCAGCATGTCCAATACCAAAACATGGGTTTGGAAAACAATCTGGCAACCATGATCGAAAGAATCATGACACAGAATGGAATGAACACGGGCTTTCGAAGGCCCAACTTTACATCTCCATTGTCAGAATATGTGTTACAAACTGACTTACCCCCTAGAACCAAAGTCCCCAAATTTACTAAGTTCTCTGGGGACACGACAGAATCTACTGTCGAACATGTGGCTAGGTATTTGATCGAAGCAGGAGACATTTCAAATAATGAAAACCTAAGAATCAAATACTTCCCAAGTTCCTTAACCAAGAACGCTTTTACTTGGTTCACAACACTACCCCCCAATTCGATCCACCATTGGACCCAGTTGGAAAGATTGTTCCATGAACAATTCTATATGGGGCAAACCAAGATAAGCCTGAAAGAACTGGCGAGTGTGAAGAGACGTTTCACTGAACCTATAGACGAATATCTGAATAGGTTTAGGTTGCTTAAGGCGAGATGTTTCACACAAGTGCCAGAACATGAGCTGGTCGAAATGGCCGCAGGCGGTTTAGACTATTCCATTAGGAAGAAGCTAGATACCCAGTACCTAAGAGACATGGCCCAACTGGCCGATAGAGTTCGACAAGTCGAACGCCTCAAAGCTGAGAAAGCTAAGGCAACGAAAACTCACAAGAGAGAAAGAATAGCTTATGTTGAGATGGACGACGAAGATCTAGAATCCTTCGACGATACTTTAGCTGTCGAGGAAGGAGAGGTCGATTTAGCAGAACTAAAACAAGGGCCTCCATACTCTTGTAAACAGTTAGTCCCCTCAAATGGGAAAAATCCCATTGGTCCAGACAGGACCAACGATAGGTTCCCAAAAAAGACTTATAGTTTTGACATCACGAAATGTGATGAAATATTCGACTTGCTAGTTAAAGATGGCCAAATGATAGTACCCCCTGGGGTAAAAGTGCCTCCTCTTGATCAAAGAAAGAAGAGAGGTTTTTGCAAATATCATAATTTTCTGGGCCATAAAACTTCTCAATGTTTTCTTTTCAGGAATCTTGTGCAAGACGCTATTGAGGAAGGGAGATTAAAGTTTGCTGACAATCCCCCATGGCTGTCGACTCCAATCCAATGAAGGCTGAAGCCCACTATGCAGAACCCTCTGAGGTGAACATGATAGAGGCTACCAAGATCCAGTCGAAGAAGCCAGGCATTAACATGGTCGAAGTCTCTAAGGACCACATCAACATGCCAATCTTTGGCAGTTTTTCTGGAAACTTATCCAGGAAGACAATCGAGGCTGTCCAGAAAGCGGTCGAAGACCCAAAGTCGAAGACTGCTGAAGCACAAAAAACTGGACCAAAGCCCAGTTCCCAATTGGCCACTGTACAAGGCCAGACGGAGAATCTGGAGACACAAATGAAACAACTAACTCTTGCTAATAAGGATACAATGAATATCAACATGGTTGAACTTTCTGACCCTAAAACTTCAGAAGAGGCCATAAGGCAAGAGCAGGCAAATAAAACGGCTTTCCCTAGGGAAAACGAAAACTTGGCAGATTTTTTACAAAGATGCCAGAAGAAGAAATCAGAGGTTATGCTGTGTCCAAGATGCAGTTCTATCTTTGATAAAAAAGCTGCTGAGCACATACAAGGCGTGAGAGCAGCGAACAAGAGAAGGGAGAATTCTAACCTTCGACATGATCCCAGAAGGGGTTCTAATCAAGACAAGAGGCCTTTGACTTTTAGGCCTCCAACAAATGTACCAGTAGACACTTGGTACAAAACATCTGGCCGGAAAAGGCCAAGTGAAGACAAATGGCATTCTTTCGAAGTGCCAAGAGGTTCCTCTTTAATTCAGAAGAAAGATCCTCAAGTTGCTGCACCCAAGGTTGCTCAAGTGTCCAGCAATTACAAGGGAAAAAATCCTATGTCGAGATCCCAATGGAGGAGATATCAAAGAAGGCGAAAAGCTGAAAGAGAGGCTGCCAACGAACCTAAGGCAGAGACTAGTTCGAATGTGCCTCAAAGGAAACAAAGAAAGCCTCTTGAGAGAGAACCAGTTACCAACAGGCTAGTTTGGCCTAACCAGAGCGAAGTCGAAGACGAAGATGATGCTGAGTCCGACGACACTTTGGATATAATGGTGAACGTTGTTTCAATGCTACCCAGGGAATTCAATCGACAAGTAGAAGTCGAAGCCAGTGACTGGGAGGTGGAACAAGAAATGGCCAGACACAGGCCAGTGTGCTATTTTATCATGGACAATGGCACTACAGAGGAACAAAATGGCTTCTTCGAGCCACCCACAGAGGCGATGAAGAATCACCTCAAACCTTTGTTCATAAGGGCCAAGCTCGAAGAGACCACTGTGAACAAGATATTGGTCGACTGTGGGGCCACTATCAATATTATCCCTCATTCTGTGCTAATAAAGATTGGCAAAAGGGATGAAGAAATTAAACCTCACAATATGGTCCTTTCCAACTATGAGGGAGGCATTGGGACCACCATGGGAGTGATCCAGCTCGACATAAAAGTTGGGTCGATCCTTCGACCAACAATGTTCATGGTCATATCAGCCAAACCTAACTACAACCTTTTGTTAGGCCGTGAGTGGATACATGGTGTAGGTGCTGTGCCTTCATCGATGCATCAAAGACTGCTTCTATGGCGCCCAGATGGGCTGGTCGAAAATATAGAGGCTGATCAGAGTTACTACCTTGGCGAAGTAAACCACTTGGGTGTAACAGATTTCGACAAAAACTTGGCTCACATAGGGCCATGTCCAGCTCCTGACTTCGATATGGCGCCAGCGCCAAACACCTTTTGTTCCCTATACCTGCATCCTGAGCATGGTTTCCAATGGGACAGAGAGGACGTGTCCCACATAGAATTCAGTGGGCTAACTGGTATCCAACCAACTGGTTGGGGAAGTGAATTCAGTGATAATGACTGAGTCACAATCTCTGAAGCGAATTTCGGCCTATGTGGCTGAAACCAAGATGATAACGGCTCTCGAAGCCGAAGTAAAGTACATGGCCACACAGGCCAATGATCAACAATTATCTGCTGTTGGCCCAGGAAAGGATTTCGATCCAAGACCTCCTGATATCATGCCAAACGAAATGCAGGAACAGAGGCTCGACGCGATCTATGACGATGAGCCTTTGGGCTTCGAAAAGGATCCCTTGGCGAACAACATTAAGATGTTAGCACAAGACCCTTTAGAAGAAATCAACTTAGGCGAAGGATCAGACAATAGGCCAACTTACATCAGCGCCAAAATTGATCCAGAACTTAGGTTGGAAGTAATCCAATTGCTGAAAGAGTTTAAAGACTGTTTTGCATGGGATTATGACGAGATGCCTGGTCTCGACAGAGGATTGGTAGAACTTCAGTTGCCAATCAAACCTGGAAAGAAGCCAATCAAGCAAAATCCAAGACGCTTCGCTCCAGAAATTTTGTCGAAGATCAAAACGGAGGTCGAAAGACTTCTGAAATGCAAATTCATCCGTGTTACAAGGTATGTCGAATGGATTGCAAATATTGTGCCAGTAATTAAGAAAAATGGCACATTAAGGGTGTGCATAGATTTCAGAGATCTGAATGCTGCCACCCCCAAAGATGAATATCCTATGCCTGTGGCGGAAATGCTAGTCGATTCTGCCGCTGGCTACGAATACCTGAGTATGCTCGATGGTTATTCAGGATATAATCAAATATTCATTGCTGAAGAGGATGTGTCGAAAACAGCTTTTCGATGCCCTGGGGCCTTAGGCACTTACGAATGGGTCGTGATGCCTTTTGGCCTAAAGAACGCTGGGGCAACGTACCAGCGAGCAATGAATACTATCTTCCATGATTTTATTAACACGTTTATGCAAGTTTATATTGATGATATTGTTATAAAATCTGTTTCCAGGAAGAGTCACATTGACCACCTTCGACAATCATTCGAAAGAATGAGAGAACATGGTCTGAAGATGAACCCTTTGAAGTGTGCGTTCTGTGTAAAAGCTGGAGATTTCTTGGGTTTCGTTGTCCACAAGAAAGGAATCGAAATCAATCAGAACAAGACGAAGGCAATTTTGGAAGCGAAAGCGCCATCGAATAAGAAGGAATTGCAATCTCTCTTGGGCAAGATAAATTTCTTGAGAAGGTTTATATCTAACCTAAGTGGGAAAGCTCAGGCCTTTTCACCCTTACTTCGACTGAATAAGGAGGGGTTCGAATGGGGGCAAGAGCAACAAGAAGCCTTCGACAAAATCAAAGGGTACCTCACTAAGCCACCTATTTTTGGTGCCTCCTTGTAGCAATAGGAGTATGAGATTGTACATAGCTGCATCTGACAAAACTCTGGGAAGTATGTTAGCCCAAGAGGATGAGAATGGAGTCGAAAGACCCATTTATTATCTCAGTCGAGTTTTGAATGATGCAGAAACTAGATATAGCGAAGTTGAAAAATTGTGTCTATGTCTGTATTTCTCTTGTACAAAGCTCAAACAATATATAAAACCAGTTGATGTTTATGTTTCGTCTCATTTTGATGTTTTCAAATATATGTTGTCGAAACCTATCTTGCATAGTCGAATTGGCAAGTGGGCATTAGCATTGACTGAATACTCCTTGACCTTTATGCCTCTTAAGGCAGTAAAAGGACAAGTGGTTGCAGATTTCATAGTCGACCACTCTATTCAAGTCGAAGATATTAATTATGTGGAGATAGAACCTTGGAAATTCTACTTCGATGGTTCCAGCCATAAAAATGGAACTGGAGTAGGAGTTTTGATTATTTCTCCAGATAAAATTCCAACAACATTCAAGTACCAAATCGAAGGTTCTTGTTCGAACAATGAGGCTGAGTATGAAGCTCTAATTATTGGCCTTGAAATATTGTTGGAATTGGGGGCAACTCGAGTCGAAATAATGGGAGACTCAGAGTTAGTCATCAAACAAGTCACAAAGGAGTATAAATGCATAAGAGAAAATCTCATTATGTACTTTGTGATAGCAAATCGTTTATTGAAACAATTTGAAAGTGTCAATATTCGACACATTCCCAGAGTCGAAAATCAAATAGCCAATGACTTGGCACAGATTGCATCTGGGTATAAAATTTCAAAAACGAGATTACAAAGAGCAATCGAAGTTCGAGAGAAGATAAGAGCAACTTGTCTATCACCAACAGACTTGGAATCAACAAGGTTAGGTTATGCTGATCACTCAAACTTCGAAATTTCGTTCATTGATAACTTGTCAGACCAGGATTGGAGGAAACCCATTGTGGACTATCTTCAAAATCCAGGAGCTCCGACAGAACGAAAAACGAAATACAGGGCGTTGAGTTTCGTACTCATGGGTAATGAGTTATTCAAGAAGACGCCTGAAGGGGTGTTGCTGAAATGTTTAAGTGAAACTGAAGCATACATAGCCCTTTCGACTACGCACGCTGGCGCATGTGGGGCTCACCAAGCAGGCCATAAGATGAAATGGTTGTTGTTTCGACAAGGACTGTATTGGCCCACTATGCTGAAAGATTGTGTTGAGTTCGCCAAAGGTTGCCAAGAGTGTCAAGTTCATACAGGCATCCAGCATGTACCAGCAAGCGAACTTCACTCGATAGTGAAGCCTTGGCCCTTTCGAGGATGGGCGTTGGATCTTATTGGAGAGATTCGACCAGCATCATCAAAGAGTCAGAAATACATATTGGTAGGCATTGATTATTTTACTAAGTGGATCGAAGCAGTCCCTTTAGTCAATGTAGACCAAGAAAATGTCATTGAATTCATTCAAAAGAACATTATTTTTAGGTATGGAATCCCTGAGACAATAACAACTGATCAAGGTTCAGTTTTCACTGGTCGAAAGATGCAGGAATTTGCTCAGGAAACAGGTTTCAAACTCCTAACATCCACGCCTTACTATGCACAGGCGAATGGTCAAGTCGAAGCAGCTAACAAAGTAGTGATTGGCTTGATAAAGAAGCATGTTGGGAAGAAACCAAAGAATTGGCATAAGACGTTAGACCAGATTTTATGGGCTTGTCGAACGTCCCCAAAAGAAGCCATTGGTACAACACCATATAGGCTAACTTTTGGCCATGATGCAGTGTTACCAGCAGAAATTTGTCTTCAATCTGCAAGAGTTCAGAGGCATTATGATATTCCTTCTGAGGTTTATTGGAACATGATGTTAGATGAATTGGTGGATTTAGACGAAGAGAGATTACACGCTCTCGACTTACTCAGGCTTCAGAAGAAAAGAGTCGAAGACTCTTATAATAGAAAGGTAAAACCTAAGGTATTCTTGCCTGAAGATTTAGTTTGGAAGGTAATTCTTCCCATGGATCGACGGGATCGAGGCATGGGGAAGTGGTCACCCAAATGGGAAGGACCCTTCAGAGTTATCCAAACTTTTTCTGGTGGAGCCTATGAAGTCGAAGAGATAAGTGGTGATAAAAGGCTCTTGAGAGTAAATGGTAAATATTTGAAAAAATATAAGCCTATACTTCAAGAGATAAAAATAAAATAATAAACTAAATTAACCATAAAAGTGCCAAAATGGAAATTTTTATTAATTTCTGCCAAAATGGCAATTGTTGTCGAAAGCGATTACAGAAGATGGTTACAAAAGAGAATCAAAAAGAAAGAGAGTTCTTAAGTCGAAGATACTTGGCATGCTGCAGATCCAACCTCTTTTTGCACCAAGATTTTTCTTGCTCCAGTTTGGCAATTTGAGCGTCGAGGCTTTGAGCCCTCTCAGCGAACTCCAGGCCTTGCTTGATCTCAGTCTGGCTCTCAGCGTCTGGGATGGTCGAAAGAATTTCCTCCTGGAGCACAGTGTTGGCGTTTATCTTCGCCTCTATCTCTGCAATTTGTGCTCGGAAGGAGACATTCTCTCGCTCAATAGCATTGAACCTTTCCTGTGCAGACGCTTTCTGTTTCGACAGCTCGGCAATTCGAGAAGTCGAACTTGAGACAGCAGTCCACGCAGATAGGCTCTTGCCATGCAGCGTTTCGAGCTGACTGTTAAAAGTTCGTTGGCGCCGGTAATCCGCTGAGACTTGGTCAATCATAGAATGTAATTCCATGATTAAGTCTGAGATTTCTGGGGCTGCAGCATCGAAGTCAACAGCATTCAGAACCTCTTTCAAGCATGATGGAGCAGTGGGGTCCCCCTCTAAAGCCTTCATTAAATCTCTCTTGAAGAACTGGGCCTTGACCTTCGCCAATGCATCATCGAGAGGAGAAGTCTCAGTAGATTTCCCCGACAGAGTAGGAATTTCCTGACTGGTGTCAGAAGAACTCTTACTCTCAACGATTGCATTAAGGTAGCTGACAGGGTCAGTTTGTTTCAAGATTTCCAAGTCCTCTTTCGACCTGTGCTTTGAGGAGGTGACCCTTGCCACAGTATGATCTTGGACTTGAGGCTGTTGAATACTGAGTGCCTCGTTTGGTTGCTCTTCGACTTGAACTGAGGCGGTACTAGCGTCGACTCGTGGTTCTTCGTTAACATCACCTTGGGGTCCTTCGCCAGCGTCATTTTGTGGCTCTTCGCTAGCGTCCCCTTGGTGGTCTTCGCCAGTACCACCTTGATGCTCTTCGTCAACAGCATCTTGATTCTCTTCGCCATTGCCTTGGTCTCTTCCTTCAGGATTCTCTTCTGACGACAAGTCCACCACAGGAACCGTTTCTGGCTGTGTTTCCTCCGCCATAGGTTCTTCATTCGTCTTCTCCACTGTTTCAGCATTGGCCTCAATCTCAGTGTGGGCTTCGTCATGGCCCAAATCTTGCACCTGAGGCCTGCTGAGTTCAGCAGATTCTAGAGTTTCTGAAGTCCTTGGTGGAGAACTTCCAGTGGTGTCCTGAAAAAGGAGAAAGAAGACAAATCTTCAGATGTCGAAAGAGACATAATCAAATACTGGTATCTATGCCTAAATTATAAGAAGGGTCCAATAGATTACCTGTGGATTGGCTTCAGCCCCAGGGCTGGAATTATCACTTTCGACAGGCTTGTTAACTAGAGCGTTCAGTTCCTCCTCAGTTGGTTCTTCGATGACCACTGCAGGTGGCCTAGGCTTTCTCACAGCTACCTTTATTCTGACGGTTCGACCTTCAGGAGCTGGAGTAGGAACAGAAGCGTCCTTCGTTAACTTTCTCCTCTTTAAGGGAGTAGGAGGGGTATCACTGTCGTCGTCACTTCCCGATTCGACCACCAATGCTGCCCTTTTCTTGGGCGAAGGGGCCTGGAAAACCAATAGGAATTCGATTGAGTAATTACGTCGAAAATGAAAAATCGAAAGCCAGAATGAAAATGAAGAAAATCTGGTTACCGATGCAGGAGGCCTCCTCGAAGAGCCTTCCCCCTGTTGGTTGCCCGTTGTCTTCGCCGGCGCTATGGTCTTCGCCGGCGGTGGAGGTTTGGTCGAAGGGACTCTTCCTTGTGGGCCTTCTGTAGCCTTCTTGGCTAGGGGCTTTCGAACAACTGAAAGCGAAAAGGAAAGTTAACAAGCTAACAGTCGAAGAGAAAGATAAAAAGTAATGTGAGAGTGTGAGCTTACATTTCTTTACTTTGTCAAACACAAGGACAAAAGACTTCTGCAACTCTGCTATGAAGTCCTTCTCGTCGAAGAAGTACTCAGCGTAATAGCTTCTCCACCATTCTTCAAAAGATGGTGAACAAAGGAAGTTAAGCTGGTAGTTGAACAGCGAGAGGATGGTTCGACCGGCATATCTTCCGATATGCCTGGTGGCAGCTTCTTCTGTATAATCGTTGCAGAAGTACAACATTGACTTCTCTCTTGGGAAAATGGGAGAAGGCAGGGTTTGGATGATACCAAACTGGCGAGATACCAGATTTGGTTGATAGGCAAGCAGACTCAGATGAGTCTTAGAACTCTTAAATCGAAGAGGCATAATCCTTGGGGTAAGGAATGCCTCCCAAAGTACAGAGTGCTCATCGACATTGGGACCACTCGATTCCTTGGGATGTGGCCTTGTAAACCATGCTGGCCCCACCTTTCGTTGTGCAAATGGAGCCATAGTCGAAACAAATTCCTTCCTTCGAGCGAACATCAGGACGAAGTTAGTGAAGGTTTGTTGGAACTCTAGCCCATCTTCCACAGGTGTCAGTAGAGCCAGCCTAATTCCTTCGATACGTCTATTAGCTATCGCTGGGGCTTGTTCGTTTATCTGACTCTTCTTGGGTAAGAAGGATTCGAAAGTGGCGTTGAGCCACAGTTGAAGTAGCCAGAAAGGCCCAGCGAGTAACAAACTGTTCCTATCTTCGATATGCTTCAAAAGAGTAACCCCATTGCTGATTGAGTCATAAAGACTGGCCAGAATCAGTTCTGCCAGACAGATGTTCTGGCGGTGATGCAGTTGGGTGGCAAGAGTGACCATCTTTTTGGTCACTTGCAGAGACTTCGAACAGAACACGAAGCGAGTTAGCCATAAGGCTAGAAACGCTATGTGTTCAACGTCTGACACTGCGTCTGTCGACTGGTCATGAAAATGGTTGATAAAGGTGGTGAATGTTGGCTTCGTCTCAGAAAAACCAATTTGGTCCTCCGACATCTCTTCCGGGTCGAAGTAATCTCCGGTTGGTCGAAGGCCAGTGATGGCTGCTACGTCGAAGAGTGTGGGGGTTAACATCCCACATGGAAGGTGAAAGGTGAAGTGAGAGTTATCCCAGAACAACAGCGAAGCTATAAGCATCTCTGGGGAGTAGTTTAAGCCTGTCTTCGACAGCATTATTAGGTCAAAGATTCCCATTTCCTTCCAGACTGGAGTTTGATGTTTTTCCAGCTTTGTTAGCCAAGCAACATAGTCCTGGGTGAGATTAGGGCAAGACCTGAAGACTCTAACGCTTCTGTTGAAGAAACGAAGGTCAATCTTCTCGTGTGTAGGGTCTTCGTTGTCTTCTGCGTCCTTCTTGGCGCATGCTACTGGCTTAAGTTTCTCGACGATGGGGAAATAGCTCTTGATCTTTAGAGCTTCAGAGATGCTTGGGTTCATGGGTCCAGCCATGGCGAAGATTTGGTTGGAGTATCCAACCGGAATCATCAAGTGACGCGAGTAAGCATCACGAACGGAGATGTCAGATGGTTCAGGGACCCTTCGTTTCCCTGTAGCGTTCACTACCGGAGCAGTTACAAAGACCTTGGGCTTAGCAAGTTGCTCAGTTGGTGCGTTAGTCTTGGGGGCAGTTGAAGCAGAAGCCATTGTTGAGGATGAAGTTGAAGTTGGAAAAGGAAGAGTTTTTCTGCAAAGAGAACAAGTTTGTGAGAAAGCAAGGGAGTTTGAAGGCTAGTGTGCGTGAAAAGTCCCACAATGGGATATTCACTACTATTTATAGTAGTGGGAGAAATTCCCAATAACGAGGACATTAAATGTCATTTAATGCTGCAGGAGTTAGTGGGACGCGTGGCAGCATCCTGTTGTTTTGGCCGTTTCTGCAGAAACAGAGAGACGCAGCGTGCGTCCTCGTTTTTTGAATTCGTCATAATGACAAATTATGAAGTGATGTTTGGTTTTGCACGCCGTACTGACAGTGACGTCCTAGGATCAAATCAATGATGGTTTCTTGGGATTGCCAATAGTTGGTAAAAAGCAACAAAAAGTGCACAAGTTAACTTGTGACTAAGCGTGGAAAAACAGGTGTCGAATGGCGTTTTCAAAGAATGCCTTTTTCTTTCAAGAGTCGAAATAAGGCATTCTTGGGGGGCAATTTGTTGGCTCCTAAATTCGACACCTTTGTTTTGATTGATGACAGCCATTAAAAGCTGAAAGATGCTTTCGACTGGCTAAGCCTGTCGAAGTGCCCGTCGAAAGATGGCCAAATACTTAGAAGATTTCTTCCAAGGAAGAAGGCTGATTGCCTTCGACGTCGAAGGAGTTTTCGTCGAAGGCGTCTCTTGACGAACGTGTTCGATGGTCCAGAGTGGAGCAGTTTGAAATTCAAAGCTTTGGAGGGAAAACGGTTTCCAGCAGTTACTACGTGCAAACGTGCAAAGATCTGGAGCGTCGAGCATGGAGAACGTGACAAGTGGCTTGATCTCGAAGCAGTGTAACTGCCCGACTGTTACTTGGAATGTTTTTGTATAAATAGGAGTAGACGTGTAGTTTCTCGCGTGTGTTCACAATAGATACATAGTCACTCATTTAGATTCAAGTACCCAGTGTGAGCGAACGAATTGTTGAGAAATGTATGTGTGAAACACCAATTTATTAATTCAAGTCATTTACTTTTCCAGTATTTTACATGCTTTTTCCCTTTAAGATTCCTGTCAAACCTTTACATTCAAGCCTTGTTTATTTTACCAAGCCTTTCCTTTATGCAATTTACTTTAAACAATTTACTTAAAGCCTTATCCACATTAATTAAACTTCAAAATCAACCTATGTCCATAGGATCAATCTGATCGATCCTGCGAGTAACCAAATAAGTAACCATTTGGAGGATCAGCGGTTGTTTACCAAATCCCTAGGTAAACACTCCCTCCGGTCTTATATATAAGCAACCTTACAAAAAAAGCTCACCCTTTAAGAAAAATGTCTAAATGCATTTAAGTCTTACACTCTTTCTAATTTTACCCCTACTTTTTGTCTTGGAAATCATTAAAAACCTACAAATGTGAAAAAAATAGGGTTATATTTGGAATAATGACATTGAACCTAATAATTATAGGTGATTTTGCTTATATTTAAGACCATAGAAATTTTTTTTTGTTACTTATATTCGAGACCGGAGGGAGTGTGTCTTAAAGCGTGTCAAAGTTGTTGATCTATAAAATCTCAGTTTGCAAATAAACTAACCGTTATTGAAACACCTCCAAGTCCTCGGTGATTACTGATAACAACTTTCCATCCATGCTTCGCTGTATTATATGCAAGATGTTTGAGATACTACCAAGGGGGAGGAAGAAATAGAAAAAAGTAAACTGTAAGACACTGCTAAAATATAAATGAATATCCTAATTGGCATAAAGTGATGAACAATTAAAAATTAAGTAACACTTTATAAGGGTAGAAGCGTACAATGAATAAATAAATAAAACAATCTCCAGTACAATATCTCCATTCTGACAATTACATTTTGAGGAAACAATATCTTTTTAGCAACAACACTTTAGCATGAATCAAATATCAACCTGATATTCTTTCTCACCTCCTCTTAATACTGCTATGAAAAATAATCTTCCCTTTAATCATTAATATCTTAAATATGCATCAAATGTCAACTTGTTTTTGATCTTTGCTCACTTCTTCTTAGCATGTGCTCTTAGGAAATTTATAATTTTGAGCCTTAGGCTATAACACTTGCAAGTGGAAACTTAGTTTCGAGGACGACTTTAATGTGTGACATGTAATATTCAATCTGCACTTTCCTAATATGTAAAGTATATAAAATAATACTATATGATAAAAACTAGGATGGGTTTCAGGAAAGAAATGGAAGTGGTTCTATTATAGGCAGATTTACGTCGCATTTAATAGAGGCTGATTTCTCCACTAAAGTACTATCATTAACATGTATTGCAAAGAAGCAAACATTATTTATATATGGTTAGAATTAATACTATCGATCTTGCAAAATAACATCAAAAAACAATTTTTGGGACTGAAATAAGTGATTTTAGAAGCATGAAATTGATTTTGACATGTTTTAGTGTACTAAAGTAGAACTGCTTCTGTCACCAAAATTGATAATAACTTGAAGTTAGGATTTGGAGCTTTTGCCTCCATAATTGAATTTTAGCCTCAAATTTATAGTTCAACTTAGTACTTACTCTCACATATACAAATCATTCACACTCGGTTAACTTTTAACCAAAAACCAATTTATTCAAAATCAACCATAGAACCAGACAAATACACTAGACTGTTAAGACAGTGATAACAGTACACAGTCAAGCCTAGGACGGAGTTTCAATGGATGCTATAAAAGAGATGGATATCACTACCCTGCCCTATAGAAATCAATTATGAAACCTCCAAGTAGAGTATAACTATATGACTTTTTCCCAATCCCACTTAAGTTGATTAAAAGAATAAAACCACTATTGAAGCACATAATCAAAACCATGATTCATATAACAATAACTTACAGCAGATGAAGAGTCACTAGTTAAACCAGGAATCACTACAACAATGGGAGTAGATTCGTCGTCTTTCATAACACCATCCACATGGACATCACTGTCAGAAACTGTAACATGGTCAGAAAAAAAATCCTGAAAGGTCAACCATAGAATCGTATGCCTAAGAAATTCTGATCATGCGAATATACCATCAGAGTAGGTAAGCCAGTCAAGAGCAATAGTTCCACCATCAGAAGTAGTAAATAATTGTCTGAAATTGAATGAACAAACAATAGTTAGATTCATGAAACCAAACCGATTAACTATTAACTAGTAGTGTATAAATAAGAAAGGAATTAGTGAGACCTTTTGTATTTGAAAGACGGAGGATTTCCGAAGAAGTTGAGGAAAACAGTTTGAAGATGAGGACTGGAAAGCCAAGGCGTGACGGAATATCTGGCTTGAAGAATCCGGCACTTTGAAACGATGGCGTCGTAGATTTGGGAGGAGGAGTTGTAGGTGAATTCGACGGGGGAGCCAGAGAATCCGGTGAAGAGATCTCGAAAGAAATGGATTTCGAGAAAGTTGTAGAGGAAGGAAAGGACAGCGAAGGCGGTGGCGATGGCGTAGTGGTGGATTGGGATTTGAGATAGCGCTTGGAGGAGGAGTTCGTAGGCGTTGGAAGAAGACGGTGGAATGAGTTGGAGGTTGGAGCAATTGCAATCCATGGAATTGGAGTGAATTGAATCGAGATAGTGGGTTGTTGTGGAGGAGGTTACGGTGGCCGGTAGGAATGAGGGAGGAAAAATCAATGCGTGTTATTAGGGAGCTTTCTCAATCCTCCACGTCACCCAACGCTCTCGTCGACCATGCACACTACTATAAACATGTGCTAAGGATTTTAATTCACTCCTTCTCTCGTTAATTATAAATAAGGTCCACTTGCAATTTAGTAAGGTGAAGATCATTAATAATAACTTATCACTTTAATGCTCACCGTCACCGACATCTAAATTATCGATTTGTTATATTATCAAAATAATTTGACGGGTAAATATTATTTTCGTTAAATTATACTTTTGATGTCTTATTTGGTCTAATTTACGAAATTAATTTTTTAATTTTAAATTAAATATATTTGATTTTTTATTTTAAATTCAAATCATTTGTCTTTTCACGTTGCATCAAATGAAGAGGTTGGGGATAAGAAAACAAATTCATCAAGTGAAATTGTTGAACCATATGATATGAGATTTTGGATCTTAACATAAGTGTTTCGGATTTAAATAAATTTTCAGATGAAGGGTTGGAGTTCGGATTTGAGAATGAAGAAGTGAACAAAGAGGTTCATAATATGTTGAAGATTTTTGTAGATTCTGCATACTAGATGCTTGGAAATGAAAGGGAGAAAAATTATGAATAATTTACTGGTCTTTGGTTGTTTCAGTTATTGTAATTTGATTTGTGGATATTTAGTGGTCTTTGTTTGTTTCAGTTATTGTAATTTGATCTATGGAATGAAATGAAAATTTGATCTATGTGAAAACTCACTTTCAACTTTGATATTGAAACATTTCTTAACTCGTTTTCAACTAGAAGCAATAAACATATTGAAACTTTATGCAAAGACAAATTTTACTATTGAAAGTGTATGCAAAAAATCTTCCATGCTATTAGTCTTTTTCTATCGAAAATATCACCATTGTGTAATCTTCCATGCTCTTGAAGGCTCTGCGAAATAAAAAATCCTATAAGAAATTCAGTAAGTATCACTTAACAATAACAAAAAAAAACAGAACAATGAGTTCATACCTTAATCAAAATTCTGTAAATATTCAAAAGTTGCTTGGACTAATTCGAGATCACAATTTAGTTGAATTGGTAGATTATCTCGATTACAAACCGAATTTTTCTTCATATGAGGAATTTTGTAATGATTAGATCCTTTAGCCTTCATTATCTCAATCATGCATGATTGGAGCGTAAGAAAAATTTTATTCGAGTCTTTGCTTGAAATATTTTCAAAAGCATTTTGCACAACTTGAATAAGCTCATTCACAGTTTTCACCACTTTCATCTGTTGCAATGATTGAATAGCACTAAAAAAACCCAAATCTAAAACATTAAAATCGGGAGAATTAGGAGGTTGACATGTTAAACGAATGTCAAATCCACCATTAGAAGCCGCTCTACAAAATTCCTTGTCATCTATAGCTACATGACACGGTGCATTATCTTGTTGTATGTAAATTGTTTCCCTTACACACTCACATGGCCACTTTTCTTTGATTGCAGATAAAACCTTGTTTATTAAGAACATTTTGCTCACTTCTTTAGTTATAGAAGTGATCGGTTTTGTGACAAGTGTTCCGGATGGTCTGTTCACACTTGACCTTATTGCTTGTTCTTCATAAACTAAAGGCCACATGCCAATTTTTCCCGTAAATGTTTCCTTACCATCTTCGTCAAATCTAGGTCTAGCCACTGCAACTAAAAACATAACCTTAGTAATGTAGTTTTTATTTTTGCAAGTACGGTGTGGATCATCCTCATTGGCTAAAAGGTAATAGTTCTTGGTTTTTTGGGACATGTAGAACCATTTTTCATCAATATGGACAACATTATACATGGACTTGAATTTTGGATCATGAGGAATGCTACTTTCCTCAAGCATGGATATACAAAATCTAAGACGCCATTTAATATTATCTTCCTTTAAATATGGTTTTAATCCGCTAGAATGTCGACGCAAAACCCCTTCTTTTTTGTAAATCAACAATCGATTCTTATTAACGCCCAAGGCACGTCCTAGAGCTCTATAAGTACTTCGCTTACTTAAAGCAACTTCGCGCACCTTTTCGATATCTATCTCAATTCTTTTGCGACCACAATTTTTTGTTTTTTTATGGCAAATATTGCCGGTTTCACGTTTTTGCTTCCAAATCCGATAAATGACTTTTATAGAGACCGAATAAAATAAAGCCAACTTTGCTACAATTCCGCGTTTGAGCTTACCGTTGTGACATTCATTTGTCAGTATTTGAGAAATTGTATCTCGTTGGATATTGCTCAAGAATGAATGCTTTCTTTGAATTGGCTCAGCCTCATATGGATCAATATATCCAACTACATATTTAAAAAAAAAATTGTTATGACTTACAAACATGGTTATGCATGTGATAAATATGACCGGAAAATATTATGCATGAGTGAAGAATCACCGATGAATCACATGTTAAAAGTAGAAAATATTATGCATACCTTCGGTTAGTGGCTCAGTGACTTCCTCTTCAACTACATCATCATTTTGATCTTGTTGAATTTTTGGAACTGTTGTATCTTCTGCTATATTTTCATTAGTTTCAGCAACAATTGGTATTGTAAAAGCAAGAACTTCATTATCAATGAAAGTCATGTGATTACTTAAAAAGTTCAAAAGTTGTTGTTAAATTTTAGAGAAGTTTTTAAGCTTTGATGGAATAAACAAGAGAGGGTTTGGTTTTATATTGAACGTGAATGTAAGTTGGCGGAAATTAGAATTATTTTGGCGGCAATGTATGAAAGTGGAGTAAAATTATGATTGGAGGGAATTATAATTAGATTGACAGTTTACTGGAAATATAACTAGAATGATGCAATTGAAACCAATTAAAAAGAGAATTTTTGGAATAGGAAATGAAATCATTAAGAGAGAGAGAGAGAGAGAGAGAGAGAGAGAGAGAGAGAGAGAGAGAGAGAGAGAGAGAGAGAGAGAGAGAGAGAGAGAGAGAGAGAGAGAGAGAGAGAGAGAGAGAGATAATTTTTGGGCCATGCATCTATTGAGAGAGTAAGAGAATAACGTAAATACTGTTATAAATGTTGACATGCAATTAATGAAACATGGGAATAAAGTTATAAATACTGTTATTGATTGTTTATATTAAAAATTATCATTAATATTAAAAAGGGTAATTTAGGAAATGTCAATTAAATTTTTGACTATTAAATAGTTTTCTTAATAAGTGTGTTTTTGTTATTTTCTCTTATAATATGGGACAAAGGGAGTATGTGAGGAATGGGTGCAGGCGAAGCAACACAAGAATAGCTTCAGCAAGGATGCAGGAAGCAAGTCGAAGGCTAGTCTTGAAGTCATATACTATGATGTATGTGGACTAATCCAGGTGGATTCGATGGTAGGTAACAAATACTTTGTTACATTCATAGATGATTTCAGTAGAAAGTTATGGACTTATCTGATCAAGAAGAAAAGTGAAGTGATCGAAGTATTTGCCAAGTTTAAGTCTATGGTTGAAAGACAAAGTGGTCGAAAGCTCAAAGTTTTAAGAACTGATGGTGGTGGAGAATATGTGTCTAAAGACTTCGACGGACTATGTGAAAAGGAAGGGATTATGCATGAGGTGGTTCCACCCTATACTCCACAACAAAATGGAATTGCAAAAAGGAAGAATCGAACTATCATGAATATGGTGAGAAGTATGTTGAAAGGCAAAAATTTACCTAAAGAGTTTTGGGGTGAAGCTGTTTTGATTGCAACATACATTTTGAATAGATGTCCTACAAAGAAGCTAGAAGGAATTACTCCAGAAGAATGTTGGTCTGGTGTGAAGCCTATCTTGAGTCATCTGAAGGTATTTGGATTTATTGCACATAGACATGTGCCAGATCAGTTGAGAAGAAAACTTGATGACAAGTCAAGTCAAATGATTCTAGTTGGATATCATTCGACAGGAGGCTACAAGTTATTCGATCCAGGGAAAAGGCAGATTGTGATCAGCAGGGACATGATCATAGATGAGCTTAAAGAATGAGATTGGACTGAAAATATCAAGAAAGATTCAGTGGGAATCCTATTCGAAGAATCAGAAACTCAAGTCGAAAGAGAAGTTCGACAAGAGGAACCAGCGGATATACCAAGTACAAGCAGACCTCAAAGAACAAGACACGTGCCTACAAGATTGCAAGATTTTGTGATTACATCAGATGATGTGATAAATGATGAAGGTGAGCTGGTATATTATGCTTTCTATGCATATGTCGAACCTGTTAATGCAGCTGAAGCATTGAAGGATTTGAAGTGGGTGAAAACAATGAATAAAGAAGTGAAGTCTATCGAAGACAACAACACTTGGTCACTTGTCGAATTGCCTCAAGACAAGAAGTCAATTGATGTCAAATGGGTATACAAAGTGAAAACGAATTCGAAAGAGGAAGTAACTAGACACAAAGCAAGGCTTGTAGCGAAAGGATTTCTACAGAAAGAAGGAATAGACTTCGACGAAGTTTTTGCACCTGTTGCTAGGATCAAAATAATCAGGTTGGTTATTGGTCTAGCAGAAATAAACAGTGGGCACATATGTCAGATGGACGTAAAGTGTGCATTCCTCAATGGACCCTTAGACGAAGAAGTCTATGTTAAACAACCAGTTGGGTTTGTGAAACATGACGAAGAAAGAAAGATGTACAGGCTGCATGAAGCCTTGTATGGATTGAAACAAGCTCCAAGGGCTTGGAATAAGAAAATTGATAGTTTCCTAAGGGAGAAGGAATTTATGAAGTGCACAGCTGAACATGGAGTATATGTAAGAAGAAGCAAGAGTGAATTGCTTATACTATGTCTCTATGTAGATGATTTGTTGATAACAGGTAGCTGTAAAAGTGAGATCGAAGAGTTCAAAGGTGATCTCGGCAAGGAATTCGAAATGTTTAACTTGGGTGAGATTTCATATTTCCTTGGTATCGAATTCTACAAGAGTAATAAAGGTTTGATGATGCATCAAAGAAGATATGCAGGAGAAATTCTCAAGAGATTTGAGATGAAAGAATGCAACCCAACTTCGACACCTGCAGAACCAAGACTGCAACTGTCGAAAGATGTAGATGAAGATAATGTTGACCCAACCCAATACAGAAGACTTATTGGATCATTGAGATATCTTTGTCATGCAAGGCCTGGCTTAGCATATAGTGTAGGTATAGTAAGTAGATTCATGCAGAAGCCAAAGGTATCACATCTAGCAGCAGTGAAGAAGATACTAAGGTATCTCAAAGGAACTTTCGGTTATGGCATTTTGTTTCCTGCAGCTGATAAAGGAAAAGAATGCAAGTTAGTAGGATACACTGATTCGATTTTGTATAGTGATGCTGAAGATCGAAAGTCAACAACATGATATGTGTTTATGTTAGGTGGTGCACCAGTTGCTTGGAATTCAAGAAAGGAACCAGTAGTGGCATTATCATCATGCGAAGCAGAATACATAGATGCTTCTCTTTGTGCATGTCAAGCAACTTGGATGGTGAATTTGGTCAAAGAGATGACAGGAAAAGATTATGGAGCAATTACCATGAAGATCGACAACATGCCAGCTATCAATCTGGTGAAGAACCCAATAGCACATGGTCGAAGTAAGCACATCGAAATGAGGTTCCATTATCTTCAAGAGCAGGTAGCATATGGGAAGATGAACTTGAAACACTGCAGAACTGAGAATCAGATTGCAGACATCATGACGAAGGAAGTGCAAGTCAAATTATTCATAAGGCTAAGAGTCATGATGAATATAGATAGTTTAGACACAATGAATTAGATGGTGTGTTAAATTGTAATTCATAGTGTCGAAAAGATTAGATTTGTTTTAGATTTAAATAGATTTGATTTAAGTCTAGAATAAATTAAATTTGATTTAGTAACAAAATAGAAATTTCAGGTTTGGGGCTTAAGGTACAAACTCAGTTATAAATAGAGGGAGTAACTCCTATTTTTTGTAAGCAAGTTGAGCAAGTCATTCACAGTATTTTGCAGTTGCAAAGTGAATAAGAAAGTTTGCACAATTTGTGAGCAGAGAGAAACTCTGCAGAAATTATTTGTCTTGTCTTCTTTCTTTGTTTGTCTCATAATTAAATTGTCATTGTGGTAGAAATTTATCATAGATATTTGATGAGTTTCCAACAAAAATTACAAGAATTTCAAATATTTATAAAGATTTAAATATTCTTCAGAAATTTATAACCGTACAATTAAAGAATAGATTTCATTTCGTAAAATAATAAATAAAAAACTATTATATTTAATCATTATTATTGATGTCGTCAATGTTGACTTGTTCATCGTAAATAATAAGTAGTATAAGTTAAAATATATGATGATTTTTGTTTGAAAAATATCAAATAAAATATCTAATAATACAAGACCAACCCGATAACTAATTATCCCCGAATCATGGTTTTTACACTATAATAATCAATAATAGCATTGAAACAACAATATCTTCAATGTAAATTAATTAATATACAAGAACGGTTTTTACACTATAATAATCAATAATAGCATTAAAACAACAATATCTTCAATGTAAATTAATTAATATACAAGAACAGTTATTACAACCTCACCAACAACAAAAATGATGGTTAAACACTCTTTTGTGTCTCTCAAAAGACTTTCATTCCGAAGATTATAGAAATGAAATAAATAATACTTTTATAGTTAATACATGCAATAAATATGTGGATAAGAAGTTTTCTCTTTTTCTTTTTCAGAAGTTTACGAAAATTTCTGTCAATACTTTAATTTTATTCATTTTTTGTTATAGTGTTTACTACTTTTTCTCTTAAGAATCCCATCACAAATGGTTATATACACAACATCGATAAAATAAATAAATAAGTTGAAAATTGCAGTACTTTATAATAGCGACCTTGATAGAAAACTAAACTACTTTTAGTGCGCTTAATAGTAGCAATTAGTATGGTACCTTGAAAGTATGTGGTGACTACAATGTGTAATGAAAACTAATTAGAAAACTAAAGTGAGGGTTATATTTCGTGTGATTTATTCTATAAGTTAATCGTAAAAATTAGGGATAATAATGGAATCTATTAAGATAAAATTTATGTGATTCATCGATTAAGGGTGTATTTGTTTTAAGGATTGAAATATATTTTTAAAAATGTGATATTGAAAACGAATTTTGTTTCAAATTTAAAAAAATTATTCTCAGATATCTTTTATTTCTATAAATATTGTTACACATAAAATTTCTCAAATTTATTTTCATATTTTAAAAGTGAGAATCCAATATTCTCATAAAAATAATAATAAGTTAACAATAATTTTTCACTAATATTCATATTTATTTTTATTTTTATTTTTAATTTATATATATTTTAAAGTAAATAAAATTTATAAAATTTACTGGGATATATAGTTTTTGGCCAAACACTTTCATAAAAATATTATTTCTAACAATAATAATCGTGAAAATAGAATTCTTAAGAAAGACAATTTTTTAACTTGAAATAAACACACTCTAGAAAGTTCATCCAATTTATCTACTAAATAAAAAATAAGTTAATGGATTGAATTAAATCTATTCATATATATATATATATATATATATATATATATATATATATATATATATATATATATATATATATATATATATATATATATATATATATATATATATATATATATATATATATATATATATATATATATATATATATATATATATATATATATATATATATATATATATATATATATATATATATATATATATATATATATATATATATATATATATATATATATATATATATATATATATATATATATATATATATATATATATATATATATATATATATATATATATATATATATATATATATATATATATATTTTTGATAATTCAATAAATTATTTTTATATTATTCTTTAAATCCAATCAATCTATTTTTTTAATTAATAAAAATTTAATTCTTTTTCGAAAATAAAGAAAAACGATAATATTCAGAATTTCGAAAAATCGAGTTTTTTCAAAAAAAATCAAAAAATTTGAATTTTTTTTTGAAAGATCAATTTTTTTCGGAAAATTGAAAATTGAGTTTTTTCTAAAAGTCGAGTTTAATCGAAAAAAGTCATTTTTATTTCGGAAAATCGATTTTTTATCAGAAAATAGAAAAAACAATTTTTTTCCAGAAAATTGACTTTTTTTGAAAAATCAAATTTTCTTGAAAAGTCGGGTTTTTTTTTTCAAAAAATCGAGTTTTTCCAATGAAAAATTGTAAATTCAAGTTTTTTTTAATCAGTTTTTTTGGAAAATCAAAAAAATCGAGTTTTTTTGGAAAATAAAAAATTGTCTTTTCTCGAAAAAGTTGAAAAATTGAGTTTTTTAGAAAAATCGAAAAATTGAGTTTTTTCGAAAAATCAAAAATCGAGTTTATTTGGGAACTCGAAAATTGAATTTTTTCGGAAAATCGATGAATCAAGATTTTTTGGAAATTCAAAAAATCAAGTTTTTTTTGAAAAATTAAAAAATCGAGTTTTTTTTTGGAAAACCGAAAAATCAAGTTTTTTCGTAAAATTGAGTTTTTTTGAAAAATAGAAAAAATTGAGTTTTTTTTCGAAAAATCAAAAATTGAGTTTTTTCAGAAAATCGAAAAATCGTTTTTTTTTTGGAAAATAAAAAATCGAGTTTCTTTTCAGAAAATCAAAAAAATCGAGTTTTTTTTCAGAAAATCGATGAATCGAGGTTTTTTCAGAAAATCCAAAAATCGAGTTTTTTCAGAAAATCCAAAAATTGAGTTTTTTCGGATATACGAAAAAATCGAGTATTTTTCGTAAAATCGAAATAAAGTTTTTTCGGATAATCGAAAAATCGAGTTTTTTCAGAAAATAAAGAAATCAGTTTTTTTTTGGAAAATCGTGCAATCGAGTTTCTTTGGAAAAATAAAAAAAAATTCAGAAATACATAAAATCTATTTTCTTTTGGAAAATAAAAAAAATCGAGTTTTTTCGGAAAATCAAAAGTTTGAATTTTTTTGAAAACACAAAAATCGAGTTTATTCAAAAATACAAAAGATTTTTTTTTATAAATAAATGAATATATTTAAATTAATATTTTTTAATGAATGGATATTCATCAATTAAAATGATGTTAACGGATGAATTGGATGGATTTTATTCTTAATAGATGAATTAGATTGAATATTTTTAAGCAAGTTTTAATAGATTAATAGATTATTTTGATTCATCCATTACTAATCAAATCCATATCTATCCGATCCACCCATTTTACCATCCTGCTAAAAACCAGTCTTAACAATGTAAAAGTGTTGGATAAGGAGTATTGGTGCTATCCGATTTTTTTTGAAAAATTAAAAAATCGAGTTTTTTTTTGGAAAACCGAAAAATCAAGTTTTTTCGTAAAATTGAGTTTTTTTTGAAAAATAGAAAAAATTGAGTTTTTTTTCGAAAAATCAAAAATTGAGTTTTTTCAGAAAATCGAAAAATCATTTTTTTTTGGAAAATAAAAAATCGAGTTTCTTTTCAGAAAATCAAAAAAATCGAGTTTTTTTTCAGAAAATCGATGAATCGAGGTTTTTTCAGAAAATCCAAAAATCGAGTTTTTTCAGAAAATCCAAAAATTGAGTTTTTTCGGATATACGAAAAAATCGAGTATTTTTCGTAAAATCGAAATAAAGTTTTTTCGGATAATCGAAAAATCGAGTTTTTTCAGAAAATAAAGAAATCAGTTTTTTTTTGGAAAATCGTGCAATCGAGTTTCTTTGGAAAAATAAAAAAAAATTCAGAAATACATAAAATCTATTTTCTTTTGGAAAATAAAAAAAATCGAGTTTTTTCGGAAAATCAAAAGTTTGAATTTTTTTGAAAACACAAAAATCGAGTTTATTCAAAAATACAAAAGATTTTTTTTTATAAATAAATTAATATATTTAAATTTTTTTTAATGAATGGATATTCATCAATTAAAATGATGTTAACGGATGAATTGGATGGATTTTATTCTTAATAGATGAATTAGATTGAATATTTTTAAACAAGTTTTAATAGATTAATAGATTATTTTGATTCATCCATTACTAATCAAATCCATATCTATCCGATCCACCCATTTTACCATCCTGCTAAAAACCAGTCTTAACAATGTAAAAGTGTTGGATAAGGAGTATTGGTGCTATTGATTAAATTCTGCTCATATTTAGGTTTGTTATGGATCTGTAAATGTGATAAGCACAGTGCCAATAACATCTTTTTATTAGAAATGAATCTTATTAGAGAGGAAAGAGGACAAGTACTATCTCAATGCCAATGTATGGTTAGTTGTAACATGCAATATAATCAGCGTTCAGATGGACTATCAATTTTGTCGAAATAACTAGCCCACGCATCAAAATTCAAGAGGCATTGTGGTGAGATGCTTATTTGTGCAATGCCACTTTTGCGGTAGTCCCTAACTCACCATATTTGTTAAAGTATTCTTCTGGACCGTGACGTGATGCTGATACATATCCTGTATTACTTGTTTTTCTTCTGGTTTTCTATTGTTGGTTCATTGTTCAACGCAGCCACCATTCCATCTTCGGTAACATTGATATAAGGGCTCTGATCGATCGACGAGTCTAATGGTGCCTTTGGTTTAGAGACCTGCATTGCCAAAAATAGAGATAACAGCAGTTCAGCCACTAGAAATGCTCCACTTAGTGCACCAAGATGATATAACTTGCATAGCATTCAAAGATAGTATAGAACAAAAGGAAGAAAAAACATTTGTCAACAAGATTATTTATAAGTAACATATTTTCTACCTTCTTCTGTTCATGCATATAATGGCTAGAGTGTAGCACATCAAGAAACTCATTAGCAGCTCTTACCCACCTGCAGCAGGCAAGAAAATCACGTTTCATTTACTTTATAATTGTGGTTGCTTATTTGGAACCTAGATGATTTTATAGCTAATCAAGGAATAATATTGATGATATTATAATCATTTGTTTAAATTGTTTTAAAATATAATAATTGAAGGACAACTAAAGGCATAAGATTGGTAGATGTAACAAAATACTAAGAGTCAGATGCACAAAATGAATCAAGTACCACAGGCTAGATGCAGTTATTCCTTCAAAGAAAGCCAAATGTCCTCCATGCTTTACAGTGGCCAACACAATATTTTTATTTAACCTATTGAAGGATTAACACGTTAAAATGGGTGTTGAAGTAATGCAACAGAAATAGAAAGCAAACTGATTAGAAAAAACAACAAAGCAGCCTACCTGCATTCGTCCCATGGAATGGCTTCCTTGGTACATACGGGATCATCAAGAGCACTAATACAGAGAAGCGGAATTGATACAGATTTCACATAAGGAGTACTGCTGCAACGCCTATAGTACGTATCAACAGTCTAGAAAAACAAAAGGATTTTAGATAGCAGACATAAGGAACCGGAAAAGAGACGACGGTAGAAAATAGAAGATTACAAATCTTAGGTGGTACATGTACCTCATACTTTGCAAACAAACGAGTGGCATGGTCATCAAAATGTCGAATAGAAATTGCCTGCAAAACATAAGAATACATATGATTACTAATCAAGTTTTAAAAACTTAACCAAATCAATAACACTGAACAACATTTGAGAATGTGGTATATATTAGAATAAGTTTTGCGCCTCAAGAAAAAAAGCTATATCCAACATGTAAATGAGAGTAGCTACTATTTGGCCTCAAAAATCAGCACGGAACTTTCAATCACTCAATGTCCTGGACTAGTCACATTTAAAATGTCCACTATAAAATAACAGAATAAAGAGGATTAATGAATAAAAATGAATGGTCAATAGCTTGAAACCCTTATGACATCTTCCACGTTGAATAATACTCACTAGCAACTTGCTCTAAAACCACACACACAAAAACTTACTGCAGTTTTTGGAAGAAAAAAATGTCAATAGGAATGTATATCAGAAAACATAATGAACATGTGATAAAGAAGTCAACATCAAACAATTGTAGGATAAGCATACAAATTTATCATATATTTATATTAAATAGTAGTAAAAATTATGAACTTATTGAGAGTAAGACCACCTTCATTATCCCTTCCCAATTACCAAGCCGAGAAAAGATAGGCTTGTGTCTGCAATGAATATTTGTCAAATCAAGTCAAATGTGAACTATAGAGACACATCTAAAACTTTCATGTTTGTCTGCAGATGATCATAGATGGAAATTAAAAGCTTATAAACCAAAAAGATAGAGGCATACGATTTTGCAAAATCTTGAAGGCCACCTGTTAGTGCTTTGTCATAAAACTTTTGCACAGGAGCACGAGTTATAAATCTATCAGTTATCTGCAAACATTATAGGTAACATTACTTCCAGTTAAGGAGCTATAACAGGCAAAATGAAAAATAGAAACTTTCAGCGATGACAAACTGATAGTGAAATTCGATATAACCCTGTTCATTATATCAAATAGATTGTGTTAAACAATTTTGAACCAGAAGCACATATAGCTTGAATGCTAAAGGCCGGAAAGTATATCACAAGAATGTTTTAGTGCTCGTTTGGATTCACATTTGAAATGGTAGACGTACGTCTAGAATGGTTTCTTCCGTGAAAATACAGAAGCTAGGATTCCTAGCTTTTGGTAGACGCACGTTTGGAGTCATTTTTGACGCGGAAACAAACACACGCTTAGATAGTTTCCATTATGTTTATGTGATTCCAAACCTAAATATTGCAATGTGCATACTTCGTTCCTAAAGCTTTAATCTAGTTAAAACTTTAACATTCCATTTAGAATGCATGATATTTCAGTTGATTCTTAAGTTTTTTTTTTTCAATTGGATTCACAAACAATTAGATTGGGTCCAAATTCAGAAGATAGATCCATTAGATAGTGGTTACTTTTCACAACATATTAGGTACATTAATAAATGTCATTTCAGCAAAAGTCAAGCTTTGAAATCAAAATACTTCAGTAATTACTAACCAAAAGGTCCCAAGGAGAGCAAATAGCTACAGCTCCAGCTACCGGAGTATTCTCACCTTCCTCACCAAGATATTTTACCTGCAAACAATCCTTACAATCATACAGTGTTGTGCCAAGCTATTTGGATATTTGAGCCCACGTTGAAGATATGTGTGATTACATCAAACTTCAACATTTAGATTAGTTGAGGTATGCAATTAAATTAATCAACGGGGACACAAACATGACATGAAGAAATTTGATGCAAGAAATTTACAAGACTTAAGCTGCGAATTTACCAGAATATTAGCCCCAACACTATTTCCAACAATAAACAAAGGCGCCTTGGGATTCTCTTTGTGGAGATAATTAACAACTGTGCGAGTATCCTCAGTCCATCCAGAATTGTAGAAAATATCAGACTGAAATAATTTTAATAAGCATTTACATTACCAAAAGAAGAAAACAACCAAACCGATACACCATTGAGATGCACATCAATCCTACAACTCCAACAAAAAGAAATGCAAATAATCAAACTTGTTAATCTACACATTTCTAACCGTGATTGGAACACCTCCAAGTCCTCGGTGATTACTGACAACAACTTTCCATCCGCGTTTTGCCGTATGATATGCAAGGTGTTTGAGATACTGCGAAGAAAGGGAGAATAACAATCTATAAGATGGCACTACAATATAACTTAGGCACACAAATAAACAATAGTAGCTTGAAATAACTTACAGGAGCTGAAGAATCACTTGTTAAACCAGGAATCAAAATAGCAATGGGAGTAAATTCATCTTTATTTACAACACTGCTAGAATCTGTACAATTACCAAACACAAAATTCTGAAAGGTCAACAAGTCTTTCTACCAAAATTACTATGCATTTTCCAATACTACTTTCCTCCCTAAATATAGGATTATCCGGTGTTTATTCTCTGTTCAAAGAAAAAATTAACTAATTATCTCTATTAGAAGGTGCAGATACTATTCAAACTGGTTAATTCATATCGCGACCAATATCAGTGTTGTAGTACATGTACCAACCGCGACAGATGTTTAAAACCTTCGGATCAACAAATTTTGTGAAGGACAGAAAAGTAATTATAAGAATATTTTTCTACTATATGCATACCGTCAGAGTTAGTTACCCAGTCCAAAGCAAGGGTTCCACCATCAGAAGTAGTAAATAATTGTCTGAAATTGAAATATATGAACTAATAAGATTTAATTTATATATTATATATTATTTATCCCTATGCATAAAGAAAAAGGAGAAGGTAAAATGACTGTTATGACCTTTTGTAACTGAAAACGGGAGGTCTACCAAAGAAGTTGAGAAAAACCGTTTGAAGATGAGGACTGGAAAGCCAAGGCGTGACAGAATATCTTCCCTGAAGAATCCGGCACTTTGAAACGACGGCGTCGTAGATTTCGGAGGAGGAGTGGTAGGTGAAGTCAACGGCGGAGCCGGAGAATCCGGTGAAGAGATCTTCGAAGAAATGGATTTCGAGGAAATTGTAGAGGAAGCATAGGAGAAGAGTGGTAAGGATGAGAAAGTAATGCCAGATTGGAAGAAGAGAGAGTCCTTTGAGGATGAAGAAGTAACCGTTTGAAGGCGATGATGGATCAAACTCCATGGAGATTGGGATTTGAGTTTGTTAGAGTTTGTTGAAGTGTTTTTGATAGGTGTGAGAGAATATATAACACTTGACAGTCAATTATGCACGACGGAATAGAGAATTTTTAATTATTATTTAAGATGTGAAATGTGTTCAAATAAGTTGAATTATTGATTCTTGTCGTATCTTGACTGGATCGCATATCATGTCGTTTCATGACTGGCGGTGGACTGGTGATGCTGTTCCATACATACAAGCAGCAGCCTCATCACGGTTGCTTTCTTTCCCGCCTGCACACATAAAATAGCGTAACTAACAAGTGCAGATCACGTAATACAGTAATAAAGAATCACAAATAAAAACTATTTAAGAAATTGTGTATTTAATTTTTTAGTTTAAAATTTTTATCTTAAACTTTTTGGGAAGTTTGGATTAGATCTTCAGAAAAGTAAACTCTAGATTCAAGTTTTCACGAACATTATATAATTTTTTAACATGTACTCTAAAATTATTTGTTAGTCATTTTTAAAATATAAATAATATTATAAGTAGTGATATATTTATCATAGACTCATATGGAATGATATAGAGATCTATCTTTATTAAGTGTTGTCTAAGGGTGTGTCGTTTAGATATGATTTTCACTTATTAAATAGTTTATCTCAGTAGAAAAATATAAATCTGACGTGTATAGAGCTTATAATCACGCGTGAAAGAAGTAATGGTCACGATTATCTAAGACGTATGCATTCAACGAGTTTCATGGGTAAGGTGCGACGGTTACTGTTTCTTAAAAACTCTCAAATCCAAACTCTTACCTTATAGATAAGGAGGACAATCTCATATCCAATTTGAAATGTATTTAAGAAGTCATATGTGATTCGAAAAATGCAAAATTGTGATTTGATTCATATGCAACAAAAGGTTTTATAAATGAGTGATTTTGCAGTATGATTTGAATTAAATGCATCTATGGTTCAAATAAAAAAGACCAATGGCCAAAATGAAAGTGAATATTAAGTTAATTCAAATCAATCAAAAGAGTGATTTAAATCATTTTGACTTGAGACTTCAATAAACTTCAAATAAAATAAAAGAAGGTGGTTGAAATCACTAAGAATCATAATTTGAATCAAGTCCCCCCCCCATAAGCTACAAATAAGTTTAAAAATCATTTTGCGACTTAAATCAAGTAAAAGATTGATTATTGAGGAATATAAGTTGCATCATATTCTTAGACTAGACTTAGACAATTTAGGGATTGAGCTTCAATGACTTTAAGGTGTCAAAGTTACTGTAACTTTATCTCTATTATAAATTATTTTCTTTCATTCTATTTTTTTCCTTTTTTCCTCTTTCTCTTCAAAAGTAATTAAAATCACCTAAAATTATCAAAGGTAAAATCACTTAATCCCAACCCATAATTTACACCAACCAAGACAACTATGTCCAGAATGAAAACCTAGACCTTTTCATTTATAACAAGTTTAAATTCTATTTTGATATGTGTAGTGTTTTTTTAGTGTAAAGGAATGTGTGCTAGTGTGTTTCATGCTTGATAGATTATATTTCAAAATTATTGTAATTTCCATGTTTTGATTGTCTTGATTTTACATTCACATATTGACTCCTTTCATGTTATTCTTTTGAGTTGTTTGACTTTGTCACACACCACAACCACATCCATACTCCAATCATTTACATATCATCTATATTTAAATTTGGTTTAGAGTTGCAATACCTTTAGAGTGTATGACTTATTTTAATGAGAAAAAAATATTTTTTAAAGAAATTTAAAATGACTTCATTCAAATATCTTGTTTGGGTAAATGAATGAGAGAATTTTTAAAATGATAGAATTTTATTAGATATTTTTTAATGATTAATTTGGGAGAATTTACAATTTCACTTCGAATGATGAAATTGTGAATTCCATCACTCTTTCTCATGAGTGCGGTCTATGAGGTTTAAATTTCACGCTTTCTTCTCTAGATGTCTTTCTCATGACACGCGTTCTGTGTTATTCATATCTCACACTCTCTCGTCTTAAATATGTCTCTCGCATTTCTATCACACCCTCTTCTCTCTCTCATAATCAATCCACTCTCCTTCATCTTAGGTATTTGCATTCTTTTCCATCTTGCTAATTCAGTGTTAGGATTCTTATTTGTCATTTTGATCACGAATGTGTAGCACTCACACTAACTTGTACTGCTTAATATTAGGATAATTAGTTGTTAAATTGTTATTTATTTCATTATTTTAAGATTAAAACACCTTATGTCCTATCAAATAATTTAGTAACATTAAACTTACTGAGAGTAACTCCAATGGGAGTTCCTTCACCGTTTTTCCAGCATGACAAACGCAGCATACAAATTGAATACCGATGGAGTTGTCCAGCCTAGAAATCTGTTACAGTGTAATGCAAGGTTCTTCAAACTAAAGAAATAATAAATTAATAACAAAATTGTTTTCTTTCACTTTATTTTTTAATTTTTTTTAATAATTTATTTGTTTACAAATTTTATATATGATCTTTATTATATATTAACAGTTTTATAAATAATTGTTTTCTTTTAATAAAGTTAATTTTCTTTAACACTTTTCTAATTTCTTTTACTTTAATTATTTTAATTATTGTTATAAAATTTAAGTTTAATTATATTTATTTATTTATTTTATTATATATTAAGTTTGATTAATTTATGTGATGTTATTTATTTTTATTGTTTTTAGTTATATGTCAAGTATTTGAAATTTATTTTAATTTATTTTAAATTATAAGAATGATAAATGATGAGAATGATGAAAATTAAATTTGAGTAATTTTGTTATGTTATTTATTTTTAATGTTTTTAATTATATGTCATGTATTTGAGATTAATTTTAATTATCATTTTAAATTTTATGTTTAATTTTAATTTGATTTATTTTATATTAATTTAAATATAAATAATTATTTTAAATCAAATAAAATTTAATATGAATAAAATATTAATATATAAAGTAAAGATGTGATATCTAATTTGAGTTCTTTAGAGTTGCACCATTAGAGTGAAAATTGAATGAGTTGTTTCAAGATGATTTAGTTTAATAGATCCCACAAAAAAACCAAAAATTGAATTGCACCATTGGAGGTACTCTAAGAATATGACGTGGATTTGTATACTCATTAGCTACTTTTCATCCTCTTTTAAAGTTTTGAAGTCTAGTTAAAGTTTTGAATTTGGGTGGTCAATGTGTAGGATTCTACTAGTGTTTTTACTTAGTAAAGGAATGTTATTCTGCCTTGTGTTCGTAAAAGTACTTTTATTTTAAGAAATGAACATTAGTATAGTCGAAACTTCAATAAGACATAAAAGAAATGAAGAAGAAAGGGAAGAGCTTCAGGAAACAACATTCATTCTTGTTAGTGTTGTTACTACGTTAGTAGGAGTAATGATTTTGTATCATGATTAGAGATAGTAATGGATACCCATGGATATGGATATTAGTTTTCTACTACCCGCTTTATTTAATAAATATGATATCTGTATCTGCTCCATATCCGTGTAAGTATCTCTTAGACGGATATCCGTAAATTTTAAAATACCAGTGGATATATATGGATATCTATGGATACTTTTATTTTATTTTTTAAATATATAATAAATTAAATTTTTTATCCTTTTTAAAGACAATAAAATAATTTCAAATTTAACACATAATAATAATAATAATAGAAAAAACAAATCACATTCATTTTATTTCTTCTTTTTACAAATAATTATATTATGCTCAACAAAATAATAAAAGTTTTATATTCAACAAAATAATAATAATTATAATAATAATATTAATATTAATAATTTTAGATTAAATAAATTAATATTTAAGTAATTTTGTTAATTATTAACGGATACAGATACTCGTGAGTACGAATACCATCAAATTCATATTTGTACCCGTAAGTAAACAGATAATTAAATATCTATTTATTTTATCTATGGATATCTATTAAGACAACATATCCGTGTCTGTGATGAGTTTTATCCATAAATACCTACGAGTACGGAATTTTTTACTATCTTTAATTATGACAAATATTTTGTCAAAGAATCAACTTGAAATTTTGAATTGGAAATGTGTAATTTCCTTAACCGTCTATCCAGAGAAACAAAAACTAATTGCATGGAGCAATTAAGAGTTAGTAAAGGGATATTTTTTAAACTTTGTAGAATTTTAGAAGAAAAAGGGCAATTGTTAAAGACAAGAAATGTCCCTACTTCTAAATTTGTGTCACTATTTTTGCATATCCTTGTTCAAAATCTAAAATATATAACCATACACTTTAATTCAATAATATCCTTAGAGTTGTTATGAAAGTAAGTCGAGAATATTTGAAGTTTTACGATAATAATTTAGGTGGCCTTGAGGAAAATAAATGGAAATGGCTTGAGGTAAGTTTTGAAATTTAGTTTACAACTTTTAACTCTTTTTAGGTATATATAGTTGTAGTAATTTTTTAAAATTGTTTTTAGAATTCATTTGAGCACTTGACGGGACATATGTTCCAGTAACATTGTTGTACAAGATAGGCCTAGATAATGTAATAGAAAGAGGGACATATCTACAAATGTGTTAGGAGTTTGTGGTCTAAATTTATGGTTAATTTATGTGATATTAAGGTGAGAAGGGTCAGCAAAAGATTCTCGAGTATTACAAGATGCTTTACGTTGTCAAAGTTGTCTTCAATTCTAAATCATAACATATTAATATTTTATTTATTTAATGGATCAAATGTGTTTTTTTCTTTATTTTAAAAAATAATTATTGTAGGTAAATACTTTATTGTGGATGTGAGATATACAAATGATCCTAGATTTTTAGCAACATATAGAGTGATTAGATATCATCTTAAATAGTGGATTTGAAATAAGATCGCGATCTTGCGAGTCTTAAAGAATCTAGACCGCAAGTATACAGTCCTATCGCGTGTAGCTTTAAAGATTATCGAATCTCAAGGGATTAAATGTCGAACTATCGTTATCTTAGGTTACTACGTAAATCTAAGGCTAATAATGTAATTAATAGGGGGTTTAGGGAACCTAACTGGTTATAATCTAGTTTAGATTCAAGGGAGAATATCGGTATGTAATGATCGGACTTCGGGGATTTAGCAACTCATTGACCTAACTCGGATTAACAAAACAGTTTTTAGTAGGAAGTATTTGTTTGAAAATCCTCTTCTCACACTCTCGTGTTTATTGATTCAGATCCTACGATCAAACCTAAGTGAGTGCTCTCGTTGTTTCAATTAGAGTTTAAAAATAGTTTTTGGACACAAACAAAACCTAATCAACTTAAAAACGCTCTCGCTGTATTTTAAATTGATGCACAATTACCACTGTCTAGTTATTATCTCAAACTCTCGTTTTATTGATCCTGACTTCTATCTGTATTTTACTCTCGTAACAAAACAGTTAATATTTAGAACTAGTAATTGAAACCAGAAAATTATTCTTTTTTTAAAAGGAATTGATCAATTGGCGTTGCTAAACCCCGTTGGCTATATGATATTACATACCGATAAATAAATTTAGTCTAGCATGTTATACAATTCAATAACAACGCAACATAAATAACTACCATCAAACAATTTAAATAAACTAAACATTTCAGACAATCCTGGCATAAATGAATAAAATACTTAAATTAAACATGAAAATACTATGGCATAATATTTGGCTGACTTCAGGTGTCTCCCACAGATCAGTAAAATAAACGAAAAGAAATAATGCGGAAAATATTCAACAGAGTAACAGTAAAAGAAGAGAAAAGAAAATGCCCCCCAAAAATGGGGATTTGAGGTTCTATTTATAGGCTTGGAGACGCGCAGGGAGTTGAGATATTTTATCCTCTGGATTTTCCTCCGTAGCGACCGCTACGGGTTGAAGGAATCAGTGTAACAGTAATTACACTCCTGATTTTGGGGAGGGGCTAGCGTGGCAAGGCGTAACAGTCGTTACACCTGGGTTAGGTGACGTGTAACGGTCGTTACACCCCCCTTTGGGTGGATTGAGCCCAGCGCTTCTTTCTTCATTATTCTTCCAAGGCTTTTTACTTGTAATGCACCCAATTCTGCCACACATCCCTCAATTGCATAATTGCTCTTTCTTTGTGCGAATTTTAAATATGATTAGCTCGACTTTTCTTGACTTTCTTCGCACATGACTTGCAAACATCAAATTCCTGAAAAACATAGAAAATACCAACATAATACCAATAAAGAATAATTTAATTAATTAAAATGCAGATAAAATTTATGTAAATTAATCCAAATATTCGATACATTTTCGGTTTATCAAACTCCCCTACACTTGAACATTTTCTTGTCCTCAAGCAAATAATAGAGCAAAAAAAAACGTTTAACTCACGGTTTCCGACATAATCTCATAACACGACTTGAATCGTACGTGGTTGAGGGGCGTTACATTAGAAAGATGGAACTAGGTTCCGACACTAATGATACCGAAATGACACAAAACCATAGGACATGGTCAAAATCCTCCATCCTATGCAAACTAGTCTGAATTATGCTATCATAGCTCAACCTAATTCTTTTGTTCGAAATCAACCGCTTTCATTCTAGCGCAATCACATTAAGCCATTTATCTTTCGCACGCACATAGTATAGTAGCCGGTTAGCGATTCTGGTCTCTTATGCACGGGTTTCTGGTACATAAGTTGGTAACCCTTTTTCTTTCCCAGATTATAAGTCTCGGGGGATCGAACCGTAGTTCACCCTACCAAATTCAGCACCAGATACCACTGAACAGGCTTAGAACTGGTTGTTACATCAGTTTTTGTAGGTACCGCAACTGTTGGATTAAATGACCTGGTGAAGGTCACCTAACTTAATTAGCGCATTCCCTATTATATCTCGATGCTTATCATTTTTTTCTTCTGATTAGTACCAGTCACTTATATTCATTGGCTCCCTACGTAGTTTATGGATAAGATGGTGTTAACTGCTAGTATAAACTACTCGGGGTTGATCCAAAACTAAAATTTAAGGCTTCAGTATCATAACCACTCAAACTGGTTTGCATAATCTGGAAGATTTAGGTGTCAAGGCGGTATTATTTTTGTCGACTCTTTTTCAAAAAATCTAACACATCCTAATTGTGAACAACCTATATACTTTTCAAATGTATCGAGCTAATGCGTCGAAAGAAAAACTTTTTATGGTTCAAGGAAAGTGTTGAAGTACGAATAACTTACGAAAATGATTTTTTATTGAATGGAAAGGGAAATAACAAAAATTCGAATAACTTACTAGGAAAATAGAAAACATAACATAGGTAACATAAGTTTCCTCCCCTACACTTGAACCGAGCGTTGTCCTCAATACGACAAATAAAGTGAGAAAAGAAAACAAACAGGAAACTTAAGAAATAATAATAAAAATGCAAGGAATGGAGAAAACATAGATCACTCCTCATTTCTGTCTCTGACGTTTCTGCCGATGGATGCTTCACCTTGTGCTCTTCCTCCTCGTGTCCTTACTCCACCTCTTATGGGTCTAGGAGGTTCCTCACCAGTGTTGTAAACATAAGCATGCGGGCCTTCAACATGGAATAACAAGTGTCTTATTTCATCAGTCAGGTTAGAAATGTCGTGATGGTTCCAGTAAGCGTTATCGCGTTGATCGCGCTGCAGCTCCTGCATCATTTGCATCAGTTCTTATTGACGCTGATCTTGTAGTAAAAGCGATGCATAGATAGCTTCGATGGTGGCCGGCTGAGGATCATTTCCTGCTTGTTCTTGTTGTGGCCCTTTTTGATTCACTTCTGGTACTGCATTTTCTACACCTTCTTGATTATCCTGCACGTGTGCTCTAGGGGCTGGTGCCTGCAAATCATAAATCTAATTTGTGGCGATGTCAATTCTTGTTACATCTGGATTCGGTAGAATAATACTTGGGAAGACCTTGTGCTGCACCATCAGGTTGTACCTTTCATCCCTTCTTGCTTTGACAAGATGACCAAACTGACAATATTCAATATCAAGAAACTCAGCTTGCGAAAAAGGTAGTTGAACCAACCTGTTTTGCAAATTCAGATAGTTGGCAATAGCGGTGACTAAACCTCCTATACAGAAAGGTGATGTGCTTGCGCTCCTTGATAACAGAGACTGGATGTGGTTGAGAAGGAATGGAGAAGCATTTATTCTAAGATCGGGATCAAAGGTGCAATATAGAAAATACATTTCCCTAGAGTTCACTTTATTGTTGTTCACTCACCCGAACACTATATTGGCTAGAACACAGTGGAAATAATGGATGCATGGGTTGTGTATGTGAGTGGATAAAAGCTCAGCCCAGTCGTTGACCTGAGTATTAGTTAAAAATTCCTAAATTTCAATCGATCTTGCCTTCCAATCTTCTTCAGGCGGAATTCTATATTCCACACCTTCACCATGGTTGCAGTGGAGTATCTGACTCAGAGTCTCTTGATTCATGGTGTACTCCGTGTTGAATAATCTGAAAGTTGCTGCACCGATTAGATAGTTACTGGCTTCTGGAGTGGATGGTGTTTGTTAGGAAAAAGAGCTCAAGAATTCCAACGCGAGGGATTCATAAGTTGGAAGATTCATGGTGGAAATGTAGTGTAGACCGAATTCATGGAGCATAAATTGCACACTTTCAAGCAATTCCAAGTCACGTAAGCAGTCTTCATCAATATACCTTGTTGGAAGTTGTTGTACCCCAAAATTTCCCCTCTCATTTCTCAAGAAATCTCTCATAAGATCTCCATTAATTCAAGACTACACAAGGTTTGATCAGCTCAAGACACCTCCTCAAGCACTGACAACTCAAAATTAGGGTTTGAGTTTTTACAAAGATGATTGAACTTCTAATGCCTCAAATGACTTTCATGGATCATTAGGAACCCTCAAGATTTCTCATGTCAAGTTTCAAGCTTTGAATCACATTTTTGCTCAATCAGTTGACCTAAATTCAATTGTATTAGGGAAAAGTCAATTGTCGTGCCATTTCTTAGTTCGCTCCTTGTAGATTTTGGCATTCTCGTATCCATCTAGCCTAAGCTCTTCCAATTCATGGATGTCTAGAATTCTCTTTTCTCCAGCGGATTTGTAACTTAGATTCATGGTTTTGATGGCCCAATAGGCTTTGTGTTCCAGTTCTACGGGTAGATGGCATGGTTTACCATAGACCAGTTTGAAAGGTGTGGTTCCAATGGGTGTCTTGTGTGCTGTTTTGTATGCCCAAAATGCTTCATGTAGTTTAGACGACCAATCTTTCCTAGATGTGGCAACAGTTTTCTCAAGTATTTACGTAATCTCCCTGTTAGAGATTTCCACTTGCCCGCTTATTTGTGGGAGGTAAGGTGTTGCTACGCAGTGTCAGACTCCATACTTTGCTAAGAGTTTATTAAAAATTTGGAAATGAAATGAGAGCCACCATCACTGATGACTAATCTCGGAACACCGAATCTTGGAAAATTATATTTTTGAATAACCTAATCACTACTTGTGCATCATTTGTTGGAGAGGCTACAACCTCTATCCATTTGGATACGTAATCTACTGCCACTAATATGTAATTGTTGCCAGAAGACAATGGGAAAGGTCCCATAAAGTCAATTCCCCATACATCAAATATCTCTACTTCTAGGATACCCCTTTGAGGCATCTCATCGCGCCTAGATATGTTACTAGTGCATTGACATCAGTCACATTTTGTAATTGAGGAATGGACATCTTTCAATAGACTGGGCCAATAAAGGCCAGCTTGTAGAATTTTTGCGCAAGTCTTTGAGGTGCTAGCGTGTCCATCATAAGGGGTTTCATGACAATGAGATATTACGCTCTCTATTTTACTATCAGGAACACATCAATAGAAAATACCATCGGGGCCTCGCTTGAATAGTAAGGGCTCGTCCCAATAATAGTGTTTGAGATCATGAAAGAATTTCTTCTTCTGCTGATAAGTTAAATTAGGTGGAAAGACTTTTGCTGCTAAGTAGTTGACATAGTCAGCATACCAAGGCGGTGAAATTTGAGTAGATATTTCTTCCAATACTTCAGTTGTCTCGTCATTGTTGCAAAATTCAAGACATTCTTCAGCTTAGTTTTCAGACCTCATCTGGTCTACCAGGTGTTCATATGGAAAATCGTCATTGATGGGTATCTCTTCAGGTTTAAGATTTTCCATCCTAGATAGATGGTCGGCAACAAGATTTTCAGATCCTGGTTTATCTTTGATTTCCAAATCAAACTCTCGTAAGAGTAAGATCCATCTTAATAATCTTGGCTTGGCATCCTGTTTAGCTAATAGGTATCTAATAGCTTTGTGATTAGTGTAGATAATAATATTTGCACCTACTAGATAGGAACGAAATTTATCTAATGCAAAAATGACTACCAAGATTTCCTTTTCTGTAGTGGCGTAGTTTATCTGTGCAGAATCAAAAGTCCTACTTGCATAGTATATTGCATGGAGTTTTTGTCTCTTCTTTGTCCTAGGACTGCACCTACTGCATAATCACTTGCGTCACACATTATCTCGAATGGTAGACTCCAATCAAGTGGTTCTATGATAGGTGCGGATATGAGAGCTGCTTTTAACTGTTCAAATGCCTTCAAGCAGTCATCACCGAAGATGAACTCAGCTTCTTTCATTAAGAGGTTAGTCAGAGGTTTAGAAATTTTCGAGAAATCTTTTATGAAGCTTCGGTAGAAACCAACATGGCCTAAGAAACTTCGTATATCTCTTATGGTTTTTGGGGGTTGGAGGCTTTCTATTACTTCAATCTTAGCTTTGTCTACTTCGATCCCCTTTTCAAAAATTATGTGTCCAAGTACAATTCCTTGTTTTAGCATAAAATGGAATTTCTCCCAATTCAACACTAGGTTTACATGTACACATATTTCCAGTACCCTTTCCAGGTTTGACAGGCATCCTTTAAAACTTTGCTCGCATACCGAGAAGTCATCCATGAACACTTACATGATATCATCTATAAAATCGGCAAAGATGGACATCATACATCTTTGGAATGTTACAGGCGCATTACATAGTCTGAACGACATTCACCGATAAGCAAACGTACCATAAGGACACGTGAATGTTGTCTTTTCTTGGTCATCAGGGTGGATAGGAATTTGAAAGAATCCCGAATAACCGTCTAATAGCAGTAGTAAGAATGCTTAGCCAATCGCTCAAGCATTTGGTCAATAAAAGGTAGAGGGAAATGGTCTTTTCGAGTTGATTTATTTAGTTTTCTGTAGTCGATGCACATTCTGGCTCCACTCACTACTCTTTCTGCTATTTGTTCTCCCGCTTTATTTGTCGTGTCTGTGATTCCTCCTTTCTTGGGTACACAGTGGACTGGACTAACCCATTGTCTATCTGAGATTGGATAAATGATACCTGCATTTAGAAGTTTAGTTACTTCATCCTTGACTACAGTGCTCAAGATCGGGTTAATTCTTCTCTGATGTTCTCTAGAACATTTACAGTCTTCTTCCAGCATAATGTGATGCATGCAGATGGAAGGACTTATTCCTTTAAGATCAGCAATTTTATATCCTAAAGCAGAGGGATATTTTCTTAAGACATGCAATAGTTTTTCCGTCTCGGTTTGTCCTAAGTCTGCATTGACTATCACGGGTCTTTTAAGTTCGGAATCTAGGAATTTGTATCTTAGGTTTTGGGTAAAACTTTAAGTTCCAAGTTGGGTTTCTTCGGACAAGGCATATGATTTGGTGTCAGTTCTAGGCATTCGCTTAAACCATCATCTCGATATTTGGGACACCAATCATCATCTTCAAAAATTAGGGGCATCAGAATCTTCATAGTTTCGGAATGAGTTTCTTCTGCTGACTCCATCTCTTTGACACATTCGTCTATTACATCTAACATATAGCATGTATCATCTATAGCCGGGGCCTGTAGGAACTGTGTCAGGATAAACTAAACTTTCTCTTCTCCAACTTCAAAAGTTAGCTTTCCTCTTTTAACATTTATAATAGCTCCAACAGTGGCTAAAAATGGTCTTCCCAATATTATAGGGGTTACGATGTCTTTTTTAATGTCCATAATGATGAAATCTGTAGGGATATAGAATTAACCTATGCGTACCAAAATGTTTTCTAGAATTTCCACAGGGTATTTGACAGAGTGATCTGCTAGTTGTACTGACATCTTGGTTGGTCTTAATTCTCCCATGTCAAGCCTTTTGGGTATGGGCAGGGGCATAACGCTGATACTAGTGCCTAAGTCGCATAAAGCTTTTTCTATGACATACTTACCTATATTACAGAGTATAGAGAAACTTCCGGGATCCTTCAGCTTCTGAGGCATTTTGTTTTGAATGATTGCGCTACACTCAACAATGAGTGTAATTCTCTCATTATCCTCTATCTTTTTCTTGTTTGACAAAATTTCTTTGAGAAACTTAGCATACAAGGGCATTTGAGTGATAGCTCCTATGAATGGTATCGTGATGTTTAATTGTTTCAGAAGTTCAACAAATTTCTTAAATTGCCCGCACTTATAGATTGAGTAAGTCTTTGAGGATACGAGATTGGTGGTTTGTAAGGCGGTGGAGGCACATAAGGATTTTCCATTTCTTCTGTCTCTCCATCACCTACCTTCTCTTTTGGTTCACTTTCCTCCTCGGTTGTTTTTCTATAACTTTGGGACATGGCTGGGTTTTCAGCTCTAGGATCAATTGGTCCATCGTATTCAGTCCCACTTCACAATATAATAGCATGAGCATGTCCTTTTGGATTCGATTGAGGTAGACCTATAAATGTAACAGCAGGTGCAGTAGTAGGTGCTTGTTGTTGGGCCACTTGCGAAATCTGGGTTTCAAGCATTTTGTTATGGGTAGCTAAAACATCTACTTTATTCACTAACTGTTTGATTTGCTCACTAGTGTGAATATTTTGGTTTAGAAATTCCTTGTTAGTTTAAGCTTGGGTAGCTATAAAATTTTCCATTAGAATTTCGAGGTTAGACTTCCTAGGCATATTAGGAGCAGCTGCAAGTGCTTTTTGATATCTTGGTGGTATAACAGGTGCTTGGCCAGGCGCATACAACACATTGGTGTTCTTATATGCGAAATTTGGATGATAGTTCCATCCAGGGTTGTAAGTGTTCGAGTAAGGGTTTCCTTGAGCATAATGTACTTGGTCGGGGGGGGGGGGGGGGGGGGGGGTTCTTGCTAATATTTGACAGTCAGGAGCAGCATGTCTAGGTACTCTGTATATCTCGCAATTCGGAGTTATAGCAGCCACGGTGGCTGGAGGTACTGTGGTTAAGTTATCTATCTTCTGGACGAGAGCGTCTACCTTAGCATGGACGCTATCAAGATTGCTGATCTCGTACATACCTCCTTTTGTCGGTGCTTTCTCTACGGGAGCTTTGTCTGCTTGACTTCTTTCACTCCCCCACTAATTGTGGTTTTGAGCCATACTTTCTATGAGAGCATAAGCAGCAGCGTAGGATTTATCCATAAGTGTGTCACCTGCAGCGGCGTCTATTGTTAATCTTGTATTATGAAGGAGACCATTGCAGAAGGTATGGATGATTAACCATTCTTCTAGGCCATGATATGGACAGAGCCTCAGCATGTCTTTGTATCTTTCCCAAGCGTCAAAAAGAGACTCGTTGTCCTTTTGTCGAAAATCGCTTATTTGGGATCTTAGCATAGCTGTCTTACTTGGTGGGAAATATATTGCAAGAAATACTTTCTTCAACTCATCCCAAGACGTAATCGAGTTAACTGGTAGAGACTAGAGCCAGGCTCGGTCTCTGTCTCTTAGAGAAAAAGGGAAAAGTGGAAGTCTTATCGCCTCTTGACTGACTCCATTGTTCTTAACTGTATCTGCGTATTGTAGAAACATTGATAAATGTAGATTAGGGTCGTCCATTGACCCTCCAAAAAACTGGTTTTGTTGTACAACAGACAACAAGGAAGGTTTGAGTTTGAAGTTATTAGCCTCAATCAAAGAAGCAACAATGTTGTTATGTGGTTCTTCTTGCGAAGGAATAGCATAAGATTTGAGCGGACGTGGCTGATCACCCATGTCTGGTTCTTCAATTGGTTCGGCGAGGATAGAAGATTGAGACAGGGATTGATTTGTACGAGATACTCGTACTCATAGTCTTCTAGTAATAGAGCTCTCAGGTTCGGAAATTGGTAGCACCAAGCCTTCATCTTTAGAGCGAGTGCTTGGCATACAATTGGGAATGGTGCCTTAGTCTCTACAGCATAACTAAAAGAGTTACGATATCGACTTGTTAGTCCCCGAAAATGGTGCCAAAAACTTGATTGCGACTTTGTGAGTCTTAAAAAATCTAGACCGCAAGTATACAGTCCTATCGTGTGTAGCTTTAAAAATTATCAAATCCCAAGGGACTAAATGTGGAACTACCGTTATCTTAGGTTACTACGTAAATCTAAGGCTAATAATGTAATTAATAGGGGGTTTAGGGAACCTAATTGATTATAATCTAGTTTAGATTCAAGGGAGAATATCGGTATGTAATGGTCAGACTTCGGGGATTTAGAAACTCATTGACCTAACTCAGATTAACAAAACAGTTTTCAGTAGGAAGTATTTGTTTGAAAACCCTCTTCTCACACTCTCTTGTTTATTGATTCAGATCCTACGATCAAACCTAAGTGAGTGCTCTCGTTGTTTCAATTAGAGTTTAAAAATAGTTTTTGGAAACAAGCAAAACCTAATCAACTTAAAAGCGCTCTCGTTGTGTTTTAAGTTGATTCACAATTACCATTGTCCAGTTATTATCTCAAACTCTCGTTTTATTGATCCTAACTTCTATCTGTATTTTACTCTTGTAACAAAACAGTTAATATTTAGAACTAGTAATTAAAACCAGAAAATTATTCTTTTTTTAAAAGGAACTGATCAATTGGCGTTGCTAAACCCCGTTGGCTATATGACCTTACGTACCGATAAATAAATTTAGCCTAGCATGTTATACAATTTAATAACAGTGCAACATAAATAACTACCATCAAACAATTTAAATAAACTAAAAATTTCAGGTAATCCCGGCATAAATAAATAAAATACTTAAATTAAATATGAAAATACTATGGCAGAATATTTGGCTGACTTCAGGTGTCTCCCATAGATCGGTAAAATAAACGAAAAGAATAATGCAGAAAATATTCGGCAGAGTAACAGTAATAGCAGAGAAAAGAAAACATCCTCCAAAAATGGGGATTTGAGGTCCTATTTATAGGCTTGGAGACGTGCAGGGAGTTGAGATATTTTCTCCTTCGGATTTTCCTCTGTAGCGACCGCTAGGGATTGAAGGAATCAGTGTAACGGTCGTTACACTCATGCTTTTAGGGAGGGGCTAGCGTGGCAAGGTGTAACAGTCGTTACACCTGGGTTAGGTGATGTGTAACGGTCGTTACACCCCCCCTTGGGTGGATTGGGCCCAACGCTTATTTCTTCTTTATTCTTCCAAGGCTTTTTACTTGTAATGCACTCAATTCTGCCACACACCACTCAATTGCATAATTTCTCTTTCTTTATGCGGATTTTAAATACGATTAGCTCGACTTTTCTTGACTTTCTTCGCACATGCCTTGCAAACATCAAATTCCTGAAAACATAGAAAATACCAACATAATACGAATAACAAATAATTTAATTAATTAAAATGCGCATAAAATTCATGTAAATTGGTCCAAATATTCGATACATTTCCGGTTTATCAAAATACTCCTTAAAATTACAAGGAATTGATTAATCTTTGCCATTCAAGTGCAAGGAATGTAATTGAAAGGTCATTTGGGATATTGAAGAAAAATGGAGTATTGAGAACTTCTTATTTTTTATACAAGGAAATAAATTATAATTATAAGTGCTTGTTTCTTATTGCATAATTTCATCATAGACGAAAAACAAAGTGATTAATTTATAGGCTCAATACTTGAATGTTTTATCTATTGTTTATGAAGAGTTAACCAACCAACAAACAGAAAGAGGAACAACTAATGGTGTGGATGAGGTTGGAACTATTCAAGTAATTGAAGAGTGGGCAACATTTTGTGACGCTTATGCGATAAAATGTTTGCTAAATGTAATACCCTAAATTTTTCCTACCATTTCACTTTTATTTGGCTTATGTACTTTGCAATTCTCATTTCATCTACATACCCTCCATTAGGTCATTTAACACATCATGCATCATTAATCAGTAAATTTAGCATGAGATCAAGGATATTGAGGAATTGGGGTTTCTTTGTACTTTTAGGCTCTCGTCTTCATTCAAAGGTTGACTGAACTGGTTTGTCTATCAGTCATTGGTTTGAAGCTAGAGTCTTACGTTCATGGTCATTGAGAAAGTCATTGTGAACTTCTTTCTCTCATTAAGCTACAAGGTTATCATCTTCATCAAGGGCATGATCATTAGGGTTTCACTAAAGGTTTAAGTAAAGACTATATGAGCTAGGGGTTAAGGTTAAAGTCATCTTGAGTATCTTCTTTAAGGATCTAAGGCATTGTTATTCTATTGCTCATACAATCGAGACATGGTACAAGATGTGGATTGTGTGATACGGTGGCAGAACCGACTGTTATACTGGTTTTGCATTTGTATTTGCAAATGTTGCGGTAAGAAAGAGTCACCACCGACTTTTCTTTTATCCAACAAAGGAAAGGGTGAAAAGAACCGAAAAAGACCTTTCGAGATTATTTCTGAGTAAGGGGGTAGATTATGGAAAGGGAAAGTGTTAGCACCCTTTCCATCCGTGGTTATCTACGAGCTCTTAGATGCTTAGCTTATTTTAAAGTACCTTGTGCTTTGTGTGTTTTGAAAAGTATTTTTGAAAGAGCCTTAGTGTGGCTAACTTTGTAATGTTTCTCAGATTAGTAGAGAACGTATACAAAGTGTTTGAAAATGTTCTTGAAAGAAGTTTTGTATAAGTCTAAAATTTTTTTGAGCAAGCATCTAACAACTATCTACTTTACTCGAAAGATCATTCTTTTCCTCTTTTCCTTTAGATAGTGCTATCCTACTATTAGTGAGTAGGTAACCTTAGTCGTTGGATGTTTGAGGGACAATTGAAGGGACATAATTACAGTCACAAAGGCAACTGGGCAAGAAACTTTAGTAACTACCCTAGGGTTTTTAAGATCATACTGAGGCAACATCGAGAGGGTCATCGAGGGACTTATGATCCCTAAACTAGAGGGTAGCCACTAAAATCTCTCACATTTAGAGAGATGTGACTGTTTTCCTAAGGCAACCAAAGTGGGATACCCTAGAGGTGTACATGTGCAGTTGTGTTGTATTCAGTTATTTTTGTCTCTGCATTAGGTTTGCTAGCGTTTTGTTTTATTCTTGCCATACAATCCTAGTTAGCATGCATCTAAACAATTTAATAGTTTGCAGTAATTAAAAGTGCATAAATATAAATCTAACTATTACAAGGCTTCAGGGAGGGGGTTTATTATAAGTCCAAAACTTGGGGGAAAATAAAGAAAGCAGTAAAGTAAAAAGTCCTAATTATAGTCTATTACATCCCATAAGCCAATACATTAGTATGAAAAAAAGTGCGAAAGTAAATAACGCGTGCGAAATGGAAAAAAAGACGTCTAAAAACCCTAAGGCAATTCTAGGTGAATAAAGAAATCTTTTTGTTTGTTTTGATTTAATTGAGAAAACGGTTTAAGTTAAAATTAGACTAATCAATTAATTGAAAGAAAAGAAAATTATTAATTAAAAAATAATTCTAAACTAAACCTAATATTTTTTTCATTTTCATTAATAAGAGAAATTAAAATCTAAGTCTACTTAATTTTAATTTTAATAAAATTTTAAGGTAATTAATGTATTAATTAATTAACAAAATTAATTTTAATAAAAAAAATTAAAACCTAATTTTTTGTGATTTTTATAATTAAATAAATTTTTTTTGAAATTAACAAACTAAAAAAAAGAAGAATAAAAAAAAGAAGTAAACGGGCCTCGTGCTGATTAGTAAACAGGGGGGGTGCAAGTTGGATTTTGTTTGGCCCAAAACATCAACAAGCCCAAAGACACGGTATAATCAGGTGCATGTCAACCTTGAAGTCATAGGATGGATGTGCACGCCAGAACAATTGGATCCTCTTGCAACAACATCTGGTGGTCCAGATGTAAGGTCTATGGTGCGCGTGTGAGCTTGTACTTCATTTGATCCACAAAGCAAAATATGAAGAAAAAAAATAAAATGCAAGAGGCAGGGGTCGAACCCCTGCCCTCTCACATACGCAACGCCTTAACACGCACACACCCAACCGTTGGGACGACTTTACATCCGTTAATATAATCACAACGAAATGTATATAATGTAAAACAAGTAAAAATGCTGATTTGTCACATGCGCGCCCTCCAGTGGGCCCCCTATATTTGAATGGGCCAATCAAGAGTGGAGAGAGAGATCCACTATCTGGATCCAGCCAATGGGATGAAAGAATAAAGTCACGCCAGCTTGGACCACCACCTGCAACCAGTCAAACCACCGGCTGTGGTGGTCACGATCATCTTCTTCGGCGAGGTTAAAAATCAAAACATGCAAAACACGCAATATCAAAGCACCTAAAGCATTCTACCCCCCTTAAAATTTCCCCAGGAATTCAATGGTGGCATTTATTTGATCTAAAAATCCCTGTATCATGAGGTTTGAGGATTTCCATTTGAGATGCCTTAACAATGCCATCCTATGGTTTAGGCTGCAGATCTCCCATGTGAAACGTTCAATAAGTCCTAAAGGATGTCCTGAACACAAACCAACTCATTAAACGTATCAACAATGCATAAATTTAAATTTCAAATCTATCAAACCTTACTTAACCAGAGATTCTTGAGTATTGTGATTTTGGATGCTACAAACTTCAAGGGTGATAGGGACATACCCTTGGGATTCTCAGGATGATGATGGAAGACCTAGAATGGACTGAGGGAGGCTGGATGTATGCTTTTGGATTTCACAACTTTGATGTATTTTTTTGATTTTCGTGTGGTTCTTTGAGGCAATTTTGTGCATGTCCTTTGCTCATGTCTTGGTCTTGTATTTATAGAGAAAGAAGAGAGCTAGCAAATATGGTAAGAATCCACCCATAATGGCTCTCTTTCAAACCAAAATCAAACATATTAAAAAAGTTCCAGAAATGCAAAATCTTGCCCATGTTGAGGTGAAATGCACCTGGCCTCCTTTGCATGAAATTTTGGGCCTTAAGACAAAACAAAACATTAGCCCAAATGCCAAAGCCCATCTCTAAATATTTTATACAATTTACTTTGTATATTTTGAAATAAATCAAAATAAATATGAATAAAATAGATAAAATTTGCAAGGCAAAGTAAAAATGAGATTAGGGGACCTTCATAAGGTCATGAAAGTATTTTAAGTCCATAAAGTTAGGCCATTGACCTAAAATTTCAAGTTTGCATAATACACAACTCTTGAAATTTCCCAAAATTTGCCAACTTGGGCAAACCATAACTTTCTCAATTTTTATCCAATGATGATGATATTAGACTTTTTGGAAAGCCCAATGTGTCTAATTCAATCCCTCTTTTGATAAATTTTTCATTTGAAGACTTTATATTGATGTTAATGGTCTTGTAAAAAAGTATCTTTTGTTGACTTTCTGAAAATGACCTGTAATGTATGAGAACAAGGTTCTAATAAGGAAAGTCTTGATTGGTTCGAATTGGAGTTTAAGGCTGTAAAGTAAGAAAAATTCTAAGGAAGGAAGGGGATTTGTTCCAAAATAAGCCATAAATATCACAATCGAAAGAATCTTCTCGCAATCAAATAAGGAATGAAATTTCCTGGCAAATCAAAGGGAAAACACGTTGGAATAAAAATAACAAGATTTGGCCTATTTTAGAAACAAAAAATACAAGACACAAATAAAATCTTTTCTCGCTCAATCTTCAAGATTTAATTCAGTTTTGTTAACCTAATTCATTATACTATATATGCATAAAAAACCCTGATCATAAAAGGAGGATTGGCCGTGTAGAACACCCACAAGAATCTCAATATTTTGACAAAAAAGTAGTGATCAAATTTTGATTTAGAGGGAGATTCAAGGCATTTAAAAGATTGCAATCCATTCCCGGGCGTATTTGGAAGCTATCGGACCACTCTCACGCATTAACACATCCAGAAATAGCCTGTACAAGTATCACAGTTTGCTCTTGTTCTTGAATTTAATTTTGACTACACATGCATGATAAACGAATTTCAAGTATGTATTTATGTTTGTGTGACCATTTAGAACATGTTTGTATGATTAATTGTGTGTTTTGATGTATATTTAACTGACTGCCATTGCTAAGGCTTGAAGCTTCATTTTAGGGTTTTTTATTTCAGGCAAAATCAGTACAAAAGAAGAGTATCATTGTACTCACGAGATCAAACCCAGTGGATTTGTATTCTTGGATTAAATTTTTATTGCATGATTATGATTTTTGAGATATGTATGTTTATTGCTACAGCGCATGTCCATAGGTAAAAACCCCTTGCCTAAAACGACGATCCAGCGAAGAAGATGGTTGCGTGTCAAAACCTGGTTGGGTAGTTTGAATGGCGCGCTTTCTATTTATTACACTGACCTCTCATTACATATAATATATGTTATTTGTTTATATTAATGATTGAACAATTGGCTCAGTGATAAAAGTGAAGGCTTTTCAACGCGCGTGTGTAGGAGGTCAGGGGTTCGATCCCTGCCGCCTACATGTTATTTTTCTTAACAATCCTTTGCAAATCCCATGCTATCCTTCCAAGCACGCTCACTGTATGCCTCAAGATCATCACCCTTGGATCAATCAGCGCCCAGATCTAATGCTTCCAATGAAGCTCCCCATGGTGGACACTCCTGGCACGATCACACTGGATCTCACGCTGCCTTGAGCCAACAATATTGGGCTTGGACACAATTTCAGCAACACAACCCTCAATTTGGGTTCATACCCCCTCAGGCCCATTTCTTTTCTCTTTGATTTTACTATTTATTTTGTTTAATTAGTCTAATTGATTTTTATTTCAAATCATTTTTTAATCAGAAAATAATCACAAAAAAATAGGATTTAGTTTTTTTAATAAATTAATTTTTGCAAATTAACTGTTTTAATCAATTCTAATATTTTTCATTAATTAAAATCAAGTATAATTAGGTCAAAATCAAATCTCTTTTTTCATAAAATTCCAAAAATAATTTTCAATGGTCAAATTAGATTTTTAGGGTTTTGAACCTTTTTTCCAGTTAATTCTAGCGCGTTGTTATTTTGTCGTACGATTATTTTTATTATTGATGTAACTGCGCCCGGTTTGTAATAGCTAATTAGGGTTTTTTATTTTCGCACTTTATTTTTTCAGTCATTCTTTATGTATCTACACCAAAGCCTTGTAATAGCGTAGGACCTCTATTTCTTTCTTTTATGTTTTATATGCCTGTATATAAATTGCTAGCAACGTAGGCATGTATGATTAATCAATCAATCAGTAGATCACTAAAACTGTAAGATAAAATATCTGAAATAACACACTATTACACACTTGCACCCCCAGGGCACTTCCCACATTGGTTGCCTTCGAAAATGGTCATGTCCCTCGAACGTAGGGATATTCTTAGCAAAAACCCTCAGTTTAAAGTCATCATAAAGATCATAGTCCCTAAATATCCCTCGAGTTGCCTACGATAAATGATCTTATGATGATAGTCCCTTTGAAATGCTAAGGTATCCTTACATCTCGCCTTCAATGACCATTACGTCCCTTTCGATAGTCCCTCAACATCCAACGACTAGGGTTACTACTCACTAATAGTAGGATAACACATTCTAAAGGATAGGAGGAAAAGAACAGTCTTTTTTCGAGTAGGTAGATAACTGTTAGGTACTTGCTCAAACAAATTTTCACACCACACTTTCAAACACTTTTCAAACAATGTTTTCAAAAACACTTTATCACACTCTTGAGGACTGATACAAGAGTTACCATAAAATGGATCATCGCACTAAGGCATTTTCAAAGCTTTTCAAAACACACAAACATAAGCAATTTTAGAAAATGAGCAAGTACCTAAGAGCCCATGGAAAACCATGGATGGAAAGGGTGTTAACACCTTCCCTTTCCATAATCTACTCCCTTACTCAGAAACTCTCGAAAAAAAGGTCTTTTTCTATTCTTTTCACCCTTTCCTAATTTGGCTAAAAGAAAAGTCGATGGTGACTCTTGCTTACCGTGACATTTGTAAACAAAAAATGCAAACCAGTATTAACAGTCGGTTCTACCAGCGTATCATAGAACTGGAGACTCTGCTGGGGAAAATTATAAAGTGGGGTTTACCTTAGGGTCTAGATCATTTTAAATTGCTTTCTATGTTTGCTTTAACTGCTTTATCTTTGAGGGTTTGTTAGGGTATTCTTGTAAAGATCCTATACCCAGATCTGGGAACACTTTTTAGGTAAGTAGCAATAAATCATGGAGGTTTTATGGTGTAGACCGATACAGACGAAGTGGTGGCTACGTTAGCGCGATACTTTGGATTGTACTAATGTTCCTTGAGTAAGTTAAGGGTAACATTAGGCTTCCTCATAGTGTCACTAAGCGCTAACTGACCTTTAGAACCTTTAATTGACTCATCCTAGCCATTAGGAAGTAGTGAGATAATCGGTTTTGGTTCCGACCGAAGATTGGTTGATACTCGATACTACACTCATTAAGGCTGGACTTTCAGGATTTTTTGGCCGTAATACCTCGGTGCGGAGGTGAAACAATTTCTGAAGGGAAAGTTAGTGATATCGAGGCTCCTTAGAACCCGGTTACTATTAACAGGACAGGTTGAGCCAACTGAACATTCAAGAGGGTACATACCTTAAAAACTCATGCAAGCCTTTGAACCTAAGGTCTATTGTGTTATTTGCTTGTGTTTATCTGTGATTTTTAGCATAATCATGACATCATAAACAACATGACATTCATAAGTACTAATCATTTCAAGGACCTGTTGGACTTACCTCTTGGCTATTTTGTAGGATATTAATTCAAGTCGCAGAAAAACCATCCGGATTCACTTCACAGAAGTTCCTCCCAAGCTCAAGGAATTAGTCTTGAAAGTCCCCGAGGACTCATCATTCTACAAAATACATGGTCACTTGCTCAGTTTGGTTACCACCGGGTTTGATGAAGGTTTAATGAGTGTCTTATTCCAGTTCTTCGACCCTAAGCACCATTGCTTCACATTCCCCGATTATCAACTGGTGCCTACACCAGAAGAATTCTCTAAGTTACTTGGTTTACCTATATTGGAAAGTACCTTTCACTGGTTTAGAACAAGACACAACTTCTGAAGATGTTGCCGTAGTTTGCACTTGAAACCATCTGACATTGAGTCCAATTGGGAAAAAAGAAGTGGAGTTAAGGGTCTCCTTGCAAATTTCCTGATGAAGAAAGCTCAGATTTTCCTAGATGCTATGAGTTACCACGCCTTCAAAGATGTATTAGCCCTCTTGATCTATGGGTTGGTCCTGTTTCCTAATTCAGATCAACTTATAGATGTGAATGCCATCAACATCTTTCTTGCTCACAATCTGGTTCCTACATTGCTCGGGGATATCCTACATTCTCTCCATACTCGTACTCTGAAGAAGCGAGGAACTCTAATGTGTTGCACCCCTCTGCTATATAGGTGGTTTATTTCGCACCTTCCTCGGTCAGTAATGCAAAATGATTTAGGCTTAAGGTGGAGTCAAAGACTAATGTCTCTCTCTCACTCCGACATCCATTGGTGTTCTCGCTCTCAAGAGGACATTTCTTTTATTGACCGCTGTGGAGAATTTCCTAATGTGCCACTCCTGGGCATTAGGGGAGGCATCACCTGCAATCCTTCTTTAGCACTATGTCAGTTTGGCTATGCACGGAGAGATGGTCCACCAGATATGCTCATCCAGGGTATTGTGTTCAACTACTCAGATGATTTGCATATTTATCATCAGAGGTTCATCCGCTCTTGGGGCATTGTTAAGAAGATTGATAGCAGGACTTTGAGGCGTAAGAACTCCATCCCTTTAGAACCTTACCTCAAATGGGTGAAGAGCTCGAGCCCAAAGTCTTATGATGCCATACGATTCCATCTTACCGGTGATCTTAGAACATATTATTCAAGGGGGCGAGTCCCGTATTATTCTCCATCCTGATATGCCAACCTAATTCGAAGAGTTGCAAAAGTCATGGATCCAGCTCAAGGAAGAACGTGATACTTTTGAGGCTCAATTCTACTCAAGTGAGAAGAAGGTGCTGGAATTAACAAAACAACTTCATGAAGAGAGGAACCTCAACACCTACCTCAACACTAAGAGGAAGCGCCCATGGGAGACTTATGAACTTCTTTTCAATGTTTATCCTTGTGTAATCTTTTGTTTCTTTAAAAACTTGATAATAAAAGGTTTTGCTTTTTGTTTTGTTTAAAAGAGCTTAAATCTAATAAGGTCCTTGAAATCATTGCATACACGTGCCATATATATTGTAGCGGTAGAAATGTTTAAGACTAATCCATGGGATTGACTAGACTTGTACAAATAAATAAAAAATCACCACCGCACTTTATTGTTTCCAAAGGAATGGGAAAAGAGCGAATAACCCAAAAAAAGGGAAAGATTCAAGGTAAGGGGGTTGGTTATGCAAAGGGAGGGTATTAGCACCCTAAATATCTACGGTACTCCGCATGAACCTCTTTGTAAAATCTGTATATTTTGGATATAAAAAATATTGTATAAAAATAGATGGTGGAGGTGAGAAAAGAAATATAATTTTATGGTTTTTGCACCCCTCGCGGTTGCGAACCTTTAGTGCCTACGTACCACCTTCCGTGCAATAGGGTATCAAGGTACACATAGTTCCTCTTTTAAAAATTTTAAAACACAAATGTGTTGGTTAATTTTATGAGATAAAACATCATCGTTATTGTCCGTGTGGAAAACATACCTACTACCCACAATTATGAGAAAGGATAATTTGCATCATCTCAAAGTGGAGGATATGACTTGGATTTTAAAATCAACAATGCCTCACTCAACACCCAAGTGGAAAATATCTCTCTTCACTATGTATTGTAGAAGTATAGTTGTTTGCATCACTACAAGGATTGATAAGAGTTCAATCTTTTGAGAAAAGTTTAAAGATAAAAACCAAAGTGGCAAAATGGTTTGAAATGAGATTGATTGACTTTTAGTATTCTCACAAAAAATGTCAAAGTATTATTAAGTTTATTAAAGTTTATTTATGAAAATGTTTTGAAAATGCATGGACCTAAGTCCAAGTTTATTATGAAAGTGGTTCAAGTTTAAAAAAAAACAAGAAGAGTTTTCAAAAAGAGAGAGAAGATTTTTGAAATTAAAGAAGATGGGAGGAGAATAAGGGACTATCCTAAAGCATAAGGTAAAATCTAGGGATAAGAACCATCTAACCAACAAGAAGACAATACTTGACACTATGAGCCAAGATATAATTCCCATTCTTTGGATTGAAACCAAACAAGCAATGATACTAGATCTCTTGAAAGAACAAAACTTCAAGTGTATTAAGTCTTCAAAAAAATTGGGCAGAGTAACGGTTGTATACGGGTGAATTCCAGATTACAAACAAAGAGTGTAATCACAATAACCTGAACAAAAAACAAACAAACAACCTAATGCCTTAAGGTAAACCTCAAGAGCTCCAGACAAAATAAACAAATAAAGTCACAAGGTCTCCAATCATAGGCCAATGTTCCTAATCCTAAGTTCAAAAAGTCCAATGCTCCATAATGCTAAGGATAGTAACCAAATGGTCCAAGTATCATTAAGGATTTTTAGGGTTTATGTTGATTATTAGGTGTTTTGAAAAAGAAAAGTAAAGCTCAAGTGAGCAAAAATAAAAATGACAAGAAAGTAAATACTCAAATGAGCAAAGACTAAAATGGCATGAAATGTAAATGCTAAAAGTAAATAATGCATAAAAATAAAAGGGGCATATAATAAAAATAAAGGATAAAGTCAATTATTAGTGATTAGTGGTTAGTTGGATGATCATCTTGAAACTTGCATTTGGAACTCATTAGAGAATTGGTAGAACCAAATCCTCCACACAACAAGTTGCATTTGCTTTTTATAAAGTATATCATCCATTTGGAATCCTCATGAGTACCATTTAATGATCAATGATGTTTAAGTGATCCGCGTTGACCAAAGGTGTTGTAGATCCATTAGAGGATTGGTAGAACCGAAGCCTCCATACAATGAATCTCAAGGTTATTGGATCAAAGAGATCAAATTAACATACTTGGGCTTGCAAACATAAGTTTGGACCACAAATGATCATTTATTCGAATCGGGACAAAATTTAGTGCTGTATTAAGCAATCGTAAGTGGACTTATATAGAAGTAACACCTATTTTGAGGCCGGTCAATAAAAATCTATGCACCATTTGTTTTGAGACATGATTTATAGATCATGATCCAATAACACTTAGTGCAATAAGAAAGGGATGAGATGAAGAGGGGTAGGAGAGAATATACAAACTGTGATACGGTGGGAGAACTGACTTGAATATTTTGCGTTTGATTACAAATGTTGCAGTTAGCAAGAGTCGCCACCGACTTTTCTTTTATCCAAAAGGAAAGGTGAAAAATCATAGGAAAGACCTTTGGGATTATTTTTTGAGTTCGGGGGATAGATTATGAAAAAGGAAGGTATTAGCACCCTTTTCATCCATGGTTTTCCATGGGCTCTTAGTTACTTGCTAGATCACTTAATTTTGTTTGAAATTGTGCTTTTGTGGTTTTTGAAAGTATTTTGTAAAGAGGCCATTGTTTAGGAAATCTTTGTAATGATTCTTGTTTTTAAGAATGTATACAAAGATGTTGGTCTTTTTAAAAATGTTTTCAAGTTTTGTAAGACGTTTTGAAAGTGTAGGTGTTTGTTTTAAAAATAGCAAGGATGTTTGTTTTTGAAATGGAGCAAGTAATTAGGATCAATCTACCTACTCAAATGTCTTTCTTGTTCATTTCCTTTTCCTTTGACATTGTTGTCTTACCATTGATTTGGTAAGAAACCCTATCTTTGAATGTAAACGGGACGGATGTGGGTCATCGTATAACCATGATTAGCAATGTTGCAAGGTATCTTAGAATTCTTTTTGAGGGACTAAGATCATTTTTAAGGTAACTTAGATAGCGTCATCGAGGGACCATGGTCTTGTGTTTGCTTGTTTTTGCTAAGATACCTTACATGCGTAATATGGCCATTTTGTATAAGGCAACCAAGTGGAATAACCCTAGGGGTGTTTGTGTGCAAGTGTATTGTTTTCATGCTTGCTTTTGTCTTGAATTAGGGTTTTATAAGTATTGGTTTTAGTCTTTCCATACAAGCCCTAATTACTATCATTTATATATAAAAGCGATAACTTGCGGAATTTTAAAGTTACTACGCTATTACAACATTTGTGGAGAGGGGGTGTACAAAATGAATGGCGATTGCAAGAATTATAAACCTAATTAGTCTATTACAACCATATTGAATGGGTATTAATGTACTGGAATTTAAATAAATATAAAGTACAAAATGAATGAATTGTACAAAAAATGCAAAATATAAAGAAAATGCATCTTTGTTTGATTTTCATAAAAAAAAAGAGATTTTGTCTTAACCTAATTAAATAAAGAAAATAATTAATTAAATTTGAATTTTATTAAGAAAATATTTTAAGTAAACCCTAGTTCTACTAATTAATCAAAATAAAATAAGTTTAAGAAAAGTATTTTTTGGTATTTTTATCTTAAAATTATTTATAGCATTATAAAATATTTTTAGTCTTTTTTATATAAAAAATAATGTATTTTAAAATGGTGTGAAAAATAAATAAATAAAAACATAGTATTAATTAAGTTTACAAGATTATTTAATAAAATAAATAAAGTATAATAAATAAAAATATTTTTTGTGAGAAAAATAAAATAAAATAAGTCAAAATATAAATATGTCATTTTTTTGTATTTTATGATTTTTAGTATTTAGAAAAATATATTTAAGAAAAGAAAAAAACAAATAAATAAATAAAATAACTTGGGCCAGGGGGTGCCAAGAGTCAGCACGGAGGATAGTGAGCAAAAACAAAAACAAGCCAGGCCCAAAGGGGCCCAGCGCATGCCAAAAACAACCAAAATCAGAAAAAATGAAAATGTGAAAAATGAAAAGTATACCACTGGGGCTCGAACCCAAGTCCCATAGGTTACAGGCGCGCTCTTCTACCACTGGAGTGGCTATACATCCGTTAATACAAGTAAAACAATAAATATGTAAGGCAAAATGCGCCCTAAAAACTTCATCTTCAACCTCCAGCCAGACCATCCGTAACTTGCTCATTTCTCATCAAAAATAAAAACTGTAAACATGAAACTTGTAGCAAATTTTATCACGATTCTAGAAATGTAAATTATTAAAACTATAGATCAAAGATAAGTGTGATGCGGTGGGAGAACTGACTTGAGGTTTTGCGTTTTATCGCAAATGTCGCGGTTAGCAAGAGTCGCCACCGACTTTTCTTTTATCCAAAAGGAAAGGTGAAAAAGCACAGGAAAGACCTTTGAGATTTTTTCTTGATTTTGGGGGGTAGATTATGAAAAGGGAAGGTGCTAGCACCCTTTTCATCCATGGTTTTCCATGGGCTCTTAGTTACTTGCTTAGATCACTTGCTTTGGTTTGTTTGAAATGGTGCTTTGTGTGGTTTTTGAAAGTATTTTGTAAAAGAGGCCATTCGTTTAGGCAATCTTTGTAATGATTCTCGTTCGTAAGAATGTATACAAAGATGTTTGTCTTTTGAAAATGTTTTCAATGTTTGTAAGATATTTTTGAAATATGTGTGTGTTTGTTTTGAAAATAGCAAGGATTGTTGTTTGAAATGGGGCAAGTAACTTAGAAGCTATCTACCTACTCAAATGTCTTTCTCATGCATTTTTCATTCCTTTGACATTGTTGACTTACCATTGATTTGGTAAGCAACCCTATCTTTGTATGTAAACGGGATGAGCGTGGGTCATCGTATAACCATGATAGCAATGTTGCCAAGTATCTTAGCATTTTTGAGGGGGGCCAAGATCATTTTATTTAGGCAACTTTTTGAATAGCGTCATCGAGGGACTATGATCTTAAATTTGTTTTGTTTTGCCAAGATACTTCGCATGCATAACATGGCCATTTTGTTTTAGGAAACCAAGTGGGAGAAACCCTAAGGGTGCTTGTGTGCAAAGTGTATCATTTTCATGCTTTTGATCTTGCATTTAGGATTTTCTATTTGTTTTATTTCGTTCTTGTCATGCAAACCCTAATTACTAATCATGGCATATGAAAGCAATAAATTGCGTAATGTAAATGTACTAAGCTATTACAACAATTTTATGGGAGGGGGGAATACAAGTTTGAATGGGTATTTGCACAAATATAAAATTAAATACATTATTACAACCAAATTGAATTTGCGCGAATTAAAATAAATATAATACAATATTTAAAATGTAATGCAATGTAATGTACATGTAAAGAGATTTTTGATGTCTTATTTTTATGTAAAAGAATATTTAAATTAAACCTAAAAAATATAAGGAAAATGTTTAATTCTTTTGAAAGGGATTAAACCCTAATTTTATTTAAAAGAAAATAATGTTTCTATATATTTATTTTGTGAATTTTTTGTATAAAAATAATAAATAATATTGTATATAAATATTAAAAATAAATATATGCAAAAAATAGGTATTTGTAAGTATGAAATGTAAAATAAAAATATTAAGTATATTTAATTATATTTATAAGTTTATTAAAAAAATAAATTACATTTTATCAAAATAAAGTAAATTTTATGTGAGAAATAATAAAAAAAAAGTGTAAAAATAATTAAATTATTTTTTTAGGATTTTTTATCATTAAAGAAAATAATTAAAAGTATTAAATATAAAAAAAAATATGAAAGAGTTAGCAGGGGGTGTAATAGCAATTCAGTGGTGATGATGTTAGCAAAAACAAACAGCCCAAGAAGAAAAAAGCCCAGGAAGCTTCGTCCCTGTCCTGCCTTCTCCTTCCTCACGCCATAGCCAGTTCAACCTGTAACTTCCTCATGCTTGCATAAAAATGAAAACTTATAACATGAAAAATGTAGCATTTGAACTCATGATTCCAACCATATAAATTATGTAATCTAACTATCAAAGATCAAAGAGAATTTTAAAATCCCTAATTTCTAACCTAAAATTTTCATAGATTTCAACCTCCAAATTCTCTTAGCACAAGTAATATAAATGCAAGATAATGATATGTACAACTTCGTTATGATGAGAGCTACATTTTTCATTCACAGATCGTGGCCTGAGGTTGCCTGTACAAGGAGATAGAGTTTGAAAATTCACCTCCTTCAGCTGGAATCCTATATGGAAATGCAGGGACTTTAATGGAGGCCTGATGATTGCTTGAGCTTCCTTGAGCTTCCCTGAATCTATACCAACTCTTACCTTGCTGTGAAAGTGGCTAGAACTCCCTGACCAAGTCCAACTGCAAGCTTCAAAGTTAACAATGGCAAATGGTGAAACAGAGGTTACAGAACAGGGATGATGGTTTGGATGAGTTTGATATCTAATATGTAAGATGTTTGAATGGTCTAAACACAAAACGCACGAGCCAAATGGATGTTGGATGTGTATATGCATAAACTGTATGTTTGGGAAGTTTTTTGGTATTTTGCTGCTTGAGAGAGTTTCAGGTCCTTGCCAAGCGTGTTATGTGTTGCATATTGTTTGCATATTAGTATAAAAATGATCTAAAGTCAGCTCTCTATCAGCTGTACAAGCCCTAGCCTTTTTGCAACTTTTCTTGTACTTGAAGCAAAGTGACAAGACAAAACTCTCATGCTTGTACCAGCTTGCTTAGGGTTGGTATTTCTTCCCTACGAGTTGCTTTTGGTCTGTGGTACTTGCTTGTATTAAGGGGACAGGTCCAATGCTCAAGATCACAAAGTTTGCAAAAGTTGCCGTTTATGAAAATGGCAATGGAACCTTTTTGCCATAAGTGGAATTATCAATTGGATAAAGGTTCAGAAGCATGGATAGAGGCTTTTTCAACTGAGTATGCATTTAATTGAGGAGTGTGTAGCAAGTTTAGTACCTGTAAAGCATGAAATAGCCAGCATAAGTTTGATTTGCAACTAGGTTCTTCATGAAAATGGCTTGAACAAAAAGTGAGAAAATGTCAACTTCCTCTCTTCGATTCTCTTTACTCAAAAATGATCTTGGATAGTTCTTTGACATTTTGGAAAGATTGAAATGTTCTCTATAATCCATATTTGAAATGAATTTTGATATACCTTTTGGAACTAGGTTAAAAATTGCAATGAAGTTGAGTCCAAAACCTGCCTAAATTAGGGCAAAATTTCACTAAGTTAAGAAGTTCATGACCATGTATTCACAAATTTATAACTTAAGATCCAAACATCTTTAGGGAAAAGTTTGTGAAGAAAAGTGGTAGATTTCATGGAGGTCTACAACTTTCATATTGGGGACTTTCCTTGAGTCATTAGGCATCATGGTGAAAAAGTGGTGCAAAGTTGAGAAAAATAAGAAAATTTTTATACTTAGAAAATTTCTAAGTTATGAAAATTTTCAAATTCAAACCTGTTGTACCCCAAAATTTGCCCTCCCATATTCTCCAAGAAATTGCCAAGTCAAGCTGCAAAATTCCCCAAGGGTTGCACAGTGCAAGGGTCTCCTATACAGTCAAAATTAGGGTTTGTGTTCTGATCAAGAAAATGAAGTTTCCAAAGGTCCAATCAAGTCTCATATGCCTACAAATATGGTCAAGCATCCTCATATCAAGTTTCAAGACTTTCAGCTCAAAATTGCACAGTCAAAAACCCTAATTGCACTACAGTCAACTGTAGGGGCAAAATGGTCATTTGACAGTCAGAAGTTCAAATTTTTGGTCAACATATCATTTTGAAGCCACAAACATCATTTGATCAATGCTTGATCATGATTCTCAAAATGTGGCTCAGAAATCATCAAGATGCAAAAGTTTCCTTATTTGGACAGCTGAAAAAGTCAACTGAAATTGACCAGGGCATAACTTTCACATGGATTATCAGAAAAATTCCATCCAAAGCTCATTTTGAAGAGAAAGACATTTCCTACAACTCATCTTCATACTTCAAGTCCAAGAAATGCTCTCACAAAAAGTTATCAATTTCAACATTATAGGTCATTTTCAAAAGTCAACAAAAAGAGACTTTAAGTCAAAGGCCATAACTTGAGATTGGTAAATCAAAATGACATGGGACCAAATACTTTGGTTAGAGGACTCAAAGACCTTTCCAAAATGTCCAAGAACATGAGAAAAGCTTAAAAATTGAGCAAGTTATGCCTTGTAGAAGTTGGGAAATTTTTGGATATTTTGAAAAGTCAACATTACTTCAAATGACCTAAAATTGCTAATGGGCCCATTTTTCTTCCATGATTCATCATCCATGACATATGCACGACCACTTGGCCCAAAGGGAAGTTTTTATTCATTTTTTATTTATTTATTTGAATTTTTATTTATATTAATTCACTTAAATCAATTAAATATGTGAAAAATACTTAACTTAACCTAACAAATCTTTTTGTACATGTTTTAGACTCAATAATTCGTGCACATTCAAATATGGGAAGATTTGGTTTGATTGGATCCTAATTGATACAAAATTGCATGGAAAAAGATATGGAAATCATGGTGAAAAAATCAAATCTTCAAATCATGAATGAAAGAGATTTTGATCAATTTTGTTAACCTAATTTGTTCACTACATAAGCTAGAATGAAACCCTAATCAGGATGGACACTAAGCTGCGCAAGAAGGCCATAATCAAACTTGACATTTTTCTCCAAAAACTCCAACATGAAAGTACACTTCCAGGGCGATTCAAGACCTAATTCTTGTTCCATTAGCTTCCTTGGAGATCACTGAACATATTCCAATCAAGAACAGCCATCAAAGCGCAAGGAATTGGTATACAGCATTCAAGATATCTCATGAAAAATCCATGATCGTATTTTAACTTCTAGGCATCCTCATGGCATTTTAATGGTTGATTTACATTCCTTGTGAAATTCTGAAGCTAACCAATATGATTAATTGCATTTTTATGTTGTATACACGATTATACCATGTTTGAGTTTTAGGGTTTGCAGAGTTTTCAATTGGGGGTTTTGGAACGAGGAAAAATTGGAACCCTTGGCTACCACCATTAGAATCATCATGGCTGGACGAAGAAGATGCAACACTTGCGCTCAATTTATGAACACTATAGGCCTAATCGTTATTTTCCCATAAGCTGCCTAAGAGAACGCATGGAAAACCGTGGCCAATGTGTTCTTGTTTCAGAAAAAATAAAACACGCGAGGAAGATGACCTCGTGGCAAAACATGATAGGCTGTTTTGAATTTCGCGCGCAGACCCACTAACCTTGATTGTTTTCTTTTATAATATTTGTTGTTTATTTATTAATCAGAACGTGCAATTGGCTCAGCTGGCAAGCAGGATTGGTGGTAAAGCATATGACCTGGGTTCGAATCCCAGGTCTACGTTATTTCCATATTATTTTCCAATTCATCATCACATGCAGGCATCATATTGAGGACCATCATGTTCCTTCATCATCTATCCATCCACGTGCACATTGGAATCAGATCAAAGGTTGAGAGTTGGAGAATACGCTACGCCCTAGTCAACGCTTCAGTATGCTACTCAAAAAAGTCCAAATAGGCCAAAACAAATGGGCCAGATTACTGAATATATACCTCCACTTTGGGGACTACCACCCCCCTAGGTTTGCATATTTTTCATTTTCTTTATTTTTCTTTATTTATTTAAATCTATTACTTTTAATCATTATTTGTTTTAATTAATTATTTTCACAAAAATACAAAAACATCATAAAAATCAGAAAAGATAAAAAATATAATAAATATTTTATTTTTATATTTCTTGTAAATAAATGCATGTAAATTAATTAGTTCAAAATTAGGGTTTTAATTTTAATTCCTTTCATAACAAAAAATCTAAAAAAATATAGAACTAGGTTTAATAAATGTTTTATTCCTTTTAATTTTTCTTTTTCACAATAATATTATTTATTTTGTTTATTTTCATAATTAAAATTGTATGTAAAAATTAGGTTTAATTTAGGTTAAATTCTAATATTTTCTTAATAAATTAAAATAAAGTAGAATTAGGGTTAGTAGTTAATTTTAATTAATTCTTTCTTGTTTCTATTAATTCCTAAAATATTAAAAATACCAAAAACATCTTTTTTTAATTAATTAACTTCATCATTAATTCGATTTTTTGGCGAAAGGGTCCAACGCCCTCGTTTCGATTTAATTTCGCATATTTATTTTATTTTGCTTAAATAATTATGTACCTCTCCCGAAGCCATGTAAATTACTTCTCGCACTTTTCAATTCTTTATTTGCTTTTAATTTCTTTATTTTTCTGTCAAATCGGGTCCTGGTTAATTTTGGCGATGTGGACCCGCGCCATTTGTAATAGCTTTAGATTTACTTTTCCTCGCAAATATTTTTAACTGTTAACTATTGCATGAAAGAATGAATGTCAAAAAAATAAAAGTAACGCGTAGATCACCAATTACATGAACAAGACAAAAATAAATGAACATGACACACAAATCACACACCACCCCTAGGGTACGCCTCACTGTTGCCTTGCCTTCGAAAGGTGATCGTCGAGTAGAGGATGTTTTAGTAAGTCCTCATGATCCGGGAACCTGGCATGAGGGTAGCTTCTAAGGTGTCTTCCCATTGCTCTGGTGATCACCATGTCCCGAACCTCGAATTGACCCGAACACCTCCAACGGTGGTGCTACCTACCTCTCAATGGTGGGATGGCACTACTTTAAAGGACATCTACACAGACAAATTCCTTAGGGTAGGTAGATGACTCCTGATACTTGCTCTAATTTCAAAACAAATCAAAAATACTTTTCACACCGACACTTTTCAAAAAGCTTTCGAAAGCATTTTTTCAAACACTCTTGAGGACTGATACAAGAGTCGAACTGAAATTTTCAAAGAAACTTTTTTTAAACCCACAGTTGAAAAGCAAACAAACCATTTTTGAAAACACAATGAGCAAGTATCTAAGAGCCCATGGATAACCATGGATAGAAAGGGTGCTAACACCTTCCCTTTCTATAACCTACCTCCCGAACCGAGAGCAATCTCTTTAAGGAATTTTTCTGTGCTTTTGTCCTTTCCATTTGGAGAAAATAAAAGACGGTGGCGACTCTTGCTTCCGCGACATTTCGCGAACCAGCGTTAAACAGTCAGTTCCAGATCCACCGATCACAGAACTGGCGACTCTGCTGGGGACCAAACTTAAAGTGAGGTGTACCTTAGGGCTAGTTCATAACTGTGTTTTCACTTGTATTGATTTGCTTGCTTTACTATTGTGGGTTGCATGGGAGTTACATATATCCTAACCCGGATCTGGGGATACCCTGTTTAGGTAGCATAAGCTGTGAGGGACCTGTCCGGCGTAGACCGACACGGGTGAAACAGTGGCTACGTTGGTGTGGCACCTTGGTCTGTACCGATATCCCTTGTGTTGCAACGAGGAGAATATGGGTCTTCTGAGGAGTCATTAAGCACCAACAACCTTAGAACCTTAAATGACCCAACTTGGCCATTAGAACAGTAGCAGTATGCTACGCCCATTGAGGCTAAACTCTCATGATGGTTCTGGCCGCAAGAAAAGATTGCGATGCTGGAGTTATGACCGATTGAGGGTAGTCAATGATATTGGGATCCTCTAAGAACCCGGTTACATTGATAGGGCAGGTATGAACCAACCAACTGAAAGAGGGTAACACCTAGACCTCATGCTGGCCTAAACTCTAAGGGTTTCTTTTGTGTGACTTGTGTGCCTTCTTACTTGACTAATTGCATGCGTGTTATCTGACACATGAACTACTTGCAGGTTTTGTTTATAGTCCTTAATTGGGACTCATAACAGGGTTTACTAAGTCTTGCAGGTTTTGTTTATAGTCCTTAATTGGGACTCACGACAGGTTTTACTTGAGTTTCCTGCAGGTTTTGGTTTGCAGTCCTTAATTGGGACTCATAACAGGGTTACCTACGTTACCCCATGCATACCATAACATCGTACCATTGCATACATCCTAACCCATTTTAAGGATCTCAAGGGCTTGTGATGCAGGTCATGATGAATCAAACATTCAGCAAGGGGCAAAGAGGATTTATTTTCCTCTAGCCAAAGTTGTCAGAGGCTATGACCCACTTGATATGGTGAGCTCTGACTCCTGAAGAAGGTTCCCCTAACCAAGGTTGCTTGGAAATCAAAACCAGACATGATGACTAAAGTCAGGGGCTATGACCCACTGGATATGGTGAGCCTTTGACCCTTGGAAGAAAGACTCTCAACAAATATGAAGTTTCTTCCAATCAAGCTACCGGATCCAAATGCTAACAAATTTCCTTGTTTACCCCGCGAGGTCCTTGAAAACATTGCATGCATATCATACTCATCATTGCATAACAGGTATCCTTGTTGCAGGTCACTTACCTTTCCCGCTGTTTATTTCAGCAATGGCTTCCCAACAAGACAACCAGGACTTTCTTGCTCAAGAGACCCGGTTCGGGGAAATCCTCCTGAATCTATCCAAGGGGCAGGAGGAGCTAAGGACACTTCTCATGGGGACCTTTGTCAGGAACAGCGCTGAGGATGAAAGGCTGAAACACCTACAAGCTGAGATGGATGCTATGAAAGCCCAAATGCTGGGGCAGAGGAATGCCATTCAAGGCTTAGCTCAAAGACAAGATGAGCTCCGGTTTCTCGTCAACCAACTGTTTCAGGGTAACCAACTGGGGCAAACGTCTAAGGGTGAAAAGCCAATCATCGTTCGACCATCTTTGAGACAAAGAGGCAAGGAGAAAGCTCCTCATATGGCTTCAGTATCCCCAATTCAGTATCAACCTCACCAGCTTCAACCAGACAAGCCCCAAAGGCAATTCACCGAGCTCAACGTGTCGCTGCCTCAAGCCTTACAACAACTGCTGAGGTTGAACTTGGTAACTCGAAAGGATCCTCCTAAGAATCCCAACAAGACACCTTCAAGGTATAACCCCAATGCTCACTGCGCTTATCATTCTGACAGCCCGGGGCATGCTACAGAGGATTGTTGGACTTTGAAGAATAAGATCCAGGACCTAATTGAGGAAGGAGCTATGGAATTCACCCAAGATGGCCAGGCTGAGTGCTTCTACCATCCCTACAGGAGGCACCATTTGAAGTAACAAGCCCTGAGACTAGAAATTTTTTGTTCATTCGAATGTTCAAGTTGCAATTTTCTTTTGTTCAAACATTTATTCATGTTAAACATTGTTATCACATTAATGCATCGCATATGTCTGTTTTGAAGCAATATATTCGTATTCACTAAAGGCAAATTATTTTCATATTTTTTCTGATGTCAACTCTTAATTAATAATTCTAAGCCTCTTGAGGAAGGATGACGAAAACGATACCGCGATCATTACAGTATGCTTTAGAACAGACCCCGCTGATGAGGTACAGACATTGTTTCAATCCCTAAACACTGGAGTTATAAGGATGATAATCCCTCGTCAACCCCTCTGAGCCAAAGAAGTAGGAGTTTTCATTTTCGAAAATCAGAACCCTTAATCATAACCTGGGGCAGGGTAGTTCTCTCAGTTGATCCAAGTGCATAATGAACAGCATCAAAAGAAGTCCTTACAAAACGAGGAAAGACAGTGATGGTTCTGAATAATCAATAAAGAGAGGAAGTCATTACTTCTCAAAATAAAAGCCCAATAAGTCAAAACCCATGAAGGAGACTTACGAAACTAGGGCATCCCGCTGACTGTAATCACAAAAAAAAAAAACAGTTCAGGCAAAAAAGAAAGGGATAACAAAAATCAGACCAGAAAGAGGTCTTACAAACCCTCAACAAAAGGAATGACTGCCTATTCAAAATAAGTTATCAATATCCGAATCATCACCGGAAAATCAGAGCAAAGACTCAAACAAGGTCTAACGTATGATCAACTGAGTTTAAGTTTGGAGAACATCATGAAGAGCGGGTGGGTACAAATATAATTTGAGCCTTTATCCTTTGTTTCTTAAACCGTTAACCAGGCCACGTTACAACCCTTAAAAGTCCTAGCTGAAGCATGGGTTAGTTCGAAAGCATACTGTTACGAAAGGTATCCTGACTCCTTAAGGCTTACTATAAAGAAGGAGTTGACATCACGTTTTACAAACATTCATTTGTTTTATGAAAAAAGAATGCATTTTCAAAATCTTCAAGACAGACATAGGCTTTGCATTTTTAACATAACTTTGTTTGCATATGACTTTTTGTTTGAACAGCAGGGAAATTCGCACGATGAATACCTAGTGAACAAAAGCACTCCCGATCAAGGGGCAAGCATGATCAGGGTCTATTATCTGGGGCAATCCAATCAAGATTCGGAGAATCTCTCAAAGGCCAAACAACCTGGGGCAAATCTCCGCCTGAGTCATTCGGGGCACTCCAACAACGAATCTTGCTGGATCAAACATCTTCTGGTGGCGTGGCAAAACACTTCTAACAGGGGCAACTCCCTACATTCTGAGAACATGGACATAGTCGAAAAGATACTACGCAAAATCAAAGACCCGCTAGGTTGACGTACCTAGGCAAAAATTAGGGCTTCCCGGCGAACCAAAAGGGTTCGGGCAAAATGAAGGGATGAAATGAAAAATCTGTACACCCGGCAAGTCGAAAACCTGAAAAGGCAGCTTGGGCAAAAAGGGGTATCCCGGTGGACTGAAAACCCGAAAGGGCGGTCCAGGCAAAAGTTAGGGATCAAAGCGTACGACTATGTCCTGTCACCTCGTCACCTGCCTACCAGGAGAAGGTCTATCCATCAACAAGCTATCAGCACCTCTCAGGTCTTCCTCTACCACCTCAGAAACAGGGGCAATAAGGAGTTGTCTAAGAGCAATCTAATTGTTCTGTCCTCCAAGGTATCAAAACAGGTTCGGCTGAAGAACATAACCAGCACCTCAATTCCCCAGAGAGTGAGCCAGCAAGCAGTGCATTCTTCTCCAAGCAGAATTATCAAATCTCAAGGAAGTTGGGTACCCTCCAGTAGATCTCAACATCTCCCCAGCAGCATATATACATATTCTTAACAAGCATCCCCGGCGGTCTTGGTCTAAAGATTGTTCCCCGACGGCATATCCATATTCAAAGGAATCATTTCCCTGCAATTCAAAACTCCCCAGGAGAGTCCAATCCAAGTTCCCCAGGAAAGTTGGAATTCATATCCCCAAGCAGTAAGCTTATCCCCAGTAGATTCTGGAAGCTTATCCTCGCAAAGCACGAACGCGTCGCCCGAATTTATTTAAAGAGTTATTTCCTTAACAGGATATAACTGGGTTATCCTCAGCCAAAAGCCACGGAAAGAGCGTCGTCGACGAAGTCTTCTTACCCCAGCGAAGTCTATTAACACTTCCAATACAACAAGGGTATCCCCAGCAAATTATTATCTACACTCAGCAAGGCATCTCTCTTCCCACAGAGTATTGCTTCCCAGCATGGTCGCTAGAGTATCTTTTCTCCCCGCAGAATCTTCCATTTGCCAAGTTTATTCCGCAACGGAGTCATCTTCTCCTACCAGTATTCTTGCAGTTATCATCCCCAGCGGAAGCAAAATCTATTCTCCAACATCAGCCCAGGAATGACTTCCCGGCACCCGTCAAGGATTTACTTTCCTAGACGAAAACATGCATTCATAAAACATCACATACATCATTATAGCCTGCATAGACGCATTATATCATACAAATCTCATTTATGTTGAGAACATCATTGCTTGATCCATATCATGCATTGCATATGACTGACCTTTACCTTTCAGGAAAAGGGCAGTTAAATTCTCAACCACATTTCAAGACCTAGACCGGTTCAGTTAATCGACTCAAAAGATTTCTTATCCAGTCCAAGGCCTTCTCTAGTCCAGCTAAATCGAATCCCAACAGATTTTTCTGATAAAGACTCAGTAGAAGTTATTTTCCTATTGGTTCTCTCTCCGACGGTGCATGAGACTTCCATTTTAGGTTTTTCTTTGAGATTATAATGTCCTATTGGTTCTCTCTCCGACGGTGCATGAGATTTCCATTTTAGGTTTTTCTTTGAGATTATATTTTCCTATTGGTTCTCTCTCCGACGGTGCATGAGATTTCCATTTTAGGTTTTTCTTTGAGATTATAATGTCCTATTGGTTCTCTCTCCGACGGTGCATGAGATTTCCATTTTAGGTTTTTCTTTGAGGTTATAATGTCCTATTGTTTCCCTCTCCGACGGTGAGTGAGGTGGTAAGTCCTTTTCAGATGTTTCCCTCTCCAACGGTGAGTGAGGTGATAATCTCCTATGGTTCCCTCTCCGACGGTGAGTGAGGTGGTAAGTCCTTTTCAGATGTTTCCCTCTCCGACGGTGAGTGAGGTGGTAAGTCCTTTTCAGATTATAATTTCCTATAGTTCCCTCTCCGACGGTGAGTGAGGTGATTCCCTTTCAGATTATAATGACCTATGGTTCTCTTCTCGATCCTGCGAAGATGGTAAGTTCCACCAAGATGTGCTCAACGAGCGTTGTTGAAGTTAAAGTCACCCAAGGTTCTCTTACCATTCATGCTAAGGTAGTAACCATCCCTGGTTCAGTCATCATCTTTTGAAGCTCCAGACTCAGCTCCTGTAACCAGTCAGGACATATCTATGCCAAGCATCTGAAATCAGCTCCTGCAACGTGTCAGGTACTCAATGTTTCTTTTGCAGGTATGCAGGGTCTCGCTAAGGAATCTCTTACGCGATCAACATCCAGATGGCATCTATAAGCCCATCACCCTATTCATCAATCCCCAAATGGCATCTATAAGCCCATTCCCATCATCACTACTACTATGTGAGCGCAAATTTCTGGGCACTCTAGTGTTCAATCATCTTCCACCCTCGGATTACGAAAGGCACGTCAGCCAATCTGCATCCTCAGGCCTAAGAAGATTGAACAGGGGCAACTGTTGTACCCCAAAATTTGCCCTCCCATATTCTCCAAGAAATTGCCAAGTCAAGCTGCAAAATTCCCCAAGGGTTGCACAGTGCAAGGGTCTCCTATACAGTCAAAATTAGGGTTTGTGTTCTGATCAAGAAAATGAAGTTTCCAAAGGTCCAATCAAGTCTCATATGCCTACAAATATGGTCAAGCATCCTCATATCAAGTTTCAAGACTTTCAGCTCAAAATTGCACAGTCAAAAACCCTAATTACACTACAGTCAACTGTAGGGGCAAAATGGTCATTTGACAGTCAGAAGTTCAAATTTTTGGTCAACATATCATTTTGAAGCCACAAACATCATTTGATCAATGCTTGATCATGATTCTCAAAATGTGGCTCAGAAATCATCAAGATGCAAAAGTTTCCTTATTTGGACAGCTGAAAAAGTCAACTGAAATTGACCAGGGCATAACTTTCACATGGATTATCAGAAAAATTCCATCCAAAGCTCATTTTGAAGAGAAAGACATTTCCTACAACTCATCTTCATACTTCAAGTCCAAGAAATGCTCTCACAAAAAGTTATCAATTTCAACATTATAGGTCATTTTCAAAAGTCAACAAAAAGAGACTTTAAGTCAAAGGCCATAACTTGAGATTGGTAAATCAAAATGACATGGGACCAAATACTTTGGTTAGAGGACTCAAAGACCTTTCCAAAATGTCCAAGAACATGAGAAAAGCTTAAAAATTGAGCAAGTTATGCCTTGTAGAAGTTGGGAAATTTTTGGATATTTTGAAAAGTCAACATTACTTCAAATGACCTAAAATTGCTAATGGGCCCATTTTTCTTCCATGATTCATCATCCATGACATATGCACGACCACTTGGCCCAAAGGGAAGTTTTTATTCATTTTTTATTTATTTATTTGAATTTTTATTTATATTAATTCACTTAAATCAATTAAATATGTGAAAAATACTTAACTTAACCTAACAAATCTTTTTGTACATGTTTTAGACTCAATAATTCGTGCACATTCAAATATGGGAAGATTTGGTTTGATTGGATCCTAATTGATACAAAATTGCATGGAAAAAGATATGGAAATCATGGTGAAAAAATCAAATCTTCAAATCATGAATGAAAGAGATTTTGATCAATTTTGTTAACCTAATTTGTTCACTACATAAGCTAGAATGAAACCCTAATCAGGATGGACACTAAGCTGCGCAAGAAGGCCATAATCAAACTTGACATTTTTCTCCAAAAACTCAAAACTGAAAGTACACTTCCAGGGCGATTCAAGACCTAATTCTTGTTCCATTAGCTTCCTTGGAGATCACTGAACATATTCCAATCAAGAACAGCCATCAAAGCGCAAGGAATTGGTATACAGCATTCAAGATATCTCATGAAAAATCCATGATCGTATTTTAACTTCTAGGCATCCTCATGGCATTTTAATGGTTGATTTACATTCCTTGTGAAATTCTGAAGCTAACCAATATGATTAATTGCATTTTTATGTTGTATACACGATTATACCATGTTTGAGTTTTAGGGTTTGCAGAGTTTTCAATTGGGGGTTTTGGAACGAGGAAAAATTGGAACCCTTGGCTACCACCATTAGAATCATCATGGCTGGACGAAGAAGATGCAACACTCGCGCTCAATTTATGAACACTATAGGCCTAATCGTTATTTTCCCATAAGCTGCCTAAGAGAACGCATGGAAAACCGTGGCCAATGTGTTCTTGTTTCAGAAAAAATAAAACACGCGAGGAAGATGACCTCGTGGCAAAACATGATAGGCTGTTTTGAATTTCGCGCGCAGACCCACTAACCTTGATTGTTTTCTTTTATAATATTTGTTGTTTATTTATTAATCAGAACGTGCAATTGGCTCACCTGGCAAGCAGGATTGGTGGTAAAGCATATGACCTGGGTTCGAATCCCAGGTCTACGTTATTTCCATATTATTTTCCAATTCATCATCACATGCAGGCATCATATTGAGGACCATCATGTTCCTTCATCATCTATCCATCCACGTGCACATTGGAATCAGATCAAAGGTTGAGAGTTGGAGAATACGCTACGCCCTAGTCAAGGCTTCAGTATGCTACTCAAAAAAGTCCAAATAGGCCAAAACAAATGGGCCAGATTATTGAATATATACCTCCACTTTGGGGACTACCACCCCCCTAGGTTTGCATATTTTTCATTTTCTTTATTTTTCTTTATTTATTTAAATCTATTACTTTTAATCATTATTTGTTTTAATTAATTATTTTCACAAAAATACAAAAACATCATAAAAATCAGAAAAGATAAAAAATATAATAAATATTTTATTTTTATATTTCTTGTAAATAAATGCATGTAAATTAATTAGTTCAAAATTAGGGTTTTAATTTTAATTCCTTTCATAACAAAAAATCTAAAAAAATATAGAACTAGGTTTAATAAATGTTTTATTCCTTTTAATTTTTCTTTTTCACAATAATATTATTTATTTTGTTTATTTTCATAATTAAAATTGTATGTAAAAATTAGGTTTAATTTAGGTTAAATTCTAATATTTTCTTAATAAATTAAAATAAAGTAGAATTAGGGTTAGTAGTTAATTTTAATTAATTCTTTCTTGTTTCTATTAATTCCTAAAATATTAAAAATACCAAAAACATCTTTTTTTAATTAATTAACTTCATCATTAATTCGATTTTTTGGCGAAAGGGTCCAACGCCCTCGTTTCGATTTAATTTCGCATATTTATTTTATTTTGCTTAAATAATTATGTACCTCTCCCGAAGCCATGTAAATTACTTCTCGCACTTTTCAATTCTTTATTTGCTTTTAATTTCTTTATTTTTCTGTCAAATCGGGTCCTGGTTAATTTTGGCGATGTGGACCCGCGCCATTTGTAATAGCTTTAGATTTACTTTTCCTCGCAAATATTTTTAACTGTTAACTATTGCATGAAAGAATGAATGTCAAAAAAATAAAAGTAACGCGTAGATCACCAATTACATGAACAAGACAAAAATAAATGAACATGACACACAAATCACACACCACCCCTAGGGTACGCCTCACGGTTGCCTTGCCTTCGAAAGGTGATCGTCGAGTAGAGGATGTTTTAGTAAGTCCTCATGATCCGGGAACCTGGCATGAGGGTAGCTTCTAAGGTGTCTTCCCATTGCTCTGGTGATCACCATGTCCCGAACCTCGAATTGACCCGAACACCTCCAACGGTGGTGCTACCTACCTCTCAATGGTGGGATGGCACTACTTTAAAGGACATCTACACAGACAAATTCCTTAGGGTAGGTAGACGACTCCTGATACTTGCTCTAATTTCAAAACAAATCAAAAATACTTTTCACACCGACACTTTTCAAAAAGCTTTCTAAAGCATTTTTTCAAACACTCTTGAGGACTGATACAAGAGTCAAACTGAAATTTTCAAAGAAACTTTTTTTAAACCCACAGTTGAAAAGCAAACAAACCATTTTTGAAAACACAATGAGCAAGTATCTAAGAGCCCATGGATAACCATGGATAGAAAGGGTGCTAACACCTTCCCTTTCTATAACCTACCTCCCGAACCGAGAGCAATCTCTTTAAGGAATTTTTCTGTGCTTTTGTCCTTTCCATTTGGAGAAAATAAAAGACGGTGGCGACTCTTGCTTCCGCGACATTTCGCGAACCAGCGTTAAACAGTCAGTTCCAGATCCACCGATCACAAAACCCTAATTTTCAAATTTGATTTTCTTGGTGAACAAGTTTCACATTTTGACATATCTTGATAAATTATGACTCTTGGTACTTGATTTTGACCAAAAAGTCAAAGTTTGACTTTTCAGTATACAATTGACTTTTGATCAGTTGACTGCAAATTTCATCTGTCAATCCAATGAAATTAAGATGTTTTGAACCATGTAATTGAGTCAATATGATTCCATTGAATCCTTGAAATCATTCTTGGACTCAATTGGTCATTGGCTAGGTTAAAAAAAATCAGAAATTGCCCTTCCTCAGTCAAAACCCTAATTTTAACCATTTTGCCCTTTTGATGATTTGATCAAATTTCTTGAGGAGTTGTAATCCAAACTTGATCAAATGATATATATGAGTCTAAAATGTTGATGTGGATAAAAAATTATGAAGTTTGACTGTAAATTGGCCATGGTTGACTTTTTCCCCAATACATCTGATTTTTAGGTTAACTGTCCAATTGACTGATCAAAAATGTGGTTCAAGGCTTGAAACTCATCATGAGCAATCTTAGGGGTCCAAAATGATGTATTAAAGTCACATGAAACATTGGTGGTCCATAAATCCTTGTGCAAACTCAAACCCTAATTTTAGGTTATCAGTGCAAGATGAGATGTCTTGAGCTGACCAAACCTTAATCTTGTCTTGAGTCAAGGAAGTCTTGTGAGAAAAATATTGATAAATGAGAGGGAAAATTTTGGGGTACAACAGCTGATCCTGTTCAATCTTCTTGAACCTGAAGAGTTAGATTAGCGAGCTTTGCCGTTCGTGACTCGAAGGTAAAAGATGATTTAACACTAGAGTGCCCGTAAATTTGCACTCGACAAAGTGTAGTTGAGGGAATGTGCTTAAAAGATGCCATTTGGAGAGATGATAGAATCTTGTTGGATATGGGTTTGTAGATTCCATCCAAGAATGTTTGTTGAATTGTAAGTTGTAAGCTGAAAGAATGAGTACCAGAATGATGTCCGCGTCTGGAACGTATCTGAGCTGTATCTGTACTTGAAATCTAAATAAGTATCAGAATGACATCCGTGTTTGGAGCGTATCTGAACATTGGAAATATGAATGAGTATCAGGATGGCATCCGTGTCTGGAGCGTATCTGCACTGTATCGGAATGAGCAACAAAATGGATTCCGTGTCTGGAGCGTATCTGGACTGTATCATGAACTTGAAATCTGAATAAGTGTCAGAATGGAATCCATGTCTGGAGCGTATCTGAACTGTATCTGAATGTTGAACTCTGAATGAGTAACAAAATGGCTTCCGTGTCTGGACCGTAACTGTACTGTATCATGATTGCACACTGTTTAACGGTAGCTGTTAATCTTATCCTGAAAAGGGTAAAATGTTAGCTGGAACATAGAATTATATTGCATGAAATGTATGATGCAATATATGTGTTTTATCAATGTTTATGATATGTGGATGTAATGTATGTGCATGTAAGCTGATTCGCTGTATTGCTGAGGAAAATAAATCCTTGACTGCTGCTGAGGATATGCAGATTCTTCATATCTTGAAGTTGGAGTAATTGACAAAAATTCTGTTGTGAGCAATGTCATATACTGCTTGAGTAATCTGCTTGGGGAATCCAGAGAATTTTGATGACTTCTACTGGGGTTTTAACAATGGGAATCTTCGTTCTATTAAGGAGCAATGAAAACTCTGTGGGGAAAAAGCTTATTCCTGTTTGGAAAAATTTCAGGAGTTTCGGTCGTCTGCCACTCTACCGGGGAATTATCCTAGGTTAGGGAGAAACAGAAGTTAGCCGTTATCTGGTTGATTTTTAGGCTTCAAGACAAACTTGCTGGGGAACTTGGAGAAATTGGATGGTTTCCACTGTAGATTAATAGTTTGAAGTTTCAGCTCCGCTGAGGATCTTAATGACGTACTGTAGGGATTGATCATGGAATAGCCTAAAGACGTTTTCCTATTCTTTCAACCTGTCAGTAATTGTTCTTTTTCATTTTGTTTATTTGTAAACAGTAATTATGTTTAAATGCATATGTTCATTAATGAATCATTGGACGTTTTTGCAAATAAAACACAAGTGTAAAAGAACATGACAAATAGTTTTCTATACTTTTAAAGAGATATCCTCGTATTGACTTTTGAATAAGTATTTTGTACAAAGGAGACAATCATTCTAGTAAGAGAAATGATGCCATAAAAAGCAAGAAAAACTTTATACAAAGAAAGACAGCTACGTGTGATAATCCCATGGGGTTCCCATTCTGCTATAGCCTTCGTATCTTCGAATATCTTATCTATTTGTTGCTTCGTCCGAAGATGATTGAATTGATCAGAAGCTCTGAGTTTGTAAGTGGAGGTCAAGAGGTTATCCTCAAAGTGATCCAACAAGACATAGTCATACGCTTTAATTCCCTAACTTTTGCCTGGACCTCCCTTTCGGGTTTTCAGTCCACCGGGAAACCCTTTTTTGCCCAAGTCGCCCTTTTGGGTTTTCAACTTGCCGGGTGTACAAATTTTTTTTTTATCCCTAATTTTTGCCTGAACCTTTTTGTTTGCCGAGATGCCCTTGTTTTGCCTAGGTGCGTCAACCTAGCGGGTCTTTTATGCGTAGTATCTTTTGACTGTGTTTGCATTCGCAGGGTGCAGAAAATCGTCGCCGTCCATGGTGGTTAAGATCATTGCCTCACCGAAGAAGATGTTCTTGATTACAAATGGTCCTTCATAGGTAGGAGTCCATTTGCCCCTGGGATCACTTTGTGGCAAGATGATGCGCTTGATCACCAGATCTCCAACTTGATATACTTGGCGTCTGACTTTCTTGTTGAAAGCCTTGATCATCCATTTTTGATACACCTGACCATGGAAAACAACAATAAGTCTCTTTTCATCAATTAAGTTTAGTTGATCAAGCCGGGTCTGGATCCAATCATCTTCACTCAAACCTGCATCTTTCATAATTATCAAAGAGGGGATTTGAACCTCAATAGGAAAGACAACCTCCATGCCATAAACCAAAGAATAAGGTGTTGCCCCAGTTGATGTGCGAGCCGTGGTACGGTACCCGTGGAGAGGAAATGGTAGAATTTCATTCCAGTCCTCATAGGTGACTGTCATTTTCTGTATGATCTTTTTAAAGTTTTTATTAGCAGCTTCGACTGCACCATTCATCTTTGGCTGATAGGGGGATGAATTGTGATGTTGAATCCTGAACTGCTCGCACAAGGCAGTGATCATAGTATTGTTAAGGTTTGTACCGTTATCAGTGATGATCCTTTCTGGGATACCGTACCGGTAAATAAGATTCTGCTTGATGAAGCGGGCAACAACATTCTTAGTAACAGATGCGAAGGAAGCTGCTTCGACCCACTTTGTGAAATAGTCAATGGCCACTAGAATGAAGCGGTGTCCATTGGAGGCTGTAGGCTTGATCTCCCCAATCATATCAATTCCCCACATAGCAAAGGGCCAAGGAGCTGTTAAGACATTTAGGGGAACCGGAGGCACGTGTACTTTGTCTGCATAGATTTGACATTTATGACAGGTCCGGGAGTGTTGATATCAGTCTGCTTCCATGGTAGACCAATAATAGCCCGCCCGTAGGATTTTCTTTGCCATCGTATGCCCACTAGAGTGAGTGCCAAAGGTACCTTCATGTAATTCAGCCATGATATTTTTAGCTTCAATCTTATCCATACAACGGAGCAGAATAGAATCATGATTACGTTTGTACAGGATGCCATTACTTAGGAAGAACTTAGCAGAGAATCTCCTTAAGAACTTTTTATCATTGATTGAAGCTCCTTCCAGATATTCTTGGGCCTCGAGATACCTTTTGACTTCATGGAACCAAGGCTGGTCCACTACTTCTTCAGTATTAATGTCGTGACAGTGTGCTGGTTAATTCATTCGTTCAATGGTGATCTGGGGAGCCTCGTTATCCCAATTAAGTTTAAACATAGATGACATTGTGGCTAGAGCATCTGCTAGCTGATTTTCTTCTCGCGGGAAATTCTCGAAGGTAATCTGCTCAAAATGTGGTAACAATGTCAAAACATGTTCTTTGTAAGGGATAAGGTTTGGATGCTTAGTGTCCCATTCTCCTTTTATCTGACTGATGACCAAAGCTGAATCTCCAAATACAACTAAAGATTTGATTCCCAAGTCTATGGCAGCCTTGAGACCAAAGATGCATGCTTCGTATTCTGCCATGTTGTTCGTACAGTTGAAGCAAAGTCTGGCAGTAAAGGGAGTATGGCACCCTTCCAGAGATATGAGTATAACGCCGATACCATTACCAAGTGCATTGGATTCCCCATCAAAGAACAGGGTCCATCGGGATCCTTGGTCAGGTCCGTCATATGGTCTGATTTCTTCACAGTTGTCTAATGTCATGATGTCTTCGTCTGGGAATTCAAACATCATGGACTGATAATCTTCTACAGCTTGATGAGCAAGATGATCAGCTAGCACACTGCCCTTTATAGCTTTTTGGGTCGTGTATTATATGTCATATTCTGTTAGGATCATCTGCCATCTAGCTATCCTCCCAGACAGAGCATGCTTCTCAAAGATGTACTTTATCGAATCCATCTTAGATATCAGCAAAGTGGTATGAGTCAACATATACTGTCTTAGTCGGCGAGCAGCCCATACCAGAGCGCAACAAGTTTTCTCGAGCAGTGAATATCTGGTTTCACAGTCGGTAAACTTTTTGCTCAGGTAGTAAATAGCGTACTCTTTTCGGCCAGACTCGTCATCTTGTCCCAATACACACCCCATTGAGTTCTCTAAAACGGTCATATACATGATCAGTGGTCTTCCCTCAACTGGTGGCATCAAGACAAGAGGCTCTTGTAAATACTCTTTGATTTTGTCGAAAGCAATCTGACACTCATCATTCCATCTGACTACTTGATCTTTTTTCAACAGTTTGAAGATTGGTTCACAAGTAGATGTTAGGTGAGAAATGAATCTGGAAATGTAGTTCAGGCGTCCCAAGAATCCTATGACTTCCTTCTCAGTACGAGGAGCAGGCATTTCTTGTATTTCTTTGACCTTGGCAGGATCAACCTCGATGCCTTTGTTGCTTATAATGAAACTTAAGAGTTTACTGGATCGGACTCCGAATGTGCACTTGTTAGGGTTCAACCTTAGTTTGTACTCCTTCAATCTTACAAACAACTTTTGCAAGTGATCAAGGTGCTCCACTTCAGTTTGTGATCGGGCTATCATATCATCTACATAGACCTCTATCTCATGATGTATCATATCATGAAACAAAGCTACCATGGCGCGTTGATAGGTTGCTCAGGCATTCTTCAGTCCGAATGGCATCACTTTGTAGCAGAACATGCCCCAATGTGTGACAAATGTAGTTTTCTCCATGTCCTCAGGTGCCACTTTGATTTGGTTATAGCCTGAGAATCCATCCATGAAGGAAAATACTTTGTGCTGGGCCGTATTATCAACCAGGATGTCGATGTGGGGAAGTGGAAAATCATCTTTAGGGCTGGCCCTGTTTAAATCTTTATAATCCACGCACATCCGCACTTTATCGTCCTTTTTAGGCACGGGAACAATGTTGGCAACCCATTGAGGATAAGAAGTAACAGCCAGAAATCCATCATTGAACTGTTTCATGACTTCCGCTTTGATCTTCTCTGACATGTCAGGTCTCATGCGGCGGACTTTTTGTTTCACTGGTGGATAGTCTTGTCTTGTGGGTAGATGATGTACCACGATGTCTGTATCAAGTCCTGGCATGTCTTCGTATGACCAGGAAAAGATCTCAACATAATCATGCAATAGCTGAATTAGGCGCTCCTTGACACTCGGCTCTAAATTGGCACCCATTTTGATTTCCTTTTTATCTTCCTCAGTACCCAAATTGATTGTATCCAACAGCTACTCATGAGGCTGAATAGCTCTTTCCTCTTGTTGTAGTAGTCTGGCCAATTCCCCGGGCACCTCACAATCTTCCTCACCTTCGTATTTGGCTTGGTAGATCAGATCTTCAGAGTCACTGAAGGCTATAACAGTATCGTTACCCATGGGATCCGGAATGGAGGGGTACCTACATTTGTGAGTGTGGGTGTGTGTAAGGGTATAGCCATCTTTAAACAATAAAATGTAAAAGAAAGATAATGAGAACAAAAGGTTTATATGTGAAAAAGCGTCCATGATTAATTGAATGTCATATGAAGATGAAATAAAAACCCTTACTGTTGTACCCCAAAATTTGCCCTCCCATATTCTCCAATAAACTGCCAAGCCAAGCTACAAAATTCCCCAAGAATTGCACAATGCAAAGGCCTCTATACAGTCAAAACTAGGGTTTGTGTGTTGATCAAGAAAAGGAAGTTTTCAAAGGCTCAATCAAGTCTCATATGCTTACAAACATGGTCAAGCATCCTCATATCAAGTTTCAAGGCATTCAGCTCAAGATTGTACAGTCAAAACCCTAGATTGCACTACAGTCAACTGTAGGGGCAAAATGGTCATTTGGCAGTCAAAAGTTCAAATTTTTGGTCAATACATCATTTTGAAGCCACAAACATCATTTGATCAATGCTTGATCATGATTCTCAAGATTTGGCTCAGAAATCATCAAAGATGCAAAAGTTGCTATATTTGGACAGCTGAAAAAGTCAACTGAAATTGACCAGGGCATAACTTTCACATGGATTATCAGAAAAATCCCATCCAAAGCTCATTTTGAAGAGAAAGACATTTCCTACAACTCATCTTCATACTTCAAGTCCAAGAAATGCTCTCACAAAAAGTTATCAATTTCAACATTATAGGTCATTTTCAAAAGTCAACAAAAGGGGACTTTAAGTCAAAGGCTATAACTTGAGATTGGTAAATCAAAATGACATGGGACCAAAGGCATTGGTTAAAAGACTCAAAGACCTTTCCAAAATGTCCAAGAACATGTGAAAAGCTTAAAAATTGAGCAAGTTATGCCTTGAAGAAGTTGGGAAATTTTTGTGAAATGGCAAAAGTCAACTATCTTTGAAAATCCAATTTTTGACAAAAGGGCCCCATTTTTTTCACTTGGTTCATCCTTGTCATGCCACACACGTGTCCCATGATTAGTTTCAAGACCAAATATTGATTTTTTTATTTTATTTAATTTTTGATGATTTAATTCATTTTAATTCTTTGAAAATTCAAATAAAATTTAAAAACCAATGGAATAATGTCAAATGAACTTGGACAATTTCTATGTACCATGAACCAACTCAAGAAATCAGGCTAGGGTTCATTTGCACACTAAGTCTAGGTTTTGGCTAAAAAGAAGGAAACTTGGTTAATGGAGGAAACCCTAAGACCAATTCTCTCACAAGCTTGAATTAAGGTGAGTTAGCAAGCCAATTCCACTCCAGCATAATCACTAAGTCAAACCCTAGGCCTAAGACATTATAAGCTGCGCTCAAACAAGCATTGGGGGATTAAAAATTTTGGACAAAAACACAAATCTGAAATCAGTGCTAGAGGATTTTGGAAGCCTTAATTCTTTTTCCATTAGCATCCTTAGGCATTCCTGAACGCATTCCACTTCCTAACATCAATCAAAACGCGACGAAACAGTGGTGACAACTCAAACTGTACAGCAAAATATTTGAAATCGTATTCTCCATTTTAAGCATCTTCATTGCATTTCAATTACATATTCATGTTCCTTACCAAGTTTCCAAACTATTCATGGTGTTTAATTTCATTTTTGTTAATCACACGCTAATCCACCATTTTCGAATCCTAGGGTTACAGTTTTCTTAAATTAGGGATTTTGCATAGAGGAAAAATTAGGGCCCATGACCACCATGGTTGAACTCAGTGTTTAGAGACGAAGAAGAAGATATGGTCGCGACAAATTTATGAGCTACAGGGACCTAATCGCTATTTTCTCAAAAGCTGCCTAATGCAATGTTTCAAAAACCATTGCCTTCTTTCTTTGTGTTTCAGGAAAATGGAAGGGATGATGTGGTGGCATGCAGGGATTGGGAGGTTTAAAAATTCGCGCGCGTTCCAAGAGTTGTGCCACTTTTCTTTTATATTATTTATATTATATTATATGTTAATTGAAACACAACTGGCTCAGTGGATAAGGAAGCGTGCATGTGACTCTCATGACCTGGGTTCAAGTCCCAGGTCTGGCAAAATTCATATTATTTTTCAAAACAAAATTCCATGCTTTGCTAATGTCCAGGTACACCATGCATACTCAAAAATCACCCTCCACGCGTCCATTAGAAGCAATCCAAGGGCCATGACCAAAGGTGTATCATGGACTCCAGTCAACATGCCATACCTGATCAAAAAAGTCAATGGACTTCAAGCAAATGGGCCAGGCTTTTCAAATCTGCACCTCACAATTCTGGGACTACACCCCACCTGGTTTGGCAAATTTATTTATTTTTCTTATATTCTTCATTTATTTTAATTGTTATGTTATTTTAATTATTTGTTTTATTTAATTTTTAATCAAAATGTAAAAACATCATAAAATCAAAAAATGCCAAAATATATAATTTATATTATAATTATTTTCATAAATAATAACATGTAAATATTTAGTTTTAATTAGGTTTTCAACTTTAATTCCTTTTAATAAAAATCAAAACAAAAACATAGAATTAGGTTAATGACTTTTTCCTTTTAACTTTCCTTGTTTTTTGCCATAGTATTAGTATTTTTCATAATTAAACTAGGGTTGCATTTTAGGTTAGATTTTAATACTTTCTTAATAACTAAAAATCCAAAAAAAATAGAGTTTAGGTTTAATAACTTTTTATTTTCTTTTAATTCTCCCTCTTTTTTCAGAATAATAATGTTATTTATTTATTTTCATAAATTAAAAAATGTACATAAATTAATTTAGAATTAAATTAGGTTAAAAGTCAATATTTTCATAATAAACTTAAAAAACAATAGAATTAGTTCTAATATTTAATTTAATTTCAATTAACTCCTTTTTCTCATTAAATTTAAAAAACACAAAAATATCATTCTCATTTAATTTTAATTTTAAATTCCTTGTTAATTGTAATTGTTTGCAAAAGGGTCCAACGCCCTAGTTTTGTCTTAATTTCTTTGTTTCGCGCATTTATTTTATAATCGTTTAAATAATAATGTATTTGTACCAAAGCCATGTAATAGCTATTAGACATTTCTTTTCTGCAATTTATTTTAAAACGGGTCTGGATTAATTTGGCGTTGTAGACCCTCGCCCTTTGTAATAGCGTAGGACTTTTATCTTTTCCGCACTTTAAATTCCCGCACTTTTAACTGTTAAACAATAACATGAAAGAATGAATGCCCAAAAATAAAATCGAATCGTTAGATCACCAATGCATGACAAGACAAACAATAAACTGAAAATGACACACAATTCGCACACACCACCCCTAGGGTACGCCTCACTGTTGCCTTTCGAAAGGTGATCGTCGAGTAGAGGATGTTTTAGTAAGTCCTTGTGTCCATTGATCTAGTTGCCTAAAACAAAGTTGCCTCGAATAAGTTGCCTCGGAATAAAAGATCAATGGCATAAGGGTAGCTTCTAAGGTGTCTTCCCATTGCTCTGGTGACCACCACGTCCCTAAAACTCGAATTGACCCGAACACCTCCAACGGTGGTGCTACCTACCTCTCAATGGTGGGATGGCACTACTTTAAAGGACATTTACACAGACGAATTCCTTAGGGTAGGTAGGTTCTCGTAGGTACTTGCTCTCTTCAAAAACAAATCAAAATACTTTTCACACCCAAACACTTTCAAAAAACTTTCAAAACAAACTTTTCAAACACTCTGACGTACGAGTTGAACTGAAACTTTTCAAAGAACTTTTTTTAAACCCACATTGAAAAGCAAACAAAATATTTTGAAAACACATTGAGCAAGTACCTAAGAGCCCATGGATAACCATGGATAGAAAGGGTGCTAACACCTTCCCTTTCTATAACCTACCTCCCGAACCGAGAGCAATCTCTTTAAGGAATTTTTCTGTGCTTTTGTCCTTTCCATTTGGAGAAAATAAAAGACGGTGGCGACTCTTGCTTACCGCGACATTTCGCGAACCAGCTTTAAAACAGTCAGTTCCAGATCCACCGATCACAGAACTGGCGACTCTGCTGGGGAGTAAAACTTAAAGTGGGGTGTACCTTAGGATTAAGATCACTGTGTTTTCAATTGCTTTCTTTGCTTGCTTTATTATTGTGGGTTGCTTGGGAGTTCTATAGATCCTAACCCGGATCTGGGGATACCTTCTTAGAAAGTAGCAACAAGGCTGTGAGGGAACTGTGCGGGGTATACCGACATGGTTGAAACAGTCTGCTACGTTGATGTGGCACTTTGGTGTGTACCGGTAACCCTTGAGTCAGTCAAGGAGAGTACGGGGCCTCCATGTGGTGTCATGAAGCATCAACAGACCTTAGGAACCTTAATTGAACCATCTTGGCCTCTTTAGGGTAGTGAGATAACTGACTTTGGTGCAGTCCGAGGTTGGTTGATACTCGATACTACACTCAATTGAGGGTTGCTTTCCTGGAATATTTCGGTCGCCAGTTCAGTGGCTAAATCGAAACGATGAACAATGAAAGCGATCCCGTGATATTGGGAACCTTAGAACCCGGTTACTTTGATTAGGACAGGTTGAACCCACCAACTTCAAGAGGGTACTACCCAGACCCCATGCTGGCCTAAACCTAAGGGCTCTCTCTTGTGTGACTTGTGTGCCTTAGTACTTGACTATCTGCATGCTTGTGATCTAACACTTGTTTCTTGCAGGTTTGTTTCAGTCCTTAATTAGGACTCATAATAGGGTTACTGACATCACCCCATGCATACCATGACATCATACCATTGCATACATCCTAACCCATTTCAAGGATCTCAAGGGCTTGTGATACAGGTCATATAAATCAAACATCTAGCAAGGGGCAAAGAGGATTTATTTTCCTCTAGCCAATGTTGTCAGGGGCTATGACCCACTTGATATGGTGAGCTTTTGACCCTTGGAGAAGGACTCTCAACAATATGAAGTACCTTCAATCAAGCCACCAGTTTCCAATGCTAACTATTTTCTTGTTTACCCCACGAGATTCTTGAAATCATTGCATGCATGTCATACATCTCGTTGCATTACAGGTATCCCCTTGACAGGTTGCTTACTGTTCTTCGCTGTTTATTTCAGCACTATGAACCCTGAATCATCAACCGAGGCGTCTATCAAGGCTCTTCAGGTGCAGAACGCCCAATTTCAGGCGCAGAACGCCCAATTTCAGGAGCTGATCAAGGGCTTGGCTCAGGGTCAGCAAGAGTTGAAGACCATGCTGCTGAAGAAGACTAAGAAGAAGAGGAGGACTGTGCTATTTAACACTGGGCGCAGACTCGGGAACACTTTGGTTGAAGCTGAAAGGACTCCTCCATCTGTGACGGAAGGTAGTCACCAAGAAAGGGAGGTCCCTACTCCCGTGGGCTCTGATACTGAAACAGACTTCAACGACGAACAGTACCCTCCTGCTGAAGACCGGTACAAACAGCTGGAAGACAGATTAAAGGCTATGGAGGTTCAGCAAGTGCCTGGACTGGATTTCGGAGACTTGGGGTTATCTACTGGGGTGGTGATTCCACACAAGTTCAAGGCACCTGCCTTTGTGAAGTATGACGGGGCTTCCTGTCCCAAGATGCACCTCCGTTCTTATGTAAGGAAGATCCAGCCTTACACAGCAGACAAGAACCTTTGGATCCATTTCTTCCAGGAGAGTCTTTCAGGGACTCACCTCGATTGGTTCTATCAGCTGGATGGAATCAGCATTCGTAACTGGGAGGATCTGGCCACTGCTTTTTACAAGCAGTATCAATATAATGCCGACCTTGCCCCCACACGTACCCAACTTCAGGGTATGTCGTTAGGTGCAAGTGAAGGTTTTAAAGAGTACGCTCAGAGGTGGAGAGACCTAGCTGGCAGAGTGCAGCCACCGTTGACTGATCGGGAGTTGGTAGACACGTTCTTGGGGACCCTGTCTGGTCCATTCTTCAACCACTTGATTGGGAATTCTGCTGCTGGGTTTACAGATCTAATCTTGACCGGAGAAAGAATCGAAGCGGGCATCAAGTCAGGGAAAATACAGAATGGTGACTCCTCGAACACTGAAAAGAAACCATCCAGGAGGGAATCTAGTGCTGTCAACGCATTAGCTATCGCAAAACCGGCCGGTGCTCCTCAGCGTCACCATCAACAAAGGGAAGAGAGACCTAAGAGGCAATTTACTCCCCTCGGCATGACCTTGTCACAAATATTGCCACAGTTGCTGGAAACCAAGTTGGTAACCCTCATGGACCCTCCAAAGAATCCTAACAGGACACCCTCGAGGTACAATCCCAATGCTCGCTGCGCCTATCATTCCGACAGCCCGGGGCATGCTACAGATGACTGTTGGACTTTGAGAAACAGGGTTCAAGATCTGATTGACGCAAAGGAAGTCCAGCTCGACTCTCCAGAGGCTCCCAATATGATCACTGCTCCCTTGCCAAGACATGGCTAGGATTAGTTTTTGTTCATTCAAATATTCAAGTTGTAATTTTCTTTCAATTGTTAAAACATTTTATTTCATGTCAAACTTGGTTATTTCATTAATGCGTTACACATGTCTGTTTTGAAGTAATTATTTCATATTCACTATGTGCAAATTATTTTCATATTTTTTTCTGATGATCAACGTTCGACTAATAATTCTAAGCCTCTTGAGGGAGGATGACGAAAACGATACCACGATTTACAGTATGCTTTTGAACAGACCCCGCTGATGAGGTACAGGCATTGTTTCAACCCCTAAACACTGGAGTTATAAGGATGATAATCCCTCGCCAACCCATCAGAGCCAAAGGAGTAGGAGTTTTATTTTCGAAAATCAAAACCCTTAATCATAACCTGGGGCAGGGTAGTTCTCTCAGTTGATCCAAGTGCACAATGAATGGCACCAAATGAGTTTTTTCAAAAAAACAAAAGACAGTGATGGTTCCGAACAATCATAAGGACAGGCAGTCATTATCAAAAAAAAAATCATAAACGAAAAGCCCAAGAAGTCAAAACCTATGAAAAGAGACTTACGAAACTGGGGCATCCCGCTGACTGTAATTCCAAAAAGGAAACAGTTCAGGCAAAAAAAGAAAGGGATAACAAAAATCAAGAAAGAGGTCTCACAAACCCTCAACAAAAAGTGACTGCCTAGTCAGAATAAATCATCAATGTTTGGACCATCACCGGAAAATCAGAGCAAAGACTCAAACAAGGTCTAACGTATGATCAACTGAGTTTAGGGTTGGAGAACATCACGAAAGAGCGGGTGGGTACAAATAGTTTGGGCCTTTATCCTTTGTTTCTTAAATCGTGAACCAGGCCACGATATAACCCTTAAAAGTCCTAGCTGAAGCATGGGTTAGTTCGAAAGCATACTGTTACGAAGGTATCCTGACTCCTGAAGGTTTGCTGTAAAATCTTGAGTTGACACCGTATTGTATTACAACAAAATGCATTTTTAAAATATTCAAGACAGACATAGACTTTTGCATTCTTAAAATAACTTTGTTTGCATATGAATTTTTGTCTGAACAGCAGGGAAATTCGCACGATGAATATCTTGTGAACAGAAGTACCTCCAATCAAGAGGCACAGTAGGAGCATTGCCCATTATCTGGGGCATGACAAAGTATTTCCAACAGGGGCAACTCCCCACATTCTGAGAAATATGGACATAGTCGAAAGAATACTACGCAAAATCAAAGACCCGCTAGGTTGACACACCTAGGCAAAAATAAGGGATTCCCGGCGAACCAAAAGGGTTCGGGCAAAAATAAGGGATGAAATGAAAAAAATCTGTACACCCGGCAAGTCGAAAACCTGAAAAGGCGGCTTGGGCAAAAATGGGTATCCCGGTGGACTGAAAACCCGAAAAGGCGGTCCAGGCAAAAGTTAGGGATCAAAGCGTACGAGTATGTCCCAGCATCTCGGCACCTGCCTACCAGAAGACTCGTCAAGTACTCCCACAAGTGCCTCCTCCCACTGAAACTGGGGCAATAAGGAGTTGTCTAAAAGATCCGGTTGCTCTGTCCATCATAGGTTCGGCTAAAGAATGCGACCCAGATATTTTCACTCCCCGCAGAACACGAACGCGTCGTCCAGCTTTATTCAAAGAGTTATTTCCTTAATAAGATATAACTGGGTTATCCTCAGCCAATAGCCACGGAAAAGACCGTCCTCAGTAAAGTCTTATCATCCCCAGCGGAAGCAAAAGCTTATTCTCCAACACCAGCCCAGGAGTGACTTCCCGGCACCCGTCAAGGATTTATTTTCCTAGACGAAAGCATACATTCATAAACATCACATTTTCGTACATCATGACACATGCATGTACGCATCATGTCATACAATTGCATTTATGCCGTTGCTTGATTCATATCACGTACTGCATATAACTGACCTTTACCTTTCAGGAAGGATACAGTTGAATGATCAGCTATGTCAAAATAGACAAAACACCGTCAGAAAAGACAAATCCTGTCATAAGAGACAAATCCGGTCAAAGAATACAAATCCAGTTTAAATCAATGCCTAAAGATTCCTCTGATACAACTCGTCGTTATAGACATTCGTCGTGATAGACACTTGTCGTGATAGACACTCGTCGTGATAGACACTCGTCGTGATAGACACTCGTCGTGATAGACACTCGTCGTGATAGACACTCGTCGTGATAGACACTCGTCGTGATAGACACTCGTCGTGATAGACACTCGTCGTGATAGACACTCGTCGTGATAGACACTCGTCGTGATAGACACTCGTCGTGATAGACACTCGTCGTGATAGACACTCGTCGTGATAGACACTCGTCGTGATAGACATTCGTCGTGATAGACACTCGTTGTGATAGACACTCGTCGTGATAGACACTCGTCGTGATAGACACTCGTCGTGATAGACATTCGTCGTGATAGACACTCGTTGTGATAGACACTCGTCGTGATAGACACTCGTCGTGATAGACACTCGTCGTGATAGACACTCGTCGTGATAGACACTCGTCGTGATAGACACTCGTCGTGATAGACACTCGTCGTGATAGACACTCGTCGTGATAGACACTCGTCGTGATAGACACTCGTCGTGATAGACACTCGTCGTGATAGACATTCGTCGTGATAGACACTCGTCGTGATAGACACTCGTCGTGATAGACACTCGTCGTGATAGACACTCGTCGTGATAGACACTCGTCGTGATAGACACTCGTCGTGATAGACACTCGTCGTGATAGACACTCGTCGTGATAGACACTCGTCGTGATAGACACTCGTCGTGATAGACACTCGTCAGTGTAGACACTTGTCGTTATAGACATTCGTCATAGACACTAGTCGCTATAGACACCCATCGTTAAAGACCACTCGTCCTTGGAAACAACCTGTCAGTAGAGACAACTTCATCACCATTTGAAGATCCAGACCCAGCTCCTGTAACCAGTCAGGACATATCTATACCAAGCATCTGAAAACCAGCTCCTGCAACGTGTCAGGTACTCATTTTCTTTTGCAGGTATGCAGGTTCTCGCTAAGGAATCTCTTACGCGATCAACATCCAGATGGAATCTATAAGCCCATCATCCTACCAATCAATCTCTAAATGGCATCTATAAGCCCATTCCCCCACCACACTGCTACCATGTGAGCGCAAATTTCTGGGCACTCTAGTGTCCAATCATCTTCTACCCTCGGATTACAAAAGGCACGTCAGCCAATCTCCATCCTCAGGTCTAAGAAGATTGAACAGGGGCAACTGTTGTACCCCAAAATTTGCCCTCCCATATTCTCCAATAAACTGCCAAGCCAAGCTACAAAATTCCCCAAGAATTGCACAATGCAAAGGCCTCTATACAGTCAAAACTAGGGTTTGTGTGTTGATCAAGAAAAGGAAGTTTTCAAAGGCTCAATCAAGTCTCATATGCTTACAAACATGGTCAAGCATCCTCATATCAAGTTTCAAGGCATTCAGCTCAAGATTGTACAGTCAAAACCCTAGATTGCACTACAGTCAACTGTAGGGGCAAAATGGTCATTTGGCAGTCAAAAGTTCAAATTTTTGGTCAATACATCATTTTGAAGCCACAAACATCATTTGATCAATGCTTGATCATGATTCTCAAGATTTGGCTCAGAAATCATCAAAGATGCAAAAGTTGCTATATTTGGACAGCTGAAAAAGTCAACTGAAATTGACCAGGGCATAACTTTCACATGGATTATCAGAAAAATCCCATCCAAAGCTCATTTTGAAGAGAAAGACATTTCCTACAACTCATCTTCATACTTCAAGTCCAAGAAATGCTCTCACAAAAAGTTATCAATTTCAACATTATAGGTCATTTTCAAAAGTCAACAAAAGGGGACTTTAAGTCAAAGGCTATAACTTGAGATTGGTAAATCAAAATGACATGGGACCAAAGGCATTGGTTAAAAGACTCAAAGACCTTTCCAAAATGTCCAAGAACATGTGAAAAGCTTAAAAATTGAGCAAGTTATGCCTTGAAGAAGTTGGGAAATTTTTGTGAAATGGCAAAAGTCAACTATCTTTGAAAATCCAATTTTTGACAAAAGGGCCCCATTTTTTTCACTTGGTTCATCCTTGTCATGCCACACACGTGTCCCATGATTAGTTTCAAGACCAAATATTGATTTTTTTATTTTATTTAATTTTTGATGATTTAATTCATTTTAATTCTTTGAAAATTCAAATAAAATTTAAAAACCAATGGAATAATGTCAAATGAACTTGGACAATTTCTATGTACCATGAACCAACTCAAGAAATCAGGCTAGGGTTCATTTGCACACTAAGTCTAGGTTTTGGCTAAAAAGAAGGAAACTTGGTTAATGGAGGAAACCCTAAGACCAATTCTCTCACAAGCTTGAATTAAGGTGAGTTAGCAAGCCAATTCCACTCCAGCATAATCACTAAGTCAAACCCTAGGCCTAAGACATTATAAGCTGCGCTCAAACAAGCATTGGGGGATTAAAAATTTTGGACAAAAACACAAATCTGAAATCAGTGCTAGAGGATTTTGGAAGCCTTAATTCTTTTTCCATTAGCATCCTTAGGCATTCCTGAACGCATTCCACTTCCTAACATCAATCAAAACGCGACGAAACAGTGGTGACAACTCAAACTGTACAGCAAAATATTTGAAATCGTATTCTCCATTTTAAGCATCTTCATTGCATTTCAATTACATATTCATGTTCCTTACCAAGTTTCCAAACTATTCATGGTGTTTAATTTCATTTTTGTTAATCACACGCTAATCCACCATTTTCGAATCCTAGGGTTACAGTTTTCTTAAATTAGGGATTTTGCATAGAGGAAAAATTAGGGCCCATGACCACCATGGTTGAACTCAGTGTTTAGAGACGAAGAAGAAGATATGGTCGCGACAAATTTATGAGCTACAGGGACCTAATCGCTATTTTCTCAAAAGCTGCCTAATGCAACGTTTCAAAAACCGTTGCCTTCTTTCTTTGTGTTTCAGGAAAATGGAAGGGATGATGTGGTGGCATGCAGGGATTGGGAGGTTTAAAAATTCGCGCGCGTTCCAAGAGTTGTGCCACTTTTCTTTTATATTATTTATATTATATTATATGTTAATTGAAACACAACTGGCTCAGTGGATAAGGAAGCGTGCATGTGACTCTCATGACCTGGGTTCAAGTCCCAGGTCTGGCAAAATTCATATTATTTTTCAAAACAAAATTCCATGCTTTGCTAATGTCCAGGTACACCATGCATACTCAAAAATCACCCTCCACGCGTCCATTAGAAGCAATCCAAGGGCCATGACCAAAGGTGTATCATGGACTCCAGTCAACATGCCATACCTGATCAAAAAAGTCAATGGACTTCAAGCAAATGGGCCAGGCTTTTCAAATCTGCACCTCATAATTCTGGGACTACACCCCACCTGGTTTGGCAAATTTATTTATTTTTCTTATATTCTTCATTTATTTTAATTGTTATGTTATTTTAATTATTTGTTTTATTTAATTTTTAATCAAAATGTAAAAACATCATAAAATCAAAAAATGCCAAAATATATAATTTATATTATAATTATTTTCATAAATAATAACATGTAAATATTTAGTTTTAATTAGGTTTTCAACTTTAATTCCTTTTAATAAAAATCAAAACAAAAACATAGAATTAGGTTAATGACTTTTTCCTTTTAACTTTCCTTGTTTTTTGCCATAGTATTAGTATTTTTCATAATTAAACTAGGGTTGCATTTTAGGTTAGATTTTAATACTTTCTTAATAACTAAAAATCCAAAAAAAATAGAGTTTAGGTTTAATAACTTTTTATTTTCTTTTAATTCTCCCTCTTTTTTCAGAATAATAATGTTATTTATTTATTTTCATAAATTAAAAAATGTACATAAATTAATTTAGAATTAAATTAGGTTAAAAGTCAATATTTTCATAATAAACTTAAAAAACAATAGAATTAGTTCTAATATTTAATTTAATTTCAATTAACTCCTTTTTCTCATTAAATTTAAAAAACACAAAAATATCATTCTCATTTAATTTTAATTTTAAATTCCTTGTTAATTGTAATTGTTTGCAAAAGGGTCCAACGCCCTAGTTTTGTCTTAATTTCTTTGTTTCGCGCATTTATTTTATAATCGTTTAAATAATAATGTATTTGTACCAAAGCCATGTAATAGCTATTAGACATTTCTTTTCTGCAATTTATTTTAAAACGGGTCTGGATTAATTTGGCGTTGTAGACCCTCGCCCTTTGTAATAGCGTAGGACTTTTATCTTTTCCGCACTTTAAATTCCCGCACTTTTAACTGTTAAACAATAACATGAAAGAATGAATGCCCAAAAATAAAATCGAATCGTTAGATCACCAATGCATGACAAGACAAACAATAAACTGAAAATGACACACAATTCGCACACACCACCCCTAGGGTACGCCTCACTGTTGCCTTTCGAAAGGTGATCGTCGAGTAGAGGATGTTTTAGTAAGTCCTTGTGTCCATTGATCTAGTTGCCTAAAACAAAGTTGCCTCGAATAAGTTGCCTCGGAATAAAAGATCAATGGCATAAGGGTAGCTTCTAAGGTGTCTTCCCATTGCTCTGGTGACCACCACGTCCCTAAAACTCGAATTGACCCGAACACCTCCAACGGTGGTGCTACCTACCTCTCAATGGTGGGATGGCACTACTTTAAAGGACATTTACACAGACGAATTCCTTAGGGTAGGTAGGTTCTCGTAGGTACTTGCTCTCTTCAAAAACAAATCAAAATACTTTTCACACCCAAACACTTTCAAAAAACTTTCAAAACAAACTTTTCAAACACTCTGACGTACGAGTTGAACTGAAACTTTTCAAAGAACTTTTTTTAAACCCACATTGAAAAGCAAACAAAATATTTTGAAAACACATTGAGCAAGTACCTAAGAGCCCATGGATAACCATGGATAGAAAGGGTGCTAACACCTTCCCTTTCTATAACCTACCTCCCGAACCGAGAGCAATCTCTTTAAGGAATTTTTCTGTGCTTTTGTCCTTTCCATTTGGAGAAAATAAAAGACGGTGGCGACTCTTGCTTACCGCGACATTTCGCGAACCAGCTTTAAAACAGTCAGTTCCAGATCCACCGATCACACTTACAAATGGACCATTGTGCCTCGGGCAAGACACAAGGTTTTTAAAGTGTGAATTGTTCGTGAATATTACAAATCCAACAGAAATGTAAAAGATAAATTACTGAGAGATGAAAGTTATTGGGACAAAGTCTCTGGATTTCCAGTTGTGAAGTCCTCCGTTGACAGTAGGAAATATCCAATCTTCCAAGCTGCCATCCTCTTCAACATCTTCCACAATGTTGACCTCTTGGTTACTAATCTTCAAAGGTGGCCCTCCTGCACGGGTGCGACGCACAACCTTCTGAGTAGTTGAAGTAAACCCAAGCCAAACTTGTCTGATTTATACGGAATGTCTGGAAGCTGCCCCCAGATGGTGCATCCACCCTTCTCTATTACTTCCTTTGCATCCTTTAGAGATGACATCCGAAGCGGAGGTCTTGTGATCTTGGGAATCGAGGATACCGCCTTGGTCACCGCTACTTCTTGAAAGACTTCTTCAAAATGTTGGAAAGGGGTTTTGTGATACGGTGGGAGAACTGACTTAGGTTTTGCGTTTGTTTTCGCAAATGTTTCGGTTTAGCAAGAGTCGCCACCGACTTTTTATTTTATCCTAAGGAAAGGTTAAAAAGCACAGGAAAAACCTTTGAGATGTTTTCTTGGGTTCGGGGAGTAGATTATAGAAAGGGAAGGTATTAGCACCCTTTCTATCCATGGTTATCAATGGGCTCTTAGTTACTTGCTTAGATCACTTGCCTTGCATTTTCAATTGTTTGAAATGGTGCTTTCAATTGTTTGAAATAGTGCTTTGTGTGTGTGGTTTTGAAGATGTTTTGAAAAAGATGCCTTGTCTAGGCAATCATTGTAACAATTCTTTACTCGAATGTTTTACAAAGGTGTTTGTCTTTCTGAAAAGATGTTTCAATGCTTTTTGAAAGTTTGTTTTGAAATTGTGTTGTGGAGTGTGTTTTGAAAAATGGCAAGGATTTGTTTTGCAAGTTGGTCAAGTAACCAAGAGCTATCTACCCTAAATTTCTCAAAGATTTTCCCTATGTTTTAACCCTTTTAACAGTATTGTTCCACCATTGTATTTGGTGGACAATCTTGTGTTAGGATGTTAACGGGATGGGCGCGGGTCATCGTTTAGACCATGAATGCAATAGTGCCAAGTGTCTTTGGCAAATTTTCCTTCAAGGGACTTGATCATTTTTAGGCAACTTGAGAGAGCGTCATCGAGGGACTATGATCATTTGATTTGTTTTTGTTTTGCCAAAGACACTCAACATGCAACATGGCCCATTTTTGAAGGCAACAAGTGGAGGAACCCTAGGGGTGCAAGTGTGCATGGTGTTGTCCATTTTCATGCTTTTTTATCTTTGTATTAGTCAAGCTACTTGTTATTTAATTTGCATACAAACCCTAGGTCTATCATGGCATAATTTGAAAGCTTTTAAATGCGGAAATTAAAAGTCCTAAATTATTATAACATGATTATGGGGATGGGGGTACAAATGTTTGAATGAGGGCATATTTGGCAAGAAATTAAATCTAAAGCTATTACATCCATATTGAATATACAAATACTTAATTGTACAATATAAAATAAATACAATAAATATGCAAAATGTATTATGCACAAATTTTTTTTATGTATGTGAAAGTATTTTTCATGTGAAATATAAACAAAAATAAAAAGGTCAAATTTTGAATATTTTGGTTATTTAGGGCAAAACCCTAGTTTTTTAAATAAATAGTATTTATTTATTAATTATATACAATATTTATATATTAATTTATAAAAAATAAAAAAAAGAAGTATATTGTAAAAAATTATTTTTTAATGTCATATATTAATAAAAATAAAAATGTATTATTTCTATATTTTTGTCCTAAATATCTAATAAAATATACAAGTATTTATATTATATATTAAATATACTAAATATATATACCAAAATAAAATATTAATTATTTACAAAAAGAAGTATATTTTAGAAAATGTTTTCAAAATGTGAATAATAAATAATAACTAAAAAATATATATTTTTGCATTATTTTCTAGTGTTTTGAAATAAAAAGAAAATATATTTATTTACATGTATATGCTAAATAAAACAAATAAATGCCAAATAAATGCAAAAATGTATGGAAAAATATTTTTGATATTTTTTATATTTGAGCAAAAAATAATAAGTCAGAATCAAAAAGAAAAAATCAAAAATGATAAATATATCACACAATGGGCCAGGGGGGTGCAAAATGGAAAAAATGGGTGTGAACAACAAGTTGACTCAGGCCCAGCCCAAGTCAACTTTGTCTTCAACCTCCAGCAACCTGTTTGAAACAAAACGCGCGCTTCTTCTTGTCCAACACAAATCCTGATTCCTTGACTTTTAGCAAAAACTCACAACAAATAATGTAGAGCATCAAGAGACGAATCCGGACATATAAAATACTTGACCTAACTCTAAGAAACGAGGGAGAATTTCTTCATCCCCAATTTCTGACCTAATTTTTCTTCAATGTTCATGGCCAAAATTCTCACAGCACGCATAATATAAATGAAAAGTAATCATATGTATGGCTTCAGGGCTATGAGTAGAGCATGTTTTATTCACAAACCTAAGCCTAACTCTTCCTAGATTGAGAGATAGAAGTCCATGGTTTTACCTGTTTCAGCTTGATTTGAACAGAGAAATGTAGGTATCTTCAATGGAGTTTGAGCTTTGGTACAGCTTGCCTGAAGTCCAAGGATGCTTCTCCAACACCTAGCTTGCTTTGAATCACTCTGAATCGTGCTATGGAAGTCCACCTGCAAAACTGAAAACTGAAAATGGCAAATGATGTTAGGGATGTTACAACTTGGATTTAATGCTTGGGGTAGTTTGTGTGGATGATATGGAATGTGTTTGAAAGGTTTTTAGCCAAAGTGCACGAGTGGAATAGATTATGGAACTCAATCTGCAGCAGGCACTCTGTTTTGCAGAAAAACTGTGATTTTGGGTATGAGGATGGATTGAGGATGAAGGAATCGTGTTTTAGGCCAGTTAGGGTGTATGTAAGATGAGAACAAAATTTGCTTAGGCATATACTTGCAGGAAGTGAGTGTTCTATGTCTTTTGCAAACTTGCTTGTTTTTGAAGTAAGAAAGTTCAAGTCCTTATGCAGGCCTGTATAACCTTTCTATCTATGCTGCAACCTTTGTTCTTGATCAGTGGGATTTTCTTACAAACTCTTGCCTCAAAGATTTGGCTTGTACTTCAAAGATTCAGAATTTGACATAAAGCATTACTTTTCAAAAATGGCAAAGTTGCTTTTTCTAATTATGGATTAGTTCGTTGTGTAATGACTAAATGCACAAAACAATGCTTGAACACAAAGGTTAGGCATTTAATTATGGAGTGCAAACTTGGTTTAGAGGCCTGCAAGCAAGTACCAAGCATGCTGATTTCAAAATGGAACTTGTATGAACATGCATTTGGCCATGAACAAAAGTAAATTTTGCCCAACTTTGCAAATTCGATTCTCCCTAACCACAAGGGTGTTTGAGAAGTTCTTGGACAATTTGGAAATCTTGGAATGTGTACTACAATCCAACTTTGTAATGAAAATTGAAAATCCAAGTGGAAACATGTGAAAAATGGCCAAGAAGTTGGACAAAAATCCTGCCTAGAATAGGTCAAAATTTTTCTAAGTTAAAAATGTTTTGCACCCTTGTTCCAAAAATCATAACTTGAGCTACAAGCTTCCTTTGAGGAAACTTTGTGAATCAAAGTTGTAGATTTTGTAATGGACTACAACTTTCATGTTTCAAGTTTTGTTTTAATCCATTTGCATCTTGGTGAAAAAATGGGACAAAGTTAGGAAAAAATAAGGAAATTTTATAACTTAGAAAATTTCTAAGTTATGAAATTTCTTCATTTTAAACCCTAATTTGCAATTTTAGGTTTCTTGATGAACAAGTTTCATAATTTGACATGTCTTGATGAAAAATGAATCTTGACACTTGATTTTGACCAAAAAGTCAATGTTTGACTTTTCAGTATACAGTCAAATTTTGATTAGTTGACTGAAAAATTCATCTGTCAATCCTATGCATTTGGGATCTTTTGAACTTGTTGAATGGGTCAAGACAATGCCATTGAGTCCTTGAGTCCATATGTGAGCTTGATTTGCCATTGATTAGGTCAAACAGTCAAAAATTGCCTTTGTGCAGTCAAAACCCTAAAAATGACCATTTTGCCCTTTTGGTGATCTGATCAAATTTCTTGTGGAATTGGGATCCAAACTTGACCAAATGGTTCATATGAGTTCATTATGTTGATGTGGGTCAAATTTCATGAGGTTTGACTGTCAATTGGCCACAGTTGACGTTTTCCCCAATACAACTAATTTCTAGGTCAACTGTCCAATTGATTGGGCAAAGATTGGAATCAAGGCTTGAAACTTGGTATGGATAAACTTGTGAGTCCAACATGAAGCATGAAAGTTACTTTGGGCATTTTAGGTCAAAACATCTTTGTGCAAACTCAAACCCTAATTTGGGTCAACAGTGCAAGGAGGAGTCTTGAGCAGAGCAAACCCTAACTTGATCTTGAGTTCCAAGAGTCTTGTGGTGAGAAAATGTTGATGAAAAGAGAGGGCAAATTTTGGGGTACAACAGTTGCCCCTTTTCAATCTTATTACACCTGAAGAGTTAGATTGGCAAGTTTTCCTTTCGCGTCTCAAAGGTAAAAGGAGATTGGACATTAGAGTGCCCGTAAATTTGCACTCGTCAAGACATGGATGCAGGAATGGGCTTAAAGATGCCATTTGGAGATGGGCTTAGAGATGCCATCTGGAGATGTGACAGAATCTTATCAGGGGATGGGCTTAAAGATGCCATCTGGAATGCTTGTTGAACTGTATGTCGTTGATGAGTGAGCGAGTATCAGAAAGGTATCCATGTTTGGAATATCTCTGAACTGGGGATCTTGAATAAGAAATGGATTGACATCCGTGTTTGGAGAATCTGTAAACTGTTTTCAAAAGTTGAGTCTGAACAAGCCATAGATTAACATCCGTGTTTGGAGAATCCGTGAACTGTTTTCAGAAGTTGAAGAATCTGAACAAGCGATAGGTTAACATCCGTGTCTGGAGAACCCGTAAACTGTTTTCAGAGGTCTGGAATCTGAACAAGCGATAGGTTAACATCCGTGTCTGGAGAAACCGTAAACTGTTTTCAGAAGTTGAGTCTGAAAAAGCCATAGATTAACATCTGTGTTTGGAGAATCCGTGAACTATTTTTAGAAGTTGAAGAATCTGAACAAGCGATAGGTTAACATCCGTGTCTGGAGAACCCGTAAACTGTTTTCAGAGGTCTGGAATCTAAACAAGCGATAGGTTAACATCCGTGTCTGGAGAAACCTTAAACTATTTTCAGAAGTCTTGAAGTTGAATAAGCAATAGATCAGCATCCATGTTGGGAAGAGTCCATAAACTGTTTTGAGTCTGAACAAGCGATAGATTAACATCCGTGTTTGGAGAATCCGTAAAATGTTTTCAGAAGTTGAAGAATCTGAACAAGCGATAGGTTAACATCCGTGTCTGGAGAACCCGTAAACTGTTTTCAGAGGTCTTGAAGTTGAATAAGCAATAGATCAACATCCATGTTGGGAAGCGTCCGTAAACTGTTTTCAAAAGTTGAGTCTGAACAAGCGATAGATTAACATCCGTGTTTGGAGAATCCGTAAACTGTTTTCAGAAGTTGAAGAATCTGAACAAGCGATAGGTTAACATCCGTGTCTGGAGAACCCGTAAACTATTTTCAGAGGTCTGGAATCTGAACAAGTGATAGGTTAACATCCGTGTCTGGAGAACCCGTAAACTGTTTTCAGAGGTCTAGAATCTGAACAAGCGATAGGTTAACATCCGTGTCTGGAGAACCCGTAAACTGTTTTCAGAAGTCTTGAGGCTTATTAATCTTATCCTGAAAAGGGTAAAATATTAGCTGAAACACAAAGTTATGTTGCATGAAATGTATGATGCAATATATGTTATATCAATGTTTATGATATGAATGTAATGAATGCGCATGTAAGCTGATGAGCTGTCTTGTTGAGGATAGATGAATCCTGGATAGCCGGAGATAATAGAATCTTAACTGCTGCCAGGGAAAGTGAATCCTTGACTGCTGCAGGGGATTGCAAGAATTTTTGGTCGTTGAAGATGAGACATCCTTGTTGACTGCTGACTGCTTGGGGAACAAGATCTTCAATTGTTGAGGGATCTTTGTACCAATGCTGGGGACTGAAACTCCTTGGTGACTTACGGGGCAAGAGAATTCTGATGATCTCTACTGGGGAGTCCAGAACCTGGTATACTTATGCTGGAGAAATAAGACTGAGAATCTTCAGTCTGGTGGGAAGTATCTTTGTGGGGAGAAGGTTCACTAGTCTGGTTCCGCTGGGGATTTATAGTTGGAAGTTTTAGCTTTGCTGAGGATAGACAGTTTTGACTTCACTGGGGATTAACAGTTTTGACTTCACTGGGGATAAGATTTTCAGATTTCAGGGCTCCACTGGGGATACTAAAACTTAACTCTGAGGGGAATTAAGTTCTGGAAGGCTCTCTGGCTGGGGAAATCAACTTTTGAGAAAGCTTCTGTTCTACTGAAGATCCTAAAATTTAACTTTGTTTGGGGAATTAAGCTCTGGATTCGAACCTTGTTGAGGAATTTGGAGTTTAGAACCGCTGGGGATTCCTTCTGAAAGGGCATTAAGATATCTATCTGTACCTTCAACCTATCAGCAATCATCTTTCTTGATTTGTAAGGAAATGATTATGTTCAAATGCATATGCCTATTTAACAAAACATTGGACGTTTCTCAAATAAAACATAAGTGTAGAAAAGCAAAAAAGACGACAAAGCAAATTTCTGTATTTGGAAAAGTATTTGTATTAACTTTCTATGAGTATCTTTGTACAAAGGAGACAGGCATCCTAGTAAGAGGATGTCGTCATAAAATATTGAAAATTTTATACAAAAGAAAGATGGCTACGTGAAACAATTCCATGGGATCCCCATTCTGCTATAGCCTTCACAACTCTGAATATCTTGTCCATTCAATGCTTCGTCCGCCGATGATTGGATTGATCAGAAGCTCAGAGCTTGTTGATGAAGAGATTATTCTTTAAAGTGATCCGACGAGACATAGTCATACGCTTTAATTCCCTAAATTTTGCCTGGATCGCCCTTTCGGGTTTTCAATCCACCGGGAAACCCCTTTTTTCCCAAGCCTCCCTTTCGGGTTTTCGACTTGCCAGGTGTACAGATTTTTTTGTTTTATCCCTAATTTTTGCCTTAACCGCCCTTTCGGGTTTTCGGTTCACTGGGATGCCCATTTTTGCCCAAGTCGCCCTTTCGGGTTTTCAACTTGTCGGGTTATTTCATGCGTAGTATCTTTTGACTATGTCTGCATTCGCAGGGTGCGGAAAATCGTCGCCGTACATGGTGGTCAGAATCATTGCACCACCAGAAAAGATGCTCTTGATTACAAATGGTCCTTCTTAAGTAGGAGTCCATTTTCCCCTGGGATCACTTTGCGGCAATATAATCCGCTTGATTACGAGATCTCCGACTTGATATTCTTGACGTCTGACTTTCTTGTTGAAAGCCTTGATCATCCGTTTTTGATACGTATGACCATGGCAAAAAGCAGTGAGTCGCTTCTCATCAATCAAATTGAGTTGATCAAGTCGGGTCTGAATCCAATCATCTTCATTCAAACCAGCATCCTTCATAATCTTTAAAGAAGGAATTTGAACTTCCATGGGTAGGACAGCTTCCATACCATATACCAAAGAAAATGGGGTTGCCCCTGTTGAAGTACGTGCCGTGGTACGGTATCCATGCAGAGCAAACGGTAACATCTCATGCCAGTCCTTGTAGGTGACTGTCATTTTCTGAATGATCTTCTTGATGTTTTTGTTCGCAGCTTCAACAACACCGTTCATCTTCGGCCGATAGGGAGATGAATTTTGATGATAAATCTTGAACTGTTCGCATAGAGCGGTGATCATAGTATTGTTCAGATTAGTACCGTTGTCTGTGATGATCCTGTCGGGGACACCATACCGGCATATGAGGTTCTGCTTGATGAAGCAGGCAACCACATTTTTTGTAACAGAGGCGAAGGAAGCTGCTTCGACCCATTTGGTAAAATAGTCAATGGAGACCAGAATGAAACGATGTCCATTGGACTCTGTGGGCTTGATCTCTCCAATCATGTCTATGCCCCACATTGCGAATGGCCAAGGAGCTGTCAGAACGTTGAGAGGAACAGGAGGAATATGAATCTTGTCAGCGTAGACTTGACATTTATGGAAAGTACAGGAATGTTGATGGCAATCAGCTTCCATGGTAGACCAGTAATAGCCTGCCCTTAGAATCTTCTTAGCCATCGTATGTCCACTCAAGTGGGTGCCAAATGTGCCGCTGTGTATCTCAGTCATGATCAACTCTGCTTCAGCTTTGTCTACGCATAGGAGTAAAACACAATCATGGTTGCTCTTATAGAGGATGCCGTTTCTCAGGAAGAACTTGGCAGCAAATTTCCTTAGGAACTTTTTGTCATTTACGGAAGCTCCTTCGAGATATTCTCTAGTATGGAGATACCTTTTGATTTCGTGAAACCAGGGTTGTTCCACTACTTCTTCGGTATTAATCTCATGACAATGCGCTGGTTCATCCATTCACTCGATGGTGATTTGGGGAGCCTCGTTATCCCAATTGAGTTTAAACATGGAAGACATTGTAGCCAGAGCATCTGCTAGCTGATTCTCTTCTCGCGGGAAATGCTCGAAGGTAATTTGCTCGAAATGAGGCAACAATGTCAGGACATGTTCTTTGTACGGGATAAGATTAGGATGCTTGGTGTCCCACTCTCCTTTGATTTGACTGATAACCAAAGCCGAGTCCCCAAACACGATCAAAGATTTGATCCCCAGGTCTATAGCAGCCTTGAGACCAAAAATGCAAGCTTCATATTCGGCCATATTGTTGGTGCAGCTGAAGCAAAGTCGGGCCGTGAAAGGTGTATGACAACCTTCCGGGGAAATGAGTACTGCACCGATACCATTTCCAAGTGCATTTGAAGCACCATCAAAGTATAGAGTCCATCGGGATCCATTTTCAGGTCCGTCATACGGTCCGTTACCTTCGATGTTGTCCAAAGTCATGATGTCCTCGTCCGGGAAGTTGAATCTCATGGATCGATAATCTTCGATAGCTTGATGAGCTAGATGGTCAGCTAGTACACTCCCTTTTATAGCTTTTTGGGTAGTATACTGGATGTCATACTCAGTCAGGATCATTTTCCATCTAGCGATTCTTCCAGATAAAGCAGGCTTCTCGAAGATATACTTGATAGGATCCATTTTGGAAATCAACAGAGTGGTATGAGTCAACATATACTGCCTTAGTCGGCGAGCAGCCCATACCAAAGCGCATCAAGTTTTCTCGAGCAGTGAGTAGCGAGTCTCACAGTCGGTAAACTTTTTGCTAAGGTAATAAATGGCATGCTCTTTTCGACCAGACTCGTCATACTGGCCCAGTACACACCCCATTGAGTTATCCAAAACAGTCAGTTACATGATCAACGATCTTCCTTCGACGGGTGGCATCAGAATAGGAGGTTCTAGCAAATACTCCTTGATCTTATCAAAAGCAGCTTGGCAATCGTCGTTCCATTCGACTACCTGATCTTTCTTCAATAGTTTGAAAATTGGCTCACAGGTAGACGTCAGATGAGAGATGAATCTAGCAATATAGTTCAAGCGCCCCAAGAACCCTCTAACCTCCTTTTCAGTACGGGGAGCAGGCATTTCTTGTATAGCTTTCACTTTTGCTGGATCGACCTCAATGCCTTTGTTGCTGACAATAAATCCTAGAAGTTTACCAGACCTAACTCAAAAAGTGCACTTACTTGGATTCAGCCTAAGTTTGTACTCCTTCAACCTGGCAAACAACTTCTGCAAATGTTCAAGGTGTTCCTCCTCTGTTTGTGATCGAGCTATCATGTCGTCTACGTAAACTTCGATCTCATGATGTATCATATCATGAAACAAAGCTACCATGGCGCGTTGATAAGTTGCCCCTGCGTTCTTCAGTCCGAACGGTATCACCTTGTAGTAGAAGGTACCCCATTGTGTAACAAAGGTTGTTTTCTCCATGTCCTCGGGGGCCATTTTAACCTGGTTGTAGCCCGAGAATCCATCCATGAAGGAAAAAACCTTGTGCTGAGCCGTGTTGTCAATCAAGATGTCGATATGTGGTAGCGGAAAATCATCTTTAGGGCTGGCCCTGTTCAAATCCCGGTAGTCCACACACATTCTGACCTTGCCATCTTTTTTAGGTACTGGCACAATGTTAGCAACCCATTATGGATAGCATGTAACAGCCAGAAAGCCAGCGTTGAATTGCTTCATTACTTCAGCTTTAATCTTCTCAGACATGTCGGGCCTCATTCGGCGGACTTTTTGCTTGATCGGTGGATAATCCTCTCTCGTAGGGAGACGGTGAACCACGATATCTGTGTCTAAACCCGACATGTCTTCATAAGACCAGGCGAAGATTTCAACGTATTCATTCAACAGCTGTATTAAGCGCTCCTTGACACTTGGTTCCAGATTGGCACCCACTTGTACTTCTTTCCTGTCTTCCTCTGTTCCTAAGTTGATAGTTTCCAACAACTCTTCATGAGGCAAGATGGCCTTTTCTTCTTGCTGTAGAAGTATGGCTAGCTCTCCCGGTACTTCACAATCTTCGTCATCTTCATACTCAGCCCGATTGACCAAATCTTCAGAGTTATTGAAGGATACATCAGAATAGTCACCCATAGAATCCAGAGTGGATGGGTACCTGCATTCGTGAGTGTGGGTGTGTGTAAGGGATAGCCATCCTTAAACAAACAAAAATGTAAAAAGGGAAGAAAATGAACACAACAGTTTATAAATGAAAAACGTCCAATGAATCATTAAACATGGCATATGAATATGAAGAGAATCAAAACCCTTACAAATGGACCTACATGCCCCGGGCAAGGCATGAGGTGAAAAATAGTGTGCAGATTGTTTTAGTAATTATTACAGACCAACAGGAAATGTTCGAAAGATAAATTACTGATTTATGAAAGTAATGGGAACGAAGTCTTTCGCCTCCCAGTTGTGCAGTCCCCCTTCGATGGTTAGGAAGATCCAATCTTCAATGTTACCCTCTTCGTCTTCGTCTTCTAAAACATTGATTCCATGAGGAGAAATCTTGATGGGTGTCTTTTCAATTTTTGAGCGACGCATAGCTTTTTGCCCCGCAACGGTAAATCCCAACCCAAACTTGTCTGTCTTGTGGGGAAAGTCAGGTAACTGACCCCATGTTGAGCTCTTCCCCTCCTTCATTGCAGCCTTTGCGTCTTTCAGAGATGCCATCCTGGCCACCTGCTTGGGTACCTCAGCTACTGCTTTTGCTACTGCAACCTCGGGAGCAACTTCCTCAAAGTGTTGGAACGGTGTCTCGATGAATTCGCCGTCCACTTCCACATACCGAAAGGAATTCAGATGGCTGATCATGTACTCCTCTTCACCGTGTACAATTATGATTTTTCCCTTGACAGGGTATTTCAGCATCTGATGCAGAGAGGAAGTGACTGCCCCAAGATTATGTATCCAAGGTCTCCCTAGCAGGCAAGAGTATGATGGACGGATGTCCATCACATAGAATGTTGAGTGGAACACCTCAGTTCCTACCTTGATGGGAATGTCGACCTCCCCATGCACCATTCTTTTAGACCCATCGAAGGCCCTGACAATGATATTACTTGGTTTCAGCTCCAAGCCTTCGCAATCCAACCGGTCGAGAGCCTTCTTAGGCAGCACGTTTAGAGAAGAACCAGTGTCGACCAAGACATGGGCGAGAGTGGTTCCTCGGAATTCAACTGACACATGCAATGCGTCATTGTGCTTTCTTCCTTTCAGAGTCAGGTCAGCATCAGAGAAACCCAGGCCGTTGTCGGCAGTAAGGCTGGCTACACAATCCTGGAATTGATCGGCTGAGGTTTCCTGGGGCACATGGGTTGTCTTCAAAAACCTTATCAAAGCTTTGGCATGAGCCTCCGAACAAAGCAGCAAAGCTAGCATGGAGATTTTCGAGGGGGTTTGCCCCAGTTGCTCCACCACGTCATAATCACTCTTCTTAATTATTTTCAGAATCTCCTCCATTTCTTTCTTAGAGGTTTCGAGGATGACCAATGGTTGAGCCCTCGTCCTGACGAGCTCATCTTGGATCCCTTTCCCCTTATCAGCAAAAGTAGGAGGGACAACCACAGGGATAACAGCTTCTTCAATCAACGGAGTTTTTGCAGAAAGTTTTATCGGTGCAGGAGTAACCTTGGCAGCAGCTGAGGGTCCAAAGATTGTCTTTGGGGGGGCAATCTCTAGAGAGAAAATTCTCCCACTTCGGGTAATCTTGCTCGTACCGGCAATGTTTCCAATGTCGGTAGTTTCTTCGTCAGAGCTCTCTTCAGTTATCTCAACTTGTTTAACACCGTGGTAGTAGATTTCTCCACCATAATTCCACAGTATTGATTTGTCAGATTTGTAGGGTACGGGCCCAGGGATGGTTATTTTCAGAGGAACAATCTTTGTAGCGGATGTAATCTTAACAGGCTTTTTAGGGACCTTGGAAAGATTGGTGGAAATGGTGATTATTGAAACATCTTTGATAGGGGTTGGAGTAGCAGGAATCTTTTCGAAAAGAATTTGTTGGCTGTCCATTAGGCCTTGGATGCCTATCTTCAGCAATGGACAGTCGATTGGTAGGGAGGAACAACAGTAGCAGTCTTTTTTACATCCTGGGAAAATCCCAGCTTTCAACAGATTCAACTTGATTGTTAGTAGTGGAGTTACCAGATCATCAACAGCAGCAACATACAGATCTTCTTCAATAGCATGGACATTGCGACCATGCTTTGGCATCGGAGCGGATATTACATTCGGCTTCTCTGGAGCGTCGAACTCAACTTCTTTTGCATCTATCAAGTCTTGAATCTTATGCTTAAGTGCCCAACAGTCGTTGGTGTCATGCCCGATGCTATCAGAATGATAGGCACATTTAGCATTGGGATGATAATGTGAGGAAGTTGTATTCACATTTTTTGGTGCCTCTTTGATATTGGCGAGATTCAGCTTCAACAAATGGGGAAGAACTTGTGCGGGCGTCATATTGATGCGGGTGAACTGCCGGGATGGCTGTTCTCCCCATTGTTGTTTAAGTCTGGACTGATTGTTACGAGGCTGATCATTTGATGAATTTTGAATCATCACGGCCCCCACAATCGGCCGGCGCTTAGTTCTTCCCGATCCTTTTTGAGAGTACACAACAACTGCTTCCTTCTTGGCCGGAAATGATTTCTTAACAGTTGTAGATGCAGAGGCATCCCTTTGAATCTTCCCACTCTTAATACCAGCTTCCACCCGTTCTCCAGTCAGAATTAATTCAGTAAACCCTGCGGAAGAGCTCCCGATCAAATGGTTGAAGAACGGGCCAGATAGGGTCCCCAAGAACATATCAACTAGTTCCCTATATGAAAGAGGTGGCTGCACTCTTCCTGCCAAGTTGCGCCATTTCTGGGCGTATTCTTTGAATCCCTCATTTGAGGCCATCCCCATACTTTGTAACTGAGTACGGGTCGGCGCCAAGTCAGCATTATATTGATACTGGCGATAAAAGGCAGCTGCTGAGTCTTCCCAGTTATGCACTTCTGACCTCTCAAGCTGGTAAAACCAATCTAGCTGTGTACCAGACAGGCTATCCTGGAAGAAAAGTACCCAAAGATTTCTGTCGGACGTATGAGGTTGAATTCTTCTGACATATGACCTCAGGTGCATCTTCGGGCAAGACAGCCCGTCATATTTTGCAAAAATTGGCACCTTAAACTTTGGAGGGATCACAATCCCAGCAATCAATCCCAATTCTTCAAAATATAGCCCAGAAACCCTTTGCAGCTCCATAGCTTCCAGTCTATCTTCCAGGTTTTTGTATTTGTCGTCCGCTGGCGGGTATTGCTGCTCTGAATAATCTTCATCTTCCTCAACCTCTTCCTCTTCAGCCTCAGACTCAGAAGGTAATGCAACCCCTTTTCCTTTACCGGTCCCCTCATCAGATGTGGAGGGGAATTCAAGAACTCTCATAGCTTCATTCTCAAATCTTCTTCCCAGTGTAGCTACCCCAACTCTTTTCTTCTTCTTTTTTCCTTTTTCTTGCTCTTTGTTCCCTAACAGTGCTTTAAGATCCTCCTGACCCTTTGCTAAGGTCATTAGGAGCTGTTGAAACTGAGAGTTTTGTGACTGCAGATCTTTGACCGTCTGTTCGAGATCCATCTTACTGAAATAAACAACAGAAAGATAAGGAAACCTGGTGTAGAGACATGTTTATGCATATGATGAATGATATGTTTATTCATGCAATGCATTCAAGGATTTAGAAATTCAAAATTGTTGCAGACAAAAAGAACACACGTCATATTAATAAGAAGAAATTTTGTCAGTACATAAATGCCCCATGGGCCAAATATTACAAAAACTTCTTAAGGTAAAAAGACGCTACGCATCCTCTTTGGTGCGATGTAAGTGTTGAGGGTCTCCTCCTCGTGAAGTCGGCGGGTAAGCTCTAAAACCTTCTTCTCACTGGCGTAAAAGCTGGCTTCAAAATTATCCCTTTCTTCCTTGAGTTGGATCCAGCTTTTTTGCATTTCCTCCCATGATGTTGGCATGTCAGGATGTAGGATGGTGTAGGGAACCTCTCCTTCCTTAACATGCTCTTTAATCAAAGGGAGAATATGAGGGTAAGGCATCATAAGACTCTGGGCTCAGGTTCGTACCCACTTGAGGTAAGGCTCAAGAGGGATGGAGTTCTTGTGCCCCAGTGTCTTGCTATCTACCTTGTTAGGCATCCTCCAAGCTCTGATGAATCTTTGGCGAAGTCCTTGCGCATCGTTGTCGAAGTCAAAAACTAGGTCAGGAATCAGCATGTCATGAGGGCCATCCCTCCGAGCATATCCGAATTGTCTCAAAGCTAGACAAGGGTTGTAGGTAATGCCTCCCCTAATGCCAAGTAATGGAACATTAGGGAACTCACCACAACGATCGACGATGATGACATTTTCTCTGGACCGAGAACACCAATGTACATCAGAATGTGCGAGGGTCATCAACCGTTGTGACCACCTTAAGCCTTGCTCATTCTTCAAAACAGATTGTGGAAGGTGAGAAATAAACCACCTTGCAAGGAGAGGAGTACAACACATGAGAACACCTCTCTTTCTCATTGTTCGTGTGTAAAATGAGTGGAGGATGTCCCCAAGCAATGTTGGTATGGGATTCCTGGATAAGAAGATCTTGACAGCATTGACATCTATAAGTTGGTCAGGATTTGGGAACAAGACCAACCCATAAATGAGGAGTGCCACAATCTCTTCAAAGGCTTGTAGATCCAAAGAATTCCAACACTCTTGTGCCTTCTCAAACAAGAATTTTGCCAAGAAGCCCTTGACACCACTTCTAGTCTCCCAATGTCCTTTGATGTCAGATGGTTGCAAGTGTAGTGCTTGAGCAACATCTTCAGGCTTTGGTTCTTTTTCCGTACCGTTGTAGGGTAGTTGATTAAGAATAGGAATTCTCAGGAGTTGAGAAAATTCCTCCAAAGTAGGCACCAATTGATAGTCGGGGAATGTGAAACAGTGGTGAAGGGGGTCAAAGAATTGGAACAACACTTTCACCATGTCTTCTTCAATGTTGGTGTTGACTAGGCTGAGCAGTCTACCATGTCTTTCACTGAAGAGAGAGCTTTCTGGAATTCTGGATGTAAGCTCCTTGAGTTGAGGAGGGATTCTCACAAGGTTGACTTGGATAGTTTTCATGCGAAGAATTTCCATGACCTACAAAACAAGAACAAAGATCAAGATCCAAACCCTTGAAATGGTTAGTGGATGCATATGATGCTTTATGATGTTCATGATGTATGCACAAACATATGTACAAGCAAGTCACACAAAACCCTAGTTTCAGGCTTGCATGGGGTTTCATAGGTAAGTACCCTCTTGAGTGTAGTTGGCTTAAAAACCTGTCCTATAAATAGTAACCGGGTTCTAAGGAGCTCAATATCATTGGATTGTTTTCCATATTCATTGTTTTGGTTTAGCCACTTAACTAGCGACCAAAATATTCCAAGAAAACAACCCTCAATGAGTGTAGTATCGAGTATCTACCAACTTCGGACTGCACCAAAGCCGGTCATCTCACTACCCCTAATAAAAGGCCAAGATGGTCAAGTAAGTTTCTAGGTCATTAGTGCTTAGTGATATCACTCAGCGGCCCCGTACTCTCCTTGATTGAACTCAAGGGTTACCGGTACTCACAAATATGTCGCACTAATATAACCGTGTCGGTATACCCCGCACAGTTTCCACAACGTATTGTTATCTATGAATGTTTCCCCAAATCCGGGTGTAGGATTTCAAGCCCAAACAAGAGATCCAAAATGTAAAGCAATCAAAGCAAACAATTAGTCATGCAAAAGGGTGATCTAAGCCCTAAGGTTACTCCACTTTTAAATGACCTCCCCAGCAGAGTCGCCAGTTCTGTGATACGGTGGGAGAACTGACTTAGGTTTTGCGTTTGTTTTCGCAAATGTTTCGGTTTAGCAAGAGTCGCCACCGACTTTTTATTTTATCCTAAGGAAAGGTTAAAAAGCACAGGAAAAACCTTTGAGATGTTTTCTTGGGTTCGGGGAGTAGATTATAGAAAGGGAAGGTATTAGCACCCTTTCTATCCATGGTTATCAATGGGCTCTTAGTTACTTGCTTAGATCACTTGCCTTGCATTTTCAATTGTTTGAAATGGTGCTTTCAATTGTTTGAAATAGTGCTTTGTGTGTGTGGTTTTGAAGATGTTTTGAAAAAGATGCCTTGTCTAGGCAATCATTGTAACAATTCTTTACTCGAATGTTTTACAAAGGTGTTTGTCTTTCTGAAAAGATGTTTCAATGCTTTTTGAAAGTTTGTTTTGAAATTGTGTTGTGGAGTGTGTTTTGAAAAATGGCAAGGATTTGTTTTGCAAGTTGGTCAAGTAACCAAGAGCTATCTACCCTAAATTTCTCAAAGATTTTCCCTATGTTTTAACCCTTTTAACAGTATTGTTCCACCATTGTATTTGGTGGACAATCTTGTGTTAGGATGTTAACGGGACGGGCGTGGATCATTGTTTAGACCATGAATGCAATAGTGCCAAGTGTCTTTGGCAATTTTTCCTTCAAGGGACTTGATCATTTTTAGGCAACTTTAGAGAGCGTCATCGAGGGACTATGATCATTTGATTTGTTTTTGTTTTGCCAAAGACACTCAACATGCAACATGGCCCATTTTTGAAGGCAACAAGTGGAGGAACCCTAAGGGTGCAAGCGTGCATGGTGTTGTCCATTTCCATGCTTTTTTTCTTTGTATTAGTCAAGCTACTTGTTATTTAATTTGCATACAAACCCTAGGTCTATCATGGCATAATTTGAAAGCTTTTAATGCAGAAATTAAAAGTCCTAAATTATTACAACATGATTATGGGGATGGGGGTACAAATGTTTGAATGGGGGCATATTTGGCAATAAATTAAATCTAAAGCTATTACATCCATATTGAATATACAAATACTTAATTGTACAATATAAAATAAATACAATAAATATGCAAAATGTATTATGCACAAAAAGATTTTTTATGTATGTGAAAGTATTTTTCATGTGAAATATAAACAAAAATAAAAAGGTCAAATTTTGAATATTTTGGTTATTTAGGGCAAAAGCCTAGTTTTTTAAATAAATAGTATTTATTCATTAATTATATACAATATTTATATATTAATTTATAAAAAATAAAAAAAGAAGTATATTGTAAAAAATTATTTTTTAATGTCATATATTAATAAAAATAAAAATGTATTATTTCTATATTTTTGTCCTAAATATCTAATAAAATATACAAGTATTTATATTATATATTAAATATACTAAATATATATACCAAAATAAAATATTAATTATTTACAAAAAGAAGTATATTTTAGAAAATGTTTTCAAAATGTAAATAATAAATAATAACTAAAAAATATATATTTTTGCATTATTTTCTAGTGTTTTGAAATAAAAAGAAAATATATTTATTTACATGTATATGCTAAATAAAACAAATAAATGCCAAATAAATGCAAAAATGTATGGAAAAATATTTTTGATATTATTTATATTTGAGCAAAAAATAATAAGTCAGAATCAAAAAGAAAAAATCAAAAATGATAAATATATCACACAATGGGGCAGGGGGGTGCAAAATGGAAAAAAGGGGTGTGAACAACAAGTTGACTCAGGCCCAGCCCAAGTCAACTTTGTCTTCAACCTCCAGCAACCTGTTTGAAACAAAACGCGCGCTTCTTCTTGTCCAACACAAATCCTGATTCCTTGACTTTTAGCAAAAACTCACAACAAATAATGTAGAGCATCAAGAGACGAATCCAGACATATAAAATACTTGACCTAACTCTAAGAAACGAGGGAGAATTTCTTCATCCCCAATTTCTGACCTAATTTTTCTTCAATGTTCATGGCCAAAATTCTCACAGCACGCATAATATAAATGAAAAGTAATCATATGTATGGCTTCAGGGCTATGAGTAGAGCATGTTTTATTCACAAACCTAAGCCTAACTCTTCCTATATTGAGAGATAGAAGTCCATGGTTTTACCTGTTTCAGCTTGATTTGAACAGAGCAATGTAGGTATCTTCAATGGAGTTTGAGCTTTGGTACAGCTTGCCTGAAGTCCAAGGATGCTTCTCCAACACCTAGCTTGCTTTGAATCACTCTGAATCGTGCTATGGAAGTCCACCTGCAAAACTGAAAACTGAAAATGGCAAGTGATGTTAGGGATGTTACAGCTTGGATTTAATGCTTGGGGTAGTTTGTGTGGATGATATGGAATGTGTTTGAAAGGTTTTTAGCCAAAGTGCACGAGTGGAATAGATTGTGGAACTCAATCTGCAGCAGGCACTCTGTTTTGCAGAAAAACTGTGATTTTGGGTATGAGGATGGATTGAGGATGAAGGAGTCGTGTTTTAGGTCAGTTAGGGTGTATGTAAGATGAGAACAAAATTTTCTTAGGCTTATACTTGCAGGAAGTGAGTGTTCTATGTCTTTTGCAAACTTGCTTGTTTTTGAAGTAAGAAAGTTCAAGTCCTTATGCAGGCCTGTATAACCTTTCTATCTATGCTGCAACCTTTGTTCTTGATCATTGGGATTTGCTTACAAACTCTTGCCTCAAAGATTTGGCTTGTACTTCAAAGATTCAGAATTTGACATAAAGCATTACTTTTCAAAAATGGCAAAGTTGCTTTTTCTAATTATGGATTAGTTCTTTGTGTAATGAATAAATGCACAAAACAATGCTTGAACACAAAGGTTAGGCATTTAATTATGGAGTTCAAACTTGGTTTAGAGGCCTGCAAGCAAGTACCAAGCATGCTGATTTCAAAATGGAACTTGTATGAACATGCATTTGGCCATGAACAAAAGTGAATTTTGCCCAACTTTGCAAATTCGATTCTCCCTAACCACAAGGGTGTTTGAGAAGTTCTTGGACAATTTGGAAAGCTTGGAATGTGTACTACAATCCACCTTTGTAATGAAAATTGAAAATCCAAGTGGAAACATGTGAAAAATGGCCAAGAATTTGGACAAAAATCCTGCCTAGAATAGGTCAAAATTTTTCTAAGTTAAAAATGTTTTGCACCCTTGTTCCAAAAATCATAACTTGAGCTACAAGCTTCCTTTGAGGAAACTTTGTGAATCAAAGTTGTAGATTTTGTAATGGACTACAACTTTCATGTTTCAAGTTTTGTTGAATCCATTTGAATCTTGGTGAAAAAATGGGACAAAGTTAGGAAAAAATAAAGAAATTTTATAACTTAGAAAATTTCTAAGTTATGAAATTTCTTCATTTTAAACCCTAATTTGCAATTTTGGGTTTCTTGATGAACAAGTTTCATAATTTGACATGTCTTGATGAAAAATGAATCTTGACACTTGATTTTGACCAAAAAGTCAAAGTTTGACTTTTCAGTATACAGTCAAATTTTGATTAGTTGACTGAAAAATTCATTTGTCAATCCTATGCATTTGGGATCTTTTGAACTTGTTGAATGGGTCAAAACAATGCCATTGAGTCCTTGAGTCCATATGTGAGCTTTATTTGCCATTGATTAGGTCAAACAGTCAAAAATTGCCTTTGTGCAGTCAAAACCCTAAAAATGACCATTTTGCCCTTTTGGTGATCTGATCAAATTTCTTTTGGAATTGGGATCCAAACTTGACCAAATGGTTCATATGAGTTCATTATGTTGATGTGGGTCAAATTTCATGAGGTTTGATTGTCAATTGGCCACAGTTGACTTTTTCCCCAATACAGTTGATTTTTAGGTCAACTGTCCAATTGACTGGGCAAAGATTGGAATCAAGGCTTGAAACTTGGCATGGATAAACTTGTGAGTCCAACATGAAGCATGCAAGTTACTTTGGGCATTTTAGGTCAAAACATCTTTGTGCAAACTCAAACCCTAATTTGGGTCAACAGTGCAAGGAGGAGTCTTGAGCAGAGCAAACCCTAACTTGATCTTGAGTTCCAAGAGTCTTGTGGTGAGAAAATGTTGATGAAAAGAGAGGGAAAATTTTGGGGTACAACAGGTTTCAATGAACTCGCCATCCAACTCCACATATCAGAAGGAATTTAGATGACTAATCATGTAATCCTCTTCTCCATGGACAGTTATGATCTTTCCTTGGACCGGATACTTAAGCATCTGGTGCAATATGGAGGTGACAGCACCGACATTGTGGATCCAAGGCTGTCCTAACAGACAAGAGTAAGAGGGAAGGATTTCCATCACATAGAAGGTTGAGCTGAAAGTCAGAGTTCCCACCTTTATCGGGATGTCCACCTCCCCATGGACCATCCTCTTCGAGCCATAAAATGCTCTCACAATTATGTTACTGGGTTTCAACGCCAGCCCTTCGCAATCCAATCTGTCAAGAGCTTTCTTTGGTAAGACGTTCAAAGATGAACCAATGTCTACCAATACATGGGCTAGGGTTGTTCCTCTACATTTTATAGAGACATGTAATGCCTCTTTGTGCTTTCTCCCTTTTGGTGTCAAATCAGCATCAGAGAAGCCCAGGCCGTTATCAGCTGTCAAACTGGCTGCATATTCTTGGAATTGGTCAGCAGACGTCTCTTGTGGCACATGAACTGTCTTTAGAAATTTTACCAGAGCTTTCGCATGTGCCTCAGAGCATAACAACAATGCTAGCATGGAGATCTTGGAAGGGGTTTTCCCCAACTATTCAACCACATCGTAATCACTCTTCTTTATTATCCTCAGGATTTCTTCCATTTACTTCTTGGATGTTTCAGGGATAACTAGTGATTGAGCCTTCATCCAGACAGGCTCCTCTTGAATGTTTTTTTCTTTATTCTCAGTAGTGGAAGTATTGGTAGGGATAGGGATTGCGTTGTCTTTGTCGGTAAGTACACTTGCAGGTATAATCACTGGTGCAGAGGTAATCTTCGGAATGGCCACGGGTCCAAAAAGTGCCTTTGGAGGGGCAATCTCTGGAGAGAAGATTCTATCACTGCGGGTAATCTTGCTAGTTCCAGCAATATTGCTAATGTCGGAATTTTCTTCTTTAGAGCTCTTTTCTTCGGCATTCAGTTCATCTTGTTTGATACCATGGTAGTAGATTTCTCCACCATAATTCCATGGTACTGTTTTATCTGACTCATACGGGACTGGCCCGGGCATTGTGATCTTAAGTGGAGTAGTTTTTGGAGCAGGTGTAATCCTAACGGGCCTTTTGGGGACCCTGGAAGGATTGGTATAGATGGTTATGATTGAAACTTCTTTAACTGGAACGGGTAACATGGGAGCATTCTCAAATAGAATTTCTTGGTTATCAATCAGGCGTTGGATACCTGTCTTCAACAGAGGGAAATCGGCGAGTCATGATAAGTAATGATTGCAGTCTTCCTTACATCTTGGGAACACACCAGCTTTTAACAAATTCATCTTAATGATCGGGAGCAGAGTCAAAAGTTCATCCACTGTTGCAACAAATAAATCTTCCTCGATAGGATTGGCATTGTGACCATGCCTAGGCATCGGAGCGGAAATGACATTCGATTTCTCAGGCGCATCAAACTCAACTTCCTTCGCATCTATTAGGTCTTGAATTTTGTTCTTCAGAGCCCAACAGTTGTTAGTGTCGTTCCCTGGACTTTTAGAATGGTATGCGCATCTGGCATTTGGGTGATAATAAGGGGACGCAGTATTGGGATTCTTTGGGGCCTCTTTTAAAGTTGCCAGATTCAATTTCAGAAGATGTGGTAGAACCTGGGTTAGAGTCATGTTAATCCTGGTGAATTGCCGGACTGGCCTCTCCACCCTTGGCTGGTTATTTCTAGGCTGGTCAAATGCGGGCTTTGGGATCATAACGGCCCCCACCACCGGTCGGCGTTCAGTTCTTCCTTGATTCCTTTGTGAATAAACAGCAGATACTTCCTTCCTCCCCGTGAAGGGTTTCTTCACAGCTGTAGAGGCAGACGAATCTTTCTGAATCTTCCCACTTCTTATACCAGCTTCCACCCTCTCGTCGGTTAATATCAATTCAGTAAACCCTGCAGAGGAACTCCCAATCAGATGATTGAAGAAAGGGCCTGATAGAGTTCCCAAGAACATGTCCACCAACTCCCTTTCAGACAGAGGGGGTTGCACTCTTCCGGCTAGATCTCTCCACTTTTGCGCATAATCTTTGAAGCCCTCATTTGAAACCATAGCCATACTCTGAAGTTGAGTATGGGTAGGCGCCAAATCGGCGTTGTACTGGTATTGTTTATAGAAAGCTGTGGCCAGGTCTTCCCAATTGTGGACGTCGGCCCTTTCTAATTGGTAAAACCAATCAAGTTGCGTTCCTGATAAACTGTCTTGGAAAAAGTGGACCCACAAGTCTTTTTCGGCAGAGTGCGGCTGAATCTTTCTGACATATGATCGGAGGTGAATTTTAGGACACGACACTCCATCATATTTTGCAAATAATGGCACTTTAAACTTTGGTGGGATCACAATTCTCGACACTAACCCCAACTCTTCAAAATCTAGACCCGATACTCTCTGGATTTCCATAGCGCTTAAACGCTCTTCAAGGTGTTTGTACTTATCATCAGTTGGAGGGTACTGTTCTTTAGAGTAGTCCTCTTCCTCCTCTTCTTCTTCAGAGTCTGACGAAATTGCCGTTTCTTTTCCTTTTCTTTCCCCTTCATCAGATGTTGCTGGAAAATCTAAAGTCCTTCTAGCTTATCCTTGGAACCTTCTGCCCATGATTACCATACCAGTTGGCTTCCTCTCTTTCTTCTTTTTCTCTTTCTCTTTTTCCAGCAGAGTCTTCAGCTCCTCTTGCCCCTTGTCTAAGGTCATGAGTAACTGTTGAAATTGTGTGTTTTGAGCTTGAAGATCTTTGACCATCTGTTCGAGATCCATCTTACTGAAATAAATAGTAGAGAGATGAGGAAACTTGTTGCAAATACCTGTTTATGTTTATGATGAATGATATGTATTCATGCAATGCTTTCAAGGATTTAAAAATTCAAATTCGCTTTAAACAAAAAGAAACACACGTTATATTAATAAAATAGAATTTGAGTACATCAATGCCCCTTGGGAAAAATAATATAAAATTCTAAGATAAAAAAGACATTGCGCATCCTCTTTGGTGCAATATAGGTATTTAGAGTCTGCTCTTCATGAAGTAGCCTAGTGAGTTCCAAAACCTTCTTCTCGCTTGCGTAGAATTGGGCTTCGAAAGTATCACACTCTCCCTTGAGCTGTATCCAATCCCTTTGTAGGTCTTCGAGTGATGTAGGCATGTCAGGATGTAGGATAGTGTATGGAACTTCTCCCTCCTTAACAGGCTCAATAATCACTGAGAGAATGGAAGGATAAGGCATCATAAGACTTTGAGCGCGGTTCGTACCAACTTGAGGTAAGGCTCAAGAGGGATGGAATTCTTGTGTCCCAAAGTCTTGCTATCCACCTTGTTTAGCATCCTCCAAGCTCAGATGAATCTCTGGCGAAGACCTTGATCGTTGTTGTCATAGTCGAAAACCAAACCTTGAATCAGCATATCATGTGGGCCATCCTTTCAAGCATAACCAAACTGCCTTAGAGCTAAGCATGGGTTGTAGGTGATGCCCCCTAATGCCAAGTAGAGGAACATTAGGGAATTCCCCACAACGGTCAACAATGATAACATTCTCTTTGGATCGAGAACACCAATGAATATCTGAATATTTAAGCGTCATTAACCTTTGTAACCACCTCAAACCTTGCTCATTTTTTAAGACTGATTGGGGAAGATGAGAAATAAACCATCTTGCCAGGAGAGGAGTTCAACACATAAGAACACCTATTTTCCTCATTGTACGAGTGTGAAAAGAGTGTAAGATATCCCTAAGCAATGTAGGCACCGGGTTGCGAAACATGAAGATTTTGACAGCGCACACATCTATGAGTTGGTCAGGATTGGGGAACAAGACCATCCCATAGATAAGAAGAGCCACAGTCTCCTCAAGTGCTTGCAAGTCTAGGGAATTCCAATAGCTTTGAGCTTTCTCAAATAGAAACTTTTCCAAGAAGCCTTTGACACCACTTCTAGTTTCCCAATGAGTTGTGACATCAGATGAGTGCAAGTGCAGGGCTTGAGCAATCTCTTCTGGCTTTGGATATATTTCCGTACCGTTGAAGGGTAGTTGATTAAGAATAGGAATCCTCAGAAGTTGAGAGAATTCTTCCAACGTGGGCACAAGTTGATAGTCAGGAAATGTGAAGCAATGATGCAAAGGGTCAAAGAATTAGAAGAGAACCTTCATCATATCCTCCTCTATGTTGAAGGTGACCAAGTTGAGTAGACGACCATGTCTCTCGGTGAATGGAGAGTTCTCAGGGATCTTTGAAACTAGCTCCTTGAGTTGTGGAGGAATTCTTACAAGGTTGATTTGGATAGTTTTCCTGCAAAGTGAATCCATATCCTACAAAACAAGAACAAAGATGAATTTCCAAAATCCTTGAAATGGTTAGTGAATTCATATGATGTTCATGATGTCCATGATGTTATGTACAAATACGCATATACAAGCAAATCAAACAAGTTCTTAGTTTAGGCTTGCATGGGGTTTCATAGGTAAGTACCCTCTTGAAGTTTAGTTGGCTCAACCTGTCCTAACAATAGTAACTAGGTTCTAAGGAGCTCAATATCACTGGATTGTTTCCTTGGTTATTGTTTTAGCTCAAGCCTCTTTAATGGCGACCAAAATATCCCAAGAAACCAACCCTCAATGAGTGTAGTATCGAGTATCTACCAACTTCGGACTGCACCAAAGCCGGTCATCTCACTACATCCTAAAATGCCAAGTTGGTCAAGCAAAGGGTTCTAGAAGTTCATTAGTGCTTCATGACATCACTCAGCGGCCCCATATTATCTTTGATTAACTCAAATGCTACCGGTACCCATAAATATGTCAACTAACATAGCTATTTATTAGACCATGTCGGTATACCCCGCAAAATTTCCACAACGTATTGCTATTTACCTATAATGTTTCCCAAATCCGGGTGGAGGATTTAAACCCAAAAAAAGAACCATAATTGTGAAGCAAACAAGTCAAACAAGGTAAGAAAATAAATGTGATCTAAACCCTAAGGTAACCCCACTATTATAATAAGTCCCCAGCAGAGTCGCCAGTTCTGTGATGCATTGGGAGAACTGACTTGAGGCTTTGTGTTTTATCGCAAATGTCGTGGTTAGCAAGAGTCACCACCGACTTTTCTTTTATCAAAAAGGAAAGGTGAAAAAGCACAGGAAAGACCTATGAGATTTTTTCTTGATTTTGGGGGGTAGATTATGAAAAGGGAAGGTGCTAGCACCCGTTTCATCCATGGTTTTCCACGGGCTCTTAGTTACTTGCTTAGATCACTTGCTTTGGTTTGTTTGAAATGGTGCTTTGTGTAGTTTTTGAAAGTATTTTGTAAAAGAGGCCATTCGTTTAGGCAATCTTTGTAATGATTCTCGTTTGTAAGAATGTATACAAAGATGTTTGTCTTTTGAAAATGTTTTCAATGTTTGTAAGATATTTTTGAAATGTGTGTGTGTTTGTTTTGAAAATAGCAAGGATTGTTGTTTGAAATGGGGCAAGTAACTTAGAAGCTATCTACCTACTCAAATTTCTTTCTCATGCATTTTTCATTCCTTTGACATTGTTGACTTACCATTGATTTGGTAAGCAACCCTATCTTTGGATGTAAACGAGACGGGCGTGGGTCATCGTATAACCATGATAGCAATGTTACCAAGTATCTTAGCATTTTTGAGGGGGGCCAAGATCATTTTGTTTAGGCAACTTTTTGAATAGCGTCATCGAGGGACTATGATCTTAAATTTGTTTTGTTTTGCCAAGATACTTCGCATGCATAACATGGCCATTTTGTTTTAGGCAACCAAGTGGGAAAAACCCTAAGGGTGCTTGTGTGAAAAGTGTATCATTTTCATGCTTTTGATCTTGCATTTAGGGTTTTCTATTTGTTTTGTTTCGTTCTTGTCATACAAACCCTAATTACTAATCATGGCATATGAAAGCAATAAACTGCGTAATGTAAATATACTAAGCTATTACAACAATTTTATGGGAGGGGGGAATACAAGTTTGAATGGGGATTTGCACAAATATAAAATTAAATACATTATTACAACCAAATCGAATTTGCGCGAATTAAAATAAATGTAATACAATATTTAAAATGTAATGCAATGTAATGTACATGTAAAATTATTTTTGATGTCTTGTTTTTATGTAAAAGAATATTTAAATTAAACCTAAAAAATATAAGGAAAAATGTTTAATTCTTTTGAAAGGGATTAAACCCTAATTTTATTTAAAAGAAAATAATGTTTCTATATATTTATTTTGTGCATTTTTTGTATGAAAATAATAAATAATATTGTATATAAATATTAAAAATAAATATATGCAAAAAATAGGTATTTGTAAGTATGAAATGTAAAATAAAAATATTAAGTATATTTAATTATATTTATAAGTTTATTAAGAAAATAAATTACATTTTATCAAAATAAAGTAAATTTTATGTGAGAAATAATAAAAAAAAAGTGTAAAAATAATTAAATTATTTTTTAGGATTTTTTATCATTAAAGAAAATAATTAAAAGTATTAAATATAAAAATAAAAAATAAAATAAAATATGAAAGAGTTAGCAGGGGGTGTAATAGCAATTCAGTGGTGATGATGCTAGCAAAAACAAACAGCCCAAGAAGCAAAAAGCCCAGGAAGCTTCGTCCCTGTCCTGCCTTCTCCTTCCTCACGCTATAACCAGTTCAACCTGTAACTTCCTCATGCTTGCATAAAAATGAAACTTATAACATGAAAAATGTAGTATTTGAGCTCACGATTCTAACCATATAAATTATGTAATCTAACTATCAAAGATCAAAGAGAATTTTAAAATCCCTAATTTCTAACCTAAAATTTTCAGAGATTTCAACCTCCAAATTCTCTTAGCACAAGTAATATAAATGCAAGATAATGATATGTACAACTTCGTTATGATGAGAGCTACATTTTTCATTCACAGATCGTGGCCTGAGGTTGCCTGTACAAGGAGATAGAGTTTGAAAAATTACTTCCTTCAGCTGGAATCGTGTATGGAAATGCAGGGAGTTTAATGGAGGCCTGATGATTGCTTGAGCTTCCTTGAGCTTCCCTGAATCTATTCCAACTCTTACCTTGCTCTGAAAGTGGCTAGAACTCCCTAACCAAGTCTAACTGCAAGCTTCAAAGTTAACAATGGAAAATGGTGAAACAGAGGTTACAAAACATGGATGATGGTTTGGATGAGTTTGATATCTAATATGTAAGATGTTTGAATGGTCTAAACACAAAACGCACGAGCCAAATGGATGTTGAATGTGTATATGCAGAAACTGTATGTTTGGGCAGTTTTTTGGTATTTTGCTGCTTGAGAGAGTTTCAGGTCCTTGCCAAGCGTGTTATGTGTTGCATATTATTTGCATATTAGTATAGAAATGATCTAAAGTCAGCTCTCTATCAGCTGTACAAGCCCTAACCTTTTTGTAACATTTCTTGTACTTGAAGCAAAGTGACAAGACAAAACTCTCATGCTTGTACCAGCTTGCTTAGGGTTGGTATTTCTTCCCTAAAAGTTGCCTTTGGTCTGTGGAACTTGCTTGTATCAAGGGGACAGGTCCAATCCTCAAGATCACAAAGTTTGCAAAAGTTGCCCTTTATGAAAATGGCAATGGAACCTTTTTACCATAAGTGGAATTATCAATTGGATAAAGGTTCAAAAGCATGGATAAAGGCTTTGTCAACTGAGTATGCATTTAATTAAGGAGTGTGTAGCAAGTTTAGGACCTGTAAAGCATGAAATAGCCAGCATAGGTTTGATTTGCAACTTGGTTCTTCATGAAAATGGCTTGAACAAAAAGTGAGAAAATACCAACTTCCTCTCTTCGATTATCCTTACTCAAAAATGATCTTGGAGAGTTCTTGGACATTTTGTAAAGCTTGCAATATGCTATATAATCCATCTTTGAAATGAATTTTGAGATACTTTTTGGAACTAGGTGAAAAATTTCCATGAAGTTTGGTCCAAAACCTGCCTAAATTAGGGCAAAATTTCACTAAGTTAAGAAGTTCATGACCATGTATTCACAAATTTATAACTTGAGATCCACACATATTTAGGGAAAAGTTTGTGAAGAAAAGTGGTAGATTTCATGGAGGTCTATAACTTTCATGTTGGGGACTTTCCTTGAATCATTAGGCATCATGGTGAAAACATGGTGCAAAGTTGAGAAAAAATAAGAAAATTTTTATACTTAGAAAATTTCTAAGTTATGAAAATTTTCAAATTCAAACCCTAATTTTCAAATTTGATTTTCTTGGTGAACAAGTTTCACATTTTGACATATCTTGATGAATTATGACTCTTGGTACTTGATTTTGACCAAAAAGTCAAAGTTTGACTTTTCAGTATACAGTTGACTTTTGATCAGTTGACTGCAAATTTCATCTGTCAATTCGATGAACTTGAGATTTTTTGAACCATGTAATTGAGTCAAGATGATGCCATTGAATCCTTGAAATCATGCTTGGACTCAATTGGTCACTGGATAGGTTAAAAAAATCAGAAATTGCCCTTCCTCAGTCAAAATCCTAATTTTGACCATTTTGCCCTTTTGATGATTTGATTAAATTTCTTGAGGAGTTGTAATCCAAACTTGATCAAATGATATATATGAGTCTAAAATGTTGATGTGGATAAAAAATTATGAAGTTTGACTGTAAATTGGCCATGGTTGACTTTTTCCCCAATACAGCTGATTTTTAGGTCAACTGTCCAATTGACTGATCAAAAATGTGGTTCAAGGCTTGAAACTCATCATGAGCAATCTTAGGGGTCCAAAATGATGTATTAAAGTCACATGAAACATTGGTGGTCCAAAAATCCTTGTGCAAACTCAAACCCTAATTTTAGGTTATCAATGTAAGATGAGATGTCTTGAGCTGACCAAACCTAATCTTGTCTTGAGTCAAGGAAGTCTTGTGAGAAAAATCTTGATAAATGAGACGGAAAATTTTGGGGGTAAAACAATAAGCATGAATTTTAATGGCCCTAATCTGAACCCTAAAAATTTCATAGATTTCAGTTTCAAAATTTTCTAAGCTCAAGTAAAATTAATGGAAACTATGGACATGGTTAGCTCCGGGGCAATGATATCTACATGTTTTGTTCACAAATAAACTATTAATGATGCTTGTATGAAGAGTTCCAAGTTGAGAAAACTTACCTCAAAACTGGAAATCGTGGAGTTTGAGCTTGTTTCAGGCAGTGGTGATGATCAAGTTAGCTTCCATGAGGTCCTAGGAAGCTAATGCAATGGTTTGCTTGAGTTGAGAGTGGCTGAAATGAGCTAGAGAAGTCCAACTGCAATGCTCTGTTTTTGGCTATGGAAGTTGATGAAGATGGAGTCGCAGTTTGCAAACAGGGAGAGGGATGGTTTGTATTTGGTATGAGGAAGCTTTAGGAATGAATTTGAGGGAAAACACACGAGGAAAATGAGAGATACAAGTTTAACGTCAGAAATGTGTATCAATGGAGTTTTTTGTGCAATTTCTGGCTAGAGGGAATTTGGGAGTGTTTCAGGGTGTTAAAGCTCGTCCTCTAGCTCACAAATAGTGACTCTATTTATAAGCAACAAGTTTGGAGACCTCTTGTTGATCAGAATTCAAAATCACAAGTTTATGCATAACATGTGATTTTTTGAGAAATTCAAGTTTCCATGTCTTGTACTTGGTTCATAGAGTTGTTAGCCACTTTAAACACAATACTTATGACTTTGTGGATGGAGTGTAATCAAGGAAAACAAGTTGGGAGCTCAAGAAGCTGACTTTGTGCATAAAGCTTGCTTTACAAGAATGGATATATTACTTTCTCCCTAAAATGGCAAATTGATTTGGAAAAAGCTTGAAACACTTGGATAAGGGCATAATCAGTTGTGTAAACCATTAATTATGGAGTGAAAAACAAGTTTGAGGCCTGCAAAGTGAGGATTATGCAGCATGTCTATGGATTTGGTTCATGTGTTCATAAAAAATGACTTGTAATTCAAGTGACAAAACCCTAACTTCATCTCTTCGATTCTCCCTCCTCAAGAATGATCTCAAGAAGTTCTTGGACATTTTGGAAAGCTTGCAATGTGATATACAACCCATATTTGAATTTCTTTTGAATATTACCATTTTAACTATATGAAAAAGTTCCATGAAGTTGGGTCAAAATCCTGACCAAATTAGGGCAAAATTTCACCAAGTGTTTAGTTTCATGACCCTATGTTCATAAAATTATAACTTGAGATCCAAGCATTTTTGGACGGAGTTGTGTAAAGAAAAGTTGTAGATTTCATGGAGATCTACAACTTTCATGTTGGAAGTTTCTCTTGAATCATCTTGCATCATGGTGAAAATTTTGTTCAAAGTTATGAAATAAACAGGAAATTTCCAACACTTCGAAAAATTTCTAAGTTTAGAAATTTTGACTTTTCAAAAATGAAATCTTGACTTTTTGATTTCTTGATGAATAAGTTTCATATTTTGACATTTTTTGATGAATTATGATCTTTGGCACTTAAATTTGACCAAAAAGTCAAAGTTTGACTTTTCAGTATACAGTTGACTTTTGATCAGTTGACTGAAAAATTAATTTGTCAATCCAATGGACTTGCAATATTTTGAACCATGCCATTAGGTAAAAATGATGCAATTGGACTCTTGAGATCATGCCTTAAACCAATTGATCATTTTCTAGGTAAAAAAAATCAGAAATTGCCCCTTCTCAGTCAAAACCCTAATTTTGACCATTTTGCCCCTTTGAAGATTTAATCAAATTTCTTGAGGAGTTATGGTCCAAACTTGATCAAATGATACATATGAGTCAAAAGTGTTGATGTGGATAAAAAATTATGAAGTTTTACTGTAAATTGGCCATAGTTGACTTTTTCCCCAATACAACTGATTTTTAGGTCAATTGCTCAATTGACTGAGCAAAAATGTGATCCAAGGCTTGAAACTTGACATGAGTGATCTTGCGGGTCCATAATGATCCATTAAAGTCACATGGGGAATTGTAAGTTCAAATGTCCTTATGCAAACTCAAACCCTTGTTTTCGGTCATCAGTGCATAAGGAGGTGTCTTGAGCTGATCAAACCCTAGTGCAGTCTTGAGCCCAAGGAGATCTTGTGAGCAAAAATCTTGATAAGTGAGAGGGAAAATTTTGGGGTACAACACAAACCATTTTTGAATTGAATTTAATCAAACTATTATTAAAATCATTCATCTATTTTTGTGGAGTTAGACTCAACACCATAAATCCAATGATGTTAATAAAATTCATGATAAAAAATTTAACCCAAGATCAGCTAGAGAATAGTCACAAAATAATATTACATTTAATATATACAGAAAAAGGTTTAAAAAAATGTTTTAAAATAGAAATAAAAGCGAAAAATATCAACTATGTTCAAATTGATCAAGAAATAAAAAGTAAGTCCATAGAAAAATCAGAAAAGGACTCAAATGATTTTATAAATTTTTTGGTAATTTTTTAAAGTCAGAAACTACTTTTAAAATTAAAAGAAATGAGTAAAATAAACTAAAAATGATAAAAAATACCAAAGTCAGGAAAAAAAGTGAGGTCACCAATATTTGTCACAATATCATTGGATCGTTCCATAATTTTTTCAGAATTTAAAAATGCATAAAAGTATTTTTAATAATTTAAAACAATTCAAATAAAGTGAAAATTTATAAAAAATACCAAAACACAAAATTAAATTGTGAAAAAATAAATATCAGAAAGAGAATAATCAAAAATATTTTTCATAATTTTTGGACTAAAAATGAATTTTCTATGATTTTTTGAAATTTAAAACAATTAAATATAAAAATCAGAAAATAAAATAAAAACCAAAAAAATATGGGCCATCTAATCAATGTCAAAACGCGTTAGTAATCAGATCAAGTGGACCTGGAGCGCTGTGCATGGTATGGACTTTAGTGAATAATGCATAGGATCATTAATTAAATCAGATTTTTGAAAAACACAGATGGCACGCCTTCATTGGTTGGAAGATGACACGTTGGTCATCTTCAACCTCCAGCCAGTCCCAAAACCATGTTGCTCAATCTATAAAATTAGAGCACGAGACCTATGCCATTCGCTTCGTATCTTCAAGACAAAGACAACCACACTTTCGCGACAAATTTATATAAACTGTAGCTCAAGCAATTTGGAAGGAAAGTTTTGAAAAGGGATTTGAAATTTCATGGTCAAAACGTGTTTCTAGTAAAAACAAGTGTTGCGACTAGAACCAGGGCAATGAGAGCATAACAATGATATCAAAGTTTTAAAGAATTGATGAAGGAATATAGCTATTGAAGTTGAGTTGCAGAGCTCTGAAACTAGACTTCTATGGAGCAATATAGGGCACTATTCTTGAATTTAATTATATGGTTAGCTTCAGCGAAGATCAAAGAAGGTGAATTGATGGAAAAATTGGATTGAAAAAGGCTTGAGAATGGATTTCGAAGTTGCTGAATTTTGAGTTATGGAACAAGTTTGGCAGGGCGATTCTGGCTATCCAAGGTTGAGGAAATGAATGGGGGATGATCCTCTATTTATAGGGAATCAAATGGAATGTCCAAGCGTGTGAAATGATGAAGTTTGGAGGGAAATCATGTGAAGTTGCAAACAAGAAAAGTGTGACATCTAATTTGATCAAAACTCATCCAAAACACGCGTTTTGCTATGCTAATCACTTCTGGAATTTCACTAAACATGTTCAGAAACAAAAACGCATAGAAACAAGGTGTTTAGAAGCCAAATAAAGGATTTCAAACTTCTGACTTGGTGAAAAATTAAGTTTCAAATTGCCAACTTCTGACCAATGGCATTCTCAGCTCAAGGGGTCTTAGGGCATGATTCTTGATGCTTTAGAAAGATGAGGTTACAAGATTTGAAATGGAAAAATAATGGGATCAAATGGATGCTTGAGCTGAAAGTTGCATTGATTCAAAGTTGGAGAAAAAGGGTTGACTTTCCATACTTCGAAATATTTCAAATTTTTCTTCAAAAGTGACCTATAAGGTTTTGCACCCAAACATGGCCTTCCTTTTGGAATTTTCTCTTTACCAAAAAATATGGCATTAAATAGACCTCTTGAATGACATTTTGGGACTTGAACCATTCAAAATATCCAAAAATTGAGAGAGTTATGAATTGTTGAAGTTGGCAAAAAATCATGAAATGACCTATAATCATTTGTATCCTTAAGGCAACTTCCATCCATTTTCTAACTTTGCACATAAAATAAGGCATAAATTTCACATCCTCAAGATCATTGTGGAAAAATAATGGGCTTAAGGTGATAAAAATTGACCAAGTTATGATCATTTGAAGTCACACATGGAAAATTGGGGATTCATCTGGAGGACTTGTAATCTTTCTTCTTCATTAAGTTTCTTCCACATGAAAAATCCTTGGAACTTTTGAAGTGATTTGTTGATAACCCTTTAAATAGAAGGATGTCTTTCGAATCACTCAAAAATACCAAAATATGAGCAAGATATGCTTCTTTGAAGTTCAAAACCCTAGCTCCTAGATCAAGAAAATGCTTTGAGGAACTTTGACAATTTTGAGCAAACTTCTTGTACCAACACCCTTGCTTTGTAAATAGAAGTTGTTGAGGATGAAAATGAAAACTCATAGCCACCAAAACACTTCCATATCTTGAGAATTGAGAGAATTATGCACTTGTGACCAATGGGAACATAGCCTTGTCCAAGCATGACAACTTCTTCAATCAACCCCTTGTACTTTTGAATCAAATTTGATAACCTTGAAATATGGTGAACCAAAATAACCTTGCCATGCCATTTCTTCCAAAACAAATCCAATGGTGAGGTTTGAACTTCTCAAGCTTTATTGACTAGGGAATGGAAATAAACTCATGAACCCATGGAGCAATTTGCTTAATCTTATTGCCTTTACCTATATGAGTAACAAGCAAGACAAACCAAAATTGCATTTTATTAATTAAGAGAAGAAATCAAGAAAAAATATTCAAGACCACAAAAGGAAACAAGTCAAAGTTCTTGATGATTCCTGAAAGATCAAAGCTAAAGGTAGGGAGGAGGACCAAAAGCCCTAATGTGATCTTATTGTGTTTGAATCAATATGGTATGATGAAGGGATCTTATGGGCAAAAATTGGGGTACAACAGCTGCCCTTATTTAAGTTTCTTATATCCGAAGATACGAAGGTTAAAAATCTTCATGTCGACACGATCGAAGATACTTAAATATAAAACAAACCCTATTTTTGGCCCTAAGATGTCATGCAATGCTTATGAATATGAGTGCATATGGACAACTCCAAAGAGATGCAAAACACCACTGGGGATGTAACAAAAAAAAATAAAGAAACAAGAGAGTAACCCAACCAGGAAAATAAATCACTGGTGGATCAAAAGACCCAACTTAGAGAGGATGGTAAAAAGTCAAAGGATACACCAACTCCTACTGGAGGTAAAGCTACCAACACTCACTGAAGGCAGAGAGAAAAGAAATAACAACACCGACGTTCACTGACGGTGAGCTACCAACGTTCACTGAAGGTAGAAGGAAAAGAAATATCATAGCATTGATGTTCACTGACGATGAACTACTAACATTCACTGAAGGTAGCAAAAAGATAACAAACACCAACTTTCACTGATGGTGATCTACCAACTTTCACTGAAGATAGAGAGAGAATATATCATAGCATCACCGTTCACTGAAGATGAACTAACAACGTTCACTGACGATGAACTACCAACGTTCATTGAGGGTAGCAAAAAGATAACAATCATCGACATTTACTGCTGATGACCTACCAACTTTCACTGAAGGTAGAGATAAAATATATCAGAGCACCGCCGTTCACTGATGATGAACTACCAACATTCACTGAAGGTAGCAAAAAGATAACAAACATCAACTTTCACTGATGGTGATCTACCAACTTTCATTGAAGGTAGAGAGAGAATATATCATAGCATCACTGTTCACTGATGTGATACGGTGGGAGAACTGACTTGAGGTTTTGCGTTTGTGTTTGCAAATGTTCGTTTTAGCAAGAGTCACCACCGACTTTTTATTTTATCCTAAGGAAAGGTTAAAAAGCACAGGAAAAACCTTTGAGATGTTTTCTTGGGTTCGGGGAGTAGATTATAGAAAGGGAAGGTATTAGAACCCTTTCTATCCATGGTTATCCATGGGCTCTTAGTTACTTGCTTAGATCAGTTGCCTTTGCTTTTCAATTGTTTGAAATGGTGCTTTGTGTGTGGTTTTGAAAATGTTTTGAAAAAGATGCCTTGTCTAGGCAACCATTGTAACAATTCTTTACTCGAGTGTTTTACAAAGGTTTTTGTCTTTTTGAAAAGATGTTTCAATGTTTTGTTTTGGAAATTGTGTTTGTGAAGTGTGTTTGAAAATGGCAAGTGTGTTTTGCAAGTTTGATCAAGTAAATAAGAGCTATCTACTCTAAATTTCTCAAAGATCTTTCTCATGTTTTAACCCTTTTAACAGTGTTGTTTCACCATTGTATTTGGTGAACAACCTTGTGTTAGGATGTTAACGGGACGGGCGCGGGTCATCGTTTAGACCATGAATGCAATAGTGTCAAGTATTTTGGCAATTTTCTTGAGGGACTATGATCATTTTGTTTAGGCAACAAGATAGCGTCATCGAGGGACTATGATCATTTGATTTGTTTTTGTTTTGCCAAAGACACTTGACATGCAAACATGGCCCATTTTTGAAGGCAACAAGTGGAGTAACCCTAAGGGTGCAAGTGTGCATTGTGTTTGTTTTTCATGCATGTTTATCTTGAATTAGGTCAAGCTATTTGTTGGTTTTATTTGCATACAAACCCTAGGTCTATCATGGCATAATTTGGAAACTTTTAAATGTGCGAGAAGTTAAAGTCCTAAATTATTACAACATGATTATGAGGATGGGGATACAAGTTTGAATTTGGGGGATATTTGACAAGGAAATAAAAATCTAAATTATTACAACCATATCGATCCCAGCAATCAATCCCAATTCTTCAAAATCTAACCCGGGAACCTGTTGCAACTCCATGGCTGCCAGTCTATCCTCCAGGTTTTTATATCTGTCATCCGCTGGTGGGTATTGCTGCTCTGAATAATCTTCATCTTCCTAAACCTCTTCCTCTTCAGCCTCAGACTCAGAAGGTAATGCAACTCCTTTTCCTTTGCCGGTCCCCTCGTCAGATGTGGAGGGGAATTCAAGAACTCTCCTAGCTTCATTCTCAAATCTTCTTCCCAGTGTAGCTACCCCAACTCTTTTCTTCTTCTTTTTTCCTTTTTCTTGCTCTTTATTCCATAACAGTGCTTTAAGATCCTCCTGACCCTTTGCCAAGGTCATAAGGAGCTGTTGAAACAGCGAGTTTTGTGACTGCAGATCTCTGACCGTCTGCTCAATATCCATCTTACTGAAATAAACAGCAGAAAGATAAGGAAACCTGGTGTGAAGACCTGTTTATGCATATGATGAATGATATGTTTATCCATGTAATGCATTCAAGGATTTAGAAATTCAAAATTGTTGCAAACAAAAAGAACACACATCATATTAATAAGAAGAAATTTTGTCAGTACATAAATGCCCCATGGGCCAAATATTACAAAAACTTCTTAAGGTAAAAAGACGTTGCGCATCCTCTTTGGTGCGATGTAAGTGTTGAGGGTCTCCTCCTCGTGAAGTCGGCGGGTAAGCTCCAAAACCTTCTTCTCACTGGCGTAGAAGCTGGCTTCAAAAGTATCCCTTTCTTCCTTAAGTTGGATCCAACTCTTCTGCATTTCCTCCCATGATGTTGGCATGTCAGGATGTAGGATGGTGTATGGAACCTCTCCTTCCTTAACAGACTCTTTGATCAAAGGGAGAATGTGAGGGTAAGGCATCATAAGACTCTGGGCGCGGGTTCGTACCCACTTGAGGTAAGGCTCAAGAGGGATGGAGTTTTTGTGTCCCAGTGTCTTGCTATCTACCTTGTTAGGCATCCTCCAAGCTCTGATGAATCTTTGGCGAAGTCCTTGCGCATCGTTGTCGAAGTCAAAAACTAAGTCAGGAATTAGCATGTCATGAGGGCCATCCCTCCGAGCATATCCAAATTGTCTCAAAGCTAGACAAGGGTTGTAGGTAATGCCTCCCCTAATGCTAAGTAATGGAACATTAGGGAACTCACCACAACGATCAATGGTGATGGCATTTTCTCTGGACCGAGAACACCAATGTACATCAGAATGTGTGAAGGTCATCAATCGTTGTGACCACCTCAAGCCTTGTTCATTCTTCAAAACTGATTGTGGAAGGTGAGAAATAAACCACCTTGCAAGGAGAGGAGTACAACACATGAGAACACCTCTCTTCCTCATTGTTCGTGTGTAAAATGAGTGGAGGATGTCCCCAAGCAATGTAGGTATGGGATTCCTGGATATGAAGATCTTGACAGCATTCACATCTATAAGTTGGTCAGGATTTGGGAACAAGACCAGCCCATAAATAAGGAGTGCCACAATCTCTTCAAAGGCCTGCAGATCCAAAGAATTCCAACACTCTTGTGCCTTCTTAAACAAGAATTTTGCCAAGAAGCCCTTGACACCACTTCTAGTTTCCCAATGCCCCTTGATGTCAGATGGTTGCAAGTGTAGTGCTTGAGCAACATCTTCAGGTTTTGGTTCTTTTTCCGTACCGTTGTAGGGTAGTTGATTAAGAATAGGAATTCTCAGGAGTTGAGAAAATTCCTCCAAAGTAGGCACCAATTGGTAGTCGGAGAATGTGAAACAGTGGTGAAGGGGGTCAAAGAACTGGAACATCACTTTCACCATGTCTTCTTCAATGCTGGTGTTGACTAGGTTGAGAAGTCTACCATGTCTTTCACTGAAGAGAGAATTTTATGGAATTCTGGATGTAAGCTCCTTGAGTTGAGGAGGGATTCTCACAAGGTTGACTTGGATAGTTTTCCTGCGAAGAATTTCCATGACCTACAAAACAGGAACAAAGATGAAGATCCAAACCCTTGAAATGGTTAGTGGATGCATATGATGCTTTATGATGTTCATGATGTATGCACAAACATATGTACAAGCAAGTTACACAAAACCCTAGTTTCAGGCTTGCATGGGGTTTCATAGGTAAGTACCCTCTTGAGTGAAGTTGGCTTAAAAACCTGTCCTATAAATAGTAACCGGGTTTTAAGGAGCTCAATATCATTGAATTGTTTTCCATGTTCATTGTTTTGGTTTAGCCACTTAACTAGCGACCAAAATATTCCAAGAAAACAACCCTTAATGAGTGTAGTATCGAGTATCTACCAACTTCGGACTGCACCAAAGCCGGTCATCTCACTACCCTTAATAAAAGGCCAAGATGGTCAAGTAAGGTTCTAGGTCATTAGTGCTTGGTGACATCACTCAGCGGCCCCGTACTCTCCTTGATTGAACTCAAGGGTTACCGGTACTCACAAATATGTCGCAATAATATAGCTATTGTTTCAACCGTGTCGGTATACCCCGCACAGTTTCCACAACGTATTGCTATCTATGAATGTTTCCCAAATCTGGGTGTAGGATTTCAAGCCCAAACAAGAGAACCAAAATGTAAAGCAATCAAAGCAAACAATTAGTCATGCAAAAGGTGATCTAAGCCCTAAGGTTACTCCATTTTTAAAGTAGTCCCCAGCAGAGTCTCCAGTTCTGTGATACGGTGGGAGAACTGACTTGAGGTTTTACGTTTGTGTTCGCAAATGTTCGGTTTAGCAAGAGTCGCCACCGACTTTTTATTTTATCCTAAGGAAAGGTTAAAAAGCACAGGAAAAACCTTTGAGATGTTTTCTTGGGTTCAGGGAGTAGATTATAGAAAGGGAAGGTATTATCACCCTTTTATCCATGGTTATCCATGGGCTCTTAGTTACTTGCTTAGATCACTTGCCTTTTCTTTTCAATTGTTTGAAATGGTGCTTTGTGTGTGGTTTTGAAAATGTTTTGAAAAAGATGCCTTGTCTAGGCAACCATTGTAACAATTCTTTACTCGAATGTTTTACAAAGGTTTTTGTCTTTTTGAAAAGATGTTTCAATGTTTTGTTTTGGAAATTGTGTTTGTGAAGTGTGTTTGAAAATGGCAAGTGTGTTTTGCAAGTTTGATCAAGTAAATAAGAGCTATCTACTCTAAATTTCTCAAAGATCTTTCTCATGTTTTAACCCTTTTAATAGTGTTGTTTCACCATTGTATTTGGTGAACAACCTTGTGTTAGGATGTTAACGGGACGGGCGCGGGTCATCGTTTAGACCATGAATGCAATAGTGTCAAGTATTTTGGCAATTTTCTTGAGGGACTATGATCATTTTGTTTAGGCAACAAGATAGCGTCATCGAGGGACTATGATCATTTGATTTGTTTTTGTTTTGCCAAAGACACTTGACATTCAAACATGGCCCATTTTTGAAGGCAACAAGTGGAGTAACCCTAAGGGTGCAAGTGTGCATTGTGTTTGTTTTTCATGCATGTTTATCTTGAATTAGGTCAAGCTATTTGTTGGTTTTATTTGCATACAAGTGTGCGAGAATTTAAAGTCCTAAATTATTACAACATGATTATGGGGATGGGGATACAAGTTTGAATTTGGGGGATATTTGACAAGGCAATAAAAATCTAAATTATTACAACCATATTGAATATACAAATATTTAACATTTAAATAAATACAAATTAAATAAATATCAAAATGCAATGTATTATGCAAAAAACAGATTTTTTTTATGTATGTAAAAAGGTTTTCATGTTTGAAGTATAAACAAAAAAAAAAGTCATATTTTTTGATTATTTTTTATGTTTAGGGCCAAAACCCTAGTTTTTGAATAAATAGTATTTATTTATTAATTATATACAAGATATATTAATTTATACAAAAAACTAATAAAAAAGAAGTATATTGTAGAAAAAGTATTTTTGGTGTCAAATATTAAAATAAAAAATAAAAGGTATTATTTTTGTATTTTTGCCCTAAATATTTAATAAAATATGTATAAGTATATATTATATATATTTAATATGCTAAATATGTACAAAAAATAAAATATTAATTATTTACAAAATGTATATTTTAGAAAATGTTTTCAAAGTGTAAATAAAAAATAATAACTGAAAAATAAATATTTTGTATTATTTTTAGGGTTTTAAATAAAAAAAGGTTTTATATTATTTACATGTATATGTTTAATAAAGCAAATAAATGCCAAATAAATGTAAAAAAAAGTGGAAAAATATTTTTGATGTTTTTTATGTTTGAACAAAAAATATTAAGTCAGAATCAAAAAGAAAAATGCAAAAATAACAAATATTTCACATAATGGGCCAGGGGGGGTGCAAATGGAAAAAGGGGTGCAAAGAGCAAAAAAAACTCAGGCCCAGCCCAAGCCAACCTTCTTCAACCTCCAGCTCTGTTTGAATCAAAAAATGCGCGTTTCCCTTGCTTCATACAAACTCCTAATTCTTTGATTTTTAGCCAAAACTCATAACACAAACAATGTAGAGCATCAAACCACGATTCCAAATATGTAAAAAACTTGTCCTAACTCTAAGAAACCAGGGAGAATTTCTTCACCCCCAATTTCTGACCTAGTTTTTTTCAATGTTCATGGCTAAAATTCTCACAGCATGCTTAATATAAATGAAAAGTGACCACATGTATGGCTTCAGGGCTATGAATAGAACATGTTTGATTCACAAACCTAAGTCTAAGCGTGCCTAGATAGAGAGATAAAAGTCCATAGATTACCTGTTTCAGCTTGACTTGAACAGAGCAATGTAGCAACCTTCAATGGAGTTTGAGCTTTGGTTGAGCTTGCCTGAGGTCCAAGGAAGCTTTTCCCACACCTAGCTTGCTTTGAATCACTTTGTATCGTGCTATGGAAGTTCACCTGCAAAACAGAAAAATGAAAATGGCAACTGAGGTTAGGGGAGTTACAGCTTGTGTTTAGGGCTTGGAATAGTTTGTGTGGATGGAATGGAATGTGTTTGAACTGGTTTTAGCCAAAGCGCACGAGTGGACTGAGTTGTGGACCTCAATCTGCAGCAGGTGCCCTGTTTTTGTAGCAAGATGGTGTTTTTGTGTTTTGGGAGGTATGAGGGATGGTTGAATCGTGCCTTAGGACTGCTTGGGTGTATGAAAGATGTTCACAAGGTTTGTTCTTGGCTTTCTTGACAGGAAGTGGAAGTTGGCTTGAGTTTGCAAGGTTTCTTCTATTGTAAGCAAAGATAGTGTGTCTTGTGTCAAAGGCCTGTACAGGCCATCTTGTATGCTGAAAAAAAACCTCTAGGCTCACTCTAATCCCTGGATTTGATTTGCAATCTCAGATCTTTGTCCAAGGCTCAATGCATAATGGTTTGACATAAAGCTACTTTTGCAAAAATGGCAAAATCACTTTTACCAATTAGGGGTTAGTTTTGTGTGCAATGTCCAAATGAACAAAATAAACCCTCAACTCAATGGTTATGAATTAAATTAAGGTGTGTAAAACTGGTTTTGAGGCCTGCAAGCTAGCATTGTACAAGCTGATTTGAAAATGCAAGTTGCCATGAACATGTATTTGGTCATGAACAAAAGTGAGTTTTGGCCAACTTTGAAAATTCGATTCTCTCTAACCACAAGGGTGTTTGAGAAGTTCTTGGACAATTTGGAAAGCTTGGAATGTGTACTATAATCCATCTTTGTAATTCAAATTGAAACTCCAAGTGGAACCATGTGAAAAATGGCCAAGAAGTTGGACAAAAATCCTGCCTAGAATAGGGCAAAATTTCTCTAAGTTAAAAATGTTTTGTACCCTTGTTCCAAAATTCATAACTTGATATAAAAGCTTCCTTTGAGAAAACTTTGTGAATAAAAGTTGTAGATTTTGCAATGGACTACAACTTTCATGTTTCAAGTTTTGTTTGAATCCAATTTCATCTTGGTGAAAAAATGGGACAAAGTTAGGAAAAAATAAGGAAATTTCATAACTTAGAAAATTTCTAAGTTATGAAATTTTTCATTTTAAAACCCTAATTTGAAATTTTGGGTTTCTTGATGAACAAGTTTCATAATTTGACATGTCTTGATGAAAAATGAATCTTGGCACTTGATTTTGACCCAAAAGTCAAAGTTTGACTTTTCAGTATACAGTCAAATTTTGATTAGTTGACTGAAAAATTTATCTGTCAATCCTATGCATTTGAGATCTTTTGAACTTGTTGAATGTGTCAAGACAATTTCATTGAGTCCTTTAGTCCATATATGAGCTTGGTTTTCCATTGGTTAGGTCAAACAGTCAAAAATTGCCTTTGTGCAGTCAAAACCCTAAAAATGACCATTTTGCCCTTTGGGTGATCTGATCAAATTTCTTGTGGAATTTTGACCCAAACTTGACCAAATGGTTCATGTGAGTTCATAATGTTGATGTGGGTCAAATTTCATGAAGTTTGACTGTCAATTGGCCACAGTTGACTTTTTCCCCAATACAGCTGATTTCTAGGTCAACTGTCCAATTGACTGGGCAAAGATTGGAATCAAGGCTTGAAACTTAGTATGGATAAACTTGTAGGTCCAACATGAAGCATGAAAGTCACTTTGGGCATTTTAGGTCAAAACATCCCTGTGCAAACTCAAACCCTAATTTGGGTCAACAGTGCAAGGAGGGGCCTTGAGCAGAGCAAACCCTAACTTGATCTTGAGCTCCAAGAGTCTTGTGATGAGAAAATGTTGATGAAATGAGAGGGAAAATTTTGGGGTGCAACAGTTGCCCCTGTTCAATCTTCTTGCACTTGAAGAGTTAGATTGACAAGATTGCCTTTCGCGACTCGAATGGTAAAAGAGGATTGGACACTAGAGTGCCCGTAAATTTGCACTCGTCAAGACATGGATGCGGGAATGGGCTTAACGATGCCATTTGGAGATATGATGGATAGTTGTTGGAGATGGGCTTAGAGATGCCATCTGGAGAGGTGACAGGATCTTGTCGGGGATGGGCTTAAAGATGCCATCTGGAATGTTTGTTGTTGGTGAGTGGACGAGTATCAGAAAGTTATCCATGTTTGGAACATCTCTGAGCTGGGGGTCTGAATAAGAAATAGATTGACATCCGTATTTGGAAGCATCCGTAAACTGTTTTCAAAAGTTGAATCTGAACAAGTGATAGATTAACATTCGTATCTGGAGAACCCGTAAACTGTTTTCAGAAGTCTTGAATCTGAACAAGTGATAGATTAACATCCGTGTTTGGAGAATCCGTGAACTGTTTTCAGAAGTTTGGAATCTGAACAAGTGATAGATGAACATTCGTGTTTGGAGAATCCGTGAACTGTTTTTAGAAGTTTGGAATCTGAACAAGTGATAGATTAACATCCGTGTTTGGAGAATCCGTGAACTGTTTTCAGAAGTTTGGAATCTGAACAAGCGATAGATTAACATCCATATATGGAGAACTCGTAAACTGTTTTCAGAAGTTTGGAATCTGAACAAGCGATAGATTAACATCCATATCTGGAGAACCCGTAAACTGTTTTCAGATGTCTTGAATCTGAACAAGTGATAGATTAACATCCGTGTTTGGAGAATCCATGAACTGTTTTCAGAAGTCTTGAATCTGAACAAGTGATAGATTAACATCCGTGTTTGGAGAATCTGTGAACTGTTTTTCAGAAGTTTGGAATCTGAACAAGCGATAGATTAACATCCGTGTTTGGAGAATCCGTGAACTGTTTTCAGAAGTTTGGAATCTGAACAAGCGATAGATTAACATCCATATCTGGAGAACCCGTAAACTGTTTTCAGAAGTCTTGAATCTGAACAAGTGATAGATTAACATCCATATCTGGAGAACCCGGAAACTGTTTTCAGAAGTTGAGTCTGAACAAGCATAGATTAACATCCATATCTGGAGAACCCGGAAACTGTTTTCAGAAGTCTTGAAGTTGAATAAGCAATAGATCAACATCCATGTTGGGAAGCGTCCGTAAACTGTTTTTAGAAGTCGAAGCATATTAATCTTATCCTGAAAAGGGTAAAATATTAGCTGAAACACAAAGTTATGTTGCATGAAATGTATGATGCAGTATATATGTTATATCAATGTTTATGATATAGGAATGTAATGAATGCGCATGTAAGCTGAGTAGCTGTCTTGCTGAGGATGGATGAATCCTGGATAGCCGGAGATGATAGAATCTTGACTGTTGCCGGGGAAAGTGAATCCTTGACTGCTGCAGGGGATTGCAAGAATCTTTGATTGCTGAAGTTAAGACATCCTTGTTGACTGCTGACTGCTTGGGGAATAAGATCTTCAGTTGTTGAGGGATCCTAGGATCACTGCTGGGGATTGAAAATCCTTGGTGACTTGTGGGAAATGAGAATTTTGACGATCTCTACTGGGGAGTCCAGAACCTGGTAGACTTATGCCGGAGAAGTAAGACTGAGAATCTTCAATCTGATGGGAAGTATCTCTGTGGGGAGAATGTTCACTAATTTGGTTCCGCTGGGGATTAATAGTTTTGGCTCCACTAGGGATCTTGAAACTTGACTCTGAGGGGAATTAGATTCTGGAAGGCTCTCTGGCTGGGGAAATCAGCTTTGAGAAAGCTTTTGTTCTGCTGAGGATCCTGAAGTTTAACTCTGTTTGGGGAATTAAGTTCTGGATTTTAACCTTGTTGAGGAATTTGGAGTTTAACTCCGCTAGGGATTTCTTCTGAAAGGGCATCAAGATATATATTTGTACCTTCAACCTATCAGCAATCATCTTTCTTGATTTGTAAGAAAATGATTATGTTCAAATGCATATGCCTATTTAACAAAACATTGGACGTTTCTCAAAAGCAACAGGAAGACAAAGCAAATTTCTGTATTTGGAAAAGTGTTTGTATTAACTTTTTATGAGTATCTTTGTACAAAGGAGACAGACATCCTAGTAAGAGGATGTTGTCGTAAACATTGAAAAATTTATACAAAAGGAAAGATGGCTATGTGTAACAATTCCATGGGATTCCCATTCTGTTATAGCCTTCACAACTCTGAATATCTTGTCCATTCACTGCTTTGTCCGCCGATGAATGGATTGATCAGAAGCTCGGAACTTGTTGATGAAGAGATTGTTCTTTAAAGTGATCCGACGAGACATAGTCATACGCTTTAATTCCCTAACTTTTACCTGAATCGCCCTTTCGGGTTTTCGATCCACCGGGAAACCCTTTTTTGCCCAAGTCGCCCTTTCGGGTTTTCAACTTGCCGGGTGAACAGATTTTTTTGTTTTATCCCTAATTTTTGCCTGAACCGCCCTTTCGGGTTTTCGGTTCACCGGGATGCCAATTTTTTGCCCAAGTCGCCCTTTCGGGTTTTCGACTTGTCGGGTTATTTTATGCGTAGTATCTTTTGACTATGTCTGCGTTCGTAGGGTGTGGCAAATTGTCGCTGTCCATGGTGGTCAGAATCATTGCACCACCGAAAAATATGCTCTTGATCACAAATGGTCCTTCGTAAGTAGGAGTCCATTTGCCCCTGGGATCACTTTGCGGAATGATGATCCGCTTAATTACAAGATCTCCGACTTGATATACTTGACGTCTTACTTTCTTGTTGAAAGCTTTGGTCATTCGTTTTTGGTACGCCTGACCATGGCAAATAGCAGTGAGTCGTTTCTCGTTGATCAAATTGAGTTGATCAAGTCGGGTCTGAATCCAATCGTCTTCACTCAAACCAGCGTCCTTCATAATCCTTAAAGAAGGAATCTGAACTTCCATGGGTAGGACAACTTCCATGCCATATACCAAAGAAAATGGGGTTGCCCCTGTTGAAGTACGTGCCGTGGTACGGTATCCATGCAGAGCAAACGGTAACATCTCATGCCAGTCCTTGTAGGTAACTGTCATTTTCTGAATGATCTTCTTGATGTTTTTGTTCGCGGCTTCAACAACACCATTCATCTTCGGCCGATAGGGAGATGAATTGTGATGATAAATCTTGAACTATTCGCATAGAGCAGTGATCATAGTATTGTTCAGATTTGTACCGTTGTCTGTGATGATTCTGTCGGGGACACCATACCGGCATATGAGGTTCTGCTTGATGAAGCGGGCAACCACATTCTTTGTAACAGAGGCAAAGGAAGCTGCTTCGACCCACTTGGTAAAATAATCAATGGCGACCAGGATGAAGCGGTGTCCATTGGATGCCGTGGGCTTGATCTCTCCAATCATGTCAATGCCCCACATTGCGAATGGCCAAGGAGCTGTCAAAAAGTTGAGAGGAACAGGAGGAATATGAATCTTGTCGGCGTAGACTTGACATTTGTGGCAAGTACGGGAATGTTGATGGAAATCAGCTTCCATGGTAGACCAGTAATAGCCTGCCCTTAGAATCTTCTTAGCCATCGTATGCCCGCTCAAGTGGGTGCCAAATGTGCCACTGTGTATCTCAGTCATGATTAACTCTGCTTCAGCTTTATCCACACATCGAAGTAAAACACAATCATGTCTGAGCTTATAAAGGATGCCATTGCTTAGGAAGAACTTGGCCGCAAATCTCCTTAAGAACTTCTTGTCATTTACGGAAGCTCCTTCAGGATACTCTATAGTCTGGAGATACCTTTTGATTTCATGGAACCAGGGTTGTTCCACTACTTCTTCGGTATTAATCTCATGACAATGCGCAGGTTCATCCATTCGCTCGATGGTGATTTGGGGAGCCTCGTTATCTCAGTTGAGTTTAAACATGGAAGACATTGTAGCCAGAGTATCTGCTAGCTGATTTTCTTCTCGCGGGAAATGCTCGAAAGTAATCTGCTCGAAATGAGGTAGCAATGTCAAGACATGTTCTTTGTATGGGATAAGATTAGGATGCTTGGTGTCCTACTCTCCTTTGATTTGACTGATAACCAAAGCCGAGTCCCCAAATACGATCAAAGATTTGATCCCCAGGTCTATAGCAGCCTTGAGACCAAAGATGCAAGCTTCATATTCGGCCATGTTGTTTGTACAACTGAAACAAAGTCGGGCAGTGAAAGGTGTATGGAAACCTTCTGGGGAAATGAGTACCACACCGATACCGTTTCCAAGTGCATTTGAAGCACCATTAAAGTACATGGTCCATCGGGATCCATTTTCAGGTTTGTCATACGATCCATTACCTTCAATGTTGTCCAAAGTCATGATGTCCTCGTCCGGGAAGTCGAATCTCATGGATTGATAATATTTGATAGCTTGATGAGCTAGATGGTCAGCTAGTACACTCCCTTTTATAGCTTTTTGGGTAGTATACTGGATGTCATACTCAGTCAGGATTATTTGCCATCTAGCGATTCTTCCAGATAAAGCAGGCTTCTCGAAGATATATTTGATTGGGTCCATTTTGGAAATCAGCAAAGTGGTATGAGTCAACATATACTGCCTTAGTCGGCGAGCAGCCCATACCAAAGCGCATCAAGTTTTCTCGAGCAGTGAGTAGCGAGTCTCACAGTCGGTAAACTTTTTGCTAAGGTAATAAATGGCATGCTCTTTTCGACCAGACTCATCATGTTGGCCCAGTACACACCCCATTGAATTGTCCAAAACAGCCAGATACATGATCAGCGGCCTTCCTTCGACGGGTGGCATCAGAATAGGAGGTTCTAGCAAATACTCCTTGATCTTATCAAAAGCAGTTTGACAATCATCGTTCCATTCAACTACCTGATCTTTCTTTAATAGTTTGAAAATTGGCTCACAGGTAGACGTCAGGTGAGAGATGAACCTGGCGATATAGTTCAAGCGTCCCAAGAATCCTCTAACCTCCTTTTCGGTACGGGGGGCAGGAATTTCTTGTATAGCCTTTACTTTTGCTGGATCGACCTCAATGCCTTTGTTGCTGACAATAAATCCTAGAAGTTTACCAGACCTGACTCCAAAAGTGCACTTACTTGGATTCAGCCTGAGTTTGTATTCCTTCAACCTGGAAAACAACTTTTGCAAATGCTCAAGGTGTTCCTCTTCCGTTTGTGATCGAGTTATCATGTCGTCTATGTAAACTTCAATCTCATGATGTATCATATCATGAAACAAAGCTACCATGACGCATTGATAAGTTGCCCCTGCGTTCTTCAGTTCAAACGGTATCACCTTGTAACAGAAGGTACCCCATTGTGTAACAAAGGTTGGTTTCTCCATGTCCTCGGGGGCCATTTTAATCTGGTTGTAGCCCGAGAATCCGTCCATGAAAGAAAATACCTTGTGCTGAGCCGTGTTGTCAATCAAAATGTCGATATGTGGTAGCGGAAAATCATCTTTAGGGCTGGCCCTGTTCAAATCCCGATAGTCCACACAAATTCTGACCTTGCCGTCTTTTTTGGGAACAGGCACAATGTTAGCAACCCATTATGGATAGGATGTAACAGCCAGAAATCCAGCGTTGAATTGCTTCATTACTTCAGCTTTAATCTTCTCAGACATGTCGGGCCTCATTCGGCGGACTTTTTGCTTGATCGGTGGACAGTCTTCTCTTGTAGGGAGACATCGAACCACAATATCTGTGTCTAACCCCGGCATGTCTTCATAAGACAAGGCAAAGATTTCAACGTATTCATTCAACAACTGTATTAAGCGTTCCTTGACACTTGGTTCCAGATTGGCACCCACTTTGACTTCTTTCCTGTCTTCCTCTGTTCCTAAGTTGACGGTTTCCAACAACTCTTCATGAGGTAAGATGGCCCTCTCTTCTTGTTGTAGAGGTCTGGCTAGCTCTCCCGGTACTTCTCAATCTTCGTCATCTTCGTACTCAGCCTGATTGACCAAATTTTTAGAGTTATTGAAGGATACAATAGAATAGTCACCCATGGAATCTGGAGTGGATGGGTACCTGCATTTGTGAGTGTGGGTGTGTGTAAGGGATATCCATCCTTAAACAAACAAAAATGCAAAAGGAAAGAAAATGAACACAGTAGTTTATAAATGAAAAACATCCAATGATTCATTAAACATGGAATATGATTATGAAGAGAATCAAACCCTTACAAATGGACCTACATGCCCCGGGCAAGGCATGAGGTGAAAAAGTGTGCAGATTGTTTTAGTAATTATTACAGACCAACAGGAAATGTTCGAAAGATAAATTACTGATTGATGAAAGTAATGGGAACGAAGTCTTTCGCCTCCCAGTTGTGCAGTCCCCCTTCAATGGTTGGGAAGATCCAATCTTCAACGTTACCCTCTTCGTCTTCGTCTCCTAAAGCATTGATTCCATGAGGAGAAATCTTGATGGGTGTCCTTTCAATTTTGGAACGACGCATAGCCTTTTGCCCCGCAGCCGTAAACCCTAACCCAAACTTGTCTGTCTTGTGGGGAAAGTCAGGAAACTGACCCCACACTGTGCTCTTCCCTTCTTTCATCGCAACCTTTGCGTCTTTCAGAGATGCCATCCTGGCCACCTGCTTGGGTACCTCAGCTATTGCCTTTGCTACTGCCACCCCGGGAGAAACTTCCTCAAAGTGTTGAAAGGGTGTTTCGATGAATTCGCCATCCACTTCCACATACGAAAGGAATTCAGATGACTGATCATGTACTCCTCCTCACCGTGTATGGTTATGATTTTACCCTTAACAGGGTATTTCAGCATCTGATGTAGGGAGGAAGTGTCTTCCCCAGCATTATGAATCCACGGCCTTCCTAGCAAGCAAGAGTATGATGGGCGGATGTCCATCACATAGAATGTGGAGTTGAACACCTCAGTGCCTACCTTGATGGGAATGTCGACCTCCCCATGCACCATTCTTTTAGACCCGTCAAAGGCCCTGACAATGATATTACTTGGTTTTAGTTCAAAGCCTTCACAATCCAACCGGTTCAGAGCCTTCTTAGGCAGCACATTTAGAAAAGAACCAGTATCGACCAAGACATGGGCGAGAGTGGTTCCTCAGCATTCAACTGACACATGCAGTGCGTCATTGTGCTTTCTTCCCTTTCGGAGTCAAGTCAGCATCAGAGAAACCCAGGCCGTTGTCGGCGGTAAGGCTGGCTACACAATCCTGGAATTGATCGGCTGAGGTTTCTTGGGGCACATGGGCTATCTTCAAAAACCTTATCAAAGCTTTGGCATGAGCCTCCGAACAAAGCAGCAGGGCCAACATGGAGATCTTCGAGGGGGTTTGCCCCAGTTGCTCCACCACATCATAATCACTCTTCTTAATTATTTTCAGAATCTCCTCCATTTCTTTCTTAGAGGTTTCGGGGATGACCAATGGCTAAGCCCTCGTCCTGACGAGCTCTTCTTGGATCCCTTTCCCCTTATCAGCAGCAGTAGGATGGACAACCACAGGAGTAACAGCTTCTTCATTCATTGGTGTTCTTGCAGATATTTTTACCGGTGCAGGGGTAACCTTGGGAGCAGATGAGGGTCCAAAGATTGCCTTTGGAGGGGCAATCTCTGGAGAGAAAATTCTTCCACTTTGGGTAATTTTCCTCGTACCGGCAATGTTTCCAATGTCGGCAGTTTCTTCGTCAGAGCTCTCTTCAGTTATCTCAATTTGTTTAACACCGTGGTAGTAGATTTCTCCACCATAATTCCACGGTATTGATTCGTCAGATTTGTATGGGACGGGCCCAGGCATGGTTATCTTCAGCGGTACAGTCTTCGGAGCGGATGTAATCTTAACAGGCCTTTTGGGGACCTTGGAAAGATTGGCGGAAATGGTTATTATTGAAACTTCATTGATAGGAGTTGGAGTAACGGGAGTCTTTTCGAAAAGAATTTCTTGGTTGTCCATTAGGCGTTGGATGCCTAACTTCAACAGTGGACAGTCGGTTGGTAAGGAGGAACAAAGGTAGTAATCTTCTTTACAACCTGGGAAAATCCCAGCTTTCAACAAATTCAGCTTGATTGTCAGTAGTGGAGTTATCAGATCATCAACAGTAGAAACAAACAGATCTTCTTCAACATCATGGACATTGCGACCATGCTTTAGCATTGGAGCGGAGATTACATTCGGCTTCTCAAGGGCGTCGAACTCAACCTCTTTAGCGTCTATCAAATCCTGAATTTTATTCTTAAGTGCCCAGCAATCGTTGGTGTCATGCCCAGCACTGTCAGAATGATAGGCACATTTAGCATTGGGATGATAGTGTGGGGAAGTGGTGTACACATTCTTTGGCGCCTCTCTAATATTGGTGAGATTTAGCTTCAACAAATGGGGAAGAACTTGTGCAGGCGTCATGTTGATGCGGGTGAACTGTCGTTGTGGCCGTTCTACCCGTTGCTGATTAGGTCTAGACTGATTGTTACGAGGTTGATCATTTGACGAATTTTGAATCATCACGGCCCCTACAGTCGGCCGACGCTCAGTTCTTCCCAATCCTTTCTGAGAGTATATAACAACCGCTTCTTTCTTGGCCGGGAATGGTTTCTTAACAGTTGTGGAGGTAGAGGCGTCCCTTTGAATCTTCCCACTCTTAATACCGGCTTCCACCCTTTCGCCAGTCAGAATCAATTCAGTAAACCATGCGGAAGAGCTCCCGATCAAATGGTTGAAGAAAGGGCCAGATAGGGTCCCCAAGAACATATCAACTAGCTCCCTATCTGAAAGCGGTGGTTGTACCCTTCCGGTCAAGTCACGCCATTTCTGGGCGTATTCTTTGAATCCCTCATTTGAGGCCATCCCCATACTTTGTAACTGAGTACGGGTCGCGCCAAGTCAGCGTTATATTGATACTGGCGATAAAAGGCAGCTGCCAAATCCTCCCAACTATGCACTTCTGACCTCTCAAGCTGGTAAAACCAATCTAGCTGAGTACCGGACAAGCTGTCCTGGAAGAAGTGTACCCAAAGATTTTTATCGGATGAATGAGGTTGAATTTTTCTGACATATGACCTCAGGTGCATCTTTGGGCAAGACAGACCATCATATTTGGCGAAAGTCGGCACCTTGAACTTGGGAGGGATAACAATCCCAGCAATCAATCCCAATTCTTCAAAATCTAACCCGGGAACCCGTTGCAACTCCATGGCTGCCAGTCTATCCTCCAGGTTTTTATATCTGTCGTCCGTTGGTGGGTATTGCTGCTCTGAATAATCTTCATCTTCCTCAACCTCTTCCTCTTCAGCCTCAGACTCAGAAGGTAATGCAGCTCCTTTTCCTTTGCCGGTCCCCTCGTCAGATGTGGAGGGGAATTCAAGAACTCTCCTAGCTTCATTCTCAAATCTTCTTCCCAGTGTAGCTACCCCAACTCTTTTCTTCTTCTTTTTTCCTTTTTCTTGCTCTTTATTCCCTAACAGTGCTTTAAGATCCTCCTGACCCTTTGCCAAGGTCATAAGGAGCTGTTGAAACTGCGAGTTTTGTGACTGCAGATCTCTGACCGTCTGCTCAATATCCATCTTACTGAAATAAACAACAGAAAGATAAGGAAACCTGGTGTGAAGACCTGTTTATGCATATGATGAATGATATGTTTATCCATGTAATGCATTCAAGGATTTAGAATTTCAAAATTGTTGCAGACAAAAAGAACACACGTCATATTAATAAGAAGAAATTTTGTCAGTACATAAATGCCCCATGGGCCAAATATTACAAAAACTTATTAAGGTAAAAAGACGTTGCGCATCCTCTTTGGTGCGATGTACGTGTTGAGGGTCTCCTCCTCGTGAAGTCGGCGGGTAAGCTCCAAAACCTTCTTCTCACTGGCGTAGAAGCTGGCTTCAAAAGTATCCCTTTCTTCCTTAAGTTGGATCCAACTCTTCTGCATTTCCTCCCATGATGTTGGCATGTCAGGATGTAGGATGGTGTATGGAACCTCTCCTTCCTTAACAGACTCTTTGATTAAAGGGAGAATGTGAGGGTAAGGCATCATAAGACTCTGGGCGCGAGTTCGTACCCACTTGAGGTAAGGCTCAAGAGGGATGGAGTTCTTGTGTCCCAGTGTCTTGCTATCTAGCTTGTTAGGCATCCTCCAAGCTCTGATGAATCTTTGGCGAAGTCCTTGCGCATTGTTGTCGAAGTCAAAAACTAGGTCAGGAATCAGCATGTCATGAGGGCCATCCCTCCGAGCATATCCAAATTGTCTCAAAGCTAGACAAGGGTTGTAGGTAATGCCTCCCCTAATGCTAAGTAATGGAACATTAGGGAATTCACTACAACGATCGATGATGATGGCATTTTCTCTGGACCGAGAACACCAATGTACATCAGAATGTGTGAGGGTCATCAATCGTTGTGACCACCTCAAGCCTTGTTCATTCTTCAAAACTGATTGTGGAAGGTGAGAAATAAACCACCTTGCAAGAAGAGGAGTACAGCACATGAGAACACCTCTCTTCCTCATTGTTCGTGTGTAAAATGAGTGGAGGATGTCCCCAAGCAATGTAGGTATGGGATTCCTGGATATGAAGATCTTGACAGCATTCACATCTATAAGTTGGTCAGGATTTGGGAACAAGACCAGCCCATAAATAAGGAGTGCCACAATCTCTTCAAAGGCCTGCAGATCCAAAGAATTCCAACACTCTTGTGCCTTCTCAAACAAGAATTTTGCCAAGAAGCCCTTGACACCACTTCTGGTTTCCCAATGCCCCTTGATGTCAGATGGTTGCAAGTGTAGTGCTTGAGCAACATCTTCAGGTTTTGGTTCTTTTTCCGTACCGTTGTAGGGTAGTTGATTAAGAATAGGAATTCTCAGGAGTTGAGAAAATTCCTCCAAAGTAGGCACCAATTGGTAGTCGGGGAATGTGAAACAGTGGTGAAGGGGGTCAAAGAACTGGAACAGCACTTTCACCATGTCTTCTTCAATGCTGGTGTTGACTAGGTTGAGAAGTCTACCATGTCTTTCACTGAAGAGAGAATTTTCTGGAATTCTGGATGTAAGCTCCTTGAGTTGAGGAGGGATTCTCACAAGGTTGACTTGGATAGTTTTCCTGCGAAGAATTTCCATGACCTACAAAACAGGAACAAAGATGAAGATCCAAACCCTTGAAATGGTTAGTGGATGCATATGATGCTTTATGATGTTCATGATGTATGCACAAACATATGTACAAGCAAGTCACACAAAACCCTAGTTTCAGGCTTGCATGGGGTTTCATAGGTAAGTACCCTCTTGAGTGAAGTTGGCTTAAAAACCTGTCCTATAAATAGTAACCGGGTTTTAAGGAGCTCAATATCATTGGATTGTTTTCCATGTTCATTGTTTTGGTTTAGCCACTTAACTAGCGACCAAAATATTCCAAGAAAACAACCCTCAATGAGTGTAGTATCGAGTATCTACCAACTTCGGACTGCACCAAAGCCGGTCATCTCACTACCCCTAATAAAAGGCCAAGATGGTCAAGTAAGGTTCTAGGTCATTAGTGCTTGGTGACATCACTCAGCGGCCCCGTACTCTCCTTGATTGAACTCAAGGGTTACCGGTACTCACAAATATCTCGCACTAATATAGCTATTGTTTCAACCGTGTCGGTATACCCCGCACAGTTTCCACAACGTATTACTATCTATGAATGTTTCCCAAATCTGGGTGTAGGATTTCAAGCCCAAACAAGAGAACCAAAATGTAAAGCAATCAAAGCAAACAATTAGTCATGCAAAAGGTGATCTAAGCCCTAAGGTTACTCCATTTTTAAAGTAGTCCCCAGCAGAGTCGCCAGTTCTGTGATACGGTGGGAGAACTCACTTGAGGTTTTGCGTTTGTGTTCGCAAATGTTCGGTTTAGAAAGAGTCGCCACCGACTTTTTATTTTATCCTAAGGAAAGGTTAAAAAGCACAGGAAAAACCTTTGAGATGTTTTCTTGGGTTCGTGGAGTAGATTATAGAAAGGGAAGGTATTAGCACCCTTTCTATCCATGGTTATCCATGGGCTCTTAGTTACTTGCTTAGATCACTTGCCTTTTCTTTTCAATTGTTTGAAATGGTGCTTTGTGTGTGGTTTTGAAAATGTTTTGAAAAAGATGCCTTGTCTAGGCAACCATTGTAACAATTCTTTACTCGAATGTTTTACAAAGGTTTTTGTCTTTTTGAAAAGATGTTTTAATGTTTTGTTTTGGAAATTGTGTTTGTGAAGTGTGTTTGAAAATGGCAAGTGTGTTTTGCAAGTTTGATCAAGTAAATAAGAGCTATCTACTCTAAATTTCTCAAAGATCTTTCTCATGTTTTAACCCTTTTAACAGTGTTGTTTCACCATTGTATTTGGTGAACAACCTTGTGTTAGGATGTTAACGGGACGGGCGCGGGTCATCGTTTAGACCATGAATGCAATAGTGTCAAGTATTTTAGCAATTTTCTTGAGGGACTATGATCATTTTGTTTAGGCAACAAGATAGCGTCATCGAGGGACTATGATCATTTGATTTGTTTTTGTTTTGCCAAAGACACTTGACATGCAAACATGGCCCATTTTTGAAGGCAACAAGTGGAGTAACCCTAAGGGTGCAAGTGTGCATTGTGTTTGTTTTTCATGCATGTTTATCTTGAATTAGGTCAAGCTATTTGTTGGTTTTATTTGCATACAAACCCTAGGTCTATCATGGCATAATTTGGAAACTTTTAAATGTGCGAGAATTTAAAGTCCTAAATTATTACTACATGATTATGGGGATGGGGATACAAGTTTGAATTTGGGGGATATTTGACAAGGAAATAAAAATCTAAATTATTACAACCATATCGAATATACAAATATTTAATATTTAAATAAATACAAATTAAATAAATATCAAAATGCAATGTATTATGCAAAAAACAGATTTTTTTTATGTATGTAAAAAGGTTTTCATGTTTGAATTATAAACAAAAAAAAAAGTCATATTTTTAAGATTATTTTTTATGTTTAGGGCCAAAACCCTAGTTTTTGAATAAATAGTATTTATTTATTAATTATGTACAAGATATATTAATTTATACAAAAAAATAATAAAAAAGAAGTATATTGTAGAAAAAGTATTTTTGGTGTCAAATATTAAAATAAAAAAATAAAAGGTATTATTTTTGTATTTTTGCCCTAAATATTTAATAAAATATGTATAAGTATATATTATATATATTTAATATGCTAAATATGTACAAAAAATAAAATATTAATTATTTACAAAATGTATATTTTAGAAAATGTTTTCAAAGTGTAAATAAAAAATAATAACTGAAAAATAAATATTTTGTATTATTTTTAGGGTTTTAAATAAAAAAAGGTTTTATATTATTTACATGTATATGTTTAATAAAGAAAATAAATGCCAAATAAATGTAAAAAAAAGTGGAAAAATATTTTTGATGTTTTTTATGTTTGAACAAAAAATATTAAGTCAGAATCAAAAAGAAAAATGCAAAAATAACAAATATTTCACATAATGGGCCAGGGGGGGTGCAAATGGAAAAAAAGGGGTGCAAAGAGCAAAACAGACTCAGGCCCAGCCCAAGCCAACCTTCTTCAACCTCCAGCTCTGTTTGAATCAAAAAATGCGCGTTTCCCTTGCTTCATACAAACTCCTAATTCTTTGATTTTTAGCCAAAACTCATAACACAAACAATGTAAAGCATCAAACCACAATTCCAAATATGTAAAAAACGTATCCTAACTCTAAGAAACCAGGGAGAATTTCTTCACCCCCTATTTCTGACCTAGTTTTTTTCAATGTTCATGGCTAAAATTCTCACAGCATGCTTAATATAAATGAAAAGTGACCACATGTATGGCTTCAGGGCTATGAATAGAACATGTTTGATTCATAAACCTAAGTCTAAGCGTGCCTAGATAGAGAGATAGAAGTCCATAGATTACCCGTTTCAGCTTGACTTGAACAGAGCAATGTAGCAACCTTCAATGGAGTTTGAGCTTTGGTTGAGCTTGCCTGAGGTCCAAGGAAGCTTTTCCCACACCTAGCTTGCTTTGAATCACTCTGTATCGTGCTATGGAAGTTCACCTGCAAAACAGAAAAATGAAAATGGCAACTGAGGTTAGGGGAGTTACAACTTATGTTTAGGGCTTGAAATAGTTTGTGTGGATGGAATGGAATGTGTTTGAACTGGTTTTAGCCAAAGCGCATGAGTGGACTGAGTTGTGGACCTCAATCTGCAGCAGGTGCCCTGTTTTTGCAGCAAGATGGTGTTTTTGTGTTTTGGGAGGTATGAGGGATGGTTGAATCGTGCCTTAGGACTGCTTGGGTGTATGAAAGATGTTCACAAGGTTTGTTCTTGGCTTTCTTGACAGGAAGTGGAAGTTGGCTTGAGTTTGCAAGGTTTCTTCTATTGTAAGCAAAGATAGTGTGTCTTGTGTCAAAGGCCTGTACAGGCCATCTTGTATGCTGCAAAAAAACCTCTAGGCCCACTCTAATCCCTGGATTTGATTTGCAATCTCAGATCTTTGTCCAAGGCTTAATGCATAATGGTTTGACATAAAGCTACTTTTGCAAAAATGGAAAAATCACTTTTACCAATTAGGGGTTAGTTTTGTGTGCAATGTCCAAATGAACAAAATTAACCCTCAACTCAATGGTTATGAATTAAATTAAAGTGTGTAAAACTGGTTTTGAGGCCTGCAAGCTAGCATTGTACAAGCTGATTTGAAAATGCAAGTTGCCATGAACATGTATTTGGTCATGAACAAAAGTGAGTTTTGGCCAACTTTGAAAATTCGATTCTCTCTAACCACAAGGGTGTTTGAGAAGTTCTTGGACAATTTGGAAAGCTTGGAATGTGTACTATAATCCATCTTTGTAATGAAAATTGAAACTCCAAGTGGAACCATGTGAAAAATGGCCAAGAAGTTGGACAAAAATCCTGCCTAGAATAGGGCAAAATTTCTCTAAGTTAAAAATGTTTTGTACCCTTGTTCAAAAATTCATAACTTGATATAAAAGCTTCCTTTGAGAAAACTTTGTGAATAAAAGTTGTAGATTTTGCAATGGACTACAACTTTCATGTTTCAAGTTTTGTTTGAATCCAATTTCATCTTGGTGAAAAAATGGGACAAAGTTAGGAAAAAATAAGGAAATTTCATAACTTAGAAAATTTCTAAGTTATGAAATTTTTCATTTTAAAACCCTAATTTGCAATTTTGGGTTTCTTGATGAACAAGTTTCATAATTTGACATGTCTTGATGAAAAATGAATCTTGGCACTTGATTTTGACCAAAAAGTCAAAGTTTGACTTTTCAGTATACAGTCAAATTTTGATCAATTGACTGAAAAATTCATCTGTCAATCCTATGCATTTGAGATCTTTTGAACTTGTTGAATGTGTCAAGACAATTTCATTGAGTCTTTGAGTCCATATATGAGCTTGGTTTTCCATTGGTTAGGTCAAACAGTCAAAAATTGCCTTTGTGCAGTCAAAACCCTAAAAATGACCATTTTGCCCTTTGGGTGATCTGATCAAATTTCTTGTGGAATTGTGACCCAAACTTGACCAAATGGTTCATGTGAGTTCATAATGTTGATGTGGGTCAAATTTCATGAAGTTTGACTGTCAATTGGCCACAGTTGACTTTTTCCCCAATACAACTGATTTCTAGGTCAACTGTCCAATTGACTGGGCAAAGATTGGAATCAAGGCTTGAAACTTGGTATGGATAAACTTGTAGGTCCAACATGAAGCATGAAAGTCACTTTGGGCATTTTAGGTCAAAACATCCATGTGCAAACTCAAACCCTAATTTGGGTCAACAGTGCAAGGAGGGGCCTTGAGCAGAGCAAACCCTAACTTGATCTTGAGCTCCAAGAGTCTTGTGATGAGAAAATGTTGATGAAATGAGAGGGCAAATTTTGGGGTACAACAGTTGCCCCTGTTCAATCTTCTTGCACCTGAAGAGTTAGATTGGCAAGATTGCCTTTCGCGACTCGAATGGTAAAAGAGGATTGGACACTAGAGTGCCCGTAAATTTGCACTCGTCAAGACATGGATGCGGGAATGGGCTTAACGATGCCATTTGGAGATATGATGGATAGTTGTTGGAGATGGGCTTAGAGATGCCATCTGGAGAGGTGACAGGATCTTGTCGGGGATGGGCTTAAAGATGCCATCTGGAATGTTTGTTGTTGGTGAGTGGACGAGTATCAGAAAGTTATCCATGTTTGGAACATCTCTGAGCTGGGGGTCTGAATAAGAAATAGATTGACATCTGTATTTGGAAGCATCTGTAAACTGTTTTCAAAAGTTGAATCTGAACAAGCGATAGATTAACATCCGTATCTGGAAAACCCGTAAACTGTTTTCAGAAGTCTTGAATCTGAACAAGTGATAGATTAACATCCGTGTTTGGAGAATCCGTGAACTGTTTTCAGAAGTTTGGAATCTGAACAAGTGATAGATTAACATTCGTGTTTGGAGAATCCGTGAACTGTTTTCAGAAGTTTGGAATCTGAACAAGCGATAGATTAACATCCGTGTTTGGAGAATCCGTGAACTGTTTTCAGAAGTTTGGAATCTGAACAAGCGATAGATTAACATCCATATCTGGAGAACCCGTAAACTGTTTTCAGAAGTTTGGAATCTGAACAAGCGATAGATTAACATCCATATCTGGAGAACCCGTAAACTATTTTCAGAAGTCTTAAATCTGAACAAGTGATAGATTAACATCCGTGTTTGGAGAATCCGTGAACTGTTTTCAGAAGTCTTGAATCTGAACAAGTGATAGATTAACATCCGTGTTTGGAGAATCTGTGAACTGTTTTTCAGAAGTTTGGAATCTGAACAAGCGATAGATTAACATCCGTGTTTGGTGAATCCGTGAACTGTTTTCAGAAGTTTGGAATCTGAACAAGCGATAGATTAACATCCATATCTGGAGAACCCGTAAACTGTTTTCAGAAGTCTTGAATCTGAACAAGTGATAGATTAACATCCATATCTGGAGAACCCGGAAACTGTTTTCAGAAGTTGAGTCTGAAAAAGCGATAGATTAACATCCATATCTGGAGAACCCGGAAACTGTTTTCAGAAGTCTTGAAGTTGAATAAGCAATAGATCAACATCCATGTTGGGAAGCATCCGTAAACTGTTTTCAAAAGTTGAAGCATATTAATCTTATCCTGAAAAGGGTAAAATATTAGCTGAAACACAAAGTTATGTTGCATGAAATGTATGATGCAGTATGTATGTTATATCAATGTTTATGATATAGGAATGTAATGAATGCGCATGTAAGCTGAGTAGCTGTCTTGCTGAGGATGGATGAATCCTGGATAGCCGGAGATGATAGAATCTTGACTGTTGCCGGGGAAAGTGAATCCTTGACTGCTGCAGGGGATTGCAAGAATCTTTGATTGCTAAAGCTAAGACATCCTTGTTGACTGCTGACTGCTTGGGGAACAAGATCTTCAGTTGTTGAGGGATCCTAGGATCACTGCTCGGGATTGAAAATCCTTGGTGACTTGTGGGAAATGAGAATTCTGACGATCTCTACTGAGGAGTCCAGAACCTGGTAGACTTATGCCGGAGAAGTAAGACTGAGAATCTTCAATCTGATGGGAAGTATCTCTGTGGGGAGAATGTTCACTAATTTGGTTCCGCTGGGGATTAATAGTTTTGGCTCCACTAGGGATCTTGAAACTTGACTCTGAGGGGAATTAGATTCTGGAAGGCTCTCTGGCTGGGGAAATCAGCTTTGAGAAAGCTTTTGTTCTGCTGAGGATCCTGAAGTTTAACTCTGTTTGGGGAATTAAGTTCTGGATTTTAACCTTGTTGAGGAATTTGGAGTTTAACTCCGCTAGGGATTTCTTCTGAAAGGGCATCAAGATATCTATCTGTACCTTCAACCTATCAGCAATCATCTTTCTTGATTTGTAAGAAAATGATTATGTTCAAATGCATATGCCTATTTAACAAAACATTGGACGTTTCTCAAAAGCAACAGGAAGACAAAGCAAATTTCTGTATTTGGAAAAGTGTTTGTATTAACTTTTTATGAGTATCTTTGTACAAAGGAGACAAACATCCTAGTAAGAGGATGTTGTCGTAAACATTGAAAAATTTATACAAAAGGAAAGATGGCTATGTGTAACAATTCCATGGGATTCCCATTCTGTTATAGCCTTCACAACTCTGAATATCTTGTCCATTCACTGCTTTGTCCGCCGATGATTGGATTGATCAGAAGCTCGGAACTTGTTGATGAAGAGATTGTTCTTTAAAGTGATCCGACGAGACATAGTCATACGCTTTAATTCCCTAACTTTTACCTGAATCGCCCTTTCGGGTTTTCGATCCACCGGGAAACCCTTTTTTGCCCAAGTCGCCCTTTCGGGTTTTCAACTTGCCGGGTGTACAGATTTTTTTGTTTTATCCCTAATTTTTGCCTGAACCGCCCTTTCGGGTTTTCGGTTCACCGGGATGCCCATTTTTTGCCCAAGTTGCCCTTTCGGGTTTTCGACTTGTCGGGTTATTTTATGCGTAGTATCTTTTGACCATGTCTGCGTTCGTAGGGTGTGGCAAATTGTCGCTGTCCATGGTGGTCAGAATCATTGCACCACCGAAAAATATGCTCTTGATCACAAACGGTCCTTCGTAAGTAGGAGTCCATTTTCCCCTGGAATCACTTTGCGGCAAGATGATCCGCTTAATTACAAGATCTCCGACTTGATATACTTGACGTCTTACTTTCTTGTTGAAAGCTTTGGTCATTCGTTTTTGGTACGCCTGACCATGGTAAACAACAGTGATTCGTTTCTCGTCGATCAAATTGAGTTGATCAAGTCGGGTCTGAATCCAATTGTCTTCACTCAAACCAGCGTCCTTCATAATCCTTAAAGAAGGAATCTGAACTTCCATGGGTAGGACAGCTTCCATGCCATATACCAAAGAAACTGGGGTTGCCCCTGTTGAAGTATGTGTCGTGGTACGGTATCCATGCAGAGCAAACAGTAACATCTCATGCCAGTCCTTGTAGGTAACTGTCATTTTCTGAATGATCTTCTTGATGTTTTTGTTCGCGGCTTCAACAACACCATTCATCTTCGGCCGATAGGGAGATGAATTGTGATGATAAATCTTGAACTGTTCGCATAGAGCAGTGATCATAGTATTGTTCAGATTTGTACCGTTGTCTGTGATGATTCTGTCGGGGACACCATACCGGTATATGAGGTTCTGCTTGATGAAGCGGGCAACCACATTCTTTGTAACAGAGGCAAAGGAAACTGCTTCGACCCACTTGGTAAAATAATCAATGGCGACCAGGATGAAGCGGTGTCCATTGGATGCCGTGGGCTTGATCTCTCCAATCATGTCAATGCCCCACATTGCGAATGGCCAAGGAGCTGTCAAAAAGTTGAGAGGAACACGAGGAATATGAATCTTGTCGGCGTAGACTTGACATTTGTGGCAAGTACGGGAATTTTGATGGCAATCAGCTTCCATGGTAGACCAGTAATAGCCTGCCCTTAGAATCTTCTTAGCCATCGTATGCCCGCTCAAGTGGGTGCCAAATGTGCCACTGTGTATCTCAGTCATGATTAACTCTGCTTCAGCTTTATCCACACATCGAAGTAAAACACAATCATGGCTGAGCTTATAAAGGATGCCATTGCTTAGGAAGAACTTGGCCGCAAATCTCCTTAAGAACTTCTTGTCATTTACGGAAGCTCCTTCAGGATACTCTCTAGTCTTGAGATACCTTTTGATTTCATGGAACCAGGGTTGTTCCACTACTTCTTCGGTATTAATCTCATGACAATGTGCAGGTTCATCCATTCGCTCGATGGTGATTTGGGGAGCCTCGTTATCTCAGTTGAGTTTAAACATGGAAGACATTGTAGCCAGAGCATCTGCTAGCTGATTTTCTTCTCGCGGGAAATGCTCGAAAGTAATCTGCTCGAAATGAGGTAGCAATGTCAAGACATGTTCTTTGTATGGGATAAGATTAGGATGTTTGGTGTCCCACTCTCCTTTGATTTGACTGATAACCAAAGCTGAGTCCCCAAATACGATTAAAGATTTTATCCCCAGGTCTATAGCAGCCTTGAGACCAAAGATGCAAGCTTCATATTCGGCCATGTTATCGGTACAACTGAAACAAAGTCGGGCAGTGAAAGGTGTATGGAAACCTTCTGGGGAAATGAGTACCACACCGATACCGTTTCCAAGTGCATTTGAAGCACCATTAAAGTACATGGTCCATCGGGATCCATTTTCAGGTCTGTCATACGATCCATTACCTTCAATGTTATCCAAAGTCATGATGTCCTCGTCCGGGAAGTCGAATCTCATGGATTGATAATCTTTGATAGCTTGATGAGCTAGATGGTCAGCTAGTACACTCCCTTTTATAGCTTTTTGGGTTGTATACTGGATGTCATACTCAGTCAGGATTATTTGCCATCTAGCGATTCTTCCAAATAAAGCAGGCTTCTCGAAGATATATTTGATTGGGTCCATTTTGGAAATCAGCAAAGTGGTATGAGTCAACATATACTGCCTTAGTCGGCGAGCAGCCCATACCAAAGCGCATCAAGTTTTCTCGAGCAGTGAGTAGCGAGTCTCACAGTCAGTAAACTTTTTGCTAAGGTAATAAATGGCATGCTCTTTTCGACCAGACTCGTCATGTTGGCCCAGTACACACCCCATTGAGTTGTCCAAAACAGCCAGATACATGTTCAGCGGCCTTCCTTCGAGGGGTGGCATCAGAATAGGAGGTTCTAGAAAATACTCCTTGATCTTATCAAAAGCAGTTTGACAATCATCGTTCCATTCGACTACCTGATCTTTCTTTAATAGTTTGAAAATTGGCTCACAGGTAGACGTCAGGTGAGAGATGAACCTGGCGATATAGTTCAAGCGTCCCAAGAATCCTCTAACCTCCTTTTCGGTACGGGGGGCAGGAATTTCTTGTATAGCCTTTACTTTTGCTGGATCGACCTCAATGCCTTTGTTGCTGACAATAAATCCTAGAAGTTTACCAGACCTGACTCCAAAAGTGCACTTACTTGGATTCAACCTGAGTTTGTATTCCTTCAACCTGGCAAACAACTTTTGCAAATGCTCAAGGTGTTCCTCTTTCGTTTGTGATCGAGCTATCATGTCGTCTACGTAAACTTCAATCTCATGATGTATCATATCATGAAACAAAGCTACCATGGCGCGTTGATAAGTTGCCCCTGCGTTCTTCAGTTCAAACGGTATCACCTTGTCACAGAAGGTACCCCATTGTGTAACAAAGGTTGTTTTCTCCATGTCCTCGGGGGCCATTTTAATCTGGTTGTAGCCCGAGAATCCGTCCATGAAAGAAAATACCTTGTGCTGAGCCGTGTTGTCAATCAAAATGTCGATATGTGGTAGCGGAAAATCATCTTTAGGGCTGGCCCTGTTCAAATCCCGATAGTCCACACACATTCTGACCTTGCCGTCTTTTTTGGGAACGGGCACAATGTTAGCAACCCATTGTGGATAGGATGTAACAACCAGAAAGCCAGCGTTGAATTGCTTCATTACATCAGCTTTAATCTTCTCAGAAATGTCGGGCCTCATTCGGCGGACTTTTTGCTTGATCGGTGGACAATCTTCTCTTGTAGGGAGACAGCGAACCACGATATCTGTGTCTAACCCCGACATGTCTTCATAAGACCAGGCAAAGATTTCAACGTATTCATTCAACAACTGTATTAAGCGTTCCTTGACACTTGGTTCCAGATTGGCACCCACTTTGACTTCTTTCCTGTCTTCCTCTGTTCCTAAGTTGACGGTTTCCAACAACTCTTCATGAGGTAAGATGGCCCTCTCTTCTTATTGTAGAGGTCTGGCTAGCTCTCCCGGTACTTCTCAATCTTCGTCATCTTCGTACTCAGCCTGATTGACCAAATTTTCAGAGTTATTGAAGGATACAATAGAATAGTCACCCATGGAATCCGGAGTGGATGGGTACCTGCATTTATGAGTGTGGGTGTGTGTAAGGGATATCCATCCTTAAACAAACAAAAATGCAAAAGGAAAGAAAATGAACACAACAGTTTATAAATGAAAAACGTCCAATGATTCATTAAACATGGAATATGATTATGAAGATAATCAAGCCCTTACAAATGGACCTACATGCCCCGGGCAAGGCATGAGGTGAAAAAGTGTGCAGATTGTTTTAGTAATTATTACAGACCAACAAGAAATGTTCGAAAGATAAATTACTGATTGATGAAAGTAATGGGAACGAAGTCTTTCGCCTCCCAGTTGTGCAGTCCCCCTTCAATGGTTGGGAAGATCCAATCTTCAACGTTACCCTCTTCGTCTTCGTCTCCTAAAGCATTGATTCCATGAGGAGAAGTCTTGATGGGTGTCCTTTCAATTTTGGAACGACGCATAGCCTTTTGCCCTGCAGCCGTAAACCCTAACCCAAACTTGTCTGTCTTGTGGGGAAAGTCAGGAAACTGACCCCACACTGTGCTCTTCCCTTCTTTCATCGCAGCCTTTGCGTCTTTCAGAGATGCCATCCTGGCCACCTGCTTGGGTACCTCAGCTATTGCCTTTGCTACTGCCACCTCGGGAGAAACTTCCTCAAAGTGTTGAAATGGTGTTTCGATGAATTCGCCATCCACTTCCACATACGAAAGGAATTCAGATGACTGATCATGTACTCCTCCTCACCGTGTACGGTTATGATTTTACCCTTAACAGGGTATTTCAGCATCTGATGTAGGGAGGAAGTGACTGCCCCAGCATTATGAATCCACGGCCTTCCTAGCAAGCAAGAGTATGATGGGAGGATGTCCATCACATAGAATGTGGAGTTGAACACCTCAGTGCCTACCTTGATGGGAATGTCGACCTCCCCATGCACCATTCTTTTAGACCCGTCAAAGGCCCTGACAATGATATTACTTGGTTTCAGTTCCAAGCCTTCACAATCCAACCGGTCCAGAGCCTTCTTAGGCAGCACATTTAGAGAAGAACCAGTATCGACCAAGACATGGGAGAGAGTGGTTCCTCGGCATTCAACTGACACATGCAGTGCGTCATTGTGCTTTCTTCCCTTCGGAGTCAGGTCAGCATCAGAGAAACCCAGGCCGTTGTCGGCGGTAAGGCTGGCTACACAATCCTGGAATTGATCGGCTGAGGTTTCTTGGGGCACATGAGCTATCTTCAAAAACCTTATCAAAGCTTTGGCATGAGCCTCCGAACAAAGCAGCAGGGCCAACATGGAGATCTTCGAGGGGGTTTGCCCCAGTTGCTCCACCACATCATAATCACTCTTCTTAATTATTTTCAGAATCTCCTCCATTTCTTTCTTAGAGGTTTCGGGGATGACCAATGGCTAAGCCCTCATCCTGACGAGCTCTTCTTGGATCCCTTTCCCCTTATCAGCAGCAGTAGGAGGGACAACCACAGGAGTAACAGCTTCTTCAATCATTGGCGTTCTTGCAGATAGTTTTACCGGTGCAGGGGTAACCTTGGGAGCAGATGAGGGTCCAAAGATTGCCTTTGGAGGGGCAATCTCTGGAGAGAAAATTCTTCCACTTCGGGTAATTTTGCTCGTACCGGCAATGTTTCCAATGTCAGCAGTTTCTACGTCAGAGCTCTCTTCAGTTATCTCAATTTGTTTAACACCGTGGTAGTGGATTTCTCCACCATAATTCCACGGTATTGATTTGTCAGATTTGTATGGGACGGGCCCAGGCATGGTTATCTTCAGCGATACAGTCTTCGGAGCGGATGTAATCTTAACAGGCCTTTTGGGGACCTTGGAAAGATTGGCGGAAATGGTTATTATTGAAACTTCATTGATAGGAGTTGGAGTAACGGGAGTCTTTTCGAAAAGAATTTCTTGGTTGTCCATTAGGAGTTGGATGCCTAACTTCAACAGTGGACAGTCGGTTGGTAAGGAGGAACAAAGGTAGTAATCTTCTTTACAACCTGGGAAAATCCCAGCTTTCAACAAATTCAGCTTGATTGTCAGTAGTGGAGTTATCAGATCACCAACAGTAGAAACAAACAGATCTTCTTCAACAGCATGGACATTACGACCATGCTTTGGCATTGGAGCGGAGATTACATTCGGCTTCTCAGGGGCGTCGAACTCAACCTCTTTAGCGTCTATCAAATCCTGAATTTTATTCTTAAGTGCCCAGCAATCGTTGGTGTCATGCCCAGCGCTGTCAGAATGATAGGCACATTTAGCATTGGGATGATAGTGTGGGGAAGTGGTGTTCACATTCTTTGGCGCCTCTCTAATATTGGTGAGATTTAGCTTCAACAAATGGGGAAGAACTTGCGCAGGCATCATGTTGATGCGGGTGAACTATCGTTGTGGCCGTTCTACCCGTTCCTGATTAGGTCTAGACTGATTGTTACGAGGTTGATCATTTGACGAATTTTGAATCATCACGGCCCCTACAGTCGGCCGGCGCTCAGTTCTTCCCAATCCTTTCTGAGAGTATATAACGGCCGCTTCTTTCTTGGCCGAGAATGGTTTCTTAACAGTTGTGGAGGCAGAGGCGTCCCTTTGAATCTTCCAACTCTTAATACCGGCTTCCACCCTTTCGCCAGTCAGAATCAATTCAGTAAACCCTGCGGAAGATCTCCCGATCAAATGGTTGAAGAAAGGGCCAGATAGGGTCCCCAAGAACATATCAACTAGCTCCCTATCTGAAAGCGGTGGTTGTACCCTTCCGGCCAAGTCGCGCCATTTCTGAGCGTATTCTTTGAATCCCTCATTTGAGGCCATCCCCATACTTTGTAACTGAGTACAGGTCGCGCCAAGTCAGCGTTATATTGATACTGGCGATAAAAGGCAGCTGCCAAATCCTCCCAACTATGCACTTCTGACCTCTCAAGCTGGTAAAACCAATCTAGCTGAGTACCGGACAAGCTGTCCTGGAAGAAGTGTACCCAAAGATTTTTATCGGATGAATGAGGTTGAATTTTTCTGACATATGACCTCAGGTGCATCTTTGGGCAAGACAGACCATCATATTTGACCCGTTGCAACTCCATGGCTTCCAGTCTATCCTCCAGGTTTTTATATCTGTCGTCCACTGGTGGGTATTGCTGCTCTGAATAATCTTCATCTTCCTCAACCTCTTCCTCTTCAGCCTCAGACTCAGAAGGTAATGCAGCTCCTTTTCCTTTGCCGGTCCCCTCGTCAGATGTGGAGGGGAATTCAAGAACTCTCCTAGCTTCATTCTCAAATCTTCTTCCCAGTGTAGCTACCCCAACTCTTTTCTTCTTCTTTTTTCCTTTTTCTTGCTCTTTATTCCCTAACAGTGCTTTAAGATCCTCCTGACCCTTTGCCAAGGTCATAAGGAGCTGTTGAAACTGCGAGTTTTGTGACTGCAGATCTCTGACCGTCTGCTCAATATCCATCTTACTGAAATAAACAGCAGAAAGATAAGGAAACCTGGTGTGAAGACCTGTTTATGCATATGATGAATGATATGTTTATCCATGTAATGCATTCAAGGATTTATAAATTCAAAATTGTTGCAGACAAAAAGAACACACGTCATATTAATAAGAAGAAATTTTGTCAGTACATAAATGCCCCATGGGCCAAATATTACAAAAACTTCTTAAGGTAAAAAGACGTTGCGCATCCTCTTTGGTGCGATGAAAGTGTTGAGGGTCTCCTCCTCGTGAAGTCGGCGGGTAAGCTCTAAAACCTTCTTCTCACTGGCGTAGAAGCTGGCTTCAAAAGTATCCCTTTCTTCCTTAAGTTGGATCCAACTCTTCTGCATTTCCTCCCATGATGTTGGCATGTCAGGATGTAGGATGGTGTATGGAACCTCTCCTTCCTTAACAGACTCTTTGATCAAAGGGAGAATGTGAGGGTAAGGCATCATAAGACTCTGGGCGCGGGTTCGTACCCACTTGAGGTAAGGCTCAAGAGGGATGGAGTTCTTGTGTCCCAGTGTCTTGCTATCTACCTTGTTAGGTATCCTCCAAGCTCTGATGAATCTTTGGCGAAGTCCTTGCGCATCGTTGTCGAAGTCAAAAACTAGGTCAGGAATCAACATGTCATGAGGGCCATCCCTCCGAGCATATCCAAATTGTCTCAAAGCTAGACAAGGGTTGTAGGTAATGCCTCCCCTAATGCTAAGTAATGGAACATTAGGGAACTCACCACAACGATCGATGATGATGGCATTTTTTATGGACCGAGAACACCAATGTACATCAGAATGTGTGAGGGTCATCAATCGTTGTGACCACCTCAAGCCTTGTTCATTCTTCAAAACTGATTGTGGAAGGTGAGAAATAAACCACCTTGCAAGGAGAGGAGTACAGCACATGAGAACACCTCTCTTCCTCATTGTTCGTGTGTAAAATGAGTGGAGGATGTCCCCAAGCAATGTAGGTATGGGATTCCTGGATATGAAGATCTTGACAGCATTCACATCTATAAGTTGGTCAGGATTTGGGAATAAGACCAGCCCATAAATAAGGAGTGCCACAATCTCTTCAAAGGCCTGCAGATCCAAAGAATTCCAACACTCTTGTGCCTTCTCAAACAAGAATTTTTCCAAGAAGCCCTTGACACCACTTCTGGTTTCCCAATGCCCCTTGATGTCAGATGGTTGCAAGTGTAGTGCTTGAGCAACATCTTCAGGTTTTGGTTCTTTTTCCGTACCGTTGTAGGGTAGTTGATTAAGAATAGGAATTCTCAGGAGTTGAGAAAATTCCTCCAAAGTAGGCACCAATTGGTAGTCGGGGAATGTGAAACAGTGGTGAAGGGGGTCAAAGAACTGGAACAGCACTTTCACCATGTCTTCTTCAATGCTGGTGTTGACTAGGTTGAGAAGTCTACCATGTCTTTCACTGAAGAGAGAATTTTCTGGAATTCTGGATGTAAGCTCCTTGAGTTGAGGAGGGATTCTCACAAGGTTGACTTGGATAGTTTTCCTGCGAAGAATTTCCATGACCTACAAAACAGGAACAAAGATGAAGATCCAAACCCTTGAAATGGTTAGTGGATGCATATGATGCTTTATGATGTTCATGATGTATGCACAAACATATGTATAAGCAAGTCACACAAAACCCTAGTTTCAGGCTTGCATGGGGTTTCATAGGTAAGTACCCTCTTGAGTGAAGTTGGCTTAAAAACCTGTCCTATAAATAGTAACCGGGTTTTAAGGAGCTCAATATCATTGGATTGTTTTCCATGTTCATTGTTTTGGTTTAGCCACTTAACTAGCGACCAAAATATTCCAAGAAAACAACCCTCAATGAGTGTAGTATCGAGTATCTACCAACTTCGGACTGCACCAAAGCCGGTCATCTCACTACCCCTAATAAAAGGCCAAGATGGTCAAGTAAGGTTCTAGGTCATTAGTGCTTGGTGACATCACTCAGCGGCCCCGTACTCTCCTTGATTGAACTCAAGGGTTACCGGTACTCACAAATATCTCGCACTAATATAGCTATTGTTTCAACCGTGTCGGTATACCCCGCACAGTTTCCACAATGTATTACTATCTATGAATGTTTCCCAAATCTGGGTGTAGGATTTCAAGCCCAAACAAGAGAACCAAAATGTAAAGCAATCAAAGCAAACAATTAGTCATGCAAAAGGTGATCTAAGCCCTAAGGTTACTCCATTTTTAAAGTAGTCCCCAGCAGAGTCGCCAGTTCTGTGATACGGTGGGAGAACTGACTTGAGGTTTTGCGTTTGTGTTCGCAAATGTTCGGTTTAGAAAGAGTCGCCACCGACTTTTTATTTTATCCTAAGGAAAGGTTAAAAATCACAGGAAAAACCTTTGAGATGTTTTCTTGGGTTCGTGGAGTAGATTATAGAAAGGGAAGGTATTAGCACCCTTTCTATCCATGGTTATCCATGGGCTCTTAGTTACTTGCTTAGATCACTTGCCTTTTCTTTTCAATTTTTTGAAATGGTGCTTTGTGTGTGGTTTTGAAAATGTTTTGAAAAAGATGCCTTGTCTAGGCAACCATTGTAACAATTCTTTACTCGAATGTTTTACAAAGGTTTTTGTCTTTTTGAAAAGATGTTTCAATGTTTTGTTTTGGAAATTGTGTTTGTGAAGTGTGTTTTGCAAGTTTGATCAAGTAAATAAGAGCTATCTACTCTAAATTTCTCAAAGATCTTTCTCATGTTTTAACCCTTTTAACAGTGTTGTTTCACCATTGTATTTGGTGAACAACCTTGTGTTAGGATGTTAACGGGACGGGCGCGGGTCATCGTTTAGACCATGAATGCAATAGTGTCAAGTATTTTGGCAATTTTCTTGAGGGACTATGATCATTTTGTTTAGGCAACAAGATAGCGTCATCGAGGGACTATGATCATTTGATTTGTTTTTGTTTTGCCAAAGACATTTGACATGCAAACATGGCCCATTTTTGAAGGCAACAAGTGGAGTAACCCTAAGGGTGCAAGTGTGCATTGTGTTTGTTTTTCATGCATGTTTATCTTGAATTAGGTCAAGCTATTTGTTGGTTTTATTTGCATACAAACCCTAGGTCTATCATGGCATAATTTGGAAACTTTTAAATGTGCGAGAATTTAAAGTCCTAAATTATTACAACATGATTATGGGGATGGGGATACAAGTTTGAATTTGGGGGATATTTGACAAGGAAATAAAAATCTAAATTATTACAACCATATCGAATATACAAATATTTAACATTTAAATAAATACAAATTAAATAAATATCAAAATGCAATGTATTATGCAAAAAACATATTTTTTTTATGTATGTAAAAAGGTTTTCATGTTTGAAGTATAAACAAAAAAAAAGTCATATTTTTTGATTATTTTTTATGTTTAGGGCCAAAACCCTAGTTTTTGAATAAATAGTATTTATTTATTAATTATGTACAAGATATATTAATTTATACAAAAAAATAATAAAAAAGAAGTATATTGTAGAAAAAGTATTTTTGGTGTCAAATATTAAAATAAAAAAATAAAAGGTATTATTTTTGTATTTTTGCCCTAAATATTTAATAAAATATGTATAAGTATTTATTATATATATTTAATATGCTAAATATGTACAAAAAATAAAATATTAATTATTTACAAAATGTATATTTTAGAAAATGTTTTCAAAGTGTAAATAAAAAATAATTACTGAAAAATAAATATTTTGTATTATTTTTAGGGTTTTAAATAAAAAAAGGTTTTATATTATTTACATGTATATGTTTAATAAAGCAAATAAATGCCAAATAAATGTAAAAAAAAAGTGGAAAAATATTTTTGATGTTTTTTATGTTTGAACAAAAAATATTAAGTCAGAATCAAAAAGAAAAATGCAAAAATAACAAATATTTCACATAATGGGCCAGGGGGGTGCAAATGGAAAAAAGGGGTGCAAAGAGCAAAACAGACTCAGGCCCAGCCCAAGCCAACCTTCTTCAACCTCCAGCTCTGTTTGAATCAAAAAACGCACGTTTCCCTTGCTTCATACAAACTCCTAATTCTTTGATTTTTAGCCAAAACTCATAACACAAACAATGTAGAGCATCAAACCACGATTCCAAATATGTAAAAAACTTGTCCTAACTCTAAGAAACCAGGGAGAATTTCTTCACCCCCAATTTCTGACCTAGTTTTTTTCAATGTTCATGGCTAAAATTCTCACAGCATGCTTAATATAAATGAAAAGTGATCACATGTATGGCTTCAGGGCTTTGAATAGAACATGTTTGATTCACAGACCTAAGTCTAAGCGTGCCTAGATAGAGAGATAAAAGTCCATAGATTACCTATTTCAGCTTGACTTGAACAGAGCAATGTAGCAACCTTCAATGGAGTTTGAGCTTTGGTTGAGCTTGCCTGAGGTCCAAGGAAGCTTTTCCCACACCTAGCTTGCTTTGAATCACTCTGTATCGTGCTATGGAAGTTCACCTGCAAAACAGAAAAATGAAAATGGCAACTGAGGTTAGGGTAGTTACAACTTGTGTTTAGGGCTTGGAATAGTTTGTGTGGATGGAATGGAATGTGTTTGAACTGGTTTTAGCCAAAGCGCACGAGTGGACTGAGTTGTGGACCTCAATCTGCAGCAGGTGCCCTGTTTTTGCAGCAAGATGGTGTTTTTGTGTTTTGGGAGGTATGAGGGATGGTTGAATCGTGCCTTAGGTCTGCTTGGGTGTATGAAAGATGTTCACAAGGTTTGTTCTTGGCTTTCTTGACAGGAAGTGGAAGTTGGCTTGAGTTTGCAAGGTTTCTTCTATTGTAAGCAAAGATAGTGTGTCCTATGTCAAAGGCCTGTACAGGCCATCTTGTATGCTGCAAACAAACCTCTAGGCCCACTCTAATCCCTGGATTTGATTTGCAATCTCAGATCTTTGTCCAAGGCTCAATGCATAGTGGTTTGACATAAAGCTACTTTTGCAAAAATGGCAAAATCACTTTTACCAATTAGGGGTTAGTTTTGTGTGCAATGTCCAAATGAACAAAATAAACCCTCAACTCAATGGTTATGCATTAAATTAAGGTGTGTAAAACTGGTTTTGACGCCTGCAAGCTAGCATTGTACAAGCTGATTTAAAAATGCAAGTTGCCATGAACATGTATTTGGTCATGAACAAAAGTGAGTTTTGGCCAACTTTGAAAATTCGATTCTCTCTAACCACAAGGGTGTTTGAGAAGTTCTTGGACAATTTGGAAAGCTTGGAATGTGTACTATAATCCATCTTTGTAATGCAAATTGAAACTCCAAGTGGAACCATGTGAAAAATGGCCAAGAAGTTGGACAAAAATCCTGCCTAGAATAGGGCAAAATTTCTCTAAGTTAAAAATGTTTTGTACCCTTGTTCCAAAAATTATAACTTGAGATACAAGCTTCCTTTGAGAAAACTTTGTGAATAAAAGTTGTATATTTTGCAATGGAATACAACTTTCATGTTTCAAGTTTTGTTTGAATCCAATTTCATCTTGGTGAAAAAATGGGACAAAGTTAGGAAAAAATAAGGAAATTTCATAACTTAGAAAATTTCTAAGTTATGAAATTTTTCATTTTAAAACCCTAATTTGCAATTTTGGGTTTCTTGATGAACAAGTTTCATAATTTGACATGTCTTGATGAAAAATGAATCTTGGCACTTGATTTTGACCAAAAAGTCAAAGTTTGACTTTTCAGTATACAGTCAAATTTTGATCAGTTGACTGAAAAATTCATCTGTCAATCCTATGCATTTGAGATATTTTGAACTTGTTGAATGTGTCAAGACAATTTCATTGAGTCTTTGAGTCCATATATGAGCTTGGTTTTCCATTGGTTAGGTCAAACAGTCAAAAATTGCCTTTGTGCAGTCAAAACCCTAAAAATGACCATTTTGCCCTTTGGGTGATCTGATCAATTTTCTTGTGGAATTGTGACCCAAACTTGACCAAATGGTTCATGTGAGTTCATAATGTTGATGTGGGTCAAATTTCATGAAGTTTGACTGTCAATTGGCCACATTTGGCTTTTTCCCCAATACAACTGATTTCTAGGTCAACTGTCCAATTGACTGGGCAAAGATTGGAATCAAGGCTTGAAACTTGGTATGGATAAACTTGTAGGTCCAACATGAAGCATGAAAGTCACTTTGGGCATTTTAGGTCAAAACATCCCTGTGCAAACTCAAACCCTAATTTGGGTCAACAGTGCAAGGAGGGGCCTTGAGCAGAGCAAACCCTAACTTGATCTTGAGCTCCAAGAGTCTTGTGATGAGAAAATGTTGATGAAATGAGAGGGCAAATTTTGGGGTACAACAGTTGGCCCTGTTCAATCTTCTTGCACCTGAAGAGTTAGATTGGCAAGATTTCCTTTCGCGACTCGAATGGTAAAAGAGGATTGGACACTAGAGTGCCTGTAAATTTGCACTCGTCAAGACATGGATGCGGGAATGGGCTTAACGATGCCATTTGGAGATATGATGGATAGTTGTTGGAGATGGGCTTAGAGATGCCATCTGGAGAGGTGACAGGATCTTGTCGGGGATGGGCTTAAAGATGCCATCTGGAATGTTTGTTGTTGGTGAGTGGACGAGTATCAGAAAGTTATCCATGTTTGGAACATCTCTGAGCTGGGGGTCTGAATAAGAAATAGATTGACATCCGTATTTGGAAGCATCCGTAAACTGTCTTTTCCAGCATTGCATACCGCGACTCACAATCATTGAACTTTTTACTGAGATGATAAATGGCGAACTCTTTATTCCCTATTCCATCCTGTTGCCCAGAATACAACCCATGGATTTATCTAACACTGTCAGATACATAATCAACAGTCTTCCTTCGGCAGGAGGGAGCAAGATAGGAGGTTCAAGCAGATATTCTTTAATACTTTCAAATGCCCTTTGGCAGTCATCCGTCCACACACAACCTTGATCTTTCTTTAACAACTTAAAGATCGGTTCACATGTTACAGTCATGTGGGAAATGAATATGGAAATATAATTCAAACGCCCGAGGAACCCTCTGACTTGCTTTTCAGTTCTTGGCGCTGGCATCTCTTAAATTGCTTTGAATTTATCAGGGTCAACTCCAATTCCTTTCTGGCTAACAATGAAACCCAATAATTTTCCTGATCGAACACCGAAGGTGCATTTATTTGGATTCAAGCGGAGATGACACTTCCTCAAACGTTGAAACAACTTCAACAAATCTTCTATATGCCCTTCTTCAGTATGGGATTTAGCAATCATATCATTGACATATACCTCAATTTCCTTGTGCATCAGATCATGGAATAGGGTTGTCATAACCGTCTGATATATTGCACCAGCGTTCTTCAACCCGAAGGGCATCACTCTGTAATAGAATGTTCCCCAGGGTGTGATAAACGTTATTTTTTCCATGTCTTCCGGAGCCATTTGTTGTACCCAAAAATTTTCCCTATCATTTCACAAGGGATCACCCTGGATCCCAGATTTTCTTCTATCAAATTTCCAGGCCTTAAACTATCAATTTTTCCAAGCAAGTCATTCACAAGGGCAAAATGGTCATTTGCACACTGAGAAGTCTAACTTTAACTTTTAGATCAAAATCAAATCTCAAAAATCATATTTCATCAAGACATGTTGGAATATGAAGTTTGTTTCATCAAGAATTTAAAAAATCAAAATTTTTCATTGGAAAAGTCAAATTCTAAATATTTAGAAATTTTTCTAAGTGTTTAAGAAATATTACAATTTCAGAACTTCTGGACCAGTTTTCACAAAGATTCAGTCAGAGTTTTCCAGGTTAAATCAAAGAAGGTTATTAAGTGTGCTGCAAGCTTATTGGAAAGCCAGAGGGATCCTTCAGAATATGCTGAAATCAGAAGATAAGAGGATCAGAAGGTTAGATGCTACGCTGAAGCAGAACTTCTAATCCAGAGTCAAGCAAGGATGCAGAGTTTCACATGACAGGATTTCTGATCATCATTTAATGCTCACAACCACTTGTGAATTATTATCCAAAGGATTTCCCCCACGTGTACCCCTATTGTCTTGGGAAGACAAAATGTTGTGCAAAAGTATGCTAGGCCCATGCGCTGCTTCTACTTTTCCTTAATTCACACTTCCAAATCCAACTTAGGCGCTGTTAACCATCCAACTTTATGCATGGAACAAAACTTGTTTAAGCTTACTTCAAGAGTAAGTCAGCATCTAGTGTATGATGTTGGTGCCACTTGACATCTCCAAACTACAAAACCTCTGCCTATGAATAGAACACCATTAGCCATTGAAAAGAGGTCGGAAAAATTTGAGAGAAAGGTGTGGAATTTGAGAAAGAAAAGCCTTGAACCCCTGCAAAAATTCCAGGAGTCCAAAAAGATTGCAAACACAAAAATACAAAACCTTAGCATTTGGTTCTTGCATTAAAGCTCCATTTTTCTCAAGTTGTTTCCTGAACAAAACCACCCATACAGTTCCTAATATACATTCAAAATCTATCCAAATTCTGTAATCAAACAGTAACATATTCTCCACCAATATCCATCACAAAGGAATCAGAACTTTATCCCTTGGTTGTTCCAGAATTTTCTAAATCATTTACAACCCAAGTTGAAAGTTTCCAACCTGCTGAAAACGTGAGGAAGCTGTTCAGAACACCACAAGTGGTCAGAATCAGATTCCATCTCCCAGAATATTTCCCAGCTGCAAGGTAAGTTCCTGCTGACTCTCATCATATTATTTAGGCATTGTCATATTTTGCATATTTAACACAATGTAGATATTCTGATCCTGATGGTGTACATATTCTGAGATTTCATGCATATGCCTGCCTAAGTAGAAGGAATTCCAGTTCAGAGTTTCATAAAGAAATTAGGACCCAGAATTAGGATTAGAAAATTCATGTTGCTTCTGATTTGTGTTTCGGATATTTCTTGAAACTTGTCATAACTTTCATGTATACAACTTATGTTATGTTAAGAAATGACTAAGATGTAGATTTTCTGACTAGCAAGGAGAGAGACAAAGTTCTGACAATTGCATCAGAACTTCTGAAAACTTCTGAATTCTCAGAAGATCCAGAACTTCTGAACTTCCATATTTCTACTAACGTTGTTTCTGTTTGTGCAGTAAGTCAGAGTCAGAACTTCTGACTTCTTCTATTTTCAGCACTTGCGCTGATTCTGTTTTCTTTCTCTTTTATTATTTTTTTGCCATCATCTTTATTTTATCATTAACCAAAAATACCAAAAATATTTCATATTCACATATTATATTTTATTTTCTTTTAACATGAAAAGACAAAAAATATTTTCTAAAACAAAACTTATTTCTTTTCTTAAATAAATAAGCATTTTTACATTTCCTGTACATTCTTATCTATTTCAATATGGTTATAATAGTAACCTAGAATTTTAATTTGCAACCCCCATTCATAAATGTGTACCCCCATCCCCAAAATATTGTAATAGCGTAGGACTTTACATTTCTGCACTGTTATTGCTTTCAATATATGCTAGTAATTAGGGTGTGTATGACAAGATATGAAAACTGACAAATAGATCACCCTAATCAAGAAATAATTATGCATGTAATCAAGTACACTTGCACACTAGCATCCCTAGGGTGATTCCACTTGTTGCCTTACGAAAATGGCCATGTTATGCATGTGGGTGTCTTAGCAAAAACAACAGAAATACAAGATCATAGTCCCTCGATGACGCTATAAATGTTGCCTTTAAAAATGATCTTAGTCCCTAAAAGAAAAGTGCTAATTTATCTCACAGTATTGCTATCATGGTCATACGATGACCCAATGCCCGTCCCTTCACATCCAACAATGGGGCTTTTTACCAAAACAATGGTAAGATAACAACATCTAAAGGAGGAGGAAAAAGAACACCTAAGACCTTTTGAGTAGGTAGATTACTTTTAGTTGCTTACTCAATTTCAAAACAAACATCCTTGCTATTTTCAAAAACAATCACATACACTTTCAAAACATCTTTCAAACATGAAATATTTTCAAAAGCTCAACACTTTGTATACTTTCTTACGAACGAGAACTATTACAAAGTTTGCCTAAACGATGGCGCCTTTTCAAAATACTTTCAAAACCATACAAAGCACAGTTTTTAAACAAAAGCAAGTGATCTAGCAAGTAACTAAGAGCCCATGGAAAACCATGGATGAAAAGGGTGCTAATACCTTCCCTTTTCATAAACTACCCCCCCCCCCCCGAACTCAAGAAGACATCTCTAAAGGTCTTTCCTGTGCTTTTTCACCTTTACTTTTTGGATAAAATAAAAGTCGGTGGCGACTCTTGCTAAACCGCAACATTTGCAAACACAAACGCAAAAACCTCAAGTCAGTTCTCCCACCGTATCACAGAACTGGAGACTCTGCTGGGGAGTATTCTTAAAAGTGGGGTTACCTTAGGGTTAGATCACATTTACTTACACTTTTTTGATTTGTTTGCTTTACATTTTGGTTCCTTGTTTGGGTTTGTTTAAAATCCTACACCCGAATTTGGGGACACCTTTTAGGTAAGTAGAAATAAACTGTGAGGGAACTGTGCAGGGTATACCAACACGGTTGAAGTAGTAGCTATGTTGATGTGGCACTTTGGTTGGTACCGGTAACCCTTGAGTCAATCAAGGAGAGTACGGGGCCTCCGCGTGGTGTCGTGAAGCATCAACTGACCTTAGAACCTTACTTGACCAACTTGGCCATTAGGACGTAGTGAGATGACCGGCTTTGGTGCAGTCTGAAGTTGGTCGATACTCGATACTACACTCATTGAGATTTGGCTCCCGAGCTTTGTTTGGTGGCAAGTCAGTTGTCAATCGAAACGAAGTTTTTGGGAAAGATCAGTGATATTGAGATCCCTTAGAACCCGGTTACTATTAACTAGGACAGGTTGAGTCAACTGAACTTCAAGAGGGTACTTACCTATGAGACTCCATGCAAGCCTAAACCTAAGGACTTGTTTTCTTTGTATATATATACCTGTACATAACATCATAAGCATCATAAACATCATACTCATACTCACTAACCATTTCAAGGATTTTTGGATTTATCTTTGTTCTGTTTTGTAGGACATGGCTTTCGCTCGTAGGAACACTATTCAAGTCAGTCTCGTGAGGATACCTCCATAACTCAAGGATTTAGTATCAAGGGTCCCTGAAGATTCTCCATTCACCAAAATACATGGTCGACTCCTTAGTTTGGTTACCTCAAGTATTGAAGAAGATATGGTAAAGGTGCTTGTCCAATTCTTCGACCCTTTGCATCATTGCTTCACTTTTCCTGATTACCAACTTGTACCCACTTTGGAAGAATTTTCTCAACTCATGGGGATCCCTATTCTTGATCAGTTACCTTTCAACGGTATTGAAAGAGACCTTAAACCTGAGAAAATTGCTCGAGCTCTACATTTGCAACCATCTGACATAGTAGCAAATTGGGTAACAAGGAGTGGTGTCAAAGGGCTCCTAGAAAAGTTTTTGTTGGAGAGTGTTGGAATACTTTGGATTTACAAGCCTTTGAGGAAATTTTGGATCTTCTCATCTATGGGTTGGTACTATTTCCTAATCCTGACCAATTTATAGATGTAAATGCAATCAAAGTTTTCATATATCGTAATCCGGTGCCTACATTGCTTGGAGACATTTTGCATTCTCTTCACTCTCGCACTTTGAAGAAAAGAGGGGCTTTGATGTGTTGCACTCCTCTTTTGGCTAGGTGGTTTATTTCCCACCTACCTCGATCCGTGGTGAAGAATGAACAAGGTATGAGGTTGTATAAAAGATCTATGTCACTTTCACATGCTGATGTCCATTGGTATTATCTCTCTTTGGAAGACATCACCATCATTGATCGCTATGGGGAATTCCCCAATGTCCCTATGCTTGGCATTAGGGGAGGCATTACTTACAACCCTTGTTTAGCTTTGCAACAATTTAGATACGCTAGGAGAGATGGCCCTCATGAAGTACTTATCCAAGGAATCACATTTGACTACGAAAGCGATACCCAAGGTTACCGTCAAAGATTTATACGAGTTTGGGGTATGGTTAACAAGGTTGATAGCAAGACGTTGGGGCGTAAGAATTCCATTCCTTTGGAACCTTATCTTAAATGGGTGAGGGCTCGCACTCAAAGTCTTAAGATGCCTTATGAAGCCGTCTTACCTGTTATCATGGAGCCAGCAGTTGAGGGAGACGTTCCACATACTATCCTTTATCCTGATATGCCTACTTCTCTTGAAGATTTGCAAAACGCTTGGATTCAGTTAAAAGGAGAGCGAGACACATTTGAAGTTAAGTTCTATGAGGGCGAGAGGAATATATTATAGCTTGCAAGGGAGCTTCATGAATAAAGGAGTTTAAATACCTACATTGCGCCAAAGAGGACGCACACAACTTTTCTGTCTTAGGAGTTTACTTTATGCTTATTTCTATTGTTGTAAGCCCGAAAGGCGTATTTGTATTCAAATCAGAACTCTTTAATGCAAGTTAACATTTGTTCACTCTTTGTCTATACAAATTTAAATCCTTTAAATCCTTGAAATCATTTGCATATACATATTCATGCATCATATCATAAGCAAGCTTTTCACAACAGGTTTCCTCATCCTTCTACTTTTTATTTCAGTAAGAATGGATCTCGAACAAATAGTGAAGGACTTGCAAGCTTAGAACATTCAGTTCCAAGCCACCATTGATGACCTTGGCCAAAGGGAAGCAAGAGCTAATGACAGTATTGACAACCAAAAAGAAGAAAAAGAAGGGCCTCATCAACATGGGGAAGAGATTCAAAGAACCGATTCGCCAAATGCAAGTAGTCAAAGACTCATCCGAGGAGGATGAGAATCAATTAGAAGAGGCAAGAAGCACCCGTGCTGAGGGTGTGATTGATCAAGCTTCTGAAGATGAGGATCACTTTGATGAACAATACCCATCTGTTGGTGAGGAAAAGTACAAAGAATTGGAGGATAGGCTAAAGGCAGTTGAAATTCAAGTTGTGCCTGGCTTGGATTTTAGTGATTTGGGCCTAGTTCCTGGGGTCTTCATTCCTTATAAGTTCAAGGCACCAGTCTTCTCCAAGTATGATGGGGTCTCCTGTCCCAAACTATATCTAAGAGCTTATATGGGCAAAATACAACCACACACTGCTGATAGAAAGCTGTGGATTCACTTTTTCCAAGAGAGTCTAGTTGGAACTCGGCTAGAGTGGTTTTATCAATTAGAAGGCTCTCGCATCCATACGTGGGAGGATTTGGCCACTGCCTTCTATCACCAGTATCTATACAACACCGACTTGGCACCAACGAGAGTTCAACTTCAGAATATGACCATGGGAAGTAACAAAGGATTTAAAGTATATGCCCAAAAGTGGAGGGACCTGGCCAGTAGGGTCCAGCCACCTTTGACAGAAAGAGATCTAGTTGATATGTTTATGGGTACGTTAACTGGTCCATTCTTCAACCTGTTAATCGGAAGTTATTCGTCTGAATTCACCAATTTGATTTTAACTGGTGAAAGGATTGAAAGCGGTATTAGAAGCGACAAAATTCCTATGGCATCTGGTTCCACATCCAACTCCGTCAGAAGACCCTTCATTGGAAAAAAGGAAACAAATGTTATGTATGGGGAAAGAGCCTATACCAAGAAGGACCATCATTCATCTGTAAACGCTGTGTTAATTTCCAACCCTCAACCTACTCAAAGGAAACCCTCCAATAATCAGAGACCTGAAGTTCCCCGACAATAATTTACAAGAATAAACATGTCATTATCACAAGCCTTACAACATCTGCTAAAGGCCAATTTGGTGACTCTGCGCAATCCACCATCCAACCCTGATGTTTCCTCACCTAATTACAAACCTAATGCGAAGTGAGCGTACCATTCCAACAGTCCCCGCCATGAGACCGATCAGTGCTGGGCCTTGAAGAACAAAATTCAAGATTTGATAGATAACAAGACAATTGAGTTTGATCCACCCGCTACTCCAAATGTGATAACCGCGCCAATGCCGAAACATGGCAAAGGGGTTAATGCCATTGATGATGTTACTGTTATCACCTCTGTCGAAGATTTAACAACTCCCTTGACCATTGTGAAAGCTAATTTTCTAAAAGCCGGTGTGTTTCCTGGATGATCCAAAAGTTGTGCCTGATAAATAGCCGCGAGATTCTATTCAAAAAGATTCCCACCATCAAAAATTCAATCGACAAAGCTGAAGATTTGTCCATCGTAACAATTTCAAACAAACCTCTTAGGATATCATCCAAAGGTCCTATCAGGATTTCGAACGAACCAATCATTGCTCCTCTCATAATCACTACTGCCAGACCTGTTCCATACACCTCTGATAAAGCGGTACCATGGAATTACGGTGCCGAGGTTTATTACCATGGGGTAAAATAAGATTCTTGGATTGATGATAATGAAGCTGGTGTTACTAATATTACTGGTTCTAGTAAAGTCACAAGAATAGGAAGGGTCTTTTCCCCTGTTATCTCACCACCAACCACTACCACAGTTCCACTCCGCATAACCAATGGCAATTCTGGTGCGAGTACTAAAGGGAAAGGGAAAGAAGGTGAGCCTGCTAGGGAAAAGGCACCTGCTAAAAAGTTTGATATGGAAGAACCATCCACTCAAGAGATGGAGGATATTCTGAAGATCATCAAGAAAAGTGACTTCAAAATAGTAGAGAAGTTGGGGCAAACCCCTTCTAAAATATCAATGTTGTCCTTATTGCTATGTTCCGACGCCCATGCACAAGCTTTGATTAAGTTTTTGAAAAAGGCTCATGTGCCACAAGAAACCACAGCTGACCAATTTGAGAACTGCGTAGCAAGTCTGATAGCTGACAATGGTTTGGGGTTCTCTGACGCAGATTTAACTCCCATGGGAAAGAATCACAATAAAGCCTTGCATGTTTCTGTTGAATGTAAGGGGACCACTTTGGCACATGTTTTGGTGGACACAGGTTCATCTCTAAATGTGTCACCTAAAGGCACTTTAGATCGGCTAGACTGTGAAGGTTTGGTTTTCAAACCAAGTGATATTATGGTGAGGGCATTTGATGGGTCGAAAAGGATGGTTCCTAGAGAGGTGGATCTCCCAATTAAGGTTGGTTCACAGATTTTAAACTCCACATTCTACATAATGGACATATGGCCTGCGTATTCTTGCTTGCTTGGATGCCCATGGATCCATGGGGCAAGTGCGGTCACTTCTACTCTCCACCAGAAGTTAAAATATCCAGTTCAAGGAAAGGTTGTCACTGTTTGCGGTGAAGAAGAATTTATGGTAAGCCATCTCAATTCTTTCAAGTATGTAGAAATGGATGGCGAATTCATAGAAACTCCTTGCCAGACATTTGAAGTTATGGCCGCCACCAAAATCTCCTCCGACACTCCAAGAGCTAATAAAGTTATCCCCAAGATGGTTTCTCTTAAGGATGCCCGTGCTGTGATAGAAGACGGAAACACTGCGAGCTGGGGTCAACTCCTCAATATCCCGTTCAAGGCAGAAAAGTTTGGGTTAGGTTTAACCTCAAAAGCTCAGAAAGAAGTTAGAAGTGCTTGTGCTGGAAAGCCGCCTCTCCACCTCAAAAATCATGAAGTGAACACTGTAGAAGACTCCGATGATGAGTGTGCTTTTGAAGACTGGATCTACCCAACAACCAAAGGGAAGCTCAACAATTGGCATGCAAAGGATTTCACTCATGTTTCTTTCATTAAGGAGTAATTATCGTTTACTTTTTCTATCAATTCAAGAACTCTATGTCTGTAATATTATTTCCAAACAACGACTTTTAAGCCATGTGCCATGCTCGGGGCACTTTGGTCCATTTGTTAAGGGTTTTGCTCATGTTTCATCTATCATATGATCATTTAATATAAACCATTGGACCTCTTTGCATTCAAATTTTATGTTCATTGTCTTTCATTTCCTTTATTACATTTTTCAATAGCCATGTATCTTACAGGCGCACATACACACACACATATTTGCAGATCATCATCCACTCTGGATCTTATTGCCAATAACTCTACTATTACCGACTATGACTTTGAATATCCTATCTTCCAAACCGAAGACGAAGGCGAGGAAGATTGTGATATACCAGGAGAACTAGCCATACTTCTATTACAAGAGGAAAAAGCCATTCAACCACATGACGAGTCAGTAGAGGTTATCAACTTGGGTACTGAGTCAGATAAGAAGGAAATCAGGATCGGTGCTAATTTGGAAAGCAGTGTTAAGAACAGATTGGTTCAGATGTTGCGCAATTATGTGGAAGTATTTGCTTGGTCTTATGAAGATATGCCTGGGTTGGATACCGACATTGTGGTTCATCATCTGCCTACGAAGGAAGACTACCCTCCTGTTAAACAAAAAGTTCGTCGCATGAGGCCTGATATGTCCGTAAAGATCAAAGTCGAAGTAATGAAAAAGTTTAATGCAGGGTTCCTAGCTGTAACGTCCTATCCTCAATGGGTGGCCAATATAGTGCCAGTGCCAAAGAAAGATGGGAAAGTTCGTATGTGCGTAGACTATAGGGATCTGAATAGGGCAATCCCCAAGGATGACTTCCCTGTACCACACATTGACATCTTAGTCGATAATACTGCTCATCATAAGGTCTTCTCATTCATGGATGGCTTCTCAGGCTATAACCAAATAAGGATGGCTCCTGAAGATATGGAAAAGACTACTTTCGTTACACAATGGGGCACCTTCTGTTACAAGTTCATGCCGTTCGGATTAAAGAATGCAGGGGCAACATATCAAAGGGATATGGTTGCTTTATTTCATGATATGATTCATCATGAGATAGATATGTGGATGATATGATTGCCAGATTACAAACCGAAGAAGAACATCTCGGTCACTTGCACAAACTATTAGAAAGACTAAAGAAGTACAAGCTGAGGTTAAACCCTAACAAGTGCACATTCGGAGTACGCTCTGGAAAGCTTCTAGGTTTTGTGGTCAGCAATAAAGGCATTGAAGTTGATCATGCCAAGGTAAAGGCCATCCAAGAAATGCCAGTCCCCCATTCTGAAAAAGAAGTCAGAGGATTCTTGGGTCGTCTCAACTACATTTCCCGTTTCATATCACACTTAACTGCTACTTGTGAGCCACTCTTCAAACTCTTGAAGAAAGATCAGGTAGTCAGTTGGAACGATGAATTCCAGATTGTCTTTGACAAATCAAAGAATACCTACAAGAACCTCCTATCCTCATGCCTCCAGTTGAAGGAAGACCCTTGATCATGTACTTGACAGTACTAGAGAACTCTATGGGGTGTGTTTTGGGCCAACATGACGAGTCTGGCCGAAAAGAGCATGCTATTTATTACCTGAGCAAAATGTTTACCGACTGTGAAACCAGATATTCACTGCTCGAGAAAACTTGCTGCGCTCTGGCATGGGCTGCTCGCCGGTTGAGACAATATATGTTGACTCATACCACTCTGTTGATTTCTAAAATGGACCCAATCAAGTACATCTTCGAGAAACCTGCCCTTTCCGGAAGGATAGCCAGATGGCAAATGATCTTAACCGAGTACGACATCCAATACACAACTCAAAAAGCCATCAAAGGAAGTGTACTAGCAGATCATTTGGCCCATCAAGCCGTGGATGATTACCAATCAATGAATTTTGACTTCCCTGATGAGAACATCATGCTGGTAACCGACTGTGCGAAATCTGGACCGTATGACGGCCCTGAACAAGGATCCCTATGGACTATGGTATTCGATGGGACTTCCAATGCTTTAGGTAACAGGATTGGTGTTGTGATCATCTCTCCTGAAGGTTGCCACACTCCTTTCACCGCCAGACTATGTTTCGATTGCACATATAATATGGTCGAGTATGAAGCATGCATCTTAGGTCTGAAAGCTGCTATCGACTTAATGATCAAACATTTGGATGTGTTTGGAGATTCCGCCTTAGTGATCAGCCAAGTAAAAGGAGATTGGGACACTAAACACCCTAACCTTATCCCTTACAAGGAACTTATGTTATCCCTGATTCCTCACTTCGAAGAGATCACTTTTGAGCACCTCCCTAGGGAAGAAAACCAATTGGTTGACGCTTTGGCAATCGTGTATTCAATGTTCAAGGTCAGATGGGATAATGAAGCCCCTATGATTACAATTGAAAGATTCGATGAACCTGCGCATTGCTATGAGCTTGACACTGATGCGGAAAAGCCATGGTACCATGAGGTGATGAGATACCTTGAAGCACAAGAGTATCCATAGGGGGAATCTATCAATGACAGAAAGTTCTTACGAATATTTGCAGCCAAATTCTTCCTAAGTAACAAGATATTGTACAAGCGCAACCATGATTCGACTCTACTTTGATGTGTGGACAAGAAGGAGGCAGAGGAAATTATGGAGGACATGCACGATGGCCTTTTTGGTACCCACTCAAGTGGACATATGATGGCTAAGAAAATCTTAAGAGCAGGTTACTATTGGTCAACAATGGAGACTGATTGCCATCAACATTCAAGAACCTGTCACAAATGCCAAATCTACGCTGACAAGGTCCATGTGCTTCCTATCCCTCTGAATGTCATAACCGATCCGTAGCCATTTGCAATGTGGGGCATTGACATGATCGGAGAGATCAAGCCTACAGCTTCCAACGGACATCGCTTCATTCTTGTTGCTATTGACTATTTCACCAAATGGGTCGAAGCCACCTCATTTTCCTCAGTCACCAAGAATGTGGTAGCCAGATTCATCAGACACAATCTCATCTTCTGTTATGGTATCCTCAAAAGGATCATCACTGACAATGGGACTAACCTCAATAATGCTATGATTACTGAGCTTTGCACTCAGTTTAAGATCAAACATCACAATTCTTCTCCATATAGACCAAAAATGAATGGCGCGGTCGAAGCAGCCAACAAAAATATCAAGAAGATTGTGCAGAAGATGGTAGTAACCTATAAAGATTGGCATGAGATGTTGCCGTTTTCTCTACATGGCTACCGTACTTCAGCTAGAACATCAACTGGGGCAACTCCCTTTTCTCTAGTCTATGGCATTGAAGTTGTTCTGCCAGTGGAAGTTCAGATTCCCTCGTTAAGGATTATGATTGAGGCAGGCTTAGGCGAAGACGAGTGGATTCAAACAAGATTGGATCAGCTGAACTTGATTGACAAAAAATGATTAGTTGCTATTTTCCATGGTCGTATGTATCAAAAACGGATGATTAAGGCTTTCAACAAAAAGATCAAGCCTCGAGTATATCAAGCTGGTGACTTGGTGATAAAACACATCATTTTACCACAAGGTGACCCCAGAGGAAAATGGACTCCCACATATGAAGGGCCATTTGTTGTCAAGAGAGTTTTCTCTGGCGGTGCCATGATGCTGACTACCATGGACGGTGAGGATTTCCCGCATCCTATAAACACAAACATAGTTAAAAAATACTACGCATAAGAGACCCGTTAGGTTGACACACCTAAGCAAAAAAGGGGAATCCCGGCAAACCAAAAGGGTTGGGCAAAAATTAGGGATATACGCAAAAGGTGGCACACCTGGCAAGTTGAAAACCCGAAAGGGCGACTTGGGAAAAAAAGGGTATCCTGGTGGACCGGAAACCCGAAAGGGAAGTTCAGGCAAAAATTAAGGATTAAAAGCGTATGTCTATGTCCCGTGGAATCAACACAGTCAATTCTATCACCAAGTTCCAAATTCAAATGGTCCAGGATCAATCCAATCAACTTCGATCAACGGCAAGGGACGTTCGAAGACATTGGGGCAATAGTAGAGCTGGAAGGCAATAAGATCATTTCACATGGCTATTTGTTTTTCATTCTCAATTTTGTTTTCCTTTTGACAATTTCCTCTTACTAGGATCTCCGTCTCTCTATACAAAAAACGCCTATTCATGGGCAAAATGTCAATACAAATACACTTTGAAATGAAAAATTTTCTGTCTTCGTTTTGAATGCAAATTTTTCCAATGACTAAAACTGAATGAATATATGCATATGAACATAATCAAAACTATTTGGCACATATGTCCTGCTAAGCAGTAGCATCAACAACAGAGCATCAGCGCACAATAGCAGTAAGCATCTCTTTAATATATATGAAATAGCCCCCACAGAGTTATCTCATCATCATTATCCCCACTAGGATGGTGACGATAAACCCTTCCCCAACGAAGTTGCCCACAAAATCTCTTTGCATAAGACAATCCCTGACCAGAGCCCCAATCTCTTGGCAACTTTCTCCCCAGCTAAGTCAATTTTTACAAGATTGAAGCCTAGGGGATCTCTTCCTATTGGAAATTTACCTCCTCAACAGGGTTTATTTCCCCAACATTATTCCCCCAGCCAAGTGCAAATTTCTCAACATACAACAATCAAGACACCATGATTTTCCCAGATAAGCCCATCATCCCCAACTGAGTATATCTACTCCAGCTAAGCCTAAATTCCCCAGTTGAGTCCAAATTGCCCAGCTGAGCCCAAATTGCCCAGTTGAATCCATCTTCCCCAACTGAGTACATCTTCTCTAACCCAGGTTATTTTCTCCAAACATGATTTATCCTCCCCAGATGAGCCCATCATCCCCGGCTGAGCCCATCATCCCCAGTTAGGTATATCCTCCCTAAGCTGAGTCTACCTTACCCGACTGAGTCTGTACTCTCCAGTTTGAGTTCCCCTTTCAAAATACTGCAAATCACAGGGCCACAACCCCTAATCCCCAGTAAAGCCGTCAGCAAAGCCTTTACTATTTCAAAGATGCTATGAATCCTAGATCCGACCAGATATTAGCACCATTTTTAAGTTATTACTGAAGCCTGGACCCGACCAGAGAACAGTTTGAGTTACTGAAAGCCTGGACCCGACCGAATAACAGTTGATCTTAAAGATGCTATGAAACCTGGACCCGACCAGATAATAGCCTAGCTCTTCAAACATATAGAGGAAACTAAACTCAATTCGACCAAGGTTTAACCTCTTTTCCCTAGTAGAGTTGCCTCCATATCCCCAAAAAATGGCTGAGAAACCTGGACCCGACCAGATATCAGTTTTCATTTCCATCCTTTCAAAAAGCCATTGTGAAGCCTAGATCCGACCAGATAGCAACCACCCTCAGAGATTTGTTGTGAAACCTGGAAACCGACCAGATAACAACTAAATCCATAAGAAGTTTATTGTGAAACCTGGACCCGACCAGATAACAATCGACCGCATCGATCTCAGAAATCTACAAAGCCTGGACCCGACCAAATAATAGTTTTCAAGTAGTTTATTGTGAAGCCTGGACCCGACCAGATAATAATTGACCTTATTAACCTCAGAAGTCTGTAAAGCCTGGACCCGACCAGATAACAGTTTTCAAACAGTTTATTGTGAAGCCTGGACCCGACCAGATAACAATTGACCTCATCAAAGAAATCTGTAAATCCTGGACCTGACCAGATAACAGTTTTCGAACAGTTTATTGTGAAGCCTGGACCCGACCAGATAACAATTGACCTGATCAAAGAAATCTGCAAAGCCTGGACCCGACCAGATAACAGTTTTCAAATAGTTTATTGTGAAACCTGGAGCCTGACCAGATAACAATTAACTATGATCCCCAGAAAGACACTATGAAGCCTGGACTCGACCAGATAATAGTCAAACTTTCCAAAAACCATGAAGCCTGGATCCGACCAGATAGTAGTTGCCATTCCAAGTTACTGCGAAGCCTGGATCCGACCAGATAACAATTAACTTCCGTATCCCTAGCAAGTTATTGTGAAGCCTAGATTCGACCAGATAACTATTCAATTTCAAGGAATTTTCTACAAATCCCGGGATTCGACCAGATAACCGTTAATTCGTCTCATCCTCCAGTAAGTGGTTGTGAAGCCTCGATCCGACCAGATAACAGTTGACATTGGAGCAATCTCCCCCAGCAAAAGCATCTTTTCAACAAAATTTGAAGATATGCATATTCTTCATCTCCAACAGGCAATCAGGGGTTCAATCTCCCAGAATTTCTTCAGCAGTAGTCAGGGGTTTATTTTTTCAGACAAAAACATACACTTTACATTCATATATCATAGCATGTACATACCATACGCATTTGGCATGATACCACATCTGGTGAACATCATGCAATCATCTGCATTTTACTAACCCTTTTCTCACAGGTAGAACATCAAGTTTTAGTATAAATCGACAAGAAGATTTATGCTGATACTTCTTCCAGCATTTACCAACACTCCTCCAAATGGAATCTATAAGCTCACTGACTAACACATCTTCGAGTGCAAATTCCTGGGCACTCTAATGTTCAAACATCTTTCACCTTCAAGTCACGAATGGCAGATCCTCCAATCTAACCCTTCAGGTTCAAGAAGTTTGAATAGGGGTAGCTGTTGTACCCCAAAATTTGCCCTCTCATTTCACAAGGGATCACCCTGGATCCCAAATTTGCTTCTATCAAATTTCCAGGCCTTGAACTATCAATTTTTCCAAGCAAGCCATTCACAAGGGCAAAATGGTCATTTGCACACTGAGAAGTCTAACTTTGACTTTTAGATCAAAACCAAATCTCAAAAATCATATTTCATCAAGACATGTTGGAATATGAAGTTTGTTTCATCAAGAATTTCAAAAGTCAAAATTTTACATTGGAAAAGTCAAATTCTAAATATTTAGAAATTTTTCTAAGTGTTTAGGAAATATGAGAATTTCAGAACTTCTGGACCAATTTTCACAAAGATTCAGTCAGAGTTTTCCAGGTTAAATCAAAGAAGGTTATTAAGCGTGCTGCAAGCTTATTGGAAAGTCTGGGGGGTCCTTCAAAATATGCTGAAATCAGAAGATAAGAGGATCATAAGGTTAGATGCTACGCTGAAGCAGAACTTCTAATCCAGAGTCAAGAAAGGATGCAGAGTTTCACATGGCATGATTTCTGATCATCATTTAATGCTCACAACCACTTGTGAGTTGTTATCCAAAGGATTTCCCCCACGTGTACCCCTACTGTCTTGGGAAGACAAACTGTTGTGAAAAAGTATGCTAGGCCCATGCGCTGTGTTGTACCCCAAAATTTGCCCTCCCATATTTCTCAAAACATTACAATCAAAATCGTATCAACGGCATTGGGTACAAAAAGATGTGATTTAGGCCAAGTTTGGAAAGCTTTTATGGAAGAATCAAATCAAATATGTAATCATCAATGTGGGACGATTTGGACAAAGTTTGTTACCCTAATCCAATGTACAATACATAAGCAAGCTAAAGGCACGAGAATCAGGGTTAGAGAGCACTTGAGGAGGCAGAACCAAACTCACAAAAACCAGAAAAAAGCTTGAGATCGAAATCAAGGTTGGAGACATTTTCAAGGCTTGAGACGTATCCCAATTGATTCTTGGCAATTCTCACAAGCTAACCCAATCCAAACTTGGCGTTTCTAGACCTCCTAGTGCACTGTAAGTCCTTCGTAACATAGCTACATTCTTGATTTCGATTCGCATTATTCTAGAATCCATTGAGTAAAATAATTGCATATTTATGATCACAAGAACATTTGCAAGCTTTTGGTATTAACGAATTTCATTTATCTGATCTGTAACAAGAACCACCATCGTTAGGGTTCTTGGAGTTTTTTTGGGGTTTCTGTTTCAGGGAAAATTGGCCATCATATTGGACATGGTTGCATCTAGGAGGTTGAAACGAACATAACCCTAGCCTTAGAACTCATTTTCATAGCCTGAGGAGAATTTTGGATTGAAGCTGCGTTTTTAGTTGCGGATAAAAATCGGCAGGTAAAGTTTACAGGTTTTGGAGGAAGGGGATGATGAGTTGTCGTCCTCCCATAAGTCCATTCAAAAATAACGCGCGTTTTTTATGTTTGCTGGCAATTAACTTTGTTTTTATATATTATATCCCGTTTGCATTGTTATAACAAAAACAACAACACGCCCCAGCGGTCAACACATCAGCGTTTAAGGCATTCTAAAGTTGGAGGTCAGGGGTTTGACCCCTGCCTCCAACATATTGTATTTTCTTGGTATTTTTCAGGTGATCAGGTGCGCGCATAGGCCAGAATTCCATCATACTCCCTCACTAATCCAAGCGCCAGATGGCTAGATGGCCAGATCTGGTGGTCAAGTTTCAAGGGTCCACCATGAGCCAGGTCAACACGCGTGTACTGGATCAGAAAAAGTCAAATGGGCCAGCAAAAAATTGCTTTCAACACCTCCAGATTTCAGGCCCACTCCCTCTTTCTCTCACTTTTTATTTATTTAATTCAATAATCTTTATTTTTTATTTAATTAATTTCTACCCAATAACATTTTTTTCTTTTTATTAAAAAGTCACAAAATATCATTTTGTCCAATTAAAATTAAGAACTTTATTTTTCTCTAACAAATTTTAATTAATTAATTAGGTTTTTGATTTTAGGAAACTTTAATTTATTTTGTAAATAAATAAAATTAATTAGACTTAGTTAGGTTTTAACTACTAATTTAATTATTTTATTTTCTTTCTTAAATTAACAAAAATTCCAAAATATGTCATTAATTATTTTTTCCATTAATTTATTTTATAATTAATTTAGCTTTTAATTTAGGATTTAATTTCTTTTCTTAAAATAAAAACAACAAAAAAGCATTTTCTTTAAAAAGGGTCAAAACCCTAATTCGCATTCGATTTAATTTCGTGTCGCAGTTTATTTTCTTTATCCAATTAATGTATTTGCTTCCGGTATGTAATAGTTGATTAGGATATTTAATTATTTTTACCGCTTTATTTTATTTTCAAAGGGTTACTTTTGGCGATGTAAATACCCGACGCCTTGTAATTTAATTTCCGCACTTTAATTTCTACTAATTATAACTGCTAGATGTTTGATAATAGGGTTTGCATGACAAGACTGAATGCTTAATCTTAAAATCAAATTAGATCACCCTTAACATGTGCAAAGATAAAAATAACTGAAAACGACACACTCGCACATGCGCACTCCTAGGGTACACCCCACTTGGTTGCCTTCATACACGGTCATTGGGTATAGGTCGTTTTAGAGGTCGCCCTCTTGTCTAAAAGATCATAGTTGCCTCGAAATGGTTGCCTCGGATATTGTTGCCTCAAACAAATGATCTAAGACATTAGGATTACCGCTAAGGCATCCTAACGTTGCTTTAGTGACCGTATGTCCCTCTTTCGAATTGACCCTCAAACTCCAACGACGGTGCTACCTACTCACTAATAGTGGGATAACATTATCTAAAGGAAATTAACATAGAACGATTCCTTTTTCGAGTAGGTAGATAGTTCTTAGATACTTGCTCATCCAAAACAAAACTCTTTCACACTTACACTTTTTCTTTTTCAAACAAAGTTTTCAAAACACTTCATTACACTCTTGAGGATAGAAGCAAGAGTTAAATCGAAGTTAAAAACAAAAAAATTTTCAAACCCACAAGCACAAAGAAAACATTTTGAAAATGATGAGCAAGTACCTAAGAGCCCGTAGATAACTACAGATATAAAGGGTGCTAATACCTTCCCTTTCTATAATTTACCCCCCGTACTCAGAGATAATCTCGAAAAAGGAATTTTTTTGTGATTTTTTTCTTTCCTTGTTGGATAAAATAAAAGTCGGAGGGGACTCTTGCTTACCGCGACATTTTACGAATACAAACGCAAAACGCAAACCAGCATTTCAAAAACAGTCAGTTCTTCCCACCGTATCACACACTGCTTCTACTTTTCCTTAATTCACGCTGCCAAATCCATCTTAGGTGTTGTTAACCATCCAACTTGATGCATTGAACCACACTTGTTTAAGCTTACTTCAAGAGTAAGTCAGCATCTAGTGTATGATGTTGGTGCCACTTGACATCTCCAAAATACAAAACCACTGCCTATAAATAGAACACCATTAGCCATTGAAAAAAGGTCAGAAAAATTTGAGAGAAAGGTGTGGAATTTGAGAAAGAAAATCCTTGAACCCCTGCAAAAATTCCAGGAGTCCAAAAAGATTGCAAACACAAAAATACAAAACCTTAGCATTTGATTCTTGCATTAAAGCTCCATTTTTCTCAAGTTGTTTCCTGAACAAAACCACCCATACAGTTCCTAATATTCATTCAAAAGCCATCCAAAGTATGTAATTAAACAGTAACATTCTCCACCAATATCCATCTCAAAGGAATCAGAGCTTTATCCCTTGGTTGTTCTAGAATTTTCTAAATCATTTACAACCCAAGTTGAAAGTTTCCAACCTGCTGAAAACGTGAGGAAGCTGTTCAGAACACCACAAGTGGTCAGAATCAGATTCCAGCTCCCAAAATATTTCCCAGCTACAAGGTAAGTTCCTGCTGACTCTCATCATATTATTTAGGCATTGTCAGATTTTGCATATTTAACACAATGTAGATATTCTGATCCTGATGGTGTACATATTATGAGATTTCATGCATCTGCCTGCCTAAGTAGAAGGAATTACAGTTCAGAGTTTCATAAAGAAATTAGGACCCAAAATTAGGATTAGAAAATTCATGTTGCTTCTGATTTGTGTTTATGATATTTCTTGAAACTTGTCATAACTGTCATGTATACAACTTATGTTCTGTTAAGAAATGACTAAGCTGCAGATGTTCTGACTAGCAAGGAGAGAGACAAAGTTCTGACAATTGCATCAGAACTTCTGAAAACTTCTGAATTCTCAGAAGATCCAGAACTTCTGAACTTCCATATTTCTACTAACGTTGTTTCTGTTTGTACAGTAAGTCAGAGTCAGAACTTCTGACTTCTTCTATTTTCAGCATTTGCGTTGATTCTGTTTTCTTTCTCTTTTATTATTTTTTTGCCATCATCTTTATTGTATCATTAACCAAAAATACCAAAAATAGTTCATATTCACATATTATATTTTCTTTTCTTTTAACATGAAAAGACAAAAAATATATTCTTAAACAAAACATATTTCTTTTCTTAAATAAATAAGCATTTTTACATTTCCTGTACATTCTTATCTATTTCAATATGGTTCTAATAGTAACCTAGAATTTTAACTTGCAACCCCCATTCATATATACGTACCCCCATCTCCAAAATATTGTAATAGCTTAGGACTTTACATTTCCGCATTGTTTTTGCTTTCAATATATGCTAGTAATTAGGGTGTGTATGACAAGATATGAAAATTGACAAATAGATCACCCTAATCAAGACAAAATTATGCATGTAATCAAATACACTTGCACAGTATCACCCCTAGGGTGATTCCACTTGTTGTCTTACGAAAATGGCCATGTTATGCATGTGGGGTGTCTTAGCAAAAATAACCGAAATACAAGATCATAGTTCCTCGATGACGCTATAAATGTTGCCTTTCAAAATGATCTTAGTCCCTAAAAGAAAAGTGCTAATTAATCTCACAACATTGCTATCATGGTCATACGATGACCCAATGCCCGTCCCTTCACATCCAATGATGGGGCTTCTTACCAAAACAATGGTAAGATAGCAACGTCTAAAGGAGGAGGAAAAAGAACACCTAAGACCTTTTGAGTAGGTAGATTATATTTAGTTGCTTGCTCAATTTCAAAATAAACATCCTTGCTATTTTCAAAAACAATCACATACACTTTCAAAACATATTTCAAACATGAAATATTTTCAAAAGCTCAACACTTTGTATACGTTCTTACAAACGAGAACTATTACAAAGTTTGCCTAAACGATGGCGCCTTTTCAAAATACTTTCAAAACCACACAAAGCAAATTTTTTAAACAAAAGCAAGTGATCTAGCAAGTAACTAAGAGCCCATGGAAAACCATGGATGAAAAGGGTGCTAATACCTTCCCTTTTCATAAACTACCCCCCTCCCCGAACTCAAGAAAACATCTCTAAAGGTCTTTCCTATGCTTTTTTATCTTTCCTTTTTGGATAAAAGAAAAGTCGGTGGCGACTCTTTCTAAACCACAACATTTGCGAACACAAACGCAAAAACCTCAAGTCAGTTCTACCACCGTAACACACCATTCTTTTTTGATTATACCCAGAAAATATGTCCATGAATGAGAATACTTTGAATTTGTTTGTGCTATCCACTAACATATCAATGTGTGGCAATAGAAAATCATCTTTTGGACTAGCTTTATTTAGATCTCTAATCTACGCACATGCGAACTTTTCCGTCTTTTTTCGGCACTGGGACAATATTGGAAATCCATTGAGGATACATTGACGTCACAAGAAAACTAGCATCAATCTGCTTTAGAACCCACTCTTTGATATTTACTGCCATATCTGGGTGAGTTCTTCTCAACTTCAGTTTGATTGGCGGGCACTCTGGCTTCAGCGGCAAACGGTGCTCTACAATATATGTATCTAGACCAGGAATATCTTGGTAAGACCAAGAAAAAATATCCCCATACTCTTTCAACAGCTCAATCAACTTGCTCTTCACATCAGGATGCAACAATGCTCCAATGTTGACTTCCTTCAGATCTTCTTCTGAACCCAAATTAATCACTTCCAATGGCTCTTTGTATGGCTGAATGGTATTTTCCTCGTGCTCAAGCAACCGTGAGACCTCTTATGGAATCTCATCATAATCTTCTTCTTCAGCCCCATACACAGGTTCAAAGTTGGGAGAGGGTGCATGGTCATTGTATTCAACGGGTTTTTAATTAATCTGCACATATGATTTATGATTGCTTTTAGAAACTGACACATATAACAAGTGATCATGCAGATTGAATTTTCAGTTATTATTTATTTTGAAGGGTTTTTTCTGATTACCATTTTCCAAGAAAAAGCGAAAAATAAAGACACAATTTGGGAAACAAAGACAACTTTTATTATTGATTTTAAAAGTCACAGCAAACAGATAAGGCCTACAACACTAATACTTCCACATAGGGCAGAGTGAAAGCTTTTTCAAAAATATTAACAAAACAAATTACTTTGAAACATGTATGCAAGAGGGAACTTCAATGGTGATCCAGTTCTGAACCCTAACTCCGTGTGTCACATAATTCGGCATTTCCTGATCTGCTTCATCTTCCAAAATGACATTAATCCTGGAAATAGTTGGATGAAGATAACCCCCGATATGGAAGATGTCTTGATACTTGTTCGCAACAGACTTCGGCTTCATGCTCTTACCTTTGTCATTCTTCAAAGAGAACCCCAAGCTGGCTCTGTTCTTGTTTACAGGTAGATCCACAATCTGTCCCCATACCTCGCTATGACCCTTTCACACAACTTATTACGCATCCTTAAGCGAAACCATGGAATTCTCATTTACTCTTATATTGTCAATGGATAAGACTTGGAACTGGGTTCCAACAGCAGCTTCACCCGCCTCCACAATGCTGAAAGAGGACGAATGAGATATCAATAATGCATGTTCCCTGTGATCGGTGGATCTGGAACTGACTGTTTAACGCTGGTTCGCGAAATGTCGCGGAAGCAAGAGTCGCCACCGTCTTTTATTTTCTCCAACAAGGAAAGGACAAAAGCACAGAAAAATTCCTTATGAGATTAGTTCTCGGTTCGGGAGGTAGATTTATAGAAAGGGAAGGTGTTAGCACCCTTTCTATCCATGGTTATCCATGGGCTCTTAGATACTTTCTCATTGTGTTTTCAAAAGTTGTTTGCTTTTCTTGTGTTTGTGGGTTTGAAAAAGTTTCGTATTAAAGATTTCAGTTCGACTCTTGTATCAGTCCTCAAGAGTGTTTGAAAAATTGTTTTTGAAAGCTTTTTGAAAAGTGTCGGTGTGAAAAGAGTTTTTGATTTGTTTTTTGAATAGAGCAAGTATCTGCGAGTTATCTACCTACCCTAAGGAATTAGGCTGTGTAAATGTCCTTAAGGTAGTGCCATCCCACCATTAAGAGGTAGGTAGCACCACCGTTGGAGGTGTTCGGGTCAATTCGTTTGTTAGGGACAGTGTGGTCACCAGAGCAACAGTAGGACACCTTAGAAGCTACCCTTATGCCATTGATCCTTTTTTATTTCGAGGAAACCGTTTCGAGGCAACTGGATCATGTCATGGACATAAGGACTTACTAAAACGTCCTATACTCGACGACCACGTTTCGAGGGCAAGGCAACAGTGAGGCGTACCCTAAGAGTGGTGTGTGAATTTGTGTGCTGTTTTCAGGTTAATATTTATCTTGTACATGTATCATGGTGCTCTACGCTTGTTTTTAATTTAAGCCATACATTCTTTCATGCAATTATAATTTAAAAGTGCGGAAATTTAAATGCGGAAAGATAAATCCTACGCTATTACAAGGCGCGGGTCTATACATCGCCAAATTACAAAGACCCGTTTTTAATAAAATGCGGAAAGTAAAACCTAGTTACTATTACATGGCTTGAACAGTTACATAATATTTACAAGAAAAATAAAAATAAATGCGCGAAAAGAATAGAAAATAGAACGTTCGAGGGCGTTGGACCCTTTTGGAATTAAATTGAATGAAAAGTTAATTAATTATTAAATTAAAGAAAAGAAATGTTTTTTTGATGGTTTTTGTATTTATGAAATAAAGAAAATTAAAATTCGAGAGAAACCTTAATTCTAAGTTGTTTTTAATTATTAAAGAAAAATATTAAAGTTTAACCTAATTTACTAAATATTTAATGTACATGTTTATTTACAAAATAAATTAGTAATTAATAATAATGATAATAAGAAAAAATTATTTATTAAGAAAAGTGATAAGAAGTTAAAAAAACCTAATTTCTACATATTTTAATTTATTGAGAAAAAGATTAAAGTTTTAAAACCTAATTTAACTAAATTAATTATTTAACATTTATTTACAAAATAAATTAATAGTGAAATAATAATAATTAAATATATTTTAGTTTCTGATTTTTTTATCTTATGAAAATTAATTTATGAAATTAAAGAAAACAATTGAAGACAATTAAAAGAATAAAAAGGAAAAATCAAATAAAAAATAAAAATGTGCAAACCATGGGGGTATTCAGACCCAAAGGGAGGTTTTTTGTGAGAAATCTGGTCCATTAGACAAAAAGCCTTATTTGACTTTCTGGCATCACGTGCGTGTTCATTGACTCCTGAGTACCGTGGTCTGCATTCTTTGGCCATTGGATTGGGTTTCATGGTCATTTGTGTTCTGGCTGTTGGCCATTTGTGTTCTGGCCTCATCATGCATAAGTTGTTCTTTTGGCCATTTGGCTTTTGGCTTTTGGCTTTTTGGCTTTTGGCTTTTGGCCATTTGGCTTTTGGCTTTTGGCTTTTGGCTTTTGGCCATTTGGCTTTTGGCCTCAACGTTCCTTAACGAACCTGCATGAGATCCTGTCTAAATCTGCAGTGTTGAATCTCACAAACACATTAAATAAAATCATAAAATGCAAATAAAGCCAATATATGAAGAAATTTAATGTTTAGGCACAATATGGCATGTATGAATGATTATACCCTTTTGATCATGGAGATCAAATCAATCTTACCCTTACTGGAAAATTAGTGACCTGAATGCTTTTATGCCCTTTGGATCATGGAGATCAAGCCAACCTTATCCTTACTGAAGAAGTAATGAGGTGTTGGTTTGTAACTGTGATGGTTTGTTTGTAGTGAGAGAGGGATTTGTAATAAGGATTTCAAGGTTTTAGGGTTCTTGAAAGAATTTGATATTCTAACAGTGTTGTGGCAAGGTTTTTTCCTCTCTCTTCCTCCTCTCTGGTTTGTGTGAAAAGAATGTGATTATATAATGCAAATTAGGGTAAAGAAAATGGGCTTTGAATGTGCAATTAGGCCTCCAATGTTCACTTGAATTCGTCACTTTCCAGGCTAAATTGCAGGGACTTAAGTGCAATTTTTGAAGTTGAAATGTGAAAACAAAATGTAGCTGATATCGAGAACTAACTCCTGTCCGAAAATCGACTCAATCGGATAAACGGTGAATTAGTTATGAATTTTTGAAGTTTCAGCTCAGACAAACTTATTTTGGGCTCCAGTGTCGACTCTGACATGTTCTTCAATAAAAAACTGGTATTGATCGGAGCATAATCCGGTCTCGACTTTTGAAGCAAAGTTGTAGATCTTTGAGTCAGGGACCTTGTGTAAAAATATGAGCCCAATCCGATAAAAATTGACCGAGTTATGAATTTTCGAAGTTTCGGCCCAGATGAAATAATATTCAGCATTCAGGATTTTCGCCGCGTCACGCACTCTGAGCAAAAAACGAAGGCCTTTTGAATGCCTTTTGAACTCAATACCTTCTGTGAAAATGTATCCAACTCAATTTGTGAAATTTTGGCGCCAGAACCAGCTCGATACGATGAAAACCGATCAAGTTATGATTTTCTGAACATGACGCAAATAAACTTCTGTCACAAATTTTTTGTGCGAAAATACTTGATAAATCCACATTTTTGAAGACCTTCTGATTAAAATTGGCTTCCAGCCGTGAGAGATGAAAAAGTAGATAATGTCAAGACGGAATTTTGGCCACCAGAACGGGTTCAAAACGAGCCACGATCTTCAAGTTATGAATTTTTTAGCGCGTAAAAACTGTACTTTCAGCACACTTTTTCACCATATTTCTTCGAGAAAACTCACACATTCGGATACCTTCTTTAAAGAATTGACTCTTGAGCCGAACCTGAATTTGAGAATATGTTATCAGAGATATCTTGGCGAAAGAATACCTGAATATGACGCGCCGGGTTGGACTTGTGAATTTTTCTTGAAATATTTTGAGAAATATGGGAGGGCAAACTTTGGGGTACAACAGTTGCCCCTGTTCAATCTTCTTAGACCTGAGGATGTAGATTGGCTTGCGTGCCTTTCGTGATCCGAAGGTGGAAGATGATTGAACACTAGAGTGCCCAGAAATTTGCGCTCACATAGTAAAGTATCATCTGCATGATGGCGGGAATGGGCTTATAGATGCCATTTGGAGATACGATGGATAGGGGGATGGGCTTATAGATGCCATCTAGAGGTGTCGATCGCGTAAGAGATTCCTTAGCGAGAACTTGCGTACCTGAAAAAGAAAATAATTACCTGGCCTGTTACAGGAGTGGATCTTCAAACTCTTTATGCAGATGTGCCCTGGCTGGATACAGGTATCGAATCTTTAAACTCTTCAGACGTGCCCTGGCAAGATACAGGAATCGAGTCCGGAGAATATAGTCGTCAACAGATACACCCTGGCGAGATACAGGAATCAGATCTTCAAACTCTTCAGACGTGCCCTGGCAGGATACAGGAATCGAGTCTGGAATTAGTCGTCAACAGATACACCCTGGCAAGATACAGGAATCGGATCTTCAAACTCTTCAGACGTGCCCTGGCAGGATACAAGAATCGAGTCTGGAATTAGTCGTCAACAGATACACCCTGGCAAGATACAGGAATCGGATCTTCGAACTCTTCAGACGTGCCCTGGCAAGATACAGGAATCGAGTCTGGAGCTTCAAAAGGTTTTTTATTGATAATGATGGGATGAATGAATCAGGGACGGTTACTACCTCAACGGGACGATGAGAGAACCTTGGACGATTACTATCTCAACGGGATGATGAGAGAACCTTGGACGATTACTACCTCAACAGTAACGATGAGAGAACCTTGGACGATTACTACCTCAACAGTAACGATGAAGGAATCTTGGATGTCTTCTACTGAGTCTTCATTAGGAAAATCTTTAGGAATCGATTTAACTGGACCAGAGAAGGCCTTTGACTGGATCGGCATCAGAAAAATCTTTAGGAGTCGATTTAACTGAACCAGGCAAGGTCTTGGAATCTTCAACTGGAATAAGAATCAGGGAGATCTTATCATCGATCTGACTGAACCAGAGAAAGCCTTTGACTGGATCGGCATCAGAAAAATCTTTAGGAGTCGATTTAACTGAACCAGGTAAGGTCTTGGAATCTTCAACTGGAATAAGAATCAGGGAGATCTTAGGGTCGATCTGACTGAACCAGAGAAGGCCTTTGACTGGATCGGCATCAGAAAAATCTTTAGGAGTCGATTTAACTGAACCAGGCAAGGTCTTGGAATCTTCAACTGGAATAAGAATCAGGGAGATCTTAGGGTCGATCTGACTGAACCAGAGAAGGCCTTTGACTGGATCAGCATCAGAAAAATCTTTAGGAGTCGATTTAACTGAACCAGGCAAGGTCTTGGAATCTTCAACTGGAATAAGAATCAGGGAGACCTTAGGGTCGATCTGACTGAACCAGAGAAGGCCTTTGACTGGATCGGCATCAGAAAAATCTTTAGGAGTCGATTTAACTGAACCAGGCAAGGTCTTGGAATCTTCAACTGGAATAAGAATCAGGGAGATCTTAGGGTCGATCTGACTGAACCAGAGAAGGCCTTTGACTGGATCGGCATCAGAAAAATCTTTAGGAGTTGATTTAAATGAACCAGGCAAGGTCTTGGAATCTTCAACTGGAATAAGAATCAAGGAGATCTTAGGGTCGATCTGACTGAACCAGAGAAGGCCTTGGACATAGCTGAGAACTTGACTGGATTTTTCCTGAAAGGTAAAGGTCAGTCATATGCAATGCATGATATGAATCAAGCAATGATGCTCTCAACACATGAGATTGTATGATATGATGCGTATATGCATGTATCTTGATGTATAACAATGTGATGTTTATGAATGTATCTTCGTCCAGGAAAATAGATCCTTGACGGGTGTCGGGAAGTCAAATCCTGGGCCGATGTTGAAGAGTGAGATTCTTCGTTTCCGTTGGGGATGATGATTGCAAGAATACCGGTAGGATATGAGGACTCCGTTGGGGAATAAACTTGGCGAAGAGATTACTCTGCGGGGAGAAAATTACTCTAGCTATCTTGCTAGGGAATAGTACTCTGTGGGGAGAGAGGTATGCTGTTGAGATGTTGATGGTAACTTCACTGGGGATACCATTGTTATGTTGGAAGTGTTAATAGACTCTGCTGGGGATAAGAAGACTTCGTCGAGGACGATCTTTCCGTGGCTATTGGCTGAGGATAACCTAGTTATATCCTGGTGGGGAAATAACCTTCTGAATAAAGTCGGGGGAGCGTTCGTGCTCTGCAGGTGATAAGCTTCCGGAATCTACTGGGGATGAGCTTCCTGCTGGGGATATGGATTCAAACTTTCCTGGGGAAATCTTCAGACTGGACTCTCCTGGGGAAATATTTGAGATATATTGGGGAAGTGGCTCCGCTGAATGTCTGGTATACCGCCGGGGAACAATCTTAGATCCAGGCTGCCGGGGATGCTTGTTGAGAATGTTCGTATATTGCGCTGAGGAATGTTGAGATCTGCTGGGGATGCCCAACTTCCTTAAGGCTGACAGGATAGCTTTGCTTGGGGAGAGTGCATGGACTTGCTGGCTCACTCTCTGGGGACTTAAGATATCTTGGTTATGTTCTTCGGCCGAACTTACCTTGGTACCTTGGTGGACAGAGCAATTAGATCGTTTAGACAACTCATTATTGCCCCTGTTTCTGTGGGAGAAGATACTGGTGGGGTCTTGATAACTGCCGTTTGACAAACCTTCTTCTGATAGGCAAGTGACAAGATGCCGGAACATAGTCGTACGCTTTTAATCCCTAACTTTTGCCTGGACCACCCTTTCGGGTTTTCAGTCCACCGGGATACCTATTTTTGCCCAAGCTGCCTTTTCAGGTTTTCGACTTGCCGGGTGCACAGATTTTTTTTATTTCATCCCTTATTTTTGCCCGAACCCTTTTGGTTCGCCGGGAAGCCCTTATTTTTGCCTAGGTGTGTAAACCTATCGGGTCTTTGATTACGCGTAGTATTTTTTCCGACTATGTCCACGCTCTCAGAATGTAGGGACTTGCCCCTGTTAGAAGTGTTTTGCCATGCCACCAGAAGATGTTTGATCAGACAAGATTCGTTGCTGGACTGCCCCTAAATGACTCAGGTGGAGATTTGCCCCAGGCTATTTGGCCTTGAGAGATTCCTTGAATCTTGACTGGACTGCCCCAGATGATGGACAATGATCAGGCCATGCCCCTTGATTGGAGGTGCTTTTGTTCATTAGGCGTTCGTCGTGCGAATTTCTATGCTGTTCAAACAAAAAGTCATATGCAAACAAAGTTATGTTAAAAAATGCAAAGCTTATGTCTGTCTTGAAGTTTTTGAAAAATGCATTTTTCAGTAAAACCAGCAAATTTTGTAAAATGTGATGTCAACTCAATATTTTATAGCAAGCCTTAAGGAGTCAGGGTACCTTTCGTAACAATATGCTTTCGAACTAACCCATGCTTCAGCTAGGACTTTTAAGGGTTATAACGTGGCCTGGTTCACGGTTTAAGAAACAAAGGATAAAGGCTCAACTTATATTTGTACCCACCCGCTCTTCGTGATGTTCTTCAAACCTAAACTCAGCTGATCGTGCGTTAGATTTTGTTTGAGTCTTTGCCCTGATATACCAGTGATGGTTCAAATGTTGACAATTTATTTGGAATAGGCAGTCATTCCTTTTTTGGTTGAGGGTTTGTAGGACCTCTTTCTTTTTTGATTTGATTATCCCTATTTTTTTGCCTGAACTGTTCTTTTGTGATTACAGTCAGCGGGATGCCCCAGTTTTTTAAGTCTCCTTCGTAGGTTTTGACTTATTGGGTTTTTATTTTGAGAAGTAATGACTGCCTGTCTTTATGATTGTTCGGAACCATCACGGTCTTTTGTTTCGGAAGGACTCTTTTGATTCCATTCATTGGGCACCTGGATCACTGAGTGATGCCCTTCATTATGCACCTGGATCAACTGAGAGAACTACCCTGCCCCAGGTTATGATAAAGGGTTTTAATTTTCGAAAAGAAAAACTCCTACTTCTTTGGCTCAGAGGGGTTGACGAGGGATTATCTTCCTTATAACTCCAGTGTTTAGGGATTGAAACAATGCCTGTACCTCATCAGCGGGGTCTGTTCAAAAGCATACTGTAGATTGCGGTATCGTTTTCGTCATCCTCCCTCAAGAGGCTTAGAATTTTTGATCAAGAATTGACATCACAAAAATATGAAAACAGTTTGAATACAACGAATGCGAATATATTGCTTCAAAACAGACATATGTGATGCATTAATGAAATAACAATGTTTAACATGAATAAATGTTTGAATAGTCAAAAGAAAGTTACAACTTGAAAATTCTAATAAACAAAAGTCTTCACATCTCAGGGCTTGCTACTTCAAACGGTGAATCCTGTAGGGATGGTAGAAGCACTCAGCCTGGCCATCTTGGGTGAATTCCACAGCTCCTTCATCAATCAGGTCCTGCATCTTGTTCTTCAAGGTCCAACAATCATCTGTAGCATGCCCCGGGCTGTTAGAGTGATAAGCGCAGCGGGCGTTGGGGTTATACCTTGAAGGTGTCCTGTTGGGATTCTTAGGAGGATCCCTTAGAGTTACCAAATTCAACCTCAACAGTTGTTGTAAAGCTTGAGGCAGCGACACGTTGAGCTTGGTGAATTGCCTTTTGGGCTTGTCTGGTTGAAGTTGGTGAGATTGATGATGGATTTGTGACCTTGAAGCCAGTTGAGGAGCTTTTCCCTTGTCTTCTTGTCTCAAGGGTGGTTGAATGATGACTGGCTCTGCAACCCCAGATGTTTGCCCCAGTTGGTTACTCCGAAGCAGTTGGTTGACGAGAACCCCGAGCTCTTCTTGTCTTTGAGCCAAGCCTTGAATGATAGTCATCTTCCCCAGCATCTGGGCTTTCATTGTATCCATTTCAGCTTGCAGGTGTTTCAGCCGTTCATCCTCAGCACTGTTTCGGACCAAAGTCCCCATGAGAAGTGTTCTCAGCTCTTCCTGACCCTTGGATAGATTCAGGAGGATTTCCCCGAACCGAGTCTCTTGAGCATGAAGGTCCTGGTTGTGTTGTTGAGAAGCCATTGCTGAAATAAACAGCGCAGATGGTAAGTGACCTGTCAAAAGGGTACCTGTTATGCAATGATATGTACGTATATATATGCAATGTTTTCAAGGATCTCGCGGGGTAAACAAGAAAATTTGTTAGAATTGGAATCTGGTATCTTGATTGAAGGAGCTTCATGTTGTTGAGAGTCCTTCTTCAAGAGTCAAGGCTCACCATATCGAGTGGGTCATAGCCCCTGACTCAAGTCATCATGTTTGTTTTGATTTCCAAACAACCTTTGCTAGGGGAACCTTCTTCAAGAGTCAAAGCTCACCATATCAAGTGGGTCATAGCCTCTGACTCAAGTCCTCAACCTGGCTAGGAGAAAATAAATCCCCTTTGCCCCTTGCTATACAGTTTGATTCATCATGACCTGCATCACAGACCCTTGAGATCCTTGAAATGGATTAGTCCTTATGTAGGATGTATGCAATGGTATGATGTTATGCTATGCATGGGGTAATGTAGGTAAACCCTGTTATGAGTCTCAATTAAGGACTGTAAACAAAACCTGCAAGAAACTCAAGTGTCAGGTAACAAGCATGCAAATATTCAAGTTAGAAGGCACACAAGTCACACAAGAAAAGCCCTTAGAGTTTAGGCCAGCATGGGGTCAAGGTATTACCCTCTTTCAGTTTGTTGGTTCATACCTGTCCTATCAGAAGTAACCGGGTTCTAGAGGATCCCAATATCACTGACTACCCTCAATCGGTCATAACTCCAGCATCGCAATCTTTTCTTGCGGCCAGAACCATCACGAGAGTTTAGCCTCAATGGGCGTAGCATACTGCTACTGTTCTATTGGCCAAGTTGGGTCATTTAAGGTTCTAAGGTCGGTTGGTGCTTAATGACTCCTCAGAAGACCCATATTCTCCTCGTTGCAACACAAGAGATATCGGTACAGACCAAGGTGCCACACCAACGTAGCCACTGCTTCACCCATGTCGGTCTACGCCGGACAGGTCCCTCACAGCTTATGCTACCTAAACAGGATATCCCTATATCCGGGTAAGGATCTATGTAACTCCGATGCAACCCACAATTTAAAGCAAACAATCACAACAATTGAAAACACAAGTGGTCTTAGTCCTAAGGTACACCTCACTTTATAAGTGTCCCCAGCAGAGTCGCCAGTTCTGTGATCGGTGGATCTGGAACTGACTGTTTAACGCTGGTTCGCGAAATGTCGCGGAAGCAAGAGTCGCCACCGTCTTTTATTTTCTCCAACAAGGAAAGGACAAAAGCACAGAAAAATTCCTTATGAGATTAGTTCTCGGTTCGGGAGGTAGATTTATAGAAAGGGAAGGTGTTAGCACCCTTTCTATCCATGGTTATCCATGGGCTCTTAGATACTTTCTCATTGTGTTTTCAAAAGTTGTTTGCTTTTCTTGTGTTTGTGGGTTTGAAAAAGTTTCGTTTTAAAGATTTCAGTTCGACTCTTGTATCAGTCCTCAAGAGTGTTTGAAAAATTGTTTTTGAAAGCTTTTTGAAAAGTGTCGGTGTGAAAAGAGTTTTTGATTTGTTTTTTGAATAGAGCAAGTATCTGCGAGTCATCTACCTACCCTAAGGAATTAGGCTGTGTAAATGTCCTTAAGGTAGTGCCATCCCACCATTGAGAGGTAGGTAGCACCACCATTGGAGGTGTTCGGGTCAATTCGTTTGTTAGGGACAGTGTGGTCACCAGAGCAACAGTAGGACACCTTAGAAGCTACCCTTATGTCATTGATCCTTTTTAATTTCGAGGCAACCGTTTCGAGGCAACTGGATCATGTCATGGACATAAGGACTTACTAAAACGTCCTATACTCGACGACCACGTTTCGAGGGCAAGGCAACAGTGAGGCGTACCCTAAGAGTGGTGTGTGAATTTGTGTGTTGTTTTCAGGTTAATATTTATCTTGTACATGTATCATGGTGCTCTACGCTTGTTTTTAATTTAAGCCATACATTCTTTCATGCAATTATAATTTAAAAGTGCGGAAATTTAAATGCGGAAAGATAAATCCTACGCTATTACAAGGCGCGGGTCTATACATCGCCAAATTACAAAGACCCATTTTTAATAAAATGCGGAAAGTAAAACCTAGTTACTATTACATGGCTTGAACAGTTACATAATATTTACAAGAAAAATAAGAATAAATGCGCGAAAAGAATAGAAAATAGAACGTTCGAGGGCGTTGGACCCTTTTGGAATTAAATTGAATGAAAAGTTAATTAATTATTAAATTAAATAAAAGAAATGTTTTTTTGATGGTTTTTGTATTTATGAAATAAAGAAAATTAAAATTCGAGAGAAACCTTAATTCTAAGTTGTTTTTAATTATTAAAGAAAAATATTAAAGTTTAACCTAATTTACTAAATATTTAATGTACATGTTTATTTACAAAATAAATTAGTAATTAATAATAATGATAATAAGAAAAAATTATTTATTAAGAAAAGTGATAAGAAGTTAAAAAAACCTAATTTCTACATATTTTAATTTATTGAGAAAAAGATTAAAGTTTTAAAACCTAATTTAACTAAATTAATTATTTAACATTTATTTACAAAATAAATTAATAGTGAAATAATAATAATTAAATATATTTTAGTTTCTGATTTTTTTATCTTATGAAAATTAATTTATGAAATTAAAGAAAACAATTGAAGACAATTAAAAGAATAAAAAGGAAAAATCAAATAAAAAATAAAAATGTGCAAACCATGGGGGTATTCAGACCCAAAGGGAGGTTTTTTGTGAGAAATCTGGCCCATTAGACAAAAAGCCTTGTTTGACTTTCTGGCATCACGTGCGTGTTCATTGACTCCTGAGTACCGTGGTCTGCATTCTTTGGCCATTGGATTGGGTTTCATGGTCATTTGTGTTCTAGCTGTTGGCCATTTGTGTTCTGGCCTCATCATGCATAAGTTGTTCTTTTGGCCATTTGGCTTTTGGCTTTTGGCTTTTGACCATTTGGCTTTTGGCTTTTGGATTTTGGCTTTTGGCCATTTGACTTTTGGCCTCAACGTTGCTTAACGAACCTGCATGAGATCCTGTCTAAATCTGCAGTGTTGAATCCCACGAACACATTAAATAAAATCATAAAATGCAAATAAAGCCAATATATGAAGAAATTTAATGTTTAGGCACAATATGGCATGTATGAATGATTATACCCTTTTGATCATGGAGATCAAATCAATCTTACCCTTACTGGAAAATTAGTGACCTGAATGCTTTTATGCCCTTTGGATCATGGAGATCAAGCCAGCCTTATCCTTACTGAAGAAGTAATGAGGTGTTGGTTTGTAACTGTGATGACTTGTTTGTAGTGAGAGAGAGATTTGTAATAAGGATTTCAAGGTTTTAGGGTTCTTGAAAGAATTTGATATTCTAACAGTGTTGTGGCAAGGTTTTTTCCTCTCTCTTCCTCCTCTCTGGTTTGTGTGAAAAGAATGTGATTATATAATGCAAATTAGGGTAAAGAAAATGGGCTTTGAATGTGCAATTGGGCCTCCAATGTTCACTTGAGTTCGTCACTTTCCAGGCTAAATCGCAGGGATTTAAGTGCAATTTTTGAAGTTGAAATGTGAAAACAAAATGTAGCTGATATCGAGAACTAACTCCTGTCCGAAAATCGACTCAATCGGATAAACGGTGAATTAGTTATGAATTTTTGAAGTTTCAGCTCAGACAAACTTATTTTGGGCTCCAGTGTCGACTCTGACACGTTCTTCAATAAAAAACTGGTATTGATCGGAGCATAATCCGGTCTCGACTTTTGAAGCAAAGTTGTAGATCTTTGAGTCAGGGACCTTGTGTAAAAATATGAGCCCAATCCGATAAAAATTGACCGAGTTATGAATTTTCGAAGTTTCGGCCCAGATGAAATATTATTCAGCATTCAGGATTTTCGGCGCGTCACGCACTCTGAGCAAAAAACGAAGGCCTTTTGAATGCCTTTTGAACTCAATACCTTCTGTGAAAATGTATCCAACTCAATTTGTGAAATTTTGGCGCCAGAACCAGCTCGATACGATGAAAACCGATCAAGTTATGATTTTCTGAACATGACGCAAATAAACTTCTGTCACAAATTTTTTGTGCGAAAATACTTGATAAATCCACATTTTTGAAGACCTTCTGTTTAAAATTGGCTTTCAGCCGTGAGAGATGAAAACGTAGATAATGTCAAGACGGAATTTTGGCCACCAGAACGGGTTCAAAACGAGCCACGATCTTCAAGTTATGAATTTTTTAGCGCGTAAAAACTGTACTTTCAGCACACTTTTTCACCATATTTCTTCGAGAAAACTCACACATTCGGATTCCTTCTTTAAAGAATTGACTCTTGAGCCGAACCTGAATTTGAGAATATGTTATCAGAGATATCTTGGCGAAAGAATACCTGAATATGACGCGCCGGGTTGGACTTGTGAACTTCAGTTTCTGGTGTAAAGTTGAAGTGGCAGCCCCTGCCTCATGTATCCACGACATTCCTAGCAAACAACTATAAGCAGGTATAATATCCATGACTTGGAAAGTTATCTGAAACAATTGTGGTCCTATATGAATAGGAAAGTCCACTTCACCAATAAAAGATTTCCTTGATCCATCAAACGCTTTCACAATGATGCCACTCGAGCGCATAGGCGTTCCTTGGTATTTCAACTTCATAAGAGTGTTCCTCGGTATAACATTCAAAGCGGATCCATTATCAATCAACACATTGGATAGTGAATCATTCTTACAATTCATAGAGATGTTGAGGGCCAGGTTGTGATTCCTTCCTTCATCTAGAAATTCATCATCGCAGAAACTCAAGTTATTACATGATGTGATATTCCCTATTACGCTACTGAATTGGTCTATAGGCATATCACTCTCCACAAAAGCTTGGTCCAATATCCTCATCAAGGATTCTCTATGAGAAGATGAGTTCATCAATAAAGCCAAGATAGATATTTTTGAAGGAGTCTGCAGTAGTTGATCTAGATTTCTATAGTCACTCATCTTAATTATCTTCAAAATATCATCAACTTCTTTCTCTAACGTAGCCTCACTAGTCTCACCCGTAGCCTTCTTGGGTTCAACATTCTCAACAATTTTCTTTCTAGTACTAATATCTCCTCGAACAACTGGTGTAAACACACGACTACTGCGGGTCACCCTGCTATTTTCAACAATATTTCCAACATCAGGCATTGGATGGATGGGAACTTCCACTCCATCCTCTAAGATTGTAGCGTTGTATTTATAGGGCACAGCCTTATCTGACTTGTAGGGGATAGGACCCGACAAACTAATCATCAATGGGGTAACAACTGGCTTGCTATAATATTCAACTTCAAGATGGGCGAGTGCCCCAAAACAATGTACACTGAAGTTTACCCCTTCTTCAACATAATCAGTCATTATTGTCATTTCTGGAAAACAAATCCTCATCTGAGGAGAAATACTCATCTGCAGAGGCATACTATTCATCTGACTCTTCTTCAACCAAACAAACCTTAACCATATCAACTTCATGGTAATCATCCATTTGACCTGTAACCTTGATAGTTCCATTATCTAACAACAACCTTTCTTCACAATTGAACATCCTCGGGAGTCCCGGCAGCAAATTTGGCAAGATCCATACTGGTGTTCTACCTGACCAGCCATATGGCAGAAAGTAGCATGCAATTGCACAAGGTCCTCATTCATATACTCTACATCAAAAATTATGAATTCTCCAAGACATCCAGAAACCATATTCACCTCCTCTTCATACTTTTCCCTAGTCCTGATTATGTTGATGAGGCCTTCATCCATCATCTCCTGTAAATCAGCTTTTATCTTATCGCAACCCTGTATGTCTGTACTGCATATAGCACAACCGGAATGGTCATGCATATAGTAGCTAAATTCACAAAGTCTGCATGCATTTTCACCAAATCTCCTCTAACTAGATTAATATCAAAAATTCGGAAGTCGCTTGGACAACCGACCACTATATTCACAACATTTACTCATACATGCTTGGGCAGAGGATTGTCTTTCACATTAAGGCCCACATCCTTGAAAGATAGAATACCAGACTTCACCAATTTCTGCATTTCAGTCTTTAAAGGATAACAATTCTCAACATTATGCCCTGGTGCTCCCTGATGAAAAGCACACGTTTGGTATGTCTTATAATACCAAGGCAATGGTGATGGTACAGTGGGAGGTGGTCGGGTCTGAACCAACTTCTTCTGAATCAATGTCGGTAGTAACTCTGTATAGCTCATATGGATAGGGTCATAACTCTCCCTTATATTATTATACCCTTGATTCCCCTGCTGGGACGGTCTCTGATAAGCAATGGTAGTTGGAGCTGCACCCACAACTGGAGTAACTGAGGCGACTTGCTGATGACGCTGATAATTCCTTCTAGGAGTATTAACCCTCCTCTCTTGCATAACAACATTTGCATCCCCTTCCTTTTTCTTGGTAAACCCATAAGATGGCTTCTTCACACCTCTAGAGTTTTCACTTCTCGTTAAACGACCCTCTCTTACAGCCTCTTCTAAGAGGATACACACTACCATTTCAGTAAAGTCACTTGGCGCACTTGCTACCATCCTCTCGTAGTAGAAAGCACCCAACATTTTCAAGAAAATCTTAGTCATCTCCTTCTCTTCCATGGGAGGAATCACTTGGGCGGCTACCTCATACCATCTCTGTGCATATTCTTTGAATGATTCCCTGTCTTTCTGAACCATGGCCCTGAGTTGATCACAGTCAGGCGCCATGTCCACGTTGTACTTGTATTATTTGATTAATGTTCTCTCAAATCATTGAAAGTATGGATGTTAACACTGTCCAAACTCATATACCACTTCAGCGCAACACCAATCAAACTATCCTTAAAAAAGTGAATCAGCAGACGCTGATCATCAGTATGAGTAGACATTCTCCTTACATACATCACCAGATGAGCACGAGGGAAAGTGTTGACCTTGTACTTCTCAAACTCAGGGACCTTAAACTTAGCAGGTATCTTAACATTCGGGACCAAGCATAACTCATTCACATTCTGCCCAAATAGCTCTTTTCCCATGAGGGCCTTTATCTCTCTTTGCATCTTGTCAAACTGCTCTTAAAAATCATCCATTCTGTCATAAAGACCCAAGTCTTCACTCGGTGGAGGGAAAGGACGACACACATCATCGTTAACAAACAGAACCATATTCACCGAAGGAGGTGCAACATGAGCAGCATGCACCACAGGAGGTGCTGGAGTAACAATAGTCTAAATAATTGGAGTATCGTGAGGACCAAGATTGAAACCTTCAGGTGCAAAATTCTCTGGCATTCCCCATGGATAACCTTGAGGCATGCGGTTTTGAACAACAGCTAGAGTAGCAGATACGAGAACAGTCGGAGCTTCAGTAATTGCCCTTGTTGGTTGAGGTTGACACTCGGTGGCTAATTCTGAGCAGCCACCAGAGCTTCCATCAGAGCAGTAAGATTCTCCATGCCGGCCTTCAAAGCAGAAACCTCCTCGCGCAGCTCGCAATTCTCTTGTTCTAAGTTATCCATCTTCTTTCTGAAATTAGCCCGAGTGTTGTAGTGGTGAGTCAGCTTGTTGAACAAAGTAAATAAGTTTGGTAAGACACCTGGATATGCATAAAAAATGCAAGAAATATGTGCAATATGATGCATGATATGCAGTGTACATGATTTTATTTTATTATTTAATATTTCAAGGGATTTAAAATTTATGGACATATTGCAAATATCAAAGTAATAACGCATTTGAAATACTGAAAAATTTCATTATAACAACTCCAAAATGGATTACAAGTTTCAATGATCCCAAGTACAAATGAAAATAAAATCTAAAACCCTGAGAAGTAAAACTGATGGAGATCACTCTATATGCTGGCGCTTCCCAGTGAGCCTGGCAATCTGAGCCTTCAACCTCTAGTTTTCTTTCGTATACCTGGTGGCAACCTTCTTCCAATCACCTAAATCAGGAAGTGATTAATCAGCATCTGATTGAGGCTTAGGAGAAAATAAATCCCCTTGCCTCTCCATAGTCTCTACCGCTCGACTCTCAAGGATCTCAATCAAGTCGTATTTCTCCTTCAAATCCGCTCTATAGGAAATCTATAAAGTTTGACACTTATTCTTCCAAGCATCCTTTTCCTGTTGCATCCTGACCAAAGCAAGCTGCAGCTCTTCTAGATCATCTAATAGGGGAGGAGTGGTCTTCACAAACAGATTAGGCATAGGTGTTTCCTGGGAATACGGCATCTTCAACTGAATAGCTCTCGTTTAGACCCACTGAAGATATGGCTCCAAAGAAACAACACCCCTAGGTCCCAAATCCTTCCTACTCTTTTTATGAACGTGACACCAGGCCTTCGCAATCTGCTCCCTAGCTTCCCTATGGTCTTCTCCTTCTTTTAGAAAGAAACTACTCAAATGAATACTAATTTGGTTTATCCCTCATCGGATAATCGAGTTGTCGTCGTGCAAGAATATGGTTATAGTTAATTCCTCCCTTTGTACCAAGAAGAAGTACATTGGGGAAACTACCACAACTATCAATAATCTTTATATCCTGGTAAGCTCGATGATACTAATCAATATCCGAGTGAGTAAGTTCCATGATCTTAGGAGCCCAACGGGGTTCCTTCTTGAAATCCCAAAAAGCATCAGACTGAGGCATATGAGAGATAAACCATCGGTACAACAGGGGCGTGCAATAGATAATCATCCCCCTATGATAAGAATTCTGAAGATGAATATAGTAATAAGCATCACCCAACAAGGTAGGAACTGGGTTTCCGATCATGAAGATCCTGATAGCATTAATGTCAACAAACTTGTCCATATTAGGAAATAAGAACAACCCGTAAGCAAGTAGAGCAAAGATGGCCTCAAAACGACTGCACTCTTCATCCTGGAAAAGTAGCAAGCTTTCTCCAATAAGAACTGACCTGGTAATCCTATAATTCCTCCTTTGGTAGTCATATGGGCTTCCACCTCAGACTTCCCCAGATGAATCAAATCAGCAATCTCATGTGATTTTGGCTCACCCTCCAAACCAGTAAAAGGAACTCGATCAATAATAGGTAAATCCAATAGATCTAAATACTCCTCTAGTGTAAGCATCAACTGATAGTCGGGAAAAGTAAAGCAATGATACATCAGATCATAGAAATGGACCAAGGTCGAGAGAATACCCTCCTTCATCTTCAGCTTTATGAGAGGAATGATGGATCCATACTTCTTCCGAAAGTCTGCAGAACACTCGACCTCAGGGATTAGACTGATTAACTCATCTATCTTGGGATCCTTAAAACTGTACTTCCGAGTTTTTCTCTTTCCAGAATCCATGGTTAAAAAGTACCTGAGATATTCACAAATGGTCAATTTTTAAATCCCTTGAAATAAGATCTCTTCAAAAGATGCTTATGAGTGCATGGATGTATGATGCAACAATCACACACAAGATCACACATATAGGATTCATAGGTTCAACATCACGAGCATGAGGTCGAAGATATTATCCATAAGGTATGGTCTAAAAGTTATCACCTGCCGAACAAGGTTCTAGAGGTTCCTATAGTCTACATCCTTCCTTCGGATATTACCAACTTCCTGATTAACTCGATAATTAGTAATGTTCTCAAGAAAAACTCGTCCAAGTGTAGTATCGCGTGACAACTATTTCCGGATTACTCCGTCATAGCTTCCGCACTACACATAAAAGGCCAAGATGGGTTTTGTATTCTACGGTCCTCAGTTTCAGCAGGCTCCCAGGTCGAAAGCAGTACGTCTTCTTGATTACTCGATAAACGACACTACAGTCAAAGGGGCCTCCACTGATTGGGGGATCTCATGCCTCCTTTTTTGGTATTACTCCCTCAAAGTTAACAAGACTATACCGCCCGTCCTATCTTAAAGTTTTTCCAAGTCCGGGTATAGGACTTATGAGTAATCACCAAGCATCCTGAAAACCAGGAAAATCCAGACAAACATATATACAACATATAACACATAAACAACAATAGCACATACACATATATAAATAAGGATAGGCTCAACCCACTTAGGGATGGACCAACAAGAGGTCAATCTTTCCCCAGTGAAGTCGCCATTTTTTTCTGTAGCGGTAGAAATGTTTAAGATTAAGTCATGGGATTGACTAGACTTGTACAAATCAAAATAAAATCGCCACCACACTTTATTGTTTCCAAAGGAATGGGAAAAGAGTGAATAACCCAAAAAAATGGGAAAGATTCAAGGTAAGGGGGTTGGTTATGAAAAAGGAAGGTATTAAAACCCTAAACATCTACGGTACTCCGTATGAACCTCTTTGTAAAATCTGTATATTTTGGCTATAAAAAATATTGTATAAAAATATATGGTGGAGGTGAGAAAAGAAATATATTTTTATGGTTTTTGCACCCGCCGCAGTTGCGAACCTTTAGTGCTTACGTACCACCTTATGTGCAATAGGGGATCAGGGTACACGTAGTTTCTCTTTTAAAAATTTTAAAACACAAATGTGTTGGTTAATTTTATGAGATAAAACATCATCGTCATTATCCGTGTGGAAAACATACCTACTACCCACAATCATGAGAAAGGAGAATTTGCATCATCTCAAAGTGGAGGATATGACTTGGATTTTAAAATCAATAATGCCTCACTTAACACCCAAGTGGAAAATATCCATTTTCATTACATATTGTAGAAGTATAGTTGCTTGCATCACTACAAGGATTGACAAGAGTTTAATCTTTTGAGAAAAGTTTAAAGATAAAAGCCAAAGTGGCAAACTGGTTTGAAATGAGATTGATTGACTTTTAGTCTTCTCACAAAAAATGTCAAAGTATTATTAAGTTTATTGAAGTTTATTTATGAAAATGTTTTGAAAATGCATGGACCTAAGTCCAAGTTTATTATGAAAGTGGTTCAAGTTTAAAAAAAAAACAAGAAGAATTTTCAAAAAGAGAGAGAAGATTTTTGAAATTAAAGAAGATGGGATGAGAAGAAGGGACTAGCCTAAAGCATAAGGTAAAAGCTAGGGATAAGAACCATCTAACCAACAAGAAGCCAATACTTGACACTATGAGCCAAGATAGAATTACCATTCTTTAGATTGAAACCAAACAAGCAATGATACTAGACCTCTTGAAAGAACCAAACTTCAAGTGTATTAAGTCTTCACAAAAATTGGGCAGAGTAACGGCTGTATACGGGTGAATTCCAGATTAGAAACAAAGAGTGTAATCACAATAACCTGCACACAAAACAAACAAACAACCCAATACCTTGAGGTAAACCTCAAGAGCTCCATACAAAATAAACTGATAAAGTCACAAGGTCTCCAATCATAGGCCAAGGTTCCTAATCCTAAGTCCAAAAAGTCCAATGCTCCATAATGCCAAGGATAGTAACCAAATAGTCCAAGTATCATTAAGGATTTTTAGGGTTTATGTTGATTATTAGGTGTTTTGAAAAAGAAAAGTAAAGCTCAAGTGAGCAAAAATAAAAATAACAAGAAAGTAAATACTCAAATGAGCAAAGATGAAAATGGCATGAAATGTAAATACTAAAAGTAAATAGTGCATAAAAATAAAAGGGGCATATAATAAAAATAAAGGATAAAGTCAATTATTAGTGATTAGTGGTTAGTTGGATGATCATCTTGAAACTTGCATTTGGAACTCATTATAGGATTGGTAGAACTAAATCCTTCATACAACAAGTTGCATTTGCTTTTTGTCAAGTATATCATCCATTTGGAATCCTCATGAGTACCATTTAATGATCAATGATGTTTAAGTGATCCGCGTTGACCAAAGGTGTTGTAGATCCATTAGAGGATTTGTAGAACCAAAGCCTTCACACAATGAATCTCAAGGTTATTGGATCAAAGATCTCAAATTAACATACTTGGGATTGCAAACAAAAGTTTGGGCCACGAATGATCATTTATTTGAATCGGGACAAAATTTAGCCCTATGTTAAGCAATCGTAAGTGGACTTATATAGAAGTCGCACCTATTTTGAGGCCGGTCAATAGCAATCTATGCACCATTTATTTTGAGACATGATATAGAGATCATGCTCCAATAACACTTAGTGCAATAATAAAGGGATGAGATAAAGAGGGGTAGGAGAGAATATACAAACCACTTTTGAATTAAATTTAATCAAACTATTATTAAAATCATTCATCCATTTTTGTGGAATTAGACTCAACACCATGGATCCAATGATGTTAATAAAGTTCATGATAAAAAATTTAACCCAAGATCAGCCAGAAAATAGTCACAAAATAATATTACATTTAATATATACAAAAAAGGTTTAAAAAAATGTTTTATAGAAATAAAAGAGAAAAATATCAACTATGTTCAAATTGATCAAGAAATAAAAAGTAATTCCATAGAAAAATCAAAAAAGGACTCAAATGATTTTATAAATTTTTTGGTAATTTTTTAAAGTCAGAAATTATTTTTAAAATTAAAAGAAATGAGTAAAATAAACTAAAAATGATTAAAAAAATACCAAAGTCAGAAATAAAAAATAAGTGAGGTCACCAATATTTGTCAGAATATCATTGGATCATTCCATTGTTTTTTCAGAATTTAAAAATGCATATAATCATTTTTAAACATTTAAAACAATTTAAATAAAGTGAAAATTTATAAAAAATACCAAAACCCAAAATTAAATTGTGAAAAAATAAAAATCAGAAAGAGAATAATCAAAAATATTTTTTAGAATTTTTTCAGAATTGTTGGACTAAAAATGAATTTTCTATGATTTTTTGAAGTTTAAAACAATTAAATATAAAAATCAGAAAAGAAAATAAAAACCGAATAAATATGGGTCATCTGATCAATGTCAAAACGCGTTAGTAATCAGGTCAAGTGGACCTGGCGCGCTGTGCGTGTTATGGACTTTAGTGAATAATGCATAAGATCATTAATTAAATCAGATTTTTGAAAAACACAGATGGCGCGCCTTCATTGGTTGGAATATGACACGTTGGTCATCTCCAACCTCCAGCCAGTCCCAAAACCAGGTTGCTCAATCTGTAAAATTAGAGCACGAGACCTATGCCATTCACTTCGTCTCTTCAAGACAAAGACAACCACACCTTCACGACAAATTTATATAAATTGTAGCTCATACAATTTGGAAGGAAAGTTTTGAAAAGGGATTTGAAATTTCATGGTCAAAACGTGTTTCCAGTAAAAAACAAGTGTTGCAACTAGAACCAGGGCAATGAGAGCATCACAATGATATCAAAGTTTTGAAGAATTTATGAAGGAATCTACCTATTGAAGTTGAGTTGTAAAGCTCTGAAACTGGATTTCTATGGACCAATATAGGGCATGATTCTTGAATGTAATTATATGGTTAGCTTCAGAGAAGATCAAGGAAGGTGAATTGATGGAAAAATTGGATTGAAAAAGGCTTGAGAATGGATTTCGAAGTTGCTGAATTTTGAGTTATGGAACAAGTTTGGCAGGGTGATTCTGGCTATCCAAGGTTGAGGAAATGAATGGGGGATGATCCTCTATTTATAGGGAATCAAATGGAATGTCCAAGCGTGTGAAATGATGAAGTTTGGAGGGAAATCGTGTGAAGTTGCAAACAAGAAAAATGTGACATCTAATTTGATCAAAACTCATCCAAAACACGCGTTTTGCTATGCTAATCACTTCTAGAAGTTCACTAAACATGTTCAGAAGCAAAAACGCACAGAAACAAAGTGTTTAGAAGCCAAATAAAGGATTTCAAACTTCTGACTTGGTGAAAAATTTAGTTTCAAATTGCCAACTTCTGACCAATGGCATTCTCAGCTCAAGGGGTCTTAGGGCATGATTCTTGATGCTTTAGAAAGATGAGATTACAAGATTTGAAATGGAAAAATAATGGGATCAAATGGATGCTTGAGCTGAAAGTTGCATTGATTTAAAGTTGGAGAAAAAGGGTTGACTTTCCATACTTAGAAATATTTCAAATTTTTCTTCAAAAGTGGCCTATAAGGTTTTGCACCAAAACATGGCCTTCCTTTTGGAATTTGCTCTTTACCAAAAAATATGGCATTAAATAGACCTCTTGAATGATATTTTGGGACTTGAACCATTCAAAATATCCAAAAATTGAGAGAGTTATGAATTGTTGAAGTTGGCAAAAAATCATGAAATGACCTATAATCATTTGTATCCTTAAGGCAACTTCCATCCATTTTCTAACTTTTCACATAAAATAAGGAATAAATTTCACATCCTCAAGATCATTATGGAAAAATAATGGGCTTAAGGTGATAAAAATTGACCAAGTTATGATCATTTGAAGTCACACATGGAAAATTGGGGATTCAACTGGAGGACTTGTAATCTTTCTTCTTCATCAAGTTTCTTCCACATGAAAACTCCTTGTAACTTTTGAAGTGATTTTTTGATAACCCTTTGAAGAGAAGTATGTCTTTGGAATCACTCCAAAATACCAAAAGATGAGAAAGATATGCTTCTTTGAAGTTCAAAACCCTTGCTCCTACATCAAGAAAATGCTTTGAGGAACTTTGACAATTTTGAACAAACTTCTTGTACCAACACCCTTGCTTTGTAAATAGAAGTTGTTGAGGATGAAAATGAGAACTCATAGCCACCAACACCACTTCCATATCTTGAGAATTGAGAGAAATATGCACTTGTGACCAATGGGAACAAAGCCTTGTCCAAGCATGACAACTTCTTCAATCAACCCCTTGTACTTTTGAATCAAATTTGATAACCTTGAAATGTGGTGAACCAAAATAACCTTGCTATGTCATTTCTTCCAAAACAAATCCAATGGTGAGGTTTGAACTTCTCAAGCTTTATTGACCAAGGCATGGAAATAAACTCATGAACCCATGGAGCAACTTGCTGAATCTTATTGCCTTTACCTATATGAGTAACAAGCAAGACAAACCAACATTGCATTTTATTAATAAAGAGAAGAAATCAAGACAAAAATATTCATGGCCACAAAAGGAAACAAGTAAAATTTCTTGGTGATTCCTCAAAGATCAAAGCTAAAGGTAGGGAGGAGGACCAAAAGCCCTAATGTGATCTTGTTGTGTTTGAATCAATATGGTATGATGAATGGATATTAGGGGATAAAATTGGGGTACAACATATCATTGCATAAACAGGTTTCATAGCAGGTTTCTCATCTTCTTCGTTGTTTATTTCAGCCGTAAAGAAATGGCTCTCGAACAAACTATGAAGGACTTACAGACTCAGAACGCACAATTCCAACAGATGATCATGGCTCTAGCCAAAGGGCAAGAGGAACTGAAAGCCTTGATTGTTAAAGACAAGACCAAGAAGCCAAGAAGGACAACTGGTATGGTAAATCTGGGAAGGAGATTTAAGGGATCGTTAAAGTAAGTGGTTGATCTGACATCTTCATCCAAAGAAGGAGATAACCAAGAGGGTGAGACAAGAGAGCAAGACCCTTGTCCAGGGAAATATGATAATGAGACCGATTACAATGAAGAACAGTTTCCTTCGGCCGACGAAAAGTACAAACAATTGAAAGAGCGTCTGAGTGTAATGGAGATTCAGAAAGTGCCTGGGCTGGACTTTGAAGAGTTGGGTTTGGTGTCTGGGATTGTCATTCTGCCAAAGTTCAAGGTGCCAGTGTTTGCCAAGTACGATGGGGTTTCATGTCCCAAGATGCACCTCCAATCTTATGTGAGAAAGATACAGCCTCACACTACTGACAGAGACTTATGGGTCCACTTCTTTCAGGATAGTCTATCCAGAACTCAGTTAGATTGGTTCTATCAACTGGGGAGGACCAACATCCATAATTGAGAAGACTTTGGCGCTGCTTTCTTTAAGCAGTATCAGTATAATGCAGACCTTGCTCCCACCCGTACTCAACTCCAAAGTATGGTTATGGGTTAGAGCGAGGGCTTTAAAGACTACGCTCAGAAGTGTAGGGACTTAGCAGGAAGAGTCCAGCCTCCCCTATCTAATAGGGACCTAGTGGATATGTTTCTGGTACCCTGTCTGGTCCATTCTTTAATCACCTAATTGGAAGTTCCTCGGCTGGATTTACTAAATTAATATTGATAGAGGAAAGAGTGGAAGCTGAAATTAAGAGTGGTAAGATCCAAAAGAGTGCATCCTCCAGTGCAGTAAGGAAGCCATTTGCTGGGAAGAAAGAGGTTAGTGTTGTGTACAATCAAAGGAGTTAGGACATAACTGAACGCCATCCAATGGTAGGGGTTGCCATGATCCCTAAGCATGCACCCACTCAATAGAGGAATAATCAGCAGAGGACAAAAAGGCCGGTATGATAGTTCACCCGGATAAATATGACTTTATCCCAAGTTTTTCCTCATTTGTTGAAATCTAATCTGGTAACCTTGCGGGAAGCGCCAAAGAATCCCAACACTACCTCTCCCCGCTACAATCCAAATGCCCGTTGTGCTTATCACTCGAAAAGTCTAGGTCATGATACAAACGACTGTTGGGCTTTGAAAAACAAGGTACAAGACCTTCTCGAGGCGAAGGAAATTGATTTTGATGCCTCTGAAATTCCAAATGTTATCACTGCTCCCATGACCAAGCACATTTGTGGTATTAACGCTATTGTAGATGATATGTTCGTTACTACTGTTGAAGAGATTGTTACTCCTCTCTTGACCGTTAAGTGGAACTTATTTAAGGCCGATTTATTTACGGGCTGTGGCGAAGGTTGCCACTTCTGTTTATCTCTACCGACTGGTTGTCATTTGTTGAAGGCAGGTGTTCAACGCCTGATGGATGATAGAGAGATTTTGATTGAGAAGAATCTCGTCCCAACTTTTTATTGCAGAGATGTTTCAATAATAACCATTTCCATAAATCCTCCCAGGGTCTCCACCAAAAGACCCATCAGGATTACATTTGTTCTGAAGGTTACTCCGCTGATAGTTACTATGCTTGGGCCAATCCCATACTCCTAAGATAAAACTGTTCCTTAGAACTATGGGGGTGACGTCTACTAGCACGACGTCAAGCAAGATTAGTTGGCTGATGAATACCAGGTTTCTAAGAAGGTTGACCCCGACATTGGCAACATTGTGGGAACTAGAAAAATAACTTTAAGTGGAAGAGTGTTCTCCCCTGAGATTTCTCCTCTGAAAGCTGTTACTGGTCCTATGATCATTCCTACTTTCATTCTTTTTTATACTACTACTACAATCCATGTGATTACCCTTGCTGACACTCCTATCACCGAGTCGATCGAGACTCGGGGAAAAGACATATTGTTTGAGCCTGCCCAGACGAAGGCACATTCAGTATCTATCATAGAGGCTTCAAAGCAAGAAATGGAAGAAATTTTGAAAATTATCAAGAAAAGAGACTACAACATGGTCAAACAGCTGGGGAAGACCCCTTCAAAGATCTCTACCCTAGCCTTGTTGTTATGCTCCTAAGCTCATGCGAAGGCTTTGGTGAAATTCCTGAAAACTGTCCATGTGCCCTAGGAAACCTCTGCTGACCAATTCGAAAATTGTGTGGCTAGTTTGACGACTGATAACGGTTTGGGTTTTTATGATGTGTTGCATGTCTCTGTCGAATGCAAGGGCACTACTTTGGCCCATGTCCTAGTAGATACCAGTTCATCATTAAATGTGCTACCTAAGAAAGCTATAGATAGACTCGAATGTGAAGGTTTGACTTTGAAGCCCAGCAATATTGTAGTGACAGCTTTTGACGGTTCAAAGAGAATGGTGCACGGGGAGGTGGACATCCCTATCAAGGTTGGTTCTCAGACTTTCGACTCTACCTTATATGTGATGGATATCAGGCCATCTTATTCTTGTTTGTTGGGTCGCCCTTGGATACATGGGGATGGATCTGTTACGTCCACTCTGCATCAGATGATGAAATACACGGTCAAAGGGAAAATTGTCACTGTACACGGTGAAGAAGAATACATGGTCAGTCACATGAATTCCTTCAGGTATGTGGAAATGGATGGTGAGTTCATCGAGACTCCGTTCCAGAATTTCGAAGAGGTACCTTAGACTTTGGCTGCAACTGAAACTGTTACCAATATGTCGAAGATCACCAACCCCCCCTTGAAGATGGCTTCTCTCAAGGATGCAAAAGCGGTTGTCGAAGAAGAGGATCAAAGGGTTGTTCGACGTGCTCATGCTAGAAGACCTCCCCTACACATCAGCAATCATGGGGTCAACGCTTTAGAAGACGGAGACAAGGATAATGACATGGACAGCTGGATCTTCCATACTACCAACAGTGGACCCGGTAACTGGATGGAAAAGGATTTTGTACCGATTACTTTTGTTCATAAGTAATTGTATTTCTTGTTTTTTTGGATATGTAATAAACAATATAACTTTATGGCCATGTGTCTTACCCGGGGCACATCGGTTTATTTGTGAGGTTTATCATGTTTTACTTTCATATGGCATTAACAAAGCATTGGACGTTTATGCATAAAAATTTTGCGCTCTCTATTTTTATTTTCTACTTTTACTTTTTCTATACAGATATGCTCTTACACATACTCACGTATCAAACTGCAGATATATGTCCACTCTGGATCCCATTGATAACAGTTCTGCTATTGCCAATTATGATTTTGAAAATCCGATCAACCAAGCCAAGGACGAAGGTGAGGAAGATTGTGAGGTACCTGTAGAACTTGCTAGGCTATTATAGCATGAAGAGAGGGCTATACAGCCTCATGAAGGGCTAGTTGAGACAATAAACTTGGGCACAGAGGTAGACAAAAAAGAAGTCAAGATCGGTGCAAATCTGGGGCTTAATGTCAAACAACGGTTGATACAAATGTTGCATGACTATGTCGAGATCTTTATCTGGTCATATGAAGACATGCCAGGACTGGATACGGATATTGTGGTTCACCGTCTTCCAACTAAAGAAGATTTCCCTCCAGTAAAGCAGAAGGTCTGTCGCATGCACCCTGAAATATCAGAGAAGATCAAAGCAGATGTTATGAAACAGTTCAATGCTGGTTTCTTAGTCATCACCTCTTATCCCCAATGGGTGGCCAACGTAGTTCCGGTGCCTAAAAAAGACGGCAAGGTACGAATGTGTGTGGACTACAGAGATTTGAACAGGGCGAGCCCCAAAGATGACTTTCCGCTCCCCCACATTGATGTTCTGGTTGACAACACCGCACAACACAAGATCTTTTCCTTCATGGATGGTTTCTTTGGTTACAATCAGATCAAGATGGCACCCGAAGATATGGAGAAGACAACCTTCGTCATGCAATGGGGCACTTTTTGCTACAAAGTGATGTCGTTTGGATTAAAAAATGTCGGGGCAACCTATCAGTGAGCAATGGTTGCCTTGTTTCATGACATGATTCACCATGAGATAGAGGTATATATGGATGACATGATAGCCAGGTCTCAAACTGAGGACGAGCACCTTGATCATTTACAAAAGTTGTTTGATAGGTTGAAGACGTACAAGCTGAGGTTGAATCCGATCAAGTGCACCTTTGGGGTAAGGTTTGACAAACTGCTAGGTTTCATTGTCAGCGATAAGGGCATTCAGGTAGACCCTGCAAAAGTAAAGGCTATACAAGAAATGTCGGCTCCTTGCACTGAGAAGGAGGTCAGAGGCTTTTTGGGATGACTAAATTACATTTCCAGGTTCATTTCCCATTTAACTGCTACTTGTGAGCCAATCTTCAAGCTTCTGAAGAAAGATCAAGTGGTAAAATGGAATGACGAATGCCAGACTGCCTTCGAAATAATCAAGGAATACCTTCAAGAACCACCAATTCTGATGCCTCCAATTGAAGGAAGACCTTTTAAAATGTACTTAACAGTGTTAGACAATTCAATGGGGTGTGTGTTGGGGCAGCATGACCAGTCTGGTCAAAAAGAGAACGTAATATACTACCTTAGCAAAAAGTTTACCGATTGTGAAACAAGATACTCACTGCTCGAGAAAACTTGTTGCACTTTGGCATGGGATGCTCGCCGACTGAGATAGTATATGTTGACCCACACTACTTTGTTGATATCTAAGATGGATCCGATCAAGTACATCTTCGAGAAGCCCGCTCTCTCCGGAAGAATAGCAAGATGGCAAATGATCTTGACCGAATACGACCTAGAAACCAATCAAGGGGAGTGTACTAGCTGATCATTTGGCTCATAAAGCTATGGATGACTGCCAGTCCATGAATTTTGAGTTCCCAGACGAGAATATTATGCTAGTGACTGACTATGAAGAACCTGGACCGGATGAAGGACCTGAAGAAGGATCCCAATGGATTATGGTTTTTGACAGAGCCTCGAACGCACTCGGCAATGGTATTGGTGCTATAATTATATCTCCTGAAGGCAATCATACTCCTTTCACCGCCATATCATGTTTCAACTGTACTAACAATATGGCGGAGTATGAAGCACGCATCATGGGTCTCAAAGCTGCTATTGACCTGAGGATTAGGTTCTTGAGCATTTTTAGGGATTCAGCCTTGGTAATAAGTCAAATCAAAGGCAAGTGGGATACGAAGCACCCGAATCTCATCCTGTACAAAGAGCACATGCTGACATTGCTTCCACACTTTGAGGAGGTAACCTTTGAACATTTTCTACGAGAAGAGAATTAGTTAGCGGACGCGCTAGCTACCATGTCATCTATGTTCAAGGTCAAATGGGACAATGAGGCTCCCCAAATCACCATCGAGAGGTTGGATGAACCGGCATACTGCTACAAACTCGACACCGAAGAAGTAGTAGAAAAACCTTGGTTTCATGAAGTGAAAAAGTACCTCGAGATTCAAGAATATCCCAAGGGGGCATCTGTCAATGATAAGGAGTTTCTGAGAAGGTTCGCCGCAAAGTTCTTCCTCAGTAATGGAATCCTCTACAAGCGCAACCATGACTCTACTCTACAGAGAGGATTATGGTAGACCTACACGAAGGTGCCTTTGGAACCCATTCTAGTGGACATACCATGGCTTAAAAGATCCTACGAGCAGGATACTATTGGTCCACCATGGAAGCAGACTGCTATCAGCATTCCCGAACTTGCCACAAATGCCAGATCTATGCTGATAAGGTGCATGTACCTCTGGTTCCTTTGAACATCTTGACGGCTCCTTGGCCCTTTGTAATGTGGGGCATTGACATGATCGGAGAGATTAGACCTACCGCTTCCAATGGGCATCGCTTCATCCTGGTGGCCATTGATTACTTTACAAAGTGGTTTGAAGCTGCCTCTTTTGCTACTGTTACCAAGAACGTGGTGGCACAGTTTATCAAGCATAACCTAATTTGTCGGTACGGTGTACCAGAGAGAATCATCACTGACAATGGTACAAATCTCAACAACACGATGATCACCGAACTCTGTAAACAATTCAAGATCCAGCATCATAATTCTTCCCCTTACCGGCCGAAGATGAATGGTGCTGTGGAGGATGCTAACAAGAACATTAAGAAAATCATACAGAAAATGACAGTGACATACAAATACTGGCATGAGATGTTACCATTTTCTCTTCATGGTTATCGCACCTCAGCACGAACGTCGACAGGGGCAACACCCTACTCGCTGGTATACGGTATGGAGGTTGTCCTGTCTATTGAAGTCCAGATCCCTTCTCTGATAATCATGAAGGATGCGGGTTTGAATGAAGATGATTGGATCCAGACTCAACTTGATCATCTGAATCTGATTAATGAGAAAAGGCTTACTGTTGTCTGTCATGGTCAAATGTATCAAAAACAGATGATCAAGGCTTTCAACAAAAAGGTCAGATGCGAAGTATATCAAGTCGGGGATCTAGTGATCAAGCGCGTCATACTGCCACAAGGTGATCCCAGAGGCAAATAGACTCCCACATACGAAGGGCCATTCGTGATCAAAAACATATTTTCTGGTGGAGCCATGATTCTGACCACCAAGGATGGTGATGACCTCCCTCACCCTGTTAATGAAGACATAGTGAAAAGATACTACGCATGAATAAAGACCCGCTAGGTTGACTGTCCTAGGCAAAAATAAGGGCATCCCAACGAACCAAAAGGGTTCGGGAAAAAATTAGGGATGAAAACAAAAAATGTTTGTACACCCGGTAAGCTGAAAACCTGAAAAGGCGGCTTGGGCAAAAAAGGGTATCCCGGTGGACTGAAAACCCGAAAGGGCGGTCCAGGAAAAAGTTAGGGATTTGAAGCATATCACTATGTCCCATTGGGTCACCTTGCGACCAGACTTCAATATCAACTATCAAGCTCAAACGGCACCGATCAATCCAGTCAGCTTTGGACAAGTAGCAAAGTGATGAGACGCTCGAAGACATAAGGGCAATAGCAGAATTGAAACTCAATGGGATTATTACACATAGCCTTTTTCTTCTCTTTGTACACTACTTTGTATAGTCTTCACTCTCACGACGATGTTCTCCTACTAGAATGCCAGCCTCTTTGTACACAACGCCTGAAATCAATACAAATCGTTTCTTTGGAAGTACAAAACTGTTTGTTTTTCTTTTTCTTTTTCCTGTTTTGTTATGCAAAAACATCCAATGACTTATTCTTGACATATGCATTTGAATATGATTGCTATTCACAAATATTTGCATATGAAACAGAAAGACAGTTGCTCATGACTTAAGTAACGGGGCAAATTCTATAAAACCATTTCAATCCTGATAAGTTACTCCTTCCAGCAGGTATAGGGGAAAAGACAATTTTGAGACGAAGTCATCATCACATATGATCCCGTGACATCTACACTCCCCACAGAGTTGAGGCAACCAAAAGTTTTGATCTCAGCTTCCCCAAACAGGAGTTACTTTCCCCAGCAAAGTTCCTTCAGAGATCCGATATCTATATTCCCCAGCCGAGTTTTATAATCACAAACGGTTTATAAAGCTTTCTCCTGAGTAGAGTTTATTTCTATGACTGCGGAACCTTCTCCCGAGCAGAGTTTATTTCTCTGAATGCGAAAGCTCAAACTCCAACAGAGTTTATCTCTCCATCTACGGAAGTTTATCCCCCAGCGGATTTTATTCCTCTGAATCGGCAAAATCTTACAGCAAAGCATCTCCTCTCTCAAACAAAGTTATTCCCCTACAGAGTTATTCTCAGGCAGAGTCTCTCCCCGGCAGAATATTTGCAAATAGAAAGGAGTAAGTCCCAGCATATTCGTCTCCATTCACCATCCCCGGTCGAAATGAAGAATTCAGCTTCCCAATACTCTTCGGTAGAAGTCCAGGATTTATTTTCCCCGACTAAGAAGTACCGGAATAGCATCCCATATGCATACATCATGGCATGCGCATACATATTGCATACAGCACAATCTCATTTATTTTGAGAACATCATCACAATGCATTTCATACATCATGACATTGGATACGGCTAACTCTTTACCTTTCAGGGAAAAGATCAAATCAACAAGCTACGTCTAACAAAGAGCTATTCCAGGATTTGCCTCAGAAGGATGTCCTCACAAGATTTTCCCTGGGTCAGACAGGTCGACATTAAGATCTCTCTAATTACTATTCTAGTGGAAGATATTCCAAGACTTTCGTCTGGGTCAGTTGAATCGCTACTAAGATTCTCCTAATTACTATGCCAGTCAAAGTTAACCTAAGATTTTCTCAGGATCAGCCAGATCGACACTAAGATCTCTCTGATTACTATTCCAGTGGAAGATATTCCAAGACTTTCCTTTGGGTCAGTTGAATCGATACTAAGATTCTCCTGATTACTATGCCAGTCAAAGTTAACCCAAGATCTTCCCTAGGTTAGACGGGTCAACACTAAGATCTCTACGATTACCATTCCAGTGGAAGATATTCCAAGACTTTCGTCTGGGTCAGTTGAATCGCTACTAAGATTCTCCTGATTACTATGCCAGTCAAAGTTAACCTAAGATTTTCTCTAGATCAGCCAGATCGACACTAAGATCTCTCTGATTACTATTCCAGTGGAAGATATTCCAAGACTTTCGTCTGGGTCAGTTGAATCGATACTAAGATTCTCCTGATTACTATGCCAGTCAAAGTTAACCCATGATTTTCCCTGGGTCGGGCAGGTCGACACTAAGATCTCTCTGATTACCATTCCAGTGGAAGATGTTCCCAGATTTTCGTCTGGGTCAGTTGAATCGTTACTAAGATTCTCCTGATTACTATGCCAGTCAAAGTTAACCTAAGATTTTCTCTAGATCAGCCAGATCGACACTAAGATCTCTTTGATTACTATGCCAGTTGAAGATACTCCAAGACTTTCATCTAGGTCAGTTGAATTGATACTAATATTCTCCTGATTACTATGTCAGTCAAAGCTAATTCAAGGCCTTCCCCTGGTTCAGTCAAATCAATACTAAGATTTCTATTCCAGTTAAAGAAGCTATGAAACCCGGAAACTGACCAGATAATAGTCAATCAACAATTCAAGACACTGTGAAGCCTGGATCCTGATAACAGTTTAATCTCATCTCCCCAGTAAGTCGCTGCGAAGCCTGGAGCACGACCAGATAACATTTAGCCTTATTATCCTCAGCAAGCCACTATAAAGCCTGGATTCTGACCGCATAGCAGTTCATTTCCGTCTCTTCAATCAAGTGATGACTCCCCAGTAGAGTAACAGACAACTAAAGCTCCTAAAACTCTATGTTCCAAGACAAAGACCAATATTCCTCAGCGGAGTCCTCTCTAACAGCAAGAGCCAGAATTTCCACAAAGGGAAATCTCATGAAATCATCATTGTTCTGGATGGCATCTTTAAGCCCATCTCTAATGACTCTCCGTCACATTCTGATGGAATCTTTAAGACCGTCCCCGACGATCTTCCTTCATATTTTCCAAATGGCATCTGTGATGCGGTGGGAGAACTGACTTGAGGTTTTGCATTTGTGTTTGCAAATGTTGCGGTTTAGCAAGAGTCGCCACCGACTTTTCTTTTATCCAAAAGGAAAGGTTAAAAAGCACAGGAAAGACCTTTGAGATTGTTTTTGAGTTCGGGGGGTAGATTATGAAAAGGGAAGGTGCTAGCACCCTTTTCATCCATGGTTTTCCATGGGCTCTTAGTTACTTGTTTTAGATCACTTGATTTTGCTTTGAAATTGTTTGAAATGGTGCTTTGTGTGGTTTTGAAAGTATTTTGAAAAGAGGCCACCGTTTAGGCAATCTTTGTAATGATTCTTGTTTGTAAGAATGTATACAAAGATGTTTGTCTTTTGAAAAATGTTTCAATGTTTTGAAAGTTGTTTGGAAATGTTTTAAAATATGTGTGTGTTTGTTTTAAAATAGCAAGGATTGTTTTGAAGTTGATCAAGTAACTAGAAGCATTCTACCTACTCAAATGTCTTTCCTACACATTTTTATTCCTTTGATATTGTTGGTTTACCATTGCTTTGGTAAACAACCCTGTCTTTGGATGTTAAACGGGACGGGCGTGGGTCATCGTATGACCATGATAGCAATGGTGCTAAGTATCTTATCATGTTTAAGGGCCAAGATCATCTTTGTTTAGGCAACCTTTTAATAGCGTCATCGAGGGACTATGATCTTATTTGTTTGTATTGTTTTGCCAAGATACCTAGCATGCATACCATGGTCATTTTGTTAAGGCAACCAAGTGGGTGAAACCCTAGGGGTGTTTGTGTGCAATGTGTTATCATTTTTCATGCATTTGTCTTGTATTAGGTCTTTGCTATTTGTTTGATTTTTGTCTTATCATACAAACCCTAGTTTACTAAACATGTATATAATGCGATAAATTGCGTAAAATAAATCTAAGCTATTACAACAATATTATGGGAGGGGGGATACAAGTTTTTTTAATGGGGATATTTGCACAAAATAAAACCCTAATTCACTATTACAACCCAATTGAATTTATTGTACAAATAAATAAATAAACAAGTATTTAAATATGTAATAAAATGTAATTATGCAAAATGTTTTTGTATTTGATTTTTGTATGAGAGAATTAATTATTTAAACCCTAGAAAACAAGAGAAAAATAATATTATTTTTTGAAAGGGGTAAAACCCTAGTTTTTTTTATTAAAAGAAAATATATGTTTTCTAATATTTATTTTTCCATTTTTGTTTAAGAAAAATAATAATAATTTTATGTACAAATATTAAAAATTAAATATGTATGAAAAATAAATATTTAATGTGTATAAAATATGAAATAAAATATTAAGTATTTTATTATTATTTACAAGTTTATTTAAGAAAATAAAGTATATTATTACTAATAAACTATTTTTTATGTTAAAAATAATAAAATAAAATAAAATAAAATGCAGAAAATAAAGAAAATATTTTTCAAGATTTTTTCATGTTCAGAAAAATAAATAAAAGCAATAAATATAAAAATGAAAAGAAAATATGAAAAATATCAAAATATGCAAAAGGGGGTGCAAATGGTAAACTGGAGGGGTGTGAAAAGTCAGAAAAGCAAGGCCCAGGCGCGCCAGGTCCAGACACTTCATCCTTGTCCTTGGCTTCTCCCTTCTGCGGGCGTTTTGAGCTCAAACCTGTAACTTGTTATTCTTTGCATAAAATCAAAAACTTATAACATGAAAAATGTAGCTCATGATCTCACGATTCCAGTGATATAAAGTTTGTAAACTAACTTTCAAAGATCAGAGAGAATTTAATCACCCCTAATTTCTGACCTAGTTTTTTTATGAACTTCAAATTCTCACTACTCAGTTAATATAAATGACAACTATGCATATGTACAGCTTAAGAAAGTTAAAGACTACATCTTTGCTTCACATATCAAAGCCTAAGGATTCCTAAATAGAGAGATAGAACTTTGAAAAATACCTTGTTCAGTTGAGTTTGGATATGGCAATGTGGGGGCTTTGAATGAGGCCTGAAGATCGTGTGAGCTTCCTTGAAGTTCCCTCAGGCTATCCCAATACTCAGCTTGCCTTGAGGATGCTTGAAACTTCCTGTAGAAGTCAACCTGAAACCTTCAAAAATGAAAATGGTGAAGCTTGAAACAGGGGTTACAGTTCCAAGACAAGGGCCTGGATAGTTTAGATGTGATGTGGGGAAGATGTTTGAAGTGTTACAAAGCAAAACGCACGAGCAAATTTCAAGTTGGCAAGTGTTTTGCAGAAGTTGCCCCGTTTGGGAAGAAAAGTGTGATTTTGGTGTTTGAGAGTGTTTGGGATGTTAGACAATCGTGCTCAGGCTTGTAACAAGTTTTTGAAGTTATTTAGAATGATACAAAGTCTTCTCTTTATCAGATGGACAAGTTGTCTTGACTTTTGAAAGTTTTCTTGCTTTTGAAGAAAGTTGACATGACTTATGCCAAAGACCTGTACAGGCTTGATTTCTAGATGCATAGAGTTGGTACAAGTTGCCTGATATTTTTGGATCTTGCTTGCAACAAAAGATCAGGTCCATGGCTCAAGAATTGCAAAGTTGCAAAAAGCTAGCTTTATGAAAGTAGTATTGTGAACTTTATGCCATTTTTGGATTAATTCATTGTGCAATGCTTCAAAAGTGAAAACAAAGGCTTTAACCACTGAGTTAGCATTAAATTATGGAGTGTAGAAGTGATTTAGAACCTGTAATGCAAGGTACAAGCATGCTAGGACAAATTTGCAACTTGGTGCATTGTGAAAATGGCTTGAAGAAAAGTGACAAATTGCCATTTCCTCTTCTTCGATTCTCCCTAACCATAAATTATCTTGGAGAATTCTTGGACATTTTGGAAAGCTTGTAACATGCTCTATAATCCATATTTGAAATGCAACTTGAGATACCTCTTGTAAATAGGTGAAAAGTTGTCATGAAGTTAGGTCAAAAACCTGCCTAAACTAGGGCAAATTTTCACTAAGTTAAAAAGTTTATGGACCCCTATTCACAAAATCATAACTTGATATCCAAGCATATTTTGGGAAAACTTTGTGAATAAAAGTTGTAGATTTCATGGAGGACTACAACTTTCATGTTGTAAGTTTTCTTTTAATTCAATTGCATCATGGTGAAAAAGTTGTGGAAAGTTGGGAAAAAATAAGAAATTTTCCATACTTAGAAATTTTCTAAGTTATGAAAAATTTTCAAATTAAAACCCTAATTTGCAAAATTGATTTCCTTGATTAAAAAGTTTCATTTTTTGACATATCTTGATGAATTATGACCCTTGGCACTTGATTTGACCAAAATGTCAAAGTTTGACTTTTCAGTGTACAGTTGACTTTTGATCAGATGACTGCAAAATTCATCTGTCAATCTTATGCATTTGAGATCTTTTGAACTATGTGATTAGGTAAAGATGATTCTATTGAGTCCTTGAGATCATGCTTGAACCCAATTGGTCATTGGCTAGGTTAAAAATCAGAAATTTCCCTTTCTCAATCAAAACCCTAATTTTGACCATTTTGCCCTTTTGATGATCTGATCAAATTTCTTGAGGAGTTGTGATCCAAACTTGATCAAATGGTACATAGGAGCCTAGAATGTTGTTGTGGATCAAAAATTATGAATTTTGACTGTAAATTGGCCATGGTTGACTTTTCTCCCAATACAGTTGATTTTTAGGTCAACTGTCCAATTGATTGGGCGAAAATGTGATTCAAGGCTTGAAACTTGGTATGAGCAATCTTAGGGGTCCAAGATGGTATATGAAAGTCACATGAAGCATTGATGGTCCAAAAATCCTTGTGCAAACTCAAACCCTAATTTCAGGCTATCAGTGCAAGGTGAGGTCTTGAGCTGAGCAAACCTTAATCTTGTCTTGAGTCCAAGAAGTCTTGTGAGGAAAATCTTGATAAATATGAGAGGGAAAATTTTGGGGTACAACAACATCTATAAGCCCATTCTAAATTTTATCTACACAGTCAAATATCATCTCAGACGAGTGCAAATTTCTGGGCACTCTAGTGTTCAATCATCTTCCACCTTCCGATCACGAAAGGCAGACCAACCAATCTATATCCTCAAGTTTAAGAAACTTGAACAGGGGCAGTTGTTGTACCCCAAAATTTGCCCTCTCATGTTTTTCCAATATTTCCTCTTGCATAGGTGGTTGCAAACCTTTGCTTAAAGACAAGAAAAATTTTCAAATGATGGTTAAATGCCTTTCGATTGGCACCTACAAAATGTCTTTCAATTGGCATCTACAAAATGCCTTTTCGATTGATATCTACATAGCATCCTTTGATTGACATCTGCAAAAGGCCTTTCGATTGGCCTCATGACAAGCCTTTCGATGGGCATTGTGTCAAAGCCTTTCGATCGGCATGGCAAGGGATCCTTCGATTTAGCATTGTGTCAAAGCAGCTTCGACAGGCATGTTAACCGTGTCCTTCAATTGGCATGGACAAGATCTTTCAATTGGCATATCAAAGGATTCTTCAATTGACATTCCAATAAATACCCTTTGATTGGTATTTGGATAAGGGCCCTTTGAAGAATTCCTTCCAGGCCATTTGAAAGAGGCCATCAAGAGGGCACTCGGAAAATATGTCCAGGCCAGATTCTTGCCTTGTTTTTTCACAATTCCACAAGAGCTGATTCGACCAGGGAATTCTCTTTAAAAAGACAGGAAATCAAAGCAAAGGGTGGTACAATTGAAGGAGCCCTAGTATTGAAGCTGGCACAATTCGACTCAGAACCATTAAGGAGAACAAGGTTCTAATAAGGAAAGTCTTGATTGGTTCGAATTGGAGTTTAAGGCTGTCAAGGAAGGCAGATTCGAAGGAAGGAAGGGGATTTGTTCCAAAACAAGCCAGAAATCTCGCAATCGAAAGGATCTTCTCGTAATCAAATAAGGAATGAAATTTCCTAGCAAATCAAAGGGAAAACACATTGGAATAAAAATAGAAAGATTTGGCCTATTTTAGAAACAAAAAATACAAGACATAAATCAAATCTTTTCTCACTCAATCTTCAAGATTTAATTCAGTTTTGTTAACCTAATTCATTCTACTATATATGCATAACAAACCCTAATCATAAAAGGAGGATTGGCCGTGTAGAACACCCACAAGAATCTCAAAATTTTGACAAGAAAGTGGTGATCAAATTTTGTTTAGAGGGAGTGTAGTTGTTTAGTTATTGGCTTGCATTTTTGGTAAAACCCAAGTGTGTGTGTGAATGTCATGACTGATGTCATAACATTCTAGTTTAGTTTGTACTGATTCATTAGGTACCTTTGCAGAAAAATATTGTCATACAGGTATTGATGTTTATAAGTGTGTATCTGAGCATTTTGCAAAATGATCACATTTTCCTAAATCAGTAGACAGGTTTTTCAGATGTCATAACAGATGTTAAGACATCCTGTTCTGAACTAACAGGTTTGCAGTTTGGTTAATTTTGAGTTTTTTCAGGAAAATGACTCAGTCTTTCCAGAACAGAATCCTGCGTTTTCTTTGGGTTAACCTAGCTCAACCCTAACCTGGTTGATAAAGTCCTGTGACCTAGTCTTCAGGTCAAATGGAATTAACCCTAGCTTTTTGTGGAAACCCTAACTGAAGATGCAGCTGCTATATATTCAACAGAGCTGCTGTTTTGAAAGCAATCCCTTTTTGGTCAGAAGATCATTTGTAAGCTGTATAGTTTTAACTATTGTAATTCAAGAAATTATCATTGTGATAAGTGACTTGGAATAGGTTTTTAATTGTAAGGGTTGTGTAGCACTCAAAGCTTTGAAGCAAGAGTGTTTGTATGTTTCTTGACTAAAGCTGTGAAGCAGAGTCAAGTTAGGTGTGTGTGTATATTAATGATTGAACAATTGGCTCAGTGGTACAAGTGAAGGCTTTTCAGCGCATGTGTGTATTAGGTCAGGGGTTCGATCCTTGCCTCCTACATGTTATTTTTCTTAACAATCCTTTGCAGATCCCATGCTATCCTTCCAAGCATGCTCACTGTATGCCTCAAGATCATCACTCTTGGACCAATCAGCGCCCGGATCTAATGCTTCCAATGAAGCTCCCCATGGTGGACACTCCTGGCATGATCACACTGGATCTCACGTTGCCTTGGCCCAACAAGATTGGGCTTGGGCAGAATTTCAGCAACACAACCCTCAATTTGGGTTCATACCTCCTCAGGCCAATTTCTTTTCGCTTTGATTTTACTATTTATTTTATTTAATTAGTCTAATTGATTTTTATTTCAAATCATTTTTAATCAGAAAATAATCACAAAAAATAGGATTTAGTTTTTTTAATAAATTAATTTTTGCAAATTAATTATTTTAATCAATTCTAATATTTTTCATTAATTAAAATTAAGTAGAATTAGGTCAAAATCAAATCTCTTTTTTCATAAAATCCCAAAAATATTTTTCAATGGTCAAATTAGATTTTTAAGGTTTTGAACCTATTTTCCAGTTAATTCTCACGCGTTATTATTTTGTCGTACGATTATTTTTATTATTGACGTAACTGCACCCGGTTTGTAATAGCTAACTAGGGTTTTTTATTTCCACACTTTATTTTTTCAGTCATTCTTCATGTATCTACACCAAAGCCTTGTAATAGCATAGGACCTATATTTCTTGATTTTATGTTTTATATGCTTGTATATAAACTGCTAGCAACCTAGGCCTGTATGATTAATCAATCAATCAGTAGATCACTAAAACTACAAGATAAAATATCTGAAATAGCACACTATTGTGCACTTGCACCCCCAGGGTACTTCCCACTTTGGTTGCCTTCGAATATGGTTATGTCCCTCGAACGTAGGGATACTCTTAGCAAAGATCCTCAATTTAAATTCATCATAAAGATCATAGTCCCTAAATGTCCCTCGAGTTGCCTACGAGAAATGATCTTATGATGATAGTCCCTTCAAAATGCTAAGGTATCCTTACATGTTGCCTTCAATGACCATTACGTCCCTTTCGATAGTCCCTCAACATCCAATGACTAGGGTTACCTACTCACTAATAGTAGGATAACACAATATAAAGGATAGGAGGAAAAGAACAGTCTTTTTTCGAGTAGGTAGATAACTGTTAGGTACTTGCTCAAACAAATTTTCACGCCACACTTTCAAACAATTTTCAAACAAAGTTTTCAAAAACACTTTATCACACTCTTGAGGACTGATACAAGAGTTACCATAAAGTGGATCACCGCACTAAGGCATTTTCAAAGCTTTTCAAAACACACAAACACAAGCAATTTTAGAAAATGAGCAAGTACCTAAGAGCCCATGGAAAACCATGGATGGAAAGGGTGCTAACACCTTCCCTTTCCATAATCTACCCCCTTACTCAGAAACTCTCAAAAAAAGGTCTTTTCTGTTCTTTTCACCCTTTCCTAATTTGGATAAAAGAAAAGTCGGTGGCGACTCTTGCTTACCGTGACATTTGCGAACAAAAAACTCAAACCAGTATTAACAGTCGGTTCTGCCACCGTATCACAACATGTATCACTCATTTCTAGCTTGAGAAATCTGCACAAAATGGAGCTATGAAACTCGATCAACATACGTACATTAGCAGCACTGCAAGCTCTAACCAAAACATGCGTAGATCATAATAAAAACAGCCCACACATTAACCATTACCCCTGCACCAAATAGAAGTAATTCAACACAGAAGCCAAAAACCAGTTCATACACCAACAATACCATCCTGCATCAGAAAACAATTCAAAATCATTCTAAAACCATATCAGAACTTCTTATTATTTCAACTCACTCAAACAAAAACAGTTTACTTAACTAACAGCTGAACCTGCAAATAAATCCCAACTGATTTTTCCAGCTCATTCCCTAACAGAATTTCATAACCTCATAATTGTTTCTAACAGAATGTCAATAACCCTCTAATATGCACCATTCAATCTTATAACAGAGCCAACAACCAAAATAGAATTTCCAAGCCCATAACTAACTCCTCAATCTCTAACAAATTTATCCTATAACCAACTTCTAACCAACTTCTCAAACTCAACCAACTATTTATTCAAGTTTTCATTCAGAAATCAGGGGATAGTTCATTTTTAACACTTTCATAGAGAAAATCATAAAAAACTCACCATTCTCATCAGCACTCTCTTAATTATCTGCTTCATCTTCACAATTCTTCAAACATTTGAGAAGAATCACCAAAAAAATCTTCAACTCTCTGCGTCATTCTCTCAGAGACTTCAATCATCTCAATCTTCGATCATCATCATTCTTCACACTCTATGAAGAATCACCAGAAAAACTTCAATCTTCTCTCTCTGAAATCTTTGCATATTCAATCTTCATCATCTCTGCATCTTTAAGCTCTTTTTCTCTCTATGAAAACCAGAACGTGTCACAATAAATTCCATCTTCAATCTTCATTTGTTCATCATCAACAATAACAACGTCTGCATCGTTCTTCATCAACATCACATTATTAATACTCCTCTATTGTCATCAACCAAAAACGTCACACTCTTCAACAATGCATCAATTCCTCTGCATAGATCGACAACACCATAACAATAACACAAATGCACAAGAAGTAGAATAAAGATGAAGACACAAAGTCATTGAATACGGAATATAATAGATCAAAGGCTGAGTGGTGGAAGGAAGTTTGGATTGATGAAACTGATGACAGTGATAAGCAAGACTAAAGACGGATCATGGTGTCGATGAGAGGAGTTAGATGAAGAGAGATGATCAAAGGGAAGAAGGAGTATGGAGGTACGGAAGTTTAGTTTAATGGAGAAGATTGAAAGGATTTGGCCATGCTGTTTGAGAAGAGAAGCGGATCCTACTCTCACAATGAAGATGAATCGTCGCATATTTTCAACCCTAACACAAATGTTGCATTCAGTAGCCTTTTTCTTTATACTTTGTTTTTTATTGTTTTTATTTTGTTAATAAGTTAATAATTATGATTTGAATTGGTTATGGGATGGGATTGGTTGGGCCAAATATCTCAAGGCATGTATCGTTTTTTGGTAATTGAGGCTCAAAACAAAAACTACTGGTAGACCTTGTTGATTGGGCCTCGTATTAACATTCTAACCACACCTGATCCAGTTATACACGCCTTCTGCTTAGAGTGTTCTCTATTCTTTTAGAAATTTTTATTTACATTAATTTTGATAGATTTTTGTTGAAAAGGCATGAATAATAAGAGTAGGAAATATTTGAGAATTTTAGATATTAGTTAGATTTATTTTGTGATCAATTATTGTGCTAATTTTTTATCTTATTTGAGATATCTTGATGTCATTTGTATGATAGAAGTACTCGATCCATTATACGTGTTGGTATGATTACGAGACGATCTTGGTTGAAGAAGTTCAGAAAAGCTTCTAAGCTAGCTAAAAGCCTAAGTTTAATCAAGGAAATTCCAAGAGGATTTTGGTAGAGCTTTCTTATTGCTTGTGTGGCTTTGAAGAGGCAACGAACCTTCTCCGGTAGGTATCATCATGACCTTATTTTATTCCTCATCACCCTATTGCCTACCGCTTTCCTTGCCACGTCAAGTAGGACTAGAGATGTATGAAGGGGGTCTCTGTTGCTAATCATGTCAGGAACCCCTCGGGTTTATTTAAAGACCCGTTAGGGCAATTCTGCATTATTTGCCACTGTATGCTACTTGTGTGTGGTTTGTTTAAAACCCTACCTTTGTGTAGGTATTTTGCAAGTGTGTTTACATTTGTGCTCGCATATGTTACAGATGATAAGTCCTTAAAAGGAGGCGAGAGGAGAGCGTAAGCAATCAACCCCTATAATTCCTCCTATAATCCTTAGATCGTGACGCACCATGATGCTTCAGAGGTATGCCTACTCTTGTTATCGAGTCGTCGAGTGGAAAAAGGATTTTGCAACCAATCCCCCACACTTTGTTAGGAGTTCGTATTGGCCTATGCTGAGACTTTGTGATTCTTCATATTGCCTTATGTCGCCTATCTAGATCTTATATATCTTGGTTAAGTGTTCAGTCGCGTTGGACATCACATTTTTGTTTTCCATCTCATTCCCGCTTGTTTGTTTCAGGTGATCCTCTCCCCTTAGCTAAAGAATTTCTCTTTTTTTTATATTTCACTCCCACTTGTTTGTCTCTGGTTATCCACTCCCCTTGGCTAAAGAGTTTCACTTCTTTTCTTTACAATTTTATGTGTGTGTTCTTTTGAACTTTTTTGCTCACTGGCTTTCTATACCATGTTCCCTTAGGATGTGCTTGTTCCTTTCGGATGCAAGTTAGACCTTAGATTGCAAGCCATGCATGCTAACATTAGGTAGATGTTTCCCTTCTGTTAATCCAAACCTTAGGACCACCATTGTATGATAACATTAGGATTAAAAATAGGCTAGTCTCCCGTAGATTGTTTTCTTCCCCTTTTGCATATGCATTAAAATTAAAATTTTCCTTTTCTTAGCAAATCATAAAACATCATAAACATACTTAAACCCTTTTTCAAGGTAACAAAACACAAACCAATCAAACGTGGCATCTTGCCTTGAGGGCGTAACTCAAAACCATTTTCAGGTAAGGACGAGTTAATTTACTTATGTGTCAACGCATGAGACTCCAAAGGTTGAGTTGAGACAGAAGGCGGAATTAACATTGCCCATAAAAAACACAAACAAACAAAACAAGTGAGTTGAACTACGGTAACTCTGATTCCTAAAAAAGGATACGTAGGCATTAGGGCAGGGCCCAAGCGAGCACAACTTTATTTTCCCTACATTATTTTCTCCTTTCTTTTGCATGCATTCTTTCTCAGTAATAAGAAATAAGCATATATTAAACACACCCATAAGATAGATAACAAGAGTGGATACCTTAGAGTACTACCAGCGTGTGGGGTGCTAATACCTTCACCTCGCCTAACAGACTCCCTTACCCGATCTCTCGGTCGGAAGACCGTGACTTCTCCATTCTCAGGTTTTCTAGATGTTTACCTATCCCTTCATGTGAGATAAAACACGTTCGATGGCGACTTTATTGTTTAATGATTTTCAGCCGATTGTTTCAGCTTCAAACCAATGACTGATGGAAAAACCAGTTGAATCAACCTTTGAATGAAGACGAGAGCCTAAAAGTACAAAGAAACCCCAATTCCTCAATATCCTTGATCTCATGCTAAATTTACGGATTAATGATGCATGATGTGTTAAATGACCTAATGGAGAGTATGTAGGTGAAATGAGAAGTGCAAAATGCATAAGCCAGATAAAAGTGAAAGGGTAGGACAAATTTGGGGTATTATAATAAATATAAAGGGTGGAGAAATATTTCTTAGGCTTAGTGGATTTTAGACTGTTGTTGCTTTTGTTTTCTAAAATATGTCTTATTGATTAGAAATTTGATTAATATCTTATAGTGTGACTACTTTTGATTGCTAATAAATGTCTTATAGATTGTGTGGATACTTTTGATTGATATCTTGTTAATATATTTATGTTTTTATATTATTGAGATTTTATTTTTTATGTGTTTATTTTATTTCAATAAATGGATTCTAGTTTAGTCAATGCAAGAAATTTGAATCACAAAACACACGGAAAAAGAAAGATAGAAGAAAGAAATGTTGGGGATAAGAAATGCGTGAGTGATTGATTTCGGGAACCAAATATTAGCTTAGATATTTCAATTTATCCAACACAATATTGTTAAAGGAATAAAAATATCAACACAAAATCTATATTAGTAATAAAAAATGTATTCACTAAGCAAGAAAAATACACTTGCTAGATAATTTTCTTTGAGTTTTTCGATTCAATTTTCTACCAAGCGTTTTACCTCAAAATCTCAAGATATCTAAAAAAAATCCCACATGAGGGAAACAACAAACACTCATAAAAAATATATCTCTACGAATCATTTGATACGACAACTGGCTAAGACATTATCAAGAGTGACACAATCAATCACAGATCTTCAAACTCCATAACCATGACCATCACAATCATGGAGCTCCACCTTTAATGCCAATGAATAACTTGGTCAAATAAAATTGTTGAGCACCACCATAAATGCTTAACAAACAACTTGGTCAACCATTACAATTAAGCACTGCCATTGATTAAAATCCATCAAGCTTGATAAAAAATCATCAGGATTATCACAGATCATCTAACTTCTTTTGTATACTCATAGTACATATACTTAGCATAACTTTATTAAATTTGAAACAATCACATTCAAAGAGGCAAAGAAAATCCTATGAAAAATATTAATCTTTCATCTTTGGTACCCAAGTCTTTTTGAGTGAGGCATTGTTGATTTTGAAATCCAAGCCATATCCTCCACTTTGAGATGATGCAAATTCATCTTTCTCATGATTGTGGGTAGTAGGTGTGTTTTCCACACAGACAATGATGATGATGTTTTATCTTATAAAATTAACCAACACATTTGGGTTTTAAATTTTTGAAAGAGGAACTACGTGTACCCTGATCCCCTGTTGCACGAAAGGTGGTACGTAGGCACTAAAGGTTCGCAACCGCAGCAGGTGCAAAAATCATAAAATATATATTTCTTTTCTCACCTCCACCATCCATTTTATACAACAGTTTTTATAGCCAAAATATACAGATTTTTTACAAAGAGGCTCCTGCGGAGTACCGTAGATGTTTAGGGTGCTAATACCTTCCCTTTTCATAACCAACCCCCTTACCTTGAATCTTTCCCCCTCTTTTTGGGTTATTAGCTCTTTTCCCATTCCTTTGGAAACAATAAAGCGCGGTGGCAATTTTTATTTTGATTTGTATAAAGTCTGGTCAATCCAATGGCTTAGACTTGAACATTTCTACCCCTATAAGAGCCCAACAGTTATTAGTGTTGTGGTTGGGACTTTCAGAGTGGTATGCGCAACGGGCATTGGGATGATAGTGAGGAGATGTTGTGTTGGGGTTTTTCGGAGCTTCTTTCAAGGTCACCAAATTAGATCTTAGTAGATGCGGTAATACTTGAGACGGGGTCATGTTAATTCCGGTGAACTTCCTGACTGGTCTTTCCATCCTCGGTTGGTTGTTTCTTTGTTGATCAGGTGCGGGTCTTGGAATCATAATAGCCCTCACCATTGGACAGCGTTCGGCCCTATCTTAATTTCTTTGCGGATATACAGCAACCACCTCTTTCTTTCCGATGAAAGGCTTCCTTACAGCTGCAGAAGAAGATGTATCTTTTTGAATCTTTCCACTCTTTATACCGTCTTCTACCCTTTCTCCGGTCAATATTAGTTCGGTAAAACCTGCAAATGAACTTCCGATTAAATGATTGAAGAAGGGACCAGACAAGGTACCCAAGAACATGTCTACCAATTCTCTCTCAGACAGAGCGGGTTGAACTCTTCCGGCTAAATCTCTCCATTTTTGCGCATAGTCCTTGAAACCTTCATTAGACACCATGGCCATACTCTGGAGTTGAGTACGGGTAGGCACAAGATCAGCATTGTATTGGTGTTGTTTGTAGAAGGCTGCAGCAAGATCTTCCCAATTGTGAATGTTGGCTCTTTCTAGTTGGTAAAACCAGTCAAGTTGAGTTCCAGACAGGCTATCTTGGAAGAAGTGTACCTATAAGTCTTTGTCAGCGGTATGGGGCTGGATTTTCCTTACATATGATCGGAGATGCATTTTAGGGCACGAGACTCCGTCATACTTGGCGAACACTGGTGATTTAAATTTTGGAGGAATGACAATCCCCGACACTAACCTCAATTCCTCAAAGTCCAAGCCAGACACTTTTTGGATTTCCATCGCACTCAATCGCTCTTCGAGATGTTTATACTTGTCATCAGCTAGAGGGTATTGTTCTTCAGAATAGTCTTCTTCTTCCTCTTCCTCTTCTGATTCTGAAGGGACAACTATTTCCTTGTCTTTTCCATCTTTGTTGTCTCTTTCACCAGATGTCGTTGCAAAATCTAGGATCCTTCTTGTCTACCCATGAAATCTTCTTCCCATGTTTAGGACTCCGGTTACTTTATTTGTCTTCTTTTTCTTTTCCTCCGCCAGCAAAGTCTTCAACTCTTATTGTCCTTTGGCTAGGGTCAAGAGCAACTATTGAAACTGTGTATTCCGAGCTTGGAGGTCCTTCACTGTTTGCTTGAGATACATCTTACTGAAATAAAAAGTAGAGAGATGAGGAGACTTGCTGCAAAAGACCTGCTTATGTTATGATGAATGGTATATGCATATGTAATGATTTCAAGGATTTTAAGATTCAAATTTGTTTTAGACAAAAAGGAAACACACGTTATATTAATAAATTAAAGCTCGAGTACATAAATGCCCCTTGGGCAAAATAATACAAAAACTCTAAGATAGAAAGGTATTACGCATCCTCTTTGGTGAAATGTAGGCATTGAGAGTATGCTCCTCATGAAGTAGCCTAGTGAGTTCCAAAACCTTCTTCTCGCTTGCGTAGAATTGGGCTTCGAAAGTATCTCTCTCTCCCTTGAGTTGTATCCAATCTCTTTGTAGGTCTTCAATATAGGTGGGTGTTGTACCCCAAAATTTGCCCTCCCATAATCTTCAAAGTTATGACAAGCAAAAGCTTCAAAGTCTACTCAAGGGCTACACAGTCAACCATTCTCCTAAAGCCAGACAAATTAGGGTTTTGGTTCTTGCAAGGAAGTTGAAGTTTTCCAGGGCTCAATCAAGTCCCATATGCTCATACACATTGTCAAGCACCTACATGTCAAGTTTCAAGGCTCACAAGGTCAAGTTGCACAGTTAAAAACCCTAATTGCTCCACAGTCAACTACAGGGGCAAAATGGTCATTTGGCAGTCAAAAGTCAAAAATTTTGGTCAACATCTTATTTTGAAGCCACAATCATCATTTGGTCAAATCTTGACCATGATTTCACAAGAATGGCTCAAAAATCATCAAGGTGTCAAAAGTTTCTATTTTTGGATAGTTGAAAAGTCAACTGTAACTTGACCAAGGCATAACTTTTTCATGGTTCATCAGAAAAATCCCATCCAATGCTCATCTTGAAGGGGAGGACATTTCCTACAATTCATCTTCACATTCCAAGTCCAAGAAATTCTCTCACAAAAAGTTATCAATTTCAACATTATAGGTCATTTTCAAAAGTCAACAAAAAGGCACTTTAAGTCAAAGACCATAACTTGAGATTGGTAAATCAAAATGACATGGGACCAAAGACATTGGTTAGAGGACTTCAAGACCTTTCCAAAATGTCCAAGAACATGTTCATAGATTCAAAATTGAGCAAGATATGCATTGGAGAAGTTGGGAAATTTTTGTGAAATGGCCAAAGTCAATTATCCTTGAAACTTCATTTTTGACAAAAGGGGCCCACTTTTTCCACTTGGTTCAGCTTGGCCATGCTTCCCACGTGTCCCACAATTTATTTCAAGATTAAAAATTAATTTTTCCATTTTTATTTAATTTTATTTGATTTAAATCATTTTAAATCTTTAAAATTCAAATAAAAATCAAGAAAGTTAATGGAGGGATATCTTTGAGTTTGAATAGCTTTGATACACCATCATTCACCTTCCAAATTCGTGCAAGGCCTATTCCAAGCAAGAAATTAAAATTTTGACAAAAATGGCAAGTTGCTTTAATGGAGGTTATGGCAAAATCTCAAGCATAATTGCAATGGTTAAAGGCTCATCATGTGACTGATTCTCATTCATTACTATATATACAAGCCTTCACAACCTCATTCAAAAAATAGTGTGTGCAGAAACGGCCAAGAGAAAAACCAAAAATTATTCAAGAAGTGAGAGTTCTAAAACATAGTTGCGAGCATCTTCAGATCAAAACAAGCACGTGGTTCTATTCCTTGCCACACCCTGAAGCTAAAGCAACCTTTGCCAAGTCCTGAGGCTCATACCGCGCTGTAAGTTCTTCCCAGGTCCCCCATAATTCTCATATCATTTTTGTTAACGCGTTCTTATGCAGTTTCTCAAGTAGTTTCCACCATAAGCCTCACCCATCCAACAAGCCAAGTGTCATTGGAGGCAGATCTAAAGGCCCAGAACGCAAGAGTACTATGCTCTGGAGTCAGCACATGCTTAGGCAACCGAAAAAAGTCAAATAAGGCTTCTTGTTGTTGGGCCAGAATTACTTCAGAAAACCTCAATGAAGGCCATCTCACCCCCCTTGGGTTTATTTACTTTTTTCTTATTTTATTTTGTTTTGTCATTTTCTTTTCTTTTATTTATTTTCCTTATTTAATTTTTTTAATAATTAGCATAATTAACATATTTTCATAAAAAATCAAAAAAAATAGAACTAACATCATTATTATTATTATATTATTTTGTAAATAAACATTAATTGAAATAGTTTAATTAGGCAATTTTGACTTTTCTTTTAATAATTAAAATAATTTAGAATTAGGTTGACTTAATTTTGTTTCTTTTTATTTTATTTCATAAAAAACATAAAAAACACAAAAATATATTTTCTTTTAATTAATTAGTTTAATTATTTAATTAATTGCATTTAATTGACAAAAAGACAAAAAAATCAATTTCTTTTCTAAAAAGGGTCAACACCCTTAGAACATTCCGATTCATTTTTTTTATTTCACGCACAGTTTATTATTATGTAATTGCTCCGGACATGTAATAGTAATTAGGACTTTACTGTTTTTATTTACTTTCCGTACTTATTTACCAAAAAAACGGGTCTTTGTAATTTTTGGCGATGTATAGACCCGCGCCTTGTAATAGCGTAGGATTTATGTTTCCGCAATTTACTTTTCCGTACCCCCTAACTGCTAAACTTGCATGAAAGAATGTATGTAAATAAAAACAACTCGTAGCTCACTAATTACAAAAACAAACATTAACTGAATATAACACACAATACACACACTACTTCTAGGGTACGCCTCACTTGTTGCCTTCGAAACGTGGTCGTCAAGTATAGGACGTTTTAGCGGTCCTTATGTCCATGATCCAGTTGCCTCGAAACAGTTGCCTCGAAACAGTTGCCTCGAAATGGTTGCCTCGGATTAAAAAAAAAGGATCAAGGACATAAGGGTAGCCTCTAAGGTGTCTAACTGTTGCTTCGGTGACCACAATGTCCCTAAAATCGAATTGACCCGAACACCTCCAACGGTGGTGCTACCTACCTCTCAATGGTGGGATGGCACTACCTAAAGGACACTTACACAGCTTAATTCCTTAGGGTAGGTAGATGACTCATGGATACTTGCTCTTTTCAAAAACAAACGAAATACTTTTCACACCTTACACTTTCTAAAAAGTTTTCAAACAAAACACTTCATACACTCTTGAGGACTGATACAAGAGTTACTTAGAAGTTTTTCAAACGAACTTTTTCAAAACCCACACACACTTAAAAAGCAAACATTTTTTGAAAACATAAGAGCAAGTACCTAAGAGCCCGTGGATAACCACGGATAGAAAGGGTGCTAACACCTTCCCTTTCTATAAATCTACCTCCCGAACCGAGAAACATTCTCAAATAAGGAATTTTGCTGTGCTTTTGTCCTTTCCATGTTGGAGAACATAAAAGACAGTGGCGACTCTTGCTTACCGCGAAATTTTGCGAAACCAGCTTAAAAAACAGTCAGTTCTATTTCCACCGATCACAGAACTGGCGACTCTGCTAGGGACATAATAAGTGGGGTGTACCTTAGGAATAGTTCATCATCATGTTTTCATTTGCTTGCTTTGATTGCTCTAAAATTGTGGGCCTGTCTTGGGAGTTTCATAGATCCTAACCCGGATCTGGGGATACCCTTTTAGGTAGCATAAGTTGTGAGAGACCTGTCCGGCGTAGACCGACACGGGTGAAGCAGTGGCTACGTTGGTGTGGCACCTTGGTCTGTACCGATATCCCTTGTGTTGCAACGAGGAGAATATGGGTCTTCTGAGGAGTCATTAAGCACCAACCGACCTTAGAACCCTAATATGACCCAACTTGGCCATAGAACAGTAGCAGTATGCTACACCCATTGAGGCTAAACTCTCGCGATGGTTCTGGCCGCAAGAAAAGATTGTGACGCTGGAGTTATGACCGATTGAGGGTAGTCAGTGATATTGGGCTCCTTAGAACCCGGTTACTTTTGATAGGACAGGTTTGAGCCCACCAACTTCAAAGAGGGTAGTACCCAAAATTCATGCTGGCCTAAACTCTAAGGGCTCTTTTGTGTGACTTGTGTGCCTTCATACTTGAACTACTTGCATACTTGTTATCTAACAACACGGGTTCCTTGCAGGTTTTGTTTACAATCCTTAATTAGGTCTCATTACAGGGCCTACTTATATCACTCCATGCATAGCATAACATCATACCATTGCATACATCCTACATAAGGACTAATCCATTTCAAGGATCTCAAGGGTTTGTGATGCAGGTCATGATGAATCAGATGTCTAGCAAGGGGCAAAAGGGATTTATTTTCCTCTAGCCAAGGTTAATGACTTGAGTCAGGGGCTATGACCCACTCGATATGGTGAGCCTTGACTCTTGAAGAAGGACTCTCATCAACATGAAGTTCCTTCCATCAAGCTACAAAATTCAGATTCTAACAATTTTCTTGTTTACCCCGCGAGGTCCTTGAAAACATTGCGTGCATACATACACATCATTGCATAATAGGTACCCTTGTTACAGGTCACTTACCTTCTCCGCTGTTTATTTCAGCAATGGCTTCCCAATAAGATAACCAGGAGACTCAATTCAGGGAGATCTTCCTAAGCCTATCCAAGGGGCAGGAAGAGTTGAGGACACTCCTCATGGGGAATTTGGCCAAGAAAAGTCCCAAAGATGATAAGGACGAACGGCTGAAACGTCTGCAAGCTGAGGTAGATACAATGAGAACCCAGATGCTGGGGCAAATGGCTCTCATCCAAGGCTTAGCTCGGGAGCAAGAAGAGTTGAGGACCATGATCAGTCAGCTTCATCAAGACAGATACAACATGAAGCAACCAGTCCAAGTCAGGGACCAGGTCATTGATCAGCTTCCAAGAGGACAAGAGTCTGGTATGGTGAAGAATAGACCTCTCCAAATTGCTACCACTTCACAGGTCCAACCACAACCTCGCCCAGAGAAACAGGTTGATCAGAGTAAGCCAAACAAGCCTAGGAGGAAATTTACCCAGCTCAACGTGTCGCTGTTTCAAGCTTTACAACACCTGTTGAGATTGAATCTGATTACACTAAGAGCTCCTCCCCGGAATCCCAACATCTCTGCTCCTAACTATCATCCCAACAAAAGATGTGCATACCACTCTGATAGTCCTGGACATGACACTGCCGACTGCTGGGCTCTGAAGAACAAGGTCCAGGACCTGATTAATGAAGGAGCAGTGGATTTCACCCAAGAGGGTCAGGTTGAGTTCTTTTACCATCCCGGTAGGATTCACCATTTGAAGTGACAAGTCCTGAGACGAGAAGACTTTTTGTCCATTAGAATTTTCGAGTTGTAATTTTCTTTTGATTGTTCAAACAATTTTTGTCATGGCAAACGTTATTACTTTATCAATGCATCGCATATGTCTACTTTGAATCAATATATTCGCATTCGCTATATTCAAACTGCTTTCATTTTTTGTGATGTTCAAACTCTCAATTAATAATTCTAAGCCTCTTGAGGGAGGATGACGAAAACGATACCACGATCTTTATAGTATGCTTTTGAACAGACCCCGCTGATGAGGTACAGGCATTGTTTCAATTCCTAAACACCGGAGTTATAAGGAAGATAATCCCTCGTCAACCCCTTCGAGCCAAAGAAGTAGGAGTTTTTTCTCTTTGAAAATTAAAACCCTTAATCATAACCTGGGGAAGGGTAGTTCTCTCAGTTGATCCAAGTGCGCAACGAATGACACCAAAGAGGTCCTTATAAAACGAAAGACAGTGATGGTTCCGAATAATCATAAAGACGGGCAGTCGTTATCTTTCAGAAATAAAAACCCAATAAGTCAAAACCTATGAAGGAGACTTGCAAAACTGGGGCATCCCGCTGACTGTAATCACAAAAGAAATAGTTCAGGCAAAAAAAATAGGGATAACAAAATCAAAAACGAAATGGGGTCACACAAACCCTCAACAAAAAGAAATGACTGCCTATTCAAAATAAATTGTCAACATTCGAACCATCACCGGAACATCATAGCAAGGACTCAAACAAGGTCTAACACACGGTCAGTTGAGTTTAGGTTTGAAGAACATCACGAAGAGCGGGTGGGTACAGATAAATTTGAGCCTTTATCCTTTGTTTCTTAAACCGTGAACCAGGCCACATTATAACCCTCAAAAGTCCTAGCTGAAGCATGGGTCAATTTGAAAGCATACTGTTACGAAAGGTATCCTGACTCCTTAAGGCTTGCGGTAAAATAACGAGTTGACATCACAGTTTAGAAAAAATTCACTTGTTTTTATAAAAAAAATGCATTTTCAAAAACTTCAAGACAGACATAAGCTTTGCATTCTTGATATAACACTGTTTGCATATGACTATTTGTTCGAGCAGCAGAGAAATTCGCACGACGAATATCTAAGTGAACAAAAGTACTTCCAACCAAGGGGCAGACATGATCATGGTCTATTATCTGGGGCAGTTAAGTCAAGATTCGGAGAATCTCTCAAAAGGCCAACCAACTTGGGGCAAATCTCCATATGGATCACTTGGGGCATTGGACATGAATTCCAGCGACGAATCTTGCACGATCAACATTTTCTGGTAATACGACAACACAACACTACTGACGGTGACAACTCCCTGCATTCTGAGCACGGACATAGTCGAAAAAATACTACGCGTAATCAAAGACCCGCTAGGTTGACACACCTAGGCAAAAATAAGGGCTTCTCAGCGAACCAAAAGGGTTCGGGCAAAAATAAGGGATGAAAATGAAAAATTTGTACACCCGGCAAGTTGAAAACCTGAAAAGGCGGCTTGGGCAAAAACGGGTATCCCGGTGGACTGAAAACCCGAAAGGGTGGTCCAGGCAAAAGTTAGGGATCAAAGCGTACGACTATGTCCCAGCATCTCGTCACTTGCCTACCAGAAGAAGATTTGTCAATCGGAAGTCATCAAGCACCTCCACAGGTACCTTCTCCCACAAAAGTTGGGGCAATAAAAATGGTCCAAACTGTACTAGCTGCTCTGTCCAGGTACAAGGTAGATTCAGTTGAAGAATTTGACCAAGATACCTTCACTCCCCGTTGAGTAAAACCAGAATCATAAATACTCTCCCCAAGCAGAGTTGGTCTCCCATCAGCCCTAACAAGGCACTGTATCTCTAGCAAGTCAGCAACGCTCTCCCTAAGCAGAGTTAGTCTACTGTCAGCCTTAAGGAAGTTGGGTATCCCCAGAAAATCTTATCATTCCCCAGCGGAGTATAGATATTCCTAACAAGCATCCCCGGCAGTCTTATTCTAAGATTATTCCCCGACGGAATACCGGACACTTCAGTGGAGCCACTTCCCCAGTACAGTCCAAAAGTCTCCCCAGGAGAGTTGAATCCATCTCCCCAGTAGGAAGCTTATCCCCAGTATATTCTGGAAGCTCACCCCTACAGAGCATAACGCGTCTTCCCGGACTTTATTCAAAGGTTATGCTCCACCAGAGCTTATAACTGGGTTATCCTCAGCTGAAAATCACGGAAAGACCGTCCCCGGCGAAGTCTTCCTATCCCCAGCGGAGTTATCATCAACCTCAGCAAAGTACCTCTCTTTCTCCACAGAGTATCTCCCCGCAGAGTAATCTATTCGCCAAGTTTATTACCCCAACGGAGTCATCTTCTCCTACCGGTTTATTCTTGCAGCCATCATCCCCAGCGGAAACAAAAGGCTCTACTCTTCAACATCAACCCAGGAGTTAACTCCCCGGCACCCGTCAAGGATTTACTTTCCTAGACAAAAACATACATTCATAAACATTATAGCATGCACATATGCATCATGAACATACAATCTCATTTATTTTGAGAACATTACGCATTTCATACATCATGACATCGCATACAACTAACGTTTTGTCTTTTCAGGACAAAAGTCAATACAACGATAATTGCTATCAACTGTCGCAATTCCAGATTCGATACCTGTAGCTAGCCAGGGCACATCTGTGAGCGACTAATTCCAGACTCGATTCCTGTATCCTGCCAGGGCACGTCTGAAGAGTTTGAAGATCCGATTCCTGTATCTTGCCAGGGTGTATCTGTTGATGACTAATTCCAGACTCGATTCCTGTATCCTGCCAGGGCACGTCTAAAGAGTTTGAAGATCCGATTCCTGTATCCTGCCAGGGTGTATCTGTTGACGAATATTTTCCGGACTCGATTCCTGTATCCTGCCAGGGCACGTCTGAAGAATTTGAAGATCCGATTCCTGTATCTTGCCAGGGTGTATCTGTTGACAACTATTTTCCAGACTCGATTCCTGTATCCTGCCAGGGCACGTCTGAAGAGTTTAAAGATCCGATTCCTGTATCTTGCCAGGGTGTATCTGTTGACGACTAATTCCAGACTCGATTCCTGTATCCTGCCAGGGCACGTCTGAAGAGTTTGAAGATCCGATTCCTGTATCTTGCTAGGGTGTATCTGTTGACGACTAATTCCAGACTCGATTCCTGTATCCTGCCAGGGCACGTCTGAAGAGTTTGAAGATCTGATTCCTTTATCTTACCAGGGTGTATCTGTTGACGACTAATTCCAGACTCGATTCCTGTATCCTGCCAGGGCACGTATGAAGAGTTTGAAGATCCGATTCCTGTATCCTGCCAGGGTGTATCTGTTGACGACTATTTTCCAGACTCGATTCCTGTATCCTGCCAGGGCACGTCTGAAGAGTTTGAAGATCCGATTCCTGTATCCTGCCAGGGTGTATCTGTTGACGACTATTTTCCGGACTCGATTCCTGTATCCTGCCAGGGCACGTCTGAAGAGTTTAGAGATTCGACTCCTGTATCCAGCCAGGGCACGTCTGTAAGCAACCTTTTGAATTTCCAGATTCAACACCTGTATCTAGCCAGGGCATGTCTGTGAACGAATGAGTGAAGATCAACACCTATAACAGGCCAGATAATTATTTTCTTTCTCAGGTACGCAAGTTATTGCTAAGGAATCTCTTTACGCGATCGACACCTAGATGGCATCTATAAGCCCATCCACATACCAACAGTCTCCAAATGGCATCTATAAGCCCATTCCCGACAAAGCTCTGTCACACTTCCAGATGGCATCTATAAGCCCATCCTCCTATCCATCTCTCCAAATGGCATCTGTAAGCCCATTCCCGCTATCACACTGCTGATACTCTACTATGTGAGTGCAAATTTCTGGGAACTTTAGTGTTCAATCATCTTCCACCTTCGGATCACGAAAGGCACACAAGCCAATCTACATCCTCAGGTCTAAGAAGATTGAACAGGGGCAACTGTTGTACCCCAAAATTTTCCCTCCCATAATCTTCAAAGTTATGACAAGCAAAAGCTTCAAAGTCTACTCAAGGGCTACACAGTCAACCATTCTCCTAAAGCCAGTCAAATTAGGGTTTTGGTTCTTGCAAGGAAGTTGAAGTTTTCCAGGGCTCAATCAAGTCCCATATGCTCATACACATTGTCAAGCACCTACATGTCAAGTTTCAAGGCTCCCAAGGTCAAGTTGCACAGTCAAAAACCCTAATTGCTCCACAGTCAACTGCAGGGGCAAAATGGTCATTTGGCAGTCAAAATTCAAAAAATTTGGGAAACACCTTATTTTGAAGCCACAATCATCATTTGGTCAAATCTTGACCATGATTTCACAAGAATGGCTCAAACATCATCAAGGTGTCAAAAGTTTCTATTTTTGGACAGCTGAAAAGTCAACTGTAACTTGACCAAGGCATAACTTTTTCATGGTTCATCAGAAAAATCCCATCCAATGCTCATCTTGAAGGGGAGGACATTTCCTACAATTCATCTTCACATTCCAAGTCCAAGAAATGCTCTCACAAAAAGTTATCAATTTCAACATTATAGGTCATTTTCAAAAGTCAACAAAAAGGCACTTTATGTCAAAGACCATAACTTTAGATTGGTAAATCAAAATGACATGGGACCAGAGACATTGGTTAGAGGACTTCGAGACCTTTCCAAAATGTCCAAGAACATGTTCATATCTTCAAAATTGAGCAAGATATGCATTGGAGAAGTTGGGAAATTTTTGTGAAATGGCCAAAGTCAATTATCCTTGAAACTTCATTTTTGACAAAATGGGCCCACTTTTTCCACTTGGTTCAGCTTGGCCATGCTTCCCACGTGTCCCACAATTTATTTCAAGATTAAAAATTATTTTTTCCATTTTTATTTAATTTTATTTGATTTAAATCATTTTAAATCTTTAAAATTCAAATAAAAATCAAGAAAGTTAATGGAGGGATATCTTTGAGTTTGAATAGCTTTGATACACCATCATTCACCTTCCAAATTCGTGCAAGGCCTATTCCAAGCAAGAAATTCAAATTTTGACAAGAATGGCAAGTTGCTTTAATGGAGGTTATGGCAAAATCTCAAGCATAATTGCAATGGTTAAAGGCTCATCATGTGACTGATTCTCATTCATTACTATATATACAAGCCTTCCCAACCTCATTCAAGAAATAGTGTGTGAAGAAACGGCCAAGAGCAAAACCAAAAATTATTCAAAAAGTGAGAGTTCTAAAACATAGTTGCGAGCATCTTCAGATCAAAACAAGCACGTGGTTCTATTCCTTTCCACACCCTGAAGCTAAAGCAACCTTTGCCAAGTCCTGAGGCTCATACCACGTTGTAAGTTCTTCCCAGGTCCCCCATAATTCTCATATCATTTTTGTTAACGCGTTCTTATGCAGTTTCTCAAGTAGTTTCCACCATAAGCCTCACCCATCCAACAAGCCAAGTGTCATTGGAGGCAGATCTAAAGGCCCAGAACGCAAGAGTACTATGCTCTGGAGTCAGCGCATGCGTAGGCAACCGAAAAAAGTCAAATAAGGCTTCTTGTTGTTGGGCCCGAATTACTTCAGAAAACCTCCATGAAGGCCATCTCACCCCCCTTGGGTTTATTTACTTTTTTCTTATTTTATTTTGTTTTGTCATTTTCTTTTCTTTTATTTATTTGCCTTATTTTATTTTTTTAATAATTAGCATAATTAACATATTTTCATAAAAAATCAAAAAAAATAGAACTAACATCATTATTATTATTATTATATTATTTTGTAAATAAACATTAATTGAAATAGTTTAATTAGGCAATTTTGACTTTTCTTTTAATAATTAAAATAATTTAGAATTAGGTTGACTTAATTTTGTTTCTTTTTATTTTATTTCATAAAAAACATAAAAAACACAAAAATATATTTTCTTTTAATTAATTAGTTTAATTATTTAATTAATTGCTTTTAATTGACAAAAAGACAAAAAATCAATTTCTTTTCTAAAAAGGGTCAACACCCTTAGAACATTCCGATTCATTTTTTTTATTTCGCGCACAGTTTATTATTATGTAATTGCTCCGGACATGTAATAGTAATTAGGACTTTACTGTTTTTATTTACTTTCGGTACTTATTTACCAAAAAAACGGGTCTTTGTAATTTTTGGCGATGTATAGACCCGCGCCTTGTAATAGCATAGGATTTATGTTTCCGCAATTTACTTTTCCGTACCCCCTAACTGCTAAACTTGCATGAAAGAATGTATGTAAATAAAAACAACTCGTAGCTCACTAATTACAAAGACAAACATTAACTGAATATAACACACAATACACACACCACTTCTATGGTACGCCTCACTTGTTGCCTTCGAAACGTGGTCGTCAAGTATAGGACGTTTTAGCGGTCCTTATGTCCATGATCCAGTTGCCTCGAAACAGTTGCCTCGAAACAATTGCCTCGAAATGGTTGCCTCAGATTAAAAAAAAGGATCAAGGACATAAGGGTAGCCTCTAAGGTGTCTAACTGTTGCTTCGGTGACCACAATGTCCCTAAAATCGAATTGACCCGAACACCTCCAACAGTGGTGCTACCTACCTCTCAATGATGGGATGGCACTACCTAAAGGACACTTACACAGCTTAATTCCTTAGGGTAGGTACATGACTCATGGATACTTTCTCTTTTCAAAAACAAACGAAATACTTTTCACACCTTACACTTTCTAAAAAGTTTTCAAACAAAACACTTCATACACTCTTGAGGACTGATACAAGAGTTACTTAGAATTTTTTCAAACGAACTTTTTCAAAACCCACACACACTTAAAAAGCAAACATTTTTTGAAAACATAAGAGCAAGTACCTAAGAGCCCGTGGATAACCACGGATAGAAAGGGTGCTAACACCTTCCCTTTCTATAAATCTACCTCCTGAACCGAGAAACATTCTCAAATAAGGAATTTTGCTGTGCTTTTGTCCTTTCCATGTTGGAGAACATAAAAGACGGTGGCGACTCTTGCTTACCGCGACATTTCGCGAAACCAGCTTAAAAAACAGTCAGTTCTATTTCCACCAATCACAGTGGGCATATCAGGATGTAGGATAGTGTATGGAACATCTCCCTCCGTGACAGGCTCAATGATTACCGGGAGAATGGAGGGGTAAGGCATCATAAGACTCTGAGCCCGAGTTCGTACCCATTTGAGGTAAGGCTCAAGAGGGATGGAATTTTTATGCCCCATAGTCTTGCTATCCACCTTGTTTGACATCCTCCAAGCTCGGATAAATCTCTGGTGAAGACCTTGATCGTCGTCGTATTCAAATACCAAACCTTGAATCAGCATCTCGTGCAGGCCATTCCTTCGGGCGTAACCAAACTATCTTAAGGCTAAACATGAGTTGTAGGTGATACCTCCACTAATGCCAAGTAAAGGGACATTAGGGAATTCTCCACAATGGTCGACAATGATAACATTCTCTTTGGATCGGGAGCACCAATGAATGTCTGAATGTTTGAGCGTCACCAACCTTTATGACCACCTTGAACCTTGCTCATTTTTTAATACAGATTGGGGATGATGAGAAATAAGCCACCTTGACAATAGAGGAGTGCAACACATAAGTACATCTCTTTTCCTCGTTGTGCGAGTGTGAAAAGAGTGTAGGATATCTCCTAGAAATGTAGGCATCGGGTTATGGGATATGAAGATTTTGACGGTGTTAACATCTATGAGTTGGTCAGGATTTGGAAACAAAACCATCCCATAGATGAGGAGAGCCACAATTTCCTCAAAGGCTTGCAAGTCCAAGGAATTCCAACAGCTTTAGGCTTTCTCAAACAAGAACTTTGCTAGAAAACCTTTGACACCAATCCTTTATTCCCAATGAGTTATGATATCAGATGAGTACAAGTGTAGAGATTGAGCAATCTATTCTGACCTTGGGTCACTTTACGTACCGTTGAAAGGTAGTTGATTGAGAATGGGAATCCTCAGGAGTTGGGAGAATTCTTCCAAAGTAGGCACAAGTTGATAATCGGGAAATGTGAAGCAATGGTGTAAAGGATCAAAGAACTGAAAAAGCACCTTCATCATATCCTCATCTGTGTTGGAGGTGACCAAATTGAGTAGGAGACCATGTCTCTCGGTGAATGGAGAGTTTTCAGGAATCCTTGAAGCTAGCTCCTTAAGTTATGGAGGGATCGTTACAAGGTTGACTTGAATAGTTTTCTTGCGAAGTGAATCCATATCCTACAAAACAAGAACAAAGATGAATCCCAAAAATTCCTTGAAATGGTTAGTGGATGTATATGATGTTCATGATGTTATGTACAAGTATGCATATACAAACAAAACAAACAAATCCTTAGGTTTAGGCTTGCATGGAGTTTTATAGGTAAGTACCATCTTGAAGTTTAGTTGGCTCAAACCTGTCCTAGTAATAGTAACCGGGCTCTAAGGAGCTCAATATCACTGGTTTGTTTCCTTGGCCATTGTTTCAGCACAAGCCTCTTTAATGGCGACCGAAATATCCCAAGAAACCAAACCTTAATGAGTGTAGTATCGAGTATCTACCAACTTTGGATTGCACCAAAGTCGATCATCCCACTACATCCTAAAGGCCAAGTTGGTCAAGTAAAGGTTCTAAAAGTTCATTAGTGCTTCATGACATCACTCAGCGGCCCCATATTCTCTTTGATTAACTCAAAGGCTACCGGTACTCACAAATATGTCGCACTAACGTAGCTATTGCTTAGACCATGTCGGTATACCCCGCACAGTTTCCACAACGTATTGCTACTTACCTATAATGTATCCCAAATCCGGGTAGAGGATTCAAACCCAAACAAAGAACCATAATGTAAATCATACAAGTCAAAAAATGTAAGCAAATAAATGTGATCTATCCCTAAGGTAACCCCACTTTTAGAATTTTCCCCAGAAAGGTCGCCAATTCTGTGATACGGTGGGAGAACTGACTTGAGGGTTTTGCGTTTGATCGTAAATGTTGCAGTTAGCAAGAGTCGCCACTGACTTTTCTTTTATCCAAAAAAGGAAGGTGAAAAAGCACAGGAAAGACCTTTGAGATTGTTTCTTGAGTTCGGGGGGTAGATTATGAAAAGGGAAGGTATTAGCACCCTTTTCATCCATGGTTTTCCATGGGCTCTTAGTCACTTGCTAGATCACTTGCTTTTGTTTGAAATTGTGCTTAGTGTAGTTTTTTTGAAAATATTTTGTAAAGAGGCCTTTGTTTAGGAAATATTTGTAATGATTCTCGTTCGTAAGAATGTATACAAAGATGTTGATCTTTTGAAAATGTTTCCAAGTTTTGTAAGATGTTTTTAAATGTGTAGGTGTTTGTTTTGAAAATAGCAAGGATGTTTGTTTGAAATGGAGCAAGTAATTAGGAGCAATCTACCTACTCAAATGTCCTTCTTGTTCATTTTCTTTTCCTTTGACATTGTTGTCTTACTATTGATTTGGTAAGCAACCCTATCTTTGGATGTAAACGGGACGGGCGTGGGTCATCGTATAACCATGATTAGCAATGTTGCAAGGTATCTTAGCATTCTTTGTTAGGGACTAAGATCATTTGTATGGAAACTTAGATAGCGTCATCGAGGGACTATGATCTTGTATTTGTTTGTTTTTGCTAAGATACCTTACATGCGTAATATGGCAATTTTGTAAGGCAACCAAGTGGATTTTGCCATAGGGGTGCTTGTGTGCAAGTGTATTGTTTTCATGCTTGTTTTTGTCTTGAATTAGGGTTTTCTAATTGATTGGTTTTAGTTTTTCCATACAAAAACCTAATTACTAGCATTTTGTATATGAAAACGATAAATTGTGAAATTTAAAATTACTATTCTATTACAATACTTGTGGGAGGGGGTGTACAATTTGTGAATGGGGATTGCAATAATATAAACCTAATTAATCTATTACAACCAAATTGAATATGTACAAATAATTGAAGAAATATATAAAGTACAAATGCAAATGGAAAGAAATGATTTTTTTTGTTTGGATTTTTATATGAAAGATGGTTTTAACCTAAACCTAATTAGAGAAAAAATAATTTAATCAAAATTAACTTAAATTAGTTAAGAAAATAAATTAATTAAAAAAAGATTTTTTTGAATAAAAACCCTAATTCTATTTAGTTGATTAAAAGAAAATAAGTTTAAAGAAAAAGTATTTTTTTTTGTATTTTTGTCTTGAAAATAATATGTGGTGTTGTAAAATATTTTTGGCCTTTTTTATATTAAAATAAATATATTTAAATAAGTATAAAAGAAAATAAATAATAACCTAGTTTTAATTTAATTTACAAGATAATTAGTAAAGATAAATAAAATATAATGAATAAAAATAATTTTTGTGTGAGAAAAATATTTAAATTATGTCAAAACATAAATCTACTATTTTTATATTTTTAATGATTTTTTTATTATTTTAGAAAATATATTTAAAGGGAAAAATGAAATAAATAAGTAAATAAAAATAAATGGGTCAGGGGGTGCCAAAAGTAGGCAAGGAGGTGAGCTAGCAAATAAAAAAACAATGTCAGGCCCAAAGGGCCCAGCACCTGCAAAAACAACATGTTAGAAAGTCAAAAAATGTAAAAATGTAAAAAATTGTCAAGTTAGAGCTTGAACCCAGGACCAAGGGGTGAACAGGCGCGCGCTTTACAACTGGGGTGGCTAGACATCCGCTTATATAAACAAAACCATAAATATGTAAGGTAAATAAAGTCCTGATGACTTCATCTTCAACCTCCAGCCGGTGTACTTGTAACTTCTTCATTTCTCAACAAAAATGGAAGATGACAAAATAAAAGTTGTTGCATTCTTCCTCACGAATCTAACCATGTAAATAACTAAAGCTAAAAGTCAAAGATAAATGAGAATTTCTATGGCCCTAATTTGAACCCTACAAATTTCAGAAACTTCAACTCTAAAACTCTCTAAGCTCAGGCCATATAAATGCAAACTATGGATATGTACAGCTTCGTGGCAATGAGGTCTACATTTTATCTTCATAAATGCAAGCCTAACAATGCCTAAGTAATGAGATAGAAGTTCAAGAACAATACCTCAAAATTGGAAATCATGAAATGCAAATGAGCTTGTTTCAAGTGATGGTGATGATCAGGTTAGCTTCCATGGACCTCTAGGAAGCTAATGCAATGGTTGGCTTGAATTGTAGGTGGCTGGAATGGTCTGGAGAAGTCAACTTGCATACTCTGCTTTTTGGTTATGGAGGAAGGTGAAGATGGTGTTACAGTTCCAAAACAAGGACAATGATGGATTATATTTGAGGTATAGAAGCTTTGCAAATGAATTTGAGGGAAAACGCATGAGGGAAATGAGAGATACAAGTTCAAGGTCAGAAATGTGTATCAATGGTGTTTTTGAACAGATTTTTGGTTTTTGAGTGTTTGAGACTGTCTCAGGGCACTAGTCTTCATGTGTTATCTTGAAAATAGTGTATGTACTTATAGGAAGAGGTTTTGAGGCTTGAAACAACTCACAAATTGAAATCACATGTTATGGCTTGGTTACTTGATTTTGAAGCAAAGTTGACAAACATGGTTTCAATGTGAAGTACAAGGATTTGTAGGGTGGTTAGCAGGCTGTAGATATGTTGCTTCTTGCTTTTAAATGTTTTTGAGTCATAAACAACAATGTATGGGCTCAAGAAGAGTTGACATTGTGATTAAAGTCACTTTTCCAAAATGGAAGTGGTGACTTTCTTCCCAAAATGGAAATGCAACTTGGATAATGGCTCAAATGCTTGGACAATGGCTCTATCAGTTGTGTAAACATTAAATTATTGAGTTATTAAAAAGTTTGAAGCCCACAAAGCATGGTTTGTACAACATGCTTGAAGATTGGATCAAGTGTTCTTCACAAAATGGCTTGTAATTCAAGTTTGAAAACCCTAACTTCTTGCCTTTGATTATCCTTGATCAAGAATAATACCAAGGAGTTATTTGACATTTTGGAAAGCTTAGAATGTTCTATACAACCCATATTTGAATTTCTTTTGAATATTCCCCTTGGAACTATGTGATAAATTGCCATGAAGTTAGGTCAAAAATCTGCCTAACTAGGGCAAAATTTCACTAAGTTTTTTAGTTCATGAGCATGTATTCACAAATTTATAACTTGAGATACAAGCATTTTTAGGAGAAGTTGTGTGAAGAAAAGTTGTAGATTTCATGGAGATATACAACTTTCATGTTTGAGGTTTCCTTTGAATCATCTTGCATCATGGTGAAAATTTGGCTCAAAGTTATGAAAAGATAAGAAATTTTCAACACTTAGAAAAATTTCTAAGTTTAGAAATTTTGACTTTTCAAAATGGAATCTTGATTTCTTGATTTCTTGATGAATAATTTTCTTACTTTGACATGTTTTGATGAATTGTCATCTTTGGCACTTGAATTTGATCAAAAAGTCAAAGTTTGATTTTTCAGTATACGGTTGACTTTTGATCAGTTGACTGCAAAATTCATTTGTCAATCCAATGGACTTGCAATGTTTTGAATCGTGTCATTTGGTTAAAATGATGAAATTGGACTCTTGATATCATTCCTTAAACTAATTTACCATTTTCTAGGTCAAAAATCAGAAATTGCCCTTTCCCAGTCAAAACCCTAATTTTGACCATTTTGCCCTTTTGGATATTTGATCAAATTTCTTCAGGAATTATGGTCCAAACTTGATCAAATTATACATATGAGTCTAAAATGTTGATGTGGATAAAAATTATGAAGTTTGACTGTAAATTGGCCATTGTTGACTTTTTCCCCAATACAGCTGATTTTTAGGTCAACTGTTCAATTGACTGATCAAAAGTGTGATCCAAGGCTTGAAACTTGACATGAGTAATCTTGGGAGTCCATAGTGATCCATGAAAGTCATATGAAGCATTGATAGTTCAAAAATATTTGTGTCAACTCAAACCCTAATTTTGGTCCTCAATGCATAAGGAGGTGTCTTGAGCTGATCAAACCCTAGTGCAGTCTTGAGCCTAATGAGATCTGGTGAGATAATTCTTGATAAGTGAGAGGGAAAATTTTGGGGTACAACATCTGCCCCTGTTCAATCTTCTTAAGCCTGAAGAGTTAGATTGGCGTGTTTCGCCAGTCGTGACTCGGAGGTGGAAGATGATTGGACACTAGAGTGCCCAAAAATTTGCACTTGGTGATGTGATAGTTGAGGAAATGGGCTTAAAGATTCCATTTGGAGAGATGATAGAAAGATGTAGGAGATGGGCTTAAAGATGCCATCCAAAAGTGATTGTTTGTATTTAATTTGTAAGCTGAAAGAATGAGCATCAGAATGGCGTTCGTGTCTGGAGCGTATCTGAACTGTATTTGGGAGCTGATTTTGAATGAGTATCAGAATGACATCCGTGTCTGGAGTGTATCTGAACTGTATCTGAAGGATAGCTTTGAATGAGTGTCAGAATGGAATTCGTGTCTGGAGTGTATCCGAATTATATTTGAGAGTTGAATTTTGAATGAGTGTCAGAATGGCATCCATGTCTGGAGTGTATCTGAACTGTATCTGAAAGTTTAATCTGAATGAGTATCAAAATGGAATTTGTATCTGGAGCGTATCTGAACTATATCTGAGAATTTGAATCTGAATGAGTATCAGAATGGCATCTGTGTCTGGAGCGTATCTGAACTGTATTTGAAAACTGAATCTGAAAGAGAATCAGAATGGCGTCCGTATCTGGAGCGTATCTGAACTGTATCTGAAAGTTGAATCTGAATGAGTATCAGAATGGCGTCCGTATCTGGAGCATATCTGAATTGTATCTGAAAACTGAATCTGAATGAGTATCAGAATGGTGTCCGTGTCTGGAGCGTATCCGAACTATATCTGAAAGTTGAATCTGAATAAGTATCAGAATGGCGTCCGTATCTAGAGCGTATCTGATCTGTATCTGAAAACTGAATCTGAATGAGTATCAGAATGGCGTCCGTGTCTGGAGCGTATCTGAACTGTATCTGAAAGCTGAATCTGAAAGAGTATCAGAATAGCGTCCATATCTGGAGTGTATCTGAACTGTATCTTAAAGTTTTGAATATTGTTAATGGTAGTTGTTTAACCTTATCCTGAAAAGGGTAAAATGTTAGCTAAAATACAATGTTTATGTTGTATGCAATGCATTCGTATTATCAATGTTTATGATATATGGATGCAATGTATGCGTATGCGAGTTGATTCTGCGGTACGGCTATTCGATTGGGGGGAAAATCCCTGACTGCTGTTGAGGATATGTAAGTCTTCATGTTTGTGAAGTCGAAGTGTTGATGAATTTCCGTTTAGAGAAATAAACTCTGTTGTAAGGGAAATGCCGTGTACTGCTTGAAAAATCCTGCTTGAGGAATCCTGAGAATTTTGACGACTTCTACTGGGGATTGATAATTGGAAGCTCGTTCCGCTGGGAATCAAACTGTAAATTGTGGGGGATTTATGGAAATACCTTAGAGAGATCTCCCTACCTCTTAAAGCCATCAGTGATTGTCTTTTATTTTGTTTATTTGTATAATAATTATGTTCAAGTGCATATGTTCAACAATGAATCATTGGACGTTTTTGTAAACAAAACACAAGAGTAAAGAAAAATATATAGTTTTTCACTTTCAAAGGAATATCTTTGTATTGACTTTGAGTAAGTATTTTTGTACAAGGAAACAAACATTCTAGTAAGAGAGTACCATCGTAAAAAATGAAAATTTTGATACAAAGAAAAGATAGCTATGTGTAAAAATCCCATGGGGTTCCCATTTTGTTATAGCCTTTGTATCTCTAAGCATCTTGTCTATTTATTGCCTCGTCCGAAGATGATTGAATTGATCAGAACCTCTGAGTTTGTCAGTTGAGGCTAAAGGTTATCCGTAAGGTGATCCAACGGGACATAGCCATATGCTTTAATTCCCTAACTTTTGTATGGACCGCCCTTTCGGGTTTTCAGTCCACCGGGAAACCCTTTTTTTCCCAAGTCACCCTTTCAGGTTTTCAACTTACCGGGTGTACAGATTTTTTTTGTTTTATCCCTAATTTTTTTCTGAACCTTTTGGTTCGTCGGGATGCCCTTGTTTTGCCTAGGTATGTCAACCTAGTGGGTCTCTTATGCGTAGTATCTTTTGACTATGTCTGTGTTTGCAGGATGCGGCAGGTCGTCACGATCCATGGTGGTTAAGATCATTGCCCCACCAGAGAAAATGTTTTTGATTACAAACGGTCATTCGTATGTGGGAGTCCATTTGCCCCTAGGACCACCTTATGGCAGTATGATGCGTTTGATCACCAGATCTCCAACTTGATACACTTGGCGTCTGACCTTCTTGTTGAAAGCGTTGATCATCCGTTTTTGATACATTTGACCAAGGCAAACAGTAGTAAGTCTCTTCTCATCAATCAAGTTCAATTGATCAAGTCGAGTCTGGATCTAATCATTTTCATTTAGCCCTGCATCCTTCATAATTCTTAGAGAGGGGATCTGAACCTCAATAGGCAAGACGGCTTCCATGCCATATACCAAAGAATAGGGTGTTGCCCCAGTTGATGTGCGACCTGTGGTACGATACTCGTGGAGAGCGAACGGCAACATCTCATGCCAGTCTTTGTATGTGACTGTCATTTTCTGTATGATCTTTTTAATATTCTTATTTGCAGCTTCGACAACACCATTCATCTTTGGCCGGTAAGGGGGAGAATTTTGATGTTGGATCTTGAATTGCTCGCACAAAGCGGTGATCATAGTGTTGTTGAGATTTGTACCATTGTCAGTGATGATCCTTTCCGGGATACCGTACCGGCAAATGAGATTTTTCTTGATGAAACGGGCAATAACATTCTTGGTAACAGAAGAAAAGGAAGCTGCCTCCACCCACTTTGTAAAATAATCAATGGCCACTAAGATGAAACGGTGTCCATTGGAGGCTGTCGACTTGATTTCCCCAATCATATTTATTCCCCACATAGCAAAGGGCCAAGGAGCCGTCAAGACATTCAGAGGAGCTGGAGGTACGTTCACCTTGTCAGCATAGATCTGACACTTGTAGCAGGTTCGAGAGTGTTGATAGCAATCTTCTTCCATGGTAGACCACTAATAGCCTGCCCTTAGGATTTTCTTTGCCATCGTATGCCCACTGGAATGGGTGCCAAAAGTGCCTTCATGCAATTCAGCCATGATCCTTTCAGCTTCAACCTTATCTACGCACCTAAGTAACATAGAGTCATGATTGCGTTTGTATAGAATGCCATTACTAAGGAAGAATTTAGCAGAGAATCTCCTTAAGAACTTCTTATCATTGATTGAAGCTCCTTCTGGATATTCTTGAGCCTCAAGATACTTCTTGACTTCGTGAAACCAAGGTCGGTCCACTACTTCTTCAGTATTAATCTCGTGACAGTGTGCTGGTTCCTCCATTCGCTCGATGGTGATCTGGGGAGCCTTGTTATCCCAATTAAGTTTAAACATAGATGACATTATGGCTAGAGCGTCTGCTAGCTGATTTTCTTCTCGCAGGAAATGCTCGAAGGTAACCTTCTCAAAATGTGGTAGCAACGTCAAAACATGTTCTTTGTAAGGGATAAGGTTAGGGTGTTTGGTGTCCCATTCCCCTTTGATCTGAGTGATAACCAAAACTGAACCTCAGAGTACATCCAAGGATTTGATCCCCAAGTCTATGGCAGCTTTGAGACCAAAGATGCACGCTTCGTATTCTGCCATGTTGTTTGTATAATTAAAGCAAAGTCTGGCAGTAAAGGGAGTATGACACCCTTCCAAAGATATGAGTACAACACCGATACCATTTCCAAGTGCGTTGGATGCCCCATCAAAGAACAAGGTCCATCGGGATCCTTGTTCAAGTTCGTCATATGGCCTGAATTCTTCACAGTTGTCTAATGTCATGATGTCTTCATCCGGAAATTCAAACTCCATGGAATGGTAATCTTCTACAGCTTGGTGAGCAAGGTGATCAGCAAGTACACTGCCCTTTATAGCTTTCTGGGTAGTATATTGTATGTCATATTCTATCAGGATCATCTGCCATCTCGCTATTCTCTCGGAGAGAGCAGGCTTCTCGAAGATGTATTTTATCGGATCCATTTTAGATATCAACAAAGTAGTATGAGTCATCATAAACTATCTTAGCCGGCGAGAAGCACATGCCAGAGCGCATCAAGTTTTCTCAAGCAGTGAATATCTGGTTTCACAGTCGGTAAACATTTTGCTCGGGTAGTAAATAGCATGCTCTTTTTGGCCAGACTCGTCATGCTGCCCCAATACACACCCCATTGAGTTTTCTAAAACAGTCAGATACATGATCAATGGTATTCCCTCGACTGGTGGCATCAACACAGGAGGCTCTTGTAAGTATTCTTTGATTTTGTCAAAAGCAACTTGGCACTCGACATTCCATTTGACTACTTGATCTTTCTTCAATAATTTGAAGATTGGTTCACAACTAGCTGTTAGGTGAGAGATGAATCTGGCAATGTAGTTCAAACGTCCCAAGAATCCTCTGACTTCCTTCTCAGTACGAGGAGCAGGTATCTCTTGTATTTCTTTTACCTTGGTAGGATCTACTTCAATACCTTTGTTGCTGACGATAAAGCCTAGGAGTTTACCAGACCGTACCCCGAATATGCATTTGTTTGGATTCAACCTCAGTTTATACTTCTTCAGTCTCTCAAACAGTTTTTGTAAGTGATCAAGGTGCTCTTCTTTTGTTTGAGATTTGCCTATCATATCGTCCATATAGACCTATATTTCGTGGTGTATCATGTCGTGAAATAGAGCTACCATGGCACGTTGATAGGTTGCCCTAGCATTCTTCAGTTTGAATGGCATCACCTTATAGCAGAAAGTGCCCCACTGCATGACAAAGGTTGTTTTCTCCATGTCCTCGGGCGCCATTTTGATTTGATTGTAACCTGAGAATTCGTCCATGAAGGAAAACACTTTGTATTTTGTCGTATTGTCAACTACAATGTCATTGTGGGGGAGTGGAAAATCATCCTTAGGGCTTGCCCTATTCAAATCTCTGTAGTCCACATACATTCATACTTTTCCATCTTTTTTGGGCACGGGAACAACATTGGCAACCCATTGGGGATAAGAGGTGACAGCCAAGAATCTAGCGTTGAATTGCTTCATGACTTCCGCTTTAATCTTTTCTGACATATCAAGCCTCATGCGGCGAACCTTTTGTTTTATTGGAGGATAATCCTCTCTTGTAGGAAGACGATGTACCACAATATCTGCATCAAGTCCCGGCATATCTTTATACGACCAGGCAAAGACTTCAACATAATCGTGTAACAACTGAATCAGGCGCTCCTTGATACTGGGTTCCAGATTGACACCCACCTTGACCTCTTTTTTGTCTTCTTCGGTACCTAGGTTGATTGTATCCACGGGTTCCTCGTGAGGCTAAATGGTTCTCTCTTCTTGTTGTAGTAGTCTGGCAAGTTCTCTTGGTAATTCACAATCTTCCTCACCTTCGTCTTCGGCTTGATAGATTAGATTCTCAGAGTCACAAAAGGCCATAGCAGTATTGTTAGCCATGGGATCTCGAATGGATTTATACATGCATTGTGAGTGTGAGTGTGTGTAAGGGTATAGTTATCCTTGAAAGAAATAAAAATGAAAAAAAAAATAAAAACAATGAGCACAAAAGTTTGTATGCAAAAACGTCCATGATTCATTGATGTCATATGAAAATGAGATAATAACCCTTACAAATGGACCATTGTGCCTCGGGTAAGACACAAAGTTTTAAGAGTGCGAATTGTTTTAATATTAATGATCCAACAAAATGTAAAGACAAATTACTGTGAGATAAAAGTGATCGGGACAAAATCTCTAGCCTCCTAGTTGTTGATCCCTCCACTGACAGTCGGTAATATCCAATCTTCCAAGTCATAGCTATCTTCATCTCCTTCTACGGCGTTGACCTCGCAGTTGCTGATCATCAGGGGTGGTCCTCTGGTGCGAGCGCGATGTACAGCCTTCTGAGCACTTGAAGTGAAACCCAGGCCAAACTTGTCAGACTTATATGGGATATCTAGGAGTTATCCCCAGATAATGCACCTGCCTTCTTCTACCACTACTTTGGCATCCTTCAGAGATGACATCCGGAGCAGAGGCCTTGTGACCTTGGCAATAGCCTTGGTTACTGCCACATCTTGTGGGACCTCTTCAAAGTGATGAAATGGAGTTTCAATAAATTCACCATCTAATTCCACATATCTGAAGGAATTGAGATGGTTGATCATATACTCTTCTTCTCCATGAATGGTGATAATCTTCCCTTGAATAAGATATTTCAGCATTTGGTGCAACGTAGAAGTGACAGCGCCAGCATTATGAATCCATGGTCGGCCTAGCAAGCAAGAATACGATGGACGGATATCCATTACATAAAAAGTTGACTCAAAAGTTTGTGTTCCAACTTTTATGGGAATGTCTACCTCCCCGTGTACCATCCTTTTCAAGTCGTCAAAAGCCCTTACAACTATGTTACTTGGTTTTAATGTCAATCTGTCACAGACAAGCCTATCAAGAGCTTTTTTAGGAAATACATTCAGAGATGAGCCGGTGTCCACCAAAATATGGGCGAAGGTTGTGCCCCTACATTCAACTGAGACATACAATGCCTCATTATGCTTCCTTCCTCTCGGCAGCATCCGAAAAACCTAGACCATTATCTACAATCAAGCTGGCTACACAGTCCTGGAATTGATCGGCGGATGTCTCTTGGGGTACATGAGCAGTTTTCAGGAATTTTACCAAGGCTTTTTCATACGCCTCGGAACATAATAGTAATGCCAGCGTGGAAATTTTAGAGGGAGTTTTCCCCAGTTTTTCAACGACATCGTAGTCGCTTGTCTTTATGATCTTTAGAATTTCCTTCATCTCTTTCCGGGAGGTCTCAGGGATAGCCAATGATTAAGCCTTCGTCCGGACAGGCTCAATCAGAATACTTTTACCTCGAGTTTCGGTTAACTCAACAGCAGGAGTGTCAGTAGGAATGATAACAGGGGTTGTAACAGCTTTGTCAGTTGGAGTATTGTTGGAGATAATTATAGGATTGGGAACAACTTTTGGGGGAGCAATAGCAGGAATGATTATGGGTCCAGAAACTGCTTTTGGGGGAGCAATTTCTGGAGAGAATATCCTTCCGCTTCGGGTAATCTTGCTAGTTCCTGCAATATTACTGACGTCGGAATCCACTTTCTCATAACTTGAATCTTCGGCGGTTGGCCAGTCCTGCTTGGCACCATGGTAGTAGACATCCCCTCCATAATTCCATGGTACGGTCTTGTCTGACGAATATGGGACTGGTCCAGGCATTATAATTATTAAAGGAGTTGCTTTCGGAACTGATGTAATTCTAACGGGTCTTTTGGTGGAGACCCTGGAAGAATTGGCGAAAATGGTAATGATAGAAACATCTTCAAAAGGAACAGGTGGAACAGAAGTCTTCTCGAATAAAATTTCTTTGTTATCTATTAGGCACTGAACGCTTGCTTTCAACAAAGGACAGCTGGTTGGTGAGGACAAACAGAATTGGCAAACTTCATCACAGCCCGGGAACACACTGGCATTCAACAAGTTCACTTTGATAGTCATAAGTGGGGTCATAAGTTCATCAACTTAAGTAACAAACATTTCTTCTTCAATGGCATTGGCATTATGGTCATGTCTGGGCATAGGGGCAGATATGACATTTGGCTTTTCAGGCGCATTGAATTCAATTTCTTTTGCTTCAATGAGATCCTGTATTTTGTTCTTTAGAGCTGTTGTACCCCAATTTTTACCCCTAAGATCCCTTCATCATACCATGTTGATTTATTCACAACAATATCACACTAGGATTCTTTGTTCCCTTCATCTTTAGAGCTGTTGTACCCCAATTTTTACCCCTAAGATCCCTTCATCATACCATGTTGATTTACTTTGAGTTTTGCTACTTTTAAGGGATTACCAAGCACCTAGACTTATGTTCCTTTTATGATCATTAATATTGTTTTGTTATCTTCATTTAACTAATAAAATACAATGTTGGTTTGTCTTACTTGTTATACAAATAGGTGAAGGGGAAAGAGATTTAACAAATTACTCCATGGGTTCATAAGTTTATTTCCATGCCCTAGCCAATAAAAGCTTGAGAAGTTCAAATCTTATCATTGAAGTTGTTATGGAAGAAACGGTATGGCAAGGTTTATTTTGGTTCACCATATTTCAAAGTTATCAAGATTTATTCAAAACTACAAGGGGTTGATTGGAGAAGCTATTATGTTTGGACAAGGCCTTGTTCATATTGGTCACAAGGTCATAGTTCTCTCAAATTTCAAGATATGGAAGTGGTTTTGGTGGGTAAGAGTTCTAATTATCATCCTCAACAACGTCTATTTACAAAGCAAGAATATTGGTACAAGAAGTTTGTTCAAACTTGTCAAAGTTCCTCAAGGCATTTTCTTGATCTAGAAGCTAGGATTTTGAACTTCAAAGGAGTATATCTTGCTCATCTTTTGGTATTTTTGAATGATTACAAAGACATCCTTCTCTTTAAAGATTTATCAACAAATCACTTCAAAAGTTCCAAGGATTTTTCATGTGGGAGAAACTTGATGAAGAAGAAATATTACAAGTCCTTCGGATGAATCCCCAATTTTCCATGTGTGACTTCAAATGATCATAACTTGGTCAATTTTTATCACCTTGAGCCTATTATTTTTCCATAATGATCTTGAAGATGTTAAATTTATTCCTTCTTTTATGTGAAAAGTGGTAAAATGGATGGAGGTTGCCTTAAATATGAAAAAGATTATAGGTCATTTCATGATTTTTGGCCAACTTCAACAAGTCATAACTTGCTCAATTTTTGGAGATTTTGAGTGGTTCAAGTTTCAAAATGTCATTCAATATATCTAATTCATTCCATCTTTTTTGGTCAAGAGTAAATTTCAAGTGGAAGGCCATGTTTGGATGCAAAGGATTATAGGTCATTTTTAAAGAAGAATTTGAAATATTTCTAAGTATGGAAAGTCAACCCTTTTTCTTCAACTTTGATTCAATGCAACTTTCAGCTCAAGCATCCATTTGATTCCATTATTTTTCCATTGCAAAGCTTGTAACCTCATCTTTCTAAAGCATCAAGAATCATGCCCTAAGACCCCTTGAGTTGGAAATGCCATGGATTTGAATTTGGTAACTTGAAACTGAATTTTCCACAAAGTCAGAATTTTGAAATCCATAATGTGACTTCTAAACACAAGATTTATGCGTGTTTTTGATTTAAACTTGATTAGCAAACTTGCCAGAAGTGATTGGCACCCTAAAACGCAAGATTTGGTTGAGTTTTGATGGAAATGAAGTCACACTTCACTCGTGCTCGACCTTCATTCAATTTCCCTCCAAACTTCCTTGTTTCTTCCAATTTTAATTCTCATTCACTTCCCTATAAATAGAGGGTCATCCCCCATTCATTTCTTCAAGCTTTGAGAGCCAAGAACACCCTGCCAAAACCTCACACGAACCCATCTTTTTTGAATTCAGTTTCTGAGATTTAAGCTTCCTTTTCCAAATTTCTTTGCGCATTCATCATTCTTAAGCATCATACAAACTCTCCAACACTTAAACCAATCAAAACGATCCATAATTCAAGCTACGGAAGTCCAGTTTCAGAGCTTCTTCCTTGAACTTCGAAAAGGTAGAATTCTCCACCATTTGGATCTAAATCAAGCACTAATCTATTCTACTCCTTCTCCTGATTCTAATGCTGCTTACAATTTTTAAATCCATTGAGAATTGAGAGAGAAATCTCAAATTGAAGGTGCTCGCTATTTTCTGGGTTTTTGATTCATATCTCTCTCCATACCTTATATAAATTTGGCGCGATGGTGGTGTTAGAATCGTCTTAAAGAGACGAGTTCAATGATACTAGCCTGGGATTCTAATTTTTCCATTTGAAGGATCTCACAAAATCCCCATTGCAGGGTGTCTGGAGGTTGAAGATGATGACATGTCTCGTCTCATCCAATGATAGTGCGCCAAACGTTTTAATTTCATTGGTTTCCCTTTTCTGATCATATGTGTATCTCATTAAGGTCCATATCAAGCACAGCGCGTCTGATCCACTGGATTAGCTTACTAACGCGTTTTGACTATGATCTGATGGTCCACATCTTTTTGGTTTTATTTTATTTTCTGATTTTATATTTTTATTTATTAAATTTTCAAAAATTCATAACTCTTTTATTTATTATCCAGAAATTATGAAAAAATTCACAAAAATACTTTGAATTATTTCTAATCTCATGACTATTTTTTAATATTTTTATTTTGATATTTGATATTTTTTGTATTTTTTGAATCATTTTCTTTCTTTTAATTACTTAAAAAATACTTTCTGACATTTTTTAATTCTGAAAAAATTCATAAATATTATTTTGCATATTTTTGACTTTCTTAAAATTTTATAGAATTTTATATTGAGGATTAATATTTTTGACCTATTTTCTATTTGTTTGAGCAATTTTAAATAGTTTAAAAATAGTTTTTGACTTTTAAAAAATTACCAAAAATTTTATAAAAATATTTGGATCCATTTCTGATTTTTCTATGATCTTACTTTTTATTTTTTTGACTAATTTGAACATAGTTGGTATTTTTTCTCTTTATTGTCTATTTTTAAACATTATTTTTTAACCCTTTTGTATATATATTAAAATGTGATATTATTTTGTGACTATTTTCTGGTTGATCTTGGGTTAGATTTTGGATCATGAACTTTATTAACATCATTGGATCCATGGTGTTGAGTTTAACTCCACAAAAATAGATGAATGATTTTAATAATAGTTTGATTAAAATTTAATTCAAATATGGTTTGTATATTTTTTCCCTATCCCTCTTCATCTCATCCCCTTCTTATTGCACTAGGTGTTATTGGAGCATGATCTCTATATCTTGTCTCAAAACAAATGGTGCATGAATTTCTATTGACTGGCCTCAAAATAGGTACGACTTCTATGTAAGTCTACTTACGATTGCTTAACATAGCGCTAAATTTTGTCTTTGATACAACTTCTTCTCTTTCAAAACTTGCAATGCTACTCTTAAATGTTCAGCATGCTCTTCTTCTGACTTAGAGTAAATCAAAATATCATCAATGAACACCACTACGAACCGATCCAAATAAGTGTGAAAGATACGATTCATATACTCCATGAATACTCCCGGCGTATTAGTAACACCGAAAGGAATCACCGAATACTCGTAATGTCCATAACGCATTCTGAAAGCCGTCTTCTGAATATCTTCATCCTTCACTTTAATCTGATGGTAACCCGACCTCAGATCAATCTTACTAAACACACGAGCATCCACCAATTGATCCATCAAGTCATCTATTCTTGGAAGCGGATACTTGTTCTTAATCGTCACTTTATTCAGCTGTCTATAATCAACACAAAGCCTCATACTTCCATTTTTCTTCTTTACTAACAACACTGGAGCACCCCACGGCGATACACTTGGTCTTACAAACTTCTTCTCAAGTAACTCTTCCAATTGCTTCTTCAACTCTGACAATTCAGACGCAGACATCCTATATGGTGCCATAGACACAGGTCTGGTACCAGGTACAAGATCAATTGCAAACTCAACTTCTCTCTCTGGCGGTACATCAGGAATCTCGTCAGGGAAAACTTCAGGAAATTCACACACCACCAGCAATTCCTCAATTATAGCTTGAGTCTCTACATATAGCGACGCCATCAACGAGAACATATGTGCTTCCTCTTGCATCAACTTCCTCAATTGTCTAGCAGACAACAGACCATCTTCTTCTTCCTCAGGAGTAGAAAACTTCACAGACTTGTCATAACAGTTAATATGAACACAGTTATGCTCTAACCAGTTCATACCCAGAATTACATCCAAACCTCTTAACGCTAAACAAACCAAATCAACAACAAAGTATCTGTCGAAGATCGACAAGGGACACTTAGCACACACAAAATAAGTATTCACCGACCCCTTGAATGGAGTATCGACGACCATTTCTTCATCCAAAGAAGATAACACAAGACCCAATCTTTCAACACAATCAGCAACAATAAAACAATGCGTAGCACCAGTGTCAATAATAGTAATTAAAGGAGTACTATTAATGAAACATGTACCTCTAATAAGTCTGTCCTCAGCAGTTGTCTGATTCTCCACTAAAGCAAACACTTTACCACTTGACTGAGCCCTCTTCGGTTTAGGACATTGGCTACCAATGTGCCCTTCTTCTTTACGGTTGAAACAAACCACATTCTTATGCTTACATTCAGATACAACATGTCCGTTCTTACCACAACAGAAACACCTCTTCACTTCAGTAATGAACACATTACTCTTGTGTCCAAGTTTCCCACACTTAAAACAAACCACACCAGCAGGAGCATCTCCCCCACTAGTCCTCTGACCATGAGCAACTCTCTGCTTACCCTTACCAGCTGGGGCATCATAAGGCTTACCATAATTATGTTGGTGCTTACCCCTCTTCTCACTGATAATCTTGTAATGAGCATTATTATCCTCCTCATGAATCCTGCAGCTATCAACCAAATCAGCAAAGACACGAATTTTCTGATATCCAACTGCTTTCTTAATCTCCGGGCGCAACCCATTCTCAAATTTAATACACTTTGAAAACTCAGCATTTTCCTCAGCGTAATGCGGATAAAACTTGGCCAACTCAGCAAACTTGGCAGCATACTCAACAACAGACTTACTTCCTTGCTTCAGCTCAAGGAACTCAATTTCCTTCTTACCACGGACGTCTTCAGGAAAATACTTTCTCAAAAACTCCCTACGGAACACAGCCGAAGTGACATTCTCACCTGCAGCTTCTAACTTTTGACAAGTCTCTAGCCACCAGTCATCAGCCTCGACTGCTAGCATATGAGTCCCATAACGAACCTTCTGTGCTGGAGTGCAATCCATCACACAGAAGATTCTCTCAATCTCTTTCAACCATTCTAATGCTCCGTCAGGATCATACTTTCCCTTGAACGTAGGTGGATTCTCTCTCTGGAAAGTCGCCAAGCTACGAGATCCAGCATTCCCGTCAGCATTCAGTTGATTTTCCATCGCATGAGCCATTGCTTCTAAAGCAGCAGCAAGTGCAACATCATTCCTCCCAGCCATCTCAACTTCTCACTACAACATAAACAACGATTAGAACTCAAATAACAATACTCAATTGTTAGACAACTACGACTCGACGACAAGGTCGGACCAACCTTTTGCTCTGATACCAACTTTGTAACACTCCAATTCTACCCTAAGCAATTATGCAAAATAAATCAGAGTTATAAAATTTCAATCATACAAATGAATCAGGACGTCACAAATTCTTCTAACAAATTCATTGCATTCATCGTGGATATATAACACTTTTTCAAACATCGGATGAACCATCAACATATCATCTTTAATCAAATAAATCAACATCTACGCAGCGGAATTCTTAATAACATCTCTAACAAAACAGCAACTTCGAAACATCTCATATTTAATAATAATCAATTAAAATTCAACAACTGAAAATCAACAATGAAAAATCAGCAAACGTTCACCCCCCAGAGTGTTACATATCAGAGCAATGACACCGACTCGAACTATTGAAGGTATACAGCCTTCACTCTCAATTACTTGCACGTTACCAATATAGGGGCAATATTCAAACAGAAGGGGTGAGATATATAACAATATAATAAAGTGCATGATAATTAATATATAAAATTAGATCAACAACATCACCGCTTCTCATCTCATAATCAACGAAAATCTCAACAATAATATACATTCATCAACATCAAAATACACTTCTTTATGAAATCATATAGTGCGACTCAATACTATGAAAATGCATGTGGTACCATTGGAGCAAAACTCCCATCTCAAAAATTTGCCAATTAATAAAGGCATCAACAAGGCATAGCCTTCATTTCAAAATTTTCCAATCCAGGCCATCTCAACGAGCATAAGCTCCATCTCAAAATATGTAATATATGCGACACAACTATGAATGTAATAATAACACCCAAGTTAACAACATCTCAAATCATCTCAAAACATCTTAATTTAACATCTCAAAACATCTCAAATTATCATCTCAAAACATCTCAAATTATCATCTCAAAACATCATCTCAAAGACATCTCAAATTATCATCTCAAAACATAAAAATAATTTATCAAACATCCTTTATTTATTATAAATCATCCACACAATATTATTAATAGCTTCTCATTAATAACTCAGCAGTATTTTAATTACCACAGTCAATCAAACTGTCATTCTGTAACTCTAACGTCAAGACCGACACTATCCTACTGTTATAGTTCAAACAACAGCTTCTAAGCATCTAACGTTCATCGCTCTGCAAAAAACAACGAAAAGGCCATCCAACTTCTGACCATGCAACCTCTAACCAACGCTATTTCTAAATACATAACTTCTGATGACGCAACCTCTAGGCGACACGATCTTCTGACTACTATAACTTCTGACTAATGCAACCTCTGATCAGATGCAACCTCTGATCAGATGCAACTTCTGATCATCACATCTTCTGACTAACCCCATCTTCTGACCAGATACAACTTGTGATCATCACATCTTCTGACTAACCCCATCTTCTGACTAATACAAATTCTGACTAGCCACATCTTCTGATTAATACAACTTCTGACCAGACACATCTTTTGATTAATACAACTTCTACTACCAGAACCTCTATTCTTTAATAGTGCAATGCAACTTCTAACTAACATGCGTATAACATCAGAACTTCTATCTTGCACTAATTTGACGCAACTCTCTTCAACATACTTCTAATGTCAGAACTGCTACTTCCTAATGATTCAACGCAACTTCTAACAACTTACGTCTAATTTCAGAACTGTTATTTTCTATTCATCATATTGTTCTAATTCTTCACCTGATATCAATCTAAATAAGAACAGTATTAACAAATTCTATTCTCCAAAATAATTCATTAGTTCTAATACAGTAGCACCTCATATCATTCTAGCATAATTCTGCGTTTTCATTACTGCTATATTCAACGTTTCTTCCATGCATCTCACCATGGGATTCACGCTTAAAGCCCTAAAACTTAATACATTCATGACAATTCATCACCCATAATTACTCTATAATCTTACAGCATTTTAACAGCATCAAGGCATCAATATTCATCAAAATTCATCAATCCTCATCATACATCAATCATATATTCTCAATTCATGAACAAAACAACAATCACCACTAATCCCACATACAAATCATCATAAGCCCAATTATAGAGTTAGAACCCCACCCTTACTTTGGATTGAAGGTCCCTCTACAATTTCCGGTTGAATTCTCGTTCTTGTCGTTTTCCACTTTCTCTAGCAGCTTGCACATTCTCTTCCAAATCCTTATTTCTTTCTACTGCTTATTTCTTTCTATTCCTTCTAACAAATAATAAAATAACCCTATTATTCTATTATTCCTTATTGGGCTTAAAACCAACACACCCCCTTATTACTTCTATCCTCCCAAAATAAGCCCACATTAAATAATATTACACTTCTAATATTATTTCACCACATAATATTATATCTCTAATATTATTTCTCCACTTAATAAAATAAATCCAATTAATTATAATATAACTTCTTAAATATTCCAAAAATAATTTAATTAAATAATTAATTAAATTACGGGCGTTACATTAATCGCAGGGAAGTTACAGAAATGGGAGGAATTATGGACGGTGTGCCGAGGGGCATGCTATGGTGGTGATGGGTGCCGACCGGTACCATGTTTTGTGTCGAGGGGAATGAACCCATCAGCCAGTGTATCCTTTTAATTATTTTATGTGTCTGTTTTATTTGACTGTTACCTTAGTATTTTATTACAAAAATGTATGTAGTAGGGTTGGAAAGGAATGAATGACAACGTCAGTTATTTATTAGTAACAGAAGTGAGCAATTGGTAGATTAGCATAAATATAGCAGGTAAGATTATTAAGTAACAGGGTTAGTAAATGTTAGCAGCAAGTTAATAATAGCAGAAAACAATAGAAAAACTTGTATAAAATAAAATAGCAGTAGAGATAATTTAAGTAGCAGGAAAATAATAGCTTCATTAATTTAGCATAAAACTATTAATAAGGCTTATCAGCAGAATGATTTAGTGGAAGTATTTTAGTAGGACTGTGTTAATAACAGTAGTGGCATGTGTAAGTTGTTGTGTTATTGTTATTAATTGTTGAAGTTGCAGGTCATGAATTTTATTGTGTTGCCTCTATTGATTGGCAATTAATAAGTTGTAGGCTTATGCCAATGTTGTTATATGTTGCTGTTATTTTTGTTATGTTTCATTAAGTGGTCGCATACATGGTATATCATGTTAGAACTGATGCTCGTTAAGTTGGCCTGGACTGGCAAATATAAAGTTGAAGGCTTATGCCTTGCTGATGCCTCTATTAATTGGCAAGTTATTAAGTTGGGAGATCTGCTCCATTGGTACCAAATGTATGTGCATAAAAATGAGTCGCATTCCACGTTGCATATTTGAGTTGTCGTGTTGATGAATTAATCGTTATGTTTTGTTGATATTTTGTCGTAATTGTTGTTATTTATAAGTTGTGGGGCGGTGATTTTGCATGAACTGATTCTAATATAATGTTTATCATACGTTCAATTATATTGTTAGATATCTCACCCCTTATGTTTGAATGTTACCCCGATGTTGGTAACGTACAGGTAATCCAAAGTGAAGGCGGTTTACCTTCAGTAGTTCGAGTCGGAGTCATTGCTCTGATACGTAACACTAGGGGGGATGAGCGCTTGCTATTTTATTGTCGATTTTTTCAGTTAATTGAACTTTAAGTTATTGTTCGTTAAATACTTTTTATTTGAAGTTGTTTCAGTTGGACGAAGATGATATATTCTTTTAAGTTGAATATTTGATTCTGCTGCGTAGTTGAAAGTTATTAATTTTAAAACATTAATTTATGTTGTTGTTGGTTCATCCAAGTTTAATGTGTTATGCATCTGTAATGAATTCTGTTGTTTTAAGTTAAAATTGCAGCATCCAGATTTAGTTGTTGAATTTTTATAACTCTGATTTTTATAATAATTGTCGGGTAGAATTGGGGTGTTACAAGTTGGTATCAGAGCTGTTGTACCCCAATTTTTTCCCCTAAGATCCCTTCATCATACCATGTTGATTCACTCACAACAAGATCACACTAGGATTATTGGTTCCCCTCCCTACATTTAGTCTTGCCCTTTTTGAGGGATTACCAAGCACCTTGACTTATGTTCCTTTTGTGATCATGAATATTGTTTTGTTTTCTTCATTTAACTAATAAAATGCAATGTTTGTTTGTCTTGCTTGTTATCCATGTAGGTGAAGGCAATGAGATTTAACAAGCTACCCCATGGGTTCATGAGTTTATTTCCAAGCCCTAGTCAATATAGCTTGAGAAGTTCAAACCTCACCATTGGATTGGTTTTGGGAGAATTGGAATGGCAAGGTTGCTTTGGTTCATCACATTTCAAGGTTATTAGATTTGACTCAAAAGTACAAGGGGTTGATTGGAGAAGTTGTCATGTTTGGACAAGGCCTTGTTCCTATTGGTCACAAGAGCATATTTCTATCAAATTTCAAGATATAAAAGTGGTTTTGGTGGCTATGAGTCCTCATTATCATCCTCAAAAACTTCTATTCATAAAGCAAGAATATTGGTACAAGAAGTTTGTTCAAACTTGTCAAAGTTCCTCAAAGCATTTTCTTGATCTAGGAGCTAGGGTTTTGAACTTCAAAGGAGTACATCTTGCTCACCTTTTTGTATTTTTAAGTGATTCCAAAAATATCCTCCTCTTCAAAGGGTTATCAACAAATCACTTCAAAAGTTCCAAGGATTTTTCATGTGGAAGGAACTTGGTGAAGAAGAAAGATTACAAGTCATCCAGATGAATCCACAATTTTACATGAGTGACTTCAAATGGTCCTAACTTGGTTAATTTTTATCACCTTGATTCCATACTCTTTTCCATAATGATCTTGAATATGTGAACTTTATGCCTTCTTTTATGTGCAAAGTGGGAAAATGGATGAAAGTTGCCTTAAAGATGCAAAAGATTATAGGTCATTTCATGATTTTTTGCCAAATTCAACAAGTCATAACTTGCACAAATTTTGGAGGTTTTGAATTATTCAAGTTTCAAGGTGTCATTCAAGAGGTCTACTTCATGCCGTCTTTTTTGGTCAAGAGCAAATTCCAAGTGGAAGGCCATGTTTGGATGCGAGACATTATAGGTCATTTTTGAAGAAGAATGTGAAATATTTCTAAGTATGGAAAGTCAACCCTTTTTCTTCAACTTTGACTCAATGCAACTTTCATATCAAGCATCCATTTAACTCCATTCTTTTTCCATTACAAAGCTTCTAACCTCATCTTTCTAAAGCATCAAGAATCATGCCCTAAGACCCCTTGAGTTGAAAATGCCATTGGTCAGAAGTTGTCACTTTGAAATTGAATTTCTCACCAAGTCAGAATTTTGAAATCCATAATGTGGCCTCTAATCACAAGTTTTCCACGCGTTTTTGCCTCTAAACATGTTTAGTGAAGTCCAAATTTGTTTAGGGCATCAAAACGCAAGAATTGGATGAGTTTTCATGAAGTTTGTATCACACTTCACTCGTGCATCAGGTGTGCATGATTTCCCTCCAAAACGCATCATTCACTCTTCCTTTTGATCCCATTCGCTTCTCCTATAAATACATAAACTATCCCATTCAATTTCCCAAGCTTGGATAGCCAGAATCACCCTGCCAAACTTGCTCTATAACTCAATTTTCTGTAACTTCAAAGTCCATTCTCGGCCCTTTTTCAATCCAATTTTTCCATCAATTCACCTTCCTTGATCTTCCCTAAAGTTAACCATATAATTACATTCGAGAATTGTGCCCTATACTGCTTCATAGAAGTCCAGTTTCAGAACTCTGCCACTCAACTTTAATAGGTAGATACCTTCATCAATTCTTCAAAACTCTGATATCATTGTGTTGCTCTCATTGCCCGGGTTCTAGTCACAACACTTACCTTTTACTTGAAACATGTTTTGACCATGAAATTTCAAATCCCTTTTCAAAACTTTCCTTCCAAATTACTTGAGCTACAGTTTATATAAATTTGGCGCGAGGGTGTGGTTGTCTTCGTCTTGAAGAGACGAAGCGAATGGCATAGGTCTGAGCTTCTGATTTTACAGTTTGAGAGACCTGCAATTCGTGATGGATGGAGGTTGAAGATGACCAACGTGTCATCTTCTAACCAATGAAGGTGCGCCATCTGTATTTTTCAAATTCTGATTTAATTAATGATTATGTACAATATTCACGAATGACCATGATATGCACAGCGCGCCAGATCCCTTGGATTTGATTACTAACGCATTTTGACTTTCATCCAATGGTCCACATATTTTAATTTTATTTTCTTTTTCTGATTTTTATATTTTAATTGTTTTAAATTTCAAAAAATTATAGAAAATTCATTTTTAGTCAAAAAAATCTGAAAAAATTATGAAAAAAATTTTCGATTATTCTCTTTCTGATTTTTATTTTTTCACAATTTAATTTTGTGTTTTGGTATTTTTTAACAAATTCTACACTTATTTGATTTGTTTTAAATGCTTAAAAATACTTTTATACATTTTTAAATTCTGAAAAAAATCATGGAATGATCCAATGATATTGTGACAAATATTGGTGACCTCATTTTATTTTTATTTCTGACTTTACTATTTTTTACCATTTTTTTGAGCCATTTATTTTAATTTTAAAAATAGTTTCTGACTTTAAAAAATTACCAAAAAATGGATGAATGCTTTTAATAATAGTTTGATTAAAATTTTATTTTCATTTTATTTTCATTTCTTGATTAATTTGAACATAGTTGATATTTTTATAATTATTTTCTATTTTTAAAACATTTTTAAAAGTCCTTTTTGTGTATATTAAATGTGATATTATTTTGTGGTTATTTTCTGGATGATCTTGGGTTAGATTTTGGATCATGAACTTTATTAATATCATTGGATCCATGATGTTGAGTTTAACTCCACAAAAATGGATGAATGCTTTTAATAATAGTTTGATTAAAATTTAATTCAAATGTGGTTTGTATATTTTTCCCATCCCTCTTCATCTCATCCCTTTCTTATTGCACTAGATGTTGTTGGAGCATGATCTCGATATCATGTCTCAAAACAAATGGTGCATAGATTGCTATTGACCGGCCTCTAAATAGGTGCGACTTTTATATAAGTCCACTTACGGAATTTTTTTATTAATAACCAAGTATTAAAAAAATATTTCGCAAATAACCGGGTTTCGGAAAAAATTACGCAAATAACCATGTTTGAGATGGCTCCATAAAGGAGGAGCCATCTCATTTGGCGCATCCTCCTATTTTTATAAGGGAGGCGCCATCTCATTTGGCGCCTAAGGGCAAATGGCAAGCCCTAAGCCAAATGAGATGGCGCCTATGTGGAAAAGTAGGTCAAAAAAAAATTTTTTTTTTTCCTTTCCTGCGCGTTGCGTATTAGACAAAGATAACCAAAATTGATTTTTTATTTGAAAAAAAATAATTACATTCAACTGTTTTACATTTAAATAACAGTAAAAAAATAGATACAAAAAATACTGAAAAAAAAAAAGATACATCAATGATCCCCAGGAACCCGGTAATGACCCCCAGTTCCGCATCCCCGTCCTCGCCTTTCTCTTGCTGGGTGCCGTCTCGTTTCCTGTTGCGGCAAGGTCGATGGCCCAGCGAAGTCAATGCGATCCGAATCCATAAAATCAGTAAGATCTCCGTATCTCGAAGATCCGCTCTGGTACAGTCGGTTACCCATGCCCTCGAAGTTTGGTCGTGTTGGCGGTGGGTGGGGTTCCATGGTTGGTCGGTAGCATTGGTCGTCTGAGTATGGGGGGTAGAAAGGAAATGGATCTTGGGGTGTTTGGTACTGTGGATGTTGGGTTGTTTGGTGATATGGTGGTTGATGGTAGGTTTGGTCGGGTTGGTCGTAATCGTCTGACATTCCCATATCAGGGCTAAGGCTGGATGTTGAGGGCCCCATATTGGGATATGTGGAAGACTGAAATTGGGTATGGGGTATGTGGGTTTGCTGGTATTGGGGTTGGTATTGTGGTTGGGTTTGAGGCATATCTGGGTATTGGTAGTTTGGCGGTGACTGTGGTTGGTAGTACGGCATTTGGTTGTAGTTGTGTTGTGGTGGGGAATGTGGTTGTGTGTTTGTTGGTCTGTTTCTTCTTGGGGGTGGGTTTGAGGTTGAAGGATTTTGGGTTTGTTGGTGGGGAATCGAGGGTTGTGCCCATTGTGTGCGTGGGTCAACCAAGTACCTCGGATGAGACACGTGCATATCTGGGTTACTAACCGACCTGTACCACGACATATATTGATCGGTGTGTCGCATGTTACCTTGAGTAAGGAAAACAGGGGATTGCAAGATGTAGCGGTGACGCCTTTGCCACATTTTACACCATTCTGGAGCAAAGTCTTTCCAGTTGGTTAGATTCCACTGGGCGTCGACCCTTTTTAGATGCCAGGGGGACAAATCTGTTGGGTCACTTGGTATCTCTTGGATCATTCCGAACTGCATCTTCACGCGGTCGCTGTGGTGCATCTCCACAATGTTGAACCGAATGAGTGCAGTCTTTGCAGTCCAAGTTGCTGCATCCTCTGGATTTGGAGAATGGTCCAAACCCAAATATGGTCTCCAGACGAACTGCGATAAAATTTAAATCAGGTAAGCGCAAAAGTAATGTATAAATAAATAAAATGACCAAAAGTTAAAAGCTACGACTTACGTCATCTGGGCCTAGGTGATCCAACAGATTCCGGTAGAGTGCGACATTGAATCTGGGATTCTTGCCGTAATCCATACCCCTCACGCAGTACCTATAGGAAATGAGAAACATGTTATTTTTAGCATATATTTTGGAAAGAGAAGAATAGTTATAAATGCTATAACTTAATGACTTACTTTGTTGCGTAAGAGAAACCAAAAGTGTTGTTGTTGATGGGGTTTAAGGACTCCATCCTCCACCAACCCCAGGCTTGTAGTAAAAATGCGCACCCATAAAATGTACATTTTTCCTTGACTGCGTTTTTGCACAAGGAACTGTACAGGTGGGCTAATACTGCAGAACCCCAACTAAATTTTCTAGTTTTATCAAAATTGGTTAGTAAATGTAAGTACATGAAATTTACACTATTTCCCGTACTTTCGGGAAATAAAAAAGTACCAAAAAGTATCATTATATACGTCCGGGCTTTTACTACTCGGTCATTTTCTGAGGAATTTTCATTTAATTCAATACTTGCATAATGCCGTTTCAGGTCAGTGAGTAGTATTCCCTGCCCTCTTGCTCCACCCCCTTCTACCATGTCCCTACCCAACAGTTCTTCACACTGTGAGTTGGGTTGTTGAACCGACCCGTTCACCGCTTTACCGTCAATAGGGAGGCCCAGTAGCATGTAGACATCTTCGAGAGTGATGGTACATTCACCTATTGGTAGGTGAAATGTATGGGTCTCCGGTCTCCACCTCTCCAACATTGCAAGGATGAATTTGGAGTCAATGGTGCAGTTGGAGATCTTTATCACGTGTCCAAAACCTGCATATTCCAGATAAGGGACGATAAAAGGGTCGGGGGCCAGGTATTTGTGCGAACGGATTCTGAATCTTTGTGTATCCTGAGATCATAATTAAACAAGAGTAAGATTAATTAAGATGAACAACACGTTTTTTAAAGTATGAAAAATGTATAACCAAAGAAGAGACTTACAAATGCAGCAATGTTTTCCCTTGTGCCTCTGTGAGTATCTCCCATTGTTAGAAGGGCCATTCTTCAGAACGCTTGAGTGAATGAAAGACTTAGGAAGAAATAAGGAGTATGATAGACTTAAGAAATATTTCGTAGCAGAGAGTGAGAGAGTGAGAGTTGTGTGGGTGTGAGATATGTTTCATAAGGTATGTATTTATAGGCAACTAATTCTGATGTAGTGGTTGCATGCATGCGAGGTGTCACATTTGCATGCTTAGGGAGTTACACATATGCATGCATGCATTTACAAATAATGTAAGGTGTCTTTCTCTGTTGCATGCATGCCTATTGGAGCTGACGGGTGGCAGGCTTAGACAAAACTTTTATGTGTGTATTATAGGGCCAGGCTAGGTGGCAGCATAAGCCCATGCATGTAATACGATTGGACAGTAAGGGAGGCGCCATCTCACTTGGCGAAATAGTACAAAAATGAATGTTGTCGCCACCCCATTTGGCGAATAAGAGGTGTCACGTTTTACAGCATTGTCTCAGGCTAGGTGGCAGCCTTTGGGATGCCTTTCTCTGTTGCATGCATGCCTATTGGAGCTGACGGGTGGCAGGCTTAGACAAAACTTTTATTTGTGTATTATAGGGCCAGGCTAGGTGGCAGCATAAGCCCATGCATGTAATACGATTGGACAGTAAGGGAGGCGCCATCTCACTTGGCGAAATAGTACAAAAATGAATGTTGTCGCCACCCCATTTGGCGAATAAGAGGTGTCACGTTTTACAGCATTGTCTCAGGCTACGTGACAGCCTTTGGGATTCCTTTCTCTGTTGCATGCAAGGCTATTGGAGTAGACGGGTGGCAGGCTTAGACAAAACTTTTATGTGTGAAGAATAGGGCCAGGCTAGGTGGCAGCATAAGCCCATGCATGTAATACGATTGGACAGTAAGGGAGGCGCCATCTCACTTGGCGAAATAGTACAAAAATGAATGTTGTCGCCACCCCATTTGGCGAATAAGAGGTGTCACGTTTTACAGCATTGTCTCAGGCTACGTGACAGCCTTTGGGATTCCTTTCTCTGTTGCATGCAAGGCTATTGGAGTAGACGGGTGGCAGGCTTAGACAAAACTTTTATGTGTGAAGAATAGGGCCAGGCTAGGTGGCAGCATAAGCCCATGCATGTAATATTATTGGCAGCCTTGGGGGGTTGCATCACTTACTTAATTGAAATATTTTGCCTTAGGTTGAACATAACATTCATTCACATAAACTGTAAAATTTTCCAACCTTCGAATCAGTCATCTAACCTTCAAACATTCCAGCATTCATACCTTCATATAATCAATAAACCCAAAACATTCCCACCTTCATACCTAAAACAATTCTACACAATGGCCTCTTCACCACAATTTGTTGTCAAAGCACATTTCAACGGTGAGACATACATGTGTCCCACAGTTGGGTTTTTGTTTAGAAACACCGACAATGTCCGATTTCTCTTAAACGGGAAAGCAAATTTCTCCTACTTTAAGAAAAGATTGGAGGCCAAACTTGAACGAGGCCCTATATCCCAGATATTTTATCAGAGTCCAGTCTATTTTGGAAACAACCAAGTCATATTTTATAAGGTTGCAATTCAAGATGACGAGGATTTCCAGAACATGATTTCCAGCCATGTCTATTCTGGAAACGACTCTATTGAGTTGTACGTTCTGTTTCAAGAGCCTCCGGTGACACAGGAGGTAGAGCCTCCGGTGTTACAGGAGGTTGATCCTTTGGAGAATGAGCAAGCCGAGGTGGATGCAGTTGATGATGAAGAAGAAGATAACGAGTTAGAGTTCGATGAAATGGTGAACGACGATTCTGACGATGATGGCATCCCAAGTATTCCTACCGACAAAATCTACACACCACCTACGCACATGACAAACTTCAACATGGGCGGAGATGAACCTTCTACGGACTTGTTTTTCCAACCGTATATGCAATCAGATGAAAATTTAAAAGAGAAGGACAAGTTTCGTAATAGAGAGGAATGCATAAGGGCCATCAAAAAGTTTCACATGCTCAACTCTTTTGATTATAAGGTGGATCGTGTAAACCCGGAAAGGTACAAGATCAAGTGTGTCCACCCTGACTGCATGTTCAAGCTGACCGCTTCATACAGACTAAGGGGTGACTGCTGGGTCATAGGTTCCATGACAACCCATACTTGTGTAAGTTCCACTCAATCACAAGACCACCGAAAACTCAACCATGATCTAATATGTCAAGAAATCCTACCCCTGGTGAGCAACGACCCTTCTTTGAAGGTGAAAACAATCATCTCCCACATCACCACAGTTTTTAACTACACTCCGTCTTACCGTAAGGCGTGGTTAGCAAAGACTAAGGCGATTGAAAGGGTGTATGGAAACTGGGAGGAGTCATACCGAGAACTTCCCCGCTACCTCAATGCACTAAAGACATATTCTCCAGGTAGTGTTTATGTTCTGGAAACATTGCCCGCTTACGCCCAAGATGGTAGTGTTCTACATGGCAACGGAATATTCAGTCGCGTCTTTTGGGCATTTCAACCATGCATCGAAGGGTTTGCATCATGTAAACCAATTCTACAAATAGACGGGACTTGGTTGTATGGCAAGTACAAAGGCACTCTTTTGATGGCAGTTGCACAAGATGGCAACAATAACATTTTCCCCGTTGCGTTTGCCCTTGTCGAGGGGGAGACCGGTGGTGCTTGGAGCTTTTTCCTGAAAAATCTTCGTACACACGTGGCTCCTCAACCGGATCTATGTTTGATCTCGGACAGACATGCCTCTATTGAAAGTGCCTATAATAATCCGGCAAATGGTTGGCATGACCCTCCTTCTACGCATGTCTATTGCATCAGGCATATCGTCCAGAATTTCTCGAGGGAGGTCAAGGACAAAACATTGCGGAAAGCGGTGATGAATGCGGGATACGCACTGACACAGCCCACATTCAAATATTACCGCAACGAGATCCGTTTGTCTAACCCAGAAGCCGGTACGTGGATCGACAACATACCAGTCGAAAAGTGGACTAGGTCATACGACAATGGCCAAAGATGGGGGCATATGACAACAAATCTCATTGAATCAATGAATGGGGTATTCAAGGGCATACGAAACCTCCCCATCACTGCCTTGGTGAAATCCACGTATTTTAGGATGGCTGCGTTATTTGCCAAAAGAGGTGAAATGTGGTATTCGGTCTTGCAATCAGGACAACTGTGGAGTGAAAGCTGTATGAAATACATTAAGGCTGAAAGTGCAAAAGCCAACACTCACATGGTTACACGGTTTGACCGCCATAGCCACAACTTCATTGTGAAAGAGACAATTGACCACAATGAAGGCCTGGCAAGACAGGAATACAGGGTCATTTTACCTTCTCAATGGTGCGATTGTGGCAGGTTTCAAGCTTTTCGTATGCCTTGCTCTCATGTCATTGCCGCTTGTGCGCATACCCATCAAGACGCGCTTCAACTGCTATCAAACGTTTATAAATCTGAGACGTTGCTAACTGTTTACAACAACAACTTTCCTTTGGTGGCAAAACCGGACTATTGGCCTGAATACAGCGGTGATATAGTTTGGCACAATGACCAAATGCGAAGGAACAAGAAGGGTCGTCCCAAAAGCAGGCGCATAACAACAGAAATGGACGATCTAGACAGGTTGGAAAGAAAGTGTGGTTTATGCCGTCAGGTCGGACACAATCGCAAAAACTGTCCGAATCGGGCGTCTGGCTTGACCACATAAATTTTGTAATACAATAAATCTTTTCAATATTTGTGTTGTAAACATTATGGGTTTTCCGTTAATAAAACTGTTCACACAATTTAAGAAATTCAATATAGGAAATTACATTAGGGTTTTCGCGTACAACAATGATTAACGATAATCAATCTAGGAAATTAAATTAGGGTTTTCGCGTACAACAATGATTAACGATAATCAATCTAGGAAATTACAACTGTTAACACAATTTCATCTGACCCATGCATCATCAGCATTACATCACTGTCTGTTTTGACTTCCTCCAACCACACATTAGGTCTTCCTGTCGCATGCGAGGTTGTTGTTCGTTTTCGCTGGATCCTTCGAATTTTTTCCCCCTCGGCGATGTCTCCATCTAGCCACCGCATCAACTCCCGCTTCAGACGCTCCATGGAGTGAATGTGCCAGAATTTCATTTTCATCGCGGGTTTCGTGGCGGAGAATATAACGTAACCATCTCTGCTAAAAATCATAGGCGACGTCATTACGTAAATAAGGGAGTACAAAATAAAAATACAGTGCGAGAAAGTGTGAGAAATTTCAAAGAAACGGACGAATTATTTATAAAACGGCAAAAAACCCTAGTTTTGCCCTAGGCGCCAAGTGAGATGGCGCCTCCTCTCCTTTTTAAGGAGCATGCGCCATCTCACTTGGCTAAAAGCCAATGGAGGCGCCAAGTGAGATGGCGCCTAGGGCAAAACCCTAGGTGCATGCGCCAAATGACTTGGCTCCTCCTTTATGGAGCCATCTCAAACATGGTTATTTGCGTAATTTTTTCCGAAACCCGGTTATTTGCGAAATATTTTTTTAATACTTGGTTATTAATAAAAAAAATTCCCACTTACGATTGCTTAACATAGTGCTAAATTTTATCCCGATTCGAATAAATGATCATTCGTGGGCCAAACTTACGATTGCAAGCCCAAGTATGTTGATTTGATCTCTTTGATCCAATAACCTTAAGATTCATTATGTGGAGGCTTTGGTTCTACCAATCCTCTAATGGATCTACAACACCGTTGGTCAACGCGGATCACTTAAACACCGTTGATCATTAAATGGAACTTATGAGAATTCCAAATGGATGATATACTTGACAAAAATCAAATGCAACTTGTTGTGTGGAGGCTTTGGTTCTACCAATCCTCTAATGAGTTCCAAATGCAAGTTTCAAGATGGTCATCCAACTAACCACTAATTATTGACTTGTTTTACCTTATGCTTTTATTCTTTTTTATGCTTTATGTACTATTTACTTTTAGCATTTACATTTCATGCCATTTTCATCTTTGCTCATTTGAGCATTTATTTTTTTGCCATTTTGTACTTTGCTCACTTGAGATTTTCTTTTCCTTTCTTAAGATACTTAATAATCAACCTAAACCCTAAAAATCTTTAATGGTACTTGGACTATATGGTTACTATCCTTGGCATTATGGAGCATGGGACTTTTCTTGGACTTAGGATTAGAAACCTTGGCCTATCTTGGAGACCTTGTGATCTTATCTGATTATTTTTTCTGGAGCTCTTGGGGTTTACCTTAAGACATTGGGTTGTTTGTTTATTTTGTGTGCAGGTTATTGTGATTACACCCTTTGTTTGTAATCTGGAATTCACCCGTATACAGCCGTTACTCTGCCCAATTTTTATGAAGACTTAATACACTTGAAGTTTGGTTCTCTCAAGGGGTCTAGTATTTTTGCTTGCTTGGTTTCAATCCAAAGAATGGGAATTCTATCTTGGCTCATAATGTCAAGTATTGGATTTTTGTTGGTTAGATGGTTCTTATCCCTAGATTTTACCTTATGCTTTAGGATAGTCTCTTCTTCTCCTTCCATCTTCTTTAATTTCAAAATCTTCTTCATCCTTTTGAAAACTCTTCTTGCTTTGAAACTTGAACTATTTTCATAATAAACTTGGACTTAGGTCCATGTATTTTCAAAACATTTTCATAAATAAACTCCAATCAACTTAATAATACCTTGACATTTTTTTTGAGAAGACTAAAAGTCAATCAATCTCATTTCAAACCATTTTGCCACTTTGGCTTTTTACCTTTAAAACTTTTCTGAAAAAGATTAAACTCTTGTCAATCCTTGTAGTGATGCAAACAACTATACTTCTAAAATATGTAGTGAAGAGAGATATTTTCCACTTCGGTGTTGAGTGAGGAATTGCTGATTTTGAAATCCAAGCCATATCCTCCACTTTGAGATGATGAAAATTCTCCTTTCTCATGATTGTGGGTAGTAGGTGTGTTTTCCACACGGACAATGATGATAATGTTTTATCTTATAAAATTAACCAACACATTTGGGTTTTAAATTTTTGAAAGAGGAACTACGTGTACCCTTATCCCCTGTTGCACGAAAGGTGGTATGTAGGCACTAAAGGTTCGCAACCGCGGCGGATGCAAAAATCACAAAATATATATTTCTTTTCTCACCTCCACCATCCATTTTATACAATAATTTTTATAGCCAAAATATACAGATTTTTTACAAATAGGCTCCTACGGAGTACTGTAGATGTTTAGGGTGCTAATACCTTCCCTTTGCATAACCAACCCCCTTACCTTGAATATTTCCCCCTATTTTTGGGTTATTTGCTCTTTTCCATTCCTTTGGAAACAATAAAGCGCGGTGGCGATTTTTATTTTAATTTGTATAAAGTTTGGTCAATCCAATGGCTTAGTCTTGAACATTTCTACCGCTACAAAAGCCCAACAGTTATTAGTCTCGTAGCCGGGACTTTCAGAGTGGTATGCGCAACGGGCATTGGGATGATAGTGGGGAGATGTTGTGTTGGGGTTTTTAGGAGCTTCTTTCAAGGTCACCAAATTGGATCTTAGTAGATGCGGTAATACTTGAGACGGGGTCATGTTAATTCTGGTGAACTGCCTGACTGGTCTTTCCATCCTCGGTTGGTTGTTTCTTTACTGATCAGGCGCAGGTTTAGGAATCATAACAGCCCCCACCATTGGACCGTGTTCGGCCCTATCTTGGTTTCTTTGCGGATATACAGCAGCCACCTCTTTATTTCCGATGAAAGGCTTCCTTACAGCTGCAGAAGAAGATGTATCTTTCTGAATCTTTCCACTCTTTATACTGGCTTCTACCCTTTCTCCGGTCAATATTAGTTCGATAAAACCTGCAGATGAACTTCCGATTAAATGATTGAATAAGGGACCAGACAAGGTACCCAAGAACATGTCTACCAATTCCCTCTCAGACAGAGGGGGTTGAACTCTTCCGACTAAATCTCTCCATTGTTGCGCATAGTCCTAGAAACCTTCATTGGACACCATGACCATATTTTGGAGTTGAGTACGGGTAGGCGCAAGATCAACATTGTATTAGTATTGTTTGTAGAAGGTTATAGCAAGATCTTCCCAATTGTGAATGTTGGCTCTTTCTAGTTGGTAAAACCAGTCAAGTTGAGTTCCAGACAGGCTGTCTTGGAAGAAGTGTACCCATAAGTCTTTGTCAGCGGTATGGGGCTGGATTTTCCTTACATATGATCGGAGATGCATTTTAGGGCATGAGACTCCGTCATACTTGGCAAACACAGGTGCTTTAAATTTCGGAGGAATGACAATCTCCGACACTAACCCCAAATCCTCAAAGTCCAAGCCAAGCACTTTTTGGATTTCCATCGCACTCAACCGCTCTTCGAGATATTTATACTTTCCATCAGCTGTAGGGTATTGTTCTTCATAATAGTCTTCTTCTTCCTCTTCTTCTTCTGATTATGACAGGATAATTGTTTCCTTGTCTTTCCCATCTTGGTTGTCTCTTTCACCGGATGTCGTTGCAAAATTTAGGGTCCTTCTTGTCTGCCCATGAAATCTTCTTCTCATATTTAGGACTTCGGTTACCTTCTTTGTCTTCTTTTTCTTTTCCTCCGCCAGCAAATTATTCAACTTTTCTTATCCTTTGGCTAGGGTCAAGAGCAACTGTTGAAACTGTGTATTCTGAGCTTGGAGGTCCTTTACTGTTTGCTCGAGATCCATCTTACTGAAATAAACAGTAGAGAGATGAGGAGACTTGTTGCAAAAGACATGCTTATGTTATGATGAATGGTATATGCATATGTAATGATTTCAAGGATTTTAAGATTCAAATTTGTTTTAGACAAAAAGGAAACATACGTTATATTAATAAATTAAAGCTCGAGTACATCAATTCCCCTTGGGCAAAATAATACAAAAACTCTAAGATAGAAAGGTAGTACGCATCCTCTTTGGTGCAATGTAGGCATTGAGAGTATGCTCCTTATGAAGTAGCCTAGTGAGTTCCAAAAGCTTCTTCTCACTTGCGTATAATTTGGCTTCAAAAGTATCTCTCTCTCCCTTGAGTTGTATCCAATCTCTTTGTAGTTATTCAAGAGAGGTGGGCATATCAGGATGTAGGATAGTGTATGGAACATCTCCCTCCGTGACAGGCACAATGATTACCGGGAGAATGGAGGGGTAAGGCATCATAAGACTCTTAGCACGAGTTCGTACCCATTTGAGGTAAGGCTCAAGAGGGATGGAATTTTTGTGCCCCAGAGTCTTGCTATCCACCTTGTTTGACATCCTCCAAGCTCGGATAAATCTCTGGCGAAGACCTTGGTCGTTGTTGTCGTAGTCAAATACCAAACCTTGAATCAGCATCTCGTGCGGGCCATCTCTTCGGGCGTAACCAAACTGTCTTAAGGCTAAAAATAGGTTGTAGGTGATACATCCCCTAATGCCAAGTAAAGGGACATTAGGGAATTCTCCACAACAGTCGACGATGATAACATTCTCTTTGGATCAGGAGCACCAATGAATGTCTGAATGTTTGAGCGTCATCAACCTTTGTGACCACCTTGAACCTTACTCATTTTTTAATACAGATTGGGGAAGATGAGAAATAAACCACCTTGCTAAGAGATGAGTGCAACACATAAGGACACCCCTTTTCCTCATTGTGCGAGTGTGAAAAGAGTGTAGGATATCTCCTAGCAATGTAGGCACCGGGTTGCAGGATATGAAGATTTTGACGGTGTTAACATCTATGAGTTGGTCAAGATTTGGAAACAAAACCATCCCATAGATGAGGAGAGCAAAAATTTCCTCAAAGGCTTGCAAGTCCAAGGAATTCCAACAGCTTTGGGCTTTCTCAAACAGGAACTTTTCTAGGAAACCTTTGACACCACTCCTTGTTTCCCAATGAGTTGTGATATCAGATGATTGCAAGTGTAGAGCTTGAGCAATCTCTTATGCCCTTGGGTATCTTTCTGCACCGTTGAAAGGTAGTTGATTGAGAATGGGAATCCTCAAGAGTTGGGAGAATTCTTCCAAAGGAGGCACAAGTTGATAGTCGGGAAATGTGAAGCAATGGGGTAAAGGATCAAAGAACTGAAAAAGCACCTTCATCATATCCTCATTTATGTTGGAGGTGACTAAATTGAGTAGGCGACCATGTCTCTTGGTGAATGGAGAGTTTTCAGGAATCCTTGAAGCTAGCTCCATAAGTTGTGGAGGGATCCTTACAAGGTTGACTTGAATAGTTTTCCTGCGAAGTGAATCCATATCCTACAAAACAATAACAAAGATGAATCCCAAAAAATCCTTGAAATGGTTAGTGGGTGTATATGATGTTCATGATGTTCATGATGTTATGTACAAGTATGCATATACAAACAAAACAAACAAATCCTTAGGTTTAGGCTTGCATGGAGTTTTATAGGTAAGTACCCTCTTGAAGTTTAGTTGTCTCAAACTTGTCCTAGTAATAATAACCGGGTTCTAAGGAGCTCAATATCACTGATTTGTTTCCTCGGTCATTGTTCCAGCACAAGCCTCTTTAATGGCGACCGAAATATCCCAAGAAACCAAACCCTAATGAGTGTAGTATCGAGTATCTACCAACTTCGGACTGCACCAAAGCCGGTCATCCCACTACATCTTAAAGGCCAAGTTGGTCAAGTAAAGGTTCTAAAAGTTCATTAGTGCTTCATGACATCACTCAGTGGCCCCGTATTCTCTTTGATTAACTCAAAGGCTACCGGTACACACAAATATGTCGCACTAACGTAGCTATTGCTTAGACCATATCAGTATACCCCACACAGTTTCCACAACGTATTACTACTTACCTATAATGTATCCCAAATTCGGGTAGAGGATTCAAACCCAAACAAATAACCATAATGTAAAGCATACAAGTCAAACAATGTAAGCAAATAAATGTGATTTATTCCTAAGGTAACCCCACTTTTAGAATATTCCCCAGCAGAGTCGCCAGTTCTGTGATACGGTGGGAGAACTGACTTGAGGATTTTGCGTTTGATCGCAAATGTTGCGGTTAGCAAGAGTCGCCACCGACTTTTCTTTTATCCAAAAAAGGAAAGGTGAAAAAGCACAGGAAAGACCTTTGAGATTGTTTCTTGAGTTTGGGGGGTAGCTTATGAAAAGGGAATGTATTAGCACCCTTTTCATCCATGGTTTTCCATGGGCTCTTACTCACTTGCTAGATCACTTGCTTTTGTTTGAAATTGTGCTTAGTGTGGTTTTTTTTAAAGTATTTTGTAAAAAGGCCTTTGTTTAGGTAATCTTTATAATGATTCTCGTTTGTAAGAATGTATACAAAGATGTTGATCTTTTGAAAATGTTTTCAAGTTTTGTAAGATGTTTTGAAATGTATAGGTGTTTGTTTTGAAAATAGCAAGGATGTTTGTTTGAAATGGAGCAAGTAATTAGGAGAAATCTACCTACTCAAATGTCTTTCTTGTTCATTTTCTTTTCCTTTGACATTGTTGTCTTACCATTGATTTGGTAAGCAACCCTATCTTTGGATGTAAATGGGAAGGACGTGGGTCATCGTATAACCATGATTAGCAATGTTGTAAGGTATCTTAGCATTCTTTTTGAGGGACTAAGATCATTTGTACGGAAACTTAGATAGCGTCATCGAGGGACTATGATCTTGTATTTGTTTGTTTTTGCTAAGATACCTTACATGCGTAATATGGCCATTTTGTAAGGCAACCAAGTGGATTTTACCCTAGGGGTGCTTGTGTGCAAGTGTATTGTTTTCATGCTTGTTTTTGTCTTGAATTAGGGTTTTCTAATTGATTGGTTTTAGTCTTTCCATACAAAACCCTAATTACTAGCATTTTGTATATGAAAGCGAAAAAATTGTGAAATTTAAAACTACTACGCTATTACAATACTTGTGGGAGGGGGTGTGCAGTTTGTGAATGGGGATTACAATAATATAAACCTAATTAATCTATTACAACCAAATTGAATATGTACAAATAATTGAAGAAATATATAAAGTACAAATGCAAATGGAAAGAAATGATTTTTTTTATTTGGATTTTTATATGAAAGATGGTTTTAACCTAAACCTAATTAGAGAAAAAATAATTTAATCAAAATTAACTTAAATTAGTTAAGAAAAGAAATTAATTAAGAAAATATTTTTTTGAATAAAAACCCTAATTCTATTTAGTTGATTAAAAGAAAATAAGTTTAAAGAAAAAGTTTTTTTTTTGTATTTTTGTCTTGAAAATAATATGTGGTGTTGTAAAATATTTTTGGCCTTTTTTATATTAAAATAAATATATTTAAATAAGTATAAAAGAAAATAAATAATAATCTGGTTTTAATTTAATTTACAAGATAATTAGTAAAGATAAATAAAGTATAATGAATAAAAATAATTTTTTGTGTGAGAAAAATATTTAAATTATGTCAAAACATAAATCTACTATTTTTATATTTTTTATGATTTTTTTATTATTTTAGAAAATATATTTAAAGGGAAAAATGAAATAAATAAGTAAATAAAAATAAATGGGCCAGGGGGTGCCAAAAGTAGGCAAGGAGGTGAGCTAGCAAATAAAAAAATAATGCCAGGCCCAAAGGGCCCAGCGCCTGTAAAAACAACATGTTAGAAAGTCAAAAAATGTAAAAATGTAAAAAATGGTCACGCTAGGGCTTGAATCCAGGACCAAGGGGTGAACAGGCGCGCGCTTTACCACTGGGGTGGCTATACATTCGTTTATATAAACAAAACCATAAATATATAAGGCAAATCAAGTCCTGATGACTTCATCTTCAACCTCCAGCCGGTGTACCTGTAAATTCTTCATTTCTCAACAAAAATGGAAGATGACAAAATGAAAGTTGTTGCATTCTTCCTCACGAATCTAACCATGTAATTAACTAAAGCTAAAAGTCAAAGATAAATGAGAGTTTCTCTGGCCCTAATTTGAACCCTAAAAATTTCAGAAACTTCAACTCTAAAATTCTCTGAGCTTAGGCCTTATAAATGCAAACTACGAATATGTACAGCTTCGTGGCAACGAGGTCTACATTTTATCTTCACAAATGCAAGCCTAACAATGCCTAAGTAATGAGATAGAAGTTCAAGAAAAATACCTCAAAACTGGAAATTGTGAAATGCAAATGAGCTTGTTTCAAGTGATGGTGATGATCAGGTTAGCTTCCTCGGACCTCTAGGAAGCTAATGTAATGGTTGGCTTGAATTGTAGGTGGTTGGAATGGTCTGGAGAAGTCAACTTGCAGACTCTGTTTTTTGGTCATGGAGGAAGGTGAAGATGGTGTTACAGTTCTAAAACAAGGACAACGATGGATTATATTTGAGGTATAGAAGCTTTGCAAATGAATTTGAGGGAAAACACACGAGGGAAATGAGAGATACAAGTTCAAGGTCAGAATTGTGTATCAATGGTGTTTTTGAGTAGATTTTTGGTTTTTGAGTGTTTGAGATTGTTTCAGGGAACTATCCTTCGTGTTTTATCTTGCAAGTAGAGTATGTACTTATAGGCAAGAGGTTTTGAGGCTTGAAACAACTCAGAAATTGAAATCACATGTTATGGCTTGGTTACTTGATTTTGAAGCAAAGTTGACAAACATGCTTTCAATGTGAAGTACAAGGATTTGTAGGGTGGTTAGTAGGTTGTAGATATGTTTCTTCTTGCTTTTAAATGTTTTTGAGTCAGAAACAACAATGTATGGGCTCAAGAAGAGTTGACATTATGATTAAAGTCACTTTTCCGAAATGGAAGTGGGGACTTTCTTCTCAAAATGGAAATGCAATTTGGATAATGGCTCAAATGCTTGAACAATGGCTCTATTAGTTGTGTAAACATTAAATTATTGAGTGATTAGCAATTTTGAAGCCTGCAAAGCAAGGTTTGTACAGCATGCTTGAAGATTGGATCAAGTGTTCTTCACAAAATGGCTTGTAATTCAAGTTTGAAAACCCTAACTTCTTGCCTTCGATTATCCTTGCTCAATAATGATCTCAAAGAGTTATTGGACATTTTGGAAAGCTTGCAATGTGCTCTACAACCCATATTTGAATTGATTTTGAGGATTCCCCTTGGAACTATGTGAGAAATTTCCATGAAGTTAGGTCAAAAATCTGCCTAACTAGGGCAAAATTTCACTATGTCTTTTTTTAGTTCATGAGCATGTATTCACAAAATTATAACTTGAGATACATGCATTTTTAGGAGAAGTTGTATGAAGAAAAGTTGTATATTTCATGGAGATATACAACTTTCATGTTGGAGGTTTCCTTTGAATCATCTTGCATCATGGTGAAAATTTGGCTCAAAGTTATGAAAAAATAAGAAATTTTCAACACTTAGAAAAATTTCTAAGTTTAGAAATTTTTACTTTTCAAAATGGAATCTTGATTTATTGATTTCTTGATGAATAAGTTTCTTATTTTGACATGTTTTGATGAATTGTGATCTTTAGCACTTGAATTTGATCAAAAAGTCAAAGTTTGACTTTTCAGTATACAGTTGACTTTTAATCAGTTAACTGCAAAATTCATTTGTCAATCCAATGGACTTGCAATGTTTTGAATCATGTAATTAGGTCAAAATTATGAATTTAGACTCTTGAGATCATGACTTAAACCAATTGACCATTTTCTAGGTCAAAAATCAGAAATTGCCCTTTCCTAGTCAAAACCCTAATTTTGACCATTTTGCCCTTTTGGAGATTTGATCAAACTTCTTGAGGAATTGTGGTCCAAACTTGATAAAATGATACATATGAGTCTAAAATGTTGATGTGGATAAAAAATTATGAAGTTTGACTGTAAATTGGCCATGGCTAACTTTTTCCCCCAATATAGTTTATTTTTAGGTCAACTGTTCAACTGACTGATCAAAAGTGTGATCCAAGGCTTGAAACTTGACATGAGTAATCTTGGGGGCCCATAGTGATCCATGAAAGTCATATGAAGCATTGATAGTTCAAAAATACTTGTGCCAACTCAAACCCTAATTTTGGTCCTCAGTGCATAAGGAGGTGTCTTGAGCTGATCAAACCCTAGTACAGTCTTGAGCCCAATAAGATCTTGTGAGAAAATTCTTGATAAGTGAGAGGACAAATTTAGAGGTACAACATTTTGTTTTTTATGATTCTTGATTTAATTAAAAAAATTATTTTTGTAAAAATAATTAAAAACCAATAAAAACAATAAGAAATTGAAAAAGGAATAAAATAATTAAGATGGGCCTGAAGAAGAGTAATTATAGGGGGTGTATGATGAATTTGTCCAGGCCCAGAACGGCTGGCCCAAGGCTACGCATGATCCAGTGGGACTCCCATCTGAGGGTTTAGCATGCTCCTTGCCTGCTGCGTGTTGGATCTGATCAGGGGATGATCCAAGGCGTGAGATCTTGAGGTGCATGATAGGCGCGCTTGGTAGGATAATACCAGATCTGCAATCAAATGTCAGGAAAAATGTTATGTAGGAGGCAGGGACCGAACCCCTGACCTCCTACACACGCGCGCCTTGGAGCCTTCCCTGCTTGCCACTAAACCATTTGCTTCATTCGTTAATACAAATACAAATAATATATTATAAAGAATGAAAAGTCAGCTTCCTATACAAACGCGCAAAAACTTAAATGGACCAGTGGTGTGCTGCCACGCCTGCATCTTCTTCCCAGAACTGTCGTTCTTGATATTAAACTTTTACCTACGGATAAACTCGTCATTATAGGCTATAGTGACGGTTCTTGTGCGTGGCTACAAACATGTAAGCATCAAAAACGCAGCACAAGTAATATCAATCCCAACCAAGGGCATGGATCAATGGGAAATAACCCCTTGAGTGGCATGGTACCCATAATCTGGGACAATTTTCCCTAGAGAAGGAAACCCCAAATTCGATCTTATGAACCCTAGCCATGGAAGATGTCCATACCTGCACTCAAACTCCAATCAAAGCATTCTAGTACGTTGTAAATATGATAACAAACATAGATATATAATCAAAAGATGTTTATGATGCAATAATTATTGTAATCGAGTTTTTAAAAAAAGGCAAACCGTGTTATTCGTGTAGCACTTATGGGCTTGTTGAGACTTGGTGATGCTTGCAATCGCTTCAGATGATGCCCAGGGATGTGATTTAATCCTTGGAATGGCTTGAAACGGCCCGTAGAAGGGAATATGATCTGCACTTTTTTGACAAAAAGTTGAACTTTGTTCTTGCTCTAGGGAGGCAGGCTGCGCGTGAATTCTTTTTTCTTAGGGTTCACAAAGCTTCTGTATAAGTAATGAATCCAATTAGGTCAATAAAATTAGCAAAAATCCAAAGATATAATGGCCTTGAAGTTTGATTCAAATCTTTCCAAAATTGGAGATTTCCTCTTGTTTTAGAGCTTTCACGATTTGCTTTGGCCATTGAAAGCATATGAGATCTATAATTCAATGCAAAACAAATCACATTCCACAAATTTGATTTAATTTGATTTAATTTGAATTTATTTGATTTTTAAATGAATAAAAATCAAAATAAATTGAATAAACAAAAACAAAAAGGCATGGAGGGTCCCATAGGTCGTGGACCATGCTAGGACTGAGATTCAATCTTGAAAAGATGGGCCCATGTGGAAAAAAAGCAATTTTGGGCATTGTTGACTTTGTGCAAATTTCCAAAAATGACCAACTTTGACAATGCATATCTCTCTCAATTTTGACCCTAAGAGGGTGTTCTTAGACTTTTTAGAAAGCTTAGGATGTCCTATAAGCAACCTATTTGGTTTCATCTCAATTGTACCTTCCATGTTCATGTAAGGAGCTTTGACCCAAAAGATGTTTTTGTTGACTTTTTGAAATGACCTATAATGTCAGAATTTATATCTTTTCATGAGTGCATTTTTTGAACTTGAGGGCTGAAGACGAGTTGTAGGGAATTGAATTCTCTTCAAAATTATCCTTGGATGAGCAATTTCTGATAAAGTATGAGAAAGTTATGCCTGGTCAAAGTTTGGTTGACTTTTCCTATAGAAACCCTAATTTAGCAACTTTTGGGTTTTGATGAATTAGGAGCATTCCTTGAGGAATCATGATCAACCCTTGATCAAATGGTGGACATCACCTCAAAATGTTGATGTTGACCAAAAATCTTGAAGTTTGACTGCATGTGGGTCACAGTTGACTTTTGACCTAGTACAATTGATTTTCAGGCATCTGAGCAGTTGACTGAGCAAACTTCTTGTGCAAGGCATGGAACTTGGCATGGATGATCTTGAGGACATATTAGGGCAATGGAAACCACTTAGGACCATTGGAACTCAAACATATTGATGAGGGGTGAAACCCTAGTTTGAGGCTCATTGTCTTATGAGGAGGATTTGTCTGATCAATCCTTAGTCAACTTGAGCAATTGAGGACCTCTAGGAGTATGTCTTGAGTGAAAATGGGAGGGAAAACTTTGGGGTACAACAGCTTCCCCTGTTCAATCTTCTTAAACCTGAGGATGTAGATTGGTTGGTCTGCCTTTCGTGATCTGAAGGTGGAAGATGATTGAACACTAGAGTGCCCAGAAATTTGCACTCACATGAAGTAATACTGATTGATGATATCGGGAATGGGCTTACAGATACCATTTGGAAGGTGACGGAGAATCGCCAGGGATGGGCTTAAATATGCCATCCAGAAAAAATATCGGTTGCATAAGAGATTCCTTTACGAGGATTCTTGTACCTGCTTTTGAGGAGGACTTCGTCGGGGAATGTTGACTTATATTCTGGGAAATAGAGTTTAGGAGCTTCGGTTATCCATTACTCTACTGGGGAATATGAAATTAACCGTATTTTGTCGGGTCCAGGTTTTACAGTGTTGTAAACTGTCGTCCGAAGATAAAAGAGAGGGAACCTGGATAGTAGGGTTACTTCGAAGTGAAAGCCTAGATAGTAGGGCTATGAGCTTAGATGGTAGGGTTACTTCAAAATGAAATCCTGGATAGTAGGGCTATGAGAAGGAACCTGGATAGTAGGGTTACTTTGAAATGAAAGCATGGATAGTAGGGCTATGAGAAGGAACCTGGATAGTAGGGTTACTTTGAAATGAAAGCCTGGATATTAGGGCTATGAGAAGGAACATGGATAGTAGGGTTACTTCGAAATGAAAGCCTGGATAGTAGGGCTATGAGAAGGAACCTGGATAGTAGGGTTACTTCGAAATAAAGCCTGAATAGTAGGGTTATAAGAAGGAACCTGGATAGTAGAGTTACTTCGAAATGAAAGCCTGGATAGCATGACTATTAGAAGGAACCTGGATAGTAGGGTTACTTCGAAATGAAAGCCTGGATAGTAGGGCTATGAGAAGGATCATGGATAGTAGGGTTACTTCAAAATGAAAGTCTGTATAGTAGGGCTATGAGAAGGAACCTGGATAGTAGAGTTACTTCAAAATGAAAGCTTGGATAGTAGGGCTATGAGAAGGAGCCTGGATAGTAGGGTTACTTCGAAAATGAAAGCCTGGATAGTAGGCCTATGAGAAGGAACCTGGATAGTAGTGTTACTTCGAAATGAAAGTCGGGATAGTAGGGCTTGTCTCATATGGTCAAGTAGATTAGTTGACCCGTTTGGTTTCGGGAACTGATTTTCCATTAGTTGTCTGTAGATGTGACATGTATAATTTCATGGACTTGATCTTGAATTGTTGGAATTGTTGATGATAACCATCTTTCCTGAAAAGGTAGAGAGTTAATTATATGAGATGCATGAAATGCATTGTGTGATGATGTTCTCAAAATAAATGAGATTATGTTGTATGCAATATGTATGTGCACGTCATGATGTGTGAACATGAAATGTTATTGCGACATATCTGAGTCTGGGAAAATAAATCCCTGACTGTTGCGGAGAGTACTGGAAATTGAATTCCTGACCGTTGTAGAAAAAGTGGTTCTTCTACTTTCGCTGGGGATGGTGAATGAAGATGACTATGCTGGGGATTTTCTCTTTGTTTACGATCATTTTGCTGGGGAGAGACTCTGCTTGAGAATAACTCTGCGGGGGAATAGACCTGCTTGCGAGAGGAGGTGCTTTACTGGAATATTTTGCAAATTTGGATAAAATAAACTCCACTGGGGGTGAGCTTCTGTAATCGAAGGAACAAACGCTGTCGAGGATTGAGCTTCTGTATTCATAGAAATGAACTTTGCTCGGGAGAAAACTTTATGAACCGCTTGCGATTTATAAAATTCGGTTGGGGAACATAGATGTCAGTTTTTTGAAGGAACTTGGCTGGGGAGAGTAACTCCTGTTTGGGGAAGCTGATGTCAAAACTTTAGTTGCCTCTACTCTGTGAGGAGTGTAGATGTCACGAGGTCGTATGCTGAGATGATCTTATTCTAAAATTTTCTCTGCCCCTGTACCTGCTGAACAGAGTAACTGTCGGGCTTGACATGATTTTTTTTTAGTTTTTGCCCATGTTTCTTAAGTTACGAGCAATTGTCTTTCTGTCTCTTATGCGAATATTTGTGAACAGCAATCATACTCAAATGCATATGTCGAGAATAAATCATTGGACGTTTTTGCAAAACAAAATAACAAAAGAAAAAACACATGGTTTTGTAAAAAAGACTTGTATTAATTTCTGAAGTTGGCCTATAACAGGCATTTTTTGTACAAGGAAGTTGACGCTCTAGTAAGAGAACTCCGTCGTGAAAATGAAAGCTATACAATATTGTGTATAATGAGAAGAAAAAAAGCTATGTGTAATAATCGTATTGAGTTTCAGTTCTGCTATTGTCGTTATGTCTTCGAGCGTCTCATCACTTTCCTGCTTATCTGAAGCTGACTGGATTAATTGGTGTCGTTCGAGCTTGAAAGTTGATACTGAGGTCTGGTCGCAAGGTGATCCAATGGGACATACTGATACGCTTCACATCCCTAACTTTTTCCTGGACTTCCCTTTCGGGTTTTCAGTCCACCGGGATACCTTTTTTTGCCTAAGCTGCCTTTTCAGGTTTTCGACTTACCGAGTGTACATATTTTTTTGTTTTCATCCCTAATTTTTGCCCGAACCCTTTTGGTTCGTCGGGAAGCCCTTATTTTTGCCTAGGCCGGTCAACCTAGAGGGTCTTTAATCATGCGTAGTATCTTTTCACTATGTCCGCATTGACAGGGTGAGGAAGGTCGTCACCGTCCATGGTGGTCAGAATCATGGCTCCACCCGAGAAAATGTTTTTGATCATAAATGGCCCTTCGTATATGGGAGTCCATTTGCCCCTGGGATCACCTTGTGGAAGTATGATGCGCTTGATCACTAGATCCCCGACTTAATATTCTTGGCGTCTGGCTTTTTTGTTGAAAGCCTTAATCATCCATTTTTGATACATTTAACCATGACAGACAGCAGTAAGTCTCTTCTCATTGATCATATTCAGTTGATCAAGTCGAGTCTGGATCCAGTCGTCTTTGTTCAAACTCGCATCCTTCATGATCCTCAGAGAAGGGATCTGGATCTCAATAGGCAGGACAACCTCCATGCTATATACCAGAGAGTAGGGTGTTGCCCCTGTTGATATTCGCAGGGAGGTGCGGTACCCATGAAGAGAAAATGGTAACATCGCATGCCAGTCTTTGTATGTCACCGTCATCTTTTGTATGATCTTCTTGATGTTCTTGTTAGTAGCTTCGACAATGCCATTCATCTTCGGTCGGTAAGGAGAAGAGTTATGATGTTGTATCTTGTATTGCCTACAGAGTTTGGTGATCATCGTGTTATTGAGATTTGTACCATCATCCATGATGATTCTTTCGGGGACACCGTAATAACAAACCAGGATATGCTTGATAAACCGCGCCACCACGTTCTTGGTCATAGTAGCAAAGGAGGCAGCTTCAACCCACTTTGTGAAGTAATCAATGGCCACCAGGATGAAGCGATGCCCATTGAAAGCGGTAGGTCTAATCTCTCCGATCATGTCATTGCCCCACATTGCAAAGGGCCTAGGAGCCGTCAAGACATTCAAGGGAACCGGAGGTACATGCACCTTATCAGTGTTGATCTAGCATTTATGACAAGTTCGGGAGTGCTGATAACAATCTGCTTCCATAGTGGACCAATAGTATCCTTCCCGTAGGATCTTCTTAGCCATGGTATGTCCACTGGAATGGGTTCCGAAGGTACCTTCGTGTAAATCTGCCATAATCCTCTCTGCTTCGCTCTTGTCTAAACACCGCAGTAAGGTAGAGTCATGGTTGCGCTTGTAGAGGATTCCATTACTGAGGAAAAATTTCGTGGAGAACCTTCTCAGAAAATTCTTATTATTGACAGATGCCCCCTCGAGGTATTCTTGAGCCTCGAGATACCTTTTTACTTTGTGAAACCAAGGTTTGTCTGCTACCTCTTTAATATCAATCCCACAGCAGTACGCTGGTTCGTCCAACCTCTCGATAGTGATTCGAGGAACTTCGTTGTCCCACTTAACTTTGAACATAGAAGACATGGTGGCTAGCGTGTCCTCTAATTGGTTCTCCTCTCATGGGAAATGTTCAAAGGTTACCTCCTTAAAGTGTGGGAGCAATGTCAGCATGTGCTCTTTGTACGGGATGAGATCTGAGTGCTTCGTATCCCATTCTACTTTGATCTGACTTATCACCAAGGCTGAATCCCCAAAGACGCTCAAGAATTTGATCCTTAGGTCGATAGCAGCTTTGAGACCCATGATGCATGCTTCATACTCCACCATGTTGTTAGTACAGTTTAAGCATAGTCGGGCGGTGAAATGAGTATGACAGCCCTCAGGAGATATAATTACAACACTAATTCCATTACCGAGTGCATTCAAAGCTCTGTCAAAAACCATAGTCCATCGGGATCCTTCTTCAGGTCCTTCATCCGGTCCAGGTTCTTCATAGTCAGTCACTAGCATAATATTCTCGTCCGGGAACTCAAAATTCATGGACTGATAGTCATCCATGGCCTGATGGGCTAAATGATCAGCTAATACACTTCTCTTGATTGCTTTCTGGGTTGTATATCGTATATCGTATTCAGTTAAGATCATCTGCCATCTTGCTATTCTTCTGGAGAGAGCGGACTTCTCGAAGATGTACTTGATTGGATCCATCTTAGATATCAACAAAGTAGTGTGGGTCAACATATACTGTCTTAGTCGGCGAGCAGCCCATGCCAAAGCGCAACAAGTTTTCTCGAGCAGTGAGTATCTTGTCTCATAGTCGGTAAACTTTTTTCTAAGGTAGTATATTGCGTGCTCTTTTCGACCAAACTCATCATGCTGCCCCAGCACACACTCCATTGAATTGTCTAGCACCGTTAAGCACAATATCAAAGGTCTTCCTTCAATCGGAGGCATCCAAATTGGTGGTTCTTGAAGGTATTCCTTGATTCTTTTGAAAGCGGTCTGGAATTCGTCATTCCACTTTACCACTTGATCTTTCTTCAGGAGCTTGAAGATTGGCTCACAAGTAGCAGTCAGATGTGAAATGAACCTGGCGATATAATTTAAACGTCCCAAGAAACCTCTAACTTCCTTCTCAGTACGGGGAGTCGACATCTCTTGTATGGCCTTCACCTTTGCAGGGTCTACCTGAATACCTTTGTCACTAATGATAAACCCCAGAAGTTTACCAGACCTTACCCCGAAGGTGCACTTGTTCAGATTTAACCTCGACTTGTATGTCTTCAACCTGTCAAACAGCTTTTGTAGATGATCAAGGTGTTCTTCCTCGGTTTGAGACCTGGCTATCATGTCATCAACATAAACCTCTATCTCATGGTGAATCATATCATGGAACAAAGCTACCATGGCTCGTTGATAGGTTGCCCCGGCGTTCTTTAATCCGAAAGGCATCACCTTATAATAGAAATTGCCCCACTGTGTGACGAAGACTGTCTTCTCCATGTCTTCGGGTTCCATCTTGATCTGGTTATAGCCAGAGAAACCGTCCATGAAGGAAAATACCTTATGTTGTGCAGTGTTGTCAACCAAAACATCAATGTGGGGAAGCGGGAAGTCATCCTTGGGACTTTCCTTGTTCAGGTCTCTGTAGTCTACACACATCTGTACCTTACCGTCTTTCTTAGGTACCGTAACAACGTTAGCAACTTACTGCGAATAAGAGGTGACAGTTAGGAACCTAACGTTGAATTGTTTCATAACCTCTGCTTTGATCTTATCTGACATCTCATGGCGCATACGACGGACCTTTTGCTTAACCGAAGGATAATCTTCTTTAGTCGGCAGATGATATACCACAATATCAGTGTCTAAACCAGGCATGTCTTCATATGACCAGGCGAAGATCTCAACATAGTCGTGCAACATCTGTATCAACCGTTTTTTGACATTAGTCTCCAGATTTGCGCCGATCTTGACTTCTTGTCTGTCTACCTTCGTGCCTAAGTTTATCGTCTCAATTGGCTCTTCATGAGGTTGTATAGCCCTTTCTTCCTGCTGTAACAGTCTAGCAAGTTCTCTAGGAACCTCACCTTCGTCCTTGGCTTGATTGATCAGATTTTCGAAGTTATAACTGGCAATAGCAGAACTGTTATCAATGGGATCCAGAGTGGATATGGATCTGCAGTTTGATATGTGAGTGTGTGTAAGAGCATAGTTGTATTGATAAAGTGAAAAGCAAAAAGAAAAATAGAGAGCACAAAATTTGTATGCAAGAAACGTCCAATGTTTTATTGATGACATATGAAAATGACATATAATAACCCTCACAGATAAACCATTGTGCCTCGGGTAAGACACAAGGCCATAGAGTTTGTATAGTTTATTACAAATTCGAAAAACAAGTAAGACAATTACTGCTGAACAAAATAAATCGGCACAAAATCTTTGGCCGTCCAATTACTAGGTCCACCGTTGGTAGTAGGGTAGATCCAGCTGTCAATATCAGAATCCTCATCCTCAACATCTTCCATAGCGGAGACAACCTCAATAGCATTGATTCCCGAGCCATGCTTGGTCATTGGTGCAGCTATGACATTGGGAGCCTCAGGGGGATCGAATTCAATCTCTTTTGACTCGATCAGATCATGCACCTTGTTCTTCAGAGCCTAGCAGTTGTTGGTATCATGGACAGGACTTTTAGAGTGGTAAGCACACCGAGCGTTTGGATTGTAGAAAGGAGATATGGTATTGGGGTTCTTCGGAGCCTCCTTCAGGGTTACCAGATTTGTCTTCAATAACTGTGGTAAGATTTGAGACAGATTCTTGTTTATCCGGGTGTACTGTCTTACCGGCCTTTCTATCCTCGGTTGATTGTTCCTTTGTTGTGTAGGTTTGGACTTCGAGATCATGACAGCCCCTACCGCTGGACGGTGCTCGGTTCTATTCTGACTTCTGGGATTATAGATAGCATTGACCTCCTTCTTACCCGCGAATGGCTTTTTCACTGTACTCAAAGAGGTGTCCTTCTGGATCTTGCCACTTCAGATCCTAGCTTCTACCCTTTCTCCAGTCAATATCAGCTCGGTGAAACCAGCTGAGGAGCTACCAATCAAATGATCTAAAAATGGACCAGACAGCGTACCAAGAAACATGTCCACCAACTCCCTATCAGACAGAGGGGGTTAGACTCTCCCTGCCAGATCTCTCCACTTCTACGCATAGTCCTTAAAACCTTCGCTTGCACCCATGGACATACTCTGGAGTTGAGTACGGGTAGGAGCAAGGTCGGTGTTATATTGATACTTCTTATAAAAAGTAGCATCCAGATCTTCCCAGTTGCGGACATTAGTTCCCTCCAACTGATAGAACCACTCAAGCTGAGTCCCGGAAAGACTGTCCTGAAATAAATGGACCCACAAATTCCTATCAGTGGTGTGAGGCTAGATCTTCCTCACATAGGAACGTAGATGAAGCTTGCGACAGGAAACCCCATCATACTTCGTAAATACAAGAGCCTTGAACTTCTGTGGGATGACAACCCCAGATAACAAACCCAGCTCTTCAAAATCCAGCCTTGGTATTCTTTGGATCTCCATTGCGCTCAAACGATCCTCTAACTGTTTGTATATATCCTCAGCGAGAGGATACTGTTCATCATTATAATCAGAGTCATTATCAGAAACCTCTAGGCTAGGTTCCTCCTCCCTTGTCTCTCCCTCTTGATTCTCCCCTTCTTTGGATGAAGAGGTTAGGTCAATCGGTTGCTTCAACGGTCCCTTGAATCTTCTGCCCAGATTCAGGACACCAGCAGTCTTCTTTGTCTTCTTCTTTTTCTCTTTCAGAATAAGGGACTTCAGATCTTCCTTCCCTTTAGCCAAAGATACGAACATTTACTGAAATTGGGCATTTTGTACCTGGAGATCCTTGATACTTTGTTCAGAATTCATTATTACTGAAATAGACAGCGAAGAAGATAAGAAACCTGTTATGAAACTTGTTTATGCAATGTCATGGATGATATGCGTATGCAATGATTTCAAGGATTCTTAAAGGCTCAAATTTGCTTAACAAAAAAAAAACACACGTTAATTGTATTAATAAGTTCGAATTGTTACAAAGGCTTCCCTTTAGGCTTATAGTCAAACAAAACAAAACTTAAAGCAAAAAGAAAATCAGGTTTCCCATGAGCACATCCTCTTTGGTGCAATGTAGGCGTTTATATTCCTCTCTTCATGAAGTAGCCTAGTGAGTTCCAGGACCTTCTTCTTGCTGGCATAGAATTGAGCTTCAAACGTATCCCGCTCCTCCTTAAGTTGAACCAAGGATTTTTGTAACTCCTCATGATCAGTTGGCGTGTTAGAATGGAGAACAAAATAAGAAGTGTCCCATTTAGCAACCGGTTCCACAATCATAGGTAGGATGGCAGGGTAAGGCATCATAAGACTTCGGGCACGGGCTCGTACCCATTTAAGATAAGGCTCAAGAGGGATGGAATTCTTGTGCCCCAGTGTCTTGCTATCAACTCTATGTGTCATGCCCCAAGCTCGCATGAACCTTTTACGGTAACCATAAGCATCATTCTTGTATTCGAAGACGATTACTTGGATAAGTGTATCATGAGGACCATCCCTTCTCGCGTATCTAAACTGTCGCATTGCCAAGCAAGGATTGTAAGTGATTCCTCCTCTAATGCCTAAGAGAGGGACATTAGGGAATTTTCCGCATCGATCAATGATGGTAACATTCTCCGAGGATCGAGGACACCAATGAATAGTTAAATGTGTAAGATTCATTTGCCTATGAGACCATCTTGAACCTTGTTCATTCTTCAAGACAGATCGGGGTAGGTGCGAAATAAACCACCTAGCCAAAAGAGGAGTGCAACACAGAAGAATCCCTCTTCTCTTTATAGTGCGAGTATGCAGAGAATGTAGGATATCTCCAAGCAGAGTAGGTATCGGATTGCGTGACAAGAAAACCTTAACCCCGTTCACATCTATGAGTTGGTCCGGGTTAGGATACAGTACCAACCCATAGATGAGAAGGCCTAACATCTCTTAAAAATCTTGTAAGTCCAGGGTGTCCCAAAAATGATGAGCTTTCTCAAACAAGAACTTAGCCAAAAAACCCTTGACACCTCTCATGGTTTCCCAATTTGCCACTACGTCAGACCGTTGTAAGGACAAAGCTTTAGAAATATTTTCAGGTTTAGGGTCTCTTTCCATGCCATAGAAAGATACCTTGTTAAGGATAGGCACCCTCAGTAACAGAGAAAACTCCTCCATAGTAGGCACTAACTGGTAATCTGGAAAAGTGAAGCAGTGATGTATAGGGTCAAAGAACTGAAAGAGAACTTTTAACATTTCTTCATCAGGGTTTGAGGTGACCAAGATGAGAATTCGACCATGTCTTTCAGTGAAGGTAGAGCTTTCAGGAACCCTTGATACCAAATCCTTAAGCTGAGGAGGTACCTTTACCAGAATGACTTGGATAGTGAATCTGCAGGCGAGGGCAATGTCCTACAAAACAAGACAAACGTAAACCATGAGAATCCTTGAAATAGTTAGCATGATATGCTATGTTATGATGTCATGATTATGCTCAGATATAGAAGATATAGTAAACACAAGCAAGTCACACAGAGATCTTAGGTTTAAGGCTTGCATGGGTTTTAAGGTATACCCTCTTGAAGTTGGATTAGTTCAACTTGTCCTAAATATAGTAACTGGATTCTAAGGGATCTTAATATCACCGATCTTTCCCCCAAATTTTGTTCTGATAGACAATTGACTTGCCACCAAACAAAACTCAAGAGTCAAACCTCAATGAGTGTAGCATCGAGTATCAATCGACTTTGGGTTTACACCAAAGACGGATATCTCACTACGTCTTAAAATCCAAGTTGGTCAATTAAGGTGCTAAGGTCAGTTGACGCTTTATGATACCACGCAGCGGCCCCGTATTCTCCTTGATTACCAAGGGCTAGTGGTACACACCAAAGTATCGCATCAATGTAGCTACTGTTTCAACCGTGTCGGTATACCCCGCACAGCTCCCTCATAGTTTATTGCTACTTACCTAAAAGGAATTCCCCGATCCGGGTTTAGAATCCAAACAGATACCCTTAAAAGTGAATCAAACAAAGCAAGCCAGAGAAGCAATTAAGAATGACCTATATCCTAAGGTAAACCCCACTTTATTATTTTCCCCAGCAGAGTCTCCAGTTATGTGATACGGTGGCAGAACCAACTGTTAATACTGGTTTGCGTTTTTTGTTCGCAAATGTCGCGGTAAGCAAGAGTCGCCACCAACTTTTATTTCATCCAACAAAGGAAAATGGAAAAGAACATAAAAAACCTTTTTTCGAGAGTTTTTGAGTACGGGGGTATATTATAGAAAGGGAATGTGTTAGCACCCTCTCTATCCATGGTTTTCCATAGCTCTTAGGTACTTGCTCATTCTTAAATTGCTTTTGTGTGTTTGTGTGTTTAAAAAGTTTTGAAAAATGCCTTAGTGCGGTGTTTCACTTTATGGTAACCCTTGTGTCAGTCCTCAAGGGTGTGATAAAGTGTTTTTGAAAACTTTGTTAGGAAAGCTTGTTTAAAAGTGTATGTGTAAAAAATTGTTGTTTTGAGCAAGTACTTAAAAGTTTCTACCTACTCGAAAAAGTCTGTTCGTTTTCTTATTTCCTTTAGACAATGCTATCCTACAATTAAGGAGTAGGTAGCTCCATCGTTGGAGCTTAAGGGACAATCGAAAGGGACGAGTATGATCACTAAAGTAATGATTAGGAAACCTTAGTAATTAACCTAGAGTCCTAAAGATCTTTCCGAGGCAACATCCGAATGGGTCATTCTTCATCTTTCAGGACTAGGGGGCAACCACTAAAACTCCCTATACTTCATGACCGTTTACTGACGGCAACCGAAGTGGGGAAAACCCTAGGAGTGAGCATGTGCAAGTGTTTGTTTTTCAGTTATTATCATTGCACATTTAGGGTTTTCTACTATTTTAAATTATGGATTTATCTTTCGCATACAATCCTATTATCAATCATCTAACAGTTTATAATGACAGAGAATAGAATGCGAGAAATTTAAACCTAGCTACTACATGGCCTTGGGGAGGGGGATTACATAATTAAAAAACGAGGGAAAACAGTAAATGAAAATAGTAAACCTAAGTTAAAACTATTACAAACTCGGAGCAATTACATTAATTGGGAAAATAATAAAATAAATGCGCGCGATGAAGTTAAATACGGAATTAAAATTAAATTCAAAGACATTTAATTTAATAGACAAAGAAAAGTATTATTTTTTTGGATTTTTGAGAAAAAAACAATTAATTTTGCATACTAACCTAATTTCTAATTAATTTTAATTATGAAAAAAAGAATTTAAATTATTCTAATTAACCTAATTAATTAATAGAAAATAATTATTTTACCAAAAAAAAACTAATTCTAATTTTTGTGTTTTTTATGATTCTTTATTTAATTAAAAAAATAATATTTGTAAAAATAATTAAAAACCAATAAAAACAATAAGAAATTGAAAAAGGAATAAAATAATTGAGATGGGCCTAAATAAGAGTAATTTTGGGGGGTGTATGTTGAATTTGTCCAGGCCCATAATGGATGGCCCAAGGCTACGCATGATCCAGTGGGACTCCCATCTGAGGGGTTTACCATGCTCCTTGCCTGCTGCATGTTGGATCTGATCAAGGGATGATCCAAGGCGTGAGATCTTGAGGTGCATGATAGGCGTGCTTGGTAGGATAATACCAGATCTGCAATCAAATGTTAGGAAAAAATTTATGTGGGAGGCAGGGATCGAACCCCTGACCTCTTACACACGCACGCCTTGGAGCCTTCCCTACTTGCCACTGAACCATTTGCTTCATTCGTTAATACAAATACAAATAATATATTATAAAGAATGAAAAGTCAGCTTCCTATACAAACGCGCGAAAACTTAAATGGACCAGTGGTGTGCTGCCATGCCTGTATCTTTTTCCCAGAACTGTCGTTCTTGATATTAAACTTTTACCTACGGACAAACTCGTCACTATAGGCTATAGTGACGGTTCTTGTGCGTGGCTACAAACTTGTAAGAATAAAAAACGCAGCACAAGTAACATCAATGCCAACCAAGGGAATGGATCAATGGGAAATAACCCCCTGAGTGCTATGGTACCCATAATCTAAGCTAATTTTCCCTAGAGAAGGAAACCCCAAATTCGAGCTTATGAACCCTAGCCATTGCAGATGTCCATACCTGCACTCAAACTCCAATCAAAGCATTCCAGTATGTTGTAAATATGATAACAAACATAGATATATAATCAAAACATGTTTATGATGCAAGAATCATTGTAACCAAGTTTTGAAAAAAGGGAAAACCGTGTTATTCGTGTAGCGCATTTCTGGGTTTGTTGAGACTTGATGATGCTTTCAATCACTTCAGAGGATGCCCAGGGATATGATTTGATCCTTGGAATGGCTTGAAACGGTCTATAGAAGGGAATACAATCTGCACTTTTTTGACAAGAAGTTGAACTTTGTTCTTGCTCTAGGGAGGCAGGCTGCGCGTGAATTCTTTTTTCTTAGGGTTCACAAAGCTTCTGTATAAGTAGTGAATCCAATTAGGTCAATAAAATTAGCAAAAATTCAAAGATATAATGGCCTTGAAGTTTGATTCAAATCTTTCTAAAATTGGAGATTTCCTCTTGTTTTAGAGCTTGCACGATTTTCTTTGGCCATTGACAGCATATGAGATCTATAATTCAATGCAAAAGAAATCCTAATTCACAAATTTGAATTTATTTGATTTTATTTAAATTTATCAGAAACCTCTGGGCTAGAGTCCTCATCCCTTGTCTCTCCCTCTTGATTCTCCCCTTCTTTGGATGAAGAGGTCAGGTCAACCGGTTGCTTCAACGGTCCCTTGAATCTTCTGCACAGATTCAGGAAACCAGCAGTCTTATTTGTCTTCTTCTTTTTCTCTTTCAGAATAAGGGCCTTCAGATCTTCCTGCCCTTTAGCCAAAGTTACGAACATTTGCTGAAATTGGGCATTTTGTGTCTGGAGATCCTTGATACTTTGTTCAGAATTCATTATTTCTTTTACTTTCTATTATATTTATTTTATTTGTCTTATTATTTTAATTAATTATCTTATTATCACTAATTAATAATTTTCCTAATAAAATCAGAAAACATAAAAAATATTATTTTTATTAATTTCATTATTTTTGTAAATAAATAATTTAAGTGACTTAGTTTTTTTAATTAGGTATAATTTTAACATTTTTGCAATAAATTAAAATTAATTAGAATATTAGTTTTTAACAATTTTGACCATTTTATTTTTATTTCCTTAAATATAAAAAATACAAAAAATATCTTTTTTAATTAATTAATAATTAGTTTAGGTTTAATTTAATTAAATTCAAAAATAACAAAAAATGCTTTCTCTCAAAGAAGGGTCAAAACCCTAAAAATACGCCGATTTAATTTTCTTGCACGCGATTCATTTGATTCCAATTTTTAATTGTTTCTCGGTATGTAATAATTAATTATGACTTTATTTATTTATCGCTTTATTTTTACTTTCCGCAATTTAAATTAAAGGGTTTGTCTTTGGCGATGTAAATACCCGACGCCTTGTAATAGTTTAGATTTACTTTCCGCAAATTTAATTTCTGCAACTATTAATTGTTAGATGTTTCATAAATAGGGAATGCATGACAAGATCAATCTTTAACCTAAAATCAACATAGCTCACCCATGACATGTACAGATAAAATTAACCGAAATAACACACTTGCACATGCCACTCTTAGGGTACACCTCACTTGGTTGCCTCGAACGTGGTCATTGAGTATAGGAAGTTTTAGAGGTCGCCCTCTTGTCCAAATATCATAAGTTGCCTCGAAACAGTTGCCTCGGATAAAATGATCTAAGACATTAGGGTTACCGCTAAGGCGTCCTAACGTTGCTTTAGTGACCACACGTCCCTTAATCGAATTGACCCGAAAACTCCAACGACGATGCTACCTACTCACCAATAGTGGGCTAGCATTGTCTAAAGGACATTAGCACAGTTTAATTCCTTTTTCAAGTAGGTAGATGGTTCTTAAGTACTTGCTCCTTTTAAAACAAAACAAAACTTTTCGCACCTACACTCTCTTCAAAACAAAAACTCTTTTCAAACCCACAAACACAAAGAAAAGCAAATTTTGAAAACACAATGAGCAAGTACCTAAGAGCCCGTGGATAACCATGGATAGAAAGGGTGCTAACACCTTCCCTTTCTATAATCTACCTCCCAAACCCGAGAAGTATCTCCAAAAGGAATTTTTCTGTGCTTTTGTCCTTTCCTTGTTGGATAAAATAAAAGATGGTGGCGACTCTTGCTTACTGCGACATTTTGCAAAAACAAAAGCAAACGCGAACCAGCATTGCAAAACAGACAGTTTTATTCCCACCGATCACAGAACTGGCGACTCTACTGGGGACTTATAAGTGAGGTGTACCTTAGGATTAGATCACTGTGTTTTCAATTGTATGCGTTGTATGATTTACATTTGTGGGTTTGTATCGGAGTTCTATAGATCCTAACCCGGATCTGGGGATACCCTTTAGGTAAGTAGCAATAAATTGTGAGGGATCTGTACGGCGTAGACCGATACGGATAAAGAAGTAGCTACGTTGGTGTGGCACTTTAGTCTGTACCGATATCCCTTGTGTTGGAACGAGGAGAATATGGGTCTTCTAAGGGGTCATTAAGCACCAACTGACCTTAGAACCTTAAATTGACCAACTTGGCCATGGAACAGTAGCAGTATGCTACACTCATTGAGACTAAACTCTCGCGATAATTCCGGCCGCAAGAAAAGGTTGCTAAATTGGAATTATGACCGATTGAGGGTAGTCAGTGATATTGAGATCCTCTAGAACCCGGTTACTATTTCTAGGACAGGTTTAAACCAACTCAACTGAAAGAGGGTAGTACCTAAGCTCCATGCCAGCCTGAAATCTAAGGGCTCTAAATGTGACTTGTGTGCCTTTACCATGTTTGCTATTTGTGGATACTTGTGGTGTGCTTACTATCATGACATCATGACATCATAACATTGCATACATCTTGCATAAGGACTAACCTATTTCAAAGACAAGAGGGTTTCATCTTTGCTCTGTTTTGTAGGTCATCATGATGCCCATGCGTAAGAATACTATCCGAATCAACTTTGTCCAAGTCCCTACCTTGCTTAAAGAGTTGGTTGCCAAGATGCCTGACACTACTTCCTTCATCAAGAAGCATGGTTCTCTTCTCAGTTTGGTCACCTCCAAATTGGACGAATAGATGATGAGTGTCCTGGTCCAGTTTTATGATCCGATGTACCATTGTTTTACTTTCCAGGACTTCCAGCTGGTTCCTACCCTAGAAGAGTTCTCTGAGCTGCTCGGTATCTCTGTTCTTGAGCAGACTCCGTTTACAGGTTGGGAGAAGACTCTTAGGCCTGAAGAAATTGTTGCAGCCCTTCATTTGACCAAAGAAGAGGTAATGGCTAATTGGGAGACTAGAAGTGGAGCTAAAGGATGTCTGACTAAGTTCTTGGTTGGCAAGGCTAACTACTTCTGGGATAGCCTAGACTTTAAGGCGTTTGAGGATATTATGGCTCTTTTGATTTATGGCTTGGTATTGTTTCTAAATCCTGACACTTTTGTTGATGTGAATGCCATAAAGATCTTCATCTCTTAGAACCCTGTACCCACTCTCTTGGGTGACATTCTGCATCAGCTTTATGCTCGTACTGCCCGAAAGCGGGGAACCTTGATGTGCTGTGCTCCTTTATTGTCGAGGTGGTTTATTTCGCACCTCCCCAAGTCAGTGCTAAAGAATAAAGAAGGAATGGGTTGGGCTTATAGGGTGATGTCTCTTTCTCATAATGACATTATTTGGACTCTCAAAGGAATGGATGAGGTGACTATCATTGATCGCTGTGGAGAGTATCCTAATGTTCCATTACTAGGAACTCATGGAGGAATTTCTTACAACCCATGCTTAGCTCTCCGTCAGTTTGGAAGAGCCAGAAGAGAAGGACCTCATGAGATGCTGATGCCTCATATCATCTTTGATTTTCAGGGGGATAGCGACGAGCAGCGTCGCAGATTCATAAGGGCTTGGGATAGAGTTCACCAATCTGATCCACATGAGTTGGGCCCAAAGACTTCTCTGCCAATGGAGCCTTATCTCAGATGGGTCAGTATCCGTGCCCAGAAGCTAGGTATGCCTTATGAAGCTGTCCGGCCTGTCACTCTTGAAGTTGCTAATGAAGAAGGGGTTCTTCCAACCATTCTCCATCCTTATATGCCCACTGACATTGGGGCACTGAAGAGGTCTTGGATGCAGTTGAGGGAAGAACGGGATTCTTATTGGGAGAAGTCCAACGAACAGGAGCAGAAGATCCAGAGGTTGACTAGGCAGTTAGAGAACGAGCGGATTCTCAACGACTATGTCCGCACTGATAAGAAGAGACCATGGGAGCATTGATGGACCTTTGATAATTTCCTTTCTAGTTTTTTGTTTACTTTTCAGTATTTCCATTCTTGTAACGCCTTAAGGGAAATTTGTTGAACAATTTAAATTTTGAAGTTTAAATCTAATAAAGTGTGTTTCGTTTCTTGTTTACAAATTTGAATCCCGATTGTCTTTGAAATCATAAATCATAAGCATTTCATCCCATGCACTTCATAAACAGGTAACCTTTACAGGTCTCTTATCTTCTTCGCTGTTTATTTCAGCGATCATCATGTCTACTGAACCTTCAACTGAGCAAGCTATCAAGGCCCTCCAGGCCCAGAATGCCCAATTTCAAGAGTTGTTCATGAATCTAGCTAAGGGTCAGCAGGACCTGAAGACCTTGATTCTGAAAGAGAAGAAGAAGAAGAAGAAGAAGAGGACAGTCCTGTTTAACACTGGTCCTAGGTTTGGAAACAGGCTACGGGATGAAGTTGATCTGACCACCTCATCTGGAGGGAAAGATAGTCCACAAGAAAGGAGGGCTCCTAGCCCTGTGGTCTCCGACAACGAGACGGACTACGATGAAGAACAGTATCCTCCGGCTGAGGATAAGTACAAACAGCTGGAAGATCGTTTGAGCACTATGGAAATTCATAAGGTGCCCGGTCTGGACTTCGTAGATCTAGGTTTATCATCTGGGGTGGTGATTCCCCATAAATTCAAGGCGCCAGCCTTTTCCAAGTATGACGGAGTTTCCTGTCCGAAGTTTCACCTTCGGTCATATGTGAGGAAGATCCAGCCTTACACTGCTGATAAGAACTTATGGATCCATTTCTTTCAAGACAGTCTCTTAGGGACTCAGCTTGAGTGGTTCTATCAGTTGGACGGAGCCAGTATCCGCAGCTAAGAAGATTTGGCTACTGCATTCTACAGGCAGTATCAGTACAACTCCGACCTTGCTCCTACGCGTACCCAACTCCAGGGTATGTCAATGGGAACTGGTGAAGGATTTAAAGATTATGCTCAAAAGTGGAGAGACCTCGCCGGAAGAGTACAACCACCCTTAGCTGATCGGGAACTTGTTGATATGTTTCTGGGGACCCTGTCTGGTCCATTTTTCAACCACTTGATTGGAAGCTCTCCATCTGAGTTTACAGATCTTATTTTGATTGGTGAGAGGATTGAGGTTGGTATTAAGGCTGGGAAGATACAGAAGGGTGCCTCATCGAGCACCGAGAAGAAGTCATTTAAGAAAGAGTCCAGTGTTTTCTACAGTGCAAGAAGACAGAATAGACCTGAACACCGCCAAGCTGTCAATGCGGTTGTTATTTCAAAACCTGCTGGTGCTCCTCAGTATAACAATCAACAAAAGGACGAGAGACCTAAGAGGCAATTAACTCATCTCAGCATGACCTTATCTCAGATTCTGCCACAGTTGTTGAAGAGTAATCTGGTGACTCTAAGGGAAGCCCCAAAGAATTCAAATACAACGTCACCAAGGTATAACCCTAACGCCCGTTGTGCTTATCACTCCGATAGCCCGGGACATAATATAGATGATTGTTGGAGTCTGAAAAGTAAGATACAAGACTTAATTGATGCAAAGGAGATTGAGTTCGAGGCGCCCGAAAGGCCTAATGTTGTGACTCCTCCCATGCCCAAACATGGAGTGAATGCTGTAGAGGAAGACTTATTTGTAGTTTTTGTGGATGACATTGTTACCCCTCTGGTGACTGTCAAGAAGAACCTGTTGCTAGCCGGTTTATTTTCGGGCTGTGACGAAGGTTGCCATATGTGTTCTGTTTTGCCTATCGGTTGCCCATTCCTGAAGTCAGGTATCTAAAACCTGATGGATAGTAAGGAGATCTTGTTTGAGAAGACTGTTGTTCCTTCCATTTCTACTGAAGAAGTCGCCATCGTTACCATTTTCGAAAATTCTTCCAAGGCTCCCTCGAGGAAGCCTGTTAGAATTACATATGTTCTGAAGATCGCACCTGTGATCATCACTGTTCTGGGGCCCATCCCCTACACCTCTGATAAAGCTGTCCCTTGGCACTATGGGGATGATGTTTATTTTCATGGAGTTAAGCAAGAGTTGGATGCTGATACTAGTGTCAGCAACATTACTGGACCTGCTAAAGTCACCCACAGCGAAACACTTTTCTCACCTGATATTGCTCCACCAACAGCCAGAAGACCTGTTGTTATTACACCTGCAAGTGTACCTACTGCCATTCCTGATCAGGTTCCTATTCTTACCCCTGTTGCCGAGTCATCTGACGCTCAGGGCAAAGGGATCACCACTGATGTGCCTGCCCACACGGAGGCACCGAAGACAATTACTGTTTAAGCTTCCAAACAGGAGATGGAAGAGATCCAGAAGATTATTAAGAAGAGTGATTACAACGTAGTTGAGCAACTGGGGCAAACCCCATCCAAGATTTCTATGTTGTCACTATTGCTGTGCTCAGAGGCCCATGCCAAGGCTCTGGTTACCTTCCTGAAGACTGCCCACGTGCCACAAGAGACATCAGCTGATCAGTTTACCGATTGTGTGGCCAATTTAACTGTTGATAATGGTTTGGGTTTCTTCGACGTTGATTTGACTACCAAGGGGAAAAATCATAATGATGCCCTACATGTCTCCATTGAATGCAGGGACACTACTCTGGCACATGTATTGGTTGATACTGGTTCCTCATTGAACGTATTGCCTAAAAAAGCTCTAGACCGGTTGGATTGCGAAGGGTTGGAGCTAAAACCAAGTAATATTATTGTCAAGGCCTTTGACGGGTCTAAAAGGATGGTGCATGGAGAGGTTGATATCCCGATCAAGGTTGGTTCTCAGGTCTTCAACTCTACGTTCTATGTGATGGATATTCGGCCATCTTATTCTTGTTTGTTGGGTCGTCCATGGATCCACAAAGTCGGGGCCGTAACCTCAACGCTCCACCAAAAGTTGAAGTACCCGGTTAAAGGGAAGATTGTGACAGTACAAGGGGAGGAAGAGTACATGGTTAGCCACCTCAACTCGTTCTGATATGTAGAAATGGATGGGGAGTTCATTGAAACCCCATTTCATCACTTTGAAGAGGTTCCCCAGACATTGGCATCAGCTGAGACTGTGGTTGAAGATTCTCTTATGAAGATGGCTTCCTTAAAAGATGCCTGGGCTGTTATTGAGAAGGGTGAGTGTGCAAATTGGGGCCGACTTCCTGATTTTACACAGAAGACTAACAAGTTTGGTTTGGGTTTCACTGCAGAAGCTCAAAGGGTTATTCGAAGTGCAAGGATCAGAAGACCTCCCCTGTTCATCAGCAACTCGGGAGTAAATGCCATTGAAGATGATGTGGAAGAGTCTGAATTCGACAGCTGGATCTATCCTACGACCGACGGTGGACCAAGCAACTGGACAGCAAAGGACTTCATCCCTATTACTTTTGTTACCCAGTAATGAAATTTTTATTTTGAATCTGTAATAGACAATGTTTTGAAATTTTATGGCCTGGTGTCTTACCCGGGGCACCGTGGCTTCATTTGTGAGGGCTTTTATGTGTCATTTTCATATATCATTAATAAAAGCATTGGACGTTCTTGCATTTCAAATCTTGCGCTCCTTGTCTTTCTTTATTATATATTGCAAAACAGCTATTTTACACACACTCACATATACAGGTCCACATCCACTCTGGATCTCACTGGTAACGACTCTGCTACTGCCAGTTATGACTTTAAAAATCCGATCAACTTAGCCGAAGATGAAGGTGAAGATGATTGCGAAGTGCCTGGTGAACTTGTAAGACTGCTACTCCAGGAAGAGAGGGACATTCAGCCACATGAAGAGCCAGTGGAAACAGTGAATCTGGGTACTGAGACAGACAAGAAGGAAGTCAAGGTTGTTGCCAATCTGGAGCCTAGTGTGAAACAACGGTTGATTTAGATGATGCGTGACTACGTTGAGATCTTTGCCTGCTCTTACGAAGATATGCCTGGTTTGGACACTGATATTGTAGTTCATCGCCTACCTACCAAGGAAGACTGTCCTCCCGTAAAACAGAAGGTCCGCCGAATGCGCCCAGAGATGTCTGAGAAAATCAAGGCTGAAGTTATGAAAAAATTTGACGCCGGTTTTCTAGCAGTAACTTCTTACCCTCAGTGGGTCGCCAATATGGTTCCTATGCCGAAGAAGGATGGGAAGGTTCGAATGTGTGTTGACTACAGGGATCTGAACAGGGCGAGCCCCAAGGATGATTTCCCTTTACCTCACATCGAAGTTCTGGTTGACAACACTGCTCAGCATAAGGTATTCTCCTTTATGGATGGCTTCTCCGGTTATAATCAGATAAAAATGGCTCCCGAAGACATGGAGAAAACCACCTTTGTTACTCAGTGGGGTACCTTTTGCTACAAGGTCATGCCTTTTGGGTTGAAAAATGTTGGGGCAACATATCAGCGTGCCATGGTTGCTTTGTTTCATGACATGATCCATCATAAGATTGAAGTATACGTCGCCGATATGATTGCAAGGTCCCAGACTGAGGAAGAACACCTTGACCATATGCAGAAGCTTTTTGACAGGTTGAAGTTGTACAAGCTGAGGTTGAACCCGAACAAGTGCACCTTCAGGGTGAGGTCTGGTAAACTACTGGGTTTCATTGTGAGCGACAAAGGTATTCAAGTGGATCCGGAAAAAGTGAAAGCCATACAAGAGATGCCAGCTCCTAAGACAGAGAAAGAGGTTAGAGGCTTTCTAGGACGACTGAACTACATTGCCCGATTCATCTCACACCTAACTGCTACTTGTGAGCCAATCTTCAAGCTACTGAAGAAAGATCAAATGGTACGTTGGAATGATGAATGCCAAGTCGCTTTCGAAAGAATCAAAGAGTATCTCCAGGAGCCACCCATCCTGATGCCACCAGTTGAAGGGAGACCTCTGATCTTATACTTGACTGTGCTCGATAACTCAATGGGGTGTGTGCTGGGTCAACATGACGAGTCTGGCCGAAAAGAGCATGCTATTTATTACCTTAGCAAAAAGTTTACCGACTGTGAGATCCGATACTCACTGCTCGAGAAAACTTGTTACGCTTTGGCATGGGTTGCTCGCCGACTGAGACAGTATATGTTGACTCACACTACTCTGTTTATATCAAAGATGGATCCCATCAAGTATATCTTCGAAAAGCCTGCCTTGTCCGGAAGAATAGAGAGATGGCAGATGGTCTTGACTGAGTATGACATCCAATACACGACTCAAAAAGAAATCAAAGGAAGTGTGTTGGCAGACCATTTGGCACATCAGGCAGTGGATGATTACCAGTCTATGAACTTTGAATTTCCGGACGAGAATATCATGTTAGTAACTGATTGTGAGATACCTGGACCGGATGAAGGACCTGAGGAAGGATCCCGATGGTCTATGTACTTTGATGGAGCTTCGAACGCTTTGGGTAATGGTATTGGCGCTGTGATCATATCTCCTAAAGGCTCTCATACTCCGTTTACCACCCGACTATGTTTCAACTGCACCAACAACATGGCAGAGTATGAAGCGTGCATTATGGGTCTTCGAGCAGCAATTGACCTAAGGATTAAGTTTCTAAGTGTCTTCGGAGATTCCGCTCTCGTGATCAGTCAGATCAAAGGCGAGTGGGATACGAAACACCCAAACCTTATTCCTTACAAGGAGTATGTATTAACGTTGCTTCCCCATTTCGAGGAGATAACCTTTGAACACTTCCCTAGAGAGGAGAATCAGTTAGCAGACGTGATGGCTACAATGTCTTCTATGTTCAAAGTCAATTGGGACAACGAAGCTCCCCGAATCATTATTGAAAGATTGGACGAACCTGCACATTACTGTGATCTAGAGATTGAAGAAGTAACAGGAAAGCCCTGGTATCATGAGGTGAAGAGGTATCTTGAAGCTCAGGAGTACCCTGAGGGTGCATCTGTTAATGACAAGAAGTTTCTGAGGAGGTTCGCGGCAAAGTTCTTCATCAGCAATGGTATTCTTTACAAGCGTAACCATGATTCGACCTTACTGCGTTGTGTGGATAAGAATGAAGCAGAAAGGATCATGGCAGATCTACATGAAGGCACTTTCAGAACTCATTCAAGTGGACACACCATGGCAAAGAAGATCCTTCGGGCAGGATATTATTGGTCCACAATGGAAGCCGACTGTTATCAGCATTCTCGGACATGTCACAAGTTCCAGGTCTATGCTGATAAGGTGCACATACCTCCAGTTCCTCTGAATGTTTTGACAGCACCTTGGCCTTTTGCAATGTGAGGCATCGATATGATCGGAGAGATCAGGCCTACGGCATCTAACGGGCATCGTTTCATCCTGGTAGCTATTGATTACTTTACGAAGTGGGTTGAAGCAGCTTCCTTTGCTACTGTAACCAAGAACGTCGTAGCACGGTTTATTTGGCACAATCTGATTTGTCGATACGGTGTACCAGAGAGGATCATTACGGACAATGGTACCAATATCAATAACAAGATGATCACTGAGCTCTGCGAGCAATTCAAGATACAGCATCATAACTCTTCTCCCTACCAGCCGAAGATGAATGGGGTTGTAGAAGCGGCTAATAAGAACATTAAGAAGATTGTGCAGAAGATGACAGTGACATACAAAGACTGGCACGAGATGTTACCATTTGCTCTTCATGGGTACCGTACCTCAGCACGGACGTCAACCGGGGCAACACCCTATTCCTTGGTTTATGGCATGGAGGCAGTCTTGCCCATTGAAGTTCAAATACCCTCTCTCCAGGTCATGAAGGATGCAGGTTTGAGTGAAGATGACTTGCTTCAGACCCGGCTTGATCAACTGAACCTAATCAACAAAAAAAGACTTACTACTATTTGTCATGGTCAGACATACTAAAAACGGATGATCAAGGCATTTAACAAGAAAGTTAGACGACAAGAGTATCAAGTTGGGGACCTGGTAATCAAGCGCATTATCTTACCTCAAGGTGATCCTAGGGGCAAATGGACCCCTACTTACGAAGGGCCATTTGTGGTTAAGAATATTTTTCTCAGGAGGAGTTATGATTCTAACCACCATGGATGGTGACGACCTTCCTCACCCCGTCAATGCAGACATAGTGAAAAGATACTACGCATAATCAAAGACCCGCTAGGTTGACTGGCCTAGGCAAAAATAAGGGCTTCCCAGTGAACCAAAAGGGTTCGGGCAAAAATAAGGGATGAAAATAAAAAATCTGTACACCCGGCAAGTCGAAAACCTGAAAAGGCGGCTTGGGCAAAAATGGGTATCCCGGTGGACTGAAAACTCGAAAGGGCGGTCCAGGAAAAAGTTAGGGATCAAAGCGTAACACTATGTCTCATTGGATCACCTCGCATCCCGGCTTCGGTATCGACTATCAAGTTCAGACGACACTAATCAATCAGATTCATCTTCAACTAAGCAGCAAAGTGATGAGATGCTTGAAGATATAAAGGCAATAGTAGAGTTGGAACCCAGTGGGATAATTCACATAGCTGCTTTGTTTCCTTTTCAAAAATTGTATAAATTTTATTTGTTCGGCGGCGTTCTCTTACTAGGATGTCAGCTTCTTGTACAAAAATGCCTATTTTCAGGCCAAACTTCAAAATCAATACAAATTCATTTTCAGAAATTTCAAGTTGTTTTTCCTTTATCTGTTTTGTTTTGCAAAGAACGTCCAATGTTCATTTTTGATATATGCATTTGATATTAATTGCTGATCATAAATATTTACATGCGAAATGAAAGATGAATTACTGGTAATATCAGAAACAGGGGCATAAGAAATGTCCAAGCTGTGTAGTTACTTTGTCCACCAGGTACCAAGGTACATCCAACTGAAGAATATGGCTAAGATACCTCCACTCCCCGCAGGGTAAGACAGTGATAATAGCTCTCTCAGCTGAAACTGGCAACCATGAACGAATCAGCAATACTCTCCTCAAGTAGAGTTAATCGATCATCAAGCGCTAAAAAGGTTTGGTATTCCCAAAAGGTCTTAATATTCCTCGACGGAGTATAAAGACATTCCCCAGCAAGCATAAGATCATCCCGAGTGAAGTTCTTTCCTTTCCCCAAGCAGGAGTTCAATCCTCAACAGATCCAGTGTCACCAGCAATAGTAATCCATCCCCAGCGAAGTTCATCAGCGGAATCTCCAGCAGAGTTTATCGTTAAAATCTTCAGCAGAATACCCCTTCCCCACAGAGTAATTCCCCTCAGAGTAATCTCTTCATCAGTTTATTCCCCAATGGAGTTCTTTTCTCCTGTAGTTTTATCCTCACAATCATCTTCGTTCACCATCCCTGGCGGAAGCGAAGCATTCAACTTTATTCTCCAGCAGCTCTGGGATTTATTTTCCCCAGCTAGGACATTGCATGTCCATACATCATGATACATGCATATACGCATCATACCATACAATCTCATTTATTTTGAGAACATCATTTCCTGATACATATCATGCATTACATACAGCTAACCTTTACCTTTCAGGAAAGATACAATCAAAATTCAAGTTATGAAGCCCGGGTACGACCAGGATAGTATCTTGATTTCTACAACATATTGTGAAGCCCGGATTATGACCGGATAACAATATCAGACTACCGCGAAGCCTGGATTACGACCAGATAGTGATATCTCTCAAAAGTAAGCTATGAAGCCCAGAGAACGACCGGATAATAGTTTATTCCCCAGTGAGACGTGAAGCCCGGATTACAACCGGATAGCAGCTCAGTAAGCACCATGAAGCCTGGATTCGACCAGATAGTGGTATATCATAAACACAAGCCGTGAAGCCCGGATCACGACCGGATAACAGCTCAGCAAGTTATTGTGAAGCCTGGATTACGACCAGAAAGCAATACAAGACCATGAAGCCTGGATTATGACCAGATAATGATAGAAGATGTTATGAAGACTGGATTACGACCAGATAGCAACCAAGAGTACTACGAAGCCTGGATTTCGACCAGATAGTGGTATGATACATCGTGAAGCCTGGATTATAACCAGATAGCGTTAAGGGACACTGTGAAGCTTGGATTACGACCAAATAACAGTTTACCCAGCCAGTTACTATGAAGCCCGGATTCGACCGGATACTAGTAAACCCAACAGTCAAAGGGAAGCCCGGATGCGACCAGATAACCACTTGATTTGTTCTGAAGCCTGGATTTCGACCAGATAAGAAGTGAGGTATTGTGAAGATTGGATTCGACCAGATAGCAGTACACGACACCATGAAGCCTGGATTCGACCAGATAATGGTATAACACATCGTGAAGCCTGGATTATGACCAGATAGCGCTACAAGGCACTGTGAAGCTTGGATTCCGACCAAATAGCAGTTTACATGGACAGTTACTAAGAAGCCCGGAGTCAGCCGAATATTAGTGTGCCCTAAATTCAAGTTGAAGCCCGGATGCGACCGGATAACCACTTGATTTGTTCTGAAGCCTGGATTTCGACCAGATAAGAAGTGAGGTATTGTGAAGATTGGATTCGACCAGATATCAGTATGCGACACCATGAAGCCTAGATTCGACCAGATAATGGTATAACACATCGTGAAGCCTGGATTACGACCAGATAGCGGTACAAGGCACTGTGAAGCTTGGATTCCGACCAAATAGCAGTTTACATGGACAGTTACTAAGAAGCTCGGAGTCGGTCGGATATTAGTGTGCCCTAAATTCAAGTTAAAGCTCAGATGCGACCGGATAACCACTTGATTTGTTATGAAGCCTGGATTTCGACCAGATAAGAAGTGAGGTATTGCAAAGCCTGGATTACGACCGGATAGCAAGTTTAATCTCATCTCCCCAGTAAGTCACTGTAAAGCCTGGATTACGACCAGATAGCAGTCGGTCTTATCACTATGAAGCCTGGGTTGCAACCAGATATTAGTTCACTCTCACCTCTTCAACAGATATGATTCCCCAGTAGAATAACGGACGACCGAAGCTCCTAAAGTTCTATTTCTCCTAAGACAAAGAACAACATTCCCCAGCGGAATCTACCTCAACAACAGGTATACAAGCTCTCGCTAAGGAATATCTTACGCGATCGACACTCCTTCGGATGGCATCTTTAAGCCCATCTCCCATCATCAATCTCCAAATGGCATATGTAAGCCCATTCCCGACATCACAAGACAAATACTACTTCATGCGAGTGCAAATTTCTTGGCACTCTAGTGTTCAATCATCTTCCACCTTTGGATCACGAAAGGCCCGAACGCCAATCTATATCCTCAGGTTTAAGAAGATTGAATAGGATCAACTGTTGTACCCCAAAATTTGCCCTCCCATATTTCTCAAGACATGTCAAGAATCATCTCCAAGTTGTTCAAGATGGCTCAAGAGTTGGACAGTCAAATCACCTCCTAAGGCAGTCAATTCAAAATTACGGTTTTGTGTTGCATCAAGGTCCTCACATCCAAATGGTCTCAAATTCTACCCAATGTCCTAATATGTTCTCAAGTTCATCCATGTCAAATTTCAAGCCTTGCAGAGAAAATTTGGTCAGTCAATTGCTCAAGAAGTCCAAAAATCGACTGTGCTAGGGCAAAAGTCAACAGTGACCTACATACAGTCAAACCTCAATATTTTTTGTCAACATTCTCATTTTGAAGTATAATTCATCATTTGATCAATGTTTGATCGTGATTCATCAAGGATTGCTCAAGATTTATCAAGATTCAAAAGTTTCTAAATTAGGGTTTTGCAGGAAAAGTCAACTCAACTTTGACCAAACATAACTTTCTCATACTTTATGCTAAATGACCCATCCAAAGCTCATTTTGAATAGGATACAATTTCCCACAATTCATCTTCACACCCGAAGATCAAGAAATGCACTCACAAGAAGTTACAAATTTGGACATTATAAGTCATTTTTAAAAGTCAACAAAAACACCTTTTTTTCCAAAGCTTATAACTTGAGCATGGAACATCAAAATGAGATGATACCAAAAGGGTTGGTCATAGGACATCTCAAGGTTTCTAAAACGTCCAATAACACTTCCAAAAGTTCAAAATTTAAGAAGTTATGCATTGTTGAAGTTGGGCATTTTTCCAAAAGTGCCAAAAGTCAACTATCCTCAAAACTCCAATTTTTGACAAAAGGGCCCACTTTTTTCCACTTGATTTGGTCTTTTCACACCACACACGTGTCCCATCTTCAATTTCATGACCAATCATTTATTTTTCTATTTTATTTAATTTTTATTGATTTAATTCATTTTTAATCAATATTAATTCAAATGAAATCCAAAAATTAATGGAATAAGATTTTTTTGATCATTATAGGTCTTCATTACCAAGATACACCTAATCAAATTTGTATCAAGCATTGTTGTGCACAAAATATCAGATTTGGTACAATTTTGGAAACTTTATCAATGGTGATCGTATCAAATTCCAAACCGTGAATGCACATGGATTGAAAGCCCAACTCTTGACCTAATTCATTCCCATATACACACATAAGCGAGGTATACAGAGAACACGAGCTGAAACTGCAAGAAACAGCCAAACTAGAATTGAAAACAATCTTGCAAAAGTGTGAGATCAAAACCTTGGTTAGAGCACGAGTCAATCCAAGATCTCAACGTAGCTTCCTTGCCTGACATCCAGTGGAGCTAAAGCAATCAAAACCAGGCCTTGAGACCACTTGAAACGCGCTGTAAGTCATCCTGAACATAGCCCTGTGCACGAATTTGTAACCTTGGATTCTTGTGTTTTCTTGCCAAAATATTGATATATTTGTGATCCTTGCATAATTTCTAAGCATTCTGCATTGTTTAATTTTGTTTTCATAGCCTGTATTGTAATGCCTGAACCTAGGGTTTCTTTTCTTGGTTTTTAGGCGTTTGCTTTGCAGGTATAATCAGGACTAATAATGGGTATAGAGATGATTAGGAGAACGAGACGAACAGGATCATGGGTTTGGTTTGCATTTTTTTGACCTAGAATGCATTATAGGATGATGCCACGGATTTTGATGCGGAATAAAATCCGCAGGAAAAAATACAGTCTTCGTTGAAGAAGACGAAGACGTGTCTCTGCTTCATTGGCTCGTTCAAATGTTTAGCGTGTTTTTTTTTAATTCCCAGGCATATTAAATGTTTTCAATATATTATTTGTTTTGTATTCCATTAACAAATAGGCAGCATGGCTCAGTTGGTGGAAGCGTGAGTGGAATACCATTGGGACTTGGGTTCGAATCCCAGGTCCCCCAATCTCTTTGTGCAATTTTTATTCAGGTACTCTTATGCAATGCTCAAGATGCAGTCCACCATATGTCTCATAGATCCAGGCGCCAGATGGCCTTCAAGCCAAATTTGAAGGCCAGGATTGAAGGTTCACCGTGAACTCAAGTCAACAAGCATGCATTGGATGGGAAAAGTCAAACAGGCTTGGACGTTTTTGGGCTGGAAATTGCAAATCATACCCCCTTTCTGGGCCCAACACCCCCTTGGTTTTATTTCTTTTACTTTCTATTATATTTATTTTATTTGTCTTATTATTTTAATTAATTATCTTATTATCACTAATTAATAATTTTCCTAATAAAATCAGAAAACATAAAAAATATTATTTTTACTAATTTCATTATTTTTGTAAATAAATAATTTAATTGACTTAGTTTTTTTAATTAGGTATAATTTTAACATTTTTGCAATAAATTAAAATTAATTAGAATATTAGGTTTTAACAATTTTGACCATTTTATTTTTATTTCCTTAAATATAAAAAATCCAAAAAATATCTTTTTTAATTAATTAATAATTAGTTTAGGTTTAATTTAATTAAATTCAAAAATAACAAAAAATGCTTTCTCTCAAAGAAGGGTCAAAACCCTAAAAATACGCCGATTTAATTTTCTTGCACGCGATTCATTTGATTCCAATTTTGTAATTGTTTCCCGGTATGTAATAATTAATTAGGACTTTATTTATTTATCGCTTTATTTTTACTTTCCGCAATTTAAATTAAAGGGTTTGTCTTTGGCGATGTAAATACCTGACGCCTTGTAATAGTTTAGATTTACTTTCCGCAAATTTAATTTCCGCAACTATTAATTGTTAGATGTTTGATAAATAGGAAATGCATGACAAGATCAATCTTTAACCTAAAATCAACATAGCTCACCCATGACATGTACAGATAAAATTAACCGAAATAACACACTTGCACATGCCACTCTTAGGGTACACCTCACTTGGTTGCCTCGAACGTGGTCATTGAGTATAGGAAGTTTTAGAGGTCTCCCTCTTGTCCAAAGATCATAAGTTGCCTCGAAACGGTTGCCTCAGATAAAATGATCTAAGACATTAGGGTTACCGCTAAGGCGTTCTAACGTTGCTTTAGTGACCATACGTCCCTTAATTGAATTGACCTGAAAACTCCAACAACGATGCTACCTACTCACCAATAGTGGGCTAGCATTGTCTAAAGGACATTAGCACACTTTAATTCCTTTTTCGAGTAGGTAGATATTTCTTAAGTACTTGCTCCTTTTAAAACAAAACAAAACTTTTCGCACCTACACTCTCTTCAAAACAAAAACTCTTTTCAAACCCACAAACACAAAGAAAAGCAAATTTTGAAAACACAATGAGCAAGTACCTAAGAGCCCGTGGATAACCACGGATAGAAAGGGTGCTAACACCTTCCCTTTCTATAATCTACCTCCCAAACCCGAGAAGTATCTCAAAAAGGAATTTTTCTGTGATTTTGTCCTTTCCTTGTTGGATAAAATAAAAGACGGTGGCGACTCTTGCTTACCGCGACATTTTGCAAAAACAAACGCAAACGCGAACCAACATTCCAAAACAGTCAATTATATTCCCATCGATCACACAACCCATAGATGAGAAGGGCTAACACCTCTTCAAAATCTTGTAAGTCCAGGGTGTCCCAAAAATGATGAGCTTTCTCAAACAACAACTTAGCCAAAAAACCCTTGACACCTCTCTTGGTTTCCTAATTTGCCACTATGTCAGGCCGTTGTAAGGACAGAGCTTTAGCAATATTTTCAGGTTTAGGGTCTCTTTCCATGCCATGGAAAGGTACCTTGTTAAGGATAGGCACCCCTAGTAACAGAGAAAACTCCTCCATAGTAGGCACTAACTGGTAATCTGGAAAAGTGAAGCAGTGATATAGAGGGTCAAAGAACTGAAAGAGCACTTTTAACATTTCTTCATCAGGGTTTAAGGTGACCAAGCTAAGAAGTTGACCATGTCTTTCAGTGAAGGTAGAGCTTTCAGGAACCCTTGATACCAAATACTTAAGTTGAGGAGGTACCTTTACCAGACTGACTTGGATAGTGAATCTGCGGACGAGGGTCATATCGTACAAAACAAAACAAAAGTAAACCCTAAGAATCATTGAAATAGTTAGCATGATATGCTATGTTATGATGTCATGATTATGCTCAGATATAGAAGATATAGCAAACACAAGCAAGTCACATAGAGACCTTAAGTTTAAGGCTTACATGGGTTTTAAGGTATACCCTCTTGAAGTTGGATTGGTTTAACCTGTCCTAAATATAGTAACTTGGTTCTAAGGGATCTTAATATCACTGATCTTTCCCCCAAATTTCATTCTGATAGACAATTGAATTACCACCAAACAAAACTCAAGAGTAAAACCTCAATGAGTGTATCATCAAGTATCAATTGACTTTGGGTTTACACCAAACACGGATATCTCACTACGTCCTATAAGCCAAGTTTGTCAACTAAAGTGCTAAGGTCAGTTGACGCTTTATGATACCACGCAGTCGCCCCGTATTCTCCTTGATTACTAAAGGGCTACTGGTACACACCAAAGTATCGCATCAATGTAGCTACTGTTTCAACCGTGTCAGTATACCCTGCACAGCTCCCTCACAGTTTATTACTACTTACCTAAAATGAATTCCCCGATCCGGGTTTAGAATCCAAACAACCCAAACAGATACCCTTAAAATTGAATCAAACAAAGCAAGCCAGAGAAGCAATTAAGAATGACCTAGATCCTAAGGTAAACCCCACTTTATTATTTTCCCCAGCAGAGTCTCCAGTTCTGTGATACGGTGGAAGAACCGACTGTTAATACTAGTTTGCGTTTTTTGTTCGCAAATGTCGCGGTAAGCAAGAGTCGCCACCAAATTTTATTTCATCCAACAAAGGAAAAGGGAAAAGAACAGAAAAACCTTTTTTCGAGAGTTTCTGAGTACGGGGTATATTATAGAAAGGGGAGGTGTTAGCACCCTTTATATCCATGGTTTTCCATGGGCTCTTAGGTACTTGCTCATTCTTAAATTGCTTTTGTGTGTTTGTGTGTTTGAAAGGTTTTGAAAAATGCTTTAGTGCGGTGTTTCACTTTATTGTAACCCTTGTGTCAGTCCTCAAGGGTGTGATAAAGTGTTTTTGAAAACTTTGTTTGGAAAGCTTGTTTGAAAGTGTATGTGTAAAAATATGTTATTTTGAGCAAGTACTTAAAAGTTTCTACCTACTCGAAAAAGTTTGTTCATTTTCTTATTTCCTTTAGACAATTCTATCCTACTATTAAGGAGTAGGTAGCTCCATCGTTAGAGCTTAAGGGACAATCGAAAGGGACGAGTACGATCACTAAAGCAATGATTAGGAAACCTTAGTAATTACCCTGGAGTCTTAAATATCTTTCTGAGGCAACATCCGAATGGGTCATTCTTGATCTTTCGGGACTAAAGGGAAACCACTAAAACTCCCTATACTTCATGACCGTTTACCGAAGGCAACTGAAGTGGGGAAAACCCTAGGAGTGAGCATGTGCAAGTGTTTGTTTTTCAGTTATTATCTTTGCACATTTAGGGTTTTCTACTGTTTTAAATTATGGATTTATCTTTTGCATACAATCCAATTATCAATCATCTAACAGCTTATAATGACGGAGAATAGAATGCGAGAAATTTGAACCTAGCTATTACAAGGCCTTGGGGAGGGGGATTACATAATTAAAAAACGAGGGAAACAGTAAATGAAAATAGTAAACCTAAGTTAAAACTATTACAAACTCGGAGCAATTACATTAATTGGGAAAATAATAAAATAAATGTGCGCGATGAAATTAAATACGGAATTAAAATTAAATTCAAAGACATTTAATTTAATAGACAAAGAAAAGTATTATTATTTTTTTGGATTTTTGAGAAAAAAAACAATTAATTTTGCAAATTAACCTAATTTCTAATTAATTTTAATTATGAAAAAAAGAATTTAAATTATTCTAATTAACCTAATTAATTAATAGAATTAATTATTTTACCAAAAAAAAACTAATTCTAATTTTTGTGTTTTTTATGATTCTTGATTTAATTAAAAAAATGATATTTGTAAAAATAATTAAAAACCAATAAAAACAATAAGAAATTGAAAGAGGAATAAAATAATTGAGATGGGCCTAAAGAAGAGTAATTCTGGGGGGTGTATGTTGAATTTGTCCAGGCCCAAAATGGCTGGCCCAAGGCTATGCATGATCTAGTGGGACTCCCATCTGAGGGTTTACCATGCTTCTTGCCTAATGCATGTTGGATCTGATCAGGGGATGATCCAAGGTGTGAGATCTTGAGGTGCATGATAGGCGTGCTTGGTAGGATAATACCAGATCTGCAGTCAAATGTTAGGAAAAATGTTATGTAGGAGGCAGGGATCGAACCCTCGACCTCCTACACGCGCGCGCCTTGGAGCCTTCCCTGCTTGCCACTGAACCATTTGCTTCATTCGTTAATACAAATACAAATAATATATTATAAAGAATGAAAAGTCAGTTTCCTATACAAACGCGCGAAAACTTAAATGGACCGGTGGCGTGCTGCCACGCCTGCATCTTTTTCTCAGAACTGTCGTTCTTGATATTAAACTTTTACCTATGGACAAACTCGTCACTATAGGCTATAGTGACGGTTCCTGTGCGTGGCTACAAACCTGTAAGAATCAAAAACACGGCACAAGTAATATCAATCCCAACCAAGAGAATGGATCAATGGGAAATAACCCCCTGAGTGTTATGGTACCCATAATTTGAGCCAATTTGTTAGAACATAGTTTAATTCTACAACCCTTAGTTATAGTTTTGATGATAACAAATACAAAGAACAAATATGCACCCTAAAAGTTATGTTTTTATGTATGCAGAAGTTCTGACCAAAGCAGATCAGAAGATAAGCCATAAGAGCTACACGCTGAAGCAATCAGAACATTCACTGAAGATTGATGACCAGAACCTGCGCTTAAGCAAAGTAAACTCTGATTTTGAACAAGAACATGTTAATCCAAGTCATCAATATTCTGAAGCGTCAGCAGCAGGCAAGGATGTAAGATTTTGAAGCGTTACTGATCATTCAATTCAGCATCAATTACAACGGCTTCTTTCAGTCAGGATCTTCTCCAAATGGAAACTGAGTTAATGTCATTTAACACGCTTGATGATCAACGTAAATACATTGCCTATATAAACATGATCAGTGTTCAAATCGTTAACGATTTTCCATATACCACTTACGCATATTCAAAAAGCTGCAAGCAAATTTCATCATCTTTCAAGCTATAATTTTGTGTAAATTATCACAGTTGTGATAACAGTTTTTGTTATGAAAAACAATAACACACATTCTTGTATAATTGTTTTGAAACTGTGTTCCTTGAGATTAACCGGATTGTGGTTGTACTCAAGAAGACTTTAAAAGTTGTTAAAGTAGTGATTGTAATTCTTTTGTGATTAGTGAATTAAGACCTCGTTGGAGAGAGGCGAAATCACCTTGACGGGTGGACTGAAGTAGTTTGAGATCAAACGAACCAGGATAAAAATATTGTGTCATTGCGCTTTTGATTTCAAGTTTTCAATTCAACCCCCCCCCCCCCCCCCCCCCCCTCTTGTGTTTTTCACATCTTCACAATTTTCCCTAGAGAAGGAAACCCCAAATTCGAGCTTATGAACCCTAGCCATGGAAGATGTCCATACCTGCACTCAAACTCCAATCAAAGCATTCCAGTACATTGTAAATATGATAAAAAAACATAGATATATAATTAAAACATGTTTATGATGCAAGAATTATTGTAACCTAGTTTTGAAAAAAAGGTAAACCGTGTTATTCATGTAGCGCATTTCTGGGCTTGTTGAGACTTAGTGATGCTTTCAATCACTTCAGAGGATGCCCAGGGATGTTATTTGATCCTTGGAATGGCTTGAAACATCCTGTGGAATGGAATACGATTTGCACTTTTTTGACAAAAAGTAGAACTTTATTCTTGCTCTAGGGAGGCAGGTTGCGCATGAATTCTTTTTTCTTAGGGTTCACAAAGCTTCTGTATAAGTAGTGAATCAAATTAGGTCAATAAAATTAGCAAAAATCCAAATATATAATGGCCTTGAAGTTTGATTCAAATCTTTCCAAAATTGGAGATTTCCTCTTGTTTTAGAGCTTGCACGATTTGCTTTGGCCATTGACAGCATATGAGATCTATAATTCAATGCAAAACAAATCTCATTCCACAAATATCATTGCATAAAACAAATTTGATCTTATTCCACAAGGAATTGAGGGTCTCATAGGTCGTGGACCATGCTAGGACTGAGATTCAATCTTGAAAAGATGGGCCCATGTGGAAAAATGCAATTTTGGGCATTGTTGACTTTGTGCAAATATCCAAAAATGGCCAACTTTGACAATGCATATCTCTCTCAATTTTGACCATAAGAGGGTTTTCTTGGACTTTTTAGAAATATTAGGATGTCCTATAAATAACATCTTTGGTTTCATCTCAATTGGACCTTCCATGTTCATGTAAGGAGCTTTGACCCAAAAGGTGTTTTTGTTGACTTTTTGAAATAACCTATAATGTATGAATTTATATCTTTTCATGAGTGCATTTTTTGAACTTGGGGGCTGAAGATGAGTTGTAGGGAATTGAATTATATTCAAAATGAGCCTTGGATGAGCAATTTCTAATAAAGTATGAGAAAGTTATGCCTAGTCAAAGTTTGGTTGACTTTTCCTATAGAAACCCTAATTTAGCAACTTTGGGGTTTTGATGAATTAGGAGCATTCCTTGAGGAATCATGATCAACCCTTGATCAAATGATGTACATCACCTTAAAATGTTTATGTTGACCAAAAATATTGAATTTTGACTGCATGTGGGTCACAATTGACTTTTGACCTAGTATAGTTGATTTTCAGGCATCTGAGCAGTTGACTGGGCAAACTTCTTGTGCAAGGCATGGAACTTGGCATGGATGATCTTGAGGACATATTAGATCAATGGAAACCACTTAGGACCCTTGGAACTCAAACATATTAGTGAGGGGTGAAACCCTAGTTTGAGGCTCATTGTCTTAGGAGGAGGATTTGTCTGGTCAATCCTTAGTCAACTTGAGCAATTGAGGACCTCTAGGAGTATGTCTTAAGTGAAAATGAGAGGGAAAATTTTAGGGTACAACAGACATGATCGTCAAATCCTGAGTAGACACTGATCATGCCTCCCATCTCAGGGAAGTCTTTTCCCAAGAAAGGCAATGTAAAATGACGTTTAACCCCGAGAAGTGCACGTTCGGGGTTAAGGCAGGCAAGTTCCTTGGCTTTTACCTAATAGAACGAGGAATCGAAGCCAACCCCGACAAGTGCCGAGCTTTCTCTGACCTCCCTACACACACTTCGAAAAAATCCATAAAATTCTTGAATGGTATGCTCGCCTCACTCTCCCGTTTCATCGTAAAATCCGCTCAACACGCCCTGCCTTTCTTCAAACTCCTGCGCAAGGAGCAAGCTTTCGAGTGAACCGAGGAATGCGAACATTCCCTTCTCCATCTCAAACATAGCTTCTCGCAGCCACCCGTGCTATCACAACTAGTCGAAGGGGAGACATTATTTCTATATTTGGTCGTCTCCGTCGAAGCCGTCAGTGCAGCCCTCATTTGCGAGACTCGTGACGGACAAAAACATGTTTATTTCACGAGCAAAGCACTTCAGGGGCCCGAGGTCAGATACCAACGGATCAAGAAGGTGGCTTTGGCCCTCATCAATGCAGCAAGAAGGCTCAGACACTATTTCCTTGCGCATACGTTCGTCGTATGAATAGACCAGCACGTGAGACAACTTTTAGGTCGATCAGACATGGCAGGCCGAATGCTGAAATGGTCCTTGGAGATTTCAGAATTCGACATTCAGTATGAAAGCAGGAAGGCCGTAAAGGCCCGAGCTCTGGCCGATTTCATCACAGAGATGACCTCTCATAACCCCCCCGCGGGGAAGGAGCACAAATGGACAATATTTGTCAATGGAGCCTCCAGCTCGACCGGGAGCAGAGCATGAATCCTCCTTGAAAATGAGGAAGACATAGTGATCAAACACTCTCTCACCCTCTCCTTTCCAACCTCAAATAATCAAGTAGAATACGAGGCTTTACTCGCAGGTGTAAGACTGGCCGAGGATTTAGGCGCCCGCGAGATACAAATTTTCACTGATTCCCAACTTGTCGGGTCTCAAGTTCAAGGGGGATACCAGGATAAGAATAATAGCCTCATCGAATATTTGAACTTGGTCAAAGAACATATGAAAAAGTTAGACCGAGCAGAAATTACACATGTACCATGCGAACAAAACACACGGGCCGACATACTTTTGAAGCTCGCAAATACGAAGAAGAAAGGCGGAAACAAATCTATCATACAAGAATCCCTATCTTGCCCGAGCGTTGAAAAATCCACGCCTTTACCCGAAGTAAATGCCATCGGGGACAACTCATGCTGGATGACCCCGGTATTCAATTTCCTAAGGAAAGGAGAACTTCCCCTGGACCAAAGGGAGGCGACCGTGACCAAACGACGAGCATGCTCTTATGTGGTGCTCGAGCACAAACTGTATCATTGTGGATTTTCCATCCAACTCTTGAAGTGCGTCGAAGAGTTCGTGGTCCCCGAGATACTATAGGAAATTTACGAAGGAATCAATGCTCAACACATGGGCAGAAAGTCCCTAGCACGAAAAGCATTGCGAGCAGGGTACTACTGGCCGACCATGCAACAAGACGCCAAAGAACACGTCAAGAAATGTGACAAGTGCCAAAGACAGTTGACATCCACCTCGCCCCACCGCACGAGATGAACATATTATCGTCCCCGTGGCCATTTGTCTGGTGGGGAATGAACATCCTCGGACCATTCATGCAAGGGACATACCAAAACAAATTCCTCGTTGTGGTCGTAGATTATTTTACAAAGTGGATAGAGGCCGAAGCCCTCGGGAAAATCACCTCACATAACATTCTCTGTTTTTACAAACGAAACATACTCTCTCGGTTTGGAATCACACAAGCGCTCGTCACGGACAATGGCACCCAGTTCACCGACCAAGGTTTTCAAAGCTTTATTGCTAAACTCGGCACCAAACAACATTTTACCTCAGTTGAACACCCCCAGACTAACGGGTAAGTCGAAGCTGCAAATAAGGTTATCTTGTGAGGACTCAAACACAGGATAGGCGAAGCCAAAAGGGGATGGGTCGAAGAATTACACAACGTCCTATGGGATTATCGAACAACGCCTCACTCGATGACCGGTGAGACACATTCTGACTGACTTATGGCACCGAGGCAGTCATCCCAATAGAAATCATGGAGCCATCTAGGCGAACTGAAATGCCCCTCGAGGAGGAGATAAATGACGAGGCCCTGAGAGAAGAGCTCGACCTTGTTAAAGAAATATGATCAGGAGCAGCCTTGCGCGATGCCACACTGAAATAACAGGTAGCCCTACGCCACAACAGCAAAGTCATAAAACGCAAATTCCTGGTCGGCAGCCTAGTCTTGCAAAGAAACCAGAAGAATTCCCATGAAGGAAAGTTGGCCGTAAACTGGGAGGGACCTTATCGTGTCCAGGGAGCTACGGGAACTAGAGCATATTACCTCGAGCAATTAAATGGAGAACCACTACCTCGACCCTGGAATACTACGAAGCTAAAACAATAATATAGCTAAAGTACCTCACCTGCTGAGGACTTTTGTCGTCGAATATTCATCTTCGATCGATGAAGGGAAAAGCTCGACCACGTAGGCGAGTCGAGGTACAGACGCGACCTACCAACAAACAAAAGTATAATGTTATTCATTTTGACGAGTAACATCCTTGCCCGACAGGGACACCTCGATCAAGCTCTGCTGTCGAAGTACCCCAATATGGCAGAACACTCAGCTCGCGATGGGAAGTTCATGCCATGAGCGTAGGATCCTGATCACGATCATATGCCCATCCTGTGGATCCCCACTCCGCACCTTCGACACATCTCAAAGTGTGTCAAACTGATATTAGGGTCGAGAGCATATCTCCACACGAAAAACACGAACTTCGTGGAAAATTCATAACGAGTACAACAATGGTCGGGCACATATATCCAAAGGTTATACCAAGTATTCATCAAATAAACAGTCATAAACAACGCAATTATATGGGCATTAAAGCAAAAAACGCAATTATAATATGCCGGCCACAAGGGCCGATGTTGTTAAAAATTACAGTTTAGGCATGACGACCACAAAACTAAATGAATGATAGCGGGCACGCAGGTCCTGAATAAAAAATACAATCAAGCTTCATCCTCCCCGTCTCTACTATCAGGGGGATAAAGGATCTTCCCGTCAACTACTTGGTTAAATGGACCCGCCCCCTCGACCACTATCTCAACCCCCGGTGTAACACGGTGGGAGAACTGACTTGGTTATTTTGCGTTTGATTGCAATTGTTGAGGATAGCAAGAGTCGCCACCGACTTTTCTTTTATCCAAAAGGAAAGGTTGAAAAGAACAGGAAAGACCTTTCGAGATTATTTCTTGAGTTCGGGGGGTAGGTTATGAATAGGGAAGATATTAGCACCCTTTTCATCCGTAGTTATCTACGGGCTCTTAGTTTCTTGCTAGATCACATGCTTTTGTTTGAAAATGTGCTTGTGGTGTGAGTTTTGAAAGTATTTTGAAAACGTCTTTGTAATGGCTCTCGTTTCTATAAGAACGCGTACAAAGTGTTGTTTTAAAAAATGTTTCAAAGTGAAGTGTTGGTGTATAAAATGTTTTGTTGTGAGCAAGCGAGCAACTAAGAGTAACCTACCTACTCAAAAGGTCTTAAATGTTCTTTTCCTCCTCCTGTAAATATTGCTATCTTATCAATGATTTGGCAAGAAACCCCATCGTTGGATGTGAAGGGACGGGCACAGAACATTTGTATAGTCATAGAAGGCAACCCATGGGATGTTTTATCAATGTCGTTTTAGGGACTAGATCGTTTACCGAAGGCAACATTGAGGGTCATTGAGGGACTACGATCTTTTATCGAGGGTCTTTGCTAAAACACCCATATTCGAGGGACATGATTATTTTCCGAAAAGCAACAAAGTGGGATTACCCTAAGGGTGCTAGTGTGTAAGCGTGTTTGGTTTACATGTATTTAGTCTTGATTATGGTTATCTATTTGTTGATTTCATGTCTTGCCATACACACCATAATTACTAGCATTTATGTTTCAAAGCAATAAATTGCGGAAATGTAAACTCATACGCTATTACATCATTTAGGGATAGGGGTACATAATTACAAATGAGGATTTGCAAGAATTTAAATCCTAATCATCAATTACAACCATATCAAATTGTAAACTATGAAAAAAGGAAAGGACTTGTTTTGAAAATGATTTTTTTGTCTTAATGAATTCGAAGAAAAAAGGAAATAATTATTTAATAAAAAGAAAATATTTTTGTGTCATTTTTTATATTAATAAAAATAGCACTAATAATAAAATAAAATAAAAAGGAAAAATAAAGAGAAATAGGATCAGCATGTTGCTGAAAGCAAAATAAAGAGGACCAGAAGTTCTGATGCCAGGCGCGTTGTGGTTCAACAAGAAACGTCAGAGGTGGTCAGAAGTTATGGGTTGATGTCATTGGAATCCTGAAAGAAACATTAGAGGGTAAAAACAGAAGTTATGGGTTGTGTTTAGACAGTAAGCAAATATTCATAAGTTCCGTGTTGTGTTAAACAATGAGTAAAAACAGAAGTTCTGTACGTGTTAACAGAAAGAAAATCAAAAGTTATGTGCGTGTTAACAGTGAGTGGAAATCAGAAGTTTTGTGCGTGTTAAAAATAGTGAGGAGAACTCAAAAGTTATGTGTTGTGCTAAAACAGTGGGAAAGAAAACCCATAAATTTTGTGTTACACTTCATCTCATTCCTTACATTAGTCAGAACATCTACAACCTAATCAGTTCTCATCAGCAAATCAGAAAGATAAAAGCACAACAATTCATAAAAGTTCTAATCCTAACTCTGAGCCTAGCTTTATTCAAGAAGTTTTGATCCACAGTTTTTTTATTTATGCAATGATATGGACAACATCACTACTATGATATTTACATATTTAATGATGTTCTGAATGAAAAGATTCAAAGTCAGAAAGACTTACCTTGAATCTGGAATGTGTATTTGAAACTTGAGTTGCTGTCTTCAGATGTTTTGGACTCAGCAAGAACAACAGAACATAAAATTTTATGTTCTTTGATTCAAAGGGATGAACAAAGGTTTTGGCTTTGTTTAGGAATTCAGGGTTCACAAATGTGTTACTGTTTTCTTTTCTCTCTTTGATAATTATATCTTTCCAAAAGCCAGCCCCTTGAAAGTGTGATGGAGCAACTTATTTATAGGTGAGTTTGATGTGGTTTTGGGGGGAAAAACAAATGGTATTTAAACCTTTCTAGCATACTATTCCATTGCTTTTTAATCACAGACTTTGTATGCTAATTTGGTGCAAATATGAGGTTTAAGAAAATGCAGGCGTGGACCGGATCAGCAGCTGATTGCAGGACTGCGCTGTAGCAGTGTAGCAGGCTGCTTAAATGAGGTTTTGGGATTTGGTGATATTCTGATCATAGAAGACCAGAAGCATAGCCTCCATATGATGAAGAGTCATGTTCTGACCGAAGAACACTGCTTCCATATGTTCTGATTGAAGCATCATGTTCTGAATTGTGTTTGCAAATTCTTATTGCACTTGCGTGAAGGCTGGCCCAAAAGTTCTAAAATGTCATATTCTCCTAACACTTAGAAAATTTTCTAAATATTTAGAAATTTGATTTTTTCAAAGTAATTTCTGACTTTTTATTTTGATGAATTAATTTCATGTCTTGATGAAATATGATTGTTGAAACTTGATTTTTGATCCAAAAGTCAAAGTTTGACTTTTCAGTGTGCTTTTGACCATTTTGCCCTTGTAAATGACTTTCTTTAGAAAATTGTAATCTGAGATTTGAAACTTGCCAGAAGCAAACCTGAGGGTCTAGAATGATCCTTTGAGAAATGAGAGGGCAAATTTTGGGGGTACAACAACTGCCCATGTTCAATCTTCTTAAACCTGAGGAGTTAGATTGGAGAATCTGCCATTGTGACTTGAAGGTGGAAGATGATTGAACACTGGAGTGCCCAGAAATTTGCACTTGATGATATTGTGGTTGAGGTATAAGGAATGGGCTTAAAGATGCCATTTGGAGAAATGATGGAGAGTTGGAGGAGATGGGCGTATAGATGCCATTTGGAGAAATGATGGAGAGTTGGCGGAGATGGGCTTATAGATGCCATCCAAGAATGGTTGTTGACAGAAATTAGACTGAGTCTAAGTTTGACTTCAGCTGTGACAAGAATCAGAGTAAACCTTTGGAGCGATTTATCTGAACTAGAGAAGATGTCTACTGGGAAAGGATCAGGATAAACCGTTGAGAGATCTAGACTGAACCTACAGGGGTCTAGAGAAGAATCAGAACAAGCCTTAAAGTGACTTGTCTAAACCAGAGAAGATGTTTGCAGGAAAGAATCAGGATAAATCATTGAGAGATTTAGACTGAACCAGCAGGGGTCTGGAGAAGAATCAAAATAAGCCTTAGAGCGATTTATCTGAACTAGGGAAGATGTTTGCAGGAAAGAATCAGGATAAACCATTGAGAGATTCAAACTGAACCAGCAGGGGCCTGGAGAAGAATCAGAATAAATCTTGGAGCGATTTATCTGAACCAGGGAAGATGTCTGCGAGAAAGAATCGGGATAAACCGTTGAGAGATTTAAACGGAACCAACAGGGGCCTAGAAAAGAACCAGAATAAATCTTGGAGAGATTTATCTGAACCAGGGAAGATGTCTGCGAGAAAGAATCTGGATAAACCATTGAGAGATTTAGACTGAACCAGCAGGGGTCTGGAGAAGAATCAGAACAAGCCTTAGAATAACTTATCTGAACTAGAGAAGATGTTTGCATGAAAAAATCAGGATAAACCATTAAGAGATTTAAATTGAACCAGCAGGGGTCTGGAGAAGAATCAGAATAAATCTTAGAGTGACTTATCTGAACCAGAGAAGATGTCTGCGGGACAGAATCAGGATAAACCGTTGAGAGATTTAGACTGAACCAGCAGGGGTCTAGAGAAGAATCAGAACAAGCCTTAGAGCGACTTATCTGAACCAGAGAAGATGTTTGCAGGAAAGAATCAGGATAAACCATTGAGAGATTTAAACTAAAATAGTAGGGGTTTGGAGAAGAATCAGAATAAATCTTAGGGCGACTTATCTGAACCAGAGAAGATGTTTGCAGGAAAGAATCAGGATAAACCATTGAGAGATTTAAACTGAACTGGCAGGAGTCTGAAGGAAGTAATTGTCATATAGATAGTCATCCCGTCTTGTTTCGGGAACTAATCTACGATTGATTTGTTCATGGCTATTTGTCTTGTCTTGTTTAAAATTTGATAATAATTTTCGGTTGATTGATCTTTCCTGAAAAAGGTAAAGAGTTAGTTATATGTAATGCCATGATGCATGAAATGCATAGTTCAATAAGATTGCGATATATGTATTTATGTCATTGATGTTTATGATGTATGGATGTAATGTATGCGCATGTAAGCTGTTCTTCTACAGTGTTGTCGGATTGGGGAAAATGAATCCCTGACTGTTGCTGGGAATGAGGAGTGTAAGTCTTCATATTTTGTTGAAGTTGAAGCATTAATGGATGGGTTTCCATAATGAGAGAAATAAACTTTGTTGGGGAAGAGAAATGTCGTGCATTGCCCGTGGGCTTTATGAAATCCTGCTGGGGAATCTTGAGAAGCTGAGCGACTTTCACTGGGGAATCTTTTGAGGTGGTAACTGGAAGTTTTGCTCCGTCGAAGATATGAAGGCAAAAAGGAACCATTAGGCTACCTGCTGGGGATATTATAATGATCTTGTAGCAAGATGTTCTTGCTTCAGCTCTGCTGGAGAAAGTACCTATGGAGGTTTCGTGGAATGGCTCATAGATGTTGTCTTGTTTCTTAAAGCCATTAGTAATTGTCTTTTTGTTTAATTTTCCCTTTTTTATGCATTCATTTATAAACAGTTATTACATTCAAATGCATATGTTCAATAATAAACACTGGACATTTTTTGCAAACAAAACAGAAACAGTAAAGGAGAAATAAATAGTTTTGCACTTTCAAAAGAATATCTTTGTATTAACTTGAATAAGTATTTTTGTACAAAGGGATGAACATCCTAGTAAGAGGATGTCATCGACAAAATGAAAACTGATACAAATAAAGACAGCTATGTGAAATAATCCCATGGGGTTCCCACTCTGCTTAAGCCTTCATGTCTCTAAGTGTTTCGTCCACTTGTTGCTTTGTCCAAAGCTAATTGGGTTGATTAGAATCATCTGAGTTTGATGAATGATGTTGAAGACTGGTTGTAAAGTGATCCAACGGGACATAGTCGTACGCTTTAAATCCCTAACTTTTGTTAGAACATAATTTGATTCTACATCCCAGTAAGAGTTTTGATGATAACAAACATATGATATAAAGAACAAATATGCTCGCTTAATAAAAGTATCTTTACATGTAGGAAGTTATGATGTGAAAAAGATGTTCTGATGCAACTGGAAGTTTTTCCAGAACATCACCAGAAGTTCTGATTATGCGAGCATAGAAGTTGAAAGAACAATGAAAGATTCAGACGCATCAAATATGTTGACAAGCTTATATGAAGAAGTTTTGTTTGAACTTCTGAATGCACCAGCGCTATGAAACAGAATATCTGATACTCTGATGCACAAAGTTCTGATCAAGATGTAAAGGACTCTTAACAGTAACATTCATCATCTGATGTAAGAAGCTCTGAAGCGTTACAATTCTATCACTGCAATATCATAAGTAACGACTACAAAAAGACAAGGATCTACTGATTTGGAAAGCTCATTAACTCGTGTTATGGACTTACCAAAAGTATCTTCTTATGTCTCTATTGCAAGGCCTATATAAAGCAGACTAGAAGAAGATTTCAAGATGATGAACAATTGCACTCAAAAAGAAAAACTCACATGAAAAGTCAGCAACGCAACTATCATTCTTCATCTTCAATGATTTAATATTAAATTGTGTAATACATCACAAGTTTGTGATATTGTTTATTAGAAACATCATTGTACACTTTTATTCAATTAACTGTTTAGTGAATTTCCTTGAGAAAATCGGATTGTGGTTTTGGACTCAAGAAGACTTTAACAGTTGTTAAAGTAGAATTATAATCAGGTTAATTAGTGAATTAAGTCCTCGTTAGAGAGAGGCGAAATCACCTTGGTGGGTGGACTGGAGTAGTTTGAGATCAAGAGAACCAGGATAAAAATCATTGTTTCTATTGCTTTTGATTTTTTAAGTTTCAATTCAACCCCCCCTTCTTGTGTTTTTCACTTCTTCAATTGGTATCAGAGCACCTGGATCTGGGTGCAAACACTTAACCGTGTCAGATAAAGATCATAGGGGAAAACACTGTGATGGGAACAAGTCATAATATCAGCAGCAACTCTCCAATATTTGACGGTGAAAATTTTGACTACTGGAAGGATATGATCAAAAGTTTCTTCCTAGCCTATGACGCTGACCTCTGGGATGTGGTAACTGATGGATACATACATCCTGTTGATGAAAGCGGTCAGAAGATTGACAGAAAAAGGATGACAGATCATCAAAAGCAAGACTTCAGATATCATCATAAGGCCAGAATGATTCTCTTGAGTGCTATCTCATATTCAGAGTATGAGAAGATCACAAATAGAGAAACAGTTAAGAACATGTTTGATTCTCTGAGAATGACACATGAAGGCAACATGCAAGTAAAAGAAACCAAAGCCCTTGCGCTCATTCAGAAGTATGAAGCCTTCAGAATGGAAGAAGGATAAACCATTGAAACAATGTTCTCTAGATTCCAAACTCTGGTGGCAGGGCTAAAGGTGCTGGATAAAGGGTACTCAACTGTTGATCGTGTAAAGAAGATCATCAGAAATTTACAAAAACAATGGAGACCAATGGTCACGACTCTCAAACTGGCAAAAGATCTGAACATAATATCTCTAGAAGAACTTGTTAGCTCCCTCAGAAGCCATGAGATAGAGTTAGAAGATTATGAACCTCAGAAGCAATGTAAGTCTCTCGCTCTGAAATCTAACAAATATGAAACCAAAATTTTGCAGGCAGAAGCAGAAGCAAAAAACTCTGGAGAATCCTCGTCAGAAGAAGACAAACTATTTTTTCTATCCAGAAGAATCAATCAGCTGTGGAAGCACAGGCAGGAGAATTTCAGAAACTCAAGAAGAATAGGAAATGACTCTGAACAATCTTCTGGACACAGAAAATCAAGTAACAGAATCATTACCTGCTACGAATGCAATAAACAAGGTCACTACAAAAGTGAATGTCCAAGGCTTCAGAAGGAGAAACATAAAAGGAAGTTCGTTAAGAGAAGAAAAAAGTCTTCTGGCAACATGGGATGACTTTGAATCTTCTGAAGACGAAACGGAATCAGAAGATGAACAAGCCAATATAGCTCAAACGAACAACTTATTAGATGTCTCTGAATCTTCTAAATCAGACGCTAAAGAAGTATTTTCTGACTTTACTGTTAATTTTTCTAAAGCTGAACTAGCAGAAAGTATGAGTGAGATTATGGAAAGGTATCAGCAGCTCAGAGTCAAATTCAAGAACCTGAAAAAGGATCTTGTCTCTGACTCTGAAGAAACATCATAGTCTTAGATTAGAAAATTATGAGTTAAAAGAAAAGATTTCAAAACTAGAAAATGATTTACAAAACTCTCAGGAGGAAATAATCTCAGAGGCTCCCAGTAATGTTGATAAGATCATAAAGGAATATGATCTTAGCTTTCAAAAGTTCCTTTCTAAAAACATAGATAGAAGCAAGATGGCTTCAATGATCTATGGAGTTAGCAGAAACGGAAGAATAGGTATAGGATACAAAGGCAAAGTATCCCAACCTAAGAAAGTTAAGGATCTAGTTATTAAATGCACTCCTCTTAATTCTCACTTCACTACTGGGCAAACACATGATATAAAACATGTTGGTAAGGCGTTTTATACTAAACCAAAATTCAAACAGAATTTTGGAAACTCTAACAGTCATGGACCTAGAAAGATATGGGTACCAAAAGACAAAATCATCTATGTTACAGATATTTTTAACAACAAGGTTGAAACACCAGTATTAATACCTAGACTCTGGATGCTCTCTACTCATGGAGGAAAGAAAGCATATGTTCCAAAACCTGGAATTTAAAAGATTCGCAAACTTCAGAGGCAATCATAAACAAAAGGTTACTGGCTCTGAATCTATTGGAAACTGGAATGGAAATAAGGTATCAGAAGCTCTCTATAGAATCTCAGATGTATCTAGAAAAGGGTGTCACAGCTTTTCAAGCAACTTCTGTCAGAGCAAGCCAAACAAAGTCTTTACCACTTTTTGATTCTTGACAAAAAGGGGGAGAATGAAGAATATTTTGACTCATAATCAGAAGATCCTCATGGAAGTATTTTATTTTCTCGTTAGCCGAGTATTCTACCCAGGGGGAGCCTTTTAATTTTTGTTCTTTATATTCCATCAAAATATACTAGTTTTTGTCATCATCAAAAAGGGGGAGATTGTTAGAACATAATTTGGTTCTACATCCCAGTAAGAGTTTTGATGATAATAAACACATGATATAAAGAAAAAATATGCTCGCTAATAAAAGTAACTTTACATGCAGGAAGTTATGATGTGAAAAAGATGTTCTGATGCAACTGGAAGTTCTGCCAGAACATCACCAGAAGTTCTGGTTATGCGAGCACAGAAGTTGAAAGAACAATGAAAGATTCAGACGCATCAAATATGCTGACAAGCTTATATCAAGAAGTTTTGTTTGAACTTCTGAATGCACCAGCGCTACGAAACAGAATATCTGATACTCTGATGCATAAAGTTCTGATCAAGTTGTAAAGGACTCTCATTGGTAACATTCATCCTCTGATCTAAGAAGCTCTGAAGCGTTACAATTTTATCACTACAAGATCATAAGTAACGACTACAAACAGACAAGGATCTATTGATTTGGAAAGCTCATTAACTCGTATTATGGACTTACCAAAAGTATCTTCTTATGTATCTATTGCAAGGCCTATATAAAGCAGACTAGAAGAAGATTTCAAGATGATGAACAACTGCGCTCAAAAAGAAAAACTCACGTGAAAAGTCAGCAACGCAGCTATCATTCTTCATCTTCAATGATTCAATATTAAACTGTGTAATACATCACAAGTTTATGATACTGTTTATTAGAAACATCATTGTACACTTTTATTAAATTAATTGTTTAGTGAATTTCCTTGAGAAATCTGGGTTGTGGTTTTGGACTCAAGAAGACTTTAACAGTTGTTAAAGTAGAATTGTAATCAGGTTGATTAGTGAATTAAGTCCTCGTTGGAGAGAGGTGGAATCACCTTGGTGGGTGGACTGGAGTAGGTTGAGATCAAGCGAACCAGGATAAAAATCATTGTGTCTATTGCTTTTGATTTTTAAGTTTCAATTCAACCCCTCCCCCCTTTCTTGTGTTTTTCACTTCTTCAACTTTTTCCTGGACCGCCCTTTCAGGTTTTTGGTCCACCGGAATGCCCTTTTTTGCCCAAGCTGCCTTTTTCAGGTTTTCAGCTTGCTGGGTGTACAGATTTTTTTGTATTTTGTCCCTAATTCTTGCCTGAACCCTTTTGGTTTGCCGAGATGCCCTAATTTTTGCCTAGACCAGTCGACCTAGTGGGTTTTTATTTATGTGTAGTATCTTTTAACTATATCCGGGTTTACAGGGTGCGGAAGGTCGTCGTTGTCCATAGTGGTTAAGATCATTGCCCCACCAGAAAATATGCTTTTAATCACAAATGGTCCTTCGTATGTAGGAGTCCATTTTCCCCTGGGATCACCTTGTGGCAATATGATACGCTTGATTACCAAATCACCAATCTGATATACCTGACATCTGACCTTCTTGTTAAAAGCTTTGATCATGCGTTTTTGGTACATCTGGCCATGACAGACAACCGTAAGTCTCTTCTCATCAATCAAGTTTAGTTGTTCAAGTCGAGTTTGAATCCATTCATCTTTACTCAACCCTACATCCTTTATGATTCTCAAAGAGGGTATTTGGACTTTAATTGGTAGGATAACTTCCATGTCGTATACTAAGGAGAAAGGAGTTTCCCTTGTTGATGTGTGTGTCGTGGTACGGTAACCGTGGAGAGCAAATGGTAACATCTCATGCCAGTCCTTATAGGTCATTGTCATCTTTTGTATGATCTTCTTGATGTTCTTATTAGCGACTTCTACAACGCCATTCATCTTTGACCGGTAAGGAGATGAGTTATGATGATGTATCTTAAATTGCACGCATAATGTAGTGATCATAGTATTGTTGAGATTGGTACCATTGTCTATAATGATTCTCTCCGAAATACCATACCGATAAATAATATTTTGTTTGATGAATCGGGCCACGACGTTCTTGGTGACATAAGCGAAGGAAGCTGCTTCAACCCACTTCATGAAGTAATCAATGGCAACCAAGATAAAACGGTGTTCATTAGAAGATGTAGGTTTGATTTCTCCAATCATGTCAATGACCCACATTGTGAATGGCCAAGGAGCAGTTAGGATATTTAGAGGAATTGGAGGCACATGTACTTTGTCTGCATAGATCTGACACTTGTGACAGGTTCGTGAATGCTGATGACAATATGCTTCCATGGTGGAGCAATAGTATCCTGTCCGGAGGATCTTTTTAGCCATCGTGTTCCCACTAGAATAGGTGCCAAAGGTGCCTTCATGTAAATCAGCCATGATTTTGTCTGCCTCGCTCTTGTCTATGCACCGAAGCAAAGTAGAGTCGTGGTTGTGCTTGTAGAGAATCCTATTACTAAGGAAGAACTTAGTAGAGAATCTCCTCAGGAATTTCTTTTCGTTGACTGAAACTCCTTCCGGATACTCTTGGGTTTCGAGATATATCTTAATTTCATGGAATTAAGGCTTGTCAACTACTTCATCAGTATCGATCTCGTGACAGTAATCTGGTTCGTCCATTCTCTCGATGGTGATTTGAGGAGCCTCATTATCCCACTTAATTTTGAACATGGATGACATGATGGCTAGCGCGTCCGCTAGTTGATTTTCCTCTCGTGGAAAATGCTCAAAGGTAATTTCCTTAAAACGTGGGATTAATGTCAACACATGTTCTTTATAGGGGATGAGATTAGGGTGTTTCGTGTCCCATTCTCCTTTGATTTGACTGATGACTAAGGCTGAATCTCCAAATACACTTAAGGATTTGATTCCCAAATCTATGGCAGCTTTGAGACCCATAATACACGCTACATATTACGCCATATTGTTGGTACAGTTGAAACACAATCTAGCAGTGAAGGGAGTATGGCATCCTTCAGATGATATGATTACAGTGTTGATGCCATTGCTGAGTGCGTTGGAAGCTCCATCAAAAACCATAGTCCATCGGGATCCTTGTTCAGTCTCGTCATATGGTCTAAGTTCTTCACAATTATTTACCATCATAATGTCTTCCTCTGGGAATTGAAATTTCATGGACTGATAGTCATTCATAGCCTGATGAACAAGGTGATTGGCTAGTACACTACCCTTTATTGCTTTCTGGGTCGTGTATTGAATGTCGTATTCAGTTAGGATCATCGGCCATTTTGCTATCCTTCCCGAGAGAGCGGGCTTCTCGAATATGTATTTAATTGGATCCATCTTAGATATCAATAAGGTAGTATGGGTCAAAATATGTTATCTTAGCTGGCGAGATGCCCATGCCAGAGCGCGGCAAGTTTTCTCGAGCACTAAATATCTGGTTTCACAGTCGGTAAACTTTTTGCTCAGGTAGTACACTGCGTGCTCTTTTTGGCCAGACTCGTCATGCTGCCCCAACACACACCCCATTAAATTTTCCAAGACAATTAGATACATGATCAAAGGTCTTCCATTGACTGACGGCATCAAAACAGGAGGCTCTTGAATGTATTCTTTGATCATGTTGAAATCAGCATGACAGTCGTCGTTCCATTCCACCACTTGATCTTTCTTCAATAATTTGAAGATTGGTTCACAAGTAGCAGTTAGATGGAAAATGAATCGGGCGGTGTAGTTTAGTCGTCCTAAAAATCCCCTGACTTCCTTCTCAGTGCGAGGTAAGGCATTTCTTGTATTGCTTTTACCTTTGTATGGTCCACTTCGATACCTTTTCCACTGACAAGGAAGCCTAAGATCTTGTCGGATCTTACTATAAAAGTGCATTTATTTGGATTTAGCCTTAGTTTGTATTTCTTCAGTCTTTCAAATAGTTTCTGTAGATGGTCAAGGTGTTCCTCTTCAATTTGGGATCTGGCTATCATGTCATCCACATAGACCTCTATCTCGTGATGGATCATGTCGTGAAATAGAGCTACCATGGCACGCTGATAGGTTGCCCCATTGTTTTCAACCCGAATGGTATAACCTTGTTGTAGAATGTGCCCCACTGTGTGACGAATGTTGTTTTTTCCATATCCTCAGGTGCCATTTTGATCTGGTTGTATCCGGAGAAATCATCCATGAAGGAAAATACTTTATGTTGTGCGATGTTGTCAACTAGAATATCGATGTGGAGAAGCGGGAATTCATCCTTGGGGCTTGCCCTATTCAAGTCTCTGTAGTTCACACACAAACGTACCTTACCGTCCTTTTTAGGCACTGGAATAACATTGGCGACCCATTGTGGATAGGAGGTGACAACTAAGAATCCGATGTTGAACTGCTTCATGACTTCGGTCTTGATTTTCTCTAGCATTTTTGGCCTCATACGATGGACTTTCTATTTTACCGGAGGGCAGTCTTCTTTTGTCGGCAGACGATGGACCATGATGTCAGTGTTGAGTCCTGGCATGTCTTTATATGACCAGGAAAAGACCTCAACATAGTCATGTAGTAACTGAGTTAAGCGCTTCTTGACACTAGGCTCCAGGTTGGCACCTACCTTGACTTCTTTTTTGTCCTCTTCAGTACCTAAGTTAACTGTTTCCACTGGCTCTTTGTGGGGATGTATGGTCCTTTCTTCCCATTACAATAACCTGGCTAACTCTCCTGGTACCCCAAAATCTTCCTCACCTTCGTCTTCGGCCTGATATATCAGATTTTCAAAGTCATGATAGCCCATAGCATAATCGTTACCCATGGGATCCTGAGTGGATGTGGATCTGCATTTTGATACGTGAGTGTGTGTAAGAGTATAGCTATCTTTGAAAAAATGATAAAGGTTAAAAAAGAAAAACAATGAGCATAAAATTTTGCATGCAAAAAAGTCCATGATTTATTGATGACATATGAAGATGATGCAACAACCCTCACAAATAGACCATTGTGCCTCGGGTAAGACACAAGGTTTTAAAGTCTAAATTGTTTAGTTATTACAAGTCCGACAAGAAATAAAAAGATAATTACTCTTGGATAAAATTAATAGGGACAAATTCCTTGGCCTCCAAATTGTTGAGTCCTCTGCCGATGGTTGGAAAGATCCACTCGTCCATATCACAACTGCCATCATTGTCTTCATCTATGTTGACTCCCTGATTGCTGATACTTAAAGGTGGCCCCCCGGTGCGAGTTCGTCGAACAGCTCTTTGTGCTTCCGAAGTAAATCCCAAACCAAATTTATTGGATTTGTAAGGAATATCCGGAAGTTGACCCCATATGGTGCATCCACCTTCCTCAACCACTGCTCTAGCATCCTTCAAAGAGGCCTTTTCAATGGTGTTCTAGTAACACTATAAGTCTTGGTAGTAGTATTGGCTGCCGCAACTGTTTGTGAGACTTCCACAAAGTTCTGACACGGATTTTCAATAAACTCACCATCCATTTCTACATACCTGAAAGAGTTCAAGTGACTAACCATGTACTCCTCCTCCCCATGGACAGTGATGATTTTCCCCTTGATTGGGTACTTCAACATCTGATGTAATATAGAGGTGACAGCTCTAGCACCATGAATCCAGGGTCGGCCCAAAAGGCAGGAATAGGAAGGGCGGATATCCATTACATAGAAAGTTGAATCAAAAGTATGAGTTCTGACTTTTATAGGGATGTCAACTTCTCCGTGCACTGTCCTCTTAGAACCATCAAAGGCCCTCACTACAATGTCACTAGGCTTTAGAGTGATTCCCTCACAGTCTAGTCGGTCAAGAGCGTTTTTGGGCAAGACACTCAACAATGAGCCTATATCCACCAGTACGTGGGCTAGCGTAGTTCCCCTACACTTAATAGATACGTGCAAGGCATTGTTGTGTTTCCTTCCTTTGGGAGTCAAGTCGGTGTCAGAAAAGCCCAATCCGTTACCAGCAGTTAGACTGGCCACACAATTCTCAAATTGGTCAATGGAGGTCTCTTGGGGCACATGAGCGGTCTTTAGAAACTTTACCATGGCTTTGGCATGGGCCTCAGAACACAAAAGCAAAGCCAACATTGATATTTTCGAGGGGGTTTTCCCCAACTGTTCCACGATGTTGTAGTCACTTTTCTTGATTATTTTTAGTATCTCTTCTATCTCCTTTCTAGAAGCTTCAGGAATATCTTCTGGATACGCCTTTGTCTGGACATGCTTAGATAACACCTACTCTCCCCTAGCCTTGGCAGCAGGGATAATAGTAGGATTATCAACAGTAGCATTACTGGGAATGCTGGTAGGAGCGGTAGCGAGAATAATTACAGAAGTAGCAATGGTCTTTAAAGAGATCTCAGGTGATAAGATCCTTCCACTTCTTGTTATCTTACTGGTTCTAACGATATTGATGACGTCAGGATCAGTGTCTTTCTCAACTTTATCTTGGATAGCCAACAGATCTTGCTTGAAGCTATAGTAATAGACGTCAGCCCCATAGTTCCAGGGAACAGCTTTATCCGAAGAATATGGTATTGGTCTTGGCATGGGGATGATTAGGGGAGCATACTTTTGAACAGATGTAATCCTAACGGGTCTTTTGGTGGAGACCCTGGGAGGATTGTCGGAGATGGTGATTATTGAAACATCTTTACAGGAATTTCTGATAAGAGGAACTTTTTCAAACATTATTTCTTTGTTAGCCATCATGCGCTGGACGCCCATCTTCAGTAACAAACAGCCATTTGGTAGAGACATACATAACTGACAACTTTCATCACAACCTGGAAACAGACCGGCTCACAATAAATTTTGTTTAATTGTCAAAAGAGGAGTAGTCAAATCATTCACGAAGGAAACAAAACAATCATCATCAACAACATTGACACCTTGACCGTGTTTGGGCATTGGCGCCGTTATCATATTAGGTGTTTCTGGGGGATCAAACTTAATTTCTTTCGCCTCGATGAGGTCTTGTATCTTATTCTTCAAGGCCCAACAATCGTTTGTATCTTGCCCCGGGCTTTCAGAATGATAGGCACATTGGGCATTCGGGTTGTAACAAGGAGAAGTTGTATTGGGGTTCTTGGGAGCTTCCTTCAAGGTCACCAGATTGGATTTTAAAAGATATGACAAAACTTGGGACAAGGTCATGTTAATTCGGGTGAATCATCTCATGGGCGCTTTTGGCCTGTGTTGATAATTTCTCTGCTGATTTGGTACAAGATTGGAAATCATAACAGCCCCTACCGTCGGGCGACGCTAAGTTTTGTTTTGATTTTTATGATCATATGCAACACTAACCTCCTTCTTTCTGATAAAGGCTTTATTCGTCATACTCAAGGATGCATCTCTTTGAATTTTTCCACTTTTTATACCGACTTCTACCCGTTCACCGGTCATGATTAGTTCAGTAAATCCAGCCGAAGAGCTTCCGATCAGGTGGTTGAAGAATGGACCAGATAATGTGCCTAAGAACATATCCACCAATTCTCTGTCAGATAGAGGGGGTTGGACTCTTCCCGTGAGATCCTGCCATTTTTTAGCATAGGTCTTGAAACCTTCACCTGCATCCATAGCCATGCCTTGCAACTGTGTCCGGGTTGGAGCTAAGTCAGCATTATACTAGTATTGCTTGTAAAAAGCGACAGCCATGACTTCCCAATTGTGAATATTGGTCCCTTCCAACTGATAGAACCAATCCAACTGCATCCCTGATAAGCTTTCTTGGAAGAAATGTACCCATAGGTTCCTATCGGCAGCATGGGGTTGAATTTTCCTGACGTATGACCTTAAATGTAACTTTGGACAAGAGACACTGTCATATTTAGCGAAAGTGGGGACCTTGAATTTTTGTGGGATGACAACCCCTGAGACAAGTCCTAGCTCTTCAAAATCCAACCCGGGTACCCTCTGGATCTCCATAGCATTGAGGAGATCCTCCAACTGTTTGTATTTATCGTTAGCTGGAGGATACCGCTCTTCAGAGTAATCAACCTCTTCTTCTTCTTTAGACTATGGATGGTCAGCCACTTCGTTGTTTTTCCCTTCTTGATTATCCCCTTCACCGGATGATGTTGCGAAGTCTAGAGTCCGTCTGGCTGGTCCTTTGAACCTTCTTCCCAGATTCAAAACATCGATTGATTTCTTCACTTTCTTCTTCTTTTCTTTGATGAGCAGAGTTTTCAACTCCTCTTGCCCTTTTGCCAGAGTCAAGAACATTTGTTGAAACCGAGCATTCTGCGCCTGAAGATCTTTTACTGTCTGTTCAATATCCATCTCACTGAAATAAATAGTAGAAAGATAAGGAGACTTGTTTGTAAGAAACATGTTTGTGTTATGATGAATGAAGATGCATATGCAAATGATTTCAAGGAAATTAAAGATTTAAATTTGCTTTAGACAAAAAGGAACACACGTTATAAATCCAAGTTTGAGTACATCATGCCTCTTTGGGCTTACAATGAAAGAAATAAAATACAAAAATTCCTAAGACAAAAAGGTTGAACGCATCCTCTTTGGCGTGATGAAGGCATTCAGACTCTGCTCTTCATGAAGTTTCTTGGTGAGTTCTAAAACTTTCTTCTCACTGGCGTAAAATTGGGCTTCGAAAGTGTCTCGTTCTTCCTTAAGCTGAATCCAATCCCTTTGCAAGTCTTCGAGAGAGGTAGGCGTGTTAGGATGAAGGACAGTGTACGAGACATCTCCTTCAACAATAGGCTTCATGATAACAGGGAGGATAAAAGGGTAAGGCATTGCGAGACTTTGGGCACGAGCCTGTGCCCACCTAAGGTAGGGCTCAAGGGGAATGGAATTCTTGTATCCCAACGTCCTACTATCCACCTTGCTCATCATCCTCCAAGTTCATGTAAACCTCTGATGGTATCCTTGATTGTTGCTTTCATAGTCGAACACCACACCTTGAATGAGCGCATCATGCGGGCCGTCTCTTCGTGTGTACCCAAACTATTACAAAGCTAAGCAAGGGTTATAAGTGAAACCTCCTCTAATGCCAAGCAGAGGGACATTGGGGAATTCCCCACAATGGTCGATGATAGTAATGTCCTCCAAGGACCGAGAACACCAGTGGATATCTGAATGTCTGAGTGACATCAGCCTATTGGACCACCTCAAACCTTGCTCATTCTTCACAACAGATCGGGGAAGATGCGAAACAAACCATTTAGCCAATAAAGGAGTACAACACATGAGGGTTCCTCTTCTCTTCATGGTGCAAGCATGGAGTGAATGCAAGATATCTCCCAACAAAGTAGGCACTGGATTGTGAGATAAAAAGATTTTGATAGCATTCACATCTATAAGTTGGTCAGGATTTGGAAATAGTACCAATCCATAGATGAGAAGAGCCAAAATTTCTTCTAACGCTCGTAAATCCAGATTGTTCCTACAATCTTGGGCTTTTTCCAATAAGAACTTGGCTAAGAACCCTTTGACACCACTTCTTGTTTCCCAATTAGCCGTGATGTCGGACTGTTGCAAGTAGAAAGCTCGGGCAACCTCTTTAGGGCTTGGGTCTCTTTCCGTACCGTTAAAAGGTAGTTGATCGAGAATAGGAATCCCCAAGAGTTGAGAGAACTCTTCCATAGTTGGTACAAGCTGGTAATCAGGGAAAGTAAAGTAATGGTTCAAAGAACTGGAAAAGCACTTTCATCATGTCTTCATCAAAGCTTGAGGTAACCAAGTTGAGAAGTCGTCCATGTCTTTTGGTGAACGGAGAATTCTCAGGGACCCTTGATGCTAACTCTTTGAGCTAAAAAGGTACTCGTACAAGCTTGACTTGGATTGTGTTTCTGCGAGTGGGAGTCATATCCTACAAAACAGAACAAAGATGAATCTCAAAATCCTTGAAATGGTTAGTCTAAAATGCTATGGTATGATGTCATGATGTTATGTACAAGCATATGCACAAGTTAAATCAAACAAATCCTTAGGTTTAGGCTTGCATGAGGTTTTATAGGTAAGTACCCTCTTGAAGTTTAGTTGGTTCAACCTGTCCTAGTAAGTAAACGAGTTCTAAAGAATCTCAATATCACTGATCTTTCTTCATCGGGCATTGTTTCAGCGCAAGCCTCTTTAATGGCGACCGAAATATCTCGAAAGTCTGATCTCAATGAGTTTAGTATCGAGTATCAACCAACTTCGTACTGCACCAAAGTCGGCTACCTCACTACTTCCTAATGGCCAAGTTGGTCAAGTAAGGTTCTAAAGTCAGTTAGTGCTTTATGACACCACACAACAGCCTCGTATTCTCCTTGACTATTCCAGGGCTACCGATACCAACAAATGTTTCACACTAACGTAGCTATTGTTTAGACCATGTCGGTATACCCCACACAGTTTCCATAACTTATTGCTACTTACCTAAAAAGGTGTCTCAGATCCGGGTAGAGGATCAAAACAAACCCAAACAAGGAACCGTAATGTAAAGCAAACCAAACAAAGGAAAGCAAGTAAAGGTGATCTAGCCTTAAGTTAACCCCACTTTTAAGATATCCCCAGCAGAGTCGCCAGTTCTGTAACGCGGTGGGAGAACTGACTTGGTTGTTTTACGTTTGATTGCAATTGTTGCGGATAGCAAGAGTCGCCACTGACTTTTCTTTTATCCAAAAGGAAACGTTGAAAAGAACAAGAAAGACCTTTCGAGATTATTTCTTGAGTTCGGGGGGCAGGTTATGAAGAGGGAAGGTATTATCACCCTTTTTATCCGTAGTTATCTATAGGCTCTTAGTTTCCTGCTAGATCACTTGCTTTTGTTTGAAAATGTGCTTGTGGAATGGGTTTTGAAAGTATTTTGAAAACGTCTTTGTAATGGTTCTCGTTTCTATAAGAACGCGTACAAAGTGTTGTTTTGAAAAATGTTTCAAAGTGAAGTGTTGGTGTATAAAATATTTTGTTGTGAGGAAGCGAGCAACTAGGAGTAACCTACCTACTCAAAAGGCCTTAAATATTCTTTTCCTCCTCCTTTAGATGTTGCTATCTTACCATTGATTTGGCAAGAAACCCCATTGTTAGATGTGAAGGGACGGGCACAGGATGTTTGTATAGTCATAGAAGGCAACCTATGAGACGTTTTAGCAATGTAGTTTTAGGGACTAGATCGTTTACTAAAGGTAACATTGAGGGTCATCGAGGGACTACGATCTTTTATCGAGCGTCTTTGCTAAAATGCCCATATTCGAGGGACATGACTATTTTCCGAAAGGCAACAAAACAGGATTACCCTAAGGGTGATAGTGTGCAAGTGTGTTTGGTTTAAATGCATTTAGTCTTGATTAGGGTTATCTATTTGTTGATTTCATGTCTTGCCATACACACCATAGTTACTAGCATTTATGTTTGAAAGCAATAAATTGCAGAAATGTAAAGTCCTACGCTATTACATCATTTAGAGATGGGGGTACATAATTACAAATGAGGATTTGCAAGAACTTAAATCCTAATCATCTATTACAACCATATCGAATTGTAAAATATGAAAAAGGGAAAGGACTTGTTTTGAAAATGATTTTTTGTCTTAATGAATTAGAAGAAAAAAAGGAAATAATTAGTCAATAAAAAGAAAATAATTTTGTATCCTTTTTTATATTAATAAAAATAGCACTAATAATAAAATAAAATAAAAAGGAAAAATAAAGAGAAATAGGATCAACATGTTGCTGAAAGAAAAATAAAGAGGACTAGAAGTTTTGATGCCATGCGTGTTGTAGTTCAGCAAGAAACATCATAGGTGATTCGAAGTTCTGGGTTGATGTCATTGGAATCCTGAAAGAAATGTTAGAGGGCAAAAACAGAAGTTATGGGTTATGTTTAGATAGTGAGAAAAAAGTCAGAAGTTCTGTGTTGTGTTAAACAGTGAGTAAAAATCATAAGTTTTGTGTGTGTTAACAGTAAGAAAATCAGAAGTTTTATGCGTGTTAACAGTGAGTGGAAATCAGAAGTTTTATGCGTGTTAAAAACAGTGAGGAGAACTCAGAAGTTCTATGTTATGCTAAAACAGTGGGAAAGAAAACCCAAAAATTATGTGTTACACTTCATCTCATTCCTTACATTAGTCAGAACATCTACAACCTAATCAGTTCTCATCAGCAAATCAGAAAGATAAAAGCACAATAGTTCATAGAAGTTCTAATCCTAATTCCGAGCCTAGCTTTATTCAAGAAGTTCTGATCCACAGTTTTTTTATTTATGTAATGATATGGACAATATCAATACTATGATATTTACATATTTAATGATGTTCTGAATGAAAAGATTCAAAGTCAGAAAGACTTACCTTGAATCTGGAGTGTGTGTTGGGAACTTGAGCTGCTGTCTTCAGATGTTCTGGACTCAGCAAGAACAACGGAACAGAAAATGATATGTTCTTTTATTCAAAGGGATGAACAAAGGTTTTGGCTTTGTTTAGGAATTCAGGATTCACGAATATGTTACTGTTTTATTTTCTCTCTTTGATAGTTATCTCTTTCCAAAAGCCATCCCCTTAAAAGTGTGATGAAGCAACTTATTTATAGGTGAATTTGTTATAGTTTTGTGGGGAAAACAAATGGTATTTAAACCTTTTGGCATACTGTTCTATTGCTTTTTAATCAAAACTTTTGTATGCTAATTTTGTGAAAATATAGGGTTTGAGAAAATGCAGGCGTGGACTGGATCAACAGCTGATTGCAGGACTGTGTTGTAGCAGTGCAGTAGACTGCTTAAACAAGGTTTTGGGATTTGGTGATATTCTGATCGCAGAAGACTAGAAGCATAACCTCCATATGCTAAAGAGTCATGTTCTGACCGAAGAACACCGCTTCCATATGTTCTTATTGAAGCATCATGTTTTGAGTCGTGTTTGCAAATTCTGATTGCACTTGCGTGAAGGTTGGCCCTGAAGTTCTGAAATATCATATTCTCCTAACACTTAGAAAATTTTCTAAATGTTTAGAAATTTGATTTTTTCAAAGTAATTTTTGACTTTTGATTTTGATGAATTAATTTCATTTCTTGATGAAATATGATTATTGAAACTTGATTTTTGATCCAAAAGTCAAAGTTTGACTTTTCAGTATACTTTTGACCATTTTACCCTTGTAAATGGCTTTCTTTAGAAAATTGTAATCTGAGATTTGAAACTTGCCAGAAGCAAACCTGAGAGTCTAGAATGATCCTTTGAGAAATGAGAGGGAAAATTTTAGGGTATAACACCCGGGTTCAAGATCTTCAGCTTCTCGACGGTATTGTTGAAGTCGTAGCCAAGGGTATCAATGACGTCTTGTTTGAGCAGCGGATGCGAGCGATCAAATCTGCCTTGGTCACCATGTTCTTCTCTGCATCAGTCTCATCCTCGGCTGGGGCAATAATCCATTTTAACTCGGAGATAGGAGCGACCAAACGCTTGTTCTCTTTAGTGGCGGCCTCCAGTTGAGGCTTCAGCTAATTTAAATCCTTGAGAAGCCGAACTTAGGCCTCGAACTTTGATTCGTGGTTGAGAATATCACACTTTAACTTCTCATTTTTGGCCTTCAGCTTGTGAATTTTGGCATAGGCCGTTTCGAGAGATGCTTGAGCACTCGAGGACTCATCGTTTAGCGAAAGAGATGTCTCGAGCATTCTCATTACAGCGTCCATATCCTCGGCCAAGTGCTTCCGACGAACCTCCTTATCTTCAGTCAGGATTTCCTCCATCTCCTCCTTGCGCACGCCGAGGGAGCTCTCCCTATTGAAGAGATCACAGTTTAGGTAGAAAGGAGGCAATACGAAGACCTCTGCAGGCACTTTGTCACCCTCGGGCGTTGTGCCCGTAGCGTTATCCACACGCTTCCTCTTAGCCTTGGGCTCGTTGACGAGAATCTGGACGGGTTCAGCAGAGGAAGCCGAATTTTTGATGAGGAAGGGGAACCACTGGCCCGACTAGCAGATTTGGCCTGTTCCTGAAGCTGGGTGACTCTGTTTTTTGTCCCAGAGGTGGACGCGTTCTTGGGCCTCAACTTCAACAAACGCTCGGAAAGGGATTCCATTCGACCTACAATAAAAAAGAATCGTTAGTCAGGTTGGAAAACCAAAAATAGCGCGAGCACGTTCCCGCATAAAGAGGAGAAAATTAACTAGGCTACGTCCCCTACCTAAAAGCCTTATGGATTCCCTGTTTGAGGAGCACTCGAGCAAGGCCTTCGTGTTGATCAACCTATTGACTAAAATATACTCCCCATCATTGTCGAACAAGAGGTTGTTGTTCATATCCACGCACTTCGCGGGGGAGAAACTCTTGACATAAGCCGACAACTTCTCGTACGAAAGATGGTCTTGAGCGTCTAGGTCCTCGGGTTTCACAGTATAATATTCAGGCCTTTGTTCATAGTGTTTCCACTACCATTCGAGCGGAAATCTGGCCATAAGTCGGGTAACGGGCCACCCGTCCTCCACCTTCCACACGAGTATATAGGGAATCTATGGCCGCGTCCGTCAGGGGCTTCACGATGAAATACCTCTCTTTGAAATTATGGACGGACTCCAGGTAAGGCCTGAAGAGCTTCCCGAATTGCTTGAACGATACCCACGCCTGTCCCCTTCGATGGATTGTCTTTGGAGGTTAAAGATACGAAAAAAGAGGGGCAACGTGGCACCTATCCGCAAATAATGGTAGACGAGCTCAAACGCTCTCATAAATGCCAGCGCGTTCGGGTGGAGTTGAGAAGGCACCAATTGAAGCCACTGGAAAACCCCGACTTGAAAATCATTAAAGGGCAAGCGCATCCCCGCCTATTTAAAAGCAAATTCATACATGGGGAACCGTTTGCCCGGGTACGTCGAGCATATTCTTCGGTCGCGATGGGGGATTTGGAGCATCCAATTGGCGGGGGGCCCTTCTGCCCCTACCTCCGGGAAATTGAACGCATCCGTCGTGTCTTGGGAAAAGCACGACCGTTTATTCCGACGCACAGGAGTAACCCAAGCCAAAGGGTCCTCGTCAGTGTGGGGCTCATATTTGTAATTGGTGACCGGATGTTGTCCCCGACTGAGTGTGCCATTATACTTGAAAACTAGGGGAAAATAGTGAATTCGACATTATCAAATCCAACCTTCCACCACAGATCAAGTGTAAGGGCGGCGAACTCGACCCAAGCCCTTGACTACACGCTAAAGTGGACTATTACATTGGGAGGTCATTTTGTCGGGGGGATGATCACTCATCGAGCGAGAAGCTCGAGATAATCCCTGTATCTGGGGAAGCTATCCCATGTGTTACGGACACTATTCAGGGAGGCCACCCCGACAATATAGCTAATGAACGTTCATAAAGTGTCCGACACATTCATGAATGCTCGACCTAGAATCCATGAACTTCAATGAACATTCATGAGTATTCATCATAAAACTCATAAATGTTCATCCAATCAAGGCATAATTTATACATTTAATCCAGAAACACTTAAGAAACATGGTGTTAAGAGGTTGTAACTTACTTGGATGAAGAACTCAAAGAGAAAATCTGAGAAGTTGAGGATTGCTTTGCACAACGAGCAAGGAAATATGGGAAGTTGATAAGATTGCTTCACACCACGAGCAAGAAAAGTTGAAAGGAAACTTGAGAAGATGACAAATGAGACTCAGGCCCCCTGTGATCGGTGGAAATAGAACTGACTGTTTTGGAATACTGGTTCGCGAAATGTCGCGGTAAGCAAGAGTCGCCACCGTCTTTTATTTTCTCCAACAAGGAAAGGACAAAAGCACAGCAAAATTCCTTTTCGAGATGTTTCTCGGTTCGGGAGGTAGATTATAGAAAGGGAAGGTATTAGCACCCTTTCTATCCGTGGTTATCCACGGGCTCTTAGGTACTTACTCACTATGTTTTCAAAAAATGTTTGCTTTTCTTTTGTGTTTGTGGGTTTTGAAAAAGTTTAGTTTGAAAACTTCTAGGTAACTCTTGTATCTGTCCTCAAGAGTGTATGAAGTATTTGTTTGAAAACTTTTTGAAAGTGTAGGTGCGAAAAGTTGTTTTTTTTGTTTTGAAAGAGAAAGTACCCAGGAGAAATCTACCTACTCTAAGGAATTAGGTTGTGTAAGAGTCCTTTAGACAGTACTATCCCACTATTGAGAAGTAGGTAGCACCGTCGTTGGAGGTATTCGGGTCAATTCGATTATAGGGACATGTGTGGTCACCAAAGCAATAGTAGGACGCCTTAGCGGTAACCCTAATATCCTAGATCCTTTTTTATCCGAGGCAACCGTTTCGAGGCAACTGGATCTTTAGACAGGAGGGAGACCTCTAAAACACCCTATACTTAATGACCACGTCAAGGCAACCAAGTGAGGCGTACCCTAGGAGTGGCATGTGCACGTGTGTCAGGATTCAGTTTATATCATCTTTGCATATGTATCATGGTGAGCTACGAGTTGATTTTAATTTCAGGCAAGTCTTGTCATGCATAGCAGTTAATAATTGTGCGGAAAGTAAAGTGTGGAAAGTAAAGTGCGGAAAGTAAATCTACGCTATTATAAGGCGTCGGGTATTTACATCGCCAAAAACATAACCCTTGAAAATAAATGCGAGAAAATAAAGAAAGCGATAAAAGTCCTAATTATCTATTACATTCTCGGAGCAGATACATAAATATGATCAAAATAATATGCGCGAATAAAAATTAAATCGGGAAAGTCCTTAGGGTTTTGACCCTTTTTGAGAAAAGAATGGAATTTTGGTCCCTTTTTGCAATTAATTAATATTAATCCTAATTTACTAATTAATTAAATAATTACAAAAAAAAAGTATTTTTTAGTTTTTTAGGTCTTAATGAAAATAAAATAAAATAAAATCACAAGTTAATAAAAACCCTAATTTCTATATTAATTTTATTTATTATGAAAAAGATTAAAATTGTCCTAATTAAACAACTAAACTAATTAATTACATTTATTTACAAAATAATAATTAATAGTGAAAATAATAAATAATAAAATAAATAATATTTACATTTTCTGAATTTAATATGAAAATAAAAGTTAATACTGATAATAATAATTATTAAAAGAAAAGAAAGAAAATAAAAATAATAAGAAGTAATAAAACCAGGGGGGTGATGGGCCCAATATGGAGGTTTATTCTGGAAATTCCTGGCCCATTAAGCTGCAAGCCTGCTTGGACTTTTGAGATTGCCTAGAGCGTGGGTTGACCAGGAACATGGTGTTCATCACCTTTTGGCCAATGGATTGATGCATAAGGCCACTTGGCGCGTTGTTGGTTGGAGGCACATGGTGGACATTATTGGGAATCCTGCATGCAATCACGTTAAACAAAATAATATGGAATTTTGGGTGGACCTGGGAATCGAACCCAGGTCCCAATGATTCTTGGACAACGCATCTACCACTGAGCCAGGCGCCTGTATTTGTTATTATAATAAGCAATGAAAATAATATATAAAAACAAATAAATATGCTGAAAAAACAAACAAAACGCGCGTAGTTTTGAATGAACCAACCACACGCGTACACCTCATCATCGTTCTCCTTGAACCTGCAAAATAACAAACAGATAGCGGGGGTTTTTAACCCCCACAACCTGCAACGACCAATAATAGCGAATAGGCATAGGATTAACATAAATTGTTCTTGAGGGTTCCACTAGATTCGTCTGAATGCAACGAGTTCAGTCATGGGCATCATGAGGCTTGATTTTTCCTATACTGAAAAGCCCTAATCTGGAAGCTTGGAAACCCTAGAACTCATTAATGGCAATTTCTGTTTCAGGGCGTTTCAATGCAATTAACCTATGCCAAAAGCTTTGTACAGTCCCTATGATCACAAAACAATCAACAAAACATGTTAATGATGCATGAATCAAAGTATGCGATTATGAAAAAAAACTCCAAACCGTGAAACTGTTATCCTTGGATTCTTTGAGCTTTAGCGTGTGGTTTTGATTCCTACACATTCCTGGGAGTGCTAGCAATGTATTAGAATCCTCAAATTGCTTTGAAAGGGCCTGGAACCTGGAAAACAGTTTTGGCTTTTTCTTGATTTTTTTTAAATATGGTTATGGCTTTCTGCAGCAATTCTCACGTGCCATGCATTAGGGTTAGGTTCTGTATATATAATGGACTGAATTTAGGTTAAATCTTTGACCAAAAATCCATGGAATTATGGTTTGTATATTTGATTTAAAATCAAATATTTTTTCAATCTTTTTGATTGAAAAATCTTGCCAAACTTGGAGATCCTTGTCCCCTTGATGTGCACACGAAATCTCCAGCATATGTTGACCACTTTTGCTTCACAAAAAGATTTAGAAATCATATCTTGATATTTTCCTACAATTAAATGGATTAAATGAATTAATATTGATTAAAAATTCAATTAATTAATAAAAAATAAGAAAATAATTCAATTTAAGCTCAATGGGTCGTGCATAGGCCTTGGACAAAGCTTCAAGAAGGAATTTGAGGCCCATTAGCAAAAATGATGTGTTTTGAGCAAAGTTGACTTTTGCAAATTCACAAAAATTTCCCAACTTCTCCAATGCATATCTTGCTCAATTTTGATCATATGAACATGTTCTTGGACATTTTGAAAAGGTCTTGAAGTCCTCTAACCAATGCCTTTGGTCCCATGTCATTTGGATTTACCAATATCAAGTTATGGTCTTTGACTTAAAGTGCATTTTGTTGACTTTTGAAATTGACCTATAATGTAGAAATTGATAACTTTTTGTGAGAACATTTATTGAACTTGGAATGTGAAGATGAGTTGTAGGAAATGTTATCCCCTTCAAAATGAGCATTGGATGGGATTTTTCTGATGAACCATGAAAAAGTTATGCCTTGGTCAAGATACAGTTGACTTTTCTGTTGTCCAAAAATAGTAACTTTTGCATCTTTGATGATTTTTGAGCCATGCTTGAGGAATCATGATCAAGACTTGATCAAATGATGATTGTGGACTCAAAATAAGATGTTGACCAAAAATTCTGACTTTTGACTGTAAAATGACCATTTTGCCCCTGTAGTTGATTGTGAACCAAATGAAGCTTTTGACTGGGCAAACTGGCATTGTGAGACTTGAGACTTGACATGTAGATGCTTGAGGATGTATATAGGCCTATGAGACTTAGCTGAACCATTGAAAACCTCAAATTCCTTGAAAGAACCAAAACCCTAATTTCAGCTGGCTTAGGAGGCATTTGGACTGTGCAACCCTTGAGTAGTCTTGAACCATTTGAAGATGATTCTTGACAAACCTTGAAGAATATGGGAGGGAAAATTTTGGGGTACAACAGTTGCCCCTGTTCAATCTTATTAAACCTGAGGATGTAGATTGGCTTGCGTGCCTTTCGTGATCCGAAGGTGGAAGATGATTGAACACTAAAGTTCCCAGAAATTTGCACTCGCATGGTGTAGTATCAGCAATGTGATGTCGGGAATGGGCTTATAGATGCCATCTGGAAATATAATGGATAGTTATGGAGATGGGCTTAAAGATGCCATCTGGGAATGTTTGTTGAATTGTAACTTGGTAGGTTGAAAGAAGGAACCTGTGCAGAGTTGCCTGATGATGAGTCAGTGTAAAACTGCATCTTGGAAGAGAAGGAACCGGTGTAGGGTTACTTCATGATGGTCAAGTAGATAGTTGTCCTGTCTGGTTTCAGGTATAGATCTACAATCATTTCATATAGGTGGTTTTCCTGTCTGGTTTCAGGTGTTAACCTATAATCAGTCGTCCACAGATATTTCCTGGCTAGTTACAGGTGTTTATCTTCAAACTCTTCATGCAGATATGCCCTGGCTAGATACATGTATCGAATCTACAATCAGTCGCTCACAGATATGCCCTGGCTAGATATAGGTATCGAATCTGGAACTTCAAAAGGTTGATCGAGATAACTTTCCTGGCTGGATACAGGCGTATACCTCTAATCTGAGAATGAAAGATAATTTCCTGGCCTGTTACAGGGGTTGATCTTCAAACTCTTCATGCAGATATGCCCTGGCTAGATACAGGTATCGAATCTACAATCAATCGCTCACAGATATGCCCTGGCTAGATACAGGTATCGAATCTGGAACTTCAAACTCTTCATGCAGATGTTCCCTGGCTAGATACAGGTATCGAATCCACAATCAATCGCTCACAGATATACCCTGGCTAGATACAGGTATCGGATCTGGAACTTCAAACTCTTCATGCAGATATGCCCTGGATAGATACAGGTATCGAATCCACAATCAATCGCTCACAGATATGCCCTGGCTAGATACAGGTATCGAATCTGGAAATTCAAAAGGTTGGTAGAGATAGCTTTCCTGGCTGGGTACAGGCGTAGACCTCTGACCTGAGAATGAAAGATAATTTCCTAGCATGTTACAGGCGTTGATCTTCAAACTCTTCATGCAGACATGCCCTGGCTAGATACAGGTATCGAATCTACAATCAATCGCTCACAGATATGCCCTGGCTAGATACAGGTATCGAATCTAGAATTAGTCGTCTACAGATATGCCCTGGCTAGATACAGGTATCGAATCTGGAACTCCAAAAGGTTGGTCGAGATAGCTTTCCTGGCTGGATACAGGTGTATATCCCTTCATACTCTTCATGCAGATATGCCGTGGCTAGATACAGGTATCGAATCTACAATCAATCACTCGCAGATATGCCCTGTCTAGATACAGGTATCGAATCTGGAACTTAGTCATCCACAGATATGCCCTGACTAGGTACAGGTATCAAATCTGAATTAGTCGTCCACAGATATGCCCTGGCTAGATACAGGTATCGAATCTGAATTAGTCGTCCACAGATATGCCCTGGCTAGATACAGGTATCGAATCTGAATTAGTCGTCCACAGATATGCCCTGGCTAGATACAGGTATCGAATCTGGAACTTCAAAAGGTTGGTAGAGATAGCTTTTCTGGCTGGATACAGGCGTAGACCTCTGACCTGAGGATGAAAGATAACTTCCTGGCCTATTACAGGGGTTGATCTTCAAACTCTTCATGCAGATATGCCCTGGCTAGATACAGGTATCGAATCTACAATCAATCGCTCACAGATATGCCCTGACTAGATACAGGTATCGAATCTGGAACTTCAAACTCTTGATGCAGATATGCCCTGGCTAGATACAGGTATCGAATCCACAATCAATCGCTCACAGATATGCCCTGGCTAGATACAGGTATCGAATCTGGAACTTCAAAAGGTTGGTAGAGATAGCTTTCCTGGCTGGATACAGGCGTAGACCTCTGACCTGAGAATGAAAGATAATTTCATGGCCTGTTACAGGCGTTGATCTTCAAACTCTTCATGCAGACATGCCCTGGCTAGATACAGGTATCGAATCTACAATTAATCGCTCACAGATATGCCCTGGCTAGATACAGGTATCGAATCTGGAACTTCAAACTCTTCATGCATATGTGCCCTGGCTAGATACAGGTATCGAATCCATAATCAATCACTCACAGATATGCCCTGGCTAGATACAGGTATCGAATCTGGAACTTCAAACTCTTCATGCAGATATGCCCTGGCTAGATACAGGTATTGAATCCACAATCAATCGCTCACAGATATGCCCTGGCTAGATACAGGTATCGAATCTGGAACTTCAAAAGGTTGGTAGAGATAGCTTTCCTGGCTGGATACAGGCGTAGACCTCTGACCTGAGGATGAAAGATAATTTCCTGGCCTGTTACAGGTGTTGATCTTCAAACTCTTCATGCAGATATGCCCTGGCTAGATACAGGTATCGAATCTACAATCAATCGCTCACAGATATGCCCTGGCTAGATACAGGTATCGAATCTGGAACTGCGAAAGTTGATGGTAATCGTCTTTTGATTGACCTTTTCCTAAAAAGGCAAAACATTAGTTGTATGCAATGTCATGATGTATGAAATGCATGATGTCATGATGTTCTCAAAAATAAATGAGATCGTGTCATATGCACTTTATCATGTATGTAAGCAGGGTGTATTAAATGTGAAATGTCTATGAATGTATTTTCGTCTAGGAAAATAAATCCTTGACGAATGCCGGGAGCTTGTTGAATCTTGGGCTGATGTTGAAGAGTAGAGTTCTTCGTTTTCGCTGGGGATGATGATTGCAAGAATAAACCTGGTAGGAGAAGATGACTCCGTTGGGGAATAAACTTGGTGAAGAGATTACTCTGCGGGGAATTACTCTGTGGGAAGAGATACTTCGCTGAGATTTTGATGATAACTCCGCTGGGGGTTCCGTTGATAAGTTTTGTTGAGGAATTTGATGAACTCCGCTAGGGGTAGGAAGAACTTCTCCGAGGACGATCTTTCCATTGTAATTAGCTGAGGATAACCCAGTTCTAGGTTCTGGTGGGGAATAACCTTTGAACATGGTCGGGGAGAGATGCATGTACTCTGCAGGGGACCAGCTTCCAGACTCTACTGGGGATAAGCTTCCAGAATCTAATGGGGATAAGCTTCCCGAATCTACTGGGGAGATTGATTCCACTCTCCTGGGGAAACTTTTGAACTGTACTGGGGAATGGTTCCACTGGGGTGTCTGGTATTCTGCCGGGGAACAATCTTATATTAAGACTGTCGGGGATGCTTGTTAAGGAATATCTGTATACTCTGCTGGAGAATATTGAGATCTTCTGGGGATATCCAACTTCTTTAAGGCTGATAGTATACTAACTCTGCTTGGGGAGAGTATCGCTGACTTGCTAGGGATACTGTGCCTTTTCGGGGCTAATGGGAGACCAACTCTGTTTGGGGAGAGTATTGCTGATTCTGGTCTTACTCTGTGGGGAGCGAAGGTATCTTGGTTACATTCTTCAGCTGAACCTACCTTGGTACCTTGGTGGACAGAGCAACTAGATCGCTTAGACAATTCATTATTGCCCCTATTTCTGATATCACCTGTAATTAGTCCTTTGTTTCGCATGCAAATATTTATGATTTAGCAATTAATGTCAAATGCATATATCAAAAATGAACATTGGACGTTCTTCGCAAGACAAAACAGATAAAGTAAAAACAATTGGCAATTTGTCTGAAAAGTGAGCTTATATTGATTTTGAAATTTGCCTGTAAATAGGTGTTTTGTGTACAAGAGGTTGACGTCCTAGTAAGAGAACGTCGCCGAACAGCATAGAGTTTATACAATTTTGTGAAAAGAAAACAAAACAGCTATGTGAAAAAAAAATCCCATTGGGTTCTAACTCTGCTATCGCCTTTATGTCTTCAAGCGTCTCATCACTTTGTTGCTTAGTTAAAGATGAAGCTGACTGATCGATGCCGTCTGAACCTGATAGTTGATGCCGAAGTCTGGATGCAAGGTGATCCAATGAGACATAGTATTACGCTTATCCTTAACTTTTGCCTGGACCGCCCTTTCGGGTTTTCAGTCCACTGGGATACCCATTTTTTCCCAAGCCACCTTTTAAGGTTTTCGACTTGCCGGGTGTACAGATTTTTTCATTTCATCCCTTATTTTTGCGCGAACCCTTTTAGTTCGCCGGGAAGCCCTTATTTTTGCCTAGGTGTGTCAACCTAGCGGGTCTTTGATCATGCGTAGTATCTTTTTACTATGTCTGCATTGGCGGGGTGAGGAAGGTCGTCACCATTCATGGTGGTTAGAATCATAGCACCTCCTGAAAAGATGTTCTTAACCACAAATGGCCCTTCGTACGTAGGGGTCCATTTTCCCCTGGGATCACCTTGAGGGAGAATGATGCGCTTGATTACCAGGTCCCCAACTTGATACTCTTGGCGTCTGACTTTCTTGTTAAATGCCTTGATCATCCATTTTTGGTACGTCTGACCATGACAAATAGCGGTGAGTCTCTTTTCGTCGATTAGGTTTAATTGATCAAGCCGAGTCTGGATCCAGTCATCTTCTCTCAAACCTGCATCCTTCATTATCTGGAGAGAGGGTATCTGGACTTTAATAGGCAAGACTGCCTCCATGCCATAGACCAAGGAAAAGGGTGTTGCCCCTGTTGACGTCCGTGCTGAGGTACGGTACCCATGAAGAGTAAATGGTAACATCTCGTGCCAATCTTTGTAGGTCACTGTCATCTTCTGCACAATCTTCTTAATGTTCTTATTAGTTGCTTCTACAGCCCCATTCATCTTCGGCCGGTAAGGAGAAGAGTTGTGGTGCTGTATCTTGAATTTCTCGCAGAGCTCAGTGATCATCTTGTTGTTAAGATTGGTACCATTGTCCGTAATGATCCTCTCAGGGACACCGTACCGACAGATTAGGTTATGCCGAATGAATCGTGCCACGACGTTCTTGGTTACGGTAGCATAGGAAGTTGCTTCAACCCACTTTGTAAAGTAATCAATCGCTACCAGGATGAAACGATGCCCGTTGGATGCTGTAGGTCTGATTTCGCCGATCATATCAATGCCCCACATTGCAAAAGGCCAAGGTGCTGTCAAGATGTTCAGAGGAACCGGAGGAATGTGCACCTTATCAGCATAGATCTGGCACTTATGACATGTCCGAGAATGTTGGTAACAGTCGGCTTCCATTATGGACCAGAAATATCCTGCCCGAAGGATTTTCTTTGCCATGGTATGCCCACTGGAATGAGTTCCGAAGGTACCTTCATGCAGTTCTGCCATGATCCTTTCTGCTTCAGTCTTATCCACACAACGCAGTAAGGTCGAATCATAGTTTCGCTTGTAAAGGATGCCATTGTTGAGGAAGAACTTTGCCGCGAACCTTCTCAGAAACTTCTTGTCATTGACAGATGCGCCTTCGGGGTATTCTTGAGCTTTAAGGTACCTCTTCACTTCATGATACCAAGGTTTTTCAGTTACCTTTTCAGCCTCAAGATCACAGCAATGTGCAGGTTCATCCAATTTCCAGATAATGATCCGGGGAGCCTCGTTGTCCCATTTGACCTTGAACATATAAGACATCGCAGCCAATGCGTCCGCCAACTGATTCTCCTCTCTTGGGAAGTGTTCAAAAGTTATCTCCTCGAAATGGGGAATCAACGTCAATACATACTCTTTATAAGGAATAAGATTTGGGTGTTTCGTATCCCACTCGCCTTTGATCTGACTGATCACGAGAGCGGAATCTCCGAAGACCCTCAGAAACTTGATCCTTAAGTCAATTGCAGCTTGAAGACCCATGATGCACGCTTCATACTCCGCCATGTTGTTGGTTCAGTTGAAACATAGCCGGGCGGTAAGTGGAGTATGAGTGCCTTTTGGACATATGATCACAGCGCCGATACCGTTACCCAAAGCGTTTGAGGCTCCGTCAAAGTGCATAGACCATCGGGATCCTTCATCAGGTCCTTCATCCGGTCCAGGTACTTCACAATCAGTCACTACCATGATGTTCTCGTCTGGAAATTCAAAGTTCATAGATTGGTAGTCATCCACTACCTGATGTGCCAAATGGTCTGCCAACACACTTCCCTTGATTGCTTTCTGAGTCGTGTACTGGATGTCATATTCAGTCAAGATCATCTGCCATCTTGCTATTCTTCCGGACAAGGCAGGCTTTTCGAAGATATACTTTATTGGATCCATTTTTGAAATCAACAGGGTAGTGTGAGTCAACATATACTGCCTTAGCCGGCAAGCAGCCCATACCAAAGCGCAGCAAGTTTTCTCGAGCAGTGAGTATCGGGTCTCACAGTCGGTAAACTTTTTGCTAAGGTAATAAATAGCATGCTCTTTTCGGCCAGACTCGTCATGCTGCCCCATCACACACCCCATTGAGCTGTCAAGTACTGTCAAGTATAAGATTAGAGGTCTCCCTTCAACCGGTGGCATAAGAATGGGTGGCTCTTGGAGATACTCTTTGATTCTTTCGAAAGCGGTCTGACATTCATCGTTCCAACGTACTACTTGATCTTTCTTCAGTAGCTTGAAGATTGGTTCACAGGTGGCAGTTAGGTGCGAGATGAATCGGGCAATGTAGTTTAGCCGTCCTAGAAAGCCTCTGACTTCTTTCTCTGTTTTGGGTACTGGCATCTCTTGTATGGCTTTCACCTTGGCAGGGTCCACTTGAATACCTTTGTTGCTCACGATGAAACCCAATAGTTTTCCAGATCTCACCCCAAAGGTGCACATGTTCGGGTTCAACCTCAGCTTGTACAACTTCAGACGGTCAAACAGCTTTTGTAGATGGTCAAGGTGTTCCTCCTCAGTTTGGGACCTTGCAATCATATCATCGACATATACTTCTATCTCATGATGGATCATATCATGAAAAAAAACAACCATGGCACGTTGGTAGGTTGCCCCAGCATTTTTCAACCCAAATGACATGACCTTGTAGCAAAAGGTGCCCCACTGAGTAACAAAATTGGTATTTTCCATGTCTTCAGGAGCCATCTTGATTTGATTATAACTGGAGAACCTGTCCATGAAGGAGAACACCTTATGCTGAGCAGTGTTGTCAACCAGAACGTCGATGTGAGGCAAAGGGAAGTCATCCTTAGGGCTGGCCCTGTTCAAATCCCTGTAGTCAACGCACATTCGGACCTTACCATCTTTCTTCGGCACTGGAACCACATTGGCAACCCACTGAGGGTAAGAAGTCACTGCTAGGAAACCGGCGTCAAATTGTTTCATAACCTCAGCTTTGATTTTCTCAGACATCTCTGGACGCATACGGCGGACCTTCTGTTTTACCGGAGGACAATCTTCCTTGGTAGGCAAGTGATGAACCACAATGTCGGTATCCAACCCAGGCATGTCTTCGTAAGACCAGGCAAAGATTTCCACATAATCATGCAGCATCTGAATCAACCGTTGTTTCACATTAGACTCCAGATTGGCACCAATCTTGACTTCCTTTTTGTCTGTCTCAGTACCCAGATTTACCGTTTCCACTGGCTCTTCATGTGGCTGAATGGCCTTCTCTTCCTGGAGTAGCAGTCTTGCAAGTTCACCAGGCACTTCGCAATCATCTTCATCTTCGTCTTCGGCTAAGTTGATCGGATTTTCGAAGTCATAACTGGCAGTAGCAGAATCGTTACCAGTGAGATCCATAGTGGATTGGAACCTGTATAGGTAAGTGTGTGTAAATATAGTTGTTTTGCAATATATAATAAAGAAAGAAAAGGACCGCAAGATTTGAAATGCAAAAACGTTCAATGCTTTTATTCATGATATATAAGAATGACAAATAATAAGCCCTCACAAATGAAACCACGGTGCCCCGGGTAAGACACCGGGCCATAAAGTTTCAAATTATTGTCTGTTTACAAATTCAAAATAAAGGAGTTCATTACTGAGTGACAAAAGTAATAGGTGTGAAGTCTTTAGCAGTCCAGTTGCTTGGTCCACCGTTGGTTGTTGGGTAGATCCAGCTGTCGAATTCAGATTCCTCCACGTCGTCTTCAACAGCATTTACTCCCGGGTTGGTGATGAATACAGGAGGTCTTCCAATCCTTGCTTTACGAACAGCCCTCTGAGCTTCCTTCTCAATCACAGCCCGGGCATCCTTTAAGGAAGCCATCTTCAAAGGAGAATCTTCGATCACAGTTTCTGCTGATGCCAGTGTCTGAGGCACCTCTTCAAAGTGTTGAAAGGGGGTTTCAATGAATTCCCCATCCATCTCTATATATCGGAACGAGTTGAGGTGGCTGACCATATATTCTTCTTCCCCTTAAACTGTTATGATCTTCCCTCTGACCGGGTATTTCAGCTTCTGATGTAGTGTGGAGGTCACAGCTCCAGCCTTGTGGATCCAAGGACGACCCAGCAAATAAGAATAGGATGGTCGGATGTCCATTACATAGAATGTAGAGTCAAAGACCTGATAACCAACCCTGATTGGAATGTCAACCTCACCATGTACCATCCTTTTGGACCCGTCAAAGGCCCGGACAATAATGTTACTTGGCTTGAGCTCTAAACCCTCACAATCCAGCCTGTCTAGAGCTCTCTTGGGTAATACATTCAACGAGGAACCAGTGTCAACCAGCACATGGGCAAGACTAGTGCCCCTGCATTCAATGGAGACATGCAGGGCATCATTATGGTTCTTCCCCTTAGCAGTCAGATCAGCGTCGGAGAATCCCAAACCATTATTAGCAGTTAAGTTGGACACACACTCGGTAAATTGATCAGCTGACGTCTCTTGTGGCACGTGGGCCATCTTCAAGAAGGTAATCAGGGCCTTGGCATGGGCCTCTGAACACAACAATAGTGATATCATAGAAATCTTTGATGGGGTGTGCCCCAGCTGCTCAACTACATTAAAATCACTCTTCTTGATAATCTTGAGAATCTATTCCATCTCCTGCTTGGAAGCTTCAACATTGGTTGTCTTCGGTGCCTCCGTCTGGGCAGACACATCAGTAGCAATCCCTTTGCCCCGAGCGTCAGATGACTCGACAGTAGGGGTAGAAGTAGGAACTTGGTCAGGAAGGGAAGCATGCACGCTTGCAGGTGTGATGACAATAGGCCTCTGAATAGCTGGTGGCACAATATTAGGCGAGAAGAGCCTACCACTACGAGTGACTTTAGCATGCCCGGTGATGTTACTCACGCCGGTACTAGTATCAAACTCTTGTTTAACTCCAAGAACATAAACATCTGCCCCATACTGCCAAGGGACAGCTTTGTCAGATGTATAGGGGAGGGGCCCCGGAACAGTGATGATGATATGAGCAATCTTCTGAGTAGGCATGATTTTGACAGGCTTCTTTGAGAGAGCCTTAGGAGGGTTGTTGAAAATAGTAACAATGGACACTTCGTCAGCAGGGACAGTAGGAACAGCAATCTTCTCGAACAAGATCTCTTTATTATCCATCAGGCTTTGGATACCTGATTTCAACAAAGGACAACCAGCAGGTGAAACAGGACACAGAAGGCAACCTTTACCACATCCCGGAAATAAACCGGCTAGCAACAGGTTCCTTTTGACAGTCAACAACGGAGTAACAATATCATCCACAGAGGCCACATACAGGTCTTCTTCCACAGTATTCACTTCATGCTTGGGCATGGGAGCAGTCACAACATTGGGCCTTTCGGGCGCCTCGAACTGTATTTCTTTAGCATCAATAAGGTCCTGAACCTTATTCCTCAGAGCCCAACAATCATCCGTAGTATACCCCGGGCTGTCAGAGTGATAAGCGCAGCGGGCGTTGGGATTGTACTTTGGAGATGTTGCGTTCACTACCTTCGGAGCTTCTTTGACAGTTACCAGATTAGTTGACAGTAGTTGCGGCAATATCTGAGACAGGGTCATACTGAGCCGAGTGTACTGCCTTTTGGGCCTCTCACCTCTTGGTTGATTGTATTGCTGAGGAGCAGCAGCAGGCTTTGAAATTACCACCGCGTTGACAGCTTGGCGGCGTTCTGGCTTATTTTGTCTTCTTGTACCATAAACAGCAATAGATTCTTTCTTGAAGGGTTTCTTTTCAGTACTCGAGGAGGCACCCTTCTGTATCTTCCCAGACTTGATACCAGCTTATATCCTCTCACCAGTCAAGATCAAATCTGTAAACCCAACAGACGAATTCCCAATCAGATGGTTGAAGAATAGACCAGACAGGGTCCCCAGGAACATATCCACAAGTTCACGGTCAATCAAAGGTGGCTTCACCCTTCCAGCCAGGTCTCTCCACTTTTGCGCATACTCCTTGAATCCTTCACCCGTCCCTAGTGACATACCCTGGAGTTGGGTATGCGTAGGAGCAAGGTCGGAATTGTACTGATACTGCTTATAAAACGCAGTAGCCAAGTCCTCCCAGTTATCAATACTGGCTCCATCTAGCTGATAGAACCATTCGAGTTGAGTCCCTGAAAGACTATCCTGGAAGAAATGGATCCACAAATTCTTGTCAGCAGTGTAAGGCTGGATCTTCCTTACATATGATTTGAGGTGCAGCTTAGGACAGGAAGCCCCGTCGTACTTTGCAAAAGCAGGTGCTTTGAATTTGTGGGGAATCACCACCCCATAAGATAAACCTAGATCTCCGAAATCCAACCCGGGCACATGTTGAATCTCCATAGCACTTAGGCGGTCCTCCAGCTGTTTGTACCTATCCTCAGCAGGAGGGTATTGTTCATCATTATAATCTGTCTCGTTGCAGGAACTCTCAGAAACCTTTTGCAAACAAAATCAAGCCTTAAAGCTCAAGAAACACGCAAGAACAGTTTCACGGTTTGAACAATTTTTCCAAAATCGTAATCATTGATTCATGCATATTTAACATCTTTTGTTGATTGTTTTGTGTTAATAGGAAGTGTACAAAGCTTTTGGCATAGGTTAATTGGACTGAAACGCCCTGAATCACAAATCACCATGAACGAAAATTAGGGATCAAAGCGTACGACTACGTCCCGTCATCTCGTCACTTGCCTACCAGAAGAAGATTTGTCAATCGGTAGTTATCAAGCACCACATAGGCCTTCTTCTCCCGCAGAAACTGGGGCAATAAGAATTGTCCGAACTGTACAATCGCTCTGTCCACCAAGGTACCAAGGTAAGTTCAACTAAAGAATATGACAAAGATACCTTCACTCCCCGCAGAGTAAGAGAAGACTCAGCAATACTTCCCCAGCAGAGTCGCCAGTTCTGTGATCGGTGGAAATAAAACTGACTGTTTTTTAGCTGGTTCGTGAAATGTCGCGGTAAGCAAGAGTCGCCACCGTCTTTTATGTTCTCCAACAAGGAAAGGACAAAAGCACAGCAAAATTCCTTTTTGAGATGTCTCTCGGTTCGGGAGGTAGATTATAGAAAGGGAAGGTGTTAGCACCCTTTCTATCCATGGTTATCCACGGGCTCTTAGGTACTTGCTCACTATGTTTTCAAAAATGTTTTGCTTTTCTTGTGTTTGTGGGTTTTGAAAAAGTTTCGTTTTGAAAACTTCTAGGTAACTCTTGTATCAGTCCTCAAGAGTGTATGAAGTATTTGTTTGAAAACTTTTTGAAAGTGTAGGTGCGAAAAGATGTTTTTATTTTTGAAAGAGCAAGTACCCAGGAGAAATCTACCTACTCTAAGGAATTAAGCTGTGTAAGAGTCCTTTAGACAGTACTATCCCACTATTGAGAAGTAGGTAGCACCGTCGTTGGAGTTATTCGGGTCAATTCGATTATAGGGACATGTGTGGTCACCAAAGCAATAGTAGGACACCTTAGCGGTAACCCTAATGTCCTAGATCATTTTTATCCGAGGCAACCGTTTCGAGGCAACTGGATCTTTAGACAGGAGGGCGACCTCTAAAACACCCTATACTTGACGACCACCTCGAGGCAACCAAGTGAGGCGTACCCTAGGAGTGGCATGTGCATGTGTGTCAGATTTCATGTTAAATTGTCTTGTACATGTTATTGGTGAGCTACGAGTTGGTTTTATTTTTCAGACAAGTCTTGCATGCATAATTAACAATTAATAATTTGCGGAAAATAAATTGCGGAAAGTAAATCTACGCTATTACAAGGCGTCGGGTATTTACATCGCCAAAAACATAACCCTTGAAAATAAATGCGAGAAAATTAAAGAAAGCGATAAAAGCCCTAATTATCTATTACATTCTCGGAGCAGATACATCAATATAATCAAAATAATAAAGTGCGCGCAAAGAAATTAAATCGCGAACGTCCTTAGGGTTTTGACCCTTTTTGAGAAAAGAAAGAAATTTGGTCCTTTTTGCAATTAAATTAAATATTAAACCTAAAACAAATTAATTAATTAAAAGAAAAATTATTTTTGTGTTTTTTATGAAAATAAAAATAAAAGAAATTAAAAGTCAAAAGTTAGTAAAACCTAATTCTAAGTTATTTTATTTATTATGAAAAGAAGTCAAAATTAAATCTAATTATACTAAATTAATTTGTTAGCATTTTATTTACAAAATAATGAATTAGGGTGAAATCAATAATTAATAATAATAAAAAATTATTTATATTATAATGGTCTGAATTTATTATGAAAATAATAATTTGTGAATTAAATAATAATAATAATAGTAGTTAATAAAAAGAAAATAAAAAGGAAAAAGAATAAAAGAATAAAAAGAAAACCAGGGGGTGTGTTGACCCATTAGGAGGTGAAGCCTGGAATTTCTGGCCCATTAACTCAAGCCTGCGTTGACTTTGATAATTCCCCATGGCACGGTTGACTGAGAGCATGGTGAGGCTCATCTCATGGCCATCAGATTCAATGTTATGGCCACTTGGCGCGCTAGGATGTGAGGTGCATGGTGTTTACCATCTGGAAGTCTGCACACAATCAGGTTAAGAAAAACAATAGAAATAATTTGGGTGGACCTGGGAATCGAACCCAGGTCCCAATGGTTCTTGGACAACGCATTTACCACTGAGCCAGGCGCCTGTATTTGTTATTATAATAAGCAATGAAAATAATATATAAAAAACAACGCATATGCTGTAACAAAACACGCGCGCCTTTTTGTTTGAATGGACCAGTGGTATATTAACACGTCTTCATCTTCCTCACTGAATACCTGCAAAACAAATCAAATAGCGGGGGTTTTTAACCCCCACAACATGGAACGAGGAAAAATAGCGAATAGAATCCTAGGCTACATAAATATTTCGCGAGCATTGTATTGTGTTCGTCTGGCCTTGACGATTTCAACCATGGGCATTAGAGGTCCCAATTTTGCCTGGAGAGTGAAGCCCTAATTCAAGAACTGAGGAACCCTAAAATTCGTTCATGGCAAATTCTGATTCTGTGCGTTTGAATGCAATTAACCTATGCCAAAAGCTTCCTGTGGATTCAAGCAACAAAAAGCATACAAGAAATCATGTTAATGATGCATAAATCATGAGGTTCGATTATGGAAAAAATAAACAAACCGTGAGTTTGTTCTGGACAGTTTCTGTAGCTTTAAGACTTGGTTTTGATTGCAAATCGTTTCTCACACCTCCAGCAATGTTTTTGAATCACTAAAACGCTTTGAATTAGCCTGGAGGATTGAAAACAGTTTTGGCTTTTTCTTGATTTTTCTCAATATTGGCTATGGCTTTCTGCAGCAATTCTCACGTGTAATGCATTAGGGTTAGGTTCTGTATATATAATGGAATGGATTTAGGTTAAATCTTGGCCAAGAAATCCATGGAATTATGGTTTGTATATTTGATTTTCAATCATATCTTTTTGCATATTTTTGATTGAGAAATCTTGCCAAACATGGAGATTCTTGTCTCCTTGATTGATACACGAATTTTCCAGCTTGTATTGGTCATCTTTGCTTCACAAAAGATTGGAAAAACCATATCTTTGAATTTCCTACAATTTAAATTAATTAAATGAATTAAAATCAATTAAAAATCCAATTAATTAATAAAAATAAGAAAATAAATTCAAATAGGCTCAATGGGTCGTGCATAGGCCTTGGACAAAGCTTCAAGAAGGAATTTGAGGCCCATTAGCAAAAATGATGTGTTTTGAGCAAAGTTGACTTTTGCAAATTCACAAAAATTTCCAAACTTCTCCAATGCATATCTTGCTCAATTTTGATCATATGAACATGTTCTTGGACATTTTGGAAAGGTCTTGAAGTCCTCTAACCAATGCCTTTGGTCCCATGTCATTTGGATTTACCAATCTCAAGTTATGGTCTTTGACTTAAAGTGCATTTTTGTTGACTTTTGAAATTGACCTATAATGTAGAAATTGATAACTTTTTGTGAGAGCATTTCTTGAACTTGGAATGTGAATATGAGTTGTAGGAAATGTTATCCCCTTCAAAATGAGCATTGGATGGGATTTTTCTGATGAACCATGAAAAAGTTATGCCTTGGTCAAGATACAGTTGACTTTTCTGCTGTCCAAAAATAGTAACTTTTGCATCTTTGATGATTTTTGAGCCATGCTTGAGGAATCATGATCAAGACTTGATCAAATGATGATTGTGGAGTCAAAATAAGATGTTGACAAAAAATTATGACTTTTGACTGTAAAATGACCATTTTGCCCCTGCAGTTGATTGTGAACCAAATGAAGCTTTTGATTGGGCAAACTGGCATTGTGAGACTTGAGACTTGACATGTAGATGCTTGAGGATGTATATAGGCCTATGAGACTTAGTTGAACCATTGAAAACCTCAAATTCCTTGAAAGAACCAAAACCCTAATTTCAGCTGGCTTAGGAGGCATTTGGATTGTGCAACCCTTGAGTAGTCTTGAACCATTTGAAGATGATTCTTGACAAACCTTGAAGAATATGGGAGGGAAAATTTTGGGGTACAACACCCCCCCTTTTATAGGTGACCCACGCCCCGAGAGTTCCCTCATGAAAGGTCATTATTTCATTGGGCCTTTTGGCTTTCCCCTTGAAGGAGTGACACCCCAAAGCATTAGCCACGTGGCTCAATTGTCAACCACACGTCCCTTCTGGATTGACGAGCATATGCCCGACTCATACGCGTCATCCCTAGACACGCACGATACAGATACCCCACGTGAGGGAAAGCTCGACATTAGAGCGCATATAGGGGAACATCCATTCGACCACCTCAGGGACGAAGTAATGCTCGACATATCGACAACTCCCTCAAGACGGGCGCGTCAAAGGGAATCTCGCGGAGGCTACCCATCAATAATACGGTCCTCTCAAGCAAGCAAATTACCCCTTCGGTCTCGCTTCCCGCTTATCCATAATATCCCTCGATGCATTCGAGTTTGTCCCCCACGCGGGCAATAACTCGTTCCTTTTGGGGGACTTTGGCCGTCTTCCTCGATCAAGTCTCCGGTATCAAGAGCTGAACTCAAGTCACGGCCCTTTTGCCCAAGGACAACAACTTGGGGGTTCCTGATCTGGATTGGGCCTACACTTGCCCTTCGAACGGGAAGCCCAAAAATAGCCCAAGTTAAGGACCGTTGGGCAACTCCTCACCCGACCGTTAGAGGGCGTAGTCCACAATACTACGACAACCATCTTAAACTGCCCTCCGAAAATCATGGGTCCAACCTTATTCTCGCGGAGCGGTTGACCCGGGGGATTCCACTTGCTGGACTCCATACACACGTAAGCCCTGACAGTTCCTGTTGTTGGGCCTCAACGTGGCCCAATAGTGGGAACCTTAGCCCAACGCTGGGGGTTATAAATACCTTCTCTTCTAAGAGGGTCAGATATTCAATTTATCATCTTTCTCTGAACTCATACTCGCTTTCTCATTCTGCAACTTACTTTGTCATCAGAGTGTCTTGCAGGTACCCCCATCTCATTCAACTTCTGCCCGAACTAGCTGTGACGGTTCATCTCTCATTCGGTAAGATCTGTGAGAACAAGATTGGTTCTGATCATATCTCAGAGTTTTGATGATAACAATAAATTATATTTTATATATTTGATACTCTGATGAACGTATTTAACTGTTTCAGATAATGTTCTGACATAAGCATCTTGAAGTGCTGAGCTGAAAATAAATGAAGAAGTTCTTTGATGAAAGAACTATTTGTTTTTAGCACAAGTGTTGATGCTGATGTTGTCTTTGATAATGTTCTGACAGAAGCATCTTGATGTGCTGAGCTGAAAATAAATGAAGAAGTTCTTTTGATGAAAGAACCATTTGCTTTAACTCAAGTGCTGATGCTGACTCTGGTAAGATAATTATTTTATTACATCTTCTAACGCTTAGCAAGTTTCTGTGTAAGCTATGTTTCAGAAGTTCTTTGAAAGCAAGTGCTATTCAGAAGATATTTGAAAGCAAGTGTTGTTCAGAAGATATTTGAAAGCAAGTGTTGTTCAGAAGATATTTGAAAGCAAGTGTTGTTCAGAAGATATTTGAAAGCAAGTGTTGATCAGAAGTACTTAGCAAGCAAAGCGTTGTTTAGAAGATATGCAAGCATGTTCTAAAATCAAGACGTGAAGCCAAGTTCTGAAAGAAAGAAAAAGCTAACAAGTCTTATCAAGCTTCAAGATAAATGTTCTTACATAGTGCCATTTGCTCATTTAATGCAAAGACGGCTACATGCACTCAAGTGTCTATGCTAGTGCATTGGAAAATGGAATAGTGCAAGGAAACACACAAACATTTAATGCTCTCCATTTAAAGGCAGCAACGATCATGTTTCTTTATGCTATATATAGAAGAACATTAATTGCAAGCCAACTACCGAACCACTGCTCAACTGAAATGCTAAAAGGCTTAACAACTGAAGTTATGAATAGAACTAAACAAATTCAAAAAGAAGCTAAAGCTACGTGAAAAATTTTGGGCTCACAAATTCATTATTCATACACTTTGTGCTATAATATTCTTAGTGAAAAATCACAGTTGTTATATAGCTTACTTAGAAGCAAACTTTGTTTCACTATCTATAAAGATTTATATCTTGTAATTGCTCCTTGAGAGACCAAGGTTGGTCAGATTTCTCAAGTAGACTAGGACTAGTTTAAGTCTTAGTGGTGTGAGTCACTTGTAAGTTTACTTGTGCATTGTTAGTCATAACAGATGTTGTGTGATTGTAATTGGTTGATTATAGTGGATTAAGTCCTTGTTGAGAAAGGCGAAATCACCTTGGCGGATGGACTGGAGTAGTTTGAGTTCAAACGAACCAGGATAAAAATAACCTTGTCTTTCCATTATTGTTGTGCCTTTAAGAAAAAGAAAAAGAGAAACTTATTCAACCCACCCCCCCCCCCCCCCTCTAAGTGTTTTCTCCACCTTCAATTGGTATCAGAGCTTGACTCTGAGTTCAACACTTAACCGTGTTAGGAAAAGATCCAGAAGAAAACACAATGGCAAATGAACAAAACAACAATAACTACACCAGACCTTCAGTGTTTGATGGAGAAGATTTTGATTATTGGAAAGATAGACTAGAAAGTTTCTTTCTAGGTCATGATTGTGATTTATGGGATATAATCTTGGATGGTTACACACATCCTACTGACTCAGAAGGAAATATGATTGATAGGAAAAATATGGATAGACAACAAAAAACTGATTCCAAAAATCATCACAGAGCTAGAAATATTTTTCTAAATGCTATCTCTAAAGTGGAATATGAAAAAATTACAAATAGAGATACTGCACATGATATGTTTGAGTCTCTTAAAATGACTCATGAAGGAAACACTCAAGTGAAGGAGTCTAAAGCTCTAGCTCTCATCCAGAAGTATGAAGCCTTCAAGATGAAAGAAAGTGAATCTATAGAAGATATGTTCTCAAGGTTCCAAACTCTGATTGCTGGCTTGAGAGTTCTGAACAAGGGATATTCTAAGGCATATCATGTTAAGAAGATCATCAGAAACTTACCCAGAAGATAGGAACCTATGGTCACTGCTTTCAAAGTTTCAAAAGATCTGAACAACGTGTCTCTTGAAGAACTCACCAGTGCTCTCAGAAGTCATGAGATAGAACTTGATGAGCACGAGCCTCAAAAGAAAGGTAAGTCTATTTCCCTTAAATCAGTTATAAAATATGAAACTAAAGCTTTTCAGGGTAAAGAAGAAAACTTTGAAGAATCTGCTTCAGAAGAAGATGAACTATCCTTGCTCTCCAGAAGGGTCAATCAGATGTGGAAGCACAAGCAGAAGAATTTTAGAAACTCCAGAAGAATAGGAAATGGCTCTGAACAATCCTCTGGACACAGAATATTAAGTGACAGAATCATTACCTGCTATGAATGCAATAAACAAGGTAACTACAAAAGTGAGTGTCCAAGGCTTCAGAAGGAGAAACATAAAGGGAAGTTAGTTAAGGAAAAGAAGAAAAGTCTTATGGAAACATGGGACGATTCTGATTCTTCTGAAGACGAAACAAAATCAAAAGATGAACAAGCCAATATAGCTCAAACTGACAACTTATCAGATGTCTCAGAATCCTCTGAATCAGAATCAGAATCAGACACTGAAGAGGTATTCCCTGACTTCACTATTAATTTCACTAAAGCTGAACTGGGAGAAAGTCTGAGTGAAATTCTAGAAAGATATCAGCAACTTCAAGTCAAATTCAGGAATCTGAAAAAGGATCTTGCTTCTGACTCTGAAGTAACTGAGAGTCTGAGATCAGAAATTTCTGAGTTAAAAGAAAAAATTTCAAAACTAGAAAATGATCTACAAAACTCTCAGAAGGAAATAATCTCAGAAGATCCTAGTAATGTTAATAAGATCATAAAGAAATATGATCAAAGCTTTCAGAAGTTTCTGGCTAAAAACATAGATAGAAGAAAAATGGCTTCAATGATCTATGGAGTTAGCAAGAAAGACATAATAGGTATAGGATACAAAGGCAAAATAACTCAGCCTAAGAAAGTTAAGGATCTGGTTATCAAACATACTCCTCTCTATTCTCACTTCACCACTGGGCGCACACATCATATTAAATATACATCTCACTCTGGAAACTCTTATGCTAATCCAAAGTTCAAACAGAACTTTAAATACTCTAACCCAAGAGGACCCAAAAAGACATGGGTACCAAAAGACAAAATCATCTATGTTGCAGATATTTTTAACAACAAGGTTGATACTCCAGTACTAACACCTGGGCTCTGGATGCTCTCTACTCATGGAGGAAAGAAATCATATGTTCCAAGGCCTGGAATCTAAAAGATTCTAAGGTTTCAGAGGCAATAAGAAACAGAAGATTACTGGCTCTGAAACTATTGGAAACAGGAATGGAAATACAACATCAGAAGCTATGAACAAAGCATGTCTAAAAGGAAAGTTTTCAGAACTTTCTTTTAAATCATAAAATGTTGATTCTTCCTCTAGGCCACTAGAAACATCTTATATTTCAATCTTTTTGAATGTACTTGTTTTTATTCTGAACGAGTTTGATTCTAAAGCACAAAGGTGTTTTCAGCTTGGATATTCTGAACGCTTAAAAGGCAATAGACTATACAACACAAAAACTCTTATTGTTGAAGAATCAATCAAAGTTAGGTTTGATGATAAGCTTGGCCAGCAACAGCCAAAGCAAATTGATTTTTTTGTAGGTACAGAAGATCTTTCCTCAAACTCTAAGAAAAAGGTCAGAAGCTAAGGAAGACTCAGAAGATCATCCTCTTGACAATACTCTGGATAATCTCAGAATCTCTGAACAACCCACTCAGAAAAGATGAGTTCTCAGATGACTTGAATGAAAAGTCAATCAGAAGATTTTAATCTTTATGATCCCCAAAAGTTCATTAGATCAAACAGCTGTCCCATGCAACCTTCAGGAGATGAACACTTGGTGTGTTTTTGAAAGGTCACGTGTGCTAAGCTATTGACGTCGTTCTAGGTAACTGCTCTGATTTGATTAAAATCTCACGCTTTCCCCTTACTTTTCAATTTCATTAAATGCTAAGTCATGATTAGATTCTTTTTATTTAAATTTTTATTAAATACTCTTTTTATAGTTTTATTTTTTTAACCTATTTCTAAAAAGTCTTCATATAAATACCTTTGTAAAAACCTTTCTCACTTTTTACCGTCTCTTTCAAAACTCAAACGTTTCTGTATATTTTTCTCTGAAACCCATTTTTCTTCTCTCAAACCTAATTGCTCCAATGGCTTCCTCCTCCGCTCATTCTGAGAACATTCAATCTGAGCAATACATTGTTCCTGAGAGAACAACTCTCATACAAGTGGATAGCTTAGAGGTTATAAGTGAAATAATGGTGGACTTTGAGAATCTTAAAGCTAATGGTTTTGATCTTATTCCTACTGTTGAGTTTCAAGGTTGGGGAAACTTCTTTGATCGTCTAGTTGGTCCAGTTTTTCCTCATCTTGTTAAAGAATTATGGATACATGCAATTGCTTCTCCAAAGGTCATCCTCTCTTTCGTGATGGGTAAGGAAATATCCATTACTGAAAACCTAATCAGAAAACTTCTAGGTTTTGAAGGAACTGGAGTAACTGGAATTGCTAATGGAAGAATGGAAATGTCAAAGGTTTATGCAGAAATTTTCACAAATGGGCAAGGGTCTTCAAAGGTCAGAGACTTGAAAAATAAGTACAAGATATGGGCAAGAATAATCCATGGTTGCATTCATCATAGGAAGGAAACTAGCTCTCCAGACTATATAAATGTTGACCAACAATACTTGTTATTCTGTCTTGGAACAAATATCAAAATTGATTTACCCTATCTCTTGTTTGATCATCTATGGACTCATGTAAAAGAAACGAGAGAAGCAGAAAGAATGAAGAACCCAAAATCCAAAAGGAATTGGATTCCAATGGGGAGACTGATTTCAGACATTCTGACTGAGAATGGTCTGATTGCTCACCTGGATGAAGCTAATCTGCTGGGGGGAGTTAGAGCCTACTTGTGGAAAGGCTCTGACTAGCAAGAACTTGGTGAAGAGGAAGATTATAGACAAGCTTCTGATAGAACCAACGCCTTTTGTGTCAGCAACTGTTAAGAGAAGGAGGATTCCAATTGATGATTTTCCACTGTTCAACTCAAGTGATCACCCATGCATCATCCTGCATTACATTCACATCTGTAAAGAAAGTGGAACACCCATTGATTCTGCCTAGCTGCAAGGAAGACACGAAGCTGCTCCAGATGTTGTTCTTCAGCAACCTTTGAAGAGGAAAGCTGTTGAAGGACCTTCTGCCAGACCTCAGAAGAAGAAGAAAAGATCAGGTACACAAGCTAAAACTGTATATGTTTATGATTCTGAAAATATATCTACATCTGCTGAACCCCAAACCCTAGGAGACATAGATGTCGATATAGATCTGACCATACCCTCTGATCCTACTGCTGAAAATCCTCAAAGAAATCAAGTTTTATCAGACTTGAGTGATTTTGACTCTGGTGATTATTCTGAAACACAAACAGAACCCTCTCACTCAGAACCCTCTCAAACACCTGCTGGAAACCTTTCTAGACCTCCTCTCAGACCATTATCACCCAGACCTACTGGATGGTATGATGCCGGCTCTTAGAGAATACCGGGAATCAATGAACCACTGACCACTCTAAAGCCTCCATTCAACCTACCTTCTGAAATTTTTTTGCCTTAAACATAACACAAACACAAAATCCTACCCCAACTGCTGACAACACCATAATCATTTCACCTGACATCACACCACCTACATCTCCACAACTTCCAACTCCTGACTCACTAGTGATTTTACCTCCTCACATTTCAGAACACCAAACTCATGAACCATCTGAACCATCACCAACACACGAACCCTATGGAACTCATGCATCATATGAACCTCATGATCAATCAACAACACCTGACCCTTTTGAACAACCTGACCAACCTGACCAACCTGACCAATCAGCAACTCATGAACAATCAGAAAATCCTAAACCAACCGACTTTTTGAAAACTGTAGTTGATTTTGAATCACTACAATTTCTGAAAAATAAAACCTTCAAAAAGGTTGTTCCTAAACCTGTTCAGCCAGATGTAAATATATTCTTTCAGAATTTTTTAACAGAAGTTCAAGCTTGGTTGGACCTGCTAAAGGCAGATTGCACCAGAAGTGTGAACCCATCAGCAACAAATCTTCTGTGGGAAACATTCAGAAGAACGTTAGATGATGAGTCACTGAAGCTGCAAGATTTATGTCACTCTCAGGTGATTGAGAACTTCTCCAAGCATCTGCATGCCTTTCAGTCAGAAGCTGCTGATATTTGGGATAAGAAGTCTTCTCTGATGATTGCTGATGCTCCAGCTGATGAAATTGACATTTCAGAAGATGAATCTGAAGAATCCTCTGAAGATTCAAATCCTATGGAAATAGTTCTGTTGAATCAACCTTCTAGAAAAGCTGCACCTGAACCAGTGCCAACTCTTATGTCAACTTTTGTTCGTTCTGACTCAACGATTGCTACTCCAAAGGCTGTATCTATTGAAGCTTCTACTTCCTCTGATCCTACTTCACTTGTAATGGATACTCTGAATGAACTTAAGAGGGATAACGAATCTATTCATGAGCACTTGGATAAGCAAGATCAGACAAACCAAGAAATCAGAACATGGATGATGAAACAAGAGGAATCTGCATCTGAGATCAAGAATCTTCTTATGGCCCTTGTTTCTAAGAAATCTTAGTGTCTTTCTATTTCTTGTTTTTGTTTGTTGTTTTGTTGAACCTCTGAATCTTTTATTATAAAATTTTTACGCTCTTCAACTATTTTTATATACTTTTTGATTATGCCAAAAAGGGGGAGAAAATGAGTATTTTGATCTAATCTCTGATTAACAGTTATGGGACTAAGTCAAACATTCTAACAAAATACAAGATTTATTTCTATGCTTTTAAGAACTTTGCAGGTATCATTTAAACTCTGGAAGTTTATTTCAAATGAACATTATCTTCAAAAGAACCTGATGAAGAAATCTCAGAAGAAAAATTCCAAAGCTCTGATGAAAATTCTCAGGAATTTTTTCTTATAGAAATATTTATTTCAGGGGGAGATTCATGTCTCTTATTCAAATTTATTTTTATATCTGAATATGTTTTTGTCATCATCAAAAAGGGGGAGATTGTGAGAACAAGATTGGTTCTGATCATATCTCAAAGTTTTGATGATAACAATAAATTATATTTTATATATTTGATACTCTGATGAATGTATTTAACTGATTCAGATAATGTTCTGACAGAAGCATCTTGAAGTGCTGAGCTGAAAATAAATGAAGAAGTTCTTTGATTAAAGAACTATTTGTTTTTAGCGCAAGTGCTGATGCTGATGCTATCTCTGATAATGTTCTGACAGAAGCATATTGATGTGCTGAGCTGAAAATAAATGGAGAAGTTCTTTTGATGAAAGAACCATTTGCTTTAACTCAAGTGCTGATGCTGACTCTGGTAAGATGATTATTTTATTACATCTTCTAACGCTTAACAAGTTTCTGTGTAAGCTATGTTTCAGAAGTTCTTTGAAAGCAAGTGTTGTTCAGAAGATATTTGAAAGCAAGTGTTGTTCAGAAGATATTTGAAAGAAAGTGCTGTTCAGAAGATATTTGAAAGCAAGTGTTGTTCAGAAGATATTGGAAAGCAAGTGTTGTTCAAAAGATATTTGAAAGCAAGTGCTGATCAGAAGTACTTAGCAAGCAAAACGTTGTTTAGAAGATATGCAAGCATGTTCTGAAATCAAGACGTGAAGCCAAGTTCTGAAAGAATGCAAAAGCTAACAAGTCTTGTCAAGCTTCATGAGACATGTTCTTACATAGTTCCGTTTGCTCATTTAATGCAAAGACGACTACATGCACTCAAGTGTCTACGCTAGTGTATTGGAAAATGAAATAGTGCAAGGAAACACGCAAACATTTAATGCTCTCCATTTAAAGGAAGCAACGATCATGTTTCTTCATGCTATATATAGAAGAACATTAATTGCAAGCCAACTACCGAACCACTGCTCAACTGAAACGCTGAAAGACTGAACAACTGAAGTTTTGAATAGAACTGAACAAATTAAAAAAGAAGAAGCTACGTGAAAAATTCTGGGCTCACAAATTCATTATTCATACACTTTGTGCTATAATATTCTTAGTGAAAAATCACAGTTGTGATATAACTTTCTTAGAAGCAAACTTTGTTTCACTATCTGTAAAGATTTATATCTTGTAATTGTTCCTTGAGAGACCAAGGTTGGTCAGATTTCTCAAGTAGACTAGGACTAGTTTAAGTCTTAGTGGTGCGAGTCACTTGTAAGTTTACTTGTGCATTGTTAGTCACAACAAATGTTGTGTAATTGTAATTGGTTGATTATAGTGGATTAAGTCCTTGTTGAGAAAGGCGAAATCACCTTGGCGGGTGGACTGAAGTAGTTTGAGTTCAAACGAACCAGGATAAAAATAACCTTGTCTTTCCATTATTGTTGTGCCTTTAAGAAAAAGAAAAAGAGAAACTTATTCAACCCCCTTCTAAGTGTTTTCTCCACCGTCAAGATCAATATTATTTCTAAATAAATTTTATGACATGACTAAATAATAATTTTTTTATTAAATATTTTAACTCTTTTTACAATTGATATCGCATGAATTTTCTTTTTGAACCTTAGTTCTTTCTTTTCATGTAGTTTTATAACCAAGTAACGGGTGTAACTTTGTTTAAGAAATAGAATCATTGTATTTTAATTATAAGAAAATGATGATGTACTTTTCAATCATCATTCAATCTCGAAACAAACATTGCAGAATGAGAGATGCAGTTCCTTCTTGCTGATTTTGTAAATCTCGTCTTTTCTTCTTCTTTTAACCAAAGGGCTTCAAACTTATAATGACCTATTCTCGAGCATTTTCTCTGGGGATTTCTTAATTCACTCGTCACAATCAACAATTGGGTGATGGAGATGGATTGGATCATTAACAATACTAAAGGCAAAAGTATGAAGGGTAGGAAAGCTAAAGTGATTGTTGCGGAAACCATCTATAGTATTTGGACTATCTGGAATATGATTATCTTTCAGAATCATACTAAAGATTTTTTTCCAATTGGGGAGTTAAAGTATAGAATAGAAATGTGTATGGGAAAAATTAATACTAGTCCTTGATTGTTGTTTGATTGTAGTTGTCTAGGCTTTTAGCCTTTATTGGATGTTGTTGTCTTGGGCCTGAATCTTTAGATCGGCTTTGTATTAACTGTTTTTAGATTAATATATTTTCATTTCTCTAAAAAAAAAAATGATGATGTACTGACCATTAAAATTAATTTTAAATTGTTAATCAATTGTGTATTCAACCACATCATACTTTATTGAATGATACTGTCCATTATATTTATTAAACCACCCGTTTGTTATCTGACTAATTAATAAAAATAAAAAACTCTTTAAAAACAACCTTTCGTGTAAAAAATTTGAAACCCTAAATTTAACGGAACTCAGTCACAAGTCCACAAAATCAAGAACCACTGGCCGTAAAGAACCTCGTCGGAAAACGCAGGCGAAGTTGTTCACCGCCACCAGAAACATCGAGAAAGTTCAGGTTTTCTTTCTTCTTCTCCATCTTCTTTTCTTCGTATTTTCTTTACATGTGGCGGCAGCGCCCGCTAAGACGCAACTCCAGCGCAACTTCGCGGCGCACACACCAGTGAATTGCGTCGCCACAACAGAGCGAATTTCCACCTCGCACCGCGCGACTTTAGACAAAGCTCTTTTCCGTTCTGGTTCTTTTTTCTTTGCCGCTGATTATCTTCTTGTTTGGTAGCAGAGGTTCGTCATACTTGGTAGGATTCACATCAGATCTATATACAGCTATGTCTGGCAATGGAGGTTGCACCGTTTACATAGGTAACCTCATTATTTTGCTATTCAATTTTGTTCTTCGATTTTCTTGTTTTTCTTAGAGAGAGTCAAATTTATTACTGGACGCAACTTTAGACAATGCAGGTTGTGTGTCTGACACCGACACTGACACACCTTTTTTCAAAGGTTTCCGTGCTTCAGAGGCATATATTGTTATTATCTTTTCTTGGACGATTCTATATATGTTAAAAGTTTATTTTTGTTAGGATAAAGAAGAATGAATTGTGATCATATGAAAATATTTTGTTGATGGCAGATAGGTTGAAGACTAAAACATATTTGTTAAATTTTATATCCACTATAATATTATTTACGGCTGTAAACAAATACAATAGGAACTTTTGTTGATGAAAGAAGTTGTTGATTTTATTAAAAGGATAGGATTGATATATTAGGGAAGGAAGAATATGACCTTATAAAACCAACAATTTGAATGACCAACAGAATCAAATGGAACATATTTGGATGGAACCAAATTGAACAGGGTAACCAATAACCTACAGAATCAAATGGAAACCCTATAAAAACCGTGAATTTAAACAACTCACCACTCCAATCCCTATTAAATCTGCTGAAGAGATTCTCCAGAAACTAATACTATACCTTGCCCCATAACCCGCTCACTAAGCAGATTTATCTAGATATCACTCGCTATTCCATCTTTGAGTTATGTGTTCATGGCACTGTCTTGATTAACATTAGAACTGTTGTATATTCGTTTAAAGAGAAATGTGAAATTTCTATTTTGTTTACTGGCAGTGGAGATCATAAAGTAAGTTGATTTTACTGACTCATTTCTTCCATCTTTGTGCTTTGTGTTCATGGTACTTTTTGTTGAAAAATATAAATTTTGCTTGCTAAGTGCCCTCATACCATATTACTCTGTAAATAAGATTCGAGTCTCTTTCAACGACGGATGATTTTGTTTTTGGAATTATTTTATATGTATCTTATAATGTGGTAGATCTCCCTTTCTCTCTTTGCTATGTTCACTTCTGTAAAAAAAATTATTGACAGAATGGTTCTATGATGAATACACTTCTCAATAATGTTATATTTCTATATGATCTGAGGTTTCCTACACCGTTGGTGGATTTTATTTCTTTTAGCTTTAGTTACGCCCAATATCCCACAGCTATATTTCTCTGGTTTTTATGTTGATTCTTATTAAGGATGGCTGATTTGAACTTTCATTACATAAACAATTCTTTTGGGGTTTTAAATGTACACCTCTATGTATACGTAACATGGGGCTTCTACTTTTGGGTTCTGATTTGGTGCTTGTATTTAATTCAGGCAATCTGGATGAGAGGGTTACAGACAGGGTCTTGTATGATATATTAATTCAAGCCGGACGAGTGGTGGACTTGCACATTCCTAAAGATAAGGAAACTGAGAAACCTAAAGGCTTTGCCTTTGCAGAGTTTGAAACTGAGGAGATTGCAGAATATGCTGTCAAACTTTTCTCAGGCCTTGTAACACTGTACAAACGGACACTAAAGTTTGCGGTGCGTTCTTGACGTCTATACTTTCCACCTTATGTATCCTATTAAGTTGGACAGTTTTTATTCTTTCTTTAAAAATGTTGAATATAAATTTAGCTCCTTCATTAGAGTTTCACAAGCTCAAGCATTGAAAATGTTCAATCTTTCTGTAAATTGTTGAAAATATTTAAATTCTATTTGATAATTTAAATTTTTTTCATGTCGTCCTGCATTGTTACTGGCGTGTATAGTCTGCTAATAAGGACAAAAACACCCCTAATAGTTCTCCAGCTACTACACCCACTTCAAATTCTTCTCAACGACCAAGGCCTTACCCTGTGCAAGTAACTAGTTCAGAGAATTTTCAGCATTCCCCTAGGCAATCAATACCGAGCCGATTCTCAGATCATGCGGTGAATTATTCTCACGGTAATATCCATATTACTTACCTACTTCAACTTCTCTTAAGTCTAAATTTATCACTTCCTTGAAACTCAGTTTTATACTTGCTGTGTTTTTTTTAATTCAACGGCAGTTCCACCTCCTCATCGTGTAACCGATCAATTTAGTGGGTATGGATCTCACTACAGTGGCAACCAGTATGATTACAGTCGGAGAGCTTTTGGGGAAGCATTGGATAGCCCTAACGGTTCTAGCGGTTCTAGGTCACGCCGCCCTGATGGAATTAGCCCAGATTAAACTTCCATTAAATATTAGTTGGAAGTGAAAGTAGAATGTGAATGGTAGATAGTCAATATCTAATATTGCTTTAAGCAAAGCATTGTTGTTGTAGGTGTACCAAAGTTCTTTGTTGTCCATGTGGGTTGGTGCTTATGAACAAACTGATTATCATTTCCTTATTGTTAAGGAATACCTCCCATGTGATTCTGTATGTTAAACTGCATAGTTACAGAAGGTTTTTGATTGCCCGTTTACGACATATCATAGTAAAATTTACAGTGTGCCGAAGCATGTTAGTTCAATAGTTAAGGATCTGAATCATACTCAAAGTGAGTAATTCAGCAGGTAAATTTTTATCTGAAAAAATTGTTTGATGAATGCACGAAGCATTTGATATATACTAGTAATTTTTTATTAGTCCATTGTAGTTTATATATTTTTAGAAAAGAAAAAATAAAATATATAAATGAGAAAGAAAATCTACTTAAGTACAGTGTGTGTCATAACTCGTAAGCATGTTCATAAGCAGATTCAGAACAGAAGTTTATCAAAATCAATTACAAAGAAAAATGAAAATGAAAACAACAAATGTTCGTTGCATAAAAGAACATTCAGTTCCCAATAGGGTTAGTCCATAAAGAACAGGTCAAGAAATACCTTTGGTCTCTTGGCCTTCAGCCATTACCAAGCAATGATCTTTCCCTTGTCTATTAACTGACATATTATTGATTCTTTACTGCTAAAAATCCACAAATTACTTTCTTTTTATATAGCTCAGGTGATTGTCAATTAGGTGACTTGAAAACACTTTCGAGTCTCTTTACTAAAGGAATTCACATAATTGAAGGGCATGAAGTCCAATAACAAACAAATAAACACAGAATCTCCAATTTTGTACACAACTCTAACTTTGACTAAAGAACTCACATTCTATGAAAAAATGGTGAGATCTCTTCTTATTTCCACATCCATATGTATTCCATCAAGCCTGGCATAATTATTATTTGTCTCATCTGATTGTCTTTAGTATGAATCATATTGTTGATCAGCTTCTACCTGAACAAATATACTTTTAACTGCGTAATTTTGTTCTAAACAATCTCTCAGATCGGCTCAGGATCAAGCTGGTCTTTGTGTATCCAAATGTTAAAACCTTCTCTCACCTAGCTGTCAAAAACATTATTCTGTAAAAAAAAAGTTATATCCAAGAAAGAACAACATTATGTCATTGACTATTCATTCCAGAAAATTTTACTTCGTAGCTCTACTTTTATATTTGTATCTCTACAAATAAATTTTTTGGACGAAAATACCCTTCATATAAATAATATAAATTTCAAAAAAATTTCATTTTTCACTTTGACGTTCACAAATTCTTCCAAAAAGCTCTAAACCAGAATACATTTCAGAACACATTTTTCAAGTCTTCTGGTTCACATTTTTCTACTCCAAAACACTTTAGGTAAATGTTCCGAAATTTTTATGCACCGAAACACTTTTTCCAACTCTTCCGAAAAATTTAGCGAATCGGAATCCATTTTAGAAGTGTTTCGCTTTGTGTTTGAATTTTTGGAACACTTTTCATAACTCTTTTGGTTCCATTAACTAACATACCAGAACACATTTTATAAGTCTTCTGAAATTTTTCAGGTTTTGCAAACCGAAACATTTTTAACATGTGTTCTGGTTAAAATTTTTTTTTTGCAGGATAGTGCACACATTAGGCCCAGACGGTAGGCTTTCTCGGAGACAGGATGATGCATTTGAATTCGGTTTACAGCCTCCTCAGGATCTTGAAGGATATCTAAGATGATCGTCTGACTTATCTCTCCTGGTTAGATACGAGCATCATTGTGCTCGACGTCTATGGTATGGGGAGGTAAGTAAATGAAATTTTTATGTTAAATAAATTTATAATGTTTATTTGTGTTTATTAATATGCATATTTTGTTATCAGGAGAGAGGTGCGAAGAAGGAGCTAAAATGTGCTGCTCACGGGCTGAAGCTGTAGAGTTGGGTTCCGCAGTAACTCTCCAAAGAGATTGAGTATTGGATGAACCAATCATGTCTAACCTCGCTACAAAGAACTAGTTTACACAAGATAGACTCGAATCTGATTTTAGCTTTTGCATAGAGATGACACTCAGAGACATCTTCATTTCACATGCCATATGGTGAAATGACGATTACTCTTGATGATGTTGCGTGTCTGCTTCACTTGCCCATAAGGGGCGTCTTCTGGAGTCCTGAGCATATTACAGAAGATGTTGTTGCATCTCTTGCTGTTGACTACTTGGGAGTGCCAAGGTCTGTTGCAATGAGTCAGGTTTGAGCATGCAGAGGACCGCATTATGAGTTGGAGTGGTTGTATGATTTATTTGTACACCATCGAGTCGCTTCTTCTTGGGCATATGCGACCAGAGCATATCTGTTGTTGGTTGGTTGCTCTATTTTTGTTAACAAGACATTTACGCTTGTCGAGGCAAAATATCTATTGTTATTTAGGGACCTGAACGGTCTTCACCGTTATAGTTGGAGAGCAGCTGTATTGGTTACCCTATACGATGCTCTTAGAGATGCATGTGTGTTTGGGTGCAAATAACTTGTTGGATATCCCACTCTTCTTCAGGTATCTATTAAATTTCTTTATTAAATAGTTTATTATACTAATGTGGTATTTTTTTAATTAAAATTATTGACATTGAAACATCGTTGGATTCACGAGTATTTTCCCGCACTTGAAAGAAAGGAGCCATGAAAGTGGATACTTTGCGGCCTATTTTGGACGTGTTGACATCAGTTGATGTCATATGGCGCCCATTTAAGGATCACAGAGAGTGGCGTGCGTTTGACGAGCTCAGTCTGTACCGAGGGGGCCTACAATGGGTAGGCACTATTGTTCTCTACTTTCCTGATAGATGCATACACCAATTTGAATATAGGCAGTATATTCCACCCTTGTCTCCTGCTGCTCATGATCTTGATGTTAATGTTGACTGGATTGGCTATGATCAAAGTGTCTTTGAGGTGGTCCGTCTGATCCATCTTCTACATCTACCTGTAACTCAACTCACATACTTAGCTTCCTCCAATAAACATGAAGACTTTCTATTGATATCAGTATACCACCAAGAGCGTACCTCCCTAACTCATAATCACAAGGTAACCCATGATTTGTTCAATGAGTACAACCACATAATTGTCTGACAGTTTCAATATAATCAACCTTCAATAACTCTTCAGCAATGCGTCTCAAAGCAACTCTAGATACATAACCATGCAAATTACCATATATATATGGACTTAAGTGTGTATACTCAACTTCATAAAAACTTTTTTGAAACGAAGCATGAATATTGCCTATTTGTAACCTCAGGTTGTTGTTCATAGCTTTCCTATATTTAACCATGTCACCAAAACTATTTTCCAACATCTACTTTAATTTCTAATGTGCAGATTCTACTCTAAAAATCAATGCCTGATAAAAATATAACATAGTAAAAAACCTAAAAAATAAACATTATAAAAATCAATGCATAATAAAAATATAACATAGTAAAATACCTAAAAAATTCACATTCTAAATATCAATGCATAATAAAAATATAACATAGTAAAATACCTAAAAAATAAATATTTTAAAAATCAACGCATAATAAAATATATTATAGTAAAAAATACTTCAAAAATAACATACCGATTAATCGTGGTGTTACCCAAATGAAGCACTCGATTAATTCATGCTCCAACAATTTATGCCTATGTGGAGTCAACCACGTGTCTTTCACATAATCAATAAATTCACTACAATCAACACGTACCTGCTCAAGTTAGTGCAATTGTTGAGTATACTCAACCTCATCACTAGCCCATACAAGATTCGTCCATAATGTGTCTATCGTCTCTTGCATTTCTTTCACAACATATCTCTTGCATCTCATCCCAACATTTTTGTTAATGTGAAATCGACATAGTAAATTAATTATCATAGAAAACACAACTTCAAATGCTTTCATCAAAGTAAGATCTCTATCCGTCAAAATACCTTGTGGACATAAATCTTTCTTCACAAACAATTCCTTCAGCTTCTCCAAGATCCAACAAAAACTATATGTCTGCTCAAACTCCATATAAGCAAATGCAACAGTAAATGTCAACTCAGTCGATGTCATGCCAACAATTTCAAACATAGGTTGTCTATATTTATTTGTCTTATAAGTGATGTTCATAACTAACACGATAGGAAAAATATTCAGCAATTTAATCGAATCTGGATGCGTCCAAAAAATATCTCTCACAACTTCTGAGTCATCTCTTTTTCTACTCCAATAGACATAGCCTGCATCCTCTATGAGCTTAAGCAGATGTTGTATCTCAGTTCTTGGCCCTCTTATTTCTTTTTCTATCACACTCTTCTGCTTATATATTTGCGTAATCCGAGTCACATTCTCAGGATCTCGCTCTTGCAAGGAAAACAATATGTGCCTAGGTGGAACATGTCTCTTTGTCAAATCAAAAACATGTTTCTTATTATCTACAGACAACCTACCAACAAACACATGACCTTCAAGCCTATCAGGTAATCCATGATTATGAACTCTGCATTTTACATCAACCTTCCATCCAGACCCATCTTTTGACAGAGTTGACCTGATTTTGAATAGATATTCATATCTCTTAGTCGCACTTTGAATTTCACTTTTATCCTTGTATTTACCCCTTTATCACACTCAAATATTATTTTGTTACTTCTTCCTCTCTTGCCCGTTTCGTTGTCTGAACGCTTGATAATAACAGTTACCATGTTTCTGATTCCAACCTCTTTAATCCAGCTTACAATCTCTTCTCGTGTAGCGAATGTTTGAGTAGTGGAGAATACATTAGTGATATCTACAAATGGCTCGTTTTTTTGGCAAATTTGGTGCGGAATTTCCATACCTGAAAAGTATTAAAAAAAATCAAAAAGTAAATTTTTTAACAATGCGTACCGAAAGACTTGCAAAAAGTGTTCCGGTTTAGACTTTAGGATCCACTGGAAAACTTTGGAAAGTGTTTCGGTTTAGACCTGTTTGTACCGGAAGACTTTCTATAAGTGTTCTGGTTTATAATTCTTCGTACCAAAAGACTTTTCATAAGTGTTTCGGTTTATAATTCTTCGCATCGGAAGACTTTTCAAAAGTGTTCCGGTTCATTAAAATTTTCAGTTCAAACCGAAAGATTTTGACAAACTCTTACAAAATGTTTTTTATAATACCGAAACACTTGATGCTATTGTTTCAGTTTGAATGATTACGTACCCAAAGTTTTTCTTGAAGTCTTTCGAAACAGAGCTGTTAGGGTGCAATTTCTAGATTTTTTGGGTGAATTTTTGATGAATAATAAAAATTAAAATAGTAAAAAGGTTAAAATTCATTAAGGGTAAACTTGACATTTTTGTAAAAATGTAGGGTACAGGTATAGAAGTAGGGGTACAAAGTAAAATTTTCCTCGTTTCATGTGAAAAATATCCTCCACCACTTCCACTCTAGACTCCCAGACACCTAACCTAACCTTCTCATCTCCAATCAATGATCATTCCAAAAGGATTATCCTTCCTATTTATCCATCGATCATGATAATCAATCGTCTAATAATCGACCTTGACTCATCCCACCCTTCCCTGACTCTAGTCGAGTTTCTCCACAACACAAACATCCTACTACCACCACTTTCACTCTCATAATTCGTTGCTAGTAACTTTAACAAAACTCATCCTAGTAGAGACCAAACATACATTATTTTAATAATAAGAATATGGAGAACATGAGTAGATGACAACTTAGTAGTCGAATAAGTGCAATTATGTCCTCAACTTAGCCGTGTGAGCAAGATGTTAGTTGTCTTAAGAAATATGGTTGAACCTAATTCATCTTTATAAAAACGGCTTATAAGATAATAATTGTCTCCATTTATAAACACATGTTTATGTTATATATTATCTGACGTGGGACCATTAACACACATACCCACGCTCAAGATTGATCATTTGAATCATGAAAATAAATTATGTATGCTCCAATAGCGCAAACCTAGTAGCATTTGGTCTATCAGATCTTAAACTAGACTTTGATACCATGTTAAAAACTATGGTTATACTCTTTAATTTGATTGTTTATGGTGAATACTCAATTCTTGAAGTCTTGCCGAAAAGTAGATTTGATTCATTTCCAAGATTTAAAATTTTGTTGATTTAAGATAAGATTCTCAATTTGAGGATTTTGTAGGATTGAGTTAGACCTAATCATAATTCTCAACATGATATTAAAAATCTCGTTTAAGATATGTGGATCACCTATTATTAGGTTTTCACTAACGAATCATCCATATTTTATTTATATGTTTCAGATGTATTGAGTGTGGGAAAATATTAAGAGTTTCACATTAAAGAACATATGACTTGAATATATGATCATAAATAGAAACAATTATATATTTACAAGTCGGTTAGGTAGCAATGAGTTAGACTTAAATCAAAATTCTTAACCAATTTACTAAATGCTAATTAAGTCCATAACCATCATAAAGACCTATTATCCTTTAAAATACGAATGAAGGACATGGTTGACTTATATGAAAATTAGTTTAAGAAATATACAATAAAATTTGACTACTATGAAAATCTTTAAACAGCCTTGTATTGAAAGAGATGAATTGTCATTGTTCCATTTTTTTTGCTGTAGAAGAGTATGCAATTCATCACATGTCACATGCACGAAAGTAGCAGGACAAGTAGTTGCTCATGTGTCATGAGTCACGACATGATAAAATAATAATATTGTAATATGATGTAAGACTTACTTCATCAAAGATTCAAAATGGGGCCACCTTTGTTGAATGATTCCGTTCAAGGAAGGTACACCAAGTGGGGTATGCCAGCTATTTTGGCCCAATTTTCAGGAAATATATTATCCCCACGTTTTTTTCCTCTCTAAAGTTCTCAAAGTCTACATTTTCCTTGGAAATAAAATTTTTTCTTTTCAAGATTTGATTACACTCTTTATTGAATGCTAACCTTTTTATTTGTTGAAGAATGTAGAGACATACTTTGACAACATTAATTGACTTGGATGGATAAGAACTCCAACTCGTTGCTGACTATGTTAAATAACCTTATATTTAAAAAGTTAATGTGCATTATGCATAGTTATTTATTAAAATTTCATTGACAAATGTTTCTTTAAATCCAAGACTGTTTTTAATATGTAGACAGAGAGAGATAGAGAGCAATTTTGGGGAGAAAATACTCTTAATTTGGTTGTTTAAGATTTTGTCAAGTTTGATTCGAATTAGAGTAAATAGTGATTTAAATTATTCCTATAAAAATTGTTTTTTGTTTTCTACTTAGATTGATTCAAATTATAATAAAGGAAAATTTGTTTATTATTTTCTGTTTAAATTGATTCAAATAATAATAAAGGGTGATAAGAATCACCCTGTAAAAACTCATGTTTTTCTTTTTTTTACCAGATTGTTTTGAATCAAGTTTTTGGCCATGATTCAAAGTCATGCTATTTTTTTTTTTGGTTTTATTTGCTTTAGAGGTTTGTTTGGAGATGATGTGAAAAAATAATTAAAGAGTGGGCACTACAAGATAAAGGCTCTCCAGCCACGTGATTTTGCCACGTGATTTTCATGTGGCTAAATAAAGTCAGTTGCGACGTGAAAATCACGTGGCAACATGTTTTACTAATATAATAAAGAAGCATTTAGTTTGTCAATTTTTTTTTGTTTAAAAAAATATTGCGACGTGGGCTTCACGTCGCTAATAAAAATACTATAAAAAAATAATTAAATTACTCTAACGTTAAGATATTTATCATTTTTAAATTTTGAAAAAGTAAATTGCGACGTGTTTTTCACGTCGCAACATTTAAGAGGGAAAAATCCTAATTTTCAAGATTGGCGTGTTCAGGTTTTGAAGAAAGAGAAAATAGTTGTTGGATTGTTGCGACGTGAAAATCACGTGACAACGTTGCAGCGTGATTTTCACGTCGCTACATGCTTTATATACTTCTAAAAAACGCTCCACAAACACACTAGCGTTAATTTGTTTCAACTTCTTCTTCAACCCTCCTCCTTCCATCCCTCCATAACCATTTTCTTGTTCACAAAATTTGTTCTTCTCCAATATTAAATTCCTACAATCTCTATTAATTATTGTTTTAAGGTAATTTCAATTCAATTTTGTTTATATTTTGTTAACAACTTTTTATGTGTTGTATTATTGAATGTAATTTTTTTTCAATTTTTCTTTGAATAAAAGAAGATTGATAGAAGTAGATTGCAAAAAGAGACAAAAAGATTGAAGGAGTTACAAGATAAAAGGTATTTCTTGAATTATTTTTTTTTGAATTTAGTATATTTTCTGAATTTGATTAATTTTTAGGTTGAATTTGGGTTATATTTTCTGAATTTGGGTTAAATTTTAGGTTTAATTATTTAGTTTATAATAATTATTAATTATTAATTTGTGATGAATAACAGTTAGAGGAGTTTAATTATTTTAGGAGTTTAAGTTTTAAAAATTTTAGGAGTTTATAAAATTTAAGTGTTTAAATTAAATTTTAAGTGTTTAAAAATAAATAAATATTTTTAGGAGTTTATAAATTTTAAGTGTTTAAATTAAATTTTTAGGAGTTTAAGTTTTTAAATTTTTAGGAGTTTATAAAATTTAGGTGTTTAAATTAAATTTTAAGTGTTTAAAATAAATAAATATTTTTAGGAGTTTATAAATTTTAAGTGTTTAAATTAAATTTTTAGGAGTTTAAGTTTTTAAATTTTTAGGAGTTTATAAAATTTAAGTGTTTAAATTAAATTTTAAGTGTTTAAAAATAAATAAATATTTTTAGGAGTTTATAAATTTTAAGTGTTTAAACTAAATTTTTAGGAGTTTAAGTTTTTAAATTTTTAGGAGTTTATAAAATTTAAGTGTTTAAATTAAATTTTAAGTGTTTAAAAATAAATAAATATTTTTAGGAGTTTATAAATTTTAAGTGTTTAAATTAAATTTTTAGGAGTTTAAGTTTTTGAATTTTTAGGAGTTTATAAAATTTAAGTATTTAAATTAAATTTTAAGTGTTTAAAAATAAATAAATATTTTTAGGAGTTTATAAATTTTAAGTGTTTAAATTAAATTTTTTTGTCTTTAATAAGTTAGAATTAGAAAAAGTATAATATGTTTTTTGAAAGCATATATTTATCTTTAATAATATATGTTTAGGATTATTATTAAGTTGATTAATTAATATTTCTAATTAAATAGGTTTTGATTATATAAATTTGCAGTAAATGGAATATTATAGGTATTATCGTAGTTGGATGTACGATAGACTATATCCAGGAAGACGCGCACTTAAACCCAATTTTATAGACGGAGTTAATGGTTTTATCGCGTGGACGTTTGCTCAGGAACGTTGTCGAAGTGAAGGAGGAGTTAGGTGTCCTTGTCTTAAATGTGAATGTAGATATATAATTAGTGACCCAGAGGAAATAACACGTCATTTGCATAGGAAATGTTTCATTGAAAATTATTAGGTTTCGACGTATCATGGTGAAACACTATCGAGTAATGTACCAGAGACTAACAACACATATGCTTTAAGTAGTCAACCGGATATGCAACCACCTATGGAATTTGAAGAAAACTTTAATCTAATAGGTGACATGGTTCGTGATGCTTTTGGTGTTAACGTGACCCATGATCAACCTGAAGACTTTGACGGGGAAGAGTTGCCGAATGAGGAAGTGCAAAGATTTTATCAGTTGTTGAATGAGATGAATACACCGTTGTTTGAGGGGTTGTCAGACTCAAAGCTATCAATGTGTGTGAGATTATTGGCCGCCAAGTCAAATTGGAATGTTCCTGATCAGTGTTTGGAGCACTTCGCAAAAATGATGTTGGACTCAACTGCAACGAAAGACAACTTGCCTGCGAGTTTCTATGATGCAAAGAAGTTGGTGTCGAAGTTGGGTTTAAGAGTAAGAAAGATTGATTGTTGCATTAATGGTTGCATGTTGTTTTATGACAACGAGTTTGGTACTCAAGATGGATCGTCAGAGGAATGTAAGTTTTGTCAGAGTCCAAGATATAAAGTTCGCAATAGAGCCATTAACAGTAACCAAAAACGTGTAGCAGTAAAGTCCATGTTTTATCTTCCGATAATACCAAGGTTAAAAAGAATGTTTTCTTCAATGCACAGTGCAAGTCAAATGACATGGCATCATACAAACAAAACAAGCCCAGGCAATACGCGACACCCATCTGACGGCCATGCATGGAAGCACTTTGATGAGGTACATCCTGATTTTGCCGCAGAATCTACAAATGTCAGACTTGGATTATGCTCTGATGGTTTTTCTCCATATGTCCAAGCGTCCGAAAGTGCGTATTCTTGTTGGCTAGTTATTGTAACCCCTTACAATCTCCCTCATGAGATGTGCATGACAAAACCATACAAGTTTTTGACGTGCGTCATTCCAGGACCGTCGAGTCCAAAAACCGGAATTGATGTGTACTTACAACCTTTAATTGATGATTTGAAGAGGTTGTGGAATAATGGAGAATGGACTTATGATATATCCCGTAAACAAAACTTTTTTATGCGAGCTGCCTTGATGTGGACCATTAACGACTTTCCAGCATATGGCATGTTGTCTGGTTGGGGTACGCATGGCAAAATGGGTTGTCCGCATTGCATGGAATGCACTAAGGCGTTTACATTGGAAAAAGGGGAGAAAAGCTCGTGGTTTGACTGTCACCGCAGATTCCTACCATCAAATCATCCCTTTAGAAAAAACAAGAAAAATTTCAAAAAGGACGAACGGGTAACAGATCTGCCTCCGCCTCGATTGGAACCAGTTGCTATATGGAACCAAGTTTGTGAACTTCCAAAGTTTACAGATACTGGCAAAGCATGTAGAATTGAAGGATATAGGGTCACACATAATTGGATAAAAAGAAGTATATTTTGGGACCTCCCGTATTGGAAAGATAATTTGTTGCGCCATAATCTTGATGTTATGCATATTGAGAAGAATTTTTTTGATAACGTATTTAACACAGTGATGGATGTTAAAGACAGAACAAAAGATAATGTGAAGGCTAGACAAGACATGGAAATTTGGTTTAATTGTAAAGAGTTGGAATTGAATCCTCAACCAAATGGAAAATTATTTAAACCCAAAGCTTGTTTCAGTCTGACCCCCCAAGAAGCTAAAGCGGTTTGTGGATGGCTAAAAGGTTTGAGAATGCCCGACGGGTATTCTTTAAATTTAGCAAGGTGTGCTGATGCTAACACTGGGAAGTTGCATGGTATGAAAAGTCATGATTGCCATGTTTTTATGGAACAATTGCTACCAATTGCGTTCGGTTCTCTACCCAAACATGTGCTTAATCCACTCACTGAAATTAGTCAAATTTTTAGAGATATTTGTGCGTCAGCTTTAAGAGTGGATGACATTATTAAGTTGGACCAAAATATTCCAGTCATTCTCTGTAAGTTGGAACAAGTATTTCCACCTGGTTTTTTTGACTCCATGGAACATCTACCTGTGCATCTTGCATACGAGGCTTATCTAGGAGGACCTGTTCAATATAGGTGGATGTATCCGTTTGAAAGATTCATGGGTGATTCAAAGCGATCAGCGAAAAATAAAGCTAGAGTTGAAGGATCAATATGTGCACATTACTTGCATCGAGAAACTTCACATTTTTGCAGTCACTATTTCAAGCACTTGATGTTAACTCCAAGAATCATAAGAAATCCTATAAATGTTATTGAAAGAAGTCAGTACACCTTATCAGTCTTCGGGCTTCCAGGTCGTCCCTCTGGAAAGAAGGGTGAGCATTGGTTGACCCAACAAGAAATGCAATCTGCACATGTTCATGTCTTGATCAACTGCATTGAAGTTAAACCATATCTTGAGTAAGTATAATCCAACTTCTTAATTTTCTTTACAGTGTGAATATAAAATTGATTACCTTGAAACTTATAGTGTGTTTCTTTTTAGGGAATTTAACAACGCCTATTTTGATAGTACCGGTGTACAATCAACATCTGGTGTCATTCATGCCCAATTTCCAACATGGTTCAAGGAGAAATTGTATAGGGTTGTTGCACCGACTCCATAAATACTCCATTTGAGAAACTTGTCTAATGGCCCTCGTCAAAGTGCAAACAAATGGCACACATACTTCCTGAACGGATATAAATTTCACACTCATGAATGGACTGAAGGGAAAAAAACCATAAACAGTGGCGTATTTGTGAAAGGAGTTACAGGTGGTGGTGAAGATGACTTCTATGGTTTTGTTAAACATATCTACGAGTTAGTATACAATTACTTGGACTCGGAAAATAAAGTTATCTTGTTTTATTGTGAATGGTATGATCCAACTAGAGGCACAAAAATAGATAAGACATATGGTACTGTTGAGATTCAAATGGACCGGAGGTACAAAGAGTACGACCCTTTCATAATGTCAAATATTGTTAGGCAAGTTTATTATGTTCCTTATCCTTCATTTGTGCCACGTAAACGACGGTGTTGTGTTGTAATAAAAACAAAACCGTTGGGTCATATTGAAACTGTCGATCTAGTGGAGGATGTTGCTTACCAAGTTGATGAAGTTGAAGTTAATGATGTGATTCCAGATGAACACACTACAAGTTTGTCTGATACAATGGTTGAGGGGAATCAAGTTGATGAGGATGAAGATCATGAAGATTCTGGATCCGAGGACAATATCACATCAGATGACAAGGATGATATGGATGACGAGCATGACGATTTAGAATAGTGAACCTATATTAATGAGAATTGTGTCTTGTAATTTTACTTAACGAACCATTTATTGAATGATTTAATGAATATGTATTCATGAGAATTGTGTCTTGTAATTTTACTTGACGAACCATCTATTGAATGAGTTAATGAATATGTATTCATGAGAATTGTGTCTTATAATTCAAATATATTATATGTTAACTTGTATTTTCTATAAATAGGTAAAAATGCCACCCAAAGATAATAAGGGTAAAGGTCCTAGTGATAGTGGTAGGAAGCCCAGGCGTCCAAGGGTAGTAGTATGCCAATCACCTTACTCAGCCACGTGTCCTCCCCTACAGAGTCAGGTTCATCATATGTCCATGGATAGTACTATGCCATTTACGCCATTACTATCATCTTAGAGTCCTCTTCAGTTCCCATCTGGGAGTACATGTTTTATTAGTCCATCTAGGGCCCCACCTAGTTTACCATTCCAGCAGACACAAGTGCCCTCATCCTTCCAGCACAGTTTTCCATTTCCCACACAGATGCCCTCATTCGTGCAGCAGCCTGGAGGATCCAGCACCCCACTTCCTACACAGATGCCCCCATCCGTCCAGCAGCCTGGAGGATCCAGCTCTTCACGACCCATACAGACTGGTCGCACCCCACATCCCACACATGTACCTGCATCCGATGATCATGCAGAGTCGGATGATGACGATCTTGGTGTGGATGATGATCAGATAGATGGGAGAGATCTTTGAGGGGATGATGATCCGAGTGAGATTCATACCATTGATGGGAGATTTTGGATTTGGCCTGAAGGGAACTCGTAAGTTTCTTATTTATTGATTTTTATTTATAAGTACACATTTCCATTTTTAATATAACTTTGTATAATTAATTATGCTAATTCAATTATTGTTGTTTTAGTTTCGGGCCGAGCCAGACTGCTGCTAAGGTTATAAATTATATAATTCAGCAAAATTATACACATTTTTTGAAGAGTTTTAGAGAAGTTTCCGATAAAGAAGAATGGTTTAAGCAATTTCAGGTATAATTAATTTATTTCTTAAGTTATTTTTATTTAAATGACCTTTTCATTATTGTTATAATTTATCTAACTATTTATTTTAATGTCATACAACATTGCAGGTGTAATGTGTTTAGGATCCCCTGAACCATAACAAAGTAAAAAAAATTATTTTGGCAGGAGTTCAAGACGACTTTCTGACATGCTACGACGTGTTAGAGAGAATTGACAACTTTTGGGCATTCGTCCCAAATGGATAGGCAAAGAAGTTTTTGAACAACTTCTTAAGTGTTCGGAATCAGATGAATTTAAGGCTAAATCTGAAACTGCAAAGAAGATGAGGGCATCGGAAAAAGGGGGTTGCCTTAATGCTGTTGAAAGTATTAGTACTGCTGAGCATGCTCGACGCATGGTAATTATTACCATTTTTTAAAGTCATATTTGGATTTATAACATATTATTAATTTAAGTTAATTTTTTTATTTAGGCTAAGCGTTTGGGGAGACAACCATTGATGACTGAGCTGGTTAAGGAAACTCGGACAAAGAAATCGGGAGGATTTATTGACGAGCGTACAAAAAAAGCCCTCGTAAGTAAATTTATGTTTATATATTTGTTTAAACTATTTTGTGACGTGATTTTCATGTAGCAAGTGACATGTTGTGACGTGAAAATTGAGTGGCAACTGATAAGTTGTGGCGTTACAATCACGTGACTATTTGTTTTTTATTATTATTTTTATTTCATTTAATTTCATTAATTTTACTTATAAATTTAACTTGATTTTTTTATTGTATGTGTAGGAGGATTATCAGGCCTTGCTTGTAGAATTTCTGACCCATAATCCTCAGTATACTCCTCCTCTGGGAAAACCGGTTCATCCAGATGTGGATTTCTATATTTGGAGTCAAGTTATTGGGGGAAAGGGGCCTAACGGGTGTTTTTTTGGTGGTGGAAATTTGGCGGGCACCTTGAGGAGTGGGGGTAGAAATCTGTATCAGAGAGCTGCGGACGGTGAAGGAGGGTCACGTCAAACAAATTTGACACTAGATCAGTTAGAACTGGTAAGACAATTGGCTAGACGCGAGTCCGAAGATCGTGAGGCGGCATTGAAGGCCCAAATGGAGGCAATGAAGGGTGAACATAATAGACAAATGGAGGCAATGGCGAAGAGACAGACTGATATGGAGGAGCAAATGCGACAATTTATGCAAGCAATTGGTAGAAATCCCAACAATGGTGGCCAAAATAATAACCACCAAAATAATGATGACTTTCTTCGTGACTTTTCCGACGATTCGAATGATTCTGCTTAGTTTTATTTTTATTTTGTATTTAGTTTTTTATTTGTGTAATATAAATTTATAATCATATTGTATATTTAAAAATATTATAAATTTAAATTTGAGTTTATTAAATTTATAATATTAAGTATATTAATTTATACATTTAGAAATATTTAGTTTTGTTTTTGATAATTTGATTTATAATATTGTATTTAATAAATAAATTATAATATTTAATTTATAAATTTAATAAAACAAAAAATAATATTAATTATTATAACATAATTAATATATTTAAAACACAATATTTAAAATAAAAAAAAACAAGTTGCGGTGTGTTTTTCATGTCACTAATTAGTGACGTGGAAAACACGCCGCAACAGCAAACGTAGAAATAAATATAAACTGCTCTGACCCTCTACTCTGCTCTGCTCTGAATTGCTTTGATCCTATAAAGTCTGCTGCGGCGTGAATTTCACGTGGCAACGTTGTGACATACTTTTCACGCTGCAACAAAATTGCCACGCGCTCTACAACGACGTGTTTCTTAAGGTGACAAAAATTGAATAGTGGCGTGATTTGGGTGTTAGCGACGTGTCATTCACGTGGAAAAACACAAGTTATTTTGTAGCAGGGGTTATGAAGTGTGTGTGCAATTCTAGGCTTAAGAAAAATGTTATAAACACATTGGATAGATGGAGATCATTAATGAGGTAATTCAATCTTTCTGTGTTGAATTAGAGTAAAATTTAACCCCGTCTAAGAATAAAGAGAGAGAAATTATGAATTGTTTATCTTGAATAATTGTGATTAATTTTTCATGATTTTTAAGTATTTATTTTTTTAGGCGAAATACGTCAATGAATAAAAATATATTTTTTTAAAATAGGCAACGAATTTATTAAAGGGAGTATAAGAGATATTCTGCCCGAACAAATAATATGGAAAACTTCTACATCTTAAAACAAATGAGAGGTAGAGTATTCCAAACGTAAAAGTTACATAAATCCGTTATTTTATAAAACGTGCATAAGCACTTTCACGCCCTAAGAACAATCGCCGACATACGCTCATCGAAATTGAACATCCTGCCTTTAAAGATTACTGCATTACGCATAAGCCAAAGACACCAAATTGTTTCAAGTCAAATTACCGCTATAATAGTCTTCATAGAAAAACACTTCACCTTTTCACAGAGGAAAAAGAAAACCTCAAATTCTCCAAGAGATAGATTCGCTTGAGAACCAATCCACTCAAAAATCTTATTCCAAATTCTAGCGGAGTACAAGCAAGTCCCAAAAAGATGCGACAAAGTTTCTAATTATGTGGAACAAAAAGCGCAACATAAGTCTCTAGTTTCCGTCAAAATACATCTTTTAAAAAATTGATCATTTGTAGGAATTCTATTGAGCAAAAATCTCCAACCGAAAATTTGCAAGTTAGACGGAACTTTTATCTTACACAAATGATTAATGGCTTTAATTACATCCACAGGAATATATTAAACTGAAACAGTCTCGCAAAGATGCTCAAAACAAGATTTAACCAAAAATGAACCTCCAGCTTCTTTCATCCAATCATAGGTATCAGTCGAGTGCTTATCTATAACCACCTCCTAGAGAGTATATGCAAATTCTTCCCACATAGTCGCATCAACAACACCTCTGTTCTCGACAATTTCCGCAAGGTCTTAGCTCCAAATATGTCCAATCCACGTTCTTGCATCAGCTACGGTGCAATCTTTCCTGCTGGCCTGCTCTAAAATCTCGGGAAAGGCTATTGACAGAGACTGAAGACCATTCCAATTAGACAGCCAAAAAGGCATTCCATTACGGCTCATAATATTGCACCTAACAGCTCCAGCAAACCAATTTTCCTTTGGACAAACATAACCGTTGGACATTGTGATCGGTGGAAATAGAACTGACTGTTTAAAGCTGGTTCGCGAAATGTCGCGGAAGCAAGAGTCGCCACCGTCTTTTATGTTCTCCAACATGGAAAGGACAAAAGCACAACAAAATTCCTTATGAGAATGTTTCTCGGTTCGGGAGGTAGATTTATAGAAAGGGAAGGTGTTAACACCCTTTCTATCCGTGGTTATCCACGGGCTCTTAGGTACTTACTCTTATGTTTTCAAAATGTTTGCTTTTCAAAATGTGAGTGGGTTTGAAAAAGTTTCTTTGAAATATTTCTGAATAACCCTTGTATCTGTCCTCAAGAGTGTTTGAAAAATTTGTTTTGAAAGCTTTTTGAAAGTGTAAGGTGTGAAAAGTATTTTGTTTTGTTTTTGAAAAGAGCAAGTACCCATGAGTCATCTACCTACCCTAAGGAATTAAGCTGTGTAAGTATCCTTTAGGTAGTGCCATCCCACCATTGAGAGGTAGGTAGCACCACCGTTGGAGGTGTTCGGGTCAATTCGATTTTAGGGACAGTGTGGTCACCGAAGCAACAGTTAGGACACCTTAGAAGTAACCCTAATGTCCTAGATCCTTTTTAATCCGAGGCAACCGTTTCGAGGCAACTGTTTCGAGGCAACTGGATCTTTAAACTAAGGGTGACCTCTAAAACGTCCTATACTTGATGACCACGTTCCGAAGGCAACGAGTGAGGCGTACCCTAAGAAGTGGTGTGTGTATTGTGTGTTGTATTCAGTTATGTTGGTTTTTGTAATTAGTGAGCTACGAGTTGTTTTTATTTACCATACATTCTTGCATGTAAGTTTAGCAGTTAAGGGGTGCGGAAAGTAAATTGCGGAAACATAAATCCTACGCTATTACAAGGCGCGGGTCTATACATCGCCAAAAATTACAAAGACCCGTTTTTTGGTAAATAAGTACGAGAAATAAAGCAGTAAATCTAATTAGCTATTACATGTCTTGGGAGCAATTACATAATAATAAACTGTGCGCGAATAAAAATTAAATCGGAATGTTCTAAGGGTGTTGACCCTTTTTGGAAGAGAAATTGATTTTTTTTGTCTTTTTTATAATTAAAGTGAAATTAAAACTAACTAATGGCTAATTAATTAATTTAATTAAAAAGAAAATATTTTTTGTTTTTATGTTTTTATGAAATAAAATAAAAAGAAATAAAATTATAGGTTAACATAATTCTAAATCTATTTTAATTATTAAAAAAAAGTTAAAATGGCCTAATTAAAAAACTAATTCAATTATTGTTTATTTACCAAAATAAAATAATAATAATAATAATGATGTTAATTCTTTTTTTGGATTTTTTTATATGAAAATGTTAATTGATTAATTGTTAATAATAAAAATAATTGAAAGGTTAGAAATTAAATTGGAAAATAAAAAAAGAATAGAAAAGAATAAACCAAATGGAAGGGGGTGTTGGGCCAGGAAGAAGGGTGTAAGATTGAGATTTAAGGCCCACTAAAGCTTCAGTTCGTTTGACCTTTTTGATAGCCTATGCCCACATTGACTCCAGAGTATGGTGTGCTAGCCTTCTGGACCTTTGGATCTGCGCTGATGGACATCTGGAGTGCTCCTGGATGAGGTCTATGATGGATCCTGGATGAGATGCTGCACACAAGCATAGAGAGAAAAATAATATGAATTTTGGTGGGGACCTGGGATCGAACCCAGGCCCCAAAGATTGCAAAGTGCACAACCAACCACTGGACCAACTATGCGCGTGTGTTAATAAAATGGAAAAGAAATATAATATAAAAAAAACGCGTTTATATGCTAAAAAACAAAAAGGCGCGCGCAGGATTTGAATGTACCAATCCAGTTCATCCACACATCATCTTCTTCATCTGTCTGAAACAAAAAAAGCAATCACATAGCGGGGGTTTTAAACCCCCACGAAACAAATTGTCAATAATAGCGATTAGCGCTATGGATCAAATAAAAAGAGCGCGACATGTCCTTCTTGTTCGTCTTGAGCTTCTGAGTTTGACTGTATGCGTTTGGAGGATTAATTTTGCGCTATGTGAGAAACCCCAAATTTCAAGTTCTGAAAACCTAGGAAGTCAACAATGGAACTTTGCGTTTTACAGCATCATAATCAAATTAAAATACACAGAAAGCTTGGTAATAATGTCAGCAATGTATAACCATGATCAAAATGAAATAAAGAGGCGTAAAAATGGAGTTTCGATTTTCAAAGTTTAGACAAACCGTGTGACTTGTGTAGCGTGATTCCTTGAGGTTTTTGGCTTGTTAATGATTGCAAATCGTCCCTGGCAATGCAAGGAGTGTATTTGGATTGAAATGGAAGCTTGAATTGTACTGTAACTAGGTTTTCAGTTTGTGATTTTTTTTCTTCAAAATTTGGAAATGGCTTATGCTGTATGGGGCTCTCTAGGTCGTGAATGTGTATTGGGAAGCTTGCATATATGTTATGTAATGAGTATCAATCAGAATAATGGTCATTGAAGCCTTGCAATAATGTTTTGGATTATGCCATGAACACCATTAAAGCAAATTACCATTCTTGTCAAAATTTGAATTTTTATGCCCATAATAGGTCTTGCACGAATTTGGAATGTACTTCATGGTGTATCAAAGCAATTCAACACAAAATATATCCCTCCATTAATTTTCTTGATTTTTATTTGAATTTTAAAGATTTAAAATGAATTAAATCAAATAAAATTAAATAAAAATGGAAAAATTAATTTTTAATCTTGAAATAAATTGTGGGACACGTGGGAGGCATGGCCAAGCTGAATCAAGTGGAAAAAGTGGGCCCTTTTTGTCAAAAATTAAATTTCAAGGATAGTTGACTTTGGCCATTTCACAAAAATTTCCCAACTTCTCCAATGCATATCTTGCTCAAATTTGAAGCTATGAACATGTTCTTGGACATTTTGGAAAGGTCTTGAAGTCCTCTAACCAATGTCTTTGGTCCCATGTCATTTTGATTTACCAATCTCAAGTTATGGTCTTTTACTTAAAGTGCCTTTTGTTGACTTTTGAAAATGACCTATAATGTTGAAATTGATAACTTTTTGTGAGAGCATTTCTTGGACTTGGAATGTGAAGATGAGTTGTAGGAAATGTCTTCCCCTTCAAGATGAGCATTGGATGGGATTTTTCTGATGAACCATGAAAAAGTTATGCTTTGGTCAAGTTATAGTTGACTTTTCAGCTGTCCAAAAATAGAAACTTTTGACACCTTAATGATTTTTGAGCCATTCTTGTGAAATCATGGTGAAGATTTGACCAAATTATGATTGTGGCTTCAAAATAAGATGTTGACCAAATTTTTTGACTTTTGACTGCCAAATGACCATTTTGCCCTTGCAGTTGACTGTGGAGCAATTAGGGTTTTTGACTATGCAACTTGACCTTGCGAGCCTTGAAACTTGGCATGTAGGTGCTTGGCAATGTGTATGAGCATATGGGACTTGATTGAGCCTTTGAAAACATCTACTTCCTTGCAAGAACCAAAACCCTAATTTGACTGGCTTTAGGAGAATGGTTGACTGTGTAGCCCTTGAGTAGACCTTGAACCATTTGCTTGTCATAACTTTGAAGATTATGGGAGGGCAAATTTTGGGGTACATTAGTTGCCCCTGTTCAATCTTCTTAGACCTGAGAATGTAGATTGGCGTGTGTGCCTTCGTGATCCGAGGGTGGAAGATGATTGAACACTAGAGTGCCCAGAAACTTGCACTCACATAGTAGAATATCAGCAGTGTGATAGCGGGAATGGGCTTACAGATGCCATTTGGAGAGATGATGGATAGGAGGATGGGCTTATAGATGCCATCTGGAGGTGTGGCAGAACCTTGTCGGGAATGGGCTTATAGATGCCATTTGGAACTGTGATGGGAGGATGGGCTTATAGATGCCATCTAGGTGTCAATCGCGTAAGAGATTCCTTAGCGAGAACTTGTGTACCTGAGAAAGAAAGATAATTACCTGGCCTGTTACATGGGTTGATCTTCAAACTCTTCATGCATGCCCTGGCTGGATACAGGAATCGAATATGGAAATAGTCGTCAACAGATACGCTCTGGCTGGATACAGGAATCAGATCTTCAAACTCTTCAGACGTGCCCTGGCAGGATACAGGAATCGAATCTGGAATTATTCGTCAACAGACATGCCCTTGCTTGATACAGGAATCGAGTCTTCAAACTCTTCAGACGTGCCCTGGAAGGATACAGGAATCGAGTCTTCAAACTCTTCAGACGTGCCCTGGAAGGATACAGGAATCGAGTCCGGAAAATAGTCGTCAACAGATACGCCCTGGCTGGATACAGGAATCAGATCTTCAAACTCTTCAGACGTGCCCTGGCAGGATACAGGAATCGAGTCCGGAAAATAGTCGTCAACAGATATACCCTGGCAGGATACAGGAATCGGATCTTCAAACTCTTCAGACGTGCCCTGGCAGGATACAGGAATCAAGTCTGGAAAATAGTCGTCAACAGATACACCCTGGCAGGATACAGGAATCAGATCTTCAAATTCTTCAGACGTGCCCTGGCAGGATACAGGAATCGAGTCTTGAATTAGTCGTCAACAGATACACCCTGGCAAGATAAAGGAATCGGATCTTCAAACTCTTCAGACGTGCCCTGGCAGGATACAGGAATCGAGTCTAGAATTAGTCGTCAACAGATACACCCTGGAAAGATACAGGAATCAGATCTTCAAACTCTTCAGACGTGCCCTGGCAGGATACAGGAATCGAGTCTGGAATTAGTCGTCAACAGATACACCCTGGCAAGATACAGGAATCGGATCTTCAAACTCTTCAGACGTGCCCTGGCAGGATACAGGAATCGAGTCTGGAATTAGTCGTCAATAGATACACCCTGGCAAGATACATGAATCAGATCTTCAAACTCTTCAGACGTGCCCTGGCAGGATACAGGAATCGAGTCTGGAATTAGTCGTCAACAGATACACCCTGGTAAGATACAGGAATCAGATCTTCAAACTCTTCAGACGTGCCCTGGTAGGATACAGGAATCGAGTCTGGAATTAGTCGTCAACAGATACACCCTGGCAAGATACAGGAATCGGATCTTCAAACTCTTCAGACGTGCCCTGGCAGGATACAGGAATCGAGTCTGGAATTAGTCGTCAACAGATACACCCTGGCAAGATACAGGAATCGGATCTTCAAACTCTTCAGACGTGCCTTGGCAGGATACAAGAATCGAGTCTGGAATTAGTCGTCAACAGATACACCCTGGCAATATACAAGAATCAGATCTTCAAACTCTTCAGACGTTCCCTGGCAAGATACAGGAATCGAGTCTGGAAAATAGTCGTCAACAGATACACCCTGGCAGGATACAGGAATCAGATCTTCAAACTCTTCAGACGTGCCCTGGCAGGATACAGGAATCGAGTCCGGAAAATAGTCGTCAACAGATACACCCTAGCAGGATACAGGAATCAGATCTTTAAACTCTTCAGACGTGCCCTAGCAGGATACAGGAATCGAGTCTAGAAAATAGTCGTCAATAGACACACCCTGGCAGGATACAGGAATCGGATCTTCAAACTCTTCAGACGTGCCCTGGCAGGATACAGGAATCGAGTCCGGAAAATAGTCGTCAACAGATACACCCTGGCAGGATACAGGAATCAGATCTGGAATTGAGACAGTTGATAGTAATCATCTTTGTATTGATCTTGGTCCTGAAAAGACAAAAAGTTAGTTGTATGCAATGTCATGATGTATGACATGCGTGATGTTCTCAGAATAAATGAGATTGTATGTCCATGATGCGTATGTGCATGCTATAATGTATGAAGATGTTTATGAATGTATTTTCGTCTAGGAACGTAAACCCTTGATGCATGCCGGGAAGTTGAATCCTGGGCTGATGTTGAAGAACAGAGTTCTTCATTTCCGCTGGGGATGATGGTTGCAAGAATAGACCGGTAGGAGAAGATGACTCTGTTGGGGAATAAACTTGTTGGAGAGATTACTCTGCGGGGAATACTCTGTGGGAAGAGATACTTCGCTGAGGTTTGATGATAACTCCCCTAGGGATACCGTTGATGAGTTATGTTGGAAGATCCGATGAACTCCGCCGGGGATAGGAAGAACTTCGCCGAGGACGATCTTTCCGTGGTTTTTAGCTGAGGATAACCCAGTTATAAGCTCTGGTGGAGAATGACCTTTGAATAAAGTCCGGGAGACGTGTTCGTGTTCTACAGGGGTAAGCCTCCAGAATCTACTGGGGATAAGCTTCCTACTTGGGAGACTGATTCAACTCTCCTGAGGAGACTTTTGAACTGTACTGGGGAGTGGCTCCACTGGGGTGTCTGGTATTCCGCAGGGGAACAATCTTAGATCAAGACTGCCGGGGATGCTTGCTTAGGAACATCTGTATACTCTGCTGGGGAATATTGAGATCTTCTGGGGATGCCCCACTTCCTTAAGGCTGACAGTAGACTAACTCTGCTTGGGGAGAGTGTTGCTGACTTGCTGGAGATACTGTGCCTTAGGGGCTTATGGGAGGCCAACTCTGCTTGGGAGAGTATTGCTGAATCTTGTCTTACTCTGCGGGGAGTGAAGGTATCTTGGTTACGTTCTTCAGCCGAACCTACCTTGGTACCTTGGTTGACAGAGCAACTAGACTGCTTGGACAACTCATTATTGCCCCTGTTTCTGATGTGGGAGAAGAAGATACCTTGTGGAGGTGCTTGATAATTGCCGATCGACAAATCTTCTTCTGGTAGGCAAGTGACGAGATGACGGGACATAGTCGTACGCTTTTGATCCCTAACTTTTGCCTGGACCGCCCTCCCGGGTTTTCAGTCCATCGGGATACCCATTTTTGCCCAAGCCGCCTTTTCAAGTTTTCGACTTGCCGGGTGTACATATTTTTCATTTCATCCCTTATTTTTGCCCGAACCCTTTTGGTTCGCCGGGAAGCCCTTATTTTTGCCTAGGTGTGTCAACCTAGCGGGTCTTTGATTGTGCGTAGTATTTTTCGACTATGTCCATGCTTTCAGGATGTAGGGAGGTGCCCCTGTCAGTAGCGCAGTGTTACCATACCACCAGAAGATCTTCGTTTGATCGTCCAATGCCCCAAGTGATCCAGATGGAGATTTGCCCCAAGCTGGTTGGCCTTTTGAGAGATTCTCCGAATCTTGACTTAACTGCCCCAGATGATGGACAATGATCAGGCCATGCCCCTTGATTGGAAGTGTTTTTTGTTCACTAGATATTCTTTGTGCGAATTTCTCTGCTGTTCGAACAAAAAGTCATATGCAAACAAAGTTATGTTAAAAATGCAAAGCTTATGTCTGTCTTGAAATTTTTGAAAAATGAAGTTTTCAACAAAATAAGTAAATTTTGTAAAATGTGATGTCAACTCGTTATTTTACCGCAAGCCTTAAGGAGTCAGGATACCTTTGGTAACAATATCCTTTCGAATTAACCCATGCTTCAACTAGGACTTTTGAGGGTTATAACATGGCCTGGTTCACGGTTTAAGAAACAAAGGATAAAGGCTCAAATTTTATTTGTACCCACCCGTTCTTCGTGATGTTCTTCAAACCTAAACTCAGTTGATCGTGCGTTAGACCTTGTTTGTGTCTTTGTCCTGATATTCCGGTGATGGTTCGGATATTGACAGTTTATTTTGAACAGGCAGTCATTTTGTTTTTGATTGAGGGTTTGTAGGACCTCTTTCTTTTTTGATTTCGTTATCCCTGTTTTTTGCCTGAACTGTTCCTTTTTGTGATTACAGTCAGCGGGATGCCCCAGTTTTGTAAGTCTCCTTCATAGGTTTTGACTTAATGGGCGTTTATTTTGAGGGATAATGACTGACTGTCTTTACGATTATTCTGAACCATTACTGTCTTTTGTTTTGTGAGGACCTCTTTGGTGCTATTCGTTGTGCACTTGGATCAACTGAGAGAACTACCCTGCCCCAGGTTATGATTAAGGGTTTTAATTTTCGAAAAGAAAAACTCCTACTTCTTTGGCTCAAAGGGGTTAACGAGGGATTATCTGCCTTATAACTCCAGTGTTTAGGAATTGAAACAATGCCTGTACCTCATCAACGGGGTCTGTTCAAAAGCATACTGTAGATTGTGGTATCGTTTTCGTCATCCTCCCTCAAGAGGCTTAGAATTTTCAACCCAGGGTTGATCATCATAAAAATATGAAAACAGTTTGCATATAGAGAATGCGAATATATTGATTCAAAACAGACATATGCGATGCATTGATAAAGTAATAAAGTTTGCTATGACAATAATTGTTTGAACAATCAAAAGAAAATTACAACTTGAAAAATCTAATGAACAAAAGTCTTCTAATTTGAACTAGTCACTTCAAGTGATGAATCTTGCAGGGATAGTAGAAGAACTCAGCCTGGCCATCTTGGGTGAATTCCACTGCTCCTTCATTAATCAGATCCTGGATCTTGTTCTTCAGAGACTAGCAGTCGTTTGTGGCATGCCCCGGGCTGTCCGAATGATAAGCGCAGTGGGCGTTGGGGTTATACCTTGAAGGTGTCTTGTTGGGGTTCTTAGGAGGGTCCCTTAGAGTTACCAAATTCAACCTCAACAGATCTTATAAAGCTTGAGACAGCGACGTGTTGAGCTTGGTAAATTTCCTCCTAGGCTTGTCTGGCTTGTTCTGATCAACCTGTTGCTCTGGGTGAGGTTGTGGTTGGACCTGTGAAGTGGTAGCAATTTGGAGAGGTCTAATCTTCACCATGCCAGACTCTTGTCCTCTCGGAAGCTGATCAATGACCTGGTCCCTGACTTGGACTGTTTGCTTCATGTTGTGTCTGTCTTGATGAAGCTGGTTGACCATGGCTTTCAACTCTTCTTGCTCCCGAGCCAAACTTTGGATAAGGGCCATCTGCCCCAGCATCTGAGTCCTCATTGCATCTACCTCAGCTTGCAGACGTTTCAGCTGTTCGTCCTTATCATCTTCGGGACTTTTCTTGGCCAAATTCCCCATGAGGAGTGTCCTCAACTCTTCCTGCCCCTTGGATAGGCTTAGGAAGATCTCCCTGAACTGAGTCTCTTGAGCATGAAGACCCTGGTTATCTTGTTGGGAAGCCATTACTGAAATAAACAGCGAAGAAGGTAAGTGACCTGTAACAAGGGTACCTGTTATGCAATGATATGTATGATATATGTATGTAATGTTTCAAAGGATCTCGTGGGGTAAACAAGAAAATCGTTAGCATTTGCATTTTGTAACTTGATGGAAGGCACTGCATATTGTTGAGAGTCCTTCTTCCAGAGTCAAGGCTCACCATATCGAGTGGGTCATAGCCCCCGACAACCTTGGCTAGAGGAAAATAAATCCCCTTTGCCCCTTGCTAAACATGTTGATTCATCATGACCTGCATCACAAACCCTTGAGATCCTTGAAATGGATTAGTCCTTATGCAGGATGCATGCAATGATATGATGTTATGCTATGCATGGAGTGATATAAGTAGACCCTATTATGAGTCCAGATTAAGGACTGTAAACAAACCCTGCAAGAAACTCATGTGTTAGATAACAAGCATGCAAGTAGTCAAGTTTGAAAGCACACAAGTCACACAAGACAGCCCTTAGAGTTTAGGCCAGCATGAAGTTTGGGGTACTACCCTCTTGAAGTTGGTGGGCTCAAAAACCTGTCCTATCAAAAGTAACCGGGTTCTAAGGAGCTCTATATCATTGGATTGTTTTCTGTGTTCATTGTTTCGATTTAGCCACTGAACTGGCGATCAAAATATTCCAAGAAAACAACCCTCAATGAGTGTAGTATCGAGTATCAACCAACTTCAGACTGCACCAAAGTCAGTTATCTCACTACCCTAAAGAGGCCAGGATGGTCAAGTAAGGTTCCTAAGGTCAGTTGATGCTCCACGACACCACGCGGTGGCCCCGTACTCTCCTTGACTTGACTCAAGGGTTACCGGTACTCACCAAAGTGCCACATCAACGTAGCAGGCTGCTTCACTCGTGTCGGTATACCCCGCACAGTTCCCTCACAGTCTTGTTGCTACTTTCTAAGAAGGTATCCCCCAGATCCGGGTTAGGATCTATAGAACTCCCAAGACAGGCCCAATAATATTAAAGCAAGCAAAACAAAGCAATTGAAAACACAAGTATGAGCTATCCTAAGGTACACCTCACTTTAAGTGTCCCCAGCAGAGTCGCCAGTTCTGTGATCGGTGGAAATAGAACTGACTGTTTAAAGCTGGTTCGTGAAATGTCGCGGAAGCAAGAGTCGCCACCGTCTTTTATGTTCTCCAACATGGAAAGGACAAAAGCACAGCAAAATTCCTTATGAGAATGTTTCTTGGTTCGGGAGGTAGATTTATAGAAAGGGAAGGTGTTAGCACCCTTTCTATCCGTGGTTATCCACGGGCTCTTAGGTACTTGCTCTTATGTTTTCAAAATGTTTGCTTTTCAAAATGTGAGTGGGTTTGAAAAAGTTTCTTTGAAAGATTTCTGAATAACCCTTGTATCTGTCCTCAAGAGTGTTTGAAAAATTTGTTTTGAAAGCTTTTTGAAAGTGTAAAGTGTGAAAAGTATTTTGTTTTGTTTTTGAAAAGAGCAAGTACCCATGAGTCATCTACCTACCCTAAGGAATTAAGCTGTGTAAGTATCCTTTAGGCAGTGCCATCCCACCATTGAGAGGTAGGTAGCACCACCGTTGGAGGTGTTCGGGTCAATTCGATTTTAGGGATAGTGTGGTCACCGAAGCAACAGTTAGGACACCTTAGAAGTAACCCTAATGTCCTAGATCCTTTTTAATCCGAGGCAACCGTTTCGAGGCAACTGTTTCGAGGCAATTGGATCTTTAGACTAAGGGTGACCTCTAAAACGTCCTATACTTGATGACCACGTTTCGAAGGCAACGAGTGAGGCGTACCCTAAGAAGTGTTGTGTGTATTGTGTGTTGTATTCAGTTATGTTGGTTTTTGTAATTAGTGAGCTACGAGTTGTTTTTATTTACCATACATTCTTGCATGCAAGTTTAGCAGTTAAGGGGTGCGAAAAGTAAATTGCGGAAACATAAATCCCACGCTATTACAAGGCGCGGGTCTATACATCGCCAAAAATTACAAAGACCCGTTTTTTGGTAAATAAGTACGAGAAATAAAGCAGTAAATCTAATTAGCTATTACATGTCTTGGGAGCAATTACATAATAATAAACTGTGCGCGAATAAAAATTAAATCGGAATGTTCTAAGGGTGTTGACCCTTTTTGGAAGAGAAATTGATTTTTTTGTCTTTTTTATAATTAAAGTGAAATTAAAACTAACTAATGGCTAATTAATTAATTTAATTAAAAAGAAAATATTTTTTGTTTTTATGTTTTTATGAAATAAAATAAAAAGAAATAAAATTCTAGGTTAACCTAATTCTAAATCTATTTTAATTATTAAAAAAAAGTTAAAATGGCCTAATTAAAAAACTAATTCAATTATTGTTTATTTACCAAAATAAAATAATAATAATAATAATGATGTTAATTCTTTTTTTGGATTTTTTTATATGAAAATGTTAATTGATTAATTGTTAATAATAAAAATAATTGAAAGGTTAGAAATTAAATTGGAAAATAAAAAAAGAATAGAAAAGAATAAACCAAATGGAAAGGGGTGTTGGGCCAGGAAGGAGGGTGTAAGATTGAGATTTAAGGCCCACTAAAGCTTCAGCTCGTTTGACCTTTTTGATAGCCTATGCCCACGTTGACTCTAGAGTATAGTGTGTTAGCCTTCTGGACCTTTGGATCTGCGCTGATGGACATCTGGAGTGCTCCTATATGAGGTCTATGATGGATCTTAGATGAGATGCTGCACACAAGCATAGAGAGAAAAATAATATGAATTTTGGTGGGGACCTGGGATCGAACCCAGGCCCCAAAGATTGCAAAGTGCACAACCAACCACTGGACCAACTATGCGCGTGTGTTAATAAAATGGAAAAGAAATATAATATAAAAAAAACGCGTTTATATGCTAAAAAACAAAAAGGCGCGCGCAGGATTTGAATGTACCAATCCAGTTCATCCACGCATCATCTTCTTCATCTGTCTGAAACAAAAAAAGCAATCACATAACGGGGGTTTTAAACCCCCACGAAACAAATTGTCAATAATAGCGATTAGCGCTATGGATCAAATAAAAAGAGCGTGACATGTCCTTCTTGTTCGTCTTGAGCTTCTGAGTTTGACTGTATGCGTTTGGAGGATTAATTTTGCGCTATGTGAGAAACCCCAAATTTCAAGTTCTGAAAACCTAGGAAGTCAACAATGGCACTTTGCGTTTTACAGCATCATAATCAAATTAAAATACACAGAAAGCTTGGTAATAACGTCAGCAATGTATAACCATGATCAAAATGAAATAAAGAGGCGTAAAAATGGAGTTTCGATTTTCAAAGTTTAGACAAACCGTGTGACTTGTGTAGCGCGATTCCTTGAGGTTTTTGGCTTGTTAATGATTGCAAATCGTCCCTGGCAATGCAAGGAGTGTATTTGGATTGAAATGGAAGCTTGAATTGTACTGTAACTAGGTTTTCAGTTTGTGATTTTTTTCTTCAAAATTTGGAAATGGCTTATGCTGTATGGGGCTCTCTAGGTCGTGAATGTGTATTGGGAAGCTTGCATATATGTTATGTAATGAGTATCAATCAGAATAATGGTCATTGAAGCCTTGCAATAATGTTTTGGATTATGCCATGAACACCATTAAAGCAAATTACCATTCTTGTCAAAATTTGAATTTTTATGCCCATAATAGGTCTTGCACGAATTTGGAATGTACTTCATGGTGTATCAAAGCAATTCAACACAAAATATATCCCTCCATTAATTTTCTTGATTTTTATTTGAATTTTAAAGATTTAAAATGAATTAAATCAAATAAAATTAAATAAAAATGGAAAAATTAATTTTTAATCTTGAAATAAATTGTGGGACACGTGGGAGGCATGGCCAAGCTGAATCAAGTGGAAAAAGTGGCCCCCTTTTGTCAAAAATGAAATTTCAAGGATAGTTGACTTTGGCCATTTCACAAAAATTTCCCAACTTCTCCAATGCATATCTTGCTCAATTTTGAAGCTATGAACATGTTATTGGACATTTTGGAAAGGTCTTGAAGTCCTCTAACCAATGTATTTGGTCCCATGTCATTTTGATTTACCAATCTCAAGTTATGGTCTTTGACTTAAAGTGCCTTTTGTTGACTTTTGAAAATGACCTATAATGTTGAAATTGATAACTTTTTGTGAGAGCATTTCTTGGACTTGGAATGTGAAGATGAGTTGTAGGAAATGTCTTCCCCTTCAAGATGAGCATTGGATGGGATTTTTCTGATGAACCATGAAAAAGTTATGCTTTGGTCAAGTTATAGTTGACTTTTCAGCTGTCCAAAAATAGAAACTTTTGACACCTTGATGATTTTTGAGCCATTCTTGTGAAATCATGGTCAAGATTTGACCAAATGATGATTGTGGCTTCAAAATAAGATGTTGACAAAATTTTTTGACTTTTGACTGCGAAATGACCATTTTGCCCCTGCAGTTGACTGTGGAGCAATTAGGGTTTTTGACTGTGCAACTTGACCTTGTGAGCCTTGAAACTTGGCATGTAGGTGCTTGACAATGTGTATGAGCATATGGGACTTGATTGAGCCTTTGAAAACCTCAACTTCCTTGCAAGAACTAAAACCCTAATTTGACTGGCTTTAGGAGAATGGTTGACTTTGTAGCCCTTGAGTAGACCTTGAACCATTTGCTTGTCATAACTTTGAAGATTATGGGAGGGCAAATTTTGGGGTACAACAAACATCACCAAATCTCTCCACCAAATGGAGTCTTTATTCTGCGAAATACACTTATCCCCGACAAAAACTTTGGACTCTATATTCCCGCATCTACTTATAAGAATATTTTTCCAAACCGTATTTTGATCTTTCAAAATCCTCCACTTCCATTTATTTAACAATTCCATATTCAAAACCTCAACATCTTTAACTCTTATGCCCCCCTTTTTCTCTCCGTGTGCAAACAATGTTCCAACTCACCTAATGTATAGTCCTTTTATTCTCGCAACCACACCGTAAGAAGTTACTTTGGATACTACATATCTCCCTTAAAACCTTAGTGGGTGCCTTATAAAACGATAACGAGTAAATATGAATAACATTAAGCACTGAATTGATCAACACCACACGAACCGCGTGCTAAGATTTCTTCCTTTCCACACAACCAACCTATTCTTCAAGTGATTAATCAAGTCCCTCCATATAGATAACTTTCTCGGACTATCTCCCACTTTCACACCTATAAGTTTGAAGGGTAAACTATCTATATTGCAAGATAAGAAAACCATGGTTGCATTCAAGAACCACTCTCCCACCTGAATACCATATATCTTACTTTTGTTGAAATTAATCTTTAAACCCAATATCATTTCAAAGTTCTGAAGAATCGCTTTCATGCTCTAAAGATTGTCCCTATTGCCATCTGCCACTATGATCCTATCATAAGCAAATTGCAACATATTAATTTCCTTCTCTTTATTAATCTTAAATATATGGAAATCCCCTATGTCTACGACTTTATTCATCATACAAGTTAAAACCTCCATAACAAGAACGAACAAAAAATGGGCAATTAGGTCACCTTGTTTGAGACCTCTCTCAACCTTGAAGTCCTTTGTTGTATTTCCATTTACAATAACAAACATGGAACTAGAGAAAACACATCCTTCCATTACATTTCTTAAAGAATTCAAAAGAATAACCATCCGGGCCATCACTTTTGTTACAGTCATAAGACTACACCATCTCATTCACTTCCTCCTCTGTAAAAGGTCTCTCGAGCCACCCTCTATCATGCTCACTTAAGATCTTAAAATTAAGACCTTCCAAAACTGGCATCGTAACATTGCTCTCTTTGAAAAATCTTTCAAAGAAAACTTTGACAACCTCCTTTATTTCATTCACTCCCTCCACATTACCATATGTCTCTTCCAATAAAGTGATTGAGTTCCTTCTATACCCCTCTTTTAGAGAGTTATGGAAGAAACGAGTGTTTTTATCTCCATCCTTCAACCAAAGCTGCCCCAACTTCAATATTAGCATACTCCCCTTTAAGTTTAATGTGTTCCATAACTCAAGAGTTGCGTTACTCCTATCCTTAAAAATCTCCTCAATATCACCTCCAGGATTCTCCACCAACAAGCTATCCAAAACATTAAGATTTTTCACTTCTTCACTCACTTTCAAATAAATCCACCCAAATACTGTATGATTCCACTCTCTAATGTACTTCTTCAAACTCTTAAGATTCTCATACAACACAAAATCTCCTCCCGGCCACCTTGATCTTACCCATTCATCTTTTATAAAAGGATTAAAACCCTCATGCTTGAACCAAGCGTTATTGAATCTAAAGTGCTTTGAATCCCAATCAATCTTGCTCATTTTAAGCCATATGGGATAATAGTCGGATATATCTCTACACACCGCTCTTTGGTCAATGAGATTCTAATCTTCAATTAACTTTCTAGATAACAAGAATCTATCTAGTCTACTCATAGTCATCCCATTCCCTTTGAACCACGTGAATCTTCCCCCAACACATGACATATCAACCAAACCCATGTCCTCGATAAAGCCTTTAAAACTATCCGTGTATCTTCTACTATGATGCACCCCTGCTCCTAATCTTTCTTCTCTTGAACAAACTTCATTAAAATCTCCACCTAAATAATATTCTTCGTTAATTCTTTTTTTACCTCTTCTCAACCAAATTTCTCCGCACCACTCTCCTATCCACCGCATTACAAGGGATATTTTGGACTTTCGGGATATTTCGGTCGCTAATAAAGAGGCTTGCGCTGAAACAATGTCCGATGAAGAAAGATCAGTGATATTGAGATTCCCTAGAACCCGGTTACTTTCTAGGACATGTTGAACCAACTAAACTTCAAGAGGGTACTTACCTTTAAACCCCATGCAAGCCTAAACCTAAAGATTTGTTTGTTTGTATGTGATTATTTATACATAGCGACTTATTTGCTTTGTTTGTGTATGATTACTTGTACATAAAATCATGACATCATACCATATCATTTTAAATAACCATTTCAAAGGTCCCAAGGGTCTGTGATGCAGGGTTATGTTGAACCAGACGTCTATCAAGGGGCAAGAGGATTTATTTTCCTCTAACCAAACGGTCTCAAAGAAAAAAATGCGATAACTTGAGTCAAGGGCTATGACCCACTTGACATGGTGAGCTTGATTCTCGTGGAAGGACATCCAACGATACGAAGTTCTTCAATCAAAGTTATAATCAAAGTTCAACTTCTGACATCTTCTTGTGTTTACACTATAGGATCCTTGAAAACATTGCATCCATATAACATGCATGTCATCATAACAGGTTTTCCCCATACAGGTTTCCTCATCCGCTTACTTTTTATTTCAGTAAAAATGGCTCTAGAATAGACTATCAAGGATCTTCAGACCCAAAATGCCAAATTCCAACAAGTGCTCCTGAACTTAGCCAAGGGGCAAGAAGAAGTGAAAAAACTCCTCATCGAGAGGATGACCGAGAAGAATCCTAAAGACGACAAGGATGACCAGTTAAAGCAATTATAAGCTGAGATAGCAATAATGAGAATTTAGATGTTGGGACAGATGGCTCTTATCCAAAACTTAGCTCGGGGAAAAGGAGAGTTGAGAGTTCTCGTCAACAAGTTTCATCACGATGGATGCGTCCATATGGAGAAACAACTAGAATTGGGGATCGAGTCATTAACCAGCCTCAATTGAAACAAGAAGATTTGGTTGAGAGGACACATTTCAAAATGACTGTTATGCCAAGAGTCCAATAACAACCTCACCAACCACGACAGGGTGGCCCGCGTAAGCAAGATAAACCCAAAAGACAATTTACCAAGATCAACATGTCCTTGGCTCAAACATTGCTTCATATATTGGAAGCCAAGTTGGTTACATTAAGGGAGCCTCCTCAAAAACCTAACACTTATGCTCCTAATTACAAATACAATGAAAGGTGCGCATACCACTCCAACAGTCAGGGACATGACACTAATCACTGTTGGGCGTTGAAGAACAAGATTCAAGACCTGATCGACAAAGGAGTGTTGGAATTTACACAAGATGGTCAACTGGAGTTTTTCTGTCATCCCTCAAAGACACACTATCTGAAGTGACAAAGTTTAGGCAGGAAAATTTTTGTTCATTCGAATTTCTAGTTGTAATTTCTTTGTTTGTTTAAACATTTGTCCTTATGTCAAACTTTTGTTGTTCTCATTAATGCATTGCATATGTTTGTCTTGAGTTAATCCATTCGTTTTCACTAAACTGAAATTATACTTTTACTCCTTTTTTGTATGATATTCAACTCTGGATTACAAGCTATAAGCCTTTAGAGGGAGGATGACGAAAGCAATACCATAATCTCATACAATATGCTTTTGGATAAACCTTGCTGACGATGTACACGCGTTCTTTCAATTCCTAAATAGTGGAGTTATAAGGAAGATAATCCCTAGTCAACCCCTTTGAGCCAAATAAGTAGGAGTTTTCTTTTTCACACAAATTGAAACCTTTAATCAAAACCTGGGGCAAGGTAGTTCCTCAGTTAATTCAAATGCGTGTTCAGTCGCAAGCTTTCACTTCATACATAACGAATGACATCAAAAACATCCATCTGAATCAAAAGACGGCGATGGTCCCCCGTAAAATAGGAAGTCATTATCTCTCAAAAGAAAAAGCCCACTAAGTCAAAACCTACGAAGGAGACTTAAGAAAAACCGAGGCATCCCACTGACTGTAATCTCAAAACAGCCAGGCAAAAATTAGGGATAGTAAATAAAAAAGAAGTCGCTAAAAATCCTCAACAACATGAAAAATGTTGAAAAAATGACTACATTCTCAAATAAACTTCCAGTATCCGAACCATCACCAAAATATCATTCCAGATTCTATTGGGATATAAACGCATAATTAACTGAGTATAGGGCTAAAGAACATCATGAAGAACGGGTGGATACAAATAAACTTTGAGCCTTATCCTTTGTTTCTTAAACCGCGAACCAGGCCACGCTACAACCCTTTAAAAGTCTTAATTGAAGCATGTGTTAGTTCGAAAGCATACTATTACAAAAGGTATCCTGACTCCTGTAAGGCTTACTGTAAATCCTGAGTTGAATTCATATTCTTACAAAATTATTTTATTTTCTAAAAATGAATTTTTAAAACTTCAAGACAAACATAAACTTTGCATTGTTTGAATACCGCTGTTTGTATATAGCTAATTGTTTGACAAAGGAGAAATTCGCACGACGAATATCCGATGAACGAAAATTCTCTCAAGAAACAGAATCACTTCAAATGGAAAAAAACTTCCAATGAAAAATCTCCCATAATCAAGGGGACATGACACGTTATTGTCCAACTCATCTGTGGTAGTTAAGTCAAGATTCCAAGAAATCTCTCATAAAATCCTGAATAGCCAGGGGCAGGTCTCCATCAGAATCACTTAGGGAATTGAAAATGAATTCCAGTAAAGGGTCACGTACGACCAAACAAACATTTTTTTGGAAGTGCTACAACACTTACTACTATGGACAGTGACAAATCCCTACAAAGTCCCTTTCATAAGGTGATCCCCAGTCAAGTCATCAGAGCCACCTCTATAAGGTTATCCCCACAAAATAATCTTCACGGATAAGGGTACAAACCCCATAAGGCCAAATTCATGGATATATCCACAAATTTGGATCCATGCAATCCCCAGCCAGAGTTTCAATCTTCGAAAATTCTCTCCCCAACTGAGTTGGTCTTAAGAAGACTCCTCGAGGATTTATGCCAAAAGAAAACACCTCCCCAGCAGATTGTCAAATGTTCTCTTCAACATGTTTTATTTCCCCAACAAACTACAAATTCCCCAGTATGAGTCTTTATCTTAGACCAATACAAATCAATGGACAAAACCCCTTAATCCCGAGTAGAGTCATTGCAATCCCCAACAGAGTTGTTACTATCCCCGAAAGTTACTGCGAAGCCTGGAATCCGACCAGATAACAGTTTAACTTCAATTTTTCTGCAAAGCATGGACCCGACCAGATAATAGTTTAACTTCATCAATTGCTGAAACCTGGACCCAACTAGATAATAGTTTGAGTTGCTGAAACCTGGACCCGACCAGATAACAGTAAATCTCAATTTTAAGTTACTAAAGCCTGGACCCGACCAAATAATAGTTTAACTTCTTCAATTTCTGAAACCTAGACCTGACCAGATAACAGTTTGAGTTGCTGAAACCTGGACCCGACCAGATACTAGTTAACCTCAAGATCAAATTGCTGAAACTTAGACCCGACCAGATAACAGTTCGAGTTGCTGAAACCTGGACCCGACCAGATAACCGCAAGTTACTACGAAACCTGGACCCGACCAGATAATAATTTAACTTTTTCAAATCGCTAACAAAATTCCTCTTCCCCAGTAGAGTTTGCCACTATCCCCAGTGAGTTCTATAAATCTTGGAATCTGACCAGATAACAGTTAACTTCTTTATCCCTAGCAAGTTGTTGTGAATCCTGGATTTCGACCAGATAGTAGTTAACTTCCATTCTCCAAATTAAGAGGTAAATCCCCGGTAGAGAAACAGACAACGAAACTCTTAAACTCTTTCCCTCAAGCAGAAATCAACACTCTCCATAGAGTTTCCCTCAAGCAAAGTCAATGTTCCCCAGCAGAGTTCTCCTCAAACAACAAAACAGGAATCCCCAACGGAAACACTCTAAATAAGGTTTGAAGATGCACACACTCTTCATCCTCAACAACGATCCGAGATTTAACTTCCCAAAATTCCCCAGCATTTTTCAGGGATTTATTTTCCCGGACAAAGATGCACTTCAATAACATTTCACATTCATACATCATAGCATATGCATACGGAGCGCATATAACACAACCTCATTTTTTAGAACACCATTACACAATGCATTTCATGCATCATGACATTGCATGCAGCTAAATCTTTACCTTTTCAGGAAAGATTAATCAACAGATAATTATCACCAATAATTTTCAATAGGTCCAAGATTAGTTCCTAAAACAAGACAGAGCAACTACCTACGCGACCAAATGTAGCTTCACACGAGCTCATCATGAAGCAATCTTACACACGTTCCTTCTAATTTCCAGATGAAGTTTCACACAGACTCATCCCGAAGCAGCCATACCCAGGCTCCTTCTCATGAATTTCTAGATGCAGTTTCACACGGACTCATCCCGAAGCAGCCCTACCCAGACTCCTTCTCATAAATTTCAGATGCAGTTTCACACAGACTCATCCTGAAGCAGCCCTACCCAGGCTCTTTCTCATACATTTCCAGATGAAATTTCACATGGACTCATCTCGAAGAAGCCCTACCCAGGCTCCTTCTCATATATTTCCAGATGAAGTTTCACACAAACTCATCCCGAAGCAGCCCCACCCAGGCTCCTTCTCATAAATTTCAGATGTCGTTTCACACAGACTCACCCTAAAGCAGATATACCCAGGCTCCTTCTCATATATTTCTAGATGAAGTTTCACACATACTCATCCCGAACCATCCCTACCCAGGCTCCTTCTCATATATCTCCAGATGAAGTTTCACAAGGACTCATCCTGAAGCAGCCCTACCTAGGCTCCTTCTGATATATTTCTAGATGAAGTTTCACACAGACTCATCCCGAAGCAGCCCTACCCAGGATCCTTCTCATATATTTCCAGATGAAGTTTCACATGAACTCATCTCGAAGCAGCCCTACTCAAGCTCCTTCTCATAAATTTCAGATGCAGTTTCACATGGAATCATCCCGAAACAACCCTACCCAGTCTCCTTCTCATATATTTCCAGATGAAGTTTCACATGGACTCACCCCAAGCAGCCATACCCAGGCTCCTTCTCATATATTTCCAGATGAAGTATCAAAGGACTCATCCCGAAGCAGCCCTACCCAGGCTCCTTCTGATATATTTCCAGATGAAGTTTCATACAGACTCATCCCGAAGCAGTCCTACCCAGGCTCCTTCTCATACGTTTCCAGATGCAACTTCACACGGGCTCATCCTGAAGAAATCTTACACAAATTCCTTCTCATATATTTCCAGATGCAACTTCACACGGGCTCATCCTGGAGCAATCTTACAAGGGTTCCTTCTAATGTATTTCGAAATGCAGCTTCACACGGGCTCAACACGGGTCCATTCCAGCATATCATTCAGATTCAATTGACCAAAGATTTATTCTGATACTTCTCTGACACCTACTGTTTCGGTATAAATCGACCAAATATTTATTCCGATGCTTCTTCTAATCTCTATCAACAGTCACTTTGGATGGCATCTATAAGCCCATCTCTGACAAACTTTTCATTATTCTCCAAATGATATCTTTAAGACCATTCCCGACACAATCAAATAACACATCAGCGAGTGTAAATTTCTAGACACTCTAGTGTTCAATCATCTACTACCTTCAATCCACGAACGACGACGTGCCATTATCACTTTTCAGGTTCAAGAAGGCACAAGGATGGATCAACTCAAGACACCTCCTTAAGCACTGATGACTCAAAATTAGGGTTTGAGTTTGCACAAGGAAAATTGGACCTCTAATGCCTCAAAAGACTTTAATGGATCATTATGGACCTACAAGAATGCTATGACAAGTTTCAAGCCTTGGATCACCAAAATTTCCCAGCCAATTGACCAGATGATCTAAAATCAGTTGTATTGATGAAAAAGTCAATTGTAGCACCAAAAGTCAAAGTTTGACTTTTTTGGTCAACATTAAGTTTCAAAGATCACAATTCACCAAGACTTTCAAAAATACAAAGCTTGATCATCAAGAAATGATCAAAAGTCAATGTGAAAAGTCAAACTTTTCAAGACTTAGAAATTTTTTCTAAGTGTTTTTGTATATAATAATTTCATTACTTGATGCCATTCTTTCACCAAGATGCAAGATGATTCAAAGAAAACTTCCAACATGAAAGTTTTAGATATCAATTAGATCTAAAACATTGTAGGGCAGGAATTTTTCTAGAAATGCTTGAATTTTAAGTTATAAATTCATGAAGTCATGGCATTTTTGATTAAACACTTGGAGAAATTTTCAGCAGGTTTGATCAGGTTTTTATCCCAACTTCTTGGCCAGTTTTCATCAAGTTCCAATTGGATTCTTCAAAAATGGAAAACATGAAATTCTAGAGGATGTTTCAAGATTTCCAAAACATCTAATAGCATGAATTTATCATACTTGAGCTAGGAGATTCAAGGACCCGAAGTTGGGCATTCATTCTTGATTTATAAGGCAGATTTGTGATAAACAAGGAACCAAAATCTTATCTATGCTGCATAATCTTCACTTTGCAGGCCTTTTGACTTGTAAATCTATCCATAATCAAATGTTTACACAATTTATTGAACCATTATCCAAGTGATTCAAGTATTATCCATTGCATCTTTCCATTTTTGGCATAAAGGCACCATTGCCATTATTGAAAAGTTCACTTTAATCACAAAGTAAATTTCTTGAGCCTCTAACTTGTTGTTCTGATCACACTCAACTCCTACAAGTCAGAACAAACATGTTTAAAGTGATCAACCACTTTAGATAGCCTGGTACAGGCATTGGAAACATGTTCTTCATGCTTGCTTAAAAAACAAGCAAGAATGCATAACATGTGATTTTCAAAAATCTGAGTTGTTTCAAATCTTAAACCTTCTCTATAAATAGTGAGGCCAATTTCAAGAGAAAGAGGTCAGAAAAAATAGAGAGAAAGGCCATAATTTTTGTTGTGTTAATAAACCCTCAAAATCTCATATTCAAAAAAGCCATAACAGTCCACAAAGTCCCGACTCTTGAGCTTGAAATCCAAATCCTAGAACTCTACATATTTTGCAAGTTCTGTCCAAACATATAAGCACCTCACATACATCATATAGAATTTTATTCAAACTCAAGAACAAGCTTATGTAACACCTCCGTTTTTTCCAAGTTCAAGAACAGCCAAGGCAGCAACTCAAGTTCAAAGCGTAAATTCCAGCTTCAAGGTAAGTATTCTTGAATTTAACCCTTCATTTCAAGCATCATTAATGTTTCATTTTTAAAGATAAAATATAGATATCATTGCCTTGAAGCTAACCATATGCTTGCTTTTCATTTTCACTGACCATGTGTTGAGAACTAACCCGTGTATGCAGCAAAATAATGATAAAGTGAAAAAACTACAGGATGAGTCGACACATACTCACATGAGTCGAATCATTTTAGTGACAAAACATGCTATGAGTCGACACAAAGCCTCATGAGTCGACACATACTACTATAACAGGCACAAAATAGAAAGAAAAAAGGCATATGAGTCGACACAAAACACGTATATATCGCCACAAACAAGGAATGAGTCGACACATGCTATTATGCATCGACTCATACTGAGTTAATTTGGTTTTACAGGAGCAAGGAAAAGTTATGTGTCGATGCAAAAGAGCACATGTCGACACATAATGTTTAAAAATGCAATTTTCTTCTTTTTTACACTGATTTTATACTTTCTATATACTTTCTTCATGGCTATTAAATATGGTTGTAATATTTAAGCTCTTATTTCACCCCCATTCATAAATTGTATCCCCCATCCCCCTAATGATGTAAAATCGTAGAATTTACATTTTCGCAATTTACCGCTTTCAATATAATGGTTAGTAATTAGGGTGTGTATGGCAGGATAAAATCAATGCTTAGAAAACCCTAATCTCAAGACAAAAATACATGCAATCAAACACACTTTTCACACTTGCACCTCTAGGGTTAACTTCACTTGTTGTCTTAAAAGTGGTCATGTTATGCATGTGAGACATCTTAGCAAAAACAAACAAAATACAAGATCAAAGTCCCTCGATGGCGCTACGAATGTTACCTTACAATTGATCTTAGTCCCTTATGAAAAATTCTAAGATATCTCACAATATTGCATCCTATGACTATACGATGACCCGCGCCTATCCCTTTACATCTAAAGATAGGGCTTCTTACATATCAAAGGAAGAAATAAATGAACAAAAGACTTTTGAGTAGGTAGAACGTTCTTAGTTGCTTGCTCACAATCCATCTTCAAAAAACAAAAATCTTTTAAAAATACACCAAACACTTACAAAAAAACATGAAATATTTTCAAAAAAAGTCCAATACTTTGTATGCATTCTTATAGAGACGAGAATCATTACAAAGTTTGCCTAAATGAAGGCACTTTTCAAAAATACTTTCAAAACCCACTACATAAACATTTCAAACAAAGTAATTTCAAAAGTGATCTAGCAATCAACTAAGATCCCATAGATAACTATGGATGAAAATGGTGCTAACACCTTCCCTTTTCATAACCTACCCCCCGAACTCAAGAAAATATCTCAAAGGTCTTTCCTGTTCTTTCACCCTTTCCTTATTGGATAAAAGAAAATTCAGTGGTGACTCTTATTATCCGCAACAATTGCGATCAAATGCAAAACACCCAAGTCAGTTTTGCTTCCGTATTACAACAGGTGTGAAGAAAGCCTTAAGACAATAGAAGAACAGAGAAAGACCATCGTTGAATTGGAGAATGAGAAGAAGAAGCTTCTATATCTGTTTCACATCTTCAAAGTGATGTAACTCTCTTAAATTCTAAGCTCAATAACATGTCATATTCCTTGAAGAAGATGAAAAGAGAGGAAAGAGATACTGAAGTTGATTATCAATATGATAACAAACAAATAAGAGTATCTGAAGAAGAGTCATTTTCTCCTGAAAGGAAGAGAATGATCAACATGTCCAACCACATGTTACAACATCCTGGAAGACATGATAAAACATTATCCATATTTCAATCATCAACTTGGATATGCCATTATTATAGTGAGAATGGTCATATAAAGCCCTTCTGTTACAAATTGTATAGAGATAATCTTCAGTTCATTCTAAGGATGATCAAGTGAGCAAAAAGAGAAGTGTTGAAAATAGGGATATGAACTTTATTGCCCATACTTCCTTAAGAAACTCAAATGGAGAAGACTGGTATTTTGGCAGTGGTTGCTCTATGCACATTCCATGATTTCAGAAGTTATTGGTGAATATTAGGCCTCATCCCACAGGATCCGTAAGATTTTGTGATGGGTTTAATGGTTAAATCAAAGGAGTTGGTAAGTCGATGTGTGTTGGTTCTCATAGTTTAGAAGATGTTATTTATGTGAAAGGATTAACTGCTAATCTCATTAGCATTAGTCACTTGTGTGACCAAGGTCTGCTAATCCACTTCACAAAGTCAGAATGTCTAGTCAAAGATAAAAAGGGATGCTATTCTAATGAAGGGAATTAGATCTAAAGACAACTGTTATCTATGGGAATCTCATATAATTTATTATTCTTCCACATGCTTAATAACTCATGAAGAAAAAGTAAAACTATGGCACCTGAAACATGGACATCTTAATATAAGGGGAATGATGGAGATTTTATATGAAAGAGCTATCAAGGAAATTCCAGATCTCAAGATTGGAGAAGGAAAAGTTTGTGGTGAGTGTGAAATTAGAAAGAAAACCATGATGTCACACCCGATGTTGCTGTCTACCCCAAATTTTCCCTACTGATATTAAACAGATAATTCATGCTAATTAATCATATTTTATTTATATTCATGTTTTTTTATTTCTAAAATTTTAAGAAGGTGTATATTCATTTATTTCTTTAGTAGGGGTGTATTTTTGTAAAGAGGTTGAGATTTAAAGAGGGTATGGGTTTCACAAAATCTGAATTAAATTTAATAGTCCATTATAGAAGTTTTTCTTTGAAGGCCCTTGATTAATTTTGTTAAGTCCATAAAAGAGGGAGTGTATTTATTAAGACATTGGACTTAGCTTTCCAAATAGCTAAGCCCATTTTATTTCGTAAAGTCCAATAATGACGAGGGTATGGATGGAATTGGGTTTGTCTAAAGTAAATTTGAATCCATTTCATATTATTATTATTATTATTATTATTATTATTATTATTATTATTATTATTATTTATTATTATTATTATTTATTCTAAATATTATCATTAACATCATTACCATGTTTTGGGTTAAGAATATCATTAATAATATTAAATATTAATATTATAATTTATTACTAATATTATAATTAATTTGTTATTGATTTTGATTAAGAGAGTTGACAAAAAGTTAGAGCTAGGGTTTGTGACCTTAATTTAGCGGCGCCTAGGTCTTGTTCTTCCTCGCAAAAAAAAACAACTAAGACCCATATACATAAATCTAAGTTATAAATCGAATAGAATCAAATCAAAGATTACAAAAAAATGAGTTTAATGATGATGGTTGATGAATATACAAGCAATTTTGCCCAATTTCATTCACATATTACAAACCCTAAAACCTATTTTCTAATCAAATCAAATCTAAGATTCTAACCTAAAAACAATATCAATCTAAAATAAAAAATGCAAATCAATAATATTTCCTAATTCATCTAACTTCTAACCTGTATAAAGCCCTAATTTCTAATGAAAAGAGAGAAGAAAAAAATTGAAGGCGAGAAAGGAAGAAGGATAATCCGAGAAGACACTTGTTTCAAATTCCATTCCCAACGTCAATGACTTCGTTTGAGATATGGGTTTCAAAACTGAAACCCTAGACTCTCCAAAAACCTTTGCGGCGCCATCTTCATTGCTCAATGTACCTGTGATTAGAGAAGAAGAAGATTAGTGAAGGAATAAGAGAAATCAGAAGAGGAAGAACTTGAAGGTTCATGACCGTAGAGGTAATCTGATGCTACACTTAACTTAGGGTTATTACTGTGATTTTTATTGTGATTCGAGGTTGGATTTAGGGTTGATAATGTTTAGAGGCCGCCGTAATTTAGGGTTTGTTTCTTGGTTAGGGTTATTGTTGGGGTTGTTGTGTTGAAGAAGGGAGAAAGAGCGAAAGAAAGAGGAGAGTTTCCGAGAGAGAGACGAAGGTAAGAGAGAGTGTAATACGATGGGAGAACTGACTTGGGATGTTTTGCGTTTGATCGCAAATGTTGCGGTTAGCAAGAGTCACCATCGACTTTTTCTTTATCCAAAAGGAAAGGTTGAAAAGAACATGGAAGACCTTTGAGATTATTTCTTGAGTTCTTGGGGTAGATTATGAAAAGGGAAGGTGTTAGCACCCTTTTCATTCATAGTTATATATGGGCTCTTAGTTGCTTGCTAGATCACTTTCTTTGTTTGAAAATATGCTTTGTGGTGGTTTTTGAAAGTATTTTAGATAAGGCGCCTTCGTTTAGGCAAACTTTGTAATGGTTCTCGTTCGTAAGAACGTATACAAAGTGTTGAACTTTTAAAAATATTTCATGGAAAGTGTTTGGTGTGTGTTTGTTTTGAAAGTGTTTATTTTGAAAGTGAGCAAGGATGTTTGTTTTGAAAGTGAGCAAGCAACTAAGAGCGTTCCTACCTACTCAAAAGTCTTTTGTTCATTTCTTCCTTCCTTTGATATTGCTATCTCACCATTGATTGGTAAGAAGCCTTATCTTTGGATATAAAGGAACGGGCGTGGGTCATCGTATAGTCATGATAGCAATGTTGTAAGATGTCTTAGTATTTCTCTTTGAGGGACTAAGATCATTTGAAAGGAAACATTTGTAGCATCATCGAGGGACTATGATCTTGTATTTTTGATTGTTTTTGCTAAGACATCCCACATGCATAACATGACCATTTTTGAAAGGCAACAAGTGGAATTACCCTAAGGGTGCATGTGTGAATAATATATTTGATTTGCATGCATTTAATCTTTGATTAGGGTTATCTACTTGTTGATTTTTTGATCTTCCCATACAAACCCTAATTACTAGCATTTATATGAAAGCGATAAATTGCGGAAAGTAAATTTACTATGCTATTACATCATTTGAGGATGGGGTATACAAATTTACAAATGGGGATTGCAAGAAATTAAACCTAATTATCTATTACAACCATATCGAAATAATGAATAATGTACAAGAAATGAAAATATAATATACAAGGATATAAATTGAAAAGAAAATGATGTTTGTTTGGTTTTTGAGGAAAGGGCTTGGTTTTGACCTAATTAACCTAAATAAGTAATTAATATAAATAAAATTAAACCTAAACTAATTAAAAAAGAAATTAAGTTAGAAAGCATTTTTTAGGGTTTTTTTAGAAAAGGTTTTAAGTTTAATCAAAATAATATGGAAATTAATTAATTAAAAGAAACCTAAATTCTAAGTTAATTTTAAATAAAAAGAAAATAACTAAACCTAAATCTAATTATTAATTTATTAAGAAAAAGAATTAAATTTGTTTAAGAAAATATTTTTGTCTTTTTGTTTTTTAAAGGAATAAAATATACATGAATATAAATATATTAGATATATAAATAAATAAACTATTTTTTGGATTTTTATTAATAAAAATAAAAATAATAATAATAATAATAAAAATAATAAATAAAAATAATAAATAAAAATAAAATAAAATAAAATATAAAAATAAAAGTCAGGGGGGTTTGAAATGGAATTTGGGAGTTTGTTAGAAAAAACAGTTTTGTTTTGTTAGGCCAGGCCCCTGTTGTGCAGCAAAAAAGGGAAGGCCCATTCAGGGAGGCCCAGGCGCTGGTTTGCTTGCAAAAAAAGAAGAAAATGTTTGAGAAATATGAAAAAAGACAGCGCTGGGACTTGAACCCATGATCTTGACCATAAACACGCACTGCGTTTACCACTGAGGTGGCTGTACATCTGCTAACTTAACTGAAACCATAAATATATAATACAAAACAAGTTCTAGAAATGAAATTCATCTTCAACCTCCAGCCAAGGTCCCTATAACTCGTTCATTTTTCATCCATTCTCAAAACTTCCAACATCAAACTTGTTAGAAATTTCACCAGGATTCCAGAAATGTAAACAATTTAAACTAATTCTCAAAGATGATCATGAATTTCTAAAAGTACCAAATCCTGACCTAACTTTTTTCATAGATTCAAACCTAAATTTCTCTAAGCTCAGGCCATATAAATGAAAACTATGAATATGTACAGCTTCAGGGCAATGATATCTACATTTTATCTTTGAAAATGAAAGCCTAACATTGCCTAAATGAATAGATGGAAGTTCAGAAAAATACCTCAAGAATTAGAAATCGTGAAATGAGTTTGAGCTACTTTCAAAGAGTTGTGATGATCAGGTTAGCTTCCTCAAGTTCCCAGGAAGCTAATGCAATGCTTAGCTTGAGCTATGGATGGCTGGAATGGTCTGGAGAAGTCAACTTGCAGACTCTGTTTTTTGGTTATGGAGGAAGGTGATGGAGATGTTACAGTTCCAAAACAAGGACAAGGATGAACTATATTTGAGGTATAGAAGCTTTGCAAATGAATTTGAGGGAAAACGCACGAGGGAAATGAGAGATACAAGTTCAAGGTCAGAAATGTGTATCAATGGTGTTTTTGAGCAATTTCTGGTCTGTGAGTGTTTGAGAGAGTTTCAGGGTCTTAGAATTCGTGTCTTAGCTTGAAAATAGTGTCTCTATTTATAAGCAAAAGGTTTTGTGTGCTACAACAAGTCAGAATTTGAATTTACATGTCTAAGCTCAACATGTGATTTTCTTGACAAAACAAGCTTCCATGCCTTGTACCATGCTATTATAGAGTGGTTGAACTTTAAACAAGCTTGCTTCTGACTTTATGGATGGAGTTTACTTAAAGAGAACAAGTTAGGAGCTCAAGAAGCTGACTTTCTGCATAAAGCTTGCTTTACAAGAATGGAAATGGTGACTTTCTCCCTAAAATGGCAAAATGCTTTAGATAGTGCTTGAATCATTTGGAAAATTGATCCATCAGTTGTGTAAACATTAATTAAGGAGTGATTTGTAAGTTAGACACATGCAAAGCAAGATTATACAGCATGGCTTATGGATTTGGTCAAGTGTTCATCACAAAATTGACTTGTAATTCAAGTTTATCATGCCAACTTCAAGTCTTCGAATATCCTAGCTCAAAAATGATCTCTTCAAGTTCTTGGACATTTTGGAAATCTTGTAACATCCTCTACAGCCTTCACGTTGGACATTTTTGAAAATTCAATTTGGAACTAGGTGAAAAGTTTCCATGAAGTTAGGTCAAAATCTTGACTAACTAGGGCAAAATTTTACTAAGTCTTTTTAGTTTCATGGACATGACTTCATAAATTCATAACTTAAAATCCAAGAATTTCTAGAAAAATTTCTGACCTAGAATGTTTTTGATCTCATTGAGATCTACAACTTTCATGTTGGAAGTTTTCCTTGAATCATCTTGCATCATGGTGGAAATTTGACACAAAGTTATGAAAAAACATGAACTTTCTAACACTTAGAAAAAATTCTAAGTCTTAGAATTTTGACTTTTTAAAGATGAATTTTAAATTTTTGATTTCTTGATGAATAAGTTTCATATTTTGACATGTCTTGATGAGTTGTAATCTTTGAAACTTGATTTTGATCAAAAAGTCAATGTTTGACTCTTCAGTGTACAGTTGACTTTTAATCAGCTGACTGAAATTCAATTATCAATCAATTGATCTTGAGAAATGTTTTGAGCCATGAAATTAGGTAAAAATGATGTATTTTAATCCTTGAGACCATGTCTTAAACCAATAAGTCATTTGTTAGGTCAAAAGTTAAAAATTGAATCTCCTCAATCAAAACCCTAATTTTGACCATTTTGCCCTTTTGATGATCTGATCAAATTTCTTGAGGAATTGTGATACAAACTTGATCAATTGACATATATGAGTTCATAATGTAGATATGGACCAAAAATTATGAAGTTTGACTGTAAATTGACCATAGTTGACTTTTTCCCCAATATAGTTGATTTTAGGTCAATTGATCAACTGATTGAGCAAAAATGTGATCCAAGACTTGAAACTTGACATGAGCAATATTGGGGATCCAAAATGATCCATGAAAGTCATATGGGGCATTAAAAGTCCATTTGTCCTTGTGCAAACTCAAACCCTAATTTTTAGTTGTTAGTGTTGGAGGAGGTGTCTTGAGCTGATCAAACCTTGTGTAGTCTTGAATCAATGGAGATCTTATGAGAGATTTCTTGAGAAATGAGAGGGAAAATTTTGGGGTGCAACAATTGCCCATGTTCAATCTTCTTAAACCTGAAGAGTTAGATTGGCAGATCCATCATTCGTGACTTGAAGGTGAAAGATGATTGAACACTAAAGTGCTCAGAAATTTGCACTCAAAGATGTATTGGGAATGGGCTTATAGATGCCATTTGGAGGAATGATGTTAAATTATGGAAGAAGTATCAACACAAATCTTTGGTCGATTTATACTAAAACTTGATGCTTTACCTTTGGGAAAAAGGGTTAGTTAAATGCAGATGTATGCATGATGTTCACAAGATGAATGAGATTGTTCTAAATGCATTTCGTATGTATATGCTATGATGTATGAATGTGTGATGCATATTTTTCTGGGAAAATGAATCCCTGACTGCTACTGAGGAGTTTTGGGAAACTAAATCCCAGATTGCTGTTGGGGATGAAGACTACACATATCTTCAAACTTTGTTGAAAGAATGCTTCCGTCGGGGATTATCTCTTGAATGTTAGCTGTTATCTGGTCGGATCCAGGCTTCACAACAACTTGCTGAGGATGAGGAAGTCAACTGCTATCTGGTCGGATTCCAGGTTTCACAATAACTTGCTAGGGAAGAATAAATTAACTGTTATCTGGTCGAATTCCAGGCTTCGTAGAAAATTTCTTGAATTGAACTGTTATCTGGTCGGATTCCAGGCTTCACAGATTTTGCTTGAAACTAGTTGCTATCCGGTCGGATTCCAGGTTTCACAATGAATTTCTAATAAAGTTAATTGCTATTTGGTCAGATCCAGACTTCACAATAACTTGCTTGGAAAGATAAAACTGAACTGATATCTGGTCGGGTCCAGGCTTCACAATATCTTGCTGGGGTAGAGACAAACTCTACTAGGGAAAAGAAGTTAAGCTCTCGTCTGGTTGAGTCCAGGTTCTTCAATATCTCGAAGAGTTAAACTATTATCTGGTCAGGTTCAGGCTTCACAGTGTCTGAAAATTTACACTATTATCTGGTCGGATCCAGGCTTCTTAGTGTCTTGAGAAGTTAACTATCATCCGATCGGGTCCAGGCTTCATAGTATTTGAAAGTTGTACTATTATCTGGTCGGGGCCAAGCTTCATAGTATTTGAAAGGTTTTCACTATTATCTGGTCGGGTCCAAGCTCTATAGTGACTGAAAGGTTACACTATTATCAGGTCGGGTCCAGGCTTCATAGTGACTGAAAGCTGTACTATTATCTGGTCGCGGCCAGACTTCATAACAACTGAAAGTTGTACTATTATCTGGTCGGGGTCGGGCTTCATAACAACTTTTGGAGATAGTAAAGGCTTTGTTGACGACTTTACTGGGGATTAGGGGTTGTGGCCCTCTAATATGTAATAGTCTGAAAGGCAAACTTAAGCTGGAGAGGATAGACTATGCCGGGGAATTTTGTTGTTCGTTGTTTGTTGTATGTTGTATGTTGGGGAAATAAACCCTGTTGATGAATACTTGACGAACTGCTGATGATGTGAGTTCTTTTAGGAAGAGATCCATAAGGCTTCTTCTTTTAGGACCAACTTAGCTGGGGAGAGAGTTGTCAAGATATTGAGACTCTGGCTGGGGATCAACCTATGCAAAGAGACTTTGTGGGCAACTCTGATAGGGATTTGTTTATTATAGCCGTCCTTATGGGGATAATGCTAATGAAATAACTCTGTGGGGGATATCCCATATAGATTAAAGAGATGCTTGCTGCTGCTTAGCAGGACACATGTGCCAAATAGTTTTAATTATGTTCACATGCATATGTTCGTTCAATTTTAGTCATTGGACATTTTTGCATTCAAAACAAAAATAGAAAGTTTGCACTTTAAAGTATATTTGTACTGATATTTTGCCCATGAATAGGCATTTTTTTGTACAAAGAGATAGAGATCCTAGTAAGAGGAAATCGTCAAAAGGAAAACAAAATTTAAAACAAAGATAATAGCCATGTGGAAGTGATCTCATTGCACTCCAAATCTACCATTGCCCCAATGTCTTCGAATGCCCCTTGCCGTTGACAGAAGTTGATTGGATTGATCTTGGACCATTTGAACTTGAACTTTGGTAATAAAGTTGACCGTGGTGATTCCACGGGACATAGTCATACACTTTCAATCCTTAATTTTTTCCTGGACCGCCCTTTCGGGTTTTCAGCCCACCAGGATACCCATTTTTCCCCAAGTCGTCCTTTTGGGTTTTCAACTTGCCGGGTGTACAATCTTTTGCATATATCCCTAATTTTTGCCCAAACCTTTTGGTTTTCTGGGATGCCCTTATTTTTGCCTAGGTGTGTCAACCTAGCGGGTCTCTTATGCGTAGTATTTTTTAACTATGTCTGCATTCACATGATATGGGAAGTCTTCACAATCCATGGTAGTCAACATCATGGCACCGCTAGAGAACACTCTCTTGACAACAAATGGCCCTTCGTAGGTGGGAGTCCATTTGCCCCTGGGGTCGCCTTGTGGCAGAATGATGTGCTTTATCACCAAGTCACTAGCTTGATACACTTGAGGCTTGATATTTTTTGTTAAAAGCCTTGATCATACATTTTTAGTACATCTGACCATGACAGACAACAACCAGTCATTTTTCATCAATCAAGTTTAACTGATCCAATCTTTTCTGAATCCATTAGTCTTTGCCTAAGCCTGCCTCATTCATAATCCTTAGTGAGGGAATCTGAACTACCACTGGAAAAACCGCTTCCATGCCATAGATCAAATAAAAGGGAGTTGCCCTAGTTGATGTTCTAGCTGAAGTACGGTAGCCATGAAGAGCAAATGGTAACATCTCATGCCAGTCCTTGTAGGTCACTACCATCTTCTGCATAATCTTCTTAATGTTTTTGTTGTCCGCTTCGACTGCGCCATTCATTTTAGGTCTATAAGGAGAAGAATTGTGATGCTTGATTTTGAACTGAGTGCAAAGTTCTGTGATCATAACATTGTTGAGGTTAGTCCCATTGTCGATGATGATCCTTTTGGGGATACCGTAGCGGCAGATGTGGTTATGCTTGATGAATCTGGCTACCACATTCTTTGTGACTGAGGCTGCTTCGACCCACTTGGTGAAATAATCAATAGCAACGAGAATGAAGCGATGTCCATTGGAAGTAGTGGGTTTTATTTCTCCAATCATGTCAACGCCCCACATTGCTAATGGCCACAAAGAGGTCATGACGTTTAGAGGGATAAGAGGCACGTGGACCTTGTCAGCATAGACTTGGCATTTGTGGCAAGTTCTTGAGTGTTGATGGCAATCAGTCTCCATCGTTGACCAATAGTAGCCAGCTCTCAGGATTTTTTTGGCCATGGTATGTCCACTTGAGTGAGTCCTAAAGAGACCATCATGCATGTCTTCCATATTTTCCTTTGCCTCCTTCTTGTCCACAAATCAGGGTAGAGTAGAATCATGGTTGCGTTTGTACAAGATTCCATTATTTAGGAAGAATTTGGCTGAAAATCTTCGTAAGAACTTTCTATCATTGATGGATGGTCCTTCAGGGTACTCGTGTGCTTCAAGTTATCTCTTCACCTCATGGTACCATGGCTTTTCTATGTCAGCGTCGAGCTCATAGAAGTGTGCAGGTTCGTCGAATCTCTCAATTGTAATCATAGGAGCTTCGTTGTCCCATCTGACCTTGAACATAGAAGACATGGTGGCCAAAGCATCGACTAATTGATTTTATTCCCTAGGGAAGTGCTCAAAGGTGATCTCTTCAAAGTAAGGAATCAGAGATAGCACAAGCTCCTTGTAAGGGATGAGATTTGGGTGCTTAGTGTCCCAATCTCCTTTTACTTGGCTAATCACTAGAGAAGAATCCCCAAACACATTCAAACTCTTGATCCTCAAATCAATGGCAGCCTTTAGACCCAAAATGCATGCTTCGTACTCAGCCATGTTGTTCGTACAATCGAAGCATAGTCTGGTAGTGAAAGGAGTGTGGCAACCTTCATGCGAGATGATCATAGCACCAATTCCGTTACCCAAAGCGTTGGAAGCCCCATCGAAGACCATAGTCCATCAGATCCTTGTCTAGATCCATCATACGGTCCAGGTTTCGCACAGTCGGCCACTAACATGATGTTCTCATCCGGGAAGTCAAAGTTCATAGACTGATAATCATCAACAGTTTGATGGGCCAAATGATCTGCTAGCACACTTCCTTTGATGGCCTTTTTCATTGTGTATTGAATATCATACTCAGTCAAGATCATTTTCCATCTAGCTATCCGTCCGGAAAGAACAGGTTTCTCGAAGATGTACTTGATTGGGTCCATCTTAGAAATCAACAAAGTGGTATGGGTTAACATATATTTTCTTAGCTGGCGAGAAGCCCATGCCAGAGCGCATCAAGTTTTCTCGAACAGTGAATATCTGGTTTCACAGTCGGTAAACTTTTTTCTCAGGTAATAAATAGCTTGCTCTTTTCGGCCAGACTCGTCATGTTGGCCCAAAACACACCCCATGGAATTCTCTAGCACCGTCAAGTCCATGATCAATGGTATTCCTTCAACTAGAGGCATGAGGATAGGAGGTTCTTACAGATATTCTTTGATTTTGTTGAAGGCAACTTGGCATTCATCAGTCCATCTGACTACTTGATATTTCTTCAAGAGTTTGAAGATTGGCTCACAAGTAGTAGTTAAGTGAGATATGAAGCGGACGATGTAGTTAAGACGACCCAAGAATCCTCTAACTTTCTTTTCAGAGTGAGGGACTGACATTTCTTGGATGTCCTTTACCTTGGACGGATCGACTTCGATACCTTTATCACTAGAAACAAAACCTAGAAGCTTTCCAGACTGTACTACGAATGTGCACTTATTAGGGTTCAACCTCAATTTGTACTTTTTCAGCCTCTTGAATAGCTTGTATAGGTGATTGAGGTGTTCCTCTTCAGTTTTTGATCTTGCAATCATATCATCCACATATACCTCTATTTCATGATGGATCATATCATGTAACAAAGCTACCATATCCCTTTGATATGTTTCCCCTGCATTCATTAATCCGAACGACATGACCTTGTAGAAAAAGGTGCCCCATTGCGTAACGAAATTGGTCTTCTCCATGTCTTCGGGAGCCATCCTAATTTGATTATAGCCGGAGAAACCATCCATGAAAGAGAATACTTTATGCTGAGCAGTGTTATCGACTAAGACATTAATATGAGGTAGAGGGAAGTCATCCTTAGGGCTTGCCCTATTCAGATCCCTATAATCTACGCACATAAGAAATTTTCTGTCTTTCTTCAGTACCGGCACCATATTTGCAACCCATTGGAGATAAGATGTCATAGCTAGGAATCCTGCATCAAATTGTTTCATCACCTCAGCTTTTATATTTTCAGACATGTCAGGCCTCATGTGACGAACTTTTTGTTTGATAGGAGGACAATCTTCCTTTGTCGGCAGGCGATGAACTACAATATCAGTATCCAACCCTGGCATATCTTCATACGACCAAGCAAACACTTCCACATAGTCATGCAATATCTGAACCAATCTGCTCTTGACATTGCTTTCCAGGTTAGTGCCGATCTTGACCTCTTTCTTGTCTGTCTCGGTACCTAGATTGATGACTTCAACTGACTCTTCGTGCAGCTGAATAGCTTTTTCCTCTTGTAATAGAAGTCTGGCTAGTTCTCCCGGTATTTCACAATCTTCCTCGCCTTCGTCTTCGGCTTGGTTAATTGAACATTTGAAATCATAGTCGGCAATAGTAGAGTCATTGGCAATGAGATCCAAAGTGGATGAGGACCTGTAAGAGTGTGCATGTGTGCATGTAAGATACATGGCTATTTTGAAAAACGTATTTGAAGAAAAAGAAAGATAATGAGCACAAAGATTTGAATGCAAAAGTCAAATGATTTGTATTTAATGATCATATGATAAGATGAACATAAATAAAACCCTTGACAAATGGACCATAGTACCCCGGGCCAGACACATGGCTTAAAAGTCATTGTTTAATATTACAAACAAAATGTTGTTGAATTAAAAGAAAGCAATAAACAAGTAATTACTCCTCAATGAAGGAGACAAGAATGAAGTCCTTTGCGTGCCAATTTTTGAGCTCTGTTGTAGTAGGGTATACCCAATCTTTAAATGCACATTCATCATCAGAATCACCCACAATATTTACTTCATGACTTCAAATACGAATATGGGGCTTCCATGCACGAGCGCGCCTCACTTCTTTTTGAGCCTTGATAGTGAAACCCAAACCACACTTGTCTGCTTTGAATGGGATCTCGAGGAGTTTCCCCCAAGTATCACAACTTCCTTCTTCGACTGCAGCACGAGCATCTCTAAACAAAACCATCTTTGGCACGACTTTAACAGTTTTGGACACATCAGAGAACATTTGGCAGTAGCAACCATTGGTGGCACAACTTCAAAAGCCTGACACAGGGTCTCTATAAATTCGCCATCCATATCCACATATTTGAAAGAATTGAGGTGGCTTACCATGAACTCCTCCTCACCACAGTCAATGATAATCCTTCCTTTGACCGGATACTTGAGCTTTTGATGAAGAGTTAATGTTACTTCCCCTACTCCGTGGATCCAAGGGCGACCCAACAAACATGAGTAGGCAGGACGGATATCCATGATGTAGAAAGTAGAGTTGAAAATATGTGAGCCCACCTTGATCGCGAGATCCACCTCTCCATGAACTATCCTTTTGGACCCATTGAAATCCCTCACAATAATATCACTTGGTTTCAAAACTAGTCCTTCATAGTCTAAATGGTCTAAAGCCCCCTTGGGTAGCACGTTTAAAGAAGAGCCAGTGTCAACCATAACATGTGCTAGGGTAGTACCCTTACATTCAACAAAAACATGCAGAGCTTTGTTATGGTTCTTTCCAAGTGGTGTCAGATCAGCATCCGAGAACCCCAAACCATTATCGACCGTCAAGCTTGCCACACAATTTTCAAACTGGTCAATCGTGGTCTCATGAGGGACATGAGCCTTTTTCAGGAATTTGATTAACGCCCAAGCATGAGCGTCGGAACAGAGTAGCAAAGATAACATGGAGATCTTGGAAGGAGTTTTCCCCAACTGCTCCACAATCTTGAAATCACTCCTTTTTATAATTTTTAAGATCTCATCCATTTCTCGAGCGGAAGGTTCCCCATCGATAATGTCTTTTGCAGGTATTTCTATCTCAGCAGGCTCAACTACCTTCTCTTTTCCCCTTGTGCCAGTACTAAGCTTAGCAGTGGTGATACGGACAGGTGCCCTTGTAACTGTTGGTGGTGAGATGTTGGGTGAAAAGATTCTCCCAGTTCTGGTCACCTTACTAGAGCTAGTAATGTTACCAATGTCATCAGCTTTGCTTTCTTCAATCCAAGCGTCTTGCTTTATTCCATGGTAAAACACCTCAGCACCATAGTTCCATGGTACTGCTTTGTTGGAAGAGTATGAAATTAGCTTGAGGGTGGTAATTATCAGAGGAGCAACAGTCGGTTCATTTGAAATCATGATAGGACCCTTGGAGGAGATCCTAAGAGGCTTGTTTGAGATAGTTATGATGGAGAGATCTTCAATCTTATTGGTCAAATTGTTTGCGGAAGGAGTCTTCTCAAATAGGATCTCATGGCTATTCATCAGGCGTTGAATTCCTTCCTTCAGCCATTTGCATCCATTGAGTTGTTTGGCACAACAAACACAGTCCTTCAAACAGCCAGGGAAAATCCCGGCTTTCAGCAGATTCTTCTTGACGATGTTTAACAGAGTAGTCAAGTCTTCGACGGAGGAAACAAAATTGGTATCTTCAACAACATTGACACCCTTGCCATGATTTGGCATAGGCGCGGTGATTACATTCAGAGTTGGAGGAGGATCAAACTCAATGGTCTTATTATCGATTAAGTCTTGAATTTTATTCTTCAGTTCCCAACATTGGTCAGTCTCATGCCCGGGACTATTTGAGTGATATGCACACTTGGAATTCAAATTGTATTTTGGTGAAGAGGTATCTGGATTGGCCGAAGGATAACATAGTGTCACCAAATTAGCCTTTAATAGGTGTTGTAAGGCTTGGGATACTGACATGCCTATCCTTGTGTATTGTCTTGGTGGAGCCTGAAACCATTGATGATTTGAAGATGGTCTTTGAGCAGAAGTTGAATTGGAAATCCGGACAACATTAACGGACTGGCGGTTATCTTTCTTGGTACGGGCCCTTTCCCCATACACATCATTGATTGACTTCTTCCCAGTGAAGGTTTTTTTTACGGGATTGGAAGTGGAGGCATATGCTATGGGAATCTTCCCACTTTTGATACTGCTTTCAACTCTTTCACTGGTTAAGATCAGTTCGGTGAAACCGGATGAAGAACAACCAACCAACAAGTTGAAAAATGGACCAGATAAAGTTCCCATAAACATATCAACGTGCTCCCTACCAGTCAAAGGTGGTTGAACCCTACTGGCAAGGTCTCTCCACTTTTGGGCGTACTCTTTGAACCCTTCATCCTTACCCATTGTCATGTCTTGCAACTGAACTCTTGTCGGTGCCAAGTAGGCATTATACTAGTATTGATGGTAGAAAGAGGTAGCTAAGTCTTACCATGTATGGATATGGGAACCCTCAAACTGGTAAAACCACTCTAGTTGAGTCCCAACCAAGCTTTCTTGAAAAAAGTGAACCCAGAGTTTCTTGTCAGTGGTGTGCAGTTGAATTTTGCGCACATAAGGCTTTAAGTGAAGCTTTGGGAAAGAAACCCCATCATACTTAGCGAATACTCATATCTTGAATTTGCGGGGAATGACAACCTCAAATTTGAAACCCAAATCATCAAAATTCAAACCGGGGACGACTTGAATCTCAACGAACTTCAATCCGTCTTCTAGCTGCTTGTACTTAACATCGGCAGGAGGATACTGCTCGTCAAAATAATCTTCATCATCAGACACTTGATCATTGATACACCCAGCCTGGGTACTCTTAGCTTCTCCAATCTGATTCTCGTCTTCCTCAGATGAGTCTTCCACTACCGGGATCTGACGGACCGACTATTTGAATCTTCTACCCATGTTGACTAGGGATTTCCTCTTTGGTTTCTTTTTGGATGCTACCAACACCATCAAATCTTGTTGCCCCTTGGCTAGGGTCAGCAGAGTATCTTGAAACTGGGAGTTTTGTGCCTGTAGGTCCTTCACTGTTTTCTCGATATCCATCTTACTGAAATAAATAGCAGAGAGATAAGGAAACCTGTCGTGGAAAACCCATTATGTTATGATGCATGGAAGATTTGTATGCAAATGATTTCAAGGATTTATGAAATTTAAATTTGTATAGACAAAGAATGAACAAACGTCAAATTTCATTAATTAGTTCAAAATGATTACAACATGCCTCTTGGGCTTACAAAATAAATCTCTAAGATAAAAAGGTCAAACGCATCCTCTTCGGCACAAGGTAGGTGTTCAAGCTTCATTCTTCATGTAGTTGATTTGTAAGCTCCAAAACCCTTTTCTCACTCGCAGAGCATCGAGCTTCGAAAGTGTCTCGTTCTTCCTTTAGCTGAATCCAACCCTTTTGCAAGTCTTCAAAGTAGGCATGTTGGGATGGAGGACACTATATGGGACCTCTTCTTCTGCAACAGGCTCCATGATAACTGGTAGGATGGAGGGGGTAAGGCATCATGAGTTTTGAGCACGAGCTCGCACCCACCTAAGATAAGGTTCAAAGGGAATATAATTATTGCATCCCAGTGTCCCAATATCTTCTTTGTTTACCATCATCCGAGCTCATGCAAACCTTTGACGGTAGCCTTGATTGTCACTCTCGTAATCAAATACCACTCCTTGGATGAGCATATCATGAGGACCATCTCCTTCGGGCATATCCAAACTGTCGCAAGGCTAAGAAAGGGTTGTAAGTGATACCTCCCCTAATTCCAAGTAGAGGGACATTAGGGAATTCCCCACAACAGTCAATGATAGAAGTATCCGCCTAGGATCTCGAACATCAATGGATATCAAAGTGGGTGAGGGACATCATCCTTTGAGACCATGTCAATCTTTGCTCGTTCTTCAATGTCGATCAAGGTAAGTGCGAAATAAAACACTTGGCAAGTAGGGGAATACAACACAAGAGAGTACCTCTTTTCTTCATGGTGCGAGTATGGAAACAATGCAAAATGTATCCCAACAAGGTAGGTATAGGATTACGAGAGAGAAATACTGTGATGGCATTCACATCTATGAATTTGTCCGAGTTGGGAAATAGAACCAAACCATAGATGAGAAGGGATATGACATCCTCAAAGGCTTGAAAATTCAAATATTCCCAAAGTGAACGAGCCTTCTCCAGTAAGAACTTGGCTAAGAACCCTTGAACTCCATTTCTTGTCTCCCAATTTGCTACAATGTCAGCTCTCTTCAGATGCAAGGCTTCGGAAATGACTTCAGGTTTTGGAATCCCTTCTAAACTGGTGAACGGTGCTTGATCAAGCACAAACACTCCTAATAGAAAAGAGAATTCTTCTAGTGTTGGCACTAACTGATAGTCGGGGAAAGTGAAGCAATGATGCATATGATAGAAGAATTGGAAGAGCACGTACATCATATCTTCTTAGAAATTGGAGGTAGCCAAATTGAGGAGTTCACCATAATTCTTGGTGAAAGGAGAGTCTTTAGGTACCCTTGATGCTAACTCTCGGAGTTGAGGGTGTGATTTCACAAAGTTAATTCTAATGGTATTTCTTCGGACAAAGTTCATGGCCTACAAAACAAAGACAAAGATAAATTCCTAAATCCTTGAAATGTGTATGATGTTATGCTGTTTATGATGTTATGTACAAGTAAGCATATACACACAAGGCAAACAAGTCCTTAGGTTTAGGATTGCATGGAGTCTTATAGGTAAGTACCCTCTTGAAGTTTAGTTGTCTCAAACCTGTCCTAATAATAGTAACAGGGTTCTAAAGGGTCTCAATATCAGTTACCTTTCTTTTAGGCATTGTCTCAGCATAATCAGTCTTTTCTTGCAGCCGGGATATCCCAAAAGTCCAATATCAATGAGTGTATTATCGAGTATCAACTAATTTTCAGCTTTCCACTGAAACCGGTTATCTCACTACGTCCTAATGGCCAAGTTTGTTCAATTAAGGTTCTAAAGTCAGTTAGTGCTTCATGACGCCACTCAGCGGCCCCATATTCTCCTTGATTCAACACAAGGGATACCGGTACCCACAAAAGCGTCACCCTAACATAGCCATTGTTTCCACCATATCGGTCTACACCGTACAGTTTCCACATTCTATTGCTACTTACCTAAAAAGGTGTCCCAGATCCGGGTAGAGGATCAAAGTAAGCCCAAATAAGGAACTAAAATGTAAAGCAAACAAGTCAAACAATGAAATCAAGTAAAGGTGATCTAGCCCTAAGGTAACCCCACTTTTGAGTAACTCCCCAATAGAGTCTCCAGTTCTGTAATACGGTGGGAGAATTGACTTGGGGTGTTTTGCATTTGATCGTAAATGTTGCGGTTAGCAAGAGTCTCCACCGACTTTTTTTTATCCAAAAGGAAAGGCTGAAAAGAATAGGAAAGACCTTTGAGATTATTTCTTGAGTTCGGGGGGTAGATTATGAAAAGGGAAGGTGTTAGCACCCTTTTCATCCATAGTTATCTATGGGCTCTTAGTTACTTAAAAATGGTTATGTTATGCATGTGAGACATCTTAGCAAAAACAAACAAAATCCAAGATCAAAGTCCCTCGATTGCGCTACGAATGTTACCTTACAATTGATCTTAGTCCCTTAAGAAAAATGCTAAGATATCTCTTAACATTGCATCCTTTGACTATACGATGACCCGTGCCCGTCTCTTTACATCTAAAGATAGGGCTTCTTACCTATCAAAGGAAGAAAGAAATGAACAAAATAATTTTGAGTAGGTAGAACGTTCTTAGTTTCTTGCTCACAATCCATCTTCAAAAAACAAACATCTTTTAAAAATCCACCAAACACTTTCAAAAAAACATGAAATATTTTCAAAAAAAGTCCAATAATTTGTATACATTCTTATAGAGATGAGAATTATTACAAAGTTTGCCTAAACGAAGGCACTTTTCAAAAATACTTTCAAAACCCACTACACAAACATTTCAAACAAAGTAATTTCAAAAGTGATCTAGCAAGCAACTAAGAGCCCATAGATAACTATAGATGAAAATGGTGCTAACACCTTCCCTTTTCATAACCTACCCCCGAACTCAAGAAAATATCTCAAAGGTCTTTCCTGTTCTTTCACCCTTTCCTTATTGGATAAAAGAAAAGTCAGTGGCGACTCTTGCTATCCGCAACAATTGCGATCAAATGCAAAACACCCAAGTCAGTTTTCCCGCTATATTACAACAGGTGTGAAGAAAGCCTTAAGAAAATAGAAGAACAGAGAAAGACCATGACTGAATTGGAGAATGAGAAGAAGAAGCTTCTATGTCTGTTTCACATCTTCAAAGTGAGGTAACTCTCTTAAATTCTAAGCTCAATAACATGTCATATTCCTCGAAGAAGATGAAAAGAGAGGAAAGAGATACTGAAGTTGATTATCAATATGATAACAAACAAATAAGAGTATCTGAAGAAGAGTCATTTTCTCCTGAAAGGAAGAGAATGAACAACATGTCTAACCACATGTTACAACATCCTGGAAGACATGATAAAACATTATCCAGATTTCAATCATCAACTTGGATATGCCATTATTATAGTGAGAGTGGTCATATAAAGCCCTTCTGTTAGAAATTGTGTAGAGATAATCTTCAGTTCATTCTAAGGCTGATCAAGTGAGCAAAAAGAGAATTGTTGATAATAGGGATATGAACTTTATTGCCCATACTTCCTTAAGAAATTCAAATGGAGAAGACTGGTATTTTGACAGTGGTTGCTCTATGCACATTCCAGGATTTCAGAAGTTATTGGTGAATATTAGCCCTCATCCCACAGGATCCGTAAGATTTTGTGATGGGTTTAATGGTTAAATCAAAGGAGTTAGTAAGTTGATGTGTGTTGGTTCTCCTAGTTTAGAAGATGATATTTATGTGAAAGGATTAACTGCTAATCTCATTAGCATTAGTCACTTGTGTGACCAAGGTCTGCTAATCCACTTCTCAAAGTCAGAATGTCTAGTCAAAGATAAAAGGGATGCTATTCTAATGAAGGGAATTAGATCTAAAGACCACTGTTATATGTGGGAATCTCATATAATTTATTATTCTTCCACATGCCTAATAACTCATGAAGAAGAGTAAAACTATGACACCAGAAACATGGACATCTTAATATAAGGGGAATGATGGAGATTTTATCTGAAAGAGCTATTAAGGAAATTCCAGATCTCAAGATTGGAGAAGGAAAAGTTTGTGGTGAGTGTGAAATTAGAAAGCAAATCATGATGTCACACCCGATGCTGCTGTCTACCCCAAATTTTCCCTACTGATATTAAATGGATAATTCATGCTAATTAATCATATTTTAATTATATTCATGTTTTGTTATTTCTAAAATTTTAAGAAGGTGTATATTCATTTATTTCTTTAGTAGGGGTGTATTTTTGTAAAGAGCTTGAGATTTAAAGAGGGTATGAGTTTCACAAAATCTGAATTAAATTTAATAGTCCATTATAGAAGTTTTCCTTTGAAGGCCCTTGATTAATTTTGTTAAGTCCATAAAATAGGTAGTGTATTTATTAAGACATTGAACTTAGCTTTCCAAATAGCTAAGCCCATTTTATTTCGTAAAGTCCAATAATGATGAGGGTATGGATAGAATTGGGTTTGTCTAAAGTAAATTTGAATCCATTTCATATATTATTATTATTATTATTATTACTATTATTATTATTATTTATTCTAAATATTATCATTAACATCATTACCATGTTTTGGGTTAAGAATATCATTAATAATATTAAATATTAATATTATAATTTATTATAAATATTATAATTAATTTGTTATTGATTTTGATTAAGAGAGTTGACCAAAAGTCAGAGCTAGGGTTTGTGACCTTAATTCAGCGGCGCCCAAGTCTTGTTCTTCCTCGCTAAGCAAACAACTAAGACCCAGATCCATAAATCTAAGTTATAAATCGAATAAAATCAAATCAAAGATTACAAAAAAATGAATTTAATGATGATGATTGATGAATATACAAGCAATTTTGCCCAATTTCATTCACATATTACAAACCCTAAAACCTATTTTCCGATCAAATCAAATCTAAGATTCTAACCTAAAAACAGTATCAATCTAAAATAAAAAAAATTAAAATCAATAATATTTCCTAATTCATCTAACTTATAACCTGTATAAAGCCCTAATTTCTAATGAAAAGAGAGAAGAAAAAAATTGAAGGCGAGAAAGGAAGAAGGAGAATCAAAGAAGACTCTTGTTGTGAATTCCATTCCCAATGTCAACGACTTCGTTTGAGATCTGGGTTTCAGAACTGAAACCCTAGACTCTCCAAAACCCTTTGCGGCGCCATCTTCATTGCTCCCTGTACCCGTGATTAGAGAAGAAGAAGAAGATTAGTGAAGGAATAAGAGAAATCAGAAGAGGAAGAACTTGAAGATTCACGACTATAGAGGTAATCTGATGCTACACTTAACTTAGGGTTTACTGTGATTTTTGTTGTGATTCGAGGTTGGATTTATGGTTGATAATGTTTAGAGGTCACTGTCGTTTAGGGTTTTTTCTTGGTTAGGGTTATTGTTGGGGTTGTTGTGTTGAAGAAGGGAGAAAAAGCGAAAGAAAGAGGAGAGTTTTTGAGAGAGAGAGAGAGAGAGAGAGAGAGAGAAGAAGGTAAGAAAGAGTGTAACATAATGGGAGAACTTAATTGGGATGTTTTGCGTTTGATCGCAAATGTTGCGGTTAGCAAGAGTCGCCACCGACTTTTCTTTTATCCAAAAGGAAAGGATGAAAAGAACATGGAAGACTTTGAGATTATTTCTTGAGTTCTGGGGGTAGATTATGAAAAGGGAAGGTGTTAATATCCTTTTAATCCATAGTTATCTATGGGATCTTAGTTGCTTGCTAGATCACTTTCTTTGTTTGAAAATATGCTTTGTGGTGGTTTTTGAAAGTATTTTTGAAAAGGCGCCTTTGCTTAGGCAAACTTTGTAATGGTTCTCGTTTGTAAGAACGTATACAAAGTGTTGAACTTTTAAAAATATTTCGTGGAAAGTGTTTGGTGTGTGTTTGTTTTGAAAGTGTTTGTTTTGAAAGTGAGCAAGGATGTTTGTTTTGAAAGTGAGCAAGCAACTAAGAACGTTCCTACCTACTCAAAAGTCTTTTGTTCATTTCTTCCTTCCTTTGATATTGCTATCTCACCATTGATTGGTAAGAAGCCTTATCTTTGAATGTAAAGGGACGGACGTGGGTCATCGTATAGTCATGATAGAAATGTTGTAAGATTTCTTAGCATTTCTCTTTGAGGGACTAAGATCATTTGAAAGGCAACATTTGTAGCGTCATCGTGGGACTATGATCTTGTATTTTTGATTGTTTTTGCTAAGACATTCCACATGCATAACATGACCATTTTTGTAAGGCAACAAGTGGAATTACCCTAAGGGTGCATGTGTGAATAGTGTATTTGATTTTCATGCATTTAATATTTGATTAGGGTTATCTACTTGTTGATTTTTTGATCTTCCCATACAAACCCTAATTACTAGCATTTATATGAAAGCGATAAATTGCGAAAAGTAAATTTACTACGCTATTACATCATTTGGGGATGGGGTATACAAATTTACAAATGGAGATTGCAAGAAATTAAACCTAATTATCTATTACAACCATATTGAAATAATGAATAATGTACAAGAAATGAAAATATAATATACAAGGATATAAATGGAAAAGAAAAGGATTTTTGTTTGGTTTTTGAGGAAAGGGCTTGGTTTTGACCTGATTAACCTAAAGAAGTAATTAATATAAATAAAATTAAACCTAAACTAATTAAAAAAGAAATTAAGTTAGAAAGCATTTTTAGGGTTTTTTTAGAAAAGGTTTTAAGTTTAATCAAAATAATATGGAAATTAATTAATTAAAAGAAACCTAAATTCTAAGTTAATTTTAAATAAAAAGAAAATAACTAAACTTAAATCTAATTATTAATTTATTAAGAAAAATAATTAAATTTTTTTAAGAAAAATATTTTTGTCTTTTTTTTAAAGGAATAAAATATACATGAATATAAATATATTAGATATATAAATAAATAAACTATTTTTTGGATTTTTAAAAATAAAAAAAAACATTAAAGAAAAATAAAATAAAATAAAATAAAATATAAAAATAAAAGTCAGGAGGGTTTGAAATGGAATTTGGGAGTTTGTTAGAAAAAACAATTTTGTTTTGTTAGGCCTGGCCCATTAGCATTTTTGTAATCATAAAAAATAGAAATAAAAAAATAAATAGGCTAGTGGTTGTGATAGTGAAACAGGGGTGTTGTGTAGTAGAAAAAGGGAAGGCCCATTCAGGGAGGCCCAGGCGCTGGTTTGCTTGCAAAAAAAGAAGAAAATGTTTGAGAAATATGAAAAAAGGCAGCACTGGGACTTGAACCCATGACCTTGACCATAAACGCGCATTGCCTTTACCAATGGGGTGGTTGTACATCTGTTAACTTAACTGAAACCATAAATATATAATACAAAATAAGTTCTAGAAATGAACTTCATCTTCAACCTCCAACCAAGGTCCCTGTAACTCGTTCATTTTTCATCCATTCTAAAAACTTCCAACATCAAACTTGTTAGAAATTTCACCAGGCTTCCAGAAATGTAAACAACTTAAACTAATTCTCAAAGATGATCATGAATTTCTAAAAGTACCAAATCTTGACCTAACTTTTTTCATAGATTCAAACCTAAAATTCTCTAAGCTCAAGCCATATAAATGAAAACTATGAATATGTACAACTTCAGGGCAATGATATCTATATTTTATCTTTGAAAATGAAAGCCTAACAATGCCTAAATGAAGAGATGGAAGTTCAGAAAAATACCTCAAGAACTGGAAATCGTGAAATGAGTTTGAGCTGCTTTCAAAGAGTTGTGATGATCAGGTTAGCTTCCTCAAGTTCCCAGGAAGCTAATGCAATGCTTAGCTTGAGCTATGGATGGCTGGAATGGTCTGGAGAAGTCAACTTGAAGACTATATTTTTTGGTTATGGAGGAAGGTGATGGAGATGTTACAGTTCCAAAAAAAGGATCGGGATGGACTATATTTGAGGTATATAAGCTTTGCAAATGAATTTGAGGGAAAACACACGAGGAAAATGAGAGATACAAGTTCAAGGTCAGAATTGTGTATCAATGGTGTTTTTGAGCAGCTTCTAGTTTGTGAGTGTTTGAGAGAGTTTCAAGGTCTTAGCGTTCGTCTCTTATCTTGCAAATAGTGTCTCTATTTATAAGAAAAAGGTTTTGTGTGCTATAACAAGTCAGAATTTGAATTTACATGTTTAAGCTCAACATGTGATTTTCTTGACAAAACAAGTTTCCATGCCTTGTATCATGCTATTGTAGAGTGGTTGAACTTTAAAAAAGCTTGCTTCTGACTTTGTGGATGGAGTGTACTTAAAGAGAACAAGTTAGAAGCTCAAGAAGTTGACTTTGTGCATAAAGCTTGCTTTACAAGAATGGAAATGGTGACTTTCTCCCTAAAATGGAAAAATGCTTTGGACAATGCTTGAATCAATTGGAAAATTGATCCATCAGTTGTGTAAACATTAAATTAAGGAGTGATTTGCAATTTAGACACTTGCAAAACAAGATTATACAGCATGGCTTATAGATTTGGTCAAGTGTTCATCACAAAATTGACTTATAATTCAAGTTTATCATGCCAACTTCAAGTCTTTGAATCTCCTAACTCAAAAATGATCTCTTCAAGTTCTTTGACATTTTGGAAATCTTGTAACATCCTCTACAACCTTCATGTTGCACATTTTTGAATATTCAGTTTGGAACTAGGTGAAAAGTTTCCATGAAGTTAGGTCAAAATCCTGACTAACTAGGGCAAAATTTCACTGAGTCTTTTTAGTTTCATGGACATGACTTCATAAATTCATAACTTGAAATTCAAGCATTTATAGAAAAAGTTCCACCCTACAATGTTTTAGATCTCATTGATATCTACAACTTTCATGTTGGAAGTTTTCCTTGAATCATCTTGCATCATGGTGGAAATTTGGCATAAAGTTATGAAAAAACATGAACTTTCTAACACAGAAAAAATTCTAAGTCTTAGAATTTTGACTTTTCAATGATTAATTTTGACTTTTTGATTTCTTGATGAATAATTATAATATTTTGACATGTCTTGATGAATTGTAATCTTTGAAACTTAATTTTGATAAAAAAGTCAAAGTTTGACTTTTCAGTGTACAGTTGACTTTTCATTAGTTGACTGAAATTCAATTATCAATCAATTGATCTTGAGAAATGTTTTGAGACATGAAATTATGTCAAAATGATGTATTATAATCCTTGAGATCATTTCTTAAACCAGTAATTTATTTGTTAGGCTAAAAGTCAAAAATTGAATCTCCTCAATCAAAACCCTAATTTTGACCATTTTGCCCTTTTGATGATCTGATCAAATTTCTTAAGGAATTGTAATCCAAACTTGATCAATTGACATATATGATTTCATAATGTTGATATGGACCAAAAATTATAAAGTTTGACTGTAAATTGACCATAGTTGACTTTTCCCCCAATACAACTGATTTTAGGTCAACTGATCAACTAATTGAGTAAAAATGTGATCCAAGACTTGAAACTTGACATGAGCAATCTTGGGGATCCAAAATGATCCATGAAAGTCATATGGGGCATTAAAATTCCATTTGTCCTTGTGCAAACTCAAACCCTAATTTTCAGTTGTCAGTGGTGGAGGAGGTGTCTTGAGCTGATCAAACCTTGTGTTGTCTTGAATCAATGGAGATCTTATGAGAGATTTCTTGAGAAATGAGAGGGGAAATTTTGGGGTACAACAGAGAGATTAGAGAAAATGAGAAAGAATGAAAGAAAAACAAAAGATATACTCACTCCGTGAGGCTCCGAAATCGTGACACATGGCTGTTAACCGACCATGTGATGGAATGTTGTACAATAATTCTATGTGTCTCCCTATGATGCATCCTCAGTCAATATCAAATCATCATACTTCATTCTAAATACTTTTAATCTACGCCCTAGGATTAACTCCAGTGGGCCTTTAGATTAAAATGAACGCTCCAGATCCTATATCTGCACCGCAACTCCGTGCACCATATCACGCGTTACCCAATGGACCCATAGTGTTATATTGGGCTTATGAACGAATTCTAGGCCTAACCCTTACCTTACACACCCCCTTTTATCGCTATTTCAACTCAATTAGCACCCCCCGCGCTCTTGGATCTATGACAAGATATTGGGCTTAAGCCTTTGCTGAACACACCCCTGAAGTTTACTACTGAATCAAAACATGCACCCCAACCTATTTGGGTTCAGATTTACATTTGGACCCAAATGATTTTCTAATACACACCTAGTTTCTGATCTTTGCACCACTTATTTGAATTAATTAATTTTATTTAATTGATTTATCTTCTTATTTTATTTATTTAATGTTTGTCACATAAATCATTTTTTATCATAATTGCATTAAAATGTTTTTTTTGCATAAAAAAGTTATTAATAAATAAATATTGGATTTTTATTAAAAATATTTAATATATTTTTAATATTAAAAAAATAGTTATTTGTTAATTAAATATTTTCTAAAAATACTAACCCTCTTTTTCATAATTTCATCAAACATTTTTTATCATTCAATTTTTTTTGTTGCAAATTGCATCATACATCTAAGACAACTAACTAATTAAATACTGATATTTTTTTCTACTAACATAATATCAAATTCAACTTATTTTCAAAAAGGATTGTGGAGATCTTTTACATTAACTGCGAACTGCGTATATGATTCTGCTATTTTCAAACTCAGACAAAGTTCAAGGAGAATTCGAAACATTTCCACATTCCATAAAAAAAAACTAACCAAACACAACAAACTAAGAATTGAGACTCTGATTTCTCATAAAAGGATACGTAGGCACGCGGCTTAAAAACCAAGGTGAGTCCCCCAACTAAAATACTAAAATCCTTTCTATTTTTCTAAGCTTTAACAATAACATACCTTTAGATAAGAAATTCTCGATTTACCATACGACCTAAAAATGGAGCCCCTTGAGAACAAGGTAGATGAAGGGTGCCTAACAGCTTCCATTTGTCTAAAAACTACTCACGAATTTAGAATCTATGAACAAATTAGGGTTACCCGTTATTTCCCCGTCCTTAGGACAAAAATTAATGGTGGTGACTCTCTATTTTTTGCGGGTTACGACAGCTGGTGACTCTGCTGGGGAGACAACCCTAGGGTTTAGAGTTTTTCTTTTTAGGTCTAGTTTTTTTTTGGTATTTTCTATTGTTGGTATATTTTGTTTCTGTAATTGATTATCTGTTTATTCATATTATTTTCTATTATCACAATTATTTTGTTGTGGTGGGATTCAATTTCAAAAAAAAGTATCAAACCTTAGAAAGAAGGATTATCAATTGGCCAAGGGGGTTTAACATCCCTATGAGTTTTTGCGACAACTTCTCCTAGAGTAGGTGGAATTCATAAAAAGAAATATCTTGCAAGGTGTGATACGGTGGGAGAACTGACTTGATGTTTTGTGTTTCGATCGCATTTGTGCGGATAGCAAGAGTCGCCACCGACTTTTCTTTTATCCAAAAGGAAAGGTAAAAAAGCACAGGAAAGACCTTTTGAGATTATTTCTCGGGTTCGGGTGGTAGATTATGAAAAGGGAAGGTATTAGCACCCTTTTCATCCATGGTTTTCCATGGACTCTTAGTTACTCGTTTAGATCACTCGCTTTCATTTGACAGTGTGCTTGTGGTGTGGGCTTTGAAAGTATTTTGAAAAATCTCTTTGTAATGGTTCTCGTCTCTATAAGAACGCGCACAAAGTTTTTTTTTCGAAAAGTGGTTTAAAGACGTGTTTGTGAATCGTGTTTCGGAAAGTGTTTTGAAAAGATGTTTTGTAATGGTTCTCGTTTCTATAAGAACGTATATAAAACGTTTTGTTTTTTTGAAAATGTTTTTGATGAAAGTGTAGGTGTGAGAAGTTTTTATCGTGAGCAAGCGAGTAACTAAGAGCGAATCTATCTACTCGAAAGGTCTTAAATTGTTCTTTTCTTCCTCCTTTTAATGGTGCTATCTTACCATTAATTTGGTAAGAAGCCCCACCGTTGGATGTGAAGGGACATGCGCGGGTCAATTTCAAAATCATCGAAAGTAACTTATGAGACGCTTTAGCAATTTTTGTAAGGGATGAGATCATTTTAATCGAAGGCAACATCGAGGGTCATCGAGGGACTACGATCTTTTTTATCGAAGGGTCATTGCTAGAGCGTCCCATATTCGAGGGACATGATTCTATTTCCGAGGCAACGAGCGAGGTTACCCTAGAGGTGCACGTGTGAAAAGTGTGTTGGTTTCAAGTTATTTTATTCTTTGATTAGGTCATCTAGCGATTGATTTTTGAATCTTACCACACACGCCTAGTTACTATACAGTATAAGGAAAACAATAAATTGCGGGAATTGAAATTCTACGCTATTACAAAATATTCGAGAATGGGGGTACAATTTTTACAAATGGGGATGAATCAAATGAGATAGGAAGGTCTAAATATTAAACAATACAACCAAATCGAATTTTGTGCGATTTATATAAAGCTATGATAATCCATGAAAATAAAATTAACAAAATATGGAAATGAAATGTTAAGTATTTACTTGAAAAGAGAAAAGTAAAACATATTCTAGAAAATAAAATAATTGATTAAATTATATTCTTTATTTTTGTATTTTATTAATTTAAGTAAAATTTAAAGAAAGAAAACAAACTAAATTATTATTTTTTGGTGTTTTATTAAGTCAATTAAATCTAAAACAAAATTTATTAAAGAAAGAAAATGATAAAAATTATTTTCAAAACCTAAATCAAATTAATAAAATATATTTGAAGTTTTATTAGTATTTTGCATAACAAAAAAAGTATAAGAATAAAGCAAATAATTAAAAAAAACGCATGGGCTTAGGGTGATTTAGGGATGAGGCCCAAAGAAATCAAATGCTTTTTTGCTGTAACAAAAACAAACCAAAGGGGGGGGGGGTATGATTAGCAAAACAGATTGGGCTTAAGGGCATAGACGGTGGGTGATCCAACTCCTGTCCAACAAACAAAACTTAAGTTCTTAAACTAATCTTAGTATCTGATTAAGGGGAAAAAACGAAATTAGGGTTCTAAGGTCATCTCTCACGCGGCACCGTTCTTCATCTTCTTAATTCATCTCTGACATTTTTGCTGAAACCTCTAAACAATCTTACTACCCATCCCTGTTTCCTTTTGCGAACAAAATCGCTCTCTCCATTAACATGCTACTTCCTTATCTCACCGTGATTTACATCCTTTTTGAAACCCTAATTTCGGATTTAAACCTAAAAGAAACGAAACTAGTTCATCCTTGACCTCCCCCTAACTCTCTGTTGCCGGAACACAACCGTTCTCACCTCCCTAATCAAATTCTAACGATTTTCTTGAAGGGGTAAGATTTCTGTGTAATTCAAAGTAAATTCGTTGATTATTTTTATCTTGTCATATTTTTATGTTGATTAAGCTTTGCTCTCTTAGATGCAGAAAACACGCTCATGAAAAATATGGAAAAGAAAAAGAACCCATACCTGTTGGAGTTTTACAATTTCTTGTGATTTTCTGTGAAATAGAAAGGGAGAGGCGAGAGCGAGGATGGTGTCCCAATGGTGGCGGAAGTTGCACGAGGGGAAGAGATGAGTATGAAGGCGTGGCTTTTCTTACTTGTTGGCAACTTCTTCTTATCTGTGTTTTGGGATTTTGTGATAGTTATGTTGCTGGTGTTGTTCTTCTGGTTTTCTTGGGATTTTTTGTGATAGTTATGTTGCTGGTTTTGGTTGTTTGATGGCTACTGGTTTTTTTTGGATTGGTGAAGCTTGTTGCAGGTTTGGAATTTTGAGGTTTGGTTACAGTTTCTTTGGTTTGATGGTGGTTATTGTGTTTTGAGATTTGGTTCAGGTTTTTGAGGTTTGGCTTGGTTACAGGTTTGATGATGGTTACTGTGTTTGTTGTCTTGATGAAAGCTTAGCAGGTTTGGGATTTTTGATGGTTAACAAGTTTTGAGTTTTTGAGGTTTTGTTTGATGGTTGGCAGTTTGAGATCTTTTGCTGTTTTTTGAGAGTTGGATACTGGTTTTTGTTAACTTGGCTTGAGGCTTGTCAACTGTATTTTCAGCTTGAGACTTGTGTGTCCTTTTTTTCTATTGCCCTGCTTCTGTTATATTGACCCTTTCAAAAATGTTGGGGCCTCTTGGCCTTTGGTCTCTACCACAGGTTTTGCTTGCAACAGGTTTTGCTTACCGCAGGTTTTGTTTTTTTAGCAATTTTGATGATTCTTGGGTTTGCAGCAACTCCTCTTTTGTAGCAAAGCTTTTGCAGAATGTGCATTTTGGGAAATTCCAATAGCCTAGGTGATTTATTTTCTCTCTTCTTTCTCAATGACAATAAAAAAAAGCAAATTGCTCTTTTGCCTTTTTTCTGATTCTGAAAGGTTTGCATAGAAAATGATGATTTCTTGAGCAAGCTTTGCTTATTTTCTAATTTTGCCATACTTGCCATACTGTTGCACTGCTGCCTGTTTTAGCTTTTGTTGATGCTGTGGTTATTTGTCCGATTGTGATGCTGTTTGTTGTTTAGTTTGCGCTGCTGTTTGTGATGCTGTTTGGACAGTTTGCTTGCGAATTTGTTTGGTTCAGTTTTCTTGCGAATTTGTTTGGTTCAGTTTGTAGCATTTGTTTGGACAGTTTGTAGCATTTGTTTGGACAGTTTGTAGCATTTGTTTGGACAGTTTGCTTGCTAATTTCTTCTTCTTTCTTTTTTGTGAACCAAGAAGGATAACCTTCTTGTGATTTGCAAATAGGGGAAATAAATTATGATGAATTAAAATGGCATTCTGATTCCACATTGCAAACCTTAATGATGAATCCCTTTTGGAAAAATTTCTGTTCATGCCCAAATAATTTTGCACTAACCATGTTTTTTATTTCTTTTGTTTTCATGTGAGCATAATTGGATATGACAAAGCAAAGAAGGCAAGAAATCTGTGGCAAGCATGGAAGTCTTGGAGATAAGCAAAGGAACTTGATACGACTTCAATCTTCAGACAGACTTAGGCATAGATTAATTCTCCTAGGCCAATCAATCATTTGGATTTTCTTTGTAAATTTAGAAAAATCATTCTTGTATTGTATCCAATAGTTGTACCAATTCATCTTTAAATACCATAAGTTGTAAAACATAAAGTATTTAAAAGAATAAATTGTTTTGTAACAACGTTTGAAATTGGAGAAAATCTTATGAAATATTCTGGTGTCACTTGAAATCCTTTATCAACAACAACTTGTAATTTCTCTTCGCATCCTAATTGAATTTTGAAATTCCCAATCAAGATATTTGAAAAAAAATGCTCCAGTCTGGTAACTTAAATTCCAAGTAATCCCACTAATTTTGTAACTGCATTTCAAACAAACACGCACTGTATATTCCATTTCCTAACCAAACAAATGTTTTAAGGACGTAAATCATCTGGTCAACCTAGATCCCACAATCATGATTGTCTTACATGACAGTCTTAACCTCCATCTCTTATCCCAAACAAACCATACTCTGAGAACAAACATTATCTTTTCAGTAAATTGCGTGTTAAGAAAATTCAAAATCAATCAAATGCCTTGCGATGATTTTATAATTTTAAAGTTTTCCAAACTCAAATTTCTTCTGATTCTTTGAAGATAAACCCGTGAGCGACATCACATTTGACTATGAACAGACATAATCGTCTAAAAATCTTGTAGCTTGAAGAAATCATAAGTACAACCTTGAGGAAGCATGAAGACCTGTGAAAGCCAATTGGATCTTTGAGAATTCATTTTCTTTTGAGAATTGCAAGAAACCCTAATTGTTGGTTTACTGACACAGAAGAGAATCTGTCTGATAGATTTCTGAGCCAACTTGAATATCCGAGAAAACCTAGGGTTGTGTCTTCTATGAAAAATGGGAGGGAAAATTTTGGGGTACAACAGCTGCCCCTGTTCAATTTTATTAAACTTGAAAAGCGAGATCGACATGTTTGTCGTTTGAGGCTTGAAAGTAGAAGATAATTGAACACTAGAGTGCCCAAAAATTTGCACTTGATGACACGCTGATTTGATTGTGTATGGAAATGGGCTTAAAGATGCCATTTGGAGAAACAAAGCAGAATTGTCAGAGATGGGCTTATAGATGCCATCCAAAGGTGATTGTTGAGGGAAAGTTTGAACTAAATCTGAACAGAGAATGGATCAGAATAAACCGTTGAGAGATTTATGTGAAACAGTAAAAATCTGGAAATGAATCAGAATAAACTGTTGAGAGATTTATCTGAACTAGTGAAATCTGGAAATGAATCAGAATAAACCGTTGAGAGATTTATCTGAACCAGTAAGAATCTGGAAATGAATCAGAATAAACCGTTGAGAGATTTATCTGAACCAGTAAAAATCTGGAGATAAATCAGAATAAACCGTTGAGAGATTTATCTGAACCAGTAAAAATCTGGAGATGAATCAGAAAAAACCATTGAGAGATTTATCTGAACCAGTAAAAATCTGGAAATGAATCAGAATAAACCGTTGAAAGATTTATCTGAACCAGTAAAAATCTGGAAATGAATCAGAATAAACCATTGAGAGATTTATCTGAAACAGTAAAAATCTAGAAATGAATCAGAATAAACCGTTGAGAGATTTATCTGAACCAGTAAAAATCTGGTGATGAATCAGAATATACTGTTGAGAGATTTATCTGAACCAGTAAAAATCTGGTAATGAATCAGAATAAACCGTTGAGAGATTTATCTGAAATAGTAAAAATCTAGAAATGAATCAGAATAAACCGTTGAGAGATTTATCTGAACCAGTAAAAATCTGGAGATGAATCAGAATAAACCGTTGAGAGATTTATCTAAAACAGTAAAAACCTAGTGATGAATCAGAATAAACCGTTGAGAGATTTATCTGAAACAGTAAAAATCTGGAGACGAATCAGAATAAACCATTGAGAGATTTATTTGAACCAGTGAAGATCTGGAAATGAATCAGAATAAATCGTTGAGAGATTTATCTGAAACAATAAAAATTTGGAGATGAATCAGAATAAACTGTTGAGAGATTTATCTGAACCAGTGAAGATCAGAATAAACCGTTGAGAGATTTATCTGAACCAGATTTATCTGGAGACGAATCAAAATAAACCGTTAAGAGATTTATCTGAACCAGATTTATCTGGAGACAAATCAGAATAAACCGTTGAGAGATTTATCTGAACCAGTAAAAACCTAGAGATGAATCAGAATAAACCATTGAGAGATTTATCTGAACCAGTAAAAATATGGAGATGAATCAGAATAAACCGTTGAGAGATTTATCTAAACCAGTAAAAATCTGGAGACGAATCAAAATAAACTGTTGAGAGATTTATCTGAACCAGTGAAAATTTGGAGACGAATCAGAATAAACCGTTAGAGATTTATCTGAACTAGTGAAGATCAGAATAAACCGTTGAGAGATTTATCTGAAACAGTAAAAATCTGGAAATGAATCAGAATAAACCGTTGAGAGATTTATCTGAACCAGTAAAAATCTGGTGATGAATCAGAATAAACCGTTGAGAGATTTAACTGAACCAGTAAAAATATGGAGACAAATCAGAATAAACCTTTGAGAGATTTATCTGAATCAGTAAAAATCTGGAGATGAATCAGAATAAACCGTTGAGAGATTTATCTGAACCAGTAAAAATCTGGAGATGAATCAGAATAAACCGTTGAGAGATTTATCTGAAACAGTAAAAACCTGGAGATGAATCAGAATAAACCATTGAGAGATTTATCTGAAACTGTAAAAATCTGGAGACGAATCAGAATAAACCGTTGAGAGATTTATCTGAACTAGTGAAGATCATAATAAACCGTTGAGAGATTTATCTGAAACAATAAAAATCTGGAAATGAATCAGAATAAACCGTTGAGAGATTTATCTGAACCAGTAAAAATCTGGTGATGAATCAGAATAAACCGTTGAGAGATTTAACTGAACCGGTAAAAATCTGGAGACGAATCAGAATAAACCGTTGAGAGATTTATCTGAACCAGATTTATCTGGAGACGAATCAGAATAAACCGTTGAGAGATTTATCTGAACCAGTAAAAACCTGGAGATGAATCAGAATAAACCATTGAGAGATTTATCTGAATCAGTAAAAATCTGGAGATGATCAGAATAAACCGTTGAGAGGTTTATCTGAACTAGTAAAAATCTGGAAACGAATCAGAATAAACCGTTGAGAGATTTATCTGAACCAGTGAAGATCTGGAAATGAATCAGAATAAACCATTGAGAGATTTATCTAAAACAGTAAAAATCTGGAGATGAATCAGAATAAACCGTTGAGAGATTTATCTGAACCAGTAAAAACCTGGTGATGAATCAGAATAAACCGTTGAGAGATTTATCTGAAACAGTAAAAATCTAGAAATGAATCAGAATAAACCGTTGAGAGATTTATCTGAACCAGTGAAAGTCAGCCTTTTCTCATAAACTGATCTGTATTTGACTTGTTGAAGATTTGTGACTGTCGGATTTTTGTTGATAATAACTGTCAAATGTCTCCTTCCTGTAAAAAGTGAAGAGTTAATTGTATGCAATGCTATGATGTATGCGATGCATGGTGTGATGTTTGCCTCTCAAAATAAATGAGATTGCACTGTATGCACTTGAGTTGTCAATGTTATGACGTATGTATGCAAATGTATGAAAAGTAAAGATTGTTTGTGCCATAGCATTGCTGGAAGTGGGGAAAATAAATTCCCTTTTGAAGCACTGATGGGTGAGTTTCCAAGTAAAAATTTTTTTTTTGCAGAAGGGAAAAGCTGGTCATTGCTTGTGATATCCTGATGGGGAAATCTGAGAAGTTGGGCAACTTACTGGGGACATTTGGAAAATTTTGCTCTGGCTGGAGAAAGTACCTGCGGGGGTTTTAGATCAGTCTGCTGGGGAAGAGGATTTGTGGTCCCTTGATTTATGATAGTCTGGGAGGAAAATTCAACTTGGGCAATCTTGCCTTTTGGGGAAATAAACCCTGTCGCCAATCTGCCGGAAGGGCGCTTCGGACAAAAACTTTATGAGGCTTTTTAACTCAATTAAGACCAGCTCAGCTGAGGAATGTCAGAATGATTCACGCTTTGATGGTATATGAGGAAATGTTGAATGAGTATTAGAAAGACATCCATATCTGGATCGTATTTGAATCGTATCTGTAAGAGAATTGTATCCTCTGTTTTGGGAGCTAGTGTGATGTATGCGTTTGTTGGGAGAAGATTAAAACTCCTTATTTTGCTGGCGAGTTTGACTATGTCCACGGCTGGAGGATGCCCCATTTTGTTTAAAGATGTTTCTGCACTCGTCAGGGATAGCCTTTTGACTTTGACGACTTCACCGGGGATCACCCTATGAAGGGTATTTTGTAGGGATCTGTCACTATCTACAGTAGTAAGTTTTGTAGTAATGCCAAAAAATGTTTGCTTGGTCACACATAACCCTTTATACTTAAGAGCCGGTTTGCCCCTAAAGTTAATCCGGTGCACCTCGACGTTTGAGATTTGGATCACATCTCTGGTAGCCCTGAACTTTCTAGGGATATTTTCTAAGACTATTGTGGAAGAAACCGAAGACCTGATACTGACACCATCTGGTACTACTGGCACAAACGCACAAATTGGTGGTACCCAAGATCTTTGGTCAAGTCTCATAAATTTCCAAGAATTGTCATGGGAAGATCCGAAGACATGATACTGACACCATCTGATACTGAAAGTACAAACAAGCGACTTGATGGTACCGAAAGTCTTCATAGTGGATTCTAATCAAACTCATGATCAATGTAACATTGCCCCCTGAGTGATTCAACATTTCCTTGAGAGATTCTTTGAATCTTGACTTGACTGCCCCAGATGTGTTGGACAATGGTCATGCTGTGCCCCTTGGTTATGAGAGATTCGTCATTGGAAGCGTCTTTCCATTTGAAGTGATTTTGTTTATTGAGAGAATTTTCATTTGCTGAATATTCGTCATGTGAATTTCTCTGTTGTCAAACAAATAGCCATATGCAAATAGCAATATTCAAATAATGCAAAGTTTATGCTTGCCTTGATATTTTTGAAAATGCATTTTAGCAAGTAAAGAAATTTCGTTTGAAAAATTCAACTCGAGATTTAGAGTAAAGCTTTACAGGAGTCAGGATACCTTTTGTAACAATATGCTTTCGAACTAACCCATGCTTCAATTAGGACTTTTGAGGGGTGGTAGCTTGGCTTGGTTCACGGTTTAAGAAACAAAGGATAAAGGCTCAAAGTATATTTGTACCCGCCCGTTCTTCGTGATGTTCTTCGGTCCTAAACTCAGCTAATTGTGCGTTTGAACTCCAAATGAGTCTGGAATGACGTTTTGGTGATGGTTCAAACAAGTTGAATTTGTTGGAAGGCAGTCATTTTTGTAACATTATTTTTTTTTGTTGAGGATTTGTAGTGACCTCTTTCTTTTGATTTGTTATCCCTAATTTTTGCCTGAATGTTCCTGTTTTTTTGTTGAGATTACAGTCAGCGGGATGCCCCAGTTTTTCTTAAGTCTCCTTTGTAGGTTTTGACTTAGTGGGCTTTTGTTTTTTGAGAGATAATGAATGCCTATATGATAGGGAACCATCACCATCTTTTGATTCTAGAGGAATGTTTTTGATGTCATTCGTTGTATTACAAGATGAGAGTTTGCGGCTTTAACGTGCGTTTTAATTAACTGAGAGACTACCCTGCCCCAGGTTTTGATTAAAGGTTTCAATTTGTGTTAAAACAGAACACTTCTACTTCTTTGGCTCGAAGGGGTTGACTAGGGATTATCTTCCTTATAACTCCAATGTTTAGGATTTGAAAGAAACGCCTGTACATCGTCAGCAAGGTCTGTCTAAAAGCATACTGTATGAGATTATGGCATTGTTTTCGTCATCCTCCCTCTAAAGGCTTGTAACTTTTAGCAAGAGTTAAATGTCATAAGAAGAATAAAAAGCATAGTTTAAATATAGTGAAAACGAAAATATGAATTCAAGACAAACATATGCAATGCATTAATGAAACATAGTTTGACATTAATAGATAATTGTTTGAATAACAAAAGAAATTACAATTGGAAATTCAAAATGAACAGAAGCCTCTTTGTTTGAACTTGCCATTTTAGGTGGAGAGCCCTCGGCAGAAGAATTTAGTCTGGCCATCTTGTGTGAACTCCAACGTTCCTTCTTCAATCAGATCTTGAATTTTGTTTCTCAATGTCCAACATCTATTGGTGTCATGTCCAGGACTGTTGGAGTGGTACACACATCTTACATTTGGATTGTACCTTGGAGAGGCTGTGTTGGGATTCTGAGGGGGGGTCCCTTAATACAACCATCTTGGCTTACAACAGGTGTTGCAGCACTTGAGATAATGACATGTCAATCTCAGTGAAGCGTCTTTCAGATGTATTCCGCCTACGCCGATTACCCTGTTGTCGTTGGCGAGGTTGTTGTTGGGCTCGTGACCCTGAAGCAAACTGGGAAGGTCTTCTCTCGGCTTCTTGTCTCAAGGGAGGCTGAATGATGACTTGATCCTCCACTCTAGTTGTTTGCCCCATTCGGTTGCAACTGTCTTGATGAAGCTTGCTGATGAGGACTCTCAGCTCTTCTTGTCCTTGTGACAAGTTTTGGATGAGAGCCATCTGGCCCACCAGTTGTCCCATCATCTGGATTTTCATTATGGCTATCTCAGTTCGTAGCAGCTCCAACTGATCATCTTTGTTTCCCTCAGGATTCCCCATGATCATGCCCCTAGTGAGGAGAGATTTCACTTCTTCTTTCCCCTTGGATAGGTTCAAGAACATCTCTTAAAGTTAAGCGTTTTGAGCCTGAATGTCCTTGATAGTCTTCTCTAGAGCCATCTCTACTGAAATAAATAGTAGGAAGATAAGGAGACCTGAATGGGAGAAACCTGTCAGGATATGATGCATGATATGTGGATGCATGTTTTCAAGGATCTCGCGGGGTAAACACAAGAAAATATTAGAAGTTGAACTTCGATCAACATCTTTGATTGGAGAACTTTGTATCGGTGGCTGTCTTTCCGCAAGAATCAAGCTCACCATGTCAAGTGGGTCATAGCCCTTGACTCAAGTTGTTGTACTTGATCTTTGACGGTGTTTGTTTAGAGGAAAATGAATCCTCTTGCCCTTTGGTAGACGTTTGGTTCAATGTGACCCTGCATTAAAGACCCTCGAGATCCTTGAAATGGTTATTGAAAATGCTATGGTATGATGTTATGATGTTATGTACAAATATGCGAGGTAAGCAAGTTTATATACAAATAATCATATTCACACAAAGCAGACAAGTCCTTAGGTTTAGGCTTGCATGGAGTTTGTAGGTAAGTTCCCTCTTGAAGTTTAGTTGGCTCAACCTGTCCTAGTTAATAGTAACCGGGTTCTAAAGGATCTCAATATCACCGACCTTTCTCTTAGGCATTGTCTCAGCATAACAATCTTTTCTTGCGGTCGAGATATCCCAAAAGTCTAGCCTCAATGAGTGTAGAATCGAGTGTCAACCAATTTTCAGCTTTACACCGAAACCGGCTACCTCACTACGTCCTAATGGCCAAGTTTGTTCAATTAGGGTTCTAAGGTTAATTAGTGCTTCATGACGCCACTCAGCGGCCCCGTATTCTCCTCGATTCACCATGAGGGATACCGGTACCCACAAATGTGTCACACTAACATAGCCATTGTTTCAACCATATCGGTCTATGCCGTACAGTCTCCACAATGTATTGTTATTTACCTAAAAAGGTTCCCCAAATCCGGGTGGAGGATCAAAGTAAGCCCAATACAAAGAACTAAATATAAAGCACACAAATCAAATAATGAAAGCGAGTAAAGGTGATCTATCCCTAAGGTAACCCCACTTTTTTTAGATTCCCCAGCAGAGTCGCCAGTTCTGTGATACGGTGGGAGAACTGACTTGATGTTTTGCGTTTTGATCGAATTTGTGCAGATAGCAAGAGTCGCCACCGACTTTTCTTTTATCCAAAAGGAAAGGTAAAAAAGCACAGGAAAGACCTTTCGAGATTATTTCTCGGGTTCGGGGGGTAGATTATGAAAAGGGAAGGTATTAGCACCCTTTTCATCCATGGTTTTCCATGGGCTCTTAGTTACTCGTTTAGATCACTCGCTTTCATTTGACAATGTGCTTGTGGTGTGGGCTTTGAAAGTATTTTGAAAAATATCTTTGTAATGGTTCTCGTCTCTATAAGTACACGTATAAAGTTTTGTTTCGAAAAGTGGTTCAAAGACGTGTTTGTGAATCGTGTTTCGAAAAGTGTTTTGAAAAGATGTTTTGTAATGGTTTTCGTTTCTATAAGAACGTATACAAAACGTGTTTTTTTGAAAATATTTTTGAAATGAAAGTGTAGGTGTGAGAAGTTTTTATCGTGAGCAAGCGAGTAACTAAGAGCGAATCTATCTACTCGAAAGGTCTTAAATTGTTCTTTTCTTCCTCCTTTTAATGGTGCTATCTTACTATTTATTTGGTAAGAATCCCCACCGTTGGATGTGAAGGGACAGGCGCAGGTCAATTTCAAAATCATCGAAAGCAACTTATGAGACGCTTTAGCAATTTTCGTAAGGGACGAGATCATTTTAATCGAAGGTAACATCGAGGGTCATCGAGGGACTACGATCTTTTTTATCGAAGGGTCATTGCTAGAGCATCCCATATTCGAGGGACATGATTGTATTTCCGAGGCAACGAGCGAGGTTACCCTAGAGGTGCGCGTGTGAAAAAGTGTGTTGGTTTCAAGTTATTTTATTCTTTGATTAGGTCATCTAGCGATTGATTTTTGAATCTTACCATACACGCCTAGTTACTATGCAGTATAAGGAAAATAGTAAATTGCGGGAATTGAAATTCTATGCTATTACAAAATATTCGGGAATGGGGGTACAATTTTTACAAATGGGGATGAATCAAATGAGATAGGAAGGTCCAAATATCAAACAATACAACCAAATCGAATTTTGTGCGATTTATATAAAGCTATGATAATCCATGAAAACAAAATCAACAAAATATGGAAATGAAATGTTAAGTATTTACTTGAAAAGAGAAAAGTAAAACCTATTCTAAAAAATAAAATAATTGATTAAATTATATTCTTAATTTTTGTATTTTATTAATTTAAGTAAAATTTAAAGAAAGAAAACAAACTAAATTATTATTTTTTGGTGTTTTATTAAGTCAATTAAATCTAAAACAAAATTTATTAAAGAAAGAAAATGATAAAAATTATTTTCAAAACCAAAATCAAATTAATAAAATATATTTTAAGTTTTATTAGTATTTTGCATAACAAAAAAAGTATAAGAATAAAGCAAATAATAAAAAAAAAACGCATGGGCTTAGGGTGATTTAGGGATGAGGCCCAAAGAAATCAAATGCTTTTTTGCTGTAACAAAAACAAACCAAATGGGGGTATGATTAGCAAAACAGATTGGGCTTAAGGGCATAGACGGTGGGTGATCCAACTCATGTCCAACAAACAAAACTTAAGTTCTTAAACTAAGCTTAGTATCTGATTAAGGGAAAAAACGAAATTAGGGTTCTAAGGTCATCTCTCACGCGGCGCCGTTCTTCATCTTCTTCATTCATCTCTGCCATTTTTGCTGAAACCTCTAAACAATCTCACTACCGGTCCCTGTTTCCTTTCGCGAACAAAATCGCTCTCTCCATTAACATGCTACCTCCTTATCTCACCGTGATTTGCTTCCTTTTTGAAACCCTAATTTCGGATTTAAACCTAAAAGAAACGAAACTAGTTCATCCTTGGCCTCCCCCTAACTTTCTATTGCCGGAACACAACCGTTCTCGCCTCCCTAATAAAATTCTAACGATTTTCTAGAAGGGGTAAGATTTCCGTGTTATTCAAAGTAAATTCGTTAATTATTTTTATCTTGTCATGTTTTTCTGTTGATTAAGCTTTGCTCTCTTAGATGCAGAAAACGCGCTCATGAAAAATATGGAAAAGAGAAAGAACCCATACCTGTTGGAGCTTTATAATTTCTTGTGATTTTCTGTGAAATAGAAAGGGAGAGGCGAGAGCGATGATGGTGTCCCAATGGTGGCAAAAGTTGCACGATGGGAAGAGATGAGGATGAAGGCGTGGCTTTTCTGACTTGTTGGTAACTTCTTCTTATCTCTGTGTTTTGGGATTTTGTGATAGTTATGTTGCTGGTGTTGTTCTTCTGGTTTTCTTGGGATTTTTTTGTGATAGTTATGTTGCTGGTTTTGGTTGTTTAATGGCTACTGGTTTTTTTGGATTGGTGAAGCTTGTTGCAGGTTTGGAATTTTCAGGTTTGGTTACAGTTTCTTTGGCTTGATGGTGGTTATTGTGTTTTGAGATTTGGTTCAGGTTTTTGAGGTTTGGCTTGGTTACAGGTTTGATGATGGTTACTGTGTTTGTTGTCTTGATGAAAGCTTAGCAGGTTTGGGATTTTTGATGGTTAACGGGTTTTGAGTTTTTGAGGTTTTGTTTGATGGTTGGCAGTTTGAGATCTTTTGCTGTTTTTTGAGAGTTGGATGCTGGTTTTTGTTAACTTGGCTTGAGGCTTGTCAACTGTATTTTCAGCTTGAGACTTGTGTGTCCTTTTTTTCTGTTGCCCTGCTTCTGTTATATTGACCCTTTCAAAAATGTTGGGGCCTCTTGGCCTTTGGTCTCTACCATAGGTTTTGCTTGCAGCAGGTTTTGCTTACAACAGGTTTTGTTTTTTTAGCAATTTTGATGATTCTTGGGTTTGCAGCAGCTCCTCTTTTTTAGCAAAGCTTTTGCAGAATATGCATTTTGGGCAATTCCAATAGCCTAGGTGACTTCTTTCCTCACTTCTCTCTCAATGACAATAAAAAAAAGCAAATTGCTCTTTTGTCTTTTTTCTAATTCTGAAAGGTTTGCATGGAAAATGATGACTTCTTGAGCAAGCTTTGCTTATTTGCTTATTTTGCCATACTTGCCATATTGTTGCACTACTGCCTGTTTTAGATTTTGTTGATGCTGTGGTTATTTGTCCAGTTGTGATGCTGTTTGTTGTTTAGTTTGCGCTGCTGTTTGTGATGCTGTTTGGACAGTTTGCTTGCAAATTTGTTTGGTTCAGTTTGCTTGCGAATTTGTTTGGTTCAGTTTGTAGCATTTGTTTGGACAATTTGTAGCATTTGTTTGGACAGTTTGTAGCATTTGTTTGGACAGTTTGCTTGCGAATTTCTTCTTCTTTATTTTTTGTGAACCAAGAAGGATAACCTTCTTTTGATTTTCAAATAGGGGAAATAAATTGTGATGAATTAAAATGGAATTCTGATTCCACATTGCAAACCTTAATGATGAATCCCTTTTGGAAAAATTTCTGTTCATGCCCAAATAATTTTGCACTAACCATGTTTTTTCTTTCTTTTGTTTTCATGTGAGCACAATTGGATATGACAAAGCAAAGAAGGCAAGAAATCTGTGGCAAACATGGAAGTCTTGGAGATAAGCAAAGGAACTTGATACGACTTCAATCTTTAGAAAAACTTACGCATAGATTAATTCTCCTAGGACAATCAATCATTTGGATTTTCTTTGTAAATTTAGAAAAATTATTCTTGTATTGTATCCAATAGTTGTACCAATTCATCTTTAAATACAATAAGTTGTAAAACATAAAGTATTTAAAAGAATAAATTGTTTTGTAACAACGTTTGAAATTGGAGAAAATCTTATGAAATATTCTGGTGTCACTTGAAATCCTTTATCAACAACAACTTGTAATTTCTCTTCGCATCCTAATTGACTTTTGAAATTCCCAATCAAGATATTTGAAACAAAATGCTCTAGTCTGGTAACTTAAATTCCAAGTAATCCCACTAATTTTGTAACTGCATTTCAAACAAACACGCACTGTATATTCCATTTCCTAACCAAACAAATGTTTTAAGGACGTAAATCATCTGGTCAACCTGGATCCCACAATCATGATTGTCTTACATGACAGTCTTAACCTCCATCTCTTGTCCCAAACAAACCATACTCTGAGAACAAACATTATCTTTTTAGTAAAATGCGTTTTAAGAAAATTCAAAATCAATCAAATGCCTTGCGATGATTTGATAATTTTAAAGTTTTCCAAACTCAAATTTCTTCCGTTTCTTTGAAGATAAACCCGTGAGCGATATCACATCTGACCATGAACAGACAGAATCGTCTCAAAATCTTGTAGCTTAAAGAAATCATAAGTACAACCTTGAGGAAGCATGAAGACCTGTGAAAGCCAATTGGATCTTTGAGAATTCATTTTCTTTTGAGAATTGCAAGAAACCCTAATTGCTGGTTTACTGCCACATAAGAGAATTTGTCTGATCGATTTCTAAGCCAACTTGAATATCCGAGAAAACCTCTTCAATGAAAAATGGGAGGGAAAATTTTGGGGTACAACACAAGGGGATAAACTCTTTGGGGGATAGGACTTTGGAACGAAACCTATGACTCTTTGTATAACCCAAAAATAAAATCTCGTGGTGAGACCTTGTACGACCTAAGTCACGAATGTTTTGGTCTACAACGAGGCTCCGACTGAGGGAGGCTCTTGTGCCTTTACCCTTTGGTTTTATCCATGATACCTTTAAGGAAACCACCTTTTGGGAGGGTAGAATATCCGTAGGCCAAAACTAAGAACCTACCAACTAATGATACCTTTCTTAAAATCCCACTACTAGGTTATATCACCATGCATACATACATTGTCATTTTAAAATATTAATTATTTTTGCATTTTTCTATTGTCTTATTTATAGGATTTCTAAAAAAAATAATCAAAGGTTTTGGTGAGTATCTTAAAATGGATACCAATAAGAAACAAGTTGTCTGTGTTAGCGTAGTCAAGCCAAATATGAAGAAAATACAAATCATTAAGGAGAAACTTCTTGATAAAGCTATAAAGATGTTTTCTCACTGCTATCGGGATACCCTTGAGTTGACCAAAATAAATGTACAGGTGGATTCTATTACTCCCTTATTTCAATTCTATGATCCTCCGCTAAGGTGTTTTAATTTTCAAAATTTTCAACTAGCACCAACTTTGGAAGAATTTGATAGGATCTTGGATTTTTCTAAAAGTAAGGTTTATTTGGGGATTAGACACACTGTCGATGTTAGAGATTTGGAAAGAGGATTAGGGATACCCTATGCTAATTTGTCACTCAAATAGAGAAGAGAGGGTGAAGTACAAGGAATTAAAAAACACTATTTGGAAACTCAAGCTCTTACTTTTGCCAACAAGAAACAATGGCAGTCTTGTCTTGATTGTTTAGGGTTGCTTGTCTTTGGTGTGATTTTGTTTCCGCGTACTTTAGAATATGTAGACCCTACAACTATTAGTGTGTTTTGGGCCGTGAAAGTACTAAATATGGATTAAACTTCTACTTTACTTATCGATGTTTATTATGCTCTTCACACTCGTTATAAAAAAGGGAGGGGTGTACTAAACTGCTGTATCCCTCTTTTATACTCTTGACTCATTTCTCACCTATATAAAGAGGATTACATGGTTCTAAATCTGACAAGAGATGAATGGCCTCAAAGATTGAGGACTCTCACCGCCGATTCTGTTTTATGGTATGCAAGAAAGCTAAAAATTAGGGATATTATTTACAACTGTGGAGATTTTCTGAATGTTCCTCTGATTGGGTCACGTTGTTGCATTAATTATAACCTCACTATGGCTTTACGCCAACTTGGGTATCCTATGGAGGATAAACCTTCAGACGAACAACTTCAACAACTAATCCTTCACAACATGGGTAAAGATGACCCTGGTTTGCTCAATAAAATCATTCGAGCTTGGAGTAGGGTCAACAAAAGAAAGGCCGAAAGGAAGAATGCTTTGGAAAGAGAACCATATACTCAATGGGTTTTATAAAGAGTTCGAGTTGTTAAGCTACCGTTTTACATTGACCCTGAGTATAAGCCAGACGTACCAGATCCTCTTCCTATGTCCGTAGAAGAGATAGAAAACTTGAAGAGAGCCTTGGATTAAGCTCAAAAATAAAAAGAGGGATTAGAGCATAGCCTCCACGACCTTACTAGGGAGAGAAGATAGTTGCAACAAGAGCTCGAGTCAAAAGACCAACCGATTCAAAGAGACCGTGAGGCACTTGAAAAGGAGAGCCTTAAGCAAAAGCATTCAGCTAAAGAATTATTGAGTGCTACTTTCAAATTGGATTCCACAACCAACATTTGGATGATGCTGCTAGAGAAATTGGAAGGCTAAATAGGTGGTATGAAAAAAGCCTTACAAGGCAAGAAGGAGATGGAAGAAAATTTGAGAGCCCAAATCCAAGGGTTAGCACAAGTAGCTCTAGATTCGGATGACCAAATCCAGTTCCTTACCACCAGTCTCTATGAAAGCCAATAATCAGAGGTGAGAGAATGCCTTAGAAAGGTGGAAGCATAGAATCTTCTCTCTCAAAAGATAGAAGAATATGAGAAAGTATGTTAAGAGTTAGAAGGCCTCCGAAAGGATTTCCTCATACAAAGTGGGATCTATAAGGATATGAGGATTGAAAAGATATTTAAGGAAGGACAATATGAAAAAAATTGCAAAGCCGTAGAAGATGATAAGAAGATAGTTCCGAACCTCTACAAGGAATACCGAAACTACAAATACGAGCACACAAAGCTTGCCTTCTTAGCCATCAATCTCATTGAGGACATTCCGAGGAGCCTAAAATATGCGGAAGCAACAATGGTTCCTCTCCTGAAAGATGTTCAAAACTTCCTTAGGCTTTGTAGGAAAATGCTTTATAGTTTTAGGGCAGAGATCCACAAGCGCACTTAGGAGATATTTTGTATTCCATTTTGTATTTGAAGTTTGGTTCAACAATTCCTTTCAGTATTTTCTCTTTGGTGTTTTGTTTCAAACTTTTGGAGTGTACTTCCCTTTGCAAATATATCTTAAATTAATAAAAGCACTTTTGTTTCCGTATTCAAATCGTGTAGTTATTTCGGGATACTCAGCAGTAAAAAGTAAAAACGTGAAAAGTATATGAATAAAAAGAAATCCAAGTGAATAAGACATTCAAAATAAAACTCGTAACATATTCATATGCACTCATCCACAACACAAACATCACATTTCATACAAAAAACTCATAATTTTTAAAATTTCTCCAATTAATTCATTGGTAGAAAAGCACCGCCTCTTCGACCTCCATATCAAACCAGAGCTCATCGAAAGAAGGTGATGGAACATATCGAACAAAATCAAGCCATATTCCAAGAAGACTTAAAACAAGTGAAGGGTAGCATTGACTCAATGAAAAGAGACATAAGTTCAGTCCTGCTCGCCTTGAAAAACATCATACAAAGACAAGATCAGATTCCCAAGGTGGCTTTTTAAGAAATAGCACAAACCGCTGGTGCATCAAGCGACCACCAACTGAGACGTGAGCCAGAATCTACTGTCGCTCAACAAGAAGTCAACCAGGCTCCCACTGAAGGTTTTTTCCCACCTCCTTCGAAGGTAGGAGCATCCCACACAATATAGATTACGATCAACAACGTGGATAACTAAAAAGATCTACAGTATGGAGATCATGATCTGGAAGGTGTTACTCAAACAGACCAACCAATTTTTTTTGAAAATCCTATAGAGCTCGATCAGTTTAAAGCTCTTGAAGAAAGACTGAAGGCTGTAGAGGGCTACGACGCTTTCAACATTGATGCTCTTGAAATGGGTCTAGTTTTAGATGTGGTGATCCCTCCAAAATTCAAAGTACCTGACTTTGGAAAATATAAGGGACCCACATGCCCAAGGAATCATCTATGCATGTACCGCCAGAAAATGTATGCCTATGCTCAAGATCAGAAGCTGATGATCCATTGTTTCCAAGACAGTTTAAGTGGGGCATCTCTAGATTGATATATGTAATTAGAGCGAGTCCATATCCAGACATGGGAAGAACTTGCCAACGCTTTCTTGAGACAATACAAGTACAACTTGGACATGGCTCCTAAACGCATGCAACTCTATAACTTATCTCAAAAGAAAGATGAGTCCTTTAAAGAGTATGCTCAATGATGGAGAGAAATGGCGGACCGTGTGCAACCACTACTCATAGAGAAAGAATTGGTCGATATGTTCATGAGTATGCTACAAGGCCTATATTATGACAAGATGGTAGGAAGTGTATCCTCAAGATCATCAGATATAATAACTATTGGTGAAAGAATGGAAGCAGGTATAAAGAGCGGCAAGATATAAAGGGCATCATCCAATACCCTTTACAGTTCAACGAAGCATGTTCCTAACTTCTCGAAGAAGAAGGAGGGAGAAATTAATGTTTTTGCATCACATCTGAATGCAAAACAACCATTGGTAATTCCACGAGAACAACAACATAACAGGTTTGAGAGGCCTCCGAGAAGATTTGATCCTCTCCCCATGCCTCACAGTCAACTACTGTAGCACTTACTCAATGCATCTTTGGTGGAGCTGAAGTCGCTAGCTCCTCCAATTGGGACACTCCTGCCGAAGTATAATGCTAATGCAAGGTGAAATATCATACCAACTCTCTAGGTCACACCATAGAAAAATGTTGGGACTTCAGACATAAGGTTCAAGATTTGTTGTACTCCTAAGAAATCACTTTTGACAAGCCTAATATCAAGACGAACCCCATGCCTCTGCACAGAGGGACAACTATGAACGTAATTGAGGTAATCATTGACTATGGGGTAGTTAAATGAGTAAAAAATTTGATAGATCTCCTGAAGGAATATCTGTTTGAACATGGTCTCCTTTTGGAACATAATGACGCTTTTGAGAAGACGTTACAGAAATTTGTGGATCAAGGGATAGTCCAATTCAGGCGATACCCTGAAGAAGAATATGTAGATGCGATCGATTGAAATACAAAGAAGCCAATGGTAATTCCTTGACAAGGGCCTAGTCTTTCCAAGATAACTCTTGTAATTCCTAGGGGGGAGTCAAGTACGACAAAAACACCAATGATGATACCACGCCAGACTCTGAGGATACCAGCGATTTTGAAAACTACAATGGTGATTAAGGGGCTATCTTCCACTCCTTATGAAAGTGATAATGTTATGCCAAGAGGTTATGATTCTACTATCTATGTCAATGGTTTAAAGCAAGAATGTGATCCATCAATAAGCCAGGGGCATACATTTACAAATATAGTAGGGACATGGGGCATGACCTGCAGTGGTCGAATATATGGTCCCGAACATTAAAAGAAAGATGATACTGTGGTTAAAGATAAGGGGAAAGTTAAGGTGGAGGAAAGTCAAGAACAAGAACTTCCAAGCAAAAGTTTTACTTACCAAGAGGCGGAAGAATTCTTGAAAATAATCAAGAAAAGTGATTATAGGGTGGTGGATCAGTTAAACCAAACCCCAACCAATATTTCAATACTCTTGTTGCTTATCAATTCAAAAGCGCATCAAGACTCTCTAATGAAGATTCAGAGTTCTGCTCATGTTACAAAGGAGATTACAGTAAATCAGTTTTTGACGGAGTCGTAGCGAATCTAACCTCTAGATCACACTTAGGCTTCAATGACAATGAGTTACCTACACAAGGGAGAGCTTACAACAAAGCATTGCACATTTCCATTCATATAGGAACAACTAGCCTATCCAGGGTACTCACCGATATCGATTCTGCCCTTAATGTACTGCCAAAATCCAGTTTGATGAAGCTAACACTAGACGGTGTTGTCCTAAGGCCAAGTTCTATAATAGTTAAAGCTTTCAATCATTCTAAAAGTTTAGTGTTTGGAGAAGTGAATATTCCTATCAAGATTGGTCCATATATGTTCTACATTACCTTTCAAGCGGTGGATATAGAACCGATATATACATGCTTGCTGGGCGACCTTGGATCCATGCGGCAGGGGCTATTGCCTCAACCCTGCATCAAAGATTAAAGTTCCTTGTTGAAGGGAGGTTGGTTACAATATACATAGAGGAGGACATATTTGTAAGTCACATAGAGTCTTACAGGTATATTAGTGTGGATGAGGATTGCATAGCAACACCATTCCAAGTCTTAAAGGTTACTTCAATGGTAACCCTACCAGTGAAGAAAACCAAGAAACGTACTATGACTTCATGGATATATTTACAAATAGTTGTGGATAATCATACCCCAAAAGGTTAGGTTAAACTTGTGGAGGTACCTTAGAAGAAAGACCCTTTTGGTTTGGGCTACGAACCGTCAAAGGCTAATCTGAAAGGCAAGGAACAGTTTCCTCCCATCCAGGAAACCTTTGTTAACAAAGGAGTAGAGCATGGTGGACAGGTAAGAATGATATCCAATAAAGGATCATCAAAATTCATCCATGAATGCACTCCAGGCGAAGAGATTAAGAATTGGACAACTGTGGAGATTCCAGAGATATTTTTTTCCAAAGTTATTTTTCCTATTTTTAAAAGAACCTATGTCACGCCCGAGGCATATGGGTAGCTTGTAAGGGCCCTCCATTTGTTTTCAAACAGTATTTTCAATTAATAAGAGTTGTATTTTACATTCAACTAAGATCTTTGTATTTCTTTTTCATTTCCCTTTCCTTTTCAAAAATGGCAATACTTTTCTTCATATACATTTTTTCAAATTCACATACTAAGCTGCACCAAAACATGATAAAATGTGTAGATCCACATCTAAAACCATCGATAATGTTGTTGCGGCTATCTGGTATAACTTTGATGTGCCAATTAACCAAGCTGGAGAGGAATATGAAGAAGATCTTGAACTCTTCTATGAATTGCCTAGGGTATTAGAGAAAAAAGCGGATAGTATACAACCATACCAAGAATCTATTGAGATCATCAACCTTGGCACAAAAAAAGATCCAAAAGAGATCAAGCTAGGGGAAACCTTGGAGGAAAGCATAAAGGAAAGGCTGATCAAGCTCTTGCATGAGTAACTGGATATATTTTCCTAGTCTTACAAAGATATGCCGGGATTGGATACAAATATTGTGGTGCATAGGCTACCTCTCAAAGAAGGTTGTTCTCCAGTTAGGCAGAAACTCAAGAACTCGTCCAAACATGTCTGACGAGATTCGAGAAGAGATTCTTAAATAGTTTGACGCATGGTTCTTGGCTGTGGTAGATTATCCACCTTTGATAGCTAACATCATGCCAGTGCCCAAGAAGGACGGTAAAGTATGCATGTGTGTAGACTATCGGGATCTAAACAAAGCAAGTCTTAAAGACGATTTCCCATTACCTCACACAAATATTTTGGTGGATAACATAACTCAAGCTTCGGTATTTTCATTCATGGATGGCTTTTAAGGTTATAATTAGATCAAAATGGCACTCGAAGATATGGAAAAGACTACTTTCATGACTCCTTGGGGCACCTTCTGTTACAAAGTGATACCTTTCGGTCTAAATAACGCAGGGGAAACACCTTTCTCTCTTGTATATGGTATAGAGGTTGTACTCCCTGTTGAAGTGGAGATTCCATCACTACGAGTTCTAAGATCAACCTTATTAAAGAAAAAAACTTAACGGCTCTGTGCCACGATCAATTGTACCAAAAGCAGATGAAGAAGGCATTCGATAAAAAGGTCTATCCTCGAGTGTTTAAAGAAGGAGATTTGGTTCTCAAGAAGATTCTGACACCTCGCCTAGATTCACGTGGTAAATGGACACCCAACTACGAATGTCCATATGTGGTTAAAACAACATTCTCGGGTGAAGGTCTTATCCTCACAACAATGGATGGGAAAGAACTACCACATCTGATGCAGTCAAAAAATACTATTATAAAAGGCCCACTAAGCTCGAACCCTAAACGGGCGACTTAGGAAAAAGGGGGTGTCCCGGTGGATTGAAAACCCTAAAGGGAAATCCGGGTAAAATTTAGGGACATACAAACAAAACCAATTATCCCGGTGAACTGAAAACCAAAAAGGGTGGTCCAGGAAAAAGTTAGGGATCTTATTAAAAAAAAGAACAAATAAATGACGATCTGAGAATACATTACCACGACTATGAAAGAGAACGATCGATCTAAATCATCTGACTCAGAAGTGAAGGAGATTGGAATTATCAAAAGGACATTGGAGAAATATAAGTATCAATTATCATTTACATTGCCATTTTCAAATTTTGTTAAACTTTATGTAATTACCTCTTTTTAGGAATTGCATCTTGTACTCTCGCCTATTCAAAGGCATATTTATCAATAAAACAAATTACTTTTCAATATTTCAATTGTATTTTTTTCTTTTTCGGACTTGTTTGTAAAATACTATGATTATTCCTGGTAAATACTATGTTGAAATTATTTTGGGGATTTGACAAAACAAATAAAAGCATTTGATAAAACATCAAAGAGAATTTTCGTTAGAAAAACATCGAAGAAAATCCCCATCTATGTCCACGACTGCGCCTACGCCTACGCCTACATCCGCGCCTACGATGCAGTTATCAATATCTTGCTAACACTGTTCACCATGATATCGAAATTCAAATCAACTTGGAGACAGTACAACAAGACACAAAACAACAATGGGAAGTCGGTGACTAAGATAAACCAATGGTTTAAAAGGAGAAAAAATAAAAAACATTTACGAAACATTTGGTGCATGTGCAAAATAATACATTTTGGGTATCATATCAATTTAGGGCATTGTGCATATACATTGTGCATTGCATTTTCAAAACTGCTTAGATAAAGAATACTATGACATATCTTAGGGCCTATTGTGAACTAGCTTATCTGTGCGAAACAAACGAATACCATGGTTGAGAACGGACACAACCGGTAAACTTCAATCGGTAAACTTCAATTTATATGTTTGGTTTAGTTATCCGAGATTCAATTATCAAAACACTTTTCAAACTTCAAATCCGCATTGTTTATCCCCTAGGTCATGATAAATATGCAAATCTACGATATAACTTACTTAGTATCAAAGCCCTAGTAAGTTATCTATTCTCAAAACTCGTGTCATCTACCCCCTAGGTTGCGGTAGGTATACGAGAATATACAACATAATTCATTGTATTAGTCTCTAAGCAATGATGAATTATCAGGTCTGTGTTATTTGTCCTCTAGGCCGTGATAAGTGCACAAGTCTACGTTATACCTTACTGTGTTAGTCTCGAAGAGTTAGTAAGATATTTTAAACCCATATTATTTACTCCCTAGGTTGTAGTAGATATACAAGATCTACGATATAACTCGTTGCATTAGTCTCGAAGCAACAATAAGTTATCTGTCATTCTGCGATATAATACATTGTGTTAATGGATTATAAACTTTGTATTATTCATCCCCTAAGCCGCGATGAGTAGAAAAAAATCTATGTTGTAAGCTTACTATGTTAGTCTCGAAGCGTTAGTGAGCCAACTTTCAAACTGGTGATATTTACCTTCTAGGTCGTGGTAAATACTCAGTAACTACGACATAGCTTGTTGCATTAGCCTCAAAGCACCAATAAGCTATCTATTTTCAAACTTGTGTCATTTACCTCCTAGGTTATGGTAAATGTGCAAAATCTATGACTACTTTTTATAGGTGTTGACGAGTTATCTGCATCATCGTATCTAGGTCAATTATACTCCTTACTCGGGCATTGGTGAGTTAACTGCGGCATTCTTACTCTTGGGTACTGTTGTACCTCGAAATTTGCCCTCTCATTTTTACTCAAAATATACTCCTAGAGGTCCTCAACTTGCCCAAGAATGCCTAAGGATTGACCAGACAAATCCTCCTCCTAAGACAATAAGCCTCAAACTAAGGTTTCAATTTAAAGCAAGATGGTTGAGTCCTAAGGGTCCCAAAGTACTTCCATTGCCCTAATATGTTCTCAAGATTTCCCATTCCAAGTTTCATGCCTTGCACTACAAGTTTGCTCAGTCAACTGCTCAGATGCCTGAAAATCAACTATACTAGGTCAAAAATCAACTGTGACCCACATACAGTCAAACTTCAAGATTTTTGGTCAACATCAACATTTTGAAGCTATATACATCATTTTATCAAGGTTTAATCATGATTCCTCAAGGAATGCTCCTAATTCATCAAAACTCAAAAGTTGCTAAATTAGGGTTCCTATAGGAAAAGTCAACCAAACTTTGACCAGGCATAACTTTCTCATACTTTATCAGAAATTTCTCATCCAAGGCTCATTTTGAAGAGGATGAAATTCCATACAACTCATATTCATACCTCAAATTCAATAAATGCACTCATCAAAAGATATAAATTTAGACATTATAGGTCCTTTTCAAAAGTCAACAAAAACACCTTTTGGGTCAAAGCTTCTTACATGAAAATGGAAGATCCAATTGAGATGAAACTAAAGCGGTTATTTATAGGACATCCTGGGATTTCAAAAGTCCAAGAACACCTTCTTAGGGTTAAAATTGAGGGAGATATGTATTGTCAAAGTTGACCAATTTTTGGAAATGTGTGTGAAGTCAACATTGATCAAAATGACTTTTTTCTCCAAATGGGCCCATGTTTTCTTGTTTGTAACTTGTTCCTAAGAGGACCCACGACCTCTGATCTTATCCACCTATTATTTTATTATTTTCATTATTTATTTTTATTTTTTATCCATTTAAATCAAAATAAATCAATTTAAATAGTATAATAATGAAATAAAATCCAAGATTTGATTTTATGAGCACATTATGAGTCAATGAATAGCTAGCGAATCATACAAATTCATACAAAAGCTAATTCATTGGAAAAGATCTTAATTTGGTCTATTTTGGAAACAAATCATACAAGGCGAAGAATGAAATCAAATCTCCATAATTTGCAAAGATATGATCAGTTTTTGTTGACCTAAATCATTCCATGATATATACAGAACATTTCCAAAGCATAAGAAAGGGTTTTTTGGGTCGTGAAAATAAAGGGATCAACTTGAAATTTTTGTCAAAAAAAAGTGTTGATCACATATTCCTCCATAGACTGATTCAAGCCATTCCAAGATCACAAACAGCTTTAGTGAGTTCCTCTGATCAATTCCAGACATTCACAAGTGACCATAACATTCAGAATCGTAAAATCCATAACCCGGTTCTCCAACCTTTTTTATTTTCGATTACATGCACACATGCATTTTCAATGAAATTTAAATATGCACTTTTGTTTATCATAAGGTTTCGATGCTTTCTGATTTGTTTAATTGAGTTTTAAGTGCAGGAATCAAAGGATACCATTGCTAGGGTTCCAAGCTTCAAATTAGGGCTTTCTGATTTAGACATAATTGGGACAAACCAATGCCATCATCGTGTTCAGGGGACCAAAACGAGTTGATTCATAGCCTCATCATTAATTTATATTGCATATTTTGAGAATTTTGATTTTTGCAGGGGGCTTTAGTGACGCTTGATCCGTTGCTATAAGCTATAGTAACGGATGCAGTCCGTAGGTAAAAGTGTGGTAAAAAACGACAGCTCTGGGGAGAAGATAAGTGATGTGGCACACTCCCATTGGGAGATATGAATCACGCGCTTTTTTTAGGAAATACTACTTTGCGTGCTTTATGTTTTATTTGTTTGATTATATTAACGAATGATCCAGTGGCACAGTTGGTAAAGGCCGCGTGTTTGGAAGAGAGATGACCTGGGTTCGAGTCCCAGGTCTAGCATTTTGTTATTTTTTGAATATTTCTTGTAGGTTCCAGTGCATGGCACCCCCATACATACACCATACACTCAAGATTCACCACCATCAGATCATCTCAGATCTAGATTCAGCGCCTAACAATTCACCCCCAGGGAGGACCTTCAGAGGCATGCTTCATTAAATCGCACGCTGGACAATTGGGCCATCAGCCAATTGGGCATAGCAAATTGCCACTCACACCCCCAGGCTGGAAACAGTAACAGGCCCATGACTATCTTTTTTTATTTTATTCTATTTCTTCCTTGTTATTTTAATAATTTCAAAAAAATTATTATTATTTATTTAATCATAAATCAATAAAATCACAAAAAATAGAATTTAGGTATTTTTTATTAAAATTAATTTTGTAAATTAATTTGATTTAATTATTTTGATTTGTTTTCTTTAAAAATAAAATCAATTAGAATCTAGGATTGGTCTCCAAATCTTTTTCTTTAAAAATATCAAAAATATTAGTTTTTATTTAGAATTAGTTTTTATCTAATCATTTTTTTTCCAATTAATTAATTACTCTTTTTATTATTTAACTTTTTTCAGATAAAATCCAAAAAAAATACCTTTCTCTATTTACTAATTAAATATCTTTGAATTTAATTTTAGTTCCGTATTTAATTTTACCGCGCGCGTTTTTTTCATTATTTTCCTAATTAATGTAATTGCTCCTGGTTTGTAATAGTTTAATTAGGTTTAAATTTCTGCATCTAATTATGTAATTGCCCCAAGGCCTTGTAATAGTTTAGGAACCCTTATCTTTCTGCAATTTATTTTCCGCATAATAAACTGCTTAGATGAATGGCTAATAGGCTTGCATGCAAAAGACAAATGAAATTAAAACAGTAGATCACCTTAATTGTGCAAAGATAAATAAACTGAAAAATAACACACACACATGTTCACTCCTAGGGTTTATCCCACTCCGAGGTTGCCTTCGGCAAACGGTCATGAAGCATAGGGAATTTTAATGGTCGTCCTCTAGTCCCAAAAGATAAAAAATGACCCATTCGAATGTTGCCTCAGAAAGATCTTTAAGACTCTAGGGTAATTACTGAAGTTTCCTAACCATTGCTTTTGTGATTGTAATTGTCCCTTCGAATGTTCCTTAAACTCCAACGACGGGGCTACCTACTCCTTAATAGTAGGATAGCGATGTCTAAAGGAAACGAGAAAATGAACAATCTTTTTCGAGTAGGTAGAAACTCTTAAGTACTTGCTCAAAACCATAAAAACTCTTTTTCACAAACACTTTCAAAATAGTTTTCAAAAATAACTTCGTCACAGTCTTGAGGACAGATACAAGGGTTATCACGAAGTTAAACAAAAACTTTTCAAAACACACACAAGCAATTTCAAAATGAGTAAGTACCTAAGAGCCCGTGGAAAACCACAGATAGAAAGGGTGATAACACCTTCCCTTTCTATAATCTACCCCTCATACTCAAAAACTCTCGAAAAAAGGTTTTTTATGTTCTTTTTTCCTTTCCTTTGTTGGATAAAATAAAAGTCAGCGGTGAATCTTGCTTACCGCACATTTGCGAACAAAAAATACAAACCAATATAATAGTCGATTCTGCCACCGTATCACAGAACTGGCGACTCTACTGGGGACTAAACAGTAAATAAGTGGGGTATACCTTAGGATCTAAGTCATTTTTAAAATTGCTTTCTTGTTTTGCTTTGCCTGATTTATATTCAAGGGTTTTGTTTGGGTATTATTGAAGATCCTACACCTGGATCTGGGAACACCTTTTAGGTAAGTAGCAATAAATTATAAGGGAGTTGTGTGGGGTATACCGACACGGTTGAAGTAGTAGCTACGTTAATGCGACACTTTGGTTGGTACCGGTATCCCTTGAGTCAATCAAGGAGACTATGGGGCCGCTGCGTGGTGTCATAAAGCATCAACTGACCTTAGAATCTTTAATTGCACAACTTGGCCAGTAGGACGTAGCGAGATGGCCGGCTTTGGTGTATTTCCAAGGTCGACAAATACTCAATGCTACACTCATTGAGGTTCGACTCTTGAGTTTTGTTTGGTTGCGAGTCAATCGCCTATTGCATAAAGCTTGGGGGAAGGATCAATAATATTGAGATCCTTTAGAACCCGGTTACTATTTATAGGACAGGTTGAACCAATCCAGCTTCAAGAGGGTATGACCTTAAAACTCCTGCAGGCCTTAAAGGCTACTGGTGTGACTTGTTTGCTTTCTTTTCCTAACAATTTGAACTCATTACATGGATTTGTTTGTATTCCTTGCAGGACCTTGTTTGTAAATCCAATAAATTGGTTTGTTACGCTGCATTTTTGCTTGATACATATCATACACATCAAAGCATCATACCGTAGCATTCCCTTAACCATTTCAAGGATCTCAAGGGCCTGTGATGCAGGTTATGATAAAGAAGACATCTAGAAAGGGGCAAGGGGATTTATTTTCCTCTAGCCAATGTCGTCAAAAGATCAAAACACGATAACTTGAGTCAGAGGCTATCACCCACTTGATATGGTGAGCTTGACTCTTATAGAAGGACTCTCAACGATACAAAGTTCTTCAATCAAAGCTGCAAAATTTCAACTTCTGACATTTCTTGTTTACCCTGTGAGATCCTTGAAAACATTGCATACGCATATCATCCTTGATATTGCATAAACAGGTACAATCATAGGTTTCTCATCTTCTTTGCTGTTTATTTCAGCAATAATGTCTTCTGAACAAAGCATCAAGGATCTACAGGCACAAAATGCCCAATTTCAGCAAATGTTCATAGCCTTAGCTAAGGGGCAGGAAGATCTGAAGGCCCTTATTCTGAAAGAGAAAAAGAAGACCGTCGGTGTCCTAAACCTGGGAAGAAGATTTAGGGGACCGTTGAAGCAAACGGTTGATCTGACCTCTTAATCCAAAGAAGGGGAGAACCAAGAGGGTGAAACAAGGGAGGAAAACCCTAGTCCGAGAGTTTCTAAGGATGAATCTGACTACAACAATGAACAATATCCCCCGGCTGAGGATAGGTACAAATAGTTAGAGGATCATCTAAGCGCGATGGAGATCCAAAGAATACCAGGGCTGGATTTCGAAAAGCTGGGTTTGATATCTGGGGTAGTCATCCCACAGAAGTTCAAGGCTCCGATATTTGTGAATTATGATGGGGTGTCTTGTCCTAAGCTTCATCTTCGTTCCTATGTGAGGAAGATTCAGCCTCACACTGCTGATAGGAACTTGTAGGTCCATTTCTTTTAGGAAAGTCTGTCTGGGACTCAGCTTGAATGGTTCTATCAACTGGAAGGAACCAATGTCCACAACTGGGAGGATTTGGATGCTGATTTTTATAAGCAGTATCAATATAACGCTGACCTTGCTCCTACCCGTACTCAACTCCAGAGTATGTCCATGGGTGCAAGTGAAGGCTTTAAGGACTATGCGTAGAAGTGGAGAGATATGACAGGGAGAGTCCAACCCCCTTTGTCTGATAGGGAGTTGGTTGACATGTTTCTCGGGACACTGTCTGGTCCATTCTTCAATCACTTGATTGGTAGCTCCTAAGCTGGTTTCACCGAGCTGATATTGAGTGGAGAAAGGGTAGAAGATGGGATCCGGAGCAGAAAGATACAGAAAGATACCTCGTCAATTACAGTGAATAATCCGTTCATGGGTAAGAAGGAGGTCAGTGTCATTTATAACCCAAGAGGTCAGAGCAGAGCTGAACTCCGTCCAATGGTAGGTACTGTGATGATACCTAGGCCTACGGCTACTCAACAACGAAACAATCAACCAAGGGTAGAAAGACCTCAAAGGCAGTTCACCCAAATCAACATGCCATTGTCACAAGTATTGCAACACATGTTGAATATGAATCTAATTATCGTGACAAACCCTCATCTGAACCCTAAGACTTCCTCTCCTAACTATAATCTGGATGCAAGGTGTGCTTATCATTCTAGCAGCCCGGGGCACGATACTAACGATTGTTGGGCGATGGAATACAAGATTCAGAACATGATTGACGCCAAGGATATGGAATTCGAACCCCCTGAGACTCTCAACGTGATCACTGCTCCGTTGCCAAAACATGGCTAGGATTGAAAGCATCTTTGTTCATTTAATTCTCAAGTTGTATTTTCTTTGCTTATTCGAACAATTATTGTCATGTCAAAACTTTGTTATTTCATTAATGCATTACACATATTTGTCTTTAATTAATATGTTTTCACTATGCTTAAACTGCTTTATACTTCCTTTTCGTGATATTCAACTCTCGACTAAAAACTCTAAGCCTTAGAGGGAGGATGATGAAAACGATACCACAATCTCTACAATATGCTTTTGAACAGACCCCGCTGATGATGTACAGGCGTTGTTTCAAATCCTAAACAGTGGAGTTATAAGGAAGATAATCCCTAGTCAACCCCTTTGAGCCAAAGAAGTAGGATTTTTTTCTTTCACACAAATTAAAACCCTTAATCACAACCTGGGGCAGGGTAGTTTTCTTGGTTAATTCAGAGGCACATTCAGTCACAATCTTCCACTTCATACATAATGAATGGCATCGAAGACGTCCTTCCAAATCAAAAGACGGTGATGGTTCCGCATAATCGTCAAGACAGGCAGTCATTATCTCTCGAAATAAAAGCCCATTAAGTCAAAACCTATGAAGGAGACTGAAGAAAAAAATTGGGGCATCCCGCTGGCTGTAATCACAAAAGAAACAGTCCAGGCAAAAGAAGGGATAACAAAATCAAAAAAATAAATAGGTCCTACAAATCCTCAACAAAAAAATGTCTTCCTATTCAAAATAAACTTTCAGTATCCAAACCATCACCGAAACATCAAGGACAGTACTCCAGGGCTCAACTGGGACTCTTAACACGCAATTAACTGAGCATAGGACTGAAGGACATCACGAAGAATGGGTGGGTACAAATAAATTTGGAGCCTTTATCCTTTGTTTATTAAATCGTGAACCAGGCTACGTTATAACCCTTAAAAGTCCTAGCTGAAGCATGGGTTAGTTTGAGATCATACTGTTACAAAGGTATTTTGACTCCTGTAGGACTTGTTACGAATCCTGAGTTGATATCACATTCTTGCAAATTTTGTTTTACTGCACAAAACACAGTTTAAATTTTTTTTCAAGACAGACATGAGTTTTGCATTCTTTAGATGACATTGTTTGCATATGACTAGTTGTTTCACAACAAAGAAATCTGCACAATGGATGTTCAATGAACAAACATCCTCTCAATGGACAAGATCACCTCAGCAGGAAAGACACTTCCAACAACAGGTCTTCCATAAGCTAGGGGCATGACATAATGTCTAATACACCCGGGGTAGTCTCTCCAAAAGTGCCAAATAACCAGGGGCAGATGTCTAACTGAATCACTTGGGGAGTTACGCACGCATTCCAGCAATGAATCATGTGCCATAAAGAAAACATTTTTGACAATACTACAGCACAACACTACAGACAGTGACAACTCCCTACATCTTAAGAGCGTGGACATAGTCGGAAAAGACCACGCATGAAAAAGACCTGCTAGGTTGACTGGCCTAGGAAAAAATAAGGGAATCCCGGTGAACTGAAAAAGGCTCGGGCAAAAGTTATGGATATGCATATGAAAAATCTGTACACCCGACAAGTCGAAAACCATAAAAGGAGGCTTGGGCAAAAAAGGGTATCCCGATGGACTGAAAATCTGAAAAGACAGTCCAGGAAAAAGTTAGGGATTAAAGCGCATGACTATGTCCCATCATCCTGTCACTTACCTATCAATAAAAGACTTATCATTCCGATTGGTAGTTACCAAGCACTTCATAAGTTGGGATAACACTCAATCCACAAGGCCTCCGCAGGAACCTTCTCTAGCAGGTACAAGGGCAGAAAAGTCCTGATGCAAAGTCATTATCGTATCCTCAGCATGCGTCCCAGTAACATCTACACTCCCCACAGAGTAGAGGCAACCAAAGTTTTGATCTCTACTTCCCCAAACAGGAGTTACTTTCCCCAGCAAAGCTCTTTCGGAGAGCCGACGTCTATATTCCCCAAACGAATTTTGTAATCGCAAGCGGTTCATATAGTTTTCTCCCGAGCAGAGTTTATTTCTATGAATGTGGAAGCTCATCCCCAATAGAGTTATTCCCCCAAAGAGTTATTCTCAAGCAAAGTATCTCCCCCGGCAGAATATCCATAAACAAGGAGCGAATCTCCAACATAGTCATCTTCATTCACCATCCCTAGCAGAAGTAGAAGAACCACGGTTTTCTACAACAGTCAGGAATGCTATTTCCAATACTCTCTAGCAGCAGTCAGGGATTTATTTTCCCAGACTCAGATATGTCATAATAGCATCTCGTGTTCATACATCATGACATGTGCACACATATCATGTAACAACATAATCTCATTTATTCTGAGAACATCATCACACAATGCATTTCATGCATCACTTATAATTAATCCTGTACCTTTTCAGGAAAGATGGTCATCATCAACAATTTCCAGCAGGTCCAAGATTAGCTCCTGAAACTAAATAGAGTAATCATCTGCGCGACCAAATGTAGCTTTACACGGGTTTGTCACAAAGCAATCTTACACGGATTTCTCTTATATACAACTTCACACGGGTTTATCTTGAAAAATCTTACACGGGTCCCTTCTCATACATTTCTAAATAAAGTTTCACACGGACTCATCATGAAGTAGCCCTGCAACCCAGGTTCCTTCTGAAGTTTTACACAGACTTAGCCCGAAGTAACGTTACCCAGGTTCCTCCAAAACTCTTACACGAACTTATCCTGAAGTAACCTTACCCAGGTTCCTCCTGAAGTTTTACACAGACTCATCACAAAGCAACCTTACCCAGGTTCCTCCAGAAGTTTTACACGAACTTATCCCAAAGTGACCTTACCCAGGTTCTTCCTGAAGTTTTACACATACTCATCACAAAGAAACCTTACCCAGGTTCCTCCAGAAGTTTTACACGAACTTATCCCGAAGTGACCTTACCCAGGTTGCTCCTGAAGTTTTACACAGACTCATCACAAAGTAACCTTACCCAGGTTCCTCCTGAAGTTTTACACAGACTTATCCTGAAGTAACCCTACCCAGGTTCCTCCTTACAATTTCCCGATGTAGTTTCGCCCAGACTCATCCTGAAGAAACCTTACCTAGGTTCCTTCTCGGTTCAGATGCAGTTTTACCCAAACTCCTCACGAAGCAACCTTACCTAGGTACCTTCTCAGTTCAAATGCAGTTTTACCCTAAATCCTCACGAAGCAACCTTACCCAGGTTCCTTCTCAGTTCAGATGTAGTTTTACCCAAAATCCTCACGAAGTAACCTTACCTAGGTTCCTTCTCGGTTCAGATGCAGTTTTACCCAAACTCCTCACGAAGCAACCTTACCCAGGTTCCTTCTCGGTTCAGATGCAATTTTACCCAAACTCCTCACGAAGCAACCTTACCTAGGTTCCTTCCCATAAGCCCTACTATCCAGGATTTCATCTCGAAGCAACCCTACGACCCAGGTTCCTTCTCATCGCCCTACTATCCCGACTTTTATCTCGAAGTAACCCTACGACCCAGGTTCCTTCTCATAACCCTACTATCCAGGCTTTTATCTCGAAGCAACCTTACCCAGGTTCCTTCCCATAAGCCCCACTATCCAGGCTTTCATCTCGAAGTTACCCTATGACCCAGGTTTCTTCTCATAACCCTACTATCCAGGATTTCATCTCGAAGCAACCTTACCCAGGTTCCTTCCATAAGCCCTACTATCCAGGGTTTTATTCCGAAGTAACCAGACGACCCAGGTTCCTTCTCATAGCCCTAATATCCAGGCTTTCATTTCAAAGCAACCCTACGATCCAGGTTCCTTATCACGACCCTACTACCCAGGATTTAATTCTGAAGTAACCCTACTATCCAGGTTCCTTCTCTTTTATCTCTGGACAACAACTTACAACACTGCTAAAACCTAGACCCGACCAGACACGGACAATTTCACATTTCCCCAGTAAGTCGCTGTGCAACCTGGACCCTGACCAGATATGCATCTCACTTTTGTCTCATCAATCAAGAGTTAATTCTTCGATAGAGTAATGGACAACCAAAGCTCCTATACTCTATTTCCCAGGACATAAATCAACATTCCCCGGTGAAGTCCTCCTCAACGACAGGTACATGAATTCTCGCAAAGGAATCTCTTTTGCAACCAATATCTTTGCTGGATGGCATCTTTAAGCCCATCTCCGACGATTCTCTATCGACTTCCAAATGGAATCTGTAATCCCATTCCCGATATCACCAATCAATATTACTTCATGCGAGTGCAAATTTCTGGGCACTCTAGTGTTCAATCATCTTCCACCTTTAGATCATGAAAGGTAGACAAGCCAATACACATCCTCAGGTATAAGAAGATTGAACAGGGGCAGCTGTTGTACCTCAAAATTTTCCCTCTCATTTTTACTTTAAATATACTCCTAGAGGTCCTCAACTTGCCCAAGGATGCCTAAGAATTGACCAGACAAATCCTCCTCCTAAGACAATAAGCCTCAAACTAGGGTTTCAATTTCAAGAAAGATGGTTGAGTCCCAAGGGTCCCAAATGACTTCCATTTCCCTAATATGTTATCAAGATCGCCCATGACAAGTTTCATGCCTTACACTACAAGTTTGCTCAGTCAACTGCTCAGATGCCTAAAAATCAAATGTACTAGGTCAAAAGTCAACTGTGACCCGCATACAGTCAAACTTCAAGATTTTTGGTCAACATCAACATTTTAAAGTGTTATCCATCATTTGATCAAGGGTTGATCATGATTCCTCAAGGAATTCTCCTAATTCATCAAAACTCAAAAGTTGCTAAATTAGGGTTCCTATAGGAAAAGTCAACCCAACTTTGACCAGACATAACTTTCTCATACTTTATCAAAAATTTCTCATCCAAGGCTCATTTTGAATAGGATGAAATTCCCTACAACTCATATTCATACCTCAAGTTAAATAAATGCACTCATCAAAAGATATAAATTTAGACATTATAGGTCCTTTTCAAAAGTCAACAAAAACACCTTTTGGGTCAAAGCTTCTTACATGAAAATGGAAGATACAATTGAGATGAAACTAAAGCGGTTGTTTAGAGGACTTCCTGGGATTTCTAAAAAGTCCAAGAACACCTCCTTAGGGTTAAAATTGAGGGAGATATGTATTGTCAAAGCTGACCAATTTTTGGAAATGTGCATGAAGTCAACATTGATCAAAATGACTTTTTTTTCCAAATGGGCCCATGTTTTCTTGTTTGAAACTTGTTCCTAAGAGGACCTACAATCCCTGAGCTTACCCACCTATTATTTTATTATTTTAATTATTTATTTTGATTTTTTATCCATTTAAATCAAAATAAATCAATTTAAATTGTAGAATAATGAAATAAAATCCAAGATTTGATTTTATGAGCATATTATGATTCAATGAACAGCTAGAAAATCATCCAATTTCGTGCAAAAGCTAATTGATTAGAAAAGATCTTAATTTGGTCTATTTTGGAAACAAATCATACAAGGCGAAGAATGAAATCAAATCTCCATAATTTGCAAAGATATGATCATTTTTTTTTGACCTAAATCATTCCATGATATATATCGAACATTTCCAAAGCATAAGAAAGGGTTTTTGGGTCGTGAAAACAAAGGGATCAACTTGAAATTTTTGTCAAAAAAAAGGTGCTGATCACATATTCCTCCATAGACTGATTCAAGCCATTCCAAGATCACAAACAACTTCAGTGAGTTCCTCTGATCAATTCCAGACATTCACAAGTGACCATAACATTCAAAGTCGTAAAATCCATAACCCGGTTCTCCAACCTTTTTGATTTTTCGATTACATGCATACATGTGTTTTCAATGAAATTTAACCATGGACTTTTGTTTATCATAAGGTTTCGATGCTTTATGATTTGTTTAATTGAGTTTTAAGTGCAGGAATCAAAGGATACCATTGCTAGGGTTCCAAGCTTCAAATCGGGGCTTTAGTGACGCTTGATCCGTTGCTATAAGCTATAGTAACAGATGCAGTCCGTAGGTAAAAGTGTGGTAAAAAACGACAGCTCTGGGGAGAAGATGAGTGATGTGGCATACTCCCGTTGGCAGATTTGAATCACGCACGTTTTTTGGGAAATACTACTTTGTGTGCTTTATGTTTTATTTGTTTGATTATATTAACGAATGATCCAGTGGCACAGTTGGTAAAGGCAGCGTGTTTGGAAGAGAGAGGACCTGGGTTCGAGTCCCAGGTCCGGTATTTTATTATTTTCTGAATATTTTTTGTAGGTTCCAATGCATGGCACCCCCATACATACACCATACGCTCAAGATTCACCACCATCAGATCATCTCAGATCTATATCTAGCGCCCAACAGTTCATCCCCATGGTGGACCCTCAGAGGCAGGCTTAATTGAATCGCGCGCTAGACAATTGGGCCATCAGCCAATTGGGCTTAGCAAATCGCCACTCACACCCCCAGGCTGGAAACAATAACATACCCATGACTATCTTTTTTTATTTTATTCTATTTCTTCCTTGTTATTTTAATAATTTCAAAAAATTATTATTATTTATTTAATCATAAATCAATAAAATCACAAAAAATAGAATTTAGGTATTTTTTATTAAAATTAATTTTGTAAATTAATTTGATTTAATTATTTTGATTTGTTTTCTTTAAAAATAAAATCAATTAGAATCTAGGATTGGACACCAAATCTTTTTCTTTAAAAATATCAAAAATATTAGTTTTTATTTAGAATTAATTTTTAATTAACCATTTTTTTTCCAATTAAGTAATTGCTCTTTTTATTATTTAAATTTTTCCAGATAAAATCCAAAAAAAATACATTTCTCTATTTACTAATTAAATATCTTTGAATTTAATTTTAGTTCTGTATTTAATTTTGCCGCGCGCGTTTATTTCATTATTTTCCTAATTAATGTATCTGCTTCTGGTTTGTAATGGTTTAATTAGGTTTAAATTTCTGCATCTAATTATGTAATTGCCCCAAGGCCTTGTAATAGTTTAGGAACCCTTATCTTTCTGCAATTTATTTTCTGCACAATAAACTGCTTAGATGAATGGCTAATAGGCTTGCATGCAAAATACAAATGAAATTAAAATAGTAGATCACCTTAATTGTGCAAAGATAAATAAACAGAAAAATAACACATGCACATGTTCACTTCTAGGGTTTATCCCACTCCGGTTGCCTTCGGTAAACGGTCATGAAGCATAGGGAATTTTAGTGGTCGTCCTCTAGTCCCAAAAGATAAAAAATGACCGATTTGAATGTTGCCTCGGAAAGATCTTTAAGACTCTAGGGTAATTACTAAAGTTTCCTAACCATTGCTTTTGTGATCGTAATTGTCCCTTCGAATTTCCCTTAAACTCCAACGATGGGGCTACCTACTCCTTAATAGTAGGATAGCGCTGTCTAAAGGAAATGAGAAAATGAGCAATCTTTTTCGAGTAGGTAGAAACTCTTAAGTACTTGCTCAAAACCATAAAAACTCTTTTCACAAACACTTTCAAAACAATTTTCAAAAACAACTTCGTCACACTCTTGAGGATAGATACAAGGGTTATCACGAAGTTAAAAAAAAACTTTTCAAAACACACACAAACAATTTCAAAATGAGCAAGTACCTAAGAGCCCGTGGAAAACCACAGATAGAAAGGGTGCTAACACCTTCCCTTTCTATAATCTACCCCCCATACTCAAAAACTCTCGAAAAAAGGTTTTTTATGTTCTTTTTACTTTTCCTTTGTTGGATGAAATAAAAGTCGGTGGCGACTCTTGCTTACCGCACATTTCCGAATACAAAATACAAACCAGTATAACAGTCGGTTCTGCCACCGTATCATAGGTACACTTTACAGTTTATCCTTATCTGACAATCTTTTGGTCAATTTTAGGGTCTTTAATTATTTAATAATCCTCTGATCCAAATATGCAAGACCTTTGTATTCTCGCACCCTCAATCGAAGAGTGATTAAATAGGGGCAACTGTTATACCCCAAATTTTCCCTACTGATATTAAATGGTTACTTCATGCTAATTAATCATATTTTATCTATACATGTTTTGTTATTTCTAAAATTTTAAGAAGGTGTATATTCATTTATTTCTTTAGTAGGGGTGTATTTTTGTAAAGAGGTTTGGATTTAATGAGGTTATGGGTTTCACAAAATCTGAATTAAATTTAATAGCCCTTTATAGAAGTTTTTCTTTGAAGGCTCTTAATTAATTTTTTTAAGTCCATAAAAGAGGGGGTATATTTATTAAGACATTGGGCTTAGCTTGCCAAATAGCTAAGCCCATTTTATTTTGTAAAGTCCAATAAAGACGAGGGTATGGATGGAATTGGGTTTGTCTGAAGTAAATTTGAATACATTTCGGTTTTATTATTATTATTATTATTATTATTATTATTATTATTATTATTATTATTATTATTATTATTATTATTATTATTATTATTATTATTATTATTATTATTATTATTATTATTATTCATTCTAAATATTATCATTAATATCATTACCATGTTTTGGGTTAAGAATATCATTAATAATATTAATTATCAATATTATAATTTATTATTAATATTATAATTAATTTGTTATTAATTTTTATTAAGAGAGTTGACCAAAAGTCAGAGCTAGGGTTTGCGACCCTAATTCAATGGCGCCCATATCTTGTTCTTCCTTGCTAAGCAAACAACTACGCCCCAGATCCAAAAATCTAAGTTACAAATCAAATAGAATCAAATAAAATCAAAGATTACAAAAAAACGAATTTATTGATGATGATTGATGAATACACAAGCAATTTCATCCAAGTTCATTCACATATTACAAACCCTAAAACCTATTTTCTGATCAAATCAAATATGAGATTCTAACCTAAAAACATAATCAATCTAAAATCAAAACTGCAAATCAATAATATTTCCTAATTCATCTAACTTCTAAGTTATATAAAACCCTAATTTCTAATGAAAAGAGAGGAGAAAAAAATTGAAGGCGTGAAAGGAAGAAGGAGAATTAAAGAAGATTTTTTCTGCGAATTCCACTCCTAACATCAACTACTTCGTTTGAGATCTGGTTTTTAGAACTGAAACCCTAGACTCTCCAAAACCCTTTGCAACGCCATCTTCATTTCTCAATGTGCATGTGATTAGTGAAGAAGAAGAATATTAGTGAAGGAATCAGAGAAATCAAAAGAGGAAGAACTTAAAGATTCACGACCATAGAGGTAATCCAATGCTACACTTAGCTTAGGGTTATTACTCTGATTTTTGTTGTGAATTGAGGTTGGATTTAGGGTTGATATTATTTAGAGGTCTCCATTGTTTAGGGTTTTTTGGGTTAGGGTTATTGTTGGGGTTGTTGTGTTGAAGAAGGGAGAAAGAGCGAAAGAAAGAGGAAAGTGTCTGAGAGAGATACGAATGCAAGAAATAGAGATTAGAGAAAATGAGGAAGAATGAAAGAAAAACAAAAGATATACTCCCTCCTTGAGGCTCCGAGATCGCGACACGTGGCTATCAACCGGCCATATGATGGAATGTTGTACATCAGTTCTTCGCGTCTCCCTATGATGCACCCTCAGTCAACATCAAATTATCATCCTTTGTTCTAAATAATTTTAATCTACGCCCCAAGATTAACTCATGAGGGCCCTTAGATTAAAATGAATGCTCCAAATCTCTTATCCGCACCGCACCTCCATGCACCACATCACACATTATCCAATGGACCCAGAGTGTTGTATTAGACTTCTGAACGAATTCTGGGCCTAACCATTACTTTACGCATCCCCTTTATCGATACTTCAACTCAATTAGAACCCCCTGTTCTCTTGGATATATGACAAGATATTGGGCTTAAGCCCTTGCTAAACACACCCCTGAATTTTACTACTGAATCAAAACATGCACCCCCAACCTATTTGGGTTCAGATTTACATTTGCGTCCAAATGATTTTCTATACACACCCAATTTCTATTTTTTGCACCCCCTTGTTTGAATTAATTAATTTTACTTATTTAATTGATTTATCTTCTTATTTTATTTATTTAATGTTTGTCACATAAATCATTTTTTATCATATTTGTCTTAAAATATTTTTTGCATAAAAAATTATTAATTAATAAATATTGGATTTTTATTAAAAATATTTAATATATTTTTAATAATAAGAAAATAGTTATTTGTTAATTAAATATTTTTTAAAAATACTAACCCACTTTTTCATAATTTCATCAAACAATTTTTATCATTCAAATCTTTTTTTTTTTGCAAATTGCATCATGCATCTAAGACAACTAACCAATCAAATACTGACCTTTTTTCTACTAACATAATTTCAAATTCAACTTATTTTCAAAAAGGATTGTGGAGATCTTTTATATTAGTTGTGAACTACGTCTACGATTCCGTTATTTTCCCACCCAGACCAGGTTCAAGGAGAATTCGAAACATTTCCACAGTCCATTAAAAAATAATCAAATACTACAAACTATGAATTGAGACTTTGATTCCTCTTAAGAGGATACATAGGCATGCGGCTTAAAAACCAAGGCGAGTCCCTCAACTAAAAAACTAAATTCCTTTCTATTTTTTTAAGCTTTAACAATAACATACCTTTAGAAAGAAATTCCCGGAGAAGAAGAAAAGAAGAGTGTGATTATGAAAGTCAGAAGTGAACATGACATGGAGTTTGAGAATGCAAAATTCTTTGAGTTTTGTTATTCTGAAGGTATTAGTCATGAGTTTTCTCATTCCACCACTTCTTTGAAAAATGGAATTGTTGAGCAAAAGACTTGGGCTATACAGGAATCAGTTAGAGTTATGATCTCTACCAAGCAAGTACCATTGGAATTTTGGGCCGAAGCTATGAGTACTACTTGCTACATTCATAATAGGGTCACTTTGAGAGGAGATACTTTAACTACTCTCTATGAGATATGGAATTGAAGAAAGCCTACAGTCAAGCATTTTCATACCTTTGGAATTAAATGCTATGTCTTAGTGAACAAAAATAAAAAAGGTAAAGAAAACCTCATAAGGAATGGAGGAATGTTTCTGGGTTACTCTTCAAACAGAAGAGCTTATATAGTGTTTAAACCCAATGCTAAAGATGTTATGAAATTCACACATGTGATAATTGATGATTATTTCCCTGAAAAGTAAAAGGATGTTGTAGATAATGTTGGAACATCTTTTGTGCAGACTGAGGAGACAGAAAGAGAAGCTATATGTGAGTCCACAAGTGTTGATCTAGATAACTCTGAAATTAGATTTCAGACAGATCATCTCAAGGAGATCAATACAACACACTCAAATGAAGCAGACATTTCTAATACAAGTCTTATTTCTAAACTTGAACCAAGGACGTGTTCTACTATTCAAGAAAGAAGAATCTTAAATTGCATCAGTGGGTCACAGTGGGTTAGTAGGTATTTGTATATGAGAACCAATCTGATTTGTGCCTCTGGAAATACTACTATATCTGAGTATGGAAGAACAAGGAGAGGTTGTTCTCAACTGGTGTAGATAGACTAGATGTTGAAAGATAATAATGTCAGACATAATGTTATGAAATTATATGGTAACCATCTGAATGATATCATATATTTTATTCAACATGGATGGAACAATAACCTTGATAGTCATAAGAAACTTATCAAGAATATTGCTGAAGGAAAGGTTATTACTATGGAGTATATGGACAACAAGAAACAACTTACTATTGTAAGAAGTGGGATTAGAACTTGTATTATTGAGGAGTTATAGCAATTACAGTTATGGAGGAGTGCAAGTGATACTGCATCTTTCCTCTATGTTTTGATGCTTAGGAAGCCTAAGCATGTTGCTATTGTATGGGACAAAGGCTCTCTGTAAAAGGCTGGTGACAGCACCAAGGGGTGAAAGAGGATCTTTGACCGGGGCAATAGGTGGATGACCACCTTAAGTTATTGAAGTTTGTTTGGTTTCATCAGGTATTGTGTGTTTTCAATCTGTGTGTTTGCATCAACTATGTTGTGCTTCCATCTGTGTTTGTTTCTTGTATGCATTATGTTTGCTTCCATTTTGTACATTTACCCTATTTTTGTCATGTTTGGCTAAAAAAGGGGAGTAAATTTTTAGTGTGTTATGTGTGTCATGATATCCCATGCTGATAGGACTGTGCTAACACTAAGGAGAGAGTAGTGATTATGGTTTCTTGATGGATGCAACTATTTAGGGGGAGCAGGATAGTCTGTCATGTTATTTTGGAGCCTTCTGGTGCTGCTGACTGCTGGTGAAGGTTATATGCATGATGTCTTATCCGATGTTCTAACATTTTGCCAGATGTGTGAGGAAATCCTGATGTGAGGCTGTTTTTATCTTCTGGTGCTGCTGCCTCTGATGTGTGAACTTGGGTAGTTCATATTTGGTGATTTGGGTTCTTGCTATTGAGGGGGACAAATGACTTTTTAAAATAGGGGGAATAATTGTCGTGTTTTTGTAACTACATATTATCCAGACATATCTTTATGATTGTAGTTTATATCTCCAAGATGATTGTGCTTTGGTTATTTTAGACAAAATTTTCCTAAGGGGGAGATTGTTAGATCCATGGTTTTATGATTGGATAAATTTTAATAAAACATGGTTCTATACTGATGTTGAGCAATATGTTTTAAAATCTTCATCAATTGTCATAATAATTTTACTGTTATGTGTTTCAAGAAGATATCGAAGACATATGTCATGACATCTTGGTCTGTGTATTGCAGGCGATGTTGTTGTTTACCTCTTGAGAGATTGGATTTGATTTGATGAGATCCTTTTTGGTATACCTCATCATTATGTGTAGGCCAAGGAGATTATTTAGGAACAAAGTGCATATTTAATTGGATTTCTTAAAGAGAATCTTGGATACTTTTTAGGAAAATTTAAAAAAATTTGTTCCTATTTTTATAAGCAGATTTTGCCATTGTTTTTAAATGTGAAGATTGGATCTATTTGAAGAGTCCAAGCCCATATTGCAAGAGTCTATAAATAAGGACTTGCTATACCTAAAATAGCAAGCATTCACATAGAAGAAACCATGTGTGCAACATAAGGTTTAGGGTTTTGGGATTATTTTAGGTTTTTAGTGTTTGTGTTCTTTGTGTGTCACTCATGTATCTTTGATGCATTGAGTTAACTGTTTGTTGCTTGCTTATCAAGCTATTGTTCTCACTCATGAGCTTTTAAGAAAAGAGTTGACTATTGTTCTTAGCCGAAGCTTTTAAGAAAAATTACGTATTGTTTATTGGAAGTGTAATCTTATTTTGGGTTTTAAGTCTAGTCACAAGGTTTGTGGTTGTAGGTATATCACTGCAGTGATTAGAAGTGAGAGGGGGTTCTCATATCTAGGAGGTTCCTAGCTAGAAGTTTCACAAGGTAGTGGTTAGAGAAAATTTGTAAACTGGGAATGCTTAGGCTTAAAACTAATATTATTATAGTGGATTTCCTTCCCGGCCTGGTATCCCCCCAGAGTGGGTGACGTTGCACCAAACTAGGTTAACAATTGATTGTGTTACTTAAATTTCTAAAATTCATAGTAGGTTCTCTGTCAACAGATGTCATAACATATGTCCTGGCATCGTGTTTGTGTGTTAAGACATCAGTCTTGACCTTTGTATTGAAAGTGCCAAAATTTCAAGAATTATGAATTCTATTGGTGCACCATATTATAAATGTTGCTTAGCATATCGGTGTCCCCCTATACTCAAAGATTGGTCTATAACAATTGAAGGCCATGAAACATTTCCTATATAGGTATAACAGGTAATGGAGGAAGTCAGTGTGATGATTTTCCTTTGTGCATTTGTCGTGTAGATCCAAATAATGGAGAGGCTATAATACTTGAAGTTTAAGAAAAACACAAGAAAGGGAGGTGGGGTTTGAATTGATTTTTAAAATTTTTTTGTTTAAAAGCGCTCAACACAAACAATTAGAACTAGAAATAAATGTTTAGAAGAGAAATAATGTCACGATCAATTTATCCATATTCAACTTAGAAAGTGTTAATCCTGTCCACCCGCCAAGGTGATTTCTCCTTATAAAAGGAATTAATCCACTATAACCCAACTGAATACCATTACAGGGGCTACCCGCTGGTGACTAACAACAACAATGATAACCTGTTAGTAATCCCTTAAGAATTCTGACTTACCCGGTCCCCTAAGAGATATAAAGATCACTAACTCTTTAAGGCTTTTGACCTATCTGGTCCCTTGAAAGAGATTTCTCTATGCCTTAGAAAAGGACTTTCTCAATTACCCATTGAATAATGTGTATACAAGTTTTCTTCTTACAATCGGATTACACAGAAGTTTAAGTCCAAATTGTTTAACACAAATATGAGCAACAACTCTTGTGTTTAAAAAATTTACAATAGTAACGCAATAATGAGCAACAACTCTTATATTCTAACAAATTACAATAACAACACAATTATGAGCAACGACTCTTGTGTTCTTAATAAATAGTGATATCAACACACTAATGAGCAACAACTCCCGTGTTCAAGCAAATAATAATATCAACATGATAATGAGCAACAACTCTTGTGTTTTTATCTTCTTCTTTTTCTTGCTTTTAATTTGGCAGCATTAATGTCTTGTTCTCCAGTCTTGCTTTTGTCAATTCGTCAATTTGCAAATGAGTTGCTTGAACCTTTATATAGGCGTTGAAGAAGTAGATTGTTGTAGTAGTACACATATCACTTTCATTGCCAACTGCCATAACGATAATAAATGACCGTGGGAGATAAACAGTACACAATACATCCATTTGAGTGGAATTTGTAATTGTACTATTGTACTAACTCTTCTAGCGCTCGTTTCTGATGATATTGTCTTCTGACGAATATTCCTTCTGAAGAAGTAGATTGGCTTGAGAAGATATCATCTTTGATATTGTCTTATGATGGACTATATGATGTAGAATAGTAATGAGTCCAGAAGATCTAACTTTTCATGATTTGTCTTCTAACGGAATTCTTTCTGATGTGAAGTGATGTGCATATTCCACGAAGTTTCTGATTCTTCATAATATTGACTTTGTCTTCAGAATTAGAAGCAACAAATTTTATGATGAACAAATGTTGACTTCTGAATCTGAGGTAGAAGCTTTCTTTTGACGTGTTCATAACCTTGATTTTGTCTTCAGAGTTACGTGCAATCCTATTTTCTAATATTTGAGCAACATCTCTAACATAAATCTTGTTTCTGGTGTGTAATACAAAGGGAGAACTGACTTGTTTTTGCATTTTATCGCAAATGTTGTGGATAGCTAGAGTCGCCACCGACTTTTCTTTTATCCAATAAGGAAAGGGTGAAAAGAACAGGAAAGACCTTGAGATTATTGAGTTCGGGGGGTAGATTATGAAAAGGGAAGGTGTTAGCACCCTTTACATTCGTAGTTACCTATGGGCTCTTAATCGCTAGCTCACTTTGAAAATGCTCCGTGTTTGTGTTTGAAAATATTTTAAAAAAAAGCCTAAGTACGACAACTTTGTAATGATTCTTGTATCAGTTAAGAATGCGTACAAAGTGTTTGTTTTTTTGAAAATATTTCAGAAAAGTGTTTGTGGAAAAAGATGTTTTATTTTTGTAAGCAAGCGATTATGAGCGATCTACCTACTCAAAAGTATTTCGTGTTATTTTCCTCTCCTTTAGATAGTGCTATCCTACCATTAGTTAGTTGGAAGCCCCATTATTGGATGTGAAGGGACATGCGAGGGGTCGTCGTTATGGTCATAGAAGACAACATATAGGGACACCTTAGCGACTCGAAGGGACTGCCATCATATATTCGTAGGCAACATCGAGGGACAAGATCATTTATCGTAGGAAACTTGAGGGACATCATGGGACTATGATCTATATGATGATTTTAACCGAGGGTCTTTGATAAGAGGTATACCTATGTTCGAAGGACATGACCATTTCCGAGGCAACGAGTGAGGTTACCCTAGAGGTGCATGTGTGAAAAGTGTTTTAATTCAGTTATTTTATCTTTGAGAATTAGGGTTTTCTATGATTGCTTTTAGATCTTACCATACATGTGTAGTTACTATACAGTAATAAGGAAAGCAGTAAATGCAGAAATTAAAAGGTCCTACGCTATTACAAAGCTTTGGGGAAGGGGGTACAAAACCATAAAACTAGGGAAAAATAAAGCAAAATCCTAATTAAACTATTACACACTGTAGCAGATACATAATTGGGAAAAAAAACTAATGCGAAAGTAATACACGAAGTGGTAAAAAGGAAAAGAAACAGAAAAATTATTTGGCGATTGTTTGATGAAAAAGAAGTTTGATAGTTAACCTAAAGTCTAATTGATTTTTATTGATTAAGAAAAGTTAGATAATTAAATTAAGCAACCCCTAAAATTTAGGTTGATTTTAATTTAATTGAGAAAACCTAAAAAATCAAATTAGGGTTGATTAAATAAAACCTAAAATTAAATTAAATTGATTAGATTAAAAAAAAACCTAAAATCAAATTAAAAGCCTAAAGATCAAATTAAATTAGGGTTTGTTAAAAATATTATTTTGAAAATAAAGTTTTTATAAAGGAAAATGGGTGGAAAAGAGTGAGAAAAATAGAAAATAACCAAAAGAGTAGGGGTGGGTGTTGAACCCACACCCTCAAGGCTTTTCAAAAACACACTCACCACCAGGCCAAGCGTGCCTTGGTGATGGATAATAAGATCAGTGTATTATATAATAAACCTGCAAAAAATATGAAAGTGTGAAAATTTTGGCAAAACTGGGGATCGAACCCGTGACCTGGGAGACCAATGCCTTAGCGCATGCGTTTCTTCCATTGGGGTGACTATACACCCATTAACCTAAATGAATAAAAACCTATATAATATACAAATAGATGTATTGACCAAAGAAGTACCGAGCCCTAGCTCCGGTCGTCTTCTCCGGTGAGACAATTCTTGCACCTGCAAAAATAGCAAACATTAGTGAATAAAGAGGACTCTACCCCCCTAAATCAAGTCTTCTGAATCCATTGGTGGTATTATTTTGGTCTAAAAACCCATGGTTTTTGAGTTATGAAGAAAATAAACCAGATCGGTGCAAACATGATACTTTGCGATTTAGCATGCATGGGACCATCATGATAGTCCAAACCTACACTAAAGAAACTCAGTAGTACGTTAGTGACATTAATATGGCTTAGAACGAAACAAAAATTACAATATGAAATTTGCAAACTTTATGAAATTGGAGATGCATGGTATGGTGTTTTCATGCATTTTGGAACCTCAAAACCAATTCAACCTTACTCTGTATGATTCTTAGGAATAAATGGGATGGCTGCTTTTTGGTGAAAAGGTTTGTAACAAGGATTTCAAAATTTAGGGTTCTTGAGAAAAGTTTGGAAATTTTGACAAGTTTGAGGCAAGGGTTTTTGTGTCCTTTTATGAGAATGAATGAGGGAATATATAGTGGAAATTAGGGTAAAAGGAATGGGCTTGATCTTTATAAGAAAGGCCTTGTATTTTATTTTATTTATTTTGCATTATTAATGAATAAATAAAAAATAATTAAAATAAGAAAAGGTAAAGGGGTGTAAGAACAAGGTTTGATGTTTATGAAGAGTGTAATACACGTTTGGACTCTTAAACCATGACCCAATAGCCCAAAATATCAAGCTTGCTCAATTTGAAGTTCATGTATTTTCTCAAAATTTCCCAACTTACAATGGTCATAACTCTTTCAATTTTCATATTTTGAAGGTAATATGGGAATTTTTGGAAATCCCAAGTTGTCCTCTACAATATATATGTTGATAATTTTTTCTTTTGGAGACTTTATAATGATGTAAGTTACCTTGACAAAAAGTGTCTTTTTGTTGACATTTTGAAATGACCTATAATGTATTGGTTTATATCTCTCAAATGAAGCATTTTTTGGAATTGAGCTTATAGATAAAAACTTGTGGAGAGTTTAATTCACTTTAAAATTAGCTTTGGTTGGGTAAAATATGATGAAGCATGTGAAAGTTATGCTTGGTCAAAGTTCAGCTGACTTCTCCAAAGGAAACCCTAATTTGGCAACTTTTGACTTTTAATGATTTGAGGGCTTTTTTCAAGGAATCATGATCATCCCTTGATAAAATGATGAATATGACTTCAAAATGTTGATGTTTACCAAAAATCTTAAAGTTTGACTATATGTTAACCAAAATTGACATTTTACCCAATACAGTTTATTTTCAGTCATCTGAGCCATTGGCTGAGCAAACTTTTGATACAAGGCTTGAAACTTGACATGAGCATTCTTAGGGACATATTGAGAACCATGAAAACCACTTGAGACCTTAGAAACCAAATCTTTCTTGAGAAATACAAAACCCCAATTGTAGGTCACTGCTTAGGAGGAGGGTTTGTCTGATCAAGCCTTGAGTAGTCTTGAGTGTTTAAGACCTTCATGAGCATGAGGAAGTATCTTGAATTAATTTGTATTGAAAATGGGAGGGAAAATTTTGGTGTATAACATCTGCCCATGTTCAATCTTCTTAAACCTGAGGAGTTAGATTGACATGTTCTCCATTCGTGATCTGAAGACGAAAGAGGATTGAACACTTAAGTGCCCAGAAATTTGCACTCGCATGTGCAAGAGGTAACATTGTTGGTTGATAATATTGCTTGAATGGGCTTAAAGATGCCATTCGGAGAGGTGACCGAGAGTCGTCGGAGATGGGCTTATAGATTCCATCCAAAGTAACTGTTGATAGAAGTATCAGAAGGAGTCTACGCTTGACTTCATCTGAAGAGTGCTTTCCAGAATGAACCTCTGGGAATGTGTTTGAGTAGCTGCTTGTCAGATTTAGTCTCTGAGGGAAATGCTTGTCAAAATGAATTTCTGAAGGACGATGTTTTTCAGAATGAATCTCTGAAGGAAGTGTTCTTCATGTAGATAGTCGCCTCGTCCTATTTCGGGAATTGATCTACAATTTGTTTTTGTTGGTAAACCCTTCCTGTTTCAGGAATTCATAACACCTGGTGATGAAGATAGTTGCCCCATCCTGTTTTGGAAATTGATCTTTACCTGGTTATAAATATAGAAAGATAGTTTCCCCATCCTGTTTTGGAAGTTAATCTTTGCTCGGTTGTATAGATAGTTTCCCCGTCATGTTTCGGGATTTAATCTTCAACCTATTCATGTAGATAGTCGCCCCGTCCTATTTCAGGAATTGATCTATAATTTGTTTTCACAAATTGTTGCCCTGTCTTATTTTAGGAATTAATCTATGTCGGGTTATCCAGATAGTTACCCCTTCTTGTTTCGGGAATTAACCTGAGACCTACTTTTTGTTGGCCATTGAGATAGTTTCCCTGTCTTGTTTCAAGAATTATTCTCCGACCTAGTCTCATAGATAGATGCCTTGTCTTGTTTCAGGAATTATTCTATGTTTGGTCATCCAGATATTTGCCTTGTCTTGTTTCAGGAATTAATCTGGGACCTGTTTTATATTCGCCTATTTGTAGATTTTACCTGAAAAGATAAAGAGTTAGTTGTATGCAATGTCATTATGTATGAAATGCATTGGTTAATGATGTTCTCAAAGTAAATGAGGGCGTGCTATATGCGTTTCGTATGCATATGCTATAACATGTATGAATGTGAGATGTCATAGAAGCGTATTGGCAGCTTTGTATAACATCTTTGATTGGGGAAAATAAATCCTTGATTGTTGCTGGGGATGAAGAATATGTGTAATCTTCAATCTCGTCTAGAACGTTTTTGCTGGGAATTTCTGCTTTCTATTTGAGGAAACTCCATTGGGGAATTTGATTTTAGCTTGGGGAGAAAATTTCAGAAACATTGGTCACTCATCACTCTATTGGGGATTTTAATTCTTATGTACCCTAACTGGGGATAAAAGAGATGAATAACCTTCTGAGGCACTGTTTGACCGAGTTTTCGATACGGGTGCCGACTCGTCTGGGGAGGATAAGATTAATTGGTATCTAGTCTGGTTTCAGATTTAGTAGCAACTCTCTGGGGATGGAAATATGGACTACCCTTTCCCGGAGAGAGAAATTTTGCTGGTGATTTGTAGTAGTTAAAGTGATAGACTCAAGCTGGAAAGTTTGTATCCTATTGGGCAAATAAACCCTACTGGAGAAACACTCTACTGAGGAAATAAACCTGCTGGAGGGATAATGCTCTACTGAGGAAATAAACTTGCTGGAGGGATAATGCTCTGTTGAGGAAATAAACCTGCTGGAGGGATAATCCTTTGCTTAGGAATTTCACAGTGTTGGAGAAATAAACTCAATTGGGGAAGAGAATTCATGTGAATTGTGCTACTGCCATAATCTACTATGAGGAATAAGGTTCTGTAGGTTGGAGACATTTCTGGGGAAAATATCATACTCCTTTGTCCGCTAGGGGGATCTTCTAGGGAATGTGATTGGGTTAATTGTTAGAAAATGTCCCAATTCCTTATCTTAAGGTATTTCAGACTTGTGGGGCATGTATCTTTATTGAAGATGAGCTTGTGAAGATGACTCCACGGGGGATAATCTTATGGAAACTTCTATGTGGGGACTGCCCCATGGAGGTTGCTCTGTGGGGATTTGTGGATGACTTGAACGTTATCCCATCTCCTAGAGTCTTGAGTAAATACTTATTCCTATTTTTATGCATATATTTGTTAACAAATAATCATATTCATATGCATATGTTCATTCAATTTAGTCATTGGACGTTTTTGCAAACAAAACAGAAAAAGTAAAAAAAAATTTGAATTTTGAAATTGTGTTTATATTGATAGTTTGCCTATAAACAGGCTATTGTTGTACAAAGAGACAGAAATCCTAGTAAGAGGAAATTGTCGTGAAATGAAAAGAGTACAAAGTAAAACGAAACATATAGCTATATGTAAATGATCTCGTCAAGTTTCAATTATGCTATTGCCCCTATGTCTTCGAGCATCTCATCCCTTGATGTTGGAAAGAGTTGATTAAATTGATCAGCACCATTCAAACTTGACGTTGTTAATAAAGCTGACTCTGAATGATCTGACGGGACATAGTCGTACGCTTTAATCCCTAAGTTTTTCCTAGACCGCTCTTTCGGGTTTTCAGTCCACCGGGATACCCTTTTTTTTCCCAAGCCGCCTTTTCAGGTTTTTGACTTGCAGGGTGTACAGTCTATATATATATGTTTATCCTTAATTTTTGCCCGAACCCTTTTGGTTCGCCGGAACGCCCTTATTTTTGCCTAGGCCAGTCAACCTAGCGGGTCCTTTTCATGCGTAGTATCTTTTAACTATGTCCATGTTCACAAGGTGTGAAAGATCTTCACCGTCCATGGTGGTAAGCATCATAGCACCACCCCAAAATATCTTCTTGATTACAAATGGCCCTTCGTAGATGGGAGTCCATTTTCCCCTGGGATCACCTTGTTGTAGGACGATACGCTTTATTACCAAGTCTCCAGCCTGATATACCCGATGCTTGATTTTGTTATTGAATGCTTTGATCATAGCTTTTGATACATCTGACCATGACAGACAGCCGCAAGCCTATTCTCGTCAATTAAATTTAAGTGGTCCAGCCTAGTCTGAATCCATTTGTATTCGTCTAAATCAGCATCTTTCATAATTCTTAGGGAAGGAATCTGAACTTCGACAGGTAGGATAACCTCTATACCGTATACCATAGAGAACGGGGTTGTCCCAATTGATGTTTATGCCGAGGTACGATATCCATGAAGAGAAAATGGCAACATCCCCTGCCAATCTTTATACGTCATCGTCATCTTCTGTATAATCTTCTTCATGTTCTTGTTGGCGGATTCCACTGCGCCATTCATCTTTGGTCGATACGGAGAAGAGTTGTGGTGCTTGATCTTGAACTGCATGCAGAGTTATGTGATCATAGTGTTATTGAGATTGGTACCATTTTCTGTGATAATCCTTTCGAGGATGCCATACTGACAAATAAGGTTATGCTTAATGAATCAGACAACTATATTCTTAGTAAAAGAGGCAAACGAGTCCGCTTCAACCCATTTTGTGAAGTAATCAATGGCGACGAGGATGAAACGATGTCCGTTAGAAGCAGTAGGCTTGATTTCTCCGATCATATCAATGCCTCACATTGCAAACAGCCAAGGAGCAGTCAAGACATTCAGAGGTATTGGTGGCATATGTACTTTGTCAGCATAGATCTGACACTTATGACAAGTTCTTGAGTGGTGATGGCAGTCAGTTTCCATAGTCGACCAATAGTAACATGCTCTCAGAATCTTCTTATCCATAATATGTCCACTGGAATGAGAACCAAAGATACCTTCGTGCATATCTTTCACAATATTCTCTGCCTATTTCTTGTCCATACAACTAAGCAGAGTTGAATCATGGTTGCGCCTGTATAGAATTCCGATACTCAGGAAGAACTTGGCTGAGAACCTCTGTAGGAATTTCTTGTCATTGATAGACGCCCCTCGGGGTACTCTTGAGCCTCAGGATATCTTTTCACTTCATGAAACCAAGGCTTCTCTTCTAATCCCTCAGTGTCAACTTCGTAGCAATGTGCAGGTTCGTCTAGCCTCTCAATGGTAATTCTGGGAGCCTCGTTGTCCCATCTGACTTTAAACATAGACGACATTGTATCTAATGCGTCTTCCAGCTGATTCTTTTCTCTTGGGATGTGCTCAAAATTGATTTCCTTGAAGTATGGATTTAAGGTAAGCATATGCTCTCTATAAGGAATGAGATTCGGATGCTTCGTATCCTATTCTCCCTTAATCTGGATGATTACCAAGGATGAGTCTTCGTATACATTCAAGAACTTAATCCTTAAGTCAATAGCATCTTTAATACCCATGATGCGCACTTCATATTCAACCATGTTGTTAGTACAATCAAAGCATAATCTGGCGGTGAAGGGCGTATGGCAACCCTGAGGAGAGATAATTACAACATCGATTCTATTGCCAAGTGCATTAGAAGCTCCATCGAAAACCATAGTCCATGGGGATCCTGGCTCAGGTCCTTCATACGGTCCGGGTTCTTCACAATTTGTAACCAACATAATGTTCTCGTCCGGGAATTAGAAGTTCATAGATTGGTAGTCTTATATGGCTTGATGAGCCAAATGATCTGACAATATACTTCCTTTGATTGCCTTCTGAGTAGTGTACTGAATATCGTATTCTGTCAAGACCATTTTCCATCTTGCTATTCTTCCGGAGAGAGCTGGCTTCTCGAATATGTATTTTATAGGATCCATTTTAGAAATCAATAGAGTAGTATGAGTCAACATATACTGTATTAGTCGGCGAGTAGCCCATGCCAAAGCGCAACAAGTTTTCTCAAGCAGTGAGTAACTTGTTTCACAGTCGGTAAATTTTTTGCTAAGGTAGTATATAACATGCTCTTTTCGACCAACTCGTCATGCTGGCCCAATACACACCCCATTGAATTCTCTAGCAGTGTTAGGTACATGATCAGAGGTCTTCCTTCAACTTGTGGCATCAGATTTAGAGGTTGTTGGAGGTACTCCTTGATTTTATCAAAAGCTATTTGAAAATCTTTGTTCCATTTTACTACCTGGTCTTTCTTCAACAACTTGAAGACCGGCTCACAAGTAGCAGTCAAGTGAGAAATGAATCAGGCAATATAATTCAGTCGTATCAAGAAACCTCTGACTTCCTTCTCAGTATGGGGAGTGGGCATTTCTTAAATAGCTTTGACTTTGGCGGGATTAAATTCGATACCTTTACCACTGACTACGAAATCTAGGAACTTACCGGATCTTACCCCAAAGGTGCACTTGTTCGGTTTCAATCTCAGCTTGTACTTATTTAGTATCTCAAACAACTTGTGTATATGATCAAGATGATCTTCTTCAGTCTGAGATATGGCTATCATATCGTCGATGTAGACCTCTATCTCGTGATGAATCATGTCATGGAATAAAGCTACCATAACATGCTGATATGTTGTGCTGGCGTTTTTCAACCCAAAAGGCATAACCTTGTAGCAGAAAGTTCCCCATTGTGTGAAGAAGGTTGTTTTCTCTATGTCTTCAAGTGCCATCTTAATCTGATTATAAATCGAGAAATTGTCTGTGAAGGAGATACCTTGTGCTGAGAGGTGTTGTCGACCAAAACATCATGGCAGTGGGAAGTCATCTTTGGGGCTTGCCCTGTTCAGATCCCTGTAGTCTACATGCATACATACTTTGTCGTCTTTCTTTGGTACCGCACATTTGCAACCCATTGAGGATAGGATGTCACTTCTAAGAACCATGCGTTGAATTGTTTCATAACCTCAGCCTTCATCTTCTCTGACATCTCATGACACATGCGACTAACCTTCTGCTTTATCGGAGCACAAACCTTTTTTTATCGGAAGTCAGTGAACCACAATATTAGTATCGAGTCCTGGCATGTCTTCGTACGACCAAGCGAAGATCTCAACATACTCATGCAACATTTGTATCAACCTTCTCTTGTCACTTCCCTTTAGGTTGATGCCTATCTTGAGTTCTTTTCTGCCTGTTTTAGAACCCAAGTTTACAACTTTAACTTGGCTCTTCATGCTGTTTAATAGCTTTCTCTTCTTGTACTAAGAGTCTGTAAAGTTCTCCAGGTATTTCACAATCTTTCTCACCTTCATCCTCAGCTTGGTAGATCGGATTTTCAAAGTTATAAGTGGCAATAGTAGAGTCGTTATCAACGAGATGCATAGTGGATGTGGATCTGCAATGTATTGTGTGGGTGTGTGTGAGAACACATATCTATTTGAAAATGAAAAAAAGTAAAAAGAAAGAAAGAGAGCATAAAATTTGAATGCAAAGCGTCCAATGCTTTTATTAAATGAACATATGTTTATGAAATGATAACCGTTAACAAACTAACTATTGTGCCCCGGGTAAGGCACAAGGCTTAAAGTCATTATTTATTCTAAATACAGTTTTCACGATCTATTGCTACATACCTAAAATGCGCCAGATCCGGGTATATGATCTATACAAGAACAACCCAAACACCCTTTAAACATAAATCAGGAAAGTCAAACAATTGAAAGCATTTAAATATGAACTATCTCTAAGGTAACCCCACTTTAAGTGTCTCATCAACATATTCTCCAATTCTGTAATACCGTGGGAGAACTGACTTTACTGGTTTTGCATTTTATCGCAAATGTTACGGTTAGCAAGAGTCGCCACCGACTTTTATTTTATCCAAAAAAGGAAAGGGTGAAAAGAACAGGAAAAACCTTTCGAGAATTTTTCTGAGTAAGGGGGGTAGGTTATGAAAAGAGAAAGTGTTAACACCCTTTTCATCTGTAGTTATCTACGGGCTCTTAGTTGCTAGCTCACTTTTGAAAATTATTTTTTGTGTAAGTGTGTTTTGAAAATATTTTGAAAAGATGCCTTAGTGCGGCAAACTTTGTAATGATTCTCAGATCGTTGAGAATGCATACAAAGTGTTTTGTCTTTAAAATATTTAGAAAGAGAGTGTATGTGTGAGAATTTGTTTTGTTTTAGGATCAAGCAACTACGAGCTATCTACCTACTGAAAATATCTTTTTTATTTTACTCTTTTCCTTTAGATAGTGATACCCTACCATTAGTTACTAGGTAGCCCTATCATTGGATGTTTTGAGGGAAGGGAACGGGTCATCATATAGTGACGAAGGCAACTTGTAAGACAATTTAGAAATTACCCTAAGGTACTAAGATCATTTATCGAGGCAGCATTGAAGGATCATCGAGGGACTATGATCTTTTAACAAAAGTGTCTTTGCTAAAACTTATCACGATTGAAAGACGTGATTGTTTTATCCGAAGGCAACAAGCGGGGGTGCCTTAGAGGTTTGCGTGTGCGAAATGTTTTGTGTTCAATTATTTTTATCTTGGATGTTAGGTTTTCTAGCGCTTTGTTTGAGATCTTGCCATGCACGCCTATTTAATCTAGCAATTAGATACATATATAAAGGCAGAAAATAAAAGTGCGAGAGGTAAACTACGCTATTACATCACTTCGGGGATGGGGGAATACAAACCAAAAATTGGGGATAAAAAAGTATAAAGGGTCCTAATTAGCTATTATAGACTATGTACAATTATAATATTATGGAAAATGATAATGCGAAAATAAATAAATGCGCGGAGATGGAAGAGGGAAAAATATCTAAAACCCTAAAAATTCTAAGCGAGAAAATATTTTTGGTATTTTTGTTTAGAAAGATAATTGAATTATAAACCTAATTATAATAAATTTTAATTAACAAAATCAACTTGATTTGTGATTTTCTGATTTTTATGATTATATTTTTAAAAGAGGAATTAATTGAAAGAAAAAGAAAACAAATAATTAAAGTAAAAACAATAATAAAATGGGCCACGCTGTAACAGTAAATAGGGGGTGTGGGTTTCAGAGTTTTCTAGGCCCATGTCAAGGAGGCCCAGGCATCTGTGAGATCTGGTGAAGATATCTCCTTGAGGTGCACCATGGACCTGGTCAATCAGCTGCGTTGGATCTTGTTGAATGATGTTGATTGAAGATGCACACCATGCACGCACTAGATTTGCAAACACTGGATATGTAATGAGAATATAAGAAAAATGAAAGTGCCTTGCGCCTAGATCGAACCCAGGACAAGGCGCATGAGTGTATTATGTGCATGTGTGTTGCCACTGGGATGGCGTGATTCATCCGTTAGATATATCAAACAATAACATTATAATATCAAAATCCAACTAGTTCCAGATCAGCAAACACACGCGTTTAAGTGGGCCAATGTTATTTAAACTAACCAATCAGAACGATGCTACCTGCCACACGATTCTCAGGCGAGTCAAACCATCATGGGAGGTGTTTTCCACCTTCTTCTCCGGCGAGGGAGAAATTTGAAAAACTGCAAAACGTAAAAATCAAAACAAACAAGATACCTATCCTCCTTAAAATCTTCCCCTGAGTCCGAATCTGGTGTCCATTGGGGCTAAAAGTTTTCGTAACACAAAATCCGATGCTTAGGGAGCTTCATGCCCTAGCCATGGCATGATGTCATTTTTGTGTTCATACTTGCTTGTAAAACGTTAAAAAGAACCAGAAAATGCATATGAATCAAATAGACATGCTCATAATCATTTAAACCATGACGAACTCTGAGAAGTGAAGTTTACCCACTTACCAATCAGAGTTGATGCAAAAGGGGGTTTCTGGTTTGTATCAAGCGCATGTAAGGGTTGGAAATGACTCCTTTGATCCCCAGGGAGTAATTTATGCCCTTAGTTTGGATTAAAAAGGGATGGAATTGAGGTTACGAATTTTACAACTTTTGGAATTTTTTGACAATTTTTGGAGAGCTTGTTATGCAGTGTTTTCGTGTGTATGCTTCTGCCTTTGTTTGCATTATATAGAGAGAGTGAATGAACTAGCATATATGGCATGATATTAAGCAATTAAGTCATGGTTTAAACAAGAATAAACCATTTTTAAAACTTTCCAATTTGAAAAAATCCTTTCCTTTTGAAGCTTGCACGAATTTGGAAAGAGGCAAAAGGCTGTCATGAGTTTGTTGGAGTTGCAAAGGGTTTGAAATCCAAAGGCCCAAGCCTTTATACATAGTTTTCATTTTCATTTGATTTTATTTATTTTTTAAATGAATAAAATTCAAATAAAAGAAATAAATATAAATAAAATGTTTGAATACTTTTTAGAGGTCCTCTAAGGTGTTGTGAATATGTTTAAACATAAAAACTAGGCTCATTAGTTCAAAAATTCAATTTTGCTCATTATGCATTTCATGAATTTCCTCAAAATTGACCAACTTGTGCAACTCATAACTTGCTCAATTTTCATCTTTTGAAGGAAATATTTTACTTTTTGGAAAGCTCAAGATGTCCTCTACACTTTCTCTTTTAATCATTTTTTTCATTTTCATACATTATCTTGATGTAAGTTGCCTTGACAAAAAGTGTCTTTTGCTGACTTTTGAAAATGACCTATAATGTATTAGCTCATATCTTTTAAATGAAGCAGTTTTTGGACTTGAGCCTAAAACCAAAGTTGTAGGAATTGAATTTTATTCAAAATGGGCTTTGGTTGGAGAAAAGTTGATAAAGCATGTGAAAGTTATGCTTGGTCAAAGTTCAGTTGACTTCTCCTAAGGAAACCCTAATTTGACAATTCTCGACTTTTGATGATTTGAGGGCTTTCCATGGTTAATCATGATCAACCCTTGATAAAATTATGAATATCACTTCAAAATGTCGATGTTGACCAAAAATATTGAAGTTTGACTATATGTTGACCATAGTTGACCTTTAACCCCATACATTTGATTTTCAATCATCTGAGCCATTGACTGATCAAACTTGTGATGTAGGACTGGAAACTTGACATGAACCTTGTTTAGAACCTATGGAGAACCTTGGAAACCACTTGAGACCTTTGCAACCCAAATTTCCTTGAGAAACTCAAAACCCTAATTGTAGACCTTTGGCTTAGGAGGTGAGTTGACTGGTCATCCCTTGAGATTCTTGAGCATTTTGAGAAGCTTTGAAGAATGTCTTGAAGAAAATGGGAGGGAAAATTTTAGGGTACAACAACTTCCCCTGTTCAATCCTCTTAAACCTGAAGATTTAGATTGACATGTCCGCCATTCGTGACTTGAAGGTAGAAGATGATTGAACACTTAAGTTCCCAGAAATTTGCACTCGCCTGTGAAAGAAGTAATGATGTTGGTTGATTGTACCGGGAATGGGCTTGTAGATTCCATTTGGAGAAGTGACGGAAAGTAATCGAAGATGGGCTTACAGATTCCATCCAAAGTAACTGTTGACTTTAACTGGAAGACGTATCAGAATAAATCTATGGTTTATTTAATCTGAGCCAAAAGATGTCTATACTTGTCTTTAACTGGAAGAATTATCAGAATAAATCTATGCTTGATTTAAACTGAGCCAAAAGATATCCATGCTTTCTTTTTCTGGAAGAAGTATCAGAATAAACCTACGGTTAATTAAACTGAGCCAGAAAACATTTTCGACTGGAAGAAGTATCAAAATAGATCTATGGTCGATTTAATCTGAGCCGGAAGACACTTGTGCTCGCTTTTATCTGGAAGAAGTATCAGAATAAATCTAGCTTGATTTAAAATGATAAAGAAAATATCAGCTGGAAGAAGTATCAGAATAAATCTTCGGTCGATTTAATCTGATCCAAAAGATGTTTATATCCGAATTTGACTGGAATAAGTATCAGAATAAATCTTTGGTTGATTTAATCTGAGCCAGAAGAGGTCTCTTTGTCTTTAACTGGAAGAAGTATCAGAACAAATCTTTGGTCGATTAAATCTGAGCCAGAAAAAGGTCCACTGGAAGAAGTATCAAAATAAATCTTTGGTTGATTTAATTTGATCCAGAGGATGCTTGTGCTTGTTTTTATCTAGAATAAGTATCAGAATAAATCTAGCTTGATCTAAAATGAGCCAGAAAAATATTTGTTGGAAGAAGTATCAGAATAAGTACATGCTTGATTTAAACTGAGCCAGTAGATTTTTGCGATTGATTTCAACTGGGAGACATATCATAATAGATTTATGGTTGGTTCTATCTGAGCCAGAAGATGTATATGTTCGACTTTAACTGGAATAAGTATCAGAATAAATCTAGGTTCGATTTAATCTGAGCCAGAAAAATGTCTTCAACTGGAAGAAGTATCGAGATAGATCTACGCTTGATCTAAGCTGAGCCAGAAGAATGTTTATTGGAAGAAGTATCAGAATAAATATTATGGTTGATTTAAACTCAGCCAGCAAATATTTATGTTTAACTTAATCTGGAAGAGGTATTAGAATAAATCCATGCTTGATTTAATCTGAGCTAGAAAATGTCTACGACCGTCTTCAACTGGGAGAAGTATCAGGATAAATCTATGGTTGATTTAAAATGAGCCAGAAGATATCCGTGTTCGTCTTCAATTGGAAGAAGTATCAGAATAAATCTATGGTCGATTTAAGCTGAGCCAGAAGATGATGTCTTTGAGAAGACTGTCTGGTCATACCAGTAGTTGATGATGTTTGTATATTTGATTGATTTTTCCTGAAAAGGTAAAGAATTAGATGTATGCAATGTCACGATGTATGGAATGCATTTCATAATGATGTTCTCAAAATAAATGAGACAGTGTTATATGCATTTTGTATGCATAAGCTATGCTGTTCGAAAATGATGTATGAATGTGAAATGTTGTTGAAATGTATTTATAAATTCGGGTAACATCTTTGACTTGGGAAAATAAATCCCTGACTGTTGCTGGAGATGAAGAGTGTAATACGGTGGGAGAACTGACTTGGGTGTTTTGTGATTTATCGCAATTGTTGCGGATAGCAAGAGTCGCCACCGACTTTTCTTTTATCCAATAAAGGAAAGGGTGAAAAGAACAGGAAACACCTTTTAATAATTTTCTTGAGTTCGGGAGGCAGGTTATGAAAAGGGAAGATGTTAGAACCATTTTCATCCGTAGTTATCTGTGGGCTCTTAATTGCCAGCTCACTTTGAAAATGCTTTGTTTGAATTGTGTTTGTGATTGTTTTTGAAAGTATTTTTGAAAACTGCCTTCGTTTCGGCAAACTTTGTAATGATTCTCGTCTCTATAAGAATGTATATAAAGTGTTGACTTTTGAAAATATTTCGTTTGAAAGTGTTGATGTGTTTTGAAAGATGTTTTGAAAATGGTTGTGAGCAAGCAACTATAAACTTTATACCTACTCAAAAAGTCTTAGTTCTTTTCCTCCTCCTTTAGATGTTGCTATATTACCATTGATTGGTAAGAAGCTCTATCATTGGATGTGAAGGGACGGACGTGGGTCGTCATACAGTCATAGAAGGCAACATTGTAGGATACCTTAGCAATTTTTCATAAAGGACTAAGATCGTTTATCAAAGGAAACATCGAAGGGTCATCGAGGGACTACTATCTTGTAATCGAGGGTCATTACTAAATACCCCACGTTCGAGGGACATGACTGCTTATTCGTAGGCAAACAGTATGGGTTACCCTAGAGGTGCGCGTGTGAATTGTGTTTTGATTGCATGAATTTTTGTATTAAAATTAGGGTTCTCTAAGATTGATTTTATCTTTCCATACACACCCTAATCACTAACAATTATATTAAAAGGGATAAATTGCAAAAATTTAAAGTCCTACGCTATTACATGGCCTTGGGAGTGGAGGGTACAAGTAATAAAAATGCGAGAAAAGTAAAATCCTAATTACTTGTTACAACCAAATAGAATGAAAATAATAGAAAAAAGTAAAAAAAATTAACATTTTTGTTGTCTGGTCTGACACGGGCCGTGTCTTATGACACGACCACCCCTGGCAGGACCCTGTAATAATCCTTGCGTGTTTTTTTTCTGTCCCAGCTGAGTTGACACGGGCCGTGTCCTGTGACACAAGAACCCTTGTCAAGACCCTGTTCTGGCAATTTGTCACGTTTTCAGTTCCAGTTGATTCAACACGGGCCGTGTCATGTGACACAGGCACCCGTGTCAGCCCTCTGTCCTCCTTTATTTGCACGTTTCTAGTTCCAGTATATCTAACACGGGCCGTGTCCCGTGACACGGGCACCCGTGTCGTCCCTAATGTCCTGCATTTTTGTTAGATTTTCAAACAACAAAGCTGACACGGGCCGTGTCTTGTGACACGGGACCCGTGTTAGCCCTTGTCTTGTCTTTTTCACTGAGTTTTCTTCTTTTGATTTATCCTTTTTTATATATCTTTTGAACATAAAAAGTAAATGATGTATGGATAAAGATATCACCGTTTGGAAAAAGTTTACCTCTCGAAGCGAAAACTTTGGAACACGTACGGATGTCTCTGGGCACAAAGTGGTGATTGATCAAGCTCCTTTAAACCTTCTTGAAGTTTCTCTAAACCTTACTCTATGCCATAAAGTTCCCGAATAGCTCCAACCCAGTCAAGTTGAAAAATACTATTTTTGTTTGTGTTTGGACGGTGATGATAATGGTATTACAAAAATTGTTCTTGTGTTTGAACAACTTCTATGTGATGTATATGAAGTGTTTGGATAGTTGGTTTAGGGGAAAACTTGCAAGGTTGAACAGTGGGTTGAGGTTTTTTCTGTTTCTCAGTTTTTGTTTTGTGAATGAAAGCAAATGAGAAGAGTTTACAAAGAATTCTCTTAGATTTTTTCAAGTCCTCTTTTTTTATCTTTTTCTATTCAAAAACTCCCTCCCTTGTGTATTGTGAAACACCTTATTTATAGATGAAATTGACTGATATTTGAGAGGGAAATAGATATGTTTTTAAACTGTTTGGGTGCACTGTTTCATTGCTTTTTAGATGCAGCTCTTATTTGCTAAGTTTGTGGAAATATGGTACTGATATAGTGCAGATTTTGCAGGGCAATATTGCAAGTTTTGGAGCAGGTTTTGAAAGTTTTCTTGGCATTGCTATGCAGGTTTTGGACAACAGGATATGTAGCATGATGCAGGTCTGGTTTTGTGGACATATTTATGCAGCTTGTAACAAAGACAAGGCATATTTGTGGACAACATAGTGGCAAAGTTTGAAGATTGAGCCAAAGGGAAAAGTTCAAATAAGACAAAGCTTAGGATTTGTAACTTGCAATTTTTAACTTAAAAATGCAGCCTTGTTGTCTACTTGAAAACTTGTAACAACTTGAATTATCTTGAATTATGGTGAAAAGATGTCATGAAGTAATGAAATTAACATGTATAAAAAAAACACTTAGAAAAATTTCTAAGTCTTGCAAAGTTTTACTTTTCAAAATGACTTTTGACTTTCTTGATTTGTTTATGATCAAATTTCATATTTTTGAATATCTTGATGAAATGTGATCTTTGAAACTAAAATTTGATCAAAAAGTCATAGTTTGACTTTTCAGTTTATAGTTGACTTTTTTCATCAGTTGACCAAATTTCATCTATCAATCCACTAATATCGGGAGATGAGTTGAAATATATGATTAGGTCAAAATGATGTACTTGAATCCTTGCGATCATATTTCAAACCAATAATTCATGTACTAGGTCAAAAGTCAATGATTGGTCATTCTCAATCAAAACCCTAATTTTGACCACTTTGCTCTTTTGATGATTTGAACAATTTTCTTGGAGAATTGTGATCCAATCTTGATAAAATGATACATGTGACTTAAAAATGTTGGTATTTGTCCAAAATCTTGAAGTTTGACCGTAAATTGACCATAATTGACTTTTTTTTCCAATACTGTTGATTTTAGGCCATCTGATCAATTGATTGAGCAATTTTGTGATCCAAGACTTGAAACTTGGCAGGAGCAATCTTGAGGGTCCATAATGATCCATGAAAGTCATTTGGAATATTATAATTTCAACTGTCTTTGTGCAAACTCAAACCCTAATATCTTGAGAAAAGGGAGGGAAAATTTTGGGGTACGACAACTTCCCCTATTCAATCTTCTTAAACCTGAAGAATTATATTGGTGGGTCTGCCATTCGTGACTTGAAGGTAGAAGATGATTGAACACTAGAGTGCCAAGAAATTTTCACTTGATGATGTGTTAATTGATTGTGTCGGGAATAGGCTTAAGGTTCCATTTGGAGAAGTGATAAAGAATTCATCGGTGACGGTCTTACAGATGCCATCTGGAGAAGTGATAAAAAATTTGTCGGAGATGGGCTTACAGATGCCATCCAGAGTGACTGTTGGTAGAAATTGGAAGAAGCATCAAAATAAATCTTTGGTCGATTTATACTGAAATAGTATATGGTTTTGCATGTTTTTAACTAGAAGAGATAAATCTAACTAGAAGAGGTCTATTGTTCGGAAACTTCACTGGGGAAATAATCTTAACCAGAAAAGTTCTGTTGATTGCCTGTTATTAACTGGTAGAGATGAATCTAACCAGAAGAGGTCTATTGAATACCTGTTATTAACTGGAAGAAACAATTCTAACCAAAAGAGGTTTGTCTGTTTGCCTATCATTAACTATAAGAAGTAAATCCAACCAGAAGAGGTCTTCGTCTTCCTGTCTTTAATCTGGAAGAAATAAATCTAACTAGAAGAGGTCTTCGTTCACCTGTCTTTAGTCTGGAAGAAATAAATCTAACCAGAAGAGGTCTTCGTTCGCCTGTCTTTAATCTGGAAGAAATAAATCTAACTAGAAGAGATCTTTGTTCGCCTGTCTTTAATCTGGAAGAAATAAGTCTAATCAGAAGAGGTCTTGTTAATTGACTTTTCCTACAAAGAAGAGGATTTGTTGCATGCAAATGTATGCATGACGTGATGATGTCATCAAAATAAATGAGACTATGCTATATGTATTTGTCATGTATGTGCTATGATGTATGAATGTGAAATGTTTATTGAAGTGTATCCTTGTCTAGGAAAATAAATCCTTGACAGAATTTTAGTGAGTATTGGGAAGCTGAATCCCAGACTATCGCTAGAGATAAAGAGTATGTGTATCTTCAACTTTGTTGAGAATGCTCCCGCTGGGAATTCTTGTTTTCTGTTTGAGGGAACTCTATGGGGAATGTTAATTTCTGCTTGGCAAATAGAGTTCAGGAACATGGGTTGTCCATTAATCTACTGGGGAATCACGACTTGGCTGGGGGATAAAAGAGATGGTTAAAATTTCGTCTTGGAGAGGATAGTTGACTGGTATCTGGTCGAAATCCAGGCTTTGCAGCAACTTTCTGGGAGGATGAAGCTAACTGTTATCTGGTCGATTTCTAGGCTTCGGAGCAACATACTGGGGAGGATGAAGTTAATTGTTATCTGGTCATTTCTAGGCTTCGCAACAACTTACAAAAGTTAACTGTTATCTGGTCGGATTCCAGGATTTGCAGCAACTTTCTGAGGTTAATTATTATCTGGTCGGATTCCAGGCTTCGCAGTAACTTTATGAGGTTAACTATTATTTGGTCAGATGTCAGGCTTCACAGCAACTTTCTGAGGTTAACTGTTATCTGGTCAGATTCCAGGCTTCACAACAACTTTCTGAGGTGGAAGAATTTAATTGTTATCTGGTCGGATTCCAGGCTTCGCAACAACTTACTGATGTTAATTGTTATCTGGTCAGATTCCAGGCTTCACATTAACTTTATGAGGTTAACTGTTATCTAGTCGGATTCTAGGCTTCGCACCAACTTTTTGAGGCGGATGAAGTTAATTGTTATCTTGTCGGATTCCAGGTTTCACAACAACTTACTGAAGTTAACTACTATCTGGCTGGATTCCAGGCTTCACAACGACTTTTTGAAGTTAACTGTCATCTGATTGGATTCCAGGCTTCACAACAACTTTTTAAGGTGGATGAAGTTAATTGTTATCTGGTTAGATTCCATGCTTCGCAACAACTTACTGAATTTAACTGTTATCTGGTCGGACTCCAGGCTTTGCAGCGACTTTCTGAAGTTAACTATTATCTGGTCGGATTCCAGGATTTGCAACAACTTTCTGAGGTGAATGAAGTTAATTGTTATCTGGTCGGATTCCAGGCTTTGCAACAACTTACTAAAGTTAGTATCAACTCCGTTAGGGACAAAGGGGTTTTGTCCGTTGATTTGTAATGGTCTGAGAAAGGAACTCGAGCTGGGGAATTCGTAGCTTGTTAGAGAAATAAACCCTGTTGAGAAGGATATTTTGGTGTCCTTATTAGAGAGATGACTTCTTTTGGGGAAGAGCTCCACAAAGTTTCTTTTTTTTTAGTTAAGGCCAACTTAGCTGGGGAGAGGATTTCCAGGAGATGGGAACTCTAGAGGTATACTGGATGAATTCAAACTTTGTCGGGATAATTTTTTTGAAGTAACTCTATGGGGATATTCTGAATCCTTAAGAAAATGTTTATTACTATTTTTAAACATAAATTTGTTAATAGTTGATCATGTTCATATGCATATGTTCATTCAATTTTAGTCATTGGTCAGTTTTGCACTCAAAACAGAAAAAATAAAAAGTTTTCACTTCAAAGTATATTTGTATTGTTGTTTTGCCTATAAACAAGATTTTTTGTTGTAAAAGAAGACAGAAATCCTAGTAAGAGGAAATCGTCAGAAGGATGAAAGGAATATAAAGTGAAAACAAAATAATATCCACGTGGAAGTAATCTCATTGGGTTCCAACTCTGCCATTTCCCCTATGTCTTCGAACATCATCTATTGCTGTTGAAAGAAGTTGATTGAATTTGATCTTATACCATTGAACTTGGACCTTGGTAATAAAGCTGGCTGTAGTGAATTCATGGGACATAGTCATACACTTTAACCCTTAACTTTTTCCTAGACCGCCCTTTCGGGTTTTCAGCCCACCAGGATACCCTTTTTTGCCCAAGCCGCCCTTTTAGGTTTTCGACTTGTCAGGTGTACAATCTTTTTTATATATCCCTAACTTTTTCCCGAACCTTTTAGTTCGCAGGGATGCCCTTATTTTTTTCCTAGGTATGTCAACCTAGCGGGTCATTTTTATGCGTAGTATTTTTTGACTATGTCCGCATTAACAGGATGCGGAAAATCTTCGCTGTCCATAGTAGTTAGCATCATGGCACCGCTAGAGAATAATTTATTAACAACAAATGGAACTTTGTAAGTGGGAGTCCATTTGCCCCTGGGATCGCCTTATGGTAAAATAATGCGCTTTATTACCAAGTCTCCAGTATGATACACTCGAGGCTTGATCTTCTTATTGTAAGCCTTGATCATACGCTTTTGATACATTTGACCATGAAAAATAGAAGCCAATCTCTTCTCATCAATCAAATTCAATTGATCCAATCTTGTCTGAATCCATTCGTATTCGCCTAAACCCTCTTCTTTCATAATCCTTAGAGAAGGAATCCGCACTTCTATAGGCAAGATAACTTCCATGCCATAGACTAAAGAGAATGGAGTTACCCCAGTTTAAGTTCGAGCCGAAGTACGGTAGCCATGGAGAGCAAATGGTAGCATCTCATGCCAGTCTTTATAGGTCACTACCATCTTTTGCACAATCTTCTTTATGTTTTTGTTGGCAGCTTCCACTGCTCCATTCATCTTGGGTGTGTATGGAGATGAATTATGATGCTTGATTTTGAAGTGAGTGCAGAGCTCCGTAATCATAACATTATTGAGATTGGTTCCGTTGTCAGTGATGATCCTTTTAGGGATAATGTATCGGTGTGATACGGTGGGAGAACTGACTTGAGGTTTTGCGTTTGTTTTCGCAAATGTTTCGGTTGAGCAAGAGTCGCCACCGACTTTTTATTTTATCCTAAGGAAAGGTTAAAAAGCACAGCAAAAACCTTTTGAGATGTTTTCTTGGGTTCGGGGAGTAGATTATAGAAAGGGAAGGTATTAGCACCCTTTCTATCCATGGTTATCCATGGGCTCTTAGTTACTTGCTTAGATCACTTGCCTTTTGTTTTCAATTGTTTTAAATGGTGCTTGAGTGTGTGGGTTTGAAAATGTTTTGAAAAGAGGCCAATGTGGTGGCAACCTTTGTAATGATCCATGTGGGGATGTATACAAAGATGTACGTCTTTTGGAAAGGTTTTCATTTGTTTTTGAAAGTTGTTTTGAAAGTGTAGTGATGTGTGTTTTTTTTTTGAAATAGGCAAGTGTTTTAGTTTGCAAGATTGATTCAAGTAACTAAGAGGTTCTCTACTCCTAAATTTCTCAAAAGATTATTGCTATGTTTTAACCCTTTTAACAAGTTTGTTCCACCATTGTATTTGGTGGACAATCTTATGTTTAGGATGTGAAAGGGACGGGCGTGGGTCATCGTTTAAACCATAATTGCAATGGTGCCAAGTATCTTTGGGCATTTTCTTTAAGGGACTCGATCATTCAATTTGTTTGTTTTGCCCAAAGAGACCTAACATGCAATATGGCCCAATTTTGAAAGGCAACAAATGGAGTACCCTAGGGGGTGCAAGTGTGATTTGTGTGTCCATTTTCATGCTTGTTTATCTTGAGATTAGGTCATAACTATTTTTTCGTCGTTTTTCGCATACAAACCCTAATTCTAACATGTTATCATTAGAAAGCAATAAAGTGCGAAAATAAATTTACTAAGCTATTACAAAACCAAATATGGGAAGGGGGGTACAAATGTTCGAATGGGGATATTGACAAGTAATGTAAACCTAAAACTATTACATCAATTTGAATTTATACAATTTAATTAATGTACAATAATTAAATAAAAAAATGGAATAAAAATGCAAGATGCAAAAATGTTTTGTATATGTATGAAAAAAAGTGTTATTTATGTAAAAATAAAAAGATATTATTTTTGGAGTATTTTGAATTTAGGGAAAAACCCTAATTTTATTAAAGAAAATGTATTATTATTTAATTTAATACAAGTATTTATTTATTATGTACAAAAAATAAAAATGAAATGAAGTATATTATAAAAAGTATTGTTTATATCAAATATTAATAAAATGAAAAATTCAAATATTTTTATATTCTAACCTAAATTAATAAACATATATATATATATATATATATATATATATATATATATATATATATATATATATATATATATATATATATATATATATATATATATATATATATATATATATATATATATATATATATATATATATATATATATATATATATATATATATATATATATATATATATATATATATATATATATATATATATATATTAAGTTCTAAATATGCATTATATATAAAATAATATACATTTAATATTTAATAAAATAAAAAAAAAAGTATTTATTTTTTTTTATATGTGAAATATTTTCAGAAGGTAAACAAAAATAAAAATGTATTTACACTATTTTTTCTAAATAATAGTATATATAATATTTATGTACAAACAAAAGAAATAATCAAATAAATATGCAATAAATTCAAAAAACGCTGGAAAAAATATTTTTATTTTTTAATGTCATGAGAAAAAAATAAACAAAGTCAATCAAAAAGAAAAAGTCAAAAAAGTCAAAGAAATAAGCCAATGGGCTCATGGGGTTCAAAAGTAATTATATGGTGCAAATAAGAAAATATTCCAGGCCCAGCCCAGAATCAGTCATCTTCAACCTCTGAACAACATCACCCACGCGTTTTCTATCTCTTGATTCCTGGACTTTCAAGCAAAACTCATAACATGAAAAGTGTAGAGCATTAAGAGACGATTCCAACCATGTAAAGAACTTGACCTAACTCTCTAAGATGAGGGAGAATTTCTTCTCCCCCAATTTCTGACCTAACTTTTATGCCATGTTCAGACTCAAAATTCTTGCAGCACACGTAACATAAATGAAATCTAACTATATGGTCATGTTCAGGGCTATGATTGTGACATATTTTCTTCACAAACCTAAAGCTAACACAATGCCTAATAAGAGAGATAGAACTTCATGAAGATACCTGTTCAGTTAGAATCATGCTTTGCAATGGAGGATGTTTCAGAGTAAAATGATGATTTGTATAGCTTCCTTGAAGTGTAAGGATGCTATTCCAAGTTCTACTTTGCCTTGAAACTTCCTGAATCGTGCTAATGAACTTCAACTGCAAAACAGAAAAACAAAAATGGTGAAGTGGCTTGGAGGTGTTACAGATCAGGTTTCAGGTCATGGTTAGCTTGCATAGATAGTATGGAAGGTATGTGAACTGGTTTTGGCAAGGATGCTTGAGAGAAAAATAAGTTGGCACTCAAACTGCAGAGGCAACTCTGTTTTTGCAGTTTGAGAGTGATTCTGAGATGGAGGGTGGATTGGAGGTCAAAGGCTCGTGCAAAAGCTTGGGTATGATGTCTGGAATGTGTTTGATAAGTTTGTTCTTGTGTTTGTAAACTGAGATGGGAGTTGTTATGAGTTATGCTATGTTACTTCACACTTAAGAAAACAAAGGCAAATTGTGCTTCTAGGCCTGTAGAGGACCTCACACTATGCTGCATAATCCCTCCTTGATCAGTGTGATTAGCACATAAACTTGTGCCAACCAGATTTGCAATTTACTTGTTGGATTCTCAATTGGACATAAAGTGATCTTTTGCAAAAATGGAAAGAATGCTTTATCTAGTTTGGGATTAATCTTGCATACAATGTTCAAACTCATAGAACAACACCTTAACACAATGAATATGCATTAAATTATTGAGTGCAACTTGGTTTAAGGACCTGTAATCTAACCTAAAGCATGCTGAGTTCAAATTGCAAAGTTATGAACATGAAAAATGGCCAATTCAAAAGTGAGTTTTCGCTATATTGTGAAATTTGATTCTCCCTAACCATTAGGTTGTTTGATGAGTTCTTAGACATTTTGGAAAGCTTGGAATGTGTACTAAAATCCATCTTTGAAATGCAAATTGAAATTCCAAGTGGAAGTGTATGGAAAATGGCCTTGAAGTGGGGTAAAAACTTGTCAAAAATAGGTCAAATTTTCACCAAGTTAAGAATGGTTTAGTGCCCTTATTCAAAAATTTGTAACTTGAGATACAAGCTTCAAATGAGAAAACTTTGTGATTCAAAGTTGTAGATTATGTGACAAGCTACAACTTTCATGTTTTGACTTCTGTTTGAATCCAAATGAATCATGGTGAAAAAGTGGGGCAAAGTTGGGAAAAAATTAGGGTTTTCCATAACTTAGAAAAATTCTAAGTTATGAAAAATTCCATTTTAAAACCCTAATTTGCATTTCTTGGTTTCTTGGTGAACAAGTTTCAGGATTTGGCATGTTTTGATGAAAAATGAATCTTGACTCTTGATTTTGACCAAAAAGTCAAAGTTTGACTTTTCAGTGTACAGTCAAAATTGATCAATTGACTGGGAAATTCAACTGTCAATCTTGTGTACTTGGGATCTTTTGAGCTTGATGAATGTGTCAAGACCATTTCATTGAGTCCTTGAGTCCATATGTGAACTTGATTTTCCCTTGGCTAGGTCAAACAGTCAAAAATTGCCTTTGTGCAGTCAAAACCCTAAAAATGACCATTTTGCCCTTTTGGTGATCTGATCAAATTTCTTGTGGAATTGTGATCCAAACTTGATCAAATGGTCCATATGAGTTCATAATGTTGATGTGGGTCAAAAATCATGAGGTTTGACTGTCAATTGACCACAGTTGACTTTTTCCCAATACAGCTGATTTCTAGGTCAACTGTCCAATTGACTGGGCAAAACTTGGAATCAAGACTTGAAACTTGGTATGGATAATCTTGTGAGTCAAACATGAAACATGAAAGTCATCTTAGGAATTTTAGGTCAAAACATCCTTGGGCAAACACAAACCCTAATTTGAGTCCACAGTGCAAGGAGAAGTCTTGAGCAGAGGAAACCCTAACTAGATCTTGATCTTCAAGGGTCTTGTAATGAAAAAATGTTGAGGAAATGGGAGGGCAAATTTTGGGGTACAACAGTTGCCCCTGTTCAATCTTCTTGAACCTGAAGAGTTAGATTGGCAAGTTTGCCTTTCGTGACTCGAGGGTAAAAGGAGATTGGACACAAGAGTGCCCGGAAATTTGCACTCGCATGTTGAGGTATCAGTAAATGTGATGTCGGGAATGGGCTTATAGATGCCATTTGGAGAGATGGTGGATAGGGAGATGGGCTTATAGATGCCATCTGGAGGTGTGACAGAACCTTGTCGGGAATGGGCTTATAGATGCCATTTGGAAGTGTTGATCGCACAAGAGATTCCTTAGCGAGAACTTGTGTATTTGGGAGAGGCTGATGTTTTCCTGGCATGTTACAGGTGTTTGATCTTTAAAATCCTTATGCAGATATGCCCTGGCTAGATACAGGTATCGAATCTACAATCGGTTGCTCACAGATGTTCCCTGGCTAGATACAGGAGTCGAATCTGGAAATAGTCGTCAATGGATATGCCCTGGCTGGATACAGGAATCGAATCTTCGAACTCTTCAGACGTGCCCTGGCTAGATACAGGAATCGAGTATGGAAATAGTCGTCAACAGATATGCCCTGGCTGGATACAGGAATCGAATCTTCGAACTCTTCAGACGTGCCCTGGCTAGATATAGGAATCGAGTCTGGAAATGTTGTCAACAGATATGCCCTGGCTGGATACAGGAATCGAATCTGGAAATGTTGTAGTTGATAGATGTGCCCTGGCTGGATACAAGAATCGAATCTTCGAACTCTTCAGACGTGCCCTGGCTAGATACAGGAATCGAGTCTGGGAATGATCACTCTCAGATGTGCCCTGGCTAGATACAGGTATCGAATCTGGAATTGTGACAGTTGAGGGTAATCGTCTTTGGGATTGTCTTTTTCCCTGTAAAGAAAAAAACATAAGTTGTATGCAATGTCATGATGTATGATATGCATGGCGTCATGATGTTTAACATGAGATAGTGTGAGTATGCACTTTATCACGTATGTAAACAAAATGTATTGGAAATGCGAAATGTTTATGAATGTAATTTTCGTCCTAGGAAAATAAATCCTTGACGACCGGCCGGGGAGTTGCTCTGTGGAAGAGATACTTGGCCGAAGTTTTGATGAGAGGCCTGCTGAGGACTTTAATGATGGATTCCGCTGGGGATAATGATGATAAACTCCGCTGGGGAATGAAGGAACCCTGCCGAGGGCGATCTTCCGTGGTAATTAGCTGAGGATAACCCAGTTATAAGTCCTCGTGAGGAAATAACTCTAACTAAAACTCGGGAGAGACGTCCGTGCACTACAGGGAACAAGCGTCCAGAATCTACTGGGGATGAGCTTTAAGACCTGTCAGGGAATGTTGTGCCTTCACAGGATTGACGGGGAATCAACTCCGCTTGGGGAAAGTACTGTTGAATCTTGTCTTACTCTGCGGGACGTTGAGATGATTTGGTCACATTCTTCAGTCGAATCTACCTTGGTACCTTGGCGGACAAAACAACCAGACAACATCAGACAACTCCACATTGCCCAGGTTTCTGATGTCTCCTGTAATTAATCTTTCGTTTCATATGCGAATATTTATGAGTCAACAATTTTAATGTCAAATGCATATATCAAAAATGAACATTGGACGTTCTTCGCAAGACAAAGCAGAAAAAGGGAAAACAATGGCAATTTGTATGGACAAGTGAATTTGTAATTATTTGAACTTTGCCTGTGAATAGGCGTTTTTGTACAAGAGGCTGACATCCTAGTAAGAGGATGCCGCCAAATAACCTAGAGTTTACAATTTTTGAAAAAGGAAACAAAACAGCTATGTGAACAATCCCACTGGGTTCCAACTCTGCTATCGCCTTTATGTCCTCGAACGTCTCATCGCTTTGCTGTCTAGTTGAAGATGAAGCTGATTGGTCGATGCCGAAATCTGAGCCAAATAGTTGATGCCGAATTCCGGATGCGAAGTGATCCAATGAGACATAGTGTTACGCTTTATCCCTAACTTTTGCCTGGACCGCCCTTTCGGGTTTTCAGTCCACCGGGATACCCATTTTTGCCCAAGCCGCCTTTTCAGGTTTTCGACTTGCCGGGTGTACAAATTTTTATTCATTTCATCCCTTATTTTTGCCCGAACCCTTTTGGTTCGCCGGGAAGCCCTTATTTTTGCCTAGGCATGTCAACCTAGCGGGTCTTTTATTTATGCGTAGTATTTTTTCACTATGTCTGCATTGGCGGGGTGAGGAAGGTCGTCACCATCCATGGTAGTTAGGATCATGGCTCCTCCTGAGAACACACGTTTAACCACAAATGGCCCTTCGTATGTAGGGGTCCATTTGCCCCGGGGATCACTTTGAGGAAGGATGATGCATTTGATTACCAGGTCCCCAACTTGATACTCTTGCGGTCTGACTTTCTTGTTAAATGCCCTGATCATCCGTTTTTGATACGTTTGACCATGACATATAGAAGTGAGCCTCTTTTCGTCAATCAGATTTAATTGATCAAGTCGAGTATGGATCCAGTCATCTTCACTCAAGTCTGCATCCTTCATTATCCGGAGAGAGGGTATCTGGACTTCAATTGGCAAGACTGCCTCCATGCCATAGACCAAGGAGAAGGGAGTTTCCCCGGTTGACGTCCTTGCTGAGGTACGGTACCCATGAAGAGCGAACGGTAACATCTCGTGCCAATCTTTATAGGTCACTGTCATCTTCTGCACAATTTTCTTGATATTTTTATTAGCTGCCTCTACAGCCCCATTCATCTTCGGCCGGTAGGGAGAAGAATTGTGGTGCTGTATCTTGAATTGTTCACAGAGTTCAGTGATCATCGAATTATTGAGATTGGTACCATTGTCCGTAATGATTCTTTCCGGGACTCCGTACCGACGGATCAGATTATGCCGGATGAAACGTGCCACGACGCTCTTGGTTACTGTGGCGTAGGAAGCTGCCTCAACCCACTTCGTGAAGTAATCGATCGCCACCAAGATGAAGCGATGCCCATTGGATGCCGTCGGTCGGATCTCACCGATCATATCGATGCCCCACATTGCAAAAGGCCAAGGTGCCGTCAGGACGTTCAAAGGAACCGGAGGGATATGTACCTTGTCAGCATAGATCTGGCATTTATGACAAGTTCGAGAGTGTTGGTAACAATCGGCTTCCATTGTGGACCAGAAGTATCCTGCCCGAAGGATTTTCTTAGCCATGGTGTGTCCACTGGAATGTGTTCCAAATGTACCTTCATGCAGTTCTATCATGATCTTCTCTGCTTCGGCCTTATCCACACAACGTAGTAGAGTTGAATCATGATTCCGTTTGTAGAGAATGCCGTTGCTGAGGAAGAATTTTGCAGCAAACCTCCTCATGAACTTCTTATCATTGACAGACGCACCTTCAGGGTATTCCTGAGCTTCCAAGTACCTCTTCACCTCATGATACCAGGGTTTTTCAGTAACCTTCTCAGCCTCGAGCTCGCAGCAGTATGCCGGTTCATCCAACTTCCAGATAATGATTCGGGGAGCCTCGTTGTCCCATTTAACTTTGAACATTGAAGACATCGTGGCTAGGGCGTCCGCTAGCTGATTCTCCTCTCTAGGGAAGTGCTCAAAAGTTATCTCTTCAAAGTGGGGAAGCAAGGTCGACACATACTCCTTGTAAGGAATAAGATTCGGGTGTTTCGTATCCCACTCGCCCTTGATCTGATTGATCACGAGAGCGGAATCTCCGAAGACACTTAGAAATTTTATCCTTAAGTCGATTGCAGCTTGTAAACCCATGATACATGCCTCATATTCTGCCATGTTGTTGGTGCAGCTGAAACATAATCGGGCGGTGAGTGGAGTATGATTTCCTTTGGGAGATATGATTACAGCCCCGACGCCGTTACCCAAAGCATTGGAGGCTCCGTCAAAATGCATAGACCATCGGGATCCTTCCTCAGGTCCTTCATCCGGTCCAGGTACTTCACAGTTAGTTACCGCCATGATATCTTCGTCCGGAAAATCAAAGTTCAATGATTGGTAATCGTCCATAGGTTGGTGTGCCAAATGGTCCGCCAGTACACTTCCTTTAATTGCTTTCTGAGTCGTATACTGGATATCATATTCTGTTAAGATCATTTGCCATCTCGCTATTCTTCCAGACAGAGCGGGCTTTTCAAATATGTACTTGATGGGATCCATCTTTGAAATCAATAAGGTAGTGTGAGTCAGCATATACTGTCTCAGCCGGCGAGCAGCCCATACAAGAGTGCAGCAAGTTTTCTCAAGCAGTGAGTAACGAGACTCACAGTCGGTAAACTTTTTTCTCAAGTAATAAATAGCGTGCTCTTTTCGGCCAGACTCGTCATGCTGCCCCAGCACACACCCCATTGAATTATCAAGTACTGTCAAGTATAGTATCAGAGGTCTTCCTTCCACCGGTGGCATAAGAATGGGTGGTTCTTGGAGATATTCCTTTATTTTTTCAAAGGCGGCCTGACATTCATCATTCCAGCGTACTACTTGATCTTTCTTCAGCAATTTGAAGATTGGCTCACAAGTAGCAGTCAGATGTGAGATGAATCGGGCAATGTAATTCAGTCGTCCCAGGAAGCCTCTGACTTCTTTCTCTGTTTTTGGAGCCGGCATCTCTTGTATGGATTTTACCTTGGCGGGGTCCACCTGAATACCTTTATCACTTACAATGAAACCTAGCAATTTTCCGGATCTTACCCCAAAGGTGCATTTGTTGGGATTCAATCTCAGCTTGTACAACTTGAGTCGGTCAAATAACTTCCTCAGATGGTCAAGGTGCTCCTCCTCAGTTTGAGACCTTGCAATCATGTCATCAACATATACCTCAATCTCATGATGGATCATATCATGAAATAAAGCAACCATGGCACGTTGATAGGTTGCCCCAACATTTTTCAATCCGAATGGCATGACCTTATAACAGAAGGTGCCCCACTGAGTCACAAAGGTAGTCTTCTCCATATCTTCTGGAGCCATCTTGATCTGATTATACCCTGAAAAACCATCCATGAAGGAGAACACCTTGTGTTGAGCTGTATTGTCAACAAGGACATCAATGTGAGGTAGGGGGAAGTCATCCTTGGGGCTGGCCCTGTTCAGATCCTTGTAATCAACACAATTCTGACCTTACCGTCCTTCTTTGGTACCGGCACCACGTTGGCAACCCACTGAGGGTAAGAAGTCACTGCAAGGAACCCGGCATCAAACTGTTTCATAACCTCGGCCTTGATCTTCTCGGACATCTCTGGTCGCATCCGTCGGACTTTTTGCTTTACCGGAGGGCAATCTTCCTTGGTTGGCAGGTGGTGAACTACAATGTCGGCATCCAAACCAGGCATATCTTCATAGGACCAAGCAAAAATCTCCATGTAATCCTGTAGCATCTGGATCAATCGTTGCTTCACGCTGAGCTCTAGATTGGCACCAATCTTGACCTCTTTCCTATCTGTCTCAGTACCCAGATTAATTGTCTCCACCGGCTCTTCATGTGGTTGAATAGCTCTCTCTTCCTGGAGTAGCAGTCTTGCGAGTTCACCAGGCACATCGCAATCATCTTCACCTTCGTCTTCAGCCAAGTTGATCGGATTCTCGAAGTCATAACTGGCAGTAGCAGAGCTGTTACCAGTGAGATCCAGAGTGGATTGAAACCTGTATGAGTGAGTGTGTGTATATATAGCTGTTTTGCAATATGTATAACAGAGAAAGAAAAAGAGCACAAGATTTGAAATGCAACAAACGTCCAATGTTTTGATTGATGATATATGGAAATGTCATACAAAAAGCCCTCACAAATGGAGCTACGATGCCCCGGGTAGGACATCGAGCCAACAAAGTTTTAACATATTGTTTGTTACAAATTTGGAAATCAAAAGAAATCAATTACTGCGTGACAAATGTGATAGGTGTAAAATCCTTTGCCGTCCAGTTGCTTGGTCCGTTGCTGGTAGTCGGGTAGATCCAACTGTCAAATTCTGCTTCCTCCACATCCTCCTCAATAGCATTCACCCTTGGGTTGGAGATAAACACCAGAGCCTTTCTGATCTTTTCCTTGCGCACAGCCCTCTGAGCCTCTGCAGTAAAGCCCAGCCCAAACTTGTCGTTCTTCTGAGTGAAGTCAGGAAGCTGACCCCAGTTTGCACAATTGCCTTTCTGAACCACAGCCCGGGCATCCTTAGGGAAGCCATCTTTAAAGGAACCTTCTCTTCGACTGTTGTTTCTGCCGCTGCTGAAATTGGAAGCACCTCTTCGAAATGCTGAAAGGGGGTTTCAATAAACTCCCCGTCCATCTCAATGTATCTGAAGGAATTCAAATGGCTCACCATATACTCCTCTTCTCCTTGCACAGTGACGATCTTCCCTCTGACAGGGTACTTTAGCTTCTGGTGCAAGGTAGAGGTCACTGCCCCAACTTTATGGATCCAAGGCCGACCCAGTAGACAAGAGTACGATGGTCGTATATCCATCACATAAAAAGTAGAGTCAAACACCTGAGAGCCCACACGAATAGGGATGTCAACCTCTCCATGAACCATCCTTTTTGAAGCGTCAAAGGCCCTGACGATGATATTGTTGGGCTTCAGTTCCAGGCTTTCACAATCTAAACGGTCCAAAGCCTTTTTCGGTAGAACATTCAAGGAAGAACCAGTATCCACCAATACATGCGCCAGAGTAGTGCCCCTGCATTCGATAGAGACATGGAGGGCATCATTGTGGTCTCTTCCCTTCGCAGTCAGGTCAGTATCTGAAAAACCCAAGCCATTGTCTGCTGTCAGATTTGCTACGCAATCAACGAACTGGACTGCAGACGTCTCCTGTGGCACATGGGCCGTCTTGAGAAATGAGATCAAGGCTTTAGCATGGGCCTCGGAGCATAGCAATAAGGAGAGCATGGAGATCTTGGAGGGCGTATGCCCCAGCTGCTCGACAACATTGAAATAAATCTTCTTTATTATTTTCAGGATTTCCTCCATTTCTTGTTGGGAGGCCTCAGCATTTATAGGTATTGGTGCCTCCATCCGGGCAGGCTCCTCTTCAATCCCTTTGCCCCGAGCATTTGATGACTCGGTAGCAGGGGAAACAACTTGATCAGCAGCAGGAACAGGTAAACTTGTAGGTGTTATAAGGAGGGGTCTTCGAGTAGCGGACGGTGCAATGTCAGGCGAGAAGAGCCTGCCACTGCGGGTGACCTTGGCTGGACCAGTGATATCACAGATATTGGCGCCAGTGTCGAATTCTTGTTTGATTCCATTTACATATACGTCTGCCCCATAATGCCAGGGTACAACTTTATCAGATACGTAGGGGAGAGGCCCCGGAACAGTAATAACCACAGGTGCAACAGTCATGATTTGAACAGGCTTCTTCGGGAGAGCCTTGATTGGATTTTTGAAGATGGTAACCACAAAAACTTCTTTTACCGGAACCAACCGAACAGCAGACTTCTTAAACATAATCTCCTTGCTATCCATTAGGTTTTGAATGCCTAACTTCAGCAAGGGACAACCAGATAGGGAAACAGCACAGAACATGCAACCTTCACTGCAACCCGGAAATAAACCGGCCAGCAGTAGGTTCTTCTTGACAGTCAAAAGAGGGGTAACAACTTCATTTACCGAAACAGCATATAATTCTTCCTCAATGGCATTTACTCTATGCTGGGGCATAGGAGCAGTTACAACATTTGGTCTCTCCGGCGCCTCAAACTGAATTTCCTTTGCGTCGATCAGATCTTGCACTTTGTTTCTCAAGGCCTAGCAATCATCAGTAGTGTGCCCGGGACTATCAGAATGATAAGCACACCGGGCATTTGGGTTATACTTAGGAGACGTAGTGTTGACGACCTTAGGAGCTTCTTTGAGGGTCACCAGGTTGGTGGATAACAGTTGGGGTAAAATTTGAGATAAGGTCATACTCAGTCGAGTATACTGCCTCTTAGGCCTTTCGCTTCTTTGTTGACTGTACTGCTGAGGAGCAGCAACATGTTTTGAGATGACCAAAGCATTGACGGCTTGGCGACTTTCAGGCTTGACTTGTCTTCTAGGACCATAGACGGCACTTGCTTCTTTCTTAAATGGCCTCTTCTCATCACTTGTGGAGGCAGCCTTTTGTATCTTGCCTGACCTGATGCCAGCTTCAATTCTTTCTCCCGTCAATATCAAATCTGTAAACCCAGCGGAGGAGTTACCAACCAAGTGATTGAAAAATGGACCAGACAACGTCCCTAGGAACATATCAACCAGCTCTCGATCAGTCAATGGAGGCTGCACCCTGCCAGCCAAATCTCTCCATTTTTGTGCGTACTCTTTGAACCCTTCACCTGTTCCTAGAGACATACCCTGAAGTTGGGTACGCGTAGGAGCGAGATCAGAATTGTATTGGTATTGTCTGTAGAATGCGGTTGCCAAATCTTCCCAGTGTCGGATGCTAGTTCCATCTAATTGGTAGAACCATTCAAGCTGTGACCCCGAGAGGCTATCTTGGAAGAAGTGAATCCAAAGGTTCTTATCCGCCGTGTAAGGTTGGATCTTCCTTACGTACGACCTCAGATGCAGCTTTGGGCAGGAGACCCCATCATACTTGGCGAAGGCAGGCGCCTTAAACTTGTGTGGAATTACTACCCCAGAAGATAACCCCAAATCTCCGAAATCCAGCCCCGGCACATTCTGAATTTTCATGGCACTTAAGCGGTCCTCTAATTGCTTGTATCTGTCAGCAGCAGGTGGGTATTGTTCATCGTTATAGTCCGTCTCGTTGTCGGAGACTGCGGGACTAGGAGCTCCTCCCCCTTGGGGACTGTTTTTCTCAGCAGAAGAAGTAGTTGGATCAGTTTCATTATGGAGTGTGTTCCCAAATCTGCGTCCGGTGTTGAACAACGCAGTCCTCTTTTTCTTCTTCTTCTTCTTTAGGAGTAGAGTCTTCAACTCTTGCTGACCTTGGGCTAGGCTTAGGACCATCTCTTGAAACTGTGCACTTTGGGCCTGAAGGGCCTTGATTGCTTGCTCACTGGAGGAGTCTAGATTCATGACGACTGTTCAAAATAAACAGCGAAGGAGATTAAGCAACCTGTGAAATAGGGTACCTGCTATGCATATGGTGCAATGGAATGCGTATGTTTTATGTTTTCAAAGACAAACAAGATTCAACTTTGTAGACAAAAGGGAAACACACTTCATTAGATTAAAATTTTCAATTTGTTCAACAATTTGCCCTTAGGCATTACAGGAATGAAAAATACTGGAAAGGAAATAAAACTATAAAAGGAAATATCCAAAGCTCATCAATGCTCCCATGGCCTCCTCTTCTCAGTGCTGATGTAGTTGTTCAGGACCCGCTCTTCCTCCAATTGCTTAGTCAGCCTCTGGATCTTCCGTTCCTGTTCGTTGAACTTCTCCCGATAGAAATCCCGTTCTTCCTTTAGCTGTGCCCAAGATCTCTTCATCGTGTCAAAATCAGCGGGTATCTGAGGAGGAAGGACAGTTGGAGGAACCCCATCTTCATCAGGAGACTCAAGGATGAGAGGTCTAACAGCTTCGTAGGGCATACCTAACCTTTGAGCACGGATGCGGACCCATTTGCAATAGGGCTTCAATGGCAGAGAAGTCTTTGGTCCCAACTCATGTGGGTCGGCTTTGTGAATTCTGTCCCAAGCTCTAATGAATCCCTGGCGTAGTTTGTCACTGTCTGCCTGAAACTCAAAATGGAAGTGAGGAACCAGCATTTCATGAGGCCCATCTCCTCTGGCTCTTCCAAACTGACGAAGAGCTAAGCACGGATTGTAAGAGATTCCTCCTTGGATACCAATCAACGGAACATTAGGGTATTCTCCGCAACGGTCAATAACAACTACCTCATCCAAACCTCTGAGAGTCCAGGTGATGTCATTATCAGTGAGAGACATTAACCTCCGAGCCCAACCTTTTCCTTCTTCATTCTTCAGCACGAACTTAGGAAGGTGCGAAATAAACCACCTTACTAGCAAAGGAGCACAACACCACGGAGTTCCCCGTTTTCGAGCAGTACGAGCATATAGTTGTTGTAGAATATCACCCAAAAGAGTGGGTACCGGATTCCGAGACATGAAGATCCTTATGACATGGATACTGATAAAGGTGTCAGGGTTGGGAAACAATACCAAACCATAGATCAAAAGAGCCAGAACATCCTCGTACGCCTTGAAGTCCAAGTCATTCCAGAAATCATTAGCCTTGCCAACCAGAAATTTGACCAAAAAGCCCTTGATCCCATTCTAGTTTCCCAGTTGGACAATACCTCTTCTTTGGTCAAGGGGAGAATTGCAGCAATCTCTTCAGGCCTAGGAGTCTTTTCCAAACCAGTGAATGGAGTTTGTTCCAAGACAGGGATCCCAAGCAAATAAGAAAATTCTTCCAGGGTAGGAACCAGCTGGAAGTCTTGAAAGGTGAAACAATGATACAGAGGGTCATAAAACTGGGTCAGAACACTTATCAGTTGTTGGTCCCACTTTGCAGTGACCAAGCCAATGAGAGAACCATGTCTATTGATGAAGGAAGAAGTGTTTGGAATCCTTCCAACCAACTCCTTGAGTAAAACTGGTGGTTGAACAAAGTTGAGCCGGACAGTATTCCTACGCACGGGCATCATGATGTCCTACAAAACAGAGCAAAGATGAAACTCTTTTGTCTTTGAAATGGGTTAGTCCTTTATACAGGATGCATGCAATGGTATGATGGCATGATGCTATGATGAAGCACACCACAAGTATTCACATAGGTAAATAAAGCACACAAGTCACACAAGACACCCTTAGGTTTCAGGCCAGTATGAGTTTCAGGTATTACCCTCTTTCAGTTTGTTGGTTAGAACCTGTCCTATCAAAAGTAACCGGGTTCTAGAGGATCTCATATCATTGGCTACCCTCAATCGGTCATAACTCCAGCATCGCAACCTTTTCTCGCGGCCAGAACCATCTCGAGAGTTTAGCCTCAATGAGTGTAGCATACTGCTACTGTCCTAATAGCCAAGTTGGTCAATTTAGGGTTCTAAGGTTGGTTGGTGTTTAATGACCCCTTAGAAGACCTATATTCTCCCCGTTGCAACACAAGGGATATAGGTACAGACTAAGATGCCACACCAACGTAGCCACTGTTTCACCCATGTCGGTCTATGCCGGACAGGTCCCTCACAGATTATGCTACCTAAAAAGGGTATTTCCCAGATCCGGGTTAGGATCTATGAAACTCCGATGCAAAGCCCACAAATATAAAAGCAAATAAAGCAAAAAATTGAAAACAAAGGTGATCTAAACCCTAAGGTTACTCCACTTTTAAGTTTAGTCCCCAGCAGAGTCGCCAGTTCTGTGATACGGTGGGAGAACTGACTTGAGGTTTTGCGTTTGTTTTCGCAAATGTTTCGGTTGAGCAAGAGTCGCCACCGACTTTTTATTTTATCCTAAGGAAAGGTTAAAAAGCACAGCAAAAACCTTTTGAGATGTTTTCTTGGGTTCAGGGAGTAGATTATAGAAAGGGAAGGTATTAGCACCCTTTCTATCCATGGTTATCCATGGGCTCTTAGTTACTTGCTTAGATCACTTGCCTTTTGTTTTCAATTGTTTTAAATGGTGCTTGAGTGTGTGGGTTTGAAAATGTTTTGAAAACAGGCCAATGTGGTGGCAACCTTCGTAATGATCCATGTGGGGATGTATACAAAGATGTACGTCTTTTGGAAAGGTTTTCATTTGTTTTTGAAAGTTGTTTTGAAAGTGTAGTGATGTGTGTTTTTTTTTTGAAATAGGCAAGTGTTTTAGTTTGCAAGATTGATTCAAGTAACTAAGAGGTTCTCTACTCCTAAATTTCTCAAAAGATTATTGCTATGTTTTAACCCTTTTAACAAGTTTGTTCCACCATTGTATTTGGTGGACAATCTTATGTTTAGGATGTGAAAGGGACGGGCGTGGGTCATCGTTTAGACCATAATTGCAATGGTGCCAAGTATCTTTGGGCATTTTCTTTAAGGGACTCGATCATTCAATTTGTTTGTTTTGCCCAAAGAGACCTAACATGCAATATGGCCAATTTTGAAAGGCAACAAATGGAGTACCCTAGGGGGTGCAAGTGTGATTTGTGTGTCCATTTTCATGCTTGTTTATCTTGAGATTAGGTCATAACTATTTTTTCGTCGTTTTTCGCATACAAACCCTAATTCTAACATGTTATCATTAGAAAGCAATAAAGTGCGAAAATAAATTTACTAAGCTATTACAAAACCAAATATGGGAAGGGGGGGTACAAATGTTCGAATGGGGATATTGACAAGTAATGTAAACCTAAAACTATTACATCAATTTGAATTTATACAATTTAATTAATGTACAATAATTAAATAAAAAAATGGAATAAAAATGCAAGATGCAAAAATGTTTTGTATATGTATGAAAAAAAGTGTTATTTATGTAAAAATAAAAAGATATTATTTTTGGAGTATTTTGAATTTAGGGCAAAACCCTAATTTTATTAAAGAAAATGTATTATTATTTAATTTAATACAAGTATTTATTTATTATGTACAAAAAATAAAAATGAAATGAAGTATATTATAAAAAGTATTGTTTATATCAAATATTAATAAAATGAAAAATTCAAATATTTTTATATTCTAACCTAAATTAATAAACATATATATATATATATATATATTAAGTTCTAAATATGCATTATATATAAAATAATATACATTTAATATTTAATAAAATAAATAAAAAAAAGTATTTATTTTTTTTTATATGTGAAATATTTTCAGAAGGTAAACAAAAATAAAAATGTATTTACACTATTTTTTCTATTTATTCTAAATAATAGTATATATAATATTTATGTACAAACAAAAGAAATAATCAAATAAATATGCAATAAATTCAAAAAACGCTGGAAAAAATATTTTTATTTTTTAATGTCATGAGAAAAAAATAAACAAAGTCAATCAAAAAGAAAAAGTCAAAAAAGTCAAAGAAATAAGCCAATGGGCTCAGGGGGTTCAAAAGTAATTATATGGTGCAAATAAGAAAATATTCCAGGCCCAGCCCAGAATCAGTCATCTTCAACCTCTGAACAACATCACCCACGCGTTTTCTATCTCTTGATTCCTGGACTTTCAAGCAAAACTCATAACATGAAAAGTGTAGAGCATTAAGAGACGATTCCAACCATGTAAAGAACTTGACCTAACTCTCTAAGATGAGGGAGAATTTCTTCTCCCCCAATTTCTGACCTAACTTTTATGCCATGTTCAGACTCAAAATTCTTGCAGCACACGTAACATAAATGAAATCTAACTATATGGTCATGTTCAGGGCTATGATTGTGACATATTTTCTTCACAAACCTAAAGCTAACAATGCCTAATAAGAGAGATAGAACTTCATGAAGATACCTGTTCAGTTGGAATCGTGCTTTGCAATGGAGGATGTTTCAGAGTAAAATGATGATTTGTATAGCTTCCTTGAAGTGTAAGGATGCTATTCCAAGTTCTACTTTGCCTTGAAACTTCCTGAATCGTGCTAATGAACTTCAACTGCAAAACAGAAAAACAAAAATGGTGAAGTGGCTTGGAGGTGTTACAGATCAGGTTTCAGGTCATGGTTAGCTTGCATTTGTTGGGATTTGTTGGGATTCAGCCTTAACTTGTATTTCTTCAACCTCTCAAACAACTTATGAAGATGATTAAGGTGTCGCTCCTCAGTTTGCGACCTTGCAATCATATCATCAACATAGACTTCTATCTCATGATGGATAATGTCATGGAATAGGGCTACCATAGCTTGTTTATAGGTCGCCCCTGCATTCGTCAAACTGAAAGGCATGACCTTGTTACAAAAAGTTCCCCACTGTGTGACAAAGGTGGTCTTCTCCATGTCCTCGAGAGCCATTTTGATTTTATTATAACCATAGAATCCATCCATGAAGGAGAAAACTTTGTGTTGAGCTGTGTTGTCGACCAAGTCATCAATATACGGCAGTGGGAAATCATCTTTGGGGCTTGCCCTATTAAAATCTCTATAGTCTATGCACATACGGACCTTTCCATCCTTCTTTGGTACGGGGACCACATTTTCCACCCATTAGGGATATGATGTTACTTCCTAAAAACCTGCATTGAATTGCTTCATTACCTCAGCTTTTATTTTCTCAGACATGTCTGGCGGCATACGAAGAACCTTTTGCTTGACTGGAGGATAATATTACTTTGTTGGCAGACGATGAACTACAATGTCAGTATCATGTCCCGACATATCTTCATATGACCAAGAAAACACCTCAACATAGTCGTGCAACATCTGGACCAATATGCTTTTGACACCATCTTTCAAGTTGGCGCCAATCTTGACTTCCCTCTTATCTATCTCAGTACCTAGGTTAATAACTTTAACTGGTTCCTCGTGCGGTTGAATGGCCTTTTCCTCTTGTATAAGAAGTTTAGCTAATTCCCTAGGTATTTCACAATCTTCTCTGCCTTCGTCTTCGGCTTGGTAGATTAGATGTTCAAAGTCATATATGGCAATAGCAGAGTCATTGTCAATGAGATCAAGAGTGGATGAGGATATGCAAATGTGTATGCGTGTGCATTCAAGATACATGGCTCTTTAAAGAATGCAATAAAATGAAAGAAAGACAATGAGTTCGAAATTGAATGCAAAAAGAGTCCAATGTTTTTCATTAAATGATCATATGGCATATGAAAATGAACAAACCCTTAACAAATGGGCCATAGTGCCACAGGTAAGGAACATGGCTTAAAGTCATTGTTTCAATAAAACTACAGACAAAGTTCTTGAATTGATAAGAAAAATAGTAAATGGTAATTACTCCTTGTTGAAGGAGATGGGAATGAAATCCTTGGCATACCAGTTATTGAGTTCTTCACCGGCAGTCGGGTAAATCCAGTCATCAAAATCACCATCATTATTGGAGTCTTCAAGAGCATTAACCTCATGATTACTGATGCGAAGAGGTGGTTTTCCAATGCGAGCACGTCTGACCTCCTTTTAAGCTTCGACTGTAAAACCCAAACCACACTTATCTGACTTGAGAATGTCAGGGAGTTGTCCCCAAATTGTACAACCTCCATCTTCAATCACAGCGCGAGCATCTTTGAGGGAAGCCATCCTTGGCACATCTTGAGCAGCTTTTGGAATGTCAAGAGAAACTTTGGTGGCAGAAACCATGGGAGAGACCACTTCAAAGGCTTGACATGGAGTTTTTATGAACTCGTCGTCCATCTCGACATACTTATACGAATTCAGGTGGCTAACCATGAACTCTTCTTCACCACAGACGGTAACAATCTTTCCTTTGACTGGATATTTCAATTTTTTGATAAAGATTGGATGTCACCGCTCCCTCCCCATGTATCCAAGGGCGTCCAAGTAGGAAAGAGTAGGCAGGTCGAATGTCCATCATGTAGAAAGTTGAATTGAAAGTTTCAGAACCAACCTTGATGGGGAGGTCAACCTCTCCATGAACCATTCTCTTAGATCCTTCAAAAGCCCTTACCACTATGTCACTTGGCTTCAACACCAAACCTTCACAATCCAAACGATCTAGGGCACCTTTGGGTAGGACATTCAGAGAGGACCCGGTATCCACCAATACATGGGCTAGAATGGTTCCTTTGCATTCGATAGAGACATGCAAAGCCTCATTGTGGTTTCTTCTGACTGGAGTCAGATCAACATCAGAGAACCCCAATCCATTATCGACATTAAAACTCGCCATACAATTTTCAAACTGATCGGCTGTAGTCTCTTGAGGAACATGTGTATTCTTCAAAATATTTATCAATGCTTGAGCATGCGTATCACAACATAGTAATAAAGATATCTAAGAAATCTTTGAGGGGGTTTACCCCAACTACTCTACTATCTTATAATCACTCTTCCTTATGATCTTCAAAATCTCCTCCATCTCTTTGGTGGAGGGTTCCTCAGTAGTAACAACCTTGGCAGGTGCCTCCATCCTAGCAGGCTCAATCATCTTCTCTTTGCCTCTAGCATCAGTACTAAGTTATCAATAGTAATGCGAACATGTGTAGCTGTGGTGGTTGGAGGTGAAATGTTAGGAGAGAATATTCTCCCCGTCCTTGTCACCTTCCTAAAGCCAGCAATGTTGGTAATGTCATTAGTCTTATCTTCATCAATCCAAGAGTCTTGTCTAATGCCATGTTAGTATAGTTCAACCCCATAATTCCAGGGTACCGCTTTACTGGAAGAATAAGGGATTGGCCTCGGTGTGGTAATTATCAGTGGAGCAATCTTTGGTTCATTGGAAATCCTAATAGGACCTTTTGAAGTGATCCTAATAGGTTTGTTGGATATGGTGATGATGAATATTTCTTCAGCTTTTTGAGGTATAACTTCAGTCAAACCTTTTACGGATGGAGTTATTTCAAATAAAATCTCATGGCTATCTATTAGGTGTTGGACACCCTTTTTCAGCCATTCGCATCTATTAACTTGTTTGGCACAACAATGATAGTCTTCAAGACAACCAAGGAAGACCCCAACTTTCAGCAAATTTTCTTTAATAATGGTCAGTGGAGTAGTCAAATCTTAAACTGAGGAAACAAAAGCAGTATCTTCAATTGCATTGACACCTTTGCCATGATTTGGTATAGGCGCGATGATTACATTCGAAGTTGGAAGAGGATCAAATTCAATGGTCTTGTTGCCGATGAGGTATTGAATTTTTCTTTTCAAAGCCCAACATTAATCAGTGTCATGTCTGGGGATATTGGAGTGATAAGTGCATTTGGCATTCGGGTTGTACTTTGGTGATGAAAGATTGGGATTTGAAGGGGGATCATGATATGTTACCAAATTATCCTTCAACAGGTGTTGTAAGGCTTGAGATAGTGACATGTTGATCCTTGTAAATTGTCTTCTTAGAATATTAGGTCTTTGATGATTGGCTTGTTGTTGTTATCTTTGACTAGAGGTAGGATTGGAGATCAGAACTGCATTTACAGATTGATGGTGGTCCTTTTTGACATGGCCCCTTGACCCACATATGACATTAGTTTCTTTCTTGCCGATGAAAGGTTTCTTCAGTGTTTCATGTAGAGGCAGAAGTCATGGGAATCTTTCCACTTTTAATACCGCTCTCAACCTTTTCACTAGTCAAGATTAACTCAGTGAACCCAGATGATGAGCTCCCAATCAGTTAGTTGAAAAATGGCCCAGTCAATGTTCCCATGAACATATCTACCAGTTCCCTATCAGTCAATGGTGGCTGCACCCTACCAGCCAGATCTCTCCATTTCTGCGCATATTCTTTGAAGCCTTCATTAGAACCCATAACCATTCCTTGTAACTGGACTCTAGTTGGCGCCAGATCGGTGTTATACTGATACTCACGGTAGAAGGCTGTGGCTAAGTCATCCCAGGTATGGATGTTAGAACCTTCTAACGGATAAAACCACTCCAATTGAGTCCCAGACAAACTTTCTTGAAAGAAGTGCACCCACAACTTCTTATCAGTGGTATGCAGCTGAATTTTGCAGACGTAGGATCTCAAGTGAAGCTTTGGGCACGAGACACCATCGTATTTGGAAAAGATTGGAATCTTGAATTTGTGTGGAATGACTACCCCAGGAAACAAACCTAAATGACCAAAATCTAGGCCAGGAACAACTTGAATTTCCACAACCTTCAATCTATCCTCCAATTGCTTATACTTGTCTTCAACGGATGAATACTGTTCGTTAAAATAATCCTCGTCCTTAGAGGTCGGATTATTACCACCCCCAGCATGGGTACTCCTTGCATCTTCGTTCTAATTCTCATCCTCGGAGGAGGAGTCTCCTTCCACTTGAACCTGTCGGACAGGGCCCTTGAATCTCTTCCCCGTGTTGATTACGACTTTATTCTTTGTCTTCTTCTTCGTAACCAGCAGTGACATCAGTTCTTGCTGCCCTTTGGCCAAGTTGAGCAAGGTTTCTTAAAATTGAGAATTTTGTGTCTGCAAATTTTTCACAGTCTACTCGAGATCCATATTACTGAATTAAACAGTAGAAAGATGAGAAAACCTGTGTCGTAAAACCTGCTTATGTTATGATGCATGTAATGCAAACGCAAATGTTTTCAAGGACCATTAAGATTTAAGTTTGTTTAAACAAAGAAGGAACAAACATTAATTGTATGAATAAGTTCAAACATATTACAAAAATGCCTCTTGGGCATACAATGGAAGAAGCAAAAATAATACAAAATAAACTCCTAAAACACAAAGAACTTCAAGCTTTCCATGAGTGCATCCTCTTTGGTACAACGTAGGCATTCAAACTCTTCTCTTCATGAAGTTGTCTCGTGAGCTCCAAAACCTTCTTCTCTCTTGAGTAATATTGGGTTTCAAAGGTGTCTCACTCTCCTTTTAGTTGAATCCACAATCTTTGTAACTCCTTGAGAGTAGTAGGCATGTTAGGATGAAGAATGGTGTAGGGAACATCTCCTTCGATAACAGGCTCCACAATGATAGGTAAGATGGAAGGATATGGCATCATGAGGCTTTGAGCGCGAGCTCGTACCCACTTGAAATAAGGATCCAATGGAATAAAGTTCTTATGCCCCAACGTCTTGCTATCAACTTTGTTCACCATGCCCCAAAATCGTACAAATCTTGGACGATAACCTTGGAAATCGCTCTCATAGTCAAATACAATTCCTTGGATAAGCACGTCATGAGGACCATCCCTCCGAGCATACCCAAACTGTTGCAAAGCCAAACAAGGATTATAAGTGATACCTCCCCTAATACCAAATAGAGGGACATTAGGGAATTCCCCACAACGATCAATGATGGTGACATCCTCCAAAGATCGGGAACACCAATGGATATCTGAATGTAAGAGTTACATCAACCTTTGAGACCAACTCATACCTTGTTCGTTCTTCAAAACCAATTGAGGAAGGTGCAAAATAAACCACCTAGCCAACAAAGGAGTGAAACACATAAGAACCCCCCTTCTCTTCATGGTGAGAGTATGAAAATAATGCAAAATATCTTCAAGTAAGGTAGGCACTGGGTTACGAGATAGAAAAACTTTGACCGAATTCATATCTATGAGTTGGTCTGGGTTAGGAAACAATACCATCCCATAGATTAGAAGAGCCAAAATCTCTTCAAAAACCTACAAATTCATAGCATCCCAAAAGAGTTGAGCCTTCTCAAACAGAAACTTGGCTAGAAAACTATTAACACCTTTTCTTGTTTCCCAATTTGCCACAACGTCAGACCGTTGCAAATGTAAAGCTAAAGCAATCTCCTCAGGTCTTGGGTCTTTCTCAATACCGGTGAAGGGTAATTAATAAATAATAGGCACTCCCAAGAGTTGAGAAAAATCCTCTATGGTGGGAACCAATTGGTAATCAGGAAATGTAAAGCGATGGTGCTTAGGGTCAAAGAATTGAAAGAGTACCCCCATCATTTTTTCTTCAAAATTTGAGGTAACCAAGTTGATGAGACGAACATACTTCTTGGTGAACAGGGAATCTTGGGGAACCCTCAACACTAACTCCTTGAGTTGAGGAGGCACTTTCACAAAGCCGATTCAGATAGTCTTTCTACGAGTGGAATCCATGTCCTACAAAACAGACACAGATAAATCCCAAGGTCCTTGAAATGGTTAGTGCAAATGCCATGGTATGATGTCATGATGTTATACACAAATAAACATATACAAACAAAGTAAACAAGTCCTTATGTTTAGACTTGCATGAGGTTCATAGGTAAGTACCCTCTTGAAGTTTAGTTGGTTCAACCTGCCCTACAAAGTAATTGGGTTCTAGAGAATCTCAATATCATTGATCTTTCTTCATTAGGCATTGTCTCAGCACAATCAATCTTTTCTTGCGGCCAAAATATCCCAAAAGTCCGATCTCAATGAACGTAGTATTGAGTATCAACAAATTTTCTGATTTCCACTGAAACCAGCTATCTTACTACTTCCTAATGACCAAGTTATTCAATTAAAGGTTCTAAGGTTAGTTAGTTCTTCATAACACCACACAGTGGCCCCGTATTCTCCTTGATTCAGCATAAAGGATACTGGTACCCACAAATATGTCACACTAACATAGCTATTGCTTGAACCATATCGGTCTATGCCGTACAGTCTCCACAATCTTTGCTACTTACCTAATAATGTTCCCAGATTCGGGTAGAGGATCAATACAAAACCCAAACATGGACCCAAAATGTAAAGCAAACAAGTCAAACAATGAAAGCATTTAAAGGTGATCTAGTCTCTAAGGTAACCTCACTTTTAAATGTCCCCAGCAGATTCGCCAGTTCTGTAATACGGTGGGAGAACTGACTTGGGTATTTTGCATTTTATCACAACTATTGCAGATAGCAAGAGTCACCACCAACTTTCTTTTATCCAATAAAGGAAAGGGTGAAAAGAATAGTAAAGACCTTTTGAGAATTTTCTTGAGTTCAGGGGGTAGGTTATGAAAAGGGAAGGTGTTAACACCCTTTTCATCCGTAGTTATCTACGGGCTCTTAGTTGCTAGCTCACTTTGAAAATGCTTTGTTTGAAATGTGTTTGTGATTGTTTTTGAAAGTATTTTTGAAAAGTTCCTTCATTTCGGAAAACTTTGTAATGATTCTCGTCTTTATAAGAATGTATACAAAGTGTTGACTTTTGAAAATATTTCATTTAAAAGTGTCGGTGTGTTTTGAAAGATGTTTTGAAAATGGTTGTGAGCAAGCAACTATAAACTTTCTACCTACTCAAAAAGTCTTAGTTCTTTTCCTCCTCCTTTAGATGTTGTTATCTTACCATTTATTGGTAAGAAGTCCTATCATTGGATGTGAAGGGATGGGCATGGGTCGTCATACAATCATAGAAGGTAACATTGTAGGATACCTTAGCAATTTGTCATAAGGGACTAAGATCGTTTATCGAAGGAAATATCGAAGGGTCATCAAGGGACTATGATATTGCAATCGAGGGTCATTTCTAAACTACCCCACGTTCGGGGGACATGACTGCTTATTCGTAGGCAACAAGTATAGGTTACCCTAGAGGTGCGTGTGTGAATTATGTTTTGATTGCATGCATTTTTGTCTTAAAATTAGGGTTCTCTAAGATTGATTTTATATTTCTATACACACCCTAATTACTATTATATTAAAAGCGATAAATTATGGAAATTTAAAGTTCTACGCTATTACACGACCTTGGGAGTGGGGGGTACAAGTAATAAAAATGACGGAAAAGTAAAATCTTAATTACTTGTTACAACCAAATTGAGTGAAAATAATTACAAAGAGACAAAAAATCAAGACTTTTAGTGTCTGGTCTAACACGGTCCGTGTCCTATGACACGTCCACCCGTATCAGGACCCTGTAATAATCCATGCGTGTTTTTTTCTGTCCCAGCTGAGCTGACATGGGCCGTGTCCTGCGACACGGACACCCGTGTCAAGACCCTGTCCAGCAAATTTATCACGTTTTCAGTTCCAGTTAATTCAACACGGACACCCGTGTCATCCCCCCTGTTCTCCTTTTTTTGCATGTTTCTAGTTCCAATAGATCTGATATGAGGCGTGTCCTGTGACACGAGCACCCGTGTTATCCCCCCTTCCTACATTTTGTTAGGTTTTTAAACAGAAAAGCTGACACGGGCCGTGTCGTGTGACACGGGTACCCGTGTTAGCCCCCTGTCTTGGCTTTTTCGTTGAGTTTTCTTCTTTTGATTTATCCTTTATTATATATCTTTTGAACACAAAAAGCAAATGATGTATGGATAAGGATATCACGGTTTCGAAAAAGTTTACCTCTCGAAGCGAAAACTTTGGAACACGTACGAATGCCTCTGGGAACAAAGTGGTGATTGGTCAAGCTCCTTTGAACCTTCTTGAAGTTTCTCCAAACCTTACTTTGTGCCGCAAAGTTCCATAACTGCTCCAACCCATTCAAGTTGCAAAATACTATTTTTGTTTGTGTTTGGAAGGTGATGATAATGGTATTATAGAAATTGTTCTTGTGTTTGAACAACTTCTATGTGATGTATATAAAGTGTTTGGATAGTTGGTTTAGGGGAAAGCTTGCAAGGTCGAACAGTGGGTTGAGGTTTTTTCTGTTTCTCAGTTTTTGTTTTGTGAATAAAAGTAGATGAGCAGAGTTTACAAAGAACTCTGTTAGATTTTTTCAAGTCCTTTTTTTTTTCTCTTTTTCTTTCCCAAAACTCCCTCCCTTGTGTGTTGTGAAACAACTTTTCTATAGATGAAATTGACTGAAATTTGGGAGGGAAATAGATAAGTTTTTGAACTGTTTGGGTGCACTGTTTCATTTCTTTTAGATGCAACTCTTATTTGCTAAGTTTATGCAAATATGGGACTGATATAGTGCAGATTTTACAGGGCAACATTGCAGGTTTTGGAGCAGGTTTTGACAGTTTTCTTGGCATTACTATGCAGGTTTTTGAAAGTAGGATATGTAGCATGATATAGGTCTGGTTTTGTGGACATATTTATGAAGCTTGTAACAAAGACAAGGCATATTTGTGGATAACATAGTGGTAAAGTTTGAAGATTGAGCCAAAGGGAAAAGTTCAAACAAGACAAAGTTCCAGAATCGCTCCAACCCAATCAAGTTGCAAAATACTATTTTTGTTTGTGTTTCGAAGGTGATGATAATGGTATTACAAAAATTGTTCTTGTGTTTGAACAACTTCTATGTGTGTATATGAAGTGTTTGGATAGTTGTTTTAGGGGAAAGCTTGCAAGGTTGAGCAGTGGGTTGAGGTTTTTTCTGTTTCTCAGTTTTTGTTTTGTGAATGAAAGTAGATGAGCAGAGTTTACAAAGAATTCTGTTAGATTTTTTCAAGTCCTCTTTTTTCTCTTTTTCTTTTCAAAAACTCCCTCCCTTGTATGTTGTGAAATAACTTATTTATAAATGAAATTAACTGAAATTTGGGAGGGAAATAGATAAGTTTTTGAACTGTTTGGGTGCACTATTTCATTGCTTTTTAGATGCAGCTCTTATTTGCTAAATTTATGCAAATATGGGACTGATATAGTGCAGATTTTATAGGGAAGCATTGTAGGTTTTGGAGCAGGTTTTGACAGTTTTCTTGGCATTACTATGCAGGTTTTGGACAACAGGATATGTAGCATGATGCATGTCTGGTTTTGTGGACAGATTTATGCACCTTGTAGCAAAGACAAGGCATATTTGTGGATAACATAGTGGCAAAGTTTGAAGATTGAGCCAATGGGAAATGTTCAAACAAGACAAACTTAGGATTTTTAACTTGCATTTTTTAACTTAAAAATGCAGCCTTGTTGTCTACTTGAAAACTTGTAACAACTTGAATTATCTTGAATTGTGTTGAAAAGATGTCATGAAGTAATGAAATTAACATGTATAAAAAAACACTTAGAAAAATTTCTGTCTTGCAAAGTTTGACTTTTCTAAATGACTTTTGACTTTCTTGATTTCTTGATGATCAAATTTCATATTTTTGAATATCTTGATGAAATGTGATCTTTGAAACTAAAATTTGATCAAAAAGTCAAAGTTTGACTTTTTAGTGTACAATTGACTTTTTTCATTAGTTGACCAAATTTCATCTATCAATCCATTGATCTCAGAAGATGAATTAAAATATGAGATTAGTTCAAAATGATGTATTTGAATCCTTGAGATCATGTTTCAAACCAATAAGTCATGTACTAGGTCAAAAGTCAAAGATTGGCCATTCTTAGTCAAAACCCTAATTTTGACCACTTGGCCCTTTTGATGATTTGAACAATTTTCTTGGAGAATTGTGATCCAATCTTACCCAAATGATACATATCACTTCAAAATGTTTTTATTGGTCCAGAATCTTGAAGTTTGACTATACGTTGACCATAGTTGACTTTTTTTTCCAATACAATTGATTTTAGGCCATTTGATCAATTGATTGAGCAATTTTGTGATCCAAGACTTGAAACTTGACAGGAGCAATCTTGAGGGTCCATAATGATCCATGAAAGTCATTTGAAATATTAGAAGTCCAATTGTCTTTGTGCAAACTCAAACCATAATTTGAGGCATCAATGTTGAGAAGATGGCTTGACCTAGTCAATACTTGTGCAAGCTTGAATCATTGAAGATCTTTGTGAGAAATATCATGAGAAAAGGGAGGGTAAATTTTGGGGTACAACAAAGAGTATGTGTATTTTCGATCTTCCGGGGATTATTTCCGTTGGGGATTCCTACTTTCTGTTTGAGCAAACTCCGCCGGGGAATGTTGATTTCTGCTTTGGGAGAGAAAAGTTCAAAACTTTGGTTATTCCTTGCTCTACTGGGGATTATAATTCTTGTATACCCTGATTGGGGAAAGAGATGGATAACCTTTCGACTCGCCTGGGGAGGATAATGTTGAATGATATCTAATCTGATTTGAGATTCAGTAGCAACTCTCTGGGGATGGCAATCCAGGCTGTCCTTTGCTGGAGGCAGGAATCTTGTCGGTAATATATGGTAGAAGCAGAACAAAGCTGGGGAGGTTGAACTTCGTTGGGGAAATAAAACCTGTTGATGGAAATCCGAACTCCAATGGGGAAGTAAACCCTATTGATGGAGAAATACTCTGCTGAGGGAAACTCCTTGTTGAGGAGAATGAGCTCTGCTGGAGAGAAGTAGTCTGCAGGGTTTTTTACAGTTTTGAAAACTCAACTGGGGAGAAGAATTTCCAAAAACTGTAATGATTGGTATTCCGTAGATGGGCAATATTATTGGGAAGTTGACTATACTCCTTTATCTGCCAGACCGATCTGTCGGGGAAATTACGAGGAATATATGAACTTACGAAAATTATTTTGTAAGGATAATCTCATGGAAGTGGCTCTGTGGGGATTTGCGGAAGGTTTGAACGTTACCCCAACTCCTAGAGTCCTGAGTAAATGCTTATTCCTGTTTTTATGCATTTGTTAACAATCAATTATATTCATATGCATATGCTTATTCAATTCTAGTCATTGGGCGTCTCGCAAACAAAACAGAAAAAGTAAAAACAAAGAGTTAGAATTTTGAAATTAAATTTATCTTTCATTGATAGTTTGCCCATAAACAGGCGATTTTGTACAAAGAGACATAGATCCCAATAAGGGGAAATCGTCATGAAATGAAGAGAATACAAAGTGTGAACAAGATAATAGCTATGTGGGAATAATCTCGTCGGGTTCTAACTCTGTTATTGACCCTACGTCTTCAAGCATCTTATCCCTTACCATCGAAAGAAAGTGAGTGAATTGATTTGTACCGTTTGAACTTTGACTTTGGTAATAAACTTGCTGTAAGTGATCCAATGGGGATATAGTTGTACACTTTAATCCCTAATTTTTGCCTGGACCGCCCTTTCGGGTTTTCAGTCCACCGGGATACCCTTTTCTGCCCAAGCCACCTTTTCAGGTTTTTGGCTTGCCAGATGTACAATCTTTTCATATATACCCTTATGGTTCGTCGTGATGCCCTTATTTTTTACTAGGCCAATCAACCTAGCGGGTCATTTTTATGCGTAGTTTATTTTGACTATGTCCGCGTTCACAGGGTGTGGGAAATCTTCACCGTCCATGGTGGTCAGTATCATAACTCCGCCAGAAAATATTTTCTTGATCACAAATGGCCTTTCGTAAGTGGGAGTCCATTTGCCCCTGGGATAACCCTGCGGTAGAATGATATGCTTTATTACTAAGTCACCAAATTGATATACCCGATGCTTGATCTTTTTTTTGAATACCTTGATCATGCGTTTCTGGTACATATGACCGTGACAAATAGCCGCAAGCCTCTTTTCGTCAATTAGATTTAACTGATCCAACCTGGTCTGAACCCATTCGTCTTTGCTTAAGTCTGTGTCTTTCATAATTCTTAGCGAAGGAATCCAGACCTCAACGGGTAGCACAACTTCCATACCGTAAACCAGAGAGAATGGGGTTACCCCAGTTGATGTTCTGGACGAAGTGCAGTAGCCGTGAATAGCAAATGGTAACATCTCGTGCCAATCTTTGTATGTCACAATCATGTTCTGTATGATCTTCTTTATGTTTTTATTTGCAGCTTCCACTCTTCCATTCATCTTAGGTCGAGACAGAGAAGAGTTGTAATGCTTGATCTTGAATTGTGTGCAGAGCTCATTGATTATTTTATTGTTGAGATTGGTACTGTTGTCTATGATAATCCTCTCAGGGATGCCATACTGATATATCAGGTTATGTTCGATGAACCGGGCGACCACATTCTTGGTAACAGAGGCGATTGAAGCTGCTTTAACCCATTTTGTAAAGTAATCAATGGTGACCAGGATGAAGTGATGTCCGTTAGAGGAAGTAGGCTTGATTTCTCTGATCATATCAATGCCCTACATTGCAAACATCCAAGGAGCAGTCATGACATTCAAAGGTACTGGAGGCACATGAACTTTATTAGCATAAATTTTGCACTTATGACAAGTTCTCGAGTGGTGGTGACAATCAATTTCTGTAGTTGACCAATAGTAACCAGCTATTAAAATCTTTTTAGCCATAGTATGGCCACTGGAGTGAGTACTAAAGACGCCTTCGTGTATATCTTGCATAATGTCTTCTGCTTCTTTCTTGTCCACACAATGAAGTGGAGTCGAATCATGATTGTGCTTGTATAGAATTCCATTGCTCAGGAAGAACTTGGCCGAGAACCTCTGTAGGAATTTCTTGTCATTGATGGATGCCCCTTCAAGGTATTATTGAGCCTCAAGGTACCTTTTCACCTCATGAAAGCAAAGTTTTTCCCCTACTCCATCAGTGTCAATTTCACAGCAGTGTGCCAGTTCATCAAATCTTTCAATAGTAATCATGGGAGTCTCATTGTACCACCTGACCTTGAACATGATTGACATGGTGGCCAAAGCGTCCATTAGCTGATTCTCTTCTCTTGGTATGTGCTCAAAGGTAATCTCTTTGAAATACGGGATCAAGGTTAACACATGCTCTTTATAAGGAATGAGATTTGGGTGTTTTGTATCCCAATCTTCCTTAACCCGACTGATCACCAAGGCTGAGTCTCCATATACACTTAAGAACTTGATTCTCAGGTCAATAATAGCCCTAAGACTCATGATGCACGCTTTGTATTCAGCCATATTGTTGGTGCAATCAAAGCAAAGTCTGGTAGTGAAGGGCGTATGGCAACCTGTGGGGGAGATGATCACAACACCGATTCCATTGCCAAGTGTATTGGAAGCTACATCGAAAACCATAGTCCATCGGGATCCTGGCTCAGGTCCTTCATACGATCCAGGTTCTTCACTATCTGTTACAAGCATAATGTTCTCGTCCGGGAATTCGAAGTTCATAGACTGATAGTCGTCTACAACCTGATGCGCCAAATGGTCGGCCAATACACTTCCTTTGATTTCCTTTTGAGTGGTGTACTAGATATCATATTCTGTTAAGACCATCTACCATCGAGCTATTCTTTCGAAAAGAGCTGGCTTCTCGAATATGTACTTGATGGGATACATTTTAGAGATAAACCAAGTAGTATGAGTCAACATATATTATCTTAGTCGGCAAGCATCCCATGCCAAAGTGCATCAATTTTTCTCGAGCAGTGAATATCTTGTGTCACAGTCAGTAAATGTTTTGCTAAGTTAGTATATTGCATGTTCTTTTCGACCAGAGTTCTCTAGTACTGTTAAGTACATGATTAGAGGTCGTCCTTCCACTGGCGGCATCAGAATAGGAGGTTATTATAGGTACTCCTTAATTTTATCAAAGGCTACTTGACAATCAATCGTTGTTCCATTTTACTACTTGATCTTTCTTCAGCAACTTGAAGATTGGCTCGCAAGTAGTAGTTAGACGAGAAATGAAACGGGAAATGTAATTCAGCCGTCCTAAGAAACCTTTGACTTCCTTCTCAATACGGGGAGTTGACATTTCTTGAATAACCTTAACTTTTGAAGGATCGAATTCGATACCTTTTCCCCTGATGATGAAACCCAGGAGTTTATCGGATCTCACCCCAAAGGTGAACTTGTTCGGGTTTAGCCTCTGTCTATACTTCCTCATCCTTTCAAATGGTTTATGCAGATGATCAAGGTGCTCTTCTTCAGTCTATAACCTTGGTATCATGTTGTCAATATAGACCTCTATCTCGTGGTGAATCATATCATGAAATAAAGCTACCATGGCACGCTGATAAGTTGCCCCAACGTTCTTTAACCCAAAAGGCATAACTTTATAGCAAAAAGTACCCCATTGTGTGACGAATGTAGTTTTCTCTATGTCTTCAGGCGCCATCTTGATCTGGTTATAACCCGAGAAGCCATCCATGAAAGAGAACACCTTGCCCTGAGCGGTGTTGTCGACCAAAACATCGATATGGGGTAGTGGGAAGTCATCTTTGGGGCTTTCCCTGCTCAGATCCCTGTAATCTACGCACATACGCACATTGCCGTCTTTCTTTGGCACTAGAACAACATTAGCAACCCATTAAGGATATGAGGTTACTGCTAAGAACCCTACATTGAATTTCTTCATAACCTCGACTTTGATCTTTTCTGACATTTCAGGATGCCTGTGACGAACCTTCTGTTTTATCGAAGCACAACCCTTTTTCATTGGCATATGATGAACCATGATATTGATATCGAGCGCTGGCATGTCTTCGTATGACCAAGCAAAGATTTCAAGATATTCATGCAGCATTTGGATTAACCTGCTCTTGACACTGTTCACTAAGTTTGTGCCGATCTTGAACTCTTTCCTTTCTGTCTCGGTACCCAAGTATACAACTTCGACCGACTCTTCATGCGGTTGGATAGCCTTCTCTTCTTGTATTAAGAGTCTGGAAAGTTCTCCAGGTATCTCACAATCTTCCTCACCTTCGTCCTCGGCTTGGTAGATCAGATTTTCGAAGCCATATGTGGAAATAGAAGAATTGTTACTGACGAGATCCAAAGTAGACGAGGATCTGCAATGTAGTGTGTCAGTGTGTGTAAGAACACATAGCTATTTGAAAATGCAATAAGATAAAAAAGAGGCAGTGATTACAAAATTTGCATGCAGAACGTTCAATGTTTTTATTGAATGAACAAATGTTTATGAATTATCAACCCTTTAACAAATGAACCATTGTGCCCCGGGTAAGACAGAAGGTTTTAAAGTCATTGTTTATTACATAGAAAAAACTTTTGAAAACAATAAGACATGAATATAGCTATTACTCCTGACTAAAGGAGATGGGAAATATGTCTTCTTCCTTCCAATTATCCAATCCGTCACCAACGGTAGGGAATATCCAATTGTTGAAGTCACAATCACTGTCTGCATCCTCTATAGTATTGACCCCATTGTTGCTGATACGAAATGGAGGTCTCCTAGCACGAGCGTGACGAACAACCCTCTGACCTTCAGTAGTAAAGCCCAGACCAAACTTGTTAGATTTATAAGGGATATTAGGAAGCTGACCCCAAATAGTATTACCACCTTCTTGAATAACAACCTTAGCATCTTTCAAGGAAGCCATCTTGTGCGTAGTTTTGGTGATTTTCAGAATGTCAAAAACGTCTTCAACAACAGCAGGGGAAATCACTTCAAAGGGTTGATAGGGTGTTTCAATAAATTCTCCGCCCATCTCCACGTATCAGAATTAATTGAGGTGGCTGACCATGTATTCCTCCTCTCCACAGACAATAACAACTTTCCCTTTCACCGAATATTTCAATTTCTGGTGCAAGGTGGAGGTGACAGCACTTGCCCCATGGATCCAAGGGTGCCCCAATAAACAAGAGTAAGCATGCCGGATGTCCATAACATAGAAAGTGGACTCAAATATATGTGAACCTACCTTGATCGGGAGGTCCACCTCTCCATGCACCATTCTTTTCGATCCGTCGAAGGCTCGAACTATGAAATTGCTGGGCACAACCCCTTCACAGTCTAGTCGGTCGAGAGTGCCTTTGGGAAGAACATTTAGAGAAGATCCCGTATCAATTAACACATGGACTAATGTAGTTCCACTACATTCAATGGATACATACATGGCCCTATTGTGATTTCTCCCCTCCGGAGTCAAGTCAGCATCGGAGAACCCAAAACCATTGTCAGTTGTCAGACTAACCACATAACTCCCAAATTGATCAGCCAAAATCTCTTGTGGCACATGGGCAGTTTTCAAGAACTATACCAAAGCTTTCGCATGGGCCTCAGAACACAACAATAATGATAGCATAAAGATTTCAGATTGGGTCTGCCTCAGCTGTTCAACAATTTTATAATCACTTTGGTGAGTGATCTTCAAAACCTCTTCCAAATCCTGTCCAGAGGTATCTTTGACCGGAGCTTCTTTTGGCGCCTCTGTCTGGGAAGGCTCTATCACCGAATCTTTACCCCGAGCCTCAACAGTTGTCTTGGTAACCGTAACTTGCACAAGCGGAGAGATTTATGGGGAGAAAATCCTTCCATTTCTTGTAATCTTACCTGTCCCTGCAATATTGACAATACTGGGATCATGTTCTTCATTCTCTTCATCAGGCAACTCTTGCTTGACGCCATGGTATTAGACGCCAGACCCATAATGCCATTGAATAGCCTTCTCCGAGGAATATGGGATAGGCTCGGGTGTTGTAATAACCAAAGGAGAAACTTTTGTATTGTCGATAATCCTTATAGGACCTTCGGAAGGTATCCTGAAAGGAGTATCGAAGATAACTGACATGTCTTGGCACAAATTCAGAATCTTCTCAATCAGAATAACATGTTCGTCCATCAGGCGCTGAACGCCTTCCTTCAATAACCCACAGCCATTGGGTTGCACCGCACAACAATAAAATTCTTCAGCACAACCTGGAAATAAACCAACTTGTAACAAATTTTCTTGATTGTAGAAAGAGGAGTAACCACATCATCTACAGAGGTAATATACAACACATATTCAACAAAACTTATGCCCTTGTCATGCTTGGGCATAGGTATGGTAATCACGTTTAGAGTCTCCGGAGGATCAAACTCATTTTATTTATTATCGATCATGTCCTGAATCTTGCTCTTCAGGGCCCAACATTATTGGTGTCATGACCAGGACTGTTTGAATGATAAGCACACCTCGCGTTTAGATTATACTTTGGATAGGAGGTATTGAGATTTTGAGGAGGATCTCGCAGTGAAATGAGTTCATCCTTCAACAAATTTTGTAATGCCTGAGATAAAGGCATGCGAATTTTGGTAAACTGCCTTGGAGGAGCGTCTAGAGTCGTCAGTTAACCTGTTGTTGTTGTTTTTGAACAAGCACCAGATTGGAAATTAATACCGCTCCCACAGATTGATGGTGGTTACTTTTACTACGACTCTTGTGGCCATAGACATCATTGACTTCCTTTTTACCTCCAAATGGCTTCTTCACAGCACTAGAAGATGCAACCATCGGGATCTTCCCACTCTTGATACCACTTTCAATTCTCTCCCATGTCAAAATCATCTCTATAAACCCTGACGAAGAGCTTCCATTCAACAAATTAAAGAATGAGCCTGTCAGAGTGCCCATAAACATGTCCACCATTTCTCGATCAGTCAAGGGAGGTTGCACCCTTCCAGCCAAGTCTCTCCATTTTTGCGCATATTCCTTGAACCCTTCATTAGAGCCCATGGACATATTCTGCAATTACATTCGATTTGGTGCCAGGTAAGCGTTGTATTGATACTGCTTATAGAAGGCAACAACAAAGTCTTCCCAGGTATGAATGTTGGTTCCCTCCAGTTGATAGAACAATTCCAATTGAGTGCCAGCCAAAATTTCTTGACCCATAACATCCAGTCAGCAGTGTGAGGCTGTATCTTTCGAACATATGACCTCAAATGGAGCTTTAGGACAAGAGACGCCATCGTACTTAGCAAAGATAGGGACCTTGAACTTAGGAGGGATGACCACCCCTGGAACTAGACCTAATTCACCAAAATCCAGTCCAGGTACCTTCTGGATTTCCATGGCCTTGAGTCTATCCTCCAACTGCTTATATATGTCATCTTCCAGAGGATACTGTTCGTCAGAAAAGTCTTCGTCCCTAGGAGAATTCTCATAACCCTGATTGTTTCAGCCTTCATTCTTGATGCTTCTACCATCTTCATCATGGTTTTCATCTTCTTCAGAGGAGATATCTTCCACTTGGACGGGTTGGGCATGACCTTTAAACTTTCTCCCCATATTGAGGATAACAACTGGTTTCTTGGTCTCCTTTTTCTTGGGGACGAGCGCCAACAACTCTTTTTGTCCATGTACCAGATTCATGAGAGTTTCTTGGAACTGTGCATGTTTAGCCTGGAGATCCTTAACAGTTTGTTCGAGGGCCATTTTTCTGCTGAAATAAACAGCGAGAAAATGAGAAACTTGTATGAAAAACCTGTTATGGAATGATGTATGATATGTAAATGCAATGATTTCAAGGACTTCAGGAAATTTAAATTTTCTAACCAAGAGGAAACAAAAACAAAGATTTTATTAGCAAAGTTCAAATTACAATTGCCTTTTAGGCTTACAATAAGGTCTTAAAGAGACAACAAAATGAACTCCTAAAATCTAAGAATCAAGTCTCCCATGGACGCTTCCTCTTTATGCTGGCGTATGCATTAAGACTTTGTTCTTCGTGAAGTTGCTTGGTGAGCTCTAACACTTTCTTCTCAGTTGCGTAGAATTGAGTCTAGAAGGTGTCCCGTTCTTCCTTCAGTTGAATCTAAGACTTCTACAACTCTTCAAGGTCAGTAGGCATGTCTGGGTGGAGCATGGTGCGAGAAACGTCTCCTTCGACAACAGGCTCCATGATCACTGGTAAGATAGCTCGATATGACATGATAAGGTTTTGAGCGCGAGCTCGTGCCCATTTGAGATAAGGCTCCAGAGGGATGGATTTCTTCTACCCTAAGGTCCTACTGTCAATTTTGCTTACCATGGCCCAATCATGTATAAACCTCCAACGATAACCTTGAGAATTATTTTCGTAATCAAATACAACAACCTTCATAAGTGCGTCATGAGGATCATCTCTTCGAGCATGACCAAACTGACGTAAAGCCAACGAAGGGTTGTAAGTAATACCTCCCCTAATGCCAATGAGTCAAAAGTTAGGGAATTCCCCATAACAATCAATAATAGTGATGTCTTCATGAGATCGGGAACACTAGTGAATGTCTGTATGAGAAAGTGACATTATTCTTTGAGGCCACCTCAAACCTTGTTCATTCTTCAATACTGAGTGAGGAAGGTTTGAAATAAACCACCTGGATAGCAGAGGCATACAACACATAATAGTTCCTCGCCTCTTCATAGTACGAGTGTGAAGAGAATGTATAATGTATCTGACCAAGGTAGGCATAGGATTACGAGCGAGAAATTTTTTGACTACGTTCACATCTATGAGTTGGTCTGGATTAGGAAATAGTACCATCCCATGGATTAGAAGAGCCAAGATATCCTCAAAATCCTGGAGACTTATAGCATCCAGGAATAGTTGAGCCTTCTCAATTGGAAATTTAACTAAGAACCCTTTGACTCCGCTTCTTATTTCCTAGTTGGATATAATGTCGGACTGCTTCAGATGTAAGGCTGCTGCAATAACTTATGGCTTCAAGGCTTCCTCAAAACTGATGAAGGGCATCTGATCAAGAATAGGTAATCCTAGTAATTTAGAGGACTCTTCTATAGTGGGTACCAACTAATAATTGGGAAAGGTGAAGCAGTGATGTGCAGGGTCAAAGAACTGGAAGAGAACCCTAATCATGTCTTCATTAAAACCTAGAGTAACCAGACTGAGCAGTCGACCATGCCTCTTGATAAATGAAGAACTTTCAGGAACCGTTGAGACTAACTCTTTAAGTTGAGGGGGTACCCTTACAAAGCTGACTCGAATAGTGTTTTTGTGAGCGGAGGCCATAGTCTGCAAAATAGAATAAAGATAAATTCTCGGGTCCTTGAAATGGTTAGTAAAAATGAAATGGTAGGAATGTTATGATGCATGATGTTATGTTCGAACAATTTAATCATACACAAGCAAAACACACAAGGCCTTAGGTTAAAGCTTGAATGGAGTTGTAGGTAAGTACCCTCTTGATGTTTTAGTTGGATCAACCTATCCTAAAATAAAGTAACTGGGTTCTAGGAGTCTCAATATCACTGATCTTTCTCTCGGGCATTGTTTCAGCTCAAGCATCGTATTTGAGACCGAAATATTCTGAAAGTCTGACCTCAAACATCCTTTAAACATAAATCAGGCAAGTCAAACAATTGAAAGCATTTAAATATGAACTATCTCTAAGGTAACCCCACTTTAAGTGTCTCCCTAGTAGAGTCGCCATTTCTGTAATACGGTGGGAGAACTAACTTTACTGGTTTTGTGTTTTATGGCAAATGTTGCGGTTAGCAAGAGTCGCCACCGGATTTTCTTTCATCCAACAAAGGAAAGGGTGAAAAGAATAGGAAAGACCTTTCGAGAATTTTTCTAAGTAAGGGGGTAGGTTATGAAAAAGGAAGGTGTTAGCACCCTTTTCATCCGTAGTTATCTACGGGCTCTTAGTTGCTAGCTCACTTTTGAAAATTCTTTTTTGTGTAAGTGTGTTTTGAAAATATTTTGAAAAGATGCTTTAGTGCGGCAAACTTTGTAATGATTCTTGTATCGTGAGAACACATACAAAGTGTTTTGTCTTTAAATTATTTAGAAATAGAGTGTATGTATGAGAATTTGTTTTGTTTTGTGAGAAAGAAACTACGAGCTATCTACCTACTCAAAAGATATTTGTTCTTTTCCTCTTTTCCTTTAGATAGTGCTATCCTACCATTAGTTAGTAGGTAGCCCTATCATTGTGAAATTGTGGTATCAGATATATGATGTCGAATGAGATGTCATGACACAAATATTTGTTTGCAAGTAAAGTGCAGTAAAATCAAAAGCAGTTAAAACACAAGAGATTGTTCACCCAGTTCAGTGTAAAATAACACCTACTCTGGGGGGCTACCAAGCCAGGGACAAGTTCACTAAATATTATTAATTCATAGGCCCTCACTAAACAACCAGTTTAAGATCTAATCACTTAATCACTACCCGTGCTAAACTTCTACCTAAGACTCACCTAGGTATGAGGCCCTCCCTTCAATCACTTACAGTGAAAAACTAACAGAAATAATAAGTTTAAAACACTTCAATCATTCAATGCTTAAAAGCTTATGAATGATACACAATTAACAACTCAAATAACAACACAAGTATTCAATCAATACTAGAGTCTTTGACAATTAAAAGACTTAGACTTTTTAAAACAGAAAGAATGTATTCTTCTTCAAAAGTTGCAGTAGTTTGAACAAGGAAGCAAGTCCTTATATATGCACAACTATGGGCTTAGGCTTAAAAACAAATGTTCAATTATTTTGAATATTTCCTTAAAAATAGGTTAAGATAAAATCCATGCATTTTGAAAAATATTCCTCCATATTTTTTGCTGCCTGTGAGTTACAAATCTTGAGTTATGGAGCACTGGAAAACAGGAAACAAAAAACTTAAACTGATGTTGGCTGAGATCAGTTCAGGAGGCAGATGTCAAGACATCTGCTTTGACATCATACAAAACAGTTTTGCTCCAAATGTTAAGACATTTAGCAAAACATTATTAAGTCTTTGTTTTACCAAAATTGCTACCAAAAAACACTTACAAACTCCCCCTTTGGCAAACTTTGGCTAAAATATTATCAGAGCATTATCAGAGTAGCAACATAAGAAAAGCAATCAAAACAAAAAATCAGTTAGCAGTTAGCTGTTAGCAAAGGAAGATGTCAAAACATATTCTGAGACATGAGGCTCCCCCTCAAGTATTGAGCTCCCCCTCAATCAATGGTCAGTGGTCAGTCAGTGGTCAATGGTTAGTTAGTCAGTCACTCACTTTATCTCCCCCTTTTTAGTCATAATATGCCAAATATAAAGATGCTTTCAAGAGAGTATCAATATAGGGTACATACCATATGATTAAAATTTCAAGCACATGCAAGTGCCAAAAAGTAACAAAAGGATCATATCAAGAAACATCAATTAGTCTAACTGTCACCAGGACCATTTGAATTGTCTGAGCCATAACTTTCTTCCTCACTAGAGTCTTCACCTTCAGAGTTCAATATATTATCAAGGTTGGTGTCCTTTTGCAGGTCCTTGATCATCTTTTCAAAGGTTAGCTTCCTTGCTGAGCTAACTCTGATCACATCATCTAATTCCTTGCAGGCTTCTCTTAATTCTTTGATCATATCATCCTGGGTGGAGGTCTTTTCAGCAGGTGCAGATGTTAAAACAATGTCTGGGACATGTTTTCCTGAAAAGAGCCTAAAATGAAGGGTCAAGGAAGACTCTCTCTTGCACAATACATCATTTCCACTTAGGATTCCAGGATGCTGATTAAGGATAATTCAACAGAGGATGGAAGGAAAAACAATTGGCATCTTAACGACACAAATTCTTGCATGTTTAATGGTCTGACCAAATATATAAGTCCCATATTCAAAATGTTTCTGGTTTCCGATAGCATAAATAAACATTTCTAATCCAATGGAGATGGTTAAAGTGTGATTAATGGGAAACCAATTTGCAGCTCAAATGCTATGTAAAATAGCATATTTGACACCCAGTTTACTGGTATGAAGTTTTTTTTTCATGGGCCACTCACTTACTTGATTAGCAGTGATGACTCTACACACTTGATTATCTGTAACTTCCATCTCACAACAGACATCTTCAGACCTATCTAGATATCTATTTATGATGGTAGGAGAAAATTCTACACACTTTCCTCTAACAAAAAATCTTTATATACTTCTTACTTTTATGGTTAGCACAATCAACAGGAATATTAACAATAAACTCCTTAATAAGAGTTTCATAGCAATTGACAAACTTGGTAATTGTTTTCATCAATCAAGCATAAGAGATCAACTCCATGATTTCTTTACATTCCAAAGCACCAGGTCCTAGTTCTCTTTCCAGGGCAATCCTTCTTTGATACATATTCTTCCAATTTTCAGCATTCCCAACAGAATGAAAGGAGATGTTATCAAGTGGGGCATCAGGAACTCTAACACACAGTTTCTTACTTGCATACTTTTTAATCAGAGATATGTCCTAGACATCTTGCTCGACATCATAGTTAGAGTCAGTCTCTTCAACTAGAACAACTTTCTTCTTACTCTTGGAACTTTTTACAGCATCCTCATCATCATAAGTGGAGCTAACAAGTCTAGCTTTTCTTTTGCTAGAGGGAGGGACCACTTTACTTCCTTCTTTTGGGGGTTCATACATGGTTTTATTCTTGATTGTCTTGGGAGGTGGTGTGACACTTGCATCTTTCACTTTCCTGGATTTTAGTCTTCTTGCAATACCAGGTACAACATTAGTAATGAGCTTATTGTCATACAACTCTTCTACATTGACTACATTCTCATCATTTTGACCTTCTGCATCCTTGGAGGAAGTAACATCTTGTTCAACATTTTCCTCAGCATCTTGTTCAACATTTTCTTCTTCCACTTCTTTTAGGGCAGAGGTAGCAAGCTTCTCAAGTTTGCTTTCGGCAGCATCTTTCTTGAAAGTGGATGATTTAGCAGTAGTATTTTTAGGGTTACTTCCTTTATCAGCAGGAGGAGGCATGCGAGCAAGGGGAGTAGAAATCCCAGGCACAACAAAGCCTTCATTTAATAATTTGTCTACTAGCCTTTTGATGCTTTTATCAATATTAACAATTTCTTCTTCTGTCCTATTGTCAGTAGCAGTAGAAGAGTTTCCTTTATCATATTTGGATTTCTTAGTAGGTTATGATCTAGGTTTCTTGACCTTTTTCTCAAGCGGAGGGATTGTTGATAGAGGAGTAACATCATGTAATCTTTCAAGGGAAAGATTTTCATTGCCAGATTTTGAGGAAGACGATGTGTGATGTTAAGACATGTTCGAAATTTTTTGAGAAAAGAGATGAAGAATGGCAAGGGTTCTTTTTCTGTAGAGGAGAATGAAGAGTCTGTGAAAGTATAGAGAAGAAATTTCGTAGTGTGTGAGGAATAATTTGAGGCAGTCTTGTAATGATTGCTTTCTAAATTTTATTTGTTCGAAACACAAATAATGCAATATCACTTTAATGATGTTCCCACACACTTTTAATTGCTATAAACCCTCATATAAACAGATGCCTAATTTTCCTCTTAAATTCTCAAATTGATTAGCATCCAAAGCCTTTGTGAAGATGTCAGTCAGTTGCAATTCAGTGGCTACATGTTCTAAGGCAACAATCTTTTCTTCAACAAGCTCTCTTATGAAGTGATGACGAATGTCAGTATGCTTGGTCCTTCTATGTTGAATGGGACTCTTTGGTATGTTTATGGCACTTAATTTGTCACAGATTAATGTCATGACATCTTGTTTGACATTGTATTCTGTTAAGATTTGTTTCATCCAAACCAATTGAGAACAACTGCTTCCTACAACAATATACTCAGCCTCAATAGTGGACAAAGACACACAATTTTGCTTCTTGCTGAACCATGATATGAGATTATTTCCCAGAAAGAAGCATCCTCCTGATGTACTTTTTCTATCATCAGCACTTCCTGCCCAATCATCATCACAAAAACTAGTTAAGCAGAATTTGATCCATGAGAGTGCAACATACCATAGTCACTTGTCCCATTCACATATTTAAGAATTCTCTTCACATGGTTGGCATGGCTAACTTTAGGATCAGATTGATATCTTGCACACACCCCTACAGCAAAGGCAATGTCTGGTCTGCTAGCTGTGAGATATAGAAGACCACCTATCATGCTTCTGTAGAGACTTTGATCAACACTTACTCCTTTTTCATCTTTAGTCAACTTCAGATGTATGGGAGCATGGGTTCTTTTGTGACTGGCATTCTCAATTCCAAACTTCTTTAATATATTCTTGGCATACTTGCTCTGAGATAAAAATATGGAATCTTCCATTTGTTTAACTTGCAGACCAAGAAAATAGGTTAATTCACCAACAAGACTCATCTCAAATTCAAACTGCATTTTCTTGACAAAATGTTGAACCATCTCATTTTACATCCCACCAAATACAATATCATCAACATAAATTTGAGCAATCATAATCTTCCCGTCTTCTTCTTCTTCTTCTTTGACAAAGAGGGTTTTGTCTATGCCACCTTTCCTATATCTATTCTCCCCAAGGAATTTTGTCAGTCTCACATACCACGCTCTTGGAGCTTGCTTCAATCCATATAAAGATCTCTTTAGTTTGTAGACATGTTTAGGAAAACTTGGATCAACAAATCCCTTTGGTTGTTTCACATAAACTTCTTCATTTAGATAGCCATTTAAGAAAGCACTTTTTACATCCATTTGAAACAATTTAAATTTAAGTATGCATGCAACTCCCAATAGTAGTCTGATTGACTTAAGTCTGGCCACAGGAGCAAAGGTTTCATCAAAGTCCACTCCTTCAATATGAGTGTATCTTTGTGCAACTAACCTTGCCTTATTTCTAGTGACCTCCCCTTTTTCATCGAATTTATTCTTGTATATCCATTTAGTGCCAATCACATTTGTGCCTTCAGGTCTTGGAACCAGATCCCAAACTTCATTCCTACTAAATTATTCTAGCTCCTCTTGCATATCATTAATCCAGAATTCATCAGTTAGGGCCTATTTGACATTTTAGGCTCAATTTTTGATACAAAGCAAGAGTTTGAAATCCCTTATCTTAATCTGGTAGTAACTCCTTTGTTTGGATCTCCTATGATAAGCTCCTTAGGATGATCTTTCTGATTTCTAATTGAAGGTCCTTTATTGAGGCGACTAGGCTAGGGATCTTCTTGAGGAGGATTAGAATCAATACTTGTGTCATTTGATTCAGTTGGACTATCAGGAAAAGATGTCCAACATCTTCTGAGACATCTTCTTCAATATTCCATCCTCTATCATCAATAGTAACATTAATTGATTCCATTATAACTTTGGATCTGGAATTAAAAACTCTGTAAGCTCTGCTGTTTATAGAGTAACCCAAGAATATTCCTTCATCACTCTTGGGATCCATCTTCCTCCTTTGTTCATGATCAGCTAAGATGTAACATTTACTTCCAAAAACATGAAAGTATTTAACAATTGGTTTTATTCCCCTCTATATTTCATGCAAAGTAGCTGAAGTGCCTTTCCTTAGAGTGACTCTTTTATGGATATAGCATGCAATATTCATTGCTTCAGCCTAAAAATGGTAGGGTAGCTTCTTAGCATGAATCATGGCTCTGGAAGATTCTTGGAGACTTCTATTCTTGCGTTCTACAATCCCATTCCGTTGAAGAGTAATGGGAGAAGATAATTCATGGTTCATTCCTTCAGAAGAGAAAAACTCAACAAATTTGTTATTCTTAAATTCCTTTCTATGATCACTTTTGATTCTTATGACATGGCTTTCCTTTTTCCTTTTAAGTTTTTGGAAAAGATCTATGAACACTTCTAAATTTTCTAATTTTTCTCTAATAAATCTTATCCATGTGTATCTGGAAAAGTCATCTAAAACAACATAAGCATACTTCTTACCACCAAGACTTTCAACCTGCATATGTCCCATCAATTCCATGTGAAGAAGTTCCAAAACTTTTGATGTAGTAAGATGTTGAATCTTTTGATGTGACATCTTAGCCTGCTTTCTAATTTGGCAGTCACCATATACCCTTCCTTCTATTTTGAGCTTAGGAATTCCTCTCACTGCTTCTTCATATAAAATTCTTTTCATACCTTTCAGATGCAAGTGTCCCAGTTTTTGATGCCATAGTTTAACTTCATTCTCTTTGACTAAAACACGTGTTTAGGAGAGGTTCAACTCTTGAGGAACCCATAGATAACATTTGTCTTTAGATCTGATCCCTTTCATAATAACTTCATTCTTTTCATTGCACACAAGACATTCTTCCTTGGCGAAGTTAACTTTGAATCCTTGATCACATAATTGGCTTATGCTTATCAGGTGAGCTGTTAACCCTTTAACTAGTAACACATTATAAAGCTTAGGGACTCATAAACAATAAAGCTTCCCAACACCTTTGATTTCACCTTTTGCCCCATCACCAAAAGTCACATAATTTGTGGAATGTGATTTGACATCCACCAACAGATTCTTGACACCTGTCATGTGTCTAGAACATCCAATGTCAAAGTACCAATCATATTTGGTTGATACTCTGAGAGAGGTGTGAGCAATGAAATTACCAACATTGGACTTGGGAACCCACTGTTTCTTCTTTTTCTTATTTTAGGGAATCTTATCAATTTTGGGAAAAGAAGTATTTTTAGGATACCCATATAACTTAAAACAGAAGGGCCTTATATGTCCAAGCCTTCCACAGTGATGACATATCTAGGGTTGGGGATTCTATCTGGTTTGATTAAGCTTTTTCTTCCCATGATGTTTTCCATGATGTCCTTTCTTCCCATGATGTTTGCCAATATGTTGAGACATTTGATTAGACATCTTTGGTTTAGGCTTGGCTTGAGTGGAAACTGATGAAGGATTTTCTGAGTTAGGTTCCTTTTTATCATTGAAACCTAGACCACTCTTGTCTCCTATAGCTCTTCCTGGTTGGAGAAATTCATCTAATGTGTTAGTCCCATTATTCAGCATCTTGAGAGATTTGACCATTCTATCAAGATTTAAATTCAGAGAAGACACTTCACTTTCTAGATCAGAAATATATTTAAGATGCTCTTCCCTTTCCTCTTCAACTGAGTTATGAGGGATTTTTGTTTCTCCCCTTCAAGACACACTTTTGCACTTCTGAGACATAATTCTTTGTATGAAGCAGCTAACTCATCAAAGGTTAGTTCCCCATCACTAGACTCTTCATCAGAAACATATTTTCCTGTCAATGCTTTAACATATTTGGTAGATTATTCAAGAAAACTCTCTAAGTCCTTTTCATACCAAGTAACAGATAAATTCTTCTTCTGTTTCTTAAGATATGTTGGGCATTCAACACTAATGTGACCAAAGCCTTCACATTCATGAAATTGAACTGCCTTCCCTTGAGTAGATTTTTCTTCAGCCCTTTTTCTTCCAAACTCATTTGACTTATGGATGTCAGATGAGATGTTCCTGACATTTGATCTTTGGTTCCTGTCCATTATTTTTATCAGTTTGTTAAATTGTCTTCCAAGCATAGCTAAGGCATTTGATATTCCTACATCTGTATCCAGATCACAGTCCTCTTCTTCATCTTCAGTATTTGATACAAAGGCTATGCTTTTGTTTTTCTTTTCAGATATTTCATTGATGCTTAATTCAAATGTTAGAAGGGATCCAACAAGTTCATCCACTTCCATTTTGAAAATGTCTTGAGCTTCTTCTATAATAGTCACTTTCATATCAAATCTCTTGGGAAGAGACCCAAGCATCTTTCTCACCAATTTGTCTTCATGAATTTTCTCTCCTAAAGCACTTGAGGCATTAGCAATTTCAAGAATTTTCATATGGAATTCATTTATAATTTCATTATCCTTCATCCTCAAATTCTCAAATTTTGTGGTGAGAAACTGAAGTCTTGACATCTTAACTTTGGATGTGCCTTCATGAGTAGATTGAAGAATCCCCCATGCATCCTTAGAAACTTCACATGTATTCACTAATCTGAAAATGTTCTTGCCAATTCCATTGAATATAACATTTAAGGCTTTAGAATTTCCAAGATCAATTTCATCTTCTTCCTTAGACCAATCTTCTTCTGGTTTTAATTCAGAAGTATGTTCTCCCTTTTCTCCCAATTTGACAGGGTGTTTCCATCCTCTTAAATTATCTTTCCAAGCCCTGCTCTCTAAGGACTTTAAAAAAGCAACCATACATGGTTTCCAGTAGTCATAATTGCTTCCATCCATAATGGGTGGTCTGTTCATAAATCCACCTTCCTTGTCCATAGTAACAAAATGTATCTTCCCTGGATCTCACCTAGATAAGAGCAAGATGCCTGATCTGATACCAATTAAAATTCTGATATCGAATATATAATGTCGAATGAGATGTCACGACACAAATATCTGTTTGCAAGTAAAGTGCAGTAAAATCAAAAGCAGTAAAAACACAAGAGATTATTCACCCAGTTCAGTGTACAATAACACCTACTCTGGGGGATACCAAGCCAAGGACAAGTTCACTAAATAGTATCAATTCATAGACCCTCATTAAACAACCAGTTTACGATCTAATCACTTAATCACTACCTGTGCTAAACTTCTATATATGACTCACCTAGGTATGAGACTGTCCTTAAATCCCTTCCATCACTTATAGTGAAAAACTAACAGAAATAATAAGTTTAAAACACTTCAATCATTTAATGCTTAAAAGCTTATGAATGATACACAATTAACAACTCAAATAACAACACAAGTATTCAATCAATACTAGAGTGTTTGACAATTAAAAGACTTAGACTTTTTAAAACATAAAGAAAGTATTCTTCTTCAAAAGTTACAGTAATTTGAACAAGGAAGCAAGTCTTCATATATGCGCAGCTGTGGGCTTGGGCTTAAAAATAAATATTCACTTCTTTTGAATATTTCCTTAAAAACAGGCCAAGATAAAATCCATGAATTTTGAAAAATATTCCTCCATATTTTTTGCTGCATATGAGTTACAAATCTTGAGTTATGGATCATTGGAAAATAGGAAACATAAAACTTAAACTGATGTTGGCTGAGATCAGTCCAGGAGGCAGATGTCAAGACATCTGCTTTGACATCATACAAAACAGTTTTGCTCCAAATGTTAAGACATTTAGCAAAACATTATTAAGTAATTGTTTTACCAAAATTGTTGTCAACAAACACTTACACATATGATGTTTTGAGGGACATGCACGGGTTATCATACAGTCTCGAAGGAAACTCGTAATACACTTTAGCAATTATGCTAAGGTCCTAAGATCATATACCGAGGCATCATCGAAGGGTCATAGAGAGACTATGATCTTTTAACCAAAGGGTCTTTGCTAAAACTTCTCACGTTCGAGAGACGTGACTATTTTATCCGAAGGCAACAAGTGGGGGTACCTTAGAGGTGCGTGTGTGTGAAGTGTTTTGTGCTCAATTATTTTTATCTTGGATGTTAGGTTTTCTAACGATTTGTTTTAGATCTTGCCATGCACGCCTATTTAATCTAGCAATTAGATATATACATAAAGGCAGAAAATAAAAGTGCGAGAAGTAAACTACGCTATTACATCGCTTCGGGGAAATGGGAATACAAACCAAAAATCGGGGATAAAAAAGTATAAAGGGTCCTAATTAGCTATTACAGACTATGGACAATTACAATATTATGGAACATGATAATGCAAAAATAAATAAATGTGCGGAGATGGAAGAGGGAAAAATATCTAAAACCCTAAAAATTCTAAGCGAGAAAATATTTTTGGTATTTTTGTTTAGAAAGATAATTGAATTATAAACCTAATTCTAATTAAATTTTAATTAACAAAATAAACTTGAAGTGATTAAATTAAATTAATTAAGTTTAACAAAAAATAAATTAATTAATAAAACACCTAAATCTAATATTTGTGATTTTATGATTTTTATTATTATATTTTTAAAAGAGGAATTAATTGAAAGAAAAAGAAAACAAATAATTAAAGTAACAACAAAAATAAAATGGGCCACGCTATAACAATAAATAGGGGGTGTGGATTTCAGAATTTTATAGGCCCATGTCAAGGAGGCCCAGGCGCCTGTGAGATCTGGTGAAGGTAGCTCCTTGAGCTGCACCATGGACCTGGTCAATCAATAGCGTTGGATTTGGTTGAATGGTTTTGATTGAAGATGTATACCATGCACGTGCTAGCTCTGCAAACACAGGATCTGTAATGAGAATACAAGAAAAATGAAAAAGCCTTGCGCCTGGATCGAACCCAAGACAGGGCGCATGAGTGTCTTATATGCATGTGTGTTGCCACTGGGGTGACGTGATTCATCCAATAGATATATCAAATAATAACATTATAATATTAAATGTCAGCTAGTTCCAGATCAGCAAACACGCACACGCTCAAGTGGGCCAATGTTATTTGAACCAACTAATCAGAACAATGCTACCTGCCATGCAATTCTCAGGCGAGTCAAACCACCATGGGTGGTGTTTTCCACCTTCTTCTCCGGAGAGGGAGAAATCTGAAAACCTACAAAACGTAAAAATCAAAACAAACAAGATACCCTATCCCCCTTAAAATCTCCCCCCGAGTCCGAATCTGGTGTCCATTGGGGATAAAAGTTCTCGTAACACAAAATCCAAAGTTTAGGGAGCTTCATGCCCTAGTCATGGCATGATGTCATTTCTGTGTTCATACTTGCATGTAAAATGTTAGAAAGAACCAGAAAATGCATATGAATTAAATAGACATGCTCATAATCATTTAAACCATGTCGAACTCTAAGAAACAAAGCTTACCCACTTACCAATCGAAGTGGATGCAAAAGGGGGTTTCTGGTTTATTTCTGGCGCGTGTAAGGGTTTGAAATGACTCCTTTGATCCTCAGGGAGTGATTTATGCCCTTAGTTTGGATTGAAAAGGGATGGAATTAAGGTTACAAAATTTAAAACTTTTGTAATTTTTTGAGAATTTTTGGAGAGCTTTGTTATGCAGTGTTTTCGTGTGTATGCTTCTGCCTTTGTTTGAATTATATAGAGAGTGAATAAGCTAGCATATATGGCATGATATCAAGCAATTAAGTCATGGTTTAAACAAGAATAAACCATTTTGAAAACTTGCCAATTTGAAAAAAACCCTTGCCTTTTGAAGCTAGCACGAATTTGGAAAGAGGAAAAGGTTGTCGTGAGTTTGTTGGGCTTGCAAAGGGTTTTAAATCCAAAGGCCCAAGCCTTTATACGTAGTTTTCATTTTCATTTGATTTTATTTATTTTTTAAATGAATAAAATTCAAATAAAAGCAATAAAAATCAATAAGATGTGTGAATGCTTTTTAGAGGTCCTCTAAGGTGTTGTGAATATATTTAAACATAAAAAACTAGGCTCATTAGTTCAAAAATTAAATTTTGCTTATCTTGCATTTCATGAATTTCCTCAAAATTATCCAACTTGTGTAACTCATAACTTGCTCAATTTTCATATTTTAAAGGTGATCTGGGACTTTTTGGAAAGCTCAAGATGTCCTCTACACGTCCTATTTTAATCATTTTAGGATCTAGGGACATTATCTTGATGTAAGTTACCTTGACAAAAAGTGTCTTTTGTTGACATTTGAAAATGACCTATAATGTATTAGCTCATATCTTTTAAATGAATCATTTTTTAGACTTGAGTCCAAAAGCAAAGTTGTAGGGAATTGAATTTTCTTCAAAATTGGCTTTTGTTGGAGAAAAGTTGATGAAGCATGTGAAATTAATGCTTGGTCAAAGTTCAGTTGACTTCTCCTAAGGAAAACCTAATTTGACAATTCTTGACTTTTGATGATTTGAGGGCTTTCGTTGGTAAATCATGATCAACCCTTGATAAAATGATGAATATCACTTCAAAATGTTGATGTTGACCAAAAATCTTGAAGTTTTACTATATGTTGACCATACTTGACCTTTTACCCCATACATTTGATTTTCAATCATCTGAGCCATTGACTGAGCAAACTTGTGATGTAGGACTTGAAACTTGACACAAACCTTGTTGAGAACCTATGGAGGACCATGGAAACCACTTGAGACCTTTTCAACCAAAATTTCCTTGAGAAACTCAAAACTCTAATTGTAGACCTTTGGCTTAGGAGGTGAGTTGACTGGTCATCCCTTGAGATTCTTGAGCATTTTAAGAAGATTTGAAGAATGTCTTGAAGAAAATGGGAGGAAAAATTTTGGGGTACAACAAAGACCTTTGGAGGTAACCCGGACAGGCGTGCCAGATATTACAGATAAGTCTTAACATAGATTTTCAGCAGACAGAACCTACTCGATTAGAATTATATGATTGTCCATTAGGCGTTGAATGCCTTCTTTCAGCAACTTACAGCCATTGGGTTGGGCTGCCCAGCAGTAACATTTTTCAATACAGCCCAGAAATAAACCGGCCTACAACAAGTTATTCTTGATGATTGGTAGAGAAGTTTCTAATTCACTTATAGTGGAAATATAAAGAACATCGTCAATACACTTATGCTTTTGTCATGCTTCGACATAGATGCAGTAATCACATTCAAGGTCTCTGGAGGATCAAAATTAACCTCTTTGTTCTCAATCATGTCCTGTATTTTGTTTTTCAAATCCCAACAATTGTTGGTATCATGCCTAGGACTGTTGGAATGGTAGGCGCACTTTGCATTGATATTATAATGAGGAGAGGAGGTGTTGGGGTTCTGAGGAGGCTCCCTCAATGTTATCAGTTTCACTTTCAACAGATGTTGTAATACCGGAGACAATGTGTGATACGGTGGGAGAACTGACTTGAGGTTTTGCGTTTGTTTTCGCAAATGTTTCGGTTGAGCAAGAGTCGCCACCGACTTTTTATTTTATCCTAAGGAAAGGTTAAAAAGCACAGGAAAAACCTTTGAGATGTTTTCTTGGGTTCGGGGAGTAGATTATAGGAAGGGAATGTATTAGCACCCTTTCTATCCATGGTTATCCATGGGCTCTTAGTTACTTGCTTAGATCACTTGCCTTTGCTTTTCAATTGTTTGAAATGGTGCTTTGTGTGTGGTTTTTGAAAATGTTTTGAAAAAGATGCCTTGTCTAGGCAACCATTGTAACAATTCTTGTTTGAATGTTTTACAAGGGTGTTTGTCTTTTTGAAAAGATGTTTCAATGTTTTTGAAAGTTTGTTTTGAAGTTGTGTTGTGATGTGTGTTTTGAAAAATGGCAAGGATTATTTTGCAAGTTTGGTCAAGTAACCAAGAGCTATCTACCCTAAATTTCTCAAAGATCTTTCTCATGTTTTAACCCTTTTAACAGTGTTGTTTCACCATTGTATTTGGTGAACAACCTTGTATTAGGATGTTAACGGGACGAGCGCGGGTCATCGTTTAGACCATGAATGCAATAGTGTCAAGTATTTTGACAATTTTCTTGAGGGACTATGATCATTTTGTTTAGGCAACTTGATAGCGTCATCGAGGGACTATGATCATTTTGTTTGTTTTTGTTTTGTTTTGTTTTGCCAAAGTACTTGACATGCAAACATGGCCCATTTTTTAAGGCAACAAGTGGAGTAACCCTAGGGGTGCAAGTGTGCATTGTGTTTGTTTTTTCATGCATGTTTATCTTGGATTTAGGTCAAACTACTTGTTAATTTGATTTTGCATACAAACCCTAGGTCTATCATGGCATAATTGAAAGCTTTTAAATGCGGAAATTTAAATGCTAAGCTATTACAACAAGATATAGGGAGGGGGTACAAGTTTGCATTGGGGATATTTGACAAGGAAATAAAATCTAAGTTATTACAACCATATCGAATGTATAGGATACAAATATTTAATTGTACAATATTTAAGTGAATACAATAAATATACAAAATATATTATGCACAAAAGTGATTTTTTGTTATGTATGTAAACAGGTTTTCATGTTTGAAATATAAACAAAATAAAAAAAAGTCATATTTTTGATTTTTTTTTTGTTTAGGGCAAAACCCTAATTTTGAAGTAAATAGTATTTATTTATTAATTATGTACAATATTTGTTAATTATATACAAAAAATAAAAAGTATATTGTAAAAAAAGTATTTTTAATGTCATATATTAATAAAAATAAAAATGTATTATTTTCATATTTTTATCCTAAGTATTCTAATAAATATAATATACAAGTATTTATATATATATTTACTAAACCTATTAAATATAAAAAGATAAAATTAAATACTTATGTATATGAAAAAAAAATGTATATTTAAGAAAATATTTTCAAGGTGTAAATAAAAATAATAACTGAAAATAAATATTATTTTTTATATTATTTTTTTAGGGTTTTAGTAAAAAGTATTTATATTATTTACATATATATACTAATAAAAATGAAACAAATGCCAAATAAATATAAAAAAATGTGGAAAAATATTTTTGGGATTTTTTATGTTTAAGCAAAAAATATGAAATCAGAACAAAAAATAAAAAGTCAAAAATGACAAATATTTAATCAAATGGGCCAGGGGGGTGCAAATGGAAAAGGGGGGGTGCAAAAAGTAAGGATGGCTCAGGCCCAGCCCAAGCCATCATCTTCAACCTCCAGCTTCTGTTTGAAACAAAAACGCGCGCGCCTCTTGTACCAAAGCTAACTCCTGATTCCTTGACTTTTATGCAAAACTCATAACACCAATATTATAGAGCATCAAAAGACGAATTCAAACATTTAAAAAACTTGACCTAACTCTAAGAAACCAGGGAGAATTTCTTCACCCCCAATTTCTGACCTAATTTTTTTCACATGTTCAAGGCTAAAATTCTCACAGCATGCTTAATATAAATGAAAAGTAAACACATGTATGGCTTCAGGGCTATGAGTAGGACATGTTTCATTCAAAAATCTAAGCTTAACTCTTCCTAGATTGAGAGATAGAAGTCCATGGTTTTACCTGTTTCAGCTTGAATCGTGCAGAGCAATGTGGGTATCTTCAATGGAGTTTGAGCTTTGGTTGAGCTTGCCTGAAGTCCAAGGATGCTTCCCAAGTACTTAGCTTGCTTTGAAACTGCCTATATCATGCTGTAGAAGTTCACCTGCACAGCTTGAAAGTAAAAATGGAAAACGTGGTTAGGGGTGTTACAACTTGAGTTCAAGGCTTGGGGTAGTTTCAGTGGATGATATGGAATGTGTTTGAAAGGTTTTTAGCCAAAGTGCACGAGTGGATTGTTCTATAGAGGTCAAGTTGCAGAACTTGCCCTGTTTTGCAGCAAAACAGGGATTATGAGTATTGGGAGGTATGAGGGATCAATGAATCGTGCTTTAGGCTTGTTTTGGTGTATGGAAGATGTGTACAAAGTTTGCTTAAGCTTTTGTTTATAGGAATGAAAGATGGTATTTGTTTTGCCAAGTTTCTTCTACTATAAGCAAGAAAGTGCAAGTTGTGATTTAGGCCTGTACAATACTCTCAAGCATGCTGCAGCATTTTCTCTTGATCAGTGGGATTTGTGTACCAAGCTTTGCCTCAAAGATATGGCCTGTACCTCAAGGATTTGGAACTTGACATAAAGTGTTACTTTTCCAAAATGGTAAATTAGCTTTTTCCAAATAAGGATTAATTCTATGTGTAATGCCCAAATGTATGAAATAATGCATTAACTCAGTGGATTTGCATTCAATTAAGGAGTGTAAAAGGGTTTAGAGGCCTGTAAGCTAGCATAAACCAAGCTGATTTGAAAATGCCATTTGCTATGAACATGTATTGGTCATGAACAAAAGTGAGTTTTGGCCAACTTTGCAAATTCGATTCTCTCTAACCACAAGGGTGTTTGAGAAGTTCTTGGACAATTTGGAAATCTTGGAATGTGTATTACAATCCATATTAGTAATGAAAATTGAAACTCCAAGTGGAACCATGTGAAAAATGGCCAAGAAGTTGGACAAAAATCCTGCCTAGAATAGGGCAAAATTTCTCTAAGTTAAAAATGTTTTGCACCCTTGTTCCAAAAATCATAACTTGAGATAAAAGCTTCCTTTTAGAAAACTTTGTGAATCAAAGTTGTAGATTTTTCAATGTACTACAACTTTCATGTTTCAAGTTTTGTTTGAATCCAATTTCATCTTGGTGAAAAAATGGGACAAAGTTAGGAAAAAAATAAGGAAATTTCATAACTTAGAAAAATTCTAAGTTATGAAATTTTCTCATTTTAAACCCTAATTTGCAATTTTGGATTTCTTGATGAACAAGTTTCATAATTTGACATGTCTTGATAAAAAATGAATCTTGGCACTTGATTTTGACCAAAAAGTCAAAGTTTGACTTTTCAGTATACAGTCAAATTTTGATCAGTTGACTGAAAAATTCATCTGTCAATCCTATGCATTTGAGATCTTTTGAACTTGTTGAATGGGTCAAGACAATGCCATTGAGTCCTTAAGTCCATGTGTGAGCTTGATTTTCCATTGGTTAGGTCAAACAGTCAAAAATTGCCTTTGTGCAGTCAAAACCCTAAAAATGACTATTTTGCCCTTTTGGTGATCTGATCAAATTTCTTGTGGAATTGTGATCCAAACTTGACCAAATGGTTCATGTGAGTTCATTATGTGGATGTGGGTCAAAATTCATGAGGTTTTACTATCAATTGGCCACAGTTGACTTTTTGCCCAATACAACTGATTTCTAGGTCAACTATCCAATTGACTGGGCAAAGATTGGAATCAAGGCTTGAAACTTGGTATGGATAAAATTGTAAGTCCAAAATGAAGCATGAAAGTAACTTTGGGCATTTTAGGTCAAAACATCCCTGTGCAAACTCAAACCCTAATTTGGGTCAACAATGCAAGGAGGGGTCTTGAGCAGAGCAAACCCTAACTTGATCTTGAGCTCCAAGAGTCTTGTGATGAGAAAATGTTGATGAAATGAGAGGGCAAATTTTGGGGTACAACAGTTGCCCCTGTTCAATCTTCTTGCACCTGAAGAGTTAGATTGGCAAGTTTTCCTTTCGCGTCTCGAAGGTAAAAGGAGATTGGACACTAGAGTGCCCTTAAATTTGCACTCGTCTAAACACGGATGCGGGAATGGGCTTAGAGATTCCATTTGGAGATGGGCTTAAAGATGCCATCTGGAGGGGTGATAGAATCTTGTCGGGAATGGGCTTAAATATGCCATTTGGAATGTATGTTGTAGGTGAAAGAAATGAGTATCAGAAAGGTGTCCATGTTTTGGAACATCTCTGAACTGAGGGTCTGAATAAGCAATAGATTGACATCCATGTTTGGAGAATCCATAAACTGTTTTCAAAATTTGAATTTGAACAAGCGATAAATTAACATCCGTGTTTGGAGAATCCGTGAACTGTTTTCAGAAGTTGAAGTTGAATAAGCAATAGATCGGCATCCATGTTGGGAAGCGTCCGTAAACTGTTTTCAAAAGTTGAAGTTGGAGCTTATTAATCTTATCCTGAAAAGGGTAAAATATTAGCTGAAACACAAAGTTATGTTGCATGAAATGTATGATGCAATATATGTTATATCGATGTTTTTGATATGAATGTAATGAATGCGCATGTAAGCTGATGAGCTGTCTTGCTGAGGATATATGAATCCTGGATAGCTGGAGATAATAGAATCTTGACTGCTGCTGGGGAAAGTAAATCCTTGACTGCTGCAGGGGAAAGTAAATCCTTGACTGCTGCAGGGGATTGCAAGAATCTTTTGATCGTTAAAAATGAGAAATCCTGGGACCGCTGTTGGGGAATCAGGAATTTGGGTTGTATGCCAATCTACTGAGGATTCAAGGACGAGAGTCTTCATTCTGTTAAAGGTTAGAAATTGGGAGCATACCATTCTTCTGAGGTTTCAAGTATGAGAATCTTCAATCTGTTAATGATTAACTTCTATCTGGTCGATCTCCAGGCTTTCACAGAAACTTGTATTGCTATCTGGTCGTAATCCAAGCTTCACAATAACTTGTTGAGCAAGCTATCCGGTCGAATACGGGCTTCACTGCTTGTGTTAAAGATATACCACCATCTGGTCGACTCCAGGCTTCGTAGTATTCTTGGCTGCTGTCTGGTCGTAATCCAGGCTTCACAGAAACTTGTATTGCTATCTGGTCATAATCCAGGCTTCACAATAACTTGTTGAGCTGGTATCCGGTCGAATTCGGGCTTCACGGCTTGTGTTAAAGATATACCACTATCTAGTCGACTCCAGGCTTCGTAGTATTCTTGGCTGCTATCTGGTCGTAATCCAGGCTTCACAGAAACTTGTATTGCCATCTGGTCATAGTCCAGGCTTCACAATAACTTGTTGAGGATTAAACTATTATCCGGTCGAATCCGGGCTTCCTAGCTTGCTCTTAGGAGATACCACTATCTGGTCGTAATCCAGGCTTCGTGGTAGTCTAACACTGTTATCCGGTCGTAGTCCGGGCTTCACAATATGCTGTAGAGATTAAGATACTATCTGGTCGAATCCAGGCTTCATAACTTGAATTTTGTGAGAATTTGATCTTTGACGACCGTAACTTCCAAAAGGTGATGAAGGAACTTTTGAATGACCGATAAATTCGAAATGTAATTTGTTTTGGAGAATAAATCCTTGACAAATGTTGGGGAAATAAACCCATAACCGAAGCTGGGGATTGAAAATCCTTTGATTACTGAGGGTGAGAAATCCTTGCTGACTGCTGATTGCTTGGGGAGCAAGGTCTTCAATTGTTGAGGGATTTTAGGGCCACTGCTGGGGATTGAAAATCCTTGATGACTTGTGGTGAATGAGAATTCTGATGATCTCTACTGGGGAGTCCAGAACCTGGTAGACTCATGCTGGAGAAGTAAGACTGAGAATCTTCAATCTGATGGGAAGTATCTCTTGTGGGGAGAATGTTTACTAGTCTGGTTCCGCTGGGGATTGATAGTTGGAAGTTTTAGCTCCGCTGGGGATCTTGAAACTTAACTCTGAGGGGAATTAGATTCGGGAAGGCTCTCTGGCTGGGGAAATCAGCTTTGAGAAAGCTTTTGTTCTGCTGAGGATCCTGAGGTTTAACTCTGTTTGGGGAATTAAGTTCTGGATTTTAACTTTGTTGAGGAATTTGGAGTTTAATTCCCCTGGGGATTCCTTCTGAAAGGGCATCAAGATATCTATATGTACCTTCGACCTATCAGTAATCAACTTTTCTTGATTTGTAAGCAAATGATTATGTTCAAATGCATATGCCTACTTAACAAAACATTGGACGTTTCTCAAATAAAACATAAGTGTAAAAAGCAAACGGAAGACAAAGCAAATTTCTCTATTTGGAAAAGTATTTGTATTAACTTTTTATGAGTATCTTTGTACAAAGGAGACAGGCATCCTGGTAAGAGGATGTTGTCGTAAAAAAAATTGAAAATTTTATACAAAAGAAAGATGGCTATGTGTAACAATTCCATGGGATTCCACTCTGTTATAGCCTTCACAACTCTGAATATCTTGTCCATTCACTGCTTCGTCCGCCGATGATTGGATTGATCAGAAGCTCAGAGCTTGTTGATGAAGAGATTGTTCTTTAAAGTGATCTGACGAGACATAGTCATACGCTTTAATTCCCTAACTTGTGCCTGAATCTCCCTTTCGGGTTTTCGATCCACCGGGAAACCCTTTTTTGCCCAAGTCGCACTTTCGGGTTTTCAACTTGCCGGGTGCACAGATTTTTTTTGTTTTATCCCTAATTTTTTCCTGAACTGCCCTTTCGGGTTTTCGGTTCACCGGGATGCCCATTTTTGCCCAAGTCGCCCTTTCGGGTTTTCAACTTGTTGGGTCATTTTATGCGTAGTATCTTTTGACTATGTCTGCGTTCGCAGGGTGTGGCAAATTGTTGCCGTCCATGGTGGTCAGAATCATTGCACCACCGGAAAATATGCTCTTGATCACAAATGGTCCTTCGTAAGTAGGAGTCCATTTTCCCCTGGGATCACTTTGCCGCAAGATGATCCGCTTGATTACAAGATCTCCGACTTGATATACTTGACGTCTGACTTTCTTGTTGAAAGCCTTGATCATCCATTTTTGGTATGTCTGACCATGGCAAACAACAGTGAGTCGCTTCTCGTCGATCAAATTGAGTTGATCAAGTCGGGTCTGAATCCAATCGTCTTCACTCAAACCAGCGTCTTTCATAATCCTTAGAGAAGGAATCTGAACTTCCATGGGTAGGACAACTTCCATGCCATATACCAAAGAAAATGGGGTTGCCCCTATTGAAGTACGTGCGGTGGTACGATATCCATGCAGAGCAAACTGTAACATCTCATGCCAGTCCTTGTAGGTAACTGCCATTTTCTAAATGATCTTCTTGATGTTTTTGTTCGCAGCTTCAACATCACCGTTCATCTTCGGCCGATAGGGAGATGAATTGTGATGATAAATCTTGAACTGTTCGCATAGAGCGGTGATCATAGTATTGTTCAGATTTGTACCGTTGTCTGTGATGATCCTGTCGGGGACACCATACCGGCATATGAGGTTCTGCTTGATGAAGCGGACAACCACATTCTTTGTAACAGAGGCAAAGGAAGCTGCTTCAACCCACTTGGTAAAATAGTCAATAGCGACCAAGATGAAGCGATGTCCATTGGATGCCGTGGGCTTGATCTCTCTAATCATGTCAATGCCCCACATTGCGAATGGCCAAGGAGCTGTCAGAACATTGAGAGGAACAGCAAGAATATGAACCTTGTCGGCATAGACCTGACATTTGTGACAAGTACGGGAATATTGATGGCAATCAGCTTCCATGGTAGACCAGTAATAGCCTGCTCTTAGAATCTTCTTAGCCATCATATGTCCGCTCAGGTGGGTGCCAAATGTGCTGATGTGTATCTCAGTCATGATCAACTCTGCTTCAGCTTTGTCCATACAACAAAGTAAAACACAATCATGGCTACGCTTGTAAAGGATGCCATTTCTTAGGAAGAACTTGGCAGCAAATCTCCTTAAGAACTTTTTGTCATTGACGGAAGCTCCTTCGAGATATTCTCTAGTCTGGAGATACCTTTTGATTTCGTGAAACCAAGGTTGTTCCACTACTTCTTCGGTATTAATCTCATGACAATGCGCAGGTTCATCCATTCGCTCGATGGTGATTTGGGGAGTCTCGTTATCCCAGTTGAGTTTAAACATGGAAGACATTATAGCCAAAGCATCTGCTAGCTGATTCTCTTCTCGCGGGAAATGCTCGAAGGTGATTTGCTCAAAGTGAGGCAACAATGTCAGGACATGTTCTCTGTATGGCATAAGATTAGGATGTTTGGTGTCCCACTCTCCTTTGATTTGACTGATAACCAAAGCCGAGTCCCCAAATACGATCTAAGATTTGATCCCCAAGTCTATAGCAGCCTTGAGACCAAAGATGCAAGCTTCATATTCGGCCATGTTGTTGGTACAGCTGAAACAAAGTCGGGCAGTGAAAGGTGTATGGCAACCTTCTGGGGAAATGAGTACCGCACTGATACCGTTTCCAAGTGCATTTGAAGCACCATCAAAGTACAGGGTCCATCAGGATCCATTTTCAGGTCCATCATACGGTTCGTTACCTTCAATGTTATCCAAAGTCATGATGTCCTCGTCCGGGAAGTCGAATCTCATGGATTGATAATCTTCGATAGCTTGGTGAGCTAGATGGTTAGCTAATACACTCCCTTTTATAGCTTTTTGGGTAGTATACTGGATTTCATACTCAGTCAGGATCATTTGCCATCTAGCGATTCTTCCAGATAGAGCAGGCTTCTCGAAGATATATTTGATTGGGTCCATTTTGGAAATCAGCAAAGTGGTATAAGTCAACATATACTGCCTTAGTCGGTGAGCAGCCCATACCAAAGCGCAACAAGTTTTCTCGAGCAATGAGTAGCGAGTCTCACAGTCAGTAAACTTTTTGCTAAGGTAATAAATGGCATGCTCTTTTCGACCAGACTCGTCATGCTGGCCCAGTACACACCCCATTGATTTGTCCAAAACAATCAGATACATGATCAGCGGTCTTCCTTCGACGGGTGGCATCAGAATAGGAGGTTCTAGCAAATACTCCTTGATTTTATCAAAAGAAGTTTGACAATCATCGTTCCATTCAACTACCTGATCTTTCTTCAATAGTTTGAAAATTGGCTCACAGGTAGACGTCAGGTGAGAGATGAACCTGGCGATATAGTTCAAGCGTCCCAAGAATCCTCTAACCTCCTTTTCAGTACGGGGGACAGGCATTTCTTGTATAGCCTTTACTTTTGCTGGATCGACCTCAATGCCTTTGTTGCTGAAAATAAATCCCAGAAGTTTACCAGACCTAACTCCAAAAGTGCACTTACTTGGATTCAGCCTGAGTTTGTACTCCTTCAACCTGGCAAACAGTTTCTGCAAATGTTCAAGGTGTTCCTCTTCCGTTTGTGATCGAGCTATCATGTCGTCTACGTAAACTTCAATCTCATGATGTATCATATCATGAAATAAAGCTACCATGGCGCGTTGATAGGTTGCCCCTGCGTTCTTCAGTCCGAACGGCATCACCTTGTAGCAGAAGGTACCCTATTGTGTAACAAAGGTTGTTTTCTCCATGTCCTCGGGGGCCATTTTAATCTGGTTGTAGCCCGAGAATCCGTCCATGAAGGAAAATACCTTGTGTTGAGCTGTGTTGTCAATCAAAATGTCGATATGTGGTAGCGGAAAATCATCTTTAGGGCTAGCCCTGTTCAAATCCCGATAGTCCACACACATTCCGACCTTGCCATCTTTTTTGGGAACGGGCACAATGTTAGAAACCCATTGCGGATAGGATGTAACAGCCAGAAAGCCAGCGTTGAATTGCTTCATTACTTCAGCTTTAATCTTCTCAGACATGTCGGGCCTCATTCGGCGGACTTTTTTCTTGATCAGTGGACAGTCCTCTCTTGTAGGGAGACGATGAACCACAATATCTGTGTCTAACCCTGGCATGTCTTCATAAGACCAGGCAAAGATTTCAACGTATTAATTCAACAGCTGTATTAAGCGTTCCTTGACACTTGGTTCCAGATTGGCACCCACTTGTACTTCTTTCCTGTCTTCCTCCATTCCTAAGTTGACAGTTTCCAACAACTCTTCATGAGGCAAGATGGCCCTCTCTTCTTGTTGTAGAAGTCTGGCTAACTCTCGCGGCACTTCACAATCTTCGTCATCTTCGTACTCAGCCTGATTGACCAAGTCTTCAGAGTTATTGAAGGATACAACAGAATAGTCACCCATGGAATCCGGAGTGGATGGGTACCTGCATTTGTGAGTGTGGGTGTGTGTAAGTGATAGCCATCCTTAAACAAACAAAAATGCAAAAGGAAAGAAAATGAACACAGCAGTTTATAAATGAAAAAACGTCCAATGATTCATTAAACATGGCATATGATTATGAAGAGAATCAAAACCCTTACAAATGGACCTACATGCCCCGGGAAAGGCATGAGGTGAAAAATAGTGCATATTGTTTTAGTAATTATTACAGACCAACAGGAAATGTTCGAAAGATAAATTACTGATTGATGAAAGTAATGGGAACGAAGTCTTTCACCTCCCAGTTCTGCAGTCCCCCTTCAATGGTTGGGAAGATCCAATCTTCAACGTTACCCTCTTTGTCTTCGTCTTCTAAAGCATTGATTTCATGAGGAGAAACCTTGATGGGTGCCTTTTTAATTTTGGAGCGACGCATAGCCTTTTGCCCCGCAGCGGTAAACCCCAACCCAAACTTGTCTGTCTTGTGGGGAAAGTCAGGCAACTGACCCCACACTGTGATCTTCCCCTCCTTTATTGCAGCCTTTGCGTCTTTCAGAGATGCCATCCTGGCCACCTGCTTGGGTACCTCAGCTACTGCCTTTGCTACTGCCACCTCGGGAGAAACTTCCTCAAAGTGTTGAAAGGGTGTTTCGATGAATTCGCCATCCACTTCCACATACTGAAAGGAATTCAGATGACTGATCATGTACTCCTCCTCATTGTGTACAATTATGATTTTACCCTTAACAGGGTACTTCAGCATCTGGTGTAGAGAAGAAGTGACTGCCCCAGCATTATGTATCCACGACCTTCCTAGCAAGCAAGAGTAAGATGGGAGGATGTCCATCACATAGAAGGTTGAGTGGAACACCTCAGTGCCTACCTTGATGGGAATGTCGACCTCCCCATGCACCATTCTTTTAGACCCGTCAAAGGCCCTGACAATGATATTACTTGGTTTCAGCTCCAAGCCTTCACAATCCAACCGGTCCACAACCTTCTTAGGCAGCACATTTAGAGAAGAACCAGTATCGACCAAGACATGGGCGAGAGTGGTTCCTCGACATTCGACTGACACATGAAATGCGTCATTGTGCTTTCTTCCCTTCGGAGTCAGGTCAGCATTAGAGAAACCCAGGCCGTTGTCGGCGGTAAGGCTGGCTACACAATCCTGGAATTGATCGGCTGAGGTTTCTTGGGGAACATGGGCTGTCTTCAAAAACCTTATGAAGGTTTTAGCATGAGCCTCCGAACAAAGCAGCAAAGCTAACATGGAGATCTTCGAGGGGGTTTGCCCCAGTTGCTCCACCACATCATAATCACTCTTCTTTATTATTTTCAGAATCTCCTCCATTTCTTTCTTAGAGGTTCGGGGATGAACAATGGCTGAGCCCTCGTCCTGACGAGCTCTTCTTGGATCCCTTTCCCTTTATCAGCAGCAGCAGGAGGGACAACCACAGGAGTAACAACTTCTACAATCATTGGAGTTCTTGCAGATATCTTTACCAGTGCAGGAGTAACCTTGGGAGCAGTTGAGGGTCCAAAGATTGCCTTTGGAGGGGCAATCTCTGGAGAGAAAATTCTTCCACTTTGGGTAATTTTGCTCGTACTGGCAATGTTTACAATGTCGGCGGTTTCTTCGTCAGAGCTCTCTTCATTTATCTCAATTTGTTTAACACCGTGGTAGTAGATTTCTCCACCATAATTCCACGGTATTGATTTGTCAGATTTGTAGGGGACGGGCCCAGGCATGGTTATCTTCAAGGGTACAATCTTCGGAGCGGATGTAATCTTAACAGGCCTTTTGGGGACCTTGGAAAGATTGGCGGAAATGGTTATTATTGAAACTTCATTGATAGGAGTTGGAGTAACAGGAGTCTTTTTTAAAAGAATTTGTTGGTTGTCCATTAGGCGTTGGATGCCTATCTTCAGCAATGGACAATCGATTGGTAGGGAGGAACAAATGTAGAAATCTTCTTTACAACCTGGGAAAATCCCAGCCTTCAACAGATTCAACTTGATTGTCAGTAGTGGAGTTATCAGATCATCAACTGTAGAAACAAACAGATCTTCTTCAACAGCATGGACATTGAGACCATGCTTTGGCATTGGAGCGGAGATTACATTCGGCTTCTCAGGGGCGTCGAACTCAACCTCTTTAGCGTCTATCAAATCCTGAATTTTATTCTTAAGCGCCCAACAATCGTTGGTGTCATGCTCGGCGCTGTCAAAATGATAGGCACATTTAGCATTGGCATGATAATGTGGGGAAGTGATATTCACAACCTTTGGCGCCTATCTAATACTGGTGAGATTTATCTTCAACAAATGGGGAAGAACTTGTGCAAGCGTCATGTTGATGCGGGTGAACTGTCGTTGTGGCCGTTCTACCCGTTGCTGATTAGGTCTAGACTGATTGTTACGAGGCTGATCATTTGACAAATTTTGAATCATCACGGCCCCTACAGTCGGCCGGTGGTCAGTTCTTCTCAATCCTTTCTGAGAGTATATAGCAACTGCTTCTTTCTTAGCTGGGAAAGGTTTTTTAACAGTTGTGGAGGCAGAGGCATCCCTTTGAATTTTTCCGCTCTTAATACCAGCTTCCACCCGTTCGCCAGTCAGAATCAGTTCGGTAAACCCTGCAGAAGAGCTCCCGATCAAATGGTTGAAGAAAGGGCCAGATAGGGTCCCCAAGAACATATCAACTAGCTCCCTATCTGAAAGCGGTGGTTGTACCCTTCCGGCCAAGTCACGCCATTTCTGGGCGTATTCTTTGAATCCATCATTTGAGGCCATCCCCATACCTTGTAGCTGAGTACGGGTTGGCGCCAAGTCGGCGTTGTATTGATACTGGCGATAAAAGGCAGCTGCCAAATCCTCCCAACTATGCACTTCTGACCTTTCAAGCTGGTAATACCAATCTAGCTGTGTACTAGACAGGCTGTCCTGAAAGAAGTGTACCCAAAGATTTCTATCGGATGAATGAGGTTGAATTTTTCTGACATACGACCTCAGGTGCATCTTTGGGAAAGACAGACCGTCGTATTTTGCAAAAGTTGGCACCTTAAACTTTGGAGGGATCACAATCCCAGTAATCAGTCCCAATTCTTCAAAATCTAACCCGGGAACCCTTTGCAGCTCCATAGCTGCCAGTCTATCCTCCAGGTTTTTGTATTTGTCGTCCGCTGGCGGGTATTGCTGCTCTGAATAATCTTCATCTTCCTTAACCTCTTCCTCTTTAGCCTCAGACTCAAGGTAATGCAACCCCTTTTCCCTTACCGGTCCCCTCATCAGATGTGGAGGGGAATTCAAGAACTCTCCTAGCTTCATTCTCAAATCTTCTTCCCAGTGTAGCTACCCCAACTCTTTTCTTCTTCTTTTTTCCTTTTTCTTGCTCTTTATTCCCTAACAGTGCTTTAAGATCCTCCTGACCCTTTGCCAAGGTCATAAGGAGCTGTTGAAACTGCGAGTTTTGTGCCTGCAGATCTTTGACCGTCTGCTCAATATCCATCTTACTGAAATAAACAGTAGAAAGATAAGGAAACCTGGTGTGAAGACCTGCTTATGCATATGATGAATGATATGTTTATTCATGTAATGCATTCAAGGATTTAGAAATTCAAAGTTGTTGCAGACAAAAAGAACACACGTCATATTAATAAGAAAAAATTTTGTCAGTACATAAATGCCACATGGGCCAAATATTACAAAAACTTCTTAAGGTAAAAAGACGTTGCGCATCCTCTTTGGTGCGATGTAAGTGTTGAGGGTCTCCTCCTCGTGAAGTCGGCGGGTAAGCTCCAAAACCTTCTTCTCACTGGCGTAGAAGTTGGCTTCAAAAGTATCCCTTTCTTCCTTGAGTTGGATCCAACTCTTCTGCATTTCCTCCATGATGTTGGCATGTCCGGATGTAGGATGGTGTATGGAACCTCTCCTTCCTTAACAGGCTCTTTAATCAAAGGGAGAATATGAGGGTAAGGCATCATAAGACTCTGGGCGCGGGTTCGTACCCACTTGAGGTAAGGCTCAAGAGGGATGGAGTTCTTGTGCCCCAGTGTCTTACTATCTACCTTGTTAGGCATCCTCCAAGCTCTGATGAATCTTTGGCGAAGTCCTTGCGCATCATTGTCGAAGTCAAAAACTAGGTCAGGAATCAGCATGCCATGAGGGCCATCCCTCCGAGCATATCCAAATTGTCTCAAAGCTAGACAAGGGTTGTAGGTAATGCCTCCCCTAATGCCAAGTAATGGAACATTAGGGAACTCACCACAACCATCGATGATGATGACATTTTCTCTGGACCGAGAACACCAATGTACATCAGAATGTGAGAGGGTCATCAATCGTTGCGACCACCTCAAGCCTTGTTCATTCTTCAAAACTGATTGTGGAAGGTGAGAAATAAACCACCTTGTAAGGAGAGGAGTACAACATATGAGAACACCTCTTTTCCTCATTGTTCGTGTGTAAAATGAGTGGAGAATGTCCCCAAGCAATGTAGGTATGGGATTCTTGGACAGGAAAATCTTGACAGCATTCACGTCTATAAGTTGGTCAGGATTTGGGAACAAGACCAACCCATAAATGAGGAGTGCCAAAATCTCTTCAAAGGCTTGTAGATCCAAAGAATTCCAACACTCTTGTGCCTTCTCAAACAAGAATTTTTCCAAGAAGCCTTTGACACCGCTTCTAGTTTCCCAATGCCCCTTGATGTCAGATGGTTGCAAGTGTAGTGCTTGAGCAACATCTTCAGGTTTTGGTTCTTTTTTCGAACCGTTGTAGGGTAGTTGATTAAGAATAGGAATTCTCAGGAGTTGAGAAAATTCCTCCAAAGTGGGCACCAATTGGTAGTCGGGAAAGGTGAAACAGTGGTGAAGGGGGTCAAAGAATTAGAACAGCACTTTCACCATGTCTTCTTCAATGCTGGTGTTAACTAGGTTGAGAAGTCTACCATGTCTTTCACTGAAGAGAGAGCTTTCTGGAATTCTGGATGTAAGCTCCTTGAGTTGAGGAGGGATTCTCACAAGGTTGACTTGGATAGTTTTCCTGCGAAGAATTTCCATGACCTACAAAACAAGAACAAAGATGAAGATCCGAACCCTTGAAATGGTTAGTGGATGCATATGATGCTTTATGATGTTCATGATGTATGCACAAACACATGTACAAGCAATTCACACAAAACCCTAGTTTCAGGCTTGAATGAGGTTTCATAGGTAAGTACCATCTTGAGTGTAGTTGGCTTAAAACCTGTCCTAAATAGTAACCGGGTTATAAGGAGCTCAATATCATTGGATTGTTTTCCATGTTCATTGTTTTGGTTTAACCACTTAACTAGCGACCAAAATATTCCAAGAAAACAACCCCCAATGAGTGTAGTATCGAGTATCTACCAACTTCGGACTGCACCAAAGCTGGTCATCTCACTACCCCTAATAAAAGGCCAAGATGGTCAAGTAAGGTTCTAGGTTATTAGTGCTTGGTGACATCACTCATCGGCCCCGTACTCTCCTTGATTGAACTCAAGGGTTACCGGTACTCACAAATATGTCGCACTAATATAGCTATTGCTTCAACCGTGTCGGTATACCCCGCACAGTTTCCACAACGTATTGCTATCTATGAATGTTTCCCCAAATTCGGGTGTAGGATTTCAAGCCCAAACAAGAGAACCAAAATGTAAAGCAATCAAAGAAAACAATTAGTCATGCAAAAGGGTGATCTAAGCCCTAAGGTTACTCCACTTTCATAATTGTCCCCAGCAGAGTCGCCAGTTCTGTGATACGTTGGCAGAACTGACTTGAGGTTTTGCGTTTGTTTTCGCAAATGTTTCGGTTGAGCAAGAGTCGCCACCGAATTTTTATTTTATCCTAAGGAAAGGTTAAAAAGCACAGGAAAAACCTTTGAGATGTTTTCTTGGGTTCGGGGAGTAGATTATAGGAAGGGAAGGTATTAGCACCCTTTCTATCCATGGTTATCCATGGGCTCTTAGTTACTTGCTTAGATCACTTGCCTTTGCTTTTAAATTGTTTGAAATGATGCTTTGTGTGTGGTTTTTGAAAATGTTTTGAAAAAGATACCTTGTCTAGGCAACCATTGTAACAATTCTTGTTTGAATGTTTTACAAGGGTGTTTGTCTTTTTGAAAAGATGTTTCAATGTTTTTGAAAGTTTGTTTTGAAGTTGTGTTGTGATGTGTGTTTTGAAAAATGGCAAGGATTATTTTGCAAGTTTGGTCAAGTAACCAAGAGCTATCTACCCTAAATTTCTCAAAGATCTTTCTCATGTTTTAACCCTTTTAACAGTGTTGTTTCACCATTGTATTTGGTAAACAACCTTGTATTAGGATGTTAACCGGACGGGCGCGGGTCATCGTTTAGACCATGAATGCAATAGTGTCAAGTATTTTGGCAATTTTCTTGAGGGACTATGATCATTTTGTTTAGGCAACTTGATAGCGTCATCGAGGGACTATGGTCATTTTGTTTGTTTTTGTTTTGTTTTGTTTTGCCAAAGTACTTGACATGCAAACATGGCCCATTTTTGAAGGCAACAAGTGGAGTAACCCTAGGGGTGCAAGTGTACATTGTGTTTGTTTTTTCATGCATGTTTATCTTGGATTTAGGTCAAACTACTTGTTAATTTGATTTTGCATACAAACCCTAGGTCTATCATGGCATAATTGAAAGCTTTTAAATGCGGAAATTTAAATGCTAAGCTATTACAACAAGATATAGGGAGGGGGGTACAAGTTTGTATTGGGGATATTTGACAAGGAAATAAAATCTAAGTTATTACAACCATATCGAATGTATAGGATACAAATATTTAATTGTACAATATTTAAGTGAATACAATAAATATACAAAATGTATTATGCACAAAAATGATTTTTTGTTATGTATGTAAAAAGGTTTTCATGTTTGAAATATAAACAAAATAAAAAAAAAGTCATATTTTTTATTATTTTTGTTGTTTAGGGCAAAACCCTAATTTTGAAGTAAATAGTATTTATTTATTAATTATGTACAATATTTGTTAATTATATACAAAAAATAAAAAGTATATTGTAAAAAAAGTATTTTTAGTGTCATATATTAATAAAAATAAAAATGTATTATTTTCATATTTTTATCCTAAGTATTCTAATAAATATAATATACAAGTATTTATATATATATATTTACTAAACCTATTAAATATAAAAAGATAAAATTAAATACTTATGTATATGAAAAAAAATGTATATTTAAGAAAATATTTTCAAGGTGTAAATAAAAATAATAACTGGAAATAAATATAATTTTTTATATTATTTTTTTAGGGTTTTAGTAAAAAGTATTTTTATTATTTACATATATATACTAATAAAAATGAAACAAATGCCAAATAAATATAAAAAAATGTGGAAAAATATTTTTGGGATTTTGTATGTTTAAGCAAAAAATATGAAATCAGAATAAAAAATAAAAAGTCAAAAATGACAAATATTTAATCAAATGGGCCAGGGGGGTGCAAAAAGTAAGGATGGCTCAGGCCCAGCCCAAGCCATCATCTTTAACCTCTAGCTTCTGTTTGAAACAAAAACGCGCGCGCCTCTTGTACCAAAGCTAACTCCTGATTCCTTGACTTTTATGCAAAACTCATAACACCAATATTATAGAGCATCAAAAGACAAATTCAAACATGTAAAAAACTTGACCTAACTCTAAGAAACCAGGGAGAATTTCTTCACCCCCAATTTCTGACCTAATTTTTTTCACATGTTCAAGGCTAAAATTCTCACAGCATGCTTAATATAAATGAAAAGTAAACATATGTATGGCTTCAGGGCTATGAGTAGGACATGTTTCATTCACAAACCTAAGCTTAACTCTTCCTAGATTGAGAGATAGAAGTCCATGGTTTTACCTGTTTCAGCTTGAATCGTGCAGAGCAATGTGGGTATCTTAAATGGAGTTTGAGCTTTGGTTGAGCTTGCCAGAAGTCCAAGGATGCTTCCCAAGTACTTAGCTTGCTTTGAAACTGCATGTATCGTGCTGTAGAAGTTCACCTGCACAACTTGAAAGTAAAAATGGCAAACGTGGTTAGGGGTGTTACAGCTTTAGATCAAGGCTTGGGATAGTTTCAGCGGATGATATGGAATGTGTTTGAAAGGTTTTTAGCCAAAGTGCACGAGTGGATTGTTCTATAGAGGTCAAGTTGCAGAACTTGCCCTGTTTTGCAGCAAAACAGGGATTATGAGTATTGGGAGGTATGAGGGATCAATGAATCGTGCTTTAGGCTTATTTTGGTGTATGGAAGATGTGTACAAAGTTTGCTTAAGCTTTTGTTTACAGGAATGAAAGATGGTATATGTTTTGCCAAGTTTCTTCTACTATAAGCAAGAAAGTGCAAGTTGTGATATAGGCCTGTACAATACTCTCAAGCATGATGCAGCATTTTCTCTTGATCAGTGGGATTTGTGTACCAAGCTTTGCCTCAAAGATATGGCCTGTACCTCAAGGATTTGGAACTTGACATAAAGTGTTACTTTTCCAAAATGGCAAATTAGCTTTTTCCAAATAAGGATTAATTCTATGTGTAATACCCAAATGTATGAAATAATGCATTAGCTCAGTGGATTTGCATTCAATTAAGGAGTGTAAAAGGGTTTAGAGGCCTGTAAGCTAGCATAAACCAAGCTGATTTGAAAATGCCATTTGCTATGAACATGTATTGGTCATGAACAAAAGTGAGTTTTGGCCAACTTTGCAAATTCGATCCTCTCTAACCACAAGGGTGTTTGAGAAGTTCTTAGACAATTTGGAAATCTTGGAATGTGTATTACAATCCATATTTGTAATGAAAATTGAAACTCCAAGTGGAACCATGTGAAAAATGGCCAAGAAGTTGGACAAAAATCCTGCCTAGAATAGGGCAAAATTTCTCTAAGTTAAAAATGTTTTGCACCCTTGTTCCAAAAATTATAACTTGAGATACAAGCTTCCTTTGAGAAAACTTTGTGAATAAAAGTTGTAGATTTTTCAATGGAATACAACTTTCATGTTTCAAGTTTTGTTTGAATCCAATTTCATCTTGGTGAAAAAATGGGACAAAGTTAGGAAAAAATAAGGAAATTTCATAACTTAGAAAAATTCTAAGTTATGAAATTTTCTCATTTTAAACCCTAATTTGCAATTTTGGATTTCTTGATGAACAAGTTTCATAATTTGACTTGTCTTGATAAAAAATGAATCTTGGCACTTGATTTTGACCAAAAAGTCAAAGTTTGACTTTTCAGTATACAGTCAAATTTTGATCAATTGACTGAAAAATTCATCTGTCAATCCTATGCATTTGAGATCTTTTGAACTTGTTGAATGGGTCAAGACAATTCCATTGAGTCCTTGAGTCCATGTGTGAGCTTGATTTTCCATTGGTTAGGTCAAACAGTCAAAAATTGCCTTTGTGCAGTCAAAACCCTAAAAATGACTATTTTGCCCTTTTGGTGATCTGATCAAATTTCTTGTGGAATTGTGATCCAAACTTGACCAAATGGTTCATGTGAGTTAATTATGTGGATGTGGGTCAAAATTCATGAGGTTTGACTGTCAATTGGCCACAGTTGCCTTTTTCCCCAATACAGCTGATTTCTAGGTCAACTGTCCAATTAACTGGGCAAAGATTGGAATCAAGGCTTGATACTTGGTATGGATAAACTTGTAAGTCAAACATGAAGCATGAAAGTCACTTTGGGCATTTTAGGTCAAAACATCCCTGTGCAAACTCAAACCCTAATTTGGGTCAACAGTGCAAGGAGGGGTCTTGAGCAGAGCAAACCCTAACTTGATCTTGAGCTCCAAGAGTCTTGTGATGAGAAAATGTTGATGAAATGAGAGGGAAAATTTTGGGGTACAACACAATGGCATACTGATCTTCACAAAATGCCTTCTTGGAGATCTTGATCTACGCTGATTGACCTGTTATTGTTGTTGAACAGGCGCATGATTAGAAATTAATACCGCTCCCACAGACTGATTGTTGTCGTTTTTACCATGTCCCTTCTGACCATAAACAACATTGGTATCCTTCTTACCATTGAATGTCTTCTTCACAACACTCGAAGACGCAACCACTTGAATTTTTCCGCTCTTGATACCACTTTCAACATGTTCTCCATTTAGAATCAGCTCAATGAAACTAGACGAAGAACTCACAATTAGATGATTAAAGAATGGACCTGTTAGAGTGCCCATGAACATATCAACTAGCTTTCGATCAAACAAGGGAGGTTGCACTCTTCCGGCCAGATCTCTCCACTTTTGGGCATATTCTTTGAACCCTTCATTCGAGCCAATAATCATATTTTGTAATTGCACGTGAGTTGGTGCAAGGTCATCATTGTATTGATACTGCTTGTAAAAAGCAGCAACCAAGTCTTCCCAAGTGTGAATGTTGGTTCCTTCCAGCTGATAGAACCACTCGAGTTGTGTACTAGACAAGCTTTCCTAAAAGAAGTGAACCCATAAGTTTCTATCAGCAGTATGGGGTTGAATCTTCTGAACGTAAGATCTCGGGTAAATCTTCGGATAGGACACACCATCATATTTAGCAAAAACAGGGACCTTGAACTTGTGAGGGATAACTACCCCCGGATTAAGACCTAACTCTATAAAATCCAGTCCAGGAAACCATGTCCTTAAGGAAATCTTCCAACTGTTTGTATCTATCATCCTTGGGAGGATACTTTTCATCAGAATAGTATTCATCCTCAGGTATTTTCCGAGAACCTTGATTGCTTCCACCTTCAGCCTTAACACTCCTACTGTCTTCCTCTTGATTATCATCTTCATCAGAAGAGATATCAGCAGTTTGAACCGATTGAGCGGGACCTTTGAATCTTCTCCCCATATTGAGGATAGCAACTGGCTTCCGAGTCTTCTTCTTTTTGGCGATGAGCGTTATCATATCCTTATGCCCCTAGGCCAAGTTCAAGAGCTTTTCCAGGAATTAGGAATTCTGTGCTTGGAGTTCCTTCACAGTCTGTTCTAGAGCCATCTTTTGCTGAAATAAACAATAGGAAGATGCTAAAACACGTATGGAAAAACCTGTTATATGATGATGCATGATATGCAAATGCAAGTGCAATGTTTTCAAGGACCTTTGTGGGATTTAAATTTGTTTAAACAAAAGGAAACAAGAGAAATTTTAGTAACGAACTCAACTTATAATTGGTCTCAATAAAAAGAGTTACAAAAACAACAAAATATGAATTCAAGTCTCCCATGGATGCATCCTTTTTATGTTGACATATGCGTTAAGGCTTTGTTCTTCGCAGAGTCATTTTGTCAGCTCCAGGACTTTCTTCTCACTAGCATAGAACTGGGGCTCGAAGGTATCTCTTTCTTCCTTGAGCTGAATCCAAGACTCCTGTAGTTTTTCGAAGTCGGTAGGCATTTTGGGATGAAGAATAGTATGAGAAACATCCCCTTTAACAACGGGCTCTACGATTACTTGTAGGATAGCAAGGTATGGCATTTTGAGATTCTGAACACGAGACCACACCCATCTGAGGTAAGGCTCCAGAGGAATGGAATACTAGTGCCCCAAAGTCTTACTATCAATCTTGTTGACCATGCCCCAAGCACGTATAATCCTTTGATGGTAATCTTAAGGATCGTTCTTATAGTCGAAAAAAATACCCTGAATGAGCATATCATGAGGACCATCCCTTCAAGCATAACCAAACTGACGCAGATCTAGAGAAGGGTTGTAAGTGATGCCCCTCTTATACCAAGGAGCAGTACATTAGGGAATTCCCCACAAAAATCAATAATAGTGATGTCTGCCTGAGTTCAAGAACACCAATGGATATCTGCATGAGTGAGTGACATTAGCCTTTGATACCACCTCAAACCTTATTCGTTCTTTATCACTGATCGAGGCAGGTACAAAATAAACCACCTTTACAATAGAGGTATGCAACACATAAGAGTTCTTTGCTTCTTCATAGTACGAGTATGGAGGGAATGTAGGGCATCTTTGAGCAAAGTAGGTATCGGATTGTGAGTGAGAAATATTTTGATGGTGTTCATATCTATGAATTGGTCCGGATTAGGGAATAGTACCAACCTGTAAATCAGCAAAGCCAACATATCCTCGAAATCACGAAGATTCATGGCATCTAGAAACCCCTGAGCCTTCTCTATTAGAAATTTAGGAGAAAAACCCTTGACATCATTCCTAGTTTCCCAATTAAATACAATATCCGACCGTTTCAGATGCAAGGCTACTGCAACATCTTCAGGTTTCAGAACTTGCTCTAGACCGGTGAAGGTTATCTGATCAAGAATAGGCACTTCGAGCAATTAAGATAATTCTTCTAACGTGGGTACCAATTGATAATCTGGGAAGGTAAAAAATAATGCTTAGGATCAAATAACTGGGAAAGAACGTTTGTCATGTCTTCCTGGAAGCCAGTAGTAACCAAACTGAGTAGGTGACCATGTCTTTTGGTGAATTGAGAATTGTTGGGAACCTTTGAGACTAATTCCTCAAGCTTGGAAGGTATCCTTACGAGTTTGATTCGGATGTTATTCCTACGACTGGAAGCCATGACCCTGCAACACAGAACAAAGATAAATCCCCTAGATCCTTGAAATGGTTAGTCATGATGTTATGATGATGTTATGATGTCATGTTTCCGTGTTCAAATAGATAATAAAACACAAAAAAGCACACAAAGGCCTTAGGTTTAAGGCTTGCATGGGATTTATAGGTAAGTACCCTCTTGAGTTTTAGTTGGCTCAACTTATCCTAAAGAAGTAACCGGGTTCTAGGGATCTCAATATCACTGATTTTTCCCATAGGTTTTGGCTAGAACTGCAACTGATTGGCCACTAAACAAAACTCGAGAGTCAAATCTCAATGAGTGTAGTATCGAGTATCAACCAACTTCAGACTGCACCAAATCTGACTATCTCACTACCTTATAATGGCTAAGTTGGGTCAATTAAGGTTCTAAAGTTAGTTAGTGCTTATGACACCACACGACAGCCTAGTATTCTCCCTGACTTACTCGAGGGAAACCAGTACCAACCAATATGTTTCCCTAATGTAGCCATAAATTCAACCATATCGGTATGTTCTGTATAGTTTCCATGATCTATTGCTACTTACTTTAAATGCCCTCAAATCCGGGTGTAGGATCTTTGCAAGAAATAACCCAAACAACCCTTTAAAAATAAAGCAGGCGAAGCAAACAAGGAAAGCAATAAGAAAGTGACCTAACTCTAAAGTAACCCCACTCTTAGTTATCCCCGGCAGAGTCACCAGTTTTGTAATACGGTGGAAGAACTGACTTGTTTTTTCATTTTATCGCAAATGTTACGGATAGCTAGAGTTGCCACCGGCTTTTCTTTTATCCAATATGGAAAGGGTAAAAAGAATAGGAAAGACCTTGAGATTATTGAGTTCGTGGGGTAGATTATGAAAAGAGAAGGTGTTAGCGCCCTTTTCATCCATAGTTATCTACGGGCTCTTAATCACTAGCTCACTTTGAAAATGCTTCGTATTTGTGTTTGAAAATATTTTTAAAAAAAAATCCTAAGTATGGAAACTTTGTATGATTCTTGTATCAGTTAAGAATGCGTACAAAGTGTTTATTTTTTTGGAAATATTTCAGAAAAGTGTTTGTGAAAAAAGATGTTTTGTTTTTGTGAGTAAGCGATTACGAGCGATCTACCTACTCAAAGTCTTTCGTGTTATTTTCCTCCTCCTTTAGATTGTGCTATCCTACCATTAGTTAGTAGGAAGCCCTATCATTGGATGTGAAGGGACAGATGAAGGGTCGTCGTTATGGTCATAGAAGGTAACATATAGGGATACCTTAGCGATTCGAAGGGACTGTCATCATATATTCATATGCAACATCGAGGGACAAGATCATTTCTCGTAGGTAACTTGAGGGACATCGTGGGACTATGATCTTTATGATAATTGTAACCGAGGGTCTTTTCTAAGAGGTATCCCTATGTTCGAGAGACATGACCATTTCCGAGCCAATGAGTGAGGTTATCCTAGAGGTGCGTGTGTGAAAAGTGTTTTGATTAAATTATTTTAGCTTTGAGAATTAGGGTTTTCTGCTATTGCTTTTAGATCTTACCATACAAGCCTAGTTACTATACAATAATAAGGAAAGCAGTAAATGCAAAAATTAAAAGGTCCTATGCTATTACAAAGCTTCGGGGAAGGGGATACAAAACCATAAATCTAGGGAAAAAGAAAGAAAAATCCTAATTAAACTATTACATACTGTAGCAGATACATAATTGGGAAAAAAACTAAGGTGAAAGTAATACGCGAAGAGGTAAAAAGGAAAAGAGACGGAAAAATTATTTGGTGATTGTTTGATGAAAAATAAGTTTGATAATTAACCTAAAGTCTAATTGATTTTTATTGATTAAGAAAAGTTAGATAATTAAATTAAGCAAACCCTAAAATCTAGGTTGATTTTAATTTAATTGAGAAAACCTAAAAAATCAAATTAGGGTTGATTAAATAAAACCTAAAATTAAATTATATTTATTAGATTAAAAAAAAACTAAAGTCATATTAAAATCCTGAAATTAAATTAGGGTTTGTTAAAAATGTTTTTTTGAAAAAAATAAGTTTTATAAAGGAAAAAGGGTGGAAAAGAGTGAGAAACATAGAAAATAACCAAAACAGTAGGGGTGGGTGTTGAACCCACTCCCTCAAGGCTTTTCAGCAACACACTCACTATTAGGCCAAGCGCCCATTGGTGATGGATAATAGGATCAATATATTATATAATAAACCTGCAAAAAAATACTAAAATGTGAGAATTTTGGAAAAATTGGGGATCGAACCCGTGACCTGGGAGACCAATGCCTTAGCGCATGCGTTTCTACCACTCGGGTGACTATACATCCATTAACCTAAATGAATCAAAACATATATAATATAAAAATGGATGTACTGACTGGATAAGCGTCGGAGCCCTAGCTTCGGTCGTCTTCTCCGGTGAGACAATTCTTGCACATGCAAAAATAGCAAACATTAGTGAATAAAGAGGACTCTACCACCCTAAATCGAGTCTTCTGAATCCAATGGTTGTATCATTTTGGTCTAAAAACCCATGGTTTTTTAGTTAATGAGCAAACAAGCCAGATCAGTGCAAACATGGTACTTTGTGATTTAGCATGCATGGGACCATCATGATAGTCCAAACATGTACTAAAGAAACTCAGTAGTATGTTAGTGACATTAGTATGGCTTAAAACAAAACAAAAATTACAATATGAAATTTTCAAAATTCATGAAATAAGAGATGAATGGTATGGTGTTTTCATGCATTTTGGAACCTCACAACCAATTCAACCTTACTCTGTATGATTGTTAGGAGTGAATGGGATGGCTTCTTTTTGGTGAAAGGGTTTGTAACAAGGATTTCGAGATTTAGGGTTCTTGAGAAAAGTTTGGAAATTTTGATAAGTTTGAGGCAAGGGTTTTTTCGTGTCCTTGTATAAGAATGAATGAGGGAATATATAGTGGAAATTAGGGCAAAACGAATGGGCTTGATCTTTATAAGAAAGGCCTTGTATTTTATTTTATTTATTTTGTATTATTAATGAATAAATAAAAAATAATTAAAATAATTAAAATAAAAAAGTTTAAGAGGTGTAAGAACAAGGTTTCAAGTGTATGAAGAGTGTAATGCACGTTTGGACTCGTAAACCATGGCCCAATAGCCCAAAATGTCAAGCTTTCTCAATTTGAAGTTCATGCATTTGCTCAAAATGTCCAAACTTGCAATGGTCATACCTCTCTCAATTTTCATCTTTTGAAGGTGATCTTGGACATTTTGGAAAGCCAAAGGTGTCCTCTACAATCTCTATGTGGATCATTTTTGCTTTTGGAGACTTTATCTTGATATAAGTTGCCTTGACAAAAAGTGTCTTTTTGTTGACTTTTTGAAATGACCTATATGTATTGTCTTATATCTCTCAAATGAAGCATTTTTTGGACTTGATATTATTGATACGGAGTTGTAGAGAGTTGAATTCCCTTCAAAATGATATTTGGTAGTGGAAAGTCGTCTTTGGGGCTTACCCTATTTAAATCCCTATAGTCTACACACATACGGACCTTACCGTCTTTCTTTGGTACTGGAATAACATTTGCTACCCATTAGGGATACAACGTCACTGCCAAGAACCTTGTATTGAATTGTTACATTACATTAGCCTTGATCTTTTCAGACATGTCAGGACGCATACGACGAAATTTTGTTTTATTGGAGAACAACCGTCTTTCATTGGTAGACGATGAACCATGATATCAGTATCGAGCCTCGGCATGTCTCTGTATAACCAAATGAATACCTCAACATAGGCATGCAACATCTGAACCAATCTGCTCTTGACACTATCTTCAAAGTTAGAACTGATCTTGACTTCTTTCTTATCTTCCTCAGTACCCAAGATTACCACTTGACCGGTTCTTCGTGCGGTTGGATAGCCTTTTCCTCTTCCACCAGGAGTCTGGCGAGTTCTCCAGGTATCTCACAATCTTATTCACCTTCATCTTCGGCTTGATAGATTAGATTCTCGAAGTCATAAATGGCAATAGCAAAATTGTTGTCAATGAGACCCAGAGTGGATGTCAATCTGCAAATGTATGTGTGTGCGTGTAAGGTCACATGACTATTTTTGAAAATGCAGTAAAATAAAAAGAAAGACAAAGAGCACAAAATTTGAATGTAAAATCGTCCAATGTTTTCATTAAATGAGCATATGATATATGAAATGACAAACGCTTAACAAATGGACCATTGTGCCTCGGGAAAGGCATATGGTTTAAAGTCATTGTTTTTAAGGAAATTATACAGACAAAGTTCTTAAAGCAATAAAAATAGGAAATAACAATTACTCCTGGTTGAAGGAGATTGGGATGAAGTCTTTGGCCTTCCAGTTGTTAAGTCCACCGTCAGTAGTTTGGAATATCCAGTCGTCCAAGTCACCATCACTATTAGTGTCCTCTAGAGCATTGACTTCATTGTTTCTAATATAGAGAGGTGGTCCACCAGCACGAGTACGTCAAACCTCTTTTTGAGCCTTTGAAGTAAAACCCAGCACAAATTTGTCAGATTTGTAGGGGATGTCAGGAAGTTGTCCCTAGATAGTGCAACCTTCATCTTCTACCACAACCATTGCATCGTTTAGTGAAGCCATTCTTGGTGTACCTTTAGAGATTTCAGGATTAGAAGGAGTAGCAACAACAACCATTGGAGGGATTACCTCAAATTCTTGACAGGGGGTTTCAATTAATTCTCCATCTATTTCAATGTATTTGAAAGAATTCAAATGACTGACCATATATTCTTCCTCTCCACAGACTGTGGTAACCTTTCCTCTCACTGGGTACTTCATCATTTGATGTAATATAGAGGTAACCGCACCTGCCCCTTGAATCCATGGGCGTCCGAGCAAGCATGAATAGGCTGGGTGGATATCCATTACATAAAAAGTTGAATTAAAAACTTGAGATCTCACCTTGATCAGGAGATCAACCTCCCCATGGACCATCCTCTTTGACCCATCGAAGGCTTTTACCACAATATCACTAGGTTTCAGCACCAGCCCTTCATAGTCTAATATGTCCAAAGCATTTTTGTGTAAAACATTGAGGGAGGAACCAATATCTACCAACACATGCCCCGGAGTGGTGCCTTTGCATTCAATAGAGATGTGGAGAGCTTTTTTGTGATTCTTCCCCGCTGAAGTCAAATCTGCATAAGATAATCCCAAGCCATTATCAGCAGTTAGGCTTGCAACATAATTCTCAAATTGATCAGCAGTGGTCTCTTGAGGTACATGGCCATTTTTCAGGAACTTCAACAAGGCTTGGGCATGTGCCTCAGAGCATAACAATAAGGACATCATGGATATCTTTGAGGCTGTCTGCCCTAGTTGCTCAACTATTTTGTAATCATTTTTTCGAATGATCTTTAGAATTTCTTCCATCTCTTATCTATATGGGTCTTCAATTGTTACTTCTTTTAAGGGTACCTCCGTCAGGGCAGGCTCAACAACTTTCTCTTTACCTCGGGTATCAGCAGCTGGTCTAGCAGCAGGAATGCAAACAAGTGTTATAGTAGTTTTTGGAGGAGAGATCTTCGGAGAGAAAACCCTTCTTGTCGTAGTTACCTTACTAGTTCTAACAATGTTTGTAATACCAGGCTCTTCATTTTCAGTAATCCATGGCTCTTGCTTGACACCATGATAATAAACTTCTGCCCCATAGTTCCAAGGCACTGCTTTCTCAGATGAATAAGAGCCCTTGTGTAGTGATAATTAAGGGAGCCACTCTTGACTCAGCAGGGATCCTTATAGCGCCTTTAGAGGTGATCCTAATAGGAGTGTTGGAGATTGTGATTATGGAAACATCTTAAGGTAAACTTTTCACGGACGAGACTTTCTCGAACATAATTTCATGGCTATCAATCAGACGTTGGATACCTTTCTTCAGCCACATACAACCATTGGTTTGGGAAGCACAATGGCAACAATTTTCAGGGCAGCCAGGAAATAAACCGACTCTCAGCAGATTCTTCTTAATGGTCAACAATGCAGTAATCTAATTATCAACGATGGAGACAAAGGAGGCATTGTCAATAGCATTGACACCTTTACCATGACTGGGCATGGGAGCAGTAATGACATTAGGGGTTTGTGGAGGGTCAAACTCAATCACCTTGTTATCAATCAAATCTTGGATCTTGCTCTTTAAGGCCCAACAATCATTGGTATCATACCCAGAGCTATTGGAATGATAGGCATATTTTGCATTCGGGTTGTATTTTGGAGATGAAGTATTGGGGTTTATAGGAGAATTCCTTAGGGTCACCAAATTTACCTTCAATAGATGTTGTAAATATTTAGATAGTGGCATGTTGATTCTAGTAAATTGCCTCCTTAGGGCATCAGGCCTTTGTTGATTGTTGTGATCGTTGAACTGGGGTTGGATTTGAAATCAATACAACTCCTACTGACTGATGACGATCCTTCTTGACATGACTCCTTTATCCATAAACAACATTAGTCTCTTTCTTACCAATAAATGGTTTCTTTACAACATTAAAGGTTGATACCATGTGGATCTTTCTGCTTTTGATTCCACCTTTAACTCGTTCTCCAATCATAATTAACTCGATAAACCTTGACGAAGAACTCCCAATCAGCAAATTAAAGAATGGACCAGTCAAGGTGCCCATGAACATGTCCACTAACTCTCGGTCAGTCAACAGGGGTTTCACTCTTCTAGCCAAGTCCCTCCATTTTTTAGCATTCTCCTTAAATCCTTCACTCGAGCCCGTAGTCATATTTTATAATTGCACGCGAGTTGGTGCAAGATCAGCATTGTATTGGTATTGTCGGTAGAAGGAAACATTCAAATCCTCCTATGTAAGGATATTAGTCCTCTCAAGTTGATAGAACCATTCCAACTGTGTCTGAGATAAGCTCTCTTGGAATAAATGAACCCATAACTTCCTATCGGCGGTGTGTGGTTGAATCTTGCGGACATAAGACCTCAGATACATCTTTGGACAGGAGACCCTATCATACTTGACGAAGACAAGGATCTTGAACTTGTGGGGAATGACCACCCCAGGGACCAGACCTAAATCTCCAAAGTCCAAACCAGGCACTATTTGGATCTTCACAGCCTTAAGTCGTTCTTCCAACTGTTTCTATTTCTCATCCTCCGGTGGATACTGCTCTTCGGAATAGTCTTCGTCCTCAGTAACTTGGCTATTTCCATATTCAGCTCTAGTGCTTCTAACTTCCTCTTCTTGATTGTCTTCTTCTTCATAAGAAGCCTCTTCTATTTGAGCCAGTCGGGCGGGCCCCTTGAACCTTCTTCCCATGTTGAGAATAACAACCCTCTTCTTGGTCTTCTTCTTGGTGGCAAGGAGTGCCATCATCTCTTGATAACCTTTAGCTAGGTTGAGGAGAGTCTCTTGGAACTGTACGTGTTGAGTTTTCAGATCTTTGAAGGTTTTCTCTAGAGCCATCTTATACTGAAATAAACACTAAAAAGATTAGGAGACCTATATCGGAAAACCTTCTTATGATATGATGCATGCTATGTGGATGCAATTTTTCAAGGACCTCAAGAGATTTAAATTTTCTAGCCAAAAAGGAAACAAACACAATAATTGTATTAACAAGTTCAATAAAAAAACTTCCCCCCGGGCTTACAATGAAAAAGAAAAAAGGTCTCAAGGAGACAACAGAATAGACTCCTAAGCAAAAGACTCAAGTCTCCCACTGACACTTCTTCTTTGGTGCAATGTATGCATTCAGGCTTCACTCCTCGTGAAGTTGTATTGTGAGCTCTAACACCTTCTTCTCGTTTGCATAGAATCGAGCTTCAAAAGTGTCTCATTCCCCCTTGAGTTGAATCCACGATCTCTGCAATTCCTCGAAGTCGGTAGGCATATCCGGATGGATAATAGTATAAGGAACATCCCCTTAGCAATAGGTTCAATAAATATTGGTAGAATAGGCATGGAATTCTTATGCCCCAAAGTCTTGCTATCAGCTTTGCTTACCATACCCCAAGCATGCACAAACCTTTGGTGATAACCTTGAACATCATTCTCATAGTTGAATACAATACCTTGAATGAGTGCGTTATTGAGACCATTCTTCGAGCATACCCAAATTGTCGTAGTGCTAGAGATGGGTTATAAGTGATACCCCCCTAATGCCCAAGAGTGGGACATTAGGGAACTCCCCACAACAGTAAATGATAGTAATGTCTTCTTGAGAATGATAGCACCAATGGATATATTCATGAGAAAGCGACATTATCCTTTGCAACCACCTCAAACCTTGCTCATTATTTAATATTGACCGGGGAAGGTGCAAAATAAACCACCTAGACAACAACGAAATGCAACACATAAGAGTCCTTCTCTTCCTCATGGTGCGAGTGTAAAGACAATGTAGAATGTCTCTAAGCAAAGTAGGCACGAGATTACGAGTAAGGAAAATTTTGACGGCATTCACATCTATGAGTTGGTTAGGGTTAGGGAAAAGCATCAACTCATAGACTATAAGAGCCAAGATCTCCTCAAAAGCTTGTAAATCTACAACATCCCAAAATAGTTGAGCCTTCTCCATCAGGAATTTAGCCAAAAAGCCTTTGACCCCACTTCTTGTCTCCCAATTGGCTACATTGTCAGAACTCTTCAAATGTAAGGCCTTGGCAATAACTTCAGGTCTTGGAGTTTCCTCTAAACCGATGAATGGTGTTTGATCAAGGACTGGTACCCCCAATAGTTGAGAGAATTCTTCCATTGTAGGCACTAATTGATAACCAGGAAAGGTGAAACAATGATGTACAGGGTTAATGAACTGAAAGAGTACCCTTGTCATATCTTCTTCAAAGCTTGAGGTAACCAAATTGAGAATTCGACCATATCTTTTGGTGAATGGAGAATTCTCAGAAACCCTTGATGCTAATTATTGGAGTTGAAGATGTACCCTTATTAAGTTGATTCAAATGGTATTTCTGCAAGTGGTTGCCATATCCTACAAAACAGAACAAAGATAGATGCCTAGGTCCTTGAAATAGTTAGTGAAATGATATGGCATGATGTCATGATGTTTATGAACAAATAATCACACACAAACCAAGCACACAAGGCCTTAGGTTTAGGCTTGCATGGGGTTTATGAAGAAGTGAAAAACACAATAAGGGGGGTTGAATTGTAAAACTTGAAATCAAATGCAGACAACACGTTATTTTTATCCTGGTTCGTTTGATCTCAAACTACTCCAGTCTACCCGTCAAGGTGATTTCGCCTCTCTCCAACGAGGTCTTAATCCACTATATTCAACTGAATATTACAACTGCTTTAACAACTGCTAAAGCCTTCTTGAGTCTAAACCACATACCGGTTTCTCAAGGAAATTCTTTCTTACAGATAAATGAATACTATGCGTGTTGAATGTTTTCTACAAAAACTTTATATCATAACTGTGATAATACACAATTTAAGCTTATGTGAAACTAGGATGCTATAACTATAGAGTAAGCAATTTGAGAGATATAGCAAGTTGTATGAGTGAGGATGAAGATGATTTTCTTTAGGCGTGTAAAGAGTTGTAGAGCATTAGCCAATTCATTTCTCACTGACTTATTTATATAGCCTTGGAAAAGATACGTTGTAGTCAATTATTCCATTTCAATGTCCATTACGTTCTTTCCATATTGAGAAGATCTTTGTCTTGGAATACAGCCGTTGGTAATAAAGTGTCTTGAATGCACAGTACCGTTGTCAATTAAGCGTGTTATTGGCTTTGGCTTATTCTGACGCTACTAGGTGCTGATGATATTGTTTTGGTCTTGATCAGAGTTTAGAGTATGTTAAGCGCATATCTGTTCATCAAGCTTCAGCGTAAGCACATGCTTTGATCTTCTGATGTTGGCATATGATATTTCATCTTCTGATGTTGGCATATGATATTTCATCTTCTGATGCTGGCATATGATATTTCATCTTCTGATGCTGATGTTGACATTCTTATGCTGATATCCATTAGAGTTTCTGTAAATGCACAATATAATTTTTAGGTAGCATATATGTCTCATATGAATTATACAATTTATTTAATCTAGCATTTTGTTATCATCAAAACTTTAACTTAGGGTAGTAGATTCAAACTTTGTTCTAACAATCTCCCCCTTTTTGATGATGACAAAAACCGGATATTTTCAATTGAAATTTAAAGAAAAAAATATCAGAGATAACCAAATAATAAATTTGTATCAGCGATAAACAGAAAGGTATCAAAGATAAGAAGATAGGGAAAAGAAAGGTATCAGAGTTATGATCAGAAAAACTCCCCCTAAGTTTATTACTTCCCTTTTAATTTCATGAGTCCTTTAGCATCAGATCTTTCCTTTACTAGAGCAGAGCTTCAGTGTATTAGAGTTCATCAGATTCTTGTACCTGTAAGCTTATGCAGAACAAAGAAACATTCAAGTATATCAGAGTGTTAGAATGTCTCAGTAATCCGTTATTGAAAAATATCATTCTTTCTCCCCCTTTTTGTCAACAATCAAAAAGTGCAAATAATTGAAGTTAAAAACGATCAGTGCAGAAAAACGATTGTATTCAGTTCAGAGCTCAGAAAATATTACAGATAACATGTAAAGAAAACAGTGAAAACATCAAGAATCAAAATCTAAGAATGGGGAGGAAGGCGTATGAACAGAGCTTCTAGCATGTTCTTAATCTGATCAGTGGTTTCCTTCTACTGATGCACCATGCTGACTACTGAGTCAATCTTATTATCCTGAACATCCATCCTTTCCTTCATTTGTTGATCATTCTCATCCATTCTCTCCTGCAGTCGAAGATCATTTTGCTTCAGCTCTTCAAGAGTCTTCCTGTCCAATGCAGCTTGAGAGATGTCAGAATAAGGATGCTTCTGAGAGCTTTCTGCAATAACTTCTTCTTGACTTAAATCTTCAGATGGAATCGTCTGTTCTTCTGCTGGTTGAACTGTTGAAGCTGGACGCTTTTCAGACCAAGGCTCACTGTCCAGAAGAAGAACTTTATCCTTCAGCAGACCTTCAATTTCTTTCAGCAGATTGCTGAAGTTTTGTTGAGCCTGTCCATAGCTCTGGTCTTGCAGCTTAAAGGTTTCAGCGCATACCCATCTTCTGAATTGTGTCCAGAGGTGGTCTGAAACAACATGATCAATCACTTCTAGACTAGCATGTTTTAGAGAAGAAATCCACTTCTGCATGTTTGTTTCAAAATTCAAGATGCTAGAACCAACATCTGGTTGTTTGGGTTTGGGAATGGCGGTTTTATTTTTAATGGCAGCAAGGCGTTCAAGGACTGTTGGATCAATGAAGGTCTTGATGTGGTCATCTGGATTTTTCTTGGGTGAGGGAGTAGGAGAATCAGGAATGGTTATTGGGTTGGATGGGGTATTAGGTGGAGTAATTTCTGGTGAGGATGGCAGTTGAGGGATATTAACAGTGGTACCACCAGGAAATTGTATGGCTAAGGGTTATGGTTTAGAGGATTCAGATGATTGAGGTTCAGGGGATTGAGCCTCAGAGTGTTGAGACTCAGGTTGTGGAGATGATTCGTGTTAAGGTGAAGGTGGATTAAGTTCTGGTTGTGGAGATGGAGGTTGTGGAATTTCTGGTTCTGGTGAGTGTGGATCTTCTGGTATTGGTGAGAGTGTAGTTTCTGGTTGTGGTGAGTGGGGAGTTTCTGGTTGAGGATTTGGATTTTCTGTATGGGGAGCGGAAGAGTGTTGATCTATTTCAGAAAGAACTTTTTAAGTTCTGGTTCTGTTGAGGTTGTAGGTTTTGGATTATGAGGTTTGGCGCGGGATCTTCTGAGGGTCAATGACTCAGAAGGGTCAAACTCTGGTTCAGTATCATCAATGGTTGGAATGGGAATTGGGATTTCAAATGAAGTTGGGGTTGGAATAAATGTTGGAACAGCAGATGAATTTAAAACATTAATAAAAGACAGATTACCTCTCTTCTTTGGGGTCTGCTGAGACGATCCTTCTGATACAGCCTTTCTCTTCTTAGTCTTCTTCAGAGTAACCTCTGGTGTTTGCTGGTGCAGATCTTTAATGTTCAGATCAGGATCTGTGCCATCAGCTTTACACGCATCCAAGTATCTGAGAACAATGACTGGTTTAGAGTCAATCTCAGAGAACATAGGAAAGTTGTCCAGGGGGACTCTTCTGCTGGTGATTTCAGCATGAGGAGTGACGCTGGGCTCCTTCCTTATATTCTCTATCAGCTTCATCTTCTTCAGATTCTTGGCATTTAGCTGCTTGCCAACAGAAGGTTCTAGAGAGCTTATTTCCTGTGCCTCTGTCAAGTGTTCAATCAACCTATTCTCCGTTAGAATATCTGATATTAATCTGCCGAAGGGTATCCAATCCATTTTAGTCCTTTCTTCCTCTCTCGTTTCCTTGACGCTTGTCTTCAGATGATGGAACAGAAGATGAGCTAGGTTGATCTTGGACTTCTTTGCAATAAAATAAATCAGAAATTGCTGATCTATGTTTATATAGTCAGGAGAGCTTGTAGGCTTCATGTGGTTGAAGCAGCCCAGAATAATCTTTGCCCAAATTATGTGTTGATCTTTCAAATCTCTTATTTTGCTGGAGGGAACCCCATGTGTGAAAATCTATCTTGCAACTAGGGCAGAGTTTGCACATCTATCTGCCATGTCAATACAGCGGATACCACCACCAGTGTATCCAATCAGCCTTGCAATGTGATCTTCAGTAATCACCATCTTCTTCCCCATGATATATGAAGTAACCTGACGAGTCGAGGAAGACGCATGTATCCAGAATTATTTAACCAAAATGGGGAACGTTGGACCCACCAACCTATCAAAGTACCTTTCCCAACCTTGTGCCTTAATTTCTTCAGACAAATCAAAGCCATTTTCCTTCAAGTTGTTGAAATCTACTATCAATTCTGACAGAACTTCCAAGTTCTTGACCGGAGTAAGGAGTGTTTTAAAAGGAATCTGATATTGTTCAGAAGAAGCATCTTGATGGGAACCTGTAGAAGGAGTGCTAGAAGATGCCATGTTCACACAAGGGTTTTTGAGAAAAAGCTTGAGAAGGGTTTCTTTGAGAAAAAAATGAACACACAGTAAGAACACAAAAATATTTTGAAGATTGTAAGTGACGGTAAAAACTGAATGAATGATGTTTAAGGCGTTTAAATAGGTTTCAAAAAATGTTTTGAAAACATAAACGTTTTAAGAGAGAGAATTAAATCATGATTACTCGCATTTAATGTTGGCTGATTTTAGGGGATTTAGAAAGATATTTGGAACGGTTACCCATGACATGTGTCTCAATACATCCAATCAGTGCGTTGCCTTCTCAGAAGCGTGCACGCGTGTTCTGTCTCAGGAATTAGCTGATGACTGGATGACACTTGTTTGATTTAGTGAACAACACATCTATCCTTGAAGTGAAATGCTCAGATCTTTATGGATAGAATCTGATACAATCTGCATGTCTAAATTTCTGAAAGAAGATTGATCAGAAGTTCACAGTAAAATAAAATAAATTTTGAAGGTTAATATATAAAATTAAAACATTTCCACTCTGGGCAGAGCTTCATGCTGAGATATTTCAGAATGAAGTTGAACCTATCTTCAGAAAGTGGTTTCGTGAAAATATCAGCCCATTGATGGTCTGTATCAATAAATTTTAAGTTTAAAATGCCTTTCTGAATATAGTCCCTAATGAAATGATGTTTTATTTCTATATGCTTAGCCCTAGAATGCAAAATTGGATTTTTACTTAAGCAAATGGAAGAAGTGTTGTCACAGAGTATAGGAATGTTACTCTCAAATATCTGGAAGTCTTCAAGCTGACTTTTCATCCAGAGCATTTGTGTGCTGCATCCTGCTGCTGCTATGTATTCAGCTTCTGCTGTTGATAGCGCAATTGTGGATTGCCTTTTGCTGGACCAAGAGATCAGATTTTCTCCCAGAAACTGGCAGCTTCCAGAAGTACTTTTACGCTCTACTCTGTCTCCAGCAAAGTCAGCATTACAGTAACCTACTAAGCTGTAATCACTATATTTTCTGTAAAATAAACCCAGATTAGTAGTACCTTTCAGATACTTGAAAATTCACTTAACAGCTGTTAAGTGAGATTCTCTAGGATCTGATTGGAATCTTGCACAAATGCATACACTGAATAAAATATCAGGCCTTGAAGCCGTCAGATAAAGAAGAGAACCAATCATACCTCTGTAGACCTTCTGTTCTACCTTTTTGCTTACCTCTTCTCTTTCCAGAATGCACGTGGGATGCATTGGAATCTTTGATGACTTACATTCTGAGAGATCAAATTTCTTCAGAAGTTCTCTGACATATTTGCTCTGATGAATGTAAGTTCCCTCTGGAGTTTGATTGATCTGAATTCCTAGAAAGAATTTCAGTTCCCCCATGAGGCTCATCTCAAATTCAGCATGCACACACTTAGCAAATTTTCTTCCAAGAGAAGGATTAGTAGATCCAAATATAATATCGTCAACATAAATCTGACACACTAAGATGTCATTCTTAACTGTCTTACAGAATAAGGTTGTGTCCACTTTCCCTCTAGTGAATTCTTTTTCTAACAGAAAGTTACTTAGTCTTTCATACCAAGCTCTGGGAGCTTGTTTCAGACCATACAGTGACTTCTTTAGTTTCAAAACATACTCTAGATTTTTTGTACTTTCAAAACCAGGGGGTTGGTGCACATAAACCTCTTCTTCTATATAGCCATTTAAGAATGCACTCTTCACATCCATCTGATATAGAGTGATGCCTTTATTAACAACAAAAGAAATTAAAAGTCTGGTAGATTCTAACCTGGCAACTGGAGCAAAGGTTTCTGTATAGTCTATCCCCTCTTGCTGACTATAACCTTGTGCTACCAGTCGTGCCTTGTTTTTGATGACTTCACCTTGTTCGTTCAGTTTGTTTCTGAACACCCATTTTGTTCCAATGACGTTGAATCCTTTTGGTCTGGGAACTAGATCCCACACGTCATTTCTGGTGAATTGATTCAGCTCTTCTTGCATTGCTAGAATCCAGTCGTTGTCCAGAAGTGCTTCATCAATTGAAGAAGGTTCAATCAGAGAAACAAGTCCCATGAGGGATTCTTCAGAGTTTCTGAAGCTGGCTCTTGTTCTGATTGGATCTTCCTTTCTTCCTAAGATTGTTTCTTCTAGGTGATCCATGCTTCTTCTGGGTAGTCTTTTTTGAGGTTGATCAACAGATGTTGCTGGATTGCTCGCAGTGCCTCTTTCTGATGTTGAAGGAGTGTCTTTGTTGAGAGCTTCTGATGACTTGTCTTCAGAACCTGTGAATTCAACTTCCATACCTGCAAAGACTTCATTCTACTTTGACTTTTTAGAGTCAAGCTTATTATCAAAACGAACACTGATTGATTCTTCCACAATCTGTGTTTCTGTATTGTATACTTTGTACCCTCTTGAGCGTTCAGAGTATCCTAACATAATACACTTCTGTGCTTTAGAGTCAAACTTGTTCAAATAATTTTTTGTATTTAACATAAAACAAGTACATCCAAATGGATGAAAATATGAAATGTTGGGCTTTCTGTTCTTCCACAATTCATATGGAGTCTTTTCCAGAATAGGTCTTATGGAGATTCTATTCTGAATGTAGCACGCTGTGTTTATTGCCTCTGCCCAGAAGATCTTAGCAACGTTTGTCTCATTGATCATGGTGTTGGGGAGTTCTAGGACAAGAGAAATCATGCAGAATGCCTCTGTCATTAAAGAATGACTCAAAATCTTTGTTTTCAAATTCTCCACCATGATCACTTCTGACTTTAACGATTCTAAGATCCTTTTCATTCTGAACTTGGTTACAGAAGGTGACAAACACAGAGTGTGACTCGTCCTTGTGTCTTAAGAACTTTACCCATGTCCATCTGCTATAGTCATCTACGATTACTAACCCGTACTTCTTGCCACTGACTGAAGCAGTTTTAACTGGTCCAAATAAGTCAATGTGCAGAAGTTCTAATGGCTTATAGGTGGAAACAAAGTTTTTAGATTTGAAAGCAGGTTTTGCAAACTTGCCTTTCTGACATGCTTCACACAGAGCATCTGAATGAACTTTAGATTAGGAAGTCCTCTGACCAGATTGAGTTTGTTAATCTGAGATATTCTTCTCATACTAACATGCCCCAATCTTCTGTGCTAGATCCATTACTCGTTGTTAACAGACAGAAGACACTTTACATTCTGACTTTTCAGTTCAGAAAGTTTGATTTTATAAATGTTGTTTTTCCTCTTTCCATTAAATAGGATAGTCCCATCTTTCTGACTAACCGCTTTACATGATTATTGATTAAATATTATATCATAACCGTTATCACTTAATTGACTTATGGATAACAGATTATGCATTAATCCATCTACTAATAGAACATTATTTATAGAGGGAAGATTTCCATTACCTACTGTTCCAGAGCCAATGATCTTTCCTCTCTGATTGCCTCCAAAGCCTACGTGGCCTCCAGGCTTAAGTTCAAGGCTTTGGAACATATGCCTTCTTCCCGTCATGTTTCGTGAGAAGCCAGAGTCCAGGTACCATGACTGGTGTTTCTGATTTGCTACTAAAGATATCTGCAACATGTATTATTTTATCCTTAGGTACCCATATTTTCTTGGGTCCTGATTTGTTAGCTTTACCAAAACTCTGGTTGAATTTTGGTTTCACAGAATAATTACTACTAGTATATTTAATGTCATGTGTGTGACCATACACAAAGTGTGAATTCAGAGAAGTGCGTTTAATAATTAGATCCATGGCATTCTTTGGTGTAGGTACCTTACCTTGGTATCCTATTCCCTTTCTGTCGTTTCTGTTAACTCCATAGATCATTGAAGCCATTTTGCTTCTATCTATGCTTTTAGCAAGGAACTTCTGAAAGCTGTGATCATACTCCTTGATGATCTCATCAGCGCTGCTGGGAGTTTCAGAAATTGTTTCCTTCTGAGAGTTTTGTAAAAGATTTTCTAATTTTGAAATTTTATTTTTCAACTCAAAATTTTCCAATTTGAGACTCTCAGTTTTATCAGAGTCAGAATCAAGATTCCTTTTTAGGTTTCTGAATTTAACTCTGATCTGCTGATATCTTTCCAGAATTTCGTTAAGGCTTTCAGCAAGTTCAGCCTTAGTAAAATTAATTGCAAAGTCAGGGAATACCTCTTCGGTGTCTGATTCAGAGTCTGATTCAGAAGCTTCACTGTCTCCTGATATGTTAGCCATGAGAGCTATGTTTGCTCTCTCATCATCTGATTCTGAGTCAGCTTCAGACGAGTCAGAGTCATCCCATGTAGCCATGAGAATCTTCTTCTTTTCCCTTCCAAACTTCTTTTTGGGCTTTTCCCTCTGAAGCTTTGGACAGTTACTCTTGCAGTGTCCTTGCTCGTTGCATTCATAGAAGATGATGTCCTTGGTGTTTGGCTTTCTGCTTCCTGAAGAGCCTTCAGATCTTCTATATCCAGAGGAGGAGTCTGACCTTTTGTATCTGGAGGAGGACTCATTCTGATCGGATCTTCTGGTATTCCTGAACTTTCTTTACCTCTGCTTCCATAGTTGGTTCACTCTTCTGGAGAGGAGGGAAAGTTCGTCTTCTTCTGATGAGGACCCATCAGAGGTTTCTTCAACAGCCTGCAAAACTTTGGAGTCAGATTTTCTGTTAGATTTTAAAGCTAAAGGCTTACCTTGCTTCTGAGGTTCATCAGCTTCTAGCTCTATCTCGTGACTTCTGAGGGAGCTGATAAGTTCCTCCAGAGAGATTTTGTTGAGATATTTAGCTAGCTTCAGCGCTGTAACCATTGGCCTCCACTGTTTTGGCAAGCTTCTGATGATCTTCTTGACATGATCAACAGTAGAATACCCTTTGTCCAGAACTTTGAGACCAGCCACCAGAATTTGAAATCTTGAGAACATCGTTTCAATTGATTCACTTTCTTCCATTTTGAATGCCTCATACTTCAGAATGAGCGCAGGAGCTTTAGTTTCTTTTACCTGAATGTTGCCTTCATGCGTCATTCTGAGAGAGTCAAACATACTCTTTGCAGTGTCTCTGTTAGATATCTTTTCATATTCAGCATAAGAGATGGCGCTGAGAAGAATAGTTCTGGCCTTGTGGTGATTTTTGAAGTCACGCTTTTGTTGATCAGACATTGCCTTCCTGTCAATCTTATGACCACTTGCATTCACTGGGTGCGTGTATCCATCTGTCACCATGTCCCACCGATCAGCATCATGTGCCAGAAAGAAGCTTTCAATTCTGTCTTTCCAGTAATCAAAATTATCTCCATCAAAGACTGGAGGCTTGCCGTTGAATCTGTCTCTATCTTCATTGTTGTCATTGCTGGTGTGTTGATATGTTCCTGCCATTGTGTTTTTCTGACGATGGATCTTGTACTGACACGGTTAAGTGTTTTAGCTCAGAACCAGGTGCTCTGATGCCAATTGAAGAAGTGAAAAACACAAGAAGGGGGGTTGAATTATAAAACTTGAAATCAAATGCAGACAACATGTTATTTTTATCCTGGTTTGTTTGATCTCAAACTACTCCAGTCCACCCGTCAAGGTGATTTCGCCTCTCTCCAACGAGGTCTTAATCCACTATATTCAACTGAATATTACAACTGCTTTAACAACTGCTAAAGCCTTCTTGAGTCTAAACCACAGACCGGTTTGTCAAGGAAATTCTTTCTTACAGATAAATGAATAATATGTGTGTTGAATGTTTTCTACAAAAACTTTATATCACAACTGTGATAATACACAATTTAAGCTTATGTGAAACTAGGATGCTATAACTATAGAGTAAGCAATTTGAGAGATATAGCAAGTTGTATGAGTGAGGATGAAGATGATTTGCTTTAGGTGTGTAAAGAGTTGTAGAGCATTAGCCAATTCATTTCTCACTGACTTGTTTATATAGCCTTGGAAAATATACATTGTAGTCAATTATTCCATTTCAATGCCCATTACGTTCTTTCCATATTGAGAAGATCTTTGTCTTGGAATACAGCCGTTGGTAATAAAGTGTCTTGAATGCACAGTACCATTGTCAATTAAGCGTGTCATTGGCTTTGGCTTATTCTGACGCTACTAGGTGCTGATGATATTGTTTTGGTCTTGATCAGAGTTTAGAGTATGTTAAGCGCAGATCTGTTCATCAAGCTTCAGCGTAAGCACATGCTTTGATCTTCTGATGTTGGCATATGATATTTCATCTTCTGATGCTGGCATATGATATTTCATCTTCTGATGCTGATGTTGACATTCTTATGCTGATATCCATTAGAGTTTCTGTAAATGCACAATATAATTTTTAGGTAGCATATATGTCTCATATGAATTATACAATTTATTTAATCTAACATTTAGTTATCATCAAAACTTTAACTTAGGGTAGTAGATTCAAACTTTGTTCTAACAGTTTATAGGTAAGTACCCTCTTGAAGTTTAGTTGGTTTAACCTGCCCTAACAAAAGTAACCAGGTTCTAAGGAATATCAACATCACTGATCTTTCTTCATTGGGCATTGTTTTAGCTCAAGCATTTAAGTTCCAGCCAAAATATCCCAAAAGTCTGGTCTCAATGAGCGTATTATCGAGTATCAACCAACTTTAGTATTGCACCAAAGTTAGCTATCTCACTACTTTGTAATGACCAAATTTTTTCAACTAAGGTTCTACGATCAGTTAGTGCTTCATGACACCATACAGCGGCCCCATATTCTCCTTGGCTGGACTCAAGGGACACTGACACCAACAAATGTGTCACACTAACATAGTCATCACTTCAACCATGTCAGTATTATGCTGCATAGTCCCCACGATCTATTGCTACTTACCTAATATGCCCCAAATCCGGGTATAGTATTTTTGCAAGTAATAAACCCAAGCATAACCCATAAATGTAAAGCAAACAAAGAAAACTTTTAAAGCAAATAAAGGTGATCTAGCTCTTAAGGTAACCCCACTTTTATTTTTAAACTCCTCAGCTGAGTCGCCAGTTCTGTGATACAGTGGGAGAATTGACTTGGGTGTTTTGTGTTTTATCGTAAATGTTGCGGATAGCAAGAGTCGCCACCAACTTTTCTTTTATCCAATAAAGGAAACAGTGAAAATAACAGGAAAGACCTTTTGAGAATTTGAGTTCAGAGGGTAGGTTATGAAAAGGGAAGGTATTAAAACCCTTTTCATCCGTAGTTATCTACGGGCTCTTAATTTCTAGCTTACTTTTGAAATACTTTTGTGAATGTCTTTGTTTGAAAATATTTTGAAAAGTACCGTCGTTGGGAAAACTTTGTAATGATTCTCGTCTCTATAAGAATGCTTACAAAATGTTGACTTTGGAAATATTTCAAGAAAGTGTTGGTGTGTTGAAAGTTGTTGGTTTTGAAATTTTTGTGAGCAAGCAACTACGAGCTATCTACCTACTCAAAAGAAGTCTTTGTTCTTTTCCTCCTCCTTTAGATGATGCTTATATACCATTAGTTAGTAGGAAGCCTTATCATTGGATGTGAGGGACAGGCTCGGGTCGTCGTACAATCATAGAAGGCAACTTGTAAGATGTTTTATCAATTTGTCATAAGGGACTAAGATTGTTTACCGAAGGCAACATTGAAGGGTCATCGAGGGACTACAATATTTTAATCGAGGGTCTTTGCTAAAACATCCCACGTTCGAGGGACATGACTGTTCATATCTGAGGAAACAAGTGTGGGTTACCCTAGAGGTGCATGCGTGTAAAGTGTTTTTGTTTTCATGTATTTATATTGAATTAGGGTTGTCTATGATTGGTTTTAAAGTCTTGCCATGCAAACCCTAATTACTAGCAATAATAAGGAAAACGATAAATTATGGAGTTTAAATGTACTACACTATTACAATACTTTGGGATGGGGGATACAAATTTACAAATGGGGATGACAAATAAAATAAACCCTAATTACTATTACAAGGCTTTGACAATTACATACATTGTAATGCGGAATAGTAAAATGCGCAAATAAATGTAAAGTAGAGAGAAGAATTTGTCTTTATGGTTTTTTATGGAAAAGATTTTAATTAACCCAAATAAACTACTTAATTTTAATAACAAAAGAAATGAATTGATTATCTTAAATAAAACCTAAAATCTAAGTTAATTAAATTAAGAAGAGAAAATGAAACCTAAGTCTAAAATAGTTATTTAGAAAATGATTTGAAAGTTAATTTAAAAATATTTGAAGCATGGACAATAAATAAAACCTAGTTCTAAATATTAATAAAAAATAAAGTAAGTGTTTAAATTAAAATATTTAATAATTTAATTATCTAAGAAAATAAATTTTTGGTTTTTTTTTTGTTAAATAAAATAATTAAATAAATAAAATATAAAGTAAAATAAAGCTTTGGGATGAGTGTTAAAAAAGTGAAATGGAGGTTAAGGATAGTAAACAGGCCCAAGCAGTTTTTGTTTGGAATCAGAAAATATAAAAAAATGGAATTGGCTTGTGGTTAGTGAGTGTGATCGGTGGAAATAGAACTGACTGTTTTGAAATGCTGGTTCGCGAAATGTCGCGGTAAGCAAGAGTCGCCACCGTCTTTTATTTTCTCTAACAAGGAAAGGACAAAAGCACAGAAAAATTCCTTTTCGAGATGTTTCTCGGGTTCGGGAGGTAGATTATAGAAAGGGAAGGTGTTAGCACCCTTTCTATCCGTGGTTATCCACGGGCTCTTAGGTACTTGCTCACTATGTTTTCAAAATGTTTTGCTTTTCTTGTGTTTGTGGGTTTTGAAAAAGTTTTGTTTGAAAACTTCGATTTAACTCTTGTATCTGTCCTCAAGAGTATATGAAGTGTTTGTTTGAAAACTTTGTTTGAAAAAAGTGTAAGTGCGAAAAGTTGTTTTGTTTTGAAAGAGCAAGTACATGAGAACCTCTACCTACTCAAAAGAAATTAAGCTGTGTAAATGTCCTTTAGACAGTGTTATCCCACTATTGAGAAGTAGGTAGTACCGTCGTTGGAGTTTTCGGGTCAATTAGATTTTAGGGACATGTGGTCACCAAAGCAATAGTAGGACGCCTTAGCGGTAACCCTAATGTCCTAGATCCTTTTTATCCGAGGCAACCGTTTCGAGGCAACTTGGATCTTTAGACAGGAGGGCTACCTCTAAAACACCCTATACTCAATGACCACGTCGAGGCAACCAAGTGAGGCGTACCCTAGGAGTGGCATGTGCGAGTGTGTCTGGTTTCAAATAAATTATCTTTGCACATGTCATGGTGAGCTACGTTTTGATTTTATTTTGAGAACAAGTCTTGTCATGCGTAGGAGTTAATAATTGTGCGGAAAGTAAATTGCAGAAAGTAAATCTACGCTATTACAAGGCGTCGGGTATTTACATCGCCAAAAACATAACCCTTGAAAAGTAAATGCGATAAAATAAAGAAAGCGATAAAAGGTCCTAATTACGCTATTACATCCTCGGAGCAATTACATAAATATGATCAAAAATATTATGACAAACATACGCGCGAGAGAAAATTGAATCGGAGAAAGTCTTTAGGGTTTTGACCCTTTTTTGAGAAAGAATGAATTTTTAGTCCTTTTTGCATTTAATTAAACCTAATTCTAATTAATTAAATAAAAGAAATATTTTTTAAGTTTTTTATGTTTTTAATGAAAATAAAATAAAATAGTTAAATATATTAATTAACCTAATTCTACATGGATTTTATTTATTGTAAAAAAAAGAAGTTAAAGTTGACCTAATTAACTAAATTAATCTATGTTAGAATTTATTTACAAAAATAACAAATTAATAGTGAAATTAATAAATAATAATAATAATAAAAATATTTAATTTTCTGAATTTATTATGAAAATAATTAATTTTGTTAATTAAATAATAATAATAATAATAATAATAATAATAATAATAATAATAATAATGGTTAGTAAAACAATTAAATAGAAACTAAAATGTAAAAGAAAAAGAATAAAGAAACCAGGGGGTGCTGGGCCATTGGGAGGTGTTGATTGCAATTCTGGCCCATTTGCACACAAGCCCTTGTTGACTTTCTTTGATTGTCCAGGCGTTGGTTGACTAGGGAGTACCATGATCACCATCTTCTGGCCATTAGATTTGAGTTTGTGGCCACATGGCATGCTGAGGCGTGAGGCACATGGCACACTCCTTTTGGAAATCTGCACACAATCATGTTAAGAAAAATAATATAGGAGTTTTGGGGGACCTGGGATTCGAACCCAGGTCCCAATGATCACCAGCCAGCGCATCAACCACCAAGCCATTTGCACGTGTTTGATAAGATAATAACAATCAATTATAATATATACAAATCAACTCATATGCTATAAAACAAAACACGCGCACCCTTTTTTGAATGAACCAATGATTTATCGCCAGCTCGTCATCTTCTTCGCTGATGCCTGTAAAAAACAAATAGATAGCGGGGGTTTTTAACCCCCACAAAACACCATGATGAAAAATAGCGATTAGGCCTGTGTTGAATATAAATATTTCGCGAGGGTGGCTATGTGTTCGTCTGGTCTCAACGAATTCAACCATGGGTCTTATGAAGCTTAATTTTTCCTGTACTGTAAAGCCCCAAATCCAAAGTTCATGAACCCTAAAATTCAAACATGGCAACTTGTGATTCTGCGCGTTTTAATCCAATTCAGTTATACCATTAGCTTCATATGAGTTCTAGCAATGCAAAACAAACACAAAATCATGTTAAATATGCATGAATCATGAGTTACGATTATGAAAATAATATGCAAACCGTGGGTCTGTTCTTGATGATTTCTTGAGCTTTAGCACGTGAATTTGATTGCTACACGTTCCTCACACTTCCAGCAATGTGTTAGAATCCACAAAAGTCCTTGAATTGGCCTGGAATATAGAAAACAGTTTTCAAGTTTTCTTGAAATTTTTTGAATTGGTTATGGCTTTCTTGCAGCAGCTTTCACGTATGCATGAATAGGGTTTGATTGTGTATATATAGGAGACTGAAATTAGGTTAAAATCTTGCACAAAAATCCCTTGGAATGATGATTCAATATTTGATTGGAAATCACATCTTTTTGAATCTTTTTGATTGAAGAAACTTGCTAATTTTGGATATTTTGATATCCTTGATTGGTACACGAAATTGCCATCCTTTTTAGGTCATCTTTGCTTCACAAAAAGATTGAAAAACCATATCTTTATATTTTCCTACAATTTAAATCAGTTAAATGAATTAATATTAATAAAAAATCCAATTAATTAATAAAAAATAAGAAAATAAATTCATTAGGCTTGATGGGTCGTCCATAGGCCATGGATAAATTTTCAAGAAGAGATTTGAGGCCCATTAGCAAAAACAAAGTGTTTTGAGCAAAGTTGACTTTTGCAAATTCACAAAAATTTCCCAACTTCTCCAATGCATATCTTGCTCAATTTTGATCATATGAACATGTTCTTGGACATTATGGAAAGGTATTGAAGTCCTCTAACCAATTCCTTTGGTCCCATGTCATTTGGATTTACCAATCTCAAGTTATGGTCTTTGACTTAAAGTGCATTTTTGTTGACTTTTGAATTTGACCTATAATGTAGAAATTGATAACTTTTTGTGAGAGCATTTCTTGGACTTGGAATGTGAAGATGAGTTGTAGTAAATGTCATCCCCTTCAAAATTAGCATTGGATGGGATTTTTCTGATGAACCATGAAAAAGTTATGCCTTGGTCAAGATATAGTTGAATTTTCTACTGTCCAAAAATAGTAACTTTTTGCATCTTGATGATTTTTGAGCCATGCTTTTGGAATCATGATCAAGACTTGATCAAATGATGATTGTGGGCTCAAAATAAGATGTTGACCAAAAATTCTGACTTTTGACTGCAAAATGACCATTTTGCCCCTACAGTTGACTATGGATCAATTGGAGCTTTTGACTGTGCAAATTGACACTGTGAGTCTTGAGACTTGATATGTAGGTGCTTGAGGATGTATGTAGGCATATGAGACTTGATTTACCCATTGAAAACCTCAAATTCCTTGAAAGAAACAAAACCCTAATTTTGACTGGCTTAGGAGGCATTTGGACTGTGCAACCCTTGAGAAATCTTGAACCATTTGTAGATGATTCTTGACAAACCTTGAGTAATATGGGAGGGCAAATTTTTGGGTACAACAGTTGCCCCTGTTCAATCTTCTTAAACCTGAGGATGTAGATTGGCGTTCGAGCCTTTCGTGATCCAAAGGTGGAAGATGATTGAACACTAGAGTGCCCAGAAATTTGCACTCGCATGGTGTAGTATCAGCAATGTGATGTCAGGAATGGGCTTACAGATGCCATTTGGAGATGTGATAGATGGGAGGATGGGCTTATAGATTCCATCAGGAGATGTAACAGAATCTTGATCTTGTAAGTTGGAAGAGGGAACCTGTGCAGGGTTTCCTGATGATGAGCTCGTGTAAAACTGCATCTTTGAAGGAAGGAAACCTGTGTAGGGTTGACTGATGATGAGCCTGTGTGAAACTGCATCAGGAATTGAGAAGGAAACCTGTGTAGAGTTTCTTGATGACGAGTCCGTGCAAAACTACATCTGGAAAGAAAGAACCTGTGTAGGGTTGACTGATGACGAGTCCGTGTAAAACTTCATCTGGAAAGAAAGAACCTGTGTAGGGTTGACTGATGACGAGTCCGTGTAAAACTGCATCTTTGGAAAGAGAGAACCTGTGTAGGGTTTCTTGATGACGAGTCCGTGTAAAACTACGTCTGGAGTTGAAAAGGAACCGGTGTAAGGTTACTTTGGGATAAGTTCGTGTAAAACTTCTGGATGAACCGGGGTAAGGTTACTGTGAGATAAGTTCGTGTAAAACTTCTGGATGAACCGGGGTAAGGTTACTTTGAGATAAGTTCGTGTAAAACTTCTAGATGAACCGGGGTAAGGTTACTTTGAGATAAGCTCGTGTAAAACTTCTAGATGAACCGGGGTAAGGTTACTTTGAGATAAGTTCGTGTAAAACTTCATCTTGGAGCTGAGGAGGAACCGGTGTAGGGTTGCCTGAGGACGAGTCCGTGTAAAACTTCGCTTTGGAACTGAGGAGGAACCGGTGTAGAGTTTCCTGTTGATGAGCCCGTGTAAAACTTCATCTTGGAATTGGGAAGGAACCGGTGTAGGGTTACTTTGAGGATAAGTCCGTGTAAAACTTCCTCTTGGAATTGAGAAGGAACCGGTGTAGGGTTTCCTGATGATGAGTCCGTGTAAAACTACATCTGAAGTTAAGAAGGAACCAGTGTAGGGTTTCCTGATGATGAGTCCGTGTAAAACTACATCTGAAGTTGAGAAGGAACCGGTGTAGGGTTTCCTGATGATGAGTCCGTGTAAAACTACATCTGAAGTTGAGAAGGAACCGGTGTAGGGTTGCCTCATGATGATCAAGTAGATAACTGTCCTGTCTGGTTTCAGTTATTAACCCATGATCGGTCGTCCACAGAATTTTCTGGCTTGTTACAGGTGTTGATCTGGAACTGCAAAGGTAGATGGTAATCATCTTTTGATTGATCTTTCCTGAAAAGGTAACGAATTAGTTGTATGCAATGTCATGATGTATGAAATGCACGATGTCATGATGTTCTCAAAATAAATGAGATTGCGTTGTATGATGCGTATATGCATGTATCATGATGTATGGAAATGTGAGGTTTATGAATGTATCTCCGTCTGGAAAATAAATCCTTGACGAATGCCGGGAGCTTGTTAAATCCTAGGCTGATGTTGAAGAGTAGAGTTCTTCATTTCTGTTGGGGATGATGAACGGAGATGATTGCAAGAATAAACCGGTAGGAGAAGACGACTCCGTTGGGGAATAAACTTGGTGAAGAGATTACTCTGCGGGGAATTACTCTGTGGAGAAGAGATGCTTCACCGAGATTTTAACGATAACTCCGCCGGGGATTCCGTTGATAAGCTCTATTGGGGAATTTGATGATGAACTCCGCTGGGGATAGGAAGAACTTCGCTGAGGACGTCTTTCCATTGTAATTTGCGGAGGATAACCCAGTTAGACTCTGGTGGGGATAACCTTTAAATTTGGCTGGGGAGAGATATTTGTATTCTGCAGGGGACAAGCTTCCAGAATCTACTGGGGAGATGATTCAACTCTCCTGGGGAAACTTTTTGGACTGCACTGGGGAAATGGCTCCACTGGGGTGTCCGTATTATGCCGGGGAACGTTCTTATATTTTGTCGAGGGATATTAAGAACGTCGGGGATGCTTGCTGAGGAATATCGGTATACTCTGCTAGGGAATATTAAGATCTTCTGGGGATACCCAACCTTTCCAAGACTGACGGTAGACTAACTCTTCTTGGGGAAGAGTATTGCTGACTTGCTGAAGATACTGTGCCTTTTTAGGGCTGAGACCAACTCTGCTTGGGGAGAGTATTATTGAACCTTGTTTTACTCCGCGGGGAGTGAAGGTATCTTGGTCATATTCTTCAGCTGAACCTACCTTGGTGCCTTGGTGGACAGAGCATCTTGTACAGTTCGGACAATTCTTAGTGCCCCTGTTTCTGCGAGAGAAGGTACCTATGAGATGCTTGATAACTGCCGATTGACAAATCTTCTTCTGGTAGGAAAGTGATGAGATGACGGAACATAGTTGTACGCTTTTGATCCCTAACTTTTTCCTGGACCGCCCTTTCGGGTTTTCAGTCCACCGGGATACCCTTTTTTGCCCAAGCCGCCTTTTTAGGTTTTCGACTTGCCGGGTGTACAAATTTTTCATTTTCATCCCTTATTTTTGCCCGAACCCTTTTGGTTCACCGGGAAGCCCTTATTTTATCCTAGGCCAGTCGACCTAGCGGGTCTTTGATTATGCGTAGTATTTTTTCGACTATGTCCATGCTCTCAGAATGCAGGGAGTTGTCACCGTCAGTAGTGTTGTGTTGCCATGCTACCAGAAAATCTTCGTTCGATCATGCAAGATTTGTTGCGGGAATCCATGTCCAATTCCCCAAGTGACTCAGGCGGAGATTTGCCCCTGGCTATTTGGCATCTTTGAGAGATTCTCTGAATCTTGACTTAACTGCCCCCAGATGATGGAACATAATCATGCCTGCCCCTTGGTTGGAAGTGCTTTTGTTCACTAGATATTCACCGTGCGAATTTCTCTACTGTTCGAACAAATAGCCATATGCAAACAATGTTATTTTAAGAATGCAAAGCTTATGTCTGTCTTGAAGTTTTGAAAATGCAATTTAAAACAAGCGAATTTTTGTAAAATGTGATGTCAACTCGGGATTTTACAACAAACCCTACAGGAGTCAGGATACCTTTTGTAACAGTATGCTTTCGAACTAACCCATGCTTCAGCTAGGACTTTTAGGGGTTATAACGTGGCCTGGTTCACGGTTTAAGAAACAAAGGATAAAGGCTCAAATTTGTTTTGTACCCACCCGTTCTTCGCGATGTTCTTCGATCCTAAACTCAGCTAATCGTGCATTAGATCTTGTTTGAGTCTTTGCTCTGATATTCCGGTGATGGTTCGGATACTGATAGCTTATTTTGAATAGGCAGTCATTTCTTTTTGTTGAGGGTTTGTAGGACCTCTTTCTTTTTTATTTCGTTATCCCTGTTTTTTTCCTGAACTGTTTCTTTTGTGATTACAGTCAGCGGGATGCCCCAGTTTTTGTAAGTCTCCTTCATAGGTGTTGACTTATTGGGCTTTTATTTTGAGAGACAATGACTGCATGTCTTTATGATTATTCGGAACCATCACTGTCTTTTGTTTCAGAAGGACTTCTTTGATGCCCTGCATTGCACCTGGATCAACTGAGAGAACTACCCTGCCCCAGGTTATAATTAAGGGTTTTAATTTTTGCGTGAACAGAAAAACTCCAACTTCTTTGGCTCAGAGGGGTTGACGAGGGATTATCTTCCTTATAACTCCACTGTTTAGGATTTGAAATAATGCTTGTACCTCATCAGCGGGGTCTGTTCAAAAGCATACTGTAAAGATCGTGGTATCGTTTTCGTCATCCTCCCTCAAAAGGCTTAGAATTTTTTTAATCGAGAGTTGAACATCAAAAATGGAAGCAATTGTAAGCATAGTGAAAACAATTAATTCAAAACAGACATGTGTAATTCATTAATGAAATAAAAGAGTTTGACATGATAATTGTTTGAATAAGCAAAGAAAAATACAATTTCAGAATTTAAATGAACAAAAGTCTCTCAATCCTAGCCATGTTTTGGCAAGGGAGCAGTGATCACATTGGGAGTCTCAGAAGGCTCGAATTCGATCTCCTTAGCATCAATCATATTCTGGATCTTGTATTTCAGCGCCCAACAATCGTCAGTATCGTGCCCGCGGCTACCAGAATGGTAAGCGCACCTTGCATCTGGATTGTAGTTTGGAGAAGAAGTCTTAGGGTTCGCAGGAGGGTTTATCACCACAATCAGATTCATCTTCAACATGTGTTGCAGTGCTTCTGACAATGGCATGTTGATGTTGGTGAACTGTCTTTTAGGCTCGTTCGACCTTTGTTGATTTCCCTTTTGCTGTTGTCGGTGTGACGCAGAACCAGAGATCAAGACTGCCCCTACGTGTTGGTCACGACGACTCTTCTGAATGTACACAGCATTGGACTCTTTCTTCCCACTGTAAGGCTTTTTCTGAGCATCAGAAGGTGTAGCTTCTTGAATCTTCCCACTTTTGATGCCAACTTCAATTCTCTCACCATTCAAGATAAGGTCTGTAAACCCGGCTGAAGAATTTCCAATCAAATGGTTAAAGAATGGACCAGACAGGGTCCCCAAAAACATATCAACAAGTTCACGATCAGTTAGAGGTGGCTGCACCCTTCCAGCAAGGTCTCTCCACTTTTGAGCATATTCTTTAAATCCTTCTCCCATCCCTAGTGACATACCCTGGAGTTGGGTACGCGTAGGAGCGAGGTCGGAATTATACTGATACTGCTTATAGAATGCAGTAGCCAAATCCTCCCAGTTACGAATACTGGCTCCATCCAGCTGATAGAACCACTCGAGTTGAGTCCCTGAAAGACTATCCTGGAAGAAATGGATCCACAAATTCTTGTCAGCTGTATAAGGTTGGATCTTCCTTACATACGATCGGAGGTGCAGCTTTGGGCAGGAGGCTCCGTCATATTTGGCAAAGGCAGGTGCCTTGAATTTGTGGGGAATCACCACCCCAAAGGATAAGCCTAGGTCTCCAAAGTCCAATCCGGGCACATTTTGAATCTCCATAGCACTTAAGCGATCCTCTAGCTGTTTGTACCTATCCTCCGCAGGAGGATACTGTTCATCATCATAATCCGTCTCGTTGTCGGAGACCACGGGACTAGGAACCCTTCTCTCTTGTGGAATGTCTTTGCCTACAGATGAGGTAGTCAGCTCAACCTCATTCTGTAATCCATTCCCAGATCTGCGTCTAGTGTTGAACAAGATGGTCCTCTTCTTCTTCTTCTTCTTTTCCTTCAGAATCAGAGTCTTCAAATCCTGTTGACCCTGGGCTAGGCTCATAACCAACTCTTGGAACTGGGCATTCTGGGGCTGGAGGGCCTTGATAGCTTGTTCAGTGGCAGGTTTAGTAGACATGATGATTGCAGAAATAAACAGAGAAGAAGATAAGTGACCTGTAAAAAGGGTACCTGTAATGCAATGATATGTATGGTATATGTATGCAATGTTTTCAAGGATCTCGCGGGGTAAACAAGAAAATTGTTAGAATTTGAATTTTGTAGCTTGATTGAAGGAACTTCCTGTTGTTGAGAGTCGTTCTTCAAGAGTCAAGGCTCACCATATCGAGTGGGTCATAGCCCCTGACTCAAGTTATCGTGTTTTGATTTCCAGACAACCTTGGCTAGAGGAAAATAAATCCCCTTTTGCCCCTTGCTATACATTTGGTTCATCATGACCTGCATCACAAACCCTTGAGATCCTTGAAATGGTTAAGGACATGCTATGGTATGATGTTATGATGTGTATGATGTTATGTACGTGGATGCAAAGGTGTGAGGTGTAAGTAAGCCCTGTAATAAGTCCAGATTAAGGACTGTAAACAAAACCTGCAAGGAACTCATATGTCAGATAACAAGAATGTGCAAGTAGTTCAAGTTTGAAGGCACACAAGTCACACAAAAGAGCCCTTAGATTTTAGGCTGGCATGAAGTTTAGGTACTACCCTCTTGAAGTTAGTTGGCTCAAAACCTGTCCTATGAATAGTAACCGGGTTCTAAGGAGCTCAATATCATTGGATTGTTTTCTATGTTCATTTTCCTGATTTAGCCACTTAACTGGCGACCAAAATATTCCAAGAAAACAAACCTCAATGAGTGTAGTATCGAGTATCTACCAACTTCGGACTGCACCAAAGTCGGTCATCTCACTACCCCTAAAGAGGCCAGGATGGTCAAGTAAGGTTCTAGGTCAGTTGATGCTTCACGACACCACGTGGCGGCCCCGTACTCTCCTTGACTTGACTCAAGGGTTACCGGTACTCACCAAAGTGCCACATCAATGTAGCAACTGCTTCAACCATGTCAGTATACCCCGCACAGTTCCCTCACAGTTTGTTGCTACTTCTAAAGGGTATCCCCAGATCCGAGTTAGGATCTATAAAACTCCGATACAAGCCCACAATATTAAAGCATTCAAGGCATACAATTGAAAACATGGTGATCTAATCCTAAGGTACACCTCACTTATAAGATTCCCCAGCAGAGTCGCCCGTTCTGTGATCGGTCGGTGGAAATAGAACTGACTGTTTTGAAATGCTGGTTCGTGAAATGTCGCGGTAAGCAAGAGTCGCCACAGTCTTTTATTTTCTCCAACAAGGAAAGGACAAAAGCACAGCAAAATTCCTTTTTGAGATGTTTCTCGGGTTCGGGAGGTAGATTATAAAAAGGGAAGGTGTTAGCACCCTTTCTATCCATGGTTACCCACGGGCTCTTAGGTACTTGCTCACTATGTTTTCAAAATGTTTTGCTTTTCTTGTGTTTGTGGGTTTTGAAAAAGTTTTGTTTGAAAACTTCGATTTAACTCTTGTATCTGTCCTCAAGAGTATATGAAGTATTTGTTTGAAAACTTTGTTTGAAAAAAGTGTAAGTGCGAAAAGTTGTTTTGTTTTGAAAGAGCAAGTACCTGAGAACCTCTACCTACTCAAAAGAAAACTTTCGGGTCAATTCGATTTTAGGGACATGTGGTCACCAAAGCAATAGTAGGAAGCCTTAGCGGTAACCATAATGTCCTAGATCCTTTTTATCCGAGGAAACCGTTTCGAGGCAACTTGGATCTTTAGACAGGAGGGCGACCTCTAAAACACCCTATACTCAATGACCACGTCAAGGCAACCAAGTGAGGCGTACCCTAGGAGTGGCATGTGCGAGTGTGTCAGGTTTCAATTAAATTATCTTTGCACATGTCATGGTGAGCTACGTTTTGATTTTATTTTGAGAACAAGTCTTGTCATGCGTAGCAGTTAATAATTGTGCGGAAAGTAAATCTACGCTATTACAAGGCGTCAGGTATTTACATCGCCAAAAACATAACCCTTGAAAAGTAAATGCGATAAAATAAAGAAAGCGATAAAAGGTCCTAATTACGCTATTACATCCTCGGAGCAATTACATAAATATGATCAAAAATATTATGACAAACATACGCGCGATAAAAAATTGAATCGGAGAAAGTCTTTAGGGTTTTGACCCTTTTTTGAGAAAGAATGAATTTTTAGTCCTTTTTGCATTTAATTAAACCTAATTCTAATTAATTAAATAAAAGAAATATTTTTTATGTTTTTTATGTTTTTAATGAAAATAAAATAAAATAGTTAAATATATTAATTAACCTAATTCTACATGGATTTTATTTATTGTAAAAAAAAAGAAGTTAAAGTTGACCTAATTAACTAAATTAATCTATGTTAGAATTTATTTACAAAAATAACAAATTAATAGTGAAATTAATAAATAATAATAATAATAAAAATATTTAATTTTCTGAATTTATTATGAAAATAATTAATTTTTTTAATTAAATAATAATAATAATAATAATAATAATAATAATGGTTAGTAAAACAATTAAATAGAAACTAAAATGTAAAAGAAAAAGAATAAAGAAACCAGGGGGTGCTGGGCCATTGGGAGGTGTTGATTGCAATTCTGGCCCATTTGCACACAAGCCCTTGTTGACTTTCTTTGATTGTCCAGGCGTTGGTTGACTAGGGAGTACCATGATCACCATCTTCTGGCCATTAGATTTGAGTTTGTGGCCACATGGCATGCTGAGGCGTGAGGCACATGGTACACTCCTTTTGGAAATCTGCACACAATCATGTTAAGAAAAATAATATAGGAGTTTTGGGGGACCTGGGATTCGAACCCAGGTCCCAATGATCACCAGCCAGCGCATCAACCACCAAGCCATTTGCACGCGTTTGATAAGATAATAACAATCAATTATAATATATACAAATCAACTCATATGCTATAAAACAAAACACGCGCGCCCTTTTTTGAATGAACCAATGATGTATCGCCAGCTCGTTATCTTCTTCGCTGATGCCTGTAAAAAACAAATAGATAGCGGGGGTTTTTAACCCCCACAAAACACCATGAGGAAAAATAGCGATTAGGCCTGTGTTGAATATAAATATTTCACGAGGGTGGCTATGTGTTCGTCTGGTCTCAACGAATTCAACCATGGGTCTTATGAAGCTTAATTTTTCCTGTACTGTAAAGCCCCAAATCCAAAGTTCATGAACCCTAAAATTCAAACATGGCAACTTGTGATTCTGCGCGTTTTAATCCAATTCAGTTATACCATTAGCTTCATATGAGTTCTAGCAATGCAAAACAAACACAAAATCATGTTAAATATGCATGAATCATGAGTTACGATTATGAAAATAATATGCAAACCGTGGGTCTGTTCTTGATGATTTCTTGAGCTTTAGCACGTGAATTTGATTGCTACACGTTCCTCACACTTCCAGCAATGTGTTAGAATCCACAAAAGTCCTTGAATTGGCCTGGAATATAGAAAACAGTTTTCAAGTTTTCTTGAAATTTTTTGAATTGGTTATGGCTTTCTTGCAGCAGCTTTCACGTATGCATGAATAGGGTTTGATTGTGTATATATAGGAGACTGAAATTAGGTTAAAATCTTGCACAAAAATCCCTTGGAATGATGATTCAATATTTGATTGGAAATCACATCTTTTTGAATCTTTTTGATTGAAGAAACTTGCTAATTTTGGATATTTTGATATCCTTGATTGGTACACTAAATTTCCAGCCTTTTTAGGTCATCTTTGCTTCACAAAAAGATTGAAAAACCATATCTTTATATTTTCCTACAATTTAAATCAATTAAATGAATTAATATTAATAAAAAATCCAATTAATTAATAAAAAATAAGAAAATAAATTCATTAGGCTTGATGGGTCGTGCATAGTCCATGGATAAAGTTTCAAGAAGAGATTTGAGGCCCATTAGCAAAAACAAAGTGTTTTGAGCAAAGTTGACTTTTGCAAATTCACAAAAATTTCCCAACTTCTCCAATGCATATCTTGCTCAATTTTGATCATATGAACATGTTCTTGGACATTATGGAAAGGTATTGAAGTCCTCTAACCAATGCCTTTGGTCCCATGTCATTTGGATTTACCAATCTCAAGTTATGGTCTTTGACTTAAAGTGCATTTTTGTTGACTTTTGAATTTGACCTATAATGTAGAAATTGATAACTTTTTGTGAGAGCATTTCTTGGACTTGTAATGTGAAGATGAGTTGTAGGAAATTTCATCCCCTTCAAAATGAGCATTGGATGGGATTTTTCTGATGAACCATGAAAAAGTTATGCCTTGGTCAAGATATAGTTGACTTTTCTACTGTCCAAAAATAGTAACTTTTTGCATCTTGATGATTTTTGAGCCATGCTTGTGGAATCATGATCAAGACTTGATCAAATGATGATTGTGGGCTCAAAATAAGATGTTGACCAAAAATTCTAACTTTTGACTGCAAAATGACCATTTTGCCCCTACAGTTGACTGTGGATCAAGTGGAGCTTTTGACTGTGCAAATTGACACTGTGAGTCTTGAGACTTGATATGTAGGTGCTTGAGGATGTATGTAGGCATATGAGACTTGATTGACCCATTGAAAACCTCAAATTCCTTGAAAGAAACAAAACCCTAATTTTGACTGGCTTAAGAGGCATTTGGATTGTACAACCCTTGAGAAATCTTGAACCATTTGTAGATGATTCTTGACAAACCTTGAGTAATAAGGGAGGGCAAATTTTGGGGTACAATAGTGAGTAATCGGGGGGGTGATGTTCAGAAATAGAACTGAAGGCCCAGGCGTGCTTTGGAGACAAAAATAGAACAAAATAAATGTGAAAAATGCAAAAGGGTACTGTTGGGGCTCGAACCCAGGTCCCTACACACCAATGCTTTACGCGCGTTCCTCCTGCCACTAGGGTGGCTGTTTCATCCGTGAGTAATACAACTTGTAATAAATATAAAATAAACTCTTTCCTAATGGTAACTTCATCCCTAACCTTGCGCCAGAAGCAACACCATGTTTTGAATTTTGTATCTTCCTTTTTTCTCAACCAAATCAGAAAGTGTAAACATCAAACTTGTCAGAAATTTCATCACGATTTCAAATATATAAATAACTTGAACTAACACTCAAATATGAACATGAATTTCTGTTGGTACCAAATTCTGACCTAATTTTTTAGAAAGTTCATCTTCAAAATTCGCATCACTCAGGCAACATAAATGAAATCTAAGGGCATGGTTAGCTTCAGGGCTATGATGTCTACATTTTTTATTAACAAAGTAACCATTAATGATGCTTGTATGAGAAGTTCAAAATTAAGGAAACTTACCTTAAATCTGGAATTCGTATTTTGCGTTTGAGCACTCCTAGATGTGTTGCGATGATCTTAATAGCTTTAGTGGACTCCTAGGAAGCTAATGAAAATCTTACTTTGAATTGAGACTGGCGGAATCTCCTTGTAGAAGTCAATATGCAGAACTCTGTTTTTGGAAATGGAGGATGGTGATGGAGGTGTTACATTTGTGTAACAGTCCTGGATGAGTTCTAAATGATGTATGGAAGCTTTGTGATTGAATTTGAGTGAGAACGCACGAGTGAAATGTGAGTTTGGAATTCAAAGTCAGAAATGGCACAAAAATAGAGTTTGTCTGCAAATTATGATTTCAGGGAGTTTGAGGGAGTTTCTAGGATTGTGAATTCGTGTTTTAGGTTGAAAATACATCCTCTATTTATAGGAAAGAGGTTTGGAAGGTTCAAGGGATCAGAATCACAAGATCACATGTTATGGTTTTTGACTTGTTTTTGAAGCAATATTGACAAACATTGTTCCAATGCATAATACAAGACTATATAAAGTGGTTAGGAACTTAAAACATGTTGCTTCTGTATTTTGTGTTGAGTGTGTGCATAGGGAACAAGTTAGAGGCTCAATACAAGTTGATTTTGTGATTAAAGCAACTTTACAAGAATATAAATGTTACTTTGTGCCAAAAATGGATGAATATCTTGGACAATGGCTCAAATGTTTGGATCATAGCTCTAACATTTGTGTAATAAATTAATTATGGAGTTATTTGTAAGTTACAAGCCTGCAAAGCAAGATTATGCAGCATATGTTTGAAATTTGGTTAAGTGTTCATCATGAAAATGACTTATAATTCAAGAATGGATGTCCAACTTCTTCTCTTCGATTATATTAGCTCAAGCATGATCTCTTCAAGATCCTTGACATTTTGTAAAGCTTGAAACATTTTCTACAACCTTAATGTTGACCATTTTGGCTAAATCATGTTGGAACTAGGTGAAAATTGGTCAAGAAGTTAGGTCAAAAAATCTGCCTAAACTAGCTGAAAATTTCACTAAGTGTTTTATGAAAAATGTCATGACTTCATGGGCTTATATCTTCAAATCTAAGCATTTTTTGGACATCAACCCTCTAATAAAGTTTTAGAATTCATCAATATCTACAATTTTCATGATGAAAGTTTTCCTTGAATCATCTTGCATCTTGGTGAAAAAATATCATGAAGTAATGAATTTGTCAAGTATAAAAACACTTAGAAAATTTTCTAAGTCTTGAAAACTTTGACTTTTGGTGGACTTTTTGAATTACTTGATTCTTGATGATCAAGTTTGATATTTTTTAATATCTTGATGAATCTTGATCTTTGAAATTTAATATTGATCAAAAAGTCAAAGTTTGACTTTTTGTGTATCAGTTGACTTTTCATCAGTTGATCAAATTTCAACTATCAATTCAATGATATTGAGAAATGATTTGAGCCATGAAATTAGGTCAACATTTTATGTTTGAATCCTTGAAATCATGCTTCAAACCGTTATGTCATGTACTAGGTCAAAATCATTGATCAGTCATTCTCAATTAAAACCCTAATTTTGACAATTTTGCCCCTTTAATGATTTGAATGCTTTTCTTGAGGAATTGTGATCAACACTTAATCAATTGGTGAGAATGAATTCAAAATGTTTATGTGGGTCAAAAATCATGAAATTTGACTGTACTTTGACCACAGTTGACTTTTTACCCAATACAACTGATTTTTAGTCATCTGAGCAATTGACTGGGCAATTTTGAGATGCAAGACCTGAAACTTGGTATGAGAAATCTTGGAGACCTATAATGAACCATGAAAGTCATTTGGGGCATCAAAAGTCCAATTGTCCTTGAGAAAAACAAAATCCTAATTTGGAGGCTCAGTGCTTAGGAGGTGAGTTTGTCTGATCAAACCCTTGAGAATCCTCGAGCATTTGAGATCTTTGATGAAAAATGTCTTGAGAATAGAGAGGGAAAATTTTGGGGTACAACACAAGGCTTGAAAATTGACATGAGCATTCTTAGTGACATATGAAGAACCATGAAAACCACTTGAGACCTTAGAAACCCAATCTTTCTTGAGAAATACAAAACCCTAATTGTAGGTCACTGCTTAGGAGGAGGGTTTGTCTGGTCAACCCTTGAGTAGTCCTGAGTGTTTGAGACCTTCATGTGCATGAGGATGTATCTTGAATTAATTTGTCTTGAAAATGGGAGGGAAAAGTTTGGGTTACAACATGGTGCAATCTTGTTTTCTGGTCTTTGAGTAGCAGCTCTAATAGAAATTATTTCTTCTTGAATACTTGTGACTACTGAAGCAGATGCTTATTGAGAAGTAGACATTGAGATCTTCTTTCTGGTGAACATTCAACATTATTCAAAACTACAAATGCTTCTTGATAAGTGGATACAATAGTCTTTCTGATGCGTGCTTTCTGATAATTCTTAAGACAACAATCCTGAATCAATTTATAATATCTAATCTGCATACTCAAGAAACTATTAGAAACAAAATTATTTACATATAAAATATATGTATTGTTATCATTAAAATCCAGAGATTAATTGTAGAATCTAAATATTGTTCTAACAATACTTGTTGACTAACTCTCGATGGAGAAGGATCTTATTGCATAGGGTTAGAAGGAGACGCCACTAGAACTCGATCGTCTTCTACCTAAAGATGAAAAGGAAGAGGTGGAGCCCTAGTAGCTTCAACGCCTACATTGTTAACTTTCCAATGAACAACAAATTGAGTGGCTTTGGATGCCATCATGCTTGATCAATCTCTAGATGGATCCACTGGAGGGGGAGGTTGGAACTTTAAGAAATAAGTTTAGGAGACAAAGATCTAAACCTTTATAGAAGAAGAACTGAATTTCTATATTAAAATAATTTTAGACGTGGAAATTCGCGAAAATCAGATGTTGATTCCCACATAAGGTGCCACTATTTTTTTATGGAACCATAATGTTCCATGGATAGTTAACTAAGATCTTGGTACGATAGAGCAAGGTTTTGGTGTGATAGAAAGTTAACTGACCCTCAAGGTTAACACTTTAATGCTCAAGTCATTAAGAGAATGGGAAGCAATGTGAGATTCAGAATAAATTTGAATACCTGAAATGACACTTGTGATATGGTGGGAGAACTGACTTGGTTGTTTTATGTTTTATCTCAAATGTTGCGGTTAGCAAGAGTCGCCACCGACTTTTCTTTTATCCAAAAGGAAAGGCTGACAAGAACAGGAAAGACCTCTGAGATTATTTCTTGAGTTCGGGGGGTAGATTATGAAAAGGGAAGGTGTTAGCACCCTTTTTATCCATAGTTATCTATGGGCTCTTAGTTGCTTTCTAGATCACTCGCTCTTGTTTGAAAATGTGCTTTGTGTGGTTTTTTGAAAGTATTTTGAAAAGGCGCCATCGTTTAGGCAAACTTTGTAATAGTTCTTGTTCGTAAGAACGTATACAAAGTGTTGATATTTTGAAAATATTTCAAGTTTGAAAAGTGTTTTGAAAGTGTTTTTGAAAGTGTGGGTGTTTGTTTTTGAAGATAAGCAAGAGTGTTTGATTTGAAATTGAGCAAGCAACTAGGAACAATCTACCTACTCAAAAGTCTTAATTTGATTCTTCCTTTCCTTTGATATTATTATCTTACCGTTGATTTAGTAAGAAACCCTATCTTTGGATGTAAAGGGATGGGCGTGGGTCATCGTTTAGCTATGATAGCAATGTTGTGGGATATATTAGCAATTCTCTTTGAGGGACTAAGATCATTTTGAAAGGAAACTTTGATAGCGTCATCGAGGGACTACGATCTTGTAGTTTTTATTTATTTTTGCTAAGATACCCCACATGAATACCATGGCCATTTTTATAAGGCAACAAAGTGGATTTACCCTAAGGGTGTAAGTGTGGAAGTGTGTTGATTTACATGCATTGTTTTGTCTTGAATTAGGGTTTGCTAACTTGTTGATTTTAATCTTTCCATACAAACCCTAATTAACTAGTATTTATATATAAAGCATTAAATTGCGGAAAATAAAAAATACTAAGCTATTACATCAATAGGGGAGGGGTGTAAAAATTTACAAATGGGGGAATTGCAAGTAAATTACATTTAATTAATTATTACAACCATATTGAATATTGTACAAAATTGAAGATAAAATGCAAGAATGCAAAAATGGAAAAAGAAATGATTTTTATTTGATTTTATGAAGGGTTTTAATCTTGACCTAATTAAGAAACTAATTAGTGAAAATCAAATAAAATTAACTTAAATTAATTATTATTCTTAAAACCTTTTCATAAAAAACATAAAAAAAATATTTTTTAGTTAATTTCTTTTCATATAAAAATTATTTAATTAAAATAAAACTAAATTCTAAATTAATTTTAATTTACAAGAAAATAATATAATATAATAATTAAACCTAATTATCTAAATATTAATTAAAAAATAAATTAATTTGTTAAGAAAATTGTTTTTGTTCTTTTTAGTTTTTTATAAAGAAAAATAAAATATGAGTGTAAAAATAATAAAATAAATATTTTTGGATTTTTCTATTAATAATAAAACAAAATAATATAGTAATAAAAATAATAAAATGAAAATATGAAAGTAAAAAAAACTAAAATAAAAATAAAATGAAATAAAGAAATAATGGGCCAGGGTGTATGAAACATAATCAGGGGGGAAGTCAGCAAAAATAAAGGCCCGAGGAGGAGGAGGCCCAACACCTGTTGCAAACAAAAAAAAAGAGAGAAGAAACAGAAAATATGCAAAATAATGGCAAAACAGACGCTGGGGCTCGAACCCAGGTCCTAGAGGTGACAAGCGCGCGCTTTAACCACTGGGGTGGTGATACATCTATTAACTTAAACAAAACAATAAATATATGATACATGATTTTCCCTGACTGTACTTCATCTTCAACCTCCAGCCAAAGGATCTGTAACTTGCTCATTTCTCAACATTTTCAAAAATGTAAACATGAAACTTGTGCATTTTTCCATCACGAATCCAACCATGTAACTAACTTAAGCTAACATTCAAAGATAAGAATGAATTTATGAAAGTACCAAATTCTGACCTAAATGTTTCAACAAGTTCAAACTCAAAATTCTCCATGCTTAAGCAACATAAATGAAATCTATGGACATGTATAGTTTCAGGGAAATGATATCTACATTCTATCTTCATAAATGCAAGCCTAACAATGCCTAAATAATGAGATAGAAGTTCAAGAAAAAATACCTCAAAACTGAAATCGTGAAATGAGTTTGAGCTTATTTCAAGTGATGGTGATGATTAGGTTAGCTTCCTTGAACCTCCAGGAAGCTAATACAATGCTTACTTGATGCTAGGAGTGCTCGAATCGTGCTAGAGAAGTCAAGATGCAAGCTCTATTTTTTGGTTATGGAAGTGGATGAAGATGGTGTTACAGTTGAATAACAAGTGTTGGGATTGTTTATGTATGATGTTTAGAAGCTTTTGGAAGCAAAAGGCCAAGAAACGCACGAGGGAAATGGAAGTTTGAAGTTCTTGGTCAGAATATGCAACAATGGTAGTTTGAGATGCAGTTCTGAGTTTGGGAAAGTTTGGGAGCTTGAGTATTCGTGTGGTTGCTTGCAAACAACTTGTGCAATTATATGGAAAAGGTTCTAACACTTGAGGTGGTCAGAAGTGTGAGATGTAGAGTTATGGCTATGTTACTTGATTTTGAAGAAAAGTGAAAAACATAGTTTTAAGGTATAATACAAGCATGGTCTGAGTTGTTAGAGGATTTAGACAAGTTTCTTATGGCTTTTAGATTGTGTGTGATCATAAGAAAATAAGTACAAAGCTCAAGAATTGACTTTGTGCATAAAAACCACTTTTCAAATATGGCAATGTTGCCTTTCTTCCTAAAATGGTATTAAGCATGGGCAATGCATTGAATGCTTGGATTAAAGCTTTTAAAAGCTTTGTAAACATTTAATTATGGAGTGCCAAACAAGTTTGAGGCCTGCAAAGCAAAGATTATGCAGCCTAGGCTTGGATTTGAATTCTTGTTCATCATGGAAATGACCTATAATTCAAGAATAAATGTCCAACTTCTTGTCTTTGATTCTCTTTTCTCAAGCATGATCTCAATGAGTTCTTGGACATTTTGGAAAGATTGTAACATCCCCTACAACCTCTATGTTGATCACTTTTAAAAATTTCCCTTGGAACTATGTGAAAAATTGCCATGAAGTTAGGTCAAAAATCCTGCCTAAACTAGGGCAAAATTTCGTTGAGTTTCCATGTTTCATGAACATGTATTCAAAAAATTATAACTTGAAATCCATGCATTTCTAGGAGAAGTTGTGTTCTACAATGTTTTATATCTCATTGAGATCTACAACTTTCATGCTGAAAGTTTCCTTTGAACCATCTTGCATCATGGTGAAAATTTTGCTCAAAGTTGTGAAAAAATATGAAATTTCCAACACTTAGAAAAATTTCTAAGTTTAGAAATTTTGACTTTTTGAAAATGAAATCTTGAATTTTTGATTTCTTGATGAATAAGTTTCATATTTTGACATATTTTGATGAATTGTAATCTTTGACACTTGATTTTGACCAAAAAGTTAAAGTTTGACTTTTTAGTGTATAGTTGATTTTTGATCCGTTGACTGAAAATTCATCTGTCAACCAATTGGACTTGAGTAATGTTTTGAGCCGTGTAATTAGGTCAAAATGATTCATTTGAGTCCTTGAGATCATAACTCAAACCAATCAACCATTTTCTAGGTCAAAAATATGAAATTGTACTTCCTCAGTCAAAACCCTAATTTTGACCATTTTGCCCTTTTGATGATCTGATCAAATTTCTTAAGAAATTATGATCCAAACTTGATCAATTGAAATATATGAGCTCATGATTATATGGATAAAAAATTATGAAGTTTGAATGTAAATTGGCCACATTTGACTTTTTCCCCAATACAACTGATTTTAGGTCAATTGATCAATTGACTAGGAAAAAATGTGATCCAAGGCTTGAAACATGACATGAGAAATCTCGAGGGTCCAAAAATGATCCATGAAAGTCATATGATACATTCAAAGTTCATTTGTCCTTGTGCAATCTCAAACCCTAATTTTCAGTCATCAGTGCTTGAGGAGGTGTATTGAGCTGATCAACCCTAGTGCAGTCTTGAACTAAAGGAGATCTTGTGAGATATTATTTGAGAAATGAGAGGGAAAATTTTGGGGTACAAAAGCTGCCCTTGTTTAATCTTCTTAAACCTGAAGAGTTAGATTCACGGATCCGCCATTCGTGACTTGAAGGTGAAAGATGATTGAACACTAGAGTGCCCAGAAATTTGCACTCGAAGATGGATTGTGAATGGGCTTATAGATGCCATTTGGAGGAATGTTGGTAAACATTGGAAGAAGTATCAGCATAAATCTCTTGTTGATTTATACTAAAACTTGATATTTTACCTGTGAGAAAAAAGAGTTAGTAAAATACAAATGTATGCATGATGTTCACCAGATATGGTATTATGCTAAATGCATCGTGTATGTACAAATGAGATGTATGTTCTTTTTTTGTCTGGGAAAATAAATCCCTGAATGTTGCTGAGGATTTTTGGGAAGTTGACTCCTGGATTTCCGTTGGGGATGAAGAATATACATATCTTCAAACTTTGTTGAAAGGATGCTTCCGCTGGGGAATTTCTCTTGAATGTCAGCTGTTATCTGGTCGGATCCAGGCTTCACAATTTGCTGAGGATGAAGTAGTCAACTGCTATCTGGTCGAATCCAGGCTTCACGGCAACTTACTGGGGAAGAGACAATTTAAATGTTATCTGGTCGGATTCCAGGCTTTGTAGAAAATTTCTTGGAATTGAACTGTTATCTGGTCGGGTCCAGGCTTTACAACAACTTGCTGGGGATAAGGAAGTTAACTGTTATCTGGTCAGATTTTGGCTTCGCAGTAACTTGAAATGGTAACTACTATCTGGTCGGGTCCAGGTTTCATGGTTTTTTGGAAAGTTGTATTATTATCTGGTCGGGTCCAAGCTTCACAGTGTCTCTCTGGGGATCATAGTTAATTATTATATGGACGGGTTCCAGGTTTCATAACAAATTTATGAGGGTAATTGCTATCTGGTCAAATCCAGGCTTCACAACAACTTGTTGGGGCAGAGGCAAACTCTATTGGGGGAAAGAAGTTAAACCTTGGTCTAGTTGAGTTCAGGTTCTTCTTAATTTTGAAGAGTTAAACTATTATCTGGTCGGATCCAAGCTTTATAGTATCTTAGATTGAGGTTAACTGTTATCTGGTCGAGTCCAGGTTTCAGAAACTCAAATTATTATCTGGTCGGGTCCAGGTTTCAGCAATTGATAAATTCAAACTATTATCTGGTCGGGTCCAGGCTTTATAGTAGTTTGAAAGTTTACACTATTATCTGGTTGGGTCCAGGCTTCATAGTGACTTGAGTAGTTGACTATTATCTGGTCGGGTCCAGGCTTCATAGTAACTTTTGGAGATAATAAAGGTTTTATTAATGACTTTACCGGGGATTAGGGTTTGTGGCCCTATGATTTGTAATAATATGAAAAGCAAACTTAAGCTGGAGAATGTAGACTCAGTCAGGGAGGACAGACTCAGCTTGGGGAGGATATACTCACCTTGGGGAGGATATACTCAACTGGGGGTAAAAAGCTCAGTTGGAGAATTTTGTACTTAGCTGGGGAGTTATGCTACTCGTTGTTTGTTGGGGAAATAAACCTTGTTGAAAAAGTGAGTTCCTTTTAGGAAGAGATCCACGAGGCTTCTATTTATAAGATTCATCTTAGATGGAGAGAGAGCTACCAAGAGATTGATACTCTGGTTGGAGATTATCCTATGCAAAGAGACTTTGTTAGTAACTGTGTTGAGAAGGATGTTAGTGGAATAACTATGTGAGGGTATTCCATATTTATTGGAGAGGTGCTTGTTACTGCTTAGGTCATATGTGCCAAACAGTTTTAATTATGTTCATATTCATATGTTCATTCAATTTTAGTTATTGGACAAGTTTGCATTCAAAACAAAGACAGGAAGTTTGCACTTCAAAGTATATTTGTATTGATATTTTTCCCATGAATAGGAGTTTTTATACAAAGAGACGGAGGTCCTAGTAAGAGGAAATTTTCAAAAGGAAAACAAAATTGAAAAAAAAAAGAAATAGCCATGTGAAATCATCTCATTGCCTTCCAACTCTACTATTTCCCCAATGTCTTCGAATGCCCCTTGCCGTTGACAGAAGTTGATTAGATTGATCTTGGACCATTTGAACTTGGACCTTGGTGATAAAATTGAATGTGGTGATTCCATGGGACATAGTCATACGCTTTCAATCCTTAAATTTTTCCCGGACCGCCCTTTCGGGTTTTCAGCCCACCAGGATACACATTTTTTCCCAAGTTGCCCTTTCGGGTTTTCAACCTGCCGGGTGTATAATCTTTTGCATATATCCCTAATTTTTTCCCAAACCTTTTGGTTTGTCGGGATGCCCTTATTTTGCCTAGGTGTGTCAACCTAGCGGGTCTCTTATGCGTAGTATTTTTTAACTATGTCCGCATTTATAGGATGTGGGAAGTCTTCACCATCCATGGTAGTCAGCATCATGGCACCGCCAGAGAACACTCTCTTAACAACAAATAACCCTTCGTAGGTGGGAGTCCATTTGCCTCTGGGGTCGCCTTGTGGTAGAATGATGTGTTTTATCACCAAGTCACCAGCTTGATATACTCGAGGCTTGATCTTTTTGTTGAAAGCCTTGATCATACGTTTTTGGTACGTCTGACCATGACAAATAGCAGCCAATCATTTTTCATCGATCAAGTTCAGCTGATCCAATCTCATTTGAATCCACTCATCTTCGCTTAAGCTTACTTCATTCATAATCCTCAGCGAGGGAATCTGAACTTCCACTGGCAAAACAACTTCCATGCCATAGAATAGAGAAAAAGGAGTTGCCCCAGTTGATGTTCTAGCTGAAGTGCGGTAGCCATGTAGAGCAAACGACAACATATCAAGCCAATCCTTATAGGTTACCACCATTTTCTGCATAATCTTCTTGATATTGTTGTTGGTCGCTTCGACTGCGCCATTCATTTTCGTTCTATATTGAGAAGAATTATGATGCTTGATCTTAAACTGAGTGTTAAGCTCAGTAATCATAGCATTGTTGAGGTTAGTCCCATTGTCGGTGATAATCCTTTCGGGGATACCATGGCAGCAGATGAGGTTGTGTCTGATGAATCTGGCTACCACATTCTTTGTGACTGAGGCAAAAGAGACGACTTCGACCAACTTGGTGAAATAATCAATAGAGACCAAAATGAAACGATGACCATTGGAAGCGGTTGGCTTGATCTCTCCAATCATATCAATGCCCCACATTGCAAATGGCCATGGGGTTGTCATGACATTCAGAAGGATATGAGGCACATGGACCTTGTCAGCATAGATTTGACATTTGTGACAAGTCCTTGAGTGTTGATGGAAATCAGTCTCCATTGTTGACCAATAATAGCCAGCTCTTAAGATTTTCTTTGCCATCGTATGTCCACTTGAGTGAGTACAAAAGAGACCATTGTGCATGTCTTCCATGATTTCCTCTGCCTCCTTCTTATCCATACATCGGAGTAGAGTGGAGTCATGGTTGCACTTGTACAATATTCCGTTGCTTAGGAAGAATTTGGCTGCAAATCTTCATAAGAACTTTCTGTCATTGATGGATGCTCCCTCTGGATACTCTTGTGCATCAAGATATCTCATCACCTCATGGTACCATGGCTTTTCTGCGTTAATGTCAAGCTCAAAGAAATATACAGGTTCGTCAGATCTTTCAATTGTAATCATACGGGCTTCATTGTCCCATCTTACCTTGAACATTGAAGACAAGGTTTCCAAAGCGTCAACCAACTAATTTTCTTCCCTAGGGAAGTGCTCAAAAGTGATCTCTTCGAAGTAAGGAATTAGGGATAGCACAAGTTCCTTGTAAGGGATAATATTAGGGTGCTTAGTGTCCCAATCTCCTTTTACTTGGCTAATCACTAAAGCAGAATCCCCAAACACATTCAAATGCTTGATCCTCAAGTCAATGGCAGCTTTCAGCCCCAAGATGCACGCTTCATACTCAGCCATATTGTTCGTACAATCGAAGCATAGTCTGGCAGTGAAAGGAGTATGGCAACCTTCAAGAGAGATGATCACAGCACCAATTTCGTTACCTAAGGCGTTGGAAGCCCCATCGAAGACCATAGTCCATCGAGATCCTTGTTCAGGTCCGTCATATGGTCCAGGTTTCGCACAGTCAGTTACCAGCATGATGTTCTCATCAGAGAAGTCGAAGTTCATTGACTGATAATCATCCACAGCTTGATGGGCCAAATGATCAGCTAGTATGCTTCCTTTGATGGCCTTTTGCATAGTGTATTGATTATCGTACTCAGTCAAGATCATTTGCCATCTGGCTATCCGTCTGGAAAGGGCAGGTTTCTCGAAGATGTAATTGATTGGGTCCATCTTAGAAATTAACAGAGTGGTATGAGTCAACATATACTGTCTTAGTCGGCGAGAAGCCCCTGCCAGAGCACATAAAGTTTTCTCGAGCAGTGAATATCTGGTTTCACAGTCGGTAAACTTTTTTCTCAGGTAATAAATAGCATGCTCTTTTCGGCCAGACTCGTCAAGTTGGCCCAAAACACACCCCATAGAGTTCTCTAATACTGTCAAGTACATGATCAAGGGTCTTCCTTCAACTGGAGGCATGAGAATAGGAGGTTCTTGTAGGTATTCTTTGATTTTGTCAAAGGCAGCTTGGCATTCATCATTCCATCTGACTACCTTATCTTTCTTCAAGAGTTTGAAGATTGGCTCACAAGTAGCAGTTAAGTGTGATATGTAGCGGGAAATGTAATTGAGACGACCCAAGAATCCTCTGACTTCCTTTTTAGAATATGGGACTGGCATTTCTTGGATTGCCTTTACCTTAGCAGGATCAACTTCAATGCCTTTATTTCTGACAACAAATCCTAGAAGCTTTCCAGATCGTACTCCAAACATGCACTTGTTAGGGTTTAACCTCAGTTTGTACTTTTTCAGCCTCTCGAATAGTTTGTACAGGTGATCGAGATGTTCTTCTTCAGTTTGTGATCTGGAAATCATGTCGTCCACGTATACCTCTATTTCTCGATGTATCATGTCATGAAACAAATCTACCATAGCCCTTTGATATGTTGCCCCTGCATTCTTTAATCTGAATGCCATGACCTTATAGCAGAAAGTGCCCCATTGCGTAACGAAAGTAGTCTTCTCTATGTCTTTAGGAGCCATCCTTATCTGATTATAGCCAGAGAAACCATCCTTAAAAAAGAAGACTTCATGCTAAGCAGTATTATCGACCAAGACGTCAATGTGTGGTAGAGGGAAGTCATCCTTGGGGCTTTCCCTATTCAGATCCCTATAGTCTACGCACATGCGAACTTTTCCGTCCTTCTTTGGCACCGGTACCACATTGGCAACCCATTGGGTGTAGGATGTCACAACTAAGAATCCTTAATCAAATTGTTTCATCACCTCAGCTTTGATCTTTTCATACATATCAGGCCTCATGCGACAAACCTTTTGTTTGACGGGCAGACAGTCTTCTTTTATCGGCAGACGATGGACTACGATGTCGGTATCCAACCCAGGAATATCGTCATAAGACCAAGCAAATACTTCCACATAATCATGCAACATCTGAACCAACCTGCTCTTGACACTTCTTTCCAAGTTAGAACAGATCTTGATTTCCTTCTTATTTGACTCAGTACCCAGATTGATGACTTCAACTGACTCTTCGTGTGGATGAATAGATTTTTCCTCTTGCAATAGAAGTCTGGCTAGTTCTCCCGGTATTTCACAATATTCCTCGCCTTCATCTTCGACTTGGTTGATTGGACATTCGAAGTCATAGCCGGCAATAGTAGAGTCATTAGCAATAAGATCCGGAGTGGATGAAGACCTGCAAGAGTGTGTGTGTGTGTGTGCATGTAAGATACATGACTATTTTTTTGAAAATGCATTTGAAAGAAAGGAAAGAAAATGAACACAAATATTTGAATGCAAAAGAGTCCAATGTATTGAATGATCATATGATTAGATGAACATAAATAAAACCCTTGACAAATGGACCAAAGTGCCTCGGGCCAGGCACATGGCTTAAAAGGCATTGCTGAAATACTACACACAACAAGTTCTTAAATTGAAAGAAAAGTAATAACAAGTAGATTACTACTCAATGAAGGAGATGGGCACGGAGTCCTTTGCATGCCAATTCTTCAGCTCCATTGTAGTTGGATACTCCCAACCTTCAAATGCAGCTTCTTCATTTGAATCACCCACATCATTGACTTTATTGACATCCTTGACATGCCTTGGCATAGGCGCGGTGATTACATTCGACATTGGAGGAGGATCAAACTCAATAGTCTTGTTGTCGATCAAATCCTGGATTTTGTTCTTCAAGGCCCAGCACTGGTCAGTCTCGTGCCTGGGGCTGCTCGAGTGGCAAGTACACTTAGCGTTCAGATTATAATTTAGTGACGAGGTATCAGGGTTGGCGAGAGGATCGCGCAATGTCACTAAATTAGCCATGAGCATGTGTTGTAAGGCTTGAGACAGTGACATGCCTAACCTCGTAAATTGTCTTCTTGGAGTTTCAAAATGTTGATGATTTGCAGATGGTCTTGGAGTAGGAATTGTATTGGATATTCGAACGACATTGATAGACGGGTGATCATTCTTCTTGGCACGGGCCCTAGCCCCGTACACAACATTGTCTTCCTTTTTTGCAGCAAAAGGTTTCTTGATAGGATTGGAAGTGGAGGTAGATTCCACAGAGATCTTCCCACTTTTTATGCTGCTTTCAACTTTTTCACCGGTTAAGATTAATTTGGTGAAACCAGAAGAAGAGCAGCCAACCAACAGATTAAAGAAAGGACCAGATAAAGTGCTCATGAACATGTCAATGTGCTCCCTATCAGTCAAGGGTGGTTGAACCCTACTAGCAAGGTCTCTCCACTTTTGCGCATATTCCTTAAATCCTTCATTCTTTCCCATGGTCTTATCTTGTAATTGAACCCTCGTTGGCGCCAAGTCGGTGTTGTACTGATACTGATGGTAGAAGGCGGTAGCTAAATCCTCCCAAGTATTGATACGGGATCCATCCAACTGATAAAACCATTCAAGTTGTGTTCCAGCCAAGCTCTCCTGGAAAAAGTGAACCTAAAGCTTCTTGTCAGCAGTGTGCGGCTGTATCTTGTGCACATAGGATTTTAGATGGAGTTTTGGACAAGAAACTCCGTCGTACTTTGCGAAGATTGGTATTTTGATTTTATTGGGGATGACTACCCCAGAGATCAAACCCAAATCATCAAAATCTAAACCGAGGACGGCTTGGATTTCAACAACTTTCAATCTGTCTTCTAACTGAATATATTTGATATCTACGGGTGGATACTGCTCGTCGAAATAATCATCATCAGATACTTGGTCATTAACACAGTCAGCCTGAGTACTCTTGACCTCACCAATCTGGTTCTCATCCTCTTCAGATGAATCTCCTCCTACTGGGATTTGACAGACTGTCTCCTTGAACCTTCTACCCATGTTGAGTAGAGCTTTATTCTTTGGCTTCTTCTTAACGGCTAACAAAGCCATCATATCTTCCTGCCCCTTGGCTAGGGCTAGTAGAGTTTCCTGAAACTGAGAATTTTGGGCTTGGAGATCCTTCACAGTTTTCTCTAGATCCATCTTGATGAAATAAACAGCAGAAAGATAAGGAAACTTAATATGCGAGAACCTGGCATGTTATGATGCATGGAATATGTATATGCAAATGATTTCAAGGATTAATGAGATTTAAATTTGTACAGACAAAAGAATGAACAAACGTTAATTTTCATTAAACAAAACAAGAAAGATTACATCATGCCTCTTGGGCTTACAAAATAACTTTCTAAGATAAAAAGACTGAATGCATCCTCTTTGGTGCGAGATAGGCGTTCACACTTTTCTCCTCTTGTAGCTGCTTCGTAAGCTCCAAGACCCTCTTCTCACTAGCATAGAATTGAGATTAAAAAGTGTCTCGTTCTTCCTTAAGCTGAATCCACCCTTTTTACAAGTCTTCAAGAGAGGTAGGCACGTCGGAATGGAGGATAGTGTATGGGACATCTCCTTCAACCACAAGCTCCATGATGACTAGTAAGATGGAAGGATAAGGCATCACAAGTTTTTGAGCACGAGTTCACACCCATTTAAGGTAAGGCTAGAGGGGAGTGGAATTCTTGTGTCCTAGTGTCTTGCTATCCACCTTGTTCAACATCCTCCAAGCTCGGATAAACCTCTGACAGTAACCTTGATTGTCATTCTCGTAGTCAAATACCACTCCTTGGATAAGCATCTCAAGTGGACCATCCCTTCGGGCATAACCAAACTGTCGCAAGGACAAGCAGGGGTTGCAAGTGATACCTCATCTAATGCCAAGTAAGGGGACATTAGGTAATTCTCCATAACGGTCGATGATAGTAAAATTCTCCAAAGATTTGGAACACCAATGAATATCTGAATGTCTGAGCGTCATCAACCTATGGGACCACCTTGAACCTTGCTCATTCTTTAATATAAATTGGGGAAGATGAGAAATAAACCATCTTGCCAAGAGATGAGTACAACACATGAGGATACCTCTCTTCCTCATAGTGCGAGAGTGAAAAGAATGTAGGATGTCTCCTAACAAAGTAGGTACTGGGTTACGAGATATGGAGATTTTGATGGCATTTACATCTATGCGTTAGTCGGGATTTGGAAACAAAACCATCCCATAGATGAGAAGGGCCACAATTTATTCAAAATCTTGTAAGTCCAAGGAGTTCCAACAATCTTGAGCTTTCTAAAACAAGAACTTGGCCAAGAAACCTTTGACACCACTCCTTGTTTCCCAATTAGTTGTGATATCAGATTGTTGCAAGTGTAGTGCTTGGGAAATCTCCTCAGGTTTTGGATCTCTTTCCGTACCATTGAAGGGTAGTTGATTGAGAATGGAATCCTCAAGAGTTGGGAGAATTCTTCCAAAGTTGGTACAAGTTGATAATCGGGAAAAGTGAAGAAATGTGTAGAGGATCAAAGAAATGGAAAAGCACCTTCATCATATCTTCATTAGTATTTGAGGTAACCAGGTTTAGGAGGCGACCATGTATTTCAGTGAATGGAGAATTCTCAGGAACCCTTGATGCTAACTCTTTGAGTTAAGGAGGGATCCTTACGAGATTGACTTGAATGGTTTTCTTGCGAATAGAATCCATGTCCTACAAAATATAACAAAGATAAATCCCAAAAATCCTTGAAATGGTTAGTGAGTATGAATATGATGTTATGATGTTTATGATGTTATATACAAATAAATATATACAAAAAAAACAAACAAGTCCTTAGGTTTAGGCTTGCATGGAGTCTTATAGGTAAGTACCCTCTTGAAGTTTAGTTGGCTCAAACCTGTCCTAGAAATAGTAACCGGGTTCTAAAGAAGCTCAATATCACTGGTTTGTCTTCTCGGGCATTGTTTCAGCGCAAGCCTCTTTAATGGCGACCGAAATATCCCAAAAAAAAAACCTCAATGAGTGTAGTATCGAGTATCTACTAACTTCAGACTGCACCAAAGCCGGTCATCTCACTACGTCCTAATGGCCAAGTTGGCCAAGTAAAGGTTTTAAAGTCAGTTAGTGCTTCATGACATCACTCAGCGGCCCCGTATTCTCCTTGACTACTTAAGGGCTACCGGTACCCACAAATATGTCACACTAACATAGTTATTGCTTAGACCATGTCAGTGTACCCTGCACAGTTTCCACAATGTATTGCTATTTACCTATAAGGTATCCCAAATCCGGGTAGAGGATTTAAGCCCAAACAAAGAACCAAAATATAAAGCATACAAGTCAAACAATGAAAGCAAGTAAAGGTGATCTAGCCCTAAGGTAACCCCACTTTTAAGAAATTCCTCAGCAGAGTTGCCAATTCTGTGATACGGTGGGAGAACTGACTTGGTTGTTTTGTGTTTCATCGTAAGTGTTGTGGTTAGCAAGAGTCGCCACCGACTTTTATTTTATCCAAAAGGAAAGTCTAAAAAGAATAGGAAAGACCTTTGAGATTATTTCTTGAGTTCGAGGGGTAGATTATGAAAAGGGAAGGTGTTAGCACCATTTTCATCCATAGTTATCTATGGGCTCTTAGTTTCTTGCTAGATCACTTGCTTTTATTTGAAAATGTGCTTTGTGTGGTTTTTTAAAAGTATTTTGAAAAGGCGCCATCGTTTATGCAAATTTTGTAATAGTTCTCGTTCGTAAGAACGTTTACAAAGTGTTGATCTTTTGAAAATATTTCAAGTTTGGAAAGTGTTTTGAAAGTATTTTTGAAAGTGTGGTTGTTTGTTTTTGAAGATAAGCAAAAGTGTTTGATTTGAAATTGAGAAAGCAACTAAGAACAATCTAACTACTCAAAAGTCATAATTTGTTTCTTCCTATCCTTTGATATTGTTATCTTACCATTTATTTGGTAAGAAACCCTATCTTTGGATGTAAAGGGACGGGTGTGGGTCATCGTTTAGCCATGATAGCAATGTTGTGGGATATCTTAGCAATTCTCTTTGAGGGACTAAGATCATTTTGAAAGGCAACTTTGATAGTGTCATTGAGGGACTATGATCTTGTATTTTTTATTGATTTTTACTAAGATACCCCACATGCATACCATGGCCATTTTTATAAGGCAACAAAGTGGATTTACCCTAAGGGTGTAAGTGTGCAAGTGTGTTGATTTACATGCATTGTTTTGTCTTGAATTAGGGTTTTCTAACTTGTTGATTTTAATCTTTCCATACAAACCTCAATTTACTAGTATTTATATATAAAGCATTAAATTACGGAAAATAAAAATGCTAAGCTATTACATCAATAGGGGAGGGGTGTACAAATTTACAAATGGGGGAATTGCAAGAAAATTAAATCTAATTAATTATTACAACCATATTGAATATTGTACAAAATTGAAGATAAAATGCAAGAATCCAAAAATGGAAAAAAGAAATGATTTTTATTTGATTTTATGAAGGGTTTTAATCTTGACCTAATTAAGAAAATGATTAGTGAAAATCAAATAAAATTAACTTAAACTAATTAAGAAAAAAAATTAACTAAAAAAGATTTTTTTATGTTTTTTATGAAAAGGTTTTAAGAATAATATAAAAATTATTTAATTAAAATAAACCTAAATTCTAAATTAATTTTAATTTACAAGAAAATAATATAATATAATAATTAAACCTAATTACCTAAATATTAATTAAAAAATTAATTAATTTGTTAAGAAAATTGTTTTTGTTCTTTTTAGTTTTTTATAAAGAAAAATAAAATATGAGTGTAAAAATAATAAAATAAATATTTTTGGATTTTTCTATTAATAATAAAACAAAATAATATTAATAATAAAAATAATAAAATGAAAATATGAAAGTAGAATAAATTAAAATAAAAATAAAATGAAATAAAGAAATAATGGGCCAGGGTATATGAAACATAATCAGGGGGGAAGTCAGCAAAAATAAAGGCCCAAGGAGGAGGAGGCCCAACACCTGTTGCAAACAAAAAAAGAGAGAAAAAACAGAAAATATGCAAAATAATGGCTAAACAGACGCTGGGGCTCGAACCCAGGTCCAAGGGGTGACAGGCGCGCGCTTTAACCACTGGGGTGGTGATACATCTGTTAACTTAAACAAAACAATAAATATATGATACATGATTTGCCATTACTGTACTTCATCTTCAACCTCCAGCCAAAGGATCTGTAACTTGCTCATTTCTCAACCATTTTCAAAAATGTAAACATGAAACTTGTGCATTTTCCACAAAGAATCCAACCATGTAACTAACTTAAGCTAACATTCAAAGATAAGGATGAATTTATGAAAGTACCAAATTATGACCTAAATGTTTCAGCAAGTTTAAACTCAAAATTCTCCATGCTTAAGCAACATAAATGAAATCTATGGACATGTATAGTTTCAGGGAAATGATATCTACATTCTATCTTCACAAATGCAAGCCTAACAATGCCTAAATAATGATATATAAGTTCAAGAAAAAATACCTCAAAACTGAAATCGTGAAATGAGTTTGAGCTTGTTTCAAGTGATGGTGATGACCAGGTTAGCTTCCTTGAACCTCCAGGAAGCTAATGCAATGCTTACTTGATGTTGGGAGTGCTTGAATCGTGCTAGAGAAGTCAAGATGCAAGATCTGTTTTTTGGTTATGGAAGTGGATGAAGATGGTGTTACAGTTGGATAACAGGTGTTGGGATTGTTTATGTATAATGTTTAGAAGCTTTTGGAAGCAAAAGGCCATGAAACGCACGAGGGAAATGGAAGTTTGAAGTTCTTAGTCAGAATATGCAACAATGGTGGTTTGAGATGCAGTTCTAAGTTTGGGGATGTTTGGGAGCTTGTGTGTTCGTGTGTTTGCTTGCAAACAACTTATGCAATTATATGGAAAAGGTTCAAACACTTGAGGTGGTCAAAAGTGTGAGATGTATAGTTATGGCTATGTTACTTGATTTTGAAGAAAAGTGAAAAATATAGTTTCAAGGCATAATACAAGCATGGTATGAGTTGTTAGAGGCTTTAGAAAAGTTTTTTATGGCGTTTAGATTGTGTGTGATCAGAAGAAAACAAGTGCAAAGCTCAAGAATTGACTTTGTGCATAAAAGCCATTTTTCAAAAATGGCAATGTTGCCTTTCTTCCTAAAATGGTATTAAGCATGGGCAATGCATTGAATGCTTGGATTAAAGCTTCTAACAGCTGTGTAAACATTTAATTATGGAGTGGGAAACAAGTTTTAGGCCTACAAAGCAAAGATTATTCAGCCTAGGCTTGGATTTGAATTCTTGTTCATCATGGAAATGACCTATAATTCAAGAATGAATGTCCAACTTCTTGTCTTCGATTCTCTTTGCTTAAGCATGATCTCAATGAGTTCTTGGATATTTTGGAAATCTTGTAACATCCTATACAACCTCTATGTTGATCACTTTTGAAAATTCCCCTTGGAACTATGTGAAAAATTGCCTTGAAGTTAGGTCAAGATCCTGCCTAAACTAGGGCAAAATTTCACTAAGTTTCCAAGTTTCATGACCATGTATTCACAAAATCATAACTTCAAATCCATGCATTTCTAGGAGAAGTTGTGTTCTACATTGTTTTATATCTCATTGATAACTACAACTTTCATGTTGAAAGTTTCCTTTGAATCATCTTGCATCATGGTGAAAAAGTTTCTCAAAGTTGTGAAAAAATATGAAATTTCCAACACTTAGAAAAATTTCTAAGTTTAGAAATTTTGACTTTTCAAAATGAAATCTTGAATTTTTGATTTATTGATGAATAAGTTTCATATTTTGACATATTTTGATGAATTTTAATCTTTGACACTTGATTTTGACCAAAAAGTCAAAGTTTGACTTTTCAATGTACAGTTGATTTTTGATCAGTTGGCTGAAAATTCACCTGTCAACCAATTGGACTTGAGGAATGTTTTGAGCCATGTCATTAGGTAAAAATGATTCATTTGAGTTATTGAGATCATAACTCCAACCAATCAACCATTTTCTAGGTCAAAAATCAGAAATTGCACTTCCTCAGTCAAAACCCTAATTTTGACTATTTGGTCCTTTTGATGATCTGATCAAATTTCTTGAGGAATTGTGATCCAAACTTTATAAAATGACATATATGATTTCATGATGTTGATATGGATAAAAAATTATGAAGTTTGACTGTAAATTGGCCACAGTTGGCTTTTTCTCCAATACAGCTGATTTTAGGTCAACTGATCAATTGACTGGGCAAAAACAGGATACAAGGCTTGAAAATTGACATGAGAAATCTTGAGGGTCCAAAAATGATCCATGAAAGTCATATGAGACATTAAAAGTTCATTTTTCCTTTTTCAATCTCAAACCCTAATTTTCAGTCATCAGTGCTTGAGGAGGTGTCTTGAGCTGATCAACCCTAGTGCAGTCTTGAACCAAAGGAGATCTTGTGAGATATTATTTGAGAAATGATAGGGAAAATTTTGGGGTAAAACAACATTATTTTCCATTTATTTAACGAGGTCCGTTAAAATAGTCCACGTGAAATGAGGCACACTTTACATATAGTCTTTGGATATATTCAAACATTAATAGATGTGTATGATAGGTAAAACTTCATGTTCTTATATGAGTGGTGGTTCACTTGTTCTATATGTTTCACCGCTTGGTGGCTGATAACAAATTAGTAAGTGTACTAATTGTGTTGAAGTAATAAAATATAAGATCGTCTCAACATGGAGTGCACTAATTTAACAAGGTGATTAGTGTGCTCTAAAAGTAAATATGGTGGTTTTCATGTTTAATTTGGTAAGATAAAAGCGTAACTAAAACTGATGGAAAACTTGATCAGATTAACAACTATTAGACCTTGTTTTGAACTCCTTATATGTCATTGTTGATGATGGAATCTATTTTCCCCTAAGATAATGTATCAGTGATTATGATCGTTTAACTTAGTTGTTATACCCAATTTCTTGGTGTATAACTCTCTACCCGCCAAGGTGATTTCGCTTCTCTCAATCGAGGTCTTAATCCACTAATCAAAACTTTGATTACAAATCACAAACACTACCGTCAATGTCTTCTTGAGAATAAACCACAACTTATTTTCTCAAGGAATTACAACTTTTCTAACAGAAATAATGTGTTTATCAAATGCTTCTAAAAAGCTATATCACAACTATGATGTTTACACAAGATTAAATCACAGTTATAATACAAGAGATAAAAATAAGAGAGAATGTTTTTGATCGCTCTTGTTGGTATGTGAGAGTGATGTATCGATCCTTTTTCATAGTTTTCTTTATATAGGAATTTTAATTGAACCATTGGAGACATAAGAAACTATTTTTGGAAGGTTGATTATATACTGAGTTAGTGCACTTTCCAAAAATACATATCTTGTCTGGTACAATCCATTACTCTTTGATTAGTAATGAATGAATTATAACGCATCAAAACTTTTATTCTTTGAAATTTGATCAGAATAGGAATAATAACGTTGAGACTTTAGATCATCAGAGTATTGCATCATTAGATTTTAGCTTGCAACTTTGTTGCTTCAGAAGTTATGAGACTTTATATCATCAGAGTATCTTGAGATTCATATGATCAGAAGTTAAATGAGACAGACACGTTGAAGCTTCTTTGTACTTTCAGAATATTATGTTATTAGAGTTTAGCTTGCAGCTTGGTGCTTCAGAAGTTGTAATCATCATAACTTCTTATGTTCAGGCGTGTTACACGGATTTTCTTCTAAGTATGTACGCTTCATCTTATCAGAAAATCAAAACGCCATTCACTCATCATCTTTTATCTCTTTTTTCAGAAATTCTCTGCATATTTAAATAATTTATTAGAGAGCATATTTGTTCTTTATATTTATCAGGTATTTTTTATCATCAAAACCATTACTAAGATGTAGAACCAAACTATGTTCTAACAATCTCCCCCTTTTCGATGATGACAAAAACTTGTATATTTTAATGAACAAATAAGAACATAGAGCATTAGGGTCTCCCCCTAAGTTGAATACTCAGATAAAGAAAAAAATAGATACTTCCCTGAAGATGTTTGATCAGAGCATTTGATGGAACTTCTGATAAGTCCATATGGCAGAAGTTACTTTCAAGAGACACTTTTTCTGTTTGGTTCTTCTGATAAGTTCATGTGGCAGAAGTTACTTTCAAGAGACACTTTTCCTGTTTGCTTTTCAAAAAGTGAAACAGAGGTTATGTAATAAAAAATGTTTGAGACTTAGTCCTGACACTGTTATATTCAAAATGTCTTACGTTCTCCCCCTTTTTGTCATTAATAAAAAAAGAAATAAAAACACGTAAAGAGAACAAAAAGTTTATGCATTCAAGAACATAGATTAACACAAACAGAAGCAGGCAAACAAAATTTTAAACATAAAGCACAGTAGAAACAAGCAAAAGTCTAGATCTAAGGTTGTGAAGGAGGTGGAAGTCGTGTGAACAACGCTTCCAAGAGACTTTTGATCTGATTGTTTGATTCTTCTTGCTTGCCTAACATGCCCTTAATCTCTTTGTTGGTTTCATCTTGTTTATCCAGCCTTTCCCTAACAACTTCATTCTCTTTCTTCAACTCACCCAAAGTTTTCAACACTATAGAAGATGAAGTTGTTTCAATAGTAGAAGCCATATTCTCAGAAGTTACTGCAACAAATTATATCTCAAAAGATTCTTCAACTAGCTTGCCTTTGTCTTCAAAAACGACCAGAGGTTGAGGTTGAGGTTCAGGAGATGGTTCCTGAAATTATGATTCCCGTGGAGATTCCTAGGGAGTGTTGTCCAAATGACAAAGGGGTTTACTTACCCAGAGACGTAGAACTTGATCCTTGAAGATATTTAGATGATCACAAAAGTTCTATTGAGCAATTTCATAACTAAGTTCCTTCATCTTTAGAGATTCAGAATTAAACCATTTTTTGAACTGAGTCCAGAGAAAATCAGAAGCAGTTGGATTAATATTATCCATGCAAGCTTACTTCAGAGAGTTAAACCATTCTTGTAATTCTGTCTCCAAAACCAGCATAGATTTACCAACATCTGATTTGGATGGTTTTGGTGTTGGTTTTGGAATGGCTATTTTCTGAGAAGATGTGACAAGATTGTCCAAGGCTTCTAGGTCAATTATGGTTCTGAGAGGATCTTTTGAGGAGTGAGGAGAGTTCTTGTAGGTTCAACATATCTTACTTTGTTTATAGTGGAGGATGAACCAATGATGTTGATTTGAGGAGCAAGATCTTGAGACTCTTGTTGTTGTTGAGAAGAAGAAGTCATTATTCACAGACTTAGGGTTTTAGAGCATACAAAAGGGGAAAAGGTACAAGTTCAGAGAAAATAGGTTAAGTGAGAGTGAATGTGTGAAAGTGATTTGTGGTGAAAGTGAGGTATAAATAGCCAACAAAAAGAAAACATGAATTTAATTGTAATTAATAAAATAACCAAAATGATTAACAACAAAAATGAATTATGACAAGGGGATGGCGTGAAAATTTTGTAAACATTTGCCGATGTGACTCGCGCTTCAATGCATCAACTCAAACGTTTCAGCCCTTCGGATTTTAAACACATGTTTAGCCTTAAAGACTGACTTAGCATTTAGGTTTGACAAATATTGATGAGGTGAATTGCTTGCATCTATCTTTGAAATGAAGCATTTTCAAGAAATGTTCAGATCTTCTGGATAGCTTCTGCGAAAATTTTCCTTCTCACTTCTGAAGCACTATTGTTTAGATGTTCACAAAAACAAATCAAAACATTCCGAGGATTAAATATACAGAAACTATATTTTCATTCTGGGCATAATTCTATACTGAGATGTTTCAGATGAAATTAAATCTATCTTTAGCAAGGGGTTTTGTGAAAACATCATCCCATTGATGGTTTGTGTCTATAAATTTTAAACAAAGAATTCCCTTCTGAGTATAGTCCATAATGTAATGATGTTTAATTTCTATATGTTTAGCCCTAGAATGTAAAATAGGAATTTTAGAAAGACAGATAGAAGAAGTATTATCATAGAGGATAGAAATGTTACTCTCATAAATATGAAAATCTTCAAGCTGGCTCTTTATCCAGAGCATCTGAGTACTGCATCCAATTGCATTTATATATTCAGTTTCAGCCGTTGATAGTGAAATAGGGATTGCCTTTTACTGGACCATGTGAATATGTTATTTCCCATAAATTGGTAGCTTCCAGAAGTACTTTTTATTTCTATTCTATCTCCAGCAAAGTCAGCATCACAGTACCCTACTAATTTATATTCTCTGGATTTTCTATAACAAAGACCAAGATTAGTAGTTCCTTTCAAATAATTGAAAAATCTCTTAACAGTTGTTAACTGAGATTCTCTAGGATCTGGTTAGAATCTGGAACAAAGACAAATGCTATATAGAATATCAGGTCTTGAAGCTGTTAAGTATATGAGAGAACCAATCATACTTCTATAGAGCTTCTGGTCTACTTTCTTACTTACCTCTTCCTTTTCCAGAACGCATGTAGGATGCATAAGAGTTTTGGATGGCTTACTTTCTGACATATCAAATTTATTCACAAGTTCTTTAACATACTTGCTTTGATGCATGTAGGTTCCTTTTGGAGTTTGATTGATTTTAAATTCTTCCTGCATAGTCTTAGCAAATTCTAGCGACTATAGCAGAGGTTTTTGTAGTCTGTCCCTTCTTGCTGACTATAACCTTGTGCAACTAGTCGTGCTTTATTTGTGGCAACTTCTCCTTGTTCATTTATCTTGTTTCTGAAGACCCATTTAGTTCGAATGATGTTGAAGCCTTTTGGTTTAGGATCTAGATCTCATACATCGTTTATGATAAATTGATTTAGTTCTTCCTGCATTACAAGTATCCAATCATTGTCTAGAAGTGCTTCGTCTATGGAAGTAGGTTCGATCAGAGACACTAATCCCATGAGAGACTCTTCAGTATTTCTAAATATAGATATTGTTTTGATTGGATCATCTTTCTTTCCTAGAATCATGTTTTCAGGATGTGCTAAGTTGCTTATGGATTGATTCTTCAGAATTTGCTATAATATTTGTGATGTCTTCTTCTGTATTTGGCTAAAGTTCTGAACTCTTATTTTCTGAAGATCTGTCTTCAGTACCTGTAATTTGAACTAATATATCTATAAAAGATTCACATGGCTTTGACTTTTGAGAGCCAAGCTTATCATCAAATTTGACACTAATAGATTCTTCCACAATTTGTGTTTTTGTGTTATATACTCTTTAACATTTTGAACAGTCAGAGTATCCTAACATAAAACACTTTTGTTCCTTAGAATCAAACTTGTTCAGATGATCTTTCCTTTCTGATTGCCTCCAAAACCTATGTATCCTCCAGATTTAAGTTCCAGGCTTTGGAACATATGCTTTCTTCCTGTCATGTGTCGAGAGCATCCAGAGTCCAGGTACCAAGACTAGTGTTTCAACCTTGCTGTCAAAGACATCTGCAACATAGATGATTTTATCCTTTGGTACCCATATCTTTTTGGGTCCTTGTTTGTTAGAGTTTCCAAAATTATGATTGAATTTTGGTTTCATAAGACAATTCACAGAGTAAGATTCACTAGTATATTTTATATCATGTGTGTGTCCATATGTGAAGTGTGAGTTTAAAGGTGTGTGTTTTATGACCATATCATCAACTTTCTTTGGTTGATATGGTTCTTCTCCTTTTGGTTTCACACATCCTACGCCTTTAATGTCGTTTCTACTAACTCCATAGATCATTGAAGCCATCTTGCTTCTATCTATGTTTTTAGCTAGAAATTTTTGAAAACTATAATCATATTCTTTTATGATGCTATCAGAAATAGTTGAAACTTATGAGACAAATTCTTTGAGATTTTTGTAACTCGTTTTTAATAACAAAATTTTCATTTTTGAGTTTAGAGATGGTTTCTTTTAGCTTATAATTTTCTTCTTTTAGTTTCCTAGTTTCTTCGGAGTCAAATACTAGACCATGTTTCAGGTTCTTGTATTTGAATTGAAGTTGCTTATATTTTTCAATAATTTCTGACAGACTATCATCTAATTGAGATCTATAAAAGTTAGAGAACACCTCTTCTACTTCTGAGTTCGATTCTGATTCAGATGAACTAGTTTCATCTAATATGTTGGCCATTAAAGCGATATTGGAAAACTCATCTTCTGATGTTGATTCTACTTCAGAAGATTCTGAGTCATCCCAAGTTTCCATAAGACTTTCCTTCTTCTCTTTGTTATATCTCTTCTTTGGATTTTCTTTATAAATTTTAGTACAATCGCTTTTGTAGTGACTAGGTTCCTTAAATTTGTAACAAACAACATCTTTGTTTCTTTAATTTTTGTAGCCAAGGGATGATTCCGAATAACCGCTTGATCTCCTAGGATTTCTAAATTTCTTTTGTTTGTGCTTCCATATTTGTTGGACCCTTCTTGAGAGAAGAAAACATATAACAAGTTTTCTTCTGGGGGCCCTTCTAGAGCTTTCTAAAGCTTTCTTCTGGGGCTTATCTTCTTCTAGTTCTATCTCGGGACTTCTCAAGGAGCTAATAAGTTCTTCAAGATATATATTGTTCATATCTTTGGAAAGCTTTAAGTTTGTGACCATGGGTCTCCATTTCTTTGATAAGCTTATGATGATTTTCTTTACATGATCTGCGTTAAGTACCTTTTGTCCAGAACTTTCAACCCAACAACCAGAATTTCAAACTTTGAGATCATTGTCTCAAGTGTTTCATATTCTTCCATCTTGAAAGCTTTGTACTTTTGGATGAGTGCAAGAGCTTTGGTATCTTTGACTTGTGTGTTGCCTTCATGTGCCACTCTAAGAGAGTCAAACATATTTTTAGCATAATCTATGTTTCTGATCTTCTCATACTCGGTGTATGAAATGGAACTCAAGGGAATCATTCTGACCTTATGATGATTTCTGAACTTTTTCTTTTGTTGATATGTCATTTTATTTCTATCAATCTTCTGACTGCTTTCATCACTAGGATGAATGTAGCCATCAGTCACCATATCCCAGAGATCAGCGTTATGAGCTAGAAAGAAACTTTCGATTTTATCTTTCTAGTAATCGAAATTTTCATCATCAAACATTGGGGGTATGCCGCTGATTTGTTTTTATCTTCATGGTTATCATTGTTGTTGTTCTGAACTGGTTCCACCATAGTGTTTTTTCTTACTAGGATCTTTTTTTGACACATTTAAGTGTTAGCACCTAAAACCAAGAGCTATGATAACCAATTGAAGGATATAAAAACACAAGAAATGAGGGTTTGAATTGGGGTTTTCAGAAATTAAAAATAGTATGACACATTTGGTTATCTTGGTTCGTTTGAACTCAAACTACTCCAGTTCACCCGCTAAGGTAATTTTGCCTCTCTCAATCGAGGTCTTAAACCACTAATAAAAACTTTGATTACAAATCACAAAGACTACCGTCAATGTCTTCTTGAGACTAAACCAAAACTTGTTTTCTCAAGGAATTACAACTTTTGTAACAGAAATAATGTGTTTAATAAATGCTTCTAAAAAGATATATCACAACTATGATGTTTACACAAGATTAAAGCACAGTTATAATACAAGAGATAAAAATAAGAGAGAATGTTTTTGATCGCTCTTGTTGGTATGTGAGAGTGATGTCTTGATCCTTCTTCATAGTCTTCTTTATATAGGAATTTGAATTGAACCGTTGGAGACATAAGAAACTATTTTTGGAAGGTTGATTATATGATGAGTTAATGCACTTTCCAAAAATAGAGATCTTGTCTGGCACCATCTGTTACTCTTTGATTTATAATAAATTAATTGTAACACATCATAACTTTGCTTCTTTGAAATTTGATCAGAATAAGAATAATAGCATTGAGACTTTAGATCATTAGAGTATTGCTTCATCAGATTTTAGCTTGTAGCTTTGGTGCTTCAAAAGTTATGAGACTTTAGATCATCAGAGTATCTTGAGATTCATATGATCAGAACTTGAATGAGACAGGCACGTTGAAGCTTCTTTGTACTTTTAGAATATTATGTTATCAGATTTTAGCTTGCAGCTTAGTGCTTTAGAAGTTGTAATCATCAAAACTTCTTCTGTTCAGGCATGTTACACAGATTTTCTTATAAGTCTGTACGCTTCGTCTTATCAGATCTTTAAAACGCAATTCTCTCATTGTCTTCTATGCTCTTTTGTCAGAACTTCTCTGCATATTTAAATAATTTATTAGAGAGCATATATATATATATATATATATATATATATATATATATATATATATATATATATATATATATATATATATATATATATATATATATATATATATATATATATATATATATATATATATATATATATATATATATATCATGTATTTGTTATCATCAAAACTATTACTAAGATGTAGAACTAAACTATGTTCTAACAGACTTGATATTCTACTTTTAGGGTTGAGAGAAAAAAATTCAACTCATAACTCTACATTGTAACAACATCATCATTTTTGTCTATATTTTTTTGTTTATTTACATTTTGATTTATACTTTAACTTATCAATTAAATTTGTAGCCACGAATCTTAGCTTTCATTTTTCACCTTTCCCACTTCAATCAAAGTTACAAAGCTCTATATATTTTCAAAATACTGAACAGACTTCTTCCTGTATATTGAGAATTGTTTTTTATGCATAATTCATTCACAATTTCTTGGTTTTGCTTTGTTTCTTCAACTTTTTCACTTTCTTCCTATTTCTTCATAAAAATTAAACATAATTAACTGAAAATCATCAAAAACATATGCAAATGCTTATAAAAATTACATGATGACATAATGTCATCATAATCCTAAACACACACTATTACTCATCCTAAAACTCATTCATAATTGTGATCTTCCTCAGAAATTTGTACTTACCAAACCAATGATAAACACCAATCGTTGTTGATTTATCACATTTGTTCCTTGTTTCAATCCAACATAATCCAAAGAGTTTTTCTTCAAATTTTTATATACTCAACCTTATTTCAATCTCATTGTTAACTCTTATTTAAATAATATGGTAAACACTCATTCACATATAATTAACATCAAATATGTGAATCTACAAGATTTCTAAAAAAAATTGGCACTTTCTATTGTAAAACACGCTTTTGAGGTTTTTTAAATGTTGTAATGTGGCTTATGTCAAGGAGGAATATACTTGGCTAGTAGGTTTAATTCCTTGGAGTTAAGTACCTATTACCTTCATATTTGTACTCCATCCTTATATTTTCTTTGTTTGCTTTCGTTTATGGTACTGGAATTTCAACTTTCTTTTTCTTTATTTTTTCAGAAGCTCTAAATTTTTATCATTATAACAATTTTTCTAGCTTCTATTCCTCATTTTTTTTGTCAACATTTTTCTTTGGATTCTCAAATTCTAGTATCCCAAGCCCAAACTTAAATCTCTGCTCATTCCAGATGCAACCTCAAACTTAATTTTTTTTGGCATATCTCATAACAAAACATAGAAAAACAACAACCTACCTAACTCCAAGGAGATGATGAAAATATTTCTCTTTCATTTCAATCGGCTAATGTTGTAACCCAAAATTTTCCCTACCATTTTTCAAGACAAATTGATTCAATATATCTTCTCATTCTCTTAGGGTTCTCAATTGCTCAAGACTACTCAAGGGTTGACAAACTAAACCCTCCTCCTAAGCAATCAAACTACAACTAGGGTTTTGTTTTTCTCAAGGAAAATTGGACTTCTAATGCCTCAAATGAACTTAATTGTTTCTCATATGTCTCAAGGTACCCTCATACCAAGTTTCAAGCCTTACATCACAAATTTTCCCAGTCAATTAGCCAGATGATTGAAAATCAACTATATTGGACAAAAAGTCAACTTTGACCAATTTGCAGTCAAACTTCAAGATTTATGGTCAACATCAACATTTTTAAGTCACATTCATCATTTTATCAAGGTTTGATCATGATTCATCAATAAAACTCAAGATTCATCAAAATTCAAAAGTTAATAAATTAGGGTTTTCTTTAGGAGAAGTCAACCGAACTTTGACCAAGCATAAATTTCACATGATTCATCAAAAATTTCTCAGCCAAAACTAATTTTGAAGTAAATTCAATTCTCTACAACTTTTTCTCTCTAAGCTCAAGGCCAAAAATGCTTCATTTGAGAGATATGAGCCAAAACATTACAAGTCATTTTAAAAGTCAACAAAAAGACATCTTTTTTCAAAGCACTTTACATCAAGTTAAATTATTCAAATGAAAAAATGACCAACATGAAGGATGTAGGGAATATATTTAGCTTTCCAAAGAATCCAAGATCACCTCCATACGATAAAAATTGAGTGAGTTATGATTAGTGTAATTTGGGAAATTTTGAGAAAATGTATGAAACTCAAATTGAGCAAATTTGAATTTTTGGGCTAATGGGCTTATCTTTTAAGGTCCAAATGTGTTCCTAACCTCATAATAGACTCGTAAATCCATTCACTTTTTTTTTGTGGTTTTTATTTCTTTTTATTTGGTTTTATTCAATTAATAGCAAAATAAATCAAATAAAATACCAAACCAAAGATATAAGGTACATGAATCTATTTTTGAATCAAATCATAAGGCTAAAAATCAGATAACCAGCTAGCAAAAATATTTAGGATTGATTAGTACATGATTGGACTAAAAAAAGAAAGATTTCATGCAAAAATTCCAATAAAATATTTTGTCATGAAATACAATGGTTTGATTCATGTTTGTTAACCTAATTCATGGCCTATAAATAGAGAACATATTCAGAAAATCAAGGACACAAATTTTCCTCAAGAACACACTCTCAAAAATTCCAAAATTTGTCAAAACTATGACAACTTGAAAACCATGTGTGCAACCACTTTCAATCCACTCCAAGCATTCCATCATTCTCCTGAAGATCCCAGGAGTCCATCCCAGACATTCTTGAAGCTTGAAGCATGCAAAACAACCACATCCAAGTCACGAAGGTTGGGTAACTATCTTGAACTCAAACTCTATATTCATGCATTATGGATTGATTCGATGCACTCATACATGTTTATAATGATATTCAGAATTTTTTTGATCCATTATTTGTGAGATATAAAGCAGGAATAAGGATATGCCATTACTAGGACAATTGGAGACTTTTTCTTTGAAACTCACAATTCAAACATTTTCAGGCTAAACTAATGCCATCAGTGGATTCAAAAGGTCCAAATTAGGGGGATATGGTTTTTCTTAATCTCTAACACATGTTATTTTTGTAGGTTTGAAAAAGACCTCACAGGAGAAGACGACTGGAGCTAGGGCTCTGACACTTCCCTGGTTTATTGGTTTTATTATTTATTTAATTGGTTTGTATTTTATAACAAAGTTGAAGTGCAACGCAATTGGCTGAAACGGAGACGTGTAACGTAAAGGGCATGGGTTTGATCCCAACTTTTGCCAAATTATTTTGTTTATTTTCCAAACTAACATTACAGGTTCAAATATATTAAGTGCTTCCCATTCCATAACACAAACAAGCGCATGGCCTAGTGGCAGGAGAGCAATCTGCGAGGCCAATGGCGGGGGTTCAACACCCACCCCATACAGTTCTTTTTTTACCCTATTTTTCTAACCTAATTTTTCTATTTTTCTTTATTTATTATTCATTAATTATTTTTAATTAATCAAACATTAACTAACCTAATCTTTTTTCTTAATGCTAATAAATTAGGATTAGGGTTTTAGTTAGCAATTAAATTTTTCTTATATATTTTTATTTACTAAATTAATTAATTATCAACGTTTTTTCTTAAATATTAAAATCAATTAGAATTTAGGTTTTATTAATTATTATCACTTAAATTATTTTCTATAAAATACCAAAAATATTAATACTTAGAACTTTAGGTCTTTTAAACATTTTCTTATTTATTTTTGCTATTTAAATTCATAGGTCAAGTGTATAGGTCACGTTCTGAATTGTAATAGTGTGAATTTATCTTTTCTCGCATTTTCTCATATTATGTAACTGTTCACAGGATGTAATAGTTTAGGTTTAATTTCCGCACTTTACATTCCGCATTTTATTTTCTACACATATTGAACTGCTAGTAACTAGGGATTGTATGGAAAGTAAATAACTAAACATAGAAAACCCTAAACTTTCAAGATAAAATAACTGAATCAATACACTTTGCACACTTACACCTCTAAGGTAACCCCTCTTGTTGCCTTACGATACTTGATCACGTCTATTGTACCCCAAAATTTTCCCTCTCATTTCTTAAAAGATTATCCTGGACCCTCAGGTTTGCTTCTGTCAAGTTTCAAGTCTCAAATTAAATTTTTTATAAGAAAGTCATTCACAAGGGCAAAGTGGTCAAAAGCACACTGAAAAATCAAACTTTGATCTTTTGATCAAAATCAAGTTTCAACAATCATATTTCATCAAGACGTGAAATTGGTTCATCAAAAAATCAAAAGTCAAATTACTTTGAAAAAACAAATTTCTAAATACTTAGGAAATTTTCTAAGTGTTAAGAAAATATGATAACTTCAGAACTTCAGGGCCAGTTTTCATATAAGTGCGATCAGAATTTGCAAAAATGATTCAGAACATGACTCTTCAATCAGAACGTATGGAAACTGTGTTCTTTGATCAAAACATGACTCTTCAGCATATGGAGACTATGTTCTATGCTTCGATCAGAACATCACCCTTCGAATCTCATTTTGGCCTTTCCTTTCTTCGACTAGAACATCACCAAGCCCCAAAGCCTCGTTTTGAACAGTCTGATGCACTGCTATGGAACAGTCCTACATCCAGCTGCCATAACGCTCCAAATTGATGTTGATCCAGTCCACGCCTGCATTTTTCTCAAACCCCATAATTGCACCAAATTAGCATATAAAAGTTGTGTTTAAAAAGAAATGAAACAGGATGCCAAAAAGGTTAAAATACCATTTGTTTTCCCCCCTAAAACCACATCAAACTCATCTATAAATAAGTTGTTCCATCACACGTTTAAGCGGCTGAATTTTGAAAAGAGAGAGTGATCAAATACAAAAAAAAGGAGAGAAAAGAAAACACTCAAACATTCTTAAACCCATAATTCTCAAAACAATACCTTTGTTCTTCCCTTTCGAATCAAAGAATACAACATTTTTGTTCTGTTTCTTGCCGACCCAGAACATTCGAAGGCAGCAGCCCAGGTCCCAAACACACGTTTCAGATTCAAGGTAAGTCATTCTGACTTTGAACTTTTCACTCAGAACATCATTAAATATGTAAATATCATAGTGTTAGTACCGTCCATATCATTGCCCAAGTAGAAAAACTGTTGATCAGAACTTCTTGAAGAAAACTAGGCTCAAAATTAGGATTAGAACTTCTTTAAACTGTTGTGCTTTTATTTTTCTGTTTTTCTGTTGTTAAGAACTGAATAAGTTGCAGATGCTCTCGCTAATGTAAGGAAGGGGGTGAAGTGTAACACAGAAATTCTGAGTTTTCTTTCCCACTATTTTGACACAGTATTAGAACTTCTCCTTTTTTTCACACTGTTATGACACAACATCAGAACTTCTAGATTTTGTTTCTCACTGTTTTAGCACAACACAGAACTTCTAGGCTTTCTTACTGTTTTAACACAGACAGAACTTCTAGGCTTTCTTACTGTTTTAACACACATAGAACTTCTAGGCTTTCTTATTATTTTAACACACACATAACTTCTAGGTTTTTTCTCACTGTTATAACACAACACAAAATTTCTGGTTTCCTCTAACGTTTCTTTTAGAACTTCAACGTGCAGCAACCCAGAACTTCTGGTTCCCCCTAACGTCTCTTTCTGAACTACATCATGCTTAACATCAGAACTTCTGATCCCTCTCATATTGGTTTTCAGCGACATGATGATTTTGTTCTCGTTATTTCTTCTCTTTCTTATTCTTATTCTTATTATTTTTTAACATTAATACTATTTTCATTAATATAAAAAGACATAAAAAATATTTTCTTTTATTAATTAATTATTTTCCTTTTAATTTATTAAGACAAAAAACCATTTTCAAAACAAATCCTTTCCTTTTCTTGTATTGTACATTTCAATATGGTTGTAATAGATAATTAGGATTTAAATTCTTGCAATCCCCATTTGTAAATATGTAGCCCCATCCCTGAAATGATGTAATAGCTTAGAATTTATTTTCTGCATTTTATTTGCTTTCATATATTGTTAGTAACTAAGATGTATGGAAAGATAAAATTAACAAGTAGATAACCTTTAAATGCAAGACAAAATGTATGCAATCAAACACACTTGCACACTAGCACTTCTTGGGTAATCTCACTTTGTTGCCTTTCGGAAGATAGTCATGTCCCTCGAATATGGGCGTTTTAGCAAAGACCCTCGATAAAAGATCATAGTCTCTCGATGACCCTCAATGTTGCCTTTGGTAAAATGATCTAGTCCCTAAACGACATTGCTGAAACGTCCCATAGGTTGCTTTCTATGACTATACAAAACATCTTGCGCCCGTCCCTTCACATCCAACGATGGGGTTTCTTACCAAAACAATGGTGATATAACAACATCTAAAGGAGGAGGAAAAGAATGTTTAAGACCTTTTGAGTAGGTAGGTTGCTCCTGGTTTCTCGCTTGCTCACAATAAAAAAATCTTATACATCCATAATTTCACTTTGAAACATTTTCAAAAGTTAAAACACTTTGTACTCATTCTTATAGAGACGAGAAGCATTAAAAAGACACTCCTTTTCAAAATACTTTCAAAACCCACATCACAAACACATTTTCCAACAAAAAGCAAGTGATCTAGTAAGCAACTAAGAGCCCGTAGATAACTACGGATGAAAAGGGTGTTAATATCTTCCCTTTTCATAATCTACCCCCCAAACTCGAGAAAATAATCTCGAAAGGTATTTCCTGTTCTTTTCACCCTTTCCTTATTGGATAAAAGAAAAGTCGTAGGTGACTCTTGCTATCCTCAACAAATGCGATCAAATGTAAACACCCAAGTTAGCTCTCCCATCGTATTACAGAACTGGCGACTCTGTTGGGGAATTTATTAAAAGTGGGGTTACCTTAGGGCTAGATCACCTTTACTTTCTTTCCTTTGTTTAGTTTTCTTTATTTTATGGTTCTTTGTTTGGGCTTGTTTGGATCCTCTACCCTGATCCGGGGCACCTTTTTAGGTAAGTGGCAATAAGTTGTGAAAAATGTGCGGGGTATACCGACATGGTCTAAGTAGGAGCTACGTTAGTGTGACACATTTGTTGGTACCGGTAGCCCTTGAGTAGTCAAGGAGAATACGGGGCCGCTGTGTGGTGTCATGAGGCACTAACTGGCTTTAGAACCTTACTTGAACAACTTGGCCATTAGTAAGTAGTGAGGTAGCCGGCTTTGGTGTAGTCTGAAGTTGGTTGATACTCAATACCACACTCATTGAGATCAGACTTTCTGGATATTTCGGTCGCCAATAAAGAGGCTTGCGCTTAAACAATGCCCGATGAAGAGAGATCAGTGATATTGAGATCCTCTAGAACTCGTTACTTTCTAGGACAGGTTGAACCAACTAAACTTCAAAAGGGTACTTACCTATAAAACCTCATGCAAGCCTAAACCTAAAGATTTGTTTGATTTAACTTATGCATATGCTTGTACATAACATCACGACATCATACCATAGTATTTTAGACTAACCATTTTAAGGATTTCGAGATTCATCTTTTTTCTGTTTCGTAGGATATGAATCCCACTCGCAGGAACACAATCCAAGTCAACCTTGTACGAGTACCTTTTCAGCTTAAAGAGTTAGCATCAAGGGTCTCTGAGAATTCTCTGTTCACCAAAAGACATGGATGACTTCTCAACTTGGTTACCTCAAGTTTTGATGAAGATATGATGAAGGTGCTTTTCCAGTTCTTTGACCCTTTGCACCATTTCTTTACCTTCCCTGATTACCAGCTTGTGCCAACTATGGAAGAATTCTCTCAACTCTTGGGAATTCCTATGCTCGATCAACTACCTTTCAACGGTACTGAAAGAGACCCAAGCCCTGAAGAGGTTTCCCGAGCTTTATACTTGCAACAATCCAACGTCACAACTAATTGGGAAACAAGAAGTGGTGTCAAAGGGTTCTTAGCCAGGTTCTTATTGGAAAAATCTCAACTATTTGAACAATCTAGATTTACAAGCTTTCGAAGAAATTTTGGCTCTTCTCATCTATGGGTTGGTACTATTTCCAAATCCTGACCAACTTATAGATGTGAATGCTGTCAAAATATTTTTATCTCACAATCTAGTGCCTACTTTGTTGGGAGATATCTTGTATTATCTCTACTCTCGCACCATGAAGAGAAGAGGAACCCTCATGTGTTGTACTCCTCTCTTTGGCAAGATGGTTTTTTTCACATCTCCCCCGGTCCGTTATGAAGAACGAGCAAGGTTTGAGATGGTCCAATAGGCTGATGTCACTCAGACATTCGGAAATCCACTGGTGTTCTCGATCCTTAGAGGAAATTACTATTATCAACCGCTGTGGGGAATTCCCTAATGTCCCTCTGCTTGGCATTAGGGGAGGTATCCCTTATAACCCTTGCTTAGCTCTACGACAATTTGGGTACACATGAAGAGATGGTCCACATGGTGTGCTCATCCAAGGTGTGGTGTTCGACTACGAAAGTGACAAGTAAGGATACCGTCATAGGTTTATACGATCTTGGAGGATGGTAAATAAAGTGGATAGTAGGACATTGGGACACAAAAATTCCATTCCCCTTGAGCCTTACCTTAAGTGGGTACGAGCTCGTGCTCAGAGTCTCGCTATACCTTACCCCTTCATCCTCCCTGTCATCGTAGAGACTGTGGTTGAAGGAGATGTCCCGTATATTATCCTTCATCCTAACATGCCTACCTCCCTTGAAGACTTGCAAAAGTATTGGATTTAGCTAAAGGAAGAACGAGATACTTTCGAAGCCCAATTCTACGCCAGTGAGAAGAAAGTTCTGGAACTCACCAATCAGCTTCATGAAGAGCAGAGGTTAAACGCTTACACCGCACCGAAGAGGATGCGTTCAACCTTTTTGTCTTAAGGGTTTTTGTATTTTTATTTCTTTCATTTTAAGCCCAAAGAGGCATGATGTACTCAAACTTGGATTAATTAATGCAACGCGTGTTCCTTTTGTCTAAAGAAAATTTAAATCTCTAATTTCCTTGAAATCATTTGCATCTGCATTTTCATTCATCATAACAGAAACAGGTTTCTTATGGCAGGTCTCCTTATCTTCTGGATGTTTATTTCAGTGGGATGGATATTTAACAGACAGTAAAGGATCTTCAAGCGCAGAACGCTCAATTCCAACAGATGTTCTTGACTCTGGCAAAAGGACAAGAGGATTTGAAAACTTTGTTGATCAAAGAGAAGAAGAAGAAAACAAATAAACCGGACGGTGTCTTGAATCTAGGAAGAAGGTTCAAAGGACCAGCCAGGCGAACTCTAGATTTCACAACCTCGTCAGGTGAAGGATACAATCAAGAAGAAAAGAACAACGAAGTAAATAACCATCCAAAGTTTGAAGAAGAGGAAGAAGTGGACTACTCTGAAGAATAGTATCCTCCAACCGACGGTAAATACAAGCAGTTGGAGGATCGCCTTAATGCTATGGAAATCTAAAGGGTACCCAGATTGGATTTTGAAGAGCTAGGACTTGTCTCAGGAGTTGTCATCCCACAGAAATTTAAGGTCCCCACTTTCGCTAAATATGACGGTGTCTCTTGTCCAAAGATGTATTTAAGGTCATACGTCAGGAAAATTCAACCCATACTGCCGATAGGAACCTATGGGTGCATTTCTTCCAAAAAAGCTTGTCAGGGACATAATTGGATTGGTTTTATCAGTGTGAAGGGACCAATATTTGCAATTGGGAAGATTTGGCCTTCGCTTTTTACAAGCAATACCAGTATAATGCTGACTTAGCTCCAACTCGAACACAATTGCAAGGCATGTCTATGGGTGCGGGTGAAGGTTCCAAAATTTATGCTAAAAAATGGAGGGATATCGCGGGAAGCGTCCACCCACCCCCCTATCTGACAGAGAATTGGTGGGTATGTTCTTAGGCACGTTATCTGGACCATTCTTCAACCATTTGATCGGAAGCTCCTCGGCTGGATTTACTGAACTAATCATGACTGGTGAACGGGTAGAAGCCGGTATAAAAAGTGGCAAGATTCAAAGAGATGTATCCTCAAGTACGACGAAGAAACCCATTACCGGAAAGACGGAGGTCAGTGTTGCATATGACCATAGGAATCAAAACAAAACTGAACATCGCCCGACGGTAGGGGTTGTTATGCTTTCTAACCCTATACCAAATCAACAAAGAAATTATCAGCGCAGGCCAGAAGCGCCCATGAGACGTGCCTTGCAATTGTGCCTTGCAAAAATTCTCTTGACCGGCTAGATTGCGAGGGACTCACTTTATAGCGTAGCAACATTGTGGTGAGGGCCTTTGATGGTTCTAAGAGGACAGTGCACTGAGAAGTTGACATCCCTATAAAAGTTGCACCAAAACTTCTGAAAAATTCTGAATTCTCAAAAGATCCAGAACTTCTGAACTTCCATATATTTACTAACATGTTTCTGTTTGTGCAGCACGTCAGAGTCAGAACTTCTGACCTCTTCTGTTTCAGCATTTACGCTGATTTTGTCTTCTTTCCTTTATTATTTCTTTTCATCACTTTTATCTTTCATTAATAAAAAAATACCAAAAATATTTCATATTCACATATTATATTTTATTTCTTTTGACATAAAAAGACAAAAAAATATTTTCTTAAATAAATAAGCATTTTACATTTCCTGTACATTCTTATCTATTTCAATATGGTCTTAATAGTAACCTAGAATTTTAATTTGCAATCCCCATTTGAAATTTGTACACCCCATCCCCATAAATATTGTAATAGCGTAGGACTTTATATTTATGCACTTTTATTGCTTTCATATATTGTTAGTAACTAGGATGTGTATGGCAAGACTAAAACCAATGTTAGAAAATAATAATTCAAGACCTAGATTATGCATGCAATAAAATACACTTGCACACTAGCACCCATAGGGTGATTCCACTTGTTGCCTTACGAAAATGGCCATGTTATGCATGTGGGATGTCTTAGCACAAACAAATCGAAAAATGCAAGATCATAGTCCCTCGATGACGCTATCAAAGTTGTCTTTCAAAATGATCTTAGTCCCTAAAAGAAAAGTGCTAAGTCATCTCACAACATTGCTATCATGGTCATACGATGACCCAACGCCCGTCCCTTTACATCCAACGATGGGGCTTCTTACCAAAACAATGGTAAGATAGCAACATCTAAAGGAGGAAGAAAAGAACATCTAAGACCTTTTGAGTAGGTAGATTACTTTTAGTTGCTTTCTCAATTTCAAAACAAACATCCTTGCTATTTTCAAAAACAATCACATACACTTTCAAAACACTTTCGAAACACTTTCCAAAAGTGAAATATTTTCAAAAGCTCAACACTTTGTATACGTTCTTATGAACGAAAACTATTACAAAGTTTGCCTAAACGATGGAGCCTTTTCAAAATGCTTTCAAAACCATACAAAAGCACATTTTTCAAACAAAAGCAAGTGATCTAGAAAGTAACTAAGAGCCCATGGAAAACCATGGATGAAAAGGGTACTAATACCTTCCCCTTTCATAATTTACACCCCGAACTCAAGAAAAACATCTCTAAAGGTCTTTCCTGTGCTTTTTCACCTTTATTTATTGGATAAAATAAAAGTAAGTGGCGACTCTTGCTAAACCGCAACATTTGTGAACACAAACACAAAACACCTCAAGTTAGTTCTCCCACCGTATCACAGAACTGGAGACTCTGATGGGGATTTATACTTAAAAGTGGGGTTACCTTAGGGTTAGATCATATTTACTTGCTTACATTGTTTGATTTGTTTGCTTTACATTATGGGTCCTTTTTTGGGTTACTGTTTTAAATCCTACACTCGAATTTGGGGATACCTTTTCGGTAAGTAGAAATAAACTGTGAGGGAACTGTGTGGGGTACACCGACATGATTGAAGCAATAACTACATTGATGTGGAACTTTGGATGGTACCGGTAACCCTTGAGTCAGTCAAGGAGAGTACGGGGCCACCGTGTGGTATCATAAAGCATCAATTGACCTTAGAACCTTACTTGACCTACTTGGCCATTAGGAAGTAGCGAGATAACCGGCTTTGGTGCAGTCCGGAGTTGGTTGATACTCGATGCTACACTCATTGAGGTTTGACTCTTGAGTTTTGTTTGGTTGCGAGTCAATCGCTTATTGAACGAAACTTGGGGGAAAGATCAGTGATATTGAGATCCCTTAGAACCCGGTTACTATTAACTAGGACAGGTTGAGGCAACTAAACTTCAAGAGGGTACTTACCTGAAACCACATGCAAGCCTAAACCTAAGGACTTGTTTGCTTTGCTTGTACATAACATTATGATCATCATAAACATCATACTCATAATCACTAACCATTTCAAGGATTTTTGGATTATCTTTGTTCTGTTTTGTAGGACATGGCTTCCACTCGTAGGAGCACTATCCAAGCCAGTCTCGTGAGGATACCTCCACAACTCAAGGATTTAGTATCAAGGGTCCCTGAAGATTCTCTATTCACCAAAATACATGGTCGAATCCTTAGTTTGGTTACCTCAAGTATTGAAGAAGATATGATAAAGGTGCTTGTCCAATTCTTCGACCCTTTGCATCATTGCTTCACTTTCTCGATTACCAACTTGTGCCCACTTTGGAAGAATTTTCTCAACTCATGGGGATCCCTATTCTTGATCAGTTACCTTTCAACGACATTTAAAGAGACCCTAAACCTGAGGAAATTGCTCGAGCTCTACATTTGCAACCATCTGACATAGTAGCAAATTGGGTAACAAGGAGTAGTGTCAAAGGGTTCCTAGCAAAGTTTTTGTTGGAGAAGGCTCAAGAGTGTTGGAATACTCTAGATCTACAAGCCTTTGAGGAAATTTTGGCTCTACTCATCTATGGGTTGGTACTATTTCCCAATCCTGACCAATTTATAGATGTAAATGCAATCAAAGTTTTCATATCTCGTAATCCGGTGCCTACATTGCTTGGAGACATCTTGCATTCTCTTCACTCTCGCACTTTGAAGAAAAGATGGGCTTTGATGTGTTACACTACTCTTTTGGCTAGGTGGTTTATTTTGCACCTACCTCGATCCGTGGTGAAGAATGAACAAGGTATGAGGTGGTATAAAAGATTGGTGTCACTTTCTCATGCTGATATCCCTTGGTATTCTCGCTCTTTGGAAGACATTACCATCATTGATCGCTGTGGGGAATTCCCCAATGTCCCTTTACTTAGCATTAGGGGAGGCATTACTTACAACCCTTGTTTAGCTTTGCGACAATTTGGATATGCTAGGAGAGATGGCCCTCATGAGGTACTCATCCAAGGAATTGCATTTGACTACGAAAGTGATACCCAAGGTTACTGTCAAAGATTTATACGAGCTTGGGGTATGGTTAACAAGGTTGATAGCAAGACGTTAGGGCATAAGAATTCCATTCCTTTGGAACATTATCTTAAATGGGTGAGGGCTTGTGCTCAAATTCTTAAGATTCCTTATGAAGCCGTCTTACCTGTTATCATGGAGCCAGTAGTTGAGGGAGACGTTCCACATACTATCCTCTATCCTGATATGCCTACTTCTCTGGAAGATTTACAAAACGCTTGGATTCAGTTAAAAGGAGAATGAGACACCTTTGAAGCTAATTTCTATGAGGGCGAGAGGAAGATATTAGATCTTACAAGGGAGCTTCATGAAGAAAGGAGTTTAAACACCTACATTGCGCCAAAGAGGATGTGCACAACTTTTTTGTCTTAGCAATTTACTTTATGCTTATTTTTGTTGTTGTAAGCCCAAGAGGCGTGTTTGTATTCAAATCAGAACTCTTTAATGCAAGTTAACGTTTTCTCACTCTTTGTCTATACAAATTTAAATTCTTTAAATCCTTGAAATCATTTTCATATTGCATATTCATGCATCATGACATGACATGTTTCCGCATAACAGGTTTCCTTATCTCTCCACTATTTATTTCAGCAAGATGGATCTAGAGAAAATTGTGACGGATCTCCAAGCCCAGAATTCTCAATTTCAGGAAGCTTTACTCGCCCTGGCCAAGAGGCGGTAATATTTGACGGCTTTGTTGGCCGTTAAGAAGAAGCCAAAGAAGAAAGCTCTACTCAACATGGGTAAAAGGTTCAAAGAGAGAATCCATCAAATTCCAGTAGAGGAAGATTCATCCGGAGAGGACGAGAACTAGATGGGTGAGGTCAAGAGTACTCAGGCTGACTGTATCAACAACCAAGAATCTGATGATGATTATTTCAATGAACAGTATCCACCTGCAGACATCAAACACAAGCAGCTAGAAAACAGGTTGAAAGTTGTTGAAATCCAAGTTGTTCCCAGTTTGAATTTTGACGATTTGGGCTTAATCTTTGGGGTAGTCATTTCTCACAAGTTCAAAATACCAACCTTTGCAAAATACGATGGGGTTTCTTTTCCAAAGCTCCATTTGAAGTCCTATGTGCGTAAGATACAACCACACACCGCTAACAAAAGACTATGGGTTCACTTTTTCCAAGAGAGTCTGGCTAGAACACAACTTGAATGGTTTTATCAGTTGGATGGCTCTCGCATCAATACTTGGGAGGGTCTAGCTAATGCCTTCTACCATCAATATCAGTACAACGCCTACTTGGCACCGACAAGGGTTAAATTGCAAGATATGACCATGGGGAAGAATGAAGGGTTTAAGGAATATGCGCAGAAGTGGAGAGACCTTGCTAGTAGGGTCTAACCTCCCTTGACTGATAGGGAATACATTGACATGTTCATGGGAACATTATCTGGTCCTTTCTTTAATCTATTGGTTGGATGCTATTCTTCTGGTTTCACCGAATTAATATTAACCAGTGAAAGAGTTTAAAGTGGCATTAAAAGTGGAAAGATCTTTGTGGCATCTACCTCCACTCCCAATCCTGTCAAGAAAACTTTTGCTGCGAAGAAAGAAGTTAATGTTGTGTATGGGGCAAAGGCCCATTCCAAGAAGAATAATCATCCATCTATCAATGCTGTCCGAATCTCCAATCCCACTCCCACTCCAAGACCATATGCAAATCATCAACGTGTTGAAGCCCCAAGAAGACAGTTTACCAGGTTAGGCATGTCACTATCTCAGGCCCTTCAGCATCTGCTCAAGGCTAATTTAGTGACATTGCGTGATCCTCCCGCCAACCCTGACACCTCTTCACCAAAATATAATCTGAATGCGAAGTGTGCTTACCATTCAAACAGCCTCGGGCATGAGACTGATCAGTGCTGGGCCTTGAAGAACAAACTACAGGATTTAATTGACAACAAGACTATTGAATTTGATCCTCCTCCGGCGCCAAATGTAATTACCGCTACAATGCCGAAGCACGACAAAGGTGTTAATGCCGTCGAAGATACAATTTTCATTGCCTCTGTTGAAGAATTAACTACTCTGTTGAATGTAATCAAGAACAATCTGTTGAAAGTTGGGATTTTCCTTGGCTATGAAAAAGATTGTGTGTCCTGTATGAGACAACCCAATTGGTGTGAAGAACTGAAGAAAGGTATACAATGTCTAATGGATAGTTGCGAAATTCTATTCGAAAAGATTCCCAACATAAAAAATTCAATCGACAAAGCTGAAGATTTGGCCATCATAACAATTTCAAACAAACCTCTTAGGATCTCATCCAAAGGTCCTATCAAGATTTCGAGCGAACCAATCATTGCTCCTCTTATAATCACTGCTGCCGGACCTGTTCCATACACCTCTGATAAAGCGATACCATGGAATTACGGTGCCGAGGTTTATTACCATGGGGTAAAACAAGATTCTTGGATTGATGATAATGAAGTTAGTGTTACTAATATTATTGGTTCTAGTAAAGTCACAAGAACAGGAAGGGTCTTTTCCCCTGTTACCTCACCACCAACCACTACCATAGTTCAAGTCCGCATAACCAATGACAGTTTTGGTGCCAGTACTAAAGGGAAAGGGAAATAAGGTGAGCCTTCTAGGGAAGAGGCACCTGCTAAAAAGTTTGTTATGGAAGAAACATCCACTCAAGAGATGGAGGAGATTCTAAAGATCATCAAGAAAAGCGACTTCAAAATAGTAGAGAAGTTGGGGTAAACCCCTTCTAAAATATCAATGTTGTCCTTATTATTATGTTCTGACGTCCATGCACAAGCTTTAATTAAGTTCTTGAAAAAGGCTCATGTGCCTCCAGAAACCATAGCCGACCAATTTGAGAACTATGTGACAAGTCTCACAGCTGACAATGGTCTGGGATTCTCCGATGCAGATTTAACTCCCATGGGAAAGAATCACAATAAAGCCTTGCATGTTTCTGTTGAATGTAAGGGTACCACTCTGGCACGTGTTTTGGTTGACACAGGCTTATCTTTAAACGTGTTGCCTAAAGGCACTTTAGATTGGCTAGACTGTGAAGGTTTGGTTTTGAAGCCAAGTGATATTGTGGTGAGGGCATTTGATGGGTCGAAAAGGATGGTTCATGGAGAGGTGGATCTCCCAATTAAGGTTGGCTCACAGATTTTCAACTCCACATTATACATAATGGACATACAGTCTGCATATTCTTTCTTGCTTTGATGCTCATGGATCCATAGGGCAGATGCGGTCAATTCTACTCTCCACCAGAAGTTAAAATATCTAGTTCAAGAGAAGGTTGTCACAGTTTACGGTGAGGAATAATTTATGGTAAGCAGTCTCAATTCTTTGAAGTACGTAGAAATGGATGGTGAATTCATAGAAACTCCTTGCCAGACGTTTGAAGTTGTAGCCACCACCAAAATCTCCTCTAACACTCCAAGAGCCAATAAAGTTATCCCCAAGATGGTTTCTCTTAATGATGCATGTGTTGTGGTGGAAGAAGGAAACAATGCGATGTGGGGTCAACTCCTCGATATCCCATTCAAGGCAGATAAGTTTGGGATAGGTTTCACCTCCCAAGCTCAGAAAGAAGTTAGAAGGGCTCATGCTGGAAAGCCGCCTCTCCACCTTAAAAATCATGAAGTGAACGATGTAGAAGACTCTGATGATGAATGTGCTTTTAAAGACTGGATCTACCCAACAACCGAAGGAAGGCCCAACAATTGGCATACAAAGGACTTCACGCTCATCTCCTTCATTGAGGAGTAATCTACTTGTTTTTTCTTTTAATCAATTCAAGAACTCGTTGTCTGTAATATTTTGATAATGACATTTAAGCCATGTGCCTAGAATGGGGCACTTTGGTCCTTTTGTCAAGGTTTTTATTTATGTTCATCTAATCATATGATCAATCAGTACATTGGACTCTTTTCCATTCAAATATTTGTGTTCATTGTCTTTCTTTTCTTTCAAATACATTTCCAAAATAAAGCCATGTATCTTACATGCCTACACACACACACTCTTGCAGGTTTACATCCACTCTGGATCCTATTTCCAATGACTCTACTATTGCCAACTATGACTTTGAATATCCTATCAACCAAGCCAAATACGAAAGCGAGGAAGATTGTGATATACCAGGAGAACTAGCCAGACTCCTATTACAAGAGGAAAAAGATATTCAACCACATGAAGAGTCAGTTGAGATTATCAACTTGGGTACTGAGTCAGATAAGAAGGAAATCAGGATCGGTGCTAATTTGGAAAATAGTGTTAGGAGCCGTTTGGTTCAGATATTACGCGATTATGTGCTTGGTCGTATGAAGATATGCATGGGTTAGATTCCGACATCGTGGTTCATCGTCTGCCAACTAGAGAAGACTTCCCTCCTGTTAAACAAAAAGTTGATCGCATGAGGCTTGACATGTTTGAAAAGATCAAAGCCGAAGTAATGAAACAATTAGATGCAGGGTTCCTAGCAATAACATCTTATCCTCAATGGGTGGCAAATATAGTGCCAGTGCCAAAGAAAGACGGGAAAGTTCACATGTGCGTAGACTATAGGGATCTGAATAGGGCAAGCCCCAATGACGATTTCCCTCTACCATACATTGACGTCTTAGTCAATAATACTTCTCAGCATAAGGTCTTCTCATTTATGGATGGCTTCTCAGGCTATAATCAAATAAAGATGGCTCCCGAAGATATGGAAAAAACTACTTTCGTTATGCAATGGGGCACTTTCTGCTACAAGGTCATGCCGTTCGGATTAAAGAATGCAGGGGAAACATATCAAATGGCTATGGTTGCTTTATTTCATGACATGTTTCATCATGAGATAGAGGTATATGTGGATGATATGATTTCCAGATCACAAACCGAAGAAGAAAGTCTCGGTCACCTGCACAAACTATTCGAAAGACTAAAGAAGTACAAGCTGAGGTTAAACCCTAACAAATGCACATTTGGAGTACGCTCTGGAAAGCTTCTAGGTTTTGTTGTCAGCAATAAAGGCATTGAAGTTGATCCCGCCAAGATAAAGGCCATCCAAGAAATGTCAGTCCCCCATTCTGAAAAAGAAGTCAGAGGATTCTTGGGTCGTCTCAATTACATTTCCCGTTTCATATCACACTTAACTGCTACTTATGAGCCACTCTTCAAACTCTTGAAGAAAGATTAGGTAGTCAGATGGAACGATGAATTCCAGATTGCCTTTGACAAGATCAAAGAATACCTACAAGAACCTCCTATCCTCATGCCTCAAGTTGAAGGAAGACCCTTGATCATGTACTTAACAGTACTAGAGAATTCTATGGGGTGTGTCTTTGGCCAACATGACGAGTATGGCCGAAAAGACCATGCTATTTATTACCTGAGCAAAAAGTTTACCGACTGTGAAACCCGAGATTCACTGATCGAGAAAACTTGTTGCGCTCTGGCATGGGCTGTGATGTTGTGTATTCGCAAGTGTACGAATCGCGTCAGAGTAATATAAAAGATTATCGATCCACAGAGACCAATCGTCAATCTATCATTTCCTATTGTTACGATGTTTAGCTAAGTCAATATTAAACAGGGAATTTAGCATGCAAGAAAGTAAAGTGCAGCGAAATAAACTTCAAATATAAAAGCAGGGTCAAATGTAATTCACGTAGTCAGATGATGTTCACAATGCTTCGGAATAGAACTACTTATAGGGAAATATTTTCTACTAAAGAGAAGAACTAATTTAATAGGAGTTATCACTTTCGCGTAATCAGAACCGAGTGTACTCTCTAATCGGTACTTCTTATTGTCACTTATAAAAAGGCGTGTATTGCGTTAAAGTAATAAACCTATTTTTAAGAAATAGAGTACTTGACCAAGTTGAAAAGTATTTTGATCTGAAATTTCTAATAAAAAGGGAACCTAACTTTAACCCTATAAACGCGTCCGAAAATATTTTCAAAATTGATTTCTTTGATAATAAAAATCCCTAACTAACCGGACAAAGCGCTTTCGCTTCCTTTGACCAGTTAGAACTAACCTAGTTTAACAAAGGGTTGGACGGCTTTCAATCTTACCCAACTGCAATAAAGTACAGAAAACTCGTATTAAAAACCAAAATAGCCCATAAGCATTTCTATTGACACATTATTTGGAATATCGATCTAACTAGATTCCTTACATTCTAGCCCAGTAAGGTTCAGCCTGACATGGGAATGTAAACAGACATGTTAAAATAAATCATGCGAGAAAGTAAATAATTTAAAGTGCGGTGCGGGAAATAAACAAAGTAAAAGCAGTGCGGGAAATAAACAAAGTAAAAGCAGTGCGGGAAATAAACAAAGTAAAAGCATTGCGGGAAATAAACAAAGTAAAAGCAGGTGCAGGAAATAAACAAAGTAAAAGCGGTGCGGGAAATAAATAAAGTAAAAGCAATGCGGAATATATAAATAGAAACCTTCTCCAAACGAGGAGGTTATAAATCTGGTACAAACTGGAAGTAAAATGCGACTGGAAATAAACAGCAGTTGAAAATAAATATGGTAAGATAAGCTTCTGCCGAAGTGCTCCAAACTCGATTACAGACTCAATCTACGAACTCGATCATAGACTCAATCAACAATGCAATAATTCCCCGATGTAAAGAATTATTGCTTTACAATGGTGAAATTATATGGCTTAAGTTCGCATTTATGGTTGGATCAAGTTTGCAACTAAGCTTGGGTGAATTGAAATGAAATCAGGAACTTCTATTTATAGAGGATGAGGAATGCAGGAAATCACAGGAATGCCCCCCAACTCCTTTTGGGGGGAAAACATCGTCCAAAGGTGGCGCCCTCCATGGAGGCCATGGCGCCCGCCATGAATGTAAATGAAAGGAAGTGGGGAACGTGGCAGTTGAGGTCAGCAGGAGGTGGTCCATGTCATGGCCTATCCTATGGCTGGCGCCATGGTGGACGCCATGAGTTCAAATTTGACCTAAACTCCTGTTTTTCAGCCTGTTTTTCTTCATTTCTTCAGGGGAGTTCTGGATATTTGAAATACCTAAAAAGGAAACAAAAGATAGGCATAATACGAGAAAACAATAATAAAAAACCTAAATAACATTGAAATCAGAGTCAAAAACAAGTGTAAAGTAAGTGTTATCAAATTCTCCCATACTTAAACCTTTGCTTGTCCTCAAGCAAGAACTCTAAATAGATTAAGAAGAAAAACGGTGTTAGTGAACAAGTTGGGCTGCAAGGGGCCTCTGGAATTAAAACAGGGATGTATTGATAGGTACTGACTGATTCAAACTAAGGATATCATAGTGACACTCTTCCATAAAACGGACATAAGCTTTGTTCTTTTACGAACCATTCCATATCATGCCAGTATGCTTAGGCCTATATTTTTCCTTTTTTTCAAATCCTTTTTCATTCAGGCGTAATCACATTAAGCTCGTTATTCGTACATGCTCATAGTAAAGTGATCGGGTAGTGATTCTGATCATAAAACGCAGGGCTCTGGTACAAAAAGTTGGTGTAACCCCTTTTATTGACCCATTTATAGTTGCGGGGGATCTGATCGTTATCCGTCCTACCAAGTTCAGTATCAGATACCTCTGAACCAACTAAAGATCGGTAAAAAAATTTCTTTTTCTTTTTCTTCTTCTTTTGCTTTTGCTTTTGCTTTATTTTTCAACATACAAATTTCGTTGAGTTAAATGACTTTGTAAGGGTCACCTATCCCGGGGTTGTAGTTTATAATAAGAACATAGCATATAGATCATTCACTTCTCTTCGGTCCCCTACGTAGAGCATGCTTAGACCGGAGCTGACTGTTAGGATAAACTATTCAATGATTTAAGAATGAAAATTTTAAGGCCACGACATAGGGAGTATCGGGATCAAATTCCTAAATTTACGAAGCTTAAGGTGTAAAAATGATGTCGATGCTTCGAAAGGGCTTTCCCAAGTCATACTACATCCTATCTCAACTAGGTCTTATAGCCCAACTAAGTTCAAAACACATTGTTTTTCTTAGGAAAAAATTTTTTCGTTAGGCTCAAGAAATGGGGGAGTGGACATACACTAGACCATACAGATATAGATGACTCGTCAAACACATGTATTATTTTGAAAAGAAAGAAAACAAGCAAACTAAAGCAAATAAAGAAGTAAAATAACGAGAAGGAAAATGCAGGAAAAGGAAAAATAAAGCGAGAGAAAAAATAAAGCGAGAAAGCGAGTAAATCTCCTCCCACACTTAAATCAAATATAGTCCCCAATGTTACGAAATAAGAATAGGAAAGAGTCGCCTGGTAAAGTACTAAGGCTGGTTGGGTCCCTCGCCATCCTGCGGTGAATGTCTAGCATGACGGGATCCACTGCAACGACGACTGCTCTGAGAAGCCTCGAACTGGTCGAATCTGGCGGACAAGGCAATTTGTGAACTCTGAATCTCGCGAAGGTTGCCAAAAAGGGAACCTTGAGTGGCCTCCATGAGGGAGGAGTGCCTCTGAAACTGGGCTTGTTACCTATGTTGCTCGCGGGATATCGCCAATTGAGATTCCATAAGACTTTGAAAAAAGCGGTCTGACTGCTGTCGTGACGCCTCCATGAAACTCATGTTATCTGCCAGCTGTTGTTGGATGGCAGAAAGTAAACCATCTCTTCTCTCCTCCCGGGCTAGCTGGTCACGCCACATCTCTTCAGTGATGTAGAAGCCAGGAGCCGTACCTGTAAAAGTGTTAGAAGTAGAAGGTGCAGTGTGTGCGGGTGAAGCATGGTGGGGGGACACAGGTGGGGCATGAGGTTCATCCCTCTGCTTGTATTCTTCATCAGTCTCGTGTTCGTCCCCAAGTGGAACATTAGGAGGTAATGGATCCGTAAAAGCTGGAGCATCTAGATTGTAGGTCCAGTTCCTCGCAATTCATACATCAGTACGTCTAGTGCAAGGTAGAACGATTGATGGGATAGCGACACCCCGAACCATAAGTTCAAAACCACCCGCTCTCCTCACCTTGCACAATTTCATATCTTTTAGAAATTTCAAATTAATTGTGCAGGGAGGCAGGGGTGCAAGGGTAGTTATCTCAGTGTCAAGGTGCAGAGCTCTAGCAATAGATGTAACTAGTCCTCCAAAAGCTATGGTCCCTGTGTGTTTCAGGACAACAATCATGTGAGAAATCATAAACGAGACTGAATTAATTCTTCAATTAGTGAGACTACCCTACAAAAATAGAAGTTCTCTAGCATTTACCTTGTTTGTATTCTTCCGGCCAAAAATAGTATAGGCCGGCATATATCAAAAAATTCGAATAATCGGGTTATGGATCAATGATGCTAAAACTCCTTCAAAAGAATTTATAGAAGAGTTTGACAATTGACGCCAGAAGGAAAATGCATCAGTGGACCATTCATAATCCAAAGGGGTCTCACAAATAGCGCCATCACCATAAGGAATACCCAACATAGGTTCTAGTTCGTCGGTGCTATATTCATATTCAACATTAAACAAACGGAATTTAATCGTACCGACGGTACTAGCAGTGTCGGGGTGAAGCAAATAAACTAGGGAACTTAAGAATTCCCGAGTTAGCCTCTCAAAGGTGGGCTCTTTTCTATTAAAAGTGTCATGAAATCCTAGGATGTTAGCTAAATGAAAAAAACTATGATAAAGTCCTAAAGTATATAGACAGTCTTCATCGACATACCTGGTTGAGACAATTTCTCGTCCTTGCAATTTTTCAAGGATTTTCTGTTGTTGGTCTCTAGGTTTGCCTTCACAAAGAACGTATATGTTGAACTCCATTGTTGCTCTTTTGGAAGAAAATTGAAAAAATGGGTTTCAAAAATGGGTGTTGGAGATTGGGAGGAGAAAGTTTGAATTTTTATGATGGTTAAAAAAATGGATGTTGGAGTGGTTGGGGTAGTAGGTGTTTGAGAAAATGAGAGTTGTTGGGGATGAAAATGGAGAAAGTGGGAGGTTTCTGAAAATCTGCCCGTTATAATCCCAGACCCCATGGCGGGCGCCATGGTCTTGGTGGCGGGCGCCATGTTCGAAAATTGGGCTGGACTCAAATTTCTTTGTTTTGTTGGTTTGGGCTTCTTATTCCAATTTCTTCTAGTAGGTGCAAACAACAATTCTTCATTTGGTGCTTCCAAGGATTGGTGTATTGAATTTTGTTTCTTTTATGTTTATAACTTGAAAATAATAAACTCATAAAAAAATAAAATAAACAATTAATTAAAGAGAAAAAATAAAAATAAAAATGAAAAGAAATATACTTAATCATGGTAAGTCACAAAAAATAAAAAGAAAGTAGAATGCAAGAGTTAGGCATAAAAATAAATAAGTCTGAAAAAGGAAACAACATGATAAAAGAAACGACAAAACAGCAAAACAGTGCAGATATGAATCAAGATCATCAAGGAGTGGTAGGGTCTGTGGTCGACTCAGGACCATGAGCTGCAGCCAACTTACTGCGAAGATCATCAATTTCCTGTTGTAGGAGGTCTACCTCAGTAGAGTGAGTAGCATCAGAAACCATAACCTGAAGAGAGAGGTCTTCAACTGTCTGGCGAAGTTGGGCTACCTCTCTACGCAGCTCAGCAACCTGTGCATAGATGTCGGGTTGCTGCAAAGAGAAATTATTAGAGATTACAATGGTCCTTTCTAGCGATGGACATGGATGATACTCAGGTACCGGAGGTGATTTTCGCTCGTCCACGATCTCTCCAAGACCTTCTAAGGCATATGTCCAATTGGCAGGGTTATGGACATTGGTCATCATGGGATCAGTCAAGGTGAAATAGTGAACGGTTTCATTATCAATCAAGAGTCTATACTGGTTAGGATTAAAGTAGACTCTTCTCATCAGCCCACGATCCAAACAGAAATCAATGTCCATTGTAGTATATCCACAATAGGAGGTAAGGTGAGATAACTTACTTGTATGACCCAAAGCAGAAACAATATGAGTCACTGTCCCTCCCACATGGAGGATACCTTCAGCTGACTTAGAAGTCATCATCAGATTCCACAACAGAAAATTTTCATAGGCTACAGGGCGAGACTGGGTCGTACAGTAGAGGAAAAATATCTCCTCCTCGCTAACATGGGTATCAGTGTCGGCCTTCCCTAGGAAAGTGTGAGCAATAACCATCTGAAAATACCTGAAAGTGGGGTTGTGAATAACAGGGGATAGCTGAGTGGAAGGATCAAGGCTCCCTTCAGCAGTAATATCTCTCCATAATTTCTCCATGTCCCTAGTCATGAAATAGCCAACTGGTAGCTCAGGTATAGCATCGGGTGTGGTATGGAAGCCTAGCAAGTCGCCAAACTCCCTCTGGGTAAAACAGTATTCTATCCCAAATAATCTGAAAGTGAGATATCCATCCTGGCCATTATAGGGCTCAAACTCGAATGAACTGAGGAATTCTAAGGTGAGGTTCATGTAGGTCACATTTAGGTCATCTGCATACTCGTCCCACTTTAGCTGGTTGCATAGATACTTGATATTGGCTTCAAAGCCAAGAGCTTCCATGCAAATCTGGTCTGGATATCTGGTCGGTGCCATGGGTCCCTGTGAAAGGACCGCATAGCGTTGTCTCTGAGTGTCATCTCGGAAGGAAACATGCATGTCATCGAAATGCTCCATCCTGAAAAATGTAGTTAGCAAAGACGGCTAGCAGGTGATGCCTGAAATCATAAATTTTGCAATTGTTAGTATAAAGATAAAAATAAAATTTGATAAAGTAAAAAGTAAATAAATGCAAAAAAATAAAAGTAAACTCATGGGTTGCCTCCCATGCAGCGCTTGTTTAACGTCGTTAGCTTGACGAGTAAGCTTCATATATCGGAAACTGGTACTGGTGGATCAATCAGAGTGTGGCTGGAGTAGTTGGTGGGAATGTCACCTCCTTCGTAGTGCTTCAACCTCTGCCCATTAACGATGAATGGGCTACAAGAATTGTTCTTGATCTCGACTGCTCCAGATCTTAGGATTCTAGCGACCTCAAAAGGACCAGTCCATCTTGAACGTAGCTTTCCAGGAAAAAGTCGCAACCTGGAATTGAAAAGGAGAACAAGGTCGCCTAAATTGAAATATTTCTTTACAATTCTTCTGTCATGCCAAGTTTTGGTTCTTTCTTTATATATTATAGCATTCTCATAGGCAGACTGGCGGAGTTCCTCCAATTTATGAATGTCAAGGATGCGCTTTTCACCAGCAGTCAAATATTCCAAATTCATGGTCTTAATGGCCCAATAAGCTTTATGCTCTAACTCGGAGGGTAAATGACAAGATTTTCCATAGACTAATTGGTAAGGGGTTGTTCCAATAGGGGTTTTAAAAGCTGTTATGTAGGCCCATAGTGCTTCATGCAGCTTCTGAGACCAATCTTTTCTGGAAATTGAAACGGTTTTTTCTAAGATTTAATTAATCTCCCTGTTAGAAACTTCTACTTGGCCATTAGTCTGTGGGTGATAAGGTGTTGCTACTCTGTGCTTTACTCCATACTTACTCAAGAGCTTATCAAAGATTCTGGATATGAAATGTGATCCTCCATCACTTATAACGAGACGGGGTGTTCCAAACCTCGAAAAATGATATTCTTAAATAACTTGACTACCACTCTTGTGTCGTTTGTGGGTGATGCAATAGCTTCAATCCATTTAGACACATAGTCCATAGCTACCAAAATGTACCTATTTCCCATTGAAGGTGGAAATGGTCCCATAAAGTCTATACCCCAAACATCAAAGAGTTCAACTTCCTGGATATTCCTCATTGGCATCTCGTCATGTATCGATATGTTCCCGATGCGTTGGCATCGGTCGCACTTGATAATGTAGGCATGAACATTGCACCATAAAGTTGGCCAATAGAGGCCTTCTTTAAGAATCTTGGCGTGCATTTTAGATATACCTGCATGTCCACCATAAGGTGCAGAATGACAGTGTCTGATGATGTCTTATGTATCCTCTTTTGGGACACAACGCCTGGAAATATTATTTATTCCTCTCTTGAATAGGAGCGGTTCATCCCAGTAGAAATGTTTGACATCTTTGAAGAACTTATTTTTCTATTGGTAATTTAGATCAGGGGGTATGATATTTGCAGCTAGGTAGTTTACAAAATCAGCGTACCAAGGTACGCTCTTGATTACTGAAATTATTTCAAAATCTTTATCTCTGTAAGGCTCACAATCATCAGTCTTATCTATAAGTCTGTCATAGGTGAAATCATCATTTATAGGCAAAAAGTCAGGTTTTAAGTGTTCTAATCTAGAGAGATGGTCAGCGACAACATTCTATGTGCCTTTCTTATCCTTAATGTCTAGATCAAACTCTTGGAGTAACAGGATCCATCTAAGTAATCTAGGTTTAGCGTCCTTTTTATTTAATAGATAACGTATGGCAGCATGATCAGTGTAAACAATGATCTTTGCTCCAACTAGGTAGGACCTAAACTTATCTATCGCAAAAATTACTGCTAGTAATTCTTTCTCTGTTGTTGCATAGTTGAGCTAGGCGGTATCTAGGGTTCTACTAGCATAATATATAACATGTAATCTCTTGTCTTTTCGTTATCCTAGAACAGCACCAACTGCATAATCGTTGGCATCGCACATGATTTCAAAAGGTTGTGTCCAATATGGGGGTTGCATGATCGGAGCTGAAATCAGTGCTTCTTTCAAAAATTTAAAAGCTTCGAGACATTTCTCGTTGAAAACAAATTCAACGTCCTTCATTAGAAGATTAGTCAAAGGTTTTGTTATTTTAGAGAAGTCTTTTATAAAACGCCGATAAAAACTAGCATGTCCAAGAAAACTTCTAATGTCCCTAATGGTTTTAGGTGGGATGAGGTTTTATATAACTTCAATTTTGGCTCTATCGACCTCAATGCCTCTTTCGGAGACAATGTGTCCTAATACTAAACCTTCATTAACCATAAAATGGCATTTTTCCCAGTTTAGCACTAGGTTCACCTCTACGCATCTTTCAAGGATTTTTTCGAGGTTGGAGAGACAATCTTTAAAATTGAATCCACATACTGAGAAATCGTCCATGAAAACTTCCATTATTCCATCTAGGTAATCTGCAAATATAGACATCATACAACATTGAAAAGTGGTAGGGGCATTACAGAGTCCGAAGGGCATTCCTCTATAGGCGAACGTTCCATAAGGACAGGTAAATGTTGTTTTCTCTTGATCCTCGGGGTGAATAGGTATTTGGAAAAATCATGAGTATCCATCTAGATAACAAAAGTGCGAGTGTCTGGATAGACGTTCGAGCATTTCATCTATAAATGGAAGAGGGAAATGATCCTTCCTGGTTGCTTTGTTTAATTTTCTATAATCTATACACATACGCCAACCTCCTTCTATTTGTTTAGAAATATGCTCACCTTTCTCATTTTCTATGACTGTGATGCCTCCTTTCTTTGGCACCACATGCACAGGGCTCACCCAATTACTATCTGATATTTGGTAAATTATACCAGCCTCTAGTAACTTAAGAACTTCTCTTTTAACAACATCACTAATTATAGGGTTTATTCTTCTTTGATGTTCTCTTGAGGGTTTTGAGTTTTCCTCTAACAAGATCTGGTGCATGCACACTGATGAACTTATTCCTTTTAAATCAGAGATGTTATACCCTAAAGCTGAGGGATATTTTCGTAAGATCTCTAAGAGTTGAGTTGTCTCGTCTGGACTTAAAATAGCGTTAACTATAACAGGATGATTCATCTCTTTATCTAAGAATTCATATCTGAGGTTCTTGGGAAGTTCCTTCAGTTCTAAAGATGGTTTCAAAGGGCAAGGCATGGGATCGGGAGTAAGCGATAAACATTCATAGAGGTTGTCATCGATGTAAGGTTCTAAACCTTTAAATCCATCGTCCTCCATAATGGGGGTCGAAGGTAACTTAATATTTTTGTTAGATTCCTCTCGCTTAAGTTCCAATATACACTCGTCAATGAAGTCGATGGCATAACAAGCATCTCCTATGACTGGTGCCATTAAGAAATTTGAAAGAAAAAATTCTATCTTCTCATCACCCACCTCAAATGTTAATTTTCCTTTCTTAACGTCAATTATGGCTTCGGTTGTTGATAGGAATGGTCTACCTAAGAGGATTGGTATTTCTTCGTCTTCTTTAATATCCATAACCACGAAATCAGTTGGGATATATAGCTGACCGATCTTAACTAGTATATCTTCAAGTATGCCTATAGGATACTTAACTGGTCTATCAGACAGTTGGAGAGACATTTTAGTCGGCTGCAATTCTCCTAAGTTTAACCTTCTACAAACTACTAAAGGAATAAGGCTAACGCTAGCTCCTAGATCTAAGAAGGCTTTGTCAATAGTATGATTTCCTAAGATACAAGGAATGGAAAAACTTCCTGGATCCTTTTCTTTCTTGGCAAGTTTATTTTCTGAAATAAAATTGCATTAGACAGGTTTGGGATCATCAAGTCTACACTTGTTGGTCAGGATGTATTTTAAGAATTTAGCATAAGATGGTATCTGAGTGATGGCTTCGGTGAAAGGAATCTCTACATGGAGTTTTTCTATAACTTTAACGAATCTCTGGTATTGATTGTCAAGTTTGGTTTGTTTAAGTCTTTGCGGAAATGGGATTGGGGGTTTGTACGGGGGTGGTGATTTATTAGTTTTATCTTTTAATTCTGGTTCTTTTTGCTTTTCGGGTTCCTCTGGTTCCTCCACTTGGTCTGTAGGCAAAACATTTGTCTTAGGTTGTGAGGGTGTACTCATGGCTGGATTCTTGGGTCCATCGTAAGTAGTCCTACTTCGTAAGGAAATGGCATTAGCTTGCCCTTTAGGATTTGGTTGAGGTTGTCCAGGGAATTATCCTCCAGGTGTAGTTTGCGGGGCTTGTGTTTGGGATATCTGTGAGATCTGGGTTTCAAGCATCTTGTTATGCGTAATTATCTGATCAACCTTAGTTCCTAATTGCGTGATTAGTTCGTTTACGTGAATATTCTGATTTAGGAACTCTTTATTTTGATGGGTTTGAGCTGAAATGAAATTTTCCATGATTTTCTCAAGGTTTGGTTTGGGTGCCACAGCTTGCATAGGTTGATTTGGTCTTTGGGCTTGGAAACCTGTAGGTCTCGGAGGTGCAGAGCTTTGTATTGGGCTATTATTTTTATAAGAAAAGTTTGGGTGATTCCTCCATCCGGGGTTGTAAGTGTTTGAAAATGGGTTTCCTTGGGTGTAATTTACTTGGTTTGAGCAAGGCTCATTCAACAAGTTACATTATGCAGGTTGATGTCCTTGGGTCCCACAGAGTTTGCATTTGGAAGCTATTGTAGCTACAGTATTAGGGTTTTGAGACATGTTTTGAACTTTTAAGGCAAGAGCGTCCATTTTAACTTGCATCATGCCTAGAGAACTTATCTCATGTTTTCCTCCTTGGGTCTCCTTTTTCTCTACCGTAGCTCGTTCTGTTCCCCATTGGTAATGGTTTTGGGCCATGTCCTCAATGAGAGCGCAAGCTTCTAGGTAAGGTTTATTCATCAATGCACCACCAGCGGCAGCATCAATAGACATCTTTGTGTTGTAATGGAGTCCATTATAGAAGGTGTGGATGATTAGCCATTGTTCTAGGCCATGGTGTGGACAGGCTCTTAACAGGTCCTTATATCTCTCCCAAGCTTCAAAAAGTGATTCTCTCAGGTTTTGGTTAAATCTAGTGATTTGGTTTCTAAGGACAGCAGTTTTGCTGGGCGGAAAATATCTTGCAAGAAATACTCTCCTAAGGTCTTCCCAGGTTGTTATTGAATTGGGTGGAAGGGATTTAACCAATATCGTGCTTTATCTCTGAGGGAAAAAGGGAATAATCTTAGTCGTATTTCCTCAGGAGAAGCACCATTGCATTCTAAAGTGTCTATTAATTGTATAAAAGTTTTTAAGTGTTGATTCAGGTTCTCAGTAGCGAGACCACCGAATTGGTTTTGTTGCACCAATTGTAGCAATGAGGGTTTTAGTTCGAAATTATTTGTGGTTATAGCTGGGTTTACGATACTTGAACTAGGTTCCTCATCTGACGGTTGGTCAAATTCCTTAAGGGGTCTTTGGTTACGATTCTCGCCCATAGTTTTTCTAATTCTACGGAGAAAATGGATGTAACGTTCAGGTTCTGCAAAAGGATTGAATAAGGTTCTAGTGCTGCGAGATCTTCGCATTAACCGGACTGTAAAACTTAGTCTAGAAGGTGCGACTATAGGGTGCGAAATTTGATGAAATTTTTCCCTGGCAACGGCGCCAAAAACTTGATGCGGTGTATTCGCAAGTGTACGAATCACGTCAGAGTAATATAAAAGATTATCGATCCACAGAGACCAATCGTCAATCTATCGTTTCCTATTGTTATGGTGTTTAACTAAGTCAATATTAAATAGGGAATTTAGCATGCAAGAAAGTAAAGTGCAGCAAAATAAACTTCAGATATAAAAGCAGGGACGAATGTAATTCACGTAGTCAGGTGATATTCGCAATGCTTCGGAATAGAACTACTTATAGGGCAATATTTTCTACTAAAAAAAGAACTAATTTAACAGGAACTGTCGCTTTCGCGTAATCAGAACCGAGTTTACTCTCTAATTAGACCTTCTTATTGTCACTTATAAAAAGGCGTGCATTGCGTTAAAGTAATAAACCTATTTTTAAGAAATAGAGTACTTGACCAAGTTGAAAAGTATTTTGATCTGGAATTTATAATAAAAAGGGAACCTAACTTTAACCATATAAAGGCGTCCGAAAATACTTTCAAAATTGATTTATTTGATAATAAAAATCCCTAACTAACCGGACAAAGCGCTTCCGCTTCCTTTGACTAGTTAGAACTAACCGAGTTTAACAAAGGGTTGGACGACTTTCGATCTTACCCAACAATAATAAAGTACAGAAAACTCGTATTAAAAACCAAAATAGCCCATAAGCATTTCTATTGACACATTATTTGGAATATCGATCTAACTAGATTCCTTACATTCTAGCCCAGTAAGGTTCAGCCTGACATGGGAATGTAAACAGACATGTTAAAATAAATCATGTGAGAAAGTAAATAATTTAAAGTGTAGTACGGGAAATAAACAAAGTAAAAGCAGTGCGGAATATATCAACAGAAACCTGCTCCAAACGGGGAGGTTTTAAATCTGGTACAAACTGGAAGTAAAATTGGACTGGAAATAAACAGTGGTTGAAAATAAATATGGCAAGATAAACTTCTGCCGAAGTGCTCCAAACTCGATTACAGACTCAATCTATGAACTCGATCACAGACTCAATCAACAATGCAATAATTCCCCGATGTGAAGAATTATCGCTTTACAATGGTGAAATTATATGGCTTAAGTTCGCAACTATGGTTGGATCAAGTTTGCAACTAAGTTTGGGTGAATTGAAATGAAATCAGAAACTTCTATTTATAGAGGATGAGGAATGTAGGAAATCACCGGAATGCCCCCCAACTTCTTTTGGGGGGGGAAACATCGTCCAAAGGTGGCGCCTGCCATGGAGGCCATGGCGCCCGCCATGAGTGTAAATGAAAGGAAGTGGGGAACATGGCAGTTGAGGTCAGCAGGAGGTGGTCCACGTCATGGCCTACCCTATGGTTGGCGCCATAGTGGACCCCATGAGTGCAAATTTGACCTAAACTCCTGTTTTTCAGCCTGTTTTCCTTCATTTCTTCAGGGGAGCTCTGGATATTTGAAATACCTGAAAAGGAAACAAAAGATAAGCATAATACGAGAAAACAATGATAAAAAATATAAATAACATGTGAAATCAGAGTCAAAAACAAGTGTAAAGTAAGTGTTATCAGGCTGCTCGCTGGCTGAGACAGTATATGTTGACTCATACCACTCTGTTGATTTCTAAAATGGACCCAATCAAGTACATCTTCGAGAAACCTGCCCTCTTCGGATGGATAACCAGATGGAAAATGATCTTGATCGAGTACGACATCCAATACACAACTCAAAAAGCAATCAAAGGAAGTGTACTAGCCGATCATTTGGCCCATCAAGTTGTGGATGATTATTAATCAATGAATTTCGACTTCCCTGATGAGAACATCATGCTGGTAATCGACTGTGTGAAACTTGGACCGTATGGCGGACTTGAACAAGGATCCCGATGGACTATGGTATTCGATGAGGCTTTCAATGCCTTAGGTAACAGAATTGGTGATGTGATCATCTCTCCTGAAGGTTGCCACACTCCTTTCACTGCCAGACTACTTCGATTGCACAAACAATATGGCCGAGTATGAAGCATGCATCTTAGGTCTAAAAGCTGCCATTGATTTAAAGATCAAGCATTTGGATGTGTTTGGAGATTTCGCCTTGGTGATCAGCAAGTAAAAGGAGATTGGGACACCAAACACCCCAATCTTATCCCTTACAAGGAACTTGTGCTATCCCTAATTCCTTACTTCGAAGAAATCACGTTCGAGCACTTCCCTAGAGAAGAAAACCAGTTGGCTGATGCTTTGGCAACCATGTCTTCAATGTTCAAAGTCAGATGGGACAACGAAGTCCCTATGATAACAATCGAAAGATTCAATGAACCTGCACATTGCTATGAGCTCGACACCGATGTGGAAAAGCCATGGTACCATGAAGTGATGAGATACCTTGAAGCACAAGAGTATCTGGAAGGGGAATCTATCAATGACAGGAAGTTCTTACGAAGATTTGCAGCCAAATTCTTCCTAAGTAACGGGATATTGTACAAACGCTACCATGACTCGACTCTACTCCGATGTGTGGACAAGAAGGAGGCAGAGAAAATCATGGAAGACATGCACGATGGTCTTTTCGGTACTCACTCAAGTGGACATACGATGGCTAAGAAAATCTTAAGAGCAGGTTACTATTGGTCAACGATGGAGACTTATTGTCATCAACATTCAAGAACTTATCACAAATGCCAAATCTATGCTGACAAGGTCCATGTGCCTCTTATCCCTCTAAATGTCATGACTACTCCGTGGCCATTTGCAATGTGGGGCATTGACATGATTGGAGAGATCAAGCCTACGGCTTCCAACGGACATCGCTTCATTCTTATTGCTATCGACTATTTTACCAAATGGGTCAAAGTTTCCTCGTTTGCCTCAGTCACCAAGAATGTGGTAGTCAGATTCATCAGACATAACCTCATCTGTCATTATGGTATCCCCGAAAGGATCATGACCGGAAATGGGACTAACCTCAACAATGCCATGATCAGGGAGTTGTGCACTCAATTTAAGATCAAGCATCACAATTCTTCTCCGTATAGATCGAAAATGAATAGCGCAGTCGAAGCGGCCAACAAAAATATCAAGAAGATTGTGCAGAAAATGGCAGTAACCTAGAAAGATTGGCATGAGATGTTGCCATTTGCTTTACATGGCTAGCGTACTTCAGCTAGAACATCAATTGGGGAAACTCCCTTCTCTCTAGTTTATGTCATGGAAGTTTTTTTGCCAATGGAAATTCAAATTCCCTCGCTGAGGATTATGATCGAGGCAGGCCTAGGCGAAGACGAGTGGATTCAAACGAGATTGGATCAGTTGAACTTGATCGATGAAAAACGATTAGTTGTTATTTTCCATGGTCAAACCTATCAAAAACGGATGATCAAAGCTTTCAAAAAAAAGGTCAAGCCTCGAGTATATCAAGTTGGTGACCCGGTGATAAAACGCATCATTTTACCACAAGGTGACCCCAGAGGAAAATGGACTCCCACCTATGAAGGGTCGTTTGTTGTTAAGAGAGTTTTTTCTGGCGGTGCCATGATGCTGACCACCATGGATGGTGAAGATTTCCCACATCCTATTAACGCGGACATAGTTAAAAAATACTACACATAAGAGACCCGTTAGGTTAACACACCTAAGAAAAATAAGGGCATCCTGGAAAACCAAAAGGTTTGGGCAAAAATTAGGATATATGCAAAAGATTGTACACCCGGCAAGTTGAAAACCCGAAAGGGCGACTTGGGCAAAAAAGGTTATCCTGGTGGACCAAAAACCCGAAAGGGCGGTTCAGGCAAAAACTAAGGATTAAAAGCGTACGACTATGTCCCGTGAAATCAACACAGTCAATTCTATCACCAAGGTCCAAGTTCAAATGGTCCAGGATCAATCTAATCAATTTCGATCAACGACATAGGATGTTCGAAGACATTGGGGCAATAGTAGAGTTGGAAGGCAATGAGATCATTTCACATGGCTATTTTTTTTCACTCTCAATTTTGTTTTCCTTTTTGGCGATTTCCTCTTACTAGGATCTCCGTCTCTATGTGCAAAAACGCTTATTCATGGGCAAAATATCAATACAAATACACTTTGAAGTGAAAAAAATTTTGTCTTTTTTTTTAATGCAATTTTGTCCGATGACTAAAATTGAATGAACATATGCATATGAACATAATTAAAATCATTTGGCACATGTGTCCTGCTAAGCAGCAGCATCAACAACAGAGCATCAGCGCACAACAACAGTAAGCATCTCTTTAATGTATATGAAATAGCCCCCACAGAGTTATCTCATCATCATTATCCCCACCAGGACGGTGACGATAAACCTTTCCCCCACGGAGTTGCCCACAAAATCTTCTTACATGGGATAATCCCGGCCAGAGTCTCAACCTCTTGGCAACTTTCTCCCCAGCTAAGTCAATTTTTACAAGATTGAAGCCTAGGGGATCTCTTCCTAATGGAAATTCACCTCTTCAACAGGGTTTATTCCCCTAATAGAGTTATTTCCCCAGCCAAGTGCAAATTTCTCAACAAACAACAATCAAGACATCACAAATATCCCAGATGAACCCATCATCCCCAGTTGAGTCCAAGTTACCCAGCTGAGTCCATATTCCCCAGCTGAGTATATTTTCTCCAACTGAACCCAAATTCCCCAGTTGAGTCCAAGTTGCCCAGCTGAGTCCATATTCCCCAGCTGAGTATATTTTCCCCAGCTGAACCCAAATTCCCCAGTTTAGTCTAAGTTTCCCGGCTGAGCCCATCATCCCTAGCTGAGTATATCTTCCCCAGATGAGCCCATCATCCCCAGTCGGGTGTATCCTCCCCAAGATGAGTCTACCTTACCTGACTGAGTCTATACTCTCCAGTTTGAATTTCCCTTTCAAAATACTGGAAATCACAAAGCCACAACCCCTAATCCCCAGTAAATCCGTCAAACAAAGTCTTTACTATTTCCAAGATGCTATGAAGCCTGGATCCGACCAGATACCAGCACCATTTTCAAGTCATTACTGAAACCTGGACCCGACCAGATAACAATTTGAATTGCTGAAATCTGGACCCGACCAGATAACAGTTTGAGTTACTGAAACCTGGACCCGACCGGATAACAGATGATCTCAAAAGGCTATGAAACCTGGACCCGACCAGATAATAGCCTAACTCTTCAAATATATAGAAGAACCTGAACTCAATCTGACCAAGGTTTAATTTCTTTTCCCCAGTAGAGTGGTCTCTCTATCTCCAACAAATGGCTGAGAAACCTGGACCCGACTAGATATCAGTCCTCATTCCCATCCTTTCAAGAAAGTTGTTGCGAAGCCTGGATCTGACCAGATAACAATCATCCTCAGAGATTCGTTATGAAACCTGGAAACTGACCAGATAATAACTAAATCTCTAAACAGTTTATTGTGAAGCCTGGACCCGACCAGATAACAATTGACCTCATCAAAGAAATCTGCAAAGCCTGGACCCGACCAGATAACAGTTTTCAAACAGTTTATTGTGAATCCTGAACCCGACCAGGTAACAATTGACCTCATCAAAGAAATCTACAAAGCTTGGACCCGACCAGATAACAATTTTCAAACAGTTTATTGTGAAGCCTGGACCCGACCAGATAACAATTGACCTCATCAAAGAAATCTGCAAAGCCTGGACTCAACCAGATAACAGTTTTCAAACAGTTTATTGTGAAGCCTGGACCTGACCAGATAAAAATTGACCTCAGCAAAGAAATATGCAAAGCCTGGACCCGACCAGATAACAATTTTCAAACAGTTTATTGTGAAGCTTGGACCCGACCAGATAACAATTGACCTCATCAAAGAAATCTACAAAGCCTGGACCTAACCAGATAACAGTTTTCAAATAGTATATTGTAAAGCTTGGACCCGACCAGATGACAATTAACTATGATTCCCGAAAAGACACTATGAAGCCTGGATTCGACCAGATAATAGTACAGCTTTCTAAAAGACCATAAATCCTGGACCCGACCAGATAACTATTCAATTTCAAGGAATTTTCTGCAAAGCCTGGATTCGACCAGATAATAGTTAATTCATCCTTTCCTCCGGTAAGTTAATGTGAAGCCTGGATCCGACCAGATAACAGTTAACCTCCGCATCCCCAGCAAGTTGTCATGAAGCCTAGACCCGACCAGATAACTATTCAATTTCAAGGAATTTTCTGCAAAGCCTAGATCCGACCAGATAACAGTTAATTTATCTCTTCTTCCAGTAAGTTGTCATGAAGCCTGGATCCGACCAGATAGCAGCCACCTACTTCATCCTCAACAAACTGTGAAGCCTGGATCCGACCAGATAACAGCTAACATTTGAGCGATATTCCCCATAAAAGCATCCTTTCAATAAAATTTGAAGATATGCATGTTTTTCATTTCCAACAGGCAATCAGGGATTCAACCTCCCAGGATTTTCTCAGCAGTAGTCAGGGATTTATTTTCTGGGACAAAAACATACATTTCACATTCATACATCATAACATGTACATACCATATGCATTTAGCATGATACCACATCTAGTGAACATCATGCAAGCATCTGCATTTTACTAACCCTTGTTCTCACAGGTAAAACATCAAGTTTAGTATAAATCAACAAGAGATTTATGTTGATACTTCTTCCAACGTTTACCAATATTCCTCCAAATGAAATCTATAAGCCCATTCACCATCCATCTTTGAGTGAAAATTTATGGGCACTCTAGTGTTAAAACATCTTTCCCCTTCAAGTCACGAATGGCGGATCCGCCAATCTAACCCTCCAGGCTCAAGAAGTTTGAACAGGGGCAGCTGTTGTACCCCAAAATTGTCCCTCTCATTTCTCAAGGAATCACCCTGGATCCTCAAGTTTTCTCTCATCCAATTCCAAGCCTTGAGTTATCAATTTTTCCAAGCAAACCATTCACAAGGGAAAAATGGTCATTTGCACACTGAGAAGTCTAACTTTGACTTTTGGATCAAAATCAAACCTTAAAAAAATCATATTTTCATCAAGACATGTTGGAATATGATGTTAGTTTCATCAAGAATTTCAAAAGTCAAATTTTACTTTGGAAAAGTTAAATTCTAAATATTTAGAAAATTTTCTAAGTGTTTAAGAAATATGACAATTTCAGAACTTCTGGGCCAGTGTTCACACTCAGCAAATTCTGGATATTCTTAAGACATAGTTTGGTCAGAACTTCCGGACCAGTTTTCACAAAGGTTCAGTCAGAGTTTGCCAGGTTAATTCAAAGAATGTTAAGAAGCATGCTGCAAGCTTTCTAGAAAGTCTGAAAGATCCTTCAGAACATGCTGAATCCAGAAGATAAGAGGATCCGAAGATTAGATGCTACCCTGAAGCAGAACTTCTAATCCATAGTCAAGCAAGGATGCAAAGTTTCACATGGCGAGATTTCTGATTTGATAAATCTCATCATCATTTAATGCTCACAACCACTTGTGAGTTGTTATCCAAATGATTTCCTCCACGTGTACCCCTACTGCCTTGAGAAGACAAACTTTTTGTGTAAAAGTATGCTAAGCCCATGCGCTGCTTCTACTTTTCCTTAATTCACGCTGCCAAATCCATCTTAGGTGTTGTTAACCATCCAACTTGATGCATTGAACCACACTTGTTTAAGCTTACTTCAAGACTAAGTCAGCATCTAGCATATGATGTTGGTGCCACTTGACATCTCCAAACTACAAAAGCTTTGCCTATAAATAAAACACCATTAGCCATTGAGAAGAGGTTGGAAAAATTTGAGAGAAAGGTGTGGAATTCGAGAAAGAAAAGCCTTGAACCCCTTGCAAAAATTCCAGGAGTCCAAAAAGATTGCAAACACAAAAATACAAAACCTTAGCATTTGATTCTTGCATTAAAGCTCTATTTTTCTCAAGTTGTTTCCTGAACAAAACCACCCATACAGTTCCTAATATATATTCAAAAGCCATCCAAAATTCTGTAATCAAACAGTAACACATTCTCCACCAATATCCACTTCAAAGGATCAGAACTTTATCCCTTGGTTGTTCCAGAATCTTCTAATCATTTACAATCCAAGCTGAAAGTTTCCAACCTGCTGAAAACATGAGGAAGCTGTTCAGAACACCACAAGTGGTCAGAATCAGATTCCAGCTCCCAGAATATTTCCCAGCTGCAAGGTAAGTTCCTGCTGACTCTCATCATACTAATTAGGCATTGTCAGATTTTGCATATTTAACACAATGTAGATATTCTGATTCTGATGGTGTAAATATTCTGAGATTTCATGCATCTACCTGCCTAAATAGAGGGAATTCCAGTTCAGAGTTTCATAAAGAAATTAGGACTCAGAATTAGGATTAGCAAATTCATGTTGCTTCTGATTTGTGTTTCTGATATTTCTTGAAACTTGTCATAACTGTCATGTGTGCAACTTCTGTTCTGTTAAGAAATGACTAAGTTGCAGATGTTCTGACTAGCATGGAGAGAGGCAAAGTTCTGACAAGTTGCATCAGAACTTCTGAAAAATTCTGAATTCTCAGAAGATCCAGAACTTCTGAACTTCCATATTTTTACTAACATGTTTTTGTTTGTGCAACACGCCAGAGTCAGAACTTCTGACCTCTTATGTTTCAGCATTTACGCTGATTTTGTCTTCTTTCCTTTATTATTTCTTTTCATCACTTTTATCTTTCATTAATCAAAAAATACCAAAAATATTTCATATTCACATATCATATTTTATTTCTTTTGACATAAAAAGACAAAAAAATATTTTCTTAAACAAACTTATTTCTTTTCTTAAATAAATAAGCATTTTACATTTCCTGTACATTCTTATCTATTTCAATATGGTTGTAATAGTAACCTAGAATTTTAATTTGCAATCCCCATTTGAAATTTGTACACCCCATCCCCCTAAATATTGTAATAGCATAGGACTTTACATTTCTGCACTTTTATTGCTTTCATATATTTTTAGTAACTAGGGTGTGTATGGCAAGACTAAAACCAATGTTAGAAAACCCTAATTCAAGACCTAGATTATGCATGCAATAAAATACACTTGCACACTAGCACCCCTAGGGTGATTCCACTTGTAGCCTTACGAAAATGGCCATGTTATGCATGTGGGATGTCTTAGCACAAACAAATCGAAAAATACAAGATCATAGTCCCTCGATGAAGCTATCAAAGTTACCTTTCAAAATGATCTTAGTCCCTAAAAGAAAATTGCTAAGTCATCTCACAACATTGCTATCATGGTCATACGATGACCCAACGCCCGTCCCTTTACATCCAACAATGGGGCTTCTTACCAAAACAATGGTAAGATAGAAACATCTAAAGGAGGATGAAAAGAACATCTAAGACCTTTTGAGTAGGTAGATTACTTTTAGTTGCTTGCTCAATTTCAAAACAAACATCCTTGCTATTTTCAAAAACAATCACATACACTTTCAAAACACTTTCGAAACACTTTTCAAAAGTGAAATATTTTCAAAAGCTTAACACTTTGTATATGTTCTTACGAACGAGAACTATTACAAAGTTTGCCTAAATGATGGCGCCTTTTCAAAATACTTTCAAAACCACACAAAAGCATATTTTTCAAACAAAAGCAAGTGATCTAGCAAGTAACTAAGAGCCCATGGAAAACCATGGATGAAAAGGGTGCTAATACATTCCCTTTTCATAATCTACCCCCCGAACTCAAGAAAAACATCTCTAAAGGTCTTTCCTGTGCTTTTTCACCTTTCTTTATTGGATAAAAGAAAATTCGGTGGTGACTCTTGCTAAATCGCAACATTTGCAAACACAAACGCAAAACATCTCAAGTCAATTATCCCACCGTATCACAGCGTACTTATTAGGAATTGAAATTACAACTTTAAAGACAAAACAAAATAAAAGGAAATCACACAAATCAGTGGGTTGCCTCTCATGCAATGCTTATTTAAGGTCATTAGTTTGACCGTTTGATTCTCTCTTAGGGCAGAATATATGCCACAAAAAACACATCATCTTTCTTCTTCATTTTGTTTGGTAGGAATCCCATGAACTTGAGGTATTTATGATTTTGCTTTCATATCTTCTTCAACTTGATAGTAGCGAACAAGTCATAAATGACATCCAATACTTATCAATTTCTTTTCTTATCTGCCTTTTTGCTAAAATGATCTTTAGGGACAAGCTGTTGTTGAAGATTTTCTTGTACATACATCTAAACAAATTATTGCATTTAAAGCTTCATCCCAAACTAGATCATCCTCACTTTGTATTCTTTCTCTTTTCACATATTTATTGTTCACCTCAGATTCTTATATTCTTGATTCAATTTTTTCATTTGATGGCATTCATTTTTCTTCTTCTTGGTCTTTTTTAACTCCTCCTTCAGCGACTATTTCTCATTCATCTTCGACTTTTCTCTCTACTTCATCATCCCTAGGAATATCCAACATATTCCCATTAAACCCCCCCACTTGATTGAGCTACCACTTGTTTAGATAATAACCAATTTCATTTTCAAGATTCTTCATGGATGTTTCAATGTTCTTGTTAGATGCTTCAATGTGAAAGAACAAGATTAAGTTCTGACCTATCCCAAGTGTTTTGATGATAACTAAATTATATTTAAGATAATTTATGCTCTAATGAATGTGGTTTTGAATGTCTTAGTTAATGTTCTGACAAGAAACATTCCAAAGTGCTAAGCAAAGATTATGAAGAAGTTCTTTGACATAAGAACCTTTTATTCAAACGCATCTGCTGACTCTGGTAAGAACACTCATTTGTTAAATGTATCTTCTAACTTTTAGCAGGCTTCTTGATTCTGAAGATAACTTGAAAGCAAGAGATGTTCAAAGATCTTAGCAAGCAATGTTCTGACTAGAAGTTGAATAAAGCATGTTCTAAGTTAAAGCAAATACTGAAACAATGTCTTAATCAACATGTCTTGTCAAAGCAAAGGAAACATGTTCTTACATTCTGACGTTTGCTAATTAATGCAAAGACGGCTGAAAACACTCAAGTGCCTACAACTAGTTTCTTGGAGAATGGAATTTTGCAAGGATACACGCAAAGCATTTAATGCTCTCCATTTCCTCTGAAGGCAGCAACAATCTTATTCTTTCCTACTATAAGTAGAAGGACATTTATTGTAAGCCAACAAGATTGTTCAAACAAGAAACTACGTGAAAGATTCAAAAGCTTACAAACTCATACTTTTTACATTATTGTGTATTACATTCTAAGAAAAATCACTAGTTGTGATATAGCTTGATTAGAAGCTTACTCTATTTCAATTATCTGTAAAGATTATACTTCTGTATTTGTTCCTTGAGAGACCAAGTTTGGTCAGATTTCTCAAGCAGACTAGGACTAGATTTAAGTCTTAGTGGTGTTAGTCACTTGTAAGTTTACTTGTGCGTTGTTAGTCACAACAGTTGTTGTGTGATTGTAATCAGTTGATTATAGTGGATTAAGTCCTTGCTGAGTAAGGCGAAATCACCTTGGCGGGTGGACTGGAGTAGTTTGAGTTCAAACGAACCAGGATAAAAATAACTGTGTTATTCCATTACTGTTTTGAGCTTTGTATTGAAAGAACGAAAAGAGTCACTTATTCATTCCCCCCCCCCTTCTAAGTGTTTTCTTACCCCTTCAATTGGTATCAGAGCTTGACTCTGAGCTTAACACTTAACCATGTCAGAAAAAGATCCAGAAGAAAACACAATGGCCGCTGAACAAAACAATAATAGTTATAACAAACCTCCAGTGTTTGATGGAGAAGATTTTGAGTACTGGAAAGATAGGCTAGAAAGTTTCTTTCTAGGTCATGATAGTGATCTTTGGGATATAGTCTTGGATGGTTACAAACATCCTACAGATTCAGAAGGAAACAAAGTGGATAGAAAAAATATGGATAGACAACAAAAAGCTGATTTTAAAAATCATCGCAGAGCTAGAAATATTTTTTTAAATGCTATCTCTAAAGTAGAATATGAAAAAATCACTAATAGAGATACAGCGCATGATATGTTTGAGTCTCTCAAAATGACTCATGAAGGAAACGCCCAAGTTAATGAGTCTGAAGCTCTGGCTTTAGTTCAAAAGTATGAAGCCTTCAAAGTTGAGGAAAGTGAGTCTATAGAAGCAATGTTCTCTAGGTTTCAGTCTCTGATCGCTGGTCTGAGAGTTTTGAACAAAGGTTATACCAAAGCAGATCACGTGAAAAAGATCATCAGAAGCTTACCCAGAAGATGGGCACCAATGGTCACTGTGTTCAAGGTGTCAAAAGATCTGAACAATGTGTCTTTAGAGGAACTCACCAGCGCTCTCAGAAGTCATGAGATTGAACTGGATGAACATGAGCCTCAGAAGAAAGGTAAGTCTCTAGCCCTTAAATCAATTAAGAAATTTGATACTAACGCTTTTCAGGCTGAAGAAGAAAACTCTGAAGAATCAGCTTCAGAAGAAGACGAACTATCTTTGATCTCCAAAAGGATCAATCATCTGTGGAAGCACAGACAAAAGAAGTTCAGGAACTTCAAGAAGTCAGAAGATAAACCAGAATCTTCTGGACATAAAAAGTCAAACAGAAGAGAGATCATCTGTTATGAATGCAAAGAACCTGGTCACTTCAAAAGTGAATGTCCAAAGCTTCAAAAAGAAAGACCAAAGAAGAGATTTGGAAAGAAGAAAGGAATGATGGCAACCTGGGATGACTCAGATTCTTCTGAAGATGAATCTGGTTCTGAAGATGAAAACGCCAACCTAGCTTTAATGGCTATCACAGAAGATGACTCAGACTGTGAGTCAGAACAAAGAGAGGTATTTTCTGAATTTTCTAGAGAAGAACTTGCTGATAGTTTATCAGAACTTCTGGAAAACTACAGTAAGCTCAAAATCAAATACAAGAAACTCAAGAAGAGTCTTGCATCTGATTTTAAGAAACTTGAAACAGAAAAATCTGAACTTTTAGAAAACAATCTTAAACTTAAAAAAGAAATTCAAATTGTTCAAAAGAATTTTAGTTCAGAGTCTGTATCTAGTTCAAAAGATATTCTGAAAGAATATGACTATAGCTTTCAAACTTTTCTTGCTAAAAGCATAGACAGAAGCAAAATGGCTTCAATGATTTATGGAGTTAGTGGGAAAAACAGAAGAGGAATTGGATATGAACCTCCCAAATGGAAGGAAACATACATTCCAAAACCTGTTGCTAAAATGACCTTCACTTACAAACCTCTGAATAAGCAATTCAAGTTTGGACATTCACATGATATAAAATATACATCACATTCTGGAAACTCTTATGCTAATCCAAAAGGACCCAAAAAGATATGGGTACCTAAGGATAAAATAATATTTGTTGCAGATGTCCTTAACAGCTCAATTGAAACACCAGTCATGGTACCTGGACTCTGGATGCTCACGACACATGAAGGGAAAAAGGTCTATGTTCCAAAGCCTGGAACTTAAAGCTGGAGGAGATGTGAAGTTTGGAGGCAATCAGACAGGGAAGATTATTGGTTTTGGAACCATAGGAAACGGTAACTTTCCTTCTATCTCTAATGTTTTATTAGTAGAAGGATTAGCTCATAATCTATTGTCTATAAGTCAATTAAGTGACAATGGCTATGACATTATCTTCAATCAAAACTCCTGTAAAGCTGTAAATCAAAAGGATGGATCAATCCTCTTTTCTGGTAAGAAAAAAAACAACATTTACAAAATTGATTTATCAGATCTTAAATCTCAAAACGTAAAATGCCTTTTGTCTATTAGCAATGAGAAATGGGTATGGCACAGAAGATTGGGACATGTCAGTCTTAGAAAAATCTCTCAACTAAATAAATTAAATTTAGTCAGAGGACTTCCCAATCTGAAGTACAACTCAGATGCTATGTGCGAAGCATGTCAAAAAGGAAAATTTTCAAAACCTTCCTTTAAATCTAAAAATGTTGTCTCTTCCTCTAAGCCATTAGAGTTACTTCATATTGATCTGTTTGGACCAGTGAAAACTGCATCCATCAGAGGCAAGAAGTATGGATTGGTCATCATTGATGATTTCAGCAGATGGACATGGGTAAAGTTTTTAAAACACAAGGATGAGTCACATTCTGTATTCATTGACTTCTGTACTCAAGTGCAAAATGAAAAAGATTTTAAAATCACAAAAGTTAGAAGTGATCATGGTGGTGAATTTGAAAATCATTATTTTGAAAAATATTTTAAAGAAAATGGTATTGTTCATAACTTTTCTTGTCCTAGAACTCCCCAGCAAAATGGAGTTGTAGAAAGAAAGAATAGAACATTACAAGAGATGGCCAGAACCATGATCAATGAAACAAATATGTCTAAGCACTTTTAGGCGGAAGCTGTGAATACAACGTGTTATATTCAGAATAGAATCTCTATAAGACCTATTCTTGAAAAGACTCCCTATGAATTATGGAAAAACAGAAAGCCCAACATTTCTTATTTCCATCCTTTTGGATGTACTTGTTTTATTCTAAACACCAAAGAAACTCTGAATAAGATTGATTCCAAAGCACAAAAGTGTTTCCTACTTGGATACTCTGAACGCTCAAAAGGCTATAGAGTATACAACACAGAAACTCTGATTGTTGAAGAATCAATCAAAGTCAGGTTTGATGATAAGCTTGGCCAACCACAGCCAAAGCAAATTGATTTTTCTCTAGGTACAGAAGATCATCACTCAAACTCTGAAAGTTCAGAAGCAAAAGAAGATGTAGCAGATCATCCTCTTGACGATGCTCTCAACAATCTCAGAATCTATGACCAACTCACTCAGAAAAGGTTTCCTAGATTATCTTCAGCTCACAAAGAAGACGTAATCATTGGAAGAAAAGAAGATCCCATCAGAACAAGATCATCTCTCAGAATCAATGAAGAATCTTTGTTCGGTTTAGTCTCTCTGATTGAGCCAACTACCATTGATGAAGCTCTGGAAGATAATGATTGGATCTTAGCAATGCAAGAAGAACTAAATCAATTCTCAAAGAATGATGTATGGAGTCTAGTTCCAAGACCCAAAGGATTCAATGTTATAGGAACCAAATGGGTCTTCAGAAAAAAATTGAACGAACAAGGAGAAATAATCAGAAACAAGGCACGACTGGTTGCACAGGGTTATAGCCAACAAGAAGGAATTGATTATAATGAAACCTTTGCCCCAGTCGCCAGGTTAGAATCTATAAGATTATTAATTTCTTTTGCTGTACAAAATAACATTACATTATATCAAATGGATGTTAAAAGTGCATTTCTAAATGGTTATATTGAAGAAGAAGTATATGTCCATCAACCTCCTGGATTTAATGATTCAAAGCAACCAGAACATGTTTTTAAATTGAAAAAGTCTTTGTACGGTTTAAAACAGGCTCCAAGAGCTTGGTATGATCGTCTGAGTACTTTTCTATTAGAAAAATATTTTACCAGAGGGAAAATGGACACAACTCTCTTCAGAAAAACATTTAAAAATGATATTTTAATCTGTCAAATTTACGTTGATGATATAATTTTTGGAACCTCTAATATATCCCTTGGAAAAGAATTTGCTAAGACAATGCAGGCAGAATTTGAAATGAGCATGATGGGTGAATTGAAATTCTTTCTTGGAATTCAAATCAACCAGACTCAAGAAGGTACTTTCATACATCAGACGAAGTATGTTAAAGAACTTCTGAAGAAATTTCAAATTTCAGAAAGCAAAGATGCCAAGACACTTATGCATCCAACCTGTATTCTAGGTAAAGATGAGGTAAGTATGAAAGTAGATCAGAAGCTCTACAGAGGTATGATTGGATCCCTTCTCTATCTGACTGCATTTAGACCTGATATATTATTTAGCGTGTGCTTGTGTGCTAGATTCCAATCAGATCCTAGAGAATCTCATTTAACAGCTGTTAAGAGAATTCTTAGGTATATGAAAGGTACTGCTAATCTTGGTCTGTGTTACAGAAGATCACAAGATTACAAACTAGCAGGTTATTGTCATGCTGACTTTGCTGGAGATAGAATTGAAAGAAAAAGCACCTCTGGATGCTGCCAGTTTTTGGGTGACAATCTTATCTCATGGTACAGCAAGAAGCAAGCAACAATTGCTCTATCAACCACAGAAGCTGAATATATATCTGCTGCTGGATGTAGCTCTCAGATGATTTGGATGAAAAGTCAACTAGAAGATTTCAACCTTTATGAAAGTAAGATTCCTATCTTCTGTGACAATACTTCTGCTATTTGTCTTTCTAAAAATCCAATCTTACATTCTAAAGCCAAACATATAGAAATTAAATATCATTTCATAAGGGACTATACTCAGAAGGGGATTTTAAACTTGATTTTTGTAAAAACAGACCATCAATGGGCTAACATTTTTACTAAACCCCTTTCAGAAGATAGATTTAGTTTCATTCTGAAAAATATTTGTATGGAAGTGTGTCCTGAATAAAATAATATTTATTTTCTGTGACTGGCTTTAGAACTTTCTGAAATGAATGCTCTGATCAACAACTCTTCATAAGTTAGAAGAGAAGTTGTAACAGAAGCTATATGAATCACTCTAACGCTTCATGTCCAAGTGTAGTTCAGAAATTCATTAGAACAAACAGCTGTTACATGCATCCTTCAGGAGATGAACACGTGGTGTGTTTCTGAAAGGTCAAGCGTGCAAAAGCTACTGATGACGTTATAGGTAACTGTTGATGATTAGCCATAATCTCACGTTTCCCTCATTTTTAGCAATTCATTAAATTCAAGTAATGATGAGAATCGTTTTTTTTAAATCCGTTTTAATATTTATTTTAATTTGTCTTAAATACTTCTAATTTAATTCTTAACCTATTCTCTGAAATTAATGCCTATAAATACTCTTTGAAAAATCCTTTCATTCTTTACTGTCTCTTTCAACTCAAGTTTTTATTTGGACATTTCTCTTAAAAACCCTTTTTGAAAAATTCTCTTTTAATAAAACTTCAATGGCTTCTTCTTCCTCTACCCACTTTGAGCAATATTGTATACCTCAAAAGACAACACTCATTCCGGTATAAAGTTTGGAAGTTTTGAGTGAGCTAATGGTAGACTTTGAGAATCTCAGAGAGAATGGATTTGACTTGTTCCCTGTTGTGAAGTTTCAAGGTTGGGAAAGCTACTTTGATCGTCTTACTGGTCCAGTCTTTCCTCATTTGGTAAAAGAATTCTGGATTCACGCTATTGCAACTCCCAAGGTTATTCTCTCCTTTGTAATGGGCAAGAAAATATCCATTACAGAAAATCTAATCAGAAGGTTGCTGGGATTTAAAGGACTTGGAGTTACAGGAATGCCCACTGGAAGAATGGAGATGTCTAGGGTATACACAGAGATTTTTACAAATGGTCAAGGTTCCTCCAAAGTTAGGGATTTGAAAGACAAGTATAAGATTTGGGCAAGGATTATTCATGGATTTATTCACCACAGGAAAGACACCAGTTCTCCTTATTACATCAATGCTGATCAACAATATTTGTTGTTTTGCCTTGGAACCAATGTCAAAATTGATTTGCCCTACTTGCTTTTTGAACACCTCTGGAACCATATCAAAGAAACCAGAGAAGCTGAAAGGATGAAGAATCCCAAATCAAAGAGGAATTGGATTCTAATGGGGAGGTTATTATCAGACATTCTGACTGAGAATGGTCTGATTGCTCACCTAAGAGAAGCAAATCTTCTGGGGGAGCTTGAACCTATCTGTGGTAAGACAATGACTGGAAAGAACTTGCTAAAAAGGAAAATTATTGACAAACTGCTGGTGGAACCCTCTCCATGTCTGTCAACTATTGTGAAGAAAAGAAGAATTCCTATTGCTAATTTTCCTATGTTCAACTCGTTGGAACATTCTCGTATGGTTTTGCACTATCTTGAGACCTGCAGAGAAACAGGATCACCTATTGGTCCAGCTTGGCTTCAAGGAAGAAATCAAGCTGTTGCTGATGTTGTTCTCCAAGGATCTGTGAAGAGAAAAGCTGTAGAAGGACCTTCTGACTCTCCTCAGAAGAAAAAGAAGACAGGTAATCATGCTGAAACTATACCTGTTTATAATTCTAAAAATATATTTGCATCTACTAAATCCTCTCAAACCTCGCCATCTGAACCCCTTGCTGACAACCTTAGTAAAAATCAGTTCTCAATAGATTTTAGTGATTCTGACTCTGATGAACATTCTGACAGCCAATCAGAACCCTCTCATTCAGAACCCCCTGAACCATTTGTTTTTCAACCTATTCCTGCTGAACGTTTCTCAAGACCCCCTCCCAGACCTTTATCACCCAGACCCACTGGATGGTATGATGCTGGATCTTGGAGAATTCTTGGGATTAATGAACCTCTAGCAACCATAAAACCACATTTCAATCTACCAACTGAAAACATTTTTTCTATGAACCAACCACAACCTCAAAAACTCATTCCCACTCCCGCTTATACAATAATAATTTCTCCTGATATCACTCCACCCACCTCACCACAACATACAACCCCACTCTCAACTCCTCAAATTCCATAACAACAAATTTTTGAACAAACTGATATTGCTGAACCATTCGTACCTCATGATATATCAGAACCTCATATTTGTGTTAACCAACATGAACCTGGACCTACAAATACTCCTGAAACCCATAGCTTTTTAAGAACTGTAGTGGACTCTCAATCTCTACAATTCTTGAAAAACAAATCTTACAGAACGGTTGTCCCTAAACCTATTCAGCCAGATGTAAATATTTTGTTTCAGAATTTTATAACAAATGTTCAAGCATGGTTACAACCTCTGAAAGAAGATTGCCTCAGAAGTGTGAACACCGCAGCAACAGATCTTGTATGGGAAACTTTCAGAAGAACCTTGGTTGCTGAATCACAGAAGTTACAGGATTTGTGCCACTCTCAGGTGCTGGACAACTTTTCCAAACTTCTGTGTGTTTTCAAGACAGAAGCTGCTGATACTTGGAATAAGAAGTCTTCGCTACTGATTGCTGATACACCAGCTGATAAGATGGACATATCAGAAGACGAATCTGAAGAATACTCTGAAGATTCAAATCCTCTGGCTATTGTTCTATTGAATTAACCTTCAGTTAAGGATGGACCTGAACCTGTGCCAACTCTTGCAATGGATCTGGGCACTCTGCTCTCCACCTTTGTGAAGTCTGATTCATCAGTTGCTGCTTCTAACCCTGTTTCTACTGAAGCTTCATCATCTTTTTCCCCTACCTCACTCATTATGGACACTCTGAAAGAGCTAAAGAGGGAGAATGAAGTCTTGAATAGATGCATGGATAAGCAAGATCAAACAAATTTAGAGTTCAAGAACTGGATGGCAATGCAAAGTGAATTTGCCTCTGAGATCAAGAACCTTCTGATGGCTCTTGTCTCTAAGAAATCCTAGTTTCTTTTTGTCTCTTATTTGATGTTTTGTTTGTACTTCTGGTTATCTTTTTTTTTTAAACTTTTTATGGAATCTTTCAAAATTTCTCATTTATTACACTTTTTGATTATGCCAAAAAGGGGGAGAAAATGTGCATGTTTTAACTAATCACTGTTTAATAGTTATGGGACTATGTCTCAGACATTCTAACATAATTGCAAGAATTCCCTCTGTGCAAATGATTTTTTTTGCAGGTATCATTTAACTCTGAAAGAATATTCCAGCTAAGATTTATCTTCTTGAAGAAGTTATGAAGAAATTCAAAGAAGGTTGTGTATCACTCTGACTAAATAATCTCAGGATGTCTTATGCATAGATATATTCATTTCAGGGGGAGATTCTTATCTCTTAATTTGTTTCTTTTCTTTATCTAAAATAATTTTTTGTCATCATCAAAAAGGGGGAGATTGAAAGAATAAGATTAAGTTCTGACCTATCCCAAGTGTTTTGATGATAACTAAATTGTATTTAAGATAATTTATGCTCTAATGAATGTGGTTTTGAATGTCTTAGTTAATGTTCTGACAAGAAACATTCCAAAGTGCTAAGCAAAGATTATGAAGAAGTTCTTTGACATAAGAACCTTTTATTCAAACTCATCTGCTGACTCTGGTAAGAACACTCATTTGTTAAATGTATCTTCTAACTTCTAGCAGGCTTCTTGATTCTGAAGATAACTTGAAAGCAAGCGTTGTTCAAAGATCTTAGCAAGCAACACTCTGACCAGAAGTTGAATAAAGCATGTTCTGAGTTAAAGCAAATACTGAAACAACGTCTTAATTTACGTGTCTTGTCAAAGCAAAGGAAACACATTCTTACATTCTGACGTTTTCTAATTAATGCAAAGACGGCTGAAAACACTCAAGTGCCTACAACTAGTTTCTTGGAGAATGGAATTTTGCAAGGATACACACAAAGCATTTAATGCTCTCCATTTCCTCTGAAGGCAGCAACAGTCTTATTTTTTCCTACTATAAGTAGAAGGACATTTATTGCAAGCCAACAAGATTGTTCAAACAAGAAACTACGTGAAAGATTCAAAAGCTTACAAACTCATATTTCTTACATTATTGTGTATTACATTCTAAGAAAAATCACAGTTGTGATATAGCTTGATTAGAAGCTTACTCTATTTCAATTATCTGTAAAGATTATACTTCTGTATTTGTTCCTTGAGAGACCAAGTTTGGTCAGATTTCTCAAGCAGACTAGGACTAGATTTAAGTCTTAGTGGTGTTAGTCACTTGTAAGTTTACTTGTGCATTGTTAGTCACAACAGTTGTTGTGTGATTGTAATCAATTGATTATAGTGGATTAAGTCCTTGTTGAGAAAGGCGAAATCACCTTGGCGGGTGGACTGGAGTAGTTTGAGTTCAAACGAACCAGGATAAAAATAACTGTGTTATTCCATTACTGTTTTGAGCTTTGTATTGAAAGAACGAAAAGAGTCACTTATTCAACCCCCCCCCCTTCTAAGTGTTTTCTTACCCCTTCACAATGTTCTTGTTTGATGCTTCAATGTTCGAGTTCAATGCTTCCAAGTTATTTTGATTCATCTTCATGAATTTGTTTATAGTCTCTTCTAGAATATATGGCTCCCTTTTAGGTATTTCATAAGTGACCTTTATTGCTTCAAGATTGATTTGAGTAAAGTTATTGAATTCATTCAAAGTCTTTTTTAGAAGAGATGACTCCATTGATGGTGGATCATTTTACCACTAATTAAAGGTTTTGGAGTAAGGATCTGGCTCTTGATAACTTCCCGCATAATATGCATCTTCAATATATTTCTCTAGTACACAATGTCCATTAGTGTGACCTTCACGACTTAAATCACATCGTAATGCCCTGACTGAATTTAAATTTGTCGGAACTAGAGTTGAGGCAACAAATTTCTTTGATAAAGCTTCAAGTTATGCTAACAGAACAAATTTAAATTCAACTCCAACATGCATGTTTTCTTTTACCTCGCATGTACAATTAGAAGAAAAATAACTCAGTAGCAGTGAACTAGATAAAAAACTAAATAAGAATAGAAATCAAAAACTAGAATAAAACGAAAAAACTCAAAATAATAAAAATTAAAATAATAAAAACTAAAAATTAAAAATTAAAACCGTAGCACAAAACTTGCCTTGTCAAAATAATTCAACAATCCCCGACAACGACGCCAAAAATTTGATTATAGATTAGCTAGTGTACTAAATATGTTGAAGTAATAAAATATAAGATTGTCTCCACAAGGATTGGGCTACTCTAAAAAGGTCATTAGTGTGCTCTAATAGTAAATATGATGGATTTTCATATTTAATTTGGTAAAATAAAAGCGTAAATAAAATAGGTGGAAAACTTGATTAGATCTTGTTTTGAATTCCTTGTATGTCACTATTGATTATGGCGCATATTTTCTCCTAAGATGATTTATCAATGATTATGAAGGTTAAACTTAGTCGTTGTAACACCCCATTTCTATCCAATGAATTATATAAAATCAGAGTTTCAAAATTTCCAACAAACAAATGGAGTGCTACACTTTCAACCTGGAAACAATGACATTGAATCGTATATAGTTCAGATGCATAACACATAAAATTCAGATAAACCGACAACAACATGTATAGTCTTTAACAATAAAACAACTTTATAAGCAAGCAGCAGAATCACAATTTTCAACTCAAACGACATAACATTTTTGTTCAACTGAAAACAATTTCAAAATAACAAGTACTTAACAAAAACGACTTAAAATTCAGCAACAAAAGTAAAATCAACAATAAAGCAACAATTGTTCATCCCCCCGACTGTTACGTATTAGAGCGAAGACACCGACTCGAATCACTGAAGGTAAACAACCTTCACTCTGGATTACTTGTACGTTACCGGCATAGGGAAACATTTAAACAGAAGGGGTGAGATATCGAACAATATATTAGGATGCATGATAAATAATATATTAGAATTAGTTCATACAAAATCACCATTTCATAGCTCTTTAACAATATTTAACATAATCAATTCATCCATACAACAACTCAGAGTGTAACATGAATGCGACTTGTTTTTATGCACATGCATGTGGTACCAGTGGAGCAAAACTCTCAACTTAATAATCTGCCAATTAATAGAGGCATCAACAAGGCATAAGCCTTCAACTTTATATTTGCCAATACATGCCAACTTACCGAGCATGAGCTCCCAACTTGATATGTTACGTATGCAACAACAACATGAATGTAGTAACAACAACAATAATAATTCAACAACAACTTAACACAATTCAACATTGGCCATAAGCCTACAACTTAATATTTTTCAGTAATTAGAGACATCTCAACAAAATTCCACATTACCTGCAAATTCTCAAATTACATCAAGTATACAATATACTATATCAACCAAAATATACCATGATGTCCTGTGTAATTATTCGAGTAATTTGACTATATATTGCTAGTCACTTATTAATTATAGTATCTCTCCTACTACTAACTTATTTCTGCTAGAATTCATTTAATCATATAGGGGTAGAATATCTTAAGAATTCTAATTTTTATACCAAGATTATTAAACTAATTTAAGTAACTAAATAACCTGCACGGGTATAACAGTAGGGACATTAATAATGATTTATACCCATCGACACAGTGGCCATGCCGCTCGGTACCTTCCATTCATTCCTCGGTACCGACCGACACCCATACTTCTCGGCACATCGTGCAACCTTGTGTCGCTCGACACAACTACCTATCCCCTTGATGCACCTTGTAGCCTCATGCCACTCGACACCTAGCACATGTTCTCCTCGACACATCTTACAGTCTTATACCGCTCGATGCAATTACCTGTGCTCCTTGGCACGATGCGTCTTCACATTTTTGGCACAAATTTCGTCCAGTTTGTGACGAACATTATCCCAACCTTATAGTATTCTCGTCGACCATTAGTTTCCGGCCAAACGCACGGAATAACATAGAAACGGGCAACTACATCTCCTATTACCAAATTCATCAATCGTACAAGACAGTCATACTTAAGATTCCTAAACGACCACAACATGATAACGAACAACTTTCAAGAACAGGTCCAGAACAATCGACGCACAACAACTATACCTACGACCAACCCCTACATAATATTCATCAATAGTCCCATTATAAGGTTAGAACCCCACCCTTACCTTGGATTGAAGGTTGCTCTAAAGCTCTCCAACCGGAACCTTGCTTCGCTTATTTTCCTTATTCCTTTGCTCTACACTTCTCACAGCCAGTTTCCAACAACTTCCTTATTCCAATACTTGATTCTTCATTTAAATAAGACCTCACATTATTATCCTTATTAATGGGCTTAACGACACACCGCTTGTATTACTACTTCCAACCATTAAAATAGGCCCAACATAATTATTTTAGTATTCCACTAATTCTAGCATTATTACTATCATTAATCTACTAGTTAATTAACTAGTAATAATATAGCAACTTATGCCAACAATACACAACATCTTACAACTTCAACGAATAATTTCAAAATAATTAATTAAATAATTAATTAATTAATGGGCGTTACAACTCTCTCTCTCTCTCTCTTAGAATATTTTCGTCCTCGAAAATTTACCTTGTTCAAATAACTCAGGATAGGAGTCCCGCATCTTGCTTTCCAACTCCTACGTCGTGCTTTATCTGGCAGCTCCTAGCTAGACTACTTTTACCAAAGCAATCTATTTTCCTTTTAGAGTCTTTATTTCACAATCCGTGATTCATACAAATATCGTCTCCACAGTGAGGTTATCCCTTACTTGCACATCACCCATATGAATCACATGAGATGGATCTAAAATATATTTCTGGAGTTGCGACACATGAAACACATCATGAAAATTCAAAATATTAGGCGGTAAAGCCACTCTATAAGCAACATTTCCAACTCTGTCTGAAATCTGATACGGACCAATAAAACAAGGAGTGAGCTTCTTAGACTTCAATGCTCGCCCAACACCGGTCACAGGCATGACTCTCAAAAACACGTGGTCACCTGCTTGAAATTCTAAATTTTTCCTTCGCTTGTCATGGTAACTCTTTTGTCTACTTTGGGAAGCTTTCATATTTTCTCGAATTAACTTCACCTTCTCGGTAGTTTCTCGAACAAGTTTAGGTCCAAGTACTACGATTTCTCCATATTCATGCCAACATAAATGAGTTCTACATCTCTAACCATACAAAGCTTCAAAAGGTGTCATTCCAATACTAGAATGGTAACTGTTATTATAAGTGAACTCTATTTACGAAAGATAAGTGTCCCATGAACCTCCATGCTCAAGAACACATGCTCTCAACAAATCTTCTAACGACTGAATAGTCCTTTCAGTTTGACCATCCATCTGAGGGTGATACGCTAAACTCAAACTCAACTTAAAACCTAACTCCTCTTACAAACTCTTCCAAAAATCTGAAGTAAACCTCAGATCTCTATCCGACACAATGCACAAAGGAACACCATGAAGCTTTACAATTATACTAGTACAAAAATCCGCTAACTTCGATACCGGGAAACTGATGTTAATAGGAATAAAATGAGCCGACTTTGTAAGCCTAGCAACAATCACCAAAATCAAATCATGTTTCCTTGGAGTATTAGGTAATCCTATTACAAAGTCCATTGAAGTGTTATCCCATTTCCATTCTAGAACTTCTAACGGTTGCATCAACCTTGCGGGCTTCTGATGTTCAACTTTCGACTTATGACAAGTTAAACATGCATACACAAACCGAGCCATATTACTCTTCATTTCAGACCACCAAAACAATTTCTTTAAATCTTGATACATTTTTGTAGCTTCCGGATGAATTCTCAACTTTCTTCTATGACTTTCCTCAAGAATCACTTTCTTCATCTCCACATCATCAGGAAAACAAATTTGATTACGGAATCTCAACACACCTTGTGCATGTAACTTGAAATCACTATTCTCAGACTGATCGATCCCAACCATTAAATCTAAAAATTTCACATCTAACTTCTGAGCTTCTCTGATATTATCTAGAAAATCATTACTAATCATCAATACCCCCAACATAATACTTTGCGGTGTCTATAACACCCGTAATTTAATTAATTATTTAATTAAATTATTTTTGGAATATTTGTGAAGTTGTGTTATGATGATAATTGACGTGTTATAGTTATTTGATTTATTTATTTTATTAAGTTGTGGAATAATATTAGAATGATAATATTATTTGATGTGGGCTTGTTTTAAGGAATAGAAGTAGTAGAAAATGGGGTGTAGTAGTTTTAAGCCCATTAAGGTATAATAAGAAGTATAAGGTTATTATATTAGTTTTTAGAAATAACAAGGAAAACGATGAAGCCGTAAGAAGAGAAGGAAATAAGGGTTGGAAGAAGAGAAAGAGAATGTGAAAGTTGCAGAAAAGAAGGAAAAGAGGCAGAACCGGATTCAACCAGAAAAGTTGTAGAGAAACCTTCAATCCAAGGTAAGGGTGGGGTTCTGACTCTATAATAGGGTTTATGATGAGTGGTATGTGGGATTAGATGTGTAAAGATGTCTTGTTTATGATCTGAATGCATATGTTGTTGTATGATGAAGATCAATGATTTAAAGATGAGTAATGATGCCCTAATGTTGTATAATTGATGTAGAAATATAGGATAATTGTAATTGATGATTACCTATGATTAGAGGATGTTTTTAGGGCCTAAAGCATGGAAAACGCAATGAAACTGCAGATAATATTCATGACATAACAGTATGTGTCGACCCCAAAGGCCATGCATCGATACATGCGGGTTTCTAGACTCAAGATGAGTCGATACGAAGAAGCCATGCATCGATACATGCAGGATTTTAGACTCGGGAAGAGTCGATACATAGGACTATGTATCGGTACATGCAATATTGCAGACTCAGTATGAGTCGACCCAAGAAGATTACGCGTTGACTCATGCAGCGTGTTAGGCCCAGTACGCGTCGACTCAAGACATTATGCGTCGACTCATATAGCCTGATTTTTGGAAGATTCGAAGGTTGGATAGATAACGCAGTGAACTTCATTCTTAAGGATTAAAATGAAGGATAAGGAGAGCAAATCCTAGTACCCAAATTAGAATTAGAGTTAGTTTCCCGCGTAAATTGCTATGCTGATTTTGTGAAGTATGATGAGGATAAGATGATTATAGACTGTTGTTTGGTTCATAACAGTAAGGTTAAGGATGATAATGACACAGTATTGTAGAATAGTAATATGTAGATGAATTACATTGTAGAATTATGTGATAACTGATGTTGATGAATTATGTTAATAAATGATGTTGATGAATCCTGTTGATAAACGATGTTAATAAATGATGTTGATGAATGATGTTGAGATGCCCCTAATAGTTGGTAGCTATTAAGATGTAGGCTTCTGGCCAACGATGATTTTGTGTTTAGATGTTGGTAATTATGGTGTTGTTATTGCATTCATGATTGTGTCGCATACATTGCATTTCAAGATGGAGCTGATGCTCGTTAAGATGGCATGTATTAGCGAATATTAAGATGAAGGCTTATGCCTTGTTGATGCCTCTATTTATTGGCAATTATTTTGAGATGGGAGTTCTGCTCCAATGGTACCACATGCATTTGCATAGTATTGAGTCGCATTATATGATTTCATAAAGAAGTTGTGTATTGATGCGATGAATGTGTATATCATTGGTATTCTGTTGCGATTATTGTTGTTTATAAGATGATAAGTGGTGATGTTATGTGATCTAATTTAATATATTATTCATCATATGTTTTATTATATTGTTAGATATTTCACCCCTTCTGTTTGAATGTTACCCTTACGTTGCTAACATGCAAGTAATCCAGAGTGAAGGAAGTATACCTTCGGTAGTTCGAGTCAGTGTCATTACTCTGATACGTAACACTCGGGGGGATGAACACTTGTTGCTTTTTAGTTATTGATTATTTCAGTTGTTGAACTTTAATTTGTTTGTTGCTAAGTATGCATTATTTTGAAGTTGTCGTAATTGTTGGACAAAGATGTTATTATGATTTTCCATTGCGTAGATGTTCAAGTTGTTGAATTAAGAGATTAAATTATTATGCTGATGGTTCGTCCAAAGTTTTAAAGTTTTATGTATCCACGTTGAATGCAATGTGTTTTTAAAATTGAATTTGTGGTATCCTGATTCAGTTGCACAAATTTTATGACTCTGATTTGCATATATAATTTCCAGGTAGAATTAGGGTGTTACAGTGTCACCTCGAAAACTATGCTCATATCTCTGAATTGTTCACTAAATTCCTACTCTTTAACCATCATTTCTGACATATGTAAAGTCTTTCGACTTAACGCATTAGCCACCACATTCGCTTTTTCTGGATGATAATTCAAATCGAAATCACAATCTTTCAATAACTCCAACCATCTTCGTTGTCTCATATTCAATTCTTTCTAATCAAATAAATACTTTAAACTCTAATGGTCTCTAAATACTTCAAATCTAGAACCATAATGATAATGCCTCCAAATCTTCAACACAAGCACAACTGCATCAAGCTTTAAATCATGCGTAGGATAGTTCTTTTCATGAGTCCTCAACTGCCTTGACGCATAAGCAACTACCTTTTCATTCTGCATAAGCACACCTCCTAAACCCATCTTGGAAGCATCACAATATACCACAAAAGGTTCTCCTGGATTAGGTAATGTCAAAATCGGAGCCAACGTCAATCTCTTCTTCAATTCTGCAAAAAATTCTTCACACTGAACATCCCACACATAAGCTCTACCTTTACAAGTCAACTTAGTCAACGAAAGTGCCAACTTAGAAAAACCTTCAATAAACCTTCTATAATAACCAGCTAGTCCCAAAAAGATTCTAATCTAGGTAGCCGACTTTGGAGTTTCCCATTGCAACACATCATCTAGTTTAGATGGATCTACAACAATGCCACTACCTGAGATAACATGACTAAGAAAACTAATCTCCTTTAACAAAAATTCGCACTTAGAAAGCTTTGCATACAACTTCTTCTCTTTCAAAACATGCAATACTATTCTTAAGTGTTCTGTATGCTCTTCTTCCGATTTAGAGTAAATCAAAATGTTATCAATGAACACCACTACAAACTGATCCATATAAGTATGAAAGATACGGTTCATGTAATCCATGAATACTCCCAGCGTATTAGTAACACCGAAAGGCATCACCTAATACTCATAATGTCCATAACGTGTTCCGAAAGCCGTCTTCTGGATATCTACATCCTTCACTTTAATCTGATGATAACCCAACCTTAAATCAGTCTTACTAACACACTCGAGCACTCACCAATTGATCATCAAGTCGTCTATTCTCGGAAGCGGATACTTGTTCTTAATCTTCACTTTATTCAATTGTCTATAATCAACACAAAGTATCATACTTCCATCTTTCTTCTTTACTAGCAACGCTGGAGCTCCCCAGGGCGATACACTTGTTCTTACAAATTTCTTTTCAAGTAAATCTTCCAATTGCTTCTTTAATTCTAAAAATTCAGATGCAGAAATCCTGTATGGTGCCATAGAAATGGGTCTAGTACCAGGTACAAGATCAATAGCAAATGTGGCTTCTCTCTCTGGTGGTACATCATGAATTTCATCAGGGAAACAATCAGGAAATTCACGCACCACTTGCAATTCCTCAATTATAGCTTGATTCTCGACAGATAGCGACACCATCAACAAGAACATTTGAGCCTCTTCTTGCATCAACTGCCTCAACTGTCTAGCAGACAACGGACCAAATTCCTCCTCCTTAGGAGTAGAAAACCTCACCGACTTGTTATAACAGTTAATATGAACATAGTTATGTTCTAACCAATTCATACCTAAGATCACATCTAACTCACTTAAAGTCAAACAAACCAAATCAACAACAAAGTCTCTGTCGAAGATCGACAAAGGACACTTTGAACACACAAGTGAAGTAGTCACCAATCCCTTAGCAGGAATATTGACGAACATTTCTCCATTCTTAGAAGACAACATAAGACCCAATCTTTCAACACAATCAGCAGCAATAAAGTAATGAGTAGCACCGGTATCAATAATAGTAATTAAAGGAGTACTATAATGAAACATGTACCTCTGATGAGTCTGTCCCCGTTAGCTGTCTGATTCTCAGCCAAAGCGAACACTTTTCCACTGGTTTGCACCTTCTTTGGTTTTGACACTGACTACTAATGTGTCATTCTTCATCATAGTTGAAGCAAATCATCTCTTTATGCTTACACTCAGATATAACATGTCTCGTCTTACCACAACGGAAACACCTCTTCACCTCAGTAGTGCACATGTTACTCTTATGACCAGGTTTTCCACATCTGAAACAAACCACGCCAGCAGGAGCATCTCCCCCACTAGTTCTCTGGCCCTGAGAAACTTTCTGTTTACCTTTACCAGCTGGGGCATCATAAGGCTTACCACAGTTCTGTTGATTCTTACCCCTCTTCTCATTGATAATATTATAGTGAGCATTATTATATTCCTCATAGATCCTGCAACTATCAATCAAATCAGCAAAGACACAAATCTTCTGGTATCCAGTTTCCTTCTTGATCTTTGGGTGCAACCCATTCTCAAACTTAATGCACTTTGAAAACTCAGCATTTGCCTCATTGTAGTGCGGGTAAAACTTAGCCAACTCAGCAAACTTTGTAGCATATTCAACAACCGACATACTCCTTTGCTTCAGGTCAAGAAACTCAATTTCCTTCTTACCACAAACATCTTCAGGGAAATATTTCCTCAAAAATTCCCTACGGAACACAACCCAAGTGACATTTTCACATGCAGCTTCTAATTTCTGACAAGTCTCTAGCCACCAGTCATCAGCCTCGACTGCTAGCATATGAGTACCATATCAAACCTTATGCGCTGGAGTGCAGTCCATCACACATAAGATTCTCTCAATCTCTTTCAACCAATCCAACGCTCTGTCAGGATCATACTTACCCTTGAAGGTAGGCAGATTCTCCCTCTGGAAGATTACCAAACTACGAGATCCAGCATTCCCGTCAATGTTCGACTGATTCTCCATAACATGCGCCATCATTTCCAAAGCAGTAGCAAGTGAAGCGTCATTCCTTCCAGCCATCTCAACTTATCGCTGGAACATAATCAACAGTTAGAACTCAAGTTAGCAATACTTGATTGTTAGACAACACTATGACTCGACAACTTGGTCGGATGGACCAACCAGGCTCTGATACCACTAATATAACACCTCATTTCTACCCAACAAATTATATAAAATCAGAGTTTCAAAATTTCCAACAAACAAATGGAGTGCCACACTTTCAACTTGGAAACAACGACATTCAATCGCCTATAGTTCAGATACATAACACATAAAATTCAGATGAACCGATAATAACCTGTTTAGTCTTTAACAATAAAACACCTTTATAATCAAGCAGCGAAATCACAATTTTCAACTCAAACGACATAACATTTTTGTCCAACTGAAAACAATTTCAAAACAACAAGTACTTAACGAAAACAACTTAAAATTCAGAAATAGAAGTAAAATCAACAATAAAGCAACAAGCTTTCATCCCCCCGAGTGTTATGTATCAGAGCGGCGACACCGACTCGAACCACTGAAGGTAAACAATATTCACTATGGATTACCTACACGTAACCGACATAGGGTAACATTCAAATAGAAGGAGTGAGATATCGAACAATATATTAGGATGTATGATAAATAATACATTAGAATTAGTTCATACAAAATCACCACTTCACAGCTCTTTAACAACATTTAACATGATTAATTCATCCATACAACAACTCAGGATGTAACATGAATGCGACTCGTTTTCATGCATATGAATGTGGTACCAGCAGAGCAAAACTCCCAACTTAATAATCTGCCAATTAATAGAAGCATCAACAAGGCATAAGCCTTCAACTTTATGTTTTCCAATCCAGGTCAACTTACTGAGCACGAGCTCCCAACTTGATATGCTATGTATGCAACAACAACATGAATGTAGTAACAAAAACAACAATAATAATTCAACAACAACTTAACACAATTCAACATTGGCCATAAACCTACAACTAAATATATGCCAGTAATTAGAGACATCTCAACAAAATTCCATATGACCTGTAAATTCTCAAATTACATCAAGTATACAATATACCGTATCAACCAAAATATACCATGATGTTCTGCGTAATTATTCGGGTAATTCGACTATATATTGCTAGTCACTTATTAATTATAGTATCCCTCCTGCTACTAACTTATTTCTACTAGAATTCATTTAATCATATAGGGGCAGAATATCTTAAGAATTTTAATTGTTATACCAAGATTATTAAACTAATTTAAATAACTAAATAGCCTGCAATAACTAAATAGCCTGCACGGGAATAATAGTAAGGACATTAATAACGACCTATATCCCTCGACACGGTGGTCATGCCGCTCGATACCTTCCATTCATGTCTCTGTACCGGCCGACATCCATACTTCTTGGCACATCGTGCAACCTTGTGTCGCTCGACACAACTACCTATTCCCCTCGGCCCACCTTGTAGCCTCATGTCGCTCGACACCTAGCACTTGTACTCCTCGAAACATCTTACAATCTTATACTGCTCGATGCAATTACCTGTGCTCCTTGGCACGATGCTGTTAGCTGGGAATTTAGACCAGGTTAATGAAAGAACCTTTACATTTTTTGAATTTTCATAAGATGGCTTGAAAAAGAGCTATAGTCGAAAGATATTATTTTTGGATCTGAGTCGAAGATAGTTTGATGAGTCAAAGATAGTTTGCTGATTCGAAGATAGTTTGAAAAGACAAGTATTTTATTTTGTCAAAGGCGCGCGTTTTCGACGACCACGTGAGAAAATCATTGTTGAAGGCTTGAGCGGGATTATTTGAAATTCGAAAATAGTTTCTTTGGATAAGAAGGACGCGTGGAAGCCTTAGAGTGTCGAAAGACATGCAAGAAGCAACGTGGATTTTTCTTAGAATAGTACCGTTATGGTTAGAACATTATAAATAGCTCCTTAGTGTTATGGAAAAGGAGGTGATAATTCGTACAAAGTTACTCACAAAATACTCAAGTACCAAGTTAAAGAGAAAGAGTTTCGTTGAGAATGTACGTATGACCTCACAATTTTATCTTTGAAATTGCACTTATCAACATAATTTTCTTTCAAACCATTCTTTTACATATTCCTGCAATTGTTCTTAAATTCTTTATGTTCTATTAAATTCTTTATGTTCTGTCGAATTGTTTTACTTTCCTGCAAAGCTTTATAAATCAAATTCCTTTTAAAAGGATTTTTCTTTACAATCAAGACATTTAATTCCAGTATTAAGTCTTTTTATTGTCAAATATTTAATTCAAACTTTTTTCGTTTAATTAAGACGCTTCGTCTAAACCTTTACATTTGAATTTAATTTCAGAAGTCTTGCATTCCAAGCCTTTACACAAACACATGCACAAGTATCACGTTGTATTTAACATAAACCCTCAAGAAAGTGTTACAATTAACGTTAAGATAATGTTCTAGGATCAATCTAGTTGATCCTGCAAGTAACCATACATATAAAATTTGTTTGGAAGACTAGCGGTTGTTTCGCCAGAAATCACTGCGAACAGATTGGCACACCCGGTGGGACCGTGTCATAACGTTTTAAGACAAATCAGTGGTAATCATAACAGAAGTTTAAAACACTATTTTCTGGTAAAATACGCAAAAGCGTTATATGAACCTTAGGAGTGGCAGAATTACTAGTGACTCTCAACCAATACCTAAGAAAAAACATACCAGAAGAATGGTTAACACAACTAATGATCAAGGAGGACAAAATCCTCCACAAGGATCGGGAACGGTCGGTACAAGTTCGACGACTAGTTCCCAGGCCATTCCAACATCAATAGGATCAATGGCCGCAACTAATTCGAATCCACCTTACACAGGAACTGCTTCTGTGGCTAGTGCGACCAACGTGCCCCCCTTTGGGGGTACATCAGAATCTCTGTCGAATACTCAAAATGGTCCTGTTTTTACATATGTAGGAGGCCAAATACCACCTTCGACACCCCACAGGCCACCAGGATTCGAAAATTTTAGGCCTTGGACAAAACAGCCATATGGAGGGCCCTCATCATCATTCATGAGCGGTTTACACAATGGCACTTCCACATATACGCAACCCAACATAAGTACTTTTTCGCCGATTCAAAATGTTGGTTCAATTAGTCGAAGCGCCCAAAACTAAGGCCTATCAGTCCAGATGCCTGATTTAACAACAAATACCCAAGAAGCACTTAGACAACAAATGGACGCTAGTAACCAAGATATGGTTGGAATATTAGCGAGGGAAATGAATACTATCTTTTCCCCCCTTATCCAGAATATAAACAGAACCAATCAAGAAAACACCCAATCATACCAACAGTTGTCAGCGCATATGGCGCGAATAGCAGATTTCTTTGGGAACCCCCAACCACCTGTTCGACACAGGCAGAATATCATAGGGGTTCAAGAAGAACCAACCATAAACCAAGTTCAACAACCTAGACAGAATTTTGTCGAAGAACCAAGAATTGAACCAGTAGGTATTCGACAGCCACACCCTGAGGAACCACTCAGGAGAATAGCCATGGTCAATAGAGGCCAAGATGCAGATGAAGTTGTTCATAGAGTGAGACAAGACCACCTGTTGGTTGAAAATAATATAACAAATATAGTTGAAAGAATCATGGCTAATAATGGTTTAAACACAGGGTTTCAACGCCCCAACTACACTTCCCCTATAGCGGAATTTATTCTAGAAACAGAATTGCCAAGGGGTCACAAGATCCCAAAATTCACTAATTTCTCAAGGGATACAAATGAATCCACCATTGAGCACATTGCCAGATATTTGACAGAGTTGGGAAACTTGGCAAACAATAAAGACCTAAGAATAAAATATTTCCCTAGTTCACTAACCAAAAATGCTTTTACATGGTTTACCACTTTACCTCCTAGTTCCATAGATACGTGGTCTTACTTAGAAAGACTTTTCCATGAACAGTTGTATGTGGGACAAACAAAGATAAGTTTGAAGGAATTGGCAAGCGTAAAGAGGAAATTCACAGAACCCATAGATGACTGATGTACCCCAATTTTTGACCTAAGATCCCATTTGCATTTTTGCATTTTTTATACAAAAGGCAAAGTCACTAAATACAGTTGGTTTTCAACCTCTCACCTTTGAGCATTGATTGTGCAGAAATTGTCAAGTGTTTTGAACATTTTTTGCCTATGTATCACTAACTTCTAATCAAGCACGAAATGTGTGTTTTTGTTTCTTTCATTTCATGTGTTGACAGGTATCCTTCGAATGCAACTTGGGCTTGTCCTTCATTTTGAACTTAAAGCCTCCTTCGAATGCAAGTTTAGGCCTATTTCGATTTGGACAAGTAGATGCCTGCAAGCCTGCTTCGATTTGGACAAATTTGCTGCCTGCAAGCCTACTTCGATCTGGACAAATTTGCTGCCTGCAAGCCTGCTTCGATCTGGACAAATTTGCTGCCTACAAGCCTGCTTCGATCTGGACAAATTTGCTGCCTACAAGCCTATTTCGATTCACCAAGAGTGCTGCCTGCAAACATGTTTCGATTGGGCAACATTGCTTCTTTTGATCCACAAGCTTCGATGGGCAATATAGTCTCCCTTTGATCTACAAGCTTCGATTCAGCAACAGTCTCCCTTTGATCCACAAGCTTCGATTTGGGAATACAGTCTCCTTCGATTCAAAAGTTGGACCACTGTACTGCCATGCAACAAACACTACTGGGCCTGCTACAACAGTCCTGCACCAACTGTCACTAAACTCCAAAACACTGCAAAGCCTGCTACAACAGTCCTGTATTTGCCCAAAAAGGAGTGCACAAGAGCTGCGTAGAAGAAAGGGTCGAAACAGCATTCCCAAACTATTTAAATCATTTTTGTTTTCCCCCCAAAACTTCAGCAAGCTCGCCTATAAATACAAGGCTTCACAACATGAAAAAACAGGATCTTTGGGCCAGACGAACCTCTCCCCAAATTTTCTCAAACAGTGAAACACCAAAATTCATAAACACTTTAGAAAATCTTCAAAAAAATTCTCAAAGTTCTTCAACACTTGTGAGAACAAACCCAAACTTTCTCAAACACAAAAATCTCTCAAGTCCCTTCAACACTTGTGAGAACAAACAAAAAAATCCCAAACACTTACTTCCTTTGATTCTGAAGAACAGTCTCCTTCGAATCAAAGAAGCATCACTTGCTTCTTCTTTTCCTTCAAGTCCAACGCTCCCAGCACAGCCTGTGACCCCTCATTCGAACCCAGCAGGAAGAACCTCATGCCTGTCATCCTCTTTCGAATCCAGCATCAAAGGCCAAACCCTTGGTCCCTCCCTTCGAATCCAGAAGCGCTCCAGGCAACCACCACTCAAGGCCCAGCACATGTTCCATCCTGAAGCCAGGTAAGTCACTCTTACCCTTGAACTTTTCATTTCCAGCATAACATGTAAATAATACTTTGTTCGTTTCCAGTATGTACATAACACTTTGAACTTTTCGTTTCATAACATGTAAATATAATTTCTTTTCGTTTCCACCCTGTTAACATGTTTTAAAAGTTAACCCCTTCGTTTTGCTTTAATTGTTAAACTGTTACTAGCATGGCCTCAGGCCATGTTGCCATTTAATGTTTGAAATGAAAGATATAGGAAACAGGGAATACGAAACGAAGTCTCAGGCTTCCTCACTGACTCCAGGCCCAGTCGAAGAAAGACAACCAGGAGGTAAACCAAAGGAAAATCGAAATACAGAACCTCACTGGCGCGAACTCCCAGTCAAAGGATACCACTCACTGACTTCCAGGCCAATCGAAGGACAGAACCTCACTGGCACGAACTCCCAGTCAAAGGATACAACTTGCTGCTGCCTTTGCCAATCGAAGGACAGGACTTCGCCCCTGCCAAAGCCCAATCAAAGGACAGGACTCCGCCTCTGCCAAAGTCCCAATCGAAAGACATGACTTCACTGCTGCCAGCCCCAATCGAAGGAGGCCAACAAAATGCCAGTCGAAGTGTGCTACTGCCTGGGTCGAAATACACTCAGTTTTCTTACTTTTTTTTTCTTTTCCTTCATATTTTTTATGCTTTTTGATATGTTTGTAATAGCGTAGGATTTTATCTTTCTGAATTTTATTTGCTTTGTACAAATGTTAGTAATTAGGCAAGATAAAATCAACAAGAAAACAAACACAAAAAAAATCAAAAACACTCTTTAATCATTATTTGAACATGCTTTAAAACATGCTAAAACACTCAATAAATCAAAACTCCCCCAAGGGCATGTTATCCCCGTTCTACCGTGATACCGGCCATGCCTATTGCTAGAATGTGTGCAGTAATGTCGCCCACTAAAAAACACCAACAAATCAACTTTTTCTAGAGGAACTACGGTGTTCTGATTCCACGTAGGCAAAGGGTCGCGAAACCTTGACGAACACAATAATAAAAAACTCATTTTTTCCCTTAAGCAAACATATTTATAGATACATACACCCTTGTACATAACAAACAATTTTAAACCAAAAAAATAGATATTTAAAAAGGTTCTTGCGGAGTACCGCAGATGCATTGGGTGCTAATACCTTCCCATTGCATAACCAACCCCCGAACTTTAGATCTCTTTTCAAAAACACATTGTATTTTCATTACTTTTAAATATGACTTTACATTACATGTTTTTTTTAGGGTTTTATTTCGCTCTTTTCCCTTTTCCCTTTGGAAATAATAAAGCGCGATGGCGACTCTTGCTTTTTGTGAGTCAAGTTAATTAATAGCTTGATCTCCAATTTTCACCGCTACAGAATTGGCGACTCTGCTGGGAACAGATTGACCTCTTGCTGGTCCATCCCTAAGTGGGTTAAGCCTAGTTTGTTTTATCTGTTTTATCATTCTTTAATTGTTTGATTATACATGTATATATTCTGATTATTTGGGGTGTTGATTACAAAGGATAAGTCTTATACCCGGACTTGGGTTACACATAGGATTAGGACGGGAGGTATAGTCATGTTAACTTTGAGGGAGTAATCCTGAAGAAGGAGGCATGAGAATCCCCCACTCAGTGGAAGGCCCTTTTGAACGTAATATTTGTTTACCGGGTAATCGGGAAGACATTATTATTGTCGACCTGGGAGCCAGTGAAGCTGAGAACCGTAGAACCCTAACCCATCTTGGCCTCTTAGGTGTAGCGCGGAGATTATAACGGAGTAATCCGGAAGTAGTTGTCACGCGATGCTACACTCGGACGAGTTTCTCTTGAGAATATTACTAATTATTGAGTAATCAAGACGTTGGTAATATCTGAAGGAGGAATGTAGACTCCGGGAACTCTTAGAACCTTGTCTTGCAGATGATTAAACCGTCAGTACATACCTTGGGGATGTTCTTTACCTTTGACTCCATGCTCGTGACGTTGAACCTTTCAACTTTATTTGTGACCTTGCTTGTGGTTGTTGCATAGCCATGCCTTCATGCATCCATAAAACCCTTTTTCACTTGATTTTCAAGGAATTTGGAGGTCTTTCTTTGTAAACATCACAAGTTTCATCAAACTCAATGGATCTTGGGTGTTGATAGGGGGAAAACCCTAATCCACCAAAATGGATTATTGATCTTGATGATAACTTGATCAACACTTTGACCCAATTCAAAATTCATACTTTGATGTTTACAACTCAATATCTTGAGTTCCTTGAAAGTCAAATAAAAACTCTCTTTTGCATATCATGCATCATTCTACATTTTTTGTTTCACTTTCAAAGGTCTTTTTCCAAGTCTTATTTTTCCTTTGGTCTCACCAGTACAACACTCGCGCTAAGGGAACAATGGAGAATATCAAACAAGAGGTTTCTGAACTCCGCAGAGAGATGACTAATTTGGAAGTTGTTATGGAGCCCTTAACTGGTTTGGTCTGAATTTTGGTTGCCGCCCAAGTCAATCCTTCTAAGAAGGAGGAAGCGATGATAAAAGTATTCACTGATTGTCATTCAAGGACGTTGGTTTTGAAGTTCAAATCAAGTATGTGCCGAAGAGTAAACACGATTGATGGTTACTTTGAGTTTTGAAGGATGTTTTCGGTGATTCAAGTCCAGATGGAAAGCCTTCCCAGATCATTAACTTATTTCTGCTTTTTGCAATTTTTCTTGTTTATCAAAACATTGTTTGCATGTAAGAACTTGTTTGCATTTGAATGATCATCTTAATGCAATGAGTATGTTTATCTTGAAGAAATTCATATTTGTTCTCAAAACTTTAAATTTCTTTTTGCATTATGATACCAACTTGTTGCCCATTCTCTTTCCTAGGCAGAGATTGAAGGGAGGATGATGATCTAAAGAACACAAAATCTCTGGTTGTTTGCTTTTGGATAAAATCTTGCTGATGATGTACAGGCATTGTTTCAAATCCCTAAACACCGGAGATATAAGGAAGATAATCCCTTGCTAACCCCTTTTGAGCCTTTGAAGCAAAAGTTTCTTTTCTATACGAAAAAACCTTGAATTTTAACCTGGGACAGGGTAGTTTTTAGTTAATCTGACTGAGTGTTCAAAATTCATAAGGAAGATGTTTTTTGAAGAGAAACTACGAGGGCTATCCTTCATGTATAATGAATCTAGAGGATGTGGAACCACAATGTTATCCCTCATTCATCAAGAAACGAGGCAATCACAATCCTCTCAACAAGAAAAGACAAGCTAATGTCACACATTTTGTTCAAAAAGTCAAAAATCAAGATAAAAGAAAAGCCTGCTAAGTCAAAAAAACATGAAAATGTATGACTTAGGCAAAATTAAGGCATCCCGCTAGACTATCAATTCAAAAAATTAGTTCATGCAAAAATTAGGGAAAATAAAAATTGCAAAGAAAGGACTACAAAGAAAAGTCCTCAGCAAAGAACAAATTGGTGACTACAAACACGAAGACATGAGGGTGGTTTCTACTCCAAAAACCTCGTCATTTCCTTAACCGTCACAAAATCCTTTTGAGAGTTGAACGCTCATGTTGAATTAACTGAACATAGGATTGGAGAACATCATGAAGGGGGTGGGCACCAAATATTTTGAGCCTTAAATCCTTTTTTCTAAAACCATGAACCAGACCACATTACAACCTTCAAAAGTTCTAATTGAGCAAGGTTATTTTGAAAGCATACTTCAATGAGATAGTGTTCCTGACTCCCATGAATGTTCTAAATAGTTATATTGGTATCATATGTTTTTCCTATACAAAAAAATGATGCTCTAACTCACAAAATTTATGCGATATCTTTTCAAAATATTCAAGACTTACATAACTGTTGCATTAGAATTTTCATTCTCATAATAAAATTTTCTAACTGCAAAACATTTGTTTGATATCAAGGAAACTCACATATAAGCACCAGTGATGAGTCTATTCTTAAGGCCTGAAACTCTGTTGAGTAATTGGAGAATCATTTCAAGAAAAAACCATATCCAGGGGCATGTCACCTGAAGACCGTAAGCACGGACATGTTGCTTCTCCCAGTTAATGCTTTCCCAACTTGTTTACTCTTTTGGGGAAAAATTTGAAGACTTTGTTGTGCCAACTATAGTCAATCTGGGGCAATCACGTCGAGATTTGATGAATCTCTCTAAGAGTTTAAAGACACCAGAGCATGATGAATGCCAGGTCTTTTGTAAAATCCTCTTGAGACGATTTCTCTTCATCAACCATATAGCTTGGGGCATTTTTAGAAGTGAAGTTATTCGCAAGAATTGTCGTGCAACATGCAGCTTATCAGCCGTAAACTTGGGGCATCCAAAATTAGTCCCAGGGGTAATCCAGATATCTGATATGTATTGCACACATTATCAGAGGGTGGTGTTCCCAGTATCTCCAGCTAAGCATGAACTTTTCCAGCTAAAACATTGTTTGTGTTGTTATCCTTTCAATGGATTGTTTGCGATAGAAGACTGGACTTTGGGTTTTCTACCTGAAAATATCTCCCTCTCCAAAGAGATTTAAGCCTTGTAAAAGGACCTTGCTCCAGTGATGGCTTTTGTTTTCTATCTCCAGTAATGTTCCCATCTTGTTGAGATTAGCTGAGTGTCTGGTTGTACTGTGATGTCTTATCATATCCTGTTTATCCCCTCTATCTGTTTTGTCAGCATATACATGACATTCATTTATTCATTCACACTTACATCATACACGCACATTTGCATTTGTTGATGTCATTGAGTTCGTATACCTTGGTTATGTCTATTCAAATAACGTACTTGATCCTTCCAAATAGAGTGTCGACTTAAGCAGAAAGTGCGCCTCCTTTCTAATTCCCCATTGAGTTAACTCTCGTGGAAGAATCTTGCTTTAGCTTTCCTTTTCCATCTCTGGATAGGATAAATCCCCATTTGAGTTTTTTCCTCATTGGGTGGAGTCTTGTTTGACTGTTTTCTCTCCAATTCATTCCTGGATTGAGCTTTGTCTATTGTGAATGATACCCTGTGGATCCCTCTAGGCTGTGAAACCTAGATGGAGAGTGCATTTATTTTGCAATGTAAATACTTGGTCTCTTCAGGAAGGATTTATTCATGGTTCCCCATTGAAGATGAACTTTATTCCCTAGTAGTGTTATCATAACCTTCTTCTGGAATATCGACGTGACAACAAGCGACTGACTCTTTATTTGAGCAGTTTGATTATATCTGAATTTCTTCATGTTACGACAATTGGCGGTCTCTTCATGAGCAGTTTGTCCATCCCAAATGAAATTATTGGTTCTCACCTCCAGCAATATCTTCATGATATTTTATGGGTATCTTTGAGAAAACAGCAGGCGACAGTCTCTTCATGGACAACTTGTATGTTATCAGCACTTTTTCAAAACAACAAGTGGCAGCTCTTCAGGAGCAGCTTGTACGGAAAATGGCAAGTGGCATCTCTTCATGAGCAGCTTGTGAGTTATAAGCAGCAAGTGGCGGACTCTTCATGAGTAGCTTGTGTGCTTTAATATTCTTTGAAGACAACAAGTGGCAGCTCTTCATGAGCAGCTTGTGGGTTATTGGAAACAAGTGGCGAACTCTTCATGAGTAGCTTGTGTGCTTTAATATTCTTTGAAGACGACAAGTGGCAGCTCTTCATGAGCAGCTTGTGGGTTTAGCAACAAGTGGCAGACTCTTTATGAGTAGCTTGTTTGCTTTGATATTCTTTGAAGACGGCAAGTGGCAGCTCTTCATGAGAAGCTTGCAGGTTATTAGCAACAAGTGGCGGACTCTTCATGAGTAGCTTGCGTGCTTTGATATTCTTTGAAGACAGCAAGTGGTAGCTTCTTTACTTGAGCAGCTTGTATGTAATGGAAGACAGCAAGTGGCAGCTTTTTTATTTGAGCAGCTTGTATGTCATAGTATTTTTGGAAGACAGTAAGTGGCAGCTTCTTTATTTGAGCAGCTTGTGTATCCCCAACAATAATGTCTACTCAACAAATGGCATCCCTTCAGAAAAGTCCCGTGGGGAAGTTTGCATTTTATCATTCCTTTTCCAGTTACAGTACTGATGTCAATCATTCTTTTCCAGCCAGTGTTGATGTCAATCATTTTGTTTTCCAGCCACAGTGCTGATGTCAATCATTTTTTTTCCAGTCTCAGTACTGATGTAAATCATTTCTCTTTCCAGTCACAGTGCTGATGTAAATCATTTCTTTTCCAGTCTCAACACTGATGTAGATCATTCAAGAGTCTCTCACTTCAAGTCTATGACTTTTTTTCCCCAGTGGTGTTATAACCTCTTCCCCTGTGGGATTACTGTATAATGTGCTTGGTTTCTCCAGCATTAGTCTGTCTCATATGGCGTCATTCCCCATAAAATTCAGAGCATTGCATTCATATCATATCATGAACATAATTGTGGTATCTTAAGGCCAAAAATTGTGTATTCTATATTTAGGTCCCTTCAATCTCGTCGAAATGAAGATCCCAATCTTCATATCTCCAGATAGAAGAAACTTAAATAGGGGCAGCTGTTGTACCCCAATTTTTGACCTAAGATCCCATTTGCATTTTTTCATTTTTTATACAAAAGGCAAAGTCACTAAATACAGTTGGTTTTCAACCTCTCACCTTTGAGCGTTGATTGTGCAGAAATTGTCAAGTGTTTTGAACATTTTTTGCCTATGTATCACTAACTTCTAATCAAGCACGAAATGTGTGTTTTTGTTTCTTTGATTTCATGTGTTGACAGGTATCCTTCGAATGCAACTTGGGCTTGTCCTTCATTTTGAACTTAAAGCCTCCTTCGAATGCAAGTTTAGGCCTATTTCGATTTGGACAAGTAGCTGCCTGCAAGCCTGCTTTGATTTGGACAAATTTGCTGCCTGCAAGCCTACTTCGATCTGGATAAATTTGCTGCCTGCAAGCCTGCTTCGATCTGGACAAATTTGCTGCCTGCAAGCCTGCTTCGATCTGGACAAATTTGCTACCTGCAAGCCTATTTCGATTCACCAAGAGTGTTGCCTGCAAACATGTTTCGATTGGGCAACATTGCTTCTTTCGATCCACAAGCTTCGATGGGAAATATAGTCTCCCTTTGATACACAAGCTTCGATTCAGCAACAGTCTCCCTTTGATCCACAAGCTTCGATTTGGGAATACAGACTCCTTCGATTCAAAAGTTGGACCACTGTACTGCCATGCAACAAACACTACTGGGCCTGCTACAACAGTCCTGCACCAATTGTCACTAAACTCCAAAACACTGCAAAGCCTGCTACAACAGTCCTGTATTTGCCCAAAAAGGAGTGCACAAGAGCTGCGTAGAAGAAAGGGTCGAAACAGCATTCCCAAACTGTTCAAATCATTTTTGTTTTCACCCCAAAACTTCAGCAAGCTCGCCTATAAATACAAGGCTTCACAACATGAAAAAACAGGATCTTTGGGCCAGGCGAACCTCTCCCCAAATTTTCTCAAAAAGTGAAACACCAAAATTCATAAATACTTTAGAAAATCTTCAGAAAAATTCTCAAAGTTCTTCAACACTTGTGAGAACAAACCCAAACTTTCTCAAACACAAAAATCTCTCAAGTCCCTTCAACACTTGTGAGAACAAACAAAAAAATCCCAAACACTTACTTCCTTCGATTCTGAAGAACAGTCTCCTTCGAATCAAAGAAGCATCACTTGCTTCTTCTTTTCCTTCAAGTCCAACGCTCCCAACACAGCCTGTGACCCCTCATTCGAACCCAGCAGGAAGAACCTCACGTTTGTCATCCTCTTTCAAATCCAGCATCAAAGGCCAAACCCTTGGTCCCTCCCTTCGAATCCAGAAGCTCTCCAGGCAACCACCACTCAAGGCCCAGCACACGTTCCAGCCTGAAGCCAAGTAAGTCACTCTTACCCTTGAACTTTTCATTTCCAGCATAACATGTAAATAATAATTTGTTCGTTTCTAGCATGTACATAACACTTTGAACTTTTCATTTCATAACATGTAAATATAATTTCTTTTCGTTTCCACCCTGTTAACATGTTTTAAAAGTTAACCCCTTAGTTTTGCTTTAATTGTTAAACTGTTACTAGCATGGCCTCAGGCCATGTTGCCATTTAATGTTTGAAATGAAAGATACAGGAAACAGGGAATACGAAACGAAGTCTCAGGCTTCCTCACTGACTCCAGGCCCAGTCGAAGAAAGACAACTAGGAGGCAAACCAAAGGCAAATCGAAATACAGAACCTCACTGGCGCGAACTCCCAGTCGAAGGATACCACTCACTGACTTCCAGGCCAATCGAAGGACAGAACCTCACTGGCGCGAACTCCCAGTCGAAGGATACAACTTGCTGCTGCCTTTGCCAATCGAAGGACAGGACTTCGCCCCTGCCAAAGCCCAATCGAAGGACAGGACTTCGCCTCTGCAAAAGTCCCAATCGAAAGACATGACTTCACTGCTGCCAGCCCCAATCGAAGGAGGTCAACAAAATGCCAGTCGAAGTGTGCTACTGCCTGGGTCGAAATACACTCAGTTTTCTTACTTTTTTTTCTTTTCCTTCATATTTTTATGCTTTTTGATATGTTTGTAATAGCGTAGGTTTTTATCTTTCTGCATTTTATTTGCTTTGTACAAATGTTAGTAATTATGCAAGATAAAATCAATAAGAAAACAAACACAAAAAAATCAAAAACACTCTTTAATCATTATTTGAACATGCTTTAAAACATGCTAAAACACTCAACAAATCAAAACTCCCTCAAGGGCATGTTATCCCCGTTCTACCGTGATACCGGCCATGCCTATTGCTAGAATGTGTGCATTAATGTCGCCCACTAAAAAACACCAACAAATCAACTTTTTCTAGAGGAACTACGGTGTTTTGATTCCTTCATTGGATACGTAGGCAAAGGGTCGCGAAACCTTCACGAACACAATAATAAAAAACTCATTTTTCCCCCTTAAGCAAACATATTTATAGATACATACACCCTTGTACATAACAAACAATTTTAAACCAAAAAAATAGATATTTCAAAAGGTTCCTGCGGAGTACCACAGATGCATTGGGTGCTAATACCTTCCCATTGCATAACCAACCCCCAAACTTTAGATCTCTTTTCAAAAACGCATTGTATTTTCATTACTTTTAAATATGACTTTACATTGCATGTTTTTTTTAGGTTTTTATTTTGCTCTTTTCCCTTTTCCCTTTGGAAATAATAAAGCGCGGTGGCGACTCTTGCTTTTTGTGAGTCAAGTTAATTAATAGCTTGATCTCCAATTTTCACCGCTACAATGACTACCTGAATAGGTTCCGTCTTCTAAAATCTAGATGCTTTACTGTGGTGCCTGAGCATGAGTTAGTCGAAATGGCTGCAGGTGGATTAGATTATTCCATTAGAAAGAAGTTAGATACTCAACACTTGAGAGATATGGACCAGTTGGTAGATAGAGTTCGACAGGTCGAACGACTGAAAGCTGAGAAGGCCAAGGCAAGTAAAAATCATAAAAAAGAAAGGGTAGCCTATGTCGAAGCAGAAAGTGAAGAATACGAGCCACATAATAACCCTTATGGTGTTGAAGAAGTAGAAATAGATTTGGCTGAATTAAAAGAGGCACCCCCTTACTCTTGTAAAATGTTAACACTTTCGAATGGGAAGAATCCCGTCGAAGAGGAAAAGAGTGATAAATATCCTAAAAGAACTTACACTTTTGATGTCACTAAATGTGACGAAATATTTGATTTACTGGTGAAGGATGGCCAAATGATAGTGCCTCCTAATGCTAAAATTCCTCCGTTAGAACAACGGAAGAAAAGAGGTTATTGGGTTTTCTTGGCCATAAAACATTAGCTTGTTTTCTTTTCAGGGATTTAATTCAAAATGCTATCAAGGATGGATGGCTGAAATTCACTGACAAAGGGAAAGGAACTATGAAAGTGGATGCGGACCCTTTGAATGTGGCTGCCACCAACTACGTTGAACCTCTGAACATCAATATGGTGGACGTGGTCAACACTGAACAAGCGAAGATCGTGGAGGAAGGAAAGAAGGCTACTGATGGCTTAAACACCGGAGGGTCTTTCGACACTGACGTTGAAGATCCCCGGGCGGGACAAATCAAGTTTGGGACTACTGAGGGTCCTTTGAAAGATACTAATGAGGCTACTGAAGGTCTTAGAGTTAGACTCGAAGGAATGGAAATCTCTGAAGGACCCATGGGAGTCAACATGGTTAATCTGGACCTACCCGCTTCAGAGATGGAGGAATTGGAAAACTGCCTGTTGAAGCAACAAAAGAGGAAGAATTTTGGCTACCCAAAGGCAAATGAGAATCTGCACGAATACTTGTGGAGATGCCAAGAGAGGAATGCCCACAAGACGTTACTGTGCCCAAGGTGCTCCATTATGTTGAGTTGAAGAGTGGCTGAAAATTATGAGAGGGTCCAACGCATCAACACCCAAGGAAATTGGCGCCAAGAAAGTCAACTGATGAGAGTATACCCAAGGCCAGGCGAAACGTTTTTGGCTTTCATACTCCGCTGTTACAAAGAAAAATTAAAATTCCTGATGTGCCCAAGATGTGGCGCAGTATAGACAAAGAGATTGCTGAAATGTTTGAACGAATCCCTTTTCATGGTAGTTGGGTGCCAAGGGAGGCAAACCCAAGGATGTACGTGTTTGACAAAAGGGGAACGTCGAAAAGGCCAGATAGCCCACATCCCAAGGCAAGAAGAGTCTCGTTCAAATTACCTGCTGAGATACCAACTGACCGATGGATGCATGTTAATTATGAGAAATCGAAGTGGAGGAGTTTCGATAGGGGAGGCAGAACAGCTTTCACCTACAGAAGGCAGTTCTAGGTATCAACAAGGGAGGCTCACAGGCTGGACAATTACAAGGGAAAAAACCCTATGTCAAGATCCCAGTGGCGTAGACACCAGAGAACAAGGAAAACAGAAAGGGAACTAAACCAGAAAGGAGTAGGTGAGTCAAGCAATACCAAAGCAGTATCTGGAACATCGACATCTGTCAAACCACCGGTAGGACGAAGGTTGTTCACTGAGGAACAACAGAAAACAAAAGAAGTGACTCAAGAAAATCCCATAAAATCTGAAGATATATTGGCAGACGACTTCGACTTTGATGGTGTGTCGTCTCTGAACATGAATTGCAACATGGTATCTGTTATCCCCCATGAGTACTATCAGGAAACGAAAGCGGAAGATTGCGAAGAAGTTGATGAAGAGGAGATGGCGAAACATAAACCAGTATGTTATTACATCCTCAATAATGGAGCAATCGAAGAACAAAATGCATTCTTTGAAAGGCTTGACGGAGCTATGAGAAATCATCTGAAACCTTCGTACATAAGGGCCAAAATCGAAGACACTGGTATTAACAAGGTACTGGTGGATGGAGGGGTTGCAATTAACTTGATGCCTCATTATTTGTCGAAAAGAATAGGGATGTTAGGTACAGACATTAAACCTCACAATATGGTGCTATCCAACTATGAAGGGAAAATAGGTCACACCCTGGGGGTGATTCAAGTAAATTTGACAGTTGGGTCTGTGATAAGACCAACTATGTTCATGGTAATTCCTGCGAAAGCGAATTACAATTTGCTGCTAGGAAGAGAGTGGATACACGGGGTGGAGGAAGTGCCATCAACCATGCATCAGAGATTAACCATCTGGAGAGAGGATGGAATTGTAGAAAACATTGAAGGGGATCAAGGTTACTACATGACGGAGGTAAATACGGTAGACAGGACCAGCTTTGACAAGAATCTAGCAAACATTGCACCATGTGGGGTGGCAGGAGATTGATATTTACCAAACAAGAATGTATTATATTATCTAACTTTGCTTCCAAATGGATTTCGTTGGGATAGAGAAATTATGGGAGAACTGGATGACCAGGAGAATGTCGAAAGCAGCTATCAAATACAGCCAACTGGCTGGGACACAGACATTGACCATGTCTGAGCCCTCTTTCTTTGAGAGGCTTTCGGCTTATGTAGCCGAGAATAAAAGACAGACGGTTGTTGAAGCTGCAGCAACAAATGTGGCTGGCGAAGCCATTACCAAAGCAACCAAAGTGGCAGAATCTAGAGCAAACCTCAACTCAGAACCAACTGATGAACAAGTTCAAGATGAGAAGGTAAGTCAAAGATTAGATGCCATCTATGACGAAGAACCCTTAGGGTTTGAAAAATATCCGACAGCGTCAAGTCCCAAGATGTTGGCTCAAGACCCCCTTGAGGAGATTGATCTTGGAGATGGGAGTTCAAAGAGAATCACTTACATCAGGGCTAAACTGAACCCCAGTTTGAAGGCAAAGGTCATATCGCTCCTTAAAGAAAATAAAGATTGTTTTGCTTGGGACTACGATGAGATGACTGGTTTGGAAAGGGAACTGGTCGAACTAAGACTGCCTATAAAGGATGGCAAGAAGCCCATCAAGCAGACTCCAAGAAGATTCGCCCCAGAGATCCTTTCAAAAATCAAGATAGAGGTCAAAAGACTCATGCATTGCAATTTCATCAGGACCACAAGGTATGTTGAATGGATTGCTAATATAGTACATGTTATTACGAAAAGAGGTTATTTGAGGGTATGCATAGACTTTCGTGATTTGAATGCTGCTACCCCCAAGGATGAATACCCGATGCCAGTGGCAGAAATGCTGGTTGATTCAGCCGCAGGTTTTGAATATCTTAGTATGTTAGATGGGTATTCAGGTTATAATCAGATCTTTATTGCTGAAGAGGATGTGCCTAAAACAGCCTTTAGATGCCTTGGGGAAATTGGCACTTATGAATGGATTGTTATGCCTTTTGGCCTAAAGAATGCTAGGGCAACGTACCAAAGAGCAATGAACTCTATATTTCATGATTATATTGAAACATTTATGAAGGTGTATATAGATGACATTGTAGTGAATGCTGGATCAGACGAAATCCATCTGAATCATCTTCGCCAATCATTCGAAAGAATGAGAAAACATGGTTTGAAGATGAACCCTCTTAAGTTTGCTTTCTTTGTGCAGGCAGGAGATTTCTGGGATTTGTGGTCCACAAAAAGGGGATAGAAATCAATCAGAATAAAATGAAGGCTATCATGGAAACAAAGGCGCCTTTGACAAAAAAATAATTGCAGTCACTATTGGGGAAAGTAACTTTCCTAAGAAGATTTATCTCTAATCTCAGTGGTCGAACGCAAGCTTTTTCCCCCCTCCTGCACCTAAAGCAAGGAAATTTTGAATGGAACAAGGAACATCAAGAAGCTTTTGAAAAGATCAAGCAATACTTGGTGCAACCGCCCATTATGTCACCCCCAAATGGGAAGAAGTCTATGAGACTCTATATATCAGCCTCTGACACTACTTTAGGTAGTATGTTAGCCCAAGAGGACGAAAATGGCGTCGAAAGAGCCATCTATTATCTTAGTAGGGTTCTAAATGATGCAGAAACAAGATATACTGCAATAGAAAAATTATGTTTGTGTTTATATTTCTCCTGTACAAAACTCAAGCATTATATAAAACCAGTAGATGTTTTTGTTTCGTCTCATTGTGATGTTATAAAACATATGTTGTCAAAGCCAATCTTACATGGCAGAATTGGCAAATGGGCTTTGGCCCTCACAGAGTTTTCTTTAACTTTCATGCCTTTAAAGGCCATGAAAGGTCAAATAGTATCAGACTTTATAGTAGACCATGTAGTGGTCGAAAGCCAATTCTATGTTGAGTTGAAACCTTGGAGATTATTTTTTGACGGTTCTACACACCGAATGGTAGCGGAGTTGGAATACTTTTGGTTTCTCCTGAAGGAATTCCAACAAAGCTTAAGTATAAGGTCGAAGGCCCTCTTTGTTCAAACAATGAGGCGGAGTATGAAGCCTTGCTTGCTGGACTCGAAGCTTTATTGGAATTTGGGGAAACCAGAGTTGAAATCAAAGGGGACTCTAAATTGGTAATAAAGCAACTAACGAAAGAATACAAATGCATAAAAGAAAACTTGATTATGTATTTCGTCTTGGTTAATAGATTGCTCAAGAAATTTGAATATATGGATATAAAACATGTCCCTAGAATAAAAAACCAAGAATAAAATAACTTGGCACAGATAGTGTTGTACCCCAAAATTTTCCCTCCCATATTTCTCAAGACATGTCAAGAATAATCTCCAAGTGGCTCAAATTACTCAAGAGTTGGACAGTCAAATCATCTCCTAAGGCAGTCAAGTCAAAATTAGGGTTTGGTGTTGCATCAAGGTCCTTACATCCAAATGATCTCAAATGCTCCCCAATTTCCTAATATGTTCTCAAGTTCATCCCTGTCAAATTTCAAGCCTTGCAGATGAAGTTTGGTCAGTCAATTGCTCAAGAGGTCCAAAATCGACTGTGCTAGGGCAAAAGTCATATGTGACCCAAATACAGTCAAACCTCAATATTTTTTGCCAACATTCTCATTTTGAAGTATAATTCATCATTTGATCAAGGGTTGATCATGATTCATCAAGGATTGCTCAAGATTCAACAAGATTCAAAAGTTGCTAAATTAGGGTTTTGTAGGAAAAGTCAACTCAACTTTGACAAAGCATAACTTTCTCATACTTTATGAGAAATGACCCATCCAAAGCTCATTTTTAATAGGATGAAATTTACTACAATCCATATTCACACTCCAAGATCAAGAAATGCTCTCACAAAAATTTACAAATTTGGACATTATAGGTCATTTTTGAAAGTCAACAAAAACACCTTTTTTGCCAAAACTTATAACTTGAGTATGGAATATCAAAATGAGATGATACCAAAAGGTTTGGTTAGAGGACATCTCAAGATTTCTATAAAGTCCAATAACACTTCCAAAAGTTCAAAATTGAAGAAGTTATGCATTGTTGAAGTTGGGCATTTTTCCAAAATTGCCAAAAGTCAACTATCCCCAAAACTTCAAATTTTGCCAAAAGGGCCCACTTTTTTCCACTTGATTTGATCTTTTCATACCACACACGTGTCCTATCTTCAGTTTCATGTCCATTCATTAATTTTTTATTTTATTTGATTTTTATTGAATTAATTCATTTTAAATCAATATTAATTCAAATAAAATCCAAAAATTGATGGAATAGAATCTTTTTGATTGATATAGGCTTCAATTATCATCATGGACCAAATCAAATCTGAATCATTCCATGTTATGTACAAAATATTTGATTTGAGACAAATATGGAAGCTTTGTTAATGGTGATCAAATCATATCTTGAATCATCAATAGACAAGGATTGGAGGCCCAAAGTTTAACCTAATTGCTTCCCATATACTCACACAAGCTAGACATACAAGAAACACGACCTGAAAGTGACAGAAACGGCCAAACCAAAACTGAAAAAAGCTTGAAAAAAGTGGAGATCGAAATCTTGTTTGGAGACCAATTCAAGGCAAAAGCTCAACGCTATCTTCTTGCTAGCCATTCACTGAAGCTAAAGCAACCACTCACGAGCCCTAAAACCACCTGAAAAGCGTTGTAAGTGTTCTTGAACATAGCCCTGTACATGAAATCGTGAATCCATGTTCTTGCATCTTTTTGACAAAATGTTGGTATATTCATGACTCTTGTGTGATTTCTAAGCATTCTGCATTATTTGATTTTGTTTTCATGGCCTTTATTGTAATACTCGAACCTAGGGTTTCCATTCCTTGTTTTTAGGAATTTTTGATACAGGCAAAATCAAGACAAATAATGTCCATGGTTGTATTCAGGGAGGAGAGACGAACACGTTGGTGTTTTTAGTTTGTATTTTTGTGGCCTGGAATTCATGTTAGAAGCAAGCCACAGATTTTGTTGTGAATCCAAATCCGCAGGAAAAAGACCAGATCTTGATGAAGAAGACGAAGACATGGCTTGTCTTCATTGGCCAATTTTAAATCTCGCGCTATTTTTTTATTTTCCAGGCATAATGCTTTATTTTACATATAATAATTGTTATCCTAATAACAAATAGGCAAGTCAGTTGGGTTGGAAAGCGCGCTAGTGGAAAACCCCTTGGGACCTGGGTTCGAATCCCAGGTCCCCCAATATATTTGTCTTATTTTTCTCCAGGTAATTGCATGTGGTTTCAGCAAGCGTAGCATACCATGGACCTCCAGATCCCAAGCGCCAGATGGCCTTCAGGCCAAATCTGATGGTCACAAGATGACGTCCACCATACTCTCCAGTCAACGCACACGCATGGAATGGCCAAAGTCAAAGCAGGCTTGAACGTTTTGGGCCACAAATTGCCAATCATACATCCAGATTTGGGCCTAAACCCCCCCCCCCCCCCCCCAATGGGTTAATTTCTTTTCTTTTTTTATATTTCCCTTTATTTAATTGTTTTATTATTTTTAATTAACCTAATAATTTATTTTCCTCATAAAATCAGAAAACATAAAAAATAATATTTTTATTAATTTCATTATTTTATTTTTGTAAAATTTAATTAATTTAGTTTTAAATAGGTTTAACTTTTAACATTTTTGCAATAAATTAAAATTAATGTAGAATTAGGTTTTTTTTACTAAATTTTAACCATTTTTATTTTATTTCCTTAAACATAAAAAATCCAAAAAATATCCTTTTTATTAATTAATTAATAATTAGCTTAGGTTTAATTTCTCTTAATTCAAAAATAACAAAAACATGCTTTCTTTCAAAAAAGAGTCAAAACTCTAAAAAAATGCGTCGTTTTAATTTTCTCGCACGCGATCCACGTTTCCAATATTGTAATTGCTTCCGGTATGTAATAGCTTTTAATTAGGACTTTAATTATTTATCGCTTTATTTTACTTTCCGCAATTTAAATTAAAGGGTTTGTTTTTGGCGATGTAAATACCCGACGCCTTGTAATAGTTTATATTTAATTCCCGCAATTTAAATTCTGCAACTATTAACTGTTAGATGTTTGATAATAGGGAATGCATGACAAGATTGAATGTTTAACTTAAAATCAACATAGATAACCATTGACATGTACAAAGATAAAATAAACCGAAAACAACACACTCGCACATGCGCACTCTTAGGGTACACCTCACTTGGTTGCCTTCGAACATGGTCATTAAGTATAGGAAGTTTTAGAGGTCGCCCTCTTGTCCAAAGATCATAGTTGCCTCGAAACGGTTGCCTCGGAAAAATGATCTAAGACATTAGGGTTACCGCTAAGGCGTCCTAACATTGCTTTAGTGACCACACGTCCCTTAATCGAATTGACCCTTAAACTCCAACGATGATGCTACCTACTTATCAATAGTGGGATAGCATTGTCTAAAGTAAATTAGTACAGATTGATTCCTTTTTCGAGTAGGTAGATGGTTCTTAAATACTTGCTCATTCTAAAACAAAACAAAACTTTTCGCACTTACACTCCTTTCAAACAAAAACTTCTTTCAAACCCACAAACACAAAGAAAAGCAAATTTTGAAAACATAATGAGTAAGTACCTAAGAGCCCGTGGATAACCACAGATAGAAAGGGTGCTAACACCTTCCCTTTCTATAATCTACCTCCCGAACCCGAGAAACATCTCGAAAAAGGAATTTTTCTGTGCTTTTTTCCTTTCCTTGTTGGATAAAATAAAAGACGGTGGCGACTCTTGCTTACAGTGACATTTTGCAAAAACAAATGTAAAACGCGAACCAGCATTTCAAAAACAGTCAGTTCTCATTCCCACCGATCACAGAACTGGCGACTCTGCTGGGGAATATCTATAAGTGAGGTGTACCTTAGGATTAGATCACTGTTGTTTTCAATTGTTTACTTTGTATGATTTATCTTTGTGGGCTTGTATCGGATTTTCTATAGATCCTAACCCAGATCTGAGGGATACCCTTTAGGTAAGTAGCAATAAACTGTGAGGGAACTGTCCGGCGTAGACCGACACGGTTGAAGCAGTAGCTACGTTGGTGTGGCACTTTAGTCTGTACCGATATCCCTTGGTTTGGAATGAGGAGAATATGGGTCTTCTAAGGGGTCATTAAGCACCAACTGACCTTAGAACCTTTAAATTGACCAACTTGGCCATAGAACAGTAGCAGTATACTACACTCATTGAGACTAAACTCTCACAATGATTCCAGCCGCAAGAAAAGGTTTCTAAACTGGAATTATGACCGATTGAGGGTAGTCAGTGATATTGAGATCCTCTAGAACCCGATTACTATTTTTAGGACAGGTTTAAACCAACTGAACTGAAAGATAGTAGTACCTAAACTCCATGCCAGCCTAAACTTAAGGTTGTTTGTGTGACTTGTGTGCCTTCAAACTTGAACTACTTGCACATTCTTGTTATCTGACAACATGAGTTCCTTGCAGGCTTTGTTTACAGTCCTTATCCAATAATTTAGATTTATTGCAGGGTTTACTTACATCACTTCACACTTTTGCTTAAACGCATAGCATACACATCATAACATCATGCCTTAACATTTCCTTAACCATTTCAAGGATCTCAAGGGTTTGTGATGCAGGTTATGGTAAATAAAATGTCTAGCAAGGGGCAAAGGAGATTTATTTTCCTCTAGCCAAGGTTGTATAGAAATAAAAACACAATAACTTGAGTCAGGGGCTATGACCCACTCGATATGGTGAGCTTGACTCTTGAAGAAGGACTCTTAACAACATGAAGTTTCTTCAATCAAAGCTGCAAAATTCAAATTCTAACAAGTTTCTTGTTTACCCTGCGGGATCCTTGAAAACATTGCATACATACATATCATTGCATAACAGGTCTCCCAGTATGGGTCTCTCATGTTCTCGCTGTTTATTTCAGCAATGGCTTTCCAACCAAACAACCAAGATCTTCAAACTTGAGAAGCTCAGTTCAGGGACGTATTCCTAAACCTATCTAAGGGCCGGGAAGAGTTGAAAACACTCCTCATTGGGAACTTGGTCAAGAAAAGTCATGAAGACAATAAGGATGAACGGTTGGAACAACTGCAAGCTGAGTTCAGTGCCATGAAAACCCAGATGCTGGGGAAGATGGCTCTTATCCAAGGCTTAGCTCGGGTACAAGAAGAGCTGAGAACCATTATCAACCAGCTTCATCAAGATAGATACAACAACATGAAGCAAATAAACAAGGCCGGGGACCAAGTCATTAATCAACTTCCGAGAAGTCAAAGGTTTAGTTTGATGAAGAATAGACCTCTCCAAGTTGCTACTACCTCACAGAACAACAACCTTTCCATAAACAACGGGTTAATCAGAGTAAGCCGGATACACCCGAGAGGCAGTTTACTAAGCTCAACATGCCGCTGTCTCAAGCTTTACAACACCTGTTGAGATTGAATCTGGTGACGTTAAGGGACCCTCCTAAGAATCCCAACATAGCCTCCCCAAGGTACAATCCTGATGCAAGGTGTGCATATCACTCCAACAGCCCAGGGCACGATACTAACATATGTTGGGCGTTGAGCAACAAAATTCAAGACCTGATTGATGAAGGAGCATTGGAACTCACACAAGACGGTCAGATTGAATTCATCCCCCCAAGGTTCTCCATTTGAAGTGACAAGTACTGAGACGAGAAGACTTTTTGTTCATTAGAATTTTCAAGTTATAATTTTATTTTGATTGTTCGAACATTTATTCATGTCAAACTTTATTACTTTACCAATGCATTGCATATGTCTGTTTTGAATTAATCCATTTGTATTTCACTATATTCAAATTGCTTTCATTTTTTGTGATGATCAACTCTCGATTAAAAAAAAATTTAGGCCTTTAGAGGGAGGATGACGAAAATGATATCAAAATCTCTACAGTATGCTTTTGAACAGACCCCGCTGACGAGATACAGGCATTGTTTCAAATACTAAACAGTGAAGTTATAAGGAAGATAATCCCTAGTCAACCCCTTTGAGCCAAAGAAGTTGGAGTTTTTCTTTTCACAAATTAAAACCCTTAATCACAACCTGGGGCAGGGTAGTTTTCTCAGTTGATCCGGGTGCACAATGAATGGCTTTGAAGACGTCCTTTCAAAATAAAAGACAGTGATGGTTCCTTATAATTGTCAAGACAGGCAGTCACTATCTCTCGAAATAAAAGCCCATTAAGTCAAAACCTATGAAGGAGACTCAAGAAAAAACTGGGGCATCCCGCTGGCTGTAGTCACAAAAACGAACAGTTCAGGCAAAAGACAGGGATAATAAAATCAAAAAGAAAGAGATCCTACAAACTCTCAACAAAAATGACTTCCTGTTTAAAATAAACTGTCAGTATCCAAACCATCACTGGTATATCATAGCAAAGACTCAAACAAGATCTAATGCACGATTAGCTGAGTTTAAGATCGAAGAATATCACGAAGAACGGGTGGGTACAAATAAAATTTGAGCCTTTATCCTTTGTTTCTTAAACCGTGAACCGGGCCATGTTATAACCCTTAAAAGTCCTAGCTGAAGCATGGGTTAGTTCGAAAGCATACTGTTACAAAAGGTATCCCGACTCCTGTAGGGCTTGCTGTAAATCCTGAGTTGACATCACATTTTACAAAAAAAATTGCCTGTTTTACTGGAAAAATGCATTTTCAAAAAATTTCAAAAGATAGACATAAGCTTTGCATTCTTAAAATAACATTGTTTGCATATGACTATTTGTTCAAACAACAGAGAAATTCGCACGACGAATATCTAGTGAACAAAAAACCTTTTCAATAAAAAGGGTCACCTCAAGTGGAAAAAACACCTCCAACCAAGGGGCACGGCATGAGCATTGTCCATCATCTGGGGCAGTTAAGTCAAGATTCAAGGAATCTCTCAAAATGCCAAATAGCCAGGGGAAAATCTCCATCGAAATCAATTGGGGCATTGGACATGAATTCCAGCAATGAATCTTGCATGATCAAACATCTTCTGGTAGTATGGCAACACAACACTACCGACAGTGACACCTCCCTACATCTTGAGAGCGTGGACATAGTCAGAAAATACCGCGCATGAATAAAGACCCGCTAGGTTGACTGGCCTAGGCAAAAATAAGGGCTTCCCGGCGAACCAAAAGGGTTCAGGCAAAAATAAGGGATGAAAATGAAAAAATATGTACACCCGGCAAGTCGAAAACCTGAAAAGGCGGCATGGGAAAAAAAGGGTATCCCGATAGACTGAAAACCCGAAAGGTCGGTCCAGACAAAAATTAGGGATCAAAGCGTACGACTATGTCCCGTCATCTCGTCACTTGCCTACCAGAAGAAGACTTGTCATTTCAATCGAAAGATACCAAGCACCTCATAGGTTGGGATAATACTCGATCCACAAGGCCTCTGCAGGCACCTTCTCCCGCAGAAATAGGGGCAATAAGAATTGTCCGAACTGTGTAGTTGCTCTGTCCACCAGGTACAAGGTAGATTCAGTTGAAGAATATGGATAGGATACTTTCACTCCCTGTAGAGTAAGACAGTAATGGTAGCTCTCCCCAGCTGAGACTCGCAACTGTGAATGAATCAGTAATACTCTCCCCAAGCAGAGTTCATCCACCATCAGCGCTGAAAAGATTTTGCATCCCCAGAAGGTCTTAATATTCCCCAACGGAGTATAAATATGTTCCCTAGCAAGTATCAGAGTATCCCCCGGCAGTCTTAATATTCCTCAACAGAGTATAAGAATGTTCCCCGGCAGCATACAAGATACCCCTAGTGGAGCCATTTCCCCAGCGCAGTCTAAAAAAGCTTCCCGAACGGAGTTGAGGCATCATCCCCAGTAGACTTTGGAAGCTTACCCCCAGCGGAGTATAAAATCAATCTCCCCAGCCAAGTTCAAAGGATCAATCCCAGCATAACTCAGAGGTTTATCCCCACAAGAGTATAACAAGGTTATCCCCAGCAAGTTGCAACTGAAAGATCATCCCCAGCAAAGTTCTTTCTTTCCCCAAACAGGAGTTCAATCCTCAACAGATTCAATATCACCAGCAATGGTAATCCACCCCCAGCGGAAACGAAGAACTCAACTTTATTCTCCAGTAGCTCCGGGATTTATTTTCCCCAGCTAAAACATCACATTTTCATACATCATGATACATGCATATACGCATCATACCATAAAATCTCATTTATGTTGAGAACACCATTGCTTGATCCATCTCATGCATTGCATATGACTGACCTTTACCTTTCAAGAAAGATGCAGTTAAGTTCCCAGCTTAGTCGAAGACCTGACCGGTTCTTAAATCTCAATTGAATTATCCTTGGTTGAATTTCATATAAGGTTCTCAATCTCGACAGTTCCCCTACGTCATGGTGTGGACGAGTGCTATAACCTCAACGGTATACTACGTTGAGCACTAGTCAGTTCCTAGATCTTGATGTTTTCCTCCGTCGTAGTGTGGACGAGTTCTCTAATTTCAACGGTATACTACGTTGAAGACCAGACAGTTCCTAGATCTTGATGAAGATGTTTCCCTACGTCATAGCATGGACGAGTGTTATAACCTCAACGGTATACTATGTTGAGCACTAGTCAGTTCCTAGATCTTGATGTTTTCCTCTGTCATAATGTGGACGAGTTCTCTAATTTCAACGGTATACTACGTTGAAGACTAGACAGTTCCTAGATCTTGATGAAGATGTTTCCCTACGTCAAAGTGTGGACGAGTGCTATAACCTAAACGGTATACTATGTTGAGCACTAGTCAATTCCTAGATCTTGATGCTTTCCTCCGTCATAGTGTGGACGAGTTCTCTAATTTCAACGGTATACTATGTTGAAGACCAGACAATTCCTAGATCTTGATGAAGATGTTTCCCTACGTCATAGTATGGACGAGTGCTATAACCTCAACGGTATACTACGTTGAGAACTAGTCAGTTCCCAGATCTTGATGTTTTCCTCCGTCATAGTGTGGACGAGTTCTCTAATTTCAACGGTATACTACGTTGAAGACCAGACAGTTCCTAGATCTTGATGAAGATGTTTCCCTATGTCATAGCATGGACGAGTGCTATAACCTCAACGGTATACTACGTTGAGCACTAGTTAGTTCCTAGATCTTGATGTTTTCCTCCATCATAGTGTGGACGAGTTCTCTAATTTCAACGGTATACTACGTTGAAGACCAGACAGTTCCTAGATCTTGATGAAGATGTTTCCCTACGTCAAAGTGTGGACGAGTGCTATAACCTCAATGGTATACTACGTTGAGCACTAGTCAGTTCCTAGATCTTGATGTTTTCCTCCATCATAGTGTGGACGAGTTCTCTAATTTCAACGGTATACTACGTTGAAGACTAGACAGTTCCTAGATCTTAATGAAGATGTTTCCCTACGTCAAAGTGTGGACGAATGCTATAACCTCAATGGTATACTACGTTGAGCACTAGTCAGTTCCTAGATCTTAATGTTTTCCTCCGTCATAGTGTGGACGAGTTCTCTAATTTCGAAGGTATACTACGTTGAAGAACAGACAGTTCCTAGATCTTGATGAATATGTTTCCCTACGTCAAAGTGTGGACGAGTGCTATAACCTCGACGGTATACTATGTTGAGCACTAGTCAGTTCCTAGATCTTGATGCTTTCCTCCGTCATAGTGTGGACGAGTTCCCTAATTTCAACGGTATACTACGTTGAAGACCAGACAGTTCCTAGATCTTGATGAAGATGTTTCCCCCCAATTGAATTATAGACAGGTTCTTCAGACTCAGCCGAGGCATTCTCTCAGTTGAAGTACAGGCAAGTTCCTAAATTTCAACAAAAATTAGGCTTCCCCAGCGGAATCTTCTACAACTACAGGTATGCAAGTTCTCGCTAAGGAATCTCTTATGCGATCGACACTCCTGCATATGGCATCTGTAAGCCCATCCTCCTACCAACAATCTCCAAATGGCATCTGTAAGCCCATTCCCGACATCACAATGCTGATACTACACCATGCGAGTGCAAATTTCTGGGCACTCTAGTGTTCAATTATCTTCCACCTTCGGATCACGAAAGGCTCGAAAGCTAATCTATATCCTCAGGTTTAAGAAAATTGAACAGGGGCAACTTTTGTACCCCAAAATTTGCCCTCCCATATTTCTCAAGACATGTCAAGAATAATCTCCAAGTGGCTCAAATTACTCAAGAGTTGGACAGTCAAATCATCTCCTAAGGCAGTCAAGTCAAAATTAGGGTTTTGTGTTGCATCAAGGTCCTTACATCCAAATGATCTCAAATTCTCCCCAATTTCCTAATATGTTCTCAAGTTCATCCCTGTCAAATTTCAAGCCTTGCAGATGAAGTTTGGTCAGTCAATTGCTCAAGAGGTCCAAAATCGACTGTGCTAGGGCAAAAGTCAACTGTGACCCAAATACAAACAAACCTCAAGATTTTTTGCCAACATTCTCATTTTGAAGTATAATTCATCATTTGATCAAGGGTTGATCATGATTCATCAAGGATTGCTCAAGATTCAACAAGATTCAAAAGTTGCTAAATTAGGGTTTTGTAGGAAAAGTCAACTCAACTTTGACAAAGCATAACTTTCTCATACTTTATGAGAAATGACCCATCCAAAGCTCATTTTTAATAGGATGAAATTTCCTACAATCCATATTCACACCCCAAGATCAAGAAATGCTCTCACAAAAATTTACAAATTTGTACATTATAGGTCATTTTTGAAAGTCAACAAAAACACCTTTTTTGCCAAAACTTATAACTTGAGTATGGAATATCAAAATGAGATGAGACAAAAAGGGTTGGTTAGAGGACATCTCAAGATTTCTATAAAGTCCAATAACACTTACAAAAGTTCAAAATTGAAGAAGTTATGCATTGTTGAAGTTGGGCATTTTTCCAAAATTGCCAAAAGTCAACTATCCCCAAAACTTCAAATTTTGCCAAAAGGGCCCACTTTTTTCCACTTGATTTGATCTTGTCACACCACACACGTGTCCTATCTTCAGTTTCATGTCCATTTATTAATTTTTCTATTTTATTTTATTTTTATTGAATTAATTCATTTTAAATCAATATTAATTCAAATAAAATCCAAAAATTGATGGAATATAATCTTTTTAATTAATATAGGCTTCAATTATCATCATGGACCAAATCAAATCCGAATCATGCCATGTTATGTACAAAATATTTGATTTGAGACAAATATGGAAGCTTTGTTAATGGTGATCAAATCATATCTTGAATCATCAATACACAAGGATTGAAGGCCAAAAGTTTAACCTAATTGCTTCCCATATACTCACACAAGCTAGACATACAAGAAACACGACCTGAAAGTGACAGAAACAGCCAAACCAAAACTGAAAAAAGCTTGAAAAAAGTGGAGATCGAAATCTTGTTTGGAGACCAATTCAAGGCAAAAGCTCAACGCTATCTTCTTGCTAGCCATTCACTGAAGCTAAAGCAACCACTCACGAGCCCTGAAACCACCTGAAAAGAGTTGTAAGTGTTCTTGAACATAGCCCTGTACATGAAATCGTGAATCCATGTTCTTGCATCTTTTTGACAAAACGTTGGTATATTCATGACTCTTGTGTGATTTCTAAGCATTCTGCATTATTTGATTTCGTTTTCATGGCCTTTAACGTAATACCCGAACCTAGGGTTTCCATTCCTTGTTTTTAGGCATTTTTTATACAAGCAAAATCAAGACAAATAATGGCCATGGTTGTATTCAGGAAGGAGAGACGAACACGTTGGTGTTTTTAGTTTGTATTTATGTGGCCTGGAATTCATGTTAGAAGCAAGCCATAGATTTTGTTGCGAATCCAAATCCGCAGGAAAAAGACCAGGTCTTGATGAAGAAGACGAAGACGTGGCTTGTCTTCATTGGCCAATTTTAAATCTCGCGCTATTTTTTTATTTTCCAAGCATAATGCTTTGTTTTACATATAATAATTGTTATTTATCCTAATAACAAATAGGCAAGTCAGTTGGGTTGGCAAGCGCGCTAGTGGAAAACCCCTTGGGACCTGGGTTCGAATCCCAGGTCCCCCAATATATTTGTCTTATTTTTCTCCAGGTAATTACATGTGGTTTCAGCAAGCGTAGCATACCATGGACCTCCAGATCCCAAGCGCCAGATGGCCTTCAGGCCAAATCTGATGGTCACAAGATGACGTCCACCATACTCTCCAGTCAACGCACACGCATGGAATGGCCAAAGTCAAAGCAGGCTTGAACGTTTTGGGCCACAAATTGCCAATCATACATCCAGATTTTGGCCTAACCCCCCCCCCCCCCCCCCCCCCCAATGGGTTAATTTCTTTTCTTTTTTTATATTTCTCTTTGTTTAATTGTTTTATTATTTTTAATTAACCTAATAATTTATTTTCCTCATAAAATCAGAAAACATAAAAAATAATATTTTTATTAATTTCATTATTTTATTTTTGTAAATAAATACTAATTTAATTAATTTAGATTTAAATAGGTTTAACTTTTAACATTTTTGCAATAAATTAAAATTAATGTAGAATTAGGTTTTTTTTACTAAATTTTAACCATTTTTATTTTATTTCCTTAAACATAAAAAATCCAAAAAATGTCCTTTTTTATTAATTAATTAATTAATAATTAGCTTAGGTTTAATTTCTCTTAATTCAAAAATAACAAAAACATGCTTTCTTTCAAAAAAGGGTCAAAACCCTAAAAAATACGCCGTTTTAATTTTCTCGCACGCGATCCACGTATCCAATATTGTAATTGCTTCCGGTATGTAATAGCTTTTAATTAGGACTTTAATTATTTATCTCTTTATTTTACTTTCCGCAATTTAAATTAAAGGGTTTGTTTTTGGCGATGTAAATATCCGACGCCTTGTAATAGTTTAGATTTAATTCCCGCAATTTAAATTCCGCAACTATTAACTGTTAGATGTTTGATAATAGGGAATGCATGACAAGATTGAATGTTTAACTTAAAATCAACATAGATAACCATTGACATGTACAAAGATAAAATAAACCGAAAACAACACACTCGCACATGCGCACTCTTAGGGTACACCTCACTTGGTTGCCTTCGAACGTGGTCATTGAGTATAGGAAGTTTTAGAGGTCGCCCTCTTGTCCAAAGATCATAGTTGCCTCGAAACGGTTGCCTCGGAAAAATGATCTAAGACATTAGGGTTACCGCTAAGGCGTCCTAACATTGCTTCAGTGACCACACGTCCCTTAATCGAATTGACCCTTAAACTCCAACGATGATGCTACCTACTCATCAATAATGGGATAGCATTGTCTAAAGTAAATTAGTATAGATTGATTCCTTTTTCGAGTAGGTAGATGGTTCTTAAATACTTTCTCATTCTAAAACAAAACAAAACTTTTCGCACTTACACTCCTTTCAAACAAAAACTTCTTTCAAACCCACAAACACAAAGAAAAGCAAATCTTGAAAACACAATGAGCAAGTACCTAAGAGCCCGTGGATAACCACGGATAGAAAGGGTGCTAACACCTTCCCTTTCTATAATCTACCTCCCGAACCCGAGAAACATCTCGAAAAAGGAATTTTTCTGTGCTTTTTTCCTTTCCTTGTTGGATAAAATAAAAGACGGTGGCGACTCTTGCTTACCGCGACATTTTGCGAAAACAAACGTAAAACGCAAACCAGCATTCCAAAAACAGTCAGTTCTCTTCCCACCGTATCACAGATAGCCTTAGGGTACAAAGTGTCAAAGGAAAGATTAGAAGGATTGATTGAGATAAGAGGAAAAGCATTGGCTACGAGGTTATCACCAATTGACTTAGAAACTACTAGGCTAGGGTTTGCCAACCCAGAAGAGTTTAAGGTACTAAATATAAGCACTCTGGTAGATATAGATTGGAGAAGCCCAATTATTAACTATCTAAAAGACCCTTCAACCAACACGGATAGAAAGGTTAGATACAGAGCTTTATCTTATTACTTGATGGGAAACAAATTATTCAAAAAATCCCCTGAAGGAATTTTGTTAAAATGCTTGGGAGAAAACGAAGTGTATCTGGCATTATCAAGCGTTCACAGTGGAACCTGTGGGGCCCATCAAGCAGGACATAAGATGAAATGGTTGTTGTTTCTATATGGGATGTATTGGCCAACTATGTTGAAAGACTATATAGACTTCGCCAAGGGTTGTCAAGAATGTCAGCTGCATGTAAGCATTCAACATGCCCCTGCAAATGAATTACATTCAATCATTAAGCCATGGCCATTTAGAGGATGGGCATTGGATTTAACAGGAGAGATTCGACCCACTTCGTCCAAAGGACAAAGATATATATATTGGTAGGAATAGATTATTTCACCAAATGGGTAGAAGCTATTCCTTTGGCGAATGTAGACCAAGAAACAGTCATTGAATTTATCCAAAAGCATATACTATATAGGTTTGGAATCACAGAAAGCATAACTACAGACCAAGGGTCAGTTTTTACTGGTCAAAAGATGCAAGAATTCGCAAAAGAAACAGGGTTCAAATTGCTAACATCCACACCATATTATGCTCAAGCAAATGGTTAAGTCGAAGCAGCCAACAAAGTCATAATAGGCTTAATCAAGAAGCATGTCGGAAAGAAGCCTAAAAACTGGCATAAAACGTTAGATCAAGCACTTTGGGCTTGTCGAACGTCACCTAAAGAAGCAACCAATACTACACCTTTCCAACTTACCTTTGGGCATGATGCAGTATTACCAGTCGAAATCTTTCTACAGTCAGTCCGTATTCAAAGATAGGAAGAGATAGCTCCAAACCTTTATTGGGAAATGATGTTGAATGAATTGATGGATGTAGACGAAGAAAGGTTGCGCGCCTTAGAAGTGTTAATAAGGCAGAATGAAAAAGTAGCTAGAGCCTACAACAAAAGGGTAAAAGGTAAAACTTTCGTTGTTAATGATTTAGTTTGGAAATTTATTTTACCTATGGATAAAAAGAAACAAGCTTTAGGCAAGTGGTCTCCCCATTGGGAAGGTCCTTTTCGAATTTTAAAAGTATTTTCGAATAATGCGTATGAGGTGGAAGAACTAGCAGAAGATCGAAGGATCCTAAGGGTAAATGGGAAATACTTAAAGAAGTACAGACCATTTCTGCAAGAAATTAGAATAAGAAAACAGTAGTGACAAATAAGTAAAGCGAAGCCAAGATGGAAATACTAAAATGGCTATCATAACGTATCAGAGATTTCTAAAAAATTGTTTAAAGGTGCCAAAATGGAATTTGTCTGAATATTACAATTAAAAGGGCAATGCAACAAGAAAAGTCAAGGCTAGCGGCTAAAAGTTAGAAAGGAAGATTGCTCTTTATCCTTGCATATTTGATCTTCGACAAATTAAGTTTATATTGGATAGCCGTTTTGGACTCTTGAATTTTGGCTATCTCTTTGTCCATATTGGTAGCTGCTTCCACATGAGCAACACTTTCCTTCGCCAAGAGGTCAGCCTGAGGGTCATTCAAGCCTTGAATGGCAGCTTGTTTCTCTTTTGCCTTAGCAATCCTCGCTTGTAACTCTGAGATCTGAGTTTCCCAAACTTGGATGGAGGATGCATATTTATTGTACTCCTCTTGGGCTTTCTTCTTCGACTACATGAGAGTTTAAGAGGCAGTGTAGGCGTTTTAAGCTTTTTCATATGCTAGAGATTGTGCCTTTTCCTCCGCTTGAAGTTTCGTCTGGGCATTGAAGTCTCTATTGAACTCAGAACTCACATGATCAATCAATTGCTGAATATCAATTAGAGCTTCGCCCATATTAGGTGGACACGCTGTGATGGATATCTGAGAAATCAGTTTCTTTATCCGAGAACCAGCGGTCCAATCCTCCTTTAGGGTGGTAAAAAGGTCAACATCAAAGACAGCTTGCTTCACCTGTTGCAAGAGGGCATCAAGAGAAGTTTCTTTGGTACCAACACCAGCTTGGGCAGAGGCATCGAAAAAAGTTTTAGCAGGAGATGAATCCTTTAAAGCCATCATTAGTTTGACATACTTTAAGGGATCCATTGCTTTAAGGGCAGTTCTTTCCTCTTCTGAGAAAGTGGCAATAATGGGCTGACTTGAAGAAAGCTGGTTGTGCGCCGAAGCAGGATTAGACTCTTCAGTGGTTTGAGCGGAATCCAAGTCTTTGTTACTGAGAATCTGTTCTGACTCTTCGACGTTTCTTTCATCATCTCCCATACCCTTGTTACCTTCGAAGAAACCTTCTATGTTGGAAGAATGTTCCGCGTCCTCATTCGTTTCAATTTCCTCAGACGTGCCAGTATTAGGGGGCCACTTTTTTGAGCATCCGCCTCAGGAGAAGAATTCTCCTGATCTTCTGCGTCCTTCGACTCAGATTGAGGATTTCCAGTCGTAGGCCCTTTGTTTTGTGCGATTCCAGCATTGGGAGGGGGTGGAGGAGTTCCTTTGATAATCGGATTTTTGAGAGGATCAGAAGGTTTGGGGGACTTGTCAGACTTTTTCTGCAAAAGTGAATGCCAATGTTGGTTCAAGAAATATAATATGTCAAAATATAGGGAAATGAAAATAAGAGTTTAAAATAAATACCTTATCAGCAGTAGAGGTATTGCTTCCAATACGCTCCGAAATTTTGGCTCCAGAGGTTGGAGGCCCCGCTTCTTTCGCAGAAGTAGGGAGAGTAGCAGTTTCAGTTTCCTTTTGGGCAGTGCCCTGGGACGAAGTAACCTTCGACCCTTTTTTATTTTGCTTCTTCAAAGGAGGAGGAGAGTCATCAGCTCTGCTACCTTCGATTGTAATTACTTCTTTTTCAGAAGCATTTTTTCTCTTCTTCGCCTTGGCAACTGGCGAACTCCATCCTGCAGTAAACATCAAAATTTTGATAAGTAAGCAAAACTAGAAGAAAATTCTAGAAAAGAAAGTTTAGTATGGGAACCTAGGAAGCTTTGGCAAGTTTTTTTGAAGAAACGTTCTTCCCGAAATTGTCTGGTTGTGAAGAAGTAGGCTTTGAAGTTCCAGTTGGAGTGGTCTTTAAAGTGGGTTTTCCCTTTTTGGGGGTTTTCCTTTCGACAGCTGAAAATTCACAAAGTTAGAAGGAAACATGTTAAGATAAGAAATCTTAAAGTACATTTTTTGACATGGCACCTTGAAGTGTTGGAGAAATGATTTTCACAGCAGACAAGTCATGGTGTAGGAAACCGTCAAAACTGTCCAGAGTGAGCTTAGTCGGAACAACCCGTTTTGCATGTTTTTGACTATCATTATGTAAGTCATGAAAAATGTTCCCACAGATGAACCAGTCTGGATAAGGTGGCGAAAATGCCATAGCGAAGTCCGCTGTGGGTAATTTTGGAAATCTGGGTGGTTGCAGTTCAAAGGCTAAATCATACTTGAATTCAGGTTTTACAGATTTGGGAAGTTTTAATTTTGAAAGAGTTTTCGTAAATTTTCATTTCAAAATAAGTGACACTTGATAGACTGTTCGACTAAGCTGCGTAGGGTCATAGACAGTTTCAAAATAATCCTGAAAAGCTTTTATTTCTATGCAATGAGTAGTTTTACCTTTGGGTCCATGATCCTGCAAAGATGAAAAGGCTTGAGTCAGTTGATCTTTTATTTCAGTACTGTCGAACATGTTGTTAGAATAAAACTCTGTCCACCAAGTATAAAAGCCTTTGGTCATATAAGTCGCGGATTCGAAAGAGGCAAGTTTGAAGACAACAAAATCAGCATGATATTCTTGATGCTTTGCCACGTCCCTCATAACATAATCTATTCCAGCATAGAAAATCTCCTTCTTACGGTTAAAAAGAGACACGGAGACAAGTTGATTCAACCCAAATTGTCGAGAGACAAAGTTTGGTTGATAGGCTAACATGCATACGTAGTTCTTCACAGGCAGAATCCTGGAAATAAGGAGTCTGGGAAGGAGGAATGCACGCCAGACATCTTCAACTTCAGTGTTGGCATCTTTTATGGCTTCTTCAATCGAAGCAGTAAACCAGGAAGGGCCATGAGTTCGTTTGACGAAGGGAGCCATAGCAGGAGTAAAGGCATGACGTTTCAAGAACATCAGAATATACTTGGTAAGGCTGGATTGAAGATTCATGTCTTCACTGGGAGTCAGTAGTAGAAGCCTGGTTCCTTCAATACTTCTTGTTACTATCATGGGATCCTCTTCATTCACATTTCCAGAAGTTTGAAGGGATGGTTCGAAGGTGGCATTCAGCCACAGTTGAAGAAGCCAGTAAGGTCCGAATAAAAGGAGGTTACTACCAGCTTCATGTTCTTTAAGCTTGGTTACAGCAGAGCCTAGACTTTCATACAAACTTACTAGTAATAATTCACTAAGGCAAACCTTTCGACCAGAATGTAGTTGGTTGGCCAAAGTTAAAAATCTTCTAGCTACTTGGAGGGATTTGCAACAGAAAACAAATTTGGACAACCATAAAGCTAAGAAAGCTATATGTTCGATGTCGGAAACATCTTCGTCGTCCGTATGATAGAAATTCATATAGGCATTAAAGGAGGCGGTTTTTGTGTTGAAATTTATTGTGTTGTCAGAGTGGAGAAAAGGGTCAAATGTTTCTCCAATAGGAGAAAGTCCTGTAATGGCTGCTACGTCGAACAGTGTAGGAGTTATCATCCCACAAGGAAGATGGAAAGTGTTATAAGTGGTATCCCAAAAATAGTGAGACGCAAGAAGTAAAGGTTGGCAATAGCTAAAACCTAATTTTGACATCTGGATCAGGTCGAAAATGCCTAAATCTTTCCAAAATTGGCTTTTCTTTTTCTCTACTTTACCTAGCCAGTTCAAATAAGACTTGTCCAAAGTGGGGCAAGATCGGAAAGGTCTGAAATTCTCAGTAATATAGTTCATTTGGAAAGGGTCCCTATTTGCTTCAGGACTTTCTATGGATATATTTTTAGGGGATTTGGAAGAATCATCGAAAGTGTTTCCCTTATTGGCTATGGGTTTAACAGCATGATAAGTTGGAAAAAAGTTTTTACAGTCTTCCAAATGTTCAGAAGAAATTAAAGGACCTAGGAATCCTAGGGTTTTACCAGATAATGAAGAAGAGATTAATACTTGAGAAGCATAAATGGCTTTTTGTTCTTTGGACAGCTTCGGAGGTGTAATGAATTCCTTGTTCTCATGCATGATTATTTTACTAGTTGGAACAGATTGAGAAGATGAACCTGCGGAAGCTCCAGAGTTTTTGATTTTGATTTTCATTTGTTGTTTATCAGAGGCCATTGTTGAGATTCTTAGGTCTTTCTGGATATTTTTCTGAGTTTTTGGAAAGGAAAAGGTTTTACGAAGACTGAGAGGGTTTTTGCTAAGAGAAGTTTGTAAAAGTAAGAGAGAGGAAGGAGAAAAACCATTTTTATAGTGAAGAGTGATTGTCCATCAAGGGACACGTGTTCGCATCCTGAAGGGGAAGGTAAGAAGTTTGTCAAGTCGCCTGACATTGGGAATGGTTATTCATCATTATAACTGCTGCACGCACGTCTTGAAGCTACATTTTTAGGAAGAGATGTCATGATGATATCATTGAAATACGAAAAGGTTCTCTTTGTTGGTCGAAATAACATAAATCACAAGAAATGCCTATTTCTGCACATATTCGAAACAGACATTTATTGGGGGCAATTTGTTAGCTGGGAATTTCTACCAGGTTAATGAAGGAACCTTTACATTTTTTGAATTTTCATAAGATGGCTTGAAAAAGAGCTATAGTCTAAATATATTATTTTTGGATCTGAGTCGAAGATAGTTTGCTGAGTCGAAGATAGTTTGAAAAGACAAGTATTTTATTTTGTCAAAGGCGCGCGTTTTCGACGGCCACGTGAGAAAATCGTTGCTGAAGGCTTGAGCGAGATTATTTGAAATTCGAAAATAGTTTCTTTGGATAAGAAGGACGCGTGGAAGCCTTAGAGTGTCGAAAGACATGCAAGAAGCAACGTGGTTTTTTCTTAGAATAGTACCGTTATGGTTAGAACATTATAAATAGCTCCTTAGTGTTAGGGAAAAGGAGGTGATAATTCGTACAAAGTTACTCACAAAATACTCAAGTACCAAGTTAAAGAGAAAGAGTTTCGTTGAGAATGTACGTATGACCTCACAATTTTATCTTTGAAATTGCACATATCAACATAATTTTCTTTCAAACCATTCTTTTACATATTCCTGCAATTATTCTTAAATTCTTTATGTTCTGTCGAATTGTTTTACTTTCCTGCAAAGCTTTATAAATCAAATTCCTTTTAAAAGGCTTTTTCTTTACAATCAAGTCATTTAATTCAAGTATTAAGTCTTTTTATTGTCAAATATTTACATTCAAACTTTTTTCATTTAATTAAGACGCTTCGTCTAAACCTTTACATTTGAATTTAATTTCAGAAGTCTTGCATTCCAAGCCTTTACACAAACACATGCACAAGTATCACGTCGTATTTAACATAAACCCTCAAGAAAGTGTTACAATTAACGTTAAGACAATGTCCTAGGATCAATCTAGTCAATCCTGCAAGTAACCATACATATCAAATTTGTTTGGAAAACTAGCGGTTGTTTCGCCAGAAATCACTCGAACAGATGCGTCTTCACATTTTTGGCACAGATTTCGTTCAGTCTGTGACGAACATTATCCCAACCTTACAGTATTCTCGTCGACCATTAATTTTCGACCAACCACTCGGAATAACATAGCAACAGGCAATTACATCTCCTATTACCAGATTCATCAATCGTACAAGACAGCCACACTTAAGATTCCTAAACGACCATAACATGATAATGGGCAACTTTCAAGGACAGGTCCAGAACAATCGACGCACAACAACTATACCTACGACCAACCCCTACACAATATTCATCAATAGTCCCATTATAAGGTCATAACCCCACCCTTACCTTGGACTGAAGGTCCCTCGACAACTCTCTGACCGGAACCTTGCTTCGCTTCTTTTCCTTATTCCTTTGCTCTGCACTTCTCATGACCAGTTTCCAACAACTTTCTTATTCCAATTAAACTGATTCTTCATTTAAATAAGACCTCACATTATTATCCTTCTTAATGGACTTAACGACACATCCCTTGTATTACTACTTCCAACCATTAAAATAGGCTCAACATGATTATTCTAGTATTCCACTAATTCTAGCATTATTACTTATCATTAATCAACTAATTAATTAACTAATAATAATCTATCAACTTATGCCAACAATAAACAACATCTTACAACTTCAACAAATAATTTCAAAAATAATTAATTAATTAACAAGTGTTCCAGTCGTTATACCCAATTCCTTAGTGTATAACTTCATATTTTATATACTATGCTCCATAATCCCTTAGATCAACTCACTAGTTAAAAGAGACAATGTTTATATACATTAAACCTTAAATCACAACTTATAATTTTTTATCCCTAATCAATTACTAAGTCGAACATATTAATTTAGTTCTGATTCATAGTTATGTTCAGTAATCGCTACAAGTCTAGATTAAAATATGTATTAATAAATAAACACATCTAAAGCAATAAATTAAAATAAATAATGATACTAAATAAATCAAATATGCAAATAGTACAAAGACTCAAACATATGTACTAATAAAAGATTCCTCTAACAAACTCTAATCAATAAAATTTAACTATTCATACTCATAGAAATCATAACTAAAGTAATAAAAAATAGTACGTGAATTTCTAGTTTGAATTTGGTTTTCGCGAGCTTCAGAAATTACTTTGCCGTCAAATTCGAGTTTCAAGAAAGTATGCCTTGAATCCTCATCTTACTTCTCTTTAAATTGAAGTTGATATTTAAGTTTTAGAGTTGAAAGAAAATATCCAATTCACAATTTTTCGTGATAACGTCTCTATTTTTTTCAATTTTATATTCTAATTTAGACTTTGAATTACCCATAAAAATTATAGTTTGGATATTAGATTTAATTTGTCACTGGTCCCACTCAATAACAATTATGAAGTTTTAGATATTGTCAAAATATTGAACCATAACATCCCATAAATTATGCTGAAAATTATATTTTTTTTCTTCACAATTCCTTAACAATTTTTTAGTTTTGCTTTGTTTCTTCAGTTTTTTTCTATTTTTTTCCTATTTTTTCATAAAAATTATATATAATTAATCAAAAATCATCAAAAATATATACATATACTTATAAAAGTTACATGATGACCGAGTGTCATCAGTGACACTCTTAGACCTTTCGCTTTAGGCTATTAAACTTTTTAAACATAAATCATTGTAAATTTTCTTAGATAATCACAATCTTATAGTCTAAAAATTTAAATTACATTTCCTCTATATTTGTTTTGGTCATCACTCAATATCCTAAAACATAAATGTATATTATATTATATTTTTATTTTTAATATATTCACTTAATTTATCAAGACTATATCAACATTAAGATATATATTGACACAAAAAAACCACATACTTAATGACCCAAAAACTTCTATTATACAAATTACACTCATTTAATCATTTAATTATAAATATCAATAACTTATTTATATTAATATATAAATATAAATAAATATTGTCATTAAAAAATAAACTTCAAATTAACAAGTTACATACATTTAACTCAACTATCATATATGAATTGAGCTATTTCATCCATTTAACTATTGTCACTTTGTTTGCTCCTTAAAATTATTATTATAAAATTATTATTCCATTTTATTTTTTCATTTCAATTCAAAAATTCTATAAAAATGAGAATATTAAAATTTATACGAAAGAAAAATATGTTCTCGAAACCACTAAAATATTAAAAAAAAATAGCATCCTTACATAAATTTAAATTATAATTTAACTTCAATGATGAGAGAATGAGTGAAACTCAAATTATTAGATTAAATATTGGATAACCAATTATAGATTGAAAACAATAAATTATTATTGATATAATATAATTATGGTCAATTAAAAAACATATTTATTTATAGAAAAATTGTAATGGTAGATTTAATTGTAAGGGAAAAAAGAATATGTATTAATAGTGTAAAATATTTTTACTCTCAAATCAATGAGAGACATATATTTTAATTAAATACCATTTTTATTTTTAAAAAAATAATATGATATATATATGAAAAATTGATTTATATTATCGGTCTGTGTTCTACTTTTAAACTCTTAATTGTTATCAGTTTAATTAATTTATATACTATGTTTCATTAATTTATATATTTCCATATAAAATTTAATTGTAAACACAACTTGTTGAAAATTATGTATTTCATTAATTTATTACTATATTTTTATCGAATGTTTAGTTGATTCATATAATTTTTTAATAATAATTTATATAGATTTATACACACGACAACGTGAAAAGCCAAGAATAAAAGAGCTTTTATAGTTAAAAAAAATGCAATGTTTAATTTTAGCGGCAATTGTTGCATTGTTATTTTATTAATTAACTGATTGGCACCAATACTTAAATACAATACTTATATTTGTCAAATAATTGGTGACACTTAACTTACCGAGAAGCCAACAAAATGTATTTAGCCATCTTTTTTCCTGGAAGGATACCTATTGAGTGTTTATGGAATATGGAAATTATTGTGTATAACATCAAATGCATATAGGCAAATAATATTTCTCCAAGCTAAATTTTATTATAATGTTTAATGTGCATGTAACTTAAGAGGATGTTTAACTTGTATAATAAATATAGTAAAACATCTACATCAGCAAATAGGAGACAAATATGAAAAAAATGAGAGGAAATTAAAAGGGAGACTAAAATTTGATTAATTTACATACAGGGGATGTATAGAGATCAACAACTAAAATTTGAGCATTTATCCTTTGTTTCTTAAACCGTGAACCAGGCCACGCTACAACCCTTAAAAGTCCTAGCTGAAGTATGGGTTGATTCGAAAGCATACTGTTACGAAAGGTATCCTGACTCCTTAAGACTTGCGGTAAAATAACGAGTTGACATCACATTTACAAAAATTGCTTGTTTTACAAAAAAATGCATTTTCAAAAACTTCAAGACAGACATAAGCTTTGCATTCTTGATATAACACTGTTTGCATATGACTATTTGTTCGAACAGCAGAGAAATTCGCACGACGAATGTCTAGTGAACAAGAATCTTCTCAACCAAGAGGTCACCTCAAGCGGAAGAAACACTTCCAGTCAAGGGGCACGACATGATCATGGCCTATTATCTGGGGCAGTTAAGTCAAGATTCGGAGAATCTCTCAAAAGGCCAACCAGCTTGGGGCAAATCTCCATCTGGATCACTTGGGGCATTGGACAGGAATTCTAGCAACGAATCTTGCACGATCAAACATCTTCTGGTGGTATGACGACACAACACTACTAACAGTGGCACCTCCCTATATCCTGAGAGCATGGACATAGTCGAAAAAATACTGCGCATAATCAAAGACCCGCTAAGTTGACACACCTAGGCAAAAATAAGGGCTTCCTGGAAAACCAAAAGGGTTCGGGCAAAAATAAGGGATGAAATAAAAAAAATATGTACACCCGGCAAGTCGAAAACCTGAAAAGGCGGCTTGGGCAAAAATGGGTATCCCGGTGGACTGAAAACCCGAAAAGGCGGTCCAGGCAAAAGTTAGGGATCAAAGCGTACGACTATGTCCCGGTATCTCGTCACTTGCCTACCAGAAGAAGGTTCATCAATCAGCAGTTATCAGGCACCTCCACAGGTATCTTCTCCCACAGAAACAGGGGCAATAATAATTGTCTGAACGATCTAGTTGCTCTGTCCACCAAGGTACCAAGGTAAGTTCAGCTGAAGAACATGACCAAGTTACCTCCACTCCCCGCAGAGTAAGGACAGGTTTCAGCAATACTCTCCCCCGAGCATAGTTGGTCTCCCATCAGCCCTGGAAAGGCACAGTATCTCCAGCAAGTCAGCAACACTCTCCCCAAGCAGAGTTAGGCTATTGTCAGTCTTAAGGAAGTTGGGTATCCCCAGAAAATCTCAAAATTCCCCAGTGGAGTATACAGATGTTCCTAAACAAGCATCCCCGACAGTCTTAATATAAGATTGTTCCCCGGCAGAATCCAGACACCCCAGTGGAGCCACTTCCCCAGTACAGTCCACAGTTTCCCCAGGACAGTTGAATCAATCTCCCCAGTAGAGTTTTGGAAGCTTATCCCCAACAGATTCTGGAAGCTCATCCCCTGCAGAGTACGAACACATTTCCCCGGCTTTATTCAAAGATTATTCCTCACCAGAACTTATAACTGGGTTATCCCTAGCGGAGTTCATCAAATCTTCCAACGGAGCTTATCAACGGAATCCCCAGCAGGGTTATCATCAAAACCTTAGCAAGGTATCTCTTCCCACAGAGTAATTCCCCGCAGAGTAATCTCTCCAACAAGTTTATTCCCCGACGGAGTCATCTTCTCCTACCGGTTTATTCTTACAACCATCATCCCCAGTAGAAACGAAGAACTCTACTCTTCAACATCAGCCCAGGATTCAACAAACTCCCGGCATTCGTCAAGGATTTATTTTCCTAGACGAAGATACATTCATAGACATTCATCACATTATCATACACCATGACGCATGCATATACGCATCATAACACACAAATCTCATTTATTCTTGAGAACATCTTAATATCATGCAGTTCATGCATCATGACACTGCATACAGCTAACGTTTTGCCTTTTCAGGAAAAGGTCAATCAAAAGATGATTACCATCTACCTCTACAGTTCCAGATCAACATTGGTAACAAGCCAGGAAAATTCTGTGGACGACTGATCGTGGGTTAATATCTGAAACCAGACAGGACAATCATCCACTTGATCATCATGAAGCAACCCCACACTGGTTCCTTCTCAACTTCAGATGTAGTTTTACACGAACTCATCATCACGTAACCCCACACCGGTTCCTTCTCAATTTTCAGACGAAGTCTTACACGGACCCACCACAAGTAACCCTACACCGGTTCCTTTTCTTTCAGAAAAAGTCTTACACGGACCTATCTCAAGGTAACCTCACCCCGGTTCCTCATGAAGTCTTACACGGACTTACCCTACAGTAACCTTACCCCGGTTCCTCATGAAGTCTTATACGGACTTATCTCAAGATGACCTTACCCCGGTTCATCCAGAAGTTTTACACGAACTTATCCTGCAGTAACCTTACCCCGGTTCCTCCAGAAGTCTTACACGGACTTATCTCAAGATGACCTTACCCCGGCTCATCCAGAAGTTTTACACGAACTTATCCTGCAGTAACCTTACCCCGGTTCCTCCAGAATTCTTACACGGACTTATCTCAAGATGACCTTACCTCGGTTCATCAAGAAGTTTTACACGAACTTATCCTGCAGTAACCTTACCCCGGTTTCTCCAGAAGTCTTACACGGACTTATCTCAAGATGACCTTACCCCGGTTCATCCAGAAGTTTTACACGAACTTATCCTGCAGTAACCTTATCCCGGTTTCTCCAGAAGTCTTACACGGACTTATCTCAAGATGACCTTACCCCGGTTCATCCAGAAGTTTTACACAAACTTATCCTGCAATAACCTTACCCCGGTTCCTCTAGAAGTCTTACACGGACTTATCCCAAAGTAACCTTACCCCGGTTCCTCCAGAAGTTTTACACGAACTTATCCCGAAGAAACCCTACACAGGTTCTCTCTCTCCAGACGTAGTTTTACACGGGCTCATCGTCAAAGAAACCCTACACAGGTTCTCTCTTCCCAAAGATGCAGTTTTACACGGACTCGTCATCAGAAACCCTACCCAGGTTTTACTTCTTCCAGGATGCAGTTTTACACGGGCTCATCATCAAAGTAACCCCACACAGGTTCCCTTCTCAAACTCCAGACGTAGTTTTTACACGGACTCGTCATCAGTAAACCCTACACAGGTTTCCTTCTCAGCTCTAGATGCGGTTTTACACGGACTCATCATCAAAGTAACCCTACACAGGCTCCTTCTCCATTTCAGATGCAGTCTTATACGGACTCATTATCAGTAAACCCTACACAGGTTTCCTTCCTCCAAAGATGCAGTTTTACACGAGCTCATCATCAGTCAACCCTACACAGGTGTCCTTCTTTCCAAGATGCAGCTTTACACGAGCTCATCATCAGGAAACCCTACACAGGTTCCCTCTTTCAACTTACAAAAATTACAGTTCAACAGACCACCTCCAGATGGCATCTATAAGCCCATCCACCTATCAACAGTTTCCAAATGGCATCTATAAGCCCATTCCCGACGATATTCTGTCACATCTCTAGATGGCATCTATAAGCCCATCCTCCTATCCACCATCTTTCCAAATGGCATCTGTAAGCCCATTCCCGACATCACATTGTTGATACCTCACTATGTGAGTGCAAATTTCTGGGCACTCTAGTGTTCAATCATCTTCCACCTTTGGATCACGAAAGGCACACAAGCCAATCTACATCCTCAGGTCTAAGAAGATTGAACATGGGAAACTGTTGTACCCCAAAATTTGCCCTCCCATATTCTTCAAAGTTTTGACAAGCATCATCTAAATTTGCTCAAGTCTACTCAAGGGTTGCACAGTCAAACACCCTCATAAGCCAGTCAAATTAGGGTTTTGGTTCTTGCAAGGAAGTTGAGGTTTTTAAGGGCTTAATCAAGTCACATATGCCTATACACATTGTCAAGCATCTACATGCCAAGTTTCAAGGCTCACAAGGTCAAGTTGCACAGTCAAAAACCCTAATTGCTTCACAATCAACTGTAGGGGAAAATGGTCATTTGACAGTCAAAAGTCAAAATTTTTGGTCAACATCTTATCTTGAAGCCACAATCATCATTTGATCAAGTCTTGATCATGATTCCTCAAGCATGGCTCAAAAATCATCAAGATGCAAAAGTTTCCATTTTTGGACAGCTGAAAAGTCAACTATAACTTGACCAAGGAATAACTTTTTCATGGTTCATCAGAAAAATCCCATCCAATGCTCATTTTGAAGGGGAGGACATTTCCTACAACTCATCTTCACATTCCAAGTCCAAGAAATGCTCTCACAAAAAGTTACCAATTTCAACATTATAGGTCATTTTCAAAAGTCAACAAAAAGGCATTTTAAGTCAAAGACCATAACTTGAGATTGGTAAATTCAAATGACATGGGACCAAAGGCATTGGTTAGAGGACTTCAAGACCTTTCCAAAATATCCAAGAACATGTTCATATGATCAAAATTGAGCAAGATATGCATTGGAGAAGTTGGGAAATTTTTGTGAAATGGCAAAAGTCAACTATCCTTGAAACTTCAATTTTTGACAAAAGGGCCCACTTTTTTCCACTTGATTCAGCCTTGTCATGCCACCCACGTGTCCCATGATCAATTTCAAGATTAAACATTAATTTTTCTATTTTTTTAATTTTATTTGATTTAATTCATTTTAAATCCATAAAATTCAAATAAAATCAAAAAAATTAATTAAATAACATCTTTTGATTTGAATGACTTTTATGTGTCATGAACAACCTACAAATTTCGTGCTAGGGCCATTTTATGCATAAAAATTCAAAATTTGAACAAACTTGGAATGTTTCTTTAATGGTGGTTATGAAGAATCCAAAAACTTAATTGCAAGGGATCATTAGCTCATAATGTGACCTATTCTCATTCATTACTACATATGCAAGTGTAACAAAGCCTCATTCATGACCTAGAGTATGCACAAACGGCCAGAGCAAAGTTCAAAATTTGTCAAAAAAAAGTGTGAGATCAAAAGGAGTTTTGCAAGCATTTTCAGGCCAAAAGGAGAACGTGACTCTCTTCTTTGCCATACCCTGAAGCTAAAGCAACCCTTGCCACGTCCTAAGGTCCATTATCAAGAACTGTAAGTATTCCCAGGTCCCCCCAAAATTCAATATTGTTTTTCCTAATGCGTTTCCATGCAGCATTTGTCCAGAAGTTCACCATATGACCTCATAAATCCACATGCCATGTGGCCTCAAAGATCAATCCAAAGGCCAGAAAATGATGAGCACCATGCTCATGAGTCAACACGTCTCCAGGAAATTTCAAAAGTCAATACAGGCTTGAGCTTAGTGGGCCAAAAAACTGCAATTCACACCTCCTTTGGGCCATCAACACCCCCTTGGTTTTGTTATTTCTTTTATTTTTATTTTCTCTTATATTCCTTTTTTTTTAATTATTAGTTTTATTATTATTTAATTAACATAATTAATATTTTTCATTAAAAAAAAAACATTTTATCATTTATTAACTTGTCTTGTAAATAAATTATAATTAATGAATTAGTTTAAAATAGGCAACTTGAATCTTTTTTTTAACAACTAAAACAAATTTAGAACTAGGTTTTTTCTTCTTCTTTTAATTTTAATTCCTTTTGTTTTATTTTCATTAAAAACATATAAATACAAAAATATCATTTTCTTAATTAATTAATTAATTAGCTATTAGTTTTAATTCAAAAAAGGACAAAAAATTCATTTCTTTTCTTAAAAGGGTCAACACCCTTAGGACGTTCCCGATTAAATTTCTATTCGCGCGTATTTATTTCTTTTGATTATATTTATGTATCTGTACAAAGTATGTAATAGTTAATTAGGAATTTTACCGCTCTATTTTATTTCTCGCACTTATTTTACAAAACAGGTTTTTGTTTTTGGCGATGTATAGACCCGCGCCTTGTAATAGCTAGATTTACATTTCTGTAATTTATTTTCCGCACTCCTAACTGTTAAAAAATGCATGAAAGAATGTATGTAAATAAAATTAATCTGTAGCTCACAAATAACATGTACAAAGACAATTAACTGAAAAACAATACACAAAGCACATGCCACTCCTAGGGTACGCTTCACTCGTTGCCTCGAAACGTGGTCGTCAAGTATAGGGTATCTTAGAGGTTGCCCTCCTGTCTAAGATCCAGTTGCCTCGAAACGGTTGCCTCGGATAAAAAGGATCTAGGACATTAGGGTTACTTCTAAGGTGTCCTACCATTGCTTTGGTGACCACACTATCCCTAATAATCGAATTGACCCGAACACCTCCAACGATGGTGCTACCTACCTCTCAATGGTGGGATAGCACTATCTAAAGGACTCTTACACAGCCTAATTCCTTAGAGTAGGTAGATTTCTCTTAAGTACTTGCTCTTTTCAAAACAAACAAAAATACTTTTCACACCTACACTTTCTAAAAGTTTTCAAACAAATTTTTCATACACTCTTGAGGACAGATACAAGAGTTACTTAGAAATATTTCAAACGAAACTTTTTCAAAACCCACTCACACTTGAAAAGCAAACAAATCTTTTGAAAACATAAGAGCAAGTACCTAAGAGCCCGTGGATAACCACAGATAGAAAGGGTGCTAACACCTTCCCTTTCTATAAATCTACCTCCCGAACCGAGAAACATTCTCAAATAAGGAATTTTGCTGTGCTTTTGTCCTTTCCATGTTGGAGAACATAAAAGACGGCGGCGACTCTTGCTTACCGCGACATTTCGCGAACCAGCTTAAAAAACAGTCAGTTCTATTTCCACCGATCACAGAACTGGCGACTCTGCTGGGGACTATAAAAGTGAGGTGTACCTTAGGATTAGATCATACTTATGTTTTCAATTGCTTAGCTTTGATTGCTTTATATTTTTGGGCTTTGCATCGGAGTTTCATAGATCCTAACCCGGATCTGGGGATACCCTTTTAGGTAGCATAAGCTGTGAGGGACCTGTCCGGCGTAGACCGACACGGGTGAGGCAGTGGCTACGCTGGTGTGGCACCTTGGTCTGTACCGATATCCCTTATGTTGCAACGAGGAGAATATGGGTCTTCTGAGGAGTCATTAAGCACCAACCGACCTTAGAACCCTAATGTGACCCAACTTGGCCATAGAACAGTAGCAGTATGCTACACCCATTGAGGCTAAACTCTCGCGATGGTTCTGGCTGCAAGAAAAGATTGCGACGCTGGAGTTATGACCGATTGAGGGTAGTCAGTGATATTGGGATCCTCTAGAACCCGGTTACTTTTGATAGGACAGGTCTTAACCAACGAAACTTCAAGAGGGTAGTATCCCAAACTTCATGCTGGCCTGAACTCTAAGGGCTGTCTTGTGTGACTTGTGTGCCTTCAAACTTGACTACTTGCATGCTTATTATCTGACACTTGAGTTTCTTGCAGGTTTTGTTTACAGTCCTTAATCTGGACTCATTACAGGGCCTACTTACATCACTCCATGCATAGCATAACATCATACCATTGCATGCATCTTGCATAAAAACTAATCCATTTCAAGGATCTCAAGGGCTTATGATGCAGGTCATGATGAATCAAAGTGTCTAGAAAAGGGCAAAGGGGATTTATTTTCCTCTAGCTGAGGTTGTCAGTGGCTATGACCCACTCGATATGGTGAGCCTTGACTCTTGAAGAAGGACTCTCAACAAAATGAAGTTCCTTCAATCAAGCTACCCAAATTCAAGTTCTAACAAGTTTCTCTGTTTACCCCGCGAGATCCTTGAAAACATTGCATACATGTATCATACATATCATTGCATTACAGGTACCCTTGTTACAGGTCACTTACCTTCTTCGCTGTTTATTTAAGCAATGGCTTCCCAACAAGATAACCAGGGTCTTCATGCTCAAGAGACTCAGTTCAGGGAGATTTTCCTAAGCCTATCCAAGGGGCAGGAAGAGTTGAGGACACTCCTCATGGGGAATTTGGCCAAGAAAAGTCCCAAAGATGATAAGGACGAACGGCTGAAACGTCTGCAAGCTGAGGTAGATACAATGAGAACCCAGATGCTGGGGCAAATGGCTCTCATCCAAGGCTTAGCTCGGGAGCAAGAAGAGTTGAGGACCATGATCAGTCAGCTTCATCAAGACAGATACAACATGAAGCAACCAGTCCAAATCAGGGACCAGGTCATTGATCAGCTTCCAAGAGGACAAGAGTCTGGTATGGTGAAGAATAGACCTCTCCAAATTGCTACCACTTCACAGGTCCAACCACAACCTCTCCCAGAGCAACAGGTTGATCAGAGTAAGCCAAACAAGCCCAGGAGGCAATTCACCCAGCTCAACGTGTCGCTGTTTCAAGCTTTACAACACCTGTTGAGATTGAATCTGATTACACTAAGGGCTCCTCCCCGGAATCCCAACATCTCTTCTCCTAACTATCATCCCAACAAAAGATGTGCGTACCACTCTGATAGTCCTGGACATGACACTGCCGACTGCTGGGCTCTGAAGAACAAGGTCCAGGACCTGATTAATGAAGGAGCAGTGGATTTCACCCAAGAGGGTCAGGCTGAGTTCTTCTACCATCCCTGCAGGATTCACCATTTGAAATGACAAGTCCTGAGAGGAGAAGACTTTTTGTCCATTAGAATTTTCAAGTTGTAATTTTCTTTTGATTGTTCAAACAATTATCATGTCAAACGCTGTTATTTCATTAATGCATCGCATATGTCTGTTTTGAATCAATATATTCGCATTCGCTATATTCAAACTGCTTTCATTTTTTGATGTCAACTCTCAATTAATAATTCTAAAGCCTCTTGAGGGAGGATGACGAAAACGATACCACAATCTACAGTATGCTTTTGAACAGACCCCGCTGATGAGGTACAGGCATTGTTTCAATTCCTAAACACTAGAGTTATAAGGATGATAATCCCTCGTCAACCCCTCTGAGCCAAAGAAGTAGGAGTTTTCTTTTCGAAAATTAAAACCCTTAATCATAACCTGGGGCAGGGTAGTTCTCTCAGTTGATCCAAATGCACAACGAATGGCACCAAAGTAGTCCTTACAAATCAAAGACAGTGATGGTTCCGAATAATCATAAAGACAGGCAGTCATTATCTCCCAAAAATAAATGCCCATTAAGTCAAAACCTATGAAAGAGACTTACAAAACTGGGGCATCCCGCTGACTGTAATCACAAAAGAAACAGTTCAGGCAAAAATAGGGATAACGAAATCAAAAAAAGAAAGAGGTCCCATAAACCCTCAACAAAAAGAAATGATTGCCTATTCAAAATAAACCGTCAACATTCGAACCATCACCGGAACATCATAGCAAAAGACTCAAACAAGGTCTAACGCACGATCAACTGAGTTTAGGTTTGAAGAACATCACGAAGAACGGGTGGGTACAAATAAAATTTGAGCCTTTATCCTTTGTTTCTTAAACCGTGAACCAAGCCACGCTACAACCCTTAAAAGTCCTAGCTGAAGCATGGGTTGGTTCGAAAGCATACTGTTACGAAAGGTATCCTGACTCCTTAAGGCTTGCGATAAAATAACGAGTTGACATCACATGTTACAAAAATTGCTTGTTTTACAAAAAAATGCATTTTCAAAAACTTCAAGACAGACATAAGCTTTGCATTCTTGATATAACACTGTTTGCATATGACTATTTGTTCGAACAACAGAGAAATTTGCACGACGAATGTCTAGTGAACAAGAATCTTCTCAACCAAGAGGTCACCTCAAGCGGAAGAAACACTTCCAGTCAAGGGGCACGACATGATCATGGCCTATTATCTGGGGCAGTTAAGTCAAGATTCGGAGAATCTCTCAAAAGGCCAACCAGCTTGGAGAAAATCTCCATCTGGATCACTTGGGGCATTGGACAGGAATTCTAGCAACGAATCTTGCACGATCAAACATCTTCTAGTGGTATGACGACACAACACTACTAACAGTGGCACCTCCCTATATCCTGAGAGCGTGGACATAGTCGAAAAAATACTGCGCATAATCAAAGACCCGCTAAGTTGACACACCTAGGCAAAAATAAGGGCTTCCCAGCAAACCAAAAGGGTTCGGGCAAAAATAAGGGATGAAATAAAAAAAATCTGTACACCCGGCAAGTCGAAAACCTGAAAAGGCGGCTTGGGCAAAAATGGGTATCCCGGTGGACTGAAAACCCGAAAAGGCGGTCCAGGCAAAAGTTAGGGATCAAAGCGTACGACTATGTCCCGGTATCTCGTCACTTGCCTACCAGAAGAAGGTTCATCAATCAGCAGTTATCAGGCACCTCCACAGGTATCTTCTCCCACAGAAACAGGGGCAATAAGAATTGTCTGAACGATCTAGTTGCTCTGTCCACCAAGGTACCAAGGTAAGTTCAGCTGAAGAACATGACCAAGTTACCTCCACTCCCCGCAGAGTAAGGACAGGTTTCAGCAATACTCTCCCCCGAGCATAGTTGGTCTCCCATCAGCCCTGGAAAGGCACAGTATCTCCAGCAAGTCAGCAACACTCTCCCCAAGCAGAGTTAGGCTATTGTCAGTCTTAAGGAAGTTGGGTATCCCTAGAAAATCTCAAAATTCCCCAGTGGAGTATACAGATGTTTCTAAACAAGCATCCCCGACAGTCTTAATATAAGATTGTTCCCCGGCGAAATCCAGACACCCCAGTGGAGCCACTTCCCCAGTACAGTCCACAGTTTCCCCAGGACAATTGAATCAATCTCCCCAATAGAGTTTTGGAAGCTTATCCCCAACAGATTCTGGAAGCTCATCCCCTGCAGAGTACGAACGCATTTCCATGGCTTTATTCAAAGATTATTCCTCACCAGAACTTATAACTGGGTTATCCCCAGCGGAGTTCATCAAATCTTCCAACGGAGCTTATCAACAGAATCCCCAGCAGGGTTATCATCAAAACCTTAGCAAGGTATCTCTTCCCACAGAGTAATTCCCCGCAGAGTAATCTCTCCAACAAGTTTATTCCCCGACGGAGTCATCTTCTCCTACCGGTTTATTCTTACAACCATCATCCCCAGCAGAAACGAAGAACTCTACTCTTGAACATCAGCCCAGGATTCAACAAACTCCCGACATTCGTCAAGGATTTATTTTCCTAGACGAAGATACATTCATAGACATTCATCACATTATCATACACCATGACGCATGCATATACGCATCATAACACACAAATCTCATTTATTCTTGAGAACATCTTAATATCATGCAGTTCATGCATCATGACACTGCATACAGCTAACGTTTTGCCTTTTCAGGAAAAGGTCAATAAAAAGATGATTACCATCTACCTCTACAGTTCCAGATCAACATTGGTAACAAGCCAGGAAAATTTTGTGGACGACTGATCGTGGGTTAATATCTGAAACCAGACAGGACAATCATCCACTTGATCATCATGAAGCAACCCCACACTGGTTCCTTCTCAACTTCAGATGTAGTTTTACACGAACTCATCATCAGGCAACCCCACACCGGTTCCTTCTCAATTTTCAGACGAAGTCTTACACGGACCCACCACAAGTAACCCTACACCGGTTCCTTTTCTTTCAGAAAAAGTCTTACACGGACCTATCTCAAGGTAACCTCACCCCGGTTCCTCATGAAGTCTTACACGGACTTACCCTACAGTAACCTTACCCCGGTTCCTCATGAAGTCTTATACGGACTTATCTCAAGATGACCTTACCCCGGTTCATCCAGAAGTTTTACACGAACTTATCCTGCAGTAACGTTACCCCGGTTCCTCCAGAAGTCTTACACGGACTTATCTCAAGATGACCTTACCCCGGTTCATCCAGAAGTTTTACACGAACTTATCCTGCAGTAACCTTACCCCGGTTCCTCCAGAATTCTTACACGGACTTATCTCAAGATGACCTTACCTCGGTTCATCAAGAAGTTTTACACGAACTTATCCTGCAGTAACCTTACCCCGGTTTCTCCAGAAGTCTTACACGGACTTATCTCAAGATGACCTTACCCCGGTTCATCCAGAAGTTTTACACGAACTTATCCTGCAGTAACCTTATCTCGGTTTCTCCAGAAGTCTTACACGGACTTATCTCAAGATGACCTTACCCCGGTTCATCCAGAAGTTTTACACAAACTTATCCTGCAGTAACCTTACCCCGGTTCCTCCAGAAGTCTTACACGGGCTTATCCCGAAGTAACCTTACCCCGGTTGCTCCAGAAGTTTTACACGAACTTATCCCGAAGAAACCCTACACAGGTTCTCTCTCTCCAGACGTAGTTTTACACGGGCTCGTCGTCAAAGAAACCCTACACATGTTCTCTCTTCCCAAAGATGCAGTTTTACACGGACTCGTCATCAGAAACCCTACCCAGGTTTTACTTCTTCCGGGATGCAGTTTTACACGGGATCATCATCAAAGTAACCCCACACAGGTTCCCTTCTCAAAAACTAGACATAGTTTTTACACGGACTCGTCATCAGTAAACCCTACACAGGTTTCCTTCTCAGCTCTAGATGCGGTTTTACACGGACTCGTCATCAAAGTAACCCTACACAGGTTCCTTCTCCATTTCAGATGCAGTATTATACGGACTCATTATCAGTAAACCCTACACAGGTTTCCTTCCTCCAAAGATGCAGTTTTACACAAGCTCATCATCAGTCAACCCTACACAGGTGTCCTTCTTTCCAAGATGCAGCTTTACACGAGCTCATCATCAGGCAACCCTACACAGGTTCCCTCTTTCAACTTACAAAAATTACAGTTCAACAGACCACCTCTAGATGGCATCTATAAGCCCATCCACCTATCAACAGTTTCCAAATGGCATCTATAAGCCCATTCCCGACGAGATTCTGTCACATCTCCAGATGGCATCTATAAGCCCATCCTCCTATCCACCATCTTTCCAAATGGCATCTGTAAGCCCATTCCCGACATCACATTGCTGATACCTCACTATGTGAGTGCAAATTTCTGGGCACTCTAGTGTTCAATCATCTTCCACCTTTGGATCACGAAAGGCACACAAGCCAATCTACATCCTCAGGTCTAAGAAGATTGAACAGGGGCAACTGTTGTAACCCAAAATTTTCCCTCCCATATTCTTCAAAGTTTTGACAAGCATAATCTAAATTTGCTCAAGTCTACTCAAGGGTTGCACAGTCAAACACCCTCCTAAGCCAGTCAAATTAGGGTTTTGGTTCTTGCAAGGAAGTTGAGGTTTTCAAGGGCTCAATCAAGTCACATATGCCTATACACATTGTCAAGCATCTACATGCCAAGTTTCAAGGCTCACAAGGTCAAGTTGCACAGTCAAAAACCCTAATTGCTTCACAATCAACTACAGGGGCAAAATGGTCATTTGACAGTCAAAAGTCAAAATTTTTGGTCAACATCTTATCTTGAAGCCACAATCATCATTTGATCAAGTCTTGATCATGATTTCTCAAGCATGGCTCAAAAATCGTCAAGATGCAAAAGTTTCCATTTTTGGACAGCTGAAAAGTCAACTGTAACTTGACCAAGGAATAACATTTTCATGGTTCATCAGAAAAATCCCATCCAATGCTCATTTTGAAGGGGAGGACATTTCCTACAACTCATCTTCACATTCCAAGTCCAAGAAATGTTCTCACAAAAAGTTACAAATTTCAACATTATAGGTCATTTTCAAAAGTCAACAAAAAGGCATTTTAAGTCAAAGACCATAACTTGAGATTGGTAAATTCAAATGACATGGGACAAAAGGCATTGGTTAGAGGACTTCAAGACCTTTCCAAAATATCCAAGAACATGTTCATATGATCAAAATTGAGCAAGATATGCATTGGAGAAGTTGGGAACTTTTTGTGAAATGGCAAAAGTCAACTATCCTTGAAACTTCAATTTTTGACAAAAGGGCCCACTTTTTTCCACTTGATTCAGCCTTGTCATGCCACCCACGTGTCCCATGATCAATTTCAAGATTAAACATTAATTTTTCTATTTTTTTAATTTTATTTGATTTAATTCATTTTAAATCCATAAAATTCAAATAAAATCAAAAAAATTAATTAAATAACATCTTTTGATTTGAATGACTTTTATGTCTCATGAACAACCTACCAATTTCGTGCTAGGGCCATTTTATGCATAGAAATTCAAAATTTGAACAAACTTGGAATGTTTCTTTAATGGTGGTTATGAAGAATCCAAAAACTTAATTGCAAGGGATCATTAACTCATAATGTGACCTATTCTCATTCATTACTACATATGCAAGTGTAACAAAGCCTCATTCACGACCTAGAGTGTGCACAAACGGCCAGAGCAAAGTTCAAAATTTGTCAAAAAAAAGTGTGAGATCAAAAGGAGTTTTGCAAGCATTTTCAGGCCAAAAGGAGAACGTGACTCTCTTCTTTGCCATACCCTGAAGCTAAAGCAACCCTTGCCACGTCCTAAGGTCCATTATCAAGAACTGTAAGTATTCCCAGGTCCCCCCAAAATTCAATATTGTTTTTCCTAATGCGTTCCCATGCAGCATTTGTCCAGAAGTTCACCATATGACCTCATAAATCCACATGCCATGTGGCCTCAAAGATCAATCCAAAGGCCAGAAAATGATGAGCACCATGCTCATGAGTCAACACGTCTCCAGGCAATTTCAAAAGTCAATACAGGCCTGAGCTTAGTGGGCCAAAAAACTGCAATTCACACCTCCTTTGGGCCATCAACACCCCCTTGGTTTTGTTATTTCTTTTATTTTTCTTTTCTCTTATATTCCTTTTTTCTAATTATTAGTTTTATTATTATTTAATTAACATAATTAATATTTTTCATAAAAAAAACATTTTATCATTTATTAACTTGTCTTGTAAATAAATTATAATTAATGAATTAGTTTAAAATAGGCAACTTGAATCTTTTTTTTAACAACTAAAATAAATTTAGAACTAGGTTTTTTCTTCTTCTTTTAATTTTAATTCCTTTTGTTTTATTTTCATTAAAAACATAAAAATACAAAAATATCATTTTCTTAATTAATTAATTAATTAGCTATTAGTTTTAATTCAAAAAAGGACAAAAAATTCATTTATTTTCTTAAAAGGGTCAACACCCTTAGGACGTTCCCGATTAAATTTCTATTCGCGCGTATTTATTTCTTTTGATTATATTTATGTATCTGTACAAAGTATGTAATAGTTAATTAGGAATTTTACCGCTCTATTTTATTTCTCGCACTTATTTTACAAAACGGGTTTTTGTTTTTGGCGATGTATAGACCCGCGCCTTGTAATAGCTAGATTTACATTTCTGTAATTTATTTTCCGCACTCCTAACTGTTAAAAAATGCATGAAAGAATGTATGTAAATAAAATTAATCTGTAGCTCACAAATAACATGTACAAAGACAATTAACTAAAAAGCAACACATAAAGCACATGCCAATCCTAGGGTACGCTTCACTCGTTGCCTCGAAACGTGGTCGTCAAGTATAGGGTGTCTTAGAGGTCGCCCTCCTGTCTAAGATCCAGTTGCCTCGAAACGGTTGCCTCGGATAAAAAGGATCTAGGACATTAGGGTTACTTCTAAGGTGTCCTACCATTGCTTTGGTGATCACACTGTCCCTAATAATCGAATTGACCCGAACACCTCCAACGATGGTGCTACCTACCTCTCAATGGTGGTATAGCACTATCTAAAGGACTCTTACACAGCCTAATTCCTTAGAGTAGGTAGATTTCTCTTAAGTACTTGCTCTTTTCAAAACAAAAAAAAATACTTTTCACACCTACACTTTCTAAAAGTTTTCAAACAAATTTTTCATACACTCTTGAGGACAGATACAAGAGTTACTTAGAAATATTTCAAACGAAACTTTTTCAAAACCCACTCAAACTTGAAAAGCAAACAAATCTTTTGAAAACATAAGAGCAAGTACCTAAGAGCCCGTGGATAACCATGGATAGAAAGGGTGCTAACACCTTCCCTTTCTATAAATCTACCTCCCGAACTGAGAAACATTCTCAAATAAGGAATTTTGTTGTGCTTTTGTCCTTTCCATGTTGGAGAACATAAAAGACGGTGGCGACTCTTGCTTACCGCGACATTTTGCGAACCAACTTAAAAAACAGTCAGTTCTATTTCCACCGATCACATACATAAACTCCATACCTAGAAAGAAACTCATTTTCCCAAGATCTGTCATTTCAAACTCATTCATCCGAACCTTCTTGAACTCAGTTATCTCTTGTTCAGAACTTCCTGTGAGCAATATGTCATCAACATACAAACATACCAGAATCATATTACCTTCTGAAATATGCTGAACATAAACACCATACTCCATCTTACACTTCTGAAACCCTTGTCCCTTGAAAAATGAATCAATCTTCAGATTCCAGGCTCTGGGCGTTTGCATCAATCCATACAAAGCTTTGTGTAATTTGAACCCCATCCCTTCCTGATTCTTTTTCTCAAATCCAGGAGATTGTGACACATATACCTCTTCTTGTAATGGACCATTCAGAAATGCAGATTTTATATCTAAATGCATTAGAGGCCAATTCTTGTTAGCAGCTATGGCAATCACTAGTCTGATTGTTTCATGTCTCGCTACAGGTGCAAACACTTCAGAGTAATCCAGCCTAGGCTTCTGTAGAAAGCCTCTTGTTAATAATCTTGCTTTGTGTTTGTGTAATAAGGTGGGAGAACTGACTTGGGTGTTTTGTGTTTTATCACAATTGTTGCGGATAGCAAGAGTCGTCACTGACTTTGTTTTATCCAATAATGGAAAGGGTGAAAAGAACAGGAAAATCCTTTTGAGAATTCTCTTGAGTTCGGGGGTAGGTTATGAAAAGGGAAGATGTTAGCACCCTTTTCATCTGTAGTTATCTACGGGCTCTTAGTTGCTAGCTCACTTTGAAAATGCTTTGTTTGAAATGTGTTTGTGATTTCTTTTGAAAGTATTTTTGAAAAGTGCCTTCATTTAGGCAAACTTTGTAATGATTCTCGTCTTTATAAGAATGTATACAAAGTGTTGATTTTTGAAAATATTTCATTTGAAAGTGTTGGTGTATTTTGAAATATGTTTTGAAAATGGTTGTGAGCAAGAAAATATGAAGTTTATACCTACTCAAAAAGCCTTAGTTCTTTTCCTCTTCCTTTAGATATTTCTATTTTACCATTGATTGGTAAGAAGCCCTGTCATTAGATGTGAAGGGACGGACGTGGATCGTCGTACAGTCATAGAAGGCAACATTGTAGGATACCTTAGCAATTTTTCATAAGGGACTAAGATCGTTTATAAAAGGCAAGATCGAAGGGTCATCGAGGGACTACGATCTTGCAATCGAGGGTCATTGCTAAAGTACGCCACGTTCGAGGGTCATGTCTGCTTATTTGTAGGCAACAAGTATGGGTTACCCTGGAGGTGCGTGTGTGAATTGTATTTTGATTGCATGCATTTTTGTCTTAAAATTAGGATTCTCTAAGATTGATTTTATCTTGCCATACACACCTTAATTACTAACAGTTATATTAGAAGCGATAAATTGCATAAATTTAAAGTCCTACGCTATTACATGGCCTTCGGAGTGAGGGGTACAAGTAATCAAGATGCGGGAAAAGTAAAATCCTAATTACTTGTTACAACCAAATTGAATGAAAATAATAGAAAAAAGTAAATAAAAAAAAAAAGACTTTTGGTGTCTGGTATGACACGGACCGTGTCCGGTGACACAACCACCCGCGTCAGGACCCTGTAATAATTCATACGTGTTTTTTTTGTCCCAGCTAAGTTGACACGGGACGTGTCCTGTGACACCTACCAATTTGTCACGTTTTCAGTTCTAGTTGATTCAACACGGGCCGTGTCGTGTGACACGGGCACCCGTGTCAGCCCCCTGTCCTTATTTTTTTGCCCGTTTCTAGTTCCAGTAGATCTGACACGTGGTTGTGTCCTGTGAGACGGGAACCCGTGTCGGCTCCCCTATCCTGCATTTTTTTTAGGTTTTCAAACAACAAATCTGACACGGGCCGTATCGTGTGACACGGGTACCCGTGTTAGTCCCCTGTCTTGGCTTTTTCGCTGAGTTTTCTTCTTTTGATCTATCCTTTTTTATATATCTTTTGAATACAAAAAGTAAATGATGTATGGATAAAGATATCACAGTTTGGAAAAAAATTTCCTCTCGAAGCGAAAACTTTGGAACATGTACGGATGTCTCCGGGCGCAAAGTGTTGATTGGTCAAGCTCCTTTGAACCTTCTCGAAGTTGCTCCAAACCTTACTTTGTGCCGTAAAGTTCCCGAATCGCTCTAACTCAGTCAAGTTGCAAAATACTATTTTTGTTTGTGTTTGGAAAGTGATGATAATGGTATTACAGAAATTATTCTTGTGTTTGATCAACTTCTACGTGATGTGTATGAAGTGTTCGGATAGTTGGTTTAGGGGAAATCTTGCAAGGTTATACAATGGTTTAAGGTTTTTTCTGTTTCTCAGTTTTTGTTTTGTGAATGAAAGTAGATGAGCAGAGTTTATAAAGAATTATGTTAGATTTTTTCAAGTCCTCTTTTTTTCTCTTTTTCTTTTCAAAAACTCCCCATTTCTTTTCAAAAACTCCCTTTTTCTTTTCAAAAACTCTCTTTTTATTTTCAAAAACTCCCCCCTTGTGTGTTGTGAAACAACTTATTTATAGATGAAATTGACTGAAATTTGGGAGGAAAATATATAGGTTTTTGAACTGTTTGGGTGTACGGTTTCATTACTTTTTAGATGCAGCTCTTATTTGCTAAGTTTGTGCAAATATGAGACTGATATAGTGCAGATTTTGTAGGGCAGCATTGCAGGTTTTGACATTTTTCTTGGCATTACTATGCAGGTTTTGGACAACAGGATATGTAGCATGATGCAAGTCTAGTTTTGTAGACAGATTTATGCAGCTTGTAACAAAGACAAGGAATATTTGTGGACAACATAGTGGCAAAGTTTGAAGATTGATCCAAAGGGAAAAGTTCAAACAAGACAAAGCTTAGAATTTGTAACTTGCAAATTTTAACTTAAAAATGCAGCCTTGTTGTCTACTTGAAAACTTGTAACAACTTGAATTATCTTGAATTGTGGTGAAAAGATGTCATGAAGTAATGAAATTAACATGTATATAAAAAAACACTTAGAAAAATTTCTAAGTCTTGCAAAGTTTGACTTTTCAAAATGACTTTTGACTTTCTTGATTTCTTGATGATCAAATTTCATATTTTTGAATATTTTGATGAAATGTGATCTTTGAAACTAAAATTTGATCAAAAAGTCAATGTTTGACTTTTCATTGTACAATTGACTTTTTTCATCAGTTGACCAAATTTCATCTATCAATCCACTGATCTTGGGAGATGAATTGAAATATGAGATTAGGTAAAAATATTGTACTTGAATCCTTGAGATTATGTTTCAAACCAATAAGTCATGTACTAGGTCAAAAATCAAAGACTGGTCATTCTCAATCAAAACCCTAATTTTGACTATTTTTCCCTTTTAATGATTTGAACAATTTTCTTAGAGAATTATGATCCAATATTGATCAAATGATACATATGAATTCAAAATGTTGGTATTGGTCCAAAATCTTGAAATTTTACTGTAGGTTGACCATAATTGACTTTTTTCCAATATTGTTGATTTTAGGCCATCTGATCAATTGACTGAGCAATTTTGTGATCCAAGATTTGAAACTTGACAGGAGAAATCTTGAGGGTCCATAATGATCCATAAAAGTCATTTAAAATATTAGAAGTCCAACTGTCTTTGTGCAAACTCAAACCCTAATTTGAGGCATCAGTGTTGAGAAGATGGCTTGACCTAGTCAATACTTGTGCAAGCTTGAATCATTGAAGATCTTTGTGAGAAATATCTTGAGAAAAGGGAGGGAAAATTTTGGGGTACAACAGCTGCCACTGTTATATCTTCTTAAACCTGAAGAGTTATATTTGCGGGTCTACCATTCGTGACTTGAAGGTGGAAGATGATTGAACACTAGAGTGCCCAGAAATTTTCACTTGATGATGTGTTAGTTGATTGTGTCGGGAATGGGCTTAAGGTTCCATTTGGAGAAGTGATAAAGAATTCTTCGGAGATGGGATTACATATGCCATCTGGAGAAGTGATAAAGAATTCGTCGGAGATGAGCTTATAGATGCCATCCAGAGTCACTATTGGTAGAAATTGGTAGAAATTGGTAGAAGTATCAGAATAAATTTTTGGTCAATTTATACTGAAACAATAAATGTCGTGTGCCTATTTTTAACTGGAAGATATAAATCTAACCAGAAGAGGTATGTTGTTTGGAGACTTCACTAGGGAAATAATCTTAACCAGAAGAGGTTTGTTGATTACCTGTCATTAACTGGTAGAGATGAATCTAACCAAAAGGGGTCTATTGAATACCTGTCATTAACTGGAAGAAACAATTCTAACCAGAAGAGGTTTTTCTGTTTGGCTATCATTAATTGGAAGAAGTAAATACAACCAAAAGAGGTCTTCGCCTTCCTGTCTTTAATCTGGAAGAAATAAATCTAACCAGAAGAGGTCTTTGTTCGTCTGTCTTTAATCTTGAAGAAATAAATCTATCCAGAAGAGGTCTTTGTTCGCCTATCTTTAATCTGGAAGAAATAAATCTAACCAGAAGAGGTCTTCATTCGCATGTCTTTAATCTGGAAGAAATAAATCTAACCAAAAGGGGTCTTGTTGATTGACTTTTTCTGCATGGAAGAGGATTAGTTGCATGCAGATGTATGCATGGCGTGATGATGTTCTCAAAATAAATGAGACTATGCTATATGTATTTGTCATGTATGTGCTATGATGTATGAATGTGAAATGTTTATTAAAGTGTATCCTTGTCTAATTAAATAAATCCTTGACATAATGTTGGGGAGTATTGGGAAGCTGAATCCTAGACTATCACTGGAGATAAAAAGTATGTGTATCTTCAACTTTGTTGAGAATGCTTCCGCTGGGAATTCATGTTTGCTGTTTGAGGGAACTTTGTGGGGAATGTTAATTTCTGCTTTGGAAATAGATTTAGTAACGTGGGTTGTCCATTACTCTACTGGGGAATCATAACTTGACTTGGGATAAAAGAGATGGTTAAACTTTCGTCTTGGAGAGGATAGTTGACTGGTATTTGGTCGAAATCCAGGCTTTGCAGCAACTTTTTGGAAGGATAAAGCTAACTGTTATCTGGTCGGTTTCCAGGATCTGCAGCAACTTACTAGGGAGGATGAAGTTAACTATTATCTAGTCGGTTTCCAGACTTCGCAGCAACTTACTGAAGTTAACAATTATCTGGTCGGATTCCAGGCTTCGCAACAACTTTTTGAGGTTAACTGTTATCAGATCAGATTCCAGGCTTCGCAGATAATTTTCGAGGTGAATGAAGTTAATTGTTATCTAGTTGGATTCCACGCTTCGTAACAACTTACTGAAGTTAAGCGTTATCTGATCGGATTCCAGGCTTCGCAGTAAATTTCTGAGGTTAACTGTTATCTGGTCGGATTCCAGGCTTCGCAACAACTTTCTGAGGAGGATGAAGTTAATTGTTATCTGGTCGGATTCCAGGTTTTGCAATAACTTAGTGAAGTTAACTGTTATCTGGTCAGATTCCAGGATTTGTAACGACTTTCTGAAGTTAACTGTCATCTGGTCGGATTCCAGGCTTCACAATAACTTTCTGAGGTGGATGAAGTTCATTGTTATCTGGTCGGATTCCAGGTTTTTCAATAACTTAGTGAAGTTAACTGTTATCTGGTCAGATTCCAGGCTTCGTAGCGACTTTCTGAAGTTAACTGTCATCTGGTCGGATTCTAGGCTTCGCAATAACTTTCTGAGGTGGATGAAGTTAATTGTTATCTGGTCGGATTCCAAGCTTCGCAACAACTTATTGAAGTTAACTGTTATCTAGCCGGATTCCAAGCTTCGCAGTGACTTTCTGAAGTTAACTGTTATCTGGTCAGATTCCAGGCTTCGCAGAAACTTTCTGAGGTGGATGAAGTTAATTTTTATCTGGTCAGATTCCAGGATTCACAATAACTAACTGAAGTTAATTGTTATCTGGTCGGATTCCAGGCTTCGCAGCGACTCTCTGAAGTTAACTGTTATCTGGTTGGATTCCAGGCTTCGCAGCAAGTCTCTGAGGTGGATGAACTTAATTGTTATCTGGTCGGATTCCAAGCTTCGCAACAACTTATTGAACTTAGTATCAACTCCATTGGGGACAAAGGGGTTTTGTCCGTTGATTTGTAATAGTCTGAGAAAGGAACTCGAGCTGGGGAATTTGTAGCTTGTTGGGGAAATAAACATTTTTGAGAAGGATATTTTGGTGTCCTTATTGGAGAGATGACTTCTTTTGGGGAATAGTTTCGCAAAGTTTCTATTTTAGTTAAGGCCAACTTAGTTGAGGAGAGGATTTCCAGGAGAAGGGAACTCTGGAGGTATACTGGATGAATTCAAACTCTGTAGGGATAATGTTTTTTGAAGTAACTCTGTGAGGTTATTCCGAATCCTTAAGAAAATTTTTATTACTACTTTTAAACATACATTTGTTAACAATTGATCATGTTCATATGCATATGTTCATTCAGTTTTAGTCATTGGACACTTTTGCACTCAAAACAAAAAAAAAACAAAAAGTTTGCACTTTAAAGTATACTTGTATTAATGTTTTGCCTATAAACAAACTTTTTTTGTACAAGGAGATATAAATCCTAGTAAGAGGAAATCATCGGAAGGATGAAAGGAATACAAAGTGAAAACAAAATAATAGCCATGTGGAAGTAATCTCATTAGGTTCCAACTCCGCCATTGCCCTTATGTCTTCGAACATCATTCGTTTCCGTTGAAAGAAGTTGATTGAATTTGATCTTATACCATTGAACTTGGACCTTCGTAATAAAGCTGGTTGTAGTGAATTCATGGGACATAGTCATATGATTTAATCCTTAACTTTTTCCTGGACCGCCTATTCGGGTTTCCAGCCCACTAGGATACCCTTTTTTGCCCAAGCCTCCTTTTCAGGTTTTCGACTTGCCGAGCGTACAATATTTTGTATATATCCCTAACTTATTCCCGAACCTTTTGGTTCACCGGCATGCCATTATTTTTTCCTAGGTATGTCAACCTAGTAGGTCATTTTTATGCGTAGTATTTTTTGACTATGTTCGCGTTTACAGGATGCAGAAAATCTTCGCCGTCCATAGTAGTTAGCATCATGGCACCGCCAAAGAATACTTTCTTAACAACAAATGGCCATTCATAAGTGGGAGTCCATTTTCCCCTGGGATCTCCTTAGGGTAAAATGATGTGCTTTATTACCAAGTCTCCAGTCTGATACACTCGAGGCTAATCTTCTTATTGAAAACCTTGATCAACGCTTTTGATACATTTGACCATGACAAACAGTAGCCAGTCTCTTCTCATTAATCAAATTCAACTGATCCAATCTTGTCTGAATCCATTCGTCTTCGCCTAAACATGCTTCTTTCATAATCCTTAGAGAAGGAATTTGTACTTCAACAGGCAAGATAACTTCCATGCCATAGACTAAAGAGAAAGGAGTTTCCCCAGTTGAAGTTTGAGTCGAAGTACGGTAGCCATGGAGAGCAAACGGTAGCATCTCATGCCAGTCTTTGTAGGCCACCACCATCTTTTGCACAATCTTCTTTATGTTTTTATTGGCAGCTTCCACTGCGCCATTCATCTTGGGTCTGTATGGAGAAGAATTGTGATGCTTGATTTTGAATTGAGTGCAGAGCTTCGTAATCATAGCATTGTTGAGATTGGTTCCGTTTTTAGTGATGATCCTTTCAGGGATACCGTATCGGCAGATGAGGTTATGTTTAATAAAACGGGCTACGACATTCTTTGTAACTAAGGAAAATGAGGCAACTTCGACCCATTTGGTAAAGTAATCAATGGCAACAAGGATGGAACGATGTCCACTAGAGGCGGTAGGTTTGATCTCTCCAATCATGTCAATGCCCCACATTGCAAACGGCCATGGAGCAGTCATGACATTTAGAGGTATTGGAGGCACATGAACTTTGTCGACATAGATCTGACACTTAGGGTAAGTCCTTAAGTAATGGTGACAATCAGTTTCCATTGTTGACCAATAATAACTAGCCCTTAGAATCTTGCTCGTTATAGTGTTTCCACTAGAGTGAGTTACAAAGAGGCCATCATGCATGTCCTCCATGATCTTCTCTGCCTCCTTCTTGTCCACACACCGGAGTAGAGTTGAATTATGGTTGCGCTTGTCCAGGATTCCATTGCTTAGGAAGAATTTGGCTGAAAACCTTCGCAGTAATTTCTCATCATTGATGGAATATCCTTCAGGATACTCTTGCGCTTCATGATATCTCCTTACTTCATGATACCAAGGTTTTTCTTCGTCAGTGTCAATCTCACAAGAGTGCGCTGGTTCGTCAAATCTTTCGATTGTAATTCTAGGAGCCCCGTTGTCCTACTTGACTTTGAACATGGATGACATTTTTGTTAAAGCATCCTCCAATTGATTTTATTCCCTTGGAAAGTGTTCGAAGGTAACCTCCTTAAAGTATGGAATTAGGGTTAACACAAGCTCTTTGTAGGGTATCAAATTAGGATGTTTGGTATCCCATTCACCCTTAACTTGACTGATTACTAAAGCTGAATCTCCATATACGCTTAAGAATTTGATTCTTATGTCAATGGCAGCCTTAAGTCCCAAGATGCATGCCTCATACTCATCCATATTGTTCTTACAGTCGAAGCATAGTCTAGTAGTGAAAGGTGTATGGAAACCTTTGGGAGAAATGACCACATCACCAACTCCATTACCCAAAGTATTGGAAGCCCCATCAAAAAACATAGTCCATCGGGATCCTTGTTCAGGTCCGTTATACGGTCCAGACTTTTCACAATCATTTATCAGCATGATATTCTCGTCTGGGAAATCAAAGTTCATGGATTGATAGTCATCAACAGTTTGATGGGCCAAATGATCTTCCAGTACACTTCCTTTGATGGCCTTTTGTGTAGTGTACTGGATGTCGTATTCAATTAAAATCATTTGCCACCTAGCTATTCTTCTGGAAAGAGTTGGCTTCTCGAAGATATACTTGATAGGATCCATCTTAGAAATTAATAGATTGGTGTGAGTCAACATATACTGTCTTAGCCGGCGAGTAACCCATGCCAAAGCGCAACAAGTTTTCTCGAGAAGTGAATATCTGGTTTCATAGTCGGTAAAATTTTTGCTAAGGTAGTATATTGCATGCTCTTTTCGGCAAGACTCGTCATGTTGGCCCAACACGCACCCCATTGAATTCTCTAATAAAGTAAAGTACATAATCAGAGGTCTTCCTTCAACTGGAGGCATCAGAGTGGAAGGTTCTTGTAAATATTCCTTGATCTTGTCAAAGGCTGCTTGGCAGTCGTTGTTCCATCTGACTACTCGATCTTTCTTCAATAGTTTGAAGATTGGCTCACAAGTAGCGATCAAGTGAGATATGAATCGAGAAATCTAGTTGAGTCGACCTAAGAAACCCCTGACCTCCTTCTCAGTACAGGGAGCTGGAATTTCTTGTATGGATTTGACTTTTGCAGGGTTGACCTCAATACCTTTTCCACTGACAACAAACCCTAAGAGTTTTCCAGATCTTACGCCGAAGGTGCATTTGTTGGGATTCAATCTTAGCTTGTATTTCTTCAACCTCTCAAACAACTTATGAAGATGATTAAGGTGTTGTTCCTGAATTTACGGCCTTGCAATCATATCATCAACATAGACTTCTATCTCAAGATGGATCATGTCATGGAATAGGGCTACCATAGCTCGTTGGTAGGTTTCCCCTGCATTCTTCAAACCGAAAGGCATGACCTTGTAACAAAAAGTGCCCCACTGTGTGACAAAGGTGGTCTTCTCCATATCCTTAGGAGCCATTTTGATTTGATTATAACTGGATAATCCTCCCATGAAGGAGAAAACTTTATGTTGAGCTGTGTTGTCGACCAAGACATTAATATGCGGTAGTGAGAAATCATCTTTGGGGCTTTCCCTATTCAAATCTCTATAGTCTACGCACACACGGACCTTTACATCCTTCTTTGGTACAGGACCATATTTGCCACCCATTGGGGATAGGATGTTACTGCCAAAAAACCTGCATTGAGTTGCTTCATTACCTCAGCTTTTATTTTCTCAGACATGTATAACCGCATACGATGAACCTTTTGCTTGACTGGAGGACAATCTTCCTTTGTTGGTATACAATGAACTACAATGTCAGTATCAAGTCCCGACATATCTTCATTTAACCAAGCAAACACCTCAACAAATTCGTACAACATCTGGACCAATCTGCTTTTGACACCGTCTTCCAAGTTGGCGCCAAAAAGCATAAGACTGAGGCATATTAGAGATGAACCACCGGTATAACAAAGGCGTGCAACAGATAATCATCCCCCCATGATAAGAACTCCAAAGATGAATAGAGTAATAAGCATCACCCAACAAGGTAGGAACTGGGTTTCCAATCATGAAGATCCTGATAGCATTAATGTCAACAAACTTGTCCACATTAGGAAATAAGAACAACCCGTAAGCAAGTAGAGCAAAGATGACCTCAAAAGTGACAGTACTCTTCATCATGGAAAAGTAACGAGCTTTCTCCAATAAGAACTAAGCTGGTAATCCTCAAATCCATCCTTTAGTATTCATATGGGCTTCCACCTCATACTTTCCCAGATGAATCAAAGCAGCAATCTCATGTGGTTTTGGCTCACCCTCCAAACCAGTAAAAGGAACACGATGGGTAACAAATAAATCCAATAAATAAGAATACTCCTCCAGTGTGGGCATCAACTGATAGTCTGGAAAAGTAAAGCAATGATACATCGGATCATAGAACTGGACCAAGGTCGAGAGAATACCCTCCTTCATCTTCAGCTTCATGAGAGGAATAATGGATCCATACTTCTTCCAAAAGTCTGCAGAACACTCGATCTCGGGAATTAGACTGATCAACTCATCCATATTGGGATCCTTGAAACTGTACTTCCAGGTCTTTCTCTTTCTAGAATCCATTGTTAAAAAGTACTTGAGATATTCACAAATGGTCAACTTTTAAATCCCTTGAAATAAGATATCTCCAAAAGATGCTTATGATTGCATGGATGCATGATGCAGCAATCACACACAAGATCACACATATAGGGTTCATAGTTTTAACGTCACAAGCATGCGGTCGAAGGTACTACCCATAAGGTATTGTTATAAAAGTTATCACCTGCTGAACAAGGTTCTAGAGGTTCCCAGAGTCTACATCCTTCCTTCAGATATTACCAACTTCCTGATTAACTCGGTAATTAGTAATATTCTCAAGAAAAACTCGTTCGAGCATAGTATCGCGTGACAAATATTTTCAGATTACTCCGTTATAGATTCCGCACTACACCTAAAAGGCCAAGATGGGTCAGGTATTCTACGGTCCTCAGTTTCAGCAAGCTCTCAGGTCGAAAGCACAACGTCTTCCCGATTACTCGGTAAACGACACTACAGTCAAAGGGGCCTCCACTGAGTGAGGGATCTCATGCCTCCTTTTTTGGGATTACTCCCTCAAAGTTAACATGACTATACCGCCCGTTCTATCTTAAAATTTGCCTAAGTCCGAGTATAGGACTTATGAGTAATCACCAAGCACCCTGAAAACCAGGAAAATCCAAACAAACATATATATAACATACAACACAAAAACAATAATAACACATACAGATATAAACAAAGATAGGCTCAACCCACTTAGGGATGGACCAACAAGAGGTCAATCTTTCCCCAGTGAAGTCGCCATTTTTTCCTGTAGCGGTAGAAATGTTCAAGACTAAGCCATTTGATTGACTAGACTTATACAAATCAAAATAAAAATCACCACCGCGCTTTATTGTTTCCAAAGGAATGGGAAAAGAGATAATAACCCAAAAAGAAGGGGAAAGATTCAAGGTAAGGGGGTTGGTTATGCAAAGGGAAGGTATTAGCACCCTAAACATCTATGGTACTCCGCAGGAACCTCTTTGTAAAATCTGTATATTTTGGCTATGAAAAATGTTGTATAAAATAGATGGTGGAGGTGGGAAAAGAAACATATTTTTTATGATTTTTGCACCCGCCGCGGTTGCGAACCTTTAGTGCCTACGTACCACCTTTTCGTGCAATAGGGGATCAGGGTACACGTAGTTTCTCTTTTAAAATTAAAAAAAAAACATAAATGTGTTGGTTAATTTTATGAGATAAAACATCATTGTCATTGTCCGTGTGGAAAACATACCTACTACCCACAATCATGAGAAAGGAGAATTTGCATCATCTCAAAGTGGAGGATATGGCTTGGATTTTAAAATCAACAATGCCTCACTCAACACCCAAGTGGAAAATATCTCTCTTCACTAAATATTGTAGAAGCATAGTTGTTTGCATCACTACAAGGATTGACAAGAGTTCAATCTTTTGAGAAAAGTTTAAAGATAAAAGCCAAAGTGGCAAAATGGTTTGAAATGAGATTGATTGACTTTTAGTCTTCTCACAAAAATGTCAAAGTATTATTAAGTTTATTGAAGTTTATTTATGAAAATGTTTGAAAATGCATGGACCTAAGTCCAAGTTTATTATGAAAATGGTTCAAGTTTAAAACAAGAAGAGTTTTCAAAAGGGGGGAGAAGATTTTTGAAATTAAAGAAGATGGGAGGAGAAGAGGCTATCCTAAAGTATAAGGTAAAAGTTAGGGATAAGAACCATCTAACCAACAAGAAGCCAATACTTGACATTATGAGCCAAAATAGAATTCACATTCTTTGGATTGAAACCAAACAAGCAAATGATACTAGACCTCTTGGGAAAACCAAACTTCGTGTGTATTAAGTCTTCACAAAAATTGAGCAGAGTAACGGTTGTATAAGGGTGAATTACATATTACAAATAAAGGGTGTAATCATAATAACCTGCACACAAAACAAACAAACAACCCAATGTCTTGAGGTAAACCTTAAGAGCTCCAGACAAAATAATCAGATAAGATCACAAGGTCTTCAATCATAGGCCAAGTATCATTAAAGATTTTTAGGGTTTATGTTGATTATTAGGTGTCTTTAAAAGAAAAGAAAAGCTCAAGTGAGCAAAATAAAAAATGACAAGAATATAAAGGGGCTTAAGTGAGCAAAGATGAAAAATAGCATGAAATGTAAATGCTAAAAGTAAATGGTGCATAAAGTAAAGAACATAAAATTAAAAAACAAAATAAAATCAGTTATTAGTGATTAGTGGTTATTTGGATGATCATCTTGAAACTTGCATTTGGAACTCATTAGAGGATTGGTAGAACCAAAGCCTCCACACAACAAGTTGCATTTGCTTTTTGTCAAGTATATCATCCATTTGGAATCCTTATGAGTATCATTTAATGATCAATGATGTTTAAGTGATCCGCGTTGACCAAAGGTGTAGTAGATCCATTAGAGGATTGGTAGAACCAAAGCCTCCACACAATGAATATCAAGGTTATTGGATCAAAGAGATCAAATTAACATACTTGGGCTTGCAAACATAAGTTAGGGCCACGAAGGATCATTTATTCGAATCAAGACAAAATTTAGCGCTATGTTAAGCAATCGTAAGTGGACTTATATAGAAGTCACACCTATTTTGAGACCGGTCAATAGCAATCTATGCACCATTTATTTTGAGACATGATATAGAGATCATGCTCTAACAACATTTAGTGCAATAAGAAGAGGATGAGATGAAGAGGAGTGGGAGAGAATATACAAACCACTTTTGGATTAAATTTAATCAAACTATTATTAAAATCATTCATCCATTTTTGTGGAGTTAGACTCAATACCATGGATCCAAAGATGTTAATAAAGTTCATGATCAAAAATTTAACCCAAGATCAGCCAGAAAATAATCACAAAATTATATTACATTTTAATATATATACAAAAAGGTTTAAAAATAATGTTTAAAAATAGAAATGAAAGACAAAAAATGTCAAGTATGTTCGAATTAATCAGGAAATAAAAAGTAAGACCATAGAAAAATCAAAATGAACTAAAATAATTTTATAAAATTTTTGGTAATTTTTTAAAATCAGAAACTATTTTAAAATTTAAAGAAATGGGTGAAATAAAAAAAAATAATAAAAAAATAGAAAAGTCAGAAACAAAAATAAAATAAGGTCACAAATATTTGCCACAATATCATTGGATCCTTCCATAATTATTTCAGAATTTAAAAATGCATAAAAGTATTTTTAAACATTTAAAACAATTCCAATAAAGTGTAAATTTATAAAAAATACCAAAACACAAAATTAAATTGTGAAAAAATAAAATCTGGAGAATAATCAAAAATAATTTTCATAATTTTTTAAGATTTTTTGGACTAAAAATGAATTTTCTATGATTTTTTGAAGTTTAAAACAATTAAATATAAAAAATCAGAAAAGAAAATAAAAGTCAAAAATATGTGGACCATTGGATGAGAGTCAAAACGCGTTAGTAATCAAATCCAAGGGATCTAACGCGTTGTGCATATCATGGTCATTAGTGAATAAAACATTGAATCAGAAATAAAGTCAAAATTCAAAAATAACAAGTGGCGTGCCATCTTTGGTTGGAAGATGAAACATTGTTCATCTTCAACCTCCAACCAACGCGAATTGCAGGTCTCTCAAACTGTAAAATCAGAAGCTCAGACCTATGCCATTCGCTTCGTCTCTTCAAGACGAAGACAACCACACCCTCGCGTCAAATTTATATAAATTATAGCTCAAGCAATTTGGAAAGAAAGTTTTGAAAAGGGATTTGAAATTTCATGGTCAAAACGTGTTTCCAGTAAGAAGTAAGTGTTGCGACTAGAACCATGGAAATGAGAGCATCACAATGATATCAAAGTTTTGAAGAATTGATGAAGGAATATACCTATTTAAGTTGAGTTGCAGAGCTCTGAAACTGGACTTCTATGGAGAAATATAGTGCATGATTCTTGAATGTAATTATATGGTTAGCTTCAGGGAAGATCAAGGAAGGTGAATTGATGAAAAAATTGGATTGAAAAAGGCTAGAGAATGGATTTCGAAGTTGCTGAATTCTGAGTTAGGGAACAAGTTTGGTAGGGTGATTCTGGCTATCCAAGCTTGAGAAATTGAATAGGATAGTTCATGTATTTATAGGAGAAACAAATGGGATCAAAAGGAAGAGTGAATGATGTATTTTGGAGGGAATTCGTGCAAACTTGATGCACGAGTGAAGTGTGGTCTAATTTTCACCAAACCTCATCCAATCCTTGCGTTTTAAGGTGCTAAACAAATCTAGAACTTCACTAAACATGTTTAGAGAGAAAAACACGTGGAAAACTTATGATTAGAGGCCACATTATGGATTTCAAAATTCTGACTTGGTGAGAAATTCAGTTTCAAAGTGCCAACTTCTGACCAATGGCATTTTCAACTCAAGGGGTCTTAGGGCATGATTCTTGATGCTTCAGAAAGGTGAGGTTACAATATTTGCAATGGAAAAAGAATGGAATCAAAGGGATGCTTGAGATGAAAGTTGTGTTGAGTCAAAGTTGAGGAAAAAAGGTTGACTTTCCATACTTAGAAATATTTCAAATTTTTCTTCAAAAGTGACCTATAATGTCTTGCATCCAAACATAGCCTTCCACTTGGAATTTGCTCTTGAACAAAAAAGATGGCATGAATTAGATCTCTTGAATGACATTTTTAAACTTGAAAAATTCACAATCTCCAAAAATTGAGAAAGTTATGACTTGTTGAAGTTGGAAAAATTTCATAAAATGACCTATAATCTTTAGTATCCTTAAGGCAACTTTCATCCATTTTCTCACTTTGCACATAAAAGAAGACATAAAGTTCACATATTAAATATCATTATAGAAAAATAATGGGCTCAATGTGATAACAATTGACCAAGTTATAATCATTTGAAGTCAAACTTGAGAAATTGGGGGTTCATCTAGAGGACTTGTAATCTTTCTTCATCATCAAGTATCTTCCACATGAAAACTCCTTGGAACTTTTGAAGTGATTTGTTGATATCACTTTGAAGAGAATGATGTCTTTGGAATCACTAAAAAATACCAAAATATGGGCAAGATATACTCCTTTGAAGTTCAAAACCCTAGCTCCTAGATTAAGAAACATGCCTTGAGGAACTTTGACAATTTTGAACAAACTTCTTGTACCAAAACAAATTCTTTGTAAATATAAGTTGTTGAGGATGATAATTAGAACTCATAGAAACCATAAACACTTCCATATCTTGATAATTGAGAGAAATATGCACTTGTGATCAATGGGAACAAGACCTTGTCCAACCATGACTATTTTTCAATCAACCCCTTGTACTTTTTGGATCAAATCTTGATAACTTGGAAATGTAGTGAACCAAAATAACCTTACCATTCCATCCATTCCAAAACAACTTCAATGGCGAGGTTTAAAATTCTCAAGCTTCATTGACTAGGTCATGGAAATAAACTCATGAACCCATGGATCAACTTGCTAAGCCCCATTGCCTTTACCTGCATTGTTGACAAGTAAGACAAGCCAACATTGAATTTTATTAATTAAAAGGAAATTCAAAACAAAAACATGAATGATTACACAAGAAAAACAAGTTAAGGTGCTTGGTGATTCCTCAAAGGGCAAAGCTAAAGATAGGGAGGCGAACCAAAAGCCCTAATGTGATCTTGTTGTGATTGAATCAATATGGTATGGTGAAGGGATCTTAGGGGCAAAAATTAGGGTACAACAGAACCTAATGAGATCAATTCCACAAGGCTACATATATACATACACACATATATATATATATATATATATATATATATATATATATATATATATATATATATATATATATATATATATATATATATATATATATATATATATATATATATATATATATATATATATATATATATATACATACATATTTGTTTCACTTTGTACTCTTTTCATTTCACAGCGATTTCCTCTTACTAGGATCTCCGTCTCTTTGTACAAAATCACCTGTTTATGGGAAAATTATAAGTATTAATATACTTTGAAGTGAAAACTTTTTGTTTTTCTGTTTTGATTGCAAAAACGTCTAATGACTAAAATCGAATGAACATATGCATATGAACATGATTAATTGTTAACAAATATACACATAAGAACAGGAATAAATACTTACTCTAGGAGACAGGATAACACTCATGCCATCCATAAATCCCCACAGATTAAATTCATAGATTCTCCATAATTTCCTTTCAGAGTTCCAATCAGCATATCTTCTGGAAATTCTCTTCCCCAGCCGAGTTTGACCTTCCAAAACTGAAAGAGAAATATTGCATAGCTCTTCCCCGGAAGAATTTGTTTCCCCAGTAAAATCTCCAGAATATCTTCCTCACAGGGTTTATTTCCCCAACAAACTACCATCTCTCCAGTTTGAGTCTATTCCTCAGACTACAACAAAACACTGACAAAACTCCTCTTCCCCGGTAAAGTTGCCACTGTCTCCAAAAAAGTTGCTGCAAAACCTAGAGTCCGACCAGAATACCAGTTAATTTTACTATCCCCAAACAAACCAGAAGTTTAATCATCTCTTTTATCCCCAGTCAATGTATATGAGAGTTAAATTCCCCAGCAGAGCAATGGACAACCAAGGTTCTTGAACTCTACTCCCCAAGCAGAAATCAACATCCCCTATAGAGTTTCCTCAAATAGCAAACAGGGATCCCCAGCGGAAGTGTTCTAGACAAAATTGAAGATATACATACTCTTCATCCACAACAATAGTCGGGGAATTATTTTCCCAGACAAAGATACATTTCAATAACATACATATATCATGACATATGCATACGAAACATACAACGTAATCTTATTTATTTTGAAAACGTCATTAAGCAATGTATTTCATATATCATGATATTGCATATAACTAACTCTTTACCTTTTCAAGGAAAGTTCAATCAACAGATGAATATCATCAACTATCTACATAGTCAGACAAATTTCTCCAGAGGTTAAACTCTGACAATTATCTCCATCAAAGACTTTCCCCAGAGAGTTATTCTGAAGAATATCTCTCTGAGACGAAATCAAGCTTGGATTCCTTCATTACCTGTTGAAGTAGTAGTTATCATAGATTCATTCATTACATGTTGAAGTAGTAGTCGTCATAGATTCCTTCATTACCTGTTTAAGTAGTAGTCATCATAGACTCCTTCATTACCTGTTAAAGTAATAGTCGCCACAGATTACTTCATTACCTGTTGAAGTAGTAGTCGTCACAGATTCCTTCATTACCTGTTGAATTAGTAGTCGTCACAGATTCCTTTGTTACCTGTTGAAGTAGTAGTCATCATAGATTCCTTCATTACCTGTTGAAGTAGTAGTCGTCACAGATTCCTTCATTACTTGTTGAAGTAGTAGTCAGCACAGATTCCTTGATTACCTGTTAAAGTAGTAGTCATCACAGATTCCTTCGTTACCTATTGAAGTAGTAGTCGTGACAGATTTCTTCTTTACTTATTGAATTAGTAGTCGTCACAGATTCCTTCGTTACCCGTTGATGTAGTAGTCGTCATAGATTCATTTGTTACCTGTTGAAGTAGTACTCGTCACAGATTCCTTCATTACCCGTTGAAGTAGTAGTCTTCACAGGTTCCTTCATTTCCCGTTGAAGTAGTAGTCGCCACAGATTCCTTCATTATCCATTGAAGTAGTAGTTGCATGTAGACTCTTTTCCGGATACATTTCTTAAAGATCAAGTCAAGCACTAGACTTACCCACAGTCACTCTGGATGACATCTATAAGCACATCTCCGACTATTCTCTGTCACCTTGGGATGGCATCTATAAGCCCATCTCCGACAACTTTTCAATACCTCTCCAAATGGCATCTTTAAGCCTATTTCTGACACAATCAACCAATAACATTACTTCGTACACCAACGAGTGCAAATTTCTGGGCACTTTAGTGTTCAATCATCTTCTACCTTCAAGTCACGAATGACGGACACGCCAATATAACTCTTCGGTTTTAAGTATATTGAACAGGGGCAGTTGTTGTACCCCAAAATTTTCCCTCTCTTTTCTCAAGAAATTTCTCATAAAGGATCTCCAATGCTCAAGGATTCTCAAGAATTGATCAGACAAATTCATCTCCTAAGCACTAAGGCCACAAATTAGGGTTTTGATTTTCACAAGGAAAATTGGAATTATAATGCCTAAAATGACTTTCATGGTTCATTATAGACCTCCAAGAATACTCATGCCAAGTTTCAAGTCTTGGATCACAATTTTGCTCAGTCAATTGATCAGATGACTGAAAATCAACTGTATTGGGTAAAAAGTCAATTGTGGTCAACCTACAGTCAAACTTCAATATCTTTGGCCAATATAAACATTTTTAAGTCATATTTATCAATTTATCAAGTTTGGATCACAATTCCTCAAGAAAAGTGTTCAAATCATCAAAGGGGCAATATGGTTAAAATTAGGGTTTTGACTGAGAATGATTGATTTTTGTCTTTTGACCTAATACATGATCTAATGACTAAAGCATAATCTTAAGGATTAATGGACAATATCTTGACCTAATTTCATGGTTCAAATAATTTCTCAAGATCAAACAATTGATAGATGAAATTTGGTCAACTGATGAAAAGTCAACTAATACACCAAAAGTCAAACTTTGACTTTTTGGTCAACAATAAGTTTCAAAGATAAAAATTCATTAATAAATTCAAAAATATGAAGCTTGATCATCAAGGAATCAATAAATTCAAAATTCAATATAAAAAGTCAAACTTTTCAAGACTTAGAAAAATTTCTAAGTGTTTTAAACATGATAATTTCACTACTTCATGACATTTTTTCACCAAGATGCATGATGATTCAAAGAAAACTTTCAACATGAAAGTTGTAGATCTTGATGCGATCTACAACTTTGCTTTTCTGATCAAGTCCTAGAAGTGATTATATTTTGATTTATAAACTCATAAAGTCATGGTCTTTTTCTAAAACACTTAGTGAAATTTTCACCTAGTTTAGGCAGATTTTTGTCCCAACTTCTTAGCCAATTTTCACTTAGTTCCAATTTGATTTAGCAAAAGTGAAAAACATGAAAGTTTTATATTATGTTACAATCTTTCCAAAATGTCCAAGAACTTGAAGAGATCATTTTTAGCTAAGAGAATCAAAGAGAAGAAGTTGGGCATCCATTCTTGAATTGCAAGTCATTTTGGTGATGAACACATAATAAAAACCATAGCCCATACTGTATAATCTCACTTTGCAGGCTTCTAACTTGTGTTTCACTCCATAATTAATTGATTACACAACTATTAGAGCTTTGATCCAAGCATTTGAGCCATTGCCCAAGAGACTCATCCATTTTTGGCACAAAGTAACATTGCCATTCTAGTAAAGTTGCTTTAATCACAAAGTTAACTTGTCTTGAGCTTTGCACTTGTTCTTTCTGCACAAAATTCCTCTACAAAATAAGATAAGTATGTTTAAAGTTCCTAACCACTTTATATAGCATTTTACCTTGCCTTGGAACAATCCTTGTCAAGCTTGCTTCAAAAACAAGTCAAATGACCATAACATGTGAACTCTTGATTCTGATCCATCCAAGCCTTCAAACCTCTTGCCTATAAATTTAGACATTATTTGCAAGCTAAGACACAAATTGGAAAGCCTAAAAACTCCCTCAAACACTCTCAAACCAGAATTGCATTCAAACTTCCATAACTTGTCATTTTCTGCCCAAAAATTTCCATCTGATAATCCACTTGTGCGTTTCTTCTCCAAATCAATCTTAAAGCTTCCTTACATCAAATATAACTCACCACCATCCCTGTTTTGGAATTGTAACACCTACATTATCACCCTCCATAACCAAAAACAAAGTGTTGCATATTAACTTCTCCAAGACAATACAACCACTCTTAATCCAAACTAAGCATTGTATTAGATTCCTGGAGGATCACTGAAGCTATTCTGATCATCACAACACCTTAAGGAGTGCTCAAACTCAGAATACGATTTCCAGTTTTGAGGTTAGTTTTCTCAACTTTGAACTCTCTCTACAAGTATTATTAGTGGTTCCTTTGTGAATAAAAAATATAGATAACATTGCCCTGAAGCTAACCATATGCTTACTTTTCATTTTCATTAACCATGTGTTGAGAATTTTAGATCTGAAATTTTAGAAAAGTTAGGTTTTATTTTGGGGCCAAACAAAATTCTCATTCATATTTTATTCATAGTTTATGAAATTTACATGGTTGGATTCATGGTGAAAAATGCAATAACTTTCATGTTCACATTTGCTGATTTGGTTGAGAAATGAGGAAGTTACAAATTTGAACAATGATGTTGTTGATCCTGATACGCGCGCAAGGTTGAATATGAAGTTCAAAATACTAGGGTTGATTTTATCTTATATTTATTACAAATTTGTATTACTCACGAATGAAACAACCACCCCAGTGGCAGGAGGAGCGCGTATAAGGCATTAGTATGGAGGGACCTGGGTTCGAGCCCCTGCGCCCCATTTTTTACATTTTATTTTTGTTCTATTTTTGTCTCTTTAGCGCGCTTGGGCCTTTTAACTATTGAGCTTAGTCTCCCCTCTTCAGCGCACCCCCCAAACTTCTCATAACAACTGGCTCATCTTATTTTATTTTATTTTTATTTCTGATTTTAAACAAAAAATTGTCTGGGCCCTAAACAAAATTTGTTTTACTTTATAACCTCCTATTGTACCCCAAAATTTGCCCTCCCATTTCATCAACATTTTCTCACCACAAGACCCTTGGAGCTCAAGATCAAGTTAGGGTTTGCTCTGCTCAAGATTCCTCCTTGCACTGTTGACCCAAATTAGGGTTTGAGTTTGCACAAAGATGTTTTGACCTAAAATGCCCAAAGTGACTTTCATGCTTCATGTTGGACTCACAAGTTTATCCTTACCAAGTTTCAAGCCTTGATTCCAATCTTTGCCCAGTCAATTAGACAGTTGACCTAGAAATCAGCTGTATTGGGGAAAAAGTCAAACTGTGGCCAATTGACAGTCAAACTTCATGATTTTTGACCCACATCAACATAATGAACTCATATGAACCATTTTGTCAAGTTTGGATCACAATTCCACAAGAAATTTGATCAAATCACCAAAAGGGCAAAATGGTCATTTTTAGGGTTTTGACTGTACAAAGGCAATTTTTGACTGTTTGACCTAATCAATGGCAAACCAAGCTCACATATGGACTCAAGTACTCAATGGAATTGTCTTGACACATTCAACAAGTTCAAAAGATCCCAAATGCATAGGATTGACAGATGAATTTTCCAGTCAACTGATCAAAATTTGACTGTACACTAAAAAGTCAAACTTTGACTTTTTGGTCAAAATTAAGTGCCAAGATTCATTTTTCATCAAGACATGTCAAATTATGAAACTTGCTCATCAAGAAATCCAAATTTGCAAATTAGGGTTTAAAATGAGAAAATTTCATAACTTAGAATTTTTCTAAGTTATGAAACTTCCTTATTTTTTCCTAACTTTGTCCCATTTTTTCATAAAGATACAATTGGATTAAAATAAAACTCAAAACATGAAAGTTATAGTCCATTGCAAAATCTACAACTTTTATTCACAAAGTTTTCTCAAAGGAAGCTTGTAGCTTAAGTTATGATTTTTGGAACAAGGGTGCAAAACATTCTTAACTTAGAAAAATTTTGACCTATTCTAGGCAGGATTTTTGTCCAACTTCATGGCCATTTTTGACATGCTTTCACTTGGAATTTCAAGTTGCATTACAAATATGGATTGTAGTACACATTCCAAGCTTTCCAAATTGTCCAAGAACTTCTCAAACACCCTTGTGGTTAGGGAGAATCGAATTTGCAAAGTTGGGCAAAAGTCACTTTTGTTCATAGCCAAATACATGTTCATAACATTGGCATTTTCAAGTCAGCAGGTTTTGTGATGGTTTACAGGCCTCTAAACCTATTCACACTCAATAATTAAATGCTTTATCTTTGTGTTCAAGTCTTATTTTGTTCATTTGGTCATTACATGCAAGATTAATCCATAATTAGAAAAAGCAATTTTGCCATTTTTGTAAAGTAATGCTTTATGTCAAATACCAAATCCAAGAAGTACAAGCAAAATCTTAGATGCACAAGTTTGTAGACAAATCCCACTGATTAAGAGAGAGTGCTGCAGCATGCTTGAGGGACCTCTGCTGGCCTATAACCCAACTTGACTATCCTTGCTCACCTTAGAAAAAACGTGGCAAAAGATATCAAACTCTCACTTCCTGCAAACAGAAGCCTAAACAAACTTCATGAACATTTTCCATACATCAAACCAAGCTTGAAACACGACCAAACCATCCCTCATACCTCCCAATACTCAGAATCCCTGTTTTGTGGCAAAACAGGGCAAGTTCTGCAACTTGACCTCCATAGAACAATCCACTCGTGCGTTTTTGCCAAAACCAGTTCTAATACATTCCACATCATCCACACAAACTATCCCAAGCCCTAAACACAGACTGTAACACCCCTAACCAAGTTTGCCATTTTCACTTTTCAGCTGTGCAGGTTGACTTTCATAGCTCGATACAGGCATATTTAAAGCAAGCTAGGTGTTGGAGAAGGTTCCTTGGACCTCAGGCAAGCTGTACAAATCCTCAAACTCCATTGAAGTTAGCTACATTATTATGTTCAAGTCAAGCTGAAACAGGTAAAAATGTGAACTTCTATCTCTCAATCTAGGAAGAGTTAGGCTTAGGTTTGTGAATGAAACATGCTCTACTCATAGCCCTGAAGCCATACATATGATTACTTTTCATTTATTTTATGCGTGATGTGAGAATTTTAGCCATGAACATTGAAAAAAACTTAGGTCAGAAATTGGGGATGAAGAAATTCTCCTTCATTTCTGAGAGTTAGGTCAAGTTTTTTATATGTATGAATTCGTGATTTGATGCTCTACATTGTTTATGTTATGAGTTTTGGCTAAAAATCAAGGAATCAGGAGTTAGTGTTGAACAAGGAAGGGCGCGCGTTTTCTGTTTCAAATGGCTGGAGGTTGAAGACAAAGTTGACTTGGGCTGGGCCTGAGTCAACCTGCTTTTTGCACCCTCTTTTCCAACTTACACCCCCCTGGCCCATTGTGTGATATTTTGATCATTCTTGATTTTTCTTTTTTGTTTCTGACTCATTATTTTTGCTCAAATATAAAAAATATTAAAAATATTTTTTCACCCATTTTTGCATTTATTTGATATTTATTTGTTTTATTTAGCATATGTATGTAAATAAATATAATACTTTTTATTTAAAACACTAAGAAAATAATACAAAAATATATTTTTTTAGTTATTATTTCTTGTTTATATTTTGAAAACATTTTCTAAAAATATACTTTTTTTGTAAATAATTAATATTTTATTTTGGTATATATTTAGTGTATTTAATATATAATAAATACTTGTATATATTTATTAGAATATTTAGGACAAAAAATATAGAAATAATACATTTTTATTTTTATTAATATTTGACATCAAAAATACTTTTTTTACAATATACTTCTCTTTTATTTATTATTTTTTTTTTGTATAAATAAATATATAAAAGTTGTATATAATTAATAAATAATCGCTATTTATTCAAAATTAGGGTTTTGCCCTAAAACCACAAAAATACTTCAAAAATTAATTTTTTATTTTTGTTTATATTTCACATGAAAAATACTTTCACATACATAAAAAAACTTTTTGTGCATAATACATTTTGCATATTTATTGTATTTATTTAATTATTGTACAATTAAATAATTTGTATATTCAATATGGATGTAATAGTTTTAGATTTAATTTCTTGCTAAATATCCCTCATTCAAACATTTGTACCCCCATCCCCATAATCATGATGTAATAATTTAGGACTTTAAATTTCCGCATTTAAAAGCTTTCAAATTATACCATGATAGACCTAGGGTTTGTATGCAAATCAACCAACAAATAGCTTGACTAATACAAAGACAAAAAAAACATGAAAATGGACAACACCATACACACTTGCACCCTTGGGTTACTCCACTTGTTGCCTTAAAAAATGGGCCATGTTGCATGTTGAGTGTCTTTGGCAAAACAAAAACAAACCAAATGATCATAGTCTCTCGATGACGCTTTCCCAAGTTGCCTAAAAAATGATCAAGTCCCTTAAAGAAAAAAATTGCCAAAGACACTTGGCACGATTGCATTTATGGTCTAAGCGATGACCCGCACCCGTCCCGTTAAACATCCTAACACAAGATTGTCCACCAAATACAATGGTGGAACAATACTGTTAAAAGGGTTAAAACATAGGAAAGATCTTTGAGTAAATTTAGGGGTAGACAACTCTTAGTTACTTGATCAAACTTGCAAAACAAGTCCTTGCCATTTTTCAAAACACACATCACAACACAATTTCAAAACAAACTTTCAAAACATTGAAAACTTTTCAAAAGACAAATACACCTTTGTATACATTCAAACATGGATCATTACAAAGGTTGCCACACCAAATGGCATCTTTTCAAAACCTCTTTCAAAATCACACACAAAACACCATTTCAAACAATTGGAAGCACCATTTCAAACAATTGAAAATGCAAGGCAAGTGATCTAAGCAAGTAACTAAGAGCCCATGGATAACCATGGATAGAAGGGGTGCTAATACCTTCCCTTTCTATAATCTACTCCCCGAACCCAAGAAAACATCTCAAAGGTTTTTGATATGCTTTTTAACCTTTCCTTAGGATAAAATAAAAAGTCGGTGGCGACTCTTGCTAAACCGAAACATTTGCGAAAACAAACGCAAAACCTCAAGTCAGTTCTCCCACCGTATCACACCTCCTAATATCTTTTCAAACCCCCTTACTCTTTAATTTTAATTTTAATTTTTATTTTCTTTTCTCTCTTTTATTTTATTTTATTATTATTTTTAATCAAAAAATACAAAAATATATTTTCTTTATTAAATACTTAGACTAAAAATTATTATTTTATTTTCACTTTATTTTATTTCCCTTAAACAAAAGACCAAAAAATATTTTCTTAACAATTTAGTTTCTTTTCTTAATTAAATTAATTTAGACATAGGTTTTATTTTAACTTTCTCTTCTAATTAAATTAATTTAGACATTAAGATTTTTATTAACTTCTTTTCAAATTAATTAAGTTAAACTCTTTTCCATCCAAAACTCAAATAAAAATAATTTTCTTTTCTCTCTTCATTATCTTTACATTTCTTTGTACATTTTATTATTTCACATTATAATGTAATTGTCAAAGTCTTGTAAAAGTAATTAGGGTTTATTTTTACTTGTCATCCCCATTTGTAAATTTGTACCCCCATCCCCTAAAGTATTGTAACAACATAGGATTTTTAATTTCCGCAATTTATCATTTTCCATATTATTGCTAATAATTAGGTTTTGTATGGCAAAACTTAAAACCAAACAATAGACAATCATAATTCAAGACAAATGCATGAAAACAAAAACACTTGGCACACTTACACCTCTAGGATAACCCACACTTGTTGCCTCGGATAAAAGCAGTCATGTCCCTCGAACGTGGGATACTTTAGCAAAGACCCTCGATTACAAGATCGTAGTCCATCGATGACCCTTCAATGTTGCCTTCGGTAAACGATCTTAGACCCTTACGACAAATTACTAAAGTATCTTACAATGATGCCTTCTATGAATGTACGATGACCCACACCTGTCCCTTCACATTCTATGATATGGTTTCTTACTAACTAATAGTTAGATAACACTATCTAAAGGAGGAAGGAAAAGAGCAAAGACTTTCTTTTGAGTAGGTAGAACGTTCGTAGTTGCTTGCTAAAAAATATTTCAAAAAAAAATATCTTCCAAACACATCAACAATTTCATGAAATATTTTCAAAAGTCAACACTTTGTATACATTCTTATAGAGACGAGAATCATTACAAATTTTTCCTAAACGAAGGCACTTTTCAAAAATACTTTCAAACAAACACAAACATATTTTACAAAGCATTTCAAAGTGAGCTAGCAACAAAGATCCCGTAGATAACTACAGATGAAAAGGGTGATAACACCTTCCCTTTTCATAAACTACCCCCCGAACTCAAGAAAATATATCAGAAGGTCTTTCTTGTTCTTTTCACCATTTCCTTTATTAGACAAAAGAAAAGTCGGTGGCGACTCTTGCTATTCGCAACAATTGTGATAAAACGTAAAACACCCAAGTCAGTTCTCCCACCATATTATATTGATGATTTCAAGAAAAAAATGATATTATTGATTCACAATGTGCTTAATTTTATACACTGCAAGAAGCTTGCTAAGTCTCATAAGATAATTAAGATGATCATGGAAGCTCTAGTTACAAATCCACAACATGAATGTTGTGCTCTAAAATGATAATTGAAGTAAATAGAACAAGGGTTGTTGTACAGAATATTCTAAGGTGAATCAAGATGAAGAAGTTCTTCTCTTTACTACATCAAGATCAACAAAGCTTTCAGAAGCTTATGAAGAAGAATACTTCAGTAATTCAAGTGCTTTGGGATGTTGTCCATGAAGAAGCTACTTGAAGAATAAAAGACCACACATTAAAGCTACAATACAATGTAATTTTTTAGTGTGTATTAAGATATTCTGATGTACTTAATTGAGTTCACACTTGCTTGTGTAGAAGCATTCTCTTGTAAGTAAACCTTGTAAAAATAAACAGTTGTTTGTTCCTTCTAAAGGACCGGTAGGTCAGAAGCTTTAAGAAGGTGTTTGTGTTTCTTCTAAAGGACCAGTTAGGTCAGAAGCTTTTGAAGCTAACGTGTTCCTCAAAGGACCGTTAGGTCAGAGGCTTTGAGAAAACTAAGATGGTGGTCTTAGTGATTGTTAGTCATTGCAGTTGTCTATGCAGATTGTAATCAGTTTGGTTATAATAGATTAAGTCTTTGAGTTCAAGGCAAAATCACCTTGATAGGATGGACTGGACTAGCTTGAGGGTTTCTCATGTGAATCAAGATATATCATGTGTTCTTTACTTCTTCTTATGCTTAATTATTTTTGCATCTACAACATATTCAAAAGCATCACTCAACACAACAATGTTAAGAAGCGAAACTGATATAAGAGGACCATATACTGATCCAAATGGGATAGTAGTCGTTTTGCAATTGTAATAATAATATTGATATATCAGTCACTCCCCTTGTTAAGTTTCCTGGCTTTAGGACAGTATTTCGAAGGCACCAGGACCAGAATGAGGTTAAGAGGATTCCTAAAGAGGAGATGTTCCGATTCTCTCATCAGGCACCGTTTTTTTATTACGACTTCCTGTTTTTAATAGAAAAACACTCGTGTTCTTCTGTGATTTACGTGGGGTCTCCGCTTGGCAACTTTCACTAAGTATGGGTTGGTGAATGGTAGAGATTACATTCCAGGTATAAAGTTGGTAGGAAATGGTCAGATACATATTTTTAGTTTGATCCTGAGTGGGAGGAGAGCTGCTCAAGAATTTCAATAGATTTAGTAGGTTATTTAGAATGACGGGGAACAGAGACCATGTCAATAGGAAGATGAGGTGGTAGGATTTTGTTGGCTAACGTTTTGAAAATATGTTAAATGTTTGGATGTGAAATTAGAACTCGAGAGAATGCTATTCATTCAAAAGAGATTACCATATGAACAGGATCATGTCAACATAAATGATTCTTCAACTTGTGATGTTATCCGGAACAAATTGGTGCCTCATAAGGTGTTATTACTTGCATGGATCATGTCAACATAAATGATTCTTCAACTTGTGATGTTATCTGGAACAAATTGGTGCCTCATAAGGTGTTCTTACTTGCATGGAGGCTATTTAATAATAAAGATTCAGATGTAGAATTACTCAATTGAAATCCAATTTGTGTGCCAAATTGTGATGATATTCAAACTTTTCAATATTAATTTTATAAGAATTTTAGTGCAACAGTTAAACATAGCTTTTCCTAATGATGCATTCTGTTTTAGTCACGTGTATAAAAAGTTTATAGTTTGATGCATCTTAATATAACATACCTGTCTAGATTTTAACTCCCTTGCAACCCCTGCTGTTATTGCAGAGGTGAAATATTCCGCTGCTTCTTTGGCTGCTCAAAGTCTATTGCTAAGGTGAGAATTTCATTTTCAGTGTTTATAGTTAATGGCTAGTTAACTGTATTATACTCATGCTGGTTATTCTAAATCAATACAATTGATTTTGAAATGTTATTGTGTTCCCATTCACATTGGATCCTTTTCTGCTCTGGTACTTTCTTTACTCGAGTTTAGTTTATAAGTTTCGTGAAAAGTTGATATGTAGTTACCTATGATTAATGTTGAATTCTATATGTGCTGATGAATTTGTTGCTGGATATTGAGGATGATGCTGCTTGGCATGCCGCGGTGTCTGAAGATGAGGATGCTGGTGAGACTAGTAACTACGGATTTGGACAAGAATGTTTGGATAGACTTCTACCACTAAGGCCTCAAGGGTATGTGTGGTCCTCTCATAGCTTATAGATGTATCTATTTTTTTTCTACAAAAATTTTGGTATATGATACTGGTGTCCATGGTTAAATATTTGTACTCGTGAGGGCGAAAGCGATGAAAATGTATACATGTTTTGTTTCATAAGTTGGTTTCACCAGTTAGTAACCTTTGAGCTTAGTGATTACTTGAGTCTTGGAGAACTAATTCATAATACATTGACCTGTTGTAAATGATGTTTCAGGTGTTTTTAATCATGTTTAACTTCTTAGTCATGTTTTGTTTCAGCTTTCAGTCTCACAATCTGAGAGCAACAATCACTCTAGACCAGCAAGAAGCAGTTCAGTGACTCGTCCTTCGATCTCCACTTTACAGTCTCAGTACAACAACAACTATTCTTCAAACAAATCCTCCTCCACAAATATCCTCAACACAAGCTCAGCCTCAGTTTCATCTTACATTAGACCATCTTCCCCGATACCCCGTTCGACATCTTCGACAAGGCCTTCAACTCCTACTTCGCGCACAACACCATCAAGGGCGTCAACACCTTCCAGAATACGTATAGTTTCGACAAGCTCTACTGCTGAAAAGCCTAGACCAATATCACAAAGCTCGAGGCCTTCCACTCCTAGTTCTAGGCCTCAGGTTCCTGCAAACTTACATTCCCCATCCGCACCATCGACTCGATCGTTATCTCGTCCTTCTACTCCCACACGTAGGAGTTCAATACCATCTCTTTCTCCTTCCTCTGCAACAAGTTCTTCAACTTCAGCTGGACGTGTTCCATTGAACGAGCGTAGTTCAGCACCATCCTCACGGCCAAGCTCACCAAGTCCACGAATCTGGGCCCCACCACAGCCTGTTGTTCCACCCGATTTTCCCCTTGATACACCACCAAACCTCAGAACAACGTTGCCCGATAGACCTGTCTCTGCAGGTAGGTCCCGTCCGGGTGTTAACACTTTGAAAGGAAATACTTCTGAAACCCAAGCGTCGGTTAATATGCCAAGGCGAGCTTCGTCTCCTATTGTCAGTAGAGGAAGATCAACATAACCTGTCAGTAAAAGTCGTGGATTTGCCAATGGCAATGGCCATCATGCTGATGTTCATGAACCTAGAAAAGTCTCACATGCTCCTGAGGTAGCTGCAAGAAGATCAGTTAAAGCCTCAACCAACACAACTGACAACTCTGGATTTGGAAGGAATATCTCAAAGAAATCCTTAGATATGGCAATCAAGCACATGGTTTGTATACTCTATTTTGTTGCCGAATCTTATTTTGTGAAGATGTATGCTCCAAGCAAGTTTGTTTTATCACGCAAACCCAATTTACACGCACTTTTCTGTTTAACAGGACATAAGGAACGACTCGGGAAATCATCGTGCACTATCAAGCACCACACTGTTTCCACAAAGTATTCGAAATTCCACGCCCAAGAGTCAATATAATCGAGGTTCAAGTGCTCCACCAACATCTATCGAAGCGAACGGAAACATACTAAACAAAAATAATGGATCCCATTTTGACGTGGTAAACGGAATCAATAGAAATATGATAAAAGGAAGAGAGATAGATGAAAGACAATACTCAGCAAAACTGAGTGAAATTGACGTATACGAGAGCTCTCGTTACGACGCGCTGTTGCTTAAAGAAGATTTGAAGAATACAAACTGGCTTCATAGTGTGGATGATAAATTTGATCAAGGCTCCTTATTATTTGATAATGGATTCGAGAACCTGCCTGAGCCTTTTGGTCTCTTATAGTATGTGTATCTAAAGAGGTTCTGCTTGAAGCAATTGTAACATGTTATTTATGTTGTAATTCTTATCTCATTTTCTTTTTTAGAAAGATGGGATATTTCAAATTATAAAGCTCAAAGTGGAAAAGAAAGTAAAGATGCATTATATGTTTATATGTTTTCTACAATTTGCAGAGAAATCAGTGGATTTAAATTCGATCTTATACATATACAAATAATGTAGAAAAATATTTCGTGATATAGGTCCAACTTTAAACAAAAGTCAAGACATAAACAAAAGTCATGGCGACAGTAGCGAACCGTCGTAATCAACAATTAAAAATAATCAACAAAAGTCATGACGGTATCGAACCGTCGCCATAAACAATTTAATCAATTTCAAAAGATATTCACGACAGTATCGAACCGTCGCCATCAATAATTAAAAGAAACTCAAAAGATAGTCACGACGGTATCAACCCGTCGTAAACTTGAACGACAGTTTTTGTAACCGTCGCGAAATAGGTTGGGGACACACACTTCTGCGACGGTAAAGCAACCGTCGTGGAAAGCAAATTGCGACGGTTTTAACCGTCGTAATCTACAAAAATACCTGTCGCAATCTGCCAATTTTCTTGTAGTGAGAATAACCCAATTTAAACCCCTCTTTCTTGCATTTTCTTCATACCTTCATATCGGGGGAGCATCAAGAGTCAAATAAAAACTTCTCATCAATATATTTTGTCATCATAAAAAAGGAGGAGACAATGAAGAAGATATTTATTATCTATATTGATTTAGTTTTGATGAAGACAAAAACTTATAAAAGAAGAAAAAGAAGTAAGTTTGACTCAATCAAATTTCAAGATTATAAAAGTTATTGGATGTTGAATTAAAAGAGATTGATCATGAAGCAAATGTATTCAAATATAATTAACATTACGTATATCCTTAGATAATCAAAAAATCATCCATCTTTTTATCTCTAATATTCCTAAGCATTCATGCATCAAACCTACTCAATTCAAGCATTTTCAAAGCATATTTTTTTAAAATTTATAAGTTGATAATCAATTACATTTTTGGTGTAATCGGTTACATACTCATTTTAAATTGGATGACCATTTAATTGATTTAAGAAATTGGGTGCATGATACATAATTGTGTTTTTCATGAACCATTGTCATTCTAAACTATTGCAAACCTTCATGAAAATCTCTCAAACTTATGCATCTTTCATGGAGGTTTCCTAAGGTGTCTTTAAGGCAAAACACATCTTTTTTTTAAATGACCTCTTTTATACATATAATTTCATACAATTAAAATATATTTTCATGCGTTCATACAACTTTAACTATTAAAATTTATGCATAACTTTCATATCGTTAAAAGAGTTTTATTCAAATATTATGAGCACTTAAGATTATTATATTTGAATTCTATATTGAAGAAGAAGATCAATTTTATGTATTGGAATTGATTCAAGAACATTTCATATATTCAAAATCTGTTTTGATCACCAAATGTGTGGTGACAATTGTTTAGAATATAGAGTAATGTGCTTTCTAAAAAAGTGTTTGTAATAGAAAGTGATGTACTTTCTAAGTGTTGTAAACAAGAAGTATTGTACTTTCTGATTTATGTGAGAATCATCGTAGTGTTTGCTGATTTTTGAAAAGGTCTTTTGATTCGGAGAGATTCAAAGTCAATCATAGATTTGATGTTTATGTTAGAAGATTGTAAGAGGGGTCTTGATGTGAGGCTTGTACAAAGATCTAACATAGTTGAAAGTCCTCCAAAATATAAAAAGACTAGATGTACCATTGGTTGATAAAGAAAACTAAGATTATTTCTCGTATTCATTTATCTTCCAGCACATTAATTTTCTGCACTTTATATTATTAAGAACATATGATTTTCATATCCGAAGAAAATTAAGAATATAACGCAAAAAAAATAAACCAGACAATCTTAATTCATCCCTCCCCCTCTTAGGTTGTATCTATTAGTTACAAACACTGTTAAATATTTTGGACTTGTGTGGTTTATATATAGAAATTTTAAGAAATTGAAAAATATTTGGATAGAAAATAGGGTTTGATCTTGAAAATTTGAGTGATTATTTTCTTATAATTCATTTGTAATATTTAGAAATAATTTTTAGAAATATATTGAATCAAAGAGTTGCTCTCTCCTTTAGTCGAATTGGATAAATAAATTATTGTGTTTTATGTCTTTTATTTTTTTCTATAAAGAATTTGTTTTCACTTGAAGTTATTGTGTTGCTTTAAATTATTTATTTTAATTGTTATTATTCTTTGTCCTTGTACATCAAGTTTTTTAATAGATTTAAAACTCTGAATAGTTTTTAATAATATATTTTAAATTATTTTTATTAATTTTTCAACAGTAATTACATTTCATAATAATGTATGTGAAGGTAAGAAAATAATTTATAATAATAAAACAAGCATAATATTACTTATTGTTATTTGTTAGTCGAGTAAAATCCTTCAATGAATCGTTGGCATTTATGTTATTTGGACTATATTATATAGACAAAAATATATTTGTAGGCCCGTGTGATAGAAATATGTAAGTCAATGAGTGAAAATGCCATAGAGTTGGTTGGTGCTAGAAAATCATTACTTTCACCAAATAGGCCAAGGATTCTCTCAAGGTAGTAAATTTAATGATTTGTTTTGTTTCGTTTTGTTTTTGACAGCAAATTTATTTGTTTTGTAATTCTACTTGAATATTCACTTATTATCCATTCATGATTCCCTCCTGCAATTTTGGATGTCAATTGTCAAGGAAATAACGTGACTGATAATATCTTTGTGGTATGATGAAATATTTTATTCCCTCTTCTTACCACGAGATCCTTAGTTGAAAACTTTAAGATTTTATTTTGGATCAAATTCCGTTGTATCATCTGACTCATATCCTCGTCAGTTTTTTTAAAATAGAATAGCAACAACAACTTTTCGTTTAAAAATATTATTTCCATATATGTTATGGACTTATGGGAAGCATGTCTTATAAGTTGGATTCATAAGATTTAATTGGTGGAGCCTATAATATGACTTCCTATAAAATGTTTTCATTAAAAAAATATCAATGCATTTGTGATAAAACTATTTTATATAGTTATTGTTAGAAAAAACATAGATATTAAAAAAAAATAGAAACACTGAAATTCATGTGTACTTGCTAAAAATATAATATATGATAATCTCTAATAATTAAGAATTATCAAAGATTTTTAGTGTTTGTTGTCATGTTAGAGCTAGTTCACACAGAGAGATGAGAAGCTATGCATGTGATATTTTGTCTAATGCATTGGATGTCTCTCAACTTTAGGGTAGGTTGAGGTATTTATAGAAGTCCAAAGGTTTGGACCTCAGACTCATAGGAAGTAACAACTGCTTCTAGAAGCCGAGAAGTTGGCAGTCAGCTCCCCTATTATTCAGGAGAACGTGGTTTTCCTTTTGACTCACTATCTCGTACTATTGTGGGCCGGGACACATTGCATCATATTTAAACAAACGAACGTATAATCCAAGAAATGGGCACCCAATCCAATAAATGCATGGCCATGAGGTAGGTGTAGGCGGCATGTTAATTCGTCCTCCTTTAGTGAACCTTATACATCGACTCTTGTCCTTTACAAATATACCAATACCCAGTTCCTCAAACACGAGAGTTTGGAATTGGCGAAGTGGTTTAGTTTGCCTTCCTCTTCTTATGGGGCGAATCCCTCAAACATGGGGTGGGTCCCTCAAGCATGGGGAGAGTCCATCGGGCTGGGGCGAGTCCCTCAAGCATGTCTTGGGATATGCCACCAGGTGTCAACAAGTTGAATCCTCAAACGTCAGTCGACGGAAATCCCCAAACCTTAGTTGAGGTGAAAAGCGTGCGAGACATAAAATGCCATCAATGATGATTTAGTCTTGGGATGCTAAATTGGCTTTGATCTCCCACATGTACCAAAAGCGTCTAGAGCATTTTGCGTCTAATGGGAAACCTATGAGACCATTGATCATCCATAGTCTATAAACCTATACTAAAGGATTCAATCCTATTTGATCTACTTTTTTTACACATTTTTGCCTTAGAAGTATTTGAAAGTTTTCTCTGAATCCTTCACGACTCATTCGGCCTTCTCAAGTTCAAGTCCCCATTTATATGTACAGGTTTGAAACCCTTTCTTCTTCCTTTACCCGTTTATGGCGATAATTAGAGATTTAGACGAAAGCGACAACCTAGTGGAACCTTCGATTCGTAATGAGTGTATGGCCATGTGGAATCGCAGTTATAGAAACACCAAACGTCTTGATGGGAAGATTTACTACAAATTTATAAAGCTATGCATGTTTGGGTGTTATAAGAGTTCCACTAGTTTTGATAGTGATAGTAGCGGTGGTAGCAATAATGGCTCATTTTGACCTTATATTTTCTCATGAAACAATAAGATATTGGCCACCTCTCAAACTGAGCACAAGGACGTCGAGGATTTCAGGTCTGGTTATATTAATGAGGAGATGATAGCCTCTTTTTGGTGACAAGTTAACCTCTCCCCCTCTGGTGATAGGAAAGAAGTCATTCTAGAGACATGTTCTATAATAGGGGGCCAATATGGTGGTTTCAGGCTATTCTCACAGTCCCTACTTCTACCTCCACCTCCTCATCGTTCGTGATCTGGGGCTTCTCATCCCATTTTCCCTATTATAGGTGAAGGATTTAAAGGTGATCAATGTTTTCCCATCTTAGATCACATCCAATGGCTGGAGCTTGATACGGAGTTTGGGATCATATATCAGCGACTAGGGGTTCTTCCTACCATAGGGATATTCTTCTCTTTTTATGACACGAAGTTTGTCATTATAAGGGGTTGTGTGACCCTAGGTGCCTTGCTTGGAAGAGCTTTGTTAATACCTTACTCTAATCACTACAAGAATTGGAAGGATGTGTTAGGGTGAGAGGGAGAGATGGATTTTCCACAATCACTACTTGAGAGTATGGAACCCCTCATTTTCCCATATATTGGAAATACAATCCAGTGGTGATCATTGGGTATGGATTCAACTACCTCGCGACTGATGAGATAGAGGTGGCCCAACTTTTGGACGAATTTAATGAATTCTTGTACCATTATCACCTTAGATCAGGGGAGCTGGAAAAGAAATGGATAATTATCTAAGTGAATTCAATATTGTAACGACCCTTGTTTGGGATATTTTATTGTCATGTGACTCATATATGTTATTCTTCTTTTTTGTAAATAAGATGTTGAAAGTCTCCCTAGATGAAATAAATGGACACTTGGAAAATAAAAAGGTCGAGCGCTCAAAAATCAATAACCCCCAGAGTCACATGCATGGCTTAAACACCAGTGGGGTCAAGATTGAAGTTAAGGGTGATGCGCCTCCTGAATCTCATGTCCATAAAATCCTGAAACAAGAAGTGGGATTCTTCCATGCTTCAAAGGGAAAGGCAATCCAAATCCTTAGAGTCATTAGGCCTGGTGATCATTCATCATTTGCAAGGAATAATATGCCTTATTAGTCCTCTATATGGAAGGATATTTCTTTTGATGCTATAAAATTCACGGGCTCTTAACTTCCGTTTCTCGAAGACTTCCCGGGCACTACAATGCTACTTGTAGCAAGGCATCTCTCAAGTTGTCAGATCTCAAGGAGAACCACTTGTTGAGGGTCTTTTTGATGGAGAACAATGATCGGGAGAAGCACGCTCAGACTGAGAGGAATCTGAGGTCGAATCTTGCTAAATCTTAAGGAGGGAAAATGGGTGTAACCTATGAATCAAAAAGTAGGGTAAAGACCAAAGTGGAGAGTGATTGTCCAAGAGGCTGAGGCTCAGGATAAAAATAGGAGTCCAAGGGATATCAGGTGTCTCCTAAATATAAGGGGAAGAACCTTATGACTAGAAAACAGTGGAGGCATTATCAGAGAAATAAGAAAGCTGCAAAAAGAAGCCTTAACATCACAGATGAAGGCTCTCGAAATTCCTAAGAACGTGGAAACTATAAAGCCTGTCGAAAGTCTGAAGCCCATGGGAGCTATCAAATATGTCGAAACCCTAATTCAGAAAAGAAGTTACTGAAAAAAGAGGTTGAGAAAAAAATAAAAGATCACAATGAATCCAAAATTGGCAATGAGAATAACACCTTTAGGAAATAAGAAAGTGGTGGCAACACAAAGTACAAATTATACTCCCATGACTGAAGATGAAAAGGAGGAGGAATATGAGCCTCTGCTTGAAGATGAGGAAAATGATTATAACCCTCTTGAAGATGACATGGTCGATGATAACTATGGAAAAGATTTCATTATCAATTATGTCACTATTTCGATATTGCCTGTGGAGTACGACAGAATGTCAAAAATATATGAAAATAAGGAACATTATATGCCAGATGAAGAGGTGTATGAGAGGTCATTATGCTACTATGCCATGAATAGTTGTGTGGAAGCAATAAGATGTGTTCGATAAACCAACTTTAGGCATGTTATGTCACCTCAAGCCTTTATTCATAAGGGTAAAAGTGGATGATATGTCGGTGAATAAAGTATTCGTTGACGGGGGAAGCTGTGAACCTAATGCCTTATTCCATGTTCAAGAAATCTGGAAAGTGTGGTACCGATCTTCGACCACATAACATGGTTTTTATCTAATTACGAAGGAAAAACCTGGAACATACTATGAGTTTTCCAAGTCGAAGTGTTTATCGGTACAACCACCTTGTTGACACTATTCATGGTAATAAATTCCAAAGACATTTTAATCTATTGTTGGGACGTGAATGAATCCACGGGATAAGGGGAGTACCATCAACCCTGCATCAAAGGATATCCATTTGGAGAAAAGATGGTGTTGTCGAGAATATAGAGGCTGACCAGAGTTATTACAAAATTGATGATAATAAAGGTGGAAATAAATCTTTCGACCAACACTTGGAAAATGTGGCGCCTTGTGATGATTAGGTTCACACTCCTAAAGAAAACACAAATTTTTTTTCTAAGTTTGAATCCCTACTATGGATTCATTTGGGAAACTGAAGAAGCAGTGATACCAAGCACTACGCCAAAAATAAGTTTTAGCAGCACATAAAAGAAAGCGCTTTTAAAAGCGCTTCTATAGGATATGCTACGAAAGCGCTTTTTGATGTAAAAGCGCTGTTATAGATGAAACAGTGTGTTTGGTGTTATATGATAAACCATGTGACTCTTCACCTTCTTTTAACAAAAGTTCATCTCCCTCTCTCTTGTTCCTCTCTCACTTTTAAACAATTGAGGCCACCGCGTCGGCACGCCTACAGCGACGACTGCGACAAAGATGTCCCCATTATCACACGAAATCAGCATCATCCTCTTCGCCTCATTGTTCTGAATCCGAATCCGCCCTTATCATTCGAAATCTATACATAAATTCTAAACCCTAAGTTGTTACAAACTAAAATTAAATGTTGACGGTAGCGTTTCAGGCTATGGAACCTTGGGGGAAATACTTACACAGTTCTACTCTACACAGCGGTATGAAGAGAATGCAAGGAGATGACTGAAACGGCTTACCTACCGGAGAGCTCCGGTGGTTCTTCAGACGCAGCGGAAATTATGAGAAGTCTGAATATATTCAATGAATACCAGGTAACAACTAGCGTCCGAGAATTCTTCTTTATGCATTTTCACTTCCTCTTCGTATTCTACTATATGCGACTTGTTCTTCTGTATGCGTGTTAATGCGAGCTTACAGTGAAGTTGTTGGAGTTTTAGAACGAAGATTACGTTGATGATGCAGTTGATAAAGGTTGAGGAATGAAGAAGAAATTTGGTTGGAGAATGAAGGAGAAATTCGGTTGCAGGGAGTGGCCTCTGATTGCAAAGTGATGAAGATGATGATAGTGCAGAGAGAGTGAGGTGGTTGATGGCCTCTGTTACAAATTAGTTTTTTTCTTTATCTTTTCAGATGTAGGTGTGATGATGGTTAGTGAAGTTAACAGTTAGAAAGTTTGTTAACTGGAAGTTAATGATAGTTAGAAGGAAATCGAAACTTGAATGTAAGTTTTTGGATGGAAGAAACAGTTAGAGGACCAGTTAATATTGGTTAACTGGTAGTTTGAAATGGATAAGTTATTGAGGTTAATTGGTATAATTGTTAGTATGTAGTTTCTCGGATCTGTTTTTGTATGTGCAGGGTAGCCTCATGGCATATTTGCATCAGTGTAATGTCTGCATGTACTTGAATGCTCTCATGGCTATATACATACACTATACTGCATGTGCATTATTGTATTTGCGTATTCGCATCTGGTATGAGGTTGCCGTGAATTTGCAGCATGTTGATGTGGGATTTTCGTGATGCAGGTACATCTTTGAACATGGAGTAACACGGAATGAATATACAAAATCGTGAGGGCATACTTGATGTATATGGACATGTATGTATGAAGCTTTGTATACGATGAATGGTATGGACCGAATTTTTCCCTCGATACCGGCAGTGTCTTGAAACAATAGTGGGAACAACAGATTTGATGGATGGTGGTATTCGTCAAATGGATATGGATCAAGGTATCTTTGGTTTTCCTTGCACCGAAATAATTAGACATGAGGACGTGGAAGAGATTTTCCATCATAAAGAATTAGGCGTCAGTATTATGCACGCATACATCCGGTAACCCCATCTTTATATTATGTAATTAGCTGAATTTTTTTAAAACATTTCAATGAATATAGTCTAATATTAATTATGTTTTTATTTAAGGTTGTTATATGACAAATTGATGTGCGGGAATCAATTGTCAAACAGATTCCATTTCGTGTATTCCTCCTGTGTCAGCGGAGCGACAATTGGCAGGGAACCGAATTCAGTAAGAGAGCACTTAGTCGAAAGATTCATGGCAACTGGCAGTACAGAAAGCTTATATCTTTGGGCGTATAATACTATTCCTACAGGGTTAGATTTTCATTCTAAGTTCATTTTAATATTTGTAATTTTTGCGTAGAAAATTTTCTTCTAAACTGTTGTTTTAATTTATAGACGTCAATGGTTTTTATATATTTTGAGGTAAAAAATGGTGTATATATATTTTGGATTACAATGGTATACAATGCATTACCGCGGTTTATGAATTACAGGTTATGGCAACTGGTTTATATAAATAATATGCTGCAAACAATGCAGGTATATGAATTATATAAATTATACCTCTAAAAAAACACCCTATGAAAGCGCTTTTTCAAGAAAAACGCTGCCTTAGGTAACCTATGAAAGCGCTTTTTCACAAAAAGCGTTGTCTAAGGTAAACTTATGAGAGCGCTTTTCCAGAAAAAAGTGCTGCCTTAGGTAGACCTATGAAAGCGCTTCTTCATAAAAAAGCGTTGCCAAAAGCCTACTTAAGAGAGCGCTTTTTAGAAAAAGTGTTGTATTAGGTAGACCTACGAAAGCGCTTTTTATTAAACAAAAAGCGCTGCTAAAACCTATAGCAGCGCCACCTTAGAAAGCGCTTTTAAAGGCAAAAAAAAGCGCTTTCGTAAGTTATTTTTGGCATAGTGAAGGGAGTCAAATCCACCTACAGGGTGGTCTGTGGCCGATGACGATGACTAGTGAGTCTGAAAGCTTGGCTCGAATTTCGGCCTATGTGGCTGAAAATAGACGAAAATTGATTTCAAAAGGTGAGAAGTTATAGAATTTGGCTATCGAAGCCAAAGTGAAAAATCTAGAAGGCCGTTGTGGCCAAGCATCAGCTTCAGAAAGATGGAGGCTAGATTATATCTACGACAATGAGCCTTTGGGGTTTGAAAAATACCCATTGAATTTAGTGCAGAAAATGCAGGCCCAGGATCCTTTAGAAGAATTGGATCTAAGAGATGGCGTGGCGAAGAGACTAACTTACATCAGTATGAAAGTTGGGTCGAAATTGAAGATTCAATTGGTTAAACTATTGAAAGAATATAGAGATTGGTTTGATTGGGACTATGTTGAAATGCACGAACTGAGTCAAAGCATAGTGGAGCATCGTATGCCTATTCAACAAGGGAAAAGGCCGGTAAAAAAACATTCTCGGAGATTCACCCCAAATATCACGTTGAAAAATCAAACAAGAGATTGAAAGACTACTCAAGAGAAAGTTCATCATAACTACAAGGTACGTTGAATGGTTAGCAAATATTGTTCCTAATATTAAAAAAATGGAACTCTTAGAGTTTGCATAGATTTTAGTGGTTTAAATAAAGAGACTTCTAAGGATGAGTATTCGATGCCAGTGGCATAAATGTTAGTCGATTCAGCCGCAAGTTTCGAATATTTGAGCATGCTTGATGGATATTCTAGTTATAACCAGATTTTTATATCAGATGAGGATGTGCCCAAAATGGCGTTTCAATGTCCAGGGGTCTTGGGGACTTATGAATGGGTTGTGATGTCATTCGGTTTAAAAAATTCCAGAGCAACCTATCAAAGGGCCATGAATGCCATATTTCATGATTTCATAGAGCATTTTATGCAAATTTATATTGATGATATTGTAATTAAATCTTTATATGAAAATGGTCATCTAGACCATCTTCGACGATCATTCAAAAGAATGAGGAAGTACGGATTAAAAATGAATCCACTAAAATGTGCTTTCGGTGTGCATGCAGGAGACTTCTTAGGCTTCGTAGTGCATTAAAAAGGCGTCGAGAACAATCAAAACAAAATAAATTTTGGATCTCAAGCCTCCTTAGACGAAGAAACAATTGCAGTATTTATTAGGGAAAATCAATTTCTTAAGGATATTTGTATCAAATCTAAGTGGAAAAATGAAAGTTTTCTCGCCATTGCTCCAGATCAAAAAATAATATGAATTCAACTGGGGAGAAGAGCAGCAAGAGGCTTTTGACGCAATCATGGAATATCTGATAAAGCCTCATATCTTACTGCCACCTAGTCAAAACAAAAACATGAGATTGTATATAGTTGCTTCTTAATTGACAATAGGAAGCATGTTAGCCCAAGAGGATGATAATGGTGTCAAAAGACCCATATTTTACCTTAGTCGAGTATTGATAGATGTAGAAACTAGGTATAGTTTAATTGAAAATTTGTGCCTATGTTTGTACTTCTCATATATGAAATTAAAGAAATATATTAAGTCAGTTGATGATTATGTTTCGTCTCACTTTGATGTTATTAAACATATGTTGTCTAAGCCCATATTACATAGTCGAATTGGGAAGTGAGCATTGGCATTAATTGAGTTTTCTTTGTCTTATTTTCCTTTAAAATCCATGAAAGGCCAAATCGTGGCAGACTTTATTATGGATCACACAATAGTCAATACATCCGTGAATATGGTAGACACGAACTCTTGGAAATTATATTTCGATGGGTCGAGCCATAAGAATGGAACTGGTGTAGGAGTTTTGATCATCTCTCTAAAAGGGATGCCAACGAAATTCAAGTGTAAAGTAGATGGAAAGTGTTCCAATAACAAGTAAGAATATGAATCCTTAATCATTGGACTTAAATTCTTACGAGATTTGGGTGTAACCAAAATCGAGATAAAGGGCAATTCAGAGTTGGTGATTGTTGCACCCCAAAATTTTCCCTCCTAATTTCTTTTATTTGGCTTAGGATTTTGCATTTATCTGCATATATTCCATTACGTCACTAACATGGCATACCATTTCATTCAATATAGCTCTTGGTTCAAAGTTCAGTGGTTGCGAGATATTAGGGTTTCATAGTGGTTAAGACGTTTGTATCCAATAAAGGCTGATTTCTTATTCAAGCAGTGAGCATTGGAATTAGGGTTGTGATCTGGGTCATTGAGAATTTCTTTCTTCATCAAGCTACGAGGCTATCAGGGTTTATTTTCCTATGTGCGATCAAAGCTAGGTTTTCGGCAATTATGCTCCAATCGAGTTTTTCTTCAAAGATCATGGAATTAGGGTTTGGTTATTCATTGGTTTCACATTCATTGTGTGTAATTGTTTCATCGATTGAGATGCGCTGGATTATGGTTGAACTTCATCAAAGGATTTTCTCAAAGATGTGTTGCTTTTTTTATCAAGATTCTATTTGGTTGAGATACAAATTGTGAGCTACGGTATAAGGTGATTTTGTGGATTCATTTTGATTAAGATAATTTTTGTCATTTCAACGACGAGATAATTTTAAATCTTAAGAATTTGAAGCCGAAGGTTCAAGGATAGATCACAAGTTCTAATTACAAGGTATGTTCGATTTTAACTCAATGTTAATGTTAAAAATACATTCATATAGTATAGAAGATACAAGTTTGACAAATCAGATTCATATTCTAAGTTTGGAAGATCGGTTCATTCGGAAGTAATAGAATTACAAGACAAAGGTTTAGTTCAAGTTTCAATCTCACTTGGTGCATCTTTATTCATCACACAAATTTTATTCAAAATCTCCAACAAAAATTCTTCAAGTTACCACCTTTAATGCCATTACATCATCACACCACGTCCATCGTTCAAGTTATAACCTATTTCATTCATCAACATAATAAATCACAATGAGTCATCGATTGATATCAAGGTTCATTCAAAGTGGCAAGCATACAATATCATCCATGATATATTTCAAGGTTACAATTTGAAGCATGTACAAAATAAAATTTTGGAATCAAGGTTATAATAGTGGTCATTACATTGCTCACATCAAGGATGAAAATACTGGGCAATGATGGGAATTTGATGACGAGGTTGTTACTAGCTTGGGTAGTTATCCATTTTCTGAAGAAGATTCATGCTCTGCCTCCAAATCTGTTAAGAATGATGTAGATCATTCTAATTTCTCTGAACAAAAGGTAGATGACAGTAATATAAATGGTTTAAGTTTCAAAGTTTCACAATCTTTAACTATGGAGATATTTTCATCTAGTGATGCATATATGTTGATGTACCATCTTAAGAATACCAAACAGTTAAGTAAGAATGGGGGAATGATTAGTAGTGCTAAACATACTGAAAGAGATGCTGATTCAGTTATTGCATAAGTAAATGGTTGTCTTCTTCATTTTTGAAAAGAGATTTAAAATTCCAATGCGTCCTTTCTCGATGCTTTCCAGCAGTACAACCACAGGAAAGAGGTATAATTGAGTTATATCAATGAAAGGTGAGAAGAAATTCCTTCTGTTTTAGCTGAAGGATAAAGTATTGGACATAAGCAAAGGTGCAGAAAATCACAATCCAACTAATGCAAAGAACTGCATTTATTTGCACTTGCCACATGACTCTGAGGTTAAAGGTAAGCCACGAGCTGGATTAACTGGTAGAAGGTGAAAGTTTGCAGCAAATTTAGCTTCTAGTTGCTTTGAGAAACCTTGTGATTGCACTTGGTTATCAATCACCCATTTGCTATAATATTCTACTGCCACTTCTAGAGAATGGAGTTGACATTAATAGTCCAGATGAACTCAATCTTCTTGAAGATAGCATGCTGTTATGGGAGGCCACACTTTCCCAAGCCCCATCAATGGTGCCTCAATTATTATCATACTTTTCATGCCTTGTGGGTATTATGGAAAGAAATTTTGACCATTTGCAGGTTGCAGTGAATATAATTGAAGATTACATAATCTTGGGTGGAAATGACTTTTAAGCATGCATGCAACAAATATTGCTAAAATTCTTGATTCATTTGGTGGGAATGTCAATGACAAAGGCTTACTTTCTATTCTTCCAGTAGTTGACATCTTAATTTAGTGTTTCCCCATAGAAGTTCCACCATTTATTAGAAATACATTACAAAATTAATTGTCTTATGTTTGAGTGGCGGAGATGACAGAGACCCTTCTAAAACATCTGTTAAAGCATCTCCTGCTGCCATACTGTCAAGGGTTTTGGTGATGAATACAAATTCACTTGCCCAATTAGCATCAGATCCATCGAGTAATAAACTACTTTAGATGGCATCTTTTCCAAATCAAAAAATCAGAAGAAAAAAAAATCAAAATTCCAGTTCAACAATACAGTAGAAAAAATCAGAAAGTCATGGAAGCAGAAAAGAAAAGCGTGGAAAACTAAAACAGATTCATAACAGAATCCAAACTAACTATAACCGATTTTTTCATCTAAGAGATTCCTAATAAAATCTAACTGCCATAACAGAATAAAAATAGAATTGCTCACCTGGATCTGGCTTCACTCTCCAATTCTGTAGAAAAATATTTCTCTTCTCTCTGCTACTAATCTCTGGATTTTCTACACCAATCTTCATCTTCTTTCATCACCACCACTCCACCTTCATATATTCAACCTTCAATTCTCCTTTATTCTCTCAACCATTCTCAGAAACCATTCATCATTCTTGCTTCACTCTCCTCGCGCAGATTCATCATCACATCTTCATCCTTCAATCTTCATAGAAGAATCAAATAACCTTATCTCTGCAATCTTTATCTCTCACTCTCTTCTCTGAAACTCGATCTTCCTCTATTTCGCCCCACCTTCCATTAACAAAGCATCTGCAAATCCAAGCAACTTCAGCCATCATCTTTATCACACCTCAATTCCAGATTCTTCATATTAATTATCTTCATCATCCTTGTATCAACAACATCACAACCGCAACATCATCTTCTTCACATTAACATCGCAAATATGTTGTTTTACATCCATCTTCGTCGCACAAGCTTTCTCATCCTCTGCTTCAACAAATTTCAACAAGCAACACATCAACTTTCCACCTTCAAACAACATCACATTTTCAACATCAACAATACCGCAATGATAGTAAATTCTTAAAAGAAATAGAAGAAGAGAAGAGGAACCTAAAATCCAAACTTACCTCTTATTCTCTCTTGAGTAGGTTCCTCCATTTTTTCTTCTGTAAAGCCGCAACGGAGATCGTGTAAACAAACAAATGGAGGTGAGTTCGAATCGGAGGGGAGAAATCGTAACAGGACGATGGTGAAGCAAACCGGACAACGAAGTTTAGAGTGAGATGAAGGCTGAGAAGTGAAGAAGATTGAGAGATTTGAGAGGAAGCCGCCGTGCTTCGTGAGGGAGATGAAGAGACACATTTTCTCTCTTAACCCTAATCCCTTTTCAATTTGTTTTATTTTTATTTTTTTGTTCAATTTAACAAAAAAAAAGGAATTGGATAACAGGTTGAAACATTTTTTGAAGGTGATGATGGACCAGTGACTTGGCGGATCGAAAATCTCTTCCTTAGGCGCATGTGCATGTTTTTTCTTTGAAGCCTAGAGGAATTTAGGCAAAAAATCTTATGGACTCACAGGGCCTTGCACCTGAAGCAATGTACTAAGCCATACTCCCTGATTCAACATATGCTCCCCTGTTCTACACTAATTCTCATCTTGTTCTCAAAAATTTAGCAATTAGTCTTTTAATGTTTCTTGTACAATTTTTGGATGATATTTTGTGTGAATATTAATATGTTGATTCTTGACTTGATGATATTTTGTTCATAATTTTTCTATTGATTTAGGAATTAATTAAATTAATGCTTGGTACATGATTAGAATTAGGATTTTAGAGTATTCTTGTCGATTCCATATCCTTGATTCAATTTCCTTGGTGTAATAAATGGTTTAATGTTAGGTTCCGATCCTTGAATGGATGCTTGAGTTATGCTTACATTTCCTTAATAATTGCTAACTCAGTTAGAGTATTTTTGTGCAAGCTTCCAATGGAGATTTCTTGCACCATGAGACAATAGTAGAGTATTTTGCATTGTATAATTTTGTATCTTCGTGCAGGATTATTGTATGATGATTCAGATGTATGTGATTTGTTTTCACATGGAGGCTTCGACGCTTATCTTTTATGTTTGATTTTCTGATTATTTATCTTTGGTTAATGTAAAGCTTGCATGAAGTTTTCCGGGTTTCTCTGCTTTGCTTTCCATACTACGAACTTTTGTTTGTTTGATATTTTCCCTGGTTTCTCATTTCAGCATTTTATCTCTTTCTAGAGATCGTGTATAGTAGGGCCATTTATCGATTTCTAGAGATCATGTGAAGTAGGAAGCAGGAAATAAATAGTGTGTGCTCGAAGTCGCTGTTTAAAGTCCTGTAGCAGGCACCGCTTTTTGTATGTTATCTGTGTTTGTTTAAAATCCTACCTTTGAAGTAGGTATGCTGCACGTGTATTTACATTTGTGCGTGCATTATATTACAGATGATAAGTCCTCAAAAGGAGGAAAGCAGGGAGGGTCTGTAATCGACCCCCGCACATTCTAGTCCGTGTCATACTTAGCTCACGTTGTGCGTCGATGCTTCAGAGTCGTGCAGATCTTGTGTATCGAGTCCATCAAGTCGGGAAGGGTTTTGCAATCAAACCCCTACGCTTTGTCAGGAGTTCGCATTGGCCGATGCTGACACTCTATGATCGGTCATATTGTGTTATGTCTCCTACTTCGATCTTCTATATCTTGATTAGGTGTTCAGTTGCTTTGGACGTTGCATTTTTATTTCATCTGTCTCCAGCTTGTTTGCTTTGGGTGATCCGCCCCCCTTAGCTAAAGCATTTCTCTTGTTTCCCCCATCCCTTTTAGTCAGTATGTTTGTGTGCTTTTGCCAAAGCACTTGTTTGCTTATTTGTTTGATATACCATGTTCCTTTAGGATCGCTCGATTAGAGTAGCTTTCGAGCTAGACATTAGGATAGGTATCCATGCATGATAGCATAGGGTAGATATTTCCCTTTTTATCCTCAACCTTAGGATCAATCATTGTATGATAACATTAGGGATAGATTTAGGTTAGTATCCCTTAGATTTTTTTCTTTCTTTTGCATCCTTGCATTAAGACTAAAAACTCTTTTTCTTGAAAAAAGTATAAAACATCTAACAACTTTCAAATCCTTCTTTAAGGTAAAAGATATCAACCAATGCAAACTCTTTTGCGCCTTCAGCTTTTTCTTTCAAACTTTTCATAAAGAACATGTTGATTCACTTCTGTGCTGACGCGTAAGTCTCCAAAGATCGAGCTGCGGAAGAAGGAGAAATTAATATTTTTCATTAAAAAACACAAAACAAATCAAAACTTTTGAGCCAAACTACGGCTGCTCTGATTCCTTAAAAGGGATATGTAGGCCTTAGGGTAGGGCCTGAACGAGCACAACTTTATCTTACCTACATTATTTTCTCTTTTCTTTTGCATGCATACCCTCTTTCCATTTTTTAAGCTCTTAATCATGGCTATTTATTCTTACACACCCATAAGATAGACAACAAGAGTGGATACCGTAGAGTACTACGGGCGTGTGGGGTGCTAATACCTTCCCCTCGCATAACAAACTCTCTTACCCGTATCTCTTGGTCGTTCGAACTTGATTTCACCCTTCTCAGTTTTACTTGATGTTTACCTTTCCCTTCCTGTGGGATAAAAAATGTCTGATGGTGACTTCATTGATTTCATAATCAGTTGATTATTTTGCCAGTTGTTTCAGCTGGCGACTTTACTGAGGACAGGTCGACCAAATGCTGGTCCATCCTGGAGTCGCTCCTAGCTCTTGTTTTATTTTTTTGGGTGTTTATTTTTATGCTTTCAGTGTATTCATTTGTACATGTTTATCTGAGCATATGTTTGCATTGCATTTTATTACTTTCCATATTGGTTATCTGTTGTGCTGGATTCTGGTTTTCCATGTTAGGTGGGTGTTACTATTGAGGTAAAAGGCTCAGTACCCAAGTCAGAGCACACTAGGACACTAGGAATATAGTGGGGCCATAAAGGCTATAGGACGTGGTCTGATTAGTGCAGTCGTGTCATATACCATGCAAGGATGAGGTTCAAATGAATTACTATCGACAACCATATCTGTGGGTAAGGAAATAGTACTTTCAGGTGGACGTATGATTTTGAGTTACCTTTGACCAGCCCTGACCTAGTCTTTACCCGTGAGTGGGGAGGGAATAATTATCACAGGTACAGATGGTGACTATTTGTTCTGATGGTGACCATATTATTCTGTTGATGACTATGGTTCTTTGGTTATGTTCTAGACCTTTGATCCTGATATATTCAAGTTTTTTAAGAGATTATATAATGGCTATTCATGGGACTTGGTTCCGTTGTGTTCTGAAATTGGTACCGAACCTTTGATCCTGTGATATTCAGATTATTCAGCAGATTTATAGGATATTTATCCAGAGAATTGTATAGTTGTTATGCTGAAATTTTGAACCTATGGTATTGCACTTGAATTATAGAATATTTATTGTTGTATAGAAGGAAAATACCTCAAAGGTCGAATTCTACATTCATAGTTTAGTTTCTTCTATGTAGTAGAAGACTCTTTGCTACAGTTTCCGAATTTTGCATCTGTGTAGTAGAAGACGAAGACTCTTTTGTGAAGTAGGAGATTCTCCGTAATTAGGTTTCTAAAACTTCTCTTTTGTGAAGTAGGAGATGAAGTTTACTTTCTTATGTGTAGTAGAAGATACTTTGGTATGGTTGCTGGATTTTGCTTCTATGTAATAGAAGAAGATGCTTCTTTTGTGTAGTAGGAGACGCTCAGAAATTCAATGGCTGGATTTCTCTTCTGTGTAGTAGAAGATGGTTGGCATTTCTTCTTTGTGGTAGAAGATACTTTATGATGCAGTTTAAGCATTCATAACATTTGTTGAGGGAATCAGATGTGATTACCATGTTAGGGCACCTGGCCATTCAACTAAAGATTGAACACCATTCAGAGATGAAGTGCAGGACTTGCTTGAAGCAAAAGCTATTATTCTCGTGCAAATTGGTTAGATTTGAATTTTCTTTTGACTCAGTGAATGTCAAGATTCTAGATCATCATATAAAGCAACAAGTCCATACGAAGACTAGTCTCCTCAACATGGAAATTTCAAATTACATTAACATTCTCATTTGTAATCTTTCTTGTTCTAGTTCAGTACTTTCTTGTATGCAAAACTTGCTTACTTTCGAATATTAATCATAATGCATTAAATATGTTTGTCTTGAATTAATCCATTCATATTCACTCTTAAATGTGTTTTTAGTGCTTTTTGATACTTAACTCTTGTTAAATGAAGAAAAAACCTATGGAGGGAGGATGAGGAGAAATATAGAAAAAACCTCAAATGGTATGCTTTGAATAAAAATCCTGCTGACGATGTACATGCTTTGTTTCAAATTCCCAAACACCGGAGATATGAGGGAGATAGACCCTCGTCAACCCCTTTGAGCCTTGAAGTAGGAGTTTCTTTTCTATTCAGAAAAAGCCCTCACATTTAACCCGGGCCAGGGTAGATTTCAGTTAATTTGATCGAGTGTTCAAAACTCACTGAGAGTGCGCATCTAAGTATACAACAATGGTTATCCATCCAAAGTTTGGGGAAAGTCAAAACCGTAATGGTTAACTCTCATCTATCAGCATCGTGCATCAATTGACGATATCCTAATGGGTATCTCTCGCACGCCAGAAGGATCAAAGATGACGATACAACAATGGTTATCCATTATCTACCAAGGACTAAGGTAGTTACACCATTTTAGCAAGTCAAAGAACGACTCGAAGTCACATGACTGGTGCAAATAAAAGGAAAAATAATGATGAATGAAAAAGACAAAAAGCCCCGCTAAGTCGAAACTTGGAAAACAGGTCGCTTAGGCAAAAGTCAGGGCATCCCGCTGGACTTCAAAGTCAAATTCAAAAAGAATTTATCCAGACAAAATTTAGGGAAAGCAAAAAGCGCGAAAAGCAAAAAGAGGGCTACCAAATAAAAATCCTCAGCAAAGAACAAAGTCATGTGATCAAACACCAAGAACGAAAGAGGTGAGTGGCTGTCGTGTCTAGAGACACCTCTTTTGACTCCTCAAACATTGTAACCTCCTTCTGAGAGATGAGTGCTCGCATCGAGTTAACTGATCATAGGAATGGAGAACATCACGGAGAATGGGTGGGCGCTAAATATTTTGAGCCTTAAATCCTTTTTTCTAAAACTGTGAACCAGGCCACGTTACAAACCTGAAAAGTCCTAACTGAATCATGGGTTAATTTGAAAGCAAAACTGCGACGAGCGTACGGTAATCTGACTCCTAGGAGGCTTACTAAAACTTTTGAGTTGGTATCACCTAATCTTTTTAATTAGTTTCGCACAATTTTTTTTTGATGTTTAATATTTTCAATAAAAGTTTTTAAACTTCAGGACAAACATGAACTTTGCATTAGAATTATCATTCTTAGAATAAACATCCTTTGCATATGAAAAAGTGCTTAAACATCAAGCAAGCTCGCGTAATGAGCATCAGGTGAAAGTTTGATTGTCTTGAGGGGAAAACTTCTTCAAGATACCATTGAAAGTTAAGTCATTTTTAAGGATGATCCTAATCTGGGGCAGACCTTCTATTGATTTCGTTGAGTAAAAGAAGACCAATTTGAGAAATAATCTGAAGCAGATTGCAAAAGTTGATTTCCCAGGGTCTTCGTCAAGCAGGGGTGCATTACTTTCATTTGGTCTCGAGGGACGTATATCTTCAAGTATCCGATTGGAGAATGAAGCATTTCAAGATGAGAAATATGGTTATGAAGTAGCCTACTTTCAAGACGTAAGCCAGCCACCCTAAGGTTGTGTTGTCTTCGAAAATCCTTACGTTTCTCATTTCTTTGTGAGCATGAGGAGATTAAATGGTTTGTCGAGATTTAGAAAATCTCTATGAGAATCTGTTGATTAGAGGAGAATCTTTTAAGAATCTGAAAATGCAGGGGCATTCACTGAAGCATGGTTGAAACCGCTTCCAACTCTGGTCAGTCAGGGGTAGTATTATGAATTTCATAATGCTGAAACTGGTTATCTTGATGGTACAAATATCATGAAGTCCTCTCAGGAAATTTTCTTCGAAAGGCCCTATAAACTGGGGCAAGGAATTATGCAGGGGCATTTCTTCATCTTCAAGGGTTGATCAGATTAAGTCCAGGCGCGGGTTAAACAAATTGTGTATTTGAAGAGTATGCCAGAAGTAAGGATTGTTATCATCGGCTCATCATAGACTTAGGTCACTTTATTGATGTTCCTTTATCATAAGTCAATATTATTATCTCCAATCGAAGTTGGATCATTATCCTCAGTGGGATATGAGCTGCAACGCGAAGATCGTTCGGGGTTGTTAACCATACAAAGTTCAGGAGGGAAATGTTGTTTCCTAAGAAGCCTTATTGCCCCGGTAAAGGATCTGTTTCTAATTAACAAAAGTATGTCTGCTAAGGGGTTTCTCTTCATAGATTTTTATTACCCAGTGAAGCATTCCTCATTTCTCCGCAGGAGGAGAATGGTTCTTCTCCCCATAAATTTAGAAGTTGTTTGAAGTCAAGATGATTTCTTTTCAGTGGACTGCAATTTTTTTTCAGTATCCTCTCTAAAGTCCACTTTTCAGTGGCATTCCTCCACAGAGTTGATATGATGAAGTTGCGATCTTGCATCACAGTTTTTACCCAGTGGCTGGTAGTTCAAATTGTATGTTCTTCAGTGAAGTTGCCATTCCAAACAGGGTCATATTGCCACAATTTCTGTTTTGTAAGTATTGTTGGTCTTCTATGACAAGAAGCATAACAGTAAATGAATTAAGAAGGGTCTGTATGTGACCAACATGAAAATTTCAATAGAATGGGATCCAATTTCCCCAGTGAATTCCTTATCTCTAGTGAAAATATACCCACGTGTATCCCCACTGAAGTCAAAACTCTTGATAAGAGTTTGCTTAAGAGTTTGTCTCTTCTAGAGGCTGTTCTCCTAAGAAGTGCATTTCACCATGATTCTCTATGATCTTCTTCTTCACCGTAGTCTACTTTATTTCGAAGAATCTGGGAGGGATCATTTCATTGGATTGGATACCTTTGTTATACCCCCCTTGAAGTCAATACCCTGCATCTCTGTGGTTGGCATTTATCTCCCTAGTGAGGTTGTCGTTCATCGTCCCCATGAAGTTTATATCTTTTCTACCCAGGGAAGTTTGCCCCTGTCAAGTTTTCTTGAAGAGATGCTTGATCAGCATGCTTATTATGCCCCAGTGGAGAAAGTTTCCCGTTTTTATGGAGTGGTGTGCATAGACGAATGCCGTTTAGGGCTCTTTTATCCCCAATAATAGAGTATTGTTGGAATATTTCCTCAATGGAGTTCTGAACCCCAAGCTTATGGTTCAAAGATGCCCCCTCTTCCCGAGTGGATATTGCTTTCTCTCAACGTTAGTATCCCTAGTATGACCTGGTTAGAATTCTTTTAGTTAAGAATTTTTATGATTCCTCAGTCTAAGTCACATTTATAGAGGACTTACATTAGAAGGCCACAACTCCCAGCAAGGTTCTCTTTATTCCTGGAAAGAGATTTTGATTCTTTTCCCCAATAGGTTGGGAGTTGGATCAGAGACCAAAATTTTCTCTGAACTGTAATTTATTTTTGCAGTAATTTCCCCAGTAAAGATGTACTCTCGTATGAGTATAATTCCTCTTTCTCAGTGCAGTCTGTTTCTTTCTAGGTTTTCTTGGAAGAAATGTTCTATTCACCAACTAGAGATTCTTGATGTATTCTCCTTGAAATCTAAATTTTGTGGCTTCCCCAGTGAGGTTCACAGTCGTTCTCCCCATCAACTATGCATTCTCCTCCTCCTCGGTGAAGGGTGTACCCTCTCTCTCCAATGCGACATGCCTATATCAAAGTTTCTTAAAGAGATTCTTTTCTACCTATGAGAGATTCTGGTTTGGTATCCTCATAAGTACGACCGTCATCCCCAATGAAGTGATTTATGCTTCCCAGTACAAAAATCCTTGCCGGCCAGAATCTAGCAAAGATGGCTACGTCTAGTGCAACGGGTATTGTTGTTATTATCATTTAAATTTTTTTGTTTGGCTCCCCAGTGTAAGAGGTAGTCTTTATCCCCGATCAAAGTCGAATTTTAGGGACTTGTCAGAGTAACTTGTTTATTATCCCTTAGTGGAGCAAGTTCTCTTTCCCGAGTTGAGCAAGTGTCCTGTCTCCACAGTATGATGTATATGGGAATACCAGTCATAACTCTTTCATCCCCAGTGATAGAGGGTTTTGTTGAGATATCCCCAGTGTAGTTTCTGTCCCAGAATGTTTGGTTCTTCCCAAAATGAAGATTTTTTACCCCTCAGCGGTGTTATCCCCAATTTGATCTAAGTAGAATTCTTTTGATTTAAAATTTTCTATACTCCCGAATAGAACTTATCTTCGTCCAGAAATTATACGCGAGAAAATTTGTATCTCCAGCGGAGCTCTCCTCTTTCCAACAAAAGATAAAGAATTTATTCCCCGGAAAGTTGGGTGTCTGATCAGAATTCAAGATTTTCTCTAAACTGTAATTTATTTTTGCAGTATTCTTCCCAGGAAGTTACTTCCTCAGTGATATCGATCTTTAGAGGTTGGTGGTTCTGAATTCCGCTCCCCATTGAGGTTCAAAGTGCCTTTTCTCTACAGAAGATCCGATGAGCCAGAATAATTGTTCGGAAGTTCATTGTCTTCTCAGTCGCCGATTATTGACGTGATTTCCCTAGTGCATTGCGAAACATGCATCATTACATTGCATCTACCAAAACGTGTAACATTTCCATTGTATGGAGCATTACGCTATAAAAAATTCAAACATGCATAAGTATAAGCCAATTGTGTTTACTTGCAGTAACCAGATTGTTATGCCCTTATGTTTGAATTATCTCCACAGCAAGCCTAGGGTGATCCTATTATGCTTCCCCAACGGAGTCTGTTTGATTTACCACCAGTCAGGTCATTGGTATCTTCCATTTCCCCGGTAAGTTTATGGTTTGTTCTTGCCCTTGCAACCCCTTGGTTATTTTACTTGTGTTTGCTTTTGCCGTTAGAGTGCGAGTAAGAGTCGGTGTATAGCCGTTTTTGCTTCTCAAGTATTTGAGTGTCCATACTTTGTGTGTGGTAATTCAAATGATGGCCACTCTTGAAGAATTACACCCCGTCTTTGGCCTGAGGGATTCTGTAGTTCTTGCGTATTTATAACCTCTTAAAAGACCAATATATATTGGCAATCCTTGTCAGAGTACCCCTCGACTGGTCTCTTTCTCCTGTAAAGTCCACCTTTGATTTGGCGTTCTCTTTAAATTTACTTTGGTCAAAATTCTCGTCCAGTTTCCCCAATGGAATTTGTCATGTTGTATCCCCAGTAAGTCCGCCTTTGATCGGTCTCTTTACATGCGTGTCTAACTCTGACCAGACATGCATGTCGGATCCTTAGTAGGCTCACCTTTTCCCAGTGTCCCTTTTTGTTGGTTAAGGTTCATCTTCGTCTGACGTTCTCTTTTATCTGAAATTCACCTTCGCTCGATGTCTTTCTGTCTTAGGTTCACCTTCGCCCGGTGTCTCTTTTTGTTGGTTAAGGTCCGTCTTCGCCGACGTTCTCTTTTCTCTGGAATTCACCTTCGCCCAGTGTATTTCTGTCTTAGGTTCACCTTCACCCGGTGTCCCTTTTTGTTGGTTAAGGTTCGTCTTCTCCCAACGTTCTCTTTTCTCCAGAATTCACCTTCGCCCGCTGTCTTTCCGTCTTAGGTTCACCTTCGCCTGGTGTCCCTTTTTGTTGGTTAAGGTTTGTCTTCGCCAAACGTTCTCCTTTCTTTGGAATTCAACTTCGCACGGTGTTTTTCCATCTTAGGTTCACCTTCTCCCGGTGCCCCTTTTTTGTTGGTAAGTTCTCCTTCGCTCGACGTTCTTTCTTCGAACCAGTAAATTCACCTTCGCCCGGTGTCTTTCCGACATAGGTTCATCTTTTCCCGATGTCCTTTTCTTTGTTGGTTAAGGTTTCATCTTCGCCCGACGTTCTCTCTCCTCCAGTAAGTTTTCCTTCAATAGGTGTTCTTTCTCCAGGAGTCTATCCACAGTTAGTATTCCTCGATATAACTTTGGTGGAGATCACTTTGTTAGATCTCTTCCATCTCAAATATCTTCGGTCGAGTCTGATGTGTTAGGTTTGTTCCTTCTTTGATATCCCTGGTTGAAATCGTTGTGTTAGATTTCTTCCTTCCTTGATATATCTGGTCGAGATCACTTTGTTAGATCTCTTCCATCTCTGATATCTTTGGTCGAGTCCGCTGTGTTAGGACTCTTCCTTCTTTGATATCCCTGGTTGAAATTGATGTCTTAGATTTCTTCCTTCCTTGATATATCTGGTCGAGATCACTTTGTTTGATCTCTTCCATCTCTAATATCTTTGGTTGGAGTCGATGTGTTAGATTTCTTCCTTCTTCCGTAGTTCTGGCTGAGGTCGCTTTGTTAGATTTCTTCCCTATTCAATGTCTTCAATTGAATCCACTTTGTTAGGTCACTTTTTTTCTCTGTTACCTTTGGTCGAGATCGCTGTGTTAGATTTCTTCCTTCCTTATCTTTGGTCGAAATCGCTGTTTTAGATTTCCTCCCTCCTCGATATCTGGTCGAGATCGCTTTGTAGATCCCTTTCATTTCTGATAGTTTCATTTGAGATCGCTTTGTTAGGTCTCATTTATATTTGTTATCTTTGGGTTAAATCATTGTGAGATCTCATCTTTTTCCTATGTCTTCGATTGAGTCCGCTTTGTTAGGTCTCTTTCTTGTTAGATATTTTCGTTAGAGTCTGTTGTAGTGGATCTTTTTCTTGATTATCTGATCTTTGTCTTGTGTATGTCTAACCTTGACCTGACATCCAAGAGATTTACCCAGGTAACCACTGAAATAAAAAAAATAAAACCAAAAATATAATAATACCTGACTAGCTTCAAAGTGAAAATTTCCGGTTCTTTTAGTATTTAATCTTCTTCCACCTTGAATGTTTTAAATGCTAGCGCCAATCTCACATTCAGGTTGATGTCGATTAAATAGGGGCAGCTGTTGCACCCTAAAATTTTCCCTCCTAATTTATTTTATTTGGCTTAGGCTTTTGCATTCATCTGCATATATTCCTTTTGGTCACTAATATGGAATACATTTCATTCAATATAGCTCTTGGTTCAAAGTTCATTGGTTGCGAGATATTAGGGTTTCATAGTGGTTAAGGCGTTCGTATCCAATAACAAATGATTTCTTATTCAAGCAGTGAGCAATGGAATTAGGGTTGTGATTTGGGTCATTGATAATTTCTTTCTTCATCAAGCTACGAGGCTATCAGGGTTTATTTTCCTATGTGCGATCAAAGCCAGGTTTTCGGAAATTATGCTCCAATCGAGTTTTTCTTCAAAGATCATGGAATTAGGGTTTGGTTATTCATTGGTTTCACATTTATTGTATGTAATTGTTTCATCAAATGAGATGCATTGTGTGGTACGGTGGCAGAACCGACTGTTTAATATTGGTTTTGCGTTTGTGTTTACAAATGTTGCGTTAAGCAAGAGTCGCCACCGACTTTTCTTTTATCCAAATTAAGGAAAGGGTGAAAAGAACAGAAAAAGACCTTTTCGAGAGTTTTCTGAGTAAGGGGGTAGTTTATGGAAAGGGAAGGTGTTAGCACCCTTTCCATCCGTAATTTTCTACGAGCTCCTAGAGGTTTGCTCGTTTTGAAATACCTTTGTGCTTTGCGTGTTTGAAAATGTTTTGAGAATTCCTTAGTACGACGAACTTTGTAGTGTTTCTCGGGATAGTGGAGAAAGTATACAAAGTGTTTTGAAAAATGTTTTTGAAAAGTAGTATTTGTGTAAGTGCAAAATGTTTTGAGCAAAATTCTAACAGCTATCTACTTTGTACTCAAAAAAAGGTTATTCTTTTCCTCCTTTCCTTTAGACAATACTATCCTACTATTATTGAGTAGGTAGCCTTGTCATTGGATGTATAAGGGACATTTGAAGGAACGTTACAGTCACGAAGGCAACTTGTGGAGACGCTTTAGCAATTTTGTTTATGGACTATATCATTTACCGAGAGGCAATCGTAGGGTCATCGAGGGACTATGATCTTTTTGATTTACGGTTTTTCGCTAAAGCGTCCCCGTTTCGAGGGACATGACTGTTTTTCGAAGGCAACCAAAGTGGGGTACCCTAGAGGTGTATATGTGCAAGTGTATTATGTTTAAGTTATTTTTGTCTATTTGTTAAGTTTGCTAGCATTTTATTATTAGTCTTTTCATACAAACCTAATTACTAACAGTTAATATATATACATGAATTTAAAGGCCAGAAATGTAAAGTGCGGGAAGGTAAATCCTACGCTATTACATGGCTTTGTGAGAGGTACATTATAGAGATGCGAAAAGTAAAGTCCTAGTTACTATTACAAATTGGGAAGCAGTTACAACAAGATGAGGAAAAATGAGAAAATAAATAAACACGCAAACAAATTAACAGGGACGTCTAAACCCTAAGGAGGAGAAATAATTTTGCTTGTTTTGTTTTATTTTAATAAAATACAAACCTAAGTCTATTTAATTTTAAATTCAAGAAAAAAAGGTGTAAATAATTAGTTAACTTATTTAAAAAATTAATTTGATTAATAAAAAACTAACCTAATATTTTTTCTGATTTTGATTTAAAGTTGATTCAAATGATAAAATAAAGAAATAATAAAAAATGACAAAAATAAAATATAAATGGGGGGGGGGGGCATCCTTCGATCCAGGGAGAGTCATGGCCTTTCGATTCAGGGAAGAATGATGGTGTTTTTTGATCAACGGGAGAATAGTCTGTTTCGATGGAAGGAAATGCTTCCTTTCGATCTAGGAGAGGTTGGCTATCCTTCAATCCAGTGAAATTAGCTTCCCTTCGATCCAAAGAAAGGTGTTACCCTTTGATCCAACGAGGTATGTGGATTTTGACCCAGAGGACATTGTCGAAACTTCCTGATATATCACTTGTGAGGGAACTCAATCTGCAAAGATATGTTAGAAAATAAAAGCATGACTTAGGTGCCAAACGCATTCCCTTCGATTTTGTGCGCATTGGCCTTATTTATGGTAGATCCGCAACATAAACATTAGAGACAAAAAGAAACAAATACAGACCTGGGCATCACACCCAGGCCCTTTGATCATAGATGAAAATCGAATGACTATGATATGCAAAGAAAATATAGAATTTGATTCCTTACATTTTTCTTACCAACAGTGGTGTATGAATCTGTGGTGATGGGTGTGGGTACCCTTGTTTAAGGATTGCTTCGATTTGGTACTTTTGGATATGGGGATACTTGCTTAAGGGCTGAGGATGATTGTAAAAGCCTCGGGAAACCTCCAAGAATGTGTTTTTAATTTCGTGTGACTCTCTCTCCGGTTGTGTCCAACCTCCTTTAGATCTGGCTAATGTGTTCTTTATATAGAGGGGATGGAGGGGACAAGAGAACAAAGGTTTAAACAACCATAAACAAGTATTTTCAAAGTCATGAATGATGTTTCGTAACATTGCCATTGTCATGGAAACTTGTCCCTTTTTGAATTTGAATGAACCTGGACATGCTTCCTTCTTTCGAATACCTTCAGTCCCTGCCCTTCGATTGGACCTCTTGTATATCCTTCAAATGGGCCTTTGGTTGTCTCATTTAAAGGGGTCTTTTGAATGGACTATTTGTGTACCCTTCGAATGGGCCTTTAGTTACCTCCTTTGAATGGACTTTTTGAGTGTCTTTCATATGTATGCTTCATGCCCTCTCGAATGGTCCACAAAGGTGTGTCCTTCGAATGGCTCAAATCTCATCACTGAGGCTTCTTTGATTGAGCCCCTACTCAGCTAGCCCGAAGCTTCCTTCAGAATGCTTTTTGCAGGAAACTTGAGTATGGAAATATGTGGGATTTTGGGCCAACCAGCATCTTTGCATATTTCTCTTTCGTTTTGGCTAGAAATATGTGTATCCTTCATTTTGAACAAATGCATATGATCTTTTGAAGGGACCACATGCATGCTTTGTTCCTTCTACGAATGACTGTCCATTGTGTGTCCTTTGACTGGACCTTCGGAATGCTCTTTCGAAGGGGCCATGATGTGTGCCATAATGCAGAAACTGTGTTGAGGAGTCTTGGCCTTGTTCATTAAAGGCAAGCACAAAGGAAATATTTGTATTATGCTTTGAAGGTAAGTTTAAAGGAGCCTTTAAATTAGTGAATTCAAGGCAAGTATGAAGGGGATTTTGGCCTGATGAATCGAAACACACTTGTAGGGGGTTCTTGCCTTATGCATCAAAGGCAAGTCGAAAGAAGTCTTTTGCCTTGTGCGCTGAAATAAACATGTAGGAGGCCATTGCTGGTGGATCGAAGGGAACTTGCAGGGGGTTCTCCCCTGAATGAAACTTAGACTAAGGCTTTCTCTAAGGGGAACCAATGCGCAATTGAAGCTGATGGAATAATGCTTGGTCGAAGGGTTTTAGAAGCCCAGTGGAAACTCCTTGTCTAGATGCCAATCGAAGGATATTGCTGACATGCCAATTGAAGAACCTTTTGTTCACCTTCTTGTCGAAGGATATTACTGACATGCTAATCGAAGAATACTTAAACATCATTGAAAAAATTCATTTTCTTTAGTCAAGTGTTTGTGACCACCCATGTAAGAGAAAGCCTTGGAAAACACGAGAGGGAAAATTTTGGGGTACATTAGCTGCCCCTGTTCAATCTTCTTAAACCTGAGAATTTAGATTGGCTTGTCTGCCTTTCGTGATCTGAAGGTGGAAGATGATTGAACACTAGAGTGCCCAAAAATTTGCACTCGTATGAAGTAAAATTGATGATTGATGATGTCGGGAATGTGCTTACAGATAACATTTGGAAAAGATGACAGAGAGTCGTCGGAGATGGGCTTAAAGATGCCATCCAAAGTACATGTTGATTTCTTAAGAGGTCTCTTTGTAGGGATTTTTGTTCCTATTATCTGAGAAGGACTCCATTGGGGAATATTGATTTCTGTTGTTCTCCTGCTTGAGGAAAACTCTGTGGGGAGTAGAGTCTAGGAACTTCAGTTGTCCTAGGCTCTGCTGAAGAGTTATCTCAGTACTGATGAAAGTTTGTTGTTTTCTGGTTTAAATCCAAGCTTCACAGTAACTTGATGGGGAAAATGGAATTAACTACTATCTGGAAATGTATTATAAGAAACTTGTGTAGGGTTGTTTCAGCTGGTCGTGTAGATAGTTTTCTTGTCTAGTTTCAGGTATTGATCTACAAGTCAGCTATTCGTAGATAGTTGTCCTGTCTGGTTTCAGGTATTAATCTGGAAATTGCTTTTGTTGGTCGTCGAGATAGTTATCTTGGCTGGTTATAGGTATTAATCTTTGACCTGAGAAAGAAAGATAATTTTCCTGGCTTGTTACAGGTATTAATCTTACATATCCTTATGTAGATAGTTTTCCTGGCTTGTTACAGGTATTAATCCATAATCGGTCGTCCACAGATAGTTCTCCTGACTTGTTACAAGTATTAATCTGGAACTTGTTTTACTGGTCACATAGATAGTTTCCCCGTTTGGTTTTGGGCATTAATCTGTGGCCTGTTGTATTTGTTGGTAAACCCATTTTTTTCGGGAATTCATACCACTTGGTACTGCAGATAAGTTCCTCGTCTGGTTTTGGGCATTAATCTTTGACCTGCTGTAAAAGTTGATAGTGTTTGTCTGTCTGCTAATTTAACCTGAAAAGGTAAAATCAGTTTCATGTGATGTCAGGATGTATGAATTGCATGATGCTCCCAAAATAAATGAGATTGTTATATATGTATTCGTATGCCCATGCCATGATGTATGAACATGTAATGTTGTTGCGCAGTATCTTTGTCTGGGAAAATAAATCCCTGACTGCTGCTAAAGAATACCGGGAAGCTGAATCCCGGACTGTTGTTGGTGAGTGAAGAAAGTGATTCTTCAATTTCCACTGGGGATAATGAATGGAGATAGTTTTGTTGGAAATTCCATTTCTCTGTCGGGGATATTCGACTTCTGTTTGAGAATGATTTTGCTGGGGAGAAGAGTTATGTTGGGAGATTTTACCAATTTGGAGAAATAAACTCCGCTGGGAGATGAACTTCTGTAGCTAGAGAAATAAACTCTATTGGGAATAAGGCTTTGTAAACTACTTTAAATTTATAAAACTCTATTGCAAAATACTTTGATTTCATCTCTCTGAGGGAACTTTGCCGGAGAGAGAGAGATTTGCCAGTGATTTGTGGTAGAAACACATTCAAGTTGAGAAGTGTCAGAATAAATCCCTTCCTTGATTGGATCTGAAGATGTATCGAATGGGTATCAGGATAATATCCATATCTAGAGCATATATGAATTGTATCTGAAAGAGAAATATGGAATGAGTATCAGAATCGAATCCATATCTGGAGCATATTTGAAATGTATCTGAAAGCTGTATTGAATGAATATCAAAATGGCATCCGTATCTGGAGCGTGTCTGAACTGTATCTGGAAGCTATATTGAATGAGTATCAGAATGGAATCCGTATTGGGAGCGTATTTGAAATGTATCTGGAAGTTGTATTGAATGAGTATCAGAATGGCATCCGTATAGGGAGCGTATCTGAACTATATCTGGAAGCTGTATTGAATGAGTATCATAGTGGCAGCCGTATCTGGAGTGTATCTGAAATGTATCTGGAAGCTGTATTGAATGAGTATTACAATGTCATCCGTATCTGGAGCGTATTTGAACTGTATCTGGAAGCTACATTGAATGATTATCAGAATGGCATCCATGTCTGGAGCGTATCTGAAATGTATCTGGAAGTTGTATTGAATGAGTATCAGAGTGGCATCTGTATCTGGAGCGTATCTGAACCGTATCTGGAAGCTGTATTGAATGATTATCAAAATGGCATTCGTATCTGGAGCATATCTAAATTGTATCTGAAAGCTGTATTGAATGAGTATCAGAATGGAATATGTATCGGGAGCGTATCTAAACTGTATCTGGAAGTTGTATTGAATAAGCATCAGAGTGGAATCCGTATCTGGAGTGTATCTAAACTGTATGTGGAAGCTGTATTAAATGAGTATCAGAATGGCATCCGTATCTGGAGCGTATCTGAACTATATCTGGAAGCTGTATTGAATGAGTATCAGAATGGCGTCCTTATCTGGAGCGTATCTGAACTGTATCTGGAAGCTGTATTGAATGAGTATCAGAGTGGCATCCGTATCTGGAGCGTATTTGAACTGTATCTAGAAGATATATTGAATGAGTATCATAATGGCATCCGTATCTGGAGCATATCTCAACTGTATGTGGAAGTTGTATTGGATGAGTATCAGAGTGGCATCCGTATCTGGAGTGTATATGAATTGTATCTGGAAGCTGTATTGAATGAGTATCAAAATGGCATATGTATTTGGAGCGTATCTGAACTGTATCTAGAAGCTGTATTGAATGAGTATTAGAATGGAATCCGCATCTGGAGCGTATTTGAACTGTATCTAGAAGCTGTATTGAATGAGTATCAGAATGGCATCCGCATCTGGAGTGTATCTAAACCATTTCTAGAAGAGAATCGGCTTTATTTAGAATGTTTCCGTTGGGAATTTCTGTTTTGTTATTTTGAGAAGAAATCTGTTGGGGAACATGAAAAGTTTGTGAACCTTGCTAGGGATTTCTTTAAGATGTCGAAGTAGTGTTTGGAGATTCTTGTTCTGCCGGGGATACAAGAACACCTGGCATCACAAGGCTATTAGCTGAGGATGTGGCAGTGACCTTTTAGTAGGATGTCCCTGCCTCTGTACCTATTGGAGAAAGTATCTGCAGAGGTTTTGTGGATGGTTTGAGTATCATCCTAACTCCTAGGGTTTTGAGTAGATGTTGAACGGGGCGATAAGTCTTCAACTGATAAACAAGTGACGAGATGACATGACATAGTTGTATGCTTTAAATCCCTAACTTTTTCCTGGATTATCCTTTCAGATTTTCAGTCCAACGGGATACCCTTTTTCCCCAATCCGCCTTTTCAGGTTTTCGACCTGCCGGGTGTACAATTTTATTTATATATCCCTAATTTTTTTCCCGAACCATTTTGGGCTCGCCAGGATGCCCTTATTTTTTCCTAGGCCTGTCAACCTAGCGGGTCTTTTTCATTGTTTCGTATTTTCCGACTATGTCTGTGTTCATCGGGTGCAGAGGATTATCACTGTCTATCGTAGCAAGTGTTGTCACACTTCCAAAAGTTTTTTATGTGATCGCATGTGCCCTTTCATATGTGGGAGCCTGTGTGGGGCTGCTTCAGGATGAATCTGGTGCACCTGATGTTTGATTAAGTTTCTGATAGTCTTAAATTTCCTAGGTATCTTTTCTAAGAACTGTCATGGAAGGATTCAAAGACATGATACTGACACCATCTGATACTACTGGTACAGACAAGCAATTTGGTAGTACCAAAGGTTCAAATTTTAGTGATTTTTGTTGGAATCCCCGATCAATGTAACAGGCCCCGAGTGGTTCAGATGGAGACCTTCCCCGGGCTATTAAGCACTTTTGGAGATTCTTTACATATTGGCTTGACTTCACCAAATTAACTAGACACCATGTCACGCCCCTTGATTATGAAAGGACTGTTATTGGGAATTTTTTTTCCGTCTGAGGTGATTTTGTCCATTGAGAGGATCTTTGTTCACTGAATATTCGTTGTGTGAATTTCTCTGTTGTTTGAACAATTAGCCATATGCAAACAATGTCATAAAGAATAAAAAGATTATGTCTGTCTTGAAGTTGGAAAATTCATTTTTAATAAAACAAACAAATTTTGTAAGAGTGTGATATCAAGTCCGTATTTGTAGCAAGTCCTACAAGTGTCAGGATACCTTTTGTAACAGTATGCTTCTGAACTAACCCATGCTTCAGCTAGGAATTTTAAGGGTTGTAGCGTGGCCTGGTTCACGGTTTAAGGAACAAAGGATAAAGACTCAAATTTATTTGTACCCACCCATTCTTCGTGATGTTCTTCAGCCATAAACTCAGTTAATTGTGCATTTTGAATCCCAATTGAGTTCTTGAATCATTACTCTGATATTTGGTGATGGTTCAGAAATTGAATGTGTATTTTGAGAAGGCAATCATTTTTTTTGCAACTTTTCTTTTTGTTGAGGATTTGTAGTGACCTTTTTTTTTGACTTTATTATCCGTCTTTTTCATGAACTGTTTCTTTTGCAATTACAGCCAGTGGGATGCCCTAGTTTTTCGTAAGTCTACTTCATAGGTTTTGACATAGAGGGCTTTGATTTTGAGAGATGATGACTTCCTGTCTTAATCATTATGTGGGACCATCACTATCTTTTGGATAGAATCTTCTACACTATTTGTCGTGTATGGAGATAGAGCTTGCGACTGAATGCACTTATGAATTAAGTGAGAAAGCTACCCTGCCCCGGGTTTTGTTTAAGGGTTTTAATTTGTATGAAAAGAAAAAATCTTACTTCTTAGGCTCAAAGGGGTTGACTAGGGATTATCTTCCTTATAACTCCAATGTTTAGGATTTGAAACAACGCCTGTACATCGTCAGCGGGGTCTGTTCAAAAGCATACTGTAGAGATTGTGGTATCATTTTTGTCATCCTCTCTCTAAAGGCTTCCAGCTTTTAATCAAGAGTCGAATATCATAAAAAGGAAGTAAGAAAGAAGTTTTGAAATAGTGAATACAAATTAATTGATTCGAGACAAATATATGCAATGCATTGATGAAATAACAAAGTTTGACATAAATAAGTGTTCGAACAAAAAGAAAATTACAATTTGAAAAATTCAAATGAACAAAAAGCCCGTTTGTATGAACTTGTCACTTCAGATGGTGTGCCTTTGAGGGATGGCAGAAGACTTCATTCTGATCACCTTATGTGAACTCCAGCACTCCTTCATTGATCAGGTCTTGAATCTTATTTTTCCATGCCCAACAGTCATTCGTATCATGTCCAGGACTATCAGAATGGTAGGCGTATATTGCATCAGGATTGTAGTTAGGGGAAAAAGTTTTGGGGTTTGGATGAGGATCCCTTAACGTAATTAACTCCATCTTCAATATGTGTTACAATACCTGAGCCAAGGACATATTGATTTTGGTGAATTTCCTTTTGGCTTGTCTTTCCTTTACTGATTCCCCCGTTCTGATTGAATCGGTGGGGAATAGAAGTCCGCATTACCCTCACAGATTGGTTGAGATTACTCTTATTGCGGCCCTTCTGGTCGTACACGGCATTGGACTCTTTCTTCCTATTGTATGGTCTCTTCTGAGTACTTGAAGATGCAATCCCTTAAATGTCACCACTCCTGAGTTTATTTTCAATATGCCCCCGTATGAGCAAGTCACCCAATTCCCTATCGGCCAAGAGAGATTGATCATTAGTTAGACTCCAAGCTCTAGCAGTTTGCCCCAGACTGTCGTATCTGTCATGAAGAACCTTGCTGATGAGAATCCTAAATTCTTCTTATTCCCGAGCTAATCTTTGGATAATGGCCATCTGAATACTCATCTGGATTCTCATCCTTTCCATTTCAGCTTGCAGTTGTTCTAACTGGTCATCCTTATTGTTGTCAGGATATTTCTTGGTCAAGTTCCCATTGAGGAGTGTTTTCAATTCTTCTTTCCCCTTGGCTAGATTCAGGAACATTTCTTTGATTGAGCATCTTGAGCTTGGAAACCTCTATTGTTTTGTTCGAGAGCCATTTTCCTTGCTGAAATAAATAGCAAGGAAATAAGAAACTTGTACTGAAAGACCTGTTATGGAATGACATGCATGTAATGTTTTCAAGGATCTTGCAGGATAAATACAAGAAGATATTTGAATTTTGACTGCAGCTTGGATTAAGGAACTTTAGTATTTGAATGTCCTTCCTTGGGAAATGAGCTTACCATATCGAGTGGGTCATAGCCTGTGATTAAGTTATCGTGTTTTGGTCTTTTGACGGCATTGGCTAGGGGAAAAATAAATCCCCTTTCCTCTAGCTAGATGTCTGGTTCATCATAACATGTATTACAGGCCCTTGAGATCCTTGGAATGGTTAAGGAAATTCTATGGTATGATGTTATGATGTGTATGCTATGCATCAAGCAAAACGTAGGGTGATGAAGACAAGTATGTCTTGCAGGAAAACCAATTTATTGGATAATGACTGTAAACAAATCCTGCAAGGAAATCATGTTGTTAGATAATAAAACCCTGCAAGTAGTTCAAGTTGAAAGCAAACAAGTCACATAAGCAGCCTTAGGTTTAGGCTTGCATGGGGTTTGTAGGTAAGTACCCTCTTGAAGTTTAGTTGGCTCAACATGTCCTATCAGTAGTAACTGGGTTATAAGGAGTCTCAATATCACTGATCTTTCTTTATCAAGCGTTATTTCAGCTTAGCAATCTTTTCTTGTGGCTGAAACATCTCGAAAGCCCGATGTCAATGAGTGTAGCATCGAGTATCAACCAATCCCAAGCTTTACACCGATGCCGAATATCTCACTATTTTCTAATGGCCAAGTTTATTCAACTAAGGTTCTAAGGTTCGTTAGTGCTTCACGACACCACACGACGACCCGTATTCTCCTCGATTCAACACAAGGGATACTGGTACCAACCAAAGTGTCACACAAACACAGCTACCGCTTCAACCATATCGGTATATGCCGTACAGTCTCCACGATCTATTGCTGTTTACCTAAAAAGATGCCCCTAGATCTGGGTGTAGGATCTATAGTAACAACCCAAACAACCCTCCAAAGATAAAGCATACAAAGCAAGCAAATACAACAGTTTCAAAATGAACTAACTCTAAGGTAACCCCACATTTTATATATCCCCAGCAGAGTCGCCAGTTCTATGATACGGTGGCAGAACCGACTATTTAATACTGGTTTTACGTTTGTGTTTGCAAATGTTGCGGTAAGCAAGAGTCGCCACCGACTTTTGTTTTATCCAAATTAAGAAAAATGTGAAAAGAACAGAAAAAGACCTTTTTGAGAGTTTTCTGAGTAAGGGGGTAGATTATGGAAAGGGAAGGTGTTAGCACCCTTTAAATCCCTAATTTTCTACGGGCTCTTAGAGGTTTGCTCATTTTGAAATACCTTTGTGCTTTGCATGTTTGAAAATGTTTTGAGAATGCCTTAGTATGGAGAACTTTGTAATTTTTCTCGGGATAGTGGAGAAAGTATACAAAGTGTTTTGAAAAATATTTTTGAAAAGTAGTATTTGTGTAAGTGCAAAATGTTTTGAGCAAACATCTAACAGCTATCTATTTTGTACTCGAAAAAAGGTTATTCTTTTCCTCCTTTCCTTTAGACAATACTATCCTACTATTAGTGAGTAGGTAGCCTTGTCGTTAGATGTATAAGGGACATTCGAAGGAACGTTACAATCATGAAGGAAACTTGTGGAGACGCTTTAGCAATTTTTTTTAAGGACTAGATCATTTACCGAGAGGCAACTGTAGGGTCATCGAGGGACTATGACCTTTTTTATTTACGGATCCTTGCTAAAGCGTCCGCATTTTGAGGGACATGACTGTTTTCCGAAGGCAACCAAAGTGGGGTACCCTAGAGGTGTATATGTGCAAGTGTATTATGTTTCAGTTGTTTTTGTCTTTTTGTTAAGTTTGCTAGCGTTTGATTATTAGTCTTTCCATATAAGCCTAATTACTAATAATTAATATATATACAAGAATTTAAAGGGCATAAATGTAAAGTGCGGGAAGGTAAATCCTACCCTATTACATTGCTTTGTGAGAGGTACATTATAGAGATACAAAAAGTAAAGTGCTAGTTACTATTACAAACTGGGAAGCAATTACAACAAGAAGAGAAAAAATGCGAACATAAATAAATGCACAAACTAATTAACAGGGACGTCTAAACCCTAAGGAAGAGAAAACTTTTTGCTTGTTTTGTTTTATTTTAAGAAAATACAAGCCTAAGTCTATTTAATTTTAAATTCAAGAAAAAAGGTTTAAATAATTTATTTATTTATTTACAAAACTAATTTGATTAATAAAACACTAACCTATCTTTTTTTATATTTTGATTTAAAGTTGATTCAAATGATAAAATAAAGAAATAACAAAAAAGAACAAAAATAAAATATAAATGGGAGGGGGGCATCCTTCGATCCAGGGAGAGTCATGGCCTTTCGATTCAGGGAAGAATGATGGTGTTTTTTTATCCAGGGGAGAATGGTCTATTTCGATGGAAGGAAATGCTTCCTTTCGATCTAGGAGAGGTTGGCTATCCTTCAATCCAGTGAAGTAGCTTCCCTTCGATCCACAGAAAGGTGTTACCCTTCGATCCAATGAGGGATGTGGCTTTCGACCCAGAGGAAATTGTCGAAACTGCATAATAGATTACTTGTGAGGGAACTCAATCTGCAAAGATATGTTAGCAAAATAAAAGCATGACCTGGGTGCCAAACCCAGGTCCTTCGATTCTGTGTGCACTAGCCTTATTTATGCTGGATCTGTAGCATAAACGTTAGAGACAAGAAAAAACAAATATAGACCTGGGCATCACACCCAGGCCCTTCGATCATGGATGAAAATCGAATGACTATGACATGCAAAGAAAATATAGAATTTGATTCCTTACATTTCTCTTGCCAACAGTGGTGTATGAATCTGTGGTGATGGGTGTGGGTACCCTTGTTTAAGGATTGCTTCGATTTGGCACTTCTGGATATGGGGATACTTTCTTAAGGGTTGGGATGATTGAAAATGCCTCAGGAAACCTCCAAGAATGTATCTTTAATTTCGTGTGACTCTCTCTCAGATTGTGTCCAACCTCCTTTTGATTTGGCTAATGTCTTCTTTATTTAGAGGGGATGGAGGGGACAAGAGAACAAAGGTTTAAACATCTATAAACAAGTGTTTTCAAAGCCATGAATGATATTTTGTAACTTTGCCAAAGTCATGGAAACTTGTCCATTTTTGAATTTGAATGAACCTGGACATGTTTCCCTCTTTCGAATACCTTCAGTCCCTGCCCTTCGATTGGACCTCTTGTATATCCTTTGAATGGGACTTTGGTTGCCTCCTTCAAAGGGGTCTTTTGAATGGACCATTTGTGTACCCTTCAAATGGGCCTTTGGTTGCCTCCTTCGAATGGACTTTTTGAGTGTCTTTCATATGTATGCTTTGTTCCCTCTTCGAATGGGCCACCAAGGTGTGTCCTTCAAATGGATCAAATCTCATCATTGGGGCCTCTTAGATTGAGCACCTACTCAACTAACCCTAAACAAAAACTATTTCCAGGCTAATCGAAGCTTCCTTCAGAATGCTTTGTGCAGGAAACTTGAGTATGGCAATATGTGGGATTTTGGGCCAACCAACATCTTTGCATATCTCTCTTTCGTTTTTGTTAGAAATATGTGTATCTTTCATTTTGAACCAATGCATGTGCTCTTTTGAAGGGACCACATGCATGCTTTGTGCCTTCTTCGAATGACTCTCCAATGTGTGTCCTTTGACTAGACCTTTGGAATGCTCTTTAGAAGGGGCCATATTGTGTACCATAGTGAAGAAATTGTGTTGAGGAGTCTTGGCCTTATGCATTGAAGGCAACCACAAAGGAAATATTTGTCTTATGCATTGAAGGCAAGCTGAAAGGAGCCTTTGACTTAGTGAATTCAAGGCAAGCACGAAGGGTCTTTTGGCCTGATGAATCGAAACACACTTGTAGGGGTTCTTGCCTTGTGCATCAAAGGCAAGTCGAAAGAAGTCTTTTGCCTTGTGCGCTGAAATAAACATGTAGGAGGCCACTGGTGGTGGATCGTAGGGAACTTGCAGGGGGTTCTCGCCTGAATGAAACTTGGACTAAGGCTTGCTCGAAGGGGAACCAACGCCCAATTGAAGCTGATGGGATAATGCTTGGTCGAAGGATTTTAGAATCCCAGTCGCAACTCCTTGTCCAGATTCCAATCAAAGGATATTGCTGACATGCCAATTGAAGACCCTTTTGTTCACCTGCCATTCGAAGGATATTGTTGACATGCCAATCGAAGGATACTTAAACATCATTCAAAAACTTTCATTTTCTTTAGGCAAGTGTTTATGACCACCCATGTAAGAGAAAACCTTGGAAAACATGAGAGGGAAAATTTTGGGGTACAACAGCTACCTATGTTCAATCTTCTTAAACCCGAGGATTTAGATTGGCTTGTCTGCCTTTCATGGTCTGAAGGTGGAAGATGATTGAACATTAGAGTACCCAGAAATTTGTACACGCATGAAGTAACACTGATGATTGATGATGTCGGGAATGGGCTTACAAATGCCATTTGGAAAAGATGTCAGAGAGTCGTCAGAGATGGGCTTAAAGATGCCATCCAAAGTTGATACTGATTTCATAAGAGGTCTCTTTGTGCGGATTCTTGTTCCAGCTGTCTGAGGAGCACTCCACTGGGGAATATTTATTTATGTTGTTCTCCTGCTTGAGGAAAACTCTGTGGGGAGTAGAGTCTAGGAACTTCAGTTGTCCCAAGCTTTGCTGAAGAGTCATCTCTGTACTGATGAAAGTTTGTTGTTTTCTGGTTGAAATCCAAGCTTCACAGTAACTTGCTGGAGAAAATGGAATTAACTGCTATCTGGAAATGTATCAGAAGAAACTTGTGTAGGGTTGTTTCACCTGGTCGTGTAGATAGTTTTCCTGTCTGGTTTCAGGTATTGATCTACAAGTCAGCTGTTCGTAAATAGTTGTCCTATCTGGTTTCAGGTATTAATCTGGAAATTGCTTTTGTTGGTCGTCAAGATAGTTGTCCTGGCTGGTTACATGTATTAATCTCTGACCTGAGAAAGAAATATAATTTTCCTGGCTTGTTACAGGTATTAATCTTCAATCTCCTTATGTAGGTAGTTTTCCTGGCTTGTTACAGGTATTAATCCATAATATGTCGTCCACAGATAGTTCTCTTGGCTTGTTATAGGTATTAATCTGGAACTTGTTTTACTGGTCACATAGATAGTTTCCCCGTCTGGTTTTTAGCATTAATCTGTGGCCTGATGTATTTGTTGATAAACCCGTTTTGTTTTGGGAATTCATACCACTTGGTCGTGCAAATAGTTTTCCAGTCTGGTTTTGGGCATTAATCTTTGACCTGCTATAAAAGTTGATAGTGTTATCAGTTTCATGTGATGTCATGATGTATGAATTGCATGATTCTCTCAAAATTAATGAGATTGTGATATATGTATTCGTATGCACATGCCATGATGTATGAACATGTAATGCTGTTGCGCAGTATCTTTGTCTGGGAAATTAAATCCCTGACTACTGCTGAAGAATATTGGGAAGCTAAATCTTGGACTGTTGTTGGTGAGTGAAGAAAGTTATTCTTCAATTTCCGTTGGGGATAATGAATGGAGATAGTTTTTTGGGCGTTTCCCTTTCTCTGTCGGGGATCTTCAACTTCTCTTTGAGAATGATTTTGCTGGGGAGAAGAGTTCTGTTGGAAGATTTTACCAATTATGAGAAATAAACTCCATTGGGAGATGAACTTCTGTGGCTAGCGAAATAAACTCTACCGGGGATAAGGCTTCTTAAACTACTTGAAATTTATAAAACTCTATTGCGAAATACTTTGATTTCAGCTCTCTGAGGGAACTTTGCTGGAGAGAGGGATTTTCCAGTGCTTTGTGGTTGAAACAAACTCAAGTTGGGAAGTGTCAGAATAAATCCAAGCCTTGATTGTATATGAAGATGTATCGAAGGGGTATCAGGATAATATCCATATCTGGAGCATATCTGAATTATATCTGAAAGAGAAATCTGGAATGAGTATCAGAATGACATCAATATCTAGAGCGTATCTGAACTGTATCTGAAAGCTGTATTGAATGAATATCAGAATGGCATCACTATCTGGAGCGTATTGGAACTATATCTGGAAGCTGTATTAAATGAGTATCTGAATGGCATCCATATCTGGAGCGTATCTGAATTGTATCTGGAAGCTGTATTGAATGAGTATCAGAATGGCATCCGTATCGGGAGTGTATCTGAACTGTATTTGGAAGCTGTATTGAATGAGTATCAGAATGTAATCCGTATCAGGAGTTTATCTAAACTGTATCTGGAAGCTGTATTAAATGAGTATCAGAGTGGCATCTGTATCTGGAGCGTATATGAACTGTATCTGGAATCTTTATTGAATGAGTATCATAATGGCATCTATATCTGGAGCGTATCTGAACTGTATCTGGAAGCTGTATTAAATGAGTATTAGAATGGCATCCGTATCTGGATCGTATCTGAATTGTATCTGGAACCTGTATTGAATCAGTATCAGAATGGCATCTGTATCTAAAGCATATCTGAACTGTATCTTGAAGCTGTATTGAATAAGGATCAGAGTGGCATCCGTATCTGGAGCGTATCTGAACTGTATCTAGAAGCGATATTGAACTAGTATCATAATGGCATCGTATCTAGAGCGTATCTGAACTGTATCTAGAAATTGTATTTTATGAGTATCAGAGTGGCATCCGTATCTGGAGGGTATCTGAACTGTATCTGGAAGCTGTATTGAATGAGTATCAGAATGGCATCCATATCTGGAGCGTATCTAAACCGTATCTGGAAGCTGTATTGAATGAGTATCAAAATGGAATCCGTATCTGGATCTTATCTGAACCGTTTCTAGAAGAGAATCTGCTTTATTTAGAATGTTTCCGCTGAGAATTCCTGTTTTGTTGTTTTAAGAAGAAATCTGTTGGGGAACATGAAAGGTTTGTGAACCCGACTAGGGAATTCTTTAAGATGTCAGAGCAGTGATTGGAGATTCTTGCTCTGCTGGGGACACAAGAACACTTGACATCACAAGGTTGTAAGCTGAGGATATGGCAGTGAACTTTTAGAAGGATGCTCCTGCCTCTGTATCTGCTGGAGAAAGTATTTGCGGAGGTTTTGTGGATGGTTTGAGTATCATCCTAACTCCTGGGGTTTTAAGTAGATGTTGATCGGGGCGATAAGTCTTCAACTAATAGACAAGTGACGAGATGACAGGACATAGTTGTACGCTTTAAATCCCTAACTTTTTCCTGGACTGTCCTTCCATATTTTCAGTTCAACGGGATACCCTTTTTTGCCCAAGCCGCCTTTTCAGGTTTTCGACTTGCCGGGTGTACAATTTTATTTATATATCCTTATTTTTTTCCCGAACCATTTTAGGTTCACCAGGATGCCCTTATTTTTGCCTAGGCTTATCAACCTAGCGAGTCTTTTTCATGCGTCGGATTTTCCGACTATGTTCATGTTCATCGTGTGCAGAGGATTGTCACTGTCTATAGTAGAAAGTGTTGTCACACTGCCATAAGATGTTTATGTGATTGCATGTGACCTTTCATATGTGAGAGCCTATGTGGGGCAGCTTCAGGATGAATCTGGTGCACCTGATGTTTGATCAAGTTTCTGATAGTCTTGAATTTCCTAGGTATCTTTTCTAAGAATTATCATGGAAGGATTCAAAGACATGATACTGACACCATCTGATACTACTGGCGCAGACAAGCAATTTGGTGGTACCAAAGGTTAAAATTTCAAAATGATTTTTGCTGGAATCCCCGATCAATGTAACAGGCCTTGAGTGATTCAGATGGAGACCTCCCCCCGGCTACTCAGCACTTTTGGAGATTCTTTGCATATTGGCTTGACTTCACCAGATTAACTAGAAACCATGTCATGCCCCTTGATTATTAAAGGCCTATTATTGGAAAAAAATTTTCCATCTGAGGTGATTCTATCCGCTGAGAGGATCTTTGTTCACTGAATATTCATTGTGTGAATTTCTCTAATGTTTGAACAATTAGCCATATGCAAACAGTGTCATTTAAAGAATGCAAAGCTTATGTCTATCTTGAAGTTTGAAAATTCATTTTTAGTAAAACAAACAAATTTTGAAAGAGTGTGATATCAACTCAGAATTTGTAGCAAGTCCTACAGGAGTCAGGATACCTTTTGTAACAGTATGCTTCTGAACTAACCCATGCTTCAGCTAGGACTTTTAAGGGTTATAGTGTGGCCTGGTTCACGGTTTAAGGAACAAAGTATAAAGGCTCAAAATTTATTTGTACCCACCCATTCTTCGTGATGTTCTTCATCCCTAAACTCAGTTAATTGTGCGTTTTGGTCCCAGTTGAGTTCTTGAATCATTGCTCTGATATTTGGTGATGGTTCAGAAATTGAATGTTTATTTTGAGAAGGCAGTCTTTTTTTTTGCAACTTTCCTTTTTGTTTAGGATTTGTAGCGACCTTCTTTTTTTTAACTTTGTCATCCCTGTCTTTTGCCTGAACTGTTTCTTTTGCGATTACAGCCAGCGGGATGCCCCAGTTTTTCTTAAGTCTCCTTCATAGATTTTGACTTAGCGTACTTTTCTTTTGAGAGATGATGACTGCCTGTCTTAATGATTATGTGGAACCATCACTATCTTTTGGAGAGCATCTTCTACACTATTTGTCGTGTATGGAGATAGAGCTTACGACTGAATGCACTTCTGAATTAACTGAGAAAGCTACCCTGCCCTGGGTTATGATTAAGGGTTTTAATTTGTATGAAAAGAAAAACTCTTACTTCTTAGGCTCAAAGGGGTCGACTAGGGATTATCTTCCTTATAACTCCACTGTTTAGGATTTGAAACAACCCCTATACATCGTCAGTGGGGTCTGTTCAAAAGCATATTGTAGAGATTATGGTATCTTTTTTGTCATCCTTCCTCTAAAGGCTTACAACTTTTAATCAAGAGTTTAATATCATAAAAAGGAAGTAAGAACATAGTTTTGAAATAGTGAATACAAATGAATTGATTCAAGACAAATATATGCGATGCATTGATGAAATAACAAAGTTTGACATAAATAAGTGTTCGAACTAAAAGAAAATTACAATTTGAAAATTTCAAATGAACAAAAAGCCCCTTTGTCTGAACTTGTCACTTCAGATGGTGTGCCTCTGAGGGATGGCAGAAGACTTTATTCTGATCACCTTGTGTGAACTCCAACACTCCTTCATTGATTAGGTCTTGAATCTTATTTTTCAATGCCCAACATTCATTTGTATCATGTCCAGGACTATCAGAATGGTAGGCGCAATTGCATCAGGATTGTAGTTAGGAGAAGAAGTTTTGGGGTTTGGATGAGGATCCCTTAACATAATCAACTCCATCTTCAACATGTGCTGCAATACATAAGCCAAGGACATGTTGATTTTGGTGAATTTCCTTTTGGGCTTGTCTTGCCTTTGCTGATTACCCCGTTGTGATTACATCAGTGTGGGAATAGAAGTCTGAATTACCCCCACAGATTGGTTGAGATTACTCTTATTGCGGCCCTTCTGGTTGTACACAAAATTTGACTCTTTCTTCCCATTGTATGGTCTCTTCTGAGTACTTGAAGATGCAGTCCCTTGAATGTCATCGCTCTTGAGTTTATTTTCAACATGCCCTCGTATGAACAAGTCACCCAATTCCCTATCTGCAAAAGATATTGATCATTGATTAGGCTCCAAGCTCTAGCAGTTTGCCCCAGACTGTCGTATCTTTCTTGAAGAAGCTTGCTGATAAGAATCCTCAATTCTTCTTGTTCTCGAGCTAAACTTTGGATAAGGGCCATCTGAATACTCATCTGGATTCTCATCCTTTCCATTTCAGCTTGCATTTGTTCTAAATGGTCATCGTTATTGTTGTCAGGACATTTCTTGGTCAAGTTACCGTTGAGGAGTGTTTTCAATTCTTCTTTCCCCTTGGCTAGTTTCAAGAACATTTCTTTGAATTGAGCATCTTGAGCTTGGAAACCTCTGTTGTTTTGTTCGAGAGCCATTTTACTTCCTGAAATAAATAGCGAGAAAATGAGAAACCTGTACTGGAAGACCTGTTATGAAATGGCATGCATGCAATGTTTTCAAGGATCTTGCGGGATAAATACAAAATGATATTTGAATTTTGACTACAGCTTGGATTAAGGAACTTTCATATTTGAATGTCCTTCCTTGGGAAATGAGCTCACCATATCGAGTGGGTCATAGCCCTTGATTCAAGTTGTCGTGTTTTGGTCTTTTAACGACATTGGCTAGGGGAAAATAAATCCCCTTGCCCTTTCCTAGATGTCTGATTCTTCATAACCTGTACCACAGGCCCTTGAGATCCTTGGAATGGTTAAGGAAATGCCTGGTATGATGTTATGATGTGTATGCTATGCATCAAGAAAAACGTAGGGTGATGAAGACAAGTATGTCTTGCAGGAAAACCAATTTATTGGATAATGACTGTAAACAAATCCTACAAGGAAATCATGTTTTTAGATAATAAAACCCTGCAAGTAGTTCAAGTTGAAAGCAATCAAGTCACACAAGCAGCGTTAGGTTTAGGTTTGTATGGGGTTTTTAGGTAAGTACCCTCTTGAAGTTAGTTGGCTCATCCTGTCCTATCAGTAGTAATCAGGTTCTTGCGGCCGAAACATCTCGAAAGCCTGATCTCAATGAGTGTAGCATCGGGTATCAACCAATCCCCATCTTTACACCGAGGCCGTCTATATCACTACTTTCTAATGTCCATGTTTGTTCAACTATGGTTCTAAGGTCCGTTAGTGCTTCACGACACCACACGACGGTCCCGTATTCTCCTTGATTCAACACAAGAATACCGGTACCAACCAACGTGTCACACCAACACAGTTATCGCTTCAACCATATCGGTCTACACCGTATAGTCTCCACGATCTATTGTTGTTTACCTAAAAAGATGCCCCGAGATCCGGGTGTAGGATCTATAGTAACAACCCAAACAACCCTCCAAAGATAAAGCATACAAAGCAAGAAAATACAACAATTTTAAAATGAACTAAATCTAAGGTAACCCCACTTTTTATATATCCCCAAAAGATTCTCCAGTTCTATTGTACGGTGGCATAACCGACTATTTAATATTGGTTTTGCATTTGTGTTCGCAAATGTTGCGGTAAGCAAGAGTCGCCATCGAATTTTCTTTTATCCAAATTAAGGAAGGTGTGAAAAGAATAGAAAAAGAACTTTTCGAGAGTTTTATGAGTAAGGGGGGTAGAATATGGAAAGGGAAGGTGTTAGCACCCTTTCCATCCGTAATTTTCTATGGGCTCTTAGAGGTTTTCTCATTTTGAAATACCTTTGTGCTTTGTGTGTTTGATAATGTTTTGAGAATGCCTTAGTACGGTGAACTTTGTAATATTTCTCGGGATAGTGGAGAAAGTATACAAAGTGTTTTGAAAAATGTTTTTGAAAAGTAGTATTTGTGTAAGTGCAAAATGTTTTGAGCAAACTTCTAACAGCTATCTACTTTATACTCGAAAAATGGTTATTCTTTTCCTCCTTTCCTTTAGACAATACTATCCTACTATTAATGAGTAAGTAGCCTTGTCGTTGGATGTATAAGGGACATTCTAAGGGAAGTTACAGTCACGAAGGCAACTTGTGGAGACGGTTTAGTAATTTTGTTTAGGGACTAGATCATTTACCGAGAGGCAACTGTAGGGTCATCGAGCGACTATGATCTTTTTTATTTACGGGTCTTTGCTAAAGCGTCCCCGTTTTGAGGGACATGATTATTTTTCGAAGGCAACCAAAGTGGGATACTCTAGAGGTGTATATGTGCAAGTGTATTATGTTTCATTTATTTTTGTCTTTTTGTTAAGTTTGCTAGCGTTTGATTATTAGTCTTTCCATACAAGCCTAATTACTACCAGTTAATATATATACAAGAATTTAAAGGGCATAAATGTAAAGTGCAGGAAGGTAAATCCTACACTATTACATGGCTTTGTGAGAGGTACATTATAGAGATGCGAAAAGTAAAGTCCTAGTTACTATTACAAACTGGGAAGTAGTTACAACAAGATGAGAAAAAAAGTGAAAATAAATAAGCATGCAAACAAATTAACAGGGACGTCTAAACCCTAAAGAAGAGAAATATTTTTGCTTGTTTTGTTTTATTTTAAGAAAATACAAACCTAAGTCTATTTAATTTTAAATTCAAGAAAAAAAGGTTAAAATAATTAATTAATTAATTTACAAAATTAATTTGATTAATAAAACACTAACCTAATATTTTTTGTGATTTTGATTTAAAGTTGATTCAAATGATAAAATAAAGAAATAACAAAAAATAAAAAAATAAAATATAAATGGGGGGGGGGGGCATCCTTGGATCCAGGAAGAGTCATGGCCTTTCGATTCAGGGAAGAATGATTGTGTTTTTTTTATCTAGGGGAGAATGGTTTGTTTCGATGGAAGGAAATGCTTCCTTTCGATCTAGGAGAGGTTGGCTATCATTCAATCCTGTGAAAGTAACTGCCCTTCGATCCAAAGAAAGGTGTTACCCTTCGACCCAATGTGGGATGTGGCTTTCGACCCAGAGGACATTGTCGAAACTGCTTGATAGATCACTTGTGAGGGAACTCAATCTACAAAGCGCCATAGTGCAGAAACTGTGTTAAGGAGTCTTGGCCTTGTGCATTGAAGGCAAGCAAAAAGGAAATCTTTAAATTAGTGAATTCAAGGCAAGCATGAAGGGGATTTTTGCCTGATGAATCGAAACACACTTGTAGGGTTTCTTGCTTTGTGCATCAAAGGCAAGTCGAAAGAAGTCTTTTTCCTTGTGCGCTAAAATAAACATGTAGGAGGCCACTACTGGTGGATCAAAGGGAACTTGCAGGGGGTTCTCGCCTGAATGAAACTTGGACTAAGGCTTGCTCGAAGGGGAACCAACGCGCAATCGAAGTTGATGGGCTAATGCTTGGTCGAAGGGTTTTATAATCCCATGCGAAACTCCTTGAACAGATGCCAATCGAAAGATATTGTTGACATGCTAATCGAAGACCCTTTTGTTCACCTTCCAGTCGAAGGATATTGCTGACATGCCAATCGAAGGATACTTAGACATCATTCAAAAAATTTCATTTTCTTTAGGAAAGTGTTTGTGACCACCCATGTAAGATAAAACCTTGGAAAACATGAGAGGGCAAATTTTGGGGTACAACACACTGGATTAGGATTGAACTTCATCAAATGATTTTCTCAAAGATGCGTTGCTTTTATTTATCAAGATTCTATTTGGTTGAGATACAAAGTGTGAGCTACGGTGTAAAGGTGATTTGGTGGATTCATTTTGGGTATATTATTTTTGTCATTTCAACGACGAGATAATTTTGAATCTTAAGAATTTGAAGCCAAAGGTTCAAGGATAGATCACAAGTTCTAATTACAAGGTATGTTTGGGTTTGACTCAAGGTTAATGTTAAAAATCCATTCATATAGTATACAAGATACAAATTTGACAAATCGGATTCATATTCTAAGTTGGGAGATTGGCTCATTTGTAAGTAATAGAATTACAAGACAAAGGTTTAGTTCAAGTTTCAATATCACTTGGTGCATCTTTATTCATCACACAAATTTTATTCAAAATTTCCAACAAAAAATTCTTTAAGTTACCACCTTCAATGCTATTACATCATCACAACACATCCATCGTTCAAGTTCTAACCTACTTCATTCATCATCATAATAAATCACAATGAGTCGTCAATTTCTATCAAGGTTCATTCAAAGTGGAAAGCATACAATATCATCCATGATATATTTCAAGGTTACAATTTGAAACATGTACAAAAGAAAATTTTGGAATCAAGGTTATAATAGTGGTCATTACATTCACCACATCAAGGATGAACATACTGGGCAATGGTGGAAATTTGATGATGAGGTTGTTATTAGCTTGGGTAGTTGTCCATTTGCTGAAGAAGCTTCATGCTTTGCCACCAAATCTGTTAAGAATGATGTAGATCATTCTAATTTCTCTGAAGTAAAGGTAGATGACAGTAATAGAAATGGTTTAAGTGTCAAAGTTTCACAATCTTAACCTATGGAGATATTTTCATCTAGTGATGCATATATGTTGATGTACCTCTTAAGAAGAACAAACAGTTAAGTAAGAATGAGGGAATCGTTAGTAGTTCTAACCATACTGAAAGAGACGCTGATTCAGTTATCGCACAAGTAAATGGTTGTCTTCTTCATTTTTGAAAAGAGATTTAAAATTCCAATACCTAGTTTCTCGATGCTTTCCAGCAGTACAACCATAGGAAACATGTAGAATTGAGTTGTATAAATGAAAGGAGAGAAGAAGTTCCTTCTGTTTTAGTTGAAGGAGAAAGTATTGGACAGAAGCAAAGGTGCAGAAAATCACAATCCAGCTAATGCAAAGAACTACATTTATTTACACTTGCCACAGGAGTCTGAGGTTAAAGGTAAGCCACAAGCTAGATTAACTGGTAGAAGGTGAAAGTTTGCAGCAAATTAAACTTTTGGTTTCCTTGAGAAACCTTGTGATTGCACTTGGTTATCAATCACCCATTTGCTATAATATTGTAGTGTCACTTCTAGAGAATGGAGTTGATATTAATAGTCCAGATGAAATCAATCTTCTTGAAGATAGCATGCTGCTATGGGAGGCCACACTTTCCCAAGCACCATTAATGGTGCCTCAATTACTATCATACTTTTCACGCCTTGTGGGGATTATGGAAAGAAATTTTTACCATTTGCAGGTTGCAGTGAACATAATTGAAGATTACATAATCTTGGGTGGAAATGACTTTTAAGCACGCATGCAACAAATATTTCTAAATTTATTGATCCAGTTGGTGTGAATGTCAATGACAAAGGCTTACTTTCTATTCTTTCAGTAGTTGACATATTAATTCAGTGTTTCCCCATAGAAGTTCCACCATTTATTAGAAATACATTACAAAATTAATTGTCTTATGTTTGAGTGATGGAGATGACCGAGACCCTTCTAAAACATCTGTTAAAGCATCTCCTGCTGCCATCCTGGCAAGGGTTTTGGTGATGATTACAAATTCACTTGCTAAATTAGCATCAGATCCATCGACTAATCAACTACTTCAGACGACATCTATTCCAAATCATAAAATTAGAATTAAATCAAAATTACAGTTCAACAATACAGCAGAAAAAAATTAGAAAGTCGGGGAAGAAGAAAAGAAAAACATGGAAAATTAAAACAAATCCCTAACAGAATCCAAACTAAATATAACCGATTTTGCAGAAAAATCAGAAAAATATCTCTCTTCTCTCTACTTCTAATCTCTGGATTTTCTCCACCAATCATCATCTTCTTTCTTCACCACCACTCCACCTTCATATATTCAACCTTCAATCCTCCCTTCTTCTCTCAACCATTCTCAGAAACCATTCATCATTCTACCTTCACTCTCCTCGTGCAGATTCATCATCACATCTTCATCCTTAAATATTCATAGAAGAATCACATAACCTTCTCTCTGCAATCTTCATCTCTCACTCCCTTCTATGAAACTTGTTCTTCCTATCTTTCGCTCCACCTTCCATCAACAAAGCATCTGCAACTTCATGCAACTTCAGCCATCATCTTTGTCACACCTCGATTCCACATCATTCACATCAATTATCTTCATGCATTAACATCACTCCTGCATTAACAGCATCACAACTGCAACATCATCTTCTTCACATTAACACCGCAAATATTTTATTTCACATGTATCTTCATTGCACAAGATTTCACATCCTCTGCTTCAACAAATTTCAACAATCAACACATCAGGTTTTAACCTTCAAACTGCTTCTAACAGCATCGCGTTTTCAACATCAATAATACTACAACAATAGTAAATTCACAAAAGAAATAGAAGAAGAGAAGAGGAACCTAAAAGCCAAATTTACCTCTTCTTCTCTCTTGAATCGATTCCGTCTTTTTTTCTTCTATAAATCTGTGACGGAGATCGTGTAAACGAACAAACAGAGGTGAGTTTGAATCGGAGGGGAGAAATCATAATAGGATGATGACGAAGCAAACCGGATGGAGAAATTTAGAGTAAGACGAAGGCTGAGAAGTGAAGAAGATAGAGACAATTGAGACGAAGTCGTCGCACTTTGTGAGGGAGATGAAGAGACACATTTTCTCTCTTAACCCTAATCCATTTTCCATTTTTTATTATTTTTATTCTTTTGTTCAATTTAACAAAACAAAAGGAACTGGATAACAGGTTGAAACATTTTTTGAAGGTGATGATGGACCGGTGACTTGGCGGACCGAAAATATCTTCCTTAGGCCCATGCGCATGGTTTTTCTTTGAAGCCTGGAGGAATTGAAGAAAAAAAGCTTATGGGCTCAGTGGGACTGACACCCGAAGCAGTGTACTGAGCCACACTCCTTGATTCAACATATACTCCCCTGTTCTACACTAATTCTCATATTGTTCTCAAAATTTTAGAAATTAGTCTTTTAATGTTTCTTGTACATTTTTTGGCTGAGCATTTGTGTGAATATTAATATGTTGATTCCTCACTTGATGATATTTTTACATAATTTTTCTATTGATTTAGGAATTAATTGAATTAATGCTTGGTACATGATTAGAATTAGGATTTTAGCGTATTCTTGTCGATTCCATATCCTTGATTTAATTTGCTTGGTGTAATAAATGGTTTAATGGTAGGTTCTGATCCTTGAATGGATGCTTGAGTTGTGCTTATATTGCCTTGTTAATTTCTAACTCAGTTGGTGTATTTTTGTGCAAGCTTCCAACAGAGATTTCTTGTATAATTTTGTATCTTCGTGCAGGATTATCGTATGATAATTCGAATGTATGTGGCTTTTTTTCACATGGAGGCTTCGACTCTTATCTTTTACTTCCGATTTTATGATTATTTCTCTTTGGTTGATGTAAAGCATGCACGAAGTTTTCCGGGCTACTCTACTTTGCTTTCTATGCTATGAACTTTTGTTCGTTTAATATTTTCCATGGTTTCTCATTTCAGCATTTTATCTCTTTCTAGAGATAATGTATAGTAGGGGAATTTATCGCTTTCTAGAGATCATGTGAATTATGAAGTAGGAAATAAAGAGCGTTCACTCGAAGTCGCTGTTTAAAGTCTTGTAGCAGGCCCCACTTTCTGTATGCTATATGTGTTTGTTTAAAATCCTACCTTTGAAGTAGGTATGATTCACATGTACTTACATTTGTGCCCATATTATATTATAGATGATAAGTCCTCAAAAGGAGGAAAGCAGGGAGGGTCCGTAATCGACCCCTGCACATTCTAGTATGTGTCATCCTTAGCTCATGTTGTATGTCGATGTGTCAGAGTCATGCAGATCTTATGTATCGAGTTCATCAAGTGGGGAAGGGTTTTGCAATCAAACCCTCACACTTTGTCAGCAGTTCACATTGGCCGATGCTGACACTCCGTGATCATTCATATTATCTTTTGTCGCCTACCTTGATCTTCTATATCTTGGTAAGGTGTTCAGTTGCTTTGGACGTCACATTTTTATTTCATCTGTCTCCTACTTGTTTGTTTCGGGTGATCCTCTCCCCTTAGCTAAAGCATTTCTCTCGTTTCCCCCATCCCTTTGAGTCAGTATGTTTGTGTGCTTTTGCCAAAGCACTTGTTGCTTATTTGTTTGCTATACCATGTTCCTTTAGGATTGCTCGATTAGAGTAGCTTTCGAGCTAGACATTATGATAGGTATCCATGCATGTTAAAATAGGGTAGAGATTTCCATTTGTGTCCCCAACCTTAGGATCAATCATTGTATGATAACATTAGGGATATGTTTAGGTTAGTCTCCCTTAGATATTTATCTTTCTTTTGCATCCTTGCATTAAGACTAAAAACTCTTTTTCTTGAAAAAAGTATAAAACATCTAACAACTTTTAAATCCTTCTTTAAGGTAAAAGATATTAACCAATGCAAACTCTTTTGCGCCTTCGGGATTTTCTTTCAAAATTTTCGGAAAGAACATGTTGATTCACTTTTGTGCTGACGCGTAAGTCTCCAAAGGTCGAGCTGCGGCATAACGCAAAATTAATATTGTTCATTAAAAAACACAAAAAAAAATCAAAACTTTTAAGCTGAACTACAGTTGCTCTGCTTCCTTAAAAGGGATACGTAGGCATTGGGGTAGGGCCCGAACGAGCACAACTTTGTTTTCCCAACATTATTTTCTATTTTCTTTTGCATGCATTCCCTCTTTCCATTTTCTTTTAGCTCTTAAGCATAGATATTAATTCTTACACACCCATAACATTGACAACAATAGTGGATACCGTATATTACTACGGGCGTGTGGGGTGGTAATACCTTCCCCTCGTATAATAGACTCTCTTACCCGTATCTCTTAGTCGTTCGACCTTGATTTCACCCTTCTCAGGTTTACTCGATGTTTACCTTTCCCTTCCCATGGGATAAAAAATATCTGATGGCGACTTCATTGGTTTCATTATCAGTTTATTGTTTCGTCAATTGTTTCAGCTGGTGACTTCACTGGGAACAGGTCGACCAAATGCTGGTCCATCCCGGAGTCGCTCCTAGCTCTTGTTTTATTTTCTTTGGGTGTTTAATTTTATGCTTTAAGTTTATTCATTTATACATGTTTATTTGAGCATATGTTTGCATTACATTTTATTGCTTTCTATATTGGTTATCTATTATGATGGATTCTGGTTTTCCATGTTAGATGGGTGTTACTATTGAGGTATAAGGCATAGTATCCAGGCTAGAGTGCACTAAGACACTAGGAATAGAGTGGGGGTATGACGGCTATAGGACATGGTCCGATTAGTACAGTCATGTCATATACCACACTCGGATGAGGTTCAAATAAATTACTTTTGACACCCACATTTATGGGTAAGGTGGTAGTACTTTCAGGCGAACCCGTGATTTTGAGTTACCTTTGACCTACCTTGACCTAGTCTTTACCCGTGAGTGGGGAGGGAATAATTATCACAGGTACAAAAGGTGACTATTTGTTCTGATGGTGTCCATATTGTTCTATTAATGACTATGTTTCTTTGGTTATGTTATGGACCTTTGATCCTGATATATTCAATTTGTTCAAGAGATTATACAATGGCTATTCATGGTACTTGGTTCTGTTGTCTTATGAAATTGGTACCAAACCTTTGATCCTGTGATATTCATATTATTCAGCAGATTTATACAGCAGTTATCCAGAGGATTGTATAGTTGTTATGCTGAACTTTTGAACCTATGGTATTGCACTTGCATCATAGCATATTTATTTTCCCAAAAAAAGAAATGTGTAAAAATTTATGCATGAAAAGAGTTAACACATGTTATTTCCATTTCCAAGGAATCGTGCTTGTAAACATTAGGTTGTGTTTGTCTATCTCTTACTTACAAAAGAATCAAAACATACGGGTTTCTTGAAAATGATTGATCATGGAATTGCATCCACTCATTCACCTCATACATCTTCATGCATTCATAACAGGTACTCAGAGTGGGGAATTCTTATCCGTGCCCGCTATTCTTTTTCAACTGCAAGTCTTGACTTCCCACCGCTCTTTGATCCGAAAGAGCCATGGAACAACTTCATGGGGAATTGGACGAGAAGAAAAATCAGATCGGGCTATTTATTGGGGATACGCAAGCAATAGCCTGTAGTTAGAAATTATCAAGGGCGGAAAAATAACCAGTTAGAGACTTTGTTGAGTCAGTTATGGAAAGTTATGAAGACAATGTCAGCAAGGGAAAGTGATCCTATATATGGTGTTGCTACAGAATCTGTCATTCATCCCCAATCTATGGGGCAATTTTTAAATCGAGATATACTTTGTGGGTCTCGTCCAGAACTTTGTGTTCCTGGATTGTCTCGTTAGTAGTTAGTTTCTGGTCTCCAAGTGAGCTTGTGGGCAAAAGCTTATCATCAAAGATAGAAAAATCTTGAGAAGCAGGTTGATACAATCTCTATACCTTGTATCCAGTTACTTCCTTGTGTGTTAGAAGCTCGGTTGATTAAGCTCCATACTTTGGGCCATCCTCGTATAAATTTCTCCCCTAATTTCGATGCAAATGCTAGATGTGTCTCCCATTCGGGGGAACCTGGTTATGATATTGAAGACATCAAGGGTTGAAGTATGACATCTAGTACTAGTCTGGCTTCTTTTCCAAGGTTCAGTTAATGTTTGGCAAACCGTTTCAGACTCTTTCTCCTCAGCTGAATGTTGTTGCTGTGTAGTAGAAGATGGGGATGCTTCTAAGATAAAGAAGTATAAGATGTCAAGATCTTGGACATTTGCTGTTGTATAGAAGAAAAATACCTCAAAGGTCAAATTCTACATTCATAGTTTAGTTTCTTCTATGTAGTAGAAGATTCTTTGTTACAGTTTCTGAATTTTTCTTCTGTGTAGTAAAATACGAAGACTCTTTTATGAAGTAGGAGATTCTCCGTAATTCGGTTGCTAAAACTTCTCTTTTGTGAAGTAGGAGATGAAGTTTACTTTCTTCTTTGTAGTAGAAGATCCTTTGGTATGGTTGTTGGATTTTTCTTCTATGTAATAGAAGATGGTGCTTCTTTTGTGTAGTAGGAGACGCTCCGGAATACAGCGGCCGAATTTCTCTTATGTGTAGTAGAAAGATGGTTGGAATTTCTTCTCTGTGGTCGAAGATACTTTATGATGTAGTTTATGAAAGTTCGGTTGATAAAGCATTCATAACATTTTGTTAAGGGAATTCGATGTGATTACCATGTTGGGGCATCTGGCCATTCAATTGAAGATTGTAAGCCATTCAGAGATGAAGTGCAATACTTGCTTGAAGCAAAAACAATTATTCTCGCACCAATTGGTCAGATTTGAAGTCTCCTTTGACTTAGTGAATATCAAGATGCCAGATCATCTTATGAAGCAACAAGTCCATACGGGGACTAGTCTCCTCAACATGGATATTTCAAATTACATTTACATTCTCATTTGTAATCTTTCTTGTTCTGGTTCAGTACTTTCTTGTATGCAAAACTTGCTTATTTTCGAATACTAATCATAATGCATTGAATGTGTTTGTCTTGAATTAATCCATTCGTATTCACTCTTAAATGTGTTTTTCTTTTCTTTTTGATACTTAACTCTTGTTAAATGAAGCAAAAAACTTTGGAGGGAGGATGAGGAAAATGTACCAAAAATCTCAATTGGCATGCTTTTGAATAAAAACGCTGCTGACGATGTACAAGCCTTGTTTCAAATTCCCAAAAACTAGAGATATATGGGACATAGACCCTCGTTAACCCCTTTAAGCCTTGAAGTAGGAGTTTCTTTTCTATTTAGAAAAAACCCTCACATTTAACCCGGGGCAGGGTAAATTTCAGTTAATCTGATCGAGCGTTCAAAACTCATCGAGAGTGCACATTGTTGTACCCCATAATTTACCCTCTTTTCATATACGCATATTATTGGTTTTATGGTTATGGAATAAAGGTATATTTATCAAGATTCTTCAGGTTACAAGTGATGTTTATTTCGCCAATGGATGTTCTCAGAGTATTTTCCGTGCTGAAGATCGGTTCGCCGTTTTGCAATGATTCGGGGTTCAAAGATTCACAAGTCCAACCCGGCGCGTCATATTCAGGTGTTCTTTCGCCAAGATATCTCTGATAACATATTATCAAATTCAGGTTGGGCTCAAGAGTCAATTCTTTAAAGAAGGTCTCTGAATGTGTGACTTTTCTCGAAGAAATATGGTGAAAAAGTGTGCTGAAAGTGCAGTTTTTACGCACTAAAAAATTCATAACTTGAAGATCGTGGCTTTTTTTGAACCCGTTTCGGTGGCCAAAATTCCGTCTTGACGTCATATACGTATTCATCTCTCACGGATGGAAGCCAATTTCAATCAGAAGGTATTCAAAAATGCGGATTTATCAAGTATTTTCGTACAGAAAATTTGTGATAGAAGTTTATTTGCGCCATGTTCAGAAAATCATAAATTGGTCGATTTTCATCGTATCGAGCTGGTTTCAGCGCTAAAATTTCAAAAATTGAGTTGTCTAAGTTTTCACAGGAGGTATTAAGTTCGAACGGTATCCAAAAGGCCTTTTTTTTTTGCTCAGAGTGCGTGTGACCCGCTGAAAATGCTGAATATTATTTCATCTGGTCCGAAACTTCAAAAATTCATAACTCGGTCAATTTTTATCGGATCGGGCCCATCTTTTTACACAAGGTCACTGGCTCATATATCTACAACTTTGCTTCCAAAGTCGAGACCGGGTTATGCTCCGATCAATACCATATTTTTATTGGAGAACGTGTCAGAGTTGACACTGGAGCCCAAAATAAGTTTATCTGAGCCAAAATTTCAAAAATTCATAACTAATTCACCGTTTATCCGATTGAGCCCATTTTCGGACAGGAATTAGTTCTCGATGTCGGATACATTTTGTTTTCACGTTTCAACTTAAAAAATTGCACTTAAGCCCCTGAGATTTAGCCTGGAACATGACAGACTCAAGTGAACATTGGAGGCCCAATTGCACATTCAAAGCCCATATCTTTGCTCTAATTTCCATTATATAATCTCATTCTTTTCACACAAAGAACCAGGAGGAAAAAAAACCTTTGTCACAATCCTGTCAAAATATCAAATTCTTTCAAGAATCCTAAAACCTTGAAATCCTTATTACAAACCCCCATCTCACTACAAACAAGCCATCCTTGTTACAAATCCACATCTCACTACTTCTCCAGTAAGGGTAAGGCTGGTTTGATCTCCATGATCAAAAGGGTATAACCATTCATACATGCCATATCAGTTTTAATATTATAAAATTTCATATATTTACTTTATTTCTATTTCATGATATAATAATTTATTTAATGTGTTCATGAGATTCAGCACTGCAGATTTAGACAGGATCTCATGCAGGATTATTACAAAACGCAGAGGGCAAAACAGAACAACCAATGCATGGCGAGGCAGACATCCTGAGATGGTTAAGGGCGTGGGTTCAACAACCACCCCTATTGGTTTTGGTTTTCTTCCTTTCTATTTATCTTTTTAACTATTTTCATTCTTTCTGTTTAAAACTTTTTTTTCTTCATAAAACTTAACATTTTTCACAAACCTTTGATTTTTCCTCCTAAACTCGAATAATTAATTTTAGGTTTTTCTAATTTAATTTTAGGTTTTAAATTAATTTGTGGTTTATCACCCATCCCTGAAATTTGCATTATCTTTATTTTCTAACCCTATTTTTCATTGATGTTTCTTCTCCTATCTATTTTTTTGACAAACTTAATTCTTTCTTATTAATCATTACACATAAACCTTTTTTTCAAAATTAACTTTTTTTAATTAAAATTGATTAGGTTTTAGGTTTTTTAATAAACTTTTTTTTTTAAAATTAACTTTTTTTAATTAAAATTAATTAGGTTTTAGGTTTTTTAATTAACCTTAACATTTTCAAAATTAACCTTTTTTAATTAAAATTAATTAAGATTTAGGTATTTTAATTAACATTTTTTCAAAATTAACATTTTTTTATTAATTAAAATTAATTAGGTTTTTTAGGTTTATTTAATTAATTATCACAAATCATTTTTTTCATAAAAAAAATCACCAAAACATTTTCTTTTCTATTTCCATCTTATTTTTATTTTTCTAGATAAATTGTATAGGTCGCATTATCAATGTAATAGCGTAGATTTATCTTTTATCGCATTTTTTCCTAATTATGTAATTGCTTCTGGGATGTAATAGTTTTAGGATTTCTTTTATGCACTCTTCACTATTATGTAACTACCCCAAAGCTCTATAATAGCTTAGGTTTACATTTCCGCCTTTATCTCCTGTTACTATATTTTATGCAATGCTTAGATTAATAGGATTGTATGGAAAGATAAAAATGAACGATAGAAAACCTTAATTGCAAGATAAATATAACTAAAAAAATACACTATTACACACTTGCACCTCTAGGGTACTCCCCACTTGGTTGCCTCGGAAAACAATGGTCATGTCCCTCGAACGTAGGGATATCTTAGCAAAAGACCCTCAATATAAAAGTCATCATAAAGATCATAGTCCCTTAACGTCCCTCGAGTTGCCTACGAAAAATGATCTTGTCCCTCGATGTTGCCTACGAATATATGATGACAGTCCCTTCAAAATGCTAAGGTATCCTTACATGTTGCCTTCAATGACCATTACGTCTCTTTCGATAGTCCCTCAAACATCCAACGAATAGGGTTACCTATTCACTAATACTAGGATAACACGGTCTAAAGGATAGGAGGAAAAGAACGCCTTTTCTCGAGTAGGTAGATAACTGTTAGGTACTTGCTCAAAACGACAAATCTTTTACACCATAAACTTTCAAACAAACTTTTCAAACTAAAGTTTTCAAAAACAACTTCGTAACACCCTTGAGGACTGATACAAGGGTTATCACTAAGTAAAACATTTTCAAGACAAACGCACGCAAGCAATTTGAAAAATGAGTAAGTACCTAAGAGCCCGTAGATAACTACGGATAGAAAGGATGCTAACACCTTCCCTTTCTATAATCAACCCCCCGTACTCAGAATATCTCGAAAAAAAGTTTTTTCTATTCTTTTCCCTTTTCCATGATTGGATGAAATAAAAATCGGTGGTGACTCTAGCTTACTGCAACATTTTACGAACAAAAAACACAAATCAGGATTAACAGTCGGTTCTGCCACCGTATTACAGAACTGGAGACTCTGCTGGGGAGTATAAATAAGTGGGGTATACCTTAGGATCTAGGTCACTTTTAAAATTGCTTTCTTGTTTGCTTTGCCTACTTTATATTCAAGGGTTTTGTTTGGGTATTATTGAAGATCCTACACCCGGATCGGGGAACACCTTTTAGGTAAGTAGCAATAAACTGTGAGGGAACTGTGGGGTATACCGACACGGTTGAAGCAGTAACTACATTGATGTGGCACTTTGGTTGGTACCGGTAACCCTTGAGTCAATCATGGAGAGTACGGGGCCCCCGCGTGGTGTCGTGAAGCATCAACTAACCTTAGAACCTTTAATTGCACAACTTGGCCAGTAGGACGTAGTGAGATGGCCGACTTTGGTGTATTCCCAAGGTCGATAGATACTAGATGCTACACTCATTAAGGTTTGAATCTTGAGTTTTGTTTGGTTGCGAGTCCATCGCCTATTAAACGAAGCTGGGGGAAAGATCAGGGATATTGAGATCCCTTTTAGAACCCGGTTACTTTTTAAGACAGGTTAAACCAACTAAACTTTAAGAGGGTACTACCTTAAAACCCATGCAAGCCTAAACCTAAGGCTGTTTGTGTGACTTGTGTGCTTTCAACTTGAACTACTTGCACAGTTTTATTATCTGACGACATGAGTTCCTTGCAGGTTTTGTTTACAGTCCTTATCCAATAACTTGGATTTCTTGCCGGGTTTACTTGCTTACATCACCTCACACTTTTTCTTAAACACATAGCATACACATCATAACATCATGCCTTAACATTTCCTTAACCATTTCAAGGATCTCAAGGGTTTGTGATGCAGGTTATGGTAAATCAGACGTCTAGCAAGGGGCAAGGGGATTTATTTTCCTCTAGCCAATGTCATCTAGAGATCAAAACACGATAACTTAAGTCAGTGGCTATGACCCACTCGATATGGTGAGCTTGACTCTTGAAGAAGCACTATTAACGACACAAAGTTTCTTCAATCAAGCTGCAATCAAATTCTAACAGTTTCTTGTTTACCCCGCGAGATCCTTGAAAACATTGCATACATATATCATACATATCATTGAATTACAGGTCTTCCAGTACAGGTCTCTCATGTTCTCGCTGTTTATTTCAGCAATGGATCTCAAACAAGACAACAAAGATCTTCAAACTCAAGAAGCTCAGTTCAGTGACATATTCGTAAACCTATCCAAGGGCCAGGAAGAGTTGAGAACACTCCTCATTGGAAACTTGGTCAAGAAAAGTCCTGAAGACAATAAGGACAAACAGATGGAACAACTGCAAGCTGAGGTAGATGCAATGAGAACCTAGATACTGGGGCAGATGGCTCTTATCTAAGGCCTAGCCCGAAGACAAGAAGAGCTGAAAGACATCATCAACCAACTTCATCAAGACGGATACAACAGTATGAAGCAAATAGTCGAGGCCGAGGACCAAGTCATTGATCTACCTCTAAGAAGAAAAAAGGTTGGTTTGGTGAAGAGCGGACCTTTCCAAATTTCTACTACCTTACGGGTCCAACAACAACCTCGCTAAAAACAACGGGTTAATCAGAGTAAGCCAGCTACACCCAAGAGGCAGTTTACCAAACTCAACATGCCGCTGTCTCAAGCTTTGCAACACCTGTTAAGGATGCATCTGATTATGTTGATAGGACCTCATCTGAATCCCAAGACTTCTTCCCCTAACTACAATCCTGATGCAAGGTGTGCATACCATTCCAACAGCCCGGGGCATGATACTGACGACTGTTGGAGGCTGAAATATAAAATTGAGGACATGATTGATGAATGAGTGTTGGAGTTTACACAAGATGGTCAAGCTGAGTTCTTCTACCATCCCTCCAAGGCACGTCCTCTGAAGCGACAAGATCAGACGAAGAGGCTTTTGTTCATTAGAATTTTAAATTTTAAATTTTCTTTTGATTGTTCGAACATCTATTCATGTCAAACTCTGTTACTTTATCAATGCATTGCATATGTCTGTTTTGAATTTATTCATTCGTATTCACTATATTTAAATTGCTTTCCTTTTTGTGATATTCAACTCTCGAACAAAAGCTCTGAGCCTTTAGAGGGAGGATGATGAAAACGATACCATGATCTCTACAGTATGCTTTTGAATGGACCCTGCTGACGATGTACAGGCGTTGTTTCAAACCCTAAACATTAGAGTTATAAGGAAGATAATCCCTAGTCAAACCCTTTGAGCCAAAGAAGTAGGAGTTTTTCTTTCACACAAATTAAAACCCTTAATCACAACCTGGGGCAGGGTAGTTTTCTCAGTTAATTCAGAGGCGCATTCAGTCACAATATTCCACTTCGTACATAATGAATGGCCTCGAAGACGTCCTTTCGAATCAGAAGATGGTGATGGTTCCGCATAATCATCCAAGCAGGCAGTCATTATCTCTCGAAATAAAAGCCCATTAAGTCAAAACCTATGAAGGAGACTTAAGAAAAAATTGGGGCATCCCGTTGACTGTAATCACAAAAAGAAACAGTTCAGGCAAAAATTAGGGATAACGAAAACTTAAAAAAAAGAGGTTACTGCAAATCCTCGAAAAAAAAGATTACAAAAATGACTGCCTTTTCAAAACAAAGGTCCAATTTCTGAATCATCACCAAGTATCAGAGCAAAGACTCAAGACACAATCGGGATCTAAACGCACAATTAACCGAGCATAGGACTGAAGAACATCACGAAGAGCGGGTTGGGTACAAATAAATTTTGAGCCTTTATCCTTTGTTTCTTGAATCGTGAACCAGGCCACGTTATAACCCTTAAAAGTGCTAGCTGAATCATGGGTTAGTTCGAAAGCATATTGTTACAAAAGGTATCCTGACTCCTATCAGGTTTGCTATAAATCCTGAGTTGACATCACACTTTTACAAAAAAAAAACTTATTTTACTAAAAAATGAATTTTTAAAACTTCAAGACAGACATAAGCTTTGCATTCTTAAAATAACATTGTTTGCATATGACTATTTGTTCAGCGACAGAGAAATTCGCATGACGAATATCTAGTGAACAAAAACCTTCTCAATAAAAAGGATCACCTCAAGTGGAAAAACACTTCCAACCAAGGGGCACGAGAGGATCATTGTCCATCATCTGGGGAAGTCAAGTCAAGATTCAAGGAATCTCTCAAAGATGCCAAATAGCCAGGGGCAGATCTCCATCTGAATCACTTGGGGGCATTGGGCATGAATTCCAGCAACGAATCATGTACGATCAAACAAACATCTTCTGGTAGTGTGCCAACATAACACTACCGACAATGACAACTCCCTACACCTTAAGAGGGTGGACATAGTCAGAAAATACTGCGCATGAACAAAGACCCGCTAGGTTGACTCGCCTAGGAAAAAATAAGGGCATCCCGGTGAACCAAAAGGGTTCGGGCAAAAATTAGGGATAAAAACAAAAAGGATTTGTACACCCGGCAAGTCAAAAACCTGAAAAGGCGGCTTGGGCAACAAAGGGTATCCCGGTGGACTGAAAATCTGAAAAGACAGTCCAGGAAAAAGTTAGGGATTAAAGCATACGACTATGTCCCGTTATCTTGTCACTTGCTTATCAGTAGAAGACTTATCATTCTGATCGGCAGTTACCAAGCACCTCATAAGTTGGGATGACACTCAATCCACAAGGCCTCCGCAGACACTTTCTCCAGCAGGTACAGGGGCAGAAAAGTCTTGATGCGAAGTCATTGTCATATCCTTAGCATGCGTCCCAGTAACATATACACTCTTCACAGAGTAGAAGCAACCAAATTTTTGATCTCTGCTTCCCCAAACAGGAGTTACTTTCCCCAGCCAAGCTCTTTCGGAGAGCCGACATCTATATTCCCCAGCCGAATTTTGTAATCGTAAGCGGTTCATATAGTTTTCTCCCGAGCAGAGTTTATTTCTATGAATACGGAAGCTCATCCCCAACAGAGTTATTCTCCCGCTGATTTTTCTCAAACAGATTCTCTCCCCCGGTAGAGTAGTTGTAAAAAAGGGGCAAATCTTCAACATAGTCATCTCCGGTTCACCATCCCTAGCGGAAGTAGAAGAACCACTTTTTCTACAACGATCAGGAATGTAATTTCCAGTACTCTCCAACAGCAGTCAGAGATTTATTTTCCCAAACTCGGACGTGCCACAATAGCATTTCATGTTCATACATCATGACGTGCGCATACATATTCCATACAACATAATCTCATTTATTTTGAGAACATCATTATACAATGCATTTCATGCATCATATACGATTAATCATGTACCTTTTCAGGAAAGATGGTTTTCATCAACAACTTCCAGCAAGTTCAAGATTAGCTCTTGAAACTAAACAGAGTAATTATCTGCACGATCAAATGCAGCTTTACACGGGTTCGTCACGAAGCAATATTACACGGGTTTCTCCTAAATGTAGCTTCACACGGGTTTATCCTGAAAAATCTTACACGGGTCTTTTCTCACACATTTCCAAATAAAGTTTTGCACGAACTTATCACAAAGTAACCTTACCCAGGTTCCTTCTGAAGTTTTACACGAACTTATCACAAAGTAACCTTACCCAGGTTCCTTCTGAAGTTTTTACATGAACTTATCCTGAAATAACCTTACCCAGGTTCCTCCTGAAGTTTTACACAAACTTATCACGAAATAACCTTACCCAGGTTCCTCATGAAGTTTTACACGAACTTATCACAAAGTAATCTTACCCAAGTTCCTTCTAAAGTTTTACACAAACTTATCACAATGTAACCTTACCCAGGTTCCTTCTGAAGTTTTACACGAACTTATCCCAAAGTAACCCTACCCAGGTTCCTCCTAAAGCCTTACACAGACTCATCACGAGAAACCTTACCCAGGTCCCTCTTGAAGTTTTACACAGACTTAGCCCAAAGTAACCTTACCCGGGTTCCTGCCGAAGTTGTACACGAACTTATCCCGAGGTAACCCTACCCACGTTCCTCCTAAAGCCCTACACAGACTCATCATGAGCAACCTTACCCAGGTTCCTTCTGAAGTTTCACTCAGACTTATCCTGAAGTAACCTTACCTAGGTTCCTTCTCGGTTCAGATGCAGTTTTACCCAAAATCGTCACAAAGCAACCTTACCCAGGTTCCTTCTCAGTTCAGATGCAGTTTTACCGAAACTACTCACAAAGCAACCTTACCCAGGTTCCTTCTCAGTTCAGATGCAGTTCTACCCACACTCCTCACAAAGCAACCTTACCCAGGTTCCTTCTCGGTTCAGATGCAATTTTACCCAAACTCCTCACGAAGCAACCTTACCCAGGTTCCTTCCCATAAGCCCTACTATCCAGGGCTTTCATTTCGAATTAACCCTACTACCTAGACCTACTATCCAGGCTTTCATATCGAAGAAACCCTACGACCCAGGTTCCTTCTTATAACCTTACCATCCAGGTTTCTTTTCTCTTACCTCCAGACAGTAGTCCACAACACTGTAAGACCTGGACCTGCTCAAACACGATTGATTTCGCATTTCCCTAGTAAGTCACGATGCAGCTTGTACCCTGACCAGATAATAATTCACTTTCACCTCCTCGACTAAGAGATGATTCCCCAGTAGAGTAATGCAATGCTTGATTCAAAGTTCTGTAATAATCAGGTTAGCTTCCTTGAGTCTCTAGGAACCTAATGCAATACTTAGCTTGAGTTGAGAGTGGCTGAATTGGCCTGGAGAAGTCAAGTTGCAGACCCCTGTTTTTGAGTTTGGACAATGGTGAAAATGGTGTTACAGTTTGGAAACAGGGGTTGGGATGAGTTGTACTTGAGATAAGGAAGCTTTTGAGATGATTTGGAGAGGAAACGCACGAGTGGTTTAAGAGATGGGAGTTTTTGGTCAGATTCTGCATAACAATGGAGTTTTGTGTTCAATATGAGCTTGGGAGAGTTTGGGGGCTTGAGAGTTCGTGTCCTAAGTTGCATAAGAGTGTCTTAATTTATAGGAAAATGTTTTGAGACTTGGAATGATCAGAATCACAAGATCACAAGTTAGGGGATTTTGACTTGTTTTTGAAGCAAGCTTGACAACTATGGTTTCAAGGCAAGGTACAAAGCTATCTAGAGTGGTTACAAACTTTAAACACGATTATCTTCCTTTATAGAGGAAGCTTGTGTAGAAGGAACAAGTGCAAAGCTCAATACATGTTGACTTTGCATAAAGCTTGCTTTATGAGAATGGTATGGTAACGTTCTTCCAAATATGGCAAATTGCTTTGGATAATGGCTTAATCACTTGGACCATACCTCAATAAATTGTGTAAACAATTAATTATGGAGTGATTTACAAGTTAGAAGCATGCAAAACAAGATTGTGCAGCATAGCTATGGATTTGATCAAGTGTTCTTCATGAAAAATGCCTTGTAATTCAAGTTTGAAACCCTAACTTCATCTCTTTGATTCTCCTAGCTCAAGAATAATCTCAATGAGTTCTTGGACATTTTGAAAATCTTGGAACATCCTATAAATCCTTGTTGTTTTTAAATTTTAAATAATTAGTTTAGAACTATGTAAAAAATTGCCATGAAGTTAGGTAAAAAATCTACCTAAACTAGGTCAAATTTTCACTAAGTGTTTTTTTTATAAAAAGTGCATGACTTTGTGAATTCGTAACTCAAAATACAAGAATTTATAGAACTTGATCAGTAAATAAAATTTGTAGATCTCATCAATATCTACAACTTTCATTTAGGAAGTTCTCTTTGAATCATCTTGCATCTTGGTGCAAAGTTGGCATGAAGTCATAAAAAAAGACTTAAAATACTTAGAAATTTTTCTAAGTCTTGAAAACTTTGACTTTTGACTTTCTTGATTTCTTGATGATCAAGTTTCATGTTTTTGAATGTCTTGATGAAATGTTATCTTTGAAACTCAATTTTGATCAAAAAGTCAAAGTTTGACTTTTGGTGTATCAGTTGACTTTTCATCAGTTGACTGAATTTCAACTATCAATCATTTGATCATAATTAACATGCTAGCGCAGATGGTGAAGAGGTTAGCCTTTGATGCACACGTCCTGGGTTCGATCCCAGGCGTGTGCGTTTTTTTATTTTCTTAACAATTGCAGGCCAGTCCAGTGTTTCACATGTTCAAGCGCATTCCATACACTCTCAATATCAGTCATCTGATGTGCTCTTGGCCAGATCTAATATGCCCACAATGAAGGTTCACCATGCTCCTCAATTCAACGCCCACATCAGATCCAGCGCTGACCAGGCTTGATGATAAATGGGCCTTACAAAAATCATATTTGCACCCCTCCTCCAACAAATTACACATACCCAACTCTCATTTTATTTTCTTATTTTTATTTTACATTTTAATTTGTTTGATTATTTTATTTCTTTTAAAATCAATTTTTTTCATAAAATCATAAAATCAAGAATTCACAAAAAAAATTAGAATTAGGTTTTTATCAAATTTAATTTCATTAATTTAATTTAATTTAATTTAGGGCAACTTTAATTTGTTTCTCACAATTAAAATCAACTAGAAAATTAAGTTTAATTCTTTGATTTCATTGTTTCCCTTTTGCAAATAAAATAAAAATACAAAAATAGGTTAATTTAATTATTTTTCTTAATTAAATTTAATTAGTAATTAGGTTTTTTTAATTCAATTAAGCATTATTTTCTCAAAACAAAACAAAAAAACATTTTCTTTAACTAAATCGCAATTAGGTCTCGCAAGGGTCAAAACCCTAGTTGTCTCGTACTCGATTCATCGCACGCGTGTTTATTATTTTCACAATATTGTTGTAACTGTGCATGGTTTGTTATAGTTTAATCTAGGGTTTTTATTTATCGCTTTTTCCCGGGTTTTTTGGCTATGTAATTAATTCCCCTCCCCGAAGCCTTGTAATAGCGTAGATTTACTTTCTCACATCTTAATTTCTACAAATATTTGACTATCTAGATGTATGTTAATTGGATTGTATGGCAAGATTGCATGACAAATTAATACAGTTAGAAAACCCTAATGTGCAAAGGTTAAATAACTGAAAACAAATCACTCGCACATATCACTCTTAGGGTATACTCTCACTTCGGTTGCCTTCGGTAAACAGTCATTAAGCATAGGGTGTCTTAGTGGTTGCCCTCCTGTCTAAAAAGATCAAATGTCCCATTCAAAATGTTGCCTCAGAAATGTTGTCTCGGAAATGTTGCCTCGAATATGATCTTAAGACTCTAGGGTTATTACTAACGTGTCCTAATATTGCTTTAGTGATCGTATGTTCCTTTCGAATTGACCCTTACAACTCCAACGACGGTGCTACCTATTTCTCAATAGTGGGATAGCGCTGTCTAAAGGAAACAAGAATAGAAACGATCTTTTTTCGAGTAGGTAGATGCTAGTAGGTACTTGCTCAAATAAAAGCTTTTCACACTTGCACATTTCAAAACAATTTTCAAAACAAACTTCGTCACACCTTTGAGGACTGATACAAGGGTTATCACGAAGTGAAACTTTTTCAAAAACAAAGCACATACACAAGCAATTTTAAAAAGATGAGCAAGTACCTAAGAGCCCATGGAAAACCATGGATAGAAAGGGTGCTAACACCTTCCCTTTCTATAATCTACCCCCCGTACTCAGAAACATCTCGAAAAAGGATTTTTTCTGTACTTTTTGCCTTTCCGATTGGATGAAATAAAAGTCAGTGGCGACTCTTGTTTACCGCGACATTTTGCGAACAAAAAATGCAAAACATAAACCAACATTTCAAAAATGTCGGTTCTGCCACCGTATCACAGAACTGGAGACTCTGCTGTGGACTAAATAAGTGGGTATACCTTAGGATCTAGTTCATCATAATTGCTTCTCTTGATTGCTATGACTGCTTTACTTTTAAGGGTTTTGTTTGGGAGTTACTATAGATCCTAACCCGGATATGGGGACACCTTTTAGGTAAGTAGCAATAAACAATGAGGGAACTGTACGACGTAGACCGATACGGTTGAAGCAGTAGCTACGTTGATGTGGCACATTGGTTGGTATCGGTATCCCTTGTGGAGAAATGAGGAGAATACGGGGCCGCTGCATGGTGTCGTTAAGCATCAACTGACCTTAGAACCTTTAACAACCAACTTGGCCATTACAAAGTAGTGAGATAGTCGACCTCGGTGTAAAGCTGAGAACTGGTTGATACTCGATGCTACACTCATTGTGACCATACTCTCGAGATAGTTCCAACCGCAAGAAAAGATTGCGTGAGCTGAAACCATGATCGATGGAGGATGGTTAGTGATATTGAGATCCTCTAGAACCCGAATACTTTTTCTAGGACAGGTTGAAACCAACTTAACTTCATGAGGGTACTACCTTTGACCTCATGCAAGCCTTAAACCTAAGGATTTTGTATGATTTGACTGTGTTCTATACTTGTTATTTTCTATACCTATGGTTTATCATGACATCATGCATCATGACATGGCATTCATGCTTCATTTCACTAACCATTTCAAAGACCAAGGGAATTCATCTTTGTTCTGTTTTGCAGATCATGGCTTCCGGGCGCAAAAATACCATTCGAGTCAACTTTGTGCAGGTACCTGTCCAACTTAAAGAGCTAGTCTCAAGAGTTTCCGAGACTTCTATGTTCATTAAGAGACATGGTCAACTTCTCAACCTGGTCACTTCAAATCTTGATGAGCAGATGATGAGTGTACTTTTCCAGTTCTTCGATCCTGTGCACCATTGCTTCACATTTCCAGAATACCAGCTGGTCCCCACCTTGGAAGAGTTCTCCCACCTATTGGGCATATCCATCCTTGAACAGGTACCCTTCACAGGTATGGAAGAAGTTCCTAGACCAGAAGACATTGCCTCAGCTCTACATTTGAAACGGGCTGATGTAGTATCCAATTGGGAAACACGAAGCGGGGTCGAAGGTTTTCTAGCCAAATTTATGATAGACCAGGCTCAACTATTCTGGGATAACTTGGATTTTCAGGCTTTCGAAGATATCTTGGCTCTCCTTGTTTATGGGTTGGCGACCAAAATATTCCAAGAACTGGCGACCGAAATATTCCAAGAAAACAACCCTCAACTGAGTGTAGTATCGAGTATCAACCAACCTCGGACTGCACCAAAGTCAGTTATCTCACTACCCTAAAGAGGCCAAGATGGTTCAATTAAGGTTCCTAAGGTCAGTTGATGCTTCACGACACCACGCGGAGGCCCCGTACTCTCCTTGACTTGACTCAAGGGTTACCGGTACTCATCAAAGTGCCACATCAGCGTAGCAGACTGCTTCAACCGTGTCGGTATACCCTGCACAGTTCCCTCACAGTCTTGTTGCTACTTTCTAAGAAGGTATCCCCCAGATCCGGGTTAGGATCTATAGAACTCCCAAGACAGGCCCACAATAATAAAGAAAACAAAACAAAGCAATTGAAAACACAAGTATGAGCTATCCTAAGGTACACCTCACTTTAGGTATCCCCAGCAGAGTCGCCAGTTCTGTGATCGGTGGATTTAGAACTGACTGTTTAACGCTGGTTCACGAAATGTCGCGGAAGCAAGAGTCGCCACCGTCTTTTATGTTCTCCAACATGGAAAGGACAAAAGCACAACAAAATTCCTTATGAGATAGTTTCTCGGTTCGGGAGGTAGATTTATAGAAAGGGAAGGTGTTAGTACCCTTTCTATCCATGGTAATCCATGGGCTCTTAGATACTTGCTCTTATGTTTTCAAAATGTTTGCTTTTCAATTGTGAGTGGGTTTGAAAAAGTTTCGTTTAAAGATTTCAGAATGACTCTTATATCAGTCCTCAAGAGTGTTTGAAAAAATTGTTTTGAAAGCTTTTTGAAAAGTGTCGGTGTGAAAAGAGTTTTGATTTGTTTTTGAAGAGAACAAGTATCTATGAGTCATCTACCTACCCTAAGGAATTAGGTTGTGTAAATGTCCTTAAGGTAGTGCCATCCCACCATTGAGAGGTAGGTAGCACTACCGTCGGAGGTGTTCGGGTCAAATCGATTATCAGGACAATGTGGTCACCGAAGCAATGGTAGGACACCTTAGAAGCTACCCTTATGGCCTTGATCCTTTTTTTAATCCGAGGCAACCGTTTCGAGGCAACTATTTCGAGGCAACTGATTTGAGGCAACCGTTTCGAGGCAACTTGTTTCGAGGCAACTGGATCATGGACATAAGGACCGCTAAAACGTCCAATACTTGACGACCACGTTTCGAAGGCAACAGGTGAGGCGTACTCTAGAAGTGGTGTGTGTATTTGTGTGTTGTTTTCAGTTTAACAGTTATCTTTGATCAGGGCATTGTGAGCTACGAGTTGCTTTTAATTAACATACATTATTTCATACAAAGTTAGAATTTAGGAGTGCGGAAAATTAAAAGACAGAAAGATAAAAGCTACGCTATTACAAGGCGCGGATCTATACATCACCAAAATACAAAGACCCGTTTTTGATAAAAGATGCGGAAAGTAAAAAAAAAAGACCTAATTACTATTACATCCAAAAAGCAGTTACATAATAATCAACAAGAAAAATAATGCGCGAAATAAAAATTGGAACGTCCGAGGGTTTTGACCCTTTGCTTGAAATTAAATTAAATTAAAGTCTAATTATTATTTAATTAAAGAAAGGTGTTTTTTTTTGTGTTTTTTGTATTTAATTAATATTAAACCTAGAGCTAATTATTTAAATAAAAGAAAAAAGTATTTTTGGTTTTTTAATGTCTTTAATGAAAAATAAAAATAAAATCAAATAAAGTCAAAAGTTAGTAAAACCTAATTCTAATTTATTTTATTTATTATGAAAAAGCTAAAATTAAACCTAATTAAACTAAATTAATTTGTTAGAATTTATTTACAAAAAATAATTAATAGTGAAATTACTAAATAATAATAATACTAAAAATGTTAGTTTTCTGAATTTTATTATGAAAAAAATGTTAATTGGTTAGTGATTAATAAAAAGAATAACGATTAATTAATTAAAGGAAAATAATAAAAATAGAGAGAGAGTTTAAGAGTATACGAGCCTGATTGGAGGGGTGAAACAACTATTGGCGTCATGTGTAAACTATTTTGTTTTGGCCATTTGTGTTTTGGCTTTTGGCCATTTGTGTTCTGGCCTCAACGTTCCTTAACCTTCTCAGGATGTCTGTCTCACCATGTATTGGTGTCATGTGTAAAATGTTCTGTTTTGGCCATTTGGCTTTTGGCTTTTGGCCATTTATGTTTTGGTCTCAACGTTCCTTAATGAACCTGCATGAGATCCTGTCTAAAATCTGCAGTGTTGAATTTCATGAACACATTAAATAAAATCATAAAATGCAAATAAAGCCAATATATGAAGAAATTTAATGTTTAGGCACAATATGTCATGTATGAATGATTATACCCTTTTGATCATGGAGATCAAATCAATCTTACCCTTACTGGAAAATTAGTGACATGAATGCTTTTATGCCATTTTGATCATGGAGATCAAGTCAGCCTTACCCTTACTGAAGAAGTAGTGAGATGTTGATTTGTAACTGAGATGACTTGTTTGTAGTGAGAGAGGGATTTGTAATAAGGATTTCAAGGTTTTAGGGTTCTTGAAAGAATTTGATATTCTGACAGTGTTGTGGCAAGGTTTTTTTCTTTTTTTTCTCCTCCCTGGTTTGTGTAAAAAGAAGGTGATTATATAATGGAAATTAGGGTAAAGAAAATGGGCTTTGAATGTGCAATTGGGCCTCCAATGTTCACTTGAGTTCGTCACTTTCCAGGCTAAATCGTAGGGACTTAAGTGCAATTTTTGAAGTTGAAAGATGAAAACAAAATATAGCCGACATCGATAACTAACTCCTGTCCGAAAATCGGCTCAATCGGATAAACGGTGAATTAGTTATGAATTTTTGAAGTTTCAGCTCAGACAAACTTATTTTGGGCTCCAGTGTCGACTCTGACATGTTCTTCAATAAAAAATTGGTATTGATTGGAGCATAATCTGGTCTCGACTTTTGAAGCAAAGTTGTAGATCTATGAGTCAGGGAACTTGTGTAAAAATATGAGCCCAATCCGATAAAAATTGACCGAGTTATGAATTTTCGAAGTTTCGGCCTAGATGAAATAATATTCAGCATTCAGGATTTTCAGCGTGTCACGCACTCTGAGCAAAAAATGAAGGCCTTTTGAATACCGTTTGAACTCAATACCTTTTGTGAAAATGTAGCCAACTCAATTTGTAAAATTTTGGCGCCGGAACCAGCTCGATACGATGAAAATCGACCAAGTTATGATTTTCTGAACATGACGCAAATAAACTTCTGTCACAAATTTTCTGTACGAAAATACTTGATAAATCCACATTTTTGAAGACCTTCTGATCGAAATTGGCTTCCAGCCGTGAGAGATGAAAACGTAGATAATTTCAAGACGGAATTTAGGCCACCGGAACAGGTTCAAAACGAGCCACTATCCTCAAGTTATGAATTTTTTAGCGCGTAAAAACTGCACTTTCAGCACACTTTTTCACCATATTTCTTCGAGCAAACTCACACATTCGGATACCTTCTTTAAAGAATTGACTCTTGAGCCGAACCTGAATTTGAGAATATGTTATCAGAGATATCTTGGCGAAAGAACACCTGAATATGATGCGCCGGTTTGGACTTGTGAATTTTTCTTGAAATGTTTTGAGAAATATGGGAGGGCAAATTTTGGGGTACAACAGTTGCCCCTGTTCAATCTTCTTAAACCTGAGGATGTAGATTGGCTTGCGTGCCTTTCGTGATCCGAAGGTGGAAGATGATTGAACACTAGAGTGCCCAGAAATTTGCACTCGCATAGTAGAGTATCAGCAACGTGATGGCGGGAATGGGCTTACAGATGCCATTTGGAGAGATGACAGATAAGAGGATGGGCTTATAGATGCCATTTGGAGTTGTGACAGAGCCTTGTCGGGAATGGGTTTATAGATGCCATTTGGAGACTGTTGGTATGTGGATGGGCTTATAGATGCCATCTAGATAATTACCTGGCCTGTTACTGGGGTTGATCTTCAAACTCTTTATGCAGATATGCCCTAGCTGGATACAGGAATCGAATCTGGAATTAGTCGTCAACAGATATGCCCTGGCTAGATACAGGAATCGGATCTTCAAACTCTTCAGACGTGCCCTGGCAGGATACAGGAATCGAGTCTGGAATTAGTTGTCAACAGATACACCCTGGCAAGATACAGGAATCAGATCTTCAAACTCTTCAGACGTGCCCTGGCAGGATACAGGAATCGAGTCTGGAATTAGTCGTCAACAGATACACCCTGGCAAGATACAAGAATCGGATCTTCAAACTCTTCAGACGTGCCCTGGCAGGATACATGAATCGAGTCTGGAATTAGTCGTCAACAGATACACCCTGGCGAGATACAGGAATCAGATCTTCAAGCTCTTCAGACGTGTCCTGGCAAGATACAAGAATCGAGTCTGGAATTAGTCGTCAACAGATACACCCTAGCAAGATACATGAATCGGATCTTCGAACTCTTCAGACGTGCCCTGGCAGGATACAAGAATCGAGTCTGGAATTAGTCGTCAACAGATACACCCTGGCGAGATACAAGAATCAGATCTTCAAACTCTTCAGACGTGCCCTAGCAAGATACATGAATCGAGTATGGAATTAGTCGTCAACAGATACACCCTGGCAAGATACAGGAATCGGATCTTCGAACTCTTCAGACGTGCCCTGGAAGGATACAGGAATCGAGTCTGGAATTAGTCGTCAACAGATACACCCTGGCAAGATACAGGAATCAGATCTTCGAACTCTTCAGACGTGCCCTGGCAGGATACAGGAATCGAGTCTGGAATTAGTCGTCAACAGATACACCCTGGCAAGATACAGGTATCGGATCTTCAAACTCTTCAGACGTGCCCTAGAAAGATACAGGAATCGAGTCTGGTATAGTCGTCAACAGATACACCCTGGCAAGATACAGGAATCGGATCTTCGAACTCTTCAGACATGCCCTGGCAGGATATAGTAATCGAGTCTGGAATTAGTCGTCAACAGATACACCCTGGCAAGATACAGGAATCGGATCTTCGAACTCTTCAGACGTGCCCTGGCAAGATACAGTAATCGAGTCTGGAATTAGTCGTCAACAGATACACCCTGGCAAGATATAGGAATCAGATCTTCAAACTCTTCAGACGTGCCCTGGCAAGATACATGAATCGAGTCTGGAAGTAGTCGTCAACAGATACACCCTGGCGAGATACAGGAATCGGATCTGAAATCACGACAGTTGATAGTAATTATCTTTGTATTGATCTTTGTCCTGAAAAGACAAAACATTAGTTGTATGCCATGTCATGATGTATGACATGCGTGATGTTCTCAGAATAAATGAGATTGTGTGTTCATGATGCGTAGGTGCATGCTATGAAGATGTGATGTTCATGAATGTATTTTTGTCTCGGAAAATAAATCCTTGACGAATTCCGGGAAGTTGAATCCTGGGCTGATGTTGGAAGAGGAGAATTCATTGTTTCCGCTGAGGATGATGGTTGCAAGAATACCGGTAGGAGAAGATGACTCCGTTGAGGAATAAACTTGGCGAATAGATTACTCTGTGGGGAGTGCTCTGTGGGGAAAGAGAAGTACTTCGTTGAGATTTGATGATAACTCCGCTGGGGATACCATTGATATGTTTTGTTGGGAGATGAATTCCGCTGGGGATAGGAAGACTTCGCCGGGGACGATCTTTCCGTGGTTTTCAGCTGAGGATAACCCAGTTATATCCTGGTGGGGAAATAACCTTTGAATAAAGTCGGGAGACGCGTTCGTGCTCTACAGGTGACAAGCTTCCAGAATCTACTGGGGATAAGCTTCAAGACCTGCTGAGGATATGGATTCCACTTTCCTGGGGAAACTTTTCAGATTGGACTGGGGAATGGCTCCATTAAACGTCTGGTATTCCGCCGGGGAACAATCTTATATTTCCGTCGAGGAATATTAAGACTGCCGGGGATGCTTGTTAGGGATGTTTGTATACTCCGCTAGGGAATGTTAAGATCTTCGGGGGATAATCCAACTTCCTTAAGGCTGACAGTATGCTAACTCTGCTTGGGGAGAGTGTTGCTAACTTGCTGGAGGTATTGTGCCTTGTTAGGGTGGATTGGAGACCCACTCTGCTTGGGGGAGAGTATTGCTGAACCTTGGCTCACTCTCTGGGGAATTAAGGCATCTTGGTTACATTCTTCAGCCGAATTTACCTTGGTACCTTGGTGGACAGAGCCATTAGACTGCTTAGACAACTCATTATTGCCCCTGTTTCTGATGTTACCTGTAGAGGTGCTTTGACGATTTCCGATTGACCAATCTTCTTCTGGTAGGCGAGATGACGGGACATAGTCGTACGCTTTTGATTCCTAACTTTTGCCTGGACCACCCTTTCGGGTTTTCAGTCCACCGGGATACCCATTTTTGCCCAAGCCGCCTTTTCAGGTTTTCGACTTGCCGGGTGTACAGATTTTTTCCATTTCATCCCTTATTTTTGCCCGAACCCTTTTGGTTCGCCGGGAAGCCTTTATTTTTTGTCTAGGTGTGTCAACCTAGCGGGTCCTTGATTATGCGTAGTATTTTTTCGACTATGTCCGTGCTCTTAGGATGTAGGGAGGTGCCCCTGTCAGTAGTGTTGCGTTGCCCTACTACCAGAAGATCTTTGTTTGATCGTCCAATGCCCCAAGTGATCCAGATGGAGATTTTCCTCAAGCTAGTTGGCCTTTTGAGAGATTCTCCGAATCTTGACTTAACTGCCCCAGATGTTGGACAATGATCGTGTCGTGCCCCTTGATTGGAAGTGCTTTTCCATTTGAGGTGACCTTTTATTGAGAAGGCTTTTGTTCACTAGATGCTCGTCGTGCAAAGTTCTCTGCTGTTCAAACAAATAATCATTTGCAAACAATGTTATTTTGAAAATGCAAAGCTTATGTCTGTTTCGAAATTTTTGAAAATGCATTTTTTTTAGTAAAAATAGGTGAATTTTTATAGACTGTGATGTCAACTCGTTATTTTACCGCAAGCCTTAAGGAGTCAGGATACCTTTCGTAACAGTATGCTTTCGAATTAACCCATACTTCAGCTAGGACTTTTAAGGGTTGGAGTGTGGCCTAGTTCACCGTTTAAGAAACAAAGGATAAAGGCTCAAATTTTATTTGTACCCACCCGTTCTTCGTGATGTTCTTCAAACCTAAACTCAGCTAATCGTGCGTTAGACCTTGTTTGAGTCTTTGCTCGGATATTCCAGTAATGGTTCGGATCTTGACAGTTTATTTTGAATAGGCAGTCATTTTTTGTTTGAGGGTTTGCAGGACCTATTTCTTTTTGATTTGATTATCCCTATTCTTTTTTGCCTGAACTGTTTCTTTTTGTATTTACAGTCAGCGGGATGCCCCAGTTTTTGTAAGTCTCCTTCATAGGTTTTGACTTATTGGGCTTTTATTTCTGTGAAATGATGACTGCCTGTCTTTATGATTATTCGGAACCATCACTGTCTTTTGTTTCAAAAGGACTTCCTTTGATGTCATTCGTCATGCACTTGGATCAACTGAGAGAACTACCCTGCCCCAGGTTATGATTAAGGGTTTTAATTTTCGAAAAGAAAGACTCCTACTTCTTAGGCTCAAAGGGGTTGACGAGGGATTATCATCCTTATAACTCCAGTGTTTAGGAATTGAAACAATGTCTGTACCTCATCAGCGGGATCTGTTCAAAAGCATACTGTAAATGTCGTGGTATCGTTTTCGTCATCCTCCCTCAAGAGGCTTAGAATTATTAACCGAGCGTTGATCATCACACAAAAATATGAAAGCAATTTGCAATATAGTGAATACGAAATAATTACTTCAAAACAGACATGTGCAATGCATTAATGAAATAACAACGTTTGACATGAATAAAATGTTTGAACAATCAAAAGAAAATTACAACTTGAAAGATCCTAATGAACAAAAAGTCTTCTCGTCTCAAGACTTGTTACTTCAAATGGTGAGTCCTGTAGGGCTGGTAGAAGCACTCAGCCTGACCCACTTTGGTGAAATCCATTGCTCCTTCATTAATCAGGTCCTGGACCTTATTCTTCAGAGCCCAGCAGTCGGAAGTGTCATGTCCAGGACTGTCGGAGTGGTATGCACATTTTTTGTTGGGATGATAGTTAGGAGCAGAGATGTTGGGATTCCGGGGAGGAGCCCTTAGTGTAATCAGATTCAAACTCAACAGGTGTTGTAAAGCTTGAAACAGTGACACATTGAGTTGGGTGAATTGCCTCCTGGACCTGCTAGGCTTACTCTGATCAACCTGTTGCTCTGGGCGGGGTTGTGGTTGGACCTGTGAAGTAGTAGCAGCTTGGAGAGGTCTATTCATTGAACCAAACCTTTGACTTCTTGGAGGCTGATTAATGACTTGGTCCCTGACTTGGATTGGTTGCTTCATGTCTTGATGAAGCTGACTGATCATGGTCCTCAACTCTTCTTGCTCCCGAGCTAAGCCTTGGATGAGAGCCATTTGCCCCAGCATTTGGGTTCTCATTGCATCCACCTCAGCTTGTAGATGTTTCAGTTGTTCGTCCTTGTCATCTTCGGGACTTTTCTTGGCCAAATTCCCCACGAGGAGTGCCCTCAGCTCTTCCTGCCCCTTGGATAGGCTTAGGAAGATCTCCCTGAACTGAGTCTCTTGAGCATGAAGACCCTGGTTATCTTGTTGGGAAGCCATTGCTGAAATAAACTGCGAAGAAGGTAAGTGACCTGTCAAAAGGGTACCTGTTATGCAATGATATGTATGATATGCATGCAATGTTTTCAAGGACCTCGCAGGATAAACAAGAAAAATTATTAGAGTCTGGTAACTGGTGGCTTGATTGAAGGCACTTCATATTGTTGGGAGTCCTTCTTCAAGAGTCAAGGCTCACCATATCGAGTGGGTCATAGCCCCTGACTCGAGTCATTGTGTTTTGATCTCCAAACAACCTTGGCTAGAGGAACCTTCTTCAGGAGTCAAAGCTCACCATATCTAGTGGGTCATAGCCTCTGACTCCAGTCATTAACCTTGGCTAGAGGAAAATAAATCCCCTTTGCCCCTTGCTATACAGTTTGATTCATCATGACCTGCATCACAGACCCTTGAGATCCTTGAAATGGATTAGTCCTTATGTAGGATGTATGCAATGGTATGATGGTATGATGTTATGCTATGCGTGGAGTAGGTAAACCCTGTTATAAGTCCAGATTAAGGACTGTAAACAAAACCTGCAAGAAACTCAAGTGTCAGATAACAAGTATGCAAGTAGTCAAGTTTGAAAGCACACAAGTCACACAAAGAGCCCTTAGAGTTTAGGCCAGCATGGGGTCTGGGGTACTACCCTCTTGAAGTTGGTGGGCTCAAAACCTGTCCTATCAGAAGTAACCGGGTTCTAAGGATCTCAATATCATTGGATTGTTTTCTGTGTTCATCGTTTCGATTTAGCCACTGAACTGGCGACCGAAATATTCCAAGAAAACAACCCTCAACTGAGTGTAGTATCGACTATCAACCAACCTCGGACTGCACCAAAGTCAGTTATCTCACTACCCTAAAGAGGCCAAGATGGTTCAATTAAGGTTCCTAAGGTCAGTTGATGCTTCACGACACCACGCGGCGGCCCCGTACTCTCTTTGATTTGACTCAAGGGTTACTGGTACTCACCAAAGTGCCACATCAACGTAGCAGACTGCTTCAACCGTGTCGGTATACCCCGCACAGTTCCCTCACAGTCTTGTTGCTACTTTCTAAGAAGGTATCCACCAGATCCGGGTTAGGATCTATAGAACTCCCAAGACAGGCCCACAATAATAAAGAAAACAAAACAAAGCAATTGAAAACACAAGTATGAGCTATCCTAAGGTACACCTCACTTTAGGTATCCCCAGCAGAGTCGCCAGTTCTGTGATCGGTGGATTTAGAACTGACTGTTTAACGCTGGTTCGCGAAATGTCGCGGAAGCAAGAGTCGCCACCGTCTTTTATGTTCTCCAACAGGGAAAGGACAAAAGCACAACAAAATTCCTTATGAGATAGTTTCTCGGTTCGGAAGGTAGATTTATAGAAAGGGAAGGTGTTAGCACCCTTTCTATCCATGGTTATCCATGGGCTCTTAGATACTTGCTCTTATGTTTTCAAAATGTTTGCTTTTCAATTGTGAGTGGGTTTAAAAAAGTTTCGTTTAAAGATTTCAGAATGACTCTTGTATCAGTCCTCAAGAGTGTTTGAAAAAATTGTTTTGAAAGCTTTTTGAAAAGTGTCGGTGTGAAAAGAGTTTTGATTTGTTTTTGAAGAGATCAAGTATCTATGAGTCATCTACCTACCCTAAGGAATTAGGTTGTGTAAATGTCCTTAAGGTAGTGCCATCCCACCATTGAGAGGTAGGTAGCACTACCGTTGGAGGTGTTCGGGTCAAATCGATTATCAGGACAATGTGGTCACAGAAGCAATGGTAGGACACCTTAGAAGCTACCCTTATGGCCTTGATCCTTTTTTTAATCCGAGGCAACCGTTTCGAGGCAACTATTTCGAGGCAACTGATTCAAGGCAACCGTTTCGAGGCAACTTGTTTCGAGGCAACTGGATCATGGACATAAGGACCGCTAAAACGTCCAATACTTGATGACCACGTTTCGAAGACAACAGGTGAGGCGTACCCTAGAAGTGGTGTGTATATTTGTGTGTTGTTTTCAGTTTAACAGTTATCTTTGATCAGGGCATTGTGAGCTACGAGTTGCTTTTAATTAACATACATTCTTTCATACAAAGTTAGAATTTAGGAGTGCGGAAAATTAAAAGACGGAAAGATAAAAGCTACGCTATTACAAGGCGCGAGTCTATACATCGCCAAAATACAAAGATCCGTTTTTGATAAAAGATGCGAAAAGTAAAAAAAAAAAAGACCTAATTACTATTACATCCAGAAAGCAGTTACATAATAATCAACAAGAAAAATAATGCGCGAAATAGAAATTGGAACGTCCGAGGGTTTTGACCCTTTGCTTGAAATTAAATTAAATTAAAGTCTAATTATTATTTAATTAAAGAAAGGTGTTTTTTTTTGTGTTTTTTGTATTTAATTAATATTAAACCTAGAGCTAATTATTTAAATAAAAGAAAAAAGTATTTTTGGTTTTTTAATGTCTTTAATGAAAAATAAAAATAAAATAAAATAAAGTCAAAAGTTAGTAAAACCTAATTCTAATTTATTTTATTTATTATGAAAAAGCCAAAATTAAACCTAATTAAACTAAATTAATTTGTTAGAATTTATTTACAAAAAATAATTAATAGTGAAATTACTAAATAATAATAATACTAAAAATGTTAGTTTTCTGAATTTTATTATGAAAAAAATGTTAATTGGTTAGTGATTAATAAAAAGAATAACGATTAATTAATTAAAGGAAAATAATAAAAATAGAGAGAGAGTTTAGGAGTATACGAGCCTGATTGGAGGGGTGAAACAACTATTGGCGTCATGTGTAAACTGTTTTGTTTTGGCCATTTGTGTTTTGGCTTTTGGCCATTTGTATTCTGGCTTTTGGCCATTTGTGTTCTGGCTTCAACGTTCATTAACCTTCTCAGGATGTTTGTCTCGCCATGTATTGGTGTCATGTGTAAAATGTTCTGTTTTGGCCATTTGGCTTTTGGCTTTTGGCCATTTGTGTTTTGGCCTCTGTGATACGGTGAGAGAACTGACTTGAGGTTTTGCGTTCGTATTCGCACTTGTGCGGTTGAGCAAGAGTCACCACCGACTTTTTATTTTATCCTAAAGGGAAGGTTAAAAAAGCACAGCAAAAACCTTTTGAGATATTTCGTGGGTTCGGGGGGTAGATTATGAAAAGGGAAGGTATTAGCACCCTTTTCATCCATGGTTATCCATGGGCTCTTAATTACTTGGTTTTTTAGATCACTTGCCTTGATTTTCGATTGCTTGAAAATGGTGTGTGTGTGTATGTGTTTTTTTGAAAATGTTTTGGAAGAGATGCCTTATCTTAGGCGACCAATGTATTTGACTCGTGTTTGAGTGTTTTACAAAAGCGTGGATCTTTTCGAAAAGATGTTTCAAATGTTTTTGAGAGTTTGTTTGAAAGTGTCGTGGATTGTGGTTTTTGAAAAGAAGGCAAGTGTTTCTTGCAAGTCGATCTCAAGTAACTAAGAGTTTTGTCTACCCTATTATACTCAAAGGTTTTTGTTATGTTTTAAACCCTTTTAACAATTTTGTTCCACCATTGGATTTGATGGACAATCTTGCGTTTAGGAAGTTTATTCGGGACGGGCACGGGCCATCGTATGGACCATGAATGCAATGGTGCCAAGTGTCTTTGGCAATTTGTTTTGAAGGACTTGATCATTTGTTTGGGCAACATTTTGAAAGTTTTATCGAGGGACTATGATCATTTTGAATTCGTTTTGCCAAAGATACTCGACGTGCAAGCATGGCCCATTTTGGAAGGCAACATGTGGGATTACCCTAGAGGGTGCAAGTGTGATTGTGTATTGATTTCATGTATTTGTCTTGTATTAGGTTATCTAGCGTTTGATTTTATGTACATGCAAACCCTAGGTCTAACCATGGTATAATTGGAAAACTGTAAATTGCGGAAATGTAAAATCTACGCTATTACAAAATAAGTATCCGGGAGTGGGGGTACAAGTGTATGAATGGGGATGAGACTTATAGTATCCAATAAGTTACAACCAAATCGAATTTGCGATCAAATGTAAATGACGTATATCAATGTATAAGATAAATAAATGTGTATAGGAGCAATATATTGGGTATTTGTATTGTGTAAGTGTGAGATGTATATGTATATGTGATTATTTACAAATGCGACAAGGTGAAATTAATGTGTATTAAGTATTGTTAGGTATTGTTTTGACTTAAATAATTTAAATGCTCATTTGTTTAATTAGTAATCTTGTATTTCTTTTAATATGTACAAAAGAAATGTTTTAATTGAATGTTTAAGTTCTAATTAAATTAAAAATGATGTTTTAAGAAAAGAAAATATTTCTAAGTTTTAATTATGTATACAAAAAGTATTTTTTATTTGTTATGAATTGAATTATGTATATTAAAAAAGAAATGTATTTTTAATTGTTATGTACAAAAGTATATTTAAAAGAAAAAGGTATTTTCAATTATATTGTATGATATGTACAAAATTATATTTAAATTAAATGTTTTTAAAAAATTATGTATAAAGAAATGTGTTTTTAAGTATTCTTGTATTAATGTATTAGTATAACAAATCTATTAAATTAAAAAAAAAATGTATGTTGTTTAAAAACATTAAGTGTTTTAACTTAATAAATAAAAGAAAGAATAGGTTAATAATTAACTGAAAAAAAGAGTTGTTTTATATAAGAGGGTTAGAGCTTTTAATGGGCTTTAGAGAGGTCAAAACGGGTTAGGCCCATTGTTCTGAAGCAAACGTTTTAGGGTTTGTGTTTTCGTTTGAGGGAAAAGCCTTAGGATTTGAGCGAACAGAAACGCCGTCGCTCCACTTTGTCTTCTCCGATTAGCCGCTGAATGCAATTTCCATCCCAATTGCCGAGCCACCCAGCGCCACCTCCAGTTTCTTTGTTCTCCATGGTTGGACCAAATCCAATCGGAAAAGGGTAACGATTTCGCCTCCTTTATGCATTAGGGTTTTCACTAAATTTTCTTTTTCATGCTTAGTTTGACTTCTGATTTCGCCTCTGATTTCACATGCTTATTATTGTTTGTTATTGAGATTAAGGAAAAGGAACGAAAAGCTACCTTAACCCTTGGGGACGGAGAAAGAGGAACCGGAACTGGGAGGCGTTGAGGCGGAGGCCCGGTGAAGGGATTGCGCGATGAGAGCTTTCTTGGTGACCCTGGTATTTCTGTATCTTTCTTACGCTTTATGATGTTCTGAGCTGAAAGCTTGATATAGCATATTCTTTTCTTCTTCTCCTTCTTGCCACTGTATACTTGTTGTTTTGAGATTTGAACTTTATGCAATTTTGACAATTTTGAATTGTGCATTTTTTAAACTTGTGCATTCAATTTTAGCAAATAAACTCGTCCCTCTCTGTGAACCGGGAGAAATCCCGTGATTTGTAGAGAGGGTTCACTGATCCCAATTAGTGGCCCTTAATGATGAATTTCTTCTGTCATTTATCATTTTATCTGCTTTTTGACTTTTCTCCTTTTCTTGTTGCAGATGAATATTCGAATGGAGAGGAATAAAGTGAAGTATGAAGAATTAGAAATAAATAGGATAGTTTTCTTTTTATTTAAATTTAAATCAATGTAAAACCAATGTTTGTAATTAAATTCCAAACATCAATGGTACAGTTAATTTAAAGATAAATAAAAGTTTCCATTATCCAATTTAATTCTGTTTTCTCTTTATTGTTTATTTATTATTTAAAACTCTTTGAATTAAAATAATTGAAAAATAAATTTCAATCATTTAATTTAGAATAATAAATAAATAAACAATGCTTTAGCACACTGATCAGTTAAACCTGGTATCTCCAAAGCAAAATGACAGTTAACCGAAACAAACCAAACAGGCGCATTCCCTCTTCACTGATTTTCAACAAACACTGTAAATCCAAACAACGTATTTCTTTTGACTGGCTCAAACAAAACAACGTGAATTCAAACCAACTGCCTCTTTTACTGATTAAATCAAAACAATGCGAATTCAACCCGAATCTCGGAATATCTTGCAAAGTGCTGTGGAATTTTAACCTTTCTGAGAATATGCCCATAAAACCTTAATTCCTGATTAAATGCCAACGAACATTCGCCTGATCGCAATTGATCCAGAATCAACCAAAACCCTAAGCCAATTATTTGAAGCAATCCAGAGCCCTGAAAATCAATAAAACCCTAATTTTTGTTTGACTGACGAGAAAATTCCGTTTGTCCGATTCTTGAGCCAGTTTGAAAAATCAGGAAATGCCCGAAGCTGAGATTTCTTGTGGAAAAACGCGAGGGCAAATTTTGGGGTACAACAGTTGCCCCTGTTCAATCTTCTTGGACCTGAAGAGTTAGATTGGAAAGTTTGCCTTTCGCGACTTGAAGGTAAAAGAAGATTGGACACTAAAGTGCCCAGAAAATTTGCACTCGGCGATGTGATGGTAGAGGTGAATGGGCTTACAGATGCCATTTGGTGATGGGCTTAAAGATGCCATCTGGTGCGATAGAATTTTGTCGGGGGATGGGCTTAGAGATGCCATCTGAGAATGGGCTTAAAGATGCCATCTGGTGACTGCTGGTAGGAGGATGGGCTTATAGATGCCATCTGGACATGTTGAACTGTATGTCAATGGTGAGTGGACAAGTATCAGAAAGGCATCCCTGTTTCAGAACATCTCTGAACTGGGGGTCCGAATAAGCAACAGATTGACGTCCATGTCTGGAGAATCCTTAAACTATTTTCAGGAGTTGAGATTGAGTGAGCAATAGAGCCACATCCGTCGTTGGGAAGCGTCCGTAAACTGTTTTCGGAAATTGAGAAGAGTCTGAACAAGTTGGTAGATTGACATCCGTTGTAGGGAAGAATCTGTAGACTGTTGTCAAAAGTGGAGAAGAGTCTGAACAAGTTGGTAGATTGACATCCGTTGTAGGGAAGAATCTGTAAACTGTTTTCAAAAGTCTTGAAGTTGAAGAGGAACCGGTGTAGGGTTTCCTGATAATGCGTCTGAATGGATCTGGAATAAGTATCAGAATGTCGCCGTGTCCGGGTCACATCTGAACTATTTCTGGATGAATCTCGGGAGATGATCTGTGTCTGTCGACTGCTCTTACCTGAAAAGTAAAGGGTTAGCCGTATGCAATTTTATGATGCATGATGCAATGTATGTGACATCAATGTTTATGACATGAATGTGATGAATGCGCATGTAAACTGATGAGTTATCTTGCTGAGGATAAACGAATCCTGGATGGCCGAAGACAAAAGAATCTTGATTGCTGCCGGGGAAAATAAATCCTTGGCTGCTGCTGGGGAAGAGAATTCCTGATGACCTCTACTGGGGAGTTCCAAATTAGTAGACTCATGCTGGAGAGGTAAGATTGAGAATCTTCAGCTCGGTGGGAAGTAACTCTGGTGACTTCACTGGGGAACTCAAGATTTGTCCTCCCAAAACTCTGTGGGGGGAAGGCTCAATGGTCTGGCTCCGCTGGGGATTGATAATTTGAAGTTTTAGCTTTGCTGGGGATAAATGAAGCTTGACTTTGAGTGGAGCTAGCTTGAGAAGAATCTGAACAAGCGATAGGTTAACATCCGTTACTTGGAGAACCCGTGAACTGTTTTCCGAAATCTTGAAGTTGAATAAGCAATAGAGCAGCATCCGTTGTTGAGAAGCGTCCGTAAACTGTTTTCAAAGGTTGCATCTGAACAAGCTGATAGATTAACATCCGTTGTTGGGAAGAATCCATAAACTATTTTCAGAAGTCTTGAAGAAGAATCTGAACAAGTGACAGGTTAACATCCGTTTACTTGGAGAACCCGTGAACTGTTTTCAGAAATCTTGAAGTTGAATCAGCAATAGAGCCGCATCCGTTGTTGGGAAGCGTCCGTAAACTGTTTTCAAAGGTTGCATCTGAATAAGTTGATAGATTAACATCCGTTGTTGGGAAGAATCCATAAACTGTTTTCAGAAGTCTTGAAGTTGAGTCAGCAATAGAGCCGCGTCCGTTGTTGGGAAGCGTCCGTAAACTGTTTTCAACAGTTGAGAAGAGTCTGAACAAGTCGGTAGATTAACATCCGTTGTTGGGAAGAATCCGTAAACTGTTTTCAGAAGTCTTGAAGGGGAACCGGTGTAGGGTTTCCTGATGATGAGCTCATGTAAAACTGCATCGATTTTTGAACACTTTTGACATTCGAATGCCTCAAGTGGTGATGTAGATAAATTCCTGGCTTATTACAGGTGTTGGTCTACAATCGGTCGTTCACAGATGTTTTCCTGGGTTGTTACAGGTGTTGATCTGGAATTCTTCAGACATGCCCTGGCTGGATACAGGAATCGAATCTGGAAAGGTGATAGTTGATAGATATGCTCTGGTTGGATACAGGAATCGAGTCTGGAAATGTAATAGTTGATTTGTTGAACACTTTTGACATTCGAATGGCCCAAGTGGTGAAGAAGGAGTCTTGAATCAGATTACTCTGCATATTGAGAGATTTCTTGAAATCTTGACTGGACTGCCCCAGGTTAACTGAACTTTGAAAGATCTGTTGGACCTTGACTGGACTGCCTCAGGTTAATTGAATTGTGACATGTCATGCCCCTTGTTGATAGGGGATTTGATGGAAGTGTTATCCTCTTGAAGTGATTTTGACTTACTGAGAGAGTTTTCGTTCCTCCGAACATTCGCTGTATGAATTTCTTCGCTGTCAAACAAAAAGGTCAAATGCAGACATTGATATTCGAATAATGCAAAGTTTATGTTTGTCTCAAAATTTTGAAAAGTGCGTTTTTAGCAGAAAACTTTTCATAAGACAAGTTAACGCAAGATTTAGAGTAAAGCCCTACAGGAGTCAAGATACCTTTTGTAACAGTATGCTTTCGAACTAACCCATGCTTCAATTAGGACTTTTGAAGGGTTGTAACGTGGCTTGGTTCACGGTTTAAGAAACAAAGGATAAAGGCTCAAAGTATATTTGTACCCACCCGCTCTTCATGATGTTCTCCAACCTAAGCTCAGTTAATTGCGTCATACTCTGTTTTGAGTTTCGGACGACTTTTGGGCGATGGTTCACCAGTTGAATTTGAGGAGACACTCATCATCTCCTTTTTTCTTTTGCAACATTTTTTTTCATGTTGTTGAGGATTTTGTAACGACCTCACTATTTTGATTTTGATTTGTTATCCCTAACTTTTGCCTGACTGTTCCCATTTTCGAGATTACAGTCAGCGGGATGCCCCAGCTTTCTTAAGCCTCCTTTATAGGTTTTGGCTTGGTGGGCTTTTCTCTTTTGAGAGATTGACTGTCTATGTGATAGGGAACCACCCCTGTCTTTTGATTCCAAAGGAATGCTTTCTTTTTTGACATCGTTCGTTGTATTACGAACGGAGAGTTTGCGACTTCAATGTGCATTTTCTTTTGAATTAACTGAGATACTACCCTGCCCCGGGTTTATATCAAAGGTTTTGATTGTTCAGAACAGAAAACTCCTACTTCTTTGGCTCGAAGGGGTTGACTAGGGATTAACTTCCTTATAACTCCAGTGTTTGGGAATTGAAAGAAATGCCTGTACATCATCAGCAAGGTCTGTTCAAAAGCATACTGTATAAGATCATGGTATTTTTCGTCATCCTCCCTCTAAGGGCTTTATAGCTTTTTATCAAGAGTCAAATATCATAAAGAAAAGCATAAGAGTAGTGAAACGAATGGATGAATTCAAGACAAACATATGCAATGCATTAATGAAAACAGAGTTTAACATCAACAGATAATTGTTTGACAGCAAAAGAATTACAACTTTGAAAATTCAAAAAGAACAAAAGTCTTTCAGTTTGAGCTTCGTCACTTCAAGTGGAGAACCCTTTAACGGAAGATTTTCATCTCGCCGTCTGGCATGAATTCCAGCACCCTAATGTCGATCAGATCTTGAATCTTATTCTTCAAGGCCCAACAGTCGTTGGTGTCGTGCCCCGGGCTGTAGGAGTGGTAAACATAGAATGCGTCAGGATGATAGTGAGGAGAGGAGGTATTGAGCTTCTGAGGAGGGTCCTTTAAAGTAAGTAAGTTGACCTCCAACAGGCGCTTCAGTATGAAAAATGATGGTATTTCAGTCTCCGTAAACTGTCTTCCCGACTTTTCTTGCTTACGCCGATTGCCCCGTTGACGCTGGCGAGGTTGTTGATGGGTTTGTGACCCTGAAGCAAGTAAAGGAGCTTTCCCCTTTTCTTCTTGAGTGGATGGAGGTTGAGCGGTGACTTGCTCTTCGACCTCATATGTTTGCCCTAGTTGGTTGTTTGGAAGCAGTTGGCGGACAAGAACTCTGAGTTCCTCTTGTCTTTGGGATAGGTCTTGGATGAGATCCATCTGGCCCACCAATTGTCCCATCATTTGGGTCCTTAAGGTTGTCAGATCAAACTGCAGCTCCGAAGGCTGATCACTCCTGGTATGGTTGGAATTCTCCAAGCCCTTGGTGAGGAGAGCTTTCATCTCATCTTGCCCCAGAGACAAGTTCAGGAACATCTCCTGCAGCTGAGCAGTCTGGTCTTGGATGTCTTTGACAGACCTTTCTAGAGCCATCTCTTGCTGAAATAAACAGCAGGAGAGTAAGGAAACCTGAAAAAGGAAAGATTGTCAAAATGCAATGCATGATATGTGGATGCATGCTTTCAAAGATCTCTTGGGGTAAACACAAGAAAATGATAGAGGTTGAACTCTGCTCTTGGATTGGAGATCTCTGCACCGCTGGACGTCCTTTCACGAGAATCAAGCTCACCATGTCGAGTGGGTCATAGCCACTGATTCAAGTCGTTGTTCTTGAACTTTGATTTGAGAACTTGGTTTAGAGGAGGAAACCTCTTGCCCCTTGGTAGATGCCAGGTTCAACGCAACCCTGCATCCAAAGAACCCTCGAGATCCTTGAAATGGTTATTGAAAATGCTATGGTATGATGTCATGATGTTATGTACATGTATGCCGAAAGCAAGTGAGTGTATATACAGGCAAACATATTCACACAAAGCAGACAAGTCCTTAGGTTTAGGCTTGCATGAGGTTCAGGTACTACCCTCTTGAAGTTAGTTGGCTCATCCTGTCCTAAAATAGAAACCGGGTTCTAAGGAGCTCAATATCGTTGGATTGTTTTCTGTGTTCATCGTTTCGGTTTAGCCACTTACTGGCGACCAAAATATTCCAAGAAAACAATCCTCAAAAGAGTTTAGTATCGAGTATCTACCAACTTCGGACTGCACCAAAGTCGGTCATCTCACTACCCCTAAAAAGGCTAAGATGGTCAATTAAGGTTCTAAGAGTTCGTTAGTGCTTCATGACATCACACAGTGGCCCCGTACTCTCCTTGACTACTCAAGGGTTACCGGTACTCACAAATATGTCACACTAACATAGCTTACTGCTTCAACCATGTCGGTATACCCCGCACAGTTCCCTCGCAGTTTTTTGCTATTTACCTAAGAAGGTGCCCCAAATCCGGGTGTAGGATTTACAACAAACCCAAACAAGGACCCAAAAGATAAATCAATCAAGGCAAACAAAGCAAGAATGTAAAGGTGATCTAAACCCTAAGGTAACCCCACTTTTAAAAATTCCCCAGCAGAGTCTCCAGTTCTGTGATACGGTGGGAGAACTGACTTGAGGTTTTGCGTTCGTATTCGCACTTGTGCGGTTGAGCAAGAGTCGCCACCGACTTTTTATTTTATCCTAAAGGAAAGGTTAAAAAAGCACAGCAAAAACCTTTTGAGATATTTCGTGGGTTCGGAGGGTAGATTATGAAAAGGGAAGGTATTAGCACCCTTTTCATCCATGGTTATCCATGGGCTCTTAGTTACTTGGTTTTTTAGATCACTTGCCTTGATTTTCGATTGCTTGAAAATGGTGTGTGTGTATGTGTTTTTTTGAAAATGTTTTGGAAGAGATGCCTTGTCTTAGGCGACCAATGTATTTGACTCGTGTTTGAGTGTTTTACAAAAGCGTGGATCTTTTCGAAAAGATGTTTCAAATGTTTTTGAGAGTTTGTTTGAAAGTGTCGTGGATTGTGGTTTTTGAAAAGAAGGCAAGTGTTTCTTGCAAGTCGATCTCAAGTAACTAAGAGTTTTGTCTACCCTATTGTACTCAAAGGTTTTTGTTATATTTTAACCCCTTTTAACAATTTTGTTCCACCATTGGATTTGGTGGACAATCTTGCGTTTAGGAAGTTTATTCGGGACGGGAACGGGTCATCGTATGGACCATGAATGCAATGGTGCCAAGTGTCTTTGGCAATTTGTTTTGAAGGACTTGATCATTTGTTTGGGCAACATTTTGAAAGTTTTATCGAGGGACTATGATCATTTTGAATTCGTTTTGCCAAAGATACTCGACGTGCAAGCATGGCCCATTTTGGAAGGCAACATGTGGGATTACCCTAGAGGGTGCAAGTGTGATTATGTATTGATTTCATGTATTTGTCTTGTATTAGGTTATCTAGCGTTTGATTTTATGTACATGCAAACCCTAGGTCTAACCATGGTATAATTGGAAAACTGTAAATTGCGGAAATGTAAAATCTACGCTATTACAAAATAAGTATCCGGGAGTGGGGGTACAAGTGTATAAATGGGGATGAGACTTATAGTATCCAATAAGTTACAACCAAATCGAATTTGCGATCAAATGTAAATGACGTATATCAATGTATAAGATAAACAAATGTGTATAGGAGCAATATATTGGGTATTTGTATTGTGTAAGTGTGAGATGTATATGTATATGTGATTATTTACAAATGCGACAAGGTGAAATTAATGTGTATTAAGTATTGTTAGGTATTGTTTTGACTTAAATAATTTAAATGCTCATTTGTTTAATTAGTAATCTTGTATTTCTTTTAATATGTACAAAAGAAATGTTTTAATTGAATGTTTAAGTTCTAATTAAATTAAAAATGATGTTTTAAGAAAAGAAAATATTTCTAAGTTTTAATTATGTATACAAAAAGTATTTTTCATTTGTTATGAATTGAATTATGTATATTAAAAAAGAAATGTATTTTTAATTGTTATGTACAAAAGTATATTTAAAAAAAAAAGGTATTTTCAATTATATTGTATGATATGTACAAAATTATATTTAAATTAAATGTTTTTAAAAAATTATGTATAAAGAAATGTGTTTTTAAGTATTCTTGTATTAATGTATTAGTATAACAAATCTATTAAATTAAAAAAAAAATGTATGGTGTTTAAAAACATTAAGTGTTTTAACTTAATGAATAAAAGAAAGAATAGGTTAATAATTAACTGAAAAAAAGAGTTGTTTTATATAAGAGGGTTAGAGCTTTTAATGGGCTTTAGAGAGGTCAAAACGGGTTAGGCCCATTGTTCTGAAGCAAACGTTTTAGGGTTTGTGTTTTCGTTTGAGGGAAAAGCCTTAGGGTTTGAGCGAACAGAAACGCCGTCGTTCCACTTTGTCTTCTCCGATTAGCCGCTGAATGCAATTTCCATCCCAATTGCCGAGCCACCCAGCGCCACCTCCGGTTTCTTCGTTCTCCATGGTTGGACCAAATCCAATCGGAAAAGGGTAACGATTTCGCCTCCTTTATGCATTAGGGTTTTCACTAAATTTTCTTTTGCATGCTTAGTTTGACTTCTGATTTCGCCTCTGATTTCACATGCTTATTGTTGTTTGTTATTGAGATTAAGGAAAAGGAACGAAAAGCTACCTTAACCCTTGGGGACGGAGAAAGAGGAACCGGAACTGGGAGGCGTTGAGGCGGAGGCCCGGTGAAGGGATTGCGCGATGAGAGCTTTCTTGGTGACCCTGGTATTTCTGTATCTTTCTTACGCTTTATGATGTTCTGAGCTGAAAGCTTGATATAGCATATTCTTTTCTTCTTCTCCTTCTTGCCACTGTATACTTGTTGTTTTGAGATTTGAACTTTATGCAATTTTGACAATTTTGAATTGTGCATTTTTTAAACTTGTGCATTCAATTTTAGCAAATAAACTCGTCCCTCTCTGTGAACCGGGAGAAATCCCGTGATTTGTAGAGAGGGTTCACTGATCCCAATTAGTGGCCCTTAATGATGAATTTCTTCTGTCATTTATCATTTTATCTGCTTTTTGACTTTTCTCCTTTTCTTTTTGCAGATGAATATTCGGATGGAGAGGAATAAAGTGAAGCATGAAGAATTAGAAATAAATAGGATAGTTTTCTTTTTATTTAAATTTAAATCAATGTAAAACCAATGTTTGTAATTAAATTCCAAACATCAATGGTACAGTTAATTTAAAGATAAATAAAAGTTTCCATTATCCAATTTAATTCTGTTTTCTCTTTATTGTTTATTTATTATTTAAAACTCTTTGAATTAAAATAATTGAAAAATAAATTTCAATCATTTAATTTAGAATAATAAATAAATAAACAATGCTTTAGCACACTGATCAGTTAAACCTGGTATCTCCAAAGCAAAATGACAGTTAACCGAAACAAACCAAACAGGCGCATTCCCTCTTCACTGATTTTCAACAAACACTGTAAATCCAAACAACGTATTTCTTTTGACTGGCTCAAACAAAACAACGTGAATTCAAACCAACTGCCTCTTTTACTGATTAAATCAAAACAATGCGAATTCAACCCGAATCTCGGAATATCTTGCAAAGTGCTGTGGAATTTTAACCTTTCTGAGAATATGCCCATAAAACCTTAATTCCTGATTAAATGCCAACGAACATTCGCCTGATCGCAATTGAGCCAGAATCAACCAAAACCCTAAGCCAATTATTTGAAGCAATCCAGAGCCCTGAAAATCAATAAAACCCTAATTTTTGTTTGACTGACGAGAAAAGTTCGTTTGTCCGATTCTTGAGCCAGTTTGAAAAATCAGGAAATGCCCGAAGCTGAGATTTCTTGTGGAAAAACGCGAGGGCAAATTTTGGGGTACAACAGCCTCAACGTTCCTTAATGAACCTGCATGAGATCCTGTCTAAAATCTGCAGTGTTGAATCTCATGAACACATTAAATAAAATCATAAAATGCAAATAAAGCCAATATATGAAGAAATTTAATGTTTAGGCACAATATGGCATGTATGAATGATTATACCCTTTTGATCATGGAGATCAAATCAATCTTCCCCTTACTGGAAAATTAGTGACATGAATGCTTTTATGCCATTTTGATCATGGAGATCAAGTCAGCCTTACCCTTACTGAAGAAGTAGTGAGATGTTGGTTTGTAACTGAGATGACTTGTTTGTAGTGAGAGAGGGATTTGTAATAAGGATTTCAAGGTTTTAGGGTTCTTGAAAGAATTTGATATTCTGACAGTGTTGTGGCAATGTTTTTTTCTTTTTTTTCTCCTCCCTGGTTTGTGTGAAAAGAAGGTGATTATATAATGGAAATTAGGGTAAAGAAAATGGGCTTTGAATGTGCAATTGGGCCTCCAATGTTCACTTGAGTTCGTCACTTTCCAGGCTAAATCGAGGGACTTAAGTGCAATTTTTGAAGTTGAAATGTGAAAACAAAATGTAGCCGACATCGATAACTAACTCCTGTCCGAAAATCGGCTCAATCGGATAAACGGTGAATTAGTTATGAATTTTTGAAGTTTCAGCTCAGATAAACTTATTTTGGACTCCATTGTCGACTCTGACACGTTCTTCAATAAAAAACTGGTATTGATCGGAGCATAATCCGGTCTCGACTTTTGAAGCAAAGTTGTAGATCTATGAGTCAGGGAACTTGTGTAAAAATATGAGCCCAATCCGATAAAAATTGACCGAGTTATGAATTTTCGAAGTTTCGGCCCAGATGAAATAATATTCAGCATTCAGGATTTTCAGCGTGTCACGCACTCTGAGCAAAAAACTAAGGCCTTTTGAATACCGTTTGAATTGAATACCTTATGTGAAAATGTAGCCAACTCAATTTGTGAAATTTTGGCGCTGGAACCAGCTCGATACGATGAAAATCGACCAAGTTATGATTTTCTGAACATGACGCAAATAAACTTCTGTCACAAATTTTCTGTGCGAAAATACTTGATAAATCCACATTTTTGAAGACCTTCTGATCGAAATTGGCTTCCAGCCGTGAGATATGAAAATGTAGATAATGTCAAGACGGAATTTAGGCCACCGGAACGGGTTCAAAACGAGTCACTATCTTCAAGTTATTAATTTTTTAGCGCGTAAAAACTGCACTTTCAACACACTTTTTCACCATATTTCTTCGAGCAAACTCACACATTCGAATACCTTCTTTAAAGAATTGACTCTTGAGCCGAACCTGAATTTGAGAATATGTTATCAGAGATATCTTGGCGAAAGAACACCTGAATATGATGCGCCGGGTTGGACTTGTGAATTTTTCTTGAAATGTTTTGAGAAATATGGGAGGACAAATTTTGGGGTACAACAGATACTTACCGGGAAAAGTACCATGAACAAGAAAGGAAGATTTTGAAGCTCACCAGGCAGCTCGAGGAAGAAAGAGTGATCAATGACTACATTGGCACAAAGAGGAAGCGTCCATGGGACTTTTGATTTTGCTCTTCTAGTTTTAGATTTGTTTTCTATTTACTTCTTTGTAACGCCTTAAAGGCATTGTTGAACCTTTTAAAGTTTAAAGATAACAAACTTTAATTTATTTATTGGTTTACAAATTTAAATCTCTCAAAGTCTTTGAAATCATTGCATGCACATCCCATTATCATGCACATCATTATAGGTACCCTTACAGGTTTCTCATCCTCTTCACTGTTTATTTCAGCAGAAATGTCTTCTGATCAAGCCATCAAAGATCTTCAGGCACAGAAAGCCCAATTCCAACAGATGTTCCTAAGTCTGGCTAAAGGGCAGGAGGATCTGAAGACCCTTATTCTGAAAGAAAAGAAGAAAAAGAAGAAGGTCGGTATTCTAAACATGGGTAGAAGATTCAGAGAAAGGATAAGACAATCAGCTGATCTGACCTCTTCATCCAAGGACGGGGAGAACCAAGAAAGGACAAAGGACCCTAGGCCAGTAGTTTCTAATAATGATACAGATTACGACGACGAGCAGTATCCTCCCGTTGAGGATAGATGCAAGCATCTAGAAGACCGTCTGAGTGCTATGGAGATTCAGAAGATCCCTGGTTTGGATTTCGGAGAACTATGGCTAGTATCGGGAGTGGTGATCCCTCATAAGTTCAAAGCTTTGGTTTTTGCCAAATACGATGGAGTATCCTGTCAAAAACTCCATCTCCGCTCTTACGTAAGAAAAATCTAACCCCACACTGCTGATAGAAATTTGTAGGTACACTTCTTTCAAGATAGCCTGTCAGGGACTCAACTTGAATGGTTTTATCAGTTGGAAGGAGCCAGTGTCCGAAACTGGGAAGACCTTGTTGCGGCTTTTTACAGGAAGTATCAGTATAATGCCGACCTTGCTCCCACTCTAGGGTATGTCTATGGGTGCAAGTGAAGGTTTTAAGGACTATTCTCAAAAGTGGAGAGACTTGGCTGGAAGAGTCCAACCCCCTTTGTCTGATAGGGAGTTGGTTGACATGTTTCTAGGGATGCTATTGGGTCCATTTTTCAATCATTTGATCGGCAGTTCGTCGTCCGGGTTTACTGAGTTGATTTTAACTGGAGAGAGAGTGAAAGCTGGTATCCGAAGTGGTAAAATACAGAAAGATGTTTCGTCAAGTGCACCAAAGAAGCCTTTCACCGGTAAGAAGGAAGCTAGTGTAGTCTATGGCTCGAGGGGACAAAGCAGACCTGAACACCGTCAAGCGGTAAATGTTGTAGTGATACCAAGACCCACGGTTGCTCCACAATGCAATAATCAGCAAATGGTAGAAAGACCACAACGATAGTTTACCCGCATCAACATGACTTTAGCTGAAGTTCTTCCTCATCTGTTAAAATCCGACTTGGCAACCTTGAAAAAGGCTCCCAAGAATACAAACACTACTTCTCCCAGATACAATCCCAACGCGCGGTGCGCCTACCATTCAGAGAGTCCTGGCCACGACACAAACGACTGCTGGGCTCTGAGGAATAAAGTGCAAGATTTGCTGGAAGCTAAAGAGATTGAGTTTGATGCTCCAGAAAAGCCAAACGTTATAACTGCTCCTATGCCCAAACATGGTCGAGGAGTCAATGTTATGGACACCGATTCATTTGTGACCTCTGTGGAAGAAATTTCTACTCCTTTGATGACAGTTAAGAAGAATTTGTTGTTGGCCGATTTATTTCCAGGCTGTGGTGAAGGTTGCCACATATGTTCAATTCTTCCTTTCGGTTGCTATTTATTGAAGTCAGGTGTTCCGCGCCTGATGGATAATAAAGAAATTTTGTTTAGAAGACTATGATTCCGTTTGAAGATGTTGCCATCATAACCATTTCCGCCAATCCTTCCAAGGTTTCCTCGAGAAAACCTGTTAGGGTTACACCCGTTCCAAGAATTGCTCTGTTAATAATCACCGCTCCAGGTCCCATCCCATATACCTCAGATAAGGCTATCCCATGGCATTACGATGTTGATGTATATTACCATGGTGTTAAGCAAGATCTGAGAACTGAAGAAGCTGGTTCTGATATCAGTATTATTGTCGGGGCTAGCAAGGTCACCAGAAGTGGAAGACTCTTTTCTCCAGAGATTTCCCCTCCGACTATCCACAAACCCGTTGTCATTCTGTCTGCTAGTACATCAACTACTGTCCCAGTTCCCACTCTAGTTATCACCCCTGTCGCCGAGCCATCTGGGACTCGGGGCAAAGAAATCATAGGTGAGCCTGCCCGGACGGAGGCACCTAAGAAGATCATTGTAGAAACCTCTAAACAGGAGATAGAGGAAAATTTGAAAATTATCAAGAAGAGCGACTTCAACGTAGTCGAGAAGCTGGGGAAGACCCCGTCGAAGATCCCCATGTTGTCCCTGTTGTTGTATTCTGAAGCCCATGTGAAGGCTTTAATCACGTTTCTCAAGATTGCGCATGTGCCGCAGGAAACTTCCGCAGATCAGTTCAAAGATTGTGTGGCTAGCCTGACTGCTGACAATGGGTTAGGGTTTTCAGATGCGGATCTGACTGCTAAGGGGAGAAACCATAACGATGCTTTGCATGTCTCGATCGAGTGCAGGGACACCACTATGGCCCATGTGCTAGTAGATACCGGGTCCTCACTGAATGTTCTGCCGAAGAAAGTGCTAGACCGTCTGGATTATGAAGGTTTGATTCTAAAGCCAAGTAATATTGTGGTAAGGGCTTTTGGTGGGTCAAAAAGAATGGTGCACGGGGAGGTGGACATCCCTGTCAAGATGGGTTCTCAAACCTTTGGGTCCACCTTCTACATAATGGATATAAGACCATCATATTCTTGCTTGTTGGGTCATCCTTGGATTCATAAGGCTGGGGCAGTTACTTCCACGCTCCATCAAATGCTGAAATATTCGGTGAAGGGAAAGATTGTCACGGTACAAGGTGAAGAGGAGTATATGGTGAGTCATCTCAATTCCTTCCGCTACATGGAGATGGACGGGGAATTCATAGAAACGCCTTGTCAAAATTTCGAAGAGGTCCCTCAGTTCTCGACATCAACTAAAGTTACCACCAACAAACCTCCATTGAAGATGGCTTCTCTCAAAGACGCCAGGGCTGTAATTGAAGAAGGTGGGTGTACCAATTGGGGTCAGCTCCCTGATTTCACTCACAAAACTGAAAAATTTGGTTTGGGCTTTAATACAGGGGCTCAAAGGGTTGTTAGGCGCGCATGGCTCAGAAGACCTCCTCTACACATAAGTAATCGGGGAGTTAATGCAATTGAAGACAGTGAAGAGGATTCAGACATCGACAACTGGATCTACCCTACAACCAATGGTGGACTAAACAACTGGACGACGAAGGACTTCATACCTGTTTCTTTTATTCCGCAGTAATTGACTTTTTGTTTTAAGATTTGTAATAAACAGTTTGAAACTTTGTGGCTCGGTGCCTTTCCCGAGGCACCTCGGTTTTTCTTATGAAGGCTTATTACTTGTCATTTTCATATATCATTAATAAAACATTGGACGTTTCCTGCATTACAAACTTTGCGCTCCTTGTTTTTCTTTTCTGTCTCTCACTTTATCAAAACAACTATTCTCTTACACACACTCACATATCATAATGCAGATCCATATCCACTCTGGATCCCATTAATAATAACTCTGCTACTGCCAATTATGACTTCAAAAATCCGATCAACCAAGCCGAGGACGAAGGTGAGGATGATTGTGAGGTGCCTGGAGAACTTGCTAGACTATTATAGCAGGAAGAAAGGGCCATACAGCCGCATGAAGAGCCAGTTGAGTCAGTGAACTTGGGTATAGAGGAAGACTAGAAAGAAGTTAAAATAGGTGCGAATATGGAGCCTAGTGTCAAACAACGGTTAATACAAATGCTACGCGACTACGTTGAGATCTTCTCCTGGTCCTATGAAGACATGCCTGGTTTAGACACTGATATTGTGGTACATCGCTTTCCGACTAAAGAAGACTGTCCTCCAGTAAAGCAGAAGGTTCGCTGTATGCGCCCCGAAATGTCAGAAAAGATCAAAGCAGAGGTCATGAAACAGTTCGACGCAGGGTTCTTAGCTGTCACTTCTTATCCGCAGTGGGTTGCCAATGTCATCTCAGTACCTAAGAAGGACGGTAAGGTACGAATGTGTGTGGACTATAGAGATCTGAACAGGGCTAGCCCCAAGGATGATTTCCCACTTCCTCACATCGATGTTTTAGTCGACAACACCGCGCAACATAAGATCTTCTCCTTCATGGATGGTTTTTCTGGCTACAACCAGATCAAGATGGCTCCTAAAGACATGGAGAAGACAACCTTCATTACGCAGTGGGGCACCTTCTGTTACAAGGTCATGCAATTAGGATTGAAAAATGTTGGGGCAACTTATCAGCGCGCCATGGTCACTTTGTTCCACGACATGATTCACCATGAGATCAAGGTATACGTGGATGACATGATAGCCAGATCTCAGACTGAGGAAGAGCATCTTGATCATCTCCAGAAACTGTTTGACAGGTTAAAAACGTACAAGCTGAGGTTGAATCCGAACAAGTGTACCTTCGGGGTAAGGTCTGGTAAGATTCTAGGCTTCATCGTTAGTGATAAAGGTATTCAGGTGGACCCTGCAAAGGTAAAAGCCATACAGGAGATGCTGGCTCTCCGCACAGAAAAGGAAGTTAGAGGTTTCTTGGGACGTCTAAATTATATCGCCCGATTCATTTCACATCTGACTGCTACTTGTGAGCCAATCTTCAAGCTTCTGAAGAAAGATCAAGTGGTAAAGTGGAATGATGAATGCCAGACCGCTTTCGAAAGAATTAAAGAATATCTTCAAGAACCGCCAATTTTGATGCCTGCAGTTGAAGGAAGAGCTTTGAATTTATAGTTGACAGTGCTGGACAATTCAATGGGGTGCGTGCTGGGGCAGCATGACGAGTCTGGCCGAAAAGAGCATGCCATTTATTACCTTAGCAAAAAGTTTACCGACTGTGAGACCCGATACTCACTGCTCGAGAAAACTTGTTGTGCTTTGGCATGGGCTGCTCGTTGGCTGAGACAGTATATGCTGACTCATACCACCTTGTTGATATCAAAGATGGATCCAATCAAGTATATTTTCGAGAAGCTCGCTCTCTACGGAAGTATAGGAAGATGGCAGATGATCTTAACCGAGTACGACAACCAATATACAACTCAAAAAGCAATCAAGGGGAGTGTATTGGCGGATCATCTGGCACATCAGGCCGTGGATGACTACCAGTCCATGAATTTCGAGTTCCCGGATGAGAATATCATGTTGGTAACCGACTGTGAAGAACCTGGACCAGATGAAGGACCCAAGGAGGGATCCCGATGGTCTATGTATTTTGATGGAGCCTCGAACGCATTGGGTAATGGCATCGGTGTTGTAATCATATCTCCTGAGGGTTGTCATACTCCGTTCACCGCCCGATTATGCTTTAACTGCACCAACAATATGGCAGAGTATGAAGCATGTATCATGGGTCTTCGAGCTGCTATTCACCTGAGGATTAAGTTCTTGAGTGTATTCGGAGATTCTGCTCTGGTGATAAGTCAAATCAAAGGCGAGTGGGATACGAAGCACCCAAATCTTATTCCTTACAAAGAGTATGTATTAACGTTGCTCCCACACTTCGAGGAGATAACCTTTGAACATTTCCCCAGAGAAGAGAACCAGTTAGCGGACGCGTTAGCTACCATGTCTTCTATGTTCAAAGTCAGGTGGGACAACGAAGCTCCCCAGATTACCATCGAGAGGTTGGACAAACCCGCACACTGCTGTGACATTGAGACTGAAGAGGTAGCAGATAAACCCTGGTTCCACGAGGTAAAGAGGTATCTTGAGGCTCAAGAATACCCCGAGGGGGCATCTGTTAATGATAAGAAGTTTTTGATAAGATTCGCTGCGAAGTTCTTCATCAGTAAGGGTATCCTCTATAAGCGTAACCATGATTCAACCTTACTCTGGTGCATAGACAAGAACGAGGCGGAAAGAATCATGGCAGAGCTACATGAAGGTACCTTCGGAACACATTCCAGTGGACATACCATGGCGAAAAAAAATCCTACGGGCTGGTTATTATTTTTCCACTATGGAAGTCGATTGTTATCAGCACTCTTGGACCTGTCATAAGTGCCAAGTCTATGCTGATAAGGTGCATATACCTCCAGTTCCTCTGAATGTTTTGATAGCTCCTTGGCCTTTTGCAATGTGGGGTATCGACATAATCGGTGAGATCAGACCTACTGCATCTAATGGGCATCGTTTCATTCTGGTAGCAATTGATTACTTTACGAAGTGGTTTGAGGCAGCTTCCTTTGCTACAGTAACCAAGAACGTCGTGACGCGGTTTATCCGACACAATCTGATCTATCGATACGGTGTACCAGAGAGGATCATTACGGACAATGGTATAAATCTCGACAATACAATGATCACCGAGCTTTGCACACAATTCAAGATACAACATCATAACTCTTCTCCCTACCGGCCGAAGATGAATAGGGCTGTTGAAGCGGCTAACAAGAACATCAAGAATATTAAGCAGAAGATGACGGTGACCTACAAAGATTGGCATGAGCTGTTACCATTCGCCCTACATGGGTACCGTACCTCAGCACGAATGTCAACAGGGGCAACACCCTACTCCTTGGTGTATGCCATGGAGGAAGTCCTACCTATCAAAGTCCAGATACCCTCTCTCAGGATTATGAAGGATGCGGGTTTGAACAAAGACGACTGGATCCAAACCCGACTTGACCAGTTGAATCTAATAGATGAAAAGAGGCTTACTGCTATTTTTCATGGTCAGACATATCAAAAGCGGATGATCAAGGCTTTTAACAAGAAAGTCATACGTAAAGAATATCAAGTCGGGGATCTAGTGATCAAACACATCATACTACCACAAGGTGATCCCAGGGGCAAATGGACCCCCACATACGAAGGGACATTTGTGGTTAAGAAAATTTTCTCAGGAGGAGCTATGATTCTAACCACCATGGATGGTGACGACCTTCCTCACCCCGTCAATGCAGATATAGTGAAAAGATACTACACCTAATCAAAGACCCGCTAGGTTGACTGGCCTAGGAAAAAATTAGGGCTTCCCAGCAAACCAAAAGGGTTCGAGCAAAAGTAAGGGATGAAAATGAAAAAAACTGTACACCTGGAAAGTCGAAAACCTGAAAAGGCGGCTTGGGCAAAAAAGGGTATCCTGGTGGACTGAAAACCCGAATGGGCGGTCCAGGAAAAAATTAGGGATCGAAGCGTAACACTATGTCTCATTGGATCATTTTACGACCAGACTTTGGTATCAACTATCAAGCTCAGACGACGTAAATCAATCTGATTCATCTTCGACCAAGTAGAAAAGTGATGATACGTTTGAAGATATAAAGGCAATAGCAAGGTTGAAACCCGATGGGATCGTTCCACATAGATGTTTTTCTTTCTTTTACATAAATTTTAATTTCTATCTTTCAGCGGCGTTCTCTTACTAGGACGTCAACCTCTTTGTACAAACGCCTATTACAGGCCAACTTCGAAATCAATACAAGCCATTTTCACAAAGCTTTGATTTATTTTCTTTTTCATGTTTTGTTTTGCTAGAACGTCCAATGGTTCATTTTTGATATATGCATTTGAAAATATTTGTTGCTCATAAATATTTACATGAAAAACAAGAGACGGTTACTCGTAATTCCAGGAACAAGGAAAAAAAGAAATGCCCAAACCTTACAGTTGCTCTGCCCATCAGGTACAGGGATAAAGCCAACTTGAGAACATGAGCAGTGGTACATACACTCCCCACAGAGTAAAAAGTATCTAAAGACAGATGTCAGCTTCCCCGAGCAGGACATAACTCCCCATTACTGAAGTTCACAATCGCGAGTGAGTCAGTATTTTTTCCCAAGAAGAGTTTATTTCTCTCACAAGCAGAAATTTAATCCCCGACATAATTCATTATCACCAGCAACGCTAATTCATCCCCAACTGATTTATTTCTCCAAGTCGGCAGATCTATCAACAGAGTATCTCCTCTCCAACAAAGTTATTCCCCGCAGAGTTATCCTCAGACGAAGTCTCGTCCGGCAGAGTATTTACCAGCCAAAGGGCAAATCCCTAGCACAGTCGTCTTTGTTCACCATCCCCAACAGAAGTAGATGAACTATGGTCTTTTACAGCAGTCAAGAATACCATTTCTCATACTCTCCAAACAGCAGTCATGGATTTATTTTCCCAGACTCAGATTATTACGTCGGCATTTCATGTTCATACATCATGACATATGCGCCGTTAGATATAACATAGTCTCATTTATTTTGATAACGTCAACACACAATGCATCTCATGCATCACATATGGCTAACCTTGTATTTCTTTGAGGAAAGACATTGTTATCAACAATTTCCAGCAAGTCCGTGATCAACACTCGAAGCTAAACAGAGTAATCATCGCAAAAGCAGCCCTACTATCCAGGCTTTCATCTCGAAGTAACCCTACGAACCAGGTTCCTTCCCAAGCCCTACTATCCAGGCTTTCATCCCGAAGTAACCCTATTATCCGAGTTCCTTCTCACAGCCCTACTATCCAGGCTTTCATCTCGAAGTAACCCTACGACCCAGGTTCCTTCCCAAGCCCTACTATCCAGGCTTTCATATCGAAGTAACCCTACGACCCAAATTCCTTCCCAAGCCCTACTATCCAGGCTTTCATCCCGAAATAACCCTACTATCCAGGTTCCTTCTCACAGCCCTACTATCCAGGCTTTCATCCCGAAGTAACCCTACTATCCAGGTTCCTTCTGATAGCCCTACTATCCCGACTTTCATATCGAAGTTACCCTATTATCCAGGTTCCTTCCCCTAACCTTACTATCCGGGTTCGGCCTCCCTTATCCCCAGATAACAGTCCACACTGTAAGACCAGGACCCAATCAAACACAATTGATTTCACATTTCCCTAGAAAGTCGCGGTGTAACATATACCCCGACCAAACACACAGTTCACTTCCGCATCCCAAACCAGAATTATTCCCCAGTAGAGTAATGAACAATTGAATCTCCTAAAACTCTATTTCTCTCAAGATAGAGACCAACATTCCCAAGCAAAGTCCTTCTCAACAACAGGTATACGGGTTCTCGCAAAGGAATCTCTTATACGATCGACACTTCATTGGATGACATCGTTAAGCCCATCTCTGACAATTCTCTAGCAACTACCAAATTGCATCTATAAGCCCATTCCCGATATCACAAGACAAGTGTCACTTCATGCAAGTGCAAATTTCTGGGCACTCTAGTATTCAATCATCTTCTACCTTCAGATCACGAAAAGCAGACACGCCAATCTACATCCTCGGGTTTAAGAAGATTGAACAGGGGCAGCTGTTGTACCCCAAAATTTACCCTTCCATATTTCTCAATACATGTCAAATGAAGTCCCCAAATGGCTCAAGAAAGTTCAAGAGATGACCAGACAAACTCTCTCCTAAAGCAGTCTACCTCAAATTAGGGTTTCATTTTGCATCAAGATGCTTGAGTCCAAAGGATCCAAAATGCTCACCATTGTCCTAATATGTTCTCAAGATCATCCATGTCAAGTTTCAATATTTGCAGAGGAAGTTTGCTCAGTCAATTGCTCAAATATCTAGAAATCGACTTTGCTAGGTCAAAAGTCAATTGTGGCCCACATATAGCCAAATTTCCGGATTTTTGGCCAACATCCTCATTTTGAAGTATCATTCATAATTTGATCAAGGGTTGATCATGATTCATCAAGGGTCTCTCACAATTCATCAAAACCCAAAAGTTGCTAAATTAGGGTTTTGTAGGAAAAGTCAACTCAACTTTGACCAAGCATAACTTTCTCATACTTTATCAGAAATGACCCATCCAAAGCTCATTTTTAAGAGGATGAAATTCCCTACAATTCATCTTCATCTCCCAATTTCAAAATATGCACTCACAAGAAGATATGAATTTGGACATTATAGGTCATTTTGAAAAGTCAACAAAAACACCTTTTGGGTCAAAGCTTCATACATGAACATGGAAGACTCAATTGAGATGAGACCAAAAGGGTTGTCTATAGGACATCATAAGATTTCTAAAAAGTCCAAGAACACCTCTATAGGGTCAAAATTGTGAGAGTTATGCATTGGCCAAGTTGACCTTTTTTGCAAAATTGCCAAAAGTCAAACATGCTCAAATTTGCATTTTTTGCTAAATGGGCCCAACTTTTTATGCTTGCATCTCATTCCTAACATAGTCCACGACCTATGGGACCCTCCATGCTTTATTTATATACTTATTTAATTTATTTTGATTTTTATTCATTTAAAATTCAAATAACATCAAATAAATCCTAATAAATTATATATTGTATTTCAGGGATGATTTGTGCATTGAAAAAAGATCTTATAGGCTGTCAAATGAAGATCAAATCGTGCAAGGCCAATTTGTTTGAAAAAGATTAGATTTGAGCCAAATTTGGAAGGTTTACATATGCCATGAAAACAAAATCAAATCTTGAAAAACTTCCAAAGATGTGATCAGTTTTACAACCCTAATGCATTCTCTAATATATATGGAACATTTCCAAAGCAACCATAAGAGTTAAGCAGCCGTGCAGAGGTGAAACAAAACTAAAAAATTTGCAAGAAAAGTGGTGATGCAATCTCCACGTTAGAGGCCAATTCACAGACTTTCAAAGCCACCAATCGTTTCCTGGAATCTCTCTGAAGCTAATACGATCGGTTACACGCCTCTACACGCCCAGAATCGCCCTCTAGACGTCACACGGTTTGCATTCTTTTTCAGATTTCATTGCTACGATTATTGCATCATGAACGTGTTTCATTGGTATATTTGTTGTTATTGTCATGTTTGCATCATGTCTGGACCATTTAATTGAAGTTTTAACACTTTTATGAACATCTGCCATAACTAGGGTTTGCTCTGTTGTTTTGGGGCTTTCAAATGCAGGAACAATTGGCCTTAATAACAGATACCATTGTGATCAGAGGGTCAAACCCAATTGATCCATGGTCTTGAATCTTATTTATATTGATTGTATGCAATTTTTGAAATGCATAGGGTTATAGCTACAACACCATGTCCGTAGGTAAAAGTGTTGCTATCTAAAACAACGGAATCAGTGAAGGAGACGATGGTGTGGCAGCGTGTGAATGGCCTGTTTGAATTTTCACGCGTTTTGGAGGCGTGGCACGTTGTTTGCATTATGTTTTATTTATTTCATTATTATGATAATTAACATGCTAGCGCAGATGGTAAAGAGGTTAGCCTTTGATGCACACGTCCTGGGTTCGATCCCAGGCGTGTGCATTTTGTTATTTTATCAACAATTGCAGGCCAATCCAATGCTTCACATGTTCAAGCGCATTCCATACACTCTCAACATCAACCATCTGATGTGCTCTTGGCCAGATCCAATATGCCCACAATGAAGGTTCACCATGCTCCTCAAGTCAACGCCCACATCAGATCCAGCGCTAACTTAGCTTGATGATAAATGGGCCTTACAAAAATCATATTTGCACCCCTCCTCCAACAAATTACACAGGCCCAACTCTCATTTTCTTTTCTTATTTTTATTTTACATTTTAATTTGTTTGATTATTTTATTTCTTTTAAAATCAATTTTTTTCATAAAATCATAAAATCAAGAATTCACAAAAAAAAATTAGAATTATGTTTTTATCAAATTTAATTTAATTAATTTAATTTAATTTAATTTATGGAAACTTTAATTAGTTTCTCACAATTAAAATCAACTAGAAAATTAAGTTTAATTCTTTGATTTCATTGTTTCCCTTTTGCAAATAAAATAAAAATACAAAAATTGGTTAATTTAATTATTTTTCTTAATTAAAATTAATTAGTAATTAGGTTTTTTTAATTCAATTAAGCATTATTTTCTCAAAACAAAACAAAAAAACATTTTCTTTAATTAAACCGTAATTAGGTCTAGGCAAGGGTCAAAACCCTAGTTGTCTCGTACTCGATTCATTGCACACGTGTTTATTATTTTCACAATATTATTGTAACTGTGCATGGTTTGTAATAATTTAATCTAGGGTTTTTATTTATTGTTTTTTCCCGAGTTTTTTGGCTATGTAATTAATTCCCCTCCCTGAAGCCTTGTAATAGCGTAGATTTACTTTCTCGCATCTTAATTTCTGCAAATATTTGACTATCTAGATGTATGTTAATAGGATTGTATGGCAAGATTGCATGACAAATTAATACAGTTAGAAAAACCTAATGTGCAAGTATTAAATAACTGAAAACAAATCACTCACACATATCACTCTTAGGGTATACTCTCACTTCGGTTGCCTTCGGTAAACGGTCATTAAGCATAGGGTGTCTTAGTGGTTGCCCTCCTGTCTAAAAAGATCAAATGTCCCATTCGAAATGTTGCCTCGGAAATGTTGCCTCAGAAATGTTGCCTCGAAAATGTTGCCTCGAATATGATCTTAGGACTCTAGGGTTATTACTAAGGTGTCCTAATATTGCTTTGGTGATCTTATATCCCTTTCGAATTGACCCTTACAACTCCAACGACGGTGCTACCTATTTCTCAATAGTGGGATAGCGCTGTCTAAAGGAAACAAGAATAGAAACGATCTTTTTTCGAGTAGGTAGATGTTAGTAGGTACTTGCTCAAAACAAAGCTTTTCACACTTGCACATTTCAAAACAATTTTCAAAATAAACTTCGTCACACCTTTGAGGACTGATACAAGGGTTATCACGAAGTGAAACTTTTTCAAAAACAAAGCACATATACAAGCAGTTTTAAAAAGATGAGAAAGTACCTAAGAGCCCATGGAAAACCATGGATGGAAAGGGTGCTAACACCTTCCCTTTCTATAATCTACCCTTCGTACTCAGAAACATCTCGAAAAAGGATTTTTCTGTACTTTTTGCCTTTCCGATTGGATGAAATAAAAGTCGGTGGCAACTCTTGCTTACCGCGACATTTTGCAAACAAAAAATGCAAAATGCAAACCAGCATTTCAAAATAGTCGGTTCTGCCACTGTATCACACGGTGGTCTCGCTACTGAGAACCCGAATCAACACTTAAAAACTTTTATACAATTAGCAGACACTTTAAAATGCAATGGTGCTTCGCCTGAGGCAATACGACTAAGATTATTCCCTTTTTCCCTTAGAGATAAAGCAAGATATTGGTTAGATTTCCTTCCACCCAATTCAATAACAACCTGGGAAGACCTTAGGAGAGTATTTCTCACAAGATGTTTTCCGCCCAGCAAAACTGTTGTCTTTAGAAACCAAATCACTAGATTTAACCAAAACCTGGGAGAATCACTTTTTGAAGCTTGGGAGAGATATAAGGACCTGTTAAGAGCCTGTCCACACCATGGCCTAGAACAATGGCTAATCATACACACCTTGTATAATGGACTCCATTACAACACAAAGATGTCTATCGATGCTGCCGCTGGTGGCGCATTGATGAATAAACCTTACCTAGAAGCCTGCGCTCTCATTGAGGACATGGCCCAAAACCATTACCAATGGGGAACAGAACAAGCTACGGTAGAGAAAAAGGAGACCCAAGGAGGAAAAAATGAGATAAGTTCTCTAGACATGATGCAAGTTAAAATGGACGCTCTTGCCTTAAAAGTTCAAAACATGTCTTAAAACCCTAATACTGTAGCCGCAGTAGCTTCCGAATGCGAACTCTATGGGACCCAAGCACATCAACCTGCAGAATGTAACTTGTTGAATGAGCCTTTCTTAGACCAAGTAAATTACACCCAAGGAAACCCATTTTCAAACACTTACAACCCCAGATGGAGGAATCACCCAAACTTTTCTTATAGAAACAATAGCCCAATACAAAACTCTGCACCTCCGAGACCTACAGGTTTCCAAGCCCAAAGACCAAATCAACCTATGCAAGCTGTGGCACCCAAACCAAACCTTGAGAAATCATGGAAAATTTCATTTCAGCTCAAACCCAGCAAAACAAAGAGTTCCTAAATCAGAATATTCATGTAAACGAACTAATCACGCAATTAGGAACTAAGGTTGATCAAATAATTACACATAACAAGATGCTTGAAACCCAGATCTCACAGATAGCCAAAACAAAAGCCCTACAAACTACACCTGGAGGATAATTCCCTGGACAACCTCAACCAAATCCTAAAGGGCAAGCTAATGCCATTTCCTTACAAAGTGGGACTACTTATGATGGATCCAAGAATCCATCCATGAGTACACCCTCACAACCTAAGACAAATGTTTTGCCTACAAACAAAGTGGAGGAACCAGAGGAACCCGAAAAGCAAAAAGAACCAGAATTAAAAGATAAAACTAATAAATCACCACCCTCGTACAAAACCCCAGTCCCATTTCCGCAAAGACTTAAACAAACCAAACTTGACAATCAATACCAGAGATTCGTTAAAGTTATAGAAAAACTCCATGTAGAGATTCCTTTCACCGAAGCCATCACTCAGATACCATCTTATGCTAAATTCCTAAAAGACATCCTGACCAACAAGCGTAAACTTAATGATCCCAAACCTATCGAATGCAATTTTATTTCAGAAAATAAACTTGCCAAGAAAGAAAAGGATCCAGGAAGTTTTTCCATTCCTTGTATCTTAGGAAATCATACTATTGACAAAGCCTTCTTAGATCTAGGAGCTAGTGTCAGCCTTATGCCTTTAGCAGTTTGTAGAAGGTTAAACTTAGGATAATTGCAGCCGACTAAAATGTCTTTCTAGCTGGCTGATAGATCAGTTAAGTATCCTATAGGCATACTTGAAGACATACCAGTTAAGATCGGTCAGCTATATATCCCAACTGGTTTCATGGTTATGGATATTAAAGAAGACGAAGAAATCCTAATCCTCTTAGGTAGACCATTCCTATCAACAGTCGAAGCCATAATTGACGTTAAGAAAGGAAAATTAACATTTGAGGTGGGTGATGAGAAGATAGAATTTATCATTTCAAAGTTCTTAATGGCACTAGTCATAGGAGATGCTTGTTATGCCATCAACATCATTAACGAGTGTATATTGGAACTTAAGCGATAGGAATCTAACAAAAATATTAATTTACCTTCGACCCCCATTATGGAGGACGATGGATTTAAAGGTTTAGGACCTTACATCAATGACGACCTCTATGAATGTTTATCACTTACTCCCGATCCCATGCATTTCCCTTTGAAACCATCTTTAGAACTGAAGGAACTCCCCAAGAACCCCAGATACGAATTCTTAGATAAATAGATGAATCGTCCTGTTATAGTTAATGCTATTTTAAGTCAAGACGAGACAACTCAACTCTTAGAGATCTTACGAAAATATCCCTCAACTTTAGGGTATAACATCTCCGATTTAAAAGGAATAAGTCCATCAGTGTGCATGCATCGGATCTTGTTAGAGGAAAACTCAAAACCCGCAAGAGAACATCAAAGAAGAATAAACCCTATAATGAGCGATGTTGTTAAAAGAGAAGTTCTTAAGTTACTAGAGGCTGGTATAATTTACCAAATTTCAGATAGTAATTGGGTGAGCCCTGTGCATGTGGTTCCAAAGAATGGAGGCATCACAGTCATAGAAAATGAGAAAGGTGAGCATATTGCTAAAAGAACAGAAGGAGGTTGGCGTATGTGTATAGATTATAGAAAATTAAACAAATCTACCAGGAAGGATCATTTCTCTCTTCCATTTATAGATCAAATGCTCGAACGTCTAGCCAGACACTTGCACTTTTGTTATCTAGATGGATACTCATGATTTTTCCAAATACCTATTCACCCTGAGGATCAAGAGAAAACAACCTTCACCTGTCCTTATGGAACGTTCGCCTATAGACGAATGCCCTTCGGACTCTGTAATGCCCCTGCTACTTTTCAACGTTGTATGATGTCTATATTTGCATATTACCTTTATGGAATAATGGAAGTTTTCATGGACGATTTCTCGGTGTGTGGATTTAATTTTAAAGATTGTCTCTCCAACCTCGAAAAAATCCTTGAAAGATGCGTAGAGGTGAACCTAGTGCTAAACTGGGAAAAATGCCATTTTATGGTTAATGAAGGTTTAGTATTAGGACACATTGTCTCCGAAAGAGGCATTGAGGTCGATAGAGCTAAAATTGAAGTTATAGAAAACCTCAGGCCACCTAAAACCATTAGGGAGATTAGAAGTTTTCTTGGACATGTTGGTTTTTATCAGCGTTTTATAAAAGACTTCTCTAAAATAACAAAACCTTTGACTAATCTTCTAATGAAGGACATTGAATTTATTTTCGACAAGAAATGTCTCGAAGCTTTTAAATTTTTGAAACAAGCACTGATTTCAGCTCCGATCATGCAACCCCCAGATTGGACACAACCTTTTGAAATCATGTGTGATTCCAGCGATTATGCAGTTGGTGCTGTTCTAGGACAACGAAAAGACAAGAAATTACATGTTATATATTATGCTAGTAGAACCCTAGATACCGCCCAGCTCAACTATGCAACAACAGAGAAAGAATTACTGGCAGTAATTTTTGCGATAGATAAGTTTGGTCCTACCTAGTTGGAGCAAAGATCATTGTTTACATTGATCATGCTTCCATACGTTATCTATTAAATAAAAAGGACTTTAAACCTAGATTACTTAGATGGATCTTGTTACTCCAAGAGTTTGATGTAGACATTAAGGATAAGAAAGGAACAGAGAATGTTGTTGTTAACCACCTCTCTAGATTAGAACACTTAAAACCTGACTTATTGCCTATAAATGATCATTTAACCTATGACAGACTTATAGCTAAGACTGATAATTTCGAGCCTTACAGAGATAAAGATTTTGAAAAAATTTCAGTAATGAAGAGCGTACCTTGGTACGCTGATTTTGTAAACTACCTAGCTGCAGATATCATACCCCCTGATCTAAATTACCAACAGAAAAAGAAGTTCTTCAAAGATGTTAAACATTTCTAGTGGGATGAACCGCTCCTATTCAAGAGAGGAATAAATAATATTTTCAGGCGTTGCATCCCAGAAGAGGAAATAGAAGACATCATCAAACACTGTCATTCTGCACCTTATGGTGGACATGCAGGTATACCTAAAACGCACGCCAAGATTCTTCAAGCAGGTCTCTATTGTCCAACTTTATGGCACGATGTTCATGCATACATTGTCAAGTGCGATCGATGCCAATGCACCAGGAACATATCGAGACGTGACGAGATGCCAATGAGGAATATCCAGGAAGTTAAACTCTTTGATGTTTGGGGTATAGACTTTATGGGACCATTTCCACCTTCAATGGGAAATAGGTACATTTTGGTAGTTGTGGACTACGTGTCTAAATGGATTGAAGCTATTGCATCACCCACAAACGACACAAGAGTGGTAGTCAAGTTATTTAAGAATATCATTTTTCCGAGGTTTGGAACACCCCGTCTCGTTATAAGTGATGGAGGATCACATTTCATATCCAGAATCTTTGATAAGCTCTTGAGTAAGTATGGAGTAAAGCACAGAGTATCAACACCTTATCACCCACAGACTAACGGCCAAGTAGAAGTGTCTTACAGGGAGATTAAACAAAAATTAGAAAAAACCGTTTTAATTTCCAGAAAATATTGGTCTCAGAAGCTGCATGAAGCACTATGGGCCTACAGAACACCTTTTAAAACCCCTATTGGAACGACCCCTTACCAATTAGTCTATGGAAAATCTTGTTATTTACCTTTCGAGTTAGAGCATAAAGCCTATTGGGCCATTAAGACCCTGAATTTGGAATATTTGTTGGCTCCCAAATTCGACACTTACTATATTTGGTCTTTTTGGACCAAACAACTGGAAATGAACCAGACCAGGAGGTATGATTCGACGCATGAGATAAATTAAGGAAAAAGATCTAAGTTATAATAAGAATCTTCGACCAGGGCCTCACTCGACTGAACCAGAATTATGTTGCTCGACTGAGGGAAAGTGTTCACGCTTTAGCATAGGGATCGAAGACCATTTGAATTTTGAATTATTGGAGGGAAAGGCAGTTTTCATCAGCGTCTGAGAAGAGGCAACGTGGCAAAAAGCTGTGGGTCGAGGGACATGCAGAAGACACTTGTCTTCATCCTAGCGCAGAATGTCCCCTCGACGGTTACCTACTTCTAGTATAAATTAAGAAACTTGTGTAATTTTCAGTGTGTTCAACCTATTGTACTAAATCACTCAAATATTATCCAAGTAACTACTGCGTGAGAAAGGATAAAGTTGAGCAATGTACTTTGGAAACACCTTTTTTCCTTATTAAAAGTCTTTTTACATTACTTCATCCCTGCAAAGTTATCTTTTTACTTCTTTTACTTGCATTTTTACACTTTTGCTTACTTTTCAACAATCTCAAACATCTTTTCTCTGGGTCGAACGTGTGTTCTTCCTTCTTACTCATTTTACATAAAGATTAGCATATGTTCTGGGATTATTTTGGTCGATCCTGTAAGTAAACCAAAAACCTTACCTTTTCGGAGATCAGCGGTTGTTTACCAAAAACAACGGTAAACAATATTCGACTGCTGGTGAAAAGCGCATCCTTGACATTCATAAATTGGAGGAATTCCGCCAGTCTGCCTATGAGAATGCTATAATATATAAAGAAAGAACCAAAACTTGGCATTACAGAAGAATTATAAAGAAAGATTTCAATATAGACAACCTTTTTCTCCTTTTCAATTCCAGGTTGCGACTTTTTCCTGGCAAGCTACGTTCAAGATGGGCTGGTCCTTTTGAGGTTTCTAGAATCCTAAGATCTGGTGCAGTCGAGATCAAGAACAATTCTTGTAGCCCATTCGTCGTCAATGGGAAGAGGCTGAAGCACTACGAAGGAGGTGACATTCCCACCAACTACTCCAGCCACACTCTGATTGATCCACCGGTACCAGTTTCCGATATATGAAGCTTACTCGTCAAGCTAGCAACATTAAACAAGCGCTGCATGGGAGGAAACCCATGAGTTTATTTTTATTTTTTGCATTTATTTACTTTTTACTTTATCAAATTTTATTTTTATCTTTATACTAACAGTTGCAAAATTTATGATTTCAGGCATCACCCGCTAGCCATCTTTGCTAACTACATTTTTCAGGATGGAGCATTTCGATGACATGCATGTTTCCTTCTGAGATGACACTCAGAGACAACGCTATGCAGTCCTTTCATAGCGGCCCATGGCACCGACCAGATATCTAGACCAGATTTTCATGGAAGCTCTTGGTTTTGAAGCTAGTATCAAGTATCTATGCAACCAACTAAAGTGGGACGAGTATGCAGATGACCTAAATGTGACCTACAAGAACCTCACCTTAGAATTCCTCAGTTCATTCGAGTTTGACCCCTATAATGGCTAGGATGGATATCTCACTTTCAGACTATTCGGGATAGAATATTATTTTACCCAGAGGGAGTTTGGCGACTTGCTAGGCTTCCAGACCACACCCGATGCTATACCTGAGCTACCAGTTGGCTATTTCATGACTAGGGACATAAAGAAATTATGGAGAGATATTACTGCTGGAGGGAGCCTTGGTCCTTCCACTCAGTTATCCCCTGTTATTCACAATCCCGCTTTTAGGTATTTTCAGATGGTTATTGCTCACACTTTCCTAGGGAAGGCCGACACTGATACCCATGTTAGCGAGTAGGATATCTTTTTCCTCTACTGTGTGACCCAATCTCGCCCTGTAGCCTGTGGAAATTTTATGCTATGGAATCTCATGATGACTTCTAAGTCAGCTGAAGGTATTCTCCGTGTGGGAGGGACAGTAACTCAGATTGCTTCTGCTTTGCGTCATACAAGTAAGTTATCTCACCTTACCTCCTACTGTGGATATACTACAATGGACATTGATTTCTATTTGGATCGTGGGCTGATGAGAAAAGTTTACTTTAATCCCAACCAGTATAGACTCTTGATTGATAATGAAACCGTTCACTATTTTACCTTGCTTGATCCCATGATGACCAATGTCCATAACCCTTCCAATTGGACATATGCCTTAGAAGGTCTTGGAGAGACCGTGGACGAGCGAAAATCACCTCTGGTACCCGAGTATCAACCATGTCCATCGCCAGAAAGGACCACTGTATTCTCTAATAATTTCTCTTTGCAGCAACCCGACATCTATACACAGGTTGCTGAGCAGCATAGAGAGGTAGCCTAACTTCGTCAGATAGTTGAAGACCTCTCTCTTCAGGTTATGGTTTCCGATGATACTCACTCTACTGAGGCAGACCTTCTACAGCAGGAAATTGATGATCTCCACAGTAAGTTAGCTGCAGCTCATGGTCCTGATTCGACCTCAGACCCTACCACTCCTTGATGATCTTGATTTATATCTGCACTGTTTTGCTGTTTTGTTGTTTCTTTTTGTTTCCTTTTTTCATACTTATTTATTTTTATGCCTAACTCTTGCATTCTACTTTCTTTTTATTTTTTGTGACTTACCATGATTAAGTATATTTCTTTTTATTTTTTATTTTTATTTTTTTCTCTTTAATTAATTGTTTATTTTATTTTTTGTGAGTTTATTATTTTCAAGTTATAAACATAAAAGAAAAAAATTCGATACACCAATCCTTGGAAGCACCAAATGAAGAATTGTTGTTTGCACCTACGAGAAGAAATTGGAATAAGAAGCCCAAACCAACAAAACAATGAAATTTGAGCCCAGCCCAATTTTCGAACATGGCGCCCGCCACCAAGACCATGGTGCCCGCCATGGGGTCTGGGATTATAACGGGCAGATTTTCAAAAACCTTCAACTTTCTCCATTTTCAACCCCAAAACCTCTCATTTTCTCAATCACCTACTACCCCATTAACCACCCAACAACTCTCATTTTCTCAACCACCTACTACCCCATTAACCACTCCAACATCCATTTTTCTAACCATCATAAAAACTCAAACTTTCTCCTTCCAATCTCTAACACCCATTTTTTGAAACCCATTTTTTCAATTTTCTTCCAAAGGAGCAACAATGGAGTTCAACGGATACGTTCTTCGTGAAGGCAAACTCGGAGACCGACAACGGAAAATCCTTGAAAAATTACAAGGACGAGAAATTGTCTCAACCAGGTATGTCGATGAAGACTGTCTGTATACTTTAGGACTTTATCATAGTTTTTTTCATTTAGCTGACATCCTAGGATTGCATGACATTTTTACTAGAAAAGAGCCCACCTTTGAGAGGATAACTCGGGAATTCTTAAGTTCCCTAATTTAATTGGTTCACCCCGACACTGCTAGTACCGTCAGTACGATTAAATTCCGTCTGTTTAATGTTGGATATGAATATAGCACCGAAGAACTAGCAGCTCTGTTGGGTATTCCTCATGGTGATGGCGCTATTTGTGAGACCCTTTGGATTCTGAGTGGTCCACTGATGCATTTTCCTTCTGGCATCAATTGTCAAACTCTTCTATAAATTCTTTTGAAGGAGTTTTAGCATCATTGATCCATAACCCGGCTATTCGAATTTTTCGATATATGCTCGCCTGTACTATTTTTGGCCGGGAGAATCCAAACAAGGTAAATGCTAGAGAACTTCTATTTTTGCAGGGTAGTCTCACTAATAGAAGAATTAATTCAGTCCCGTTTATAATTTCTCACATGATTGATGTCCTGAGACACACACGGACCATAGCTTTTGGAGGACTAGTTACATCTATTGCTAGAGCTCTGCACCTTGACACTGAGATAGCTACCCTTGCACCCCTGCCTCCCTGCACAATTAATTTGAAATTTCTAAAAGATATGAAATTGTGCAAGGTGAGGAGAGCAGGTGGTTTTGAACTTATGGTTCAGGGTGTCGTTATCCCATCCGGCGTTCTACTTTGCACTAGACGTACTGATGTACGAATTGCGAGGAACTGGACCTACGATCTAGATGCTCCACCTTTTACGGGTCCATTACCTCCTAATGTTCCACTTGGGGACAAACACGAGACTGATGAAGAATACGAGCAGAGGGATGAACCTCATGCCCCACCCGTGTCCCCCCACCATGCTTCAGCCGCACACACTGCACCTTCTACTTCTAACACTTTTGTAGGTACGACTCCTGGCTTCTACATCACTGAAGAGATGTGGCGTACCAGCTAGCCCAAGAGGAGAGAAGAGATGGTTTAATTTCTGCCATCCAACAACAGCTGGCAGATAACATGAGTTTCATGGAGGCGTCACGACAGCAGTCGAATCGCTCTTTTTAAAGTCTTATGGAATCTCAATTGGAGATATCCCACGAGCAACATAGGAAACAAACCCAGTTTCAGAGGCACTCCGCCCTCATGGAGGCCACTCAAGGTTCCCTTCTTGGCAACCTTCGTGAGATTCAGAGTTCACAGATTGCCTTGTCCGCCAGATTCGACCAGTTCGAGGCTTCTCAGAGCAATCGTTGTCGCAGCCGATCCCGTCATCCTAGACATTCACCGCAGGATGGCGAGGGACCCAACCAGCCTTAGTACTATACCAGGTGACTTTTCCTATTCTTATTTCTTGACATTGGGGACAATGTTCAATTTAAGTGTGGGAGGAGATTTACTCGCTTTCTCGCTTTATTTTTTCTCTCGCTTTATTTTTCCCTTTTCCTGCATTTCCTTCTTGTTATTTTACTTCTTTATTTTCTTTAGTTTGCTTGTTTGCTTTATTTTCAAAATAATTAATGTGTTTTACGAGTCATCTATATCTATATGGTCTAGTGTGTGTCCACTCCCCCATTTCTTGAGCCTAACCGAAATTTTTTTCTAAGAAAAACACTGTGTTTTGAACTTAGTTGGGCTATAAGACTTGGTTGAGATAGGATGTAGTATGACTTAGTAAATCCCTTTCGAAGCATGGGCATCTTTTTTACACCTTAAGCTTCATAAATTTAGGAATTCGATCCCAATACCCCCTATGTCATGACCTTAAAATTTTCATTCTTAAATCCTTGAATAGTTTATCCTAGCAGTCAGCTCCAGTCTAAGCATGCTCTACGTAGGGGACCAAAGAGATTTTAATGATCTATATGCTATGTTATTATTATAAACTACAACCCCGGGATAGGTGACCCTCACAAAGTCATTTAACTCAATAAAAGTTGTATGTTGAAAAATAAAGCAAAAGCAAAAGCAAAAGAAGAAGAAAAAGAAAAAAAATTTACCCATCTTTAGTTGGTTCAGAGGTATCTGGTGCTGAACTTGATAGGGCGGATTACGATCCGATCCCCCGCAACTATAAATGGGTCAATAAAAGGGGTGACACCAACTTTTTGTACCAAAGCCCTACGTTTTATGATCAGAATCACTACACGGTCACTTTACTATGAGCATGTACGAATAACGGGCTTAATGTGATTGCGCCTGAATGAAAAAGGATTTGAAAAAAAATAAAAAATATAGGCCTAAGCATAGTGGCATGATATGGATTGGTTCGTAAAAGAACGAAGCTTATGTCCGTTTTACGGAAGAGTGTCACTACGATATCATTGGTTTAAATCAGTCAGTACCTATCAATACATCCCTATTTTAATTCCAGAAGCCCCTTGCAGCCCAACTTGTTCACTAACCCCATTTTTCTTCTTATTCTATTTCGAGTTCTTGCTTGAGGACAAGCAAAGGTTTAAGTATGGGAGAATTTGATAACACTTACTTTACACTTGTTTTTGACTCTGATTTCACACGTTATTTAGGTTTTTTATTATTTCTTTCTCGTATTATGCCCATCTTTTATTTCCTTTTCAGGTATTTCAAATATCCAGAGCTCCCCTGAAGAATTGAAGGAAAACAGGCTGAAAAACAGGAGTTTAGGTCAAATTTGCACTCATGACGTCCACCATGGCGCTAACCATAGGGTAGGCCATCACGTGGACCACCTTCTGCTTGCCTCAACTGCCATGTTCCCCATTTCCCTTTCATCAACACACATGGCGGGCTCCATGTCCCTCATGGAGGGCTCCATGTCCCTCATGGCGGGCGCCACCTTTGGACGATACTTTCCCCCCCAAAAGGAGTTGGGGGGCATTCCTATGATTTCCTGCATTCTTCATCCTCTATAAATATAAGTTCCTGAGTTCATTTCAAATCACCCAAGCTTAGTTGCAAACTTGACCCAAGCTTAGTTGCAAACTTGATCCAACCATAGTTGCGAACTTAAGCCATATAATTTCACCATTGTAAAGCGATAATTCTTCACATCAGGGAATTATTGTATTGTTGATTGAGTCTGTAATCGAGTTTGGAGCACTTCGGCAGAAGTTTATCTTGCCGCATTTATTTTCAACTGTTGTTTATTTCCAGTCGCATTTTACTTCCAGTTTGTACCAGATTTAAAACCTCCCCGTTTGGAGCATGTTTCTATTTATATATTCCGCACTACTTTTACTTTGTTTATTTCCCGCACTTCTTTTACTTTGTTTATTTCCTGCACTGCTTTTACTTTGTTTATTTCCCGCACCTGCTTTTACTTTGTTTATTTACCGCACCTGCTTTTATTTTGTTTATTTCCCGCACCTGCTTTTACTTCGTTTATTTCCCGCACCACACTTTAAATTATTTACTTTCTCGGATGATTTATTTTAACATGTCTGTTTACATTCCCATGTCAGGCTAAACCTTACTGGGCTAGAATGTAAGGAATCTAGTTAGATCGATATTCCAAATAATGTGTCAATAGAAATGCTTATGGGCTATTTTGGTTTTTAATGCGAGTTTTCTGTGCTTTATTGTTGTTGGGTAAGATCGAAAGCCGTCCAACCCTTGATTAAACTCGGTTAGTTCTAACTGGTCAAAGGAAGCGAAAGCGCTTTGTCCGGTTAGTTAGGGATTTTTATTATCAAAGAAATCAATTTTGAAACTATTTTCGGACGCGTTTATAGGGTTAAAGTTAGGTTCCCTTTTTATTAGAAATTCCAGATCAAAATACTTTTCAACTTGGTCAAGTACTCTATTTCTTAAAAATAGGTTTATTACTTTAACGCAATGTGAGCCTTTTTATAAGTGATGATAAGAAGGTCTGATTAGAGAGTAAACTCGGTTTTGATTACGCGAAAGCGACAATTTCTGTTAAATTAGTTCTTTTTTTAGTAGAAAATATTGCCCAATAAGTAATTCTATTCTGAAGCATTGCGAATATCATCTGACTACGTGAATTACATTCGAGCCTGCTTTTATATCTGAAGTTTATTTCACTGCACTTTACTTTCTTGCATGCTAAATTCCCTGTTTAATATTGACTTAGCTAAACACCGTAACAATAGGAAACGATAGATTGACGATTGGTCTCTGTGGATCGATAATCTTTTATATTACTCTGATGCGATTCGTACACTTGCGAATACACCGCATCAGTTTTCCAGAAATTCTACTCTCCTTGCTCTTTCTTCAAGTGTTACTGTATTTCTTTTCTCTGCAAATTCCTCTCTCTCCTCGTAACCTTTTTTTCCTTGTTTTCTAGTTTGCTCCTCTCTTTATAATGTTCAGTTTTTGGGCTTGGACTATGGCTAGAATAAAGATTGAGGATAAAATTAAAAAAGATTTGATTGGAATTTATTCTCTATGGAACATTTGATTGAAATTGATATAGCACACGTCCAAATGATTTGGGCTTGGGTTGCTTAGCCTCTGAGACTCTAATCTTGGGCTGTGGAAGGTTCTTCCTTGCTTACAATCTGATTCTTCCCTTGCTTACAATTTGACCCTTCTTAGAAAATTTGATGTTCTAGTTCTGTACCAGCACTAGCTTGTGCGTGATTCTGGATCTAATATGCACAGGTTTTTGCGTTTGTTTCTGTAAAGAAGAACTTCTGGGATTTCTGTCTGTTCTGATGGGTCAACGCTTGATCCATACAGCCTAGCATTTTTTTGTTTACAGTCAGAACTTCTCCATTAATTTAATTGGGCCTTGCGTTAATTCTTCCTTTCTTTTTCATACTCCCGAATTTAATTTTCACCCCTCCTTTTTTAAACAACAACTAAATCTTCTTTTTTTTTAAATACACCCCCCCTTGATCTTGAATAAAGATAGTCCATCAGATATTGTTGTACCATCTCTAATTAAATAACTCTAAGAAAAGGATCACTGAGGTAGGACAATTTTGGGGTATAACAACCACCCTTTTTGATCCTTCGAAAGCTCTTACCACAATGTCACTTGGCTTCAGCACCAGACATTCGCAATCTAATCGATCTAGGGCACCTTTAGGAAAGACATTCAGAGAGGACCCAGTATCCACTAATACATGGGCTAGAGTGGTTCCTTTGCATTCAATGGAGACATGCAAAGCTTTATTATGATTTATTTCAAAAGGAGTTAAATCAGTATATGAGAATCCCAATCCATTATCGGAACTCAAAGTCGCTACACAATTTTCAAACTAATCGGCCGTAGTCTCTTGAGGAACATGCACATTCTTCAAAAAATTTATCAATGCTTGAGCATGCGCATATGAGCATAGTAATAAAGATAGCATAGAAATATTATAGGGGGTTTTCCCCAACTGATCTACTATCTTATAATCACTTTTCCTTATAATCTTCAAAATCTTCTCCATTTCATGAGTAGAGGGTTCCTCAGTAATAATGTCTTTGGCAGGCGCCTCCATCCTGGCAGGCTCAGTCACCCTTTCTTTTCCCCTAGCATCAGTACTAGGTTTGTCAATAGTAATGCGAATATGTGTAGTTGTGGTGGTTGGAGGTGAAATATCAGGAGATAAAATTCTCCCTGTTCTAGTCACCTTGCTAGTCCCTGCAATGTTGGTAATATCAGCAGTCTTGTCTTCATCAATCCAAGAGTCTTGTCTAATACCATGGTAGTATACTTCAGTGCCATAATTCCAAGGTACCGACTTATCAAAAGAATAAGGGATTGGCCCCGGTGTGGTAATTATCAATGGAGCTATCTTTGGTTCGTTAGAAATCCTAATAGGACCTTTTGAGGTGATCCTAGGAGGTTTGTTGGAGATCGTGATGATGGATATGTCTTCAACTTCTTGAGGTACAACTTCAGTCAAACTTTTTATGGATGAAGTTCTTTCGAATAGGATCTCATGGATGTCCATTAGGTGTTGGACACCTCTTTTCAGCCATTCACAACCATTGATTTGCACAGCACAACAACAACAATCTTCAAGGCAACCTGGGAAAACCCCAACTTTCAACAATTTTTTTTAACAAACTTCAGTGGAGTGGTCAAGTCATTAATAGAGGAAACAAAAGTAGTATCTTCAATAGCATTGACACATTTTCCATGATTTGGCATAGGTGCGGTGATTACATTCATAGTTGGAGGAGGATCAAATTCAATGGTATTATTGTCAATCAGATCTTGGATCTTGCATTTTAATGCCCAACAATGATCAGTGTCATGCCCGGGACTATTGGAGTGGTAAACACATTTGGCATTCAAATTAAACTTTGGAGATGAAACAGTGGGTTTTGAAGGGGGGTCACGCAATGTTACCAAATTAGCCTTCAACAGGTGTTGTAGGGCTTGAGATAGTGACATGTTGATCCTTGTAAATTGTCTTCTTGGAATATCAGGTCTTAGGTTATTAGCTTGTTGTTATGGTCTTTGAGTAGAGGTCGGGTTGGAGATCAAAAATGCGTTAACAGACTAACAATGGTCCTTCTTGACATAACCCCTTGACCCATATACGACACTAGTTTCCTTTTCGTTGGTAAAAGGTTTCTTCACAGTGTTTGATGTAGAGGCGGAGGCCATGGGTATCTTTCCACTTTTAATACTGCTCTAAACCCTTTCACCAGTCAAGATTAAGTCCGTGAACCCAGATGGTGAGCTCCCAATCAGTAAGTTGAAAAATGGTCCACTCAATGTTCCCATGAACATATCTACCAATTCACTGTCAGTCAATGTTGGTTGCACCCTGCCAGCCAGATCTCTCCATTTTTGCACATATTCTTTGAAGCCTTCATTGGAACCCATGGTCATTCCTTGTAACTGCATTCTAGTTGGAGCCAGATTGGCATTATACTGATATTGACGGTAGAAGGTGGTGGCCATGTCCTTCCAGGTATGGATGTTGGAACCTTCTAACTGGTAAAACCACTCTAATTGAGTCCCAGACAGACGCTCTTGAAATAAGTGCACCCACAACTTCTTATCAGTGGTATATGGTTGAATTTTACGGACGTAAGACCTCAAGTGAAGCTTCGGGCACGAAACGCCATCATACTTGGAAAAAACTGGAACCTTGAATTTGTGGGGGATTGCTACCCCAGGAACCAAGCTCAAATCACCAAAATCTAGGCCAGGCACAACTTGAATTTCCATAGCCTTCAATCTATCCTCCAGTTGCTTATACTTGTCTTCAGCCGGTGGATATTGTTCGTCAAAATAGACCTCATCCTCAGAGATTAGATTATTACCACCCCTAGCACGGGTGCTCCTTTCATATTCATCCTGATTCTCATCCTCCTCGAAGGAGTCTTCTACCACATGAACATGTCAAACAGGGCCCTTGAACCTCTTCCCCATGTTGATCAAAGCCTTCTTCTTGGTCTTCTTCTTTGCAACCATAAGTGACATCAGTTCTTGCTTCCCTTTGGCCAAGTTGAGCAAGGTTTCTTGAAATTGAGAATTTTGTGTCTGCAAGGCCTTCATAGTCTGCTCGAGATCCATCTTACTGAAATAAACAATAGAAATATGAGGAAACTTGTGTCGGAAAACCTGCTTATGTTATGATGCATGTAATGTGAATGCAAATGTTTTGAAGGACCTTTTAAGATTTTAAATTTGTTTAAACAAAGAAGGAACAAACATTAATTGTATTAATAAGTTCAAATGGTTACAAAAAATTCCTCTTAGGCTTACAATGAAATAAAAACAAACAAAATGAACTAAAACAAAAGGCTCAGGTCTCCTATGGATGCTTCCTCTTTGGAGTAATGTTGGCATTCAGGTTCCACTCCTCGTGGAGTTTCCTTGTAAGCTCCAACACTTTCTTCTCGCTTGAGTATAATTGAGCTTTAAATGTGTCTCTCTCCCACTTGAGTTTAATCCGTTACTTTGCAATTCCTCAAGAATGGTAGGCATGTCAGGATTAAGAATAGTGTAGGGAACATATCCTTCAGCAATAGGCTCCATGATGATAGGTAGGATGGCCTCATATGGCATCATGGGGTTTTGAGCGTGAGCTCGCACCCACTTGAGATAAGGCTCCAAAGGAATGGAGTTCTTATGCCCCTACGTCTTGTTATCAGCTTTGTTCACCATGCCCCAAGCTCATACAAATCATTGATGATAGCCTTGGACATCATTCTCATAGTCAAATACAATACCTTGGACAAGTGCGTCATGAGGGTCATCCCTTCGAGCATACCAATATTGTCGTAGGTCCAAGCAAGGATTATAAGTGATACATCCCCTAATTCCAAGGAGAGGGACATTAGGGAATTCCCCACAATGGTCAATGATGATAATATCCTCCGAAGATCGAGAACACCAATGGATATTCGAATGCGAGAGTGACATCAACCTATTAGACCATCTCATACCTTGCTCATTCTTCAAAATAGATCAAGGAAGGTGTGAAATAAACCACTTAGATAACAGAGGAGTGCAACACATAAGAATCCCCTTCTCTTCATGGTGTGAGCATAAAGAGAATGCAAAATGTCTCCGAGTAAGGTAGGCACCAGGTTACGAGATAAAAAAACTTTGACCGCATTCACATATATGAGTTAGTCCGAGTTAGGAAATAGTACCATCCCATAAATTAGAAGGTCCAAAACCTCTTCAAAAGCTTGAAAATTCAGAGCATCCCTAAAAAGTTGAGCCTTCTCAAACAGAAACTTGGCTAGAAAACCCTTAACACCACTTCTTATTTCCCAATTTGCCACAACGTTGAACTGTTGCAAATGTAAAGCTAAAGTAATCTCCTAGGTCTTGGGTATTTCTCCATACCGGTGAAGGGTAGTTGATCAAGAATATGCATTCCTAAGAGTTGAGAGAACTCTTCCATGGTAGGTACTAATTGGTAATCAGGAAATGTGAAACAATGATGTTTAGGATCAATGAATTGAAAAGCACATGTACCATGTCTTCTTCAAAGTTTGAGGTAACCAAGTTAATGAGACGACCATACTTCTCGGTGAACGGATAATTATTTGGAACTCTTGACGCTAACACCTTGAGTTGAGGAGGCATTTTCACAAGGTTGATCCAGATAGTATTTCTTTGCATGGAAGCCATATCCTACAAAACAGCACAAAGATAAATCCATAGGTCCTTTAAATAGTTAGTGCAAAATTCCATGGTATGATGTCATGCTGTTATGTATAAGTAAACACATACAAGCAAAGCAAACAAGTCCTTAGGTTTAGGCTTGCATGAGGTTCATAGGTAAATACCCTCTTGAAGTTTGGTTGGTTCAACCTGTCCTAGAAAGTAATTGAGTTCTAGGGAATCTCAATATCATTGATCTTTCTTCATTAGGCATTGTTTCAGCGCAAGCCTCTGTTTTAGCGACTGAAATATCCCAAAAGTCTGATCTCAATGAGTGTAGTATTGAATATCAACCAACTTTGGACTGCACCAAAGCCGGCTATCTCACTAATTCCTAATAGCCAAGTTGTTCAAAAAAAGGTTATAAAGTCAGTTAGTTCTTCATGACACTACACAGCGGCCCCATATTCTCCTTAATTATCCATAAGGGATACCGTTACCCACAAATATGTCACACTAACGTAGCAATTGCTTGAACCATATCGGTAAATGCCGTACAATCTCCACAATCTTTGCTACTTACCTAATAATGTTCCCAGATCTGGGTAGAGGGTCAATACAAAACCCAAACAAGGACCCAAAATGTAAAGCAAATAAGTCAAACAATGAAAGCATTTAAAGGTGATCTAGTCTCTAAGGTAACCCCACTTTTAAGTACCTCCCCAACAGATTCGCTAGTTCTGTAATACGGTGGGAGAACTAAGTTGGGCGTTTTGCGCTTTATCGTAATTGTTGTGGTAGCAAGAGTACCCACCGACTTTTCTTTTATTCAATAAAGGAAAGGGTGAAAAGAATAGGAAAGACCTTTTGAGAATTTTGTTGAGTTCGGGGGGAAGGTTATGAAAAGGGAAGGTGTTAGCACCCTTTTCATCTGTAGTTATCTACGGGCTCTTAGTTGCTAGCTCTGATATGCTTTGTTTGAAATGTGTTTGTGATGTTTTTGAAAGTATTTTTGAAAGTTTCTCTGTTTAGGAGAACTTTGTAATGATTCTCGTCTCTATAAGAATGCATACAAAGTGTTGACTTTTGAAAATATTTGATTTGAAAGTGTTGTTGTGTTTTGAGAGATGTTTTGAAAATGGTTGTGAGAAAGCAACTACGAGTGTTCTACCTAATCAAAAAGTCTTTGTTCATTTCCTCCTCCGTTAGATATTTCTATCTTACCTTTGATTGGTAAGAAGCCCGATCATTGGATGTGAAGGGATAGGCGTGGGTCGTCTACAGTCATATAAGGAAACGTTATAGGATACCTTAGCAATTTATCTTAAGGTTATAAGATTTTTTTACCGAAGGAAACATTGAAGGGTCATCGAGGGACTACGATCTTGTATTTGAGGGTCATTTCTAAATGTGACGCAGTGGCAGAACCGACTGTTTTTACTGGCTTGTGTTTTGCGTTTTTTGTTCGCAAAATGTCGCGGTAAGCAAGAGTCGCCACCGACTTTTATTTCATCCAATCATGGAAAAGGAAAAAGAACAGAAAAAACCTTTTTTCGAAATATTTTGAGTACGGGGGGTAGATTATAGAAAGGGGAAGGTGTTAGCACCCTTTCCATCCGTAGCTTTCCACGGGCTCTTAGGTACTTTGCTCATTTTGAAATTTCTTGTGTGTGTGCTTGTTTTGGAAATGTTTTACTTCGTGATAACCCTTGTATCAATCCTCAAGGATGTGACGAAGTAGTTTTGAAAATTGTTTTGAAAGGTGTTTGTGTAAAAAATTTTGTTTGAGCAAGTACTTAAAAGTTAATCTACCTACTCGAAAAAAGATTGTTCGTTCTCGTTTCCTCTAGACAGTGCTATCCTACTATTAAGGAGTAAGTAGCCCCGTCATTGGAGTTGGTAAGGGACGTTCGAAAGGGACAAGTACAGTCACTAAAGCAACAGTTAGAAAACTTTAGTAGTAACCCTAAAGTCTTAATATCTTTCCGAGGCAACATTTCCGAGGCAACATTTCCGAGGCAACATTCGAATGGGACATTTGATCTTTTAGACAGAAGGACAATCACTAAAATCTCCTATGCTTAAATGACTATTTTACCAAAGGCAACCGAAGTGAGGCAAACCCTAGGAGTGAATATGTGCATGTGAATTTTTCAGTTAATTAGTCTTTGCATGTTAGGTGATCTACCGTTTTAATTTCAGATATTCTTTCCGTACAATTCTATTAGCCATGCATCTAGACAGTTAAAGATTTGCAAGAATTTAAAGGGCGAGAAAATAAACCTAGCTATTACAGGGCTTTGGCAGTTACATAATCATCTTGACTGAAAATAAAAATGCGGAAGTTTAAAATCCTAATTACTATTACAATCCCGGAGCAGTTACAATAATAATAAAAGAATTAAAATGCGAGCGGCAAATTAAATGCAAGAAATATTGAAACCCTAAAAATCTAATTGAAAAAATATTTAAGTTATTTTTTGAGGAAAAAATTAATTAAGTTATGTACAATTAAAACCCTAATTCTAATTATTTTTAATTATATATAAAAAAGGATTAAATTGCCCTAAGTTAATTAAACTAAATTAATTAAGAAATAAAAAATATTCTTTTATGAATAAAATGATTTTTGTGCTTTTTTGTGGTTTTTTGATTAAATAAAAAATGATTTTAGATATTATTTGTGAAAAGAAAAGTAATTAAGAAAATAAATAAAATTAAATTAAAAAAAATAGAGAAAGAGAGGAATTGGGCATGTGTTGTGTTGAATGGGGGGATGCAATGTTTAATTTCCCAGGCCCATTAGCAATCCAAGCCCAGTCAGCGCTTGGTTCAATGTGGCGTTTACTTGAGGGTGTACCATGGGTCCTTCATTGCTATGCGTTGGATCTGATTGACTATGAATCTGAAGGATGGATGGTTGATAACGCATGGTGAACGCTAGGGAAAGTGATGCACATGATCTGCAAATGGAAAAGAAAATTAAGTTTTACTGGGACCTGGGATCGAACCCAGGTCCTTATACTCTCCACCAACGCGCCTCACCACTGGACCAACTTGCTTTGTTAAATAAATACTGAAAACAAGATATAATATAGAAAACAAAATGGTTAGTGGAAAGACATGCGTGAAATTTCAAATGGCCCAATGGTTGGCTGGCACATAAGCTTCTTCTACCTTCCTCCGTCACATTAGATAACGACCCTATACCCACGGACATTTGCCATGGCTAGAAACCTGTAATATCTCAAAACATGATACAAGCATGATAAATCACTTATGAATACATTGATCAATTCCTTTTGACCTCACAAACATGATGGCACCCTTTATTTAGGCTAATTTCACCTGTGGACAAAAACCCTAAAAATGTAAGATGAACCCTAGCAATGGTAGATACGCGTAGAGGCTTCAAAAATGCAATTAAACTATTCAGTCAACTTACAAACATGTCAAAGATCACAAATATGTCAATCAAATATACTAATAATACAGGGATTACAGTAATCGATTTTGAAAAAAAAAAGCAAACCGAGTGAGTTGTAACGCACGATTCTTGATGCTTCAGGCCTTTTAAATGATTGGGATGGCTTCCTGAGACGTCCAGCAATTGATTGGCAATGCCATGATGGCTTGAGATGGCCTGGGGAGTGAAAACTGATTCACACTTTTTTGAAAGAAATTTGGAATTTGCTCTTGTGCTTTCTCTGCTACCAACCCTTGTCTTATGCCTTGTACATGTTCATTATATATCCTAGAACGAATTAGGGTTATAAAACTGGCTTGTATCTTTGCAATTATGAAAGATTTGATTTGATTTCCATGCCATATGCAAACTTGCTATATTGAGCCAAATTATCCCTTTCTTGTACCAATCATTCTTGATTCGATTTGGGCTTGATATTTCAGCATATTTTGATTGCAAACCTGTCAAAAAATCATATCAAAACAGATCTTTGATATTATATACCAATTATTTGATTTAATTCAATTTTTAATTAATAAAAAAATCACAATAAAATGGAAAATGAAGAAAATAACGTGTGGATGGATATTTGGGTCGTGGATCATGTTATAAGTGAGGTGCAATCATGAAATGCTAGGCCCATTTAGTAAAAAATACATTTTTGAGCATATTTGACTTTTGGCAATTTTGTAAAAAAGGTCAACTTTGCCAAGGCATATCTCTTCCAATTTTAAGCCTAGAGAGGCGTTCTTGGACTTTTTAGAAAGATTAGGATTTCCCCTAAGCAACCCTTTCGGTCTAATCTTAATTGAATCTTCCATGTTCATGTAAGAAGCTTTAACCCAAAAGGTGTTTTTGTTGACTTTTCAAAAGGACCCATAATATGGAAATTCATATCTTTTTATGAGAGTATATTTTGAACTTGTGGGATGAATATGAGTTGTAGGTAATTTCATCCTCTTCAAAATAAGCCTTGGATGGAAAATTTCTGATAAAGTGTGTGGAAGTTATGCTTGGTCAAAGTTTGGTTGACTTTTCCTAAGAAACCCTAATTTAGCAACTTTTGGGTTTTGATGAATTTAGGGCATTCCCTGAAGAATCATGATCAACCCTTGATCAAATGATGGATATCACTTCAAAATGTTGATGTTGATAAAAAATCTTGAAGTTTGACTGTATGTGGGCCATAGTTGATTTTTGACCTAATACAATCGATTCTCAAGCATATGAGCAGTTGACTGAGCAAACTTCTTTTTCAGTGCTTGAAACTTGACATGGAGGGTCTTGAGAACACATTAGGACCATGGATAGCATATGAGGTATTTGGAGTCCACCTATCTTGATGAAAATGGAAACCCTAATTTGAGACACACTGCCTTATGAGAGAGTTTGTCTGGTCAATTCTTGGGCAACTTGAGCAAATTGAGGATCTCTATGGGCATGTGTTGAGTAAAATAAGAGGGAAAATTTTGGGGTACAACAGCTGCCCATGTTCAATCTTCTTAAACCTGAGGATGTATATTGGTTTGTCTGCCTTTCGAGATCTGAATGTTGAAGATGATTGAACACTAGAGTGCCCAGAAATTTGCACTGGCATGAAGTGATACTTGATTTATGATATCGTGAATAGGCTTATAGATGCCATTTGGAAGTTGCTAGAGAATTGTCGAAGTTGGGCTTAAAGATTCCATCCAAGGTGTGACAGAGTACCGTCAGAGATGGGCTTAAAGATGCCATCTAGAGGATGTTGATTTCCTGAGACATTCCTTTGATGAGAGTTCTTGTTCCTATTATTAATGAGGAATCTGCTGAGGAATGTTGGTATCTGTCTTGGAAGAAATAGAATTTTAGGAGTTTCAGTTGTCCGTTACTCTATTGGGGGAATAACTCCTTCTTGAGGAAGCAGAAGTGAACTGCACATCTGGTCAAGGTACAAGCTGCACCGCGACTTACTGGGGAAAAGAGAAACCAATCGTGTTTGATCGGGTCTCGGTCTTATAGTGTTGTGGGCTGCTGTCTAGAAACCTGGATGGTAAGGTTATGAGAAGGAACCTATATAGTAGGGTTACTTTGAAATGAAGGCCTGGATATTAGAGCTGTGAGAAGGAACCTGGGTCGTGGGGTTACTTCGATATGAAAGCCTGGATAGTAGGGCTGTGAGAAGGAACCTGGGTCGTAGGGTTACATCGATATGAAAGCCTGGATAGTGGGCCTGTGAGAAGGAACCTGGATATTAGGGTTACTTCTATATGAAAGCCTGGATAGTAGGGCTGTGAGAAGGAACCTGGATAGTAGGGTTACTTAGATATGAAAGCCTGGATAGTAGGGCTGTGAGAAGGAACCTGGATAGTAGGGTTACTTTGATATGAAAGCCTGGATAGTAGGGCTGTGAGAAGGAACCTGGATAGTAGGGTTACTTCGATATGAAAGCCTGTATAGTAGGACTGTGAGAAGGAACCTGGGTCGTAGGTTTACTTCGATATGAAAGCCTGGATAATAGTGTTGCGAGAAGGAACCTGGATAGTAGGGTTACTTCGATATGAAAGCCTGGATAGTAGGGTTGTAAGAAGGAACCTGGATAGTAGGGTTACATCGATATGAAAGCCTGGATAGTAGGGTTGTGAGAAGGAACCTGGATAGTATGGTTACTTTGATATGAAAGCTTGGATAGTAGGGTTGTGAGAAGGAACCTAGATAGTAGGGTTACTTCGATATGAAAGCCTGGATAGTAGGGCTGTGAGAAGGAACCTGGGTCGTAGGGTTACTTCGATATGAAAGCCTGGATAGTAGGGCTGTGAGAAGGAACCTGGATAGTAGGGTTACTTCGATATGAAATCCTGGATAGTAGGGCTATGAGAAGGAACCTGGATAGTAGGGTTACTTTGATATGAAAGCCTGGATAGTAGGGCTGTGAGAAGGAACCTGGATAGTAGGGTTACTTCGATATGAAATCTAGGATAGTAAGGGTATGATAAGGAACCTGGATAGTAGGGTTACTTCGATATGAAAGCCTGGATAGTAGGGCTGTGAGAAGGAACCTGGGTCGTAGGGTTACTTCGATATGAAATCCTGGATAGTAGGGCTGTGAGAAGGAACCTGGATAGTAGGGTTACTTCGAAATGAAAGCCTGGATAGTAGGGCTGTGAGAAGGAACCTGGGTCATAGGGTTACTTCGATATGTAAGCCTGGATAGTAGGGCTATGAGAAGGAACCTGGATAGTAGGGTTACTTCGATATGAAAGCCTGGATAGTAGGGTTGTGAGAAGGAACCTGGATAGTAGGGTTACTTCGATATGAAAGCCTGGGTAGTAGGGCTTGTGGGAAGAAACCTGGATAGTAAGGTTACTTCAAAGCGATAGAGTAGATTAGTTGACCCGTTTGGTTTCAGGAACTGAGTTTCCATTAGTTGTTTGTAGACGTGACCTGTATAACTGCTGTATTTGTTGAAGCTAATCATCTTTTCCTTTAAAGATATCAGGGTTAATTATATGCGATGCATGAAATGTAGGATGAGATGATGTTCTCAAAATAAAGGAGATTATGCTGCATATGATATATATGCGTATGTCATGATGTATGTTTGTGAAATGCTATCGGGGTATGCTCGCGTCTGGGAAAATAAATCCCTGACAGTTACTAGAGATTTGTAAATATCCTGTCGGGAGGAGATGCTGCTTTAGAATAAACTCTGCGGGTGATGAACTTATAGAAATGTATTCTTGTAGCTTAAGTGACGGACTCTGTCGGGGATTTAGCCTCTGTATCTGGAGAAATAAACTCTGCTTGGGGGATGAAATTTACTGACTAGCCCGTGATTATGAACCTCAGCTGGGGTGGTTACGTCTTGTTTCGGGAAAGCTGACATCAATGCCTTTGGATACTTTTACCCTGTGGGGTGTGTATGTACCAATAATTATGTTCCCAAGCTAGCTCTATCCCGGTACCTACTGGGCAGAGTAACCGTCCGGTTCGGCACTTCTTGTTTTTTTCCTGTTTCTAGAATTACGAGTAACTGTCTTTTGTTTCTTATGTAAATATTTATGAGCAACAATCATTTTCAAATGCATATATCAAAAATAAGTCACTGGACGTTCTTGCAAAATGAAATAGAAAAAGAAAACACAGATCAAAGCCTTTTGTGAAAATGATTTGTATTGATTTTTTGAAGTTGGCCTGTAATAGGCGTTTCTGTACAAAGAGGCTGATGCTCTAGTAAGAGAACGTTGCTGAAAAATAGAAACTACACAATTTGTGTAAAAGAAAGAAAAACAGCTATGTGAAACAACCCCATTGGGTTCCAATTCTGCTATTGCCTTTATATCTTCAAGTGTCTCATCACTTTGCTTCTTGGCCGAAATTTGATCAGATTGGTTGGTATCGTCCAAGCTTGATAGTTGATACCGAAGTCTGGTTGCAAGATGATCCAATGAGACATAGTGATACGCTTTATATCCCTAACTTTTTCCTGGACCTCCTGTTGTACCCCAAAATTTGCCCTCTCATTTCATTAACATCTCTCATCACAAGACTCTTGGAACTCAAGATCAAAGGTAGGGTTTGCTCTGCTCAAGACACCTCCTTGCACTGTTGACCTAAATTAGGGTTTGAGTTTGCACAGATATGTTTTTACCTACAATGCCCAAAGTGACTTTCATACTTCATATTGGACTCACAAGTTTGTCCATACTAAGTTTCAAGCCTTGATTCAAATTTTTGCCCAGTCAATTGGACAGTTGGCCTAAAAATCAGTTGTACTGTGGAAAAAGTCAACTGTGGCCAGATGACAGTCAAAACTCATGAAATTTTACCCACATCAACATCATGAACTCATATGAACCATTTGATCAAGTTTGGATCACAATTCCACAAGAAATTTGATCAGATCACCAAAAGGGTAAAATGGTCATTTTTAGGGTTTTGACTGTACAAAGGCAATTTTTGACTGTTTGACCTAGCCAATGGCAAATCAAGCTCAACCATGGACTCAAGGACTCGATGACATTGTCTTTACCCATTCAACAAGTTCAAAAGATCTCAAATGCATAGGATTGACAGATGAATTTTTCAGTCAACTGATCAAAATTTAACTGTATACTGAAAAGTCAAACTTTGACTTTTTGGGTCAAAATCAAGTGCCAAGGGTAATTTTTCATCAATACATGTCAAATTATGAAACTTGTTCATCAAGAAACCCAAAAATGCAAATTAGGGTTTAAAATGGAAAAATTTCATAACTTAGAAATTTTCTAAGTTAGAAATTTTTTTTTATTTTTTCCTAACTTTGTCCCATTTTTTCACCAAGATGCAAATGGATTAAAAAAAAACTTATAACATGAAAGTTGTAGTCCATTACAAAGTCTACAACTGTGATTCACAAAGTTTTTTCAAAAGAATCTTGTATCTCAAGTTATGATTTTTGGAACAAGGGTACCTAAAACTTTTAACTTAGAGAAATTTTGCCCTAGTTTAGGCAGGATTTTGACCCATCTTCTTGGCCATTTTTCACATAGTTCCACTTGGATTTTCAAGTTGCATTTCAAAAATGGATTATATTACATGTTTCAATCTTTCCAAATTGTCCAAGAACTCCCCAAACACCTTTGTGGTTAAGGAGAATTGAATGCTTGAAGTTGGCAAAAACTCACTTTGCAACCATGACCAATACATGTTCATACCACTTGCCAAATCTGACCTAGCTAGCTTGGTTCACAATTACAGGCCTCTAAACCAGTTTGTACTCCATAATTTAATGCAAATCCATTGAGCCAATGCATTGTCTTGGTCATTAGGGTATTGTACACAAGTTTAATCCCTAAATGGTAAAAGGCACATTTCCATTTTTGCAAAAGGTTGCTTTATGTCAAACCACTAATCCTTGAGCCTTGAACAAGATCTTATGCTGTCAACAAAATCCACAAACTTGGGGCCAAGCTTGAACAATGTATGCAGGGTTAGAGTTAGCCTGTACATGCCTGCTCTTTGTTACTTCTCATTTTGCTTCATAACCAAGGCATTATGCAAAAAGCCAACAACTCACACATCTGATAAAACCAAAAAAAAACAAAGTCTTCAATCAAGTTTCATATACCCTAGCAAGCCAGAAGCACGAGCTCTTCACCACTCAAACCTCCTCATATTTAAAATCTCCATTTTCTTGCAAAACAGGGCCAGTTCTGCATTTTGCAAGCCACCATCAAATTCCCTCGTGCGTTTTGTCCAAAGCTACTTCAAACACATTCCAACCAACATACATGAGTTATCCAGACCACTCACAAGTTGATGTAACTCCATTAACACACATTTCCATTTTTGTTTGGAAGCTTTGCAGGTTGAGTTCTGTAGCACGATTCAGGCCACTTCAAAATAAACTAAGCATTGGGAAAGGTTCAGTGGACATCAAGCAAGCTCAAAAGAATCTCAAGCACCATTGAAAGTTGCTACATTGTCCAGCTCGAACTCAACTGAAATAGGTATTTCATGAACTTCTATCTCTCTATTTAGGAATAGTTAGACTTAGGTTTGTGAAAGAAAGATGTTGTATTCATAGCCCTGAAACCATACATGTGCTCAGTTTTCATTTATATTAATCGTGCTAGGAGAATTTCATCCATAAACTTTCTGAAAAAACTAGGTTAGAAATTAGGGCCAGAGAAATTCTCTCTGGTCTTTGAGAGTTAGCTTAAGTTTTTTATATGGTTAGATTTGTTGTTTGATGCTCTACAAGTTTTATGTTTTGAGTTTTGTCAAAAAATCACTGAATCAGGAGATGCAGGTTTGAACTAAGAAGGCGCGTGTTTTGTCTGAACAGAGGAAGAAGATGAAGTAGTTGGGTTGGGCCTGGCTACTTCCTGCTTTTCACACCCCATTTTTCAGTTTCACGCCCCCCTGGCCCATTTCTTGCATATTTATCATTTTTGCGTTTTTATTTTATTTCTGACCTTGATATTTTATTTTCAAATATAAAAAATACTTAAAAAATATTTTCATATATTTTTATATTTATTTGGTATTTATTTTAATTATTTCTAGCATTAATACATTAAATACTTTATATTTATTTTGTTTAAATTTAAAAAATAATACAAGTAATACTTTTATTTTCATTTTCTTTTTTACTCACATTTTAAAATATTCTCTTGAAATATATACATTTTTGTAAATAATTTATTTTATTTTTATATAACTTAATATATTTAGTATATATATATATGTATATATATATATATATATATATATATATATATATATATATATATATATATATATATATATATATATATATATATATATATATATATATATATATATATATATATATATATATATATATATATATATATATATATATATATATTATATATATATATATATATATATATATATATATATATATATATATATATATATATATATATATATATATATATATATATATATATATATATATATATATATATATATATATATATATATATATATATATATATATATATATATATATATATATATATATATATATATATATATATATATATATATATATATATATATATATATATATATATATATATATATATATATTAATAAATATATATATATAGATATATATATATATATATATATATGTATATATATATGTATATATATATATATATATATATATATATATATATATATATATATATATATATATATATATATATATATATATATATATATATATATAATATATATAATATATATATATATATATATATATATATATATATATATATATATATATATATATATATATATATATATATATATATATATATATAATATATATATATATATATATAAATATATATATATATATATATATATATATATATATATATATATATATATATATATATATATATATATATATATATTATATATATATATATATTATATATATATATATATATAATATATATATATATATATAAGTATATATAGCTATATATATATATATATATATATATATATATATATATATATGTATATATATATATATATATTGTATATATATATATATATATATATATATATA